>HG992318.1:0-10000000 GCA_905220615.1 Tinea trinotella | reverse complement strand
ATATATAATTACTAGCGATGTTAAAGAAACCTTTTCTAAACTAAATCTTTTGCTAAAACGAGAATCGGGTCGCATACTTAGTCACGCCGCCCGCGCCGGAGTGTGATTGTGGTCCTCATAAGCTACGGCTTTTCACAGGCTTCTATTTACTTATCCTACTTTCCCCTTTTCCATATTCATATTTACTTGATTATACAGCCACAAGAAGGCATAAAGGATAATATGGAGGTACCTTTCTTACTAGTAAACCTTCGTAATAATAATGTGAAACTGACATTCCAAATCCTCCAAATTCCTAGATCCTTTTTGCCCAAAATAAAGTGGTAATAGTTTCGTCTGCTCAAATAACGTAAACCGTTCAGTGGTCCAAAAGTGTCGATGACTGAAAAAAACGAGTTAGTTCACGGTTGCCCCAGTCGCCATCACTTTGCCGGCCAAAGGTGATTCTTTACATGAGCTGGCAATGCATTCCACTTGTCGATTGTTTTAGAAACGAAAGACGCACCGAACTTTTTAGTTTAACTGACGATTCGGTCGACAAAATGCGGATGCTTCCCCCGACCATTACGGCTGTGAAAGTTTTGTTCAAATTATTGATCCTCCATATAGACAAATTCAATGATAGCTAGGAAATCCATTAAATTTCCTATATGACATAACAAACATCGCATGCATACTAAACTGCAGATACCCTTAAAAACTTTGTCTAGTAAAACTAAGCTCAGCTTCTACGTTTGTCCGTAACTATTGCTCCAATATGTACTAGTTGGAAAGTTTGCCTGAATAGCCATTCGCTGAAGCTCTCTAACTTGGACCATTCAGCGACTGCTTCGGTTACCGGAATCAATGTTTACGGTTCCAACTGCCTTAGCGTGCGTATTAAAATTTTCAATGCGAGAATTTGTTTGCATTAATTTACATTGTTATTGAAATGTAGTAGCAGTGACATCCATTCATGGACCACACTCTGGCTTAGGCTAGAGTGTGGTCCAATCAAGCGGGGTGCTGTCATATGTCAAGTTACAATAAAAAAAATATATCTCGGTCCTAATTAAAAGGTGATATTTTAATTTGATTGATCGATTATCTTGGTAATTACAATTATGTATTTGATTGTAATTTTAAATAGGTATATATTTTTATTTAATCAATCAATCAAACTGTCACGCCTTTTTCCCACAGGGATAGGCAGAGACAACAATAAATAATAAAATAATTTCTTTACGAGGTGTGTTCAAAAAGTATCGCGAATTTTGTGTTTTTTCAAAAACTATTTATTTATTCATGAATATCTATTTTGCCCCCTTCAAAGTAATCCCCATGAGATATTATACACTTGTGCCAACGGTTTTTCCAATCTTCGAAGCACTTCAAAAAATCTTTTTTTTATCTTGTTCAGCTCCTCCTTCGATGCCGTCTTTATCTCGTCAAGCGTAGCGTAACGTCGTCCTTTCATGGGCCTCTTCAGTTTAGGGAAAAAGCAAAAGTCGCAGGGGGCAAGATCTGGGGAATACGGTGGCTGCGGCATCATTAGTGTGTTGTTTTTGGCCAAAAAGTCGCGCACAAGCAACGATGTGTGAGCAGGGGCGTTATCGTGGTGCAAAAGCCTATTTTTGTTCTTCCACAAATCCGGGCGTTTCTGGCGGATTGCTTCGCGCAAATTGCGCATAACTTGCAGGTAATATTCCTTATTGACCGTTCTACCCTGTGGCAAGAACTCATGATGCACCACGCCCCTGCAATCGAAGAAAACTGTCAGCAAAACTTTCACATTCGACCGAACTTGGCGCGCTTTTTTCGGTCTTAGTTCGTGCGGCAGCTTCCATTGAGATGATTGAGCTTTGGTTTCCACGTCATAACCATAAACCCACGATTCGTCACCAGTTATGACCCTCTGGAGCAAATTTGGGTCGTCGCGGACAGAGTCCAACATCTCATTAGCAATGTTCATGCGATGCTGTTTTTGGTCGCAATTGAGCAATTTTGGTACGAATTTCGCGGCGACCCGTCTCATGCCCAAATCATTAATAAAAATCGAATGGCAGGAGCCAATCGATATGTTTAGGTCCTCAGCAACTTCTCTAACGGTGATTAGACGATTGGCCAATACCATTTACTCCGCTTCATAAATTTTTTCGTCTGTTGTTGAAGTGCTCGAGCGTCCGGCACGCTCTTCGTCGTTCACATCTTCTCGGCCTTCTGAGAACATTTTGTACCACCGATAAACGTTGCTTCGGTCCAAGGTAGCTTCTCCGTATGCCACAGTCAACATTCGGAATGCAACCGCGCACTTAATTTCGTTTTTCACACAAAATTTGATACAGGTTCTTTTATCCATTTTTTTTAATAGGTAAAAATCGAAGACGACCCAAAACACGTGCAAGCAAAGCAGCTGTCAACAATTAAGTGAACATTCAAAATGGCCGAGCTTGTCGGCATAAGTACCAACATAACGCCACAAAAAAAATCGAAATTCGAATATACGTAACCCGCGAAAATTCAAAAGTCGCGATACTTTTTGAACACACCTCGTATTAACATCAAATTTTACATTATAAATGGAGTGCCACAATGGAGCGCCACTTACCACAATCCTTACCCCTGCTTCCCTCACATCCACAATATTTTTATTGTTTAGGGTAATTCTTAGTGTTCTTTGAAGAATGTTTCTAATTATTTTACTCTAGAGATTTCAGTGGGTAAAATACATACGGAGCAGAAATGTATGTGATTCATACAAATATAAACTTTTTTATTACAAAATAAAATTTCTTCTAATTTATCAGTTGTGTCAGGATCGTGGTAAGTCTCTGCCTATCCCTGTGGGAGAAGGCGTGACAATTTGATTAATTGATATCTTCGAAATTTAACATGTGCAGTAACAGTCATATTTTATAGTTAACATTAATGTCATTTAAACATAATTAGGAACGTAGTTTTATTGAAGATATAGAAGTATATGTAAAGAATAATTGGTAAAATATTATTGTGTTCAAGACGCGGAAACGTTCTAATTCCCATCTCTTGTTAAAATTACGAACATCGGTTTGTCTTAATTACAAAGGAAATCGAGTAGGAATTTACTTGGCAACTCATCTTAAGGAGTTTTCAACAGTTAATGCCGAATTCAAAGTTACATAATTTACTCTTGTGTACTTATAATACCAGACCAGATTTTAAGTACTTTTGCAGGTGTATTAAGATTTTGTACCAATATAAATTTAGATTTACTATTGAGATAGCAAGGGGAGGTCAAAGAGTCCCAACTACTAAAAAATCTAACTTTTTTTACGGTTGCCTTAGTTGCCGTCATATGTATGCCGACCAGGAGATGATATTTCACGCTTCGCTTAAAAGATCCAAGGTAGAGGATTAATTTAAATTGTATGAGTATAATATGTAATATTATGGAAAAAAATGAAATTTTAGTAAAATGTAATCAATTTTAATATAATTTTGCTATAGAAGACGATTCTCGAAATAGATCAGTGAGTATATTAAATAGCAGGTGTATGCAGTGCTCATAACTACACAACTTGTACATCGATAATTTAGCATTAAGGAAGCGAGAGAGTTGTGTCAGGAACGTAAAAAGTGGTGCTTTGTTGTACTATGGTTGAGACTATGGAAGTTTGTAAGGTAATAGGACTACTACTAGGATTTTTGTAGATTTTGTTTTTGTTTTTAGAATGTTTTTTTATTGTGCCACGACCTCGACCCGCCTGATGATAAGCAAGAGAAGGTCCAAGAGTGACGACGACTGAAAAACCCGAGTTAGTTCCCAGCTGCCCCAGCCGCGCGCCGTCACTATGCCGGCCTAAGGCGCTTTTTCACGCATCGCTTGAAGGATCCAAGGTCATAGGATGGAGAGAACACATGAGCTAGTAAAGCATTCTACTTGTCAATTGTTCTACAAAGAAAAGACGCGCCGAACTTTTTAGTTCGAGTGCCGATTCGGTCGATAGAATGCGGATGCTTACCCCGACCTGTGCGGGTATTACGGGTGTGGAAGGACGAGGTAGGAACAAGGTTAAAGAGCTCTTCGGAACATTCTCCGTGGTATATTCGATAGAGGACGCATAAAGCCGCCATGTCTCTGCGTAGTTGCAGGGACTCCAGAGTTCGCGTGACCTCTGCATCACCTATAATTTAGACAGCTCGGGGCGCTGCAATGAATCCAGGGCATTGAGATGATACTTGGCAGAGACGTCCCAGTGGTGCGAACAGTACTTCGCGCAAGAGCGAATCTTGTATGATATCTTGTATGCCTTGTATAATGCCGGCTGCGGGGCAAACAGTTAAATCGATTTGCTCTTGTGCCAACATACTTTCGTTGTCAGTATATAGTTTTTCGATGTATCTTATAGCTGTCTGCTCACGCATATTTAACCCTGATCTGTCTTGGTGTACAACTATTCGTTATCCGAATTAATAAAAAATACCTAATCCAAGAATACATTAATAAACTCTTTAATATAAATTGGCTTATTTGGGCTCTTTAACAAGGCTAATTAATTTTACAAGTTAGTAAAGTCTCTGTCGAGAAGAAGCCACAATCGGTTATTTTTTCGTTAATTTTCGCCTTTTATTCTGCACCTTTCTCCCGGAAGAAAACGTCTGAATACAAAATAAATTAAAAATGACGAACTAATTCATTAATGAATCGATCCAAAAGTGTTGGATTGATTCATTTCGATTTTTCACTTTTGATCCGAGTTAACGAAAAATAAATCGTCTGGACTTAAAATTAACGTTCATGCGTATTCCGCATTTTATCTCGAGAACTGTTGTAGACAGACATCACGTCCAATATTATCACAAAACGTTAATTTTAAATCTGCATTCTAAATCTATGAATATTACGACAAAATGGTGTATAAGTGGAACGATAAAAATATGAATATAAATATAAAAATATCCGCGTCTCTTTTTCTTAACAAATATTTGGAAGATTTAATATAATTTAAGGCTGTGAAACCAATATTTTCTCTGACCGGGAATCGAACCCGAGAGTTTACGCGTTCACCAATTCGCCATTTCATCACAAATTGCTTTACTCGACGACATATTGAAAAAAACATTCCAACTTTGTCGTGTGAACATGGAATGAAAAAAAAATAAACCCGAAAAATGAATCCGAGTGAACCGTCTGATAGGGCCTTCACTGTCAAAGATACCTATACATTCACAACTTTAAAACCATACATTTATAATGCACCATACATTTAGAATGCAAACATAGATTAGTTCACTGTGCTTAAAACAGTATAAATGTAAGAGTAGATTTAAATTAAAATAAAGGTATACAATATTTAAAAACTTCAAATACTGTACATTATAATTTTTCCTTAATCATTTTGTTACACAATATAACAAACAATAAGACATGAAATTAATTTAGCAATCGGTCGTTCTCGGCATTATTATGTTTTGCATGTGAATAAAATCATAATGTATTATAAAGAAACTCAAGGTATTGTCACATATTGTTAGTTTCGTATTATAATCTATAGTTTGTTTTATGAGAGTACAAAATATTTTATTTCTTTTACACATCGAATACGGTCCAATCGAAGACTTCCTTTCTTATATTTTTGATTAATTCATTTCGAAGAGGAAAGCATGTTTTTTTAAATAGTTTATATTTCATTGGGTTGCGTAAGGTAAACTTTTGTCTTGAGATTCAGTGACCCCTGTAACACTCACTTAAATTTTATAATGTTTGGAAATTAAAAAGATTGCAACTTAAGAATAGGGGTAGTACCACCACATTTACATATAACTCCTTATAGTTAAATAGAACAAAAGTAGGGCGGTAATATAAAATTACCGATTTTAGATTTGCAAACCAGAAGAAGTATTTGCTAGAAAAAATAATCCACAATCCAACATCTGAGACATCGTCAAGAAAGCTGGGTTCCGTAGTGCTCATAATCGTAGATCTTGTATGAAGAGAATTGTAGATGTGAGGAAAGCGAGGAAGTTGTGTCAGAATTGTGGAAGTGGCGCTTCATTGTCTAAGCCTATCCCCGTGGATTAAAGGCGTTACAATTTGATTGATTAATTCTTATTGGACCCTTACGGACCCTTGCTTTTTAAGGAATGTCACCGATTTGATTTCATCGATTCCCCAACCATAAAATATTCGGATTGCTACGATGCGAGTAATTTTAATGTTTTCCGAAAAAAAAAGTTTACAAATGTGCAAGTATAACCTATAGATGTTTAAGGCAGCACAATCGATATTGTTCTTGTGTTTATGCAATAAATATTCAGCGATTACATTGTATGCCATGTGTTAAACTAACCTTTAGATGCACATTCGATTGTGTAAAATATGATTGTAACAGTAAAAATGGTCATTATTAGGAAGGTATTATGAAACGAAACGAATTTAAAAAAATAATATCTTTGATGACATTTAAAATTATTCAGATCATAAATTTAGAACTTTCATAAAAAAATAATTATGTCAAAGAGTGTAATTTACTGTTAATGAATATATTGATGACAAAATACCCTGGATATAGCTATCATTACCTAGTATTTTCTTAGATTTTGCGCGAAAATTGATTAATGAATTACACAAATTTTATCCGGCTTACTATCGCGTTTATTTTAGTTTTTTTTATACAATTTTTATTATTCCGACGTTTTGAGAGCTTTGCAGCCATAGTGCCGACGGAGAGAATGATACTGAGACTGTCAGCAGCTACTTACTAATACATTAATATTTTCGATTTAATTTTGTCAGATAAGTTTTTTTAGTGTACAATACGTGTATACTTTAAATATATTAATATAATTGAGAGACTGATTAGCTCTACAGATGTATTGTCATGTCTTTGTTATTTATTTATGATATCATCAGTCTAATACGTCCCACTATTGGGCATATACCTCTGCCCGGATTGTGGTTATCGAGGCAGGATTTGGCTACTCCCCCTTGCCAATGCTGATTGGGGTGCGACAGTTTTAAGACATGCCGACCGTCTTAACGATCGCCATGACAACGACTGGGAGCTATAGTTTAACTTGCCATCCGAAACAACGAGTGGAATCTAAATAATTTTCTCCATAATTATTTATAATACATTATTCAATACATACGCTCTATTATGATCATTGTATTCATGTTTATGTTATGTTTATCTTTATGTTTACACTTCAAAGAGAATTGTTCTCAAAAGATAAGTCAAAACATTATCATTATTCACCAGAGAAAATGAAGCGTTTGAACGTTACACCTTAATAAATAATTATTTATTTTTATTGTGACACGACATCTGACTTCGTCCCGCCTGATGATAAGCAAGAGGAAGTCCAAGAGTAACGACGACTGAGAAAACCGAGTTTGTTCACGGCTGCCCCAGTCGCCGTCACTATGCCGGCCAAAGGTGCTTCTTCACGCATCGCTTCATCCAATTCTACCTACCCCTTAAAATATTGACATTTAATCAACAAATAAATCAAATTTAAAATACCAACGTGTCATTTGTCGCGGTTATAACCTATAATTCAAACAGTTTCGAGTATGAAGGGTGTATAATTTTAATCGCTCGACAAGGACTTTCGGCCGTGATGTGGCAAAGCGCACTAAATTGGGGGCTATTTTGTGTTTATTAGGTGATCGCAAATAACGGCCGATGATTCGATGATTCTTCAATACAGCGAACGATGTGTTTTCGACATAAGCAAGTAGTTAATATTGTTAGGAAGACTTCCACTTATAGGTAGGTATTGGCCAGCATAGTGAAAGCGACTGAGGCAACCGTGAACTTAGTGGGTTTTTTTTTCAGTCGAGTCAATTTTTTTTTCATAGTGTACTCAACGTAAACGGGAGTTCTGTCAGGATCGTGGCAAGTGGCACTCCATTGTCTCTGCCTATCCCCGTGGGAAAGTGGCGTGACAATTTGATTGATTGATTGACTATCAACGTGCTTATATCAGACACTGGCTGCTGAAGGTTTTTTAACCAGACGCGTTATCTGACATCTACCTGCTTGATAGTAATAAGGGAGTTACCTATTTTCAGATATTACCCATTCGGAAGATACCTAGTATCCTTATTTGTGTTATAAAGTTTTGTCATAATAAAACAAAGAAATGTATTTGAAACGAACGTTTTATAAATTACTTAAATCGAAACGAAGTTATAAAATTAACTTCGAGGTTTATGATTTGAAAAACTTTCTCCCACGCTCCCCTTTCGGAGATCGTAAACAAAATACGAGGGAAATAATTTGATCGCGTTTTGAATTATTTGTTTATACCTATTTCAAAGGAAAATGTAATCAGTTCATCTTTTTTTTTAACAACCATTTTTTATTATAAATATTATATCTATCATATTTTAAAAATAGGATCTTAGCGGAGTTGTTACTGCGTAAATCATGGCGCGAGTTAATCAATGGTGATATCTATTTCGATGAGTGATATCTAGACCCCACTCGTGTTTCGGATGGTACGTTAAACTGTAGGTCTCGGTCGTTGCCACTAGATGGCGGTAGTCAAGACGTCGGTATGTCATAAAACTGTCGCACCCTAAACCGCGTTAGTGAACATGAGGGGGTAGCCAAATCCTGTCTAATAAGGTGACCGTTGTTTAGTGGCAGCGCAATGGTTACACAAACCGAGAGCACGAGTTCAAAACCACCCACCGGTACCAAGTGCCCAGTAATGGGATGCACATAGGCTGATGATAGCGGTGATATGATATTTGACTTCGACTTTTGAAAAGAAGAGATACATCTGCGCCGATGAGTTCCACTTGATTGACGGTGGGCTTAGTCAATATCATAGATTCATCAATAATTAGGCTTTATTAAAAGTATTATAAGGCTGCACTATTGATACCTGAACTAATGATCAAAAAGTCAGAGGTTATATATTATATCGGATAAGCCCAAAAAAAATAATTCGAAGGCAAAATAAATTATGCGGCTTTGTACCGCATTTACATTGAATATTTTAATTCGACGATTTACATTTTTCACTAGTTTCAAAAGGTTTCAGCGGCCATCGTGAATAATTATAAAATTTGGGTTTAAATTAATTAATAAACGCAATAGTAGACTGACGTATGTTTTATAACAAACAATGTTTGCGCAAAATCTAGTCAAAGCATCTAGAATGTTCAGTAGCGTAAATAAACATAATCATAAAAAGCGGCTGTAAAGAAAATATCAACTATTAAAAAAAATGCCGAAGTACAAAATATTACACATATTATTGAACGTTATTTAAGTATGAAATTTTATTAGACTGATAGCGATGGTCGTAAATAAGAAAAGTTACGTAAAATCATTTTTTTTAATTTACAGTTTATTTTCACAATAACAATATGTTGTAAAGGATGATTGGTGGATGAAATACTTAGATTGATTCCATAAGTAAATTAGTCGCAATTTGGGTCCAGCTTGTGAGGTTCCGGTTTCATCTAGGCTGGCATAGTAGATGCGACTGCTACTTGCAGTGAATTAACTGTATTATCCGTCGCCTTCATTCGTGTAATGCACTCCAGTCAGGGGCGTAGCTAGTGCTGTATCTGCCGTATTAATTATACGGGGCCACTGGGCCACGGGGGCCCACAATGTCACTATTGTTGACTATTATTGACCTTTCCCTATTGTCAATAGAGGCAGAAACTTTAGAAAATCTAAAGTCATCATATTTAATAAATCAGTTTGCCGAAAAAAGGCAAGGAGAGTGTATATTTATTTCGAATTGATTGTAAAAATTTTGAAAAAATGAGATAGACGATGAATATGGATGATGAATAAATATTTCTTTTAACTTTGTGCACATTTTTTTTCTTTTGTGAGAAATCTTTACCCTTTCTAAGGGCCCCCAAACAAATTTTTATACGGGGCCCCGCCAAGGCATGCTACGCTTCTGACTTCAGCATAACATCAGTGCTGTCATATATCGATCCCAATAAAATAATACAAGAAAACTGAGTTCATAGTTAGTTATTACAAAATAATATACCCACCAATATACCTAGGTTTTGTATTCGTAATTGGCCAAGACTAAAAGATTGCACTATTTTTAAATTGTCTACCAGTCAAGAGTGGTAGGCAGTGGTACACAGTCTGCCGACCCGGGGTAGTACCACCACTTACAAGTATACAGACCGGTAAAGTGATTTGGTCGCGTTTCGGGATCAGCCTGCAAGTTACCGGTCCCAACTAGGCCGGTATAGTAGATGTGACTGCTACTTTCCGTTATTGAATTGTAGTAGCAATGACATCCATTAATGGGGCACTAACTCCAGTTAACATTAAGCGGGGTGCTGTCAAATGTCGAGTCACAATAAAAAAGAAAGTCCGCCAATTACCCGCGAGAAGAAATTTAAATATAGTAATTAACAAATTAAACAACTTTTTTTTTTGTTTGTATAGTCATACCTCAGAGCACAAACCTATTAAACAATTTAAATATTTCACCAGCCATCAATAACCCTGAATAAAATGCAAAGGAAAATTATGTCGCGCTAAGTTGTAATGACGATGAACTATGAGTACCTACCTAATCATGATTGTTTAAAATAAAACCTTTTATACTAAGCAACGATTTTTATCTCACGACCTTACTATATATAATAATATACACGTATATATACTATATTATACTCACTAAAATATATTTCTTATAATTATATTTATGTTAAATATTTTGTAGGATCTTGATATGAATTAACCGTGTGACATGCTGTGCTAAGCTTCGAGTTTAAAATTCTATATTTAAACTTGAAAAAACTCCAATGACATTATGTTCTCCTTTTAAATCTTTTAGGTATAGTCAACTAATATGTTTTTTTTTTGTGACTCGACATATTATGACAGCTTCCCATCTGATATGACTGAGTGCAGTCCATAAATGGAAGTGACTGCTACTTCAGTAAAATAAGTATAAGCAGTAGTCACATCCACCATGCCGGCCTAGTTGTAACCGGCAACTTACAAGCTGATCCCAAAACGCAATTAAATCACTTCACGGTCTGTATACTTGTAAGTGGTGGTACTGCCCTGGATCGGCCCTGATTGCAATATTAAATAAAATTAATGAATATTTCAAATAAAAGCTATGAAACAAATATTTGCTTCGACCGGGAATTGAACCCGGGACTTTACGTGGAACAAACCAACCACTAACCGTTCGGCTACGACTGTCGTCATTATGGACCGCACTCCAGCCTAACATTAGGCGGTGTGCTGTCATTCATATGTCGATCAACAATAAAACATTAAACATAATGTACAAGTATAGTTACTGAATGATAGAGGGACTGATTGTGAAGCCGGACCGGACATAGCATAGGCGTACTGATAATGGTGGACTGATAGCGATGCATTTAATTGGTTGCTTGTTTTTACTTTAATAATTAAAAAAATAAGAAAGCTTGGTCGCCTAGTGCCCATAACCACAAAGCCTGTATGAAGAGAATTGTGGATGTGAAGAAAGCAAGAAAGTTGTGTAAGGATCGTGGCAGGTGGCGCTCCATTGTCTTTGTCTATCCCTGTTGGAAAAAGGCGTGAGAATTAATATAATGGATTTTTAAATTAAAAATTAACACCTTTGGCCAGTATAGTGAGGGCGACTGAGGCAGCCGTGAACCAAGGCGGTTTTTTAGTGGCTGGCACCCTTGGGCCTCTCTTTGCTTACCAACACGACAGAGTCACTTTAGGGTCTGCTTAAGGTGGTCTTACTACTCTGGAGTGGCAGATAGGGCAAATGTCCTTCAGCTGACTACCACTCTTAAGGACCCCAGGCTCTAAGCAAATATCAGCAATTTTTCATTAACAAATATTTGTAACATCCATGTCTAATTAATAAATATTATATTACAAATGCTATGAAACAAATGTTTGCTCAAACCGGGATATGAACCTAATACTTATGTGTTTACAAATACACGAAGGTTAATATGATATTAACATCTCTTATTAAATAGATTTGTATTAAAGTTATTAGTAGTTTTATTTTGACTCATTAAAAAAATATATTCATTCGCAATCGAAACTTAAATGGTATTTTTTTTCTTTTTATCACGTTATCTTTATATTAACCTAACATAGCTATCAAAATTTTATCGGTCTAATCGAAATAATCGATAATTAGACCTTGATTTTACGAATCAATTATGTTATTAGTAAAATTAGGGTCTAAATATCGACAATTATGTTTCTTTCAAAATATTTACATTGGAATAGTAAAGTAAATAAACCGATGTTCGTAATCGCTTTGGAAGTAAATACTACCTTCTGATTAGCCGAACTATCAAGAACAATACTGACGACTTTGTTAAGAATGCGCTGGAACAACATTAAGAATATGCTGGAATTCGAATAAAACCACAATTTGATTCGAATTCGATACGATTGTTTTGAAGTAGTGTTCTTATTCGAATTTCAATCGACTTAAAACCATTTGTCACGTCATTTTGTATCAGCTGGCCAACTGCTGGCATTATAATTTAATTTAGATAACGTGAAATTTGATATTGAAAAATTATAGTTAAAGTAAAAATATTTTCTACAATCAATCAAATTGTGACGTCCTTTTCCGAATTGTGAAGGGACAGGCAAAGACACCACTTGCAACGATCCTGCTTGCAACTCCCCTGCTTCCCTCAAATCTACAATTCTCTTCATACTAGGTCCACGGGTATGGGCACTAGGCATAGGCAACCCAACTTTCTTGAGGATGTCTCCTTTTTGGTCGAAAAAAACCCTCCTGGGTCTGCCTCGTTTAACGCATCTATCCACATCAGATTTATAAATTCCTTTCGTCAATCTACTTTCACTCTTCCTTTCCATTCCCAAATGATATTATTTACATATATTCTTTTAAATAAAAATAAAAAATTACCTACGTAAATAAATAAACAATTACAATTTTCTTGCTCATGGTAAAAATAGGTATATCTTTACCATGATAAACTGTTATACTAATTACTTTATTCTTTAAATCAATGACAGTAATCATAAGTCATAACTGATAATATAATTTGATAACATGATCTGTATTGCTTCTCGGCCTACTCAAATTAAAAATGCTCTGTGGACACTTTTCATTAGCAACGGAAGTGAACCGCGCATCTTGTATGCCGCATCTTACTTCACATTGGTCCTCTGTCCTCTCGATTCCTTTTCGATACCAGTCGACCTCACTTGGCCCTCTCAGTCGTTCCACGCGTGTGTTAACGGGCGGACGTGCGTCGTCGGCTCTCGCTATCAGAGTTCGTTTGACGTATTTTACGATTTGTGGATTTTTTTTGCAGTGAATAAAGTGCATATTTTTTATTTGTGACAGCTTTATATTTTGACGTTTGGAATTATTTTGTTTTGATTGAAGTTTTTCCTGCACTGGCGCGGCTGTTTCAAGGTTTGTTTGCAAATATTATAAATACTTTAATAAATCTTGTTCGTATAGTGGATTCTATTGGAATGTCACCTGGTCAGTTGTCTTGTGTATCAGATATTCTGCTTACATGGTTTGTGTTGAATGTATGATGTTACCGAGGTGGGAAATGCCGATTGAAACTTATTTGGGTTCGTTGACTTTGGACGGACCTGTCTTGTTTTTTAATTGTTTTTTGTATTCGAGATGTTGGAGAAGCGTGGGAGGTTGTGAATTTGTTTTCGCGGTCATCGGTCTGACACTATCTATCGCAATTCAAGTTATTGACACTTTGTGCATTCAAAATGACATATGGTCAATGTCAATTTTTCAAATGCAATTAGTATCAAAATTTATGTTTTACACAACTTTCGAATATTAATATGCACATTTATTATTTTGTGAAATGCAACGAATAGATTTAATTGATACTTTTTTAATAATTTATTTATTACACAATCGCTAGACCTTTAGCAAGTATCAGAAGCCTGACCCGAGATCTATAAAGGTCTGCAGACTTGAGAACTACAGAAATCCTTAATCTGAAAATACAGTGTGTATTACCGTATACTTTTATGAATATATTATTGGATGTAAAGGAGTCGGGCAGAATAAGCAGACGAACTACCTACACAAATGATACGGCGCGTGTCGTTTCCTTAAAAATACTAAAATCTTATACCCTTCGAGCAAACTTTTGACCGGCATAGTGACGGCAACTTAGGCAACCATAAAATGAAAAGGTTTTCTAGTCCCGGCTCAATAGAAAAAAACTAGTGCCAGGATCGCATTTTTTAAAATTTTTATTGAGACATTTGACAGATTGATGTTAAGCTGGAGTGTGGTCCATGAATGGCATGATGTAACTGCTACTACAATTCAACAACTGTAAGTAACAACCACATTCACTATGCCGGCCTAGTTGGAACCGGCAACTTACAAGCTGATCCCGAAATGCGACCAAATCACTTTCCGGTCAGTATACTGTGGTACTACCCCGGATCGGCTGACTGGGTACGACTGCCTACCACTCTTTGATAACCAGACCCGAAGTAAATATCCACCTCTTTTTTATTAACAAATAGGTATTTGCATTATTTATTTATCATTTCTGCATACCTCTTAGTAATTGAAGGGGGGTTACAAATAAATTTTATTTCTAGTTGCTTCTATGCGATTTTTAATCGATTATCTGACCCAATCTTAGATAATTTAACTGTCTAGATAGAGTGTCGCGATTCAATCGCAATGCAAACATAGGCCAACGTTGAACTGATTGTGTGCGTGTCACACACACAGATGCGTTCCATTACGATATCATTACAAGTGCGTCGGGCCACGCCTGTGTGTGTGAAATGATACCAGCTTATCGATATTACCCACTAAGTAGGGAAAAATATGCACTTTTGATATGCGTTTTATACATACATAAATTAATAATAATGTAGATTTGTTTACTATTTAATTTGTTATAGTATGTGTATATGTTACCAGAAATATATGAAACCTAGGAATTGAGAAAAACAATAGGGAGGTAGGCAATGGATGTAAAAACAGCAGCAAGTAGTGTTTGCAAAAATTCGATAGTTTTGTTATCGGTAGTAAACACCAAAACCATCTACTCAACCGATAGGGCTATAGACAGCGCAAACTATTAATAACAGTAATATTATTGATAGTACTGACCTGGTAAATTGATAGAACTATCGAAACCACTAATAGTGGTCTTTTCTTCAAAATTAACGAAATTGAAGAATTATCGGTTTTGTGCAAGAAATTGCACTCTACTTGTACAAAACCGTACTTTTATGTGAATAAGCATTACTAATGATAATAAATACCACATATACTTTATTTTAATAGTCCAGTGCACAATATTTGATAGGGGTAATAAAAAAAAGAATAAGAGTATATTTTTTTATTTATACAAATAAATAAAAAAGTTTTGATGCTGCATCACGATTGTTGTTATTAATTTTTATCTTGTAATAATATCGTAAATCTATAATAAATATTTTTCTACAACACTTTTAATCAAATTAGTTTGATGGAGGTGGCCACAAACATGCTCAGCTTTTACCTCACAGTAATTTGGGCCTCCAATAAATTGTTTCATTACAGTAGATACTATTTTTGCATATTTTTTGGGAGTCATAGTAAAATCCTGTTTTAAAAACTGTCGAATTATGTATTCAGCAGATCAGAAAATAAAATATACATCCTGAGAGGCATAGATGAGTCCCTTTATCTCTTAATTTAACCAATTAATGGTGCGGCAATTTTTCATTTGATGTCCAAACAATTAATACACTTATTTTTTTGTGCAAACATTTAACAACAAAGCCTGCTATGTAGCCGACGATTTGCTGTGTATATTCACATAATTCCGAATAGTAAATAATGCCGGCATCGTTGTAGAGAATCGTCAACGTCATGTTCCTCTTCATCTTCTTCCCTTAACGAAGGAACAGTTTCATTTATACTTTTTATTGATGAAGAGCACGTTAGAACACTTATGTCTTCTAGTGTCACATAGTTTCCTACCTACCTAAAAACTGGATCTTTAGGTATTCTGTAACAACAGTTTATTTATTGCTGCCTTGTCTAAGCATGATACATTATTATTGTTTTTATGGCACGACATATGACAGCACCCCGCTTGATGTTTAGCCGAAGTGCAGTCATGAATGGTAAACAGTGCATCCACTTGTAAATAATATTGTAATTAATAAACATATTGTTGTACATACAGAACACACATTTAGGTGGGTAATGTAATATAAATGTTATAACATGTTATTATATATAATAACAGTGTTAAAGTGATACTTGTTTTTTTTATATACAACAAATCTACTTCAATATAAAAACCAAAATATTCACGGGAATATTTTGATTCAAAACCTGGCAACACTCTTAACATCTTAGGTAAAAAATTGAACTATTTTTTAAATAATTATTTCCATTGTTTATAGTAATTTAAAATCTACTTAATGATGATAAGTGACAGCTTTGGTTGTTCTCAAGCGTCCTTTGTAAGTTCGGCACAATTTAATGGCGCAAACAGTCATTATTATCGAAAAAATCACAGAGAAATTTCGCGTGGCGTCCGAACGGTGTCTGTTACGCAACTGACAAACGCGAGAGAGTGTATCGGCCAACAGTTGGCCGGTATTTTTTTTAGCCCGTGCGCCATCATATGCTCTATCTAGACAGTTAAATTATCTAAGGACCCAATAAAAGTGGTAGAATTTAAAGTAAATCGTATTGTTTTCATTGTATTGTAACATGTAATAATTATCGAGTTTTTGTTCAGAATTATGCAATCATACTTACACGCCCTGCTAAGTATGAAACTAGGTAAGAAATTATAATTGCACATAGCATGTTAATATAGTTTTTACTTTTTAAGGAATCGCACTTGCCAAATGATTGATGATATTAGATACATGCCGTCCAGAATATTCTGAGGAGCTCTTTAACCTTGTTTCTACCTCGTCTTTTTACACCCGTGATAAGGGTCAGGGGAAGCATCCGCGTTCTGCCGAACGATTCGGATGTCTTTAGTTCGATGCATGAAGAATCACTTTTGGCCGGCATTGTGGCGGCGACTAAGTCAACTGAGACGTTTTTTCGTTGGCACTCTTGGACCTCAGTCATGCTTACCATCAGGCAGACAGGCAGGTCACGATAGTTATGTCAGGTTCGTAGAAAGTGACCCTCCCTCGTATCTGCCTATCGTATGGGAATTGAAAGTCGCCGGTTCCAACTAGGCCGGCATAGTGGATATGCCTGCCTACCTGCAGTTATTTTACTGTAGTGCGCTTCCATTCATGAAGCACACTACAGCTTAACATTAGACGGGGAACGGTCATGTTCCATAGTATTAAAAAAAATCCTAATAATAAATTCTGGAAGTGAAGGAAGCAAGGGAGATGTGTAAGGATCGTGGTAAGTGGCGCTCCATTGTTTTTGCCTATCCCTGTGGGAAAAAGGCGTGACAATTCGATTGATTGATTGATAATGAATTACTGACGATTGGTAGGTGATTGCTAGTAAAAATTGCAAAAAAAAAATACATATTAATATACATACTTAAAAGCGTTTATTAAAAGCTTTTGTTGGTTTATTGGTTGTTTGGTCACACCTTAAAGGCAAAATAGACGAAACGACATCGATTTAAAAGCCTTAGAAACAGATACTTAACCTCACAAGAAATTCCTCAAAATGTTTATGACTCACGAGCTAGTTTCCAATAACGTCATACATCTTGAATAATTTACCTTTATACTTTTGTTTTATGACTAAAACTGTTCAATACTCGAATAGGTAATAGTTGCATACGTAAATAGCGAATACGCGATAAAAAGGAATTTGCCCTTTTTAAAACGCCTTTATTAGCTTGACTTGTATGTATGTAACTATGATACGGAATCTTTTAAATTGATTTTTACTCATTCTATAAGTCTAGTTAGAAAATTTGTACACGTAATAAAAACCGATGACAATACAATTTAATTTCAATAAATATTTTTGGCCGGCATAGTGACGGCGACTGAGGTAACCTTGAACTGACTCGATTTTCTCAGTCGTCGGCATTATTGGACCTCTTTTTGCTTACCTACCATTTATTCATTTTTTAGTTTAATTTGTTTTATTTATAATGTACTTTGGATCTGAGTTCCTATCTAATGAAAGGAGACATTGCTAAAACACTGCTTGTTACTTGGGTAAAATAGTCTGCTATTTAATTACTACTAGACAGAGACAACGGAGTGCCACTTTCTACGACCATGACACAACTCTCGCTTCCTTTACATCCACAATTTTCTTTACACAGACCATAGATATAATTTTTATTTTTATTTATGACTAGACTATGGTTATTGACACTACGATCACCTGGACCCCTATTCTCTTAAAACATGACGGCGAATTATCTTTGCAACATGTTCATCGTGTTATCCATGATACGAATTTACTTCACGTTAAATATTTCATACCCGTGCTAAACGTAAGAAAATTTCATTCCATTTGCCAACATGGCAGCATTCAGTTGAGCCGAGTTCAAATTGCACAAGTAGGTTTAACTGATAAACGGTATATGGCTACCATTGCAACGCGTGCGCATAACAATGATGATTTTGGAGGCTATTTTACAGAACGACATGTCAAGGGGAATTCTTAATATGTTAAATATAATATAGAGTGCGTATCTAACTTTTGGCTCGTTAAATCGTTTGTAAGCAGTAATACTTATACACCAAAATTTAGTAAATCATTAGTACAGTTCGATTAAAATAAATTGGAGAGTATATACAAACCCATAATTAAAGCTCTTGGTCGCTTGGTACCCCAAAGTGGGTTCATTATTAATAGAGGTTCAGCGGTGAGGTCACTGTGATTCTGCTAAATATTTCAATATCTTCTTTGTAATAAAAGGATACCGTAGCTTTTGTAGCTTATATTAAATATTCAGTTAACACACAAACACACTGACTAGGCTGTAGTAGCTTAAGCATGTTTGCACGTATTAAAAGCTATAGAAACGTCCATAAATGTGCTTCGGTTCATTCTCCGTTACAAGCGCTCTCAATGTATACTTACGAGTATTATAAAATGCTATTTACACACAATGATTATAGTGGGTTTGTCGGGCCGTAGATTACAGGATGTAGGATATTGAATGATAACTGCTATGTAAAATTATTTGCTTCGGTGAAAACGTAGATATTTGCGTTATAACATTGTTTGAAGTTAATATATTATTATTTATTAGGATTCACATGCTTCGGTGGTTTGGGCACATGGAATGGATGAGTGAAGGTAGATTGACGAAAGGAATTTATAAATTGGATGTGGATGGATGCATTATACAAGGCAGGTTCTGGACCAAATATAACTGTAGAGTTTGTATAAAGAGAATTGGAATTCGTACATTCGATACGGAAATTTGATACGAAACACTCGCTTTGGAATTGCGACTTCGTGTTTATTATCACATTTTTTTAATATTGTGATTCGGCATTTGAACTCAACTTGCCTAAAGGTAAGCAATGGGATGTCCCAGAACCCAGACAACTGAAAAAAAAAAACGGAACGATCGTACATGCGCTTACGTGCATACCAAACACTCATACGCATGGCGCCATGCACGCATTTAAAATTCATACGATTGTATGAAAACAAGGCAAATATACGCTTGGTGAACGCACTTACTGTTATCTATCATAATTGCTAAATTGTGTTAGTGTTTTATCGTAAATAAATTGTTTGTATCTAATCTTAGTTTGGTTAAGCAAAGGCGCCGATGTTTTTAACCGATAATTAAAAACGAATTGGTCCTATTCACCTCGTAATCGATTAAAGATTTTACTATTATTTTTGCATTTCAATATTACGTAGTTGTGATAGATTATTTTTGCAACATTTTTATACTAAGCGCAGCTATCTACTCGTATATTAAAGATAAATCAGTACCGGCTTTTGAACGTCATGTTCTTGGTTTGCGAGACCACTGGACCACGGTCGCTTTGGTTTAAATTGATTTAATTAAGATTATATTAATATCCCAATAACACTTACATATAAAAAAATACCGGCTCCGCATTTCTCCGCTTAAAGTGAGGCCGGGTTCAATCCCGGTCGCAGCCGTCCGACGTGCGCGCCTAATTTTCCGTCCAATTTTCATTACTATATTATAAAATAATAGATAGTGTAAACAAGTTGTTTACATTTATTACACAATATCTTGAAGAATTATAGTATTTTATAAAATGTAACTCGATTTATAAATATTTAAAAAATCAACACTTACCTGACTTTTGTTACAGCTAGTTTGTAATATCGCTGTATTTTCCTAGTCATAATCACCATGGCAAAACGGACGCTCGAACAACTCGGCAATTATCCCTCAAGTTTCTAAAACTTAGTTTAAGAGGTTTGTGTGAGTGAGCGAAGGAAAACTAATTAGAAAGGTGTGGTTGTCAAATGACACGGCACTTTTCTGCCGTTAGCAAACATCCGATACCGAACGGCACGGACGCGGTTATTCGTCTGTGCATCGTTTGCATTCAATGCCTAGTATTTATGCCATACATTTGCGTACTTTGTAAAGGAAGTTTGGATATTCATTTCCCTTTGGATTAACATTGGGCCATTTAAAAGTTAAGTTGTTTTATTAGTCTATCTCGTTGCTTTATCGAACAATATTTTTCGTTCCTATGACCTTGGAATACCTATGCACCTCAGCCTCAAGTAATTTGATTTAAAAATAAGACTTTGACAAATATAAATTTGACAGCGAAAAATAATATGTTTTTTATTTATAGAGTTTAATGATTATAAACCTGTTAAATAACAATAATAGTTAGCCTAGAGAGCTACAGATACTTCAAGCGTATCGTAAAAAAGTATCTCTGACAAGCAACTGAACATCTAGTTTATTAGTCTTCGGCGTGCTTGGACCTTCCCTTGCTTACCACCAGGCAAGTGGAGGTCAGAGGTCGCGTCTAAACAATTAAATAAAAAACTTAATACAAGTACGAATTTTTGATATAAGTAGTTGTAAAAATTTACTTGATATAATCGGGGATATTCTTAATAAAATCAAAGGTCCGCAGGGCCCTTGCAAAAAGTAAGAGTTGTGTCAGGATCATGTGAAGTGTCGCTACGTTGTCTCTGCCTATCCCTGTGGGAATAAAGGCGCGAAGTTGATGACAGTGATACTCCGCCCTAATTAAAATAAATAGGCTTACGAGTATATGTAAATAATAAAACAATATACTTACTATTACTGTACAATATCACCACCTTGTTACGTTCTCTGTGTTGTAACATAAAAAGTAATTGATAAGTCTGAATCGCGTTGATAAGCGCGGAGGTTTTTTACGATTACAGAATGCTATGAGAATTTTATTGTTTGCGAATTTACTATTGTTTAATTAAACTACGTGTGTACAAAGCCAGGCATTCGTGGCTATCAAAATTATCTCAATTTGAAATAGTTTTATGTTATTTATTTCACGTGTAATAAAATAATGCTTTTCTTGTAACGTTCAAAATGTTTCTGGCCGGTATAGTGAAGGCCACAGGCAACCGTAAATTCAACGAGTTTTTCTTTCAGTCGTCAGCTCTTGCTTGCTTATGCAAGGAATATATTATCTGCCGTAAGTAAGGCAAATCTCTATGTTAACTTAGTATTTCGTGATATTTGTTTGTGATACCATTAAACGCAATTGATTCGACAAATGTTTCATGTTTTCATTTATACAAATACTATAAATACAAATAATATAACATTGAAATATTAAATTATTGATTTAACAATTTATTGATATTTACATTTGTATCACATATTTAATCGTAAATAAATAATTATCATAATTACCAATGGAATTATTTCGTTTTATAGATATCCTTTTTATTCAGGATTCAATAAGCACTCATTGGAATATTTATAATTTATTATTGTCTATGAAAAGTAAAAAACAAGTTATTCCCTATATGTTGTTCCCAACTATATAGGTTTATTTAGTTTAGATAGGCAACACAGCTTTGTTTTATTCTTAGAAAATCAGGGTAGTCCCCGTCCAACTCTAAACATAAACACTTTAAATTAAACTAAACTTATATATCATAGAAGAGCGAATGTTGAGATAAATTTAACTAAATATTTCTGCCATGGGACTCGGAAGTTTGAACAATCGTCATAAATTTGTGGAGGCAACTCGTAAGGTGTTTAATTATACAAGACTTGCTGCGAGTGAAGGAAATAAGTTGGTTAGGACTCAAGGCTCGTGTACAACTAATATACACTTGTACAAGAACTTGAAACGACTTTGTTAACCCACTTATGAAGTTAATAGAACAAATTTGTGTGTATACGACTTATACACTAAGGTAACTAGTGTAACTTAAATTCTATGGGCATTGTCAGACGAAATAATGTCATAGATTTTTAAAACTATTTCGTGAATACCGTTTTGAATTGTTTATCATGTATTACAGGCACATTATACGCATACGTCATGTGTTTTTTACTGTAGTTTGATATATATATTATACGTCAACTCTTTTGTACCATTCCCTAACTAAGAGTTTTGTGTCTATGGATTACTAGGAAACAGTCGGTCACTTCATTAGTAAAGATTTAAAGTGCACTTATAGAACTGTGTTTGCAAATGCAACAAGACCAACAAACTCGTCGCTGTGGAATTAATTAAATGAAATTGTGCTAATTGTTTTAATTCCGGCAATTCATTCATTCACTATGATTGTTTGTGTGCATTTAGTAACCAGAAGAGCGTATTCTTGTTGATCTAAATACAAGTTACTAGTGTCTATTTCAATTAGCATTTGTGATTGATTTATGAAATTATCAGTAGGTAAATTAATTTGAAATATTGCGTGTTTTGTTAGACAATAATGGATGTAGGCATGATCCATTTTTTCCACAATCTTCATTTTTATTACTTAATTTAATTTCATACATACACCGTGTATCATTATCATCATGTAGCCATAAGTAAGCACTGCTGGAAGCGGCCTTTCTGACACCTTTAGCACGTTCAAGCTGCGTTTTATTGTATGTTGCCGTCTCCATTCCAGAAGAAACCATTAACCACCTGTTCTATGAGGTATATGTGCCCTGTCTATTTTCACTTGAGCTTGTCTGGTAGGCTATCTTTACACACAGTGAACATCCTTGTTTTTCATTCGATTACGTAGAGAAACACCTACCATAGCCTTCTCTATAACACGCTAGAAAACTTTGAGCGTTAGTTAGTACTTCTTTAATTTTTGTCCTTTTTATTTAGTGCACTACTTAAAACATGTGTTTAAACATTAGGTCTAACATGCAAGTTATAAATATAAATTGTTGTGAGTGTCATCGCGGCACATATGCGTTTCCAAGTTTGTTCTCTGGTGAGATATTTTTAATTTCATCATTGGGGTTTGAGAAACTGTATACTGATTGATTTATGTTCTCTCAAAAATAAAGTTTAGTTAGCGTTAGATTGGCTTCTATTTTCGTGTTCTATTTTAGGTTATTGATAGATTCAATGTTTTATTTAATTGGTTTAATTAAATTTTTGTTATAATTTCGCTTATTTTTTTAAGTTTAGAAGGTACTACTTAATTCATTTCGTCGTAACGCATCTAGGTACACTCTTGTTTGAGGTTGGTTTATTTCTTCGTTATTAATTTTATGTTTGTTACACTTATATGTACGATTTAAATTGTAAATCATTACTTAAGTCTAATTAGTTTTCCATAGTATATTATCAAATAATTAAATTCATTGCCTTTAATTAGCAGATTATTATAGTTCGTAATACGTAGGTTGGCGTAGGTGTAAAAAGTAACTTATTAAAGAACAAGCTGTCAGCATATTGGAGAGGGAAACCAGTACAAATATATTTTTTATTCTTTTAGTTTGATTTAGTTTGATGTAGATATTTATCAGTGATAATAATAGTCCGTTAAAGACACTACGTAGTATAATAGCTAAAATATTATTAATCTAAAAATAAAGTCAAAAATTTAAATTTTGGGCAAGGTATGCAATTAAAAACGTAATTAACAATAGTACAATCATAATTGCAATATATGACGCAATTCCGAGCTTCACGACAGAATTGTCGTGCGAAGTTACTGGGGTAACTATTATTATAAAAGAGTTAAAGTTGTTTACACACTAAACAATGGATTGTTTTGCATGAAGAAAATAAAGCTTGCAATAGTCTCCTGTATGATTTACGTTTTATTTAAAGATTTAGAATACTAAGGAAGGCGTTATCAATTGCCCAATTACTGGCATTACAAGATCACATGAGTCCTGAATAAAAAGCATTATTAATTAGGAGTTGTAAAAAAATATTGACAGTTCTGTAACGATGGCAAGTGTTAGCCCTAGGTCTCCACTTATTTAAATCCCCTAAGAATCAGAATCGTGAAATTCTAAATGATTATTGTTTTTTTTTTTGCATTATTCTGTCCTTTTAAATAAGAACATGTCTAATGATTTCAGCTAATATTCTATTTATTTGTTATGTTATATGTTTAATATTTTTCGAATTAATCTGTGCTATTTTTAGCTCTCGAATTTCATTTACTAGACCGCTGATTAATTCTTGTTTCGATGAATTTCGCGTTTACATTCGGATTTCTTTTACATGCTAGTTTCTAATGTAGCGAGATCTAGTATTTAGTGATCTGTGGTACTAGCTCCGGTTACAATGCAACGCTACGGTGAAGTGTCAACACGACTTTATCGTGGAGTTAAAGTGATGCTTTCATATACTCTACGATGCGGAACGACGACGTGGGAACTGTATGGGAAAATTGTGTTTTTTACAAAAGATTATGTATTATGATTATAAAGGCGCGTCAGTGGCTCGCGAGATTGTCGAGCTATTTGCAATTGTGTCATTATAACTAATATTTTTATATACCTTTGTGGTAATTAAAGAGTTTTTTTTGTGGCTCAACATATGACAGCACCTCGCTTATTGTTAAGCCAAAGCGCAGTTCATGAATAAAGGCAACTACTAATAGAGTTAAATGACTATGTCCTATGCCGTCCTAATCGGAAGCTTTCAAGCTGATCCCGAATCGCGACTACTAGTCGGTCACACGGTTTGTATACTTAAAAGTGGTAAGAGGCAATTATTTACTTCGGGTCTGAGTGTTTAGGAGTGGTAGTCTGACGATCCGGGTTAGTACCACCACTTACAAGTACCGTCTTCAACTAGGCCGGCATAGTGGATGCAACTGATACTTGCTGTTATTTAACTGTAGTATAGTCGCTTTCATTCAAGGACCGCACTCCAGCCTAACACCAGCTGTCCAGCTATCATAAATATGTTTCAATAAAAATAAGTTTCAGTCACACACATACGGACAGAAGAAATATTATATAAAGATTAAAGCTTATCTTAAATCAACATTTTATCTTGTACGTTTAAATATTGCACTCGCACCACAGGCTATAATATTAATGGATACTAAAGATTACAATGAGAAAATTTCTAACCTATTGTCTGATGAATCCACGTACAAGAAGGTTAAATCCGACCCAACTAATAAGATCATGAAGAAAACGACTGATCTGTTGGCAGCACACCAGGAAACATTGTGTCTTGACATATCCAAATTAACAACATCATGCATTAAACCACCTAAACTGTACGGACTACCAAAAATACATAAGGATAACATCCCTCTGCGTCCCATAGTGAGCCAAATTGACACACCAACTTACAAATTGGCTAAACACCTAGCTAACATACTCTCACAGCTACGGGGATCAACGCAGGCGTATGTTAAAGATTCATACCAATTTGTCAAAGAACTGAAAACCTTGAAGCTCGGAGACAATGAAACTATGGTCAGTTTTGATGTTCAGTCTCTATTCACATGCTTACCAGTATCAGACTGCATCAGAATTGTTAAAAGGAAGCTAACTGAACATGATTACCCTCAAGAATATGCACAACTTCTTGAACACTGTCTTACATCGGGATACCTGTACTGGAATGGTGAATTCTACAATCAAGTGGATGGAGTAGCAATGGGATCTCCCGTGTCTCCTGTGGTCGCTGACATCTTCATGGAGGACTTCGAAGACCTGGCCCTCCAAACAGCACCAGTTAAACCACGGTTCTATAAGAGGTATGTGGACGACACCTTTACTATACTGCCCATAGACAAAGTTGATGCATTTCTTAACCACTTTAATTCAATACACTCCAGCATTAAATTCACAATGGAGTTAGAGGAGAATCGTAGGCTAGCCTTTCTTGATGTTTTAATAATCAGAAACTTTAACAATACAGTAAGCCATACAGTTTTTCGGAAACCAACCCATACAGACAAATATCTCAATGGTGATTCACACCACCACCCGAACCAATTATCTGCCGTAGGCCTTTCCTTGTTACAGAGAGCACGTGGCATCTGTGACGACCAACACCTGGGAGAAGAGCTTCAATATGTCAAAAAAGTTCTTGCTGACAACAAGCTGAAAATCCATCCCGCTCGTCGCAGAGGACATGTGAAAACACCGACAGTGGATCGTGCCCCCCTCATCCTGCCATATGTGAAGGGTGTTACAGACAAGATCGGCCATGTATTGAGAAAAGCATCGGTTAAAACATACTTCAAGCCGCATAAAAAGCTACACCAATACCTGAGACCTGTGAAAACTAACATTCCTTTACAAGATGCAGGGGTGTACCAGTTAGAATGTGACTGTGGACTCTCGTATATAGGACAGACAAAAAGAAATATATGCACACGCGTACGGGAACATATCGCGGATATAAAACACCAACGTAGTGGAAAGTCTGCAGTTTGTGAGCATCAACAGGACGGCGCCAATCACTACATCCGTTTCGACAAACCGAAGATCCTCGCAAAGGAAAGTCGACTGATACCCAGGATGGTACGCGAGGCTATTGAGATTAAAAAGCATCCTAATTTCAATAGAGAAGGTGGTTGGCGATTATCTAACACCTGGGACCCCATAATTCACAAACTCAAGTCCCAAGTCCAGCAAACTGCCAAACCAGATGACACCGTCAGTTATTTTTGCAAAAAATTGAAATAAACCGGGAACAGAAAAACAAAATATGAAACGGGGTAGTTTTGGAAACAATAACAGCATCAACCAATAGGACGACCAACACCTCAGTCTCTCCGTGACCACGATGGCTGCAAAGCTCTCGAAACGTCGGAATAATAAAAAATTGTAAAATCAAAACCAAAATAAACGCGATAGTAAGCCGCATAAAATTTGTTTAATTCATATATTTTTTGCTTTGAAAATTCGACTTGAGCTTTGTCCCTTTCTATGTAGTATTTGAAATATTTAGTGAGCGTTAGATAAAATTATTTACTTATACGGCGTCTTCTCTTTATCAATACTGATAAGAATGTAAACATAGATAATATTGGTCTGGATTATTACACTGCAATGATTCGTTTTATTAGAACTTATATTATTATATTTAACTTTATTTTATTTATTTATTTTTGATGTCTTTATTAATAGCGATATTGGATGAGGTCCTTTGAAACTATTTGTAATTCCTAATTTATCAAATAGTCGTTGATGTGTGGGGAAAGTGAGAGAGTTGTGTCAGGACCGTGGAATGAATTTATTGATCTGTCTATCCTGTGAGAACTAAGACGTGACAATTAGATTTATGTTTTTATTGTAACTCAACATCTGACCTCAACCTGCCTGATAAGCATAATCGAGATCCAAGAGGGCCGACGACTGAAAAAACCGAGTCAGTTCACGTCTGCCACAGTCGTTGTCACTACTAATTTATTTATTATCATTTAGACAATCTGGCCAAAAGTGCTTCTTCACGCATCTCAAATCTCAATCATAAAAAATCATACTTTATTTTAATTTGTAACTACTCATATATGCCTGTCTAGTTTGAACATACCGGTTCAAACTAGGCGTTAAGTATTTGCAATTACTGGACTGTAGTAGCAGTCGCCCCCATTCATTGACCGCACTCCAGCTTAGTATTTTTTTTTTATTTTTTTTTTATTGGACACGACATCTGACCTCGACTCGCCTGATGATAAGCAAGAGGAGGTCCAAGAGTGACGACGACTGGAACAACCGAGTCAGCTCCCGGCTGCCCCAGCCGCCGCCACTATGCCGGCCTAAGGTGCTTCTTCACGCATCGCTTGAAGGATCCAAGGTCATAGGATGGAGAAAACACATGGGCAGGCAAAGCATTCCACTTGTCAATTGTTCTACAAAGAAAAGACGCACCGAACTTTTTAGTTCGACTGCCGATTCGGTCGATAAAATGTGGATGCTTTCCCCGACCTGTGCGGGTATTACGGGTGTGGAAGGACGAGGCAGGAATAAGGTTAAAGAGCTCTTCGGAACATTCTCCGTGGTATAGGCGATAGAGGACGCACAAAGCCGCCATGTCTCTGCGTAGTTGCATGGGCTCCAGAGTTCGCGTGACTTCTGCATCACCTATAATTCGGACAGCTCGGCGCTGCAATGAATCCAGGGCATTGAGAAGATACTTGGCAGAGCCGTCCCAGAGGTGCGAACAGTACTCCGCGCAAGAGCGAATCTGAGCCTTGTATAATATCAGGCGAAGCTCTGGCGCGAAGAACCGCCGCACCTTGTTCAGGATGCCCGCTTAATGGCCCGCTCGATGTGGTCCCTGTGATTCAAGTCGCAGCGAAGGGACATTCCAAGAATGTCTAGTCTGTCCGAAGTACTAAGGGAGATGTTGCAAAGAGAAGGAAGGGGAGAAAACGAGGATTTTTTCGTCGAGAACGCGCATACCTGAGTCTTGTCTGCGTTGAACTGAACTAGGTTCTTGTCGCCCCAGTGGGTAATACGATCAAGAACCCGGTTCAGTCCCGCTACAACAGACTCTCTCATATTGGCTATCTCCTGTTTGCCGGCTGCGGGGCGGGCAGTGTAGCGTCCATGCACCGTGCTGTCGTCTGCATAGCAATGAATGCCGGATCCAAGGTCCAGCATGTCATTGATATGCAGAAGGAACAAAGTTGGCGACAGCACGGAGCCTTGAGGGACGCCGGCATTCACCGACATCCTGCGCGACGCGCTTCCATCCACAACGACGCGTATGGAGCGGTCGCGCAGGAAGTCAGCTATCCAACCCCGCAGACGGTCAGGTAAACCGTATGCCTCGAGCTTGGATAAAAGGCCCCTGTGCCAGACCCTGTCAAACGCTTTGGAGATGTCCAAGCCAACGGCAAGGGCTTCTCCATTACCGTCCAAAGCTTCACCCCAGACGTGCGTGATGTACGCCAGAAGGTCACCAGTTGACCGTTTCGGCCTGAAGCCATATTGACGGTCATTGATCAGCTGGTCCGGTTGCACATTGGCCTCCTTCCAAGCCCGAGGCACACAGCCCGATGCGTACGAGAGCCGGTATAGCCTCGTCAAGACGGGAGTCAATTCCGCTGCACAGGTCTTAAGGACAAGCGCTGGGACACCATCGGGACCACTGGACTTCCGGATATCGAGCGATCGTAGCTCCATGCGGACATCGCGTTGTCTGATACGAATCTCAGGCATCGTATGTCCGCATGGACGCAGGGTGGGTGACCCTGCACCACGATCGTCAATACGCGAATTTATGGCAAAGACTTCGGCCAGTAGATCGGCCTTAGCCTTCGCCGTATGCGCCAGTGAGCCATCAGGCTGTCTTAGCGGTGGCAGTACAGAACGACAGAAGTTAGATTCTACAGTCTTGGCGAGACTCCAAAAGCTGCGACTACCCGTTGGGTGCGCTAATAGACTCTCGCCAATCCTGGAAACGCGCTGTGCCTCCGCTTTTTTAAAGACCTTTCTGCAAGACTTGGTGGCACGATTATAGGCTGCTTTCAACTCATCCACGCGAGGGTCATGATTTTTTCGACCTCTGGCCCATGCACTGTGAGTTGCGTTTTTTGCTGAAACAGCATCCGCGCAATCACTGTTGTACCAGGGCCTGCTCCGGTCGTTACGAGATGCACAGTTGGATGGAACGTAATATTCCATCCCCAGTGCTATCTCATCAGCAACGGCCGAGGCACACGTGGATGGATCCTCGGAGTTGAAGCAGCGCTGCCACCAAGGGAGCGAAGCGAAATAATTTCGCATTCCCTCCCAATCCGCCGACCCGTAGTGCCATAAACGTCGCACCTCATTCCTGGCAGGAGAAGGCGCGACGCGCGGCACTATCGTCTCGACCAGGCAGTGGTCAGAAGTCCCTAGAGGGGCTTTGACCGAAATTTTATACCCGGTCGGACGAGTGGTCATTAGAAGGTCCAGCAGAGAAGGGGCATGACCGACAATGTCTGGTACCCGGGTGGGCTGGGTCACCAGCTGTGTCAGGTCATGCAGAAGGGCGAAAGCATGAGCGGCCCTTCCCGCGTGGTCGGTCCTTTGGGACCCCAACCACACCTCATTGTGTGCGTTGAAGTCCCCCAAGACCACGACCTCCGCGGTTGGGAACCGCTCCAGCGCTTCGATCTGTCGCCCGGCTCAGAGAATCGAAGAGCCGGGTTGTCTCCAAATCCCCGTGGTGGGAACGATAAAGGCACCCGTAGATCCTGGTTTGAGAACCAAGGTCTACGTGTACCCAGAGGATGGAAAGGAAAGGATCCTCCAAGCAAAGCAGACGGAGACAACAGATATCGGACCGGATGTACACACATACCCCGGCTTTCGCGAGGAATCTTTCCTCAAGCGTGTAGCCGGGGTATTGAAGATATGAAGTGTCAGCCGGTACCTTTATCTGCGTCTCCGTCAGGAAGAGCAGAGCGGGCTGTGCCGTCTCCAGATGTTGATGGACGGCACTGAGGTTGGCGTGGATTCCACGTATATTCGTGAAATCCACGCCAAGCTCATTTCTAATGGGGGTTTTAACTGCCGTTAAAACCGGGGTTTTTTCTCTTTTTATTTGCTTGAATTGTGGAGGGGGGGGGGGGGTGCGTGAAAATGTTGGGGGTTGTTTCTTTGGCAGGGACGAAAAGTGCAGCTATCCGCTTAGCCACATGCATCCCGGCGGTGTGAGTTTGCTGATCCGTCGGACGGAAGGGCCCCCGTACCCTCCCGGAAATGATCGCCTGGACCCCATACCCGATCACCAATCGGCAAGACGAATCACCCCGAGATTATGCGCCGCATGGTGGGGCAGCCTCCCTCCGTGGTTAGCGGTGGGCTCAGCCCCTGTACTATACGGCGGGCGGCCAGCGGTTAACCGTTGCTACGGGTCTCCCTGGCCGACGGGTCAACAAACTCTCACCGGGATACTGTAGGTCTGCAGGATGCCACTGTCCCTAACCGAATCCACAACCCCCAACGCAACTGGTGCTACACAAACTACTCCCCGAACGCGACGTGGTCACTATGGGGGGATTTGCACCTGTGTAGGGTGGTAATTTCAACCAGCTGAGAACACTTAATGCACCGGAAGTGTCCTCCCCCACATTGTGCTGTCATATGTCGAGTCACAATAAATAAACCCGAATAAAGATAGTATTCATAAAGAAACATATTTAAATATAATTATAAGCATATCACGCAGCTTTTTATGACTATTATAACATATATTTTATTTCTTAATGCATGCATGCATGCTTAACGTTTATTGTACATATCGTCATGGTGAGTAAGTGTACTCGAACAGAAAATTTTGTTTTTAAATAAGGGCTTTGAATGTATACCGGTTTTATTAAACCAGAATATTTCGCAGCCTGCCCCTGGATGCAAGCAGTTTATGCTCGTACTTATACATAGTTGTTTTTGTTTGATAGGCGAAGTACTTTTTGCATTTTGAATATGTATTCAAAAAATATTCAAGTTATTACATTTTTATGAGACATTACTAAACACGACTGCTCTGTCCAACTGGATCGATGAAGTAGCATCAAATGACTGGCAAAATCTCAGCTGGACCATGAGCATCTGGTGACTTTCCATATTGGTCTTAATCTGATGATGGGCTGTACTGTAGCTTAACAGGAGAAATGGTGTCGAAATATGTTTTTATAATTTGCAAGAAAGAACGAGATTTTAAATATTTTTTTAGTAAAAAACTTTTAAATATATTTTTTATTTTAGTTGCTGTAGTTGTTTAGTTTAACACTGTATTGCTGATGGAGAAACAAGAAAATATATATGTAAAATAATATTTTTATATTCATACAGGAGAATAACTATTTACATTTTTTTTAATATGCATATTAAAAAAGCACGTATGTCAACAAATAGGCAACAATTTTAGTAGAATGTATTATTTAATCAAATTGACACTACACAAGGATAGGTGTAGTGTCAATTTGAATGGAGCGCTACATTGTACGATTCTGACAAACCTAGCTTCTTGCCGTAATTCACAGATACACTAAGAGAAATACAACCCCTTTGTATTATTAAAGAGCTCCCATATTAAAAACAATTAATGTAACACAATGCCATACTTGTGTGAGGGAAAAGCGCATGTTCCTAATTACTCCGTAATATAGGGTAAATGCTCCAATTTTGGCATACAATTGTAAATGGCCGTGGATTTAATCGCAATGAGTACGCTCGCTTCCGATGTAGATTGAGCCACAGAATTGCGAAAGCGAAATTGCCCCCATATGTGATGGTAACCTATTTTGTAAACATGCCGGTTTGGTGATTGTAAGTTCACTGTTTAGTTTTTGTGAAAACATTTATCACTTCGTTTGTTCACTTTCTATTTAGCACTGTTTGGGTGTTCAGCAATTTTGTCTTGTTACTATCCGTTTACTGTCACCTAATAATTATGGTATAATGCGATTAAAATAAGAATAGGACGGAATTCGCGCCATTTTGTGACGTCTAACTCTTCAACCAACTTCACTTTAGTATGGTGTCTTTTACTTTGCAGACCGTCAAGAAAAAGACAACTTATTTTAATGCACTATCTATTAATGTTACTGTTTACTGTTTATTTGAGGATAAAAGGTGGATTTTAGATTTTGTTTTTATTGAGACGCGACATCTGACCTCGACTTTTCTAATGGTAAGGGGGCGGTAAAGTGCCGTTAACTAAAAAACCGTTTCGTTACAATACTGGCCAAAGAAGATATAGTCGTAAAAAGCTTATATATACTTATCTATATAAGCTTGTATAATCCTCTATTTCTATATTTGGAAAAATCTCATGTTGTAAATCGTAAAAGTCCAACGACATTGAATTTTATTACTTACTAAATATAAGCGTTGCATAAGATCGATATTTGTGACATATCCCGTTAAATACCATGTAATATTATAAGAGTACTGCCCGTTAGATTTTACATTCTTTAAAGAAAATACACAATTTAAATAAGTACCATAATATTATTCCTAATTTATTTCCATAGAACTTGAAAGCGATTTTTCTCATTCTTCGTCAGGAAGGCGAGAACCCGTCTTGGTACACCTTTTGCACCTTCTTTGTAGTGTTTGAATAGTATGTTTGCAAAGAAATATTTGCTTGGCCACTAGAACTAAAGAGTCTGATAATAATTAGTTCTTATTAGATTTTAAAAGTGTACATTTTTTATCTACAAACTGTACCTAACAAATAATACCTAATACCTTTAACTGTTCAAGCTTATGACCCAGTAATTAATACAAAATACTTAATCTAATAAATATTTCATGTTATATTCAAAATAGAAATTCTTCCGTTAATCCGACTCCATGAAGTAAATGTAGATTAGTATGTGAAGGTGTAACCACAAACCACCTTGCCGTTCGCATTTCCGTTAGTCTCAAAGAAATTTAATTTCATATGTTCAAGTTTAATTTGTGGTTAAAGATACTAAGAGATATCAGTCTCTGTTTGTATCTACTTAAATATAATTACGTTATTTATAATTCAACTGCTCATAGAGCGTAATAATTTCATTAATTCTAACCATTGAGCTTACGGTACTTGGTGACAGAATAGTCACGCCTATAGTGAGATGTACAAAGTATTTCTTTCATTTTTACTAAGTACAGTTTTATAAATTACACACCTAACTTTCTGTTTATTCATTACCATTGAAGAATATTATTAAATTATGGTTGGGACTAAGAAATGACTGGTTTTGCCGAGAGCGATGTCAAACAGGTTCTGCTGGCTGTTACCAAGCATTAATGTAAACTTTACGTATAGTAAATTATGCTATCGTTTTAGCTTAGGGTAAGGCTACACCGGTAAACGTTTCAATTGGTGAATTACGTCATCTGCAGTGTGGGTTACTTGAAGAGATGTTACCCGGGTTAAACCGAGTTGAGGCCTAACCGAGTTGGGTCGGTTATCATCTATAATAAACTGGTTTGAACTATTATATATATTAGGCAATTTACACCAAACTGGGCAATTTAGATTGTTAGACTAAATTGTCAACTCGGGTTGTAAACCGGTTTGAATGCAATTCATCAATTTGGTTTGCGAATCGGGTTATCCATATCTTTAAATCGACCTAACTCGTTTCGAAAAAAAAATCGTGATCGTCCCATCTTTGGTTAAAATCGCTTTTATTGCGTTTTAACACACTAATACGCTCGGTTCTCAGTCCCAGGAGATTCACCAATCACTCAGCATAGTATCGCTTACAAGTGTGACAAGGATAAATAATGCATTGGTCCACTAGTCACCTGGAAATGCAGCTCTAAGCACCAAGCGAAACTTGTCTATGTATCTTGGTCCTTATTGAATAGTCGTTATCGTTATGGATAACTGATAGGTGTATCTTGGTAGCGGGCATATTGTGGAATTGCGGTGTCACTCGAGGCCGTTCGTCGGTCAAGTGTACTTGTTTAACCGCGAACAGAATTGATGTACTTATCGCCTCTTTCCAACAGGTGTGATAGAATTGTAAGAAATCTTGACATTTTCACTAAAAAATACTAAGGTTTATAAGTAAATAATGTTACTAGGTAATTAACTAACTGATGTCAAACCGTAAATAAAACTATTTCTCATATTTATTAAAATATTTATTTTATTTATTACTTACTAATTTACATAATTATTTTTATAGGAGCTTTTGATATAGCTTAATGGTAATGTAAACTTTAAATATGTATTATGATGAGTTCTTGATTAGCTATAATGGTTATTTATTCATTAGGAGAAGTCGCAGCTGTTTTGTTGATGATTTTTTAATTAACAGTAAATCTATGCTTAACCACCGGATATAATTGGCATTCTCCAAACAAGCATCACCTTCTAGAAGGAAATGAAAAAAAAAAACGTTTTAACTTTTAATCATAGTTATAGATAGATATAGGTTTTAATCGTATAAGAACGAATTTATGGAGCTACTGTACCTTGCGTTTAATTTCTATGATAGTTCACGTAACGCGACCCTTGTATCCTCTTGTATCAGATACCAGGTCTTCATATTAATTGCAGCCCAAGTAAAGACTTATAATAAGAAATAATTTTCTTCCAAGAATTACTGCTCTGTTTTATCTTTTATACCCCTGGGATCTTCAACCCAGGCAAAGAATATTAATTTTAGGAAAAGGTTTTAGTTTAGTCACCACAATTCTTCCTATAGTTTTGCTAATAAGATTTATTGATTAAGTATTAGGTTCATAAGATCCAGGAATTTTATACAGTCTTCCTTAATAAATGGCCAGACAAATACAAAAAAATTTTAGTGGTTATCCTAGAGATTAGATCCTTAAACAAACAATATTTTTATCTTTATCAAAATAGATTAAAATAATAATAATACGTTTAATCCATTAACTAATGTTGTTAGTAAGGTAATCTAAGCAAACTTAAAGTAGGTGGTAATGTGCCAGTACCAATGAAAGTACTTTGTGCATCTGTGCAATAGTGTCAGTGTCTATGATACAAGAACATATTAGTATAAAATATTTATTTAAAATTATACTAAAAACGTGAACTAATGCCGAAACCAATGTGTCTTTGTTGTAATATGTACCCTGGACGCCCTGTTTCTATGATACAAGCACATAAAGTAGCTTAGTATGGAAATGTAAAGTACGTAAATGCTTCTGTAATTTTATCTAATTTTTGACATATCCTTTTGATATTACTTTATTAATGGTCGTTTTTTTTTATTATTATATCGATAGTGTAACGTGCCATCATTGATAATAGTATTTGTATAATTGTACCTCTTAATGATTGTGACGCAATATTCAATCAATGCAGTCATTAATAATTGAGATCTCGTCAAATCGTAATAACACCGTGTTGCCAAATAGTTTTAATGGAATTGCTGTACTGTAATTTGATTTACTGCAATTTGATGAAAAGGTTATTGAGAAACAGAAAATTACATTTTGATCATCCAATAAGTAAGAAGTTTTTGCAATTTTAGTATTAAAGATAAATATTATAAGATTATATAATAACTTTATAGGTCAAGCAAGCTCTTTAGAAGAATCAATCAAATTGTAACGCCTTTTTCCCACAAGGATAGGCAGAGACAATAGAGCGTCACTTGAAACGATCCTGACACAACGCCCTCGCTTCCTTCACATTCATTATTCTCTTCATACATGCTTTATGGTTATGGGCACAAGGCCACCTAGCTTTCTTGAGGATGTCTATATGAGAATCGCATTTTGATCTTGAGATAACAAAGATAAATATTAAAATTAACTTTCTTATATTACTGTACAAATTTAAATAACTACTGTTTTAACTTGGTTGATTTTAGTATGTAAATAGAGATTTTCTATATTCTTCCTATGAAACACCTTGACATTTTTATTGGTCAACGAAATTTGATGACAAAATGGAAATCTTTGTGTTGAATAAATTAGAAGCCAATACCCGGTTCTGATCTATATTTTAAACGAAATGTCTCTTGCCGCTTTCACTATTTACTTAGAATCAGGAGGGGGTAATTATCAAGTAGGAGCGATTTAACAATAATAAATTGTGGAATGCCAGTTGTCCAGCGAGACGTCCTTTGTTCCATGTAAGGGCGTGCGAGTATTTTCATTGAACTTCTTGTTATTAACGGTCATTAACACGAAGAAATACAATATTGTGAACGTTATAAAGTATATAAAAATAATTTTAAAGAGTGGTAAGCAGTTACAAGTGTACAGACTGTGAAGTGAATTAGTCGTGTTTAGAGTTTAGCTTGTAAGTTGCCGGTTCCAACTAGGTCGGCGTAATGGATGTGACTGCTACTTGCAGTTCTTTAACTATAGTAGCAGACACCTTCATTCATGGTCCGCACTCTAGTTTAACATAAGGCTGAGTGCTGTCATATGCCGAGTTACAATAAAAAAAAGGGTTCCACTCTATTATGATTCTATTAAGGCCGCTACTTCATTTGCCGGTTCGGTATTTGTATGCGCGGTAAACGCATTCTGAAATGGTTTTGGATCGTTCAGAGCATTTTGAATGCTAATAGCCAATTAAATTGGCTTAGGTATTACCGTACAAGAGGCCCTGAGAGCTCTGAAATCATATCAAAACGCGTTTACCGATAGAAACGATACCGCATTAACAGATCAGACATACTGCTTTTGTGTATTTAAATTTATTTTGAATACGGCTCTGTCAAATTGAGATTTTATTTTGTAACTGATCGAGTTTAACGTATAAAGGAACAGAAAGCATAATCAAAGTTCTTTTAGCTCATGAAAACGTTGATTTTATTATTTTTTAGTTACATGATCAGAAAATAACATATACCTGTTATACAATTGTATTTTTATTTTTATATATTCATTCCTACCATACATACTATACATTTTTTTGTGCGATATTTACTTAGGTACGTGGATTTTGACAAACAACCTGATTTACTGGCTAAATATGTATAAATCCTAAACATTTCACTGTGAACGCAATAATGTTAATAATTTAATATCAAAACTCCCTAAAAATAGCCATTTAACGCAGACCATGAAGTGTGAATGCCACTCCAGGGTGTGGAAGGGCGTTGTATCGAGACCAATTATTTAGAACTTAACTGCCCAACTGGCGCGTCCCGCGATGCCTCTGTCTGAAATATTGACCCAAAGTGTCTATTATAGCGACAGTTTACCCTACCGATAAGCAGAACAGACACTTTAGGTTGTATTGTCTTGGAAGTAGCGTGGTAGATAAGAAACGGAGTGTACTAGGTGGCCTCCGACTGTATACTTTTTTTTGTATTAATCTTTTTTGTTTAATGTTTGAACTTCTGTGTGGTCATTGTTTACTTAGGGGCTGAGTTATAGCGATTGTTTTAGTGATATTTATCATAAACAATTACGAAATATTTTCAAATATATAATTTGTTTTGCTTTTCGGTCCAATGATAATAAAAATAATTTGCAATTGTTAAATAACAATTATTAATTTATTGTTGATCATAAGGTGACTGTAGTGTAGTAGTGATGCGATGGTCACACAAACCGAGAACCCCCGTTTCAAAATCACCTGCCGGTACCAATGTATCTTTGATGTGGCGTATACTTTGGCCTCCCTGTATCTATGATACAAGCATGTTTAGTTAGAATAGAATAGAATTGTTATTATAGAATAAAACATAATAACAATATATTTATACTGGTCGTATCAATATAATTGGATGGATAGATGAAAGGAGGTTGACGAATCAGATTTATAAATAGAGGTATAGAACGAGAATAACCCAATAGATCATCAATCAAATCGGAGACATTATTTTTAAAAAGGCGGGTTTCGCACTATCCATTACTATAGAGTTTATATAAAGAGAATTGTAGATGTGAGGCAAAAGAGAGTTGTGTCGGCATTGCATTGTGGAAAATTATTTATATAAAAAACTAAATAAGAATATGGCACTTCTCACAAAAAACTGACTTAAGCTTTTATAAAGCTAAATTATTTATGAAAAGGTTTGTTTGTACGATAAAATTACTGTCAGAGAATAAAATTTTATTATTTTTATTATTAAAATATGTATTTTTAAGAAAGTAAAGAAGCTTTGTATATTTTTTTTATTGTGACACGACTTCTGACCTCGACCCGCCTGATGATAAGCAAGAGGAGGTCCAAGAGTGACGACGACTGGAACAACCGAGTCAGTTCCCGGCTGCCCCAGCCGCCGCCACTATGCCGGCCTAAGGTACTTTTTCACGCATCGCTTGAAGGATCCAAGGTAATAGGATGGAGAGAATGCATGGGCTGGCAAAGCATTTCACTTGTTAATTGTTATACAAAGAAAAGACGCAACGCACTTTTTAGTTTGACTGCCGATTCGGTCGATAAAATGCGGATGCTTTCTCCGACCAGTGCGGGTATTACGGGTGTGGAAGGACGAGGTAGGAACAAGGTTACCGAGCTCTTCGGAACATTCTCCGTGGTATAGGCGATAGAGGACGCGCAAAGCCGCCATGTCTGCGTAGTTGCAGGGGCTCCTGAGTTCGCGTGACCTCTGCATCTCCTATAATTCGGACAGCTCGGTGCTGCAATGAATGCAGGGCATTGAGAATTTATATCTTTATAAAATAACAATAAATATTAATGACTATCGTTTTAGAATTACTTTTACTTGTATGACGGAAGTTGAGAGGTCACTTTCATAAAATAATCTTAATTACTCAATGATAGCCTGTTGCTCCCCGGGTCGTTTTCATTGCTATTGAATTTAATTCAAAATAATTACATTGTCATGCCTTTTTCCACAGGGATAGGCAGAGACAATCGGTAGAGTCCCCTCACTCTTTCTTAATGACGTTTCTAAGTGTTTGTAAAAACCAAATGAATAAATGACTTTGAATTTTGACAATGGAGCGCCACTTGCCACGATCGTGACACAACTCCCTCGCTTCCTTCACATTTAAAATTCTCTTCATACAAGCTCTATGGTTATGGGCACTAGGCAACCTAGCTTTCTTAAGGATGTCTCCGATAAAATATATACTTTATTATTCATTGCTTTAATATGTGTATGTTACGTTACAGCGATGCGTGGAGAAGCACTTTTGCTCTGCATAGTGGCGGCGACTGGGGCAGCCGTGTACTAACTCTGTTTTCACAGTCGTCGTCACTCTTGGACCTCCTCTTGCTTATCATCAGGCGGGTCGCGGTCAGATATCGTGTAACAATAAAAAAAAAATTAGTCCCCTTATTGTATTATAATATGACTCATGATGAGACCCGATGCTTGTTTGACTACGACTAAAAAGCCCAAAGAGATAATTTATGGCTTCCCAATTTAATTTTTTTATTGTGCATAAAAGATTAAATCAAATCAATCAATCAAATTGTCACGCCTTTTCCCCACAGGGATAGGCAGAGACAATGGAGCGCCACCTACCACGATCCTTACACAACTCCCTTGCTTTCTTCACATCCACAATTCCACAGATTAATTTTATTTATGGAGAGATCGATTTAAAGCGTACATAGTATCAAACTTTTGTCGTCATAGTTCATAATTCATTGTTTTGACAGACAAAACGTGAAGTGGCGCTCGAGCCCTGTCATTCCGATAGCTATTGTTTGTTTTTTGCGTTACTTTTAGTTACAAAAGGAAATTGATAACTTATGAATGAGTGTTGATAGTTTATGAAAAGCCAATTGTCTTGTTAATACAGGTTTGGTGAATTATTTCTGTTTGTTGCATACTGTTCCAAGTGTTTATTGAAACTAAAGAATTTTAATAAACACTAAGTTCTGATTGATAGAATTTTGTAAACAATATGCATTTTGTTAATTTCTTTGGCACTAGGCAACCTAGCTTTCTTGAGGAATTTATAAATCTGATTAATACAAGGCATGCCCATAACCACAGAGCGTATATGAAGAGAATTGTGGATGTGAAGGAAGCAAGGGAGTTGTGTAAGGATCGTGGTATGTGGCGCTCAATTGTCTGCCAATCCCTGTGGGAAAAAGGCGTGATAATTTGATTGATTGTTATTTTCTTCACAAGAGAGAATAAAAAAAGTCGAAGTCGCGATTACTGTGAATGTGGAGAGTAGTGGAGACAGTCGATTAAATTAAATCTATCGGGTCTAAAATCTAGTAAGACCCGCGACATATTTACGATTTTAACGTCGCGATACAGGAGCTAGCCTAAAAAGCGATTTTTTATGAATTTATATAAAAGAGGTATAATTCGTTATTCTTTTTAAGATTGTTGGGAACCTTTAGTCTATTAATTTATTGCATTTTTCTCTTTGAACTATTCCCTGAAGGATTTATAATAAGAAATGTACTGTTATAAATATTATTTTTATACATGTTAATTGGCGCCATCGCTTCGGACATATCATAAGAGCATCCCGGTCATTCGTCCGAGGCACGAGTATAATATTCAAGTGGTCTTTTTATGACTGTGTGGTACCTTTACAATTGATAAATGAATACCGGTTACTTCTCGCTTCCCGTCATCGTTTTCGACAATGAGATTAGACTCTTCAATTCGGGTTGGTCCGAGACTATGGATGAAAGCTTTTGTGTCAATATTGTTTAAACATGTGACTTCTACTGGAATATATATAAATGGATATACAAGGTGCAGACTGCTCTTGCATATGCATTTTTTAAATATCTATTGATACTCTTATCTATTTTTTAATGATTATACAAGGAAAGTATATTAACTGAATAATTAACAGAGTTCGTAACTCTTTATATAATTTAGATTCTTTGATGATGGTATTTGTTTTTTTCTTTTTTGATGATAACACCCTGCCTGATGGAGTGTAGTGCAGGAGGCGACTTATGTCGACATTATGTCGGCCTAGTTTAAACTAGCAACTTATAAGCTGACAAAATGCGACTAAGTCACTTTACGGTCTGTATACTTGTAACTCTTGTAAGTGCTGGTACCCCGGATCGGCAGATTGAGCACCGCTGCTCACCACTCTATACGTTATATCTGCTTTTAAAAGGTTCAAAATGGTAGACAGTCCCTTTCAATGCAATGAAGAACAATCAGGAATATCTATTGATGTGTTTTTGGGAATTTACAGCCGTTCGCAGACTTGAGCATACCGGTAGGTGTTAAGGATTCTGCACACCCAAGTGTTAAGCGACATTTAATTTTTATTACAGTTCTAAACGTGCTTGTATCACAGAAACATGATCAATCACTAGACCACGGTCGCCTGATAATTATGTTTTGTTAACTTAATCCAATTGAATTAAACTATATATTCCTTTATAGGTTCCTTTATATTAATTTTAATCATTAACATTAAATAAATGGAATAAAATAGCGACTTATTCTTATAATCGAGTTTTTATGGTTAATTTATTTTAATATAAGCGAGACGTTTTGATTTTCAGTTGATTTTCAGTTTTTGATAACCATATCGAATTAATTTAACTACAATATTAAGCGTATTTAATCATATTATCAACATTATTCTGTTTTGTTTAATACAGAATAAAAAAATATTTTATATAGACCCAGGTGGGTGTTCTCCGACCACATCGGAGACATTCTCAAGAAAGCTGGGTTGCCTAGTGTCCATAACCGTCCATAACATAAGTGTCCATAACAGCTTAGCAGCGAGTTGTGTCAGGATCGTGACAAGTGGCGCTCCATTGGCTCTGCCTATCCCAGTGGGAGTGGGAAAAAGGCGTGAAAATTTGATTGATATAATAAACCAGTACTTTATACGTACGTAAATATATTTGCATTAAAATTTATGAATTTAATTATTCGTATACTTTATCTAATGGTATATTGCGGGGAAACTACATACACTGGGTTGTGTATCTTAGTTATTTAAATGTCGGATGTATGAGATTATGATTTATTTAAGTAAATTTGTTCGTGTGATAAGTGTTATCAGCATTTAATAAATAAGATAATAAAGATGTTGATTAATAAACATTTTAAGTAGCGGTCCTGGTATAGAAAATAATCAAAAACGGTACTTTTTGTGCTTTTATACAAGTCTGTACTGTGGACAATGATGATACGTCCGTCCGTCCGTTTATGAACCAATATTCATATCTTTTTTAGATTAGCTAAAGGATTAATCTAGGTTTAGTTAAAAAGATGTCGACGTGTTAAGCTCGACGAGTAAAGACTGTAGGTCGAGTGATTCGAAAGATATTGAATATGAAATTTCGGAAAACTTACACCGTTATTGATTTTTTGTTTCTACTAGAAGCAACTCTAGGTGAAATTGATTCTGCATTAGTGTTTGACTATTTGAAAATAAAAATAGATGAAAATTTAATCATTATGTATTTTGCCGATAAGTTATTTTATCTGGGTTAATTTATGAACTGAATAATCGCTCTAGATCCTTTGATATCGAATCGATCAGGTTGTGTTATAATTGTGAAGTTTATAATTTGCCCTGAAAATGGTAATGGTAATAAAGACAAAAGAATCAATGAAAACGGAACATATGAGCGAAAAGAATGGTGTGAAACCGTTACACCCGCAAGCCAAGTAGGATCTTCCAGTTTCGACCGCACTGCACCGTTATTACTGAGACCATTTTGTATTGTTCTCGCTTTTATGAGCTCATGACGAGAGCATGAGTTTTATGACGTAATTTGGTATTTATGTGTGAATATAATATTGTTGAAGTCTATAATAAAAAGTGCAACTCTATTTCTTAACTTTAATGCGGTGGCTCTTTATAACGGTGTGGCTTTCAGTTACCATTACTGTTTAAGTTAATCCAATACATAGGTTTGTATCCACATGCCGGTCATGGTAATCATGTGTGATCATGTGTGAGGCTGCTATAATAATCATGCTTACGATCCTTTTCCGATTTTCCCAATCAAAATTTGAATAACGAAATTTTTAGAAAATGCTGCTGAATATTTTTTTTTTAGAGTATTTAGAGTAACTACTTGTATAACATGCATGCCTCCTAAATAGGAATAAAATATAATTATTTGAGTCATTGTTAAGAATACTATTGTAATAGATTATAAAATTGCCAGTAACTACATACTGTGTTATCTACATAATTAAATGACCTATTAGGTACAAATATATCAAAGGCGGTTGCAGAATAGTAATAATTTAATATGAAAGGTTATAACTGAATTATTCATCAATTTGTACACTTAACGTTTTGTGTCTAACAATAATTTAAGATGCTTGAAAGTTATTTTTGGTCCATCGACACTATGTACTATTTCTGCCACGAGAATTATTGATTTATTTTATTTAACATACTGGTGGGCCTAGTAACTACGAAAAGTTTTCTACGAAATCTATTAGTTAGTAATTTATATGGTAAACATTATAATTAGTTTAATTTGAATTAGCTTTCGTCTCAATTATTAGAATGTTTCTTCAAATACTGCTGTGGCCTTGTTTTTCTACAAACACTTTATTAATTAAAATTTTATTCATAATGTGGTTTTTCATTTAGTGTAAAATGTAGAATTTTATTACAAATACGAAAAGATTTTTCATTTGAGCTAAATATTTACTTTATAACATCTTCAAGGTGTATACGGCAAGGTCAGTGTGTCGTTGACCGCCAACTTTGCTAGTACGTGGAACATGGGCGGTCCCAATAGGTTGCCCTGCGGCACTCCGGAACTCCAAGCTCTTATATTATGAATGTCTAATTAGTGCGTTTCTTTCAATACATATTTAGTCTCACTTAAGTTATATTAGAAAAAAGTTATTAATAAATTCTCACAAGATTTTAATCTTTATTCATTAGTTAAGTCGCAGTTTCTAATATTTAATCGCTATAAGATGCGCATCTCTAACTTATATTATTGTGTTACGTAATGTAATTAGTTTGCCAACTAGGAAACGAAACACCTCATTTAATTGTTTAGTCTCTCGTTTCTGTATGTTAATTATTATCAGTGTCATCATTCACACTTTCATTGCTCGGTTAGGTAATAGTAAATGGGATATTGTGTATACTCATTGTTACTTATAAATTGCTTCCAATATCAATTTTTATTTATTTTGATCGCCTTTTAACTAAATTGGTTAAAGTCAGTCAAATTGCTTAACTGCTTGTTCACGTTTCACAAAACATTAGTTTTTATTTACCAATCGTACTCGTACATCACTGATTTATACGTTTATGTAGTTTAGAGACGCCCATAAAGTCGCTTATCTATCAACTTAAGGTGTTATTTACGTTTTGCTATAAAATTGTTTAACATGCATTAAAAACTTAAACGTCCAACTGAAAGAAGCTTCATTTAATGAGAGGTTTAACGTCTTAAGAGGTTCATTTCGCGAGATTACCGTTGACAGTAGACAATACGAATACCCATATCTGATGATACGTGAACACGTATGCTAAGTGTATCTTTATATTGTAATTTAAATGTTATGCAAAGAAAGAGTTAAAATAATATGTATAATATGATACAGTCTTTCACTAATAAATTTACTAAATAAAATAGCTAGCCCGGTAATTCTAAAGTGATAACTTAATACCAAAAATAATATGAAACTTAGTATGACAATGCAATATAAGTGATCCGAATGAACAAACTCGTATATCAAAGCTATCTGCACTTTGATCGTGACATTAAGCTGTGGTCGCATCACGACGAGTCGCAAGCTCGACTGGCGAAAGGAAATCTCGCACTTTCACCGCAACCTACGACCTTTGATGAAGAAGGGACACACTCTCACGCCGCTCGATACCTTGTAGAAACTAGCTTACAATAGATTTATATTGATTGTCCATCATAATCGTCTTCAAATAGTCGTTTTTTAGTTAACTAGTATTTCCAAATCTCTCTTTTATCTTTCGCAAAAAAATATTTTAAGAAAAAGATGTACCATTTTGTGATGCCGTATCAATATTTCCCTTCTCTTTTTTTTGTTTCAAAATCAATTGTAATTTTAGGTTTCGCTAAAACAATAGAATCGGTAATTGCGTTTGAATTGTGTATTAAATTATTGTTAGCTTACATATTTTTGGTGAAATTATTATCTATTGTTTAGATGAGACTTTCTAATTAATTCGTACAATATTATAGCGTTAATTTATTTATTGAAGTTTATCTCTAAAGTTAACTTTATTGTTTTGTTTGGATTATTGTTATCTCGGGATATACAGGTTGTCTATTCAAATTGGATTAAATTTTTAATTATCAAAATCTTACTTAATTTAGTACCAGCATAACAAGTTTTTTTATTAGCTAATTAGGCATGTTATGTTACCCCATTTCTTATCATTATTATTATCTAGTTTTATGCCTTAATTCTCACAAGGTAAGAGAGAGATAATGGAGCTCCGCTTTCCATGATCCTGACACAACTCTCATACATACTCTATGGTTATGAGCCTTGCGAATCTCTCTCTTTTTATTACCCATATATACCTATTATATTTTATGTGACAAGTAAATATAAACATTTTAGAGGCAAATGCTTTAACATTTTTATGCATTTACGTAATTACTTTCTTTGTAGTTGCTTTCTACTTCCTACCTTGACTTTTTACTCCTGTGATACCCGTACAGGTTGGGGGAAGGGTTTGCATTTTATCGACCGAATCGACAGTCGAAGCGTGAAAAACAAATTTAACCGTCATGTTGATGGCGACTGGAAAAACCGTAGGTTGAATCGGTTTTTTCAGCCGTCGAAAATCTTTGACATCCACTTGCTTACTATAAGTATCGAGTTCAGACGCCGAATCTTAATTTTATAAAATATCAAATAATATTACCAGATTTTATTAAATAAAAGAAGTTTTTACTAATTTATTTATTAAAGAATATAATTAGTTATTTAAAGGAATATAAATAAGTAGTTTCTCCGACTTTTGCTTATAAATCGTCTTTCTTTGGCATCATATTAATATCTGAGAACAGGAAGAAAAATTATTCAAAAGAATTTATGACCTGAGTGTGAATACGAGTAATTGACCTCAGTCGTTTATATGTCCGTCCGGTCATAAGAGAAATCAGCAACGATCGACCGATAAAATGGAGCGTTTCGACAATATTGCACTTTACTTATTATCGTTTTATCAAATCAATCAATCAATCAAAGTTAGTTATTGATTCCGAAAAAAGGATCCAAGTAAGGGATCTAGATCGTTACTGTTTTATCTTTTTACTCGCCTCCGATTTTTCGTAAAGATACATTGGTAGCGGCGAGTGGTTTTGAACCCGTGTAATGGTAATCGGTTTGCGTTACCATTGCACTACCACTACACCACGGTCGCCTTTTATGACGACAGGCGTGGACGAACGGTTTAGCGACTGGTTTGTTGCGCGTAAAGTCCCGGGTTCGATCCCCGGTCGGAGCAAATATTTGTTTCATAGCTTTTATTTGTAATATTTAATAGTATTAAATATTGCAAATATTTGTTAATAAAAAAAAAAGAGATGGATATTTGCTTCGGGTCTGGTTATCAGAGTGGTAGGCAGTGGTACCCAGTCTGCCGATCCGGGGTAGTACCACCACTTACAAGTATACAGACCGTGAAGTGATTTGGTCACGTTTCTGGATCAGCTCGTAAGTTGCCGGTTCCATCTAGGCCGGCATAGTGGATGTGATTGCTACTCACAGTTATTGAATTGTATTAGCAGTGACATTCATTCATGGACCACACTTTGGCTTAACATCAAGCGGGGTGCTGTCATATGTCGAGTCACAATAAAAAAAAAACCGATTACAAATATCTATTTAATAATAATAAATTAACGACAGGCAAACGTTGTTTTTAAAATTCATTTTTAAAATATTATATAATTGATGTGTGGTTTAGTTGCATACATTTGTTGAAAACCTAATAGTTTTATTTATTTATTTACAGGTTGGCGCCGTTTGGCATAAGCTGGCAATAGCAAGTACAAGTTGTGTGGTAGAGAGTCAGTGCAAGGTGCGTATTAATTTTGCATCTGATATTCTGAATAAATTAACAACATAACTGTTTGTTTAAATGCATTTATACAAATTGAATTATCTAAATGGAATCGTCTACAATCGTAATTTTATTTATTATGATGTTTATATTGTAATAATCAGTCAATCAAATTGTCACGCCTTTTTCCCACAGGGATAGACAGAGACAATGGAGCGCCACTTACCACGATCCTTACACAACTCCCTTGCTTCCTTCACATCCACAATTCTCTTCATACAGGCTCTGTGGTTAAGAAAGCTAGGTTGCCTAGTGCTCATTGTAATAGTTATTTTAACATTTTTTTAATTATTCAGATGTAAAATCAAAACCACACTAAACGCGATAGTAAGCCGCATAAAATTTGTTTAATTCATTAAACTTTTAATTAATAATAAATAGTAGTGTTTTAAATCATATTGTATGTACATATTGTGGTGTCTAGTGGTAGTGAAATGGTCATGCAAACCAGGAACTACCGGTTCAAAACCAATATATTTAATTTAATATGTACTTTGCTTGGTCGCCCAGTTTCTGTAATACAGTTGGTGGTCACTGAGTTGTACACCGCTATCAATTGTACGAGTGAACTGATAGATAGATAAATTCTTTATTGCACAGTATAATAAAACACATGTACATAGGCGAGCTTCTACCAGCTAACGTACTCGGCAGCGTTTCGGGATTAGCTTGAAAGTTGCTGTAGTAGATGCGACTGCTGTTTCTTACAGTTATTTATCTGTCGCCTCTTATATAGCACTCCAGCTTAACACCAGGTGGAATGCTGTCATATATGTCAAATGAAAAAAAAAAAACTATAATAAAAGTGTCTAATGATGTCGCTGTCAAATAGGTCGGTCGGTAGGTACCAATATTATAATTACGCCTAATAACATAAAAGCTAATTTTGATAATGGTCTTTAATGTCCTATTGATTAGTATTGCTGACAGCGTAAGTTATTTAAATGTCTCTATTTGTTTATAGGTTTTGTTATTTTTTTAAATACACGCGTTGTATGTTCTATTTTAGATTAAGTAACCGTGGTGTAGGGGCAGTGCAATGGCTACCTACGTAAGCCGAGTGGCACAGGTTCGAAACCACTCACCGGTACCAATGTATCTTTGATATATGTACTTTAGTTGTGCTGTTTCTATGGTAGAAGCAGTTTAGTAGCTTAGTATAGGAACGTATAATAAAAAATAAATAATTAAAAGTTTGTATTAAAGGGAACGTAAAGCTAAATGTCATTTGGAAAATGATGTACTGACAAAGATTGAGAAAGGTTTGTATGGTTGGGCATATTGAAGGAAAGAATAAATAAAGATTGGCGAAAAAGTTTTATTAATCGGACGCAAAAGGAACGATAACAATAGTTCTATGACCATCTAGTACCGACTAGTACAAAGACCATCGTGATCAAAATGCCTATAACCAAAGAGCATGTACGAAAAGAATTGCAGATTTGGGGTTGTGTCAGGATCGTGAAAAGTGCCACCTGTTGTTGTCTTTGTCTTGCCTGTAGAAATTGAGGCGTGAAATTGATAATAATGATATTATGAGCGAAGTTTAGCTACTTACGAATTTCTCATCAAGAAATACCTACACTAGTATCATTGAATAAAAATGTTTGAATTATGAAATAACAAATAATGATGTATAAAATGCAATCATGAATAATGTGATAAACGTTCATTGACCTTCCGCCACCCTTTCACAACTTTTTCAAGTGCATTAATTAATTATACACGAAATGCAAGTTTATTTTATGCTACAATATACTCGTTCGAGTGTATACTATTGTCTATTGTGTTTTAATTTAATGAGAATAATGCGTTGTATATCATAAATTTACTTGTGTAATGTTTAACAATGTTAGTGTGACCCAAAGACGTTAGGTAGCTTAGTATAGAAATGTTAAAAATATAATTTCATAAATTTAACACATTTTATGCGAAGACTGTTTAACCAAAAATAAACGCGTTTTGGTTAAACAGTCCCCGCGTCCACGACGGCTGCAAAGCTGTCGAATAGACAAAATAATAAAATATCGTAAATCAATAATCAAAAATAAACGCGATAGTATACCGCATAAAAGTTTGATTCATTAATCAATGTTCGCCCAAAATCCAACAAAATCTATATATTTTTATCCTAACCTATTCTTTAGATTTTAAGTTTTTTTTTATGAATAAAAAGCACGTTTTTCATTGTTTTTAAGTTATATTTTGCCAGGCAGGCCTACTGACAACGTACATTGTATATACTCGCGCATAAATTTTATGACCCAAATATCACTTACACATATTTATCTAACAAAGAGAATAAAAAAATCGAAGATATCAATTGACTTCGCTAAAAAGCTAATTCTATCGGACTATCATAAAAAAACAACTTTACGGCGCGTTCTGGGGGTTTTTATTTTGTTACTCGTTAATATTTTAAAAGTAGATTTTTAAATGAACAAACGTTTTAGTAAATAATGCCTGTCACAGATATAATAAACAAAAGAAATACAATAGTTAGGTTCGGAACAAAGCTAAGAATTTGAGAGCACTGCGTTTTTAACTAAAAGAGTTTTATTTTGTGAAATCAGGACGTCTGTTGCAATTTTTGTGAAAAAAAGATAGCGGGAAAATCCAGCTATTTAAAAAGAGATAATTATCATGACCATAAATTAGTGTCAAACTTTTATATTATTTATTTACAAAGATCGGTCTAGAAACGTTATTTTATGATGTTCGTAATTCTTTATTAATGTGGCTTGACATATAATAGCACAACGCCTGATATTAAGCTGGAGTGCGGTCCAGAAATGGAGGCGACTGCTACTACTGTTGTGCCCAGTTTCACCGATACAATGATTCAGTGGCTTTGTATAGAACAAAAAAAGTTCCAAGAGCGTTGTTGACTGAAAAAACTGATTTAGATTACGGTTTTCTCAGTCGCCATGCTGGATAAATGTGCTTTTTTATTAACACACAACCCGATTGGAAACTGCCTACATAGAAAAGCAAGACTGTCGCTTGCATGTCGTAAATAGTTTGTAAAATACCATATAACTTAAACCGTGTATAATAATAATTCGTGTAAAATTATTATACAATATAATATCAAAAAACTCATGATATGATTGGCGTGGTGTGCCTCAATTTTCACAGGGATGGACCTGATTATACAACGATGACAACGACCCTGATTATAACTCTCGCTTCTATAATTTTCTTTACTAATGCTCTATGACTATGGGTACTACGACCCCTGCATTTTTGGGAATGTCCTCTTTTATATACAGTAATATGTAGTAATGATATCTCTTTAACAGAGTTAATTCCTATGTTTATTATAATTTAAATTCATATTACTTCATAAATAGATTTTACTGATGCAGTTTAAAATAGTTTATTTGGGAACGTCTGTATCTACTCGGTTCACAATTTCTGTTTACTTTTAGCTGTATTATTGTTGGCACTAGTCTTCAGTATTTGTGTTTCATATTCTTATTTATTATATAATATTGTTGTATGACTTCAAACAAGTTTGATATCTCTGATAGCCGACATAGTGGCGGCTAGTGAGGCAACCGTAAACTGAAAAGGTTAATTTATTTGTTAGCGTTCTTGGACTCTCCCTTGCCTCAAGATTACCATCGGGCATATTTGAGGCAAATATCATGTTTCAATAAAAATATTATTCTACATCTGGGCTTGACGATTTGACGGTTTAATTGTAAGATGTTAATTAATGAAATTGTCTCGCGTCATTCCCACTAGGATAGACGAGGACAATGAAGTGCTCTTTTATACAATCTTAAAAAAAACCTTTTTCTTTCTCTATTCTATTCTATTCTATTCTATTCACAATGCCTTTTAGACGTATTATTAATTAAAATGTATTTTTTAACGTATGATTATAATTATACGTTTATTGATACTTACCTCGAATTCGTTAGTTTATTTTCAAAGTATCAAGTATTACCTATAAATTGTTTTGCAATGTAGTGTTTAGCATAGTTTATTTTAACATATATGCATGTTTGGTTTGGAATGAAATTGAATGCTGAAATTTGTTTGTTTATCAACTATAATATACGAGTAAACACCGATGGAGATCGTGGCCAAATAAACTGTGCTGTAGTTCAAATTTCAATGTTGATTTTACTGTTTTCCTGCTATCTGTTTTAGCTTACTTTAAGTGTTATTTATTAGTAATCACTGTTAATGAATAGATTTTTATTGACAATATACTTCGACCATTGGTGAGCAAGTGGAGGTCCAAGAGATTTGAAAGAAAAAAATACAGGTTTACAGCTGTCTTAGTTGCTGTCACTATGCCGGTGCTTTATTAAGCACTGTATTTTTTAAGAATAAAAAAGTATCGTTCTGTTAACTTATGATTACCAGGAACCTTTTAATTGATATAACCTTCACATTACCTTTTATGACTTAAGATTTCTGACGTTGTTAAAGATGTGACCGTGAAATAGTTAGAACAAAAATACGAGTATGAATTGAAGGATCTAAGATTATAGGATGCTAAAACACATTAAAGCCTATATTTTTGAAGCATAAAACTACACTTAATACTGTACAAATGCGGTCATTAAGAAGTTAATGTGGAGTAGTTATTGCAGATAGGGTAAAGTTGTGCGTGAAAAAGAGTGATTTGAAAGAAGATGTAGAAAAAGTATTGAGAAGGATACGTGATGGATGGAAGAAGATTGACGACAGAAATTTATACATCAGAGGTTAGTAAAAAATATTGTTCTTTCAACAAATCGCAGAAATTCCTAAAAGAGTACAAAAATCATCCTCATCATGCCCATAATCATAGATGATAATGTAGAATAGAGCTTATATGAAAAGAATATTGTGATGGAAGCAAAAGAATGTCAGGACTGTGGAAAGTGGGGCTTCGTGGTCTCTGCCTATATTGGTTTAAGTACGTTATAAAAAAAAGGTCAATGTAGGAATAAAATTGGAATCTTGTACACTTCTAAAGCAAGCAAAAGGTACTTTAAACTGAATTAATGGCGATCCATTGTCTTCGCTTTTTCCAGTGGGAAAGAAGGCGTGATATTAATGAATAATGCCAATAAATATTATAATTAAATATAAAAGTTGCTGGTTGTTAACCTATTTGTACTTAAACTGCTCTGCGCTTTGTTGTAAGTGCACTTTGTTGTATCACGTGGGTAGTTGGGTTAGTATCCTCGTTCATAAAATTCAAAAGGTTATTCGTCTTTATTAGTTTGAAGTATCGCATAATTGTGCGCACAATAAGCTTTTTCTGTGTTGCACTTTACCTTTCGATGTGTTCTTATCATTAACATCGATCTCAAATATCGAATTCAAATAGATTATTATTGATTGTAATTTTATAAATTCTATTTATATTTAGTTTATTTGCACAGTTTTCTTTTTATTTAGGTTTTTAATTTTAGTGGCGCTCCGTTGTCTCTGCCTATCCCTGTGGGAAAAAGGCGTGACAATTTGATTGATTGATTGATTTAATTTTGTCACTCTGAAATTTTTTATTTACTTATTTTTGTAGTTATTTGTTTTTAAATTAATGTTTGTGACCGACTTATGGTGTACATCAAATTAAAATTATAAATCCTTTTAGCGAAGCATTAACACATGTTCCATCTCATATAGGCCGGCATTGTGAAAACGACTTTCTTGTCTTAAGCATTTTAATACTTATTTTGCATCCATTCCTAACAAACAGGTTTAATTTTGTTGGTTAAAATGTGATAATTGATATGGTTTGAAATTTTAAAGTTATGAATGATTTGACAGCCCACTTGCTCTGTGGGTGGATGTTTTATTGTCGTCGTCAAATAATCGAGAAGGATGACGAGTTAAGCAACGCTGTCTTCTTTAAGATGTCATGATGTGTGTCATTGTGAAATTTAATAAGAGGTCAGAGATTTTATGATTTTGTTTATGTAACCATCTGACTTTCGTTTATAAGGATATTAGTCATAGTGCAGTTTAAGTTACAAAGTTACTTACTTTTTTTTTGGCTGTACGACACATGACAGTATCCAGCTTGATAAACTGGAGACGACTACTTAAAACAGTTAAACAAAGTAGCAGTCGCATCCACTATTGGGCTGAGGACACGACAACTACTAAACTGGTCCCCAAACCCGACTATTAAAATGATATATTGTGAAGTTTAGAAAATTTAAATAGAATTATGCTTATTGTCAAAGTTGTATGAAAAAACATTAGGTTGACAAGGATTTTCAATAGATCAGATTAAAAATTGTCATGTCACAATTCGGCAGTTAGGTATCTTTCAAGGTATTTTCAAGTTGTTATAGTTATCAGTAAATAATGGTGCATCATATAAATTAATTTTAAAATAATATAAATCGTTAAAAGACTTCTCGTCGGTGTAAAATTCAAAGTATGTACTGAAAGTTCAATTTACAAAATGAAGTTATGTAATTCGGCGAAATTTTCACAGTCGAGATTAATTTGTCGTAAATGCTTTAATATCTTCATGAAGGCTAATTAATTCTCGATCTCATTCCGTGAGAAATTTCAGAGCTCTCGGTTTGTTTTTGATAATTCACGCGCGAACCTATTCGTGTTGTTTTTTACATCATTATTTAATTATAAAATAATATTTATTTGGACCTCAACTTGCTTGATGTTAAGCGAAGAGTCAAAAGCGCCAACGACTAAAAAAAACGACCTAGTTTATGGTTGCCTTAGTCGCTGTCACTATGCTGGCCAAAGCTTTTATACGCATCGCTTGAAGGAGCCAAGGTTACAGGATAGGGAGAATAAATAGGCAAAGTGCAGTATACTTTGAAGCAAACACAGTATATCGATATTAGCCAAATTATAATAGCGTGACCTATTATAATTTGGCTAATATCGATTTCTTTTCAATTTATTCGATTTATTGATAATAATTTTAACAATTAATATGTTGACGTTATACCGCAATTAAATCAAGTTTTCTTCTACATTTCTATACTAAGCTTCTAAAAGTTACCATAGAAACAGAATAACTTAAGTACATTAATCAAAGATACATTGGTACGGGCGAGAGATTTTAAACGGGAACTTTCGGGTTGTTTGACCATTTCACTACCACTACACAGTCGCCACAAAAAACAATTAAATTTGGCATTTAAATACGGTCGATAGATTAAATACATTTCAAGAATAGATCGTGTTACAGTTTAATGAAATTAACGTAACATTACGTTTTGAAAATGTCTGCTGTTGAATGGAAGAGCGGAACCCTCTTAAATTCAAATTATTTTCTTTTTTAATTCACAACATTGCATGTACAATATTATTGTTTTTGTTTATTATGTTGTTTATAAATTCCTTATTGTTAAGAGACAATACCAAAAAGTATGCGGTTCTCCTAACCATAGATATGTAGAGAAACGTGGATATGAAGGAAACAAGACCACTAACTAAGTGTTGTTGGTTTTTCCCATAGATATAAATAATATATTTTTTATTTATTATATATCTTTTTTATTTTTATTTATAACTATGGTTTTTCATATCATCCTATGGGTATAGCATTTCCTTTCATCCTTTTAAATTCAATTTAGTTATTAAATGAACTAACAATAATGCAAGATATTATTATTGTTAAGACAGATAACATTGTTTTGTATTTGAATGCGAAGATCGATAGAACGCTGGTAAAAGTGTTCTTGTAAGACATTTATTTGTTTTTATTTTTCTTATGCACATTTACAATTAGATAGCATGGTATTGTTAATCAAATTTATATGTTTTTATATAAGTTTTTAAATGCATACGTTATTGCGTAACTTATTTAGCAAGTATGAAAACGTGTTGGAGACGTATATAAACTGAGTTTTATTTGTTTTATTTCATACATTGTCACTTTCTAAATCAACATAGTTGTAAAATATTTAGTACTTACGCGGTTAAGGTTGTATAATCATCCTAGTTTAGTGGTTAGTGCTTACGCAAATGTACTTACTTTTGCGTACATTATATATTATATTTGTTACTTATAAAAGTGCATAAATCAATATTACCAATGTTAGTGAAGCGAGGAAGTTGTGACAGGATCGTGACAAGTGGCGCTCCTTTGGGATAAGGCGTGACGATTTGATTTTATTTATATCTGACAAAGTAAAATATATTTTTTAACAATAAAAAATATCAATAACCTGTCGTTAACTTATAATTACCAAAGACTTTACATTACCGTTTATTTTTTAGGACTTCAGATCTCTGACGTAGTCAAAGATATAACCGCAAAATAGGCCAACACTTTGCATAGTTAAAATTAAAAAAATATGCATATTAGCAGCCCGACAGACGTAAAGTACGAAAGTCCTGCTCGAAAGTAAAAAAAAAGATTGTAGCGCCGCCGGCAGGTCCAATTGTAAATCTAAACTATTCAGGGATCAATTAAACATATTATTTATTTCGATAAATCGGTACAGCCGTTTAGGTGAAGTTCAGTCATATACACACGGATAGAAAAAATATGACAGATATAAATGACCGTGTAAAATCGACCTAAAACATCAGATTTAAACACTATCTTAAAACTATTTTATTTGCACACAAAAAAAAAAAAATTAAATAAGTTTTAGTGTTTTTTTCTTTTAAGTAATTCGTTGCAGTCATTAGTTGTAAGTTGTAATGTTTTTGCATGAACGTTTTTTTGCGCTCTTTAATTCTTTTGTTACATTGTTCATGCAAGAACTGATGGCACTTAATTGAATTATTCTCATTTCCGGCTTTGTGCAATACGCTTCTTGTTTATTTTGGCAGAAAATTAATTTAAAATGTAAAAGTTAATCAAATTATAAATGATTGTATTGCTTGTTAATGTTGTTTTTCAGTCCGTGTATCTACTCTAATAAAATAAAACTCGTATTTACAAAATATAATCTTTAATGCAATGTTCCGACAGAAACAAAATTGGCTTCAGTTTCAGCTAGGTTTGTTAAATAATATACTTCAAACGATAAATCAAATCGTTACACTTTAATACCCTCAGGGATAGGCAGAGACAATGGAGCGCTGCTTTTCACATCCTAACGTATAAATAAATCCAAATAATTAATTAATCAAATGCAAGACCGAAACTTTACACTATTTTAATTGAAGTAAAGAATAAATATATTCTTTAGGTTACAAAAAATATTTCATGCCTCTACTCCCACAGGGATAAGCACAAACAATGGAGCGCTCGCCGGTTTATATTGCGAGAAAGTTGTGTCAGGATCGAGGCAAGTAACGTTATATTATCTCTTCCTATCCCGTGACAATATTTTGATTGATTGTATGTATATAAATTGAAAAGTTGTCATTCGTGTCGAGTCAAGTTGTCAAAGAATGCTTAAACTAGAAAATTATTGACCTATTAATTATATTATTGAAGAAGATCAAGGCATGCCTCTCGAAGCATGCGGTATTGCTGCGTCCGGGGACATAGTTGTTCGAAAGGTCAACGGGTTACCTCATAGGTTACGTCGGTATGCATCGACTAGGCTTCCAATACAATCACTATTTTACAATGTACATATAATATGTTGTTGCAATACTTCATTTAAATTTTCATTATAACTAAGAATATTACGGATGGGTTGATAGTAGCTACTAGAGAGACCTTTTTTTTTGGTTTGGTAATGTAACATTTTCGTATACGTAAATATCTTTTACTTATTGAAATATAATTATTTTCTAGTAATAAATAAATAGCAGAGGTAATAAGGAACGATAGATTTAGTCGTTTTTTTTATATAAAAATAAAAATATTCATAGGAAACTACCGACCGTGGTGTAATGGCAGTGCAATAGTTACGCAATCCGAGAGCACGGGTTCAAAACCACTTGCCGGTATCAATGTATCTTTGATATATGCATGTATTTTGGTTTCTATGATACAAGCACTTTAGTAGCTTAGTATAGAAAATAGAAATGTAAATTATAAAAATAATAAAAAATATATAGAAAATATAGTGACAACAACTGAGGCAACCGTAAACTACCGACGACTGAATCGTTTTTTCAGTCGTCGGCGCATTTTAATATTAAATAAAGTTGTAAGTAACGTTTATTTGAAGTTTTTTATCATACGTTTTCGAAATAATTTGATGCTTTCTCCGTTGTTGAATAGCTTGTGAAATAAAGCAAGCTTATCGCATGACTTGTTTAATTTAAAGTGTATATTTTTGTGCAGATATCATCTGAATTTGTTAGCACAATTTTTGCAGCACACAGCGTGACTGCATTCCGTCTAATCTAACCTTTGACCGTTGAAATACTAGTTATCTATTCACGGCAGCCTCGACGGTCATCCGAGATTTCTAGAGAACCGTAAGCAAGATATTCCGGTCAATAATAATGTATGGAATAGGAAAATAAAAACAAGATACTAAGTTTTAGACCTTATGTTCAAAGTGCCAAAGATTGTTTTCGCATATGTCTTTACAATGTGATATACTCTTATGTTTTAATGTAGGTAAGTATAACTGATATGGTTTAAATTTAGTTTGATATACCTACTTAGGTTTGTATTGGATAAAATATTTAAAAATAATTTTAATTTAATCCAATGTCCAGATACGACATATTCAATATTTTGTAGTTAGTGTGTATTTGAAAATAAATGTTGTTTTATAATTTATTATTTTGGATTTAATTATGAAACACTTGGCCTGACGTCAGTCTGGAGTACAATCCATTAATGGAAGCGACTGCTACTACAGTAAAATAACTCTAAGTAGCAGTTTTATTAACTACGTCGGCCTAGTAAACACAACTTTTGTTAATTGTGAGATAATTTATGTTTTTTTTTTATTCTGACTCGACACCCCTCTTGATGTTAATGTGTGGTCCATGAATGAATGTCACTGCTACTACAATTCAATAACTGTGAGTAGCAATCACATCCTCTATGCCGGCTTAGTTGGAACCGGCAACTTACAAGCTGATTCCGAAACGTGACCAAATCACTTCACGGTCTGTATCCTTGTAAGTGGTGGTACTACCCCGGATCGGCAGACTGGGTACCACTGCCTACCACTCTTTACAATGTATCAGGTTTCATCAATTTTGCACCAAATTTAAATAGCTAAGCAAATAATATATCATCCAAAATTTTAGCCCAAGACTCGTTTGCGTTTAATACATTCTATCTCAGACATTAGATAAGGTCGCCATTATAACATTTTAAATTTGGTCATGTGAGGCCAAAGAAAGGAAGATGATCGTTTGACCTTCCAATGGAAATCAAACCGTTAGAGATTCCAGTTGCTATATTTCGCATATATTATAAGCTTTATAATATATTTATTATATATTTTTTGTACACTATTTCCCCTAGTTCTGAATCAACCCAGTTCTGATCATTTACCACTTTGAAGACTGTAAAGTGACTTAGTCGAGTTTTCTGATCAGTTTGTTAGTTGCCAGTTCCAACTAGGCCGGCGTAGAGGATGCGACTATTACTTACAACTATGTAACTGGTCAAGAGTGCTGACGTCTGTAAATCCGGTTCATTTCATGGTTCTCTTAGTAGCCTTGAGTATCCCGGCTAGAGGTTAAACGCTTCGCTTTAATGATCTAAGGTTATATGAGCGGGTAAAGCTTTCCACTTGCTAATTGTTCGACAAAGAAAGAAGTATCTCGGGAGTAAAGAGACGAGGTTAAAGAGTTCTTCAGAACATTCTCCGTCGCCGTCGTATAGACGACAAAGTTATTTAATTCTATTTGTTTAACGTTAGGAGTAAATACTTGGAAATGTTATGAAAATTATATAGGAATGTACAGAAATAACATCAATTACCTGGGAATATTTTTCGTAAACGATTTCCAGTTTAAGAACATATTCGCGTGACGCTAATTGTATTTGTCCAGTATTACCTGTCATAAATCATGCACAGAAAATATTTATCGTGTCAGCGTGTGTACAGTTACATACATATTTTAATCATCATCATCATCATTATCATCAGCCGACGTCCCACTACTGGGCACTTTTGTACAGACAACATTTTGCTTTCAAATGCGGATTAGGGTGCGACCGTTTTTTTAAGATTTGCCGAAGTTTTAACGACTGTCCTCTAGTAACAATGACAACAAGTGTCATCCGAAACACGAGTTGCACTTACATTGCTTAATTAACACTTTTTAATGGTTATACCATGATCTATATGTCTTCATTATCGTTTTATTATGTCTATATCTATCGAAGACTTCATAACTATGAAACTTTAACAAAATTGTTGGCTAGCATGTAAACTATTTAAGGTTAGGCTTTTACCGTTAAGTATTGGAATACGAGTAGGTTTCTCTAGACGTGTATGGGCTCTTGCCAAGAATATTGTTGAACTGCCGGTTTCTGTTTTTAACAGATCTTTAAACCAGCTTTGGCGGCTCGCCTTTGTGCTTCGAATACGGATAAAATGGGCTTTGTGATTTAAAAGCGATTGAAGACGAGGAACCGTGTCAATCGCTTGTCATGCTTCTGATCATGTTTTTGTTAGAGTTTTATTAATAACAATAAACGTATTCCACCTCTCTTTTTAAATTGAAAACGAGATCATAAAGCACGTTCCTTGTTCCAACTCGATGATTTCAAACAACTCCGTGTACTCTTGAATTTAATCCACGCTATTGCTAGATAATGGCCAAAGTATGAAATTGGATGTCTCTATCTTAAAAGAAAACGTTCTCGTAAACGTATAAAATGTCTTTTTGAGTTTTGCAGCGTCGAGAGAAAATTGCTAAGAAATCCTCTAAGAGGAAACTCAGTTTGATTGTGTATCGTGAAATAAAAGGAAACTAGCGAAGTCTTGCGATTGCAGAACTACCGACTGCTCTAGTTATGGAAGTTCTTATTAACGCTGCACCGGGGAAATTAAACTTTTAAAGGAATGAAATTTGCCGTGAAATTAATCAATCGTATTTTAGTTTGTGACATTCGAGTGTTTAGGTATTATTATACTGTATTTTATAGTTGATTCAATTTAGAATAAAGTCTAGGACGCGGGCGAATGAAAGAGATTGATATTTCGAATTTTTTCGCCCCGCTCGAAGTTCTCGGATGCCGCACAAGTGACTGATCGGTTCAGTTAGGCCCAAGTTAATGATATTCGAAGCTTATCGGCTCGCCGGTCGCGCGTCATTTTTACGGATTCAAGGGATTTATGTAAATTTGTTTTGTCAGGGTATGCCTTGTTAAGGATGTCGTAAATCTGTCACCGATATGCCTGCCATATTGATACTTGCTACAGATATTAGATATGGATCACTATTTCAAAAATATTAACAGCGTGTGCTTCTTATATTATTTAATTATATTTTTATATTATTTTTTGCGAAATAATGGGACTTGAGTTTTGTTTGCCAACTAGATATATACTCGTGTACACGTTATTAAGAGTACATAACAATAATGAAACTTATACTACATTGGGTATTTGGTATTATTCCGAACTATTCAGATTGTCCATTCATATTACTTGTACATAATGAAGTAAATCTCATGCGAGTATTCAATGAGCACTTCTGATTGGTTTATCTAATACCGTAATAGGAGATTGTGAGCTATTGTCGCAGGCACTCGCGACACGCTCTTGATAGAGGAAGCGATCCAATACCTCGAGGACAATAGAGTATACGTACTCAATTCGTGATCTGACATACTTGTACACATATACGATGATGCTAATGGTCTTATACTGGATACGGTCAATGTTATTAATACACAGCGACAATGCGATTTGAATGCAGTACAATTTGTCAGATTATTCTATTATAAATCAGGTTGCTACTGATTTGTTGAGATGCATAATGATGCCCAATTTACTAATGATGTAGATTCTGTTAGAGGTTAGCAATCAGTGTATGACATCATAATATTATGGATATAAACTGTTGGTAATTATTATTGCAGTAATTATACTATTGATTGATTATACTATTATATTATATTGGCAAATATTCCGCCTTTATTAATGTTATTAATAAATATATAGATTATTATTTTATTTGCTGATGTTCACTACATGTTGTAGTAAGTGAAAGTTGATCACTAGACCATAGGAACTGGTAGAATCATTATGATAATAAAATATTTACGTACAAAATTATAATTTGTTATACACATTGCTCATATTATTATAGAGCATTTCATTGGTATAAATCAGGACAATGGGTGTTTGATTGTAATTTGAGAGTGGCTACATTATCTCGAATAGTTGGCGTGAAGAGCGATAACGAACGGGTCGGATTGTTAAACAAATATATTTTAGTGTTACTTGCATTATTTCGTATGGCTTCTAATTAGAAGATTTTGTAAGGATATATCTTGAAGTACCAATTAGTCTTTTCAGTGTATTTGACAGAATATGAGATGTGACAGCTAGTATAATAAGAAAGTAAAGCTTTTATGGAGATGATTATGGATATAAAGGAACCAAGATAATTGTGGCGGTTCATTGTGAGAATCGAGGCGCAATAATTTGATTCATTGAAATTGATTTAAGGACTTCGAGAGATCAGGGCAATTCAGGAAAAAAAATAAAAAAAGTAATTCTTCGCTTCTTTAAGTAATTCTAGGGCTTCTAAAGAACTCTTGGGAAGCCCTAAACTAAATACTAGAATACTAAAGACTAGTCTTCATAAAGAATAATCTGTTTAATCTTCTGCTTTGTACTAACATCTATGTTTTTGCACATCTGTGTCCCCTTGTTTTGTTTTTGGATGGCCCCATGTTTTACTAATACCCCTTTAAATGCGTTTCATGGTGTATTTACATGAGTCGTGTTATTTTAAGCACTCTTCGTGTCAGGTCATGTCAACAGTGAAGTGATTGATGCGATGAGCTTTAATTATGTGTGATTTTGTTGTCGTCTTTTGTAACTTGACGTGACAAGCAACTCTGACCTTTGGCACAATTGCAAAAGGTATTTTAATTGTGTGGTTTTATTTGCAATTTTAATGTGGGTTTTTGCTAGAAATTGGAGAACGGTGATTGTTATAATTATATGTGGCATTTACTATCAAATGTATTTTATGAGTTTTATTTTTAACGGGAACATTGTTAAATATTTTATGTCAATGTGTTTCTTTTTTTAATATTGTCGCTACATCAGACTTAACTTTGTCTGATGGACAAAGACGAGCTCAAGAAATACTGACGACTAAAAAAACTTTGCTTGAAGGATTCAAGAATGGGAAAAGCAATGGGTTGGTAAAGCAATCCAGATGTCGATTGTTCTAGAAAGAAACGACGCGCCGAACCTTTTAGTTAGGTACCTTTTAGCTTTTCCCGACCTGTGCGGGGCGAGTATCACGGGAGTGAAAAGTCGAAGGAAAAAGACAATATTAATGTATCAATCAATCAAATTGTCACGCCTTTTTCTCATAATTGATAAATCTATATATTTTAAATTTATAATACATATTATTTATTAATGAAGGAAAAATTCCGTTGTAAATAAATAAGAATTTAACATAAGTTTTAAAGCAATTCGGAAAGAATTGTATAGATTCTATTTTTGTCGTGTTATTTATAACCATGTTTATATGTTCATGAAAAAGGATATATGTCGAAAATGGTTTTATTTGAATCGCATGAAAATGGATCGTAAACTTCAGTATCTGTCGTATGAATTTGGAGTTTCATTTATATGTCGTAAAATTCTCTTATCGGCGAAGGAAACGTAAATGTTCTTGAGGGTTTTGAAAACATATTCTTTGTATATGTTTCTAGTCCATAAATATAAAGTTATTGTGGACCAGATAAAAAATACGTATAAAGTAGGATGAAATCAAACATGAACTACAATAACGTCAGCATCGTTGAAAGTAAGGCCTCATTGTCTCTGTCTATCCCTGTGCGAATATCATTTTGATTTATCATTGATTGATAAAAAGTGACTAAGTTTGATTTCGGGTTCAAGTTCAATGTTGGCGATTCCAACTAGGTCAGCACAGTGTATGTGACTGCTAGTTTCAGTTATTTACCTGTAGGAGCAGTCGCCTCGAATAATGGACTGCACTCTAGCTTAAAATCCAGTGGGGTGCCAAACGTCGAGCCACAATAAACAAAAATATACTATAAAAATCTTTGCCCGGAATAATGACGCGACTGAGGCGACCGTGACTAAATCGTTTTTTTTTTCAGTCGGTTTCATGTCACACGTAGAGTCACAATGATTCGTATAAATCTGTTTCTCAAATAATGCAGATGTTCTATCCATCTAAACCCACGACCGTTGTAGGTGGCTAAATGGTTTTTTTTTTTCAGTCGGTTTTATGTCACATGTCGAGTCACAATAATTCGTATAAATCTGTTTCTCAAATAATGCAGATGTTCTATCCATCTAAACCCACGACCGTTGTAGGTGGCTAAATGGTTTTAGTGAATGTCAGTAGAAAAGCAATTTCGTCTAACCCACTATTCATTTGTAAGGGATGTAAAGTATTTGTCAATGTAATGTATGTAAAATGAAAACAAATGGTTTTGCACATCCTTAATGAATGAAAGATATTCTTTAGCTTTAGACTTTTAAAACCTCTGATAAATTAGTTCAATGCTGGGTGAACTTATATAATTAAATAAAATAATTATATAAATTAAATAAAATACCGTGATTTTAATGAATTAATGATTTAATACGTAAATTAGCTATTTAAATTTTTAACATTAGATCTTAGGACCTGAAACTTTTAAAAACCAGATTATTCAAAATTTTGCAGATATCGATTTCTTTTGTGGTGGCAATCGGAAAAAGCGGTTTAATTTTATCACAATTATCTGTAAGTTTACTTAGGTACCTATACCTATAGTACATATATACTAAAACATGATAAACACGATGTTTGAATTTAGAATGCTGATTATTTGTCAAGTTTGTATTTGAATTGACATACTACATACTAAAAATGTAATACAAATACATATAAATAATAATACATATAATACAATAAATACATACACATAAATACTCGTACTACTTTGTTGGGAGCTATTTAGGACATGTGTGAAGACCATTATTTCAATCAGAAGTTAATTTTCTGTAAACAATGATACGTTTAAAATTTTATTCTGTGATTTATAAACGATTGCTTTTTTATTACGCCATTTTTAATTGATAAGTACATAATTTATTAGGCTGTGGTTATTGTGTTTGCGTTAAATGTCACTACATTCCTGATTAATTAAAAGTGAAAATGGAAAAACTTGAATAAAGCAAACGATATTATGTTTGTAATTTCTGTTGTTTTATTTCGCCTAAAGCATAGTATAAGGACCGGTGTGTAGGGCACGCGGTCACTCAGCGTTCTACCTGTCGGCAAAATTGCCGGGAGCCGCCTTTGTGACCTCGATCATCCAAGTGCCATTCGTGAACCTTGACTTTTATACTACTTTACTATGCGTATTGTTATGTTTACTGTAGTGTTGTGTAGTATTTATTTGTGTAATAATTTAGAGTGTGTTTATTTTTGTCGATATTTTATTTCCTCGAGAAAGCTGGGTTGCCCAGTGCTCATAACCAAGAGGATTTACCGAAAGTACCGGGTTCGATTTCTGGTCGGAGCAAATATTTGTTTCATTACTGTGAAGTGATTTAGTCGCGTTTCGGGATCAGCTTGTAAGTTGCCGGCATACAACTAGGCTGTGATGTGATTGCTACTTATAGTTATTAAAATTGTAATAGCAGTGACATCCATTCATGGACCACACTCGGGCTTAACATCAAGCTGGATGCTGTCGATATGTCAAACAAGAAAATAAAATGAATATATCGAATCCTGTTGTACGTGCATTTGTCAAAAGTAAGAAATTGTATAAATAAATGTGAAAGTGCGAACTAAGAAAGTGTAACTATGGTAATGTATCGTCAAGGGACACACATCGAAAGTTTGTAATGTAGATGTATAAGTGTATACTATATACGATATAGTTATGTACATACCTATATATATACGACTTTATATTTACTAGTGATTTTTGTTTTATTGTGACTCGACAATATGACAGCACCCCGCCTAGTGTTAAGCTGAATAAATATAATAGGGAATGAATTAAACAAATTTTATGCGGCTTACTATGCGGCTCCGACGTTGGGCTCTCCGTGATCACGATGGCTGCAAAACTCTCTAAATGTCAGAATTATACAAAAAGTAACACTAGAACCATAATAAACGCGATAGTAAGCCGCATATTTTTTTAAATTCATTAATCTATGTTCGCGCCAAATCTAAGAAAATACTATAATAGCCAAGTTGAAAGTCAAATCTTTGGTTAGGTATACTTCAATATTTATTTTATTATTCTAAAATAATATTATCCTCTGACTGTAAATAGCATTTGGAACTAATTAGAAAATACCCCTAGGGTTTTAGATAGTCATGTTACCCGATTGGTAATGTTTGTTGAGTTAGGCATATCGGTAAATTACACAACTAATAGGTATATGCACAGCATTTGGCCTGGTAATGATTTATTAGCTTAATAACTAAGATATTATTTTACGCTAATTTCGTATAAATATAAAATACTCATGGATACATTCGAAAAGCACTACAAGATACCTGAAGATCTAGCAGTATCAGCCTATAGACCGGACATTTTAGTTTACTCTCGACACTTAAAAACTATTAACATCATAGAGCTTACCGTTCCGTGGGAAACAAACATTCCAAAGGACCACAACATCAAGTCCAACAAATATTATGATCTCACGAACGAGATGACGAAAAACGGTTTTAAAACTCAGCTCTACGCAGTGGAAGTTGGCGCAAGCAAAAATCTTGCATCATCTTTTAAAAAATCTTGGCCTCCCAAGGTCCGCCGTAACCACATTTTTGGATCGTATGTCGAAGGCGGCATTGGTGGGGTCTTACAATATTTGGTTGGGTAGAGGGGATAGTGAAGGCAGGGAAGGTGAGTGTTGACATGTCACAAAAAGCTTTGAAACCTACATTTCGGTCACAAGTCCGAAACGCTGCCTTCATTCTCCCGTCTGCCACGCGATGGACCCGGCACCCGCACGGTGAATCCATGGATGCTAAGAAATTGTTTCATATGAATTTAAGTAGAAGATATCTCTTGTTATCTTGGACCTGCTGCTGCTTACCATCAGGCAACTCAGATGTCGTGTCACATTAAAAAATATAGGTGTTGCGTGAGAAATAGATTTTGAAATTTTCTTATAATTACGTGCATGTTATCATGAAAATTTATCGTTATTTTGGCTTAAACATTCGCGTACATTTGGTGGTAGATTTGTAGAAATGAAAATTAAAATAATATTGAAACCGGTAAGATCGTGGAAAAGCTTGCTATCCAGTAGTAGTGGAGTACCCAGGATTCAAGGTACGGATAACTTGCTAAAAGTTTTTTTTTGCGTCCACGCTGAGCTCAACGATACGACACTAATTACTCTTGTCCTCAATCATATGCATCATACAGCGCCGCGGCGTATCATGTGTCTTCTTAATTTGATTTGTTTTTCATTTTGGGCTGCGTATCTACGTGGTTTCTTTCCTTCGTACTATTAGCTTTTCAGTCTTGTCTAGAATTTTCGAAAATATTATTAGTTATATGAACGAATAACTCAAGGGACCTACGCAGACTATCTTAGGCGTCCATGATTCAGCTCAATATAAAAAAGATGGGGAAGTAAGAATCAGTAACTAATAAAAGCGAAATTTATTAGTCTATTTGCTGTACAGAGTATGTATTTCCTAAAGAAATCTTCATTTAGAAATAACTTCTCATAAATTTCAATTATACTCAAATTAGACAGAATTGGTGATAAAGAAAATCTATTATTAGAACTTTTTATAGATTTGTTTTATTCAAGATTCAATCGCATTTACATGCGTGGGTGTGGATCTTCATTGATTGTACGCACATTCTTTTGGGTATCATATATCTATCTTAGGAAAATATATGAATCGGGTTAGAAGCTATTAGTCAAAATAAAAATACAGATAATAGTTTTGTACTAATTTTCAACTTCAAGAAGCAATAACTAGGCTTTTATAGCGGAAGGGACAGCTGTTGAATATAATTACCGCTGTCCATCAAATTCTATGGCAAACTCGTGGCAAATAGTCATCCACTCAAAATTGACTGATACAGTATTTGTCATTATTAATATTAATTAATACTAAAACTGTCGATCTATTCTTATTGCATTCTATCGCGACTCAATTAAAAGACAATTCATTTATTAGCACCCAAGTCATAGATTTAGAATGCAGTTTGCGTATTTTAGGTCTGTGACCCAAGTTTATTATTCAAATCAAATGATCACGCCTTTCTAAGGTTATGGGCTAGTGCCCATAACCTTAGAAGTGACAACCTAGCTTTTTTGGGAATGTCTTCGATTTGGTCGGAAAACACCTGCCTGGGCCTGCCTTATTGTCTTATCACTCATTCAAGAACTGGGAACAAAAAAGCACAAAATATGTCTTTATTTTTCGCATAATGTCTTGTTGTGTAATATAATAAAAAGTTTTAAACAATAGTTTGAATAGAAAAGAAGCCGTACAAGTTTTAATATTTTCGTTATAAACCCGAGCCAGGAAGGTCAGAGGCGAAACGTGGGGGTGGATTGTGTTATCTTTAGTTTCGTGTCGCGCCAAGTACGTGAAATCTTTACGAGCAAGTGCCCCGTACGATGCCTTAGAGGCAAACTGGCAAGCCAAACCATGGGCCGTTTTATTTTTCCGTGAAGCAAACAATATTGTCGAAAAGTTGTTCTATAATGCAACGGGTGAAGAGCTAACTAAAAGTGCACAATGTTAAACTCGGTCCGCTATTAACTATAAATACAACAGTGCAGTTCTTAAGACAAAAGCAGAATTACAAAATAGAATCCGGAGAAGTTGCGACTTTATTGTTTTTGTTTGTAAGTCTATTTTAATGTTAAATTTAGCCACAAAGCAACAAGTGAACTATGGTATTTTTAAGTCACACTTTTAGCATAATTTAATGTAAAAGAGTTTAATTTTCAAATTACGAGATTGATTTTATTTTGATTAACCATGTTAACATCAATTCACATGCTAATTACCAACACAAGTCGTAATATAATTATGAACGCCTTAATTGCAACGATAAATTACAACGCAGCAAGCTTTTCATTATGCCGAGTATAAGTAGGCAATAGCGCACGATAATGGTTGCTTCGTAATCGCCATCCACTCAAAGTGGGACCTCAATCAAATCGTATATGCCCGTATAATGCAAAAGCCTGTAGGCATTCCCACTCTCTACAAAATAGGACGCAGTTGCCTCTAAATGTTAGGCTCCATTCCGTATTATGCGTTGAACATAACATGCTTATTTGTGTCAGCGAGTAAGTTTTCATTCCATTTCGTCTAATATTGTGCTAGGAAAACTATTGTTCTTGTGAGTTGTTTATCGTTCCACCAATACCAGTGTTTTTGCTTATGTCATACTAAATAACATATTTGAAACACGCCCATAGAAATCTATGAATTTACGAGATATGAAAGTATCGGTGACATAAATTTGTAAAAAGGAACACAAGTTAGAAATTTATATTTTATTAAAACGATTAATATTTATTTCCCTAACTTGAGTAATACCCGCTCAGGTCAGGGGAAGCATCCTCACTCTATCGTCATCGCATCGTTGCTTTGTCTAACAATCTACAAAGAAACAGCCCACGCGTTATATATTTTAATAGAAATGTAAATATATAATATATATAAATCAATCAATCAACTTGTCACGCCTCTTTTCTACGGAGATAGGCAGAGACATTATTATATAAATATATACATGAGAAAGCGAGGGAGTTGTGTCAGGATCGTGGCAATTTGATTGATTGATATATATAATAATAATAAATGTAAATGCACAGTATACGGATGCCTCAGTCGCCGTTACTATGACAATAAATAAAGGAAATTTACAATGTTTCAATAAAAGTGTACTAAGTATTAAATAAGCGAGACGAAAAAAGCACATCTGCCTGGCATAGTTACGGCGACTGAGGTAGCCGTAAACTAAGTCGTTTTGTTTAGTTGTCGGCACGCTTATACCTTCTCTAGCTTACTATCATGTAGATCTATGGTGGGTATAATTTTACTCTTAAATAATGTAAGAACATAGAGATTATTAATGCTTCAATAGCATTTAATGAGTGGGTAATTGCGATTTGGAATATGTTTGATTATATTACTTCAGCAAATGCAATCTCATTGAAAGCATTTATTTGTTTAACCACTATGCACGTGTTTGATTTGTTTATGTTTGTAGTACTCAATATACCAAGTACTATATTTTTATTTATTTTACTACGTATAGAAGGTAATAGAGTTGTGTGATGATCGTAGAAACTGCCGCTCCATTATCTCTGTCTATCACTATGGGAATGAGGTGTGATAGTTTTATTTATTATTTTATTTTGCCATCTTCGTATAGCTTATTTAAATGGCGTATCAAAGGGTAGTACAATAATTTTAGAATTCGTTTAGCTGCATTTGTCAATTTTATTAACACTAAGAAATAATAAATGCGATGAGCGCTGACGAATTAGGTATATTTGATCTCTCAGCTTGGTAATTGAATAGGCTAAAGTCCGATAAGCGATAAGCCCGAAATGTTTATCGCAGAATACATAACATTTGGAGCAGACGGGTTCTAGAGACTAGGACGCTGTACTCCTAGATAGAGACAACCTGCGAAGGGAAGCAAGTAAAAAGCAAGTAAAAGAACAGCAGTGGGCTGGTATTGGCTGATGGTGATAATTGAGAAAGTCTAATTTCATTTAAGTTTCCTCATTTGTAATATATTAATATAATATATAACAATTAATAATATAGTGTTTAAACATTGAATTAAGTGAAGAAATATTGTAGCAATCAAGTCAATCAGCAGACAATGTTGATTAGAATCAGTTTCGGCGTTCCAACAGACTCATTACGACTACACAATTGAGTTCCGATAATGATTCACGCGACGACTATCCCACGCTTTGAAATAAATTGTAATTGTTAAGTAACAACATTCTCTTACATGTAACACGTCATTGATGCTTGATTACGCTGGTTATATCAACGAGAGATCTTCATAAATATGCCAATTCCGTCACGCTTGGCTCTGGCCAGAGTAGGTGATAGGCCAGAGTAGGTAATAGGTCGCCTAACCTACCGTCCAGCCGTGGAGCCAAGAATATTTTTTTATGTGAGAGTATGCATATGTCCGCGGTCTATAGGATTTATGGACCGCGGACCGCGCATCTATTAGAAAAATGGAATTAAAGTTAAAGTCGAGTGAAGGCAATAAAGGTGAGGAGTCTTAGCTTTAGCTGTCCTTCCTTTATCGCTCCACAGAGTAATAAACGACATTTAATTGGACGTATTTTCTTTGTTCTGGATCCTGGTTACAGGCCAGTGTAATGAAACAGTGGCATAATTATGGGATTTTTTGCACCAGCAGTCCTCTTTGCTCATAGAACGCAATCTAGTTTAACCTGACACGGAGAGAGGTCAATAAATCATTTCAGTTGTTAATTAATGGTCACACGTTACTATTTCGCAATTAATGAGAACTTTGATAATACTGATGTCGATCAAATTATGGCTAGACATTTTTATAGTGCCACTTGAGTGATCTGATTACGCTTAAGATGAATAAGAATAGGTGGTTAAAAAGTATTCTTATTTCACACGATTATCTACCTTATTTATTATAGTTTTGCAGTTAAAGTTATATAATATTGCGTGTTTAGTGTGCGGGGCCAGTCAAGTGGAAAGATAACGTCGTATTTGCATTTTAAACGTACACACATGTAAGTTGAGTTCGTTGTGTCAGACAAATCACGAACCGAGGCTTCCCCTTGGCGAATGAGGCTATAAAGAATCCTTTCCAATTTTGCAATTAGAGCGAAATTTAATTTAGTGTGTATAATTTTGTTTTAGTATTTGAAAGAAATTAAAATAATATGCCTTATGTCTTAGGGCCTATTTTACGACGTCTAGGTAAACTGTCAAGGAAGCTAATATTTCCTTAAAGTGACGTCAACTGTACCATGTCCGAATATCTCTAATTGAAGAAGTAAACTCTCCTATAATTTCATCAAATCATTGATTGAAATTTATCTAATTAAATATTGTATTGTAAAATATTGTTCACTTAATTATAATTGTAAATATGTATGTAAAATAAATGTAACCTCATCATAAATTCAAATTAAACAAGAAATATATAATATCGCTCTTATTACCTTTTCTTAAATATAATATGTATTAGTGATTGGATTAGTAATAGGATAAAATTCAAAATTTGTGTGGGGGTTTTCCTCGACCTCAATTTTCACCTCAATTCTATATATTGATTGTGATTTTGATGTGGTTTTTAGTTTAGCATTGACACGATGTATAATTTGTAGATCATCACCTTTGGACAAGACTCTGGTATTTTATCGTTCGTTGGTTTTGATTTTAAGTATTAAAAGCCAAAATAAATTCACCATCCAATAATCAGTACTAATGTATCTTTTATTTCATCGCGCAGTTACTATGTCACGAGTACAAACACCTTTAAGAATAAATAAATAAATAGTCATAGTTGGGAAATTCCTTTAGTTGCTTCGTTTTCGTCATTTAACTTGTTAAAACACAAAGAAAATATTTTCAACTGAATGATTAATTAAAATTAAAATACACGTATGTACTTAGCATAGTCTCGGAATGTTAGCAATTCTAAGACAAGGATTTCACCTTGTTAATGGTTATTGTCATTCCAACGATGAATGCTGTTCAATTAACAGTACAGAATAATATGTCATATCATAGTTAGTTATCGCAACATTCGTTATGTTAATAAAATTGGCATGCAATGGTGAGAATGATTAGGACAAAATGTGCGCGATAATTTAATTTCAATTGGACATTTTGAGCATGTTAATTGCGTTCAAATTAAGTAGTGTTGCTGCGCTCTTGTGTGTTAGCTAACTTTGTTATTAATAGAGCCATAGACCAAGTAGCCAAAATTAATATATTTAAACAATATGAAATTGTAACTGACGTCTTTTGTCAAATTGTAATGCTAATTTTGTTTGAGAGAATGTGAAGGTATTCGATACTTCATATGAATTTCATTTTAATGGATTCTGCTTCATAAGGGTTTGCTATTTATAGCAATTGGCAAATAAGTTTGAACTTGAATGAAATTAATTACAATGGATCCACACCGATCGGTTGTTTCCTTATAGTTCATTGTCGTATATGAATGTTCTTTACAGTTCCTATTCAATGAATCAGAAAAGCATTAATATTTAATATTAGTTTCTCAACCATGCGTTCTTCCCATCCTATAACCTTTTTTCCTTCATGTAATGCTTTGGTCTTTGGTCAGAATAGTAACGGCGACTGAGACAATAGTTAACTAAGTCGGTTCTTGTAGTTAGTAGCACTCTTGGACGCCCCAATACTTAACAATTGAATAAGGTCAGATGTTAATGTAAAATAAGATGACAAAATTAAAGCTTCAATTGGGATGTGTCAAAGAATATTTAAGCATAGTTTAGTTCCATACATAATGAGAGAACGATGTTTTCTTATGCTCGTACACGTAGATGGGCGCGAAGGACTTTTATGTATAAGGCTTGGCCTGTGTACGACAATAAACATGTTTATGACTTGATGTGGCCATCACATTATAAATACTACTAGCATATTGTTTTGTAGGTATCTTGGAAGTGAACGTGGATGGTTTGCAAGAAATATAGATTCATTATTGAATATAAACGATTCGATCCTTTGGTACTAGCATCTTCAATATTCGTACTTTGCTTGTGCTTTGTTCGGATACGTTTAATAGCTCGAGATATTAATAATTTCCCTAGAAGTTTTTTTAATGTGACTGACCTCGAAGGTGAGATCCTAGAGCGTCAACGGCTGTATAACCCTATTTACCTTTGGTAGTCCTGTTTTTATAATACAAGCTCTTTGATAGCTTAAATAGAAATGTAAATATATAATATACATAAATCAATCAATCAACTTGTCACGCCTCTTTTCCACGGGGATAGGCAGAGACATTGTTATATAAATATATACATGAGAAAGCGAGGGAGTTGTGTCAGGATCGTGGCAAGTGGCAATTTGATTGATTGATATATATAATAATAATAAATGTAAATGCACAGTATACGGATGCCTCAGTCGCCGTTACTATGACAATAAATAAAGGAAATTTACAATGTTTCAATAAAAGTGTACTAAGTATTAAATTACTTTATCTTTAATATTTTATGTTTAAAATAATAAAGTAAACGTTATATTTGTTTTGAGATAAGAGCAATATTATTTGTATTCTGATTAATGTTATTATTATTTGCGTAAAGTAGGAAACTGTAAGTAGCAGTTTCCTCCACCTCCATTTATGGACCGCACTCCAGTGACATATGGCGGGGCGCTGTCATATGTCGAGTAACAATATATATTCTTTCATTTCTATTCTAAGCTACCAAAGCTTCATAAACACAGGATAACCAAGTTACATTGGTTTGGTACCATAAGTGGTTTTGAACCCGTGCTTTCAGTTTGCATGACCATTGCACTGCCACTACACCTACACGGTTGCCTCAATAAATTGAAAATATAACTATTATATTTTGAAATATCTTTGACTTATTAGGACCTATTGTATTAACATTTTTTTTACCGAGACGCGGATCTCCGACCTCGACTTCCCTAGTAAGCAAGGAGTAGTCCAAGAGTGTTAATGACTGAAAAATACGTTTCATTTTACGGTTTCCTCCGTCGTCGTCACTATGCCGGCCAACTGACAATAAACACCTTCTCCAATTCATACTATTAATATTGTACACGTAACTATGGCCGTTTGCAATTAATAATGTTTAGAATGACGTCATCGCAAGATCATTTGTAATGCCTAAGCGATTATACAACGCTCTGTATATATACGATTCAATCTATTGCTGTTTGAATGGAACCAGTAAGTTTCTGTCAGAAGTGTAATTAATTTGGGAACTGTAAAGCCGCTTCGGCTCTAATTGGGCCCGGCTCGTCTCCACCTGCGGCTGTTCACGGAAATTAAACGCCAGTCTATTCTTGGTTTCTTAGTATATCGGGAGACAGTGCAACTGTCGCAACTTTTGTTTTGTTAAGCGGTTTCAATTATATTTTATATGTCACATCTTGTGCGTGGTGTACGTGATTTTTTCATTTCTTTTATATTTTTACCGATTCTATAACCTTGTATCCGTTAGGCCGGCATAGTGGCGACGGCTGGGGCAGCCGGGAACTGACTCGGTTATTTCAGTCGTCGTCACTCTTGGACCTCCTCTTGCTTATCATCAGGCGAGTCGAGGTCAGATGTCGTGTCACAATAAAAAAAAAAAAATCGAAGCTTGTAAAGCTCTTGAATCAGAAATCAAGCGAGTCAAAGTCAGATGTCGAGTCACGATAAAATAATACCATTTCTATGAATCTATTAAAGCTTGTATCGTAGAAACTAGCCGACCAATATACGCCTACATAACAAAGATGTGTCGGTAACGGGCGCGGCGAGTGAATTTGAACTGGGGATTGTTAGTTTACGAGACCATTTTACTACTAATAGTAAAATGTGCTAAGATACTGAACGTACTTGTATAATAGGAACTGTAGACGGTGTTGATTTTGATAATTAATATTTATTATCTTTTTTTTTCAGGTAAATTTCACGACGAAGTTTTCTACTGTTTTTGTATGTAAGTTTATGTTCACAGTGTTTCTGTGGTGTTTTATTTATTTATTTATATTATTTATTTATTATAAATATAATTAAAATAAGCTATGACCGAAGCACAGACATTCTTTAAAAAAAAAGATAATTGAGATGGAAGTTAAACAAAGAGTTGATATATTGTCTTTTTGCTTCATTTCTGCGTTTATTTTATTGATTTATTAGTATCTTCTTATTTTACCCATAAAGTTTTCGATAAATAATAAATTTAAAAAGTTGAAACAAGAAGTTCTTATTTTAAACTACGTTAAAAGTGTTTTGGAACGAGAGTTGGATATGTTGACAGCGTAAATTGGTGACGTTTGATGAGTTTTATATTTTAAATGGAAGTGGATGGATTCGTAGACATATTTAAAAAAAACTAAATAAATATATAAATTTTTAAAGTATTCTCATGACTTAATTTATTCTAATGACTTCATACTTGCGTTATACATCAGATTTATAAATTTCTTTCGTCAATCTACTTTCACTCATCCTTTCCACGTGCTCAAACCATCGAAGCATCCCTTTGTCAATCTTTAATTTTTATTTGTGATTAAATTAAATATTATTATTTCAATTGCAAATAACTATTATCACAGGTAGTTACCAATGCGTTAAAACTTTGTCAAAGTACAACACGTGACGTATTGAATTGTTTTGCTGATCTTGTTGGCCAGTGTCACCTTCTAAGCGCATTAGCTACTGCCCGGGATAACAGGTGTTTTTTAGGGTTAAGTAATAAATAAATTACGCAAATATATTTTTTAATACAGTTGCTCAAAAAGTGGCGTATTGCAGGGACGTATAGCGTTCGGAATGTGGGCTATTACACACTCGTGCTTTTATTTTTACCTTTCCCGAACTCGTGCGTTCTCTTTCCCAACTGTCAAAATAATGTCTATTAAAAAGAAAAACCAACCATGAAGTTTATACTAAAAAAAAGTTTTTATGATTCATGCAAATACGTATATTTCTAAAAAGAAGCTACTAATTTGTTTTAAATTTAATGATTTGATTGAATGAGTTAGGTTAGGTTTCATTTCATTTCATCTCATTAAATTTCATTTTCATTTCATAATAATAAAAAAATTCTACTGAAGACTTGGCTGTATGGGCATAGTTCCCTTTGCCTACCAGAATGGGTGAAGGAAAAAAATCTCTGCCTATCTAAATCTCTGCCTATCCAATCTCAGAAATTTTCTTTGCGAGTTTAGTTGTTTGTTGCACAAAATGAGTAATTTCGACCCTAGTTTTTTTGAATTAAATTAAAACAGTAAATATGCAACCTAAAACTTCCCCAGTTAGTATAAAAAACTGTACCAATTTCAATGTATATGTGAATTATAACTTTTATAAGAAATAAATGATTAGTTAGTTAAGTTTATTGTGTTTTTATTATTTTATTAAATTGCTTCATTTTTTCGCAACTGTATTAAAAATAGTCGTTCAGAACACGTGCGGAACCGTCATTCCAACTTGTTCCGACTGTCAACCCTCGCCTTCGGCTACGCCGCGGCTTAGGTAGACATTTGTCGGAACTCTTTGCAATGACAGCCTTTCCGCACTTGTAATGAAATATACTATTAAAATCTGGTAAAAATACACTTATGAATTATTAAATTCTTTTACATTTAATGTTAAATCGAGTAATAAATATATAGTAAATTATTTTAATATTTTATATATTGTGGAAATTGCGATATGTTTATCAGTTTCCACATAACTTAGGTCATAAATCAAATTCGATTAAAGTTACTAAGAAACATATGTATAGGTAGATTATCGAAAGCTGATACATGCACATTACACACACAAATATATTTAAATAAAGGTACGAGTACATTAAAATAAAACAAGAGAGAAACATTTTAATAATTTATTATTAGTTCTAGAAGTATTTTCCTAACAAGTATAGATTATCCTAAACTTTAGCGTCCGGCAAACTGCAACCAGAAGTCACAGCGGCTTTTCTCGAACATAATATAATTAGCTTCTTCTGCAATAATATGAATAAACAACCCGCAAATGATAAAGAAAATTAATAAGAATATATTAATTTAAATGATAAGAAAAATAAAATAAAATTAAAGTTGAGAGTAGTTGTTGAAACCTTCATAAAATATTAAATGAGATGACCAACAACTTAGTCATCCCTCGGCCAATCTCTTTGGAACGTCGTGATTGTAAGCCGCATAAATCTTTCAATTTCATATTTTATTTGCACTTTGTGTGTGTATCAAATTGCTTTGAAATCAATTCTAATATGTTTTGTGATTACTGTTGGACACGGTTGTTCAATGTGCATTTTGTGTCAGCTTTAAATAATCGGCCTATACACCTACTTTGTATATAATATAAATATGATTTGTTTAGGTACCTACACGTGTATGTTATTTAATACTTATTTTTAGTGATAGATAATATTTATTTTGTCTTAAAGTTACTATACATCAGGTTCATCTATTGTATTAACAACAAAGTTTTGATACTAATTTATAAAATCAAATTGGTACAATCCGTTTTACAAATATATCTCGATTAAATCTGTGAAATTCTTTAAAAAGCAGTACTCGTGACCAGAGCTTGTATGAAAAAAATGTGGATGTTAAAAACGCGAAGGAATTGTACAGTTCAGTGAAAAGTGGTTCCTAGTTGTCTTCTATTCTAATTTATCTATTCTATAAATTGTGATCCCGTAGGAATAGTCCTACGGGTTCACAATATATCGATTGAAAAATAAAATTGTAATATATTCGAACTGTCAAACTTAACTACGAATTCTATCCATTCACCACGCTTCATGTTTGATTAATAAAATAAAATACAAAAATGGTTTTTTCTACTTGACTAAATTGTCTCGAGGCGAAATAACTTCAGTCTAACTTGATTTAACGTCACAAAATTTTATAATAATATTTTTATAAGATATAAACCGTTTTTTTTATAGCATATTCCAGTGTTTACTGTATAAATCAGTAATGATAATTGAATAACAAATCTCATATGACCAATATGCACCTGCAAAAAAAATCTATCCGATTTTCATTAATAAATGTATACGTATACTCGTTCGTATATCAATCAATCAAATTGTCACGCCTTTTTCCCACGGGGATAGGCAGAGACAATCGTTCGTATACTAGCTACTAAACTTGCTTGTTGGATTAATTGTGTTTTTAATATTTTGTCGTCAACAGTTTCTGATTTATTATTATAATTAAATTAAATTATTACTCGTATAATGGAATATTATATAAGTCAGAGTCAAAAGAGTCTAAAAGAGGTTTTTGACCAGCAGTAAATGACTAAGGGCTGATGATGGAATAAATTAGAAATGCATGTATAAAAAAAAACGTAAAAAAGTATAAATACCTTATGAGAAATTATGTAAGAATTGTGGATGTGAAGGAAACGAGAGAAAGCTGTCAGAATCATGGAAAGTGGTAGCGTGACATTTAGGTTAGGTTTAAGTTAAAAGCAGGAAGTTGTACAACTTAAACGAATTGTGAATTTTATTAGGTAGGTAAAGTGTATTTATTTCTTAAATAAACGAAGCGATCTTCACAAAATGTGATTACGTAGCAAACGTTTTATGCACACAGTAACACATCGGCCACTTTTACGAGGCACCGGCGAAATGGACATTGCGCAATTCAGCGTCGTAAAAATTGTGGCGAAGCTGAAAGTACTCGGGCATGAGCTGAAAACGTAAACTAGGTGAATAGGCAAGAGACGTATTTATTTGTTCAAAATTAGAAAACAGCATAATTAATTATTTGTTTTTTTTTTAATTCTTTATTGTGACGACATAATAAAAATAATCTGGATCTGCAGACTGACGGGCAAAACAACTACTCGTAAACTAAAAGTTTTATGATGTTTCCTAAAAAATATATTCCAGCAAGCCAAGAGAAAGTTATGAGATTACAAAATATTATTAAGTATTTAAATTAGGTCGGCTGACGATATAGTGAAAGTCACGAATAACCCAGTGTATGCAACTGGCATCTTGTCGTTCGGAATGGTGTTCAAAGCTGGGGGGGTATGTTCAGAAGTGACGTCTTCTGGCTGATTATTATATTAATACGTACGACGCCTTTAAATACTACATACGTGCAACTTTAATACATGTATATTTTTATATATTTTATATTTTAAGTACATTTCTTTTATCCAATTGGTGAATTGGATATTGCAATACCAAAGGGAACAATTTGTTATTTGTACAAATGTAATTTAACTTATATATTGAGCGGAAGTGCAGAAATCACGAGTGGGAGTGATCAAAACATGCATCTAATTTATCGTACGTTATGTAAATCTTGATCGCCCCCGCTAATCTATTAAGTTCGCTGAATATTCATCTATACATTATATTTAATGATCCTTGTGGGTTATTTCTTAACTAGCTGACATATTTATCGCTTCTAACTCAACGCCCACAAGATAAGACTGACGACCTGCCAAAGGTAGCAGGAAACTGCTGGATGCAGACTGCTTCCAGCGGGCCAATATGGGATCGCTGGTGAAGACCGACGGGATGGTTAGGATTGACTTATTGAAATAAAACATCGTAATAGTATTTACAACTATTAGATTTACATTTTTTTTCTTTTTAAGAGAACTTATAAACACACAAACGCGTGGCGCATGGTTAACATGCAAGTCCGCGCGTAAGCCCTGCGTTCGAATCCCGGTCGGAGCGAACATTTGTTTAGTAGCCTTAATCACGTTTTAGGATCACATTGAAATTTGCCTATTCTTACTAGGCTGGCAAAGTATACCGCCTTTTACCGCACTCAGGTAGGGTGCTGTCAAATTTCGAGACACAATCACACAATTATTATAAAACAAACTTAATTGAACTTTGATCACTGTAGTAATCGTTCTCAAATAGTATAAAATCGGACATTATGTTTGTGATATCGATAAAGTTTTTACTACTTTTATAAGCTAGTTTAACTATTTTTACCCCTTTTATCGAAAAATAGTTCAGATTGTTGCCCCTAGTCTATACTACATACAACCTGTATAAGATCAAAGGGAGGACCCTCTACCTTTATAGTGGATTGATTTAGGAGTACAAAGAAAATACGATTTTCTGCGGGTTTCCACTTTCATTATTTATAAACTTTTACAATTCTACAGGATTTGTTATACATGTGCAGTTGTATCGAGAGTTTATTATACATCTTTTATTTCTATGTGCTTTGTTTGGCCATCGAATTGGTCAATCTGGCTTTCAAATACATTATAGGTGTCAAAATAGATGTGTATTATAATTTGTATCTGACAATGTTTACTTATTTGAACGAAGCCTTGTTGAAAAGTTTAAATAGACCCGATTCTTTAAAGCGACGAATGTTCGCTAAACAAAATATAAAGCTAACACAGTTTCGCAATAGTTTTGTAATACAAAAGGCGAGGAGAATAGATAGGTACTACAGCGACAACTGGATAAAGTTAACAAAACGAAAGAATAAGAAACTGAATTAATCTTGACAGGGCAGGAAGTAGAAGTTTTAAATAACACGATAACAAGTCTGCTTACTGTAGATTGCACTGTCGGGAGTTGCGGCCTAGAGAAGTTAATTTGTAGTAAACATTTCAGATTTAAACTGGGACGAAGTAGTCTAACAACAGATACACGTATATTGCCACAAATTCTAAACTATCTCGTCCAACGTTAAATTTCTCGTTAAATATCACTAGACGAAATTAGCTCAAGTTTTGAAACTTTGCTGCTGCTATTTTGCAGGTATCCTAATGGGTAACCGACTTTTAAATTCATTAATCATTCTTGCAAATTTTCTCGATCTAAAAATATCTTTTTTGACATTTCTATACTAAGCTATCATAGAAAGAGGACGACCAATGTACATTATATTAAATATACATTGGAACTGGCAAGTGGTTTTGAACCGAAGGCTCTTGGTTGCGAGGCCATTCCATAAACTCTACACCATGGTCGCCTTAACCTACAGCCTAACTATAGGCTAATTATTAATAGCTTCGAATAAGGAAATCGAAAAGATTTTTCAAGGTTACCGTGGTGTAGTGGCAGTGCAATGGTTACGCAAACCGAAAGCACGGGTTCGAAACCACTCACCGGTACCAATGCTATCTTTGATATATGTACTTTGGTTGTCCTGTTTCTATGATACAAGCACTTTAGTAGCTTGGTATAGAAATGTATAATTAAAAAAATAAAAAATAATATAATACTTTATTTATTTATTTATTATTGTAACGACATCTGGCCTCGACTTGCCGTCGCAATGCAAGGTAAGGTCCTAGGCGCTGACGACTGAAAAAAAATCAGACTTGGTTTAGTTCACACCCTATAATTTCTAAATTCCTATTAAAATCCAAATTCCTAAACTCCTATAATTTAGTTAATACATGTTAGAAAACTAATTGCGGAATACATAACAAAATTTAAAATAAAATAAACGTGTTTCATAACAAAATTGTTAGTGCTATGACACTAACAATTTTAATATGTCATAGGAAAGTGTCAACATTACTACTGTGCGGTCGAACGTCTCTCTCGTGTTTGCATTTGCTTTATTGAGACATGTTCTGCCGAAGTTACACAGCCACAACTATGACTTTGCGCTGTGATATAGTAGATTTGGTTTGTGTGTACTAAACTTAACTATGTAGCACGTTGAAGTGACGTGTTGTTTCTTTGTAGAACAATCGACAAGTGGAATGCTTTACCAGCCCATGTGTTCCCTCCATCCTATAACTTAGGATCTTTTAAACGAAACACCTTTGGTCGGTATAGTGACGTCGACGCTCTTGGACTTACCATTAGGCAAGTCGAGATCTGATGTCGCGTCTCAATTTAAATATAAGTTATAAAAACTAATTTGTTTAAAGTAATATTCATTTCAATATATTCCGAACTAAGATTTGTTTAAAATTGATCATCATATATTTATTTTAAATAATACCTTTTTGTCGATAGGTTTGAAGAAAATATATTTAATTTCAGGATATGTTATAATAATAGGCTGGATGCGATATGAATTTCTATAAGTAATAGATAAGGTAAAAATGTAAAAAAGATATGTTCGTTGAATAAGGTTACCTAATCCCTTTATATGGCCAATGTATTATCATTTTGATCCGATAAGCAGTACAATTGAGTTCTATTGGGTGACCCAGTATTGGAAAAAGATCAAGAATATTAAGCGTTTTGAGAAATGACGCCAGTCATCTCTATGTTTTCACTTAAATATATTTTGAGTGTAACTGTAATTCTAATTTTATTAGCTTTTTAATAAATATAGATCAATCTGATGTCTTTGAGTTTTGTCAATATTATTTGTGCTGGGAATTTATCGATGTTTTGCCGACAAGCTTCGGACTCCACTTTGTATATGCTAATCGGATAACGGTCGACAAGCCGTTGACCACGGTTACTGCAGGAAGATGGCTTCGATTTTACAACATTTGTCAGTTTTAGGACTTTATAATGTTCGTTTGCATCTTTCATTTATTAGGTACTGGATAATGATATTTTATTTATTTATTTCTATACTAAGCTACCAAAGTGCTTGCTTGTATCATAGAAATCATTGCACTGCCACTACACCACGATCACGTTAGTTTATGTATGCAGGTAGACATACTATTATTATATTATACGTCAATCATAAATGTATTTTAAGTAAAGTTATTCCTCGTGGCCTGTTCGTATTGGCGCCTATGTGGTTTATTAAATTAAATTAAATTCAATATCTATTATTTAGCGTTCTTACTGTTCTTATGTGTTCACTTTAATTGTCAGTCGGTTATAGCTTATATTTATTATTTTTAAATTTTCAAATAGAAAAGTTTACACTTTATAAAATAGCAATATAGTATGGAATTCTTGTAGATATTCTGAACAGACTTTTGTCGCAAAACTTTGATACATGGCTCAGCTATAAAACGCAGCTCGTGTTACCCGCATGTAAGGTTTTTATCGGTAATATTGCGCGCCGATGTCGCCATGAGAGAACGAATTTTATTTTGCTTTCCAAACGTCTGGCTGCCTTCCGCATGTTCTAGATGTGCTTTAATTTAAAAATCCTCAAGTCAACGCCCGAAGGAAATTGGAAATTGATTGAATTTTGACATACTTTTTCTAAAAACAAACAGAATTATAAATTAGAATTGTTGTTCACTATTCAAAGTGTGTAATAGAAAGGCGTGAGGATGATTGTTGATGAGAAGTATTGAACAATCCGACGAGAAGTGGAATGAGGCAATTTGAAGCCTTGAAGAAGTCTGTACACACTGTTAAACAAAACAATAAACTTTGTTTATCTTTGAAATGTACAAGTTGCAGTCTCTTAGATGTTGAGACTGTAAGTGGTAAAATTTTATAAATTTTAAGAATCTGCAATTGCTGCAACGTCGAGGCACGTAAATTGCCACTAACACCGCAACTTGAGCAATATTTTCAACAGTCTCCTTCTGTAATGGGATTTTTAAGAAACTTGTCCTTCTTAGACAACGCTGTCCAAAGAGTTACTATTAAAGTGCTTTAATATTATGTTTCTTTAACCAAGATATCTCTTATACATAATTTAAAAAAAATTAAAAACGATTACTGTTTCGTTTCCTGTGCGATTGGTTTATTGTGCGTAAAGTCCTGGGTTCGATTCCCGGTCGGATTTCTTCTTTCTAGCTTTTATTTGTAATATTAATTATATTAAATATTGCAAATATTAGTTATAGTTAATAAAAAATAAATAAACAGATATTTGCTTCAGGTCTGGTCATTAAAGAGTGATAGGCAGTGGTACCCAGTCTGCCAATCCGGGGCAGTGCCACCACTTACAAGCAGTTTTTTAATTAATATTAAAATCATCTAATATACTATAGAATAAGACCTCTTTGTTACTTTTTCAGGCAGTTTAAAATCTCATCTAATTATATTACCTAAAAGTTTTTGTTACATAATTATAATTGTAACTATCCCAATATTATTTATGTCAATATTTGCCGTAACCTTATGTAAGGGCGTTTCGTTATGTTGCGGTGTTTTGTAACACATGTTCCATAAAGTTTGCGATGTAAAACATATTGCGGCTAGTGAAGCTTTTGGTACTCATGCTTTACGATTGTAAATTTTAGACGCTCTTCCGTTTGGATTTTATTTATTAGTTTAAACCCGCTTTATATTAAGTAATATATCTTTAACAATTAAACTGGATATTTTGATTTTAACAATTCAAAGTGTAAAAAAGCATTGTCAAATGGTTCCACTATTTAAAGCATTTTTAGATAAATACAATTACCATTATACACGGACCTACTCGTCTTGATATTTATATCTTACAGGGTCCAGTTGGTTTTCATTAGCAAAATAGTATACTGATCGGTTTCTTAGCTATTATTTTGCATTAGTAATTTAAATTAAAAATATATTATATATATATATATATATATATATATATATATATATATATATATATATATATATATATATATATATATATATATATATATATATATATATATATATATATATATATATTAAAAGCGTGCTACTTTTAGTTTCAAATAATGTAATTTTATAATGCCACCATATTAATATCATGTCAGAATGAAAATTATTTTTAGATGAAGCCTTATAACTTGTTTAACTTTTAAACGATTTAATGTTTCAATTTATAATAGTGCGGTCTGTGGTTTTTGGGTCAAAGTTTCAAAACATCTCCTTCGCGTTCATTTAAATTAAATTTGACATCGCTTCTTCAAACAATTACGTTGCACATTTTCTAAGTATAAAGTGGTTTTACAGATAATCATGGCTTCTTGGGAGGTTGTGCAGATTATATCTAAAAGTACCGCATAATTCTACTGTAATAGTTTTTTTGAGTTTGACATCACTTTGCTAAGATTTATTGTTTTATCTTATTGTTTTTGTTTATGTTTTTTAATCTATGGCCAATGGCAATTTTCAACAGTTTTATTTAATGACAAATAAACAAAAAAATAAATTAAATTTTATACTATACAATTTTTCTATTATCATAGAAAAATCAATCAAATTGTCACGTCTTTTTCCAGAGGGATAAGCAGTGACAATGGAGCGACACTTGCCACAAACCTGACAGAACTCCCTTTCTTACCTCACAATTCTCTTAATACAAGCTCTACGGTTATTATATGGGCACTAGGCAACCCAGCTTTCTCCGATTTGGTCTCCTGGGTCTGCATCGATTAACGCATCCATCTACATCAGATTTATAAATTTCTTTCGTCAATCTACTTTAACTCATCCTTTCCATGTGCCCAAACCATAGAATATTATATCAATATTGTTGTTACTATATATAAATGTAAAAAACTATTGTAGTCCTATATTATTTATACCATATTATGTTGTGAATTATAGAAAGATAAGTATAAGAAAAATAGCACCCTAACGAGTTTGCTCGAGCAGCGAGTTAAGTGTTGGCCTTTGCCAATAAGACATTACCGCATCGCCCGCGGTGATATTGCCGGCTGTAACAGGCTCTGCTCACCACTTTCATTAAGCCCTGTTGCGTCTCTCTATACGGTTTTTGCATAGTTTTCATTATAAAATTATCTCGATAATAATATGGTATTTTTTTTAAATTTATAATCCTTTTTTCTGTGGCGAAATGTAACTTAAAAATATTTTAAATATTTTTTTTTACATTTTGCTATACTTCTTACTAAGCTACTAAAAGTTTACGACCAAAAGTTAAAAAATATCTGTTCAAATTATTATTTAAAACTAAATATTTCTATATTTACATTTTAATCGGAATCTCCACGGAGTTTCACGAATGTTCCGTATACCTCTTGCCTACTAACTAATGTTGTGTGTAGCCTAGAATAACAATGAATCGTATCGCTACAATTCTTGCAAGAATTTCGCCAAATCTATTAAATGTAAGCTTTACCATAACAGTTTTATCGAGCGAGATGGCAACGTATGAATTTCAGAGGAACCTCTCGCCAACACTTTCATGTAAGTTAATCTCTTCCGCCCAATCACCCTTTTCGTGGTTAATGGTGTGAAAATAGTCGTCCCCCGCTCTTCTATTGGTGAGTTGGACTTTCCTATTTACTATCTCGATTTTTGTTCCTATTTTCTTATTCGGTTACAGTTTCAGCTCCAATGATTAGGGTAAAAGTTATTTGTTGTTTATTAGTTTTTGTTTGTAACATTTGTTTGTGCAGCCTATTGTTTTATTAGTTTTTCATTAAAATATTTTCTGCATTTGATTGAAAAATTACTTTTGTTTGAATAGGATTATCAAATTATGTTATGTATTATAATGTAAAGTTTGTATTTCCTCCTTATTTAGAGCTGTTGAAACAGATCTTTGGAACAGACATCAGATGCCTTTTCATCCATTCATGTCTCTTTTGCGGGTAATGGCATAGAATACTTTTCATCTTTAACGAACAATATTTGTATGTTTTTATCGTTTACACTCGTATTATTCACTTATCTACTCCAAAGTGTAGTGAAAATACCTATTTTCGTAATAATAAGAAAAAATATAAACATGTAAATTGGTAGATATAAGATATATAATATCAAAGATATAACGCCACTGTGTTATGCCTTGAAATATAACTTGGTAAAAAGTAACATCTGCAATATCGCTGATAAAATTTCTATTTTTAACGACTACAATGAAGTAAAAGAAAACGAACTTTACTTTTTCGTTCTAGCTGTTGGAGTTGTTGAATTTGTAGCGGGTCACGAAGAAAATTGAGTCCGACACCATTTTAAAGCTACACGCTAAGAATACAAACGCTACAATTCACATGTCAGAGTTCGCGCCGATGTGATTATAGCTTTATGTCTTGTTAATAAACTGGAGAAAAATAACTATAAAATAATAATAATAATAATAAAATATCGAGAAAAGTGCTATTTATTCTCATATTTAAAAGGCAGACATAAGTGACCCAAGACTATGAGGTTGAGATACCTATACTATATATTTATGCTGAATTCGATATAACTTTTCAAAGTACATATATTCTATTAAATTAACGCCGATGATGATTTTTTGTTCGACATGATATAATTATCTTGAGTGCGGTCTACTGCTTGCATGGGTGGTAGATATATTTGGTAGAGAGTATTTTCTAACCAATTATCTATAATGTTTCATGCATTAGACAGATTAATACTTCTTATATTTCACTGTACAGAAGCACATAATGCCAGAGACAGTTTCACAAGTTTCAGTATAATTTAGTGGCAACGAATCATCTCGAGTGTCTCTCCCTTGGGCCTGAATTCTAGTGTTCGGGTTGAGCTGTTTTAGACCTATATTTTTGACCCGAGGGACTAATTGCCAATATTCAAATATTACACCTATAAATATTTTTGTTTAATTGTACAATTTAAATTTAATAAAAGATACAAGGGATAGTTGGATATTTTCGCAAGTTTAACTGTTTTTTTTATTCATTGCGAAACATTTAGTTTTTACAGTCAAAAACGGAAAGCAAACAAACAAAATATTTACTGTAAATATTATTTAATGATTTCTTCTGTTTCTAAGAAATTTATTTTTATTTATTATTTATTGAACAAAAAATAATAAATAGGGCCTATTGAATTATATTATAACAGGTAAATAAAAGCGTTTCTTTGAAGATATGTTAATGAAAATAATAAAGTAACTCATGTTGAAATTGTTCATATTCGTCTTTTATTTAAAAAAAAAGTTGATTAGTTACGCTGAAGACACCACGAGACAGGGCTTTGGGTGACGATTACACGCTTTGACGTTCTTTGAAAGCGCTATACACACTTTTGATATTGCTACGAGACTTATCATAAAAGACTCGAGTCGTGTCAAAAGAGTACATTATGTTTGGTATTTTCTTCCCTTTTCAACTATTAAGAAATTTGTCTGATTTATTTTTACTATGTCCGCTTTCTTGCTTTATGGTTCCTTTACTCGTATGCATTAAAACGTATATATGTATTTAATTGATTTTAGACGCTTATAAAAATGTATTTGCTTGTATAAAGAGAACTGTGGATGTGAGGGAAGCAAGGGAGTTGTGTCAGGATCGTGGCAAGTGTTAGATGAAAATATATTCAAAATAAACGCCATAGTACTAAGTCTCAAAATTCCCTTATTTCAGAAGTTTGTTCTTTTATAATAGCTTACAAACTTCTGTTTTGTTTGTACACACTACCCATATCTTTAGGATTTATGTATTTAAGTTAAATAGCTTGCCTACGTAAAGTTGAGGATTAAGACTTAACCGACTTCCGAAAAGGAGAATTATACTATGTTTTTCTTTTAATTTTCACATTAATTTTAGGATATATATATAGGTATAAATATTTTGTAGAAAAGCTCTATGTTTAACTTTAAAAAATGAGCACCAGCGACCCAGTGACCCAGTGGCTTTGTGTCGGAGTTATATTTCAAGTTGAAGTAGTAGCTACGACTTTTGCCAAATTAAATGTGGTCTTTTGCTTATTAGTCGGAGAGCCCAAGTGTGAAATGCTTAAAACATATTTAAGTAAAAGACTATTTTTGTGGTCTATTTTTGAGAAGGTAAATACATCTTCTAATTTAATTTAAAACTTGCTTTAAATTTGCTTAGGGTCTGAATGTTTAGGTTTCGTGTGCTGACAGTTGCTGGCTGCGCAGTATTAATCGCTGGGGTTCTACCGCCCCTTACTGGTGTAAAGATTTTAGGTTGAGTTTTGTGATAAGCCTGAACCAATCAGGTACTGCAATTGTGTTTAACTATCACGACGTGCGTGGCACATTGGCTAGCACACCAGTTCATTACGCGTATAGTCCCGGGTTCGATTCACGGACAGAGCAAAGTATTGTTTATATATTTTATTTGTAATATTTTAATGAAAAAAGTGATAATTAGAAATAATTGTTAATAAAAAAAGAGGTGGTTATTTGCTCCGGGTCTGGTTGTCAAAAAGTGGTACTCAGTCTGCCGATTCGAGGTAATACCACCCACCACTTACAAGTATGCAGACCTTAATCGGGTTTTGAGATCAGCTTGTAAGTTGCCAGTTCCAAGTAGGCCATGGATATGGCTGCTACTTACAGTCATTTAACTGTAGTAGCAGTCACCTTTATTATTGGACCGCACTCCAGCTTAACATTAGGCAAGGTGCTGTTATAATATGTCATATTATGTGACATAATATGTCGACATATTATGTTGAGCCACAATGAAAAATCTTTTGTTTTATTGTGACACGACATTTTACCTCGACACGCCACGCCGCAAGAGTGACGAAAAAAACGAATAGTCCACGGCTGCCTCAGTCGCCGTCACTATGCTGGCCAAAGAAATCTGATTTTTTGAGATTACAATATAAAATAAGAATATTTTTTTACTCTAAACAAAATATAATTTCCTTACATTTTCATAACATGTGAATTTTTGAATAGATGTTTTCGTGACTCGTAATCTTATTACCTGCTTTTTCGTATATAATTTATGAATAACAACGTTCTATATATGAGTATAATTTTGTTAATATAATATTATTATTCCTATTATACTCTACTCACGTTACTAAGACGGTTTTCCTTACGATGTTTTTACTCTTTTTCGAGTTTTACCTGTTTTTTTTCTTTATAATAAATATTTTAGTAATCAAATTCGCATAAACGTAAATAATAATTGTAAGTTATATCCTGAAAGGAAATGATCCGAAAATAACGCATTTGACTGTCATCGCTTTGTTTCTATTTTCAAAGTAGCGAATCATTGTTTTTTATTTAAATTCAGAACATGTTTGTTTTTCCATCTGATACGAGTATACTTTACAAGCCCATATGTTTTTCCATTTTAATAAGCTCGGTAGCGAAGATATCTGGGTTAACTCATGCCAATAACCGTAGAGCTTGTATAAAGAGAATTGTAGATGTAAGGGAAGCGAGGGAGTTATGTCAGGATCGTGGGAAGTAGCGCTAAATTGTCCTGCCTATCCCTGCGGGAAGAGGCGTGACAATTTTATTGGCAACCGTAAACTTCCCCTTGCTTACTTACCATCACGCAACTTAAGGTCAGTAGTCTCGTTTAAAAAAAAAAACATTTATTTTTCTGTAATAATCGAACGACACACGGTTAAGTTGTTGCAGTTTTCATAAAATGTATTCATAAAAGTAAAAAATATGTATCAAATAAATAGTCATTATGAATATCGTAGAGTTGAAGTGCACTTACACTTTAATAAACAATTATTCATGTCATTGTCATTCATATAGCTTGTTAATTAAAATCTGCGAATGACAATCATTATGCTCACCAATGCGGATGATAACAATGACGCAGTTTATATCAATTTGTTTTGTATGCGGATGGATAAGGAAGATGGCGTCCATTGAAAATGTTCTCTCTGCTCGTCGTAATAGTGAGACCCTATTTTTAGGAACATTTTTTTTCTTCTTAGTATGTTTACAAATGCTATCCATTAGTGGGATTGTAGCAGAGTGGTTGACGTGTAATTATTCGATCACGGTTATGTCAGTTGTATTAAAATAGTTTTTGCAATTTTATTTATTATATATATAAATCAAATCAATCAATTAAACTATCACGCCTTTTTCTCACAGGGCAGAGACAATGGAGCCCCACTTGCCATGATTCTGACACAACCCCTCACTTCTTTCGCATTCATAATTCTCTTCATACAACCTCTATGGTTATGGGCACTAGGCAACCTAGCTTTCTTGAGGATGTTTCCGATTTGGTCGGCAAAACTGCCTCGTATAACGTATACATGAGATTTCTATATTCTTTCCGTCAATCTACTTTCACTCATCTTTTCCATGTGCCCAAACCATCGAAGCATTCCTTTGTCAATCCTCATCAATCCTTGTCACTACATTCTCTTTTAAACCACATCTATCGCGCATATATATATTGAAATATATAAATATTTTATATAATATATTAAACAATATTATTATAAAATTATGATCAATTAATATTATGATTAAGCGTGGCGCATTTATACCGGTTCGTAAGCGTAAAATCCCGGGTTTGGTTCCTGGTCGAAACAAGTATTTGTTTTATCGCTTTTCCTTGTATTATTTATTAATTAGATTGAATATTACAAATAATTGTTAATAAAGAAATAGGCGGCTCTGCTTGTCAAACCTACCACCAGTTTCGTTTCGGAATCAGCTAGTAAGTTGCTGGTTTCAACTAGGCTGGATGTGACTGCTATTAGTTATGTATCCATTGATGGACCGCAGTTCATCATAATCGATCCACAATAAAAATTATATTAGGGTTCAATCATTCAAATCAGCAGTTATATCAAATAGATCAGCTACTCTGACGGTCGCTCTTTTTGTTTCATTAGAGGATGTTATTGGAGCGGATCCCTTTTTAACTGACAGGATAAATCGCTCTTGGAAATTGTAAGAGTAGTTAAGTTGATCTGAGTTTTTCTATAATAGGTTTTCCGATAATAATCTTTATTTTGTTTTTTTTTTCAGTCGCCAGTACTTTTGGGCTTCCTATTGCGCACTAACTAAGTCTAAGTCCAGATATCGTCAATTATCAAAAAATATGTTGAGGCAAAATAAAATGGTGTAATGTTTCTTCATGCTATCTATATAAAAAAAAAAACTAAAATCTATTTCTACAATAAAAATATTATATGTTAATGTTAACATAAACCATAAGAGCACATAAAATAAAGAGTTGTTTATGAGAATCGTTAAGCGTACTAACTTGTAAATTACTAAGAGATCGCTGATATCTTTTGTAAAAAGGATCAATTTAATTTTGCATTAAAGTAAGATTGGATTAAAGAATGTCTGGACTATCTTGTGAACTTTGCCGACCGCTCGGTCTCACGCTCCCGATCAGGGTCATGCCAATACAGATCTTGTCTATTAACGACTAATATCCATCTAAGTTATTCTGCCTTTTGTAATGGAATGATCTTGAATGGGTGCTTAATTGAGTTCGCGTCTTGTAACGATCGATCGCTGAAGTCGTATTCAATTTAGAGAAGTGATTGTTGAAGTGATTATTATACTATTATTTTTTAAATAAAATTATTACGCTCCTGTCTCAAAAGGATATCCAGAGACAATAGAGCTATCTTAATCCTTTCTTAACATCAACATTCCTCTTCATACAAGCTTTATAGTTATGAACACTGCAGACACTGCTTTTCAACTATTTGTTCCAGATTTGATTGACCAACATTCTTCTAGGACGTTTCTGTTTAACTTCTGATAAATCTTTCACCTTACGTGTATTTTTATATTGATACTGTTTAATGTGTTGCAATAATGTTCTGATGGTGTTCTTTAAAATAAATGCCCATTTCGTTTAAGTAAAATTTCTTATAATCTTATCATTATAAATTTATGTCGAATAAAATTACCATTTAAGTTGTTTTAAATTCACAACAATACCACATTTACTCCATTTTGTAGTTAATAATTTTAGTAATTTGCCTCCACTCAAAGTCATTCCAAACTTACATCATTAACCCATTATACGGGAGCGAGACACCCGAGGTTAATTTACCAAATGGCACATTCAAAGTTGATTCTTCTTTGGGTTTAAAATTGCTGTTATCGCAACACTAAATATTCATTTTCCCGTTGATAAACCCTGCGCGGTGACTACATGAAAATTAGAATTTATGTGACTTCGTCGGATAACTGGCTCTTCCTTGAGTTATATGTTGGGGGGTTATGTTCGGTTTCTTGTTGCGCTCTTACTTTTTACGATATGATGTTTTCTAATTTGTCTTTGTTGCAAAGACTTTTATAGACTACCATAAGTGTGACTTTGTTGGTGTATAAGGATACTGTTTCATTGTATATTTATGTTTTCCTTTGTTCGTGTGGCGGAAGTGGAATTATTTCTGTTTCAGTTGTCAGTTGATTCCACTTGTCGTTTATCGAGTGTGTGTGTATTTGTTGATGGATAAAATGTACATTCTCTTTACGTTCCTTTATGCAGAATTTTAAATTTATATCTGGTAGATTCTATTTATGCTACTATCTATTTATTTTTCTCTGTAAGTTGGATAATTGCTGTAATGCAGTCATTAGTGCATGAGGGGGTAAAGATTGGGTGTAAAGTAAAAAATATAGTTGTGCGTGACAAATTTAATGTTGGTTTGGTCACATTAAAATGATTGCATTAGGATGCATGAAAGGAGATTGACGAAAGAGATTTGTGAATTAAATAAAACGGTGTCGTTTTAAAAGATTATGGATCAAATCGGGGACATTATAAAAAATGTCGTGCATAACCACGGAGTCTGTGTGAAGTAAAATGTGGATCTGAAGAAATAAAGAGAGTTGTGTCAGGGCCGTGAAAAGTGGCGCTCCATGGCTCTGTCTATCCCTTTGAGAATTGAGACGCGATACTTTATGATGGTGATGATTTTTCTCTATTAACACAAATTAAAATTTAAACAGACCTAGTGCCTAATAATATAGAGGTATAAATAAAGTATATCAAATAAAATGTATCGTTAAAAAGAACGTATTATACTCGTTTGAGATAATGTCCTAATATTATGAAACAGCATGTGACCTTTCTAAGAAGCCGTTTACTCATGTTGAAATAACAAAAACCGGGGTTCAAGGGTGATAGACAGACAAGAAAAACTCATCAACCTGTTATTGGGACGGGAGAGGGAAACCTGTCAAACGGGTGTGACATGTCAAATAATGCTAAATGTCGTGCCGTTCTCGTTCGTGATAAAATGGCATCTTTATCTGCTTCATAAAAACCTTTATGGTCTTCAAATATTTTAACAGCTTTCACTCTGTTTAGCGTATGGCGATATTGTTTTAAAATGGATGGTTTTTCCTTTCAACCAAATTGTGATAATTTTGGTTAATTGTGTATAACTTTTTTTATTTTTTATTATCTGGAGTGTGGTCCATGAATTGTTGTCACTATGGTTGCTACTACATTTCAAGTAGTAAGTAGCAGTCACATTCACTATGTCAGCCTAGTTGGAAGCGGCAACTTACAAGCTGATCCCGAAACGCGACTAAATCACTTCACGGTCTGGTACTACTCCGGATCGGCAGAATAGGTGCCACTGCCTACCACTCTTTGATAACCAGGCAAATGTCCGCCTCTTTTTTTTTATTACCAAATATATGCAATAATATTAGTTTTTTGTAATCTAGTCCGTTACTAGATCGACGTTGTATGTTCCTTAAGTAAAATTGAAAATTTAACATATCACTATTGAGTCGTACCATATATCACAAGCAAATCCCCGCCAAATTAGATAGGACGCCGCGCCGCCGTGTCGAACCACACGTCTGCCACTGACTCGGGCCAAAGGCAAGGGGCCTCTGATCTAGGAATATCTATTTTACTACAAAACTCGACCCTCTCAGGTTCAATTTGTATACCTCATATGGCTTAACATATCTTTTTGATTATATTTCACCTTTTTTTGTTGAGACATTTTACCTTGACATGCCTAAGAAGGAGGAGGCCGAAGAGCACCGAGGACAAAAAACACACTTTATGGCTGCGTAGTAGCCTTTACCATGCTGGCCAGATGTGTGTTTTTGGCTTAGCTTAAAGGATCCAAGGTTGAGATCCAATAGTGATGGCGATCGTTCATTACTTTTAGCACTCACTGGTATTGATTGGAATTAAACAGCTATGCTTGGATCGTTAAACCACTATGCTGGTTTAACGATCCAAATTTATACAGCACCTTTAGAACAAAGATGATAAAACCATTATATTGATATTAATTATAAAAGTCGAAGCATTGAAGGGTCATATTATGGGTTTAAGAGGTACAAATCTGAGAGGTCGATCGATTCCCGTGTCAAGTTAACATCTGACGTGATTTACTGCAATACTTTCAGCCTTGCAAACGTCAGAGAGAGTAGTAAATAAATTATTGTAAGTGGAAATGAATGTTTACTTCACAATTTTCCTGATTGCCAATGTATGCAAGTTAAATACTCTCATATTAGGGCCAATGCTATAATATTATGTATATTTGCCAATAAATGAATTTTTATAATTTAAATAAGAGCTAAAGATATCAAGGATATGAAGGAAGGATATCACAGCTAAACCGGAGACATGCTCAAAAAAGCTGGGTTGCCTAGTGCCCATAATAGTAGAGCTTGTATGAAAAGAATTGTGGATTGAGGGAAGCGAGGGAGTTGTGTCAGGATCGTGGTAAATGGCGTTCAATAGTCTGTATCTATTCCTGTGGGGAAAAGGCGTGACAATTTGATTGATTGATTTATTTGGTATCGATGCTCCATGTTTGGTAAGTGATTGTTTTTGTGTTGTGACTTTATGTCCACGGTCGTTATGTCCAAGAGCGATGACAACTGGTGAAACCGACTCAGTTCACGGTTGTTTTTGTTCTTCCGCCTTATTTCTGCTAGAGTACATTATTAGGCTTCTTTTAAAGGATTTAATGTTAAAGATTAGGTTCGAACACACGGATACTTTTATTATTGAATGTTAATGATTTTTTTAATTTTTTTTTTAATCCTAGTAGATGTTTACTGTTGTACAATAAATTTTATTTTAAAACTTATTGTGCATACTTTGTGTGTCTACGTTTACGTTTAAATAAATCGATAAAGTGTCATATAAATAAAAGCGATTCAGGTAACTGGCGGGTTGTTGACGAAAACAGACGATTTACATATTACACGCCTGAATTATTTTGTATGAATTTTACTGTTGTTTTCATGGCAACAGAAAAACGTGTGCACCTGTAAAAAAGTTTAAATGTATAATGTGACGAAAATGCCAACAAATCATGTTTATGACTTTCAGGATATCCGTTAAAACAATACAATTCAGTAGATTTAAATAAAAATTAATGATTTATGTATGATTTATGCTAAAGAACTTTTTGATACACAATGTACTTATTCAGAATTATTATGGGGATTGGAAATTGATAGAATAGTGATGGCAAACGATTTAGTAAACTAAGTTAAACTCAGTCTTAACTCAAACGGAGTTAGAGTCAGTTGTCAGCGCTCTTGGGTTGCTCTTAATCAAGTTTAAGTCAGTTGTCGCGTCTTAATAATAAGAAATATATATTTATTTTATATGTCTAAAACAGGAGATTCTAAGACTTAGTCTGGAAAGCAAGGGAAAGTCGAAGAGCACCAACGACTGATATAAAAAAATCATACGGTTTAGTATACGGTCACTATAACTACTATACATTCCTATATATACTGGATATGCCCGCCAAAGGAAAGCTCCTTTGGCAGGCTTTTAATTCTAAACACAATATGCATTCAGAAATAGTTTTAACTTAAACTCTGCATTCGATATTTCTTGTATGTATGTGGAGACTTGGAAATTCAATGTAACAAGTAGCTGCTACGTTGATCTGGATAGATCTGGAGCCAGCGGCAAGAACGGGTGCTGTTTTACCCGGTAAAACTTTTCGGCCCGTATTACCGGATTGAATATTATTCGATGTTACGCTCGTACGAGTATTCAGTGGACCCATTTTTTTGTTTTAATCTGGCTCGTCATATGATATCACCCTGTCTGATGTTTGGTTGGAGTGCGGTCCGTGAAAGAATTCGACAGCTAGTTTAATTAAACAACTGCAAGTAGTAGTCGTATTCACTATGCTGACTTAGTTAATTTGTAATACGTTATGTAATTATTAAATATTATATTATATATAAATAATATTATACGAAATAAATATTTTCTCTGGCCAAGAATCAAACACGGGACTTAAGGCTATCGGATAGGTGTATTGCTAATACGTCACGCGCGGGTCATCAAAGTTAACACTATGATATTTTGTAGATGTGGTATTCGAATATTAAATAGTGTCTATTGGATTAATAATGGAACAGTGGAATAACTGTTTTAATTATTAATTTTAATCAGCTAAGGACACTTTAGATACGCACATATTATTTTCTTAGATTTTGCGCCAAATTGAAATAATGAATTAAACAAATTTTATGCGGCTTACTATCGCGTTTATTTTTTGGTTATTGATTTTACATTCTTTTGTTATTCCGACTTTTATACCATTTATACCTTTTGTTATACCATCGATAGTAAGCCGCATAAAATTGTTTATTTCATACCTACACGATCTCACTTTTCTGAAAGTTGATATACAGTTTCGCCCCGAGGGTCGAATATATTTGGGCCCAATAGAGTACATCAGAATCGTAACCGACTGCAAAAAGCCAAGCTACGCGGCGTCGTCGTGTGATTTATACTGAGATCGTGTAAATTTATAGTTGCTTATACATTTCGGGAAGATAAACCCCTAACTCAGCTTTTGTTTAAGTGCTGTCTTAAATTTAAGAAAAGTGTTTTGTAGGAAATTACACTAAAGAATACGGCGGTTTTATTCTTTTCTCTTAAGACTTTTGTAGCTCTTCACTTAATTAATTTAACTTGGTTTGGTATATCGACTTTTTTTAAATATTTTTACATTTATATACTCAGCTAATAAACGTGCTTGTATCATAGAAACAGGACGACCAAAGTACATAATATATCGTATCATTGGTACCGGCAAGTAGTAACCGGGAGCTCTTGGTTTGCGAGACTATTTGTCTACCACTACACCACCGTCGACTTAATTAATTAACTAAAAAAATGTGGTTCGACATATTATTACAGAAATAATTATTATCCAAGAGGGGTAGGCAGTGGTGCCTAATCTGCCGATCCGTGGCAGTACCACCAGTTACTAGTATACAGACCGTTAAGTGACTTAGTCGCTTCTCGGAGTCAGCTTATAAGTTGCCGGTTCCAACTAGGCCAGCATAGTAGATGTGACCAATGCTTACTCCAGCTTAATACCAGGCAGTGTTGTGCTTTTTTTATGTTGTGCCGTTCAATTTGCCGGTACTAATGTAGCTTTCTACTTTGGTCGCCCCGTTTCTACGAGTACTTAAGTAAAGATAGAATTAGTATAGAAATGTAAAATATAGAATTATGTTCGAATGACTTTGGCCAGCATAGTGACCGCGACTGAGTCAACCCTAGATCTTGAGTCGTTTTTTTTTTAAAACGTTGGCACTCTTGGAGGTCCCTTGCTTACTTACACCTAGCAAGTCGAGGTCAATAGTCGAGTCACAATAAAAAAAAATGTTATTTATTATTGCTTTAAATTAAGTTATTTTAAATATGTTTAAAATTGTATGGGCTTCAAAGATTCTAAGTCCCATAAATGACTTGTTTAGATACTTATCTTACAATGTAACATTTGAAATTGATACTGGTACATTAGTGCGTGATTTACAGTTCGAGAACATAAGTTGTCTATAATGGAACGAAAAGTATACGTGACGAATAAGCTGAGGATTCAGAAAATTGGATGTTATTCTTGACATTATACAAATCGATCCCGAATTTTAAGAACTAGACGAAAATATTTCGTATATGAAGTAGCAAAAGTATTTATGTGTGAAGTAGCATTGCCAGAAAATATAGTTTACAGTCCAAATTGCAGTAAAAGTTAAAAAAACAACTAAAATACGCTTAAAATAATAAATATTTTAAACCACTAAAGAATATAAAGATCTATGTAGATTATTAGGGATATGATTAATTAAAATCAAAGAGCGTGTATAAGATAAATGTCAATTGAAAGCAAGAAATTTGTGTCAGGATCGTGAAAAGTGATGCTGAGAATGGTTACAATTGATTTAAGTTATGTAAACAACAAGCCTCTTTTTGGTATGTGGATGGTATTAGAGATGTCATTATGGTATTAAAAAAAGGTAATCAAAATTTTAATTATAGTAATTATAGTCTTACTTGGGCTCTTTAACATTATAAAATGATTGTACAACTATTATGTCTCCTTTGAATCACATCAAAATTGTGATCACTTTTTCTACAAGAATAGAGTTTCATAAAGCAGGGTGCTCCTAGTCTCAGTCACGACTATCGACATGGGCAAACTTGTAACAAATCTATCGGGAAGCGATCCGATTTGTATAGAATATTGAAAGAATTTTGTATTTGATATTGAATTGCATTAGCCAATGTTCGATAGTGTGTTGCGCTACGGCTTCTTGTTTCAATGCAGTTAGAAATATAAAGGTTAAGTAGTTTTATTTAATAATTTTAGTTGTAGTTTTTTTTTAGATTTTGCGCGAACATTGATTAATGAATTAAACAAATTTCACGCGTCCCACGTGCTGAAAAGCTCTCGAAACCTCCAAATAAAAAATGTACATTTATAAACCAAAAATAAACTCGATAGTAAGCCGCATAAAATTTTATTTGTATTAACTGAACGGTATTGTGTTTTTTTTATATATTTATTTGGCCTGACATTAAGCTGAAGTGCGATTCTTACGCTAACCTAAATATCTGCAATCGGTAGTTACAACTGATATCGGCTTTTTTGAATTCAGCGATTTGTAATCACATACCGAAACGTGGCCGAGTCACGATCTTGACTCCTAGAACCTACAAGTATTGCAGGGTACATCGTCAGCAGACTGTGAAAACTACCACCAACTGGGTGTAATTTTTTCCTTATAAATTATTGTTTTTATTGTACATTGTAACTGCAATAGGCATTATAAGCCCAAGTTAAAGTTATTTTTTTAAAATAAATAATATATTTTACTAAATCACATATAATCTATTTTTTATTTATCGAAATACTCTTATATACGTAATACCCTCGAGACCTGTATATATGGAGACATCCTCAAGAAGGTTGCTTAGTGCCCATAACCGCAGATCTTGTATGACGACGATTGTGGATGTGAGGGAAGCGAGGGAATTATATCACTATCGTGGCAAGTCGCCAATCCATTGACTCTGCCTATCCCTGTGAAAAAGAGGCGTGACAGTTTGATTAATTGGTGGATTGATATATATTTTTATAGTAAACTACTTACCGTGCATGCACCTTCACAGGAACAGGTGATCAAAGTACATATTATTATCAAAGATACATTGTTACCGGCAAGTACTCTTTAATCTACTACCACTAGACTACAGCCGCCTTAATGTAATATGTATTCATTTATAATAATAACTTATTACCTATTCATCGTTATGTAAAATTATCTACTTATACAATGGTTAAGTCAATTAATCTTTATACTAAGAAGGAAGAAGCTTCCTATTGCTATAGGAAATGGTTAAGTAGTTGTTGATCATGATTCAATTCTTGTTCAGAAGCTAATTGATATAAATTATACTCGTAGATGAAACGTTACTACGTAATCTACTGTTTTGTTTTACTATTGTACATTTAATTATAATGTGTTAGATATTATGCAATTTAATAAATCTTTTAGATGTATTTTAATAGATCTTTAAATTGATTATTTTTCTGCTTTATTGTTACTGCACATCGCCTAATGTTAGATTGAAGTCCAACTCCTACTACAGTTGATTTACTGCAAGTAGTCGTCACATCCACTATGCCGGCCTGGTTGGAACCGGCATATTACGAGCTGATCCCAAAACGCGACTAAGTCACTTCACTTTCTATATACGTTCTATATATAGTATATCTTCACCACGAATCGACAATCTGGGCACCCCTCTCTTCCACTCTTTGACAACCAGACCAGGAGCAAATATCCGCCTCTTTTTTTATTGTTAACAAATATTTGTTATATTCAATGGGAAAGAAAGGTTCTAGAGTGCAGACCACGAGAGCAGCGGACGCCAATCTACTATTGTTTACATTAGTTATAATTGTTTAATTATATTAAGCTGCAAAAATAAAAAAAACGTTCGCAGTATAGTTCAGATTATGTCTAATAATCCCTCAGGTTTGATAATTGGCAAATTGATACATGGCGTAATACTAAGTGTAAGTTTCTTAAATTAATAATAATTGATAAAGATATAAGGAAAGGGAAGATAGGGGAAACTTGGCAGGCGGAATAGGGGAACTGCGCCCGTGCACAGTGGACCGGCAGGATTGATTGTTCAGTACTCCATGCAGAAAAAGTTCTTTTAAACTTTTTTGTATGAGTATATAGTCCTTTTGATTATTAACAAACTTCGATAGAGCTCCAGGAAGTAGATTTTTTGACATTAATGGAAAAAATATACGACACAATTTTCTTTGTCACTGATATAACCTAATGGTTGTTTATATAGTTTAATACAAAAATTATTTAATTTATATACTAATTTACTAATAATATTTTACTAGTAAATATAAGAGTGGTAGGCAGTGGTACCCAGTCTGCCGATCCGGGGTAGTACCACCACTTACAAGTATACAGACCGTGAAGTGATTTGGTCACGTTTCGGGATCAGTAAGTTGCCGGTTACATCTAGGCTGGGATAGTGGATGTGATTGCTACTCACAGTTATTAAATTGTAGTAGCAGTGACATTCATTCATAGACTATACCTCGGCTTAACATCAAGCGGGGTGCTGTCATATGTCGAGTCACAATAAAAAAAACTAATTTGTTTAGTATCTTTCTCACCGTGTTGATATTTTCCTGTATAAATATTGAATCAATAGCTAAAATGTAATTTGTTTTTTTTTTATTGCAAAGAGTCATGTTTTTAAAACGTAGAGAAATTAAACATTTAACATTCAAAGTGTTCAAAATATTTTTCTCTGGGAATCTTACATTAAGTCCCGCGGATTAACGGGCGTTGAAAAATATTTTTGTATTCCTTAATTTACATAAAATCTTAAGCAAAAATAAACGTAAAAAAATAACTTAAAAAGTTACTTTCTGAAGATGAATTTAAGTTGTCTGAAGTAAAGCAAAGTTTTAATTGATATGTCTTTCCTGCGATTTTAAAAGGAAATAAAAGGAAAGTTTTTTTAAATAATAAATTTAAACTTCAATTGCAGGTGTTAGATTAAATAATAAAAAAAAGTTTAATTGTTTAACATTTTATTTTTCTTTATGTGGGTATTCAATTAGCGTTTTATTACATTGACGAAAAGTTTATTTTTGATAAGTAGAAAGTTGTGAAGTATTTTTTTACGTTTTCCTTCATCGTCAATCAATCAATCAAATTGTCACGCCTTTTTCCCACGGGGATAGCGTGGTAGAAGGAGCGCCACTAACGCCACCAAAAACCTTGCTTCCTTCACATCCTTCATCGTTTACCGAATTATAGGAGATGTAGAGGTTACACGAACTCTGGAGCCCCTGCAACTACGCACAGAGACGCTCCTCGTCTTTTCACACCCGTAATACCCGCACTGGTCGGGGGAAGCATCCGCATTTTGTCGACCGAATCGGCAGTCGAACTAAAAAGTTCGATGCGTCTTTTCTTTGTAGAACAATTGACAAGTGGAATGCTTTGCCAGCCCATGTGTTCTCTCCATTCTATAACCTTGGATCCTTCAAGCGATGCGTGAAGAAGCACCTTTGGCCGGCACAGTGATGGTGACTGAGGCAGCCAAGTTATCGGTTGATTCAGTCGTCATCACTCTTGGATCTTCTCTTGCTTATCATTAGGCGGGTCGAGGACATCTACAATCCTCTACATAAATTGGTACCGGCATCAGGTGCACCGATGTGGTGCATACTTAGAAATACGAATCCATGCTCTGAACTACGCAACCAGTGTCGCTCTGTATCTAACGTATATTAAACTAATTAAATTTTCTCAATCTTTCGGTCATTTTATAATAGACGTGGATATTATTTTATTGGCCATAAAATTTAAATGACATTTGATTATTCGGTCATAATTATTTCAAATACCGATCATTGGGTGAATATTTGCTGTATAAGTGTTGATGTTTGATGTATTGATGAGACAAGTGTGTTAGTCTGCATGTGTACAATTTCACGCGTCCATTAAACAGGAAGCTTGTAGTTAAATAGATCCTGCCAACTGAGTTATACTTGTATAATATGCACTCGATTGTTGTAACACGGTAATATGATACTCTCTATGACCTTTCGGTGCCTTCGTTTAAGTTAATTTATAGGATAAGAGCAGCTCTTACTAAAGTACCCGTGTACAAAATGCCCGCAGCTAACCGCAAATAATGCTTTGATGAATTTTCATTTTAGATGCAGAACAACGTTTAAAACTTCTCGTTTCAAAGTAATATTTTCAGTTAAAATTTATTTTTATTTATTTTGAGCCAGCGCGGAAAAACCATTTATTCAAAAAGTTCAAAGGTGGAAAGTTTACGAGGTGCTCGGGACGTAAGATAACGTTCTCTCGTTTTAATTGAATAAACTTTTTTACTTGCAACTTATTTTAGACAATAAAAAGGAGTTGAGTATATACCGTATATACTTGTATTTCATTTATTTAATGATATGTATCGGGATCTGTGTACACAACATGAAAACGGGTAAATCATAAATCTTCCAAACAATAACAACACACATAAACCGCGCCTGGGATTCTCCGGTGAACATATTTCAATCTAAATCCGACGTTATTAATCCAATGTAAAGTCAATTAGGCACCGGGGCCCTTATTAAGAGCAGATATAAACGCTTCGAGAGCGTCGGGTCGGAAACTAAAATCGTGCCCCCCGACCGCGATCTAATGGGCCCCGGCTAACGAGGTCCCGGGTACGCTGAAGGGCTCTTGGTGAAATTCACGGCCTCTTCTCGAATCGGTAGACGTCGTGTGCTTTAAAACGAGTTGTCAAGAGATTTTATGAAAGGGTCATACGAGCGGAAGTAATGAGATTAGAATTGTACCTATTTGTATTTGTATAATATAAAAATAAACATTGTATTGTATACAAAAATATTTTCGTCCTTTAGATATATAAAATACATTAATAGATAAAGTAATTTCATATATATTTTTTCGTTTCAGATATCGAATTCTCAACAAAAAGCGGTTTTTGGTAAGATTTTTTCATTTCACTATTGACCGCCATGTTTTTATAAGAAAAATGAACGTTCCTTTTTTAGACATTCATCACGATGTCGATGAAGGAATGGACGATTTTTTTATCGAATCTTGAAGTCATTTATTTAAACCATTAATTCTACTATTGAGAGTGACATTTCGGCGGATCGGTCTCTGGATTCAATCAATTGACCCGAGAGCGCGACGTCCTAGTTGATTTGAAAAGTGAGGGTTAGAAATTGGTCCCTGAAATCATTACTGGATACATTATTACGGATAGTATTGTATCTAATGGTGACCCTTTGTAGGAGATTGTAGATAAATTTAATGGTACCATCTAATAACTTAGGCTTTTAGATCGCGTTTCAACGCCGGTTGTTATTATGAATGGTTGAAATTGAAATTGCTTTACTATGTTGACGATGCCGTAAATGGATAATGACGGTAATATGTTTGAGTAGAGTTCTATTTTTGAATTACGCTTGTGTATTACAGCAGTAGGTTGTTCATTGATATTAAGCAATTTTAAGTTTGTCGAATCATTACTGTCACTGAAGCATAATGTCACGTTAAAATATTTTATGTGGTAACACATTATCTGATGTAGAGACATTCTACAAGTGTGACTTATTGCGAATGCGACTTTTTATGAATGCGACTTTTTGGAAATGCGATTTTTTGTGAGTGAGACTTTTTGGAAGTGTGACATTTAGAGCGTACGCGTCACGACGTGACATTGTGCTTTAGTGACATTATGAGTCAAGAGGGCTTAGGAGATAGAACATAGTTGTGCCTGAGAATCTTTAGATTGTTGTCAATAAAGTTATTGTTAGATTATTCATCGGCTTTTTATAAAGGTTGGCCAGGTCGTTTCTTTGTAGAACAATCGACAAGTGGATTGCTTTACCAGCCCCTGTGGTCTCCTCCTCACTGTTCACTCGTCGGCGCTCTTGAACCTCCCCTTGAACCTCTTATTATCAGGCAAGTAGAAGTCAGGCAAGGTTTTAAATTATGACCTAAAATTATTGTATTATAATATAGCTCAATAAATTTAAAATTCAATTGTTTGAGAACTGTGCCTAATTTATCTAATTTGGTAGCTTTTGCAATTATCTAGCGAAGGTTATTAGCCTGTACAGGATGTAAACAATTTCCTTTGTACAAGTTTAAATCAAGGTGCACTTTTTTGTTTGGCATGCCAACCGTCAGCCTAACACTACTTGGTAATTTGATCTTGCATACTTTTATAATAAGTAGAAATATTGTTTAGAGAATTAGGAAAGTACATTCATAATAAATATCAGTTCTAGGATTGCCAAGGTACTTCATCGTAAATCACGTTAAGAAGGGTTCACGATGAAGTACCTTGGCAATCCTAGAACTGATATTTATTATGAATGTACTTTCCTAATTCTCTAAACAATATTTCTACTTATTATAAAAGTATCCAAGATCAAATTACCAAGTAGTGTTAGGCTGACGGTTTTAGTCCCAGTCTCTGCCCACTTTGCTGATACGGGGTTGAACTACCATTCTTTATTAAATATGTATATAGAGTGTGTTTTGGCTGAAATTTAGTTAGGCCAGCATAGTGAAGGTGAATGTTGCATGAAAGCATTTATGGATAGTAGTCACCTCTATTTATGGATAGCATCTATCTTAATATTAGCTGGTGTGCGGTCAAATGTTACGCCTCATTAAAAAGATAATAGAATTGACGCGATTGTAACCATTTAAATTTAAACACTGTACAAAATCTGATTGTATAGTGTTAATTCAGCTGGACAGTTTGAAGTTTCGAGTTTATCTAGCAATTTGTGGCCACTAACTTCCCCAGTATTTACGTTCGGTCGACGGCATGTCAGCACGTCACGGCACAACTGACACGGGATGCAAGCAGTTATCTCACTGAGTACGATTGTAAACTAGGACACTGTGTGATTTGGCTCCAACTAGGATGCGGACGGCTGCCTCGTTGCCGGTGCGTCGTCCATTTGATTTACGCTCGTTACAAAGTGGTTACAGTCATTAACTGTGATGTCTTCAATTAAATTTAATAGATTGATCTATTGTTGTTTTTAATGTACGAAACGTTTTATAGCTGTGATTGTTTTATTAGAATGGTCTGTTGATTCTTGAAGTTGTATTAACTTTGATTTTAAACTAACTCTAATTTAAAAATTATTTTCACAATACAACACATCACATTGCCCTACTGAATAAGGAGTAGCTGTTTGCGGACACGCAACTATAAATACGAGTATAACAAGCATTTCAAATTTTTAACAATATAAATAAATTTCATTTATGTCAATGGCCAATCCAACTCACATCTATGCTTGTTGAACAGTGAAGAAGAGTAGGTAAATTACAACAATAACAAAAAAGAAAAAGAAACTTAATATAAAATAGTTCACTTCCAAAACTTTTGAATCAATTAAAATTGTTTTAATACAATATGATAATAAAATGTAATAAATAAGTAACAAAATATAGTTAAATAAGTAACAAAAATATATTTATTAAATAAAAGGTTAATTTAATTAAACTATAAATAAAAAATATATTCTAAAGACGTCCCATCAGAGATAGACATTAAATTTAAAATCTACGAGTATTATTAGCCCAACACATTTATTTTATTGTGACTCGAAATTATGACAACACCCCGCCGCCTGATTTAACCTAAAACACGGTCCACAAATGAAGGAGACTGCTTTTACTGGTAAATAAATGCAAGTAGCAGTCGCATACACTATGCCGGTTGAGTTAAAACCGACAACTTTCAAGCCGATTCCGAAACGCGCTGAGTCGTTTCACGATCTGTACACTTGGTGGAGGTACTACCCTGGATCGGCGGACTGGGCTTATAATCACCAGCTGCCTACCACTATATGTTAGATGCATATCTTAAAATATCAGCATTAGTAAAGAGCGCAAGAGCAAAGAGCCTATTAAGCTTGCAACTCTCATGCATATCAAAAACGGTAAAAGCAGTACCGATAATTCGATGGCAGCAAATGGACGTGAACCGCGTGTATCGAGACAGATGGCGCAGTAATGTGGCACATCATGAACACCGCTAGGAGATCAAGTCTTTACAGCTACATCAATTGCTCTCGTATATGGCACCGAAGATAGATTACGTGCGCGTAATTTAGTCCAGGGTTTATGGTGGCTTCCTGTGTTCCGCGAAAGTACAATAATTGGACTGTCTAGTCTAGAAGTTTCCACCGGACTTGAGATTTATATCTAGTTGAATTAGAAAAAAGCGTATTTCTATTTTATCGTTGCTGTTTATGGTTATTTTATTTTACAGAACTATTATTAATTTTTTTTTCATTGTGACACGACATATCAATCAATCAATCAATAAAATTGTTACGCCTTTTTTCACAGGGATAGCCAGAGATAATGGAGCGCCACTTACCATGATCCTGACACAACTCCCTCGATTCCCTTACATTCACAATTCTCTTCATACAAGCTCTACGTTATGGCCACTCTTAACAAATTATTTTTTGTTTTTTAAATATATATTTTTTGGTTATTTGTATAATTGGTTATTTCGTTTTTATTATTATTCAGAAGCAAAACAATAAAATTTTATATAAAATTGGTCCGTTATATGTTTTTTTATAGTTACAATTTGTGATAACGTTTTCTAGTTATTTGATTAGTGTATATGGTATTTGTTTTCTTATCAAACTGTGAAATTGTTACACATGTATTTTTAATGGGCATACGGCAACAATGTTTTTATATTAATTGTGACTCGACATATGACAGCAACCCGCCTGATGTTATTAGGACGGAGTGCCATCAATAAATAGATGTGACTGCTACTACAGTTAAATAACTACAAACAGCAGACGCGTCTAGTATGCTAGCAACTTGAAAGCTAATACCGGAAACGTGACTGAGTAACTTCATGGTATGTGCACTTGATAGTGGTGTTGCTACCCCGGATCAGCAGATTGGGCAAATAACCTGGCTGGCCTTATAAACCATAGTCCTAAAATATGGGTTACTTTAGGTTAACAAATGGTCTAATATACACGTCTACAAACTCTATAATATGCAAACTCTCTATATTTCTTTCGTAGATTGACGAAAGAAATTCATAAATCTGATAAGGATAGATGCGTTAATCGATGCCGACCCAGAAGGGTCCGACCAAATCGGAGACATCCCTAAGAAAGCTGAGTTGCCTAGTGCCCATAACCATAGTGCCCATTGAAAGCACTATGGTTCTTTATACAATTCTCTTTATACATATTCTCTTGTATAAAGAGAATTGTGGATGTGAAGAAAGCGGGGGAGTTGTGTCAGGACCGTGGCAAGTGGCGCTCCATTGTCTCTGCCTATCCCTGTAGGAAAAGAGCGTGACAATTTGATTGATTTAACCTATCAGTAGACATAAAAATGTAATGTCTTATCTCATTTACACAGGGATAGGTAGAGACAATAAAACCCTACTTGCCACAATCCTGACTTTTTCTATCGTCTTTATACAAGCTTTACGTGGATATCATACTTTATTTTTAAAGTGTCTCAGCATTATTTAGAGATTATTCTTTTGGGTTCTCTCTGTTTCAATACATTTTTGATCAAGCTGTACAGATTCTGATGAAATGCGAATAAACCTTTCGTGTTATCATAAAAATATTAGGCAATAAACACGAAGCCGCTTATTAGCACTAATGTACCGTCTATTTTTATTATCAGTTTCATAATAGAAAATTACTAAGTAGATCATCGTATGCATGCAACTATGCAGTTTACAATGTTGTTAATGTTTGTGGCCCATAGTTTGTATTGTGAGGTCGATGTTCTTGCGCTTCACAATATTGTAAAATTATGACAATTCACATAATTATGTTAAGGCAGTAACCATAGAGCTTGCATAGGCGGCGCCGGTTTGATAGCAACAAAATATTTTACTTTATTTTTCTCAGGTATATTCGCATATCTACAGTCAATCAATCATAAATAATAATAATAATATTTACCATAATGTTTTAAAAATACATTTAATATAATATTATAGAACAAATAATCACAACAAATTAAATTTGTTTAATAGAAAAAAAAGCTTTGGCTTATCAACTGTTATCTTCATTATTTTTTTTATTGTTTAAATATATTCTTACAAAATGCGTCAAGAATAAATCTAAGAAATGTTTAAGTTAACTGAAACTATTGAAAACGTATAAAAGGATTGTTTTAAAACTTTTAAGTGTGTTAAATAGATAACTTGACCTAAGTTTATTTATTTATTTATTTCTCTGCGCCTAAATAAACATACAATATTTCAAGACTACTCAAGCGCAAACTATGTTGAACAGATTTTCTTAGTAGTAATTTACTACAAAACTTCGCAAACGCTTCATACAAATATCGTTTACTATAATATTTGCAAACAAAACTTTATTTCGTCATAATGAATTACCTACTGACATACAATATCGTTAATTATTTTCCTCAATTTTTGTGAGTAATTTGAATGCAGCTATTTCCTTTATCCTTGACACGTCATCGTTAAATTACTATCAAGGGTTTTTTACATTTCTGCCTATATAAATTTATGTATAAAAAATACTCACGATCGTCTGACAGCTGGAGGTCAGAGTAACATCTTTCAAGTCTTATTATAGCTTCTTTTATAATGTTCTCAAACGTGACGATGACGAAATTCAAATTAATACAATTAAATTTTATACCTTTTAGAATGTCTAAATTAACTAAATATAATTGGTTACAAATATTTGACGACAGGCGTGGCCGATAGATCAGCGATTAGTTTGTTACACGTAAAGTCCCGGGTTTGATTCCTTTGTTTGTTTTCATAGCTTTTATTAGTAATATTTAATAATTATAATAAATATTGCAAATGATTAAATCGTGTAGTGATTTAGTCGCGTTTCAGAATTAGCTTGTAAGTTGCCGGTTCTAACTAGGCCGGCATAGTGTATGTGACTGCTACAATTATTGAATTGTAGTAGCAGTAACATTTATTTATGGACCACATTCCAGCCTAACATAAAACTGGGTGCTGTCATATGTCGTCACAATAAAAAAATGTAAAAAGGCTCTTTTAGATAATTTTAACACAATTGAAATTTCATTTGAAAATCATGAAATTTTAATTCCGTTTAAAACTTTTCAACTAGTCAATCAATTAAAAGTGTAGAAGTCAGCTGTAGTGTGTAGTGAAATAAACCGAGAGTCTCCGGCTTAAAACCAGTTGCCACTTGATTTTCACAGAAATGGGCAGAGATAATGGAGTTCCTCTTCACACAATCCTGATAAGAAATATATAATGTGCGCTTTTACAATGAAATTTTATCTCTTATAGGTTCATCGCCAGTCATCGATTGACCACGTTAGAATACAAAATACCTTTTTCGTTTCGTTCTTATATACAGACATCAAGTTTAGGTATCATTTCGGTATTCATATTTGAGCCTAAGCTTGCTTTTATCTATTGCGATAAGCTAACAAAACTATTTTCTTAGATTTTGCGCGAACATTGATTAATGAATTAAACAAATTTTATGCAGCTTACTATAGTTTTGTTGGATGAATTAAACAAATTTTATGCGGCTTTTATTTTAATTTTGTTTTCACAATTTTATTTTATTACTCCGACGTTTCGAGAGTTTTGCAGTCATCGTGGTCACGAAGAGACTAATAAAATAAATTTGTAAAATCAAAACCAAAATAAACGCGATAGTAAGCCGCATAAAATTTGTTTATGACATCCAACAAAACTATATTAATAAAAAAGTTGTCATAGCAGTAGCAGTCATTCGTACGTACCAAAACTAATTAGCTTGTCGCCTTATATTCCATATACTTGAGCATGCATTTATATGCTCGATCTTCTTATCATCTTTACGATCACTTTTGCAACTCTTTCTCAATCATACCCCGTTACCTAGCAGTCCCCATTCCGTTACGCATCGACCTCACAACGGATATAAATGCTGGTTTCTATTGGATTCGTAATAAATAAGTTTTTGGTACATTTTGATAAGACTTATTTGAGAGTGTTATTACCTGTATGTTTAATCAAAGATTGTTGGTGAATTAAACAAATTTTATGCGGCTTACTATTGCGTTTATTTTGGTTTTGATTTTACAATTTTATTTTATTATTCCAAGGTTTCGCGAGCTTTGCAGCCATCGTAGTCACGGAGAGACGCGATAGTAAGCCGCAAAAAAATTGTTTAATTCATTAATGAAAGTACGCGTAAAATCTAAAAAAAGATTGTTGGGTTTTACAAATATTTTTGTTTCCTTCTTTACATAACCTTGCCGTCCTTTTTAGGCCCCGCTACTCCAGGCCATAGTCCCCTTTAGCCCTAAGTACAAGAGCAAGAATCAGGAATGAATGGAAAGTATTCTAGACACACACTGAAATTCAAAATAATAAATCACACAAGTATTGGGATAGGGCACAGATTTCACTATAAATAAGCAAATAAACAATCAAGCAAATCCACTAAAAACGTATCTTTCAATCGTCTCTCGACAGCTAATCCTTGTGAAGTGCCGACGCAAGTGCGCAGACTAACCGTGACCTTGCTTGGTTTAGACGGACGTGATGCGGGCATGCGTGATGCACGAGCCACGCCAAGCACGACCGATGAGTGTTCTTACTCTAATGTTAGGCATCCGTCTCGCGAAATTGCTGTTTTAATTTAAACCTATGGGGATAGCAGATGTTCCCTTTGTTATGATGCTATAGCTAGCTACTTATGTATGATGTGTAAAGAAATTATGTGGGGTTAGGCTATTATTCTGAACGGATCTCGTTAATGCAGTCAATGATGTTATACATATACCGTATTTTCCCTTTATTTTTATTTTTATTTTTTTTGACTCGACATAAGACAGCACCCCGCTTGATGTTAAGACAAAGTGTGGTCCAAGAAAAAAAAACGGTACTACCCCAGATCGGTAGACTGGGTAACCAGATATTACAAATAAAAGCTATGAAACAAATATTTGCTCCGACCGGGAATCGAACCCGGGACTTTACGCGCAACAAACCAATCGCTATACCGTTCGTCCACGCTTGTCGTCAATTGGTAAAAGTCAGTAAACAAACATCGTGAGTTGTATATGTCGTACGCCAATAATAATTTAATAAGAAAACTTTTTCACAGTAATAATAAGATTTGTCGTCCCAGACTAATGATACTTGTCGCCCAATAAATTTACGTCGTTTATTAAAGAGTCTGGATTTCTGCCGCCCATTCAGGCTATAGTCCCCTTTGCCCTAAGTAAATAAGCACAAGAATCAGGAATGAACGGAAAGTAAACGGCACCCACTGAGGCTCAAAAAATAAATCACACAATTTATTCTAATATAAAAAGCTCGATAAGTATTGGGAAAGAGCTTGACACAGAGATCACTTTAAATAAGCGAATAAAAGTAAATCCACTAAAAACGTATCTTTCAATCGTCGATCGATAGTATTGATTCGCATAAGTAGTGAATGTGTTTTATAGCTAATTAGCCATCATGCCGAAAGTTTGTTTACTACTTCTGATAAATAAGGAAATATGCGCTATACAATATATAATACAATCAGGAGGATCAATACACATTAATATAACCAATTGTTTGCTGACTAATCCTAAATCACCAGACCCGGAGCAAATATTTGCTCTTTATTGTAAGAAATATTTCTTAAGTCTTCCAATTTTCGTCTGCCTGATATTTTTCATACTAAAATTTAGTTGATGCTTCACATTACCAAGCGCCTATATATTTTTAAAAGCAAAACTAAAAGAGTATTAAATTCATGTTGAAAATCTAAATAATTTTTATTTTTTTTAGACAATAAAAATAGTTGAAGTAATTGTTTTTAAAATTGATCACCCATTCGGATCCAATTGTAATATAAATTGTATCATGAAAACACCACAGATTATCGAATATTGGATTATTTATTTGAACCTTTTAAGTATTTGAGTGATTTTTTTATGTTATCTATATTATTTATAAAACTAAACCTATCAATATTTATAAATAATAGAATGGCCATTTTTTTTTTCGTCTATTGTTGTCTGTAAATGCATGTTATTTATTTGTAGATATTCATTAAGAATTTTTTATTTAAATTATTTGTAAAACTAAGTAAACAGCGTTGTTTATTTTGTTTCGGCAATAAAGCGAGCTAAATTTGCCGTATTATTAAACCTTCACTACCTCTTCAACTTCTGTGAATTTCATAACTCTAATTGGATGAAAGGACTCTGCAAATAATAGTGCGCGTTCATTCCTTGAATAGACCGCAAGATTTGCTATTTAATTTGCGGATGAATTAAGAGGAAATATTCTTTAGCTATTGTGTAAAACTCGCCTATTCAAATGCCTGCATTATATTTGGAATTGGATTTCTAAGAGTTTGTTAAATAAACATAGGTATTAAATTCCCGGTTTTGGTTCTCGGTCGGAACAAAGATTTGGTATTTATTCATTAACTATTTTGAATACTACAAAATTAATTATACAAGGAAAAATATCAGCCAGATATTTGCCACGCTATTGGCAGATATCAGCTACAACACTCCAGCCTAAAATAAATAAATAAATAATAATAATAAAAGTTATAAAGAACGAACAAACCTCTAAAGAATAAAAAAAAGACCTCTCTTAGGCAGCCTTTTTTAGGTGTATAAATCCAACACATAAACAACCATCATATCCAACAAAACATTAATGGAAAAAATAAATATATCAAACAAAGGCAAATATTTCTATGAATAATTGAGAATCAAACGAACTTACCTGTAAGTGAAGTTCGATGATAATTGTACGAACTTCCTTAGTGCTCCGCCGATTTGTTCCGTATTTAAACAAAGTAGTATTCGCATTCGATGGCTACTCTCACACGTTTAATAGTAATCAGTTTTTTTTTTTTTTTTTGGATGAATGTACGGTTGTCCAAGCCTCGATTTCTTTAAGACATCATTCTGTTTATAGTGTTCCTGTGCTTACAAACCTGAAACTCACCTACCTATTTACATGTAGAGGTGGGAGGGTGTGGCTTTCACAATCGGCGGAGCACTAAGGAAGTTCGTACAATTATCATCGAACTTCACTTACAGGTAAGTTCGTTTGATTCTCAATTGTACTTCAATTCCTTAGTGCTCCGCCGATTTGTTCCGTATTTAAACAAAGTAGATATTTAAGGGTTGAAGGTTTGTGGACTGAAATGGAAGTATTACCAGACATTTGGATGATCAGAACTCCTCAATCACATTAACTTAGTTCTATAACAATTATTTCTTAAATTTATATAATTATGCGTCCTCTAAGTCATTACAGTGATCTAGTACAAGTAATAAATATATATATAATATATATATTTTTTAAATCAATTTTTGCAAAAGTGTTGGATTTTTCGGACCATCCAACAGTTCTACGAATAGTGTCAATATTCTCTCCTAATGTTTAAATAGTAGATGTTGACAAATGACCATTACTATGATTTTCAAGTGTATGTCATAGATATCAAGATATAAAGTGTATCTTTATTTTAATTGCTTAAAGTTTGTTAACGAACAAGATTTTTTTTATTTTTTTATTTTTATTTTTCATTTATATAACTGAAAGAGTTTTGTGCAGGGCAGATAAACTCTCTTTTACAAAAGATATTTTAGGATTTATACAATAGAGGCAATAATAAAGTTGGTTGTGTACGACCTGGCCCTAGGTTTATTGAAATTTATTATTTATATTTTAACTTGCAATATTTTAAATAATCATATTATTATATTTAATTAAAGATGAGGATTATCCTTTATGAGCGGTGACAAGAGCTAACAATGTTATCACATTGGATAACAAATTAAGTGAAATATTTTCATTTGGATATAATTTATATAATAATTCTTAACAAACATTGGGTTCTTAAATCATATTTTCGAGTTTGTGGGCGAAACCTAAAAATCTCTTAGATAGTATCTTAACACAAATGTCAGTGGTAAGTTCATTTGGTAAATGAGGGCTATTGCTGAATATACCAATTTACTGAATTATAACTATAGCCTTTATTAGAAGTATTAGAAAAAGGTTAATAAATAAGAATAAATAAGAGAAATCTTATCTATCTGTGAAGTGTAATGTATCTGTATATTTGTGATACTATTTTTTTACTATTACAATAATCTACAATTAGGTATGTATTACATTGCTTCAAAATGTTATTGACAATGAAGCACCTGCACTTACAGGCAATGGTTGCAATGGTCAATATGAGCCAACTATAATTACCCTAGGTGCCTTGTTACAAAATTTAGAAAAGCTTTATTATAATTGAAAAGGGTGGAAAACGAATGATATTTGTAAAAAGTCCTGTATGGAAAACGTCCATGAGATTGTGAAAGAATCTCTTGCGATAGCATAGTGGTCTGGTCGCCAACAAATATATAACTTACACTTATGATTATGTGTAGAGGCAAACAAATCTTTTTTAGAAATACCAAAACCTGAAATAATCGTATAAAAGGCATATTTTGCCGTTTTTCACTAGGTTCTATTGTTAAACTGTCTTGAAGCAGTGTCAACTGATTTTATTTGAAGCAGTATTGTTTTTGATGGTATATAATCTGTCTATACGCACATACTTGCATGCTTACACCACTGCTAAATTAGTTTAGCTAGACTATCAAGATGTGGTGTTGTTAATTCTTAACATGATAAAGCAGTTACTTACTTTTATTACATGTAAATGATTTTAAAGCAAAAAGACAGCCAGTAAATTTAGGTAATTATTGTGTTCATTTATTTATTTATCAATCTTACCGAACCCTATTAGTGGTACAACATAACCGCAATTTAACAATAATGCATCTGCATAAATTACTTATTTTGGCTGATTAATTGATTCTTATGAAAGTGAAACAAATTATTTTGTCAATAGGATAGTTAATTATTGGCACCTTGTGATATTGGTACTTGGCTATTATATCTATTATTATTTAATGCATTTCCATAGTTCAAGTTGTTTTGTATGCGCATCAGCTATATTATGTTACACCTGAAGTCCTGGACATTCTGCATATAGCATGCCTGTAATAGTGGCCAACTTTGAATAGGACGTGTTTTGTTCCAACTGTCATGTTTTCAGAACCTATTCTCATTCATTATGCTTGTGGAATTAATTTACTTTTAGTTGTGTTTATAATAAAATATAAACTTACCAATATATAAGTCTCCTTTGTGGCCATTAGACATGATTATTATGTCTTTATCTAAACATTTAAATATACTAATGAAGTATAATTCCTGTTTTTATTATATTTATGTATGGGTGTCAAAATCATCTTTAATATCAATATTGGTCATGTAAAAAAATCCAGAGCAGTTATTAATAATTTAAGAGCAGTACGTATTTCCTCAATTTTAAAAGATGTTAATTTTTTAGGATTAAAAATAAAACTTTTATTTTTTATATGTATTATTTTGGAGACAATAAAGTGGGGATATAAATTAATTGGACTCTGGTGAGCTCAAGATAAATAGCACCTTTACATAACAGTTCATTTATTGAACTATTAAAGTCAGCAATTTCTTCCTTAGAAATTAGGCAACCTGACCAATTGGAACCTGACTTATTGTACAGGTATTAGATTTATACAGGTATTATATTAAATGGAATATTGTGTCCCAGATCCATGAAAAATAAATAAATATGTCAGAACCCCCTTGTAAAAATATTGTAATCGTCTGTTGACGCTGTTTGTTGTTGCCTTTCGTAACAGCATATTGGTAGCAACCACCTTCTCACATAGTCTTCCGAGGGAGTCCCCAGTAGTTTAAAGGATTTTATTTATTTAAAAAATCAGTGGTCGAACTTGCTGCGGCTTTACTATTTCCCATTTTATCACCAAAAGTCCAAAGTTGACTTCAAAAAGGGATATTTCAGGAGTTGAGTCCTGTGCTGCATCTCTGGCAACTTCACCTGAACTAGCCTGAGGCTAAAAACCTTCTTAAAGAGAAGTTCATTGAAATAAGTTTTTCAGTATCTTTCTGACATTCTGAACATTTTTATATTAATAAATGGCGGTATTGATATATCTATATAACACCGTATAATTTTATTCTTAATACTGTGATCTACTGTATTTGCATGGCATGGCAAAATAGTGAATACTTTTTGTTTTATCCCTCTTCAGAGATAGGGTTTATTGATTGCATAGGTGACCTCAGGGTTTATTTTGCAAGGGTTAACCATTGTGTTAAATACATTTTCCCTCTCTCTTTTTTTTTTTTTTTTTTTTACACCAGACTAACTTTTTGACCAACGGTCTGTGGGTTCTAGTTGTGTATGGCTGGTTCTGGCACTCACGTTCTTTGGTATGGTCTAGAGCAGTGTTTCCCAAAGTGGGGCCCACGCCTTACAGGGCAATTCGATAGTTAAGGAGGGTAATTTCAAAATGGATTAGACACGACTTCAACCCTTCTGCTTTGGGTTATTTATATGCAATGCTAGATATCGGTGACCAATTTAACAAAAAAGGCAATTTTTTAAAAAAAATATTGTAATCATTTATATTTATTAAGGGTAAAATAAATTTTTTAAAGGTTGGGAAACACTGGTCTAGAGTGACTAATAAAACAAGGTCAAGAGTTTATTGACCTCGAATCTTTATTGAGTTGGTGCTTAAAAGCATAAACCCTGGGTAAAAATGTTGTAACCTGAATTAGGATTCTCATTATATATAGTACATTTTTCTAATAAAAATCATACACATCAATATATGGACGACGTAGGTTCACCCATGCTCAAGAGGTAATAATATTGGATTGTGACGATGTAATTCCTCGAAATACATTCAAGCACAATAATAAAATAAATTGCGACGTTGCAGTTCTTCAAACTACACTCAAGCACAATAATAAAATAAATTGTGACGTTGCAGTTCTTCAAACTACACTCAAGCACAGTTATAATTAGTTGTCACATTATAGTTTTTCAAACTACCATCAATAACAGTAATTATAAATTGTGACATTGCAGTTTTTCAAACTACACTCAATCACAAGAATAATTCATAAATAGTGGACGTTATAGTCTCACGAAGTATTAAAACATTTTGGTTGCAACAAATCCACTTATGTAAAAAATCCAGTATCGGTATTTACCTGAATCGTTTTGTTCATGCAGGTAAAACGAACAAACGTGAATGAGGGCGACCGTGATGGCGTCGTATTCGTGGAGCTCCGTTTCTCCAACCATCTTATTTTCTACGGTATTTGCCAATTTGCTTGTTCGTTTTCAGCTTCTTCTCGTTGCCTTTTACCCATTTAGAGTAAGATTGTATAATTATTTACACTAAAATTTACAATAAAATGCGGACAACCGATAACCACGTGCATCTCGTAGCACACGAAATACGGAATGATGTCTTAAAGAAATCGAGGCTTGGACAACCGTACATTCATCCAAAAAAAAAAAAAAAACTGATTACTATTAAACGTGTGAGAGTAGCCATCGAATGCGAATACTACTTTGTTTAAATACGGAACAAATCGGCGGAGCACTAAGGAATTGAAGTACAATTAAAGCTACTCGCGGTACATACATATATCAATTAGTTTACAGCTCATAGTTTCATCCAGAAGTTACAGTTAATTCCGCCCCAGGGACTCAATTAACTGGCAGCACTGTTGAAGCGGGATGGCAATTCGTTGTGGCTAAGTTGTGGTGTCATTAAGCGACTGGCGTATGTTCCAGCGACACTGAAAATGTTGCTTCCCTTCACGGTTATTCGCAGCTACGCGAGCGTCTGGAATTTCAGCTATTATTACATTTTATACGTTTTGCTTTGCATTTAGTGTTTTGAATGTGAAACGGAATTCGTTCAAATTTAGTACTTATACAATTTGGGTAGTTTGTTTTTTGTTTACTGTTTAATGTGGTACTATGCTATTTGAAATTAATGCGTCCTAATAAGAATAGGACGGGCTGTTGACTAACTTCACTCGACTGATTCAAAGGTGTCTTTTTCTTGACGGTCCGCGAAGAAAAAGACACCATATTAAAATGATTTAGACGGTTTGGTTAGAGAGTTAGACGTCACAAAATGGCGCCGATTCCGTCCTATTCTTATTTTAATCGCATCATAGTTGTTTAGATAATGAAATCTTGTTTGCCTCCGTTGCATTTTAATCTCGCTTTCAGTCCATTGATTTGTCAAGTCGACATTGGGACTTAATACATAATGCCTAAGTGACTAATCAACGTAGTTGTACCTATTGATTGACAACTGCAAAATAAATGGTAATTTTAATAATTCTGCATGCAAATTTGTGACCCTAACTAAGCCTATGTCACAAGATAATTTCAAATACATAATAATTTTATTATTTACAGCGTCAAATAAAGTGTAAGCCTGTTTGTAATTTTATGTAATGTTCGTTTGTGAGGAAAATAGTGTAACAATAAAACTGTGATTGTAATAACAATAAAGTTACATGTTTTACGATTTTATTTAGGATAAAATAAAATGATTGTTTTATTGTGTTGTTATTTCTCTGAAGATGGGATTTTGTGCTGTTAAAATAATAGGGTTATGTTATATTATCGCTTGACATAAATAGAGGCGAGGATATATAAATAACAACAAGTAGCAGTCGCATTAACTATGCTAGCCTAAACCGGCCAATTTCAAGCTTATTAAATTAAATCACTTCACAATCTAAATTGAATCACTGTACCCCAGACCACTAACCGTCTGCCACGAAAGGCAGACTTGTTGGTGGTAGAACGGCAGAATAATTAATAAACATATTTATTATTAACACAAGATTTTGTTCTCTCCATCCTATAACCCTGGATCGTTTAAGCGATTTTTTATTTTTTTTATTGTGACTCGACATGTGGACAGCACCCCGCTTAATGTTAAGCCAAAGTGTGGTCCATGAATGAATGTCACTGCTACTACAATTCAATAACTGTGAGTAGCACGGAACCGGCAACTTACAAGCTGATCACGTAACAAGTGTAAGTGGTGGTACCACAGCCTACCACTCTTTGAAGCACCTTTGCGTGAGAACCGGTGCGTGAAGAAGCACCTTTGCCTAGCATTGTGACGGCGACTCTTGGACCTGGACTTGCTTACCATTAGTCGGGTGGAGGTTAAATGAGTGATAGTAAAAAAAACAAAAGCAATAATTTGTTATATAAGTAAATCACTATATGAAATCAACCTAGTGATTTGAATCTATCCCTTCACCACGTATCTTTATCTACCTACACACTGTTGTATGTATTAATAAATCAAGTACGAATAATTATTGAATTATCATTAGCTATAAATAAACGTACCTTCAAGTGATATTAATAGAAGATTAATACGTTAGGATTAATTAACAATATAGAACAGTGCGTGATAGATGTGGTGTTTTCCGAACTTTGAAGACATCCTTAAGAAAGCTGGATTGCCTAGTGACTGTAATCGTAGAGCTTGTATGAAGAGTATTGTGGATGTGAGGGAGTTATGTCAGGATCGTAGCAAGTGGGGCTCTATTGTCTTTGCCTATCCCTGTGGGAAAAAGGCGTGACAATTCGATTGATTAATTAGGATAGAATTCTCCATTTAGGGGCTCCGTTCTACACAATTCAATCAATTATGTAGTACGTCACGCCTTTTACACAGAGAGATAGAAAGAGTCAATGGAGCGCCACTTGCCACGATCCTGACACAACTTCCTCGCTTTTTCAGATCACATCGTCATACAAGCTCTAAGATTCTATATGAATAAAAATCAATTGCGAATATATGTATTCAGAACGGTCTTTTTGGCCATTTTGTTTAGTTTTGATTGTCAGAAAAAGATTTGTATGAAATAAATCATTCCATATAGAGCCTAATGATGGATCCTCTTAGATCAGCAAAACTACAAGATATAGAACTATAGTGCTTTGAGTAAAATTGTTCGTTACGATAAGCCTTTAGTTGTAATCTAATTAATGGCCCCGTGATGTACAATTAATATCAAGATATTTATGTAAGAGATTGTACTATAGAGATATAACTAAAACTATTACTTACTACTATCCTTTACTTGGGATGTTATCAAATTGACCTGAATTTAATGCCTGATGATCGACCATGAAGGTTCAAAATATATATGTCACGTTACAAGATACATATATCTTGTCTTTTCTTTTCTTTTCTTTGTAGAACAAGTGACAAGTGGAATGCTTTGCCAGCCCATGTGTTGTCTCCATCCTATGACCTTGGATCCTTCAAGCGATGCGTGAAGAAGCACCTTAGGCCGACATAGTGACGGCGGCTGGGGCAGCCGGGGACTCGGTTTTTTTCAATCGTCGTCACTCTTAGACCTCCTCTCGCTTATCACCAGGCGGGTCGAGGTCAGATGTCGTGTCACAATAAAAAAAACATAATTTTGTAAAGTGGGTGAAAGCGCGGGAGGCGCTTTTAGTTATAAATAAAAATATATTTGTAGTTACATTGTTAACTTTGAGATTTGAGTGTTTAGAAATATAACTCTTCCTATGTTTTATGATTTATTAATGACTATAATAACAAAATCGTATGATCTTTCTAAATCCGTTTCGTTGTTTTATTTTTCTAGCCGACGTGAAAAAGTGGATTATTCGCAAGCTCCAAGCTTCGTATTTCAAATAGTTCAGTTTTTGTCTTATTTATTTCATTGTTTGATGAAATTTTATATTGTGTAGTGTTTTCTTCCATTTTTGAAACTATACTCTGACTTATATGTTTTATATGGTTTGAAATCACTATAGTGATTTATATGTTTTAAATTTTAATTGATTTACTCAACGTATAACAATAATAAATATCTGAAATGTTGAAAAAAAAATTGTTTTCTGTTAATGTCAAAGAGTTTTTATTGGAGAATATCAATAGTAGATAATTTGAACTTTAAATTCACTTACAAATATACAGACAGTGATACTTCCTTTACATCCATAGTTTTATTCATACATTTTCAGAGTGGGAGAGGACACTTCCGGTGCATTAAGTGTTCTCAGCTGGTTGAAATTACCACCCTACACAGATGCAAATCCCCCCATAGTGACCACGTCGCGTTCGGGGACTAGTTTGTGTAGCACCAGTTGCGTTGGGGGTTGTGGATTCGGTTAGGGACAGTGGCATCCTGCTGACCTGCAGTATCCCGGTGAGAGTTTGTTGACCCGTCGGCCAGGGAGACCCGTAGCAACGGTTGACCGCTGGCCGCCCGCCGCACAGTACAGGGGCCTGAGCCCACCGCTAACCACGGAGGGAGGCTGCCCCACCAGGCGGCGCATAATCTCGGGGTGATTCGTCTTGCCGATTGGTGATCGGATATGGGGTCCAGGCGATCACTTCCGGGAGGGTACGGGGGCCCTTCCGTCCGACGGATCAGCAAACTCACACCGCCGGGATGCATGTGGCTAAGCGGATAGCTGCACTTTTCGTCCCTTTCGAAGAAACAACCCCCAACATTTTCACGCACCCCCCCACCCCCTCCAAATGCAAGCACACAAAACAAGAAGTAGAGTTTCTCCAGCGGCAACTCAAACCCCCATTTCTAATGAGCTTGGCGTGGATTTCACAAATATACGTGGAATCCACGCCAATCTCAGTGCCGTCCATCACCATCTTGAGACGGCAAAGCCCGCTCTGCTCTTCTTGACGGAGACGCAGATAAAGGCACCGGCTGACACCTCGTACCTCCAATACCCCGGCTACTCGCTTGAGGAAAGATTCCTCGCGAAAGCCGGGGTATGTGTGTACATCCGGTCCGATATCTGTTGTCTCCGTCTGCTTTGCTTGGAGGATCCTTCCCTGTCCATCCTCTGGGTACACGTAGACCTTGGTTCCCAAGCCAGGATCTACGGGTGCCTTTATCGTTCCCACCACGGGGATTCGGAGACAACCCGGCTCTTCGATTCTCTGAGCCGGGCGACAGACGAAGCGCTGGAGCGGTTCCCGACCGCGGAGGTCGTGGTCTTGGGGGACTTCAACGCACACAATGAGGTGTGGTTGGGGTCCCAAAGGACCGACCACGCGGGAAGGGCTGCTCATGCTTACGCCCTTCTGCATGACCTGACACAGCTGGTGACCCAACCCACCCGGGTACCAGACATTGTCGGTCATGCTCCCTCTCTGCTGGACCTTCTACTGACCACTCGTCCGACCGGGTATAAAATTTCGGTCAAAGCTCCTCTTGGGACTTCTGACCACTGCCTGGTCGAGACGATAGTGCCGCGCGTCGTGCCTTCTCCCGCCAGGAATGAGGTGCGACGTTTATGGCACTACAGGTCAGCGGATTGGGAGGGAATGCGAAATTATTTCGCTTCGCTCCCTTGGTGGCAGCGCTGCTTCAACTCCGAGGATCCATCCACGTGTGCCTCGGCCGTTGCTGACGAGATAGCACTGGGGATGGAATATTACGTTCCATCCAACTGTGCATCTCGTAACGACCGGAGCAGGCCCTAGTACAACAGTGACTGCGCGGCTGCTGTTTCAGCAAAAAACGCAGCTCACAGTGCATGGGTCAGGGGTCGAAAACATCATGACCCTCACGTGGATGAGTTGAAAGCAGCCTACAATCGTGCCACCAAGTCTTGCAGAAAGGTCTTTAAAAAGGCGGAGGCACAGCGCGTTTCCAGGATTGGCGAGAGTCTATTAGCGCACCCAACGGGTAGTCGCAGCTTTTGGAGTCTCGCCAAGACTGTAGAATCTAACTTCTGTCGTTCTGTACTGCCACCGCTGAGACAGCCTGATGGCTCACTGGCGCATACGGCGAAGGCGAAGGCCGATCTACTGGCCGAAGTCTTTGCCTCAAATTCGCATATTGACGATCGTGGTGTAGGGCCACCCACCCTGCGTCCATGCGGACATACGATGCCTGAGATTCGTATCAGACAACGCGATGTCCGCATGGAGCTACGATCGCTTGATATCCGGAAGTCCAGTGGTCCCGATGGTGTCCCAGCGCTTGTGCTTAAAACTTGTGCAGCGGAGTTGACTCCCGTCTTGACGAGGCTATACCGGCTCTCGTACGCATCGGGCTGCGTGCCTCGGGCTTTGAAGGGGGCCAATGTGCAACCGGTCCCAAAGAAGGGCGACCGCTCGGACCCGTCAAACTACCGTCCAATTGCTGTAACCTCAGTACTGTGCAAGGTTATGGAGCGAATAATTAATATTCGCCTCATGGAGCGAATAATTAATATTCGTCACCAGCTGATCAATGACCGTCAATATGGCTTCAGGCCGAAACGGTCAACTGGTGATCTTCTGGCGTACACCACGCACGTCTGGGGTGAAGCGTTGGATGGTAATGGAGAAGCCCTTGCTGTTGGCTTGGACATCTCCAAAGCGTTTGACAGGGTCTGGCACAGGGGCCTTTTATCCAAGCTCGAGGCATACGGTTTACCTGACCGTCTGCGGGGCTGGATAGCTGACTTCCTGCGTGGCCGCTCCATACGCGTCGTTGTGGATGGAAGCGCGTCGCGCAGGATGTCGGTGAATGCCGGCGTCCCTCAGGGCTCCGTGCTGTCGCCGACTTTGTTCCTTCTGCATATCAATGACATGCTGGACCTCGGATCCGGCATTCATTGCTATGCAGACGACAGCACGGTGCATGGACGCTACACTGCCCGCCCCGCAGCCGGCAAACAGGAGATAGCCGATATGAGAAAGTCTGTTGTAGCGGGACTGAACCGGGTTCTTGATCGTATTACCCACTGGGGCGACAAGAACCTGGTTCAGTTCAACGCAGACAAGACTCAGGTATGCGCGTTCTCGACGAAAAAATCCCCGTTTACTCCCCTTCCCTCTCTTTGTAACATCTCCCTCAGTGCTTCGGACAGACTGGACATTCTTGGAATGTCCCTTCGCTGCGATCTGAATCACAGGGACCATATCGAGCGGGCCATTAAGACCACCTCCCGCAAACTTGGCATCCTGAACAAGGTGCGGCGGTTCTTCGCGCCAGAGCTTCGCCTGCTTCTTTACAAGGCACAGATTCGCTCTTGCGCGGAGTACTGTTCGCACCTCTGGGACGGTTTTGCCAAGTATCTTCTTAATGCCCTGGATTCATTGCAGCGCCGAGCTGTCCGGATCATAGGTGATGCAGAGGTCACGCGAACTCTGGAGCCCCTACAACTACGAAGAGACATGGCGGCTCTGTGCGTCCTCTATCGCCTATACCACGGGGAATGTTCCGAAGAGCTCTTTAACCTTGTTCCTACCTCATCTTTTCACTCCCGTAATACCCGCACAGGTCGGGGAAAGCATCCGCATTTTGTCGACCGAATCGGCAGTCGAACTAAAAAGTTCGGTGCGTCTTTTCTTTGTAGATCAATTGACAAGTGGAATGCTTTGCCTGCCCATGTGTTCTCTCCATCCTATGACCTTGGATCCTTCAAGCGATGCGTGAACGGCATAGTGACGGCGACTGGGGCAGCCGTGAACAAACCCGGTTTTCTCAGTCGTCGTCACTCTTGGACATCCTCTTGCTTATCATCAGGCGGGACGAGGTCAGATGTCGTGTCACAATAAAAAAAAAAAAAAAAAAAAAAAAAAAACATTCATACAAGCTTTACGTATTTGGACACTAGACAACCCAATTTAAATTTATCCAACTCTGTTTAAATAGTCAAATAAATATTATAAATAGACGCCAAAAAATCAAGTGTACTTACTATGTGCCATATTAATTTTAAAAGACAAATCTTTTAGTGTTTCAATTAATGTGCTAGATACAAGTGTGACTGTAGGCAAAAAGTAATTTAAATCGTGTCATTTTCAGTCACGAGTCTCAACCTCATCGCGAATGCATTAAGCACGTACAGGGAGTTGGAAAATGTATGCTTTTGAATAACAAACAAGATCTCAAATATTTTGCGCTCCCGTGCCTTGCATTTTTAATTATAATCAGATGTCGTGAACACCTTTCCGCAGTCACCCGTGTCAGTATTGCATTTCATTTGCGACGATTTTGTTAATTTAAAATGTGAATTTTAAATGAACAATTTAAATAACTCTTTTTTTATTTTATGTCACTTGTCGAGCCACGATATTAAGGTACTGTGCGGTTGCCAGTTTATAAGCATTGCCCCCATTACTGGTGATGACTGTTTATACAGCGTAAAGTAGCATCGCATGCGCTATGTCGCTTTCAGGCTAATCTTAAACTCGATGGCGTCACTACATGGCCTGTACACTTGCTAGTGGTGCTACTACCCCGGATCTACAGATACCCACCAATTGTGTGCCTACCACTCTTAAAATTAAGCTTAAAATATATCTTCATCAATGTTCTGTATTTATTTAGACTTATGCCCTTTTCTCCGTCTGCCTAATTTATTTCTTTGTACAACTCAAATCTTAAACTCTCTCAAAGGAAAAACTCGCTCAACAGGCGGAGTTCTCAGGAATCGACATAATATAAAATTAATAAAAAGTAATTCTCTAATAACGATTTTCGTAGTGATATCGAAATTATTTGAATTAAAATTTATTACGTTCATAATTTTAGTTATCGAAGTTATTTGTAATTGTTTCAATATTATTGGTATGAAATGAAAATAAACGGACAAGGGTTTAGCATGCAATTGATCATCGTCTGACTCTACCATAACTTCCAAAAGGCGTATGAGAAAGAGAAGGCCATAAGAAACTCGTCCAGCATAGCCTGTACTAATATGTATATGTATTTAAAAAAAAAAGAAAAAAAAACGAAAAATAATTTAAATTTGATGACGTGAGCTCTCTTGAATAAAAGTATAATATGTATGTGCTTAGCGTAATAGGTTGTAATAGGCACTTCAGCTTATCTACAGACGGGGTGCTGTCATATTATGTCGAGTCACATTAAAAAAACTGAAGTAATTGATATTATATTCTAGTATTCACGAATTGTAATGCATTAATAATAAAAATAGTATTTAAAGCTATATTAATGATAATGTTTGTGGTAAAGTTAGGGGACGTAATGAATGCAATTATATTAATGTGCTCGCCGACCTGCATTTCACGGCGCATGTAGTCAAAGTAATTACTTTATTACTGTTAATGGATTTTCAAATATGCACGCAAGCATTACGAAGGACTTTTTGTAATATTAAATAATAGAGAATTTTACACCATGTGATATATAAACAATGTTTTGTAGCTTTTTAGTCAACTAGATAACTAATAATAAATGATATTTTAGAGGCAGGCGGAAGGTTTCTAGCTTTGGAAAATTGAATATTCTAAAAATATCTTTAGTGCAATTTATCTATTTGAATACATTGTACATATTATTGTAATTTAAATAGTTTAGTATTTTCTTTTTGCGCGAACATTGATTTATTTATTTATTTCTTTGTACAGGCGTACAGGCGGACTTAAAGCCCGATGGCTTTAATCCGTTGATTATTGAATTAAACAAATTTTATGCGGCTTACTATCGCGTTTATTTATCGCGGATATAAAACACCAACGTAGTGGAAAGTCTGCAGTTTGTGAGCATCAACAGGACGGCGCCAACCACTACATCCGTTTCGACAAACCGAAAATCCTCGCAAAGAAAAGTCGACTGATACCCAGGATGGTGCGCGAGGCTATTGAGATTAAAAAAACATCCTAATTTCAATAGAGAAGGTGGTTGGCGATTATCAAACACCTGGGACCCCATAATACACAAACTCAAGTCCAAAGTCCAGCAAACTACCAAACCAGATGACACCGTCAGTATTTTTTGTAAAAAATTGAAATAAACCGGGCACAGAAAAAAGAAAAAACTAAATCAAAACATCAAACGGAGTAGTTTTGGAAACAATAACAGCATCAACCAATAGGACGACCAATACCTCAGTCTCTCCGTGACCGCGATGGCTGCGAAGCTCATGAACATCGGAATAATAAAAAAATGTAAAATTAATAACCAAAATAAACGCGTTAGTAAGCCGCATAAAATTTGTGTAATTAAATAGTTTAATAGGAAAATAACGTATATTATATTAAAGTATTTCGTAGTTTTAATTTTATTTAATTATGAAAGATTTATAATATTCCATTCAAGATAGATAAAAATGGCCGGCATAGTCACGATGATTGTGGAAACTGTGAATTGAACTGGATTTCTCTGTCGTCGGCGCTCTTGAAGCTCCCCTTACTGACCATCAATTAAGTCAAGGCCAGATATTGCGTCTCATTAAAAAAATGTTATAGTCTACTGTATTATTATATAAATAGTTTTTTTTATTCAGCACAGGCGGCTTAAATGGATCTAAAGTTTTACCACATCTATAAACAGAGTGGATTGGTTTTGAACACGCATCTGTCATTATACAATAATCTTATAATTAGCAACGACTAACTAACCTGTCAATTATGCAAGAATTAATCTTGTTTTTATGCGTTCTGTAGTTCCTAGATAACCTCCTTTTAGGTGTCAGTTTTAGTATTTCCCACGATTTAGATGTTGAATTACGTTACGTACGTCTTCATTCTTAGGTATTACGTGTGTAAAGTACTTAGTCTTAAATACTGAGTCATTCGACATTTCCTAATATTTTGATTAACTTTGTCTCGGGTGTATCTGATCATCATCAGCCAGAAGGCGTCCACTGCTAGTGTTCTAAGGGGAACGCCTTCTTAGAACGCCATTTCGAACGACAAGATGCCAGTTGCATCCACTAGTTATGTGTGACTTTCACTATGTCGTCAATCCACCTAGTGGGAGGCCTACCTACGCTGCGTTTGCCGGTTTGTGGTATCTACTCTGGAACCTTTTATCCCCATCGGTTGTCGGTTTTTAGAGCGATGTGGCCAGCCCATTGTCTGCTGCGTAGCATTGTCTGCTTCGAGCTGAAGTAGCTTGCAAATGCAGTAGGCAATTTAATTCCTATTTATTATTGCATAATTTGAATAAAGTGTACTGCGAAGTATATTATAAAAACGTGTTACAGTTATGACTTATGTTATTAATTAATGTTTTAACTGACCCTTGTTTACTCTAATCATTAGGCGTTAATCATTATCGTGCGATCACTTTAATATTTTATTAAAGTTGACGTCTCGGGGAAACACTATAACCTTTACACGGTTCTTTTGTTAGTAGTTTGTAATCGATTCTATTTTGTTTTTTCTTTATATAAATAAATATTTATATAAAGATTATTTAGGTGGACCATAATAAGTTAATATATATCCAATAAAATATTTTGCTTAGATCTTTGAGTTTTAAGGTAAAATGATTTTTATAATATTTGGTTTTATAATACTCTAAAATAATTACCTACTATCTTTAAAATATATTTATGTTTGTAAACGAATTACATAAAGTTTAAAGACATTATTCATGTCATTAATCAGCCATTAGTCGCAATCTGCTGGACATAGACATCTCCCAGCGATCTCCATAGCAAGTATTCAACGAAAAAAAAACTGCCATAGGTAGCAGGTCTCTTAAATTATATGAATCGACATATGGCAGCACTCCGCCTGATATTAAGCTGGAGTGCGGTCCATAAATGAAGGTGACTCCTACTATAATTCATAGTAGGAGTATTCAAGTAGCAGTCACATCCACTATGCCGGGCTAACTAGCCAACAACGCGACGCTGCGATTTTCAGTACGTAGTGTCCATTTTACAGCCCCAACGGCCATCTGTTCAACGACGAATGTTTTATTATCATTATTAAAAGAAATGGGAATATAAGAGGATTAACGAAAGAGATTTATAAGTCAGAGGAAAGGAAAAAACGAGGTTTACCCAGAATTGTTATTGTTTTTCTTATTATTAATCAAATACCACACACCATATAATTTCACACCTGGAGTGTTCACATAACCAACTACAAGCTACCCCTCTAAATGTCATCAACACGCTAGGTACTTACACACAATGCGCACAGACCGTAAATAACTGGACAGTGAAGGGGGTGGATCACGTTCGCCATCGATAACTCTAAGCTTCTGTATTTTCATATAATCTAATGTAATGTCTAGTAGTATAAGATCTATGATGTAGGGTATATTAATAGGGGGGTAACTTGTTCGCTGCACGGTCCCTGGTCTAGACTTCAATAATCTTATTATTGATGACGTATCTTGCTTTAAATGCAATTAAATCAGCTTTTTATTAATTATAAATAGGTATTTTAATTTGAATTTCGAACAGCTTTCTACATACAGGGACATTTTTCAGACTTCATCTAGTAGTATTTAATTATAATCTATAATCAATTTAATTTTCACGCCTTTTTTCAACACAGGGATACGCAGAGACAATGGAGCGCCACTTGCCACGATCCTGACACAACACCCTCGCTTCCCTCACATCCACAATTATAAATAATTAATAATAAAAACTTTGATACCTGCACTAGTACTTGTACTGTGCTGCAGTTATCAATCTTCTCTTACAATTCTTTTCATACAAGCTCTACGATAATGGGCACTACGCATCTCAGCTTTCTTGAGGATGTCTCCGATTTGGTCGGATAACACCCTTCTGGGTCTGCCTCGTTTTACACATCCATCCATATATTAGGTTTGTTAATTTATTTTTTAGGAGGATACTTACTGAACGTGAATATCATAAATTAATTATATTGTATATTTGGTGGCTAAATTAATTACAACAAAGATGGATAAGTACTGGCAAGGTATGGTATTCACAGGGATTTTTGCAAAACTGGCATTAGGTAAATTAGGTCCTTTATTAATTTCATCTGCAACGAGAAATGGACGCATTATGAGGGCACCTCCGAAAATAGATTTAAGAAGACATTTATTTTATTTTGATATACAACTTTATATATTTCTTTTCTTTGCTGGGAGGATGTTGAGAAATAAAAACAAATTGTACATTTTGGCATATCAGTAAAAATATATTGCTATATTGTATTATTTATAAAGAGAAACAAATATATTAATTTTCTCAATTCACAACAACTTAAGTAAAGCTAATCTGTAACATGGCATTCATTCACTTTTAGGCGGTACGAAGTTCGCCGGGTCAGCTAGTTATAAATAACAAAGAAGTAACTTCTATAAAACTTGAAGAACGAAACACAAAGTAACGATGCTCCGTTCAATTAATGCAGATTAATTACTTTTGTAGTTAACTTTAATTGCCAACTGAAACTAACACTATCTAAGAATATTCACTGAAGATCCCTCTAATATATATACTTACATCCCGGATTCAATTTCTTTTACAAAAAAGATTATTTTTATTTCATTCATTATTCATTTTAAAAAAATCGAACTATGGTTTATTTTAGTTAAAATTACGATACAATCTCTCTCATTAAGATTAAATAAATAATGAAAATAATTACGGTGCAATAAGATTTTTTTCTGACTTGAATTCTGAGGTCAATTCGATTCAAGGGGTAATCAAGAGCGTTAAAGACATAAAATAACAGTTTACGATTTACTCAGTCGCCTTTACTATGTCGGCCAGTAAAAGTATTGAAATGTGATACTAATGAAACTTATATTTTACAATTATTTTCCTCTTTCTTTAAATAATAGTTCTATTGAATGTATGAATCAGATTGAATGTAGATAGTCAATATTTCGTTATAAATTCAGGAATAAATAGAAGAAATTGGCACCCAGTGTCATAATTAAATTTCAGCAAAGCTTTGACTTGAAAATTAATTATTCATAACAGCTGGAGCCATGGACAAATATGACAAAACTTCCCTCATCAAGAATTTGAGGGTTTTAATTAATGCTAATTTATCCGCTACATAAAAGTGCCTTTAGAGTGTATTTACACTTACAATTTTTGATTAAAAATACATGTTATAGATACATACCTAATGTAATTAATCTAACCTGGTTATTATTCTTTTATTTTACATTTCTATACTAAGCTAATAAATGTGCTCGTATCATAGATACTTGACTACCAAAATATATTATGAAGATACATTACATTGGTGCCGGCAAATGGTTTTATATCAGGAGCTCTTGTTTTGCGAGATAATTTATCTACCACTGGACCACAGTCGCCTAAACGGTTACCTGAATGATTTGTAATAAATGGGATGCGGATCATCTAAATACTAGCATAATTATAATAAAATGTAATTTATGTAGTCATTTTCATAACTTTAATTCTAAAAGGAGTCTGCCTGCTCAACGTCGTTTAATAAATCTGTGAGATTGTAGAATGAAAAGGTGATCATGTAAAAAATGAATTAGTTTACTGAACATTATTTGCAAAATCTTATAGGATCCATTTGGCAACTTATTTAGAGGTCTTTTTTGTTACTTTACATCTGTGGGTACCATCTACACGAGGCGGATTCTGTTTATCGTCTCAATTCCCCAAAGAAAGAGCAAACGGAGAAATTGAAATTGAAGAAGGTTTTATTGAATAAACAACCTTTTTATTTGTTTATTTATTTATTATTTTTCGAATTGAATATTGGCTGTGAATTTGTTTGATGCTTATTTAACTTTCGGCATATCTGCTGTATTTTCTCTTTTATACGTATTTATAATATTGTATTGCCTTCAGATTTTTGCATTAATGTCAGTGAGGGCAGTCGTCAGCTCTCACAGAGCTCATTATCTCGAATAAAAAGTATTTACCAGCACATATTATGTTCTCCTTTCAATTGTGGTGCCAAAGAAGTATCTAAGGAGGTTTTTTCAGTTGCTTACTATTAGGCAAGTCGAGGTCAGATGTCGCATCACAAAAAAAAAAACAAATTACATATAAAAGTATTACAAATAACTCTTGTATGATTAAGGTTTGTGCATTACTACTAGACCACGACGCTTTAATGCTCTGTATTTAATTCACACTCTTTTGCAATATTTTTGTTTACACGCACTGTATATTACAGTAAATCAAACGTGTGATATTAGTATCGTATATCTGTTTGTATAAAATAAGTCGTACTCCATTTTGATGCGCGTGTATAAAAAGTCCATTAATAGATTATAAGTGAACATTTTTTTCCATAGAATAACGTTGGTTGGTTTATCGATTCGACAAAGAGGAAAATGAATGTTGGCCTCCGGGGAAATGGTAAATTAACTCATTTTATCTCCTTTGGCCGAAACATCCTCCTTGTGATTTTTACCTCCCCAAAATTCTATATTGTCCATTTTCCTTTCACCGACGAATAATTGGTTTTATTATCTTGAATTCGAGGGGCTTCTGATAATCGACGCCATTTTTTTCTGTGTCCTATTAACTTTTATTATGAATTCTTTTGCTTTAATTATGTTTCGACACTAAAGGGTTCGGTGCGTAGTTTGGTAAAGTGGAATGCTTTACCCAGCCCTTGTGTTCTCCCGATTCTATAATCCTTCAAGCGAAACATGTAAGGGCACCTATAGACGGCATAGTGACGGCGACACGGGTAACTAAATAATGAAAAGGTTTTCAAGTTATCGGCGCTTTTGAACCTCACCTTGCTCGCCATCAATCAGGCAACTAAGGGTCAGATGTCGCGTCTCAAAATGAAAGTTACTAGCAAAAAAAATCCAAGAGCACCGACGACTGATAAAAAAAGATTAAGTTTACGGCTTCCTCAGTCGCAGTAACTAATGTTAAAGTTTAAAAGTATAAGTGAGTTGTTATTGTTTTTTTTTTTTATAAATTACCATCGTATTTTTGCTTTTAATATTATCTAAGAGTATGTCTTGAAAGTTGCCTGTTTGCGGTTACTAGTTTAAGGTTGGTTTTTAATTGCATATCTACTTAATATGAAATATTTTGGGTGAAAGATGATTGAAATGTATTTTGGTATTCATCGTGTATTCTCCATGTAAAGTTTTTGTGGTACTTATAAATGTTTAAATCTAGATCGGTTCAAACCAAACGGCTCTTTGCCCGGGGGAGGCGTTTGCTAAAATTTATGGCAGAAAACGTCTCAGATAAACGGATATTCGCTGTTATTTACGTGAAATTTGGAACCGTAAAGATTTTATCAAATTTATTGTCGTTATCTTTAGATGTTTGACACTCACCTATATACTAAATGTGCATTTCTTTTGTTACAGAATTTCATTTGGTTTTCGTTTGATTTCGTCGGTACAAAATATTGAAGGTAAGTTATTAAAATTCATACTTAGACAATAGTTATTTATTACCAAACAACAACATTGTAATGAAATAAAGCAGAAAGTTTTAAATAATAAAAAATGTAATACAAATTGTCGCTCGGACTTTTCGGTGAGAGCCGCTTGAAATATTGCTCTTGAAGTTGGTCCCGATAATGTACGAAGCAGAACAATCCATCAGCCGTCGCTACGGAAGCCCTTCTCTACCCCCCACTGAAAAGGGAGTTCATACTCGTGCTCGTAAGCCATTAGCTTCGCATTCTACTGACGAGAATTTCACGAAAAATCACTTGCTATATGTCAGCTATGTTCACTCATACCCCTCTTAAACGGTATGGGGTCGTAATAATGGACGATGTCATTTCGTACTATTTTGTTTTTGTGTTTTTAAAGCCGTTTTAATTTGTTTTAGAGCTAACAACTCATGATGATATAAAGAAACAGAAAAGTTGCAGATATGAAACAACGAACGAAGAGGAAAATTCAGTTGTGGCGTAGTTGAGATGAGCGAGGAAAGATGAAGAGTGATATTATGTGAAATTTGATTATTTTAAGGCAACTTTTCATATCGACAATGCATATCTAAGGAGTATAAAAGATTCAACAGTACTCTTTATACTAGTCACCTACAAATGTGATCATAGTTAGTCTTGATATTATTGCTCAAGTATTTTTCAACTTAAATTTACCTAAGATTTTTAATTTATAATTGACATATCACTTTTACAATTTGACAAAGGATAATGTTCAACACGACGAAAACTTTGAATTAGAAGTTATAATTTATACGAATTTTAAATAAATATATAAGACATTATGTTTATCCTACGAAGACGAACTTTTATAATAAAGGCTGCTGTTGTATTGATGGCTTTATGGTTCATGATAACATTACTGATACATGGCAGTGGAAGGAATTCAATAGAACCACTTTCTGTAGAATTTGACGAACCGGAAGCAAAACCTTTACAAATGGTAAAATCAACATCTACGAAAAGAAAAAGCGAGTCGTATGGAAATAATTTATCAGACGGTAAGTTAAGTAGTTCAGCATGAAGTAGTAGGTGTTGGTCTTTTAAATAGATTTAGAAGCTTGTTATTGCTGTTAGATACTTCTTCAAATACCACCATAGTAACCAAAATAAGTTTCTAATAAATTTATAGATAAGTAACAAAACTAATAGTCCTTTTTTATTTATTTTTTACATTAACACCCCTTAGATTTTGCTTTTTTACAATGCATGCTTATTTTTTTCTATAGCAAACACGCCTCTGAAACGACTCGATTGGCTGAAACTCATCGCCGGGTTAGAAGGTAACTAGTGCTTGATTGCTTTAAATGTATGCATATTTTATTATTATATCGCTTGATTAATTGCTCCATGTAAGACTTAAAAATGCATGTACGAGTACATAAATATGCTTTAACAAGTAACGTACAATAGTAATTTTCTAATAATATAACTAATAAATGACTAATAATACCAAATTAATAAAGCTATCATCATCGTTTTAAAGACGGTATAATTTTTTTAAATTATTGTTAGGACTTTGCTTGCAGAACTAGAATTTTAAATATCTTTAGTCATTTAGCTTGCAAACCAGTTAAATGACAGACATTATCCTTACTAATTACATTGTAGGTCTAGGCGTAATTGCACCACCGGGATCGGACAACGCTCCCGGCGAACTTGGCAAACCGGTCGTACTGCCTAAGAACTTAAGCGAAGAAACTAAGACAGCCGTATCTGAAGGTTGGAAAAAGAATGCTTTTAACCAATATGTTAGTGACCTCATATCAATACGAAGGAAGTTGCCTGATCCTAGAGATGAATGGTGAGGATATATACAATTACTTAGTAATTATTAAAGAATTTCATAAAACTAATGGATTTCTTAGATACTCCTATACTTATTAGGACTTATTATTTTTAATCGGTCTCTAAACTACATAATAACAAATAATAATAAATAACAAATAAACTTAGGCCCCCACACCAATGACATTTAAGTGTATCTACAAATATAACGTCTGAATTAACCTTCTAAGTGTGTACCTGTATACAAGTTCTATTGATAGTCTTAGATCAGCTGCGAGATAGACAGCCGTTTATAGACATAAAAATATATTACATAAATTGCTTGTACAAGACAAAATAAACCAAATTGAAGTCGGTAGACATTTTTATAGAATTAAAAGAACATACGATATTTTTATCCGCCAAAATGATTTGCTGAATGTAATCTAACTGGAGTGCGTATAAAATCCTAAGTTAGTTTAATATTGTACACAGGTGCAAGCAGCCAGGTCGGTTTTTGGATGACCTACCACAAACAGCAGTTGTAATCTGCTTCCACAACGAAGCATGGTCGGTGTTACTACGAACGGTGCATTCTGTGTTAGATAGATCTCCTGAACATCTTATTAAGGAGATAATTTTGGTTGACGACTTTTCTGATATGCGTAAGTATTTTCTTATGTTCAGCTGTTACTATTTAATAAAATTAATTTATACAATAATGACATAATTAAAAATACGTTTTCGTAAAATGAAATATATTTTTTGGAACGGCTAATTTATAATAGTTTTTTTTTGTTCCAGCACATTTAATGCAACAGTTAGAGGATTATATGTCGGCCTTACCTAAGGTTAGAATAGTGAGAGCTACTCGACGTGAAGGTCTAATTCGTGCAAGATTATTAGGAGCACGATATGTAACCGCGCCTGTACTTACGTATCTTGATAGTCATTGTGAATGTACCGAAGGTAAATGTATTTTCTGCAGGGCTTGTTGTGACAATTCATAGTAATTAGTATTTTAACTTTACCAATTATTTATTAAAATTATTTTAGGTTGGCTCGAACCACTGCTAGATCGTATAGCAAGGAATAAAACCAACGTTGTCTGTCCTGTAATAGATGTCATAGATGACACTACACTAGAATATCATTATAGGGATTCAACTTCTGTAAATGTTGGTGGATTTGATTGGAATTTACAATTTAATTGGCACCCAGTTCCTGCTAGAGAAAGAGCGAGACACAAGCATACCGCTGAAGCCGTCTGGTCTCCTACAATGGCCGGAGGTCTATTTGCCATAGATAAAGAATTCTTTGAAAAATTAGGCACATATGATAGTGGGTTTGATATATGGGGTGGAGAAAATTTAGAACTATCATTTAAGACGTGGATGTGTGGCGGGACCTTAGAAATTGTGCCGTGCTCACACGTCGGGCACATATTCAGAAAACGGTCCCCATATAAATGGCGTACAGGAGTAAATGTGCTAAAGAAAAATTCTGTTCGTTTGGCTGAGGTTTGTTTTTATGATTTTTCTAAATAACAATATACTTTCCTTTATTTCCTTCGTACAATACTATGTTATTATTTTATATATTATAATAGAGTATTGAAAATAAATATAATTGTACGATAACTATAATTAGTGGACTATACACTGGTTTATTAGGATGTGTTTAATTAATTGTACATAGACTTACTGTATTAATAGGAGAAATTATGACTTACTGAGTAGGCAGTAGAGCAGTGAGCAAACAGTAACCATACTGTTTGCGTACATGGTTATAACGACGTCTTGTTTTTAAGGATATTAATAAATGCTGTTTACATAAAATATAAGTGAATTAAAGCGCGAACAATAATTAGGATCTATATGATTTTAAGGTTTGGTTGGATGATTATGCTAAGTATTACTATCAAAGAGTCGGCAATGATAAAGGAGATTATGGCGATATCAGCGAAAGGATTGCACTAAGAGAAAAATTGGAATGTAAATCCTTTGATTGGTATTTGAAGAATATTTATCCAGAATTATTTATTCCTGGCGAATCAGTTGCCAATGGCGAGGTTTGTATACTTTTGATTTATCTATAACTTAATAATACTCATTCCAAATACCTAAATTGTTTTGGATTCTTGAGTCAAAAATTGTAAATGTGCAGATTCGAAATGTGGGCTTCAAAAAGATCTGCTTGGATTCTCAAACACGCAAAACGGATCATCATAAGCCAGTCGGAATTTACCCATGCCATCGCCAAGGAGGAAATCAGGTTTTTGCCAGTTCATTATTTGGCAACCTGCGGCAGTACCATTGTATATCATAAACTGTATTTGAGAAATGTTTCGTTTCTGCCTACGTTTTATTTTGATCTATGCACTTTTATTAAACTTTTAATTATTTTTAACACGTTAGATTCGCCACGTTTACTCCGATCTTTGTGTCGATGGAGTAACTGTAGATTTTGATTTAAGTGAAGAAAACAAAGTATATGTGTGGCTTCACAAATGTCATCATCTCGGAGGGAACCAGGTTTGTCCATAAAAGCGCAGTTAATGGGTATATGCGTGACTAACTTATTCCATGTGGCGAATAAGTCGAATCTAATTTAAAAAATACTTTACACTATATAATGGTTTATATAATTAAATAAGTAACCTGCAGCATTAACTTTATTATCGTTGGAAATATAAAATATATGTGAACAATAGAATCCCAACATATACCTATGTATTTCTTAGATATATTTTATATTTTCGAATCTGTTGAGATCGATTAATCGTTCTCCTAATAATCATCAATATACAAAATATGTATATGTATATTTTTAATAATATTACCGAAAAAAGTCAATCCTGCATGTCACATCAACACGTTTGCTTTTTCGACTTCATCACGGCACTATCTTAACTTTATCGACAATAGATCGCGAATTCCTGGTCGCAGTTGTGCTTGGACTCAGCTGGGTTGCAGGAAGACTTAAAGAAGCCAGTCAACTTATGGCCGTGTCATCAGCAATATGGCAATCAGGTTTGTCATAGGAAGCACTCATTTTCGCTTTCACGTTATTGGTGCTAATGGGTTAGAAATAGCAATGACAAAGTTGTTTGATATTACTAATTTTCAAATATAATTAATATACTTTTTGATTTTGATAAATATATAAGTAACGTATTTGAGGTTTATTGTATTGCAAACATTGTATTATATGTATCACTAATTGTAATATATAGGCTTATTAGTATTAACTATTTTTTTGCGCGGTGATGGTGATGGTACACAATTATAATAAGTAGATATTCATTGAGCTAGATCATCAATATCATATTATTGTAATTAGTTATATTAGTCTATTTATCTATTATTTTCAAAATTTGACAGGCAATTGACGAAACATTATTACATGGTTATACGATAAATTATTTTATTATTTTTTACAGAGATATGGTACTGCCGTTTGGTTCATAGTATTTAATTAGTTATTAACATAATATAACATTGTATGTAGTGTTGTTTATAATAACTTTGTATTATATTTATGTAATGAATCCCATTTTTAAGTATTTAAAAATTATCTAATGATGTAATTTATTAATATGTTTATGATTCATTTTTGGGTCTTATTGCTGTATATTAATCATATTAGCCTTTGTTTTAAACTTTTTTTCTAATAATAAAGATTTTTATTATTATTCGCCATAATTTTAATTTGACAATTAATGTTTTCAGTATTGGATGTATTCGAAAGAAGGCGAAATTCGTCGTGATGAGACTTGCTTAGATTTTTCGGGTAACGATGTGGTATTGTATCCGTGTCACGGTGGTAAGGGCAACCAGATGTGGATTTATGATCAGAATGTAAGTAAAGCCTAATAAATTCTTATTTAATACGAATAGTTTTAGTTAGGCAAATTTCCTACTTGCACAAGATAAAATTTAGTAGGTATATTAAAAGTCTAATTAAAGGCGTGGCGCATTAGTTAACATCTTCATCTTCAAAGCAGTGAAATTGAGTTGATATTTGGCATTCTCGCAGGTAACCAATTATCGAATAACTTATCAGCAAGTAAACTACACTGATAAGTTACCCACGATAATGCAAAATAGCAACGCATTTTCACTGCTTTTTCGACGCCATCATATATTAAGAGAATCGAGACCTAGTCTGCTACTCGTAAGTCTTCAGTTACGTTACGTAAGTTCGTAAGTTTGTATTCCAGTCGGAGCAAATATTTGTTTTACAGCATTTTGTAATGTGCAATAATTACATTACATGAACAAATATTTGTGAGATAAATAAACATAACGATGCAAATATCCGCTCCGGGTCTGGGTGTTAAACGAGTACCACCACATTCAAGTATACATGCCGTTAAGTCTCATTTCGGTAAAAAAAAAAGCTTTAAGGCTCTAAATAGGTCGATATGTTCGATACATGGAACTAGGCATATATGCAGGCAGGACTGTTTACTTAAAAATGTCGTATTAAAGAAAATTGACTTTACTCGTATGTTTTTAAGTCTATTTTTCATTGCTGAGAGAGATAGTCTATCGATGCGTGAGTCTCGTTCTTTCGTTCTTGCCAGCCCAAAAAATGCAATTATCGAAATTTTATGCTTAAATATTTTAGTCTTTAGTTTAATAATTTGGTAAAAATACCTGAATAATTTACTGATAAAAAAGACTACTGGTATCTCGTCGATGTGTCACTAACATAGGGTATAAAAGTGACAAATAATTCTATATGATAAAAAGTGACAACTGTCTCTTTGTGATACGTCTCTCTCGTCTCGTTTTTTTGCGAAATGTCGGTCCTCTTGATTTGACTGTAGTATCAGCCTCTATTTATGGATCGCACTACAGCTTAGCATCAGGAAGGATGCTGTCATACTATACGTCACACTATACTATAGTCATGTATAGTACAAGAGAAAAGTTTCAAATTGACTATGGCTTTTTATGGATTCTGTCTGCATAAAATTAGATTTTTTTTTTTTAATTTTCATTCCTTTTTAAATTAACTATGCCTAAAAATATAATAAACACTACATTTTTAATTGCAGACAAAACAAATTAAACACGGTTCAAGTGAAAAATGTATGGCCATCAATACAAAGAAAACAAAGATAGTTATGGAGAACTGCTTCGCGTGGGAGAAGAGGCAGATGTGGGACATGGAGAACTTCAATCCAAGTCGACTGAAATTAGATTTAGCAACTGAGTAGCCGGAGGTTTACGATGAAATACTGTTCATTTAGAAAAGTATTTCACAAATAAACAGATAAAAGACTGTGTGGAGTTCACTCGTTGATATTCGCAGTGTTTTTTTTTATGTGTAATTTAGAAATAATGTGGATAGAAGAGTTACGAAATACGCATTGAGGCTATAATGAACTGTAAATTATTTGGAGGATATTGTCGCGAATTAGGCAAAATAATTGACAGTTAGTTATTGTGCTCGTTGACCCTATTCGAGTAATTTAAACGCTCGGCCTAAATTTTACCTGTGTGAAAATTCTCTATTAATAAGAGGTTAAATTTGGCATGACCCCTTATCGTTGATGTTTCAACAGTAATGTATAAATAATTAGTGCCAGAATAAATGATTTTAGTGTTAAATATATTATAGTAGACAAAATGTATTTTATATTTACCTTATATAATTTTTTTTTGTAATTAAAAAACTTATTTCTGTAAAATTTTGTAAATTGTAAATGTTTATGCCATACCAAAATTGTGCATTATGTTGTTTTGATATTTATGAAGTATTAAATTATATCGTTTAGAGAATTTATAGCGTATCATATCTGTGAAGTAAAATTTGTAGATGGTAAATTTGTAAATTTATGAAAAAATATATTGTAAAATTGACTAATGTTGTAGGTGATTGTTAAAAAATATGTGATTTTATTACGTCACTATGACTTAAAATTTTAATATCAACTTATTAAATGTATTTTATTTAACTATGTAAGATATTAGAAAATATTTTCAAATTACTGGTTTGTGGATTAGTCTATTTACTATCTTGTTTTTAGACGCATTGCGCGTAATTTTTACCAGTATTTATTTTAAATGAAATCTATTTGAATGATATATAACTATATTGATTTAATGTACAAGCTTTTATTAGCTTCTAGTGAGATTTATTATTTTATTAGTCGTTTTAAAGTTGTAAGCTAAGTTCCTTTTTCTTTTTCGAATTTATATTTTTCGTTGGTGGGTTTTCTTTATGATATTTTCGTAGAAAACAGACTGATACTAGAATATTCTTAATGTTTACTTTTGAATTTATTAAAAAATATGTTTTGTTATTTTTTGTAAACGCATTCCTTCGAATTTTTAAAAATATTAAGAATTATTATACAAAATTGTTACAGGTTCGAGGCGAATCTCGTTAAATCTATTTATCGTATGTTTTCAAAATTAATTTTTTACATTCCAAATTATTTATTGATTCTTGTATTTAATTTGTTATTTTAGCACAATTAAAATATGAATTATTATTATGTTTGAAATTTTCTTTATTGTGCCAGTAGAAATATTTGTAAATATTTTTTTAATCTTTGTTTTTTATTATTATTTTATCATTTTGACTGCCAGATACCTACATAGTCTTCCTTAGAATTTATTTGTTTATGAATTATTATTTCTTTTAAGATCGTAATAATTATTATTTCGTGTGGTCAGTATTCTTTTCGTGGTATTACATTCCATCTTTTCGTTTTTAGTACTAAATTTTAGTTTATATATAGTACAAACATTAGGGACTTCTAATTATAATGATTACATTAAAATACAAAATTTAATAAAATTTTAATGTAAAGTGTGGTTCCAACTAGTCCGGCATTTTGGATGTGACTGCTACTTATAGTTATAGAGTTGTAGTAGCAGTGACCTCCATTTATATACCGCACCCCCCCCCCCCCCCCCATCAGGCAGGGCGCCGTCATAATGTCGAATCACAATAAAAAAGGATAAAAATCTTTTTGAAGATTTATGAAAATAAAAGTATAATTTATAATTTAAAAATTTAACAATTAATATGCCCATTCTGCATGCCCAACGAATTTATACGGTTATCTCAAAGCCATAAAGGTTATTATTGCTTGCATTTAAGCAACACATATGCCCATTTTGTTTCCGTAGGTATGTACTTGAAATAAATTTCATATTATATCCATTATTATTAACGTAATGTAATTATACATTATTATATAAGCATTGATTTCTTTTTAGGGTATTAAAAGTTTTTTTTAATTAAGTACCTACCTATGAAGACTAATTCCTTATATAAATGTATATATATGTAATATCTTTGAATTATTTCTGTTGATTTATGAGTGTTTGTGTAGATATATAGACTTTAGAATATGCGCTGGAATCGCATTTTAAATATGTGTTTTGTATTTCATTTAAAAATCTCTTTTATATTAGTCTAAGAATGGTAGGCAGTAGTGTCCAGTCTGCCGATCCGGGTTAGTACTACCACCCACAAGTATACAGACCGTGATGTGACTTAGTCGCGTTTCGGGATCACCTTGTACGTTGCCGGTTCCAACTAAACCGGCTTAGTGGATGTGATTGCTACTTAAAATTATATGTATGTAGCGCTATGTGTACTGTTACTTAGGCAATCGTTATTTCTATTGTTGGCCCTCTTGCATTTCCCATTATTAACCCTACTACCTGGGGTAGTAGACTGGGCAAGTGACCACCAACTGTCTACCACTCCATGCATGCAAAGGCAAAGGTATGTATACATACCGTGAAGTGATTTGGTCACATTTTGGGATCAGCTTCCATCTAGGCCGGCATAGTGGGTGTGATTGCTACTCACAGTTATTGAATTGTAGTAGCCGTGACATTCATTCATGGACCACACTTCGGCTTAACATCAAGCGGGGTGCTGTCATATGTAGTCACAATAAAAAAATTAGAGTATTTGTCAGCTGCAACAGTCGCCTCTATCCGTGGATTGCACTTAAGACCTGACTGTATGCGGTCATATTAAGCCGTGTCACAATAAAACATTTGACAATGGGCTTCGTTTTGACAGTTGAACTCTATTAATGAGCTTTAATATTAAAATTGCGACCACACTAAAAATCTATGTTTATTTTCATTAACAGTTTAAGCTAATTGACTCATTGTCCAAATGAATAAAAGTTGTTTTTAACACTAACAGCGACCGCGTAACTTTTTGATAAATGTGAATTAATTTTATTGTCATTACCATTTCATAGTAGCACGGTCAGCCCCGTGTCCCAATATCATGCGCGGGAGCTGTAGTGGCATGGAGGGCTAATTTCCATGCCCAATTTGTGCTAATATAAAAGAGATGAAAAATCTAAGGTTTAGTTGTTAGTATCAAGTTTATAAATGTGCCTTAAATCTTTGTGTATTTTAAATGTAATTATGTTTTGTATATAGAGCGATATTTCTCTCATGTTGTAAATAGTAGGTTAGTTCTGATTATAGATGGCGATAAAATTTCAAAATGTATTTGTAAAATAAAGCATTATGTTGGATATTTGTGTTTTATTTATTTATTTATTTTTAATTATATTTGTTCATTATTTTCCAATTTTAATAATTATAATCTCTATCAATTATTCAATCAAATTATTACGCCTTTTTCCTACAGGGATAGGCAGATACAAAGGAGCGCCACTTCCCCCGATCCTAACACAGCTCCCTCGCCTCCTTGATCCACAATTCTCTTCATACAAGCTCTATGGTTACGGGCACCAACCTGTACTAGGCAACCCAGCTTTCTTGAGGAATAATTTTAATATTCTGATTTTATAATCAGACCAACAAATAGGAAAAACATTTCGTGTGGCACGGCTAGTAACTGAATAGTACGATACAGATAAAATTCTGGCTTCTCTATTGTATTTAGTACACCGTCTATCTTTTTTGTTGATCTAAGTATATTTTTGTTATTGAAACGCTAACATATATCTGATCTTGATTTGCCTGATGTTAAGCAAAAAGAGGTCTACGACTAAGCGCTGACGACTTAAAAAACTGTCTCATCATACAGTTGCCTTGCCTCAGACGCTGTCACTATGCCGGCCAAACATTTTCACAGTTGGTTTGAAGAATCCAAGATTATAGGACGGGGAGAACACATGGGCTGGTAGAGTATTCTACTTGTCGATTGGTCTACGAAGAAACGAAGCGCTGAATCTTTCGATTCGACTTTCGATGCGGTCGACAAAATGCAGATGCTTCCCACACACAACCTATAACATATTATATCATAATATAAAAAGACAATTAGATAGGCATGTGTCGGATATATCAAAACGAATCTAAAATCCGATTCCAGTCACAAATCGATTTGTATCGATTTCCGAAACTAATAAATCGTTTAATAAATAATAAAAACGTTAAAAAACTAAAAACTGATAGGGAAATTCGCTTTGTTTCTGTCTAACCCAGCATACCTTAGCGGAGTAAAAAGGACGGGGTGAATTTTAACGGTTTTAGATTTCGGTTTGGATATTTTACGATCGCACATTGAAATATAGAATTACTCGCGAAGTAATAAGATCTATTTTAGATTACATTTGTTACGCTATTAGTTTTTTTGAACGCCGTGCAACGCATTTTATCCTTACTTTACTCCTATGCCTATTTAATTAGAGACCATATTTGCGTACATGATTGCAATTACTTGCTACTTGGATTTGTTTATGTTTGAAGTTCTGATGAGAGAAAGAAATGTATTAGGTGTTTTGTTTCGTTGCAAGTTAGGCAGTTTGAGCTTGGTGACACATGCGTGCACTTCGTTTACGTAAATTAGTAATTTATTTTATGTTTTGGTAATAATATAAATAGGTAATTTCTCAAGTACTATACTTTGTAAATTTATATTCTAATTAAAAGATAGATAGGACATATTAGTGTTGTGTTTATAATTGTAATTGTAAACAAAGAGATAGATATTTGCTTCGGGTTTGATTATCAAAGAGTGGTACCCAGTCTGCCGATCCGGGGTAGTACCACCACTTACAAGTATACAGACCGTAAAGTGATTTGGTCGCGTTATGAGATCAGCTTGTAAGTTGCCGGTTCCAACTAGGCCGGCATAGTGAATGTGACTGTTAGAGTTATTGAATTGTAGTAGCAGGGGCATCCATTCTTGGACAACACTCCAGCTTAACATCAAACGGGGTGCTGTCATATGTCGAGTCATAATAAAAAAAAACATAATTAAATTAAACTTGGACTTTAAAATATTTAGTTTGAACCATTTTTTTTTCCTCGAAATGTCACGAAAACCTTGTGAGGTATGGATTTATTTTCAGAAAAAAGAGTCAACAGATTTAAAAAAATGTTAATAAAATTTATAAAGATAATTTATATTTTTTTACTGTGACTCGACATATGACAGCGCCCTGCCTGATGTTGAGCTAAAGTGCGATCCATTAAGGCACATCCACAATGCCAGTCTATTTAAAACTGGCAATTTACAAGCTAAATCCGAAGCTGACGCCACCAAGTCACTTTACAGTCTGCCTACCACTCTAAAAATGTATAAATTATATTATGAAATATAGATTATAAATTATTATAGGTACAATTTTAGTATACATTGTATGAATATATACTTACCAAATAAAACAGTAGTTTTAAAAATATATGTTATTAAGAAAAAGAATATTAAAATTGAAAACTAAAATCGGATTTTGAAATCGATTTCAAAATCCAAAATCGGATATATATCGGTTTGCGAAAAAAAATGAAAACGCCCATGCTTACAATTAGATATACACAATAGATGTATATCTATTTCATCTTATACCTTTTCTTATAATAACAAGTACGTACTTATTCTAGAGTGGACACGGACATTCGGACATATACTCATAAGTACCTTCTTTTTATTACAACTCGACATATTACAATACCCTATTATAATGTAGTGGATGGAGTGCGGTCCATGAATCGAGGCGACTACTTCTACAGTTAAATATACTTCAATCATTTAATCAAATGGTCTCGCCTTTTCCCACAGGGATAGGCAGAGACAATGGAGCGCCACTTGCTTCCTGACACAACTACCTCGCTCCACTCAAATCCACAATCCACATTGTACGGTGTTGGGGGCAGAAACCTTACAGGGAATGCCTTTATCAACTTAAAAACAAGCGTATAGTACTCACGTTTTATTAGTAGTATTAATTGAGTATACTCACTCATTATTTCCGCTTTATATGACCAAATCTGGCCCTAATGTGGATCAAGGTAAGGAATACACACACGAATAGCATTAGAGCCAATAAATGGGCACATAATATTAAAACTCTAAAATGCCAATTATAAGTCAATCAATCAATCAAATTGTCACGACTTTTGCCCACAGGAATAAGCAATGAAGCGCCACTTCCACGCTTCCATCACATCTGCAATTCTTTTCATACAAGCTCTACTATTATGGGGACTAGGCAACCCAGCTTTCTTTAAGATGATTCCGATTTAGTCGGAAATACTCTTCCTGGGTCTGCCTCGTTTAAGGCATCCGTAAAACATTTATACTCGTAAATTTCTTAATTATAAGTCACCTCCACATATTACTTTTAACGTCAGGAGTTCCGCCATAATGTCTTAATAAAATACTTATTAAATGCCCTGTTTTGAAGTAATACATCAGAAACGTATAAAACAAGATACATAGCGTAGTTTAATTAAAACCCCTCACTTATATCCAGTAATTACGAGCAATTTGAGTGAGTTTAAAGCACTGGATAGCAAATATCCATGATGAAAATGTTCAGTTAAATGATATTGCCATCAACGTAGAACCTTTTAAAGTTATTAAATATTCTACTTCTGTGGCAAACACAAAACCCCACTTTTTTGATACTAGTGGGTATATTATTTTTGCTACTAAAATATTTAAACACAAAAAGTTTTAACAATGTTTATTATTATTTTGAAATTATTCAAAATGAAATGCAAAAATAAAAATACATTTTTTATTATCTACTAGTGCCTAATAGCCATATTATTTTAGCTGATAAAATATTTCAACACAAATAGCTTTGAGATTTTTTTTATTATGTATTGAAAAAAATAATTTAAATAATCAAAACGAAATAAAATAAAAATTGTTTATTAGTGTGGGCATGAGCTTAGCATGCTCAAATTTAATACAATGGCTTTGGAAAGGCATATGACGAGAAGAAGAAGAGAGGAATTATTATATAAAAATTAAATAACAAAAAATTAATACTGAATAATACTGAACTCGGGAAGGGCGACCGTATTGTAGTGGTAGTGCAAAGGTCATGCAAACCGAGGGCACTGGTTTAAGACCATTTGCTAGTATCAATGTATCTTTGATATGTACTTTAGTCAACGACAAGCACTTTAGTAGCTAAATTTAAAAATGTAAACAAAATAAAGGAAAAAATTATATATAATATTTCAATTTAACAAATTGAATATTTGCGATATCAATAGATTTGGGTATGATTGCGGCCCACAATTTCCTCTCCCAGTCAATAATCGAAGGAATACCCGACCAAAGTAAGGTAACGTTGATTTTGCTTTATTCGGGCACCCGTGACTTGAATCAAATGCATGCCTTTACCTGTTTCTAGCACATTCATATACACACAAAAATATACATACGATATAATTTTAGTAAAATTGTTTTTATTGTGGCTCAACATAGGTCAGGGGGTATATATGACAGCACCCTGCCATATGTTAGGCTGGAGTACGGTCAATAAATGAAGGTGACTGCTACTTCCGTTAAAACTAAACAGTCACATCTACTATGCCGTTGAAACCGGCAACTTACAAGCTGGAAGTCTCTTCACGGTCTGTATAATTGGAAAATTCGTGAAAATTGGTGATCGTCAGATAGTCACGCCTTTTTCCCACAGCCTTTTTTACTACGGATAATATCACACAATTATTTCTTGACATTCACAATTCTATTATAACTTTATAAATTTTATTTTCCGCAATTGGCTGTTTGCAATATTAGCTGTTCAAAAACTTGTCATCAGGCATGTCGCATCACAAAAAAAGGTAGAATATCAGTAATTAAACTATTAGTTTGATGTATTTTCTTTTTTCAAAAAAAGGACATGGTAAATGCTGTACGCCCGTGTGTTCTTTCCAACTTTATAACCTTAGATCCCTATATCCTACAAGCGTAGCATAAAGACACCTTTGGTCGGCATAGATACGACGACTGAAGAAACCGTAAACACAGTCGTTTTTTTCAGTCGTCGCCGCTCTTGAGTATACCATTGCTTTTTATGTTTTATTTATTTAAAGTAAAATATAATGTTAAAATAAGCAACAAAATTCTCTGCAACTAATCCAAAAATTAGAAAACCGCGAAGAGTATAAAGGCAAGTTCTTGAACAACTAATTTGAGTTAAAACGTGAAAGTTCCACTTTCTTGAAGTATTTTGGCGGCGTTCGAATAGCCATTGAATACGGAAACTTTTTCATTTACGCTTTCGAACGCAGACTGAATAATATATGAACTCTATTCCCTCCTACCTCCTTCCCTTTTTATTTGTGGAACTTTTACAGATCAGAACGCCGATTACGGGTTTAATCTTGTTCATAATAACTAGGTATTATGACCATTTCTATTTTTATGAATTATAGAATACTTACAGTTTGCACCCGCCACTTCGTAGACGAAGAGAAACAGAAGAATATCAGACAGACAGTAAAGTATTTTACAGACCGTAAAGTCTGTAAGACCGTAAAGCTTAGTCGTGCTTCGGGATCAGCTTGTAAGATGCCGTTTCCAACTAGACCAGAATAGTTGCGGTTATTTAACTGCAGCCGCCTTTATTCATTAACCGCACTCCAGCTTAACATTAGGTGGGGTGCTGTTATATGACAGGCCATAATAAAATTTATAGAAAACAATGGCGTATTGGTTCGCACCAGTCTGTTACGCGTCAGGTGCAATAAAATCAAATATTGACTTTTGTATAGAGACTTATGTAGAGACTTGTATAGAGACTTATGACAGCACTCTCTCTTATGCTGCGGTCCATGAGTGGAGGGGACTGCTACTACAGTCCCCTTTTTTATTGTTATTGTAAATCGATATATTCAGGACCCCGTCTAATTTTAAGCTAGAGTTCCAGGCTTCAACTATTGTGTCCATGTGTCACAATAAAAAAAAGTTGGAACCAGCAACTCATAAGCTGATCCCGAAACGCGACTAAGTCACTTCACGGTCTGTATACTTGCTATACTTGTATACTGTATAAGTGCTGGTACTACCGCAGAACGGCAGACTGGGCACCAACTGCCTATCACTCATAAAAAACTCTTTTTGAACATTATTTTAAATCTAATACGAAAAGATTCTAGAAAAATTCATAGTTAGGTTCTTAACGGAGACGTCTGAATCCTTTCGCCTTTCATAGCAGCTTTACGGAATCCCAAGTATGTGGCACTGAATTAATGACTTCTTTACGAAATAAGTTACGGCTCTTAAGCTCTCTCTATATTTGCACGGAACTCAATGAAAACACTTTTTACTTTAAGCTTTTCCTACTTCCCAAACTTTGAAAGTTTTTATAAATTTGTGATTCAGTTTTCAAGCTCAAAAGAATTTACATATTCAAAATTTTCGAAAAAGACTTCACTTTTCATTGCAACGCGCCGTTTAACCTCTACCTGCCTAATGTTTTTATACTTAAATTAAATATACTTATTAATCGTAAAATTAGCCGGACATTTGCTCTGGGTCAAAGAGTGGTAGGCCTACTGCTTAGTCTGCCGATCCAGGGTAGTATCACCACTTATACAAGTATACAGACTGTAAAGTAACTCAGTCACGTTTCGGGATCTACTCGTAAGTTTACGAAAATGTTAGTTATGTTGTTATTATAGTTATTACCTCAATAGCTAACGAAAAAAAAAAATATTTCTACTGACTACCAAAAACTTTAGTTAAGATAAAAATAGGTACTCGTATTATTATGATAGTTAGAAAGATTTTTAGTTTGCAGTAAATTATGTCCAAAAATAGTATAATACTACTAAATTTGGATATAATGATCCATCAAAATAGATAATGTTAGGCAGTAATAAAATAATTTTAACTAATTATTATAAGCATTTTCTATATATTTTTAATAATAAAAACAATTTAGTTGGTAGAAAAAGGATGCCTTAAAATAGTACAAAATATTACTCTAAGTATCTGATGAGTAATTACTCATAATAATAATGAAATAATGAGTTGATATGAGTCATTAAAAGAGAAAATTTAAACAGAAATAATTTTAAATAGGTATTTTGTTAATTGGGTCAAATCACTTAATTAATAGGCTTGATAATTAATCGACTTTGTATTTAAAGTGTGGCTTCTTAATTTATTCCATATTCGTGATCCAGATTTTAGTGGGAATACACTTTTAGTCGTGCTTTGCAATCAACAAAAAGGTAAGTAACATATTTTTAAATATTTGTTTTATCAAGAAAGCTGGGTTGCCTAGTGCCCGTAACCGTAGAGCTTGTACGAGAAGAATTGTGAATGTGAAGGAAGCGAAGGAGTTGTGTGAGCATCGTGGCTAGTGGCGCTCCATTGTCTCTGCCTATCCCTGTGGGACATTTAATTGATTGATTGTTTTACTAAAGTATAATTTCATTATTTTTTACCTTTTATGATTTATGTCTTTATGTATTGAACACCAACAATGTTAACATCAATTATAATTTGTGCTATGATTTGTTTTATGCCGTTTGAAATTAAATACAATAAGTTAAAACAATCAAGGAAAATAATAGGTAAAAACGTGTTGGGACTTTCTTGCTTTAAACGTTGAAAATGTTGTTCTATATAACCAATTTTTCATGACAAATTATTTATTAGTAAATTCAATATTTTTATTTGTCACAAACATTACAATTATTTATTTAAAAATACCTTGTATATTGAAAGAAACATAGATAAGTAATAAAAAAATATTTCACAGATGTTCAAGAAGGTCGTAATTGGATCAGCTCTCTTAGCGGCAGCCATTGCTGACCCAAAATTGTCTCTACAAAATTCTGCATTAGCACAAGAAACTATACTACAGGTAAGATTAATTTGTCATTTAAAATCTTTTTCTAGATTCATTGTTAATTTTTTTTCTACTATTTAATTTCTTGCAAGGGGAAAGAAACGTCAGGCGTGTGTTATCGGTTAAAAAACCACTTTCCGTTACGGGGAAAGTCTCGGGTTCGATTCCCGGTCAAAGCAGGTCTGTATAAATTAGTAATGAATAGTATTGAAATATGCCAGAAATAAATAAATAATACTATTCATGAGTTCGATTCGAATGAATGTTATATTACTATTTTAATAGCCCCTGAAGCTCATAGCTGTAACCGGAGACCATACAAAAATATTATTGTATACTTAGTTCAGAATTAATAACATTTTAAACTTTATGAATTACTAACAAATCGCATTGAGTGACAGACACTTGAATTTTTCTATGCATTCTCTTTTAGTTATAAAGTTATACTACTAGCATTGGAGTATTTAAAAAAATACGAATTCCATATTTTTACATGCCTATTAACTTAATGAACTTAACACAATAGCTAGAGCGTCAAACTTCTGAGTTTACTATAAATAAATTCAAACTATTAAACAAAATTAATAATATTTTAGGATGTGTCAGTTCCATACCCTTATCAAGACTTGGGAGTAAAGCGCTACGTAAGTTCGGAGCCTGTTCGTAACACCTACTACACTCACGATGGGTAAGTTTCAAAATTTAGCAAATATTTAACATAGTAATGGAGTCGCTTGTGTGGACCACATTCTGTTAAACTCTTCCATATTTTGTTAAAAGATATCAACCTATGTATTATAAGTTGTTTTATTTATTATTTGGTCTCGACATATGAAAACACCCCGCCTGAAGTTAGGCTGGATTGCGGTCCTTGAATAAATGCGACTGCTACTACAGTTACATAACTGTAAGTAGCAGTTGCCAGCCTAGTTGGAACTAGCTACTTACAAGCTGATCCTGAAACGAGACTAAGTCATTTCACAGTCTGTGGTAGGTACATAAATGTGTATGTATGTGGTGGTATGTGGTTCGGCCGACTGGGCACCACTGCCTATCACTCTAACATAAGCAGTTAATACTTATTTTATAAAATATTCAGAGCATTTCCTTGACATACGCGTCATAGTCTTTATTTATCCTGAGTTTTAACTTTTACTGTACTAACATATACTCTTAAAAACGCACTTTGTACTATTTTGTTTTTCTATAATTGTACTAGATCTATTTTACCGACAACATACAATTTTTATAGCTGTCTCTCCTATATACATATTTTAATTCAATTTCAGATATCAAGCAATTTTAGTGCCATCAGCACCTCCAGCACCAGTCGGATTTTCTATATTAAATTTATTTGCACTAATTGTATCGGTAAGTTTATATTTAAAAGTAGTTTTTGTTATGAACTAAACATAGTTGTCATTCACTTTTAGTACGAAAAGGTGAATCATTATGCTAATAATGTCTTCTTTTTTTAATGACACAAGATAACGACCGCCTAATGTAAATCTGAAGTGTGATTCATGACTTGCCTGATGATAAGCAAGGGGCGGTCAAAGAGCGCTATAGCTTGTCTAACTATAAATGACGCGCCTCTTCACTTTATTAGTTTTTTCAAATGTGTGAATGCAAATATTACTAACTATACTACATCAGCGTGCTCCTCCTTTTGTGTCTAACCAGAAACTGAATGACCAATTATAATTGCATTTTCGGTATGTTGCATCCATATTTTATATTCGCACATGTGCTTAAATGCAGTGGAGGGGCGCGTCATTTCGGCTTTGACAGACTCTAAAAGTGTTTGAAGGATCCAAGGCTGTTTGGATGGATTTCACTTGTTAATTGTTAGACAAATAAAATTATCGGCAAAACGTTTATTTTTCAAACAATAAACAAGTGGAATGCTTTAAAAACATTTTATAGAGCGGTCTATGAATGGGCGACTACAGTTAATACTACAGTTAAATAATTGCAAGTAGCAGTCGCATCCACTATGCCGGCAACTTATAAGCTATTTCGAAACGCGAATAAGTCACCTAACGGTCTGTAAATGGTGGTACCACCCGGTTTATAGTTTATGCTATTTTGACTATTTCTTAACTGTTGACGGAATATAATGTTCTGCTCGACGACACACTTACAATACGGGTCAGTGACAATTTATCTTCTCTTACGAGCTCACTGGACGATATTAATCGATCAACTCGATAACTAAGCGTTCTAAGCTATTACTTATATAAGAGACAATCGTTTTAGACAATTATATTAAACGGATTCTTTTATTCCATTTAGTCTTAATAAAGGTCGATAAATAATTCTCGTTGGAATAGGAGCGACATTTCTTACGATCGTGCAAACTCTTCCATATTCTCTATGTTAATGTGCACTAGAGGGGTCTACGAGAATGTCATCAATTTGATTTAAAATAAAATAAATAGATAGATATTTATTAGCGGGATCTGTAGTGGATGTGACTGGTCAAAAATCACATTCACCCTAGAGTTGTACTTTAGAAGAAAAGATAACATTAATAACAACAAGCAGGATTAACGCTATGCCACAAAAAAGTCTGACATTTACTTATGGTTGCTAATAATACATTTTTTAACTTGTAGTTTATTAAAAAAATATACAGGTTTACAATACAATTAAATTAACCAATATTTTTTTTTTTGCAGTACCCTTTCGTTTTAGCCAAGAAAGCAATAGTACTTCTACTTGCGAATATACCAGCTTTATTAATTGGCGTCACTGCAGTATTTGGCGTTTGTAAATTAACTCCAGTCTGTCATAAGTTGTCTCACTGGAAATCTATTGAAGATGCCGAAATTGAAATAAGGTCGCTTGCAACGCCAGAACGAATTGCAAGAGCAACAGATTTTGTACAGAAAGCAATTAAAAAGTTTTCATCGATGCAAGATAATAATGAAGCGCTCGAATAGAATAAAATGTCACTGTCTAATTTAATATATTTATTGTCATTCTAAGAAATATTTATTAAATTATTGCTTAAACATTCGTTTTTATTTGTTAATCCACTATGTGTCCACTATGCCCGCCTAGTTGAGACCGACAAATTTCTAGCAGATACCAAAATGCGCATATGTCGTCACCAAACTATCTCCTGGCTTGCAGTAAAATACCATACCTGATACCACCAACAATCTACTTACCATTTTTTTATTTGAGACTTTTTATAGAAAGCGCTGACTACTAAACAAACTTATTTAGATTTTGGTTGTCTCAGGCCAAACTTTATATTAAAATACTATTTTTACATAGGAATAAATATACTATTTCCTTAGCAGAAATTATCCTGGGGCTCGACATAGGGGCTCAATTCTCTTAATAAATTTTGAAATCAGTGGAATTGCACTGCGGTCTCAAGTGATTCATTTGTTATTCGTTGATTGGTTACGAAGATGATAAATATCAGTGCAATTTCAACATTTCACTGTTGTGTATTAAGAATTGAAAAAATCAGCGCCCAGGTCATATCAGCGTCATTAGTCAAGTCACAATAAATGAGCACAAAAACAATTTAGGTTATCTTAGATAAGTGCATTTTTTATGACAGCTTTAATTTAAATTAAAATAACAGAATGATATCAAAAGTAGTTTAATTAATAGCATTTTACAAACATTGTAAAAATTAGATCTTATCATTAAAAATTTACAAAAGAAAGTTTTAAACCAAATTGTATCTCCTAATGTTTCGTACAATAGCAACGCAAACGTATTTTCTTCCTACATTGGACTTACGACAATGAATAACCCATGAGTTTCTGCCACATTTATTTGTTCGAGTTGAGACTGTACTGGAGGGACTTTGTGAAAACGATTGTTCTTTTTATATCCTTCCTACAAAATTGGCTTATTGTTAACTAAGACAAATTCGCTGTATTATACTTGAAATAAAAATAAACTTTTATGTTTTACTTACTAAGTTAATAAACACTAAATTTCAATGAATAAAAATTAAATGCCGCTTTTATGAAAGATCATCACTTAAGAACAGCGCCGTCGATTATACTGATATTTTGTTTTGTTGTATTCCAAATTTTTTATGTTATTTGCAATTCTGGATTGTAATTCTACAAATAATATTTTTTAGAAAATACACCGGAAACATCTAAATGTAGTGTAAAAGATTATTGTATGAAAATCACAATAAAAACTTGAGGAAATAAAATTATTAATAATATCTAAAACTATTATACTGTTATAAATCTTTTTCTGTTATGTAATTAATGAACTTGACGCAGTACCTGATGATAGACCATGAGGATCTAAAAGATATATATAAAAAAACTGAACTTAAACTAAAATTGTTTCTTACCAGGAGTTTTCACATAATTGTTTCTGAATTGATATAAAATTAAACATCTAGAGTACCTAAGGACCATGAAGACGCAAGATATTCTGTTATGTTTTCACGTTGCCAGACACAGTTTTTAAAGGCAGTCATGTCGCAGTGCATATCTAAAAATAATCACATACCTGATAACTTAATCCATGCGTTAATATCAAACATAACTTATACTCGTGGTCCAAATAGATTTGAACACACAAAAGAGGGATAACCTAATCTAAATAGTCGACATCCTCTCCAATCATTTTAATTTCAAAGCCTATCTAATTAGCAATATTGCAATCAAAGACCACAGCAAACAATTACTATTTCTATTTACAAAAGGAAAGAGCCAACAACAAAGTCTATTGAAACTATCTACATACCACTGAACCTCAAAGGGGCGTCTATAAAAGGCTACAATGAGCCGACCAGACGCCAGGGCAAACCAAGAGATGCATATAAAAGGGGAGTAGTGGTAAAATTTTCATTTCCTAGTGTTGGGTATTATGTAACGCGCACCTGGCCAGCGTTGGTCGTTATTACGAGACTCTACTGACGACAAAGCTGTAATGTTGCCGGTAGTTTTATGTTTTTTCACTTCAATACTGGAAGATAGATTATAAAAAATGTCTGTAAAAAATCTTGTGTTTATTAAATTTGATTAAAGTATTTGTTTACTTTTTTTGGGTCTTATGTGATTTCTTAAAGATATAATAATATTAAAACCGAAATTAAAACATGGATAAAATTTTTGCGTGGGTTTAGCTTCCTCCATACGTATTAACAATAAAAAAAAACTTTATCGCCTTTAATAGAATAAAGTTCTGAAGAGCTCTTTTTGACATAGTTCCTATCTCGTCTTTTTGCTTCCCAGACACAGGTCAGGGAAAGCATCCTCGCAACAAAACGATTTGGCTCGTCGTTTCTATGTTTTACTTGGCATGTGTTTTCCACATTGGATAACACATGCCTCGGATCCTTAAACGAAGCGTAAAAATGCATCTCTGTTGAGCATAGTGACAGCGACTGAGTCGTAAAACGAGTTTTTTTTTCAGTTGATTAGACCTTACCTTGCTTACCACGAGACGAGTCAAGGTCACATGTCGCGTCCTAATAAAAAGATATATATCACCTATATTTAAGCACGTTTTATTCCCATATGATATTTAAACTAAATGAACCTCAAATGCAAAATGTCAACTGAATTCAGCAATTGTTCCGAACTTTAGTTATTATAACTCTGTTTATGCGAAAATTGGAATAACTGAGTTGAATTCGCTTCCATTATTCAAATAAGTATTTAATCATTGACTCTGGCATAAAACTAACTTTATAATTTATTTAACATGATTTACGAGTATATAGTATAATTTACCTATTTAATTATATTCTTATAACTTATATTTACTCAATCAATCAATCAAATTTGTTACGCGTTCTTTCCCATAGGCAGAGACAATGGACCACTTGCCAACTTCCTCGTTATGGGCACTAGGCAACCTAGCTTCCGACCAAATGTCTTCTATTTGGTCGGAAAACACCCTCCTGGGCTGTCTTGTTTAACGCATCCATCCACATGAGAATAATAAATTACTTAGGAGTGGTAATATTTATTATTACTTCGTTTTTGAATTGACACCATACCATAAATTGTGGCCTTGAGGTAACTGCTATTATAGCAACAGTCAATTCTAGCAAGCTAATCCCGGAAGATATTTTTCATTTTCTCCTCGGAAGCTGTTTTTTTAATTCAACGAGCAAATATGTTTAACATTTAGATATAAGTAAATATGATTTTTATTTCTAGTTTTTAACTAATGTTTATTTTTCACGCTGAAAGGTTGTTCTTAAAAGACAAACTAGTATTTCTATTTTGTAAAATTTGATAATTTTCTGAGTTATTTACTAGTATACGTACCTATAAATAAAATACGAATAGTCATCATTATAATGCCAAACATTAGTCCATTATGGACGCGGACTGCAAAGCTCTCAAAATATCGGATTAAAATAAAATAAACGCGCGAAATAGTAAAACGCGAATTTATTTCAATGTTCGTGAAAAACTACAGTAAATACTTTTTATTTACTAAAGTTCTGTGTAAAAGTTCTATAGAGGTAGTACGTGATTTCGTTAAATTTCAAACTGATTTCTATTAAAAACTTAATGCTTTTTTTACAAAAAAAAAACTTATTATCACACGTGATTCTTCTTTATTATTATGGGTCACGTACATTGCTGACATAAAGACCAAGGGGCGAAGGTTTCGGGTTACTGACAGGAGCAACTTGTCGAAACATAAATTTTGACGTCCCTTCAGGCTATAAACCTTGTAACAAACAAAATTGATTAGCAAGAATCCGCTTATCCAAGTAAGACCCTCGTAAATTATAAGCTAATGTCTCTGAAGAGTTTGTAGAACCCTTAGTCTCTTCATAAGTAGGTTCTTACTTATGTTAACAAAACAAAACTTTCTAGCGAGATTTTAAATTTCTCCTAATCTAATTATAAAGCCTATTTTTTTTTAATGTGACTGGAGCTTCGGACTGGAGTTATGATAACATCCCACCTGATGTTAAGCTAGAGTATAGTTTATGTATGGAGACGACTGCTACTACAGTTAAATAATGTAAGTCACATCCACATCTAACTTATTTGGAACCGTAAACTTACAAGCTGGTCCTTAAACGCGACTAAGTCACTTTACGGTCTCTAATGTATTGTCAATATAACTTTGATACAAAGCTGTAGATTTCAACAATCTACAGTAATAATAAGGTCCATTAACATATACAATTTTAATTTTAATATGTATATTTCAAGTATGTCTAGGTCTGTATAGTTACAGTCTATCATACCGAGATAGATTGTATATTAAATAATTATATAGTTGAGAAAAGTTGTACTTCTCCAATGACTAATTTATTTAAATACAGGATCAATATTTCTTAGATTTTAGTGTTAATGTTATATGTTTAAATTATAACATGGCCTATGTGAATAAAAATATTAGGAAAATAATAATAAAAAAGCAAGCTAATTTAGCTTTTTTAAAAAATTAAAATCATTAAGTGAAAATAATACATTCTGTTAATAGCAAAAAGACATGAAAGGCAAATAGTTAATATAAATCCTCAGACTTTTTAATACTAAAAGAGAGAAAAATAAAATGACTCTTTTTTATATCCGATACACCTTTGATAGCGTACTTCGAATTTCCTGCTCTTACATCTCCCATGAAGCCAGTTCAACGTAATTCTTATTCACAAAGGCAACATTTCGCTGAGGTTTCTGAAAATGTTCAATTCTAGCTGAGTGAAGCTGCTATGTGCAAAGCGTCAGCTTACTCCGTACGGGAATCTAATTTTTAACTTATCTTTTGTATTCGTTACTTTTATGAATGAATTGCAGATAGCACATACCTACATAGACAAAGAGGAAATGTTGACAGTCTCCATGGGAGTCTCCATATCTGTGGCGACTTTATTGGATGATATTTTTTTTATTACAGTTTATTTATAGTTAATATATTTTAAATTTTATCTGTTTCTCAATGAATGTTATAGCCAATTAAATATATATATATATATATATATATATATATATATATATATATATATATTAGACTTGGGTAGTTCCGGAACGACTCACTAAAATGATATACTTCCGATCCCGGTACTACACCACTCACTCGTTCACTGCAAATTCAAATGTGTCTCTAGTTCCTTTAGTTCCGAGTCTTGCACCACTCACCACTCCTATGATGGAACGAGATATAAACACATCGTATGTTCGTTACTCGTACCTAGTATTTTCGCGTAATACCGTGAAAGTATATTTTATATATTCATTGCTCTCCGCGTGCAAAAGAAATATTCACACCGTGTGCATTACGAGTAATGGAAGGAAAGTATGTTGAAGAGAGCAGCAACTGTCGTCTAGTTTTTTATAACGTATATTTCTAACGAATATTTGCAGTTTTGAATTATGCGAATTGGTAATTGTGATTATAATTATTGTTTATTATAGTTTCTGTGTACATTTGTGGAAGTGTATGATCTAAAATAATTCTATAGAAAGGATCTATAGATAACTTGATTTTTAAAACAACTGGAGCTTTTCTTTACCGAATGATCTAACCGAATGCGCTTCCTTGAACTAAATGAACTAATGAACTAGATAAGTGGACTAGTTCCGATAGAAAAAATATACTTATCACTCCGTATCATTTGATGGAAGCGTTTTGCGCATGTATAATATAAATATATATATATATATATATATTTATTTATTAAGACACGACCTGGACTTGCCTGATGATAAGCAAGGAAAAGCCTTAGAGTTATTAAAGTATACTAACAAAAAACACAATTTATAGCTCATAGTCACTATGCCGACCAAAATAATGTGTATTACAATTATAACTTTTTTTTAAATCAATTCAAACATAACTCAAATACAAAACTTGCCTGAGACTACAAAAGAGGCATTTTCATAGGAGTTGTTAAAATATTTTATAAAATGTCTCTACAGATCTACTTAACATTTCATTGGAATATAACTTAGCTGTGGTCAGCCCGCGAACAAAGTTTCTGTTTAGCAAAGTGAGTTGTCTTCCGTGTTCACGTGCAATATATCTCAAATGTCAAGTTATACGTCCTCTTTCCCTAGAGATAGCAGTTACACGTTCTCTTACCAAGTTTTTCCAAGTAATAGTAAGTATTCCGGATCATTCACATTTAGGAAACTTTAAATCTTCTCAACATATTCACATTAAGTAAATTATTGTTACCTAAATTCGTTTCTTTGTTGAACAATCACTGTGCTCTTCCTTTTCTATAACTTAGATTTTTTAAGGAAGTTTTGAAAACTACCTTAAAATCGGGCTCCTCTGCCCGACGTAGTGATTAAGATAGTAACGGTGACTGAGGCATCCGTAAACTAAGTCAGCTAAAGCTTGTATTAGGTAGCTAAAGATTTATGTCAGGGTCTTAGAAAGTAGTGCTCTGTTGTTTAGACGGTTTTGAGAGCTAAGAAACCATTGGATACGGCGTGGCTACCTATTAAAACGACAGTGCGCAGACAAATAAGGAACCGGCCTTAAAAATGTTGAATTTATTTAATTAATAATAACTGCAGAATTATATCAAATTGTTTTGCCATAATATATTTATTAACAAGGTAATTACAATTTTACCTTACTTTAGTAAAAGGATTAAAATAATTTTACTGAAACTGATTTACTGTATTCGATATTCTGTTAATCTATATTATTTAATTTGGTACGTATGGTTGTATGTAGTATATTATAGTAGTATGAGTAGCAAATAGTTTATACGAGTACATGATTACATAGAATCATAGTATGAATAGTATGAATAATTTGACGTTATTTAAATCTTTGCGCAAGGCAGACTGGCAGATACTCATTTAGTTCATCTAGGGGCGTTTAATCCACATTATCGTTTAAACAATTAAAGTGTTAAAATAAATAAAATAATAGAAACATTTGTATTGACTTAACATTTCTGAGTGACTTGCATTTGATAAACTAATTTCTAACCTAACTAAATATTGGACCAACTCTTAGTTAAATATGCCTTACAACTTTGTTACAGGTACGAGTATAAGTAACATTTACATAATATATCTACGACTAATGTAGTTTTAGAGGGATGTAATAGAGTGCGTATATCTCTCTAAACAGTGCCTTTTGTAATGGTAGGTAGTTGTTTGGTGTGTTGATTTACTTCTTTAATAATGTTGTACCGCCTAAATGGTAGAACATAATAAAAATTGTTACCACAATCGCCAACCTTATCATACATTTTTTTAAATATATAGCTTCTGTCATGTTTTTCTTTAGTGCGACTCGACATAATATGATAGCTCCCCGCCTGATGTTAAGATGGAGTGCGGTCTATGAATGGAGGTGACTGCTACTATGCTAAATAACTGTGCCGGCCTAGTTTGAACTGGTAACTTACAAGCTGATCCTGATAGGTGACTAAGCTACTTCACGGTCTGGCCACTTGTAAGTAATGGTACTACTCCTGATCAGCAGACAGCTTGCCGCTCTTAAGAATCAGATAATGCAATGCCACTAGATATTTACAACCTTTCCTCACATGCACAACTTTTTTAATACAAACTACGGATAAGGGCACTGCAACCAGGCACGAAAACTGCGTTTATACGAATTTTTTCGTATTGATTGAGAACATTCTTCTGATTTCCCGATTTCCTTTCATTACCTGTTCATACCTTTTCTTACCGTTCTTACTTCATTACTCGTGCTCTATATTACGCATGTAGGTTTAGAAAAGGGATAGAAGCGTATGTAATGTTGCTAATGCCTGCCTATCAAAGCCCCTGCCTTTTCCCGACCCCGACCTAAGTGAATAAGGTAATTAAATAATTCAACATTTGGTTCATTATCATTATAGTCATTATGTATGTATAGGTTACTTACATTGACTTTTAGTGACGTAGGTGTTTTATGTATTGTTGTGCTAATTCTGAATAGTAAGGATTGAATTGTCTTATTTTAAACAAACCTAAAAAGTTACACTATGTGCAATATTGCATTTATTTGTAAATTAATATTTCTACTTAAGTGATTGTAACATAGATACAGAATGACCAAAGTACATATTATATCAAATATACATTGGTACCGTTGAGTGGCTTTGAACGCGTACTCTCGGTTTGCGTGACTATTGCACTGCTACTACACCACGGTCGCTTTAATGTGACCGCAAACTGCACAAAGTTAATGCGATCCATACTTCAGCGATTACTGTGACAAAGCAGTAAATACAACCTAGTAAATACCTGATGTTTGTTGCAACCTAAGTAAATACCTGATGTTTGAAAACTTTTAAGCTATCCCGAAACGCTACAAAGCCACTTACCAACCTTTGCAAGTGAAAGTGGTGGTCGGCACCTACCCTGGGTCGTCGATTTGGCAAATAACTACCAACAGTCTACCTACTCTAATTCATAGTGTAAAATATTTAACTAACTTAATACAATATGTTGGAAACAACTTCGGCTTCTTTCATCTGAGATGTATTAGATTTTATGTTGTTAAAAACCTTTGATGGCAAGCCATATTTTACTTGATATATTATGTATCATATCTTAAGAAGTAGGTATCCTATAATGTTTTTATCGATATTTTGCTAAAAAGTTGCTTATAATCCAATACATCGATCACTTTAACGGCACGGAAGTTTTTCCGCATCGAAGGCCTTCGTATTACGAGGAGCTTTGACGCTTCTTATCTTGGCTTAACTTGGTCGGTAGGAGAGAGGCATCGTTTTTCATTAGTGACTATCTGCGTGATGAGGCACTCTCTCTTAATTCCATAGTAGCTGATATCAGCAATGGGAATTAGCAAAATGTTAGCTTTTATGTAAGTAGTTATTTTTTGACGTCTATATGATAGTAACTTTTAACTTTAGTGTGTAGTATTATGACTACTCGTAATAAACAATAAATTGAATTGTCACGACTTTGTTTCCCCATATATATTTAAAGATACCAGAGCACTACATTTTCTTTTTACTTTTTCACGTCTTTTTCTTGCGGCGATAGTCAGAGATAATGAAGAGCCACAATCCTGACACAACTCGCTTCCCTCACATCCACGATTCTCCTTATACAAATTTTACGGCACTAGGCAACCCAGCTTTCTTGAGGTGTCTCCAATTTGATCGGAGAACATCCTATAAATAGAATAATATACAGTATATCCAATAATAAATGTTTTAGACAATAATACGTTTCCTTCGAAATATAACTGTAGTATCAAATTCATTCACGGTTCCACGAAATTGTGTTGTAATTCGACGTATTGTTTAAGGGCAGAAGCCCTTGTGGGTGGTTGAGATAAGGTCTCTTCCTTAATATTTCTTGGTACCTACCTATTATAATAGGAATTCTATAAGTTCAATATAATAACAGCAAAACAATTTATTTATTATATCCGCTATACTACATTATACTTACAATGTTGTTATACGCCTTCCAATCTAAGAACAACCGTATGACAGTTCATAAAATGCGTAATTAGGCTTTCACTACTTCGTAATTTTACACATTCACTAAAATAACGCTACTGATTTCCTAATTTAAAACGTTATAAATTTCCTATTTACACTAAATTACAATATTATCATTTAGCTTAGTTATAGTTTTTAAATAGCAGTAAAATAAAAAGTTTGTACGATAAATCAAAAATTCTTAAGAAAAACCGCATACGACCACGCACAATTACGCGCTAATATCATTTCATAGTTTTGTAACCCTAATAAATTAATGTTGCAATTTATACTTATTGTATTTTAAAGGATTTTTATTTCTCTATACCTATTATTATTGTTTTATTTAAAAAAAATATTACTGAGAAATACTTGCGACAAATATGAATAAGTACTTTAATGAATATTAAATTTAATATTCATTAAAGTAAGCTTGTTATAAAGTATTCAGTTTCAAAATTTGTTGTATTTTTCACAATTGCAGGCCGACATAATGAGTTCGACTGCTACGTGCAAGTACGTCTGTAGTAGCAGTCGTCGCCATTCATAGATCACTACACCAGCTTAACATCAGGCAGGCCGCTGATATATTTTGGACCACAATAATAAAATTACATTATTTTTATTAATACTTTATACATACATTTTCTACACTTTTAAGACATAATTATGTAGTCAAAAATAAATAAAACCACTTAGCCCAAAAATTATAAACTATAGAGAAGAATGTAAATAAAGTCGGTAAATAAAGAATAAAGACGAATGTGAATAAAGAATGTGAAAAAATGTGAGAGTGAGAGTAGTGTCACCAAAAGTGGTGTCATTTTTACCTTTAAAAATTAGTATTGCATTGTTTTATTTTTAAATTTTAGCTTTTTGATACAATATGATACACAGTTTTTACATGCATTATATTATGCAATAGAAAAGTTTTCATTATATATACAATTTTCTAACCTTAGGAACTAATGATAAATGTATGTATGTACCCGTAATGTAATTTCAGGGGAAAATCGCTCATGCGATTGAATAATGTTCAGGAAGCTTGCTGAAAATGGGATTCAATATGGATGATTGACTATTTTTCACGATTTCCTGTCATGTAGTGAATTGAGGAGTACTTTGGGGAAATTCTACTTTTTTGTTGAAAAAGGGTGATACAGATTTTAGTTCTTTGGAAAGTGCTACTTCTTTTTAACAAAAAGTTTAAATATGGTTTACAGATATTTATTTTATGGATTTTATACTAAGATTGCTTGTATCATAGAAACATGACGACCAAGGTACATGTTATCAAAGATGCATTGGATGATCTTGGTTTGCGTAACCATTGCACTACCACTTTACCACAGTAAAGCCGAATGTATCAAATATAAGCCTAATATAATAAAGCCTCAATGTCACAAGTAATTTTATATTTTCAAGCACAAAGTGATTAAAATAGCAACAAAGCATGAAATACATATTCCGCTATTTACTTTTTGAGTCCGACATTAGATACTACATGGGATTTGCCTCACAGACCACTTTAAATTAGACTCTGCTCCAATATTAAAAGTAAGTAACAAAATTTTACATCTCAAAAGCTACATTTATTTTACTTTCGTACGAAGGAGAGCCGAACTGTTCACGTGGTAGGGCGCGGTGCCCAGTCTGCTGATACGGGGTAGTACCAGCATTTACAAGTACACGGACCGTGAATTGACTAAGTCACGTTTCGAGACCAGCTTGTAAGTTGCCGGTTTAAACTAGGCCGGCATAGTGGATGTGACTACTAATTACATTTTTCGATTGTAGTAGCTGTCGCCTCCATTCATAACCCGCACTCCAGCTTAACATCAGACAGGTGCTGTCATATGTCAAATCACAATAATAAAAAAGTATGTTGTCTATGAATGTCCATACGAGTACGTACAGTCGACCGCGTAACTCGCCTGGAGCATTCAAAGTTTCGCTTTGTAAAGTCCAGGCATTTCACTTTTTATTGTGGTCTAAAAATGGCATCATACCAGCTAACATCTACTTTGTATAATTAGTCAGAGAATACAGAGTATATATGTGTTAATTTTAGGTACTTTCGTATATTACATATACAAAGATCGCGATAGAGCTTTTATAAAGTAATTAGTCTTTTAAGTAGGTAGTATAGTTATTTTTAGATCTACGAGGCCGTCATATATAACGACCGCATTGATCATATACTCGTATAACGTTCAACGTGGCGCATTGAAAACCAGTTCTTTTCGATTCCATGGAAACAACAATTTACAAGCTGATCACGAAACGCGATTAAGTCACTTTACGGTCTGTGTTCTTGTAAGGGTAATGCCGATTCGGTGGCATTACCCCGGATCGGCAGACGAGCACCTCTGCCTACCACTTTTAAATAATAATTACAAATATATATTAATAAATAAAAAATTAACATGTATTTGCTCTGGATCTGGGTTTATGGTATAACTACTTTCAATTGTACAGACTGTCAAACTGAAAAAATTACTGCACGAATTGGTCTGTGCCAGGAGTTCTCTCATGAATCTTTAGCTTAATTTTCATTAAAGTTTTGTTAATGAAACTAATAAAATAAAAACACAATAAGGGCTAATTTATCTATCTTATTTCCATGTAGTACAAATACAACGATAAAAAAGAAATAACAACGAAATCGCTACTTCATTTTCATTGTTATATTGAATTTGAAACTTGCTCCTCGTTTGATGAAAAGTAGTTTAATAGAGTACGAGTACTCGATGCAAACAAGTCTCGATTGTTCGAGCTATATTCGTAGATTGGGTTTCAATTCAAATAAGAAGGGTATCTAAGGCCCTTTTCACACTCAACGGTTTTTTGTTTTAAAATAAATAAATAATTACAAGTAAAAACTTATTTAGTGCTTTACAAATTTGCAGTTTTACAAGAGCGAAGAGCTAAGCGTACTTGTACTATGCAGCGGACATCAACCAGCCTCTTCTTTTGTTCGTTACAAATAAAATGATCGAACAATTACTCATGTGGTATTAAAGTTGGCGACCGTAGTAGTTGTGACTATTGCACACAAACCGAAAGCTCCCGGTTCAGAACTTGGCGGTATCAATATATAATGTATATATTATGAAATTACGTACTTTTGTCGTCCTGTTTCTATGATAGCATGATAGCTGTTTACTAAAGAAATAAATAGGAAAAGATTTTATTAGATCTATAAATATCTTACGCAAACACACGGCTAATTTTACACTAAATGCACGAGGCCCTGGTAACAATTAAATGCTACGCAATATTATACTCGTACTACGCACATAGCTGCGTTCTGAAACTGCACCTACTCGTATACTCTCACGGATACATCACCATTATTGCATTCATTGTAAAGTCAGTGCAAATTCTCATCACCATAAATAAAACAAATGTAAACTGCAACTGTTCTAAATATGAATTTGAATCGCATAAATTTGTAACTTTCCGTGACAGATTTATACTTGTATATGTGAAAAAGGCTCAACTGAAGCTCGTTGTCGAGAATGCAGATTGATTTCGATCTTTTTTTCCTTCTTTTCAATTTTCATTCGAATACACAAACGATACACTTGACTTACTTCGAGATGTTTTGTTTCTGGAATTTGTAAATGTATTAATTTACTTATTACAACATTTATTAGCACTTATAAAAGTATAAGTATTTATTAAAATATTGACTTGACATTAAGTTTAGTATCAATTTAGGTATCGTGTCAATTTGATTTTATTTGTAATAGCTGGGTTGCCTAGTGCCCTTAACCACAAAGCCTGTATGAGGAGATTTGTGGATGTGAAGGAAGCAAGGGAGTTTTGTAAGGATCGCGCTCCATTGTCTCTGCCTATCCCTGTGGGAAAAAGGCGTGACAATTTGATTGATTGATTGATATTAAGTAATTAGATAATTGCGATATTTCTTTTATTTTTATTTCTTTATTTTTTATGACAACAGCATGTTAAGCTGGAGTGTGGTCCATGAATGAATGTCACTGCTACTACAATTCAATAACTGTGAGTAGCAATCACATCCACTATGCCGGCCTAGTTGAAAACGGCAACTTACAAACTGATCCCGAAACGCGAACAAATCTCTTTACGGTCTGTATACTTGTGAGTGGTGGTAGGTACTAGTACCCCAGATCGGCAGACTGGGTACCACTGCCTACCACTCTTTGATAACCAGACCCGAAGCAAATATATGCCTCTTTTTTAATATATATTTTTAAAATAATTTAAAATAATTATTAAATATTATAAATAAAAGCTAGAACCCGGGACTTTACGCGCCACAAACCAATCGTTAACCGTTCGGCCACGCCTGTCGTCTAATATTACAAATACGTGGTTAAAATAAGGTAATTATTTGGTTCTATTTGATTGGCAATAAGCAAATGAATTAAGAATTAGCGCAATAAAGATTTTTTAGCAATTACGTCACTATGTTATTTTTCATTTCTCTCATTTATCTAGTGCTTCAAGCACTATGTTTTGTAGGCAAATAGACTTATACTTTAAACCTAGGGTCTTCAACCCGCGGCCCTCAGGCCTCATGCGGCTCGCCAGCTAAGTTCTTAACCAATGAAGATTGACTTTAATTAACCAATAAAGATTATTGAAATTTGAAATTATGTATGTCTTTTATTTTATTGATAAGGTGGTAAAGTGTCGTGAAAAGTTGTGGCCCTTCGGACGATGTGAAATCGATGTTTGGCCCTTGCACTAAAAAAGGTGGAAGACCTATGCTTTAAACTAATATCTAGCTATTACGTAAGCTAGGGAAAATAAAGCGGCAGTTTTTAAGATCGAATTGTACAAGTTGTAAAATTAAATAAAACTGTAACATGTGTAAGTTGCTAGAACGGGGACGTGTTTATTTCCCGAATGTATTCACGTATACTGGGCGACGTGACAGTGCGCTGTCAAGTAGGATTTCCTTTGTATGCTTTATATTTTCCATATTACTCTGACATGCTTCTTGTTAGAAGATATAATATGGTAATGAGATGCCAGAGGATGCCTAAATTCTTTATTATTGATAGCACAAGCCTTGACGTTGTGAATGGAAACAATTTCGTACTTCATAAAATACTTTCATAGCATTTGTTTGTAATATTTAAATATTTTTAATCAAACTAATCAAATTGTAACACCTTTTCTCACAGAGATATGCAGATACAATGAAACGCCACTTGCCACAATCCTGACACACAACCCTCGCTTCCCTTACGCCCGCAATTTTCTTCATACAAGCTCTACGGTTATGGGCACTAGGCAACCTAATTAATTAAATTATTAGATTACAATTAATTAAATATCCATTGTCTCTGCCTATCCCTGTAGGAAATAGGAGTGACAATTTGATTGATTAATAGATTACAAATATTTGCTTCGAGTCAGATAGTTTAATAGTGGTAAGCAGACTTTTTTCGCCGAAGACTGTTGCGTTTCGGGATAAGCTTAAAAGTTACCGGTTCTAATAAGGCCGGCATAGTTCGTTCGACTGCTACTTTCTGTTATTTAACTGTAGTAGCAATCGCCACCATTCGAAGACCGTACTCCAGCTTAACATCAGGCGTGGTGCTGTCGCATTTCGAGATTCAATAATAAATAATACTTAAAATAATTCTTACACTTTTTTTATTTTATACACATATTAATTTTAATACTCTTAGTGTTTGAGTAAGTCAATTAGAGAGACATCAATTAAAATTAAAACTGGTTACTAATGACTGCTCAGATCCACAAAGCGGCATGATTTCTATGTAGGAATGACGTGCTTTTAAAACGTTTATTATAAATATGTAACTGATATAATTTTAATGAAGTAAACTTCACCAAAGTTTTTTGCTGAATAATCAATTTGTTTTGAATTTAATTGATTTGAAGAGAGCAGTCAAGTATCACCTTGCAATTAGTTATTTCATCTTTCATGTCGGTACCAAAGTATCTTTGGTGAGACGCGTATATCTTTCGAGCACGTTAAGGTTAAGACCCTTTATTTAACACCTATGTAAATGACGTTTATTTTGGAAAATCTTTATTAACATCAAGTGTGGTATAAGTCGAGCCACAATATAAAAAAATAATAATCACAGGTAATAAATAAACCTAGGGCAATAAAACAAAGCCTTATTTCCCACAAAATAATTTATTATGATTTAATATTAAAGTTTTATTACAGTAAATAGGTATAAAATCTCTGAGGAAGAGCACAACTTTGCAACTCTGATCGAGCTCGAAAGTTTTTCTAGAGAATATTAAATTTACGTCGTCGCGTTACGTCCGACACCGCAAAAGTTGTGGAGGTAATACAGGGTAGCGCAGATTATCAGGTTGTATACAGTTTAATATATTTCCTTTTTTAGATCCATTACAAGGTTGTGTAAATTTTTAAGTTTTCGTTTTTTTCTTATTAAGTATTGACTCGACATAGACAGCACCCCGCCTGATATCTTAATATCAGAGCTTACTCTAGTACGGTCCATGAATAAAGGAAACTGCTACTACAATTCAATAATTGTCGGTAGCAGTCACATCTACTATGCTGGCCTGGTTAGAGCTGGTAACTTATTAGTTGTTGCCGAAACGCGATTAAGCCACTTCACGGTCTGTATACTTGTAAGTGTATTACCTCGGATCGGCAGACTGGGCACTACTGCCTACGACTCTTTGATAACCAGACCCGGAGAAAATATATGCCTCTTTTTTTATTAACTTTACGCTTTTAGCGTGGCCCAATTGGTTATGGAGCACTTCTTAGTAGAAAGGTAACATGATAATTGTTGCAGGCGGCAGCTTATGGAGGTTGACTTGCCTGGCTAAAACGCTCTGGGCATTCCTCCGGTCTTCATGGTTTATGGAGCACGAGTAAACAGTCTGCCAACACATACATGTCTAATTAAACGCTCATGAAGTGAGCTAGTCACGTAATTAGTACGTACCTATTGGCTTTCTTATCTTTGTTTTAATTTTTTTTCATGAATATAATATAAACCAAGAAAGAATCTAATAAAATACTAAAATAAATTTATTAATATTCTAGCGAGAAATTTTATTCATAAATTAATTAATTAGTAAAAGATCAAAATTCCTAAACTAAATGCGCTGTAGGGTAGATAACTCAGGGTTATGTTAAAAATGCCGTCCTTTCATAAAATCGTAATGAGTGGGAAAAATTCAGGAAAGGTTCAGTGCCCGTTATAAGGAGTCAATAAATTTTATATGGTTTGTTCGTTCACCCTGGTGGACGAGTAGTAAATAGCCCTGGGTATGTCCTAGTATAATCCATACTTATGTATTATTTATTATTTATGTATTATTATATAATATGTCCCGTTTATATCTACAGACATCGACAGACACTGTTTATTCATATCTAGGATGCCGTGTCAAACATTAGCCGCCATTTCATCGGCATCGGCAACATCGACAACGACAACGACATCGGCGTCGAAATTCATTTCATAAAGAGAAGAAGAAAAAATGCCTGCATGGTTCCGATGCTCTATTCATACTGCCCGGCATACACCCATGTACATTACCGCGCAGACAATGAATTTATTCCGCGAATAGACGGCTTGTGTCTGTTCGTGTCAAAAGTGAATACATTAATACACATTGTATAGAAGAATTGTATTTAGTTTTGCACGCTCAATAGTTGAAAATTTAAGACTATATGTATAGTCTTTACTAATGAAATAAAAAAAATCAGTGATAAAATGTATGTAGTTGATATATTTTTTTAAACCAAGAATCTTTTAAAATTTAAAAGAACCTGGGTCTAAAAAACCCATTTAAAATTTAAATAAATGGGCATTACAGGAAATTGATATTGACTTTATACGTAATGATTAGACATATTTTTATTTCTATGTTTATATTTAAGGCGACTGTGAAGTAATTGTATTGAAATGTATTTTTTATATATGTACTTTTATTGTTTTGTTTTTATGATACGAGCACTTTAGTAGCTTGGTATAGAAATGAAAATAAAATGAAAATATCTGTAAAACCGTATAATATTTCATTTATTATAATGTTAAATTTTTATGTCGTCCACCAGTGAACGCTTGGCAAGTATGGAACCGAAAAAACAAATTATAATGAAAAAAGCTAAAGGCGTTTTCGCTATCGATATGCTAAAATATGGAAAGTATTTAATAATGGTAACCCCGTAATAGCTCCCAGCATATTTTGTAGGTGTTAGGGTCGGCTATTAAATGCACTCACAAAATACTCTGTATTTGATAGCTTTTTATATTATATTTAAGTATGTGCGAAAGAAAAAGGTTTTTTTCGTCTTGCCTGAATGTCCAAGAACGTTGACGACTGAAAAAACAATTGACATGACGGTTGCTTATCGCCGTCATTAGGACGTCTATCATGCGGACTATTTTATGTCATTTAATACATTTTGTAAATAATCCCTAATAACTTACAAACGTTATAAGTTACTTCATCAACAACCAATTTTAAAAATAATGTTTTCTTTAAACCACTTTGTTATGCGAAGTTGAATATAGGTATATTTATATTAGAAACACAATGCCCACCAAAGCCTCCTCGTAAATAAAACCTCAACACATAGATCTTTGAGCAAAGCCTATGGAGCTGGTAGTGGGTGATGGATATACTAACAATTTGCATGTGAAAGAGGAATATCGACACAGTGTAGGGTTGGTAAACATAAACGATGTATACGAAGTATTACTTAACAAACCGAGAACTGATTCGATTCGAAACGTTTTCGCTTTATTTTTAGAAAGTAAAAAAATTATTCTAAATCATGGCCAAAAACCTCTCATCTAAATCATCGATTAACATCCAAATCGTTTTTCTAGTATTATTTTTAAGAATAAATTTAGCATTTAGTTTTTAAATAAATATAATATATCAATATGTTATTAAATTATAATAATTTAAACCTAATGTTTGTTTTATTATGGCTCGACATAATATAGCCCCGCCTGATGTTAAGCTGGAGTGCGGTCTATAAATCGAGGTTACTGATACTACAGATAAATAAATGCAAGTAGCAGTCACAATAATAAAATATCTGAAACATCCACTTAGCCGGTCTAGAAAAGTAGTCAGGTTATATTTGATGTACCTATATGGAAACTTGCACCCTCCTATCCTATGAAATAAGATCATTTACTTAGTCTACCGACCCGGGGTAGAACTATCATTTACTGTCATAAACTGAATCTTACTAGTTGTAATTCGACTAGGCTGACACGGTGTATGACTGCTGTTTGGTGTCATCTATGACAACAATTGCCTTCACTCATGAATGGCATTCCAGCTTCAGCCATGTTTTTATAATATATTTTTTTGTGGGTTGGCATATGACAACATTCCGCCTGATATTAATCTGGAGTGTGGGGACTGTTACTACAGTCAAACAATTTTTAATAGCAGTTGCATTTTCTATGCCAGCCTAGTTGGTTCCGAAACTCGGTTAAGGTACTTCACAGTGTTTACATTGTAAGTGGCTGTACTACCCCGGATCAGCAGACTGGGCACTATTGCCCACCACTTATAAACAACTGGACCTGAATCAATATTAATATTCGCCTCTTTTTTATATTACCAAATATTAATAATATTAATAATAAATATTTAATATAAATAAATCTATTATAAACATTTTTTAGGTTCAAACCGGGAATAGAAGCTGGCCCTTCTACGCGGCGAACTTGTGTGCTAACCAATGCGCCACGCGTGTCATCAAAGTATAACGCGACAATGTAAAAAAATCTTATGCTGATCACTGTTAAAACAACGAATATGTAACATAATTATATATTTGGGATTTTTCACAGCCTTATGATTTTTTCTACTTTAAACTTTAGTCTCACGAGTAGGCTATTTAAAAATACAATAATAATAATAAAGACCAAGGTAGCAATATAAAAACAATAATAATTAATTATTTAATATATTTTAATAAATTATTCCTAATAGAAAAAAACTAATATTTATATTTTAGTTAGTTTAGAAGTTCTGCAAATGTCATCCGATGTCATCCCACAATTTTCTTTGAACAGCGAGGGACTCCAAGACTTATGATAAATGACATCAACTTTCTGAAAACTATGTCAAGTGGAGATTCTACCGGAACTTATAACTGAGATTTCTTGTGGATTACTTCATACATTTTATATATTTTATAGTTTTTAGTCTTAAAATAAAGAAGTAGATACGTTATATACTTTGTAACTAACCAAAGGATTACTCGTATAATATCTATTATCAGGACAAAATAATTGTACAAGGAAAGGGGCTGCTGGAATTCAGATTTGATTTATAGTGCAATAGATGTGCAAAAGGCAATCTGAGCCAGCAGCCAACTCAGGCCCTGGGCAGGATTTTAGATCAGTCGGTACCTATAGCTAGAATACAGCCACATTCAATCACAATTATCTGAAACGCACAACTAGGGTTAAAATATTTGTTTTAATAAAATTTATAGCTGTTTATATATATCATAACTAGTGTTAAAAAATAACAAGACTGCGATTGGAAATTTATATTTTGATGCACTTGCTTTTCGCCATCTGTACTCCATCTCACTAGATTTTGTTTTAAACCTATAATATTTTTTGTAATTAATAATATGAATCTGTATTCAAAATAGAATTGAAATATAAAAGGTGAATAGGTATAGTTACTATTTATCCCTTTTTATTTTCCATTTAATTCCATTCATTTTGTTAACATAGAAAATTAGGAAAACGTCTTCCTGATCCTTAGTAGGTAATAAATCAACTGATTCCACCATCACGATGTGCACGTGATTTGAAAGAACAAATACATTTCAAAAATAAGGGTTTTAAATAGTAACATATAAACTTGAAAAATATATAATTTAAAACATAATTTGACAAAATATATACGTCTAAATAGAAATAAGCCGGGATCAGAGAGGTTTTTTGTTCTGTAAAATTTACGGCTTGGGCATGCCAATATTGACGCATTTAACGGCAGTGTAGGCATTTAAAGTATATTTATTTTATGTAATTTATATAGATTTGTAAGACGTTCATGATTAAGTTACATCATCAGCCAGAAGACGTCCACTACTGAACATAGGTCAACCCCTTAAGTTACATAATCGGGCTTTTTCATAGAACTGTTCTTACTAATGATAGTATGCTTCAATAATAACAGCACTCCACCATATGTTAGGCTGGAGTGTGGTTCATAAAAAGCAACTATTCAATAAATACTTAAAGCCATATATATAAACCTCTAAATAAATTAGGCAAAAAAAAAGAAGCATTATATTTTGAGAGATTTATTTATAGAAAAGGTCAAAATGTAACATTTAAAAATAAATAAATCTGTTTACTTTGAACATAATTTTATTACCTCATGGTCCTACCAAAAAATCTGAAAGGTAAAGGAAAAAACTCAACAAATATACCTGAATAAATTTACGGCGTAAAAAGGAGACTTTTGGTTCCGTAATAAATATTACAACTAAAATAAGGTTTCAAATCAAAAGTGTCCAATAAAAGGCTACGTTCTTCCCCTCGATATATCACCATGTGACGTGTAACCTAAGCGATCTTATTAATAGCTGGACCATATTAGTTTAAAGATACTATGTCACTAACTAATCAAACTATTAGCGACCTAAACTATAAATATTTTACCACAGGTGACCATTGGTCAATTGACAATAATTCTCTTTACTCTTTATAACCCTTTCTACATTAACCCCTTTGTGAAAACTATACAAAGATGAAATAACTCTGCAATATTATTTTTTACTTAAAAACAGTAATGTTTTCGCGAAACCCATAGAGTACACTATATTTAGTAATATTTACTATAAAAGAAAATCTAGCCTTACACATCAGTCTACTACGCGTCTCAGACTGGTGTGTCGAAGCAAAGATTTATTTCATAGAATTTATTGGTAATATTTAAATAATAAATATATTCTAAAAAGAGGCAGATATTTGCTCCTGGTCTGGGTATTTAAGTTGTCGGCAGTTGATAGTCATCAACATAAAAGCTGATTCATAAACGTCATTGAGCCATTTTGCGATCTGTACACAATGACCACTAACAGACATATATTATATACATTTGGTAATAATAATTTTTAACAACACCTAAACTTGGTGGATGACAATAAGGGGAGTTCTAAGAGCGCCGACAACTGAAAAAAAACGTCACGTCTTACGGTTGCCTCAGTCGCCGTCACATCAAAAAATATTATGTTTAAGTATTTAGAATGAATAAATTTTAAGGTACTACTACAAAAACGAACACTAACTTCGGTCAATAGAAGCTTCTGTATGGGGGTCTTCATTTGATACCGACATTAATCATCGCTGTCATTCGACCCTTTAAGCCCCAATTGAGAGTAAATAGGTCAAAGTTACTTGTCTCTGAAACTTGGAGATTTTTTTCAGGTGGATCCTTCATGATTTCCTATATAGGTTCCAAGGCGTTACTTTGGAAACAGTTTGTCCTCTAAGATACTTTAATGAACATTTTGGACTGATTGAACCTTTAGACTGAAAGGTATTTAGACTGAATGAACCTTTCAGATTTATTTTTATATAGATTTTTCAGGTAGCCATAAGATTATTTAACCATAAAAAACGTAAGTTTACCTAACAATTTTGTTATTTACATGATTCACACATAATTTAATTAATTCCTATATAACTCAAATATTACTCGTTTAATAAATTAAACAAATTTTATGCGGCTTACTATCGCGTTTATTTTGGTTTTGATTTTACAATTTTTTATTATTCCAACGTTTCGAGAGCTTTGCAGCCATCGTGGTCACGGAGAGACTGAAGTGTTGGTCGTCCTATTGGTTGATGCTGTTATTGTTTCCAAAACTACCCCGTTTGATATTTTTTCAGTTCCCGGTTTATTTCAAATTTTTGCAAAAATAACTGACGGTGTCATCTGGTTTGGCAGTTTGCTGGACTTGGGACTTGAGTTTGTGAATTATGGGGTCCCAGGTGTTAAATAATCGCCAACCACCTTCTCTATTGAAATTAGGATGTTTTTTAATCATAATAGCCTCGCGTACCATCCTGGGTATCAGTCGACTTTCCTTTGCGAGGATCTTTGGTTTGTCGAAACGGATGTAGTGATTGGCGCCGTCCTGTTAATGCTCACAAACTGCAGACTTTCCACTACGTTGGTGTTTTATATCCGCGATATGTTCCCGTACACGTGTGCATATATTTCTTTTTATCTGTCCTATATACGAGAGTCCACAGTCACATTCTAACTGGTACACCCCTGCATCTTGTAAAGGAATGTTAGTTTTCACAGGTCTCAGGTATTAGTGTAGCTTTATATGCGGCACACCCTTCACATATGGCAGGATGAGAGGGGCACGATCCACTGTCGGTGTTTTCACATGTTCGACGAGCGGGATGGATCCATGAAGATGTCAGCGACCACAGGAGACACGGGAGAGCCCATTGCTACTCCATCCACTTGATTGTAGAATTCACCATTCCAGTACAGGTATGCCGATGTTGTCTTACATCGGGATTCTTACTGTCGTGTTCAAGAAGTTGTGCATATTCTTGAGGGTAATCATGTTCAGTTAGCTTCCTTTTTACAATTCTGATGCAGTCTGATTGTAGCGCCGTGCTTTTACACGGTCTTACATAATTCATTTTTAAGCTAATTAATTATCTTATACTAGTTCTATTTGTGTTTATTTGTGAATAATTGCGTTACATACCTTAATGTTAATATTTTTATCACTTATAATATACTTCTGTAAACGGGTTTTTACGTATCGATAGCCTTTATATTTTTCCACATATTTCACTATTTATTTTATTAGATTATCACTGAAATAAGCCTGATAATACACTTTTTCTACTTTGTTTACATATTTTGACATTTATGTCATCGATACGTGACAACCCGGTATTTTTCTTAATTTGGTTTAAAATACGCCTGTATGAAGGCTATTTCACAAAAATTGACCACTTTTGGCATAATATCGTTTTTATTGCATTTGAAATTGGATTATTTTACCAATTTCATTTGATTTTGGAATGGAAAGATTTTATGCCTATATAAGCAGGCAAAGCCCAGAATTCGGCAGTCTTCCTCCAGTCTTGTATTGACTATAGTATTATTATAGGCCTTGTTCTGGGGCTAGTTAACCCCAGAACCTTGCAGTGCCTCATCATAAAGTACGTCATAAAGATTTTCACATCCAAATTCATATGGAATATTAAATTTATGGATTAATGGGAATTTAACATTGTACAATTTTGGTAGCCCACAATCAGTTTAATTAAAGGATTTGTGGAAGGGATTTGACTCCAGGAGTTGCGTGAGTACCCTTTAAGTCACATCCAAACATTTGGGGTCCAGGTGCCACGTGTCCTGTCATCAGTTTTCCCTGGTCGAGTGAGCCTCCAAGCCGCCGACCTTTATTGGGATTTATCGTATTGTGGACGTCTTAAGGTCGTCCACATAGATTATATATATATTTTATAAAATTATCTGTCATTTATATAGACTTTGTAATTAGTATTTAGTTATTTTTAATATATTATCAATCTAATTCAAGTCTATTTATTTCACGACAGATTGGCGCCCAACTTTAATAACTTATATTTAATAAAATAATTATAACATATGTTATATATTATTATTTAATTTTCTTTCAAATTCAAATTTGGGCTTTTCAGAAGTTACCACAAACATTATTTGGCTTGAACATTTCGATATAAGTTAGAACTCACCCATCCCATCGCTCATTATTATTTATTTCCATTTATAGATAATTTTAATTATTTAATTTTTTTCCTGATATTTTTTCTCTCTTTAACATGCCAAAAACTAAAGATCCCAGTACCCCTGGTCCTGCGTCTCTTAGTATTAAACCATGCTCCCACCAGTTCGTTTTACCTCAACCTCCAATAAACGAATTTAAAAAAATCTCTTTTAATGGAAAAACTTGTCCGCGAACTTTTATTCGTGATTTAGAAGAATTTTGTATCGCGAGGAAACTTTCAAAAGAAAATCTTCTTGATTTTGGTTTTGAATTATTTACGGGTGTGGCATTACATTGGTATCGTTTCCAACGCCAATTTAACCCTGATTTATCGTGGAAGGTTTTATGTACTACATTGATTAAAGATTTTGGAGAAAAAGACTTTGATTTTAAATTATTAAATGCTATTAATAAAAGAACACAAGGGGCTGATGAATCAATAGCAGTTTTTGTTTCAATTATTTATGCCATGTTTTCTCAATTATCCGAAGAGATAAGTGAACGTGAGAAATTATCAATTTTATTGAGGAATATTAAACCTTGTTATTCTACTTTTATAGCGTTAAATAATGTAAATACGGTCCTAGGGTTAATTTCAACGTGTCAAAAATATGAAGAAATTTTAGATCATAATAAAAATTTTGAAGAACCTCAAAATAATCTTGGTGCTTTCAATGCAGATTTTGCGTATAAAGGCTCTTCTTCTGCTACTGTTGACTTACCTCAACATACGAAAGTTTTTAAAAATAACGTTAATGTTGTTTCGACTACTAATGATTTTCGAACACCAACTCCGTTTTGTAAGCGTTGTCGTATATTGGGACATTCTTTACGTGAATGTTCTCAAACAAATATCGTTTGTTTTAAATGTGGTCTTAAAGATTTTAAATTTTACAATTGCCCTAGTTGCAATTCGAAAAAGCAATTAAAATCTACTTTACCGTCAAAAAAACTAACTATCGACTTGGTTAATAAATTCGACCCAGAAGACTGGCATAATTGGTTATCTACTATTAAAAACTTTTTAAATTGTTACAGAACTACTTCAGTTCTGTACGATAATGAAAAGGATTACACTCGTCCTTTTATTAACGTCTTTGTTAATAATAGTCCTTTATCTGGTCTGCTTGATAGTGGCAGTTCCTTGACTATTTTAGGGAGTAATTCTCATCTTCAAATTATTAAACTGGGTTTTACATTATCCAAGTCTGTACCTATTATTATATCTACTGCCAATAATTATAAACTTAAATCTTTGGGACATTTTGATCTCCCTTTTACTTTTAACGGGCAAACACATTTAATTAAAACATACGTGTTTCCTGAAATTTCCCCATCCCTTATACTTGGGACGGATTTTTGGAAAAAATTCAACTTAGTCCCTAAATTATTATCTTCAGCTTTTAATACTACGGGTCAATGTCTTACTATTTCTGAAAATGACAAGAAGATTCTACCGTATGAGAATCTTTCTAATTCTCAAAAAGCTATTGCTGACGACTTGATCTTCAGATTTAAAAGTATTTCTTTTGAAGAAAAGGGCGTACTAGGTCGTACTGACCTGATTTGCCATAGAATAGATACCGGAGATTGCCCTCCTATTAAACAACGTGGTTATAGACTTTCTCCTGAAAAACAGAAAGCTCTTATTAACGAGGTTGATAAAATGCTGGATTGGAAGGTGATAGAAAAATGTGAAAGCCCTTGGTTATCACCAGTACTCATTACCCCCAAGAAAAATGGAGAATGGAGATTTTGTGTAGATAGCAGAAAATTAAACTCTGTTACTCGGCGTGATGCCTACAGTCTACCTTTGATTAATGAAATACTTGATCATCTTACTAATGCCAAATTTCTTTCTAGCATTGATATTGCTAAAGCCTTTTGGGAAATTCCTTTAAACCCTGCTGATAGAGATAAAACAGCGTTTTATGTACCTGGCAGAGGCATGTATCGTTTTGCCGTAATGCCTTTTGGTCTGACTAATGCTCCTGCTACACAGCAGAGGCTCATGGACACGTTGTTCACACCTGAATTTGAAAACAAGGTGTTTTGTTATCTTGATGATATTGTGATTATTAGCGAAACTTTTGATGAACACATTTCATTATTAATCAAAGTTTTTGAAAAACTTTCTTTCGCTAAACTTACTATTAATTTTGAAAAAAGTTTATTTTTTAGAAATGAACTTAAATATTTAGGTTACATCGTGGACGAACATGGTTTACGTGCCGATCCAATGAAAATTAATTCTGTTCTCGAATATCCTGTTCCTACTAGTCGTAAAGAAGTTCGCAGATTTCTGGGAACATGTAGTTGGTTTCGACGATTTATTTCTAATTTCAGCTCTATTGCTGCTCCTCTTAATAAACTAACTAGCAATGGTAAGAACGCTCCTAAATTCGTTTGGAATCAGGAAGCTTCTCAAGCTTTTCTAAAACTAAAAGAAGCTTTAGTAACTACTCCAGTTTTAGCTTGTCCTGACTTTAACCTACCTTTTTCAGTTCATACTGATGCTTCGAACTTTGGTATTGGTGCAATGCTTACGCAACAACAAGGTTCAAACGAAGTAGTCATTGCTTATATGAGTAAATCACTCAATAAGAATGAACAGAACTATTCCACCACTGAGAGAGAAACTCTTGCTGTTATTACTGCACTCGAACACTGGCGTTGTTATCTTGACAATGGCAAACAATTTACCGTTTTCACAGATCACGCTGCTCTCCAATGGTTTCTTAAACTTTCGAACCCTTCGGGTAGACTTGCTCGTTGGACTATACGCTTATCATCCTTCAATTTCTTACTTAAACATAAAAAAGGTAAAGAAAATGTTGTCCCTGACCTCTTGTCACGGTCTAGAAATTTGACATCCGATATTGCTACCTTAAATGTTTTGACTCTCACGGCGCAAGATCACTATAATAAAGTTCTTAGCGGCTGTCAAAATAATCCTGATAGTTTTCCTAACTATTCTCTTAAGGATAATAAACTGTATCGTCTCACTCACTCTCCTAATGTGATAAATGATGACTTTATTTGGAAAGAAGTTCCTCCCCCCGATTGTAGATTAAACTTGGTTAAATCTTATCACGGATTACCAGGTGAACCTCACCTTGGCATCTTTAAAACTTATAAAAAGCTTTCGTTGCTATATTATTGGTCAGGTATGTTTAAAGACATATCTAAATTTATTTTAGATTGCGAGAATTGCCTTGCATATAAACATCCTAATCATTCACCTTATGGTCCTATGGGTAAACCTAAGATTTGTTCAAGACCTTTTCAATGTATATCTCTTGATTTAATGGGTCCCCTACCTATGACCAGAGGACGCAATCAATACATTCTAGTTGTTAATTGCTGTTTTTCTAAATATACTTTAATTTTCCCGCTTAAGCGTGCTATTTCTAAAAATATTATCAATTGTTTGGAAAACTTTGTGTTTTTAGTTCACGGTGTTCCACAAACAATTATTATGGACAATGGTCCACAATTTCAATGCAAGGAGTTTAAATCACTTTTAAATAACTATAAGATACCATTCGTGTCGTATTCTCCTCACTATTGCCCACAGGTCAATCCCACTGAGAGATATAACAGAACCATTGGTACTGCTCTAGCCTCTCTTGTTGGTGATGATCATAGAAGCTGGGATATTCATTTATCAAAAATTCAATATGCTATGAATAGTACGGTTAACGCAGTAACGGGATATTCTCCGTCATTTTTAGTTTTTGGTAGAGAGACCATAAATTGTGGATCTATATATACTCCTACTAATGTTATTGATGATTATACATTTATGCCACGCGATATTTACGCGGATAATATGGGGCTTTTGTCAACTATATTCGACAAAGTCCAAGTAGCATTATACGCTTCTCATGCGAAAAACAGTTCTCGGTATGATCTTCGTCATCCTTTTAAAGAATTTAATATTGGCGATTTCGTCTGGCGAAAGAATTACGTTTTAAGTAACGCTGGAGCCTACTTCAGTGCGAAATTAGCGCCTAGATATATTCGGAGCAAAGTTGTTCGTAAACTTTCTCCTCTAGTTTATATTCTTGAGGATAATAATGGGTCACGAGCTAAATGGCATATTAAAGATATTAAAAATTAGATCATATATACTGATAAATTTTTTTCATTATTATTCTTATTTATTTATTTTACTTTATTATTTTAATAACTTAAATAATTTTATTATTTGTCATTACTATAACATGCTTAAATAATAATAAAATGTCTTCAACTCTACTAAGTTGATATTATTTAAAAATGAAAATAATATTTATTATTTCATTTAATATTGTACATATTGTACATTTTGCCTTTAATCCTATTATATGGATGGCATATTTCATATTATTATTATTTAATTTTTATGTATTCAATGTGTTGTATACCTAATATTTATACTGACATTTCTTGACATTGGTTTTTATTAGTTTGGTTTTCCGAAGCCAAAAGATACTAAGTCCATAATTTTTTTAATTAAAATATTTTTTGGTTTTCCGAAGTCAAAAGAAACTAAGTCCATAATTTTTTAGTTTGGCTTTCGGAAGTCAAAAGACTTAAGTCCAGATTTTTTAAACTTTCCTAAATTTAAAACTTTTGTTTAGTTTTTCAAAACCAAAGGAAACTAAGTCCATATATCTTAATTTTTCGTAAATTGTATCTGGCAACGGACTTTACCTAGTCCTACCAGATTTTTATTTTAACCCTACCATATCGACAATTTATATTGACGATTTCTTTTAATCCTACTAAGTTGATGATTTTTTCAAACATACTTTCGAGCTTTATAGCTCACGTTTTGAATTTAAAATGATAAATAAAATTATTATAATTTTATTTATTTTATATTTTACATTTGTGCTTTATTGTACATTTTGCCTTTATTCCCATAATAGGGGTGGCATAGTTTATATTATATTACAATTTTTTTTTGCTTCTCATCTTCAATTAACTGAATTTATTTCGACTCCTTCATTTCACTATGGTCATCCATTATTAATGTCTATTAAGCTATTTTTTATATAAAAAAAAATTATTTATAAAAAATATATATTTTTAGAATGCTAATACCCTTCAGCATTCTATATTCTATCATATGAGCGGATGATAACTCATTTTAAAGAAGCCTAGGTCAATTGTGTGCGCTTTTAATTAGCGTAACGCTATGTTCATTTGAATATTCCATTTCGGGAAAACTATTAGAGCTTTTCTTAGCTCAATTGTGTGCGCTTTTAATGAGCGTAACGCTATGTTCGTTTGAACATCCCATATGGGAAAACTATTAGAGCTTTTCTTAGCTCAATTATGTCGAAATACCAATTTGACTATAATTTTAATGACATTACTTCGTCATTTGTATATATTTTATCATCTCATTATACTAGGGATTTCATACGAGAGCGGAATGATAGACTCTATAAAAAAGCCAACTGTCGCGTAATAAAGGTACTTCTCTTGGAGTAGGAGCCATAAGTTGTGAGCCCTACCCCTTGCTCTGGAAGAAGACAGCGTGAATGATGAATGAATGACTTATGAAAGGATGATATGAAAGAGTTGAGAAGATGCCCATAACCTCAAAATTTTTCTCTGAGTATAAAAATTTTCTGGGGTCGTGGGGGAAATGTAGCGCCGTGCTTTTACACGGTCTTACATAATTCATTTTTAAGCTAATTAATTATCTTATACTAGTTCTATTTGTGTTTATTTGTGAATAATTGCGTTACATACCTTAATGTTAATATTTTTATCACTTATAATATACTTCTGTAAACGGGTTTTTACGTATCGATAGCCTTTATATTTTTCCACATATTTCACTATTTATTTTATTAGATTATCACTGAAATAAGCCTGATAATACACTTTTTCTACTTTGTTTACATATTTTGACATTTATGTCATCGATACGTGACAACCCGGTATTTTTCTTAATTTGGTTTAAAATACGCCTGTATGAAGGCTATTTCACAAAAATTGACCACTTTTGGCATAATATCGTTTTTATTGCATTTGAAATTGGATTATTTTACCAATTTCATTTGATTTTGGAATGGAAAGATTTTATGCCTATATAAGCAGGCAAAGCCCAGAATTCGGCAGTCTTCCTCCAGTCTTGTATTGACTATAGTATTATTATAGGCCTTGTTCTGGGGCTAGTTAACCCCAGAACCTTGCAGTGCCTCATCATAAAGTACGTCATAAAGATTTTCACATCCAAATTCATATGGAATATTAAATTTATGGATTAATGGGAATTTAACATTGTACAATTTTGGTAGCCCACAATCAGTTTAATTAAAGGATTTGTGGAAGGGATTTGACTCCAGGAGTTGCGTGAGTACCCTTTAAGTCACATCCAAACATTTGGGGTCCAGGTGCCACGTGTCCTGTCATCAGTTTTCCCTGGTCGAGTGAGCCTCCAAGCCGCCGACCTTTATTGGGATTTATCGTATTGTGATGGAATATTAAATTTATGGATTAATGGGAATTTAACATTGTACAATTTTGGTAGCCCACAATCAGTTTAATTAAAGGATTTGTGGAAGGGATTTGACTCCAGGAGTTGCGTGAGTACCCTTTAAGTCACATCCAAACATTTGGGGTCCAGGTGCCACGTGTCCTGTCATCAGTTTTCCCTGGTCGAGTGAGCCTCCAAGCCGCCGACCTTTATTGGGATTTATCGTATTGTGGACGTCTTAAGGTCGTCCACATAGATTATATATATATTTTATAAAATTATCTGTCATTTATATAGACTTTGTAATTAGTATTTAGTTATTTTTAATATATTATCAATCTAATTCAAGTCTATTTATTTCACGACATGATACTGGTAAGCATGTGAATAGAGACTGAACATCAAAACTGACCATAGTTTCATTGTCTCCGAGCTTCGATAGTAAGCCGCATAAAATTTGTTTAATTCATTAATCAATGTTCGCGCAAAATCTAAGAAAATACTATTACTCGTTTAGCTCAATATTAAATATATATTATTAATATTGAGCTAAACGAGTAATATTTGAGTTATATAAGAATTCTTTAAATTATGTGTGAATCATGTAAATAACAAAATTGTTAGGTTAGGTTAGGTTAGTTATATTATATATATATAAAACCTAAGTTTTTTCCCACTTTATAACCTTTGATCCTTCAAGCGAACCGTAAAAGGAGTCTTATAGAGACGACAGTGAACTGAATTAGTGTTTTTAAGCTGTCAATGCTCCTGGACTTACCACCAGGCAAGTTAAGGTAAATTGTCTGATATAAAATAATAAATAAATTAAAGATACTCGACGTAAGCTTGAATCTAGAACACGAGCCATCTAAAACGTGTTCTAAAAGTAAGAAAAATAATTTGTGTGATAAGATTCAAATTGGCCGGTTTTGGATCCATTATAACAAGAAATAACACATTGCTGCTAAAACAAGCGTAGTTAAATTATGTAAATTTATTAATATTCGCATTAATTTTGCAAACAGTAACGTTGTATTCGACGTCAAAATTCGCTACAAAATTTGAATGCTCATGTTTTAGGCTAAAGTAGGTTTAATATACAAACTTGTTAAATGTGACTGCCAAGATATTTTATAATCATTACCACGTCGGCCATTACTCGTCTACTGCTGGACACAGGCCTCCTCATCAATCTCTACAGTGGCCTGCTGCAAGCGGTCTCATCCGGCGTTTCCTACTATCTTTAGTAGTCCATCTTGTGGGTAAATGTCCTACGCTGCGTTATAGTTTAAAATATATTTTTGTATTGTGTTTATATAATATGTTCGATATACAAAACTGATAATAAAATAATATAATACATAGATTAAATTCTGCAACAAACTAATAAGCAAGTATGTTAAAGAACTACGTGAGTATATATATCATTCAATCAAATTTTCACGCCTTTTCCCACAGGGATAGGCAGAAACAATCGAGCGCCACTTGCTACGATCCGGTCACAACTCCCACGCTTCCCTCACATCTACAACTCTATATAATTATATAATTTATAAAAAATATTGTAATTTAATAATAATTTGCTTATCATCAGGCGGACCGAGGTCAGATGTCGTGTCACAATAAAAAAAAATAAAAAAAAAAAATTATTCAGTAACAGATAAAATTAAAAGTAAATTAACTATAATTATACTATAAATTAAAAAAAAACATCTAATGATGTCACATCATAGATAGTCCCAAGGAGACTGGCAACATTTCCTCTTTGTAGGCTAATACGCTGGAAGAATTAATTGCCGGCCTTCCTATCTCCAGACTTCTCCGTCAGCCGCTTGGACAACTCCTTGGCCAAGCGCTTAGCTGAAGGTCCCCAATGGTCCATCGTCTCGACCCCATACGGCGCAAATTCGTAACAAGACCGAGGTATTAGCGCAGCTTGAGGTTCTCAGCAGAAATGACTATTTGTAGATTTTTATCTTAAGTAATGTCCGATGCGATAAGTAAAAAAATTAAAGAATAATTCAAAAAGCGGCTAGAATAGCCAATGCGACAAACATTTTATATGTTACAGAAGTCACTTTTAATCTTGGACTACAATTTAGGTTTTTCACCGTTATTTGACGTAATCACCGCCTGATTTATTATGTACCTACTATACCTATTGTACATAAAAAAGTAGTAATAGTAAATATTTTGTGGCTGTATTCCAATAATATGAAAGGGGTGGAACAGAAAATGCGAAAACACATTATTGGTGTATAAAAAAAGTGTTTTTGGCAACATTATAAGCTCAGTATTGAGATAAAGTCGCAGCTGGCACAGAGCTCAACGACAAAATAGTACGACACAGTTGTATTGTATTGCGTATTTGGAATACTATTATAAATGATATATAATTTTGTGAATAATATTAAGCACCTAAACAAATTATTAATTGTTTTCAATTATAATAAAAAATAGAAGATTGTTTATTTTAGCATGTACAATATACAATTATACAGACCGTGAAGTGATTTTGTTGCGTTTTGGGATCCAACTAGGCCGGCATATTAGATATAATTGCTACTTACAGTTATTGAATCATAGTAGCAGTGACATACCTTCATGGACCACACTCCAGCTTAACATCAAGCGAGGTGCTGTCATATGTCGATTCATAATTAAAAAAACGATTAAATCGTCACGTGGCAAGTGGCACTCTATTGTCTCTGCCACTCCTGTGTAACAATTTGATTTATTGACTAGGATTTAATAAATGCAAACTCATTGGGGTCATTTTCCAGTATGCCGATAGTACCACCACTTTCAATTGTTTAGTGACTTAGTTGCGTTTTGGGATCAGCTTGTAAGCTGCCGGTTCCAACTGGGCAACTAGTGGATATACGAGTAGTGGATGCCACTGTAAGTTTTTTATCTGTACTAGCAGCCGCCTTCATTCATGGACCGCACTTCAGCCTAATATCAGGCAGGCTGCTGTTATATGTCGAGCCTTATTAATTTTTTTTTTTTTTATTCTGACACGACATCTGACCTCGTCCCGCCTGATGATAAGCAAGAGGATGTCCAAGAGTGACGACGACTGAGAAAACCGGGTTTGTTCACGGCTGCCCCAGTCGCCGTCACTATGCCGGCCAAAGGTGCTTCTTCACGCATCGCTTGAAGGATCCAAGGTCATAGGATGGAGAGAACACATTGGCAGGCAAAGCATTCCACTTGTGAATGAAGAAAACTCTAAATAACAACATTATAGGTTAAAATAATTCGTACAAAACAGAATTCATAATAAAATTACACATATTAAGAGTTAAAGTTAAAATATCATTAAAACTTATTTCATCTAGGTGTTCGTATCTGAATAGAAATTAACCGTACATTTTCATTCCTAACGCGTCACGGTGAGATGTTAGTATTAAGTTACCAATTAAGACTTGCGACAAAAACCTTTTTTAAAGAGTGGTATGCAGCGGTACCCAGTCTGCCGATCTGGGGTAGTACCACCACTTACAAGTATATAGACCGTGAAGTGACTTAGTCGCGTTTAGGGATCAGCTTGTAAGTTGCCGGCCAGCATATTGGATGTAGTCACTACTCACAGTTATTGAACTGTAGTAGCAGTCACCTTCATTAATGGACGGCACCCCAGCTTGACATCAGGCGGGTGCTGTGATATGTCGTGTCAAGATTAAAAAAAAACTGTATAGTTCGTTCGTTAACGTTTATATTATCGTTCAAAAATTCACATAGACCTGCTGGAAGCGGCTTCTCTTCTGTAGTTTGCTGTATTAAGTCTTAGTGACAGCGAGTTTTTGGCCGGCATAGTGACGGGGACTGAGGCAGCTGTGAACAATCTCGGTTTTCTTAGTCATCGTCATCTTGGACCTCCTCTTGCTTATTATCAGGCGGGTCAAGGTCAGTTGCCCTGTCACAATAAAAAAGAAAGAAGTTTTAATTCGGGTTAGTACCACCAGTATCAAGTGTACATACCGTGAAGCTACTTAGTGGCTGGGCCGGCATAGTGGATGCAATTATTTAACTTAAAAAGTAGCGCCTCTATTTTAGAACTACACACCAGCTTAAAACCGGGCATTGTGCTGTCATATCCGTACATGGCCTCAATTCGCAAACTTTCAGTTCTATTTACGAGCTGTTTCTATTTTAGTTTTATTCTAATTTAGCTTGCTTAACTCGTAGTCTGTATTAGTTTATTCTCGTGTATCATACGCAATGGCGAACATATATATCAAAGATAAAAAATAATTATAAGTACCGGCATGGAAGTTTTAACTGCCCTTTTTCGTCTTCTTTGTAATTGATGGCGTGAATGAAAAGTATTTGTTAACTTTTATATACAATATGTATTGTAAAGGCTACAACTGACAAGTTTTTAGTGCCCTTCTTCTTGTCATACGTCTTTCTGAATTGAGGTGACTGCTAATAAAATTCAATAACTGTAAGTAGCAGTCACATCCACGATGGCAACTTACAAGCTGATCCCGCAACGCGTCTAAGCCACTTAACGGTCTGTAGTTTACTATAGTGCCTACCAATAAAAAAGTCGTAATAGATAATGAACAATATAAACGTGGAAGTAGCATGATGAAGGAGCTAACGAGCGATCGTTAGAAGCGCTCGGCGTGTTACGTTATTGCCTGACGAAGTAATTCTAAGACAATTTGCCAAAGCTAGCTTGTTTATTATACATTTAATTAGTAACCACCGAAACCTCCTTCAAATAAATCATCATAATGACCACAAAGTGCCTTATTATAATAGACTTTTTTTTTTCTCAATTTATTATTAAAAAAATGTATTTATAATATTTTACATAAAAGTACAAAAGAAATGTTAGAGAATATTAAATTAATTTTCTATTTTGTTTCTTCGTTACATGCTACTCCTACTAATATAACAAACGCGAAAGTTTGTGAGGATGTTTGTTACTCTTTCATGTTGAAACGGCTGAATTATAATTTACGAGTATGCGGAAAGTATAATAGAAAAATTCATATGCGCACGTAAATATTTAGTCGGCTGCGATCGGCAATGGAACCAGGCCTCTGAAGCTTAACGCTGCTTCAGGGCTGAATTCAAACCAAATACTCTATGGTACTTTGAAAACACATTGTTACCTATTCACAGCTGATATTATTTAAAACACTTTCTTAAATATGCATACAGATCAATCAAATCAATAAAAATGTCACGTCTCTTCTCACAGGGATAGGCAAAGATAATGGAGTGCCACTTGCTACGATCCTGACACAACTCCCTCGCTTCCCTCACATCCACAATCCTATTCATAGACGCTATATAATAAAGAGATAAGAATTTATTTTGTAATAGAAGTGGATATCCTGCGGTTGACGAGCTGAAAGCTGTACCCACTACTTACTATGATTAATTGCCTCGCAGTTGGCGGCTAAAAACCACTTCAGGGTAACTCTACTGTAATGACATGATCTATTACTTTAGCACTGTTACCTGTTCTGAAATTCAGAAATATTTTACTATTCATGTCCTTGAATTAACCTTTTACGTTGTTAAAATTATTTTTGTTTTGAATTAGAAGAAACAAAAGTGTAAGTTTAGACTTATGAGTAGGTATGCGTTTATTTTTTTTAAATAAACTGATCAATCAAATTGTCACGCCTTTTTCCTAGAGGCATAGGCAGAGACAACAGAGCGCCACTTGGCACAATCCTGACACAACTCCCTCGCTTCCCCCACATCCACGATTCTCTCCATACTAGACAACCCAGCTTTCTTGAGAATGTCACCGATTTAGTCGAAGAATACATAAAATATTTTTTAAATGTTAGTGTCATCACAAGATTACTAACAAAACGAAAAAAAGCTCAATGAATCAAGGTTTCAGCTCATTCCGGCACAGAGAGTGGAGACCGGAAAGTAGTACCGTCCTCGGTCAGGCACGGACTCCCTTCCGGTTTAACTAGCTAGCAACGATACCCCTTATTCTAGACTCAACGGTATTTTAAATGAACCTTTTCCTCAGTTTAAAAAGAAAAATCTGACGCTACTGCAAATCCATTGCCGTTGCGGATGCACGTAATAAAAATATACCTAAAAGAAAAACGTTTCTTGTGTTTTAGACAGAAACATAATACTGTTGTTGGACATACTGAATTCATTCATATAAATTCTATCTTATTTAGATATATTATTTATCATCATAAACAGTCACATAGGCATGGATAGGCAAAGACAACTGAGCGCCCCGTTCTCCAATCCTGACACAACTTCTCGCTAAATTCACGATCACATTTCTCATCATAGTGATATTATGATTATATTATTTTATATCCCCAATTCTTCTAAAGAACAATATTTTGTATCATTCTGGTTTTATTATTTAACTCGCCTTCGATTTATAAATCTCATTTCTCAATCTCATTTTTTTTCAATGTGTCTAAACCATCACAATTTTTTTATACAACAATACGGTATTGACTAATAATTGTAAAAAGTACGTTCTTGAAAATAGTACAATTTTTAAACCACCCCAGTATCAAAATCACAAATTCATTAAAGACCATGTTAGGTGTTAAAAATGCCAAGGGTGTAGGCGAGTCATCTATACTCTTGACTTAAAGGTCTCCTGCCAGTAGCGTTTTACTACGGCTGGTAGCATTTACATGTAATATTAATCTTGAACAAGTATTGCACGCAATATAAAAAAGCTATTTATGAACTATTTATTGTGGTAAGAATTTGTGTTAATTCTCTTCATAAATCTGGATGTCTTGATACTTCTTTAATTCATAAGTTGATCATATTCTTTACGGCCGTAAATCATTTTTATTATTAAGTTTTAAAGATTAAAGAGGACGAAAAACTTCCTCGCTATTATTTGGTTAAGGAATAAATTCGATTTTATTATGTACGTGATAATATCTGTTAGCTTTTATTTAACATTTAATTAGTATCTTTTTTATAACTTAGATAATTAAACTGTAACTCTTCTGTTTTCGCAGGGATGGAAAAAGCCGCGTACTTCCTATGATACTGACATACGAGTACATGACTTTAACTTTCTCTACATCCAAACTTTAAGTACATAATTAAAATTGTTATTTTATGTATATTTTTCAATATTATTAAAAATATTAAAATTATTCATAGTATTATTGTTAGACTCTTGAGCCCATAGTAGCAAGATAATTTGTATTTTACCCAACAATATATTATGTTTTCGTGTTTTTGTTTATATCGTTTTTCTCGGTGGAACGGTGTAAATGTAGCATGGGGTCGATTGCCGCGTGCTTGTGACTCTGAGTGGAGGGTTAAAAATGCAGGAGCCTTTTACTTGAGTAAACAGCAGCTTTTGTTCGGCCACAACGTGAAATGCTACCGGCGTAGCGGTTATCTGGTTAAAGTACCAGAGTAAAAAAGGAATTTTGGAATATTTTTGGCTTGCTTTTTGAAGTTTTGTCTACAGCAGAAAAAAAGAGTTCATGTGTACAATTTGGACAAGGTGAAATTTTCGTATTATTTCCTGCTTTTGCAACAGATTTTATAAAGAATAGTTACTCTACATATCATTACATAGTTATACCTAAAAATTATTATAAATATAAATATAAAAGTAGATTGTCAAAAATAATTTATAAATCTGATGTGGATGGATGCATTAAACGAGGCAGACCCAGTTGCGTGTTCTCCGACCGGAGACATCCTCAAAAAAGCTGAGTTGCCTAGTGCCTATAATCTTAAAGCTTGTATAAAAAGAATTGTTGATGTGGGGAAAGCGAGGGAGTTGTGTCAGAATCGTGGCAAGTGGCGCTCCATTGTCTCTGCCTATCCCTGTGGGAAAAAGGCGTGACATTGATTGATTAATAATTATTTGACTTCCGACTAAGGAGGTTTTGGTATTATACGCTTAAAAAAATCAATAATTTATATTAACGTAATGAAGTACTATACAATGCATTTAAGTCAGATGTGACTGGAAGGATAAAACGGTGACGACCTTTGGCAAATAAGGGGTATTTTAAAGTGCGCTCCATTGTTTCTGCCTATCCCTGTGCAAAATATTTATTTATCAATGCTATTGTAGCAATGTAATCCAATATCAATAAGTCTTATAAATGTAATACGTAACTGGAAAATTTAATCTTCGAAATTTCATCTAATAACACCGATTGTCCCTAGAATTTTCTGTAAAATGTCCTTTACAATATACGATTCATATTTAGTGGCTGCGTAATTTTTTTTTTAATTTTTTATTTATTTACATTTCTATATTAAGCTACTTAAGTGTTTGTATCATAGAAACAGGACAACCAAAGTACATATATCAAAGATACATTGGTACCGGTGGGTGGTTTCGAACTCGTGCTCTCGGTTTGTGTAAACAATGCACTGCCACTACACCACGGTCGCCTGAAGTTTGTGTTTATTGTGTTTTTTTTACGCGTATGATAACTATTATTAGAGAATTCTTTTAAATATTCAAACAGACCCGACATCTGATCTCAACTTGCCTTAAAGGGGATTCCACAAGTGCCGACGACTAAATAAAGCCGACTTAGTTTACGGTTGCTTCAGTCGCCGTCACTATTTTGGTGTTTATTAGTGTCAAAATATAACGAAATTTGTATATATTTATGTTGTATATTTTAATTAGTAGGAAACTAGCTATAGAACAGAATAGTATAAAACGGCTGTTCATAAGGCCGAAGCTATGCAGGCATGGAATCCAATTTGTCGGCGAGCGGCCGTCTTGCCGGCTTTTGTCTCTCAGGCGGGAACCGTCTATTAGGTATTTTACTTCATAAATTTCATAGCACAAAACGTAATTATCAAAGAATTGCAGGAAATTCTCAAATATACTTTAATTGTTGGCATTTTTAATTACAATCTTCTTGGGGAGAATACATTTTATTCCTTTACAATTTGTATTTGTACAGGCATATAACTTCACTGATGCCCCTGCACCACTTCACTACCGCAGAAACCTTTTCAGTCAAGCACTACGTACACGTTTACACACCAGTATATTACGCGGAAAGAACCGGGTTCGATTCACGGTCGGAGCAAAGATATTATAAAGCTTTTATTTTAATGTTTATTAACTGGATTGAATATTTTAATTATTAATAAAAAAAGATGCGGATATTTGCTTTGGGTCTAATTGTCTAAGAGTGGTAAATATTGGTGCCCAAGTGTTTATCCAGATCGGAGTTCCAGGAAAGAGGAACCATCTTGAAAATCAACTGGGCTGGCATAGTAGATGCAACTGCTACCTGCAGTTATTAAGGTTTAATAGCGGTCGCCACTGTTCATAGACCACAGTCCTGGTTTACATTAGGCGGGGTGCTGTGATTAATTCGAGCCTTAATAAAAAGTCTTAACTCGACTAACACAACTTATTTATTTATTTATTAATGAGTCATCGACAAAACATACACCGATACAAGCAGGCACTTAACGTTATATTACAAAGAATTTTAAATCTAAGTGTTATTTTACTTAAAGATAACTATCTACTTACAAAATCATTGCAAAATGAAACTATGTTTTAATTTCATTTTGCAATGATTAAAATCAATACTTTTGAACTTGGAAACAACTTGGGTAACATGGAAGAATATTGAAAAATTGCAAAAAATAAAGTATAAACCTATAAAGTATTAAAAAAAAACCTTAAACTTAAAAAAAATAAAAGCACTTACATTAGGCGGGGTTCTATAATTCTTGTTTTAGCCAAAACAAAAAAAAACGAAACATCTAACTCAGAAATCAACAGCTGAGTCAGTGACGTAACTGATATAAAACAAATATACATAACCAATATTGGGTATTATTTGGTAAATTAATATTATCCCTCTATTCCCATTGTTACTGTTAATAATATCTGAAATGTATTGCGAGAGAAACTTCCTTGTTTTGGTTTATAACCACAGGTTATATATACTAACAGTAGCCACCGCCACTTTCATATAAGAAATTAGAAACAAATCGACAATGAATTTGTAGTGTAGTGAACTTAAGAAAGCGGTTAGAATTTGTGGTCTTGCAATTCTACCTTTACACTATACCTGCGAGAGTTAGTAAAGGAAAGGAAGTAGGATGGAAAGTATGGACTATACAAGCCTGGTTGGAAGCGACAACTTTCAAACTTATCACGAAACGCGTTCATGTTACTTTGCGGTCTGTATATTTCAAAGTGGTGCTACTACCCCGGATCGGCAGACTGGGCTAATGGTGGCCTTAAACACCCCGACCTGGAGAAATTATCTGCCTTTTTTTATTCAAGTATAAGTTCAATTTGCTAAGCGCCGTCCAATAGTTTGTGATCTATGTTTATACTAAACCCAATTCAGCTACCAAAATCCAATCACAAAGGCGGTCAAGCAACAGAAATAACTTTGTCTTGCAATGCCATTTGTAGCAAACAGTTCATAATTGTTTTGACTTGAATAATAAGAATTGTTCACAACTTCCTTTCTGTATAAATTAGCGAAATTAGTCAGAAAAAATTCACGCGTAGACACCGATCAGCTAAGACCATTAACGACAGGCGTGAACGAACGGTTAGCAATCGGTTTGTTGCGCGTAAAGTCCCGGGCTCGTTTCCCGGTCGGAGCAAATATTTATTTTTTATTGTGACACGACACCTGACCTTGACCCGCCTGATGATAAAAAAGGGAAGGTCTAAGAGTGACGACGACTGAAAACCCCGAGTTAGTTCACGAGGCAGCAGTCGCTGTTACTATGTCGGCCAAAATTACTGTTAGCAATCGTTTCCTTATTAATTTATTAATTCCTTATTAATTCTTACTAATGTAGACTTGTAAGGTGTAAATACTGTAAAATGACTAAGTCGCGTTTCCATGTCAGCTTCAAAGCTGTCAGATTTTAGTCAGGTCGACATAATACATTTTTTTTTATATTTTGGCTCGACATTTGACTGTTATCGAACCAAATAAACTGATATGATGTTAGGATGGAGCGCGGTCTATGAATGGAGGCGAACGCTACTACAGTTAAATAACTGCAAGTAGCAGTCACATCCACTATGCCCGCCTGTCTAGAACTGGAAACTTACAAGCTGATACTGAAACGCAACTAAGTCAATTCACGGTCTATAAGTGGTACATTAAGTTTACTCACAGACATAAATATATCTGTGTAATTTTTTATAGTCTGTCTAAGCTGAAATGACGCGCCCCTCCACCGCATTTGCGCACACGAGAAAACATACAATATGAATGCAAAATGCAACACACCAAAAATGCAACACACCAAAAATGCAATTGTAATTGGCCATTCTGTTGCTGGTTGGGCACAAAAAGAGGAGCACGCTGATAAAGTATAATAGTATAGTTAGAAATATTTGCATTCACACATTTAGTTAAACTAATAAAGTGGAGACGCGCGTCATTTATAGTTAGACAAGCTATACATTATTATGTTTCATTATTTAGGTTTGAAAACTTATTAAGAAACTTTACGGGTAAATAAATATTTATGAGAAAGATTTAGAAAGTTAAATTATATGCGCCGTAATAAAAATTATTTTGTTTTAGTTATAAAATACTCCATTTTGTGATAATAATAATAAATGCAATAAAATATAAATGAATTGTGAATATTGGGCAAAGAAAAAAAACAGCGCGTTTTTAAGTCTCTATAGAATATTTTCATTTTTAAATATTTAACCATAGAGCTTGTATAAAGAGAATTGTGATTGTGAAGAAAGCGAGGGAGTTGTGTCAGGATCGTGGCAAGTGGCGCTCCATTACTCTGCCTATCCCTGTGGGAAATAGGCGTGATAAATTGATTGATAGTTTATCAACATAATATTATCATTATTTATATCAATTTATTATCAATCAAATTGTCACGCTTTTTTACTTTTTTTGATTGATTAATAATATATGTATATTATATTAATAATGATATATAATACTTATTTATATAATATAACGAGTATATAATACTTATTTTTAAAATATTAATAATATAAATGAGACATAACATAAAAATGCAAAGTTATCTACATTAACTATTTTAAAGTGACTGCCTAATAAATGAATTTAATTTCACCTAAAACTGAATATAATTTAGAAACTGTGAATAACGCTTTATCCCATATGTGGTTAGGTACGTACGACCTTAGCTCTTTGTTTGTACTACTAAGCTTAGACCAACCTTTGTGTACATCATGTTTGTTATTAATTGCGGACATTTTTGAAAAAAAATATTTTCGTTCGTTATTCTCAAATTCTAAAATACCTTTCTATTCTAAAAATAATTATTCTCATTATTTTCACGGCTTAAATTCTTACAGGAATAGATAACGGGAAACGGCTCGACACTTTCCACTATCTTGTTTTCTTCACAAAGCGACCGTAGTGTAGAGGTTGTGCATATTTAAAAAAATACTATAGGTATGTTCGTCGAGTTCACTGTAATGAATGTCAACTTTGCACTATTAAATAAATACCTTTAGAAAATAGTAATAATTTATAAAAGTCTTCGTCGATTCGGTCGGTAAGAATATTTACATAAATATTTTTTTTTTTTTTTTTATATATAAAAATATATATAAAAAAAAAAATAATAATATATTTTACATCTTTAACTATAGCCTAATCTATTATATATTATTGAGTGTATACAATACATACATATCATCAGTATCATCAGCCGGAAGACGTTCACTGCTTATCAAAAGGAGGCCCCCTTAGAACGCCATTCCGACCGACAAGATGCTAGTTGCAGTTTTATTTTTAATTTTGTATTCTGTCGTTCATATTCTTGCTATAATCCCCGCTCGTGGCAGGTAGAGATCGAAGTATACTCACTGCACGTTAATAGGACGCTGCTGCTAGTATTAGGATATCCCAGGTTCTATACATATATATAATACAAGTATATCCTAAAATAAATAAGATTGATGGCAACACTACATATAACTCTCGGTAATACGCCAAATTTAATTACCCGCAAGACAGTTGTAGCAATTAGCATTCAATGTTCTCTTATTGGGTTTAAGTTGGTTGCAAATAATGGAGGATGGATTTGGATATGAATAGGTTAACTATTTTAATCGGTATGTTAAAAGATTAATGTTATTCGGTATAAACAAGTCCACACAAAATCCCTCTGCACGATTTCAGTCCTAAACACTAGAATTTTTTTAGTATTTACAAACGTTGATAGTATGTACCAAGGCGACTGTGGAGTAGTAGCAGTGAAATGGTTGCGCAAACCGTGAGGACGGGTTCAAAACCACTTGCCGGTACCAATGTATCTTTAATATATTATATATATTACTTTGGTTGTCCTGTTTTGATGATACTCGTACAAGTACTTTAGTAACTTAGTGTAGAAATGTAAATTAAAAAAATAATACCATGAATCACTTGACCGCCAAGACGTATCCATCAACGTTCTAGGCTAGCATATTTATGAGACTGCTACTTAAATCTCTATTCATTCATTCCAGGCGGAGTGTAGTAAAATGTCGAGCGGCAATAAAAAATATCGTCCATGTAGTCACCATTTGAGCTTTACGCCCCATGGCCAATTCTATGATCTAGGTGCGTGCTACTTCCACTTAACCATTTTTGCTTCAACTTACCTATTTATCCGTTAGGCTATGTTACGAACCTTGGTTTTTCTTCTGGTCTCCCTATTTCTGATTCTGAATTGCGTAGAGTCATTCCTAAAGTTACAATTTTAAATAGTATGAGCAGGATGAACAAAATTCTCTTTAAATGTACTAACATTTAAGGACTATACGTTGTAATGACAAAGTTATTACTGATCAATTTGGCACATCCTGTTAGTTCAATAGTTTCTGGCAAGTATTCAAATAGTTAACTATTAGGTTAATAGGTCCATATTCGCTATTTAGAGCTTTCTTACACGTTTTATAGGGTTATGAAATATGTAAGAATATGTACCTAATCGAAAAATTAAAATAATAAATATATATGTAAAGGTGACATTTTAAAGATGTGAGTTTAAGACAGAAATAAATATTGTTAAAGTACCAGTAGTATTATTTTACATTTATCTTTTTATATCTTATGACATTTTTTCATTGATTTTGCGATTTCCCTACATTTACAATTTATACATTTTATAGGTTGTAACTGTTCTAGATATTGGAGCTACCTTCGGTGATACCACTACTAAGAATATTTGATATTACACATCTTGATATTACACAACTCCCTTGCTTCCTTCACATCCACAATTCTCTTTAAACAGGCCCTGTGGTAGGGGAGGGGAAGGGAGGGAAGGGAGTTGTGTGTCGTCACTTTTAAATCTCCTTTTGCTTATCATCAGGCTGGTCGAGGTCAGATGTCGAGTCACAATTATAAAAAAGGACCGTGGTAAGTGGCGCTCCATTGTCTCTGCCTATCCCAGTGGAAAAAGGCGTGAATACATCAATTTTATTAATAAAAATTATTTAGTTTTTGGCCAATGCAAGAAGTAATTACTCGGACAATTCCACTTCAGTTGAACTAATGAGTTGTGACGTTTCTTTTAACGGTCAGAAACCGCTTATTTCGACGCTATAATTTGCACGGTATGTATTTTTTATTAATACTCGTAGTTTTTGTAGTTTATAATCTGCAAAAACATTTTTAAGTTCATACGTCCATAAGGTACTTCAATATTAGTTAAAAGTTAACTTCTGAAAAGCTATTTCAAATAATATAAATTAACAAATCTTTTTTTAAACGATATGGTACAACATAAAAAAAAAGATATTTTAAAATTTGTTCATTTAAAAAAGGACAATGTATTATAATTCTTGACTGGGGACAAGCATTAGCAAGTAATCCAGAACTGAGTTCAACTGTGACGTGGAATATTAAACGGGGTTTTGGCGGGTCATCCTGGATTAGCTGATCCCAAAACTTTGCCAAGAACGCGCAAACTTTAATTATGTTTTAATCACACTCTAAATCTTTGTTTTGCCAACCCCTTAAATAGTTCTTAGCCAAAATGACTAAGACTTTGCCGGTTCAAAGAATAATAATTAAAGTTTAATATGTTTAGTATTTTTGTATGACTAAATCTTAAAAGATATTTAGATGAAAGACCGTCAAGTGCATTTTTATTGTAATCACTCTATATAAACAGAACCCCGCCTGATGTTAAGCTGGAGTCTATGAATAAAGGTAACTGCGACTTCAGGCAAATAACTGTAAGTAGCAGTCACATCCACTGTGCTAGCCTAGTTGACTTATTCGGAAATCAGTATTTCAAGCTGTTATATTTTTTTTTTTTTTTTTATTGTGACTCGACATATGACAGCACCCCGCTTGATGTTAAGCCAAAGTGTGGTCCATGAATGAATGTCACTGCTACTACAATTCAATAACTGTGAGTAGCAATCACATCCACTATGCCGGCCTAGATGGAACCGAAAACTTACAAGCTGATCCCGAAACGTGACCAAATCACTTCACGGTCTGTATACTTGTAAGTGGTGGTACTACCCCGGATCGGCAGACTGGGTACCACTGCCTACCACTCTTTGATAACCAGACCCGAAGCAAATATCAATCTCTTTTTTTTTTTATTAACAAATATTTGCAATATTTAATACTATTAAATATTACAAATAAAAGCTATGAAACAAATATTTGCTCCGACCGGGGATCGAACCCGGGACTTTATGCGCAACAAACCAGTCGCTAAACCGTTCGTCCACGCCTGTCGTACTTACATATTTAATTATTCTACTCATCTCTGATTTATAAAACTCTTTGGAATGATTTACCATATGCTCAGTCCATCCTATAACCTTGGATCCTACAAGCAGGACGTAAAAAAACACTTTTAACCGACATCTCTGACGGGGCTGAGGCAGCGTAAACTTGGTCGTATTTTCAGTTGTCGACACTCTTGAACCTTCCCTAGTTTTCCACCAAGTACTTGTATTACAATAAAAAGACATCCTTTCAATGTGCCCAAACTTATATTAAAATATTTCTGTAAAGTTACTAAATAAATAAAATGTGCTATACGAATTATACATTTCATTTGAAAAAAAAATAAAAAAATAAACCGTATAATTGAAAACCAAACTATTACTTGAGAATATATTACCTAATATTACTTAAGAAGTACCTAAGTAAATTCTTATGTTTATTTACCTAAAAGTAAATCTAATAAATCTTAAAGTAAGAAATCCTCTTAGAATAATACTATTTTTTTCAAAATATAATAAAAACAGAGACGCGAAGAGAGAAAACACAACTATGTCAACGTCGAAGTAATAATTTCCTGAAGGGAAGACGACTTCCTGAAGTGTATTTCAGTACTTTAGTTACTAACAATAGTGCGGTTGATTCTAACAAAAGTTTCTGATGAGTTGTATTGTAAAAGACATTTTGTTCCACTTGTTTATAGAGTTAGCACCTTCTCGTACTTACATTTTTATTTTGTAAATACTTATGTGAGTATATTATAATATATATACTTAGATCTTATAAAGCTGTTTTTTTATTGTGACTCGACATCTGACATGCCAAATGGTAAGCAAGAAGAGGTCCAAGAGTGCCTACGATTCCAAAAACCGAGTCCATTATAGTATAGCTTGTATGAGTGGAAGTGGAACTTTTACAAGTGGAATGCTTTGCCAGCCCATGTGTTCTCTCTGTCCTATGACCTTGGATCCTTCAAGCGATGCGTGAAGAAGCACCTTTGGCCGGCATAATTACGGCGACTGAGATAGCCGGGAACAAACTCGGTTTTTTCAGTCGTCGTCACTCTTGGACCTCCTCTTGCTTATCATCAGGCGGGTCGAGGTCAGATGTCGTGTCACAATAAAATAAAATAAAAATGAATAGATTTATTACGTCTTTTTTCCTACAGAGATAGGCAGAGACAATGGAGCACTACTTGCCGCGATCCTGACACAACTCCAATGATATTTTCATATAATTATTTTTTAAACTTGTTTATTTTACCCATATATTTTTTTTGTTTCATTATTTTTAACCCCTGTCAACTCAACGTGTAAAATAATACTAAAGGATTTATTTTTAAATATACATACCTATACATAAATTTAGTACAACATACCTTAAAATATATCTTTTTAGAAATAAAAGGTCCAACTAACTCATAAAGGCACAAGGAAACTTTATTATTATACAGAGAAAAATTTCAGCAACTTTTGACTGAAACCTCGTTCTGAATATACTTGCTGCAGTAAGCGGTATCAATGGACGTTCATACAATGTTACTTAATTGAAAAACCAATAAAATACCTGGTATTAATATTTTTTTTAAAAGTAAAGCTGTTATAATATATTCTTGGACCCGAATCGTAAAAGTTTTATATCATTTACCCTAATGTGACCAATTTCATTCTTTGTATTGGTCCATAAAATTGGTCCGAACATTGGCTATTAATTCTGGCTATTCTGTGTAAGACATCAAAGGAGGGTTACTATAACTTACTATTACTACGTCTACACATTTTTTATGTTTTTTTGTTCTCCCCTTCCTTGAATCTTTCAAGCAAAGCGTGAAGAAGCACCGCTGGCCGGTATAGTGGCAACCGTAAACCTAATTGTTTTATTCAGTCGCCGGCGCTATTGGATTTCTCTCTGCTAACCATCAGGCAAGTCGAGGTGTTGAATTCAATGTGGCATTTTTTCAGGTGATTGAAAAAATGCCCTTCTTCTCGATACAACCTTTTTAAAGGCAAGTGTCAACAAATTTTTAATTAGTCGACGTGATTCGCATCGGTAGAAATTGCTAAAATTTCTCAGTCTATTTATTAATTACAATCAATCAATCCCTGTGCGAATTAAGGCGTGTGTATTGATGATGAAACAATGTGAAAGTTTTTGCATTAGTTTGAAATAAAACATTATAAAGAATTATAAAATTATATAAAGAAATTTATAAAACTGATGTGGGTTAAACAAGGCAGGCCCAGGAGAGTGTTTTCCGACCAAATCGGAGACATCCTCAAGAAAGCTAGGGTGCCTAGTGCCCATAACCACAGAGCCTGTATGAAGAGAATTATGGATGTGAGGGAAGCAAGTGAGTTGTGTAAGGATCGCGGTAAGTAGCGCTCCATTGTCTCTGCCTATCCCTGTGGGAAAAAGGCGTGACAATTTGATTGATTGATTGATAAAATTATATGTACAAGAATTTAGAAATATAATTGGGAATTCAATTCTTGCCTGATGGTAAAAATGGGGAGGTCCAAGAGCGCCGACGACAAAAAAACCGTATAATCTTAGCCTTAGTCGCTTGTCCTCAGTGTTGGACAAAAAAATGTAAAATCACTACTCACGCTATTCATTAGTACTGGCTCTGACAAAACAGAGTATAATTATATAAACATTAACAGTAATGTTTAGAGAGTTGGCGGTATAGTAGTTGCGATCGTGGTACAGTGGTAATGCAATAGTTACGCAAACCGAGAGCATGACTCCAAAACCACTTGCCAGTACCAATGTATCTTTTATATGTGTACTTTGATTGTCTTGTTTTTATGATACAAGGACTTCAGTAGCTTAGTACAGAAATGTAAAAAATATAAAATAATAAATTGCAGGCATTTATCTATCATAGCTGTCGCACAATGTATAAAAATAAAAAAGATTTCATGTGCACCTCGGTATTTTTTTTGTTTTTCAACACTAATTTACGACCATTTTAGCAGTAATAAAAATAATAAAACGTGGATGATGCATTGTCAACTTTATTTTTATAACCTTAACGTTAAAGTTTGTTTGTACAAATAGGGGTAATGTAATAATATTGCACGAATGAGCGGATTAAAATCGGTCTAAAATGAAAGCGCCCTTAGTGTACGCACATATCTAAAACAAACAAGAGAAGTAAGATGCTCAGTTTGTGTGATTAATGATGTGGTCGTTAGCAAGTGACGTTGGAAAGCTGTGAATGGCAACAGACTGACGCCTTTATTCGAGTTAAAATTATGATCTCATCCGCGAATCTTTTTCAACAGATAAACCAACACATAGATAGGATTTAGATTGTTAAGTGTATTCTATGAGATTTTTTACCTGTTTATTAAATATCGACAAGTGGAATGCTTTGCCAGCCCATGTGATCTCTCCCTCCTATAACCTTGAATGCACCAAGTGATGCGTGAAGAAGCACCTTTGGCCGGCATAGTGACGGCGGCTGAGACAGCCGTGTACTAACTCGGTTGTTTCAGTCGTCGGCACTTTTGGATCTCCTCTTGCTTATCATCAGGCAGGTCGATGTCAAATTTCGTGACACAATAAAAAAAAGCTACTACATAATATAATTTCTAGTTCTACAAGTATATTAAATATAGTACACAAAAGTTTAAATCGATTTTATTTACCTATACATTTACTTTGTTAACTAATCATAGTTAACAAAGTAAACTAATCAAGTAAAAAAGGGTCTCAAATCTGAAGTAAAATAAAAGATTTACTATTACTTCAGGCGTTGGGGATTAGTTAGAACATCACTTCGTTACGCATAAAGTGTCGGGATCGATTCCAGGCCGAATCAAATATTTATTTCAAAGATTTTTTTGTTTATGTTACAAATATTGGTAGTAATAAAAAACAGGCGGATATTTGCTCCGTGTCTGGTCGTCAAAGAGTGAAAGTCAGTCTGCCAATGCGGGTTATTATGCAGGGTTTATGGACTACATTCCAGTTTAACATCAGGCGGGGTGTTGTCATACGTTAAGACACGATAACAAAACAGATCAAGCTGATCCTGAAACGCGCTGAGTCACTTTACGCTTCGTACACTTAAAAGTACTGCACAGAATCGGCAGACTGGGCCCCACTGCCTACCACTCTTAGGCACTCGTACTTATAAATATGAAAGTTTATTCTTTAAATTTTACTTTATAAAGTCGAGTGGTGAAAAGTTAAAATGCAAGAATGCTGATAAAAACTTTTTCCAAACTCGTACCCATATTCAATATTTGCAGAATGTGATATAAATTAAACAAATTTTATGCTGCTTACTATCGCGTTTATTTTTGTTTTGATTTTAATTTTTTTTTTATTATTCCGACGTTTCGTTTAATTCAATAATCAATGTTCGCGCAAAATTTAAGAAAATACTATGTGATATAAAGTTTAAAGTTTAGAATACGTACAATAATAAAATATTTGTATTCATATAATTTTAAATACATGTATTATATGTAATGTAAATGAATTATAAAGAAATACAATTTAAGAAAACTTTTAACTTTGAATTACCTAAATTTAACTTTTTTATTGCCACATAAAAACTTCATCAAAAAGTTAAATTTTAAAACATGCACACAATAGATGATCATTAACTTTGTAGAAACGAAACGTGATAGGGATTCCAAATTCAAAATTCATTTTTATGTGTAAAGTTTTAATATTACAATTAACAAATATAATTAAAGGATGACTAAAGGTAACTACGCTTAAAATGCAAGTTCTTTGAAAGACGTTTTAATTAGCTACTTTTACCCAAATTTTACCAGGTGGAGAGCAAATAATAATGTAGTTTTCTAATACATCATAATATAGGATAAAATTATACCTAATTTTAATGTGATTATAATTGTGGTCATATTATATGTGACGCACCCTACCAGATGTTAAGCTGGAGTCCGATCCAATAATGCAGGCGACTGCTACTACAGTTAAATAACTACTGGTAGCAGTCGCGGCCTATTTGGAACTGGCAACATTTAAGCTACGTTTCAGCAATTTAAAAAACGTGACTAAGTATTTTTTCCGTAGTGGTACTAAAATGGTAGTAGTACCTCGGATCGACAGACTGAGCAAATAAACATCAAATGTCTGCCTAGCAACATCTACACAATATTTAAGGTGGAGTCTATAAAGCAAATAAATTTTTAATTGCTCAGAGATTTAAGAGAATCTCGAAGACGGATCTTACTATAATATTCATGATTAAATAAGGGATCGGTTTAGTTAATTTCCTTCATAAAATCCTGTAACCCTACCAACAATACCTTATCTCTGGATGTCAGGCATACGCGACGTTGACGTTCACATCTTTATCAAATTCAGAAGTATGTTGACAAGGTTCTAATGGCACTATGAAGATAAACGAGTAAAATTTATTTTTAATTAAAATTACTGTATAGTATTTTCTTAGATTTTACGCGAACATTTATTATTAAATTATAAATAAACGCGATAGTAAGCCGCATAAAATTTGTTTAATTCAATATAATTACTGTATGTTTTCTTTATCTGCTGTATCCAAAGCAGTAAGATACAGTTAAAATAAAATAAAAAACAACATCTAGGTATTTCTTCTTTTAATTAATGTCGACTGTGTTGTTTGTACAACAATTGTGCTAATGTCAAGTATAGACTAATTAACATGACAGTTTTGTGTTAGCAAAATCAAATGCACCCGAGGGCAGGGTGACGATGACCACAACAAAACCACCATTACTCCCCAAGAACAACCTCAGGCCAAAGTCCAAAACGACATCTGAAACTCGCTAATTGAAATCCGAGTATGATATATCTGTCGTCTGTCGATGTATACCTAACATAAGAGATAGTGGTAATTAAAAAAAAAAAAAGCTAAGTTGCCCAGTGCCCATAACCACACTGCCTGTTTGAAGAGAATTGTGGATGTGAAGGAAGCAAGGGAGTGTGTAAAAATCGTGGCAAATGGCGTTCTATTGTCTTTGCCTAACCCTGTGGAAAAAAGGCATGACAATTTGATTGATTTGATGAGTGAAGTGGTGATTAGCACAACTGCCGACAGGGGGTGGTAGCAACGATTTGTATACTATATGCTTCTGAAGCAATATAAGATTATGTAGATCAGATTCAATTTGCATTAATTTAGGCGGGGTTTTTAAATGTTTACTAGTTATTATTATACTTTTTTTCTTAAATCGCGGTAGTAAATGCGGTAATAATATATTACCGCTTGAATGGAGGCAACTGCTACTACAGTTAAATATCAGCAAGTATCACTCATATCCACTATGCCAGCCTAGTAATACCAGCAACATTCAAGCTAACCCCGAAACACGAATACTCGTAAATTACTTCTTCTTATAAAACTACATTTCATATTTTAATATTTATTTGAAAATTCATTATAATATTAAAATCGCTGTTTTGCGTTAAACTCGTTGTAGTGGTACTGGATGTTCATTAACTTTTCTATTTATTCACCTCAGCCTTAATTTGCTTTAACGATGCCCTGTAAGTAAACCTTAAGAGAGGACCCTTTTGTTTTGTCGGCGGCCTCCTAGTAATGAATCTAATGAGGAGGGTGTCTTTTTTCTGAAGAGTTCCACCGCTTAATGTAATAACGGACCCCTCAATAAAGTTTAGATTTTTTAAACACAATTATTTCAATTTAAGAATTATGATTTAGTTGCAATACAAGTTAATAGTGACTTTATAACTGTGATTTGATGAAAAACTGTGATTTGATGTTTTAAAACTCTGTGATAACTATTTTATAAAATTTATTATTTATATTTTATTATATTTTTTGCTTATTACAATGCTGGTATTATTTATTAGTTATTAATAGTTTACCAGTATGAATTAAAAATAAAAATTGAATAGAAAAAGACATCGGTTAACGGCAACCAGGCATCGAACCCGATTTCTGTCCGCGCGTTGATATTTCTATATTTTTATAGTACTGTTTTGTTTTATCTAACTGTAAAGGCTGATAAAGTGTAATTAAAATACTATCAAATCAAATAAATCAATCAAATTTAATTGACACGCCTTTTTCTCACAGAGATGGGCAGAGACAATCTATAATAATTATCGATAATAGAAAATATAAAGCCTCTTTTATTTATGTACCAAATTGCAGCTACAAGACAACAATAGCTCCCCAGTCGTTCACATAATTGACTCCAAGAGGTCGGAGTACATACTTCAAGTAGTATTGGAGATATTTCAAACTAACGACCAATATCAAGTCAAGGGCTTAGGTAATAACTTGGCTATTTTTAGGTAAATTTAATCTTAATATGTTGTTCGTTGATGGATAATTTAATTAGCCACCAGAAATTCTTTTGTACCTAATGAAAAATCTAAGATTTTTGAGTTCACTATTAGGCTAAGTGTAAGCTAAATATATATGACTTTTATTGCTAAATTACTTTAAATCATTAGGCCTCTGTCCAGATTGTAATTATCCAGACAGGATTTCGAAATTCCCCAATGCTTGCCCATGCGTATTAGAGTGACGTCTTGGCGACCGCCATCTAGTACCAACGACCGAGATCTAAAGTTTCACTCTCAAGAAATTTTATTGCCACTAGCGTTTACCCATCCAACTATTGACCGCGCATCTTACATTGCTTAACCTGTGTGATTCAATTATCTGCGCCTTAATCACTCGACTACGATAATACCTAGTACTTAAAATCAGACTCAGTACTTATACTCATCCACTGCTTCCACCACATTCAGGTTGCACCATTTCCTTCACTATAAAGCCTTGCACCAGTGTTTTCCTGGTGTTTCCAGCCACTCTTTGAAGATCATCACTCCACCTAGCCAAAGGGCGTCCTACAGTACGTTTGCATAAAGCAAGCGTAACTCGTTCTATGCTAAGTCACTTTTGTCATATAGACTAGACTACACTAATTAATTAGATATTCATGTGGTACGTCCACATGAATATTTTTGTCTAAGACTTTGATGAAGGACAACAGGAAGTGGCGCAATTATCCGAAAACCTAACTGAATTTAAAAAAATCAAATCAAATTGTCACGCCTTTTTCCCACATGGATAGGCAGAGGCAATGGAGCGCCACTTACCACGATCCTTACACAACTCCCTTGCTTCCTTTACATCCACAATTCTCTTCATATAGGCTTTGTGGTATTTCAGAGTCTAACTGGATTCTTAGTTTAAAATAAATCTTCCGTTTTATTTGTTATAAAAGACGATAATTATCAAAAAAAAATCACAAACATAAGAAAAGATTTTGAGGCAGGTGACATTTTAGGTTAATTGCCGTATTTATCATTTTAACAAACAACGATTATGACGCTAAGTAAAATTAATTCTTGTCGCTTTAAGCGACTTTGTGTCATTTTGCAATTTCAACGAGAACTTTTTTATAACAAAATATGAATAAAAACTTGGATAATTTACTTTTATGGTGTCGTTTTTACAACTACTCGCTTGCGAATAAGATAAATCTAGGATAATTATAATATAAGGTTTTGGATATGACCTAATGTTACAATATTTTGTTCGGTTTAACTCAAAGATTATTTATTTATTTCTACAGAGATTAAGGTTTAGGTAGAGACAACGAAGCGCCTCTTGCCAAATTCTCTTGCTTCCTCGACAAATTCATAATATTGCTTTTTTATAAATTAATTTTACTTCATTGATTCATCCCGTCTTTATTAACAGAATAGGCAGGGACAATAGAGCGCTACACTTTACGATCCTGACACAACTCTTTAGCTTCCTTCATATCCACAAATAGATGTATAAATATAGATAAATATAAATACAAGAAATATTTTTAGATATACTTGTGATATGTTCAAAGTAAATAAATCCTTCTCGTGTGGTCTCAGAGGGACTGCTTTAGTTTGGTTACAAAGCTCGAGAGTGGCTTATAGCTTTTGAAACTGTAGCATGTAACAGACTGTATTAAGAGTATTTCTCTCATGTGTATTAAATGCTCGTGTTTAACATTCTATTTCATAGTAAAATGTGTTTGAAATTTCACAAATAAATCGCAGTTGGAATTTTGAAATAAGCTTATTCTGTACAAAAATCAAAGAAAATCTTTTAATTAACCTTAGTTGCGTTGCTCTATAAGTTAGCCATAAGACAGGTTAAACGACAGGTTAAGCAGTATAGTAATTTTTAAAAGTCCAACATGTTTTGGTATCATTCACCAAAGTTATTTATTGCCTTTACCATATAATAGAGAGTATCGACGATTGAAAGCTAACTCAGTCACGATTGCCTCAGTCGCCTTCATCTTGCCGGCGAACGCCCCGCTTGAATGGTTCAAGGTAATAGGAGATACAAAGAAAAGGCGCTCTGAATCTTTAAACGGCTTTCAATTGGTAAAGTGAGTCTGAAAAGCACAGTAAATTGAGGCGAGTGTGGTATATTGGTGTGGTAGAGAAATGGTCATTCACGCGAGAGTAACGGGTTCTTAACCACTTGCCGGCATCAATCTATCTTGTACCACCAATATGTACTTTGGTCGCCCTGTTTCTATGATATAAGCAATTTCAGTAGCTTAATATAGAAATGTAAAAAATATATATCGGTAGAACATTACAAATATGAAAATGCAAAATACACAACTCGTATTAATCTATAAATCAAATGCTATTGACGTGGAATATTTGAGAGATCCATATAAGTGTTGGAAGTAGTTTAAATTCCATTTTGAAGGCAAAGCAACTCGACGTGTATGCAACTGCATTCAACTTTGATGAACGCCTCTACAAAGCTTCTTGCTTATAGCGCGATCACACAAAAAGTTGCTGTGGTATTCTGTTTTAGATTTTTACCGATAACGTTATTTCGGCAAAAGTATTAGGTCAGTTAGTGTAATTATGAAACAATAATGTAATGTGTTAATAATTTACAGTACGATACCTGTTAAGTACTTGTGGTACAAGTACCAGTAATTTACAATCTGGTACATAATATGTACCGATGTACCAATAAACATAGTAACCTAATATTATTTTTGTATTAAACAAATTTTATGCGGCTTACTATCGCGTTTATTTTGGTTTTGTTTTAAAATTAACGCGATAGTAAGCCGCATAAAATTTGTTTAATTCAATAATCAATGTTCGCGCAAAATCTAAGAAATTACTAATATTATTTGTCAACTAAACTATTTCAAGTGCAGTCACTTGCTAGAAAACCAAAATATGTGATCCCTTGACAAAACTTTATTTTATGATATAAATATATTATTATATATTTTTAATGTTTCCGTTTATAACATTATACCTATGCATATATGCGTAGGTATGCATATTATTTATATTTAAGTATATGATGCGTTAGTAATTTTGTATATCTTTATTGTGCTTGAGGAATCACTGGTCACATCTTCCAAAGATTGACTGGCAAAAAGTATCTGAAGGGATTAAGTTCGCCTTTTACAAACAATTTAATATGTGAAATAAAGAATATAGCATGAAAAAACTATTAAGAAAAAATACGTACCATATCCATTGATTATTTACACATTTTAATATTATTAATGAATGGTTTTGTCAATTTTATAATAATAGTAGTCGTTAAGTTACAATAGAGAATACTCGACCACCCAGTCGTACATCTTACACTATAGAGATTCAGCATTTCACATAAAACAAAATGAAATGTACTGAATTGGGATTTGTCTTCAAGTTTGAATCTTTATATTTTTAAATTATTTACTAGAAATCATTTGAAAATATATGTAATAATTACAGATATTTTAGGTAATCAAATTAAAAGTCCGTATTTGTAAACATTGTATTACTGAGAAAAAGCTTTTAATTTTGTTTATACAAAATTATTTAAAAGATTTCATGCAAATGTTGAAGTTTGTTTATACAAATATTACAAAATATTGATTACATTTGTAATAGAATCAGTATGTCATAAATACAGAGGGAAATCAAGGAATTTATAAATCTGATATGGATAGATGCGCTAAACGAGGCAGACCCAGAGTTTTTCCAACCAAGACGAGTCATCCTCGAAAAATCTGGGTTGCCCAGTGCCCATAACCAGAGAATTGTGGATATAAGGGAACCGAGAGAGTTGGGTCATGATCGTGGCAAGTGGCGCTTCATTGTCTCTGCCTATACCTGTGTGAAACAGGTGTGACAATTTGGTTGATTGAAATTATGTTTAACATCGTTTAATCTTATGATATAGTTGCAGTCGCATCCACTATGCTGACCTAGTTGAAAACGGCAACTGTCAAGGTTATAAGGAAACGCGACCGAGTTATTTCACGGTCTGTACCCTTAAAAATGGTGGAGCTACCACGGATTGACAAATAATAATCTTATTAGTTTTTTACTGATTTATTGTGTATTTCTTTAGGGTTTTTAAAAACATAGCGGCCGTCATCGTGACGACTTCACTATAGACTGAATAGATTTTTTTTCAGTCTTTTGGACTTCCCCTTGCTTACCATAATCACAACATAAAAATTAAACCAGAATGCCTATATTGTGGCTTCAGGTTTAAAAAATGTATCTATCTCTCTAAATGTATGACACAATTTAAGAAGTTCAGAACCTTCGTAATAACTCTAAAACGTGTCGCAACATTTCCATCTGCAATCTGTCTCGACTCGGAAAAGTTAGACGATATACGCCGTACTTTCCTAATTAATTCACGTCGCGATATCACCACAGTTTTACCAAATTAATGCAACTTCAGAAGTATCAACCTTGCTTTTTAGACTAGGGTTTCTTACAAAGCTTTAGCGGAGAATAAGAGTTTATACGTATTTCAAAGATAAATTGGTAGCGGCCAGTGCTTTAAAACCGGGAGTTTTTAGTTTAATGACTATTTCAATACTTATATAAATATATACTGTACATATATTTTAGTTTTATGTAATGAACTTATTTAGTAAAAAAATACTTATCAATATATTTTATAATAGTTTTTGTTTAAATGTAACTACATTAAGACAATTGGATTAATATAGATATTTGAAAAATATTGTAGTTGATTCCATCATAGTTCATAAAGTAAGTGAATAAATTAAAAAATAATACAAATCTACCTATACTCTAAACTGCCTTAAATTTGTGTGAGAAAATTCATTGATTAATTTAACGCTGTGAGGTTATGAAGTTAATACTAAGCCTTACGCGCTGTCAGCGGGAACTTCAACAGATTTTAAACTTTGTCACTTTGCCGCTTTTTGGAGATGCGGTTTTATGAGAAAATTGTTTTGAATAACAGAATAAGACACTTTTCAACACAGATATTATAGTAACGCCACGATTATTCTTAAACATGTATTGCCTTAATTTCAAAGAAATAAACAATGATTTTTATTTCTTTAACCTTTCAAAATATTTCTCAAACTTATTAAAAATTTATTTGTCTGCGAACAATATTCATGCCATTAAATATGCAAACATATATGGCATACGTTAAACTTGTAAAAGCTTTTTAATTTACTGTTTCAAATGGTATGTTTAGATGTTTGTTTTTTTAAACAAATATTTTCGTTTTGTAGTTTAAATAAGGTACGACCTGTGAGATTGTTTCTTAAATAAATTAGGGATATTCTGAAAAAAAAGCAGGCTCTCAAAACCATTTTATGAAGAGAGTTATGAATGCGAAGAAAGTAAAAAAGTGGTATCAGGATTTTTTTTTACTAAGAAAGATGTCATTTACTTCCCTGATGGTACGCAAGGGGAGGTTTCATCTTGCCTCAGTCGCAGTCACTATGCCGGTCAAAAATCGTGGAAATCCACAAATTGTCTCTGCTATCTCTGTGTGTATTGAGGTGTAAATTAATCGACTTTTCTTTTATAAAAAATAAAATAAATTAGAATAGCTTTACAATTCTATTGTTAAAGACATCACCACAAATCAACCTAAATAACCGAAAGTATCTTTCATTAAAAACGTTTTATATATTTGCGAAAGTCTGTTTTTATGAACCATAAAAGACACTGAAGGCTATTAAATTAAGAGAGTTTTGACTATCATTCCGATGACATCTTTCCCTTAGGCGAAGTAAAAACGACCTTTAAGTAATGCCATTTTCATTTTAATGTATAATACTTATCATTTATGTCATTTTTGAATGATTCAATAAATATTTTATTTTGATAAGAATTATAGCACTTATATTCCAAGAGCTAGCGACGAAAATCGACAAGAGTTTAGTAATGGCTCATAATTCAATATGATTTAGTATTGAGGGTGTACATGAGTCAGCACCCACTCGCAAGGTCAGATAGTGGAACAGCTGGCGGCAGCACGCTTTGATGTATGTAAAATTTCAACATGCTCTACAAGTGTTTAGTAATGATTGAAAATTGGCAAACAACTAGTTTATAGTATAAAAAAAGGGAAGAAAGTGGTCAGACCGCATTATTGTGGAACGCTGCGAGTCAGCACTCCACATAAGTTGTCGCCAGAATGATATCGGTGCAAGAGTTTAGTAATGGCTGGAAATTGCCATACTGCTTTATTATTATATATAATTTAATAGAAAAATAGTCAGATCTCAAATTAATGGAACAGGGGTAGTCAGCAGCCGCTTAAAGTGCGGATATCGAATACGCGCGGATGTTCGGAGCGCGTACGGATATATGCCTATATTTCAATATATAAAGGTGATATAGTTAATCATTAAATTTAAAAAAAATAAAATAAAAAAAAAATAAAAAAAACAAGAAACTTTTATTTCAGACAAAAAATCCATATCTGTTAGTAAACAATTTTCTTAGACTATGTTAGTGACCTATATACTAAGATGCATCTTGGTCCAGTGCTTGACAAAGCGACTGTCCCATCTGCCAGCAACCATGGCCAAGATGCTGTTGGTGCTGCCCCGCACTCTGAACAGCGCGGCCGCACATCGTTTACGGAGTATGGCTGTTGTATTATTTATAAAAAGAAAATAATAATTTAATTTTTTTCATTAACTCAAGTTTAGTAACATGTCACTTATTGACGTTTAGGCGGTACTAAGTTCGCCGAGTCACCTACTTTAGTATATTTTTTTATTGTGACTCGACATATGACGGCACCCCGCTTGATGTTAAGCTGAAGTGTGGTCCATGAATGGATGCCACTGCTACTATAATTCAATAACTGTGAGTAGTAATCACATACACTATGCCAGCCTAGTTAGAACCAGCAACTTACAAGCTGATCCCAAAACGCGACCAAATCAATCCACGGTCTGTATAATTGTATATACGATGGTGTATTATATTTATTGTTAAAAAAATGGTTATATGTAAAGTCGGTTTACGGACGATAGTTTTACGTAATAATGTCATAAGAAAACATTGATGAAACTTAAATTATACAGATTAATTACAAGTATCAATGTGCTATTAACAATTTATTTACAACTTAACATAAAACACATTTTTGAAATATATTGAACTAATATGATAATAGTTACAATTAATATTATTTATTCATCAATCAATCAAATTGTCACGCCTTTTTTCTACAGGGATAGGCAGAGATAATGGAGCGCCACTTACCACGATCCTTACACAACTCCCTTGCTTCCTTCTCATCCACAATTCTCTTCATACAGGCTCTGTGGTTATGGGCACTAACTAGACAACCTAGCTTTCTTGAGGAAGGAACACACTCACACACGCGCACACACACACACACACACACACACACACACACACACGCACCCACACAAGCACCCACACACGCAGCCACACACACATAACATAACATAACGTGACATTTTTCCGGCGTGCAGCCGGTGTTCATCGATTTATAATACGTTATCACGTCAAAATGTTTTCTATTGCAGTTTTGTAATTTTATAAAACAGGAAAGTGCTCCCCAACAAACCAATTTTATAAAACAGGTCAGTTCCCCGAACATCCGCGCGTATTCGATATCCGCACTTTAAGCGGCTGCTGACTACCCCTGTTCCATTAATTTGTGATCTGACTATTTTTCTATTAAATTATATATAATAATAAAGCAGTATGGCAATTTCCAGCCATTACTAAACTCTTGCACCGATATCATTCTGGCGACAACTTATGTGGAGTGCTGACTCGCAGCGTTCCACAATAATGCGGTCTGACCACTTTCTTCCCTTTTTTTATACTATAAACTAGTTGTTTGCCAATTTTCAATCATTACTAAACACTTGTAGAGCATGTTGAAATTTTACATACATCAAAGCGTGCTGCCGCCAGCTGTTCCACTATCTGACCTTGCGAGTGGGTGCTGACTCATGTACACCCTCAATACTAAATCATATTGAATTATGAGCCATTACTAAACTCTTGTCGATTTTCGTCGCTAGCTCTTGGAATATTAGATTAAATATTATTATTAATAAATAATTTATGAACAATTTTTTTTGGCCGCATAGTGACGGCGACTAAGGCAATTATGTAAAATGTAAATTAAGCAAAATTAAACAATTATTTCAGTAATTGGTGCTCTTGACCTCCCTTGCTTAAAACCAGGAAAGCCAAGATCAGATGTAGTGTCTCAATAAAAAAACTAGCTCAGTAGATGCGGAGATAAAATTATAAAATAACCTGAGGCCAAAATCATCACGTGGCATCCTGTTTTTTCTAGATACTAATAATAAAATGGTTCCTCGGGATTCGGTTTAATATTGCCTCGAGCAATGATTATCATTATTTTATAAATCATGTAGGTATATTAATTTATCCCACAAATCTATGCGATGTGTATTCTAAGTCACATAGCTTTTCACTCAAATCTATGCGCAAACATGCGAACGCATCTTTTAAATATTTCTTAATTTAAAATTTGATGGAAAGATATGGGCATTCCTTGAGTTAAAAGTGATGTTGACTTGGAATACAGAGGTAAAACTCTGACTTATTTTACGATTGTCTCGTCGCTGTCATGATGCCTAACTCTTCACGCTTGCTTTAAATATCCAGGGTTATGGGTATAGCGTTGGATTTTTTTACTTTTGTTAATTTTTCGTTAAAAGAAATAACTTTTTAATTTATTATTTTCGACTGTCCTCTGACCAGTTCTTAACGAAAGCTCTTCAGAACATTCCTCAAGCCATAGGCGATAAATAAATTGTTATTATTTTAATTTACAATATATACAATTATTCTAATTTACAATAAATCCTTTGTATTGCTTACATAAATTCGATTTAGTCTATAACAGTTACATAAAAGAGCAAAAAAGAGTCGTTATACAGATATTTCTCCTTCAATAATACTTGACATAAACTGATCATTAGGTAGGTATAATGCAAGGACGTCGAAAAAGACCTCCCAAAATAGGTTCGGACTCAGAGCGTTTGAATGTATTCCGTCCAACTGAGTAAAACCTTATTCTTGAAATGAACTGTTCTTATTTCATAAACATAGTCTTATTTAGAATTAATCTTCGATTGAACAAGGTTGTTATGATTTACACCTACATCAGCCCGAGTACCTGTATAAATTATACATTAAAAAATATATAATTTGATAAGAAACTTTAAGGAATCGTTTATATTTATGATGTTAAAATGGAGCACGGTTAAAATACTCGCAGTTATATCTAAAAATAACTGCGAGTAGCAGTCCCATCCACTATACCGGCAAACCTTAAGCTGATGCTTAAAAGGTAGCCGGTCAACCTTTAACTAATTGATGGTGCTACCCCAAGTCGGCAGACTGGGCAAATGACCACCAACCTTCTGCCTACCACTCTTTAGAAATGCATTAATAATTTAATAAAAGCGTCTAAGAACCTAAAAAAAGTGAAATTCAAATTTAGAACTACAATCCAACTGTAAAATCCAAAGTTTCAAAACAGTATTCGATTTCGTTTGGAAACAAGCCAAGAAAAGGTTGTTTGATTTGCATAATGGCCCCAACAGAAGATAAATGACGTTTGCTACAATTTCACGCAACATATTGGTGGGTAGGGATGAAGAGAAATCGTTTAGACATCGCGGCCAGAAAACTGAGGACCAGAAGGTCTTTACACCGTAGTTTGTAAGTTTAACAAATATGTTTTTTTTTTTCGGTGAAAATTTATAGCTTTTGCCATATGAATTGGCGTGTAGGAAACCACATGGGCCGAAGGTAATGGAAGAGCTTAATACTTTATTGTTTATACTTTATCTGATTCCCCGGTGTAATAGGCTTAATTACTGTCGATATGTTTATTACCTGTACATCAAATGAAATAAAAACAAATTACATTTGTAAGAAACGGTTACTTAAATATTTCTACCTATCCCCGTGGGAAAAAATCGTGACAATTTGATTGATTGATTGATTGTGTTATTAAATCAAAATGTTACTCACATCTTCATTACGCCAATAAGATAACGGATTGCCACTTTACACGATCCTGATATATCCATCCTTGTTGCTTCCTTTACAATCACAATTAGTAGAATTCACAAAATCCTAAGTAAAAATGAAATACAGTTCATGATAGTAACAGTTCAAGCTCATTAAAACTCATTTTTTCTCTGAATTTTTTTTGACGCTAACAGCGACCGCGTAACTATGACAAATGGGAATGAATTTCATTTTCATTCCCATTAAAGTTGCTCGGTCGGCCCCCTGATGTGGATGATGTGGACGCGGTAAACTAAACCAAATTGAAGACATCCTTAAGAAAGCTGGGTTACCTACTGCCCACAGCCGTAGAGCTTGTATGAAGAGGATTGCTGATGTGAGGGAAGCGAGGGATTTATGTCAGGATCGTGGCAAGTGGCGTTCCATTCACTCTGCCTATATCCCTCTGTGCAAAAGGCGTGACAATTTGATTAAGGTTCTCTTTTTTATTACCATTATCATAGTTCCACATTACCGCAAATTGTAATAATAATACGTGAATAATATTCAGATATTTATATTTATTTATTTATTTATTAATATTTACTATTATTATTGAATATTTACAGTGAAAGAATAAATCAATGACGACCCAACAGTGTATTTCTTGATTAAATTGGGGACATTGATCATTAGATTAGGCATTATGATAGAGCTTGTATGAAGATAATTGTGCATGTGAGGAAAACAAAAGAGTTGTGTCGTGAGGATCGTGGAAAGTGTCACTCCATTGACTCTGCTTATCCCTGTGGGCATTAAGGCGTAACACAGGCGTGGACGAACGGTTTAGCGATTGGTTTGTTGCGCGTGAAATACCGGGTTCGATCCCCGGTCGGAGCAAATATTTGTTTCATAGCTTTTATTTGTAATATTTAATAATGGGATTTTCTTAGATTTTGCGCGAACATTGATTAATGAATTAAACAAATAAACGCGATAGTAAGCAGCATAAAATTTGTTTAATTGATATTTAATAATATTAAATATTGCAAATATTTGTTAATAAAAACATTACGGGCGAACATTAATTATTGAATTAAACAAGTTTTATGTGGATTACTATCACGAAGAGTCTCTCCGTGACCACGAATGCTGCAAAGCTCTCGAAACGTCGCAATAATAAAAATGTAAAATCAAAACCAAAATAAACGCGATAATAAGCCGCATAAAATTTGTTTAGATTCTTATTGTAGACCAGAATATAAGTACTTTTAAGGTAAAGTATAATATGCGTACAATAAACAAACAAATCTAGGTATATAATAAAATCAAATCCAAATAAATTAGATATGGCCAAAGTTTTCTTTCTTCGAAAATATTCAATCAAACTTTCTTACCTGACGAAAACTTCCGGTGTGGGTAGGTACATGAAACTTAAGGAAAATATCACCCGAGGAGCCAACGTGGAAACAATTTACGAACTTATGAAAAAGTATTTCTACTGATAACCGCACATGCCATAATATCGTGCGCCTTGTCTAACTATATATGGTACAAGGATGTTAGAAAGGGAGAACTTTAAATTCTGAAGAAAAACCGCAAAATAAGGTTTGTAAGATGGTCGCAATTTTGTGATTTTTTTTATAAGTACCCCAATGAAAGTTATGAGATCTAAATACATTATTACATCAGTTTAAAATTAATAAACTTAAAAAAAACTCGTACTATGAAATCAATGTTTTCATCTACCGGGAAACCAAATCTAATAAATCATTTATTCGTTTAATCATCATGACGACTCCAGAACCAATGATTACATGTTAATTATAATATATGTTAAGTCCAATTTGAATAGGCTAAAGACAGCATGCAATGCAATGCAATTTTTAAATATATTTTATTATTTTCACATTGAACTATATATGAAATTATTTTTAAAATTCTCTTAATTATGTTAATTATCTTGTAAGCTACTCGTATCTACCTCCCTATTCTCATCTGATTTATTCAGAATTATCTAATTCTAACTGAAAATAGCAAAGAATTGTGGTATTGTTGGCTCGATTTAAGTACCATTAAGAGTAAACAACGTCGATGTTTTCTTTTTGCTCTTATATTCTTCTCCCCAGTGACATCACTAATTTGCTTTTACAGCCATTTCGTTTGGCCTCATTTGGGTTCGTAATTAGCTTAGCTATAATATAGAGACCTTAAGAAAAATACATAGAAATAAATTAAGGCAAATGTACTAATATATAATCAATATATGTACAAGTATGTATTATATATCTTGTGTTTTATATCCTCTATTTATATATCTTCAATGTTCTGCATTTAATATATTTTTTTATATATGTGCTTTTCTCCATCTTCCTGCATTTTGTCTTTTGTACAATCCAAATGTTGACTGCCAGAGGAAACCTTTAAAAGAAAGGCTTTCTGTCCGCCTTTTGTATATTTTTTGCAATAAAAGAATTGTGCTCTGTGCACCTGTATAATTAAGATACTTTTAATAATCATTTAATATATGCCAAAAGTATTTTTGGCATATACGAGTACATATTATATTGTTTATTAATTAAATTATTTTTGTTAAATATTCTCTAAGAGTGGTAGGCTGTGGTGCCATGTCTGCCGATCCTGGTTAGTAGCACCACTTTCAAGTATACAGACCATGAAGTGACTTAGTCGCGTTTAGGGATCAGCTTGTGAGTTCATGGACCAGACTTTAGGCGGACGCTGTCATGTTGAGTCACAATAATAAAACAATTCGCGTTTTACGTAAAAACAAAATTTTGTATACTTTGTAAAGCATTTTAGTGTACAAATTATTATAATTAATTGGTGTAATATTTCACGACAGCCTAAAATATAATAAAAATAATTTAGAACTCAAATTATAAAACAATTTCGGCTAATATTTATGATTATAAGCAAAGTTTTAAAGTACTTAGTAATAAATAGCCCTTCTTGTATTGCCTTTAGTACCGCATCCGGATAATGACTTTTCTCTTAGCCCTTTATAATTTAAGGTCGTTAACCTTTAAAATTACCCTGACTTAAGGCACATAACCCTAAAGCTTAAGTCATCTTTAACAAAGTTTACAAACCATGTAAGGTTTAAGTTATGTACGTTTTCTAATATTACTTAGTTTCAGCTAAAACTTATGTAAATTCGTTCGTAGATTATACGAGTTATGTTTAATTAAATTTGTTTTGAATTCATATTATTACAGCGGTATAATTTTGTCGTAAGTAATCAATCAGTTAAATGTCAATCAATCAAATGGCAATCAATCAATCAACTTCCTTGCTTCTCTCAATTCCACTATTCTTTTTATACAAGCTCTACGGTTAAGATTGAATCTGATGTAGATATTTTTATATTGATAATTGTCATATATAAGGTAAGCTGTAATTTGGTGGTAATTTTCCAGTGTGCTAATCCAGGGCAGTGCACCACCTTCAAGTGTACAGATCGAGAAGTGACTCAGTCACGTTTTGTGATCAGTTTGGAAAGTTGCCATTTTTAACTAGGTATATTCGATGAAACTGCTAGTGGATGAAGCTGTGTGTCGATCAAGACACAATAAAATTAAAAACATTATTAGGTTAAATTTCGGAAAATATTTTATTAAGCTGCCATTTTTTATCAAAATATAAATTACAATGATTTAATCCAATACCGACGAATGGAAGACAATATTTACGATACGTGCAGATACATTAAAAATGTCTAAACCTTGTGACATGAGACTAATATGTCATGGATCCACAGATAATAGACCCAGAAGATGCCGCATAGAGATATAAAATGGAGTATAATTTACTATGGACCTTATTTCACGTAAATTTAATGACAACCGCAATGAACTTAATTTTGACTGTTGAATAGTTTTAGAACCGTACACATTATTTGAGTACATTATACATATATGTATAGGTATAAGATAAGATAGATATATAGATATTATGTATAAGTATAAGATAGATTGCAATTGATTCTTGTTACAAATTGATTTCGCAACATATCATTTTTTTATTTATTGTGGCATGATATGGTTATAAAAATAAAGATTGCGATTATTATTCTCTAGAGGGCGCTGCGCATATATTTCTATATTATCTCGCTTAAAGTTATACAGAATTCGATTAGGTAAATAGATAGATAGATACGAGTGATAAAAATAACCGTTGTATTTTCTGAGGTTTGGCACAAAATTCAAAAAGTCTAATTTATATTACTTAAATAAACATGTTAGTACCCAAAACCCTTTTTACCCAAACCCAAAAACCCTTTATTTTATTTAAATATAAGTTCTTTAAAATAACTATAAGCTCTCGCAATTGGGTGGATTTCAACAAGCCCAAAACGACTTTCTTTCTGTTTTTTAATTACGTTTATTCAAATTTTCCTGTGGTTTACATATATTCCTGCCATTATTTCACGTGTTTAAATCATGCTATTAATATTGTGTGGACAACCGAATTGGCAAAGTCAGGACTTCAGCATTGTTTTTAATTCTCACTAACTGTAATTCTATTCAAGAATTATTTAGTTGCCCAGACAAGGCAATGAAGCGATGTCTAATTCTATGTGGCATGTGCATGGATCACACGTATCGTTTTTCACTGAACACCGCGTAGGACCGATTGCTTCATTGACAGCTCTAATATATCATGCAACAACTGCACACGAATGGACATAGATTACTACATTTTATTGTTATATTGTATAACACTCCACCTGTCATGATATTTTTCTAGTTATTAACATAACATGGTTTTTGTAATAAATGTCAATTGATGATTTATGGTCTTTAGTAGACAGACACGGACAGAGGGATGGGCAATGTATAGATTTTTATATTGTGTCATGACATGTGATTTACTACCAAATGTATTTTACTATATACTCTTATAAAACAATTATTTTAAATAATTATTACCATTCCAATACACAGGCGTGAGTGGTCAAATGCTATAAGCCAATGATATTTTAAGAAACGATCGTATGTCAACGGCGGCATTGGTGGGGTCTTACAATATTTGGTTGGGTAGAGGGGATAGTGAAGGCAGGCAGGTGAGTGTTGACATGGCACAAAAAGCTTTGAAACGTAATATTGACAAAACGCTCGCTGCACCACCTTAAGGGATACAATGGTATGAACTACTCTTGCGCACGTAGTACGCCCATTGTCGGCTACTTCGACGTTAGCCTATTGAAGGCGAGTATTTTTCTATTTTTTTTTTGTTTTATGATCTGCAATATGTTTAGTTTTTTTTTGTTACCAAAATATTGGTATTAGAAGAATTTTTTGTTTAGTCTGTTAGTTGAAGGTAAAAGAGGCGTGGCTTATGCGAATATTTTGTTAAATGATGTTGCACAGATTTGGTTTATGGTACATTTCGGTCACAAGTCCGAAACGCTGCCTTCATTCTCCCGCCTGCCACGCGATAGACCCGGCACCCGCACAGAGAATCCATGGATGCTAAGAAATTGTTTCATTCGTGTTGGTGACGTATCTATCTCATTTAATATCATTGCTATAACCTGTTATTAAAAACAAACATATATATATATATATCAATTCCCACAAGGAAAGGTAGAGACAATGAACTTTCATTTACTATGTATGATACTTTTTGTTATTGAGACCTGACATTTGACCTGACGTGATGGCAAGCAAGAGGTATAGGTATAGTAATCATGAGCTTCAAAGACTGCAAAAAGAAACGTTTATTTGTAAGGTTCCCTCAGTCGCCACCACTATGCCGGTTAAAGAAACTTCCTTTATTTTACCAATCTCCTTTCTTTTCTTGCTGCCGTCACATCCATAAGACTTTTCATAAAAAACGTAGTTGTGTTCACTCCAGATCCGAGCTTCTTTAGGTCTACGAATTCGTCGAAATACACTATAGACTCAACAATATTAATTTGTAATTAACTGATTTTAATATAAAACACCAGGCGATTGTGGTGTAGTGGCAGTACAATGGTTACGCAAGCCGAGTGCACGGGTTCAAATCCACTCACCAATGTACCAATGTATTCTTTGATATATGTATCTGTTTCTATGATACAAGCACTTTAGTAGCTTAGTATAGAAATGTATATATATACATTCCAACACATGTTTTAATACCTAATTATTTAAAATCATCAGTGTATAAAAACAAAATAAAGTAAACGTACACGAACATTGAGAATTAAACAAAGTAATAGCTAAACAATGTTTGTAAGCTGTCATGTTGTAACGTACGAGTATACGTGAAATACACACGGATTCATACGTACTTAAGTTGAAACTCGAGCGCGAGTTTGACGTGCTTCAACGTAATGGGTTACTACCCTACTGGTTAGTACAGTTTATGCACCTGAAAGCTAATGGTTGTATGTATTTTACAATACATATACTTAGGTTTTATTAATATGATATAACACTTTACCGACATTTAAATTATTACACTTATTAATAAAAGCGCCGATGACTGAAAAAAAGGATACCGTTTACGGTTCCTTCAGATGAAGACTTCACTACGTCCAGAAAACTTTATTGTACTTTAATTACAAAAGTACAATAAAGTTGTACTTAATAGTAAAATATTTACACGTAATATTTAAACATTTCTTTAAGATAATTGACGATGTCCAATATGATATTATAAATGTTATAACCCTGTGATAGGTTTAAAAAAATTGTAAGTGAAAGATCTTTCATCTTATTATATGAATATGACGACAGATATGTAATTAACGCGTTATCAAGTAAACGCCAAAGTGCTTTCTTGAATCACTTTACTTTATAAGAAGATACATGATGGCTGATTCAGAACTGCCCTTTTTGTTTTACGAGACCTATCCATTATTACTTGGCCAAGGTATCTGTAATACATATCAAAAAGCCCAAAACATATAATTGTTATAAAATATTACAATGTCGTTGTACATAACAATTAAATAGTTTAAATATAATAACATAATTTCAACAAACAAAACACCTGAGACCACGAGAACTATTGTTATTCACAATGTTATGCGACTAAACTATTATTCTACACCACTAATCCACTTAAAGAGCCCAAATTCTGTTCCGGCTGTTTCATGCAAATGTGGAAAGGATAGAGATGTTACAAGTTGTTTCTACTTTTATTCGATTTTTTATCGGTGTCGTAGTCGAGTGGTTAATGTGCTATTCGATAATTCGAGTTAATTAATGAGGCGCAGTTAGTAGTTGAAATAGCACAGCAATTCAAAAAGCAACATAAGGTCCTGAAAGGAATATTATTGTAACTCATTTTAAACAACTTAATTAGGCCGCAACATCAAATGTTAACAAATATATTAAAATTTTCAAATTTTTGTGTGAAGTGTTACATAACCGTTTACGATATATTTTTTGCGCCCGTTTTAGTAAGTTTTTAAAATGATTTTCTTTGCAGGCCATTATCTTGCTTCATAGGTTGCCGTACTGGTGTGAAGATTATTGGAGCCATTCGCCAATTGGTCGACCTACAGTTTACATGATGTTGATGACTGTTGGTATCATGTTACCAAGATTTTTCCTAAATCAATATTTAAATTTCCTAAAATAATTAATAAAACTATTTAAATTTTATAAGAGGTTCTTTTTAGCCGATACCGATACGAATCGATTATTTAGAACGTACGAGGTGTGTTCAAAAAGTATCGCGAATTTTGTGTTTTTTCAAAAACTATTTATTTATTCATGAATATCTATTTTGTCCCCTTCAAAGTAATCCCCATGAGATATGTTACACTTGTGCCAACGGTTTTTCCAATCTTCGAAGCACTTCAAAAAGTCATTTTTTTTATCTTGTTCAGCTCCTCCTTCGATGCCGTCTTTATCTCGTCAAGCGTAGCGTAACGTCGTCCTTTCATGGGCCTCTTCAGTTTAGGGAACAAGAAAAAGTCGCAGGGGGCCAGATCTGGGGAATACGGTGGCTGCGGCATCATTAGTGTGTTGTTTTTGGCCAAAAAGTCGCGCACAAGCAACGATGTGTGAGCAGGGCGTTATCGTGGTGCAAAAGCCAATTTTTGTTCTTCCACAAATCCGGGCGTTTCTGGCGGATTGCTTCGCGCAAATTGCGCATAACTTGCAGGTAATATTCCTTATTGACCGTTCTACCCTGTGGCAAGAACTCATGATGCACCACGCCCCTGCAATCGAAGAAAACTGTCAGCAAAACTTTCACATTCGACCGAACTTGGCGCGCTTTTTTCGGTCTTGGTTCGTGCGGCAGCTTCCATTGAGATGATTGAGCTTTGGTTTCCACGTCATAACCATAAACCCACGATTCGTCACCAGTTATGACCCTCTGGAGCAAATTTGGGTCGTCGCGGACAGAGTCCAACATCTCATTAGCAATGTTCATGCGATGCTGTTTTTGGTCGCAATTGAGCAATTTTGGTACGAATTTCGCGGCGACCCGTCTCATGCCCAAATCATTGATAAAAATCGAATGGCACGAGCCAATCGATATGTTTAGGTCCTCAGCAACTTCTCTAACGGTGATTCGACGATTGGCCAATACCATTTTCTCCGCTTCATTAATTTTTTCGTCTGTTGTTGAAGTGCTCGGGCGTCCGGCACGCTCTTCGTCGTTCACATCTTCTCGGCCTTCTGAGAACATTTTGTACCACTGATAAACGTTGCTTCGGTCCAAGCTAGCTTCTCCGTATGCCACAGTCAACATTCGGAATGCATCCGCGCACTTAATTTCGTTTTTCACACGAAATTTGATACAGGTTCTTTGATCCATTTTTTTGAATAGGTAAAAATCGAAGACGGTCCAAAACACGTGCAAGCAAAGCAGCTGTCAACAATTAAGTGAACATTCAAAATGGCCGAGCTTCTCGGCATAAGTGAGAGACATGAGTACCAAAAAAAAACGAAATTCGAATATACGTAACCCGCGAAAATTCAAAAGTCGCGATAATTTTGAACACACCTCGTATATACGTCACTATTCGTAGAAGAGCCAACCGGTAACTTCGTTAGCTAAGGGACGGGAAAAGCTGTCATACTACAATTTGTTTCACGAATGTATTCTACAATTCTAACTTAATGTTATATACGCAAAAATAGTTTTGTTACTATTAACTCCTTAAAATATTAAAAAATGCGTAGCTACATAGGCTATCTAGAAAATATATTTATAGACTGTATGTAATACTTATATCTAATAATATAAGGTAATATTTTTTTTAATTTTTTACATTTCTACACTAAGCTAAGTGCTTGTATCATTAAAACAGGGCAACCAAAGTACTTATATCAAAGACACATTGGCACTGGTGGCATTGGTGGTTTCGAACTCGTGCTCTCGGTTTGTGTAACCATTGCACTGCCACTACACCACGGTCGCCTACGGTAATGTACGAATAGTATATAAATAAATAAAGAAATCTCTCTTGTTCCTCTAAGAGGATTTGGACCCTTTATATTATTAAAGCTCAGAAAAAAAACATGCACGTGGCAGAAATTATAGAGAGAATCATGTCACGTTCAAGGGACAGTCGTTTGGGGCCACAAGTATTTAGTAGATATAAATCATTGTTCCATACTATGTTGTATAAAGATGTACATATTATGTGTATTTTTTATGTATCCTTTTTTTATTGTGACTCGACGTATGACAACTATAATAATAATTATAAAAGTGATTTTAAGTTTAATTTACAAACAGTTCACGTTTTGAACCCGTGCTCTCGGTTTGCGTGACTATTGCACTACGGTCGCCTTAACGTTTCTTCAAAATTTATAGATTACATTAATGTTTATAAAATTACGAAAAAAATGAAAAAATTATATAATAAGAGTTCAAATAATATTAAGTTTTATAAACTTATTTTTAAATTAGGAGCATGTTACCTTTTTATGTAACAAAAAAAAACATATTGTTTTAGATGAAAATAAAATAAGAAATTATTCTTAGCGAATTTAGTTTGAAGGCTTCGGGGGTCGTACGTGAAATTGTTTTCGTGGATAACATTTTTCTCCTAAATGTATGACTTGAATGTGTAAACAGTTGTTTGTGTGGGTGAAGGTTTATTTCGCATATTTACGTTTTTAGGGTTCAACAGTTAACGAAACCATATTATTTTAGTGTTAACTACGAGTATATTTAAAGAGTGGTAGGCAGTGGTACCCAGTCTGCCGATCTGGGGTAGTACCACCACTTACAAGTATACAGACCGTGAAGTGATTTGGTCACGTTTCGGGATCAGCTTGTAAGTTGCCGGTTCCATCTAGGCCGGCATAGTGGATGTGATTGCTACTCACAGTTATTTAATTGTAGTAGCAGTGACATTCATTCATGGACCACACTTCGGCTTAACATCAAGCGGGGTGCTGTCATATGTCGAGTCACAATAAAAAAAATGTATTTAAATCCAATGTTTTAAAAATATACATTTTGTGACGATGATTGTATATATTATTTGACCTCATTTAACCTATTCTTTAACTCTAGTATTTTTAGACTTAATAATATATTTTACTTCTATAAAATCCTTAACAATAAAAATATATACAAAAAGTTTCTCTTCTTACAAAACTTCGCGGATATGTTGATCCGACGATGTGATCAACTAATTTAAAATTTGTAAGAAACCAATTTACAATTATTAGTGAAGCTCTTGGCACATTGTTAGAATATTATTTATTGATGCTGAGGCACCAATTTTAGTTATTCTATGTAAATTGTATTTGTTTTACTAATATTTACTAATGTTTGAATAATATTCATTTGTAAATATTATGATTGTAATAAATTAATAGTTATTTTTTGTACTATTCACTCGCGACATTACTTAATGGTACTTGGACTTCTACTTGTCCAAGAATACCAACGAATAAAAACCGACTCAGTTTACGGCTACCGGCATTATGCCGGCGCGAGGTGCTTTAAATCCTCGCTTAAGAATCTAAGGGATGGGACGAAAACATAAATTGGCCTGGGCAATTTTAATAAAGTTATGTTATTACTCGTAAGATCGGAAACTGTAAGTATTAAAAATAACTTTTATGCATTTGGACAATAAGTTTCAATGAGCTTAAACTGTAAATGAAAGTAAACATCAATTCTTAGTGTGTTGCGCGGTCGCAAGCTCTCGAGACGTTGAAATAATAAAATAAAAAATGTAAAATAAAAAAACCAAAATAAACGCGATAATAAGCCGCATAAAATTTGTGTCTTTCTCAGAAATGCGCATTCGTGTTTTCATATTTTTATTTCATAGGAAATAAACAGATAACAATTGAGACGGCTAGTTTTGTCCTTAAATCTGTGAATAGTATGATAAATGATACAAACCCTTATACGATCCCTTTCGGTAGAAGGTGTCCTTATATGATTTGTTATGATATTTGTTCACGTCAAGATGGTAGGATCTTAGTTTTTTTTTATTGGGGCGAAATACTCGTAAATCAGAGCAACTCGCTTGATGATAAACTGGAGTGCGGTCTATGAATGAAGACCGATGCTACTACAGATGAATAACTGCAAGTAGCAGTCGCTTATAATATGCAAGCCTAGTTGGAAGGCTTGGAAGCTGAATTTGGAACGTGACTGTCACTTCAAGGTCTGTACACTTGTAAGTGGTGGTACTACCCCGAATTAGCAACCAGACCCGGAGCAAATAATTTTAATTGAAAAATATTTTTATTATTCAATCCAATTATTAAATATTACAAATCAAAGCCATGAAACAAATCTTTGATCCCACCAGAAATCGAACCTTGACTTTACGCGTAACGGACTGGTATGCTAACCACCATGCGCCACGCGTGTCGTCAAGGTGTTTTCATAAGATAAATGATACAAACCATTATTCGATTTCTTTTAGAAGAAGGTGACCTTATATTATATCATTTGTAATGATATTTGTTCAAGTCAAGATGGTAGGATCCTGGTTTTTTATTCGACAAATATGATAGCACCCCGCCTGATGTTGTGAGTATATATAATGAGTGTGGTATATGGATGGAGGCCACTGCTACATAGTTAAAACTGCAGCAGCAGTCGAATTCACTATACCGATCTGGTTGGCACCGGCAATTTTTAAGTTTTTTTTATTTTCACTTTAAGTCACTTGACGTTCTCAACACTTGAAAGGTGATACTAGCCCGAATCGACAGACTAGGCAAATAACCACTAACTATCTGCCTGATTGCGCGCAGTAACTTGCGCAGAAACTTAATTTTGTTTTGTTACTAAGCTGCTTTTCGTTTGTAAAATATTATCATTTAAATAATTATTACTTATGTGCACGACTATATAGATGCGCGGACTAGGATCTACTGACGTGTCGATCCATATACTGCGCAGCTCGACAGTCAGCCTCTTTTCATCTGCAGATTATTATGAATACTAAAATTCTATTTTACATAAGATCCAGTTGGTATTAAGGTCCCAATGAAAGGACGTCCACAAACATTTCCTATCAAAGATCAAAGTACAATCCAAGTGTAAGTCTTGTATTGGTTGAATTGTTGCCATCTCCGTTCGTTGTGACACTTGTTGGTTTTCTTTTATAATATATTAGGAACATATCGCGTACGGAAACATATCGCGGATATAAAACACCAACGTAGTGGAAAGTCTGCAGTTTGTGAGCATCAACAGGACGGCGCCAATCACTACATCCGTTTCGACAAACCGAAGATCCTCGCAAAGGAAAGTCGACTGATACCCAGGATGTTACGCGAGGCTATTGAGATTAAAAAACATCCCAATTTCAATAGATAAGGTGGTTGGCGATTATCTAACACCTGGGACCCCATAATTCACAAACTCAAGTCCCAAGTCCAGCAAACTGCCAAACCAGATGACACCGTCAGTTATTTTTGCGAAAATTTGAAATAAACCGGGAACAGAAAAGCAAAATATCAAACGGGGTATTTTCCGAAACAATAACAGCATCAACCTATAAGACGACCAACACCTCAGTCTCTCTGTGACCACGATGGCTGCAAAGCTTTCGAAACGTCGAAAATAATAAAAAAATGTAAAATCAAAACCAAAATAAACGCGATAGTAAGCCGCATAAAATTTGTTTAATTCAAGAAAATAATAAATAAATAGCATTGTCAATACTTGACAATACTTTTATGATGAACAGATTGAACCCACGTGATTATTCAACCGAAGTGAATAAAAGTACCACTAACCGACATAGTGACGGCGACTGAGGCAACTGTAAATTGAGTCGTTTTTTTCCAGTCAGGGTCTCTATTGTTTACCACTAGGCATGTCGGAGTCAGATATAAAAGCACTATAATATAAATATATTTTTTTAATATTTTATTCCTTGGACTAGGTAATAAATCCTATATGTTATCGGATTTATTATAATAAATTAATATGTTATCGCATTAAAATATTATTTAATAACAATAATATGTATAATCTTCTCAAATAGTACTTAATTCTTCTTACTTCTTCTTCTTAACTCGTAACAAAGTTTGTCATCTAATCCAAAAAATTGTAGATGAGTAATCGAGACAAGAATATCATGGGAAAAGTTAAATGGAAAAGTTTTGGGTCTGGTTTTATGTACGACCTGGGGGCTCATATTTGACCTTAAGTGAGTTTTGAGGTAAATTGAGAACAAAAATTTATTTTGACACCTATCAAAGATATATTTAATAACTTAGGTTTCAAATGATTAAAATAGTGATCTTAATAGTCAAATTCCGGATTAAATATTTTTGGTTTACAATGGATGCTGGTGTCAGGTGGTAAAAGCTTTTTTTCCAATACAATTATATCTATGAACCATCAACATCCAATTACATTAAAGGTATCTAAATTTGTAAAAAATCAATACCTTTAATTATTATTTTTATTTTACATTTCTATACTAAGCTACTAAAGTGCTTGTATCATAAAAACAGGACAACGAAAATACATTATATCAAAGATACCTTGGTACCGGCAAGTGGTTTCGATGCTCAGGTTGCGTGTCTATTGCACTACAACTAACCACGGTCGCCTATCCGATTACTTTATGGTAATCGGATACACGTAGACTATAGTGTTAATAAACTAAATAAAGTAGTATTTTTTACAAAAAGAATTGTCTATTTAATTTCTTCGAAACAGTGAGAACCGAATGTACAACATTATTCTAAAAGCAGTTTACTCTTCGCTTTTTATTATTAATATAATCAAGCTTTTCTCCAAAATCCTTCTAAAATAAGATAGATTAGGGACATCTGTGGATCACCTGACAAGGTAAGCCTGCCCCTGATCAATCACGTCCGCGCTGAATGGGCTCTAATATAGTTTTTCGCCGAATACCCTTTATTTACTCGTAGATTGGCCCACCTGCTGGACGACATTAATATTGCTTAAAAGTATTTGGTTGATTTACAATAATAGTAAGTAGTAAATATTTTCTTACAAAAGATAGGATAATTTGAATACAGTGTTGGATTATTAAATTGAGAACAGTACAGTGTAAATCTAAATTTTCACATCTTATTATAACCGTTTTGTGTAAAAACAATACCTAATATTCTTTCTAAAAATTGCTTAACACCATATTTGTTTGGCATATTTGTTGTCAATGTCTCTAAACAAACCTTTCTTATAACATTCTTCATTTCATTTTATCTGGAATTCCCCACATGCACTTCCTAATAACCACATTTGTACAGCAATTATTATCCTGCAGTCATCACTGGGTGTGTCAGAAGAAGAAGTCTGGTCAATGCAAAAACCAGTATTGAATTTAATATAAATAACATGATCTTATTGTAAGATCGTAAAATATAATTAAGTGTATAAAGACAAGAAATTCAAAGACAAGAATTTTCGTTTCCAGAAACATTCACCTAATTGAAATTTCGGCCCTCTCAACCAGAAACCATTCGCGAACAATATTCAATATTAAGCTCATATTTCATGTTTTAATTGCCAAAGATAAGATATAAATAGTTAAATAAATTGAAACAAAAGCCGAGGTCATTCAAAGATCTGGCATGGTTTTAATTTTATAATCTTGCTGCTATCTTTGTCAGTATCCTAATAGCTGTGACTACAATAGAGACATTATTTCCGCATATGAGGAAAAGTTCAATTTGAAAAAAAACATATATTAAATTCAATTTAAAACCGAGTTTAAATTGGCGTGTGCGAAATTCTTACTACAAATATCGGAATAATAATCCTTTAAATTAATCCCAAATTATTTGAAATAAAATATATTACTTCCACGAATTGCATTGTAATATTATCTACTTTAGAAAGGGGTAAAGGCTAGGCCTAAATCAACCTTCATGAATTACAAGAATTATAAATGTAAAAGAGGTAAAAGCATATATTTGAATATAAGAAGGGAATCCATTGTCAAAAAAGAACAATATAGGTATTAAGACAATGCGAGTAGGTTTTCCCAAAAGTACTACAGAATATGATAGGCTTAGATGAAAACAAAAGGATTTAAATCAATGATGATAGGTATCAAAATATAATATTTATTTATATACCTACTTATATACATACATATAAAACATATTTGTTATGTATAATATATTTCTGCAGTAAAATTAATAATTCTGGCTTAATTGCAAAACACAGGTAAACATAATAGAACGTGTTTTCGGAACAATTAGCGGTGTAAAATGTCATAAACAACTGCATTATATTATATTCATGAATGTTGACCAATGAGAATGACTATAACCAAAAATAACAGGTTCTAACCTTAAGGACGAAAGTGCAAATTTATATTTTAGAACCCTAAGAACTTTTCTATAATTTTAACTCTTTACGCAAAATTATTGAAGACAAATTGGAGACTTTTGTTCAGACCTGTCAATGCTAATAGTTTATGTTTTCTTTAAGATCAATCAGGATTTCAACACTTGTTTTATGTTTACTTTTTGGTTTCAAATAAATGTTATTTTATTTATTTAAAATGATATTTAAACAGGGAATTTCTAATACTCTAAAGGGGATTTTCATTTAAGTTGCGCCTTTACCTATATAAACTAGTATTGGTATGAAAGGAAAGTCATAATGCATTACATTTTACATTCCTTCCTAATTAATTTGGTATAAATAATATGTGAGATTCAAATTATAACCGACATTATAAAATTCGCGTTCTAGTAGTCCTTAGTAAATTAGTCAGTCACTTTTATTGTACATTGCGTCTTTTTATTTAGCTGAAAATCTGATAATTGTATTATAGCAAGAAATGTATGGGTCTTATTGGCAATAAAAATAATCTCTCCGAATGAACATAGAGCTGCTACGCTTGTGCCAAACTTTTTATTTACAGGAAACCCTACTAATTAAACAGTTTTTTTTTTGTTTTTATTGCAAGTATGACACCAGTTCTCTTTTGTGTCCAATTTAAGCTATCATATATAATATGCAACGCAACGAGGATTCATTGCAAATTGGTCTCCTTTATTATTTAATAAATATAATATAAATATATTATGTATATTTATATAAAGCAAATATTATATCCTTACAAAATCGTTATTTTTATTTATGCCTTTAAACGTACGACACATCGCGATACAAATTCATGTAGCAAACATAGCTTTATGCATGCAATTTATTAATGTATATTGAAGCTGTATGCGTTTACTATAATAATGTCAGTAAATCTGATAAACTATTGACAACATTGTGTGCCCCTATTCATAAAAAGATTGATTTTATGTTGACAAAGCACAGAGGGTATACGGATTACGCAAAAATATACATATATAATGACGACAGGCGTAGCGCATTTATTAGCAAGTAAAGTCTGTCCAAAGATTCGTAAATATTGTCAATAAAAAATAGGCGGATATTTGCTCTGGGTCTGGTTGTCTAAGAGTGGGAGTGATTATCATCATCAATTGTCACAGGGATAGGCAGAGCCAACAAAGTGCCACTTTCTACGATCTCGACTCAACTCTCTTCTCACAAGCTTCCTTTACATCTATAATTCTCTTCACCATACAGACTACGGTTGCAGGCACTACGAGAACCCCTGATATTCTGATCAATGTCACTGATTATTTAAAATAATTATAAATTATACACAATTTGAATAGTTAAAAATGCGGTTGAATGTAACATGTTTATAATTTGTGGAACCCTATATTTTTGGTAGTGGACAACGTGAATTGGTACAATGCGGTTTGCCAACGCTTTTCATCGTAATCGGCTTGGTAACAACCCTGATTACACAACCACACAGAATTTACGATAAAAGCCCTATTCATTTCCAATGGCTGTATGACGTGATTGCTTTTTAAAATTATTGTGTGTAAAAATAATAGGTAGAGTCAATGTCGTGTATGGTTTTTATCGACAAAAAGGGTTAAATTAATAGGTAATATTTTACTGATTACCAGATTCGCTAGAATGATCCAATATTTATACTTAAAAATAATACGAAATAATGTCATAGGTAGAGTAGAATAGAAAGACCACATAAGATTTCGGTCTCACCTATTATGCAAAGGCATTCCACTTAATATAGATTTTTCGACAAAAAACGACGCGTCAAACAGTTTAGTTGAACAGATACAGTCAGCCAGGCACATGCCATGATATTTAAGTATTTGTATATATGTATTGTTAAACGAGGCAGACCCAGGAGGGTATTTTTCGATCAAATCAGAGACATACTCAAGAAAGCTAGGTTGCCTACTGCTTATGACCGTAGGCTTGTATGAAAAAAAATGATGTAAGCTAGGAAGTCGTGTCAAGATCGTGGCAAGTGGTGTTCCATTGTCTTTGCTTATCCCTGTGGAAAAGAGGCGTGACAATTTGATTGTATCATCATAATCAGCCAGAAGGCGTCCACTGCTGAACATAGGCCTCCCCCTTAGAACGCCATTTCAAACGACAAGATGCCAGTTTAATCCACCGGTTATTCGTGACTTTCACTATGTTGTCAGTCCACCTATGCTAGTGGACGGCCTACCTACGCTGCGTCCTCCGGTTCGTGGTCTTCACTCTAGAACCATTCTTCCCCATCGGTTGTCGGTTCTCCGGGCGATGTGGCCAGCCTATTGCCACTTCATCTTGCAAATCCTACGAGCTATGTCGGTAAAACATTATAAACATTATAAAAATTACACAAAACTACTTAAAAAAATAATAATAACATCAAAAAGAAAGCATTACATAAATTCGTTGAAAAAATCTAAGAATATCATGAAGTCAATGTGGAAAATAATAAAAGAACGAACGAATAAGAATATTAAAAGCACTAAACAAAACATAGAAATTAAAATCAATAATATTCTTACGTCTAACAAAAAGCAAATAGCAAACGAGTTTAACAACTTCTTTGTATCAATGGGTAGTGGGGATACGACCGACAGCGAGGCGCAGCGACACCTTACGAATGAGATAGTAAATACTATGTATCTAAGACCAGTCGAGGCGCAAGAAATACATAAAATAATTAAGAACCTAAAACATAAAATAAGTTGCGGAATTGATGAAATTCCGCCACTACTAATTAGTAAATGCGCAAAAGAACTTACTTTACCTTATTATTTGTTGGTAAACCAATCGTTTAATGAGGGTAAATTCCCTGACCAATTAAAATGCGCTATTATAAAGCCAATACATAAAAAAGGCTTAAAAACGGAAATAAGTAATTATAGACCGATAGCATTATTGCCTACGTCTTCAAAGATCTTTGAAAAAGCTATGGTTCAAAGAATATACCCATTCTGCGAAAAATATAATATATTTAACGACGATCAATACGGCTTTCGGCAAAAGAGGTCAACAGTACTAGCCGTATACAAGTATGTCCAGGAGATATTAAACTCACTAGACAAAAAGCAGTATGCTACTGGCATACTACTAGATATGACGAAAGCATATGACAAAGTCCAATATAATATATTATTGGACAAAATATACAATTGTGGAATAAGAGGGAAGGCGCATGATTGGTTCACTTCATACCTACAAAACAGAAAGCAGTATGTAGAAATTGAACACTACGACAGCAATTCAAAATATATTAATAAAATCAGATCAGAGGATCAAATCATAAAGAATTCAATACCACAAGGAAGTGTACTTGGTTGTTTACTATTTCTAATATATATAAATGACATTCCAAAAATTATTAAAGAATCGTGTGTATTATTCGCAGATGACATTTCAATACTAATAAAAAATACAAAACAGGACGATTTAAAGAAAAACATTACTGACACATTAAACATAATAACACAATGGATGAATAGACATAATTTACAAATTAACTTTACCAAGACAAAATTAATGCAATTTAGACCATATCAAAAACAATTAGCAGTATTAGATTATACATATAAGGATATAAAATTAGAATGTGTTAACAGCTTTAACCTCCTAGGTCTAAATATTGATATAAATATGAATTGGAAAGAACACATACAAAATACAAGATTAAAGCTATCAAGATTTATATTTGGACTAAAACAAATAAAATTGACCACTAATTATAACACAGCTCTGAGTGCTTATTATGCATACGCATATGCCTGGCTCAGATACGGAATAATCCTATGGGGCAACTCCACAGATGTACAAAGCCTATTCATTTTACAGAAAAAGTGTGTGCGTATCTTGGTTAATATTAAAAAAACCGAAAGCTGTAAGACACATTTTAAGAAACAAAAAATATTAACACTTACTTCTATATATTTGATGGAAATGTGTAAATTTGTAAGAGACCACCCAATGTTTTACACGCAATACAATGATTTACGAGGTCGGTATAAAACCAGAAGGAAAAACTACCTGATTCTACCAAAGTCAAGAATAGAAATGCATAGAAATAGCCCACATGTAATGTCAGCAAGGATTTACAACAGACTTCCGGAATGTATAAGCGAGATAAAATGTAACACAGCTTTCGAAAGAAAATTAAAAGAATACCTCATAGGCAAGACATATTATACTTTACAAGAGTACATGGAAGACAGCACATAAACACAATTAATGATAAATATATATATATATAATTAAGTGACATAATTTAGAATTTATAAGGATATTGACTTTAATGGGAAATAATAATTGTATTAATAGTAGATTGTATAATAAAATTGTAATAATTGACATAATATTTACACGCCCAAATGGGCAGTTATGGAGTACAACTAATTTAGATATAAGACATTACTAACCCATGACATGTAAATAAATGAATAAATAAATAAATAAATAAAACTCTGGTTCTTTGGCGAATATCCTTGTTACGGATTATATCGCGCAAAGACACACCAAGCATAACTCTCTCCATTGCCCGCTGAGCGACTCTAAGCTTTTCTGACAGGCCAACATTTAAGAGCCATGTCTCAGTGCCATATGTCATTACAATACACACAATACTCTTTAAACCTTTGTCTTCAGGCTCTGCGGGATGTTGGACGAGAAGATATGACGCATTTTACAATTTTACATGACAATTTGATTATAATGTTATTGTTCCCGACATCTGGAAAATTTGCTATTTAAATACATAATATAAATACAAATATATTGTACGTTATAAAAAAATGTTATTCTATTTTGTGTTTTATGCAAGTTGAATACAAATTAACGAAGGCAATTAAAAACTTCCCAAAAAAAGGTTAATAAAGACTTTTTATGCCTAGCCATTGGTCTAATTCGGACCGTTTTTGTACGTGAACTGAATTCGAGTAGAAAATGTACATATATTACCACCCACTACACTTTTCACGTAAAGCTGAAAAGCATTGTTAAATGAGTTTTATTAAGCTGGACTCGGAACTTACTAGTTTTTATTTTACTATTTACTTTGTGTTTAAACTTTATTATTTAATTTGTTTTAAAGAAAGCTGGGTTTATTACAACGGTAAGAGAATTTAAAAAAAGGCAGTGAATGTCATGTGACATTCACTGCCTTTTTTATATTATTAAATGTATTATTACATACATTCTCATATAATGAACTGCTGCCCGGCTATATTTAAAAAAAAATGATATAGAAAAAACCTCGTTAATTTTAAAAATAAAATGCCTAGGAGTGCCTTTTGTGATGTAAAGATAGCACTTGATAACACATTCTCAAGCTCAGCTACAAAAAGCAGACGACCTACTCTAAAGTCTGAAGCTATACAATAGACTGGATATAACCGTATTGCAGTGAACAAAAGCATATCATAAAAAGCATATATAAAAGCTCTCACTAAAATTATTCACTAAACTTTAACCCACGGTTTGCTCGGCCATCTGGTTTGCGAGTTCATTTATTTAGTTTTTTATCTACTTTTTAAATGTATTTGTACTCGTACTACATTGTTCTAAATGGTAAGGAGATAGGTGGTAGTCATGTAGTTCTACTACTGTTAAGTGAACAGACCGTGAAGTGACTCGTTTTATTTTTAGCAATCAAGTTCGCAGCGCTTAAGTTTTTCGTTAGATTCATAAAACAAATTAAAAGTATTATTATAAATATAATGTTTTTACACTTTATTTCTTTTTATTTAAGACATTATCTACGCATATACAAAACAAAGTAAGAAAAAACTTTCAGGAAAACAATTCGTTTTCATGATTTTCTGTTAAAATTTATATGAAGAAAAATTTATATTTGTTTTTAAGTCAATATCTATCAATTACACGTTGTATACTAGCTATGTATAAATAATATCAAACATATTAATAACTCATAGAAAAACTTTAAATTTGAGGGATATAATCACAAATAAGTCAAAATCCAAGATGACAGAAATTACGTTCCTATCCGTTTCGCATACAAAGTATCGGGAACATAACTAGTAATTTATTGAATATAAGACAAACAACATAAATCAAATAAAAGTCCAAAATTCAATTACATAAGCCAACACACAAAAAAGGACGAATGACATCAAAATCCTCGGACCAATCAGTGATATCCGTGGTTCGATTTTTATTGTACGTCATCTATCAGGCTGCAAACAAGATTCTACAAAGAGATGGTGGGAAAAAGTTAAATATTTCTGACACGAATGCGACATGTCTTATCGGAACAGTCGGAACTGTAAAATTGAATTCGGACACGTTCCTACAGTTTGCTTAAAAAACAATAATTAAACTTCTGACTTGTATGAAAAAGACTTATGTTTTGTAAAAATAAAAACATAAATATGTCTCAAAATATTTTTTAATTACAAATATTCAACTTCTTTATCTGATGATAGCTATTATAATGAAAATAATCGTGTCAATTATTTAAAATTTAGTTTCATACTCTTACTCTCATTACTATGTCCAACCATCATTGGTGCATTATAGACACTGTTAATTAGATATATTAGCATATTTTCAGAAGCCTTGTTAGCCTCGTTAATATTATTATTGAATAATTTTAATACGTTTCTATATTATTATAAAGATTCTAATGAATCCCAATGAAAATTAAAAATAAAACAAATATTTTAGTTTAATTACCTACAATAATTTTGTTGGTATATTTATACAGTTAAGTAAACAATAGTTTATACATTTTACGGTTCACCAGAGACATTCATTATTCTGTCCATTTAGTTACTCGGGTAAAGGGACCGGGAATTATTTTTAATTAAACTTGAAATTAACTACAGTTGCCTCAGCACTAATAGATGACTTTTGTAATTACTTATAATATTATTTTACAAATGGTTTTGTTTGTTTAGGAGTGGTAGGCAGTGGTGACTAGTCTACAAATATTATTATAAATTATTTTCAAAATATTATTATTTTGAATGAAACAATTTCTGGGTCCATCGTGTGGCAGGCGGGAGAGTAAAGGCAGCGTTCCGGACTTGTGACTAAAATATAGATTTCAAAGCTTTTTGCGGGATGTCAACACTCACCTTCACTGCCCTCACTATTCCTTCATCCTAACTAAATATTCTAAGACCCACCAATGCCGCCTTTGACATACGATCTAAAACTGTACGTACGGCTGACCTTGGGAGGCCATGATTCTTTAAAGGATACTATTTTTTATTGCAAATTTTGTTTACAAAAATATATTACTACTCGAAGCGATGCCCCAAATACACCACTAACCGTCGTGGCGTAGTGATGGTGACTGAAGCAGCTGTATGCCTATTTATTATACTTTAATGTAAAAAATATTGCAGAAAACTTTTTTCACGTATGACCTACATACATACGAGTATCACTCCTAATAGAAATTACTTCCTTTTTTTGACAAGCGTGTTTTATATTAGGGCTTCTGCTTAAAATTCCAAAGGGCATGTGCCGTTACCGTATTAAGCAACGTGACAGACAGACGATAAGTTCGATGTGACAAATGTTAAGTTCGACGGTAAGTTCTTTTTTCTTTTACATAGATTAAGTCTATTATATTATAGAACAAAACTTTTTTAAAAGTACCTATATAGAAATGTTTTACTATCAGGAATATTATTAATTATAAAGCATAAACAATAACCAAAGAGCATGTATGAAGAGAATTATGGACAACAGAGTTGTGTAAGGATCGTGGAAAGTGGATCGCTATGTTGTCTTTGCCTATCCTTGTGGGTATTAAGTCGTGAAAATGATGTTTTATGGAGGATCAACCAAAGGGTAAATAATGATAGATAAATACAGTACAGGTAATTAATGTCATAAGCAAAGGCGACTTGCGAATAAGATAAATGTTTGCAAGTAGCAGTCGCATTGAATTCGTAATATTTAAGTCAATCCCGCGAAGCGACTTTGTCACTTCACGGTCTGCACTCCTTAATTTCATATGGTTGTTTCAGTCGTCGTCACTCTTGGATCTCCTCTTGCTTATCATCAAGCGGGTCGAAATCAAATGTCGTGTCACAATAAAAATAAATGCAATTAACAGTCGGATCCACTAGTCCGGCAACTCGTTGTTATTTGGTTGTAGTGGCAGTTGCCTGCATTCGTGAAACGCGTTTCAGTCTAATATGTCGCAGTCATGTGCTAAGTAATCAGGTTGTCATATGTCGAACTACATTTTTTTTCATTTCTATATTTACCTATAACAAGTAAATATAGAAATGATATTTACCTATCATGAAAACAGGACAACCAAAGTACATAATATATCAAAGATACATTTATTTATTCATATTAAACCTAATTGCACTATGTACAAAGGCGGATTAATGGCGTTGACAATCTCTGACAGCCAAACCTATAGGACAGTAGACAGGCAGTGGCAAGTAGGTGCAATATTAAGATGACATTTTGTAGGACTTAAACAACAGTACATAATAATAATACTTAATAATAACATTTTAATACATATAAGTATGTTATGTGTATTTAATATAAAACAAAAATACACATAAAATAAAATAAAACTACTCATGTCATTAAAGAAGTAGAAGAAGAAAGGTAGTGATTTTTAGTGTAAGCTAACAAAGTTTAATAATTTATAATTTAATTTAATAATAATTTAAGTGTAAGCATCATAGAAACAGGACGACCAAAGTACATATAACAAAGATACATTGGTACCGTTAAATGGTTTGTTTGTACACATAACTCTTGAATATTGCAAGATTTGGAGCTTGTGTAATATTTTGAGGTGATTCATTCCATAGATTTCCAGCGGCGACAGAAAAGGATTTAGAGACGAAAGAGGTGGTTTTGAACCTATGCTCTTAGATTGCGTGACCATTGCACTACCACTACACCACGGTTGCAAAACTATAGGATCAAGTAATGAAATCCATCCAACTTAATTGTCAACCTATGCAGAATAATTATAATTTATAAAGCTTTAATTGGAATATATTGTGGTGGGCTTTAATTTATTATGATATAAATTATTACGTGGATATGATTTAATATTAATTAATTAATTAATGATAACCACTTAATCGAAATTTAGAAATGTCTACGGTGATATTATGTAAGATTATATATTATATGAGGTTCAGGGATCTTCGTCTAGTCTAGAAGGTCATGACTTTTTTTATTTCTTTTTATATTATGAATTTAGTGAATAACAACATATCACCTGATGTTAAATTGGAAACATGAATAAAGGCGTCTGATACTACAGTAAATAACTGCAAGTGGCAAGTTTCAACAATATTGTATCGTGAAACGCGACTAAGTCACTTCACGGTCCGTACCATGGTTCACACTGGGTGCAGTGGCCTACAACTAGAACCGAAGCAAATATACGCCTCTTTTTCTATTGCCAAATATTTGTAATATTTAATTTATATATTAAATAATACAAATAAAATCTAATAAAACAAATCTTTGTGCCGACCGGGAATCGAACACGGGACTTTATGTGTATCGGACTGGTGTGCTAACCAATCTGCCACGACTGTCGTAATTCTGCGTAACTGTCGTTCATATCTGGTGAAAGTATATTTGTTTATTATAAGGACTAAGTGGAATTTTAATAGATTAATAATAGAACAAACTGTGCTTGTATCACAGATACTGGCCGATTAACAAAGCCGTTTCTATTATGTATACATCAATCAATCAATTAAATTGTAACGCCTTTTTCCCACAGGGATAGGCAGAGACAATGGAGCGCCACTTGCCACGATCCTTACACAACTCCCTAGCTTCCTTCACATTCACTATTCTCTTCATACAAGCTCTATGATGAAGATAAGAGAAGAGTGCAAAAGGTATATACATACATTTATTAAAAAAATGCTAAAACAATGAAATTACTGAATGTCAACTGACGCCTATGACAGTTGAACGTGTTTTCATTTTTCCGGATAAAAATAATTTTAAATAATAATTTTATCACGTGTATTTATGTTATTTGTATCTACGGAACTCCAGGTGTTGTCTGGAGTTCCTTAAAAAATGGAAATTATAACCCCAACGAACCCACCTAATAATGTTATTCAAGAAAAAAGTTACGCAAATGTCACTTCAAATATCTCTTTTCCCAAGAAAGATCAAGCAATTATTTTGGAATCTATGGAAGGAATCGCTCTTAGGGAGTATATTATGGCTCTCTCCTCAATGGTAAATTCAAACAAAATCAAGTTTATTTCAAGAATATCAAATGCGCGGGTATGTATTTATCTAGATAGTAAAGATTCAGTTGACACAATATTGGATAAAGAAATTAAATTAAATGGTAAATCATTGAAGATTTCACCTTACATTTCACGAAATAAGCGAATTGTGTTATCTAATGTTTGTCCGATTATCCCTCATCACATAATCGAGGAAAAATTACATGAATTAAAAGTAACACCAATGAGCCCGGTAACATTCATGAAAGTAGGAATGACTGAACCAGGTTACTCGCATATTTTAAGCTTCCGCCGTCAACTATTTGTGACTCCTGAGGATATTAAACTTTTACCAGATTCATTTCAAATTAATTATGAGGATACAAATTACTGGATTTATGTCACAAGTGATGCATTGAAATGTTTCACATGTAACAATATGGGACATTTGGCAAAAAATTGTCCAAAAAATACAAATATTATGGAACATTCTCAAGAAAATAATTCTCAAAAACTCGATGAGCAAACCTTAAACCCAAAACCCACTAAGGAAACTTTTACCCCAAATACTATTTTTCAGATACCTAAAGATTTTGTTCCAACTTTAAGAGATAAGGGGATTAAAAGATATCACTCAATTACTACTAGTGAATCAAGCATGAGTAATAAGCCAGTTATTGAATCCAAATGTAATAAAAGTAATGAAATATTAGAATATGATACTGATAATTCATCGTGTAGTCACTTTTCTCAAGAATCCTTGGAAGCAGAAATTTCTTGTAATATTATAAATAAAAAGAAGAAGAAAGCAAAAACTGAAGATAAAAGAAGCGACAAAGAAGTGTGGACAGATATAAGGAATGAATTAAAAGAACAGATATTATCTCCACTTGATATAGATCAATTTGTAAGTTTGTTGGATTCAATTAAAGGTCAGAGTAATATTAAAGATATAGTTTATGATTATACTGGTGAAATTAAAGAGCTTGTGAACCTTAGTAATTTTTTACATCCGAAAATGAACCGGAGTTTAAAAAATAGATGTTCTCGGCTCAACAGAAAATTAAATTAAATATTAAACTCAAAATTAGGACACGAATCACAAGTTTAACGTACAAGTAGTTAATTATTTATATTTAATTAATTAATTAGGTTTATTTTTATAAATTAATTGTAATTTGATGGATATTTTACAGTGGAATATTAACGGATTTTACAAAAATTTAGAATACATGAAAATATTAATAAGTAAGGTAACTCCAACTTGCATATGCCTGCAAGAAACAAACTTTATTGCTAATTTTTGCTGTACATTAACTGGCTACCAGCACTATTTTAAAAATCGTCTAAATTATTCAAAAGCTAGTGGTGGTGTAGCTATCTTCATTAAAGCATGTTCTTTATCTGAGCAAGTCGCTTTGAATACCAATATTGAGGCAATTGCGATTAAAATTAAATTTCCTATTAATATGACAATTTGTAATATTTACCTCCCTAATAGCTATCAGTTATCAATAAAAGAATTAAATGAGTTAATTGGGCAACTTCCTAAACCATTTATACTAGTTGGGGACTTTAATAGTCATCACTACGATTGGGGTTCAGAAAAATGTGATTCAAGAGGAATATTAGTAGCGAATTGGTTGGATTCACATGATTATTTATCTTTACTAAATTCTAATAGTCCTACACACTTCAGTAGTCGATATGGAACCACCAGCAATATTGATTTGTCAATTTCATCACATAATATAGCTTCATATTTTGATTGGTGTGTCCTTGAAGATCTATATGATAGTGATCATTACCCAATTATTTTAAAATCCCTAATAAATAACGCCCCATGTGATTCAGTTAGTATTGGAAGTTTAAGTACGCTGATTGGTCACTATTTCAGAAAGATATCAAAGACAACATTCATAAATTACCTACAATTTTATCAAGCATTACTGACAATAACGATATAAACACAATCGTCTCTAAATTTTCTAGTATGATATATGAAGCTGCTAGAAAATATATTCCACAAAGTTCTGGTAAAATCATTAAAAATTATCTTCCATGGTGGAATGAAGAATGTAAGATTGCGGTTACAGATGCAAAGAAGGCTTATAGATTATTTAAAAAATTGGCTAAAAATGATCATAACTCTGAATATAAAATTGACTACAAAAAGAAAAGAGCTAAAGCTAGAAGAATGCTTAAAGAGGCTAGAAAAACATTTTGGAAGGAATATGTATCATCAATTAACAGTGGAACTCCTTTAAATGAAGTGTGGAAAAAAAAACGTAGTATTAATAAATTTAATCAGAAACAAGATAGTATTATATTAGAAGTTTCAAAAAATGTACTTAGCGCGGATCCTTATAAAACTTCAAACTGTTTAGCAAAAACTTTTGCATCAAATTCATCATCTAACAACTATGATCCTTTATTTTTACTGTATAAAAATGATCAAGAATCAAATAATTTAAATATTGATGATAATAAAAATCCAAATTTTAAATTTTAAAACAAGAACTCTTACAAGTTTTATCTCAAGTAAGTAACAGTAGTCATGGACCAGACAACATCCCAAATTTAATTATTAAAAAACTGCCTGATTGTGGACTAAACTATTTATTGGATATATATAATTTTATGTGGGTCAATCAAGTATTTCCAGATAAATGGAGACACGCTCTCGTTATCCCAATTTTAAAGCCTGGAAAATTATCTTCGTCTCCATCGAGCTTTAGACCCATTTCACTTACATGTAACCTATGTAAAATACTGGAAAAAATTGTATGCAAAAGATTAAGATGGTATTTAGAATCGAACAATTTATTCTCTCATTTTCAATATGGATTTAGGCAGTCAAGATCAACATTGGATCTTTTAATGAACTTAGAGGATGAAATTTTGACATCATTTTCAAGGGGAAATCATGTCATAGCAGTAGCATTAGATATAGAAAAGGCTTATGAAATGGTTTGGAAGTATAGGGTACTTAAAATTATGGAGCGAAATAATTTAAAAGGTAACATTTTAGCTTTTACCAAAAACTTTTTAGACAAAAGAACTATAAGCGTACGTATTAATAATGTTTATTCAAATACTTTTTTAATGGAGAATGGTGTACCACAGGGTTCTGTTATGAGTGTTATATTATTTCTTTTAGCAATTAATGATGTTTTTTCTAATATTCAAAAACCAGTAAAGGGCTTTCTATTTGCGGATGATCTGACAATTTTATGTAGTGGGAATAATATAGATCCAACTATTCAACTAATTCAGCAAACATTAAATCACCTACAAAATTGGTCGAACAAAACGGGATTTAAATTCTCAATAAATAAATCTGAATACATTATTTTCTCACGTAAAAATTTATAATCTGTTGATTTATCTTCTTTAAAAATAAATAATCAATTTATTAAAAACACAAATTATATTAAATTATTAGGTTTGAATTTTGATAGAAAACTTAATTGGAAATATCACGTTCAAAAATTAAAATCGGAATGCAAAAAAAGATTAAATATAATTAAAACCTTATCATCGTTTAGTTGGGGGTCCGATAGGAAATGTTTACTTATGACTTATAAAGCGCTAATAAGATCAAAAATTGATTATGGGAGTGAAGTATATGGCTCAGCCACTCTAAAAGTTCTTAAATCCCTAGAATCCATTCAAAACACAGCATTAAGATTTTCTATTGGAGCCTTTAAAACAAGTCCTTGTGATAGTATTTTAGCGGAAGCTGAAGAAATGCCATGGTTTATTAGAATACAGGAGCTATGCGGCAAGAATATTATCACGACCAAATAATCCAGCATATGATTATTATAATAGAAAAAGAACATCAGACTCTATATATCACAGTAATTCAAATCAACCACAGCCATTTAGAATTAGAGTTTCTAAATACATATCCAAGATCAATCTTTCGATTCCCTCTATTAGAAATAATATAATAGGGAATTATCCTCCATGGAAAGAATTAAATTTTCCAATTAATTTAGAACTTTCAGTGAACATACGTGATGATACCCCCGATTATATTTATAAATCATTATTCTTCGAAATGGTTAACGTTAAATATAAGAATCATAAATCATTCTATACAGATGGGTCGTGTATATATAATAAATCAGGCTGTGCAGTTGTTTATGGAAACCAATATTATAGATTTAGACTTCCGAACTTAACATCCATATTTGTATGCGAAGCTATAGCAATTTTGAAATGCCTAGAAATTATAAGTAAGTTATCTATTGTTAATGAATATGTTATTTATACCGATTCCAAATCATGTCTTATGGCTCTAAATAATAAATTGACTAAGGATGCCCTCATTCAAGAAATACAGCAGTTAATAATACAACTTTTACTAAATAGATATTCCTTTGCCTTAGTATGGATACCTAGTCATCAAGATATTGCAGGAAATGAAAAGGCAGACACAGAAGCAAAGGAAGCTACAAATGAAAATTCAATAGATGAAAGTCATAAATGGACATACACTGATTTTAAAAGGGTAATAAAAGATGCATTTAATAAACACTGGAATGAACAATGGGTTAATGGTAAACACAGATTTCTAAAATTTATACGTGCAACTATATTTGAAAAGACTCCGGTTCCACTAACATGTAGAAAGGATCAATCAGTATTATCAAGGCTAAGGATCGGTCACACAAATATTACACATATTCACCTTATAACAAAAGAAGGAAAAAATAATGTGAAAAATGTGATGGGGAGTTGTCCGTTTCTCATATATTATTACATTGTCCTGGATATAATTCAGAAAGGGAAACATTTAAATTAAAGCGAAATATTCAAAATTGCTTAAATGAAGATAATTATAATAATGTTTTAGGCTTTTTAAAATTTATTCATATGTATGAAAAGGTATAATTTTTTAATTCTGTAATCCCACTGTTAAAATCTCCACTAAAACAAAATATCTACTGTAGTCGCAAAGGACCTTGTTGTTAGAGCGACTTTAAATAAATTACATAAAAAAATAAAAAAATAAATGAAATTACTACAGTTTCGCTACCCAACTTCGTAGCATACAAATTTTCTTACATGTTTTTTACTTTATCCTATACTTGTACATTGTAGGAAGTTCGAAGAAATTTTACGTCTTATCAGGGAAAACGTGCGCTCCCTTTATATTTTGCAAGGAGAATTTCCCACTTTTACGCTTATAGGCATGGAGAATTGTATGAATAAGTAAGGTCACAAAATGAGATGGTGAAATAGATAAAAAGTTTTCATTTAATAAAGTTGTATAAGTAGTGTATATAAGGGGTTTTTCATCATCCCAAAGGTTAGTTGTTAAAAAACGCCTAATAGGCATTGAACTCGCCTATGTGCCTATTTTTAAGTTTATTTTGGTGCAATAAAGGATTTAAATAAATAAAAAAATATGGGGTGTTGCCAATAGTTTCAAAAAGACAAGAAAATCAACCAATCAATATGTCGCTTTTTTCCTACAACAGTCGCGATTGCCACGATCCTGACACAATTCACTCGCTTCCCTCTCATCCACAATCCTCTACAAGCTCTACGGTACGGTATAGCACTAGGCAACCTAGCTTTCTTGAGGATGTCTCCGATTTGGTTCGAAACCCTTCTGGGTCTATCTCGTTTATCGCATCCATTCACATCAGATTTATAAATTCCTTTAGTTAATCTATTTTTACTCATTCTTTCCAAGTGTCTAAATCATCAAAGTATTTCTTTGTCAATCCTTGCCACAATTTCTTTCAAACCAAGAATAGGTGACAAATTATTTAGAGATTTTTTAGAAATAACTTTAACATTTTATTTTATAAGTTATTTAATATCATTTAGGACCTTAAATACAATGATTTACTTTAACTGTCTTAATGCAAAGAGGTCAAGTAGTTTTAGATTACGGTATCTTTGCTCTGGGATTACATTGCCAACCAACGATGCTGCGTTTTTAAGCTTTTTAAACATTGAGGAAAACTATACGTAGGGAGCTTTGCAGCCATAAGCGAAATTGTTTTCATCAGTACAATGTCACAACGAGACTTGAATATGTGATTCGACCCTTGTTTACCTTTGCTGTCTTTACAAAATTGCTTTCTTAACCTGGTCCCCTTTTTTGAATAGAAGTTACATTTCCGGAAACATGCGTGTATGTCATGATTGTATGTATTGTATGGTGAATTTAAGATATGCGTAAAAAAATACATTCATTATGATGAATATAATATAAAATAAGATACTTTTATTTTTATTACCATCCACTATCTGTCATTTCGGGAGCCTATAAATGAATATTGCTATAAATGTACGCGTGAAATTTTTACTGTTAGAAGACTTTAAGTACGCATTTGTGCTATTGTACATTAAGTCTTTAAAGAAATGAATAAATTGTTAAGCTGCGTATATTCATTTTTTAAGACACGACCTATACAATACAGTATACTAAAATTAATAAATACAAGGCCTGTATAATAAAAAGACACAACTTAAAAAATCCTTCAAAATACATTTCTGAGTTAAACAAGTAAATAAATTCTAAGGAATTACACCAGTATTTTCAAGAGCATCTTCCGCTACGACAGCTCCTTTTCAGTACAGATTATCGTCAGGAGAACAATGGCGTCGAAATCTACAAAACAACATTACGGACATCTGAGACATGACAATAGAATACAGTTTAGACCCTATTTTCACCACAGTAAATCCCCAATTTTGGGGATAGTGGGAACACACACGCGCATATTAACCTAGGCATCATCGTTTGACTTCCACGGTACAGGCTAAAACTAGTGTGAAAGTCACAGTCTTACTTTATTAGGAATTTATAAACAAAAGAAACTACCAATAAAAAGCAAATTAATTAGATATTTTGTTTAATGGTAGAAAATATACCTATTCAGGTAAGTACTATTCAAACCGTAAAGTGAACTCAGTTGTGTCGATGTCAGCATATAAGTTGCCTGTTTCAATTATAACGTCAAAATTAATGCGACTATTACTTACATATTTTTGAACTATGGTATCAGTTGCCTCATGGACGGCTCTCCAGTTTAATATTAGGTGGAGGTGGTGTCAAGCATTGAGCTACGAGTGTACAGTAATAAAAAAAACAGCTCATCTGATGCTTGCAATCATTTATGGTAACAATCGCCTTCGCTTATGGATCGCACTCCCGCTTAACATTAGGAAGTTTCCGGCAGTGCCGTGCTATAAATGTAAATTTAAAAGTTTCCTAAATTCTGGATAAAATTATTTAATATATATTTTTTTAATTTTTCTATTAGTCTACAAAACGTAGCTGTATCATAGAAATCTAACAACCAAAGCAGCCGGGAGCTTTTCGTTAGCGAGGCCGATCAACCATTTCATAAACGGTCGTCTAAATCTTCTTAAAAAATATTATTCCTATTTTATCCATGGACATTCACTATGGGTATAACAGGAAGCAATGTAATCCAGATCGTTAATTCAAAACAACATGGAAAACATCTAAGTAACCCGTTATCTTTTTACGACTTTCAAGGGAGGCGAAACATCTTCGCTTGATTTAACGAGTATCAACTCAAAATTATGAGTACTATCTAAAACTTGAAGGAATTGTTTGTTTGTTAATAATAATGTTATAGTAGAGTAGTTACATACTTTGTAGTTATTTTAGTGATCTAGTTTTTTATTTTATTTCTTCTATGCTAAGCTACTATACTTGCTTGTATCATAGAAACAGAACAACCAAAGTACATAATATCAAGAATACATTGTTACCGGCTGACTGAAAAATATCGACTCAGTTTAGAATTGCATCAGTCGCCGGTACAATGCCGGCTGGTGAAATAATTTTACGCCTTATTTAAAGTTATTTGACAAATAGTATAGTATTGTATTGTGGCTCGACATGACATCAGTCCGCTTGATATTAAGATGGAGTGTAACCCAAGAATGGAGGGAACTGCTACTAAAGTTAAATAACAGTAAGCATTTACATCCACTATGCCGGCCTAGTTGGAACCAGCAACTTACAAGGTACTTACAGCACTTCACGGTCCGTATACTTGTAAGAGGTGGTACTACCCCGGATCGGTAGACTGGGCACCACTCTTTGGCAACTAGACCCGGAGCAAATATTCTCCTCTTTTCATTAAACAAATATTTGTAATTGTCATTGTAATTAATTAATTTTACAAATATTTGAAGCTATGAAACAAATATTTGCTTCGACCGGGATCGAGCACAGGACTTTACGCCTCATATTATATTAAAAAGTTCAATAACAATGCTTGCATACATAAATGATACCCCTGACACATATTGAAGATTTAAATAAAGTGCTCTTTGAACTTTAGTCTGCATATTTTAATGAGTCTCTGCAGGTGCATTGTGAGGAGGGAAATGGCCTTTCTATGAAAGGAAACGACAGTGCACTCGGAGTAATGGCATAAAGACAATTTAGCAAAAATAAGTATACCTCACGTTGTAATGTAAACGGTAATTTAATATAATCCTTTTGTTTTATTTATTATAACTTTTTGTTTAGTGAACGTAAAGGAAGCTTTAACGCTTATTGAGACTTAACATCAGACCTCGACTTGCCTAATGGCAAGATTAAAGTGTGAACGATAAAAAAACGATTCAACGGTTGCCTCAGTCGCCCCGGCGCCGTCACTGTAAACAGCCGGCCACAGTAAATCTTTCTTGATTTATTAATTTTTTTAAAAGGAATTATTTTCCTTTAAATAATAATTATTTTTATTAATAACAGCACCCTATTAATGTAATTAAATACTTTTTTTAGTAACTAACGTAAAAGACAATACGTAAGATTTTTATAATAAATATACATTATGCTATAGATCTGAATATTATATTGATATCAATAAGAATTATCTAAGAATTAAATTAGGATTCTAATATCATTAACATGTGAGAAATATCTCGTGGCGGGTATAATTTTAATTCCTTTCACTCTATTGCTTTATTTCTGTTCTTATGTTCCCTGTCTCTGTCCTTTCTCTCCGAATAAATAAATAAATAAACATAAACCAGACACTAAAATAACTTATAAATAATTAAAATTCTACGATTAAAACTATTATCTACCACTGGCCAAGCTTATGCGATGCGTACATAAACATTCCGCAAAAGTGGGAACAATAGTGGTTTGCAACTTTGAATGCGACCGTCCTCTATCTGAAATATAAATTTCTGCTTCAGGAGCATAATTGTGGCATATTCATCGCATGCTTGGCAACTAATGAAATCTACAAAGTCTCTCTTAATAACTTGCAGCCATTATCTTATACAAGTTATTTTACATTGTACATTTGTGGCGGAAATGTATGTAGAAATTGTGTCAATGGTGTAATATTATACAATATGGTGTAATATTGTATATTCAATATCATACCTTTATTGTATCTTGGTTGTGTTAGGATTATAGAAAGTGGCATTCCTTTGTCTTTGCCTGTGTGGTATAAAATTGATAACTTAATAAAATCATATTTAGTTAAATAATACTCACAAGTAATTATTACCCTTTCATCAGTTTGAACATTAGTACCTAATTAAATTATCATATTTAATATTATGGTAAAAATTAAAAATTAACGTGTTTTGCAACTGTTCTGAAAACAATGAAATAAATAAAGTAAAATCATGGTTTTAGCTATCTGATCAAAAATGTTGAATGTTTTTTTGGACAATTCCCTATAAATTTTCTTTTTGAGACACGACATCAGAGTTTTATGGTACAATTCGTTTTGAAGAAGTCAAAAAACTGTCGACTGAACCTCTGAACGCTTCAGTCGTTGTCACTATGCCTGACAGAGGGAGGTATCTAGAAGAATATAAAATCATAGAATAGGAAGTAATTTACACATTTTATAAATAAATAAATTCAAAATTAATGTACTATTTTATCCAACTACATGAAGTGAAGCGAACAAATTAAGGGTCTTCCAAATAGATGTCCTGTCTCCTTCTCGATTGACTCCAGCCGAAGATGGATTACAAACGAAACATTGATTAATACTAGAGCCTCTGATTTGATATTAAGACAGCGAACAAAATGGAATAGACATTGTACTTAGATTTAGTTAATAGGCAATCAGTGACTTGGAAGAAACAAATAAATGTGGTGTCTATGGATCCGTGCCATAATCGTTAGTAATGAAAATTGGAGAAAAGAAATCCGGCATTTTTTTATTGTAAATCTTTATAAATATGACAGTACCCAGCCTGATCATAAGCTAAAGTGCGGTCCATGAATAATCAATGCTACTGTAGGTAAATAACTGTAAGTAGCAGTCACATTCACCATGCCGGCCTAGTTCAAACCGGCAACTTACAAGCTGGTCGCGAAACTCGACTATGTCACGTTTATATGATTGTTACTGTATTTTGTTTAGTTATAAAGTTTGTGGTGATGTAATAGATTGTTTTAAAGTTTAATTAAAATCCATAATTAGAACATTTATGAAAGAAGATTATCTGGTAACGTCTTTTTATATATTTTCAAAGAAGTTCAATGTACTTACATTATCTACGTTTATATCATCATGTTTCTAGCGTTTGATTCCTTAATGATGGTTATTAAGGAATCATGGTCAATCAGGTTATAAAGAGTGGGTCTGTACTCAAAGTTTAAATATCTGAGTAATAAGGCGGTCTATCAAAATATTTAGACGAAACCGTTATTTTTTTATTTAAAAAAATAACGGTTTCGTTCAAAAAGAAAAGAAATAAAGTAGGTAGCCATATTTAATAAATACAGTACTCGTTTACAATGTACACAGCTCATCAGCAATGTCAAACAACGGCAGACTGTTTCTGTTTATTTTATGCAATTGCTCTTCGGTCTGAATTTTAAAATTACAAATTTTACAGTCACAAAAATAACTTTAACGTAAAATTTAATTAGTTAATAGTATTTTAGTAAGTTTTTATAATTGAGAATCAAACGAACTTACCTGTAAGTGAAGTTCGATGATAATTGTACGAACTTCCTTAGTGCTCCGCCGATTTGCTTCATATATAAACAAAGTAGTATTCGCATTCGATGGCTACTCTCACACGTTTAATAGTAATCAGTTTTTTTTTTTTGGATGAATATACGGTTGTCCAAGCCTCGATTTCTTTAAGACATCATTCTGTTTATAGTGTTCCTGTGCTTACAAACCTGAAACTCACCTACCTATTTACATGTAGAGGTGGGAGGGTGTGGCTTTCACAATCGGCGGAGCACTAAGGAAGTTCGTACAATTATCATCGAACTTCACTTACAGGTAAGTTCGTTTGATTCTCAATTGTACTTTACTTCCGCCGTGCTCCGCCGATTTGCTTCATATATAAACAAAGTAGATATTTAAAGGTTGAAGGTTTGTGGACTGAAATGGAAGTATTACCAGACATTTGGATGATCAGAACTCCTCAATCACATTAACTTAGTTCTATAACAATTATTTCTTAAATTTATATAATTATGCGTCCTCTAAGTCATTACAGTGATCTAGTACAAGTAATAAATATATATATATAATATATATTTTTTTTAAATAAATTTTTGCAAAAGTGTTGGATTTTTCGGACCATCCAACAGTTCTACGAATAGTGTCAATATTCTCTCCTAATGTTTAAATAGTAGATGTTGACAAATGACCATTACTATGATTTTCAAGTGTATGTCATAGATATCAAGATATAAAGTGTATCTTTATTTTAATTGCTTAAAGTTTGTTAACGAACAAGATTTTTTATTTTTCATTTAAGAGTTTTGTGCAGGGCAGATAAACTCTCTTTTACAAAAGATATTTTAGGATTTATACAATAGAGGCAATAATAAAGTTGGTTGTGTACGACCTGGCCCTAGGTTTATTGAAATTTATTATTTATATTTTAACTTGCAATATTTTAAATAATCATATTATTATATTTAATTAAAGATGAGGATTATCCTTTATGAGCGGTTACAAGAGCTAACAATGTTATCACATTGGATAACAAATTAAGTAAAATATTTTCATTTGGATATAATTTATATAATAATTCTTAAACAACATTGAGTTCTTAAATCATATTTTCGAGTTTGTGGGCGAAACCTAAAATAGATAGTATCTTAACACAAATGTCAGAGGTAAGTTCATTTGGTAAATGAGGGCTATTGCTGAATATACCAATTTACTGAATTATAACTAAAGCCTTTATTAGAAGTATTAGAAAAAGGTTAATAAATAAGAATAAATAAGAGAAATCTTATCTATCTGTGAAGTGTAATGTATATGTATATTTGTGATACTATTTTTTTACTATTACAATAATCTACAATTAGGTATGTATTACATTGCTTCAAAATGTTATTGACAATGAAGCACCTGCACTTACAGGCAATATACCGTGTAACCTGGAGAAAGGATACTATGGTTGCAATGGTCAATATGAGCCAACTATAATTACCCTAGGTGCCTTGTTACAAAATTTAGAAAAGCTTTATTATAATTGAAAAGGGTGGAAAACGAATGATATTTGTAAAAAATCCTGTATGGAAAACGTCCATGAGATTGTGAAAGAATCTCTTGCGATAGCATAGTGGTCTGGTCGCCAACAAATATATAACTTACACTTATGATTATGTGTAGAGGCAAACAAATCTTTTTTAGAAATACCAAAACCTGAAATAATCGTATAAAAGGCATATTTTGCCGTTTTTCACTAGGTTCTATTGTTAAACTGTTTAGAAGCAGTGTCAACTGATTTTATTTGAAGCAGTATTGTTTTTGATGATATATAATCTGTCTATACGCACATACTTGCATGCTTACACCACTGCTAAATTAGTTTAGCTAGACTATCAAGATGTGGTGTTGTTAATTCCTAACATGATAAAGCAGTTACTTACTTTTATTACATGTAAATGATTTTTAAAGCAAAAAGACAGCCAGTAAATTTAGGTAATTTTTGTGTTCATTTATTTATTTATGAATCTTACCGAACCCCATTAGTGGTACAACATAACCGCAATTTAACAATAATGCATCTGCATAAATTACTTATTTTGGCTGATTAATTGATTCTTATGAAAGTGAAACAAATTATTTTGTCTCCAGGATAGTTAATTATTGGCACCTTGTGATATTGGTACTTGGCTATTATATCTATTATTATTTTATGCATTTCCATAGTTCAAGTTGTTTTGTATGCGCATCAGCTATATTATGTTACACCTGAAGTCCTGGACATGCTGCATATAGCATGCCTGTTATAGTGGCCAACTTTGAATAGGACGTGTTTTGTTCCAACTGTCATGTTTTCAGAACCTATTCTCATTCATTATGCTTGTGGAATTAATTTACTTTTAGTTGTGTTTATAATAAAACATAAACTTACCAATATTTTACCAATATATAAGTCTCCTTTGTGGCCATTAGACATGATTATTATGTCTTTATCTAAACATTTAAATATACTAATGAAGTATAATTCCTGTTTTTATTATATTTATGTATGGGTGTCAAAATCATCTTTAATATCAATATTGGTCATGTATAAAAATCCAGAGCAGTTATTAATAATTTAAGAGCAGTACGTATTTCCTCAATTTTAAAAGATGTTAATTTTTTAGGATTAAAAATAAAACTTTTTATTTTTTATTTTATTTTTATATGTATTATTTTGGAGACAATAAAGTGAGGATATAAATTAATTGGACTCTGGTGAGCTCAAGATAAATAGCACCTTTACATAACAGTTCATTTATTTGAACTATTAAAGTCAGCAATTTCTTCCTTAGAAATTAGGCAACCTGACCAATTGGAACCTGACTTATTGTACAGGTATTAGATTTATACAGGTATTATATTAAATGGAATATTGTGTCCCAGATCCATGAAAAATAAATAAATATGTCAGAGGGTACCTTGTAAAAATATTGTAATCGTCTGTTGACGCTGTTTGTTGTTGCCTTTCGTAACAGCATATTGGTAGCAACCACCTTCTCACATAGTCTTCCGAGGGAGTCCCCAGTAGTTTAAAGGATTTTATTTATTTAAAAAATCAGTGGTCGAACTTGCTGCGGCTTTACTATTTCCCATTTTATCACCAAAAGTCCAAAGTTGACTTCAAAAAGGGATATTTCAGGAGTTGAGTCCTGTGCTGCATCTCTGGCAACTTCACCTGAACTAGCCTGAGGCTAAAAACCTTCTTAAAGAGAAGTTCATTGAAATAAGTTTTTCAGTATCTTTCTGACATTCTGAACATTTTTATATTAATAAATGGCGGTATTGATATATCTATATAACACCGTATAATTTTATTCTTAATACTGTGATCTACTGTATTTGCATGGCATGGCAAAATAGTGAATACTTTTTGTTTTATCCCTCTTCAGAGAGGGTTTATTGATTGCATATGTGACCTCAGGGTTTATTTTGCAAGGGTTAACCATTGTGTTAAATACATTTTCCCTCTCTATTTTTTTTTTTTTTTTTTACACCAGACTAACTTTTTGACCAACGGTCTGTGGGTTCTAGTTGTGTATGGCTGGTTCTGGCACTCACGTTCTTTGGTATGGTCTAGAGCAGTGTTTCCCAAAGTGGGGCCCACGCCTTACAGGGCAATTCGATAGTTAAGGAGGGTAATTTCAAAATGGATTAGACACGACTTCAACCCTTCTGCTTTGGGTTATTTATATGCAATGCTAGATATCGGTGATCAATTTAACAAAAAGGGCAATTTAAAAAAAAATTATTGTAATCATTTATATTTATTAAGGGTAAAATACATTTTTTAAAGGTTGGGAAACACTGGTCTAGAGTGACTAATAAAACAAGGTCAAGAGTTTATTGACCTCGAATCTTTATTGAGTTGGTGCTTAAAAGCATAAACCCTGGGTAAAAATGTTGTAACCTGAATTAGGATTCTCATTATATATAGTACATTTTTCTAATAAAAATCATACACATCAATATATGGACGACGACGTAGGTTCACCCATGCTCAAGAGGTAATAATATTGGATTGTGACGATGTAATTCCTCGAAATACATTCAAGCACAATAATAAAATAAATTGCGACGTTGCAGTTCTTCAAACTACACTCAAGCACAATAATAAAATAAATTGTGACGTTGCAGTTCTTCAAACTACACTCAAGCACAGTTATAATTAGTTGTCACATTATAGTTTTTCAAACTACCATCAATAACAGTAATTATAAATTGTGACATTGTAGTTTTTCAAACTACACTCAATCACAATAATAATTCATAAATAGTGGACGTTATAGTCTCACGAAGTATTAAAACATTTTGGTTGCAACAAATCCACTTATGTAAAAAATCCAGTATCGGTATTTACCTGAATCGTTTTGTTCATGCAGGTAAAACGAACAAACGTGGATGAGGGCGACCGTGATGGCGTCGTATTCGTGGAGCTCCGTTTCTCCAACCATCTTATTTTCTACGGTATTTGCCAATTTTCTTGTTCGTTTTCAGCTTCTTCTCGTTGCCTTTTACCCATTTAGAGTAAGATTGTATAATTATTTACACTAAAATTTACAATAAAATGCGGACAACCGATAAACACGTGCATCTCGTAGCACACGTAATACGGAATGATGTCTTAAAGAAATCGAGGCTTGGACAACCGTATATTCATCCAAAAAAAAAAAACTGATTACTATTAAACGTGTGAGAGTAGCCATCGAATGCGAATACTACTTTGTTTATATATGAAGCAAATCGGCGGAGCACGGCGGAAGTAAAGTACAATATTTGTTTTTGTTAGCTTTTTAGAATCTTGAGGTATTGTTGTGTTATTATTGTAATTCAAAGACTATTTATTTTATCTATTACTATTCATTTATTAGACTAGGGTTTTTCTTTTGTTAGGAGGTAACTTAAGAGTATATATATAAAGAAGAACATAAATATACAAACCATACAACCAAGGGTAGCAGGTAAATAATGCCTGAGGCATTAAGCTTTCCTATGTACCTTCTTATGTGCAATAAAGAGTTTATAAATAAATATTAAATACATTGTTAATAAATGCTTCGATGGTTTAGGCACATGGGAAGGATAAGTGAAAGTAGATTGACGAAAATAATTACTAAATCTCATGTTAATGAATGCGTTAAACGAGGCAGGCCCAGGAGGGTGTTTGCCAACCAAATCGGAGACATCCTCAAGAAAGCTAAGTTGCCTAGTACCTATAACCCTAGAGCTTGTATGAAAAGAATTGTGAATGTGAAGGAAGCGAGGGAGTTGTGTCAGGATTGTGGCAAGTGGCGCTCCATTGTCTCTGCCTATCTCTGTGGGAAAAAGGCTTGACAATTTGATTGATTGTTAATAAAAATTTGATGAAAACTGGTTAAATGCTTTTCTTTTCTTTATTGTTAATACTAATTTATAAAGACTTTAAAAATATATTACACACATCAACTTAGGTACTAAAATCAGGCATAATAATAAAACACCCAACTTTTGTGCGCTAAAAATGTACTATAAGTTAACGCTATTTATAAGGCATCGGCGCTACTATAAGGCAGGATAGTGTTGTGCATCATCCCCCTATACATCAAAGTCACTTAAACGCGCAACCTCCATCTACAAACTAATCTAATAAGACCCCTTAGTTGCTCTATTAGCAATCCGTATTAATTACACGTACGGTGGATTTTTTAATTTAATTTATGTTAAGAGTAGTTAACACAAAATTTATTTCCTTTTCAACTATATTTGATTTTTTGATTTCATTGTTTTTAATAGTAGTAAGCAAAAATTATCACGAGATGAATGAATTAATGAATGTCTGCCTATCCATGTGGGAAAGAAGCGTGACAATTTGATTGCTTGATTGATAAATAAAAAAATGTATAGTGTGTTAAAAAAACTCGCTTCCTTCACATCCACAATTCTCTTCATAGAAGTTCTATGGGCATTAGCATCCCAGCTTTCCTAAATATGTCTCCAAATAGGTCAGAAAACACCCTAAATAAATAAATTATAAATTCTGCAGTAACTCCATCTGTTGGTAACGTTTGAAACTACGACGGAGTTAAGTTTGCGTTGGTGTACTGAAAATGGTAGTTCCACATAAAGTGCTGCATACTTCGGAATGTTAGTAACAGGTGGCGTAAAACTTTCTATAAGACTAACTGTTAATAAATATAAACGTAATATATGTACAATCCAATGTTTTTGAAGAAACAAGATTTAAATGAATATTTACAGCCTGTTGTACCAAAAAAAGTTTCAATTTACGAATTTAATTTTGCCTAATACTTATTCTATTACGTTTACTATTACAAAATCGTGAATTGGGTTGTTAGGAATTTTATATCAGAACTACCATTTATATAATATGTTTTTATCATTAGAAATAACAAAAGTAGTACATAGAAACCCTAAATGAATGATGTCCTTTAGCTCTGTATAAAATATCCGTTAAACGTAATTGTAAAATGTGAAGTTAAAGAGTGGTGCAACCCATGTTTCTTTTTTTCTTTTACTTATACGATACTTTTTACAAATTCGTAAATTATATATTTTTGGTACAACCGGCTGTTAGTATTTGCGTACTGAAAATATTATTTTCGTAAACACATTAAAATTAAAATAAAATAAGATAATGTTTTTATTAAATATTATAAAGAAAACCTTCATTTATTACATACAATATTATTCCTTCCACATCCTATGACCATGGATCCGCCAAGAGAAGCCTGAAAAACCTCCTATGGCGGCAAAGTGTCGGTGACTGAGGCCACCGTAATCTGAATCGTTTTTTTTTTCGCTCATGAAAGTTTTTTTTTATTATACATTTCTATACTAAGCTACTAAAGTGCTTGTATCATAGAAACAGGACAACCAAAGTAAATATATTAAAGATACATTGGCACCGGTGAGTGGTTTAGAACCCGTGCCAATCGGCTTGCACTGCCACTACACCACGGTCGCCTTGGTTTTGGACTTCCCTTTATTACTTTCAAAGTCAAGGACAGACTTAAGAAAAAAATATTTTTTTGTACGATAGAACATTTATATGAAATAATTTAAACTTATGTAGTATTTAATACCAAAATTAATTAATCAGTCTCGCTGTAACATACATACGAGTATAACAGCAGATGTACCTAAAACAATAAAGTTTTCCATTCGTCTCAATTTTGTTTCATTCATCGCCTTCACTCATTGAGTTCGACCTTCGTATCCTATACTTTATAATATATTGATAAAGATAACACGCATGCGCCAAATATTTGCACATGCGATCTAAGCTCCAGATATCTGTAGACTAGATCCATGTAGTGAAACCTGTCAGGATTTCAAATCTTTTTCATTTAATTTGAATAGATATCCGTTTTCTTTGGTAGAGAATCTAAGTGCATAGAGTCTGTTTTTATATCTAGTGTTATTTTAAAAGTGCACCTTACTTAGTCTTTTCTAATTATTTCTGCTTCAGTTAGCATTTAGGGATAAATCCTATAGTTCACGCTGTTAAGTGAAATATTACTGTTTTCTTCGGTTCTTCTTTGGTGTTATTCAACAGGTGAGTAATTGAAATTTTATCTTGTTTTTATTTTGGATATGTGATACGTATAATAATTAATACAGTGGGCGTTTACTCTAGACGTGTTGCGTGGGCGGACCGTCTGGATGGTCGTAGTCTGTGTTGACTCTTTCAATATCCATGCTTGTTTTATTTCTCTTGTAGTATATAACGTAGCTTTTAACTAATAATTCTATAATATTTTATCCTAAACTAGATATATTACATGAATTATTGAACAACTGTCACGCCTCAATTCTCGTTGGGATAAGCAGATATATGGAGCGCTACGTTTTTTTGTGTCTGACATGACCACCCTGTCTAATGTTAAGCAGTCCAAGAACGGAGACGACTGCTACTATAGTTAATTAACTGAAAGTGACAGTTGCATCCATTATGCCGGCCTACGCAACTTACAAGCGATTAGGTCTGTTCTCACATACACAATTCTCTTTATACCATCTCATAGTTATGTGCACTGCGGAAAGCAATATTAAATAATCAATACAAAATAATATTATATTATTGAACCTCATATACCGATATTATGTATCAAATACTTTTCGTTGTAAACTACGTAGCATTTTTTTTTTAAATATTTACACACGTCGTTATTTATTTGTTCATGTTTTACTTTACATTCAATTTAAGTTTGGTAAAATTATCTCAGTTATAATGTACAACACCAATTTTTTTAAGGGGTTCAGAAAAACATTAACACAAGAAAATCAATAAAGGCAAAATAATAATTGGGTGCAAAGACCCATTGTTTTCAGTTCGTTGACGACGTGTCCTTTCATGGGGCCACGTGACACCCCTTTCACATTTACCTAACTCTGAACCTTTTCCTCACACAAAGGGAACTTCTAAATAGTAGGGATGTTATGGAGCTCCGTAACCGTAACCGAAACTATCGGATATCCGAAATAATAACTAATTCGTAAACATAACCGAATCCTTGATTAAAGTTTGGAATAATTACGGATAGGGGCGAAGCCTAAATTATACATGTTATGACAGGCGTTTACTCTTAAAATTCCTAAAAAACCTTATATCAGTAGCCGAAATTATTCGAGACTTTCGGATGTTCTGAAAGATATCCGTAACCGCATCCGAAACCAGTATAATATTTTTCCTATATCCGTATCCGTTTCCATATCCAAAATTTCATATCTATAACATCCTCACTAAATACCATTCACTTATTAACAAAGCGTGTAACTTCCTTCGTGAAAATGTTACTTATAGTACAAACTGTTTGTAGGTATTCGCGTGCTATGTAGGGCGGTTGAGACTTCTTTGTTGACGAATATGGACTCACAATCCACAAAGCGACACTTTAGGCCATTGTTCATACTAGCATATTTTTAGGGTCAAGAGGTTTCTTCGATAAAAGTCATTTGTTGGTAAGAGTGGCTTTTTAGAAATGCCTGTCGAAGTACTATATAAGTTTAAAAAAAAAAAACTTTCTTCTAGTATTTTAAGTAAATCGAATAAGGTAATAATTACGTTAGACCTTAAATTATAGCCAATAAAATGTAGGTTAAAAAATCAATTGTCTGTAAAGTCGGTTTACTGACGATAGTTGAACGTGACAACGTCATAAGAAAATACTGATGGAATGGTTGCTTTTTCAAAAGAAAATTTTAATTTTATTTCTTTGATAGTTATTTTGTATGGATATAGAGAAGGAGGTAAATGGAAATCACAATTGAATTGATCAAGTTACATTTATTTGTACGCATAAATACAATTATGTCATTTTTTAAATTGTTTATTAAAATATTAAATATTAATATTAATAGTATTTATATTAGTAATATTAATAGTACGCATCGCTCACTCAAGTAGGAGAGAGACAGATGTAGAACGCTGCGATGGATATAGATATAGAGAAGGGGGTAAATGGAAATCACAATTGAATTGATCAAGTTACATTTATTTGTACGCATACATACAATTATGTATTTTTTTTATTGTTTATTCAAATATTAATAGTATTTATATTAGTAATATTAATAGTACGCATCGCTCACTCAAGTTGGAGAGAGACAGATGTGGAACGCTGCCGAACGCGGAGGCCGATTGTGCTCGAAGTTTGTCGCTCGTTCCGCGCTCTCGCTTGCACTTCAAGCCTTAAATGGAACGAGCGAGGTAACGCCGCATGAGTTATGTTTTTTCGTGCGTGCAGCCGGCTCCATCGAATTATAAGACGTTGTCACATCATAAGCTAAATCCGGTTTACCGAAAAATCACGCCCTTAAAGGTATGAAACAAGAAAAAAACCATCAGAAATTGTTATGGACAAACTATTCAATTTTTATACGACTTGAGCTATCCTACGAAAATCACAATAATAGAATACAATGAAATAATTTATGTGTAAGTTGTTTATTTATAAGACAATAAAAGTTTAATACTTTGTACATACTACCTTCAATGAAAGACGCAGCGTAGGTAGGCCTCCCACTAGATGGACTGACGACATTATAACCTGAGTCATATATGACCGGTGAATGCAACTGGCATCTTGTCGTTCAGAATGGCGTTCTAAAGAAGATGCTTATGTTAAGCAGTGGATGTCTTCTGGCTAATGAAGATGTTGACTCTTTACATAACAATTTCTAATTATAATAATATTTTATTTCATGCTATTTAGGACCTGATTTTTCAGTAGTCTGTTTTTAGCTTTTAACTTTTGATTGATTTATTTATTTGGGGGTTTTATGTTACGATAGAGTATTTATAGATCCGCTAAAAATTAATTGTTATAACGACCGCTTTTCCTAGTTTGACATTATATTACAAAGTTTTTTTAGTTCATGACTTTATTGCCTCTAGAAAGCGCCATATTGAAACGAAAGAAAAATGTCGTGTTTAATTCTGACGCAGCTGAAAAATATATTGTATAATAATAATAAATATTAAGTTATTTCAAATCATAGGCTTGCTATTTTATTAAATAAAAACAGTCAAAAAAATACAGACCGTTAAAAACAGCTGAAGCGCGTAAGATAAAAACTCTGAGTAAAAGAGATGCACTGTATGACGCAATTACATCAATCAATAAAACATCCTTCATGTGTACGTAGTACTTATGTGAGTTTGTGTACGTGTGGATGTTGACCTAATTACTTTTGGGCGCTTTCAAAGCTTTCCAAATAATATATTTCAATATAAAAATGAATATTTGTTGAAAATATAAAGAACATATAACCACAAGCAATTTATTATAATAACAATAACACAAAAACTATTTGTAATACTATTTAAAAAATATAAATAAATTATTTTTATTTGAAAATCTTAAATATTCTAGCCACATTAGACGCTACTAGGCGGACCATGTTGACTTTTTTAGTCGTCGGCGCTCTTGGTTGAAGAAGAGGAGGTCCCTTGCTTACCACCAGGCAAGATCGTTATCGATCGTTATCGCATGATCGAGATCGGTAATAATAATATTACTCAGAATTTAAATCATAATATTTCTTACTACCATTAAAGAAAAATATTTTTTAAATCTGAAATTGCAAGCTCCAGGACTGGCAATACGACTAAAAAACTGTTTTCTTAACATTTAGGTGCCGACTCAAACTTCAAGTAGACTATTCTTGTATTCCGCTCAAAAGTCAAAGATTTAATGACAAGGTTTTCTTTAAATACTTATATTATATCAATAGACTACAGTTAAATTACTTTCTTTTTTGTTACTCGACATATGACGCACCCCGCTTGATGTTAGGCTGGAGTGTGGTCCTTGAAGGGATGTCACTGTTATAACAGTAGCAATGATATCTACTATGCTGGCCTAGTTGGAACCCGAAACCTGACTAAGTCACTTCACGTTCTGTATTCTTGTAAGTGATTGTACTACCCCGGATCGGCATACTGGGTATCACTGCCTACCACTATTTGATGACCAGACCCGAAACTCTACGTCTACCGTACTGCAAGTAGGCGTCTGTGCTGGCCCAGATAAAACCGGCAACTTTCAAAGTATTACTGTAACGTGACTAAGTTACTTCACAATTTGTATTCTTAAAATTAGTGACTACGCCAGATCGGCAGACTGTGTTAATGACCGCTAACTGTCTGCCTACCTACTACTAATAATCTACTCAAATATAAAAATGATATGACCCAGACATTCATCCACGACTTGTCTGTGGCAAGCAAGGCGACTGAAAAACTCTGACGACCAAAGAATCATGAACGTTGCCGAAATTCAACTAGTTTCATATTGCAACTCCAAAAGTTAATTTGTACCATTATTTTGTATTGAACTGCAAACGCAGTTATTGCACTAATAATTTAAATAATAATAATTCATTAATTTTAATAATTCAAGTGACGACTCTCCGGGACCACGATAGCTGCAAAGCTCTCGAAATTTCGGAATAATAAAAAAATAAAATATAAAAACCAAAATAAACGCGATAGTAAACCGCATAAAACCGCATTGTTTAATTCATTAATTCATGAGACAATAATAAATTATAAAATCCTTTCCGTCAAACTATACAATTATAATGTTATCATAATTACAAATGTTAAAACATTAAAACAATCATGAGTAGTATGAAATAGCCTGAAAATCGGAATTGAATTCTTTTGAACAAAATTGAATTCGACTCGATCTGAGTCGTTCAAGAGTCCGGAATCCGTTCTTCCCTCAGTTCGAATTTCCACGTCGCAGGGGGTGGTCGTGCTTCTCGTAATTTAATTTATTTAAATTCAAATATAACAGTTTATCTAAAATGGATATTACTATAACTCGACACTTTAGTTTAGACGACGCCGCTGATGTAAGTAAATTGTTGAATTAAGTTAAATAATCAAAAATTAATCACCTTTTAACTAATTTTTATTTATTTTACGTATTAATAAAATATGGTTCTATTTCAATTATTTTGCAAGTTAGGTATTCCAATTAATTAATTTTAATTACATACTATTAAATTTCAAAATGATAGTTTTCATTGTCAAACTAGGAAATACGAACTTGACTAATTTTACTAACTAAATTTCCTGTGGTTTACGTTGGAGCCTCCAACTTGGAGGGATGTTTTGAATTTAATCATTAAAAGGAAAATTCCATATTATTATATAATAATGATTATTTATAAAAGCTTTATATTATGGCTCTATATATGACCTGCAAGTAACAGTCACATCCGCTATACCGGCCTAGATGTAACAGACAACTTTTAAGGTGAACCTGAAACGTGACTGAGTTACTTGACGGTTTGTGCACTTAAAAGTGGTGCACTACCACGGATCGGCATACTGAGCAAGTGACTATCAACAGTCTACCTACCACTCATTAAATTATAGATATATATATATTTTACAGAAATATTAATTTTAATGTCCTATTAAACTTCTAATGCGTAATAAAGAAAAGACATCATTCATTTTGTATGGGGACTTGGGCTTAATTGTATTAACAGTTTAATAGGTATTTTATATAATAATAGTTTGATGTACGAAGATTACAATGTAATTGTAATATATCCTTTATTTTGCATAGTTTAGGTGTGCGAAATGATGAAACTATAATTTGACAGTTCAAAGCAGAACAAATATGGTGTTGATTGACAGATGATACAAAATCTTATTTTCCAAATAACTCAATTGCACAGCAATCAAAAGCAAAATTGTTATTAGCTTTATCAATACAAGTATCGAAACTACCATTTATAAATTTTTAATCATTGGACATTAGAAAAGTAATAAATAAAAGCCCAAAATTAATGATGTCCTTTATTACGCAATTTTTTTTTAATTAGAATGTAAATACTATCTTAAGATTGAATACGTTTATGCAAATATATCGATCGTGATATATATTATATAAATTAATATGCATAAATTTACGGCAAACGTTAGCATATTTGGCTTAGGTTCTATTTAGTAAGAATGTTATACTTGTAAACCACCGACAACGGGGATCATACCCGGTATATGTCGATTAAGCGCGACCTCTCTGAGCTACACAGTGCCTATGTGCTCGTGGCGAATTTCTTTTATTCCATTATTTCATCGTGCAATTTTTCATGTCGCATATTATTTGCTATTGCTAGAGTAACACATGCAAACTTAATTTTTAGTTGAGATACTAGCAAATAAACTTGAAAAGTAATTAATTTTACTATTAAGTTTTGGAAAATTCCATTGCTATTGTCGTGAAATAAATAGACTTTAATTAGATTGATAATATATTAAAAATAACTAAATACTAATTACAAAGTCTATATAAATGACAGATAATTTTATAAAATATATATAATCTATGTGGACGACATTAAGACGTCCACAATACGATAGATCCCAATAAAGGTCGGCGGCTTGGAGGCTCACTCGACCAGGGAAAACTGATGACAGGACACGTGGCACCTGGACCCCAAATGTTTGGATGTGACTTAAAGGGTACTCACGCAACTCCTGGAGTCAAATCCCTTCCACAAATCCTTTAATTAAACTAATTGTGGGCTACCAAAATTGTACAATGTTCAACTTCCATTAATCCATAAATTTAATATTCCATATGAATTTGGATGTGAAAATCTTTATGACGTACTTTATGATGAGGCACTGCAAGGTTCTGGGGTTAACTAGCCCCAGAACAAGGCCTATAATAATACTATAGTCAATACAAGACTGGAGGAAGACTGCCGAATTCTGGGCTTTGCCTGCTTATATAGGCATAAAATCTTTCCATTCCAAAATCAAATGAAATTGGTAAAATAATCCAATTTCAAATGCAATAAAAACGATATTATGCCAAAAGTGGTCAATTTTTGTGAAATAGCCTTCATACAGGCGTATTTTGGACCAAATTAAGAAAAATACCGGGTTGTCACGTATCGATGACATAAATGTCAAAATATGTAAACAAAGTAGAAAAAGTGTATTATCAGGCTTATTTCAGTGATAATCTAATAAAATAAATAGTGAAATATGTGGAAAAATATAAAGGCTATCGATACGTAAAAACCCGTTTACAGAAGTATATTATAAGTGATAAAAATATTAACATTAAGGTATGTAACGCAATTATTCACAAATAAACACAAATAGAACTAGTATAACATAATTAATTAGCTTAAAAATGAATTATGTAAGACCGTGTAAAAGCACGGCGCTACATTTCCCCCACGACCCCAGAAAATTTTTATACTCAGAGAAAAATTTTGAGGTTATGGGCATCTTCTCTACTCTTTCATATCATCCTTTCATAAGTCATTCATTCATCATTCACGCTGTCTTCTTCCAGAGCAAGGGGTAGGGCTCACAACTTATGGCTCCTACTCCAAGAGAAGTACCTTTATTACGCGACAGTTGGCTTTTTTATAGAGTCTATCATTCCGCTCTCGTATGAAATCCCTAGTATAATGAGATGATAAAATATATACAAATGACGAAGTAATATCATTAAAATTATAGTCAAATTGGTATTTCGACATAATTGAGCTAAGAAAAGCTCTAATAGTTTTCCCATATGGGATGTTCAAACGAACATAGCGTTACGCTCATTAAAAGCGCACACAATTGAGCTAAGAAAAGCTCTAATAGTTTTCCCGAAATGGGATATTCAAATGAACATAGCGTTACGCTAATTAAAAGCGCACACAATTGACCTAGGCTTCTTTAAAATGAGTTATCATCCGCTCATATGATAGAATATAGAATGCTGAAGGGTATTAGCATTCTAAATTTTTTTTTTTTTTTTTTTTTTTAATTTTTTTTTTTATATAAAAAATAGCTTAATAGCCTTTAATAATGGATGACCATAGTGAAATGAAGGAGTCGAAATAAATTCAGTTAATTGAAGATGAGAAGCAAAAAAAATTGTAATATAATATAAACTATGCCACCCCTATTATGGGAATAAAGGCAAAATGTACAATAAAGCACAAATGTAAAATATAAAATAAATAAAATTATAATAATTTTATTTATCATTTTAAATTCAAAACGTGTGCTATAAAGCTCGAAAGTATGTTTGAAAAAATCATCAACTTAGTAGGATTAAAAGAAATCGTCAATATAAATTGTCGATATGGTAGGGTTAAAATAAAAATCTGGTAGGACTAAGTAAAGTCCGTTGCCAGATGCAATTTAAGAAAAATTAAGCTATATAGACTTAGTTTCCTTTGGTTTTGGAAAACTAAAAAAAAAAATTTAAATTTAGGAAAATTTAAAAAATCTGGACTTAGTGTCTTTTGACTTCCGAAAGCCAAACTAAAAAATTGTGGACTTAGTTTCTTTTGACTATGGAAAACCAAAAAAAATATTTTAATTAAAAAAGAATTATGGACTTAGTATCTTTTGGCTTCGGAAAACCAAACTAATAAAAACCAATGTCAAGAACTGTCAGTATAAATATTAGGTATACAACACATTGAATACATAAAAAAATAAATAATAATAATATGAAATATGCCATCCATATAATAGGATTAAAGGCAAAATGTACAATATGTACATTGTACAATAATAAATGAAATAATAAATATTATTTTCATTTTTAATTATTATCAACTTAGTAGAGTTGAAGACATTTTATTATTATTTAGGCATGTTATAGTAATAACAAATGATAAAATTATTAAAGTTATTAAAATAATAAAGTAAAATAAATAAATAAGAATAATAATGAAAAAGAAAAATTTCAGTATATATGATCTAATTTTTAATATCTTTAATATGCCATTTAGCTCGTGACCCGTTATTATCCTCAAGAATATAAACTAGAGGAGAAAGTTTACGAACAACTTTGCTCCGAATATATCTAGGCGCTAATTTCGCACTGAAGTAGGCTCCAGCGTTACTTAAAACGTAATTCTTTCGCCAGACGAAATCGCCAATATTAAATTCTTTAAAAGGATGACGAAGATCATACCGAGAACTGTTTTTCGCATGAGAAGCGTATAATGCTACTTGGACTTTGTCGAATATAGTTGACAAAAGCCCCATATTATCCGCGTAAATATCGCGTGGCATAAATGTATAATCATCAATAACATTAGTAGGAGTATATATAGATCCACAATTTATGGTCTCTCTACCAAAAATTAAAAATGACGGAGAATATCCCGTTACTGCGTTAACCGTACTATTCATAGCATATTGAATTTTTGATAAATGAATATCCCAGCTTCTATGATCATCACCAACAAGAGAGGCTAGAGCAGTACCAATGGTTCTGTTATATCTCTCAGTGGGATTGACCTGTGGGCAATAGTGAGGAGAATACGACACGAATGGTATCTTATAGTTATTTAAAAGTGATTTAAACTCCTTGCATTGAAATTGTGGACCATTGTCCATAATAATTGTTTGTGGAACACCGTGAACTAAAAACACAAAGTTTTCCAAACAATTGATAATATTTTTAGAAATAGCACGCTTAAGCGGGAAAATTAAAGTATATTTAGAAAAACAGCAATTAACAACTAAAATGTATTGATTGCGTCCTCTGGTCATAGGTAGGGGACCCATTAAATCAAGAGATATACATTGAAAAGGTCTTGAACATATCTTAGGTTTACCCATAGGACCATAAGGTGAATGATTAGGATGTTTATATGCAAGGCAATTCTCGCAATCTAAAATAAATTTAGATATGTCTTTAAACATACCTGACCAATAATATAGCAACGAAAGCTTTTTATAAGTTTTAAAGATGCCAAGGTGAGGTTCACCTGGTAATCCGTGATAAGATTTAACTAAGTTTAATCTACAATCGGGGGGAGGAACTTCTTTCCAAATAAAGTCATCATTTATCACATTAGGAGAGTGAGTGAGACGATACAGTTTATTATCCTTAAGAGAATAGTTAGGAAAACTATCAGGATTATTTTGACAGCCGCTAAGAACTTTATTATAGTGATCTTGCGCCGTGAGAGTCAAAACATTTAAGGTAGCAATATCGGATGTCAAATTTCTAGACCGTGACAAGAGGTCAGGGACAACATTTTCTTTACCTTTTTTATGTTTAAGTAAGAAATTGAAGGATGATAAGCGTATAGTCCAACGAGCAAGTCTACCCGAAGGGTTCGAAAGTTTAAGAAACCATTGGAGAGCAGCGTGATCTGTGAAAACGGTAAATTGTTTGCCATTGTCAAGATAACAACGCCAGTGTTCGAGTGCAGTAATAACAGCAAGAGTTTCTCTCTCAGTGGTGGAATAGTTCTGTTCATTCTTATTGAGTGATTTACTCATATAAGCAATGACTACTTCGTTTGAACCTTGTTGTTGCGTAAGCATTGCACCAATACCAAAGTTCGAAGCATCAGTATGAACTGAAAAAGGTAGGTTAAAGTCAGGACAAGCTAAAACTGGAGTAGTTACTAAAGCTTCTTTTAGTTTTAGAAAAGCTTGAGAAGCTTCCTGATTCCAAACGAATTTAGGAGCGTTCTTACCATTGCTGGTTAGTTTATTAAGAGGAGCAGCAATAGAGCTGAAATTAGAAATAAATCGTCGAAACCAACTACATGTTCCCAGAAATCTGCGAACTTCTTTACGACTAGTAGGAACAGGATATTCGAGAACAGAATTAATTTTCATTGGATCGGCACGTAAACCATGTTCGTCCACGATGTAACCTAAATATTTAAGTTCATTTCTAAAAAATAAACTTTTTTCAAAATTAATAGTAAGTTTAGCGAAAGAAAGTTTTTCAAAAACTTTGATTAATAATGAAATGTGTTCATCAAAAGTTTCGCTAATAATCACAATATCATCAAGATAACAAAACACCTTGTTTTCAAATTCAGGTGTGAACAACGTGTCCATGAGCCTCTGCTGTGTAGCAGGAGCATTAGTCAGACCAAAAGGCATTACGGCAAAACGATACATGCCTCTGCCAGGTACATAAAACGCTGTTTTATCTCTATCAGCAGGGTTTAAAGGAATTTCCCAAAAGGCTTTAGCAATATCAATGCTAGAAAGAAATTTAGCATTTGTAAGATGATCAAGTATTTCATTAATCAAAGGTAGACTGTAGGCATCACGCCGAGTAACAGAGTTTAATTTTCTGCTATCTACACAAAATCTCCATTCTCCATTTTTCTTGGGAGTAATGAGTACTGGTGATAACCAAGGGCTTTCACATTTTTCTATCACCTTCCAATCCAGCATTTTATCAACCTCGTTAATAAGAGCTTTCTGTTTTTCAGGAGAGAGTCTATAACCACGTTGTTTAATAGGAGGGCAATCTCCGGTATCTATTCTATGGCAAATCAGGTCAGTACGACCTAGTACGCCCTTTTCTTCAAAAGAAATACTTTTAAATCTGAAGATCAAGTCGTCAGCAATAGCTTTTTGAGAATTAGAAAGATTCTCATACGGTAGAATCTTCTTGTCATTTTCAGAAATAGTAAGACATTGACCCGTAGTATTAAAAGCTGAAGATAATAATTTAGGGACTAAGTTGAATTTTTTCCAAAAATCCGTCCCAAGTATAAGGGATGGGGAAATTTCAGGAAACACGTATGTTTTAATTAAATGTGTTTGCCCGTTAAAAGTAAAAGGGAGATCAAAATGTCCCAAAGATTTAAGTTTATAATTACTGGCAGTAGATATAATAATAGGTACAGACTTGGATAATGTATAACCCAGTTTAATAATTTGAAGATGAGAATTACTCCCTAAAATAGTCAAGGAACTGCCACTATCAAGCAGACCAGATAAAGGACTATTATTAACAAAGACGTTAATAAAAGGACGAGTGTAATCCTTTTCATTATCGTACAGAACTGAAGTAGTTCTGTAACAATTTAAAAAGTTTTTAATAGTAGATAACCAATTATGCCAGTCTTCTGGGTCGAATTTATTAACCAAGTCGATAGTTAGTTTTTTGACGGTAAAGTAGATTTTAATTGCTTTTTCGAATTGCAACTAGGGCAATTGTAAAATTTAAAATCTTTAAGACCACATTTAAAACAAACGATATGTGTTTGAGAACATTCACGTAAAGAATGTCCCAATATACGACAACGCTTACAAAACGAAGTTGGTGTTTGAAAATCATTAGTAGTCGAAACAACATTAACGTTATTTTTAAAAACTTTCGTATGTTGAGGTAAGTCAATAGTAACAGAAGAAGAGCCTTTATACGCAAAATCTGCATTGAAAGCACCAAGATTATTTTGAGGTTCTTCAAAATTTTTTTTATGATCGATAATTTCTTCGTATTTTTGACACGTTGATATTAACTCTAGGACCGTATTTACATTATTTAACGCTATAAAAGTAGAATAACAAGGTTTAATATTCCTCAATAAAATTGATAATTTCTCACGTTCACTTATCTCTTCGGATAATTGAGAAAACATGGCAAAAATAATTGAAACAAAAACTGTTATTGATTCATCAGCCCCTTGTGTTCTTTTATTAATAGCATTTAATAATTTAAAATCAAAGTCTTTTTCTCCAAAATCTTTAATCAATGTAGTACATAAAACCTTCCACGATAAATCAGGGTTAAATTGGCGTTGGAAACGATACCAATGTAATGCCACACCCGTAAATAATTCAAAACCAAAATCAAGAAGATTTTCTTTTGAAAGTTTCCTCGCGATACAAAATTCTTCTAAATCACGAATAAAAGTTCGCGGACAAGTTTTTCCATTAAAAGAGATTTTTTTAAATTCATTTATTGGAGGTTGAGGTAAAACGAACTGGTGGGAGCACGGTTTTATACTAAGAGACGCAGGACCAGGGGTACTGGGATCTTTAGTTTTCGGCATGTTAAAGAAAAAAATATATATATATATCAAGAAAAATTAAATAATTAAAATTATCTATAAATGATAAATAAATAATAATGAGCGATGGGATGGGTGAGTTCTAACTTATATCGAAATGTTCAAGCCAAATAATGTTTGTGGTAACTTCTGAAAAGCCCAAATTTGAATTTGAAAGAAAATTAAATAATAATATATAACATATGTTATAATTATTTTATTAAATATAAGTTATTAAAGTTGGGCGCCAATCTGTCGTGAAATAAATAGACTTTAATTAGATTGATAATATATTAAAAATAACTAAATACTAATTACAAAGTCTATATAAATGACAGATAATTTTATAAAATATATATAATCTATGTGGACGACATTAAGACGTCCACAATACGATAGATCCCAATAAAGGTCGGCGGCTTGGAGGCTCACTCGACCAGGGAAAACTGATGACAGGACACGTGGCACCTGGACCCCAAATGTTTGGATGTGACTTAAAGGGTACTCACGCAACTCCTGGAGTCAAATCCCTTCCACAAATCCTTTAATTAAACTGATTGTGGGCTACCAAAATTGTACAATGTTCAACTTCCATTAATCCATAAATTTAATATTCCATATGAATTTGGATGTGAAAATCTTTATGACGTACTTTATGATGAGGCACTGCAAGGTTCTGGGGTTAACTAGCCCCAGAACAAGGCCTATAATAATACTATAGTCAATACAAGACTGGAGGAAGACTGCCGAATTCTGGGCTTTGCCTGCTTATATAGGCATAAAATCTTTCCATTCCAAAATCAAATGAAATTGGTAAAATAATCCAATTTCAAATGCAATAAAAACGATATTATGCCAAAAGTGGTCAATTTTTGTGAAATAGCCTTCATACAGGCGTATTTTGGACCAAATTAAGAAAAATACCGGGTTGTCACGTATCGATGACATAAATGTCAAAATATGTAAACAAAGTAGAAAAAGTGTATTATCAGGCTTATTTCAGTGATAATCTAATAAAATAAATAGTGAAATATGTGGAAAAATATAAAGGCTATCGATACGTAAAAACCCGTTTACAGAAGTATATTATAAGTGATAAAAATATTAACATTAAGGTATGTAACGCAATTATTCACAAATAAACACAAATAGAACTAGTATAACATAATTAATTAGCTTAAAAATGAATTATGTAAGACCGTGTAAAAGCACGGCGCTACACTATATTACAGAACAATTTATCTTACAGTATAAATTAGTAATAAAAAAATTGGTTTAAAAATCACTTAGTGTAGGATAGTGGTCAAAGCGATCCCCAGTCGCAGTTGAAAGCTCGTAACGCCAAATAATAGTACATACGCCCGCAGATTCATATTGCAAACTGCTTTGAAATCATGGTCACGTTTTACGTCCAATAAAATGTTACGAGCTTTACTCGTTTATTGGTAACTTTGTCAGCTAGGTTAATAGGTGTAGGGCTATAAATGTTTAGGGCTAAGGGCTTTTAACAAATAAGGTAGCTAGAGGCATTTTAATTGTTTTCATTAAAAAAATATGTTTCAAATTCTTTAATTCCCGAAAATGTAATGTTATCTACATAATCAATCAACCAAAATGTCACGCTTTTTCCCACAGGGAGAGGCAAAGACAATGAAGCGCCACTTGCCACGATCCTGACACAACTTCCTCGCTTCTCTCACATCCACAATTCTTTTCATACTATGTTTACGGTTACAGGCAACCCAGCTTTCTTGAGGATGTCTTCTTTTTATATTATGTTTCCTAGATGTGTTTTGAATTATGTACTTTAATACCATTGTATCTTTAAATAAAATAAAATGTGGACTATGTATAATGGTATTTCTCTACGTGATCGAATCAAAATCGAAGAGATTCGAAGTAGTACTAAAGTGACTTACATAGCCCACTGGATAAGCAAGCTGAAGTGGCAATGGACGACATACTATCGTAGAACATATTATTATGCATGTTAGTGCCGAAAAGTTCTCGAACGAAGGGCCACGTACAGAAAAACACAGCGTGGGACGTCCACCCACAAGAATGGACTGACGACCTGCTAAATGCCAAAGGCGACCATTGGATGAAGACCGTTGTGGAGATCGTAAGCCTTTTTCCAGCAGTGGACGGCTAATGGCTGACACGACGATGACTATCTATATTAAAAATTAAATCGCGAAGCTATGATAGATAATGATAATTAATTTATTCAGATAACTTAACAAAATTAATTATTATTTTGTTCATTAATATTCGGTTTAATGCATTTATTTACTTTAATCTCTAGATATTAATTTGTGAAGTTATTAATAACCGACTTTTATTGGCACAACGTATACACGTAACTGCACACCGTTTTACCTCATATTCGGCTGGAGAACAATTCGTCAATACAAGCGACTGCCGCCACACATACGTATCTGAAAGCAGCACCACATCTAACATGTTGCCCGCATCGCCAAGCTCAGAAATTTCAAGCTAAGCTTGCTCTAGGTCAATTGGTGGTTTTTAAATCTGAAAATATAATAGTACCCGGGGTCAGCGGACTTAGCAAACGACTAACAACTATCCGCTTACCACTATTTATTAATACTGGAAAAATATTATAGATTTTTGAGGTAGTTAAAACCATGTTTTTATCATAGGTAGATAGATTTGTATATGTTACATTTATAATCAGTTTGTGGATTTATGCACCTTAGAGCTATTAAGTAAAATACAGAAAAGTGATGATTGAGTACTGCTGGAATTAAAATTGTTCTAAACCAATAGTTAACATAGGTTTTTGGAAAAAGGTGTGACAACTTAATTGATTGATTGATTTTTAATAAAGCATTATTATGTTGAAGAATTTCATCTAAAGATCGAACCAAATTTCCTTAATCCATAATGAATATTCATAGGAATATTCTCTTTTCATTGACGTTGATTGGAAATATTAATTATTGTAGGAATTTAGGAATTTAATCTTTTCTTAAATAAAAACCAATAACCTAAAAATTAAATGTACTAAGAAGTCATATATAGGTACGACTAGCGAAACTTGATTTCACAATGAGAAATTTATTTCGAATAAAAAAAGGTTTCTTATAATATTATTATTCAGTAAAGAAATAGAGGTCCATTTTAGTGATTTCACCTTATCTAATACTCGTACGTAAAGAGGCGGAACACACAACCCACACGTACGTGGCAGAAAAGAATTGCCTTCTTATATTGCTTTCTATTTATACTTCTTCCTTTGACTTAAAAATAGAATATAAATGAAACGCAATGAAACTGAAATTATAAATCACTATAAATTCATCTAAACATTGACCAAGGTTTGCTTCTTGTTTAGGAAGGGTTTCGTGTTCTAAATCAAAAGGTTTCATGTTCATATCGCAGAATAATATTTAATAAAACAATGTGTTTGCGATACATGAATATGTACACAATAAAACATTACTTATTATTTCGCACATAAAATTTTTGTTCGACTTTAGTATAGCTTCCATCTAGAAAAAGGCACATAGTAATTTTTCATAATTTATTCCATTATATAATTGACCCTTTAGAAATTGAATGGCTAGTCGCCTATAAGACCTTATTTTATTTCAGACGTCAATGAGAAGCGGGGTGATAGCAGCGATGGACGCGGAGCCTGACCTTAGCACTTTTGAAAATAAATCAGGCTTGGCCGAAGACATGAAGTTCTTGGCGTCAATGCCGGAACTTTGTGATGTCACCTTTTTAGTGGGCGACACACGCGAGCCGGTCTGCGCGGTAAAGGCAGTTCTGGCCGCTCGTAGCAGGTAAAAGTTTATGCTTTACTCGTATAATTTTCTCTGCAAAGGCGGACATAGGAGGCATTCCTTTCATAACAACGAATGTGGGTGTTATGTCTATTTTTAGATTTTGATTCATCTTTTGATGACCCTGACACCATTTTAAATTAGGAATAAAAAAATTCGCAGCATATTTTTATTATTATCTTTTTTATTACATCTGACCTTGACTTTCCTGATGTAAGGACGTTAACTATGCAAAAAAAAAATACTATTTTTAGTTTTATTTAATTTCATTCATTTCGCTGATTTTCGTAAATTACCTAATGTATTAACGTATGTATAAAATTAACTTAATGTATTAAATTAATTCATGTATTTTAGAATGTGATTTTATGTGGGAAAAGGGTTTGACAATATAATTGATTGATTTATGTTACCTACTAAATTCGTATAGATTCTGGAAAATATATTTATATTTTTGTTCTTAATATTTGAACCGGCTTGTTATTTTTAATCGTCGGCACTCTTGGACCTCCTTTTGTTTACCATCAGGCAGGTTAAGGATGATGTGGGGTCACAATAAAAAACTTTAATATCAAATTATCAATTGATTATATCATAATAAATACCCAAAAATATAAAAAATAATTGCTCTGAGTATGATTTTGTCCCATTCGGTGTCGAGACCCTTGGTCCGTGGGTCCTAGCGCTATGAGTCTTTTTAAGGAAATAGCAAAAAGGTTAGTCGACATCACAGGAGACCGAATAGTTAGTAGCTATCTCGGACAAAGAATTAGTCTAGATATTCAAAGGGGGAACGCCGCCGGTATCTTCGGCACCTTGCCTAAAGGGACTTCTTTTAATAATGTATTTTAGTTAATTTTTATTATATTATATATATATTTTTTATTATTATTAAGGTTTTTAGTATTAGCAGAATAGACATTAAAGTGAAAATTTTCTACAAAAAAAATTATTATATATAACTTTATATTGTATGTTTATTTCCCTAGAGTCTTCCAAAAGATGTTATACCAGGCTCCAAGCCCTCAGAGAAAAAAGGAACCAGCACCGCGCGAGAACAAGTTGCGTCTCTTTTTGAAGAGATCCTCTGAACCTCTTTTGAACTTACAAAATGCAGCACAACAGGTAAATTACAAAAATATCAAAAATATACCTGAATGCTACATCTAACTCCTAACATAGTATATTTGTAGTAAAGATGTTGACCCTTTGCGAATTCCCTTGGTTGTTTTCCTTGTTGTTTTCTTCCCTAATAAAGATTTAATAAACATCGCCCCCTAATTGACTTTCAATACGATCTACAACCTTTTTTCTCATTACTAAACACTTATTGACTTCAGAGGACGTGATTACTTAGTAACAAGGCTTTCCAATATCCGCCGGGAATTCTACCGACTTTATTGCTTTATCCGGACTTTAATAGTGCTTCAAGCTCGGATGGAATAGAGTGGGTTGTTAAGAATTTTTCCACTTTGTTAGTGCAGAAATCTCTTCAAGTATGAATAATATGAATCGCAAAGGTACTTTAGAAACTTGTGTGACGTCAAAGAATATTTCTTTTGCGTCGAGCACTGCTTTTTAAATTGAAATTTATAACGAGATTTTCTTAAAGGTTTATTTTTATAATAAAAACGTTTTTATCTTTTGAAAATAGTTACAATTATTTCCTTCTCGCTACAGAGGTCTACTTTCGCGCAGCAATTGGCCCCAATACAAGAGGTAAAGGACAAAATTAACGATGTTCTGTTACCTTCATCGATTTTCTTATTCGTTGTTTACTTTGTACAGTTCACACTTATTGATTCACTTGTGTAGATATTTGTGTTACGACATTTCAATTTGAATGTTATAATTATTACTATTGATAGTCAAAGTTCAAGTTTATTTTGTTGCATGAATAAGTTGTCAAAAAAGCAAATACATTTTGTATTGTTTCATTGTTCTGGATGTTTTGGTGTGTTATGTACTTTGTTGATTTGTCTGCTTTATGATTTATTATTTTATTTCTTTAAGGCAACTGTAGCCTAGTGGTAGTGACAGAGCCGCCGGTTAAAAAAACACTTGCCGATACTAATGTATCTTTGATAAGTACTTTGGTCGTCTTGTTTTTATGATACCTCCTCTTATAATCAGGCAGACCGAGGTCGAATGTCGTGTCACAATAAAAAAACGTTTAGTGACTTAGTAAAGAAATTTTTTAAAAAATGTTACATAAACCAGGCAATATCAACTTCTTGTAAAAATATTTTCTATTATTTTGTTGTCGTAAGAAGCCACTACAAAACGGTAAATCAGGTAAAATATGTTTACTAATATGAATTTGTTAATACTTCTAATACCTATTAAGCAGAATGACGCGAATTTATATTATATATTTGTATGTATTTGTTTAATGCACCTAAATCGTACGCTAAGCATGGTTGATGTTCTTATTTTTGGGCAGATTAAGTTTATTGGAGTAAGAATTATTTTGTTTCAAAATTGATTATATAATTAATTAGCATGTACTTTAATATTGTATAATGGTTATTAGTATTTCCTGACAAGAAAATAATTTTACTGGTAATTTTTATTTATAGAGGTAAGGGATTGGTTATTATAAGTGGTTTTTTAAATTCAAACGATAATACTATTGTTATCAAAAAATATGAAATACATTTTATTGATTTTTTTAATTCAAAATTAAATAAACATTCATGTATAAATAAACATTTTTTACGAATGTAAGTTATATATATTTTTATATTTTTCATATGTCAGCCATCAGCTCATCAGCATCAGACCCTAATCATTGAGGAGTTTGAGCCGGACGTCTTTCGTCAACTAATCGAGTACATCCATACAGGGTGCGTCACTTTGCAACCGAGGACTCTTTTAGGTAAGATTTTTAATGTACCTGTTAAAAACTCAACTTTAAACACTTTTTGTCGAATTTATTATTGAAAAAAAAAAAAAAAAAAATTGCCAAGTATTCGTTACAAATATATATATACATATATATATATATATATATATATATATATATATATATATATATATATATATATATAATAAAATCTTGAATAATAAACTTATAAACGAGACTCAGCTAAAACCAAATTCGTGTTTCGTTTGAAATTTAGGCAATCAGAATATTTCCGAAGCCACTCGTATATTCAAATTTACAGTTACCATTCACATACGCGAAACTCGGCTCCATTTTCAATCGCCCATTCGTAATGGAACTTTCCACAAAAAAAAGAGTACTGAGATTCAATTTCCGATTCGGAACAAACAACGAGGACTTTGTAAAAGGATGGAGGTGAAAATAATTGATTTTGATACTCGCGAATAGAGTTTGTGGGACGATATCAAATTAAGCTTTCTATTATGTGGTTTATACAAAAACTTGGGGGAAAATAGGTTGACGTACTTTTTCGTATTTTTGTTACATAATCGTAATTATTACGAATGTATAATTACGATTATGGACGTATACATTTAGGACGTTTATTTTAAATGCAGCTTTTTTTTATAGCTTGGCACTTTATAAAATGGCTGAACACTGTTTACTGGAATGCGATCCATAAAAGGACGCGACTACTGTCACGGACAAGTTTCTCAAAGTAGCATTCGCATGCATTATGCCGGCCGGACAATACATAAATTTAATACATAGGTTGTCTAAACAGTTGTGTATTTTAATTTAAAAATAAATATGGTTTTTGTCTGATAAAGTCGAAAATGGGTTTAATAAAACTCGTAATTGAATATTCAGTCAATCAGATTCCAGTGCTTTCACCCCTGTCACTGTCGTATGCATTCATTCCACAAACATGAGCACTTTGACGCTCGAGTATTCGTACCTTTTTTGGAATAACATGTTTTTAAACTCAACATAAACTAAAGCCAGCATGACCTTCATGATAAAATATATAAATAGAATAAGAATTAGGCAAATTATTTTCAAGTTCGTAACGCAATTATACATTTATATTATAGTTTAGGCTGTTATATAAAATTTTGTATAAAGCGACCGTGGTCTAGGGGTAGTGAATTGGTTTTTCAAACCAAAAGCCCTCGGTTCAAAACAATTTTCCAGTAGCAATAAAACACTTTTACACTGCACCGGTATAGTGAATGCGACTGCTACTTGCAGTCATTTAACTGTAGTGTCAGTCGCCTCTATTCATGGACCAAGCTTCAGCTTAACAGCAGGCATGATGCTGTCATATTTCGAGACACAATAAATAATATCTATTACATACATGTACACGTATTACAATATGCAGATTCGATGTCAGATAACTTAATTTTCGAATTGCCGATAGGATGTATCGGTAATGCGATTTCCCTGCGTTACTTCCCCATTTACAATATTCGTAATACTAAAAGGAGAGTTTGAGTTTGAAAATGTTCTATGCCACTCTATACATCAAAGTACACTAATGAATTCAATAAATTTGTTTAAATATTATATTTATATATGTACAGCAAGAACCTATTTTTAAAATTAAAATTTTAATGCAGATAAGTAAAAGCAGATAAGATAAATAAAAAGTAGATGTTATTATTTACTTCTGCGAACATCTTACGATAATCAGGCGTCAAACTTTTTCTTTGATAATCTGAAGAAAAATCCTTTCAAAGTCACAGTTCAGCACTTGTTTCCCTTTAACGAACTTCCGCCTTGAAAGTTAAATCAAAGGGAAGAAAAAGTTCACAGAATATGATTACAAGCTTTATATAGAGTTTGAAAATATGTTCAGAATTATTTTCTAACTTTATGAGTTATCATCATCATCGTCAGGCGGAAGACGTCCACTACTAAACATAGGCCTCCCTCCCCCATAGAACGCCATTCCGAACGACAAGGTGTCAATGGCATCCATATGTATTTTGTCGTTGATAATAGGGGGTTGCCATAATCCCCAAGTTTGGCGGAGGCTTGGTGATCACAGTATACTCCCCGCTCGTTAAGAGGGCGCTGCTTCCTATCCTTCGGTGCGACCGGTCGAGTTTTGGGCATCTCGGATAGTTGTGACTGATATGCGCCATTTTTTTTACACTCCTAATAGAAGATTAGCTTAAATATTGTTTTAGGTTTAAGTCATTCTAAGATTCTATAAATTGAAAATTGTATAGATTGTTTGAGTATATAGAGAGTGGTAAGCGGTGGTTTTCAGTCTGCCAATCCGGGGTAGTACCACCACTTACAAGAGCGTAAAGTGACTAAGTCGCGTTTCCGGATCTGCTTGTTAGTTGCCGCTTTTAACTAAGCCGTTATAGTGGATGCGACTGATATTTGCAGTTATTTGACTATTGTAGCAGTCACCTTTATTCATTACAGCTTAACATCAAGCGGAGTGCTGTCACAATATCAATCAAACTATCACTTCCCCCACAGGAGCCCTTCTCCCACAGGGATAGGCAGAGACAATGGAGCGCCACTTGCCACGATCCTGACACAACTCCCTCGCTTCCTTCACATTCACAATTCTCGTCATACAAGCTCGATGGTTATGGGCACTAGGCAACTTAGCTTTCTTGAGGATGTCTCCTATTTGATCGGTAAACACACTCCAAGTCACAATAAATTTAATTAATTTATGTATTTATATACTTGAAGCGACCGTGGTGTGGGAGTAGGAGTAGTGCATTAGTGACGCAAGAAGAGAAGCCCAAAGCTTACAAAAAAATGCTTATAATTATAATTGTATTTTAATGATATTTCATAATACGAATGTTATTGTTTAAATTTTTATTTTTCATTTCTATACTAAGCTACTAAAGTGTCTGGATCTATGAAACAGGGCAACCAAAGTACATATATCAAAGATACGTTGGTACTGGTAAGTGGTTTCGAACCCGTGCAATGGTTACGCACTGCCACTACACCACGGTCGCCTATTCATTGATTGTACGAGTATTTTCAAACAAGTGAATATTGTGGATTTATAAACCTATTACATCCACAATTCTCTTTACACAGGCCACAGAGCCTGTATGAAGAGAATTGTGGATGTGAAGGAAGCAAGGAATATGTGTGAGGAACGTGGTATGTGGTGCTCCATTGTCTCTGCCTATCCCTGCGGGAAAAAGGCGTGACAATTTGATTGATTGATTGATGAACCCATTATTCAACGTTTTTTAATTTCTTCCATTATCATTACTAAGAAAATGTTCTCTTACAAAATTACAGGAGTGATGAACGCTGCTGATTACTACGGCTTGGATGAGCTCCGCCGGGCCTGCGCTGGCTTCGTGCAATGCTGCATCACTGTTGACACCGTTTGTGCTCTACTCGCTTCTGCTGAGCGTTACATTCAGTACAAGTGTACAAAGTCTCTTGTACAAAAGGTAAAAAAAATATTTTCGACACGCGTGGCTCACCACTATTCGTAAAGCTCCGGATTCGATTCCCGGTCGAAGCAAAGATATGTCACACAGTGGAGATCTCCGTTACAGATATTTACTTTTTTTCTAAACGTTCTATGGGTTTCAACCGACCACTTTTTACGAATTGTTAATTTAAAAATACATGAATATATTCGCAAATGGCACGAGTTTGAACGGTCAACCACGAAAAAGTTAAAGTAGGGCGGGATGATAGTTATTTTTTTGTGAGTTCAGGTTTGCTTATTAGCATAGTCTTCACGTGTCACTTTCAGAGCGAAATTATCAAAATATCACTGTGAATAGTTATTTGCGTTATGTTCCGTTAGGTTTATTTATCTTCTATATTTCTTAACAGGTTCTGGAATTCGTTGATGAGCATGGCAATGAGGTGTTGAATCTGGGATCATTTACTCTGCTACCACAACATGTTGTTAGGCTCATTTTGGCAAGGGACGAATTACGAGCTGATGAGTTTACTAAATTTCAGGTAAATGAATAAAATACTTATAATTAAATATACGTGATAAGGGTGGAGTAAATATATACAAAATAGTTTGTGCAGAGAGTTCGCAAAGTGAAGCGTAGAAAGAAATGAAGGAGGCGTTCGCCCAGCAGTACGACAATTATTAATAACAAACAAAAATCACTCATACTTTACATATTATTTATGATACGTGCGGTACATTCGTGGGTACATCAAAGATTTCTTAGACAGCTTTTATTCATAATAGGGTGCCCCAAAAGTAAAAAGACTCTCTCAAAATTAAACTGGCCACGGAAAATAAATCAATAAATTATCAAAGATAAATAAATGGTTATCGTGCTAACCATAGATAACATCTGTCAAATATGGCAGGCGTTAAAATCGTGTTTCATTTGTGAGCTGAACGAGAAAGAATTATTTATTACTATTTGAGTAATTAATAAATAAATTGAATATTATATAATAAATATTTGTTAATAGAAAAGGCAGATATTCGCACAAAAGTGGTACCGAGTCTGCCGATTCGGGGTAGTATCACCACTTACAAGTGCATAAAGCATTAAGGTCGCGTTTCAGAGTCAGCTTGTAAGTTGTCGATTTCAACTTATAGTTATTAAATTAGTGTATTCATGGACGGCTTTCTAGCTTAACATCAGGCGTCTACTATGAAAAAAACATTTTATACACTAATTTATACATAGCGTTTAATTGTCCTGAATCACAATGACGTAAAAATTAAAAATTATAATGTTATTTTACAGGCTGCTTTGATGTGGAGCAAAAAATATTGTGACAACCAAAACATTTCGCTCAAAGAAGTTATTGGAAACTTCTTGGAATACATCCAATTCCACAAGATTCCAGCTAACGTTCTGATGCGTGAGGTACACCCACTGGGCTTGGTACCTTACTCAATTATCATGAACGCATTAGCTTACCAGGTGCGTCACGTTGATGATTATTTATATTGACGACAGGCGTGGACAAACGGTTTAGCGATTGGTTTGTTGCGCGTAAAGTCCCGGGTTCGATTCCCGGTCGGAGCAAATATTTGTTTCATAGCTTTTATTTGTAATATTTGTTAATAAAAAAAGGAGATGGATGATATTTGCTTCGGGTCTGGTTATCAAAGAGTGGTAGGCAGTGGTACCCAGTCTGACGATCCGGGTTAGTTCCACCACTTACAAGTATACAGACCGTGAAGTGATTTGGTCACGTTTCGGGATCAGCTTGTAAGTTGCCAGTTTCATCTAGGCTGGCATAGTGGATGTGATTGCTACTCACAGTTATTGAATTGAAGTAGCAGTGACATTCATTCATAGACCACATTTCGGCTTTACATCAAGCAGGGTGCTGTCATATGTCGAATCACAATAAAAAAATTAAGAAAGTAGTAAATACAACAATTTTTTATATTTACTAATATATAATTCATTTCATTTTTTATTATATTTTTATTATTATTATTATTTATTTATTTATTATATTGTGTCTCGGCATATAGACAGCACACCCCTTCCAGATGTTGGGGGTGCATTAATGGTGATGACTGCTAACAAAGGATTCAATCAATCAATCAAATTGTCACGCTTCTTCCCACGGGGATAGGCAGAGACTATGGAGCTCCACCTGTCACGATCCTGACACATCCTCAATTCTCCTCATACAAGCTCTACGGTTATGGGCACTAGGCAACCCAGATTTTTTGAGGATGTCTCCAATTTGATCGGAAAACACTCTTCTGATTGGATTGATTGGATAGATTGTTAAAATACTTTTAATCCTTTAAATCTGCATGATCACTTCCTATCCCTCTAAACATCTAATAGTAATAAAATATTTGAATATATATGTATCTATATATATTATATTATGTTCTTAGATATGACTCTTATGTATATTTTCTCTTATTGTATACTATAAGAATATCTTCGTCATATAAATGTATTTAGTAATGTTACAAATCTTAGTATGTACATTTTGCATCTCCCGCTTTTTTGTTTTCACCCATAGGTCAAGGCAAGGGGCCGGCTCACTCTGAGCGGCTAATTACACAATAAAATAATAATTATTTTAATATCTTAAAGTATTATAATAGTCAATGTGAATATTATATTGTCAATATATACACGACTTTTTTGTAACCTATAGATACAATAGACGATAGCGATGATTGTTTTTTCCGAATTTTTTTCCAAAATGACTTCCTTTTTTGGACTTTTAAATTAAAATATCTAAATAAGCTGGAGGCGCAATTTTTTTCGCCCCGGGCGGCTGAAGCCTACGCTAATGATAAGGTCGACATTATCGATTGTACATCATCATCATTTTCATTGTCTATGTATTGTGCTTTGTTCAGTACCTAAATCCAGTGTCCTTTTGTCTGTTTGTATATGTTAAGTAAAAACGAAATCAGAATGGATTGCTAAAATCCGTATTGTTGCAGGCAGACCCGGCCAGCGTAGATCCAGGAAAACTGTCCCCGGCTCGAGTGCGACGTGCCGGTCGCTCGATGTCGGTCCAGTCTTCTCTCGACCCGTACGGCTCCGTCACCACTCTCTCCTCCACCGGCTCCAGCGATGCTCCGTCGTCAGATTCTAGGCACAACTAACGCGAGGCGAACCTCCCCCGTCCCGCGCCCGCGCCCGACCCCGTCCCCGGCCCTTCCACCGCTCCAACAGCGCCTGTCCCGTCCACATCTACCGCTACGGATAGACCTCCGGAAAAACTCGGACTCTTTTCGTCTATCAAACGCGCAGCTAGTAAAAAGTTCGGCGATCGCCGTTCCCCTACGCCTAAAATAAGGGAACCTCGATCGAAATCGGACTCTATTAAGCACGCCGCGTTGACTAGACAAATATCTGAAACTGTCGCAGCTACAGGTGATCCGACATTTGAACGCTGTAGACCAAGAAAGCGTGACAGTGATGCTGAATTTCCTGTCCGCAAGTCTACTTCCGAGATTTCCGAAAGTTTTCCTTTTGTGCGACGTGCGCTGGCGGAAATAGAAAACGGGTTAAACTATTTTAGACGTTCTGTCGCTTCGGACGTTGGGGAATCAAAAGCGCCCTTGGCAAGGACAGAACCCGTTGTTGTGGTGGCTGCGGCTGAAGACGATACACCAGTTTCCTCTCCTCCTCCTATGGGCTTAAAGGAACGTCGGGGATCACGAGGATCGCCTTGTGCTAATTTACCTCCTCTTATGTTGCCTCCGGAAACACCGGAGCCATCTCCTGGACGTCTATCTCCGAGTAGACTGTCGCCGCAAAGAGCGATGGAGCCAGTTTCGGCTCCCATAATTCGTGATCTTCCTCGACGTACTCGGACGCGATCTGAGATTCCTCCAGACCCTCCACCCCGAATACCACAAACTCCTCGTCCCGCATCCGTTTCTCCTAAGCACACTTTCGCATTTAAGATTGTTCTTAAAAAGGTAGAAAGTACGCCGAACACCTCATTTGATCGCCCCGACCAATGAGAGTACCTCCTTTAAGCGCGTCCGCTGATATGCGGCAGGAGTACTCGAGGTGTAACGCGCTTTTCTCCATTTTTATAGAGAAAGCTAGCATAGCATAGTTAGCAAAATCAATTTTAGAATAACAATTTATAAATGAAACTGACTAATGTTAAATTTTAAGGAACCAAGGGGCTGGTCCTCTGTTCGGCGTACGTTAAGAATAATTATTTAAAGTTGTGTAAGAACGTAATTATTGTATTAAATAAGAATTTATACCAATGTCAGTAAATTGACAATGTGTATTTTTGAGAGGTTTGACGACGAGCATCATCTTTAATAGTACCTAAAAGATGAAAATATTATAAAACAATTTATTGAAATTTCCACGTGCCTGTTTTAACTTTATATTGTTATTAAAGTGCGTGGAGTTCATTTTAAATGTGATGTCTACGCTAATGATAAAATACTTTACGACCTGTAATTTATATTATGTAAGCTTAAAATAAATGTCGTTATTAATCTTTGATGTATTTTCGATGTTATACAAAATGTCTGATGTGGTATTTTTATATTGTTGTACAAGTAGATTTATTGATGTATTCTAGTATGTACTTAAGAATTGCACTTTCTAAAGGGATTTTATTGATTATCATACAATACATACTGTTTGTTGTGCTCATGGTGTAAAAAAGCATTTAGTATCTACAATTAAGTGACTTTATATAGGTAATGTTTTAATGAAAGTGAACCCAAACCATGATAGCTGTTGTAAAGTGGAGTGTTTAAAATAATATAGACCATAATAACGTTTTCTTTAAATTTATATTCTTGGATGTTTCGTGATGTCCGCTCTGATTATTTAAAAAGTCTATTATTAAATAATCACTGGGTGGGTTTATATTATTCACACTCATAGTAATGTACTAATTAATGTATAGTGATGTTCACTTTATATAAAATATTGAGATATACTTATGAAATTATTGAATTGTTGCTGTCGCGTTTTTATAAATGTTTCAAATGTAATTTTAATGTAGTTGATAATATTTATATCTCCAATATATGAATGTTCTCTTTGTCGATGTTGTAAAATAAGTAAGTATATTAATTTTTAAACCCCTTTAAAAAAACAATATTAAACAAATTTTATGCGCCTTTCTATCGCGTTAAATTTTGGTTAAGGATTTTAGTCACAGTGATTGTAAAATAATTAACCAAAAATAAATGCGATAGTAAGCCGGATAAAATTTGTTAAATTCATTAATCAATGTTTGCGCAAAATCTAAGAAAAATACTATAGTTAAATCTGGTAAAAAAATGTACTAATATTTTTGTATTGTCGACTACTTACATCCTCATAGTCTTTCCATTTATAAACATTTAGCTACTAAATATGCTTGTATCATAGTAACTAGCGTACATAATACGATATTATCCGTACCTACACATTGTTTTAAAACGGTTTGGTTTGTAAAACCATTTAACTACCACTAGACCACGGGCCCCTTATAAAAATAAATATAAAACTATTCTCTACTTCAAATAATCTTTGTCTACACTTTTTCTACTATTAATTTACGATATAAATTTATTGTCACAATAAATCAATACATTAAATATTAGATATCTTTGCAAAACGCAATAGTTAAGTTCTCTTTGCAAGTAATAAATTACTCGTATTGTAAGCGTCTTCCAATATCCTAATTGTTTACAGATTAAAACTAGATTTCCTTTTGTGACCATAATTGTGACGGTTACAAAAGAAAATCTACCTATTTTAATATTTATAATGATTACATTATTATTAAACCCGACTGTTCTTTTTACTATTGTTGTTGTAGTGTTTTGTGTATGTTTGTGTTTTCTAATACAGTGGGTAAATAAATGTGACAAGAAATACCTATAAACGAACAGTTTCTTGGACAAACTTGTGTTTTATTTTACCTCTTCGTGTATTGGTTGATAGTAATATTTCATAAATACTCGTATATTTTTACATACGTTTTTTACACACATGATGATGATGATCTCCTTGCCGTGTCCGGCAACAGCGACTCCTTAGTCAGTACTATGATGTGCTCTAATGTCACTCGCAAAACCAATTTTATTTTTAAAAGTGCGGTTGCAGGGTACACAAAAGAGATGTCCAATAGCGTTATATGTGTAATGATAGCTACGTTTGGGTCTAGATTTTTGAACATGGCGCTTTTCCTCTAACGTTTTTAGTCGAGTTTGCTCAAAAGTATTCACGCTAGTGGAAACAACATTCACATACATTCATTTACACACATACACACTGTCCGACTATACCTGCGTCTAAAAAAATGTCTACACATTTTTTGTTGTGTGACTCGATACCTGACCTTGACTTGCCTGGTGGTAAGCAAAGGGAGGTGAAAGTAATATTATTCAGTTGTTGGTGCTCTTACAAACGACTGAAAAAACGGTTGCCTCAGTCGCGCCGTCACTGTGCCGGCAAAGGGTGCTTATTTACGCATCGCTTGAAGGATCAAAGGTTATTTATTATAGGATGGAGAGAACACTTGGGCTAGTAAAGCATTCAACTTGATAATTGTTTTATAAAGAAAATATGCATATAGTAATATTTCGTATAGCAATTTTTGTATACGGACACACGTCCCTCCGTAGACAAATGATACCTTTCCTTTCCTACTTACCTTTCGTATAAGTTTTGCTGTATTATATTTTATTATTTTAACGTTGGTAAGAGTTTATCGAGAGGCCGTGATTTATCATAGAGTTGGAATTGAAACTAGAGTCGAGTGAAGCCTGACTTTAGTTACAATGAATGTAACGATTCCTCTAAAAATTTTTTGTATAAATATTGCTTGCTGTATTTGCAAGCTGAAATGATAATGGGCTGGCCGAAGAACGGAAGACTCACCGTAGGCCTCCCACTAGGTGGACTGACGACATAGTGAAAGCCACAAATAGCCGGTGTATGCAAGAGGCATCTTGTCGTTAAGAATGTCGTTCTAAGGGGAAGGCCTATGCAGTGCTCGTCTGGCTGACCATGACAATGATGATGGTGTATTTCATACGGACAACGTTGTTATGAGATGATTCTCTTGGAATTCCTCTATTTTTAAGCTATATCAGCGCCATCTATGCAAACTTCGAGCACCTTAACCTTATTTATTTACATATAGAGGTCACCACTGAAACAGAGAGAAATAATTAATTGTGTCGCTGTTTTAGTAACTATTTCCAAATTTTTATAAAAAAATAAATTGGATGATGTTTATATTAGGTACGGGTGATATCTATTTGATAAACGCTAACATTTGCTAACATACCAGGCCGTTATGCCCAAAATCCAGGGTTCGATTCCCTGTTGGTGCAAATATTTGTTTCATATCTTTTATTTGAAAATTTAATTTTGGATTTATCATATAAAATATTATATTCATAAAAAAAAGAGGTAGATATTTGCTCTGAGTCTGGTTGTCTAAGGCTGTCAACCACTGCCGATCCGTGGCAGTACCACCACTCACAAGTGTACAGACTGTAAAGTGACATCGCACTACAACTTAACATGAGGCTCGGTGTTATATATACATACATATACTCGTATCGAGCCATAATAAAAATTAGTTAAGTATAGTTTTTCTGAAACCTTCATCTCTAGATACAAGATACAAAACTTATAAAATTATTTTTTTATCGCAATGTTTGTTCAATAGATATTAGCGTGTGCAAGCAAATAAAAAGCATTTAACTTTATTATATAGATGTTTTGTAAACAAAGCAGATAGTATATATAGTATATTCACATGTTTTAGAATACAAGACGCTAAAAACGTGTTAAGTTAAACTTTGTCTTGCACAGACTAATGGGACCAATATCCGTTTTTTCTTATATATCTAAGTATATCAATATATAACCCATGTCAAGGAAGCAAGGGTCAAACACGGGTAACGTCATGTCGCTAAAAAAGGGCAATTTTAGGGTAAATTTAGTCAATATTTGTTATAGTTCGTTTATTTTTTCGAAAATCAACCCTGATATCAATAAAATCCTAAATTTAGCCTTGATTTTAACTGGAAATACAAAATTTTATAAGGTACAAAAATTAATGATTGGTAAACCTCAAGTTTAACAATTTCAAGCCTTTATAGGCAGAACAAACGAAGCGCCAATTTTCACGACCCTTACAACTCTCTGCTTCATATCCTCAATCGCTTCATATGTGCACTTTGTTTATGGCACCGCACTGAAAAACCTCATAGATAGGAATTGTACTAATGCTTCATAGTGAACTGAATTTTATTGATGACCATTGTACTCGTAGTACATTATTATTAATACCCTATGAGTGCGTTGAAAACGTAAGTAGCAAATGCATGTTCGTGGCAAGTGGCGCTCTATTATCTCTGCCTAACCCTGTGGGAAAAAGGCATGACAAATTGATTTGAATTGATTATTTTTAAATAAATAAATGAAGGAAGCAAGGGAGCTGTGTAAGGATCGTGGTAAGTGGCGCTCCATTGTCTCTGCCTATCCCTGTGGGAAAAAGGCGTGACAATTTGATTGATTGATTGAAATAAATAAACGGCCTTATAGTAAAGAAGCGTACTCATAGACAACGCTGTGTTTATTATGTCCTTTTTTATAGTGACTCGACATCTAACCTGATGTTAAGGTCCCATGAGGGAGTCGACTGCTACTACACTTAAATAACAGTAAGTAACAGTCACATCCTTTATGCCGGCCTAGTTGAAACCGGCAACTAACAGGCTAATCCCGAAACGCGACTAAATTACTTCACGGTTTGTAAGTGGTGTTATTTCCCTGGATCGGCAGACTGGTATGAAAAAGAAACACCTCTAGGAACGGGGCCGTAAATATTGGCGTCAGAGACTTTTGATGGTGGTTGACTTTCAAACTAAATGTAATCTTCCTCACAATTTTTTCTCTATTTCTTACATTTTTTTACATATGAAGAGAGCAGCGTAAACTTATTTATTACATTACTTTAATTTATTTTTATGTTTGATACTAAAATTAACAATATTAATTACAATGTAAAAGTTTATTTTAATTGTAAAAGAGTAAAAGGTTATAAATGAGAACATTTCCAGAACGTTGAATTTCTAACTGAATTAATTTATTATTGTTTTGAACATACTTTTAATTATTCCTTTAGAAATTAACTTTAAAGTTTTGTTTAAATATTATCCTAAAAATAAGTTAAATGCCGATGTCTTTAGTAAGTAAGGTTTATGTTATATTTAAGTAGGAAAAATCACTTTTTGATGACTTAATATCCAAAATACATGCAAATATATAATTATTTTATCTCATACAATAAATATCTCATCAGCAATGGCTTAGGGATACGTGGATGGGTCCTCAGATTGCCGTGATCTAGTGGGTGAGAAGCAAAAAAATCCACTTTTTCTTCCAATCCTCCGACCCGTACGAGGAAGCACACCTAGCGGCACTGTTGCCTCGACAGGCAGTGGTCAGACAGAAGACCTCAGAGGGGCTTTAACTGATATTTTAAAACCAATTGGACATTTGTTTAGTCGGTCGCTTGCAAGTATAGGCGCAATTAATGGACAAAACTCTCGCGCATAATGCGATAGAAAGCGGATTCAACACTGTCGTAGCCGGTTTATTGTTCTATATGAAATTAAAAGGCGACCGTAGGGTAATCAGTGCAATAGTTACGCAAGCAAAGAGCACAGGTTTGAAACCTGGCAGTGGTATCAATGTATTTTTGATATATGTACTTTGGTTGTCCTGTTTCTATGATACAAGCACCTTAGTAGCTCAGTATAGAAAAGTATAATTTAAAACAAAAGCTAATAATAAATATTATCATCATTCTAAAATTATTCGTACAATCTGATTACAATTATGTTTAATATTTAGTACAATATAACATTTCTTTGCAAACAAAATATTTAGGTTAAAATATCTTTACAAAATACCAAACTTCTTATAAACAAGAAATAAGTAAAAACCACAAATCTTGGTTTTATGGTATCTATTAAGTTTAATACAAAGCTGATCATACCTTTCTAAGTTTATATTTGTAAAATTTCTTGTTATAAAAGTTCTTTGGAAAATTAATTATGCAATGTAATAAGACGAAGAAAATCTCTAAGAGAAGCTTACATTATATAAAGCTCGTCACATCGCAGAGCTTCCATCTCCTGTGTGCTTTTTGTTTATTTTCTGATGCTACTCTTGCATCTCGGAAATTTTATTTTTCATATTTTAATACTAAGATAATATAACTTGTTATTATTAAAATAATTCCTAACTAAGATAAATAAATATTATGTACACAAAGTCAGACACAAAATTAAAGCGATCGTAGTCTAGTGGTCACGTATACCCGGAACTCAGGATTCTTAACGATTTGCCGGTACCAATTCTAATTTTAATATTGATGTACTTTGTTGGCCCTGTTTCTATGATACAAGGAAGCACTTTTTAGCACTTAGGTATAAAAATGTAAAAAAATCTAATAAAGGTCATTTACTTTTTGATCTCCACTTGCTTACCACCAGGCGGGTCTAGGTCAGATGTCGAGTTACAATCAAATAAAATTGGACGTTATTTATATTGATGACAAAAAAATAGACGACTACTACTTGCAGACATACTTGTAATCTATAGCAACATCCGCAGCACTTCAGCTTCGTACCGGGAGTAAACAACAAAATATTGCAAACAATATATTAATTCTACTTTAACTACGAGTACAAAAACAAATATTTGCCTTAAATATAATAGTATAAATAATTATTTTCGTATTATTAATTTTTTTAATGCACAATTTATGTTTCTTGTTCGATAATGTTTTGTTGGTACTTATGCGGTAATAATAATTTAAGTGGTATATTTCGCAAACATTATTTTAAACTCATTATTTTTTTTTATTTTTTTTTTATTGTGACTCGACCTACAATGACAGCACCCCGCTTGATGTTAAGCCGAAGTGTGGTCCATTAATGAATGTCACTGCTAACAATTCAATAACTGTGCCAATCCACTATGCCGGCCTAGATCGAACCGGCAAATTACAAGCTTTATTTACGCAAATTTACGGTCTGTATACAGATCGTGAAGTGATTTGGTCGCGTTTCGGGATCAGCTTGTAAGTTGTCGGTTTCAACTAAGCCGGCATAGTGGATGTGACATTTATTCATGGACCACACTCCAGCTTAACATCAAGTGAGGTGCTTTCATATGTCGAGTCACAATAAAAAATTAAAATAATAATAAAAAAGTGTACATTTATCAAGAATAACTTCATTAATTAAGCGTGAAAGCTTTCCTTATAATAACTTTACATCCACTTAAAGTTCAATCATAGTAAATTGCCTGAGAAAATAATTAAACCAACTATTTATTATAATTTATTTCATTAGGTTTCAAAATTTACTAGCTGCATCCTAGCATATTATTATAAAATTTTGTATCACAATATTACCACAAAGATAACGATGCTACTTTCCACGATCCAGACACAACTCTCTCGCTAGTATTTTCTTAGATTTTGCGCGAACATTGATTATTGAATTAAACAAATTTTATGCGGCTTCCTATCGCGTTTATTTTGGTTTTTGATTTTACATCTTTTTATTATTATTATTCCGACGTTTCGACAGCTTTGCAGCCATCGTGATCACGGAGAGACTGAATAAAATAAACGCAATAGTAAGCCGCATAAAGTTTGTTTAATTCATCAACTATTTCGCTTCCGATGCATCTATCAAATCAAATCAAATAGTCACGCCTTTTTCCGACAGGGATAGGCAGAGACAATGGAACGCTACTTACCACGATCCTTACATAACTCCCTTGCTTCCTTCACATCCACAATTCTCTTCATACAGGCTCTACAATTCTATTATTACATTTCCTGATTCATAATTGGCTCGATGTTCGCGTAGTCACTTTGTCGTAGAGGCTTACAAAAATGGCGCATTACCGCCTTAAATGGTGATCTCTTCCAGGCAACCAATTGAAAACAAGACAACAAATTAATTTAATTCTAAGTTTATCAAATATTTAACATTGGTTACCGTTACATAACAAACGCTTGATCACTTATATTTCGTGGAAAAGTATATTTTATGTTTTGTTTATATTTGTGGCCATTTCTATTAAACTTAAGTTTAGTGCACAATAATCTCAAGGGGCTTCAGTGATGCCAGCGAACTCTAGCGATATAAATAAAGACGTGACCTAAAAATCTAGAAGTTTTCTGATGCTGCATGTTACAAAAATAAAGATATTCAGCCTAGTTTTAGAGTAATTTGAATAAACTTTCTGTAAAATATACTTTTTGGTGTGCCTAGACGTATTTTTGGTGATATTTATCATACATAGCATATGCAGTAAACGTATAAAGTTTTGTAAGATTTTGTATAGTCTTATGACTGTTATAATGGTTAAATGGGCGACATTTCATTTTGACGTTTTCGATAATATGGAAGAAGCGTTTTTAATAATAAACTAAGTAGATACGAGGAGTGGGAATAAGAGACGCCAAAGAGATGTTAAATAAACGAATAAAATAATCAAGAAATACGTGTTTTACAAAAAAAAACCTATCCGTCTTATTTGATGATGATGATCTCCTTGCCGTGTCCAGCGATATTGACTTGGGTACATAAAAGAAGTATATTGAATATGATTGATGAAAGAAATTATCTAAATTGATCTACCTAACGTAACGGATGTACAACAGCAGAAGTAGAAGAGTAAAAGCATTAAAGTGTAGCCTGTCCAACATCCTTTATAAGTTTAAAGTAAACCTCCTAATAATTTGAACGATAGCTCATTCGATTCGGGATAATGTATTAAAGGATTTGTCAGCACGCAAAATTGCAAAAGTTAAGCGGCCTGCTGTAAGATGTCGAGTCAGAATATATATAAAAAATCAATATAAATAGTAGCTTTCCCAGTAGTCACATACTAATTAATGTGCGTTTTAATACAGATTATATTATATAAGAATAATTTTATAACTCTATACTGTCATAAAGCACAGTATAATAAAAGCCATAACGCGTCCTCAAAGTAAACATTAACCACTCTTTCATGAGATTTTGACAAATATTTACGAAACGATAAAATATCTCATATATCATCCGCTCATTTTGGTCCCAATATTATTAAGCCAATAAAATTGTCGTTATTTTCACTTTAACGATGACTTAGCACAATTTTTCTTACTTATTTTCAGTTTAAAAATAATTTTTAAAGTTCATTTTATAATTAGTTTTTAGATTCATACCATAGATTCCATTTTATACACCTACTTTGCCTATATTGTTTTTTTTATTACTATTTTCGCTAATATGTTTTTATTTTTTTTATTGCGACATGGCATCTAATCTCGACTTGTCTGATAGTAAGTAAGGAGAAGACCAAGAGCGTTGATGACTAAAAAAACGATTCAGCTCACGGCTGCCCCCGTCGCCGGTCAAAACCATTATTACAATAATAATGTCTGTATGACAAATTATTCAAGGTCGAGGAGTTATTTAACTATAGTTAAATAAGTAAGTCACCTCCTATAATCCACCCACTATAAATAAATAAGCAGTCACCTCCATTCAGAAACTGCACTCAACTTTAACATCAGGCAAGGTACTAACATAATATTTTGTCAAGTCTTAATAAAAAAATATTTAGGTATGTATTGTAATTATGTACATAAAGAATAATAATATAAAATATTAATAAAATAAAATATATATATATTTTTTTACATCTGATAAATTAAATCAACTTAAGATACATTTAAAGAGCGAAATCCTTGAATCTCTGTGCTCTGAGCACAAAAACCTTGTGATCCTAGAAAATTACATTTACCGGTGTCCCTCTTAGTAATGCTTGCAGATCCTTGAGAAAATACTCGTACTTGATTACTTTTTTTATTGTGGATAGAAATTTTACAGCACCCCGCCTGCTCCTCTAGCACGTCAATCCTAAAAGGCGAACGTGGTGTAGTGACAGTGTGATGGTTTCACAAACCGGAGAGCACGAGTTCGAGACCACCCACCGGTACCAATGTATCTTTGATTGTCTTGTTTGGTTGTCCTGTTTCTATGATACAAGCACTTTAGTAGCTAAGTATTGAAATGTAAATAAAAAAAGCAAAGTCAAACCCTGCAAAAGTATAATTGCAACTCATTGTATATAAGCTACCGGGCCAGCACTTTCAAGCGTCTAAGTTACTCTTCGATCAGTGTACACTTCAAATTGGTGGCACTACCCCGGATCAGCAGACTGGGCCGCCAACTTATACAACCAGACCCAGAATAAATTATTATTAACAAATAGATATTTGTTATATTCACAGAACAAAGAAGAGAGAAACTCTTTTTCCTTATTCAATTTAATTACATTTTACAAATAAATGCTATGAAACAAATCTTTCTCCAACTAAGAATTGAACCCGGAACGCTTGTTGTCAAAATGTTGTCAAAATCATTATTACGCAGATGCGCTCTGCGCTCCGCTATCAGCAATGATCTTATCAATAATCTATCAATCTGATTAACACGACTCAATTGATCATACAATTTTATATAGCCTCTAAGCTGTGATTAAAAAATGATATATAGTAAGTTCCCTAAATATGGACTAGTCGTGTAATATGGACCACCGCACTAATTCGCTAGTTGTCGCTGCTAACTAATTGACGTTAGCTACATTCGGTGACCCCGCCCCGCCTCTCAGACTTCCTACAACATAACGGACGTACCACCGCACCAGTGTCAGTTGCAGCCATTTATTTATTTTTTACGAATTTGATGTAGTTTTTTGATAAGTTAGCTAAGAATATTATAATGTGGTTGTTATTTATTCAGTTACAATGATACATATATTGCATACGTCATAGTATTAGGATGCATTTCTAATATAGCTTGTAGCATTACCTAGTTTCAATATTTTGTTACAAATTAATAAGCTCGAAAAGATACCATTTTGTAATATGGACTACTAAGTAAGTTCTAAATATGGACTAGTGGTCCATATTATAAGCACGTGGGATCTATTGGAAAGACGTGGCTGCGTTTGTTTCTCCAAAAGCATCCAGAAGTCGTCCATGTTGTCCGGGTACGTCTATTGCCAGATTTAGAGGTTTTAACGATGTTAGTCAATTATTTACATCACTAGAGACAGCAATGGACCAAAAGCATTACCCTGCCAATAACATTTACAATGTAGATGAGACTGGAACTCAGCTGTGCCTGTCAAGATGCCAGAAGTATAAGTCTCCGCAACGTTAACCAGACACACCAAATGCCACTGATATCCCAAATGCATCAGATATTTAATAACTCAGTCCATGACGATACTCAAGAAAGCCCTAATAGAACTTAAAGCACCAACACTAAATGCTTCTACTGTGATGCTTTATTTTCTGACGATGTAAGAGGACAGCAGTGGTTCCAATGTCCTTATTGTAGTCGATAGGCTCATGAGGAATGTGCTGGTATAGATAACAGTACCAACCATATGTGTGAATATTGTGGAAGTGATTAATATTTAAAGTTTTAAAGCAAATATAGTTTTAGAGACATTGTCTTATGGATCTCGAATAGATAAAACTACTTGATGTTAATTATTTTATAATACTAATGATATAAAATATTTTGTAATTACTAAACTGGCTGATAATTTTGATAACTTTATATAATTTATGAGATATGACGATTATTTAGTATCTAATAATAACAGTGGTCCATATTAAAAACTTGGTGGTCCATTTTAGACACCCTGTTTCAAAGGTTCCTAATTTGCGTAACGACAAATAATTAGTAAGTTTGTTAGAAAATTTCTTTCTTTATTACTCTTTGATGTAAAATTGGTATACTTAAATAGTTTACCTAACTATTAAAATAAAAACATTTTAATTATCATTTTAAATTTGGGTTTTATTAAAATAAAACCATATGGTGTTCCATATTTAGGGAACTTACTCTACTACCGGGGTTCAACGCCATTTGAGTGTACATACTGTGAAGACTTAGTCACGTTTTGGGATCAGTTTAAAAGTTGTCGGTTCCGACTATGTAGATACGAGTGCTACTTGCAGTTATTTAACTGTAGTAGTAGTCTCTTCCATTCATGAACCGCATTCCAGCTTAACACCAGGCGGAATTAATCAAACCCAATAAAATACCTAAAAACACATTAAAAATTGTATATATCCAAAAAATATTTAATAAGGAACTCATAAATAAATTCAACAGTAAAAGGTGATTTTCAAGTGTATAAAATCCTTGAATCTCTTCGCTTTGCTCGTATAAAACTCTGTGATCATAGAAAATTAGATTTGCAGGCGTCCCTCACCCGAGTGATGGTTTCAGATCCTTGAGAAAATGCTCGTACTTGATTACACGATGTTAAAACACAGATGGCGTTTTCTATCAACCTCTATCACCAATTATCTTCTGAACAATAAACACATTATCACATACCTACGGGTAACTAACTAGCCTTCAGTGCTACTAGGATATGTTGGGACAATTAGCCGCCATTTTTAACAATTATAGCACAACTTTAAGAGTGGTACCCAGTCTGTCGATCGGGGGTAGTTAGACCGTGAAGTGATTTAGTGGCGTTCGAGGTCAGAAAGTTGCCGGTTTCAACAAGACCAGCATAGGAGATTTTACTGATACTTACAGTTATTTATCGTTTATAGTTTACAATTTGTTTTTAGTTTAATAATTTTATAATTTAGTTTTTTAATTTAGTTTATAGTCTACAACACATAGTTTACAACCTATGTGTTGTCCTCATCCTTGATCTTTGGATCTTTCAAGCGATGCGCAACCTTTGCCCGGCAAAGTGTTGGTGAAAGGAGCAACCGTGAACTGAGTCGTTTTATTTTATTTGTTGGAATTTGGATCTGTAATTTACAGTTATATAATATATCTCAAATTATTATAAAGTTTTACTCCTTCATTATAATTTATTCTCACATTATATACATATTTATTTTATAAGTCTCAATGATGTTACAATAATTTATACAAAAAGTTATAAAAATATACTTCGTACTTAGCCTAGCACAAAATAACATTGTAGATTTATTATCTTTAAAAGTTTAGTTAGGACTCATGGTAGAGTTAGAGTTGATGCGAAAACATTAAAACTTGTGTTACTTTTTATATAAAGAAATACTCGTACCTTTTATGATGTGACGTCCGTTAAATTTTATTAATAATTCTATTATTAACTTGTGAAGTAATATTATTTATTGCTTAAAAATGTGTTCTGACATCTGTGTAACTAAATACATTCTGACCTTAACTAAGATCTTTTTAAACCGTACTTTCGAGCTTTTCAGCTCATGTTTTTCATTAAAAATGTTTATTTATTATGTATTATTGTATATTAGTACTTTATTGTAAAAATGTACAAAAATATTGTAAATTTTGCTTTTGTTCCCTCCCGAAAAAGGGATGGCACACATTTCTTTTTATATTTTAAATTATTTTGCTAAATCGTTAAAAGCGCCGTCACTGCAAAAAAAAACGTTTTAATTTTGGTTGCTACCGGACATAATATGTACGGTTGTGTGAAGAGATTTGTGGGTGTATAGGAAGTTAGAAACTTGTGTGAGTATCGTGGTAGGTGAGAAAATTTTATTATTTGATTATAATTATATGAGAATTATAAAAATGTGAATGTCAAGAGAACAAGCGAGTGATGACAGGATTGTGGCAAGTATTTTCGCCGGCATAGTAACGGTGGATAAGGCAACCGTAAACTGAATGGGTTTATCAGTCGTCAGTACTCTTGGACTAAGTCACCATTATGCAGTCTCAATAATAAAAAAGTATTCTTCAGAGTATGATGGCCTGATGGTTTAAGTTACTAAGCAAAATTTATTTTATCCTCAAATTACACACCTTTTATTCATTTTTGTTGTGAAATATGAAACGCACCTTCGTTCACGTGGCGAGGCGTTGAATGGTTGCCAAGTTTTTTAAAAAAGGTTGTTAAGGGCTGAATCGTCCCAAGAACTCTTTGTTACAATATGTCGAGTATCTACGCCTTCTTCCAACATTCTAAGACAATGGTAGTAGCACTAACGAGATCAAATTAAGTGATACTTTTGAAATAGGTTAAGTTGCTCTTTTATAAATGTTTTCTACGAATTTTATTATATGTACCACAGTTATTTTTTGTTTTTTTTTATTGTGGCTCGATATGATTACACATTGTCTATTGTGGAGAGAGGTCCATAAATGGAGCCAATTGCTGCTACAGATAAATAACTTTAAAAAAAAAGTAGTCGCATTCACTATGCCGTTCAAGTAGAACCGGCAACTAACTAACTGATTAAATCGTGACTAAAACCCTTCACGGTTTGTATTATTGTAAGTGGTGGTACTACCCCGGATCGACAGACTGGGTTTTAAGGTACATTTTTAAGGTACCATTGCCTACTACTCTTTAAAAAATCATTTTACGTTTCTATGCCTAGTTTAAATGATTTTAACTCAACCAAATCTTTGAAACTGAGCGACCAAAGTACATTTATCAAAGATAATTGGTACCGGCTACCAAAGTTTCTTGGTTTCTGTGAACATTTCACTAGACCACAGTCGAGATTTATGTTTAAAATGTAGATATTCATTGCTTTGCAGGACGATTTGCACGGACACGAATACTTAGTTAAAGACATTCGGAGTTTAGGAGGCTTATAGTAATACTTTTGTAGCTTATACGCGTTTCGTATATAGACCGTAAAGTATCTTGATCGCGTTTAGAAATCAGCTTTTACGTTGCCGGTTTCAACTAGGCTGACATAGTGGATGTGACTGCTACGTTCAGTTATTTAAAAGTCGTAGCAGTAAACTTATTCATAAACCGCACTCCAGCTTAACATCAGGCGGGGTGAGTCGAGTCACAATAATAAAAGAAGATTTAAAACATAAATGCTAGTGTCAAATGAATATTGAAGAACACGAGGCAATAACAATACCTTAGTACCTATTTTTGGCAATATATTGCTCACAGTTACGGCCGTGCGTGTCTGTCCTACCCTTATTTTCACCACAATACCTATTAACATTTGCATACCTTTTTTATTTATTTTAGTCAGTTTTTGTCAAATCGATACATAAAGCATTATCCGGTCTCTTTTGTTTAGTACTATTTACATATCTATATATGAGTAGGTATAAATAATATGGGTAATACCAAATCGGAGACATCCTCAAGAAAGCTGGGTTGCCTAGTGCCCATAACCATAGAGCTTGTATGAATAGAATTGTGAATGTAAAAGAAGCGACGGAGTTGTGACAGGATCGTGGCAAGTGGCGCTCCATTGTCTCTGCCTATCCCTGTGGGGAAGAGGCGTGACAATTTGATTGATTGATTGAAGTATAAGAGTTATTATTATTAAGTATTAGTGCAACTTACAATTATTATCGCGTTTATTTTTGATTAGTCAGTCTCTCAGTGACCAAGATGGCTGCAAAGCTCTCAAAACGTCGGAATAAAAATATATACAATCTTTACCCAAAAATAAACGCTGTAGTAAGCTGTATAAAATTTGTTTAACTCATTTTTCAATGTTCGCGCAAAATCTAAGAAAGTTCTATGTTTATTTTCTATTTATTTATAATTGATAATATGCTTATCCTAGTATTACGATTACGGCCAGTACAATTGCGGCGACTTTGACAACTATTAAATAAAACGGGTTTCTCAGTCGTCGGTACTTTTGGATATCCCCTCGATTACCACCAGACAAGTCAAGTTAAAATGTCGCGACTCAGTAAAATAAATATTTACGATAATACATTTTTACTTTCAAATGTAATTTGATAAAAAAAATGGATTTAAAGGACGCATCGAGAAAGATTTTACGTTGGATTAAAAGGATTTGGCTGAAAAGAGATTGACGAAAAGAGTTATAAATCATAGGTGAGTGAAGGATAAAGGGAAGCCAAGCTAGAATTTTGTTTCATGATCAAATTCTTTAAACAGAAGATTGTAGTGTCCTAAACCACAGAGTATGGGGATTATAATTGATGCGAAAAAAGCGTGAGTAATATTTTAGGATCATGGAAATATCTGTACTCTTACATCTGTTGTCTCTCTATACCTATGGGAATTAGGGCGTTACTTAATTTTATGAAAGAAAATCTTTAACGTTATTTTTATGCAAGTTTTTTCCTTCAAGTTTTATATCCCTGTTCACCATCTGTGTGCTTTAATAAACTACTCTTCTAATAAATTTTAATAATAAAACTTAAGTTATTAAAAAGAGGTTTATAGCAACAGGCGTGGCGCATTGATTAGCACATAAGCCCCGGGTTCGATTTCCGGTCGAAGGAAATAATTGTTTCATTGCTTTTATTTGTAATATTTATTAATTCATTAGTTGAGTTGCCTAGTGCCCATAACCACAGAGCTTGTATGAAGAGAATTGTGGATGTGAGAAAATCGAGGGAGTTGTATCTGGAAAGTGGCAAGTGGCGATTCATTGTCTCTACCAATCCCTGTGGAAAAAATGCTTAACAAACTAATAATTGGCTGTTCATAAAGCGGTGCTTGTTCCTACATTAATGTATGGAAGTGAAGGTTGGGTATGGCAGAAGAAGCATGAGAGTAGAATTAACGCTGTAGAAATGCGGTCGTTAAGGAGTGTATGTGGAGTGACGATAGCGGATAAAATAAGGAATAGCACATTGCGTGAAAGATGTGGTTTGAAAGAAGATGTAGTGACAAGGATTGACAAAGGAATGATTCGATGGTTTGGGCACATGGAAAGGATGAGTGAAAGTAGATTGACGAAAGGAATTTATAAATCTGATGTGGATGGATGCGTTAAACAAGGCAGGCCCAGGAGAGTGTTTTCCGACCAAATCGGAGACATCCTTAAGAAAGCTAGGTTGCCTAGTGGCCATAACCACAGGGCCTGTATGAGGAGAATTGTGGATGTGAAGGAAGAAAAGGAGTTGTGTAAGGATCGTGAAAAATGGCGCTCCATTATCTCTGCCTATCCCTGTGGGAAAAAGGCGTGACAATTTGATTGATTGATTAATAATTAGAATTAATATTACAAATATTAGTCAATAAAAAAACGAGTCTGGTTATCAAAGAGAGCCCAGTCAAATATATAAAAATAAGCCTGCCAATCCGGTGCACCACCCACAGTACAGACCCTGAAGTGACCTTAAACCTTGGTGCTGTCATATGTCGGGTCACAATAAAAAAAATACGAAACAATATGCTTTTCACCATAAATTCTTGAGTACCATAACAGCACTTACCTTGTTACGATCGCGGCAAAAATTTGCATTTTATCGTATTACTTGTCTTGTATGAAGACAAGTAGCACTTTACCTACCCCATAAATGCGGCGTGATGATGAATATGAATTTACCTCTCGTCTTCACTTATACATTATTACTGTATCCTTCCATTACGGTTTTTTTTTCAGTATTTTGTCATGTAAATTTTATGATGTCGTGAATCCTTGTTGACAGTTTGAGACTAATGTGTTTTAAAGGCTGAAAATATAACAATACAGGCTCATAATACAAATGGGAGTTAGAGAGATCAATGCTTACAACAAAGCTTACAACAATGTAGTAGCAGTCGATTCTATTCATCAACAGCACGCTGGTTAACATCTGGCAGAATGCTGTCATAATATGTTGAACTGCAATAAAAAAATGTGACACGACAACATTCCACCTTTTGTTAAACTGGAGTGAACTTAGCCTTTTTCCACAGACTGTCTACAAGAAGCGGAATATACTAGTCTCTAATAGTCCTAGATGCGACTGGACAGTAATGACTTCTTGTGACAAAACCTCGATATGCACCAGTATATATTTACGTTCCTTTTTTGACTTATGGCAAAAGAGGTCTGTGAAAGTTATCCATCAGAGGACTTAGACATAACAATGAACTGTTAAGACTGATTCTTACAAGAACGTAACCCTCGCGTGTCTAAGCTAAAGAACGTGTCAACTGTCGGAATTTTAATCCGATTAATATACCAATAAATATATATTTATTTTATTACATAAAAAAACGTAACAGATAACAGTTCGTGTAAGCATAAAAATGCATAAGTTTATTTATTTATATTAAGACACACCAACAGTGATACATGTATAACTCTTATAAACTAATAAATATTATAAAGAATAACAGACTTACACTACCACCAATTATAGGCGTGTACAACATTCAATAAAAAAAACAAAAATAGTATATTCTAAACATAAAAACTAAAAAAACAGTGCTTCTATTACTTAAAACTAAAATTAAATCTGAACTAAGATTTAGTTATTGAGATTTACAAGATTTTTTTACACGTGAATAAATAATAAAAAAGAATATTTTTATATATCTTTGTACGTTATAGCGGAATATAATCTTACGTTAAAAGGTTATTAGGTTTACAACTAATATTTATGTAGTACAACAAATCTATGTGAAATATTTTTTTCCCAACAACCACTCGAAGTTAAAGGTCAAAAGTTCTTAACTCTTACATTTCAGATTGTATAATAGCGGCCTTGAATTATGAATAATTAATTTTGTATGGAATCACTAATAAAGTTGTATATATCACATGATATGTATATGTATTTTTTCACAATTAAATAAGCGTATTTTATAAAGTACAGTGCTATAAAACCAGTATTAATCGTATAACCAAATATGCTTGGTCTGTTTAACGAACGTTTCTTATTTCCAATCACGTCTTTGTTCTGCCATATATCCTGGATCCTTGGCACCAAGAAAAAATCTCCAAGTCTGTATAGCAGGGATGACCTCTTTCTTTGACTGCACTTCCGCCTAAAATCACAAGGAAAGCGGTCATTTATCGTAACCAATATGATTTATTCATTCAATATTTAGTAACAATAAACAAATAAAATGTATTTAATATAGATACTAAGAAAGATTATCCTTAAACTTCTAAAGACACGACCTCAGTTCCTTTGTCCGCAAACTTTACATAGATTCGAAATTATCTTTCATAAAGTTCCGTTTCACTTAATAATTTATACATTAGTTTTCCTTTGAATCTGTTATAATTACGAGTATTATTTTGGATCTACTCGTTAATATATCTAAGTAAAGTATACTGATTTTAACTTTTCTTTTATCAATCAATCAAATTGTCACGCCTCTTTCCTATGGGGATAGGCAGAGACAACGGAGTACCACTTGTCACGATCCTGACACAACTCCCTCGCTTCCTTCACATCCACAATTCTCCTCATACATGCTCTACGGTTATGCACTACGTAACCCAACTTTCTTGAAGATGTGTTCCATTTTTCCATTGCCCCTAATTATGACTGTTCTGTTAATTAATTACAATAAATTTCACAATGACAATTAAACAATTAATTAATTACAATTAATTTCACAATGACTATTTTAAATTTAATATCAATGTATAAAGGACCCCTCTTCGGGGAAAAAGTCTTGAAATTGATATCTAACAGTAATTTGAACTTTCAAAAATCGAATATTTAATAAGATAATAATTGTAATTAAGGCCACGACTAATGTCCCCCCGGAGTAACACACACGTGTGCTCAATAAATAATTCAATGTTTACCTTACCGAAACTTAGAACTGTATGATGCGACTAACTCATTAGAAATACAGTCAAAAAAAATATTTTTTACGCTTTCCTCCGCTACTTGCCATGATCCTGACACAACTCACTCGCTCCCTTCACATTCACAATTCTCTTCGTACAAGCTCTATGGTATACAATACAAACAAAAATGTCAAAAATATTTTATTATAATTACGAACTAAAAAGTTAATTTTATCTAATATGAATTTAGGAGTGATGAAGAGTGGTGCCCGGTCTGTTGATCCAACGTCTGTAATCAACAGTCTGTAACTTACAAATTTACAGACTGTGAAGTGCTATGTCGCGTTTCGGGATCAGCTTGTAAGTTATCGGTTTCAACCAGGCTGGCATAATGTATGTGACTGCTACTTATAGTTATTTTACTGTAGTAGCAGTTGTCTCCATTTATGGACCGCACTCCAGCTTAACATCAGGAGGAGTGCTGTCAAATTATGTAGAGCTACAAAAGTCATATAGAAGTGTAGAAAGGTATTTTTTTGTAGGCTTTTTTGTACGGAGTTCTTGGTAAGTACTCGTAGTTAAATGTACATAATTAGAATCTACATTGTTACTGTAAGAATACGCATATCAATTGCATGCATTGTAGAAATTATGCATAACGACGCACGAGTTTCTAACAAAGTAGGTGCTTTAGGTCAGGGCTAAATGATAAGGGCATTTAAAAATAAACTTGTTTTTTATTGTTAGTGTTAAACTGTTAAAACCTCGTAGTTTAGCGGATTTGTATTTAAATAACAATTAATTTAATATTTGACATTTTTAGTAAAATCACCAAATAGTTGAAAGTTATTAGTTGGACTGTTTTAAGCCGCCATAAACAAATCCCAACTGCAGTGGTCAGTATTTCAACTTAACACACAAAAAAAAAACATTTTCTAATTATTCATTTATGTAATCATCATCAGCCAGATGATCATCATCATCATCAGCCGCTAGGAAGCGATCCATGAATTAATTAAATAAGTGCAAATAGTATCCACTATGCCGGCCTAGTTAACTGACAACTTTCATCTTATAATCTGTACTTAATCGCTCTGTACACTTTTAAGTGGAGGTACAAATATAAACTAAGCTATATACTATATATAAGTACATTTTATAAGAAGTAACTTAACAAGAATATTAACTATTTCCCGGTGATGTTAGTACGTGTCGTGCATAGCATTGCTAGTATGACCTTCTATATTGCATTACTGAGACCTTACATTTTCTTGATTTTCTCATTATTGCGAATCGTGACTTGGTGCTTCCATATCTATTTAATATTTCATAAGTCAAATCAAATCACATTTTTCTACAGGGATAGACAGGGGCGACACTTGCCACGATCCTGACATAACTCCCAGGATTTCCTCACATTCAATTCACTTCATACACGCATTTAATTAGACTATGCGCAACCTCTAAAAATCCTTTATTTGATTACAGTAAGAAAAAGTTCAATTATTAGATGAAAAAACAATACTAACTATAATACTATACAATACTATTATAATAACTATATACTATATAAGCGTTATTGTAAAAGTATAGTTATAAAAAGTACGCATTTCCTAAACCTAATTTAGCAAGATCAATTTGTCAATATTGTCATAATGTTGACATAATTATTTGAAAGTTCTGATATTTGAAGAATCACTTCCGTTGACGGGGAAAATTAAACGCAAGATTAGCTTTTGATACCTTACGGAGTAATTTATTTTTCAAGATGCTTTGACAGCTTGTTATAGCTTAAATTACGATTTTTTTATACTGACATATTTTATACTGACACTCTATGGCGTTTCAGATCAGTTTGAAAGTTACCGGTTACAACTAAGCGGACATAGTAGATGTGATCGCTACGTGCAGTTATTTAACTGTATAAACTCGAGTCACAATCATTCAAATTTATGAATTTAAAAACAGAACTTACCTTTATCAATGTAATACTGGAAGGCCTTTAGTAGCTTAATATAAGAAACGAATAAAAGAAGTATTTATTCGTATTACTAATTGATATACAGTATAGGGATAGAGAAGCAATCGCTCGGCTACACACTGATATAGCCGATGACATTGCTGTTTTTATTCGTGACCACCCTTGCCTCTGCTAAACTTTAGGCGAAGCTTAATCATAAAATGGTGGTGTAGTGGCAGTGCAATGGTTAACAAACCAAAAGCGCGAGTTTGAATCCACCCACCGCACCGGTACCAATTTAGCTTTGATAAATGTACTTTGGTTGTCCTGTTTCTATGATACAAGCACTTTGGTAGCTTAGTATAAAAATGTAAAATAAATCAAAAATTTAAACAATAGTTGGTGGTCAATAAAAAAAGGAGAAACCCAATCGTAAAGGCGTATCCAATATAAAACTCCATTAAAAGAAAATAGATCTATAAAAGCAGGATTGCGGTCAAATGTCGTAGCTATAACCTATATAAAAAAGCTTCATTGAAATATCACAATCAATAAAAAGGAAAATTTATACATATTTGTCATGTCAATTGTAATACAATCCAGGTCACGTCAGCCGCGTGTAGACGACAACTCCCTTACATTATTCATGGCGGAATCCCGACTTTGTTTTATGTATCCCTTTACAATACCACTAGATATTCTATGGTACTCTGTTAGTACTTTGAAATTGTAATTGTACAAGTAATGAAGATCGTGATGTCATGGGTTAAAGCGATAGTTAAGGAAAGTTAGGGAGATTAGGGGAATCAGAGGTGATTATTTATGCCTCGCTTGAAGGGTGAAAAGTTAAAGGATGAAAAGAATATAAGCTGGCAAAGCATTTCACTAATCAATTTTTCTACTAACAAACGACGAACCGGACCGTATAGTTCGACTTCCTCTGAAGTGTGGCGGGTATCATGGGACGAAAAGACCAAGGTTGAAGAGATCTTCAGAATATTATCTGCTGTATAGGTTATAAAGGACGCATAATCCTCTAGTGCTACAACTGCTAAATATGTGCACATTCGTTACCTTGATGACCCGTGACTGACCCGTGACTGACCTTGACTGAGAAGATCCGAGATGTCGTTCCCACAGCATTACCTATTATATGGATGGCTCTGCGCTGCAATAAAAAGGGAATGAAGTCTTAAGTTAGGCTAGTTTAAAATAATTTTTATAAATCACAGTTTAATACTTTATTAAAACCCACTTCCTTAAAAAGGTCTTCAACCTGTTGAATATTATAAACAGAAATTAATTTTAGTAATAAAAGCAGTCGACTGGGATTTAAACTTTTGCTTAATTACAAGCCACTTTAACTGAGATAACCTATAAAGGGTTTACGATGTCTTTTACACACAGTTTTTATTACGCACCATAGCTTTTATATGGAAAGGTTTCAAATGTTCATGTATAAAACCTAAGTTATGGCGGAGTTAATAAAAAAAATTTTGCATTCTATACTTAATTTTAATTAAAAGTTTTTTTTCTGATAATATGACTTGTCTGGCGATATGCAAGGGGAGGTGCAAGAGGTGCAAATGATTTAGTTCACGGTTCTTTAGACCTCGTTTGATATAGTATAATAATGTTTGCCTAGTTTGTATGATACAGGCTTTAGTTGGTTAGATAAGTAATGAAAATAATTTGCTCGCAGCTGTGACTAGATTGCGCTTATATTAATAATTTTATTTTATTTAAGAATACAAAAAGTAAAAATTTTTCACACAACATACAGATTCTTTATTTATTCACACGTGAATTTCACGAAACGCTTGTCTATTTATTTAAAACTATTGTGAAGTGATGACCGTACTTTCGGCTAGGGAATAAAAAAAATTGTATAAGATCCACGGCCAGAAAGTTGAATGCTCTGACGCATGTTAAAGTCTCGCCTTTCCCCATGGCTTTCATATCACATCCGCTAGGAAATCAAACCCTCTGGCCTATTGTTGTCCTGTATCTGTGATACAAGCACGTTTAGTACCTTAGTACGAGTACATAAGTATATATTTTTTAAACATATTAAAAATTTAGTTCAGTTATATACAAAACACTTTCTAACACATTTTAAATGATAAATATATTCTCAGAGGATTGTAAAACGTCACCGACCCTGTATGTTAAAATTTTAAAGCAGCGACTAACCGCATATTACCGCTAGTGAAAACTCTTCCGCCCTTCAAACATTTTTATAGTTCAAATAGGGTTCTACATTTTGTATGTAATTTAATAAGTAAATAATAATTTTAATGTAGATAATTTTTTAATGATAATAAATGAAGATATTTTTAACAGTATTTCTATACTTACCTGATGATAAGCAAAGGATGATCCAAGAGCGGACGACTGAAAAAACCGACTCAGTTTACTGCTGGCTCAGTCACAGTAACTGTAAAGACCAGCGGCGCTGTTTCACGGTTGCTTGAAAGATCCAAAATTATAGGATGAAAAGAACACATAGGCTGGTAAAGAAATGAAAATACTAACAATATTTAAAATAAAATAGGTACTATGTATTGCATAATAATAATAAAAATCTAATAAAAAAGAAAACCAATAATCCATAACGGTAAGCTAGTAATAGGATAGAAAAATATTACTTTCTGGTCATCCCGTTTGGGAATAAAATTTGTGACGATATTTTATTTTCTTTATGCTTGTTCAAATTACACAAGTCATGTCTCTCGGAGGTGCAATAAAAATGTAGTAAACAAACCCTCATTTTAGCAGGAACAGATTTTTAGAGTGTATCTTTTACAATGTGATTCGGGGTGACCCACTTTTCTTATTGAAGTGTCGACATTTTGTGTTTAGATAATGTCAGTTTATTTTTGGAAACATTATGAAATTAAAACTAATGTACAAGTTAATAAAAAAAAATATTATTAGAATATTTGTAGATAGTGATTACGGAGTGAATGTGGGGTAACGGTTAAATACATAAACATACCAGAATACACTTCAAGCAGAGATACTTGTACATTATTACTACGGTTTAACGCAGACAAGACTTAGGTGTACTCGACATAAAAAATCACCATTTACCTTTAACAGACTTGATAACCTAGGGATGTCCCTTCGCAGCGACTTGGATTACATATACCACATCGAGAGGGCCATTAAGACCTCCCTTTTGGCATCCTAAACATGGTTTGGCAGATTTGACTGTTACAAGGCTCAAATCCGCGCAAGAGCGAAGTACTTTTATTTATTAATGTTAATAAAAAATACAATAAAATGAACAACTTTAACTTAACTTTAATTAAACATTTAATGAATTAAAGTTGAGTGGTTAAGGCGACCGTGGTTACGCAACCGAAAGCACCGGTTCAAAACCAATTGCCGGTACCAATGTATATTTGACAAATATTCTTTAGTTGTCCCGTTTCTATGATACAAACTCTTTAAATAGAACTGTATGTAGCCAAGTATAGAAATGCAAATATATATATATAAATTGGTGATTCATTTATAATAATTAATTACTCGACATGCAATTTTATTAAGTGTCCAAAGGGACAGCCTGAATGTTAATATGATTAAAATGGTAGTTAATAGTTTACAAAGCCTTTGTTACTAAGGACGTTACCAATGTACCAATGTATATTTGACAAATATTCTTTAGTTGTCCCGTTTCTATGATACAAACTCTTTAAATAGAACTGTATGTAGCCAAGTATAGAAATGCAAATATATATATATAAATTGGTGATTCATTTATAATAATTAATTACTCGACATGCAATTTTATTAAGTGTCCAAAGGGACAGCCTGAATGTTAATATGATTAAAATGGTAGTTAATAGTTTACAAAGCCTTTGTTACTAAGGACGTTTGTACATAGAGCAAAGTAAGTTCCCTGTGGATTTGAATACTTGTCGGGTCTTCTCAGTCACGGTCAGTCACGGTTCATGAAAGTAGCGAATGCAACTGCTGCTTGCACATATTTATCAGTTGTAGCAGTACTCTCTACTCAAGAATCGCCCTGCAGCTTAACGCTATATGATATTCAGTCCCGATCTAAGGAAAACAATGAAACCTATTTTTTTTTGTAATGGTAAAACTCATTTGGCCACTTCAGATGGAGCCTAAGCATTTAAACAGAGATGTCATGGTAGCTAGCAATTCAATCAATCAAGCAAATTGTCACGCCGTCAGAGATAGACAGAGACAATGGAGCGCCACTCGCCACGATCCTGATACAATTCCACATGTTAATATTTGAATTTGGAAATGCAATGTCAAAATAATTTCCGATTCGAGGTAATATCACCACTTACAAGTGTCCAGACCTTGAAGTGACTTAGCGTTTCGGGATCAGCTTGTAAATTACCGGTTCCAACTAGGCTGGCATAGTGGATGTGACTATTACTTGCAGTTATTTAACTGTACTAGTAGTCCTAGCAGTCACCTTTCATGGACCGCACTCCAGCTAGACATTAGACGGGATGCTGTCTCATATTGAAGCTCTAGATATTAAGTAGAGTATTGCAATCTCCAATAAATTGCAATACTTGCACGTCAAAATTTCTGTATAAATTGTTATTCCCAAATGGCCTCTAGTAGTATGTCGTCGTACTGTTAAGTTCTATACAATATTATGGATATGTGATGTTGTTTTAGGTCACTGTTTGACTGCGACTATTAGCTCTACGTTGGGGTTATTTATAATGACATGTCTGTACTCCATTCGACGTCAGTTACAAAATACACAGATGACAGACCCTTCCACAGAACAATTAATTTATAAGTATTTATTCTTTAAACTTTACTTTAATTATTCAATTAAATGGTCACGCTTTTTTCTTAAAATGATAGGCAGAGACAATGGAGCACCACTTGGCACGATCCTGACACAACTCCCTCGTTTCCCTCACATTCAAAATTCTCTTCATACAAGCAAGCTCTTCGGTTATCGGCACTAGGCAACCCAACTTTCATGAGGATGAAGAAGAAAGAGTTTAAGTTTTTATTATCTTACCTTATTAATTATTCATACTATATTTAGGACGTTGAATGTGCGAACTCTGCTTGATATCAGAATACTACTCGTAGTACTAGACAAGTATTGAGCTAACTCTTTAAGCAGGTAGGAGTGGTAGGTAGAGAAACTTTTGGTAGTCATACAGATAGTGAAGCGACTCAGGCGCGTTTCGGCAACAGCTTGCAAGTTGCTATCACCAACTGAGTTGGCATAGTGGATGCTACTTGCAGTTAATTCTAGTAGCAGTCGCATTTAACTATGAACCGCATAGATACGGCGACTGGCATAGAACCGTAGACTCAGTAGGTTTATTCAGACATCGCACTCTTAGACCACTACTTACTTATGATCAGACAAGTTGAGGTCAGATAACAATAAAAATTCGTGTTTAGTAAGATCATATAATTAATATTTTATTTTCATCTCAATAATACGAGTATACCTACATTTTCTATGCTAGTATACTGCAGTGTATGCAACGTTAGCTAATTTCTGACTAAATTATTTACAACTATATCTATATAAAATGTCATCGATTATGTAAATTAGTACTTCTACTATATAGTACATAGTAGATGTAGTATATAGTAGATATACATTACTATAACGTGCTTGTATCATATAAAGAGGACAAACAAAGTTTCAAAGATTCAGAAATTTCTGGTTTTGAACCATGAGCTCCTGTTTTGCGTGACCATTGCACTACCACTACACCACAGCCGCCTTAAATAAACTTTAGTAAAATTGCAAACGCAAAAAATAAGGTTTTTAGGTTAAAGTTCAATAAATCACTGTTGTAATATTTCTTTATACCCGCATGTCATAGCTTATAACAATATGTCTTCATCACAAATAGATACTCGTATTCGAGGCACGTAATACGAACCCTGAGTACGCTATTAAAACCACTACTATCCGTTAAAATACCATTAATTTTCCGCACTCAAAGAAAATAGTAAAAAGAGTGTAAAGGTTAATAGTCAAATTGATAATGGGTTCACTCCAAGTGTTTTGTTATTATTGTTTTCAACAGACAGCTCACTCAATATGTGCTTCTTAAAAGAAAACATAAAATAAAGTTGAAATATAAGACATTATTATATTTTATTCTGGTAAACAATTCTTATATTTGTACCACGACACAAATAACCTACAAGTACAAGTATCATAATGACTGCTGTTAAGGTCTTACTCTGGTGATACCCCATGATAACATCGGCATTCTATTAACTGAATCGACAGTCGAACTAAACGCTTCGGCGCGTCGAATAATCGACAAAGTGTAATGCTTTACACTTTGTCGTAATATGTTTTTCCTTGGATTTGATAACCTTGGAGCAGCGCCACATTAAATATGATATTATTTCAAATTTACCATTTACATTTTTTTTAAATATTGAAATTACTTCTAACGAATTTTCGGTAGGTTATCTCACTTATATGTACTTTTACTATGGTATCTTAATGTTTTAATTCTTCATTTTCTTCCAGATCTTCTATGGCGAAAAGTCTTTTGATTTCATTATTTTGATTTCAAGCTAACCCTTTATTTGAGTTCTATGTAATGTGTCGTTTCTAAGCCACAATTTCACAATGATTGAATTGGAGATATAATAATAATAGAGTGGCATTTAACTTTTCAAACTGTTTGATTATAGCTTTTACTGATATAGAGAGAACACAAACAAGGATCCGATTACTGAAATGTTTTCATGATTAATGTAAAAGTTCATTAACTTTTTGTTGAAGTTTTAATACACATTTAAAATTGTGATATTTCATTGATATCAATCAATCAATCAAATTACCACGATCTTACGACGATCCTTACACAACTCCCTTGCTTCCTTCACATCCACATTCTTTTCATACAGGCTCTGTGGTTAATATAACTAAAACGAACAATAACATCGGTAGGCAGATAGTAGGCAGACATCACTCGAAGAACCGACAACCGACGGGGAAGAAAGGTTCTAGAGTGGAGACCACGAACCGGAAGGCGCAGCGTTGGTAGGCCTCCCACTAGGTGGACTGACGACATAGTGAAAGTCACGAATAACCGGTGTATGCAACTGGCATCTTGTCGTTCGAAATGGCGTGCTAGGGGGAGGCCTATGTTCAGCAGTGGACGCTTTCTGGCTGATGATGATGATGAGGCAGATAGTTGGTGGTCGTTTTCCCAGTCTGCTTACCCGGGGTAGTACCACTACTGTCAAGTGTACAGACCGTGAAATAACGCAGTCGCGTTTCAGCATTATAAAAACAAGAATTATGTATAGAAGTAATATAAACAATAATATATTTTTTAAATAAATATAATATCGTAAATACTACTCAAGTGTGTCCAAAAATAGTGCTTAGTTACAACGAGTTAGGGTGGCTAATAATCCTGTGTTATTAGTTTTGTCACGAAAGTGTAGTTTAGTCGATGATTAAAAGAAAACGCGTTTAACTTATTGCACTGCAATGCGGTTAATTGTGTTACTTATAGCTTGGATGGTTATTCATTTCGTCGCGTGCTAAGACTTCCTGTCGCTTTACAGTAATTTTTAATGTTTTACAAGTTTTTATATTGTATTATTCGTGTTTAATTAGTTTTTAAACTGTAATTACATTCCAACGCTAGTGGTATAAAATTTATTCATAATATCGTTTGATTTTTATTCATTACATTAATAAAACATTCGAATTGAACTGTTTTTTTTTGCTCGTGTTTTTTTGTTGTATATCGTCATTTTAACTTTTGCTTGCCTAATGATGAGTAAGAGGAGGTCCAGGAGTGCCAACGACAAAAAAACAACTCAGTTCACGGCGACTGAGACGCTGTCACTTTGATTGCCTGATATTGTTCTCCTTAGAGATGTAGAACGCCTCACAATTTTCGACTATTTCTGATACCGAAACACACATGTGCACACACACACACACACACACACACACACACACAAACCACTAATTATTACTAATTAACACTTTTTTAATTTTTTATCATTTAAATATAATTTGTGTTATTATAATTAAAAAAAATGTATATAAGTAACTATGTACGTGTTGATAGCTGCGACACAGTTTTAACTAGTGCAGTTATCATCGCTCACCTATATTTTGTTATAAAATGTTTCTGAAAATATAGATTTTATTATTATTTCATTTATTATTTATGATTCTTATTATTATTAACGGTGTCACTTTACGGTCTGTACACTTGACAGTACCAAATGACCACGAACTGTTTGCCCACCGCTCGTATTCATTCATCTTAGTTTCAGTTATTATTAAAAACAAAAACATTTTAATAACACAAGTTTAAATTAGTAATTGAAACTTCAACAAGAAGCTAATAAACTTTAAAATTAATCAGGAAAATATTTCAGAAATCGAATCCTTGTATATTATTTACTCTATATCAGTAAAAGCTTTAATCGAACAGTTTGAAAAGTTAAGAAAGAAGGATAACAATACAACTTTAGGATGCATCACTTTAAACGCTGTTTGAAGTGACATTACTTTTAAGCCTCGTTCACACGTACGAGTAATTTATTAAACATTCTATTTAGTTTTGAACGCGACTATGATCTTGTGTCAGTTAAATAATCACACAAACCAAGAAAGGGTTTAAATCCACTTGCCGACACCAAAGCATCTTTGATATATGTACTTTGGTCGCTCACTTTCTATGAAAGCACGTTTAGTAGCTAGAAGTGTAAATAAATAAATAAATTGTTACGCTTTTTTCCCACAGGGATAGGCAGAGACAATGGAGCGCCACGATACCACGATCCTTACATAACTCCCTTGCTTCCTAATGATGAATAATAATAATAATCAATCAAATTGTCACGCCTTTTTCCCACAGCGATAGGCACGTGGCAAGTGGCGCTCCATTGTCTCTGCCTAAATTCAATGTCCCGCAGCAAAACCTATCTATGCAAAACTCTACTATAAACCGTTCTAGTCGATTCAGCGTGTTGTTTCTTTATGGAACAATAAATAATTCGCTGGTCCATATGTTCTCCCATCTTAAAAATTCGGTTCTTTCAAGCGAAGCGTAAAGATCACCACAGCTGGTATAGTAAGGCAACCGTAAACTGGGTCGGTTGTTTTAGTCTTTGGTTCTCTTGGACCTCTGCATCCTTACCATTAGTTAGGATGTATGTCAGATGTAGCATTATAATACAAATAAAACTGAATTCGAACCTTTGCCGCATGTTTGATCGGCTATGATGCACTTAGCTCCAAGTTGACTCCTAACGGCTAGCTAGATTAAATTCCAAGGAGAGAATAGTATGAACTATGAGTTAAAAGGAGACAGGAAGTCTTTGCTAACAATATTTAAGGCAACCGTGGTGTAGTGGCAGTGCAATAGTTACACAAACCGGAGAGAACGAGTTCGAGGCCACCCACCGGTATCAATGTATCTTTGATATATGTACTTTGGTTGTCCTGTTTCTATGATACAAGCACTTTAGTAGCTTTGTATAGAAAGGTAAATAAAAAAATAAAATATGTATATAGATTTGAAATATTAATAATAGTATATTAATAGTATATTATAGAGTCTAAAAGTATATTATTAAAGGCCAGTCCAGATTAACACGTACATGTGCAATTGCGAGCTTTAGGAAATAAAGTTGCTCCTATCTTTATAGCAAATAAAATTGTTGACAATAAAGACTGCATCAACTTTTACGATCATCCGTCAAACATGGCACTTGGTGACGATAAAATCGTACTATTCAGTGCGAGACTGAAATGACATTGTATGAAAATTTATAGTAAAATGTATGAAAATTCTCTAGCTTGGACGTTATAAGATTTTCAGGAAATAATGAAACAGCTATGTTGCAGTATTTTAGCAAGTTAAATTTGCACAGCAATTTTAAGGTGGGAGAGTTTATCTGTCATTTAGAAAAGTATGATTCTTTATATTTGCATTCTCGAAGCTGCCAGCGCTAAACTATGTAGGGACCGAAAAGTTACTTAGGTGCGTTTCGGGATCACTTTCAAAAAGCAAAATTTGCTCTGGCCGAAAGGACCGCCGTACTTTGTTCAGCTTATTAAAAGTAACTACCAAGTCACTTAGCGGAAATTAATGTATTAATTAACTAGACATGATTAATGGATACATTGATTAAACAAAATAAGGCATAGTTAAACAATAATAAAGAGGCGTTAAACAGCAATATATCTTAGCTTAATAATTTGTAACCATTTACGAGCGGTCTGTATGAATAATTGGCGCACAAGTCCGGATAACATTACGGTTGGGGTTTATTTAGATTGTGATTTACTATCTGGGCGTAACCAGGATGATGTGTACTGTAAATTTTGTATTTATAACTGTGGTATGTATCTTTATCTATGTAAATTATTGCAACGTTTTTTTTTTGTTCGCGGGTTTTTTAACTAGGTTGTTTAAACTACACCTGAATCTGAATGGAAGAAATTACAGCAGTACTAAATGTCAGCAAGTAACTTCTGTAAAACGAAAATTGTGGATATGAGAGATCCGATTTTCAGGATCGTGAAAAGTGGCGCTCCATTTTTTTTACATGTCGCTTGAGAGTTGTCAATTTGATAATGTCCATAAACAATTTTGTTCATAATACATGATTTATTAAAACTCATTGACAATTTCATGACAGATTGCTATTAAGGTAAAAACCGAATTACATATGAATTGACCTAAAAAAACCCTTGATGCGGTCAGGTAAGGTCAACCAAAAGGGTCTCATTTGAGATAAGAGGGTGAACTGGAGAGGTATACAACTTTTTGTAAGTATATAATTATATGTATGTATATATACGATTCTATATAGATACTATTATTTTATACATAAAAGTTAAATAAAATTAAAATATAGTAAAAAGTACGACTAAATAACGACAGGCGTGGACGAACGGTTTAGCGATTGGTTTGTTGCGCGTAAAGTCCCGGGTTTGATTCCCGGTCGGAGCAAATATTTGTTTCATAGCTTTTATTTGTAATAATATTAAATATTGCAAATATTTGTTAATAAAAAAAAAGAGATGGATATTTGCTTCGGGTCTGGTTATCAAAGAGTGGTAGGCAGTGGTACCCAGTCTGCCGATCCGGGGTAGTACCACCACTTACAAGTATTGTGACCGTGAAGTGATATGGTCACGTTTCGGGATCAGCTTGTAAGTTGCCGGTTCCATCTAGGCCGGCATAGTAGATGTGATTGCTAATCACAATTATTGAATTGTAGTAGCAGTGACATTCATTCATGGACCACACTTCGGCTTAACATCAATCGGGGTGCTGTTATATGTCGAGTCACAATAAAAAAAAATGAAATTTGTACAATTTAAGAGTGGTAGGCAGTTAATAATCAAGTGGTCAATTGTGAATGTGAAGCAAGTGAGGGAGTTGTGTCAGGATCGTGGCAAGTGGCGCTCTATTGGCTCTGACTATCCCTGTGGGAAAAAGGCGTGACAATTTGATTGGTCACTTGCCCAGTCTGCCGATCTACAAGAGTACAGATCGTAAAGTGACTTAGTCACGCTTGTGAATTGCCGGGACCAACTATTTTTTCACACCGTAGTAGCAGTCGCTTCTATCCATAGACTGCACTTCAGCTTGCAGGTGCAGCCATATGTTGAGTCAATCAAAAAATATTTATTTCTGTTAATTTTAACAAAGTATGATAGTGATAGTTGCTATTATGTAAATCAAATGTTTTCAGAACATTAGACAACTAGTAATATTTGACATCTTCACAAAGATTCGTTTTTGGTTCTAGTAAACAAATTGCCTTGTCCTTATTCTGATACAGAAAAAAATATGACATCCTGACACGTGACGGTAACTCGCTTAATGTTAAGCTGCAGTGCGGTCCATGAATGGAGGCGACTGCAACTACAGTTAAATAACAGCAAGTATCTGTCGCATTCTCTATGCCAGCCTAGTTGGAAACGGCAACTTACAAGCTGATACCAAAAAGCGACTGAGCCAGAGTTTACTGTCTGTGCTACTACCCCGGACCGGCAGTCTGGGCAAATGACCACTAACTCTCTGTCTGCCCCCGCTAAAATTAATTTAGGCTTAAATCAAAACATTGTATTTTATCTACACCAATTATTCACGCCTAAATTCTCACAAGGATAGGCAGAGACAACAGAGCGCTACAACTAATAGCCGTACAACTCTTTCGCTTTATTCACACCCAAAGCTCTCTCTATAAAGACTTCATGGATTTGGGCACTGCTTTTGATGAATGTTCTAAATTTGATCAAGGCAAAATCTTTAAATCTTATATGTAACTAGCTGAAACGGCGAATTTCATACCGCCTAACAGTATATGAATGTCGTGTTACAGATTAGCCGAAGTTGTTGTGGATCGAGAAAATTAATATAATTGTTTCTCTTTATAAATACTTTAAAAAAAAAAAATTTTACTTTTTTTACACTTTGGGTGACGTTACTTAAGTTTTAGTAAGAATCTCTAATCTTTTCTGGCAATAAATATAGCCTATGTCACTCATTGTGAATGTAGCAGTAGTTTTTGAGTTTATTCATTACAAACATACACACACACACAAATACAAATCTTTCCTCTTTATAATATTAGTATAGATATATAAATATAATGAAGACTTGAAGTGTGGTAGGCAGTAATACCCAGTCTGCCCATCCTTGGTAATACCACCACTTACAAGTATACAGACAGTGAAGTGATTTGGCGCGTTTCGGAATCAGCATGTAAGTTGCCGGTTCAACTAGACCGCCCGTTGGACTGCTATTTACAGTTATTGAATTGTAGTAGCAGTGTCGTCTTCTCATGGGCTGCACGTCAGCTTAACATCAGGCGAGTTGCTGTCATTATGTCGAGACGAAAAAATCAGAAAAAATAATAATTATCGTCCTACACAACTAAAACACCTACTTAAATAATGACACTTTGGACACAAAACATAAAGGTTACACCGTGACTAATATCCGATAATCGTCATGTTACCTTAGTTACGTAAACATTACCAAAATCAATATTCAATTTAAACATCCTTGGCTCGGTTAAAAATCTTTAAATCTTATATGTAACTAGCTGAAACGGCGAATTTCATACCGCCTAACAGTATATGAATGTCGTGTTACAGATTAGCCGAAGTTGTTGTGGATCGAGAAAATTAATATAATTGTTTCTCTTTATAAATACTTTAAAAAAAATATATTTTTACTTTTTTTACACTTTGGGTGACGTTACTTAAGTTTTAGTAAGAATCTCTAATCTTTTCTAGCAATAAATATAGCCTATGTCACTCATTGTGAATGTAGCAGTAGTTTTTGAGTTTATTCATTACAAACATACACACACACACAAATACAAATCTTTCCTCTTTATAATATTAGTATAGATATATAAATATAATGAAGACTTGAAGTGTGGTAGGCAGTAATACCCAGTCTGCCCATCCTTGGTAATACCACCACTTACAAGTATACAGACAGTGAAGTGATTTGGCGCGTTTCGGAATCAGCATGTAAGTTGCCGGTTCAACTAGACCGCCTGTTGGACTGCTATTTACAGTTATTGAATTGTAGTAGCAGTGTCGTCTTCTCATGGACTGCACGTCAGCTTAACATCAGGCGAGTTGCTGTCATTATGTCGAGACGAAAAAATCAGAAAAAATAATAATTATCGTCCTACACAACTAAAACACCTACTTAAATAATGACACTTTGGACACAAAACATAAAGGTTACACCGTGACTAATATCCGATAATCGTCATGTTACCTTAGTTACGTAAACATTACCAAAATCAATATTCAATTTAAACATCCTTGGCTCGGTTAAAACAACTAACGAAACAAACGGCATCGTGCGAGCATGCCTAATGTTTCGAATAATACGAGTTACATAGACTTTAGCCACTAGACTTCATGAGTGGACAGAAAATGGTTGACAGATACTATTATAACCAAATATTAAACTAGCTACATACTTGTATATAAATCTTGTCACCTTGAATGAATTAATGCAAGCAGAAAAGTCAGAAACTCTTCATTTCTATTTTCAAATTAAATTTTAAAAATTTGTAAAGGAAGCTAGAGAGTTGTTTCTGGCTATCCCTATGGGAATTGAGACGTGCAACTAATAGATTATTTTTTTCCCCTATAAGAAAAAAATATATTTATATCTGACTGATTTAAGGCTTGTTTAAAGGCATTAGGAATAAACATATATATATCCTTGGATCCTTCAAGCGATGCGTGAAAAAGCAACACCTTGACTGAAAAAACTGACTCGTTTTTTTTTCTGTCATCGACACTTGGAAAAAAAATATCTATTTAGTTAATTTTATTTTTAAAATTAATTTGTATTATTTGTATTGTACTTACTTTCCTTCCTGCATTTAGACGACGACTGAGGCAATAGTAAAGTAAAATATATTTTATTCAGTCATAGGTGCTCTTCAAACTTTCATACATCAACCAAGTTGGTAAAACCTTCCACTTTTTAAATGATTGGATTTTTTTAATCATAATTACAATTCGGATTGTAATCAATAGTTTATTCCTAGGAAGCGATGTCTAGTGATGTATAGACTGTGTATAATAATCAATAGTCATCAAATATTAACGGACTAATAAAAGAGTGGATGAAGCTGAAAAACTTCGATCGCCCCCATGTCTAAGCCGATACGTACTACAATAATAATGGAAAAAACAAGATTGATATAGATCACAGACCATTTATTTATATAACTTCATATTATATCAAATAAATTAAGTAAGTATATAATTATTTATTTCCAAGCGACGCGACTCTTCAATCTCTTTCAGGCGACTTTTGATGGAAAATATCGTTATTATGAAAATAATGAGGTGTACAAAATTGAGAAGACTTTTCTTTGGCTGGCATAGTGGCGACGACTGAGGCCGTGAACTGAGAGGTTTTTTTAGTCGTCGGCACTCTTGGACCTCGATCATGATTACTTACTATCAAGTAGATTGAGGTCAAATGTCGTGCCACAATATAAATATATACTTATACGAGTATTTGTAATTTTCAATTGTGGAGTCTAATAATCAATTATTTTTCAAAAAAAATGTAACAAAAAATATTCATTTTATTGGTTATATGAAAAAAAAATATATAATATAGTTATTTAGATAAAGGTTATAAGTTATAGTTTGGGCTTAATAATTATGACTGAAGTAATTACCCATTTCTCTAATTTGCATTTAAATATAATATTGGAAGATAAAATATATTAAAATTATTATGAACTAAGATATTTTTTAAAGTTAGGTATTCGTATCAAATTAAAAGTCTGTTATTAATTTTAATAAATTTGTTTAATTTTCATTGTGATATTAAATAGATGTAAATATAATAATGTAAATTTTAAAAGTAATAATGGTTCCTAATGAGCATATAAATATTATTCATGGTGTTTGGTGTTCGATTACAATGGTAGATAATACATTTTTAAAACACTTTAAATTAAATTATTTAATAGGAAATGCACGTGACTTAATTGAATAAATTCCTAAGAATAATAAGTATAAAGTATGAGTTTGTTCAATAAAATAACTAATTTTATTGCTTACTTTTTATTGCAAGCTAAACGTTCTCGGCTCCAACAAGGCCGGCATAGCGGATACGACTGCTACTTTTTTTGTGACATGACATCTGACCTCGACCCGCCTGATGATAAGCAAAAGGAGGTCCAAGAGTGACGACGAGTGAAAAAACCGAGTTAGTTCACGACTGCCCCAGTCACCGTCACTATGCCAGCCAAAGACTTCTAGTTATTTGAATTTAGTAGCCGTCGCCGTTATTAATGCACAGCACTTCAGCTTAACAACAGTCGGGGTGCCGTCGAGACACAATAAACTAGAACCAAAACTCTCCAAATGCCAAACGAATTTGTGAACGATTTTTATTATTACTTTTTAAATAGAATTTACAATTATTGTTCTTAATATAAAATGTTTGAAAATAAAGAAGTTAAGTTCTAGAAACTAGACAGTAAAATTATTTATAAACTAAATCTCATTTTATATTTATAAATAAATACAGAACAGTACAATAGAATAATTTAGCTAAATTAGAACTAACACAATTGATATTAATTAATTTTATAACTTAATTTATTAATATTGACACAATTTTAGTATAATTATTAATATCTAAAACTGGCACTAGAAATCTAGGTTTAATAGAATCCTAATCAACAGTATTGTAAGCTATTTACAAATTAACTCTTTGGTAGTTTAAAACTCAGATTATATAAAAATTATAGGAAATCATCGTATATTATGATTCTACACTTTTCTAGTGAATGCCTAAATAGATTCTGTATTTTAAAACACATACAATAAAAGACTATAATATATTTCTTTTTAATTCTTTTTAAACAAATACGATTAAATATAGTGTATAAAGATATGAGATATTTACGAATAAGGTACTAATGTTAAAATTTTATATTTAAATAATTATTCTCTTATGTTTTTAAGATAGGCAATATTTTAACATAGAATATATGTATATAATATTGTGTGATAACGTGTAGTAAAACATATGTTTTCTTATGTTTAACAATTTTTATGCGGCTATTTATCGCGTTTGTTTTTGCAGAGCTTTGCAGCCATCGTGGTCACGGAGAGCAAGTGAATGCAAAGCTCTCGAACAGATAGGACAAAAAAAATGTAGAAACAATAACAAAAAAAAAACAAACGTGATAGTAAGCATAAAAATTATTTAATTCAAAATACGTGTTCCTCTATTCCACTGCTATGCTAATTACTCTGTGTGACCCCTACGCGAGATATGACGCTACTTGGATAAATAGACGGTGACTGAACTAACTGTAAAACGAATCGGACTTTTCAATAGTTTGCGCACTTGGACTTCTTGCCATCAGGGAAGTTAAGGTCTATTCTATTCTCAATAAAAAATCAGAGCTTACAATTGAATAATTTAACACAAATATTAACCTTTCATGCCCAATAAAATATTATTTTAGCGACAATGTCCTGTGTACAGAGCAGTGGAAACGATACCTGGACTAAAAATTAGTGATTCTCTAGTAACTCTATATTTTTAAGTTAATTACTTTAATTAAAAGACTAATGTCTTTTTTTAGTGTAAATAGCCTAGTTTAAGGGGTATAAAAGGTACATAAAAGTGCATACTACATACTAAACTACGTCACAGAGGAATAACAATGTATAGTTAATACATAGTGGAGGGAATATCAAGTCTTAATCTTACAAATACAATCGAAGAATTTATTGGATATATTATTAGAGTATTGATTGATTTCTTGATTTTTGTGTCTGTGATGGTTTTGTAAAATTTGTGGTTTTATTTACCTTTGGCCGGCATAGTGACGGCGACTGACTAACCGAACTTCTACCGAACCGACTGGCAGCCGCGAACTAACTCGGATGTTTCAGTCGTCGTCACTCTTGGATCTCCTCTTGCTTATCATCAGGAGGGACGAGGTCAAATGTCGTGTCACAATGAAAAAAATAAAAAAAAAAACATTTTACAAACTTTTGTTTAAATAACTCTCGCTCGCTCTTTCTTTTAGCCATGTGTTATATACTGATGGACAAAGGCCTGCCCGACTGGAAGTTGCCTGTATCTAGCGGTTCCCTTGCACCTTTAGCGGGTTGTGAGTCCATCTTGTGTCCATTCGAGAACTTAACGGCCATCTATTCTAAAAGCTATATGCCTGTGAATAACTGAACATCGTAAAATTTTGCACTTACCTTTTCAGAGTGGTAGATAGTTGGTGATCGACCCAGTCTGTTAAACCTGCGTCGAACCACCACTTTCAGGTGTACAGGCCGTGAAGTGGCTTAGTCGCGATTTGTGGTCAGATTGTTAATTGATTTTAGTTAAGCTAGCAACGTGGACCTGAAAGCTGCTTGCAGGCATATTTTATCAGTGTATATGGGGTGCCAAATGGTATAAAACAAATAAATCATATTGCCTAGAGTACCCATGCTATTTTATCCGAGTTGATTGATTTTGTATATTTCCAACATCGAATATTAAAGAAACAAATAGCCAAAACAATTATTTTAAATAATTATGATAAAGTACCTTTTTGCTATAGTAGTGCCTAATGATTTTGATTTGAGCTTGATTTTGATTTATATTGTAATATTTTATTTTACCACGATTGATAATGGTAAAATAATTCAGCATAATATTTTTTAAGATATGTTTTTACACATATATATAACACAAGACATGTTTCAACCATATAAGATTTATGGTTGAGTATTTATCCACACTTATTTATTTTAGATTGTCAAGAATGTCCCAGATTTGATTTGATTGCAAAATGCTCACTTATTTCACTATTTTATAAGTGAGGGTACGAATACAATCCACATTAACTTAAAAACTATATTAAAACTTCTAAAATCCAATGAATTCTTCTATCATAAGGCCTTGATCGAAATGCATTTGAAACCAAAATGGTCCCGAAATATATAATTCAATAAGTTTATATATATATATATAAGATTCATTGTACTAGTCTATAAAATAGTATGCTAGAAAAAATAGTATCTTCTATCTACTATGCTATTAAGTAAATTTGATATCTTCAATATTAAAGGTAGTAAGTTTCCATGCGTGTAGAATAGGTATAGTAAGTTTGAGGAAGACTGTTAACGAGGTAATAAGGTAATTATAAATTTATTGATATAGATTAAGCAGTGTTTTAAAAAAGGATGCGTGTGTTTCATTTAAACATTGTGAACTAAAATAATATTTCTGAAATGAAAACTATACTTAACGCTGGTAAAAATTATACCAATATTCCCCAAACTTACCGTAACAAAAAAGTTATATCCCTTTATTTTAGTACATAATATCTGAATTCTAATAGACTGATAAATAAATAAAATACTCTTTAAGAAGAGTAAGTGTTAAAGCTATTTTAAAAGCTACTAAAAGTCAGGTAAATAGTTTGACTGATATCCTCTAAATTCTAATACAATTGTGCTGATTATCGAATTCTTTGGACCAAAATTCAACCTTCAATGCTCTTACGAGTACTTACGGTACATGAAAAAAAACTTAATTCTATCAAAAAATACACACTAAATTCTACCAATAATCTACAAAAATATTTGTGATTATCAAAACCACATCTCTTAAACATTTAAGATAAAATTTATAAAGTCAAAGTAAACTTTTACCTAAACCACAATTCACTAAATAATTTGTAAATGTTTGACAATTACATTAAAGTAAATTTATTAAATGTTTCCCATTAACCAGCCCTAATTAGTCCGCAACAGTACGTGCAGACTGAGAAATATACAAATAAACGATAACTATTAAATTATTAATTACTACACTTTACAAAATGAAGTATTCTAAGCCCTAAATTTATAAAATGAAATCTACAACACATATTTATAGAGTGGCACAATTTAATTTTAAACATTTTAAATAATCCTTATTCGTATTGTGCAATCTTACCGACTAAATTTAAAAGTTCTTGAGAATATAATTAATTTCTTATTGTTAATTCGTAATAATAAGTATGATAATATTGAAGTAAATGTATAAAAATACGAACAAGTATATTTTAATAGATACAAGTCAGTGATAAAGACCTTCTAAATACAATGGTCCCTCATCAAGACACACATTTAGATTAGGTACTTACATACTATAAAGATAATATTCGTTGTTTGCACCAAGACGCTCGAAGCAACTTCATAATTTGAGCGAGTTGAGTAAACTCATAATTAAAAGACACTCACCGAAGACACTATACTATCACACACGCTAATCGAGTCTTTTAAGTCAACAGTTTCATTTCATCAACAGGGCTTTGTGCAGGGCTAGGCCATGGAGGTCTCTGTTTTTCCAGCACATATTTGAGCTGGAAATTGGTATGAAAATGCTACAGATACTCATCTATTTGATCATAGTCCTCGTCGGGAGGTGAAGGGCCTGATACTGATAAAATTGGAAGTCCAAAATGTTTGACTGTATCAACGCTACCACTATTTGTGTCATCTGATTTAGCTTCCTCATTGATGGTCTCCTCTCTAGGTGCTTTATATAGACGCTCCGATGAGTCACTCATTGAAGTTAAAGGAATATTGTCTGCAGATCTGTAAAACATATTTTATTTAGGCTATTGTGCATTTCTTTTATTCAAACGCCACCGTGTAATAAATCCAATTTTGAAAAGCACTTTCCTTTAAGAAGAATAGAATTTCTATTTCAATTTATTACAACCAGATTTTGAATAGAATTACCTAGCTTTACGACAAAGCTTCGACTGAGAGCCGTGCCGTCTTAGAAATTCCCCAGCGTCAAAGCCAGCAAAACCTTGGGGTTCAGCTGACATAAAAATTGCAGAATTGACACGCGGCCGATTGCAGCGTGCCAGTAAATGCTCCTCACACTCAAGGCTCTGCGTGTGTGCGTGAGACCAACGCATGTGCTGAAATTAGAATTAAATTTTAATACATTTTGCAATAAATATAATTAGACGATAGCATAAGTTGATAATAAATATTAAAACATTATTTTGACTTTATATTATGTAGCTACTAATTATCTCAAAGAAAGTAACATTGGCTCTCTGAAAGATTGGCTTGGAGTCATTATTATCACTTTATTGATACTCGTTCGTATCAATGATAAAAATCTTGCTTAGAACCGCATTTTCAGAAAGTGTGAACAGAAATAAAAACGTGTGATAAAACGACATACAATTTAAAATATATTTATATAAAAATATATTTCTATAAAGCAGGACCAAATAATTTACTTTACAATATTTAACAAAATATAATAAATTGCATTTACTTAAAATTACCAACAGAGTAACAAAAACATTATTTTTGTATAATTTTACAGAGTAGAATTTACGGACAATTGTATTTTAATAAGTGAATTGTCTCTTTGATAAATAAAAATGTTTATTTTCTAATAAGTTATCAAGAATAAATGGAAAATACATTTAACCAGTTCTCTCTTTACATTTTTAAATTAATAGAATACTTGGGATGAAATAAGTTTACCATTATCAAAATAATTAGGTTTTATAACAAATTTATGTTTCGAGTTAGGAATACTTAAAAATCAACCGAACTTTTAGTTTAGATTTTTCATATGTACCTTTTTTACAATCATGGAGAATGCATGACGATATTCAATTTATTTTAATACGACAACTGTCCAGTGATCTCCACTTGCTTATCAAAGCGAAGGGAGGTTTGTCGATAGCTCAAGAAAACTTCTCAGTTTATCTCAATCGCCTTTACTATGCAGAGGTTATAAGAAGATGATGGTTGGGTAAAGGATTCAACTTATACATTGATGTTACTTATAATTATGCCGGACTTAATATTACCATAATACCCCAAAATAATGTAATATTAAATGCCAAATTTATTATGTATGTAAATAGACAAAACGTCATTTCATTGAAGTTTTAATATGAAAGTTATATGAAATTCGCCAAGTATTGCGTGGCTTATATACTAACAAAGTTACAGTTTATCACAATCTCCATACGAGATGAGGCTGCCTCGGTAGATAATTCAATTTCAAAACCTTCTACAGTAAAATTAGTTATGTCATGTTACTTTGAAAAACTTTATTTCTACGGCGCTTTCAGACTTCAGGCTTAATTCCATATTTATTTTTTATATTCTATTTGACTACCTAATATATTACAACTGGAAGAAATAGCCGAAAGGCAATATGTCCTTTTGCAAATCTGTTTTTGTATTACAAAAATATACATTTTTAGATTCTTTTTTCTAAAAAGTAATTAGATTCTAATTTAATTATTATAGATCCATATAATTTTCTTTAATCATCTTCTTTATAATTTTTTTTGGCCTCTATACTTTCTACTACTGAGCATAGGCCTCTGTCTGGATCGTGGTTATTTGGGTTCTCCTCCACGCTTGCAAATTTGGATTGAGGTGCGACGATTTCAAGACCGCCGACTTCTTGTCGACCACTATCTAGTGGCAAAGATATCTGGGGGCACGGCTGTGCCCCTACCAAGTCGAGCAAAGCGTCACGGCCGTACCATCCTTTTCTCGAAGCAATTCAGACCATTTTCGACCCCCTGTAACTTCGTTGTGGATAAAACTAGAAGACTGAAATTTTCAGTAACCACATGCAGGCATTGTAAAGACACGTATATTTCAAATTTCATTCAATTTAAACCAGTATTTTAAGAATTATAACGGGTCAAATTTCTTAAATTTTGTCACTCACTGACTCACCGGTCATCAAAATTCTAAGGCACTTCTAGCAGACCTACAAGCTTCAAATTTGGAATATATGTAGTGTTTGGTGTATGAATCAAGGAAAAACTAAAAAATCTAGAAAAGACCGCAAAGAAAATTAAGCCCATACAGCCAAGTCTTCAGTTAAATTTTTCAATATTGGCTTTATTCGTAACGATGTTTTAAGATTTTATTTATTTTACGGCAATTATTATTATTGCTATTTATTTTACGGGAATTAATATTATTGCTAGCGCGAGGGCGCGGGGCGGGGACAGTGGCGGGGCGCGCGGAAAGGTGAATGTCGCCGAGCGAGCAGCAGCCGCGCTCATACGCGCGAGCGACCCAATGCTGTTCGGATGTGCCCAGAATTCTTACCTATAAGTTTGCGATTTTCATTGATAATTTCGATTGCTATATTAGTTTGACGACTAAAGGCTACTCTCATTGGTTTACTGATATTATTTGCTTACAATTTGGACGTTGTTCGGATAAATAATTTAAATTAAATATTGATACTTTAAGTACCTAAGTATTTATAAATTTCTTATTACCTAATCGTATTTCTGCATAAAAATAACTTTGCAATCTAACTTGTAGGTAGTCGCAATGGATTCAGTAATACTGTATGTGAATGATCAGCCTTGTCCACACTGGGTTATTCCTATACCTGGTGATGGTTCGTGTTTATTTCATTCTTTGTCATTCTCTATATATGGGAATATTGAGTCATCGTATGATATTAGACTTGCTATAATCGAGTATGTGGTAGCGCATTACAAAATAACCGTCTACAAAATACAAAAAGAAATGAGATCCCATCAAAAACAATACTTGTCAAAAAAACCAAGTCTCGCAACTCAGTTGTTCTGCGGTAAAAAGTTGTCAGATCCATCTAATACCAAGTCGGTTATTAATTTATTCAGTCTCTACTTAAGCGACGCCTGAAAACACGTGTAAATTCAATCGCCTGAAAACACATGTAAATTCAATTATTTAGTGCGATGGCCAAGTCTCAATATATTTATATAAAACATTAAAGAATTTTAATATTGATATGCGTCACTATAAGATGTTGTTAATTATTACGTAACAACTTAATGCTTCGAGTACGGAGATTCCAGACACAATTGATTTTCAATTGTTATGGACCACGATCGTGGTCTTAGAGACTGGACGTATTAAGACAGAAAGTCGCTTAAGTAGAGACTGAATAAATTAATAACCGACTTGGTATTAGATGGATCTCACAACTTTTTACCGCAGAACAACTGAGTTGCGAGACTTGGTTTTTTTGACAAGTATTGTTTTTGATGGGATTTATTTTTTCACTAGGGGGTCACCCATTCAACAACTGACTGCGCTTTTCATTGTTTTATTAAGTGATCTGCTCAATAACCAAGGTAACTCGGCTATGACCCCACTATTCTTTCATATAATGGGGAATATAAATAAGTAGTACCACATACATACACGCTATTATTAAAGCTCTTCTTTTTTTGTCGAAAATATGACTTTTAACAAAGCAATTATTTAAAAAAAAAAGAAAATTAACTAAAATACATTATTAAAAGGAGTCCCTTTAGGCAAGGTTCCGAAGATACTGGCAGCGTTCCCCCTTTGAATAGCTAGACTAATTCTTTGTCCGAGGTAGCTGCCAACTCTTCGGTCTCCTGTGATGTCGACTAACCTTTTTGATATTTCCTTAAAAAGCCTTAAAGCGCTAGGACCCCACGGACCAAGGGTCTCGACACCGAATGGGACAAAATCATACTCGGAGCCTAGACCCCTGTATTTGCACGCTTTAGCTTTTTCAGCCGCTTCACAAGCCGCACCAGCTCTGCTGTTGGTTCCATGTAGATGGGAAGGTGCCAGCGTGTCTGAACAGGTTGCATCCCATACCAGCACCCGGCCCATCTTCCATGGAATCAAACTCATACCATCCGGTCTCTTACCATCATCTCTTGCAATACCAGTCGGCTCAAGTAGACTTGGCACGTTGACGGAGGCAAGAGACCGGCGTATGATATCGTTAAGTGCGGCATGTCTCGAGAAGCGGCCTGCACTTTTTTGGCATGACAGTCCGTGATGTCCTAGCTTGTCGACATCACTGCCACAGGGACATTTATGAGGAGCGCAGACCGGAACCCCAAGCCGTAGACAGGTTGCGATTCGGAGCGTGTCAGGCTCAAGAAATGTTCCTGTATTTGACGAAGGGTACGCGTGAAGCCAGTAGCCGGCCTCATGCGTACCCACGGCCAAAAGCCTAGCACGCGCCGAACCTGTACTACTGCTCAATAGATTGTCATAAGTCAATTTACAGTTTATGTCGTCCCAGCTCCTCTGTGAATTTGGAGAAATTGAAAAATTTTGACCTGGGCATGCAATTAAGAAAGCGTTTCTAGCTTCTTCCAAGGCAGCAATCTCAAAGTTTGAAGGGGTTGCCCTTAAAATTTTACCTATGAGATTTGCTGAACTATGGACAGAAGATAGAAAGGCAGGTAAAGCTACACTGGAAATTTTGCGAATCCCTAAACCACCATAACGGATGGGTAGGGATGCTTGGGTCCAAGATTGCTCGTTCAGCTGCATATTAAGAATTGATTCTAAACTATTTTTTATTAAGTTGTCTACATGTTTTAAAAGATCTGGGTAATTCCAAAAAGAGCAGCAACGGAGCACATACGTGAATTTTGGGACGAAAAGACAGAATTTTAAGATGCAAAGTGCATAATGTGGACTAATTTCAAGGAGACGATCAGCAGAATTTTGAAATTTAGTAATTGAATTTTTAATATATTCAGAAATAGATTCATCAAAAATTGGAGAACCTAAAAGGTAAAGTGAATTACTGTTAACTATTTTAATATTTGGAGCCAAAATATTAAATTTTTGTTTTACGTCGTTTAAATTTAAGGCGCAGTTATTTATAAAAAGTTCGCATTTGCTAAAATTAAGCTCCAAACCAATGGCTTCAAATTTACTTTTGATTAAAAAAAGGTCCGAAAACACAGTATTCACATCACCTCCTAGGGTCCCGTCGTCCAAATACCAAACGTTGAAATTAGAATTTAAATTTTTGATTATAGGATTTATAGCCAAACTAAAAATTGCAGGCCCAAGGGGATCACCCTGTTGACAACCTACTTCCGAGGACAGTTCATTAGAACGATATAACAATTTTGTTGGGTCAGCGTAACTGAGAAGAAGATAATTGTATATTTCCGGTATATGTTGTTTTATTTCCGTCAGCAGGGTATCCCTATTTACCGAATTGAAAGCATTTTTGACATCAATTTTGAGCAACACGTCAGGCTTTCCGTAAGTTAGGAAAGAGCGTAGGGCATGGACGGCTGCCTCACACCCTCCTTTTACACCGAAGCCTAACTGTACGGGTTCAAATTCCGAATTTAATTTTGGTAAAATATGTCGAACAGCAATTTTGGAGGCCAGACGTCGTAGTGTTGATCCAACAGCAATTGGTCTCACCCCTCCGTCCTTTTTGGTGAGAGCAATGAGGTTCGCGCCGAAAAGAATAGGAACAATTTCTGGATTGACATTACCGGAATACATAAAGTTGATTAATTTTGTGATAGAATTTACAAGTTGCTCGCCTGCATCACCCACAGAATGCGACGTTAAGTCTTTCAAATGTTGGGGTGAGATTCCATCCAAACCTGCAGCCGAACCTGGTTTAAAAGATAAAATAGCATCCGTAACATCTTTGTTTTGAATTTGAAGGCATGCTTGCCCTGCTGTTGGTGGGTCGAGAAAATATGGGTTTAATGGAGCTGGAGGATGTTTTGTCCGTAAGGCCTGAAGAGTGTCAGGGGTATCTGGTGATAGCACATCGTTGGAGAACAAAAGGCGAGCGGCACCTTTGAGATCTCCGTCACTGATTTTGTTTTCTATGAGTTTGTTGCGATTACGAGGGGCATCATGTTTGATGCTCCTCGTAATCGCAAGAGGTGCGGGAGAAGGCAAGGAGCTTACAGCACAGTTATTCTTAATCTTTTGTGTTAGTGATAAATTTGGTTCATTCGTTTTTATTATGTGTAGTGTGTTGTATGAAAATAAAAATAGGTTCTGCCAGTCTTGAGTGCAATTACTTATGTAACATTTCTGTATTAATTTTGACAAATGTGTAGCAACGGTTATTCGTGCTCCTCGAGGGATTCTTTTTACTACAGGTATACTATTTTTTAAATTACTAAGATATTTGTGGAAAGGTGTTGAATTGTTGGCTACATAAGTAGGCGCACTCGGAATAATGGGATGAATGTCTATAGGTGAACAGTTTTGGCTAGAACATTTCCTGTGTATTTTTGTAGTGTGTATGTTGAGGCCTTTTAAAGATTTGAATGACTTGCTGCACTGTGAACATGTATGGATCGCGTTCGACGTGCCATCACAAGATTGTGTCACGGACTGCATTCACAACTGGTTAATAAATTCACAAAAAATAATAACTTAAAAGAAATTTATAAACACAATAAAATAACAAAATGTACACATTTTTCACAATTTTTTCCAGCTTCTATGCACTCGCTGCAAACTTTCCTTTGCAAATATTCTGGCTGCAACTGGCCTGTCGAGGCTTCCCTCTATGGGATTCTGACCTTTGGTTCTCAACAGCAATCCCACGAGCTCTTTGCTGGTCGTTTCCAACTCGCCAGATATACCAATATGGTTGTATTAAAGTTACGTTGTTATTGGATGTACCTGCTACATTCTACAGAAGGCTTACACGTGTGGAGATGGACTTACATGACTGAAATTATTATTATTTATAATGTAATATAAATAATATTATTACATTTTGATTTTAATATATGTCAAAAATGTCAAAATGTTATTTGATAATATTTTTATTAAATTTTACTAAATTTTGTCCTAATAATACTCTCACTTATATTTTAAACAATATAGTTTTTAACTAAATAAAAATCACAATATATTACTGTCCAAAAATAATTTTAAAAGATTTTTTTGTTAAGGGTTAATTACTGACATTCACTTCACTTCAATTCAATAGTTAATTTTCTTTTTTTTTTCTCTTATCAATATGTTATATTTCTGTATAGTTAGTAGTATATAATATTACTATTATTTGCTAATTATTTAAAAATGTATGAGAGCCCTTCATAATATAGATGTTACGATGTAAAGTTTGCGTGTCTTCTTCACCATCAAGGGACATGCGTGTAGGTCTTGACGCAACATATCAAATATAATGGTACCTCATTCCGTTGTTTTAGGCATCTTATGTGTATGCCATAACAAAATATTATTTTTTATATTTTGTGGTAGACATTTTTAGTTTCAAACAATCGAGGTTTAAACAACAATGTTTACATTAAAATACAGGATAATTATAGTTTGAATCGTCGAAGGAAAAGTTATTCAGCTTTGTATCACAATAACTTCCGTGACTGATATATTATCGAAAAAGTCGTTCAAGACTGTTGCACGCGATCCGCAACTTATACCGTTGAAGAACGATAAAAATCCAATCCGACTGATGTTTCAAAATGCATAGTCAGGTTAAGAATTATGTCGTGACAGTTTTCATCACGACATTCCAGCAAATAGAATCTCGTAGAATCTAAAAAGGTATCTACAATAATCCAATATTATACAAATGCTAGCAGGAATAAATCTCAGGTGTACAGTGCATTTTATTGTGCTTATAATTTCAATGACTTGTGCAATATGATTAATTAGCACAAGTGACTTGATGACTATGACCATGAACGAACGCATCAAGCCATTAACATAAAATTGCCGGTGCTGTAGCCGCCAGTGTATTTATTGCTCCAAAGCGATAGTGCATTAGCCTGTGTGAAGACAACACACTCGACCGGTGTAATCGAGGCTCCAGGTGAGTGATGGAACTCGTGCTCTGCTTACTTGATGTTCGCAACCGGTACAACGACATTGGCAGTGAGGGCATGCCCGCGACCTTTCGCGGGCAGGACTCCGCTAGCTGCCCTGCGCTTGCTCATCAGGCGGAGCGGCGTGCAGCAAGGCGAACTGGCAGCCACAGTCTCGGGCACTCCGCCTTGGGTATTGGAAGCAACGGTCCAGTAGACAGCAAACGTCCTGCGCACCACACTATTTAAGCAAAACCGAGTGGTCATCTTTGGTGTAAACGTCACGTCTATTCTTACATTTAAAACAAAATGTTAATATTATTTACCTGTAAATACAGATATTAAAAGATCGATGTGTTTTTTATAGCATTAAGAACATAAAAATACCTATTTGATAATTTATAAAAAGATTGGAATACACATGTTCGACAGTCAGTATGTGTGGGTGTTTTATTTAAGATTTATATAAACGTAAAAACGTGGGTAGAGGAAATGTTTATTGCTTATGCGTCAATGATATGGACATTTTAATACATTATAATGTTACATAAGTCCATAAACACTGAACACAAGTATCAAGTATAGCATACAAAACATTTCACTGTTGACATTACAAAGGTGCTTTACTAACCAAGCGAAGGTAAGCGAGGTCTAATCCGGAAGTCTCGTACTAAGCCTAAGCTTACCGAAGCCTATCGTCTACAAGCTTTGATGAAACGATGCGAGTCAATTATATATTTCTTCTACATATTAAGCTGATTAGAATGCGTGCACCTTTTTTGTACCCGAATTCTCTAGTTATTGTCATGAATTATTTAGATTGAAAAATTGTATTAACATTTAATTATAAGACATTGTTTATTTTAAATTATTCACTGGAATAAATTGTAATTAAATATTTTATTACCGAAAATTAATTAAGACTTAATGAGATGAAATAATTTAATTTGATTTTATATTCATGGTGATATTCTCAAATTGAGAATTTTCTCCTGGTCTAGTTGTCTAAGAGTAGTAGGTAGTGTTTTCCAGTATGCCGATACTTACAAGTGTAACTTACTGTAAAGTAAGTCATGTTCCTAGATATGCTTTTAAATTAGCGGTTCCAACTAGGCCGCCATAGTGAATGTAACTATTCCGCAAGTAATATTTATTTAAATACCAAATATTTACTTTATATATATATCATAATAATATATATATATATATATATATATATATATATATATATATATATATATATATATATATATATATATATATATATATAAAAGTATATATATATATACTGTGGTAGCCATAGTGGTGATAGTCAGATCCATTATGACAGCGACTTATTACTTTTAAAAGTTTGTTAAAGTAACACGACAAAGTCAAACAAAATATTACTTTCCTTCAACACAACAGACTGTCATGTTTTAAAGATCAACTTTCCTTCACATAAACGTATGAATATTGTTTACGTACACATCTAATACATTAATTAGGTAAGGTATTATGTATTTAGTTCAGATTACAGAATAACTCTCGACATAATAAAAAAATGTAAACTAAAACCAAAATAAACGATAGTAAGCCGCATAAAATTTGTTATTCATTACACATTGTTATTCAACTGATGATTTCTGGTTGTCATAGTTATTTTTACTTTTTTTTTATTGAGACGCGATTTTAGTACTCGACTTTCCCGATGATAAGCAAAGGACTTTCAAGAGCGCACCGACGAGAGACAAAACCATTTCACTTAACGGTTGCCTTAATTGCCATAAAAGAATAAATAATTTTCTACATTTCATAGAATAAAATCTTAAATCCATGGAAAGATTCTTAACATAAATAATAAAATAGTCATTACAACACGCGTAACACCAGTCCGCTACGCGTATAGTCACAGATTTGATTTCTGGTCATTATTTTATAGTAGTTATTTGTAATATTTAATACTAAATAATTATAAAAAATGTTAATATTAAAAAATGAGGTACATATATGTTGCGGGTCTGTTTTTTTTTTTCAGAGTGGTCAGTTGGTGATTATTGTGTTTTTTTATTTAAATCCTTTATGGCACCAAAATAAACTTAAAAAATAGTTATTAGTAGGCCTATTAGGCATTCTCTAACAACTAACCTTTATAGAAACTTTTATTAGAACCTTTATAATTCTTTTCCAGAGCTCCCCAGAACATTCTTTGTAGTATAAAACGTACTCATAGGTAATTAATTTCGTATGTTTTATTCTCAGTTCATTGACGCTTTTAGTTTTTCTTATAACATTAATGTTCATAATATGAAGTATACCATATTGGATACCGCATGCTTCTAAAATTGAATTATAAACGGGATAGCATGGATAGCTCCAGGGTGCAAAATACATTAGTTTAAGCCACTGAACCGTAATTGAATCGCAGCAGACTCTAGATAGGAATCTCTACTTTATAGCTCTGTTTTTTTTTCATAATATTGTAAAATGTATTTAGGTTTTAAATATTTTATGACTCAGAGTTTACAGTAATGGATGGAGGCGACTGCTACTATAATTTCTTTATATTTTTTTATTGTGACCCGACATATGACAGCACCTCGCTTGATGTTAGGTCGAAGTGTCCATAAATAAATGTCACTGCTACTACAATTCAATAACTGTGAGTAGCAATCACATCCACTATGCCGGCCTAGATGGAACCGGCAACTTACAAGCTGATCCCGAAACGCGACCAAATCACTTCCAGGTCTGTATACTTGTAAGTGGTGTACTACCCCGGATCGGCAGACTGGGTACCACTGCCTACCACTTTTAATTAACCAGACCCGAAACAAATATCCACCTTTTTTTATTAACAAATACTTGCAATATTTAATATGTTTTTATTAAATATTACAAATAAACGCTATGATACAAATATTTGCTCCGACCGGGAATCGAACCCGGGACTTTACGCGCAACAAACCAATCTCTAACCGTTCGTCCGCGCCTGTCATCAAACTGCTTACTTTTAAGCCAAGACAGATTTAGTTCAATCACGATCTTCACCGGTGATGACTTCAAGGAATGTTTGAATGCTTTGATGGTTTTACTCACCCTTTCCATGTGGGAAAGGATGAGTGAAAGTAGATTGACGAAAGTAATTTATTAATCTGATGTAGATGGATGCATTAAACGAGGCAGACCCAGGAGGGTGTTTTCAGACCAGATCGGAAACATCCTCAAGTAAGTTGGGTTGCCTCCTAGTGCTCATAACCGTAGAGCTTGTATGAAGAGAATCGTGGATGTAAGAGAAGCAAGGGAGTTGTATCAGAATCAAAATAAGTGGCGCTCCATTGTCTTTGCCTTGTGGGGAAAAAGGCGTGACAATTTGGTTTGATTGGTTGACTTATTACTTTACTTGAAAATTAAAATTACTTTAGAATTTAATTTAAAATTACTTTACTTGAAAGTGGTGATTTCAGACTGGATTGGCAGAATTGGCGAATAAACACTAATTACACTTTTTTGTAGTGTTTTGTATGAAACGAACAACTGAAGTGTTGCAGGCCATTGTTCTTGTGCCAACAAAAAGTCATTAACACAATGTTGTATTCTTTGAGCCTCATTTGGGACTCACCTCGCAATTAAGGTCGCTTCACACAAGGCCTGTTTTACCAATGCTTAAGCAAGATTTATCCGGAAGATAATTTTTATTTTTTTTTACACTTAAACTGGGGAAATTTGGAAAATACTTAACGTATTTTTGTCTCATATACCCATTGATAGCGCTTGAACTTTTTTCTAGGTTCTAAGAAAGAATTATATTTCTGAAACGTAAGAATATATCTAATTCTAAATAACTTTCTTAAATCGTTCTCCGCTTCCCGCTTTACGCCCTATGGGAATGTTTGACATGACATTTGGCAAAAATAGTCGCCTTGTAAGAAATTTAAAAGAATTAAATAGTTTAGAAAGAAGTTTAACAAAAAAGAAATTGAAATCATAGGAGTAAACGGGGACTATTTAGAAAAATAATGTTTGGTCAAACAGTGTGGAGATTAAAGAAAATCGGGAACCCGTACTGCTTACAAGACAACGGTTTTTTAAGAGAAGCGAGATAGTTGTAATAGAATAGTTGAAAGTTAGAGCTCCATTATCTCTACCTATCCTGGTGGAGGTAAAGGCGTGGAAATTTTAATAATTAATAATAACTTGAATTATACTGAATGGGGTTTTTACAGTCAGTGCGATTGAGTACTTATGTATTCTATATTGTATTCCTTTGTCACCAGATTTTTGTTTGTTTGTAAAATAAAATGTGTATTATGGCGTCCGCATTCACGAGAAAAATGATAAAATGGACAGATAGTGTAATGACATGTGTATTCGCTTTTTTGTTGAACGATAAATATTGAACAACTAAATGCACCTCGTGAAAACGCCGTATATTTAACTCCCGTTTATTCGTTAATTCCCGGGATTAATGCGCGGGAGTTGACCCTATTAGCTGGAGTATGGCTCGTGAATGGAGGTGACTGCTACTAAAGATAAATAATTGCTAGTAGCAATGGTATCTACTTTTCTACAGTTTATTTTATTAAAACACGGTTCTAATAAAATATTATTATAATAATAATATTCACAATTTGGTGAAAACCGCCTTTATCCTATAACGATTACTGTAAAACAATTTTGTTAATTGCACGTATTGTTTTCTGCGCTTTCATACATCTAACATAGAGGTACGAAGTTACATAATACATGCTTATCTGTAATTACTTTTTAACATCGATGCTTTTTAATGATTAAGTTTATATTTTAATTTGAAAGTTTATATTCAGTTTTCTTTTGTAATATATATTTCTAATGAATTAAACAAATTTTATGCGGCTTGCTATCGCGTTTATTTTGGTTTTGATTTTACAATTTTTTATTATTCCGACGTTTCGAGAGCTTTGCAGCCATCGTGGTCACGGAGAGACTGAGATGTTGGTCGTCCTATTGGTTGATGCTGTTATTGTTTCCAAAACTACCCCGTTTGATATTTTGTTTTTCTGTTCCCTGATAATTTGTTTAATTCATTAATCAATGTTCGCGCAAAATCTAAGAAAATACTATATTTCTAAGTTGAATTTTTATAATTTCTATACGGACGAGGCAACCGTAAAGTTTCGTTAGTCTTCAGCGCTCTTATACATCACCTTGCTGACCATTAGGCAAATTGAGGTTATATCTCGCGTCTCTAATAAATAAGGACTTTAAACAGGGTATTAAAGTATTGTCCAATCAATCCAATCTAATTTATACACAAACCAGGAATTAAATGCTGAACTTTACCGTAGCGGTCTGGTATGTTGCTAATGTGGCACGCACTTCAAATGCCAATTTACTTTTTATAGTTTTGCAAATAATAAATTATTTTAACAATTTATTAATTTAGTCTGTATTTTAATTTATACAATCAATCAATCAAATTGTCATGCCTCTTTCCACAGTCACGTCTTAGGCAGAGACAATAGAGCGCCACTTGCCACGATCCTTCACATCTACAATTCTCTTCATGCAGGCTTTGTGGTTATGGGGCCTGGGCAACCCAGCTTTCTTGAGGATGTCTCCGATGTGGTTGGAAAACACACTCCTGGGCCTGCCTTGTTTAATCAGATTGATAAATTCCTTTCGTCAATCTACTTTAAACCATTCGGTAACTTATACACTGTAATAATACTCAAATAGATAGTCAAGATATGTTTTTACCTATATGCTGTAATAATCTTTGAATAGCGTGCCAGTGATAATGCAGAAAGGGCGCGACATGGATTGCTATCATTACAACTAGCATTGCAATTAAAAAATGTTTTAAAACATTTTCAACGATGTCATGTTTAAATAGTAAATAATTTAAGTAAGTATTGTATTTTTTTCTATCTACATTTCTATATAAAGGTTTTAAGTGTCTGTATATCTACAGGACGACCAAAGTACATACAGATACATTGGTCCTGGCAATGCGTAACCATTGCACTACTACTACGTCACGGTTGTCAAGTTTGAATAGAATATTTTTACGCGAACACATAAAACAACTGCAGCCAGAGAACGAACGCGATGTCTGCCGCCTAACGTTCCACGGCTGTTACCACTAGTCTACACTGGCGCCTATTAATTATTCGTCGCAATCAATCAATCAAATTGTCACGCCTCCTTCTCTCAGGGATAGGCAGAGACAATAGGGCGCCACTGGCCACGATCCTGACACAACTCCCTCGCTTCCTTCACATCCACAATTCTCCTCATACAAGCTCTAAGGTTATGGGCATAACCTTAGTGCCCATAACCTTATTCGTCGCAATTTTTCTAAACATTCAATTTAAGTTTTTTTACATTTTACTTATCACTAAATAAGGAGTGCATTTAGTTTATTTTTGTGCACTATGGTTTTAGAAAATACGAAATTGAGAAAATTATGTTTTGTAAAAAAAGCGTGACAATTTGATTGATTGATTGATGTTTTGTTAAAAACTTCATGTGCCAAAATTTACTATTACACTTCTAAGTATTTTCAAATTTCACAGCGAGATAAATAAAATTTATAAATAATATGTTTACCTTTATTATTATTTAACATATTATTTAGGTATTACCTATTTTGATAATAATAGACTAATATTAAAGGCGACCGAGGTCTAGTGGTATCTACTATAATGATCACGAAAACCAAGAACAGGTCGAAACCACTTGCCGGTACCAATGCACATAAAACAAGCACGTTTAGTAGCTAACCATACGAATGTTTTTTTTTTAAGTTAAATAATACTATGTTGATTTTTTTTTAAACGAACACCTTTTTCGCATTATTAAAAAACAATTTCTTATAAAACAATTATTTAACAAACTACTTTACTTGTATTACAGTGTTGTTAAATGAATAATGTGCTTTCTGTAAGCTTTCTAAATCCCTGAAAGTAAGAATCGTTAATGGCCATTAGCGGAACCGATTCGCTGAAAATCTCCTCAAAAACCCGAATATTTTCTCATAATATTTACAGAAGAATTTTCGCAAAACGGAAGTTTATTTTGGCTTGAATTTTAAGACTTTCCAACAGTTTCAATTAATTTAATAATTTCCTCGCTTATAACCAAATGATATCAACAAAAATTGAACAGAAAAATTCTCTCAATTTCATACAAGCCCTATTTTTTTGCTATCTGGTCAATGAATACTTTAAGATTACTCGTAAAATCTTTAAATAATTAGAGAGTAAATTATAAAACCAAAATTGTAAGAGAGTATAAAATGCTATTATTCATTAAAGCTTAACATTAAAAAATAATAAATTTCGTTTAAATAATCGAGATAATTGTTTCCTTCCACCTACACTAATCAGTAACAAAATTTTATTAACCTTTTAAACAAATAAGTACGTAGGTATTGCTTAGATTAATCTTTAAAAAAATATTAGCTTTACTTAATGTTGAATTAAACAAATTTTATGCGGCTTACTATCGCGTTTTTTTTGTTGTTTTGATTTTACATTTTTTTATTATTCCGATGTTTCGAGAGCTTTGCAGCCATTGTGGTGAAGGAGAGACTGAGGTGTTGATCGTCCTAAAATCAAAACCAAAATAAAATTGATAGTAAGCCGCATAAAATTTGTTTAATTCAATAATCAATGTTCGCGCAAAATCTAAGAAAATACTTTACCTAATGTATTACGTCATAATACATTAGGCTAAATAATTAAACGTTGTATTTTACATTAATGAAGCCAAAATCATTACAAATGTTTTGTGAAAGGATTGTTTCTAAGTTGCAAGTCTTCACTTCATACCAACATAATAACGAGTAGAATACGAAGCCCAAGTTATGCTTCAATGTATTTCCATACCTCTAGCTCACAATACTATACTATTATGTATAAACTTACATAGAAACGTGAGCTAGCAAGTAAATTACATGTTTCTATTAATAACAACTGTAGGTAACTCAGATTATTCGTGCCTTGGATAGATTTAATAATTAGAATACGTATGATGTCAAATAGTTCAACGTAAAAGCTTTGTGTACGCGGTTAACGTCAATTTCAGCTTCGATTCATTTTCCGTTATTGGATTTGAAGTAATCAAACTGTTTGCTACCCCGTTCACGTTTTACGATCAGTGCATCTACCACGTGATCGACCTACCTGATGTATAACAATACAAAACATTAAAATGTTATATTTATACCGGAATCTTGTGTGAGAGGAAAATGCTCATAAAAACTAAAGGCAAAGCATATAAAGTGGCAGTTTGACATGCGCTGCTTTATGGTAGCGAAACCTGGGCTACTAAAAAGACACACGAGCAAAATGGGCGGGTGGTATCACGTTAAAGGACAGAATTCGCAACGAGCACGTTAGGGGGATGGTACCAGGCTCAGATGATAGCCTGTCATTTCTCACGTCCAGATGATCATGTCGTGAGGAAGTGCCTAGCCATGGCTACAAAAAAGAGGGGAAGAGGACGACCTCAAACAAACTGGATGACAGTCGTCCGTAGAAAAATGACGGATGTCCAACTTGACGACGAAGATGCACAGGAGAGAAACAAGTGGCGCCGTATGGTTGCAAAGGCCGACCCCGCGTAACGGGATAAGGCGAGGCCAAAGAAGAATTAAAACGTTATATTTCGAACTTTATTTAGGTAGACTACACAATCAGGCGTTATATCAGTACTAGGCGAAGCCCTATGTTCTTTGTATTTCAAGCCTATGTGAAAGCTTCCATATATAGTCAAATCCACTATTCTGACCTAGCATTTTTAGTTTGATCCCAAACCCTTTACGATCTGTTCACCTGAAAGTTGTGGTTCTAACCCCGGTCAGCGAGTTGAGCAAATGACGAATAAATGTCTGCCTACCACTCCTATAAGTAAATTTGAACAAATATTGTCACAGAATATCTAAAATTCAATAGGGCACATTATGAGTTATTTCAGTTCATTGTGGTTTGTGGTTAACCACAGAGTACAATCTACAAAACAGCTAACCTGCGCTACTACACAGTCTACAAAACAGCTAAATAGCATTTAGTGTAGTATAAATATTGAGGAATAATTGCAGCTGTAATCTAAACCCTATTTATGGCTAAGTTACTAAGTAAGGCTAAGTTAATAAATGATGGTTGTATTAGCTATGTTTTCGAAAGCAGTTCATAGTAGGGGTGCGGAGGCAGATTGTGCCGTTTCGTTTTTGCCTATTCCTATAATAATATTTGCTCAATATCAGCTTCATTGAGTTCGTTTATTATTTTGTTGGTTTATTGTTTACTATGACGGAACAACAAACAGCCATTTGTTCGAAACAATGTTCCTATAACATTATTTTATCTAAATTATTTAAAAAAATAATACTTAATTGTTTCTTTTCAACTATGGTAGACAGACAGTGGTCAATTGCTCAATCTGATGATCTAGAGTAGCACCACCACTTTTAACTGATTCGTAAAGAGATTGTCGCGTTTTGGGACTAGTATTTTTTATTGTGACACCGCCTGATGATAAGCAAGTAAAGGTCTAAAAGTGACGACGACTGAAAAAATGAGTTAGTTGATGGCTGCCCCAGTTGCCGGCCAAAGAAAAAGGTGCCGGTTTAAACAAGACTAACAAATCAAATGCGAATGCTACTAGCGTAATTTAAATGAGATAGTAGTCGCCTCTGTTCATGGACCACACTCCGCAAGCGAGGTGATGTCGAACCTTAATTAAAAATAGCTAGTTAATAATATCGTCGTAATTTAGGAGTTATTGCAGTGAAACATTGCTGAAGTGAATAAAAAAATGTTGGATAACTCGTAGCTAACAACTCAGTAATGTGGCATATGGATAGAATAAATTCCTATTTTCTGTTATTCAATTTAAAATACATTTTTTTAATAAAATATGTTTGGAGGTCAAATACTAGATAATACTTGACTTTGAAATAACCAAGTCGCTTAATAAATTGACATAAGAAGTTAATTAGTTTATCCAAAAACATATTATAAATAAATAATATGTTTTTTTAAATTAATTAAATAAATTATTGTTTCTGCAACTTTTAAACTTACTTAATAACTTTAAATAATCCTTTTGAATATCTTTTAGTAATCCTAAAAAATATTATAAAATATTATGTATGTTATACCAAGTATATATATTTATTATAATAGAACGAAATAAACAAAGTCCTAATATCATCTCAAACTTCATGATAAAGTTGCAGCGAAGATAGATTATTCTTGTATGTAAAATAATACACAAAGGATCCTAAGTGACATTGTTAGTCTCAACGACAGAAAACACTCTCTACAAAGGTCATGAACTTATCATTTCAAAAAGCATTCGGTATAAATATACACAATATGGTGGGAATACTTATTACCATTATTTTATGTGAACTCGACTTGCCTGATCGTAAGTAAAATTCTATAAGCCTCATTAAAAAAACTAATACAAAACTATAACAGGCGTGGCCGATTGTCCAATGATTGGTTTGTTGCGCGTAAAGTCCCAGGTTCGATTCCCGGTCGGAGCAAATTTTTGTTTCACAGCTTTTATTTGTAATATTTAATAATTATATTTAATATTGTAAATATTTGTTATTAAAAAAAGGAGGCGGACATTTGCTTCGGGTTTGGTTATCAAAGAGTGGTAGGCAGTGGTACCCAGCCTGCCGATCCGGGGTAGTACCACTACTTACAAGTATACAAACCGTGAAGTTATTTAGTCGCGTTTCGGAATCAGCTTGTAAGTTGCCGGTTCCAACTAGGCCGGCAAAGTAGAACCATTCCACTTTGCCGGCCTAGTTGGACATCCATTCATGGACCACACTCCAGCATTACATCAAGCGGGGTGCTGTCATATGAGTAACAATAAAAAAATATAAAAAAAACATTTTCTGTAGAGACAAGGTTTCTTTATTACACTACTCGCGGGATAAAGAAAAACATATCTTACATATAGGACTTACATAAATAATAACCATAATTTTCTAAGCTCTATAACTGCAATAACACTGGTAGTTAATATGGACAACCAAGCGCAAATTATTTATATTAACATACCAAATTAGATCGAATCGAAACGGAAGCTTTCAGCGATCCGCCCACAAATCAGATTCGGTGAAAATATATATGTGAAATGCATTTGTTTTAACATCAAGATTTACCCAAACGCTCTGTTATTTTATTTGTAGATAAAATCTTAACAACACAAAAACACGCGAATAGATTTTACTATCATTTTTAAATATAAAACCAATATAAATACATAGTATAGGAATAAATGCTATTTGCGTTTATAAAAGAGTAATTCACATATAATTTAATTTAGATAAGAAGTAACATAATTATTGACTTTTTATTAATTTGAATTAATCATAATGTTTTATTTATCTTCAACTAAGAATACTTTTTATAATTGTGACTCGACATCATCTGACCTCGATCTGCCTGATGTCCAAGAGTGCCGATAAAAAAAAATCTTTGTTGACGATAATGACATATTTTTGGAAAGAAACGTAATACATTAGGACCCGTATTATCTATGCCATGAATAATCTAAACTGCGTAGTAATAAAAATAAGTAATTCGAGGTGCATAAAATTTATCAAATTTGTTTTATAAAATTAATCAATACGATATTACAACGTCTCTAAAATGTCGACATTTCTCTCTCTCTCGTATACTACGAAATTACATTTCCGAATTTTAATGATTTATTGACAAAAACGCGATTTAATCGTAAATCTTTAATAGTATTTATATTAACTCTATGTTTATCGTTAGTGTTCGTTTCTACTTATATTGTGGTAATTTTCTTATACTTAGTACAAAACGTTGATAATAAAATAAACTATAAAATCCGTTTTATTTCCTCGTAATGTAGCATCGCAATCTGAACCAACTCATTTCTTAGACAACTTCTTTGTCTGGTTAGGAGAAAACAGAGAGACTCTCCGTGACTACGATGGCTGTAAAGCTCGCTATATGTCGATTTTTTTTACAATAATTAGCCAAAAATAATTGTAGTAAGCCGCATAAAAGATTAATTCAATAATGTTAGCGCGAAAACTAAGAAAAAATATTTTAATATTTTTAGTAGTCACATACTTTTATGTTAAAGTGGAACATTTTTATCTTTACAACTCTAAAGAGGCAACTAACCTAAACGTAATAAAATGCTTTAGATTAATTTAAAACATTAAACGCTAACAAATAAAGAACATAAGTAACGTGAGTCATAAGAATGCAGGATACAAAGTTACCCTTGAATTTGCAATTTACACTGTAGCCTACACTCACTGCAATGCAGTACATGTAGTATTTGAAATATTTTTTTAAACACGCCAACAATTATGTATCGCACTGCCATCTTTTACACGAAACTTTAAGTTAAACACTAACAATTATGAAAATAACAAATTATTATTCATTATTTTTAATAATGAAATTACTCTTCATTATTTTTTTATTTTCCAAATCAAAAATTAAAATTGCCACGCCTTTTTTCATAGGGATAGGCAAAGACAATGGAGCGCGACTTGCCACAATCCTCTTCATACAAGATCTACGGTTTTAAGCAGTGGGCAACCCAGCTAAAACGGGTGCCTTGATTAACGCATCCATCAAATTATATCAATTAAATCCAAGTAATTATATCAAACTATAATTACCTTTCGTAGCAGTTACAGTAAAAGAAACTGTCATCACCTATTTATTATATGTAACCTAGACTTTCCGGATGGTAAGCAAGGGTGGGCGCATTAGGTTCGACCGACTGCCAATTTAGTTACAGCTGCCTCAAGTCAGAAAGATTAATAAGAGATAGTTATACTGAGTTAAGAACTTGTATATACTCGATAATAATTGTCATCATTATTATTTTATTATTATAGGATTGTGAAAATATCCAATAAATCTAGTATATTTAAGCTATCATGATCCACTATTTTTGAAAAATGCGGTAAAGGTATGACGCAAAATGCATGAACGACTAAATCAAGTTCGGGTTAAAATGAAAAGGGTTACGATTAATTCAAAATCATAATCAAAGTTAGCAATTGCCTATGTGATTAGGTTACCATGAATTTTGAAATTTGGGTAAATTAAAGTAACAAATAAATTAAGTAAATTAAACGTTTTGGGGATTCTCCTATAGCAAAATAAAATTGATGCGATAATAATTACTCTATATAACGTAATATGTTAGGTTAGAAATGTAAGCTTACTGCACTAAACTACAGATTACAAATTGCTGTTTCGGTAATATGTGTTAGGCGATCACAAAAATAAACAGTGCTATATTTAGTGATTCAATGAATTCTCTAGCGAATCCAATTCCGCCCGTCGCGTCGGTGTCATTACAAATTCATACGAAGCGCTTAGGTTTAGTGTTACAAGCAGAATGAATATACACTTATTATATATATATATATAAATTATGACATCGCATCGATAAATTTATTAACGTGAATTGATTGAATAGTATTGGATCATAATTATACATCAAACAGCGGAAAATAGCGTCTCGATTGGTTGAAAGAATTTCACAATCTTGACATTCTTGTTTTAACCCCCGACTCAAAAAGACCCCGACTCTGTGGCTTCGTAGCTTCTAAACGAATGGACCGATTACGATGCGGTTTCTTTTTGTTTAAAAGCTAATATTAAATTATCGAGATGGTTCTTAGCTATAATTGATGAAGATCTGATCACCCATGTATACGCATACATGGGTGTTTCAAATGGTACCACTGAGCTACTCTGATAATGAAGCTCGAAGGTAGGAGACGAAATCATGGATAATCTTAAACTTGATGGGTTTACTAAGTTTCGGCTCATTAAATTCGTCTTGACCGTAGAAAACTAAGTGTAGAGAAAGTAGGTACGATTCTGGATCTGAAGGACTGATCATGGATCCTCTCAGATCAGCAAATCAACAAGAGATAGAACTATAGTGCTTTAACTAAAATACTATGAGCTTTTAGCTGGGCCGTTATCAAATTAAAAACCTGGAGTATCTGATGATGCACCATGAGGATGCAAGGAAGATTTAAGAGATATAACTATGGTGCCATGCCAAACGTTGTTTCAGGTGTGCAAGTCGGGGGTTTTTTAAACTTTTAATTTTGATTTTTTATTTTGTGACGAGACACCTGTCCTTGATTCTACTCAATGGTTATAGTTATTATCCTTATAAAGTTATTCTTCTTGCCCAAATATTCAGCAACAAAGGTAATCGCTTGTTATGTCAAAGGTAACATTGCTTTTCTATTTTGTGTTATCTTTGTGATTTGTATAAAAAGGATTTGTTATCATATATTTAGTTTACGTTATAATTGAGTTTCCTATGATTTCTTTTCGTCTCGCCTCTTGAAAATCATATTAGAGTCCGACAATGCGCAAAACCCGGAAGGCTTATTCGAAATTTGATTTGATTTTGATTTAATGAAAATCGACTGCTGATCCGTCATATGTAAATACTATTCAATTGATTCACGCTACTAAGTATATACTTGCACTGATACACTAACGAAATCATTATTTTATGTTAAAGTGGTGTAGAAATCGTTAAAAATATTTACCGAACACGCTGATGGTGCGGAGTGAGCGCCGCAAGTTCCTGCTGCTGTCGCCGCTGCTAATGCACTGCTTCCAGGCACCTATTCACATAATAATAAGTTAAATGAATTCTTATCACAATAATATTAAAGGTTATTTTTATTTAAATATCTTGAATAATTTAAATGAAGAGTACTTTTACTATTCATTTAAAGGTGAGTTATATTTAGTATTTTCTTATATTTTGCGCTAACGTTTATTATTGAATTAAACAAATTTTATGCGGCTTACTATCGCGTTTATTTTGGTTTTGATTTTACAATTTTTATTAACTGTAGTTTAAAACTATATGCACATACAACTGTTACGCCAGCGTACAAACCCGTGTAAAATTTATTCCCATAATGCTAATGTTGAGTAGCTCTCAAAATAATAAAAATTATAAAATCAAAACCGAAATAAACGCGATAGTAAGCCGCATAAAATTTGTTTAATTCAATGAGTTATATTTACTGAATAGTTTACGTGTAAAATAGGATTAGTTAGGAAATTATGTAAAAAGAAAATATACTTATTATTACATTTATTTTATATTATAGGTTTAGGAGTAACAATATTTACAATACATAGTATATTTTTAATTATTTTACGCAAAATACGGGGACATATAACGCTAAAATAAACTAAGAATATCCGGAAAATTTATATGGCAAGATCTAAAGTCTGAAGTAAAGAATAGGTAGGTAAGGCACAAATTAAATCTACAACTACCTACGAAAAGTCTTTGAAGCAAACGATTTTAATAGATTTAAGGAATATTCTAGCAATAAAAGGGAAGGCGGTTTGTAATTAAATTTTAATCACCATTTTCTTATAGAGATGTTGATATACTAGAATACTGTTCCACCTGTTAAAATGCGAAACCATTTCTTATTATAACTTAGGATAAATTTACCAAGAAATATTTCTGAAATAATGTTTTTTGGATTAATATACTAGAAGTATTAATTAAACTAAAAGAAAATAAAACTGTAGTTAAATAAAATTATTTTCTTTCGTTAATTAATATAATAACATCGTTCATTTACTATTTTATATAAATTTTGTTGGAACTCTTTCTAAATGTATTTTATTTTTTATACATGTAAAAATTATATTATTTTTTATGGTTACACGTCATATGAAAGCATTCCAGCTCAACATAAAGCGTTATATTAAGCTGGAGTGTGGTCAACGAATGGATGCAACTGCTACTACAATTCAATAACTGTAAGTAGTAATCACATCCACGTTGGAACCGGCAACATACAAGCTGATCCCAAAACGCGACAAAATCACTTTACGGTCTGTATACTTGTAAGTGGTGGTACTACCCCGGATCAGCAGACTGGGTACCACTGCCTACCACTCTTTAAAATATTACATAATACTAACCTTTAATTGTTCTTGCTTATAATCTGGCTGATATGGCAAGAGCATGCGTATTTTACCCCATCGATTGAAGAAAAGCGCTATTGCAGCAATCCAGACAATTAGCACCAAAACTACGATACCAATTTCCACTCCCCTTATCTACAGAAACATGTATAAGTTTATTTATTATTACAGACTTATTTGATAATAAACACATTTAATGAACCGACAGGGAAACGTGCCCGGGATTCATCAAGTGACGGGTTTGTGTAGTTATTCACTCAGGCGCTCCATTTAATTATTGTTTAATGTTTAGACCATGTTAAAACTATATAAGTATATTTTATGACATGATTTTCTATCAAGAGATAATTTCAGATAGTTTAAAGGACAACATTCATTTTGTATGGGGACTTGGGCTTAATTGTATTAACAATTGCATATACATTTTAAAATAGTTTCATGTACGAAGATTACAATGCAATTGGAATATATCCTTTATTATGCATAGTTTAGGTGTGCAAAATAATCAAACTATAATTATGACAGTTCAAAACACAACAAATATTGCTTTGATTGACAGATGATACAAAATCTATATCTTATTTTCCAAATAACTAAATTGCACAGCAATTAAAAGAAAAATTGTTATTAGTTTTATCAACACAAGTATCAAAAAATGTATTATTATGTACATAAAATAGTACATAATAATACATAAAGGCCCAAAATTAATGATGTCCTTTAAATTAAATATAACTGTAGTTAAAAACTATATGCAGACATCAACTGTTACGCCAGCATGTACAAACGGTAACATGTGTACAAACCTGTGTAAAATGTATTCCCATAATGCTAATGTTGAGTAATAATTGTAAATTAGAGAGGACCTGTTTACCTCACACAAGCAACTAGCTTAAGAGTGTAGTTATGTAGTGGAAATTATTTAAATAATTAATAAAACGGTTTTATAGTTGCACTAAATAATTTATTTACCGTTGGGAAGGTGGGTGATGGGTCAGGCGGCGATGCCGAGGGCCGTGGTGTTGCGGCCGCCAAACCGCCGTCCTGTTGCGGCGATGTCCGCGGGGGCTCTGTATAAACATATCATAAACATTTGTAAACTATTATCACTGACCTAATATTGCTTATATTTTTATCTTTATTTTATTTTATTGTGACTCGACATATGACAACACCCCGCTTGATGTTAAGCCAAAGTGTGGTCCATGAATGAATGTCACTGCTACAACAATTCAATAACTGTGAGTAGTAATCACATCCACTATTCCGGCCTAGTTGGAACCGGCAACGTACAAGCTGATCCCGAAACGTGACCAAATCACTTCACGGTCTGTATACTTGTAAGTGGTGGTACTACCACGGATCGACAGACTGGGTACCACTGCCTACCACTCTTTGATAACCAGACCCGAAGCATTTTTTTTATTAACAAATATTTGCAATATTTAATATAATTATTAAATAATACAAATAAAAGCTATGAAACAAATATTTGCTCCGATCGGGAATCGAACCCGGGACTTTACGCGCAACAAACCAATCGCTAAACCGTTCGTCCACGCCTGTCGTCAAATCTACTTAAATGTGAGAATATTTTGATTGAGGCGCGCCATCTGACATCAACTTGCCTGATGATAAACAATGGGAAGTACCGGTAGTGTCGATTCTGAGTGAAATTATGAAGACTGAAATAAAACTATTTAAGTTTACGGTTGCCTCAATTGCCATCTGTTTGTTTTCTTTTTGTTGGGTCCCGACATGTGTTTAAACATATTACTTATAGGTTAAATTGAAATTACAATAATGTTGAGGTGAGTACATTTCTCGATAGTCATGGGCATTCTCCTTTATATTTTAATAGTTTTTAAGGTGGTAAAAACATAGATTATTTTTAATATAACTTTTTTTACTATTGTTTTGACGACAGGCTTTAGCGACTGTTTTGTTGCGCGTAAAGTCCCGGGTTCGATCCCCGGTCGGAGCAAATATTTGTTTCATAGCTTTTATTTGTAATATTTAATAGTATTAAATATTGCAAATATTTGTTAATAAAAAAAAAGAGATGGATATTTGCTTCGGGTCTGGTTATAAAAGAGTGGTAGGCAGTGGTACCCAGTCTGCCGATCCGGCGTAGTACCACCACTTACAAGTATACAGACCGTGAAGTGATTTGGTCACGTTTTGGGATCAGCTTGTAAGTTGCCGGTTCCATCTAGGCCGGCATAGTGGATGTGATTGCTACTCACAGTTATTAAATTGTAGTAGCAGTGACATTCATTCATGGACCACACTTTGGCTTAACATCAAGCGGGGTGCTGTCATATGTCGAGTCACAATAAAAAAATAAATAAAAAAAAGGCAATTAATAAATAATTACTCGTTATTTTTTTGTATTAAAAGCCTACAATTATACAATGTAAAAATAATTTCAAATTGTTTGTTAAATAAACATTTTATTGTTTTAGCTAAAATGTAAAAGGTCAAAATAATTCAAAACCTACACATTGCGTGCGTGACTTGATAAAAGTGTGTTTTCATCTTAATTTCTATAGATAGGTTTTTGAACTTCAGATTTCAGTAATAATTTCTTATGTGGATTTTCTTTTATAACTTTAACTTATTTTCTTCTTAAAATATACTTAATAAAAAACAAACAAATAACGTAGGTAAGTTTTTGTATAACTTTTATATATTATTATTTATTCTTCTTAAATTTACTTTCTAGTTTTGTGGCAAATTTTATAATCCTATATTTTATATAAAATATTTATATTTTTTATCACAAATACATTTTACAATTTGAATCATCGTTATAATCAATTGTTTCAACATTAAATTGGTACATATACGAAAAACATATTTTATGATCGAGTAACATTAACTTTACTTGAGAATTAGGAACACAAGTAATGTATTGTGTTCTGCCAAAACCACTTGTATGTTTACTGTAATGCATGCAGTGTCTGATTATAGCATCTGCCAGGAAGACTGCAAGTGTAAGGTAAATGAACTAAGGTATATTCTCAAAACGTATCTTATTATTTGAATAAAATCTTAACTTTACTTCATGGTTTGTTAAACTATGAAGTAAAATTGTCCTTGATTGGGCAAAAACCTCTCTCACGACTTGTATTTATCAATTTGCTAAATCTCTGTTTGCCCTGAAGTCCACTTTGAAGTGAACTTTGCCCATACATGCGACACACTATGGCTTGTATCAACTTAAGATGTTTTTTATTAATACTATTTTAACGGTTTAAAAATTTTATTCAAATTCACCATATTTTTACCTGTATTACATGCTTATATCATAGAAACTAAATGAGTTTAATAGGTAATGGCATTAAATTTACACTACGATAATTCAGTGAATTTTAAATTGAGATCTTGAACATTGCTTTAATTTTAGCATTCAATTTCGATATTGTTTTGAACTTTAAAAAGACAAGAGTATGCGGTTGGACGTGTGCCAGGTTTCGGTGCAAAAGTAGATCATTGGGCATTACAGACCAATTGAAAATAGTGAAAGTTTATATGCATCCTAGTTGTTCATTTTACCAGTACCTACTTCCTATATCAATAAAATAATCCTATGTTATAATATTATTATAATCCTATAAATTAAAAACTAGATAATACGCGAGAATTCCGATCCTAAATAAATAAAGCAAATGAAAGTCTACCTAATAGGTAATCTATTCTTAGAAATATTAAAAATCGCAAAACAGAAAACTCTTCTAAAGGTAATACAATTTGCAATACAAAAATAATATTATTTATAACAAAATAAAACACCTAGAAGTAGTTACATGGATCATATCACAGAACAGAGAATATAGGATATAAATCAAATAAAGGAAATTATTTTCGGCAAAGGATTGACATAGAAGGTTGCTCATTCAACGATAAAATTAAAAAAGTAAATAGGTAAATTATTCCACACCGCAAAAATAATAAAATTTAAGAGTGGTAGGCAGACTATTGGGTTGTCATTTGCCCGTCAGCCAATCCCAGGACTACCCAACCATCACTTACAAGCATATAGACCGTAAAGTGACAGGCTTTGTGCGTCCTCTATCGCTATACCACGGAGAATGTTCCGAGGAGCTCTTTAACCTTGTTCCTACCTCGTCTTTTCACACCCGTAATACCCGCACTGGTCGGTGGAAGCATCCGCATTTTGCAGTCGCGTCGACCGAATCGGCAGTCGAACTAAAAAGTTCGGTGCGTCTTTTCTTTGTACAACAATCGATATGTGGAATGCTTTGCCAGCCCATGTGTTCTCTCCCTCCTATAACCTTGGATCCTTTGAGCGATGCGTGAAGAAGCACCTTTGGCCGACATAGTGACGGCGACTGAGGCAGCCGTGAACTAACTCGGTTGTTTCAGTTGTCGTCACTCTTGGATCTCCTCTTGCTTATCATCAGGCGGGTCGAGGTCAATTGTCGTGTCACAATAAGTAAAAAAGTCGCTTTTGGGATAAGCTTGTAAGTTACCTGTCACTAGGCCGACATAGTGTACGACTACGACTACTTGCAGTCGTCTTTATTCATTAACAGCACTCTATCCTTATATCAGGCAGGATCCTGTCAATGTCGAGCCTCAAAAATATACCTAGATACAAAGATAGAGCTACTAGATAGATAAACTGTGCTCTTTACCCTTAGAATATCAAACATTGAGTGAAGCTTGACGTCAATAACTTTATTATCTGGTGATTAATTCGAACTATAAACTAATTAATTTCTAAAGTTTTGAAAGGAAATTGATTCTCCTTTAGCGCAGTGCTTAATTGTCAATCAATATTCTGATTCGATTAGTTTATAATTTAATCTAGACATTCTCAGTGTAATTTGTACGCATTTTGATGTCATAAAAAACATCTTAAACAACGTCTATATTACATTGTTGCTACGCACAGACGCCCAAATAAATACGTTAGGCGCTGTTAATTTAAGTGGTTTGTCTAAAAAAAATAAGTTGTACTTTGGACAATTTGCTTATAGTTTGACACACAAATTGTTAACATTTTCCAATCAAAACAAAACTATATATTTATTTGTCTTTTCTTCAGAATTTAATTAGGATCGTAAAATACGGTTTAATCAATTATATTATCACGCCTTTTTTCCACAGTGATAGGCAGAGACAATGGAGCGCCACTTGCCACGATCCTGACACAACTCCCTCGCTTCCTTCACATTTACAATTCTCTTTATACAAGCTTTATACATTGTAATATAAACACATTGAAATGCATTTAATACTCAATAAGTAAGTTCTATGTAACAGATAGAGCCATGTAATGACTTTTTTATTTATTTACATCCCTACATCGTCGCGGCAGTGAATACTTAGAAATAGCTTTTCCATTTGCACCAATTTTATACATTTTCTTTTTTCATTTAGTAATGTAACGTGTAGTGGTATTTTTATCATTTTATAGAATCTTACGCTAGAATATTGTTTTGTTCCGAATAACTTTTGAAAGTTGTAGGAGCAGTGGAGTAGTGTCCCTTTAATGACGATGCTGGGATCGCATTAAATGACCATCAGTTAAGCTGAATCTATCTCGCTCTCCAACTCCCTAACTATTATATTTTATACAGTTTTCGATTTCAGAATGGATGACATTTTCGAGGCACTGAATCATCATTTTGTATCTAAATTAACTTCTTCGTTGTAATATTCACCAATACGCAGTCTACTAAGTACACTTAACATCATTTTCAAGTAAATTTCCATTCTTTAAATATTAACAGAAAATTGAAATTTTAATGAATATTTATCGAGACGCTCCAACCGGTCGTCTGCGAGCTAATGTGAACGTTGCATGTTACAAACAGTTCGTTGTTATCATTATGCTCGATTACACCAAACTTAAGGCTTTACCTAAGTATTTCACTTAAAATGTTGAACTTTTCTATGAAGCTGTTAAAGCTGTTTCTATGATTCGTAAATTAGTGGCGCTTCATTGTCTCTGCCTATCCCTGTGGGGAAAAGGCGTGACAATTTGATTATTTGACTGATTCGTAAAATACGAATCAAATGTATTTAAAGGTCAAGTTATTAATGACCCAGAAGTAAATTATAAATATATAAATAAAATGTATTATTTTTTATAAACAATAATCCATAAAAACTTTTTAAAAATCACTGAAAAATAAAGAATCCCAGAGACAATGCTTCTGATAGTTCCGACAAATCTTCTTTACTTCTTTACCATCTGGAAAGTCTGTCGCTTTAAACACTGATCTAAGGTTTTGTAATGACTCTTATTTATCTATGTTCACTTAAGCGTAAAATTAATCGACCATGTGATACGTCACAGGGATAGGCAAATACAAAAGATAGATAATTTATATAAAACCAACTCTTTCGCTTCTCGACCAACAAGTCTCTTCATACAAGCTCTATGTATACGCATTATAAATGATCATTTACTTATGTAAGGGTTTAAGTTTGGTGCAATCAGGCATTACTCAACTCGCTAAAGACAACAGAGAATTTTTCCCATTTGAAAAATATTTTTCGTGTAAAAGGAAATGACAATTATACGTTTGAACTTTAATTGCGAGCAATGTCCTTCATGCGGAAATATTAAATAAACATTTGTCTTTAAAATAAATTGCACTTTGTGTTTTATGAAGCAATTATTTATTAACAGGAACTATAATTTACAGTTTTTAAACATATAAACAATGCACTTTAATCACGCTATTGTTTTATTCAACTTTTTGTGTAGCTAACTCACCTAATACGAAGTGTACCTAAGCTTCTTAAATGAAACGAACCATTAGGTTTATATTTAATATTTTGTATACATGCTTTGGATATTTGGAATAAATGTGGCATTACATAACTTGTGTAGTAGATTGACCAAAGAAAATAAATCTGATGTGGGTGAATGCGTTAAGCGAGGCAAATCTGGGGACGATGTTTTCCGACCAAATCAAAAACATTTTTAAGAAAGCTGGGCCGCCTAGTGCTTATAACAATAAAGAACTGTGGATATGAGGAAAGAGAGAGAGTTGTGTCAGGATCGTGGCAAGTGACGCTCTATTGTGTCTGCCTATCCTATAATTGATTGAAATATTATTGTAACTATATGTGTCTGCAATTTTAAATATAATTTGTAGATAGACAGTTGGTCGTACAGTTAGTAAACAGATGAGACCGGCACTTAGACAGTTGCTGGTAATTTGATCAGTTTGCCGATTCGGGGAAGTACAGACTCTAATGTCACAGTCTCTTTTCTAAATCAGCTTAAAAGTTAGAACTGACAATGAAACATCGGCTTAAAGATACACCGGCACTGACTATTGGTTTTAAACCGAAGACTATTGGTTTTAAAGACCATTTCACTAGCAATAGACCATGGTCGACTTATAATATTTTTATTTTTATTGATATTTGACCTTGACCTGTCTGGTGGTAAGCAAGGGAAAAAGCGCCGAATACTGAAAAAAACCGTTCATTAATCGACCGTATCAGTATATTATGTATATATTCCAAATAGATATCAGCCTTGTAGTTGATAAAACCCATTTAGGAAACCATATAGCAGGAAACTTGTAAACTCAGTTAACCTCAAATACGAATAGTTGGAGTATTCGCCGCAGTGACCTAAAACGGGATGAATAAATGAGTAAGCCTCCGAATAATTAGTTTGTGGAAATGCGCTATAAGTCTCAGCTTGGGTGAGGCAATGACCCCTTTATATATTTGGATATATAACATTATATTAATCAATCAATCAATCAAATTGTCACGCCCTTCTTCTACAGGGATAGGTACAGAAAATGGAGTGCCACTTGTCACGATCTTGTCACAACTCCCTCGCTTCCCTTACATCCACAATTCTCTTCATACAAGTGCTACGGTTATGGACACTAGAAAACCTAACATTATTGAGGATGTCTTCGATTTTGTCCTGGGTCTGCCTCGTTTAACGCTTTGATAAAATCGTTAAAAAATGTAAGTATAAAGTAAATTATGGGTTACTAATTATGAAATAGACTACCTAAAGTGCCATGCTAATTAATAATTTGGATCCTTCAAGCGATGCGTGAAGAAGCACCTTTGGCCGGCATAGTGACGGCGACTCAGGCAACTCAGTTTTTTCAGTCGTTGTCACTCTTGAACCTCCTCTTGCTTATCATCAGGCGGGTCGAGGTCAGATGTCGTGTCACAATACATAAGACGTTTATTTATATTTATTTAGAATGTTATTTATTATTCCAAATTCTGCATTTATTAACAGATTGTAAGTTGTAAATGTATTTACATATTCAGTTTTTTCTCTACGGAGATTTTTCCCGACACCATAGGTAGTTATTAAATCTTTTAATCGCGTTTATTTTTGGTTACTAATTTTACAATATTTTATTATTCCGACGTTTATTTATTTTATTTTATATAATTTGAACCAATATTTTAGTGCCTTATTATTGTTAATGCATGTTACGTTAATGCATGATGGGATTACCTGTAAATGAAAAAAGCATTCATCTAGATATATAGTCTGGATATATAGACTATATTAAGGACTATAAAATTTACAAAAAATGTTTTGCTTATGAATTTGACTTAATAATCTAGACAGTCATTTTACCCTTCAATATTAAAGCGACAAGGTTACGGTGTATAAGACAATTAATAATAAATTACTAATCAACAGCAACGCGTAGGCGAATAAAATACATAGAAACAATATGTCTAATGTAAAGACTAAACGTGTTTGTTTCTCATAAACACATAGCCTTCATTCATAGACAAAAAACCGTTAGAACTCGCACAGGAGAACAGCAACTTCTAAAATGATAGTTTATTACCACGTGCTTCCGTGTTTTATCAATTCTTTAAACTAAGGGTTACGTTACAACGAAATATCGAATCAAATCAAATTTTCACGCCTTTTTCTCACAGGGATAGGGAGAGACAGTGGAACGCTACTTGCCGCGATCCTGACACAACTCCCTCGTTTCCCTCACACCCATAATTCTTTTCATACAAGCTCTACGATTATGGGCACTAGGCAAACACTTAATTAGGATTAGATAGATTAGATTGGTCTGCCTCATTTAACGCATCTATCCACAACAGATTTATAAACTCCTATCGTCAATCTATTTTTAATTATCGTTTCCTAATCTACTTTGAAAATTACAAAAGAAAAATTTTTAGAATAAATTTTTGATGAAATCGTAGCTCCTGTAGTCGTTGGATTCGTATTTTCAATAGGTCCTCCAAGAAAAAATAATTGTTCGTGAATGTCCCATCAAAATTAAATCTCCAATATAATTTGTATATTGAAGATTTATTACCTATAATAATTTGGCGTCTATTAGCGTTTGTTCTGTGTAACATTAACTAGGCACCTTAAATTATTAATTCCTGACATACTAATCCAGTTCCGCTTTTACCTTGGTATTTTCAAAGTTATTCATTAAAAAAAATAACCTACATTATGTAACCGATAATTGTTTACCTTCATACAATAGACATGTACAGTTAGACATACATAAAAACAGAAGTAGTTATGTATTAGTTATGTAGTTAGTTATGTAGATTTTTCAACATAATCTGTATTAAATAAATGAATCAAAATGTCACGTCGTAATTCCAACAAGTATAAATAGAGACAAGGAAACTTTATTTTCCACGGTACTGATATAACTCTCTTCCTTCCTTTACGTCCACAATTCTCTTCATATAGCCTTTATGGTTAGGTAACAGCTGATCCTCTTCTTTTAATTTGATGACGGAATACAATTCCTAATTAATACAAATACGATTACCGATTTTATGTGACATTATATTTGACCTTAATGGTAAGCAAAGGGAGGTCCAACCTGTTTTAAGTTATGGTTTCAAGATGGTTCAAGAGGATGGGGAGAGCACATGGGCGTGTAAAGCATTCTACTTTCTTATTTTTCTGGTTTAATCATTAGTAAGCATTATACTATTTTTTTATATATAGGTACGTTATATATAAGTAGGTTAATAAACAATGCCTGAACGCAAGATACCATTTCTCTTGCGTTCAAAACATATCAAATTCGACTAACATAAACACAAAGGCGTACAGAATTAATTTCAAGGTAATTATCATTTAGGTAAGCCTTAATTACACATATTCTGGTATATTATAAACTATTTAATATAATATGTTTATTGAATTAAACATTAGTTTAAACTAAGGTTTAAAAATATTTGTCTTCTTATAGACAAATAACCTGTAACAGTATATTGGCAGACGCCACGAATTTGTATAATATTTTGGCTTGCTCAGAAGCCAAAATATTATACAAATTCGTGGCGGTATACTTAAAGGACAGAGCAAATGTTGCATGATGCTTTGGGGACCCTAAGCCCAAAGCATCATAGGTTAAATCAGTTTTATTTTCTTCGTTGTGTTCTGTTTTCGTGTGATTTTATTTTTATGTTTTGTATTACTAGCCTTATCCATAATAATGTGGATAAGGCTAGGGCTCATACAGATATAAATTTGTATGAGCTTGTATTTGTAAATAGACTAAGTTTAGTTTATAATGGATATGGCATCGCCATTTTATGTGCGTGATTCCCCTAATAAAATTGATTAAAAATAGACAAATAACGAAATCTGACAGCGATTGAGGCAACCGTGAACTGAGTTTTTTTCGGTCGTTAGCGCTCTTGCTTACTATTAGGCAAGGTCAGATGTTCAGGTCAAAATAATAATAAAAAGTTAAGTTAAAGCGACTATTCCGTCCCAGTTGAATTTCATTCGAATCAGTTGCGTTTAAGGATCAGCTCGACTGAAAGCTGATTCTGAATTCCGACTGATTCGCTACGCGGTCTTTATATTTCTATACTGACCAAAAATAATTACTTAACGAAATTGAGTGTGAGTTAATGTATTTTATATTGTCGTAGTTTATCATTTAGACAAACAAATATTGATCAGGATTTTAATGAAACTGGAAAGTTTTGACATACCTATGACTTTTAAAGCAATCAATCAATCAAACTGTCACATCCACAACTTTATGGTAGTACAAACTCCATTTATAGACAGCGGCTTTTATGCTTTTACAAACAGTATTATTCTAAAGGCGACCGAGGTGTAGTGGCAGTACAATGGTTAGACAAGCCGAGAGCACGAGTTCGAAATCACTCACCAATGTATCTTTAACTTTGGTTGTCCTGTTTCTATGATACAAGCACTTTAGTAGCTTAGTATAAAAATTAAAAAAATGAATTTTACCCGTGCTTTTAAATGTCCTACATTGGATTTGTATTTTTTTAAATTATTGTTCACATAATGCAACTTAAATCATTATACACGTTTTAATCCTATTTTATTTTCCATCAATTAGATTATAATAAATTAACATACGTATTAGTTATTATACTTTTTTTATTAATGTTGGAATCATTTACTTTAAATCACCTTTGCCAAAGAATTAATTTACTCTTAGTTCTACTTGTTTGTGCTTTAATTTAGTTCCAATATTTATGAATGGCAGTGTATTTTGTTTGCACTGTTTGACCTGTTGCGTGTTCGTCAGCCATGCGTGTTACTGGAACACTCCCAGAGGGTTCTTAGCCTGCGACATTAAGCTAACAACCCGAGTAGTGAGTCCTTTGTAAAATTGTTTGAAAATAGTGCTTGTTTTCATCAGTGTTTGTCGTTTTATAAGCACGAATGCTTTTGTTAAAGACTAGTATATTTTTAATGTAACATTGCTACGAAACATTTTCACATTTCATTGTTATTATTTCTTTTTGTATTTCTCACATTATGACGGAAATATTATGTTTGTTTCAAAAAGCTTTTACCTGCAATTTCAAATGCTAGTAAAATGAAAACTACTTTGAGGAGTTTTGAGAATATTATGAGTGTTTTTCTCTGTTAGAAACTAGATAGTAATGAAAATGCTCCTCTGGTTGGCATGGTGACGTAATCATAGACTGAGTTAAATAATTTATCCATCCGATACCAGAGCTCATTTTGCTTTTGATATTGGTACAAAGAAAACGATTTTCAAGTTTAGGGTATATGCTTTAAAGTTAGAGGGTTAAAGTTCAGCTTTTGCATTTATTAATGCTTTACAACAGATGGTAAACTCATTAAAGGTTATATAATACCTACACTGTATTAAAATTTTACTCTTATTATTGATTAAAACGCGAGTTAATAATTTTCGACAAATAGGCCTATAATTATGACTGCGAGGAAACGACTGGACTGGTTTTATCCCAACTCGACTTATTTTCTTCGCTTTAAAAATTCTTTTACTCATTTTATGGTACGAAGGTTTGCTTTTCTTGCAGACTCAAAAAACTGTTTTAGAATTTTTTGGGAATATCATTTTAGGGCTGACATTTTAATTAATTCGTAACAAGCGATTAGAAAACCTAAACCTAATTCAGGAAAATTATTGGAATCCAATTGTTTTTCGGTTAATTCTATCAAACTACTTCAGCAAAACATCAAGCAGTGTGCGATCGTGAAAAATTTAAACAACCAAAAAAATCATTTTCGAGTATACACGTCACGTTTCGGGTTTAGATTGAAAGTTAACGGTTCACTAGGTCGACATAGTTGATAGACATTTAGTTATTTAACTGTTCTAGCAGTCGTCTTTAATCATAAACCGCACTCCAGCTTAACACCAGGAGGAGTGTTATCTTATGTCCAGACACAAAAAACAATAAAACTATTTTAGTTTAAAATGTACTGTAATATATACTCCTACGCTTTCTATCTATGCAAATCATCTAATACTCTTGTATTTGAACGCTGGAACTCAATTGTTATTTAAATAGCACATCTACATACAAATAACTTGAATTATAGTAGAAATAGCATAAACACATTTTGATTGACGTAAGCAAATTAGTAAATGAAGAGCTACGAGTATCCTCACGTTTTCTTCAATACACACATATAAGCGTAACATTTCTATGACTAATATCATACGTAATATCTCCTATGAGAATACAAATAACATTATTATCTATTTCTAGCGCCGTAAAGAATATTTTTGCGTGTCAGATTCTCAATTGTTGAACAATTGGTTATGATGTTCGATAATAAACTGCGCCGTGATTCCTTTCAATATTCAGAATGCGGGCTCATATTCAATTTATTTGATTTCGTTATTTTTGCACGTTCTTTTTGCTATTATGGTGACCGATCATTCAATCGATTTGAATGGTATTGTTTTGTATTATTATGAAAAAGTTTTAAAATATAAGTTGACCTGAACTTGTCTCAGTAAGCAAAAACTGTCTCAGTTTGTAGTTGGCACAGTCGCTGTCACCGTCTTTGGCTCCCAGAAAAGGTTGAAATTTATCGTTATTTTATCGAATTAAACAAATATATTCCCGCTTACTACCGCGTTTTTTTTATTTTTTATTGTGACTTAACCTATGACAGCACCCCGCTTGATGTTAAGCCAAAGTGTGGTCCATGAATGAATGTCACTGATAATAACAATTCAATAACTGTGAGTAGCAATCACATCCACTATGCCGGCCTAGATGGAACCGGCAACTTACAAGCTGATCCCGAAACGTGACCAAATCACTTCACGGTCTGTATACTTGTAAGTGGTGGTACTATCCCGGATCGGCAGACTGGGTACCACTGCCTACCACTCTTTGAAAATTTTAAAAGTTTGAAAGTTTATTTTTGGGTTGATTTGTTTAATTTATTAATCAATTTATGTGCTTAGATAGTTTCTGTGATACAAAGACATTTATTATTAAATGTAAAAACAAAAAACAATAATAATCCATTGTTATCTGAAATAACCGAAATATCGAGAATAATTTTATTACTTTCGATAATAAATATTATATCCTTAATAAAAGGGTGTGAGTTAAGATCGCATATCTCTAATAAAACAATGAAAGATTGACAATCCGCACAATGTCAACAGTTTAAAAATCAATTAATTAATATGCCATCGTTCTCACCAATTTATCTGATAACGAATATACACAGAGCGTTAATCTCTGCACTCAAAACTAATTGCAATTGGCATATTGTAATTTTGCAAAGTGTATCGGAGCTTAACTTATGTATTTTACTTAATATATATAACTATTATGGATGTATATCTACGTATTATTGACGTTTATCTATCTACCTATTGTATAGAATAGTATAATAGAGAAGAGGAGAGAATAGTTTAAAGGTATATTCCATTGCATTGTGTTTCAAACGACAATTGTACAATTTTCAATAGATTATCGGGTAAGGATTCTATACTAATTTCTTTTGTCTATTCAGTAGACGACTTTATGCTTATATAAATAAGAACTATAAATAACTTCTAACGTCAGCCAACGTCTTCCTCGTAGATTAACTTATCTATTAAACTTAACACGAGATAAATATATTATTATTGATCGTGCACAAACACATTTTATTTATTTGTTTAAAATGTGTATTGAAAGGCATCTTTTACTCCTGTAATACCTGAAGAGCGACAGGCGTGGACGAACGGTTTAGCGACTGGTTTGTTGCGCGTAAAGTCCCGGGTTCGATCCCCGGTCGGAGCAAATATTTGTTTCATAGCTTTTATTTGTAATATTTAATAATATTAAATATTGCAAATATTTGTTAATAAAAAAAAAAGAGATGGATATTTGCTTCGGGTCTGGTTATCAAAGAGTGGTAGGCAGTGGTACCCAGTCTGCCGATCCGGGGTAGTACCACCACTTACAAGTATACAGACCGTGAAGTGATTTGGTCACGTTTCGGGATCAGCTTGTAAGTTGCCGGTTCCATCTAGGCCGGCATAGTGGATGCTACTCACAGTTATTGAATTGTAGTAGCAGTGACATTCATTCATGGACCACACTTTGGCTTAACATCAAGCAGGGTGCTGTCATATGTCGAGTCACAATAAAAAATAAAAAAAACTATCGACCACATTTCGAATTTGATGATAGTACTAAACGGTTCGGCGCGTCATTTCTATGTCGAACAATTGGCAATGCCTTGTTAATGCATATGTTCTACTCATCCTATTCTTAAGATCCTTTGAATAGGGCGTGTAAAAGCACATCTGGCCATCTGGATGACGGCGTCTGAGGTAACCGTATACTGAGTCGTTTTTTTTCAGTCGTCTGTCGGCACCCTTACTAAGAAGCAAATATCAAATCTCAATTTAAAAAAAAAAACAAATGAATTATCCGTTATAGACCTATAATAATTCTATTCAATTTTGCTTTCAATATTGAACCAGAATATACGTAGAAATTAGAACTAACTTCGATTGGAAACAATATTCCAAACTAATAACCTGAGAGCTAAATTGTAAAACTTTCATAATAGTCTAACTTGTATGCAAATAACGAAACTATTAGCTTAGTTTTATAGTAGGTAAACTGAAAAAAGATTAATTTTTAGAAAGACGTCTTTTTAGTTCAATAAATCCGCCACTCTTAATAATCAAAGGCAAAAATAAAATAGTAACAGGCAATTATATGTGAATGAAAACACATCCTTCCCGCTTCGCTCCTTTATCGAAGGAACCTACTCAGTTAAACGCTAGTTGTAAAGTACACTATTTTAGTATGTAGCAGATTTGATAGGGACTTTGCAGCTAATATTTTTCTATTTAATTTTCATTGCTAATTTATTTAGTAATTTATTTAGATGTCTTTACTATAAAAAAATATTAGAAAATACGAGTGTAACTACAATACATAATTTCGTAATTCGGCAATGGTCATGCAAACCGAGAGCGCGGGTTCAAATCTACTCCTAGTACCAATGTATCTTTGATATATGTACATTGGTTGTCCTGTTCCTATGATAGTCCTTAAGTAGCCAAATAAATGTTAATTATAAAATACAAAAACTCACCCAGCGTGCGGAAGACAATGGGCCTGCTTCTATATTTATGGCCACCCCAAAGGGCAGCAACGGTCACCTGGTACTGAGTATCAGCTTCCAAACCGCTCAATATAACAGCGTCACTATTACCCGCCACGTCCAATACCACTCTGTAACTAAGGAACAATCAGTCAATTTCGTCGCTTTCTTCTGACAAGCCTAAAATAATTCTAAAAAATAGTAAATAAGAAAATAAACGCCCAATCTACAATATTTATCCTTTGATTTTTATTTCTTGGGACAAAAATGACAGCTGTTTTATATCTGTATATCATTATTTTATCTTAGTCAAAATGAGGTGTAAAAAGTGGCGACCGTGATGTAGTGGTAGTGCAATAGTTTCGCAAACCAAGAGCACGAGTTCAGAACCATTTGCCGGTACCAATGTATCTTTGTTATATTATGTACTTTGGTAGTTTTGTTTCTATAATACAACCACTTTAGTAGCTTAGTATAGAAATGTAAATAATAAATATTTAAAAAAAACTGGTACTTTGGTGTATTCAAATAAAAAATCGTTGTATAAATTGGCCGACGAAATATTAAATCGTGTTTAATATAAAATTGCTAATATTAACCTTGCTTATAGTTTGTAAGTAAAATTACAAGTTTATTTATTATTTTATTGTAAAATGCTACACAAAGGCGGACTTAAAGCCGTGAGTAAGGCTTTCTCTGCCAGTCAAACTTTGAGATGTGCAGAGAGCTAAAGTAGGAAAATTAAGAAGATGGAAAAGAGCATAGCATACAGAATAAATAAACACAGAATATGAAAGAAACAATATTCTTTATTTTGTTTTTTCTTGTGGCTCGACATATTTGTTTAGCACCCGCCTAAAGCTAGGCTGGAATGTGGTCCATAATGGAGGTGACTGATACAAAATATTTGTAAGTAGCAGTCACATCCACAAAGCCGGCATACTTGGAACGGGCAACGCGACAAATTCACTTTACGATCTGTATACTCGTAAGCGGCGGCACTGCCCTGGTAGACTGGGCACCACCGCCTACCACTCTATAAAAGTATTCATATTACAATTATTTCATAAATAGGAAAATGCACAATGTTAACTTATGTTCCTGAGAAGAATTTTAAAGGCTCCATGCGCGAGACCTTTCGGATTCCGACGGTGAGTTTTATAGTGTAAATAAAGCTCATAAATGATAATTCATCTACGAAACAGGCTTTTGCGAAACGAATTTTACTCCGTTATAATAATAAGCGAAATAATCACAGGCTCCTACGTATACAGAATACAAGATCATCAGTCCGTGAAATTAGCTTACCCCACTCTTAATTTAGAGTGGTACCCATTCTGCCGATTTGAACCACCACTTCCAAGTAAAAAATACGTGAAGTGATTTAGGCAAGTTGTCCGTTGTAACTAGGCCAGCATAGTGATTGGGATTGCTAAAACAGTTGTTTACCTGATAAGAGTCACTTCGCTCCAGCTTAACATAAGGCGGGGTGCTGTCCTATGTCGAGTCACAAAAGAAAATAATCAGAAAACATTTTCGATTAAATCAAAGCATATTTAATGTGTTATATAACTATATATAGATGTATCAAATCTATTGGGACAAACATGTCTACAAACAGGCTAAATGTGCTTCAACATTCAATGTAGGTCTTAGACAGAACGGATGTCTCAGGTAATGTACTAAGTGCTTAAGTAGTAAGCTTAGTTTAGTTCCTTCCTTGTGATCGACCCAGAAACAAGCCACGAAATACAACACTAAGTAAAATACCTAATATTTTGTACATCAATGTGACTTCCAAGAAAATATGTTATGATAATATAGTTGAAAACGCTGTGTTGCGTTGGTTTGGGCGCATTGAAAAGGCTGTGTGAACCAAGACTGACGAAAGTGATTTGAAGGGGTACGGGAAGGCAGACTATTGCTGGACATTTGCCCTGTCAGCAGGTTCGGGAGAGTACCATTATTCTCAAATATACAGACTAAGAAATGACTTAGTCGCGTTTTTGACGCGGCTGCCGGTTGCAACTAGCCTAGCATTTAATTGTTTACCAACCGCAGCAGTCGCCTTCAATCATGGACCACACTTCAGCTTAACATCAGACTATCATTCAGCTATCATATTTCGAGTTACAATAAAATAAATATTTTATTTACTCAGAGATAATTAAAACAATGATGATACAGAAGATTATTCCTGGTTAAATTGGGAACTTCTAAAAAATATGTTTCTGCACTATTCATGACCATAGAGTCTTATATGAAGAGAATGGTGAATGTGAAGAAGACGAGAAATTATTTAAGGATCGTTCCTGTAAATAATTATTTTTCTCGTTTAATATAAAACGGGTTTGCCCTAATTAACGTAACGAACAATACATAAAAATATACTGACGGACAAAATGTCAGAAAAGGTAATTTTGACTCGTCTAGTTAGCTGGTGAACACTTAATCCCGGATTAAGGCTTATGTTATATTACTCGTACACCCGGTTTCATGCATATTACTCCACAGGGAAAAATCGTTTCGATAAACGGAAAAAGCCTGTTTTTCTACTAGATGTATTTGTTTATTTTGTTCTGTATTCATATTTAATTCATATAAACGAAGTAAATGGATTTTAACATATTTAGTAAACAAGTAAAGATCCAAGAGTGTCAACAGTCAGCTGTCTCTATGCTGACTAAAGACTGTTGGGCCGGCATAGTGACTGAGAAGAACTTTCGCGGCTTCGTGAACAGGCGGGTCGAGGTCAGATGTCGTGTCACAATAAAAAAAAGCTCTTCACGCATCGCTTAAAGGATAGATCCAAGGTATGGAGAAAACACAATATAAGCTGATAACGAAGCATCGAACCTTTTAGCTTGACTTTTTGCCGCTAGACGTTCTCTATCAGTTAACCTTAGAAAACAACAAAAATAAATAAAAAACGATAATAAAACTTTATTTAAATAATAAATAATTACTATGGAATTTTCTATAAAATAAAGAAGGGGTTTTATAATCTTAATATGACTCATACATATTTTAATTATTAAAAATATAATTTATTTAGGCATTTTCAAATGACATTAAAATATTACGCTCTAATTTAATAGGCATGGATATTTCACTAATTTCCCCTCCACTTTCCACAATCATGGCACAATCCCCTTTCTTCCTTCAAACCACACTTACGAGTATATTCATACAAAATATGTTAGTACCATTATTTAATAAATTTACGAGTAGGTAGATTGTACCTTACGATGACACAGTCTTATAAAATAATAAGTTATTAAAAAGAGGTTTACATCAAATGTCAATCAAAGCACATATTTTATAAGGTCTCAAGTAAAACTCATCATACAAGAACACTTTCAAAACATTCGCCTGTCAATTCTAACTTTCAGGTAAAGCCTTTTACCTACCTAGCAAACAACAGATGCTTTTATTGTAATAAAAATATAGCTTAAAATCGCGTGACTAGTTTTCTTATATTAGGGGCGAAACATGCCCGGAAGTTATCGTTAATATTATTTCCGTTAGCCCGCCCTTTTCTCGTAGTCTGTGACTATTATGTCAACCTGTCAAAGTTATTAATACTATTAGGTGATTCTTTATAGACATTACATGTTATTAACCCGTCCAAGTATTCACACGTCGGATATTCAACAGTTGCAATTGACGTACGTATCTATCTATATGTTTCTTTTCTGGGTAGTCCCGTTTCAAATGTTTACGTAAAACCATGCCAATATTTGGTTGACACAGTAAGAATATATAAAAGATACATTAGTTCCGACAAGGAAGTTCACTCTGCTCGAATATTTTTACTACGCCGGTATCGGAAACAAAGTATCTACCAAAATTGGTTTTGTCTACTTTCCTAAGCTCTTGAGTGATGCGATATACAGTAACCTTTTTTTAAAAAAAGACCACCTTAAATTAAGGCTTTTAATAAAGTTTAGTCAGCAAGTATGGCAACTGAAACAATTGTAAACTGAGTCAGTCTGGTGCTCAATTTCCTTAATCAGACAAAATATTGTCACGTGAGAGGTCACCACAAAAAATCTGTATTTATATAGGTGTAGCAATAGACAGAGAAGCTTGGAACAAGCTGGAGAAGGCCTATACCCAAGCAAGGGTTCCGATCAAAGGTGTAGATAATTAAAATTTTAATGCATGTAATTTAAGATTGGAAATAAATGGCTTATTTATTTATTTGTATATGTTTAAAAGTTTATTAGAACATTCTTCCTGGTATACTTATTAAAGAAGTGACAAATGACAAGTGGACAAATGACAGTATTTAAATTAAATAATATTATATTATTCGTATTTAAAAAGGGAAGTCGTTTGAAAATTCATTTATAAACAGTTCTATTACAATTTCCAATTATAATAGTAATTAAACCTCAACAGTATTTACTTAATTATTCAGCTGTTTTTGAGTTTTGGTAATTAGTTACGATGTAATAAGGGATAAGCTGACGTCTCAATTATTTTTTGACATTGACGCATTTCCGTAAGAAACTACGCAAAGAACATTGTTGTTAAAACAAAAAACAAAATTATGTTTATTTTTTATTTGAATGGTGTTAAGTTACATGGAAACATAAGTTTATTATGAGAAATAAAATTATTTTGGCCTTTCTCTTGTTGTTGTTAAAGTTTTATTTTATTTTGCTGTGTTTCTATATATTGTACATTTTTCCTTGCTTGGCAAAAGTAGTATACAAACTTCCGGAATACTGACGGATTAACGATAGAAAACAATTACTACTGACGCAAATCAATACGAATATATAAAAATATCTATGATTTACTGGTTAAATGTTTTTTTTTAATTTTTGTTATGGGGTAGTTAACCCTAATTTTATATTACTATGATATTGGTTCGACATAATATTACAGCAACTCGCCTAAAGTTAAGCGAAGCGATTGTTGAAGAACTGCAAGTAGCAGTCATATCCAGTTCGAGTTCCAGACCGGTTTCAGGGCAACTTGAAAGTTGAATTCAAAACGCGACAATACACTTCACGGTTCACTTCTAGTCGACAGACTGGGCAAACGATTTCCATCCACAAACTGTCTGTCTACCACTCTTAAACACCGGAAACATCCGGAACAAATATCTGTGTCATTTATCTATTTACTTTTTTATTTCATGTACCGATAAAATCTATTTCTACATACATATCTTCAATGTAGTATGGAAGGCATTATGTGACAATCATATCGTGGATATCTAATTAACCATTGCTCTAGATACAATACTACTCGTATGTATAATTCATACTCGTATGCATAATATTAATATTTCAATATGCTTTCATTTAACATCCGAAGAATTTCAATATATTCGCTGCGTGATTGCTTCATAATATTAAACATATGCGTAATTAAATTGTACTTCTGTTTAGTATATTTATTGAATTAGTTACATGATCTCTTTAAAGTAATCCTAAGAGACACCAAATAGAAAAGCTTATGCTTACTTGTGTATGCTCACTTTCGTGAAGAAGTGTTAAATCTTTGTGTTACACCAAATTATTTTATTTCGCATGTACCTTCGGCTCTTGCGTATTGTAAAACTTTTGAAAAGGCGAGAGGTGAGAAGAAATCACACCAATCTCATCATTAATTTTTCTTATATACTTTTTCATATCTTTTAAATATGATGTATTTATTATTATGTGCTATGTATATATGTATGTATTTTCTATATACGAGTATATTGTGTAGAAAGCTAGGCAATCCAAGCTTGCTTGAGGTGTCTTCGATTTGGTCGGAAACTCCCTCCTGGGTCTGCCTCGTTTAACGCATCCATCCACATCAGATTTATAGCACATAAAGTTTAAAAATGATGGTAGTCATAATCTCTATAATAATCAAGGCGGTCCGTGGTCTGGTTGAAAACAACTTGCCGGTTCTAATGTATCTATGGATGTGCTTCAGTAGTCTCTATTATACAAATACGTTTAGTACTCGTAGCTTAGAAATGTAAAAAATATACCGACCTGGCGCATTATTTAGCACACCAGTCCGTTACGCGAAAAGTCCTGGGTTCGATTCCTGATTGGAGCAGATATTTGTTTTCTAGCTTTTAGCTTAACATTTTGATGACAGGCGTGGCCGAACGGTTAGCGTTTGGCTTATTGCGCGTAAAGTCCCGGGTTCGATTCCCGGTCGGAGCAAATACTTGTTTCATAGCTGTTATTTGTAATATTTATTAATTATTTGAATATTTTAAATATTTGTTAATAAAAAAAGAGGCGGATATTCTTTTAAAGTTAAAAGTTAATAAACCTTAAAGTTAAATAAACCTAATATTCAATAATATTAGGTTTATTATAGCAGTCTAATTTGTCTAATTAAGTATTTCACGATCGTAGATAATATTTTAGGCAATATTCTCTTTGACGGGTTTAATTGGGTTAAATCTCTAAAGCGTATTTTCAAAATTTAATACAGTAATATGGATTTAACAACCTATATTTGGGTCTAATATAAAGGGGATGAAACCTTTGTGGCATATCCACCCCGCCGACATTTTGTGTTTTTTTAATAGTAAAATACCTACATGGCCTTAAATTAAAGTCAAAAACTGCTGGTACCCATTTTCAAAATATTTTTTTACTTTAATGATACCCAACTTCTTTGACAACTCAAAAGCAATAGCTAATATTAATAACCTAATATTTAGGTAGGTATAACGGTATCCTAACACAACTCCTCTTCCTCCTTCAGATTCACAATTCTCTTCATATAAGCTCTATGTTTAAGCTCGTGGCAAGTGACGCTTCATTGTCTCTGCCTATCCCTGTGGGAAAAAGGCGTGACAATTTGATTGATTGATTGATATAACGGTATAAATAACATTAAAATTAAACAATATTTACAGTGAATTTATGTAATCGATTAAATGTTCAACTGATTATGTTTATGTGTAATGTAGGTTTATTTATATTAATATGTGTATTCAATGAATTATGTTAACCGAATTATGAATTATATCAGTTTGTGGTTTTTACGCAGTTGGCACTCTTAAACCTCTCCTTGCTTACCATCAGGTCAGAAAATCAAAATTTAAAAATAAGTATTTGTATGTAAAAAAATTACTATGTCCTAAGCTACGTATTTCTAATGCTAAGTATAATTATGCTAATAATAGCTTAGGACATAGTGAATGGATTTGGCGAGGATTATGGTAAATAAAGCAACAAGTTATAGCCGAACCCCAAAAGCCTTTTACATAATGTTGTTAAAAGTCTTTGTCAACACATTCATTATTAACTCGTTTATACCTAATAGTTTAAGTGGATTAATAGTTTTATTAGGTCAGATTGTCCTAAAAATAATTATTTTTGGTAAATAATAAATATTGTTATCATAATACCTGATAAAAAATTAAAGAGTGTTTAACTTGATATTGAATATTTCTCAACAAATTGCATAGAAATGGCGACTGAAGCAACTGTAACCTTAGTCAAGATTAAAGGTGTTCAAATATAATTCAAATCTAGGTCAAATGTGGTGACTCGTAATAAAACCTTGCAAAACCTTTAAAAGATTAAAAGAACGTTGCAAAGATAAAAGGTAATATATATTAATACAATTATGATCAATTGAGTTGAGAAAAAAAGTATTTTAATATTTATAAAGCTAGTTATCCTAATGCGTGCGACGTTTGAAAGATAAAAAGTAATAAGTGAATTTTATGTAGAAATATCGAGCCAAGTAAAACAGGGTTAAAATATTGTCATTAAAAAAAGATGATTTTTTTTCTTATTTTATATGTATTTAAAAGTATAATACTTGAGCCCATAAGCATATTGTTGTGGATGTAAGGGAAGCGAGAGAGATGTCAGGATCGTGGAAAGTAGCGCTCCATTGCCTTTGTCTATTCTCAAGGGAATTAAGGAGTGACAATTCAATTGTTGCTTATCCCTCTATGTATCGGTGTATTTACGTTACTCACCTCGCATCAGATGGTTTGTACGTGACGTCATACTTTTCAACCAGCTCAGCAGTAGTCGACCAGGATACCCGCACCGTTGTCGGGTTCAGAAATGTGACAGTTATGTTCTCTGGTACACCTGGGCCCATTGAACCTGGTATAGAAATATAAAATGAAAATATTTATAAAAGTATAAACGGCTTTTATAGGCTTATAGAATTAAAATAGCAGGCGGTAACGTATTGTTTTAAGCCCAAATACATAACCGTACGTCCTATAGACGTACGAGCACAGGCTCCATTCGGATTGTAGTTATCCAGACTGAATTTGTCTACTAACCCACGCTTGCCAGGATACCAGTATTAAGATATGTCGGGTATTAACAACCGCCGTCCAGGGGTCGTGATATGTTTTCTACTAGCGGTCACCCATCCAACTAACCAACCGCCATTCGTTGCTTAACTCATATGATCGCCCACGACCTCATTTTTAACCTATAATTAAATAGTAAAATTGGTAAAAGAAAAAAATAGAAATTTTTACTCATTGTTTCCTATGAACAGAATAAAAGAACAAAACATTTGAAAACTCTTTCAAAACGTTAACTGAACTTGTAACAAAATCCATTGTAAATTCAAACACTACGTATATCAAAGTTAATAAACGAGGAGAATCTTTTGAAGCAAAGTACATTGTAAAGTTGATTACTATGTTTGCGAAACAATTCAACTGAAACTATAAGTAACTAAAACTCCTCAACTGTGTATTAAACTCCTACGCATCCGAACTCTCTATATAATGTTTATGTATTAAAGAGCGCTAGACAGGGGTGCCCAGTCTGCTGATCCATCCGAGTTAGTACTACCACTTTTAAGTGTATAGAACTTAAAGTCACTTTCGTTTCGGAATCAGCTTGTAAGTTTCCGATTTCAACTAGGCTGACATAGAGGATGTGAATACTTCTATTTGATATTTATTGTGACACGACATCTGACTTCGACCCGCCTGATAGCAGGAGGTCCAAGAGTGACGACGACTGAGAAAACCGAGTTTGTTCACAGCTGCCTCAGTCGCCGTCACTACTCGTCCGTACCAGTCAATGTCCGGCCAATATTAAAAATCATAATAACTAAATAAAGTAGACCTATAAAAGTAATATCTAATACAGGTATCACTAATACAGTAAGTTTTTTTTAAATATTTTTTATTTACATTTCTATACTAAGCTACTAAAGTGCTTGTATCATAGAAACAGGACAACCAAAGTACATATATCAAAGATACATTGGTACAGGAGGTTGGTCTCGAACTCGTGCTCTACGGTTTGTGTAACTATTGCACTGCCACTACACCACGGCCGCCTTAAGTAAGTAAGTATCACTTCATATAACTATCATTATACAGCTATGTTTATTTCTGATTAGATTCATCTGATTTCTAAGAATTTGAGCTTATATTGTTTATAAAATAATAATAAAAATGCAGCTTTTATATATTACACTTGTTTTAATTATTTCAATCGCACTTTCCAAATCCTTACAAACACGATGTTTTTGGAACAACGCCGGATTAAAATAAATTGAAATAAACGCGATCGTCAGTTTTTTTCTTTTTAGAAATACAATTAACTGCGTGAACTTAATGGACAACTAACCTGAAGCTAGGATTTTCTCTAAGGAAAAACATTTTCCAGGTTATTTTAACCCGTAACAAAACTCTCATTAATCTATTGGGACTTGAAACCAGCTTTGCTCTCAGTTCAAAGGATTTCCACAAAATAATTTGCAAAGGAAACATTTGTATTAAGACCACTTAAAAGTTTGGGAATTTTCCTTTTGATACCTTTTAATTAGATCGTTGTTCTTTCTTTGCTGAAGTCGTTAAGACTTACAGGGTTTACTTAAATATTTTCAAAAATTTAAAAAATACACAGACGCTATAATTATACTGATCTACGTCTACGTCTGGCGACGAGCACGTTCTAGTCCTATTGACTGAAAATCCCCTTTGCCCCTCCTTTTACGACAGATTAGATACCACAAGGATCTTGACAGGGACCCTATCGAGCGGGCGTCGGTTCTACTATACAAGGCTCAAAGGTCGGAGTACTATAATTGACAGTCTAAGTAAACAGTTGACCATCGTTGCTTTGTCAAACAATCGACTTTAGCAATGAGTTTTGGCGGGCAACTGCAACTGACAGGACGCGCAATTTTGAATTATTTGAAAAGCTTGTGTTTTTCATTAATATTAATGTGTAATAATGGTGGAATTGTTATCCAGTAATAATTTTTAAGTTGATCAAGTATAAACAAGTAATTTAAAGTTGTGAAACGTGTTTCTTCATGTTCCCTCCAAGACTCCTTCTGAAGTTTTAGTAAAGGCTTTCCGCCGCTTTACTAAAACGATCATCATCAACCTCACTATCATCATCATCATCATTTGATGAATCACTCGCGTGGTTCATGTTCATCTTTACTTGACAATGTATTAACATTGAACCATATATTTTTACTTTGACACTGGCAAGTTAAATACTAAAGCCATAAACAAGAAGAAAGAAAAAAAAGAAGACTTTAGCAATATTCCACTTGTGTGCAGCCGTATTCTTCCCATCAGCCGTAAACTGAGTCGAGTCTTTTACTCTTGGACTTCACAATAAAAAAAATTAGCTCACCGGCGTTTACAAGACGAAGAGAGAGCGACAACGCGGCGAGTGCGACGGCGGCAATGGGCGCGTGAGGCGCGTGCCGCATGTCGCGCCTACCCCGCTGCTCATGCCATGTTGCCCCTGTGGAAAAAACAATAGAAGTTTAGAAAATTGCACATATTGACGAACTGCGTGGCGAATTGGTAACAAACTGTAAGTAACAGGGTTCGATTCCTGGTCGGAGTTATTTGTTACAAGCATTTATTTGTAATATTTCATCACTAGATTGGTTGGTATTTGCACGTATTTGGGAATAAAAAAATTAAACAGATATTAGCTCCAAGTCTGGTTATTTAAAAGTGGTAAGCAGACATTTGATGGTCTTTGCTCAATCTGCCGATCTAGAGTAGTACCACCACTTTCAAGTGTATAGAACGTGAAGTGATCTAGTCGCGTTTCGGGATGTGAAAATTAAAAGTTGCCGGATCCAATAAGGCCGGACGGCATAGTAGGTGCGACTCCTCCTTTTAATTATTTAACTGTAGTAGCAGTCGCTTATATTCATAAAACGCACTCCAGCTTAGCATTGGACAGGGTGCTGTCATACGTCGTGCCATAATAGAAAAAATCTATTATAAAAGTAAGTAATGACTTTTCTTCATTCTAATCCCTTAAACCCCTCATGAAATCATCCAACGAAGGAATACGTATAATTGCAGTAGTAAAAGGAATAATAATTTTACTTTTATATTAAAATATGTCATATTACTAATAATAATAGGTATAGAGACGTGACATCTGACATCGGCTTTCCTAATGGTAAGCAAGGAGAGTAAGGTGCCTTCTGTCGTCATTACTTCAGACAATCTAATTATAATTAATATACTCATTCTAAAGTATTGCATTTGTTTTTAAAACATTATCCACTTTAATTTACGTAACCTAATTAACATTCCATCTACAATGAGTTACGATCTTTATAGAGGGAGCAAAAGTGTAGCAATTTCTAATTTAATATTTTTTTTATTGTGCTCGACATCTGACCTCGGCCCGCTTGATGGTAAGCGAGTACAAGAGTACCGAAGTGCGAGAGTACCGAAGACTGAAAAAAACGAGTTAGTTCACGGCTGCCCACGTCGCCGTCACTATGCTGGCCAAAGGTGCTTTTTTCACGCATCACAGCCAAGGTTATACTGGAGAGATACTCTACCACTCTTTCTTAATTCTGTTCCATTTTGAAACCAGTAATTTTGGTTAATAAGTGAAAAGCATCACTCTAACACATTTTTTCTCTACCATCTGTAAAATAATATTCTAAGAACTTTCTGTGATATTTGTTGGTTTTTATTTATTTCTTTGTTGTTTTTAAAATAATGTGAATTCCACATTCGTAAGCCAGAAATCGTGTCATGAACAAATATTTAATAAAATATTTGTTTTGTCCAAAAAAAACTGGGTATGGATGGAATTTAAATTAAAAATAATATTAGGTTAAAATAAATAACAAAAAGCGTCTAAAATCTAAAAAAAGCCGGGGCCATGTTATTCAAACAATATTTTATACTAAGCTTATTAAATACTAAAGACATAAAATTACTTTATATCAATCAATCAAATTGTCAAGCTTTTTTCCCACATAGATAGGCAAGAACAATGGAGCGCTACTTGCCACTATCTTGACACAACTCCCCGCTTGCCTAACATCCAAAATTCCTTTTATACAAATGGTTATTAGCACTACGAGCACTATGTATTCTAAGCAGCTTTCCTAAAGATGCCTTTTGGTCGAAGAACACCCTCCTGGGTCTGCCTATTAATATTTACTTTATACTAAATACAATTTAATAAAATACATATAAAATTACACAATCAATCAATCAACCTGTCACGCCTTTTTTATTTTATTGTGACACGGCATCTGACCTCGACCAGCCTGATGATAAGCAAGAGGAGGTCCAAGAGTGATGACGACTGGAACAACCAAGTTAGTTCCCGGCTGCCCCAGCCGCCGCCACTATGCCGGCTTAAGGTGCTTCTTCACGCATCGCTTGAAGGATCCAAGGTCATAGGATGGAGAGAACACATGGGCTGGCAAAGCATTCCACTTGTCAATTGTATCCTACAGGGATAGGCAGAGATAGACAAAGGAGCTCCATTTGCCACGATCCTAACACAACTCCAATAAAATTACTATAATATAATTTACATAATATACTTGTATCTTAATAAGAGTAAGGTCCTAATTTTGTAATATCGCATTAATATTAGATAACTTATGTAAACTTGTACTGTGGTGCATGTAGGCGGACTTAATGCTAGTTAGCATTCTCTACTAGCCCAGCTATGGAACAATAGAAGCTAGTCAGGACAATAGGAGTAGGTTTAACAATTCATTATGAGGTATTGAAATCTTTGCAGCTATCGTGGTCACTGCAAGACCAACTAATGATCAAACTTCGATCGATCATTAGTTGATAGATTTAATTTATAATAAAAGTCGTATCAGTAATAAGAGCAGTAATATTTTTATTAAGGTTAAAATATTTCTTTCCCTACCTATGAAATATAAATACTTTTTAAATCTCGTACATATAAATAAAAAGGGTATAATACTGTAAAAGAGTAAAAATAAAATATTGTATATTGCTGTGAAAAGCTGTGAAAATACTGTGAAGTATCGTTCGTCACGTTCGCATTTACTGCATGTTGATATTATGTCAGTTGTCCGTTTGAGTGAACAATATACAAAGCGGTAAAAAACTGTATTACCTAATCTATAAAAAAGGTAAATCTTTATATTTTTTTTAAGTACAAAAATACACATTTACACATTTTCGTACTTTTTGTCCGGCGACTACTACCACAGTTCAATAATGGAAGTAGCAATCACATCCATCATGCCGGTCTAGTTTAAACCCTCAACTTATAAGCTGATCCCAAAAAGCGACTGAGTCACTTCACGGTCAGTACACTTTTAAGTGGTAGTCCAGCCCGGATCGGCAGACTGGACACCACTGCCTTCCACATTTCCATTTTGCTTCATATTTATCAAACACACAAAACTAGCTAACAATATTTTCCAACGCTTCTATTTTTTTTTAAATTTCAATTTAGAAAAGTAAGAAGCAAACAAAATAAGGAGCAAAAATGAACCAACTAGATTATTGTGTTACGCGATATAAAACCCCAGATAAGAAAACAAATACAAGTAATGCAAACAATGTAAGGTTAAATCGTAAATTACACAGAGACGTCTGCGCGAGATCGTCGGATTTTCATTTCTTTTATTTACCTGAGAGAACGCAGAAGAAAACCGTCTTCATAATTCAAGAGACATTCAACCTACTCATTAATTTTTAAGCAAATCTGTCTACCAAGAAGTGGTCATAAATTTTAATGGTGCGTTCGCATTTCGTCAGAAATTGTACTTTAATTAAATAAGAGTAATAAGTTGCCTGTAGACCAGTGGCTGATCTACTTAAGGAATTTTTGGGCTACAGCCCAGAGCCTCGTGAATGCAAAGGGCTCATCGCCTCAGTCCTCATTGAAAACAATAAATGATATTGGTTTTAAAAATATGTGTAAAAATCAAAAATCTGATCTAAGGGTTAGATAAAGGCAACCCTGCGATTGATCGCGATCGCGAAAAAATATTAATCAATCAATCAAATTGTCACGTCTTTTTACTACAGGGATAGGCAGAGACAATCGAGCGCCACTAGCCATGATCCTGACAAAACTCCCTCCCTCCCTTTCCTCACATCCATAATTCTCTTTCTTGAGGATGTCTCTGATTTGTTCGAAAAACAAACTACTACCGTCAACATTTAAAATATTAATCTTTCTCTTTTTAACAATATTGTCTATAAACAAGTATTAAATTTTGAATACAATTTAGGCAAATGAGGCTAAATTTTAGAGCTAATGATATAAGTTTAATATGTAAAGTTTCATTAACTGGAGAAAGTTTTCAATAGTGATTGATTCAGCTTGGAATAACCTAAACAGTGTAATAGAAATTGTTCAGTAGTTTCAAAGTACATTGTGGTTAGCACAACAAATAGACGGAATATTGAATATTGAAGTCAGATTTCAATATTATATAATAGATTAGCTATTAAGTGTGGTAGGCACATAGTCTTTTAAGTCTATAAACCGTGACTCAGTCGTGTTCGCGATCAGCTTGAAAGTTACCTGTTCCAAGTAAGGCGGCATGCGAGTAGAGGAAGCGACTGCTACTTGCAATTACATGTATTATAATAATAATATTCATTAAATATCTATTTATTGATAGCTACAATACATACAGCCATACAGGAGGACTTAATGATTTTTTTTACATTTTTATACTATGCTAGTAAACGCGCTTGTATTATAGAAATAGAACAACCAAAGTACATATAAATAACTTGAATAACAATTCACGTACATGTAGTAATAAATATAAATATAGTGATTAAAATAAAGAAAACTTTTCATGTTATTGAATCATGTATAATATAAGCATTATTATTTAAATCTCACATGTTTACAAAATATATGAAAAGGTTGTTAAAATAACATACTCGGTATAGAGTTTACTCGCAATTTTCTTCGAGATGGGTGTATTAAACGATATGTGTAAATATTATTATTGAAACGTAGGTACAATAAATATATTTTAGGAATATTTTCTTTATATCATGCATACATCTCGATGATTAATGAAATTATTATGAAGACGTTTTCGTAAACTAATATAATATGGGTAAGTACCGATACGAGTTGGTTGACAGACAAAATTCTTTACTGCAGAAGAGTTCATAGAGAGCCAATTAATATAAAACATGATGATCAACAATTGGCGACCTTATCGCTAAAAAGAGATTTCTTGCAACCAATCAACCTTAAGTAGTAAAACAGATACGCACATGTGGTTCTAAACAATATTAAAACAATTTGAAACAATACCCAATGCATTATACACAAATTAGATAATCTTATATGTTGGACAAATATGTTGGGATCTACCATAGAATATATATGTCTATCTACCATAGATTTAGTCCAGTTCGACTAAATCTAAGGGCTTGATTCCCTTAAATACATGACAGCGAAATAGATTTTCCACGAACTTTCGACGTGACTTTCATATAATTGTCACTGCGCCATAATAGCTTTCTAATTGCACTGATACTTGACATTATCGTAGGTAACGTTAATTGGTTAAACTACTGTCATATGTTTTGACAATGCAGTGGCTTGTCATTAGAAGACATTTTGTTATTTATTATTATTAACCCCCGACCCAAAAAGAGGGGTGTTATAAGTTTGACTTGTCTGTGTATCTGTGGCTCTGTGTATCTGTGTGTCTGTCTGTGGCATCGTAGCTCCTAAACGAATGGACCGATTACGATGCGGTTTGTTTCATTTGAAAGCTGACGTGATCGAGATGGTTCTTAGCTACAATTGATGAAGATCTGATCAGGGGTTTCAAGGTCATCAGCTCGATTTGTTAGCTCCGGTAGCGATCTTAGACGCGCTGTTTAGGACGGGCAACCCTTGTACGTCGCTATGCGACGAAGATTGTTATTTTATGTCAAATAAATATGCCAATGTAAATACACGTAAAAAATGTTATAATTTTTCCCTTAAAATATTCATATGGCGAGGTTGGTTTGCAGTTTAGATCGATTACCTTGATTGAATATTTTAGGGGAAAAAATATAACATTTTTTACGTGTTTTAACAATGGCATATTTATTTAACATAAAATAACAATCTTCGTCGCATAGCGACGTACAAGGGTTGCCCGTTCTAAACACGCATAAGGCTGGGAATACACGTCCGATATTGCTGAGCAAATTATTTACAAATCGGAAGTAGGAATCGGACGTCTATTTTGTTTCTGTATTTTGTATGAAAACTGCACCTTCAGACAATCGGATCGGCCATAAAATCGTAAGCGCCTTGGCGTTGTTTCCGATTCTGTCATCCGATCCGACTATCGGATCTGACGTGTATTAAGTATTCAAACAAATGTATGGCACGAGTGCCTTCCGATTGTCTGATCAGACAATCAGATGATCATGGATCCTCTCAGATCAGCAAATCAACAAGAAATGGACCTGTAGTGCTTTAACTAAAATTGTTACTCACTATGAGCCATTAGCTGGACCGTTATCAAATTAAAGACCGAGAGTATCTGATGAGGCACCATCATGAATCCTCTCAGATCAGCAAATCAACAAGAGATAGAACTATAGTGCTTTCACTAAATTTGTTACTCACTAAGAGCATTTAGCTGGACCGTCATCAAATTGAAGACCGGGCAATCTGATGATGCACCATTATGAATCCTCTCAGATCAGCAAATCAATAACAGATAATATCATAGCGCTTTAACTAAAATTGTTACTCTCTATGAGCCATTAGCTGGGCCATTATCAAATTGAAGACCTGGAGTAGTTATCTAATGATGCACCATAAGGATCCAAGGGATATTAAAGGGATATAACTATTGAGCCATGACTAATGTTGTTTATTACTATAAAGCTGATGATATGACCAAAGTGGTTCCAGGCGTTTCGGGGGTTCCTTTAAAATTTTAATTTTGATTTTATTTTACTTGATTTACTGAGATACTTGATTTTGATAAACTTCTAAATACATATTTACATTTTTTGTATAGATATACGATAAATATTTAGTAATACTTTTATGTAAAAAAACAGTAATATTGTCAGTTATTAATAAAATTAAAACTAATTTATAAATCTAACACAAAAAAACGTCAGTTGGTTATCTGTGTTGATTGGTCACCTCGAGAATGTGAAAATTGTGCAATTACAATATGTTTATGGCGCCGTGACAATTACGGAAAAGTTACGCCGAAAGTTCGTGGACATTCTTTTTCGCTGTCGTGTAATTAGTAGAATCGGGCCCCTTTAACATTGATATAAAATATTAAATGAACCTAGTGTAAAATATCATCAACTGTCTGCATTCTACTCTTAAATATCCAGACCCGGAGCAAACATATTGTACATTTTTTTTATTAAAGAATATTTGTAAAAAAAAAACAGTCTTATTACTTATTCTGTATATTTATATTATGTTTATATTTGTAAAAAACAGTCTTATTACTTATTCTGGGAATTTAATCTGGGACTTATGCGTTGCGTTAAGCAATACGAACGGGTGAGTAACCAATGAGTCATACCGGTCGTTGAAACATTTAAATTTAAAACTTTATATAAAATCTATCAATTCTTTAAAAGATCTATTATAGTAAATTAAATCTACAGCGGATTGAATGAGATTGGAAACGAACGAGGTCCTAAGGAATCTATTGTATTTAGCTTCTGTGATTGAAATAACGGATTCTTTCCGTTCAATTTTACTTTAAAAATATAATTCTTTTGGTTGGTAGCTGAATTTATCCTCTTTATTTTATTTTATTGGGGCTTAATATATGACAGCTCCCCTAATGTTAAACTTAAGAGCGATCCATAAAAAGTAGTCGACCTAGTTGGAACAGGCAACTTACAAACTGATCCTAAAACACGACTAAGTCACTTCAGGCTCTGAAGACTTGTAAGTAGTGGTACTACACTGGTTCAGCAGACTGGGCACCACTGCCTGCTACTTGTGGAGAAACAAACGCAGAGAAAGTATCCGTCTTTTTTTTATTAACAAATATTTGTAAAATTCAATCCAAATAATCAATATTACAAATGAAAGCTATGAAATAAAATTTTCTTCGACAGGGAATCGAAACCGGGACTTTATACGTTACGAACGAGTGTGCTAATCAATGCGCCACGCGTGTTGTCTAAAAATTACCAATGTTTCAAAGTTTCGAAGTTCTATCTAAACCAAGAATAAAATTTTAGCAAGAAGAGATATTCGAGTTTTGAAGATACTATGAATAGGAAAATTGAATTCATCAAATTAAATTGTTACGGTTCGTTTCCCTCGTTGATAGGCAAAGAAAATGAAGCATCACTTCCTATGATCCTAACATAGCTCTACATATAGCTCGTATAGCTCGCTTTATACAAACTGGTATGGATACTTCTGATACAATACAGGTATCAGAAAAAATACTATCATGTTTTTTATGTGTCTTGATATAATAACTGCGAGTAGCAGTCGCACACATAATGCAGGCCTAATTGGAATTGGCAACTTACAAGCTGATCCTGAAACGTTAAATCAAAATGGTGGTACAAACACTGGAAAAATTACCCCAACTGTCTACATAGTTTCAAAAAACGTGAAACTCGAATGACACTGTTATTTTTTTCTATCCAAAACTTCAATTAAAATGCAGACTTATTTAATGTTATGTAGCTTACCAAAACTTTTAGGAGTGGTAAGCAGTGGAACCCAGTCTGACGATCCGGGGTAGTACCACCACTTACAAGTATACAGACCGTGAAGTGACTAGGTCACGTTTCGGGATCAGCTTGTAAGTTGCCGGTTCCAACTAGGCCGGCATAGTGGATGTGATTGCTACTCACAGTTATTGAATTGTAGTAGCAGTGGCATTCATTCATGGACCACACTTCAGCTTAACATTAAGCGGGGTGCTGTCATATGTCATGTCAGAATTAAAAAAAATACAAAAAAAATCGACATATTTTTTGATATTAACCTAATTATACATTCACCACAAAGGTTAATATAGAATATGTACGAATATTTAAGTAAAATATTAGTTACATAGTTAACTATATGTATATCTACAATGAATCTAGTGAACTCATTATTAAGATTGCATTAGTACCGACTAATGCATGGATTTAGAATTACAATAAAACATTGTTGCGACACAACCACAACACACCTCGGGCTCGTGCGGGTGACGCCATGAAAAACTAAATAAGAAAATAAAATTACTCGTTACAAATGAAAGAGGATTTCTGTGGCTTACTATAGACTTTTTTGGTTATTTTTATTACTTCAGATTGCAAGATATTTTCAGTCTACGACTATAGTTAATAAGTATAGTAAATAATATCATAATATACTGAATTTTATCGGAGACATCGCCAAGAAAGCTAGGTTGCCTAGTGACCATAACCGTAGAGCTTGTATGAGGAGAATTGTGGATGTGAAGGAAGCAAGGGAGTTGTGCTAGGATCGTGGCAAGTGGAGCTCCATTGTCTCAGTCCTATACCCGTGGGAAAAAGGCATGACAATTTGATTGATTGATTAATATACTGATTTATAATCGAATACAAAATAAACTATGAAAAAAATGGGATAAAAGGTGCCTCGCGACCACAAAGCTGTTGATTTGAATTAATAAAACAAATGCAATCCACAAACATATATTATATTTCGAAACAACGTTTGCATAAAAACCTCAGAAAATAGTACAAATTAATTTATTACTAAGTAATATTTAGATGAATTAAATTTCATTTATTTAATACAATAACACAAACAAGTATACATTATACATTGTAAATGGAGGCGGTGCATCTCAACATTTCCTGAATTATTTATTATTAAAACAAAACATTTCAAAACGCAATACCACTATTTAACCGTAGAGAAATATAATGCTTAAACATTATTGCAATAAAGTGTAATTTTCCATGTAAGGTACATTGTTTAACGTCGTTCGTTGTACGCGTAGATAGGTAGGGAAACCTTGCAAATGAAAGCTTTGTGTAGACTTCATCGAGTGCTTTTGACGTCTACTTGAGTCGCGCAAAGTGGACAGGTACATGGGAAAGTTCAGCAAAAACGCTTTTATCAATGGATGGAAAAACGCCCATATTAATTCCGTTAGCAATTCGTCAAAGGCGTTTTTGTTTTAGCATAATAAGCATAAAATTGTATAATTAAATAAAAATATTTATATTTAGGTAGGTATTAAATGTAAAAGATGAGTGAAAGTAGATTGACGAAAAGAATTTATAAATCTTATGTGAATGGATGCATTAAACGAGGCAGGCCCAGAAGGGTGTTTGCCGACCAAATCGGAGACATCCTCAAGAAAGCTAGGTTGCCCAGTGCCCATAACCATAGAGCTTGTCTGGTATGAAGAGAATTGTGAATGTGAAGGAAGCGAGGGAATTGTGTCAGGATCGTGGCAAGTGGCGCTCCATTGTCTCTGTCTATCCCTGTAGGGAAAAGGCGTAACAATTTGATTTTTGATTTGATTACCAAATGTACAGGTACATACTTATCTTATACGATTACAATTATCTAATTTTTAGACATGTTCGTAATGTCTAAAATACACCTCTTCGAAGTGAAGCGTGACTCGACACAAATGACAGAACCCCGCCTGATGTCAAGCTTGAGTACGGTCCATGAATGGAGGTCACTGCTATTACATTTCAATAACTTTAAGTAGCAGTTACATTCACTATGCCGGCCTAGTTGGAACCAGCAGCTTACAAGCTGATCCCAAAACTTAATTATAGTTTTTAATCTACTCGAAAAAATTTTGCATTGTGTCAAACAACAACAAGGTGGCAGAACCATAGGAATCTATGGTTCTGCCACCTTGTTCGGGAATAAGGCGTATGTCATTTTTATTTTCCTATCAGATTTGTATCTGTTGTATAATATTTGTAACTTTTTACACTCTTCTACAATGTAATTTTAACAAACAAGCTTTTTATGGTGTTTATATTATGTTGTTAACTTTGTTTGAACATCCCTCTAATATACTCTCCAAGTGGCAAGTGGCGCTCCATCGTCTCTGCCTATTCCTGTGAGAAGAAGGTGTGACAATTTGATTAACAATTTAATACTCATCTTACTCTACAATAATAAATCAAGTAAATACAATTTTATCCTTTAACGTTTATAATAATTATAATTATATTTATTGCAATTTATTTCACAGAAATGCAATTTACTTCGCAAAACATCTTATAATGCATCCTAATAATATAATATTTACATACAAAAACAAATCGAAAGTTTTTGACAAAACTTCCCAAAAGGTCCTTGGAGAATATTTAAATTACAATCAAGCTTTATAAGTATTTGATATATGGTTTGATTGTAAAATTGTTCTTTTAGGAAAATTATAAATTACATCTATTTAAAATAACCTAATTAAAGAAAAACATAAGCCAATGTGTAGGTGTATATTTCTGATTCGTAAGAAAAATGTTGTTTTCTTCTAAGATGATTTTGCTACGGCTTTCAAGTATTTCCTGTGTTTTATTTCTACATTTTATGTTTCATTCATTTGTTATTTCTTTGTAAAAGTACTTGTCCTCGGTTTCGTGTTTTGCTCGTTGTACAATTTAATCTTTTGAATTTGTTCAACTGAAATTTCGAATACTATGTAATTTATGGTTTGTTTTTTATCTTAATTTTTTTATTGCATTTTCATCAATTCATCATCATCATTAACTGCCACGCCTCAATCCCCACAGGGATAGGCAGACACAACAATCACGATCACTTTTTGATTATTGTGGCTCGACATGTAACAACACTCCGTCTGATGTTAAGGTGGAGTGCGGTCCATTAATACTACAGTTAAATACAAGCAAGTATCCTAATTGAAAACTAATATTAATTCTTTTTTTACATTTCTGAAGTGCTACTAAAGTGCTTGTATCATGGATATCTCCGATTTAGTCGGAAAACACCCTCCTATGAAGAGAATTGTGGATGTGAAGGTAGCAAGGGAGTTGTGTAAGAATCATGGTTAGTGGCGCTCCATTGTCTCTGCCTATCCCTGTGGCAATAAGGCGTGACAATTTGATTGATTGATTGACACCCATCTGACACCCAGGGTCTGCCTCGTTCAACGCATGACGGAAGGTTTACAATTTTAGCAGTTACATTGATCGCAGTCGATTTTATTATAAGTAAATTGCAATACTGGGTTTTGAAATGCTGCACAAATTGACGTCGCCAGTAGGGATTCTGATTTACATAATTACATTTGCATGCACTGACATGATTCTCGTTACTACTCGTAGTCCCTTATGTTACAAATGAATATACTGATTTATTAGTACATGTAATGCTATAGTTGTATAAAGACTTACAATAAAATAGGTACGATTTTTTTTGTAACTCGACATATCACTGGACCTCGTTTAATTTTAAGCTGTAGTACGGTCCATGAATGCAGGCATAAATGTAACTGTTAGATATTATAGAAGGTAGTTTTAATTTAAGAATCAATATTGTGTGGTACGCCAATAAAATCGTCAGTTGTTTGCCAACCTTTGTCTTTGAATCTTACTGGCGACGAGGTTAACTTCGTGAAATAAAATATTAAGTTTTGCATCATGCCGATCGGGAAAATTGAACAATTCGATCTGGCAGGGAAGAAATGGCAAGCTTATATTCGGCGTGTAGAACAATTCATTGCATTGAATGAAATAAAATCGGAACTCCATGTAGCGACTTTGGTGACGGTGGTTGGAGAGGCGACGTACGACCTCATGTGCGACCTTTGTTCACCAAGCCACCCGGAGACGAAGACATTCCAAGAGTTGGCAAAACTCATCGGCGATCATCTAGAACCTAAACGATCTGACATCGCGGAGCGCCACGTATTCCGTGTGCGACGACAGCAAGAGAACGAGACGCTCACGGACTACCTGCAAGCTCTTAAACATTTGGCCAGCACGTGCAATTTCAAAGCCAGTCTCGAAGAGAATCTACGAGACCAGTTCGTGTCAGGTTTATTAAGTGATTTGATGCGATCGCGCTTATTTGCTGAATCATCATTGACGTATCAAAAGGCAGTGGAATTGGCTTTTGCGCTCGAAGCGGCGGAGAGGCATTCGGTGACGAGTAGTGCAGACTGCAATAAGGTACGGGCAGCTAGCAGCGCAGCAGCAGCGAGCGAAGGACTGCATAGGGCAGCGACGGCGCGGCCGGCGCGGCCTGCAGGCGGCGTGTCGGACGACGCGGCGGGAGCCGTTGCGGCCGCTGGGCAGTCGCGGTCGCCTGCCGCGACCTGTTGGCGCTGTGGGCGCAATCATCGGGCGAATTTTTGTCGTTTTCGTAGTTATTCTTGCGATTTGTGTAAGCAAAAAGGACATCTTAAAGTGATGTGTAGTGTGCGTAATCATAATAGTGCGGGCAGTCGTGTGCGGGCCCAAAATTTTATAAATAAGGACGGCAATGAATCGGAGTGTGAGTTTTTTAATTTATGTGTTAAAAGCGTTACTGATAGGCCGTATATTGTGTCTGTCGTAGTCGAAGGTATGTCGTTGCAATTTGAGTTAGACACAGGCAGTAAATTGTCAACAATAAACTATGATTGTTTTCTTAAATACTTTAAAAATTACAATATTAGAAATAAGCATATTTGTTTGAAGTCTTACACGGGTACACTAATTAAACCGGAAGGATACATTTTAGTTAAGGCACGTATCGGAAGCAATACCGCAGAAAACTTAGAATTATATATTATTAAAAATGGCGGTCCTCCCTTATTGGGACGCACCTGGCTACGTAAATTAAATATTCAGGAATCTTTGTTTAATTTGCAAGATAATAATAAAATCATTGACGAATTGGCTAATGAGTTTCCCACGGTATTTGCAGCCGGTTTAGGTACTTGTGTGAAACAGATAACGTTGAGACTTCGGGATAGTGAGCCTGTTTACATTAAGGCGCGAACAATTCCTTTAGCACTGCGTAGGCCTGTGGAGTTAGAATTGGAAAGATTAATTTCAGAAGGCACTATTTATCGCGTTGATCGTTCAGAGTACGGGACACCCATAGTCCCGGTTATTAAGAAAAGCGGGGAAATTCGCATATGTGGCGATTATAAAATAACGATCAACCCTAAACTATTAAGAGAACCATATCCGATGCCACGTATTGAGGAATTGTTTGCGGCTTTGTCGGGTGGCGAGCGTTATTCTAAAATCGACCTAACGAACGCATATCAGCAATTGATGTTGGCTGAAGAATCGCAGGCATGCACTGCGATTACGACACACATGGGCACTTTTATTTACAAAAGGACCCCTTTCGGGTTGACATGTGTGCCTGAGAAGTTTCAAAAGTTCATGGAGGAAACTGTCCGTGGACTGCGCGGTGTAGCAGTGTATCTCGACGACATCGCCGTCACAGGTCGGGATGATCGAGAGCATTGGGCTAATTTACGAGCATTGTTAGAACGGTTGCGTGAGGTCGGTCTTAGAATAAAACTCGAGAAGTGTACATTTTTGCAGGAAAGCATTAAATATGTTGGCTTTATAATTGATAAACATGGGCTGCGTCCTGACCCCGCGAAAATCACGGCGATCACAGAGGCACCATACCCACGTGACGTAACTCAATTGAGGGCTTTCCTGGGGCTTATTAATTATTATGGTAAATTCATTCCGAATTTAAGTACATTATTGCATCCGCTCCATAACTTATTACGCAAAAACGTCAAATGGAGCTGGACAAGAGAATGCGAGGCGGCGTTTAATAAGGTGCGAAACGCGTTTTTAAATAAAAGGCTTTTGGTACATTATGACCCTAATTTACCATTAATTCTCTCAGTAGATAGCAGTTCTTACGGGATTGGTAGCGTGTTGGCGCACAGGTACCCGAACGGTGATGAGAAACCGCTATGCTTTGCGTCACGAACCTTAAATAATGCCGAGCGCTCATACAGTCAACTGGATAAGGAAGCCCTCGCAATTTTTAGTGGTGTAGTTAAGCATCATCAATATCTATACGGTAGACATTTTACTATTAAAACGGATCATAAACCATTAACGTTTATTTTTGGATCTAAGGTTGGATTACCCCAAACGGCAGCAAGTCGTCTGCAACGATATGCAGCTCGGTTAGCGGCTTATGATTTTAGTATCGAATACGTCAAATCGGCAGACAATGGAAACGCGGACGCACTATCGCGCCTGCCGTTGTCGGGTGGGCAGAGCGAGACAAAGCATGCGCCTGTCTCTTTCTTACATTTCATTGAAGAATCGATTCCTATTAACGCTAATGAGATAGCTCGATATACACAAAAGGATTGTTTATTAAGAAATATATTTACTTATATAATGCGAGGGTGGCCAAACAAGTGTGATGAGAACGAAAAAGCATTTTATTTCAGAAAAGATCATTTAATTATAGATAGAGGATGTATTTTATATAATCATAGGGTTGTCATTCCGAGTTTACTGAGAAAACAAATATTAGAGGAAATTCATAGCGGGCACTTAGGCGTAGTTAAAATGAAGAATATTGCGCGCAGTTACGTCTATTGGCCGAGCATAGACAGGGACATCGAGGCATTGTGCGGCGAGTGCGGCGCGTGCCGGCAGCAGCGGGACATGCCGCCTCACTCCACGCTGCATCCATGGACTTTTCCCACATGTCCGTGGCAACGTATCCACGTGGATTTCGGTGAACACGCGGGAAAACATTATTTAGTGATCGTGGATGCACACAGTAAATGGATAGAAGTATGCAAAATGTCAACAACGACTGCATCATGTACTATTAATAAATTGCGTGAGGTTTTCGCACGATTCGGTTTACCGATGCACATTGTTAGTGACGGGGGTCCGCCGTTTACCTCTTATGAATTTAAAAATTATGTTAGTAAAAATTCGATAAAACATACAGTCACGAGTCCCTATCGGCCGGCGGGCAATGGCGCGGCAGAGAATGCGGTCAAATCAGTAAAACGAGCAATTAAGAAAGCGATTCATAGTGGCGTCGATGTGGACGCAGCATTGTCGCGGTTTTTATTTCAATATAGAAATGTAGAACATGCCACAACGGGCGTGGCTCCGGCAGTAGCATTATTGGGGAGAAAGGTACGCGGTAGGTTAGATGCATTGCGACCTAACACGGCAGAGGTCGTTGCAACGGCGCAGGAGGCAGCAGCGCGACATTATGGGGGTCGTGAACGGCATGTGGAGGAAGGAGCCGCAGTTCTGGCGCGAGACTACCGACGCTCGGATGCTCGTTGGTCTCATGGAGAGGTCACGGAACGGTCTGCGCCTCTTACGTACAAAGTGCGACTTGATGATGGAAAAGAGATTTCTCGCCATATAGATCAGCTCCTGCCGACCAGCAGCACACGACATTCCTTAACCCGTGCACCTGCTCTTGCAGACAAAAGCGATAGTGTACAAACCACGGAGGAGGATCAGGTACACGCTCCGTCATCGTTGCCACCGGTACCGGCCGCGCGGCCGTCGATCGAGGTCGAGACGCAACCCATGGGTAACACAAAGCACCCTAAGCGCAAATGTGTATTTTCAGGCATTTATCCCGAGTAATATGTAGTTAGTATTTCATAGCGTGTAATTAGCTTAATCAGGGATTAATCTAGATTTAAGGGTGGAGGTGTTAGATATTATAGAAGGTAGTTTTAATTTAAGAATCAATATTGTGTGGTACGCCAATAAAATCGTCAGTTGTTTGCCAACCTTTGTCTTTGAATCTTACTGTAACTATTGTTAAAAAGCTGCAATTAGCAGTCGCATTCATTTTGCCAGTATATGCCGGAAATTATTAAGCTGATCGCGGTTTGTACACTTGTATAAATTGGTAGGAAAGTTTGTATAAATTAATTATACAAACTTTCACAGAAAATTATCGTACTTTTTAAGACTAGTAAAGGGAATTTCGTAGGAAAGGTGGCTTCAAATGTTATACGCAGAGACGGTAGACCTAGGATCACTGCAGCCATTGACGCTCATGTGCTTTTCTTTGCTATCACGCAAGCCGTGTTTAGATGTCGTCTCAATAAAAAAAAAAACTAGTTTGACTGTCAGGTGTCTTACATTATTTGAATATCTTTGTAGTATTTAGCTATTCTTGGAACTAACTAATTTAAAAAATAAAGTTTTTAATAACCTATTTATTTTATTCAATTACAATTCTTATAATTTTTAGCCTGCAATACAAATTCGCATTCAACTAGTACCAGTGTAGGCATAACAATAACAAGAGTACTAGTATACTACTACTTAAAATAGTACTACTAGTATAACAAACAAATCAATTATACACACATTTTTTACATCTATTACTCCTGTACAAACAACAATTTTGGAATATAGACATTATAATTCGACTTTTAAGGACTCATTTACAAATATGAATAAATCAATTAACAGTAGAAACAATGAAGCACGACTTCCACGATACTGACACAACATCTTTTTCAAATTTATTGTGACGTGACATCTGACCTGACTTGCCTGATGAGGTACTGATTAGAAGCAAGGTTAGGTGCAAGATTGACAATGACTGAAAAATCCAACTCAGTTTCCGGTTGCCTTAGTCACTGTCAACAACCCGACTAAATACAACCTCTACAAATAATGAATTATCCATAAACCGATTAAAAAGCGCATCAATCTTCTATAAAGTTCATTAAAGATACGTTATTGCATTACATTGCAACATGACGCGGCATATTGAAGCTGACAGCGCCTGTGGGAATAAACGAGGTGAAATTTACATGGTTCATTAACAGAAACAAGCTTCAATATTCATCAACCTATATTGTTTACTTAATAGCAAGAATCGAGGAACAATTAGTCTTAAATTTCAATTATAATTTTCACCCAGAAAGAGGAAATTAGGAGGGAGGGAGGGTGAAAATTTTACCAGGGATCAAATCGGAGACATCCTTAGGAAAGTTGGGTTGCCTAGTGTTCATAACCGTATAGCTTGTATGAAGAAAATTGTGGATATGAGGGAAGCGATGGAATTATGTCAGGATCGTAGCAATGCTCCATTCTCTGCCTATACCTGCAGGAAAAAAGCGTGACAATTTATGATGATGATGACCGATGAATGACGCTCTACACGCGACGGTCTGACCACTAAGCTACATAAAGCCTATGTGCATGCGCCGATATTCCTCAATTCTTTCTTTGCATCGTGCAATTTTCTCATAGTACCCAGCACGTCGCTTTTTTAATACCACATGCAACACAAGTACATTAAAAATGAAAATACAATATATACAAAGTTATATAATATTATATATATGAAAATATATGTGTTACTGGGTGCCCTGTAATGCAAGATCAACTTTTCTATTAGGATAGTTTTATTTTCATTTTATTGTTGGTATTATTTTAATATCCATATTTTAATGCTAGTTCGAAAAAATACAAAAATTCTGTAATAATATCAGTAAGTAGTCATATCGTATCCTAACCCTTACGATTTTTACGAAATATATAGGTAAACAAATGTTTTTACAAGGGTATTGACCAAACCCTTATCTTGTCGTAGCTACCTACCTACGTATATAATCCCCTCAGCTTGAATTTTATCACGAAAAAGAGAAAGAAGATCCACCATATATATTTCGTGATTTTTACCATCGCAACTTTAATAATGTATGCTTACCTATTTATTCATATTTCCGTATACCTATACAATTTATTTTGTAGAACATAATTATCTGTAACGCTTCGCCTGAGGTTAAGCTAGAGGTCTATTTGTAAAGACGACTATATGCCATGGACTAAGTGAGGTGTGATCGTGGTTATCTAGGCAAGATGTTGGCTACCTCCCCTCAGTTGTCAAAGCGGATTCGGGTGCGGCAGTTTTAAGACATACTGACGTCTTAACAACCGCCAACTAGTGACAACAACCTTTTTTAATTGTGGGGTGCTGTCATATTCGTATCTCGATGTATCGCCTGATGTTAAGCTGCATTGCGGTCTATGAATAAAGGTAACTGCCAGAGCAGTTAAATAACTGTAATTAGCAGTGACATCAACTATGCCGGCCTATTTGGAACCGGCAAATTAAAACTTCACGGTCTGTATACTTGTTGTGGTGGTACTACCCCGGATTGTCAAACTGGGCCCCACTGCCTACCACTCCAACCTACAGTTTAACATGAGTCAGGCTGAGATATGACTGACAACTCCTTTAATTGACTACCACGCGTGATCAAATCAGTAAACTGCTCGGCTACGACCTCACCTAAAATCTTAATTATTAATAATCAATCAATCAAATTCGCGCCTTTTTTTCAACAGGAATATACAAAGACAAAGGAGTTGTCTCAGGTAGGGGCACTTGCCACGATCCTGACACAACTCCCTCGCTTTCCTCACACCCATAAGTGCCCATAGCCGTAGAGCTTGTAAAAAGAAAATTTTAAATAAAATATAGTATTTAATTGTTTATCAACTGTTTGTAACCTGCCAACTTCATATGTTAGAAAACTTTTGACATTTCACATTTCAGGTAACTCACTAAAGTTTAATTAAGTTTTAAAATAAAAGCTTACGAGCTCATACAGTGTAATCATAAAAATTGAATTTTAACTTTGCTTTTGATTCGTTTTACTAATATAACTTTTAATTGTATTTGGAAAAGGTTAAACGTAGATATGTATAATTATAAATAATTAGAGGCCAATAAAATCTGAATATCATTAGAAATCGTAGATTTATCGATCTTTTATTTTTATTGTGACTCGACATATGACAGCACCATACCTGATGTTAAGCTGGAGTGCGGTCCATGAATGGAGGTAACTGCTACTTACAGTTAGGCTGTGACTTATAACTGTAAGTTATTAAGGTCACATTAACTATGCCTAGTTGAAACAACAATCCCGAAGCTGATTACAAGCTGATCCCGAAACGCGACTAAGTCACTTCACGGTCTGTATACTTGTAAGTACTACCCCCGATCGGCAGACTTGGCACCACTGCCAACCACTCTTTGACAATCAGAACCGGAACAAATATCTGCTTTTTTTTTATTAACAAATATTTGTTAATTTAATCAAATTATTTAATAAACAAATATTTCCACCGATCGGGAATTGAACCCGGGACTTTCGCTGGTGTGCTAACCACTACGCTACGCCTGTCGTATTTTTTTAATGGCTCCTAAGTCTAATTCCGACTCTCTGCCTATCTCTATGGAAAAAAGGCGTGACAATTTGATTGATTGATTAAAAATGTTTGAGTATAAAAATTATTGATTTTAAAAGACAAAATGATTTATATTAAGCGTGTATCTAAATATTTTTATTAGTACATTGCCAAGTACTAATGTAGGTTACGTTTACCTTCAAGTATATGTACACAAAGGGTAGGAGGAAGTACATAGTCGGATACCTGTCATAGTTGATGCCTTTTGTTGACTTTGAAGCGTTTGTCGTTATCTGTTTAGTTCAATGAACATTACCTGGTTGTTACCTATAGATATACGTGTATTGCAAAAAGAGCCTTAACTTCCTTGGAATTAGGTTGATTTTTTGTGAACTTTGTTCATTAATTGTAGGCTATTAACGCTATTACTACCCGTATACAATATAGTTTTATTAGTTTGTAGGTTAAACAAAACTATAGGGTACAGGGTTTGGAACGACAGGCGTGGTAAAATTGGTTTTGATTCCCGGTCGAAGCAAATGTTTGTTTCATTGTTTTTATTTGTAAGATTTATTAATTATATTATTAAATTAGTACAAATTTATACAAAAAAGAGGCGTTCGCTCCGGGTCTGGTTGTTATGAAAGATCGGTACCCAGACTGCCGATCTGGGGTAGTACTACCACTTACAAGTATACAAACCGTGAAATGACTTAGTCGCGTTTCATACAGTTATTGCATTGTAGTAGCAGTCACTTCCAATCATAGATCCAGCTTAACATCAGGCGGGGTGCTGTCATATTTTGAGTCACATAAAACAGAGCGATGATCGGTTTTGTAGAGCGTGTAGAAAATAATAAACCAATTCATTAATCAATCAAACAACTTGCACGATCTTGGTATAACTCTTCTGCTTCCCACATTCTCTTGTTTTGTCCCACACTCGATCAAAAAACAATCTTCTGGGTCGTCCCTGTTTATCCACTCACCTCTGATTTAATCTCTTCATTCACCCTTCCTTTTGTATGTAGTCAAAGCATCGCAATATACCCTTTTCAAACTAAATAAAAAATAATGCAATTTACTATAATACGAGAATACCTACATAAAGAATATCACTATCGTTTATTATTCCTTTCTTTTATGGAGCATAAAAATATCATGTGTCGCAAATACAATATAGAGACAGCTAAGGGTTCATTCTTATTATTATCCTGTCCAATGACAGTCTCGTTGTGTCGACGTCGTAAAATTACGTACAAGCTTATTTTGTTACATTATTAGAAAAATATTCACTTAAACCCTTTGGGATGCGTGAAGAAAATAATTAAGTTTCATGCGTAAATAGACTTCTAGTACAGCCATTGCATCCGAGAATTAATACGAGTAAGTAGATGGATGGTTTAATTAAACCTTTTTTTTAACCTATATTTTTTGGGAGCTTTTGTCTATTAGCTCCATAGAGCCTAAACATAACATCAAATTTAATTAAACCTAAAAACTATTTCATACTATTTAGGTTTGTTTTGTTGCTTTGATATTTAAAGTGAAGCGTTAAAAAGGACATCCGCCTCGCTTACATGGTAACCCAAGAAACAAGATAAAGAACTGGTGACATTTTAAAAAAAGGGCCCCTAGCACGAAGCAAGATAATGACCTGCAAGGAATATTATTGTCACTAATTTTAAAAACCTAATAGGAGGCCGGAACCTCAAATGATAAAAAAAAAAATTAAAGTTTTCAACGTTGTTTTTTGTGAAGTTTTACATAACCGTTAAATATATTTTTGGGCATTTTGATGCACTACTCTGGTAAGTTATATAAAATGAGTTGCAATGATTTTCTTTGCAGCTTCTTGGGTTGCCGTGCTAAAGGGCAGAAATGTCCAAAATATATATTTGAGGGTTCTATAAAGCCTTCCCACATGATTAAATATTTTTTGATTATTTTGATATGCCGGTAAGTTATTTAAAATGATTAACAATGATCCTCATTGCAGGTATTTATATAGCTTCTTGGACTGCCATAGGGGGACAGGTCGTCATAGTGACGGCGACTGAGGCCACCGTAACTGAGTCGTAGATACTCTCAGATATATTCTTGTATCATTAGATAAGTCAAAGTCACATCATCGTATCATACTATTAAAATACTTAAGTATATACAATTATAAAAGAAAACAGCGAGGAAAGTAGATGCTTAATGCAAATCTTGTATTAAGCAAAAGAAGATCTTGTTTAGATCTACTTTCTCAGTGGAGAAAAGTTTTTAAGAAATAGAATCTAAAAGTTAAATATAAAAGGCTTTGTCACAAAATTTTCAGTATTATAAAGTTTGTGAGGAACTTTACATTTCGCTCTACTTCAATAATTTAAGTACTCAAAAGTCTTATACTTAGTTTTATAAAGTAAAATACAAAATATTGATTTAAAAATTCACAATTAAGGTAAAAGTTGGTAGGCAGATAAGCTTGGTAGTTTTAGGTGTAACCACCGTGATATAGTTGCATTTCGAGATCGGCTTGAAAGTTGCTGGAAATCAGCTAGGTCGGCATAGTGGATGCGACTCGGATGTTAATTATCTGTGGTAGCTGTCGCCTCCTTTCATGGATCGCACTCTAGCTTAACAGGGTCTCAATTCTCAAGAATCACAAAGCGTAATGATACGTCGACGACGAGCCACTGATGTGTCAAAGTAACTTATTTATACTAATAGGTATTTCGTTGGGTTAAAAAGTATATTTGACAGATCAGAAGCCAGTCGCCACACGTCATTTTTTTTTTTTATTTTTTTTTTATTGTGACTCGACATATGACAGCACCCCGCTTCATGTTAAGCCGAAGTGTGGTCCATGAATGACTGTCACTGCTACTACAATTAAATAACTGTGAGTAGCAATCACATATATTATGCTGTTATGATTGACGACAGGCGTGGACGAACGGTTTAGCGATTGGTTTGTTGCGCTTAAAGTCCCGGGTTCGATTCCCGGTCGGAGCAAATATTTGTTTCATAGCTTTTATTTGTGATATATGGTTTATATATAAACCAATATAAACCATAATAAAAAAAAGAGATGGATATTTGCTTCGGGTCTGGTTATCAAAGAGTGGTAGGCAGTGGTACCCAGTCTGTCGATCCGGGGTAGTACCACCACTTACAAGTATACAGACCGTGATTTGGTCACGTTTCGGGATCAGTTTGTAAGTTGCCGGTTCCATCTAGGCGGGCATAGTGTATGTGATTGCTACTCACAGTTATTGAATTGTAGTAGCAGTGGCATTCATTCTTATATGCAGAGCCACAATATAAAATAATTTTAATAATATCATCACCTTTATAGCACAGCACGCTTTGCTTTATAGATGTTTGTTTTAATGCACTGAGGTATTTAAAACGATCGTATTTGCCCGATCCGAGTTGGGAATAAATTATTACTATAATAAAATCTTTTATTAATGTTTAACCCATAAAACAACGTAAAATTAAATTAAATTACAAACGCCGCATAAAATATTAATAATTCGACGAAAAAATTGTTCAAAGGAGGAGAATAAATTAACAATCACTTTAGGATTTATTTACGAGTTTTTCTGCTCAATTCGCTATTCAAACAACGTAAAATATTAAATCATTTCAAACAAAAGTTTTACGAATAAATACTATTTTATTCTTTACATTAATCTCTCAAGTTAAAAAATATCAATCAATCAATCAAATTGTCACGCCTTTTTCCCACAGGGATAGGCAGAGACAATGGAGCGCCACTTACCACGATCCTTACACAGCTCCCTTGCTTCCTTCACATCCACAATTCTCTTCATACAGGCTCTGTGGTTATGGGCACTAGGCAACCTAGCTTTTTTGAGGATGTCTCCGATTTGGTCGGAAAACACTCTCCTGGGCCTGCCTTGTTTAACGCATCCATCCACATCAGATTTATAAATTCCTTTCGTCAATCTACTTTCACTCATCCTTTCCATGTGCCCAAACCATCGAAGCATTCCTTTGTCAATCCTTGTCACTACAGTTAAAAAATAATGAAGACAAATTATCTTGCCGTCTACCAATAAAATTTATAAGACGATCTAATTATAATTAAGTGACTTACATACTTTATGAAGACTCCCCAAGAATGTACACTCCCCAAAAATCTGGTCTAGCACCCAAAGGTTGAAATCAGCTTGCACATTAAAACAATAACGATAATTGTTCTATACAAAATAATTTGACAATTACATACTATTTCTGACTTATCTTTTTTTTTAACTAACATTCCTATAATAAGTTACTAAAGTGCTTGTATCATAGAAAGTGGGCATTCAGTACCATATTTACTATAAGGAAACACAAGGGAACACGGGGCTCGTATTCCATGGTACCCCAAACTCACTGGGGCCCGGATTCAGCTTGCACAAAGAAAGGAAACTCAATCGATCAAATTGTCACGCCTTTTTCCTACAGGGATAGGCAGAGACAATGAAGCGCCACTTGCCATGGTCCTGACACAACTCCTTGGATTCCTTTACATCCACAAATAAATAATAACAAAATATTTTTTCGCGCTTTTTCTTTTATTTAGTAAATTCTTCTGTGCCCAGTGTCCCCGGCATGTTAACATTTTAGACATTGTTTTTTATCATATTGATAGAATTTATTTTGAATATATATTTGCATCCCTTCTTGATCTCAAACTTCATAAAATCATTCTCTCTACAATCATTCCCTTAGTTTTGAGGATCGTGACTTTCGTTTATATCCTTTACTACTCTCCTCCACGTCACCCTATCTGCCACCGCGTGAATCGCCTTATTAATTGAGGCTGTAAACTACTTGGTCCGACCAGCTTATAGAGCTTCGCCCTCTCGACCTTTTTCCCTTGGACGTTTCGGTCACAAGCAGTCTTTGTTAACTTAATTTTAATTTTAGCGATATGTCTATTTAATAGAAAGTATATTTAAAACTTTTAGACCGTTTTCTTTACTCTCTGTATCTCATAAACTTTTAAGGCGACCGTGGTGTAGTGGCAGTGCAATGGTTATGCAAACCGAGAGCACGGGTTCAAAACCACTTGCCGGTAACAATGTATCTTAGATATATGTACTTTGGTTGTCCTGTTTCTATGATACAAGCACTTCAGTAGCCTAGTATAGAAATGTAGATTAATGCAAATAAAAAAAACTAATATTTTCTTAGATTTTGCGCGAACATTGATTAATGAATTAAACAAATTTTATGCGGCTTACTATCGCGTTTATTTTGGTTTTGATTTTACAATTTTTTATGCTGTTATTTTGGAAACAATAACAGCATCAACCAATAGGACGACCAACACCTCAGTCTCTCCGTGACCACGATGGCTGCAAAGCTCTCAAAACGTCGGAATAATAAAAAATTGTAAAATCAAAACCAAAATAAACGCGTTAGTAAGCCGCATAAAATTTGTTTAATTCATTTAAAAAAAACTAAATTCATTTGCAAATTGTCAATGATATGGATGTTATTATTGTAATACATTTCCATGATTCCTTTAATGTACAACAAGATTCAATATTCTTATTTTAATAATACACGAATTTACATCTTATGTGCATACAACTGTTTAACAAAAAAAACTCCAAGTAGCAGTCGCATCCATTATGCCGGCAAATGTCTTCCTTGAACAAATCTTACACAAATCTCTTGCTTGTTTCACATCTACAATTCTCTTCATACAACCTCTACAGTTAAGTGCACGTCGGGCCTCTTTTTTATCGTGACTCATATCACTAGGCCGGCATAGTGGATGTGACTGCTACACACAGTTATTGTACTGTAGTAGCACTCACCTTCATTCATGTACCGAACTTCTGCTTAAAATTAGGTGGGCGCTTTCATGTCGGGTCACAATAAAAAATATATGACCCTGATGGTAAAGTAAGGAAGGGGAGGACCAAGAATGTCGACGACTGTCAAAACCGATTTAATTTACAGTTGTCTGTAAATAATCATTCGTGAAATGACTGTAATTAAACCTACGTAAGCTACGTGTTGCAGAAGTCTATAAGTACGAGTATATATATAGAATATTCACCACCAAAAGACTAATTTCCATTTCAAAGAACCTTCTTGTGGTCTACTGGTTTGGGAGCAATAAACCTAAAGTCGACGAAATTTGTTTAAAAGAATCTTTAATTAGGCTACATTGTCAGTTTATTTTATGCTAATATTACGGCTACTTAATGATTGTGTACTCATTTCATCTTTCATGGAGAATATGCTATCTGTACTTAATTTAAGCAAAAATTATCCTAATGGCTAATAAATTACTTAACTTGCTTGTATCACAGAAACTAGGCGACCAAAGTACATATACTAAAGATTCATTAGTACCGGCAAGTGGTTTTAAACCGGGATCTGTACCGGACCACATTTGCGAGACCTCTAGACCACGGTTTTATTTTTGTGATGTTAAGAGACGTTTAGATTTATTAGTCGCTTCTGTTCACTGATATAATTGCTACAGTATAACATCAAAGAATTGCAAAAAATACCAATCAAATTGTCACGCCTCTTTTTACAGGGATAGACAGAGACAACAGAGCGCCACTTGCCACTATCATGACAAAACTAGGGAGCTTTCCTCACATTCACAATTCTCTTCATACAAGCTTTACGGTTATGGGCACTAGGCAACCTAGCTAGGCCTGCCTCAGATTTATAAATTCCTTTAGTCGATCTACTTTTACCAAACCTTTCCATGTGCCCAAACCATCGAAGCATTACTCTGTTGATCCTTGTCACCACATCTTCTTTCAAACCACATCTATACTAAAAATACTGTTTGGAAAAAAGTTTTATTTTATTAGTTTTTCATGTGTCTGTCTAACTCTAATTTTATAGTACATTATACCCGTTTTAATAACAAATGTAATTTAAATATATACCTGTCAGATACAATTTAAAAATATAACATACAAATATAATTTTATTAATAAACCAATGTATATAACCGTGGTTGATGTATTTGACAGCGAGTGAGCCCATCGAACCACCCCTCGCACGTTTTATTTTTTTAACCTATTTACCTTTATTTTTCTATTCAATCGCCCACATATTATCGGTTCATTAATTTTTCACACTATCTAGAAAAGTATTAGAATATTAAAATAAGCTTAAAATATACTACGCCCTACTCATACACCTACAAAATAACAAACAAAACATATAAAGGAAAGATAATAATTTAGTGAAAATTTCCACGAGTAAGTTGTAGAAGCATTAGTGGCATTTGTTTCTACTTAAATGTGGTTTGACAATGTTTGTGAATGTCAGAGGTTATATACAATAGACACATAATATTAACACGAATTTAGTTAGTAAACTTTGCTACAAGTGATAAAGAGAAACAGATATTCAATGAACCGGGCTGTATGTGAACTTATAAATTATATTGTTAACAGAAGCTAAGAACAAATAAAGAATTGTATTAAGGCCGGCATAGTGACGGCGACTGTAGCAGCCTTGACCTGACTCAGTTTTTTAGTTTTCTCAGTCGTCGGCAATCTTGGACTTCCATCATGATTACCACCAGGCAGGTCGAGCATCGATAAAAAATCTGTAAATAAAAATACCTGTGGAAAAAATACGTAACAAATTATTGTTGTTGTAAGTAATTCATGCCTTTAGCAGCACATAAAAGCAAATGGAATTATACTTAATTATGGGAATGATCGCCATCTGTTTCATAGCGCTAATTCTATGCACTCATACTACAAGAATTTTTATTGTGCCTCGACATCTGACCTCGGTACAAAGAAACCGTATCATCATCAGTCCCTAATCGGCTGGTTTTAAACATAGGACATTATAGCTACTCTACCTTCTCGCTCCACCTAGCCACAGTACGTTTTCCCATACGTAGTGTCCAGTCGAAAACTCGCGTACTGAGACGGTTGGCAGTTCTTCGACAGATGTGTCCAGCCCGACGCTACACGGACGTATTTGAGCATTTTTTATAACAAATCATTTTTAATGAAATAATATTTTTGCTTCGATCTAGAATAGAACCCAGAACTTTACGCGTAACGGATTGATATAATCACGCTAATACTAAATGAAGGTCTGGCTGGTAGCAATATAAAGTCCGTCCTAGTAAGTATAGTCTTGCAATAAAGTATTAAAGAAATAATCAATTAATGGCATGCAGTAGATGACAATATTTGAAGATATTCCTAGAAAATATTTTTACATACAAAATCTAATTAAATTTAATTATGTATAAATGGATTCAAGTTGTTTATCGTTGTTGAAAGTCTGAAGTTTATTTATACGACAACTAAAATCATTAATCATTCGAAATTAATCCAATAGTTAATTTTAGAAATCAATGCCATATAACATAGATTAACTGAGGAAGTAGGAAAGTCAACACATGCTTTGTAATCAATAAGTATCAATTATTAGAATATTTTAGAATGTCGTTTGCCGATACTTTCACCTCGGATTTATAAATTACTTTTCTTACAAATTATTCTTCGCCATGGCAACGAATATTTTTAGCCACATGGGCTTTAACAATTGCTACATATTTAGTTAAAAGAAAATAAAATCATTCCTTTCTGCAAAACATTTCATCATTACAAAAGATAATATTAGGTTTAATTATTCAAATGCAGCAGCAATACGTAAAATCTATGCAAATAGGAAAGGGAATTTGAAGATGTTGAACCTGGACTCCTCCTCCTTTTGTATTTAATAAATGTAATGTCGTCTCGAAGTTGTCAATGAGATGTCACTCACAATTTTACATAAAATAAAGTAACTTTTATATAAATTGGTTTTTACTATTCTTAGTAATTCAATAGAAGAAATAAAACAAAATTGCAAATAGGACATGGTGGTACGAAATTAAGTATTTTTTTATACATCAACAGTCTTGTCAGTCTATATTTCAAGTATGTTTTTAAAAATTGGTGGGAGGCTTATAATAACACTCTCTCTTTCACCCTCTCTCTCTATAACCACTACACCAAGGTCGCTTTGTTCCTATATTGAAATAGTAAATACTAACTATAAATAAAATATAGATAGATTATTAGCTATGTTCCATTACAATTTAAATTATCACGTATTAAATATGTATTGAGACGAGGGAAACGTTGTTTTATATAAAACTTTCTCTCGGTAAAATGCAAACGTTTGTTTAAGTTGTGCCTACGAAAGGAAAGCGAGTACATATTCCGAACAACGCCTATCAAATACAGCTGCGATGTAGTAAAATTAAATTAGGTTTAAAATCAATTACTATTTGGCTAGATTTTCCTCTCTGCGATAATGTTAAATAAAACCAAATTTAGTACGAAATAAAAAACAGCATTTGAGTGGAAACAGAATGCCTGGTTAATTAGATCTTTCAACGTTGCGGCGTTCATTAAAGTCGACTGTGGTAACAATTTGCAAGCAGAAAGTTGCCTGTTTCGGACGCGAGGTTAATTGAAAACATGAACGACTCGTTGCTAGAAGTTAGTTCCATTTTTGTCTAAACACAACTTTTTTTACTACGAGTACATTTAAACCATTACTAAAGGATAAATATGCTAAAAATCTCGTTTTGTTACACTAAATAATATACTTAAGTAATTTTAGTACACTTTGCATTTATACTAATATTATAAAGAGGAAAGATTTGTATTTTTGTGTGTGTGTATGTTTGTACTACTACTACTAAAACAACAATTTAAAAAGTTCTTTCACCATTGGAAAGCTACATTCACCCTGAGTAACATAGGCTATATTTATTGATAGAAAAGATTAGGGGGCTCAACTAAAACTTAAGTAACGCAACGCAAGGTGTAAAAAAGTGCCCTAAAACGTTTTTCGTCGCATGCGCTGCGGAAACTATTGATGATAGAACAAAAGTATGTTTTAAAGTCAAAAATAATCGGTAATCATGGCGTGATAACGATGCCATTTTTATAATTTATAATTTTTTTTATAATTTGCAGACGTTGTTCGTTCGTGTACTTTACCATGATGAAAATCTTGAGTATACTGAATAAATTGACAGTCGCAGTTCGATGATTAGTGAAAGGGTGCGTAAAGAAATTAAATTCGAAGTTGTCAAGTCCCTAGTGGAAAACCCTATATATTATTCAAAAATAATTATGTACAATTCACTGTTGTACGCTCTATTTACTTTTTTTTTTAAAGTAGACACATCGACATACCTGCCGGTCGCCAAGAGCACTGACGACTATAATACCGATTTAGTTCACGGTTGCCTCAGTCGTATACTACGGGAGCCTAAGTATTTATTTTTTACACATAATGCAAGAAGTACAAAAGAGGATTATAAATGAGCTAAAAAATAAAAATGTATATTCATGACAACGATTTTTAAACCACATACGTTAGCTGCCAAAATGCAGCGTTCAACGTACACGGTATGAAATTAAATTAATAGCTACGGAAACCGCACTGCTGATTTGCAGGAAAAATAGGTTTTCCTCTGTTTTTTTAATGTTTAAAACTTTTACTTTATATGTACTACTACGGCAATTTTTATTTTAGAAAAGAAGTATTTTATTAATTTTATTCAAGTTCTAAACATTCACATTGGATGTCTACAAAGCTTTTGAATATTTTTTTATTGTTATTCGGAATATGACAGCACTCCGCCTTATGTTAAGCTGGAGAGCGGTCCATAAATGTCACTATAGTTAAATAACTGCAACTATGCGGTCAAAAAGCATTCTGGCGTAGTTGAAACCGGCAAGTTACAGTTTCAACTAGGCGACTAAGTCGTCAGTTTTATTATAGAATAATGTGATGGTAGTTTAGTCGTCGGCACTCTTGAATCTTCCGTTTCTTACCATTAGGCAAGTCAAGGTCACATGTAGCGAAAGTTATGAATGAACAAAAGTATTTTTTTAACAATATCGCTTTTATATAGAAGTAATTGGTAATTAAACAAAAAAATAGTTAAGATTTAATTTAAAAATAAAAAGATTTAAAAAAGGAGAAGATTTTTAGTATTAAATAAACAATTGTCACGCCTCTTTCCCATGAGGATAGGCAAAGACACAACTCCCTCGCTTCCTTCACATCCACAATTCTCTTCATACAAGCTCTAAGGTATAATATTTAAAAGTGTTTCTAATATGATCAATTTAAAGGAGCTTATAGTTGGGTCGCTTTACAAATACATATTTCAGTTTTATTAATAAATTGTTTTAAAAATAAAAAAAAATAAAACTTTATTGCATTATACCCTAATGCCGCTTGAAGTTATAAACCAGTCAAACCTTTAGTATTATTATAAAGTTTAATTTAGCGTACCTATATTAATTAATAGCCTAATAAAGATTAGAAACAAAATAAAAATAAAGGTAAAATAAGTAAGATAAATGAATATATATGTTTAGAATTTATTTAATCCAGTCATTCGCATCTTATCTATTTGACGACAGGCGTGGATGAACGGTTTAGCGACTGGTTTGTTGCGCGTAAAGTCCCGGGTTCGATCCCCGGTCGGAGCAAATATTTGTTTCGTAGCTTTTATTTGTAATATTTAATAGTATTAAATATTGCAAATATTTGTTAATAAAAAATAAAAAAAGAGATGGATATTTGCTTCGGGTCTGGTTTTCAAAGAGTGGTAGGCAGTGGTACCCAGTCTGCCGATCCGGGGTAGTACCACCACTTACAAGTATACAGACCGTGAAGTGATTTGGTCACGTTTCGGGATCAGCTTGTAAGTTGCCGGTTCCATCTAGGCCGGCATAGTGGATGTGATTGCTACTCACAGTTATTGAATTGTAGTAGCAGTGACATTCATTCATGGACCACACTTTGGCTTAACATCAAGCGGGGTGCTGTCATATGTCGAGTCACAATAAAAAAAAAAAAAATTTGGGAATGGTGACGCATTTGTAAAACAGACCCCTGTATTTCCAGTGACTTTAAAGAATGAATGGAACGTGATCGAATAAAATGTGTTCATTGAAAAGGCTCGGCTCTAAAAGGTAAGGATAAATAGGTTATAAAGATAGTTGATTAGTTTCACTGTTCGTAATTTGAAAGGATTTTCGGCGCTAAATATTTCTCTAATTCCACAATAATACAATATGTAGGTATATATCTAAAATATATAAATGTATCGCAGAATATTATTTGTGTCAAATGAAAAACTGGAGGGTGTTTTCCGACCAAATCAGAGACATCCTCAAAAAAGCTGGGTTGCTTTCTGTGCCCATAACCGTAGAGCTTGTATGAGAAGTATTGTGGATCTAAGGGAAGGAGAGAGTTGTGTCAGGATCGTGGCAAGTACTGCTTGTCTCTGTGGGAACAAGGCGTGACAATTTAATTGATTGATTGATAAAAACAAGTAGCTGTACCTTGCATTTTCACTCGCAATCAAAAAAACAGTGTCTCGTAACATAACGTATCCCTTGAACTTCTATGGTCTATCATCAGGCATTTCATCCAGGGTCTTCAATTTGATACTTGCTTTTGAAATCAAAATACTTATCTATATCTTTTCCGTTAAATATCTTTCAAATATTGTATTTCGAACGATATAATAAAAATTGTAATCTATTGCGTTTCCAATCGATATATTCACTGTATTCATAGCTAGAGTGTTTGCACACAACGTTTTTCATTGACCCGTGAACTGTAGATTGACCAACGCTTCCAACCAATTCAATTTTGTTACCCTCGACCCTCACGCTGGAATATTGGAAACTTCCAACAAAATTCCCTTTATGACAAAAGAAATAATATTTTATCTCTAAGTGATGATGAGAAATATCTTGATTTATTTTTATGATCAATTCGAAAGTTTTTGGAAAGGTTTAGTAAATTGGAAATTTATTTTCACTCAAGTATTTACACGTGTTTCTATTACCTCTTTTTGCTTCTCTTTGAACTCGTGTGGGTAAAGTTTTTGAGACTTTACTGTGTTGATTTATCTTTGAAGTTCGATAAATAAACTTTTTATACGATTTTATTTCATATACGATAATAAAATACGCTTTCAATACATTTAAAATTGAGATAGTGGTACTAGTAATTGGTTATCGAGTGGTTGTAAGTCGGATCGGCAGACTGTGCACCATTCTTCGACAATCGTCCGCTTCTTTTTCTATTAACTAATATTTTTAATATTTAATCTAATTATTAATTATCACAAATACAAGTTATGAAACAAATATTTGCTCCGATCGGGAATGGCACCCGGGACTTGACATGTAAGTGGTGTGTTACTAACCAATGCATGGCTGTTGTTAAATATTACATTAATGGAAATAAAAATATTGAAATAAGCCTAAAAGGGAAGTGAAATAAAATTTAAATATTAAATAAAAAAGGTTGAGTGTCAGATTCTGTTAAAACTTTAAACACAGATACTTAATAATGCATACAATGGATAGCAGTACCGCCTCTTGCTGATAAAAAATAATGTGATTTTACTTAGAAATAAAACATTATGTCAAGCAATTTTTGAATGAGAATGAATGAATATGAAATCTTCATTATCAGCCAGAAGGCGTCCTCTGCTGAACATATGCCTCCTTCTTAGAACGCCATTTCGAACGACAAGATGCCAGTTGCATCCACCGGTTACCTGTGACTTTCACTATGTCGTCAGTCCACCTAGTGGGAGGCCTACCTACGCTGCGTCTTCCGGTTCGTGATCTCCACTCTAGAACCTTTCTTTCCCATCGGTTGTAATAATTACATTTATATATTTTAATATTGATACGCAGCCTCTAACCTTGACTTGATAAGTCCATGAGCGTCAAGGCATAAAAAACTGTTTGGTTAATGGTTGCCTCAGTCGTCGTCACTATGCCCGCTAAAGGTGCTTTTTCGCATTTTCTTAAAGAATTTAAGAAAATGCTTGAATTGAGAATTTTTTGCGATTTAGTTTTCAAATCAATTTATTTGTTCGGCTCATAGGAATTAAAATCAATCGATTGTGATTTCTATTCAAACTCAACGTTATGCCATTTTGGGATGAACTGATAGTCTTCCAACGCTGTAAATCCACCAGTAAAATTCACATAACATATGTGACTGCTGCTACAGTTGAATAACTGTAAGAAACATCCACATCCACTATGTCGGCTCGTTGTAACCAGCAACTTACAAGCTGATCCCGAAACGCCACGAAGTCACTTCACAGTACCTATACATGGTGAGTATTAGTGGTGGTACTACCCCGGATCGACAAACTGGGCACCCTTCAATCAGCAAGTTGACGGTTCTAACTAGGCCGGCATAGTAGATGCAACTGCTACTTGCTATTATTTAACTATAGTAGCAGTCTTCATTAACATAAGGTGGGATGCTGCCTCACCTTATGTTAAATTTAGAGCCCCAATAAAATATGAAAAATATATCAATCAATCAAATTGTCATGCCTTTTTCCCACAGGGATAGGCAGAGAAAATGGAGCGCCACTTACCACGATCCTTACACAACTCCCTATATAATAAAAATATATCAATGCTTTCAGAATATTTAAAATTTATTAGCGGGTAAATACTAAAGTTTTAATTGTGTATGAAACATTAAAACATTCAAAATACATGGTTTAATAGAGCTATTACATTTTAAATACATCGCAAAAAGCTTTACTCGGAAAAGCTAAATTAAGTTACTTAAACTGTCTTTAACAAATCGGTTTTCGGAGAAAGCAATTCCTTTTAGGCCGTATAAAACGTGTTGAGGTTCAATGGACCTCCCTTTACAACAATAAATTGAATTTTATACTCTAAACCTAATGTAATAAGGTTGGTAATGGTTTTCCTCAGATGTTACTAAGATTTGCTAGTAAATCCTTTTAAGAAACTTGTTCGGGTTTTTCCCTTTTAACTTGGATATTGGTTAGTCATTTTCCAATTACCACCGTATTGCCCAAGGTGTTTCTAAATTGGTTTCTGTGTTTACCATAAATAATTAATAATCGAATTGAATAGAACAATTATTTTGCGCGTGTATATCGGACTATGGATCGAACCCGATGTCTGTCACAAAACGCGCGATTTCTCTGGCGACTAAGCTACGCGAGATTTCTGTATTCTATCTTTCAATGTGTATTTCTTCCAACTGCTGCCTGAAAATAGGTTTGCCTATATATATTTTTTTAAATACCTTCCTGTAGACACTATACAAAATTTAATATATTAATGTCATGGAGAGAAAAGAGATACGTAGATGGAAATGACCCTTGGCAGCAGTTTTTTTTAAACTGTTTTTTAAATTTTATACTTTTAGGTGTATATTTCTCCATCGCTCGAAGAACCGACAACCGATGGGAAAGAAAAGTTCTAGAGTGTATAATAGTATAATAGTTATCTGTGGTGGTGACCACGAACCGGAAGACGCAGCGACGCAGCGTGGGTAGTCCAGACTACCTACGCTGACGACATAGTGAACGTCACAAATAACCGGTGGATGCAACTGGCATCTTGTCGTTTATCATGATTCGAAATTAATACATAGTTCATTTGTCCATGTAATAAAAAAAATCGATTAAGGTTATACAGCGCTGCACTTTTAGAAACCTTATAGCACCACAAATACTAAGAAAATTAAATTTGGCTTCGTGTTTCTTCGAAAAAAGTACGAAACAGGTTCTTTTATTAGAATTAGACTAAGACGTGAGTGCAATTCCAATAACAAGCTTTTTTATCTGAATTTTACTTGCCTGACAGTAAGCAAATCTATGAGCTCGGACGACTGAAAAACGATCGTCAGCACCGTGACCGTTTTTTTTTATTTTATTTTATGCTTCGCTAGAAGGATCCAACTTTGAATACCAAGGAACTATGCACCGAATTATAATCATAATTACCTAAACTAACGTAATATCCTAAATTAGTACTCTCTTAAATTACTTTTTTTTGGTCGTGTTATTTGTTTGTAATTTTTGCGTCTGCGAAAAGTTATAGGCCAGAGCTTATAGGATGGAAAGATCACCATGGCTCTTAAACACGTAAATACTCCTATTGATTAATAAATAAGACTGTTCTAGTCCTATATTAATAATAATAATAATAATCGTTTTTTAACTTAATTGGTGTGGAAAGCCTATTTACAATTTAGTAATAAATATAATTTTGACAAAATAGTGATATTTAAGTAAACATATATTAAACGTTGTAGATAGGAACGATAGGCTGATTACTTATGTCGCCCCTGCCACTGCACTAGGCGGACCTGTGTCGCAGTGACTGGTAGGATTGTGTAAGTTAGTTATTTGTGTGTTTGTGCATGTTGGTATATATAATAGTGAGTAAAATTCAATGACAACAATAGTTATATAAGTTTTTTTTATATGTAGTTGTGTTGGGCTCGACATTGACTTTTTATAATCGCGTGTCGATGTAGGATTGTACACACACTTTGGCCAACAATGCGGCCAATAATTAGACACAGTGTAGAACCGGGATTAGGCTAATGTGTTTTAATCATTTACCTAATTAACAATCTAAAATAAGAATTTATTTTAGAATAACCTTATTTTTTAACCTATAAAACGGATTGTATTGAACACAAAAATAGCTTAAAAAATGTATGAACGGTTCAACCACAGAGTAAAAATAGAGATTACCTCTACCACGGAAATTACACTGCTACAGGAATGTGAAAGTATAATATACTGTATAAAATGATTCACTTGTCTTTTGCACTCTATTTATCTACATCGTGTTATCAACATACTAAAGAACTGGTAATGACCGCCTTTGGTAATAAGACCGCCTTCGTACAATTCTGCATTAAGTTTTTAAATAAATAAATTGTAAAATAACTCGTAGTAGAAGTAATGTTCATCCAAGTACAGTCTTTAGCCCCTATATAAACATAGACAACATGCCGGTTAGGCAGAATCAAATATTCATGAACCTTTTGATGGACAAAGATATTGATTATTTTTAACTTACGCCACCCATTTAAATTTGTAATTGGAATAGATATAGACCTCTTAGCACATTGTCAGTGTGGTATATGACATTACAACAAAAATTATACGAGGGCGACATTGAAAATTTTTAGAACTGGCCACGTGTAAACCATATAATAAAAGAATAAATTAATTGAAAAAAAACGAAAATGGAATTCTATCAATATTATTGTGCTAAGAATATGGAAAGAATAGAATCTGTGCTGCAATAAGAACTAATTCAGTGTTATTTATCTCATTTATACTATGTTTGTACCACGTGTGACTGAAAGAGACAACTACTTGTACTTCAATTCCTTACTTTCAAAGGTTGTCACGACTTATTTGCAATTACAACTTGTAATTGTGGTTGACTTTTAATACTGCTTAATTAAAATTCACGTGCTTATGTCCTTTGACCCAAATATTGCCCAGCCCTCTTGTCACCCAAGAGTTTAACAAGATAAATAGGGTTGAAAGTAATAATACAGTATGACGAGATGTTATTCACGATTAAGTAGCTTATTAATAAATCATAGTATTTTTTTAAATAATACAAATTTATTGTAATAAATAAAATTATTAATAATAAAAAATAATTTTCGCTAGAAAGTTTCGATTCCAATGAAGCCGGCATAGTGTATAGGACTCTGCCGTTATTTAACTATTGCCTTGCTATATAACAGTTGCCTTCATTAATAAACTCTGCTCCTGAATAGCATCTGTAAGTCACATTATGTCAAGACACATTTAAAATACCTTCCACTCTTTGATATCCGACCCGGAGCAAACATCTACCTTTTTTTTTATTGTGATTCGACATATGAAAGCACCCCGCTTGATGTTAAGCCAAAGTGTGGTCCATGAATAAATGTCACTGCTAATACAATTCAATAACTGTGCGTAGCAATCATATCCACTATGCCGGCCTAGATGGAACCGGCAACTTACAAGCTGATCCCGAAACGTGACCAAATCACGGTGTGTGTATACTGTATACCTCTTCTTTTATTAATAAATATTCGTAATATTTAATTTATTTATTATATTAAATATGAATTACAAATAAAAGCTACAAAACATAATCTGACCGGAGCAAATATATTTTGGAGTGAACATTGATTATTGAATTAAACAAACTATATGCGGCTTTACGCCTAAAAATTGGTATGCTAACCAAAGCACCACGACTGTTTCTGTATTAGTTTAAATTGTTTTGGGTGTTGTTTTACTGTAGGGCTCAAAGTAATATATCCAATTAGGGCGTAGAAATGCCTATATTTTCAGCTGAGGTAAAGAAAATTCATTGAAAGCGAATACTATTACAAAACCCTATTAACTAAGTCTCGAACAATTTTCTTTCCAAATAGAAAATGTTCAATTTTTAAGAGTTGGAGGCAGATAGTTGTTAATCATATACATCTCATGTCAGGCTACAGTTCGGTCCATAAATGGAGGCAACTGCTGGTACAGCTAAATAACTGTAAGTATAAGTCGCAATCACTATGCCGACCATCACACGTCAGGCTAAACGAGCTGATGTGTGCGTGTTAGAATAAAAAGTTCGGTTGGAGTCCAAATAACTATCAACATAATTTCAACTTTCGTAACCACAGTTCGTGTATGCTAACATTATTATTTTTTCTATCAAAACTAAAAGATATATATACCGTAAAAAGTAACATTTATATTTTTTTATCGTTAATGTTTGTAATAAATATTAATTCTCACCAACACAATTTTAATTTACTTTTTCTTCTTTGTTGTCTAAATAGCTCGTCATTCCGGTGTAATTAAACGACTAATCTCAACCACAAAGCAGATCCTCGAAATCAACCCTTACAACATCCAAATTAATTAACTTATAATCTCTGTGAGCGATCCTAGTTAAGTGCTTTCAATGTTTGACTTAAGTCCCAAAATTCGTGTACTATACCGGTGGGTGTTTTAAATTAATCATCAACATCATTACCAGCCAGAAGACGTTCACTGCTGAAGATAGGCCTCCCTCTTTTCTAAACTATGATACTAAACGTGCTTTTTTTATTTTGACACGACATCTGACCTCGGGACGACCAAAGTACAAAGTACAAATACGTCTTTTCACACCCGTAATACCCGTGCAGGTCGGGGAATGTTTTCTATGGAATTAAAAAATTTGGTGCGTCTTATCTTTGTAGAACAATCCACTAGTGGAATGCTTTGCCAGCCCATGTGTTCTCTCCATCCTATGGATAATTTAAGCGATGCGTGAAGAAGCACGTTCGGCCGGCATAGTGACGGCGACTGAGGAAGCCGTGAGCTAACTATTTTTTTTTTCAGTTGTAGTCTCTCTTGGACCTACTCTTGCGGGTCGGTCAGATGTCGTGTCAAAATAAAATAAAAAAAACATTTCTAGGATACATTACTATTGGTAGGTGGTTTTAAACCAAAACCTTGATTTGCGAGGCCATTCCACAATCCACAACCACGGTAGTCTTAATTTATTTTAAATTCATCATTGTTCTAAATTAATTTTACAAAACATACAAATTAGGTCACAGGTAAAACAGTGACAGCAGAGTGTCTACATCTATTTTTGTATAATCGATAGCCATCGACCTAATGCACTAAATAACTGTAACGGGAGACTAAAAATTCTATTAATAATAAAAGTCTCAATGTATGTTTGTCTGTTTATTAACTCAGAACTAATATTAGGAGTTGCTATAAACCAAATTATATCTAGTAGGAGTCCTTGAATAGTGAAAGGTTTCTACTACGCTAGGCTTCTTCTTGATTTTTTTTTGTTATAACGCATATTTAGCTTGATACCTTTCAGATTTATTACTTTATACTTTAAAGTATACAATTTCTTAGCGGGCATAGGTTTTTTCAGTCGTCGTCACTCTTGGACCTCCTCTTGCCAGTCATCAGGCGGGTCGAGATCAGATGTCGTATCACATTAAAAAATATATTTAATGACTTATTAACTTCTATATAAGTAATCATACCTTATATTTTATTTATATATATTAATTTAGAAACCTCAACTTAATTGTTATATAATTGTCAAATAAGTTATTGCCTGGTGTTAAAATGGAGCGTAGTCTATGAATGGTAACGACTGTTACTACAGTTAAATCACCGCTAGTAGCAATCGCATCCACTTTGACAACTTAATTAAAACCGGCAACTTTCAAGGTGATCCCGAAACTTCACTGTCTTCACCTTAGAGTATATATAGAGTATATATAAAGAAATGTATACTCTAATGTATACATACTTTAATGTATACCTAATGTATACTCTAAGGTCTTCACATTTGAAAATGGTAGCACTCTCCTGAATTGGCAGACTATTACTATCAAATGACTGCGAAAATGTCAAACAAGGCGACTATCACAATGGCTGCAAAGCTTTTAAAACGTCGGTTTGAAAATCTGTTAAGTATTTTATAAACAATGTCAACACAATTACTTAAAAATACTTAACTTAATACTGTTTGTTAATTTATAAATATGTAATTAATTAAAAATACGCATGCAAGTAGACAGCTTGTAGATACCTAACTTAGAGCTAATCGTTGTAGTACACGCATTAAAATTGCATTAGATGGCGTGTAGACTCTATTCTTTAGGGACGTCATATTATGTCAACACTTATTTGCTATGCTTTAGAGTGTGAAGCCCACGGGATTCCTTTATTTGTGAATAAAACGTGACAAAAGCCAATAAAGTCAGATGTTTAAAAACGTTGGCTGGTGGAGGATAGTAACTAGCATTAAGTCCGCCTACGTAAACCATAGTTCAGCAAGATATAAATAAATAAAATAGACTGGAACAGATAAGATAATGGAACAGAGAAGATAATGGAAAAGACGGAGAAAATGAAATGCTATCTTCTACGTTCCTAAGATAAAACACTCTTGCTCCCTTCACATTTAAAATTCTTGTCATATAAGGTATAGGTTATTAATGTAAAAATCGGCATTGAAAATTAGATAGATAAATATCCTCGCATGCATTTCGATCAATAACAATTACTAATAATTAAAAAAGATTTAACAATTATAATTCGGATCAATAAATCTTCTACAGTTTCTAGGAATGTTTTAATAATCATTAAACCATTAACTAAGTAACTATTGAATTTTCTAAACAATCCCTTAATTTATATTGATAAAGGTCCGGAGTGATTAAATTATATTCACAATGGTATACATCAAAGTCGGCCCAAAGTTAATTATATTAGTTTAAATTCACAAGAAACACAAGGTTTATGACCTCATTTAAAATTAAGTTTAATTATTGTGTAGGTTACCTCATAAAACATTACACAATTAAACAATATAACCGTATCTTTGTAGGCCACTTAAACCCATACTTTGTTGCTAAATCCAGCTATTACATACAAAAACACTCATAATACTAAAGCTATAATTACCCGAGCTAGTGTCTGTAACATTCATTTTACGTCTTCTATGAAACTAAAATGGTTTATTTTAATACGTCTTACATTATGTTTCCGTTGACAATAAAAAGAGGGTTTTTGAATTATTTTGTGATATTTATTTACGACCAAAATTGGGTCAGGATTTTTTTATGGCACTTTCTATGACCGCATACAGTCTTATATTAAGCTGAGGTATGATCCTCGAGCGGATAATTTAAATGAAAGTCTGCAAGCAGCCTGCCTAGAAACGTTTACAAACGGCCTGCCTATAATAAAGCGTATCTTTGTATAAGTATAACTAAACAGTACACGTATAATATTTTATCTTTTTACAAATTAAGCAGAATTCTGTAATACCTTTAATTAATTCAGTGAATCTAAAATGTTCACTGAATTAATTAATTCCCACACCCACTATATTTAAAATTATGAATTGGTTGCCTACCTTGTTTCTACCTCGTATTTTTATTCACATTTTGGGGAAACATCCGCATTTTGTTGACTAAATCGGCAGTGAAACTAAAAGGTTTGGCGCGTCATTTTTATTTTTAGTAGAACAATAGAAGATAGAATGTTTTACCATTCAAGTGTTTTCCCCATCCTCCATTGCTTACTATCAAGCAGGTTAAGTTTTTATTATCGAGCACATGTGACAGCACCCCTTGTGATGTTATACCGGACTGCGGTCTATGAATTGAGGCTATTGCTACCACAATTAAATAACTGCAAGTGCAAGTCCACTAGTTGGAATCGGCAACTTACGATCTGATCGCGAACTAACAAAGTTCGGTGAAGCGACTAAGCCACTTCACAGTCTGTATACTTGTTAGTAGTAGTACTACCCCGGATGACAAAATGAGCAAATAACCACAAATTGTCTGCCTACCAGTTTTAAAAATATCGCGTCTCAGAAAAAAGAGTTTTTAACGTGTTTAAAATGCGTTGTTATTGTATGAAAATGTTCTTGTTCTCGAAATAAAACTAGATAAAGCGATTTAAACAGAATTGTTGAACACGAATATTTAGGTTGCAAATACGAGAAAGTTTGTGAAATGGAATATGCAGCGAAACCACGATTGTCGCGATTCGTTTCATATTTATATTTTTACTAGTTTTTTTACGTTTCGTGTAGCGGCGAAGAAAATATATTTTTAACATATAAAATTTAAAAGCATTTATTGTTTTAGTTTCCAGTTTAGTCGGTTAATATTATTTTTCGGAAAATAATCTCCTTGGCATTTTTAACAAACTTCAATATACACTCGAACGAATTCATTCAAGTGGATTCGATTTAATTTAAATCCAATATATTTATTTATTTACGAAATCATACAATTTATTTTTCAATTACTTACATTTATTTAATTTATGTTTTAATTTATTAGAAAATGTTTCGCGAGATTATATATATATATATATATATTTATTGTGACTCGACATAATGATTCTATCCCCGCTTGATGTTAAGCCGAAATGTGGTATGAATGTCACTGCTACTACAATTTAATAACTGTGAGTAGCAATCACATCCACTATGCCGGCCTAGATGAAACCGGCAACTTACAAGCTGATCCCGAAACGTGACCAAAATCACTTCACGGTCTGTATACTTGTAAGTGGTGGTACTACCCCGGATCGGCAGACTGGGTACCATTGCCTACTTTTTAAAGTAGTTATTACTTTTATATTATCTTCTTTTAATGTGAAAATTATGTTATTAATCTGGCCAGTATAGTGACGGCGACGGGGCCAACCGTAAAGACTCGGTTTTTAGAGTCGTCGGCACTCTTGAGGTCTTTTAAGGCAAGCGGTCCGGTAATATTAATCGTAAAAGTATATTATTTATTATAAGTTATATCCTACCAGGAATTTGGGTATTTGTGGATACAACTTTACTTCTGCATGAATAAATAGTCATTTTTCTGGGACAGCAAAATGTATCCACTCATGGTTTGCACACCAGATGTACATCAAGGAATACTAATATAAATGATTTACGACATTTATAAATTCATATTCTCAGTTTCAATCAATCAATTAAAATGTTTTTTTATTGTGACTCGACATAATTATGACAACATCCCGCCTGATGTTAGGCTAAAGTGCGGTCCATGAATGGAGTTAACTAATGCTTACAGTCAAATAACTGTAAGTAGCAGTCACATTTACTATGCCGGCCTAGTTGGAACCGGCAATTTAAAAGGTGATCCCGAAACGCGACTAAGTCGCTTCACGGTCTGTATACTTGTAAGTGGTGGTACTTTTTCGGTCGGCACACTGCCTACCACTCTTACATACATGCTTACATGCCTTAAATGCGCCTATTACTAGCATAACTCTTTACTTCCTTCACATCCACAATACTCTTCATTAAAGCTCTGATGGTTATGCATACTACGGACTCTTGATTAAGAACGTCCCCTAAATAATCAAGGATTTGACTTCTAGGTCATGCAGAAGATTCTCAGTTCAGTAAAATTAATATTGTGTTACGAGTATTTGTTGTTGGGTAATGAAGTTTGTACATTAGTATAACATGGGAATCTACTTATAAGTATACGTGTAGCTCTTAAGTAAGAATACCTAGGGTTGTAACCAGTATTTTACCGATATTTTAAGTAAAAAATACATACGTTCGTACTTTATGAATTTATTCTAACGTGATTTGGTATTTTTAAATAATTTAAAATCTATAAATTATACTCATTCATTTTAAATTTGATGGCGTTCTTGGACTTCCAAGGGGACGGAAGCAAGGGCCGAACCTCAGGCAAGCCGAGGTCAGATATCGTCATACACGTCACAATACATAGAAAAACCAACGAAATCTTTTAATTGAATTTGTCATTCTTTTTTGTTCAATAGTGTTTTTTTGTTTAAAAAAAAAATTACATTCTTGGTCTAGTGTTTTTTTTTAATTTCAGCTTTTTTCAGGTTCGTCAAATTAAAATATACTACATAAATAATAAATTTTTCATTAAACTTCTTAAATTTACTTTCATTATTCTGCTCCTAAATTAATAAAATATTTTACATAGCAAAAAAATGTATGCTAAAATATTTAGGATACCTTTTCGCCCCCATTCTTATGTATGTATTAATTCAATTGCTTTTGTCGGCTCGCTTCCTTTATCCTTGTTTCAATTGAAGTCTAAAAGTTGAATTGAATTTTTTATACAGTTAGGAATATCGTCAAAGCTTTTTCTTTTAAATAATATAAAACAAGTAACAAAGTCTTGTTATTTGCAAAGACACTACCTAGCTTGTAGTGACTATACCTACAGACTACTATATATTATGTACTTATTTTTTCTACGCGTGTTCATTTCAAACAACTTAATGTTATTGATTTAAAATAGACGTCCCTGAAGCGACGAACATTGTTTACAAGTACTACACAAGTACCTTAATGGCGATCAATAGCAATCAGCAAACGACATACAATATTTAAGATTTGACCTATATTGATATTTTTATTTTGATTATGTGTTTTAGTATATACCCGTATTTTGATTAATAAAAAGAATCAAACACGTTGTCATGCCTCTATTCCCACAAGGGATGTAGTTGTAGACAACGGAACGCCACTTTCCACGATCTTAAAACAATTTGAGGAATTGAGGCGTGGTATAGTGGCAGTGCAATGGTTACGCAAACCGAGAGCACGGGTCCAAAACTACTTGCCAATACCAATGTATCTTGTGTTTGTATACAAACACCCAACTAGAAATGTAGCTTACTGTAGAAATGTAAAAGAAAAGATATATTTACCAGGCATTAAATTATATTTAAAACGTTTTTAAGTATATTGTGGATCGACTTGCAGTAGCACAGCACAGCACAGCAGCCTTGTGTCAAACTGGGGTAAATAGAGGCGTCAACTATATCAACAATTTCGGCAACTTTCTAGTTGATCCAGAAATGCCACTTTACAGTCTATCAATGCTCATTTTATTCGCCCAGTGCTTATGATAGAAACATCTTGTATCATTATAAGCATGTTAATATAATATTTCTTATTGTGGCTCAACATATGACAGCATCTCGCCGTTAAGCTGAATTATGGTCAATGAATGGAGGCGATTGAAATAGTTAAATAAATGCCACATCAAATACGCCAGCCTAGTTGAATCCGGAAACTTTAAGGATCCTGAAACGCGACTAAGTCGTGTAATTGATCTTGTGTACTTGAAAATAGTAGTGAATCATAATAACCTTATCTTTGCATTAGATATTTACAATACCCTATAAGAAATATCCATAAAGGTGATTGCTGGCTATTTTGTTTATATTGTAATTAAAATTAATTTAAAATTTTGAATGAAATTTTTAATTCAATTAGGAATTGTGGAAAATAATAACCATAGGAAATATCAATCAATCAATCAAATTGTCACGCCTTTTTCCCACAGGGATAGGCAGAGACAATGGAGCGCCATATAGGGTATTGTAAATTAGATATTTACAATACCCTATAAGAAGTATCCATAAAGGTGATTGCTGGCTATTTTGTTTATATTGTAATTAAAATTAATTTAAAATTTTGAATGAAATTTTTAATTCAATTAGGAATTGTGGAAAATAATAACCATAGGAAATATCAATCAATCAATCAAATTGTCACGCCTTTTTCCCACAGGGATAGGCAGAGACAATGGAGCGCCACTTACCACGATCCTTACACAACTCCCTTGCTTCCTTTACATCCACAATTCTCCTTATACAGGCCCTGTGGTTATGGGCACTAGGCAATTTAGCTTTCTTAAGGATGTCTCCGATTTGGTCGGAAAACACTCTCCTGGGCCTGCCTTGTTTAACGCATCCATCCACATCCGATTTATAAATTCCTTTCGTCAATCTACTTTCACTCATCCTTTCCATGTGCCCAAACCATCGAAGCATTCCTTTGAAAATAAAAAAAAATAAAAAAAAAAGGAATTAACTCACTTTAAAGACTGTAATTAAATTTCAGATGCATTAAATAATATTTTAATAACTAATAAAGTTAAGGGTTGCAGCGCAGTATAAATATATTATGCTCTTTAAAATTATAAAGCTTTTTGGTACTATAAGGCAGTATATAACCCAGTTAAACACATTTTTTTGTGGCTCTACATATGACAGTACCCTGCCTGATGTTAAGCTGGAGTGCAGTCTATTAATGGTAGTGTTTGCAAGTTAAATAACTGACAACTTTCAAACTGATCCTGAAACGTGACTTAGTCACTGTACTGCCTGTACACTTAAATAAGTTTTTTTTAAATATAGTTTTCTATAGTTTAGAGTTATCACTACTGATTATTATTTGTATTTTACGTTGTTATTTAAATTTTACATAAAAAATTGTAGCCGCGACCAAATCACTTCACGGTCTGTATACTTGTAAGTGGTGGTACTACCCCGGATCGGCAGACTGGGTACTACTGCCTACCACTCTTTGATAACCAGACCCAAAGCAAATATCTGCCTCTTTTTTTATTAACAAATATTTGCAATATTTAATATAATTATTCACACTTTCAAATAAAAGCGATGAAACAATTATGTGCTCCGACCAGGAATCGAACCCGGGTCTTTACGCGCAACAAACCAATCGCTAACCGTTCGTCCACGCCTGTCGTCATAAAAACTAGTCCGGCTGAACTAATCCGGAAATATGTTTACTTTAAACTGAGTCATTCCTCAGTCTTTACAGCTAAAAGTGCACCTCCCTTGAACAAGAGTGAATTCCACTCTTAAACAAATCATCATTATCACCCAGAAGGCGTTCACTGCTGAACATTGGCCTCCCCCTCAGACCGCACAGATGCCAAAAAAACGACAAGATGCCAGCTGCATCCACTGGTTATTCGTGACTTTCACTATGCCGTCAGTCCACCTAGTTCGAGGCCTACTCACGCTGCGTTTGCCGGTTTATAGCCTCCAGTCTAGAACCTTCAAACAAATACCTGTCTTAAATTTACTACGCACCCAAAATATTTTATGTTATGTTATTGATTTTTACTTTATTTTTCTTTTTGAATACTCAATACCTACAAGGTTGTCCATAATTCAGATAGACACAATTTATAAAGGTATCAAACTTTTAAGGTAAAAACATAATTGTAGTTATTAGTCTACAACTGACGAAACTTTTAACAAACTCCGTAAAACATGTTATTCGTAGACACTATCCGTAAATTATAGTGAAATAGAAACGATAAGTATCAAAATTGTTGATATTATATTAAAAAATTCAGTTGTGAAATTTTGGAATTTGTTCTTTAAGCGACCGTAGTGTAGGTAGTGGCAGTGCAATGGCTACGTAAGCCGAGTGGCACGGGTTCGAAACCACTCACCTGCACCGGTACCAATGTATCTTTGATATATGACTTTAGTGGCTTAGTATAGAAATGCATAATAATAAAGAATAAAAAACAAAAAAATAAAATAGGTATGTTAGCAACTTAATACACATTGATATTTTCATAGAGATGCCTTGTTTATTTTAGTTTTAATATAATTGGTAACGTAATAGAATTTTAACCAATCCGAATGAAGTCTTAATTATATTGCCTGTGATCAATAATTCAATTTATTCGTAGGTATTTTAGTTTTAGTTTTTTAACTTTAGACTAATCTCAAGATCAAGATCAAGATTAAATTAAAATTCAAAAGCATTTTTGCTATGTCGATGAAAGCAATTTTCACAGAGATCTATCTTAGTGATATAAACGCATTAAATTTTCTGGTAAAAAGGCCCTTTTGTAATAGCTATTCTGATTTCTTATTTTTATTTCTTTAATTTTTTTTAAATGTTTAAAAAAATAATTAATGAATTAAACAAATACGCGGCTTATTATCGTTTTTATTTTTGGTTATCTTCGTGGCTACGATCGCTGCAAAGCTCTCGAAACGTTGGAATAATAAAAAAAAATGTGAAATCAATAACCAAAAATAAACGCGATACTAAGCCGCATAAGTCGCAAATCAAAGTTCGCGCTAAGTATAAGAAACTTATAAATTAGATTAGTAAAATCAGTGTTGTATAAATATTGTGCAACAAATACATAGAACGTTATTAACGAAAAGTTCTCTAATAACTGGTGGTCCTTACAAGCCAAATGAGAATAACTTAAAACAAACTATAAAATAACGATATAAAAAAAATATATACCACTAGCGCTTACCTGCGGCAGTGGAGTGGTACCGAAAGGGGTGTGTTTTTGTTCACTTGTCACCTTTCCCGTACTGCAATTCTGCCGCAAGAACCTACCAAGACCCACCCAAGGACCAAAACTGCCCATCCACTAACAAGTAAATTAAACTCAAAACAAAAATAAAAGCTATGAAACGAATATTTCCTTCGACTGGGAATCGAATCTGGGACTGTACTCATACCGAATTGGTGCGCTAAAATGCGCCATTCCTGTCATTACACAGCTATATGGTTATACATGTCTTTAGGTTATGCATGACGTATCAAACTATATGTACGTTGACATAGCTACGAAGAAATGTAATTAAGTTAATGTTGCGATGGAATATAACCGGATCCAACCAGTAGTAAGTGGAATTGAACATTGTCACGTGTCTCAGCGATAATTATCTTTATTATTTTTATACAAGTATACACTCAGATTAAATAGAAAGAATGTCATGTTACTTTAAGAAACCTCAGGTTGAAAGTCTCACGGTGTATTCATAAAGGAACAGGCAGACGTGGCAAGTGGCGCTCCATTGTCTCTGCTTATCCCTGTGGCGGAAAGGCCCGACGATTGATTAAAATAAATATTTTTATTGTCATTACATCATTATAGAAAATAGTTTCTTAACTCACGGTCATTGAGTCCCACAAATTCACGGTCCGCCCCTGAGTCTAACCGCCATGAAAACTCCAGCTTAACATCAGGCTTATCCAAAAATAATGAAAAAGAACTAGTACCCAATTTCCTTATCGTAAAATAAATTCGTTTCAATTTGAATAATGAAGATCCTTTATTCAAAATATCATAAACTAACCTGACTTATTTCGTCAGTTACCAAAATATGTTAACTTTGAATTCAAAAGTAACAATACGTGAACGAAGCAAAACAATCCTTATTGCGAGAGTTTGACGTATCATTTTCATATGACTATGTTTAACTTTGCCTTCGGACTCAGTTTATACCCCTTGGGAGTGCTGGAAACTGCTCTCTCGCTAAAACTTCCCCGATTTATATGTTACGATAGTCATAATAAAATACGGTCAATGTTGTACCTAATACATTTTTGCTGAAACTACATAAAATATCTTTTATTCTTATACCTTAATTAACAGTTTATGTTAGGTTTGAGAGCAGTCCATGAACAGAGGCGAGTTCTACTACAGTTCATGAATTCCAAATAGCCATTGCACCTACTAGGCCAGCCTAGCTGGAACCGGCAAATTTCAATCCGAAAGCGACTGAGTCACCTCAACGATCTGTACAATAATAGGTGGTGGTACTACCCATCTTTAACAAACCCGAAGCAAATATCCCAAGCGAGCGTGAAAAAGGTTCCATAGTCTGGTTACCATAGTCAACATTAAGGTTTTTTTTGGTCGCTTGGCAAGTCAGTCCCAAAAAAAGCATAGTGGGATTTTGGAATGTTTTTTGATTGTGTTCCTGTAAGAGCATGTTAAGGAATTTCGAAATATATCTGTAAATACGAATTTGCAGTCGAATCAAATGGGTAGGCTTATTATTTCTTTATCGAACAATTGTCAAATGGAATGCCATGTGTTTTACCTATCCAATAACCTTAGTCCTTCAAGCAAGGCGTAAGAAAGCTCTGTAAGATCTTGGTTTGCGTGACTAATTTACAATGCCTAGACCACGGTCGCCATAGACATTTAATGAATATAAAATTAATATAATTAATAATAGTGTTATAAGTCCACATGGACGAATCTACGAATAATATAATAGATTGAAAGTAAATATTGTAAAGGTCACCAAGCCAGGGACATGAAATATTGAGGCAACACATTATTTATTATCTATAAATTATTCCATGATAACCAAATCAATGACAAACTTAAACGTAGCTTTCGGTTTTACAATTTGTTTTTAATAGATCAAGGTATTCGAATATCGATGATCGTGAGGTTTCTAATGAAGTTACTAATTTAATATTGTTTGAAGTCGAATAATGATTGCTACTACAGTTATTTTCCTGTAGTAGCAATCATTATCATCATCATCAGTTACCCGGTTACCCATGACTTTCACTATGTCGTCAGTCCACCTAGTGGGAGGCCTACCTATGCTACGTCTTCCGGTTCGTGGTCTCCACTCTATAACCTTTCTTCCCCATCGGTTATCGGTTCTTCGAGCGATGTGGCCAGCCCATTGCCACTTCAGTTTGCGAATCCTACGTGCTATGTCGGTAACTTTTGTTCTTTGGTGAATATCCTCGTTCCGGATTCTATCGCGCAACGAGACACCAAGCTCTCTCCATTGCCCGCTGAGCGTCTCAGTGCCATATGTCATCACTGGCAACACACACTGGTTGAAAAACCGCATTCCAGCCTAACATTAAGCGGGTGCTGTCATATGTCGAGTCACAATTTAATAATAATTACATTTAATTTGTTTTTTTTTGTGCTAAATATGTAAAATATTTACATAAGTCGTAAAATGTGAAAGATGATAGTAATAACAATAGTAACTGTCTATTAGCTCTGCCTTTCCTTGTGCTGATGGCACAAAAAGTTTTAAACAATGTGCTTCTAACTATTTAATTAATTAAATTAAAATATACGTTGAATGCGTATTTTCATAAACTCTTGAATGAGTCATACGTATATAGGACTGCACCTTTTACGTGGTAATGAAAATTAATTCACGGAATAGGCAGATTTAGACATCTTATATAAATCGTTTATTAAGAAACCTATTTTGTGATTTGTTGTTCTCATAATCCAATTCATTAAATAGAATTTATACTGTAGAAAATGTGATCATTAAGGAGACGATAGCGGATGGCGAAGTGCGCGATAGATATGGTTTGAAAGAAACATTCATTTCTTACAATTATAACAAATGCTATTCACAAAATTTTAATTTGCATTAGTGTATCCAGTTTTGTTGGACTTTTCTATTGTCTATCTGTCAGAATTAATTGCTTATTATTAGATTTAGTTTCTTACTATAGAAATACTTCCAATGTGTCCATAAACAATACACAAACTAAGTAACTACTAATGTAATGGTCATTGTTTCTACTATAGGCAGACATGTATGGAAGAAACTTTCAGGATTATTGTTATTGTTAAGTTATCACGAGAAAGTTATAATAAACATACGTAAGTAACATACTGACGATGTAACCCCAGAGGTTCCCAAAGTTTTTTTCGATTTTTTTTCTGGTTCCGGTGGACCCCTGTATCTACGTTTCTACCATATTCCCAAAACTTGTCAAAAATATTAAGATTAGTTCTAATGAAAGTTTAGCGGTGCTTTGCAAGTCTTGACACGTTGTACTGAATATGGAAAATGCAGGTTTACAAAAGTAAGAGTCGCTGAGCTTCTTAAAATATTAAGTCAAGCCAACATTTTTGTTCTTCACTATGGAAACCAGATAAATTATCGTAGACCCCCGTTTACGAATTGCAAACCCCCATTATTTTTGGCACGCTAACATACGCGTCGCGTCGAGTCTCACGTGGAACCCTAGACCACTTTGGAAATCAATGATCTACACAAACGTGTTTTATTTTATAATGACGTGACTTCTAACCTCAATTTCTTTGGTAAGCAAGAGGAGATCCAAAAGCGCCAAACGACTGCACCCGACTTATTTTATAGTTACCTCAGTCGCTGTTACCAAGCCGGCCAGAAGTGCTTTTCAAGCTTTGCCTAAAGAATCTAAGGTTATCAAAAGGGCTAAAGCATTCCACGTGTCGATTGTTAGACAAAAAAAACGACACGCCGAACCTTTCAGTTCGTTTATCCAATCAGTTGACAAAATGTAAAAGCTTTTTCCGTATATAAAAGTTATCACAGGGGTAAAAATACGGGGTAAAGCCATGCTTGTCAGAACATTCACTGTTGTATGAGTACAGACGACAAGCTTGCCATGTCTCTGTGAAACTCTCGTAACCTCAGCTTCACCTACTGCTCGTTCAGTATTAGTAATTACGAATGTTTTAGTATCAAGCATAAAGGGAAAATAATGAAAATAGTATTTTTTTAAATTAGATCTAATTATTACAATGGCAGATCAATGCAGAAGAGTTGTTTCCAAGTAAAAAAAGGATACGTGGCCATGCGCCATGTATTGGTTGTAACAGTAGTCCGTCACACATAAAGTCCCGGGTTCGATTACCGGTTAAAGCAAAGATTTAGTTCATAGCATTGATTTGTTATTATGAAATTTGCTAATAAAAAAGATTTTTAATAAAGCGGACATTTTTGCTCCGGGTCGGTTTTTGTCTAAAAGTGGTGCTCAGTCTTACAATCCGGGGCAATACCTTCTCTGACAAGTGTACAGACTTGTCAGTAAAGTGAATTAGTCGTTTTCGGAATCAGCTTGTAAGTTACAGGTTCCAACTAGGCCGGCATAATGGATGCGACTACTAATTATTCATGGCCTGTCACCCAGCTTAACGTCAGGCAGGGTCTTGTAATAGGTCGAGCAACAATACAAAAAAATTAAAAACTATACGAAAAATGGAGCATGCTAATCTAAATTTATTTATAATTACAATCTAGGTTAACGTATAATTATATTAAGTTTAAATTTGATATATTATTTGCTTTTATTATATTATTTTTAATTTTATAATAAGATAATAAATTATAAGATATAAAAAAAATATTATTTCACAAATAAATAATTGTTCATTGTAACCAAGAAAATCATGTAGGTATAGAATGTATGGACAAACGTAAACGTTAATTAGAATCTACCTATATTTATAACTTTTGACGTAGAGTTGATTAAAATAATGTTTTTATTTACATGTACACCATTATCATAATATTTAAGCGTAGTTAAAATTTTAAAATACGTATTTAAAATACTTTTATTCAATAGATCTAAATTACAAAATGCAATTCTTACCTTTCCAAACTCGAATCAGCAGGACGCCCACCAGCCAATGCGAGAAGAGACACAAATTCAATATTTAATTTATTAAAAAATCACATTAAAATTCAAAACTTTCTACAATACAATCACCCCTTGAGTGATGAAAAACACATAATACTGACACATGTCACAAAAGTTTATTTAATACAAAAAAACCTGTCAAATGTATTTGTGGAACTCTTGCTCGATAATTAACGTTAAATATTACGTTTGACCGAATGGCTACGTCTTTCAATATCGGTCACGAATTAAATATTTACGGTTTTCAGAGAGCGACGAGTCACACGTGCTCACCGCGCGAGCTTTTCCTGAAGACTACCGACGGACTGAAAGATTCACCGTAGCCGCTCTGACAAAGACAACGGAGCTTTGCTGTAGGAAGCCTAGTTAAGTCAAGTTATTTATGCACTATTTTCTGCATGCATTGAAAAGTTTTGTTGTTGAAAATTGTCTTTAAAGTAGTTTTTAAAGAAAAAATATAAGTGTTCCGTTTCGTTAAAATTTAACTTGAGGAGTCATTAAGTTTTATTAATTCAATGTTTTATCTGGTTTGACCCATTGATAGGCAGAGACAATGAAGGGCCACTTTCCATGATCCTTTTTTTTTTTTTTTTTTTTGTTATCGCAGGAGAATCCCTTCGGATACCCCGCCACCAAAAGGGGAGTGACGGGGTTATGTGGTGCGCACTAAACTCCTGCGGCGACCATCTCGGCGCTTATACGAAGGGGGGCCCGGGAGTACCTGTAAGGCTTTCTACGGATCACCCCCTCCACGCCAGCTATTAAGCTCCGCCTACTTAAGAGAAGGAAAACCGCCTGTTTTCCTTCTCTTTTACGGCAGCGCTATGATCGCACTGCGCTGCCGTCCTCTCGGGGCCGTGTGTCCGGGTGTGCAGCGCCCCTACACGTACACACCCACGACCCCAAAGGCACTCTAGCTACTCCACACAGTGCCCTCTGCTCTCAGAGGGACACGTGGAGCAGCGCCACACGTCAGACTTTTAGCCATCAGCCAACAAGAACCCCTTAAGGGAAGTTATTGACTGATGCCCAGGATGCACCGGCCCATCTGCTTTCCGCATCACCGAAGCGATACGGTAAACAGACAGACACACGAGGAGGTAGTCTGACTTAGCACCCCACTTTCCATGATCCTGATACAACTTCCATTGACGTCAGGCGTGGACGAACGGTTTAGCGATTGGTTTGTTGCGCGTAAAGTCCCGGGTTCGATTCCCGATCGAAGCAAATATTTGTTTCATAGCTTTTATTTGTAATATTTAATAATATTATCTCTGATGCGACGTCATTAGATGATATTTTTAATTTATAGCTTAATTATAGTTAATATACTGTTTTATCTGTTTCTCAATAAAGATTAAATAAATAATATTAAATATTGCAAATATTTGTTAATAAAAAAAGAGAGATAGATATTTGCTTCGGGTCTGGTTATAAAAGAGTGGTAGGCAGTGGTACCCAGTATGCCGTCCGGGGTAGTACCACCACTTACAAGTATACAGACCGTGAAGTGAATTTGGTCACGTTTCGGGATCAGCTTGTAAGTTGCCGGTTCCATCTAGGCCGGCATAGTGGATGTGATATAAAATTACTATATTTTTTTTTATGGACATAGGTTACGTAGAGATAAGAAGTTACGTAATACTCCCACGATCCTGTCTCCCAACTCTCTCGCTTCCACGATTCTCTTTAACAAACTCTCTAATTTATTAAGAATGTCCCTTTTTCATGAATATTCTGGATCATTCCCCAAGTAATATATACTCCCCACCTCAGATTCATAAATCACTTAAGAAACTAAATATCTTTTCATTAATTTTTTTAATTTACCGTATACAACGTATACATAGAATTAATAAATATGTTAATGATTTACGTTAGAATTTAGGGCTTTGTAGTCTTTGTAGTCTTTAGCGGGCTCGTTTCCGCACTTGAAGTCCTCTTCGGTATCTTTGTGCGTTCTCCAACGGTTCTCCTTCAACGGAGCCACCCGATCTCCTCCAGGAAGGCCAGGAGACCCTTCTCGTTCCTGCAGACCTCCGGAAGCGTCCTCGCGTTGCCAAGGAACTTCTGTCTCGCTTCTGCTACTGTTGTGCTCCTGCAACTCAAGAGCACATGTGCAGCTGTCTCCTCCTCATTCAGACATCCCCTACATAGGGGGCTGTCCGATATGTTGAGGTTGTACAGGTGCTTATTAAAACCGCAATGCCCCGTTATAACACCTACCAAAGTGCGGAGCTTGGCTCTGCTGAGGTCTAGCAGACGTCCAGTCAAGCGTCTGTCTATGTGAGGCAGAGCATCTCTGGACTGTCTGCAATCCGTTGTTTGTGACCATGCGTCTTCATGTTGGTTACCTGTTCTTTGGCGTAGCCAGCTGCGCAGGAATTGGAATGGTAGGGGCACAATAGGTCCCGGTCCCATCGGTTGACAGGACGACCCCTTCCTGGCCAGCTCGTCCGCCGCGTCATTGCCCAGCGATCCACTATGACCCTTGATCCATTGGAGAGTGATCTGGTTCGACGTGCATACGTCCTCCAATGCCAGGTGGCATTCATAGAGTAGAGCTGAGTTTTTGCAGTTGCTTTCCAGACCCAAAAGTACCGCTTTGCTATCGGAGAGGATCTTTATTTTATGGTTGGCAATTCCCCTCCTCGCTATTGCATGCGCTGCCTGCAGAATACCAACACATTCTGCCTGAAACACAGAGCTGTTTACGTCGAGCGTTGTTGAGATATTTATGTTTAAATCCCACGAGAAGGTTCCTGCCCCTGTTCCCGCACCGGTCTTGGATCCATCGGTGTAGATTCTTAGTTCCTCGGCGCCAGAGTGGTCCTTTTCTTCCTCGCACAGTTGTATTTTATAGCTCTTTTCGAATACAAACTTCTTCGGGATTCTGTCAATGATCGATACTAGGAGGGGCTGTTCCTCAATTGCATCGTTGAGAACTGTTGTGTGTGTGGCTCGGCAGTCTATGTTCCAGAGGTTCAATGTTAGAAGCCTCGTTGCCGTCAGTGTCGCCTCCAGCTGCACATGCAGATGTAGGGGCAGTATGCCCAGGATGACCTCCAGCGCCTTTGTGGGTGTTGTAAGCAAGCAGCCTGTGATGGCCGTGCACGCCATGCGCTGGAATTGTTGCAGTCTGTCTTGAACGGTCTTCAGCCTGGTTCTGGGCCACCAAGTCGACGCACCGTAGGTGACGAACGGTCTAATAATGGAGGTATACATCCAATTCATAAATTTAGGGCTTTAATGGATTAATCTTTAGTAGTATTAAACAAATTATACATCCTTCAAAACCTTATTGGTGAGGTAATGAAAATATTTTTTTCGTTCACGTTATGATATTATTTGGTGGTTTATCGAAGCGTTAAAGCAGCTTTCAATCATATTGTAATTTACATATTCAGTCATGTGTCTTATTTCATATACGAAATTCTATTGACTCCTCCGTCTTTTTTATTAAGCTTTCGAACGCAAACACGTGGCTAAAATGCTGATATATAAATCTTTTTCTTTTGACATTTTTGGCGAGTTTTATGTATTAGAATTGTTATGTCTGGTAAATATTATCATGTCACAGCATTGTGAATGATTAGGTAAAAAGTTCTATAGTTTATGCTATTACTATGTACAGTAAACTAGTAAATTTTAATTAATCAATCCTTATTTTTTCTGGGATACTGACACAACTATTTTGCTTCTTTTACATTACCTATTTTCTTCACGTAGCCAGGCAATTATGGCATATATAGGCTCCTGTTCTTTTAAAGTTTAAATAACCTATTTATAACTATTTATTTATTTTGTTACTTAAAAATATTTTATATTCTCGATTATTCATTACTGTTTATTTACAAAATAATATTATATACGAAAAATATTGTTAATGTCAGGGAAGCGAGGGAGTTGTGTGTCAAGTGGCGCTTCATTATCTCTGCCTATCCCTTTAGGAAAAAGGCGTGACAATTTGATTGATTGAGTGATATATATTAAAAATACAACGTTTTAGTGTTTCAGTAGGTAATAGGGATAGAATTATCTTCCCTTTTGACTTATACAACTTTATATCCAAATTAAAAATTATTTAACTGTAGTAGCAGTCGCATCTATTTATAGACCGCATCACAGATTAAAATCAGGCAGGATGCTGTCATATGTCGAGCTACATAAGAAAACCACTATAGGTACTGCAAAAGAATATATGCCCCGGAGAAATTATTAACTACTTAACTTAATTAACTATGATCGATACTCTAATCCTATTATTATGTTATTATCAATCCTTAATAATGCCACGTTGGTATAAATAAATACATACAATCATACTAATGTTATAATAACTTGAGAATCGTACAGTACTATGTATCATACTGTGAACTTAGTTGCAATAGACCTTGGAGTAAAGAATACAGTTGTAATATGAAAAATGCACTTTAAAAGAATATGTAATGAATTGAAAGGGTTAGTGGCCGCAGTCGCTGTCGCTGGTTCCAACTTGGTCGGCATAGTGAATGAGACTGCTACTTGCAGTTTTGTCACTTTAACAGCAACCTCCATTCATAGAAGCTGCAGTGAGTTTAACACCAAGCAGGGTACTGGATTACAGGCCACAGTAATAATAATAATTAAATGATTGTAGAGTAATTTATAGCCGACTAATGACAATGACTTAGACAACTGTAGGCTGAAACGTTTTCTTTTCAGTGCGCGGATTGGATCTCCCCTGGCAAGTCGAAATTAGATGTCAGGTCTCAATTAAAAATAGGTAAGAATGACAGTTAAGTATGCGTCCATAATGTCACGATACGTGTTAACGTTCATGTAAAACAACAACTTAATACATTCACTAAGTAAATTAAAATGCGAAAAACAGTCCGAAGTCATGCGTGGTTTATTTATTAACGCATTTTGTTGTAAGTGGAACGAGGTCATACCACTTACATGTGACCAGGGTGACATTATTTTAAATATACAGGAAGTATTGAGAATCAATATTGGAAGTTTTCGGAAGTGTTTGTTAAGGGGAAGTTTTTAGGGGTTTTATAGGAGAGATGGCTATTTGGAAAATATGGCAGGTTATTATATTTTTCTGGAGCTCTAAGTCTGATGCTAAGCTTGGGTGCGGATGCTACTACAGTTAAATCACTAAGTACCAAACCACTGGTTGGAACGGACAATTTACAAGCTGATCCCGAAACGCGACTAGGCCTGTTTACGGTCTGTACACTCGTAAGTGATGGTATTAATATTAACCTGAACCGAAGCTGGATAAATTTATCCAGTTTCTAATAGATAAATAAACTTGCCTACCACTTTTAAGCATTAACGGATTTGTACTCGATATGTAGCTTTGCTTATTTGAACGTACCGGAATTGTCCCAAAAGACGAATGCGAACAGTGTGTTCCTAATTATATTTTTAACTTGTGAAAAGAAGCCAGCAAATGCAGATGCACGTGAAGCAGATGTGCTTACATTAAATATTTTACAATGTATTATAATTAATGTTACCGACATTTTATTTAGCCTTATTATGATCCACTTTAAGCTTATGGTCCAATACGTTTGTATATTGATGTAATATAATTTTAATTATTAATATAAATATAAATATCTATAATTGTAATATAATTAAATATCTTAGCATGCATCTCTTTCGCCTTTTTATTATTATAATAGTTGACAATATCTTTTTTTACAGGCGTAGCGCCTAACTGAGTAAGTTCCTGCGGGCGGGAGGGGTGACATGAGAACGAAAACATCAGTGAAGCGCTAGTAAGCTTGTCTAACTATAAATGACGCGCCCCTCCACTTTATTAGTTTATTTAAATGTATGAATGCAAATATTTCTAACTATACTATTATACTTTATCTTCGTGCTCCTCCTTTGGGGTCTAACCAGCTACTGAAAAACCAATTACAATTGCATTTTCGGTGTGTTTTATCCATATTTTATATTTGCTCGTGTGCGTAAATGCAGTGGCCCCTCCACATCATTTCGGCTTAAACAGACTATAGTATGGTTAATATTTGGTCGACAATGTTGAATTAATAGACTGAACATAGAGTAAACAGGTATCTAGGTTATTATTGTAAATCATTTTGTACATATTATGTTTGCAAACCACAAACAAAATTAAAAAATATAAAACACCACAGTTTGTTTCAACTCTTTTATTTTATATTATTATTTTTAGCTACATGGCATTTATTTTATCGATGTCTATTCCTTGAGGGTCCGTTCCCCACCCTTTATGTCTTTTTATAGCCTTGACTGAAAAAAAAAGATATCATTACTTGATTGAAATCCTTGAATATTAAATTACATTTTCTGTTTTTTTAACTTTTGTTTAAAATCACATCGCCACATCGCTCGAAAAACCGACAACCGATGGGGAAGAAAGGTTCTAAAGTGGAAGCCACGGACCGACAAACGCAGCGTGGGTAGGTCTCCCACTAGGTAGACTCGACGGCATAGTGAAAGTCACGAATAACCAGTGGATGCAACTGGCATCTCGTCGTTCCCCAATATATTTGATCTAAACTAAACGCATAGCTCTTAGTAATTACATACAAAAAAATATATTATTTTGCTAATACTAGGCGTAATATTAGAAATTATTAGCATTTCAGATTCAAATAAGGCGGCCATAGTCTAATTGTAGTAAGGATAACGGTGACCTCGGTTCATAAGCATCTTGTCCTCAGTGCATTTTGATATTACTTTAGCCATCCAGTTTCAGATATAGCCACGTTTAGTATAGAGATCATTAAAAATAAGTTATTAGTAGAAATCGGTACTATCACTGACCTCTGGTCCGATGTGAATAGCAAGCATCATGTCATAGTCGTTTGAGCCAACGTGGATATTCGCTCGGCCGTTTGAATTCACTACAATTGTTCTGCCAGTGCATGAACCACCCGTCCTTCTTCCAGAGATAACATCACAATAGCTGCCAGCGGGAAGGCAGGTCTGTAGATGACAGTAAAATTTAAATATGATAATTATTTCACCACTTATACATGAAATTTAACGGAATTTTAATATCACAAAAGTAGTGGTCAGTAGTAGAAATCCGTAGTTAGTAACAGGCGTGGTGCATCGGTTATGCGTGAAGTCCGTTTCCCGGTCGGGACAAATATTTGTATCATAGCTTTTGTTTGTAATATTTAATAACTAGATTGAATTTAGCGTCGTGGTGTAGTCACCGTGTACACAATGGTTTACACAAACTGAGAGCATGAGTTCGAAACCGCCCACCTGCACCATTACCAATGTATCTTTGATATACTCGTAATATGTACTTTGGTTGTCCTGTTTCTACGATACAAGCACTTTAGAAGCTTACATAAAGAAATTTATATTTAATTTTTTTTTTTTTACAATTATTTGTTAATAAAAAAGAAGCGGTGATTTGCTCCAGATTTGCAGTGTCGCCCAGTCTATCGAACCAGGATAGTGCCACCACTTACAAGAACCTACTCAGACCTTGAAGTGAATCAGTCGCGTTTCGGGACCAGCTTGTTGGTTGCCGGTTTTACCTGTAGTAGCAGTCACCTTCAAAGGATGCTGTTATAATATCGAAAAAGTACCTGTAAATTTTGATCCAAGTTCCACATATCTCCATTGAAAGCAATAAAAGCGTTTCCACCTCTGCAGAACGCAATCTGGTTGCTTCCATTATCCCACCAATCATTGACGCCAGTGTTGCCAGCTGCATTCCTAAATGCAACCATTTGGAAGATCTGTCGCCATCTGTGCTCACAAACCCAACCGTTTCCGCATGTTCCATCCTGATGAAATATGTATCCTTCAGTTTATGTTTTAACCGACTTCCAAAAAGAAGGAGGTATACAATTTAAGGTGACCGTGGTGTAGTGGCAGTGCAATGGTTACACAAACCGAGACTTGAAACGACCCACCAATGTATCATTGATAGCTTAGTATAGAAATGTATAATAATAAAAATTTGGCTGTATGTTTTTTTTATGTGTGTCTCAGAACTTTTTTTTTGAGTGAACTGATTTTGATAATATATTTTTATATTGAGACGCGACATCTAAGTTTAACTTTCCCTAACAACCCTAACTGGTTGTTAGGGACAGTCTAAGAGCGTCTACGACTGAATAAACCGATTTAAATTATCACCGTTATTATGCCGGCGAGATAATTTATGTTTTTTTAAACGAGATGCGACACGTGACTGTTATTCACTAGAATTTAACTGTAGAAGCAGTCACGTCTTTTCATGGACCGCACTCTACCTTAACATCAAGCGTCACAATACGCAGTACAGATACATATACATATGCACACCACATATGCAGAGTCACAATATTTTATAAAAAAAATCATATAATATATAGCGTCTCAATAAATACAAAAACGCATGTGTACTCGTACTTATTGTGTTTCTTAATGATAAGTAAAAATAATAAACTTTGAGCAAACATAAATATTGGTGCATAGGCGATTTCATCTAGATACGAAAATAAAATAGAGATTACTTACGGAATTAATAGCAGGGGAAATAATTTCGCCTCTGTTATTCATTGGAGGTCCAGCTTCAGTATTTGTAAACGCGAAACTACTCATCAACTGTGGTTGCCCATAAGGATGAGCTAAAGTAAAGGCAACAGCCCCCTTATAGGGCCTAGGATTTTTATATGTCAATATGTTCCCACCAGCACCATGGCCTCTCTGATTATCATGATTTTCAACAAAGGTTAAAGCTACTTCATGTCGTAAAAGACCCCATTCAGGGCCCCAATTTCTCAACCATCTCAGTTGGTTTCCACCGGTAAAGGCTCTACTTAGTTCCAATCCGAATTTGAACTCCGTCACAGCTGCAAGTGGTGTGTATTCATCGCGGCTCACCGCCTCACCTCCTAAATCAATCACTTCTTGATAGATATATGGCCGAGCGTTAGGGGGAAAACCATGCGCTGTGTTCAGATTGTTGAGTCTATCATAGATAATTTGAAGGTCTCCTGGCCACATGTGTTTTGCGGCATCGATTCTGTATTTTAAAATAATATTAATTTTGTGATCAAAATACTTAGACCTAATATACATCAATCAATCAATCAAATTTCCCACAGGGATAGGCAGAGACAATGAAGCACCATTTGCCACGATCCTTACACAACTCCATTGCTTCCTTCACAGGCACAATTCTCTTCATACAGGCTCTGTGGTTATGGGCACTAGGAAGGAATTTATAAATCTGATGTGGATGGATGCGTTAAACAAGGCAGGCCCAGGAGAGTGTTTTTCGACCAAATCGGAGACATCCTCAATAAAGCTAATATACATTTATAGAATAAAAAAATATTTACCTGAAACCAGCAACTCCTAGATCGATAAGATGATTCATAAATCCCACTATTTGGCCTCGTACATATTCCGTTCCTTGGTTCAAATCTTTCAAGCCAGATAGCTGACAATTCCTTACCTAAAAACAAACCTAATACCTTATCAAATCGCTTCAGCCACAAAAAAATTAAGCATGTTAAGGCGACCGTGGTATAGGGGTAGTGCAATGAATGGTCTTGCAAACTGAGAGCACAGGTTCGTAACCACTTGCCGGTACCAATGTATCTTTTGAATACTGTACTTTGGTCCTCCTCTTTTTATGATACCAAGCACTTTGGTAGCTTTGTATAAAAAAAGAAAAAATCATTCCGCTGGTATAGTGACGGCGACTTAGGCAACCGTAAACTGAAATGATTATTTCAGTCTTCGGTGCTTTTAGACTATCAGGTAAGTAGGTCAGATGTCGCGTTTCAGTAAAAGTTAAATACAGATTATAATAAAATAGAAATGCATTAGCTGATGCTTAAGACGACCGTGGTGTTCGGGCAGTAAAATGGTCAGGCAAACCTATAGTACTCGATTCAAAAACCATACGCTGGTACCAATGTATCCTTGATATATTATGTAATTATTTTTATTGTGACTCGACATATGACAGCACCTAGCTTAATGTTAAGCTGAAGTGTGGTCCATTTATGGATGTCACTGCTACTACAATTCAATATCTGTAAGTAACAGTCACATCTACTATGCCAGCCTAGTTGGTACCAGCAACTTACAAGCTAATCCCAAAACGTGACCAAATCACTTCACGGTCTGTATACTTGTAAGTGGTGGTACTACCCCGAATCGGCAGACTGGGTACCACTGCCTACCACTCTTTGATAACCAAACCCGAAGCAAATATCCGCCTCTTGTTTTTTTTATTAACAAAAATTTAATATAATTAAATATTACAAATAAATGCTAAGAAACAAATATTTGTTCTGACCGGGAATCAAACCCGGACTATACGCGCAACAAACGAATTGGTAACTGTTCGTCCACGCCTGTCGTCCCATTTCTACAATACAAGAACATTTAGTAGCTTAGTATGGCAATGAAAAGGGTAATAATTACTCTTTCTGGATTATGGCCATAGTCTTCAGGTGTGATAACACAGAGTGGCCAGTTAAAGTCGTTCCGTCCATAAGGCACGCCTGGGAAGTGGAAGTTCCCAAAATCTGCAGTACTACCACCAGTGCCAACATTTTCGTTCCAAGTGCCTGTCATATGATTAATTATTGCGTCGGCGTATATTCTAAAAATAATAATGTTAAAATGTAATTATGTTTGAAGACAATTCACGTGGTGCATTGGTTAGACACACCAGCAGGGCTAGATTGGACAAATAAGAATGATGTCGTCTCTCGTCGGCGATTATCAAAACTAGGCTGAAATCACCAATACGAGACTATTAACGATAATGCTAAAACGTGTCGTCGCACCGGCGAGGTTCGTCACAACGGTTAATCTCCATAATCCCCACATTTGGCAGGCAGCTTGGGGATCGCGGTATACCCACCGCAAGTGAAGAGGATGTTGCTGCCTATCCTCCGGTGAGACTGGTCGAGTACTATGTGTTAACTAAAGTGTACAAAAATAGTTTAGAAGCAATGTTTGAAATCTAAATCTATATATTCATGCATTTGGTAATTTAATCAAACTTCCGTACAGTTAACTTTACTTTGTAAAAAGATTACTTGAGGGACTTGACTGCTTCGCACGGCACGAACTGTTTGTAAACCACTAAAACTCAAGGAAAAATTCCTTCGCAATTGAAGTTTATATGAAATTCAAATATAGTAACTAGGAAATGACTTTGGCACATGCCTTTTTTAACTTTGGAATTATAGAAATAATACATAATAGTAGGGGAGCCCAAGCGGGGATTTCTGGATTTACTCCAGCGTGACAGATTAAATTATGGGAGATACCTTGTACCCTGTAGAGTATATCTACCAAGTATTAGCCCTTAATACAGGGGGGTACGTGTATGGCAGCTGGTCAGAATTGTAAAAAAAATCGATCTTTGAATATACTCGAGCGCGTCAGATTAAGCTAAGGTGAGTTAATTACATACTAATAAGTGCACATTTTCTTAATCTGACGGATTGAGTATGACGGAAGAGAATGGGAAGGTCACAAACTTGTAAAAAAAAAACGTCACCTGGACATTCTCGAGCGCGGTCGATTTTAATTTTATTTTGAAGAAAAATGACTAAGAATTACTAAAAAACTATAATCTGTCAATTTCAACAAGCCGAAGTAGCAAAAATCGTTGATAAAGTTTTGTGCGAGCAGTTGCAGTAGAGCATGTATTCCCCACTCCGCGTCTCTCGTTCCCTTTCACTTCTTCTTTATCTATTACTCTCTCGCACAGTCTTAATATACAGGGTGTTACAAAACACCTCCTAAAGCCGAACCCCCTTAAAGGTGTTAAATGGTCTCTTATAAAATATTTATTTCAATAATGTGCCAACCCTGTTTCAGTGAAATTAAACAGTAAATTACATAGAACATATATTTTATGGAACGCCTATGAACATTTTGACCTAATGTACAATGTAAAAAAGTATAAACTGTACAAGAAAGAAGATTTAAGATCTTATCCTAATAAGATCTTAATAACCATAAATTATATATACTTTTTCGTAAATAACAACGTCATAATTAATAATTAACATTTTACATTAAGGGTTCAAAATGTGTGTTTATTTATTTTATTGCTATTTCCTATCTATTTGTTCTGTTTCATTATTTAAAGTAGTTGTTCCACCAGATGCACTTTCTTAGGGACTGCTTAAATTTATCACAGATTATTCTTCAAATAATTGTGCATGTATAACCTGTCAGAAAAAACGCGAACTTTATTTATTAATTAAATAATTCCAAAATTGTGTTAATAATAAATTCCATATTGCAACAATACATATTATAAACGCGAAAGTTTATAGTATGTATTGTATGGATGGATGGATGGATGTTTGTTACTCTTTCACGCAAAACTACTAAATGGATTTTATTGAAACTTTACAATAATATAGCTCATATTCCACACAGTTTCTGAGATATTATTACTTATTAGTAAAAGTGGGCAGTGATTGTGAGTGAAAGAGAGAGAAATAGTCTAAACTATACCGCGATTAGTGTGCTATAGTGAGTGTGTAACAATTACCTTAAAAAAAAATCTTTTTTTTTTTCAAATTGTCAGATTAATGAAATCCCTTCAGATAATTGTCAGATTAAGGGTCAGTACAATTGGGTCATCTTACTGAACCTTCTGTATAAAAGACTGACGCGCTCGAGTAGTTCAAATTAACGATTTTTTTTACATTTTTAACACTCCGCCACGAACATGCGTCATGTCGTAATGGTCAGTCTTTTGAATGGGAGCTTCTGTGGGGCTTATTTAACATCCCCTCTGAATGTCTGACGCGCTCGAGCAAATTTTTTTTTTGTTTTTCTACCTTTCCGTACTGCCACCCCCACCATGCAAACCGTCAGATTAACATACCTACAGTATTATGGACACGTGGAGTATATACAATATCAAAATCTGACGCGCTCGAGTATATTTTTTTAATTGTTTTTTTTTACATTTTTGCAAATCCTTACACCCTTCCCCCACCGCTAAAACCAAAAACCCACATAACATTTAATTTTTTTATCACCTAAACTTTAATATTTAATAGTCCCTACGACGCTCGAGTAAATCCCCGATTAGCCTCTTGGGCTCCCCTACTATAAAGAAATACGTTATTAATCATTTACTTCCCTTTCGGCTCTTGCTAATTTTCAGACTCGTATTATGATTTTAGAAAAGCATATAACGAGAAGATATCAAAGGAAACTCGTCAATAACGAATATACGATAACAAATCATTTTAAAACAAACTAAAAAATATAAATAGTTATTAAAACAAAATAAAAGTTATTACAAAACCAGCCTGCAACCACTCAGATAAATTAAAACAAAAATGAGATACTATAAAATTAATGTATGGAAGTGAATACTAAGTATGGCAGAAAAAGCATGAAAGTTCTAGTAATGCTTATTTAATTAAGAAGTGCGTGTGGGGATAACGAATGGAGATAAAGTGAATAATGCAGTCGTTCGTGTAAAATACGTGATTTGTAAGATGTGACAAAAATGAGAAAGGTATATTGCAACAGCTTATTAAAAGATTCGATCGATCAAACGGAGCGCCACTTGTCACGATCCTGACACAACTCCCTCGCTTTCTTTACATCTGCAGTTCTCTTCATACAAGCTCTATAGTTATGAGCACTAGACAACCCATCATTCTTGAGGATGTCTCCAATTTGGTCGGAAAACATCCTCCTGAATGAATGAAAGGATGTTAGGGCATAAGATTTATAAATCGGAGGCGAGGGAAAGAAAAAACGAAGAGGACCCAAAAAATTGATCCCAGAAATTGATAATAATGATGAGGATTCAATATTTGAGAGGAAACTCGCTCACACACAAGAACTAACCTTACACCAGCATTATTACATCGTCTAACCATATTAGCGAACTGTTGCTCGTTGCCAGATCGAGTGATTAATTTGTACGATATAGGCTGATATCTTTCCCACCACGGTCTATTGGCTTGCCAAATAATCAAATTTTCGTTAGGAGGCGAAATCTACAAAAAAGGAAATAAGATTAAAAAATGTTAAATACATCCATACAATGAACGACATTAAAAAAAATACAGGGGTCCACCATAACCAGTGGGTTTTCATATATAACGAGCTGGATCCCAAAGTTCTCTAACTATCGCCCTAAAAAAATTCAAAATTTCACTACGTTACTGAGCAGGCATTTTTACCAGCTCTTATGTTCTGACCACCTTGGTCTTGGTCTTGACGTATATCGACAGCCGTCGTGTAATATAAATCCTAATTAAAGTTACGTGACAAAACCCCCTGGTTAGTGATATTTTATTATTTAAATTTCATGTCTTGTAAAAAATATAATTATTTAAACAAAGTTTGGCGATCGATCCGTATTCCGCCAATAACCATAGACCCTGTAAGATTTAATTGTAGATATGAAGGAAGCAAGAAAGTTGTGTTAGGATCAAGGAAGGTGGCGCTCCGTTCTCTCTACCTATCCCTGTGTGAATTAAAGCGTAACAATTGATGATGGAGATGACTTTGATCCTTTTTATGGTGTCATCCTATACTTCATATAACTAATTGCTTTTATTAATTAGGTATTAAGCACGGCATAAGATTTCAGTCTGGAGTGCGACCCATGAGAGGAGGCAACTTACAGAGCAGCAATCGCATCTACTATGCCAGCATTTTTACTAGCCTTTAAAAAATTTTTTACTTGGATTCTTTAAGCGATCCGTGAAGATGAATTTCAGCTGGCATAGTGACGGTGACTGAGACAACCGTGAACATAGTCGTTTTATTTTTCAGTTACTTTAGGATCTTCCCTTGGTGATGCTATAAGAGAAGTCCAAGTGAGATTTCGAGTAACAATAAATAAAAACATTAGATGAATACCTGAATGCCTCCAAATCCGTGTGGTCCGAGAAACCTCTCACATTCATCAGCAATGTCATCCCATTTCCATTCGAAGAGGTGGACCATGGTTGAACGACCAGCTGCATAATGTGGATTAGTGTAGGCTAAAGCAGCCGCACAACTTGTCAGTAGGAGTATGAACCTTATGATCCTAAGGAAAGAAATAAGGATGAAAAATAATTTAACTGGAATAGTATCAAAAATTTACAATAAATTGTCTAATATTAAAGATGTAGATGACATTTTTAAATTTAAAAGTTTGGTTATAAAATTATTAAAAGAAATAAATAATATTTATGACACTAAGGAATTTGTGTGACGCTTGTTTTTTCTTAAATTATGACTCGACATGTGATAGCACCCCTGCCTTATGTAAAACTGGAGTGCGTTCCATGAATAGAGGTCACTGCTACTATAATTCAATAACTGTAAGTAGCAGTCACATCCACTATTCCGGCCTAGTTGGAACTGGAAACTTTCAAGATGAACCCAAAACGCGACTAAATCACTTCACGGTCTGTATTTTTGTAAGTGGTGGTACTATCCCGGATCGGCGGACTGAGTACCACTGCCTAACCTCTTTGATAACCAAACCCGAAGCAAATATCCGCTTCTTTTTTATTATAAAGAAATATTTGTAATATTTAATATAAATATTAAATATTACAAATAAAAGCCATGAAACAATAGTTTGCTCTGACTGGGAATCGAACTCGGGACTTTACGCGTACAAACTGGTGTGCTTAGCTAATTGACCACGCCTGTCGTCAGGATCGTCGTTTTTTATGAGTCAGGATCGTGGCAAGTGGTGCTCAATTGTCACTGCCTATCCCTGTAGGAAAAATACGTAGCCATTTGGTTTGATTGACATTTATAAATTGAATTGATGGATCTTTAAAAATAACATCTCTATCAACTTTCCAACGTATGAAACTTTTTATCCATTAAAGATCACGTACCTAATTGAGTAGATAAATATACAATGTGCTTATAGTAACATGATGTATGACTTTGACTTTTTCGCCGGTGAGCAATTGGAGGTCAAAGAGCACCGGCGACTGGCGATAACGTCAATTTACTTTTGCCTTAGTCATCGTCACTTTGCTCATCGTTATATTTGTGTAAGAGTAGTAGTGATTTTAAATTATTATAATAATAAATATTGCACTTACATGATTATGCTCTAACTGCCAAAGACGTATTGAATCACGTATCTATTATTTAATAATCTTTTGTTTTCACCGATAAAACATTGATTATAATATAATATTAAAATAATCATAATAGGTATCGTTGTCTTATCTTAATTAAGATAATGCTAATTATATTTTATATCCGTAAATAACTACCCTGACAATGCGAATATTTCACTATCAGGCAAGACACGGTCAGATACTGCTTCAAAATAAGAAAAATATTTCTATACTTTCTATACGTTTGAATTAAAGAAACCATTGTACTTTATAAATGTTACACTGAAACGAGAATTCTTGGATTTCGTGACCACTAGACCACGATCGCGTTATACACTGCAATAATTATATTTTGATTATTTATATTTCTATAGTAAGCTACCGAAGTGCTTGCGTCATAGAAACAGGACAACCAAAGCACATACCATAGGTATATCAAAGAAACTCGTGCACTCGGTTTTGTGTAACCATTGCACTGCCACTATACCACGGTCGCCTTAATAATGCATATAAAAATAAAAATTATATTTTACTGTGACATATTCACCCCGCTGATGTGAAGTTAGAGTGCGGTCTATGAATGAAGGTCACTGCTAACTACAGTTCTATAACAGTAAGTACCAGGCTCCATTATGCTGGCCTAGTTGCAAACAAGCTGATTTCGAAACGCGATTAAGTCACTTCACAATCTGCATACTTGTAATTGGTGGCAAGTGGCACCACTGCCTACCACTTTTTGATAACCTGACCCGGAACAAATATTTGCCTTTTATTTTATTACGTAATATTTGAAATAATTAATCTTATTATTAAATAATAAAAATAAAAGCTATGAAACAAATATTTGCTCCGATCGGGAATCGAACCCGGGATGTAACGAACAAACTGTTTTGCTAACCAATACACCACGCCTGTCGTCAAAATAATTTATTTGTAGACTGTTATAGTGATAGCTACTAGTCTTCGGCGCTGATAGGCTTTATACACATCTTATGCTGTACTGATTTAAGTAAAATAAAAAATTGCAGGCAAAATAATAAAACATTTTCACATAGTTAATATTTTTACTAAGATGAATTTTCAATAATTATTAGGTAAATAGTACTTATACTCAGGGCCGTCCTTAGCATATTCAGCGCCGGGGTGCGAAAGTCAAGGCTCCACTCGCGTGGTCTCAGTGTAGTAGGTACCTATCAAAATTTATGGCGGTCGGCATGCGCCCCCTAGGACTCTGCGCCCGGGTGCACTGCACCCCTTGAACCCCCGAGTAAAGACGGCCCTGCTTATACTCGTACACGAACATACTTTATTACGTTATATTACAAATGTTTATAAAGGACATCATTAATTTTGTATGGGGACTAATTCATATCGGCAAGTGGTTTTGAAACAGGGACTCTCGGTTTGCTTGACCATTTCACTACCACTATACTACGGTCTTTATACACACGTTATTATACACGCATATAGATAATGTTAATTAAAGTAGCTATAATTAATTTTCTTTGTAACCATTCTCTTCTTATAGAGTAGAAGACTGAAACAAAAAAAGACAGATTATAAAACAAACGAATAAATCACTTAGAATAGCTGCGAGATCAATCAAGAGCGATTTATAATGTCGTTTGTTTAGAGATAAATTGTCTTAGCAGAATTAGTTGGTTCCGTTTTTATTACTTTTATTGGCATATCAGAAAAAAAGATTGGTTGGCTTTATTATTTTTTATTATCATTCGACATCCAATTTTGCCTGTTTAAATCCACTTTCTATGATTGTGTCATAATTCTTTAGCTTCTTTAACATTCACAACTGTCTTCAAACAAGCTCTGTGGATTGTAGATAATTTAAGAATTTGCCTGACTTGTAAAGAAAACTTTCTGTCTCCCCTTTCCCTTCTTTCACCTTTCCCTAATTTAGAAATCTCTTTCGTCAATCTCTTACAGTTCTCATTGCCTAGTTTTAGTTGCCTCTTTCTAACACTATTTCTTAGGACAAAACCTTAATATTTTTATCTATAAATGGAAGCGACTGCAACTATAATTAAATAACTGGAAATAGCAGTCGCATCTACTATGCCGGCCTTGTTGGAACCGGTAACTCATAAGCTAATCTCGAAACGCGATAAGTCACTTTACGTTGAGTACACTTGTAAGTGGTGGTTCTACCTCAAACGGCACAGACCACTGCCCAACACTCAAAAATTAAACTTAATTTGGATTTAAGCTTGTATGAAGAAAATTGTAAATGTTAGGAAAGCAAAGGAGTTGTGTCAGAATCGTGCCAAGTGACACTCCATTGTCTCTACCTATTCCTGTGGGTAAAACGCGTGACAATTTGATTAATTGATCGAATTTGGATTTATCCTGCACAACTGTTCCAGTATTCATCTTACCTCTAAACCAACATGTATGGCCAAATGTATGTCTTCTGAAGAAGCCGGTATCGAAATATGAGCTATGCCATCCTTTCCAACAATAACTTTTCTGCCAGTACAATTTTTACCATTTCGCTTTCCCGTTATAATGTCGCAATACATTCCTGGTCGTAGTCCAGTCTAAAATTAATTTCTTTGATTTAAAAAGTAGGAAATTATTATAATGTATATAAAAAATATATTGTGGCTCGACATATGATTGCAGCCCGCCTGATGTTACGCTAGAGAGCGGTCCATGATACTACTCGTACAGTTATATGACTGTAAGTGTAGTAAAAAAGGCCTACTCCACTGATTATTCAAACCATTTAACTACAGGTGTGGACGAACGATTTAGCGATTGGTTTGTTGCGCGTAAAGTCCCAGGTTCGATTTCCGGTCGGAGCAAATATTTGTAATAAAAGAGATGGATATTTGCTTCGAGTCTGGTTATCAAAGAGTGGTAAATAGTGGTACCCAGTCTACCGATCCGGGGTAGTACCACCACTTACAAGTATATAGACCGTGAAGTGATTTGGTCAGGTTTCGGGATCAGCTTGTAAGTTGCTAGTTCCATCTAGGCCGGCATAGTGGATGTGATTGCTACTCATCAACCACACTTCGGCTTAAAATCAAGCGGGGTGCTGTCATATGTCGTCACAATAAAAAAACACATTATTTAGATTTTTGAGATGAAGTCCAGTGCATTGCAACTTATTAGCTGTGTTAGTTGCAATTGATGCAAAAGAAAAAGTTATATCATATATTTAGAATTATAACTATCAGAGATGCGACTGCAAACTAAACACAGAAAACATTTTACATTCAGTTCAGATTTAATAGTCTTTGTCATGGAACTCAAAGACAAAGTCTCATGAGCTAACCTTACTTAATCCTGCCTAAACCTCCTTTGGTTTTAGAAGTTACTGCAAATCCCTCTATCGCCAATTTGCAACTAACCACACAGATGCACTTAAAACTCAAGTGGTGTGTATAAATTCATTTTAGTAGCGATATTTCTAAAATAATCATATATTTTTTTATCGTAAAGAGAACACCACATTTTATGTTAAGCTCCTTTGAACGCTACTGCATCTACAGTTAAATAATTACAAGTAGCAATCCCATCCACTATGCTTGGCCCAAGCTAAAACCCGACTGGGTTACTTTAAGGTCTGTACACTTAAAAGTGGCGGTACTTCCCCGGATCGGCAGATTAGCCACCTACCACCCTTTAACATTTTTATTACTAAATATTACAAATAAAAGCTATGAAACAAATATTTGATCCGACCGGGAATCAAACCTAATGTGTGTGCTAACCAAGACGTCACGCCTTTCTTCAAATATTGCGATTAAAAATGTTTGCTTAAATACTGTTTAAATAAATATTGCAATTTATTTATTTTTTTAAAATAGTTGAAGAACTTATGTAAAAATTTTACAAATAAAAATCACATACTTACATATAAATATTTATTCAAATCGCTTCCTTCAAGATTAAAGGCAATGAATCCTTTATTACCGCGGCTGAACGCAATCTGATTATTTCCATTGTCCCACCAATTTTCTACTTTACTATCGTTTACAGCATTTCTAAAGCCAACCATTTGGTAAATTTGCCTCCATCTGTGTTCACACACCCATCCATTATTGCACGTGCCATCCTGAGTAATGATATAAAAGTAATAATATGCTTTATAAATAAATAAGAAATAATCCTAAGAACAATTAGTAACTTTAGAACAATGATAAGATATGCAAGAATATAGTAAAATAGGTTTGAGGCAAATATTCCTAGCGCCTAACTGAATAGGTTCCTGTAGGTGACACGTGAAAGAAAACATCCCTTCTGCATGGCTCCACTACCGCAAAAGCCTACTTAGTTAAGCGCTAGTAGTAGTAGGTATAGCTTATTGATATCAGTGTCCAAACAAGAATACCTTCAAACTATATAAAACTCAAGAATCTTTGTATTCTCTATTGTTGGCTAATAACTCACTTCATTTATAGTAGGTGAAAGTATCTCTCCATTGTCCTTACTTGGCGGTCCTTGTTTATCATTTTCAAAGAAATAGCTACTCATAATACGAGGTTCTCCATAGGGCTGAGCTAACATAAATGCTATTGCACCCTGCAAAGTTATTTTAAATGTTTATGTTTATCCTGGTTATAAATATTGTACTATAATGTGTCTAAGATCATAAAGGAAACGGGTCTATATTTATATAGAAAAGTGTTTATATTTTAAAGACAAGAAAGAGAACGGAAGTCTCCTTTCCCGTGCCATGATATAGAGTACGGTTTTGTCTTGATAGATAGCATCGATGCTTTCCGAAACAATAGTAGTTTTAGAACTATTTGACAATGTACATACATAGACGGAGAAGGTCAATTTTTAATAATGTTTTTTTAGTTTTGTGTTTGACTTTGTATTTATCTCTCTATGGTAATGAGGAACTGCACAGTCTTTAGGTGATGTGGAACGAGCGATGTAGCATTCATTCGATGTTTTACTCACGTACCGCCTGCCATGTTGTTTGGCTCTCATAGGAACTGTTTCTTCGAGGTCACATGTAGCTTCTTCATAGAAAGAAAACATACAATGCCCTTAACAAACTAAAATATTCTATACTATGGTTATGAAGATAAATGTAAATACCTTATTATATCTAGTAACAGTAATCCCTACCTTATAAGCTCGTGATTCCTTGTAGGATAGAACATCGCTTGTACGTTGTGTATCATGATTATCAATAAATGTTAATGCTGTTTCACTTTGTGATAAACCCCATCCCTCACCCCAATTTACAAGCCACTTCAGAGCGTTACGACCACGAAAGACTTCCTTTAATTCTGTACCGACCTACAATATTAATAATGTAGGTTAGCTCCATTGAATTTGTAACTTTTTAATACAAGGAAACTTTTGTCTTAAAATTAGGATCGGAACCACGATGATTTATTTTTGGCAATTTTACATTATATTGCCTAGTACTTATATAATAGATCAGTCTTATACAAGTTTGATAATGGGAGTTACAAGAAGGCTGATGACTGGAAAATGGTAAATGTTGCTCTAACTTAAAACCGCTTTTCAAAGTTAAAGATTTGAGTAAAATGATCATTCACTTACTCTAAATTCAGTAACAGTTCCAAGCGCAGTATATTCCTTAGGCTTTATTGCTTCATTACCATAGTAAATGACTTCTTGGAAAATATAAGGTCTGGCGTTATGATGGAAACCAAACTCTGAATTCAAATTATCAAGACGATCGTATATTGCTTTTAGATCGTTTGGCCACATGTGTTTCGCTGCGTCAACTCTAAAAACATATTAGGAAGAATACTTATATTATTACAAGGTCTAGTTGTGTATGAAAAAATGTTATTAGAGCTTAGAAGCTTTTTGTGATACTAAAATAAAAACAGAAGTTTTTGATAAAAAAGGTTACGAAATTAAAACAAGGGGCGGTCTAAGAGATCCGACAACTGAAAAAAATAACTATTTACGGTTAATAAAATTTACACTAACTACTTATATGTATATAAATTTACGTTAATTTGAATATTTAATATTAACAATAACTAACGCAAACAAAAAATAATATGAAAAGACCATATTTAACTAAATCTAAGGTCTAACTTTTTAGTCAACATTTTAATTTAAAGTTGCGCTTAAATTAAACTTATGTTTAGTTGAAAACTCATGCAAGAGCATATTTTATTGCTTCACTTTTAGACGTCAACAAAACTAATTTTAACTTTTTAATTAGCGTTTCGTTTATCTTATAAAGTTTAAATTCTTATGTAGTCTCAGCTGTTGCCCGCGACATTAATTGTATTAAAAATTACGTACGTAATTAAAGTACAAATATATTAGTATTATTTAAATTGACATGAGGGTTGGTCAGGAGGCAATAAAGGTATAAGTAGTATATAAGTAATAACCGGTTGCTTGATCAGCCTTACCTAGATAGAAATACCCAGAAACACCTGTAACTTCAGCACAAGCTTGGCTAGTAAAGTATGAGAAACCGCATGGTGCGTTACATAAAAACAAACAAATAGTAAAAAGACCCTACTTGAAGAATGTTAGGTAAACTATTCAGTTTATTCAGTCAAATAAAATCAAAAACATGGACCTAAGACCTAAACCTGTTATTGTACAATTTGAAGTAAAGATAGAGTTTATATCACATATTATGTACAAGTATATATTGCAAGAATATTTTAATAATCTTAAAAAGTACCAAAATTATTCATAAATATATATATTTTTAAATTGTGTCGACATCTGACTTCGTTAAGCTATGCAAGAGCGCCGACGACTGAAAAAAACGAGTCAGTTCACGGTTACCCCAGTCACTATACCAAAGGAGCTTCTTTACGCATCGCTTGAAGGATCCATGGTTAAAATCCCACTTGAAATCCCAATTAATTATAGTAGATAGCTCAGCGCTAATAAAATTTTATATTTTTTTATTATCGCTAGGTAAAAGAGAAATGTCTAAGTGCAGTTACATAACGCTTAGGATGATAAATATCTAATGAAAAAAAAATCGTTTTAATTATCATAAATTTAACAAAGTTACATAATAAAACCAACAAATGTAAAGATATACTTTAAACCAATGATATTAAGTAAAATGAGGTAGATACGTTACCTATACTAGAATAAGTGTATTAGTATAAAGTTAAGTAGAAGTAGAACGGAATGATTTTGTTATTGAGAGTGAAAAAGAGACAAATCTATGTTTTTCTGCATCGCACCACTGAGTTCAGGTTTACTTATTAGCATAGTTTTAACGTGCCTCGTACGGAGCGCGTATAACATTTATACGTCTTTTTTTAAATATCAATCAATCAATCAAATTGATACGCCTTTTTCCCACGGGAATAGGCAGAGACAATAGAGCGCCACTTACCACGATCCTTACACAACTCCCTTGCTTCCTTCACATCCACAATTCTCTTCATACAGGCTCTGTGGTTATGGGCACTAGGCAACCTAGCTTTCTTGAGGATGTCTCCGATTTGGTCGGAAAACACTTTCCCGGGCCTGCCTTGTTTAACGGTTCCGTCCACATTTATAAATACACTCCACATACACTCACACACACTCCTGAACGACTGCATCAATATCTTAAATATAAATATATAATATTTTTAAATATCTTAGCTTTAAACCAAAATGTTCCTTATTATGTTTATTATGTTATCCTTAAACAAGCCAAAAAGTTATCTGTGTAATCATAAATAGGGGTTGTTGGGTACTTAAGTGTGCCCTGATTGGTGAGTAATGCATTTACCGGTGGTCGATTTAATTTCGGCCAACCGCATCGCTGCATCGCGATTATCCACCAATCGCGTGGCTCGGCGCTCGTAAAGTTGTCGAGGCCACGAACGCCGCAGATCAGAGTGCCATATTGTAACGACTGCAACGGTCCGTGCAATTTAAAATTATAATTTAAACATAGTACAAATTAACAAATTATTAGTAACAACCACATAAGGGACGACGCATATCTGGACGACGTGTATGTGGTGGCTGAAGGCAAAGAGACCTAAGGTGAGTGGATTATTTCACTAATTAAGGGAGGCACGTGTGCCCCGACATTTTTTAAACCTGCGAAACCAGCGCAAAACTCAGGTGGTTAAGGAGCTAACATTTATGCTTCCTGAATCCCACATTTTTTGGTCCTTCGAGCCGGATATTCGCAGTATACAGTCCATAATTAAATTATAAAACTTAGATGTGCTTAGGTTAAAAATGGCGGAATCGCAATTAAGTAGGTTAGAAATTCAATATAAATCTCTTTCTTTAAAAAAAGATTTTATTTATGGTAAATTGCAAAGAATTTACAACTTATCCAAAACTGTTTTGAGCAATGAAAATGATAAGGAACGTTTTCTTATTCAGTTCTCCGAGGTGGATAGTATGCGCAACGAGTTCGAGTCAATAATTATGAGCCTTATTGATATCGAACTCGAACTAAATTCAAAGTCGCAGCCATCGACGGCAGCATTAGATAGTTTTGATGAGTTATTATATAGGTGTAAATTAATTGCGTCAAAAATAAATGTTAACCTGGATGTTAAAAATATTAAATTAGATAATCAAGAATCAAACTTAGTTCGTCCTTCCTTACCTAAAATAGCCTTATATCAATTCAACGGTGATTATGAAAACTGGCCCACATTTTATGACACATTTATATCTTTAGTTCACAATAGAAATTTCGAAGATATAGATAAATTTCATTACTTACTTTCCTGTGTTAAGGGCCCAGCCTTAAATATAGTTAAAAGTTTGCCTATTACAGCTGCTAATTATAGTCTAGTGTGGAACAGTTTGTTAGATAAATATCAGGATAAGAGGTTATTGTTAGGTAGATATATAAATAAATTAATAAGTTTTACCCCCTTAAATAAAAATAATATTGATAATTTAACTTCATTTATTGAAACATTTGATCAATCCTTTAAAGCCATTAAAGCCCTTGAAGTACCTAATTTAGAGGATTATTTGTTTTGTCATATAGCATTAAGAGGGCTTGATAATTATACTAAACAACTCTTTGAGGAAGGAAGAGATCAGAAATTATTCCCAACGTTTGTGGAATTAATTAATTTTGTACAAAAACAAATTAAAGTGTTAGAACATGCATTTCCCACATCCAGTGTTCAACCTATGCACACTCCAGCTATAAATTCTAATAAAAACTATAATCAACCTAGAAATAATCCAACTTATAGTAATAATAAATATAATAATAGAAACTCACCTAAATCAGCCTTACAAGTTAACCGTGTTAACAATAATAATAATTATAAAAATAATAAACAGTTGTGTTATCATTGTAATCATGATCACATGATTTATAGATGTGAGCAGTTTCGTAAATTGCCCGTCTATGCTAGGATTGACCGTGTCAATGCCTTAAAACTATGTACTAATTGTTTAAAAAATAATCATGACACTCTCAGTTGTAAAAGTAACATGTCTTGTGGTGTGTGTACGTTACCACATCATTATTTATTACATCAGGATAAGTGCATTAGTGCTGGGGACGCTCTGCCTACCCCTCACTCAGCTAGCACGGCCGTGCCGTCTAGTGCGCAGCAAGCCCTAGTTGTACACTCCGTGAGTGATACTGCTGTTGTTGATCACGTATTGCATTCCGTGAATGATTACGTTGATTACAACGTTATATTGGGCACTGCGCGTGTGCATGTAACTGATTGTTCAGGTCAGTATTTAGACTGCCGTGCAGTTCTAGATTCTGGAGCTCAAAGCTCCTTTATTACCTTAGATACAGCTCAACGTTTGGGCTTACGTCGTAAAAAATGTCCTTTTACAGTATGTGGACTAGGCGGTAAGGTTATAAAGACTTTCGGTATAGTGCCGTGCACTATACAACCACGTCATGCGGACGTTCCGACTTTCGTGGTGGACATGGTAGTGGTGGATAAGGTGTCATCCGAGATGCCTAACATTACACTTCCTGATAACATTGTTGATCGTTATCAACAGTTTAAATTAGCCGATCCTTGGTTTTATAAAAAATCTCATATCGATATTCTGCTCGGTAATGATATCGTGTCAGAATTGTTGTTAGATAGGCCGTTAAATATTGACCCCAGGTTACCTAATTTAATTAATACAACATTTGGTTATGTTGTTAGCGGTAAATTATATTCTAATATAAATAATATTAAAAGTTCAAATTTATTTCATGTTAACTTAGAAGAAGACTCTTTAGACAGTACTTTACGATCGTTCTGGGAAGTAGAGGAAGTACCGTGTACTACTATTCTCAGTCCAGACGACCAGTTAGCCGAGGATATATACGTGCGTGAACACAGTCGCGAAGTGACCGGACAATACGTCGTACCGTTATTACTGAGGCCCGGACACTCGCCGCTCGGCGAACATCGTAATATAGCTGAGCGCAGACTGCTTAGTACAGAACGCCGCCTCACGCGCGCTCCTAATATACATCGCGCGTATATAGATTTTATGAAGGAATACGAGTCACTTAATCACATGGAAATATATAATAGCGAAATTAACAGTAAATATTTAATTCCTCATCATTGTATTTATAAACCTAGTAGTACATCAACACCAGTACGTGTGGTGTTTGATGGATCCGCTAAAACTAATTCTAATTTATCACTTAATGATATTTTATTAACCGGCCCTAAATTATATCGTGATATAGCTTCAATAATAATTAATTTTAGACTATTTAAATATTGTTTTGCAAGTGATATCTGTAAAATGTATCGTGCAATATTAATAAAACCTGAGGATCGTATTTATCAACATATATTATTTCGTGAATCAATTGAAGAGCCGATTAAGGAGTATGAATTAAAAACAGTAACTTATGGCCTTAGTTGTTCACCATACTTAGCAATAAGAACATTGCTTCAGTTAGCTATGGATGAAGGCGAACGTTTCCCTTCAGCTAAACGTGTTATTCAGGAAGGTATTTATATGGATGACGTATTGTGGTCCTGTGAAACGTTTTCTCAGGCCAATGACCTACAAAATGAATTAATAAATTTATTAAAATGCGGCGGTTTTATATTAAAAAAGTGGTCGAGTAATTGTGCCGATCTACTTGAACGCTTTCCTGCCGATTATCTTGAAGGCTCGTTAGCGTTTACTGGTGACAATAATAATAATATTTTTTCAATTAAAATATTAGGACTACAGTGGGCACCTTCATTCGATGAATTTCATTTTTCAGTTAATAAAACTGATTCCTTAACAACTAAACGATCAGTTTTGAAATTATTAGCATCGATTTATGACCCCGTGGGTTTCATTGCTCCCTGTACCTTTGTAGCTAAATGTATTATGCAAGACTTGTGGAAGCTTGGTGTTGGCTGGGACGAACGTCTGCCAACTGAGATGTGTGAGAGATGGCTCAGCTTCATCTCCGAACTGCCACGATTGTCGGAACTTCGCGTCGAACGGCACGCACTTTTACCAACATATAAAAGTTGCGAATTAGTCGGATTTTGCGATGCCTCAAGTCGAGGATTCGCGGCGTGTGTATATATTATAAGTCACGATGATCGGGGTGATGTTAAGGTTCGTTTATTAATATCTAAATCCAAGGTTGCACCGGTTAAACCGGTGACAATTCCGCGTCTCGAGTTAATGTCTGCGGTCTTGCTTAGTAAACTAATAAAATTTCTTAAAACAACTTTAACTAGAATTAAATTAAATCAAATTACCGCTCTTACTGATTCCACTATTGTATTGTCTTGGTTACAAACCGACGCATATAAACTTAAAACTTTTGTTAGCAACCGTGTTGCTCAAATTATTGATATCATTCCTCCGAGTAATTGGCGGCACGTTAATAGTGAAAATAATCTCGCTGATATCAGTTCGCGTGGAGCGTCTCCCGCACAACTGCTTCAGTGCCGTCGACAATGGTTAGAAGGAGCGGAGTGGTTGTATGGTAATATGGATAAATGGCCAGTATTAACATATACAATTAAAAATGATAGTCAAATACCAGAGTTGAAATTACATAATAATACTTTTAATCTTCTAACGCAAACTAATGAATCATTAATTGAATATTGTGAGAATATATTTAAAAAATTCTCTTCCTTTTCTAAATTACAACGAGTGTTTGCATGGCTGTTGCGATTTATTCATCGCACCCAGCGGAACGTTTCCGTAGCAACACGCGTCACGTTAGATACGTATGAATTAAATCAGTCTACTGATTTAATAATTGGTTTGGTTCAGAAGGCTTATTTTTCAACGGAACTTAAACAGTTACGCAATGGTACAACGTACATTCCTTCTTTGCGTAAACTGGCTCCATTTATCGACGACCATGGTTTCCTCAGGGTGGGGGGTCGTCTCGCAAACGCTGAGTTACCATACAACACAAAACATCCCCTTCTTTTACCAAAAAAGAGTAGATTTACTTTTTTACTTATTGAATATTATCATAAAAAATATTTACATGTTGGTCCTAGGACGTTACAACATTTGCTTAATCAGAATTATTGGATACTGTGCGCTCGTAGTGTCATACGTTCCATTCTGTCAAAATGTATGATTTGTTTTAAGGCTAAGCCTCCTCAAATTCAACCGGAAATGGCCTCGTTGCCAGCTGCTAGACTACTGTCCAATAAAGTTTTTGACCATGTTGGTGTTGATCTAGGCGGCCCATTTTTTATAAAAGAAAGTTTGCGTCGTAACGCAAAGGTTAATAAAGCTTATTTATGCCTATTTATTTGTTTTTCAACTAAAGCTGTACATTTGGAAGTCGTTACTTCACTGTCAGCTGATTGTTTTCTAGCCGCCTTAGATAGGTTTGTTGCTAGACGCGGAATATGTTCTTATATTTATTCTGATTGCGGCACTAACTTTATAGCTGCTAGCAAATACTTAACAGAAATACAAAAGTCATTTAAATCTAAGACTTTTCAAAATGACATAATTGGAGGTTGCGCTGAAAGACAAATAGTTTGGAAATTTAATCCACCCAGTGCACCAGCCATGGGCGGTCTCTGGGAAGCGGGAATAAAGTCTGCAAAATATCATATTGTAAGATGTGTGGGAGAAAAATCCTTGACGTTCGAGGAACTCTCCACAATCTTTTGTAAAATAGAAGCAATTATGAATTCGCGCCCTTTATGTCCTTTGTCAAATGACCCGGGTGAAGTTGAAGCGTTAACGGCTGGTCATTTTTTAATTAATAGACAATTGACCTCAATACCTGAATATAACTTGCCTGATACGTTCACATCTAGATTGTCACGTTGGCAATATTTACAACATTGCTCTCAGCAGTTTTGGAAAAAGTGGAAATGTGAATATCTTAACACATTACAGCAAAGAGCCAAATGGTTCACGTCCCCTCCTAATATTAAGGTAGGAGACTTGGTATTGGTCAAAAATGATCAAACTGCTTCATATAAATGGCCTCTGGCTAGAGTAGAAAGAATTCATCCGGGTAAAGATGGTATAGTGCGCTGTGTCACTATTAAAACAGCTAAAAGCACGGTTCAAAGGCCAGTTAATAAATTAAAATAATCCTTTACCGTATAATGATTAATTTTAATTTTGTTTTTAGCATTAGTTTAAGTTACATTTTTATTTACCTTTTAATTTAGAAACTAACGTTTAGTTTAGGGATAAATAGTCGTTTACTAGTTAATAATTTTTTATATATATAGTGTTATTCGCTCGTAGCTAAAGCACATCTAAGATTTTTAATTTCCTTCCATCATTATTCTGAATCTTCAATTCTTTGTGGGAAACCATCATGCTGGTTTCGGTGGGGGGAAATGTTGGGTACTTAAGTGTGCCCTGATTGGTGAGTAATGCATTTACCGGTGGTCGATTTAATTTCGGCCAACCGCATCGCTGCATCGCGATTATCCACCAATCGCGTGGCTCGGCGCTCGTAAAGTTGTCGAGGCCACGAACGCCGCAGATCAGAGTGCCATATTGTAACGACTGCAACGGTCCGTGCAATTTAAAATTATAATTTAAACATAGTACAAATTAACAAATTATTAGTAACAACCACATAAGGGACGACGCATATCTGGACGACGTGTATGTGGTGGCTGAAGGCAAAGAGACCTAAGGTGAGTGGATTATTTCACTAATTAAGGGAGGCACGTGTGCCCCGACATTTTTTAAACCTGCGAAACCAGCGCAAAACTCAGGTGGTTAAGGAGCTAACATTTATGCTTCCTGAATCCCACAGGGGTTGTATTGTTATACCTTAGACCAGCTACTCCTAACTTAATAATATGATTGAAGTAATTAACAATCTTATCTTGGACGAATTGTTGAGTTTGATTCAAATCTTTGAGACCTACTAGCTCGCAGTTACGGACCTATGGACATTGAGAAATAAGGTAAATATTAAAAACTTTTAATATATAAATAATAATATAGCAAACATAAATAAAAAAAAAACATTATTATATATGGCAGATAAAAAGAGCGCTGGCTTGAGCTGCGCAGTATAAGGATCAGCAGATTAGTACAAGGGCTCTGAAGAACTTTGGTGGAAGCAAGTCCGCCTACTGCATATAATAATACTAACGATAATTAACATAATTAATACGACAATAGTTTAAATTGTATACACATATGTAAAATGAAAAGTAAATAGGTAACAAAACAAGTTACTGCGCAGCAGCTTCAATACCAGCGATATTTTTCCCTGCCAGGATCTACTATTAGTGTGCGAATACCAGTAATAATCGCATTCACTAAGTCGGCATAGTGAATGCGATTATTAATCCAAAACGCGATTAGGTCAGTTAAAACTGCTGGGGTATCTACTACCCCGGATGACTAGACCCAGAGCAAGTTATGCATTTTATTTTTAAGTTTTTATACTTACTTGTTTTGCATCGTTATAGTTCTCAATATTGCAATGAGGATAATGGAAATTTTCTGTATCATAGGGCACGGCTGGATAATGATAATTCTTGAAGTCAGCTTTACTTCCACCCGTACCAATATTCTGTGGATTATTTCCTGTCATATGGTTTACTACTACATCTGCATATATCCTTAAAATAAAGTTATAATATATATTTAACTTAAATAACATGATAAGGGACCTATGCAGCAATTTTAAGGGTAATTTAATTTAAACACAACTTTTGAACCTAATATTTGATATTTCGCGTATTGTTTTGATTACTGTTGTATATGAACATATTTTAGTAGTTTATAATTTACTTTAAAAATTGATGATTCCGGTGCGACTTATCAAGTTTTAGGACATCCCGGGTCCATCTATTACAAGATTAGATTGGTATTAAAATAATTTACCTAACACCAACTTTATTACATCTTCTTGTCATGTCCAAGAACTCCTTCTCGTTGCCAGATCTCGTAGTAAGATTATATGACATTACTTGGTACCGCTCGTACCATGGTCTGCTGCCATCTGGCATGTTTATTATCAAGTTTTCTGACGGAGGTGATATCTGTGAAATATTTCGATGAGAATTACATGTTACATGTCTGAGGATCAGTAAGTATCTAAGTAGGTAGGTCCAAGTAGGTCAATTTGAATAAATAGACCTCATCTCCTCATTATCTTTTTTTATTGTGACTCGACATATGACAGCAGCCCGCTTTATGTTAAGCCAAAGTGGGGTCCATGAATGAATGTCACTGCTACTACAATTCAATAACTGTGAGTAGCAATCACATCCACTATGCCGGCCTAGATGGAACCGGCAACTTACAAGCTGATCCCGAAACGTGACCAAATCACTTCACGGTCTGTATACTTGTAAGTGGTGGTACTACCCCGGATCGGCAGACTGGGTACCACTGGCTACCACTCTTTGATAACCAGACCCGAAGCAAATATCCATCTCTTTTTTTTTATTAACAAATATTTGCTCCGACCGGGGATCGAACCCGGGACTTTACGCGCAACAAACCAGTCGCTAAACCGTTTGTCCACGCCTGTCGCCAGTATATTTAAAGGTCATTTGTTCAGTCTGTCAGCCCGACACGAAAGTGGTTGTAGTACCACCACTTTCAAGTGTACAGACCGTGCAGTGACTTCTCATTTCAGGATGAAATTCCCAAATCCAATTACGTTGGCATAGCGGATGCGACTGGTACTTGAAATTGTTTAACTGCACTGGCAGTCACTTCCATTCCTGGACCCCAATCCAGCTTAACATCATGCGAGGTGGTCATGTCAAGCCAAAATAAAACTTAATGTATTATCTTAATATAATATAAAAAAATATTGTATTATTATATTTTTTTTTATCGTGACTCGATATCTAACCTCGACTTGATGGTAAGCAAGGGAAGATCAGCGTCCAAGTGCGTCAATAACTGCAATAACCTAAGTTGCCACAGATGCCGCGCAACGTTTTCAAAATCTTAGGCAATAACCGACTTAGCTGCCTACATACAAATTATTATTCATAAGATAAGATCTTTTATACAAACTTACTTGAACTCCACCAAAGCCTTTTGGCGCCAAAAATCGTTCGCATTCTTCCGCTATATCTTTCCATTTCCACTCAAATAAATGCACTATCGTAGATCGATGGGGTAATTGATTTGTTTGCTGTCTTGCCTCGCACAAATTATAATTTAATAGCACTAATATAAATAGTTTTAGAGACATTTCTAAACAGAAATAAATATATGAATCATTAAATAAGCACTGAATTCAACATGTGTTCGTATTATATGTTACAAATTTTAAATATTACATAATAATTTATAATAAAAAAGGGTGTGTAGGGCGAGCTTTAAGCATTATCTACCAGCTAGCCGTTGTTATCGTGAACTAACATTGGCTTAGTGCAAATGATGATTTATAAAAATAATACGTTATAATATTAAATAAAAATAAGCCTAAATTTATAAATAAGTAACTTCTACAGATTAACCCATCCTATAACTTCGAATAAAGGCGACCGTAGTGTGCAATGGTTACGCAAACGAGTTCGAGACCAATATATGTTTGATATAATTATGTACTTTCGTTGTACTGTTTCTATGATATAATCACTTTAGTAGCTTAGCTTGGCTTAGTAGCTTAAAAATAATCTTGCAAAGCGTAAAAAGCACCTCTGTCAGGCTTGGTGACGAGACGACGCGTCTTACTTCAGACGTAGACTGAATCTTGGACTTTTCCTAACAATCAGGGTCGGTCAGATGTCGCATCTCAAAGTAAAATATTTAAAAATTATTACCTAAAAATGCCCCTCTTCCTGTATTACGATTAATCACTAAAAATTCCTATCAACTAGTAGTGTTATTTGACAACTGTTGTATTAATCTAGGTGTAAACGATTTATACTTGAACATTTACATTTAATATTGGGATTAGTTCATAATGAAGTTACTTTTTAGTTGTTTTTATTATTATTTAAAATTAGAGAAATGAACTATATTTATCTGTGCTGTGTTCGAACTAGTTCTAAACTTTTAGGCGTCCATGCTTATGCCGGCTAAGTATGCCATATTTTATGTCCATTATCGGACCAAGGTCAATATACAACGATGCGTAGGCGCAGTCGAAAGGTTGACGTGCGCATCTGTATTCGGTTGTAGGCAATACGAAAATATGAGAAGACACTAATATTTCGTATTTTTTAATTTGACTCGACATATGACACCACCCCGCTTGATGTTAAGGCGAAGTGTGGTCCATGAATGAATGTCACTGCGACTACTACTGTATTTAGTTAACATCAAGTAGCTAACAGCTTTCAACCAGCAGCTTTTAGGCAGATCCAGCCCATGAGTTCTCTCCATCCACCTCCACCTTGGATCCTTCAAGCGGCATCACTAAGCCGGCACAATGACGGCGGCTTAGGCAGCCGGGAACTAACTCGGTTTTTTCAGTCGTCGTCACTCTTGGACCTCCTCTTGCTTATCATCAGGCGGGTCGAGGTCAAAAGTCGTGTCACACTAAAAAAAAGGTCCTGAATCGTGATTGAGTAACTAAACGGTGTACACTTATAAGTGGTGGTGTAACGATCGGTAGATTGAGCTGCGCAGTACAAGTATTGGCAGATAAGAAAAGCGCTGAACGACTGTGGTGGGAGCAAGTCAGCACTTCTGTACAATTGAGCATAAAAACAATAAGTAAGAATGTAACAAAACTTATATGTTTTTTATCTGCTGGGACTAATATCCCGTTTTGTCAAACTAAGCAAATGGCCAGTTTACCTACCACTCGTACGCAGCTATATAATTTGGCACAACTTAATATATTAAGAGAACGAGCTAAATAAACGCGCTAGGAATGCAGTTGTGACGTCATGGTCACGTGTCTATTATGAATAGTGAAGTAAACTGCAAAATGTCGATAACGATAAACACACAGTTTCCTTAAAACGCAAATAGATTTAGTTATTAAAAATGATAAATGTATATATAATTAAAGTATAAACATTGGACAGCAACAAGTTTTAATGAATTATATATTAATTTAATTTTGAGAATAGTGATTGCATGTTTTTTTCTTTTTCACAAATTTTAATCACGTTTCAAATAATGGTTCTAGCCTGATTACGGATGACGGCTCTCTTTTATTCAATAAACTCACTAATTTTTTAAAAATCAAACAAAGGATATATGGACACGTTTTCATCGATATTAAATGACATCGCCGAGCTATGAGCGTCATAGCGGCCACTTTTTTGACGCCCCACCGCACCTCAGCCCCCGAATCTATTTAACTCGTTCCCCATCTATAGATTATAAACTTAAGGTTTTACAATATAACCTAGGTTTTATTTAGAAAATAATGTATTTATTAATATGTAAATGGGGACTCACGCGCGCGTGATAACGGACTTGTATTACAAAGGGTTTTTGCTATGCACAATACTTATTTCAATTGGTTACGGCAAAAGATAAATAGAAGCGGTATGTCGCAGCAAATCGCCGAGGTTTCATTATCTTAATTGAGATTTGACATCTGCCCTTGACTTGTCTGACAATAAGCAAGGGTCTAAGATCACCGAGGATTGAAAAAAAATCGATGAAAGATGGTTGTCTAAGTCGCCGTCTGTGTAAGGTGCCTTTTTACGTTTCGCTTGAAGGATTAAAGGTTGGAGAGAACTGCGTGTAAGTTGGAATGCGATCTTTGAATGCAAGCGACTGCTACCAAAGTTTTTTTTTATTGTGACGACATTTGACCTCGACCCGCCTGATTATAAGCAAGAGGAGGTCCAAGAATGACAATGACTGAAAAAACCGAGTTAGATCACGGCGGTCCCAATCACCGTCACTATGCCGGCCAAAGGTGCTTCTTCACGCATCGCTTGAAGGATCCAAGGTTATAGGATGGAGAGAACACATGGGCTGGCAAAGCATTCCACTCGTGGATTGTTCTACAAAGAAAAGACGCACTCAAACAACTGTCTCATCTACTATGTAGGTAAATGACCACCAACCGTCCGCCTTAGCACTCTAGACCCGGAGAAAATATCTGAATCCCAGTTTTTTTTTTGTTAACAAATATATTATGTATTATACAATTATCAAATATGTTAATGCTATGAAATATATCCTTGATAACACCGGGAATCGAACCCGGTACTTTACGCGTAAAGTCTAGTCTGTTACCAATGCGCCACGCGTGTCGACGAAAAATACTTCTTTATACTCGGATGTTCGTCTCTTGTATTTATTAAAAGTGGGAAATTTCGTAATAAAAAAACAATATTTGCTATAACTTTTAATCGTAGTTAAATACATCGACGAATAGGTATTAAATTTATTATAAATTAAACTAGACAACTATCGAAATCATAATTTATCAATTTTCTATAAAAATAACACTTTTTCTAAAATTAATATCAGTCTATTATACATTAAACTATATTTACGTTTTATTTCTAACATAATATACACTACGAAACGTTCGAAAAGCCAAAATATAGGGTAATTATTTCGCGCTTTATTACAGAGCCCTTTTAACTACAATGCAGTATTTTAAAAACTTTCTATTTACATTTTTCAATCTATTTTCCTATCAAATGGTGTTCGAACTTTGCATTTCTTTATAAGCAATCACAATGAAACTTTATGTCTTAAAATTATAATCTATATTAAATTAACCAATGTCAGCCGTACTAAGTACATATTTTGACCAAATGTCAAAGGCTACATTGGTTTGGGTGGTAGGGAAAGTAAGGGCAGTGAAGGTGAGCGTTGACATGTCGTATAGGGCTAAACCTTCTTTTCGATCGCAAGTCCAAAACGCTGCCCTCACTTTCCCGCTTGCCACGCGGCATGACACCCGCATGGACAATCCATGGAATAAAAAAAGATTATCTCATGTTTAGATAAAGGAATATAAGAAACTGGGTCTAAAAATAAAGAGTATTTTTTTATTAAAAAAACGCCGTATTATTTTTTTTTTCACATGGCAACACCAACTGTCGAAAACGAAATAAATATTTTGATATTCGATAATTATATACAAATTATTACTTCGTACGAGTGTACACGAGCACTTTTCTAAATGATTATATTGCAGTTTTTTTTTATTAATTAAATTAAAATACACTATATGATTAGCCACACTGATTAGATTCTGAATATAACTTTTTGTATATCAAATCTTAGCTATATCTATACTACGATTTTTAATTCAATAGATCAGTGACATATAATTTCTGCTAACATATTAGAATGAGATATACATATGAAACAGCTGTCATTCTAGCCCACGGAATTAAAATCGTCCTACATTTGTATGAAAGCCTTGGAATAACTGGTTATATATTATTTTTACTCGTAAAATAAAAATTAATAAATAAAAACGATCGTCGTTATTTGGAAGACACGCAAATACTTTTAAAGCATTTTAATTGTGATTTTTTTTATATTGTGACTCGACATCTGACCTCGTCCCGCCTGATGAAAAGCAAGAGGAGGTCCAAGAGTGACGACGACTGACTAAACCGAGTATGTTCACGGCTGCCTTAGTCGCCGTCACTATGCAGGCCAAACGCACTATACTTCTTCACGCATCGCTTGAAGGATACATGATACACATACGAGTATATATCGTACCCCTAAACCATCAATGTACCACTGTGCTCAAAAACCTACCGTATTTTTATGACGGTAAGCAAGGGAAAGTCCAAGAGCGTCGACGACTTAAAAGATCGATTTAACATGCGGTTGCTTTAGTCGTTGTCACACGTGCCCGCCAAAGATGCTTTGTCACGCTTCGCTTTATGGATCCAAGGTTTTTATTATTATTGTGACTCGACATATGACAGCACCCGCCTGATGTTACGCTGGAGTGCGGTCTATGAATGGAGGTGACTGCTACTACAGTACAATAACCGTAAGTAGTAGCCACATCCACTACACCGGCCTAGTTTAAAAGTTATAGAATGGGGAGTATAAAACATTTAATTTATTGCACCTTAACCCTACTATGACCCTACTATGACGGCAAGGAATACCAGTAACCTTGTATATTATATATACATATTTCAATAACTCTAGAAGAAAACTTTAAAGAAAGTTTTGTAAAAAAATCATTTAAAAAAATAAGTTAGAAAATGTCTTTTAATTGCTCGCCCTGTAAATCACTAATTTGTACAACCGACTTCTTTAATAGGGTCCGACGACATTAGGTGGCGGAAAGAAGAATTGTGTCGGTGCAGAATTCATGTTAGGTGACTGATAAGACCTCTTGATACTGACATGTGGATACATAATACGCCATTGATCAACCTGAAATAAATATGCAAAATTAAATTTTATTGTGGCTAGACATAATCGACAGCACCCCATCAGATGCTATGCCTGAGTGCAATCTATAAATGCAAGTAGCAACTTTCAAGTTATCCCGAAACGTGACTGAGTCACTTTAAAGTCTATATACTTGAAAGTGGTAGTACTACCTCAGAACTGGGCTGGGCAAACTGGGCAAATTACTATCAACTGTCTTGGTTGTCATTAATTATTGTCATCAATGTGTCTTATATGCTTGTCAAGGCCACCGTGGTGTAGAGCCGGGAACCACCGGGCTAAAACTTGAAGGTATATGTACTTTGGTTGCTCAGTTTCTATGATACAAGCACTTCAAGTAGCTTAGTATAGATATGCAAAAAAGCTTGCAAAGAAACTAAATCACTAAAGATTTTTTTTTAATTATGTCTACGGTAATTATATTATTAAGTGACTGACTTAACAATATATATTTTAAGAATATATATTCTCAAGAAAGCTGGGTTGCCTAGAGAGAGAGAATTCTGGATGTGATGGCAGCGAGGGAGTTATATCAGGATCGTGGCAAGAGCGCACCATTGTCTGTGCCTATCCTTGTTTATCTGTATTTTCATACCGTATAATTATATAGTTCAAAAATATGTTTTAATATTGTGAAATGTTAAGTGAAGGTCATTGAGCGCTAACTAATAAAGGATAAAGAGTGGTAGGCAGTGGTACCCAATCTGCCGATCCGGGGTAGTACCACCACTTACAAGTATACAGACCGTGAAGTGATGGTCACGTTTCGGGATCAGCTTGTAAGTTGCCGGTTCCATCTAGGCCGGCATAGTGGACGTAATTGCTACTCACAGTTATTGAATTGTAGTAGCAGTGACATTCATTCATGGACCACACTTTGGCTTAACATCAAGCTAGTGCTGTCATATGTCGAGTCACAATAAAAAAAAAAAAAAAAAATACTAACTAATAAGCGATACAATTACCTGCGGTTCTTGAATTTGATCACAAAAGCTAACATCTAACAATTTCAACTCTTGACATTCAGCTAATATTCTGAAACAAAATAAGTAACACATAAACACATCGGAATATTACAACTTTGGTATCTGAAATACGACCCATCGCTGCCACTACGGGCCTAGGCCGGCATGACGGTGGTGACTGCTACTTGCAGTTATTCAGCTGTACTACTAGTCGACCGCTTCGAGTTTACGTTGACATCACAACGCTCCTTGCCTATCCCAGGCGCCAGCTGCCCCCGCATCGTCTGTCTAGTTAGAACCGGCAACTTCAAGCGGATCCCGAAACGCGACTAAGTCACTTCACGGTCTGTGCACTTGTAAGTTGTGGTACTACCTCTGATCAACAGACTTTGCACCATTGCTTACCTACTCACGTTTCAGCAATATCTGGCGAAACAAATTTTAACACAGTTCACTACAGATCTTACTGAACAGAAGATTAAGGTACAGTTCGTTATTACTACTAAACAGGCGAATGTGGGAACAGCTGGCGGCTAAGGGAGTTAAGGCGCATTGGACCGCACTTAACATCTAGCGAGGTGCCGTTATATGTCGAGATACCCGGCGTAACAAATCTTGCGCTTCAATCAATCTAATTGTCACGCCTTTTACCTACAGGATAGGTAGACACAATAGAGCGCCATTTACCACGATCCTGACACAACTCTCTCGCTTTCCTTACATCCACAATTCTCTTCATTAAAGCTCTACGGTTATGGACACAAGGCAACCCAGATTTCTTGAGGATGCGGAAACACCCTCCTGGGTCTGCCTAGTTCAACGCATCCATCCACATCAGGTTTAAAAAAATACTTTCACCCATTATTTTCATGTATCCAAACCAAATCTTAGCATTCCTTTTTTAATCCCTGTCACTACATCATCTTTTAAACCAGAACTATCGCTGTGCTATTTCTTTTGCGCCTAAAAGTATAAATACTCACGTCTCACAAATATCCGGCGTAACAGATCTTACTCCTAATAGATCCAACTGGACAAGTCTTGTTGAACGTGGAAGTAATGCTCTAAGATCTCTATCTGACACACCACGCAGCGTTCCTAAGAACAATTTCCTCAGCTCCACACCGTGCAGTGAACCTAACCATTCACCCGAGCCACCCACTTGTAAACTGTAAATGAAAATATACACTGTTTAGGAATGGTAGGCAGACACAATTTTAGGCTAGAGAGCAGTCTGTGTTCTTCAGTTAAATAACTGCTAGTAACAGCTGCATCCATTTTTCCTAGGTTAAACCATAACCTTAGAGCTTGTGTGAAGAGAATTGTGGATGTGAAGGAAGCGAGGGAGTTGTGTCAAGATCGTGGCAAGTGGCGCTCTATTGTCTCTACCTATCCTAATGGGAAAAAGGCATGACAATATGATTGATTGATTGAAACCGGCAACAAACAAGCTAATCTCGAAACGCAACTAAATATGAAAAGAAAAGAGTACTGATGGTGTAAAAGTGAAATCAAAGACGTCTACAAACGAAATAAATGAACAACGCAGTTTCCGGTTGCTTTAATCGCCCTTGCCAAAAGTATTATTTCACGCTACGCTTGATGGATCCAAGGTTATAGTATAAGGAGACGACGCGCCTATATTTTTGTACCTGAAGATTTCTTAGTGCGCATTTTATAAACCCGAGGGGCAATTCTCAAAGGTGACAAGTTGTGAATAGCTGTCAATTTTCGTTATTATCCTAAAAGTTTATTTTCGAGACTGTATGAAGGAGAAAATAAAACTTACCACCAGCCAACATCAAGTTCTTGCAAATATTTACAATTACCCAATGCTCTTATTCCATGTGGTGTGAGCGAGTATGACTTCCAAAAATCAACAGATATCAAATTTGGACAATGCGTGCCTAAAGCTATTGCCACTTCATCCATAGACGCTATCATTTTACATGAACCTAAAAATTAAAATCATTTCATTAGTATTTGTATACATATACTTCATCATCATCAGCCAAAAGACGCCCATTGCTGAACAGAGGCCTCCCCCTCAGAACGCCATTTCGAACGACAAGATGCCAGTTGCATCCAATGGTCATTCGTGACTTTCAGCTTGCAAATCCTACGAGCTATGTCGGTAACTCCGGTTCTTCGGCAAATATCCTCATTCGGGATTCAGTCGCGCAAAAATACTCCAAGCATAGCTCTCTCCATTGCCCGCTGAGCGACTCTGACCTTTTCCAACAGGCCAAACATATAAGGGCCACGTCTCAGTGCCATATGTCATCACTGGTAACACACACTGGTTGAACACAATTGTCTTCACGAATGTAAATATAATCAATTAATCAAACTGTCACGCCTTTTTCCCACAGGGATGGACAAAGACAATGGAGCGCCACTTGTCACGATCCTGACACAACTTTCTCGCATCCCTTACATCCACAATTATCTTCATACAACCTCTATGGTCATGGCAACCCGGCTTCCTTGAGGATGTCTCCGATTTGTTTGGAAATTGGACCTTTCTTAAATCTTTCATGTGCCCACACCATCGAAGCATTCCTTTGTCAATCCTTTCAAACCATCTTCTTTCAAACCACATTTATCGCGTAATTCTATCCGTTATTGTCACTCCACATGCACTCCTTAATGATCGCAATTCTACAATATGAATTTGATAATTCCTCTTCACGCCTCGCTTGAAGGATCTAATGTTATAGGCTGACAAAGTATTCTTGATTATATATTTAAAAACATACCAATATTAAGATGTAATAAGCCAGGATTAGACTTAATAATAGCGACGACATCCGGAGCGGTAATATCAGTCCGGTAGAAATCTAACCTCTGCAGTTTCTTTAGGAATGATAAACACATCCATTCTGTACATCCGTTGACTGATCGGAGACATAGTTCTGAAAATTAAATACTTCTAAATTATTTTAAGTCCATTTTCTTAACGGGCCATATGACAGCACCCTGCCTGTCATTTCACGGTCTGTACTCTTGAAAGTGGTACACGAGTATTTCTGTGGCTGGCTGTTTATGGCGACTGAAATGTTTTTTTAATGTCATTCGACATATGACAGCACCCCACTTGATGTTAAGCTGGAGTGTGGTCCTGCTACTACAATTCAATAACTGTGAGTAGCAGTCACATCCACTAAGCCGGCCTAGTTGAAACCGGCAACTTACAAGCTGATCCCGAAACGTGACCAAATCACTTCACGGTCTGTATTCTTGTAAATGGTGGTACTACCCCCGATCGGCAGGCTGGGTACCACTGACTACCACTCTAAGTTACATCGATATTTTCAGTCGCTGGTGCTTGCTTACCATCAGGCAAGTCATGTGTTAAGTATCTATTTAAAAAATCCAAAGGAATATTCGAATAACAGGGCGTCACTTGCCACGATCCTGACACAACTCGATTGTTTCATTTTCACGTACATTATTACTTAAATGCAAATTAATTGCATTTTACAGATCCAGTTAAATACTTTATACTTGCATTGTGAATAAAGGACATCATTCATTTTGTATGAATGGGGACTTGGGCTTAATTGTATTAACAGTTGCATATGCATTTTAAAATAGTTCAATATTGAAGATTACAATGTAATTGGAATATATCCTTTATTTTGCAGAGTTTAGGTGTACAAAATTATCAAAGTATAATTATGACAGTACAAAGCAGAACTGTTAAGATTTTTGTGATTGAGTAACGATACAAAATCCATATCTAATTTTCCAAATAACTTTATTTCACAGCTATTAAATGCAAAACTGTTATTAGTTTAATCAATAAAACTATCAAAACTGCCATTTATATATTTCTCCATCATTGGGCATTACAAATGTCCTTTACCTTTACAAAAAGTTATTAAAATTACCATGTAAAAAGTTATTAAATTTACCTTTACAAAAAGTTATTCAAATTACCTTGTAAATTAGGACATGATGCAACAACACATTTTAGTACACAATTATCAACAAATTGACAGCAATTCATGCGCAAGTGTGTCATGCCGAAGCCAAACTCTTTCAGGAAACTGAAAAAAAGGGTATAGGAAAACAATAAAATTTGCTGTTTTCTGAAATAGAATTTGAGATAACTCCCTCGCTTCGCTCACATCCACAATTCTATTTATACAATACAAGCTCTACGGTTAATCTCTCTATGCAACCTAGCTTTATTGAGGATGGTTTGATCGGCAAACATCCTCCTGGGTCTGCTGCGTTTTACACATCCATCCACATAAAATTTATAAAATTCTTTGTTAAATCTAGAAACAGGGTTAATGAGCTCCATGGTATACTTGGCGACCTGCCACATTTTCTAGCCTGGTTAGTAATAAACCAATGATTATTTTACGTATAACTAAAGAAGATAGGAGTAAAATAATAACATAGGAGTAAGAATAAAGAGTAACCTACTCGACAACATCCTGCGGCTTTATCATACAATGACTTCCACACCAGGACAAATCCAACTTTTGTATATACTTGCAACGCATTGACAATGTTGCTAACACCTGCAAATATTTATTATCATTACACATCGCTCGAATAACCAACAACCGATGGGGAAGAAAGGTCCTAGAGTGGAGACCACGGACCTTCCCACAAGATCGACTGACGACATAGTCACAAATAACCGGTGGATGCAACTGACATCTTATCATTCGAAATGGCGTTCTGAGGGGGAGGCCTTTGTTCAGCAGTGGACGTCTTCTGGCTAATGATGATAATGACGACACACCTTTTTCGTTTCATGGTTGTTGTTAATAAAAATTGTGATAGGCAGACAGTCTCTCTCTTCGGGGTTGTACCACCACTTACAAGTGTACAGACGACGGTCAAGTAACTTCTAAGTCGCGTTTCAGGATCAGTTTGTAAGTTGCCGGTTCCAACTAGGGCAGGAAAGTAGATTCGACTGCACCTTACAGTAGCAGTCTCTTCTATTAATCGACCTACCCTACCTTGGATCCTTCAAGCGATGCGTAATGAAGCACATTAGGCACCTGTCCGTTTTTTTTATTATTGTGACTCGACATCTGACCTCAACTTGCCTGTTGGTGAGCAAGGGGACATCAAACAGTGCCGGCGACTGAAAAATGGTCTAATACCCAGCCCTCAGTCGCCATGCCGATAAATTAACGTTAGGAATATACATACTTGAGATTTCAAACAATGCCAATAAGGTCTTAAATCCAAACTTCTGTAAAGTATTGAGTCTGAAGTAAGTGTGTAAAGGTGTCTATTTACTTGCGCACATCTGGCAAGGGACTGAAGGTCTAAGAACTTTAATATACATATCATAGCTTCATTCTGGAAACAAAAATAAACTTTATTAATTTGATTAGGCAAATAGTTAGTGGTTATTAGCTCCCTTGGATAGTCTGTCTATCCAAGGCATTAACACCAATTTGAAGCTGGGCCGGCATAGTGAATGTGACTTAGTTATTTAACTGTAGTAGTAGTCACCTCCATCCATGAACCTTCAGCCTAACATCAGGCGAAGTGCTGTCATATGTCGAGCCATAACAAAAAAGGTTAAACACCTTGAAGTGATTTAGTCGCGTTTCGGGATCAGCTTGTAAGTTGCCCGTTTCGACTAGGCCTGCATCGTGGTGGTGATTTCTACTTGCAGTTATTTAACTGTAGTGACAGTCGCCTCCATTTACGCACCGCATTTCAGCTTAGGACGAGGCGGGGTGCTGTCATATGCCAAATAAAATCACTTGGTAAACAAATCAGAGGGGCCTACTTACAGGTAAAACTTCAAAGTCTCCCAGCTCTGTCCTTTTGTTATTTAACTCGTCTTCCTTGGTATGGATTGGTGGCCCAACTGATTGGTGTAGATTTGATGCTATTATTTTATTTAGAATTTGTCCTAGAAAATATTAAAGGTCGATATTAACGTTTTAAAATTTCAATTGCAAAAAATATTCTCCAGCATCCATATGCAAAATACAAATAAGATTATAATTTCATTGCATAATTCATACGGCGTAGTATGAAGTATTAATTTTTTTATTGTACATTTCTATACTAAGCTACTAGAGTGCTTGTATCATAGAAACAGGACAACCAAAGTACATATATAAAAAATACATTTGTACTAGTGACTGGTTTTGAAACCGTGCTCTCGGCTTGTGTAACCATTGCACTGCCACTACACCACGGTCACCTGTATTGTTATTTTTTTATTGTGTCTCAATATATTAGCACCTTGCCTGGTGTTAAGCTGTGGTCCGTTACTGCTACTACAATTTAATAACTAGAAGTAGCAGTTACATTTTCTTAGCCGGTCTAGTTGGAAATTCGGCCCAAGGTTGTAGGAAAGAAAGAACATATAGACTAGTAAAGCACTTATTGTAACTGTCGATTGTTCAACATAGGAACGACGCACCAAACTATTTACTAGGCTGTCGATTCGGTCGACAGAAAGCGAATTTATATCCTCTGGCTGTGCAGACATAAAGAAAGTAAAAAAGCTAAGTATGCACAAGGTTAAAGCCTTTTTTTTTCTTTTTTTTTTTGCTATTAAGCATTTTTTGCTTATGCCAGCCCCATAGAATCTACCCTAACTATACAAATAACCTAGCCTAATCTACGTTTAAAATAAATGTTTACAAACTCATATATCATCTTAGCTGAAGTCGATATTGGTTCAGCTAGGATACTACATCCAACTTACATCTTACATCCAACAAAAGGTTAAAGACTTGTTTACATTATTTTAATCTGACGTCACTATGGCACCTTTGATCGGCATAGTGACAACGACTAAGGCAACCGTAAACTAAATCGGTATTTTAAGTCGTTGACAGACTTGACACTCTCCTTGCATACCATCAGGCTAAGTAGGATGTCGAGTCACAATAAATAAAAAAAGGCTTTACTTGCAGCCATCGTGGTTGAGGGGAGATAGGCGTAAGACGATGTATGGGTACCAAAACTACTATTCATCATTTCCGACTTGTTTTTTTTCTGTCTTACAATTCCATTATTATTATTAGCCTATTTATTTGTCCCACTGCTGGGCAAAGGCATCCCTTTCTTTTTTCCATGACTCACGACATTTGGCGATCTCTCGCCACGAACTATTGTAGGAGTCCATCTCCGTTTGGGCCTGCCGCGGTGTCTTCTACAATCTGGAGTCCACTCAGTAGTGGACTTGGCCCATAATGCATCAGACATGCCATCTCCAATGCATTAGATCATGACAATAATACTAACAACTAACCTTGACCATCAGGCTGTTTATTAAACGCATAAGAGTATGAGAAGCTGCTCTTCTTCTCTTTCACAGAAAGATCTTCCTCTCTGCCCTTTAGTAGAACTGCATCTAACTCCGTGTAGTATGGCAATAATCGGTGGTTGAATTCCAAACGCAGTGTTCTACAAAGAGATTGATAAAATGATTCAAATCGTTTATTTTAGGCATAGCTCATAATACCTGTATAATTGTTTGTACGTTATTAACATTTGTATTGCTTTAAACTATTCGACGACAGGCGTGGACGAACGGTTTAGCGACTGGTTTGTTGCGCGTAAAGTCCGGGTTCGATCCCCGGTGGGAGCAAATATTTGTTTCATAGCTTTTATTTGTAATATTTAATAGTATTAAATATTGCAAATATTTGTTAATAAAAAAAAAAGAGATGGATATTTGCTTCGGGTCTGGTTATCAAAGAGTGGTAGGCAGTGGTACCCAGTCTGCCGATCCGGGGTAGTACCACCACTTACAAGTATACAGACCGTGAAGTGATTTGGTCACGTTTCGGGATTAGCTTGTAAGTTGCCGGTTCCATCTAGGCCGGCATAGTGGATGTGATTGCTACTCACAGTTATTGAATTGTAGTAGCAGTGACATTCATTCATGGACCACACTTTGGCTTAACATCAAGCGGGGTGCTGTCATATGTCGAGTCACAATAAAAAAAAAAATAATAATAATAATATACTATTAGTATTTTTAAAATCTTTTTTAATGGAGCTCGACGCCTAATGTTAAGCTGGAGTGTAGTCTATTAATAGTTAAATAAGTGTAAGTATGCAGTTGGAACTGGCAACTTACTAGCTGATCCTGAAGCGCGACATAGTCATTTCACAGTCTGCAGTGGTGGTACTACCTCGGATCGGCAGACTGGGCAGCACTGCCAACCACTCTTAGAATAATTGTAATAAATATTTTGTAATAGCCACCCAGAGCTTTTGGAAGGGACAACCGAGCAGCATGTATTTTCAGGATGCTTTGCCATTGTTTCTAAGGCGCTGATGAAACGCAGAGACAACTGGAGCGCTACTTTCTACTACCCTGACATAACTCTATTGCTCCATTATCTTCGTATATTATTGTTTCTATCTGTATTTAATATTGCTGATAGGCTCAAGTTTTTATTTTTATTGTGACACGACATCTGACCTCGACCCGCCTGATCATAAGCAAGAGGAAGTCCAAGAGTGACGACGACTGAGAAAAGTTATATTAAATCAACTTTATTTGATAGTTTCTTATATTTATTTATTATTATGACGACGCGACATTTGACCTCGACTTTGGGGTGCTCCCATATCAAATTATTTAAGTCGTGTCACAACAAAAGTACATATTTTAATTTAAAAAAACATCTCCGTGTGTTAAATTATTTGATACTCAATAAAACAAATAAAATGGCCTTTGGAAAATCCAGTCTACAAGACTTCACGAAGATACCGCAGATCTACTAAACAGATTCAAGAACTGAGGTAGATCCCATTGAATCTCACCTTGAGACCAATTAAACACAACCAACGACTGTGGATCAGACAACGACCAGTGGCTTATTGTACAAGGCCACAGTTTGCTGCAAGTTTGCCAGACAGAATAGAAAAAAAACACAAAGTATTGCAATAAGTAAAGGAAAATGTGTAATAAAACAAAAGAAGGTTGCAATTATTAAATTTCAATTGAATAGGGAAAGAAAACAGGAAGTGAGTTCTATTCTATTATGATGAATAATAAATAATTGATTTCTTGTTCAAATTACATAATTTATTTATAATAGGAGCAATACAATTCATTTAAATATTAATTATTAGAGGGAGTTGTGTAAGGATCGTGGCAACTGGCGCTCCTTTGTCTCTGCCTATCCCTGAGGGAAAAAAGCGTGACAATTGAAATGGAAAAAGTTGTGGAGCCTGAGAGTAGGATTGTGTTTAGACGACACGTGTAGAGCATCAGTAACACACCAATCCGCTACTTGTAGTCGGGTTCGATGCCCAGTCAAAGCAAAAATATGGTTTATAAACTTTTATAGTACATCCGAAAATCGATTCCAAGACTTCGTGTTAACCAAATACGCCACGTGGGTCGTTAATTGTTTAAATATTTCTTGTATAAATAATACAAAGTTTACACATACAAGGTAAAACGTGTATGTATTGTGTACATATACAATACACAAACATTTATGACACGGTTCATCAACACATAACAAAGATTCTAGGTCATTATGAGATAATCTGAATATCTTATAATATTGATATTGCAACATGGCTTAAAGAACCGTAAACCGATGGGGAAGAAAGGTTCTTGAGTGGAGACCACGAACCGAAAGATGCAGTGTAGGTAGGTTTCCACTAGGTGGACTGACGACATAGTAGGTAGGACTTGCGAATAACCGTTGGATGCAACTGGCATCTTGTCGTTTGAAGTGGTGTACGAACTGCACATAGGCCTTCTAAGAGGAAGGCCTATGTTCATGATTATTGCAATTTATATACATATTTCATATCAGTTAAGACTAAACCTTACAGGAGAGAAAAAAATAAACTCTTTATATTGGAACTATTATAGCTAGAACTAAAGCTATAAATATAAGTTTGGACGACAGGCGTAGCCGATTGTTAGGTTAGTCCATGTTTAATTTCCGGTCGGAGCAAATATTAGTTTCATAACTTTTATTTGTAATGTTAAATAATTACAATTTAACTATACAATAAATATTGTATAGTTAGAAATATTTGCTAATGAAAAAAGAGGTGGATATTTGCTTCGGGTCTGGTCATCAAAGAGTGGTAGGCAGTGGTACCCAGTATTGAACCAAGGCAGTACCACCACTTACAATTATACAGACTGTGAAGTGATGTAGTCGCGTTTCGGGATCAACTTGTAAGTTGTCGATTCCATCTAGGCCGGCATAATGGTTGTAACTGTTACTTACATTTATTGAATTGTACTCCATTCATGGGCCGCACTCCAGCTTAACATCAAGAGGGGTGTCATGTCACAATTCTGAGCCACAATAAAAAAACTAGTTTTGTGAACAAAGGTCTTTCACTATCTAATCTTTGAAAGAAATGACTATTAAATATTGCTTTTCTTACAATATAGTAATAAAACAAAACTTACTTAGTTAAAACACCAATTTGTCTAATAGTTGGGGTAAAAATCCTTGGTCTATCACCAGCATATTCAGGTTCACCTTCCCACAAAAGGTACCATGTGTTGTCACTTAGAGCCCAAATCCTGACCAGAGCTCCAGGGTTGTAAGTCTCAAACAAGGACACTTCCAAAGGATAAACACGCTTTTCGAATGATACTTCTGAAATTATCAAGTTGTTACCATTTTTTGCAAAAGTTTGTTTATTGTTTTTTTTATTTTTTTATTGTGACTCGAAATATGACATTGATGTTAAGCACACTTCATCCATTCATGAAGTGTGGTCCATGAATCGTTGTCACTGCTACTATTCAATACCTGTGATAAATTCAATAACAATTTAATAGCATCCACTATGACGGAACCGACAACTTACAAGCTAAATGTGACCAATTCACTTTACGGTCTGTATACTTGTAAGTGGTGGTACTACCCCGAATCGGCAGACTGGGTACCACTGCCTACCACTTTTTGATAACCAGATCCGAAGCAAATATCTGCCTCTTTTTTTTATTAACAAATATTTACAATATTTAATATAATTAAATATTAATAATAAAAGCTATGAAACAAATATTTGCTCTTACTGGGAATCAAACCCGGGACTATACGCGCAACAAACCAATCATTAACCGTTCGATAATTGTGGATATGAGGGAAGCGAGAGAGCTGTGGCAAATGGCGCTCCATTGTCAATGCCTATCCCGGTGGAAAATAGGAGTGACAATTTAATTGCTTGATTGAATAAATTGTCTTAATTATAAAAAAATAAAAACTCACCAATGAAATCTTGACTTGGAATGTGACGAGAATTCTGAGCCATAAACTCTATTGGAGCAGACGGTGCCTCCTCCCACCATTTCCCATAAGTCCTCTGTATAAAATATTTTAATTAAATTTGTGAAATATTTGTCTAATGCCTAAATAACAAAACAATATGCTAAGGATCTATCATATTGTTTTTTTTTAATTTAATTATATTCAAACTTCTATCCCTTTCATTATTTTATATAATAAATTTATATTATTATTAATACAATATTGAATTAAGGTATTACCATAACAAAGGCTTGTGGATAGTCTCCATAGTCAGGGAAATTGGAAGGAGGACCTCTTAAATTAAATGCTGTATAAGAAACACTGATTTCACTCCCATATTGAGAACTAAAGTCATCGACACTTTGAACAAATTGGTCTATAATAGCTGGCTCAGGCTTTTCTTCGCCTGTATGAAACCAGTATAATGACGAAATTATTTTATCAGAACTACTCTGCATTTTAACGCCGTTCTTCTCAGTAAAAACAAAGCACAGCCAATTTATCTACTATCTCATCACTCACTGAAACAATTTCACATAACTCGTAATAATAAAACAAATAGCTTTGAATACAAATGAATGAATCAAATCAAAACAACATGACTGACATTAAATTGATTGAATGAAATTTTTGTGTTAACTGAATGATAAAATCCCCAGGGCAGGGATTGAAAAAATTGGCAATAATCGTGTAACAACAAAAAAGTTTATTTACTTTCGCATATAAATAATAATATAAAATACAAATTATAGTTTTCAAATCAAAAACGATTATAATGTTACCAGGTAAAAAAATATATGCTTCCTTTTTTTTAAAGAAAGCCAAGCCTAATTCATAACACTAGCTGTCTGGAGTTTTGGCGGGAAACTGCAGGTGACAGATCGTGTAATTTTTAGTTATTCGTAAAGCTTGTGTTTCTTAAATATTAATGAGTAATAATGGTTGAATTATTATCCAGTAATCATTTATAAGTTCATTAAGTATAAACAAGTGGTTTAAAGCTGTGTAACGTGTCTCTACGTGTTCCCCTTTAGTCAAGTTTTTAAACAGATAAATCCATTAAGTTTTATTTAATGGATATAACACTGTTTTATCTTCATCCATTAAAGATATAATAACTATTACGAAAGACTTGGCTGTATGGACTAAGTTTTTTTTGCCTTTCCAGATGGGAGAATTGAACTGAAAAAAAAAACACTAGCTGTCTATATACGATGGCAGCCGGACCGATTGCAGAAAGGAATCAAGGTATTTTCATAAACAATTACCATATAAAAGTAACAAGTCATAAAATATATCTTATAAAACATTTATAACATTCTGAATTTTATAAATTCAAGATTATGTGTATAAAATATTTTTCATAGGTTATGTTGACGCTATCCTTGTTTATGTTTCTTTTTTATATTAATTGGGCAATATGTTATAAATATTATATCATCAAATACCCTTAACGTGTATTTATTTAGTATATATCTTATTCTATTATCTATTTTACGTTTCTCAGATGCTACAATTTATGTTGGAGGTTTGGACGACAGGGTCAGTGAGAGCTTGCTGTGGGAGCTCTTTGTTCAATCTGGACCAGTGGGTAAGTCTTAAAAACCATATGATACAAATAAAACCTTCTGAACGAACTAATAGAAAAATAAGCTAAAGTGAAGGCTGTGAATTGAGACTTCGGCTCCATGGCAATTTGTTCTACTGGCGAGCAGCTATTATACTATTTCTTCTCTATGGATATTAATGGTCTCAATCAGCATACTTCCAGCCCTTACTTAGACTCCTTCACTCTGACAGCAGCTCTACAGTAATACAAGTTGCTTTTAGTCATCAAACAAAGTCCTGCGCTGTATATTATTAATTTAACACTACACAATGCTAGATAAACATTTTATTGTCTACAATGTCTGCCTGGTGAGATGCCTGTTTACACATATTCAAACATGTTTTGTTGAAACATAGTCATTGATACATAAAAGTTACTTATTTAAATATCACTCCTGGTATTCTTTTCAACACATCTATGTTTGTACGAACTATTATTGTTGTTTTCATACTTTAATATACTAATTGAATCTCTTACAATTGATTAGACTTGTGTGTACAAATTTATTTCAAACTCCTTAATATTTTTTTCAGTTAATGTACACATGCCGAAAGATAGAGTTACACAAACACATCAAGGATATGGATTTGTTGAATTTATGGGGGAGGAGGATGCTGATTATGCTATAAAGGTATTACTTATGTGATTTTAATTTATCTATTTGGTTTCAGGCTTGATTTTGATTTTGTTACTTGTAATAACAAAACAATTTGGATTTTTAAAATTGTGTATGTGAAGGAAGCTAGTTGTGTCAGGATCGTGGCAAGCGGTGCTCCATTGACTCTGCCTATCCCTGTGGGAGAAAGGCGTGACAATTTGGTTGAATACTTAATATAATCATTTTAACAAATCATAATATATATATATATATATATAGTATATTCATGATCATGATTATGCTTATGATTGATGAGTTTCTTGTAAAGGAGTTTTTTTCAAGAACAGTTATATTCCTTTATTATATTTGCAATTGTGTAGCTCTATTATATAAGAACTTATCAAGAATGTTTTTAATATTTTCTTAGATTTTGCGCAAACATTGATTAATGAATTAAACAAATTTTATGTGGCTTACTATCGCGTTTATTTTGGTTTTGATTTATAATTTCATTTTATTAATCCGACGTTTCGAGAGCTTTGCAGCCATAAAAATAAACGCGATAGTAAGCTGCATAAAATTTGTTTATTTCATTAAGAATGTATTTATTTATTTATTAACAAAGTAGTATAAAATTATTATTTTTCAGGTTATGAATATGATAAAACTATATGGTAAGCCTGTAAGAGTAAATAAGGCATCTGCACATCAAAAGAATCTAGATGTTGGTGCAAATGTGTTCATTGGAAATCTGGACACAGAAGTGGATGAAAAATTATTATATGACACATTCTCTGCCTTTGGTGTTATTTTACAAACTCCTAAGGTATGTTTTTATAGACTTAGAACAAATATGTAAAGAAAAAATTTCAGTGATTGCTAGAGGAGAAATAACGACTCTGAAATAAGAGAATAAAATAAAAGATAGGATGGCAAAATAAACAGTAAGACTGGGGGCAAACAAATGACTGGGGCATTTTTAATAAATGAGAAGGTATTGGCATGTTCTAAAACTATAACAATTTAATCCACATTAGGGGATAGTCAAATTCTGTTCAAACACAATCGAGACTAAGCCTGTGCTCAGTAGTGGGATATATAGGCTGAGGATAAGATACTTCTTATAGTCTAGGTAGGTAGGTAGTAGCTCCAACTATAATTTAGCTATCTAGCTCAGTGCCTCAAAAAAAACGATTATGTGTGTGACATATGTTGCTAAAAAGAGGTCCTTAAAAATGAGCTCAAAGTCATACAGCAACCTGTGAAGAGGAATGTTTCTCTAACTGTTTAAATCTTAAATGAAGACATCCATAAGAGATTAGAGTGACTGACATAGCCCACCAGATAAGCCAACAAAAGTGGCAATGGGCAGGGCGGCCACTGCACTGCCTCTGATTTATCAAAGTGACTAATACTAATTGGTTTTGCACTGATTGATAATATTTATGGCAATGAAAAGTCAGTGATGTTGCGATGATTTTTGAAATTCTTGTAGGTAACCAATCAACCTACATAAATTCTAGTTTTTTTTTTCACTTATTTTTATGCAAGACTTTATTCTTGGTTGGCATTGTGACGACGACTGATCGTTGACTGATCAACAACCGCAACATGATTGAAATAGTTGAACGTTTTCTTAGTTGCCACTATTGTTAATATGTATTTATAGTAAATATTGTCTAATTTTATTTTCCAGGTCATGAGGGACCCAGACACAGGAAACTCAAAAGCATTTGCGTTCATTAACTTTGCTTCCTTCGACGCATCTGACGCAGCCATTGAGGCTATGAATAATCAGTATCTATGCAATAGACCTATTTCGGTTTCATATGCATTTAAAAAGGATGTCAAGGGAGAGAGGCATGGTTCTGCTGCAGAAAGGTAATATTGAAAGTTAATTATTTCATCACACAAATGGTACTAAATTGCGGCCCTTATATGTTGGCCTGTTGGAAAAGCTCAGAGTCACTCAGCGGGCAACGGTGAGAACTATGCTTGGTGTGTCTCTGTGTGATAAAATCCAGAACGAGGATATTCGCCAAAAAACCGACCGACAGCTAATTTGGAGGATTTGGAGCTAAAGTGGCAATGGGCTGGCCACATCGCTCGAAGAACCAATAACCGATAGGGAAGAAAGGTTATAGAGTGGAGACCACGAACCGGAAGATAGGGTAGGTAGGCCTCCCACTAGGTAGACTGACGACACAGTGAAAGTCAAATAACCGGTGGATGCAACTGGCATCTTGTCGTTCGAAATGGTGTTCTAAGTGGGAGGCCTATGTTCAGCTGTGGACGCCTTTTAGCTGATGATGATGAATTATTTTATTTTATTGGGTTTAAGCTAAGATCGCGTTGGTCTATCCCAATTTTACAGGCCAATGAGTATGCTTCCCTCTTATCTTTCTTAATCATTAGCTTGTTAGTGTTGTTATTGTTATGTATGTGCTTGTTTTCGCACTTGAGACCTTCGCGGCTTCTTTATGCGTTCTTCTACGGTTAGCTTAGAATGGAGTCATCTATTTTCTTTCAAGAAGGCCAGGAGAAAACGTTTCTTGTTCCTGCAGACCTCTAGAAGAACCCTCTTGTAATCATGGGCTTATTGGCAGTCCAATTTTAGTCTGATATGCTAGAATAAATTCACGACTTGTCTAATGCCCACTCTAAAGTTTGTTCGCCCACTATTTGTCCTTTTTTTATTTTGAGACGCGACACCTGACCTTGACTTGCCTGTTGCAAGAGTGCTGATCACATAGAAATGTTTCGGTTTATCCGAAATAGTTGTTCCTATTATATCGGTCAAACAAGAAAGCCAAGGTTACATATACCTAAAAAAATACAGATATATATCAAAATTATGCACATAGAGTGAGGTATCTTCTTTTCATCATCAGCCAGAAGACGTCCACTGTTGAGCATAGACCTTCTCTTTAGTGCGCCATTCAGAGCGACAAGATTCCAGTAGCATCCACCGTTTATTAGTAAATACTATGTCATCAGTCCAATTAGTGGAACGCCTACCCACGCTGCGTCTTCCGATACTTGGTCTCCGAAATCTTCTCTCTTTAATTTTAATAAAAAAATAATTCTATGGGTAATTATTGAATATAACACCATCTAAAAATTATTTTCAGATTACTAGCAGCCCAGAATCCGTTATCACACGCCGATCGGCCTCATCAACTGTTTGCGGATGCTCCACCTTCACTGATGGGTTCTGTGTTAATGGCACCACCACCGCCGCCGACGCCATCCCCTATGCCGTCTCAAGGCCCGCCTGGGCCTCCAGGACCACCTGGACCTCCTGGACCGCCAGGGCCACCAGGACCACCATTATCAGTGCGCCCGCCACCTTTACCAATGTCAGCTCCCCCATTGCCACCAACCTCTATGCCCCCTCCTGGTCCCCCTCCACCTCCGGGACCTCCGCCCCCACCTCCTCCATTCCATCCGTATCCTCCTCCACCTTTTGGGCCACCAGGTAAGAAATGTTTTCAAGTATTTTAATCGGTTTATGATAGCCATGCTGATAACGATGATGTTTTTTTTAAATGTGACCTCGACCCTCCTGATGGTCAGCTAGAGAAGGTCCAAGAGTGCCGACGACTGAAAAAACCGAGTTAGTTCTCGGTTGCCCCAGTCGCCTTCACTGTGCCGGCGGAAGGTGCTTCTTTACGCATCGTTTGAAGGATTCAAGGTTATAGGATGGGGAAAACACACGTGCTGGAAAAGCATTCCTCGTAATTGTTCTATAGATAACTAAGTAAAAAAGTCATCTTTAAATTATTATAAAACATGTGGTTTTTATGTTAAGCAATATTTGTGTTCTCACAGGTTTTGGTCCACCACCGCCACCAGGAAGTCGTCCACCGCCCCCATGGAGACCACCTCCGCCGTCGTTCAGGCCACAATTCCCCCCAAGAGGACCACCGCCGTTCCCGCATCCACCATTCCCCCCGCACCACCCGCCTGAACCAAACTATAATTATTAAATAAATTACGTTCTAATCTTAATAACCTTGTGTTTATTGTTATAATCCTTGTCATGTTTGTACTCCGCGATACCTACACTGAAACATTCACTGATGTTACTAAGTGCGAAATACCACCATATCTGTCGTATCAATTTTACGGGGGCCCCCAACGAGCGTAAGCAAAAATTAATACAAACTTCCCAATTTTTTTTTATTTCAGAAATATCAAAAGATTATATTTAATTGTTTGTAAAAATTTCGGAAAAAGTGACAAATATTTATGATGAATAAATATTTCTTTTAAACGTTTTTTTTATACGGGGCACGCTACGCTTCTGGACTGCTACCACAGTTAAATAACTGTAAGTAGCAGTCGTAATCACTATGCCGGAACCAGTAACTGACACCAAAACGCGACTAAGTCACTTCACAGGTCTGTGTACTAGTAAGTGGTTGTAACAGCCTCGTCGCCAAATATGCTTCTTTACGCATTGCTCGAAGGATCTAGATTTTAGGATGGGCAAAGCATACCACTTGACGATTGTCGACGACCGTGGTATAGTGGCAGTGCTATGGTTACGCAAACCGAGAGCACTAGTTCGAGACCACCCACTGGTACCAATGTATCTTTGATATATGTACTTTGGTTATTATGTTCCTGTGACACAAGCATTTTAGTAGCTTAGTATAGAAATATGAATTAAAAAATTGTTCTACAAAGAAAAGAAAAAACAGTTTGTTCAGATTGAAATGATTAAAACAAGTAAGTAAGTAATTCGTGAACTGCAAAGTTGAGCTTGCATATTTTGCATGTGGTATTAACCCTAAAATATACGACGTGGACTCAACAGATGAAAGAAATGTGACATGCCGCGGGGTTCATCAAGAATACAACTTGAAGAAGCCCTTACTTGCACAATCCAAATATCCCAATCGTAAACTTGGTCGAAGTCTAATTGTCAAGCCAGACATACGGACGAAATCTTCCTAGAATCGTTGTCCTAGGCGAAGTTCGTTTCCTAAGGTATCGTTGGTTTCGTTGTCCTCACCGGACTTCGTTTCCCAATCGCAGTTGTATCGCTATTCTCACCGGACTGTGCGTTTTCCAATTGCAGTTGTATCACTTCCTACCCGGAATGTTCGTTTGGTATCGAGGACAGCGATACCAGCTGTATCGCTGTCCTCGCCGGACTGACTCCCGCGCTCCTTATATACATACATTATATACAAATATTCAAAACTTTCAAAAAAATTTATTCGATTTTTTATTAAATACAGTTGGCGTACTAGTAAATATATTATTATTCTTAAAAGGAAAAATATTTTTCATAGACTTATTTTGAAATATAAAATTATGGCAGATGTCCACGTTATGTTGTTAGGTCACCGTAGCGCACTTTCAGCTGAAAATATAATATGAATTTCCAACAAGAGATTTATTCACTCGACAAAATAGAATTGTATCAATTTGTTCTCTTGCCCATAGAAAATGCTGATAGCACGTTTGAGAATAACAATAATATAATACATTTTTACATGTAGAGAAAATGTTTTCTTATTGAATGCACTCAAGATAGCTTTCCAATTTCTCATTGAGTATACTCGTATTACAATTATGGTATTTTTTGAATTCTGGACAGAAATATGACAGCACCCCGCCTGATGTTAAGCTGGAGCACGGTCCACGAATGGACGTGACTACAGTTAAATAAAAGTTGACTTTATCGCGTTTCGGCATTAGCTTGTAAGTAACCGGTTCTAACTAGACCGGCATAGTGGATTCGACTGCTACTTGCAGTTTTTTAACTGTAGTTGCAGTCTCCATTAATGGCATTTCTTAGCATCAGGCGAGGAGCTGTCAATGTCGAGTCACAATAAAAAGGACATCGTTCATTTTGTATGGGGACTTGGGCTTAATTGTATTAACAGTTGCATAAAAATTTAAAAATAGTTTGATGTACGTTGATTACAATATAATGGAATAAGTATATCCCTTGTTTTGCACAGTTTTGGTGTGCAAAATGATCAAACAATAATTATGACAGCTCAAAGCAGAACTGTTAATATGGCGTGTCTTTGTGATGATACAAATCCATATCTTATTTTCAAAATAACTCAATTGCACAGGAAATAAAAGCAAAACTGTTATTAGTTTTATCAATACAAGTATCGAAACTACCATTTATATATTTTTTCATCATTGGACACAAAAGTAGTACATAAAAGCTCTAAATGAATGTCCTTTAAAGTAAAAAACGTTTATAAATGTACGAATTAATTATCTATAAAAATATGCATGTGTACAATATTGCGCGTTTTCATGCCACACATAATATTGTGAACGGTTTTGATCCGCGATAATGGAAATTCCGCGTTCTGGATTAAAAACATCGTTAACACACGAAATGAAATACAAATATCTGCCTCTATTATTATCTATGGATTAAAGTACCATTATTGTATTTGCAACAAAATGTATTAATATTTATGCAACGTGTTTATTATATATAGACCTATCTGATAATTATGTATATATTTTTATTTTTAAACTTTTAAACTAAAAGACTAAAACCAACTTTTAAACACCATTGTAATGTTAATATTACCTAACTACTTATACTTTAAAATATATTGAAGGCGACCGTGGTGTAGTGGCAATGGCTACGTAAGCCGAGTGGCACGGGTTCGAAACCACTTGCCGGTACCAATGTATATCCTGTTTCTATGATACAAGCACTTTAGTAGCTTAGTATAGAGATGTATAATGCAAAAATAAATAAAAAATATTCAGCTTTTCTATAATAAGTTCTTTTAGTTTTTTGCCGCAGGCAAGATGTCAAGACTCAAGTCAAACTAGGTCCAAGAATGCCAGCGACTAAAAAACTTCCTCTGTTACTCGTATACCCATTACCTTATTCTTAAGCCAGTATTTGATTTGACGCCATATAAAATACTTTTGTAGCCAGATTCAAAATATAAAACTTTTAATATCACTAAGTCATAAATAATAGCAACAAATACTCGTATTATACATACATAACTTATAGCTACGAAAATAAAGTTTAAAAGATAAGCTGACTAGACATCAAGTTGTTTTGGTCATAAAGTTTTAGATAAAACTTAATACCCTAGACTAGTTCTGATGCCGTAAAAATATTGTTAGATTTTATAACTTTCATATCGATATTATTTATTACTCATACTTTCAAAGTGTACTGAAATATAAATATAAATCACTTTTTATTAGCTTAGGTACATATAACTTACTTATATATTTTATTGACTCAAGACAATTCATACGGATGATATTTTCATGATTTGCAGACTGTCATTAGGTGTGTGCTAAGTCTTTACCACCGTGCTAGGCATTCAGTAACTGGGTATTTTCAATATCTGTATTAACTTCAAATTTCAATATCTGTATTCAACTTCAAAGTATAAACATCTGAAAGTGGTAAGTAGCACCGCACCGTATATAGTGACTTTTTTCCAAGAGTGCCTACGACTGCCAAAACCAAATCTTTACGGTTGCCCCAGTCGCCGGCCAGAGGTGCTTCTTCGTCGCGCCTCGCTTGAGGGATCCAAGGTTATTGTCTATAATGATCCAAGAATGACGCAAATTTGATTCAGGTTGCATTTTCAGGCGATCAAGGGCGGCGAAACGCGTTTTTATTGGCCTAACCAATAATTTAAAGTAAATTTAATGAAGAATTCAAACTTGTATGATGAGAAATACCTATACGTATTTTCTTTAACAAATTACATTTGTAATTTTCCTTCTAAATAAAGCCTAATAATAAATTCAAATAGAAAATAAATATAGGTTTTCTTGAATATATTGTCATATTAAATTACGCTGATAGTGGTATATCCGCATCTTACTTAAGTGGGCAAAGTTGATTGTTCTTGAGAGAATGTCGTAAGCCACCCCTGCCAAATTGAATAGGGACCCTAATTTTCCGGATTGTGCTCAATATTGAATGGAAACCCTACTCGTTTCAATTAAATTACATTATTAAAGTAGGTATTATATTTATTTGTTATTATAACCTTCAAAGTTCGTACACATTGTACATAATAGTTTTTCTATTATCTATTTCTACCATATTATTCAAGAGTGGTGGGCAGACTCGGCTATTTGCCTACCTATGACCGTGAAGTGACTTACTCGCGTTCCGGTATCAGCTTCCAACTAGGTATTACTGGTTCCAACTAGGCCGGCATGGTGTAAGCGACTGCTACCTGCAGTTATTTAACTGTAAAAGCAGTAGCCTCCATTTATGGACCGCAGTCCAGCCTAACATCAGGCGGCATGTTGTCATTATGTCATTATCTTGCCATCTTTATATCGTGGACTCCAGATGCCAGAAGGCTCTCATACCTGCTCTATGGTTAGAAACCATCTAAAGCAGTGTTTCCCAACCTTTTTAGACTACGCATACATAATTTTTAACTTTTAAAAATTGTTTTGTTCCCCTTAAGAAATATAAATAATTACAGCATTTTTTTAGGAATTTGTCTTTTTTTGTTAAATTTAGCATTGCATTTAAATAAATCAAAGGAAACCCCGATCTTTTGTATTTAACTGAAAAAAACCTATTTACCTAAACATATATTCGTGTTTTGAAATGTTACTAGAGTCTTTAAATTTAATTTTAAATTGTTAAATAATGTAGTCGCAAATGTTCCTGTACTTATTACTTAAATAAATAATTTAAACAAAAGTTTTTATTTATACCTATTAGTATACAAACAGATATACTCTAGTATTATAATAATGCATTATATTTGGTGTATGATACTGTTTAATAATATGTGAATTTGAACGGACCAATGACATACTATGTTAGTACCAAGTAGATGCCAAAAGGAGAATTGGTTCGAACAAGAATTACGATAATTTTATTCATCGAATACTCCGTGCTCGAGGTTACAATGAGTTCTAATTTGCTTTAATATATTCGGTGTTGCAAACTGATTTTCAGGAATTTGGATACTAATAATTATTACACGCCTTCAGTATTGTTAATTGGAATCAAAAACGTTACCTTCACTCACTGAGTTATTTTAATTCACCTACTTTTTAGTCTTCAAATTATTAATATATGTTTTTATTGTATGATAACACTCAGTCTGACTTTATGCCGGAGTGCGGTCAATAAATGGAGGCGACTGCTACTACAAGTTAACTAACTGCAAGTAGCAGTCGCAATTCGCATCCACTATGCCGGCCTTTGGTAAGACGTAACTAGATTTTCATCCAATGAGAAGTCTAAGTAAATATCACTTTTTAGAGTTTCAGCCACCCACTGGCTAAGATCGTTTGCTTATAGGTCCGCGCAATAGTTTTTGTTCGAAAAAAGATCTTCTTTTATCCAATAGGAACAAACAATAGAGATCTGGACGACGACACCGAGCTTAAAACATAAGCTCCCCATCCTTGGATACTTCAAGCGATGAGTAAAAAAGCACCTTTGGCCGGCACAGTCACGGGGACTAAGGCAGCCGTGAACTAACTCGAATTTTTCAGTCGTCGTCACTCTTGGACCTCCTCTTGGTATCAGGCAGGTCGAGGTCAGATGTCATGTTACAATAAAAGTAAAAAAAAAACATGAAATGCTTATAATAAAATGTGTTTTAACGGCTACAGACATCATTGTTCAAAGGCAATAAATTATCATGGGCACACCTAACTTTTAATCTACAAAAGAAATTTTATCCAATTATGCGCTTCAATAACGTCTGCTGAAGTAAAAGAATTCTCACACATTCAAATAGCTTACACTTTGCACCCACACGACTTAATTTCAAGTTTCCCCATTGGCAATTTGAGGAAAGATATGTGTTTTCATTCACTGTTATCTACTATCTTGATTTCTTTCTATGTTCACACGAGATATTCCTGTACATTTTTTTAAAATTAGGCAAGTAATGAATTAAACAAATTTTGTGCGGCTTACTATCGCGTTTATTTGGTTTTAAGAGCTTTGCAGCCATCGTGGTCACGGAGATGTTGGTCGTCCTATCAAAACCAAAATAAACGCGATACTAAGCCGCATAAAATTTGTTTAATTCATTAATCAATGTTCGCGTAAAATCTAAGAAAATATTAGGCAAGTAAGTTAAACGTTGGGTGTTTTCTGACCAAATCTGATACATCCTCAAGAAGGCTGGGTTGTCTAGGGCCAATGATTGTATGAAATTGTATGAAACGAACTTTACGCGAAACCTGAAAAATCACCTGAGCATCAGTAAACTGAATCGTTTTTTTTCAGTCGTCGGCGCTCTAAGACTTTTACTTGTTTAAAAACTCGATGTCAGAATTCGGGTCTCTATTAATTTTTTTTATTCTATTTCATTTATTAACAGGTCCAGACAATAAAAAGGCATTAGATAGGTCTTAAAATTACATTTTTCATAATAAATTTGGATTACCTTTATCTTATATAGATAGATATTAAACTGAAATAATAAGGAATAAACCGTTTTCCTCAACGATTTTGAAAGGTCAACGTACCATGAATGAGCACCCATGTTTTATTGTTATGTGGGGTCAAAGATACCCTAATATGGGAGATGTGAAGTTATGTACATTCCAATGAAAATACGTAGAAATTTAATACAAAAATCTTTCGCTCTAGTCTCGTATTATAATTAGTTGCATGTATAAAATAATTAGGATAATTACAGTAACTACACGTCTTAGTAGTTATTTGCTACCACTTTGAATTCATCGTAAAATGATTTGATTTTCAGGACGACAGGCTTGGACGAACGGTTTAGCGACTTTTTTTTTTTAATTAACGTGGGAGGAAAGCTCTACCAGCCGAAGTGCCGGGCTCTCACCGGCTAAAACCTCCCACGCCGTTTCCACAAACCGTCATCGGCGGAGCACAGGGGTCCTAGCCAAGTTGCCTTTCTACAATCGAAATCGCAATAGAATAGAAACACAAATGTATGGGAATGACATTTGCTAACGAAAAGTCACGTGGTCTAGCGAAACGATCTTCAAATCCGTAGCCAAGTCAACAATTTCTTTCTATTCGATCGAACGATTCGATAAAACCTTCGATAACCCGAGCCAAGATGCACTTTTTGACAGCTCGTTCGCTTGCTGGCGATTCAAAGTTATCGAACGTCAATATGCTGTAGAAAACGAAACAAAATGGCGGATTTTTCGATCAGCTGATTTAAAATATGTAAGATATGTGCGTTCTTGTTAATTATTAAATTAATTTTGCTAAAAATCGTTAATTATGCATTTTTTTAAAGTAAAAATCACATTATAATAATTTCAGTCATCGTAATAAAACGGTGGAAATCACATTATTATGCCTAGTAAGCGTTGTATTAACATATAAAATGCGTACATTTTACATGTTAATAGGTATAAATAATTTAAACTGCGTCATATTGTTTAGGAAAGCAGTATTAAACTTTAATCTACTGTATTAATTCTAATATTAAATTAAAAAAGGCATTTTTGGCCAGTGTCGAGGGAATCGTAAGAGAAGTCATTTTTTTAGTCGTCGGCGCTCTTGGACCTCTCCTCACCTCCCATCAAGCATGCCCGATATAAACAAATATAAGATGAGGGTGAGAATAAGGTTAATGATGATGGTCTTAGTAAAGCGGAGAAAACACTACTATAACTTCTGAAAGAGCCTAAAGAAACCAAGAAGAAACACATTTAAATCACTTGTCTATACTTGATAACCATTTTTACCACCATTATTATACATTTATATTTAAGAAACACAAGATTTGCAATTATTTAAAATTGCACGATCTGTCACTTGTAGTTGCCCGCCAAAACTCCCCATTTGTGAATTTGACGTTTATGACATTTCCGTTCGCCAAATTCAGCGAAATCATAGACAGTTATCGAAAGTTGCCATAGAATAAGCGATCGCTAATACCGCGTTCTCACCAGGCGATTTCAGTTGATCAATATTTGTCGTTTAACAAAAATTATATATATTAATTGCTTCAATTTGGTTGAAAGTCTGTTCAGACGGTTCAAATCTCGAACGATTTCGCAGTTGATCAACTTAAATCGCCTCGTGAGAACGCGGTCTAAGTGCATTGCATCTTGGCTGTGCACATATTATCGTTAACGCTTGAGCGTTAGCGATTGTAGAAATAGAATCGATACCGAGCGATGACATCTTGGCTAGCACCCCTGGTATCGCGTTAGCAAACCCGCGTAACTCCGCCGACGTTGGCCCTTTCGGGCCCCAACTAGCAATGTGGCCCGCTCAATCGCGACATTGCTGACTCGACGAGCGGGCCCCTCTTTCTGGGAGAGACGTGCGGAAACGGCTGCACGCCTCTCCCTTACTGCCACTGCCCGGCATGGGCAGCGGCATCCACCAATCGCTCCACCCCGGGCTATGCTAAAAATCACTGCCCGAGGGAGCACCTTGTTTTGGCGCTGCCGAGCTACCGCTCAAGGCAGCGCCACCTCTTAGTAGTGCGCCGCTCAGGCAATGTTCGGTCATTGCCCGGGCGACGCACTCGCTTCTCCGTCCCAGCCAGGCGCCAATACACCCAGCTGGGACAATCCTCTTGTGTCCTCTTCCCGATGCGCCTCTGGTAGCCAGATGCTAACAGGAAGAGGACGGGGTGAGGGCGGTGTCAAGTTCACCGCCCTCGGGTTGCGCCACGCTGGCCGTTAGGCCGGAGCGCCCACACGCTGGTTTTGGTCCGCGTCGGAACCCGGGGGCACTACGCCCGGGTCCCGATACCGCGACGGACGACGGAGTACACCGTCGCGGCTCCCTATCCGCCACCCGGGAACGCGCCCGATGGGAGACCAGCAAAACTCCAGCAATCATCTGCGTGTGATTGCTGTCGCTGTTGCTGTTGCTGTTGCTGTCGCCACTTGCAAAGTGGACCAAGGACTGTTACTTTCAGTTAGTTAACTGTGATAGCAATCGTTTTTTTTATTGTGACACGACATCTGACCTAACCCGCCTGATGATAAGCAAGACGACTAAAAAAAACGAGTTAGTTCACGGCTGTCCCAGTCGCCGTCACTACGTCGGCCAAAGAGACACAATATAGATTGGATCACAATTTAGATTAAAATCAGGAAAAAAAGAGAAAAGAGTGCTGTTATAAGAAAAAAAAACTTGAACAGGTGTGTCAATGTTGAAGCAAGGGGAAGTCCAAGAGCGCTAATGACTGAAAAAAAAAACGACTTAGTTTACAGTTGCCTTGAGCCGCCGTTACTCAGCCGCCCAAAGGTGCTTCTTCACGCATCGTTTAATGGATCCATGGTTATAGGATGGGGACAACACATGTGCTGGCAAAGCATTCCACTTGTCGATTGTTCCACAAAGAAAAGACGCACCGAGCTTTTTAAGTAGACTGCCGATCCGGTCGACAGGGTGCGGATGCTTCCCCCGACCTGTGTGAACCCAGAAGGGTGTGAAATGACGAGGAAGGAACAAAGTTAAAGACCTCCTCAAAGCATTATCCATATCGTAGATAAATTTAACTATTCAAGCATTTTTATTTTAGTGCTTCTATTAAAGGTTGCAGCTTAAATGTTGCCGAAACGATATATTAGATAGCATAAACTATTTTATTCAGCAATTTTCGCTCAAAACCAAAGAAAACATAAGTGATAAAATTTTATATGTGGTGTTTGGGAGCAAGTATTTCCGATGAATTCAACAGTAAATATTAGATTTCGCCATTGTCTAGTTTAAACGTGAATTTGTGGTAAAGTTTGAATTGACTTCTCAAAGTTCAATGTTCAGGAATCGATGTAGTATGTGTTTTATGTAACTGTTATTACACTGAATCAGAACTTCAAAACAAGCATATCGATGGGTTTTACGTGTAAGGTAACACGTTACAAAATAAGATTTTTATAGCTAAGTATTATCACGACTTATAACCAAAACCGCAATCCATTCGCAATCATTAATCGCTGTAGTGTAATCCATAAAACAGATAAATACCTAGAGTAATGCTGGCCTCGCTGGTTTGTCAGGAGGTCTTTGAAAGGTTTCTACGTGGTGTAAAGGTGTGTAATATAAAACTAATGGTGTAAGAAGTTTGTTAAAAATACCGTGGACAGTAAAACGCATAAACGTCTCAATCCAAAAATGCCTTCGGATTGAGAATCCACTGTGTGTTCGCTGCGTGTCTTAAAAAACTTCTGTTCGACCACATATCGAGAAGGAGTGGAGGGTCCACATCCTCAATGGTTCAATCTGATACTTCTTAGTTATTGGTAATTTAAGCACTTTAGGTAGAACCTGACTAACCAGATTCATGGTTTTAACGTTGATTAAGGTTTTCAAAGTCGCTTACATCTTTATGCATCGGACCCATCAAAATGTTTCTCTCAAATGCAGTGCTAGTAAGATCCTTATCCAAAATCAGAACACATCAAGAATGTTAGAGCGAAGTTTCAAAACATTAGGTATTTTGTAGATATTAAGCGTTTGACAGGGTCTGGCACAGGGGCCTTTTATCCAAGCTCGAGGCATACGGTTTACCTGACCGTCTGCGGGGTTGGATAGCTGACTTCCTGCGCGACCGTTCCATACGCGTCGTTGTGGATGGAAGCGCATCGCGCTGGATATCGGTGAATGCCGGCGTCCCTCAGGGCTCCGTGCTATCGCCGACTTTGTTACTTCTGCATATCAATGACATGCTGGACCTTGGATCCGGCATTCATTGCTATGCGGACGACAGCACGGTGCATGGACGCTACACTGCCCGCCCCGCAGCCGGCAAACAGGAGATAGTCGAAATGAGAGAGTCTGTTGTAGCGGGACTGTACCGGGTTTTTGATCGTATTACCCACTGGGGCGGAAAGAACCTGGTTCAGTTCAATCCCCGTTTACTCCCCTTCCTTCTCTTTGCAACATTTCCCTTGGTACGTCGGACAGACTAGACATTCTAGGAATGTCCCTTCGCTGCGACTTGAATCACAGGGACCACATCGAGCGGGCCAAACTTGGCATCCTGAACAAGGTGCGACGGTTCTTCGCGCTGGAGCTTCGCCTGCTGTTGTACAAGGCGCAGATTCGCTCTTGTGCGGAGTACTGTTCGCACCTCTGGGATGGCTCTGCCAAGTATCTTCTCAATGCCCTAGATTCATTGCAGCGCCGAGCTGTCCGAATTATAGGTGATACAGAGGTCTCGCGAACTCTGGAGCCCCTGCAACTACGCAGAGACATGGCGGCTCTGTGCGTCCTCTATCGCCTATACCACGGGGAATGTTCCGAGGAGCTCTTTAACCTTGTTCCTACCTCGTCATTTCACTCCCATAATACCCGCACAGGTCGGGGAAAGCATCCGCATTTTATCGACGGAATCGGCAGTCGAACTAAAAAGTTCGGTGCGCCTTTTCTTTGTAGATCAATCGACAAGTGGAATGCTTTGCCTGCCCATGTGTTCTCTCCATCCTATGACCTTGGATCCTTCAAGCGATGCGTGAAGAAGCATCTTAGGCCGGCATAGTGGCGGCGGCTGGGACAGCCGGGAACTGACTCGGTTGTCCCAGTCGTCGTCACTCTTGGACCTCCTCTTGCTTATCATCAGGCGGGTCGAGGTCAGATGTCGTGTCACAATAAAAAAAAAATTAAAAACATATTTACGGCGACCGAGGTATTTTTAAAAATGCCTTGTCTTGTTGCGGAGATAGAATAAAACATATTTGTATATATAACAACATCATCATCAATAAAATTGTCACGCCTTAATTCCCACGGAGATAAGCAGCGCCAATCACCACGACCCTGTAACAACTCTCTTCATACAGACTATTATTAGAGAATAGTCTGTATGAATATAGAATATCCCCGATTCTACAAAGTAAAATATTCTTATTACTTAAAATTAATCATAATAAAACTATATTAGAGTTTAAAGGATAAAGCGTTATGTATTTAATTAATATCGACTCAAATATACTCGTGTGAAATTTAATTAATTATCGGACTCTCGTATAGTCTAGACGCAATATCGTCTAATATCACACATAGTCCTTTATATAAAGACAGAACCTTATTCCTGGCAGAATTTTTGTCTAAATTCGTTCAAACATTAAAAACTATTTTGTCATTTGTAAAATTTGTCTGACTCACAGTCATCAATTTGTCATGACTTCATTATCACATGGATAGACATAGAAGATGAAACGTCACTTTCGATCTTGACATTTGAACTCCCTCGCTTCTTTAACAACCTCAATTATACTACGAACCCTGGCTTCATGTTTCCGATTTTGTCCAGGAACAATCTGCTGGACGTCTCACAGTCCACGAGTTCTGGATGGTCCCCATTTTATCAATCAATTAAATTGTCATGCCCTTTTCCTACAGGTAGGCAGAGACAATGGAGCGCCACTTGCCACGAACCTGACACAACTCCCTCGCTTCCTTCGCATTCACAATTCTCGTCATACAAGCTCTATCATATCACTTCCTATTTATAAATCTCTTATATACATCTCTTAGTTTTATAATATAACGGACTCTATTGATATGTTTATGACAATAAAATACTCTTTCTTCGATATTTCTTTAACATTATAACATTACCCGCTTAACAGCACGCTATAACACCACCCCGCTTGATGATAAGCTAGAATGCGTTCAATGAATGAACTGTAAATAAATAAATCTGCAGTCGAACTAAAAAGTTTGGTGCGTCTTTTCTTTGAAGAACAATAGACAATTGGAATGCTTTGCCAGCCCATGCGTTCTCTCCATCCTATAACTTTGAATCCTTCAAGATATGCGTGAAGAAGCACCTTTGGCCGGCATAGTTTTTTTTTTTTTTTTTTATTGTGACTCGACATATGACAGCACCCCGCTTGATGTTAAGCCAAAGTGTGGTCCATGAATGAATGCCACTGCTACTACAATTCAATAACTGTGAGTAGCAATCGCATCCACTATGCCGGCCTAGATGGAACCGGCAACTTACAAGCTGATCCCGAAACGTGACCAAATCACTTCACGGTCTGTATACTTGTAAGTGGTGGTACTACCCCGGATCGGCAGACTGGGTACCACTGCCTACCACTCTTTATACTACGACGGCGTGTGTGGCAGCCGTGAACTGATTCGGTTTTATCAGTCGTCGTCACTCTGGATTCCTCTTGCTTATCATCAGGCGGGTCGAGGTCAAATGTCGTGTCACAATAAAATAAAAAAATTGGTAGCGGTACAACGAGTTCCCCCGTATCAGGAGTTGCCTAATCCGCTTAGGAATCTTTAATATAAGCACAAGGACATGAAACAATTTCTTAGCATCCATGGATTCTTCGTGCGAGTGCCGGGTCCATCGTGTGGCAGGCGAGAAAATAAAGGCAGCGTTCCGGACTTGTGACCGAAATGTAGGTTTCAAAGCATTTTGTGACATGTCAACACTCACCTTTCCTGCCTTCACTATCCCCTCTACCCAACCAAATATTGTAAGACCCCAAATATTAGGAAATATAGTATATTAATAGGTATGTAAAAGCTTAATTGGTATGTAAAAAGTCGTTAGAATAATTTAAATATCAATCAATCAAATCGTCACGCCTTTTTCCGCGGGAATAAACAGACAATAGAGCGCCACTTGCCACGATCCTGACACAACTCCCTCGCTTTCTTCACATCCACAATTCTCTTCATACAAGCTCTAAAGTTATGGGCACGAGGCAACCTAACTTTCTTGAGGATGTCTCTGATTTAAAATGGGTAATAATAATTAAGCCAAGAATCAGCTCCGTCGTGATATTTACAACTCAAGTCCTCTCATAGAACGAGTGATATACGGAGACGAAAATTGGATGCAATTAACTAGTTCCATACAATGTCACTTGCAATATTGTTCTCTATGACAGAACCTATTAATTCTTCGCTCGTACCTAGACCTCTCGTAAAACTAATGTCGCTATCAAGCTGCTACGTAAATTGACGAGGTAACTATATTTTATGGTTTATCTTTCAATGTGTATTTTAAGTGTACGAGTTTTAATGTAGTATAAGTTTGTATTAGTAAGCTGTTTTTTTTTAATTTAAGGAGACATTTTTTTAAATTCGTAGATCCGCTTGATGTTAAACTTGGAACTATCTTCATGAGTTAAAGCGATTCACTCTTCCGCGACCTAATTTAATGACATATTTTAAGTTGATCTTGAATAGCAACTATCTTCACGGAATATAAACAACTTTATTGATTGAATGATTGATTCCCATATAAACTCAGGCAAATGTACATTGGTAATACCACCACATTTATGTATACAGTGCGTCAGTGTGACTCAGTGCATTTCGGGAACAGCTCAAAAGTTGCCGCTCTTAAGTTTTTCTAACTAGGCCGGCATAGTTAGAAGTGTATAGTAGCAGTCGCCTCTGGCATTGAGTGCACTCTAGCTTAACATAAGGCGGGGTGCTGTCATATGTTTTTAGTAAAATAAGAAAAAACAAAGAAAAAGCCACAATGACAAAAATAAGCATTTAAGACGTGACAATTTGAATAATTTAATTGATTGATAAGCAATAAGGGTTGACAAACAATTTGATTGATTGATAGAACATTTTCTAATATTTACCTGTTTAAATTACGTAATGAACAAATATCGAAAAAAAGTGGTGCCCAGTCGCCTCCATTTATGAACCTACCCCCAGCTTAACATCAAGCGGGGTTCTGTCATATGTCGAGCCACAGTAAATAAAATAATAGCAACAGTTACGTACTCTTTGTTTTCCACGTTTTCACAACTCAAATGTTTTTACAAAAAAATACACGATTTTTCGTGTCCACTTCCTATCCGTGAATCCAAACCACTGAGCCGAAGATTATTTACAACTTTATCTCTTTACAATGTTATACATGAACATTTTTGGTGAACAGTAGTTATAAAAGTTGAATTAGGTACCTGTTACATACTGTGAAACGAACTAACAGTATAGTTTCTTTCAAACAATATAAATTGCCGTGGTGTAGTGGTAGGCACGAAAACCGATAACCTGGTTGTCGAACATTGTAACCTTGATCGCCCTGATTCTAAAATACGTATACAAGAAAACTTATTAGCTTAGAATAATAGTAGAAATACTTATAATAATAATACATACGAGAAGGTGCAATCCTAAAAGTTGCAGGAATTTAGTGATTGATCGGCCATAGATCTGCCACTTTACAGCAGCTACTCATTTAATACTTTATAAGTTGACAATGCCACTTTACAGCAAGCTACTTATTTAATACTTTATAAGTTGACAATGCTTATTACAGCAGCTGACACATTTTCATAGTTTGAATTTTTTTTATATAGTAATATTATTATGACGTGCAAAAGTGCTGAAACCAGCCTACTTGTAATAAATTTGATTTGATTTGATAGTGAATGCATGCAGTAACTTATTCATTGCACAGTACAGTAGCTTAACATCAGGCTATGCGCGTGACTATTTGATTATATTATTCAAATAGTCGCGCCTCATTTCTATAGGAATAGAAAGAAAAAAAAATTATATTATTTATTATCATTTTGTTTTTATTAAAAATAATTATTATTACAGATTATTTTAAAAAGTGCTTTCCGCAGTTCGACAATATATGTGAAAGCAAATACTTTGAACTTTGAAATACTATTATAGTCCGATTTCTCAACACACAAATCTTCCCAGTTGATCACCTTCTTATAATACACAATAATAATATAAATAGTATTTGTTTTTACACATGCATTGTGTTATTCTTTATTTAATTGTGTTATTACTTACTGTAAATAGCAGTCGCATCCACATTGCCGGCCTAGTTAGAACCGGCAACTTACAAGTTGGTATCGAAACACGACTAAGTCACTTCACGGTCTGTTATGCTTTATCACATTGCAATAAAGCTATTCAATTATTTTATCTTTTTAATAGGGCATTGTGCACTATGTCCAGGGGCATTAAGCTCAATATACCCTTTAAATTATAATTATGGTAAGTACTTTAAAATAAATAGCATTAATAAACAAAAATATAATGTAAAATAATCCTTGGAAAAAGAAATAATTAAAGGCTTTTGATTCTGTCCCCCAGTTCCTCTTCGCCCATTTTAATCTCGGGTCACTAGTTTACAGTGGTAGGTACGCGTTTGTTTGAAGCGTGTAACCCACTTTTTTATGAAAGAAATATGCGTAATTCAAAGGAATGAGGGAATGTTTTTTAAGTAAACGTCAACTGCTTTTAATTTCTATAATGTGAATGTTGCCCCAGTAGTTAAATTAAAGTAGGTTTGTTAATACTAGTCTTTCAGTAGCTTCTCAGATCAGCTTGTAAGTTTCTGGTTACAGGTAGGCCGGCATAGTGAATGTGACTGCTACTTACAGTTATTAAAATTGTAGTAGCAGTGACATCTATTCATGGACCACACTCGAGCTTAACATCAAGTTGGGTGCTGTCAGTCACAATAAAAATAAAGTTAGATTTATATATCTCGTAGCCTTTACCTCTAAGCCCCCTAATAATGGAGCTGCAAGATACGTCATAAGGGTTGAAAATACGTCGATAAGTTGACGTACTTTATATCTAATTCACATAAAATAAGCTTGACGTGTTTTTATTAGGATTTCATTATAGGCACTTGGTTTGTAAGATTTAGGTTTACTAGTATATATGGTACTAGTGACTTAGGTGATGTTTTTGGTTATTATTTGTACAGAATAAAATAGATTCTGGTTACAAGCATACGACAACATAAATAACAAATATTATTTAACACATAATATTTACACAAATATTACAGTAAAATTAAGGTTTAAGTGAATCAATCGGTTAAGAATTAAAGCAAAAAATAAATTTAAAAAAAGTTTTTCGGCTTACCTGAAATAATTGACCCGATTTCTTTGGTAAAAAAATGGCAATCAAAGCTTTGAATATTTGAATGAAAAAAATATTGGCAAAATAGAAAAAAAAAAAGAAAGTCACGTATAACGAAATTGTTAGTCAGTTTGAACTGTGAAAACTATGTTGCGGCTGAAATCAATTCAAATATACGAAAGCTATTTCAAACTGCGACGTGACATACTCTAAAGTATGAAGTTTTAAAAACAAAAGCTTTGTTTTGTTTCGAAAAGCTATTTTATAAAAATATGTTTTATTTTTTACAGTATCGACAGTCTAATAAATTTGAGCTTTTTGGTTTCGAACTAATCTATTATCTGATGGTGAATTATTATAGAACTCGACGAAATAGAACGAAATGTAAAATAAAAACGATATCTCTCTTAGTTTTCCAGATATCGAATGATATTTTTTTTGCATGAATGTAGTCTTTTTTATCTTTACTGTAGTTCTTTGTGCGTAGGTGTTATTTTAGATTAAGATAGATTTATTTTAGGTTCAGATAGTAGAAAGCGAATTAAAGAAAATAAAATATTTTTAAAGGTTTGCTAAGGTTCTCTTGACACAAAGAAACACTTTTTTGTATTCTGCAAACATTATACATTCTCACTCTTCCAGGGAGCATCCCAACAAACCAACAAGCCCCCCACAGCCTCTGCCCCTATTTGAAACCGACATAAAAAAAATTAACTTTTATAATTCGATAAAATGGCTGCCATTTGTCTGCTTACCACTCTAAATAAGGTTATTTAACTTTATTATAAATATTGTGTATATTAAAATAATTAATGATAGGAATAAATAATTATAATTCAAAAATGCCCAATCATTGTGTATTTAATATGTTTGTCGATAAAATACGCTATTTATCTGGCCATTTAGTGGCACAACGTATTACTGGCCCGACGCCAAACATTCAAATTGAAGTTGAAAATGAAAGACCCGTTTTACTAGGTTTGAGGTAACGGTCACAACATTGGCAAGCGCTGGTGGAGTCTAAGCTACATTGTAGGGAAATGTTTATGACATCTGCACAAAATGAAGTCAGTTTAAATTGGGTTTCTTTATGTTTAATTGTAAATTTAAATAGTAAGTGTAGACCGTAAAGAGGCTTAGTTGCATTTGGGAGAAGCTTGTTTGTTGCCGGTTCCAACTAGATCAACATAGTGGATATGACTGTCATTTAACTGTAGTAACAGTCGCTACCATTCAAGGACCACACTGAGCCTAACATCAGACGGGGTGCTATCATTTGTTGAGCACCAATAAGAAAAAGTGTTGGTGTATATACAATTGACCATTTTAATATAAATTAATAATTTAGGACTTTACTACTACTAATAATAAAAATTTTCTATAAATTAATTAACTATAATTATAATCTAATAAATAATATAATCAAGAGACGTCTTATCAGAGATAGTCCCAAGCACAGAACTCATTAATACAGTTTTATTTATTTGTTTGTTTTATAGTTTGTTTATTTCGTGGTCCCAAGGATACAGAAACTTACAAATTGATCTAAGCTTATATTTTCTAATTATAAATTAAGCGTCTGCTGCAAGGATTAAATTGTAATTATAACGTAAAGTCTGTGGCAGAAATTAAATTACCTTTGTTAACACACATGACGTTCATTAAAGCTTAGTTTTAACTAACCGTAAGAGGATGTGGAAGTTATTATAATGGTTTATTATAGGTATTCGGCTTTACATTAAGCGTAGCAGCTTTAAACTCTTCACACTGCTGAGTTCGTCCCCGGGTTATTAATTTTATTTTTTTAAGGCTCTATATTTTTTATGAAGCACTTTTTACATATAGTGCTACTTTAGTCGCATCCACCATACGACTGCTACTTGCGGTCAAATTGAAACCGACAATTTGCAAGCTAATACTCAAACTGGACTTTGTAACTTCACATCACGGTCTGTTGACTTGTAAGTGGTGGATCAGCCAGCAGACTGAGCAAATGACTACAAACTATATGCCTACTACTCTAATGACCACCACCTGTCTTCCTATTAATAAATTTAATATTTAAATAGAGATAATTTATGATATTTGGTTTGACTAACGTATAGCGCTCGACCAAGACTCGGACTTTTGGGATCAGCTTGAATGTTGCTGGTTCCGACAACTAGGCCAGCATAGTTGCAGTTGCAGTTATAGAACTAGCTGTCATCTCTTTTTATAGGCCGCAATCCTGCTCAACACCAGGTGTGGTTCTGTTATGTGTCGAGCTGCAATAAAAAATAGAAATTATAAATATTTTATACATTGGCAAGGTATAAAACCGCATACTTCTCGATATTAAGTTGGAGTACAATCTATTAGTGGGCACAATAAACCAGTAACTTTGGGCTGATCTTGATATGCTACTGGTCACCTGAAAGTAGTGGTACCAACGGGGGGTGGACGAGTCGCAGTGCCGAGGTGGAATAAACCACCGTGGCTTGAAGCATTATGAGATGCAGCCTGGACGTTTCCTGATAGCGGACACAATTGCATTATTTATAATGTATGTAGGTAGGAATTTAACATTTATTATGAGTGTCATGAATGTTTTGTTATTGTTTTTATAGATTTAAATTTATACATTTACTCGACCGGTATATATTTAATATTTAAAAAAAATATATATTTTATAATTAATGGTCGTACACATTTTTACACAATAGTATAAAATAATTAATAAGATAAATTAATATAATTAGGTATAATGAAAATAATATATATTTAAAAACACGGAAGATGGTGATCGTAATTTTGTAAATTGATAAATTAAAATTTCCAAAAATACTCGTATTTATTCGTTTTAATAAAATTAAAGAATAGAAAAGAAAAAGTTAGTCAAAAAATTAGTTTACGCGCATAAATTAAAAATATTGTTTAAAAATTTAATCAAATTCATTTAAGATGAAGATTTAAATGGCGTAAATGAAATTATGTTTCTCCCTTCCTTTCCTTATCTTGGGAAAGTTTCTCATTTGGAATTTAATATTGGCCTCAAAAGCTGTTATCTAAAAGACAGCTTTCATGGGGTTACGTGGAAAATTAATTTAAACCTTCGCAATAGACACTCTCTATTGAAAACTTTCATCTACGCAATTATGTAATATAAAATTTTAGTTTATTTTGCGACAGCTTTGCAGCTTAGCAAATAAATTAAACCCAATAGTAAGTCTCAAAAATATATTATTATTTAATAAGTTAATTGTTTAGCAGAACTTTAAAAAAAACTATACAATTATATTTAGATATTAGGGACTGATAATATTTTACCATTAAAAAATGTATTATTCATCTATTATCGAAGAAACTCCTTGATATATGAAAATATATTGGTTATATAGTCTATAAATCAATTTAGACTTTTGTTTTATTTAAATGTTCAATCAATCAAATTTTCACGCTTTTTTCCCACAGGGATAGGCAGACAAAGGAAATTGTTAAATTTAAATGTTGCAAGTAGAAATTCATTATCTGACCCAATATTAATAAGATACTAAAATTACAAATAATAATCTGTATAAAAACATTTCAGAAACATAAAAAGTAAATCAGAAATAACGATATAAGTGGCAAACTTCTTGAGCAGTTAAAAACAAATTACTAGCACACTTGTTTCATTATATTTTACAGACGGCATAAAAAATTAACCCCTACTTTAGAATGCAGAACACAAACTATCGAAGTTTGCGAAAGCAATATTGTCGGACACCGCACTATACCCGCCCCATTTGTAGCTTTTGTTGAAAAGCCGGAAAAGCGACAATCCATCACGAAGACTTACGACATCCTTTCGTACAAAATACGAGCGAGGTCTCACGCGAGCTCTACACTTAGATGTTTACTTAAGGCTCACATTCATTACAACAAACGAATAAAATTAAAACGAAATCATTTATTGAATTAATGTTTTTAAATTAATACTAAAATATATAATACACTATAAATTATAGAAAAAAAAAAAAAAAAATCAAAATGTAATAATATTATTTATATTACATTATAAATAATAACAATTTCAGTCATGTAAGTCCATCTCCACACGTGTAAGCCTTCTGTAGAATGTAGCAGGTACATCCAATAACAACGTAACTTTAATACAACCATATTGGTATATCTGGCGAGTTGGAAACGACCAGCAAAGAGCTCGTGGGATTGCTGTTGAGAACCAAAGGTCAGAATCCCATAGAGGGAAGCCTCGACAGGCCAGTTGCAGCCAGAATATTTGCAAAGGAAAGTTTGCAGCGAGTGCATAGAAGCTGGAAAAAATTGTGAAAAATGTGTACATTTTGTTATTTTATTGTGTTTATAAATTTCTTTTAAGTTATTATTTTTTGTGAATTTATTAACCAGTTGTGAATGCAGTCCGTGACACAATCTTGTGATGGCACGTCGAACGCGATCCATACATGTTCACAGTGCAGCAAGTCATTCAAATCTTTAAAAGGCCTCAACATACACACTACAAAAATACACAGGAAATGTTCTAGCCAAAACTGTTCACCTATAGACATTCATCCCATTATTCCGAGTGCGCCTACTTATGTAGCCAACAATTCAACACCTTTCCACAAATATCTTAGTAATTTAAAAAATAGTATACCTGTAGTAAAAAGAATCCCTCGAGGAGCACGAATAACCGTTGCTACACATTTGTCAAAATTAATACAGAAATGTTACATAAGTAATTGCACTCAAGACTGGCAGAACCTATTTTTATTTTCATACAACACACTACACATAATAAAAACGAATGAACCAAATTTATCACTAACACAAAAGATTAAGAATAACTGTGCTGTGAGCTCCTTGCCTTCTCCCGCACCTCTTGCGATTACGAGGAGCATCAAACATGATGCCCCTCGTAATCGCAACAAACTCATAGAAAACAAAATCAGTGACGGAGATCTCAAAGGTGCCGCTCGCCTTTTGTTCTCCAACGATGTGCTATCACCAGATACCCCTGACACTCTTCAGGCCTTACGGACAAAACATCCTCCAGCTCCATTAAACCCATATTTTCTCGACCCACCAACAGCAGGGCAAGCATGCCTTCAAATTCAAAACAAAGATGTTACGGATGCTATTTTATCTTTTAAACCAGGTTCGGCTGCAGGTTTGGATGGAATCTCACCCCAACATTTGAAAGACTTAACGTCGCATTCTGTGGGTGATGCAGGCGAGCAACTTGTAAATTCTATCACAAAATTAATCAACTTTATGTATTCCGGTAATGTCAATCCAGAAATTGTTCCTATTCTTTTCGGCGCGAACCTCATTGCTCTCACCAAAAAGGACGGAGGGGTGAGACCAATTGCTGTTGGATCAACACTACGACGTCTGGCCTCCAAAATTGCTGTTCGACATATTTTACCAAAATTAAATTCGGAATTTGAACCCGTACAGTTAGGCTTCGGTGTAAAAGGAGGGTGTGAGGCAGCCGTCCATGCCCTACGCTCTTTCCTAACTTACGGAAAGCCTGACGTGTTGCTCAAAATTGATGTCAAAAATGCTTTCAATTCGGTAAATAGGGATACCCTGCTGACGGAAATAAAACAACATATACCGGAAATATACAATTATCTTCTTCTCAGTTACGCTGACCCAACAAAATTGTTATATCGTTCTAATGAACTGTCCTCGGAAGTAGGTTGTCAACAGGGTGATCCCCTTGGGCCTGCAATTTTTAGTTTGGCTATAAATCCTATAATCAAAAATTTAAATTCTAATTTCAACGTTTGGTATTTGGACGACGGGACCCTAGGAGGTGATGTGAATACTGTGTTTTCGGACCTTTTTTTAATCAAAAGTAAATTTGAAGCCATTGGTTTGGAGCTTAATTTTAGCAAATGCGAACTTTTTATAAATAACTGCGCCTTAAATTTAAACGACGTAAAACAAAAATTTAATATTTTGGCTCCAAATATTAAAATAGTTAACAGTAATTCACTTTACCTTTTAGGTTCTCCAATTTTTGATGAATCTATTTCTGAATATATTAAAAATTCAATTAATAAATTTCAAAATTCTGCTGATCGTCTCCTTGAAATTAGTCCACATTATGCACTTTGCATCTTAAAATTCTGTCTTTTCGTCCCAAAATTCACGTATGTGCTCCGTTGCTGCTCTTTTTGGAATTACCCAGATCTTTTAAAACATGTAGACAACTTAATAAAAAATAGTTTAGAATCAATTCTTAATATGCAGCTGAACGAGCAATCTTGGACCCAAGCATCCCTACCCATCCGTTATGGTGGTTTAGGGATTCGCAAAATTTCCAGTGTAGCTTTACCTGCCTTTCTATCTTCTGTCCATAGTTCAGCAAATCTCATAGGTAAAATTTTAAGGGCAACCCCTTCAAACTTTGAGATTGCTGCCTTGGAAGAAGCTAGAAACGCTTTCTTAATTGCATGCCCAGGTCAAAATTTTTCAATTTCTCCAAATTCACAGAGGAGCTGGGACGACATAAACTGTAAATTGACTTATGACAATCTATTGAGCAGTAGTACAGGTTCGGCGCGTGCTAGGCTTTTGGCCGTGGGTACGCATGAGGCCGGCTACTGGCTTCACGCGTACCCTTCGTCAAATACAGGAACATTTCTTGAGCCTGACACGCTCCGAATCGCAACCTGTCTACGGCTTGGGGTTCCGGTCTGCGCTCCTCATAAATGTCCCTGTGGCAGTGATGTCGACAAGCTAGGACATCACGGACTGTCATGCCAAAAAAGTGCAGGCCGCTTCTCGAGACATGCCGCACTTAACGATATCATACGCCGGTCTCTTGCCTCCGTCAACGTGCCAAGTCTACTTGAGCCGACTGGTATTGCAAGAGATGATGGTAAGAGACCGGATGGTATGAGTTTGATTCCATGGAAGATGGGCCGGGTGCTGGTATGGGATGCAACCTGTTCAGACACGCTGGCACCTTCCCATCTACATGGAACCAACAGCAGAGCTGGTGCGGCTTGTGAAGCGGCTGAAAAAGCTAAAGCGTGCAAATACAGGGGTCTAGGCTCCGAGTATGATTTTGTCCCATTCGGTGTCGAGACCCTTGGTCCGTGGGGTCCTAGCGCTTTAAGGCTTTTTAAGGAAATATCAAAAAGGTTAGTCGACATCACAGGAGACCGAAGAGTTGGCAGCTACCTCGGACAAAGAATTAGTCTAGCTATTCAAAGGGGGAACGCTGCCAGTATCTTCGGAACCTTGCCTAAAGGGACTCCTTTTAATAATGTATTTTAGTTAATTTTCTTTTTTTTTTTTCTTATCAATATGTTATATTTCTGTATAGTTAGTAGTATATAATATTATTATTGTGTTTTTTTGTTAAGAACAAGTAAAAAAATAAAGTCAGTTTAACTATCAAGTCTGATTACCACAAGGATAGACAGGTCCAATAAAAGAGTTTAATACACTATAATATATATGTATAATTTATTTTATCATATTTCTATAATAAGATACTAAAGTGCTTGTATTATAGAAACAGGACAACCAAAATATACATACATCATATACAATATACATAAGTGATATATAAACATATCTTTACCTAGTATTTTATCCAATATAATTACAAATTTTTTTTAAAGTATAATAAAAAAATAAATATGTTGGAGATAGTAACAAAGACTAAACTTGTCTTTGTTACTATCTCTATATCTTGTTACTATCTACGATTGAATATATCTTAATGTCGCAAACAAAAAAAAATATGCAAATTACATTTAAAAAAGTCTTTCATATTTCTTTGTTTGATTACGTAGATGTAATAAAATACTATAGTTACTATAATATATTAAAAAAAAAAAAAAATATATATATATTTAAAATATATATATATATAAATATATATATATATATTTAAAAAAGTCTTTCATATTTCTTTGTTTGATTACGTAGATGTAATAAAATACTATAGTTACTATATATATTATTATAGTAACTATAATATATACATAAATAAATATATAATATATACATATATAAATATACAATATACATATATACATCAAAGATACATTGGTACCGGTGCGGTGGGTGCTTTCGAACTCGTGCTCTCGGTTTGTGTAACCATTGCACTGCCACTACACCACGGTCGCCTTGAGTGGCAATATTTATACATTTACTAACGTTGTTACGTGTTTGTCGTTACACAGTATAGTGGTTAAATTGGTAACTACAAATACAATGCTTGTATACGTAATATACAATCGTTAGTTAGTTATGGATAAACATTTTAATGTATACTCTGAAATATCCAGATATTTTAAACATTTATTCAGATTTTAAATTCTGTTCGATACTTATAAATTATAATATGGCACGGTTTCCTATCCACCCGGGAAACAGCAGAATTTCTAAGAATGCCAGAATTCTGGAATCATCGAGTATTATTGTCAATATTACCGTTTCAGCTTACAGTTGCCTTAACAGTCGTCTCTATGCCGGCTAAAGCTGCTAATTCACGCTTTACTTAAAGAAACAACGAGATTATAAGATGTGGACAACACATAGGCTGATAAAGCATTCCACTTGTTTGTCGATTGTTCTGCAAAGAAACGACGCATTGAACCTTTTAGTTCGACTGCCTATTCTGTCTTTCCCAACGCGTAAAAATCTAACAAAGCTAGGAACAAAGCTAATGCCTATATATTTTCTACATCAATTAATTATGTATAAATAAAATAAAATTGGTAACCTAATAAATGTTAATATTAATAGCAGCCCTATGTTTACTAAACTCGTGAAGAAACTGTTAGGAAGAAGTTATCCGAAGCTTTGCGAATCAAGTCTCAAATTTTGCTTAGCATTTAAGTAACTGATGTGAGCGAAATGTAAGTAACAAACTTAGATTAACCTCTTTGCACTTACATGGTAGAATTCTATAGCAAATTTTGTTACTAATAGGATAACATTAGAATTTTCTTAGATTTTGCGCAAATATTGATTAATTAATTAAACAAATTTTATGCACCTTACTATCGCGTTTATTTTTGGTGAATGATTGTACAATTTTTTATTCCGACGTTTCGAGAGCTTTGCAGCCACCATCGTCACGGAGAGACCATGGCGGCTGCAAAGCTTAACGACGGAGAAGCAGACTAGGCACCATTGCCTACGACTCTTTGAAAGTACCGTTAGGAATACTTAAAATTAATTAAACTTATCCCTATTCTAGTCTTGTAAAGAAAAAAAACATCCCTAACTAATTTTCCCTCGTGAAATTTAATTTGTAAGAAAATGTTTTCGAAAATTCCTATTCTTTTGACAAAAACGTGTTGTGGTTATGTTGGTTAACATTCTTTTTAAATTAAACTCCTAAATTTGGGTTACGTTTCGGAATTCTACTTAAGAACAAATATTTATTTTTACTGAGGTTTCCGTGAACTGAACTAAGTTTTTTAGAATTGTTTCGAGGTCAAATGACACGTCTCAATAAAATAAATATCTTAAGGAGAATAAATGATAATTAGAATGAATGTTAAAAATGCGGTGCGTGTTCCTACTTTAATGTACAGAAGTGAATGTTGGGTGTGGCAGAAGAAGCATGAGAGTAGAGTTGCTGTAGAAATGCGGTCGTTAAGGAGTGTTTGTGGAGTGACGATAGCGGATAGAATAAGGAATAGCACAGTGCGCGATAGATATGGTTTGAAAGAGGATGTAGTGACAAGGATTAATAAAGGAATGCTTCGATGGTTTGGGCACATGGAAAGTAGTGAAAGTAGATTGACGAAAAGAATTTATAAATCTCATGTGAATGGATGCGTTAAACGAGGTAGGCACAGGAGGGAGTTTGCCAAACAAATCGGAGACATCCTCAAGAAAGCTAGGTTGCCTTGTGAAGCGAGGGAGTTGTGTCACGATCGTGGCAAGTGGCGCTCCATTGTCTCTGCCTATCCCTATGGGAAAAAGGTGTGACAATTTGATTGATGATGTTAAAAATATTTGTTTATACAAAAAGAGGCTGATATCAGCTCTGGGTCCATACAGTACCAACTCAGTCTGCCGATTTAGTAATTATTGATGCCGTAAAGTAACTTAGTCGCGTTTCGGGTCCAGCTTGTAAGTTGCCGGTTCCGACTATAATTCATGGATAGGATTCATCTATGTACCGCACTCCAGCTTAACATCAGGCGGCATCGAGGTACAATGAAAAGAAGACAAAAATATAATTTTATTTTTTATATAGCTGTTGTAGCTTTTCCATAATGTATTTTATCAATTATATTAAAATTATTATTTATTGAAATTGCTACTAACCTAAAAATATTGTTTATGTTGTTATTTTTTCTGTGGCTATATTTTAGCCACATTAAACAAATAAAAAGTAAAAATTAAACGAAAAAAGGTAACAAAACAGGAACTACATTGCCTAAATTATTTATTATTGTGTCAAATACCTATGAGTACTTAGGTATTTGACACAATAATAAATAATCTACTGATTTATCTGGTAGGTAGAGAGAGTATCTAAATTTATTTTGTAAATATGTTTTACATTTTATTTTCTGAAATTCTAAAAGGCTCCGCTATATTATTGTCTTTATTATAAACTTAAAACTTAACTATAAAACTATTGCACTAAAACCTAAGTAAACTAAACAATTATTTCAAATTAGATCCAACGGGAGACACTTGTAACAATCGTGGACTTGCATAATGTTATACAAGAGTCACGTAGTAGAAAATGTCGCGAACATTGCAATTAGGAGTCGCTCTGTTGAAATAATTATGTCGTTGGAATTCGGAAGGTACTCTAGCCTGAACATCATTGCACCTAGGATCGTGCTTTAAACACCGAAAAGTAATTTAAGTCGGAATTTATAATTTAAGGCGCCTGTTTTAATCAGTGTAATAAATAGTACGACTTCTGTCTGGTCATTGTTTTACTCATTAGAATAGTATATTTAGGTATGGCTTGATTGTTTGTTACGTGTTTATTTGTTTTCTTTTTACCGTAAGACAAAGGAGGCCTTGGTGGACTTTTACAATATTTGGGCGAGGGCAGTGTAATTCCGGAACGCTCGCTTTACTTTTCTGGCTAACTCACGACGTATCCGCCACCAGCACGTAGAAGCCATGGATGCTAATGTGTCTCTAATTGTCTCATAATACTTCAATCAATCAATTTTTCCCACAGGGATAGGCAGAGACAATGGAGCGCCACTTGCCACGATCCTGACACAACTCCCTCGCTTCCTTTACATTTACAATTTTCTTTACACAAGCCTTATGGGCACTAAGCAACCAGGCTTTCTTGAGGATGTCTCCGATTTGGTTCAGGAAAACACCAAATAATACTTCCTAACATATAATATTTAATGCCTCTTTAGTTTAATTAAAATAATTTGTAGACTTTTTAGAGAACCTCTTATTAGGTTTCTAGGAAAATTTTGATAAAATATTAAATAAATATGATTTAAAAAATATACATTAATAAAAAGAAATAAGATTAATTTTCCTAAAAAGCCTATGTAGGCAGTACCCATAACCATAGAGACTGTATAAACAGAATTCTGGACATGAAGAAAGCGTGAGAGTTAAGTCAGGATTGTGGAAAGTGGCATTTCGGTGATAACATAAAAAGTTCCACAAACCTAGATGTGTGCTAGATTTTAGAGCTTACTATAACACATTTTCAAAAAGATAAAAATCTCTCTTACATTTTAAATTAAAACAAGAGTCAAAGGAAGTGTGTGATTATGTCACCAGAGACTTACAATAACCAGGTATATTTTTACTATAGGAGCTAGTGGTATAATAAATGTTATTAAATTATTAAAACATGTATAACTTATTTGTTTCTAATTACAAGGTATGTTAATTGTAGTGTTTGCATAGTACCTTATGCAGTAGTAACACAGATAACTATGCCAAGCGTCTACCCTCGCCGGATGGTAGTCGCGTACTGCCACGATACGCACGAGACCGTGCCACATGCATCTAGCAATAGCACGTATATGTGTGTATTCATCATACACTACATTAATTATACTTATATGACAATATTTTGATACAAATATACAATATGTTTACAAAATGGTGTGTATACCTTCGCAGAACCGATCAAGGAATCGCAGGCAATGTTCCCAGTCGCAAAGACTATGACGGCCTAAATATAATATATATCAAATATATTTTTTCATAAGGTCAGATGTCTAGTCTCTCTATTAAAAAAACTGACTCTCTTAAATTTTACCACAAGCAGTACAAAATACAAGCAATCCTAGGCATCCAGTAAAAATCTATATTAATTTATTTTCTTGTAAAAATATTTTTATTTGTAATTAATAAAATGATTTATTTTTGCAACCGCCACCTCCCAAATGTTCGTATGTGACCAAGATTAATCACAAAGGACATGGCTAGAAGTTGACGTAAAAGGGCTTTATATCAAGGATTTTTCTTTGTGAATGATCGATGCATTAGATAACTTTGTAAGTTGTAAACTTCTCTTTGAGACCTTAAACGTGTTAGCCTCAGGCTAAAGTGTGAAAACGTGTAGATTGAGAACGAAATGCTCTACAAGCTTCTGTTGTGCAAGCAACAGGATCTCTCGTCTTTTAAAACACATGGCAATGAACAGGGTATTTTTTAAACAATGAATAAATATATTGTATAACATTTATGTTATATATGCAATATTTTTTTATTATTTTTTATTCTGGCTTAACATAACACGACAGTAGCTCGCTTGATGTTGAGCATGATTACGGGAGCTGATATCTGATCTATTATCCTAGTCTGGTTTGCATCAATTTTTTTGCAACAAATATTTGCATCGACATGGAATCGAACCCGGGACTTTACGCGCAACAAACCAATCGCTAACCGTTCGTCCACGCTGAAATGCGGATTGCCGCATATACAGTATGTAACAATTTGAAATGTGTCGCATCACTTTTTTATTATATCAAAACCGTCATCATCTGATTATTGTATGTGCCAATACTTTAAAAGATTATTTATAATGGTCTACTTATATCCGCTAATAGACCACCCGATCTAGTTAGCTATGTGTTAACTCCGGTGAAATGACTCGTGTCGTTTAAACATAAATACTTGTGCGTGTTTTTATTTTATTTTATTGTATTGTATTGGATCATTTAGTTAATGTAAATAAAATTATTATTATATAACAAAATAAATCTGTGTCAGCATATAGCCTAATAAATTTATGTTACGTACAAACCTTGCAAAAGCTCACCTCGATCGCGGTGATAGTTATAAATATTGTGTAACCTGTAGCCAACGCCAAAGTAGGCGTGGTAGAGATAGTGGTGCACTATTGTTTACTCAGTTCCTGAAACTACAGAAGGCACGCCTCACTAATGCATCACTTTCTTATCTCTTAACCGCAGCACGAATATAAAATATATGTTAACACTTTTGACAATATTTCTTTGTCCTACACGATGTTACAGGACCTTCCCACTTATTATTATTGTAACGCAGTTGAAATAAAATGAAGAAAATACGAATTAAATAATATAATTATATTCACATCAAATTTACTGTTCCAGGTATAGGGGCGTGAGCTGGCAAGAACACAAAACAATAATTACAATACAAAATAAAATATGGAAAACTATTGACAATAGACAGACGTCTGCGTCACCTCATTTATTTAGATAAACTAATAAGATTTTATTTTACAAAGCCTGTACTATCACTATACTTCAATCCTCACATTCTTCCCAAAATACAGGTTACACAATATTTATAAATTTGGTCATGTGAGCTAAGTATAAAAGCTAATAAAAGTGCCCACCATCCACCAACAAGATAACCCATGCACGCAAAGTTTTCTGACATAAATAAATACCTAAATATTTTTTGATTAATGATTTCGGTAAAGTTTTAATAATTTTTAGGTTATGGCCAAATAAACAGATATTAGGACGCAGCTGTGTTTAAATCGCAAACTGTGTTGTATACTTTATTATTGTTTAACAGGTACTTACCTACATTCATAAAAACCAGAGAACCGCAGTGCTCACAACTTTAGAGTCTGTTTGAAGAGAATTGTGAATGTGAAGGAAGCTAGAGAGCGTCGGCGTATCTAGGGTATGGCAGGTAGGGCACGTGCTCTGGGCGACATCCGAAGGGGGCGTGATTTGCAAATAATTAAACTTAAAAACATTAATAAACCAAGAAAAAATCTGTTCTAGTTAAAAAGTTTTTTCTTGGTTTCTTCTTGGTCTAAAGGACGATGTAAGCTTTATTGAGAAATACGCCACTGCTAGAAAGTTATTTCAGGATCATGGAAATTGGCTCTCTGTATACTCTGCCCATCCCTGTGGGAGTCAAGGTCTGAAATGAATGATTATGATTGTAATATGTAATGAGAGAATTCCCTATCAATTATAGATTGATAGGGACCACCGTGTTAAGTACAAAATATTACTTAAGCGAGGGAGTTGTGTCAGGATCGTGGCAAGTGGCGCTTTATAGTCTCTGCCTATCACCGTGGGAAAAAGGCGTGACAATTTGATTGATTGATTGATATTACTAAAATGTCTGGGTTGTACCTATTATTTACTGTTGTACTATGTTAACTAGTTAAGATATGTACTATGTTAAGATATAACCATCTTTAAAAAGGGTGACTAAACAAATCGCCTAAAACTAAATAATTTAGTTAAGTTATATTTTATTACTTATATATTACCTAGTAAAGTTCAGTTAGGTCAAAGAAAGCTAATAAAAGTGTCTTCATAAATAGTTGATAGTGATCTTTAGATTAAAATAAAATCGTAAAGTCTAGACAAATAGCAGTTGAGAAAGGGTCTAAATCCACAACAATATAAACTGAAGCGCTCTCTCAACGGAATAATTAAAATCTAATAACGAAAATCTTTTCTGAGGGGTCAAAGTTTAGATTGCAAATTAAAATCATTATTCTAATAAGGGGTAAAAGTTTTAATATGGTAGATAAAAATCATTATTTCTTACAGCTTCTGTCGCAAATTGGAAGAAATATTTTTCGTATTATTAACTTTGTCGAATTTCTCTACAAATGAAAAAAATATATTTATAGTAGGATTTTTGAATTTAATTAAACCTAGCATAATAAATGCTACCTCTGCTAGCAAACATTTAATTCGTTTTAAGCTGCCTATTTTTTGTGGCAGCAAATGTCTTCTAGAGAAAAAATACATCGCACTATGTTCTAACATCGGTCATTTTTTTAAATTCTGACTCGACGTCTTACATAAATAGCCTACAAACTCTTACCGCCTACAAAAACCGAGTCGTCATTGCCTCAGTCGCCGTCACTATGCTGGCCAAAGTTGCTACTTCACGTATTGCTTGAAGAATTCAAGGTCACAGGATAGAGAAAATACCTGGTATGGTAAAGCATTCCACCTGTCGATTGTTCTACAAAGAAACGACGCACCGAAACTTTTAGTTCGACTGCCGATTCGGTCGACAAAATGTGAATGCTTCCCCCGACCGGGGGTATTGTCAATATACAATATACTATATCAATATAATATGTTAAAATTATATTGTCAACATAAAACAATAATAAATCTAATTCTTGCGTGATAAATGGATAAATCGTAAACGTTGCCAGGTTTGAACTAAACTTCGTAAATACAGGCTATAATTTAGCAAAATAAAGTTTTATGAAAGTTCAGCCCTTGTCTTATTGGTAACTAGCCGCCTTTTGCATATTTCTAAAAAAACTGTTATTGAAAGCGAATATGCTAAATAATGTGCTAAAGTAAGAAGTCACATTTACTATGCCGACCTAGTTGAAACTAGCAACTTACAAGCTGATACCGAAACGCGAATAAGTTAGTTCACGGTTTGTAGTTCTGCCTCGGATCGGCAGCTTTGGTCACCACTGCCTATCACTATTTAGGTAGTCAGTAGGTATCTAAATTTATTATCTAAAATAATAGATCCTTAAGTTATTATCACATACAATAATTATTACTGCAAAAGTAACACAAAGGTCTAAAGTTACGAGTTTGTCTTTAAAGTATAGTAGGTATCTTAACCTAAAATAAACGGAACTAATTTGCCTGGATTTGAGTTTTCACTTCATACGAGATAGCATGAATTTTAAGCAAATAAAGCGCTCCTAACAATTCACGAGATGCTTGATCTCCATGTACTACACTCGGTTGTCTGATGCAGAAACGCTCATCGCGCTGAAAGGTTTAATTACACGCCGGTCCTCAACCGCTCTGATAAACGGCACTTCAACCATTCATTTTATGTACGAACATCCCATATGTGCTACTCGAGTTCTAGTTCAAAAGTTTATAGTTTTTCATGGTTTGACATTTTTATAAAAATAAAAATCAACATGTTTTTTCGCGAATTGAAATTAAAATTGGCTCTAACTCAATTTTCTGCTTCGATAAACTAAGTTCAGAGCAGCCGTGTGTTGTTTCCTGTTCTATTGGTATCTTAAACTGGAACAATATAGAGTGCGTTTGAAGAAGTATGAACTTAAAACAGTAACTTAAAAGTAAAAGGTGCCCAGTCTGACGATCCAGGGTAGTAACAAGTATACAGACCGTGATGATAGTGACTTAGTCGCGTTTCGAGATAAGCTTGTAAGTTTTAATAGGTGTGACTGCTACTAACAGTTATTTAACTGTATCAGTCTCCTCCGTTCACGACCGTACTCCAGCTTAACATCAGTCGGTGTGCGCTCATATGTCGAGTCACAATTATAATAATAAATTTTATAGTCGATAGTATGTAAATAAAAAAAATAGAGGACAGTTTGACGGTAATCTGCCATTCTAAGATGGTGTATAGTTTGTACTTTACACCTAATTTAAACTTGCGTTTTAGTATCAGTATACCGCCGGATTTCTGCAGAGTTATAATGTGGCGCCTAGGCTGAATACAGAGAGCTCCTCTGACTACTTCATCCACTTTCTACAATACTTCTATAATAGATATTATCTAAATTGTCTCTTATGCCTAATATACTTATAATCCTAAGTCTTAGGGTGTCATGCGCGCTCTACTGTATCTGTTCCATAGAATTTGTATTTTCTAAAGTTAGCAGTCGAAGTAAAGTATGCCAATTGAAAACTGGTGTTTATTTTCAATGAATAGAACTTCTATATAGAAACGATCGTCAGCTGTTTGTTTTTGTAATTGATTGGACCTGTCTGAATTGGGAAATAAACAAAAAATATTGCTTGCTATTTTATCGTTTTAGCTTAATTGATAGAAAAGTAAAATATACACAATGGTTATGCAAACAGCTTTTTTAACACTTTTATTCAAAGGCGAAACTAATCTATCATACGCTAACCTTATACAAAATAAATAATACTAGAAGGTGAGATGCTAAATCACCTTCTTTCACCTCTTCTTTTTACACCATGACAGGTCGGGCGATGTGTCCGCATTATGTTGATCGGATCAGCAGTCGAACTAAAAAGTTCGATGCTTTGTTTCTTTGTAGAAAAATCGACAAGTGGAATGCTTTGCCTGCCCATATGTTCTCCCCATCCTATTGCCTTAAATTCTTCAAGCGATCGTGAAGAAGCACATATGGCCGGCATAATGTCAATAATTAGGTTTTACACATTTAAAAAAAGTTTCAATAACACCAAGGAGGTTGTAAATTAAAAGCAAATCTTTACTCTAACTTCAAAAATAATGGTATAAGTTTATTAAGCTCCTTTATTACTCATGAAAATTAAATCAGGTAAGAAACTTTCCTTTTGTGAAACAATTAAGTTTTAATACTTTGACTGTTTAATTGAATAACGTAATAAGTAATACAATAATTAAATATGTATTTTGGTAGATAGGTCTTATTAATCATAAGACCTATCTACTATATTATTACTATTATTATTAGCCCAAATAATTATCACTCTTCTGGACAAAGTCTTATTTCCATGACACACGACATTCTGCGGTCGACAGATAAAAAACAAAATAATAAAATTTATATTAATAATTTACTTAGGTTAAAATGTTTGAAAAAAATTGTATCCATTAAAAATTCAAACTATGTCAGATTGTCTCTCTTATAAAATTGATGTTTTGCAGTTGCCACCCAATCCTGAGAGGGTTATTTAACAAATTTCATTTCCAAGTTAACATTTACAATAATATAACTCTCAAGTGAATCTTATTATTTAAGCGGTATAAAAATCATGTTCGTAAAAATTACTTTACGTAAGAGGCGTAATATTCGTCATTTTTACGACTACTACGACGTTGTGAAGTTATTACGAGGCGTTCGTTGCTTTTTATCGGAAATTCCGCCATTTGTTCTCGAACATGCTCGTCGCGTAATTCATAAAATTGGCTTTTCGTTCTTTGTTATACGTTTTAATTTAATAACTTTGAATACAAATTTTATTTAACATAAGCTACGAGTTTGTGCAAATATTTGTTAAACTACCATCAAATACGCTATGTCTAATTTAGTCAAACGCGACACAATAATTGCGTGGAGATGATTTTGTACAACTTTATTTACCAATCTCAAAATCACTCGGCCGCCCTATGGAGAGGTTAGGAGTTTCTCTGTATGATCAAGATATGTGTAGAACTAAAGCGACTAACGGCTTACTTGAAAGCGAAAATTGGCAATAGGCTGTGCACACAGCACGTGGAACCTTTGGGGCCGTAAAATTCTTGGAGACCTATTGCAGGGAAACCTGTCCTGTTGCTCAGGCGAACACGGCCTCTTCTTCGACTTATGATGGTCTTACTTCGACCATAATAACTAGAGGCAGTACTGGATTTTCATGGAAAAGGCTAATTCACACAGAGTAAATATCATAGAGAATTTTCTGATATTTTTTGCCTAATGAAATAAAGGCCACGATGGCTGCAACAAAGCATTCAAAATGTCTGATATAAATATCCAAAGCTTTTATCTCATTAATAAAATAAATGTAATAATTTTATATAAATATATAATATAGGTATATCAGGCGGAAGAGCTTAGTTTCTTTACTAAATAAATCCTTCTATAACTTAGCAAGCAAAATAATAATTCTTTCGAACTGCTTACGTGCATTTTCTTTAATAGATTTACAATAAATTGTTTTAGAGATATAGCACAATTCAATTTAATGATAGATTCTATCTATCTTTCTTTCAATAAATAATAAATAAATGGTTTGAATATTGAAAGAATGGATAAAAGTAGATTAACGAAAAATATTTTTTAAATTGGATGCGTTTGGTTGGATAATGCAGTTCCTGGGTCGAATCGAGCCCATTTAAAAAAAATCACGGCACTATAGCGCCCATATATAATTTTGAAAATAATTTTGGATGTGAAGGAAGCGAGAGAGTTGTTTCAGAATCGTTTGCGCTCCATTGAATCTGCTTATCTCTGTGAATTGAAAGTCGTTTTAATTGCTGCTGATAATGACTGTAAATACAACATGTAGGGCGTGAAGTAATCACACATGTTAACAACATTGTAATACAAATCACTTACAAATAAAGATGTTAAAATCCTACACATCAAGAAGGCAAGTTAAGAAATGGAAGTTTCATAGTTTATAGTCGACTGGATGAAACATGAGGACGTGAAGACACCTCCTTCCTGCCATTTCCCCGCCTATTTCATGTCCGGCCTAGTAATGGTACACTTGATAGCTCAAGTTTATTGCAACACGTATTCCGTGCTTCTATTACGGGAATTTCCTAATTCTCGTTACGTCGTTTTTATGCATAACATTAAAAATGAAATTATAGTTCATCATCATCATCATAGGCCTCCCCCTTAGAACGCCATTTCGAACGACAAGATGCCAGTTGCATCCCCCGGTTATTCGTGACTTTCACTATGTCCAGTCCTCCTAGTGGGAGACCTATGAGGAAGTCGTTTATTTTCATTTCATGCATTCATATGCATATTTTTTGCTATCCGATTAGCAAAAATTGGATTAGAGTTTAAGGGAAGTGCTGGCGTAAGCTGTAGGCTAGAAGTAAATTGCTTTTTCACAAATATAATAAGATTTTGTTATTATCTGTCCAAAAACGTTACTCGCAATCTTTCAATCATAGTTCTTGATTCATTTAAATTTTAATGCATCAAAATTCAAAACCTATGTACCTAACATGGCGAGTTTAATGCCTGGAAAGCAAAGTAAAATAATCAAGATAATTATTAAACGCGATGAACAGTTAAGAAACAATAATAATAAATCATCGTCAGCCTCAATTGCTGCTGTGAGCAATAAAAATGTTATTAAATGTTATTTGTAATGTTCAGTCTAGTTATTTATTAATTAGACCATTAATTTATTAAAGCGTCGTCAAAATTCCATAGAACAATAAAATAAATCCTAGCTATATTTTGGTCAACTCTCGATAGCAACCCATAATAGACGTCCAGATAATTGACGGTTACGACTTTTTCATTATAACAACGCGTCCTTTATGTGGATTTAATTTGATTCCCTTTGTGTTGAAAACATCTTTGGGTAATGCTATTAGGTTTATGATTATTAGGTTATTTTGGCTAAATCTGTCTTGTGATGCTTTGGTTTTTCAATTGTAACCTTTCATCTCAACTTATTAACTAATTGAAGTATTAAAAATTATACAGTTCCTTAATTTACGTCTATTAAACAAGTAAATAAACATTTTTTTCATTAGAATATGGCTTGCCTGGTGGTAAGCATAAGAAAGCCCAAAAGCGCCGACGATTGAAAAATATACGAATTCACGGTTGTCCCAGTCGACGGTCTAAATGTTTTTAATTTAAACTCTTTCTATCAATAACGATTTTTCCATTCGCGTTCCATTTCGATGTTCCTGACACAACTCTCTTGCTACCCAGGTCTACATATATGCTCTATATGTGGTTTTTAACCTGGAGACCTTGGTATGTCATATATTTCGTTCAAAATCCCGCCGGTGATGACACGTGGCACTGAAACATGGTCCTTAGCTTGTCGTGAAATAAAAACCGTAACGGATGTCATTTTAATATACAAATAAATAACTGTTACAAATTTTATATAAAAAACACAATTATAAAAGATGATGTCGGCGTAGGTACGCCGACGTAAATGAAATAAAAAGAAATATTGAGTCGACGGCTGCTGGACCTGCACGACGAGATGAGGGCGGCCATCAGACGCGTCGACTCGCAGTCTTCTGTGGAATGGCACGGCGGAATCCCGACGTGTTGTATGTGAAGATCGGCGGCATAAGATATCCGCTCGATCTGACGAGAAGTTCCGTAGGCAGCACGGCGGAACACAAGGTAATAACGCTCCGACTCAGCACGTAGATGAATAACCTCCGACGGATAGTGGACCCGAAGCTCGTGGGTAAGATTCCCCGTCGACAGATTACTGTCGACAACGAGTGGACGTCCACGGACAGAACCCGTCGGAGCACCTCGTGCATAATAGCCGTAGAACGTCATACCTTGTGTGATGTTGTTGTGGATGCCGGCTTATTGAAACTCCTCGTCACAGCATCTGGATCATGGGTAATCGGTCCAGATGGAGTCCTCAGATGGTGTCTTCGATCTTCAGCTCGATGGTATTTGTAAAGTTTATTGTAATCTCTTCATGGTTGTTTCGGTTTGTTAAAATGAAAAAGTAATTTAGAGCACTGACATTTTTATTGTGACTTGAATGAAGATCAAAGATAGACTGTCTAAATTGGGAACGACATCTCCGTCAATCCTTTTCAGAGATGGAATTCGTTCCCAATTTAAAAAAACTGAATATTAAAAACTAAATATTAAAAACTATTTTTAGAAAATGGGCAGCAATGAATAATTTGGATACAATAAATGCCTCAAAAATATTAAAAATAGTACGGGCTTTCACGTGTCAACAATGTCAAAATTTACATAAACAATAATATAAATATCTAACGACACGCAAAAACCCGTTTAAAGAATGAATATGTAATAAAGGTATTTACAAAATAAAATACACTTATAAACAAGTAAAAACGAGTCATGTAGCATCGTGTTTAGTACACGACGCTACAAGCTATTGGCCTTAGCTATAAGTTCAGCAGTGGACGCTTCTGGCAGATGGTGGTGTGGTGATGATTATGATGTACTTGATTTGCGTGACCATTTCGCTACCAACTGCTATACGGTGGCCAATACTAACTAAATAACAAGATTAATACATTTATGTTTTTACTTAAATCATGTATTTAACATAGAATCTTAACTAATTGCCCCCTCATGCTACGTTTTAAAAATTCACAATCCCTGCGAAAACAACATACCTAGCAAACAAACTGCGAACTCTGTGAAAAATTTAAATTTTTCGCTAGAGGCGAATAATGCCGCGAACAAATCCCTAGTTCCACTAAATAAACACATTTACTGTTCCCTGATATGAACTTTAGTGAAACGTGCGTTGATTATGAATACGTGATTAAAAGTTTTACCCTTGAACGGTCTCCGTGGAGTAATTTTCATTTAGTTACAAATTTGGTCCCAGCGTAAACATTTTGCCTTATTACATTTTAATTACTCCCTTGAGAGACGGCTTTATTGTACCGTATTCTATATTGTGGTAGATTAAAAGGCCAACTTGTCTAGACAGTATGTCTTCATTCTCACGTAAATGTCATATATCTGACATTACCAAGTAAGTAGTAAGGAAATAATTCTAAGCGTGAGCTCGTTCACTTTGTGTCTTTAACGACAGGCGTGGTGCATTGGTTAGCACTAGTTCATTACACGTAAACTCTCGGGTTCAATGCCCGATCAGAGCAAAGATTTTATTATTAGCTTTTATTAGTAGTATTTAATTATTAGATTGGAAATTACAAATATTTTTTTATTAGGAAAAAAATGAACCAGATATTTGCTTCGGTTTACAATATATTGATATTACCACCATTTATAAGTATACTGACCTAGTCGTGTTTCAGGGTCAGCTGGAAAATTGCCGGACCCAACTAGGTCGTCATAACTATTTAATTGTAGTAGCAGTCACCTCTATTTATAGACCACACTCCAGCTTAACATTAGGCGGGGTGCTGTCTCATGTTGAGCCACAAGGAAAAATGAATTGAAATATAATTCTTTCCTGAAATTGTTCTTTGAATTTTATTTTAAATATGTTACGTCACTAAATTGAGGAAGGAAACAACATTATTACATAATTCAACGAAACAACGTAAAAAAGAATTCATTTTCTTTGTCATGTTTCTTTCAAAGCATTTAATTTTATAAAGAAAAATTGTGGACGATAAAGTTATCTGTCATTCTTAGCGCGAATTGAATAGCGATAACTGTGAATAATTTATTTTGTGTTAGAATTAATTTGTATATTTTTATTTGTAAATTTTTACGAATCTTACTTTTTTATTTTTTTATTGTGACTCGACATATGACAGCACCCCGCTTGATATTAAGCAGAAGTGTGGTCTATGAATGAATGTCACTGCTACTACAATTCAATAACTGTGAGTAGCAATCACTTCCACTATGCCGGCCTAGATGGAACCGGCAACTTACAAGATGATCCTGAACCGTGACCAAATCACTTCACGGTCTGTATATGTGAAGTGGTGATACTACCCCGGATTGGCAGACTCGGTACCTCTGCCTACCACTCTTTGATAACCAGACCCGAAGCAAATATCCATCTCTTTGTTTTTTAAATAACAAATATTTGCAATATTGAATATTATTAAATATTACAAATAAAAGCTATGAAACAAATATTTGCTCCGACCGGGAATCGAACCCAGGACTTTATACGCAACAAACCAATCGCTAAACCGTTCGTCCACGCCTGTCGTCACAGAAGTTTTTTTATTTGAATATAACTTAGACTTTCCATATGAATTCGATTTGCCTTATAAGCAAGAGGAAATTTAGGAGCCCTGACGACCGAAAAAAAAAAGTTTAATTACACGATAGCCTCAGTCGACGTCACTATGCCGCTTAAGGGTTTTTCACGGATTGATTGTTGATCATATAATGGAGAGATCATATTAATTAGTACAGCATTCTTATGGATTGCTTTAGTTGTTATAGATATTAATAATAAATCAAATTAGATACACTACTAGTACCTACATTTTATTTACTTTTAACTTAAAATCTAATGTAGATGTAGATGAAGGCGTTAAACAAGGCAGGCCCAGGATAAAATCGGAAACATCCTAAAGAAAGCTGGGTTGCCACTAGGCACTAGCCCATAACCTTAGAGCTTGTATGAAGAGAATTGTTGATGTGAGGGAAGCGAGGGAGTTGTGTCAGGATCGTGGCAAGTGGCGCTCCATTGTTTCTGCCTATACCTGTAGGAAAAAGATGTGACAGTTTGATTGAACTTGAAATTTATTTTCAAGATTTTCTTTTTAATTCACATTTATTTATCTAGAGAATATTTTTATTTTATTTTATTTAAATTATATAATTTCCAATTATTTGATGAATATATGTTTTTACTTACAATATTACAAATATATGTACTTTTGTTATCAAGACGTTTGATAGGTAAGAAATAAGTGTGGGGCCAAAAGTTGCATTCGATCATACTAGGCAGCTTCTGTCAGGGTAACTTAAGAGATAAGTGCAACATAAATCACTGTCCGCCAGTAAGTATACCAGTAACACATCGCATAATAATCAAGTCTATGTTATCTGAAATGTAGGCAAGTATGACACTACGTTTCTCTAAATTGGGGATGTTATGGATATAGAAGTTCGGATATGGATACGGATATAGGAATAATACAATACGGTTACGAATATGTACATACATGATTTCGGATTTTTAAGGAATTTTAAGAGTAAAAGCCTGTTTGTTTCGTTTAGTATCCGCCTCTATCCGAAATTATCCGGAACTTTTATAACGAATTTGGTTACGGATAAGTTTTTATTACGGATATCCGATAGTTTCGGTTACGGTTACGGAGCTCCATAACATCCTTACTCTAAATTATGTGAAAAATTTTCATTATCCTTTAAGTATTTGTTAATTAGTACAAATAATATGTTTTAATAAAAAAGTCTAGGTCTGACTCCTGGTCTGGGTGAGTCTAGACATTGTATTTATAAAATTAATTACATAAGATAGGAGTTGATGGATTAATGATAAAATTATAATTAAGAGAGTTATACTTTACGACCTGCCCTGTGGTAAGCCCCGGGTTGTACGTATGGCATGGAGGATGAGACTGCAACTTCTAGTTATTTAACTAGTAACTAACAGTCGCCTCCATTCATGAACCAGACTCAAGCCTAACATCAAGGAGGATACTCTCGAGACATTATATTTTAAATAATAGCTTAGATCGATACAGACTAGTATATATTCAGACGAAATATTCCTAAATTATTATTATTATTTTTTTTATTGTGACACGACATCTGACCTCGTCCCGCCTGATGATAAGCAAGAGGATGTCCAAGAGTGACGACGACTGAGAAAACCGGGTTTGTTCACGGCTGCCCCAGTCGCCGTCACTATGCCGGCCAAAGGTGCTTCTTCACGCATCGCTTGAAGGATCCAAGGTCATAGGATGGAGAGAACACATGGGCAGGCAAAGCATTCCACTTGTCAATTGATCTACAAAGAAAAGACGCACCGAACTTTTTAGTTCGACTGCCGATTCGGTCGATAAAATGCGGATGCTTTCCCCGACCTGTGCGGGTATTACGGGAGTGAAAAGATGAGGTAGGAACAGGGTTAAAGAGCTCTTCGGAACATTCCCCGTGGTATAGGCGATAGAGGACGCACAGAGCCGCCATGTCTCTTAGTAGTTGTAGGGGCTCCAGAGTTCGCGTGACCTCTGCATCACCTATGATCCGGACAGCTCGGCGCCGCAATGAATCCAGGGCATTAAGAAGATACTTGGCAGAGCCGTCCCAGAGGTGCGAACAGTACTCCGCGCAAGAGCGAATCTGTGCCTTGTAAAGTAGCAGGCAATAATCATAAATGTTAGGTATATATTGTGTTCAAAATTCAAATAATTCGTTATACATTTTATTGTTATTATTGTTTATTTATAAAAATATTTTCCTAAAGTGTCAGATTACTTTCGATTTAACTGGACACTTTTAGATTTACTAAAGAGATTTATTTATTTATTTATTTATATTAAGACACACCAACAGTGATACATGTATAACTCTTATAAACTAATAAATATTATAAAGAATAACAGACTTACACTACCACCAATTATAGGCGTGTACAACATTCAATAAAAATAAACAAAAATAGTATATTCTAAACATAAAAACTAAAAAACAGTGCTTCTATTACTTAAAACCAAAATGATGCTTTGTTTTAAAGAGTTAGGAATCGTCTCTTATAAGCACAATGTAAATCTTTGCACCTACGTGTAAATATAACATTTCTCTATTGTCTCCAATGTAGAATGACAGAGAACGCCTAAGGGCATTAAGTTCACCCATTGTAAAAGTATAAACTATAAAGCTTTAAAATAGAATAAAAAACTACCAGCCTAAACCTATTATAACTACATTATAACAAATGATCTTTGTTATAATGTAGTTTTATCGTTCTGTTTCTATGATATAAGAACGTTCAGTATCTTAGTAGCGACTAAAAAAACTTTATATATTATGTTATCATGTGTAGGTAGTCACTAAATATGAAACTCAATATAGCCCTTAAAAATGAATATTGTTTTTTTATGCTATCCATGATATATTTTATCCCCTTCCGACGTCAATGATCCGAAACTTCCGAAAAAAATGTGATGACCATCCAGTGACTGGACAACTCACTTTTGCAATATTGTTTTGTATTTTAATAATACATTTAGTGAAGTTTGATTTATGATTTATTTTCAACATTTATATTATAGTTAAAACCAAAGGAGTTTTAAATTTAAGCCCTGAGATATTCACGGCTAGGGTTTAAAATTGCCGACATCGCCTTTAACATACTTCTCAAACAAATTCAAAGATCGTTTACTAAATATTTAACTTCCATGTCGAAAACAAGAAGAAACATCTAACAAATGCACTTAAAACAAGTCACAAATGCACCAAATCGTGTAATAAAAGTTGACATACTCTCGCGTGTTAAATAAAACTCTTGACGCGTCTAAGCGTTGTTCAAACTTACACCAAACGACAACATGTGATTTTATATCAATAAACATGGAACGTAATACTGATGCAATACGTGTATCAAGTAGTAGGTACTACCGGCGTGGCGCTTTGGCTAGCACACCAGTTCGTTTTATAGCAGTCTGCCGATCTGGGGACTGCCGCCGTTTTTCAGGAGTTCAGCAAGTCATATTATGCCTTTTAGTACTCTGACATTTGCACTCTAGCCAAACAGAAGGCGATATCGTGCCAATGTAAAAAAATCCGTGTATATAGATAGGTCGTGATTAAGCATTCAGCTTCACAATTAGTAAACTGTTTAAATTGTCAACGTCAACACAAAATATTCTGGCAGCATTGTTAGCGTCAGCAATACCAGAAACTTCTAAGAAAATAGAAACCTCTTAATTTTGGAAGCACCTAATGCAAAGTTATACTAATGTGGATCCTGTCACAAAACGTCGTAACGATGCTTCTTAATTTATTTAATGTTTACATTTGTAAGTATATAACAATTGTCTAAGTATTGCACAAAACAGCTCCCCTCTGTCGTCACAGGATTGCATCGCACAACACTTACGAAACTCGTCACAAAATGTGTAACAAGGCTTAGCTTTGCACATAACTTTACGCCACGCAATGTCGAGAGAATAATCGACACGTTCCAGAACTTTCGACCCAGTATAGAAATTTAATTACAACATATGACAAACTCAAGTGTAGTTCGATAAAATCAAACAGGTTCCTTCTAAAATGATTAATTCAGAACCCAATACTTTAGGCAGTTGATTAAATTTCTCCAAGTTGCAAATGTAACCCTTAAGTTGTTAAGTTTATGTTCTCATTTGACACGTTTTACATGCGTCGTATTAACAAATTGTTTTATGCTTTGTTCGTCTTAAATGTTTGAGTAATTAATCAATTAAATTAAAAATTAAATATTTTTAAGTATTCTTTTAGATGTTTACATCAAAAGTCAGTCAAAATTGTCACGTCTTTTTCCCACAGGGATAGGCAGAGACAATGAAGCGCCACTTGCCACGAACCTGACACAACTCCCTCGCTACCTTCACATTCACAATTCTCTTCATACAAACTTGTCTCCGATTTGGTCAGCAAACACCCTCCTGGGTCTGCCTTGTTTAATATGTTTATATATCTACATATAAGTATATTCAACTATTATGCATTAATTAAGACTTACTTATTTCACACTTTATTTCCTAATAGAAACTAATAGGTTCAGCGTATCGTTTTTTCTGTATAACAGTTGACGAGTGGAACAGTTCACCAAGTTATGTGTTCTCCCCATCCAATAACTTTGGATCCTAGCGAAGCACCTTTGGCCGACATAGTGACAGCGATAAGGGCAACCAAATCGCTTTTTTTCAGTCGTCGGAGCTTTCCTCTTGCTTACCATCAAGCAAGTTGAGACGAGACAAATGTCGAGTCCTAATTGGAAAAAAATAATAGGAATAAAAAAAAACTACTTAGATGAGTAGTTTTTTAGTTGATATGAATTATTTCCTATGATACATTTTTAATGAAATCTGTCGCGACTCGACGTGATTTCAAATTAGGTAATTATTGAATATTTAAAAATTATTAATATGTGGTTGCTTTTAATATGATTTTATGAAGGTAAATTTGAAAGACAAACAATCGCAGTCTACAGATAAAAATGTAAAAATGAAATGTAAACACAATCCGTTCGTTAAAACATCACTTGATTTTTTTTTTGTAAAATATGTCGCTTTAATCCCATAACAATTCGAAATAAAATTAAGAAAGAATAAATTAAAAAATAAACTGGAATGAACGAACGACCGGGGTCATGTCGGGGAGTATACTGTGACGATAAATTATGTTTTTCGGTGTTCGTTCACCACCCCATTGGGATACAAATCCTTTTTCTGGATTTATGACAAAATATATTTCACTTTTCATTGATCGTTTTTTTCCAACTACCCCATATATTACATTCGCCAAAACAAGCAATGTATATCGATATAAAAAAAGTTTTTGTAAAAAGTTTGGCATTTGTATAACTTTAATTATAATATATTTTTACATTCTATTTCATAACAATTCGGGATTGAAATAAAAGTTTTAATGTAATTAACCCTTTTTTGCATAACAATGTATCTGTAGATGCTACCTATCTACAGATACTTTTGTATTTATGATTTTTTTGTGACACGACATTTGACGTCGACCCGCCTAATGATAAGCAAGAGGAGTGACGACGGTTAAAAAAACGAGTTAGTTCACGAATTCAGTCGCTGTCACTATGCTGGCCAAAGGTGCTTCTTTACGCATATAATATTCGAACTAAACAAAAATGTTAATATTTAATTCAAATTCTAAACTAATATCAGTATTCGAGATTAAATATTCAATTAAAATTTTATATGTCTGATAGTTTATTTACACCGGCGAACCACGAAATTTTAGACAGAAAATAGATTTTGGTTTATGAAACTATTCGTGACATTTTGATTTCAACTATTCCGGCCTAGAGCCGACTAAATGAATATTATATAGGCTAGTCATGGCTTAATTTATTGTAGTACAGTTGGCAAAAAGAAGAACTATCTTTTAATATTTATTTTTTCTATGTTATAAATCTAAGAGTGGCCCAGTCTTCCGGAGTCGGAGAAGGTTGAGAGTCGGAGTTTGAAAGTTGCAAGAGTATATCAATGGTAGTTGATGCGACTGCAGATTGCAAATATTTGTGGGAGTTATCGCCTCTATTTATAAATCTTACTCTAGTCTAAATCAGGCAGTTATTTTGAGACATTCGCGTTACGAAAATTATTTTGTTCACTATCTTGTTGCCCAATCAATTTCCTCTTAACTTAATAGTTAGTACAGTTTCGCTCCATAAACATTCGATACATGTTGATCACAGGTCTGATGGCGAGTGTTTTTTTTTATTGTGACTTAATACTTAGCATCTTAGTCAATAATCTTTTTGACGATGCCTAAAAAATAATTAAAATTCCCTTTTTATTATCTTTATTATTATTATTATGACTCGACATATGACCCTGCCTGATGTTAAGCTGAAATACCGTCCAATAATAGAGGTGACTCAGTGACAGCTACTACCATGTTTGGTCTCTACTATGTCTAGTTGAGACCAACAACTTACAAGCTGATCCCGAAACGTGACCAAGTCATTCACGGTCTGTATACTTGTAAGTAGTGGTACTGGGCAGACTGAGATCCCAGGCAGACCACTGCTTTTACTCTTTGCAAATATCAACCTTTTTTTTATTAACAAATATTTACAATATACAGAGGAATGCTACGAAACAAATATTTGCCCCAACCGAGTATCGAACCCGGGTCTTTACGCGTAACAAACTGTTGTGCTAACCAACGTCACGCTTGTCCTTAATATATGAAAACCTTTGTTTTGAAACGCTTATTCAATTATATGATAAATTCCAAAATGATATCTAGTAACAAATGAGTGTCTTTATTTATTTTTGGGTTAAAGCAAAAGGCTTCCCACTCGGACAATTTATTTTTAATGAGGGACTGCCTTTTGCCATTAACCTAATGTGTAAATAAATGTGTGTAATAATTAAACAGAATAGAATGACGTGAAACTAATTGCGTCTAAACCCTTTACAATTTTGTTTATGTAAACTTGTTCCTAACAATGTTTGTTTTATGGACTCCCTTTTTTAAATGTTGGATAAAAAACGGTCATTTTTTGTGTTGGAGTAAATTGTAATTATTTAAATCGTGTCGATTATGAAGGTAAGTAAATATTTTTTTAGGATTCCTCATTCGAGAGCTTTATTAATTGATGCTTGTCACATGACAGCACCCCGCCTTGATGTCCAGCTTGAATAGAGGCGACTGCTACCACAGTTATATAACTGTAGTTTAACCTAAGAGTAAAAGTTTATAAAATAGATGAGGTAAGCCAGTGTGACAAAATAGGTTGTAAATAGATTAAAAGTTGATTGAAGACATACCGATCAAAAATAACTTTACATAGAAACAATAGTACCTTTACTTTGTTGTTTTTGAATTACTGATTCTTTGCAAATTATTTAATTCAGATACCTAATACGAATATAATACAATACAATTAATATTTTCTTTATTTTCTAATTAATATGAATATAATATTTTTATTAATATTAACATACACTTACTTACATAACAGTCAAAATATCTGCATGATGAAAAGATAGGATTTCAATTTCTTTAAATTCCCTGTCGTATCAGACCGATGGACGTATATAATTTATTTTAGACCGTTTTAAAAATAATTTATTAGTTATATAATTATACCTATATTATTCAAGAATATTACACAAAATATTTATTGTAAGTCAGTACTTCTAAGTATTTTAAGTAATTGGTAATAAATTCTTTTATTGCGTCAATTTCCATTGTATTGAGTACAATACGAATTGTAAAATCGCATAATAATTGAAATATTTCATATTAATATTATATCGCGGACTGATTTTAATTTTCATTATCATTGTCCGCTTGTTTTTAAAACATTGTTTAACGCTTCTATCACAAGCACTTTTATAACAGGCGGTAAATACATGTCAACGAAATATGAATCATTATAAAACAAAAAGCTTTATTCACCCTTCATCGCAAATGCTGAGCCCTTTAACCTTCCTACCTCGTCTTTTTACCCAGTGATACAGGTCGGGGGAAGCATCCACCTTCTGTAAACCGAATCGTCAGTCGAACTAATAGATTCAGCGCGTGGTTTCTTTGTAGAACAATCGACAATTAGAATGCTTTATCAATTAGTGAAGGCGTCTTCTAAAGCCATATACTGTATCGTTTTTTGTGTCGTCAGCGCTCTTGGACTTCCCCTTGCTTATCAACGAAGTCAGAAGTCGACTCTGACACCTGACCTCGACCTGATAGTGTGTATAATAAGAGTACCGACGACTGAAAAAAAAAGTCTCAGTCATGGTCATGGCGTCAGCCTAAGTCGCCGTCACTATGACTGCCAAATTTTTTAAATTACGAAACGATTATTTCCAGTTCACGATTGCCTCATCGTCACTACGGTTGTAAGTGTTAACGATATTAATCAGTAGTAGAGTCACTTAATATAAATATTTTGTGAACAATGAGGCATTTTGATGAATGACGCAACCAAATTCATTAAACACATGAATAATTTTATTGAAATTTTGGATATACGCCAATTAATTTTGTCTCTCTTTATGTGTTTCCAATTGAATTGTTAAAGCATTTTATTTGCATAATTATGCGCGATGTTTAGTCGCCTGAGACGATTGTCGTGCAACATTATCAATTAATTATTATTCGAACAACCATTAATACAAACAAAGAAAATTTATCATTGCACAAAACAAAACACATAAAAAGAAAATGAATATAAAACATGTTTTTTTTTGTATAATATTGTGACTCGACATATGACAGCACTCCGCCTGATGTAAGAGTGCTCCATGAATGGAGTCACATCTACTAAGCTGGCCTGAAATAGTGAATGTGACTAGTGTCTAAATCCGTAGAGCTTTAAAGTGGATTGTGGATGTGAGGGAAGCGTTATGTCAGAATCGTAGCAAGTGGCGCTACATTGTCTGCATATCCCCGTGGGGAAAAGGCAGAGACAATTTTGTAAAATTTAACAACTCTATAATAACAAGACAAGTATTTTAAAACATCAGGAAATTAAAGGTGGGCATAGCGGATGCAACTAATGTTCGCAGATATCTATCTGTGGCAGCAGTCACCTCCGCTCGTAAATCGCATCAGCTTAACTTTAGGTGGTGTGCTGAATAAATTAGGATAATAATGTTTAGTCGCCTGGTGTAAATAAGGCGATCGTGGTGTAGTGGCAGTGCATTGGTTACGCAAGGCGAAAGCACGGGTTCGATACCACCCACCGGTACCAATGTATCCTTGATATACTATTATATACTTTGGTTGTCCTGTTTCTATGATACAAGCACTTTAGTAGCTTAGTATAGAAATGTATAATAATAAAATAAAAACATTTTTTTGTATTATATAGAGAATAGAGACTATTTTGTCTCTGGCTATCCCCGTGGGAAAAAGGCGTGACAGTTTGATTGATTGATTGTCTAGAACGACACAATAATTTAATACTTTGGCGATGCAATTGGAAATTCTGATAGCCCCCCCAATCGCTTTTTATTCAGTAAGCAGCTGAAGCCAACACTAATGGTTTTTTTAAACATGATTATTATATATATTTTAAACTTCATATGCCTTGTTATTATTTATAGATATGATACCTCTGACATTATCTAATAATTATAAACTGATAGAAGAAATATATCATCATCATCCAGAAGACTTATCTTGCAAAAGTAATATTTTTTATTAATTTTAAAACATTGTCCAGTCAAGTTAACAAGTAAATCAAATTTGGTTGCTGATGATGGCGGTGGAAAAACTACTAAATTCCGAATGAGTCTTAAAATAAACATTTGTCTATACTAGATAAACTTTTAAATGGCTGGATACAACATTTTAGAATTATTACAAAATAATATTTCAGAAATTAGGGGTTGCCTTGTGCCCATAATCGTAGAGATTCTATGAAGAGAATTGTGGATGTGAGGAAAGCGAGGGAGTTGTGTCAGGACCGTGACAAGGGGCCTATCCCTGTGGAAATAAGGCGTGACAATTTAATTGATTGATATTAAAGAAACAAATTTTATCATATATTTAAAAATTGTATGACTTGTCGCTTACAGCCCACCAAAACTTCCAACGGGAATGGTTTTGTTTGACTATAGTTTATGTAGTTAATTAAATATATAAATAGATACTAAAAAAAGAACAGAAACGCAATGAAAACCTACTAAACTCAATAACACTACTTTTGAAAAAATGAATAATTTCGCCCTTTAAATATTTACAAACAGTAGTTATTTCATACGGACATAACTGTCAAACGCGTTTTGGTTCATATTTTTCATCGCTCTTTCAAAGCTTTGAAATATTCGAGTGGCTTCTGTAAAATATTGTTAGTTTACAATTCGTTGGTATTTTTAATCCCTCAAACAACAGTAACAAAAAGAAAAAGACGAGAACCAACTTTTAACCCAAAAATTGGTATAAAAATATTTTCAATAATTCAAAAGTTTCTCCATGTATTAATTATTTTTTTCGAACAAAATAATGGGTTATTTATAACTGGACTATTTTTTTTTTGAAGTATACTTTTCTGCTATTGTTTCCGTGTTTAAAACATTTCTGTTATATTTACTTACCCATTACTAATTATCTGTCTTGAACAATTTAAAAATCGACGAGAAGTCAAAATCTATTGTCTTATCCTATTATTAGCAGCAAACACGATCTATCTTTAATATCAAGCAAATGTTTTACCTACCAATATCTTTACCCATCCAAAAGCTTGGTTTATTTAAGCATGGTGACGACAACTGAGGCAGCTTTATACCTACTGATTCATTATATTACAGTCGTAGGCACTCTTACATCCCAAGGCAATTCGAAGTTACCATAAAATACATTACTATTTTTTTCATTATTAAAACTAGACATACGACAGCAACCTGGTGTTAAGTGCGCTCCATGAATAGAGGTGACTGCTACTATAGTTAAACAACTGTAAGTAGCAGTCACATCCACTATGCCGGCCTAGTGAAAACCGGCAACTTACAAGCTAATCCTGATCCGGCAACTTAACCATTCGGTTTGCGTGACCAATACACCACTGTCGCCTTGCATTATATATCAAAGAATATAATTGTACTAGTGTATAAAATATTCTCTAACACATATTAAATATTTATATCTCTAGTATAAATAAATAGATATATTTATATACAATAATTAGTCCTGATGTCGAACGACAGGCCAATTCGTCGAGATTCTAGCGAGATATTGTTTAAAGTGCTATTTCTATTTATTTCTACTATAGACACAAGTGTTACATTATACAATGTAATAGGAATGTATCGCAGGCTATTTAGTGTAGGCGTCTCTTGGCATGGATTGTACATAATCGTTGAACGGTCAAGCTGACTTGCCAACTTGCTATACGCACTCTTGCCAACAGTTTCGAACATAGACAAAACACCGCTAGAGGGTTTTAAGAACGAGTCAACTCACAGGCACTAGTCCTTTAGTTGAGTTAACTACTAAGTATATAGATAATATTTATTTATTATTTATATTTCTATGAATACAATTTTAACGGAAAATAATTCGATTTATTTGCAAGTTGTCAACTATGAACTGAGTAGCCGCATCCAAACGTTAAAACCTGTCGCTATCACATTCTTCAAGTGACTACATGTCGTTACAGAAGGATTTCCTTACAACTCTGTCAGCCAATATCTTCTATATTGTCATGGGGTTAATAATTTGTGTGATGCGAAAAGAATTTCGCCCCACACTATGTATTGGACCCCACAATCGGCGAAAAGCATTATTTATTGAAATAATAAATCCTTTTACAACGCCTGCAAGTTTTAGCTCGTAGCATCGCCATACATATTGTATAAACTTTTAATATTAAGAAAAAGCCAATTCAATTGTCATTCATTTCTACTTCCCATCCAAATTTATAATGAAACGGAGTCTTGGCGTTATATGGTCCGCAGTTTCGAACGTTATCTTGCCAGCATTTCCATTGAGAGTTTCGTTATGTTGATAAAATTCAAAAAACGTACAGCTAAAATTTGAAAATTTGCATGCTAAGATTAAGTGGAGATTTTAAACATTTTGGAATATATACCGTTTTATTATAAAATAAGACTCAGAACCTTAAAACATTTCTCAAATAACCTTTACGCAGTATCATGAAAATTTTCGTATTATTTTTATTGTCATTCGACATCTGACCCCGACTTGCCTGATGGTATGCAAAGAGAGGTCAAAGAGTGCCAACGACTGAAAAAAAAACGACCTAATTCATGGTTGCCTCAGTCACCTTAATTATGCCGGCCAATAATAAAATAAATAAGTGATTATTATTTGTAATTAATTACATTACGGTGTTGAATAATGTGTACAAGTGTGTATACACCAGAAATTGGGAAACATACATCTGTTAAAAGATTGTGTAAAAAATGTATATCTGTAGAAAGCGGGAGTTTTGTGACGATCATGAAAGTAGCTGGCTCCATTGTCTTGGTTGCAATGGTTACACAAACCGAGAGCACGAGTTCAAAACCACCCACCGCCCGGTACCAATGTGCCTTTGAATATATTATGCACTTCTACTAATATTACATAATACAAAGTATTATACTTTGGTCGTCCTGTTTTTATAATATATTTATGAAAAAGTCTTGTATAAAATTGTAATAATAATGTTTAATATTAAAACAGTCTACAACAAACTTTATATTCTGCATAGCTACGAATGAAAATTCTACGATACCACAAAAATTTTATCAACATATTTTTTATATTTTTATGACAAGACAAAATGTAATACAACAAAACATAGATAAAAATGAATGACTGAACAAAAATCTGAATATTTTTGCTCACTTTAGCTCCTATAGGAATAAAATCACTTTCCATACGAGATCGTATCATCTCAGAGTGCATTTATCTGTATTTGTTATACGCATTGTCCAGTCTCCCCTCCCAGAGTCCGAGGGCAGAAAGCCAACGAAAAATAACAACAACTTCATTTGAATACTATGAAAAGCCAAACGTATGCATAATTCATACAGCTCACTTCATATATTTTTTTTCAACTGCACTTTTATTATTTGGCTGTAAAGTTATCTTGATTTGTTTGTCTGCAATTTTTATCTATAAGGCTTTAAATAATTGTATAACGCATGAAAAGGCGCCGTGGTGTAATGCCAGTCACAGCTCTGATCCCCCTGGTTAAAACAAATGTATCTTGGATATATGTACTTTGATTGTCCTGTTTCTATGATAAACATTAAGTATTAATAATAAATAAACATAAAGTAGCATGAAAATATGACAACTCGCCCAACGCTTAAGTACAACATACCTCTTTTACTTTTATAAATCTGATGTTGATGGATACGTTAATTGAGGCAGACCCAGAAGGATGCCTCCGATCAAATTAAAGATATCCTCAAGAAAGCTAGGTAGTGCCTATAACCGTAGAACTAAATTGAAGAGAATTGTAGATATGAGGGAAGCAAGGGAGTTGTGTAAGGATCTATCCCTGTAGGAAAAAGGCGTGACAATTGGATTGATTAATTAATTGATTATTATAACAATTAAATAATAATGAAAATGAGTACAAAATTGTGATGTCGGTTTTTTACTTATATTAATTATAACGCTCTAATTTGAATTTAATTAACTGTAAATATTACTGAAGATCTTTTATTATAAAATAAATCAGATAAATCGTGCTTTTAATGGAAATAACCAGATTAATAACGTTGATAAGTGTTACGATCATGATACGCGTTAAAAATCAAATTATATTTCCATGTTTTTATCATATCAAAATCAAAACACAATCAATTAAAATGTTACGCATCAATTCTTTTAGGGATAGGTTGAGGCACCGGAGTACCACTTTCCACGATTCTGACATAGCTCTCTCGCTTCCCCTATATTCACAATAATTTTTCATTGGTTAAGAGCACTTCAATTCTTCAATTAGGGGTTAAGAGTACTTCGGACTTCAATAAATAAAAACACTTGCTATTAAATTGCGATTCCGAACACATTCATCTCATTTTTTTTCTTCTTGTAGAGATGACATGTGACTTAGACTAGCTTAATGGTAAGCAAGACTTTAAAGACTTGAAGACAACGACTGAAAAATCCTATTCGTTTTACGGTTGCCTCAGTCATCGATACTATTATTTTTTAATCTTATACTATTATTCTTTAATCTGACTTCGACCCGCTAGATGTTAAGCAGAAGGAGGTCGAAGAGTGACAACGACTGAAAAAAAATGAGTTAGTTCACGGCTGCCTCAATCGCCATTACTTTGCCGGCCAAAGATACTTTTTTACTTTTCGCTTGAAAGAACTCGTATAAGGTTATAGAATGAGGAGAACACACGAGCCGGTAAGGATTTTACTTGTCGATTGTTCTACAAAGAAACGACGCTTCGGCCATTTATTCAACTACCGATTCGGTCGACGGAATGCAGATGATTAGGAAGATGTAGAAACAAGGTTAAATTGTTTTAAATAATCCGTTTGTCTAATTAATTTATGATCTAATTAAATTGAGTCCACCACAATTTATCCAATTAAGTAAGTGATTGAAATGCTGAAAAAAGAAATTGTGACGCGAAATCTAAGGATCCCTTTCCTTATCGGATTTCTTTGGGAAAACTTAATTTCCGTGTACAGGTTCTTGGCTCCCCGCTGCAATCAGATTTAGGGGAATTTCCCACCAACAGACCACTGTGGCATTAAGTCATTGGGGTAGAAATTAATGGACTTGATCATTAGGCTTAAGTGCCAATTTACTTAATGTGACTTTATGAAATGTTATTTTTTTAAATCTCGTCTTACCGAGGAGTTTTCTCGTAATTACTTATTCTCCCTCTATCTTTCTATTCATTCTTTAAATTGTTTGCTAGTTTATTTTTGGCCTCGTATTTTTAGACTTTTACTTAGCAATCAAATTAATTAAAGGTTACTTTTTTGTAATTAATTATTGTCTATTTTCTGTTTGGTTTTTTCTCTGTTCTATTTTTTGTTTTATTATTACTGTTCCTATTTCTAAAATGTGTTTATTTAATTTTCCTCTAATAATAAATTATTACTGTAAATTGTCGTTCTTTTTTCTCCACAGTCGGTGTTGATGATCATGACTCTCTTTGATATTCTTTTCCACATCACCTTTCTATCTATCGACTACTTGTTCTGACCAACGTGTAAAGCTTTATATTTCTGAACCCTTAAATTTTTTGAACACTAGTAGCCTTTGCGGATTATGTCCATTCATTTTTAAGATGTACCCGAGGTATTGCAGCGTCCACGTTACCAAGCCATACAAAATATTTTCTAAAAATTGCTGTTACCTTTTTGCTGCTAATAATTTATCTGATAATCAGACTAATGTTTTATTGTATTAAATATTATATACCTACTAATATTTAGTGCAAGAATACCTTCTAATTAATAAAATAAAAACAATAAATAGACATACTAATACCTTCTCCAATTTACAATTGAAAGACAGAACAAAAGTCAAGTTGTGAACCGTTTAAAATTTTAAGTACTACCTGACCTACATTAACAAGTTCTAGAATCGTGTTCTGGCTTTTATGTTCTATCCGACAATTTCCTCCAATAAGAAGAGATCCGGTGAATTGTGGAACAAAAGGTAGGTAGAGTGAAACGCGAGCAGACCTCCGGACTAAGAGGAAATAGGCTCGTTAACGTTTCAATTTTCCAACGTAAGCTGCCCGAGTAATAACACTAGTACTGTGACCATGATATCCGTGGATTATTTAGGCGATTTTAATTTATTTAATTAGAAAATAAACGATTGTTATTGTATTATTAAACAAGTGACTTGTTTGCAAAGCATCTATTGATGTTACCTATAATTATAAAATAATAAGAGAATTATTATTTAAGATATTTATGTGATTAGTCTAACTTTATTTAATATTTGATGCTAATGCATCTAAAGTCCTATAAAAAATAAAGATAATTATACAATTATTTATTGTAGAATATATATAATAGAGAAGTGTAATATATTCAATATATTCAAATATTATATAATATATTTAAAATCAACTCAAGAATTATTTTTACGAAATTTTGCCTTGTCATTTAGGTAAGAATGTAATTATTGCAAGGGAAGTTTCATTTCGAAACTTATAGTTAGTTTTGTAACATAATGCCATGCACTTTAATAAGACTGTAAATCTTAAGGATTATTTTTATAGATAAATAAAGATTTAAATTTAAAAAAAAATGCACATGTATTTACCTAACTTATACTCACTGTAATTACGCCTAGAGTGTTGACGGGGGTGAAACTACATGTGGTTTATTAGTAAGTTACTATTAACTATGGGTTAGGAAAAAAAGGTTTTATAATAGCCTTTCTACATCGCTGTCTGAAGGAAAAACTTTTTTAATTTTACTTTAGGTCATGCGAGGAAAATAATTTAACAATTAAACTTAGAGTATTATGTAAAACATAACATATACCAGTTTCTACCTATATTTATATTTTACAAATTTAGGATGTTTGAACGGGAACGCATAGAAGCTGTTTAGTTTAGCGGTCAGAGCGATTGTACGTAAGCTCAACAGACACAGTCACAGTCACAGATGACCGATGTACGAGTAAGCAACATTTTTGCTATCCAATTTTTATTCCTAATTTATACAGTAGTTTACCTGATTACATATCAGTTTAATGGGCAATATTTTTTTTATTGTAATTCGACATATGACAGAATCCCGACTGACGTTAAGCTGGAGAGCAGCCCATGAATAGAAGTGACTGCTACTACAGTTAATAACTATACAGTTACATTCAAGCAGTTACATTTAAGATTCAAACTAGGCAAACCTGGTCTAGTGGTAGTAAGAGGGTCACGCAAACCAAGGTTCAAAACTACTTGTTGTTTCATATTTATTTATGTACTTTGGTCATCTAGTTTCTATGATATGAGCACGTTTAGTAGCTTAGTATAAACATGGTTTAATTTAGGACATATCATTAAAATGTCATTATAATATATTATAAGCATACTACTAAAATATAATATTTAAAATCAACATATATGGAATTTCATGAAAACGGGTTATTGCATATGAAAATTCGCCAGCTCGTTCGCTGCTGGTTGCCCGCCCATTACACGCGTTATTTGATAAAGCTGCGGATAATGAAATTTGGGCGTTAAAATTTTCTGCCCAAAAATAAATTCGTGTTCGTGTATGAAGTGTGGAAATCCTTCATTTTCATATCTATTGTAAGAGACGAAATGATTTGCTCATAGACTTCGTTGAGCGTGACTTACAAATCAACATGTTTAATACCACACGAGTAAGTACCGCATTATGTCCATAGCTTATGTACGGTTTTTGTTAAATAAACATTATTTATTAATTTTTTTATATTGACTCTACATGTGACAGCAACCCGCTTTATGTTAAGCTGGAGTGTGGTCCATGAATAGCTGCCACTGCTACTACAATTCAATAACTGTGAGTAACATCTTTATGGCCGCCGGCCTACTTCACGGTCTGTATACTTGTAATACTACCCCGGATCGGTTTCCACTGCCTACCACTCTTTAATTTTTGTTGTAGCTCTAAATATGACAGCTCTCTGCCTTAAGCTTTAATTAAGCTTTGGTGTGGTTCATGAATGAAAACGACTGCCACTACAGTTAAATATACGTAACTATACATAGCAGCCGCTTTCAGTATATAAACCTAGTTGGACACGGCAACGTTCGGGCCGATCCGAAAACGCGATCTTTTTATTTTGACTCGACATCTGACCTCAACTTGCCTAATGCTAAGCATGATGGAGGTTAAAGAGTACCGACGACTAAGTATTGACTTTAAGACGGTATGTCTTAAAGTCAATACTCCTGGACTTTCTCTTGTTTACCATCAGATCAGGTATCATGTTGCAAAATTTACATACTGTTTTATTGTTTACTTTTCGTTATATATTTTTTCTAATAAATTAATTTGTTTTAACAAAAAACCTACTATACAAACCATAAATTGTCTAACTCAAATAATATAAATTTAGGCTCCCCAAAACAATATTTTTCTTATCATTAGAGGCTCTGTCGCTAATTACTGAAACAAGTTTATTTAGGCACGACCACCCTTCTAAAAATAATTGTGATAATGCAAACGACGAGACAAAATTAATGTACTTGTTCATTAGTCTTAAGTGGGATTGTCTCGAATGTCAGTGGGGCAAGTAAAAAATAATGTTAATGCCCTCGGGAGCCCAAAATAAACATTGCAAATTAATTGGAAATTAAAACATTTGTTGGTTTTCTTTTGTGGCTTGTCATTACAGCACTCCGTTCAATGATAAACTAGAGTGCTCTCCATGAATAGCGGTGTAAGTACTAGTCACATCCACTATGCCGGCGTAATTGAAACTTTTTTCCCGTGACACCATGACCTTTGCGGTCGGGGAAAGCACTTATATCAACAGAATCGTCTGTCGAAGTAAATGGTTCGGCGTGAAGTTTCTTCGTCGAACAATCCGCAAGTGAAATATGTTACCATATGTTCTTCCTATCATATAGCCTTGGATCATTTAAACGCATCATAAAAAATACCCTAAAAATTGAGCATGATGCCATTAGGCATTAAAATCACTTGCCGGTACCAATATATCTTTAAAACTTTGGTCGTTCTGTAGCGAGAGAGTTGTGCCAGTATTGTGTTAAGTAGCGCTCTATTGTTTTTGCCTATTCCTGTGGGAAAAAGGCATGACATTTTGATTGATTGATTGGCCGTCCTGTTTTTATAATAAAAGCACGTTTAGTAGATTAGTATAAAAATGTACACGAAGAGATTACATAAATAAGACCGTCTTATATCAAACAACGGATTTCCTAAGAAAATTAAACCTATCTCCGTAATAACTGAACTGATTAGCATACCGCTTCCAATCTAACTTGGAGCTATATTAATTAAATAGACATGCAAACACGTTCTCGTGAAACACGTACACCCGCGGTATTGAATACCTGAAACCTATTCAAAATTCATGTTCTTGTATTTTGTAAACTATACGAGTATATAGGTATATAAACCATCTATTATTAACTATTAACCATGTAAAATAAAGTAGTTATATCTGTTATTAGATTTACGTATCGTTTTAGTGTAAGTAAATTTATTTACGGGGTAATTTATACTATATATGTATACTATATATATGAATAATTTATCTATTCATGTGTATACGAGAGTAATAAAATATTTTAAAACTTTCGCGGTTGTAAATCATCAATCTAATTGTCACGCATTTTCCAAAGGGATAGGCGAAGAGAATGGAGCGCCACTTGCCACGATTCTGACACAACTCCCTACTATCTGAAGATGGACTGCGGTTAAAATTATTCAAGAATTTGGGGAACTGTAAGCGTATGTATACAGCGATTAAAAAGTTTATTAACATTGCTTTCTAGAGTTACTTGATGGGTGCTTTCTAGAGGCGAAGGGAAAGTCCCTAAAAGGGATTTTTAAGTAAAATTTTGTTATAAGGTATTTTTGAAGTGCTTTAATAATATTCCATTGAACTGTCATTAGTTAGGAGACAAATGAAGAGGTTGGCACATTACTAACATGACATGAAGCAGCCGAGTGACATGACCCAATTAATGCATCAGGATAAACACTTATATGAGAAGGTTATTGGTGTGAAGGCATGAGATGTAGTGGAGTGTTGCAGTTATACTATTCACTTGAAGCATTTTTTGACGACAGGCGCGTGCATTAGTTAGCAACTAGTTCATTACGCATTAAGTCCCGAGTTATATTTCCGATTGGAGCAAAGATTAATTTGTATTTATTTAATTAATAATCATATTGAATTTTACAAATATTCCTAAATAAATTTGTTGAGGTTGTGTCAGGATCCTGGGAAGTGACGCTCTATTGTCTCTGCCTATCTCTGTGGAAAAAGAGCGTGACAATTAATTGATTGATATTAATCATAAAAAGAGGATGTTTACTCCGGATCTGGTTGTCAAAGAGGGGTAGGCAGTGGGGCCCAATCTGCTGATCCGGGGTAGTACCACTGCTTATAAGTTTACAGATGAAATTTTTATCGTAATCGTATGTGTCAGCTCATTGATATAAATAGGTAATATTGACAAAACGCTCGCTGCACCACCTTAAGGGATACAATGGTATGAATTACTCTCGCGCACGTAATACACCCATTGTCGGCTGCTTCGACGTTAGCCTATTGAAGGCGAGTATTTTTTTATATTTTTTTTTGTTTTATGATCTGCAGGTAACATTGTTTAGATTTTTTTGTTACCAAAATATTGGTATTAGAAGAATTTTTTGTTTAGTCTATTAGTTGAAGGTAAAGAGGCGTGGCTTATGCTCCTGCCAGGCGCAAGGGAATATTTTGTTAAATGATGTTGCACAGATTTGGTCTATGGTACAATGCTATATTAATCAAATCTTGTATCTTTTTTGTTATATATTAAAATATAAACACAAAAAAAACGAGTCTATAATAATCTCACAAAAATGTAATTATAAAACAAAACAGCAATCTAAATCACAACAGAGGAGCTGTACTAATAAAAATAATATTTTCCTTGAGATCGTCTTATCTGGGATAATGTTTAAGCCAAATATTTTTCTTTATTAGCGACGCCATCGGTGCTGGAGGGAAAGAAGATGGCGTGTCTGAGCATTTACCCGGAGAATTAGTGTCAAAGCAATGAATAATTAATTTATTGTCCCCCGACATGTCAACGACCAATGTAAGTCTGCTTTAGATAGCAGATCGTATTAATTATACATTTGTTTATTATAAGAAGATTGGCTTTGAGATCAGTAGATTTAGTAAATTAAATATAAGTAGGTTCAAATCACGCCACATTAGTATTGGCATATTATACTTGGTGGTACAATATATTTAGTTATAGAAGAATAACAAAATAATAAAAAGCTGTCACGCCACTTGCCATGATCCTGACATAACTCCCTCGCTTCCCTCACATCTAGAATATTAGAAGAATATACCTTGATATAAATTCTGTTATTTAAATTAAAACTCTAATTTGTTAATGTCTTTCATACTTGAATACCGATAAAGTGTATTTTATAAATGACTTAAATTATTGCCCAACTTGGTAGTTATTTGCTCACGTAAACCAAGAACTTCTGGGATAAAATCACCTGCCGTTACCAATGTATCTTTGATGTAATTTGGTCCTCCAGTTTCTATGATACAAGTAGTATAAAAATGTATAAAAATGTAAAAGAAATTATTACTTTTTACATTCAATTAAATTCTAAACAAACTTCCGACAATTTATATAATTATTTTTAGTATAAAAGGTAAAAGTCAAGTAAAAATAAATGGACTATTTTCATAACCCGAGGGCCACCTATTAAAGTTAATCTAACGAACAATGGTTATGTTAGTTATAAGCAAAAGCGATATTCGGACTTTTAATAGAATATCCATGAAATTCTGTTAAACTCCAGTTAGAGCGGTGAACGTAATGGGCAAACTTTGGGGCCGACCACACTTTGTTTGGTTCCCAAAATACAGCTTAATTATCTACGTCGAGAGACTCTTAATTACGATGTCCCTCAATGACATGGATTTGAGAGTGCCCATCCTTTATACGGCAGTACTAGGGACCTCATATACAAACAATACGTTTTAAATTAGATTTTACAATCCTACGCGATCAAATTATAAATACATTAAGATATTCCCTCGATTAGCTTTATTAGATTTTTAATTTTACCTTTGAAGAGCGACCGTTGTTGGTGTGTTTGAGGTTTTCACCGCCGTAATACTCGCACAGGTCAGGGGAATTATCCAATCTGTCAGCCGAATCGGCAGTCGAACTAAAGTGTTAGGTTCATCGTTTTTTTGTAGAACAATTGACTAGTGAAATGCTTTACCAGCCTATGTTTTCTCTCCATTTTATAACCTTGGATCCTTTAAGCGATGCGTAAACCAGCGCCTTTGGCCGGCATAGTGACGGTGACTGGGGCAGCCGTGAACTGAGTTAGTTTTTTCCATCGTCGGCTCTCTTGGACCTTCTCTTGATTACCATTGGATGGGTCGAGTTCAGATGTCGGGTCACAATAAAAAAAAGGTTGGATTCATTTTCAAACTTTGCATGTGCCAGAATTATTATCTACTAAATGTAGAATATGAAATTAAAATTTACCTTTATGTATTTGAAAAAAAAAATTACACATTAAAGAAAACATCGGTAAGAGTAAAGTGATTCAGACACGTTTCGGAATTACCTTTAAAATTTGCCAATCAGGCCGGCATAGTGGATCTGACTGCGATGCGCAGTTATCTCTCTATACTGCCATTTATGGACTGAACTCCAGCTTAACATCAGGTGGCTGTTTTTTGGACTACGAATTATTAATTTTGTATGATTTTAATTTTTTTTACTGTGACTCGCAATATGACCACACCAATCGTAATGTTAGGCTAGAGTGCAGTCCATGAATGGAGGCGACTGTTACTAAAATTCAATAACTTAAAGTAGCACGTCACATGCCGGCCTGGTTGGAACCGGCAACATACAATCTGATCCCGAAATGCGACTAAGTCACTTCACGATCTGTAAGTGGTCTACCCTGGATCGGCAGAACACTCTTTAAATGATACGATTTACATGCTATTTTAAACCCTTTAAACTCTTAATAGTCTTAAAACGCAAGAGAATAATCTACAAATAATTAAAACAATAACATTATTAACTCATAAAAGTTTACTCGTGCTGAGATTTAGTAGTTTGAAATTCTATATCATAGAATCTAGTTTAGCGAAATGCTCCAGCGGCAATTTGTCAAACTTTTGCTCATGAACGAAAACAGAAGCTTTACGACAGATTGAGAATATCTTACCTCATGTATAATTCACGGAAACTTGTTTTCAAATAGCTTCTGAAAGTTGAGCTTTAGTAGGTGACAAGTCCACGAGCGCTTGCGATTAGGTAAAATAGCGATTTCATAAGTAAAATGCCAAATATTTGATCAAAATCTGTTATCCGTTTTATGCTACTCAAAATCTGACTTTAACTTGCCTGGTTAGGCTAGGGGAGTTCCAGACCACTGACAACTAAAAAAATGACTCTCAGTTCACGGTTGCCTTAATCGCTTTCACCATGTCGGCCAGGTTTGCTTTTTCATGCTTCGCTTAAAGTATCCATAATATATAGTATATATATATATCGACCACCACTTAAATTTTTGAATGACGTAAGAGAGTTATGTTTTGATCATTGTCTGTCCATATGGAAAATGGACAACGATCATATTATCGTCATTATTTTTTATCGCGCAGTTAAAAGGTCTTTTGTTGAACCGATATTTATTGCTTTAACTTGATTCAGACTGTTCAAAGAGCGGACGATTTCGCAGTTAATCAAATAAAATCGCCTCGTGAGAACGCCGTATAACACTCGGAATTTCTGAGGAATTTAAATCTCTCCGCTACTTTCGTAGTCAAAACCTTACCTAGTAGAAGTTGTGTCATAATAATGCATTTTGTTGGCACTGTTTGTTCCGCGTGAAAGATTGCCTCATATAAATGAATTGTGCACAACTTTCTGCATTTATAAGTTAACATGCTTTTAGATTTATGTATATAGTATGTTGACAATTTTTTACATGTGTAAACATTAGAATGATAGTAGAATTATTACTGTAGAAATGTGGTCGTAAAGGAGTGTATGAGGAGTGACGATAGCGGATAGAATAAGGAATAGCACAGTGCGCGATATATGTCGCTTGAAAGAAGATGTAGTAACAAGGATTGACAAAGAGATGCTTCGATGTACATAAAAAGAATGAGTGACTTTCACTACATCTTAATAGGTTGACCAAAGCAATTTTCCAAATCTCATGTGGATGGATGCGTTAAACAAGGCAAGCCCAGGAGGGTGTTTTCTGACCAAATCGGAGACAAGCATAGAGCTTGTATGAAGAGAAGTGTGAATGTGAAGGAAGTGAGGGAGTTGTGTCAGGATACTGGTAAGTGGCGCTCCATTGTCTCTGCATATCCCTGTGGGAAAATGACAATTTGATTGTAAACCTTATCTTTATACACATTATTACGTCTGTGTGTATGTCACTGAAATCCTCCTAAACGGTCGTACCAATTATGATGATTTTTTGTGTCTGCTTAAGTGAGTTTGAGAATGTTTTAGATTCATATTTGGAATCGGTAAGTCTTAATAAAAGATGTACTAGGGTGACGATTTTAGACGACAGGAGAATGCATAGGTTAGCACATAAGTTCTTTACGCGATTCCTTGTTCGATTCCTGGTTAAAGTAAATAACTTTTTTATAGCTATTATTTGTAATATTTGATAATAAGATTAAATTTTATTAATATTTGTTAATGAAAAAAGAGGCGGATAAAGGTTGTAAAGAGTTGGCAGTGGTGTCTGTCGATTAAGAAAATATAGAGACCGTGAAGTCGCGATTCAGAATCTGCTTGTAAGTTACCGGTTCCAACTAGGCAGGCATAGTGAAGTCGTCTGCTACTTACAATTATTTAACTGTAGTAGGACTGCTACTGGCGACTGCCTCCATTATAAACCGCACTCAGGCAGGTCTTCATGTCAATAAATCAATAAAAGTTTGAAAGTGGTGACTACCCCAGATCGCAAGACTGGGCAAATAACACATATTACTTCTATCTAAATTAATAATAAACAATTTACATTTAATTAAAAAACATTTTATTCCTTATTTAACTTTAAAATTCACTTAAAACAAATATTTAAACGAGTTAAATGCAAAAGTATGTTTAAAAGTGGTTTAAAATTTAAGTTTTCTAATTATTTGCTGACCACGCGAACCATGTGGAGTGGACAATAAATTTTAATTCGAGGTCTCTGTCGCCTTCACATAGAAAGATTTCATAGATCACTATTTAAAGACAAGACATTAAATATTTTAAATTAAATTGGTCCATTGGACTTCTTCGTTAGTCCGGATTTAATTGCCTGTAGAACTAGATTTGCCCCTTCATTTATAAACGACCAAGTGTAAATAATTAGAGTTTTATACGCTCGTATTTGGACTATCTTTAGATTTAGAAGAAGCATTCATATTGTTTTTGGGATATTATCCAAAGAAATAGCTCGCAGAAGAAAAAGGAAAAGAAGAGGGTTCGAGATTTATTCAATCAGACTCATTGACACTTTTGCAATTTGAGAGCATAATAATATTATACTATTGCAATGACCAGTGAAATAAAAGAATCTAGTGCATAGGCATTCTCTAAAGTCAAATTCTGGTCTACTAGTGTTTTTTTTTATTTTTTCTAATAAAGTGTAATTTTTATTCTATCGTTATATCATAATTATTTATTTAAGACGACTCTGGTCTAGTGGTAGTGAAATGGTCTTGCCCTTTTCAAAAGACCACTTGCCGGCACAAATGTAACTTTGATATACCTGTATGCTATGCTGTATGCTAGTACAAGCACGTTTAGTTCCAGCTTAGTATAGAAATGTCAAATAAAAAATAGGACTATAAATACATTTCGCAATAATTTCCTATTTAATTTGTTTGATGTACGTATTGCCACATCTACTGCACTACATAATCATCACGAAAGTCCTGGCCACAGTCCAAAATTCGCTAATGGAATTTTGTTCGTCTGTGACCAAGCTCTTCACTTCTATCAAGTGTAGGGCACTTCAATGTTAAAATTATGCAGTAAGTTTCGGAAAAGTATCCCTTTCCTCGAGCAGTCCTTTAAATGCATATTTGTGAAACTGCCAATCGCCTTTTCAATTACTAACATATAAGTATTTGCATACATCTTAAAAATCTTCATTTTGTGTAATTTATAGTAGGTGATTTTATAACTGATAGATTTTATTAAATTTTTATTTTTATTTTTTTTATATGCTAGGTTGCCTAGTGCCCATAACCATAGAGCTCGTATGAAGAGAATTGTGAATGTGAAGGAAGCGAGGGAGTTGTGTCAGGATCATGGCAAGTTGCGCTCTATTGTCTCTGCCTATCCCTGTGGGAAAACGGCGTGACAATTTGATTGATTTTATTTAAATTTCTATACTAAGCTACTAAAGTGCTTGTATCATAGAAACAGGACAACCAAAGTACACATATCAAAGATACATTGGTATCGGTGGGTGGTTTCGAACTCGTGCTCTCGGTTTGTGTAACCATTGCACTGCCACTACACCACGGCCGGCGTATAAATACTTATTATAGTGATATAACAAATGCTATAATAAATATAATCAAGTAGGTATATCAATTTATCAATCAATTCGTCCTTCTATGGTAATGCAGACCTCTGCATGTTATAATGTCCCCAATTTTGCAACAAAAAAATATTCTAGGTCGTCCCCGTTTTTCTTCCATTCACTTCTCATTCTCTGTTGGTAATCTTCTTTCGTCCATCGTATCATTAAATGTGCCTTTTTAATGTGAAAAATGTCTCAACGAAACATATCTTTTTCAATCTTTATCACTAACTACATTTTATTTATCTAGGTATATATATTTTTTATATTTCTGTATAATTAGAATGTCTAAATCAGATCTTTTAGTATATCCTAAGTAATAACAACCTAGGCTTACCGGTTAACCTATTTTTAATTATTTTGACTCGACATAATGACTAAACATTTTGACGACAGGCGTGGACGAACGGTTTAGCGACTGGTTTGTTGCGCGTAAAGTCCCGGGTTCGATCCCCGGTCGGAGCAAATATTTGTTTCATAGCTTTTATTTGTAATATTTAATAGTATTAAATATTGCAAATATTTGTTAATAAAAAAAAAGAGATGGATATTTACTTCGGGTCTGGTTATCAAAGAGTGGTAGGCAGTGGTACCCAGTCTGCCGATCCGGGGTAGTACCACCACTTACAAATATACAGACCGTGAAGTGATTTGGTCACGTTTCGGGATCAGCTTGTAAGTTGCCGGTTCCATCTAGGCCGGCATAGTGGATGTGATTGCTACTCACAGTTATTGAATTGTAGTAGCAGTGACATTCATTCATGGACCACACTTTGGCTTAACATCAAGCGGGGTGCTGTCATATGTCGAGTCACATTAAAAAAACAAAAAAAAAACCCGCCTGATGTTGTTTTGCTATGAAACAAAGCTATCAAACAAATCTTTACTCCGACATGGGATCGAAGTGATGAGTCCAGTCCAAGTTCAGCAAACTGCCAAACCAGATGACACCGTCAGTTATTTTTGCAAATAAACTGGAACAGAAAAACAAAATCAAAACATCAAACAGATACCCTGTTGGAAACAATAGCAGCATCAACTTATAGGACGACCAACACCTCAGTCTCTCCGTGACCACGCTGGCTGCAAAGCTCTTGAAACGGTGGAATAATAAAATATAATTGTAAAATCAAAACCAAAATAAACACTATAGTAAGCCGCATAAAATTTGTTTAATTCAAGAAAAAGTAACAAATAAATAGTATATTTTAATTCCTACTTATATAAAGCAGTCGTGTCTTAAAATACAACGTACGAGTAACTTGAGCCCTGATCGGATCGCATCGAGCAAATGACGCTCGTCAGGTTTTCAATTTAGCGGAAACTGGCGGAGAAATGGTGTCGGATGTTACGCTTCATTTATATAACTATACGTGCTGGCTTTTTATGAGTATATCTAGTCTTTTTCAATAGGAATAAACAAATGCTCAATGTAGACTTGATAATATCACACATACTTTTGATATTGGTAGGCAGGTATTTGATAAGAGTGGTAGGCAGTGGTGCCCAGTCTACTGATCCGGGGTAGTAACACCTCATACAAGTAAAATTAATGCTGTAGAACTGCGGTCATTAAGGAGTGCATGTGGAGTGACGATAGCGGATAGAATTAGGAATAGCATAGTGCGCGATTCATGTGATTTAAAAACAGATGTAGAAGACAACGATTGACAAATGAATGCTCCGATGGTTTGGGCACATGGAAAGGATGGGTGAAAGTAGATTGACGAAATAAATTTGTAATTCTGATGTGGATGGAAGACCCAGGCGGGTGTTTTTGACCAAATCCGAGAAATTCTCTAAACTGAGTTGCCTAGCGCCTCAGAGTAAAAATTAGCTTTAATATATTAAATTACCTTTAATATATGCTCTAAGCCTAGCGCCTATAACCTTGAAACTTGAATGAAGAGAATTGTGGATGTGAGGGAAGCGAGGCAGTTATGCCAGGATCGTGGCAAGTGGCGCTCCATTGTGTTCGTTTATACCTGTGGGAAAAAGGCGTAGCAATTCGATCTTGATATATCCAAGATACATTGGCACCGGCAAGAGGTTTTGAATCCGTGCAGTCCGTTACGCTTACTTTACGCGTAACGGACTGGTGTGCTAATGATTTGAACAAAATAATAAATACAATCAATCAAACTGTCACGCCTTTTTCCACGGGGATAGGCAGAGACAATGGAGCACCACTTGATACGATCCAGACACAACTCCCTCGCTTCCTTCACATCCACAATTCTCTTTATACAGGCTCTGAGTTAATAAATTCACTAGTAATTAATTTAACGGTAATTGGCCGGCATAGTGGTAGCGACTGCCGCTTGCAGATATTTTTCTGTACCAGCTCTCACGTTCACTTAAACTTAATATACAAAGAGTGGTACACAGTGGTACCCAGTCTGCCGATCCGGGGTAGTACCACCACTTACAAGTATACAGACCGTTTCGGGATCAGGTTGTAAGTTGCTGGTTCCAACTAGGCCGGCATAGTGGATTTGATTGCTACCTCAAGTTATTGATTTGTAGTAGCAATGACATCCATTCATGGACCACACTCCAGCTTATCATCAAGCAGGGTGCTGATGTCGAGTCACAATAAAAATAAATAAAAAATATATCAGGCGGTGTGCGCTCGTACTAATAATTAAAAGCCAAGTAAATAAATACTTATGAGTAGGGGATGGGGCGAACATTTTTGAGGGAACCCAAAGGCCATTGTTACTGATCATTAACTATGATGGAACTCTACAAAATAACATCCGTTGTCCTTAAGAAAATTTATCATGGGCGTCGACATTTTGCCACTTCTGACAATTTGTCTCGTCGATCATTTGTCTAAGTATATTTCGACTGAGATTCACATCTATAGTCTACACTAATATATTAAAATATAACATAAAAGTTCGTTATCAATCAATCAAATTGTCACGCCTTTTTCCCACAGGGATAGGCAGAGACAATGGAGCGCCACTTACCACAATCCTTACACAGCCCCCTTGCTTTCTTCACATCCACAATTCTCTTCATACAGGCTCTGTGGTTATGGGCACTAGGCAACCTAGCTTTCTTGAGGATGTCTCCGATTTGGTCGGAAACCACTCTCTTGGGCTTGCCTTGTTTAACGCATCCATCCACATCAGATTTATAAATTCCATTCGTCAATCTACTTTCACTCATCCTTTCCATGTGCCCATACCATCGAAGCATTCCTTTGTCAATCCTTGTCACTACATCTTCCTTCAAACTACATCTATCCGACGGCTTTCGAAAACTTTGCAGTTGCGGGGAGACCACGATGTTATATAAAATTAATAGTAACAGCACAAATATTTAATTTTATAATTTTTTGTCTAGTCTGGGAATTTGTCTAAGAATAATAAAGATTCAAAATGCACTAAATAATTTTGCGAAATACATTTTTAAACATATTTATGTAAAATAATAGGAATCAACCTTTTCTTGCAGATGTCAGCTTAACATGCCTGAGTTTTACATGAGTGGTAAAACCGACTTAGTTTTCGGTCGCCTCAGTCACCTGCACTAAATCGGCTAAAGGCGCATTTGCTCACTTCGCTGAAGCAACAGAGGTTATAGGATGGGAAAAAGCAATTTAATTGACAATTGTTTAACAAAGAAACAGCGCGAACGATTTAATATCGATTTGTTTAACATAATTTGGATGCTTTTTTTATAACCTAATACAACAGTGCTAAAAATAAAATACTTAAAAATAAATCAAAAACTAATTTCTGTTTTATTTATAATTAATTAACATTTGCGATATTAATATTAGTTAAGTAACATGATTAATATAAAATACAGACACACACAAAATTTTTATCACAGACAAAAGTTTAGATATATGTAGAAAATAAAGTTCAATGGAAGACGTTAATGTGTAAACTGCTTTAAAAATACTATAATTATTTTATAACAAAGTAAAGTACGTTCTATATACAAAGGTACAGAACTCATCTGCAATGGACAGTGTTGAAGGAAACCACAAAAACAGACACTAGTCCTGTCTAGATGAAGATGATTAATGATATTATAACATAACGCGAATGACTCCACAAACTTTTCCATCCGGAACAGGTATACTCTCCAAAAATAAGATAATTTTTGTGTTACTACGGATGAGATTCTTTAGGTATACACAAATACTATGTTAGTTTTTTTGTGACTCGACATTGACAGCACCCCGTCTGATGTTAAGCGGGAGTGCGGTTTTATGAGTCAAGGCAACTGCTACTACAGTTAAGTGACAGCAAGTAGTAGTCGCATCCACTATGCCGGTTTATTAGGAATCAGCAACTTTCAAGCTGGTCCCGAAACACGACTGAGTCAATTTACTGTCTGTAAACGTTACGTATAGTCACTTGGCGAGTTTCATGTGAGTTCTTCTTTTCACATGCCTTTCCGAAAGCATGATAGAGTCTGACATTGCGGAAGGGATAGGCCCTATATTTATATAAGCCCAATACATATAGCCCAAGACAATTCATGAATTAAACAATTTTTTGTGCGTTTATTTTGGTTTTTGATTTTACAATTTTATTTTATTTTAATATTCTGACGTTTAATTTTAATTGATTTTGTACAAGTGGTGGTACTATCTGGATTAACAGACTGGGCAAATGACCGCCAATTATTTTAAGAATCTAAATAGTGATATTTTTATAGATAATATTAATTAATTATGATTTCAAAATCTAGAATATTTTTTTCCGCGTAGTATGGCACCTATTTGTAGTTTTATATGTAGCGAATCTCTTTCTTACGTTACGAGCCTTAATAAATTGTTTCACAATTAGGTAAGCAGGTAAATTATTTTAAACAAATTGTTGTATTTTTACACCGAGACATCTGACTTGGACGCTTCGTTAGCTCTACCAATAGGCAATCAAGCGTGCCAATTTGATTCATTATTTAAAATAATAATAAAAATAAAGAATATTAAGATTGTTTTATCACGTTCATTGGTGATAGGGACTGGTCTAATACCAACGACTGAAAATACTAATATAGTTCACGGTTCTTCCCGCATCGCTATAAGGATCCAAGGTATAGGATGGAGAAATCTTTATTACATAAATTAATATTTGACAACATAAATGAGTCCAATTGCAATAAAATATATCTACTATATAGGTATTTCTTATTTGACACGCAATAAAATATATTAAATACATAGTTTAAAGATTTTTATTTACGTTAACCAAAACCTTTAAAAGAAATATTTATATTGACGGGCACTTTCGCAAAGCCACAGACAACGTACCATTTAGACTACATTAGCACACTTCTTCAGTTTGCGATACGATTTTCATACGCATTCGAATAACGCAAACTCTGTAAGTGTGTGATCTGTGATTAAGCCTGACAATAAACTGCACGCCCTGCATTGAAAACCCTCTCAAAAAGATTTCGCGCAAAGGGCTTTGAAGGAGCTATATTTTATTAAAATGTTCAAAAGTAGGGTTGCTGTTTTGACGGTTGGGTCTTAATACGAGAAGCACGTACTAAAGTTATTGTAATACGAGTAGGGACGTTGTTTATTTAAATTTAAAAATAAATATTCATTAGCAATGAATTATGGAGTTTCAAAAGAATGTATTATATAATATCCGAGTATGAGTTACGAGTATGTATAAATCTCTTAAGAGTCCGCCCCGCCCAGCCTACTAATCTGTACCACCACATTCAAGTCATGTGACGTAGTCGCGTTTTGGGATCAGCTTAAAAGTTGCCTATTTTAACTAGGCAGGCATTCGTCTGTATTTATTAGCGTCTGTACTGCAATTGCAATATTTAACTGTTAATACCAGTTGCCTAAATTTATAGAGTGCACTGATGTCCACTCATGATATTATGTTATAGTCCACCGAATGTAATTAATAGACAAAAGAACTTAAAAAAACACAAAAATAAATAAATATTTATTTTTTTTAATTTTTAAATTTCTATTATTTATAAATCCACATTAATTGTAATTAAAATTAGGTGAATTAATAATAAATACTGTCCAAGAATATTTGGGCCTAAGACGGGCGCCTTCACGTATAAATAAATAATGACACAATTCTTTGATAAAGTTAAGACCCGACCTAATTGACAACTCGAGTGACACATAACTCAAAGTCCCTCCTTCCTATGTTCAAACGCTTGAATAATTCACTTATTAGGAAGGTGCGTGAAGTTATAATTTCCTTTTAGTTCACATATTAAAAGTTTATGAAGTATCTTGTTATATAAATTTCGCAAAGTTATTACGTACAGTAAACGCTCAAGTTTAAGAATGAAGAGGAAACGTGTTGAAGGTCGTTATTATTATAAATGATAAAAATGTTTGGATAATTATTCATACAACCTAATTTAATGCCATATTTTTTTTATTGTGACGCGACTATAGACTTGGGCTTTCTTGGTGATAAGTAAGGGAAGTTGTTTTTTTATTATGACTCGACATGTGAAAGCTGTAATTTAATCTGGAGATGTTAAGCTGGAGTGCGGTCCAAGACTAGGGTCAAAGGCAACGAAGACTGAATATAACGAGTATATGGTATTGCCACAGTTACCATCACTATGTCAAACAAAAACTTTCATTAAAACAAACCAAGATCACCGAATTACTGTAAATGTTTTTAATTTTGATTTGATTTTGATTTTAACCAATTAATCTAAGCAAATAAAAGAAAATACTACATAAACATTCATGACAAATAATAATAAAAACATTTTGCCATTTTTTTTCAATCACAATTTATTATTTCGCAAGTCAACGGGGATAACCTGTAATAGCTCGCAGGCATCTGAGCAATTCTCGTTGCACTTTCACTTTTAATAACCCTCGGACCCCTATTTAATATAAAGCTGGGTCTGGGGAACCCCCGGGGGCTCACGTTTACAGGAAAAAGGGGGCCATTATTACCAGATGCCGGAAATTCGTGACTGAGATTTTATTTGCCCTTCAAGTGTTCAGCTCAAAGTAATTCCATTTTGTTTAAGATTTAAGAACTTAAATTGGATTATAAAATTTCATTATACGGCTTATACAATAGAGATGATGTTTTTTTTTTTAAAGTAAAGCTTTTATTTATATAAATAATTATTGTACCAAAATAACAGAGGGCGGAATTAATGCCGCTAGGAATTATATACCAGTCATCTTCAGTAATAATTTAATATAGTGGAAAAAGTGCAAAATTGAAATTATAGCACAAGCTTACATTATTATAGAAACAGGACGACCAAAGTATATAATATCAAAGATACCGGCAAGTTTTGCTCTCGGTTTTCGTGACCTTTGCACTACCACTACACCACGGTCGCCTTAATTATAATGTAATGATTCATAAAAATTAAATAAGATTTTTTAACTTTAATTTGATCCTTTTTTTTTTATAAATTTCATAATAAAAAACTGCAACGAATATATTATTGAACTAATTCATTGCAAATTAATTTATAATTTTGTTTAGTAAAAATATACATAAATATGTATAATGAGAAGAGGTGCTGATTAAAATGTACAGCACAGGTGTCATCGCTAACTTTAAAACTGAAAAATTGTGTGGCATCGATATTTCATCTATCTATTTTAAAACATTAAGTATAGTACGAAATAACCACGAAAGCAGTACAAAGTAACTAATAAAGTAAAGAATAAAGACATTCTAAGTACTTGTGTATAATTTTATAAGAACTTTGCCTTTAAAACTGTTTATAATTAGTTATTAACTTATTCAACAATAAGATCGATATCAAAGAGAGTATACTCTATAATCACGCCGACTAGACATTTATAATTAATTTTGTCCGGTTTTAAACAAGTCCTGGCGTGGTCGGATCAAGGTGCAATTTACTGTGAAGGTATATCAAAGTCCCTTTCGCGGTTGACCTGCCTCATCAAAATTTCAACGCCTAAGAACTAACCCCTACCCTTTAACTATGTTTAACACGTAAATGACAAGGGATATCTAACTAATAACTAAGTAAGTTGGTCAAATGTATTTTTTTTAATATTAGCAGTCGCATAGTAATGGCGACTGAAGCAGTCGTAAACTGAGTCGGTTGTTTCAGTCGTCGGCACTCATGGACCTCTCATTGCTTACAATCAAGACCTTTTTTTACAATGGTCATAAGAGTTATGGAGTTGAGAAAAACTGCCTATTCTGAAATTTTATCAAAATTTAAAGCAAGATGCTATGAACTATGGAAGATATACTACGAAAAATATCTATAAAGAAGGGTTTATGGTACAAAACAATTCAGAGTAAGCCACCGCGTCTGCCTTGGTTTATAGATGGAAGACATCGGAAACATCCTCAATAAGCTAGGTTGCCTAGTGCCCATAACCACAGAGCCTTTATGAAGAGAATTGTGGATGTGAAGGAAGCAAGAGAGTTGTGTAAGGATCGTGGTAAGAGGCGCTCCATTGTCTCTGCCTATCCCTGTGGAAAAAAGGCGTGACAATTTGATTGATTGATTGAGATTTGATAGAAGTACTTTGATAAATGCATTCAGACTTTCCCCGTCTCTTTTACCAGATTTGCATATCTTATAAAAATAACCGATTCGCCCAATTGTCTACATTGTGGTCATGTTGAAGATGTCATGCATGTTTTGTGGGATTGTGACTTGTGTCGGTCTGAGCGCACTCGAATAATTAGTCATCTTAATTTACTTAATGTGGGCGTCTTAAATGGCATACTGGCTGAACCAACTTCTGATTCCGCTAGAATGTTATTTGATTACGTAAATGTATATATTAAACATAGAATAGGTTAGATTTATTATTACATTACTATAGATATAAGTTGCTAGAGTTATATATTCATATTTAATGAAAAAGGCCTCGACAATTTTTTTTAATAAAAAAATATATTCAAGAAGCTATATCTTTCAAAACGTTCCCTCTTTTTAGTGTTACGAAGGTAGTAATAACAGGCAATTGACAAAATTGATAACCAACGGCAACGTTCGAAAAGCTATTTCTTTTCAACGAATTGTTGAATAATTTATGTCACCCACATTGTAGTTGTGGATGGGTTATGTCACTCTTTAGTACTTTGAATATTTATTGTCTAAATATAGATTTGAAAATATAAATGATCGTTAGAACCGCTATATAGAACGCTTATAGAAGATAATTATATATGCTTTAAACTTTAACAACTCCGATACATTAATAAAACATGTAAAACGCGACAACTGACCTCGACTTGCTGATAAGCAAGGAAAAGTCGAAGATCGCCGACGACTGAAAAAAACGATTCAACCCGACGGCTCTGTCGCTGCAACTACGTTTGCAAACTCGCTTGAAGGGTCCAGAGTAAAGCATTAGGAGAACATACCTATACTCTAGTATTAGTTCGATAAGAAGTTTGGTATGATTGAAGAAATACCTTCCGTTTATTTAAAACAGAAGGTAATAACAATTTAACGACCGAATCGGAGACATCCTCAAGATAGCTGGATTACCTAGTGCCCGTAACCGTTACTTGTTTGAAGAGAAGTTACAAGTGGTCCCCTGCCTGTCCTTGTGTGAAAAAGGCGTGGCAATTAACTTTTTTATTTAATTTATTTATTATTAAATTCTGAATACTGATTATTCACATAATCGAAAAGTGTAGAATTGTGAGAATAACCCATAGGTCTATTTACATTTAAAATTTCACGCAAACAAATCTACACAAACCGGCTTCCCTGCTGAGTCGTCATTTGAAGTTTACTCTACAGTAGAGTAGAGCAACTCCTGACTTACGATTGGACACGCCTTCAATTCAAAGTTTTAATGAGTAAATAACGAAAGATTTGAAACTGAAATTGCTCTCTTTGCTATTTCAAATTGGTTTTTTGGTACTTCAAAATTATAATGTTTCTTTGACAAAAATAGCTGAAGAATTATTTATAGTCTTACATCCAATTACAGTTGTTGATGTGAAATTACTTTAGAAAAATCTATTGCTTTATGTTTGATTTATTTAAAAAATCTCAAGGTTTTGTCCTTGCTTGGTGTTCTAGAAATCATAATTGGTTCAAGATTTGAAGAAGTAACTTATATTGTTTCCGGATTTATTACACTGCTTATTTGTTTTTTTAGAGTCGGTCTCGCGCTCTTGGTCGAGTCGGCCTTCCCTTGTAAGTCGAGATCAAATTTTAGATGAAATAAGTAAAAGAAAATATTTTTATTGTGATTATGAAAGCAGTAAGCACCCCTCATGACTGATTCTTGAATAGAAGCGACTGCTACTACAGATAAATATTTTCAACTGACCGCCTTCAAGCTGGTGCCGAAACTTAAGCATTATTTTGTGACAGCACGGTCTGTACATTTGAAAGTAGTGTACTAAAAGAATGGCAGGCCGATCCTGTGTAGTACCACAACTTACAAGTATACAGACCGTGAAGTAACCGTAAAATACAGACCGTAAAAGTGCCAGTTTTATCTAGGCCGGCATAGTGGATATGACTGCTAGTTACAGCTAACTGACAGTTATAGTCACCTCCATTCATGGACCGTACTCCAGCTTGACATCAGGCGGGGTGCTGTCATATGTCGAGTCACAATTAAAAAAGAACCCTGGATCGCAGACTAGACAAATAACCGCCAACTGTCTGCATATAAAATATTTTAACATTATTATTTATATTGTCACAACTTAAGTGCATGATAATATGCAAAATGATATTTAATGAAGATAATAATTAAATAGAAATACTTACCTAATAATTGAATCGTATTTGGTACACAAATAGCGGAATTTGCAAATAAATCGATATACCTGCATACGCAAATATACTAAGCGACACTTTGAGCGCTTAAATTATAAATTAGACATCGTCTGCTCAATGGCCTACAATAATATAAATATTACATTGAATAGTGCAAACCTATTTGACATTTATTCACAGCCTTTTCTTCTGCTGAATTGTAATATTCGTAATGTCATGACGAAATTCTGACTTCAATACAACGGTAGTATTTTATTTTTGGTTTTGTCCTTGATTTAACCCAACATTGATATAAAAATGTTGGGTTAAGCTGTGTGCGGTCAAAAAATGCATCTTTAATCAATCAGTCAATCAATCAAACTGTCAAGCCGTTTTTCCATAGGGATAGGCAAAGACAATGGAGCGCCTGACACAACTCCCTTGCTTCCTTCACATTCACAAATATCTTCATACAAGCTCTAAGGTTATGAGCACTAGGCAACACTAGGGTGTTTTCCGACCAAATCGGAGACATCCTCAAGAAAGCTAGGTTACCTAGTACTTATAACCGTACAGCTTGTAACCATCTCTAATCCTCCCTCTAATTTAACGTTCACAATAATTCTGAAGGTTTTTATTGTGACCTAACATCTGCCTGATGGTAGGCATAATGGAGGACCAAGAGTGTCGACGACTGAAACTTTCACAGCTGCCTCAGTCATCGTCACTATGTGGGCAGCAAAAGGTGCTGGCACGTATCGCTTAAAGGATCCAAAGTCGGTAGATAATGTCTATTAGAATTAAATCCGCCTTTTATAATTATAGTTTTATGAATTAATTATAGGGGAAAACTAATTTGGGTATATTATCCTAATGTAATTTTAAATTCCTACTTAAATAATTATAAGTAACGGTATGTAGGGCAGATGTTTCAAATACATGGTACGTAGATATATCATTATTTATTATGTAATAAGAAAATTATCAATAATGTATCTAGTAGTAATAGTAGGTTTTATTCAGTTTTAAAATTATATACACTTACTTATGTATACTCATGTCTAAATCAGATACTCCGTCAAGATTTGTGATTTAAAATTTTAAACAACAAAGTTACAATATACTCAGTTAGCGATCGCTACTATTAGCAGTCCCGGCTACAAGCTCATCCCGAAACGCGACTAAGTCACCTAACGGTCTGTATACAATATGTGCTTGTAAGTGGTAGTAGTACCCCGGATCGGCAGACGGCACCACTGCCTACCACTTTCAACCAGACAAGGTTGAAAATAATAAATACTAACAAGTATTCATTATATTTATTCAACCAGATTATTAAATATGAAAGCTATGAAACAAATCTTTGCTTCGACCAGCAATCGAATCCGGTACTGTAGTAATGAACTGCAGTGCTAACCACTGCGCCACACCGGTCGTCATTATTCAAGCACTTTTAGTAGTACAGTATTATTTAAAATAAAATAAAAATATAATATGTACCAATATTTTCTACGAAGTATCTAATTTCATTATAATGCTACACACGTCAGTTTTATTGACAAGGATGCTATATTGAAGATATCCAGTTTGTCGCTCGTCTTGGTCCTGCCGAGTGTCATATTAAATCTCGCAGACTCGGTCTAGACAGGAACTGATTGAAGACGACTTTTGTACTCGACATGATTAAAGTTTCCTTGAAAATGTAATTTTATATTTTTTATTTTGTGTTTTAAAAATAAAAATGATGTAAGATCTAAATTCCTATTTAAAATTTAATAAAAGTATGATTTTGAAGTTTACATTACATCCATAATGTATGTTTTTGTATAATATGAAAAGACCGTATAAAGATAATAAGAAGTATGTACCTAATAAACATATTTTAATTACAGAATTTACTATTTTACTACTGGATTTCACAAACACATGGGGTATTTTGGCATAGTCCAAGTTAATAAATATATTTTATATACATGTATATTATAAGATATACTTGTATTATCATTATTTCTTCTTTTACATATTTCTTCTGTTTGTGTGTATGTGATTGAACTCCTTCGAAACTGCTGGACCAGACCCAATTTAATTTTAATAAAAATATTGCGTAAGTTTAAATAGTAGTAGGCAGTGGTGCCGATCCGGGGTACTATACGGACCGTGAAGTGAATCAGTGGCGCTTGAGAGCTGCCGCTTTTAAACAGGCCAGCATAGTGGATGCTTGCTACTTGCAGTTGTTTAACCTGTAGTATTAGTCGCCTCCATTAATGGACCGCACTCTAGCTTAACATCAGGCGGGCGTATTCATCTGTTGAGCCAGAATAAAAAACAATATTTTATTTATTTTTTAATTATATTTTATTATGTACATATAAACAGTAGCATTGCAGAAGAACTTGTGGCGTAATCATTTATCTAGAAACTAAGTATATTTAGCGAAGTCCCAGGAGCAAAAACTCGTAAACATTAGTCCGGGGCGTAGTCGTATATTGTGGAAAGGTTGCCCGTCCTTCTTTGTGATGGATGCCTCTTTTCAGCCCCCCGCTTCGAGGTTTGACATATCTGTAGCACAACTTTGTTTGAAGGCAAATCAATTTAGCTGAGCTTGTCACTCGAAATTCTTTTTAGGAAGTTTTTGGCCCTTGTGGTTTTCTCTTGATACTCTTTTATTATTGTTATGTAACAATTGGAAGTGGACGACGTATTTTCCTTCTTGCTTCGTGTAGTCATTTAGTGAAATTTTCATCGTATTTGTCATTGCATTGTAATTTATTTTATTTATTTTTGAAGTGCTCGTTCCATAGAAACTGAGGGACCAAAGTATTTATATCAAAGATACATTGTACTGGCAAAGAGCCTCCGGTTCGTTAGCCTTCGGAAACGAACCTGAGTCTCTTTCCTTGACCATTCTTTCAACACTAGACTACGTTCACCTCAAATCACTGAAAATTATTTTACAGCAATTAATGATACCCTGTTGTTTGTGCGAATACGTGCTATTACAGTATCATAAACACTAAAGGACTTAATAACATCAATATTTTGATCCCTGGATGAAGGGTTTAGTTGATCTTTTGTAGTTTGATCCAACATATATTACAAGGAAACCTATCACATTCAAACGTGTTCATACCTACTTACAAAAACTCAATGTACGTGTCTTCATTTATTTAAACACAAGAAATAATTTATGAAGCTTAACAGTAATAAATTTTGTTTTCTCCAAACGAAATATCAAGATAAAATTCTACTTTTCAGTTAGCCACAATATGTGACTACGGTTTTAGTATTCAAGTCTCGAGCAAAGTGTCAATTACTTTGTTCGCAATGCAATATCTGCCTTTTAACGCTAGAAAGATCGTTGTAAATGTTAGCGAGAATTTTTATATCCAATAAATTAAATACAAATATTTTATTACTCATCTATGTATTAGTCGACACATCATCTTCCAGGAACGGTATTATTGATCTTACTGTGTATTCATGAATATTTTTATTATAATATCACTTGTAAATTTTAGGATTATTGTTATAAGTAACTTGATTCAATATCGCGAAACTCATTTTCAATTGTAGTGTAGATAATCAATCAATCAATCAAATTGACACGTCTTCTTCCCACAGGGATAGGCAGAAATGGAGCGCCACTTACCACGATCCTGTCACAACTGCCTCGCTTCCTTCACATTCACAATAATATAATCAAGTGTAGATAATCATAATTACAAATAATATTTTTTACATTTTTATACCGGCAACTTACAAGCTGATCCCGAAACGTGACCAAATCACTTCACGGTCTGTATACTTGTAAGAGGTGGTACTACCCCGGATCAGCAGACTGGGTACCACTGCCTACCACTCTTTGATAACCAGACCGGAAGCATATATCCATCTTTTTTTTTTAATAACAAATATTTGCAATATTTAATATTATTAAATATTACAAATAAAAGCTATGAAACAAATATTTGCTCCGACCGGGGATCAAACCCGGGACTTTACGCGCAACAAACCAATCGCTAAACCGTTCGTCCACGCCTGTCGTCAACATGGGTCAACGAGTTCAAAATTACCTTTGTAAAATTAATTAAATACGCAACACGACGCGCTAATATTCCTTAATATATATTTCATCAGGATTTAGTTCTATTGTTAGTTCTGAATAGGTTTCGTTAAGGTCCTCAAATGGCCTTCCCCAGAAGTTACTCGAGCCTACCCCATTGTTACCAAACGAGCTCTTGATCGATTTCATAACAATAGGCCAATTTCTGCTAGTCCACACAGTTAGCAGGTTATCTGTACTTAGATATAGGGACCTATTTATTATGTTGCAGGATCATTTAAAATATTGGATTTTATTAAAACATCTATGATAAACTAAGTTAATGATTTTATAGCGACCCTCAACTAATGAGAAGTCGCAGCCTTGGGCCGGACCTTATTCATAATAAAACTAAAAACATTCTATAAATAGCATGAAATTTAGTTAATATAATATGTTAAGTCTTTTTTTGTGATTGAATAAACCGTTTTGCCGTATATTTTTTTATGATGAAAAAATAGAAAATTTATTTTACTCTAAATACACTTATAGAACGTTTAAAGTTTTTATGAATATATCCCAAGCTCTCCAAAACTTTTCAGACTTAGACTTAGTTGGTTATGTGCTTAGTATAATTATAAATTACAACATGGTGCCGTTGGGTGGTGTTAAGTGTATAAAATTATATTTTGATAGGTGGGATGAATTCCTTTATCATATAGAAACACAATTAATCAATCAAACTGTCACGCCTTTTCCCCACAGGGATAGGCAGAGACAATGTAGCGCCACTTGCTACGATCCTGATTTCATACAAGCTCTACGGTTATAGACACTGGGCAACCTAACTTTCTTGTCAATGTCTCCGATTTGGTCAGAAAACACCCTGAAGAAATGTAGACAATTAACAAATCAATAATTTATGTACCCACAAGGATCCTGAAGATTTTACGATCACAACGATCCACGATCCTGACACAACTAGATTGTGACGTAACATAAAACCTCTACTTAATGGAGGGCACGCAACAAAACAAAATGGATACTTATGAGAAAAGCATAGTTGTTTATCTAACGGCAACATGATTAACATTGTATTACAAACAGAGGTCTACGAGCAGTCACATAGTAATTATGAGTCATGCGGTTTGGTTTCAATGTATGCGTAGTATATACGTAATATTAATTGTTACATCTCAATGGTTTAACACGTCAATGAACATCTTTAGAAGATCGTTGCTCATTGAAATAATTTTCGAATATTTTTATTAAGACGCTTAGCGTCGAATTGCCTGATCGAGCGCTGACGACTGAAAAAACTGTTTCATTACACGGTTACCACTTACTAAGCAGAAATGAGTGTGGCCATATCGCAAAGGCTTCAAACCTACTTTCCGGTCGCAAGTGTCCGATCAAAAATGTAAAATTAAAACCAAAATAAACCCGATAGTAAGCCGCATAAAGGACATCTTTCATTTTGGGCTTCTATGTACTACTTTTGTAATGTCCAATGATGAAAAAATATATAAATGGTAGTTTTGATACTTGCATTGATAAAACTAATAACAATTTTGCTTTTAACTGCTTAGCAATTCAGTTATTTGGAAAACCAGATATGGATTTTGTATCGTCTGTCAATTAACGCCATATTTGTTCTGCATTGAACTGTCATAATTATAGTTTAATTATTTTGCATACCTAAACTATGCAAAATAAAGGATAAATTCCAATTACATTGTAATCTTCGTACATCAAACTATTTTAAAATGCATATTAAACTTTTAATACAATTAAGCCCAAGTCCCCATTCAAAATGAATGATGTCCTTTGTTTAATTCAAATAAAATCTACTTTTACACATACAGTAGTTAAATTTATGTACAACATTCACATTGACGCTAAAAATAAATAAATACGAATTAGTATGAATTCCCGTAATTAGTCTAATTATTTTATTTATCGGTGAAAGGTTAATATCGCTAATTATGTCGAGTCGTGTACAGGAATACGACTTTATCAGGTTAATATAATTTACAATTGTTTAAAGTGGAATTTGGAATGGAATTTCATATTAAATTGTAATTTCACAATATTCTAAAAGGAATGGTTGTAATTTCTGATTTATATTAATATAGGGGAGACTGGGGACAAAGGTTACAGTATATGAATTTTTTAAAGTAAATTGTTAGGCCATGTTCTAATATGGATAGATATCTTGGCGCCACTTTCCACTATCCTTATATAACCTATACAAGCTTTTACCCAGTTGTTAAAACTTGACAACATCTATCTTAATATTCAGACAAAAAAAAGATTGTCTTCCAAAAATAACAATTAACTATAGCCTTCCAGATGTTAATAATCCAGATTCAAGATGTTATTGTCACATGTCAGCACAATTGCCTGACGTTAACCTTAAGTGCAGTCAACTAATAGAGGCGACTGATCCTATACCGACCGACAGATACATAGTAACTGTATAAGCAGTTGGACCTTTTTTGATTGTGAATCGACACATGACAGCACCCCGCTTGATGTTAAGCTGGAGTGTGGTCCATTAATGGATGTCACTGCTACTACTATTCAACAACTGTAAGTAACAATCACATCCACTATGCCGGCCTAGTTGGAACCGGCAACTTACAAGCTGATCCCAAAACGCCCAACCATGTACTCATTTAATGATATCCCCACTTTATTTTAATGATTTTTTATAAATTTATAGAAGAATTAAATCAGTAGAAAATGTATGTACTTTTTTAATCAAATTATATACATAAATACAATACTCGTACGCCATAGTAGTCAATACAACTATAGGTTGTCAATAACATAGCTAGTGATACAGAGCAGCATTAAAAAATTAAGGCTCTTTCACATAATATACGAGTGTTTGGGGACCCTGTAAGTGTGAACGAATATAAAGCCTCTAAAACGAATTTCCTAACGAAGAATTTTCTCGTATAAATACTTTAGAAGCAATTTAGGTCTTTGAAAGGTTTACGATAGTCGTGTTTCTTATTTTGGCACTGATTTACTTTTTTCATATCGGATTTGTTTTTTTGGACTGCTGTGTTTTATAAATTAGTAATAAAAATGGATAAATCTTTTTTTTATTGAGTCATGACATTTATTTAATTACACTATGTACAAAGGCGGACTTAATGCCGTTAACAGCCAAACCTTTAGTTTGACATTGACTTGCTTCATGGTAAGTAGGGGTGGTCCAAGACCGTGAACGACTTAAAAATCCGTCTCCTTTACGCTTTGTTCTATATGCATTGTTCTATAATGCCACAAACTTATCTAATACGTACGGTTCCGGTCTTTTATTACTTTGTACATATATATAAACCACTTACCTGTATTTATAAGTTTGTATATGTAGGTAAGTATAGTATTAACCGTGCCTCATTAATATGAAGTAATTAATCAAAATGGTTTCTTCGCACACGTGTAGGATATATATTAATTAATGTTCTACTTTCATTCACTTAAATTCATAATTAAATCGATGATAATTATGTTGAACTCGAAGTTAATAATTTAGCTGTTTGTTTATAACAGTATGTTTAAATCTGTAATAAATGTATTACGTATTTTTTTTAGAGAGAAACTGTTACATTATTTGAAACGTAAATCTTTATATTTAATAAATTATAGAGAAAAGTTTATTCAATTAAATTGTCACGCCTTTTACCCACAGGGATAGGGTGAGAGAATGGAGCGCCACTTGCCACGATCCTAACATAACTTCCTCAATTGCATCACATCAACAATCCTCTTCATACACGCTCTATGGCTATGGGCACTGGGCAATAGGCACCCCAGCTTTCTTAAGGATGTCTACGATTTGAGCGAAAAACACCTACCTGGGCCTGCCTCGTTTAACGCATCCATCCATATCATATTTATAAATTCCTTTATATCTTATTACTTACGATTATACTTTTACTAAGATGCTTAACTTATTACTGTATCATTGACATATAACGACTAAAATATATCAAAGATACATTTATAAACGTATTTAATGAATCACTTTTGTATTATAAATCCATTTTATAACGTTTTTCCTAGCCATTATCATCGACAACGGACGGCCACTTTCCACGATACTGATAAAACTCTTTCTCTCTCCTTCTTCTACTAGTCAACTCTTTGAGTATAAATTAGGATACTCCTCAAAGAGTCTACTTCTACTAGAAACGTTTATTACTAAGTTTATTATTAGTCGGATCTCTATTTGGCCTGATAGTACTAAGGCATTAGATATAATGCATTGATAAAATCATTTCCAGATCTTACTTCAAGAATTTATTTTGTTTATTTAGGGATCATAAATTTCACAGTCAATTTCGGAAGCCGTTCAAAATTAATATACCTGCGTTTGTTTATGAATTCTTCTTACCCCCAGTTTATTCCGCTTTACTTCATCCTAAATATTAAGCGTTATTTCATTTAGACTTGTTATTTCAATCCCACTTCAATCCGTCCCAAATATAAAACCTCTAGGTTTATATCATTACTATGAAATATTGATATTGTAAAGGTGTTTGACAATTGTCCTGTTATGGCACCTACAATGACGCGGAGCTTGGCTCTGTCAAAATTTAGCAGTCGTCAAGCGTTTATCGATATGATGCTGACCTTTCCAAAACCGCCTGCAGTCTGTTGTTTGCGATCATGCACTTTTATGCAGGTTACCTGTTCTTTACGCAAATGTATATATGTAATATATCAAGTTATTTTAAGTATCTTTGCCTTAGTAGCCTAATTTGGATATAATTTATATATGTGACTTTTTTATGTTTCTATAAATAATAAACTAATTTTGATGAATTTGAATCTTGCGTTACCTAACGTTTCTGTTATTTTTCTTCTTGTGCCGATTCATTCGACTGCTGAGGAACGCAGTTCTTCCTGACGATCCGACGCTAAATTATTACTTACATCAGGCGGGTTATGGTCAAATGTCGAGGCACAATAATATAAAAAAACATCATATTACCAAGTGCATGCCCAGTGTCTCCCCTAATTTGCAAACTTACTTTATTTTTATTTGACCCCAGTTGGGAACGAACTTGTAGAGAAAAGCAGACATAAACCAATATTAAGATACCGTCTTGAATTTTTATTACCTGACTGTACTAGATATTTCATTTTGGGCACAGTGGAGTGATTTATGTGCAGGTTTACTCTGTTTACTTATATGCCCAGATCATATACTATTGGTAGACACCTAAATAGTCACAATCGAAACATTCCATTATTTCTTACTAATAATAAATTTCTTACTGAGGCTCGACATCTGACAAAACCCCGCCTGCTGTTAAGCTGGAATGTGATCAATAAATAGAGGTGACTACAATACAGTTATGCAAGTAACAGTCGCACCCACTATGTCGCCCTACTCGGAACCAAAAATTTTTACGCTGTTCCGACTGAATCACTTCGCGGTCTGTACACTTAAAAATAGTGTTAAATAAAGTAATAGAACCACCAACTGTCTGCCTACCACTCTAATAACACTATTGTTAAATAAACATATTAATTAATTCCGCATTAATCTTGCTTTTCATTAACATGAAGAGGTACAAGAGTGCCGGTGATTGAAAAACCGGATTCAGTTTACGAATGTCTCAGTTGCCGTCACTATTCTTGCCAATGGTGTTTTTTTTTCACGCCTCGCTTGAAGGATATATTTTTGTGCGCATTAATTTTTACGTTCTGCCTAAAATAATAATATAAACATCAATGTACTCCAATTTTATGTGATATAAAAGAATTATAAATAAATAATTGAGAATAGCAACGGCTTCTCTAAAATAGTATTTTTCAATCAATCAATCAAATTGTCACGCCATTTCCCACAAAGATAGACAGAGAGAATGGAGCACCACTTGCCAATAAAAGTATTTTTTTGTCCTATATATAATCTTGGCTTCTTCAACCCCAAATTGAAGAATCATAGTGTGGGCATAACTTTTAGCCTTTGACCCCTAGTCTGTGTAAGGTCATTGCTGGTATAAAAATTGTATCGTACAACTTTAAATCAGCAAGCTCCCTTGAAGTGTCTGGTGGTTTATGGTCTATCAATATATGTAAAAGTGAAGATACTTTTTCAGTTATAATGTATTCCGATCATGAATTTTGTTACCCAAAATATAAATGAGTTGAATAAGAAAATTATATTTTTAGGAGTTTTCTCTCGATTTGAAAGTAAAGTGATTAATATTGCTTTTAAATAAATATTTTATAAAGTTTATACGAAGAGAATTGTGGGTGTAAGGGAAGTGAGAGTGTTGTGTCAGGATCGTGACAGGTGGCACTCCATTGTCTCTGCCTAGCCCTGTGGGAGAAAATAGTGACAATTTGATTGATTGATTGATTGATTGATAAAAGCTAAAAATATGTTTATATCTACGTTTTCTTGTATTTTTAAAGACGCGACTTCTGAACTTGACTTGCCTGAAATGGTAAACAAGGGGAAGTCTAAAAGCGCCGATGACTGAAACACCCGATTAGTTTACGATTGAGCCAATAGCCGTTATTATATCTGCTAAATACCCAAAGACATACATACATAATGACAGTTATATTTCAGAAATAACAAATAAGATAAGAAAGTTAAAATTTTTTTTATTGTGACTCGACATATGAAGCTGGAGTATGGTCCATGAATGGATGTCACTGCTACTACAATTCAAGTAGTTTGTAGCAGTCACATCCACTATGCCGGCCTAGTTGTAACCGGTAATTTACAAGCTGATTCCGAAACGCGAATAAATTACTTCACGGTCTGTATACTTGTAAGTGGTGGTACTACCCCGTATCGGCAGAATGGGTACCACTGCCTACCACTCTTTATTAAATAATAAACATATATTTTATATTAACATATATAAAACATATATTTATTTGGTATATTCTAATAAAAATACAAATAAATGAATCTTAATATAAACGTAAGATTCATGACGATTATAAAATAAAACATTCTAAATGTTCAAAGCTCAAAAGCTCCCCTACCAAGTCGTACATCCAATCAAATATTAGAAATGAGTAAAATCGTTCCCATATAACTGTGCACCCTCGTTCACTCTACGCCTACGAAATTCGATATGGCATTTTGCGCCCTTTAATTAGTTCATTACTCGGTTCACGTGAACTTGGAACTAGGAACCTGTGAAATGGGTAAGTAAAGACAAGCACAGAAACGGTTATACAACAAAATCACAGGCAAATACATATCTTATCTTCAATAAAATAGAAACGAAATTCAAAGTAAGTTATTAAGTGACTGTATATCTGTATGTTTAATTGTATAGAATTATACTAGAAAGTTCTACGCATACCTGTTCATGTGTTAAACAATGTAAGTCCGTTTGTACACTATGGTTCCATAAATCAGTATCCAATCAAATATGCGCCGTGGTGTAGTGGCAGTGCAATGGTTACACAAACCGAGAGCGCGAGTTTGACACCACCCACCGGTACCAATGTATCTTTGATATATTTACTTAGGTTGTCCTGTTGTATCTATTTACTTTGACAACCAATGTATCTTGATAAGCACTTTAGTAGCTTAGTATAGAAATGTAAATAAAAAAAAAAATAAACATTTATAACTTTCGCATATACGAGTAACTATCGACAGAAGCTAAGATTGCCTCACAATAGGTATCATACTGCAGTAGCATTCGCTTCCACTACGTTAAAGCAGCTCACGAAACGCGATGGTCTTTACATTTAAAAGTGGTGGTACTAATCCGGATCGGCAGATAAGGTAAATGATCATTTACTTTGTCTGACGATCACAATTCTTTGTTAATACCCACACCTAAAATAATTTTGGATACATTTACTCAAATATGATAAACGTATTATACTATAAACATGATATTAGAAAGTATATCTTATATTTTTTCTTCTAATAAAACTCATTTGTATCATTTTTAATTTGTAGTTCACCAGAATTTCATTTGGTAATTTCATTACTGGTAATACTATTACTATTTTAATTCCTATTTATTTTAAACACAAACCATATTAAAAAATATTATATTTAACATTTTCTAATTTAGAAAATTAAACGAATGGTAAGTTTAAAAATGAAAAATGCATAAATATACTTGTATTATATTTATGTGCAATCGACACAATTTATGGACTTTTAATATTTTTTTAGGCGCTCCATTGTCTTAGGAACAAGGTGTGATAATTCATTGATTGATTTAAATTATTATTTTTAGCAGATATTAAGTATTTAGGATTCATATTTAAAAATAAGATAGGTTTACAAGTTAAATTCAATATAACATTAATTAATCGCGGTACATATTTTCACGAGTTCTGTAGATATAGCATTTAAAACAAATTAGCGAGAAACGTTGATCAGCCTAGTGTACGAACTGCATTATATTCCCCCATTTACTTGAATATATAACAATTATTGAAAGTAAATATTGCTCAATATTAATTGTTTCAACTTCAAATGTATAAACAGGCATCCCTTTTGCTTAATGTTAACTGTTATTGTTTTATGAATATGTATAATTATGTCTCTGCCTATCCCTGTGGAGAAAATGCGCGACAATTTGATTGATTGATACTATAATAATACTATTTGTGGCCTAAGTTAATATACTCGTATGAAATATAATTATCTACTACTCGTATAATAGAACAAAAGACCGCTAGGGCTGAAACAGCCTGTTATATACAAAGTTAAATATATGTAAAAATATATTATCAAAAGAAAATATTTGTATATATTCCCAAAACTATTATGTTATTAATTTTTATTGTTGCTCGACATTATGACAACACCCCGCCTGATGTTTGACTGGAGTGTGGTCCATAAATAGGAACCGGTAACTTCCAAGAGAAACTCGACTGAATTACTTCACGGTCTATATATTTGAAAGTGGTGGTACTACCCGGGATCGGCATTGGGAAAATGACCACCAACTGTCTGCCTATCACTCTTAAACAACTGGGCAAATAAATGAATGAAACATATTATATTTGCTTTGGTCAGGAATCAAACCCGAGACCTTGAGCGCACGCATGAGATTGTAAAGTAGAATTTGCAGTTGAAAAGTGCCCCAGAACAGAACTTAAATTCAATTGATGAGAGTTGTGAAATATGATGTTGCTCTTGGGGTAAAAAGGTGTAGCATGTCTATGAGAATCGAGTAGAGAAGACAAAAAAGACACAATTTATTACGTTCACAAAAAGCAAAAAAAAACAATTAAATATTCATACTACTATAAAATCTAGTTAATAGTTTTGTAGGAACAAAATTGTATATTTATATTTTTACTAGGTACTGCTATCTTACTTAACTACGTCGTGTTGTCTTAAAATTAAAAACATTAACAATGTTCTTGTGGAACCGGAACTATTCGGGATTCTTCGGTTAAGCTCGGAAAATCTCGTTCGCGGTCAAGAACCATCAAATCCAAAAGCTGCTCTGCGCGACTCCTGCGCTGCTCGCGTAGCCTCGGCACCTTTCGGGAGGCGTCGTTTTAACTTCGGGAGTGACTTCGAATAAACTCGGCTTTCTAGTACCAGGAGTACAGAATTGTAACAGAGGTTCGGCTTTCACATTGTATACGGTTGATACAATACATACGACGCTATACTTACATGATTAAAAAAAAAACACATTTATCTTTTGCGTATATAATTAAAATTTCATCAGATTATAAAATGGATAAATTTAGGAAATTAACATCAATTATCTTTTTGTTGATACTCGTATACACCACATTAAAAGAAATAGACCTAAACCTAATTCCCTATAGCAATTCAATGAATAAAGTTCACAAACAAAACTAAACGACGCCGACATCGACCGTCTCAACCAAAAAAGCAAACAATGACATCGCATTAATTCTAAGAGGCTGCACCGATTCGATTAGCATTGTTCTTGACAATAGCAAAACGCTTGCTTCATTACGGGGTGCTAATTAAAGGGTATTGAAGTAAGAACTACTCTTTCGCTAAATATTTATTTATTTATTTATTTAAAAACTTTATTACAATTTGTATAAAGGCGAACTTAATGCCGCTAGACATTATCTGCCAGTTAACCTTCGGGACAGTCGAAAAGTTAAATGGGAGTATTAGATATAAAACTGATAACTTAATATAACACAATATAGTACAATATAACATAACACAATACAATACAATACAATATAACATAACATAACATAATACAATACAATACAACACAATATAATATAATATAATATAATATAATATAATATAATATAATATAATACAATATAATATAATATAATATAATACAATACAATATAATATAATATAACATAATATAATATAATATAATACAGTACAATACAACATAATATTACAATAAAGTAAAATACAACCGTTACGTTTTATAAAGGTGTGCATAAACCAGTTTTTTGAAAACATATCTATTCGGTGCTTGCCTAATTGAAACGGGTAGATTGTTCCAGAGAGAGGTTGCAACAACTGAAAAGGATTTTGATACAAAGTTAGTGCGATGAACAGGAGTGGAGAGAAGGGAGTTTTCCGATGACCTTAGGGTTCTGTCATGGAATGAGGAAAGGAAGGAAAATTGTTCTTTCAGATATGAAGGGGTATTAGGTTCATTAAGAACGGTAAAAAGAAGACACACTGTTCTGAGGTTCCGTCGGGAGCGAATGTCAAGCCATTTTAGTTTCTTGCGATGTTCAGAAATGTGGTCGTACTTTCGAAGAGAAAAAATGAACCTAATACAGGAATTAAGGATACGATCCAACTTATCCAGCTGAGCTTCTGTCACGTTCACGCAACAAATGTCGCCGTAGTCAATCAAGGGGAGAAGCAAACTATGCGCTAGTGTGATTTTTGCACTCAATGGTAAAAAGTTTTTCAATGCATTTAGGGAGTGCAAACTTGCAAAAACTTTACGATTTATGCCACTTATCTGTGTGGTCCAGCTCAAATTAGCATCCATGTGTACGCCAAGATTCTTCACACTGTCGCTAAATGGTATAACCAAGCCATTATAGCGAACAGCATCCACATTGGCAAGATTTAATTTGCTACGAAGAATACTGCTGGTGATAATTATAGCCTGGCACTTGACAGGGTTCACCACTATACCGTAGCGATTGGACCAAGAGTGAATATAAGAAAGATCTGCGTTTAACCAGGCAATGGCACTATTGATTGCAGTGACATCCGTCCTCACATAAAGCTGCAAGTCGTCGGCGTAGAGGTGATACTGACAATGTAAGGAGGCAGTAATGGCGTTAATAAATAGCGAAAATAATAATGGAGATAGAATACCGCCTTGTGGAACTCCAGTGCTAAGACCACACCAATCTGACAATTTCTCACCTATTCGTACCCTTTGCCTTCGACCATGAAGATAGTTAGAGAACCATTTTAGCGTTTCTAAAGATAAGTTGTATCGAGACAGCAATGCCACTAGCAGGTCGGGATCAACTGTATTGAAGGCGCTCGTAAAGTCGATCAGCACGAGCACTGTAGCCTTCGACTCATCCATACCATGTCTGATGTCTTCGGTAACTTTGAGTAAAGCTGTGGTCGTACTATGGCCGGTGCGGAAACCAGATTGAAAAGGGTTAAGAAGATTGTAAGAATTGAGAAAAGAGAAAAGTTGTTTAAAGGCTATATATTCTAGAACTTTGGAAAGAAAGGGGAGAATAGAGATTGGCCTGAAATGAGTGGGAAGTGTGGGCGATGAGATTTTAGGCAAAGGTATGATAAAAGCATTACGCCATAAAGTAGGAAATTGGCTTGTAGAAAAGGAAAAGTTAATAAGGTGAGTAACAAGAGGTAATATGGAGTCAAGGATGGGTATTATCATAGCACGACCAATACCGTCATGCCCGATAGCTTTAGAGGTGATAGAACGAATTGCCTTGAGAACCATATCATTAGACACATCGGCAAATAAGAAAGTTTCCGTATCAGGCGTCGGTAAGCAGTTTATTTCAGTCAAAGTCCTTGTTCTAGTGAAATCATCAAGCACTGGAGAAGAAGAAAAATGAAAATTGAGGTCGTCCGGAGAGACAATGTCAGTATTGAATTGTGTAGGAGACCGACCCAATCCAACAGATTTTAAAAATTTCCAAATCTTTGAGGGACAATTGTCCTTAATTCTATCAGAGAAGTAGTGTCGCTTAGCTATACGACACATCTGATTACACCTATTTCTTGCAACCTTATATGCGGCAAAGTTGCTGTCACTACGATTCCCGCGATATATCCGATAAGCCTTGTCCCGTTTTCTCATAGCCAGTCGAATTTCATCATTAATCCATGGTGCAGGAGGACGCTTCAGTTTAGTACACTTGAGAGGTGCATACTTATCATACAAACCAAGAACCACCTCAGTAAAAAGTGAAACCTTAAGATCGATAGCATCGGCCTCGTAAAACGGTTCCCAATCCACGCTTTTCAGGTCATCACTCAGTGCGTCCAAATTCAAACGACCATAATGACGCATGAGAATTACGGGAGGTCGAAACTTTGGTGGCTTTAATTTATATGACGCGAAAAGAAGGTCATGGTAAGAAAAGTAAGGCGCGGGTATCTGGCCATGAGAATGAATAAGATCTGGGCGTGAAGTTAACATTAGATCAAGTAAAGTATCAGAAGAGGAAAGGTGATGAGTAGGACCAGTGGGTAAAAGTGTTAGATTAACAGAAGAAATTATGTTTCGTAGTTTGAATGCTCTGGAACTATTTATATTTTGGTTCTGGAGCAAACAAGTGTTAAAATCTCCCATCACAATATGGTGAGAGTACATAGCTAAAGAATCCTCCAGGATAGTTTCAAGCTTAGAGAAATAGTTAATGGAAGGGGGACAGTAAACGACTCCCAGGACTACTTTTATCCCTAAAAAGAGTAACTCAATAAATAAATATTCAGGGCCTGCGGAATACTCACTGGAAGACGCGCTAATGACTTTGTATGATAAGTCGGATCGTAAGAAAATCGCAACCCCACCCCCTCTGGAACCAGTTCGGTCATTTCGTATAAGCACATACCCAGGCAGACAATATGACGTAGACGGCAAACTGGGTTTGAGCCACGTCTCTGAGATAAGAATTGCATCAATAACCTGTGGAGAAGAAAATGTGCAGATTAAATCTGTGTAATGAGCAGGTATGCTTTGTGCGTTTATGTGGCAAACGTTGAAATTGTTTTTATGGTTACTCAGCACATTGCAAAGAGAAACATCAACATCTTGAGCATTTACAATTGAATCATCGCTACTAGAGTGTGTAGAAGAGTTGATCGACATAACAGTAATATTGTTGCAATACGATACAATACAATATAATATAATATAATACAACACAATACAATATAATATAATACAATATAATACAATACAGTCTTATAATATTAGATAATGTAAATATATGAATAATAATAACTTAATAGATCTAACTTATTTTGACTTACACTAAAACTAAATCTAAAATAACTACAGGTTTGGCAAGCTTACAAATTTTACACAATATGAGAAAATAAAAATAATCTAATAACAATATAATAATAGCTATACCAATACGTATCTAACACAAATGAAAAAAAATAAATAAAAACAATAATAACACTATTTGCACTACCTGCCAGTTTACAGTACATAACGAATACTACGAAAATTAAAAAGTAAAATAATATATGTTTAACTTAATATCTTAGTAAAGCACAAAGCAAAATTATTATTATATTAATAAAGTTCAATGCTGAAACCGAAAACCAGAGCCTTTGGTTTCAAACAATAATAAAGAAAAATGCGTATATTGGATGCATGAAGTTGGTTACCTTTGTCTCGAAAATAATAAAAGTAAGAACTGTCAGCAACAACCGCTAATTACGTCAATCGGATCATGCATGAATGTCATACTGAATGATTTGTAATTCTTTGAGGTTTTATCATTATTAGAGGTATTTAAAGAAAAGCGGCTATCACTAACATAAATAAGTGAATCAATTGCTAAAAAAGAAAAAGAAATAATTACTTATAACCGTGCTTATTAAATATTACAGTAACAAATTGATAATTTTAACCAAAATATAGTATTCGATGCGAAAACTATTGGGGATTGCAACTTATTATCTTATTATCTTCCGTATTCTCTATAAATACGGAGGCAGACTTTTGATCAATTAGCGCTTACTAAGTTTTGTTTTTGTATTGTCACTTATTCTTTATTATTATTTTTTGACGGAAAGTGGAACAAGTCAAACGATTTGTTTACTTGGGAAGTATGTTTACTAGGGATGGAAAGTGTGATGAAGATATTGAGAGAAGAGTGCAAAAGGGTAACGTAGTGAACGGTGCCATCCATAGTATAATGAACAGCCAAATAATGTCCCAAAAGTCACGGATTGCTGTTCATAATGCGGTGCTTGTTCCTACATTAATGTATAGGAGTGAAGGTTGGGTATGGCAGAAGAAGCATGAGAGTAGAATTAACGCTGTAGAAATGCGGTCGTTAAGGAGTGTATGTGGAGTGACGATAGCGGATAGAATAAGGAATAGCACACTGCGTGATAGATGTGGTTTGAAAGAAGATGTAGTGACAAGGATTGACAAAGGAATGCTTCGATGGTTTGGGCACATGGAAAGGATGAGTGAGAGTAGATTGACGAAAGGAATTTATAAATCTGATGTGGATGGATGCGTTAAACAAGGCAGGCCCAGGAGAGTGTTTTCCGACCAAATCGGAGACATCCTCAAAAAAGCTAGGTTGCCTAGTGCCCATAACCACAGAGCCTGTATGAAGAGAATTGTGGATGTGAAGGAAGCAAGGGAGCTGTGTAAGGATCGTGGTAAGTGGCGCTCCATTGTCTCTGCCTATCCCTGTGGGAAAAAGGCGTGACAATTTGATTGATTGATTGATATTTTTTGATTGAGAATTGTGGATGTGAGAGAAGCAAGGGATTTGTATCAGGATTGTGGCAAGTGGCGCTCCATTATCTTTGCCCATCCCTGTGGGAAAAAGTCGTGACAATTTGATTTATTTATTGATATCAAAACTTGACATATGACCTCGACTTACATGATGGTACACTAGGGAAAGTCCAAAAGCGCTGACGACAGAAAAAAAACGACTGACTTACGGATGCGTCAGGCCAAATATTGATTTTACCACTATTAGTCCTTAGTTATTGCTGGACAAGACCTTTTCGGCACGCCCTCGACTTTCTGCCTTACGCATTTAGAGGCTGCGACTCCTGGACAATAATCGCTTTACCATCCGTACAGGCAACACGCAGTGAATTAAAAGGCGCCGTGGAATACAATAATGTTTGTGGAATAATCAACCGTAAACTGAGACGGTATTTTTAGTCGTCGGCACTCTTGGACCTTCATCATGCCGATCATGGTCGAGGTCAGATGTCGAGTCACTTAAATAAGGGGAATGCTGTCTTTAACAGCCCATGTGTTCTTCCCATCCTATAATTTTGGAACCTTCAAGCGAAGCGTGTAAAGACATCTTTGGCCGGCATAGTGGCAGTGACTGAGGCAACCGATCTTCAAATGTCGCCTCTCAATAATAATTTAAAAAAGATACATACTAAACAAATTTGGTACGATTGGAGGAACATTTTTGTCTATTAAAATACGTACATTGTTGGCATTTCAATATAATTATTTTAATTGGAGCTGCCGCGCCAAGAACTCAAAAGGAATTTCATTATTGGAAACTTCTATCCTCAACATTCAGTAAATGGTTGGATTTAATGGAAACCCTTGAAGTTTTCATATTGCAATTAAAGCTATTGGGAATAATATATTTATAACATATATCTTCTAGTATTGTATAGTCTTCTGTCTGTGTGTATGTGTCCAAACTCCAAAATGACTTCACCTCAGACCATATAATATAAATAAACATTAAATGATCTATAGATATTTATCAATACTTATATGATCTGAAGACTTTACCAATTTTATTCAATTTTTTGTGTTTTTTTAACACTGGATGATATAGATTCATAAGTAGACTCTGCGATCTTGTTTTATTTAACTTTTGGGCAGGACAACGTCCGTGGGGTCCTCTAGTAATTATATAAAATAGGCTTGTATAAGCTACTTCTATAAGCTGTACTAAGTAAAAGGTAGAATTGTACTTTTTTTTTTATTGTGACACGACATCTGACCTCGTCCCGCCTGATGATAAGCAAGAGGAGGTCCAAGAGTGACGACGACTAAGAAAACCGGGTTTGTTCACGGCTGCCCCAGTCGCCGTCACTATGCCGGCCAAAGGTGCTTCTTCACGCATCGCTTGAAGGATCCAAGGTCATAGGATGGAGAGAAGACATGGGCAGGCAAAGCATTCCACTTGTCAATTGATCTACAAAGAAAAGACGCACCGAACTTTTTAGTTCGACTGCCGATTCGGTCGATAAAATGCGGATGCTTTCCCCGACCTGTGCGGGTATTACGGGAGTGAAAAGATGAGGTAGGAACAAGGCTCCTCGGAACATTCCCCGTGGTATAGGCGATAGAGGACGCACAGAGCCGCCATGTCTCTGCGTAGTTGCAGGGGCTCCAGAGTTCGCGTGACCTCTGCATCACCTATGATCCGGACAACTCGGCGCTGCAATGAATCCAGGGCATTAAGAAGATACTTGGCAGAGCCGTCCCAGAGGTGCGAACAGTACTCCGCGCAAGAGCGAATCTGTGCCTTGTAAAGTAGCAGGCGAAGCTCCGGCGCGAAGAACCGCCGCGGCGCACCTTGTTCAGAATGCCAAGTTTGCGGGAATGGGGAACGGCCCGCTCGATGTGGTCCCTGTGATTCAGGTCTTAATCATCGATTGAAATTAAAAGTCTACGTTATAAGTAACATGCAATTTATTCATAAATAATACCTTTAAGGGATGAATGACATGCTCATCTTTCTGGACTGCAAAGTGACTCAGTTGCTTTTCGAGACTAACTTTAAATTCCAACTAATCCGGCATAGTGAACGCTACAGTTATTTAAATGCATTGGCATTCACCCTCATTCATTTTAGTTTAACATCAGGCGGGGCGCTGCTAAATGTCAAGCCACAATAAAAAAAAATAACAAACCGAATTGCACATAAAACATGTAATTTTTTGTAAGTGGCCAGTGTAATTATAGGAAAATTGGTTTTGAAGCGCATTTGTAAGGCAAATTAAAAAGGAACAACGCAACATGCAAGAAAATTAATAGGTATAAAATAATCTAAAATTTTTTACAAAGTAAGTGGCAATTATAAACCTACATTATCCGCAGCAATAATATTAAAATCTTTTAAACTTGATTTAGTACAAGTAGCGGTAAGTAAATGCCCTGTTATTATGATATTCTGTTTAGTCCCTAAGTTTAACTGGTAGAAAATATTTAACGGCATTAAGTTTATTATGAAATGATAAAAGTATCTAATATTTATCCCTAAAACTTTTTATAACTTTTTCCTTTGTTTTCAAAACTTTATCGTTAAATTATAATATAATAAGAAATTTGTTGATAACCTAAAATCACTGCGAAAAACATTTATTATTTGTAATTATTAAAGAAAAATAAATAAATGTTGTAAGGTTAAAAAATATTTTCGAAAACTATTACAAAAAATATTGTTACGATTCTATTATTAAAGGATACTAATTGTACGAATTACTAGACTACATTAATTGTATACTAATTGAACCTAAAAAAAATTAAAACACATTCATCCGGTAGAACAAGAACTAAGCCTTTATTATGTAAATTGCAGCCATTAGGTTCGAATTCAATTTCTGAAAATTACTAACTATATGTATGGTTATTGGCCAATAATTATTGTAGGCAATGTCCTTAGAATCAGATTGGTGTGAGCACGTAACCCCTAAGTTTTATAAGTATTACGGAAAGTGTGATCGTTTTACTGAACATGATTATAGTTTCATTTACAAAGAAATCGTGACGCAGAATAATTTCCAACATGGTACTTGAAATGTAGTAAACTATGCTACTTTAAATAAGGCTTACTGCTTGACTGCTATTTTAGAATTTTATTGTGTTTTTATGAAAACCTTTATTATGGCTTGTACAGGTAGGTAATGCTTATCGGTCTTTGGAAAGAGATCTTCTCGTTTCGGCTTTGTAGAGCAACGTCCATGTCAAAACAAACATCATAATAATTAGGAAAGTTAACAGGACGGCCGAAGTTCACATATAAAGATACATTGGTACTGGTGAGTGGTTTCAAACCCGTGCCACTCGGCTTACGTACCCATTGCATTGCCACTACACCACGGTCGCCTTTAAGTAAGTAAGTTGTAGTTGTAACTTACAGCATATTGCCTGTAAAAATCACTTAAATGGCTATATCTGTGTTTGTATATAAAATATAAATTAAATGTATTAGTATAACAATAATACTATACTTAAAACTCTGAAAGAAACATTGAGATTCGTGACAAAGTTTGGTAACATAGGGCGTTTGCAACCCTTTTTGTTCGTGAGGACCTCTTCTTCTCGCGAAGTGCTCCAGCTTGGATTAAAATTTTAACACTTGGGCCGTTATTTCAATGCTTACTCAAATTTAAAATTTAGTATTTTTTTACAAGTCTTTTGTTATTGTATAAGTGATTCCATTTACCAAACAAATAAAATTTATTTAACCTGAATAAAGGTATACGATGTCTTCTCTAGATAATCAATAAATTAAATTGGCACGCATTCCTTTCTACGGGGATAGATGAAAACAACAAAGCACTACTTTTCCACATCCTGACACAACTCTTTTGCTTCCTTTACATCTACGATTCTCTTCATAAAATCTATATGAAGACATTGCGAAACCCTGATTTTTATTGTAAGTACTATTCAAACGTCTATGATTTCATAAGCGAAATACCCTTCGGATCAATCCCTTTTTGTCTTTACACTCATCTGTGACTTATTGATTTTATTTTATCAAATTTGTTTTATTGTACCTAAATTAACGTAAAACATAGATAAAAAGGGGTATTACTGAAGTTTATTCAAATCAAAGTATCTCTTAAAATAATCAAAAGTTTATCATTATCATTATTATTAGCCGTCTATTGCTAAACATAGGCCTCCCCTTTTGAACGCCATTCGGAACGACAAGATTTCAGTCGCATCCTCCGGTTAATTATGCCGTCAGTCCACCTAGTGGAAGACCTACCCACGCTGCGTCTTCCGGTTTGTGGTCTTCACTCACGTACCTTTCTTCCCCATCCGTTATCGGTTCTTCGAGCGATGTTCGCAGTTAGCATAACTACGGAGTTTGTATGGGAGGTGTTCACCTTTTATATGAGAGGTGAACACCTGTCGTGACAATTGATGATGATTATTTTTAACCTCCGACTCAAAAGAGGGGTGTTATAAGTTCGACTTGTCTGTGTATCTGTGTGTCTATCTGTGGCATCGTAGCTCCTAAACGAACGGACCGATTAGGATGCGGTTTATTATTGTTTGAAAGCTGACATGATCGAGATGGTTCTTAGTTACAATTGATGAAGATATGATTAGGGGTTTAAAAGTCATCAGCTCGTTATTTTTGGTTCTATCACTGCACTATATCAGTACTTTAATAAAGTGTAAATAACATGAATTACTATAAATATGTCTATTTGTTATTTATGGACTTTAGTAGGGATTTTAGATTGAATTGAAATATCAGTCCCAAGCTTGTAACGCTTAGATTTAGCCGAGGGCAATACTTAAACAATTGAGGAGTAAACTCAACACCAAACATTATCTCGCCAACTGAACAAGTTCAACTTGAATAGAAAAACTTCATTCCTGTTGTTTTCATTAATATTATGAAAATTGCATTAATAGATTCACGCGTGCAATTTCGTCAATTCTTCGTTTGCAAGACCAGCCCGCATAGTGGATGTGACTGCTACTTACAGTTATTTAACTATAATAGCAGTCACCTTCATTTATGGACTGCACTCCAGCTTAACATCAGGCGGGGTACTGTCATATGTAAAGTTATAATAAAAAATAAAGAAGTAAAAAATTATTCAATTATGTAATTTAATTAAAGAAAAACATTTCTTAAGTACGAAGGTTACATTTTTTAAATACAATTCGTAGAAATTGTACAATACGTAAGTCTAAAGCTTCTCATTTTCCACAACTAACGGAGTAATTCTAGAAAATTCCGCTTATTTACATCGCCTTGGGCGGAACTAACTCCGGACTCGGTTTCTAGGAGAAAATTGGTAATAACAAATAAAAGAAACTTGGCAATTACCTACAGATCTTAAAATACTAGATGAGGCTTATTATGGCTTCCTAAATGAAGTTTCTTTCTTTATTGTGGATCGACATTGACAGCACTCTGCTGAATTATTCGTAGTGTAATATTTTTATAGGGCTCGTAAATATGTAATACCTAATATTATTATATATGTAAATATATAATAATATCGGTCCTAAATATGTAATACTAATGCGTTTTGTTCTCATCAAAACCAAATATAGCATCAGTTGCCTTTATTCGTCGACCGTACTTTAGCCTATTAACATCAGACGATATGCCGTCGTATGTCGCGCCACAAATAAAAAAAAATGTCAGGTCTCTATTTTTACGAAGCACCACTGTCCCCTATTCTGACACAACTCTCTTGCTTCGTTCACATTTACAATTCTCTACTTATAAGTATCTATAAGTAGTCTATTTGGCCGGCATAGTGACGGCGACCAAAGCAATCGTAAAATCTAATCTTTAACGGTTTTTCAGCATCGGCGCGTTCAAACCTTCCTTAGCTTACTTAAGTTGGTAAGTCGAGGTAAGATGTCGCGTCTTGACGATACAAAAAATATTTATGGATTGCGAGGTCTGCTGATATATATACTATGTTAGCAACAGACTGCACCGATTCAATTGCATATTGCGAACAAAGATACAGTAATTTTTTATTTTCTAACAAGTTATATTACTTTCTTATTAACTGTTAGTTTTAAATAAACTGCTAATATTATTACTTAAATATACAATTTAAAAATTAAATAACAAATATTAGGTAAAAACTGGTTTTAGTTTAATTGCTTTTGAAGAGAATTGTGGATGTTAGGGAAGCGAAGGAGTTGTGTCAGGGTCGTGGCAAGTGGCGCTCCATTCTCTCTGCCTATCCCTGTGGGAAAGAGGCATGACAATTTATTTCATTGATTGCTTTTACTTAATCTTTTTGTTTAAATGTAAAGACGGAAACTTTAGATTTTTATTTTTATTGTGACTCGACATATGACAGCACCCCGCTTGATGTTAAGCCAAAGTGTGGTCCATGAATGAATGTCACTGCTACTATAATTCAATAACTGTGAGTAGCAATCACATCCACTATGCCGGCCTAGATGGAACCGGCAACTTACAAGCTGATCCCGAAACGTGACCAAATCACTTCACGGTCTGTAAGTGGTGGTACTACCCCGGATCGGCAGACTGGGTACCACTGCCTACCACTCTTTGAAAGATAAGATAAGATCGAAAGTTTCCGGTTGGCCTGCATAGTGGATGCAACTGCTACATGCAGCAATTTAACTGCAAGTAGCTACCTTACTTTGGCCTAACATCCGGCGGTGTACTGTCACATGCCGAGCCACAATAATAATAAATAATAAACACATCCATAATGTGCATAAAATAAACAAAAAAGTTATATATACACAAATATCGACGGCCCCCAGGTAAAGTATCGAAACTACAAAAACTACAATTTACAGGGGAGCTGTTTGAAGTTTGTTTTTAATTTTTTTAAATGGTCTTAACCGATACTTAAAAGTTATTATTTTAATATACCTCTATAACGTGCCCTATTATTGAACTTAAATCCTTTTTTAAAATATTTAAGTTATTTTCTCGAAATATTTCACTTTCGATAATATACATTGCTAAATAAAGTTCACTTTTTATCGAATGTGGTAGTTTCGATACTGTTCTATGTAAATAAAATCTTAAAGTGTGTGGAAAGTGGCACTTTCAATGGTTTTCTCGGTCAAACATATATAATTAAAATACTTTCGATAGTATTTTTTGTTAGAAAATTAAATTAATTAATCTAAATTTGTAAAAGCTTCTATAAAAATATCAATAATTGTATTAAGTAATAAGAAAAACCACCTAAATTCGATAGTATTCATTTAATAATACACATTAGGAACAAATAACAATTATTAACTAAATATTAAAAAATACAAGATTAGAGCGTTAAGAAAATTACTATACCTTTAGCTATTATTTGTCACATATAGATATCATCGAATATTATTATGAGATCAATCTAGATATCGTTAATATACATAGATGATACTTAACTAATAATTAACAATATTTATTAGGTAGTAATTACTCATCGTTATTACACTTTTAACATAAAAAATAGAACTTCTCTAACTTTGTAAATAAATAAAAAACTAAAACATAATTCTAACACTTACATTCAAACTAGGTACACATAATAATTTTGTTCAATGTAAACTTATTAATATTTCATATAATAGTATTATAGAGCCTTCGTCATCAGTCCTATCAATAATATAACCCTCATTCATCATTTTCATCGCTTTCATAGGCATTTGAAGTCTGACTTACTTTAAGATTTTTATAGAAATCATGATATTGTTTAGGTATGTGTCCAGTATTACAAAGTGCTACAAAATCCTTATATTATGCTTCAGCAATCGGTAAACTGCCTGAATAAAGCGGAGCTAAGTCACTTTCAGAGTGTTCAGTCATCGTTTTTTTATTACGACGAGCTTTAACTAAGGTATTTAGTATCATATAATTTGAATCAAAGTAATATTTATAGAAAATAACATTACGTTCATCTTTTATAACATGGATCTCTTTGATGCTATTCCATTTAACATCCTGGCTTAAATTTTTTTTTTCCAATTTTTATTATTTAATAACATTTTAAAATCGAAAATCATGTCATGCGATACCTCTGTTACAAGGTAAGGTTCATTATTTGAACCAAAGCGTACCATTGGTCGGGAGTGTAAATAATTTTACCCTTTGCTGAACGCTCAATAAGTGCATGTACACTATCAGCTTCTTGTTGTGTATGGCCAGACTCCAAGAACCTATGTGTAATGTCAATGTCATACGTACTGCTGGCATACATAATAGAGACTATAAATTACTCTGTTCTAGTTTTGACCAGCGCAGTTATCTTTTTTGAATAAAATTAAGGACACAGCTAGCTACTTCATTAGCTCCTCGTTTTCCTACGTTTTTAGGCCATAAATAACAAGAAACTTCTTTTTTCCCAGTGTCAAAGATAGTAAGATGCATAAGCGATAACTTTCTTTTATAATAAAACAAAGATACCTCCCACTAGGGCAGTTAAGTATTTTCTGGAAGTCATAAGTTGCGCACACAATTTTTGATGAACTTTGGCTAGCTTGTTCTTTATCGTCAGTATTATATTTTCAAGCTGATTCTTTATTTAAAATGTGTTTAGCGTGCACTGCTTTCTGTTCGTCGGTCGGGTGTTCTTCATTGAAAAATACATGACACTTATCACATAAAAACTTTTTGGAAATAAAAAAAGCAATGTTCATATTGTCATTAACAGTAATTCGGTATTGTCTCTCATTTTCTGCTTTATTGCATCAGGAACATCTTAGCAAAACTCAAATTATTATCTAAATACTACTTATTGCTGTTTTTGTGTGTATAATAGGACTCCACAGGTTAGAAAGAATTGACATGATTGCGAACACTTCGAATCGCAAAGTCGCAAGATTTTCGTCATAAATGTTGTTCAATATGATCCATTCTTCATCTGTGTACTGGCAAGGTACAGGGGATTCTGTTGTAGACAAAATTATTACAAATGAGTATAGTTTCAATTTGTAATTTTCATAGAAAAATATCGAAACTACCACTTTTGATATAATATAAAATTTTAAAATCATGTTATATTATCGAAAGTGGTAGATTCGGTAGAAATTTGTATGACCTTTACCATGTATACTATCGAAACTACCACTTTTGATATTATATTAAATTTTAAAATCATGTTATATTATCGAAAGTGGTAGATTCGATAGAAATTAGTATAACCTTTACAATGTAAACTATCGAAATTACCACTTTCCACTGTTTACTTTGTCAACCTTAAACATTTTATATAAATGTTACAATTTATTGGAAAGTAATACTTTTAAATAAATTAAATAATGACTATATTATACTGTCATAGATAGTTTTTCAAAATAGGCGTAAATATAATAACTATAATTAAAAAACCTGACCAGGAGGGTTGTCTTCGTTATTGTCACTTAATTTACCAAGTGCCATTATTTTCATTTGAAATTAAATCAACTAGAAGTTTACCTCGACTATATTTTTTAAAATGTGCCATTCTGTCCAAAATTAGATAAAACAAAAAGAATGTGTACCTTAAAACTAAATTATTTATAAGGTATTAACAAAACAATTTCACGTCGTGTTTGCGTCACATAGCAGCGTATACTGACGAGACTGGTAGATACAAGTCTGTGCACGCGCACGTTGTCGCAGTATAACATCGAATGTGACTCATTCGATAGTTTTCTTTGTCCGTAATACGTAAGTTCGTTTATGTTCGATTAAAAAGTACTCAAAAGAGGCATTTTTTTGAAAAAAAAACTTAACGAAATAAAAAAGTGCTAATTTTTATTACGATTAGAACAATAAAACAAAAACGGCATTTTTACAGATTCGATACTTTACGTGGGGGCCGTCGATATATAAAATTACATCACACACAATATATATGTGACCGTATAATTGTGAATACCGTTAGTTTATAATCTATCTCGCGAGATTGTAAACTGTCGATAAATTGTGAACTGTACCATACTGCTTACAACATAACGTATTAAACTACGACAGTTTATTAATATTTATTATTAAATATTATATTTTTATATTATGTTATAGATATGGATTAGGTATTAAAAATTAATATGTTATATTGTAAGCAGTATGGTACGGTTTATAATTTATCGAGAGTTTAAAAACTCGCGAAAGATTATAAACTAACGGAACGGTATTCACAATTATACGGTGATATAAGTATACATATTTGTCTATAAACATATTAGACTTGTCATAAGATGTTATGTAGCACTACATAACAACTTTGTTAATGAATTAAATAAATTTTATGCGGCTTACTATCGCGTTTATTTTGGTTTTGATTTTACAATTCTTTATTATTCCGACGTTTCGAGAGCTTTGCAGCCATCGTGGTCACGGAGAGACTGAGGTATTTTCTTTCTAAACCTATGACATTTGAATGCCTTAATTCCGACAGAAAAGTAGGCCTACATTTTACAGTAGTAGGCCAGTTTGCTGATCCGGGATAGTACCACCACTTTCAAGCATACAGACTGTGAAGTCACTCAATCGCGTTTCGGGATCAGCTTGAAAGTTGTCGGTTTAAACTAGGCCGTCTTAGTGGACAGCTATTAAACTACATAATCATCAACTGTATATTAGCGTCGCCTCCATACATGGACCGCAGTTCACCTTAACTCCGGGCGGGGTGCTATTTATTTTATTTTTATTCACATTTCTATTTTTTTCTATTTTTTTTAAATAATAAATCATCATCATCAGCCAGAACGCGTCCACTGCTGAACATAGGCCTCCCCCTTAGAACGCTATTTCGAACGACAAGACGAAAAATGATAAATAGAAAAATAAAAATAGAATAATATAAAATAGAAAAATAAATATCGAGTTACAATAAAAATAGAAGAAAAAAGCAAGTAGGAATAAGAACCAAGAGGGTTGTGAAAGAAACGTTGGAAGTTGTTTAGGTACATGCCTCGATTCTTACATAGTCTAGTAACAAAGTTGTCTTTATGCTTAATCAATCAATAGATAATTTAATTAATAGTTCATTGAATTTCATTCTAGGTACATTTAAGTACATACTTGGTACATTTGCTTTCATACTGCATACTGCGTTTTCGTTATAATACAATCCTGATGAACATCGATATTGCAATAATATATTATAATAAAATTCTAGGATATAAGTGAGATCCATAGGGGTGGTAATGTATTCTTGTATTAGCCGACCTGCTTGTTCACAACCAACTCCATATAAAACGAGTTAATGCAATAGCTTCCTCAATTTTCCATTTCACTGCTTTATTCATTTACTACTGCTTATGTGAAATACTACTTTTTTACTTTACTTTTTTACTGAAAACCTTTGTTCGAATATGAAAAATATATATTAATTCTGTAACTTTACAAAAAACAAAATGTATAAGCACTTTGGTAGCCTAATATAAAAATGTGACAAAAAATAAATAATGTAAGTATATAAAAATTATATCACCTATTATGTCTTCCACCTCCCACTACAACATCTTTAGCCTTTATTAAAATCTTTATTTATTTTTATAAATACCTTTGTTTTTATTGTGACACGACACGACACGACATCTGACCTCGACCCGCCTGACGATAAGCAAGAGGAGGTCCAAAAGTGACGACGACTGAAAAAATCGAGTTAGTTCACCGATGCCTCAGTCGCCGTCACTATACCGGCCAAAGTGTATACATTTATGTACACAAACTATGTATTCACAGTACAATCACTTAATTGAAAGAAAAATAATTTATTATCATGAGCAAGGGTTTAGTATGCACTTATTTGCTGTCGTCTGTCGTCTGTACGATGTGTCTGATTCTACCACGGCTTTGGAAAGGCGTATAGCGAGGGAGACGGCAACAAGAAACTCGTTAATTATAGCCTGTACATTCTTTAACTGGGTACAATAAATTATATTCAATCATTCAACTAAATCGTCACGCCTTTTCCCCACAGGGATAGACAAAGACAACGGGGCGTCACTTGCCACGATCCTGACACAGCTACCTCGCTTCCCTCACATCCACAATTCTCTTTATACAAGCTCTATGATTATCGGCACTAGCAACCCAGCTTAGATTAAATATTGAAATATTTAGTAATAAAAAAGAGGTAGGTATTTGCTTCGGGTGAAACAGTGGTGTCCAGTTTGCTAGCCGGGGTAATGCCGTCACTTACAAGTATACAGACCGTGATGTGACGTAGTCGTGTTTTGGGATCAGTTTGTAAGTTGCCGGTTTTAACTAAGGTAACTGTACTAGCAGTCGCCTCTATTCATGGACCGCAATCAAGCCTAACATCAGGCGGGGTGCAGTCATAATATGCCGAGCCATAATAAAAGAAAGAAAATAAAAACACTGCAAATATACGTATGTTATACTCGTATGTTAGGTTTTACAAAAACACCACACGTAAAATCGAAATTGGCATGCTCTTTGCTGGACAATATGGAGTGGAAAAGCATGAAATATGCCGTTTATATGTTCTATATTTTGGGACCTAAACTAGGCGTATCTATGTGGATCTGTCAACTGAACGTGATGATATTTTCAATCACTCAACCGGTTTCCATTTATTTTGTAGTTTCATTCGTGTTTCGATATTACATATACGCACTATGTTGTCTGAATTTTGTAGTTGATCCCGCAAAGCCTGATGTAGGTAAAGCGATTAAAACGAATGTGTTTTATTTGACTTAATTGTACTTGAAATTCTAAACAATGTCCTAAAATAATTACATAGATAAAATCGATGGTGGTACGATATGAATAAAGAAATAATAAAAAAAAGTATTATAGATAAGATACATATTTCTTTGATAACCAAATTTCGAAAACAATATTTATTAGGACAGAATTATTAATTTTTAATATTCTCTGCTGTATAATAGCCTTTATATAATATTTTGTGTGTGTTTTATGTTTTTTGGTATACTTAATTGATTTTTATTTTTATATTTATGAAAAACTATTATTAATATCCTTATTGAGTCCAAAGCCACAACGGTCATAAAATAGCAAAAAAAGAATATTTTATTGCATAATGTAGGGACCTACTTGTAAATATGTAAGCTCCAAAAGAAACATTACTTATTCAAGAAACTTATAAGGCTTCAGAAGGTGCGCAAAAAAAATCCATTTACTTTATAGCAATATGCTATTTTCATATATTTATTTTTAAACTTTTTTATTCTATAAAAGAGATCTTTTGTTACAATACAATGTAGGGAAATAAATTTTCAGTTCGCTTTGTTAAAAGATTAGATTTTACCTCTCTTTTGAGGTTGGTTTATTTCGGATTGACGCCACGAGTTCGTTACCAAAAGGGGATTAGCAGGAATAATAAAATAGAACGTTTTGCTTACCTACGTATTTTACTGGGACTCGCCTAGTGGTTAAACTAGCAAAACTAGCAATGGAAATGAACTCGCAAGGGAAGTCGACGACTGAAAGAGCTACTCGGTTTAGTTGATCCAGCAGGGACAGTTAGACAATAAGAACGGTACCGTCTCTCAATAAAACTATTAATCGTTGTGGTGAATATAGTCGGCGCGACGACACGTTTAATCTTTATAGTTACTAGTCATGTTTTGGTGGTTTCAACCCACCTTTTTACCACTTTGACAATCGCCGACGAATAATTTATATATCCCAACCCAGCTGTATTATAATCGTACGAGTAGATCCTAAAAGCGCATAAGTAAACAATAATATTTAATAAAATATATTTTTTTAATCCTTTAGTACCTAACGATTGTGACATTAAATTCCAATGGCTATTTCAACATATAGCTGTGAACACATAGAACAGGTCATACAGCTTGTAGAACAGATGGCTTTTTGGGCCTAAAAGTTCTCGAACCACGTACAGGAATATGTGACGATCGCAGGGGGAAGCCTATGTCAGTGTATAAGCCTATAGCAGTATGTAAGCCGATAGCAGTGTACGACTAATATCTGGGAGAGTGGGCTATTGAAATCTCCCTATATCACTGCGATCATTCAGTACTTATATAAAACATAAAAAATCTACTTTTGGGATCTATGGCTTTGTAAAGCGGTAGTATAATAATTAAAGTAGGAATGAACTAGGTGTGATAATATGGAACAAACCTAGAGTTTTACGTATGTGTATCCGAAACGAAATCAAAAGAGTACGAGCGGTATCGGATTAAGAGTCTATTGTTACAAAACGATAAATATCCTCCTCCTGAACAACTAAGCTGTAGGATATAGCAATGTTTACTCTAAAATACAATAGCGTAAAAGGTTGAATATATGTGCATATTGTTCTCAGCAAAAGAGCTGTTGGATTTTATATCTATATAATAAATACTCCTGTATTCATTATGTAGGTAGGTATTATATAGAGTGGTAGGCGTTCCGTTGAGCGTGAAGTCCCGGGTTCGATTTCCTGTCGGAGCAAAGATAATGTTTCGTCGCTTTTATTTGTAATATTTAATAATTAGATTAATTTTAACAAATATTTGTTAATAAACAAAAATAAAGCGGATATTTGCTCAGTGTCGGGTTATCTAAGAGTACACAGTAGTGCACAGTCTACAGATCCAGGGTAGTACCACATTCAATAGAACATATTGTGAAGTGACTTAGTCGCGTTTAGGAATCAGCTTTCAAGTTGCTGCTTTTAACTGGGCCGGCATAGTGGACTAGTAGTAGAAGTCGGCTTTATTCATGGACAACACTACAGCTTAACATCAGGTGGGTTGTTGTCATATGTCGAGTCACAATAAACAAAAATATCACCATAGTCCAGCAGTCGTGAGGTTTGGGTTGTTATTATACGCGACACACCAACGATGTGTCACACGGGACATGAATTCACTTCTGAATAAACCATGAGTTGTTTTCAATTTAGCGTAAAAGCCCGCCGTCATAAAAGCTCTACACACATTCATAATTATTATTTATGATTCGTGGATATGATTAACTTGCTTGTGGTTTAGCTTAATGTTTTTGTTTTTATTATGCTTTTTGTATGTAATCTTTATTAATTAATTATTAGAAAATGTTGTTAAGTTTTATATATTATGTTGTTGTTTAGGCGACCGTGGTGTAGTGGCAGTGCAATGGTTACGCAAGCCGAGTGCACGGGTTTCGAAACCACTCACCGGTACCAATGTATCTTTGATATATGTACTTTGGTTGTCCTGTTTCTATGATACAAGCACTTTAGTAGCTTAGTATAGAAATGTATAATAATATATAAAATTAATAATGGTAGTGGCTGTAATTAACTTGGTTATTATTGAAACGTCAGAATAATAAAAAAATGTAAAATCAATAACCAAAAATAAACGCGATAGTAAGCCGCATAAAATCTGTTTAATTCATTAAGTACCAATGTTTTATTTTGTTATAAAGCTAGATAAATTGACACGGCTTCGAGCGGACATGCAACCCTGCCTCATAGGTATTTATATATTTAAATATTGCGTATATTTCTAAATATTACGTATATTTATGTGAATCGTATCTCTCTAAGAACACACTTAATTTCATTATTAGGGTTAATTTAATCAAACAATCTAATTACCACGCCTCAAATCATTATATACAATACACACAAAGACAATATACACAAGACAATAAAGCGCTAGTTTCTACACTTCTGACACAACTCTCTCGCTTCCCTCACATCCACAATATCACACACAAGCCTCTATGGTTACCTAATTTAAATATTTATTGCAATGGTGTTATGAAAGAAGAAGGGTCTGCTATTAAAAGTAGAACCTATATACAATAAGCAGAAGTTGTGTAGAAATTGGCGCTTCAATATTTTTTTTATTTTAACACGAGATCTGACCTCGACCCGCCTAATATTAAGCAAGAGGAGGTCCAAGAGTGACGACGACTGAAAAAACCGAGTAGTTCATTGCTGCCTCAGCCTCAGTCGCCGTCACTATTCCTGTAGGAACAGACTCTGGACAGGTTTAAATAATTGTATATTACAGTTTATTCAAAATAAAACTTGGTATAGTTTATAATTAACTGTTTTTATTATAGTTTATAATTAGTTTATTCAGTAAAAGGCTTGGTATAGTTTGTAATTAAATGTCAATTATGAAAGTTGTCAAACGCAGAAGAAAATAGAGTAAACAACATAGATTTCCGGTCACAAAAACACACGAGACGTAAACAGCAACATATTTCACCACGACTACGATCGTACTATTCTGTTATTCGATTCGTTATTGTAACATATTATTATAATAATCGTAAAATAAACTACTTCAAGTGCATAGACCGTGAAGGGTCTTTTTTGTGTTTCGGGATCAGCTTCAAATTCGGCGGTTCCAACTAGGCCGGCGTTGTTGTTGCGACTGCTATTTGCAGTTATTTAACTGTAGTAGCAGTCGCTTTCTTTCATTGACCTTTTTCTAGCTTAATGATAGCTTATGTGATAAGTGCTATCATATATCAAGCCACAATAAAAAAAAAATCTTGTACATTTTCATGGTATTGTTTGATTGGTATTGTTTGATTTGATCTTAAATTTTAATTGTAACGTTACAATTTTGACAGGTATAGGCATTGACAACGCAATATTTTTTTAAAGTTTAAAAGTCATTTATAATACTTTTAATTCAAACAATCAGTCAAATAGTTACGTCTTATTCCCACAGGAATAGAAAGAGACAACGGTCCAAGACAATTTTCGTATTCACAATACTCTTTAATTTTAATCAATCAAATTGTCACGCCTTTTTTCCACGTGGATAGGCAGGGACAATAGAGCGCCACTTTCGACGATCCTAACACAACTCCCTTGCTTCCTTCACATTCACAATTCTCTTCATACAAGCTCTAAGGTTATGGGCACTAGGCAACCTAGCTTTCTTTTTTCTTAAATTTATACAACCTATAGGGTTATATTAGGCATCTTTAATAACGAATTAAGCTGGTTAGTCAATACAGAATAGAAGAAGTTAATGTTGAAATTCGCTTGCCTGAGATCAAGACACGTTTCCAGTTCAAAGTTTAGTTACAAAGTTTACGTTGCGATCTTTAGCTTCCGATTTGGAATGGCAGTTGTGGTAACTTTGCTAAAACTTGCTGCGAAACTAAATGACAAGTTTGAAATGGATGATAAAAAAACTATACATTTGGTAATAACTTTATTTTACAACATTGGATCCTTAAAGCGAGGCGTGACCACGCATTGCTGGCCGGCATAGTGACGGCGTTTGAGGCACCCGTAAAGTGAGTCGGTTATTTCAGTAGTAGGCGCTCTGGGAATAGGCATTACTTTAAAATTTTGTTAATATTCATACACCTTGGTTAGGTACTAAAATATAAAGTTAATTATAAACACATAATTTACGAAATAATATATACGAGTATATTTAGGTATTTTTTATAGGTCACCCCGGTTCAAAACAAAATAAATCTTTAGTGTTTCTACAATTCACTTCTAAAAGCTTAGTACAGAAGTGTAAAAAATATTCAGGGAAGATATTTAGATGCGCCATGGTAAAGGCATGGTCCATGCCTTAGCTGATGAAGCCTTTTCACGCTTACGATCCAAGGTTATAGGAAGGGAGTAGGTACACAAACCAAGTAAAACTGCTTAGTTTTGTTGACGGTCGACTAAACGTAGATGGATATTTAAATGTCTTAAATTATTATTACTACGGCATCGTAAATCAAAGCTTACCTTTTATAAATTTAGTACCTACCTAGGTATTGTCGAATACATTTTAATTAAAAGTTTTTTAAGACCTTTTAAAAAACTCTATACTTTAATTCCTACCGACAATTTGCAAACAATCAAAAGTTTGCTTTTCGTTTAACTTATAGCCAAACGTTCACAGACAAGTGGGGAGGGGAGGATATCGAACACAGATCAAATATCTTTAGACAGCATATAAGAGAACTTAAGCCGTGCTTGCTAATCTATTTTTGGACCACAGGTTGTTTTAGCAACAATTTTTCTCATGCAAACAAAAAAGGCAATTAAACATAACTTTATCGTCAGTTAAAAAAAAGGCTAACATTTCAGTCTTTGACGCTCTTGTTTCGCCTTGCTTACTATCAGGCAAGTCGAAGTAATCTATAGGCAGCGCGTCGATAAAAAATCTCCACAAACGAATATTCGAACGAATGAAACGCTTCAATCACAATTATACAATTATCACACTTCAGTTTTTTCAGTCGTCGTAACTCTTGGACCTCCTCTTGCTTCTTATCATAAGGCGGATCAGATGTCGTATCACAAAAAAAAGATTCTTCTGAATGAGAGTCTAATGATTGATGAACTACAATATTGAAAAAACACGTACAAAGTGAAAATGGTTTATTTATCTTTTTGCAATCAGATTAGAATCGTTTGTGGAAGGAGTTTTGGTACGCAATACGCGACCGTTTCAACGGACAGTTACATTGATTGTTCATTCAAAGGGAATGCTCAACGATTTTGCTTTAGTTTTATTTGCTCGTAAAAGTGCTATTTAGAATTGATATTGTATTTTTTTCTATTTTTTTTTAATTATTTATATTGTGACCTCAACCTGGCTAATGGAAGCATAATAGAGGTCAAAGAATACCACAAAAACCAGACTGTAATCCACAGGTTAACTAATTATTATTTACATGAATTAAACTTTATGTGGCTTACTATCGCGTTTATTTTTGGTTAATGATTGTACAAATAAAATCTATATTATTCACATGTCTATTTTAAGCTATTAAACGTGTTTACGCTATAAACACAGGAATAGAACCATAATTACCACCGGAACATCGATCGCCTTATCATTCTATCTCAACAATAACTCTATTATAGTCAATATATTGAGCTAAGTAATCTGGAACAGGCACGTTCCTAGCCTTGATGACGTCACAAGTCATGTCAAAGCGGTACCCAGGTGAATTGAATCAGAGGCACTCAATTGGGGGCAGAGCGTGGTTAGTTCCACTTTAACTTGTAACTACCAAACAAAGTTTTGTATAAGCTTCAAGCTAACAATTTGGATTCGTTAACTTATTTACATGTTTTATTGTGATGTAGATGTCATAGGATTTTAGGTTGTAAAGTTATTAGATTTTAGGTTATTGTAGCCTGATTAAACCCGCTTGATTTCCAATCAGAGTGCAGTCCAAAAGGAGGTGACTACAACTTCAGTTAATTATCTGCATGTAGCAGTCGCATCCACTACGTCGGCCTGGATGGAACTAGCAACTTTTAAGCTAATTTAAGTGTACAAGACTTAAAAGTAATGGTACTACCCTGGATCAACAGACTGTGTAAAAGACTACTTTTGCACTGCTTACTGTCATTTGCCTGATTGTAAGCAAGAGGAGGTCCAAGAGTGCGGATGACTGAAAAAAACTAGTCAATACACAGTAACCTTAGTCGCCGTCGTTATGCCGGCCGGTCTTTTGAAGCTTCGCCTGCAAGTGGGCGAAGTCGCGGCAAAAAGAGTGGTAGGCAGTGGTACCCAGTCTGCCGATCCGGGGTAGTACCACCATTTACAAGAATAAAGACTGTGAAGTGATTTGGTCACGTTTCGGGATCAGCTTGTAAGTTGCCGGTTCCATCTAGGCCAGCATAGTGGATGTGATTGCTACTCACAGTTATTGAATTGTAGTAGCAGTGACATTCATTCATGGACCACACCTCGGTTTAACATCAAGCGGGGTGCTGTCATATGTCGAGTCACAATAAAAAGAATAAAAAATAATGTAGCTTGGTAATCGAAGTCCTTATTTATACATGTAGATATATCTCCCCTCAGATATATCTACATGCATAACTTAGGATCAGTTTCAATATACAACACCCGGAAACATAGATCTATCACTTACAGGGCTCGAACCCTTTTCTCAGCCATATTTATTATTTACCCACATAGCGGACCAAACTACTGTTCTCGGCATTTATTTGACGATATTCATTTTTACCCTCCAAAGGGTCAGTGTAAATAAATAAATAAAAATATAAAAAATATAAATAAATACATAAATAAAATAAAGGTTAATAATATACCTCAATAGTATTAAATGTAGCCCTACAAATTTTTAAATTTTTATTATGATTTACAATTAGATAGGTACCTAATGATTGGTCTCCGCTCAGGCTAGCGCAAGCCAATTAATATACATATAATAAACTAAAAAGTAGGTGGTACTTCAAACAAATTAGCCTTGTATGTATTATGTTTATAGACTTGTCTGTATATAAGCAATAGGAAGTCCAAAAACGCCAACGACAGAAATAACGACTCAGTTCTCATTTGTTCTCCTAAATGTAATTTACTTATTTTTATTGTTACAGATAATGCAAGCAGTACTGGTATTGGCAGTACGCGCATGAATGGATTAACAAGATTCCCACTGTCCCTATTTACAATCTAGCGAAACCACAGCCAAGGGGACGGGCTTAGGAGATTCAGCGGAGAAAGAAGACCCTGTTGAGGTTGACTCGCTAAGATTTCGAAGTAAATCGCTTACTTTGAAAACTTTCAAGCTGATCCCAAAACGCAACTGTTTATAACAATCAATCAAATTGTCACGCCTTTTTCCCACAGAGATAGGCAGAGACAATGGAGCGCCACTTACCACGATCCTTACACAACTCCCTTGCTTCCTTCACATCAGCAATTCTCCTCATACAGGCTCTGTGGTTATGGGCACGAGGCAACCCAGCTTTTTTCAGGATGTCTCCGATTTGGTCGGAAAACACTCTCCTGGGCTAGCCTTGTTTAACGCATCCATCCACATCAGATTTATAAATTCCTTTCGTCAATCTACTTTCACTCATCCTTTCTATGTGCCCAAACCATCGAAGCATTCCTTTGTCAATCCTCGTCACTACATCTATTATCGCAACTGTTTTCTAATATGAAAGTGGTGGTCGGTAGATCTAACTCCTTATTGCTGTTTAATGTACATAATGTTTAACATACATAATGATACTTACAACCTTAGAGGATATATATAAAGGTAATATATATAGGTAAAGGATATATATATATCCTTTATAGGTAATTATTACTCTGAGCTTACAACCTTTTATACTCATTACACTATTATTTGTTTCTTGCACCTGCCTTTCACTAACCGTTTGACTCTAAGGTTGACTGAAAGATGAAGTTGCTTGGCTTTTAGTCCGCCTAAAATTAGGGATATTATAGCAACAAACAAAGAAAAAAATAATACGACAACTTAAATAGCATCGTTAATCCTATCCTTTGGTGTGTTTATATATCGGTGTATCATATACAAACACGAGTTGCTATTCGATAAAGCTTAGCGATATTGGAAATCTCGGTGAAAGGATTAAATACAGATCAGCACTATCCCACTAGATAATGTATTACTCACGATACTTGATTATGTTAATATTAGTTTTTGGATATAGGATATTACAGGAATAAACATGATAATGTATATTGTATGTAAATGTTCAAGTAATATGTTTTTTAATCATGCCTGGACATAATATGTCAGCACACCGCCTTAAGCTGAAGTACGCCGGCAGTACGCCGGCATAGTGGCGGCGGCTGGGGCAGCCGGGAACTGACTCGGTTATTCCAGTCGTCGTCACTCTTGGACCTCCTCTTGCTTATCATCAGGCGAGTCGAGGTCAGATGTCGTGTCACAAAAAAAAATGGACGTCCATGAATGGAGGTGACTGCTACTACAGTTAAATAACTGTATGTAGCAATAACATCCACTATACCTCTAGTTGGAATCAAAAACTTACTAGCTCCCGAAACTTCTATAGACTTCAGTCACTTAACGGTCTATAGACTTGTAAGTGGTAGTACTAGCCCGGGGATTGGCAGACTGGCAGCTACCACTTTAATTGATTTTTTATTTTGTTAATTTTAATTTGGGGAACCAAAGGAGTTGCATTAGGATCGTGACAAGTGGCGCTCCATTGTCTTTGCTTGGGAAAAAGGCGTGATAATTTATTTAGCTAAAATTTACTTATTTCAGTGTAACGTGTAAATTATTAAGATATTATCTTTCTGACGGTACAAAAGGGTCTGACTCGAAAGAAAATTTTATTGTGCAAAGGAACAATGCGAGTCAGGGGGTGAGTTTGTACGCAATTGGAAGAATTTTTCATTTAACCAATATTAGGTTGTCCCGAAGAAATTAAAAGTAAGACAACTAAAAAGTAAAATTGAGTACTAGAGAGTCAAGCTGTATCAATAAAGCAATCCTAAACTTAAGAGAAAAATTTTAGTCCTTTAAAACTCAATAGACCCAAAAATTGTTATTAGTTAAACAGAGTAATTAGATTTTTATGGAATGAAGATAGACTTTTTATCAACTGTCTACCTCACATAAGCTAAACATTTATCTAAGCAATTTTAACCTACTGTGCAACTGGCATCTTGTCGTTCGGAATGGCGTTCTAAGTGGAAGGCTTTGTTCAGCAGTGGACGCCTTCTGGCTGGTGATGATGATGATGATAATAGTAAAAATTAAATAAAAAATAATCAAAACGTCGACTTCAGAGAATATTATCATGTTTTTTTAAGCCCATCTTAAAAAAACATGTTCAAGTTTGCATGTTATGAAGTTACTTAGTCGCGTTTCGGAATCAGTTTAAAAGTTGTTAGTTCCAATCCAAAGTTAATTCGCAGTAGCAATGGCCACTATACATGGTCGAAACTTTAACTTTACATCAGGCAGGCTGTCACAATGTAAAAAGTGACAAATTGCAGAGACGTCGACTTTCGTGTTTCTGCGGCTTTTTGGAATAATGTCGCCCGACATTTACCTTGTCCACAAAACAAAAATTAAATCGAAATGTCAACTAATACGTTTTGTTGAACCACACTATTGCGATTTGGCCGACAACTGAGGCGACAGTAAGATGCCTAAAGTTTTTTTTCAGTTGTCGGCTCTCTTTAACCACCACTTGCTTACCATAAAGCAAATCTAAGTCAGATGTCTCGTCTCAATAAAAAAAATATTGCTCACGGTGACTCCCGGCATATAAATGCGTGTCGGCGACAAGGTATGGAAAAATATAATATACGATCGCTTGTCAAATGTCAATGAGGTAAGAAACTGGACAATTGTTTCCCTTGTGGGAATAAACGGAAATGCTAATGTGGAATAACCCTAATTGTTCGTTGCTAAGGGGTCATAAGTTTCTATGGGAACTGCCATCTACGAGTTGGAATGTCAATACGAATGAATGCAATATAAATATAGATTTTCATACTTGCTTCACAGTTAATTGTTTGTTCGGGTTTGAATTGATAAAGTTCACCGACTCTACCCGATGAAGTAAGGCGTATAAGGTCTTACTAACAGGCTAAAAGAAATACTTTATTCGTATTTCTTTTATGGCGGCTCGACATATGACAGCACCTAGCCTGATTTTAAGCTGGAGTGTGTTTATAACTGTAGTTTAGTTACAGTCGCATCCGCTATGCGGCCTAGTTGGAATAGGTAAACGGAAAAGCGACTGAGTCACTTAGCCTGTACACTAGAAACTGGTGGTACTACCCGGTTTGAGCATACTGTCTATAGTAGATACTAATTTGCGGTTGTAGTTATAACTGTATAGCTGTCGTCTCAATAAATGGATTACACTCTATTATCATCAGGCTGTCATACACAGGCTTTCAAATAGTGATAGGAAGTGGGGTACCCAGTCTGCCGATCCGCGGTAGTATCACCACTTACAAGTATGTATACAGATCGTGAAGTGATTTAATCGCGTTTCGGAATTAGCTTGTAAGTTGCCGGTTCCAACTAGGCCGGCATAGTGGATGTAATTGCTACTTAACATCAAGCGGGGTGCTGTCATATGTCGAGTCACAATAAAAAAAAATGACGATCATCAATCAAAACGTTTGAACAATCCTGAATTAAAATTTAGAATAATATAAACAAGATTTTATATTAATTTTGTGGATAAAAAATATTGTTGTTTCCTTAGATAGATCTTTACATAGGAATAGCTTAATATACTCATCTACTAAACCATGTCTAATAGTCAGTTAGCAGGGTATATTGAATAATTCAAGAGGAAACTGGATAAAAAACACGATAATAAATAACCCCTATTTAACCTTTAAGGCAACCCTTATTCAAGGTGAAGCCAAGTTACGAATAGAAAATTCTAGAAATTTGTAGAATTTCACATCTCGCAATTCTCTCTTGTGACTATAAGTATTCATAAGTATTCATAAGTATTCGAAGATCGATATTTCGGGGCAGTCATCAGCGTCCGTCTATTTTTAAGCTGGACTGCGGTCCATGCTCGAAGGTGACTAAAAATTCAATGAGTCGCATCCGGCATAGCGACATAGTAAATACTTCAGTATGTGTGTAATAATTCAGTATTTAAGCGTGTGTGTAAAAATCAAGGCGAGCGTGTCGTGGTACGGGTAGGTAGCAGCGCAATGGTCATACAAGAGTTACCGAGCGCCGGTTCAAAACCACTTGCCGGTACTTGTGTATCTATCATATATGTACTTTGGTCATCTAGTTTCTACACTTTTAGTAGCATAGTACAGAAAATAATAAAAACTAAAAATGATTAAGAATGAAGGTTTACGAGGATCGAGAATGTATGTTGCGTTGGTTTGTGCATATTAAAAGGATAGCAGTTTAAAGAAAGACATTTATTGTATAATTTAAGGGTGTTTAATAAAATTTAGACGACCTAGAATATTAATAGGGACATTATTTTATTCAAATTATCAGTTTTTTTTTTCATACAACAAGAGAATTGCGAGTGTGAGAGAAACGAGAGAGTTACGTCAGGATTGTTAACAATATCGCTCTGTTTTGTCTACTTATCATCAGGGGAAATAGGGCTTTGTTTGATTACTTTTAAGCTTCTAGCTTAGAACACACTTTTAGCTGGTTAAGTACCCGAAATGCGAAGTTTTCAATATTCCATCAAGTTTGGCTATAACAAATAAATCCAATATAAAATTGTGAACGATCCCGTAAGATACGAATATATGACAAATATTGAGTCGATAATAAGATTTCTAAGGGATGATGAGCTTTTACGGATAAAGAGATTAAGTTTCCATCGTAAGCTTTAACGAAATAAAATGAATCGTTATTTATTTTCATCAAATAGATACGTTTACTTTACGTTATTACTGTTTAATCACATTTACAAGTACATAAAGAATTCGTAAGTATTTTTTATAAGTCATAATTGATATTAAGGTACATATTCTTTAAATATCAATCAATCAATCAAATTGTTACGCATTTTTGCCACGGAGATAGGCAGAGACAATGGAGCGCCACTTACCACGATCCTTACACAACTCCTTTGCTTTCTTCACATACCCAATTCTCTTCATATAGGGTCTGTGGTTATGGGCACTAGGCAACCCAGCTTTCTTGAGGACGTCTATAATATAATATTATAAATAGGTTTTTAGAATAATTTAAAGCTTAATACTTTTCGTTATAATAATAAATAAATTGTATTGAGATCAACACAATAATATCAATAGTCTTTTTTTTCATTGAGAGGCGATATCTGACCTCGACTTGCATCAGGTAAGCTCCAAGAGCGCCGACGTATGAAAATATCATCTTATCGCCATAACCTACCAACTGCTTTAATTTAATCACTATTTCCGTGGTCATTTTTAGCTTAAATCGGGTTTTATAAAGTGAGTCTATTTATAAAGAATAAATATTAATTTAAGTACAAATAAATAGTTGTATTTTAGTGTATTTCCGCGATTAAATATCGTCAAACATTTCGAATATAGTCACTAAAACTACAATCTAGGAATACGAGTAAGTGGCGAGTTAAAAGAAACAGGAACACTTCCAGTCGTCCCTGTGACATGCTCTTAGTGGTGGAAAATTTATAATGGTAGTTTCCATTACCGGAAGTGCCCCTCGACATGTGCGTTGATGCATGACGCACTTCTCACACAAATGTACTGAATTTATATACACCCTGAATGTAGGGTAAGCTTCGGAAATGTTCTTTGTATTATGTGCATTTAAAATTTAGTAGACATTCAAATTTAATTGGCGGGAGTAAAATTTTGAATTAATATTTTAATTTCAATCAAATCAAATCGCTACGTCTTCTTTTCACAGGGATAGGCAGACAGATTTTATTTTAATTTAATTAATGAATCATTAAAAATAAAAATAATAATTGTTAATTATTGATCATACAAGATTTTTAGAGACAATATCTTGTGGTGGTGAAAGATAATTATTGCAAATATATTAGAGAAGTAATTTTAAAAACGTACATAATTAAAAATAAACAAAATATAATAATACATAATAAAAAGAAAGAAAATCGCGATACTTAAAAGACATAATTAACAAATATTTGTTTTTAGGATTAGGTATTTTTAGAATATTTTGTACTCTGGACTAGTCAATGACTATTTTAAAAATCATATCTTTCTCCATTTATTAACTTTAAACAGGTTACATACGATACGCATTACATACATATTAATGGCAAGAATATTATGTTCTATATATGACGTTCCAAGGGGGCGGCTTATGTTCAGCCGTGGTGGAGGTCTTCTGGCAGCTGATGAAGAATATGTGCCTTTGTTTATTTATTTAAAAAATTATGTACTAGGTACAAAGGCGGACTAGCCTACCTTAAGACATGAGTTTTTTTTATTGTATGAGGTAGATGCAAACTAAAATAGTAGCATTTAATCGTAAGCATACTACAAAATCTAATACTAATACATGTAAATAATAATACATAGATACTTATTTAATTAATATATACATACACATAAATATACATACTACTTACAGTTGTTAGTAGTGTGTTAAATGTATCATATTGTTTTATTAATAATAGTATTTAAAAAAACATTACATAATTTATGAATAAATAATAAAAAAATAATATAATATCAAAATAAAGCGACAAAACATTTCACAAACGCATATCATTCAAAAAACTTTACCATCTTGTATTTTACACTTGTAAATAATAATGTGTAATTTACAACTTGCAATATGTAGTTTTACAACAACGATAAAGTTTTACTGCCTGGAAGAGCTACACCTCTAGAATTTGTGTTTTCGCATCTACAACTTCTTGTATGCACTCTGGGGAAAAAACGTGTCATTTTTCTGAATACTTTGTATGATGTAGCTAGCTTATGGTTATTTAAAATACTGTCTGCAACTCTTAAATTTAGTAATAAGAGATATTCTTTTAAATATATTCAAAAACAGAGAATTTATTGGTAGAAGAGCTAGAGCACTAGTGTTTGTGCATTGTTTTCTTTAAAGAGAAATAAAACTGATTATTTCTTCGTAACCGGGGCACACCAATTCACACAGAGTCGCCCGGGCCATAGAAAATAGTTCTGAATAATTAATTTACAAAATTATGTTCGTTTTGGATTTAATGTTTTAATTGTTTTGTTTTAATGTATTTTCTAATAATGATTTAAATATTTGCAGGTTATGCAAATGTAAAATCTTTATTTTTTTATTTTTACATTTCTATACTAAACTACTAAAGTATATAGAATCATAGAAACAGGACAACCAAAGTACATATTTTTTCGAACTCGTACTCGGTTTGTGTAACCATTGCACTGCCACTACACTACGGTCGCCTTATTTCTGGTTTATAAGTTCAGCTTATAATCTATTGTTATACTTGAATATATAAATAAATAAAGTGTTTATTTTGTTAATTAATCAATTTCAATTCTTATAAAACGGCCAAATTCCTTTGGTCATTAGTGACGACAGTTTTCATCTCATTTATGAGGCGTTCTTACGGGGCGATTTGAGTTGATCACCTGCGAAATCGTTCGCTATTTAAACCGTCTGAACAGACTTTCAACCAAGTTGAAGCAATAAAAATTGATTCAACAAAAGTTAAAGACTATTCTTTTTTTATTGATTCAACTAATAGCTGACAGCTAATCGACTCGTCTGAACCTATTCGTTCAACTTGCATTGAATAATCAGTCCAATCAATCAGTCAATCAGCGCGATTGAGTACCTAAGTATTGCATTCCTCTGTCACCAGTTTTTTGTTTGTTTGTAAAATAAAATGTAAATTATGGCATCCGCATCCACGAGAAAAATGCTAAAATGAACATATAGTGTAATAACACGTGTAATATTGAGTCGATTATTATTGAATCGTGAGAACGCTACAGTCAATATTTGCTTTCGAATTTTCGTTAAACGATAAATATTGATCAACTAAAATCGCCCCGTGAGAACGCCCCATTAGTATAAACCGTTGCCACCGCTGTTGCCATACAAACACGCGTTCGGTAATTGTCGGTCTGGACGATACCAATTACAGTTTTAATATAAAATTTTAATAAATAACTAGAGTACCTAAATACGAGTATAAGTTCTACACGAGTTTTAGTTATTCTAACTAAAATATTACGCCTTATTTCCCACATGAATAAACATATGAGTTCTAAGTTTAATTTTTTGTATAAAAAAAACGGTTTAATAAATGAATAGTTGTAAAACTGTCTTTATAAAAAAAAAACTGTTTTATATGTTATAAGAAAACCATTTTATATCCAGACAGGTGGTTTGCATATAAAACTGTTATAAAACAGACAGGGACGCTGTCACATGTCGAACCACGATAAAAAAAATAGATTGTCTACATTTATATAATATATGTTTGTTTTATTTTTTATTTTCTAAAGCATGAATTTGATTTAAAATTTGTGGTTAATAAGCAAATAGTTTTAAGATCTTACTCTTTTTAATTCATTTGTAAGACCCCATGAGTCAGGCAATGCCCAGTGTGGGACCACCGAAACTTATTGTAAATTTTAATCTTTTGATAATGAATAATATATATTTGTATTTGTATGGGTTTACTCTTCGATAATGTAAATCACACTGTAGTAGGGTTATATTTCTTTTTTTTTAATTCACTAACTATCCTCCATATAAAAGAGAACTAAAATTATGTTGTTTTTGAATTTCGCTAACAAACTATTGCGGAAACTCAGTGTAAATTGCTGAAGTCCGTTACAAGCGCAGCGGGTGGTAGCCACGCACGATTACCCGCTTTGAAATACTTAACTTCACGACTATTATTGTAAATATATATATATATATATTATATATACATGTACATATATATATATATGTACAATAATAGTCGTGAAGTTAAGTATTTCAAGCCACGCGCGGGTAATCGTGCGTGGCTACCACCCGCTGCGCTTGTAACGGACTTCAGCAATTTACACTGAGTTTCCGCAATAGTTTGTTAGCGAAATTCAAAAACAACATAATTTTAGTTCTCTTTTATATGGAGGATAGTTAGTGAATTAAAATATATATATATATATATATATATATATATTGGAGGCATTTCCCTGCTACTTGGCCATGGTCGCCCTAATACTAATACTATATATATATATATATATATTTGCGTGTGAACAAAAAAAAGTATTATGATATAAAATTAGTATTAGGGCGACCATGGCCAAGTAGCAGGGAAATGCCTCCAATTTAATTTGCTCACTTTAATATCTGATTTAATAATAAAGAGCCTCCAATTTAAAACATTGAAAGTACCTTTTTTTTAACCCCCGACCCAAAAAGAGGGGTGTTATAAGTTTGACTTGTCTGTGTATCTGTGTATCTGTGTATCTGTGTATCTGTGTATCTGTGGCTCTGTGTATCTGTGTATCTGTGTGTCTGTCTGTGGCATCGTAGCTCCTAAACGAATGGACCGATTACGATGCGGTTTGTTTCATTTGAAAGCTGACGTGATCGAGATGGTTCTTAGCTACAATTGATGAAGATCTGATCAGGGGTTTCAAGGTCATCAGCTCGATTTGATAGCTGCGGTAGCGATCTTAGACGCGCTGTTTAGGATGGCAACCCTTGTACGTCGCTATGCGACGAAGATTGTTATTTTATGTCAAATAAATATGCCAATGTAAATACACGTAAAAAATGTTATAATTTTTCCCTTAAAATATTCATATGGCGAGGTTGGTTTGCAGTTTAGATCGATTACCTTGATTGAATATTTTAGGGGAAAAATTATAACATTTTTTACGTGTTTTAACCCTTTCCGTACGGCGCACGCCAATTGGCGTAAATTTTTTCCTATTTACCGTACGGCGCACGCCAATTGGCGTGCGAACTAAAATGATGATATCTTCGCGAAACAAGTTTTGTTGATAATGTCCTTTCTATACAAGCTTATATACAATGTTCTTAATAATATACTAGCCATCGTTTTGTAAATCACGATATTTAAAAATATGATCTTTTTTATCCACATACGGCAAAGGTAAATCAGAAATTGACAACCTTTTGTCTGAACATGGTAATGAAATAATATAATTAAAATAAAACATATTTATGTTCCTCATAAATATCGGTCGCATTTATTGATAGATAAATATAATGGCAGATAAATCATAACATGTCCGAATTTGTTTGGAGATGATATATTTTTTTGCCAGGGATCTTATACAAAGTCGTTATTATTGAATAATAATGACTTTGTATTTATGCAATTTAATGTATATTAGTATATTGTCACGGTATTATATACTTTGGGGGATTCCTGTGGTAGTGCCTTACATCATACCGACATCAAGTTCAATGCCACTACGATTTGCATGAAGTTACCTCGGGTACCGCAAACATTTCACAATGGACTCGCTAGGCGAGTTAGCGGCATTACAGTTTGAAATCAAAGGACTTGCTAAGCATTAAGAAAAGATAAATTTAAGTTTTTGCTATTTTCGTGGTCAAATAGTTATTATCAAACGGACATGAATAGCTTGGTCACATAATTAAAACAAGTAATTTAATGTTGTAAAATTTATTAATTCAGGCTGATACCTTAAATAACTAATTATAATTCCTATAAGAATTTCATTGTTATGTTTGTAATAACATAATATATTATAAATAATGTTAAAAGTTGTTTTGTTAAATAATTTATTGCTACAGGTTTTTTTTGTCGGTGACTCTGATAGTGTAACAAAGGCAACTCTTTTGAATATGAATTATTTTTGTTACTTGCGCCATTTCTCGATAAATTTAATGAATTAATGAAATTATAGAAACGCTTTCTTTAGATAAACATGGTTGTTTGGTGAAAACAATTACTTTTTTTATTACTGCTTGGTTATAAAAATGAAAAAAGACAACAAATAAAGCACCGCTTCTTTTTACCCGAATACGACTAAGCACCCGATAATGGGGAATGATTCAAACATAATTTTTATCCAAAACTACTTGAAATACGTATTTCATTATAAACTATAATACACTTGTTCAAATTATATTTACGTGTATAACACAATGACATAAGATGGAACCTCTACATATTAAAGGCGGTAGGTTAAAATCTTAACAAGTGATATTTTTTTAAAGCGGATCTGTAAACCTTTTTTTTCCACAAAATTATAACCCCGAAAAAAATGTAAGTTGTTTATTTATTACACAATAAATATCGAATAGTTTGCACATAACAATATCAGATGAGATTTTTTTGTTGATTTTTGTTTTAGAGCGTGATTTTCCAGTACTCGGGTTTAAGATTTTGAGCTTACTTTTTATTAACGTAACTTCTCTAAAGGTCTTGGCTTGAACTTGTGACTGTGAACGTCATTGCCGCTTCTTTTTAACCCCAGACCCAAAAGAGGGGTGTTATAAGTTTAGCGCGTATGTGTATCTGTGTGTCTGTCTGTGGCATCATAGCTCCTAAACGAATGGACCGATTACATTGCGGTTTTCTTAGTTTGAATGCTGACGTGATCGAGACGGTTCATAGCTAAAATTGATGAGGGTTTTGAAGGTCATCAGTTCGGTATTTACTTTTCAACATATCTGTGACCTCACGTTTGACACACCCATGTATATGAATATATGTGTGTTTTAACTGGTACCACTGAGCTACTCTGATGATAAAGCTCGAAGGTAGGAGATGAGTAAATCAACAAGAGATAGAACTATTGTGCTTTAACTAAAACGTTTACTTACTATGAGCTTTTAGCTGGGCCGTTATCAAATTGAGGACCGACGCGACGCGAGAGGTCCGCGGAATGACGTATTAAATTACACAAATTGTTTAAAAAAAACTAAAATATTATTAAATTAAACAATTTAAATTTATAACCAAAATTATTTAAATATAATTTACCATAGATGGTAAATTGACAAAATGTTTACCATCTATGGCGTAAATAAAATCTTTACCTACGATCGGCGCACGCCAATACGCGTGCCAGCGATAATAGCGGGCCGTACGCGGGTATAATCTGCGTTGTTGAGCGTCGTGTTGAAAGGGTTAACAATGGCATATTTATTTGACATAAAATAACAATCTTCGTCGCATAGCGACGTACAAGGGTTGCCCGTTCTAAACACGCATAAGGCTGGGAATACACGTCCGATATTGCTGAGCAAATTATTTACAAATCGGAAGTAGGAATCGGACGTCTATTTTGTTTCTGTATTTTGTATGAAAACTGCACCTTCAGACAATCGGATCGGCCATAAAATCGTAAGCGCCTTGGCGTTGTTTCCGATTCTGACATCCGATCCGACTATCGGATCTGACGTGTATTAAGTATTCAAACAAATGTATGGCACGAGTGCCTTCTGATTGTCTGATCAGACAATCGGATCGGACTATCGGAGAGGAAAATCGGACTTGTATTCCCAGCCTTATAGGTATTTACTTTTAAACATATCTGTGACTTAACATTTGAAATAAAAACGTATACAAATACATGTGTGTTTTAACTGGTACCACTGAGTTACTCTGATGATGGAACTCGAAGGTAGGAGACGAAATCCTGGATGTGTTCAAACTTTTTTTTGGTATACTAAGTTTGGATTTATTAGATTTGTCTTGAAGGTGAAACATTCCGGATCTAAAAAATCTGATCATGGATCCTCTCAGATCAGCAAATCAACAAGAAATGGACCTGTAGTGCTTTAACTAAAATTGTTACTCACTATGAGCCATTAGCTGGACCGTTATAAAATTAAAGACCGAGAGTATCTGATGAGGCACCATCATGAATCCTCTCAGATCAGCAAATCAACAAGAGATAGAACTATAGTGCTTTCACTAAATTTGTTACTCACTAAGAGCATTTAGCTGGACCGTCATCAAATTGAAGACCGGGCAATCTGATGATGCACCATTATGAATCCTCTCAGATCAGCAAATTGATATCAATTGATCAGCAAAAAAAGAGATAGAACTGTAGTGCTTTAACTAGGCCTTTAACTGGGCCGTTATCAAATTGAAGATCGGGAGTATCTGATTATGAATCCTCTCAGATCAGCAAATCAATAACAGATAATATCATAATGCTTTAACTAAAATTGTTACTCTCTATGAGCCATTAGCTGGGCCATTATCAAATTGAAGACCTGGAGTAGTTATCTGATGATGCACCATAAGGATCCAAGGGATATTAAAGGGATATAACTATTGAGCCATGACTAATGTTGTTTATTACTATAAAGCTGATGATATGACCAAAGTGGTTCCAGGCGTTTCGGGGGTTCCTTTAAAATTTTAATTTTGATTTTATGTTCCTATAAAATAAGCACATTTAGTAGCTTAATATAGAAAGATATCTAAAAAATAGAAAGGAAAAAACAGAGACTCGCAAAGGAAGTCCGACCGAATTATGGTTGCGCAGAATCTATGTATATTTAGATGACGAGTTCCCTAGTAGTAATTTGTAGGCTTTTTCCCTCAGGGACAATGGAGCCACTTGCCACTTGCAATCCTGATACAATTCCTTCTTTTCCTCACATCCACAATTCTCTTTATACAAACTCTACGGTTATGGGCACTAGACAACACAGCTTCCCTGAGGATGTCTCCGATTTGGTCAGAAAACACCCTCCTCGGTCCTCGTTTAACGCATTTCGCCAATCTACTTTCATTCACCCTTTTTATTTACCCAAACCATTTCTTCACAGTATAAACAAAATCGAACGAATGAAAAAATACAATACTAGATATCTAGAGGATATACAGAATATAATAATTTTACTTTTATGTAAACCAATCAATATAATGAATCTAATCAAATTAGTGATATTACAAATAAAAATTGGAAATGAATAAAAACCCGTTTGAATGAAACGTCCATTAACGTTGATTTGAGAACATTATCATCGCTGAGCTAATCAGTGATAGTAACATCCCATTTGGAAGCCTTATTGTGGGGTAACTCATAATAAATTACGTTTCGCTCGATATAGCACGAGCATTGGAAAACTTTGTCCATTTTCTATATAAATGATGTTTTGCTTTCGATAATAACTTAATACACATTTCGTGAAAACAATATTATTAGACTTATAAAAGTAGATAATTTTTATTTCTGGGGAACTTGGGGATATTATGTATATAACATACTGTATAAACTTTATATACATATTTGAGTTTTAATACACATATTTTTATCTCTTTATTGAATCGCAGTGGAAATAGTTTTTGTAGATTGATGAAAGGAATTTATAAATCTGATGTAGATGGATGCTTTAAACAAGGCAGGCCCGAAAGGGTGTTTTCTAACTAAATCGGAGACATCGTTAAGAAAGCTAGGTTGCCTAGTGCCCATAACTATAGAGCTTGTATGAAGAGAATTGTGAATGTGAAGGAAGCGAGGGAGTTGTGTCAGGATCGTGGCAAGTGGTGCTCCATTGTCTTTTCCTATCACTGTGGGAAAAAAGCGTGACAATTTGATTGATTTGTTTATTTTTTTTTAACTTTCTATACTAAGCTACTAAAGTATTGTATCATAGAAACAGGACTACCAATGTACATATATCAAAGATACATTGGTACCGGTGGTTGGTCTCGAACTCGTGCTCTTTGGTTTGCGTACCCATTGAACTGCCACTACACCACGGTCGCCTTAATTTGATTGTTTATTTTATTGATATGTGGCAATTTTTTTTTAATAATTAGTATCGTAAATTACCTGCAGTGACATTTAGTGAGAATAAAAAAATATTCATTGAAGTGTTGAATTACTGAAAATAACTCTTTAACCCAGTTCCTACCCCATCTTTTTACAATTCCCTACGTTTGTTACGTAGCATAATCGTCCATTTCCTTAAGAAACTAAACCTATAAGACCCTTTGTAAACTATTTTAAATAATAAAATATGAGGGAGAAAATAAATTATTCAAATAATCTTTTAAATTCAGCCTAAGCCGTATAAATTCTTTCAAGGGTCGTACCCTCCACTTACCTATTTTTATATAATCCGTCATGCTTCTAATGATTTATTAAGCCATTCTCAAGGGTTTAACGATAATTAGAGTCTAAAAGATATACCTACTCTTTTTTCCAAATTGGTTCGACATCTGACATCGTATCGACTTGCCTGTTTACCGCAGCTGAGGTCCAAGAGTGCTAACGACTGAAAAACCGAGTCAGTTCACGGTTGCCTCAGTCGCCTGGAAGGATCTAAAATTATACCTAGTAGATGATTTCATAGGTTTAATTATTGTATCTAATAAAATAGTAATATGTAAACACGTATTTCTATACAATTCTAATATGAACTTAATTTTAAAATACTAACAGTAAGATGCAACAAGAGTAAAATTGTTACCTTTGACCTGCCTATGTATTGTCGCCATTGATCTTAGTATCACAAGCATTAAACATAGACATAAGATTAGTGCCAAAAAAGTTATTTTGTCCATTATTATTTTCTATAACGGCATTGTGCAGCCGTGAACTGATTGGGTTTTTGCAGTCGTCGGCAAAGACCTCCATCATGCTTACCATCAGGCAAGTCGACGTCAGATGTCCAGTCACAATAAAAAAAAGTTTTATTGTAGTTTTACAACGGTACTTGGCAATGAACTGGTTAGGTCTAATTTTATTATTTTATTAGTATATTCATACTAAGCTACTAAAGTGATTGTATCATAGAAACAGGACAACCAAAGTACATATATCAAACATACATTGGTACCAGCAAGTGGTTTTGAACCCGTGCTCTCGGTTTGCGTAACCATTGCGCTACCCATACACCACAGTCGCCTTAGGATTTATATTTATAAATGTCTATAATTAAAACTACCCTATGTATACAGCCTCTATAAGATAACACTGACACAACTGTTATAAACTACAAGGGCAGTCATTCGAGCGAGCCGGGCGGGCATAGCTCCAAACACCAACTTAAAAAAACAATAAAATGTTATATATCTCATTTGAATACGCTGACATGAAATGCATTATTCCTTTTGTAAAACCGCGGTGCATTCGCTATTTCATTCGCGGATTTATTATTCCGAAAAACCGACGGTTTAGCAACTTCATTGTTTGCTTGAACTATGAATAGCATCATCAGAGATTCGTTTTTGTTGTATTGTTTCTTTTTTTTAAGTGAATTTTCTTTCATTTTCTCTTGTATTTATTATGATGTCTTGTAATAATACTTTAACGTTCAATAGTACAAATGATCACACAATTAATAAGGTCTCTCATTAAACATTAGGCGTTTTTTTCTTAAACCCAAGCGGTAAATGCTTAGATTGTCAAGTGTCTATGATACAAACACGTATAATTATAACTTAATGTAGACATGAATAATAAATAAATATTGCTATTTTTAATACATGTAAAAAAAAGCTTTTAAGTGCAATGAAGTCGCTATTTATTCGTACTAGAAAGAATGCATTTGCACTGAGTATAGTATTTCAAAGGAAAATGCGTACAACAATAACTTAGTTAACAAAAGCAAATTAAGAATGCTTGAGAATGCAATTAAAAATACTTAAGTTTTCTGAAAAATCGCCTTGCTTCATACAGGTCAAGCCTCTCATCTCAATTAGAGCTTTCTTCTTATTAAAATGGAAGCATAAAAGCTTTATTACTTTAAAACTCTGCTAACATGATTAGTATTGTAATACAGCAATGATTCTTGAGCTTTTAACAATAAAATTAAATTAATATAATAAACGTAAAATAAATTAAGTAACAGCGGGTCAACAAGTTTTGGTAACGGTTTGTACCACTATGTTACTAATTCAATAATAAATAGGGTTCCAACTTTTTTTTTTATTGTGACACGACATCTGACCTCGACCCGCCTGATGATAAGCAAGAGGAGGTCCAAGAATGACGACGACTGAAAAAACCGAGTTAGTTCCCAACTCATAGGATGGAGTTGAAACACATGGGCTGGCAAAGCATTCCACTTGTCAATTGTTCAACTAGGCCAGCATAGTGGATATGACTGCAACATGCAGAGTTTTAACAGTAGTAGCAGTCGCCTTTGTTTATGGACCACACTCTAACTTAACATCAGACGGAGTGCATTTATATGTTGAGCTACAATAAAAAAACAGACATCATTTATAGTTTCTTAATAATAATCATTTCTTTCTTATTTAATATTATTCAAATTCTTAATAATTTAAATAATATTGTTTGTCTTTTCTGGTCATAAGTAGCATCTTCATTCTATCGACCGAAGCGACAGTCGAAGTAAACCGTTCGGAAAAATCGACAAGTAGAATGCATTACCAAACCATGTGTTTTTCCCATTCTATAATCTTGAATCCTTTAAATGATAAAAAAGGTCAGTGGACTATAGGCTAGTCAGTGGAAAAGTTACGATAATAACAAAAAAGCTTTATTTAGAGGTACAATACTAAAAATAATGTGACGTCATAGTAATTAATAAGCATGTTTTAGTACAAGGATTGTATTACTTTAGTTTATAACAACGTCATAAACACCATTAACAATAAAGGAAAAAAGAAATATAAATAACAATTGAGTTAATTAACAGGGTGAAGCTAGAATGTCTTGTACGATATTTCAGTTACCTAGCAACACGTTACGTAATTACCCGTTGTCTTCGTTTCCTCTTACCCTCTGTATTTATTAACATCTTGATTAACCAAACGTTTCGTTTTAGTGTCTCCCGCCTATCTGACGTCGAAGTAAGAAATTCTTATCTTAAGGTAGGTTAACTGGAAGAGCGGTTACGGAAATGTCTTTGTTATAGTATATCTACTTAATGTCGAAATATTTATATCTATATAGGTATGTGTTGTTAATTAAAGAATTATTTAATTAATTATTTCTATACTAAGCAGTAAAACGTGCATACACACACACATATACATTTATATAGATACATAAATAATTTAGCTGTAATTTTATTAGTGTGGGCAAGTGATTTAGAACTAGGGATCCTTGGTTTGTGTGACCATTTCACTACCAATAGACCTTGGTCGCCTTGAAATGACTGCGATTTGTATGTATATATATGTACACATATATATGTGTTAAGGTTTAAAAGAAAAAATGCAATTAATTGTTTTTTTTATTGTGACACGTCATCTGACCTCGATCCTCCTGATGATAAGCACGAGGAGGTCCAAAAGTGACGACAACTGAAAAAACCGAGTTTATTCACGGCTGCTTCAGTCGCCGTCACTATGCCGGCGAAAGGTGCTTCTTCACGCATCGCTTAGTAAACAAATAAGTAGTAGTTTATTTAGCCGGCCTAGTGACAGCAACTAAGGCATTCAAGATTGCCTTAATCGGTTTTTTATCCGTCGTTGGCGCTCTTCATTCCCTACAATCAAGCAAGTCGACATTAAATGTCGCGTCTTTATAAAAAAAAAGAGCATGAAATAATATTTGTTAAATTTCAGACATATAATTTAACAAAAAAACAATTGGTTGTTATACAAACAATTTTATAAAAAAAAACGAGTTCAAAACAAAAGAGTGCGACACTTTAATTTAAAATCGCGATAAAATGTTTTTTGAGCGAAATTTTAGAAAGGATTTTTCACACAACATTTATGAATATTTCGAACTTTTGTATAAACTGAAACGTGGACAGGTCACTAATTAGTTACTCTGTTGTAACTTTATAGCAATATGTCCGACTAATCGTATGGTTTACAATTTCAACTTGATAAGAATATCAATTTATCAATGAAATTATCACGCCTTTTTCCCACAGGGATAGACAGAGACAATGGAGTGCCAATTGCCATGATCCTGACACAACTTCCTCGCTTTCTTCACATCCACAATTCTCTTCATACAAGCTCTATACGGCTATGGACACTAGGCAACCCAACGTTTTTATTGATGTCTCCGATCTGTCTCGTACAAAACATCCATACACATGAGAAATTATAATATTTTAGCTCAAATATTCGTATTTATATCAAATATCTTTATTTTTTACATATGTATACATCGCTCGAAGAACCTACAACCGATAGGGAAACAAGGGTCTAGAGTGGAGACGAACCGAAAAACGCAGCGTATGTCGGCCTCCCACATGGACTGACAACAAAGTGAAAGTCACGACTAGCCCGTGAATGTAACTGGCATCTTGTCGTTCGAAGTGGCGTTCTAAGAAGGGGGCATATGTTCAGCAGTGGACGCCTTTCGGCTGATGATGGTTATGAAGATGATGACTTGTCGATTCAAGCTATCTCATTCGTCGTTATTATACCAATTATTGATATTAAATGTAATTTCATATCAAAATATACGAAATTGAACTAAAAGAAATACTCATTAAGTTCAACCATTAATCAGAGATATAAGTTAACAATAAAAATAATCCTCTCTCAAATGTACCAAAAGACAAGTTTCTGAATATTTCCTTTTCTCATTACAATTCCATTATATTCCAGAGGAGAGACTTACAAAGCCAAGTCGACTTTCTAGCTCTGAATCCCGCATCCAAATTCACGCCCCTAAAATGCAAATATGAGAAAATGACTTCGAGTTTTCACAGAACACGAGCCCGGCTTATATATTACATACGAGAGCTCCCTAATTCTCGTATAATAATACGGAAAATTTTCTAAATAAAATGCTCAAAAAGTCCACTTTTGCAGACTGCAATCCATCAAGTCTTCATTGAAAAATTGTCACCTAATGCCTTACCTAAATAACTTTTCATAATGGAATTTAATTAAAAATCAACCTTTTTAGCTATCAGCTTGTCATGCCAACAAACAGGCGCACCCTGAACCTTACTTAATACATAGAAATAAATATGTGTAGGTAGGTAGGTATAAATAGATATCTTTTCGCCCCAACGCGTTCACCACGTCATGCCGTTTTCATTAGCTGTGTAAACAATTTTAATCGCTTGCAATAACATGACGCACCCCAAGAAAATGCCTTAACAAAAAGGAGAGCATCCTCGCTGTCAAATTAGCTGTCGTGAGAGAAGAGGCTTAAGTTATTATTTTTAAAGAAATATTTGGCAGCCTACAGAGAGGATTAAAAGTGATAAATGAGATGATGCTGATATTTCTCCTATAAATTTGTGTACAAGTAAATACACAGTTAAAACAAGGATGGAGAAAATATATAGTATTTATAAAACTTTTAATCAATCAACAAATCGAAGAGCGCCATTTGCTGAGATCCTGACACAACTCCCTCGCTTTCCTCACATCGACAATTCTCTTCATACATGGTTATGGGCACTAGGCAAACCAGATTCCTTAAGGATGTCTCAAAGTTAGTAGGAAAACATCCTCCTGGGCCTGCCTTGTTTAACGAATCCATCCACATCAGATTGTAATAAATTGTGCAAGTATATAATTTAATGTGACGCGACATCTGACTTCGACTTGTGTGATGGTAATCAAGGAGATTTCCACTGGTACCGACGACTGAACCTCTATGAAAAGAATTGTAGTCTGCCATTTTACTTTTCCAGTGTCGGTATATTTGAAATATGGTAAATAAAAATACCTCAGATACTTTATCTCAAATTAAATGTCTTATTTGGTAAACAAAGTTGCAATAATAACATAAATTACACGCCAACTCAATAATCCTCTTATGTTTTGATATAGCGTGTTCGTAAAGTATTCTCAATCAAGACGTCTTTGTTATTTTATTCCCGGCGCGTTTCTAAAGAGAGTTATTTAAAATTTATATTCGTATACCATATGCAAATAATTTAGGAGATCGACAACAAATGCTTTGTACTTTAGATCACATCCCACGCTCGCATAGTAATGAAGATATTTCACGACGGGAGGTCGACCATCTCATGCTAGTGAATAAATAGTGGATGAATCATTATGAAATTATTTTACTATCGGCAACTATCAAGATTATTTAATGGGTTTATTCCATAAGTTATTTAACGATATTTGTTCATGTTGTGTTCTAGGAGTATATAGGACTGTTAAACTAAGGATAAGTTTTGTAGCTATTCGGATTAACAAAAACCTATCGAAAATTTAGATGAATTGACAGAAGGCGTACAACAGAATTGTGCAATGATTGCACCATTCTACCTTAACTGATGAATATTTAATTGTAATAATATACATCATATATATAGTTCATAAAGTTCATCACCCTCATCAAGTTTCGTAAATATTCTCATCAAGTTAAGAAATGACCGAAGGTTCTCGTTCTTTTGTGTCTTGTATAATTTATCCTAATTACCAACGGCGACTGAAGTAATCGTGAAATGACTCGTTATTTTGTCGTCTGCACTCTTGGACTTCCACTTGCTTGCCATCTAAAAGTCGAGGTCAGATGTTGAGCCACAATAAAAAAGGTTTTAAATTATCAAATGAAAACTCATAGATAACATTAGAAAAATTGTTTATATATATTTATTCTTTTATTTATATGTATAAAAGAAGTTTGTCAATTGTGAATGAAAAAATATTGTAGTTTAATGTAAACTTGTTTAACCAAAAATGGTAACCATTAAACAAAAGCCTATTATTACTTTTTGATGGACATAATATAAATGTAGTCACTCATTCCAACATTATAAATTACCCTGTCATCACCACTGGCCCCTCCTAAGTCACGCCCATAAAAGCCGAACCTAAAAACTGCAATTTATATTGACATACATAATCATTTTACATTTATAAATATTTAATACTAAAATAATCTGACCTTAGTACAGTCTGTAACTGCTGTATTTAACTTTTTTTTTAGTATTGTCAATCAATCAATTTTAACGCCTTTTTAAGGGATAGGCAGAGACATTGAACACTTGCCACGACCCTGGTAAAACTCCCTTACTTCCCTCACATTTACAATCCTGTACACATTTACAAACTTTCTTGAGGATTTTTTTTATTGTGACATGACATCTGTCCTCAACCCGCCTGATGATAAGCAAGAGTGACGACGACTGAAAAAACCGAGTTAGTTCACGACTCCGATTTGGTATGACTATCGAATACATCAAAATCTTTATAGGTATGACTAATTTTACGATTTAAAGCTATCCCCGAAACGCGATTAATCACTTCACGGTCTGTATACTTGTAAGTGCTACAACCCTGGTTCAACAGTCTGGGTACCACTTGCGTACCACTCTTTGACAACCAGACTTCGGGTCTGGTTTTTTATTAACAAATATTTGCAATATATAATATAATTATTAAATATTACAAATAAAAGCTATGAAACAAATATTTGCTTTGACCGGGATTCGAATCCGGGACTTTACGCGTAACAAACTGACGTACTAAACAATTGTCGCCTGTACCTACCACGTAAGTAGAAAAAAAAAACTAAAATGTACAATCCAAAGCATAATACTCGTAAGCGCCTATAATTAATTACATAATTTATAAGAAATTCCCGACCTTACAAATTGCTTGTTTTTATACAAACCCTAACAAAGGTTATTAACATTTTTCTAACAAAATTATTTCTTAATTTACTGAATATTACAGGGCAACAGATTGTCGACGGCAAATTTCAGAGTAGCAAACAAAAACAATTGCTGTCAGGTCATTAGCTATGACAGATGATCGTGTTGACGTAAATCAACATCAAGCATTTGTTGTATGCTATAAAAATGACAGATTTAGCTTGGTATTGTTTGTTAATATGCCGCTGATGAATGCTGTATTAGGTATGTATATGGATTCATGTCTGTAATAATGAAATTGTTTATCTTTTGCCGATCTCATCAACAATGAGAAGAAATATAATGAAAAAAATATTTAATCAAATGACATTCCTATCTATATATTGTTTGCACGGGGAACAAGAGTTAAGTGTTTTTATTATTATTTTAAATGATTTAAAACTTCAATTGTCTCGTCATTGAACTGGCTGTTCTTGGTCGTTGGCTTGGTCGTTATTAATGGAAACGCGCTCTTAGGTGCAATACTACAAATGCAAAAACGTCTCCAAGCTAATTTAACCTTTGGATTTAGACCGTGAAGGTCATGTTTTTGGATCGTCTTCAAAGTTCTTGGCTCTTTTACATTATTAAAGGATTTTACGACTACTACAGTATTAAAAAGACGCTTTCGAGATGAAAACTTATGGTTTCTTAACTCGACATCATTGGAGCTCGACAGTTCCATATTTAGGTAACCTATGCCTACATAGTGGATGTGACTACTCTTATGAAATATTTTATTTGTAGCATTATGCCAGCCAGAAGTACTTTTGTAGGATCCAGTCTATAGGATGGGGAGAACACACGGGCTGATAAAGCATTCCACCTCTTAGTTCGACTGTTCGTTTTGACCGGGAGTAAAACACGAAATAGGAACAAGGTTTCTTATTCAAATTACTATTATACTTTAACAAATTCCTTTGTAAACCAAATCAAAGGGAATCTATCAACCTATCATCAATTAATTAAATATATGGAAATATAAATCGAATTCGTATTCAATTGTTATTACAGTTGATATTATAACAAAGGCGGTCATTAACTATGGCAGATAGATACATATGGGGCTATCTTATTACTAACATAAGTGACATTTTATTAAATCTGAGTTCACATGCCTGGATTCCTGATGTTGATGTTTGTGGAAAAAAGTGTTTTTCCAATTCTATTTACTGGAAACGGTTTCTACTGAATTTTAGGCGTATTCAATTTGCCTATCTCTGTGGGGCAAATTGTGACCATCTGTGACCATTTGATTAATTGTCACGTCTCGAATATCGCAGCTTTATGCAAACATATCGTAGCGCCACTTTCGTATCGATTTCTTCGTAAAATCTTGATCATCCCCAATTGATCCTTGCACTCGCCTCTGTTTTTTTTATTACAACACGACATCTGACTGCGAGTTATCTGATGATAAGCAAAGGTCCTGCCAATAAGAGTACCAACAACAAAAAAGTCAATTCAGTTCACTAAATCCCTTTCGTCAATCTCCTTTTATACACCTTTTTAATGAGCAAAAACATACCTTTCTCAATCTTTTTCGAGTCTCATTATATCGTTAATATAATGTATCGTTATCGTATCGTTAATATTAGGTAATTTAGATCTGACTTTATCTGGTTAGCTTTGGCAGCCATCGTGGTCGCGTACAGTCGTCGTGAGTCGTTTCACAATGCCTTAGAAAATATCGTGCTTTTCAATTATGTATTTCTCATCTGTATTTTGTTTGTCACTATACCACGGTTGCCTTAATTGTATAAATTACATATTTATGCATCTATTGTTGTAAATGTGTAATGAAGAATTTCGAAAGAATTCATATGTCTCAAGGCAGGCCCAGGAGTGTTCGCCGATCAAATTGGAGAATCCTCAAGAAAGCTAGGTTGCATTGTACCATAATTGTATGAAGAGTATTGTAAATGTGAAGAAAGCGAGGGAGTTGTGTCAGGATCGTGGCAAGTAGCGCTTCATTGTCTCTGCCTATCTCTGTGGGAGAATCAAAGTACATATCAATGTTTAAAGAAGATTTTCTTCTGCTTGTTTCATATTTTTGCAACTTTTTTTTTATTTTTTATTGTGACTTGACATATGATAGCACCCCGCTTGATGTTAAGCCGAAGTGTGGTCCATGAATGAATGTCACCGCTACTACAATTCAATAACTGTGTGTAGCAATCACATCCACTATGCCGGCCTAGATGGAACCAGCAACTTACAAGCTGATTCCGAAACGTGACCAAATCACTTCACGGTCTGTATTCTTGTAAGTGGTGGTACTACCACGAATCGGCAGACTGGGTACCACTGCCTACCACTCTTTGATAACCAGACCCGAAGCAAATATCTATCTCTTTTTTTTATTAACAAATATTTGCAATATTTAATACTATTAAATATTACAAATAAAAGCTATGAAACAAATATTTGCTCCGACCGGGGATCGAACCGCCGATCGAAGCCGGGGATTGTAAAGACGCGCAACAAACCAGTCGCTAAACCGTTCGTCCACCGTAAACCGCCTGTCGTCAAAACTAACTAACTCAATATTAGGATTTCTCCATCAACTACCTTATACGGAACAGACGAACAAGTAGGTAAGTATATAGCCACGAACAATGAATATGTTAGGGTGGTAACCATATTGACGGCTATTCAATAAACACATGAGTATCTAATGTAAATGTATAAGATAAATTATGATCCGAAATGATTTCGTTTCTAGAATAATCTAAGCTAACCTACTTATAAAAAATTCTTATACAACATAATGTGTTTTTATTTTGGTCAATAGTAAATTATTTTTTATTAACGATATTTATTACCATAGAGATTGTATGATGAGAATTGTGGATGTGAGGAAACCGAGGGAGTTGTGTCAGTATCGTGGCAAGTGGCGCTCCGTTATTTATGCCTATCCCTGTAGGAAAAAGGCGTGACAAATTGATAGATTGATTAATATGTATATAATGAAGAGTGTCTTCTTTTAGGGGCGGAGAACTTAAAATTAAATTAAAACACAAAAAGTATCAACTTGCATGAAAATGCCTTAATTAGACTTTTTTAAGAGTGGTAGGCAGTAGTGCCCAGTGTACTGATCCGTTGGTAGTGCCACCACTTTTAATGAACAGATTATAAAGTGACTTAGTCGCGTTTCAGGTTTAGCTTGTAAGTAGATCGGCACAGTAGATTTAATAATTATTATTAACATTTTGGTAATAGCAGTCGCCTTCATTTGTGGACTGCACTCCAGCTTGCCAGGCGGGGTGCTGTCATAATGTCAAGCCCCTATAATATATAATTTCTTTCACATAATTATTAAATGTATTGTCTAAATTGAATTAATTAGGCATTTCTCACCCTTTTAACGTGTCTCAGAAGCATAGGTCAGGCAAGTGTAGAAAGTAATATCGAGGAACTATTAATTTATACTTCTGTATTACTATTATACTAAGTTAGTATTTTTGACCAGCACTCAGCTTGATGATAGGCTGGAGTGTGGTCCATGAATGGATGTCACTGCTACTACAATTCAATAACTGTGAGTAGCAATCACATCAACTATGCCGGCCTAGTTTGAATTGGTAACGTACAATCTGATCCCTAAACGCGACCAAATCACTTCACGGTCTGTATACTTGTAAGTGGTACTACCCCGGATCGGCAGACTGGGTACCACTGCCTACCACTGCCTTCTCTTTTTTTATTAACAAATATTTGCAATATTTTTTAAAATATAATTATTAAATATTACAAATAAAATCTATGAAACAAATATTTGCTCCGACCGGGAATCGAACCCGAGACTTTACGCGCAATAAACCAATCTCTAACTGTTCGTCCAGGCTAGTCGTCAAAGGATGGCATTAAGGCTGTAAAATAACGTGCCTTTCTAGATACTAAGATGTGGCCGAGGTATTGCAGGATATCGGTGGATATTTGTACGTTTTGCTCTTCGCGGTATTCTTAGCAAGGCTACATCTTAAATGCGTCCTTGAGTCCTTCAGGTCTTCAAGTCATACGCGGTCATACAGAAAAAAGAAAAGACGGGTTAAAACCATCTGATGGTGTTTTCATACTCTGGAAACTGTAACGTTAAAAATAATTAAATAAACTTTAAGAATAACTAACTGTTAGGCTGAATTAAATAATGAATTTTGTATTTATAAAAATACAATAAATAGTATTTTCTTAAATTTTACGCGAACATTGATTATTGAATTAAACAAATTATCGCTTATAGCGATAGCGTTTATTTTGGTTTTGACTCCGTGACCACGATGGCTGCAAAGCTCTCGAAACGTCGGAATAATAAAAAATTGTAAAATCAAAACCAAAATAAACGCGATAGTAATCCGCATAAAATTTGTTTAATTCAATACAATAAATAATTTGAATTTTCCTACACATATCAAAAATTTTAAATGTACTTTATTTAAAAATTCATGCCTGGACATGTTGAAATAAAACTGTTAAAAGTTACTGAATTTTTTCCCCGACTATCCGTGCCCGAAGGCACAACAAAACTCCATTAACGGAGGCTTCGTTCCATACCTTGCGTCAGGATCGAACGGTTTAATTAATTCACACATTTCTGCGTCCATTTACCAATACCCTTATGTTGCCTCATACCTCTTAGCAAGAAAAAATATAGGTAATATTTGTTTGCGCAATTAAATGAATCAATTAGTAGTAAAAAGTAGTAGTAGTGAGTAATAAGAAACAAGTTTTTATCCCTAATTATGACAGTAATTAATTATATTTAAATATAATAATAGATTTTTTTATTGCACATTGTCTCTGCCTATCCCTGTAGGAAAAAGGAGTGATAATTTGTTTGATAGAAAAATTGTTGCATGTAAAAAACTACAAAAGTTTACAATAGGCGTTTTCTACCATTTAAATTTTGATAGATGTATCCGGTGATTTCTTCAGTGCAGGAAAAGAAGGAAAAAATTATTATTTTTGAATGTAAACAATATATAAATTACTAATACATGCACATTACACATACACACTACATACATTTAAATGAAATACATAATCCTATAACCTTGGATCCTTCAAGCGATGAAGCACCTTTGGCGGGCATAGTGGCGGTGATTAAAGCAGGCGTCAACTGAGACGGGTTTTTACAGTCGTCGGCACTCTTGGCCCTCCATCATGCACACAATAAAAAAAAACATATAAAGCATTATATTTTCTTAGATTTTGCACTAACATTGATTAATGAAATAAACAAGCATCAACTAATAGGACGACCAACACCTCAGTCTCTCCGTGACCACGATGGCTGCAAAGCTCTCGAAACGTCGGAATAATAAAATAAAATTGTAAAATCCAAAAAAAATGCTTAATTCATTCATATAAAGCATTGTTAAATTTGTAAAGTCTTTTGTTTCTTATTAAGTCTAGTTAATTGGTATATATCATATCGTAATAGATAATTGGGCCATACCATATGTGTGCACGACGCCTCACATGTAAATATAGTTTATTAATTAATACGACATTGCATTTTGTATATAGATAGGTATTCATATTAGTTACGTTTTAAACCAAATAGTCAAATAGTTTCGCATGTAGGCGTACCGTTGGAATGCTATTGTTCGCGAATGTTCCCACGTCGACGAAATTCCTGTCTCACGGCGCGCTTATAAATAGGGCGCACAGAGCGCAGCCGCTCAATGCGCCGCCCGCACCCGTAGAGAGAGGACGTCATCGCTGTGCCCATCGTCGCTACGCCCACGCCATAGAAGAACAAAGGACCCTTGAAGGATATCTTGAAGACTTCACGTCGCGTCAAGAAAGAAACTGGGCACAGCACTCCTCTCTCACAAACAGCTCTTTTCAGAGCTACTACGTGTTATACGGGTGCTAAAACAGCTCTTTTCAGAGCTATCGACAGGACGGCGCATTTCCTCGGTTTCTGCTCTTGACGTCACTACAAGTTTCTCTGCTCTGATCGTCAATGTAGATAGATAGTCGCAATGTCATAGGTAGGCGTTCTAGATATAAGTCGTCTTACAATATTAGGTAGGCGTTCTAGATATAAGCTGTTAGGTAATAGGTAGGCGTTCTAGATATAAGCCGTTAGGTAATAGGTAGGCGTTCTAGACATAAGCCGTTAGGTAATAGGTAGGCGTTCTAGATATGAGTCGTCTTATAGGCATAGGTAGGCGCTTTAGATATAACTCGTTTAGTTATAAGCCGTTAAAAAAGTATAGTTAATAAGACGTATCGCACATAGTTATAAGTAGACGTCTAGTCTTAAGTCGCGTCACGTTTAGCTTAGTTTTTAATCACACATAATTAGCACATTCGAGAATACGAATCTATTATTACGTATATAGACTAGCATAACGTATCAATAGATAATAATTTAGCCCGCCACAAACACTAAATATTAGTAAGATAGATTTCGCCTGCTTCAGGGAAATATAATAGTTGGGCTTAAATTATTAAGTTCGGTTCTTTAAAAGAACAAATAGTTTATCTACCACTACAGGGTCGATATACGTACCAAATCACATAGATGTGTGATTTGGTAACATAATTTATCAAATCACGTTATCGTATAGCATAGAATACATAGATATGTGATTTTGATCATGTAATTATGTTTATAGAACAGGAAAACCTGCAATGGCCTTTTCTAGTACAGCTTGGTATTTTCCAACAGGAATAGTCAATAGGAAAATACCAAGCTAAGGTGCAATAACGGCGCGCTGCTTTCACGCCATTAGCTGATAATGTAAGCGCTGCCATTGGTCGGCGCAATAGACTAGAATCCTTGCCATTGCAGTGCTAATAGTTTTATAGTGATACCTATTATTTTATGTGGAATTGGATAGTTCTAATATAGAATGATAGACGATATCTCATGTAAAGACACTTAAATAAGAGGTAATATTAAAACCTAGTCAGCATTAGGCATACTAGAATGTTCGGACCTAATTATAGAGGTTAAGTATTAACTTTTCTACTTTAGGTCTTAGTATTTAGATAGATTATAGCTTCTACTACACTTATAGATAGTTAAATTGGTAAAAGTAACCAATGTAAAGTGTATAGAGCTACTTAAGCATATAGGATTATTCGGACGCGATTTAAGGCTAGGAATAGAGTTTATAGACATTGTAAATAGGAATAGGATAGATTTAAGCTCTTTGTATAGTTATAAGCACTTAGTTAGCACCACTTAGAGCTTAGAATAGTCACTTAGAATAGTTATAGTATAGAAGAATGGTTTCTTATTAGATTTATGTAAATTCCAATAGTTTATAGATTAATATAGATATAATAATAATTGTTAATAGTATAAGAGAATTGTAAATATAAATAAATAGTATTTTCGTGCAATTTTCTTATCCCCATTCTTGGTTGATCGGCGAATACTCGACGCTCATTGGCTCTCGCGTCGCGGCATGCGAGAGTCACCGAGCGCCGGGAGAGGTGGCGAATAAATATAGGCGGCCTAGCACGCAAAAATCAGTTCGAAGATCACCACCGCCACACACGCCACCTCACCGCCATCCGACCAAGACTGGGGACTATAGAAGAGGAACGAAGCCTGAACTCTCAAGATCTGGTGTTTCATTTCATCGCATCACCACCCATCGTGCACCCCGGCATTTCTTCGGTGCATCGGACCGTTCGTCGGCAAGCCCAAACTCACCGGTACTCTCCAGCTCTAGGCTAACGTACGTTGGTCCTCTGGAGAGACCACTGGTGAGCGCGGGAGTCAGCCTGCCGTAGAATTGGAAACCCGTAGATCGACTTTCGTCGTCACGGCTGAGCTCGTCTTTCGACGGCCGCGTTTCCAAGTTCTGCGGAGGTTCGATTTAGTCGACCCGGTCCCGCACAATATGCATAACGCATACTAGGATTTACCTGAAAATCAGATCGCAGATCGAAGCATATGCTGAGTTGTATCATACACATTTGCGTTAAATGTATTTTACGAGTATGTATCTACTTTTGTATCATCATTCAAAGAACCGACAACCGATAAGGAAGAAAGGTTCTCGAGTGGAGACCACAAATCTAAATACGCAGCGTAGGAAGGCCTCCCACTAGGTGGACTGACGACATAGTGAAGGTCACAAATAACCGATGGGTGCAACTAGAATCTTGTCGTTCAGTATGGCATCCCAAGGGGGACGCCTATGTTCAGCAGGACGTCTTCTAGCTAATGATGGTAATGATGATGATGATCTATTTTTCAATAGTGTAATGTACAAAGTAAAGTATTTCGTTACTTGTATTATGTTTATTATGTAAGTATATTAAAGTTTTATTTCCTTTCCTAATACTTTGTTCCTAATACTGTTAAATAGAAATAGATCAACCAATCAAATCAATCAAATTGTCACGCCTTTTGCCCACAGGGATAGGCAGAGATAATAGAGTGCCAATCGCCATAATCCTGGCACAACTCCCTCGCTTCCTTCACATTCACAATTCTCTTCATACAAGGCTCTATGGTTTTGGCCGCTAGGCAACTTAGCTTTTTGAGAATATCTCCGATTTGGTCTGCAAACACCCTCCTGGCCTGCCTTGTTTAACGTATCCGAATGAATAGCTTATGTGAATACATGACATTTATAAATTCTTTTCGTCAATCTACTTCCATTTATCCTTTCCATGTGCCCAAACAATCAATTTCTTTATCAATCATTGTCACTACATCCTCTTTTAAACCACATCTATCGCGCACTGTGCTATTCCTTATTCTATCCGCTATCGTCACTCCACATACACTACTTAACGACTGCATTTCTACAGCGTTAATAGATATAAGAATAATTGATTTTCTCACAAAGGATCGTGGCAAGTGGCGCTCCATTGTCTCTGCTTATCCCTGTGGGAAAAAGGCGTGACAATTTGATTGATTGATTTTCTGGTAGCATAATGACGACGACATTCTCATCAGCATTTTGGACTTCTCATTGCTTACTATAAAGCAAGTCAAAATTAAATGTCGCGTCTAATATAGATATTATTAATAATATAGATATTTATTGAAATATCCTAAGTATAGTTCCGTTAGGCTTGTTTATATTTAGACTAAAATGTACCCTTTTCATGTCTGTTATTAATATCTGATATCTAATATAAGACGATATTGATAACACATATTGAATATCGCTTAAATTCCAAACCAATTCAATATTTATATTATATCTATGCTTTATTAATCTTTTAAAAGGAAATATCAATAAATTTCTTTGGTACGCATCAAAAATAAACAAAGATGTGTTTTTGGAATATTACATGATGTTTCTAAGGACGAAAATATTCCACATCAAAGGAAAAACTTTCTTATAAAAAGTAAATGAAGACTGTAGGTAATGAAAACGCACAGACTACACGTAGTTAGACGGCTACACATGCGCAACTATTGTATGTAATAATTGGTTTAGGGTTCAACATTATTCAAACAATATACTCAAGATGACGGTAAGGTAGTATTTAGACCAATAGAATTTTATTGATACCAAGATGGCCAAGATGTTTTTTTCGCATGTTAAGCAGCTAAAAGTTGCGAAATTTTAAGATGAAGAAAATGAGTCGCGTTGGGCCTAAATCCGTAAGCCTGTTTTTTCGCAACTTGCAAAAATATAGCCATTGTTTGCCCATTTTTTAATGGCCCAATTAATATTTGAACTTTGAATATAGTGTAGGTATTGTAACCTAGTATGAAGACAACTTCTACCCCTCCTTTATGATTTTACAACTTTATCATTTTGTTTTATTTCTTCTACTTCTTCTTCATATTCTTCCCTTTTGTTGTTATCATAATTACGATTAATTATAATAACAACAAAACGAACTCGCGCGCAAAAGGAGATTTTTTGCAATTTTTATTATGTGTATAATTTTTGTATTATAAAATAAGTTTATTATAAAAAAATCCGAGGAATCTATAAACATGTTTATCTATGTGAGGGCACGATGTAAATAAAAAAAATACCTAATGCCGTTCCTGGTATAATGTTACTACAGGGGAAAAATACGAATCTTAATGACTTATATAATTCCAATTAGTGGAATGATATCATATTCGCTTCTTAATATCTACTTACTACGTTAATTATGTCATTAATGTGCCATAGACACAAAGAAAGTATATTTATTTATTATATTAATAAGATAATAAATACTTGACCATACTTTGTCCTATAGAATAAAGGAATCATTCATTTTGTATGGGGACTTGGGCTTAATTGTATTAACAGTTTAATATGCATCTTAAAATAGTTTGAGGTACAAAGATTACAATGTAATTGGAATATATCCTTTATTTTGCATAGTTTGGGTGTGCGAAATGATTAAATAATGATGTAATACCCGCACAGGTCGGGGAAAGCATCCGGTCGATAAAATCGACCGAATCGGCAGTCGAACTAAAAAGTTTGGTGCGTCTTTTCTTTGTAGATCAATCGACAAGTGGAATGCTTTGCCTGCCCATGTGTTCTCTCCATCCTATGACCTTGGATCCTTCAAGCGATGCGTGAAGAAGCATCTTAGGCCGGCATAGTGGCGGCGGCTGGGACAGCCGGGAACTGACTGGGTGTCCCAGTCGTCGTCACTCTTGGACCTCCTCTTGCTTATCATCAGGCGGGTCGAAGTCAGATGTCGTGTCACAATAAAAAATAATAAAAAAAAACTATAATTATGACAGTTCAAAGCAGAACAAATATGGCGTTGATTGACAGATAATACAAAATTCATATCTTATTTTACAAATAACTAAATTGCACAGCAATTAAAAGCAAAATTGTTATTAGTTTTATTAATACAAGTGTAGAAACTACCATTTATATTTTTTTTATCATTGGACATTAGAAAAGTAGTACATAAAAGCCGAAAATGAATGATGTCCTTTATTATTTTAAAGACGCAACATCTGACGATGGTAGGCAAGGAAAAGTTTCCTAGCTTTGAGGACTGAAGAAAAACGATTTAGTTTACGGTTGTCTCAATGTCGCCCTTTTTTAATATCGCGTTAAGACCGGATTATAACTTTATTTCGACAAATTGACAAGGGGCTGTCTATAGTCACCATTTCAATATTACCATTATCAATATTAATTCAGAGTAAACTTATGGCTATAATTTTAGGAAAAGCTAAGTGAAAGGAAGTAGTAGTGTTACCCCAAAACCGTTGCCTTATTGTAATAGTTGCTTAATGCATTTGTGGTAGCGTGGAGTATTGTTAGAAGACAAAAGGACCTCAGGCTACTAGTAGGGGCTTTCAACACAACTTCCGTGGTCGGACAAAGCTACGGTGTCGGAATAATACATAAATAGAGTCCCCTAGATTTTATATGTTCGTGTGTCAAAACAGGTAAATCAAAGGCGCCGTTTGATTCTCGGAAACAAAATGGCTCTATTTAGTCATTCAAAAGCATCCAAGAAAAGTAATTAAATTCATATATTATCTTTTCTTATAGCTATTTATTTTTTTAATAAATGTTACAATTTTATTGTAAACTCGTCCTTTAGTTTTAATTAATTCAATTCAGCGATAAAAATAAATAAGAAAAAATTTAATTTTAATATTCACACATAATATCGCAAGAACGCACTGAACATCGCAAGAAACTAAAATGGCTTGACATTCGCTCCCGACGGAACCTCAGAACAGTGTGTCTTCTTTTTACCGTTCTTAATGAACCTAATACCCCTTCATATCTGAAAGAACAATTTTCCTTCCTTTCCTCATTCCATGACAGAACCCTAAGGTCATCGGAAAACTCCCTTCTCTCCACTCCTGTTCATCGCACTAACTTTGTATCAAAATCCTTTTCAGTTGTTGCAACCTCTCTCTGGAACAATCTACCTGTTTCAATTAGGCAAGCACCGAATAGATAATATGTTTTCAAAAAACTGGTTTATGCACACCTTTATAAAACGTAACGGTTGTATTTTACTTTATTGTAATATTATGTTGTATTGTATTATTTCTGCTGAGAACCTCAAGTTGCGCAAATACGCTAACCTCGGTACTGGTTACGAATTTGCGCCGTTTGGGGTCGAGACGATGGGCCCTTGGGGACCATCAGCTAAGCGCCTGGCCAGGGAGTTGTCCAGGCGGCTGACGGAGAAGTCTGGAGACAGGAAGGCTGGCAATTATTTCTGCCAACGTATTAGCCTTGCTATACAAAGGGGAAATGTTGCCAGTCTCCTTGGGACTATCTCTGATGCGACGTCATTGGATGATATTTTCTATTTATAGTTTAATTATTACTTTTAATGAAATTAAATTGTAAATATTTATAAATTATATAATATACTAATATCAGGTTACTTCAAACTTATAAAATTATATTATATTATATTATATTATATTATATTATATTATATTATATTATATTATATTATATTATATTATATTATATTATATTATATTATATTATATTATATTATATTATATTATATTATATTATATTATATTATATTATATTATATTATATTATATTATATTATATTATATTATATTATATTATATTATATTATATTATATTATATTATATTATATTATATTATATTATATTATATTATATTATATTATATTATATTATATTATATTATATTATATTATATTATATTATATTATATTATATTGTATAAGTGTTATGTTATATTGTACTATATTGTGTTATATTAAGTTATCAGTTTTATATCTAATACTCCCATTTAACTTTTCGACTGTCCCGAAGGTTAACTGGCAGATAATGTCTAGCGGCATTAAGTTCGCCTTTATACAAATTGTAATAAAGTTTTTAAATAAAAAATAAAAATAAATAATACGAGTATGGATACATTCCTTTTTCTATTATAGTTTAAAATAAACTGTGGTAAATTAATAAACTTTATTTATTTAATGTTGGTATGTACATTTGTTTTATTCAATATCGGTATACAAAAATAGAAAATAAAGTTATACAAAATACAAGTTATGCCAGCCTAGTTACTTTTGTTTTATTCAATATCGGTATACAAAAAATAGAAAAGAAAGTTATACAAAATAAAAGTTATGCCAGCCTTGTTGTAACCGACAACTTGCAACTTGCCCAAACGCGACTAAGTCACTTCACGGTATATAGGGTTTATACTTGATAGTTGATACTATACTTGTATAATGAAAATCAAACATAAATATAACTAGACAAAACGCAGACGTTTTAAAGCAGTCCATGACATCACGTCAAACAGACAGGGATTTGTAACCCATTAGCAAAGTTCGCCCCTCTCGTAGCTAGTAGTTGGTTTCCGATTTGCTCGACTATTTATTTCATTGGCGAGATTGTCGCATTGGGTTTACATTTGTAAATACAGAATCCCTCCTGTCTGTAAGTACCCATTACGTTTAGTACCTCTATTACGTGATCGTATTGCTTACTTACAACATTGGGTAATGAGAGGGTGAATGTAAGTTTTTAAGTATGAAAATAAACAGTACCATTCCAAATCATATTCGTATCGTATAACCAATTACTACTTTTTTTTTTGTGACTCGACATATTATTCTTAAACGTTGATAAGTGTCAGGTAATTAGCTAAAACAAACCAAGCTATATGTAAACCAATTCTTTATCGGTACACCTTAAACAATCTCAGCCTTAAGCATGTTACGAGCACTCCAAACCAACGTAATGTAACTTTAAAAATTTTTCAATTTCTAAACGAAACTATGTGTGATATTTATATGACGCTACTTAAAAACTTTTAATGATCAATTCAGTGATATAAATATATTTCAAGTAACCTTTCATAGATTCAAAAAAATGCTAATTGAAAAATTGTGTTTAATAACATATTAAGGATTTAAAATGACGTTCATTTTCTTTTAATTTCTCTTTTTTTAGTACAGTATCCTATTTTCCTTTTTTTATTTTGTCTACACTGCATGACTAGTTTTTATATGTACCACAGATTGTATAAATTTTCGGCACTATCCGGTATTGTTGTAGAGTTTATTTTTAAGTTACTTGTTTGTTTATAACTGTTTGTTGCCAAAAAATTAAATAAATTAAAATTACAGCACTTCGCCTGATGTTAAGCTGAAATGCGGTCCATGAATAGAGGTCTCTTCTAGTAGAATTCAATAATATTAATTTTTATTAACATTTAAATAATGTGGATTAAACATTATAGAAAAAGAAGTATTCATAATAGAAACACAGGAAACGTGTCGAACGATTTACAATTCTAATGTATGGGGGTCCAGTTCAGGAAAATATTTGGCGGTTTTAAAACTTCTATTTACAGCTTAAATGGTGGCTTTAAATTATGTTGAATGTTTGTGTAAAATAATGCGAGTTACGTCGTATGTAAATTTGTATAAATGTTAACGCTTTATATAACTTAATTTATATAAATATTTGCTGTGCAGATGCCTCGACAGATTGGCCGGCTCGACAGAGTGACTGAGGCAATCGTAAATTAATTCGGTTTATTTTCAGTCTTCAGCGCTTTCAGGTGGCGCCAAATTAAATTAAAAGACCAGACGTAATCATCAAGCAAAAGGCTCATTTAAACCATCTTTAGCAACCAGCAAGGATATCTGGATATCTATCTATTTATAAACATCATAACTCATTTTTTATGAATATACAGTAATTTGTAGTAGTATATTTTAAAATATTTAACAGGAGTGTACGTACACGTAAATTTTTGCAATCAGAACAAAATCATGTGGTATAATTTCAAGTTAAACAAATAAATTGCGTCCGTCGATAATGCACTTTTCATGTCGTTAACGCCAACGATCAGTCGTGCGTATCGACACGGAAGGGACATCTCGTCCTGTGTGTGGTCAAAAATTAACAATACACTCATATTTTTTTGATTTTTACTTTTTTACTAATAAATAATTATTGAATGACGATCTCCTTGTCGTGTCCGGCAACAGCGGCTCCTTAGTCAGTACTATAATGCGCTCTAACGTGACTCGTAAAACCGATTTTTGTTTTAAATGTGCGGTTGCAGAGTTTACATAAGAGTTGTCCATTAGCGTTAAATGTATACGTATACGTTTGGTTCCAGATTTCTGGAAATGGCGCTTTTCCTCAAACGGAATGGCGGAATGTTGTCTCCACTATCGTAAAAACATAATATAGTCTGTCTAAGCCGAGATGACGCGCCCCTCCACCGCATTTGCGCATACGTGAAAACATAAAATATGAATGCAACACACCGAAAATGCAATTGCAGCTGCTGGTTGGACACAAAAGGAGAAGCACGCTGATAAAGTATAATCGTATAGTTAGAAATATTTACATTCAAACTAATAAAGTGGAGGGGCGCGTCATTTATACTTAGGCAAGCTATACCTAGTTATAAAACAGTTTAATGTAATAAGTACCTGGGCATTAATCCTTAGATCTTGGATCTAAAGCTATGTTGATCTCCTCGAAACCATGTAAGACAAGCAACGTTAATAACACTAAAATATATTTCAGTAGCATCAAATATTCCCTATGGTAAAGTTAGTGTAATTAGATAAAGCGAACCTCCTCAACTATCTACAAGTTTCTGATGTAGAATAGTATGAATGCTAATAGATTTAATTATTTTGATTTGTTTATTGTTTAATTTATTTAACCACTATACGAGTATTTAATTTATTACTCCGCCATCGGGTTTAATGTATCAAATTAAATTGTCACGTCTCGAATCCCACTGAGATGTGCAGAGAGAATGGAGTACCACTTAACAATCATGTCTGACACCATTATGTCGCTTTAATGACGTAATAATAATAATTAATTTCTTTATCGCATATAATTAACCACAAAAGTTTACAAGAGGGGAAGGAACTTAATGCTTTATTTCATTTTTTACCAGGTAATTGAGAGGTGTATCCGCAGATTTCAGTGCAGGAAGAGAAAAATAATAATAATAGTTTTGTATTAAAACAAGATATACGAGTAACATACACATACTTATAGTTAAACGCTGAAAATACTGTTATGATGACGACTGTACATCGAAAGCGTTAAAGTATATATTTTTTTCATTTCTTATTTCATTTAGTTTGCGTTTGTAATAAAAAGTAATTTAATTTACAAATATATAATAAAACTTTTTTGAACGGCATAGTGACGGCAAATGAGCCAACCGTGAACTGTGAGGGGTTTATTGAGTCGTCGGCGTTTTTAGACTTTCCTTTTTGAATTTTCCATAAGCCAAGTCAAGGTCAGATGTTGAGTGTTAATAAAAATAATAAAATCAATAAAATGATTATAACTATAGACAGACAGCTCTCTAACTAGAAATAGTGGTTAAAGTTGTAAGCGTTGTGGCTTCTGAAAGGTTACACCTAATCTCAGAACCCCTTGTTGTTTGATTTTAGAGCTACTTAATATTCAGTAGGTTATTGTGAATTACAGTCTTCAGGATTAATGGTACTTAACCGAACAATGGATATCTCACTTCGGTTCATAGTTAATGCCTTTCAAATAATTCAATAGATTTTACGGGTGACCTGTACTTCAAATTTAAGGGTCATAAGTTCTTTGAATAATTTACTTAAATGGTAAATTATTTATTCTATTTGTACAATAAAAAGTCGATTTAATTATTAGAAAAGCACAATATACTCGTAATTCTGTTATTTATCGTCCTAACTGTAAAGATTGTATGAAAATGATTGTAGATGTGGAGTAAGCTAGAGAATTGTGGATCTTTTTACAACGGTGATCCTTTGTCTCTGCCTAGGAATAGGAATATAAAATATTTGTATCGGATATATTTTATGAATGCTACTGTCTAAAAATCTTATTTTAAATTTAATTTTACGAAATACTATTTCTATATTATTTGTCATTATAGGCGATTTAATGGATATTATTTGTATAGATTTTATTAAAAGAATTGTGTATGTCGGGATCGTGGAAAGTGGCACTCTATTGTCTTTGCCTATCCCTTTGGGCAAAAGGCGTACAATTCGATTGATTAATTATTCATATTTCAAGCGTTGTTCTGCCGCTTTGAGCTTCAGGCAATTAAATTATAAATTGAACAATATATCTAAGTAAGTATCTTTCTTCAGATAATCTTACCAACATGTTTGAATATTATTATATTTAACACTCCTTTATTGGACATCCAAAACATTTGCAACATTAAAGAAAAGAAAATCACGCTGCTGATTATCCCGCCGCACCCTTCGTGAAATGACTTCACTGTGAGGGGGCAGCGGACTCCCATCTCCGGTTTGTCATTAGTTAATGTTGCGGCCAGTACCTATCTGCTGCCGAGATTTAATCTCTGCCGGTCTGATCTGCCGATATCGTAGACTAATGAAATGGGCAGAATTGGTGAAAACATTAAGCGGATTATCTATCCGCTTTGGGATTGGGGTGATGGTTACAATATTGACTATGAAGGTGTTTAAAAAATTGATTTTAAAATAAAAATCTAATTATGTTTTTTTACAGAGAGTCGACATATATTTTTTATTATACATTTCTAAACTAAGCTACTAAAGTGCTCGTATCATAGAAACAGGACAACCAAAGTACATATATCAAAGATACATTGGTACCGGTGAGTGGTCTCGATATAAAAAAAGGCGACCGTGGTGTAGAAGCAGTACAATGGCTAAGTAAGCCGAGTGGCACGGGTTCGAAACCACTCACGGGTACCAAAGTATCTTTGATATATGTACTTTGGTTGTCCTGTTTCTTTGATACGAGTACTTTAGTATCTTAGTATAAAAATGTATAATAATAAAAAAATACAATCACTTTTAGTAGCTTAGAACAGAAATGTAATAAAGAGCAACAATACATACTATATCATAATATAATATGTATATCACCCATCATCAAGTAAAACAATATTTAGTTTCAATGTAAATACGAGTAAATAATAAATGATACAAAGATACACATATCAGTAACAAAACACGACACCTTAAACCAAAGTTTAAAGTAACTAAACAATCTAAAGCAACAGTACATCCGTTCAAGATTTCGCCCACAACTTAGTGGTTCTGTGGTTGATCTTACCCCCCAACCACCCGATGCCGATGCTATCGCCAAGTCATTACGTCTACGACCGACCGATAAGAACGCCCTTTGACGTTATACTCTTTGAGATCGTCTACAAGTCTATTAGGTTCAGTGATTTTAGACTTTTCGCTGTTGGAAGATTCACATTAAACTAAATAGTTTTGACTTCAGATTTGAAAGGTTTTTAAATACTCCATTTAATATAATAAAATGTAGTTTTTTCTTACTTCAATACAGAATATTCAAATAATCGTTTACATTTGTTAGTTACCATCATTTAATTATTCAAATTGTCACGCCTTAATCCCCACATGGATATGTAGACTCAACGGAGCCTACACTTTCCACGGTTAAGACCTATCTATTAAAAAAAATAGTAATAATAAGAAATAAATGTTAACTAATATACTCAATATATTTACACAATTGCGGTGAAGAGACTTTTTTTAGATTTTACCAGTAAAAATGACCTAAGTTATTAATAAACGAAACATTTAATTAAAATCAAATTCTACTGGAAGGGGACTCATAATTAATACTCTTAATGAAATTGTTTCATTCTCTTATATAAACATATTTATTTAAATGGTTTTTTTATCTATAAAAAGTACGCATGTCGTCTATGATTTTAATGTTCATTGATATGACGCGTGACCTAGTTTTGTTTTAATACTGTTAGTGTAGAATTTAAAAATTCTTTCACCATTGGAAAGTTACATTCTTCGTGAGTAACATAAGCTATATTGGATTTACAAAAAGTGTAGGGTTCCGTACGAAATCTCGAATAATGTAAACCAATGCGTATAAAAATCACTCATAAAATTCCTTACATCGCGTGCGCTGCGAAAACTATTGACGATATAACAAAATAATTGTTTTTAAAACTGTAAATATGCAATAAAACTTATTTTTCAAATATAACAAACTACCTTCGAATTTGATTTATATACATTTTGATGAGTTAATTAATGAATCAATTTTATGTATACGCCATATACAACAACATTCGTTTAATGGTAGGTGCAAAGATTATGTATAGATACACAAGAGAAAAAATGATTATTTAACCATTTTGTATTTTGACCCGGGCAACGCCGGGTTACGCAGATAGTATAAAATAAAATAAGGCTGGGTTGCCTAGTGCCCATAACTGTAGAGCTTATATGAAGAGAATTGTGGATGTGAGAAAAGCGGGAGAGTTGTTTCAGGGTCGTGGTAAGTGGCGTTTTATTGTCTTTGCCTATCCTTGTTGACTGATTGATTTAAAAAGATTATTTATACTAATTTGTATAAATAAGTAATAAAAGTCGTGTGCATGGTAGACTGCAACCGGGGATTAAACGTCGTCTACCGATTTTTTATTACTAATTTATACAATAATAATAGTAGCAATGGAAAATGCAGAAAAATCACTGTGTTTTTTATGCTGTCGGTGAATTATTCGATATAATTGTAAAAACTTAATAAAGCTTTGTTATTACTTATATTAATTTTCCTATTAATACTGAATTACTCGTATAATAAATAGCTAATTTTTTCAAATAAAATAATAATAAAATAAACTACAAGGGGCCTCAACAGCTAAACACAATTCTTAAATATTTAAACAGTAAATATTATAATAGTGTATTTTTGTATATACGAGTCGGCAACTATTGCGTGAAGACGACTATTGCCACGGGCAGATGTCTGAGCTGGTAGCAGCCGTATAATACCTTCATGGCAGCCTGGCGAGATGTAAGTTTACTCAAAGGATTCAAGATTATAGAATAGACCCTATCTTTAACCATAGAGCTTGTATGAAGACTATTATGGATGTGAAGGAAGCGAGAGACTTGTATCAGAATGGTGGCAAGTGGCGCTCCGTTGTCTCTACCTATCCCTGTGGGAAGAAGGCGAGACAATTTAATTTATTGACTCTATCTCTATCTGGCTTTCCTCTATCTGACAGAGGAAAGATATGTTTTGAAAGGATATTGGTTTTAATGAACGACAAAGAAAGGACTGACTTTACTCTACCTACCTGCTCCGGTGTACGATGTTATGTAGAAAATATGAGATCATGGAGTTCTAACTTTAGGTAAAATATGTTTAGATGCAAAGATTATTTGGCATCGCAAGATTTCATTCAGTCTGTCATAAAAGATACTTATGTCAAGAGACTTGTTTAATTATAATACAATGAAACAAAATACGATTGAAACAATTAACACATTCCTAAAATCTCAACTCCACAAACGTAAAAGGGAGCAACATAAAACCTCGCCCACCGTTTTAAATTACGATTCACAAGTATTAACCCCTACGGAAAGGAAAGTATTTGGAAACAAGAAGACGGGGTACCTAAGGGTCGGCTTCCCCGTGGAATAGAAATAGTTTCCGGGAGCCCGAGTAGGAATTACGACCGGCCCCCGGGGGGTCAGCCGAATGAATTTTGATTTCGCTTTTTCTATTGAACAGCCGGATTATTGTGGCGCTGAATCCGTCCCTTATTTTACTTATGCAAACAGATACCTGCTGAAACGGCTCGGTTAGTCCATGAACGGGGGTCCCTAACTGTCCAAAATATGATTGGAAAAGGGAATATTTTTTGTGTTTGAGATTATTTATTTAGGTTTGGAAAAGTTTTCTTGTTACAAACGGTTTCGTTTGTATACAACACATTCGTAACCAATCAAACATATAGTTTTATAAAAGTAAATATTAGGTACAATAGTAATTTTAAATATCTTTATAAAATCGGCAGATAATTTTACATGTATTATATATGTATAGAACAAAAAAATATGCAATGTTATATGGATTTTCTGTATTGTAAACTCGAATTTTCTGATAGTAAGGAAGGTCTGAGAGCGCTGACGATTGATAAAACATTTTGCTTTTTATTGTTAGGTAATATCTGACCCTGTCTTCCCTAAAAAATACCAACATCACGCGTCAGTTTGCTAGAAATGTTTGTTGCGCTAAGTTTGAAGATTTCAAGTTTATAAGGATAGGGAGAACACATGGGCTGGTATTGCTGTCCAGTCCTTATCGACAAAATAAAAAAAAACATGCATGACTTTGTATTACTTTTATTTTAACTGGTATTAGTAGTATTAGGAATGTTAAGGAAGCGAGGGAGTTGTGTTGGGTTTTGGCCAGTGACGCTCCATTGTCTCTGCCTATCCCTGTGTGAAAAAGGCGCGACATTTTGATTTGATTTAATTGATTTGGTATTAGTATTCTCTGTGTAATATTAAAAAATCTTTTAATTATAGTATAATTAGGTACAAGTTTATACAAAAACTTGTAACAAACAAAACAAATAACAAACGATTGCCTCTAAAAAATATACTACACCACAAGGAAACAGTTTTGCAAACTGTCACTTAAACACGCTGAAGATTTCTTCAAAATAAATTAAAATTTTAAGATAAAAGAAGCAAATAATGAGAAGAACAAGCATTTCTACTTCAACTGCTATTCTGTGCTAGTGAATATTCATTGCTATTAAAACCGTCAACAGATAAAAGTATTAATATTAAAAAGAAAAGTAAAACACACCTTAGTAAGAGCGATATTTATATTTAAATGTGCATTATAAGAATACCTATTAATTATTAATAATTTAATTATCACGCCTTAGCTTCCACAAGGTTAGACAGAGACAGTGGAGGGCCATTTTCTACGATCCACACACAACTTTTTTTAATGTGATTCGACATCTGACCTCGATCCGACTGATTTCAAACGGTCGCGAAAGCTGCTTTTTATATTCTTACATCAACATTTATTGTCTTCATACTTCTCTTCATCTATGTAGTTTGGGATTGCTAAACTCGGTTTTGTTTAAATAAGATTTTAGGTTTTGTATGATTTTATGCAGGGTCTCCTCTCTGCCTATCTCTGTGGGAAATAAGACATAACAATTTTATTAATGGAATGATATTTTAATCTACAATTTTATTTACATCTGAGTAGATGCATACACTTAATAAAGGACAGGAATAATTATATTTTTAAAGTTTTAGGCAAATTACCAAATTGTTCAAAGCTATAAGTTTGTTATAAATTATATGATATAGGTAATAGTTATGTTACGTTTTAATTAAATAAAATAATATTCGTATCTAGATCATGTTCTTAATTCTTGTTTATAAATGTTAATAAAAGTTTTAGAAAACAAACTTTGAACTTTAAAAACAAATTTCGAACATAAAATAAAACTTTATTGTTTGTCAATAATAATAATAATGGTTTAAGCCAAACATTATTAAGAAATACACGGAGTTTCTTGTCATAGATTACATACCATTAGACAGCATTTGTAAATAATAAATAACTTTCTCGCTTCCTTCACACCCACAATTCTCTTTATGCAGTCTATGTAAGCTAATTTTTTGCTAGCTACCTTTATAACTCTTTTGACAACTTCGCACCAATAGATAATAATACTTTTACTTTAAATAAGAGTCTAATATCAAATTGTCTGTGTGCCTCATAAACAAGTTGTAAAAACAGTATTTTTATACAAAGGGGTGAACAGCGTGCTTTATTGTTCCGTATAATAAATCTAGTTGTAAAACTACGCTTTAGCATTTCCTTTTTTTATGAAAAGTAAACTATAAAAACTAGACTATTATTCATAAATCATATTACGGATAATTTACATTATATAATATGTATAGTATTTATTGTTTCTTTAGTAGCTTAATGTAAAATAAAAAACAAATAACAAAATATTTTGATTTTAATAAGTATTTTCATTATGGCTCGACATACCAGTATGACAGCACCCAGTTTGATAATAATGAATGGAATTGACTGCCACTATAGTACAACAATTGTAACTTGTATTATTGCCTGCCTAGTTGCAAACGGCAAACAAACTGATTTCGAAACGCGAATTGTCGGTCATACACTAATTGTATTTTTTATTATTGCAGCCCCTGAACGTCTACAATTTTCTTAAGGCTGTTAGAGAATGCCAAACGTCATTAAGTTTATACGACAATAAGATTTATATAAATAAAAATCACCAACGTATTTATTACCAAAATTTCTATCGTCGTAATAGAGACAGTGTATTCCGAAAACACATCACAGCATCCGGCACAATCTTTGACTACATCTTAAACTTATATTCTGTTATCGTTAAGGAACATACACATAAATTTTATAAGGATAAAAACAAAATATCATTGGCACATAAAGAAGTTTACGATCAACGATACGTAAGTGCGATAGAGCAATTTTCATTCAACCATGAAAAATAGTTGGAAGGGTAGTTGCGTAAAAATATATAAAGATTATTTTACACTTCTACACTTAATCTTATACTTTTATTTACTTATTTATCTTAAAAATAAATTACATAATACGTGTAATTATATATTTTAAATTGTTTTTATTTTGGCGATTTAAATTCATAATTCATATTAAGACAAGAACCTATATACATTTATACAAACCTAAATACATTAATTTAGGTAAATAAATAAAGTAAATTTATTTATGTGCCTCTAAACATAGAGTATCAGGACCAGCTTAATTCTATTTATAATAACATTACGAGTATAATTAATATTTTAGTCTTTATTATTGTTTTGCATGTTTGTTGCTAGACCTCGTTCTTTATTTCTGTCTTTATATCAGTAACTGTGTAATATGAATTGTATCATATATTCTTGTATATCTATTTATGTATTTGTTGTGAATTGAGAAAATCAATATAATCGTTTCTTTGTTGTATTTGTATATTTATTTATGTATATAATTACATAAAAAGCTTTGGACTGGTGTTTTTAATATTGCGTGCTCTATTTTAGGCACCAGGATAATTATCGTACGATTTTTTTGAGATATCAATATTTTTACTGGAAAAGTTTTATTCGTTCTGCCATCCTGTTTAACCATTTCCTAATTTTTTTTCTAAATAAATTAATGATACAAAATCTAAAAGTCCATCCCTCAGCCTAATATGAAAGGAGTTGTAAAAAAAAATTGTACCACAAGTGTTTTTATGGTTCCGTCGGCAGTTATATTTCGTTCAAGTGCAGAGGGGGAAACCTCCTCATATTTTTATTACGGTTGACATAAAAATCAAGATCTCTGAAACCCCTTTGAATGTTTTAAAGGTCCCGTGGTGAAGTCTTACTGAGTGCAGAGCACACGTGGCATTCTTTATTGTTCGTTAGTTTTTTGAGAGGTGTATGTTACCCCTTCGAATATATTTTTTTAAAGAGAATTTCCAGTAGGCAACAAAAGCTTTTTTTATAGATTCAGAGTCCCTTATTCGTTATAATCTATAGGGGTGCCTGGACTAGCGACCATGGTGTAGTGGTAATGAAATGCTTACACAAACCGAGAGTCCTCGGTTTAAAACTACTTGCGGGTACCAATGTATCCATGATCGAGTAGTTTTTTTTATTGTGACTCGACATATGACAGCTCCCCGCTTGATGTTAAGCCGAAGTGTGATCCATGAATGAATGTCACTGCTACTACAATTCAATAACTGTGAGTAGCATTCACATCCACTATGCCGGCCTAGATGGAACCGGCAACTTACAAGCTGATCCCGAAACGTGACCAAATCACTTCACGGTCTGTATACTTGTAAGGGGTGGTACTACCCCGGATCGGCAGACAAGTATGAAAGTATGACGTACTTATGACGTAGTATGACGTAGACAGTATGATGTACTTTGGATGTATTGTTGTTAAACATATAAGAACCTTAATATATATTACATCGCTTCCGCAGTAAATGAACGTGGATATTATTGAAAAGATGAAACACTAAAAAATAAAAAGACTTAAAAGAATTGACGCAACATTGACTTAAGAAGTATTATATTCTTTTCCTAAAATATCACAAATATTTAAGCTATAAATACATTTATAGAATTTCATCGGCTTTTCTTGAGACATGCTTAGAACGGAATTGGCTACGTGACCGGAAATGAATTTTTCGATGTAACGAAACTCCAGACATATTCAACACTTTATTGAAATCAATATAAAAGTATTGCCTTTTTCATGAAATTCGTGGTTTATCGAATCAGACCTTTTTAAGCTTCAGAAAGCATCAAACGGGTCACTAAAGTATTATTCTTTGATTTATTTTTACAAAGAACATCTAACATCTTTAAACTATTCTTTTTTTACCACCATTTGCATTTTATAAATAAAAACAACTAGAAATAAAATATAATAGACAATTGTTTATAAATATATATAGATATATATTAGATATAAAAATAACAGTATAAAGTAGCCCTACGTTGCTCTGCCCTTCCCCGTGGGAACGAAGGCGTAACGTGACCATTTTATTAATTGATTGACCTAACTTGACGGTAATTATTTTTAAATTGAATTGGAAATCAGACCTTTTATAAAATAAACAAACAAAATCTTTAATAAAATTGGATAGAAAAATTCACGTATGCATATCGGTTAATTGTGAACGGGGTTCGAACGAGATATAGCTGAACGTCGCTTAAGTAATAATACCTTATTATGTTATAATACTAGATTACTACTATGTATTATGCTAAATATGAATAAAAACATAAACAAAACTTGATTACCCAACTGTTTTTATTTTTTTATTGTAGCTTTATATATGACAGAATCCTGCCGGATGTTAAGCGATCCATGAATAGGAGCGACAACTACTACAGTTAAATAACTTCAAGCAGCATTCGTATCCTCTATACCGGCCTAGTCAGAACTCTGTCAGTTTTTAAGTCTAAAGTCAAGCCATTTCACGGTCTGTACACTTGTAAACTTAATAACTAATTAATTTAGTACAAAAGGTATATAAGACTATCAAAATAATAATTAAGGCTTTATGAAAGCGCAAAGGCTATCTCTAATAAATATTTTATTAGACTTGATGTCCGAGAGATGTAATATTTTGCCAAGGAATCATATTTTATCGTGAAATATGTGAGCAATAAACTGAAACTCGGGGAGCGTTGAAGAAATTAATTTACAACGAGAAAACTTTCAGATACTCTTACTAAGTTTATTAGCTTACTAATTATAATTATTTTTTTTTTCTAATGTAAGATGTATAATGTTTTCTTGTGTAAGATATATTTATACTGTTTCCTATTGTAAGATATATAATATTTCCTTGTGTAAGATAAATTTATAATATTTCCTAATGTAAGCTCCATTAGGTACAGCTGATCTTACAGGCACAGTAATTAATAGAATATTTTCTAAGGTTTTATACACACAATAAAATTTTAATTAAATCATAAAAAAAATCCTTAGTTGTCTATTATGGGTTTGCTAAATTTGTTTATACATCTTTATTGGTACACTATAACTGTCTTAATAGGCATACAAGTATTTTATTTTTACAATAAGTTAAAACATAAAAACTAGTTTTATTTATTTATTTTAATTCTACTTCTATGTCCCATCAATATTCCTTATTGTCATTATATTATTTGATCCTTTAATAATTTTGTTACCATAATTTAATATTTTCTAATAAGTACAGGTAGGCAAAAAAGAACTTTGATATTAGTCTGTTTTTAGTTAAGTTTATGTTATTCGTTGGATTCCAAATATTAACTTTTTTTAATGTAGCTAAATCGTTATCCCTCCCTTAAAAAAAAACATAAAAACGTAGCTTTTACTGGTTATTTAGCAAAAGTAAATGCTTTGTTTACGCTTTAAGTCGAAAGAAAAAAAAAACGGACATCCTTTGCAGGCATAAATTTAAAAAATAAGATTTTGACTAGCAGAACGTGGTTTCGATCCACGGACCTCTGGGTTATGGGCCCAGCACGCTTCCACTGCGCCACTCTGCTTCTGTTTACAGACTTTGAAATAAGCATACACTTTATAAAGCTAATTACTAACAAAAAGAAACAAAGTGTACACCAATTTGGTGAACAAAGACTTCTAACAAAATCACAACTTTCCGATAAATTGAAAAGCATGTTGAATAATATTATAAACTACGTAATCCTTCAAGCGATGCGTGAAGAAGCACCTTAGGCCGGCATAGTGACGGCGGCTGGGGTAGCCGGGAAATAACTCGGTCTTTTCAGTCGTCGTCACTCTTGGATCTCCTCTTGCTTATCATCAGTCGAGGTCAGATGTCGAGTCACAATAAAAAAATTAAAAATAATATGAAATCAAACACTAATAACTGAAATTAAACTAATAAATTGTATATTACTAATTTCATTAATTTACGATGAATAAATTGTAATAAAACAATTTGACCTAAGACCCTAAAACAAGTTGTGCATCTCAAATATACAAACCTTAATAAATTTTAAATAAATTTATCTTAGTATTTGTTTATTAATTAATTAAATTTTAATAAACTTCCAATACATGTTAGAGAAGATAGTAATTTAATAACATTGAAAAAATCCTTATTAATATTTGTTATGAATAACTGAAAATTAATTTGTATTCTCCACATTCTCATTATAAACATTGTAAAATCCAAAACAAGCGAATATAAAAGTGTTCTTTTTGATATCAATAGTTTCTTAAACCTCAAATCAATTATCAATTATATTGTCACGTCTTTTTTTCCCCACAGGGGTAGGCAGAAACAATGAAGGGCCACTTGCCACGAAATAATAAAAAATAGTAAAACTATTTACATATAGTTTAGTTTTAAGCGTACGCAGTCAGTTGGTGATAATTTTTCCCAGCATACCAATTCGGGATAGTATCACCTACTAAACCTCTTTTACACGAATAAAAAGTTTTCAAATATACAAAATCACTAAATATTTACATTTCATAATCATTTACACTATTAAGAATGACTCCTTAAGAGTGGTAGGCAGTGGTAGTACCACCGATCCGGGGTAGTACCCCCACTTACAAGTATACAGACGTGAAGTGATTTGGTCACGTTTCGGGATCAGATTGTAAGTTGCCGGTTCCATCTAGGCCGGCATAGTGGATGTGATTGCTACTCACAGTTATTGAATTGTAATAGCAGTGATATTCATTCATGGACCACACTTCGGCTTAACATCAAGCGGGGTGCTGTCACATGTCGCATAAAAATGTCATTATAAAAAATATAAAAAATCTGACTTCGACTTGCCTGATAGTACGCTCCTCTTCTTGAAAAGTACCACCGACTTCAAAAAAAATGACTCATTTCACGGTTGCCACAGTCGCCTTCTCTAAGCCGTTCAAAAGTGCTTCTTAACGCATCACTTGAAGGATCCAAGTTTCACGCATATTCTAAATAAGGTATAAAAGAACATCGACCCTGTCAGCCTAACAACCATAACGCACGCTTTATAAGCAATCAAATTTCCTTAATTTCCAAATTCAACGAAGCATTTATTTCACCATTTAAGTTTGTTGATAACCCGTGCCAAAATAATTTGTATTCAAAGCCCGAACCAGAATTAGCACCGGTGATGTCACTTCAACGAATCGACTAATTATAGTGCTGTTTCCCTTAACTAGAATAGAATGACATAAAACTCTTGATTTTGGTCATGGAGAAGGTATCAATCACTAAATTAAACTTAAGCAACCGTGAACTGACTCTGTCAGTCGTCGGCACTCTCGGACTTCCTTCCATCAGGCAAGTCAATGTCAGATGTCGAGTCGCAACAAAATATATATATTCGCTGATATATAAATTATATAAAAATATATAAATTTAGATACATTGTGTATAAATTAATAAATTACATATAAGAAAATAAACATATATAAAAAAAACAGCTATCAAGTATTAACTATCGGCTTTTGGAAAATATGCGTTTTCACCAAAGTGATAGTATGCACTACAGAGTTCCCATTAAGTATATTATTCCTCTGATGTATGCACCATACACTTTTACAACGAAAAGGAAACGGTTTGGGCAGTCCTTCGTATGTAGTTCTATCGAGTAATAGAAAGACATCTCCAAACAGGGCATGCCTCTGCTCGATTCTTCAAACTGAGTAGCATGTGTTTTCAGACCAACATGGCGAGTACGACTAATACCATAGGGAAGTAAATGTATAAGCCTTAGTCAGTAGAAGCCGTCGTTTCGCCTTGTAAACCATACTCTAGCTTAACAGCAGGTATAGTCGGCTCAAAAATAATTATATATTAATATAATCAAACCTAAACATAATAATAAATTGATAACTTTTTATAAATGAGTCATACAGATATAGATTGCTGCTACAGATAATGTCCTAACGCTGGTCCCTAAACGCAAAGTCGTTTTTCAGTCGTAAGTGCTCCGGGTAGAAAGTATTAGGTAATTAACCACCACACCAATCTGCCTATTACTCCTAAATTACGATACTTTTAAGATGTATATAAATTAATGTATTATATTTTATTCGAAATTTATAGACATACAAATTATATATACACTAAATAGGTTTTATAAACAAATTATATATAATGTGAATGATAAGAAGCTTTCGTGGTTGCTCGACAAATCGTTTTGTTTACGTAAACTTGACTACAACCTGTATACTTAACGAGTATGTCTCACTCCACATACAAGTTAACATTTTAAATACAAACATTACAGGCAAGCCACAGCGTAAAAAATAACAGTAAAACCTTTTATGTAATTACAGCATTTCAGCACAATGTTGAAGACATTACTTTACGTGATATCCAGTCTGTGGAGAGTACGTGTGTAAGGACAATTTTAAGCTGTTGGCTCGTTAAAACTTGAGGTGTTTGCGTATTATATTTTGTTACGTTCAAGGTATTTAACAACTTTGTAAGCTCACAAGTGGCTTTAACTTTTTGCCCTTACTATAGAGTTTATATGACTGCGTACTTATAATATTATTACGTTTTTATATTTATATTTTTTTAATATAATTAGTTAATTTTGGTTAGAAAGTGTGTCACAATCGTAATTTATATAGATATACTTTACAAATAACCATTAATTTTGTAGATATTTATAACTAAACTTTGTAATACTGAAACGGTATTTTTAGTCGCCGGCCTTTCTGAACATTTCCTTGCTTGTCGCATCTTAATAAAATAATTTGTTGAGTTTAATTATTTGATAAGTAATTCAATGTATCAAATTGGCACGCTTCGATTCACATAAGGATAAGCAGTGCCGACGGATTCTGACACAACTTCTACCAAATGGGTAATTATGGCAGTTTTAGAGCAGCCGATGGTTAGTGTTTGGTTTGTTGCGCGTAAAGTCCCGGGTTTAATTCCCGGTCGGAGCAAACTTTTTTTTATAGCTTTTATTTGTAATATTTATAAATTATATTAAATATTGTTAATTAAAAAAGATGCTGATATTTGTTTCGGGTCTGGTTATCAAAGAGTGGTAGGCAGTAGTGCCCAGTTTGCCGATCCGGGGTAGTACCACCACTTATACAGACCGTGAAGTGAATATTTATTGTGTATAATCAATAAATATATTATTTTGTCTTTCCTCTGTATATTATATATATTATACTATACCCCCTGTATAGTATAAGTATCATGGCAGCGTAATATCGAACAGAAACTGTTCATTCAAATATACAAAATGAAAGGAGAATATTTTTGTCAGAAACTTAATAAGTTCTTTAACATTTCGTCTAGCTAAATGTGTAAAAGTTTTTAACCGTGTCAGAGTCTTCCGTCCGTAGCCACTTTCCCTGACAATCAGCGAGTAACTGCCGGTAACCGAGTTTCGCTAACGAACTTCCAAGTTAACTACATAGTAACGACAATGCCTGCATCACAACTTCCTAATTACAAAAAGCCTATTCTTAATATTGTTAAATAGAATTTACTACAAATCTAAATAGATTTTATGATTTTCTTTTGTTTTATTGTAAATTAGTAAACTAAATAACTACGATAAAGCATTCTATCGAACGAATTGACAGTGGTACCCAACAAGTCAAACAATCGACAGTGCTTTGTCAGCCCATTTGTCACTAGTCTATAACCGTGGATCCTTCGAGCGACAGTTTAAAATTTTAAAAGATTTTAGACAGTTAAAAGATTTGTTACTAATCATCAGGCAACCTGGGGTAGTGCCACTGCTTTCAAGATCGTGAAGTGATGCGTTTCGGGATCAACTTGACTCGAAAGCTGTCGGTTTCAACTTACTGTTACTTGTAATTATTTAACTATAGTAGCAGCTGACGAATGGAGGATTCGTGGACCGCGCTCTGGTTTAATATCAGGCTTCATATTTGTTAAGCATTTTCATTGTGCCAAAACTCGTAATAATATTATTTCTTCACAAAAATGCTATTGAAATATTGTGTATTATGCATTCATTCTTTTTGTTATTTTCTTTAAAATGTACTTTTCTTCTTAATTTACAGTAATGACTATCTCATTTGCCTTAATACAAAATTATGAAGTATTTTAAGGAAGATTTGGTTACTAAGTGATTTAATTGCTTTTAGACTTTTGAGCCACCACCAAGGCCATAGTCAAGTCAACTTCAAGGGGAAAAAGATCTGTTACTATTGTACTTAACGTATTTCCGAAGCATGCTTCCCTAACGATTTCTTTTTTTGTTCCAGGACTTTTTTATCTCCCGGTACAGATGTTTTTTTATTGTGACTCAACGTCTGACGACGACCTGCCTGATGGTAAGCAAAAAAATCCAAACAACTTATTTAAGTACTTGCTTATATACCTGAACTTGAAGTGGCGTTTTTTATCACATTTGAAGATATAATGATTTAACATTGTTTAGATTCTTTATTGTATTATTTGGGTTGCTAATGTGTATTAATTTAAATACAAAAAGTACTATTAGAATATAAGAGGCAATTACTTTGTCAATTCTTACCTTTACTCTGTATTTTGTAGCGTTTTTAAAGCGCGTCTACAAATCGCTTATTATAAATTATATAAACCACTTATTATTATTATATTTAATAATATTATTTCCTCTAGAAGCTCAATAGCCAATTATCTGAGAAAATGTAAATTAGTATTTATTTGTATTATGAAAAATTCAATACCTGTTTTGTTATCTCTTGTTAGAGAGAACACCGAAGAACCAATTACGAGATATGTACCTAGCAGGGTAAAGCTGCAGTTTGTTACAGCTTTTTTTATTTTATTGTGACTCGACATATGACAGCACCCCGCTTGATGTTAGGCCAAAGTGTGGTCCATGAATGAATGTCACTGCTACTACAATTCAATAACTGTGAGTAGCAATCACATCCACTATGCCGGCCTAGATGGAACCGGCAACTTACAAGCTGATCCCGAAACGTGACCAAATCACTTCACGGTCTGTATACTTGTAAGTGGTGGTACTACCCCGGATCAGCAGACTGGGTACCATTCTTTGATAACTAAGCAAATATCCACCTTTTTTTTAATAACAAATATTTGTTATATTTAATATAATTATTAAATATAACAAATAAATTTTTACTTGGGACAAAATATTTCCTTATTTATGCCTTAAATAATGGAAAGTAGCAATTATATCTTCAAATGTGATAAAAAACGCCACTTCAAGTTCAGGTATATAAGCAAGTACTTAAATATTATGCATAACAGTACTGTTATGCATAATATTAAAAAAAGAAACCGTAATTTGTACAAGTCTATTTTCGTAACTGTATTTTTTTATTGTGACTCGACATAAGACCAGATGTTAGACTGAAGTGCGGTCCATGAATGGAAGCCACTGCTACTGCAATTAATTGTCGCGACCACTATGCAGGCACAGATAGAACGGGTAATTTTAATCTGATCCTGAAAAGTGACCAAATCTCTTCACGGTCTATACACTTCAATCTACAGAATTTAGATTGGTAGATTGGCAGACTCCGCAAATGACCATTACAAATACCAATGGCGAAATTGGTACGAACGTATATGAAATTCAGATTTCAATTAAATGCCCTTTCAACAACCTTTGGCAACAGGAATCGAACAGGAATATCTCTTAAAGTAAAGAAAGTTTTGTTGAAATCATAAAATGTGGTGTTTTCTGTTAAATGTCTATCCGTTCTGTAATTAAGGCGTGTCGAATTAGTTTGCATAACTATATAATATTCCAAAATTATGACGAATACCTATTTTTAGAAAATATATATTTTTGTGTTATTTGTGAATGCCAGCCCTCAATGTATAAATCTTTGTGATCGCTGTCGACAATACTCCACTCAAGAATTTGACGAATAATTTTCCAATTGATCTCAATTGGAGCTAAAAAACGATTTGGAGAAAATATTTAATTTCAATTTTTCCATAAGATATATTTTTGAAATATAACTTAATATTAATTTTTGTGTAAATTCTATAGTAGATTGTAATTAATTATTTCTTTTACAAAAACGTATTTACAGAATATAGGTTCGGTATATGAATTTTACCATAATACTTAAACAGTAATATTATATTATAAATAAGTAAATTTATAATTACTTAATCAAACTGTCACGCCTTTTTCCCACAGGGATAGACAGAGACAATGGAGCGCCACTTGCCACGATCCTGACAACTTCCTTGCTTCTTTCACATCCACAATTTAAAATTTATTAATGACGACTTTATTGGAAATACGAAAAAATACGAAAATTTTATATAGAATGTCTATCTAAATAATTATTAGTGTTGATTTTTTTACATTTCTATATAAAATTGTTATTTTTATAGTAAAGATGCTTTTGTTACATTGCTATTGATTGCCAATGACTTGCCATAAATTGGTATTATTACCTTTAGTTTACTATATGATCGCTTGGTGTCTATAAGACATACACATCTACAACTATGCTAATACGTATTACGTATATAATTACGAGTTATACAATCTACTAGCATGATAAATTACTAGTATGATAATCTCCTTGGCGTGTCCGGCAACAGCTATCCTTAAAGGCTTTTGTTAACGACAACAGGAACGTTTTCTTTTTAACATGCAGTACCCGTTGCGTAGTGTTCCTTGGATATATTCTATACATGTTTGTTAACGCACTAGACATGCACCGGCAGCGCGACGTTTGCCGGACTGTTGGAATGACCCACGTAAATTTATACGACTGTGTTCACGGCGACGTATATTTTTCGAGCCACAATAAAAAATATATAGTGTGAAAGAGATAATGAATACATTGGCCGTCATAGTGGCGGTGACTGAGGCAACCGTAAACTGAATCGGTATATTTAGTTTTCAGTGCACTTGGCCTTCAGGAAAAATATATAAATAATATTGTTTACACAAGAGGAGAACAAAGGATAGGGCAAAAACAAACTTCTCTTAAACACGTCAATGTATAGTCCACTAAAAGTTTTCTTATCACGAAAAAGTTTCGTACAGTACAGTATTTTTGTTTCTTATCTTGCTCGTGCAAAAGTGTCAAATGAAGTCCACTTTATCACAAACTAAGTTACTATTCAGTAAATATTTTTTGTACAATATATTTCTATTAACGGTTTTCGTTGCTTAATTTATGTATTCATTTAATTTCAATCTTTTTTTAAATTATAAATTACTGTAATTTCCCTTGTCTCTACCTAACCATGTGAGTAAAAGGCGCGTGATAGTTTGATTGATTAAATTTCTGTATAATTTTTACCTGCAAACAAGCTACAAATATAAAGATAACTTTAGAAAACTAATAAATTAAGGTATTATGTGCGGGACCGGGTCGACTAAATCGAACCTCCGCAGAACTTGGAAACGCGGCCGTCGAAAGACGAGCTCAGCCGTGACGACGAAAGTCGATCTACGGGTTTCCAATTCTACGGCAGGCTGACTCCCGCGCTCACCAGTGGTCTCTCCAGAGGACCAACGTCCGTTAGCCTAGAGCTGGAGAGTACCGGTGAGTTTGGGCTTGCCGACGAACGGTCCGATGCACCGAAGAAATGCCGGGGTGCACGATGGGTGGTGATGCGATGAAATGAAACACCAGATCTTGAGAGTTCAGGCTTCGTTCCTCTTCTATAGTCCCCAGTCTTGGTCGGATGGCGGTGAGGTGGCGTGTGCGGCGGTGGTAAACTTCGAACTGATTTTTGCGTGCTAGGCCGCCTATATTTATTCGCCACCTCTCCCGGCGCTCGGTGACTCTCGCATGCCGCGACGCGAGAGCCAATGAGCGTCGAGTATTCGCCGATCAACCAAGAATGGGGATAAGAAAATTGCACGAAAATACTATTTATTTATATTTACAATTCTCTTATACTATTAACAATTATTATTATATCTATATTAATCTATAAACTATTGGAATTTACATAAATCTAATAAGAAACCATTCTTCTATACTATAACTATTCTAAATGACTATTCTAAGCTCTAAGTGGTGCTAACTAAGTGCTTATAACTATACAAAGAGCTTAAATCTATCCTATTCCTATTTACAATGTCTATAAACTCTATTCCTAGCCTTAAATCGCGTCCGAATAATCCTATATGCTTAAGTAGCTCTATACACTTTACATTGGTTACTTTTACCAATTTAACTATCTATAAGTGTAGTAGAAGCTATAATCTATCTAAATACTAAGACCTAAAGCAGAAAAGATAATACCTAATCCCTATAAGTAGGTCCGAACATTCTAGTATGCCTAATGCTGACTAGGTTTTAATATTACCTCTTATTTAAGTGTCTTTACATAAAATGAGATATCGTCTATCATTCTATATTAGAACTATCCAATTCCACATAAAATAATAGGTATCACTATAAAACTATTAGCACTGCAATGGCAAGGATTCTAGTCTATTGCGCCGACCAATGGCAGCGCTTACATTATCAGCTAATGGCGTGAAAGCAGCGCGCCGTTATTGCACCTTAGCTTGGTATTTTCCTATTGACTATTCCTGTTGGAAAATACCAAGCTGTACTAGAAAAGGCCATTGCAGGTTTTCCTGTTCTATAAACATAATTACATGATCAAAATCACATATCTATTCTATGCTATACGATAACGTGATTTGATAAATTATGTTACCAAATCACACATCTATGTGATTTGGTACGTATATCGACCCTGTAGTGGTAGATAAACTATTTGTTCTTTTAAAGAACCGAACTTAATAATTTAAGCCCTAACTATTATATTTCCCTGAAGCAGGCGAAATCTATCTTACGAACATTTAGTGTTTGTGGCGGGCTAAATTATTATCTATTGATACGTTATGCTAGTCTATATACGTAATAATAGATTCGTATTCTCGAATGTGCTAATTATGTGTGATTAAAAACTAAGCTAAACGTGACGCGACTTAAGACTAGACGTCTACTTATAACTATGTGCGATACGTCTTATTAACTATACTTTTTTAACGGCTTATAACTAAACGAGTTATATCTAAAGCGCCTACCTATGCCTATAAGACGACTCATATCTAGAACGCCTACCTATTACCTAACGGCTTATGTCTAGAACGCCTACCTATTACCTAACGGCTTATATCTAGAACGCCTACCTATTACCTAACAGCTTATATCTAGAACGCCTACCTATTATTGTAAGACGACTTATATCTAGAACGCCTACCTATGACATTGCGACTATCTATCTACATTGACGATCAGAGCAGAGAAACTTGTAGTGACGTCAAGAGCAGAAACCGAGGAAATGCGCCGTCCTGTCGATAGCTCTGAAAAGAGCTGTTTTAGCACCCGTATAACACGTAGTAGCTCTGAAAAGAGCTGTTTGTGAGAGAGGAGTGCTGTGCCCAGTTTCTTTCTTGACGCGACGTGAAGTCTTCAAGATATCCTTCAAGGGTCCTTTGTTCTTCTATGGCGTGGGCGTAGCGACGATGGGCACAGCAATGACGTCCTCTCTCTACGGGTGCGGGCGGCGCATTGAGCGGCTGCGCTCTGTGCGCCCTATTTATAAGCGCGCCGTGAGACGGGAATTTCGTCGACGTGGGAACATTCGCGAACAATAGCATTCCAACGGTACGCCTACATGCGAAACTATTTGACTATTCGGTTGAATACCTATCTATATACAAAATGCAATGTCGTATTAATTAATAAACTATATTTACATGTGAGGCGTCGTGCACATACTCCCGCCGTGCAGTGACGTAGGCTGCTGTTGGTTGACTATGGCGCTGCATCCTCTGCTACCGGTGTCACGACGTCTGGCTTGTAGTCGGTTGGCAGGACGATGAGCTTCTTTGTGGGGCGCCTTAGAACTCCACCCTTTGTTTGCACGTCCACGGCTCGTACAATGTTGTCCTTGCCCGGATATGTTGCCACTACCTTACCCCTTGGCCATGTATTGCGGGGCAAGGTATTATCGCAGATCAGGATGACGTCTCCTAATTTTAACGCCATTCCCTTGCTCCTTGGCTCCCGCCGATTTTGCAGGTCGGGCAGATATTCTCTGAGCCATCGCGACCAGAAATGATTGGCGAGTTGCTGAGCCCGGCGCCAGTGTGATTTATGGTTCAGACCGCGCTCGTCGAAGGTTCCTGGCGTTTGCACTTGAATAATGTGCTTCGCCTGGACTGTTATAGGCGAGACTAGGCCCAGTGGGTCGAATACCGACATGATTGTCTTCAAAGCTTCCCTCTTTGTTGGGACCTTTAAGTCTTCGGTGATCTTCTTGGGTACCCTAGCAAAGTTCAGGTTAAACCCTAAGGTATCCAATTTAGGCCGCCATATAAGGCCTAATATTTTTTCTATTCTATTTCCGTCTTCTAGATGACGATCTGTTATTTGGCTTTCTGTGACTTCTTGAAACTCCGCCACAACTTCGTCGCTATTAGAGGTCCAACCTCTTAAGTTGAAATTCGCCTCGCTATGTATTTTCTTTACTTGTTTAGATATTTCGATGGCTTCGCCAACGCTTCTAAAACTGTGTAGATAATCATCCATGTAGTGGTTGGATATTATCGCTTCTACAGCTAGCGGGTACTCTTCTCTATATTTTTCAGCGTGCGTGTTTTTTATGTATAGTGCGATGCTGGGGGAACACGCCGCACCGAAAATAACTGACCGCATCCTATATTCGTTGGGTGGGCCCTCCCGCCGGTCAGCGCGCCAAAGGAATCTAAGCACGTCTCTGTCGGTCTCTTTTATTCCAATTCTCAGAAACATTTCTTCTATGTCGGCGGCTACAGCTATCTTATGTTGTCTGAATCTCATTAGAACTCCAGGTAACGATTGCAATAAATCAGGGCCAGTAAGGAGGTGCTCATTAAGGGTCGTCCCTCCTGTGCGTGCGGCCGCGTCGAATACAACACGTACTTTTCCTGGCTTTGCTGGGTGAGTAACCGCGAAGTGAGGCAGGTACCATGTCTTTCCCGGTGTAGGAACAGCGGTGGCGGGTTCGGCGTAACCCTTTGCTAACAGGTTTTCTATTTGTTTGTTGTATTCGATCTTCATGTTGGGTTCTTTGTCTAATTTCTTCTCTATCGTGTAGAGTCGTTTTAGAGAATTATCGAAGTTGTTCGGCAGTCGAGACTCCTTTTCTTTCCATAATAGCGAAGTTTCGTAGCAACCTGACGGTAACCTCACGGTCTCTTTGTTCAGCAACTCTATAGCGCGTTTCTCGGGATCCGCGCGTGTTTGGCGGGCCGTTATCCCCAATCCGTCTATGGCGAAATACTTTTTTATCTCTTCGTTGATATCTTCATCTGAGTTCTGAGTGTATACTCGTTCGACCACGTAATTTAATCTATGTCCCAGCTGTCGAGTCGTTGCTCCGTGCAGAACCCAACCCAGTTCTGTTAAGGAGGCTACGGGTTGGTTAAGCGGTCCTGTCTTCGTCTGCTGGGCCATTAACAGGTGCCAATTATCTTGGCCTATCAGCAACGTAGGCGTTGCTTTCCCATGGTGCAAGTAACTCTCCACTTCTTTAAGATGACGACATCCTCTTATATCTTCAAGTTTTATTGTTTGCGGCGACAGCTTGAGTCCCTGGATCGTGCGAGCCTTCAACTCGAAACTCTTCTTTTGACCGCTAATATTGATAGAGACTCGTCGAGAGCGCGTCGCCTTTGTTTGTTTCCCGGCGACGGCTTCTATATTTAAGGGGTCGATTGGTCCCTTTGCGCCGATACGCTGAGCTATGCGTTCATCTATGAGGGTGACCGTTGATCCATCGTCAAGCAGTGCAAAGGTGTCGACGGATCCTTTGGGTCCCGTTAACTTGATCGGAACTATTTTCAAATATGTGTAAGTACGGGAATAAGTAGAAGCCACTACTTCGTTCTTCTCTGTGCTAGGTGGGTCGAAATGTAGAAGAGAATGATGAGTTCTGAGACACCCGTCTTTCTCGCACCTCTTCTTGGGACAAGTGTGCTTGGCTGCTTTATATTGCAGGCAGCGATAACACATTCTATTCTTCCTTGCCAATTCCCACCTTGTCTTTGAGTCCGCTTTCTTAAATATCTCGCAGTCGTGTTCTGCGTGGTTTTGTTTCTTGCAAAGAAAACAGCTCGATGCCTTTATGGGTCCTCTATGCCTATTGTTGTCGCAACTCTCAACTTTCTTTTGTTGTTTCACAGTAGTCTGTTCTTCGATGTAATTTGACCGCTGAAACCTTCTATTTGATATAAGAGTTTCGTCTGTTATGACTTCTGGTGGGGCGAATCTTCCACACATTTTCGCTTCCCTTTTGATAAATTCTTCGAATTGAACAAGGTCTGGCTCGTCTTCGGCTCTATTACTTGAAAAATCGATCCAGCGGTATCGTAGAGCAGGCGTCAATTTGTCCACTATGTCTTGAATTATCTCCGGGTTATACAGGTAGCGCGATTTCTTTAATATTTTAAGTGTAGCTACGCTGTTTCTAATCTTGCTTGCGAAGAGACATATATCTCTGGGTGAGTCCGTAGTTCTCCCAATGCCACGTAGTTTAGCCATCTCCGCCTTTGCGATGGCGTCTGCACGTCCGAAACTCTCTTCTAATTCTATCATGATTTCTCGAGCGTCGGCATTCGCTATTAATAGGGGCTGCACTGTTTCCTTCGCTCTTCCTCTCAGGGCTCTTCTTAAACGGGCCGTGTTCTCGACCTTTGACAAGTGCTCGACTGACTCATCGAATGCTGCTTTAAACGTCAACCATTGTGTATATGAACCGTTGAATGGTGGGAGGTCCATTGTATATCTTGTGACATTTTGCGTGGGTTGACTGATACGGCAAGCTTGAGTGATTGCCATAGCTAAGTCTGTGAGTCCTTGCGAAGATCCGTGAGGGTTCGTAGGAGGTTGTCCGGTCGACTTCAGCTCTTCCGACTTCGGTTGCGATGCCTTATATTTGCATTTGTCCCTTTCTTCCTTAATAAGCGATTTCACTTCTTTTCGTGAGTGTGAGGTGCTTCTTCTATTTGCTTCCGCCGTGACTCTGTCATCCGACCAAGACTTGTTGACAGAGTGTTGAGAGATATCGTCTTCTTGCTGTGACTCGTTGGAGCTATATTCTTCTGACTCGGAGGCCTCGAGTTGTAATCTATGTGCTCGGAGTTCGCACAGCTTGAGTTGAGCTAGAGCTATATCTTCTAGCGCCTGGGCGAGTCGGCGATTTTCGTCTCGTCCCTCTTTTGATGATCTCTTCTTTCTATGTTGCGGCGCGGCCATGTCATAAGTTGAGGCTAACGGCGCAGGTATTGAGGCGGTCGGCGTAGATGCGTAGTGTTCAAACGACGTAGGTGCGACACGTAGCTCGTGTTGAGATGTGATTTCGTGTCTTGAAACATGTGGCGTCGGTGAGCTTGTACGTATCGTAGGCGAGGTTGTGCGCAGCTCTGGAGAGGTTGTGCGCAGCTCTGACGAGGTCTTGCGCGGCGCTGACGAGGTTGCTTGTGGCATCGGCGATGTAGCGCGCGGCGCGAGTGGTGCAGGGGTCATCGGTGGCGTGCGTCTGACAGGGCGATAGTCTCGCGACGACGGGATGTCGAATGACTCTGCGTGTGAAGCCTCGCCTTGGTCCCTCCCCCTCTTCGATCTGGTGATCGGCATCGTGCACGGATCCGGCTCGAAGGACCAAAATGTGCGGGACCGGGTCGACTAAATCGAACCTCCGCAGAACTTGGAAACGCGGCCGTCGAAAGACGAGCTCAGCCGTGACGACGAAAGTCGATCTACGGGTTTCCAATTCTACGGCAGGCTGACTCCCGCGCTCACCAGTGGTCTCTCCAGAGGACCAACGTCCGTTAGCCTAGAGCTGGAGAGTACCGGTGAGTTTGGGCTTGCCGACGAACGGTCCGATGCACCGAAGAAATGCCGGGGTGCACGATGGGTGGTGATGCGATGAAATGAAACACCAGATCTTGAGAGTTCAGGCTTCGTTCCTCTTCTATAGTCCCCAGTCTTGGTCGGATGGCGGTGAGGTGGCGTGTGCGGCGGTGGTAAACTTCGAACTGATTTTTGCGTGCTAGGCCGCCTATATTTATTCGCCACCTCTCCCGGCGCTCGGTGACTCTCGCATGCCGCGACGCGAGAGCCAATGAGCGTCGAGTATTCGCCGATCAACCAAGAATGGGGATAAGAAAATTGCACGAAAATACTATTTATTTATATTTACAATTCTCTTATACTATTAACAATTATTATTATATCTATATTAATCTATAAACTATTGGAATTTACATAAATCTAATAAGAAACCATTCTTCTATACTATAACTATTCTAAATGACTATTCTAAGCTCTAAGTGGTGCTAACTAAGTGCTTATAACTATACAAAGAGCTTAAATCTATCCTATTCCTATTTACAATGTCTATAAACTCTATTCCTAGCCTTAAATCGCGTCCGAATAATCCTATATGCTTAAGTAGCTCTATACACTTTACATTGGTTACTTTTACCAATTTAACTATCTATAAGTGTAGTAGAAGCTATAATCTATCTAAATACTAAGACCTAAAGCAGAAAAGATAATACCTAATCCCTATAAGTAGGTCCGAACATTCTAGTATGCCTAATGCTGACTAGGTTTTAATATTACCTCTTATTTAAGTGTCTTTACATAAAATGAGATATCGTCTATCATTCTATATTAGAACTATCCAATTCCACATAAAATAATAGGTATCACTATAAAACTATTAGCACTGCAATGGCAAGGATTCTAGTCTATTGCGCCGACCAATGGCAGCGCTTACATTATCAGCTAATGGCGTGAAAGCAGCGCGCCGTTATTGCACCTTAGCTTGGTATTTTCCTATTGACTATTCCTGTTGGAAAATACCAAGCTGTACTAGAAAAGGCCATTGCAGGTTTTCCTGTTCTATAAACATAATTACATGATCAAAATCACATATCTATTCTATGCTATACGATAACGTGATTTGATAAATTATGTTACCAAATCACACATCTATGTGATTTGGTACGTATATCGACCCTGTAGTGGTAGATAAACTATTTGTTCTTTTAAAGAACCGAACTTAATAATTTAAGCCCTAACTATTATATTTCCCTGAAGCAGGCGAAATCTATCTTACGAACATTTAGTGTTTGTGGCGGGCTAAATTATTATCTATTGATACGTTATGCTAGTCTATATACGTAATAATAGATTCGTATTCTCGAATGTGCTAATTATGTGTGATTAAAAACTAAGCTAAACGTGACGCGACTTAAGACTAGACGTCTACTTATAACTATGTGCGATACGTCTTATTAACTATACTTTTTTAACGGCTTATAACTAAACGAGTTATATCTAAAGCGCCTACCTATGCCTATAAGACGACTCATATCTAGAACGCCTACCTATTACCTAACGGCTTATGTCTAGAACGCCTACCTATTACCTAACGGCTTATATCTAGAACGCCTACCTATTACCTAACAGCTTATATCTAGAACGCCTACCTATTATTGTAAGACGACTTATATCTAGAACGCCTACCTATGACATTGCGACTATCTATCTACATTGACGATCAGAGCAGAGAAACTTGTAGTGACGTCAAGAGCAGAAACCGAGGAAATGCGCCGTCCTGTCGATAGCTCTGAAAAGAGCTGTTTTAGCACCCGTATAACACGTAGTAGCTCTGAAAAGAGCTGTTTGTGAGAGAGGAGTGCTGTGCCCAGTTTCTTTCTTGACGCGACGTGAAGTCTTCAAGATATCCTTCAAGGGTCCTTTGTTCTTCTATGGCGTGGGCGTAGCGACGATGGGCACAGCAATGACGTCCTCTCTCTACGGGTGCGGGCGGCGCATTGAGCGGCTGCGCTCTGTGCGCCCTATTTATAAGCGCGCCGTGAGACGGGAATTTCGTCGACGTGGGAACATTCGCGAACAATAGCATTCCAACGGTACGCCTACATGCGAAACTATTTGACTATTCGGTTGAATACCTATCTATATACAAAATGCAATGTCGTATTAATTAATAAACTATATTTACATGTGAGGCGTCGTGCACATATTATATAAAGTAATATCTATTTGATTGTCTTCGAAATTCAAAATATTAAGTTGCCACTATGTCGGCCACATTTTACGATCCTGACACAACTCTCTGGCTTCCTTCACATACACATATCCTATTATATATGTTCTTTGGATATAGACACTGTGGAACCATACTTTCTATTAAATAAAATAACTAAACAACTAAAGTGTAAATAAACAGAAACGTAAAGTCCCGGGTTCGATTCCCGGTCGGAGCAAATATTCGTTTTATACCTTTTACTTGTAATAAATAATAATAATGCTGGTTATCAGACCCGGAGCAAATATGCAATGGTTCCCAATCTGCCGATATACAGACCGTGAAGTGACTTAGTTGCGTTTCGTTTTCAGCTTGTAATTTGCCGGTTCCAACTAGGCCAGTATAGTGGGCGCGGCTTGCGGTGATATAACTGTAGTAACAGTCGCTTCCACTTAACATGAGATGGGGTGCTATTATAATGATATTGATACAGATACAAGTTTTTAGTATAGAAATGTAAATAATAAATAAAAGAAAAAATATATTTGGTTGTTTACAAAAACACGTGTAACTCGGACATAATTGACGATCTTGGAACCAGAGTGATCTAGGTCTCAAAATTATATTTTTGAGAAAATTAAGTAAACGCGTTAGTGGTTGCTGTTAAAAATCTATGAGATTTTAATTAGTTTTTTTATGTAAATGTTATACTAATAAGTTTTCAATTAAATTAAATTAAATTTTGTCAAAACATTTATTTAAAAAAAAACATTCTAAACATTCTAAGTTTTATAAAAAATAATCACTTAGCTCACTATGGCATTTAAGAAATTAGAAAAATCACGAAATAAAATTAATTAAATAATTATTATACCCTTTGACAAACAGACGCTTGGCAAATGTTATAGACAGTCTTTCTAATGCCAGGGAGTTTTAAATGACGATTTCACCTTACTATTTGATCACAGTAGTATAGTATGTCGAGGCCACAATAAAAAACGACTTTAATTTAATATTAAAACAACAATGGGTATCAATAAAAAATCATGATTGTAAATTTCTTCGTGACAGCAACGTTAAGGCTCCTCGCGGGAAATTAATGGGCCCCATTAAGGTTAAGTGCCATTTTAGCTTATGTGACTTGACGAAAAGTTCAAAACTTGGCCGAAAAAGTTCCTTTTTTATTGTTTAGCCGCATTATGTTGTAGCCGTTGATGTAACAATTGTCCATCGTAAAATTCTTCGCTAACTTTCGTCGACTACAAAACTTACCAAGTATTTTCATTATACTTTCTTTAATATACAAAGTTTAGTTATTAATTATAATTTATTTGAAAGAATCAATTATAGTGATTTGGGCGACCGTAGTGTAGGTCGTGGAATGGTTACGCAAACCGAGAGCACTCGGTTTGTATCTTTGATATATTTACTTGGGTGGGCTGGTTCTATGATACAATATCACTTTAGTAGCTTAGTACAGAAATGTAAAAAAAGTTATATATTTAAAGAACCTTTTAATCATTTTAAACATCTTTGCTAATTAAATTTGTTACCTTAGACTTATATTATTTCCCTTGTGATCAGTCTACTTGTTGGCTGGTTCATTGACCGCACTTCAGAATTACATCAGGCGGGGTGCTCTCACATGTTGAGTCACAATAAATTATATTGCTTTTTTTTTAAATTGTTAACATCTGAACTCGACCCGCCTGATGATAAGCAAGATAAGGTCCAAGAGTCACGATGACTGAAAAAACCAAGTTGGGAATGCTATTAATATAGGTACTAGTAAAACATCTTGGTATCTGATATCAGTAGTGGTTTTGCATTATAAGACATCGGAACTTAAAGTCCGACTTTAGGTTAGGTTTAGTTAAGTCCAAACCGTAAAGGGTAATCAACTGTTACCTAATAGCATTCGCCTCTACTATGCTGGCCTAACTGGAACCGGCATCTCTCAAGGTCATCCTGAAACGCAACAGAGTCGAAACACGAAACGCGATGATCGGCTGATTGGGCAAATTACCACCAACTATCTGCCTACCACTTTTAAACAACCAGACTCTGCTTATTGTTTTTAATTAACAAATATTTATAATACCCAATATAATAATTAAATATTATAAGTAAATGCTATGAGATAAATATTTGATGCAGCCGGGAATCGAATCAGGGACTTTAAGCGTAGCGGACTGGTGTGCAATGCGATAAACGTATCGTCACAATAATAATTTGGCCCAATGACCTATTTTTAAAAGACAGCTTAAGGCATTATAAACAGTTAATTAAGTAAAGATAAAATTTTAAATGCTAAATATCAAATTTGTGCAAACTTTCTCTTAAATTTTCTTAAATTCCTCATATAAATTCGCAAAAGCGTCAGGTGTAAATATGTACGACTGAAATTACCTCGCGCTAACACCGACTCTCTAACGAATGCCAACTTTTAATTACCAAACTTAAATCTCTTTGCAGTGACATACAGGAAACTCCATCGCAAAATATGGCGGCTAAAAATTATTCAGAGTTTCTTCGCTTCCAGTAGCAACGTTGGAAACTGAAAATGATATAAGCGTCAAAATATTTTTTTTAGGTTTACAGGAAAATTCATGCATCTTTACTAGATCAGATATTTGTTAATTTCAAAAAAATAAATGTCACATCTCCTTATGCAACTAAATCATTGTTGGGGAAAATAAAAAGTTGTGAACTGCAGCACTCTGTAGAAACTTTGAGCAAGTGCTCTGCGGGGAACGCAAATTTAATGTAAGTACTGCTGCGCGTCTACATCATTTCAATTAGATTTTTTTTGCAACTACATCTAAAAGTTTGTTAAACTTCGTAGTAAAGTTTTTGTATTATTTTGCATATCGATGTTGGGCGCTGCTTTCTTTTATTTTTTATTTTGCCACCAGTTTCAGACTTTGGCGCAAAAAGTCTTAGTAAAATAGTTGTTAGTGAGAACAGAAAATATGTTTTTTTTTAAATTAAAACTTTTCTTTGTAAAGCTTTGCAGGAAAAAGTACATTTAACTGTCCAACACCTTTAGCTTCTAACGACCACACTTAGAAACTTTACAAATTTTGAAGAAATATTTTCATTGTATTGAGTTTAAGTGGTGCTTTATAACAGCCTAAAAAGAGGGGGCGTAACTTTTTGTTTTCTTTTAAATTCCCCGATGAATATTAAATGAAATGGCCTCCTTTCCAAAATTCTATACATTTAAGCAAGTGTACAAATTTAAATATTCATCTATGTTGATGTCTTTTGTTGTCTATAATTTATTTAGGCTTAGTTTTAATTATAACCTTTTATATTTACTATGTTTAAGTACGAAACACGTGTACAAAAACTGATGATAGGAAAAAATTGCAGGTAATTGTTGCTAGTAGTAATTAATTTAGTATCAGGGTAGTACCACCACCACTTACTATCGAGTTATTCCATTAGTTTTGTGATTAGATAATAGAGGGCGTTTTTGGCTACTACCAATTTTTTATGTTATGTTGGTACATATATATGAACGAAGTGTACATTAGTAAACAAACCGTAAAGTGACTTACTTGCGTTTCGGGATCAACTTGTAAGTTTCTACACAAGAGAGCGTGGTGTAGTGGCAGTGCAATGGTTATGTAAACCGAGAGCACGGGTTCAAAGCCACTCGCCCCGGTACCAATATATCTTTGATATAATATGATATAGTATGTACTTTGGTTGCCCTGTTTCTATGAGACAAGGGCTTACTAAAAAGTGTAAAGTATCAAACTGTAAAATAAAACTTACAGTTATTGAATTGTAGTAGCAGTGACATTCATTCATGGACCACACTCCAGCTAACATCAAGCGGGGTGCTGTCATATGTCGAGTCACAATACAATCACATTATTAGATACTTGAACTGAACTAATATTGAGACTCGTAATATTAATTGTGCATTTCCAAATCACTTTATATGCAAACAATTCAATTTCTCAACGATTATTTCGAATTGAAAGAGTAATGCGTTGAGTGGCGTTCGCAAATCGAATCCATTCATTCCCTTTGAACTGTTTCTCTATTACGAGTTCAGGGGGGCGGACCGCGCAACTTCAATTGAAATGAAAAGGTAATTCATTCCCATTAGTCAAAAAGTTACGCGGTCGCTGTTAGTGTCAAAAACAACTTTTATTCATTTGGACAATGAGTTTCAATGAGCTTGAACTGTCAATGAAAATGAACATCGATTCTTAGTGTTAATTTTAATATTAAAGCTCATTAATGAAATTCAGCTGTCAAAAAGAAAGCCCATTTTCATTGAGTTACGCGGTCGGCCCGCAAAGACAATCACACTTATTCTTAGTTCTCTTGGGGCATGAGGAAAATATAATTTTACTATTATTATTAAACAGACTCTTATACATAAGGCTAACTATCAAATAAGTAACTACTTTCACGAGTTCATAATATGACTGTATGACTAAAAGCAATACAGTTATATTTAATGTTTTTTTTTTTATATTATCGAGACTCGCTTGATGGTAAGCAAAAAACAGTATGAAGTTAAAAAAGCACCCACGACTAAAAAACCGTATTGCCTCAGACGCCGTCATTATGCCGACCAAACGCTTTGCTTAAAGAATACAAGTTTATAGGACGGGGAGAAGACAGAAGCTAGTCAATTATTCCACTTTTCGATTGTTCTACAAAGAAACGACGCGCCGAACATTTTAGCTCGACTGCTGATTCGTATACACATTATACGATAATTTACTTATTGTTAATAGTATATTTATACTATTATTTCTGATTTGTTATTTTTACCTTTTCACCTCATTGTCTCATTATTCTTACAAATAAAACTGTACACTTAGAACTAAAACTAATCAATGATATAGAATCGTGCATAACTTTATAAATAATATAATTCATACATTTAGTTGGTTGTTACGGGTTACCGTATACTATACAATGATATACCTACTATATCATTGTGAAGTTTACAGAAACAATGAAGTAAATGTATAAAATATATTTGAAGCTAAAGTTAAATACAATATGACTTTAAACTTAATGTTCTTCTAGATACGTTTTAAAATTGCACAAACGTTTAAATATTTAATGCGTAGTGTCTGTGGTTTCATGGTAGAGTCCGTAGTAATATTTTGAGTAGATAAGGTCCATATTATTCTCAATGGATGGAAGGGTAACACTTTTGACAGATGAGTAATGTTGTACGAATCGTTGGCCTCACTCCGTCCGCGACCATAAGTCCCTTATTTGAATTTAAACCCTCTGTTTATATTACATTGTGGTTTAAATATTTTATTATATATTTTGTATACAAATTACTCGTAATAATGAATGAATAATAAAAATAAAACTCTGATAACCATTATTAAACTGGTTTATAATGTGTAACACAGCGGCCTTCACAGTAAAATATAACTACCTCGTATAAGTTAATATTTTATTTATTATATCTTTACTCGTACAATAAATGTTATTATAATAATATATCTATATTTAAATCGTCATCAGCGTATTTACGTCCCTACTACTGAACACAGGCCTCTGTATCTCCGATTTGATTAAGGATCTTAATCTTCTGGGTACTCTTCCGTTTTGTCATTCCACTCATCGTTTTACATTGTAAAAATAGAACTAAATTATGCAAAAAAAATTGCTGCAAAGCTCTCGAAACGTCGGATTAATAAAATAAAATTGAAAAGTCAAAACCAAAATAAACACGATAGACGCATAAAATTTGTTTATTTCATTAAATTATATTTTTTACAAAATAATAAATTCTATTACCCTTCGTAACGACACCATCCACTAAGCACTGTTTATAATTTATCATAGAGAGAGAAAGAGTAAACAAGAGAGAGAAATCTTGTTATTTTAAGACATAATGAATGTCTCCCTTCGGTATAATTAATGCATCCTCTTAGTGAGAAAACAGGTAAATATTTTTATTGTTCCACTAAAGAGGTGTGCACGAACTTCCTTCAGAACACTCATCAATCATAATTTATTACTTTATTGTTATCGTGGGCCGTGAATAATCGCTCATATCCGAAACACCTTCCTGAAACATTGAGCTTTCACTGAGCTACTGTTCCATTTGAATACTACATAATGAAGTTATATTTATGTACTAACTTAATAAATAAACTTTATAAATAAATAAACTTTATAAATAAATAAACTTTATAAATTGTGTGTAACTTTATAAATGGTTGTTACGTTTCAAGTCGACCGTAGTGGTAGTAAAATGGTTACGGAAACCGAGATCTACCAGTTCAAAACCACTCGCAGAAACCATACCAGTGTATCTTTGATACAATTATTTGTACTTTGGTCGTCCTGATTTTCATGATACAAGCACTTCTGGTATCTTAGTATAGAAATAAAAAACTTAGGTCTTATATTTGGTATTTCTTTTTCTAACAACTATATTGATATCGGTGTCTTTTTTATCGGACCAATTGTGCCAGCGCTTAAATAAAACGACGCAGTTCACGGCTGCCTCACTTGCCGTCACTATGCCGGCCAAAGATACATATACATAAATATTGTGTAAATAAATAAAATATACATGTATGAATAATAATATAATAATTGGCGCAAACCTGTCCTAATGTAAATGGTTTCTCCGCGCCCTTCTCTTGGTTTCCTCACCTAATGCAAGCGAAGAAAATTGGATTTTTCTTTATTCTTGCTTGCCTAAGTTGATATTGTGTGAATTATGAAAATTGCCTTGCTAAATTGGTGATTTATTACACCCCGCCCAATGTGATTCGATGTAATGGTGCATGCTCTTTTAAACGTATTAAAAATAAGTATGTTATTTATTATGACAGATACTTTTATGTTTTAGTTTCTTTCTCTGACATTTTTAGAAATATATTACTTTGATACCTTTGATATATAATAAATATGTATTATAAAGTATAATAAAGATAAAAAAATATAATGTATTTGGATACATCTAATAGTATCATTTTACTGTATAAATTAGTAAAATGATATGATTTGGCCACTAGCAAAAAGCCCATGAGCTTGTATTAAGATAATTGTAGATGTGAGGGAAGCGAGCGAGTTGTGTAAGGATCGTGGCAAGTGGCGTTCCATTGTCTCTGCCTATCCCTGTAGGAAATGGAGTAACAATTTGATTTGATTTTAGTGGCTCAGTCTGCTGATTCGGGGTATAACCAATACTTACAGACCGTGAAGATACTTCGTCGCGTTTCGGGATCAGCTTTTTAGTTACTGGTTCCAACCAGACCAGTATAGTGGATGTGACTGCTACTTGCAGTTATTGTAGTAGTAGCAGTGATCTTCATTAATAGACCGGACTCTAGCATAACATCAGGTGGGGTGCTGTCATATGTTGAGTCAGTCAGTCAGATTGTCACGCCTCTTTCCCACGGGGATAGGCAGAGACAACGGAGCGCCACTTGCCACGATCTTGACACAACTCCCTCGCTTCCTTCACATCCACAATTCTCCTCATACAAGCTCTACGATTATGGGCACTAGGCAACTCAGTATTCTTAGTTATTAAACACCCTTCTGGGCCTGCCTTGTTTAACGCACCATCTACATCAGATTTATAAATTGCTTTGTTTATAATATGTCGAGTTACAATAATAATAATAAAACTCAAAATGTGACAACATTGTTAGGCTTATTTATTTACCAATGTTAATAGAAGCTCCTTGTAACACAAAACTACGAGTATAGAAACATAATTCAAAAAGGTCGCCATATTAAAACAACCTTGTCTAATTAAACCTGCGTAACAGTACACCAGCGAAGAGTAACTGTTAAACAATATCAAAATTCCTATTACCTTCTATAAACTCAGTTGAAATCTGAAACACTTTTACCCCTAGATAGCTACAGGGACCCTCTTCTTATCCCCGGGTATTCCCCGCTCGTAGCGTTTTCATTCATTATGTGAACGATGAAAAATGTTACTTTAATATTTCTTTACATTTAAGATATTTTTATTATGCTTTTTCATTAAAAAATCTTGTTTGTTTATTTATATAATATAGTCTCATTATTTTACATATCAAATTATTATTTATTTTTTTTTTAACTTAATTGCACTATGTACAAAGGCGGACTTAATGCCGTCAGACATTCTTTGACAGCCAAACCTTTAGGACATTAAGACAGTGTTAATGGTAAGTAGGTGCAATATTATGATGACAATTTCTAAAAAAAAAAAACAAATACCTACATAATAATAATACTTAATAATAACATTTTAATACACATAAGTACATAAATAAGTTATATATACTTACAAACATACATACATACACATATACACACATACATATATATTAAACACAATAATATACATAACATAAAATAAAACTACTGTTGTCATGAAAGATGTGGAAAAGAAGAAAGGTAGTGTTTGTACACATAACTCTTGAATATCGCACGATTAGGAGCTTGTCTAATACTTAGAGGTAGTTCATTTCATAGATTTGAAGCGACGACAGAAAACGATTTAGAGACGAAAGAGGTGTGGTGAGAAGGAATGGATTAATGAAAACTAAGAAGCGATTAGCACAAAACTTGCCCGTAATAGTAAAAGCAACTGAGGCAAACGTAAATTGAGGAATTTAATCGCTTGCGCGCTTGGACCTGCCCTTGCTTATCATCAGTCAAGTCGTGATCAGAAGTCGCATCATAAAAATCTTCATACTTTTGATAATTTACGAGTACGTTTTGATTAAATTATATGATAGTATAATGCAAATGCAATTATTTGTAAAATTAATTGGTAATAAACTTGATCAAGCTCAAATTGAAGAATGGTGGACTTGCAAGCGTACAGACTCAATCGCGTTTCAGGATTTGTAAATTTATTAATTCAATCAATCAAATTGTCACGCCTCTTTTCCACGGGGATAGGCAGAGACAACGGAGCCACGATATATAAATTATTATATATAAATTAATTTAATAATAATATGTATATAAATTAATTAATATATTCATAGGTGCAGAAACAGCTAAATAAATAAAGCTTAGATTGTAACCCAAAACAGTGCACACAGCATGACAAAAAAACTAATCCAATTAGTTACCAATTCCAACTAGTTACATAAATGCGACTGCTACTCGTACCTGAAGTTAATTAATTGTAGTAATAGATTTTTTTTATTGTGACACGACATCTGACCTCGACCCGCCTGATGATAAGCAAGAGAAGGTCCAAGAGTGACGACGACTGGAATAACCGAGTCAGTTCCCGGCTGCCCCAACCGCCGTCACTATGCCTTCATGGATAACACTCCATCGTAACATCAGGCGGGGCGCTGTCATATGTCGAGTCACAATAATAATTACAAAGTAATGTCTTAAAACATTTTCCCACGCAATTATATTGTTTATTGCTTTATAAAAAAAACTCGAATAAAATTTTCATTAACAAGCATAATTCAATCAAATTGAGATTATATTTTAGGGTGTTTATACATGTAATAATAAACTTCTACTTTAAATATGGCTTTTTTTATATATCAAATAAACTGCGATTTTTATTTTTATTATTGGCAATTGTTATGGGCCATTGTCCTTCCATTATTGGACATGAATTGCGCCTACACGTAACGCGCTATGATTGGCTGAGATATTATAGTTTTGTCGCCATATAAAAATAAGACTTCTTCACAGATACATCGACGTAACTTATAATACTACTATATAAGCTTGTATTTTTAAAACAGGACAACCAAAGTAATTACATATATCAAAGATAGATACATTGTACCGGCAAGTAGATTTAAACCCGTGCTCTCTGTTTGAGTAACCATTGCGCTACCACTACACCATGGTCGCCTTATTTTCAAGGAAATAAATCTTATGAGGCTGTTGTAGGGACTAGAATATACAAGAATTATACATGACTTGTATATTTCTGCCAAGTCATTCTATATTTAGGACCTAAATAAAATAATTATTATACCAATAAAAAATTTTTTTTAGTTACTAGTAGAAAAAATGGTGAAGAATATCAACGAGACTTAATATATTAGAGAGATGAGTTTCACTATATTCTAAAAAAAATATCATTACTGTAGAGTACGGTCCTCGAATGGAGGCGACCGCTAGTACTGTTAAATTACTGCCAAATAGTAGTCACATCTAAAGGTCGGCCTAGTTAGAACCAAAAACTTTCAAGTTAATGCCGAAACGCGACTAAACCAACCACTTTGGTTGTTAATTTTTTTTTATTATACATTTCTTTAATAAGCTACTTAAGTCCTTGTATCATAGAAACAGGACAACCAAAGTACATATATCAAAGATACATTGGTACCGGTGAGTGGTTTCAAACCCGTGCCACTCGGCTTACGTAGCCATTTCACTGCCACTACACCACGGTCGCCAGTAATTATTGCAAAATAAAATCACACATGTAAATACGTCCTTAGTTATATTGTGAAGACACTTGGGACCTTTGCCTTATTAAGTAGCTTAGTTATTAAAGCTTGCCTACTCGAATAAAGATATTATTAAATCAATTTACTTTATTGTTCCAGGATAAATTAGTTTCCTTGTAATTTATGCCTGGTAATATACAAATTTAAAAGTGATAGGCAGGCGCGATAGAATCCGAAACGAGGATATTCGCCAAAGAACCGGAGTTACCGACATAGCTCAAAGGATTTGCGAGCTGAAGTGGCAATAGCCTGGCCACATCGCTCGAAGAACCGACAACCGATGTGGAAGAAAGGTTCTAGAGTGCAGACCACGAACCGGAAGACGCAGCGTAGGTAGGCCTCCCACTAGGTAAAAGTCACGAATAACCGGTGGATGCAACTGGCATTTTGTCGTTCGAAATGGCGTTCTAAGGGGGAATCCTATGTTAATCAGTGGACGCATTCTGGCTGATGATGATGATGAGCCAGAGAGTTGGTGGGTTTATCTGATATTTCGAGGCGTTACTACTAGTACAATACCAGTTTAAGTAAATAGACTGTGATCCAGTTTCGTTTCGAGAATATCTTAAAAGTTGCCGGTTCCACTCAGGCCGATATAGTGGATGCGACTGCTAATATTGCAGTTGCCTTAAGACATGGAAAGCACGCTGGTGCTTTTTAGTAATTATTAATTAATTATTTGTTAAAAATAAAAATAAAAATTAATAAAAGTTAACTACTGATTATTCATTCTATTTATAAAACGACCATATAATTCACTTAGTAATCCCACCAAGTCTTCAATTAAAGTTTTCCCGCTGCTTTACTGAAATCCTTCACTGACGCGATGATTAACTGAAGACTAAGCTTGGACTACGATTCCTTGAACATAAAAAAAATGAATAACGAAACAAGTTACAATCCTCAATTTTTCGTTTTTATTGCATAGTGGGCACTAATATAACTTATAAATAATAATTATGAATTAGTTATTGTGTTTAATAAACAAGGATTAACTTAGATTAAATTAAAAAAATGTCATGTAGTTGGAAAAAAATTGTAGGCACTAATTTTTTTTTAATTATTGTGACTCGACATATGACAGCACCCCGCTTGATGTTAGGCTGGAGTGTGGTCCATGAATTGATGTCACTGCTAATACAATTCAATAACTGTGAGTAGTAGTCACATCCACTATGCCGGCCTAGTTGGAACCGGCAACTTACAAGCTGATCCCGAAACGCGCCATATCACTTCACGGTCTGTATACTTCTAAGTGGTGGTACTACCCCCGATCGGCAGACTGGGTACCACTGCCTACCACTCTTTTATAACCAGACCCGAAGCACATATCAATCTTTTTTTATTAACAAATATTTGCAATATTTTAGAATAATTATTAAATATTACAAATAAAAGCTATGAAACAAATATTTGGTCCGACCGGGAATCGAACCCGGGACTTTACGCGCAACAAACCAATCTCTAACCGTACGTCCATGCCTGTCGTCAAAACTAGACTAAATTATTTATTTATTAAGTAATGTGTCAAATAAACAAGTATTAAATAAAATAAATAAATAAATAGGGTTTTGTAGTTGCAAAATTATTTGTTAGTTGCGAAATAAAGGCAGTCAAAAAAACAATAACATTTTTGTTGATGTTTATCTTTTGTTTTGAGCTCGGCAAGTTTGTATCCCGCAAACAGATTATCTGCTGATCCCTATGATGGCTGAACGGGAGGCTCTAACAGTTGGTCTGATGTGCAACTTACTTCTAATACCCCTTATTAGGGTTGACAATAGATTAAAGAATTTATTGTAACCTAGAAATGAGTGGTACAATTATTTGAAAGTCACGTACTAAACATTTAAGTTCAAAAATTCTCTGGTTATAATAATTAACTACTCGAACAACATCAATGCAAAATTGAGAATAAATACAGTTGATATAAAAGAAAATACCTAATTTATACTAACATTTCATTCATATGTTGGTATAAATTAATCGGAATTTATACTAACATAATGAAATGCTATAACGTCGGAATGATAAAAAAAAATGTAAATACAAAACCAAAATAAACGCGATGGTAAGCCGCAAAAAAATTGTTTAATTTATTAATCAATGTTTGCGCAAAACCTAAGAAAATACTATAAAGTAATAATTGATTAATTTATTCCCAACACTGCATTTATATACCTACATATAGCTGCTATTCACTATTAATTAAAAATATTTACGAACTTTTCAGTTAAAATCCATACTTTTTGTATCCGTCAATATTATTTTAAAATATTAAAATTAAACTGGAAATTGACACATTTATTGCAAAACACAATAGACCACAATAAACAAGCAAATATCATTAAGTTATTAGATTTATTTTTTCTTAGTAAATTTTTTATCTTGCCAGCCCATGTGTTCTCTCCATCCTATGACCTTGGATCCTTCAAGCGATGCGTGAAGAAGCATCTTAGGCCGGCATAGTGGCGGCGGCTGGGGCAGCCGGGAACTGATTCGGTTGTTCCAGTCGTCGTCACTCTTGGACCTCCTCTTGCTTATCATCAGGCGAGTCGAGGTCAGATGTCGTGTCACAATAAAAAAAAAAGTGTTTGTAAAAACCAAATGAATAAATGACTTTGAACTTTGAATTTTGAATTTTCTTGATATAAGTTCCTTGAAATATAACAACATTTTTTCACAACAAAATCATTTTATAAATCCAAACTCAACTTTCTCAGATACTATACCCGAGTGACTATGACTAACGATAGACTATAGCCCGCAAGCATTTTGAAATGTACGATAGCAAAATATATCAAGTATTTCCGAGATATTTTAAAGGAAAATGCGGTATTTTAATCTCAGCGGGTGGGCCAGATATAACTCGTGGTAATATTGCAAAGGATGTTACTGTATCAAAAAAATATCCCCAAAATATAAACTTATGAAAAGAACTAACGTTCAAGGATGTTACTGAAGAAGAAGACTCGTCTTTCACGAGTAAAAATGTAATATTTTATCTGATATTTTATTTACAAAATGTGTCAACCCTACGGAGAGTTGGCACGTTGCGTTTGTCATAAGGTTTGGTAATAATTTTAACAAATCCCGATTAGCCACATTTTAAAATTAATGAATATTTTTAAAACAAATACTACATTCAAAACTACAAAATTTTAACACCCACCTGTCATATGAAAAGCAGTGTTTTTTTTTTTTTTATTGTGACTCGACATATGATAGCACCCCGCTTGATGTTAAGCCAAAGTGTGGTCCATGAATGAATGTCACTGCTACTACAATTCAATAACTGTGAGTAGCAATCACATCCACTATGCCGACCTAGATGGAACCGGCAACTTACAAGCTGATCCCGAAACGTGACCAAATCACTTCACGGTCTGTATACTTGTAGTATTTATTATTATATATATACCTACTGAAAAAACCGAGTCAGTTATTATTTTAGTATTTAATATTGGCATGCCAGAATTGTTTAATATAAATAACACTTTGACCTGTAACCCATATTGGGCAAAAAAATATTAATCTGGGATCAAGATAACCAATAATATTTGACCAATAATTACTTTTCCACAATAATATGTGATTATCTTACATAACCATAAACATTGTGTTTTAATTATATTTTATAGTTAGGTTAGGTTACATATTGTGTCAAAATTATTTTTCACTGTCCCTCCTTTGGCCATGTGACCAATATGTCCAAGTTGAAAATAGGCCAAAAATGTCGCAGAACGGGACACGCGTATGCGTACGGAAGGAAGACTTATGACATCCCTTGTCAAGTTTAGTGGGGCGCTGTCACTTCCCCTACCAACTACATGGAAAACGTTTTACTTGTACTAGCATTTTATTGGTTTCAATTTCGCCGCTGCTTTGTTGCGGATAATAGGGATTTACGAATTGTTCAACTCTATTAGTAATGATATTATTGAATTGGTTTTGTCATTGGTTTTTTTGTATGGTTTTATTTTTTTATACATGCCTACATATAGAATGTAATACATATTTTGGTTAATCTATGCCCATAGTAAACCAACAAATATTGTTTCAATGAGACTCGAAATCTGACTTACATTATACTAGCAAGACAAAGTTGAAAAGCATCGTCACTATGCCGGTTCCTATAAGACCATTAAAGTCATCCATTTAAAATTGACTTTGACACGGGATCTAACAACTGGTTGTCATTACTGCCTATACGATGAGCTAGATTCATAATAATATAGACTTCTTACCGCCGCGATGAAATGCAATCCATAAGCGAAGATGACTATACTGGCTATATCCGGCAACTTTCAGGATGATCTTAAAACTTTACTACGCTTTTCGCATCTGAAAGTGATGTACCACTACGGGTTGGAAGACTGAGCAAAATGTCTACCGTCTGTATCCTCATAAGGAGCTTTTTTAACCCCCGACCCAAAAAGAGGGGTGTTATAAGTTTGACTTGTCTGTGTATCTGTGTATCTGTGTATCTGTGTATCTGTGGCTCTGTGTATCTGTGTATCTGTGGCTCTGTGTATCTGTGTGTCTGTCTGTGGCATCGTAGCTCCTAAACGAATGGACCGATTACGATGCGGTTTGTTTCATTTGAAAGCTGACGTGATCGAGATGGTTCTTAGCTACAATTGATGAAGATCTGATCAGCGGTTTCAAGGTCATTAGCTCGATTTGTTAGCTGCGGTAGCGATCTTAGACGCGCTGTTTTGAACGACAACCCTTGTACGTCGCTATGCGACGAAGATTGTTATTTTATGTCAAATAAATATGCCATTGTTAAAACACGTAAAAAATGTTATAATTTTTCCCTTAAAATATTCATATGGCGAGGTTGGTTTGCAGTTTAGATCGATTACCTTGATTGAATATTTTAGGGGAAAAATTTGAAACATTTTTTACGTGTTTTAACAATGGCATATTTATTTGACATAAAATAACAATCTTCGTCGCATAGCGACGTACAAGGGTTTTCGTCCTAAATACGAGTAAGGCTGGGAATACACGTCCGATATTGCTGAGCAAATTATTTACAAATCGGAAGTAGGAATCGGACGTCTATTTTGTTTCTGTATTCTGTATGAAAACTGCACCTTCAGACAATCGGATCGGCCATAAAATCGTAAGCGCCTTGGCGTTGTTTCCGATTCTGACATCCGATACGACTATCGGATCTGACGTGTATTAAGTATTCATACAAATGTATGGCACGAGTGCTTTCCGATTGTCTGATCAGACAATCGGATCGGACTATCGGAGAGGAAAATCGGACTTGTATTCCCAGCCTTATAGGTATTTACTTTTAAACAAATCTGTGACTTAACATTTGAAATAAAAACGTATACAAATACATGTGTGTTTTAACTGGTACCACTGAGCTACTCTGATGATGGAACTCGAAGGTAGGAGACGAAATCCTGGATGTGTTCAAACTTTTTTTGGTATACTAAGTTTGGACTTATTAGATTTGTCTTGAAGGTAGGAAACTAAGTGTAGAAAAGTTAGTGCGATAAAATAAAACATTCCGGATCTAAAAAATCTGATCATGGATCCTCTCAGATCAGCAAATCAACAAGAAATGGACCTATAGTGCTTTAACTAAAATTGTTACTCACTATGAGCCATTAGCTGGACCGTTATCAAATTAAAGACCGAGAGTATCTGATGAGGCACCATCATGAATCCTCTCAGATCAGCAAATCAACAAGAGATAGAACTATAGTGCTTTAACTAAAATTGTTCAACAAAAAAAAGAGATAGAACTGTAGTGCTTTAACTAAGCCTTTAGCTGGGCCGTTATCAAATTGAAGATCGGGAGTATCTGATCATGAATCCTCTCAGATCAGCAAATCAATAACAGATAATATCATAGTGCTTTAACTAAAATTGTTACTCTCTATGAGCCATTAGCTGGGCCATTATCAAATTGAAGACCTAGAGTAGTTATCTGATGATGCACCATAAGGATCCAAGGGATATTAAAGGGATATAACTATTGAGCCATGACTAATGTTGTTTATTACTATAAAGCTGATGATATGACCAAAGTGGTTCCAGGCGTTTCGGGGGTTCCTTTAAAATTTTAATTTTGATTTTTAATATAATAATTTAGGCAATTTTCTATATAAAGAAATAATTTCTTCATGTTTTATTTTTTATTTTCTGCTTTTTTATGTGTATATTTTTTTTGAATGACCATTTGCAAGGTTAATACCATAATAAGATTGTAAGTTTATAATAAAAAAATGTAAAATCATAATTTCTAGTTTATAAGTTTACCTATACTTGAATTAATAAATTAATAAATACATACTTACTGCTCATAGTTTTCGCATTGTTTCTTATTACTCGTACTCCACACAACTACATTTATAAATAAATAACAATTTAGCTCAAAATCTGAGTACTTAAGTATCGAGTGTGCTTACCTGGATAAAATACTTTCAACAAATTCACGCTCTATTTCTTCAAATCCAGAACCGAACTTTGCAGGAATATAAATACACAATTGATATTTGATATGGCATTTAAAATAAAATAATTAAAACAATCAAATCAAATTGTCACGTCTTTTTCCCACAGGGATAGGCAGAGACAATAGACCGCCACATAGCCACGATCCCGACACAATTTCCTTGCTCTTACATCCACATTGGTGACATCTATAAGAAAGCGGGTTTGCCTAGTGCCCATAACCGTAGAAAAATAGAGGAACAGTAGAACAGAACAGTTTTACTTGCTGTATTGGAAGTTCTTTTTTTACTAATAATAACGTGAAAAAAATAATTTATATTTTAAAGTAGAAAAATATTATTTGTGTAATCCTAAGGTAAATCGTCTTTTTGTAAGTTTCAATCAATCTAATTGTCACGCCTATGTCCCACAGGTATAGGCAGAGACAATGGAGCGCCACTTACCACGACCCTTACACAACTCTCTAAGTTTGTAAGTTTGAGTAATTTAATTCTATTGTTTGTTTAGATTTATACAATTTTATTATTTGTTTTCTTAGACTGTACATATTTTTATTAAGTTTAAATTTTGCAAATGTCTATTAAGTTTAACACTTTATTATATTCAACTAATTTTGTGTTAGAGCTACATAATTCTAACTACGCACTGTGTTCGAAATATTTCAACGCGACAGGGCTTAAAATAAGACTGTTCGCCAGTCCACCAAAGTCTGAATATGAGCGGAGTAACTTTTTTATTGTGACTCGACATATGACAGCATCCCGTCTGATGTTAAGTTGGAATACGGTCCATGAATGAAGGTAACTGCTACTACTACAGCCTACAGCTGGGCCACCACAACAGAGGAAATTGATCGAAATTGGGCGATTTTATCTATTAGTTGTACAGACATAATTACAGACAGACTGACAAAATTCTTTATTGCAGAATACATAGAAATACCTAATCCTAATTTTAATTTAAAATTAAACCTTATGTACATTTGTCGGCCTTATCAGTAATAAAAGCGTTTAAAAATTGACTTGACAACCACACACAGTACTATAATTGACATTTGTTATAAAAAATGTAAATTAAAATTAAATAGATATGTAATTGATTGTATTGACTAAAAGCCTACATGTTTGGCGTTAACTGTAAGTGTTAGTTTGTAAATGAATAAATAAATAAAGCGATCTCTTTTAGGCAATCAACGAACCTTAAAGTAGCGAAATGGTTTTGACTTGCCTGATGGTATGATGGTAAACAAAAGGCATAAACAATAATTTATGAGCATAAAGTGCAAAAAGTACTTTAAAAAATTAAACATTATATCCAAATTAAATTCGTAGATTTAGGTTAAATTCAGTGCAATGGGACATCGAAGCTAGATCACGAGACGTTTTCCCCGAGGCAACGAAAACGAGAACTAGGTATACCAATATATACCAGATATAGGTTGCAAATTTAGAAGAGGATTTACATTGAGGTGTTGCGAATTTACTATGACCTGCATTTTAATAGATCGATATCTCTATTAGCATTTTGGGTTTAAATGCTATATTAACCCAAATACTGATACAGACTTATTGGGTTTAATTATCTTCCTACTGTAATATGCTTTATACTGATACTTTATACTAATACTTAGTGTTTTTGATGTATAGTGTCATTATTAGTATTAATGCATGCAGTCCTGTCCTATAAGTGAGATTGCATTTAGCTATATTATATAGTACTATATGAGTGTGTATTGTTAACAATGTAATCTTGTTGGAAGCCTTAATAAATAAATTATTTTGTGGTAGGCAGTGGTACCAAGTCTGCCGATCCGGGATAGTACCGGATTATAAGTATGCAGACCGTGAAGTGATATGGTCGCGTTGCGGGATCAGCTTGTAAGTTGCCGGTTCCAACTAGGCCGGCATTGTAGTAGCAGTGACCATTCATGGACCACACTCCAGCCCATGATCAAAATCGCTTCTCTTTCATCTACAATTCTCTTCATACAAGCTCTACGGTTATGGGTAGGCAACCTAGCTTTCTTGAGGATGTCTCCGATTTGGTCGGAAAACACCCTCTTGGGTCTGCCTCGTTTAAAGACGCGTGCTTACTAATATTTAATTATTTTGTTTAAACGTTACTAATGGAGATGATTGCCGCGGGCGCGTCTACTATTCAATTTCCGGCAACTTCTGGCCAAATTCCGGCAACTTTTAAGCTAATTTCGAAACGCTACTGAGTTACTTTATGGTCCCACTACAGTAGTATTACTTTCCTGGATCTGCAGACTAGACAAACAACCACTTGTCTGACTACTGCAATCAATAGTATCCACTACAATATAACTTCTACTTTCTACAATATAAACCAACCTAATTTTACTATTTTTTATATTTTTGTCATATTTCAAATCTAGAACTATAAAACAGAAATATAACATATTGATAAAAAAAAAAATTAACTAAAATACATTATTAAAAGGAGTCCCTTTAGGCAAGGTTCCGAAGATACTGGCAGCGTTCCCCCTTTGAATAGCTAGACTAATTCTTTGTCCGAGGTAGCTGCCAACTCTTCGGTCTCCTGTGATGTCGACTAACCTTTTTGATATTTCCTTAAAAAGCCTTAAAGCGCTAAGACCCCACGGACCAAGGGTCTCGACACCGAATGGGACAAAATCATACTCGGAGCCTAGACCCCTGTATTTGCAAGCTTTAGCTTTTTCAGCCGCTTCACAAGCCGCACCAGCTCTGCTGTTGGTTCCATGTAGATGGGAAGGTATTACATAATTAGTATAAATCATTGAATAGATATATTATAGATTAATGGATACACATTTAATGGCTATCAAAACCTTATTAAATTGAAATTACATTTAAAGCAGTAAAAATTAATCGAACGAATTATTAAAACTATTTAATTCGAACATGTAATAAAAAATATACTTACTTAGAAAACTGCATAGAAGATATAGTACTTAGGAAAGATTAGGTTAGAGTTCTGGACTGAACTGCCCGACCTATCGACTCCGTTCAACCGGGATAAGTAATTCCCTTAAGCGATTTATGGTATATTTAGGTTTTAAACAAAATGTTTACTAAAGGTCTTTTACAAATCAATTTGTATTTTTGGAATTTAATTTGTAGTAAATGTTTATGTGATTTCATTGCAAAATGTTTTAGTTTGTTTACTTTATTTAGGATTAATATTTGTGTACATAACCGTAAAGCTTGTGTGAAGAGTATTGTGAATATGAGGGAAGCGAGGTCGTTGTGTCAGGATTGTAGCAAGTGGTGCTCCTTTGTCTGTGCATATCCCTGTGGGGAAAAGGCGTGAATTTTTGTTTGAATTTTTTTTATACACATCTATACTAAGCTACTAAAGTGCTTGTATCAAAGAGACAGTACAACCAAAGTACATATATCAAAGATACATTGGTACCGGTGGTTTTGAACTCGTGCTCTCGATTTGTGTAACCATTGCACTGTCACTACACCACGGTCGCCTTAATTGATTAAATAATATTTGTAAGTTATTTAGTTTTATTTACTTTTTTTATATACGTCACGCGTGGTATGTACAGTTAAACCTCATATGTACAGTTAAAACGTATCTAAATAAGGCTTCATTACTTAGTACTACTACTAAGTAATGAAGCCCCAAATTTCCTAATTTAATAATTATACAGATGTTATAAACTCAAACATAAGTAGGGCATGCAGAGACATCTATTTAATATTAAGAAGTGCTTTTAGTAGCGTCGCATATACAAGTACTATACTTAGGCTAATTGAATTAATTACATTTAGGTTACTATAAAATGTATTTCTACTTTTTGATATCTTTTTGCATATATTTAGGATAGCATAGTGAAATAAAATAAAAACTAACTTATCAGCATTGGCATGGGCTTAACATGTGCATTTGCTTATTGTCTGATTCTACCATGGCTTCGAAAAGGCGTATGACGAGAAGAATACATGCTTTGCTAGCCCATGTGTTCTCTCCATCCTATGACCTTGGATCATTCAAGCGATGCGTGAAGAAGCACCTTTGGCCGGCATAGTGACGGCGACTGAGGCAGCCGTGAACTAAATTGGTTTATTTCAGTCGTCGTCACTCTTGGACCTTCTCTTGCTTATCATCAGGCGGGTCGAGGTCAGATGCCAAGTCACACAATTATCCTGATACTTGGGTTATTGTTGTTATATTCATAATTAGCTAACAAAATGAGTATAAATGCATTATAATTGTAGAGCTTGAATGAAGAAAATTGTGAATGTGAGGAAAGCGAGGGAGTTGTATCAGGATCATGGCAAGTGGCGCTTCATTGTCTCTGCCTATCCCTGTGGAAAAAAGCGTCACAATGATTAATTGATAAATTATATTCGGTCGTTCTTTTGTCAATTTGATGCAAGTTATAAACTCAGTCACATACTTGTATTGGACTTTTATAAGTGGATTCTATTAAGTCATTTCATACGCTAGATTATTCTTGTTTAGCGTGACAATTCTTGGTTAAAAGATTTCAAATAATTATATTTTATATTATAGTTACAGTTTTATAGTCCTTTTATATAATTATATATACTACATACATTTAGCTTTTGTATAGTCATGTTCAGAAAAAAGTATAGTAAAAATAGTTTCATATATAATAATATACTTATTACTTAGTCACATTAAGAGATTTTTTATTATTATTTTAGACGGTATAATATATTATTATTCATAAATTATAATAAACCATATTTTTTTCCAGAGCTTCACTCTGGTTAATCAGTAATTAAAGTTAAATACTTATTTTACTCATTATAGTTTTGGATATAGTTTTTGAGATAATTCTTAGTATATATGTTATTATATTTTTTTATAAATCTTAAATCTTTAGGCAGTATTTACAGTGGCAACATGAACATTAAATGTTTTTTTTTCAGTCGTCGGCACTCTTGGACCTCCGATACTTACCATTAGGCAAGTCGGGGGTCAGATGTTGTCTCAATAAAAAATAAAGTCAGAAAACGATTCAGGTCTTTAAAGAATAAAGCCTCATTTATGTGAAAGTTTCCGACCGCTAAAGTTAAAGTGGTATCAGTTCTCTTGCGATCGTGACAACGACAATTTCAAAGTGAGAATACCAAGTAGATTCCATATGAAGTGGCATTAAAATCGTTATAAACTTGAAACTATGGAGAACTACTTAATAAACTGATTATTTGAAACTTAGACCATACCTACCCAACTATATTAGCTAATTCTATGGTACATGACTCTAGTTATGAAGTGATATAGTCGCGTTTAGGAATCAGCCTAAAAGTTCATTAAAGGTATGTCAGTGGCCGTCATTACTTCAGGTTGGCACTCGACTCTGAAACAGAATGTTATCTTTAATAGTTATTAAAGAAGAATAATAATATCTAAAAATTGGTTTAAAAATAAATATATTTTGATGAAAAAGAGTTATATTTTCATGTAAACAAAACCGACAAACTGAAATGTAAATTACAATGTTGAAACAAAAGGGCAACTTTAATCCTGCGAACAAAAGTGCGAGCAAAGAGTAATCAAAAGTTAATTTAGCTGACTTTGTTTTATATATCTTAGGTTCCTTTTTTCATTTAAATAAAAACAATTAGTGTTAATGCAACGACCTAATTCTAGACCGAAGCGAGCAGGTGGATTAACATCTTTAAACATTATACAGCAAACTATTTTGATTAAAAAATTAAGTCAGCGCATTTGCACTATATTCTTTGGCTGACATAGAGGCAACGACTAAGGCAACCGTAAACTGTAACTATATTTTCAGTCGTTGGCGTTCTTGAACCTCTCCTTGCTTACCATTAGGCAAGTAAATAAAATGTCACGTCTCAAAAAAAATGATAAACGAGAAAAAGGTCCACTTTATAGGAAAGTAAACACCTGATGTACATAGGTGACGATGACCACATGACAAGAGACTTGCGCTTGCACATGTCGAGGTCAATAAAAAAATATAAGATAGTAAGAGGTACTCCCCTTAAAACATAACCCCTATGCAATGAGTATCAGAGGGCCGACCGCGCAACTTCAACGTGACAATGAAATTCATCTAATTTGTTAAAAAGTTACGCGGTTGCTGTTAGTGTTAAAAACCACTTTTATACATTAGGTTAGTGAGTTATAAAAAGCTAGAACCGTGAATGAAAATGTACATCGATTTTTATTAGTGTATTGCGCGGTAGCAATTTTGAATTTTAAAGCTCTATATGGAGTTTATTTGTCAAAACGAAGAACATTGTCATTGAGTTACACGGTCGGCCCGCAGCCTAGCCTCTCGCTTTCGACAGTATATTTTTTATGGGGGCTAAAACTTGAAGTAATACAGGTACTAAACCTAAAACAAGAGCCGAGTATTTTTCCCAGTTTCCGTTCACCATGTTCCCCGGAAATTGTCGTCAGAATCACGCTCAAAACAACATCCTGTACACAATCATCACACAATCGTACAATAATTGTTTGTACATTTGCATCAATTATTTATTTATATTGTAGTCTGTTAAGTTCATGACAGTAGAGTTTTTGATAATAGGACATGAAAAAAAGCAAAATGGTCGTGTATTTGTACAAAAAACTTATGTTTCTTTATATTAGTAGACTACTCAATGTGCTTGTATCATAGAAACAAGACAACCAAAGTAGATATTGGTTGTCTTGTTTTTGTTAATACTTTTTACAAATTACAAAAACGCATAACTAGTTTTAATCTATTTATTTTTAATTTATCGTCACACGACATCAGAACTCATAAATAAGTTTATGAGTTAAAATAAGTTTATTTATTTTCTTTATTTAGTAAATATATTAAATCTCAACACCTAAAAACTTAAGAATAAAGCAAATGTGCTAAAATTTTAAACAAATATTTTCTTTAATACCTACTATAATATTTTAACAGTGGTAGGCAGTGGTACCCAGTCTGCCGATCCGGGGTAGTACCACCACTTACAAGTATAAGTTAAGTTAAGTTAAGTGTAAGTTAAGAAGTGATTTGGTCACGTTTCGGGATCAGCTTGTAAGTTGACGGTTCCATCTAGGCCGGCATAGTGGATGTGATTTGCTACTCACAGTTATTGAATTGTAGTAGCAGTGACATTAATTCATGGACCACACTTTGGCTTAACATCAAGCGGGGTGCTGTCATATGTCGAATCACAATAAAAATATATATTATATATATTAAAATCTAAGGCGTATAATAATAACTTAGGAATAAAACAATAACTACCAAATATTAAATCCACGAAGATCGTAGAGGAGTCGTTTAAGAGATAAAGCGTTGAGTTTGAAATGCCGGCTTTTGTTTACGACTCTGAATTAGGAAGACTGATAAAGATCTCAAATAATAACGCTCTGAAATAAGAGAGGGATATTTTGAAGGCAATAAATGACTAATTTCATGAGGCTATTTCCATAATTATACAATACAGAGCAAACGGGGCGGGACAAGAGAAAAAATGTAATTTACTTGTGAACATATTGCGGTGTAATGACAAAACGTATATTATTTAATGAATAAACTAGTTTGTTTTTCCCAGTCTGGTGTTTACAGATCGCCAGATTGGTCAAAACAAAAGCACCAATTTCACGTAGTGTTCTACTGTACATTTTAAAGTGGTAAACAAACTTTCGGCATAATGACGGATAAACGATAAAAAACAATTACTAGTGACGCAAATCAATACAAATATATAAAAATATCTATGAATTACTGTGAACATGTTCTTATTATTATTATTGGGGCACAACATTTGTCATTTGTTTATGATAAAAATAAAGTATTTATGTGTGTGATTTTAATAAATTTTGTGCATTTGTGACATTATGTATGTTTATTCTATAGGATAAAACAGTAGTAAACAGATAAAGATAAAGAGCATGGGAAATAGTGATTTTCAGGTTTGTTTACTACTTGTGCCAAGTAAGTATATAAGCTTTCCCAATCGCCAACTTGGATTAATAATTATTTTTAAGTAAAATTATCGTATAATAATTGTATCTTTCTTTGATAGATATCGATGCCAAGACATTTCGCTGTCATGTATTAAGAGAATCGGAACCCACTCGTTAAACTGTAGGTCTAGGTTGTTATCACTAGATGGCGGTCGTAAATACGGCGGTATGACTGACGCATCCCACTACTGAGTAAAATTTATTATAAAATAAAATTTACAGAAAACATCAATCACTAATAATTTCAAATGCAGTCGCATCCAGTATTGCAGCCAGGCTAATTTTAGCAACATTCAAACAAGCATTCTTTCACAAAAATCACGCGATTTAAAAGAGATATAAAGCTCGTGGTTCCACATTTAATTACTTTAAAACAAAATTCCTTTGAGGTAAATAGACCGTTGTAAAGTCGCTTTATAGCGAAGAGCATCTCGGAATCATCGCTGCAAACTGCGAAAGTAGATAGGGCAAGAAAGCAACTCATTGTTTTGTTAACGTTGTTTTGTCATTCATATGTATAAAGAAAAGCTCATACGAAGAGCTGAAGGGCAACACACAGCATTAGATACTAAACAAACCCACCCTATCTCTTATTAAGCAAACGACTTGATCCGAAACATCTTAATAGATTAAGCCAGTCGAATCCAAATGATTTTGTTGCTCTCATTTATATAATTTACAAGAAATATGCTATTGACTGAAACTTACGTTGAAAAGTAGGTAAGTACTATGACCACCATTATACTAAATAATAATAAAAAAACCTTTAACAGAATTACTGGACTATTTGTATGTAACTTATGTTCTTTTTATACATGTTTCGAATTTTACTGGCCGGCATTGTGACGACGACTGAGGCAAGGGAATCAGTTTTTTCAGTCGTCGGCTCTCTGACTATTCTTATCCTTGTATTAGGCAAGATTAAATATCGAGATCAGATATCGCGTTTAAATAAATAAATAATCTTTATCTTATGCCGACATGAGGACCGACGTGACTACTGAAAAAAAACCTCAGTTGCCGCCACTATATCGAGGCCAAAGGTGCTTTTTCACGCTTTGCTTGAAAGATCCATAGTTAAAGGATGAGAAGAGCACATGATAAGGAACGAATAGAGCTAACATTTGCAATTGAGAAATTGCAGGAGCTCCAGAGCTCTCCTAAGCATCTCCCATAATTCGGCGCTGCAATGAATTCAGGGCGATGATCCCAAATCATTTACTATAATTTAAAAATATTAAATATTAAAAATATTACTCTACTCTTGTGCTTAATATTTTGCAATCTTCTTCAAATGACAATGTATAATGAATAATGGTACAGTACAAACATGAATAAAGACCCTCTCCCTGGAGGCCTATTACATGCCTTCAGTAAATTTTACTTCGAGGGGAATTTCACCGTTTGGTTTTTTATGCCGTTTTTATAATACGAGTACAAGCTTCGATTGGAGATTTTTCCTGTCGTGATTAATCGAGATTTCAGATATTTTTACTTTTTTATTATTGGAAATATATACGGAAAATGTAGCGAGGTGATTCGAACCACTGTCGTGGTTAGTAGCTTACTAGATGTCAGTATAAAATAAGGACAGGCCCAGAAGATTGTTTATTTTTTAGATTTAATTGGTGGACAGAATTAAAATGCAAGGGTCTACAGTGTCTCTAACTGTATGAACTTTGGATGTGAAGGACGCAAGACAGTTGTGTCGGGATCGTGGAAAGAGGCGCTTTGCTATCTCTGCCTGTTTCTGTGTTCTGCATTTAAGAAGTGACAATTAATTAGGATAAAAAAGTATTTTTAAAGTTTAATTAAATGCTTTACCTTTCCATGTGGTCTCTCTATCCTGCGAGTATATCGTATATCCCTGGATCCTTAGAAAAGCGTGAAAAATCACCTTTTTTAATTAGCGTTTGATAATGCTTGCAATCAACCAATTTAAAGTAAGGTGTCGCGTCGCAATGAAAAACAATTCAAAAATCATATTTTATAATGTTGATGAATTATACACATAAGCATATATTAATAACATAATATACTCAACATATCAAACAAAATGTAATTTTGAAAAGCAGCGGACCCGTGCCTTTGTCTATCTTTGTGGGAATTGTGGCGTGACAATTACGTAGATAGATACTTTTTTCTACATCCTAAAAGAAACCAATACCTAACAAAATACAAACAAAGTATAGCGAAAATAAATTCAAATAAATCTCCAAATAAATGTTTGCTCCGGCAAAATAAAGGAATTACTTTTTTCAATATTTTTCTTATTGATAGACCGCTGTCATCGATTATATCCCATCTCATGAAGCGAATACACGTTCTTTGCTAAAATAATACATTTTACTAGGGATATTATTTAAAAAAAATTAGGTCACTGCTTCTCTAGTAATAGTTTCCGCACTTAAGACCTTCGCGGCTTTTTCTTGAGTCCACTTCGCTCTCAGTAGAGCCACCCGATCTCTTCCAAGAAATCCACGAGACTTCTTGTACCTGCAGACCTCCGAAAGCTTCCTCACGTTGCCGAGGAACTTGTGACCGCGGCTTATTCCTCCTATTTCAGGCAGCGTATACAAAGGGCGACCGTGGTGTAGTGGCAGTGCAATGGTTACACAAACCGGAGAGCACGACTTCGAGACCACCCACCGGTACCAACATTTTATATCTTTAATATTATCTGGTATCTTTTAATATATGTACTTTGGTTATCTTGTTTCTATGATACAAGCACTTTAGTCACTTAGTATAGAAATGTAAGTAATAAAATAAAAAATAGCCTGTGCTATCTTAAATTCTTATTTGTTGTAAATTCAATAATTATATTAAATAATGCAAATATTTGTTATTAAAAAAAGAGAGGTGGATATTTGCTTCGGGTCTGGTTATCAAAGAGTGGTAGGCAGTGGTACCCAGTCTGCTGACCCGGAGTAGTACCACCACTTGCAAGTATACAAACCGTAAAGTGATTTGGTCGCATTTCGGGATCAGCTTGTAAGTTGCTAGTTCCAACTAGGCCGGCATAGTGGATGTGACTGCTACTTACAGTTATTAAATGGATGTCACTATGCCGGCTTTTACTTCTAATATCCTAATTTCCTAAGAATCTTTATTCATGTTCAAGCAATGCACGGGGTATGTGTGGCATATAAATCGATAGAGGGAAGAGGGGTAGTGGGCTGTCTTCATTTGAGATAAGGCACGGAGTTGGTAACGCCGATCGCTGTCGAGTAAATGTGGGGCGTTTTAGATAAAAAAAATATTGGTTCTAGGAGTTAAGCGACAAAATTGATAAACATTATAGTAATTATTGCACAATATTTAGTAATAGAATTTTAGAAATTTAGAATTTTAGAGTTGAACAAGGCAGACAAAAAGAAGTTTGTTTCAGTTTTCCGTCCAAATCGGAGACATTCTCAAGAAAGCTGGGTGGCCGTAGAGCTCGTATGAAGAGCATTGTGGATAAGAGGGGAACGAGGGAGTGTCAGGATCGTGGCAAGTGGCGCTCCTTTGTCTCTGCCTATCCCTGTGAGGCGTGACAGTTTGATTGATTAAGTCATTAATTTAGAATTATATTAATTTATTTAATTCTTTATTGTACTATGTATGCATAGTGACACAAAAAGGGGCCATTAAACAGCAATCTATACCATGGAGACTGTTCTGAGGAGCTCTTTTTATTTCCATGATACAACAAGTAATATCTTTTAGACGAACTAAATGATTTGGCGCTTTAAACTAAAACAGCCCTTGTGTTCCATCCAATAATCTTGGAGTGAAGCTTGAAAAAGCACCTTTGGTCAGCATAGTGATGGCGACTTAGGTAACCTTGCTTAACCATCGGGCAAGTCAAGGTCAGAGCTCGCAACTCAATAAAAAAAATCTGTCAGGTAAAAATCCTTTCCTGAAAAGGAAAATCTTTTAGGTGAAAAGGAAAACTCTTCGGCCGTACTTCACCTTAAAATAATTAAAGAATAATACGGTTCACTATTGTAATATTACTTGGTTTTTTTTACCACTTCTCAAAGCTATCCCCATTATTGTTTTGTACGTATTAATGATTTTTTGGTTTAAACAAATAATAAATGAATATTTATATTTTTACATAAGAAGCCATGTGTATGTCTTTCACATGTATACTTTTTTAGTCTGATTTGTTTTTATTTATATTTGCTTTTTTTTAGAGTTATCATAAAAATCCCATAAAATATTTTCCCTAAAATAAAGGTGTGTAAACCATATTTTCTTGTTTTATTTTTATTTTATAGTTCACCCCTTCCACGTATCTACCTACTTTTCCTTAATCGACAAAATATGCTACGTGTTTCCCTAGCAGTCCATATTTCAGTCCGGGGCCGGATTGGGCGTGCACCTCGACAGATAAGAGCCCATCAATCACACTTTACGTTAAAAACACAACTCTGCCATTTCGCCTAATCTATCGTCTTCTTTTTATGAAGTTTGCGAATGCATTTTTTCTCTTGTGTATAAGACGTGGTTTTAATTTTTTTAAACTCCGCCTAGTGTTAGGATGGAGTCCTAATAATAGTTTTTAATAGACTAACAGCTCTTTCTCTCTCTCTCTCTCTCTCTCTGATGCTTCTATATTATTTATAGCAATATTTTTATAATTGTAATATTTAAATAAATAAATAAAACTATTTAAATGTATTAGCAGCCAATCTGGGAACTTTCGAGTAAAACCCGAAACGCGACGGAGTCACTTCTAGATATTTTACACCCGAACTATCTCGGATGGGCAGTATATAAAAATTTGCACCGGCAGTGTTTTAAACCCCTATCTAGAGATGCCCGCCCCTATCTATCTTCTTAGAGACTATCTAAGAAACACCGGCGAACCACTGTTTTTTAATGATTGCCTTAAAAAACAGTGCATATACTAAATCAGCTTAAGCTTAAGTGTATCCATATCCTGTTTTATACCGAAAACATGATCACGTGTTACAGAGCCACCACTAAAATCTGCTTGTCGTTGTTTCCCAAAAGCTCTGCTGTCCTGGATTAATCCCATAGTCGGCTTTGACGGCACGCTCGAAATCACAAGCTGCAGGACACTAATTAACAACTTTACCTTTACGGTTCATAATCAAATTATCTAACGAATCATTTTAGTTTATAAATACAGTTACCTAATACACAATATACTCCATTTTTTTTATTTTATGAAGGCGACTGCAACTGTCGTTAAGTAACAGAAAGTAGCAGTCACATCAACTATACCAGCCTAATTAGAACCTACAACTTTCAAGCTTAATCCGAAACGCGACTAAGTTTCTTTTTTTATTATTATAATTATTTTTTCTTGTGACTCGATATATCACAGCATCCCGCTTGATGTTAAGCCAAAGTGTGGTCCATGAATGAATGTCACTGCTACTACAATTCAATAACTGTGAGTAGCAATCACATCCACTATGCCGGCCTAGATGGAACCGGCAACTTACAAGCTGATTCCGAAACGTGACCAAATCACTTCACGGTCTGTATACTTGTAAGTGGTGGTACTACCCCGGATCGGCAGACTGGGTACCACTGCCTACCACTCTTTGATACCCAGACCCGAAGCAAATATCCATCTCTTTTTTTTTTATTAACAAATATTTGCAATATTTAATATTATTAAATATTACAAATAAAAGCTATGAAACCAACATTTGCTCCGACCAGGGATCGAACCCGGGACTTTACGCGCAACAAACCAGTCGCTAAACTGTTCGTCCACGCCTGTCGTCTGACTAAGTGATTTCACTTGGAATATTTACTTCGGCAGACTTATGTTTTTATATTTTTTGGTATATTCCAATTCCCGGAATATTACTATAGAAATTAGTTATAAAAATTGGATAAAAAATATTAATGCACATCGGTTCAATTGCGACCGAGTATCCAAGGATCGTGGACTTAAGCTACTGTTAGTAGTAAGCGCTATGGCCCCGTTATCATAAGTTTCGCTCTAATGTCTCTGTCGGATAGGCGTGAAAAAAGCGTGAAAAAACTGTGGGGAAAAGGAAAAATTGATTGATTGCCTGCCCATGTGTTCTCTCCATCCTTTGACCTTGGATCCTTCAAGCGATGTGTGGAGAAACACCTTTGGCCGGCATAATGACGGCGACTGGGGCAGCTGTGACAAATTCGATCGTCGTCACTCTTGGACCTCCTCTTGCTTATCATCAAAAGCGGCCGAGGTCAGATGTCGTGTCATAAAAAAAATCCTGTGGGAATTAAAGCTGATGATGATTTATATTCATTTCCACAACACATACGTTTCAATATACAAATGATCAATTGCTATATGTAAATTATTGCAATCAAGGTCTGTCTCGTCCCCCAAATAATTAGGAGTAAATTGGTATCGATCAAACATCATGGTTGGAACGATAATTAATTTTGCACATGCATGTAGCAGACCGCTTATAATCTCTCCGCTAATTTAATATTATTGCTTGTATGAGGACTAGTGCATAGAATGTTGATTGTATGTATTTATTTAAATATATCTATGTATTTTAGGTAAGTAACTAAAGTGCTATATTGTACGAGTATGTATATGTATTTGTTAGTGAGTAGTATATCGAGTACATATTCCAATTTATATAACTCACTAATAAATAAATACATAATGTATTTCTAAATTAACATTGTCTCTGCCTATCCTGCGGGTGTGACAATTTGATTGATTGATTTATAAATTAACATGAGTGCATAGCTTTTTAATTGAGACTCGATCCCATTTTGCTTGATGGTAAGTAAGCAAACTGATTCAGTATTCGATTTTAGTTTTATGATTCTATTTTTGAGTAAATATAACATTTCCTTATTGCCATAATATAGACTGGCAGTAACCATCCGTTACACCCAATTGCATAAACCACACGTTGTATAAACAATAAAGTTATAAATGTGGTAAATTAAATAATAAAAATATTAATCAATCAAATTGTCACGCCTTTTTCCACAGGGATAGGCTGAGACAATGGAGCGTTATTTGCTGACACAACTCCTTCGCTTCGTTCACATTCACAATTCTCTTCTCCAAGCTCTGTGGTTATGGGCACTAAGCAACCCAGTTTTCTTGAGGATGTCTCCGATTTTGTCGAAAAAAACCCATCTGGGCCTGCCTTGTTTAACGCAACTCAACAAATATGAGATTTGATATTTATAAATCGACCATAATAAACCATATTTTACTTTTCTTACAAAATATGTTCAAGGATCAGTTTCGATTCAAGGAATTTTGGGTAACCAAATCGGAGACATCCTCAAGAAAGCTGGGTTGCTTAGTGCCCATAACCATAGTGCTTGTATGAAGAGATTTATGAATGTGAAAGAAGCGAAGGAGTTGTGTTCCATATATAACCATATTAAAGACTTTTTATGTTTAATGCAATATAAATAAGGTTGGTACTTCAATTATAGTAAAATATATTTTATGTATTCCTAGTACCAATGTAAAACATCTGAGTAGATTTGAAAAGAGCATGCATCTAATATTTTATGTTCAAAGAGTCTCAACTATGACAGCTGTCTGTCTTTTTCACTCCGAGGAACCAAATCTACTCAGCGTGCGTCGTAGAAACTCTTCTATCTTTTCAAGAAGTTATGTCTTTTATGAATATGTTAATATATATACTGCTTTTATGTCTAAAATATGCTTTTAAGTTTCATTCGGAATTGAGAAAAATATTACTCTTAGCTTTTGTTAACTCTGTAATATAATGATATTTTGAATATAAAAAAAATTCGCGTTTACATTTAATAATCATTTAAAAATGATCAGCTAAATAATGTTCGAGAAGTCACAGATGGCTGTTCATAATGCGGTAATTGTTCCTATATTATGTATGGAAATTAATGCTGGGTGTACCAAAGAAAGAATGAGAGTAGAATTAATGATGTAGAAATGCGGTCATTAAGGAGAGTATGTTGTTTGAAAAAAGATGTAATGACAAGGATTGAAAATGAATGCTTTGATGGTTTGGCATATTTCATGGAAAGAATAGGTAATAAAATTTATAAATCTAATGTGAATGGATTCGTATAGAAGGGTGTTATTCGACCAAATCGGAGACATCCTTAAGAAAACTGGGTTGCTAGGTGCACATAACCGTAGAGCTTATATGAAGAGGGTTGTGAATGTGAGGGTTACGAGGGAGTTATGATAGGATCATGATAAGTGGCGCTCCACTGTCTCTGCCTATCCCTGTGAAATTAAAGGCGTGATAATTTGATATATTTACCATACATTCATATTTAAATAGGTACTGTAATTTAATGGTAAGGTACAAATTACTATAAGCATTCAATACTTAGTATATTGTATGTTAAAAACTTACTAAAACCGCCTTTATTTCCACAGGTTTAGGCAAAGACAAAGGAGTGTTGTATTTAAAAATATATATAAATCCACAAAGGGGCTTACATTTAGCTGCAATATTTACATTGTCTATACTGAAGTTTATTGCGCTTATTTCGAACGGGTGATTCGTGGAATTTCGACGCTTGTGGGGGAAGCTGCAATCCTCGCTCGGCTGGTATTCTTCGATATTAACGTTCCACTACACTAAGAGTATGCTGACTCTACAATACTTACCCGCCCTTTGTATTGCTTTTTTGTATACTAGATTAATCTTAGGAATTTGTTAAGCCGGTATAATTTATTTATTTGCTCTTTTCTTGTAATTTTTTTTACAAAAGGCGCACTTAATGCCCTATGGTTTTCACCGCCAGTCAACCTTTGAATTGGGCAATGTGCAGAGGGTAAAAGTAGGTAGATAGAAAACATAACGTATTTTATTATATGTATATATTGTATGTATATAATACTTGCCTAGTGCCCAAAACCATAGAGCTTGTATGAAGAGAATTGTGAATGTGAAGAAAGCGAGAGAGTTGTGTTAGGATCTGGGGGAAAAGGTGTGACAATTTGATTGATTGATATATATTGTACTGCTAGTCACTGAGGAGGCTGTTGCAGTAGTGAAGAGGTCACTCTTTGCGCGCCGCTTTACTTACTCAGATAAGCGCTTTGCCTGTTATTTGATATTTATTTATATTTATACGTATAATGAGCTTACTACTGGTGACCACATTAACTCAAAAGTACTTACCATCCATTAGTTTTGAGTGCTAAGAAAACTTATTATTCCTCAACTCTTAAAAGTGACTCGTTACTCGTTAAAAGTAATTGACTCCTTACTAATATTATAAACGCGAAAGTTTGTGAGTATGGGTGTGTGGATGGATGGATGGATGTTTGTTACTCTTTCACCCAAAAACTACTGAATGGATTTTAATGAAACTTTACAATAATATAGCTTATACATCAGAATAAGACATAGGCTATAATTTATAAACATATTGTGTGAATTGTCTAAAATATAACGATAAGTGTAAAGTAGGTAAGAAAAAAAACTGTCACCTGCGAGCTATTCTGGCATGCGCTGCAAAAACCGTTAAACCTACACGTACACGTACGTGTATGTACGTACGTACCTATATGTATATAACGTATGACGAAAATGTTTATCTTAAATAGTCCTACAAAAAAGCCCGCGACAGCATATATTTATTGTTTATGTGTAAGCCATATGTGCATGCGTGAACTATCATTACAAATGTATACTGTAAATTTCATTTATAAACATTATGAATCAACTTTCAGCACTGTGCTTACTAGTTAGAAAAACACGAACTTCGCATAGCACCCACCCGCCCGCGACCAAGACGGCGAGTTCAATAATACGTCAAGACCCGTTATTAAACACTAATTATAAATATGTTTTACAATGTATTTAAATCGCGTAGAAAAACTTTTCTTTTAAATACATTTTATACTAAAGTACGTGCTTGTATTCCTTTTTTTATTATAACTTGACATCTGACTTCGACCCGCCTGATGGTAAGCAAGAAGAGGTCCAGGTTGCCGACGACTAAAAATACGAGTGAGTTCACGGCTGCCCAAGTCGCCGTCAATATGCCGGCCAAAGAAAGCAGGACGACTAAAGTACGTGTGCTAGTTACATAGGCACCGACAAGTAAGTGGTTTGAATTGTTTTCTTTATTTAGGGATTGTAGAAAATAAAAACGCCAATAAAATATATGAAGCTGTATTTAACGTCATTTTGTTGCAAAATATACATTTTATTCATTTTCTCTTTACATAAAACTTAACAATAAATGCATAGAAAATGCATTTTAGCATCTAAACTTAATTTAAATACTCATATAACATAACAAATAAAAAATAAAACTTAATTAATAAATAAATAATAATTACAATTATTCGTACATTAAAACATCACAATTTTTTCATTGCATTACATTAACTGTACATTATTTATTACATTATGTAAGGATCGTGGTAAGTGGCGCTCCATTGTCTCTGCCTATCCCTGTGGGAAAAAGGCGTGACATTTTGATTGATTGATATTTATTACGAAACAATGAAACATATTTTCTTTTTTTTGTCTGAAATTAGGCCCAACAATTAACTCTGGCTACAATTTGTAGTAACTTATCAGCCCAAGTATTTTGTGTTGCAATTTTAAATTAAAAATAATAGGCCGACTTAGGACATGCTTTATGCCATTTTCCTACAAGGAAAATAATTGATATCTATTTTGTACAAAGCGTAGAATTCTGTGAGGATCATGAAAAGTGACGCTCCATTGTCTCTTTCTATCCCTATGGGAATTGAGGTAATTGCAGATATCCTTAGTTTTCTATTTATAATCCAGTTAATTACATTTTAAATGAAAATTATATTTTACTACAATGTTATATTTTAAATCATCGACACGTTTAAAATTACAAAAAAATCAACCAACAAAACTTTTTAACCTTAATTATTGTCAAGAAGCCCTAAATGTCCAGATTCCGTGAAAATTGTGTTTCTAAAAGAATCCAAAGTAAAAGTTAGCTAACTCGATTTCAAAATAGATTTACCCTATTATCTTTACAATGAATAATTTATATAATCTTACTCGGATAACATTAAAACTAGAGAGAATTCATTACCGTAGAGCTTGTATGCAGAGAATTGTGGGTGTGAGAGAAGCGAGGGAGTTGTTTTAGGATCGTGGGAAGTGGCGCTCCATCGTCTCTGCCTATGCCTGTGGGAAAAAGGCGTGACATTTTGATTGATTGATTAATTAAAACTACTTTTCGATATCAAGTCTGGTACGCTCCCTTCAATTGCTAGCCTGCCATGCGATGGACCCAGCATCCGCACCATAAAATCTATAGATACTAAGAATTGTCTCCCAGATAAGGTTCAATCCAATTTACGGTTATCAAAAATCATAGGATAGAAAATGATAAATTTCAAAGACCGCTTTTGATGTTTCAAGTTAAAAAAATATAATAAATAGTATTAAGTAATTAATTTGTCTTAAACTAACAATAAATTAAAATAATTTTAAATAATTTAATAAATAAAAATTGTTATTTTTTATTTTGACTAGTTTGTGTACAGGAATCTTAAATATTTATCACTTATCACTATGGCACTATAATATTTATAAATATATAATTTTATTACCAAAGCTATACAGCATGTTAATTTAAACACCATTAACTTAAAATCTATGTATAATACAACTCGATGTTTAAATAAACACCCTGTTTTCATAATTATAAACAAACATCTTGGTCATGCATTATTTCTTTATAAAAATATTCAATTTTCTTAATTAATAAATACTAACAACAATTACCAACTAGAATTCTCACAGATTTGACAAAATTCATTCACCATATTTTAGCTTATTAATCGCTAATTAGGACTGCAAAATTTTAATTACACAACATCACTTTCAACACCGTTCTAATTAGAATAATATTGAACTAAATTATAATTTGTAAACAAAATTTAACATTAACGAGAATCAGTGCAAATATTTTATAATAGAGAATAATAAAAAAATATAATAAAAATGCTAGAGGATTTGTAAACCTTATAAGATAAAACTAAAGTATATTTTTCAGTAACAAGCAACTGGTGTCACAACGAGAACTTGAATTTGATTTTCAATTGTTAAGTCAGCCATATTTGACAGATGTATATTATTTAATACATGGACATCATTGAAACAATACAAAAGTACTAGCAAAGCTTTGAATTTTATTCAAGGGGCACTTTATTTCATGTATTATGAATATAAAAATCACTCACGTTCTATTCCCGAGTGTGTTGGCAAAACTGTTTGGAATAGCCTAATATATTACAAATTAAACTTTTTTATTGGATTAGATTTACTAAAATGTGTTCTAACATTGTTATCTACTAAACTGAGTAATTTTATTAAATATAATTGATTTTTATTTAATAAAAACAGTACCTATAAAAAGTTATAAAACACTTTAATATAACGAATATATTAAGAATTATTATTAGAATTACCAATCGCTAGTTATTCTAAATTATACTTTACATTAATTCTCATACGGTTTACTTTTCCAATGTGCGTTGTCAAACGTTCCTGTCTTACTATATCATCGCTTTAGGCACGGTCACCCATACACTTTACTTTCAGTTATTTTCTTTCACTCTTTACTTCATGTTCAGGTTAAAATTAATAAAGTGTATAGGAAACCATAATTACAAATAAAAAATGTTTTAAATAATACTGTAATTTTTATCAGTCTCGTTTAGTTACTTTTATTATTAAAGCATAGATATAGTGGAGCGCGTATGTATTGTATGTATTCTATTTGTTCAATTGTAAGCAGAGAGACTGTGGTGTTGGTCGTTCCTATTGGTTGATGCTGTTATTGTTTCCAAAACTACCCCGTTTGATGTTTAGATTTTCTTTTTTCTTTTTTCTGTTCCCGGTTTATTTCCCGACCCGACCGATAGTTCATATATTTATTTACGGTTTATACTTTAACACACGCGCTCCATTTATGTACACTCATTGATTACTTAGCACATTTTCACACAGCGTCTGATTTACCGACGCCCATTTCTATACTAGTTCTATCACTGACCACTTCTGAGACGTTACTTCTTCGCCTACACACTTGACATAGCTTAGAAAACTGTGAACAAAAGAATTAAACTATTTATATTATACTATTAAAATTTCGAATTTAAGTATATCTTCTTATAAATACTTGCTAACGATAAAATTTATGTTTATAAATTGGTATGAAATTATGTTAAATACTTTTTTAAATTTTAAAATAAAATCAAATTGTCACGCCTTCCTCCCACAGGGATAGGAAGAGACAATGGAGCGCCACTTGCCACGATTCTGACACAACTCTCTCGCTTCACAAGCTAGCAACCTAGCTTTCTTGAGGATGTCTCCGATTTGGTCGAATACCACCCTCCTGGGACTGCCTTGTTTAACGCATCCATTCACATGACATCATATGAATTTTTAAATATTATTAATATTAGCATTGTCAATTTAAAGGTAGACTGAATGTTATTTAGAGAAAATACTGCTACCGCCGAAATTGTCTTATCGTGGATAGTTGGTTAAACAAAATTGTTATTGTAGCTTGTATAGTAGCTTAGTTATTTAGCTTTCAAATATTACAAAATCTAATAAAAATACATAGACTTAAATATGTCAATACCTAAAACTAACTAATTATAATGGACCGTGTTGTATCAATTTAAAATGTCAATCTAAATTTAGTTAATAAACCTCCATGCCTGTTAGTCATTATGATGACTTGCTACTTTCATTTACTTCCAGTAATTTAGTTATTAAATCAATAATAACTGTTTATTTGAGTAGTCCATTTTAGAACATGACAGATGGTAAAACCGTGAAGTTTAAATGTCAGTAAATACCAATGACCTTTTTAAATATTAAAATGGCATTTTAGAATTTCATAGGAAAAGTAAAGATAAAAAATAAAATGTGGCGATAATTTTTTCTGACTATCCCTATGTTAATAGAGACGGAAGAAATTGAATTATTCATTGTTAACAGATGTCTTTATTTTACATATATTATTTTTAATATTTTCAGTATCATCCGAGCGCAGCGTGAAGTAGAACTTCACAAAACCGGCATAGCTATAATCTATTTGGCACAGAAGTCACATCCTCTACGGCAAAATAAAAAGGTATTCCAAAATTCATTAATTTTTAAATTTAATTATTAATTGTCTAGTGCCCATAACCACAGAACCTGTATGAAGAGAATTGTGGATGTAAAGGAAGCAAGGGAGTTGTGTAAGGATCGTGGCATGTGGCGCTCCATTGTTTCTGCCTATCCCTGTGGGAAAAGCCGTGACAATTTGATTGATTGAATGATTGATATTCCCACATCCTTGTGAAAATGCATCTACTAGGCTGAAAGTGGCCATTTCTGCTTAGGCCAAAACATTAGTAAAAAAACGTTTTACACAACAAATAACCTATTCCGAAATTCCTTCTATACTTACTCAATAAGAAATATCAAATTTTAATATTAGGATAATAATATAAAGAGACACGTACCTTAATTCTTGACCTAACAGGTTGCTGCATAACAAATATTGCAAATATAACAACGCCCTGCATAGCGTTTAGGAAGTCAAAGACAGACCACACTGAGAACACTGATGAGCCAGCACCCGCTGCCCATGACACCACTTCAAACACCCACGATATACCCATTATTATAGACAATAAACAACACGTGCGAAATCTGTGGACAAAATAATACTGTTATTTTTAACAGTCTTGTTTAGTTACTTTTGTTATTAAAGCAAAGATATGGTGGAGCGCGTATGTATAGTATGTACAATGTGTTGAATTGTAAACAGTTTTTCGGTATATTTTGATGCCAAATATTTATGAGTATTTTAAATATACTTGGATATTAAATTTTACATTTAAAGTAAAAGGTGACCGTGGTGTAGTGGCAGTGCAATGGTTACCCAAACCGAAGAGCACGAGTTCGAAACCACTAACCGCAGTATAAAAATAACATACATACGTTTTTTTTTATTATACATTTCTATGCTAAGCTACTAAAATGCTTGTGTCATAGAAACAGGACAACCAAAGTACATATATAAAAAATACATTGGTACCGGTTAGTGGTTTTGAACTAGTGTTCTTCGGTTTGCGTAACCATTGCACTGCCACTACACCACAGTCACCTTTTACTTTAACTGTAAAATTTAATACTCAAGTATATTTAACATACTCATAAATTTCAATATTTTAAAAATATATACGGAATTTAACTTATTAATAATAAAGTTACAGCATTAATTAAAATCTCTGCCTGTCCATATGCGTATTGAGGCATAACAATTTAATTGGTTCTTTTTGTAACAAATAAAACCCTCACAATGTTTAAATAAATGGAAACAGTTGTATTAAAATTTTAATAATTATTTATAAAAATTAATAAAGCAGTCGTGGTTCTGTGGTAGTGCAATAAATGGCCACACAAACCAATAATCTTCGGTTCATAACTAAATACCGGTAACAATGTATTTTTGATATAATATAATAAATTGTACATTGGTCGTCCACTTTCTATGATACAAGCACGTTTGTAGCTTAGTAGAAAAAATGTAAAAAAATATTACGTATACATCCTCATCTGACTTAAATTTTTTATGCAGATGAAAAACTAAACTAATTGAATCATGTCTACGAAGACTTATTACTTTCAACGTCTAAATGTAAGTGCAAAAATGACTCAGGAAAACTTTAACTTACATTTTCTTATATTTCTTTAACCTCGTTTTCTTGTCTATCAACGGCGACGTGGACCTGTCCGAGGGGATTTGCTCACCAATTGCTTTTTCTAAATCCTTCCAATCTTGCGAATTGCTAAAACTCGAGTGCGTTAACTCGTACGCTACAAAAGATGTAATGTAATAGTACATTTTATTTTTCTTAGCTTGCTAAAAGTACTGTAACATTTAATTTTATACTATTATTTGTATATTGCGGCGCTACTTATGTCAGAGATATTTCAACAAGCTGTCGCATCTACTATGCAGCTCCAGCTGAATTCCAGCAACTTGCTGAGAGTGTTGGTACTACCACGAAATGGAAGATTGCCGAATAACTACCACCAGCCAGCCTTAGACTCAAAATATTACTTCTTTTTTTTGTGACTACACATGGTAGAAGATGATGATAAGCTGAAGATCGGTCCATGAATAGAGTTGACTGTTACTACAGAGAAATAATTGTTTTGTGACCGGCATTAGGCGACCGTGGTCAAGTGTTAGTATAATTCTTTCTTATTTTATATATTTGTATATTCTTCTTTGTATATTTCTTCAACCGAAAAGCTCCATTTCAAAAACCACTTGCCGTTACCAATGTTACTTTGATATGTGTGGTTTTTATGATACAAGGTAGCTTACTATAGAAATATTAGAAAAGATGAAGGCTGTAGAAACCATAAACTAAATTGGTTATTATCAGTCAGTCGGCGCTCTTGGACTTTTCCTTACATCAGCGAAGTCGAGGTCAGATATAAGGTCATTATATTAAAAAAAAACACTTACCATTAACATCATTTAACTTATAATGTATGTTATGTAAACTAAATACTCTTGCAGTTATAAAGAACATAATAATATTAGCAATTAATGATAACGCCACGGGAATGTAGAAGTACGGCAGTGCCGCTTTGTCAGCTGAAAAGAAATTCATAAATTATTTACTAATTGATGGTAAATATTGTATAGAAATGCCCACGCGTGAACATTGGTCGATCTACGCGTGATTCTCTACCACTGAACTCTACATATTCGGGTAGAATATGCTTGAACTGCACGGTCAATACATAGGACTGACCATGTTTGAAATATTTAATCATGAAAAATTTAATTTGTATTTTTTTTCTAATTGTACAACCTATCAAATGGTTCCTATGTCCTAACGAGATCATTATCATCACCGTCAGCCTGAAGACGTCCACTGCTGAACATAGGCCTCCCCCTTAGAACGCCATTCCGAAAAACAAGATGCCAGTTGCATCCACCGGCTATTCGTGACTTTCACTATGTCGTCAGTCCACCTCATAGTCTCCACTCAAGAACCTTTATTCCCATCTGTTGTCGGTTCTTCGTGCGAGGTGGCCAGCCCATTACCACCTCATCTTAAATAACTGCAGGTAGCAGTCGTATTCACTATGCCGACCTTATTAAAACTAGCAAACTTACAAGCTGATCCTAAAACGCGCCTTAGTTACTTCATGGTCTGTACACTTGTCAGTAATGGTACTACCCCGGATCGGCAGACTGGGCAAGTAACCACCAGTTTGCCTGCATCCACTTATTTTTATTCACTTCTAAAATCAGCATTGACTTACTTTGAAACCAGCATCCTTTTATACCAAAATTAGGTTTAAGGTAACTACTAGGCACGGCAGGTGATAACTCCATAAATATTGTTACAATAAGTAAAAGTAAGGGTAGTATCACAGCGTACGCACAGTACCATGCGAACTTTTTACGCATATCCCTCCTACGTTGTCGTGCTTCTAAATGACGCCTGAAATTGTAATAATTATTAAAATATTTTCATGGGACATAGACACTTAAAGACAATACAAAAAACTTGTTATTAGTTAGTAAGTCAGTCAGTAAAAATTAGCCGTGTTACCACAAAAAAATTAAACGCGCTCTAGACAGGCATTAATCATGTTTTAAGTCAATTTAATACAAAAAAATGACGTTTTTAATTTTTTTTATTGTGACACATCTGACCTCGACCCGTCTGATGATAAGCAAGAGGAGGTCCAAGAGTGACGACGACTGAAAATCCGAGTTTGTTTACAGCTGCCTCAGTCACCGTCACTATGCCGGCCAAAGGTATTTCTTCACGCATCGCTTAAAGGACTGTATACAAATATGTAAAAACTGTTAAATATTTTTTGTAGTAAGACCGTAAATAGTTTCTTAAATAATAATATGTTTTCCTATTCCTTCTGAATACAAAAACACCCTTATTAAAAGAATTGTGAAAAGAATAAAACCCTTATTGGTGAGTAACCAACCACGGGTATTACTCTGCACAGAATCAGAGTAATACCCTAACCCTAAATGTATCAACCAATATATCTTATTTTAAAACAAATAATAATAGATTTATGATTGGTCTCGCTGACGCTTCGTCGTAGCGCGACCAATCATTAATCTATGCAAATAATATTATTTTTTAAATTAAAAATATTATGCGGCCTGAACCAGATCAGTTAGGTATCCTACAATTAACTGTTCTGAGCACTGAACATTTGACTAACTTAAATTAAAATTAACTTACCTAACATTGTTGAGTGTATCAAAACACATTACGTTTAACCAGAAGAAACATGATATAAATGAATACTGGATCGTGTGTGCTGTAAATAAAATATTAACTGATGAAATTATCTCTGTTGGAGGGATGTTATGAAGCTCCGTAAATGTAACCGAAACTATCGGATATTTGAATTAAATACCTATCCATAACCGTAACCGAATCCGTTACAAAAGCGTCCGATAATTTCGGATAGGGGCGGAGCTCCAAAACTTAATATATACCTATTTGTATTTGAATCTTGAAATTCCCTAAAAATCTAATATTCTTAATTCAGTTCGGATGATTCGAAATAATTACATATCCGTAACCGTATCTGAAACCGGTATAATATTATTCCTATATACGTATCCATATCCTAAATTTCATATCCATACCATCCCCACTCTGTTGTTGCCGGCCAGCATAATGACGGCGAATTCGTTTTAAAAGAGAAGAGTGAGGTACAGCAATGTAAGACTCGTAATAATAATAACAAATAAGTCTAAACTATCTTGGACCTCCCCTTACTAACCATCAGGCAAGTCGAGGTCAGATGTCGCATCTCAATAAAAAAACTCATTTTGTTCTCTCATTTCTCGCATCTCATTTGATTTCGCTACATTACCACTTTACCACCATATTGGATTGAATAATCATCATCAGCCAGAAGACGTCCATTAATAAACATAGGCCTTTCCCTTAGAACGACATTCTAAACGACAAGATAACAGTTGCATCCACCGTATATTCGTGACTTTAACTATGTCGTCACCACCTAGTGGAAGGCCTACCTACGCTGCGTCTTCCGGGTCGTGGTCTCTTTTCTAAAACCTTTCTTCGTCATCGGTTGTCGGTTCTTCGAGCGATGTGGCCATTAAATAATAATGATGGAACTAGGCCGGCATAATGAATGATATGACTGTTACTTACACTTATTAAATTGTAGTAGCAAATCTATTCATGGACCACACCTCCGCCTAATATCAAGGGTGCTGTCGTATGTCGAGTCAAAATAATAAAAAAAACAGTCTAATCTATTACTTACCCATAACTTTACAAGCAGCATCAGGGAATTTATGTCCAGCCAATTGAGTCGCAGCTAAACAACTGAATGCAACTGCCAAGCATATTGTGTGCATCGCCAATGATTTGCCATACGTGTCACGCAGTTCCCTAATAAACGTATACACCGCTGCGGTCGCCAATAAAAATGGCACAGATATTATTAAACCTGAAATAACTTATTATTTAATCACCAGTCATTATCCTAACAATCAAAAAGTGGTATAGTTCTCGGCACAAAAATTAGTGCTGACTTTTGAACTGCGCAGTATTAGGATCGGCAGTTAGAAGAGCTCTGGACGACTGCGGTGGAAGCAAGCATCTAGACAGTCGTGCACAAAATTATTTTTTTATTTATTATTTAATGTGACAGTACATATGACAGCACCCCGCTTGATGTTAAGCTGGAGTGTGGTCCAGGAATGGATGTCACTGCTACTACGATTCAATAACTGTAAATAGCAATCACATCCACTATGCCGGCCTAGTTGAAACCGGCAACTTACAAGCTGATCCCGAAAGGCAACCAAATCACTTCACGGTCTGTATACTTTGTAAGTGGTGGTGCTACCCCGGATAGGCAGACTGGGTACCACTGCCTACCACTCTCTGTTTGCGTGACCATTGCACTACTACTACACTACGGTCTCCTTATAAACCTGCGCAGTTACTTGTTTTGATACCTACTTATTTTCCTTTTACGCATGTGCATAAAATTTAAATATAAATGAAAGTAAATTTAAGAAGATATTAAAGCTTTTTATATCGAGTATCATTTCATATTTCAAAAGCTATACACAATAAAATAAATGTAAAAATAAATAAGATCACTTTACAGTTTTATAAGGATGTAGTGTAGTGTGTAGTGTAGTGCAATGGTCACGCAAACGGGGAGTCCCCGGGCTTAAAACCATTTGCCGGTACCAATGTTTCTTCAATCGTCCTGTTTCTATAATACAAGGCTCTCAGTAGTTTAGTAAAGAATATTATGATATCCTCTATAATATTTTCTTCACAAAAGTTAACTTTAATCTTACCTAAAGCATACAAAGTAAGCATCATAGATGTATTTACTTCCTCAGCAGGTGATTGGAAACATATTAAAGGTAACGTAAGTCCTGCTGGAAAAGTTTCATCATAGAATGTCTCCATACAAAAGTCTTTTAACCCAAGCAATGGGGGATCATGTTGGGGTGCAAATAAGGAACCATTTATTAATAAATAAAATTCATCTTCATTGTTAACGTTTGGATCTAATTTGTATCTGTGAAAATAAATATTACATTATTGATTTATTTTACTATTATCACGCCTTTTTCCCACAAGAATGCATAGCCACTTGCCACGATCCTGGCACAACTTCCTTGCTTCCCTCACATCACAATTCTCTTTTTTTTATTGTGACACGACATTTGACCTCGACCCGCCTGATGATAAGCAAGAGGAGATTCAAGTGACGACGACTGAAACAACCGTGTTAGTTCACGGCTGCCTCAGTCGCTGTCACTATGCCGGCCAAAGAAAAAGGCGTGACAATCTTCATGGAAAAGGCGTGACATTTCGATTGATTGATTGATTAATAATATCCAATAACAAAGATTTAAAATGTCCAATATTTACATTTATTAGCACTTAAACGTGTTGAAAAAAAAGCCAAAGCCTATGATATGAAATAACACTAAAACAGTCGTAATTTAAATCAGTTTTCAGTCGTTAACGCTCTTGGACTTCCCTTGCTTACCAGGTAAAACCAAGTCACGTCACAATAAAAATTAAGGCTATAAATTGGAAAGTATTATTTCTCTCGTTAGTTAAATGATATTGGTATTTGATATTTAGTTACATGTGCTCATGGACCTGGAGTAGTTGCATGGATTGTCGACAATAATCTCGAAGAGGTTACTATAATAGTTCCACATGAAGCTGTCATTAGCTGCATAGAATGTTGGTTGGAATGTAAGACTGGTCCTCTCACACACCCGGGACCCATCCACTGCAATAGCACTTAGATTATGGCCACTTGAACAACATTTAGTCACTACGGGAAGTGGCTTCTTCACATCCTCCTCCTCCTGTGGACAAAGGCAAATATACATTGTAATAAACAAGAAGTTTAATGAGATGACAATAAAAAACTAATCAAAATTCATGTCGGATACTCTTGAACTAATATAATTTGGAAAGCAAACGTCATAAAGTTGATACAACCCAACGCACGCATCGTTTGAAATTGGTCACGTAAATGCATAAAAAAATTTAAAACATGCAACCCACGCATGCTCCTAGACATTCAATCTTTTATTAATCTTGATATCACGTTCTGACCCGCAAGAACTTTGCCGCTAAAAAGCCCAATATTGGAGGCCCCCGAAATCGTCAAGATACGCGCCTTGTTAGAAACGTGCCGGTGCGGTGTAACGAGCCGTAGACAGGAATATTACCCACCAATCTGTGTCGCATATTGCGACTTATCCACCTAATGACATATATTCAAATTATAGAGGATAAGCCTTGGAAAAATGGAAGCACGAAAAAGGCCTCGCTTGTTTTTACCCGAAAAAATCACCTGATTTTCTTGCCTACACAATTTTAACATTTATTATTTATATTATAAATTATAATAGTTTGTATCAGACTCCCAACTATAATTTTCATGCTACTTGAACATGAATGTCATGAAAAGATTTTGTCAATAAAGACGTAACCTACTTATTTGGTGATCTTCCAATATGCATTGCCAAATAAGATCAGATCTTTTTTCTGTTTCTGTATTTACTTATTTCACGCTCTGATTCTGAGTAAATAATGTACCCGGCAGTTTAAATACAATTGTTTTATCACAAACAGAGAGTAGAAAAATTATGTTTACACAAACGCGAAATCAGTTTAGAAGAATGGAGAAAAACAAATGTATAGAACAATGACAACCTAACATTATGAATGCTAGGGTGTCTAACAAACTTAGTTTAAAAGTACTTCTTGCCATTTTGCTAAAAGTATTCTAACAGAAAGGTCCTGTGCGGGTGTTGTTTACTGAAACCTATACACCCTGTGACGCCCTGACTTCTTAAACATCCAGACAACGTGAAACCCGCGCAAATATTAACTTTTTTTTTCACAAAACTTTCGAACTGTTTGTCCCAAACGTACTTTCAAAACATACGAGTCTAGAATATTTTAACTGATTATGTTGATTCCTTACAAAAGTTCACGTAGATAAAGGATTGTATAAAGCGACAAGCGAATTTGACAACAGGCGTGGACGAACGGTTTAGCGATTGATTTGTTGCGCGTAAAGTACCGGGTTTGATTCCCGGTCGGAGCAAATATTTGTTTCATAGCTTTTATTTGTAATATTTAATAACATTAAATATTGCAAATATTTGTTAATAAAAAAAAGATGAATATTTGCTTTTTATTTGCTGGTTATCAAAGAGTGGTAGGCAGTGGTACCCAGTGTGCCGATCCGGGGTAGTACCACCATTTACAAGTATACAGACCGTTAACTGATTTGGTCACGTTTCGGGATCAGCTTGTAAGTTGCCGGTTCCATCTAGGCCGGCATAGTGGATGTGATTGCTACTCACAGTTATTGTAGTAGCAGTAACATTCATTAATGGACCACACTTCGGGTTAACATCAAGCGGGGTGCTGTCATATGTCGAGTCACAATAAAAAAAGCTTGTTTTTAAATATATTTCTTTACCGTAGATGTATCGTGATACATACCAGTATATATATGCATTATTGTAAGTTATACATATAAGTACTTTCTTTATGTTTGTAAGTAGGATAATAATAAACAATATGATAGATGTAGAACAGTAGCGTGATCGATACATTTAACATTTTATTTATATTGATTAGATAAGATGGAATAATGCATTGAAATATTTACTTTTATGATTTCGTCATAATATTAGAATCAAAAAGATAATTTTATGAAATACTTTAAACAAATATTACACAATATTATGAGTAATAGAACATTTTATTGCTAATAAATTTAACAACATTTGAAAAGTGTTGTAAAATATACTTTTAATTTGAATAAAACAGAATTATTACATCTGCCTAAAATAAAGTTTATTATTGTGAACGCGTAAACCATTTTCATCGGCCATAACATTTCATAGACTTCTTATTCGTGTAAATAGCGACCAAATTTTGTGAGACTGTAATTTTTTTATTAGAATGAATTTACAAATCTACTGTCTTACTTTTACTTTTAAATAACATGTAGTAAAGATCATCAATACAATAATATAGAAATTAATCTTTAACCTGTGGCTTATTTTTCTCGTGGCGTAAAACATAAAACGCCAGCGTATCCCATCCAGAGAGCGTACCACCACCTCTTAGAGCAATAGTCATAATTTTACCATACAATTTCGTACCACTATTTCATATAAAAGTCAGCTTTTATTACACAGACGAGTATTTGTATATTTTATTAATTTTTTTCACACTGGCTGGGAAGCATCTGCAATTTGTCGACCAAATCGGCAGTCGAACTAAAAAGTTCGGTGCGTTCTTCTTTGTAGAACAATCGATAACTGGAATGCTTTGCCAGCCCATGTGTTCTCTCCATCCTATAAGCTTGGATCCTTCAAGCGATGCGTGAAGAAGCACCTTTTGCCGGCATTGTAACGGCGACTAAGGCAGCCATGAACTTACTTGGTGGTTTAAGTCGGTATCACTCTTGGATCTCCTCTTGCTTATCACCAGGCGGGTCGAGGTCAAATGTCGTTTCACAATAAAAAACTTACAGTTATTGGCCACAGAGGTTATATTGGATAAAAAAACAAAATGAAATATATACTTTTAGCATGTAATCAGTAACGAAACAGTACCATACATACCGATAAAAATTATAATCGTTATCACTTTTATCATTAAATATAGTATTTATTCATCGAAATTCCTATTGTTCTATATACAAAAACCACTTGGCATTCTTGACCATTCAAACCCTACTATAGTATGTCTAAGTCTGTCGCATTTGCGCACACGAGAAAACATAAAATATGAATGCAACACCGAAAATGCAATTGTAATTGGTCATTCAATTGCTGGTAAGACACAAAAGGAGGAGCGCGTTAATAAAGTACAATAGTATAGTTAGAAATATTTGCATTCACACATTTAAATAAACTAATAAAGTTGAGAGGCGCGTCATTTATAGTTAGACAAGCTATACTAAGTACATACTAATAACAGTAAAAAAAACGTTTTTAAATATTAATGGCAACAAACTCTTTACGAACATTTAATCCACCGCCACTTTTCCGTACGAATATAAAGAACTAATAAATATTTCAACAATAAAATAATTCACTGAAATGAGCGTAATTGTATACTTCCATCATTTTATTCCAAGTATCACTTGACTTTTAACGACAACGGAAACATTATTCACGTTTTTCTGTTTTGTACACCTGCATTTCGTGTTACAGGTTTATTGAAATTCGTACCCTACTGTCTTAAAAATAGGGTTGGTATGAGAGTAAAATAGTACAGTGAAGATTGGTAATAGAAAATAAATATTTGGCAGAGACGCTCCATTTATGTGAAGTACTATCTACGTCTGGAGTAGCTATTATGTATGAAAAGAATAAATAGAGAACAAAGCAAACGGAAGTGGATAATATTATTATAATGAAATATAATTGAATAAATAATGAAATATATCTTTAAGGATGGTAGGCAGTGGTGGTCCACAGGCTAGGGATAAGCAGGAAGAGACTTCTACGTCTCCGTGACATAACTCTTATGTTTCCTTATTTTCTAAAGATCATAGTTTATAGGTAGATAGTTAAAGTTAATAAATATAGGGTTTACTTTGGTATCTGCATTTTTAAACGATTAATTTTTTAACATATTTACTTCATTTCTTAATAAATAACTAAACCAAATGTCAAATAAGGCTAATTTCTGGTGCAATGCTTGTCAAAATAACTATCCCTTTGCTTGCTTTTAGGCAAATCAGATGTCGCGTCTCAATAATTAGGGCGGCCGTGGTGTGAAGGTTGTACCACTTGCCGGCTTTCCAAAATGGGTTAAACCCTTGCCGTTCACCAAAGATGACACATAAAATATTATGTATCATCTTTAATAAGAGAACCGGTATCCCAGGACACCAAAGAAACAGCTTTGGCCAACATAGTGACGGCGACTGAGGCAGCCGTGAACTAACTCGGTTTTTTTCAGTCGTCATCACTCTTGGACCTCCTCTTGCTTATCATAAGGCGGGTCGAGGTTAGATGTCGTGTCACAATAAATAAAAAAAAAGTTAAAAAATTAAACATTACATTTTTATTGATTTTCTACAGAAACTAAAACGGTTATTTCATTTTGTAATAAACATTTAAATTGAATGTTTCGTAAATGTTTATACAACGAATAATACAGTCGTATATGGGACAGAGTTTCGGTATTCAATTACTAAATACATAGTAATTAAGTCTAGAAGTATAATGGTATTTGCTTTGAGCTAAATTTAGCTTAGATTATTCCAAACGTACCACGCTAAATGTTTAAATACTGAGGATTTTACAACTCTATTTTAGTCACAAATAGTTCACTGTTGCGGTTTAATCTTCATTATGTTAATTAATGCTAAAATATTGGATTATCAGTTGGTTGCAGAAAACTCTAGTTTATTTAAACATTAGCTGACTTTATACCGCCTAACAGTCAATGAATGTCGTGTTACAAATTAGCCGAACTTAAGTTGTTGTGAATTGAAAATTATATATTGTTTTTCTTTATAAATAATTTAACATAGGTTTTTGAGCAATATTTTTTTAATGATCAGTTTGCACAACATAAACTGAACGCACGCATAAATTTTCTTTGGGAAAATGTTTTTTTCTTTTATTTTATTTATTATTCACAGAATATATTTATAAATTATTATATAGCCTATATACTATTCTGATGTATAATCTATATTATTCTAAAGTTTCCATTTAGTAGTTTTTGCGTGAAAGAGTAACAAACATTCATCCATCCACACAGACATACAAACTTTCGCGTTTATAATATGAGTAAGGATTCATTAAACTTCTTTTGGTAATTATTATGCTAAGCTTATAAACAGGAAGATAAGGCATATAAATAATTAGAATTGTCCTTTAGAAAAAAAAACTATATTCAAGACCACCGTGGTGTAGTTGCAGTGCAATGGTTACGCAAGCCGAGAGCACGGGTTCGAAACCACTCACCTTTGATATATTATGTACTTTGATTGTCCTGTTTCTATGATACAAGCACTTTAGTAGCTTAGTATAGAAATTATAATAAAATAAATATAAAAAATATTGTTTTTTAAGTATTTTTGTTTGTTATTATTTTGAAAAATCAGTCTAGTAAGTAGTAACTAAAGTTTTCAAGCAGAAAACTTTCATAACATCCGATAAGGAAGAGTAGTCTCTTTCAAACCTTTCAATCGATTTATATCTCAACAACTCTCAAGGACTCAGCGAACTGACCAGGAAACACAGGACGCTCTTTTGCACAAAACAAAAGAAAATTTCACTCAACAACTTTGTAACTCGTTAATTTATCAAAGAGTTCTCCTCTGTTGTATTTGTTACATTTTTTAGTATACAATACAATTTATTGTGGGTTCATATTAACGGTAGAAATACGGGCAAGAAGACCTAAATACTTACTAGTACTTGCATTTAGTATTATAATAGGTACATACGCAATAAAATCATTTTATACTAAAATGTTATAGCCCATAATCTTAGAGCTTGTATAAAGAGAATTGTGGATGTGAGGGAAGCGAGGGAGTGTTGTCAGGAACGTGGCAAGTGGCGCTCCATTGTCTCTGCCTATCCCCATGGGAAAAGGCGTGACAATTTGATTGATTATGGCCCCCCTTTTTTCGAGAATTTTCCCAATTTAGGAGCTTTTTTTGTGACTCGACATATAATATCGACTTTCTAGTGGTATGTATGCCAAAAGAGTGCCAATGACCAAAAAAACGACTCATTTTTCGATTGCATCAGTTGCTGTTACTATGCTGGCCAAAATTTGCTATTTTCTAAGTAATCATTAGCATCAGACGTCATGCCTGAATTCTCACAGGGATAGGCAGAGATAAAGGACCCCTACTTTCTGGCTAAAATATAACAGTAACCATAAAATTTAATACTGATGGTAAGCAAGGAGAGATCCAAGAGTACCCACGACCGAAACAGCTCAGTTAACAGCTGCCTAAGTCACCGTCACTATGCTGGCCAGATGTGTTTTAAAAATATATATTTTATTTGTCAAATGAATGTTCCTTTAGTGAGTGTACTTATGTAGTGGTAAGGAGCTACTTAGTTCAGTATCTCAGCCTCAAGACCAATCTCTTTAAGTGACTCCCTAAGAGACCACAGCCTTATCGGGCTTTATTAGTTATTTATTCCCAGAGAAAGTCCTCCATAAAATGTCCCTCATGTAAATTGCAATTTATCGCGGTATAAGAATAAAGCTGAAGAAATCACCTATTCTCATCTTTTTAGGCTTTTTTATTAATAACAAACCGTAAAACATAATGGAGTTTAATTAAAGTATTTATTTTATTTTAAATTTTACAGTATCAAGACACTAACCGTGTTACTACAAAAAAAAACGTACTTTTGACGTGCATAGAATGTTTTAAGTCATTTTATTTCTAAAAAAATTACGTTTGACTATTGACTTTGTATGCAAATATTATTGGTTTGTTGCGCGTAAAGCCGAGTCGGGTTCGATTCCCGGTCGGAGTAAATATTTGTTTCATAGCTTTGTAATATTTAACAATTATATTAAATATTGCAAATATTGGTTGATAAAAAAAGAGGCGGATATTTGCTTTGAGTATGGTTATCAAAGAGTCTGCCGAACCGGGGTAGTATCACCACTTACAAGTATACAGACCGTGAGGTGATTTGGTTGCGTTTCGGGATCAGCTTTTAAGTTGCCGGTTCCAACTAGCATAGTGGCATCCATTCATGGACCATTCCATTCAGCTTAACATCAAGCGGGATGCTGTCATATGTCGAGTCACAATAAAAAAAGTCGATGCACAACAAAAAATATACATATTGTATATCTTAATATTAGGTAAAAACTTGTCCCGTCACCAAAATACCATCTCCAAATTAATATGTATACCTATAAAAATTGTATCGGCGGTTATAAAATGTTGTTTTTATAGCTTGTTTATTATCAGGCGCCTGCCGGTACATGACGAGTCGAGATATCGAAGCTTTCTGTCTGGTAGCACCGACTTGACAGCTTGCGATAAGATACTCCCACTCGAGACACTGTAGCCCTTCCAGCTGTCACCAACGGCCGTATTTATAAGCCCTTTTAATACCAGTAGGAGTAATAAATAAACGTAGATGCTAGCCAATGATATAAACGTTAAATCAACACTAAGAAGTTCCAAGCTGTCTTAGAGAATCTATTATATTATGAGAAATTATGTTATATTCTAGGCCGGCATAGTGGATGCGACTGCTACTTACAGTTGTATTTTTATTATTTTTTAGTTTTTTATACATTTTTATACTAAGCTGAAGTGCTTGTATCATAGAAACAGGACAACCAAAGTATGTATATCAAAGATATATTGGTACCGTAAGTGGTTTGCGTAACCGTTGCACTGCCACTACACCACGGTCGCCTTAACCTCCATTCACTCTGACTTAACATCAAGTGCTGTAATATGTCGAGCTACAATAAAAAAAAATTGGGCCACATTTGTTTCGACGAATTTTAATAAGAACTAAATTATTTTAAGATATATATAGAGATAGAGACATATTTCATGAAACTTGAAGTGTAATCTAAAACAATTCAAACATTATTTTCACGCCTTAATTCTTACATAGGTAGGCAATGAGAACAGAAAGATACTTTTCATGATCCTTATAATACTATTCCTTCATATTCACAATACTTTTCATACAGACTCTATGGTTATGGATACAAAGAACAATATTCTTCATTTTGAGCCCCATAACTTTTTAAGACAAAGGTAGTAAAAAAATACGTTTTTACTACCTTTGTAGTGTTAAATAAACTAACTGTATTCAAGATTAAGATGTTTTTGATAATAAGCTATTAGTTAAAAGTTGTTAAAGTGAGACATCTAAATTTAATGCGCCATTTCCAGCGAATGCTGTAGGTGATGATGCCGTAGCATAATAGGAACCAATAAAACATTTGTTTTATGTCCAATATGACCATACATAATTATCTGATGACACTGTTACTATTACAAATGATTTTGGAAGACAATTAGGAACAAGTCAAGAAAGCAGTAATTTTGGTCCTCGGTTGACTGGATTATTGAAAATCTATACTTACCTTATCTGCGAGTGAAAAGTAATAAGACGCATTAATTTTGAAATTCAAATAAAACGTAATGGTTGACGTAAGATAGCAAATGGTAAAATCCCAGAAAATAAAATTATTGTTATCCTGTTAGATAGCACGTCATTGCACAATGTATAACAAACGTAGATACGGCTAATAGGCAATTATGACTTCAGGAAATGGACTTTTTCATTAGTGTTATTATTATTAAATAAGTGATAAGTTTGGAATTCGTGACATAACTCTTTTGAGTCACTTTATTAGGAAATGTGTATCGATCATATCTATTTACAGTTTTTAGATTAGTCCATGACTTAATTAGGGCGACCGTGGGCAGTGCAATGGTTACACAAGCCGAGAGCACGGGTTCGAAACCACTCACCGTTATCTTTGATATATGTACTTCGGTTGTCCTGTTTCTATGATACAATCACTTTAGTAGCTTAGTATAGAAATGTATAATTTAAAAAAAAATATGATTATTATTTAATTAACCACTGCAATATATAATTATTGAATATTACAAATAAAAGCTATGAAACGAATATTTGCTCTGACCGGGAATTGAACCCGGGATTTTTCGCGTAACAAACTGGTGTTTTAACCAATTGACTATGCCTGCCGTGATGTTAATAACGATTTTGTTTAATATGCACAAAATGAAATTTCAACATACTTTTCCCTTTTTGTGAAATTATATAAAGATAACGTGGAGGTAACTTGACTTAATTTTCCTATAATAGAGACTGTAAATTGACGTGCCAGACAAAGTATATAGGAAAATGTTTGGACTATTCTACATCATGCATGAAAATGTTTACCCCTTTTCGTGTGAAAGGTAATAGAAGGTAAATATTTGCTACCTTGAATACCGTCCGTTGGTTGTGAACACAGACCATAAAGCCACTAGAAAGTGCAGTAGATGGCAAGTAGCTGTGTTAAAAATAAGAAGAAACACGCAAACAGGCTTTGCTCCTACTATCCCTACTGTTTAAAATTATATTCGTGTAACTAAACATACAGTCAGTTGTCAAAAACTCTAGTTCATTTTAAGATTGTTGAATCTAATTAAATTATAATGATAATCATTATACAAAGCAATTTTATAGCTCAGTTAACTATTATTTTTGCCACCGTATTAGCCTTGCTATACAAATATTGCCAGTCTCCTTGGAACAATCTCTGATGCGACGTCATTAGATGATATTTTTTATTTATAGTTAATATACTTTTACTTTTATCTGTTTCTTAATAAAGGATTGATTTGTTTAGTTAACTAAATGTTATTAGACTCTAATATCACTATGGCTACAGTAATTTGGCAGTTGGGTTAGGTAATTTATTGAGTTTTTTCGCTAATTAACAATAAATGTCGCTTTAACTGTTTTTTAGAAATGAAAGCTTTAAGACTAAAATACGGAAAAACTCCCAAAGATTTATGTCTAAAGATTAGATTATAAAGAAAGATAAAAATCTCTGAAACACTACTCAATAAAACACGGATAAATTAAAAAAAAATTTTCTTTGCGGGATAAATTAACAAGTATATAAAAAAAATGTTCTTGCTTTGTTCCTTTGTTCCTTCCTTCACAAATATAATGTAATAAAGGAGAGTCTAATTATTTATGGACTGTGCCAGAAAGGTAGAAAATAACGTCTAGGGTTATATATTTAGGTCTATCATGAATTGGTTGTTTCGGACCCCTTTTTCTTTAACAAAATATAGTGTAGCAACGCCAACGGTTTGTTTTAAAGTAATTAATATAATATTGCAATACATATAGGAGGATTCTCGAATAGATGGCAGAATAAAATATGTTGATGTATTTATGTGCCCAAACCATCGCAGCATCCCTTTGTCAATCCTTGTCACTACATCTTCTTTCAAACCACATCTATCAGCTATCTTTACTCCACATACACTTCTTAACGTCCGCATTTCTACAGCGTTAATTCTACTCTCATGCTTTTTCTGGCACACCCAACATTCACTTCCATACTTCAATATAGGAACGAGTACCGCTTCTAATAAATTCTATCAAATCAATTTACAATATTTATTTTCATAAAACGTTCACTGGGGAATGTACGTCTTCCACACAAACATTAAAAATAACAATTGTTAAATCCTCTTTATATTATCATAATACAAAAACATTTTTATATAAACATTATTTATCAATAGATGACACCCCTATTGTTGTAGCCCTTAACCGCCAAAGAGTGAGTGAGTTCATTTCATTTCCCGTTTCACTACACTGTTATTCAAGTAAACACTTCATTGTACTCCCATTTCCATTATGGAGCACTTTTACCTTCTATAGAAATAATGGTAATGCAATAATATATATTTCTATGATAATATCACTAAACTATAGGTATCTAAAATATACGTATATCAATATCTATTTCATTTGAAGGGCTGACGAGACTGGAGATATATTTCGTTTACTCATGGCATAGTGGTTGCGACTGCTAGTCATAGACGTTCAACTGTGGCACAGTCGCCTTAACATACAGTGGTGAGCGGTATTATTTGTTAAAAATAACTTATCAGAATAAACTAAAACCGTTTTAATCCTTCGATCTAATGAGTTCGTATAAATTAAATTATAATACGCGATCTTTTATATTCTGGTAATCGAACTGCTCAAACTTGCTATTCCGCATTCCTGTCCGCGAACGCTTTTTTATTTTTTTATTTAATGTTTTTGTCGACGTCATTTCATTATAAACATGTCTGCTTACTTGTAATTATAACAACACCAACTATGGTAGTAATAATAATTCAATAAAGTTGGTTATATGTACCCAGATGTTTGCTGTTGATTATAAACTAAGCAATTTATAAATCTGATGTGGATAGATGCGTTAAAAAAGGCAGGCGATCAAATCGGAGACATCCTCAAGAAAGCTAGGTTGCCTAGTGCCCGTAACCATAGAGCCTGTATGAAGAGAATTGTGGATGTAAAGGAAGCGAGGGAGTTGTGTCAGGATCGTGGCAAGTGGCGCTCCATTGTCTCTGCCTATCCCCGTGGAAAAAAGGCGTGACAGTTTGATTGATTGATTATAAACCAGTTTTCACTTTAATTTTAAAAATATTTTTTGTTACAGATATTTAAAAAGAAGTTCTATTCTAAAGACTGTTATTACGTAAAACACTGAAAGTTTAAAAATCACAAATCATAGTACAATTTGCATAAATAAATAGACAGCTAGCTGTAAATTACATGTTCGACATCAAAAGCACAAAAAACACTAAACAAAATTCTGTTTAATTTGCGGTACCGTGTTAAAACAGGTGGCTGACACGAGTCTTACAAAGAACAAACAATCTTAAATAAAAAATAAACATGTAAAGACCTGTTTAACAAATGAGTTGAAATTCCTTTCTTGTTGAGTTAATTGATAAATTCAATTATAAGATTAAAGACTTAATTATTGACTTTGCTTCCTACACTTGCATACCTATATGTACATTCATCGTTAATATCTTTAGTATTATAAATATATGAAAAAACAACACATAATATCAAAATTATATGTTGTTTACATAGTTGTTTAAGTCTGTGTAGGATAATATAAAAAAAACTAAAGTAAGATTAAACATTTATAAAATATAGATAAGGAATAAACCTTAATCTTTATACTCATTTTTAGAATTAGTCCTGTTGTAAGCTATATAAAAACAATCGAACTTGATCTGCGGATAATCTGTCTGGACTGTCTGTTGTCATCATCATCATTATGAGCCAAAAAACATAGGCCTTCCCGTTGGTCCGTCCCGTAGGTATGTTTTAAGGATGAGTCGTGGGCTTGCGCCGACTAAAAACCCTCCCGACGTTCCTCTGGTCGTCATGGTTGACGGAGCACGAATTTTTGAAGAACCTTTAAAGCCGCCTATGCTGGACCGTTCTCTTCTAACGAACAGACCCTCCGGTAGCTGGAGAAGCCTCAGCCTAGCCATGAATCAACGTTTACAAATCTGTTTAGATCACTATCAGGTTCACATTTACAAATAAGACCTAATATAGAGGATAATGTCAGAGTCATTAAAAACCTTACTTCTCAATTTATTTAACTAACTAGCTGTGCCTAGCCTAGTACTCGCGTAAAATTAGGTTTATAACACAGTCATAAAAAAGGAGGAGGTTTTTAATTCGACTGTATATCTTTTTTTTGTATTTATACTCCATAACTCATATAAAAAATTATAGACGGAAATAAATATATATATAATAGAAAAATTCCAAACAGCTAAACCTATAGTCAATTGGAAACTATACTATTTATTTATTTTAATTAAAAGTATCCAATGTTACTTCTAGTACCTCCAAAAATATGTGTACAAAGTTTAATGATGATTGGTTAAGTAGTTGTTGCGTAAAAACGTAACAAACAAACTCACATATCATTATAATAATAGTAGGATTCCAAACTTAAAATCCACAGTAAGATTTTTCTATGACAAAGCGCTAATGAGTGTTGACAATTAATACATCCGTGTTCAATTTTGTACAGCGATAAGGGTGCCTAAAAACACGTTCCACCATTAGTGGTAATTGTGTTACTTGGTACACTTGTCAGTTCCCACTGTCTCCCATTTGGAGGATTATTCTTGTTGGTATAAATTTTGATAGCTTAAATAAAGGATAAATACATGATGGTGATATTTACTTTTACCTACCTAAAAAAGATTTACCTACATTAAAAAATGGTGCACAATTGTTCAAGTTCCGTTTTCAACTAGGCCGGCATAGTGGATGCGATTGCTACTCCCAAATATTTAACTGTAGTATCGCTTCTATTCTTAGACTGCAACACAGCCTAACATCAGGCGGATAACTGTAATATGTCAACCAAACAATGGTTTCGAAATAGGAATTAAACACTTTGCATAAAAAAGGGATATCTTAAAATTATCATATTGAGCCTTAACTTAAAATAACTTCATTTAATTTTCTATGAAATAAATCCTATTTTTATAAATGTAAATGTGACGTTTTTACGCAACAACTACCTATTTGATCATCATGAAACTTTATACACATATTTTTTTGGGGTAATAGAAGCAACATAGGATACTTTTAATTTAAAAAATATATATTTTTTACTATAGTTTTCAATTGACTATAGTTTCAGCTGTTTGGAATTTTCGATGTATTGGAGATCGAGTTATAAATACAAAAAAGGGATATACAGTCGAATTGAGAACCTTCTCCTTTAACTGTGACTGTATGACTGTGTTATAAATCTAATTTTACGCAGGTGAAATCGCGGGGGCACAGTTAGTAAACTATTAAAACAGATAAAATTTAAATCCGATTGTATTTGTTCCATGAATAGGCTGTATATTTGTTTAGCCTCACCTTGGAGATAATACTCTCTCCGTTAACATTGTTATCACGTACATCTGACCAATATTACACATTATAGTTAATATAAACATTATACTAAAATAGATATTCCATAAATAAATGTTTTGATACCACAAATAAACTAAGCAACGATAAAAGAAAATATTATTTTATGTTTTTATTTGTGACAGGCATTTGACCTCGACCCGCCTGATGATTAGCAAGAGGATTCCAGAGTGACAACGACTGAAACAGTCGAGTCAGTTCACGGCTGCCTCAGTGGCCGTCAATATGCCGGCCAAAGGTGCTTCTTCACGCATTGCTTGAAGGATCCAAGTTTATAGACTGGAAAAAACATATGGGTTGGCAAAGCATTCCACTTGTCGATTGTTATACAAAGAAAAGACTTATTTTCACCGTACCTACTTGATACAGTGATTATTCTCAAGACACAATGCCAATACACACTTACTTCTACACACACTTCTACCCAATTGGCATGTGTTTATGTATAAATAAATAAGACAATCAAAAAGCTTTTTATATAAAATTAGCATTTTATTTTGTATTTCGAATGTCCAAGATTTAATTTTACAAATTCTAAATTGAAGGATTTAGCACAACTATCTGGAGGCCTATCTTTTTAAATTATTGATTTAATAAATTTAATAAATTGAAAAGTTAAAAACTCGCAAGTGTACAGACCGTGAAGTGTCTTAGTCGCGTTTACAGTTCCAACTAGGCCGGCATAGTGAATGGGATTGCTTTGTTAATTTATTAGACTGTAGTAGCATTCGCCTTTAATAATGTAAAAGTGCAACAGCTTAAAATAGGGTGGGGTGCTGTCGAATATCATACCCTAATTTAAAAAAAAACTAAATTGACCCTGTTTTTTTTTATTATTTTGCTTTTTTAATGAGCTATTAAATGCATTGTTTTAAGACAACCAAAGTACATATATTCAAGATACATTGGTATCAGCAAGTTGTTTTGAACCGGAGGCCTTTATTTAGCAAGGCCATTCCACAACCACTACACCACAGTTGCTATGGTTAAAATAAGGCTAATAATAAAAGTCCCCAATTAAAGTGACAGCAACTGATTAATTGTTTGCAAGTTGTAAATTAATTTAAACGTTAACATTTCCCCTCATAAATTAATAACTAGTTAACAACGTAAAATAAAACACGTGATTTTTATGTGAAAGTACACAGTTCTAAAGATTGTTACGGCCTTTTTCAAGTTCGCACTAAAATTGTTTTAATTCATTATCTTAAAAAAAGCATTGTCATTTACAAACACATTTATTCTTTTGTTTTTATGCTATTTATGTCAAAATAAAACAGTCTTCTTTACGAGTTTTGGCGGGCAACTGCAAGTGACAGGGCGCGCAAGTTTAAATTATTTGAAAAGCTTGTGTTTCTCATAAATATTAATGTGTAATAATGGTGGAATTGTTATCCAGTAATCATTTTTAAGTTGATCGAGTATAAACAAGTAATTTAAAGCTGTGAAAAGTGTTTCTTCGTGTTCCCTCCAAGACTCCTTCCGTAAAGGCTTTCCGCCGCTTTGCTAAAACGATGATCATCAACCTCACTAGCATCGTCATCTTGTGATGAATTACTCGCGTGGTTTATCTTCATATTTACTTGACAATGTTTAAACATTAAACCATATATTTATAAATACTATAAAGCAAAAAAGTCTTCTTTACGATTTCAACTTGAGCGATTCATTTATCACGTCACGCAGCGTCAAAAGATTATAGCACACAGGCATAACACACTTTTAGGCTTAGGCTTCGGCCAGCATAGTGAGACGTAAACTGAATCGTTTTTTCAGAGGTCAGAGCTCTTGGACTTCGCCTTTCCTACTATCAGGCAAGTCGAGGTCAGGTGTGGCGTCTTATTTTAAAAAAGTGTGTTTCATGAATTGCGGTATCTGCTACTATTGTAAAATAATTGTATGTACCAGTTGCAATTGACGATAGGCGTGGACGAACGGTTAGCGATTGGTTTGTTGCCCGTAAAGTCCCGGGTTCGATTCCCGGTCTGAGCAAATATTTGTTTCATAGCTTTTATTTGCAATATTAAATTTTATTAACAAATATTACAAATTTTTGTTAATAAAAAAGGAGGTGGATATTTGCTGCGGGTCTGGTTATCAAAGAGTGGTAGGCAGTGGTACCCAGTCTGTCGATCCGGGTTAGTACCACCACTTACAAGTATACAGACCGTGAAGTGATTTGGTCGCGTTTCGGGATCAGTTTGTAAGTTGCCGGTTTCAACTATGTCAACCGGATGTGATTGCTACTTACATAAAGCTGGGTGCTTTTTATTGTGACTATTACCTATGTCTAGGTCACAATAATAAAAAAATCCTCTTTACCGAATCATACTTTCTAGTTTGTATAAAAACATAACCTTGTCTTTTCATGTTGTATTCCGGCCGCAAAACTTGTCAAACAATTCAAGCGAAATTGGGCCATATTTTACGTTAGCTACGATAATAAAAGATAATAAAATGATATTAGATACCATTGTTTACATTAGATACTGGTGAATGAGTGTTAGATAAATACATGTAAAGTCGCCGCTAAAGCCTCCATTTAAATAAATTAAAACAATCAAATTTGAATCCTATATCAAGGCGGACATGGTGGATTATTTATCGCAGTTTTGGTGGCCATTGTTATTGGATTACGGACGTACTTCTATGTAATTTATCACATAATTTTTATATTTAATATAATTAGGAGAATGTTCTGAGGAACTCTTTATACTTGTTTCAACCTCGTCCTTTCACACCCGTCCGATTCACACCGTCCGGTCCCGTCCTTCCACAGCATCCGCATTTTATCGATCGAATCGGCAGTCGAACTAAAAAGTTCGGTGCGTCTTTTCTTTGTAATACAATCGACAAATGGAATGCTTTGCCAGCCCATGTGTTCTCGCCATCCTTTGACCTTGGATCCTTCAAGCGATGCGTGAAGAAGCACCTTTGGCCGGCATAGTGACAGCGACTGGGGCAGCCGTAAACTAAGTCGGTTTTATTTTATTTTCGTTATTTGAACAATTAGTTTTAACTGATTGAGTGAGGTTTATTAGGTTAATGAAAAGTGATCGGGCTAATAGTAACGAAGCTAGACAAATACATCTCTAGCTCTAAAACCAAAGCTCTTTCTAACATTATTTTATTTGGTTTTCCTTTACTTCTTTGCTACTTTTTTTATCGTGGTTCGACATATGATAGCTTGATAGAATGCTGTTCATAAATAGAGGTGACTGCTAATACAGTTAATATGTCGCAGTCGCATCCACTATCCGCTCGCAACATCGCTTGAAGAACCGACAACCGATGGGGAAGAAAAGTTCTAGAGTGGAAACCACGGATCGGAAGACGTAGCGTAGGTAGGCCTCCCACTAAGTGGACTGACGACATAGTGAAAGTCACGGGTAACCGGTGGACGCAACTGGCGTCTTGTAGTTCGGAATGGCGTTCTAGGGGGAAAGGGGGGGGGGGCTATGTTCAGCAGTGGACGCCCTCTGGCTAATGATGATGATGCATCCACTATGCCGGCGTAGTTGGAACTGGCGACTTTCAAGTCACACCACCACTGCCTACCACTCTTAGTTTTTCGATGCCATTTTTTTTAATCGACAGCGCTTTTGTACTTTCACTTGCTCTATCAAGCAAGTCGACATCTGTATCAACTTTTAATCTGATGCCGACTCCCTTTACGGTCTGTCTGTACACTTAAAAGTACTACTTTAGGTCGGCAGACTGGGCAAATGGAGAAGGGGGACTTAATACCACCAAAGTTTTTTTCTCGAAGTTCTTATTTCTTTCTTTCTGTCACTGGATGTCACTGTTACAACAATTTAATAACTGTAAGTAGTAATCACATCCACTATGCCGGCCTAGTTGGAACCGGCAACTTAGAAGCTGATCCCGAAACGCGATTAAATACTTATACTACCCCAGATCGGCTACCCAGGCTAGGTGCCACTGCCTACTACCACTCTTTGAATTTACTACTCACTTTCTCGTATCAAAGTCAACGAATAACTTACAGTCAAATTTACATTGAAACCAGAAAGGATATCGCTGCTGTGAGATTGCAAATTCACGATCAATTTTACGCCGCCAGACATCTTTTGTAATCTAAATTATTTCTTTCTAGTTATGTATTTTATCTTAAATTAGATGCTCGGTTTATCGTCAGAAAAAAATCCATTATACTAATTGTACATCTTTGATCGTGACACCTACCTACATACCTACTATTTACAAACGTGACGGACACCGATTTATCAAGACAATCGACAGCTTCCTAGAATTCGGCTTCATTACACTCAATCAGAGAATACATATTACTAGACGCCACTATTCTTGATAAACGACCAAACTGGCAAATTACATGTGCTATTTATTTATTATATCAACTGTATTTTTTTTAATAATTCACCACTACTGATTTTGCATATGATTCAGTAATAATTTAAATAAATAGTTTTTAATAATTGTGAATGTGAAGGAAGCAAGGGATTTGTGTCAGGATAGTGGCAAGAGGAAGTCCAAGATTGACGACGACTGAAAAAACTAGGGTCACGGCTGCCTCAGTCGCCGTCACTATACCGTTGCTACATTTAGTATAGGCCCCCAGAGATTCGGATTTCACCTATCGCGTTTTTCATACTCTTCATTCTTTCTATTTTATTTATTTTTTCATCTACTTTCTTTGTTTACAACTATTCTTGTTCTCTCAATTTTATTCTGAATTATAATTGATTATCTATAATTATAATTGATATCTTATTTTCATTTTAAATTAATTATAAGATTTTTGTACAGCACCCACTACACCAATGAATAAATAAATTATTGGTGAAGTTTATTCCAAACTAAATTGAGAGGTCTAGTCAAATGAGTTCTGAGTTCTTTGCAGTCGGTAATACCAAAAAAAGTACAACGTGTGACGTCATTGTCCTCACGTCATACATTGCGGACTTGAATTAAATTCAGAGAATACAAGCACATTTCCTATGAATTGGGAGAGGAAAATTATTTAAAATTTGTAATCAACTGTAATGCATTCATGTCAACGTACCACCGCATTTAATAATAGCCAGAAAGTCAGAAGACTTTTATTTAAGAAAAACTAGCAAATAATATTGTACGGTTAAGATATATCAAACAATATATCTTAACCGTTAATAGCTTTTATGAAAAAACTGAATTTTATGGAAGTTAGAGAGTTGTGTCCATCAAAATAAAATAGCATTACTTTTAAAGAGTGGTAGGCACCCAGTCTGCCGATCCGGGGTAGTACCACCACTTACAAGTATACAGACCGTGAAGTGATTTGGTCACGTTTCGGGATCAGCTTGTAAGTTGCCGGTTCCATCTAGGCCGGCATAGTGGATGTGATTGCTGCTCACAGTTATTAAATTGTAGTAGCAGTGACATTCATTCATCATGGACCACACTTTGGCTTAACATCAAGCGGGGTGCTGTCATTTGTCGAGTCACAATAAAAAAATAAAAAAACTATTTAATTTCTCGATATATCTTTATTTATATTGATTCCTAATTATTATCACGGCAAATAGCTGTCCGAGATTCCGTATTCAAATCGATATTGTAACACGACATGTGACCTTGACTTGCTATATAGTAGATGGTAAGAACGCCGATAACTACAGAAATTAAATCTGTTTACGGTTGCCTTAGTGACTAACCATGCTGGCCAAAAAGATCAGTACAACATAGATCACGATCTGAGGCTAAACTGGTGTACGACGACCCATCAGCAGTATTTACTGCTTGCATGTATTGAATCTGCAATCATTGGAATCATGTCACGCCTTTTCCCCACATGGATAGTCAGATATAATGGAGACCCACTTGCCACGATCCTGACATTACTCCCTCACTTTCCGTATATATTTTATACTTTAATATCATCATCGTCAGCCAGAAGGCGTCCACTGCTGAACATAGGCCTCCCCTATACTATAATATAGGTACTGCATTCTATACCTATATATTTACCTATATACCTATTGTATATATGCATAATATACTATACCATATTTTGCTATAGTTAAATAACTGCAAGTAGCAAAAACACCTACTAGCCTATTTGGAACCAGCAACGTTTATGCTGATCCTAACTATTATATCTTATGTCTTATCGAATTAAATAAAAATATGTAATGAGGTAAAAAGTAACAAAACTTTATCTGTACTTGGGTTTAATCTTTAAAAAGACATAAAAGATTACAAGTAATTTCTGATAATAAATACTTGAAAATTATATAACATTTTAGGAATATATTTGCAGTTTACTTTTCCTATGAATTTTCTTATAAAACATATTAACACAATTATGCCGATCTTATCCCCTAATGAGATCTACAAACAATGGAACAACTGGGATCCGTTCAGAGAAACGATGACTCTTTTTGAGCCCAAGACACGTTATAATTCCATACTACATTTCAATGACAGAAATCGGTTTTAGACATGCTATACTCGATTTTTTTTACTCAGGCCTTTCTATGGCATAAAATTTAATAAAAAATTCAATACTTAAGATGAATTTTGCATGGTATCTATATATGCCAGTGGATAATAATATGATAGTAATACGCATTACGCACACACATACTCGTAGATTGTCTTGCCAAACACTGAAGTATAACTTAAATTTTATTGCTTTGATAGGTTTAAATGAAATGTAATTAAAATGGTATCAAAATTAAAACTCCCGACCGTACAGAAATTCATCTCCTATAATAAGTTTTCTAGATTATTATTTATTAAACTTAAATCCACAGCATTATTACTAGCATTTTTTTATTACCGAATTAAAACTAAAAATACACATTAAGCCTACGTCATCGTCTCTAGGAAGTAAGCCTCATTACAAGCTTTGTCATCAAACATTCATCATCACTGTAGAATATAAAGGACTGTTACAAATTGAAGCAATCCATAAAAGACCATGACAAAACTATGGCTGTTAGACTATAAGGGCCGGTGAAGTACAAACTCCCCTAAACCACTGTTTAATAGAATAGAAAACTATTTACTTAAACGAAATTAATTTATACAATTTTATATTGTGCATCATAATAAACTTACTTAAAATGTCTAAGCATAGTGACACAAAGTAGACCTTATCTCTTCCTGGATCTTCTCTTCCAGGTTCCAGGCAACCTTTGGGTGTAAAGGAAACCGATACAGTGATAATAATTGGTGATAAAATGTTTTCTAATTATTCTCTTTTAGAATAAATTAGTTATAGATAAACTTTGTTATAAATCAGAATAACTATTACATTGAATCGCAAAAGAGGAGTATAAACTAGAATTACCTAACCCTCCGTTGGATGCGGCCAATGGTCATATAGTTTTATATAGATTTTATTTTAAAAAAAGTAAATTTTTTTAGAAAAAAAAATCCACTTATGAATTTCCAACATAACATTTTTAAATTTTATAATTAATTAAACTTTATAATTAATTAGCATAATTTTAATTACTTATTCCTATTATTTAAAATTGAGTCTGTCAGTACTGCGCCTAATTTAGACTCCTTAATCCTTAGGGGCGCACGATGTAGGGTTAACCACGATAAAGGAATGGAAACAGACGCGAGAAACTTCACAAAGAATTACTTCTAAGCCAGTAGCACTTTTAGTCAAGATTGAATCACTGGCCTTAAATTGTGAATCACATCCGTCTAAAGCAAATTAGAGCAAAAAAAGTATCCGCATTTTTTTATGCCTCCGTTTACCGTTAGTTATTCTATTAAATACTGAGTTCAAAGTGTGACAGAATATTCTAATAGCTTGACAGATGTCTGTAATATGGTCGCGTTTCGGAATCAGCTTTGTAAGTTGCCGGTTCCAACTAAGCCGGATGTGATTGCTACTTACAGTTATTGAATTGTAATTGTAGTAGCAGTGACATCCATTCATGGACCACACTCCACAACAGCAGTGTGTTGTCATATGTCGAGTCACAATAAAAAAAATAGGCGCGCCATGTATCAGTAATAAACCAATTACCTACAATAATAAACCAATTATTCTACAAATATATTTACCATTTTAAAGGAATTCCTCTTATCAACTCTACCCATTCTTTAGTCATTCAATTAAGTAAAATTACATGTACTATTTCTGATAATATCGAATTGCTAAATGATGAGTGTATTTCAAGGAATATTTTACGTGTTTACTAGAATCTAGTTAAATAATATAAAATATTATTGCGGTGTGGTGTGGCTGCCTCAGTCGCCGTGACTGTGCAGGCCAAAGGTGCTTCTTCACGCATCGCTTGAAGAATCCAAGGTCATAGGATGGAGAGAACACATGGACTGGTAACGCATTCCACTTGTCGATTGTTCTACAAAGAAAAGACGCACCGAACTTTTTAGTTCGACTGCCGATTCGGTCGATAGAATGCGGATGCTTCCCCCGACCAGTGCGGGTATTACGAGTGTGAAAGGACGAGATAGGAATAAGGTTAAAGAGCTCTTCGGATCATTCTCCGTGCTATATGCGACGCACAGAGCCGCCATGTCTCTGCGCAGTTGCAGTAGCTCCAGAGTTCGCGTGTAATTAATAATTCTTATATATTTTCTAGAATCATTCTTTGTCCTATAACCTCGGTTCCTTAAGAAGCTAAGAAAATAGTAACGGCGATTAAGACAACCATAAACTGCATCGGTTATTTTCAGTCGTCGGAGCTTTTGGACTTCCCCTTGTTTACCTTCAGAGAAATAAAGGTCCAGATGTCGCGACTCATTAAAAAATGACCCTTTACCTTCCTACATAATGTGCAAGTATAGTTAATACGAATATTCGAAGGTATAAGTACGTTAAAATTTAACCTATTTCTGGGAAAACGTATTCAAATATTATTCCAGAGCAGCCTTAAGAATAAAATTATTTATTTATTACCTTCTGTAAATATTTTTTTTTATTTATAGTTACTCAATAAATACGGTTTACTTAGAGCAATAAATAAGTAAATAACTATCGACTTTTTAAATTAATGATCAGGAAACTTTCCACATTATCAATATTAAAAAAAACAAGAGCAATTAAACGAGTAATAAATTAGTAACTACTCTGATAAAAATATACATATTATTTATTCAATATTTTCTTTGATTGTGTAGGTGTAAGATACGAGTACTCGTATATATTATTAAAATGGTAAATAACATTAAAAACAAGTTATTTTTTGTTTTAATTAATTGCTTAGAACTTGCTAATTTTGTATTCTATTTAATTGGTTTTCTCATTAATCCACAAAAACAATCAAAATATAATAAATATCTTGTGTTAAGTTCAAACGATCAACTGGTTGGTATGTTTAACCATCAAATAATAGGCTATAACCACCAAAGGAGACTATTCACGATACCTTTATATTATTTTTACAATCGCCGACGAGAGACGATGTCGTTCTTATTAAGCCAACCTAACCCTGCAATCCGCTTAAGTCGTCGCTTCCGATTTCGCGACAAAAATTTAGCATGCCACTAAACACTAATTTAAAATGTCAATGTTGTCTATATTTTTTTATTACATAATATAAAATTCATAAACATTTTATTATATTCAAAATATTTCAGATTTGATCGGATACACTTCTTGTTTGTCCCTATTTTACCACACTCAAAGTAAACGATTATCTGGCATATCCTAATTGTATCTTTAGAATACATATGGCTTCTGACATCAAAAAGGAGATGGCTGATGTTCTAATTAATTATCTAGCAAAATCCATTCATTAAATTATTACAAAGGCTGGTGGCGGCGCACGAGCGAGCACGTTATCAATTAGAATGGCTGACACCTATGTTTACAGACACCGCTACAGACCAAACATCGTGGTTTTAAACCACAACGTGCGATTCAAAGCCTACTGTCTGCAAATAACTATAACTATGTTTCAATTCAATTTATGTGTGATTTACTTTATAATCAAATCTAAAAAGAATCAAATTAATATACATAATTCATTAAGGCTTGGTGTAGAGGCAGTGCAATGGTTACGCTAGCCGAGAGCACAGGTTCGAAACCACTCACCGGTACCAATGTATCTTTGATATATGTACTTTGGTTGTCCTGTTTTTATGATATAAGCACTTTAGTAGCTTAGTATAGAAATGTATAATAAAAAATAAAAATAAGGTAAATACAGCTAAAAGCTATACTATGGTGATCAGCTAGTGTCGTGGATGATGATCTATAAGGTATTATTGTTATATAATTATTTACCATTGTATTATTTATCATTTAACTTCAAGAAAGCTTTCTTGGGTTGCCTAGTGCCCATAATTGTAGAGCTTGTATGCAAAGAATTGTAGATGTGGCGGCGAGGGAGTTGCGCCAGGAACGTGGCAAGTGACCCTTCATTGTCTTATGGGAAAAAGGAATCTAGCCATGGTTAGCTATAAAAGAGTGCCTTAGAAAAGGTTAAGCCAACTTTATGTGAATTTTAATCCAATAATTTTTTTTTATCAATATAAATATTGTGGAATATAATAATATTAAATGAAACTTAAAGATATGAACATATTGACATCTGCGACCTTATTACTAAACAGCAACCTTTGGTGAAAAAGAAACCAATATAATGTTAGGGGTAGTGCACAATGTAAGTACTACGAGTATATTATTATTTTTAAATACTTAAATACATTAGTTACATGATTATGATTATGATGATGATGATGATCTTCTTGCCGTGTCCGGCAACAGCGACTCCTTAGTCAGTACTATGCGGCGCTCGCAAAACCAATTTTAGTTTTAAATGTACGGTTGCAGGGTACACAAAAGAAAAAGGTAGTTAGTTACATACTAAGTATATTATATAATTATATAAGTTATTTTGTAAAGTTAATTCACAAATCAAACTTGTATATCTAAAACATAATGTTAAAACTTCTAGTGTAAGTACTACATTTTTACACTTTATTTCCTGTTTATCATTATGTCAATGTCGTGAATGATTTAATTAGAATGGTGGTCTAAATTTACGATATAAATGTTTCAATTTTCGATATTTACGTAAGAACGATGAAGAGAATAACAAATGTACTTAAAGAATGTTATGTTATTAGTATATAAATCATGATTCAAGTACCCATAACCATAATCACATAAAGATAAAGTGATAATTAATGCAATCGCTGTCACCTGACTTCGTGTTCAAGAACTAAAAACGTCACATGCTCGCGAACACTTTTAAAAAAATCCGTATAGATCAATCCGTAAGAAATTTAGTAAATGCACAAAAACAATACTATAATTATTCATTTACATTTCTATACTAAGCTACTAAAGTGCTTGTGTGATACAAACAGGATAACCAAAGATACATTGGTACTGGTGGGTGGTCTCGAACTCGTGCTCTCGGTTTGAGTAACCATTGCACTGCCACTACACCACGGTCGTCTTACTAATATTATTCGTTAATGTAATTTATTTTCCTTTTTTCTTAGATTTTGCGCGAACATAAATATTATATTAAGTGCAAACTATGTAATTGTAAAGGCAAAACCAAAATATTTTCCTTTTTTAATAAGACGCGACCTTAACTTGTCTGATGGTAAGCAAGGGGAAGTGAGGTTTAAGAGCACCCACGACTTTTAGAACCATTTAATATAACTGTTGCCTCAGTCGCCGTCACTATGTTGTCCAAAAATTAGAAAAATCTCTTTTTGCGTCCTCTCCTTTCAATTTATTATATGGTTCCTGAGGTTATAGCTTGTCTAAATATAAATAACGCGCCCTTCCACTTTGTTAGTTTATTTAAATGTGTGAATGCAAACATTACTAACTATATTACTATACTTTATCAGCGTCCTATACTTTGTGTCCATCCAGCAACTGCATGACCAATCACAATTGTATTTTCGGTGTGTTGCATCCTTATTTTATAGTCGCACGTGTGCTTAAATCCAGTGGAGGGGCGCGTCATTTCGGCTTAGACAGACTATAACTGGCAGAGAGTTTCTAACGGCGCGGCAATAGGTTTACCTTTGTAAATAGTAGAATAAATTATATATTTTTTTAATAAACAAATTATGTCGCAAAGGCTTTTGAGTTTCTCGGTCTAATGTCGCAGTGTATTGTTTGCAAAAATGGTGGTTAGTTGCCGGTATTCATGTAAATGTAGGACAGCCTTGCGGGCAGACAGATCCACGAATGACGAGGGTAGTCATAACTCTTTCAGATATGGCCTCAGGAGCTTTGTGTCGGCCTTGTCCCCAAACCGAAATAGGATACCATAGTCATAGCTCGCTATTTATAATATGAATTTTCATTCAATATATTTTATTAAATTATAAATAACTATAAATAGCGAATTCACAGAAAACTATTATGTCATATAAATTATAAATGTATAAAAATAACATTTAAAAAATACAATCAATCAATCAAACTGGCACGCCTTCTTTCCATAGGAATAGGCAGAGACAATGGAGCGCTACTTGCCACGATCCTGACACAACTCCCTCGCTTCCCTTACATTCACAATTCTCTTCATACAAGCTCTATGGTTATGGGCACTAGGCAACCTAGCTTTCTTAAGGATGTCTCCGATTTGGTCTAAAAACACCCTCCTGGACCTGCCTTAATTAACGTATCCATTTACATTCAGATTTAAAAAATACCCTTTTCCTATTTTCAATAAAAATGATTTTTTAAATTTCGACTCTACATCTAACCTCGACCCGCCTGATGGGCAGCAAGAGGAGGTACAAGACTAACGACGACTGAAAAAACCAAGTCAGTTCACGGGTGCCCCAGTCGCCGTCACTATGCCGGCCACTTCTTCACGCATCGCTTGAATATTTATTTTACAGTTACTTTAATATTTATTTAGCAAAGTTGAATTACCTGAAGTTTAAAAAAACACTTAGGAATTCACAAACGGAATGTCAAATACTTTTTTTCGAGTTATTTCCTTTGTGTAGCTCAAATACCAGTGAAATACAAAACCATAATAACGTAAAACATCTAGTCAAAATGGAGGAAAACAGTATCCTGTACAAAGTGGCTAATTCTACCCTAATTCGGGTTGATTTCGCCAAGTGAAGGTAACCGAACGGAAACCAGAGCCAAGTTGAATAACTTAATGCCTTTACTAAAATCCTAATGTCGACGAATACAATTTATAGCGCGTACTTATTTATTTATTTATTTATTTATTAGGCATATTAACAGTTAGCATATTTTACATTGACAATAATTGCATACTTATGTTCTTTTGCTAATATGCAACCAATTACTTAACGAAGCTTCAGATATAATTATGACTTATAACGTAATTAAATTGTACAATTTTGAACTTTATACTTATTCCACGGAAGAGTGAAATCTATTTGGCGATTAAAAATATGGCCTTACGATACCGCTATCACGAATTTCGTTTTAGGGTTATTGCAGTAACAAACGGCTGGGAATACGCACGGATATTAAATGGTATTCAACAAGCGAAATCTGAATTATGGCTGGATCATATGGGTGTGAATCATTATGCTTTATTTGCTATTATGTGTTTGCCGTTTGGATAAATTGTTGAATTTATGTACAGTATTGTAGTAATTCGATACCCTGGATTCATATCGGCCGTTAGGGCGACCGTGGTCTAGTGGCAGTGCAATGGTTACACAAACCGTAAGCACGAGTTCGAAACCACCCATCGGTACTAATGTAGTAGCACTGTATTCTAGTATAGAAATGTTAAATTAAAAAATAAAATAAATATAAATTAGAGTCGTAGGAGATGCTGAGAACATGAAACTCTATAGCTGTTGAAATTTCAGAAACATGGCTGTTCTATGCGTCTTCTATCGCCTATACTCCCCTTTTTACTCTGCATTCTACAGTCAAACTATTTTTTTTTATTGTGACACGACATCTCACCTCGTCCCGCCTGATGATAAGCAAGAGTAGGTCCAAGAGTGACGATGGTTGAGAAAACCGAGTTTGTTCACAGCTGCCTCAGTTGAAGGATCCAAGGTCATAGGATGGAGAGAACACATGGGCAGGCAAAGCATTCCACTTGTCGATTGATTTACAAAGAAAAGACGCACCGGTGGGTGGTCTATCGACCGAGACTGCCGATTCAGTCGATAGAATGCGGATGCTTTCCCGACCTGTGCGGGTATTACGGGAGTGAAAAGACTAGTCGGCAGTCAAACTAAGAGTTTCAGCGCCTCATTTCATTGTAGAACTATCGACAAGTGAAATTACCAGCCCGCGTGCTCTTCCCATCCTATAATATCAGATTCTAAAAACGAAGCGTTCAATATAACCTTTGACCGGCATAGTGACGGCGACTGAATACAAATTAAAAACGCGAAGTTTAAAACTTCTAGTATAATAGTTTACTAGTATTTAAGTAAAAATTACTGGTATAATGCATCCTTAAGAAAGCTAGGTTGCCTAGTGCCCATAACCATAGGGCCTGTATGAGGAGAATTGTGGATGTGAAGGAAGCAAGGGAGTTGTGTAAGGATCGTGGTAAGTGGCGCTCCATTGTCTCTGCCTATCCCTGTGGGAGGAAGGCGTGACAATTTGATTGATATAATGCAACTGGCATCTTGTCGTTCAGAATGGCGTTCTCCCTCTATGTTCAGCAGTGGACGCCTTCTGGCTGATGATGATGAATAGTTATCTGTGTTTAAAACAATCTAAGGTGCTTTTAAATCAATAAAATTTACTTATAAGTAGGTTAAATGCTTTATCTAAACCTTAAAAACACATAAAAATATAGGTGAATAATATTTTTTGAAAAAAAAATACATTTTCATTTAGTGAAATAATCACGTTTCTCCGTTTCCACTTAATGTCAAGTTGTCAAGTGAACTACACAAAATCTTTGCACGCTAATTATGCCAATTGCAATATTAACAATGCGCTGGCCTGACCCGCTTCTGGCCTAGAAACCTGAAAAACATGAAACTAACATATTTCAAATTTTGTCAGATGCTTTAAAACATTCACAAGTTGTTTCCCTGACATTTCTCTAAAGCATGAAATGTACTCGTATTATAGTTACCTACTAATATGTATGGCATTTACTTTCTACAGTGAATATTTATTATTTATTGGCATTATTCCAATGCTTTCTCTCCGTTTGGAAATTCCCGGTCACTGTTGACCAATGTTTTGTTGAATTTATTATTTTCAATCTTCTCACTAATTTATACTTTCTATTGCCATATTTCTATTGTATTTCTTGTATGAAAAGTTAGTTGGATATGAAGGAAGCAAGTAGTTTTGTGTCAGGATATCGTAAAGTGGCGCTCCATTTATCTCTACCTACCTATCCCTGTTGGATAGAACCTTTAAGATAGAAAAGGATAGGATATTTTTTATTTTTCGCCTTTGTTATAGAATAATCAGACGGTAAATTAAAAACCAAATATTTGTGCACCTGAGTTTTTGCGCTATAGACTCTTTTCAGTCATTCCTACGATGATGTGATCCTTATCAAATTCCTTGATTTGATGGCTTAATTCATAAATTAAATAGCGTAAGTCTAAAACACGTTCTATAGTAAAGTGTCAAGTATCTTAGGCCGCATTTGTCACAATTTCACATAAAGTGTAAAAAATATGAGCTAAGAATATTTTATAACAAACATAAAACCATTTCCACACTCCTGTACACATCGCAGCTAACTTATAAACGTGGGATAAATTGCATACATAAATCAACTAGTTATTAAAAGTTATTAAACGCATTTACTGCTTAGGTAGCGTACTATTTTAGTTTAATACCTATTTCGTCCAAGTCCTCTTCCTTGTACGATTAATCGTTTTAATTTACCGTAGGTTCTTTTTTAAATATTGGCTCGATGCACAGACCGGACACCGCCTGATGCTAAGCTAAAATGTGATCAATATAATAATAAAAATAAATCTTTAATTCAGACTGGAGTCCATAGGGTTAGTTACAAAGAGACTAATCTTGTGGACCCTATGGATCAATAAATAGTGAATGCAGTCATATCCTACAAGCAACATATAGCTGACGCACGGTTGGGCTCAGCTTTTTGGATGTTAAATTTCATCACGACGATCAATGATATTTTAAGAAAAGACGTAGGTATGTTATACGCGCTGTGAACGAGGCACGTTAAACTATGCTAATAAGTAAACCTAAACTCAGTGTCGCGATGCACAGCAACATATATTTGTCTGTTTTTCGCTCTCAGTAACTATCATTTTGTCCTACTTCCACTTGTGTGTATGTCTAGTCGAGGTTGATCGTTCAAACTAGTGCCATTTGGGAACTCTAAAACTCGTGTAAGCCGATGAGTAAGCTCCCCTTTTCTTCTCTCTAAAGGTATTTTTTGTTTGTGGGCGCTCATGAGCCTAGCTCACGTCGAAATATCGAGGTCATATGTTGCATCTTATTATCAATATTAACATCAATTGCCAAAACAACAATTCTCAATGGTGAGTGCAATCTTAGAATTCTAATTAAAGAAACCATTTTTCTTATATTAAGCTACTAAACTATCATAGAAAAAGGACGACCAAAGTACATTTATCAAAGATACATTGGTACCGGCATGTCGGTTAACGTGATCATTGCACTACTACTACACCACGGCCGTCACATTATTGTAAGACGTCAAAACAGCATCATAGCGTGCCGAAATTATAATTAAAATAGTTAAAATTAAAATAAACAAACTGCGAACAAGGGTTAAACGAAATAAGACGACGACCAAGTAGCACCTAAGCCGGTAGACATTACTAAAACATCATATTTATTATGAAGTTTTTAAATCCTACTTAGGCACCATCATACATAAATTTAACATATAAACATCTCGTTTCAATGTCTTGTTGAAATTGTGACATTTGCATTTGTAGAGTAAATTGCATTAATATTAAAGTGCAGTTTTACTAAAAGCTTATTAGTAAAGGACATTAATGAGACGTTTCTTAATGTAGTTTTTTTTATTTTATTGTGACACGACATCTGACCTCGACTTGCCTGATGCTAAGCAAGAGGAGGTCCAAGAGTGACGACGACTGGAATAACCGAGTCACTTCCCGGCTGTTCCAGTGTCAGGATAGTGGACAGTGGTCGCTTTATTGTGTATGCCTATCCCTGTAAAGATTAAGCCGTGACAATTAGTGATATAAATAAAATAAAAGGAAATAACAAAGGAGAAAAATTTCGTCAATGTTGTACAAAAAGCTGTTTGTTTTCATACTTAATTACACCGGACAATTAATGGGACGTCATTTGCAAAAGCGCTTAAATGCTTTTTTTATATTTGGAAAAAAAGTTAATTTCCTTAATTTTCTCCTCGTGATCTCCTCGCGATCTCCTCGCGACAGTAATAATGAATTCCTTTTCAAATACAAATTAAACATCCCTGGACTTTCCTACAATATTGTGGGTAAACAAATACTTAAATGTAATATAAAAGATGTCTTAAGAATTTCATTATTATTAAATTTCCCTGTTATTATTTGTTCACAAATTCTATATAAGTACTTTTAATATTTTAAAAATGTAATTAAATTAAAAGTAAAATTGTACGCATTTTCCCCCACGGAATCCCCAAAAATCCAGAGACAATGGATCACCATTTGCCACAATCCTGACGCAGCTCCCTCACGTCCACAATTCTCTGCATACACTACGGTTACGGGCACTAGGCACCCTAGCTTTCTAGAAGATGTCACCGTCCTGAGCTGATCAGATCTATAAATGACTTTCGTCAATTTACTTTCATTCATCCTTTCTATGTGCCCAAACCATCGCAGCATCCCTTTGTCAATCCTGTCAACATCTTCTTTCAAACAATTAAGTCACATTCACATGGGAATTGTGTATCATGAAAATTTAAATGCACAGAAATAAACTCGCTCTACCCTGCACTCTGTGTGTATTTTTGTAAACACGTGAAACTTTCCTGTGTACACTCTGATTGCCGAGGACAATAGGCATCGCAATTTGCTCTGATTTATTTATGCTTTAAAGTTTATTCATATTACATTTTATTTAAGTATGTTTATAGAAAGTAGAGCTTCATTGTCTACGACCAATTCTGTGGGAATTAAGGCGTGGCGGATCTGATTCGGTTATTTCACTATTGCCCTAAACTTATCGCTTCCTTTCGACAAAATATGATAATTTTTTTGAATTATTAACCTTTATTTATTTAGTATTTTCTTATATTTAGCAAGAACATTGATTAATTAATAAAACCTTTTTTATGCGGCTTTATTGATTTATTTATTACTTATTCCCTCATTCTCTCTAATTAACCTTAAGGATCTCAAAAGGAGAGCGTTATTGATATAGAAGAGATTATAAGACGGTTGTCTTATAAATGCGTTACAATGCATACAATGCATACAAAGGGAAAATGCGTACAATTTTACTTTTTATTTAATTACATTTTTAAAATATTAAAAGTACTTATATAGAATTTGTGAACAAATAATAACAGGGAAATTTAATAATAATGAAATTCTTAAGACGGGTGACGATTCTGTCGACAGACAGCAAATGCTTCCCGTGACCGGTAAGGTTGTTCCAAGAGTGAAAAGACGAGGTAGGAAAAAGGTGTAAGAAATCTTCGGATCATTCTTCGTGGTAAGGCGATTTGGGACACAAAGAGATTATTTAAATACCTCTCATTTAAAATATAAACTAACGTCTCAGAACTAAAACGCCCAAGGATTGAGAACGATATCTGCAATAATTCTCGGTCCTCGTGTTCAGAAAGTCCGCCTATAAAAGGCTGAGGGGGTCCAGCCTTATGGACCAAATATTCCACAGCCATAATACCACTTTGAATGAGGCGATCCACGCAGCGGCAGATATGGTGACGTAGTGGCGAGTGGTGAAGAATATCAACGAGAGTTAAGATCCTTGACACTTAAGTTACGACTGAACAGAGAGAGATTTTTTGTTACTTTATCATATATGTATAGAACACAGACAGTGTTTTTAATGTGGAAAATATCAGTAAAGCAACGTAATTTACATTTTTAAAGCTAAGTATTTTAACATAAAATAATAAATTATATCATGGTTATATTTTTCCCAGGCATCCATCATACAAATAACTTAAGACAGTACCTCTGACGTAAAATATTCATAAAGCTTATTTTATTCGTTACACACGCCATACCAGACCATTTCCACCGTAACCCCTAGATACATTAAAGAATATACGAGCAGATTCAATAGAGCGCGCATAACCTGCTTACACTTGTGCCGATTTGTAAAGAGGTAAGCCCTTTATGGTATCTAGTAGGTTTATACTAACATGCTAACTACAATAGTCGATACTCGTCTATACCTATACGATTACCTATATAACTGTTGAAACCGATAATAATCCGATAATGTCTTTGATAGTGGCGATTCATTGTGCTCGATCTATCTCTGAGGAAAAAAGGCATGACAATTTGATAGATAGATTGATTGAACGTCATCTACGTGGACATGACGAAAAAATAAAATGGACTTTCCTACAATATTGTGGGTAAACAAATACTTAAATGTAATATAAAAGATGTCTTAAGAATTTCATTATTATTAAATTTCCCTGTTATTATTTGTTCACAAATTCTATATAAGTACTTTTAATATTTTAAAAATGTAATTAAATAAAAAGTAAAATTGTACGCATTTTCCCCCACGGAATCCCCAAAAATCCAGAGACAATGGATCACCATTTGCCACAATCCTGACGCAGCTCCCTCACGTCCACAATTCTCTGCATACACTACGGTTACGGGCACTAGGCACCCTAGCTTTCTAGAAGATGTCACCGTCCTGAGCTGATCAGATCTATAAATGACTTTCGTCAATTTACTTTCATTCATCCTTTCTATGTGCCCAAACCATCGCAGCATCCCTTTGTCAATCCTGTCAACATCTTCTTTCAAACAATTAAGTCACATTCACATGGGAATTGTGTATCATGAAAATTTAAATGCACAGAAATAAACTCGCTCTACCCTGCACTCTGTGTGTATTTTTGTAAACACGTGAAACTTTCCTGTGTACACTCTGATTGCCGAGGACAATAGGCATCGCAATTTGCTCTGATTTATTTATGCTTTAAAGTTTATTCATATTACATTTTATTTAAGTATGTTTATAGAAAGTAGAGCTTCATTGTCTACGACCAATTCTGTGGGAATTAAGGCGTGGCGGATCTGATTCGGTTATTTCACTATTGCCCTAAACTTATCGCTTCCTTTCGACAAAATATGATAATTTTTTTGAATTATTAACCTTTATTTATTTAGTATTTTCTTATATTTAGCAAGAACATTGATTAATTAATAAAACCTTTTTTATGCGGCTTTATTGATTTATTTATTACTTATTCCCTCATTCTCTCTAATTAACCTTAAGGATCTCAAAAGGAGAGCGTTATTGATATAGAAGAGATTATAAGACGGTTGTCTTATAAATGCGTTACAATGCATACAATGCATACAAAGGGAAAATGCGTACAATTTTACTTTTTATTTAATTACATTTTTAAAATATTAAAAGTACTTATATAGAATTTGTGAACAAATAATAACAGGGAAATTTAATAATAATGAAATTCTTAAGACGGGTGACGATTCTGTCGACAGACAGCAAATGCTTCCCGTGACCGGTAAGGTTGTTCCAAGAGTGAAAAGACGAGGTAGGAAAAAGGTGTAAGAAATCTTCGGATCATTCTTCGTGGTAAGGCGATTTGGGACACAAAGAGATTATTTAAATACCTCTCATTTAAAATATAAACTAACGTCTCAGAACTAAAACGCCCAAGGATTGAGAACGATATCTGCAATAATTCTCGGTCCTCGTGTTCAGAAAGTCCGCCTATAAAAGGCTGAGGGGGTCCAGCCTTATGGACCAAATATTCCACAGCCATAATACCACTTTGAATGAGGCGATCCACGCAGCGGCAGATATGGTGACGTAGTGGCGAGTGGTGAAGAATATCAACGAGAGTTAAGATCCTTGACACTTAAGTTACGACTGAACAGAGAGAGATTTTTTGTTACTTTATCATATATGTATAGAACACAGACAGTGTTTTTAATGTGGAAAATATCAGTAAAGCAACGTAATTTACATTTTTAAAGCTAAGTATTTTAACATAAAATAATAAATTATATCATGGTTATATTTTTCCCAGGCATCCATCATACAAATAACTTAAGACAGTACCTCTGACGTAAAATATTCATAAAGCTTATTTTATTCGTTACACACGCCATACCAGACCATTTCCACCGTAACCCCTAGATACATTAAAGAATATACGAGCAGATTCAATAGAGCGCGCATAACCTGCTTACACTTGTGCCGATTTGTAAAGAGGTAAGCCCTTTATGGTATCTAGTAGGTTTATACTAACATGCTAACTACAATAGTCGATACTCGTCTATACCTATACGATTACCTATATAACTGTTGAAACCGATAATAATCCGATAATGTCTTTGATAGTGGCGATTCATTGTGCTCGATCTATCTCTGAGGAAAAAAGGCATGACAATTTGATAGATAGATTGATTGAACGTCATCTACGTGGACATGACGAAAAAATAAAATTTATTTAATATTTACCAAAACGCAATTTTAAAGCTTACTCTTGCCTATCGGTACTTTTTTGTTTTTTATTGAGTTTATAAGTACTCTGGCCGTGTATTGTGTGTAATATAAGCGTAGTGTCTTGTTATATACCTTCATATAGACGTGTATAAAAAAACTATTCATAACTATTCCTACGGTTCATACTGCGTCACACGCACTCTACCGATTTATCTTTAAGCTTGATACATATGCCATGAGCATATTAAAGTAACACCTTCAGATGGCACCTCATTTGTAACACAAATTACGTGACTTCATAACGTTTTAACTTGCATGTATTTTCTTGTCTTTTGTGTCCTTTTTGTGTATTTTAATTACACTTCCTTTTTACTTTTAAACAAATAAATATATTTGAATAAATTAGAAATTTTGTCGGTCCCCTTTTTGGGGTTGGGATGATAATAATGTCATTTGTTAAGGTTATTCATTTAGCTACATTTTAAATGTAATAATAAGGGTTGTTTTCAACAACATGATAACATAGCATTTAAATACACCTACAACAAAAATATAAGGGAATAAAATATTTGAAAAAAATTGTTGAAATTAAAGAAATTTAGTTCAATTATACCTGTCAGTCGCTATAAATTTAGGTAAACGTTTATTTAGTAATATAATTATTTAGATAATTGTACCATTTAAATTTTTATCAATAATGTTTATGTAATATTTTAAGTTACCAAAATCTAAATAATAAATAGCGCTTTTTCTTTTTTTTATAAAACAAAGTACCTAAAATTACGTGCCAGAATTATAGTTCATAAAAAAGTAATAATTCAAAAGTTAGTAAACCGGATTGTTCTAGAATTCGATTTGGTATAATAAATGCCGTAACGGGCTGTCCAACCGTATCTCCTGTCCTAAATAAAGTCGAGGCCGAGTCATCTCCTGGGACCGGACCAAAGTTAGGTATCTATTGAAACTATCCTGAATGGTACAAGCTAAAACTAAATGGGACCGATCTAGATAATACAATACTCAAATTTTTTTGCATGTATAATACATAATGATATTATGTATAAATGTATGTATAATATCATATAATATAGATTATATTATATGATCTGAGGTTGTTAATGAAATGTTTGTGTTAGTGTAAATACATAAATACATGTATGTATGAAAATAAGAGTGTGTGTGGTGCACGTATTACAGAGAGGGTAAAATGCAAAATGTATATGGACACATAAAAAGTACTTTATTTAGTCACGAACAATATCTTCTTTGCACGGATATATTCGTGATAAAATTCAGTACTTTAGGATATAATTTAATTCTGAACATTTTAACAAATAATTTTTTGTTTCAATTTTATCTTAAAATTAATTAGGATCATTTAAATAACTAATTTTCAAAATTATTTCTACAAGATACATTGCATCCGATCCCAAGAGTTCTTAAGTTAAGGTAGTTAAGGGTTAGTTAAGGTAACAAATAAGCCCAAAAAAATCATAATATTTATATTGAAAAGCAAAGATTCGGGTAAAATATTAAGTTTGCTAAAATAAATTTTAGTTAAATTGACTTGGAGGCCTAAGGCATTAATTCTACATTATCATTTCTATACGAACGAGAAGAAATGTGTAACGTCTGATAAAGTTCAACCCTAATTTACTTTAATTTTAATAACATTTCAACAATCGCATTGTTAAGCTGAATTAGATTTTAAGCATTGAACTTATAACTCAAAATCTTTAAAAATAGTTTTTAGATTCATTATAAATTTAATTTTAAATACATCTTTATGCTAATCCTTTGATACCAAGTAACAAGATTGTATTTATAAATCTACAAATAGGCTTCGTTTGAACTTACATATTAAGTAAACTAAATAATTTTATAATTAACATTTTAGATTATTTCTGTCTGCGATAAGTATAAAATGGTTGGAACTCTTCTTTAGTAACCATGATTACTTATTAATATAAGGAGAATTATAAATGGGGGCAAGTGATAATAAGTCACATAATATGAGTTTTTTTTTTACATGACATCTGACAAAAATCCTAGTATCAATCAATTAAATTGACACGTGCCCCTGGGATAGGCAGAGACAATGGAGCGCCACTTGCCACGATCCTGACACAACTCCCTCGCTTTCCACACATCCACAATTCTCTTCATACAAGTTCTACGGTTATGGGCATATAAATATTTTAATATAGAAATACGTACATACAAACAAATTCATAATACTTTTATAGAAAACACATTTTGCTTAAAGAACACTTTCTGGAACGAGAACCGATAAAGGCACATCGAAAGAAAAATTCCTTTCATCGCATTCCCTCTTCAGAAGGAGAGTTCCATTGTGACTCCGAGAATAGTTTGGCTATATGTACATACTACACTATAGTAGGTATATATATAGTACTTTATTTATATATACCTATATAGGAGTATTAGATATCACTCACAACATTGGATTTTCTAATTTATTCTTATTAGAAACTAAGCGACCGAAATACATATATTAAAGCACTTCGAGGTGGACTGCTCGTGTTGCGAAACATACGAAGATGCATAAGTATGCTTTAGTACCTTTTGCATTTCGTCGATTGCTTTCCTTTGTGAGAAAAGGACCGCCTATGTCAGTACCTACTGTATGAAAGGCATGAATGTCATTAAGTCGAGATGTGGGTAAGTTTCCCATTATAGGTTTTAACGTCGGAGGTCTAACTTTGAAACAGGAGATACATTTAATTGTACGGGATCGAATTACACTACGAGCTGATATAATCCAATACTTTTGACTAATTACGCTTTGAAGTGAACGAGGACCTAAATGTAAATAAATAATGTGATAATAATCAATTAATATTTTTGTAAAATTAGAATTTTTAGGAAGTAATAACGGATGTTTTTGAGAATAGGAAATCTGTGAAGCAGACAGCCTACCCCCCACCCTGAGGAAACCGAGGGGGTCAATAAATGGACTAAGTTTTTTAATATTATTACTACAACTATTTCCCTTTGATAGGGCCGTAATATCAGCATTAAAATATTTATATTGAACTGTTTTTATTAGAATATCATGTGCTTTATTTATATTAGGCAATGATGGACACCCTAAACACCGTTTAGATGGTTTAAGTTTACAATTATTTATGAATTGATAACACCGGGCCAATACATTTTGCAATTTATTGAAATTAGAATATTTATTAATGAAGTCTTCATATAAGTTGTCGAATGGACTCATTAATGAAGATGATGAAAGTGAAGCTACTTGAACTTTTAATTCTGGTACAGTGTCATTTTTAAAATGAATTATTGATTTAATTGGCCAATTCATCCGCGGTTCGTATGCCCACGCTGGGCCGCTCAACCACTCCGGCATCGCGAGAAGGGCTGACGGTAGGGCGCCGCGCGAACACACGTCCGCCGGGTTCTTATCTCCGCTAACGTGTGACCATGAGTCACTAGACACGGCTTCAAGGATCTTGGAAACTCGTGTAGCAACAAAAGTTTTAAGATTGTAACTGGGAGTGTTAAGCCACGCCAGTACCACGGATGAATCGGTGAAACAAAACGTTTCATTTATAGGAATGTGTTCTAATAAAATATTATTTGTATATTTAATTAACTTAGATAATAAATGTGCTGCCATCAGTTCTAAGCGCGGAATCGTTATTGTTTTTAAGGGCGCGACCTTTGATTTTGCTATAAGTAAACTAATGTTAATATCATTATTTTTATTTATTGAACGCAAGTAAATGACAGCGGCGTAACCTGAGTTAGACGCGTCACAGAAACCTAACAGCTGATAATATGTGTGGTCGTGCACTGTCGCTTGACGTTTGTGCCTGAAAGATGACAACAATGGCAATTCGGAAACGTATGAATTCCACTCTCGCTCCAACGTCGGGGGCAGTCTATCGTCCCACTCGATCTTCTGGAGCCAGAGTTCCTTCATGATGCATTTCGCGTAAAATATACAGGGAGCTACAAACCCAAGCGGGTCAAACTGTCGCGCTATTTGTGACAAGACGCTGCGCTTTGTGGGAGTGTGGCACACCTCATTAGTGGAGAAGGAGAAGGCATCTTCAGCTGGAAGCCACTGCAGACCTAAAACTTTGATGGAGAGATCCTTGTCATCTTCGAAGGTCAGTGGAGTTTCTCGGTAGTCAGCAGGAACGCGTTCCAACACCTGCGGACAGTTGCTGGACCACTTTCGCAAAATGAATCCAGCACCGCCCAGCAGAGTCTTCAGCTCGTCCTGCAGCTGGATAGCTTCCTCTATAGTAGCTACCGACCACAGTAGGTCATCAACAAAGAAACCACTTTTCAAAACTTTTGCAGCTAATTGGCATGACTGCCCATCGTCTTCCGCCAACTGATGCAGCACTCGAATGGCTAGGTACGGACTGCTAGCCACTCCATAAGTGAGAGTATTGAGTTCAAACACTTTAATTGGATCATTACTTGAATACCGCCACAGAATATGCTGATATGAACGTTGAGATTTGTCGAGTAATGTCATTCGATACATTTTACAAATGTCTGCAGATAAACAAATTCTATGAATACGAAAATTAATTAAAATTTTATTTATATCGCTTTGTAATTTAGGCCCAGCAAACAAAACGGAATTTAAAGAATTATTATTACTAGTTTTGGATGACGCATCAAACACTACACGAAGCTTCGTCGTAGTACTCGACGGTCGAAGGATACAAAAATGTGGAATAAGATATTTTGATTTTATTTTATTAAAATCGCCTGAACACGTCATGTGACCTAAATTTTCATATTCTAACATAAATTTATTATACTCTTCTCTAAGACTGGGTTGTTTATTTAATTTATTTTCTAAGTTATAGAAACGACGCACCGCTTGTTGCGACGAATCGCCAAGTTCACAATTTAATTTGAAGGGATATTTAACTATAAAACGGCCTGTATGGTCTCGTTTGTATTCATTTTTAAACAATGACTCGACAAAAATATCATTTGGATTTTGAGGAATATCTGAAACTACCTTTTCAGTATCAAAAAATGATTGCATTATTTTTTCTAAATTATTTTGCGTAGATAATAAATTTACGGAAGCGTTCTCCATATTATCGTAGCGTTCCATTATTGTTTGGCCCGATATAATGTAACCGAATATTGAATTCATCGCTACCGGTATTCCCGTATAGCGCGGTAATATTTTTTGACCATTATAGATGTAAGGAAATAAATCACCGGCTATTAGCATGTCGACGGGCGCTGAAGTATGATATTCAGGGTCGGCTAAATCTAAATGCTTGAACTCGTTAATTATTTTATTTGATAATGAAATTGTAGGTAAATTATTTGTTATGTTTGTAACAACGACCGCATCAGTCGATAGAACGGGGCTAGATGAATTTCGTGGTTTAACCGAACACGCCACCAAACCGAAATGTTGCACTAACTTACCGCCTAGACCGACAGGTTCGAATGTACATTTGCGGCGCACTAATCCTAGCCGCTGTGCGCACGCGTTTGTTATGTAGCCAGACATGGCGCCGCTATCGATTACTGCACGTACGGAGTGGTACCTACCCCAACTATCTGCGACGTGAATAACCGCGGTGCCCAATAATACCGTGGAGTTAGCTGAACACGTAAGGGCTACAGTTTGACCAGTCACCTCATTATTACTCCCACCAGCTCCGTTGTCAATGTGCAACGTGTGGTGATGCTTTTGTTTACAAAGTATGCAACTATTTTGAGAAGTACAGTTATTTGTTGTGTGACTATTACGCAGACAATTTTGACATAATTGCAATTCATTTATTTTAACTAATCGCTGTGACGGAGTTAAGGCGGCATATTTAAAACATTTGTATATCGTATGAGGCCGTTTACACATCAAACATTGGTAGAATTTTTTATTATTTTGCGAACTGACCGCAGTTAAACAACTTTTTTGTTGTTGACTTTTATTATTAAATTGTGTTTTATTTGATTTATTTTGATGTGTAAACTGACTTGTTTGCAATTTTAAACTAGACATTTCCAATACACGAACATGTTTTTCAATAAAATATTTTAAAATTTCAAATGTGGGTATTTGTTCCTGATCGACACTCTGTTCAAACTCGCGTCTTGTAACAGGGTCTAAGTTACGCAATGTCATGTAAAATAATAAGAAACTACACAAATCAGGAATATTTAATTGTGACAAAGCTTTAATATTTTCTGAAAATGTTTCTATTAAAGAATTTAATCCTACAGCTGATTCTACATTTAAAGGTTTAAATTGAAATAATTTATCTAAATAACTAGTAGCTAAGGCGCGTTTATTTTCGAATCTTTTAATAAGCATTTCCCAAACTATAGGGTAATTGTCACTGGTGACTGGCATACTTTTAACTATGCTTAATGCGGGCCCACTCACCGCTGATAATAAATAATAATATTTTTCGATATTAGAAATGTCTTCGTTGTCATGTATAAGACCACTAAATGTGTCGAAAAATGTTTGCCAATTTTCTAATTTTCCGTCAAAATTATATAATTCGAGTTTAGGTAAACGGGGTTTTGACTTCGGGCAGCAGCGCGCCACGGAAGCGTACGGCTCGGTCGCGCCGGCGGCGCGAGCGGCCGCTGCGCGCTGCGCTTGCATACCCTCATCCACACTTTTTATCGCGTAATATATTTCGTCAAAACTTTCAATTTCTTTATAGGATGCTACATATTTAGGTTTATATTTTAATTTAATTATATTAATCTGCGTAATGCAGTTTTCGTACTGCACACGTATTTGATCAATTTCGTTGATGCGTAATTTGAACTCGCAGACTAAATCGTCATTATATTGAACGGATTTCGATAATTCAAATAACTTTTGAAGTTTTAAGAAACATACTTCTTTTTTCGTAATATGAGGCTGTAATAATTCATTTAAATCAATGCTCTTTGTTTCGGCGTCCATTTTATTACCTACCTAAGATTGTAGGTTTTAATAAAATTGATTTAAAATACACAAACAAAATTTGAAATAATGTAATGTGAAGTGATTACAATGTTTAACATGTGTGAATATGTGATTATCTGGCTGAATAGCTGGGTAATCCTGGGTCGAAGGACCAACTTATGGCGAGACACGGATCGATCGCCAAATTATGTTTTTAAAAAAAATATATATATATTAATTACGGGCTGTGAAATTAATAAAGGGAAATCACTCACCAGGGTTTTGTCACTTCACTTTTATTAAATTTGTATTTTAAAATGAGGCGGCCGCCTCCTTAGCTTGAAGGTAAGAATGCAAGAGAGTGTTTCAATGCCCGCGCCATGACTCGCTCACGCGCAGTGACATTTTATTTTTTATAAGCAGAGAGGCAAAGGGGTTTGGGATTCAGCCCGTAATGTATGAAAACCCACCAGATACATTATTACCAAATGCTCCTAATTCGCATACCCACTACGGGACCTCGTTTTATGGATTTTTTCCTATAGTTATACAAAAATTGCCTATATCTATACAGCTTGTATGAAGAGGATTGTGAATGTGAGGGAAGAGAAAGAGTTGAGGCAGTCGTGTGCGAAGGAAATTGAGGCGTCTAAGTTACATTATACAGAAACCCAACGACAGTTCCTTTTTCATAGTCGCTTCATATTGATTTCTTTTACTGATTTCTGAGTAAATGTTTATATTATAATTATAATAGAATAGTTTTCAATTTAACGTCTATTCGCTGTCATTGATTGTTATTGAAGGTCTCAAGGTTGTTACGAATTGTAAATTCGAATCTAAATACAATAAAAGGCTTCTATTTATCTTAGAAAAGGTAGTAAAAATATATTAAATTTCTTATATTATTTTATAAGTGAAATTTTATGAAAGAATATAGATTTTTATTTTCTTTTGTTATAATGAAATTAATGCTTTCTTAGATTTTGCGCGAACATTGATTAATGAATTAAACAAATTGTATGCGGCTTACTATCGCGTTTATTTTGGAATAATAAACTAAAATAAAATTGTAAAATCAAAACCAAAATAAACGCGATAGTAAACCGCATAAAATTTGTTTAATTTAGAAATTTATGTGTTTATAATTTAGGAATCTGAATATTTGCTGATAGATTACGCTTAGCGGCCATAAGTTTGAAATTATAGTACTTGCAAATAAGTTTTAAACAAAAAAAAATATAATTTAGGTACCATACGCCTGACATCGCTTCCGATTCTAAAAAAAATTGAACAGATTGCGCGTAGATAGGGAATGGTAACGTAGAGAAGACTTATGGTAAAACCTTACCAGGACGGCAGCAGACCAAGTTGCTTTACATTATGCTTTATTTATTTCATAATATTTGTTATATTGTTATTTTATTTCGATGAAAAAGAGGTTGAAATCTGCAGCTGTCATCGCTTACCAATAAACTGTAAAAGGACATCATTCATTTTGGGCTTTTATGTACTACTTTTATATTGACCAATTATGAAAAAATATATAAATGGTAGTTTCGATACTTGTATTGATACAACTAATAACCATTTTGCTTTTAATTGCTGTGCAATTGAGTTATTTGGAAGTTAGGATATGAATTTTGTATTGTCTGTCAATCACTATAGCGCGCTCCACATTCTAGCGAGAATCTCGCGAGAACGCAAGAAACTTCAGAGTAAAAAAAACTAAAACAATCCTCTCGTTAGACGGCACTTAGAATACCTTGTAGCTGCTTGGGGAAATGCTGCCAACACACATATAACACAAATTCAAACCCTACAGAATAAATTAATAAAATCAATATTTTACTATAATTACAGAACACCAACATCCATTATTTACAAAGAAACCAAATTAATGAATATTAGACAACACTACAATTATAACATCTGCTTACTAATACATAAGATCATACATAAGCATATACATTCGGAAATTATTCTAACTACAAGGGAAGGCACATCTAAATATAACACACGCAGCACTAGAAATATAAAAACCAGTACGTTTAGAACTAATATTGGTCGTGGTAGTGAATTGTACTACGGGGTGTCTCATTATAATAAACTCCCAATACATGTTAGAGAAGATAGTAATTTAATAACATTCAAAAAATCCTTATTAATATTTGTTATGAATAACTGAAAATTAATTTGTATTCTTCACATTCTCATTGGACGCCCTAATAGGGCCACTGGCATTGCAAATAACATATTGTAAACATTGTAAAATCCAAAACAAGCGAATATGAAAATGTTCTTTTTGGTATAATAAAGTTTCTTAAACCTCAAAACACCATGATGCGTTTTTATCTTTAATATCCGCATAATTAAAATATGCGAAAGCGAATAACAGCAAACTTGCTGCAGCGGTCACTTCAGCGTCCATCTTTATCGAGCGTGAGAACTGTAGTGAGAACTATTTGAGAACACAACAGAGTGTGAACCCGAAGAGTGTTCTCACTACAGTTCTCGCTGAGAATCTCCTGAGATTCTCGCGAGTATATCTCACAAGAATGTGGAGCGGGCTTAAGACACGTCATATTAACAGTTTGATTATTTTACAGATCTAAGCTATGCGAAATGTTCCAATGCAATTACATTGTAATAATAGTACATTAAACTATTTTAAAATGTATATGCGACTGTTAATACAAATAGGCCCAAGTCCGAATACAAAATGAATGATATTATTTTATGTTGACGTTCTACTATTTCAATAAACCCCCAGAAGAAACGTAATAAACATAACTATTTTTGTTTATTACGTTTCTATCATATATAGGCTTATGACAGTTCCCTGACTAATGTTTAGTTGGAGTGCTATCCATGGAAAGAATCGACTGCTAATACATAACATAGATGTCTACTTTTAGCATGTTTTAGGCTGATCTTTTGTAGCGGAACAAGCCTGAGAGTCACTTCGGGGCTTGTACGCCTAAAATTGGTGGTACTACCACGGACTGGTTCTGGGCAATTTAGTACCAACTATATGCCTTTCACTCTTAATTGTACAATATAGTATTGTCTGATGTAGATGGAGCGTTAATCGAGGCATGACGGTGATCTCCGACCAAATCGGAGACATCCACAAGAAGGCTGGGTTGCCTAGTGCCCATAACTGTAGAGCTTGTATGAAGATAATTGTTAATGTGGAGAAAGCGTTGGGATCGTGGTAGGTGGCGCTCCATTGTCTCTGCAGATCCTTGTGGGAAAAAGGTGTGACAATTTGATTGATTGATAGATTATACCATATGTAATGACACTAAAGCATTCAAATTTTACTCACGCTATTTAAACAATTAACCACAAAGCATGGTGTAATAATTATTCATAATTCATGTTCTATGATGTTTATATACAAAAGCAAATATAGATTTAATACGTGAGAATATGTCACGGTCGAATGCAAGGAAAATACCACTAAAAAGTTACCTGCCTTGGAAAAATATTTAAGTAAAACAATACCATGTCGGTTGATAAATTTCCAACAAAGGTACGACTTGAATCGATTTTAATTAATACCTTCGAGCATCGAGCATTATATATAATATATGATTCGATTAGAAATTCATAATTCATTTAAATAATTGAATCCATTGTCTCTACCTATCCCTGTGGGAAAAAGGCGTGTCAATTTGATTGATTGATTGAAGTTCAAAGTGTATTGTATATCGACACCCATGCAAAAATATTGACAAACATTTACCGTTATAAGTTAACATAACAAAAAACCAAACTCTTTGAAAGCTTTCTGTTTACAATATAATATTTTATAAGGGCATACTTCCACAGTGAATCCGCGTCGCAGCCTTGGGTGTTTGATGGCTGTTTCACTCGACAACCTAACTCTAACAAGACAGAATAACTTTGGTAAAAGCCATTTATCACCCTATTCTTTTTTGTGGACGAACGAGTTTAGTAGTAAGTTTACACGCCATTACCGAATAAAATTTCATTGAAAGGCTTGCAAACAAAGGTTGCTGGGCGGCACATAATGTCGCATCCATTATAAAGAACAAATTTCTATAGACATTATTTTAAATATTGTTTAGATATGATAATTTGAATATAAACTCTCTGTATTACTTTACTAAGAAGCTATTTATTTCTTTCAAAACTTTATGTACTATGCACAAAGGCAAACTACATTCTCTGCCATTTAACCATAGGGACTAAAAGAAGGATCGATCTAGATCGAGCATCTGTTTATTCAGCGTATAAATCTACACGTAACGAACCTTTTTTTTACACTTATATACTAAGCTACTAAACGTGCCTGTATCATAGAAACAGGACGACTAAAGTACTTTATATCAATGAAACATTGGTACCGGCAAGTGGTTTATCAACCGGAAGCTCTTGATTAGCGAGACCATTTATCATTTATCAACTACCACTCCTAATTAAATATTGTATATATAATATAAAGTTTAGTTTTACATTGTGTGACAAATCATAATCTGATTAGTTTTTTTCTATAGTCGAGACTCTTGGACATCCCTTTGCTTATAAAAATAGTCTGATGTCGACTTGAATTTAAAAAAATGCAGAAATCGTATTTTCAATTATATGAATGTAACTAATTTTCTGTGATTGTACGCAAATATTAATATTGAAATGTTAGCTCTGCATGTTGTGGTTTCCTAATTTTAAGTTGTGGTCGTGCACATGTCTATAATAGTGAAATGTATTAAGCATTCATTAATTAGTGACCCAAAAAAAAAGATTTTACGGCTTAGTATCTCGTTAATTTTAATACGTTTCAAAGTCTTTGTACCAGTCTTCCAATAAACTAAAACGTCGGATTGAAGAATAAAAATTAACACGTAAGTTATAATCAACTGTCACGCCTAAATTCTTGCAGGGACAGGCAGAGACAACAGAGCCCCACTCTCTCGCTTCCTTCACATCCACGATTCTTTTCATACAGATTCTATGGTTATACGCATGTAATCAAAATCAACAGAATCAAAATCATTTATTTTGATTCTGTTGTCTTCTTAGCATTTTAAGATAAATTTGTTTCTTCAGTAAACAATGCACAGTACATTTATTTATCTTAAAAAAACAAATGTGTTTGGTGTTTATTGTTTTCTATAACGAAGGTAGAGTAACTGATGACAGAAAATAGATCACTCTTGTAGGGCGCTCGTTACGAGAGAACTGTGATTTTAGATCATTGAGAAAGAATAGTGTGGATAGGATTCCTCAATTGTTTAGGACTTTTCTAACAATAAATCGTGCACCTTGAAAAAAAATGTAATGTTAAAGTTAGGATTTAAATTAATTAATTCATATTTAAGTGATATGTTAAGAGATAACTTAAATAATGTGGACTGGACTCTATATTGCAAATGACATGGCGGTGACGGGATGAAATAGACTCCTACAATATTTGTGGCGAGGAACTGCAAATTCGTGTGAGTTATGGAAAAAATAGTGTGACGCCTCTGCTCAGAAGTGGCATAATTGAATAAGCTATTAATATTATCTTTAGTCAAAACTAGGTTTATTATTAGATTAAACTTCTGTTAAGAAAATATTTTCTAAAAGGCGACCGTGGTGTAGTGGCAGTGCAATAGTTACATAAACCGAGAGCACGAGTTCGAAACCACCCACCGGTAACAATGTATCTTTGATATATGTACTTTGGTTGTCCTGTTTCTATGATAAAAGCACTTTAATAGCTTAGTATAGAAATGTAGAAAATAAAAAAATAAAATAATAAAAAAACGATGATTGTAAAACTAATTTTCTAAGGATAAACGATTCCAATTACCTATGTTCTCGTCTTATACATAGAAATACAATGTAGGATAGATTTCTTAAAAGGAGCAAAGCATAGCAATCCATAATCTCCCACGCGGGAACTGCGAAATACATTGTCCAGTACAAGTGGCAATTTTCTGATAAAATCAACAGCTATTTTCCGGAATCAGGTATAGGTATATATCATAAAATAATAAAATATGTCGTATTACCATACTTTGTGATAATGTGTAAAATCTTGAATATGACTGACGCGTGTTTATCAAATCTTATAAATACAAATATACTTTTTTATAAACAATAACCAAACGTTTGTAAGTAAGGATCAAATAATCAAACAATTTTTTGCCTAAATTCACACAGAGACATATCTGAAATGAAGAAAAAGCGTTCAACGATCCTCGCCTCCTTTACACAATTCTCTACATACATTTTTTAGGGTTTGTGTTTTAAGGTAAATTTTAGGGGCACTGCGAACCCATTTTTTTAAGAATGTCCCGATTATTCAAGGTACAATCAGCCGTCCCCATTTTGTCAATCCATTGACCTCTGATTTATAAATATCTTTAGTCAATCTCCCTTCATCCATGCTTTCAATGTACCCAAACAAAAACAATCGTGTACATTTCTTAAAATCTGTCACTACATTTTTATTTAAATCACTTAGTATATTTTACAGGGATCATTCCTTGATTCGGATTTCGCTTAAATTTTCACAGGGATAGGCAAAAACAACGAAGCACCACTTTCCACGAGCACAACTCTTTTCATACTCTTCATTCTCTCTTTTTAGTCATAAATATACTGAAAGTATGTTCAAACTAGTCACAGGCTTCGTACTGGGTGGTAAAGCACGTTACCTCTATATTATTGAGCAGACTTGAAGATACTGCCCTAAGGCTGATCGGAGGTAATGTCAGTGTTCACAGACATGCACATAACATACTAAATTACATATACATAAAGCAGGTGTAATATATAGAAATACAGTAAGGGAATTCACAAAAACGCACACGAATCAATAGTTTATTTTTAAAAACTCTATTTTATTTTCCAAAACTTTATATGATCAAACATGGTGTTAAGAATGAATGTGTAAAATCTAATTGATTTTTACTACCATCCTGGCACTCTCACTAATTTATGGATCATACGCTAGCTTAAACTAAAAGTAGAATAAATTATTTTAAACTAATGCAATTTAAAAACATAATTAGAATAGATTATAACGGGTCTATATTTTTATAAGATGTTACTTTTTATTTTATTTTTATTATTATATTATTTTTATTATTGAGACGCGACATCTGACAGTCTTTCCTGATGGTAAGCAATGGGTAAAAACCGATGCAGTTTACAGTTGCCTTAGTCTCCGTTACAACTCACTTGAGACGACTAAAATAAGCTTACTAACGCGTTAATTATAAAACCAGTAGGATGTCAGTGTAGTTTTAATAAATAGAAAACTCCATAAAAATTGTAGTAGCAGTCACCTCCCTTGGATCGCACTCCAGCTTGACATCAGGCCGGGTGCTAAAAATATGTCTAGTCACAATAAAACATACTACATACTAAACTATTTTAGTATGTAGTATGTTTAGTGTATACTGATTTATTATAAAGTATATTAGAATTAGTAGTATGCTTCAGACTAAATGCTTTTATTTTATTTTGCACCTACCTCACACAAAGAGTGCCTTAAATTATTCCTAAGATAGGCTAGTAAGAATGCCTAGCGGCAATTAGTCCGCCTTTGGACCTAGTGCATAAAGTTTTTAAATAAATAAAAAAAGTGGCTCGTACTCCATATTATTCGAAGTGTATTTTAAATTATGCAGTCGAAGTACATAAATACTTTAATGTATGTTAATCATTATTTACTTCTGTTTTATGGTTACGACGACTTTGTATATGGGTTTGCAGAATCGAAAATCAAAATTAGCCATAATAAATTGTCAATAGTCTCGTCACGTACAGCCGGCAACTTTGTTGCCTTAATTGTTATAGCGACGTTTAAATGATGACAAAAGTACAAGATATTTAAATACAATGTTGTTACTAATTGAGTTGTGTTTTAACCACGGTCGTTCAAGTGTAAGGGTGTCTGTACATTTAGTCAAAACAGTTTTTTTTTATCGTGACGCGAGATTTGAAAATGCGAAGTATATGAGTGCAGACGACTAAAAGAACTTACACAGTGCTTTTTCTCGCTTCGGTTAAAGGATTCTTTTTTTATTGTGATCATAATATCACAGCACCCCGCCTGGTGTTAAGCTGGAGTGCGGTCTAAGAATAAAGTTCTGCTACTTCTACGCCTATGAACTATAGGCGACCGTTGTCTAGTGGTCTCGCAAATCAAGAGCCTTCGGTTCAAAACAACTTACCGGTATCTATGTATCTTAGTTATATACTTTATACACTCAGTTTCTTTCATATAGTAGTTTAGTAATAAAATGTACTATATATAATAGGTACTTACGAAATTTTTTTTACCGTTTTTTTTTAAATATTATTGTGATACGACATTTAACCTCGACCCGCCTGATGATAAGCAAGAGGAAATCCAAGAGTGACGACAACTGAAACAACCAAGTTAGTTCATGGCTATGCCGGCCAATGGTGTTTCTTTACGCATGGCTTGACGGATCCAAGGTTATAGGATAGAGAGAACACATGGGCTGGCAAAGCATTCCACTTGTCGATTGTTCTACAAAGAAAGGACGCACATTATGTATACATTATTATATTAAATGTTTTTTAATAACATTACTAAAATAGTATGGAAACAACAATGTATAATATTAATAAGTACCACCCGACCTTTTACCCAATAGTTAATAGCTGTCGTATGGTAAAGGCCCTTTTGCCGACGTCCCACGCCATCGTTCTGGCTCCGGGCTAATTACTATCTTTTTTCGACACTAAATTATTAAACTTAAGGCTGGTAAATCAATTCTCACTAAGTACTTTACTGGCGTTTAAATGGGGAGGCCTACGTTCAGCAGTGGACGCTTCTGGCTGATAATGTTTTTTTTTCTTATTGTGACACGACATCTGACCTCGACCCGCCTAATGACAAGCAAGAGGAGGTCCAAGAGTGACGACGACTGAAAAAAAACGAGTAGTTCACGGTAGCCTCAGTCGCTGTCACTATGCCGGCGGATGATAAGGTATTTTACTAAGCTTAACATACATTTAATTTTATTCTATGTTTGAATAGTTCGTTAAGGAATGGTGGCAGTTGCTGATCCAGCGTAGTACCATTTTCAAGTGTACAGACCGTGAAGTGACTGTCGCGTTTTTCGATTAGCTTGAAAGTTACCGGTTCCAACTAGGTCAGCATAATAGATGCCACTGCTACTTGCGGTTATTTAACTGTAAAGTAGCAGTCGTCTCCATTCATGGAAGCACCGCAGCTTACATCAGGTTTGTTGCTGTCAGTTATGAAATAAAGGGTACAAAAGTAATTATAGTTTGAATTAAACAAATTTTATGCGGCTTACTATCGCGTTTATTTTGGTTTTGATTGTACATTATTTTTTTCGAAACCTTTGCAGCCATCGTAGTAACGAAGAGAGGTATAATAAAATATTAGAAAATCAAAACCAAAATAAACGCGATAGTAAGCCGCATAAATTTTATTTAATTCATTAATCAATGTTCGCGGAAATTCTATTTATAGTTTCTTAATTATTGTTCATACCCACTAAATACATGTTTGATTAAATTAATTATTAGTGTGAATTCAGTATTAAGACACCATTGATTTACTGGCCCTTACAATTAAAATAAACTGCTGCAGGCAATAAATAACTTAGGTACAAAAATTATTGAAATTTATTGTTTTTAATTTTTTATTTTCTGTAATACAAGAATGAAAATTAAATATATTTTTTTCATAAGCGTTATTAATTAACAATTTGGAGACATTCCAAACGTCTTTAATTAATTGTGTCCTAAATATAATTCATATTGCTTTGTTTTTACAAAATTAATGTTAGCACTATAGACATTAATCTAAAAGCAAAGACTTTTATTGTAAAGGCTGTGCACTAGTATATTCTCTTGGATTTATAAGCATTGGATTCTTTATCTCCAAGTATAATGCGAACAGGAGATGTAACTCCCACGATTCACAGGACCGCATGTTCGCCAAGTGGTCTATCTAAACGAGCGCGCGACCCATCGTGTTACAGGATCCGATCTTAATCTTTATTACTAATGAACGTTATTTAGAGAGCTTATATTATTAAGTTGTTACCCACCCAACTCTTGATAAGTAATATTAAAAACCTGATATGTAATCACACCGGGCTCGCGCATAATGTCTTTAAGATCATCTCACCCGATCGCATTTTTATAATAACTTCATTTTATTACGATCGCTACTTAATCTGTGATCTCGACGGGGTAATTTGTAGTACGATGCGCACCATGTACTTACATAAATCTCTTTTTAATTTAACATTCACCCTTACACATAACTTTGATGCGGATAATAAATAAGTCTGTATAAAAGGTCGTCTTTAATATTTCCTATATGGTTGCCAGTTGATTCCTAAGAAACAATAAATTTTAATACGATTCCAATCTCGAAACGTACATTGTGTTGTCTGGTAATTGTAATAAACGACCACGAAACGAGATACAAACAGCTGCTCATTTTTTATGCGTCGATGACATCGGAGAAATCCCTTCCACAAAATATTAAAAGCCATCGCTGTGGTCTCAATTTAAGTGAACGCAGTATAATTGATTAGAGATAGTAAATGAGTGAATATTGTCACATAAATCTTAAAGCTCGTAACAGGCAGTAAATTAGAGTTGATCGCTAATCGTGGTGCGCGTCCATCCGTAGCGTGCGAGCATCAGGTGCTTTGACTCCACGGCTTCACTCCGAGGGGTAAATATCGATTTTAACTAAAACATTCGCTTCATCGCTCTTAATAATTAGGGGACTGAACAGACAGAAGAGATAATTATTTTCGTTGACGAGCGTGGCCATTGTCTCTTCGCCAGATGTTAAATTGTTACGATATCCCGGGCCATCAATTGCGAATTTTAAATACAAAGGACGGAAGGTTTTTGTAAAATGAGACCTTTAATTACAACACCGCAACGTATTGAAATATTCAAGTACTCTTTTAAATGTTATTTAATTAAGAAAACTTTACATTATAAGTATTATTCAAAAGAGTGGTAGGCAGTGGTACCCAGTCTGCCGATCCGGAGTAGTACCACCACTTACAAGTATACAGATCGTGAAGTGATTTGGTAGCGTTTCGGGATCAGCTTGTAAGTTGCCGGTTCCAACTTGGCCGGCATAGTGGATGTGACTGCTACTCACAGTTATTGAATTGTAGTAGCAGTGACATCCATTCATGGACCACACTCAGCCTAACATCAGGCGGGGTGTTGTCATATGTCGAGTCACAATAAAAAAAAAACGACCAATTTACATAATGTAACTATGTGAAAAGCTCAGAAGATTTTACTTACATGTGAAAGCACTCTAACTCAAGCGAGTGTGCATGAGCAGAATTATGAATTTCGAAGTTTTATCACAGACGTAGAAAGTTACCTCTATCTACATATCTTAGAATGACTTTTTTACTTACATATACCAAGTTACTTAACATGCTTGTACGAGTATCAAAGACACTAAATACCTAAATATTTTTTATTTATTATTACCAGAGAACCTAATAACTCTTTTTGGGTATTGTGACCCGACATCTGACCACGACCTGCCTGATGATAAGAAAGAGGAGGTCCAAAAATGACGACGACTGAAAAAACTTTTGATGATGACCACTCAACCATTACAACCATAGAGCTTGTATGAAGATAATTATGAATGTGAGGGAAGCGAGGAAGTTGTGTCAGGATCGAAGCAAGTGGCGCTCCATTGTCTCTGCCTATCCCTGTGGGAAAAAGGCGTGACAATTTGATTTGATTGACCAGTTATTCTTTCAATAAGCATTTAGCTTGCCTGTGCCCTATATAAGCTCGACAGAAGCTAACTACAGCCTATCCTAGCTTATATGAATGTCCAGCAGCCTTAAACGTAAAACCGAAACGCGTCTGTCTTTAGTTATAGTACTCCGGATCGGCAGACTGGGCAACTGCCTGCTTACCCAAATAAATTTAAATTTAAAAATAAAAACTTAATTGCTAAATTATACCGCAGCAACAAATTAGTTAATGAATCCGTTACAAAGTAAGCTAAATAAATCTAATCTACATTTGGAATTAAATAAAAACAAATGCAAAAGTATCATGATTAATAATCGTAAGCATACGTTTACGAACACGCGAATGTGTAATACTTAGGTATAGTTTTTAGTCGTAAATTCATGTAATTGTGTAATGAAGATAAAAGAAATGGCTGAAATGACGATATTATGAGCCCCCTACCCCCTAATGTTCCAACTGGGTGCAATACTAAAACATACTTTAATAAAATATGCTTGTGAGTTATAATCATAGAGATGTAACACTAACGATACTTAAGTTAGTCGATGCAAAATAATATACTGTTTTTGTTATTAAAAATTGACGTTATTCTCAGAAGTTTTTGTTTTTTTTTTAAACTACTTAACAAAATGTCAATAAACATTGACAAATCAAAAGTATATAATCAAAGCGTAGACTAACAAAATACGTAAATATAATATTTTAGCAGAAAATCTATAAACTCGTTTTTTATTGGGATTCTGTTATGTATTAGATGGGAACACATAATAAAATACTGTATTGGCTTTTACTTCTTTAATGGTTTGCAATCGACTGACGCCTGTCCCTTACGTACGCCTTTACAATGGTGCGTCGTTTATGGACTTACCCACAAATACATTACATCCCTCCCCCATTAAACTAAGACATACACCTATATACATAACATAATACAAACTAAAACATAAAACCTACATTAAACATTACTTAAAGTTAACTACAAATACTATTACTATCTAATTACTATTATTAAGTCTTATAATTAGGGTTTACATTTCTAGTTATTCTCACCGGTCTAGACCTCACAATGGTCTCGGTGACGGGTCGCTGTTCGACCACAGTGTCATCGCTGCCGGTGTCACTCCCTGTCTCATCAGTCAGTGTAACATCAGAGGGAGAGAGATAAATATAATCATCATCAATGCTTGACTCCGTAAAGGAACTCTCATCAGTAGGTATAGGTGTGCCATCGGGTGTTAGGAATGTAGCTTCCTCAGGTTGTGATCGTTCTGGTGAATGCAGCGACGTAGACAAATCAATGTTGGGATTCCTGCTTTCGTCACCATCACCCTGGCTGTCGCTTCTGCTCTGCACTGGTATATCACACTCGCTATCATGCCTGTGCCGCACCGCACTGCTAATACTGCTCGTGACGTCATCAGCTGGGACTCGTGATGGCCATATTTGATTTGCATGTTTCTTTACTGTGATGTTCAAATCGGGCACATACACCATGAAAAGTCGAGACCCAATCGTTTCCTTAATCACACCTTTATTCCATTTGAATTTTGCACCATTATTATAAAATGTTTTTATCCACACTTCGTCTCCTTTGGTGAATTTAATATTCCTTTTCCCCCGAAAATATACACATTGTGAGATCTGTTGGTTAGTAACATTATTATTGGCTGCCGACAATATGGGTTGATGCAGAGCATTGTTTACTATACTGGTATTACGTGACGGATGCAACAAATCTAGTCTAGTGCGTAACTTACGACCTAAGAAAAGCTGAGCTGGTGTGAATTTAGTGGTACAATGTACGGTGTTTCTATAATCGAATAAAAATTTATTTAAAAACAATTGAAATTGATTGGAATTGGTATTTTGAGCTAAAATGGACTTAATACCCTTTTTAATCAATTTGACACAATTTTCTGCCTGACCATTGGATTGTGGCTGATATGGAGCAATTGTTAAATGTTTGATACCGTTACTATTGCAAAATTCTTCAAATTCAAAAGATGTGAAATTAGAACCGTTATCTGTCACTAACGTCCTCACTAAGCCAAATTTGCAAAATAAATAATCTAATTTAACCAGTATATTGCGCGTATCTGTGCTATTCATAAAAAAACATTCCACCCACTTGGAGTGTGCATCAACCGCTACTAAATAATTTTTTCCATTTATCATTAGCATGTCTAAGTGTACGCGTTCCCATGGAGCATCCGGGTACGGCCAAGGCGCGAGCGGCGCGCGCGGCGGACTGGGCCGCAGCGCCGTACAGGTCGGGCAGTTGCTTATCATTTGTTCAATATCCCTGTCTATACCGGGCCACCACATATACGCTCTCGCGTTAGCTTTACATTTGACTACGCCAAAATGCGAACTATGCAATTCATTTAACAAACGCTTTTGTAAAGTTTTAGGAACCACCACCTTATGACCCCGCATAACGCAACCATTTCCAGCGGTCAATTGTAACCTACAATAAAAATATGGTGATAATGATTTATCAATAATTTTACGCGGCCAACCTTTACTTATATAAGTCATAACTTTATTTAAGGTAGCGTCCTTATTTGTGTGTTGAACCACATCCTTAATAGATAACGCGGGAATATTATTTGTAATGAAGTTAATGTATGATGACTCATCTGTATATTTTGTTTCTTGCATACTAATGGGTGGGTTTGAGCGAGACAAAAAATCAGCAACATTATTTTCACTTTTAATGTATTCAATTTTAAAGTTATAACCTGCTAAAAACAATGCATATCTTTGTAACCTATTAGCTGCTAATTCTGGTACACCGTTTTTATTACCAAAAATAGAAACTAGGGGCTTATGGTCGGTGCGTAATATAAATATCCCATCCTCGTCGCCAATTGTTATGTATTAGATGGGAACACATAATAAAATACTGTATTGGCTTTTACTTCTTTAATGGTTTGCAATCGACTGACGCCTGTCCCTTACGTACGCCTTTACAATGGTGCGTCGTTTATGGACTTACCCACAAATACATTACAGATTCATATCGAACTTGTATGAAGAGAATTTTGGATGTGAGGGAAGTGAAGGAGTTCTGTCGGGAGCGTGGCAAGTGGGGCTCCATTATCTCTGCATATCCCTGTGGGCAAATACGTGACAATTTGATTGATTGTAGGATTACGTAATCGGTTTTGCTCGAACATTTTTAGGTAATATAAGATTTTTCCGTCTTTCTATCGCATTTATTTTGATTACGTTAATCCCACATTGCAAATCAGAGATTATGGTCAAAAGGAAACCAATTATTAAAAATTAAACAAACGCGTTTGCATTTAATTATTTGACATTTAACTCTGACATCACTTTTTAACGCAAATTCATCACACCACAGATCGTCACTTTAGTAATCTAAAATACGAGTAGCTCTTCAGCTTCCTTTACATCCAAATTAGTCCAATTTTAAATCCTATAAACCGATAACTCGATGTTTTTTGAGTCGATACATCATAACAATATTGTTACATCCCTATAATTGATATCAAGTCTTTATTATTGTTTTAATGAATTAAAAGTAATTAAATAACGCTATTAAGTTGTTTTATTGTATTTCTATTAAGATCCCTAAGGTGTAATTAATTTTAAGAGATAGAACAGGTGTATTATTTTAAAGCTATTATAGAACTAGTTTATGATAATTAAGTAACTATTTTAATATACTCCAACCGGATATCACCCAACTTATCTAAAGCGTTGAATAAGTTGACCAATGCTTGACCAAGACTGTATTTTATTTAATTTTTTACTTTCTTTATTGTAATAATATAATACAAAATACGGACTTAAAGCCGAGAGTGATCTAAAAATATTCGTGATAACTAATGTATAATGTATCTTAGTGTTAAAATATTTTGGGTTGTGAAGTAGGAATGTACATATATACTTAATATATATACAATAATATAATATACTTATGAATATATATATAGAAATATAAGTAGGTATATCAAGATGGAGAATTGTTTCTTTATCATTTCTATATTTATGTTAAAGTAGAGATGATAAAAAATAATGTTCATTAAAATATTTTGACATTAAATTCTGTCGTATTCTAATTAAATTAAATAAATTACGATTCCTGCGAGACGAATTCTTGTTTCTTATAAGCATAGACAATACATTATGTATATCTTTATGGCGAGAGTTTAATAAGCGTAAAAAGTAGTTATACATAAAATCATTTTAATAAAAAGTTCACTAACCAAAATATTTTGTATAGATAACCTTGACCTCAAGCATTCAAGGTTCATAATCGTATACTAATTCCACAACTTGTTACTTAGTCACTGTGATGTAATTTCAACGACGTAATATCAATACTAGAACTACAGCGAGTAATGAAAAAACACATTTGCTCAGAACAATCTTTTTTTTTTACATATCTATACTAAGCACTTTAGTGGTGGTTGTGTCATAGAAATAGGACAACCGTAGAACATATATCAAAGATACATTGGTACCGGTGAGTGGTTTTGAACTCGTGCTCTCGGTTTGAGTAACCATTGTACAGCCACTACACCACGGTCGCCTTATATCGTGACTACTTAAAGCTAAGCTGAAATGCGTCCATGAACAGAGACGACTGCAACTACATTTAAATACTTGGAAGTAGTAGTCGCAACCACTATTCCGGCTTGGTTGGGACCGGCAACTTACAAGCGCAACTTGATTCCGAAACGCGACTCACTTCACTAAGTGGTGACCGTCACTTCACGGTCACCACTTAAAAGTGATGGTACCTTCTCCCCGGTTTGGCTGACCATCAACTATCACTAGTTTTATAGTATACCGAAACCGAAATTGTTGTTAGTGCTCTTAATGAGCGGTTTGTGAATCTACACAGCTACAATCTTTGTTAATTTTAATTATCTATTTATTTTTGCTTTTCTAGAATGGAGCCATATTTAGAGCTTTGTAAAGTCGTAAAAATATGAATAATAGACTTCGCATGTATTTTATTCGCGCTCAGGATTCCCATTTTTATTTGTAAAAACATCAACAATACCAAATTAGTCTACGTTTTAATTATTTGTTTTGAAAGAAGATCGGAGACGTCCTCAAGAAAGGTGGATTGCCTAGTTCCCATAACTGTAGAGCTTGTATCAAAAGAATTGTGGATGTGAGGGAAGCGAGGGAGTTGTATCAGGATCGTGGAAGCGGCGCTCCATTGTCTCTGCCTATCCCGGTGAGAACAAGGTGTGACAAATTAATTGATTGATTAATTAATATCTTTTTTAAGTTATGCTACTAAAATAACAATAGTTACTATGACTAAAATCATATGTAAATTGCTTATGATTTATGGAACATTTTTTATTACACTTTAATCTTCTATTGCATACTAATTTATATTGTGAAGTTGAGCAATTGTTTTTTATTGTGACTCGACATATAACAGCACCCCGCCTGATGTTAAGCTGGAGTGCGGTCCATGAATGGAGATAACTGATGCTTATTGCAAGTAGCAGTTACCTCCGTCAAAATAATAATAAAAAAGGTTCTATTATCAGGTCTATATTTTTTATTGAGACGCGACATCCGACCTCCAAGAGCCCCGAGGACTGAAAAACTGAATGAGTTTACAATTGCCTCACTATGTACTTTATATCATACATTTATCTTGTTTATTGTTGTATTTATTTGAAACTTCCATGTTTTCTGATTTTTAATTTTTTTAATTTTTTTATTTATTTTATAGCTAGGTCTCGTTTAAATTGAATATTTATACGTATCTTAGCACCGTTTAAGTAAACGTTCCTATTTCCAGCCCATATGTAATCCCATTAAATATATCTAACATCAATCAATCAATCAAATTGTCACGCCTTTTTCCCATAGTTATAGGCAGAGACAAAAGAGGGCTTGCCACGATCCTGACACAACTCCATCGCTTCCTTCACATCCACAATTCTCATCATACAAGCTCTATGGTTATGGGCACTAGGCATCTAACATCGTATCGTTAAATCTAATTAACTTTTAATGTCCCTATATAACTTAACTTAGTTAACGGCAGACATGCGTCTTTCTAATTTAGTGCGGACTAACGAAGTAAATGGAGCCCGTAGAAAGGAAATTATTGATTTCAAACCAATTTCCGGTTGATTGCCTTTAACATGGCATAGCCCGCGCTGTGGACAGGTGGGGCGTGTGTGTGCGGTGATCCTAACGCCTCCCTCGGGGTAGTTTGATGATTTTTTCATTAAATCACGACTGGACGAATTTGTTTGCCAACATTCAGTAAATCGTATGAAAAAATGTATGCTAGCTTATGTCATTTAGACAATGGTTTTTAAAATTGATTTGCATTTATATTTTATCTAAAATAAAACTAGTTAAAAAAAAAGAAACGCCAACTATTGTGTTAGGTTGTTCTCATCGTTACCTCACAGTAGGGAGTGTACTTTTTTTTTATTGTGATTCGAACTCTGACTTTAACCCGCCTGATGGTAAGCAAGAGGAGGTCCAAGAATGCCGACGACTGAAAAAACTGAGTCAGTTCACGGTCGTCTCAGTTGCCGTCACTATGCCGGGCAATAAAATATTTTATTGATTTTCTTCGGTTTTTAATAAGAGTACAAATTTTCATATTATTTAGACGTCTGGAAGTTGGTGAAGATTAATTTGAAAGATTCCGTTACGTACATACAAGTCAAGCTAATAAAAGCGTGTTTACAAAACTTGTGTTTATAAGTGAACGGACAAGAATTCATTAAAGTGATTTACTTTTATTGTTTTAAGCTCCAATATCGATTTAAATAAATATATTTAATACCTAAGTAATAAATGTGTGAATGGAATTTTTCGGAAATGACTCGCAAACGATTTTTACTGTTTATATCATAATCCATATACCTATCTCACGGATTGATAAAGAAAGATAAGCAAACGAAGTGATAGGTACTTGAAACCGACCAAAATAAAAAAATCTTCATTTTGTCGACGCACCACACCATTTTGTTTACATAGAGGGGACGCGAAGAATATATTTTTTAAAACAATGACGGCCATTCACTTTTATCAACGCATCGTCGCCTCGAGGTTAACACTGAAAGGGCACTGTGAATAGAGTCCCTGCGGCTGCACCGGCAGGCTATCAGCTCCTTGAATGGCCATTAAGCACCTCGGGGCGACGATAACGTTGAAAGGAGCGAACATTAGTTACTCTATCTATAGAAGGTGTTTACATTAAAGGCATACTCATTACCTTCATCATTTCTTCATCCTGGCGCTGAGGCATCGGCGGACCGACTTGTCTGTCTTCGTTCACAGCCACATTAGCACTCTGGTCACTTTGCACATCACTGCCAATGCCGCCATCAGGTCTGGCACGACCCTCAATTATGTCCCATGGAACGTTCTCATCGTATACAGCAACGTTATAACTTTTTACCCCACTGTGAAACTTCCACGGTATCTCATCCCCACTCTCCCTGGATCTTCTCCTCTTATGTCGTACTTTATGCCTTGTGAACCTGCTGGTTGTGTCTGTATTTCCGTAAACGTCGTCCAGCATTGCATGGTAAAGAGTGTCCAAGTCCACTTTGGATTTATGTGTATGCTTATGAACTACTGCTGTCGGGGACGACGTAGGGTCTGGATTTTTGCTCAGCCCTTCAGCGTCCCAAAGTTGTATTCTAAGAATGTTGTCATGCGAAGCGATGTGTGCACTCGAGATCGCGAACACTAGCGAGAACGCGAGAAACACGCACGCGCCATACGCGTCCATCTCGCACGGCGGCCGCGAGGATACTGAAAACAGCCGGCTGCCGGACTGATAGCCCGCACCCTCCGCTTTCCCGCGTTTTTCGATAACACTTTTCCCGTATGAACGATGCAAACCAATCGACGTTTAATTTTCAGCTAACACAATTCATGTCACTATGCAGCTTGTTACTATAGGTGTTATCTAAAAAAGAGTTTACTTTACTAGGTATATTCTTTTTGTATTTTACAGCCTATATCAATTTATGAACAATGTCAAGCGATATTTTTTTTTATTGGGGCTCAATATATTGACAACGACGTCTGATGATGAGCTAGAATGCGGTCCATAAATGAAAGCAATTGCTATTACAATTAAATGACTGTAAGTAGCAGTCACATCTGCCATGCTAGCCTGGTTTGAAGGGCAACTTACATGCTGATTTCGAAACGCGACTAAGTCACTTTACCATCAGTACACTTGTAAGTGGTAGTACTACCCCGGATCAGCATCAATGCCTACCACTCTTGGACAAGCAGACCCGGTATAAATATCCGCCTCCGTTTTAAGTATATAAATATCTGTAATATTCAATCTAATTATTAAATATTACAAATTAAAACATGAAACAAATCATTGCTACAATAGGAAATTGAACCCACGACTTTAGGTATCCCTAACGGACTGGCTTGCTAACCAATTCGCCAAGCCTGTCGTGTAAAAAAAAACAATAATATTAAAAGGGAAAAATATATTTCTCATATAACAATGCTTATATATGTATATTATGTAAACATTTGTACATGTATCGGCGTCTACTTCATTCACCTAAAAGTTATTTATATTTTACAAAGGAGGCAGACTCGCCTTTTTGATCTCGGCATGTCTGGCAGGAGATTTGCTGTAATCCAACTAAAGGGATGTTGAAACGAACGAATCTTATAAAGGAACTAGAATTCTAGTTTTATATCAAAGCACAATGTTCTAAATTAAATTAAATAGACTGACAAAATAACATAAAAATTATGTAGGTATTATATATGCATACGTACATACACTTGCGACTCCTACACTTTTTTTTATTAATTTGACTTGGTGGTAAGCAAGGAGACATGGGGCCGACCGCGAAACTTCAATGGTAATGATTTAGCGGAGCATTATTCCACTAGTTAGAAAAGGAAAGGAGTACTCCCAGCTGTACGGGTGTTGCGTACAGGGCTCAACTTAGCCGGTGACGTCTTCTCGTTAAAGCGCATATATATTGATTACTTTGTCGGTAAATCGTATGCGAGATATTGGACACATGCAACGCCATCTAGCGGTAGCATGTAGCGGTCGCTACAATGACAATTAAATTCATTCCCATTTGTCTAAAAGTTACGCGGTCGCTGTTAGTGTCAAAAACAACCTTTATTCATTTGGACAATGAGTTTCAATGAGCTTGAACTACTAATAAAAATGAACATCGATTCTTAATAGAGTTCAACTGTCAAAACGAATCCTACTGTCATTATCATTGAGTTACGCGGTCGACCCGTGAGTCCAAGAGTGCCGAAGACTGAAATAAACATTCAGTTCGCTGTTTCCTCAGTCGCCGTCACTATACCGACGAAAGAGCATACAAGCTTTATACTCGTATATCACGTAATATAGGTATACATGTATAGCTAAGATGGCTTAGGAACTACTTGGCTCCAGTTTCTTGTCGTCTATATAAAAATATATTTTTTTGTTCTACATTTCTATACTAAGCTAATAAACGTGTTTGTATCATAGAAACTGGACAACCAAAGTACATACGAGTATATCAAAGATATATAGCGTTTAATGTTATGCAATATGTTAGCTACCTAATTCACTCTTTCTTTATTTTATTACATATTTATTTATTTTTACAGTAGAGTCAAGCTCTGTATGAAGCTGAGCTTGTATGAAGATAATTGTGGATGTGAGGGAAACGAGGGAGTTGTGTCAGGATCGTGGCAAATGGCGCTCCATTGTCTCTGCCTATCCCTGTGAGAAAAAGGCGTGACAGTTTGATTTTATTATTGCTTTTCTTACTTATATATTCTACTTATATATTTAAAGTTTTTTATTTTTTTATAATTAGGCTACATAATCGAACTTATTTATTTTTTATTCTAACACGACATTTGACCTTGACCCGCCTGATGATAAGCAAGATGGGATCCAAGAATGACGACGACTGAAACAACCAAGTTAGTTCATGGCTGCCTCGGTCGCCGTCAATATGCCGGCCAAAGGTGCTTCTTCACGCATACATAAAAATCAAAGAGCGCCGACGACTAAAAAGCGATTCAGTTTCAGTTGCCTCATTCGGTGTACAAACCGTGAAGTGACTCAGTCACATTTAACTCTTTTTCGTTTTGTGTCCTAAAAGACTTTTTGAAAAAAAAGTCTTTGCTTTGGCCACCATAGTCACGGCGACTGAGTCAATTGTGAAATGAAACCGATGCTCCCCTTCCAAGTCGAGGTCAGATGTTGAGTCACAATATCAATCAATCAATCAAATTGTCAAGCCTTTTTCCCACAGAGATAGGCAGAGACAATGGAGCGCCACTTATCACGATCCTTACACAACTCCCTTGCTTCCTTCACATCCACAATTCTCTTCATACAGGCTCTGTGGTTATGGACACTAGGCAACCTAGCTTTCTTGAGGATGTTTCCGATTTAGTCGGAAAACACTCTCCTGTTTAACGCATCCATCCACATCAGATTTATAAATTCCTTTCGTCAATCTACTTTCCATGTGCTCAAACCATCGAAGCATTCCTTTATCAATCCTTGTCACTACATCTTCTTTCAAACCACATCTATCACGCAGTTATCATCTATTCCTTATTCTATCCGCTATCGTCACTCCACATACACTCCTTAACGACCGCATTTCTACAGCGTTAATTCTACTTTCATGCTTCTTCTGCCATACCCAACCTTCACTTAGGTATGGGTATGTCTTCAAATAATGTATGGAAGTCTTAATAAGATAAAATAAAAATCACGTGGTGGCTATTTAACGTTCATCGTATCGAGTGCACAATGTCATAAGCTTGCTGGGTGTAATGCGTAGAAGTCTCACCTTCAAATCACCGAATTAGGCGATATGTTAATTGGCCCTGTTTGTAAATATTTTTTAATGTTTTAATAACAAATTATGATACATCAAACCAAATTGTCACGCCTTTTTCTTACAGGGATAAACAGAGACAATGGCCGCTATTATATATCAATCAATCAAATTGTCACGCCTCTTTCCCACAGGGATAGGCAGAGACAATGGAGCACCACTTACCACGATCCTTACACAACTCCCTTGCTTCCTTCACATCCACAATTCTCTTCATACAGGCTCTGTGGTTATGGGGACTAGGCAACCTAGCTTTCTTGAGGATGTCTCCGATTTGATTGAAACACACCCTCCTGGGCCTGCCTTGTTTAACGCAACCGTCCACATCAGATGTATTTATGTTCATTATAAATAATTGATACAATCTTATTGTTGTATTAGATATAAGCAAACTCAATATCTTAGAGGATATATATAAAGGATATATATAATTTTTACTCTGAGCTCAATGGCTATTGTCACTCCTCTTCTAAATGTTAGCTGGCAGAAAACACTATTTGCATTGTATTGTTTTTACTGTGAAATATTTTTTTTATTAATATTATAACTATAATAATAAATAAAATACTGTGTTTGATAGTTTTAGGTCCCTTTATATAATTTCTACATATAATCACAGTTAATACTAAGAATACAAAAGACATTTAAAGAGTGGTAGGCCGATCCGAGGTAGTGCCACACCGGATCGGCAGTGTATACAGAAGTGATTTGGTCACGTTTCAGGATCAGTTGTAAGTTGCCGGTTCCAACTAGGCCGGCATAGTGGATGTGATTGCTACTCACAGTTTTTGAATTATTGAATTGTAGCTGATCCTGAAAGGCGATTAAATCACTATACTAGTAGGTATACTTGTAGCAAATATCCGCATCTTTTTTTATTAACAAATATCTTTAATATTTTATATAATTATTAAATATAAGAAATAAAAGCTATGAAACAAAATTTGCTCCGACCGGGAATCGAACTCAGGGGCATTCATTCCGCGTAACAAACTAGTGTGCTAACTGGTCACGCCTATCGTCACAAAAGTATTGTGTATAAGTCTAATGTATTCTAAGTCTAATGTAGACTAATTTAATATATAATTAACATAATTATAATAATACAAATATAATTAATGGAGCAATAATAATAGGAATAAAACTGTAAAATAAGAATAAGCCTTTACGTAATATTTATATACTTTAATTTGTAACTAACAATTGTTCTAATTAATACACTTCTAATTTGTAAATATATTTATATATTTTAAGTACCAGCTAGATTTTGATAGATTAGGTAATATATTGGTAAAACTATATTGATTATGGGGCTGGCATAAGCAAATCTTTAAAGCCCACTCAAATTAAAAATAACTGTAAAACTAAAAAGGTACAAACAAAAAAAAAACAACTACACGCGTCATTCTTCGCTATAGTATGTACACTGTAAGATATTCAATATGTCAATAATTTCCTTAAAGGTAACTTTCGCTGGCAAGGTTTAAACTGAAACAGTTTCTTTAGTAGTCAGCGGAAAATTGAATAAAAAATTCGCGCGTCTACGGTCGTCTGCGGCAGGGAATTGAAGCGATCACTGAGCTACATAAATCTTGATATAAAATGAAATTAGGAGCGGTCACACTATCCAAATTTCTTTGCTAATATAATATATAGGTAGAACTAGAATATGCTAAACAAAAAAAAAATAAAAACAGTTATTTTTTCTACGTTTTTGTGCTAGGCATGATAACCCTGGGATGCGGTATCAGACTACCTCCTCGTGTGCCTGTCTGCTTGTCGTATTACTTCGGTAATGCGGAAAGTGGATGGGCCGGTGCATCCTGGACATCAGTCAATAACTTCCCTAAACGGGGATCTTGTTGGCTGATGGCTAAATGTCTGACGCGTTTCGCTGCTCCACGTATCCCTCTGCTCTCAGAGGGAACTGTGGAGGAGCGAGAGCGGGTGGGTCGGTGAGATCATTCCCTCCCTTACACTTTGCTGGCTCGTAATCCCTGTGTGGTGTCGTGGTCACGTCTCACGGCCAGCAGAGACCGAGGCCAGCCTTAACCGGCCGGACTGCGAGGAGACAACCTCAATAAAAATCCCTAGTTCTGGGCGCTGGGGCTACGCGGCGTCCAGATGCTCGTTCTAGAGCGGCTGGAGGGTACACCAGTCATTAGCGGCCAACCCCAGGGACTTCCCGCCCCCTGGGTGTATTAGGGTTATCAGGGGGCACTGCCCTGATGGACTGTTTATTTCCTCCATTCTCGTGGGAACCAAATGGAAACACCTGAAAATAAACCATCGGACGAGGAGGACAAAAAGGAAGGGGTGTCGCGCAGACGCGCCTTGCGTGCTGTCAAACGCGCAGCGCCACAAATTCAGTCGACCAGGCGACGCGACCAGGGTCAGAGACAGGAGTAAAAGCGCTGGCAGCAATGCCAGTACTAAATGAGGTAGAGGGCGCCCGCCCACTACTTTTCAATATGTCGGGCTGGCTAAGGCCAAAGAGGACCTTAACCGCCATAAAAAGGAAGAAATAAAGCTTCGCCAGGAGGCGGAGCTTTTGGATGTGGTAGCGGCCGCCCGAAAAATGCAGGGCAGAATGCGCAGGGGCATCTACGGCGGCGTCCGATGAAGAGGACGAGGTGGAGGTGGAGGCGATTAAGGGTGTCGCCCTCCACTCAGGGAATCTTAGGGGCACATATGTTAGGGCCCTTAAAGACTCGGCCCTCTCCCTGGAGGGGATGGTTGAGACCCTGAGCCGTCGCTCCACCTCTGACGAGACAAAGAGGCTGCAGGCGGAGCTGGAAACGCTCAAAAACGACGTGGCGGTGATGCGCGAGGAGATGGGGCGCCTAAAGGGTGCCACCACTCCCGCGGCTGCTGTAGTGGAGGTCGAAATGACCGAGTTCCCTCCACTGCAGCCATCGCCGTTGCGTCCAAGGACGGCTGCGTCGACCCTCCCAGTGCCGACGACCAAAACAATGAAGGAGAGCCCAATATGGAGGAATACTTGGGTACCATCATGCGTGCTGTGGGCTGCATGATGGACTCAAAGATTGCGGGGCTGCAAGACATGCTGTTGCCTGCTCAGCCCTGCAGGCCTCTATTGGGCAAAGGGGCGAAAGCAAAAGCCCCCCCACCAGGAGTAAAGACTGTTTCTGCTGTGGCCCAACCGCCACAGCAGAAAAAGGTTGTGGCCCAAGCACCACAGCAGAAGAAGGCTTCTGCTCCTTCCCAAAAAGGGAAGGGCAAGCAGAAGACACAGGCATAGAAAAGAGTTCCCCGCCCACTTCCGCCCCCTCCTGCGTCTATGGACGACGGATGGTTGTGAAGCGTGGGAAGAAAAAGGGAAAAGGGGCACAGAAGAAAAGTGCCCCACAAACAATTTCTTCTTCTCAGGAAGGGAGAGGCATGGCTTCTCCCTCTGAGAAGAAGAAAAAGAAGAGGAAACGAAAACCGCGTGCTCCTCGCAATGCGGCGATAGTTTTGACCCTGCTGCCAGGTGCAGAGGAGGCTGGCTTTACCTATGACAAAATCATAGGTGAAGCCAAGAGTAAGATTTCGCTGGAGCTCGTGGGCCCTATTGGCCTACGGTTCCGGCAAGCCATCACGGGCGCACGCATTCTGGAGGTGCCCGGAGCCGATGGTAGTGACCGAGCGGACGACAGGCCCACAAAGTGCGCAGACCTACGCATTTCGGAGCTGGACGACTCGGTAACTGCCGAGGAGGTAGTAGCCGCCCTTGCTAAAACGGGCGGCTGTCCGGAGGGGCAAATTAAGGCGGGAGTTGTCCGCTTTAACCCCTCCGGAATGGGTGCCATCTGGGCAAAGTGCCCCGTGGTGGCAGTTAGGAAATTAGGGAGCCGATTGTTGGTGGGGTGGTCCTCAGCACGTATAACCGTGCACGTATAACTGCGTTGCATCCGCTGCATGGAGGTTGGCCATGTGGGAGCGAGATGCACCGCACCTATCGACCGCAGCAATGAGTGTATGCGCGCGGTCGATCGGCCATGTGCTCCGCCGACAAACCGCACTGCGTACTCTGCGCAGCGGCTGGCAAGCCGGCGGAGCATCGAGTAGGCGCGAAGAAGTGCGCCTACCTTAAGAAGCGCACCTCAGAGAAGAAGGATGCCGGGGAGGGGGCGATGAGTACAGACCAAAATGGACAGTAAAGCTCATCGCCTTCTAGGGAATCTTAGCCACTGCGCCGCCGCTCAGGACCTGTTCGTCCATAGCGCGGCGCAGTGGTTAATCGATATAGCCGTGGCCACCGAGCCCTACTTTGTCCCTTCAGCCGACAACTGGCTGGGGGACTTAACGGGTTCGGTGCTATACACTTTGCTGTGTACGCCGGTGCCCCGTCTCTCGTTGCACTCGCGAGAGGCCAGGGGTACGCGGCTGCACAATGGGGGGAGACCGTAGTGCTGGGGGTGTACTTTTCACCAAACAGAAGTGTCGCAGAATTTGAGTTGTATTTGGGCGAGGTGGCCAACGTCATTAAGCGTGCCTCGCCCAAACCAGTAATCATGATGGGGGACCTCAACGCCAAGTCTACGGCTTGGGGAGCCTCCAGAAACGACGAGAGAGGCGACACTCTTGAAGAGTGGGCGATAGTGACCGGCCTGTCTATACTTAATAGGGGGTCGATCAACACGTGCGTGCGACAGGGGGGCGGATCGATTGTGGATATATCGTTTGCCAGCCCTTCTGTCGATCAGCGAGTCTGTCACTGGCGAGTGATGGAGGAGGTTGAGACGCTGTCGGGCCATAGTTACGTCCGATTCCCCTTAAGTGGCAGACAACTATCGCCCGCAGAGAGGCACCCCAGCATTTCCCAGATGGGCGTTCAAACGAGTACAGAAGGATCTCTTGGTAGAGGCCGCTTTGGTCTAAGCCTGGAATGCCGAAGCAAGACAGGACATCGGGGGAGAGGAGGCAGCTGAATGGTTCCGAGGCGCATTGACGCAAATTGGCGACGCGTCGATGCCCCGGATGAGCGTACTGAAGGCGGCAAGCGTACTGGTGGAACTCTGCCATCGCGGCACTCCGCATGGAGTGCATTGCGGCGCGCGGACAGTACTCCAGATGCTACCGCCACGGTACCCCTGATGTGACCATTGTGGCACAGCTGTACGAGGCATATAGAGAAAAGAGAAGAGCTCTACAGCTGTCCATCAAAGCTCAGGCATTAAAATACCATAGAATGCCTCCCTACTTACAGAGGATAGTCCGGTCGTACTTGAGCGACAAATACATCACATACGAGGGGCGGTCTGGAGAGATGGTGTGCGGTGTTCCACAGGGGTCTGTCTTAGGACCACTCCTGTGGAACATCGGATACGACTACGTACTGCGGGGCGCACTTTCACGGGGCCTGCTGTCACGTGCTATGCCGATGACACTCTGGTTTTAGCCCGGGGAAGATCTTTTGAGGAGTCTGCATGTCTAGGTAAACTAGGAGTTACTCTGGTCGTCGGCAGGAATAGGATGCTGGGACTGGAGGTGGCGCTGCATAAGACTGAGGCCATTTGTTTTTATGGGCCTCGTCGTGCGCCGCCTCGCGGGTCCAGCATCACTATAGAGGGAACCACAATCGAGGTCGGGTCCACAATGAAGTACTTGGGACTCGTCCTCGATAGCCGTTGGAGCTTCCGCGAGCACTTTGCGGGTCTGGCCCCAAAACACGTGGGTGCAGCGGGCGCACTAAGTCGCCTGCTCCCCAACTTGGGTGGGCCAGATGCCGCAACTCGCCGTCTGTATTTAGGAGTGGTCCGGTCGATGGCCCTATACGGGGCACCCGTCTGGGCGTACACCCTGGTGGACAAATCAGTGGCGCAGCTGCGAAAGTCGCAGCGTGTCATGGCCGTCAGGGTGATCAGAGGGTACCAGACCGTCTCATATCAGGCGGCGTGTGCACTGGCAGGGTCCCCCCCCGTGGGACATAGAGGCGAAGGTCTGCGCGGACACGTACGAACTCCGCGCAGACGAACCTGCCAGGATGCGTAGGCTCCTGTCTCGACGGGAAGTTTTCAGATTGTGGAGCGAGAGGCTGGCGACACCAACTGCCGGCCCCCGAACCGCCGAGGCAGTTCGCCCTGTACTTAAGAAGTGGGCGAACAGGCGGCAAGGTTCCCTCGCCTTCCGGTTAACGCAAGAGCCTTCCGGGCACGGATGCTTCGGAAAGTACCTCTGCAAAATAGCCGGAAGGGAGCCGACGACCAGATGCTACGAGTGTGGAAACTGCGACGAGGACACGGCGCAGCACAATTTAGAGGAATGTTCAGCATGGACACTGCTGCGCCAAAACTTCGTCGAGAGCGAGAGGTCATGGAATGCGGCCGTCTCCTTATGTGAGTCTATAATGCTCCAGAAGGAGACCGCAGAGCCGCGGACCGCGGGAGCGGGAGATATCCCAGGACGTTTCCTCCATCTGCTGCGTCAGAGCCAGGATCCCGAGGAGAGTGACATTTGCCTCTCCTCTCGTTCCCAGCTAGTCCCGCGGGCGGCAGTCATTGAGGTGACTGTCGCCCATTCACATCCAGAGGCCCTCTGGGCCCCAGAGGCAGCGCGCGCTTGTTCCCGCGCGCGCCTCAATACAATTGAAAAAGAGTGCTCAGGAGAGGGATCATCTTCTCTATCCCTCTCCTGAACTCGGGAGGGGCCAGTTTGTTAAAAGAACGGGCCAGCGTCGGCGGAGTTTCGGCGTTATTTCGAGAGAGAACCCGCCCAATTATGGCGACCGGAGGAACACCGCGGGGGTTTTAGTGGGTGCAACTCCCACACTACCCATCCCCTACCTCCAAAGGGGGCGGGTGTCCAGCGATTTCCCCCGCGCAACAAAAAAAGGCATGATAACCCTGCTTGATGTTATAAATCTTTGAATAGTATTGCTTTTTTATTGTGAACTGTCATGACATTATTGTATACCTCTAGATAAAATTGTATTAACATAGAGAATAAATTAGTATTTTAAATTAAACTATAATATAATTGCTTTTAAAATAAGCAAAGTGCATTTTAAACATTTTTAAAGCTTGGCAAGATATTACATTTAAATCACTTGTATTTTAATCCGGAAACGGATCTGAGTACCACCACTAGTAGCTACAAATATCACATAATCACAGTAGATACACTTAAATCACTAGCCGTTTTCAATAAAACCTCGTTAGCTGGTAGAGAATGCTTTTTATTGTCGCCTACTGTGTTGTGTTTATGCTGTGCAATAAAGCAGTATTAGTATTATTAGATTTATATATAAAGAAGTAAAATAGTAAATTTAAAAAAAACTACGGGGTCAAAGCTGTTTAGCTGTAATCCAGCTTTTCAACTGTGATTCAGCTCCAGCTTATGATAGCTAATAAAGATTTTTAGCAGCAATATCTTAATTTTATCCCTGATATCACAAAAGTTAAGAAGATATTGTAATAAAATAATTCTATCTTGAACCATTCCAGTTCAAGATCCCCAACATAATTAAGAAACATTTTTTTATATGCAACATAGCTTTTTCGCTAATTTATTAACTATTGTTTATTATTTTTTTATATGGTATTTTAATATCTTATTGAAAACGACTGTTAACAGATAATTATCTTTGTAATGTGAAATGTGGCAAGCGGCAAACGATGCACACACATATTTTGCATCATTCAAATTATATAATAATAACTATCTATTGGCTGTCTTATATTAAACTAGGAACTACCGCACACCCATACTAAATAATTACAATACATTCCTTATGTATAAAACAAACTAAAATAGATATCATACTTGACTTTTTAGAACTTGTGGACTATGTAAACAAAGCCCTATATCAAAATTTAATATACCTACTGTAATGTTTGCATAGTACCTCATGCAGTAGTAACAACTAAGGATTACTGCAATCACAGGCTCGCCAACGGATTATGCCACACGTCTACCCCCGTCGCAGGGCACGCGTGTTCTACGGTACGCACGAGACAGTGCCACGTACATCTAATAATAGCACGCATGTATATGACCATTCCCATTCTACCATTCCCCAATTATTGCCACATCACTAGTTCTGTCATTAAATCATCGACAACTTTAACATGGTTTGTTTACATAGTTTACAAGTTCTAAAAATCAAGGTATAATTAGATTTGCTTTAAGTTAAGGCGGCCTTGTGTCCAGGGCCGTCTTTACCCGGGGGTTCTAGGGGTGCGGTGCACCCGGGCGCAGAGTCCTAGGGGGCGCATGCCGACCGCCATAAATTTCGATAGGTACCTACTACACTGAGACCACGCGAGCGGAGTCTTGTCTTTCGCACCCCGGCGCTGAATATGCTTAAGACGGCCCTGCTTGTGTCTAAAGATGACCATATAGCTGCCATACCCATTTTTACGAATGTAGAAGCTACGTATGTGACAGAGACGCTTACAATAACGTACATTAGTGCAAATAAGTTATCACAATAAAATAACATTTATAGCACTGCCCGAAAGTTAAGTTCCTTGCGAATATAGGTCGCACTGACAATTATGAAATTTTAATCGCTTTGAAATAAGATTATTTTTCTTTGTATAATCTAAAGGGATTATCCTTCAGGAACTTTAAACCTTCTTTTAAAGTCAGTGTTACGTGTGTGGCATATTCGGTTGTTATCGGTCAATAAAATGCCATAACTGACTAATTTTTATTCATATAAAAAATATACGTATGTAAAAATAATACAACAAAAAAACTATTAAATAACTATTCTTATCATATATATCTTTTTTTTATTTTAGTGCTCAGATAACAATGTTTTATCGATAAGGTATTATCGTAACGGAAAAGTATTGAGCGAAATCCCGTCGCCAACGCGTACAAGTTTTTATACAGGAAAACCTAGTCAAACTGTTACAATAGTAGTGACCGGAGTTGATAGGTGATATTTTCCTATAACCTTCATGGTTTGATACGGTCTTGTGGACAGAGACTAAGGTCACTTTTCATTAAAGGTGTGATTCCGATGGCGACCGCAGACTGCAGCCTGCGACCACTGGTTTGTATGAGATCTGTGCAAGGCGACATTGCAGTCAGTCTGCAGTCTGCGGTCGCTATCTAATTCACACCTTAAATTGTCTACCACTGGGTAAATAATCTAGATCAAACCTACTTTTAACAAGAACCTACTTTTATATAGTCCGAATTATAAAAAAGTCACTAATAACTAAGAAAACCGTTTATTCTTCCCGTCTCCTTCCATTGATGGGAGATCCAGGAAGATAGGTCCTTAGTCAGTCAATACTTAGATCATGGGCGAAATGCCTAGACAGATTTGCGACGTCTAAGCCTGTGAAGTCTGTAAAGATGTCCGTGGTCGCTGTGCTGGGTTTTGATCTGAATCCGGACGCACTTGGAGACTGAATGCATGCATCCGTTGATCCGTCTTCCTTGCTGCTTACTTCGAATGGGTCTGATATTCCTGGGGTTAGGTATTACATAATATTAAGGTTTAAGTTTAAGGCTTTAAATAAGTTATCAAATATGTTCAAATAATTATTATGGAAATTAGGAGAGGAAAAAAAATATTTAAGGAAAATTTCACTAAGAATACGCGTATAGGTTATAAGAATATTCTAAGAAGCTTATTAACCTTGTTTCTACTTCCTCATTTTACTCCCGCTTCTCTCGCACTGTTCGCATAAAGTTCGGATTGTTCTTTGAAAAACAATCGACAATGAAATCGACAAAACTAAAAAAACGACTCAGTTTACGGTTGTCGGCCAGAGGCGCTTTTTAACGTTTAGCTTAAGGGATCTATGTTAATAGGATAGGTTTTAACTGAGAGAAGTTGATTGATAATACTTAATTTCTAGCTTTTTATGGCAGAGATTTAGATTGATCGGATTTGATTAACTCGTAATGTAAACTAACTCGTAAAAGTTATAACTTAGAGAAGTTGGTTTATATACTTAATTTCTAGCTTCACGTGGCAAGGATTTTAAATACATAGGAGTAATAGAGTACTCACCCAAAACACTTCTAACATCATTACACGGCTGTGAGAAATATATGAATCTGTAAAATCCAGGTGTCCTAACACCACTGCCGACTGGGAAACTTAATGTTATTGTACGAGGGTGCCCTTGAAGTGCTGGAGACTGGGGCACATAGACTTTTGATATATATTCGTAAGCTATGTAGTCATCCAAACTGTGGATATCAGCCTGAAAAAAAATTAACTTAGTCAAGACTAGGCCAACATAGTAGATGTGGTTTATTTATATAATAATTTTTACGACATCTGACTTTGACCCGCCTTATGATAAGCAAGTAGAGGTTCAAGTGTGACGACTGAAAAAAAAACGAGTTTATTCACGGCTACCTCAGTCGCCGTCACTATACCGGCCAAAAGTGCTTCTTCACGCATTGTTTGAAGGATCCAAGGTCATAGGATAAAGAGAAAACATGGGCAGGCAAAGCATTCCACTTGATTACTTCATCTTGCCAGATGGTAAGCAAGGGGAGGTCCAAGAGCGCCGACGACTAAAAATATCGTTTCAGTTTGTAAACATTTCAAGGTTGTAAACATTCCCAAAAAAGCTTGGGTTACAGTGGTCGTAAATTTGCTTTTGAAGAGAGTTGCCGGAAGCGAGAAAGTTGTATGTCAGGATCGTGGAAAGTGGCGCTTCGTCTTTGGCCATTCTTGTTAAAAAAGACGTGACATTTTAGAGTGATATGTTGACAATTGGTAGTCTTTTAATAAATAAAACAAGTGCATGTTGTGTATACAATTTTAAGGCGACCGTGGTGTAGTGGTAGTGTAATTAAAAACCACTTGCCAGTACCAATGTATCTTAGATATATGTACTTTGGCTGTCCTGTTTCTATGATACAAGCACTTTAATAGCTTGGTTTATAAATGTAAAAATATATGAATATAATATATGAATATAAAGAATATCATACGTCAAATATTCCAATCCAATCATTAGGATGAACTTGGACATCCTGCGACAGTGTGCAGAATGTTCTGAAGTCTGCATCTCCAACATACCACACATTTGTTATAGGAGCAAACTGCACTGTTTTCTCAGTGTAGTCAGAAAATGTCTGCAACAATTTTATTATTTTAAATGTAGGTTATACACACACATACATGTACATTTACGAGACGTACATGCAGTAGTCATCTCCGCTCTTGGGTTGAATTTGTACTCATACATGGAGGAAATATATTTAAAAATACCAACTTTAATCTAACATAAAAAACACCCCAATATAATGATACATATTTACAATTATGAAAACCCCAAGAGTTATTAATGGATTTATGGAAATAATAAACAAAAATATTATTTAAAAAAAAACACTCCCAAATATAATATATTAAACCAACAAAGAACCATATTAGAAATAAAACGTGAATGGGGCCAAAAAAATGTGACAAAAATTTACGACCAGTTTAAGAATGATAGGCAAGTAATTAATGGTCATTTGCCCAGACTGCCGAACCGACTCAGTCGCGTTTGGCTTAAAAGTTGCCAGTTCCAACTAGGCCGGCATAGTGGCCGCGACTGCCACTTGCAGCTATTTATCTGTAGTTGCAGTCGCATTTATTCACCGACCAAAAAAAGTGAGACAAAACTAACTACATGGACCAAAACTATGGAAAACCCCTCAACATATCGCTAGAAAAACAGAAGGTGATACACGACAAAAAAATATTTAAACCTCATTCAGTAATCTGCCTGAATTAATAATTATATATTTATGGTCGATATCAACACCACCACAATCTACAAAAAAAAGCATAAGCACCACCCGAAAGCACCACCAAAAACCACTCCAGATCTTACCTCCTCCGTTTTCTCTTCCTCGTCATATACCACACTCTCTGGACCGTCTACGACATTCTCCTGGCCATCTACCACATTCTCTTGACCAACTACAGAATCGGTAGGTGTAACTACAGCTGACCTCATTCCTATATTTCTTCTACCAATCTTAGGAAGTGCTGGTGACGATTTTATGTTCAAAGATAACGGTGTCTATCGTGCAAAATAGCATGCATTAATTAAGCTATAACCCGCGCAATTTAAGATTCACTATAACTACGTCGAATATACTTATATACTTGAACTGACATAGTGACTGTCTTTGGGTTCGAAATATTAATTACTATTTCCTTGTAAAATATGCTAGCTATACTATGGCTATGGCCACTTTGACTTGCTCATGAAGTTTCGTATTTTTTGTTTATTGTGACTCGACATATGACAGAACCTCGCTTGATGTTAGGCTGGAGTGTGTTCCATGAATGGATGTCATTGCTACTACAATTCGTAGCAGTCACACATCCACTATGCCTAGTTGGAACCGGCAACTTACAAGCTGATCCCGAAAAGCGACCAAATCACTTCACGGTCTGTATACTTGTAAGTGGTGGTACTAACCCGCATCGGCAGACTGGGTACCACTACCTACCACTCTTTTATAACCATACCCGAAGCAAATATCTATCTCTTTTTTTTATTAACAAAATATTTGCATATTTAAAATAATTATTAAATATTACAAATAAAAGCTATGAAACAAATATTTGCTCCGACCGGGAATCGAACCCGGGACTTTACGCGCAACAAACCAATCTCTGACCATTCGTCCACGCCTGTCGTTTTTTTGTCACTATAAAAGCAACAATTGTTTCTTCAAACGTAATTTATAATTTATACGAAACTTTATGAGGGAATCAAACGTCAACTTGACGATCATAGCGTGCCGCTGGTATAATAGGCTAATGAATAAGTTGTTAATTTTTCTTAGCTGATTGCCCGTCAAATTCACGGGGGAAATGACTTAGAGAACTATGAGGTTATAAAACTCATCAGAACATTTGCTATGATAGTAGCAGTTTGCACCTACTACTATCGCATCTTAAACCGGGTGGGTTATAATAAAACAGTCAGGTTTGTGTTAGGTGCAAATCTACCTATTCTATTATACTTTGAAGACATGCTGAAGATCAAACTAATAACAACTTTTAACAAGTCTAATTTCCAAAGAAAAATCTTTCCAATTTGAAACTGCCATTTCGGAACCACACTGACTATACGAGCGGCACGCTATTGCGGCCGTTTTGACATTTAACCGTTCATTAAATTTCGTATAAATTAACACGTTTGAAGGAACAAATTGGCGCTCTATATTGTCACTACAAAGAAAATCAATTAACTCCTTCAAATGTAATTATTAATTAATACAAAACTTAATGAACGGTTAAAAGGCGACCGTGGTGTAGTGGCAGTGCAATGGTTACGCAAAACCGAAGAGCACGAGTTCGAGACCACCCACCGGTACCAATGTATCTTTGATATATGTACTTTAGTTGTCCTGTTTCTATGATACAAGCACTTTATTAGTAGCTTAGTATAGTAATGTTATATAAAAAAATTAAATAAAAACGTCAAAATGGCCATCATAGCGTGCCGCTCGTATAGTTAGAAAGCGGCCTTTGTCATATAAAAATCAACCTTAAACTAATGTAAGAAGTAGTCTTTTTAATTCTACTTTATTAGTTGTAATAAAATGAAAAATTACCTTGATATTAACTTGGGCTACAACTGGTTTATGGTCACTGACCGTATAATGTTGTATATGGTTGTAGGACAATATCTCAGCTTTTAATGTCACATTTTCATAATTATTTGGAATAACTTTGTATAGAATCCTGTCTGTCCATGATGGCTTTCGTCTGTAATTCAAAATGGTTCTTTTTTTAAATTGTGACTCGACATATGACAGCACCCAGCTTGATGTTAAGCTGAAGAGTGGTCCTCGAATGGATGTCACTGCTACTACAATTCAATATCTGTAAGTAGCAGTCACATTCACAAGCCCGCAATTTAAGATTCTTGTAAGTGATTGTACTACCCCGGATCGGCAGATTGGGTACTACTGCACACTCTTTAAAATAATCATTTTAATTAATAGATCGTCGGTTCTGACTATAGCGAGACAGGCATCGCTTATAGATCGCACTTTAGCTTTAAACAAGAGGGTGTGCAATTATACGAGTACGTTAAGCCAATAGGAAAATTAAATATACAAATAAATAGTTTCTTTTTGAAACGACAGCAGTAATACATTGATGTTTTTTTAAATATTATTATTGTGACTCGACATACTCCGCCTGATGTTAAGCTGGAGTACGGTCTATAAATGGTGGTAACTGCTACTACAGGTAAAAAACTGCAAGTAGCCGGCCTAGTTGGAACCGGCAACCTACAAGTTGATCTATACCCCAAACGCGACTAATTCACTTCAGAGTATGTGGTGGTGCTACCCCGGATCAGCAGACTCCAGACCACTTTTTGAAACAACCACGAACAGTCCGCCTACAACTTTAATTACAAATATTACTATATATATATAACTTACTTGAGATCATAGTCATCAGTACCAATATTGTATTTGTATGTCGGTGGGAATTTTATATCGGATTCGGTGAACTCTGAGAACGCCTCCCCACTGTCCATCACTGCTAGTAACTGGTCGTGTTTTAATACGATGGCATATACGTCCTTTTCCACTTTGCCTAGATTCTCAACTATTTCCAATGAATTGGGACTACTGCCTGTGGGATGGTCGGTGCGGAAATTTAGGTCTCCAATCCAAAATACGTAGCTGAAATGTTCAAATAATGAGTTATCAGAGACGAGATGTGACCTAGTTAGAAACCAGCAACTTTCAAGCTGATTTCGTAACGTGACTAAGTCACTTCATGGTCTGTACTTGAAAGTGTTGGTACTATCCCTGATCGGCAGACTAGGCATCACAGCCCACTCTTTAACAACCAGACCTGGCGTAAATATCCGCCTCTTTTTTTATTGACAAATATTTCTAATTAATACATATTACAAATAAAACCTATAAAACAAATCCTTGGTCGGGAATCGAACCCGAGACTTAAGGTGCTAACTAATTTGCCACGCCTGTCGTCAAAAATTCCACTAGTTTTCAGCTTAACTGAGTTCATAATTGAGCTCTAATAAACTCTAATTAAATGTTTGTGTAAGAAACCTACACAGACTCTAAAACAAAATGTTTTTTGTTGGTAAGTACATTGGGAACATTAAAAACAAGTCTGTTAAAAATACGTTAATGTATGACATAAAAAACGCTAGTGACGTTAGTTAAAACACCAGTTAAGGTAATAAAAATAAAATAATATCCTATTATAGTTATTTTAAGATAAAGTGAAACAAATAAGTACTTATGTAGGTGCGGTCAAGAGTTTTAATTTGGATAGCATTCCAATGACATGTCCTTTAAACCGATCAAATCGAAGAATCCTTAAGAAAGCTGGGTTGCCTAGTGCCCATAACCGTAGAGCTTGTGTATGCGAGGGAAGCGAGAGAGTAGTGTCAGGATCGTGGCAACCACTTGCCGCTACCAATGTATCTTAGATTTTATTAATGTGACTCGACTTGCCAACCGAGCGAATACATAATATATCATTACATATATTCTTTGGCCGGCATAATGACGGTGTCTGAGGCAATGATGAACTGAATCGTTTTTTGAGTCGTCGGCGCTCTTGGACCTCCTCCGCCTACCATCAGGCAAGTCGAAGTCAAATGTCGAATCCCAACAAAAATAAGGTAAAAATAAAGTGAGTAAAAAATATAAAAATTAGTATCAAAAATATTATAATTGATTTAAGTAATAAAAATTTACAACTTACTCGTGATATAGGATATTGATTGTCTCGTTGACGTGATAAGTATGTTGTTTTATTATAGAGTTATAATCATTAATGCGGTCTGCTAGCAAATGTTCGTGGGCTGTTAAATGGCAATTGACCAGGCATATTGAACAACCGTAGATGTTAAACCTCACACTAACAGCCCCTTTGTTACCCTGCAACAAATAATTAAACCGTTAAGTGATTCAATCGCGTTTCGAAATCGGATTGAAAGTTGCCGTTTCCAATTCGTTACGCGTAACGTGCCGGATTGGATTCTCAGTCAGAGCAAAGATTTGTTTTATAGCTTTTATTTATCATTGATTAAATTAAACATTACATTTTTTTTGTTAATAATAAAAAGAATATTTGCTCTGGGTCTGATTGTCAGAGTAGTAGGCGCCCAGTTGCCGATCCGGGATAGTAACACCACTTTCAGACCGCAAAGTCACTCAGTCACGTTTAGGGACAGCTTGTAAGTTACTGGTTTCAAGTAGAGATGTAACAACTCGACTTTTCAAGCCGGGTTTAACCGAATTGGATCGGTTAACATCTACAATAAACAGGTTTGAATTAGTATATATAATTTTATATCAGACACCAAATTTATTTAGTCATATTTGACATCCGAAATTCTGTAGGGAAACCATACTGTGTATTAGGCAATTTAGATTGTTGGACCGAATTCGTCAACTCGGTTTGAATCTAATTTATCAATGCGGCTTGCGAATCGGGTTATCCATATTTTTTAATCAACCTAACTCAGTTTAAAAAAATTCGAAATCGTCCCTTTAGCTAGGCCGGCAGAGTGGATGTGACTGCTATTTACAGTTATTAAATTAAAGTAGCAGTCACCTCCATCTATGGAATACACTCCAGCTTAACATCAGACAGGGAGCTGTCATAAGTCGACTCAAAAAAGTCCCTAGTTCGATTCCCGGTCGGAGCAAAGAGTTGTTTCAGAACTTTTATTTGTTATATTTATAAATTAGATGAAATGTTGACATAATGTCGATACATAATAAAAATAAATAAACAAATCCTATTAACTTCTAAAATATTTAGATCTTACTTCTTACAAGGAAATAGGAAACACTTTTTTATAAAACAACTGACTGAAGACAATTAAAATATACATTAAAAACTACGCAAATATATATCTAATTTGCATAATTATATATTGTTATCTTCTTTATGTATTAAACCTTTTGCTAACCTTTACTGAGCTGTTGCCAAGCAAACTTTGACTTCTAAACTTGACAGAACTAAGCTCTACGTCACGTTAGGTGTCATAATGGGACACTATACTTTTAAACACTTTTACAATCTCAACATTTCAAATAGCCCCCTTTTGTAGTTTGACTGCATGAGGAGGAAACAGCCGCGCATGTGCTGTTAAATGTCAGCAACGTGATCAAATCGCTTCCAATGATACCTCATTTGTCAAATTATGATAAGTAGCTTAGAAGTTATAAGGGAACAGATTAGCAATCAATCAATTGTCACACCTTATTCCCAGAGGGATAGGCAGAGACAAATTCTGTATGTACACCCATATATACTGGTCAAACACCTGACCTCCCTCTGTTCTTGGGTAAATAATAAAATAAAAAAAGAATTAAGTTGATGGTGCTTCTGGAGGTCTGCAGGAGCGAGAAGGTACTACTCTGGTACAAAACCAATGAATCTATTGAAGTGGCAAAGGCATAATGAGCATCTCACTAAAGCTTAATTTCGCAAATTACAAATATTTCCGTGAAGACAACCAAGCTATTGCTATTTCATAACCACTGTCACATCCCTCATGTTTTTTTTTTATAATGAAACGAAGTCTAATATTTTTTTTATTTTTCTACATTTCTATAATAAGCTACTAAAGTGCTTGTATCATAGAAACAGGACAACCAAAGTACATATATCAAAGATACATTGGTACTGGTGGGTGGTTTCAAACTTGTGCTCTCCGGTTTGTGTAACCATTGCACTGCCACTACACCACGGTCTCCTTGAACATTGGTCATCCAGCTTCTATGATACAAGCTCTTTTAGTAGCTAGTATAGAAATATATAATAAAATAGTTTTTCCAGTTCCATTGCTTAGTAGACACAAGTCAAAACACTTACCCACATACCACCAAGTCCTGTTTTGGTGTACTGCGCTTCCATCTCTCTCAAATGTGTGACATGCTTCATTTGTGAATATACCAGGAGTAATAGCCCCTGGAGTCTCATGGTTTTAGCCAAGATGTATCCTTGCTTACATAGAATCTTGTTGAAGCTGGTAGACCAAGGGTCACTAAATAAGGTGTCCATCACCATGTTCTGCGGCTGGGATTTTACTTCTTGAAGACTATAAAAGTTTATTTTTGTGATTAATTTGTTTATGAACACATTATTTTTATTATAATTCAAATGCAAAAAAAAACTCGTTTTTTAATAACTAAATTTGATATATTTAATCTTATTATTAAACATTATCTACCAACAAAAGCTATGAAACAAATATTTGCTTCAACCGAGAATTGAGCCCAGGACATTATGTGTATAGAACTGACATACTAACCAATGTGCCAAAGTTATAGCACCAATATCCAATTATAGTAGAGATTTAACAATATATAGAAAATTAGTTATTTTGCTCTATTATGTATTCTACTCAATACCATAGATATCAGGCTATCGTCTGACCAAAGGCAGAAGAGATAGAACCATAAAAGTAGATGTATTTTTCAGTTGTCAGTGCTCTTGGACCTTTACTTGCTTACCATCAGGCAAGTTGCAGACGCTGTGTCTTAATAAATATAAAAGGTTAATTAAAAAATATTTACCCAATAATATAGAAGTCTGGTAGTATTTTATTTTTATTGAACTGCGATGGGAAGTCCAATAATGAATTGAGATCCTGGCCAGGTGATTTTGTGGCCACATTCCAAGTCACAAAGTAAAATCTAAAAATAAATATTTCATAAGCAATTTGTTAAATAAAATGAGTGTAGAGATAATTTAATCAAATGTAGGTTATTCATATTAACCTGTTAATTTGAAATCTTAAATAGCCTTGACATTTATATCATAAAAATTAATTGTATACCTTAAAGTATCCATTTTTTAAGTCTGCTAACTTTTGTTTCGTGGCCACAGGCTTTAACTAGGTTTTCCTTTTAAATGAAAACTTAATCCATTTAAATTGATAAATAATATTGAATTATCACAATATATTGATAAGATAATAAATGAAAAACTAATATTGTAAGATATGACACATTAACTATAAAGATATTTACACTTCACAAGTTTCTCTACATAATATACATTAAATTAAAGGTAACTTATGTCCGCAAATAAGCAAATAATAATTTACACTGATGAAATTAGCAAAACAAGAGCGACCTTTTATTTTTTACAAGTACCAAGTGTTCACGTAAAAATCCAAGTCGTGTTGACAAATTATTTTTCATTATATAAAATTTTATATATTATGCTAAAATAAATATAAAACGGATAATTATGTTTAAAGAATTAATAAACGTAACAATTTTAAATGAAACAAAATTTAATTTAAAATAAATAAAATTTTACAAAAACATATTTGCGTTACGTTATTGCTATGTTTACTATATCAAATAACTATCGATACACGATTAAGATTTTTGTATTTTTCTGTAACAACAATGTGCAATATGTACAATTATACTTACAACAATATGTAAGTATAATTGTAATTAAATACAATCTTTATTAAATAAAAATAAACCATTAAATAAATAATTTGTTATTTCTATTATTTAAAAAAATCAAACCTTAGTAATAGTCGGATAATAAGAGTCGGATTTAATTCCTTCACTGGAGGAACCTTCTTATGAAAATATTCAATCCACTTACGAAAATCTTGAAAAATCCATTCGATTAGCTGCGGATAATTTTATACCTAAAAAGAAATTCCATCCAAATAAAAAAATTCCATCCCCTCCTTGGTGGGATGATGAGTGTACTGCGGCGGTCAAACGCAGAAATCAAGCAGAAAAATCTTGTAAAAAGTTTTGTAACTTGACTAGTTACATTGATTTCAAAAATATTCAAGCAGCCACTAAAAGACTCCTACAAAAAAAGAAGCTTCAAAGCTGGCGAAGATTCTGTGTATCCCTATCTCCCGATACCCCATCTACCCTAGTTTGGGATAAAATTAGAAGATATAGAGGTTCTCATTCTGGATATAATCCCCTATCCAACTCTATGGGTTGGGTAGAGGGTTTTGCCGACATTCTGGCACCCCCATATGTTCCGAGAGACACGAATCTTGTTGGCACCTCTGGGGTATCCCCAGACCCCCTTCACAACCCTTTTAACGAGACAGAATTGGATCTGGTCATGGACAAGATCCGAACAAACTCCACTCCTGGACCTGACGGAATACCCTATCTTTTATTAATCAAAACTAAATCAGCTACTCGATCGTACTTTCTTAAAATAATTAATATCATCGTGGGTTCAGGATGTATTCCACCTAGCTGGAGAGAACAAATAATTATTCCTATTAAAAAACCAAATAAAGATCCCCTTGTCTCTTCTTCCTACAGGCCAATTGCTCTATCCTCATGCTTTGCCAAAATGGCAGAACATCTTATTAAAAATCGATTAGAGTGGTTCGTGGAAAGCAATAGTCTCCTTTCCAAAACCCAATTTGGTTTCCGAAAGGGGAAGAGCACCTACGATAACCTCAGTATACTGTCTACTGATGTTTTACCGTCGTTCTCCAGAAACGAATCAGTGGTAGCCATTTTTTTGGATGTCCTGGCGGCCTATGATAACGTCGATCTCCACATTCTTAGGCAAAAAATGCATAAGCTAAGTATTCCTGGAAGATTAACCGATTTTATTTTTAAAATGTTTGCAGAAAGACACATTCATTTTAGGATAGCAGGAAAATCTATGCCGCCTAGAACCATTTGGAGAGGCCTACCGCAGGGTTCGGTTCTAAGCCCTCTACTATATGATATCTACACTTCCGACCTGGATCATAATGTAAATACTAACTGTAGTATAATACAATACGCAGATGACTTGGTCTTATATGTTCAACATAGAGACATTCTTTGTGCTTCTGATATCCTTAATCGTACATTGGCAAAACTGAATGACTGGTTATTTATACATAACTTATCAATCTCTCCTTCTAAAAGCTCTGTAGTAGTTTTCTCTAGAAAGTATAAAGTCCCAAATGTCTCAATAAAGATAAATAACGAACCTGTGCCAGTCTGCGATAGTGCTAGGTTTCTAGGTAGAATATTTGACTCTAGGATGACAGGCCGACCTCACATCAATAGTGTTGTCGACAGATGTGAAAGAAATTTAAACATCCTACGTGCTCTGAGCGGCGTCTGGTGGGGTGCCCATCCTTCTACCCTCAAAATTCTTTACAATGCCCTCATTAGGAGCATCATGGACTATGCCTCGTTTCTCTTAGAACCTGGTAACAAGTTTGCTCTTCGCTGTCTTGACTCCGTGCAACATAAATGTCAAAGGGTGATCCTTGGGGCCATGAGAAGTTCCCCCACCAACTCCCTCGAAATAGAATCTTGCGACCCTCCTATGGTGCTAAGACGCCAGTACCTGGGAGACCGTTTCCTTTTTAGGACTCATCTTTTAGTTGACCATCCACTCTTCCCGAAATTGGATTTATTGCTCCAGTATGTCGTTACTGGATCATTTTGGAAAAATAAATCCAAACCCTGTTTAATAAAAAGTTTACAAAAACTAAAATCTATCCCCTATGAAATTAAAAGATTCCCCATTCATCCACTATTCTGTTATGACTATTACTCTGTTTTGCACTCTCCAAATATTATTTCCCTTAATATTGACAAGGACACTTGTAACCCCAACCTCAAACTGTCTAAACTAATTGATAATAATTGGGCTACACATGATATATTTTATACGGACGCATCTAAATTAAAGGAATTAGGTCGTATGGGTTCAGCATTCCTGCACAAAAACTCTGGAAAATTCAAAATGTTTAATTTTCCCCATTACAACTCAGTCTTCTCTGGAGAGAATATTGCGATTTTAGAATGCATTAAGTATATATCTTCTCTTAAAATCCCTCATGCCATTATCTTCACTGATTCTCTGAGTTCCCTTCAATCCCTTTCCTCAAATCCATTTAAACGAAACTCCCTCTGTCCTCTAAGTTTAAAAATCAAACACTTTTTAAAAAACTGCGCAGATAATAACATAACTATAACGTTGGCTTGGATACCGAGCCATGTGGGTATTATTGGCAATGAAATGGCAGACCAATTCGCTAAGTGGGCTACCACTCAGGGTGCCAAAATGAATGTCATTCCCAACGTCCTGGACATCCTGAACATCCCATCCAAATCCATGTTTAATTCCTGGAAATGCCATTGGGAGAGATCCAGCACATTAAAAGGAAAACATCTCTATCAAATCCAACCTGAAATCCCACGTAAACCTTGGTACTCCAGAATTAGACTAAGTAAATCCCTAACTTCTAGTTTAATCAGAATGCGTATAGGTCATTGTTCCACGCCAGCTCATCTTTATAGAATTAAAGTTAGGGAATCACCACAATGCCAGTGCGGTTCTAGAGATGGAGACCTTGAACATATTTTATTCCAATGCCCTTACTATTCCTCTTCCTTGTATTCATTCTTAATATCCCATAAAGTTTCCCTCCCCATAAATTTAAATAGCGTTTTATGTCTGGAAAATAGGAAAATAACTAAAGCTTTGGTTAAATTTCTGAATACTAACAAAATCAAATTGTAAATAGTAATTAGTTATTAATTTTAACTTGTTTTGTAGATATCTTAGAAACTAATATTTTTTTTGTGGTCTGTATGTTTTATTTATTTATTTAATAATATTATATTATCCCTTGTAAATAATAGGTTATGGTATCGACCTCATCAAGTAATAAAATAAAAAGCAAACAATCATAATTAACACGACACTGGCAGCGATTCTATTAATCAAGACAAAATAGAGCTTGCCAAACAAAGAAAAGAAGAAGAAGAAGAAGAAACCTTAGTAATAATAGCATAGCAACATTATATTTTGACATTTGACACTTTGTTTGTGCTATTTTGGCGGTTTTTCTTGCTTATGGTCGTTTATTTCTGTGGTATATTATTTGCGTTTGATGCTGTTGTCGCTGTTATTTACTATTTATCACTGTTGTACTATTTATTACTTGAAAATACAAGAATATTAATCATTTTTTTATAAACTATATAACTGACTGGCGAAATGAGTGACCAAGAAAAGGTATTGCTATCTGTTGGTTAAATATGAAAGTTTATAACTATATTTAGTATGATCAAACATAGTGAAATTATTAAATAAGATGTTAAGAATACATTGTTTTTCGACAGAGTGTACGAAAGTCTCTCAAGACGCTGCAATCTACGGCTCACGACTCTGATACTTTAGTGGGTAGACCGCTAACAAACATAAAACAACAACTTCGTACTCTCTCTAGGTAAGTACATTATTAAATAGCATTTTAATTGAAGTTAGTACTTAATATGTAATGTAATTATATTATAGCAAAATTTATTTTGTAGTGATAATGATAATGACCGTATACAGACACCAAACCTAAAAGATGTTGAAAAGTTGAATACTCCAAGAAAGCGTTCCACTGAAAGTCCTCCAATGTAAGTATTGAGAATATTTTACAGGCTAATAAACTTAACTCTTGATTTCTTTTAAATAAAATAAAACATATAATTTGTTTCAAAGTTATTTATTATTCATAATGTACACAAAAAATATTAAAATACCTTACTATTATAAAATATATAAGGATTACAATAATTTACTTTCAACACTTCCTTTACATCCAAGTTAAGGCACTGAGGATGCCCCCTTTTTAAAGAATCTACTAGTTCATTCTGTTTATGTGTATTTTTAAATACATTTGCAATTTCTCATCTAAATAAATGCTATTGTATTAAGCGTGGAGTAGAACTCCTAGCACAGGCCTCCTTAAAGAAGCACTATTGGCACTAAACACTATGATTGACTTTAAAAAAGCACTATCACAAATTTGTATTTTTTAAGACAATCAATCAATCAAATTGTCACACACACCTTTGTCCCACAGGGATAAGTAGAGACCCACTTGCCACAATCCTGACACAACTACTCACTTCCTTCCCTCAGAATTGAATTGCACAATTCCAATTTCATAAGAATAACAATTCCGGAGAAGTAAAGTTTATTTGCCCATTTAATTTTCTCACTGCTGGGCCTTCATCTCTTTTTTCCACTTATACTAATAAAATAATTGTATTTAACACTGTGAATGTTTATTGTAGAGAGGCAGAAAATAAAAGAGATGCAAGCATCCAAGTTGAATTTAAAAACAATATAACAGTTGATGACTTGACTAATCCGAAGGCAGCTTCAGATAACTATTGGAAGACGTTGGCTTTGAAACAAAGGTAAGAAATTAAAAATACAATGGCTAAGAAATTTTATTCATAATTAAAGGACTTTATTTATTTTGTATGGGGACTTGGGCTTAATTGTATTAACAATTGCATATACATTTTAAAATAGTTTGATGTACAAAGATTACAATGCAATTGGAATATATCCTTTGTTTTGCATAGTTTAGGTGTACAAAATGATACTTATGACCGTTCAAAGAGAACTGTTAATATGGTGTGTCTATGTGATTGTCAGACGATACAAAATCCATATCTTATTTTTCAAATAACTCAAATGCACAGCAATTAAAAGCCAAATTGTTATTAGTTTTATCAATACAAGTATCGAAACTACCATTTAAGGCGACCGTGGTGTAGTGGCAATGCAATGGTTACGCAAGCCGAGTGCACGGGTTCGAAAGCACTTACCGGTACCAATGTATCTTTGATATATGTACTTTGGTTGTCCTGTTTCTATGATACAATCACTTTAGTATATGTTAAAAGAAAATTTTTTTTCATCATTGCACATTACAAAAGTAGGCCCAAAATGAATGATGTCCTTTGTCATCATGATAAAAAAACCTATTAAAGGGGAAGTCCAGGAGCACCGATAACTGAAAATGCAGTAACAGTTTCCTCAATAGTCAGCACTTTGGACCTCCCCTTGCTTATAATAAGGTAAGTTAAGGTTAGAAACATCTAACCCTGACTTACCTTATTATGCCTACCACTCTTTGACAACCAGACCCAAAGCAAATATCTGCATTTTTATTTATTAACTAATATTTGTAATATTTAATCTTATTATTAAACATTATCTACCAACAAAAGCTTTGAAACAAATATTTGCTTTGACCAAGAATCAAGCCTAGGACATTATGCAACAGCATCACAATAAAAAATACAGTTTAATTTAATTATAATATTTATTATAGAAATCTAATCGAAACTCTTTTGGAAGAGAAACATATGTTGAAGAAGCGAATTGATGATTTAGAACAAGAAGCAGTTCTGTACAAACAAATGCTTGACGAAGCAAGTAGTTTTGTTGATGTTATTAAGGTAGGTCTCCTCTATTTTCCTAATCAATCAACCAAATTATCACGCCTTTTACACAGGAATAGGCAGAGATAATGGAGCACCAGTTGCCACGATCCTGACACAACTACTATAAGTAATAATATTCAAGTGTGACCATAAAGTGGTCAGTCACATTTCAAGATCAGCTTAACGTGAGGCGGGGTGTTGTCATATATTAAGACACAATAAAATATCTATAAATGAATCAATCAAACAAATTGGATCAACAGCTTTTCACAATACTATCAATCAAATTGTCACGCCTTTTTCCCACAGGGATAGGCGAAGACAATGGAGCGCCACTTGCCACGGTCCTGGCACAACTCCCTAGCTTCCTTCACATCCACAATTCTTTTCATACAAGTTGTATGGTTGTAGGCACTAGACAACTCAGCTTTCTTAAGGATTTCTTCGACTTCGTCATAGAACACCCTCTTGGGTCTGCCACGATTAACGCATCCATCCACGTAAAGATTTTATAAATATCTTTTGTGAATCTACTATCCTTTATACATGCCATGTGCCCAAACCATTGAGGCATCCCTTTGTCAATCCTTGTAACGACATCTTTTACAATACTAACACCTTGCTTCCCTCACATCCACAATTCTCTTCATACAGACATATGTAACATACATATGTCTGTATGTATATTATATGCATTCTATTTTAAACAGGAAATGACAAATGATGACAACAATGACACTGGTATTGATTTAAGTGTCAGTACTCTGGATGGGGAGGACGAAGAGGGAGCAGTATCTAATAAGGATGACTAAGACACCTGGCCAAGGTCAAACGTACTGATTCGCAAGTCGTGTGCACTTTTTCTGACCATTTGAACAAACTAATGAAATAAGAAAATGTTGGCTGAGAACTTTGATTTGATGTCAAAGCTCAAACTAAAATAATTTAAAGAAAAAAACCTAACTGTTAGAAAATATCGAATGAAAAGCTAAAATCAGGCAATATAGTATTGGAAAAGGAATTGCGGGCAGGTACAGCAAAGAATTGAGAAACCTATTTGTTGTAAAATTACCAAGGTCATCATTTATTTTGTATAAGAACTTTGGCTTAATTGTATTAACAGTTACGTATACATTTCTAAATAGTTTGATGTACGAAGATTACAATATAATTGGAATATATCCTTTATTTGGCATGAAATGGTCAAACTATACTTATGACAGTTCAAAGCAGAACTGTTAATATGGCGAGTCTTTGTGATTGACAGATGATACAAAATCCATCTTATTTTCCAAATAACTCCATTGCACAGCAATTAAAGACAAAATAGTTATTAGTTTTATCAACACAAGTATCGAAACTACTATTTATATATTTTTTCATCATTGGACATCACAAAAGCTGAACCGATGATAATGTTTTTATTATTAATGACCATTTTTTATGATTTTACATTTATGAGTTAAGCTACTAAGCTTGTATCATAGAAACTGGGCGACCAAAGTACAAATATCAAAGATACATTTTAAGTGTAATAATAAATCTCATAAATTAAACAAATTTTATGCGGCTTACTATCACTTTTATTTTGGTTTTGATTTTACATTTTTTTATTATTCCGATGTTTCGAGAGCTTTGTACCCATTGTGGTCACAGAAATTTGTTTAATTCATTAATCAATGTTAATATCTAAGAAAATACTAATAAATCTCATTTTAAAACTGGAATAACTTAGTACCAAAATGGTTTTAGTATTGATTATGTGTAATTAAAGTATAATTAAAAGACTGTTATCTTAAGTTTTTTTTTTTAATAAATGAGTTTGCAATAAATTTTCGAGTTTCTATTTTTGAAAGTAACGCGTGCAGAAACACTTGGCCGGCATCGGCATGTGACAGCGACTGAGGCAAACTGTGAACTGGAAAACCGTGTATTGCCAGTCGTTAGCACTGGACTTACTCTGATGTCGAGTAACAATAAAAATAAGTTGCTAGTGCCAATGGCAACAGGTAAAAGTGATCATATATAATATGTATATTATACAACACGAGACTCATGTCAATCACGCCCACAAGGATAGGGCAAAGACAATGGAGCACCACTTGCCACGATCCTGACACAACTCCCTTGCTTCCCGATTATCCACAATTCTTTTCATACAAGCTCTATGATTATCTGCACTAAGCAACCAAGCTTGATCATGTATCTGCAGCAGTAGAAGTAATGATACTCGTATGTATGGTGAATAAACGTGTATTACGAATACATCATCATTCATTGTAGTGTGATGTTATAAAATGAACATTCTTTAAAAGCAGGAAAACAGTAAATTACATTTCCATTTAACTGTAGTAGCAGTCGCCATTATAAACCAGTTCAAAATCAGGAGGGGTGCTGTAATATGCCAAACCAAAATAATAACTCACTCTTATTTTGTCTCCCATAAAAGGAAGCCCTAACTATCCTAGCAGAGGGAATAAATTAGAGAAGGACGCCGTGTATAGTGCTTCAAAATACAGTCTCAGACCAATATTTTACGCGTAGATCTTATATCACCGCTTTACTAAATTCATCACCATCAGCCTCATGTAATTTTCATCATTCATCCACTGAAGACTAGGTTGTAAACACTATGTTTTCTTTGCCTACCTAGATCTAAACAAAATAAAAAGAACTGTCAAAAATTGTTTGGCGGGCTGTCAGGGCAGCGTTGTTTTTGTTTTTGTGCTGGTTTTCTTCAATTTTGGTGTTTCATCAAATCGGTGCTGCTTTCTTATTTATCGTATTGTGTAAAGTTTGTATTTTTCAGATTTCTAGAACTTCTTTTCCCATCATTAGATTTTCTTTCTCATACTTCGTAACTTCTAAAAATGAGCATCCAAAAAAAGGTTAGTTTGATAAACATTTGTCGGATTTTATTTGGATAGGTGATTTATTTACACTTATTTATTTCTATACTTAACTTCCAGAACATTCGTAAATCTTTAAAAACTACATCAAACAAAAGCAGCGGCGGCTTAGTGGGTAGGTCTATGAGCACCAGAAATAAATCGTCCAACGAGAATTCCCTTTTGTAAGTTCAATGAATTAATTGTATGGGTATTCAAAAAGAAATACGGTTATAGGTATATTGATTTAATAATGTAATAAATACGAATTGAATCACATGTTTACCATAGAATTAAAATTGGATTGAGTTTTATAACCTAAATACCATGAATAAGAATTTGTCAGGGAAATCCTGGTGAATGGAAAGATCTCAATGCACAAGAATTATTCCTAATAAAGTTTGATTGATATTGCAGTGATATGGAGATTTATAAAGATGAAAATACATTAGTACCAAAAATATCTTCCGAAAAATCCACAAGAAAATCAACCCGAAACTTAAAACATCACCTTTCTGCTGAGAAAAGCACAACGTAAGAACTTTCAATATATGATTTAAACGTTTCAATAGTTAGTCTTAATCCAATGATTACTTTTTAGGATATATGCCTTATACTGATGACCACTATTTTTTAATTAAACATTTCTATACTAAGCTACTAAAGTGCTTGTATCATAGAAACAGGACCACCAAAGTACATATATCAAAGATACATTGGTACCAGTGAGTGGTTTCGCACCCATGCCACTAGGCTTGCATAGCCATTTGCACTGCCACTACACCAGGGTCACCTAATTGTATTAATATTTTTGTCATTTCTATTAATAATATAGCCTGGTAGGCAGGCAGGTAGACATGTCACCTATACAACTCTCACTTTCCTCTCTACCTAACCAAATATAACACCAGACATTTAGCCCCAAAAAATACATATGGCGAAAAAATGGATTCAATGAAAACATATTTTTAGTAATACTGTTTCCTTCTAGTGAACCTAAACAGAAAGGTGTATCTGTTGGCATTCAAGTGAGTTTGTCAGATACAATAACTGAGGCATTATTAACATGCCCAAATATTGCTGCTGACACTCATTGGCAACCATTGGCTGAGAAAAAACAGTAAGTATAAAAAAAGAAATATTTAGACGTAGTTACTTTTTTATAATCCATCAATCAATAAAATTGTCACGCCTTTTACCCACAAGGATAGGCAGAGACGTTGGAGCTCCTGGCACGACTCCCTCACTTAAAACAAAACAACATGTAAGAAGTAATTTACATTTTAATAAAGGACATCATTCATTTTGTATGGGGACTTGGGCTTAATTATAATAACAATTGCACATACATTTAAAAATAGTCTGATTTACGAAGATTACAATGTAATTGGATTATATCCTTTATTTTGCATAAAATAGGTGTGCAAAATGATCAAACTATAATTATGACAGTTTAAAGCAAAACAAATATGGCGTTAATTAACAGATAATACAAAATCCATATTTTATTTTCCAAATAATTCAATTGCACAGCAATTAAAAGCAATATTGTTATTAGTTTTATATATACAAGCATAGAAACTATAATTTTTATATTTTTTCATTATTGGACATTACAAAAGTAGTACATAAAAGCCCAGAATAAATTATGTCCTTTTAATACTTTCTTTATTTCATTACTATCATCAATTGTCATGACTTAATTTCTTAATGTTAAACACAGTTTACAGGAAAAGAACAATAGAAAGTCTTCAAACGAATGGCCCAAATACCCTATTAATTGATGAATTAAACAAATTTTATGCAGCTTACTATCGCGTTTATGCGGCTTACTATAAACGCGATAGTAAGCCGTAATGTTCGCGCAAAATCGAAGAAAACACCCTATTAATTGTTCTGTGTTATAGGAAAATAATTGAGACCCTATTGGAAGAAAAGTATCAGATGCAAAAGAAAATTGATGAATTGAGTCAGGAATTAAAAGAGAAGGAACAAATGCTAGAAGAAGCTAATAGTTTAGTTGAAGTTATTAAGGTGAAAGATTTTTTGTATTTATTTATTGTGGCTTAACAACTGTTACTACAGTTAAACTATCCACTATGCCAGCCTAAATGCTTCCTAATCTTGTAAATGTCATGACCACCTAACTGGTTATGAAAGCAGAATAAATGTATATAATGTATTTACTACATGCTGGTTATGAAGAAAAGAAAGAATATTTTGTGACTGGCTATCAACTATAATTTTATTTATTAAAGTAAAATTACTTATTATTTTACTTACTTATTAAAGTAAAATTACTTTATATTGTAAAAACGAAGTCTGGTATGTTTTTATTTTGTGACGCATAACCTTATTGGCCGTCTCTAGGTGGTGACCAGTGGTGTTTTTTTTATGCTTCACTTCATGGGTGATAAACACGTAACAATTAAAAATCAAACTTGACAAATGGAAGTGACCCTCGTGTAGTGGCAGTGCAATGGTCATGCAAACCGAGAGCATGAGTTCAAAACCACTTATCGGTACCAATGTATCTTTGATATATGTACTTTGGTTGTCCTGTTTCTATAATACAAGCACTTTGGTAGCTTAGTATAGAAATAAAAATATGTTTAAATCAAACAAACAAATTGTCTTGTCTCAATTACAGGATGCTTTAGCAGAGACTACAGAGCGTCACGTTTCACGATCCTGAGACATCTCTCTCACTTCCTTCACATATAGAATTCTTTTTTATTTTTATTATTATTGAGACAACATCTGACCTCAAATTGCATGGTGGTAAGCAAGAAAAGATCCTAGCTTAATAATTGACATATAATTGTTGTTATTTAGGATTTGGCCAACTGTACTGAGAACAATGACACCGGAATTGATGTCGGAGAAATAAGCAATCTAGAAAATGGCGACGCAGATACAAGCCAAGAATAATTTAAACTTAAAATAAGAAAAGACTAGTGCATAAAAGACTCGCGCGATAAAGATATGTAAAAAATGGATTAATTTAAAGTTAACAGAAAAGTTAATAATTTTGTTCAAATCTATTTTGTAATAGTTTATTGTATTATTTTGTAAGATTTATTAAAATAAATCTATTTGTTATAAAGTCTACTTATTGTGTATTTATTTTATTACGGCTAACTAGTATAATTCACCAATTGTGTCACATCAGGCTGAGTGTAGTAGCTATTACATGGTAAATGTGTTCTCTCCATCCTATAAAATTGTCACGTCTTCCCTGTGGGAATAGGCGAAGACAATAGAGCGCCATTTGCCACGATCCTGACACATCTCCCTCGCTTCCTTCACATTCACAATTCTCTTCATACATGCACTATAGTTGTGGGCACTAGGCGACCCAGCTTTCTTGAAAATGTCTCAAACTTTGTCATAGTGTCGTCGACTGAGGCAGCTGTGAACTGACTCGGTTTTTTCAGTCTTCACTCTTGGACCTCCTCTTGCTTATCATCAGGTGGGTCGAGGTCAGATTTCGTGTCACAATAAAATAAATACTAAAAATTTGTTGAGGGGCCCTTAGGAAGGATAGATTTCTTACAAAAGAAAAAATGTTTTATTATTTATTTTTGCTTTAACACGTTGGGGGGCCCGTATAATTAATACGGCGGTAGCTACGCCCCTGGGGGAGAATCTAAAAAGGCTACTTGGATCTGGGAAGGCAAATGAAATGATTTATTTGCTCGAATTATGAATTAACAGATCTTATTAATATAACAGCAAATATTTAATTTACTATAGTTATACTTTAATTAGAAGAAAAGAAAATATAATTAGGTTATTTTCAGAAAATTAAAACAAAAACACGTTTAATAAGTTTATTCAGGTACACAATGGTAACCTCTTATGCCTATAATATAAAAATACAATGATTACAAAAATAATAAAGTTTACATGGCAAGACCATAATTCATATAAGCTAGCACCTAGTGTAAAGAATTTCTTAAACTCACAAACATATACTATTCTACAGAGTATTTTAAAAATAGGGATGGATGGAACACAACCCAAAATAGGGTTGCAATTGGAAGATTTTAACCTCGACTTGGCCGATGGTCAAGGAAAGAGGTCTAAAATCGTCCCCCCGAAAAGACTGGTTTGTCTTAGTCGTTACTAAGCACAGGGGCTTTTACATGCTTCACTTGAATGATTCAACAATATAGAAAGGATAGAATGGGTTGGTAAGGGACTCCATTTGTCAATTGATCCATAAATGACACGACAAATCTTTTAAATTAAGATTTATCTGCTTCAGTGTTTTTGTTATTTAAGTGTATTCCGGAGTGACGCAATGCTCTGGAATCTGTCCATTATTACAAATAAGACCCTGTAAGTAGTTATTATTTTGCTCATCTTTCAATTAGTACCAAAATCTTTCTTTAAAAACTCTTGAAACATCTCATCAAACACTTTCTCATTAGTCCACGGCATCAAATCTGGATATCTAGATATTTCAAGAAGAACATTAGGATCTTGGTTCATGGGGATGACACTCCGAACCTTCTTATTCATGCAAGCAGTTAAATGTATGAAATTATTGACAATTAATGAGTAAATGAATTGTACATATTTGAAATCCAAATTGTCAGTCATATTTGGTATGTTTGGCGATAGACTCTTAATAGAATTCAAATATCCTGGCGTTAATATTGGTACTACGTAGTCAGCCTGCAAAGACGAGAAAATCAGTTAAAGTAATTGTTAAAACATATTGTTTTGTGTATTTGCATCTACACAATGTGGAAAGAAAAATCCCCAGTCAATATTGTTGTTGATCTTTCTATTTATTGTTAAAATTACAACTTTATATTTTCTTATGTCAGGTCATTCTTCTTGAAGAAATATTGATGAAATTCATGAACTGCTAATAACAATCTTAGTACATTTTTAAGATTAACTAATAATGGCAAGTGGCGCTCCATTGTCTCTAGCCTATCCCTGTCGGAAAAAAGTGTGACAATTTGATTGATTGATAACAAATAAAATAAAATATTATAAATCCCAAAATATTAACATTTTATATCAAATAATGTTTGCATTACTGCTGTGCTGTGATCAAGGGCAAGTAACCTATGCAACAGACCAAAAAGACTAAAATCAACTATACTTTATACTTAGTTTGTCTAATATATGAATGTACCAAGGCATCTATGAATTTGATGAAAATTGTAAGAACTGCCCCCCACCCAATCCAATGTTTATCATGACTGCTCTGTCAAGAGAGAATCATCATAAAAAAGTGAACAAGGGCGAGTAGGTAACAAAATCGGTCAAGACGACCGTGGTGTAGTGGCAGTGCAATGGTTTCACAAACTGAGAGCACGAGTTTGAAACCACCCACTGGTACCAATGCATCTTAGTATTTGTACTTTGGTTGTCCTGTTTCTATGATACTTTAATAGCTTAGTATAGAAATGTAAAAATTAATATTAATAACTCATTACCTTATCAAAATAATCTCTTATAAAACATTCAGGGTTTTGAATCACATCATCCTTTCTTTCATTGAGTGTTATCACAGACACGGACGGAATATTGTCTGGCCATTCATTAATTCTATCCTTTAAACTCATTGCAGTCTCCTCACCATCTTCAGCGTAACTTAGCAACAATATTGGACTATCATTTTTCACTTTCCGTTCTATAATATTTTGCCTTTTCTCTTTTTGAGGTTTTTCTGGCTGTCGCTCATCAAGTAGGTTTTCTTTTGATCTTAACACTGGTGGCAAATCGTTAGGTACATTATCCCAACTGATGATTTGCCTCTTTTCACTTGATGCACTATGGTATCCTGTATCAGATTTACTTTCGTCCTTGACAAAATAATTTGCTAAATTTGATAGTGGATGTTCTATTGCTTTGAGGATGTCGTAGCGATTCATTTTGACAAATGCATCTATTATTTTGTCTATTGTAGCATCTTCTGACTGGAGGAACACTTTTAAGACCACATCTGTTGGGTCGTCTTTCATTGAGTTGCCTATGTACTGAAAGGTAAAAGCTTTTATAAAAATAATTGTAGTGTTAATAGAATTTGGTGTTCCATTGTTTCTGTCATACTTATTATCACAAAATTTCTGATTCCTATTGAAAAATACTTCTATTATATTGCCAAATTCAAGTTCAAAATGTGTTCAAACCTGGTGATTTGACAAATTCTTGAGATATTTATTTCGTAGTTAGAATTTACATTATAAATTTCACGTATGTTCTCACAAGAATATGTCGAAACATGGACCACCACAATCAAACAACTATCTCACTACTCATCCATAATAACTTTTCATAACATAAAAATTGTCTCATGCAACCAACAATATACCATTACTAATCACAAATACAATAACGGCGATCAATTAAAAAATGTGGTATTTGACTTACATCTAAATCATCGTGTGGTATTCCGAGATGTACACCCAATTCCCTCCAAGATTTCGGGGCACCACCAACGCGTTTGATAATAGTTTTCCAGACATCAAAACAATTTGCACCTACATTAGTTTTCATTTGTCGATAATATAACATGCTTGTATGGAGGCAAGAAACTTTTTTACTAAGTCTACCTAATTGTTCTATTTCCCTCGCTCTTTCATCTTGAATTATTTCTTCTAATGCTAAGGTGTCTATGCTAATCGTATCAGCATTATCAAAGTCTCGCAATAACTCCCTAGAATAAATAAAAAACAGTTTTATTACAACGCGCTATAAATAAATTTATTTTGTCTATTTAGAATGGTTTTGCGGTATAATACTTACATTTTAGAACATTGACGGGGTTTAATGCATTGAAAATTTTACTAGTAAACTTCGCAAGTCGTTAATTTACATAGGTAATTCCAAATATCTATACAAATATTTTTGCAAGCCCAGTTTTCCTGTACGAGCAATGACACTTATATTTTTAATATATGACAGTCCAAGAATAATATAAAAAGTAGCACAGAACGTATAAAGTGTTGTCAATGTGATACAAAATAAACACAAAAATATAATAATGTATTTAACTAGCTAAAAACAAATTATAAAATTAGTCAATAAATGATTTTAAGTAAAAAATTTTTTTACCTTGCTAAGATAAATGTGGCTCAGGCCAAATTATAGTTTTAATTTTTTTTTTTGGAGGGAACATCAGTTTTTAAACGAGAGTTTAACGGCATTTTAGGAGATAACAAATATATTTTTCGCAAAAGATAATAAATTTATTTTGGTTTAAACAGTAATATTCTGGATGGAAGGAATGAACCATGGAAAGTCTCACAAATATGTAAGTTTAAATAGAATTATAACGAACTAACTTTTGGTTTATCCTAGATTAAAGCGTGGGAGGGTGAAATTCATTACTTTTTTATATAATTATTTTTAGAAACGCATTTACTGATATTCTTAACGATGAAAATTATGAGATTATTGAAAATTCACAACCTATGTCTTTAATATCATCACCCGAATCACAAGATGTACAAAGAATTCGCCCAGAAAAGCATACAGGACAACATGGCGAATTTCGCTCCGTGGAAGAAATTGGTAAGACTTTTAAATAATTTTAAATGGTTTTATTGATATATCACAATAATTACCTAATTATTAATATGTTTATTTTTAGATACAAAATATCGTAACGTTTTCTCGTTTCCATATTTTAACTTAGTCCAGTCGAGAGTGATGGAAGATGTCCTATATTCAGGTAAACTTATTACCTATAATGCATTAACTAATAAAGCAGCAGTCTCCTGCGCTCATGGCTACAGTACAGCTGGACAATAAGCAGTAGAAACTTTATTTATTGCATTGCTCATATTGATAGCATCCTGCCTGATATTAAGCTGGAGTGCGGTCCATGAATGGAGACGACTACTAATACAGTTTACTAACAGAACGTAGCAGTCGCATTTACTATGCCGGCCTAATTGTAACTGGACTGGGCAAATTACTACCAACTGCCTGCTTACTAACTAACCTATAACAACCAAACCCTAAATAAATATAAGGATCATGCAAAGTGACACTTATTCCTGTGGAAATGGAAGCGTAAATATTTGCAAGAAAGATGGGTTGCTTAGTGCCTATAACCTTAGAGCTTGTATGAAGATAATTGTGGCTGTGAGGGAAGCGAGAGAGTTAGGATAGTGGCAGGTAGCGCTCTATTGTCTCTGCCTATCCCGGCGTGACAATTTGATTGATTAATAGTATTATTATGTTTTTAGATAAATCAGTGGTGGTTTGCGCACCGACTGGTTCTGGAAAGACTGTTGTATTTGAAATGGCAATAGTTAAGTTACTTATGGATCTCGAGAAGCAAGGATATAATAAAGATTTCAAAATAATATATAGTAAGGATTTTTATTCTTTTGCATGTCTTATAATTATTTTCTCCGTGTGAGGTTTACCTAAACGGTTGGACCCATTATGATGTTATTTTTGTGTGTGTTTGTATGGACTTTTTATTTTGTGTTATTGTGACTTGACATCTCCTGATGGTAAGCAAGAGACGCCGAAGAGTGCTGACAACTTAAAAAAACGAGTCAGTTTACGGTTGCCCCAGTCACCGTCGCTATGCCGGCCAAAGATGCTTCTTTACGCATAGCTTGAAGGATCCAAGGTTATATGATGAAGTAAACACATGGGCTGGTAAGCATTCCACCTGTCGATTGTTCTACAAAGAAGAGACGCACCAAAATTTTTAGTTCATAATTAAAAACAATAATTTATGCACTATGCGGATATACTTGACGAAGATTTTCTTTACAATTTTATTGAGACTTAATATTCGACCTTGACTTGCCTGATCGTAAGGAAGTAGAAGTCCAAGAGCGCTGACGATGGAAAAAAAATTACTTAACTTATAATTGAGCTAAGCGCCTGGACAAGGAGTTGTCGAGGCGGCTGTCGGACAAGCCTGGAGACAGGAAGGCTGGCAACAGAAGCGTAGCGTGCCTTGGCGGGGCCCCGTATAAATTTTTTTTGGGAGGGAGATTTCTCACAAAAAAAGGCATAAACTTAAAAGAAATATGTATTCATCATAATTATCTCACTTTTTTCAAAAATTCTACAAACAATTTAAATTAAATAAAACCTATTTCGGCAAATTGATTTATTAAATCACTTATAGCAAGAGATAGAGATAGTAAGAGGTCAATAATAGTCAACAATAGTGACGTTGGGGGCCCCGTATAATAAGCCCGTAGCTACCTACGCCCCTGGCTGGCAATTATTTATGCAAACGTAATTAGCCTTGCATTACAAAGGGGAAAAGTCTCCTTGGGACTATCTCTGATGCGACGTCATTAGATGATGTTTTTTATTTATAGTTTAATTATAGTTAATTATTACTTTAAGCTAATTAAATTTACATAAGCCCTACTTATAATTGGGTAAGTTTAAATTGTGTGGATGGATGGATGTTTGTTGCTCTTTCACGCAAAAACTACTGATCTATTTTAACTACATATTTTAATTGAACTTTTAATGAAACTTTCCGGTTCGTAGTCTCCACTCTAGAACCTTTCTTCCCCATCGGTTGTCGGTTCTTCGAGCGATGTTAAATTCCGGTTCTTAAATTCTAGTGGCACCAGTAAAAGCAATATGCACAGAAAGATTAACAGAATGGCACACGAAATTCACACCATTGGGATGCCTTTGTATTGAAGTGACTGGTGATACAGATGTTGAATTTTCACAATTGAAACCTTATAGGTAAAGACAACTCTAAAGGCAAATATCTGTTTTTCTAATATTGTACGTTTGACAGCACCTCGCCTGATGTTTAGCTACAGTGCGGTCTTTTTTACACGTTTGTTACACGTAAAGTCCCGGGTTCGATTCCCGGTCGGAGCAAATACTTGTTTCATGGCTTTAATTTTAATATTTAAAAATAAGACTAACCATTATTAATATTTATTAATAAAAAAACAGAGGGATATTTGCTTCGGGTCTGGTTATCTGTCTGTCTCTCAGTCTGCCGATTCGTGGTAGTATCTCCACTTACAAGTATACAGACCGTAAAGTGACTTAGTCGCGTTTCGGGATCAGATTGTAAGTTGCCGGTTCCAACTAGACCGGCATAGTGGATGTGACTACCACTTACAGTTATTGAACTGTAGTGGCAGTCACCTCCACTTAACATCACTCCAGCTTAACATCAGGCGGGTGCTGTCATATGACGAGTCATAATAAAAAAAATACTGCGTTATTCGCCATCACTATCCTGGCAAAGCTACGTGCTTCTTTCTAAATACCAATCAATCAATCAAATTGTCACGCCTTTTTCCCACAGGAATAGGCAGAGAGAGATATTTGCCACGATTCTAATAATAACAATATCAATTAATCAAACTGTCACGCCTTTTTCCCATGGGGATAGGCAGAGACAATAGAGCGCCACTTGCCACGATCCTGACACAACTCCCTCGCTTCCTTCACATTCACAATTCTCTTTATATAAGCTCTAAGGTTACGGGCACTAGGCTTATAATATCCACTTTCTTAATACTGTTATTTCTCCAGAATAATAATAACCACTCCAGAAAAATGGCATATGTTAACAAGAAGATGGACAGATCATCGTAATTTGGTTGAAGTTATCAAGTTGTTCCTAATTGATGAGGTTCATATATTGAACGACGAGACAAGAGGACCAGTGTTAGAAGCTGTCGTAAGCAGGATGAAAACTATTGAGGTATTTATATTTTTATTACGCCTTGACTTGCCTGATGATAAGGTAGAGGAGGTCCAAAAGTGCCGATGACTGAAAAATAAAAACAATTCACGATTGCCTCAGTCGCCGGCCACCAGTATGCTTTACCGTCTAAACTCTAATTAGTAAAGCAAAGAAAGTTACATTTAAATGCAATTATCTTTTCACTCGCCTCCGATTCACAAATCTATTTCGTCATTCTCTTTTCTTCCATCTTCTCAATGTGGCCAAACAATCGCAATATACCTTTTTATTTTATTATTATTTATATTACCTTGACTTGTATGTATGTAACTTTGTAACAGAATCTTTTAAATTATTTTAATCCACTACTAGAGATCTGAATAATTAATTTTTTTTACCCGTATTAAAAACCAATGACAATACAATAATTTCAATAAATATTTTTTAGCCGGCAAAGTGACATCTACTGAGGCAACCGTGAACTGATACTTATTTTTCAGTCGTCGACATTCTTGGATCTCCTCGTGTTTACCATTTATAGTAAGGGAACGAGCTAAATAAACGCGCTAGGAATGCAGTTGTGACGTCATGGTCACGTGTCTATTATGAAGGGATAGGCAGAGACAATGGAGCACCACTTGCCACGATCCTGACACAACTCCCTAGCTTCCTTCTGTTCCTTATTTTTTTTAACTAATTAAATTCTATAACATTTATTCTAATTAATTCTATAATTAATTCTATAACAAAGGCCTCCTGCATAACAACCCACCGCAACGAAACATTGCAACGCAAAGTTCAAAACAACGAATGTATCAATGACAATGATATGACACCACGTATTAGATTCGTTGCTGTCTCCGCAACGGTGAGCAATCCAGACGACGTGGCCAAGTGGCTTAGTAATAACCAGAAACCAGCTATATTTCATAAGTAAGCATTTTTTTTAGTTTTTTATTATTATTATTGAGACGCTACATCTGACCTCCATTTGCCTGATTGGAAGCAAGGGTAGATCCAAGAGCGCCGACGACTGAAAAAACCGTTTCATTATTTCATTTGAAGGCGACCGTGGTGTAGTGGCAGTGTAATGGTTACGAAAGCCGAGTGCACGGGTTCGAAACCACTCATCTTTGATATATGTTCTAAGGTTGTCCTGTTTCTATGATACAAGCACTTTAGTAGCTTAGTGTAGAAATGTAAAAAGAAAAAAAAAATAGTCTTTTTAAACGGCCAGGCCGTTATAATGTATTTTTTGTTGTTTGAGTTTAGGTATAAATTGCACTGGAATGCACTGGATGGTTAGAATCACAAATTGACCCGGCAGGCGGATCTACGATTTTATCGAACCGGGGCAGATACTTGATAGTAGTGCCCTTCTCTCCAGCGTTTGAGATAAATTTTATTTTCATTATTCATTTCTATACTAAGCTACTAAAGTGCCTGTATCATAGAAACAGGATACCCAAAGTACATATATTAAAGATTCATTGGACCGGTGGGTGGTTTTGAACCTTTGATGCCACTGGGCTTACGTAGCCATTGCACTGCCACTACACCACGGTCGCCTTATATATAAAGTTTACTTGTGATGTGGGCCTGTGTGGCGGCTTTTCCTTACAAGTCAACGTTAACGTTGCTAGGCGCTTTGTGAAGCAAGTTTTTTTACTTTCGATCATAATTGGATTCTTCAATCGATGCGTGAAGAAGCACCTTCGACCGGCATAGTGACGGCGACTGAGGCAGCCGTGAACTAACTCGGTTGTTTCATTCGTCGACACTTTTGGATCTCCTCTTATTTATTTATTTATTCGAAGAGAAAGGACAGAGACAGGGAACATAAGAACAAAAATAAAGCAATAGAGTGAAAGGAATTAAAATTATACCTGCCACCAGGATATTTCTTACTGTGAACAAAAGTGCACCTTTTGTTCTATACAAAATTTGGTAAAATATCACCTTGGCCAGGTATATAAGAAACAGCTGCAGTATATGTGTTAGAATGCATTAAAACTGCTAGGTTTTAGCATGCAAGCAAACCACCTTTTTCGAGGTCGAGGTCAAATGTCGTGTCACAATAAAAAAAAATGAATTTGGCGCCCCCTGAAACTGTCGCCCGGGGCTGGTGCTCCGGTTTGATCCGGGCCTGGAGGTGACACTGCAATTGTTTTTTTTTTACTTTCGGACAGAACAATGGCTGGTTGAATTCTCTAGTACTTTTTTTCAGGTTTGGTGACGAATGTCGTCCGGTTAAAATAAACCGCGTCGTTGAAGGGTATCCGTGTCCGTCTGGCACAAGTTTATTTAAATTCGATATAATGCTGAATTATAAGCTATGGAATATAATACAGAGATATTACAATGGAAAACCTACATTGGTAAATATTTTGACCTCGACCTGTCTTATGGTCAAAGAAAGAAGAGGCCTATTATTTTTATATTCTAATATTTTAAGTGTGATAACTTTATTGAATTACTATTATTATGTTTAGTGAAAGGTTAATGATTAAGTAGTAAAGGTATTAAGACCGAAAGCACGGGCTCAAAACCACTGGCCGGCACCAATGTATCTTTGATATATGTACTTTGGGTGTCCTGTTTCTATGATAAAAGCACTTTAGTAGCTAAGTATAGAAATGTTAATAAAAAAATCATAATAAATAAAAAAATATTAAATATATGAATATTTTAATATAAAAAAGGCATAGTAAAAATGCTTAGTAAGTTACTTAATGCGTTTTTCAGATATTCTGTAATACAAGGAAAAGTGTAACGTTAACAGCTGAAACTTTGGCTCGTGAAATAACAATTACATTTAATAATGAACAACAAGAGAAACTGACTGCACTTGCTTCTAATATTAAGAATAAGAAATTACAGGTAATATAAGTAGAATAAACAGGTATAATATATTGCGCAGCTTGAGGTTCTCAGCAGAAATCACCGCACATCCCGCTCTTAACGAGGTCGCCTGGATGCCAGATGGGGCTAATGTGTCTACACAAGTTGTATCCCACACCAAAGACCTGTCCACGGAGAATGTTCCGGAGTTGTTCCTACCTTGTCTTTTCACAACCGTAACTGGGCGGGGAAAGCATCTGCATTTTATCGATCAAATCGGCAGTCGATCTAAAACGTTCGGTGCGTCTTTTCTTTGTAGAATAATCGACAAGTGGAATGCTCTGCCAGCCCATGTGTTCTCTTCTTCCTATAACCTTGGATCCTTCATGCGATGCGTAAAGAAGCACCTTTGGCCGGCATAGTGACGACGACTGGTTCAGCCGTGAAATAACTCTTGGACCACCTCTTGCTTATCATCAGGCGGGTGGTGGCCAGATGTCGTGTCACAATAAAAAAAGTTTTTGCAGTGTGCTTTTGTCTAGTAATTTAAGTTGTTCTCTAAATTTGTAATATTGTTTAATTTGGTTCTCTAATATAACATTAAAGTGGCCTTGTGTGTTCATTGTAGGCATTAATACTAAGCGGAGTTGGATGTCATCACGCGGGAATGTTGTATGACGAAAGGTTCAACATTGAGAGAGCTTTCCGTAATAGAGACCTGCCCATACTTATCACTACAACAACTTTGGGTAAATATTACGATTTGAAATGCCGTACTAGTAATAATACAATTCTTTCACTTAATACAATATTATACTTTGTTTGTTGAAAAAGTATTACCGTACACTGCACAATAAATAAATAGATTAGAGGTATTTCGACACGAGCACATTGTGCACCTAGCTGTCCTGCGTTACGCGTCAGATACTAGATTTGAATACCCAATACACATATACAAATAGTTCATGGCGTCTGTGAAGTTAGCTGCAATAATACAGTAAAAATTATAAGCTCTCTCACCTACCTAAAAATTGTAAAAACAAAAACCAATATAAACTCGATAGTAAGCCGCATAAAATTTATTTAATTTATTAATCAAAATCTAAGAAAATACTAAGAAAAATCTAAGATGTGATGTAATGTTCGCGCAAAATCTAAGAAAATACTAAGAAAATAAATGACTATATATTATACTGTTTGTTTACAGCAATGGGTGTCAATTTACCAGCTCACCTTGTGATCATAAAAAATACGCAACAATACGTTAATGGCGCTTATCAGGTATGTAGAAGTTACCTGATGTTAAGTTGGAGTGTGGTCCATAAATGGAGGCGACCGCTACTACAGTAAATTTAATGCAAGTTATAGTCATATCCACTTACAAGCTGATACAAAATAAAGTAGCATTCCACCACTTTCATTTTTACAGGGCCGTGAAGTGACTTAGTCGCGTTTCGGAATCAGCTTGTAGGTTTCTGATTCCAACTGCTACTTCGAATTATTTGACTGCAATTTCGCCTTCTTACATGTTAACATCACATTAGGTGCTGATGTCAACTACAACAAAGAAAATTATAATGAATTTTTATACCCAATGTTTTCACCAGGAATACAGCATCAGTACAATATTGCAAATGGTTGGCCGTGCTGGTAGACCGCAGTTCGATGTTGAAGCAACCGCTGTTATTATGACCAGAAATCAGGAGAGGGTAAGTTGTTTTCCTATCGCACTTTAAAAAAGACGGAGTCTCTCCGAAACCATAGTTGGGGTAGTTTAAGAATCATTTGACAATATTAAAAAACCTAAGCCCAATTTAAAAGATCCCAAGCCCAATAAAAATTCACAAGCCATATAAAAAAGCCTATTTAAAATACAAAATACCCCAAGCCATTTTATATTGACAAAAGAGCTCCAAGAGGCAAACATTTTACAATAAAGGCGACCGTGGTGTTGTGGTAGTAAAATAGTCACGCAAACCAAGTACCCTCGGTTTAAAACCTCTTGCTGGTACCAACGTATCCGTTTCTATGAAACATGCACGTTGATTTGATTTGCTTTGATCTGAAGAATAATAATATAGGTAATCTGTTAATAATATTTTATTCTTAGTGGTGTTATTGTTCAATTTGCCGATCATAGGTACCATTTTTCTAATGGCAGGTTACCCTGGATCGGCAGACTGGGAAAATTACCACTATTCTATGCAAAATGTAACATTTCTATACTAAGCTACTTCAGTGCTTGTATCATGGAAACAGGATGACCAAAGTACATGTATCAATGATACATTGGTACCTGTTAGTAGTTTTGAACCCGTGCTTTCGGTTTGCGTGGCCATTGCCACTACACCACGATCGGCTTGATTTCTTATACCTCTCTCTCCACTTTACAATGACAAATTCCTCCAACATTAAAAAAATGAAATTAAAAAACGCTTACAATTTTCAATAATTCTTTATTGAATATCGTTTAAATATAAAATACAATTTCTTTAATAGTAATAAACAATTGAAATAATAGAGCTAATACAAAAAGAAAACTACGTACTACTGGCAATGTTGCAGTTCATCACAGTTTTGGTAACTTCAATATAGTTGGACCAATTTAATAAACTCTTAAAATTCTAATAAAAAAAAGTACCTAAGTTATATTTATGTTAAGAAATATTGAATGAATACACCATTAAAATAGTTTTAGGATCGATACGCACTGAATAAAAAAGTCTAACGCAGGGGGGCATGGCTGATTTAGTAGTCGAGACCCATTAAAAACGAGTTTGGTTCTGTTTACTCAATTTACTTCTTTGCGTCGCGCATACAATAGATCTAATCTGAAATCCTAAAGATATAGTCATCTTGTACTACATTAATGTAGTGGATGCTGGGTATGGCATAAGAAGCATGAAGGTAGGATTAATAATGGAGAAATGCGGTGCATGTGGAGTAACAATTGCGGATGGAGTGAAAAATACAGTGAGTGTTAAATGAGATTTCAAAGAAGATGTAGTGACAAAGATTGATAATGTTAGTAGTTTGGAAACAATAAAAGAATGGATGACAGGAGATTAAGGCTGGTGGAAGTGGACTGTGAATGTGAAGTGAAAGAGAATTGTGCCAGGATCGTGGAAAGTGGTCCTCCGTTGCCTATCCCTTTGACGATTGATGATGATAATGACATAATAAAACCATAAAGTCTAAATCTAGCAAGTTAATTAATTATCTAATAGAAATAAAAGTTGATTTTATAGAACCTACAATTTTATTCAACAGCGGGTTCTTTTTAAAGTACCACTATAAAGATAATTGTGGATGAAAAATATTACATAAGATAATATCTAAAAATATTCCCTAAATCAGGTAATATTTATAAATATTGCATGGGTTGACTATTGCGTAACTAGGGCGTGGTGCTAATAGATGGTCTGTTTATTAATGATTAGATCGCAGTAATGAACAGACCAAGACCAAGTTTTAAGCCATGCATATAGGGAATGTAATCTCGATCGAGAAAATTAAAATCGCGCGTAATTTAAATTTAAAAAAATAGTGTTTGGACGATAGATTTTTCATAAGTATTGTCCATTTTATCTTTAAGCCGAGTAAGATTATAATAATTTTCAATAATGCAGATATCGTAAGTAGCTCGCATCGACCTCATAAAAGGCATAGTTACGACGGCACTCCAATCCGCCTTCTTCCAAATGTTAATTGGCTAAGTTTAACCTTTTGTCGTTTTATGTGATTATTTAACGTTTATTATAATATTTTATTATTAATGATTATTTTATTTTATAAATTTTGTGTTCTATAAAAATCAACCTAAGTTTTAATACATTAGCCAAGTCAATTAGAGTATAATTCATATCTCAATACAAGCAGTCTCCGTTCTCAATTATCTATTTCCCTTTACCAAATGGATTAGCGTTATCTTCGAAACTTATTTTTGGTACGAATCCACTCTCTCCGTCAACAGAATATTCGACAGTCATAAGTCTTCCGTCTGGTAACAAAACGTGATACGCCCCATTAACTTTTCCTTGAGGATCCCCTGATTCATTAGCACCGAAAAACAGGGTTTTCTCTTGATCCTCTACGTCGTATTTGTATTCGTACTGAAAACAAAATGTGTAGGTTTTAATTTTATCAAAAGTTAGTAATAGTTTCGGGAACAGAGGCTTCTGTGCCCACAACCTTTAAAGATAAGAATTGTGAATGTAAAGGAAGCGAGACAGCTATGTTAAGATTTCGTGTTAGAATAGTGGTGCTAGAATATCAAATAACAATCGATAGCCGAACTTTATGATTTGGTACTTCGTTTCTTTGTGGAATAATTGACAACTGGAATCATTTATCCATTTTACATTTCTTATCCCCATACTAATAACTTAGATACTTTAGGCGAAGCACAAATAATCACCTCTGGTCGACATAGTGACGGCGACTGAGGCAATCGTAAATCGACTTTGACATACCCTTGTTTACCATCAGGCAAGTCGACGTAAGATGTTCGTTACAAATTCAAAAACACGTTCTGGCATAATTTCACGTATAATTTCAATCAATAGATGTAGAACAAAGTCATAAGAAGTAATACAATTAGTATGGTATGGATTTTATTTTCAAATTGCAATTATTATAACTTTTTTATGTAAGCGTATTCTAATATAAATCTTACAAATTTTTTCCAAAGAATTTGGAAAGAATAGAATTTGTGCTAAAATAACTAATTCATTGTTATTTGTCTCATTTATATTATGTTTATACCACGTGTGACTGAAAGAGACAACTACTTGTACTTCAATTCCTTTATTTCAAAGGTTGGCACTACTTTATTGCAAATACAACCATATGTAATTGTAGTTGACTTTTAATACTGCTTAATTAAAAGTCACGTGGTGGTAAGAGTAGCGGCATAATTGTTCCGTCATCCTTTTTTGAAGTATTTTAATGTTATTTGTCATTCTGTCAAATTAGGTTGTCAAATGATCATCAAAACTGGTAACAACCTTCTAAATTACGAATGTAAAAATGTATATTCATCCCCTTCTGACTTCTTTTTATGCTATAAGTGAAAATAGTATAAACGGTTGTATTTTGTAGCTTTTTTAGGGCTTCTTCTATGTCTTAAGTCCAAATTCTTTGTAACAATCACTTGCTTTGGTTAAACTTAATATCAAGGTCAAACATCACGTCTGAATAAAAAAAAAACATTAAATGATACTGAGTCAAACTGTATAATAGAAACACAATAAGATATCATTTACAATTAGAATAAAAACAATCTCATTCATTACGTTTTTTTAATTGCATTTACCCTAAGCAATTAATTGTGATAAACGCACGATAACTCCGATGTGTGTGCACAAAGGCGACTGCAATATGTATACTACAAACACAGATTACATTGCAACTAGACGGCGCGAATAGATACGCGACGTGCTCTACTGGTTGATAAATAGTCTAGCTCAGTGTTTCACAACCTGTTTTAGGCCATAACGTTTCTAAAATTTCCAATAGGACGGGAAAAACTCTGGGCTCGATTGATAACTTTATTCGTTATTGCGGAGTCTATTGGAATGTAGTCTGTGTCTACCAATTAGAGGGTCGTATAGTTAAATGTTCACATCGTTAACATAATAGCTGCGAACTGCGATTAATCAGATTGTGGTCTGCACGTGTCCTTAATGCACTATGAAACATACAGTTACTAAACTAACCTAAGTACGTACTCGTCGTGGTAAATCTAAAGATTAAAGAATGCAGTTGGGTACACTTCCGATCATAGCAACGCTAATAAAATACAATTTCTAAACCTAAATTAACATAAAAAAGTTACATGTTAACACACATTAAAAAAACACGGCCGAATTGTGTACATCCTCACACGGTTTTTTTAAGTCGTCGGCATCCTTGGACCTCCTCTTGCTTACCATCAGGTGGTAGAGGTCAGATGTCGATTACAATAAAAAAAAAACTTAAAAGTTTCCTGCACCGTGGTGTAGTGGCAGTGCCAAAGGTTATACAAACCGAGAGCACGAGTTCGAGATCACCCTTCGGTACCAATGTATTTTTGATATATGTTCTTTGGTTGTCTTGTTTCTATGATACAAGAACTTTAGTAGTTTAGTATAGAAATGTAAGAAAAATTTAAAAATAGCAGCCGCCTTCATTTATGGACCTCACTCCATCTTAACATCAGGCAGCCTCATCTAGCCACAAGAGTTTAAATGCCACATGCATCTTTGAATGCATCTTTATTTATTAGCGAATTTTAATATATGTGACATTATAGTTAGAACGGGTGAGGTAACACAAGGTCTGCGACTATGCAGGTTACGGCAATATCTAGGTACTGTTGTATGTCAGAGGTATTCACGATTTGTTTAAATTATTACTTAGTAACGGGCGCATCCTCTTATATTAGATACAACACTCATGCACATTAAATGACGATGGCGGTTTGTTAATTTTATCACTTTTAATATATGACTTTATAATGTTAATGAGTATTTTATTAACTATAAAGTTTTCGTGCAATTCCAAAGCTAAGGACACCATAACTTTGTATTGTAGTGTTTTTTATTTTATTTATTATTGTAACTCGATATATGACGGCACCCCGTTTGATGTTAAGCTGGAGTGTGGTCCATGAATAGATGGACTGCTACTACAATTCAATAACTGTAAGTACCAGTCACATCCACTCTGCCGGCCTAGTTGGAACCGGCAACTTACAAGCTTTTCCCGAAACGCGGTCAAATCACTTCACGGTCTGTATACTTGTATACTTGTATCTGGGTCTGGGGTACTACCCCAGATCGGCAGACTGGGTACCACTGCCTACCACTCTTTGATAACTAGACCCGAAGCAAATATCCACCTCTTTTTTTTATTAACGGTAATTTGCAATATTTAATATAACTAAAAAAAATTTTTTTAAATCAATTTTATTAGGAGAATTACGCACATAAAATGGCGCTGCCATTCCCATTATAAACTAAACCTAGACTATTTACAGATACAAGTTTATACAGATATAATGTGGATAAAGAGTGTTGCTTGGTTTTCCTATCCATAATTAAATAATTTTGTAAAAATATCGCCTTTCTGAATAAATTAATTACATATGTCTTAACTTTTTCTATTACTTCATCAAATATCATCTGAATTTTCTCTCTCATTACTAAATATTACAAATATTTGCTCCGCGCGGGAATCGAACCCGGGACTTTACGCGCAACAAACCTATCGCTAACCGTTCGCCTACGCCTGCCGTCAAAGTTCACCATAAACTTTATACCTTAAAAAAATGCACGTTCATCATTTTTCATATAAATATTTATTTCTTTTTATGTTTTACGATATCATACAGATAATTAGGAAATGTTTAATTTATTTAAAAACTATAAGTGGATCTTTTAAAATTTTTATAAATTAAATTAATACACACACACGCACCTACACACACTTACACAACACACGCACACTCACACAACACACGCACACACATACACACACAAATTTTATACTGGTTACGTTTAGTTTTTTTTTCTTTCTTTAAAGTTGTTAAGTAAAAATTATTTAGTTACCTTGTAGTGTAAATACATAGTTAAATTATTGATCAATCCTATTAATGGTAGTGTTTTTAATTATTGTAGTAAATATATATCATGAATTGTACTGTTGGATTGGCTAAATGTAAATAAATAAATAAATAAACTGTAGTTAATTTTCAAATCCATTAAGTCTAGTAATACCTAGTTATTTTAACAACCGTTGCACAAGTACTTTTTGACTCAGCGCTGCAAAATAGTATTGTGGCATTAATTAAAAGAAGAAGACTCAGTTATCTAAATACGTCGATGTCTAAATGCCATTGGGCCTTAATTAACTATTCGCCTATCTTATAAACTATCTTTTGGCATTATTTAACATTAGGTTTAGTTATTTATTAAGTATTTGTTAATTCATCAAAAATGAAATAGACAAATATAAACAGACAAAAAACTACCATAACATTGTTATTTAGTTATATAAGGTGACAATACACTTTTACAGCAATTACTGTTATTTATTTATATTGAATCCAATAATTATTGTTTTAATCTTATTTATTATTATTATTATTTTATTTATAATAACATTTATGTATACGTACAAAGGTGCTGTAGTTCAGCCTACTTCAAAGTGAATTTGAATAAACCTGCTTTAAAATTTTGCCAGGACAGTGTAACTGTTAGTCCTAATATAAAATAACCATTCTATAGTATTAAAATCCAAATTGGCACCAAAATCCAACAATGGGTCTTTCAATAGTCGACAGTGAATTTAATCAATTCGTTAAACTTTAAGTAATTACAACAAAAAAAAAATGCTAAATCTTACAGGCATAGGAGGTCCATCCTCTGGTGTTCCTTGTGGCGCAGCGTTAGACAGCGTTACAATTAAATATAAAGCTAAGGTTAACACCCAAAAACATCCGCCCAAACTTCTGGTAGATATCTGAAACAATATGAATTAATTATTTGTGCTAATAGATTACTTTTATTATGCGTAATGCTCGGCTAGTTATTGAGAAAAATTGCAAACTATTATCGCAATTCCTGTCCTACAAATTTATTTATATAAAAACTTTATAAACTAGGTACAAAGGCGGACTTAATACATTTTTACTGTCTACCTTAGGGACAATTTAGAGATTTTAGAGCATTTTTTGTGTGTCGTAGGTAAAAAATATATTAGAAGCATTGAGAAGCATAGCATAATACTAAATCTAATATACTTTATAATAATAAATCAGTATACACTAAGTTTTGTATACTTTATACTTTAATTTTGCTAACGACAATATTTTGCACCGTATCCTTCATTTTGATCTTTCTATTGGTCCCTGAGATTAGCTGGCAGAAAATGTCTAGCGGCATTTGATTCCCCCTTGTACATTCTGCATAAAGTTTTTAAGTAAACAAATCATAAATAAATAACCTGAATTGATATATTTAAATTTTTAGTATCTCTTTTAACTACTTTTAATTTTTCCCAGTAACCTTATTGTTTTATTTTATATGTTTTAACCAATAACTAAATTGCAGCGCCGAGCTGTCCGGATCATAGGTGATGCAGAGGTCACGCGAACTCTGGAGCCCCTACAACTACGAACAGACATGGCGGCTCTGTGCGTCCTCTATCGCCTATACCACGGGGAATGTTCCGAAGAGCTCTTTAACCTTGTTCCTACCTCATCTTTTCACTCCCGTAATACCCGCACAGGTCGGGGAAAGCATCCGCATTTTATCGACCGAATCGGCAGTCGAACTAAAAAGTTCGGTGCGTCTTTTCTTTGTAGATCAATTGACAAGTGGAATGCTTTGCCTGCCCATGTGTTCTCTCCATCCTATGACCTTGGATCCTTCAAGCGATGCGTGAAGAAGCACCTTTGGCCGGCATAGTGACGGCGACTGGGGCAGCCGTGAACAAACCCGGTTTTCTCAGTCGTCGTCACTCTTGGACATCCTCTTGCTTATCATCAGGCGGGACGACGTCAGATGTCGTGTCACAATAAAAAATAAAAAAATAAATTATAGGTATTTTGCTGCCCCATAAATAATACTTGAGATATCGTTGATATAATGCTATTAGAATAAGAATAGGACGGGCTGTTGTAGACTAACTTCACTTGACTGGTTTAAAGGTGTCTTTTTCCGCAAAGAAAATGAAATTGTCACGCCTTTTTCCCACAGGGATAGGCAGAGACAATGGAGCGCCACTTGCCACGATCCTGACACAACTCCCTGGCTTCCTTCACATTCACAATTCTCTTCACACAAGCTCTATGTTAATAAGGTACATAATTGGTACTATTAAAGATTCATTGTACGTAGATATCACTCATCGACGTTGTGTCATGAAATTGGGAATTGTCTTTGAGATGAACGTCTTACGAAACAACATCGGGGTCCTGTGACTGCTCTGTCTCGACCCATGAACAATAAATTGCAATATTTCAACAGTATAATGTCAATAATTATGTTTAGATCGTATAATTATACTTATGTGTTTGGATTAAGTTATTTATGATTACCTTATAAATTATTATTTGGTTTTAATACTAACTACAAAGTTAACCTTGATCCTACATAGTCTTTTTAGTCACGTGATAAAATACCAAAAGGTTCGGCGCGTCGTTTTTATGTCGAACAATAGACAAGTGAGTTACCAACTTATCAATTAATCATTCAGGATTGACAAAGGAATGCTTTGTTAGCTTGGGCCCATGGAAATGAGTAAAAGTAGATCGACGAAAGGAATTTATAAATCCGATGTGGATGGATGCGGTAAACGAGGCATGGAGGGTGTTTTACTACCAAATCGGACACATCCTCAGGATAGCTGGGTTGCCTAGTGCCTATAATCGTAACTTTTATAAAAAAGAATTGTGGATGTAAGGGAATCGAGGGAGTTGTGTCAGAATTGTGGCAAGTAGCGCTCCATTGTCTCTGCCTATCCCTGTGAGAAAAGGGCGTGACAATTTGATTGATTAATTAATGATTATTTATAATAAATAAATATATATTGCAATCCATGGTAAAAAATAACGAGATTTTTTTTAAATCTGAGACTAAATAGAACATATTTTTCAATATTTTATCCAGGATTAATCAATTAACAATAGGATCATTTTTTTATACTTATTTATGTGAAAAACTTGTATTAAATGCAAGAATGTATTTGTTTGTTATCTACGTCTATCAATATTTATAATTATAATTGATATAAAGTATGCGGGCGTCATAAATATACTGTGCACGGAGTAAATTATTATTAAACAATGCAAATCTATTTTTTATATCAATTATTTATGACTTAATTAGTACTTTAATTAAACTAACTACTATTATTTGCATAAGGCTTATTCACATACCTCAATAACTCTTTATTTTACAATAAAAAAGGTTATCATCTGCAAACGCTAATTTACTTTTTTTAATTTACCTTTTTTAAAATTGGTTTATGTTCTACACTTTTTCAAAATAAAATATAAAAATCGTGTCAGGGTCGTGGCAAATGGCCCTCCTCTGTGGCGTGACAATTTGATTGATTATTTATTATTAGGTTTTTTAAATATTTTATTGTAACGGGATAGTTAATGATAACGGTAGTTTAGGAAACAATAATAGCATCAACCAATAGGACGACGAACACCTCTCCCTGACCAAGATGGCTGCATAGCTCTCGAAACATCGAAATAATAAAAAAGGGTAAAATCAAAACCCAAATAAACGCCATAGTAAGCCGTATAAAATTTGTTTAATTCATTTAATGAATGTTTGCGCAAAGTCTAAGAAAATACCAAGTAGGTAGGTAGTATTCACAATGTATGTTAAGCAGTTCCAAACGTTTGTCTATACAAATTGTATATAATTTAACGAAATATCTTAAACAATAAGTAATAATCTAGTGATGTAAATAAAAAGTTACGCCAATATAATTAATATTTGTATGGCCTTGCGTGATCACTTCGTATGAGGGAATGAATGCCTTTGTCTTGTCTCCCAACTTACCTACTTTATTAATACATAATTATATAGTCGCTTGAAAAGAAAAGTACGAGTATCTACTTAAAATGTAATAACATTTAAATTAGGAAATTCCTATTTAAAATTTTATTTCCAAAAATATTCTCAAAACACACATTTTATCAGATTACCCGTTTTCCAATTTAAGCTACTAAAAGTACTTGTATCAAAGTAACAAGACGATCAAAGTACATATATTAAAGATACATTGGTACCAAACCGGGGACTCTTTGTTTACGTAAGCATTTTACCGTCACTACACAACGGTCGTTTTAAATCAAGAAACACAATTTTACGAGTATTATTCCAAATATACAGAATATTCTTAAAACACTTAAATTATGCAGACTATGCTAGAATCTAGATATGCAAAAAAAACCTCAACCATTATCAGTGAAAGATTTTGCGATATAAATAATTTTAATAATAGAAAAATGCTGGCCACATCGCTCCAAAAACCGACAGCCGATGGGGGAAGAAAGGTTCTAGAGTGGAGACCACGAACCGGCAAACGCAGCACCCACTACGATAGGCCTCCCACTAGGTGGCATACCCCGCGGTCCACTAACTGGCATCTTGACGTTCGAAATGGCGTTCTAAGGGGAAATCTTATGTTCAGCAGTGGATGCCTTCTGGCTGATGATATAAAAATTGATATTGATATTCTTGTTTTTACTGCGCAAGTGGAGAATGATGTTTCGTCTTACACAGCTAACGGCTAATGGATTGCTAATGGGAAATAAGTATCATGTCATCGGCATCATGTTATAGTTTATAGTAGTAGTTAAAGTATGTGTGGTCTCTGCATACACCTTTGTTAAGACGGCTGTAGACTTATTAATTCATTTTTCAATAAATTTTACATTTTTTAGATTTAATTTTCTATTTACTTAATTATATATACTTGAACAATGGAATTAAAGTATATGTATTTAATTGTGAACAAATCAAAAGTTATTAAACAGAGGTAAAAGAAATTTACGAGTATTATTTTTAATATATTTTAGAAAGTGGACTTTTGCATTATATTCTTATATAGTTTGTAAATTATACGCAGACATTCAAAATTTAAAATTATGTAAAAAAACATTTAATTACAAACCTATATCATTCAAAATTTAATACAATTGATAACATTTGGAAAATATATAGTTTTAGAAATTATTGCAAATAAATGTTTTTATTAAAGGGAAGCATTTAAATTAATTAATTTACGATTTCTACGAAGATGGGGAGAGAAAACAGTGGATGTGAAGGCAGCAAAGTGACCCTTTATTGTCTCAGTTAATCCTTGTGGAAACTAAGACATAACAACCACATGGATAATAAAAAAGATTTCAAACAGTAGTCAATTGTCGAATCTAAAATGACTACTTTAATTCCATATATCCGAAATATATACCATATATTCCGGTACCAATCAATGTATCGTTGTCCTGTATGTATTGTCAATGTATGTATTGATATATGTACTTTCGTTGTCCTGTTTCTATGATACAAGCACTTTAGTAGCTTAGTATAGAAATGTATAATAAAAAAATATATATTGCTTGGTATTTTGAGATGTATTTAGGCATTTTTTTTACTAAAATTTATGTAATAAACCCGTAGGTATGTATGACTTGCAACTATTTATAAGATTACATTGTCATTAACCTTGCGTAGCTTTTTTCTAAAATTAGTACGATGTAAATTTGCACGATCTTCTCTTAGCATTAATTTTGTTTACAATAAATATTGATTTTAATAAACAATAATTGCAATTCGACAATGCAATCAAGATGTATTTAAAGATTTAAATTACAAAAGGCACAGAACTCATAAATGCAGTTTTATTATATTAAATATCGGAGACATCCTTAAGAAAGAAAGCTAGGTGTTGGGCACTGGGCACCATAACCACAGGGCCTGTATAAGGAGAATTGTGGATGTGAAGGAAGCAAGGGAGTTGTGTAAGGATCGTGGTAGGTGGCGCTCCATTGTGTCTGCCTATCCCTGTGGGAAAAGGCGTGACAATTTGATTGATTGATTGAAATATGTTACAATGAAAAAATAACAAAGAAAATAATTCCGTGTTAATTAGCGTATTACTGTGATTTCATTATTAAACAAATATAGCAATAGTTTATTATTATGTTGAATTATTTTTATTTTATTTAATTGTAATAATATTCATGCAATTTTTTATTTTAATTTTTATACATTTTTTAATCTAGTTGTGTATACTTTGGATTGCAGACTAGAATTTTCTACTGCGTTCTAAATGTTCCATGATCAATTTTGTCTGCAATTTGTTGTATATGCCAATTCATAAATAAAGCAATACGTAGCCACTTATCATAAGGGCGACCGTGGTCTAGTGATAGTGCAGTAATGTCTCAAAGCAAAAGACTCGGGTTCAAAATGTAATTTGGTGGACGCAAGGCTGGGTCTTTAACTAAAGGGACTACAGAGAATTTCAAATGCATAGTCTACGCATGTGGCATAGGAAAGAAGATGTTTAAAGCCATCAGTAATTAGTCCATCGGGCTTTAAGCTATGTAGCTTTTTTATATATTATTTATGACTCGACATATGAAAGCACCCCGCTTGATGTTAAGCTGAAGGTTAATCCATGAATGAATGTCATTGCTACTACAATTCAATAACTGTATGTACATCGATGTTTAATGTGGCGATCCACTATGCAGGCCTGGTTGGAACCGGCAACTTACAAGCACTTCACGGTCTGTACAGACTGCCTACCACTCTTTGTAGCTTGCCTACTGCTGCTAGGTCTATTGTGGTCTTATTTAAAATAATGATATAATACAAAGTCATTTATACAAAAAGCATATTTCACTCTAGATAAAGCATATTCACACGGTTAGAATTTTCACGCCGAATAGACAATTCACACGTCTTTAATTTAAACCATGGAATTAGATTTAAATGTAATTAAGAATTAAATGTGAAACAAATGTTTGTTTTCGTATTGTTTTTTATTTAAAATATAAAAAAATGTAGGTATAATAAATAATTCATTCATATTTATTATAAACAAAAACTAACTCTAAATAAATAATTTTAATGAACTTCTAATTAAGACGTCCTATGATTTTAATTACTTGCGATTATTATCATCAAAAACATTATTATAATTATTGTTTTATTGTTGTTTTAATATTATAATATAATTATGTTTAAGCTTAATTGCGTAGTCATTTTTATATATAAATGAATAAAAACTTAATAAATAACCACTTTTATTTGGCTAGCATTGTGACGGCAACTAAGGCAGGCGTGGTAAACTAAGACAGTTTTTAGTCGCTGCCGCTCTCAGGCAAGTCTATGTCAAATGTTAATGACACAATAATATGAAAAACAATCTATTTCGTATTACAATTTACAATCCTTTTTTTAATCTCCTCAAAAAACTTGTATGTTTTGCGGTTAATGCGGTCATTTTATTAATATATTATAAATATTCAATTTTATTTACGTATATAACTATATAAGTGAAATTACTACTTTATTTATTATGTTGTTAGTTTTCTTTTATCCAAATACCTTTTGCAAGAAACACCACAAAGACTTGACTGGCAAAAAAGACGGCTGAAAGTCCGTCTTTTTGTGTGTGTAAAAAATAAGTATAACAAGTAAAAAACTATAAAACAAGTTAATGAATAACCCATATCAGTTTTAAAGATATAAATGGCCTTGTATGTTAAAACATTAATAAATAAATAAAACATATAGATAAGTAATTAATTTTGCCAATAAGGGGACTAGTAAAACTAAGTTTGTAATCAAATCAACATACCATACTGAAAGCCACTAAATGTCACTTAACTTGTGAAAGAAAACAATGTGTGTCACAATGCGACCCTTGCGTGCGTCGAAGCCGACTGGTTATAAGACCAGACGTCGCGTGTATCTTATATAAGCACCCCACGAATCTTCAATAGGCATTGAAGATGCTGCAATGACGCCCTATACTGATGAATGCACCAACATATCACACACTATTATATATACATATATATGACAACAACAAAGACTTTATATAACAAATAAACACAATAAATTTACAATACCTACTATATCTATATCTACTATTAGATCGTTGTTAAATATTTAAACATTATTTTAAAATTTAATCATAATTGGCTGGTTACAATTTAGAAAGAGCAAAATATAAATTAAAGAAATGTATTAGATTGCTTAAATGAAGATAATTATACAAATGTTCTAATTTTTTTTTTAAATTCATTGTTTTTTTATTGTGACACGAATTCTGACCTCGACCCGCCTGATGGTAAGCAAGAGGAGGTCCAAAAGTGACAACTAAAAAACCGAGTTAATTCACGGCTGCCTCAGTCGCCGTCAGTCGGCCAAAGGTGCTTCTTCATGCATCGCTTGAAGGATCCATGGTCATAGGATAGAGAGCATCCACTTGTCGATACAAAGAAAAGACGCACCGAACTTTTTAGTTCGACTGCCGATTCGATCGATAAAATGCGGTTGCTTTCCCCGACCTGTGCGGTTATTACGGGTGTGATATATTTGACAAAGTATATATTTTTTTAAACCCAATGATAAATTCCACTAAAGTTTGACTACTGTAGTCGCTAATGACCTCTGATGTTTGAGCGACTTAAAATGAAATAATTTAAAAAATAAATTGGCTAATAAAAGTATAATATTATAATATAATAGTTACCGTCGTCATATGTTAAGCTAAAAGTATTATGAACCTTAAAACAACAAAGTTACTTTCACATTTGTAAAAAAAAAAACAATTCGCGATCTTTTAACTTCAAGCCTTTTGCCTAAATTCTGTACGACTAAACTTCGCTCTTAAATCGCTTTGGATACATTCCATTAAGTTATATAAAACTAAATTTGATCTTTTATGGATATAGTGAGCAGGTGTTATTTAGTAAATTGGTTGCTGTTATTAGTATAATATATCATTTTTTTTAATAGAGTAGAGTTGTGGCGTTTGTCTTAGAAGCGAGGGTTCGATAAAACGCGATCGTCGTCGCCCTGCCTTCGGCTGAAAGTTTATTTGAATTTATAAATTAAAGAGCCAATCTAGAATAATAGTTTAGGGATAAAAGTTGTCTTCATTTTCTCTGCCTATTCCTTTGGAAAAAAGGCGTGATAATTTGATTGATTGATTAATAAAAAGTATACTTTCAGTATGCTTTATTTTAAAATTTATTTTTGTGGAAATTATATTATTTTTTGTTTTTTAGTTATTTTTGCAAATATAATTGAGCTTATGATAGGATTGGTATCGCTATTTTACGTCCGTAATTCCCCTAATAAAAAAATCCTAAAGAAACCTTGAAGCCCATAAAAAATTAAAAGGCATAAAAACGCTAACAAACTCGTAACAATTATAGGGATATAAAAATATTAATAGATATATATTTTTATTATTTTCGTAACGCGTCGAAATTTATTGTAAAGATTCTTATCGGTTATTAGAGATTTAAATGTGAAAATTGGCTGACCGTGAACCTTTGATTGCTGTCAAGGCTTCGAAGGTATATAGTTTTCCATTGGTCATACGTGTAACGCAATGTAGTTGTTGTATAAATACATGTGTTTATATGGTATTTAAGAATATAAATATTGTCAATATATTTACCCCACCCCCATGACATTGGAACCTTCAAGAGAAGCATAATTAAGTACCATTTATTGCTAGTGATTATCAATATAAAAAAATAAAAGTTTAAATAAACATAAGTAGTGAACTTGTAGATATTACAACTTCATTTTTTTACAGTTAATAAAATGTAAAGCCTAATAGGTATTATAATTTTTTTTGAAAAAGTTATAACCTACTTTTTCTTATAAGTAGGTTAATAGTATTTAGTACTCTAATGAATTAAACAAATTTTATGCGGCTTACTATCACGTTTATTTTGGTTTAGATTTTACATTTTTTTATTATACCGACGTTTTGAGAGCTTTGCAGCCATCGTGGTCACGGAGACGCGATAGTAAGCCGCATAAAATTTGTTTAATTCATTAACCAATGTTCGCGCAAAATCTAAGAAAATACTATTTAGTACTCTATTAATTTTATCACATACTTTCGTAATTTAATCTCTTCGAAATAATATATCTTAGAATTCTAAGAGATGTGTCAGCGAATAAAGGCATGTTATATTTCCAAATGAATGAACTACATTTAAAATGTATGTCACCCTTCCTTAATAGTTATCCTTACCATATAGACATGGTGAAAGCTCAACCATCTTATCATTGTTCACGACAAGGAAGTCGCTCACCTTTTGTTGTATGCATTACGGGTATGAGATACATTTATAATTCTTAGGATTTGATCATGGTGAATTGTTTAGATTGTAACATTTATTGTTGCTCGACATGTTGCCCCACCTGACGTTGAGCTGAAATAGGGGCGACTGCTACTATACTGTTAAATCATTTTTTTTTATATTTTTTTATATAAAAAAAAATGTTGACTCGCTTGATGTTAAGCCGAAGTGTGGTCCATGAATGAATGTCACTGCTAAGACAATTCAATAACTGTGCGTAGCAATCATATCCACTATGCCGGCCTAGATGGAACCGGCAACTTACAAGCTGATTCCGAAACGTGACCAAATCACTTCACGGTCTGTATACTTGTAAGTGGTGGTACTAACCCGGATCGACAGACTGGGTACCACTGCCTACCACTCTTTGCAGGCAGTGCCGGATTAGCCACGTAGCAAAAGTAGCAAATGCTACGGGCCCCGCACATTTGGGGGCCCCGCGTTCCAAGCCTCTCTGACCGTGATAAAAAAATTTAATTAAGATAGAAGCGTAAAATATCTTGCATGCCTTAAACGCGAAGCGCTTAGGGTATGCTTCACATCCACTTGAAAATTAAAGTCGATATTAAAAGTGTTATCTCTAAATTTGCCTATATTAAATCCAGAAAAGTTTATTTGTAACAGTTTTGTTTTATTTAATACCCTAAACTTGAGAATCTAAACCAAACCAAAGGCCCCTTTACAGAATTTGCTAAAGGCCCCGCGCTGGCTTAATCTGGCACTGAGTGCAGGTAGCAGTCGCATTCTATGTAGACCTAGTTGAACTGTCAACTTTCAAGCTAATCTTAAGATCTAGATATCGGTTTAGGTTTCTAGATCCTATCATGAATCTTGTTTGATCGACATAAAATTCCAAAAAACTATAATAAAATTATTTATTGTTCATATGACAATTAACTGCAAAAGTTTACAATAGACTGAATTAATGCCTTAAGGCATTTTCTAACAATCGGCCTTTGGGAGATGTATCCGGTAATTTCTCCAGTGCAGGAATAGAAAGAAAAGATAATTTAAGATTTTAACAAAAAAATACTTAATATTATAAATTACATATAGCAAAAATTAAATAATTATATATATATATATATACATACATAAAGCATTGTCAAAGATGCAATTTATTTTATTTATTCAGCTTTTTTATTAGGAATATCAACTTCTCTCGTTTATGATAGCAGATCCTTATTAATTTTCTAATTTCATATTATTTAAAATTAAAAGCATAAAGCTTTAATTTATCCACGATGAGACAGTCGTGACGAATCCCTTGTAGGATGTATATTATATATACCTTGTATTGTTAAATGTCAAATAGTTTATAGCTTTGTAGTGTAGGAATAGGAAATAAACATTAATTTAACGCCTATACATAAATTTGGAGTTAAGTAATTAGTTTAGTCAATTCTGTTCATTTTACATTACAAAATTGGACTTCTCACCTTTGTCAAAATCCGATTCCGTAGTGAAACAATTATGAAACAAATAATTGCTCCGACCGGGATTCGAACCCGTGTCTTTGCGCGTAACAAACTGGTGTGATAGCCAATCGACCACGCCACAATTTATCTTAAACGCTGGAGAGAAGGGCGCCACTATAAAGTATCTGCCCCGGTTCGATAAAATCGTAGATCCGCAGCTGCTGTGGACACCGGGTTCAATTTCCTATCATTGCCGACCGATGGAACAAGTAGGTGAAATCCTAATTTGTAGAAACTATATGAAGATTATAAAAAAGTACACAAAGTGTGTAATTCTAGATAGGAGCAAGGTCGTAACTATGCGACAATAACAATAACTAGTCACCACACATGTTTTAATGTGTCGCTTATAAAGGTGGAACTTAATACCGAATGAACTTGCATTTACCGATGAGTTACGTTTAGAAGTAGGTAAGGTCAAAGTGGCATCGTTTGCGCCTTATGTGGTGATACTTGTGTGCGATTGCAACACGCTTGGTTAGGTGAATCCTCCCGTTGTCATATTTATACGTTCTGCCATAGAAAAGCTACTTATTTAATAGGTGATTCATCTAGGGATTGCTTACACTCTTTTTATTATTATTTACATTTCTATACTAAGCTACTAAAGTGCTTGTATCATAGAAACAGGACAACCAAAGTACATATATCAAAGATACATTGGTACTGGTGGGTGGTCTCGAACTCGTGCTCTTCGGTTTGCGTAACCATTGCACTGCCACTACACCACGGTCGCCTTGATATATTAGGACTTGGAATTAATTCGTAGCGTTGATTTATTTTAATTAGAGTACAAAAAATACCTCATTCAAAATATTTCCCATCGCTTTCTACTACTTTCTGCCATCTTTCAGTCAAGAGACGGATACCGCGCTCGAAAAACTCCTTGTCTTTTGATGAACTCCATGAATCGACCCATTTTTGGCAATCTTCGTACGAAGTGAACTTCTGGTCAGTCAGGCCATGAGCTATCGATCGGAATAGGTGGCAATGTCTGGAGAATACGGCGGGTGAGGTAGAACGTCCCATTTCAGCGTTTCCAAATACTTTTTTACCGGTTTTGCGACGTGTGGACGAGCATTGTCGTGCAGCAAAATAACTTTGTCATGTCTTTCGCTGTATTCCGACCGTTTTTCTTTTAATGCACGGCTCAAACGTATCAACTGTGGTCGGTAGCGATCCCCAGTTATGGTTTCATTTGGTTTCAGGAGTTCGTAATAAGTCACTCCCCTCTGATCCCACCAAATACAGAGCAGAAGCTTGGATCCATGAATGTTCTGCTTCGCCACTGATGTTGATGGCTGACCGGGCTTTACCCATGACTTTCTGCGCTTGGGATTATCATAATGGATCCATTTTTCATCACCAGTGACAATTCGGTGCAAAAAACCTTTTCATTTTTTTCTCGGTCAAGCAGCAATTCACAGGTTAAAAAACGTCTCTCAATGTCTCAGTTTTAATTCATATGGCACCCAATAATCATTCCCTTCTGGATCATTCCCATTGTTTTGAGGCGTTTTCCTACCGTTGATGATTCAACTGCCAATGATGTAGCCAATTCTTGAAGCGTTTGACATGAATCTTCGTCAAGCAAGCCTTGTAATTCTTCATCTTCAAATTTTTTTGGCTGTCCAGGTCGTTCTTTGTCATCTAGCTCGAAATCATTACTTTCAAAACGCGCAAACCACTTCCTACACGTTTGCTCAGCTAGAGCATGTTCCTCGTAAACTTCCACCAGAATCCGATGACTTTCGGCAGCGGTTTTACCCATATGAAAATAATGGAGCAAAACTCCCCGCAAAAACACTTTATTTGGCACAAATTTTGACATTTTTAATTAATCACAAAGTGTTGTTGTTTACGTTTTTAAAATAAAATAATAATGGCGAAGACACCTCATATCAGCCGGTTTACGATAAATAATTTACTGTCGGTACGAAAGGAATACAGTACTACCTACGCCATCTTTTATAAAACGTTACGAATTAATTCCAAGTCCTAGTATTATGATATACAATTTTATATTCGTGGCAAGTGGCGCTCCATTGTCTCTGCTTGCGGAAAAAAGCCGTGTCAATTTGACTGAATAAATAATAAATATTTAAAAAAATATTAGATTTTGCTCGAACAATCAATCAAATTGTCACGCCTTTTTCCCACAGGAATAGGCAGAGACAATGGAGCGCCACTTACCACGATCCTTACATAACTCCCTTGCTTCCTTCACATCCACAATTCTCTTCATACAGGCTCCGTGGTTATGGGCACTAGGCAACTTTTGCTCGAACATTGATTAATAAATAAAAATTGTACAATTATTAACCAAAAAAGCCGGATAAAATTTGTTTAATTCATTTATAATAAAAAAATCACGACGTTTGCGCCAAACATATTACGCCAAAGTTGTTTTATATTTTTGTGTTAAATTCCATATCAAATACCAATAAATGTAATAAAACCAATTCAGAATAAAATAAATAAATAGTTTTATTTATTTTAGTTTTTAGTTTATTTATGTATTATAGTATAATATGTATTTTTTATGCCTAAGTTATGTTATTTTTTTATGATTTTGCACATTATACTTTATTTTGATATTGGTCCTTAAGGTTAGCTGGCAGAGAATGTCTAGCCTTTATCTAGTAATGTTCGACTTTGTACATAGTTCATAAAGTTTCAAAATAAAATAAATAATTAAAGAAATTATAACACTCGCAGATGTTATTGTTTCCATAATTATTCAGTTTTGTTACGTTTAAATAACTCAATTTTTTTATCATATGAGTAAAAAATAATTAAATAAAGATAGAAGAAAGAAAATAATTTATTGTCATCACACATAATTTTTAAATAGCACCTATAAATTAGTTGTTGTTTAATTGAGATGAATGAACTACATTTAACAAAACGCAAAGGGCGACAAATAGGAAATCAGCTCAGTAAAAGCCGCAGCTTCAGCTGCTGAAACAGTCAAGGTTGCTGAGCCAATATTATGTTAAATAATTGAATAAATTACAGCAGAAAGTCAAGAAAGATCAGTGGTAAATAACTAAAATATAGAAATATATAAGATATGTAATATACATATATAGAAATATATAAAATGTAATATACATATAATATAATAATAAATATTCCTTTTTTTTAAATTATAATATTATTAGGACATTTGAAGTAGCAAAATTAGGTAAAAGCTGAGATGCTTTTTTAAATTAAAGCATTTTTTTTAATTTAATTCGGAACCAGTTGCGGAGCACTAAATTTGCGACAAGAATTTGTGCACTATATACCGGGCCCTATTTAGAGTGCTAACAGTGCTTAGAGTGCTTAACAGCCTGCTCGATGTGACAACAGGATCTAAATTGCGGCAAAGGGACAACATCGTAGACAACAGACTTTCTTATCTCGCCTATCTCCTATTTTCCGGTTGCGAGACGGGTGATCGGGTGCGTCTCGGTGAACCGTTCTGAAGTCGCATAGTAATGAATGCAGGATCAAAATTTTAGATGTCATTGATATACAGAACAATGGCGCCGATAGCAAGGAGTCTTTTGGTACAGGTACATTGGCTTTCACCTACATCCTGTGCGATGTTCTTCCATCAACTACAACGCGAATGCTTTGACCATGCGCTGAAAGTCGGCAATTCAGCTGGCGCAACCCGTCAGTTAAACTGTAAGCTCAGAAAGAAGAGCTATGTGCCAGAACCTGTCTCACAAAAATATTTAACAAAATAATTATACTCGTATTAGTATATCATAATTTTATTAATAAATAAAGCTATAAAGATATCTTATATTGTAAGTTTAGATATTACGTTTCAAACACAAGAAGTTTATTATTATGTCTTTAAATTATAATGTTTGAGTGCTAAATGTCCTTCGATAGCAACTGGTTTGTTGGCCACTGGTCTGTTGGCTATCGGTGTTTTATCTTTTTCTGAGATGGGAATGCACTCACAATAGGTAAAACTAATTGTATTATCCAAAGTAAAATCATTTTTTCCCAGTAAAAATAGGCGTCTATTTTCTTCTTTAAGTATGTTTTTTTCTTTTATTAAGGCCTTTCGTGATAATTCTGCTTTGGCAGTACGCTGCCATAGTCTATTGATACCCAATGTAGAATATATAGCATCCTTTACAAATAAATCTTCTGCCTTCACAATCTTTCCTGATATAGTAGCTGGAAGATTCGGTAATTGAACACCGAAAGGAAGAACTTTTTCTTTCTGTGTTTCAAACTTACGACAAAGTTTAGCTAATTGCAATATCTTTTCAGCTTTCATACATGCTGCTTCCAACCACTTTATTACTTTATCAGTTTCTTTAATTAATAAAGAAAATTGATGGGCGTCTATAGCACAACCTCTAAATAATTCCGTTTTTAATAGTTTACATGCATTGCGATGTCGATCACGACGGTCCCGAAATATTAATTGCTTAGTGCCAGATGTATAATGTAGAAGTTCGTTGCGAAGATATTGCAGCTTATTGCCGAAGTTAGCAATTTTTCTTGTTTGTGTCATAATAATTTCGGACATTAGGTTATTTTTTTTATGCAAAGCGCGTTTTATTTTTAATATATCAGTATTTTTACTTATATAATCACTTAGAACTTCTTTGTATTTCAACCAAATGTTTTCATAACAATCTTCCAGGAGAGATTGTAAATACGTTCTCATGTCTGCATATGCATCATAACTATCGTCCTCTTGTACTACATTTTTACCGCGATTTTCCCAGTACTTTTCGTTTGCCGTGATATGGCCAAAATAAATTAATAACTGTAAATGCGTTTCGGCTACAGTACTATGGGTTGCTATCTCATTTGTAATGTCCACTCCCGCCTTTAACAATTGTTTAGTTCGTTGTTTATTATTATTGTGCAAATATTCTAGATCATTAAGAAACTTTATAATCATTGCATCAATACTTTCGCAAAAGTTCGATATATTATGTGAGAATTGATCATTTGCTACATTTAACAACCTCATAGTGTACTTTATGAGATGGTCTTTTTTGTCTATAGCTCTTTCAAATACATACCGCGTAACTTCGATATTCTGTTTAATGTTAGGTAATGTTATATTAATCACCATATCTCGCCAACGTTTATCTAAAATGGCCTTGTTCTTAGATTGATTAGCTATTTCAATTTGAAGTGATTTCTTTTTAGTTTGTTTATAAGCCTCCTCAATAGCCTTTAACTTTTCTAGCTTCTTTGCATCTTTAATAGCTTTCTTTTGTTCCTTGGATAACACCATGGTTTAATAAAAATAAATAAAAATTGTACCAATCAATGTATATGCTTGTAACAAATTATAATAGAAACAATAAACATATCTACTCCTCAAGAGGAGAATAGATTATATAATAGAAGTATTCCATTTAACATGTGTCAATGTCAAATGACCTATTTTAATATTGTGAAGAGCATGGAATGCAGATATACGTGGATTATAATTTGTAGTTGAATTGATTCCCAAATTGTAAATTTGGAAAATAAACAGTATAAACATGGCTCGATTCATACCAACATTAAATAATAACAATTTACGTCACATGCTTTTTCATATTGCTTTCCTTATTTATTTATTTTAGTATGTCGTCTATTTGGAGCATGATCGATTTAAGTTTCAGAGAGAATACATGAGTTAAAAAATGACGGCACATAATTCGTCACTTGCGCAAGAGACAGTTGCGTAAAGGGTTTAAGTGCCCAATGAGAAAATTATAATGAGTGAGACTAAGAAATGCAGTAGTCAGTTTGCCACTTGATTCAGAAGCCTTAAGTCGTGGATTCCAATAATAAATTGTTTTGGACAACTGAAATTAGTTCGAAATACTGATCCATGAAAGAATGCATGATTTGATTTGATTGTAGCTTTTTTCCTGCTTCTTTTTTTAAATATATGTATTAGTTTAAAGATGTAGATATTTCAAAGAACTGTAAAATGAAAAACTGTAAAATTGGTTAACAATCTGAACATTCTTTTTTTGCAAATTGCGAAAAACCAGTAGAGTACTGTTATTTTAAATAGTTTATTATAAATCAAAAATCTAATTAATTCAATAACATTAGTACAATCAAAATCATACTTTTTCATGCATTAATAATTTTTCCATAAAAAAAATTCATTGATGTATACGAATGAGTTGTGTACAACGATTCTAAATCAAACGACAAACTGAATACTGTATTTTTTAGTCAAAACAGGGGTCTGGGCGTCTTTTTTACTGGTCTAGTCTTGCTGCACACCCATACCATGCATACATCCATCTTGATACTTAATATACTAAAATAAGTCATACAATTATTTGACGACACGCCACATCAGCCAGCTACGCGTAAAGTTCAGGGTTCTATTCCCAGTCGAGGCAAATAATGGTTTCATAACCATTGTAGTATTTAAATATTAGATTATATATTCGTTATTAATAATCTATACGTACTTACTTATAAATGCGAAATTTGGGATAGATGGGTGGACGTTTGTTAATTAATCACGGCTAAACGGATCTCGATGTTTACTACTAAGATTATATGAATTAAACAAATTTTATGCGGCTTACTATCGCGTTTATTTTGGTTTTGATTTTACATTTTTTTATTATTCCGACGTTTCGAGAGCTTTGCAGCCATCGTGGTCACGGAGAGACCACGACGTCGGAATAATAAAAAATTGTAAAAGGAAAACCAAAATAAACACGATAGTAAGCTGCATAAAATTTGTTTAATTCATTAATCAATGTTCGCGCAAAATCTAAGAAAATACTAAGATTATAGTCTTGAATAGGACATAGACTACTATTTATATAGTCAATTCTCAAACTATCGTTGAGCGCTGCCCCACCACTTGTAATCTTCTAACCTACTATTATTTAGTTAATTGATATTATATCAGTAAAAGTAAAAATACAGCGTAGAATCAATGAAAATATTCTGAACTTGAAATTTCTGACAATAGATCCTTTTCTAATAACAAAACCACAAAAGATAAACTATGGTGCTTTAACTAAAATGTTTTGTAACTGGAAAGTGACTTAGTCGCGTTTCGAGATTAGCTTGTACAACATGTAGCTCATATTATAGGTATTTTAGCTATATCTTAAAAGACTTTACCAGTATTCAAAATTAGATAAAAAATAAACTGGCGATACACCCGCATCGTAATTTAGTTTTACTAATAATATATATTAAAAAGAAAAAAATTATAAAATAATATATATATATTAATCAAATTTAAAAAAACATTAAAATAAAATATATAATAAATAATAAATACATTCAAAAATTCTAAAACACGTAGTAGTTTAAATACAGAAATGGCGACAAATTGGTTCCATCTAGAAGTTGGTTAAAACTAATATAACAAGAGCTAATTAAGTGTCATAATAATTTGTTAGACCACTAAAAGTCGATTGAAAAGCGCTTGGCCATGTTTATGACTTTATCCATTCCATACCATATCTAAATACATATATTGCTTGGACCCGATCAAACTCTCCACGTATTTTGTACGACTTTTGTCCCTTCATTCTTATGATATGTAATATATATTTATATTAGGAATGTTATAGCGACGTTGTTAATTGTTATTTAAGATTATAATATTTTAATGCTTGACTGCCATCGATAGCTACCGGTTTTGATATTTTAGGTTTAGTAACTTTATCGAGTTCATTTGAACAAATACAATTTGTAACGTTCATATTCCTTTCCATAAAGCTGTCGTCAATCTGATATTTAGATAAATACCAAGTTTGCGCCTCAAGTACGGTTTTCTCTTTAAGTAAAGCTTTCTTTGATAGTTCAGCATTAGCAATCCTCTGCCATAATTTATTAAGTCCTGTTGTTGCTGATAATGCATTTGTTATTAGTGAATCTCCATTCTTCGGTTTGCTATCGGTATTAAATTCAGCATGAGTTTGAATGGAATGGCAACCAAAAAAAAGAACTTTTTCTCTCTGAGTTTCAAGTCTTCGACACTGTGCTGTAATTCTCAATATTTTCTCACCCTTCTGATGGGCCGCTGACAAATATGCAATTTTTTCGTCAGAAATGCGAACTAAATCGGATAATTGTCGTGCATCCTTTGCGCAACCCCTGACCAATCTATTTTTTAATTTTTTACAAGCATCTCTATGACGATCACGTCGTTCGCGAAACGCTAATTGTTTAACACCAGATACATATTGTTGCAGTTCATTACGAAGATATTTTAGTACATTGTCATTATTAGCAATTCGTTTTCTTTGAGATTCAATGATTTCAGACATTGTGTGTTCTTTCGCACGAAGAATTCGCACTTTTTTCACGTTATCTATAGTTCCGACTACGTACGCACGTAAAACCATTTTATATTCTTCCCACACGGTATTGTAATAGTTTTCGAGATCTACTCGTAAATCTTCTCTCACATTTGCCTTTTTAAATTGTAATTCATCCTGCTTGACCATATCTTCTCCTCTTGTGGTCCAAGCATTCGCGTCGGCTGTATTATGACTATTATAAATTAGTAGCTGCAAGTGAGTTTCAGCGTTAATTTGATCTCTTCTTATTTTCATGGCATCGTTCTCCCCCTGTTTGAGCAATGCCTTGGTCTGCAAATTGTTCTCACGTGATAGTTCATCTAAATCCTTTAAAAATTTATTAATCATAGTATCAACAGTTTCGCAAAAACTAGATATAGTACGTGATACTTGACCGTCAGCAATTTTCATTAAATGAATTGTGTAATTTAAAAAATGATCTTTTTTATCTAAAGCTCTTAAAAACACATGCCACATAACTTCAACATCTTGTTTTAACGCGGGAATTTTTATCTTTAGCATCATGGTACGCCAATTTTGCTCCAAACGTGATTTATTTTTATTCTGAAGAACCAACTCTCTTCGAAGTTCTTCCAATTTTAATTTCTTGCGAAGCTCCTCTTCTGCTCTTAGTTTTTCTAGCTTTTTAGCTTCTTTTAAAGCCTTTTTCTGTTCTTTAGATAACCCCATTGTTTATAAAATAAAAATTAATATAAAGTTAATGTAAATAAAAGATCCTATAAAGTCCTAAGTTTTGTCATTGCGTACGTCATTTTTGACACATTCCTTTTTAATACTTTTACTTTTAATAATTTCAGCCTAGATATCAATCTTTGGTTGGTGGGAGCGAACCACTACAAAGCTATTTGCATCGTCGTCTCGCTGAAAACTTGAACAGTGAGGTAGCCCTTCGCACTGTAACGGATATAGCTCAGTGCGTTGAATGGTTAACATCTACATTCCTTTACGTTCGAGCTGGCCGTGATCCACGACGATATTTGTCTTTGCCATCAAATGCTGCACCACAACTTATTTCAAAAAAAATAGAAGGTTAGTGGGATAATAATTATTACCAAATTATTTAGACCAGGCGATGTATGTAGAGAGGCGCCAAAAAGCTAAATTCGAAATAAATCATAGATTGTCTACTAATCTCAGCATTTAATTTTCAATAAATATATATTATTTATTATTATACTAAAGGGAAGCGAATTTCACTTCATTTACGCGCAGTAAAAGCAAACACCAAAGGACGCTGAATTTTATGTTACGAGTAGGTGGTTTAGAAGGAGTAAAGGAGTAAAAGTAAATTGACAAAGGGACTTTAAAATCTTATGTAGATGGTTGCGTAAAAGCAAAGCTGGCCCAGGAGGGTGTTTTCCAACCAAACCGGAGACATCCTAAAGAAAGGCATAGTAAGCCGCATAGTGACGATGGCTGGGGCAGCCGGGAACTAACTCGGTTTTCTCAGTCGTCGTCACTCTTGGACCTCCTCTTGCGGACCTATCATCAGGCGGGTCGAGGTCAGATGTCGTGTCACAATAAAAAACTAAAAAAAAACTAGGTTGCCTAGTGCCCATATCCCTTAGACCTAGTATGAAGAGATTTGTGGATGTGAAGGAAGCGAGGGAGTTGTTAGGTTAGGACTGAGGTTAGGACCCTAGTGCGCAGGGTTGCAAAAGCCACAACGCTTACAATAACTTATATTTATTTCTTTACATACCAATTTGCAAAAGGTGTTGATTTTTTTTTATTGTGACACTACATCTGACCTCGACCCGCCTGATGATAAGCAAGAGGAGGTCCAAGAGTGACGACGACTGAAATAACCGAGTCAGTTCCCGGCTGCCCGAGCCGCCACTATGCCGGCCTAAGGTGCTTCTTCATCTTTAATACTAACACACCTAATTACACCCGTTGATTAATATTCACTTTATTCTTTATCCTTTGAAAAGATAATAACTGTAATTAACAATAGATTATACCTCATCATTATCTCTACACCTATAAATAATGATTTTGCAAATCATTTTATTAGATTTATTGACTTTACTGGCGAGGTCTTTTTTTCATTATTAACTTGGAAACCTTTACCAGCATGAGTGTCGGCCTCTCACCAGCTAAAACTCTCACGCTGTCTCCATGAAACTGATCAAATCAGAATACTGATGTGATTTTAGTGAATACTTGAAACTTACAGTGACGTGAAGTTACTTTATGCCACTGGTATGGTCACCCGTAATAGTCGGGTTTGTCTTGAAAGTTGAATGTTGATGCGATTGCTACTTAACTGTAGTAAAAGTGGCCTCCATTCATGGACCGCACTCCATGAATGGTGTATCATTAGGGAAGTGCTGTTATTATGTGTCTCTAACAAAAAAATTAATTAAATAAAGGAAAATAATGTGAAAATATTCAGTTTATAAAGCTATTCAAATCCGATTAGGTAGTGAAAAATAACAAAAACATTTCTGCTGAGATCCTCAAGCTGCGCAAACATGCCAACCTCGGTACAACCAAGGTTACGAATTTGTGTCGATCGTGGTCGAGACTTTTCCAAGCGGTATACCAGGAAGGCGTAGTAGGCGTAGTTTCTCTTATTAGTCTGTGTAGGAAAGCTGGCAATAGGGAATATGCATGTGGTTTAAATATTGCTGCAAATTTTTCCCCCAATTCTTTATTGTACTAACATCATGCTAAAATGATTATATTTTTAATTTTCTTTGTATATATTGCATAAAAGATTAAGCAAAAAGTGAAAAACAAGCAAGTGAAATTCAAATGAGTGAAACGCCGAATGAAACGTGACGTCACATGACACGTTCGGGGTTGATGCTCATATTGTGCGCGTAGTGCTTAAGAGAAAAAAATAGCTGTTCTTTGTGTTTATGCAGTGTTTTTGTTTAGCTAGTACAACTTTAAAATCCACATAAATAACAGTAACACTTGTAGTAAACAAATACTGGTCGTGACGTGTGACGTCATTAAAAGCCCGCGCTAGATGATGGCGTTCAAATGTGTCAAATTTAATCGAAGTTTTAAATATTTGTTTTTTAAAATAATAAGAACTTTTCCAACAATATTTATATTTTTTATTATGTTATAACGATGTAATAAGTGAATTAAACACATAAAAAAAATACATGCATATACCCTATTATTTCGGCCAACGTATTAGCCTTGCTTGCTATACAAAGGGAAAATGTTGCCAGTCTCCTTAGGACTATCTCCGATGTCATGTCATTAGATGATATTTTTTATTTAACTATTATAATACCTAATATACTTTTAATTTATGTAAAGAATACTTTGTGTTTAATTAATCGATTCACAATTCTCTTTTCAATAAAGTCTCTTGGTTACGGGCACTTCAAAGGTAATCGAATGTATGTTTACATTTTAAAAATGTTTTGATTTTTTATCCAAGTTGCCGGTTCCAACTAGATCGGCAAGGTGGGTGCGTCTGCTTCTTGCAGTTATTAACTGTAGTAGCAGTCGTCTCCATTCATAGACCGCACTTCAGGCTAAAATCAGGCGGGGTGCTTTCATATGTTAAGCCACAAGAAAATAAAATCAAAATTTTAAAGGAACCCCCGAAACCGCCGAACTTAGTAAACCCATTAAGTTTAAACCCATCCAGGATTTCGTCTCTTACCTTCATTATTAGTCACGATTATTAGTCTCGTTTTATTGGATTTAGCCTAGCTTTTATTATTTTGACAATCGCCGACGAGTGATGATGCAAGGTGCCAGGATATAGTGGATGCGATTGCTACTTGTAGTTATAAAACTGTAGTAACATTCGCTTCCGTTCGTCATATTATATTATATTATATTATATTATATTATATTATATTATATTATATTATATTATATTATATTATATTATATTATATTATATTATATTATATTATATTATATTATATTATATTATATTATATTATATTATATTATATTATATTATATTATATTATATTAAAAATATATGAGTTTTAAGGTGGCCTTATTCAAGTTGTAATAAAATGTTCTCGTAATACGGCGTTCTCACGGGGCGAAATTTAGTTGTTCAATATTTATCGTTTAACAAAATATCGAAAGCAAATATTGACTGTAGCGTTCTTACGGTTCAATAATAATCGACTCAATATTACACGTGTCATTACGCTATCTGTCCATTTTAGCATTTTTCTCGTGGATGCAGACGCTATAATTTACATTTTATTCACATTTTATTTTACAAACAAACAAAAAAACTAATGACAGTAAAATACAATACATACTTAATCATGCTGATTGAGTGGCTGATTGGACTGATTATTTAATGCGATTTGAACGAACAAGTTCAGACGGGTTAATCCTGTCAACTACCTACTAATTGAATCAATGAAAGTTGAAAGGTCTTTAACTTTTGTTGAACCGATATTTATTGCTTCAATTTGATTGAAAGTCTGTTCAGACGGTTCAAACGGCGAACGATTTCGCAGTTGATCAACTAAATTCGCCACGTGAGAACGCCTTATAAGCATAATATTATAATATAAACTAACGTAGATAATATTTACAAGTTAAAATAGATTTATAACATAAATCAATTCATAATAACATTGAATATTATCATTAAAATATACGAAAAATAATTAAAGTAGGTAAATAGAAAACTAAATTTTAAAAAGGGATACATTATTAATAAAAAAAACTTTGGATGGCAATGCTGATCCTTTGACCCAAATATTGCCCAGCCCTCTTGTCACCTGAGATGTTGATCAACTGTTATCTCTTAGCCTAATACAGAAGTATAAATAAATGTAATAAGTATATACAGTACAGAGCTGGTGCGGCTTGTGAAGCGGCTGAAAAAACTAAAGCATGCAAATACAGGGGTCTAGGCTCCGAATATGATTTTGTCCCATTCAGTGTCGAGACCCTTGGTCCTAGCGCTATAAGGCTTTTTATAGCAAAAAGGTTAGGTTGGTCGACATTACAGGAGACCGAAGAGTTGGCAGCTACCTCGGACAAAGAATTAGTTTAGCTATTCAAAGGGGGAACGCTGCCAGTATCTTCGGACCCTTGCTAAAGAGATTCCTTTTAATAATGAATTTTAGTTAATTTTTTAAGTTTTTTAGTATTAGAGGTGTAATTAGTAAAGATTTATAGTTATGAATAGTAAAATAAAGTATCAGAAGCTGTGGTAAAAGTATATAGTAAAGACGATCTGATGCTAGCTAGATCTCGTCCGCGACCTCGCCACTAGTTCCGTTTCATGATAGATGAGTTATGTTGAACTTTGTGACACATACCTACTTTGATCCTTTAACATTTACATGCTTAGTATATATAGGCTTTTGCACGCATTGTTAACGACTATTCAACTCCCACGGCATACTTTGTAATATGTCAAATATTTACTTAATTATCCATTGTAATGGAAATAAGTAGATGTGGTGACGAATATCGAGAAATGTATTTGTGCACATTTACTTTTTTATTTTTTAACTTTTCTATACTAAGCTAAATTAAGCCAAAGTACATTTAAAAATACATTGGTACCGATGGGTGGTATTGAACTCGTGCTCTCGGTTTGTGTAATCATTGCACTATCACTACACCATGGTCGCCTTATTGAAAAGTGATTGACGCTAGGAACTTATAAATCTTTTTTTTTTTTTATAATTCTTTAATGGGACTCCACATATGACAGAACCCCGCTTGATGTTAAGCCGAAGTGTGGTCCATGAATTACATGTAGCAATCACATCCACTATGCCGGCATAGATGGAACCGGCAACCTACAAGCTGATCCCGAAACGTGACCAAATCACTTCACTTCAATAATATCGACGGTTTCCGGGCTATTTGTTTTAAGCGACATTTTTAAAACTTTACAGGAGAGCGATTTAAAGTTTTGATTTCGAGAAAAAAATTCATAACTTTTTGAAACCTGGTTTATTTTCAAAAAAGTAAAGTTTTTCTATTTTCATATTATATCCCCCATAATTTGATTAAGATACTTCTTTTAAAAAAGCGCTATTAGCAGATATATGTGTCGCTTAATACAAGACGCCCATACTTAATCAATTTGTAGAATCAGGCTAAATGATTTAAGCACCAAATGTTGCAAGTAATAGATTCAAGCAAAACGCTTTAAGTATAACTTTTGTATTTTTAGAGTAAGGCTAATTGTATCAATTACAACGTGAAGAATAAAACAGAAAAAGGCAAATTAGTTTATACGACTAGTAAAACACAGTTGAGATACAGGATAAATGACTAAAGAGGCAAATAGTGTTTAAAAAGTAATTGTTTGAAATGACAATAAATTAGTAAATTTCAAAATAAAAGTCGGTTAAAACATAATAATACTTTGGTTAGAAGGGAAATAACTCTTTGTTGTTTCAATAATAAAATTAAAACTAATAAAACAAAACTATTAATAATTACCATTTTTTATTTATTAACATAATGTTACTTAAATATCGTGTTGTACTCAATAAGAATCACTTTGGCATATAATGTGTCCCAAAATTCAGCGATAAAACTGCAACAGATGGTAGCCCTGGACATGACTAGTCAAGAAAAAAAATAATTGAAAAATATCCATTGTTTTTTTTAAGTGACGAAAAAAAATTAAAATTTTTTTCAAAATTTGTTTACTTGGAAAGTATGTTTACTAGGGATGGGAAGTGTGATGAAGATATTGAGAGAAGAGTACAAAAGGGTAACGTAGTGAATGGTGCCATCCATAGTATCATGAACAGCAAAATAATGTCCCAAAAGTCACGGATGGCTGTTCCAAATGCGGTGCTTGTTTCTACATTAATGTATGGAAGTGAAGGTTGGATATGAGAAGAAGCATGAGAGTAGAATTAACGCTGTTGAAATGCGGTCGTTAAGGAGTGTATGTGGATAGATACTGCGTGATAGATGTGGTTTGAAAGAAGATGTAGTGACAAGGATTGACAAAGGAATGCTTCGATGGTTTGGGCACATGGAAAGGATGAGTGAAAGTAGATTGACGAAAGGAATTTATAAATCTGATGTGGGTGGATGCGTTAAACAAGGCAGGCCCAGGAGAGTGTTTTCCGACCAAATCGGAGACATCCTCAAGAAAGCTAGGGTGCCTAGTGCCCATAACCACAGAGCCTGTATGAAGAGAATTGTGGATGTGAGGGAAGCAAGTGAGTTGTATAAGGATCGTGGTAAGTGGCGCTCCATTGTCTCTGCCTATCCCTGTGGGAAAAGGGCGTGACAATTTGATTGATTTTTTGCTTAAAATGTTGAAAGATTTTTATGACAAGTTTTATCAAAAAATGACGCTACTAATCAAGATTCTAAAATGGTATAATACTCTAGAAAAACTAGCCACATAAAAAAATACGAGTGGTATTTCTAAACAAGAATCAAATTTCATAAAATTGTTTAAATTAATAACTTTTACTATGGGATCAAAACAGGTTTTTGTTAGTCAATATCATTTTAAAAGTAGAGAGAGAGAGATTTTACCTTAGAGCGAGATAGACAGATGTTAATTTTTGAATATTATAGTAATTACCTACTTTTACTTTGTATCCAAAATGGGTTTATGGATATAAAATGAAATAAAACAACTAGTTTAAACAATAAAACATTTAATTTTTTATTGAATTTAATTACAATAAATGTTCGAATTGTTTGCCACCAGCATTAATACAAGCACGACATCGCCTTAAAAATGATCGTTTTATTCGTCTTGCATAACTTCCAGCATTTATGTGATCCGCAGCCTGAGTGATTTTTTGGCGAAGTTCGTCCAATGTTGTAATGGGTTTTGAGTAGACCCTGTCTTTGAGACAACCCCAATAGAAGAAATCCAGGGGGTATAGGTCAGGTGAACGGGGTGGCCAGGCCATGAAATAGGACCAAGTCGCCCGATCCAACGCCCTGGAAACTCATTGTTCAAGTTCGCACAGGACGGGCATAGTGAGCCATACCATAAGTATCGTAAATCACTTACAGGCACGTCTTCTAATAATTCTGACATGTTATTTTGTAAGAAGTTCAAATAACTATTGCCATCTAAGTTTCCGTGTAACTCAAAAGGCCCAATCACTTTTCCATTTAATATGCCCGTCCAAAGGTTAAGGTTGAATTGGTATTGGGATTTATCTTGTCTCACCAGGTGTGGATTTTTATAATTCCAGCTATGTAGATTGTGAAGATTTAAATAGCCATCTTTCTTGCAGGTTGATTCATTCGACCATAAAACTTTATCTAAGAATTGAGAATCTTCCCTGTGCTTTTGTAGCGGCGGTAATAGCGTCTGCACACGTCTGTAATTATATGGGCAAAGCCTGTGATATTTTAAAATACGATGAGCAGAACTTCTTGGTATTCCCGTAGCTGCTTCCGAGGTAGTTGAATCCATTTCTATTTCATGCAGAACTTCTTCATCTCGATCCGATCTTGGTCTTCCAGCGTTTCTCCTATTAGATGGTAAACGATCCTCCGAAAACGCTTGATGTACATTTATAAATACTCTAAAATCTTTGAGCATTTGGGTACTTTCCCGATACAATCTGCTAGCAGAGTTTGCATTGCTTCGGCATTCACCATAAATTAAGTGCATATTAGCGTATTCCCATGGTGTGTATGGTAACGGCATGATAAATACAAAACAGTCCACTAGGTCAAAAGTCCAATTCACAAAACTCACAATCACAGTCCAAAATAATGCCAGGTCAGTCCAGTTTGCAGATCACTTAATCGAGTCCAAAAGCCAACCCAAAAGTCGTCAGTACGAGAGCCAATTTAATGCGGAACGGCGCACAGTAAACAAAGGAACAGAGCAAACTGACTGATAACAGCAACTTCTCTACTTGCCCCATTGTTATATTCAAAAATTAACATCTGTCTATTTCGCTCTAACGTAAAATCTCTCTTTCTCTAGTTTTAAAATAATATTGACTAACAAAAACCTGTTTTGATCCCATAGTAAAAGTGATTAATTTAAACAACAATTTTATGAAATTTGGTTCTTGTTTAGAAATACCACTCGTATTTTTTTATTTGGCTAGTTTTCCTAGAGTATTATACCATTTTAGAATCTTGATTAGTTGCGTCATTTTTTGATAAAACTTGCCATAGTAGTATTCATACTTTTTTTACACCACGATGAGTGAAAGTGTACTAAAAGTATTTTTTTTTAACATTTTAATTAAAAAATGTAATATAAATCATTTTTATGTAAAAACTATATGTTTTCTGGGGTTTTCAAGGATTGTGATAAATAGCAGATATATTCAGCTTACTGATACAAAAAAATTAATTTTTTTAAAAAATACATTTTTTTCGTAACTTAAAAAAAACATTTTTTTAATTTCTTTTCTCGACTAGTCATGACCAGGGCCACCCTCTGTTGCAGTTTTATCGTTGAATTTTGGGACACATTGTACATGGCACGATGTGGTGTAGACTGAAGCGCCCGTTCAGGGGGATATAGTATAAAAACTTGCTTGTTTAATGGACGCGAGCGGCGAAAATGTTTTGTTTTAACCGACATTTGGTACAACGATTCATACAAAATTTGCAGTGTCTGAATGTCAAGTTTTCGATGTAATCGGTATAGGAAAAATGAATGAAGTTATAGTACTTGTAGATTTAATTTGTTTGAAGCGACCAATCAAAAATTAACCGATTTAGGAATAAAGGTTGATTTGTCATTTAAAGACTGTTTCAACTACAGGGTAAAATGTTTTAATAGCCTTTTTTTACTAAAAACAGATGCAAGCGAAATGATTTAAGCGACATTCATACCAATTTGGGATTCAGGCTAAATGTTTTAAGCGACATGACTATATCTTTTTTGGGGAAGGTGTAATGCTTTAACAAACATCACCTATAGAATGTAACTTCAGGAAAAACGCTTTAAATGACCCGTTTGGATGATTTGTGTGTGAGGCAAAAACGCTTAAGTAAATAACCAATAAAAACTTTTGTGGCTCAAGTACACTTTCAATATAAAAGGACATATTTCGCGTCGGTTCATACAATGAAATTTCGGATCGCCCCAAAAAATGGCATTGTTTGAAGCGCCAAAAAAGTACTCTGATCGTCACCAAAGTCGACTCAGTCGACGCAAAAAAAATCGCTGATTCCGAATATGTATATAAGTCAATATCGGTCAAAATGTCGCTTAAAACAAATAGCCCGGAAACCGTCGATATAATATTTTACAGATCTTTGTGTAAAGTCAATGAACGGTCTAGCTAGTTCGGGCTTAATAACTATGGATGACGCATGCTGCATAGAGTCCACTGAAGCTGGCAATCTTATGTCTCATTACTATTTAGATTTTGAAACTATGAAACATATTATGAAGGTATTTAACGTACTAACATTAATATATTTGTATTTAAATTTACTTTTTAGGGTGGATTACCTAGATCTTTCTTACTTTCTTAACTATGCCAGCAGCACGCTATGATTCTTTTAAGAGTAGTAGGCAGTGGTACCCAGTCTGCCGATCCGAGGTAGTACCACCACTTACAAGTATACAGACCGTGAAGTGATTTGGTCACGTTTTGGGATCAGCTTGTAAGTTGCAGGTTTCATTTAGGCCGACATAGTGGATGTGATTGCTGCCCACAGTTATTGAATTGTAGTAGTTTAGTTTGAATTGTAGAGAAACCATTTTCTGTTTTAAAGATTGATGGTACAGAATCATTGGAACGTCTTCTGCTTGTAATTTGTGAATGCCACGAGCTAGCCGAAATGCACTTAAGAGTCGACGAGAGGAGATGTCTCAATGCACTGAATAGAAACAACACTGGTGCAGCAATCAGGTTTCCAATGAAGGGTAAAATAACTACGAGACAAATGAAATTGAATTGGTAACGTATATTAGCTTTAGGTTTATTTCACACGTACCATAACCACACCTACAACCAAAAATGTCTCGCTTAATTTTAAGTTTTATTAGACGACCGTGGTGTGGCAGTGCAATGGTTAAGCAAACTGAGAGCACGGGTTCAAAACCACTTGCCGGTACCAATAAGCCTTTTATATGTGCTTTGGTTGTCCTGTTTCTATGAAACAATATCGTAGTATAGAATAGAAATTCTATACTACTTACGAGTAGTATAGAAATGTAAATAAAAAATATACAGGATGCGATTGGCAAGCGAGCAAATATTTTTTTTAGGCTTCAGGTGTTAGTATTAGAACCCATTTTTGAAATAAAAAAGGATTTTTTTTTTTCAAGATAATAAAAATTGTCCTGATAGTAAAACACTACTGCATGGTAAATAAACGGCGCGCGCGCCGCCACGTCCGGCGGCCTATACACGAAACGTGATAGAAGTGTGTCAAGGTCACCCCGCTTCCTTTAGTAGCCAGTCAGTAGCTAACGGCGCCCGCGAACGATCGCACGTGTCCGCCCGCATTGATACTTAAAAATGTCTTATTCATCTCGAGAGTGAGATGAATAAGACATTAAATAGGGAATATGGTGACCGCTGGATCGGTCGTGGGGGTCCTGTTCCATGGCCACCACGTTCACCAGATCTCACACCATGTGACTTTTTTATGTGGGGCGAAATAAAGCGCAGAGTTTATGTTGAGGAAGCCCAAAACCGAGATCACTTAAAAACGCTAATAAAACGCGCGTTTAATGAACTAAAAAGCGATACGGTAGTTTTAAATAAAATAAAAAACAATTGTCAAAAGCGTGCAAAACTCTGCTTAGAGAAAAATGGAGTACAATTTGAACATTTACTGAAGTACTACTGAGTTATAATGGTAAGTAATTTCTGATAAATAATTAAAAGCTTTTACTTTTTGATAACAGATTTGTATTATTATTTTTTTAGGTATTATTTAATTTAATTTGACTTTTAGTTTTGTTAATTTTATTTCTTGTGTGAAACAAAACAATAGTTGTATAATGTATCTCTTTCTAACACATAAAGCTAGATGAGAAGCCATATGCATCGAGCGCGGCTTTTTCTATCTCGCTCACACCCCCGAGACTTCCTACGAAATAGAGAGAAACAAATACAGGCTCAAATTTCTTAAGTCATTCATTCAACATTCGCGCGAACGTAGTTTAGGCTCACAATGATCGTCGACATTTTCAGGAAAACTTCTCTGCTCCGTTACTTAAGATTTTAGTACTGAGTGGTATTAAAATAAAAAATACATAGTTACTTAATTTTCTTTTAGTATTTATTATAAAAATATTTGCTCGCTTGCCAATCGCATCCCGTATAATTATTTTATTTCTAATTACTAAGCTATAGCTTGTCTAACTATAAATGACGCGCCCCTCCACTTTTTAAGTTTCTTTGAATGTGTTAATGCAAATATTTCTACTATTATACTTTATCAGCGTGCTCCTCCTTTTGCATTTTCGGTGTGTTGCATTCATATTTTATGTTTTCTCTTGTGCGCAAAGGGCGCGTCATTTCGGCTTAGACAGACTATACTAAATGTGCTTGTATTATAAAAACTAGAAGACCAAAGTAAATATAAAATCACTCAATATTACGTCACTCGTAATATTGAAAAGTGATTTTTGAATTGGCTCTCGGTTTGCGTAACCATTGCACTACCACAAATCCACGGTCTATACTATCTTTAGTAGCTTAGTATAGAAATGTATAGCATAGAATAAAAATATATGTTTATTTTTGTGTATTAATATGTTTTTTTTTACTCACCTTAATGATGCATGCTGTGGTTTTCTTAATTAAATAAAACTGCCGGTTGTACCAAAAATTAAAATTTACGAATTTGTAAAAAGTATCGTACAAGTTAAAGAAAAATGGGTTGCACCACTCTTTAACTTCACATTTTACATTTACGTTTAACAGATATTTTATACAGAGCTAAAGGACATTATTCATTTTGGGTTTCTATGTACTACATTTGTTATTTCTAATGATAAAAACATATATAAATGGTAGTTTCGAGATCAAATTATTAACAACCCAATTCATGATTTCGTAATAGTAAACGTAAAAGAATAAGTATAAAGTAAAACTAAATACAACCGGCTGTTAGTTTAAGATATTTGTATGGATTACTTTGTAAATAATAAGTGTATATTTTGTCGACAACCCATATATAAATAAATAAATAAAAAGTAACTGATTTACAGTATGATTCAATCCATCCTTGGTAGCCTCCATATTCCTGATCCCTCACTAAACCAAGAAGCTACCAAAATAATTCGTGTTGCTGATAGAGTATGCAAATGTAAGTTAAAATGTTTTTCGTTAATAATTACACCCTAATTTTAACTAAACCGCTGCACGATATGATGACCGTGTTGACGTTTGACCCGCTCATGAAGCGTCTCAAGGAGCAAATTGCTGTTCTTTAAACACAATTAAAAAACATACTCGTCGTCACTATGCCGGTCAATTTTATATTAGTGAAAAACTCAATAGACTTCAGGAACTTTTTATAAGACTGTACACTACTACAAATGCAAAAACGTCTCCAAGCTAATTTACCTGTACGTGTGTTAAGTATACGAGCATGAAAACGAGTTTATACGCGCCGAAAATATGTCTGGTTTGTAAATATGATTAAGGCGACCGTGGTGTAGTGGCAGTGCAATGGTTACACAAACTACATATATCTTTGATATATGTACTTTGGTTGTCCTGTTTCTATGATACAAGTGCTTTAGTAGCTTAGTATAGAAATGTACATAAATAAATAAAATAAATAAATACACGTAGGGTCAAGCATATAGTGAAAAGCAAGTGCAACAAATAAATAAAATAAATATGTATATATTTAATCAGTGTTTTATTCAATTAATTTCCCCAACAGGCATGGTAGCTTACATAACTCGAACAGATATAGTAAGCAAGCAGTCTTCATATTTCTCGGCAGCACTCAACGCTATTATATTAGCTAAATGTATATCAGCACAGCTCTGGGAAAATTCGCCTTACGTTAGTCGACAATTAAGAGGTATTGGACCTGCGTTCAGTAATCTATTGGTAACAGCTGGGAAAACTAGCTTCTTGTTACTTGAAGAGAGTCATCCTAGAGATTTGGAGAGGGTAAGTGGAATCAACATAGATAGATTGGGTTTTTTACATTTCTATACTAAGCTACTAAACGTGTTTGTATCGTTTCAAAAAACAGGACGACTAATGTACATATACATTTGTACCGCTAAGCGGTTTTGAATCGGAAACTCTCGGTTTGGGTGACCATTTTTCACTATTGATACATAAAGGTCGCAACCAAAGGATTTATTAAAAGTTCATTTTATTCAGAAAATTATTAGGAGCCCCAGGACCTACAGACCTGCGCGCGTGGTGTGGAAATATTGATATTTGTTCGTTTGTCGAAACCTCCAATTATTCTTAAGTTCAGACCTAAATTATGGCGACCATGATATAGAGGTTGTAAAATGGTTTCACAAACCAAGAGCCTCCGATTCAAAATCAGCAAATTTAGTAGCTTAGTATAGAATTTAAAAAAATGGAATCTAGGTTTTCAGAGTGGTGGTCACTTCAGGGTCTCTTGACTTAAAAGGAATCTAGGTTTGAAAAGTGGTGGTCATATGCCCAGTCTGTCGGTCACATCAGGGTACAGATCCTGAAGTGACTTAGTTGCGGTATCAGCTTATAAGTTGCCGGTTCCAACAAGGCCGGTTATATAGCATAGTGGATGCGATTTGCAGTTATTTAACTGTAGTAGGAGTCATCTCCATTCATGATCCGGAATCTATCTTAGCATCATTAAAAAAATACATCTTTTAATATTCTAGATAATGAACAAAGGTCCCCCAGCAGGAAATATATTAAGAAAACAGATATCATTGTTACCCAAATACCAGTTGGATTTAACACCAGTTAACCATAAAACAGTATCCATCAAAGTGGTACTAGTAAACCATACTTTACTATCAGAAAACTTGGATAGTTTAACTGCTGGAGACAACCATAGATCTTACATTATTGTAGGTGATACAGAAAATCGCATTATTCTATTCACTTCTTTTAGGTAATTATAATTTTTCTATAACTTAGTATTATCTGCGTATTAAAAGGCGGCCATGGTACGGTACGGCAATGGACGCGCAAACGGAGAATCCCGGTTCAAAACCACTTAAATACCAGTACCAAAACAATAACCGTGTTGGCATAAAAAAAATTAATGCATTTTAGATGAGAAATAAATATTTCTTTAGTCAATTTAGTACTACGAAATAACGTTTGACTGCATACAAATATGCAGTCAACTAATAAAGTGGAGGGGCGCGTTATTTATAGTTAGACAAGATATAACTGTCTCCTTTTATGTATTGTCTCCTATTATATCTCCTGTCCTTTTATGTCTCCTATATATTGAGTAAAACTATGAAATAGAAGAAGTTTTTTTTTCACTTTTCGAGCGAGTTTTTCCATACAACGAAATTATAATCCATTAGCGTTAAGAATATAGTAAGTCGCTGTCGTACTAGCCCCCGACCAATCTAGGTCTGATTCACTTAATACACAACAGCACCTATTCATACCTATTGATAGCCAATCAGCCAGTTAGGTAAACCGTATGCCCCGAGGTTATAACTACAGTAATACTACTAACTAATTATTGGTTTTAACTATAATGTTTCAGAGATATAGACCTAATAAATGTGTACGACGGATGCATAGATTACCTAGTCGACAGAAAAAATGATTATGAATATAAAATTATTGTATATTGTCTTAGCTCGAGTTTTGGTAAGGAATTGTTATTTTTCTTAATCAGCGTTTGTGTGTTAAACGATAATAAAATATAATTTTAAAAATCTATAAGTATTTTATTCTATCATTAATATTTCAATACTTTTTTAGTTGGCCTGGATGTAAAATCTGAATACATATTTAAAGGAATAGCACCAGAAAATAATACATCACAAATTAATTTTACACAAACTAATGTGAAATCCTCCATTAACAATAAACAAACGTTAATTACAAATACCTTTAAAGAGAGAAAACGTAAAAACGATAAAGATATAAATGTGGAATGTAAAGAGAAACGTAAGAGAAATTGTGCATTAATAAATGAACTTAACTCTTTAAAAGAATCTTTAAACAAACAAAGTGAAGAAAAGAATACACCTTCAATACCGTTTCACAAGGACAACGATATGAAGAAAGAGAATACTCAATACGTTGAAAATTCAGATGTTAATATAGATTTAAACATTCAGGAGGCATTGACACAAATATATACTGACAACCAATTTGATGATATGGATTTTCCAGATACAACGAAAGTATTAAGTATTTTAAATCAAGTAGAAAATGAAATATCAGGAATGCAGAAGAAAGATTCAAAAAACACATCCGCAAAGAACATAGAAGGCATTGAAATCGAGAATTTTGTGCAGAATAAGTACAAGGAATATTATATTCCGATGCGAGATAATTCCACCAATAACGACAAATACTTAAAATTTTCTTCAACACGACAAACTAAAAACAAGCCAGATAACTTTAAATTCTTAGAGAAAGTTGAAAAGCGCACAAATTACAAGGACGAAGAAGGGCAAGACAAACATAAAGATGGTTTTTCAGAAAGCATTAAATCTAAATTAAATAACTTTTTAGAAAACACGAAAAAAATTAAAACTAATAACGATATTGATACGAGAGCTTATAAAATAAATGAAGTATTATCAAATTATGATGGTGACGTACATTCACCACAAAAATCAGATCTGATAATTAATGAAATTAATGCAAATAAATTAATTGAAAAAAGTTCAATAACTGATAAGAATGAGGTAGAAACCGATTTTGAAATGGAACTAAATAATATTGATTTCAGTCTATCAGATTGGAATGAAACATATATTAATTCTAATAATATTACTGCAAATATTGAGAACACTCTTAAAGATAACTATGATACGAAAAATACAGATAATAATTCATTTAATAGAGATATGTCTATTTTTCACGAAACTTCTAAAATTGTGCCAGCGAAAGCGCCACATAACTTTATTATTCCTAATGATAAAAATAATTTTAAAGTCACTGAAGTGAATAAAATACAAGGAAATGAAACGAATAATTTCGAATCAGGTAATTTGTGCAAACCAGTGCACAAGTTACCTGAGAGAAACATTACAAAAGGCCTCGAACAGAATAGATCACAGAATATGTATAGTTGCAAGATGAAACAAGTCCCACCTCATCTTAAAATAAACAGCATTGATTCTGTAACATCAACAATAATTACGCCTCTTGGAACAAAACAATTTGATGATAAAACTGTTAACAACTACAAATTAGAATTACTAAAGAAAGTTACTCTCGACGTAGACGTGGTGGATTATAAAAAAAATAATGTCAATGACAGTAAATATAATGGATATGATCCAAGAAGTCTTTCTATACCAGCTATTACCAGTAACGAAAATGAAACAAAATACGACCCAAATTTTGACAGTACTAAAAATATGTCACGGTATTTTAACACCTTTAATAACTGTTCGGAATTTCCTTCTGTATCTGTTACTAGGGCCGTAAATGTTATACCAAATGATGAGTCGCGGATGACTGCTGTAAGTTTGTATGGATCTATACCAGACATTTTAACCAAGGCAGATAGTTTATCTAAATATGTCTCACCACTTGAAAGAACTGAAGAAGAATCGCCAAGATTTAATACCTTAAAACCTATTGAAGCACCGCCTGTAGTTGCTAATAGGAAAGTAAATATTATACCAAATGACAAGGCGCAGATGTCTATTGTTGAATTAAATGTAATAACAGATATTACAAACAAGGAAAATAGTTTATCAAAATATGTTTCAAGACTTGAAAGAACTGCAGGAGAACCGAGAGTCAAGAGTTTTAATACCTTAAAATCTATTGAATTACCACTTACTACAGAAGTGAATGTTATATCAAATGACAAGTCTCAAATGCCTTCTGTATCTGTGCAAAAAAATGAGTACTCCAACAATGATAAAACTGGTTTATTACCTGAAAATCCCAATAATTTTACACATAAAATAGTTCTATGTGATAAAAGTAAACAATGTCCAGTACAAGAAACTTTTGTAAATCACAATAATATCGCAGATAATAATATTCTTCATGCAATTGAAAATACATCCGTAGAAAGTATATTATCCAAATATTCCAAAGTATTAAGGTAAATTTTATTACTTACTATGCTATTAGACGGGCTGTTGATTAACTTCACTTGACTGATTCAAAGGTGTCTTTTTCTTGACGGTCCGCGCAGAAAAGGGCACCATACTGAAGTGAAGTTGGTTGGAGAGTTAGACGTCACAAAATGGCGCCGATTCCGTCCTATTCTTATTTTAATCGCATTATACATGTAGATATTCATGTAGATATAAGATATTACTTGACTAAATATTACTAAATTTATTTTAGGAAGAACAATAACATTGATGTTATTAAACAAAATCCTGCTACAACTTCTAACACTACTATACGCAACCACACAACGAACAAATTGTTTAAAATAAAAAATATAAATAATATAGATGTTAATTTACCCTCAAATTTCCTACCTGATACACAAACCTTCAGTCCCATCGTTGATGTTGAACTTCTAATAGAAAATAAGCAAGAGGAAAATGAACAACGGATTTTAAAGGAAATTCTTAATGCAAGTGATTTTGTACAGGATATAGATTTAGGTCAAAAAGAAGATATTCAGCAATCCATGTTTAACCCCAAGACATTCTTGGAACACTATCATGATAATGATAATGAAGAAGACATTGTCATCTCACCACCAGCTAAATTTTCGGACACAGTTGATTTCACCAACGAAAATGATAAAGATTCCGTTACAATGAACCAACTAGAAATAGATAATGGATTTAATGTAGAAGAACATGAATTGAGCACCTTATTTAATGAAAAAAGTATATTCGAAGACTCATGTGGACCTTCGGTTGCCTCAGTAAACATGTCAGTTTCTCATGAAATCGAAACTTGGACATTATCTCCTGAAGAAGGAATAAATAATATTTCTCCAGTAAATAATAATATGTTAAAGTCTTTCACGCTGATGAGAAATAATAATCCTATTTGTTCATCCTCTAGTATTGGTGCCCGTAAAGAAAAGTTAGGAAGTTTCAAGTTTTGTAAGAAAGATAAATTTAAATATAAAAATATGTTTTAAAGTTTCCGTTGTTTTATTTACTATTTCTTAAATATTACCTTAATCTTTATAATGGTCAAAAAAGAGATTAACATTATTATAATTACTTTTTTAATTTGTATTTTTTATACTGACCATTATTTTCCAAAAGTGGACTTATTTTCTAGTAGTAACACTGACAGCTGTCTCGAATTGCTCTGCCTCGCTACCGACGCTTTCTTTGGCTTATTGCTGATTTTATTTTGTAATCTAATATTATTTATACTTTAAATATAGTTTTGGCGCGGCCCTGTTTTATATAATAGCCTAAAAATTCGATCCTATCCGAGACCGCCGTGTTTTCCGATGATGGTAAGTAACCTATTTTTATCATCCAATCCCATTGATTCAATCATTACCTCATAGTTTTATTGTTTGAGTTTAAAATCTTATTATATATAATTTATTTACATAATAATAGTGTTGTTATAGCCTACTTTCGCATATATTTCTTTGTTCGTATCATTTCACCGGCTGATCGGGTCAGCGGTTAGCCATCTTGTTTTATAATGAAGTGAATCCGCCATGCCGCAAATAGAATTTCGATAAAATACTATTCTAAATAATAAAGATAATAGATTGAAATATGCGAATATGAATAAAGTGCCGGTTTCTTATATATCGTTCACATTTTTATTAAATTTGGTTAATAAGGAAAGGTGTTTTCATACGGACGTCGTGAAACCGGCCTAATTGGTTTTTGTTTTATTGATCAAGATGGAAGGAGGAGTTCCACATCCGCATCAACACCCTCATTCCCACCCCGTTGGCCACCCAGGCCATAATGTGCATGGCATGCCGGTGCACGGGGCAGGTCCAGACGGCGAACATCCTCACGGGCAGCTGCGTCGCCGATATCAAAATCGTCCTAAGCCGCAATCCAATGTGGAGCGCCTGCCGTTGGATGAGGCCGCTAAAAGGGTAATTCATAAAATTTGCTTAATTATATTTTAATGGTAGGTAGTTATGTTTCTTTTGACTTCTATTTTTTTTTTATGTTTCCACCTGTTGCATTTATTATTTATATTTTTACTACAAAATACCTTATTGTTTGTTATTTTAACAGTTGTCAACTACTAACTAAACTTTTTAATGATTAGGAAATGGAGTCACTGACTGTGAAGACTCCTGTCTCCGTCTTGCAAGAGCTGCTGGCTCGTCGTGGCACTGTCCCAAAGTATGAGCTGGTGCAGATTGAAGGCATGATTCATGAGCCAACTTTCCGCTACAGTGTCACTGTGGCTGACCTTGTTGGTAAGCATCTGTGGATAATGCACAATGATTTCATTTTTTCAAAATATTGCAAATATATTTTTACAGTTTATTGTGACTCAGCATATGATAGCACCCAACTGATGTTAAGCTGGAGTGAATGGAGGTGACTGCTACTGCAGTTCAATAACTGTAAGTAGTAGCCACATCCACTATGCTGGCTTAGTTAAAACCGGCAACTTACAAGCTGATCCCGAAACGCAACTAAGTCACTTCATGGTCTACTTTTAAGTGGTTGTACTACTGTGGATCGGCAGATTGGGCACCACTACCTATACAACTTGTTAAATCATATCTGCTCTTATATCAATAATTTGTTAGTTTATCTAAATTAATTATATATTAATTGAATTTTTTTATACCCTAGCTATGGGCACTGGGCGTTCCAAGAAGGAGGCCAAGCATTCAGCTGCGAAAGCCTTGCTGGACAAGCTGACTGGTGCAACTCCTGCTGATGCTCCCACTAATGGGAACACTTCAGAGGTGTAAGTATATTTAAATAATTTATTTTAAAGCTTTTTATTGTTTTTTTTTTGTTGTAAATTCATGAGCAAGAATTTGCAACTACTGTGTTTGTGAGAAGTTGGTAATTTATCTTGAGGAAATCTTTATCCACATTTAATTTTTTTTTTTACATAAGTTATGAACTGAATTTGTTTGTTTCTTTCATATGGCTTTTACATAGTTGTGATACAGCACTAAAATAATGTGAGTTGTTTGCTACATTTCAATAACAATGAAACAGTCGTCGCACAGACGATATTTGTCACAACGATTAATAGACTCGTTTTATTGGATTTAGTCTAGCTTTTATTATTTTGACAATCGCCGACGAGAGCCGATAATCGTTTTAACTTGCCCAACCTAACCCTGCAGGTCAACTGCAATTGGGGATTAATTTTTACTTATTTTAATAAATGTATGCCAAAAATTTACATTAGAAAAATTAACCTAGACGAAAGTAGTTCATTAAATCTAATAATGTGTTTTTGTTATTGTGGTTATAGCACTCCAGTGGTGACGTCATTTGAGGACAAGTTGATGGTGAACCCGGTGGGCTGGTTGCAGGAATTGTGCATGTCACGTTTGTGGCCACCACCATCATACAGCACTGACGATGAGGATAATGTGAATAGACGTAAGTGCATCATTTGGTTATTATAACAAAGCGACTGTGATGTAGTGGCAGTGCAATGGTTACACAAACCAAGAGCAAGGGATCAAAACCACTTGCCAGTACCAATGTATCTTTCATATATGTATCTTCAGTTGTCCTGTTTCTATGATACAAGCAATTTATTATATAAATTATATAAAAATAAATAAATAAAAATTTACAGGTAATTAACAGTTCATTTCGCAGGCTGAAGAATTGGTGTAGTGCCACCGAATTTAAGAGTAACTCAATCTATTTTCAGAATCAGCTATAAATTGCTGCCTCCAACTACGCTAGTATAGTAAAAGTTACTGTTACTTGCAGTTATATGAGGCAGCCGTGAACTAACTCGGCTACTACATTTTTTGTGGCTTGTCATATGAGGGGTGCTCCTGATGTTAAACTGGAGTGCAGTCTATGAATGGTTGTGACTGCTATACTACAGTGAAATAACCGATATTGTAATAATAATTTTATTTGTTTTCTAGCTGGCATGCCTCATGAGCGCCAGTTCACTGTGGTGTGCACTCTGCTGAAGCGTCGTGAGGTTGGCACTGGCAAGTCCAAGAAGGTTGCCAAAAGACAGGCTGCTTACAAGATGTGGCAAGCTCTGCAAGATAACCCACCAGACAACTACCAGCCCACTGATGAGGAGGTAACAAAAAGTGCTAACAGTTGATTATTTAATACTAGGGATATACACTGAAACGCAATAAAAATCTTATTATATTTTTGTTAATCTCAGTGCTATGTATCTCCGGCAATAGGCATTCTGTTCGTCTGAATAATATGACACTTGGTTTTATTTTATTGGGACTTGACATATGAAAGCACCCTCGCTTGATGTTAAGCTGGAGTGTGGTCTATGAATAGATGTCACTGCTAATACATTTCTATAACTATAAGTAGCAATCACATCCACTATGCTGGCCTTTGGAACTGGCAACTTACAAGCTGTTCCGAAACTCAACCACATCACTTCACAGTCTGTATACTTGTTTTGATGTTGTTAAACTAATGATGGAAGTCAATCAATTCGTATGGACACTGTTATGTCCATAGTAATCCAAAATTGTATAGAAAGATGGAAAGGAAGGATGAGAGTTCCACAGAGAAATGGAAGGGAAATACAGAAGATTGGACCCAGATTAAATTGGGACATTCCCTAACACGTTTACAGTCCCACGACCCCTATCGGGGTCGCATGAGTCTATACTCAAGAGTCCGCGACCCATTTTGGGGTAAGCTCTGATGTTAAGCAGTGAATGGAGGCGACTCCTAACATAATTACATAGCAACATAATTATTTATTATTCATAAATCCATGTGAAAACGATTTACATATTTTGTAAGTTCATCAAAATATAAGCCATACTAATACTCTATGTGAAAACTAATTCACTTGCAACCCTGAAAGGGGTATACTAATGTGAGGTCGTAGGACTGTGAACATGTTAAAAAAGCAGGGGTTGGCGATGCTTATGACTAGTCTGGATGAAGAGAATTGTGGATATGAGCGAGGGAGTTGTGGCAGCATGAAATTTCCTTTGTTGTTATTGTTGTGTACAGGCTCGTTTCCGAACTTGAGTCCTTTGCGGCTTCTTTGTTCAGTCTTCAATGGTTTGGCCTCAATGGAGCCACCTGGTCTCCTTCAGACTCTCGTTTCTGCACTTCATTGCCTTGTGGTTTATCCCTGTAGCAAATATAGGCGTGACTGTTTAATCGTATGTGCTTTAAGTTTGTTTGAAGTCCTGTAACATGTGTCGTTTTGTTAATTCGAACAGAGTGCCTTGTAGTAGGTAACATTGATGCAGTACCCTCATGGAGGACCTCTTTTTTTTATTGTGACTCGACATATGACAGCACCCCGCTTGATGTTAAGCCGAAGTGTGGTCCATGAATGAATGTCACTGCCACTACAATTCAATAACTGTGAGTAGCAATCACATCCGTTATGCCAGCCTAGATGGAACCGGCAACTTACAAGCTGATTCCGAAACGTGACCAAATCACTTCACGGTCTGTATACTTGTAAGTGGTGGTACTACCCCGGATCGGCAGACTTGGAACCACTGTCTACCACTCTTGTATGCCAGCAGAGGTCATCAAGTATAGTAATGTAAAAGCAGTGTATATATTAATTATATTGTATTAACCTGACGTAATCAATTGAGAAATATTGAATTGTAATGGATTTTATTATTTAAATTATACTTTTTATTCATGTATTTGGTTTCTTTTCACTAACATTCATTTGTAGATAGTCCCCTTTTAATTATTCTCTTATTATTATTGCGTATAGAAGGTTTGTTTTTAATTTACAATTTTCACGAGCTCTTCCATTGTGTTCATTTTAATTATGTGAAATTTGTTAATTAAATTATTAATACATTTTGTTGTTCTCTGATCAATTAACAATAAAGTGTCTGTTGAAATTTGTGTAAAGCTAAATTGAATGATTAAAGTGAACGAATTTAAGTGTGTAGCGTTTGGCAATTTACTATCTTTCAGTTGGCACTTAGTGTATTTTGTTTAACAGTGTTTGTATGTTTTAGGGCGGAGTTGCGGCCCGCTATGCCGACTTGAAAGATAGTAAAATATCTACACTGACCACGAGTCACAGCCACAAGGTGTCGCAGTTCCACAAACATCTTAAACAATCCGTGGGCCCCATTCTCGCCAAATTGCAGGTAAAACAACTATTGTCTATGCAAGAAATTGCATGCGTTGATAATCACTATCTGTTAATATACATTAATGCATGAACATATATATAACATAACAACCAGTGCATGTCTATTTGGTGTCTCTGGGATTAATTGTAACACAAACTGACCACGTTTCTCCACACACCACAGGTGACTCCGCTGAACAACAAGGACTTCAACTTCGTGCAGTATCTGCAAGAGATTGCATCGGAGCAATCGTTTGAGGTGACTTACGTGGATATAGAGGAGAAGTCAATGGGCGGCCGTTGGCAATGCCTGGTGCAGTTGTCCACATTGCCCGTGGCCGTGTGCTATGGCTCCGGGCCGAGCAGCAAGGACGCGCAGTCGGCGGCCGCGCAGAACGCCCTCGAATACCTCAAGATCATGACCAAGAAGTGAGAGTACCTGCGGTTGCGGCCTCATTGCGCGAGCTCTCGTGTGTAAGCCACTTCTCGTAGCCACCTCGGTCAGTAAGCGGCGGCTTGGGGCTATGCTCTGTACCTCGCACTGCGGCGCATCGCATTCCGTCGCAGTGCGAGGATACATCGCATAGCCCCGGCGACCATGTATTTGTATCTATGGAGTGGTCATTTAACATACAAGCTATACTTTGCATAGAATTAGTGTAATTTTCCCAGCGTGGAAATTACTATAATATTATTCAATAATAAAGAAAAAATACAAAAAAAATAATAAAAGTTTATAAAATTACAAAAAAAGTGTGATTAATGTATTTCCAGTTTAATATTCAGCATTATTTAGAGATATGCTACTTTTTTCATATTTTTCATATAAATAATAATATGTAATCTGTATTAATCAAGTTAGCTATTAATGTAAATGTAACCATGATGAGAACGCCCACATTATTGTTAGGATTGTTAAATTTGTATGCAGAGCTGATGTAATATGGATGCAGTTGTTTATGATATCTGTCATATGCTGAGCATTAAACGGAAAATGTTTCTCGGTGCCGCAATATATGTCTTGTGGACGGAGTTGTCCGGCCTTTGCTTTGTAGCAAGCGCGATGTCGTCACTTGAACAAAGTGCAAGGGTTGGAATGTATTTGGGAAGAGGCAGGGTTGTGATGTGCTTTACCAGCTGACAACAGTGGTTATGTAGAGAAGCTGAGAACTAGGTTAGTGTGTGAATACCTCACTGGGTGTGTAGGCGGATTATGATCCCTTGCCTGTGAAAATGGGCATTATTTTAATGCAAAGTATAGAGGTTGTAACATTTTCTATCAATGCAGTGCCTTCGCCATGCTCGTTGCATATACATATATATTAATAAATTGAGCGGCGATGGTTTTGCATGCACCGAGTTTCTTTTAAATTGAATGGTGTGTGTTCAACCTGCCCCTGAATGAGACATCGCACTGTTCAAGTTAGAAAAGACTAGTCTGGGAGTTAAGGGTTTGGAGTTCTGTTCAACCAAGACAGACTAAATATAAAAAAAAAACGTGGCGCTGTATTGCATGGTATATATATATATATATTTGTTTATTTAGTAAGTCTTGGTTTTACGCAATAATAATTTCAAGGACATTAGGTAGTTAGTAGTTTTATTTAATATAATGCACTTTTTTTAAATTGTTGCTATCTGTAAACATTTAATAAAATTTTGGTGTTGCTTTAGTTATGTTGTGTTTGATTTTTAAGCCATATCCTGAATTACTTCCTTGGTTAATACCATAGCAATATTCGAAGATGTGTCTTCTCGTCATGTCAGTGGTATTTCATTAGTTCTGAGTATATTGGTAGAGATAATATATTTAAATCCTGGTACATAACTAAAAAGAAAAGCCGCAAAGCGTTATGTTGGCTATAGTGAACTATTCATTTTTGTGGCATGAAACTTGGATTTACGCGTGTACGTCATATTACCTTTTTTAAAATTGAGCCATGTTTTTCTGTATGATTCTATTTTACCAAGTTTTACAGATAAAACTATTTCAGTAGGTAGAAGTAATTTTTTTGTTTATACATTTTCAGAACCACGGGAATGGGCAGAGACGACGGAATGCCACTTTTAATAATCCTGATAACTCGCTTTCTTCACATATTTTTTTTTATTGTGACGACATATAACAGCACCCCACCTGATGTTAAGATCAGTGCGGTTTATGAATGGATGTCACTGCTACTACAATTCAATAACTGTAAATAGCAGTCACATCCACTATGCCGGCCTAGTTGGAACCGGCAACTTTCAAGCTGATCCCGAAACTCGATTTAATCACGTCACGGTCTGTATACTTGTAAGTGGTGGCATTACCCCGGATCGTCAGACTGGGCACCACTGCCTACCAGACCTGAAGCAAATATTCGACTCTTCTTAATTAACAAGTATTAGCAATATTTCATATAATTAATAAATATTACAAATAAAAGCTATGAAACAACTATTTGCTTCGACCGGGAATCGAACCTGGGACTACCCGTAACAAAATGGTGTGCTAATCAATCGGCCACGTCTGTCGTCTAATCCACGATTCTCTTTCTCGGGACCATTTTTTTAAGACTTCCCGATTTGATCAAGAAAATTTCCTGGGTAAAAAAAACAATTTCTAAGATGGTAAAAATAAGAATTTATTACACGAAACAAAACAAAAATATTTATATAATACAACAGTCTTTATTCTTATTTAGTTTTAAGATTGAACTTTTACAATTTGGTTTACAAAATCATTACCAAATTAAAGTCAAAATTAAGGCATACTGAGTCCAAACACACGATTCTGAGAAAAATACTTTCTTTGTAATAACAATAATTATAATCTTAACCTAAAAATGCCGTATTGTTATTGTTTTATTGGTCAACAAATGAGATCTCTATGTGTTACTCTCGTCTGATTATTATTACACTCGTTTTTCACATAAACACTACATTGTAATAATAAACAATTACAACTTAATTTGCAAACAAATCATACTAAACGATTTTTTTATAATTTTCTTTTCTATCACACAATCGTTAAGAGAAAATAATGCTTGACAAAATAAAAATGAATTTCAATGAAACTATACAAATAGATTAGCAGCGTTAATTATAATTACTGAGATGAATTCTATGTTGCACTTACAATAACATTTTCTAAGGAATACAACCATTTATACAACACACGAACTAATCTAAAACCTCAAATCACGATCCTTTAATTAATTAAGCGACATCCAAATCCATTACTTATAGGGCGGTGTCTCGCACGAGCGGTGAACGCTTTCTGAAATTGAGCCCGGAGCGTTCGGTACGCTGATACCGCTTCAAATTGGAATAGACATCCATTTCGGAACGCGTTAACCGCACCGACTAAATCAAGGAGCCGGCCTATAATATTATATTATATTAAAAACTACTTAGGCGACTATTCAGAACACTACATATTTAATATAAAGAACAAATGTGTTAAAATATGTCGCGTTTTAATATAAAAAAATATAATTTTTATTGCGATCTGTTATTCACTAAAATGAAACAACGCATGGTCAAGTGTTAGTGCATTTTACACTCAACGATTTTTTTTAAATTTTTTTAGATCATTTATCACTGTGAGATTGTTCCATAACAAAATAAAATCATTTCTGGACGAGTTGACTTGTTTAAGATACGCCCGCCTCCAGTTTCACATCCATCAATTTGCGAGGACCTTTCAGGCAGTTCAAACGTCGCTGGACAGCATCTCGGTCTGCGAAATTAATTGATTTATAAAAACTTAAGCAAAATAACTTCTTTATAGAAAATAAACACATAGTAAGCATGAAATTCAAAGCCCTAACATGCTTTAGATGAATTAAATTCCAACACTTTGTGCTAAAATTTGACAGCAGAGAGTGTAGTAAAATCAAAGTAGTAAGATTCAGATTTTCTTATTTATGGAATTCACGATTTGACTAAACTTCGTCAGGTTATATGAACGTTACTTATAATGCGACAGGGATCTAAATAAACGTATCTGAATAGGTTGGTTTGCAGTTTAGATCGATTACCTTGATTGAATATTTTAAGGGAAAAATTATAACATTTTTTACGTGTTTTACATTGGCATATTTATTTTACATAAAAAATAATAAACTTCGTCGCATAGCGACGTACAAGGGTTGCCGTCCTAAACAGTATCCATCCGGCAGTACGATAGCGCTGCTGTGATACATATGGTCACCAATTTTTAGGTAGAATAATAAGTTTACTTATTTATTTTAGAAATAAGTATTCAACATGTCTGGCATCATCGGGCATAAATAATGCATAAAATGCGACAGCATAATAACCACAAGCAACGATTTAGTCGTTTGGTACGTCCGTAGACATTTCTTCATTTTTTCACATGTATGTATGTTATACAAAAGTATTTTGCCAAGTCCATAGAGCTATTATATGAAAGAATATTAGCCGTGCTACAAACTGTCAAATATTTCCAAGATGGCGGCGTTGGTTCCGCTCTTGGCCACCATTTTATCTATATATACATTACAAAATGTCTTACATGTGGCGAGTGTATCTCTGTGGTGCGCGTGTTGCGGTTGCCTCTGCACAAGTGAATGCAGCAACACCTGTGCCGATATATAGCGACGCTCACATTCCCCTATGTCGCCGAACAACTCCTCCATGGCAGCCATTTGGCACTGAAAAGGATTGTACAATTATAAGTTAATCTTATATGCTGTAAGCAATACAATAGCTTTTAGTCGGTGAAATTTTCTTAGATATTGCGCAAACTAATGAATTACAAATTTTATGCAGCTTACAACGGGATAGTAAGCCGCATAAATTTAATTCATTAAGTTTTTTGGCCGGCATAGTGACTGAAGCGACCGTAGAAAGAGACGGTTGTTTCGGTCGTCGGCGCTCTTAAACCTTCTCACAGGGCAAGTCGAAGTTATGCTGACCTTTTTGTTGTTCGCACATTGTATAATTCATTTTCATTAAAAAATAAATGTCAAAAAAGGAATGTCTTCTTTACGATTCCAACTTGGGCGTTTCATTTATCACGTCATTGACCACGTAGCGTCAGTCATCAATAAAATAATAATAAAACGAGTCCCTATGCATGATTCCAGTGTAATCTATGTTTCACGGGACGGACATCTATGTTCCCAGAAGCATACAACTAGTAATACCTATAAGGAAATCAAACTCACCAGCTCAATAGCATGTTCATATAATATTTTATCACAATCGGCTGGCGACACGCCCGATTCATGCAAACGACGCGACTCACTCAATATCCATTTGTATTTGCCATTCATTAGGGATACAACTGAAAAATAAAATAAAAAAATCAAACCAAACTGTTTTTTTTTACATTTCTATACTAAGCTACTAAAATGCTTGTATCATAGAAACAGGACAACCAAAGTACATATCAAAGATATTTTGGTACCGGTGGGTGGTTTTGAACTCGTGTTCTCGGTTTGTGTAACCATTGCACTGCCACTACACGGTCGCCTTAAACGGTTTATTTTAGATTAAAAAAAAAGTATTAAATTGCAGTTTATTTAAAGATATAATAAATTATCATATTTTTAAAGTGGTAGGCAGTGGTACGGGTACCATTACTGACAAGTGTACAGACCGTAAAGTCTACAAACTAAGTTGGGTTTTTCGGAATTAGTTTGTAAGTTGCCTGTTCCGCATGGCTCTGTTTATGGATCGCACTCCAGCTTAACATCAGGCGGGATGTTGTCATATGTCGAGCCAAAATAAAAAAAAGCAGGCCAGCCTAGTTGGAACCGGCCACTTCAAAACTGATCCCGTTCACGAAAACGTCAAAAAGAAAATGCATAAAACACATTTCGCGTTCCAAACGTTAGCCACTACGAGAGGGATATTTACTTTTTGAATGTGTTTTAGGGTGCCAATTGCAAAATTAGTAGTAAAAAAAATAAAAAAAGGAAAAAAATATTTAATAATATAATCCATACCATTTCTGACTTGTGGCGTTGGTTGCAACGTCCTATTTCTATGGTGTGCAGTTGCCAATCGTAGTCCAGCAGCAAGTGCTTGCATTGCTTGCAATAATAGACCAAGACGGACACCGCTGTTGCTGCGATCTGCAAAATAATAATTCACATTTAATATGCACCATGCATTTGTACAAAACACAGGCGACCGTGTTTAAAACCATTTGTCCGCACCAATGTATCTTTGATGTATGAACTTTGGTTGCCCTGTTTCTATGATACAAACACTTTAGTAGCTTAGGACAGGAATGTAAATAAAAAAGACATGGTTTATGTAGTAACAAATATAATTTATTTATAATTTTGAACCTTTTATTAAAAAGTTTGCACAGCACAACACAACAAAGGTTATCTGGGTAGATATTGCCTAAGGCATTAAGCTCGCCTATGTACCTTATTTTGTGCAATAAAGAGTTTATAAATAAATAAATAGATAGTTGATTGTATATTTCAAATATTTGTTTATAAATAAATGTGGCAGAGTGTTCCAGTTCTGGGTAATATAATAATTAGGCAGCCATTTGCCCAGACTGCCAACCACTTCCAACTAAGCCGGCTTAGTGAATGTGACTGCTACTCACAGTTATTGAATTGTAGTAGCAGTGACATCCATTCATGGACCACACTAAAGCTTCAAGCGGTGCAGTCACAATAAATATAATGTAGTGGCCTTACCATCTGAGGTATCCATGAGCGCTGCAATGGGTGCTCCACACGACACAGCCAAATCTGAGAGCAGCTCAGCCAACATCAACACGAAGTTCAATTGTGAAAACACTTTGCTGTGCTCCTCCTGTGTTAGAAGGAAAAATATATTTACAAAGACTGTAGAAAACTGAGAGTAATTATTGGTACCACTGTATCTTTGATATAATTTGTATCTTGGTCGTCCAGTTTCTATGATCCAAGGCACTTTTAGGAGCTTAGTATATAAATAAAAATAATTTATTTATATACTAAGGTTAATACAACCACTTAGTCGCGTTTCGGGATCAGCTTGTTACCGGCTCCTACTAGGCCAGCATAGTGCGAATGCTACATGTGGTTATTTAAATGTATTATCAGTCGACTCTATTCTTGCACACTCCAGCTTAACATCAACCAGAGTGCTGTCATATGACACGCCACAATAAAAAAATCTATGATTATTTCTACTGTAAATTAATCGAGAATTAGCTAAACTCCGGCAACGCGACCGAGTTACTGAAGGGTCTTTAATACGTCATTTAAGTGATCGACAGTCTAAAAAAGCGACTCTTCTACTAACTAATTTAAAAAATATAAAGCTTGTATGATTTGTGGGAAGCGAGGGAGTTGTGTTAGGATCGTGGCAAGTGGCGCTTCATTGTCTAAGATTGATAAAAATTAAAATTATAAAAATCAATCGAATTGTCACGCCTCTCACACAATTCCCTTGCTTCCTTCACATCCACTTTTGTGAAACGATCAATACTTACAGCCAGTATAGTTTCCTCTTGCAGATTAGGGATATAGACGGGTGGATCATTCGCCATGCGCAGACCACGGACGAGGCAATCAGGCAACGCCGCGCGGGAACTATCACCGAGCACCAGGGAAACTGGAGGCGAGCAACCTGCGTTATTTAGCAGTTCAAACTAATACTTACATACTAAATTAATTAAATACTAATAAGGCGACCGTACGAACCGGCAAACGAAGCGTAGGTGGACTGAAGACATAGTGAAAGTCACAAATAACCAGTGGATGCAACTGGCATCTTGTCGTTCGAAATGGCGTTCTAAGGGGGAGGCCTATGTTCAGCAGTGGACGCCTTCTGGCTGATGATGATGATGAAGGCGGCCGTGGTGTAGTGACAGTGCAATAGGTTTGAAACCACTCACCGGTACCAATGTATCTTTGATATATGTACTTTGGTTGTCCTGTTTCTATGACACAAGCACTTTAGTAGCTTAGTGTAGAAATAAATAGTAATAAATAAATAAATAGGCAGCTGTAAACTGACTCGGTTTTTTCAGTCGTCGGCACTCTTGCACCTACTCTTGCTTAACATCAGGCGGGTCGAGGTCAGATATCGAGTCACAATAAAGAAAAATGGTAAAAGAGAAATACGAATAACTAACTTTATTTTATTTTATTGTGACTTGACATATGACATAAGGCGACCGTGGTGTTGTGTTGCCGGTACCAAGGTAACTTTAATGATATACTTTGGTAGTCCTGTTTCTGTGATACAAGGCACTTTACTTTAGTAAAGTACTAGTAGCAGTTACCTACATTCATGGATCGCACTCCAACTTAACATCAGGCGGGGTGCTGTTGTCATATTCAAAATAATTTAAAAAACATATATATGTGCCAGCCACTATGCCGGCCTAGTTGAAACCGGTAACTTACAAGCTAATCCCGAAACGCGACTAAGTCACTTCACGGTCTGTATCGTTACTTGTGGTTTTAGTATGAGAAATATATATGTATATATAATACCTGATCTCCTGAGTGGACTGGCTGCAGTAGGCGACACCTGCCACAAGGAAGGTGGTGAACTGCCCGATGCACTACGGCGACGTGACGAAGGCGGGGTGGCCAGAGTGAATGGAACCTGTCAAGAGAACATTGAATAATTTAAAATGTATTATTTTTATTGTGACTTCGAATCGCCTGATAGTAAGCAAGAGGAGGTCCAAGAGTGCCGACTACTGGGAAACCGAGTCTTCGCCGTTCGGTCAATCGCTGTGACTATGCCGGCCAAAGGCATCGTATACAGGATCTAAGATTATAGCATGGAGAAAACACATGGGTTGGTAAAGCATTTCATTTGTCGATTGTTCTACAAAGAAACGAAGTTTTAGTTCGACTGCCGATTCGGTCGACAGAATGCAGATGCTACCCCTGACCTGTTCTGGTATTACGGGAGTGAAAAGACGAGGTAGGAACGAAACCCTTTTACTGTCAGCTATTAATTGAATCAATAAAAGTTGAAAGGTCTTGTTCAACTGATATTTATTGCTTTAACTTGATTGAAAGTTTGTTTTATTTAGAAGTTAATCCATTCTTGGACCGCACTCCAGCTTAGCATTAGGCGGGGTGCCGTAATATGTCAAGTCACAATAAAATATTAAAAAAGTAGCAGTGGCATCCACTATGCCGGCCTAATTGTGTTCAACTGACCGTTGGTGGTGAGAGTGAGCCTATGTTGGCATTCCGCGTGTGATTCGAGCGTCGCATGCTGATTGGCTGCGAGCGCGGAATGTTCGCGTTGCACTGAGATGAGTTCTGTAACATTACATTATTCAATAATTTCAAATCAAATTGTACCACCACTTACAAGTATACAAACCGTGAAGTGATTTAGTCGCGTTTCGGGATCAGCTTGTAAGTTGCCGGTTCCAACTGGGCCAGCATACAGTGACTGCTACTTACAGTTATTGAATTGTAGTAGCAGTGACATCCATTCATGGAACACACTTCAGCTTAACATCTAGCGGGGTGCTGTCCATGTCGAGTAATAATGAAAAAAATAACTTTGGATCCTGCAAGCGATCCTTTGGCCGGCTTAGTGACGGCGACTGGGGCGTTTTTTTAGCGCAAAGAGAGGTTTTTTAGTCGTCGTCACTCTTTGACCTCGTCTTGCTTGCCATCAGGCGGGTCAAGGTCAGATGTCGAGTTGAAAATATTGTTACTAATACTCACCCGTTGCAAGAGTTGTAATTGTTGTGTATTGTTATTATTAGTTGGGGGCGGTGATAGCGCCAGTGATCTGGGCCTTGGTGCTGCGTCATCCGAACTAAGGGATCCAGCCTCGCCGCCATCAGCGTCCACTAACACGAAGTCATCCTCGCAAGTCATGTCAGATGACTCCACTGTCAACAAAAATAACAATTTATTTAGAACGTATAAATCTGATGTGGATGAATCCGTCAAGGAAGGTGTTTTCGTCGACAAGCGTTAACCAGGAGGGTGTTTACTGACTAAATCAAAAACTCAAGATAGCTATATTGCCTAGTGCCCAGTACTATAGAGCTTGTATGAAGAGAATTGAGAATGAGAAGGAAGCGAGTTGTGTCAGGACAGTGGCAAGTGGCGCTCCATTGTGTCTTGCCTATCCCTACGGGAAAAAGACGTGGCAATTTGAATAATTTATTTAGAAGGAAGAAAGTAAAGAATGACAGTTTAGAATATGCTCGGGTGTTAAGAGTGGTAAGACCGTAAAGCGACTCATTCGCGTTTCGGGATCATATTGTTTTTTTTATTGTAACTTGACATATGACAGCATTTCGCCGTTGGAGTTATATAGCTGTCACATTCACTATGCCGGTCTAGTTGTACACAAGCTGATCCCGAAACGCGACTAAGTCACTTCACGGTCTGTATACTTTTTGCAGCGATCGACCCGCTTACTTATATTAAGTAAAAACAATCAGTTTTAATTAAGTAAAAATAATCGTATTAAGTCTACGTAAATTTGATTTATTAATTTAGATGCAAAAGATAAACTCAGAATGAAAGAATTCAATCAATAAACTTAAAAACCATTTAAAATCTCGATAATAGAAATGCCAAAAGCAACACACAAAATATGCGACCTTCAAACCATAAACAATACTCACGAGAATTCAACGAAAAATGTATTGCATGGATTTCTAATAACATTATTGAAATAGTTAAACTAAATCATGTACCAAAGACAAGCTATATGTTAGAAAACAAAAACAACTATGGCATTCTACGCAAAACATTGTACAAAATGGACGCTGACACGTTCATTATGAGCCGTCCGCCAACTTACGAATTCGGGTTATTAGTGGGTATATCTTTAAATAATTATGACTATTGCGTTTAGGTTCTTGTACAAATCATCCATCAACAATCAAAACGTCAGTTTGCATGAGACTGTCTCCTGGACGTCCACTCTGACGCAATACACGCTTTGTCACTTAGCCAAATAAATTTGTTAGGAAATTTACGTCTAAACTTTCTAGGTGCGAGTCGTTGGTAAAAGGCGACATCTCCCGATTTTTACTTATTTTTAATCGTGGCTCGACCCCTGATGCCTGATGTTAAGTTGAAATACTGTATGAATGGAGCACCATAGTTAACTACTAGTCGTATCTACTATGGAGGGCTACTTAGAACAGACAACTTTCAAGCTTATTACGAAATTCGACCGAGTCGTACACTTGCAAGGGGGTTTTACTACCCTCATTATGGTAGATTAGTTATAAGACCAAAAAAGTTTAAAAGTGTGAATAAATACAGAAAGTACGTCGATATCGCCTTAATTTAACAACTACGATTAAACACATCATATACTGGTGATCCGGTTCGCAAACCGAATTGAAGATTTCGAAATGGTTTACAAACCGATTTGACAATTCGGACCGACAATCTAAATTGCGTAAAACACAGTATGGTTTGTTATAGAATTTGTAGATGTTAACCGACCTTACTCGGTTTAACCCGGGTTGAAGAGTCGAGTCGTATGTCGTAATCTCTATGTCATATGTCGAATAACAATAAAAACACCTATTTAGAAATTTTCTATATGTACTACACTTCAAAAAGAGTTAATACAAAAATAACTTATTCCGGTAGTTGACCTCTATCTTCTGAGAAGAGGTGCCCCTATTACGTCACAGCACGCGTTGTCACTTAGCCAAACAAAACATAGCCAAACACAAATACCAAATAAACATGGCGGTCTATTGAACGGTATAAGGTGAAATAATTAATTGAATAGGGTCGCGCTGAAATCGTCCTAAATTTATTTCGATTTCTCAACAACAAATACAGTTAATTCTTTATTATGAAATTGATAATTAAATAGAGAAATATAAATATGTATTTTTATTGAATTTTTATACCAAGCATTAAACGTGCTTGTATCATAGAAACTGAATGATCAAATATACATTTGTACCGGGGAACGGTTTTGAATCGAAAAAGATTAAGGGAGATACAAATACACATTTTAACAAATATACACCTTAAGAAAGTTTTTATTATAAATAAGACTCTAGTTACAAAAAGGCCCTAATAATAATGAAAATAACTAGATCATTCTGTAATTTTTAAGTTATCGCAAAAAAAAAACTGTCGGTTATCTCCATTATATTGTGACTCGACATATGACAGCACCCCGCTTGATGTTAAGCTGGAGTGATGAATGAAACCAGCTTCAATGAAACTACAGTTCAATAACTGCAAAAATAAAAGAAACTTTCCAAAGTCCTATCTTTTAATACATTATATTATTTTTAGACACAAGTCCAAATGTTTTGGTGCAGTGTCTTTTTAAACATACCCGCCTGTATCCAAGGCCGCGGTGTGAACTATTAGCGTGTGCCAGATAATCAGAGTGGTGCCAAATAGTCTGGACGTAATAACTAATTACTATTTAAAGCCTAACAACGAATATAATTAGTATATTTTTTATTAAGACACGACATCTGACCTCGACTCGCCTGATGGTAAGCGAAAAAAAGTCCAAGAGCGCCGACGACTGAAAAACTGACTCAGTTGTTTTAGTCGCTTTCGCTTAAAGAGTGGTAGGCAGTGGTACCCAGCCTGCCGATCCGGGGTAGTACACCAGTTAAGTATACAGGCCGTGAAGTAATTTAGTCCCGTTTCGGGATTAGCTTGTAAGTTGCCGGTTCCAACTAGGCCGGCATAGTTGATAGTATAGTAGACTGTTACTTACAGTTATTGAATTGTAGTACCAGTGACATTCGTTCATGGACCACATCCAGCTTAACATCAAGCGGAGTGCTGTCATATGTCGAGTCACAATAAAAAATAAAACTATGCTGCCCAATATACTTTAACTTTTTTACATTAGGGTGCTGTTATCGACTAAAATGTTCTTATTTTGTCTTCAGTAGATGAATGATGAACACCGTAATATTTCATCCATGACATGGGGGTGATGATGATGATGATTGTTTTAGTAAAGCGGCCTTTGGTAAAACTTTGGAAGGTGTTTTGGAGGGAAGACGTAATGACACGTTAAACTGCTCTAAATCACTTCAAAGCTATACTCGATCAACTTCAAAACATGGAACTATCCTACCATTATTAAACATTAATAATAAAGACACAAGCTTTTCAAAATATTTAAAAAAAATACATTTTTATACTAAGCTACTAAAGTGATTTCATCATAGAAACAGGACAACCCTAGTACATATATCAAAGATACATTGGTACCGGTGGTAGTTTTCGAACTCGTCCGCTCGGTTTGTGTAACCATTGCACTGCCATTACACCACGGTCGCCTTGACTCGTCACTTACAGTTTCCCGCCAAAACTCGTTTTGACATAAAATAGTTTAATGTGTGTGTCCATACCCGAGGATGTTTGTTGTGGTACACTGCGAGGTGGTGCGAGTGGTGAAGGCGTTCGTGCAGGCGCCGGTGTGGAAGCAGGCGGGGTGGTTGACACCTTCGGGGGCCGTACGATTGTCACGGGCGCGGACGGAGTAACACTCATAGGGGTACCACCTGAAAAATTACAATGAAATAATGAATTAAAATGTGTGGTAATTACAAAAAAAAGGTAAACCAATTTATTCATTCCATACAAATTTTGAGGAACTGATTTTTTCGTGTCGGTTTACGGTGCTCAATTTTTGTCATTTAAATAATCAATTGAATTGTTACGCCTTTTTCTTACAAGGATAGGCAGAGACAATACAGTGCCATGTCATAAATAATGTCGTTATTAGGTCTGATAATAAGAAATAATAGCTATCCATGAGCAGTAAATAAAACAACCTCTTTGCTAATAAATTAATGTCGACAGAATTATTGTCCAAAAAAATCGAGAAAAAATATCAAATTTCAATAAACTTCTTTCCACAAGGATAGCCAGAGACAAAGGACAGTTCTTTATATTTTTATTGTCAAAAAAATTAAAAACTGAGCCATTTAAAACCAGAATCGCACAATAAAATGAGCCCATATTAAATCTAGATTCATGATAACTCCCAATTTAACCATTATACTTTGAATCACATAAAATTTGTATAACAAATATACAAAACCATTTGGTCATATAATTTACATTTTACAAGCAGTATATAATGAATCGTGCAGTACAAGTACAAACGAATAAATACATAATTACAGAGCACCCCAAACCCATGCAAAGTAATGCGTGAAAATCCACTACGTTCGCTACTAATTCTTACTAATTATTAAATTACAAATGTAAAGGAAACTAATATAAACTCTAAATTATACAAATAAGACGTAAATTTGTATATTTTTAAATGAATAAGTTGTTTTTAAACTCCACGAGATGTTTTAAGTTGAAATAAATGTTAGAATAATTAATTAAACACTATAAATGGGGATCATCTTTTTAATCTATCTAAGATATTCCCACTTTCATCTATCTATGATATTCCCACTTTAATCTATCTATGAATAGTTAAGACCAAATAAAATAATTTTAAGAAATCGCTTATTAAAGTAAAACATTAATATGTGTAAAACTGAAATCCTTCAAATTATTTCAAACTTTAACTTAGCGGGAACAATAACTTAATATACAATTAAAAATTGACAACCCATTAATTTTGATATGATTCAAACGTTATCTATAATATAAATATATTCATCTAAAATACAAACTGAATACAATACATTCGATTTTCGAATACAATACAATCGAATGCAAATACTTCTTTCGAATAGCGAAGAGATATTTGCACCAGTAATAGGTTAGCGAACGCAATGGATAACAAAAAGTAAGCGTGGCTATACCGGGTTTATTCCAGGACGTCTCCATGTTATTATTCGCTTGTCCTTCGCACTCAGCCTCCATTATATCTGGCAGATGATCCAAACCTAAACAAGTTTATTATTATAAAAATTGAGTGGTAGTCGTTTGACATTTGGTTAAGTGACTATTTGAGAGAGAGAAACTCTACTGAGTGTAAACTTCGCGGTCTGTAAGTGGTGGTACTACCCCGGTTTGACAGACTGGACACCACTACCTACCACATTATACCTTCGTAGGTAGGCATCTATCTTTCTAGGTTTAGTTTGTCTAAGCCGAAATGACGCGTCCCTCCACCGCATTTGCGCACACGAGAAAACATAAAATATGAATACAACACACCGAAAATGCAATTGTAATTGGTCATTCAGTTGCTGGTTGAACACAAAAGGAGGAGCACGCTGATGAAGTATAATAGTATAGTTAGAAATATTTGCATTCACACATTTAAATAAACTAATAAAGTGGAGGGACGCGTCATTTATAATTAGACAAGCTATAGTTGTTTATACAAATTCTCAGGGCCGGATTTAGAGGTGGCGATTAGAGAAATTCCTGGGGCAACGAAGGAGTGGAAGCCCCATATATTTTCCAAATAAAAGCTATATATTTTTTCATCAAGTCTTTCAAAACATCATTGCTAACAAATTAAATTATTTTAACAAAGAATGTATAATAGTAATTTAGATAAAGTCAAATCCAATTTATTACAGACTAAATTATCGCGTTAACGAATGGAACTTTTGGACAAAAGCTTTTTGGACGCAAAGTTGTTGATGAAAAATTATTATTAGGTTTGCGCGTGTATTGTCGGTAAAAATGCGGAAAACTACTGCATGAATGAAAAAAAACACGAAAGGCCGCTGAACCGCTAAATTCGTCGCTAAATTTTGATATTTTTTATCTCTATTGTGGAGGCTCTTGTGGAAGCCCCGGGGCAGTAGTCTCCCCCAAATCCGGCTCTGCTAATTGTACTTAAATAATAATAATTTAAATCTAATTAAAGAAATGAAAATGATATATTGCAATAAAACTTAAATTTAAATAGAGAACAAAGGCGCAATTAAAACACATGTTTCGACAGAAAACAATACATCTACTATTAGTCACTATAGCACATTAGAATATATTACCTAAAGACCTTATTCTAGTTCTTATTTACATCAAATTAGAATTAGGTATTCCTTGAAATAGTCGAATGTAATGTATATTTTGTAATTACTATTTATTTATTCATTTTTCTAATATACATCTCTATTTCTATACTAAGCTACTAAAGTGGTTTTATCATAGAAACAGGACAACCAAAGTACATATATCAAAGATACATTGGTATCGGTGAGTGTTTTAGAACCCGTGCCACTCGGCTTACGTAGCCATTGCACTGCCGCCTATTATATCTTAACATATAAGAACATGTAAGGGCCCGTGAATGGAGGGACTACTACTACTACAGTCAGGGTCGTCTTTACCCGGGGGTTCAAGGGGTGCGGTGCACCCGGGCGCAGGGTCCTAGGGGGCGCATGCCGACCGCCATAAGCTTCGATAGGTAGGTACCTATTAAGGTCGGGCAAGGGTTAAGTTAGGTGATAAATGATTTAGTTTTTATGACGTTTTTGCTGTATGCTAATAATAGTATTAATAATAAGTTATTAAAGACCTTTCAGACGAAACAGGTGAGCTTACAAATTAGGTTTTAATTTTGTTAAATATCTTGCGAATAAGTCGAAAACATTCTTTAAAAAATCCCATAACCATAGGAGCTTGTATAAAAAGGATTATGGATTTTCTAGAGAAGTAAGAGAGCTGTGTCAGGATCGCGAAAAGTAGAACCCCATTTCTCTGGATAATTTGGGAATGGACACGTAATAGTTTAATTGGTTGATTTATTATTTAACTTTAAGAAGTGAGTGCAACGATTAAATATTCATTTCACCTACTGCACTGAGACCACGCGAACGGAGCCTTGACTTTCGCACCCCGGCGCTGATATGCTTAAGACGGCCCTGACTACAGTTTAATAGTTACAAGCAGCAGTCGCATCCACTATGCTGGCCTAGTTGAAACCAGTTAATCCCTTCTTAGACTTTCAGGTTTATTGATATGAAATTGGATAAATTTCACATGCCTAACTTTTACATATGTATGATGTGTTTTTTATTTTCTATAACCTAATGAATTAAACAAACTTTATGCAGCTTACTATCGCGTTTATTTTAGTTTTGATTTTACAATTTTTTTATAATTCCGACGTTTGTAAAATCAATTGTATCAAAATCAAAATAAACGCGATAATGAGCCGCATAAAATTTGTTTTAAACCTGGATAATCTTTTTGGCTGGCGTAGTGACGGCGACTGGGGCAACCGTAAAATAAATCAGATTTTACAGAGTTCTTTGATCTCCTCTAGCTTACCATCAAGCTAATCGCGTCTCAATAAAATATTAAATCGAGTCAAACAAATTGAATCAAATGTAAGTTGAATGATCGATCGTATCGAATTCAAGAATATACGTGTGAATGCAACAATTGGTGCAAGATTAGGCATGCGTAAGAAATGACATTCAGGTCGCGGTCAAATTATATTTGTGTAATTGTATTTTTAAAACAATTGCATTTTAAAAATACAATATTGCGAGAAAAAACATCGTGGGCTTTTTATTAACAAATCATTGTTATAAATCATTTTCATTCAAGCATAAATCTGTTTTTAATTTAATTTAAACTTCTCGACCACAAAAAATCGAAAAATCTCGTTAGAATTCTAGCAAGGATAGGGAGAGACAACGAAACATCATTCTCTCGGTTCCTTTACATCCACAATTTTTTAAACAGACTGTAATTCAGGGTACTGCAAACTATTGTTTTTTTTTAAGAAGGATACTTATTATTTTATTTAATATTTTATTTATTGTGTCACAACTCCCTCGCTTCCCTCACATTCCTAAATATATTTAACTTTGAATTTTAGACCCCACTATCAACCCCGGTTATGTGGTTTAAACTCGGTTAAAATATGACCCCTTTCCAAACAATAAAAATAACATTAAACATAAATTAAAACGGCAGACAAATTCATGATAAGATAAATAACATTTTGTCATGATTATTTAATCACAGCTCAAACAATTATGTAATGCTCGAAATAAAACAATCTAACGATTTTATATTGCAGCAAAAATATTTTAGACAAAAAAACAAATATCGCAAAATCTTTATAAAAAAAAATTAAAATAAACGGAATTCCGCGTCCGTCACAACTAAAAAAAATGGGCGTAATTTCGCCTAGATACGACGCGTTCGGAGCATTACTATTTGTTATGACAATACGAATTATGCGCAGTGCCCATAACTAAAGACCATATTATGTATATGAAGAGAATTGTAGATGTAAAGGAGCCAAGAGAGTTAGTTGTGTAAGGATCGTGAAAAATTACGCTCCGTTGTCTCCGCCTATCCCTGTGGAAATAAGGTCGTGAAATTCGTGATAAAGATGTGATACCTCGAGGTCTTCTCGCTCAGATTTTCTCCTCAACTACTATGAGTTCCCCGCCGAGAAGAAACCATATTTTTCATAACCAAGAGAAAAGTTTTTTCATAACCATAAAACGTCTATTAACAATATAGTGTGTAGTATAGTATGTTTCAATGTGAATTACATAACCTAAATATAAACAAATAAAATATTTCGCCCTTGACGACTCGTGTTGGATCTTTTATAGGTCTATTGTGTTTTGTTACGACTAATTTAGAGATGTCCATTTAATAGTTGACATTTAATAAAGTAATATAAAGACATACAAGGACATCATATTATGTCATACTTTATACTGCAGCTAATAATTATAATTAAATAGTAAATTACAAAACATTATATTGGTACGTTTTGACCATAGTCCAATGTTAGTATGTATGAATTAGAGTAAAGCCACACGGTGCGTTCCGGCGCCGTACCGCAGGCTTCGATTGAGCGAGACGCGAGGGGGGAGGATCCATTTTGCACTAGGTCCCCGCTCGGCATACTACGGCGCCGGATACCACATGTGTACAGTGATAAGGCAAAATGTTTGCGAAGCGGCGCCGCACCGAACCATGTGGCTTGGATCTTAGTGATGAAAATTGGATAGAAGAAATCACACGTGCACATCGATTAACCGGAGATCGAACCCGGTATATATCGGTTGACGAGCGATTGTCGGTTGGCTTCGCATTTCACCAATGTTTTTTTTTACTTTCGATTTTTTTTTTATTAAATTATACAATGTATTGTTCTCTCAAATACTAGTTGCTGAATATCGTAACTTCCAGTCTGGTTTCCGAAATGCGACCGAGTATTATTAGAGTATATTCATTTATTATTTACATCGAAATTACAATTGATTACTAGTGCCCGACATAAGCTTCGGCTTCGGCAACCTTCGGCCAATAAAAACAACCTCGCCAAAACTTCGGCCTTAATGGGCCGAAGCCAAAACTTTGTTACTAGCAAGGTAATTTTATTAATCTCTAGAAGTTCAGTCATTATATTGTTACCAGCCAATCTCAAACTTAATTTCTTAAGGTTTTTAGGCCTTAGACTTTGGCCGAAAGTTGTGGCGATAGCCCATTAATCGGTCTTCTTGGTCGGTTTTTTTTATTTTTTTTATTGGACACGACATCTGACCTCGACTCGCCTGATGATAAGCAAGAGGAGGTCCAAGAGTGACGACGCCTGGAATAACCGAGTTAGTTCCCGGCTGCCCCAGTCTCCGCCACTATGCCGGTCTAAAGCCTTCATTCATTGCCTACATTACAATATTTTTACAGGTACATTGTAATATTTTTATTTTTTTCATTTCTATTCTAAGCTACTTAAGTGCTTGTATCATAGAAACAGGACAGGTACATATATCAAACATACATTGGTACCGGTGGGTGGTTTCGAACTCGTGATCTCGGTTTATGTAACCATTGCACTGCCACTACACCACGGTCGCCTTAAGGTTAAATTAAGGTAACATGGGATATTTTAAGGCACATATAGTATTTATAAAGTTGTCATTATGAACTTACTATTAATAGAAGTAGTCCGTGGCCTTTGTAGGAAGGGATGATTAAAGAATATTTCAAATGCCATCCTCTCCCGTGCGTTGCGTCGCAGTAGACCGGTCAGCAGGTTGCACAACTCATTACTTGTCCCCGATGGCATTCTAGAAAAAAAAAATGTTGTTAATACATAATCCGCATAGAACAAATTATAGTGTTTTAATGTCATTCAACAAATCAAAATGACACATCTAAATTCTCACAGAAATTTAGATGTGACATTTTTTGGCCTACAGTGACGACGACTGGGGCAGCCGTAAACTAACTCGGTTTTTCAGTCGTCGTTACTCCTGGACCTCCTCTTGCTTATCATCAGGCGGGTCGAGGTCAGATGTCTTGTCACAACAAGAAAAAAGAATAGGCAGACATATGCTAATTGAGCGCTATCTCACTCGATTCTGACATAACTTTTTGATTGTTTTTATTGTGACGCGACATTTAACGCCCACTTGCCTGATAGTAAGCAAGGGGAGGTACAAGAGAGCCGACGACTGAAAAACCGTTTTAGTTTACTGTTGGTACCCCCATCCAAAGTTCTCTTCATACTCTATGGTTATGGACACTGCAGCCCACTGGTTTTTTTAAAGAATGTTCCAGATGTGCCGTTCAATCAATTAATCAATCAAATTGTCACGCCTTTTCCCAGAGGGATAGGCAGAGACAATGGATCGCAACTTGCCATGATCCTGACACAACTCCCTCGCTTTTTTCACATCCACAATTCTCTTATTTTACAATTTATGAATGTTTAAACATAACCATACACTCAATACATTTTTTACAACATGAATTAACCTTGATTGTGGTCACTGACTAGGTATTTCTTGACATGACATAAGGCGGAAAAAAAATTGTTAATAAAAATTACATTTCAATACAAATGTTTTTTTTTAGCTTGGTTCATAAACCTCTACTTTTCTGCGGTCTAATCAAAGCGAACTTAGTTCGCATTATCCTGTCAACGTTAACTTACATAAAGAAATGTTGGACAGGTAGGCAGGAAATGTTTTAAGAGCGGTTTAAGTTGGTAGGTTTTTGCCCAGTTTGTGTTTTAAATGTACGAACCGTAAAGGGACTCAGTTGCGTTTCGGGATCATTGGTTTTAATTAGGCCGGCATCATGCTACTTCTGCAAGTAGTAACTGCTTATTTAACTGTAGTAGCAGTCGCTTTCATTAGTGTGTACACTTGAAAGTCCTTTTTGATCCTACCCCGGATGAGCAGGAATAAAGATAAGGTTATCAAAGAGGTTACCACTTACAAGTATACAGACCGTGAAGTGATTTGGTCGCGTTTCGGGATCAGCTTATAAGTTGCCGGTTCCAACTAGGCCGGCATAGTGGGTGTGATTGCTACTCACAGTTATTAAATCGTGGTAGCAGTGACATCTGTTCATGGACTACACTCCAGCTTAACATCAAGCGGGGTGTTGTCATGTGTCGTGTCACATCCACTATGCCGGCCTAGTTATAGGTGTCCTTATACTCACTTTGGTTGTAGATCAATGCTGTTTTCATAAAATGCTTTCAATTGTTGTGGAGTTGTCGCTTGGAAGGGCGCCATTCCTGTCAGACATTGGTACACAATGGTGCCCAAACTCCAGAGATCTGCTTTAGCGTCATATTTTAATGACATTATCACTTCAGGTGCCTGTTTAAATCGAAAAACATAATTTAAATTTTTATATTATTGTTTAATTATATAATTATGTTTAAGAAGCTGTGGTTTGGTGGTTACGATATTAAAACATATCATTAACAATTTTTAATTAGTATAATGCGATTTAAATAAGAATAGGACGGAATCGGCGCCATTTTGTGACTTAGTATAGTGTCTTTTCCTTTGGGGACCGTCAAGAAAAAGACACCTTTGAATCAGTCAAGTGAAGTTAGACAACAGCCCGTCCTATTCTTATTCTAATAGCATTATAATATCGGGTGGATAGAAAAATACGGTTGAACCGGACTGAACCTTTGTTCAGGCCCAAATCCATATTTTATCTGTAGAGTGCAGTACTCAATGTTTTATAAAGTAATAAAACTGGAAATATGCCATATATATAAAACGTCCATTTACAATACAACATCCATACATCTGTAGATAATCTAGGCCGGCATACTGGATGTACTGCTACTTACAGTTATTTAACTGTAGTAGCAGTTACCTCCATTCATGGACCGCACTCCAGCTTAACATCAGGCTGGGTGCTGTTATATATGACAAGTCACAATATAAAAATGCTTAATGGATAGAGCATCCGCACGTTATCATCAGACGCCGGGATTAAATCCCGTTCGCACATGACCGGTATGCATACAGTAATGTTTTTCTATCCAATTTTTATTACAAGTTTATACAATACAACCCGTACTTTAAATGATGATCCTATACAAGTTTGAGCAGCTGTGGTCTGGCACACCGTATACAGATTCAACAGCGAACTTTTAATATTTGATTTACTCTTTTAAATATAAAACCTATTTAAGACAGAATAAATAAACTAGAAAGATTAAAACGCTCTCTGTGGTAGAAATAAATGTTTTTATAATAAATATTTATTTATTTAAAAACCAGTAGTTAATAAATCTTGTTTAATTGGTTTGTACTATATGTTTTATGTTTTGAACTGACGTCATAGCGCACCTATTATTTGAATTCATATTATAGATATTTTTATCAATCAATCAAATTATTACGCCTTATTCCCTCAGGTATAGACAGAGACAAAGGCGTGCGACTTGCCACAATCCTGATACAGCTTCCACGCTTCCCTTAACCCACAATTATTTTCATACAAGCTCTATGGTTATGGGCACTAGGCAACCCAGCTTTTTTGAGGATGTCTGCGGTTTGAGGATGTCTCCTGGGCCTGCCTCGTTTCCGCGTTTCCACTTTTATTTTTTGTTAATCGACATCTGACTTTAACCCTCCTGATGGTAAGCAAAAGGAGCACTTTGTTTTTGATGCCCGCTTCATGTGGTCCCTGTCGATTGTTCTACAAAGATACTACGCGCCGAATTTTTTAGTTCGACTGCCGATTTGTTGACAAGTGCTGAAGCTTTTCCCAATGTAGGAACAAGGAATGACGTAAACAAATTGATACTTAATATGTACAAATATGACGTGACGTAGTGTAGTTCTCAAGCCGTCAGCACTTAACATTAGTAACCTAAGATGAGTACCAGCAAACTAATAGAACATTTTAAATTAACACTAAACCATCGCTATACAAGTTAGAAAATATAACACTACCAAAATAAAATAGGTAAATATAAAAAAAACACAGTCTTTTATCACGATTTTTACAAAAGTGTTTTTTCACCAAAACTAATATCGTAAAATAGTTTATTTGGGCCAAACATAGTCACATATACGGCCGTGTTTTTAAAACTTTAACGACTTTATAATTTTATTTATATTGTGATGGATTATATGTGTTTTTAATGTTTTTGTTATTAAGTTCAGATAAGAGGGGAACAGCTAATAATAGTGAACGATGCAACAAGTTAAATCTTCGTCCGAATTTACCAATAATAGGAGACAATCTTAAACGCAAATTAAATATTATAGTTTAAATTGTAAGTAGTGTTTTTTATGTCAAGAGTGATAAACAGAGGGTGCTCAATGCCGTGAAGTGACTATCCCGTGAAGACAGACCGTGATGTGGCTTTTCGGGATTAGCTTGTCAGTTGCAGGTTCCAACTAAGCTGGCACAGTGAAGTGACTCCTACTTGTAGTTATTTACCTGAGAAGTCAGGAGACAGGCCCAGGAGGGTGTTTTCAGATCAATTCGGAGACATCCTCAAAAAAGCTAAGATGCCTAGTGCCCATACCAAGTTTACAGGAAAGGAATTAAGCTGGTAAACCATTACACTTGTCGATTGTTCGACGAAGAAACTACGCGCTGATCTGTTTAATAATACCTCTCGATTCTAGAACAAACCTCTAGCTCTAAGTTAAGATAAAACATAACATACCATATACATAGGAGATCCGCATAAAGTCACAGCCATATTTCCCTCTTCTAGGAAGCGAGCGAAGCCAAAATCAGCTGTTAGATAAACAAAATTAACAAGTTATTACAATATATTTCTTTCTAGGCTAAAATTACGGATATTTATAAAGCTCATAAGCGACGATTTAATAAAATATAATTTTGTTACCTACATTAAAATAAACCGAACAAAAATTTGCAAATTATATTTAAATATAGAATCCAGGTTGACAATGTCTTTCGTAAAGTCCTAATTACATCAAAATAATTATGTAAAACATAATGGATACTAAAGTTTTTATTTATTATATTTATTTTTACAACTCTATACCAAACTACTAAAAGTATCACCGACTTTGGACGACCAAAGTACATAGCAAATGTATCGGTATCGGCCAGTCGTTTTGAACCGGAGGCACACGAAGGAGGTCTGCGTGACAATTGCAAGACCACCAGACTAACAAAATCAACTCATATATTTAAAAAAAAAACAAATGTTAGTTATCTTTTTAGAAATAATAAATTAAATTGTTAATTAGAACCGATATAATACAATGTATTTGTTTAAATAATTGTTCCTAAAATAGTGAATCGATCAAAAGGTTATATTTTATGAGAAAACAACAAATAATTAACCCAGTTTGCTTTGGAGATAATAAAAGCGGTAACTGCACTGTGATTAAAGATGATTAAGGACACTGAATTTATTACATAACACTAAATCATACAGTTATCAAAATGTACACACAGGCTATAAAGTGCGGATCACAGTTTATGGGTTAAGAGAAAGTTAAAGAATATTAAAGAAATACGCGAATACTTAGGAAAACATTTTTTTAGCCTATTATTGGAAGACAATTTGATTAATTGTAAGTTAAAATCAAATAACACATTTTTGCGGCTTACTATCGCGGTTATTATTTTAATAAATTTAATCCAAAGTTTCGGAGCTTTGTATCTATCATGGCCGCGGGGACACTTCATAGATTTCGTAAACAATATTCGCCCGATGCATTAGCAAAATATACTACAAAAATATTTATAACAGTGTTTAAATATTTGTGTATACAGTCAAACGTCATTTTGTGTTACCAAATTGACTTAAAACATGTTTAAAGCCTGTCTTAAGCACGTTTAATTTATTTCTGCTAACACGGATAATGTTTAAAAGAATTTATGCATTATATAGTAATAGTAATATAAAGTATACATAATATATAATATACAGTATATAGTCACAAAAATAAATGAGGAATACACTACAAACTGTAATGAAGATAAACTTCTGTAAATAAAGTCAAAGTTCGTCTGTAAAACGAAGGCTTTTAGTCATTTTCAGCACGCGATCATGAGGGACGGAGCTATGTAACTGTGTGGGATTCGCCCTTGACCTAATAAACTAGCATACAATTGACAATGCCATTACACAGCTGCCTATATAAATCACTTTTATTAAGTTAATATGATCACAATGCTTATTTAGGGTAGCTAATTTACTACTTACTGTAAGTAAATAGAATTATATTGACATTTATAAAATGAAACCCATATTATTGCTACTAATAATTGTAAAATATATATAAAATATAATTATATTATTTATTTTTAGCTCATAAGTGGACAATGCCCTTATACAGCAGCTAACTTTTACATTTTGTACAATAATATTGACATTCAAAATAGTAAATAAGTTGACAATGCTTTCTCACAGCAGCTAATATGCAATGTTGCTATTGAGTTACGTATATTTGGTATCAATTAAAACTTATGTGTGTTTTTCCATCTACAATGGTATCCTGCAATTTTTTATTTTTGTATTCATTTTTGTTAACAATTGTAATTATTGTTTACCTAATGGATTGTTATTATGTTTATAAAGTTTTTAAGTGCTTCTTTGGAGCCTAATTACTTAATAAATAAACTGAAATGAACTGAATATATGAAATGGAATCAGGCGACCGTGGTGTAGTGGCAGTGCAATGGTTACACAAACCAGAGAGCACAAGTTCAAAATCACCCGCCGGTACCAATGTATCTTCGATGTACTTTGGTTGTCCTGTTTCTATGATACAAGCACTTTAGTACCTTAGTATAGATATTATAAAAAATCAAAATAAAAATTTATTTATTGTGCTGTCGTGTATTAAGAGAATCGGGGCCCTGACCTCGACTTGCCTGGTGGTAAGCAAGAGGAAGTACAAAGAGCACCGATGACTGAAAAAATCTATACAACTTACGGTTACGTCTGTTACTAAGCCGGCCTAAGTATTATTTTATATTAAGAGGATAGGATATAGTTAAACTTACCAATTTTCAGTGTAATCTCTGATGGATGAGGCGTACGAGGCGGTGCCACGTTGTGTGTCAGGAGAATATTTTGTGGTTTAAGGTCGCGGTGTACGATACCCTTCGCGTGGATAGCCCGCATTGCCTCAGCGAGTTGTCTTAGAAACAAACGTATGGTTGCCTCGCTCAGCAGTCTGTTCGCTTGCAAATAGTCCGCCAAGTCACCCCCATTGCAGTACTGTGGACAATTAATCAATTTTATTGCTTGTTTTTCAACAAAACTATAAATAGTTTTAGTTTAGCTTACGACAGAGATAGCTTTGTCTGGAATCACGTAAACAAGTTATTAATTAAAAAAACACAAAGGCGTATTCTGTTTTAGATTCAGCGTAGCCTAGCGAAAAGATTTTAGATAGCGTTTTGTATTTAGAGGTCATATGTAAATGATACATAAAATGATATCTAAATATTGATATAATCTGTAAAGGATGTGATATGGAAAAGTGACGAATACGTATACGTGTTCTTTTACGTATAAATATGCGGATCGATATCAGCCGTCCGTCCAATCAGATATACAAAAATCTATTTCTGAAAAACTTTATATGATTATTAATTCTTTTCTTTTAAATATAATGACTGTATCGATGGTCACGCGAAGAGAATGTATAATATATATATATGTAGGTATATGACATATTTTTATCAAGTAGATAATAAATATTTGTGCAGCTTTCAGGAGACCACGCCCCTTGCTGATAGTCCTGAGTCAACATCAATAAGTTGCAAATAGAAGAGAAAATCATGATCTACTTAAAGCAACGATTCAATAAATTATTTGCGCATCCATCATTATTGCGACACGTGTTGGAAATTTGCACTCGAAATTCATGCACAATAAAAATAGCTGAGGTATTAGTGTAATCGTTGCTCACTGAGTGTTGCGAGTTAACATCAACATCACTAAAATAGCCACGTAAGAGGCAACAATAGTGGTTGGAGCTTCCGACGCATCTACACAACACAGAATTATCTGACATTGAGGATTTGCGTTTAGGAGGTGGGAGCATATCTCTAGTTACTGTTGGGAGACTACTGGAATCGCAAGTTTACGCATTCGCCATCGTATCTCGCTCGATATAATGATAAGAGCAGCCGTGTTGCCGATTATCTTATCAGGGTGATAAGGTGTTATAAGTTTCAGTGAGTTATGTGCAACGTAGCCCGACAGTGTGCGAACCTCAGCAGGGATCTGCTGTGACAGGTTGGGCCCTATCTACATCTGTGTACCACCGTCCCTAATGGCCATGTTGCCCAAATGTGTGCTAACACTGTTGCTCCTGTTCATTGCGTGAGTACCTAACATTTTCTTCTATTGATTACAGTATTTTATTTTCGTGATATATTCATTTGTTTTTCAGTTTTTTTTTAAATTAAACAAGGTAATAATATAACAAGCGATTATTACAAGCCTTTTATTAAAGACAAAAAAGTTTTTTATATATAATTTAATATATAAAATTTAATAAAAAAAAGGTGTGGTACTTAAAGTACTTTCATGTCTTCTTATCATCCTTTTTTATATAAAACAATTATTTCAGTCAGTTATATTTGTAGTTATTTTCAATTGGAATATTTTAATCTATGATATATATTTTTCTTATCGTATCTAACATGAATATTCATTTGTTATATAAGTAATATTATTTTTATTAAAAGAAATACTACCAACTCACTTAAGTCGCTACTAGAGGCATCTCTATCTTATAATTTTGTTGTTGTAATCTAAAAACAATATTAATTTATGTTATCTTACTATAACTCGACCTAAATAACAACAACATTTACTTTTACATACTTTACAATTGTTATTAATATAATAGCAAATAAAAACATATAATAAAGGTTTTTTTCAAGTTGAGACACGACATCTGACGTGTAATTTGTCTTATGAAGCTCCAAAAGCGCCTACGACTAAAAAAAATCCAGTTTAAGTTTGCCTCAGTAGCCGTGTCTATGCCGGCCAAAATATTTAACATGAAAATCATCTCGCCATTATTTTTTTTTAAATACATTTTCATACAGATTAAAATATTTGACAAAGCATTACTATTAATCTTAATAGATGCGTAACGACACAAGCAGAGCTCATTTAAATATCGTAACATAAAATTAGGATTAAAATAATCTGTAAAAGCAAACGTCCTTGTTGCTATCGACATTTATCAATAAATTGACGTCATTTTTATTTGATAAAATACTAATCACGTGAAATAGACAAAATTCTTATAAATTATTCAACCGTTTCAGGTTTCATGCGACCACTTGCCAGGATGCTGAGGATGCTCCTTTAGATGTTGGTGGCAGTGGAGATGGACCAGCTGAACTTAATATTGCAGCATCAAATGTGGAAGTTCCTTTGATAGACGAAGAAAACTTTGAAGATACAATTATTGATAGTTTAAATGCTGAGAGTACGATAAAACCTGACACGCCGATATTAGATGAAGAGGAAGATAAAGCAGTTTTAACATCATTCGTAGATGGAGACTTAACAACAAACGGAAGCGCCTGTGACATTTGCACTTGTGATGAAAATGATGATGGATTTATAGTTGATTGCTCACATAAAAGTCTAACAGAAGTACCAGAACGTATCGATGAGAGAGCAACCGTTTTAGATTTAGAGTATAACAGATTAGAAACCCTGCCAAAGTCTATTGGTGAATTAAAAAACTTGGTTAATTTGAATGCGAATAATAACCAATTAAAGGATATTGAATATGGGGTCAGTATATTTACTAATACATTAAATCTTTCCAATTTTTAAATTTTTATTTATAAATTTTTATTGTGTTTCAGTCGGTGAGCATACTTTCAAATTTGCAAACTTTGAACCTCGCAAACAACAAATTCACGGAAATTCCTCAAGAGTTGAAGAACAGTTTTGCGTTAACTGAATTGAAAAATTTGGAGCTTTCTGGCAACAACTTGAGCGAGGTAAATAATACTTTGTCTTAATTAACACAAAGGTCCTATGTCGTGAGAACACGCCTGAAATTATGCTGTATTATGACATTACTTCTGTAAATATACAATACACCTAGCAAAGACAATCAGTTAGTACATAGAGATTGTCATGTTAGGGTCGTACAAAGTGATCCATTTACTCTCTTAAAGATAGTATCATTCTTTTTTCAGATATCAGCTGCGACTTTTTCTCAATTCAAATCTCTGAAGACAATTAAAATAGACAACATATCCGATGAATTGACTAAGGAGTTGTGTAATCTGGCCAACATGAGTCTCGAGGAGGTATGCAAGGGAGACGATTGTATAAAATGCCATTTCATGAATGATGAACTTCCAGTCCATCCAGGCATGATTGCCGTAGACAACGAGGACTACTTGGTATCTGATACCACCACACTGTCACCAGCAAATGCTACAACATCTACTCCTATTACAAATGCAACCACTGAGCTTAATTTAAGAAATGCAGTTGATAAAGAATTTCATGGCAGGAAAGCTGTCCATACCACAGAAGAAAAGAAGAAGGATGACATAAAGGCGGAAACTGAAGTTAAAATTGGTGCAACAACTAACGAAGAAAGCTCTGGTGGAGTATCTACACTATTAGTCGGAGTTGTTGTTGCTGGAATGGTTGCAATAGTAGTTATAGTTGTACTTAAGAAGAATTGGAGCAGAATCAGAGGTAATCGACCGACTACAGATCGTCCTGCCGTACCAAACGGCACAACGCCTGAAGAAATTCCGCTGAGAGAAAAGCCAAATCCAGTATGAACATCTCATCAATGTCGTAACCTTTTTTGTGATTGATTTTGTGAATGGGATCGATCTGAGTGTTTTTATATTGTGTATTTATTTAAAAAGCCAGACAAATCAGCGCATAGTATTACTAGTTTTCGGTAAGGATTCGTAAATTTAATTACTGTGAAAGAAATCAATTCCTTTGCTTTTATATAAAATACATAAGTGTGTGTAACGTGTGTACTTTTGTGTTAAAAACATATGTACTTTTTAAGTTTGTAAATAAATTTAAGTTTGTTATTATTAACATTTTATTACTTGTATTTTTCCATTTCATTCAATTAACAGAGAGTAAATTGCTTTAGTTAGACCATGGTAGACCACAAGAAACAATTAACGTTAAATATTTATACAAAACTCAATTAATTGTATGACATTATTACGCCTTAAAAGATAGAGCCTACAGAGCACAACTTTCCACGATTCTGACACAATTCTCTCGCTTTCTTCGCATTTTTTCATTATACTCGTATATATCACATGCCCACCGCAAAATCCTGCTTTTATTAAGAATCAAGGACATCCATTGGGTCGCCATTATTGTATCCTCTTTGTCATTGTATCACCTCTTAATTTTTTTATTTTATTATTTTTATTTTTTATTTTCATTTTTAACTTGGTGGAGAACATTTTTTTTATCCACCTTTCAATATGCCTACACCAAAGCGAAATACGTTTTTAAATCTTTATAACTACATTTTCTTTTAAATAACTTAATAATTGAAATAAGAAGTCAGGAGCATTTAATGTGTTAACTTAATACCTGTATATCTAAACATAATCAGGATAATGCGCAAGCTTTTCATTTTGTATAAACCATAAAAATTATAATAGAAAAGCAAGAGGGATGTATTCTGTGAGAATTGAGGCGTAACAATTTAATTTGGGGTAGCAGGATTGGCTCAAACGGAGATCGCAAAATATACAATAGTTCGTGGTAAAAGATCACAGTGTCGTGAGTCCTGGAAAAATAAAGAGTTGTCTTTTCTCAGCTTTAGGGCAAAAAAGGCTACGAATAAATAACTGGCAACGATATTGTCTGGCCTGCACAGTTATGCTTACCATCAGGCAGATCGAGGTCAGATGTCGAGTCACAATAAAAAATAAATTAATAAAACAGTACAATAATCTTATTTGTTTATAAATAAACTTATTTGCTTCGTATGAGATGAACCATTTAGTAAACACGATACTTTCATTAGCGGTGCGATTGTTTTTCGTGAATGTTTGGTTTTGAACCGGTACGTAGTGTTTGTTTGTATGCTGCGATATCAAACTACCATTATCATTTATACACTAATTAACTAGCATGGTAACAAGTGAGATTCACACAATTGTTTCAATTGGAAACCAAAATAAACAAAGTATTAATAATATTATTGTCGCATTGTACATTGACCGATGGAACGTGGGAAAGGAAATTTCATGTAGACCTCAGATTGCACTACTGGTTTGTATGAGATTGATTCCGTGCAAGTGATTGATCTGACCTCAACTTAAGTCTAGTTTTTAAGAGCGCTGACGACTAAAAAATACGATATAGTTTACGGTTATCTCAGTTGCCGTCACTATCCACTTCCTACATGCTTTATGGTTATGCTCTATGGACACTTCTTTTATAGGAATATCCCTGATTTAATCAGGCAACATTCTTATTTATTAATTCCTTTATTGTTAATAATATACAAATGAGCGGACTTAAAGCCGTGTGAGACTTTAACTGCTAGTTAATCTTTGGGTTCTGCAGGGAGCAAAAGTAGGAAAAATTATGTTATTTATCGTCCCACATAAAAAAGTACTGAAATAAATATCTAAGAATCAAGTTCAAATAAGTCTAGGAAACGGCACTCTAAATAATTAACTAAAACAATTAACAAGCCTTTGCTTACAATTGGATAGACAAAGACAAAAGGGCGCCACTTTAAAGGCGACCTACTGGTGGTAGTGCAACCACTTGGACAAATGTATCTTTGATATATGTACTTTGGTTGTCCTGTTTCTATAATACAAGAACTTTAGTAGCTTAGTGTAAAAATGTAAATAAAGAAAAAAGAAATTAAATATATAACAAAAATATTCCGCGAGGTTGTTGACACAGGCGTTAGTTATTATTTTCATTAAATACAAAAACGTCAAATTTAAACAGTTATTTATTTTCAATGTGACGTATGTGATACGCCCATTAATTACAATTACGTTCTACGATTTCCATAATTTCTTTTGTTGTTTATTATTTTCATTAAATATAAAAACGTCGAATTAAAACAGTTGTTTCTTTTCAATGTGACGATTGAGATACGCCCATTAATTACAATTCCGTTCTACGATTCCCATAAAAATGTTTGTTGTTTATTATTTTCATTAAATACAAAAACGTCAAATTAAAACTGTTGTTTGTTGTCATTGTGACGTATGAGATACGCCCATTAATTACAATTACGTTCTACGATTCCCATAAAGATTTTTATTGTTTATTATTTTCATTATATTTTGCGCAATTTGTGAAATCATAAAGTGACTTAGTTGCGTTTCGGGATCAGCTAGTAAGTTGCCGGTTCCAACTAGACCGGCATAGTGGATGTGACTACTATAGCACTTAACATCAGACGGATTGCTGTCATAAGTCGAGCCCCAATAAAAAATAAAATAAAAAAAGTCTGGTAAGATGTCGTCGCATCTCAATAATTATTTTTTTTAATTTCTATACTAAGCTACTAAAGTGCCTTGTATCATAGAAACAGGACAACCAAAGTACATTAATGAAAGATACATTGGTACCGGCAAGTAGTTTTGAATCCGCACTGCCACTACACAGTAATATGGGTTGAATAACAAAAATCGATAATATTAAATTTCGTTCGAGTGTTTACTAACACTCGTAAATTCTGGAAGGTGAGTGGGAGGTGAGAATCACATTAACAATAACAACATAAAACAGATTTTTGTACATTTACGCACTTTTGGAATAACACGGAATAGTTTATATTTGTTGTAAAAATTAACTTTTGAAGGTTAACAATATTACAATAACACATTTTTACACTTCTCTATTAATTTTATAGAATTGTGAATGTGTAGGAAGCGAGAGAGTTGTGTCAGGATCATGGGAAGTGGCGCTCCATTGTCTTTGCCTACCCCTGTGGGAAAAAGACTTGACCATTTGATTAATTGATATACTTGTTTTTTTATTGTGACTCGACTATGACAGCAGCTCGCTTAATTTAAGCTGGAGTGCGGTCTATGAGTGGATGTCACTGCTACTACAATTCAATAACTGTAAGTAGCAGTCACATCCATTATGCCGGCTTAGTTGGAACCGGCAACTTACAAGCTGATCCCGAAACGCGGCTAAATCACTTCTCGCTATGTATACTTATGACTTATAAGTGGTGGTACTTACCCCGGACTGGCAGACTAAGTACCACTGCCTACCACTCTTTAAAAAGTGGTAGGCACTAAAGTAAAGGTGCTTGTATCATAGAAACTGGATGACCAAAGCAACTTTATTCTTTTTTTCATGAACATTTTACAAGTATCAATACATACAATCTGGCCATAAATATAATTGTATTAAAAAAAACAATAATTAGAATTTAGAGCCTGTCATCTATAATGAATATTCATTGTGTTCGCTCATTTTAGCTCCAATCTTTGTTGAATATTCACGCGATATTAAAATGGAGTGATATTAAAATACGTTGAAGAAAAATTGAGATTTCATTATACAACAAGAAGTTAATTAAAAAATCCAAACTAAACTAGAAGGTTCTAGAGTGGAGACCACGAATGAAACTAAATGAAACTAAACTATGGAAAACCTAGTATCAATTATTCAATAAAATTGTCACGCCTTTCATGTATAGAGGCATAACTCCCTCGCTTCCTTCACATCCACAATCCTATTCATACACGCCCTACGGTTATGACGGTGACGGCAACTAAGACAACCGTGAACTGACTCAGTTTTTTTCAGACGACGGCTCTCTTGGACCTCTTGACCATTAGGAGAGTCAAAGTCAGATGTCGAGTAACAAAAAAATTATAGCCTTGTGTTATATCGAGTTAAAAATATCAAATTATTTATCTTTAAACGTAATAAAGGGAACAGAATTGCAGTGAACCAGAGAGTTCTTTGTTGTAACTAGGACTTTCTAGAAATTTCCACAAGATATTCCTATGGTAGTAGATTTATCTTACATTGTTAGTGTCGTTCGTAAGTGCAGTATAGAGTTAACGGGCCGCCGCCTCGGGTTGTGGGTCAACCAGCCAGCCGCATATCCGCCTCTAACCGTATCTTGACGTTTGTTCTTGTCTATCTTTGTCATTTACCCTATATACTCTCCCGCTTGTTATGGTATTGCAAAAGTATCCGTAATTTCTCAGAAGTATTTGCTTTGATAAAACCGCTACATCTACATCTGAACTGTATTAGAAATTCTTAGAAGTTCTTTTTATTGAGACGCAACTTCTGACAACGACTTACCATAACCATAGCTCCTATATTATAAAATATGAAGAAAATTTGTAAATGTGAAGTTAGCGAAATAATTATGTCAGAACCGTGAATTTTATTTGGCCGGCATAGTGACGTCGACTGAGGCAGCCGCGAACTGAGTTTTGTTTACTATCAACTCTCCTTGCGATGTCGTCACTTTTAAAAAAATGGCGCTTCGTTGTCTCTGCCTAACCGTGACAATTTACTCTTTTATTTTGTGATATTAGACATGGTAAAATTTAAGTATGATTTTATGGCTATAAAGTTTTTTTTATAGTTTTGCTGAAAAAGATACCTAGAAGCATCACAAATTGAACCCGCCTCTAGAATTTTCATAACGTAATTAGATTATAAACAGGAAAAGTGTCATAAATTCTCCTAAAGATATCCTTGATAGCGGTACGATAACATTTGTGCGTAAATTTGGATGTAAGTCATTCGGGACAAGTGATGAGGTTATTGACTGCTCGGTGCAGACATTCGTGTGCGCAAAAACTGTTCCATACGCGACCTATACATACATAGCTTATTGTGACTCGACATAAGACAGCACCCCGCTTGATGTTAAGATGGATGCGGTCTGTGAATGAAAATGACTGCTACTATAGTTGAATAACTGTGTGCTTGCCGCTTTCCGCATATGGACGGAAGCTGATTCCGAAACGCGACAGTCACTTCATGAACATGAGCCTCCATTCATGAACTGCACTCCAGCCTAACATCAAGTAATAATTAGGTACCCATTTTTTTTATAGTTGCCGACATATGACAGCACCCCGCCTGATGTTAAGACGGAGTGCGGAACATGAATGCAAGTAGCAGTCACCATCACTATACCGGTCTGTAGAACCGATAACTAACAAGCTTCCCAGTTCCTATAATAAACTATCCGTCATCGGTAACAGTAACCATTCGTTGTTTACTTCACAATTCACTGACGTTTGATAAATAATATTAAAAAAACAGTTACTCTTTTTCATATACTAGTTGGTTGTCGGTAACTTGTCTTACGGGGGGTATTTTATAAGAACGGTTTTGACCTACGGCTTGTAAATTATTTACCTGTTCGTATCAAAAACGATTCGTTCGTCAGATATAGGAACCGGGCGTAAGTCTCTTCACGTTCCGCATCAAATCTAAATCTTTAATAAATATTAATGTACCTCATATTTTATTATTAGAATAGTACACGTGGTAAACAACACGTAAATAATAGATATACATATAAATAAAGATAAATGTAAAAACAGAAGAAATAAATTATCGTAGAGTTTGTTACATATAGTACGACGTATATACTCGTATGTAAGATATAGTGCGCATTTAAAAGCGCTTCAAACCGCACGTGCAGTGCGAATGAGTCGTACGACTCCAATACTCGTGTTTCATCAAACACATGTGTTTTCAAAAGGTCAAAGACATTAATTGCACTTTCCTTTAAGAAGGCAATTGAACGAAAATGTATGTATGAAAAGGCCCGGATGAGGTAGTGCATCAAACAATTACTTAAATACAATAAAATTCGATGCATACTAATTAACTACACTGTAATAAAATAGCCTACCATATTATAGTCTATTAAATATGTATGTTCTACATATATTCTATTTAAATTTATATCGAAAGAATATCTTATTCATGTTTTTATTTAATTATTATAGCAGGCGACCGTGGTGTAGTGGCAGTGCAATGGTTACGCAAACTAAGGGTTCAAAACCACTTGCCGGTACTAATGTATCTTTGATATATGTACTTTGGTTGCCCTGTTTCTATGATACAAGCACTTTAGTCGCTTAATATGTGTATGTAAATTAAAAAAAATAAAATAATAAATGTATAATGATATAAATATTAGTACATGTTACACCATGGGGTGTACTGTACATATGTACAGTACACCATATGGGCATGGGCAGGCCTAATATGGGTAAAAACCGATTAGATTGTTTTCATCCATATCTGTTTCACTACCTTAAAGTTAATTGCCTGGATAAAATCGCTTTTTAATCGCAATTGCCCCCAATTTTTCAAGAATTTTGTGTCTGTATTTATATAAAAAGAGTAAAAAAAAATTGGCCGGCATAGTGACGGCGACTGAGGCAGCCATAAACTGACTTGGTTGTTTCAGTCTTCATCACTCTTGGATCTCCTCTTGCTTATCACCAGGCGGGTCGATTTCAAATGTCGTGTCACAATAAAAAAAAGAAGATATTTATTGAAACTATTTCAAAGTATCGTAGCTATTATAAAGAATTCATATCCATTCATTATTTAATTTGTGCAATTATAATTGCAATTATTGCTATACGTAAATTACCAATATAATAATTTACTACGAAGCCAACGAACCTTATTACAATGTTGTTATGAAATTAATTGTGGGAAATATTAAAGCTATCTGCGACCCTGTAGCGTGGAAAGAGAAAAATAATAATTAAAAAAATAACAAAACCTTTTAATTTTTAAATTAATTTATGAGATATTTCAATGCACTAAATGTGAATTAACATCTGACCTCCAAATGCCTGATGGCAAGCATGAAAGAGATCCAAGAGTGCCGACGACTGAAAAGACAGCCTCAGTCTCCCTCACTATGTCGGCAAAAAATAGAGACCAAACCAAAACCTGTTAGTCTCGCTTAAGACAGGCACAACGCGTGAATTTTTCTATCCTATTTGCATTAGGTACTAATTTATACAAATTCTCTCTCTCTCTTCTCTTAGCTATTAGTCGTCCACTGCTGGACACCGGCATACATACTCATTCATGCATAGGATACACTTAACAATAATAAATACAAAATTAAAGAGCGCTAACACCTTTGGAATAAACTCATTTATTCCATTCTCAATCTCTACGAGTTAAACCTTAACAATATTGTGGACGTTAATAAAATGGGGGGTTGCAGCAAGGTCAGGTCTCATATGAAAAATGCATTTTGTACGTCAAGTTTTCAACCTACTTTATCTATGTCACCACACGACCGGTGTTACGGATACGTTGAAAATAATCTAAAAAAGCTATTTAAATACTAGATTCTTAGGTCCTACTTAATAGTCATTAACAAAACTAGATTGTAAATGGCAACAAGCTTTCTAATGAAAACTTTACTTTCATATTTAATCTGATCAAAACTTTATAAAGTAACAAAGCAAATTATCAACTAAATAAGTCGTATCGGTAAAGAATAGAAATTATTTAAGATTTTATTAATTAAAACATGCTAAAACTAAACTACTAAACGCGCTAATATCATAGACACTACTCATATGTACGAGTAGGTACATCAAAAAGACAATGGTTTAGAATCGCCCTCATTTGATAACGAATTCATTCGGTACCCACTTGGCCAAGGGTAATTAAACCTATTCTTTTAAATTATTACTATGAATTCACTACCTTAAGGTTGGTTGCCTGGAAAAGATCTCTTTTCAGTGATATTCGTAAGGCCACCAAAAGTTTTTTTATATTTTTTTTCTATGTATTCTCTTTTTTGCATTAAATAATTTTGTCTGTCTGTAATCTAATGTAGTCTTTGATTAAATATATCAATCATACATCATATAAACAATAACAATAATTCACGTCTTAGTGAGGTTCTTTCTATGATTATATCAGAGTTATAGACAATACTTATCTGTAGCTCTAGATGTCTACTTTTCTAATCCCTTTGTGATCTACATTTATTTGTTTCGTCGTTTTCATCATATTTAAATATCGATATCGGTGTAGTGGTAGTGAGAACAAAACCAGTGGTTATTAGGCCACGCAAATCGAGAGCATGGGTTCAAAACCACTTGCCGATATCAATGTATCTCGGACATGTGTAATTTGGTTGTCCTTTTTCTATGATACAAGAACTTTAGTGGCATAAAATATAGTAATTTAAATAAAATATATATTGTAAAACGTTTCTCTTGCCTGATTACAATTCTAAGAGCGCCGACGACAAAAAGCAATCATGTTTATGCTTGCCTCAGTATATGATCAGATCAATATCCTTCGCTCAACTTGACCTACAGGCTCAAGCTAAAAAAACTATATAGCGCGACTTTTCAATGACACCTTGAATGACCAAGAGGGAAGAATAATTAGTACACAGATGGACGAATACAAGCCGTATCATAAATGTTTGCGAGTAATGGGCAAAATCATAAAGAGGATATTAATATAAAAATTGATACCAAAGCATCAAATAACAATACCTAACTATATTAACAGCGAACGCATGCAAGCGCACGCACAAATGGATATGATTAAATTACATTCGCCCAACTCTTAAACAGTAATAGATGGGTTCGAATAGAAAGCTGTGGTTTCCGACGCGTCGCTTTCCAGACCGCTGGAGCACCGGTGGTGGGTGAAATCGCTGTGACGCAATACCACTGACCACTTACACACTTCAAGTGCAAGGATGTACAGGTGCCTAGACCACATGTTTTCATTCGATACTGTTGAACACTTAACACATGCAGTTACCGATATACTAGTATAACTATTGCTAATTTACTATTTTTATTTTTTATTATACATTCCTTTACTAAGTTTCTATATAAGTGCTTGTATCATAGAAACAGGACAACCAAAGTACATATATCAAAGATACATTGGTACCGGTGAGTGGTTTCGATCCGTGCCAATCGGCTTACATAGCCATTGCACTGCCTCTACACCACGGTCGCCTTTTTACTATAATAAAAGACATAGCGGATTTATGCCTCCTTTATCGCCTAAACCACGAAGAGTATTCCGAAGATCTTTAACCTAATCACAGTTCGTGGAAAGCATCAGCTTCTAATGACCGAATCGACAGCCGAAATAAATTGTTCGGCGCTAGTTTTTTAGTCAGACAATCGACAAAGACCTTAAAGCTTCAAAGTCAAGCGTAAAATGACGTGACTAGAGAGGGCATAGTAACCGCGACTGAGGCAGCTGTAAACCAAATCTTAACATCAGTCAGATGTCGTGGAACAATAAAAAAGAATATTTTATTCTAAACAATAACAGCAAGACTACGTTTCAATTAGTATTACAAGCTATCCGTGCTACTAAATTTTACTGTTGTTATTCATACATAACCACAGAGCCTGTATGAAGAGAATTGTGGATGTGAAGGAAGCAAGGGAGTTGTGTAAGGATCGTGGTAAGTGGCGCTCCATTGTCTCTGCCTATCCCTGTGGGAAAGAGGCGTGACAATTTGATTTTTTGATTTATTCATACATTTTTGGCCAGCAAAGTGACAGCGACTGTGCTAACCGTAAGATAAGACTTTTTTTTTCTTATCAAAGACGTAAAAATAGTCCTAATTCCAGCTATTCAATATATATCAGTTCCATGTGAAACTTCCAGTAAATATCGTTGATAAAATGTACTTTCGTATTGAAGTATATAACTACCTACTTATATACTGCAGAAACACAAAATAAATAATAAAAAACAAACGTAAAACCTCACAATAGAGGTACCGTTCCTTCATGGGAAACTATAATACGCAACTAATTATGTTGTACGCGCCCATTTCCTTAATTAATTACAAATCCGTTCAAGCAAAGGTTTCGGGTACAAATCCTGCCGGGATGCGTACGCACAAAGGAAATGCCTGTGCCACAGGTCAATACACTTTACTCAAGAGCGGATACCACCTCTCTACTTCCCATTAAAGATAATTGGAAATGAGGCAGAGAAAACGTAGCGCTATTATTTAGCATCGTTCAGAAAATATTTGTTGTAAATCAGAAACATCAATCAACATAAAGAGTGGTAAGCAGTGATGCAGTCTGTCGATCCGGGGTAGTACCACTACTTACAAGGCGACCGTGGTGTAGTGGCAGTGCAATGTTTACACAAACCGGAGAGCACGAGTTCAAGACCAGCCACCGGTACCAATGAATCTTTGATATATGTACTTTGGTTGTCCTGTTTAGTAGCTTTGGTAGCTTAGTATAGAAATGTAAATAAAAAATAAAATAAACAAGTATACAGATCGTAAAGTGATTTGGTCGCGTTTCGGGATCAGCTTGTAAGTTGCCGGTTCTTACTAGGCCGGCATAGTTGATGTGGTTGCTACTTACAGTTGTTGAATTGTGACATCCATTCATGGACCTCACTAGCGTCACATCAAGCGGGGTGCTGTCATATGTCACAAAATAGACAAATTTGGAGCGCCACCTAACATTATTCTGCCACAATACTTTCGCTTCCTTCACATCCACGATTTTATAAATACAATCTAAAGTTATTGTGGAATATTGTTCTGTAAATATATTTTTCTTATAAATGTTACGGACAATAAGGCAGTCAATAATGGTTACGCAAACCGGGAGCATGGGTTCAAAACCACTTGCCGGTATCAATCTATCTTTGATATATGTACTTTGGTTGTCCTGTTTCTATGATACAAGCACTTTAGTAGCTTAGTATGGAAATGTAAATAAAAAAATAAAATTAAATTTTATCCATGTATGGAGGCGATAGCTACTACAGTAAAATAACTTCAAATAGCAGTAGCATCCACTATGCCGGCTTAGTTAGAACCGGCTACATTTAAGCCGACTCAGTGAGTCCCTTCAAAGTCTGTACACTTGAAAGTCCTACCCGGATCCAGGCAAATGACCACCAACTCTTAAACGAAGAGCATAATTTCTTCTTTATTATAATTATTGTTTAATGTTATTATGTCGTTCATATAGCGTATAAGATTTATATGACTACGAACTGTGTACAGTTGTAACAGTCACGACCGCGCTCCGTTGACTGCACCGATGCATTCGTGAACATAAAAAGACCTATATCTGATTCCCTCTGATACAACTTAACGAGCCTTCACCGTTTAGAAAGTCTTGTACTTTGTATAGTACATTTCTCTTCGCAAAGCGCGATCATTGTTAGAACTAAACACTAAGGGGCTGCTATTTCAATGTTTGTTTTATATATTTAATATTTTATTGAGCAACATCAATCAATCAGTAAAATTGTCACGCCTTTTTCCTACAAAGATAGGCACTTGATGGACAAAATGGAGCGCCACTTGACACGATCCTGAAGCAACATAATATACTTAAATATACGAGTGTATACGAACTATTGTAAAAGTCCCTCTCATCCCGCTATCTCCATTTGGGCGAAATGGCTATCTCAATGTTAATTTAATTTAAATTAAATAACCTTTTGTAATAATTTTGTCATGTTTTTTGTCTTTACATCGATAATACGGATATAATATGGATTTAAAATAATCGCGATAGGAATCCATATAAGATCTGTTTTATTTTGTTATTATAACTAGTTTTTCGAACTGTAAATTAATAACAGTTTCATAACAAACTGTTTTTCTTATTCCTGCCTATAATTATGGGAAGCGATGCGTAACAATTTGATTGTTTAATGTTTATAATATATTTGGAGATAATCAGGAAAATAGTATATTGTTTTATGTTACTACAATTAAAATAGGTTCCGATTAATGCCTAATTAATCTAAGTTAAAGAAACGCCTGAAATACCGTCCCTTAGTTCACCTAACAAAACAATGCGCGTTACCTATACTTAGAATTATATTAAGCCTTTGCAATTTAACTTATGAATAATGCATATAGACAAAACATTTTTCTATTTAATATTCACCATTGTAATTGTTTTCTAGATTTAGTTGGCCGGCATAGTGACGGCGACTGATGAAAACACGGCGCTCTTGGACTTCCTCAGTAAAATAAACTGTTACGGACCTTTTTCTATTTAATAATAGATTCAAGTTAATTATATTAGAAGAAATGGAAGTTAAGGAAAGGGATCGGATCTTAATTGTGTTAATGACAAAAATACTAGTAATAGAATAATCAATTGTGATTTATCAATTTCCACAGGGATAAGCAGACAAGGGGTCCGCTGCTTTCCGATCCTGACACAACACTTTGTGGTCAACAATGCTGTCTCTGTGGACAGAGGAACTCCGACGCGAGCACTAGACGCTGCGTAGATTAGTGGTCAGAGCGGTCGCTCATTAAGCGACAGACATCGGCGGGCCGACCGCGTAACTCAATGACAATGAGAATGAGTTTTGACAATTGAACTCCATTAAAAATGAGCTTCAAAATTAAAATTGCGACCGCGCACACTGAGAATCGACGTTCATTTTCATTAGCAGTTCAAGCGCCTTGTTCGAATGAATAAATTGCTTTTGACCGCGTAACTTTTTGACAAATAGGAATGAATTTCATTTTTATTCCCATTGAAGTTGCCCGGTCGGCCTCCTGTCTGGTATGATAGAATACGTGGTCGAAGTTGACCAGTGTGAATTATTTGAATTATTTCGATCCACAATAAAGAAGAAAATACATAAGCACTAGAGGAATGTGTAACTATGCAGTAAATAGTTAACTTATGTAAAATTCAATTATTTATTGCATTACAGCGTTGTGAATCACAAAGAAAAATATTATATTTTTTCCACAATGCACGGAAAATGTATATACGCTTTAGTGCTAATAGCCATGTCTAAATTATGCAATTACATTTTATGCAATCACATATTCTTGATTCGATAACTAGTTTCTCTTACAATGATTTTAATTATATTATAATTTTTTATCGTGACTCGACATATGACAGCACCCCGCCTGACGTTAAGCTGCATTGCGGTCCATGAATGGAGATGACTGCTACTTACAGTTAAATAGTAGCAGTCACATTCACTATTCCGACCTAGTTGGAACAAGCAACTTACAAGCTGATCCCGAAACGCGACTAAGTCAGTTCACGGTCTGTATACTTGTAAGTGGTGGTATCGGATCGGATCGGCAGACTAGGCACCACTGCCTATCACTGAAGTCTAATAGTAGTGTTAGTGTTTTTCACAGTTGAAGAGTGGAACAAAATAATGTCATAAATGAGTACGCCGTGCTCATTGTCTTCATATCCCTGTGACAATTTAAGGCGACCGTGGTGTAGTGGTAGAGCAGTGGTCACCCAAAACTACTTGCCGGTACGATTGTATCTTCGACATTATGTACTTTGGTCGTTCTGTTTCTATGATGGACAAGCACTTTAGTAGCTAAATATAGAAAAGTAAATAAATAAAAATTATGATTGGTTGGATTTAGTATAAAGAATGCTTGATATGTTCAAGAGGAAATACGTTTATATTTTAAACACGAATTTACCTCTTCAAGTTCTAAGCTGTTATTTGTTCAAGCGATTAGAAGGAAGCCCTTTAGATGACGCGACATATTCAAGGCTCATATTAAATAAAGGGATTCCAAGTTGTTTATAAATGCATACACGAACGAGGCCGCGATGCAAGGTAACAGATCGCCATATCAATACATACAATTGTTTCATCAGATACGAGATGGGTACAGATAATATTTACAATTATACCTACGAGTATATGTCTTTTTTGGTTTCTCTTTAGTTATATTTGGTTTTTATTAGTTATTATGTATTTATATGTATTTATTATGTATTTATATATATACTACAAAAATTTTGTAACTGATAATATTTTGTATTCTCACGCAAGTGAATGTTATGTTCTTGAGAGAAATAAATGTCTTTAACCTATATGGCACGAATCACATATAACTATCTATATAGGTACCTATATAAGACATATTTGTTTTTTCTTTTTATTAAATTGGTAAAAAAAATCAAAACGAAAGTATCGTTTATTTTTATTGAAGCTTAACATATGACATTTTGTTTTTGACTCATGATGTTTTTTTTATTGTGACACGACATCTGACATCGATCTGCCTGATGATAAGCAACAGGAGATCCAAGAGTGACGACGACTGAGAAAACCGAGATTGTTCACGGCTGCGTCAATCGCCGTCACTATGCCGGCCAAAGGTGCGGCCATGTTGAGCTAAAATGCGGTCCTTGAATGGAAGTAACTGCTACTACAGTTAAATAACTTCAACAGTGACAGTGGCCCAACGAGCCATTTTCAAGCTGATCCACATCGATGGCTGATCCCCAAACGCGACATAGGTAATTTACTTCGGTCTGTACACTTAAAAGTGGTGGTATATTCTAGATTAGCAGACTAGGCAAATAAACGACCACCAACGATAGGTATTTTAGTCTTACAACTCCTAAAATACCTATCGTCATTTTTTTAAATGTATGTTGCATGCAATACATGCAATTTTTGGCCGACATAGTGACGGCGACTGAGGCAACTGTGAACTGAGATGGTTTTTCAGTCGTCGGCGCTCTTTAAGTTCCTCTTGCTTACCCTGCTTGCTTACTTGCTCTTGGTTAGGTAAGTCGAGGTCAGATGTAGATATAATAAATAAAATGTAAAAATAATTCTTTTTAATTTATTTTATTTGCTAAGGTCAAGAACGATAAATAAGAAATATAATTTTATCTTTATTTTTCCGTATACGTAAATCCTTAACAGCTATATTACATTTGTATTAACTTTTAATAAATAAATTGCATCATTGCCAATATTACTGAAATTACTAAATTTTATTGTGACTCGGCATCCAACCTCGAGTCCAAACAAATTATCACATTTTACTTGTAATAATCTAATCGTGCGACATATTAGTATGTTCGACATAACATTTGACCTAAACCTGCCAGAAATAAAGCAAGGGACCTCATGAGCGCCACCTAAACGTACGAATCATATTCAATTTTTTACGCCTTTTCCCACAGAGATAGGCGGAGACAATGGAACGCCACTTGCCACGATCCTAACACGTCTCCCTCGCTTCCTTCACATTCATAACCTAGCTTTCTTGAGGATGTCTCCGATTTGGTCGGAAAACACCCTCCTGGGCCTGCCTCGTTTAACGCATGCAATAACATGAGATATATAAATTCTAAAAAATATTATTAGTTTTATCTAGTGTCTATAAAATCGTAATATACATATTTTACTTATATACAAGAGTTCATAACCTAATTTACCACGGTTATTGTATATTAATATATACTTAGGTATATTATTATACATAACAATACTTATTTATAATAACAATACAAACAGCTGTTATGTAGTAGCTACGTATATAATTTGCATATCTTTATATTATAATTAATATTCTATTATGAACAGATTTTTCGTCTTTTCGCACACGGAAAGGATAAGTAAAAATATATTAATAATAGGGATTTATAAATCTAATGTGGATGGATGCGTTGAACCGTGGATGTGTTTTCCGACCAAATCGGAGACATCCTCAAGAAAGCTGAGTTTCCTAGTGCCCATAACCGTAGAGCTTGTAACACTGCAGAAAAGAGACGAGACAATTTGATTGATCAAAAACCTTTTTTTTTTTACATGACGATTTTTGTCGAAAATTTATTCACGAAAATGTGAACCTGTTTCGTGATCATCGCGTCTAAATAGCAAGTATAATATATGCTCTTGCGAATATAAAGTACATAGTAGCGGTTGACCTTACTCGCGTTGGTTTTAATTCCGCATGCGTAGTACGTTGCGTAGCGTCCATCTATTGTTGGATAGATTTAGCTATGGTATCAACTAAGTGTTACACTGAATTGTAAATTGACGCAAAATATTTGCAAAGGGTCCTTCCTTCTTGGATGATGCCTGTGTTCTAGAAAGTAGGCATCTGAGTATACCTAAATTTCTAAACGAAAAAAAAACATTAGTTGGCCAAGGGTTCAAACAAAGATTAAGCTAAAGTAGGTTCCGCGTAAAGATGGATTTCTGGTCGGAGTAAAGATTCGTTTCATAACTTTTATTGTATGGTATGGTTGCCTAAGAGTTGTATGCAGTGGTACCCGGTCTTCGACGTAGTACCACTACTTATAAAAAAATCTACCGTAAAGTGATTTGGTCACGTTTCGGGATCAGCTTGTAAGTTGCCGGTTCCATCTAGGCCGGCATAGCGGATGTGATTGCTACTCACAGTTATTGAATTGTATTGGCAGTGACATTCATTCATGGACCACACTTCGGCTTAACATCAAGCGGGGTGCTGTCATGTGTCCAGTCACAATAAATAAAAAAACATAGAGAAACAGAGAGACACAATATGCTTCCAATCTCATCATTAATTTAATTAAAATCAACTATAATATATAATGCTATATTTTCAATATTTCAAATTTAAATCCAATTTATATTATCACTATATACACATATCTTAATATAAATAAAAATTATGATCATCTTTATTATTAAGACAAAAACAAAGACCTATGAATATTCTAAAGCGTTGCAGACTCATAACTTTGTCTGTCAGCCAGAGCTTGGTCATTCCAAAACTGCCATAGTATAGTAAACTTATAAATAGTTGGCATACATCGTGCTTCACGGCTTAATTTACATTTAACATGTGCTTAGGGATGCCAGTTGTCCCCATTTAGCCGGACATGGATTTTACGGCTTTGTCCGGCTTTTGTAAAAGCAAGTTAACCTTTGAATAGACTCTCTATATTTGATTTATTGTTTTGTTTAGTATTAAACTTATTAAAGTAATAATTAATTATCATTGTTAAGTAAGAAATATGAAAATAAAACACGTAAATGTTTCTTAATAAGATAAGAGTGAGTATGAGCATGATCAGGGCCGTCTTTACCCGGGGGTTCAAGGGGTGCAGTGCACCCGGGCGCAGAGTCTTAGGGGGCGCATGCCAACCGCCATAAATTTCGATAGGTACCTACTACACTGAGACCATGCTAGCGGAGCCTTGACTTTCGCACCCCGGCGCTGAATATGCTTAAGACGGCCCTGAGCATGATAGTTTTAGCGGCGGAAAGACTTTACTAAAACTTTAGAAGGAGTCTTGAAGAGAACCCGCAGAAACATGTTTCACAGCTTTTAATCACGCGTCTACACTCGATGACCTTTGAAATTAATATTGGACAACAATTTCACCATTATTACACAATAAATATTTAAGAAAAATAGGTTTTACAAATAATATTAAATACATAGCATGTCACCTGCAGTTGCCCTCCAAAACTCCTTTAATTTAATCATTAAATGATAAAAATATCCAATAGATTATTTTCTATTTACAAAGAAAGTTCTAAAAGGGTCCTTAGGGCAAAATGTCAACGTCAAATAAGACTTTTCTATTTTTGTAGGTGGCAACCCTATTGCTTATTCTAAATATTAATCTTATTTGATTGTATGTGACGTCAATGTACAACATTTTTATAAAATTAATTTATTATTTATTTTAGTGTTTGTTTTCAAAGAAAGTGTGGTCATAGCTGAGTGGTTAATGCGCTGATCATTCGACCACGTAATTTAAGAAATAACTTGTGTTTCTGATGGTACGTTAAACTTTAGCTCCCGGTCATTGTCATTAAATAGTGGTCGTCAGGACGTCGGCATGTCTTAAAACTGTCGCGTCTCAATCCACATTGGCAAGCGTCGGGGGGTATCCAAAACCTGTCTGGTTAAACACGATTCGGACAAGAGGTCTGTGCCCAATAGTCTGATGACGAGGAAATATGATGTGTAAATAACACCAAAGATGCCTAGTATAGTCATGTTTTACGAGCTAAAGAAATATGAAATAAGGTCACTGTAAAACCCTGGGATGTACATTGGTACAAACGCTTATTAATTTACGAGTTAATATATTCCCAAACCACAAAATACCGTCACTTTCATATTGAACTGGAAAATTGAATGGAATATTTATACTATGCAACTTTAGTTTCGAAACTCCGCTTACGTTATCGTGTTTTACAGCTCATGAAGTGGCATACAAAACACGAAGTATTATAGTATTTGCCTATTTAGGTTACTAACAATAGCCTAGAAATATGCCAGCGTATAAATTAAATGGCAGGGCTTGCGAAGTAAAGCTGCGGGTTAATTTAAAGTCGGTAAATGTCAGAGTTGAAACACACTCGCGGACATAATCGCTGGATCTTGCATCATCCGATACGTTCGCTTTTAGCCACTAAGGAATATTTGTTTTCGTGTTTTCATAACATTGCCAACTAGGAAATTCTTGTTTACTGTATGAAATAATTCGACTAGAGTCGGAACAAACAAATTCTCACCATCAAATGTAACACTCTCTTTTTTTACATTCACAATTAATGTAAAAATAAATTGTATTACACATTATTACTTTTAAAGTGAATTATAAAAGCATAAATCTGTTCCACTTCCACGCTAGTTTCCTTCTCAAAAGGCTCTAATGAGTAGCGTACAAAAACATGTCCCAGTTACTACAATTTGTATCGTTATCCCTTTCTTTTAAGATAAGTGCGTAAGAGAAGTCTGCACATAAAAAACGCCTAACCTACTTACAATTATGGCTATCAACTTCCGTGTTTATTTTTTGCACATATTTGTTTTTTTCTCGACTGAAACGTTTTTTTATTTTAAGGCTTACAAAAGACCGCATCTCGCCATCTCCGTCCGTTTGGGTCTGCCGCGATGTTCATGCAGTAGTGGATGGACTTTGTCCATAATGCATCAGACATGCGGCAAAGGTGACCTGCCAGTCCCACTTCATATGCATAATAGAATATGCAAATATAATCCAAATGTAAATTAGAGGCAGATGAAATAATTAAGCCAGAATGAAACATTAAGGTCGAGTTTGGGATAATAATAAAACTATATGAGAACAAACTTCACGGTCCATGTTTTATGTAGTCAAGACTCGTGCCAATGAACTTCACTTGGCTTTGAAATGAGAGGACATTTTGATGTTTGAGTTTTTACGCAACACTATCATAGCTATGATAATACTTTATTCTCGGCTCTACACGCGTCAGTACCACACTTGCGCCCTTGAAACTAAACAAGTCTAATAATCAAATTCAATTAATTTAAGACCAAATGGATTCATAATTAATAATCCTTTTAAAGTTTGAAGCATTTATTTATAGTTTTGATATATTTTTTTTCTTTTGTTTGAGACGCGAATCTGACCTCGAACAGTTGCAGTTGCAGTTTTCAAATTAATACATTGATATGTTATTTATATTGTTTGTGAAATAGTGTCAAATTTACCGAAACCCTGAAGCTGATATACTCAAGTTTAAATCTGTAGAATTTTGGAACGCGAATTCGTTCAAAATCAAACTGTACACTGTAATGTACAAAAACGTATTATTCTTCTTGTATTCAATATCCAAAGAAAATTATTGATATATTGTATCATTCTTTTCATAAAAAATCGTATTGTTTATAAAGAAGCGAGAGTCAGGATCGTTGACTCCGTCGTTGATGAAATATAAAATTGATGATGAAATATTGTCAATTCAATTAAAAGTATGTGTATAATCTTCCCAACCTCTTCATGAGTTTAATAATCCAGCTCCGAACGTGTCATACGGTCATACGTGACAAATAACGATTTGTATTTTCTCTTTTAAGCATTATTGTTCAGTGTGCTAATGATAATATCGGTCACATTTGCGGTCAGAGGTTCAATGAGAAAGTTGAAGTTGAAAAACATTTAGCTCGCATGAGTGCGTTCATCTTTGTTTATTATTTTTAGAATTAAAGAGGACACTTTTAGATACTTTTAAAAGTGGTTTCCGTTGTTTTGTTTATTTTTACTGTTTGTTCGACATCAGCACCCTGCCTCATGTAAGGCTGTATGTAGTACGGCATGAGTGGAGTATAATTATTTTTCTTTGTTATTAAGACGCGGCATCTGACCTCGACTTGCCCGATAGCGATCCAAGAGCGTTCGCGACTAAATATACCGTCTCATTTTACGGTTACTTCAGTCTATGTCGGCCTAAAGTGATTTTTGACGCTTCGCTTAAAGGATCCAAGATTATAGGATAGGAAGAACACATGGGCTGATAAAGCTGAAAAGCTAGTCGATTGTTTTACGAGTCGAACCTTTTAGTTTAACAGTCGTTTCGGCCAGCAGAATGTGCATGCTTCCTCCGACCTGTACGAGTGTGAAGACGAGATAGGAACAAGGAATTGTCAAGAGATGAAATTATTTTGTTTTCCTAGCAAGTGACTTGAGTTTTAGTTTAAACTTGTACTGTGTCTATGCTTGTCTAATGAAAAGGCTATTTGTTCCGTAGTAGCTACAGTGAAGGATTTTGAGTAAAGGTTGGACATATAAGGATGGATAAAAGAGAAAACGTAAAGGTTAAAAATCATTTTGTTGCACACAAAATCTTTTGTTATTAATGTGCTCTTATCGGCAATATGGAAAGTTGTTTACTTTACCAAGTCATTGTACAATATAAGGTGATATTATTACCGACCAAATCTTTCACGTCATCGTGACAAATTGCACGTTTCCCAACGTTTATTATTATTGGTAAAATATATGTGAATTCTATCGTATGAATGAATCTAAGGCTATAATAAAGGCGACCATGGTGTAGTGGTTGTGAAATGGCCTCGCAAACAAAGAGCGTCCAGCTCAAAAGCACTTTGCCGGTAACAATGTATCTTTGATATTGTAATTTTGGTCGTCTTATTTCTATGGATAAAAGCACGTTTAGTATAGACCCGGCAGAAAAAAAGAGCGCTGGCATTCAATCTGCGCACAAACCTGTTGTGTTATCTACGTACATTTTGTTTAGCCAATGTGTATGAATTTTAAAATATCAATATATGCGCGGACATGCTCCCATTGCAGTCATCCAGAACTCTTCTAATATGCCGATCCCTATACAGCGCTTTATTTATTTGCCGGGAGACATAGCTTAGTACTAATATATATTATATTTTTTCAAAAAATGTATAAATCTGCGCGCAATGGATACGAATACTTGGAAATTCCATTACGCCAAGAATGGGTTGTCATAAAATGTTTGTGTGATACTTTATGTTGTGACTAAATTTTATTAGAACAGAAGCTCGGAAAATCTTACGAATGTGAAACGACATAACAATTATGTTACTAGGCAGCGTACTTTATATGCTGAGACAATTGTCCTACTGATTTATTGGTGCTACAGAGACTAGTTCAATTAAAGCACTTTTATTCGCTTTTTTATTGTGACATGACAGCACTCCGCCTCCGCTGGATTGCGGTCCATTAATGAAGGTGACTGCTGCTACAATTAAATAACTATAAGAAGCAGTCACATCCTCTTTGTAAGCCTAGTTGAAACCGGCAACATACAATCCTGAAACGCGACGAAGTCACCTCACGGTCTGTATACTAATTTAGCTTGTGATTAAGGTCCTAATTGCAAGACAATAGAAATATTTCATCAACATAAAAGTCAAGCTATATAAAGAGACATAACCTATATAAATCTCAAGAAATGGGAAGGATAAAAACAAACTGCTGTATCATTTTCGGGAGACCTCGACCCCCAAAGGAGCATAGATATTAATATGAATGAAACATGAGTCTGTAGAATATTCAATAGAATCGAATACAGACTTCATATGTATACAAAAGAACCAGTTTTACATATATTTTTTAATAATGAAATAATTTAGTATTTTTATTAAAATCCTTCCGAATGAGGTCGTTCGTAATGGCGTCCTAAGGGAGAGGCCAATGTTTAGCAGTAGACGCCTTCTGGCTGATGATGAATTTTTATATTACAAAAATATTTAAACTATACAATACCTCAAAGAATGAGTTACGCTCCGGAATATAAAAATAGAATATTCTATACGCATTTGTAACTTTATCTCTATAACGTTGTAACAAAAAACGTGACGATTTAACTTAAAAAAAAACTGATATTAATAAATACATATGGTAGTTGACAGTGTGTGGGTTGAGTTAGCTTATATTACGCAAGATACTCTTTTTTACAGACAATGATTTTCCTTGATATTGTCTTTATGTGCAGTTTCCTTTGTTTAGAATTTCAGATATTTTAATTGCTCTCTATTGTTTATTTATTTATTATGGCTCGACATATGACAGCACCCTGCCTGATGTTAAGCTGGAGTGCGGTCCATGAATAGAGGCGATTGCTAGTATAGTTAAATAACGTCGCATGCAATATGCCAGCAAATTAAAAGCTTATACCGATAAGTGCCTACCACTCTAAACAACCAGACCCGAAGCAAATTTCGCCTTTTTAACCCCCGACCAAAAAAGAGGGGTGTTATAAGTTTGACTTGTCTGTGTATCTGTGTATCTGTGTATCTGTGGCTCTGTGTATCTGTGTATCTGTGTATCTGTGTGTCTGTCTGTGGCATCGTAGCTCCTAAACGAATGGACCGCTTACGATGCGGTTTGTTTCATTTGAAAGCTGACGTGATCGAGATGGTTCTTAGCTACAATTGATGAAGATCTGATCAGGGGTTTCAAGGTCATCAGCTCGATTTGTTAGTTGCGGTAGCGATCTTAGACGCGCTGTTTAGGATGGCAACCCTTGTACGTCGCTATGCGACGAAGATTGTTATTTTATGTCAAATAAATATGCCATTGTTAAAACACGTAAAAAATGTTATAATTTTTCCCTTAAAATATTCATATGGCGAGGTTGGTTTGCAGTTTAGATCGATTACCTTGATTGTATATTTTAGGGGAAAAATAATAATATTTTTTACGTGTTTTAACAATGGCATATTTATTTGACATAAAATAACAATCTTCGTCGCATAGCGACGTACAAGGGTTGCCCGTTCTAAACACGCATAAGGCTGGGAATACACGTCCGATATTGCTGAGCAAATTATTTACAAATCGGAAGTAGGAATCGGACGTCTATTTTGTTTCTGTATTCTGTATGAAAACTGCACCTTCAGACAATCGGATCGGCCATAAAATCGTAAGCGCCTTGGCGTTGTTTCCGATTCTGACATCCGATCCGACTATCGGATCTGACGTGTATTAAGTATTCAAACAAATGTATGGCACGAGTGCTTTCCGATTGTCTGATCAGACAATCGGATCGGACTATCGGAGAGGAAAATCGGACTTGTATTCCTAGCCTTATAAGTATTTACTTTACTTTTAAACAAATCTGTGACTAACATTTAAAATAAAAACGTATACAAAAACATGTGTGTTTTAACTGGTACCACTGAGCTACTCTGATGATGGAACTCGAAGGTAGGAGACGAAATCCTGGATGTGTTCAAACTTTTTTTTGGTATACTAAGTTTGGACTTATTAGATTTGTCTTGAAGGTAGGAAACTAAGTGTAGAAAAGTTAGTGCGATAAAATAAAACATTCCAGATCTAAAAAATCTGATCATGGATCCTCTCAGATCAGCAAATCAACAAGAAATGGACCTATAGTGCTTTAACTAAAATTGTTACTCTCTATGAGCCATTAGCTGGGCCATTATTAAATTGAAGACCTGGAGTAGTTATCTGATGATGCACCATAAGGATCCAAGGGATATTAAAGAGATATAACTATTGAGCCATGACTAATGTTGTTTATTACTATAAAGCTATGACCAAAGTGGTTCCAGGCGTTTCGGGGGTTCCTTTAAAATTTTAATTTTGATTTTATTTAATTAACAAATATTTGTAGGATTCAATCTAATTATTATCAATCAATCAATCAAATTGTCTCACCTAATTATTAAATATTAAAAATAAATCTATTAAAACAAATATGTATTCCGACCGGAAATCGAACGTAGCAGGAGACTTCACGCGTACCTAACTGGTGTGCTAATCAAAGCGCCACGCATGTCACCAGCCCAGACGTGTTGGTGACATCTAAACACAGACAACCAAACTGAGACGTCATTCATAAATGACATGAGAGCTTAGGATGACATTAATCGCAGTTACATAATACATATACACGTGTAATTTGCATCTACTTGGATAGTGTACGTGGTTCCTAAATACGACATTTAATAAATTATTGATTTTTATGTTATTGTCTTTTATGTATTGTTTTTTTTATTGTAACTTGATATTGGACCTCAACTTTCCTGACATCAGGCGGGTTCTGTCAAATATCGAACGACAATAAAAAAGTAAAATTCAAAATGAAACAACAAAACAAACGTTCACTTGATAGCATAATATTTTTTTAGATTTTGCGCAAACATTGATTAATGTATTAAACAAATTTTATGCGGCTTACTATCGCGTTTCTTTTGGTTTTGATTTTACAAACGCGATAGTAAGCCGCATAAAATTTGTTTAATTCACTTGATAACATTTTAACTACACTTTTATAGTGTTCTTTTCTGTTTTAAAATCATCAATATTGCAAGTACGGTTATAAATTAACAATATATGGAGTAGAACTGCCGCTCGCTATACTTACTTACACGCAACGTGATATGCAAATCACCGAACAAACTTTCACATACTATGTTGCAATATCTATGTTAAAATGTAACTATTTCATATTTTAATGGAGTTTAATGTTGTAGGGTTTAGTTGTTTTTACATATTTTTGACGATAGACGTAGCCGAATGGTTAGCTATTGCTTTGTTGTGCGTAAAGTCCCGGGTTCGATTCCCGTTCGGAGCAAATATTTGTTTCATAGCTTTTATTTATAATATTTATTATTTAGATTAAATTTATTATTAAAAAAGGTGGATATTTGTTTCGGGTCTGGTTATCAAAGAGTGGTAGGCAGTGGTACCAAGTCTGCCGATCCGGGGTATACAAGTATACAGACCGTGAAGTGATTTAGTCGCGTTTTGGGATCAGCTTGTAAGTTGCCGGTTCCAGCTAGGCCGGCATAGTGGATGTGATTGCTACTTACAGTTATTAAATTGTAGTAGCAGTGACATTCATTTGTAGACCACTTAACATCAAGCGGGGTGCTGTCATATGTCAAGAACCACAATTGAAATGTATTGTTTTAAGTTTATGACATTCTGAGGTTTATTTATTTCGTAAGATCAACTGTACGAGGGCGGTTCAATAAGTACCCGTGTTAGAAATGAAGACACGATTTTTTTCAAAAAAATGCTTTTTATTTTTCAACATAGTCCCCTTTTAGTAAGATACACTTCTCCCAACGTTCCGGCCATTTTTTTAACCCCTCCAAAAAATAGGATTTGTCGAACTCTCCGAAATACGCCTCTGTCCCGGCGATGACTTCCTCGTTTGAGCTAAATTTTTTTCCCGCGAGCCTTTTTTTCATGTTAGGGAACAAGAAAAAGTCGCAGGGAGCCAGATCGGCTGAATACGGGGGGTGCGGCAGCGATTCATAACGCAATTCATGCAGTTTGGTCGCGACAACACCAGATGAATGTGCTGGTGCGTTATCGTGATGAAACAACACCTTTTTTTTCGCCAAATATGGCCGTGTCTCCTTTAATTTTTTGTCGAAGCGGTCTAATAACTCACTGTAGTATAGTCCAGTGATCGTTCTTCCTTTTTCTAAAAAATCCATGAGGATGACGCCCTTCGCATCCCAAAAAATCGTCGCCATGACCTTACCGGCCGATGGGACGGTCTTCGCCTTCTTTGGTGCAGATTCACCGGGAGAAATCCATTGTTTTGATTGTTGTTTAGTTTCTGGTGTGTAATGATGAATCCAGGTTTCATCAACGGTGACAACTCGACGCAAAAAGTCCTTAGGATCTCGCTTAAATTGCCTTAAACACTGCTCTGAAGTTAACAGCCGCATCCGCTTGTTGTCCAGCGTGAGCAATCGCGGCACCCATCGGGCCGACAATTTTTTCATCTCCAACTTATCATGCAAAATATTAATTGCCGTTCCGGTCGACACACCTACGGCCTTAGCTACTTCGCGGACTTTCGTTCGTCGATCAGCGAGAATCATGTCGTGGACTTTTTCAATGATTTCCTCGGTAACCACGTCTGCCGGGCGTCCTGGTCGCTCCTCATCAAAAACGGATGTTTGCCCACGTTTAAATTCGTTAAACCAATATCTAACTGTGGTCATAGATAGCGACGTGTCTCCATAAACAGCATCCAACTTTGCTTTTATCTCCTCGCACTTTTTCCCATCCAAAAACATAAAGCGAATTACCGAACGATACTGCTCTTTTTCCATCTTAACGAAAATCACGAAACACGTCTGACTCGAATGGCTGCCAAATCGAAACTAACCTATCAATCAGTCTGAATTTTATATTAGCGCCGTCTGATAGATGGCAGCACACGATGATAACACTAACTTCACTCAGGAACGCCCTCTGTCTTCAAACACGGGTACTTAATGAACCGCCCTCGTATTACTGTACGTTTAATGTGAATCATTAATACCCGTAAAAACTGTAAATGCCAGGTTAACTTTAGTAATGTTTAATACCTCTAGTGACCACACCTTACCTAAATGAAAAAATAAAAAAGAAATTTGTTTATTACTAATGTAAAAGTTAAAAAATATCGAAACTTTAAAGAACGAAAGAGTATTAAAAAATCATTGCTAGCAAAAGAACAAACTAGAATATTCTGCAGAATCAATTAAAACCTGTTTTATTTACCGATGTGACTAACCTAATTGACCGTAATGACCCTTAAATCGGTCGTTTCAATTTGGCAACAGTGATTAACGTATGTGACATGGACATACAAAATAATTAAACTTTTTGGCTAAAGAAATATGAGCAGTTATTTCAGAGTTTAAAGCCACAGGCGCATGCCAAACCAGAATGACGTCATTTGCAGCACATTTAAAGAATTGTTCCAATTGGAATCCGTTAGTTGGTTCCCACTTTAAAATAGTGTCACATGTAATAGTGTTTTTTTAGGGATTTAGGGTCAGATACAGAATTAGATAAAATATCCATAATTCGACCAAATCGGAGACATCCTCAAGAAAGCTAGGGTGCCTAGTGCCCATAACCACAGAGCCTGTATGAAGAGAATTATGGATGTGAGGGAAGCATGTGAGTTGTGTAAGGATCGTGGTAAGTGGCGCTCCATTGTCCCTTTGGGAAAAAAGTCGTGACAATTTGATTGATTGATTGATCCACAATTCTCTTTATACAAGCTCTAAGGTTATAAGCACTAGGCAATCTAGCTTTCTGAAGGAATCGAGGGAGTTGTGTCAGGATCGTGGCTAGTGACGTTTCATTGTCTCGGCCTATCCCCATGGGAAAAAGGCGTGACAATTTGATTGATTCGTTGATTGATAGATTAAATATTACAAATATTTTTTAATAAAAAAAGAGGCGGTTATTTTTTCTGGGCTAGTTATCAAAGAGTGGTAAGCAGTGATGGAGTCTGCCGATCCGGGGTAGTGCCACCACTTATATACAGACCTCAAAGTCACTCGTTTTTGGGATCAGCTTGTAAGTTGCCTATTCGAACCAGGCTCATGCGGGCATTCACATCCTGCTCCTTACCGTTATTACACTGTAGTCAGTTATCTCCATTTATGGACCGCTTAACATCAAGGCGGGGTGCGCTCATTTATGTCGTATTTTAATTTAAAAAGAGACATACATATTTTATATATTTCTTAGTTTCCAAAGTTTTCTATAAGGAAGTGTAATGTGGAGTGAATTTGTGGACAAACTCAAAGAATGTACACGAACAAACCCTTGAACACAAATGAGAAATGGAATCGACGGGATGTTTAGATCTAAGTTGCCAATGAATGTGCTATGAATTTAAACACTAACTATGAGTGACCTATTATTAAACCATTAGGATGAGTTTATATGTCTGTTTAGATTCCTTTTAGATCGACATAGACATCCATTGTGATAAACAATGTAATAAAGGTATGTGGCTAAAATTTTATAAGCAAAATGACATTCTAGCTGTAAGGCGACCGTGGTGGCAGCAATGGTCAAGCAAACCGAGAGCACGGGTTCAAAACCACTTGCAGGTACCAATGTGTCGTAGATATATGTACTTGTTCTAAGGTACAAGCACTTTAAGCACTTTAGGTACTCGTATACATAAAAATAATCAATTTCGAATACTGTTAATTTGTTATCTATATAAAAAAAAATTGAATAAAAAGAAAGAATCGAAAAAGTCGTGACAATTTAATTGATTGAATTGAAGAATCGAAAATGTAAAATATATATTAAGGTTTCATTTAGGTTTATTATGTTGCACAATAAATAATTAAATAAATGTATTTGAATACTTTCGATAAAAGCATTCGAATTAATTGATTTCTTATACGAATACTCGCCAGTCGCTACACTTAATGAATAATAAATACTGTTTTATATCAATAATATTATCTATTGATTAGTGCAATTAATAAGTCACCTTGTTCCGCTATTAAAGTTAATTCATAATCAAGTTTTTTGACAATAATTTAGATTAACAAAGATAATTAAAAGAGTGGTAAGCAGTGATACCCAGTCTGCCTATCCGGGGTAGTACCACCACTTACAAGTATACAGAAAGTGATATGGTCGCGTTTTGGGATCAGCTTGTAAGTTTCCGGTTCCAACTATGCCGGCATAGTGGATGTGATTGCTACTTACAGTTATTGGATTGTAATAGCAGTGACATCCATTCATGGACCACACTCCAGCTTAACATCAAGCGGGGTGCTGTCAAATGTCGAGTCACAATAAAAAAAAAATTGTGTGATGGAAGCAATAGAGAATTGTGTACGTTGGCGCTCTATTGTCTCTAGACCCCGATTCCCTTAATACATGGCAACGAAAAAGGAGTAAAATTGCGTCATTTTCCCAACTAACCAATCAACGTTACTAAGCTATTAGAATAAGAATAAGACGAGCTGTTTACTAGCTTCACTTGATTGATTCAAAGGTGTCTTTTTCTTGACAGTCCGCAAAGAAAAAGACACCATATACTAAAGTGAAGTTGGTTGGAGAGTTAGACGTCACAAAATGGCGCCGATTCCGTCCTATTCTTATTTTAATCGGATTATATCTATTGATTTGTTATTCGCTGATTGTTTATCTGCGTGAATGCCAAGTAGCAATGCAATTTCACTGCTTTTACGTCGCCATACTGTATTAAGAGAATCGGGGCCCTGTTCATCCGTTTGGAAATAGAAGCGTCAAAATATTAATTAGATTGTTTACAACATGATAGAAAAACAGCATTTTCTATAGTGATTTATTAATTATTCATGAGTACTCACAGACAAAGCGTTTGCGAAGAGATTAATCATATACAACTCGGAATCAAATGAACGAGGAAAGAAACGCGTGTAATGTTGCGCGAAACGGAATATCCATGCATTATATTACGTATGCAATGACTATATACTACTAGACGGCGCACAAGAGTTCCAGACACAATGAAGTCATAAAATATATACATTTGATTTAAAACATACTAACGACATTCATTATTTATTTATTTTTTTATTATACATTTCTATACTATGCTACTAAAGTGCTTGTATCATAGAAACAGGACAACCAAAGTACATATATCAAAGATACATTGGTACCGGTGAGTGGTTTCGAACCCGTGGCACTCGGCTTACGTAGCCATTGCACTGCCACTACACCACGGTCGCTTTTATGTCTCGTTAATCAAAGCATTATGATTCGGTGCGTCTGGCTATATGTCCGTCCGGGTAGAACTTATTCATCCTACTACTAGATTAGGTCGTGAATTAACCAAGAAGACGTTAGAAATATTTTAGATAAGTTCACAGCCGTTGAGTTAAAGACGATCACATGGTTCAAAAAATATAGACCATCTAATTTCGAAAAAGTTATGCAATTAATAATATTTTATGCGGCATGTTAACAAATCTTCGAGTAGAAGGATTCGTAAGATTGTAATCACTCATAAGGCTTTCACCCGGACTCGTATGGTATGTAATTTGATATGTTTTAAAAGTCGATTTACAAGTCAAAATTGCGCCAAAAAATAACCGAACAATCGTTTTAATTGTTTTTATATTAATATCTCATTAGAGCCGTATTGTATTCGTAGTATCGATCACGTAGTATCAAATACAAAGGGCGTGACTGAATAAATATCGACATTTCCAAACACGTTAAATAGACATTATTTAGGCACGCTTGGATGATCCCTTCGGTCCTTAAGTTCTCTTATGCACTGTACTCTAGTTACAGGCACAGGCAGTCAGAATGTCGAATTGAAAAAAAAACAGAATTTTATAGCAGAAGTAGCTATATCCAATATCGGCTAGATCCTGTACCGCCTCAGTAATTCGCGAAATATAATGTTCAATAGTGCTAAATTGTTTAACTGCATGTGATATAATTTTCTTTCTAATGAGAGACGTCGACCCATGCTTTTATTTTCATAAGCCGTATTTATAGTGGTATTACAAAAAGAACAAATGATTAAAAGAAAAATAGCGGCGAAGTCGAATTGTTTGTGGTCTTCATATGTGTGTAGAGAACACGTGCCCGGTTCTGACAGACATGGTGGCGCGGCTTGGCTATTGATATGAATTACACGAGTCGATTTAAAAACAAGCTATTAAATGACAGGAAAATTCGCACCAATGACAGACTCTCCTTCCAATTGGTCGTAGTTTTATGGGCAGACATAAAAACATTAGTAATACAAAACAGTGGTAAATAAACAATGTTTTTATTACGTATCAAAGTCATTTTTTGTTTATTGAGACGCGACATCTGACCTCGAAGTCCTTTTTTTATTGTGAGACGACATATGACAGCACCCCGCCTGCCTCTGCAACTGCAGTTGAATAACTGTAAGTAGCAGTCACGTCTACTATGCCGGCCTAGTTGGAACTTACAATTATTGTATATTACAAATACAAGTCTTTTATACTTAACATTTTGCGTCGCACCGTTTAATGAAAAACGCATTAACAGTTACGTAATCGGCCCTGCAGTTTTAGAGGTGTTTTTTTATTGTGACACGACATTTGACTACGACCCGCCTGATTTATCCAAGCAAGAGGAGGTCCAAGAGTGACGACGACAGAAAAAACCGAAATAGTTCATGGCTGCACCAGTCGCCGTCACTATGCCGGCCAAAGAAAAGTGGCTTTAAATTACTAATATTCTACAAAGAAACCACGCGCCACATCTTTTAGTTCGACTGCTGATTCGGTCAACAGAATGTGAATGCTTTCCCTAACCTGTGCCAGAATCACAGGAGTAAAAAGAGGATGCAGTAACAAGGTTATTGATCTTCTCGCAAAATTCTGCATATATAATGAAGCCAGCATATAAATAAGCAATAAAGCCAGAATCAGTCCTCCCCTAGCGATCTCACAATGGTCTGCTGGAAGCGGCTTGCATCCAACGTTTTCCTGCTGCTACTTTAAGCAGGTAGTGTGGACGTCCAACCCTGCTTTTGCAGCATACTACATTATTTGATAGATTCGATGTTATTTATAAAATATTTATTTATAAATCAATCAATCAAATTATCACGCCTTTTTCCCTCAGGGATAGGCAGAGACAATGGAGCGCCACTTGCCACGATCCTGACACAACTCCCTTGCTTCCTTCACATTCACAATTCTCTTCATACAAGCTCAATGGTTATGGGCACTAGGCAACCCAGCTTTCTTGAGAATGTCTCCGATTTGGTCACGATATTTATTTAAAATCTCGAAATATTGCATTTATGTTGCGTTTTTAACTGATTCTTTGCACTCACCTAATAAACTTTTATAGAGGTCAGTGGGGCAAAGCATGGCAGACAATATTGTTATCAAGCATACAGATAAAACAATACCTATACACTGTTATCAGTAAGATTACACACAGTCTGTATCCGCAATTTGTATAATGGAATACACTAGGGTTGCTAAAAAAACAAAACATTATTATGATTATCAAATAAAATAATGCGTCATAAGTTGGTCCCCCTATCCCCTTTTAATATATTTATTTGACACATGATTGATTGATTCATTGATCACTTTAACTTTAAACCTACTAAATTTCTGGTTAGTTTTTATATCCATTTCAATACTATCAGCCGGTTGTACCAAAAAAGTTTTAATTTACGAATTTAGTTTCACTTTATACTTATTCTATTACGTTTATTATTACGAAATCGTGAATCGGGTTGTTAATAATTTTATATCTAACCTACCATTTAAATATGTTTTTATCATTAGAAATAACAAAAGTAGTACATAGAAATCCAAAATGAATGATGTCGTTTAGCTCTGTATGAAATATCTGTTAAACGTAAATGTAAAATGTGAAGTTAAAGAGTGGTACAACATTTTTTTTTCTTTTACTTGTACGATACTTTTTACAAATTCGTAAATTATATTTTTTGGTACAACCGGCTGTAAGCCACTAAACGTGCCTACATCATAGAAAAATACAAGTTTCAGAAATTTGGTCACCCTCTTCCAAATTAAACTAATATTAATTGTAATTATAAGGTTTCTAAATTAAACAAATTATGCGGCTTACTATCGCGTTTTTTTAAGCCACATAAAATTTGTTTAATTCACTAATCAATGTTCGCGCAAAGTCCAAGATACTATAAGGTTTCTGTTATGTATTTGTACATTTTATTATTTTTTGATTGTAATTTTAATTTCTTATTTTGTTTTTATGCAATGTTCTATTATATAATTTTATTTTTGGCGTATAATTTGTATCCTAGTATTAAAAATGTACTTAATTTTTAACAATTTATGTTTGTTGTATATACCTAATTGATGAACAAATAAACAAAACAAACGAAGATACATTGGTACCGGCAAGTGCTTTTTGAACAAGGGTCTCTTGGTTTTCCAGACCATTTTACTACCACTAGACCACGATCGCCTTTAACCAATTGTTATTTTATTTTAATCATCGCTAAAGAAAATTGTGTTTTCGTTTGTTAAAATATAAACTGCGTAGTGTTAACCCTATCTATGAAAAACTTATCATTAACGTTTCAAAACTGAATAGTTCAATCAATTCAAAAAATGTACTTGACCCATTATCAATTAAGTCTACTGCGCAGTTGTTTTAATTTAATTGAAGTTAATGAACGATAGTTTACAGAGCGGTAATTTTTTAAGTGGCTTTTAATATCATCTATTGTGCTTGTATCATCAGCTGACCTTCACTTGCCTCATGGTAAGTCAGGAGAGGTCCAAGAGTGTCGACTGATTAAAACCGTTTCAGTTTACTGCTGCCTGAGTCGCCGTCACTATGCGGGCTAAATAATTTATTTAAGGTGAAATATTATCTTTTAATGTCTATCTACTATGCTAGTTACCTCAGTTTTTTTATTGCGACTCGACACGTTTGACTTGCTTGATATAGTAAAGCAAGGATGTCAACTAAAAAAACCGTCTCAGTCACCGTCACTATTCCGTCAGATATAGTGGTTTAGATATGAAACATTTTCTAAGAAGTAAGAAATAAACATTTTCTAAGTCTACTGCAATCCTTAAATTGTATAAAAAATATATAGACTACTTTAAAAATATTCCTTAGACGAGTTTTGAACTCAGTAACGTTTCTATAAATAAAGATATTAGTAATATTCTAGAACAATATTATTTATATTTGCCAAAGCCATTAAAATTATTTACATAATATAACCGCGTCAATGAGCGAAATATTTTCAACAAAACATTGTCATTTGGCAGACGAATGGTGGGTAATTGTACAAATTGGAATATTGTATTTAGGAGAGTGTTTTCCGACCAAACCTCAAGAATGTCTCCATCCTCAAGAAAGCTAGGTTGTCTAGTGCCCATAACCACAGAGCCGGTATGAAGAGAATTGTGGATGTGAAGGAAGCAAGGAAGTTGTGTAAGGATCGTGGTCAGTGGCGCTCCATTGTCTCTGCCTATCCCTGTGGGAGAAAGGCGTGACAATTTGATTGATTGATTGATTGTATTTAGGAGAGTGTTTTCCGACCAAACCGGATACATCCTCAAGAAAGCTAGGTTGCCTAGTGCTCATAACCACAGAGCCTGTATGAAGAGAATTGTGGATGTGAAGGAAGCAAGGAAGTTGTGCAAGGATCGTGGTCAGTGGCGCTCCATTGTCTCTGCCTATCCCTGTGGGGAAAAGGAGTGACAATTTGTTTTTTTTTTTATTTGTATTTAGTAAGTAGGCATAAAGAGAAGACACGTGGCAACATCGTGGTTCAAAAACTACACGTGACCTTGATGATCTATACTAACATTAGATTACGTATCGGGCACACGGAAGAAAATAAAAAAATTACTGGCGAACGCGATACTAAAATTGCGGATAAAAATCCGTGTAAAATATAAATTTACACCCAATGACAAACCAAGGCGAGACCGTGCCTAGTGGCAGTGCAAATGGAGAGCACGAGTTCAAAACCACTCACCGGTACCAACGTATCTTTAATATGTGTACTTGAGTTGTCCTGTTTCTATGATACAATTTAGTAAGCTACTATATATAAATAAATAAATAAAAGTATAACTATACCAGCAGCACGCTATGATGGCCTTTTTGACGTTTGCATCGTTCATAAAGTTTCATATAAATTTATAATTACGTTTGAAGAAACAATTATTGTTTTTTTTATAGACAATAAAGAACAGCAATTTGCTCCTTCAAACGTAATTATTAATTTATATGAAACCTCATGAACGATGCATACGTCAAAAAGGCCATCATAGCGTACCGCTGGTATACTATACATACATACTATGATTTTCAATCGAATAGACGAATCGAAACAGCGGTCATTGTGGTCCATGACATTAAAAATCATAGTTTTAATATGACCAAATTCAATATGATGCATTGTGCTTGTTAAGGATAATATTAATTAGATCCTTTATAATAACGTCTTAGTACATACTTGTCATTAAATATTTATACATATACTGTATAATTAGATAGTTTCAAATTTCGTATTTTATAAAAAAATATATAACATAATATATTTAAATTATATTTAAAAGGCGACTGTGGTGTAGTGGCAGTGCAAATGGTTACACAAACCGAAAGCACGAGTTCGAAACCACCCACCGGTACTAATGTATCTTTGATATATGTTCTTTGGTTGTCCTGTTTCTACAAGCACTTTAGTAGCTTAGTTTAGAAATGTGAATAAATAAATAAAAATATATATACAGATTATAAACTAACAGACTACATAATATATACAATTATAATAAATTACGAGCATGTAACAACGTGGAAGTATTTCATCATTGTGAGATCATTCATTTAATTATCACTTATGTTTTAATTCTTTCATATATGTCATAAGCAAAATGTAAATAAGTCCAATCTTAGGGTAGCATAGTGAGGACGTACTGCCAATACCTAATCTTCAAAGGTCAAATGTCCTGACAAATATATTAAATCTGCATAAATTAGTTAAACAAAAACAATGCGCATTTAACCAATTTCCTGATAGCTCATGTCTGAATGTTATTCGTACTTCTTGTAATATTATATTGATTGGATTAGGGGCAAGGTCTCCGGTCAGGGACACTGGTGACCGAACGCGTGGACAATCAATTGCGGAGGTCTACGCTTAATGCATGAATGCATCGCACACTTGAGGCTTGTTATTAATCAATTAAAATTAAATAACACATTATACGACTTTTATTGTTTGTTTGAAATCTTAAAATAGTAGTTATAAATAATTAAAACCTTTTTTGATAGTTCGATACTTTTGTTGGGTGCATTTTAACATATATTTTTTTTTAATTAACCTACTATATTAAGGTATCAAGCTATTTTATAGTGTATATAGAAACTTGTATCATAGAAACAGGACAAAGTACATAAAACAAAGATTGGTACGGGCAAGTGGGTTAGACTTAGAACCCGTGCTCTCGGTTTGCGTGAACACTGCACCACGGTCGCCTTACATAATATTTGCATTATTTACATGTAATATATCAACATCTATCCACCAATCAATCACTGTGAGAACAGAGCACAAGCGCTACTTTTCAAAACTATCTTGCTTTATTTTTATTCACAATTCTCTTCATACAAACTTTGTTCGAGGTGCAATCTCGGAGGCGCGCCGCCAGTCGTCCTCTTTTTACTTACCTCCGATTAGTTAATCAATCTCCTTTCATACATCGCTTTAATGTGCTCAGACCAACGCAAAATACATTTTTCAATCTTTCAAATTACATTTATATATTTTTTTTACTCTATCCGTTCCTGCAGCATTCATTCTACTTTCAAGCTTATTTTGCTATACCCAGCATTGTTATTATTATTTACATTTTTAGCAATTAAAGACATAATCTGTCTACTCATTATATTATGAACGGCGTGAACTTATTTATATACAGGTATTAATATATCAGCGGAATAGTCCATTCAATATAATCTAATCCATCATTATTATCTAGTCTTTTACTTTTGACATAAGCCGCCATTTTTTGTTTACAATATTTATGGCAAAAACATCGAACTGAAACGCGTATCTATTAATATAGTTTAAATAGGTGTTGACAAGCTGTAATTGTGTGTTAAATTAATGAGTAATTAAATAAGGGTTATTTTTGATCAGTTTAAAAATTTAAAAGGTCGTATCACTAATTTATTAGGTATTCGGCGTAGACGAACAGTGTAAAGTTTCCTGGTTATTATAATGACTAATAAATTAATTACAAATGGCTATATCGATATTAAATAATTATGACGAAATGCGATCAAATCACACTTTTGACACCATTGACACCTGCTTGCTTAAAACCAATTACCCATAAACTGTTTCAAAATCAAAACATCAAATTGTCACCCCTTTTTCCCACGGGGCTAGTCAGAGACAATGGAGCGCCACTTGCCACGATCCTGACAACTCCCTCGCTTCCTTCTCATCCACAATTCTCCTAATCCAATCTCCACGGGTATGAGCATTAGGCAACCCAGCTTTCTTGAGGATGTCTCCTATTTGATCGAAAAACACCCTCCTGGGCCTGCCTTGTTTAACATATCAACATCAGATTTATAAATTGCTGTCGTCAATCTAGTTTATTTTCGTTTAGTTTAAATTACTATTTTGAATAATAGGCCCGGTGACTGAATACTATACTAGTGGCGGTGGCTGAGGCAATAGTGAACGAAGCCGTTACGTTTTCGTGTTCAGTCATTTAGAAAAAATATTTATTAAAAAAGCATTCAATATTTTTTTAAACTCTTATAAAATTAAACCTAAGCATCTATTTTAAATAATACCCCTAACCAACATGCGATTAACTAGGCAACTAAAGCCTACAAGTTGCTCAACTCGCGTCACCTAGCAGTTGCAACTAAAGGTCTTATCATAATCATTACATAGTCATAGCGTGTCCACTTGACTACTTCGTGTCTAAAACAAATCATAAACACAGTTTGACACTAATTAACCAATTAATTTATTATTACAATAGATAGTTCAACGACAATTAGTACCTTACAACTTTATTTATGGCCTATAGTTATATATACATATATAGATAGTATTGTTATTAAGAAATAGATTAAAAGGTTCTTTAGTTCAATAAACATATTTCTTAATATATATATATATTTTTTTATTGTGACTCGACATATGACAGCACCCCGCTTGATGTTAAGCCAAAGTGTGGTCCATGAATGAATGTCACAGCTAATACAATTCAATAACTGTGAGTAGCAATCACAACCACTATGCCGGCCTAGATGGAACCGGCAACTTACAAGCTGATCCCGAAACGTGACCAAATCACTTCACGGCCTGTATACTTGTAAGTGGTGGTACTACCCCGGATCGGCAGACTGGGTACCACTGCCTACCACTCTTTGATAACCAGACCCGAAGCAAATATCCGTCTCTTTTTTTTATTAACAAATATTTGCGCCGACCGGGGATCGAACCCGGGACATTACGCGCAACAAACCAGTCGCTAAACCGTTCGTCCACGCCTGTCGTCATAAATGCTACTACATTATCAATACAATCGGAGACATCCTTTGGAAAGCTGGGTTGCCTAGTGCCCGTAACCTTAGAGCTTGCATGAAGAGAATTGTGGACGTGAAGGAAGCGAGGGAGTTGTGTCAGGATCGTGGCAAGTGGCGCTCTATTGTCTTTGCCTATCCCCATTGGAAAAAGTTGTGACAATTTGATTGATTGATTGATTGATTATCAATAAAAAAATATAGACAATACAATAGTTTATAAAAATAATATAAGGAGTAGGTAAATAAACTACGATCAAATCAGAGACATTCTCAAGAAAGCTGGGTTGTCTAGTGCCCATAATCGTAGGGCTTTGTATGAACAAAATTGTGGATGTGAGGAAAGCGAGGAAGTTATGTCAGGATCGTGGCAAGTGGCGCTCTGTTTTCTTTGCCTACAACTGTTAATTTTTATAGTTGCTCAGTACAATGTGAGTGGCGACCGTGGTCTAATGGTTGATAAATAATTTTGCAAACCAAGAGCTTCTGGTTCTAAACCACTTGCCGGTACCAATGTATCTTGTATTTGAGTTTGGTATAGAAATGTAATAAAAAGATTCTTTAATACAAATATAGACAAAATAAAATAGTTTAAAAACATAAAAGGAGTAAGTAGATGATTATAACATTATTTTTGGGGCATAGTAACAGCGAACCGTAATAGTAAACCGAATAGTAAAGGCAACCGTAAACTGAAATGGTTTTTGCAGTTGTCGCGATTTTGGCCCTCCCCTTGACCTTCCATCAGGCAAGGCGAGGTGAGATTTGGCGTCTCAATAAAAAAAATCAAATATATTTTATTACTATTCTATTTAAATAACCTGCCTAGTACAATGTCAATTATTTCGGCCATGAGGTGATGGTAATTCCTTTACTGCCGAAAAGAAGGATTATGTTTTCGCGTGTAGATATGTATTATGTATTTATGTATGTTTGTACGTATGTCTGCTGCTTTGGCACGCTCTGTAGTCTAGACGGTTTAACGGATTTTAATGTACGAGGTGTCATTGGATTCGTCTTCATTGTGGGAGTGATATACGGCTTTTTAAATATGGCGTCCGCTAATTTAGCTAAGTAATGATATAAACATCAGTTGCGGCTTACTAACAATAGGGTTTAATTTTGAACAGTTTTTAAATGCCATATTCGCAACCATAATATGGATTTGGAGGACACTGATACTTTGTTTCAAAAACACGAACAGCCTCTTGTATTCACCATTATTGAAGACACTCGCTATCTTAAAGAACATAGGCATAGACTGGACATATTTACGTGCTTTTTAAATTGAGTTCAAAAACATGACAAATTCCATATTGGGGACTTAAAATATTTGATCATAATTGATATTATAATTATTTTGTATTATAGCATAAAACTTATTAACGCTATTATTGGATAGAAAACCTTTAATTTGACCTTTGATTATTGTGACCGACATCTGTACCTAACTTTGTCTAGAGTGCCAACAACTGAAAAAAACATGTCAGCTCACGTTTACCTCAGTCACCGTCACCGTGTCGGCCAAAATGATACCTTTAGGTATTTTTAATTAAAAAAATAATATAACTTAGATATGGCCTTTACTAATTTCTTAATCGTATAATCAACTTTGAAGTGTATTTTAATTTAATAGACTGCACAAATAAAGTTGAGAATTGGCAATAACTACAACGTGTATTTATTTTAATATTATCTAGGCACCAATTAGAACATTTAGGTCAAAGCACTTAATTATTTGAGTGACCAATAGATAAAGAGTCCACCCGTCTGATTATACACGTCCACAAATATAATATGTAGTTTTGCATGCAGTTGGGGTCACACCTTCGACCATTAGATAATAAACGAATTATAACAAACACGGAGACATCCTCAAGAAAGCTAGGTTGCCTAGTGCCCATAACCACAGAGCCTGTATGAAGAGAATTGTGAATGTGAAGGAAGCAAGGGAGTTGTGTAAGAATCGTGGTAAGTGGCGCTCTATTGTCTCTGCCTATCCCCGTGGGAAAAAGGCGTGACAATTTGATTGATCGATTGATTGTTATAATTTTAACTGTTTTTTACTCTTAATAAAGCAAGCTCTACGGTTATGAGCACTAGGCAATCCTAGGTTGCCTAGTGCTGTCCTAAGGATATCTCCGATTTGGTCGGAAAACATCCTCCTGGGTTTGCCTCGTTTTAAGCATTTATCCACATCAGATTTATAAATTCCTTGCTTGTATGAAGAGAATTGTGAATATGTGGAAAGCGAGGGAGTTATGTGAGGATTTTGGCAAGTGGCGCTCCATTGTCTATGCCTATCCCTCTTTTATTCTATTTAATATGACAGGCATCTAATAAAGCATCTTCTATATTAAGACGATTGCCTACTCTAAATATGTATCCGCGCTTGATTATAATTTAATTTAGAATTTTCCTTGATCATGCGCGAACATTGATTAATGAATTAAATAAATTTTATGCGACTTACTATCGCGTTTGTTTTGCTATTGATTTTACATTTTATTATTATTCCGACGTTTTGAGAGCTTTGCAGCAATCGTGGTCACGAAACTTCTCTCGAAAAATTGGAATGATCAATAACCAAAATAAACGCGATAAATTATTTTTAATTGTAAATCCCAGTGGACAAAGGAGCTGCACAAGTATTGTTTATGGCTCCGACGTATTATGTTCACATATTGTATATGTATATATGTTACGCATAAAACAATTGTGCGAAAGGAAGTGTTATTTGCAACAAAAACTGCGCAATTTCAGGAACTATTGATTGCAATATTTATTACCTATATTTTAATTTAAATTGCTAATAAATTTGGCGTACGTGCTAGGAACAATAATTTAAAATATTCAAGCAATATCTGTTTTTTTGTTTGAATTTCAGTTATTATTCCGTTTATTTGATACATACATCAAGTATACCTTAGGAACGTACTTTCACTTTAAGGGTTCACTAATAAGGTTTTTTTTTATCAACTATTCAATAAAATTGACAAGTCTTAATTTCCACAGGGATACGCAGAGACAATGGAGCGCCATTTTTCACGACCATCACAAAACCCTTTTTTGTTACACAAAACACCTCATCACATTTCAATCAAAATTAGCAAGGAGATACCTAATACGCATCCTGGGGAATAGCATAGGTTACACAAAATTTCTGAACCTAGAGAACCTGATAATGGATCCAGTCAGATCAGCCCCTCTAGCACGGCAATCCAAGAAGCAAGATAAAGACTTGCAAAGAATATAATTCCAACTCAATTTAAATAACTTACTAGAACAGTGTATCAAAAAAGATATTTAAACGTTCTGTAAAACTTCACACAAAACAACGTTAAATACTTTAATAAATATTTTTTAAACATTTTGATGTGCCGGCCTGATAAGTTATTTAAAATGAGTTACAATAATATTCCTTGCAGTTCTTTATCTTGCTTCTTGGATTGCCGTGCTAGGGGGACATCAAAGCAATTAGGGAAGAACTGTGGTTCCTAAACTACACTTCTTTCTTATATTATTTAAATGCGGATGAATTCGCAAGGACAGCTACTAGGAAAATAAAGGTGTGGCCTAAATATTCAAAATGAATAAATAGGCTAATATTTGACTTGAACAAATAAATATACATTTGAAGCTTTGTTTCCAGATTAAGAACGTTGGTGTATGAATGTTTTTTTTAATTGTGACACGACATTTGACCTCGACTCGCCTGATAAGCAAGAGGAGATCCAAAAGTGCCGACGACTTAAACAACTGAGTTAGTACATTGCTGTCTTAGCCGCCGTCACTATGCCGGCCAAAGGTGCTTCTTCACACATCGCTTGATCCATCCATCCAAGGTTTTGGATAGGTTTGGATGGATAGAGAGACTGATACACGTGGTCTGGTAAAGCATCAAAACATATTTACAAACACATTACGTATTTGTTATTGTTTAACGGCTGTCTAATGCGTACTTTTCATTGACATAATTATGACTAATACTACGCAATTATCATGGCTATAAACCTATATACAACTATTTCCCTACTGATTAGAGAACGGTTACTAAGTTCATGAATAATAGCTAATAGCTGTTTAGAAAGTGCAATTAATTACAAATAATCTATTAAATAAAATTGTCACGCCTTTTTTCACAGGAATAGGCAGAGACAATGGAGCGACTATTGCCACGATTCTGACTCTACTCCCTCGCTTCCCTCACGTCCACAATTTTTTTCATACAAGCTCTACGATTATGGACACTAGGCAAAACCCTCTTGAACGAGGCAGGTGTTTTCGACCAAATTAGAGACATCTTGGTCTCTAATTTGGTCGAAAACACCTGCCTCGTTTAACGCATCCATCCATATCAGATTTCTATTTTTTTTTACATTTCTATACTAAGCTACTAAAGTGCTTGTATCATAGCAACAGGACAACCAAACCAAACAATCAAAGATACATTGGTACCGGTGCGGTGGGTGGTTTCGAACTCGTGTTCTCGGTTTGCGTAACCATTGCACTGCCACTATACCACGGATTGTTGTAGTGGCAGTTGGTCTGTTTCTATGATACAAGTACTTTAGTAGCTTAGTATAGAAATGTATATAAAAAAAGTTATTTAACTGTATTAACAGTCGCCTACCAGTTAACATCAGGCGGGGTGCCACAATTAAATAAATACAAATATAGATATTGCATTATCAACTTTATTATTAAGCACTCACAGTTCAAACTCAAGTGTGAGCTTAGTGACTAGCAAGTCCCTTCTAGCACATCATGTACACATAGATAGAATCCCTGGGAATGTTCTTATCTAGCTTCCCCTTATAAGTGTACGAGTATTTATTACATTTTTATTTCTATACTAACCTACCAAAGTGTTTGTATCATAGAAACAGGACAACCAAAGCACATATCAAAGATACATTGGTACCGGTAAGTGGATAACCATTGCACTGTCACTACACCACGGTCGCCTTCATGACAGTTATTTACATGTCTATACTAAGCTACAAAACGAGCTGTTTATCATAGAAACAGAACGACTATCACATAACCTTAGATTTAAAGACCCTTTTGCCGGCATTTTGGGGACAGAAGCAACCGTAAACTAAGTCAGTTTTTAGTAGTTGGTGCTCTTGGACCACGACTTGCCTGGTAGTGCCAACGACTGAAAAAACGACATACTTCACGGTTGCCTCAGTCACCGACACTCGACCGGGAGTTATGGTTAGCTAACTAGCCCACGACTATAGGAAGTTTGATACAATATTACGCTAATATATGGGTCAACTCATGTTATTTTTAAACTAACGAAATATGTTTTGTCTTCTTGTGTTATCAGCTGTTTTTTTACATATGGCTAAAAAACTTTACAATTTTATTAACAAAGATATGTGTAGAATATTTATCTAATAAAAACCTACATTATTTGAATGGAAACGTTAAACAAGGCAGGCCCAGGAGGGTGTTCGCCGACCAAATCGGAGACATCCTCAAGAAAGCTAGGTTGCCTAGTGCCCATAACCATAGAGCCTGTATGAAAAGAATTGTGAATGTGAAGGAAGCGAGGGAGTTGTTTCAGGATCGTGGCAAGTGGCGCTCCATTGTCTCTGCTTATCCCTTTGGGAAAAAGGTGTGACAATTTGATTGATTGATTATTTGCACATAGTCTCAGCCTATCTCTGTTGGGATATAAGACGTGAACTTTCTTTAAGAGTGGTAGGCAGTGGTACCTAAACTGGTAGTACCACTACGTACAAGTGTACAGACTGTGAAGTGATTTAGTCGAATATCGGCATCAGCTTGTAAGTTGACCGTTCCAACTGAGCCGGCAAAGTGGGTGTGATTGTTACTTAGAGGTCAGGGTGCTAAAATACTATGTCGGGTCACAATAAGAAAATAAGTTTTATTTTATTATTGTGAATCGATATATGACAGTCTGATGTTAAGCTGGAGTACAGTCCATGAATTGATATCCTTGCTACTACAATTCAGTAACTGTAAGTAGCAGTCACATCCACTATGCCGGCCTAGTAATCACCACGTGTTCAACTTAACGTATACAATTTCATAAAAAGAATGATGATTAACATAAAGTTCCAAGAATATATGTATTTTTAACGTGCCAGCTAATGCCAGGTTTTTATTAAAAAGGGTACAGTCTTGACATTCTTTTTACAGAGGCCATACGAAATGACAGCTCATGTAAATAAACGTTTCCGGCCGAAATACGCTACTAAAGTTTATTTTTGCACTTTTAATACTTATAATAAAACAATCTATCAATCAATCAAATTGTTACGCCTTTTTTCCACAGGGATAAGCAGAGACAATGGAGCGCCACTCGCCACGATCCTGACAAAACTCCTTCGCTTCCTTCAAATAAATTAAAACAAATAATACTTATTCGGCAGGCGAAGGCGACTGAGGTAGTTGTATAAGTTTTATCAGTCATTAGTGATCAGCTCTCTTGGACTTCTTACTTACCGTCAGGCAAATTGAGGAACAATACGAGTAATATTCAATAGAAAAAAAGTGTAATTTGTTACACAAAACCTATATTTTCTTGAATAATATTTATTTCTATATTATATTGAAATCTATATAAAATATCTAAAACTATATAAATAAATATCTAGATATAAATATCATAACGCAATTTCAAAATATAAAGTGATCTTGTTATTTAGCGTGTCCAACACTTGTATATCGACTTTTCGCACCGTGCTCACAAGCCCGGCTAGCTCAGTCGGTAGAGCATGAGACTCTTAGGCCCGGATTAATAGACGTTTCTAAGATGAGTTCTGAGGTTGAGTAATGTCAAAATGACAGTTTTTGCTATAATAGACAGTTCTAACGGCCGCCGACTCGTGCTCGGCTTAAGGAATTGCTCAAATTTCTTGATCTTAGATCTAGTCGCAATTTATTATGACTTCGCTCGAACTAAGCAATCGATTAGCTTTAATAGTCAGATCTAACTTGTGATATTAATGAAAATGGATAGTGACTTTGAAAACATGTTAAGTTTTTTTGATGATGTTGATAACATAGGAAATATTCCAGCGCCACTGCCAGTAATATCACATTTTCCTAAAACATATTTAAGGGACATGATAGATCCTATTACGTTTTACTCGGAAGAAGAGTTTAAAATCAGATACAGATTTTCTAAATCCACTGTATTGGATGTCATATTGCCTGAGTTATCGGAACTGGAAACATATAATAATAGGGGGTTACCTATTCCATTAAATATACAATTATTAGTAACTTTGAGGTTTTATGCAACAGGCTCCTTTCAAGTAAGTATAACTTAGAAAAAAATACATATTACTTCTATACTAATTGTAAATTGATATTTACTTATAAAGCATTAAATTGCTGACACACAACATAACCCAGTCATAAATATTATATTTGAGTCAGGTATTAAACCCTACAACAATTTATGTTACTTTACATTAATATTTAATTATATCTCTTTTAGAAAGTTTCTGCAGATCTTACATATGTTTCCCAGGGAACAATATGTAATATAATCCATAGAATATCCAATCATTTGGCAACAAAACTTCAGAAATTCGTATATTACCCAAGAGGAGCGGAGTTGCAGGAAATTAAAAATAAATTTACTGAGTCAGGTGCCAGACGAAATTTACCTGGGTTACCTAATGTGGTAGGAGCAATAGATTGCACTCACATTAAAATTTTGAGACCACGTGGACTAACCCATACAGAAGCTTATCGCAATAGGCATGGTTGGTTTTCCATTAATGTTCAGGTACTTACTAATACAATAATACATACTTGTTTGTATATTTCACATTTATTACATAAAATTTTTGTATTTTTATTATTTGCATATAAAAATAATTTGTAAACAAAATTGTAAATTGCTAGTTTTTATAATTAACATTATTTTATAACATAAAAAGGACTAATAGGATAATAAAAATGAAATTTGGTTTATTATTATCAAACCAAACTGTCACAGAAACAATGAAACAACATTTTGTATGATTTTAACACAACTATTTATCTTTATAAACAATATAAAATTTATTTTTACAGGCAGTGGTTGATCCTAATATGAAAATATTGGACATAGTTTCAAGATGGCCAGGAAGTTCACATGATAGTCGGATTTTTAAAAATTCAAGAATCAATGTAAAATTGATGAACAGGGAGATTGATGGGATTTTGGTTGGTGATGGGGGTTATGCCTGCACACCCATTATGCTTACACCAATACGCTCTCCTTCTACACCAGCCGAAGAAAAATATAACTTGGTACATATAAGGACACGAAATGTAGTGGAAAGGACTTTTGGTGTTTTAAAAAGAAGATTCCCATGCCTACAAAGAGGACTTGGCTATAAATTAAAAACAACATGCAACATAATTTTATGTTGTGCAATACTACATAATATAGCTTTAAGGGAAAATGATTTATTTGTAGATACTAATGTAAATTATCAGTCTCATCAAGAGAATCCTATAACTACTAGACACAATGCTGAAGGGCTAGCATTAAGAGCAATATTAATTAGAAATTTATATTCATAAGGCTCTAGGTTTATAAATATCTTATACTTTTTTATCTTTTAGATGTATTTGATCTAAATTTAGTTCATAACTTGACAATGCCAACTATAGCCATCTACTTATTTTAGTAGTAACATTGGTGTAACCTTTATTATAATTCATAAGATTACAATATTCTTATAGATGAGCTAATATACTACAATAAAAAAATATAATTGGTTTATAAGTTGAGAATGCTATCTCACATCAGCTATCACAATTTTGCCATTGATTTACTTGTATATAGGTAACTTTAAAGCTTGAGTTTATATTATGTTTGTATATATATATTGTATTATTTAGTTGCTAGTTCATGGAGGTAACTGTGACTACAGTAATAACTGCAAGCAGCAGTTGTATCCTCCATGACAGCCTAGTTGGAAACCAGCAACTCTTAAGCTGATTCTCAAACCTGACTGGGTGTAACCTGACAGTATTATTATACCTGTAAATAAAACAAATAATAACAATTAAAAATGTTTTATTTATTTAATTGTGCCCTTAAAATTTCCAATTTCAGTTGGGCCTGCTCCTTCTCATATGCAAACATTTGTTTTTTGTGATTTATGTCCGCCTCATGCATCTCTTTTAAATGGAGCATTTCTGCCCTATGTTTTTCTTCCCTGTGTTTTATATCTTGCTCTAATATTTTCTTTTTTATATCATCTAAGGTCTCAGATATGTTACGCTTCCTTGTATGTACATTTTGCACTGCTTTAACACACCCAGTGTCATGGGCCACATCTTGAATATGTGGTGTTTCTAACACCTCTACTTCTTCAACCACTTCAATTGCTGGCCTATTTTTATGGTGTGTCCAATAATTGTGATCTTCATCACCACTTTTATCTGTAACATAAAGATTATATTGAAGATTTTCTGCTCACACTACCTTGAACTTGGTTGCAATTGGCTCCAAAGAACTATATGAATAGCCCAGCAGAAGTAAGGATTCGCCAACCACAAGTCAATGGTATTCAGAGACAAGTTGGTGGTTGGTGTTAAATGGTGGTCAAATTTATTTAATTCGGTATATACGACAGGTCACAAACTAAACATACCAAACAATGAACATTCCAAGATTTATGCTGGTTTGCGACCCAAGAATGTATATACACAAAAAAAAAATACAAATTTAACAATACACAAAAAATAATAATATAAAAAAAATAATAAATTAAAATTCAAAACTAAGACTACAATACTACCTAAATTAGGGTTTTTTTGATCAAAGGTGCATAAATTTCAGAAACTTTCCTTTTAAATACGCTGAACCGATTGTTAAATATGTTGAGCTGGTTATGAACAAGGACTGTTTCATTAAAAGCTCGACACATCCTAACCATGGGATTATAAAAGGAGGTGTTGCATTTGTATACTTGCAAGACAAAGGTAGGTGGGCACCGTGTTCTACGGATTAAGTTCAACTTAAAAAGTGAAGCTAAACAGGGCGAGTCTATAGAAGAGTGCACGATCATGTGAAGAACCAACAAATCGTACCTCACTCTTCGATCATGCAGAGAAATAATGTTGAAATAAAAGATTTTTCCTGCTTACTATCAGATTAATATTGTCTCTCCGCAATCATTGTGTGAAATGTGAAAAATCACCTTTTGCCTGCATATTCAATTCACTAATTTGGTTGTCTTTGTTATTGTCAAATAAGCAGAGGTCACATTTCCTCTATAAAAATAACCACATTGCAGTTCACTGCTGGACATATTTCTCTCAAAAGCATGCTACTGGATCCCTGATATTATCATCAACATATAAATCTCATTGGTACATGGTGAGTCTGAACAATATAAATTACCTTCAATTTCATCACTATCTACAACTTTTATTGTAGGCAGTATTTTTCCCAATGTGCTCAAGACCTGCACATCTTCCGATGGCATATCGGGAATTGCAGGACCTCCTCCAGTATAATTTCTTTGCGCCTCCTGTGTTTTTGCATCTCTTGCTCTCATTTTCATGTTGCTCCACAACTTTTTTATTTGTTTCGAGTTGGCCTATGAAAAATTAATATAAAATTGAAGCTTCTTATTCATTCTTAATACAATTCAGAATACACAATTTCAAAATACAAACCTTTTGAATAACTCTTTCCGATGCATTGAATTCGTTGAGAATTATTGCCCATGCTTCGTTTTTCTTCTTGCAAGTCATTGCATCAGTTTTTTTGTTCTCCACAATATGGGAGTACTTTTCTAGGATCTGTAGGAAAAAATCCCTTTCAAATTCATTGAAAGGTTTTTTTCGCATGTCCATTTTAATGTCCAAAAACGCGCCAGTGGGTAAAACAGGTAATAGAAGAGATCGGTAAAAAGTTCGTAAGCCAAAAGTCGTAAAAAAAGGGTCAAAATAAATGTCGGATCACAAAAAAATTCGAAACAAAACAGTTGTCGGTTATGTTAGTTTGACATTACGAAGCATAGACAGATTGAATATCTTTTTTACACGTGATTTTCTACTTAATAAATTATTTTATTTCTGTTTAATTAAATAATCATAGTATTGTTCAATATCATATTAGTTTAATAAAGTAATTTTAATATATTTATATGCATAGTAAAGCTTAAAAATCATAAAATAGCATTTGTCATAAACAATTATCTTGATTATAAACGCTGGTGAATGTATTGAACGCATCAGTTTCTTAGACGCGGCTTTAATGTATGTCTTGGCTGAGATAAAGGTATAGAACTGTCTATTGTAGTGATAGTCGGTTCCTTATCTCAGATATAGCTAAGTACAACTTTCTTAAGCAATGCCTCAAGCTCGTGCTCAAGATACGACTATTAATCCGGGCCTTAATCTCAGGGTCGTGGGTTCGAGCCCCACGTTGGGCGATTGTTTTTTAGTATGTGATATTTTTTTATGTTCAACTATTCGATTATGTATTTTCATTTTTATATGTAGACTTTTTTTCGTATGTTTTCGGAAATTAATAACTAATATTATTCTTTTTGTATTAATATTTTCTTTTGCCTTGGCTTACCTGTAGTAGCATAACGTACCGTTTTAAGAGTGGAAGGGCTTAGTCCGTGAAGTGACTTAGTCGCGTTTCGGGATCAGCTTATAAGTTGCCGGTTCCAACTAGGCCGTGATAGAATGTGACTGCTATTTAAATTTATTGAACTGTAGTAGCAGTTGCCTCCAGTCATTGACCGCACTCCAGCTTAATATCAGGAAAGGTGCTGTCAAGGTCACTATGACGTCATCCCATCGAGTGACGTCACGTTGCAAGCGCATTAGCAAAATCCAGTAGTAGACATTAGCTATCTATAGTATAGTAGACTATAGTACTATTAGTAGACAGTTTTATTCTTAGGTACTCACCTCCATAACAACGTAGACATATGAAGGACTGTCCATGCAATCATGCATAGCAACCAAATTTGTATGGTGGAGAGCCGTCAACTCTCTGAGGATCTTGATCTCCTTCACAAGAATTTCCGACGCCTTCTGGATGCCCTTCTTGGTCACCACCTTAACGGCCACGGATTGCGATGGATTCTGGAACAGGAAAATTATTTTTTATATTGCCATTAATATGAAGGTGACTGTGGTGTAGTGGTAGTGCAATAGTCACGCAAACCGAAAGCACGGGTTCAAAACCACTTGCCGGTACCCGTGTATCTTTGATATGTACTTTGATCGTTGTTTCTATGATGGTAGCTTAGCTCTATGAAGCACTTGGTAGCTTAAAATAGAAATATAATAACCGTGTTTTAACTACTTTTTTTTCAGAGATTATGAGAGAAAGCGTTCTGTCAGGATCGTCGAAAGTAGTACTCCGTTGTCTCTGCCTGTTCCCTTGTAGGCATAATGATAAGAAAGATAATTTTGGCATATTATTTGATGACAGAACAGATAACTTTATTCATGGAGTGCACTCCAGTTTAACATCATTACTCCCATTATGACATGGGGCTGTCATAGTTTTAGCTTAAAAATAGTGTACTAAAAAAAATAGTCTATTACATAATATAAGTAAATCAATATTGATGAAGAAAACTTTCTGTAAAATGTTCTATTATTGAGCTGATTATTTATCGTCAAGCAATCGATCAATCAAATTGTCACGCCTTTTTTCCACAGGGATAGGCAGAGACAAAGAAGCGCTAGTTACTACGATCCTGACACAACTTCCTCGCTTCCGTCAAATCGACAATTCTCTTCATACAACCTCCACGGTTATGGGCACTAGGCAACCCAGCTTTCTTGAAGATGTCTCCGATTTGATTGGGAAATACCCTCCTACTAATACTGTGATGGCATTGCCCAAAACCATGAAGACGTTACGTTTTTTTTTTGTTGTTAAGGCTCCAGCGCTTTAGTAACTGCTATACATATACTAATTAATTTCAATGAATATTTACTAAAAGTTATTCAAGCCATGGTCCTTATTATCTAACTATATTGATCTTTTGTAACCCCTCTCGCATCCCCTTCATTCAATTTTCTACCCCTACGTGTTATGTTCGGACTAAACTAGGGGTCAGAGATTTAAAAGATTATTAAAATCAATATACGAAATAAACACTCTAGTTATCTCTCTTTCGAAAACAACTATTGTAACATTCATAGGTTAGGTTTTTAGGTTTCTGTCTTCTTAGGTTTATTTACATTGCACAACTACTACGGCATCGGAAAGAAAAAAACACAAGAAACATTTCTTTCCGTTGTCAGCGCTCTTGGACTTCACCTTATTTAACATCAGGTAAGACCAGGCCATATGTCGATTCTCAATATAAGTCTATGGACTTTTTATTACTAATTAATAAAGTACCTAATAATGATGAAAATCTAGAAATAAAACACAAAAACAAACGTTAAGTTAATTAACATTTGGTTGCCATAGTTACGGCGACTGAGAGAACCGTGAATTGACTCGGTTTTTTCAATTGGTCAGCACTCTTGGACCTCCTCTTCTTTACCAAACCAACAGGCAGGTTAAGTGTTGAAACGCAATAAAAAAAAAACAGTCATCCTGGCAACCAAAACAAAAATGGAAGAAGGTGTAAAGAGTTTAAAATGAATCGTTTCAAAGAGACCACAGAAGCAAATGAGCATGACGTGCATAAAGTATGTCACTATTAGAAGGCATATTATTACCAATTGCCTCCGTAAAATGATAGTGCAGTGCACACAGCGTTGCATAAGGTCGTTGCAGGTGGGCGACTGCAGCTTGTTACCACTTGCCACCATCAAGGTTGACGTACGACATGTACACATAGGTTGTTAAATAAATACTCAAGCAAACTAATCCTAGTACGATATCACACCTGCTTCTACCCACAATAAAGTCTTTGTTTACAGTATTATAGATGATTAATCCAATAAGGATGAAGCACCTCATAAAATAGTGAGGCGAAAACAAATTACGCAAGAAACTTTAGTATTTAAATGTTTCATAGATTGTTTGACATAAATATATAAGGATTATTGAAACGTCAAACCAGTTTGGGAGATAACCAGTTTTATTATAACCAGAATAGTAACAAAAAACTGCTTTCATCTCCTAATCGATTAATGTATTTGGTCGATCTATCACCTATGTATTAGACGGTTATGTTTGTCCAGCAACGCTATACAAAGATAGCTTCCGCGCCCTGCACTCACTCAGCAGGCCTGGTACGAAACCGTTCGCCGATTGACCCGATTTCATAACGTGCCACTTCGGGGCCAATTTCAACTAGATACCTTTGTAACCGCCTGCTGATTCAATTAAGCCGAGTTAACTTTTAATATAAAAATTGGTGCGTAATGTACTGTGTGACAAACTAGTTTGCCAAACATGTTGGGGTTAGATTGCCTCTCGCGTTATCTATAGATTAAACGTGCTTTAGTAGATACGAGTAGAAGTTACATTTACAACATAAATCTATTAGGTTACTTTTAATTCGACACGACCTACAAAAAACAGTTACAGGAAGATAAATGTTAGTCGCGTTATGAATTACAACGTGTACGTGAGGTCTGGTGCCCTTGGGATGAAGCGGTGCATGTCACATTGTCCCCGGTCTCGAGAGAGAACAATGATCCAGAGACTGGCGGACAATGGAGAAACTTAAGATACCCGCAACGCTATCCTTAACAAGATACCTACACTAGCTTCATAATTCATTATCATCGACCAAAATAACTACAGTGATATTTAAAACATTATGTTCATCGTTGCCTGGGCATAGAGTACAAATTCAAGGTTATCTACGGTCAATAATTTCATCTAACAAACAAAAAACTTTTTTGGGCTCATTGTTCCGAGGAGGAGGTCGGAGCTCTTGACCAGATAATGATCTGTGTAGTTTTAAAAGTCACTGTACCAAGACCGCTTAGTTTCGGCTATTTAGTGTTAGTCTCTGTGAAATATTCATTTAGCTAGACTAGTTAAGGACACGCAATGCCAATTCTTTTTATTACTGTCGACTCCATTATGTGGTTAATGGAATGACGTCACTTTTACTTATTTGGCTAAACTACGATTTGATCATCCTTACATGTTGTATATATTTTGTAGATATAATTTGCAAATTAAATAAAACCCGCTTTGTTTTTATTCATATAATTCCTAAATTACAATTTATTGGACCTTGAGCCATAACAATATTTTATTCGAAATAATCGTTCATTCGTGACATTGTTTGGTTGTAGAAATGCTCCAATCATTCCTGCTTTACTTCGGTTCGTCAAACATGATGAAAAAAAAAGAAAAGAGCTTGTTATAGTCGGAAACGGCTGATCTCAAACTCGTTTTTAAGGTTTGTTTGGGACATCCTTTAGGTCATTGTTCCTATTTCTTTAATAAAAGCTTTATTGTTATAGACAACAGGGTCACAATTTGGGTGTGGCTACAAAGTATATACCAGTTTATAAAGTGAGCTGCAGAAATTTTCTTTGGTCTAACTCAGTGGGTGACTCAACATGCGGAAATAAAAAACCTAATACATGATGACTTCACAATAAGTCATACAGATAGCTGTGTCTACAGCCGTATGGGTATTGTTGATGTGAAGATATAGGATGTGAATCTTGAAATTTTAACAAAAAAAGATTGCCATCTTTAATAAATACCTCGAAAAAATTGCATATCAAAATAAATCGTCTAAATACAGTAATATTTAATGCCCCACCCAACTGGCAAACACAACGCCACGCACATGCGTGACTCAATGCCGGCTGAAACCGATCTTCAATCAACGTTACTCTTTCACGAAACACAGATAAAATAAAACGTGATTCGCACGAAATGTCTGTAAAATTTATGACGAAAAAAGGTAGCCGACCGCTTGTTTTGACGAGTACACAACCTCATTTCTCATTGAGGATGTTGTGCAGCTTTCTGTTATCTTAGAAAATGATAAACAGAAAAACACGCGTAATAAATACGCAGAACCCAAATAGATTAAATAGGCGTCCACAAGGCTCATACCTTGGCCCTGTGTCGCTTGCATTCAATAATTGAAAATTATGAATGTAATTGAAATTTGATAAGGCTACGTAAATTATGAAAAAAGTTATAAGCGACCTATGAAGTTGTTAACGATGAGGAACTAGGACCTATTGACATTGTTTAGTTGGAAGTTGGACCCACCAAAATCAAAAAAGAGGTCGCAGATTCAAATCGTTCATGAAACTTTGAAAATCGTTCACAATATTGTGGTTTCATACTTTGATCAGTGCTGATAGAGCTTATTTATTATACTCGTGACCGGGTGCTGCGGTGGGGAAGGTCTACTACTGTGCCACGCTTCTCCCTTTGCTATTCGCCTGCTTGGTTTTTCATTTTCAGTTCGCCTTTTGGTTAAGTTTTGTTTTTCGTGTTGGTACCTGTGTGGTTACAGCGTTGTGTATTATTTTGGTTGTCCACAATTTATGGATAGTAATTGTCTACTTTTTTTATACATAAGTATGCCTATTTGCAAAGTTTTTATTGTATAGAATATAATTGAGTTTTTTGTGGACTTGTCTAGATTCTGAGTGGACTTTTTTCTAGATTCCACCATTGCTATGCCTTTCCATAGCAATGCTAGAATCTAGGACTACTACTTTGTTTGAGAGCAGTTTTTTTTATTCACTATTAACAAAACAGTTTATCTTTCCAATAGCCAGTATCATTGCTTGAATTCTAATTTTATTGACAGTTTAGCTGCAATAATGAATAATATGCCTACTAGATAAGATCATCAATCGGCCGGCATAGTGACGGCGACTGATGGAACCGTATATTGAAATTAAGTAATTTGATCATGGACCTCCCCTTGCTTACCATTAATCAAGTCGAGGTCAGATATCGCGTCTAAATAGAAAAAAAAACAAGATATAGAATTTTCTTTGTTCAATTAGGAGTTAACATAATATTGTGAAATATAAAAGTAAAGGTCAATGCATTGTCTGGACTTGAATTATTATTGTTATGACTTTTTGACCTATACCTACAAAAAGTTCAAAACTAATAATAATAATTCTCTAAAGCGCCAAATAACTAAAAACTAGTATACAAAAGGCCAACTTAATGCCTTTAAGCATTTTCTGCCAGTTAACCTTTTACAGAGGTCTAGTAACTCCTTAAGTATCTATAGAGAAGAAAATAAATACAAACAAATACATAGTTATGTATTTATTTTGACGTCACTTGCTTAATAAAGGGCAAGGAAAAGCCAAAAGACTTACATTACGGCCGTCACTATGCTGGGCACAAAATGTCATTTGTATGGTCCAATTAAAAAAACTTTGATGGAAATACCTACTAATGGAATTACTATGATTACATATAATACCATTCACATGAGATTTATAAATTCCTTTCGTCAATCTACTTTCACTCATCCTTTCCATGTGCCCAAACCATAAAGCATTAATTTTATGATTTAGTTTGATTGAATTATTAATAAGGATATTTGCTAGTTCTATTCATTTATTTAGAAGTGGTAGACAGTTGGTTGTTGCTGACCCAGGGTAGAACCACAACTTTCAAGTGAACAGACTATGGAGTGACTCAGTTAAATTTGAAAACATCCTAAAGGTTGGTTGGTGGGTAATAAACTGTAGTGGCACTTGTCTCCATTTATAGACCGCACTCCAGCTTAACATCAGGCGGTGTGTTGTCTACTGTCGTGCAGCAATAAAAAGCGTTTAAGGGGACAATGGTCTAGCTCAGTGTTTCTCAATCTTTTTTAGGCCATGCCCCACCTTAACATTTCTAAAATTATTATGCCCCCATACATAATTATTTAACTTTTAAAAATTGTTTTGTTCCCTTAAGAAATATATGATTACAGCATTTTTTTAAGTATTTGCCTTTTTTGTTAATCATGTCGAGTCCCCCTTAACTATCAAATTGCCCTCCTGTGGGGTGTGGGCCCCACGTTGGGATACACTGGTCTAGCTAGATAACTAAATGGTATGGCAGTTCAAGTAGTTTAAAACCTCCTTGTACTAGTACCAATGTATTTTTTTTATTATGTCATGACATCTGCTCTTGACTTGTCTGATCGTAGGCAAGAGGAAGTCCAAGAGCACTGACAACTGGTAAAACCAACTCTGTTTATGCTCGACTTAATTGTTATCATTATGCAGGTTAGAGGTGCTACAATATAAATGATTGCTAAGTGTATACATTACAAGCAGTAAAGGACATCATTCATTTTGTATGGGGACTAGGGCTTAATTGTATTAAAAGTTTAAAATGCATTTTATAACAGTTTGATGTAAATTTATCCTTTATTTTGCATAGTATAGGTGTGCAAAATGATCAAACTATAATTATGTCATTTCAAAGCAGAACAAATGAGGCGTTGATTGACAGATAATACAAAATCCATCTTATTTTCCAAATAACTCAATTTAAGCAAAATTGTTATTAGTTTTATCAATACAAGTATCGAAACTACCATTTATATATTTTTCCATCATCAGACATTACAAAAGTAGTACATAGAAGCCCTTGAATGATGTCCTTTATACAAAATGGTCCTGACACAACTCCCTCGCTTCCTTCACATCCATAATTCTCTTCATACAAGCTCTATGGTTATGGGCACTAAGCATAACCATAATCATTTATAATTATTAAAAAAAGGAAATAAAATTTAAAAGTTTACTTTACCAAATACATGTTTATAAAAATTCTATACAATGTTACCGAAATTGTATTATCTGTAGCCAAACCAGACAACTAAAAAACTGATGATATTAGATACAGAGTTATTTTTAAATCCATCCTTATGTAGCCTAATCTTGAATCAATAACTTTTTTGGTAAAGTAAGCAAGCATATTACTTATTATATTATTTTACATATCTTCAAAATGTGCAGTCAGAGATAGATATATTTGTTTATAGATACAGAATGATATCACATTATTACATCAGAGGTAAAGACTATAATTTATAAGAAATGTTTATTTGTAATAAGGAATAGACAATATTTAGTGTTAATAAATTAATAAAAAAAATGCTTTTATATAGGTATACAATATTATACCTTTTGTACAAATTAAAAACCCCTTATTTGTCTGCACTAATGGGCTAAATATTTATTTAATGAGTTTTAGGTTGTCTGCATACTTAGGTTGTCTATAAAAACTAGTTTTATTTTATTCTTAGAGCTTGTATGAGGAGAATTGTGAATGTGAAGAAAGCGAGGGAGTTGTGTCAGGATCGTGTCAAGTGGCGCTCCATTGTCTTTGCCTATGCCCGTGGGAAAACGGCGTGATAATTTATTGTTTTATTTTTTTTAAATCCTGAAATTTAGTAATACCTATATCACAGATGAAAAATTGATTTAATGCCATAAACCATAAAATCATGCCAAAATGTAATTGCCAAGAAATAATAAAATAACCACCTATATCTTATCAGTTGTTTTTGTTTTGCACCTAATCTAACATAACAAAAACTGGCAGATGTTTATTTTAAACAACAAACATAAAAACAATTCTTGGCTTCCATGTTACACCATGTGTTGATTTTTAGGAGACTCCCCCACATAATGCTTAGAGATGAAATTAGATCAGATTTTTTCAACTATAATTCTATTAATAAACTAGGAAATAAATACTTATATAATTGTGGAAATTTAATAACATGATAAATAAAAATTATAAATAATAAACTTTAAAGTTTTATAAACATATTTTTATTTGAAATTCCAAGAATGTTTTTATGAAGTTAGTAAAAACATAGGTTTTGTTAACAAAAACTTATGATCAGCTGATATCTATCAAAACATTGCTAGGTTATTTTAATGTCAACATATATAAAATGCATAATATACTTTAAATTATTGTTACGTTTATTACTTAAGAATATATAATATTGCTATTAGTATTCATAAAGGTCAACAATTATTATAAATTGCTTCAAACTCCACTGAAAATCGTGACGTATATTACGTACTGCCATCACCCACGCAAAAAATCAATATCACAAACAATCCTTAAAGCATACAACAACTACTTTGTCTAATATACATTTTCAAATATATTTTTTAAGGTTTAAAAGTGTTTTACATGATGTAATTATAATAAACAAGGATATGAACGCACCTTTCTCCTCCTTCCTTTGTACACCATCGCGAATGCTCCGTGGCCTATTATGTCCTGCTTTGTAAATTCATATTCACCAACATGAACCACTTCCATCTTCACTAATTTACGATTAACCACAGCCATTTTAATGTTATTATTTATCAGTTTCTATTTAGTCACAAAAGATCAATATACTAAAATTTTGCCTGTACGTATTTTGGAACTTGATTAAGCGCTACATTCTGAACATTTAGGAAGTAATGTGCTCCTAATCACTACCTAACATTATTGTCAATGTTCCAGGCTACACTTTATATGCACTCGCGTAACATTGTTCTTCGCGAAAACACAACACACAATGGAAGCAATTTGTTTAGAAATGATTTTATTTTGTGTTGATTTTGCTAAGATGAAAATGTTACCATATAAAAAAATAACAATCGATCACAATTTCTTGGCAATACATGCCTTTGTCTCGCTTGGAAATTCTATGCAGTAAATATATATAATTAAATTCCTAAATGACCATATTTTTTACTAATTTAGTATTTATAATTAATAAATACACTATAAAGAAAAAATTAATATTTAATAACGAAGTGAATAAATTATTGTAGATGTCGCTTTGTTTGTTGGTTCGATATTAAAGCCCTAGATGGCGGTGTAACAACTCATAAAGACTTGAACAATATTAAACAAAATTACAAATACAATAATTGTATATATTTTTTTACAAAAATCCGTTGTTTTTTTGTAAAAAAATATATACAATTATGGTGTATAATGCGATTAAAATAAGAATAGGACGGACTGGGCGCCATTTCGTGACGTCTCTCCAACCAACTTCACTTTAGTATAGTGTCTTTTTCTTTGCGGACCGTCAAGAAACGCTTAACATCAGGTGGCATACTCAAATATGTCTAGCTACATTTGGTAAGCAAGAGGAGGCCCAAGATAAAATGAACGAATTTCAATGTACGGTTGCATCAGTCGCCGTCACTATGCCGGCCAATTGATGATCTATTGGCATATTATTCATTATTGCAAATAAACTGTAATATTCTCAATAAAATTAGAATTCAAGCAATGATACTGCTTGTCGGAAATTTAAACTGTTTTGTTACTGGTAAATAAAAAAAACTAAAATAAAAAAAACGACCATAATCAATAAATATTTTATTGAATTATCAAACAAATTATCTTAACTAAATTAACACAATAATTTCTCTAATATCAGCCTTTTAATCAATACTTTAACAAATAGAAGTAAAGTTGTATTATTAGAGAAATAATTGTGTATATTAGATAACATTATATAACTTGACTATCTCTTCTGGTCACCAAGATCTTCAATACTATCCTCATCAATCTGAAAGAAACGGTTTAGCACTAGAATAACCAATTGATTGATAGATTCACACTAGGAACTTTTGGACTGTGATTCTTGAATAAAATCTATTATGAATTCCACAGTGTAAAAATTACAGATTCCTAATATTATTATTTATTTACATTTCTATACTAAGCTACTAAAGTGCTTGTATCATAGAAACAGGACAACTAAAGTACATATATCAAAGATACATTAGTACCGGCAAGTGTTGTTGAACCCGTTGTCTCTGTGAGTAACCATTGCACTGCCACTACACCATGGTTGCCTTAAAGAAAGTTATGAATGAAGAAAGTTGGTGTAGTGCATTCAACTGTTATTTGCAGAGTTATTTAACTGTAGTAACAGTAGCCTCCATTCATAGACCGCAATCCAGCTTAACATTGTTTGGGGTGATGTCTTATGTTGTCACAATAAAAAAAATGATATAAACACAAGGGCAGATCCAATAGCACCAACAATTAAAAAAAAGTTAAGCCGGTCACTAGGCCGGCCAAAGTTATTCATAGTTGTAGATATATCAAGGTGTCTGTATAAAATACAAGTGTATGAATTGGCATAACTAGGGTGTGGCAATCAGAGCACGTGCCCAGGGCGCCATTTAAAAGGGAAAATCATAAAAAAAATCTAATTATAAAACTTCAACAAATCAAATTGTCACGCCTTTTTCCCACTGGGATAGGCAATGGAGACAATGGAACGCCACTTGCCACGATCCTGACACAACTCCCTCGCTTCCTTTACATTCACAATTTTCTTCATAAAAATTAAATTATAAAACATTAAACTATTAATAAACCAAGGTAAAATCAGTTTGAGTTCTTTTTCCTTGGTTTCATCTAAATAAGTCTAAAGGACGTTGGTAGCTTAGTTGAAGAATATTTAAGATGTTTTAATAAGTGTATATTATGTTTATTTTACTTTTAGGTAACTTAAAAAGGGGTACAACTACAATGCTTGCCCTAGGTGCCGTATCCGATCGGTAGGTTTAAAGAGTGGTAGGCAGTGGTACCCAGTCTGCCGATCCGGGGTAGTACCACCACTTACAGACCGTGAAGTGATTTGGTCACGTTTCGGGATCAGCTTGTAAGTTGCCGGCTCCATCTATGCCGGCATAGTGGATGTGATTGCTACTCACAGTTATTGAATTGTAGTAGCAGTGACATTCATTCATGGACCACACTTTGGCTTAACATCAAGCGGGGTGCTGTCATATGTCGAGTCACAATAAAAAAAAAAGACCGCTGAGTGTGTGGGGTGTGTACAGACACCATCATAAATGGAGATGCTATCACACTCACATAGACAAGCAAGTGAAATGATGGCTTAAATAACATTAATATTACCTCTGGCCATTTTTCAGGTATAATATCAAACAAATCATCTTTAACATCACCCTGAATGACAATTTCATCATCACCCGTCACAGATGATCCACAGGCAAATTTGGTGCCAAAGAACTTTGCTGCTACTTTCAGGTCGATATCTGTTAACAAAAAAACATGTTACGATCATGATGATGACCATGATCTAATTATCTATGATACAAGTTCATAGATTTATGGAAAAAATGTATATAATTTTTTTATTATTATTAGACATTTCTATACTAAGCTACTAAAGTACTTGTATCATAGAAACAGAACAACCAAAGTACATCAAAGATACATTGGCAACGGTGAGTGGTTTCGAACCCGTGTTCTCAGCTTGCGTAACCATTGCACTGCCACTACACCATGGTCGCCTTTTTGTTTATAAAGGTTTCTTTTAATAGTTTGCTGGTAACAAGTTAATGTTATATTGCAATATTTGCACTCACTATAAAACACTACAGCTTAGTGTTTTCCGAATTTTCGCACCAACATTGTTATTGAAATAATTTTTTTAAAACATGTTAGTCTATCTTCTTGTGATAGTCTTTGCACTTATTAGAATGCAATGTCTTTATAACATAAGATTAAAATAATCAAAATAAATGTGATAGCTGCAAAATCAGTTTTATTACCAAATGTGCTTAGCCCAGTGACTACAGTGACAGACTTCTTTTTGCCCCTAGGCGCTCTTGATAATTGTACTAGTTTTGGTCCATCCTCTTTCTTTTTAGACTTGAGCATGCCTTTTCCGCCACGTTTCTGACGTTTCTTTTCCTCCTCACCACCTGCATTCTCTTCTTCATCTAAAATTATTATACAAATAGTTGAATTTCAAAGTTGTTGAATTTCATCACAATTTGGTTTATTATATTTGTTGAATAAGGATGTTTTACAATGTACGTATAAGATAATTTAAGAAGTAAAGAAGCTAATGGAAAAATAGATATTTTTTGGACAAAACTGTGAGTAGTTTTAGAATTATAACCACAAATGTACCACTTACCAATTTTGACTTTTTCGAACTCGGTCGGGAGGTTTTTTTCTAACCATTGCTTACATTTATCATATTCTGGATAGTATTCACAATATTCAATTGGCATAGAACAATTTCCACAATATTGCACCCTTATAGGATAGGAAACACCCTCACGAGGACCCACACTCAGATCTCTGTCTGCCATCTTTACAAAAGATCTATTAAATATTAAATACAAATAAACATAGTACCACTATAACTCAAAATTTGCATTTAATTAAGAAATATATTAACAATAATTTGCAAAAGAAAATTTATATCAAATTGCCGGAATCTGCAACTTAGTGATGTACCTCAGCACGTCAGATGAAAACTGACATTTGTTTAAGTAATCAGTTAAACAATTTGTAGAAAAGTCGTGAAGTAATTTAAATTCAATTAATTTCGGGTATTAGAATTTGCCATATGCATATAATATACAAAAATTATATTTCATTCTAATCTACGTAAAATATATGTTCTTGCATCACGCCTTTCTTTCATAGACAGCTTTCATCGTTATGTTTAATACAGAGCGTTGACCATCTTATAGGTCCAGCCTAGGTCATAGCTTACACAATTTTTAAAAATGATGTAAAATGCAGTTAAACGTACAACAAAATAAACCAAGATTTTTACTCATAATTAAGAAGGAAACAGGTGCAATGAACAAGAACTAATTGCTTTAGTCCTTATTCTTAGGACTCCAACTCAGTTATTATGACGGAACAGTGTAATAATTAGAATGGATATTTTTTTATTTGTAATATTTATTTTATTTTATTGCCTTGCCTTTCCTGTAAATTACTTTTTGATAATAAATAAGTATTTTCGTAGACTTTTTTATTGTGGTGCAATTTGCAAGTGAAAGTCTAAGAAAAAGCGCGGACGACTGAAATACAAATACAATTGCTTCAGTCGCCGTCACTATGCCGGCCAAAAATTCTCTATGTTAGACTTAAAAAAGGATTTTTATGATAAATAAAACTCAGTGCTGTAATTTGTATTGTTTTATATTAGTAATAAGTCAGTACAAAATTCAAATTAGTATTTGCAAATTTTTAGATAATAAAATTTAGTTAATATCGATCGTGTAGATTACTGTATTACTAAAAAAAAACTATAAAATATCTTTGGTGGTTATTGCAAGTTTAAAATTGCTTTATAATTAGGTAGGTTTTTATATATCTATAATAAATATAAATAATTTATAATATTAAATTCAGAGAAATAAATAACAATATGCGAGTTCGGACGCCAACACGCTTTTTGTTAAATAAAATATTTTTTCGGCTTACTATCGCATATATTTTGATTATTTTTATCATAATATCATATCATAATTTTTTATAATAATTTTTATCATTTATCATGGCGCTCCATTGTCTCTGCCTATCCCTGTGGGAAAAAAGCGTGACCATTTGATTGATTGATGTAAATAAAGATAGCTTTTATTATAACTTTTTAATTTATTAATCATTTTGTGATAGTAAGCCGCAAAAATCTTATTATTTCATTAACAATGTTCGCGAAATACCTTAGAAAATACTCACTATACATTTTTGATTTTTGATAAATAATTTCTGTTTTTGATTTGTTAACGTTCGTACACTTATAAATAATAATAATATAATAAAAACTTTATTTGGTGCTTTACAATGTTTACAGTTTTTTATGAACGTTTTTTTTTCTAAGCACTTCAAATATATTGTAATTTACCACATATTTTTAACATTTTAACCTGGGAACGTAACGCGGTCTCAACTCGACACAAAATAAATTAATAATGTAATTTTCTTTACAAAAATAAAATAATTCTACTGCTTTAAATAATATGCTAAAACGTTATTTAATTTTAATTTGAACAATCTTTAATCTACGCCTAAATATTTTATATTTGCCAAGTTCAAAAATTTTAAAAGGACGGAAATACAAAGTAGGTTTTTTTTATATACATATTTTATATAAAGTAGGATTGTAATTTTATATTTTCTTTTCGTTTTCGTACATAATTAAAGATTGTTCAAATGTTATTTAATTATGTTCATTTTGTTCACCAGTTTGGGTTGTGTGTTTAATAATATATATTTTAGTAATATAATTTTTAACAAAATTATTCATTCACAAAAAGGGGAAGTCGCTTAAAATGGACTGTACCCTTTTGTTTTAATATTTTATTCATATTTTGGACTAAAGCCAAGTTAAACATTTCGAAGTTTATTCTGAGCTGCTTCATAGCCGTAAAATTTAGTAAATAATGTGACAATAGACAATGCTTTTTAGGCCACTGTTCACCAATATATTATGGACCTCATCAAAATAATTAGCATTTTTAAGTGAGATAGTTATAACCCGGCAGATAAAAAGAGCGCTGGCATTGAACTTGTTTTGTCACCTACTTACTTTTCGTTTTACGCATGTTATAAAATTTTAAACTAAATTTAATACTGTGCACGATTATATAGGTGCAGATCTCTTCTTATACTGCACAGCTCAAAGCGCTCTTTTTATCTGCCGTCATCTATACTTCAACAATTAAGTCAATAATGTTTTATAAAGCCTTTATATTGTTCCCATTTATTGTAGTATGAACTTAAATGTTTAATTATTTTAAATTCTGGTATAATTGCATATAACTGGTATTTAAAAAAAATATCGCCTGGACTTATTATATCAAAAACGTATTTTTATTTTATTTTAGTGAACCTATCCGTTAGAGGCCATTACAAAATACGAGTATTTAATTAATATCAACATATCAAAAAATTCACTAACATATATTTTCAGAAATATTACTAATAATTTAGAGAATTAATTCTAAATATTTCTCATTACATATTTGCAGTCTATTCTATACATCTATAATACTGTCGTGTTTCTTATCGGAAGCTTTTAGTTTCTCTTGCATCTGCGTCAACATATCTTGCATACGACGAATCTGAAACAATTTATATTAGATATCATTAAAACGGCATAGCGACGAAGAAGGTTGTGCGATCTAATCAGGAACATTCTTAAAAACAACCTGAAGTTCATAAGCATAGAGTTAGAGTATACAAAAATCATAGAGTACATAAAAATAATTATAAATATTAGGAAAACAAGTTTTTTATTTTATTTCTATGAGTACTGAGCTACTAAAGTGCTTGTATCATAAAAACAGGACAATTAAACTACATAAAGATAAGTACGTTGGTACCGGCAAGTGGTATTTAACCCATGCTCTCAGTTCGCGTAATAATTGCACTACCACTACACCACAGTCGCCTGTGTCAGGATCATGGAGGATCAACGGAGAGATAAACCATTTGACTTTTAAGCAATTATTCCCACAGAAATAGGAAGAGAAAACGGACTAGATAGATACAAGTAATTATAACAATTTAGCTAAAGGAAGTAAGAGCGGTCATGATTGAAACCTATATGTCAAGTTTTCTTACCGCTCACGCCCACAATTTACAAGTTTTATGCAAGTTTAAATTCATTTTTACACTAAGGAGGTCGCAGATTAAGAAATGATGAGCAAGATTTTATTTTATTGGGATTTGACATTTCACATCGAGTAGCAAGTAGTATAGCATAGTAAGCAAGAGAAGTTGTAAGAGTGGCGACGACTGATAAAACCATAGACATAGAGAATGGACTGAGCATTCCCTATTCAGGTATGAAGTAAATCAGGCGGCAAAGCGTGAGAGAGACAAACAATCGTGCGGCCAGAAGTTGTTTGATCTATAGGTTATAGTTGTATGCATTTTTTTTAAAATAATAATTGTTTTTCATTAATTTGAATTTTATCAAATTAAATTAAAAATAGTCTATTAATCGAGGTGGCAGCAAAGTCGCGTTGTCTCTTTCTAAAGAGTGGTAAATTTTGTAAGGCTATTACTCAGTCTATTCTCTATGTCTATAGAAAAAACCGATTCAGTTTACAGATCCTATGCTGGTCGATCAGAGGTGTTATTCCACGCATTCCTTTTTAGTTCGGTTGATAGAATGCGTTTGTTTACCCTGATCTGTGAGGGAGTAAAATGATGAGATAGGAGCAAGGTTAACAATATAAAATAGAAAGTTCAGATATAAACTTACTTCTTCATCCTTCTGTAGTAGGAGTCGGTCTGTATCTGTGATTGATACATCATTGTTGTTGCTCATGGAGTCTCGTTTCAGCTTTCTGTCAAAATTAAAACATGTGTGAATAATGCTTATATAACGTTCTATTCCTTTTCACGAAAACAGACTTTTATATAGGGGGATAGAGTAACAAGCTAGGTTGCCTAGTGCCCATAACCATAGAGCTTGTATGAAGAGAATTGTGAATGTGAAGGAAGCGAGGGAGTTGTGTCAGGATCGTGGCAAGTGGCGCTCCATTGTGTCTGACTATCCCTGTGGGAAAAAGGCGTAACAATTTAATTGATTGATTGAGTAACAAGCACTAACCCCACGCAAGGCAAACGCACCAACCACGCCAAGATTTCCTTTCATAGAAAAACCAATAGAAAGAAGGTCGCGTCCCTCACCTTAGTATTTTAATAATCCTTTAATTCTCAATCAATACATCAAATTGTCACGTCTTTTTCCCACGGGGATAGGCAGAGACAATGGAGCGCCACTTACCACGATCCTTACACAACTCCCTTGCTTCCTTCACATCCAGAATTCTCTTCATACAGGCTCTGTGTTTATGGGCACTAGGCAACCTAATTTCATCACACGTTGTCTCCAAAGTCGTGCTTTACTCGACTTTCTATTATTGGATTACGCTAACCTAACCGTGATCCACCCTCGCTGAAATGATCGCAAATTATCTCCCAAATAGAATATCCTTAAACATTTTATGTTTTTGTAAAACAATTTTAATAGTATCGATTCTCATGACACACGATTAGCCTAATATCATCTAAATTGAGTTTACGCCTGTCAATGGACGTTCGTTATTCTGTGGGTAGCTGAATTACCTCATTTTAATGCTGTTACACCATCAAAATCAATATTATTAAGCTAAGAGATAAAATGAGCTAAAGTTTTATTAAACTTACCCGCGTTCTCTCATAGCGTGTTGCGATATCTGGGAAATACATTGTGCTCGGAAGTTCTCGTAGTGTACATCCTGTGTAACATCCTTCAGATCCTGCATATGCGTAGAGATGAGCATGGTGCGCAGTTTCGTGAAGTCTGAATGATTTGGGTTTTCAACTAGAAAAATAATGTTTTATTTAAGACAAATAGAAAATTATATTTCTTTCAATAATTCATCTTAAGGGCAGATTATAGATGTGTGTGATTGATCAAAACAGGAATTCATTTGTATGAAAAATATGGCACAAAATTCATGAATTAAACAAATTTTATGCAGCTTACTATCGCGTTTATTTTGGTTGTTTTTTTTTTTTGTAAAATCTAAACCAAAATAAACGCAAAAGTAAGCCGCATAAAATTTGTTCTATTTATTAAACAATGTTCCCGCAAAATCTAAGAAAATACTATGGCACAAAATTGCCAAAATAAAATCTATTGATCCGATCGCTACCAAACTTCATAGGATTATCCGCTGAACTAATATGAACATGGCCTAAAAATCTCCAAAATCGGACCAGTTACATAGATCTAGTCTCGTAGATTACGTACCATCAACAATACCCCAAGGATACTGTCTCCCTCTAACTCGTCTTCCGCCGACTTCTAATACTGTGTCAGCAGCGACTACTGCAAATGGTGCGGCTGCTTTTAACTCCCTGTCCTGCTGCTTGAATTCTTCATCTTCATCGCTGTCACATTCAGGGAACTGGTACACCTAATTAGAATAAATACCATTAATAAAAATTTAGAACAATGAACCTAAAACTAAAAACCTTAAAAAATATAATATAATAACTAAAATACATTATTAAAAGAAGTCCCTCTAGGAAGGTTCCGAAGATACTGGCAGCGTTCCCCCTTTGAATAGCTACACTCCTGTGATGTCGGCTAACCTTTTTGCTATTTCCTTAAAAAGCCTTATAGCGCTAGGACCCCACGGACGAAGGGTCTCGACACCGAACGGGACAAAATCATATTTGGAGCTTAGACCCCTGTATTTGCATGCTTTAGCTTTTTCAGCCGCTTCACAAGCCGCACCAGCTCTGTTGTTGGTTCCATGTAGATGGGAAGGGGCCAGCGTGTCTAAACTGGTTGCATCCCATACCAGCACCCGCCCTATTTTCCATAGAATCAAACTCATAATACCATTAATTAGTCATAAACATAACATGGAACAATATTAACTGACGTCTCTGCCTATTTTACGTGAAAGAAGGGTCAGTTATTTGCCCGTAGAGGCGTTAACCTCTACTAAAGCAACGATATTTTAAATTAGTGTTCAAATTAAGCAAAGAAGTGCATTAAATTTTGTTACAAACAAAATATGTTTTTCGCCGTCGAAAAACATAATTTAGTTTATTTGAATGTGTGGATTTAAATATTACTAACTATACCCAATAAAGGCGATGACCGAGACCACCCACCGGTACCAATGTATCTTTGATATACATATGTGCTTTGGTTGTCCTGTTTCTATGATACAAGCACTTTAGTAGCTTAGTATAGAAATGTAAATAATAATAAAATTACAATTGTATTTTCGTTGTGCTACATCCATATTTTATATTTGATCGTATGTTTAAATACAGTGGAGGGGCGCGTCATTTCGGCTTAGACAGACTCTACAAGACGTCTACGATGACGTCTCGTAAATTAGGCAGAATCAAATCATTCATACATATTTATGTTCAATATTTGCCCAGTCTACCGGTTCCAGCTTCGCATAGTAGATGCGACTGCAGTTATTTAACAGTAACAGTCGCCTCCTTAATGGACCGCTCCCCAGCCTAACATAAGACAGGGCGCTGTATGTCAAGCAACAATTTAAAATACCTGAATCTGATGTTCGTCGAGATCGTGAAGAATACGTGATTTGAGCCTCTTGACTTCGGATGTTGTTAATGAGTCCGCCTTTGCTATCACGACGACTATATTTACTTTGCGATGCAATCTTTTCATCATATCCAGGTCGACTTGTCGTAAACTATAAATATAAAAAATCCTACATAGTATTTTCTTAGATTTTGCGCGAACATTCATTATAATAATGACTTATACAAATTTTACGCGGCTTACTATCGCGTTTATTTCGATTTTGATTTTAAATTTTTTTATTATCCCGACGTTTCGAGAGCTTCGCAGCCATCGTCAGAATAATAAAAAAATGTAAAATTAAAACCAAAATAAACGCCATAGTAAGCCGCAGAAAATTTGTTAATTTCATAAATAATCCTATGAATAAGTGAATAATATGTGAATTAGACTAATTTTATGCGGCTTACTATCGCATTTATTATTGGCTTTCTCTATCAGTAAAGGTTTATCTTTGCCTATCCCTGTGGGAAAAAGGCGTGACAATTTGATCGTTTGATTGATTGAAGTTAAAAGTAAAAATGGATTAACCAGTTGAATACATAAAAGTGGTAATGGTATAATAGAATTTTCTTGGATTTTGCGCTAACATTAATTAATGAATTAAATAAATTTTATGCGGCTTACTATCACATTTATTTTTGGTTAATGATTGTTTATTTTATTTCATTTCGAAGCTTTGTAGCCATCGTGGTCAAGGAGATGACACGATGGAAATTATTAACCAAAAATATAACGCATACAATTTGTTTAATTAATTAAATAAAAGTGATTTAATTACTGCTTTTAGTAAGCCGTTCTTCATAATCGAAACAAGAAAAAGTTATTGCGAATCATAATAGAATAACGATACGCTTCAATTGTGTTTTATATATGATTATATAAATGTATATTACTTCCTATTTGTTACGCTCGAATGATATTAATTGTACATATTGAAGTGTTGATTAGTTATTGGTATAGGTTTTACAACTTTATTTCATAATCAATGTTCTGTCATCGAAATATTGTTGGAAACTAATTTATACTTAACTAGCTGCGTAACTCGACGTTGCCCGGGTCAAAATACATAGCACGCTTGTGGTTATATAATAAGTTTTCTCTTATTTATGTATATACATAATCTTTGTACCTATCATTAAACGTATGTTGTTGTATATAGTGTATATACACTTACATAATGAGCCTTAATTATCAAACCAATTTAGGCATATACCATGGCAGACTTTTTGTGAGTAATCATGAGTACTATTAATATATAGAACACTATTTTAAATATCGTCAATAGTTTTCGCAGCGTACGTGATGTAAGGAATTTTATGAGTAATATTTTTACACCTTGGGTTACATTATTCGAGATTTCATACGGAACCCTAAACTTTAAAAAAATCCATTATATTCATTACAAACAAACTTACAAATCTTTTCTCTTTATAATATTAGTATAGATTAATCAACTAAATTGTCACGCCCTATCTTCTACAAATATAGACAGATACAATAGAGCCTCTTTTTTACGATCCTCACTTAAATCTCGCTATCTTTAATCATCATCAGCCGGAGGACGTCCACTGCTGAACATAGGCCTCCCTCCACGCCATTCCGTACGACAAGATGCCAGTTGCAACCACTGGTTAATCGTGACTTTTATTGAGTTGTCACCTAGTGGAAAGTCTACCTACGCTACGTCTTCTGGTTTCCACTCAAAAACACTGAAGTCAATAAACACTGAAGGAAGGGCCAACAAAAACCCCTATTTTTGTTATAATGCGATAAAAATAAGAATAGGATGGAATCGGTGCCATTTTGTGACGCTTAACTCTCCAACCAACTTGACTTTAGTATGGTGTCTTTTTCTTTGCGGACCGTCAAGAAAAAGAAACATTTGAATCATTCAAGTGAAGTTAGTCAACAGCCCGTCATATTCTTATTCTAATAGCATTAACCAATATTACTTTACTTTATTTTAGTAAATTATAAACTTTTGACTGGTAAACCTTTGACATTAAGTCCGCCTTTATACCAGCATGTAATATTTTAAATAAATGACGAATAGTTATCTTACCTATGGGTCCATGGAGGCACAAAATAGAGGCAACAATGTACTCTATTATCTTGCATATGGCGTCTGTTTAAACCACTTTCATCAGTGAAATATTGTCTGAATTGATCATCAATATAAGCTGAACAGACCCGCCAGGAATCTTCACAATTTATCGCGTCACCAAAGCCTGGTGTATCAACTATTGTTAATCGCAGTTTAACTCCTCGTTCTTCTATCTCCATTGTTTTCCTCTCGACTGTAGTCGTTTTTTCAACACGATCTGTAATTGAAATATTCTTATTACTGAAAAGATAGAATTTTAAATTTGACGGCAACTTCAGTCTCTCTTTTTTAAAGACTGAATAGTTTTTTTTATTGTGACATGACATATGACAGCACCCCGCTTGATCTTAAGCTGGAATGTGGTCCATGAATGGATGTCACTGCTACTACAATTCAATAACTGTGAGTAGCAATCACATCCACTATGCCGGCCTAGTTGGAACCGGTAACTTACAAGCTGATTCCGAAACGCGACCAAATCACTTCACGGTATACTTGTAAGTGGTGGTACTACCCCGGATCGGCAGACTGGGTACCACTCTTTAAAATGGTAGAATGTTTATATTATTTTGTCCACCCCTGTAGTTAGTAGAAAAAATATGAAAATCAAAGATTATTATACAATAAAGATAAATGCGCGCGGCCCTTCTGCCATCAGGGCCAAATACCTAAGAACAATTTTGGCAATTTCTATTATCAACCAATCCAATACCAATTTCTATAATCTTAAAATGGCTTAGTGTTATAGGAAAACAATACAAATAAACAAACGTATATTTACAAATATAGCTTATTGAAACCTTAAAGAGCAGTCCATAGCTCATCGACAATATAATTTCAACAATACAATAAATATAAACAAACAATTTATTTTTTGGCCTAGATTATGAATCATCGTATTTTGACGTTTATCTCGGTTAAAGTTAAATGTCGTTATCATGCGCGATGACAAAAAATAACCGTTGATTAACTTTTGTTTATCATCATCACAAAAAGTCACGCCTTAATTCCCACAGGGATAGGTAGAGACCACTTTCTACGAAACCTTACACATTACATTACGTTCCTTCACATCCACAATTCTGTTCATACAACCACAATTCCCTGATTTTTTTCTTGTTATTCTTGGTACAAATGATTTAATTGGGTAAATAATTATTGACAACGGGCGTGTACAATTGGTTTGTTGCGCGTAAAGTCCCGGGTTCGATTCCCGGTCGGAGCAAATATTTGTTTCATAGCTTGTAATATTTAATAATTATATTAAATATTGCAAATAATTGTTAATAAAAAAAAGAGGTGGATATTTGCTTCGGGTCTGCTTAACAAAGAGTGGTAGGCAGTGGTACCCAGTCTGCCGAAGTATACATACCGTGAAGTGATTTAGTCGCGTTTCGGAATCAGCTTGTAAGTTGCCGGTTCCAACTAGACCGGCATAGTGGATGTAATTGCTACTTACAGTTAGCTGTCATATGTCAAGTCATAAAAAAAATTAAATATTTATTACCTTGAACATCAGGTATCTTGCGTCCTTTGTATAGGTCTCCAAGAAACAGGCTGTTGATAAGTGTCGACTTGCCTAGCCCTGACTCTCCAACCACCATCAGAGTGAAGTCAAAACCTCTTTTCACAGATTTGCGATGAACTTGTTCAGGTAGTGTCGCAAATCCGATATAATCGCGTTCTCGTTCTGTTTAAAAAAAAAAACGATTAATTAAGTAAAATCAATAATATTTTCTTAGATTTTGCGCGAACATTGATTAACAATGAATTAAACAAAATTTTATGCGGCTTACTATCGCGTCTGTTTTGGTTTGGATTTTACATTTTTTTTATTATTCCGACGTTTCGAAAGGTTTGCAGTCATCGTGATCACGGAGAGACTAAAAAAAATATATAATCTAAACCAAAATAAATGCTGATATAGTAAGCTGCATAAAATTTGTTTATTTCAATAAATAATATTTATTAAAAGGCTAAAGTTGCTTGAACACGCTTTACTACATATAGTGTTGTGTTTACTACATGTTGTGTTCTGTCCACCCTACTTGTATAACCTTGGATCTTTCAAGCGAGGCGTTAAACATAGAGATTGCGTCGGAGGCAACCGCTGTTTACAGTCGTTGCCACTTTTGGACCTCCCCTTGCTTACATCAGGCAAGTCAAGGTCAAAGTTAGCGTCTGAATAATACAAAATGCTTTATGTAGTTTATATATCAAACTTCTCATGTCAAAAATATTTTAATATTGGTGCAGAGGATTAACTTAATACAAATCAAATCATATTGTCAAGCCTTTTTTGTCAAACCTATTTACATTTCTATGCTAAGCTACTAAAGTGCTCGTATCATAGAAACGGGACCACCAAAGTACACACATCAAAGATACCGGCAAGTGGTTTTGAACCCGTGCTCTCGGTTTGCGTAACCATTGCACTGCCACCACGGTCGCCCTAATTATAAACGTAGTTTCTAAGCAATCATTTGTTTCCAAGCGGTTACATTGGCACAACAGTATATTCAAAGGCGATGCGCATCGATAATCCTTGCTTTCCAATTTAAAGGAAATATACTTTAATCAGCTTAATAATGGATAAGTAGGTATTTTAACTTACATTATGAGGTAAAATAACTTTACTCTGTTAAGTCATTTTAAAGTTTATTAATTTATATAACAAAATTTAAATTGTTGAATTTTAGTATTATAATGTATTTAAATGTAGTCGCAAATGACCAGGCTGTGAATAAGCGAATTTAAATAAATAAATTTAAAAAAACTTTATTCCCTAATAATCGAATTTTATATAAGGCCCTCGGTACAAAATCATTATGTTTGTGATTTTAGAACGCCATTTCGAACGACAAGATGCCAGTTGCATCCACCGGTTATTGGTGACTTTCACTATGTCGTCAGTCCACCAGTGGGAGGCCTACCTACACTGCGTCTTCCGGTTCGTGGTCTCCACTCTAGAACCTTTCTTGGCCATCGGTTGTCAGTTCTTCGAGCGATGTCAAATCATTAAAAGTTTTATTTGTATATTTATTATTGTTGTTGGTGCTGCTGTTGTTAATATTATTATTAATAATAATCATAATTAGAGTAAACTCCAGTCGTGCGTTGGAGCTGACATTCACTTTTGATTTATTTTACTATTTTCTTAGTACTATGTTTTATCAGCGGTAATATAACAGGGAGGGCCTAATTAGTCTTCGATCAAATCTCTGTCAAGAATTATTATGTAGGTATATCATTTTTGTACCATTGCCCAACAGTATCATTAGAGCCAGTATGACACCCTACCTCATGTTAAGCTGGAGTGCAGTCCATAAATGGAGGCGACTGCTACTACAGTTAAATAACTGTATAAAATAAAGGCACTACTGCCTACCACTCTTTAAAACAAATTTTCGTTATTTAAGTATATAAATGACCTCGTAAGAACTAGTTTCTTTAAAACAATATAAAATAAAGTAGGAAAACGGTTGCGTATGAAGCAGCGCGAAACGTGACAGGTTCCTGGTGAGCCCCAGGGGACTTGCGCGTGCGCATATGCACCTGACACATATGGGTACAAAATGAGGACGACTAGCGGAAGCGGCCGTACATGCCCACTTAGTTCGGCCCACTACCAATTTAACACTTAATAGACGGCAAAATCTATTTTACACCAATTACATACAGACGGATTTACAAGTTTAATTCACGGAGCCTAATTGAATGAAACTTGATAGGATTTATTTATTATTTTATTACTTTATGCTACACTGGAGAACTTGATGTCACTAGATAGTTCTTGTCGGTTAACCTTAGGTAACCTTAACCTTTGATAGGGTGCAAAAAAATTTATAGAAAATATATACATGTTTTTTTTTATTGTGACACGACATCTCACCTCGACTCGCCTGATAAGCAAGAGGAGGTCCAAAAGTGATGACAACTGAAAAAATCGAGTTTATTCACGGCTGCTTCAGTCACTATGCCGGCCAAATGTGCCTCATATAAATAAATAATAAAGCTTTTCCAGATAATATTAATGTTTTAAAAGATTGCAAAGGATTTAGATGCAAAGTTGATATTATTATTGTATAAATTGGTAATGAAAATTATGCACGTTTGTCAACTGCGACTGTTGACAAACGTGGTCAACGTGGTATTGAACCCGGCGTATGTTTTTTCTTCTATACCATTAATACCATTCCCAACTGCGTTTTTTAATAGGAATTATTTTATTGTAAATTATAATTTCGTTTGTCCATAGTTTATCTGTTGTATTTTTGCATGTCAATTATTCTTATCATTGCGATGTGTATTCTTCCCTACTAGCATTAAAAACGCCGGTTAACTAAGACGATTTTTATCAGCAATCGGAGCTCTTTGACCTTCCTTATCGCCAGTCAAGTCAAGGTCAGATGTATTGTCACAACAACAAAAGAAATTATGGTTTATTTTAATATTTTAACACACCAAATTAATTTTTGTAATAAAAATTACCATTATGACCTTATAGTTACCAAATTACTTTGTCCGTCTCCCTAGTGTTAAACCTATCAAGACACCAATAAAGGCAACAATTTTGATTTTCCTATGATAACTATACTATGATCATTATAAAACTTTCACCTGCTATTTGTTCAAAAATGTTACGAAAGTTGTATTAACAAAAAAAATGTCAGTTGAATTCTTCACACGGGCGTTGAATGACAGACAATAGCAGTTGTAAAAATTACATTTTGTTCGAAGAAAATAACTAGGAATGAAAAACAAGTATTGTGAACAACAATAATCAGGTGAAAACATGACTTCTTATATAATTAAAAGTTACTATGTCATAGAAATCATTTTTCCCATAAATCTTTTATTTATATGAATGTTTAGTACTTTTTCTAAAAGTATATACAATCACCTCGTTCAATTCACGTCAATTTACTGCGATAACAATAAAAAAAATGTCACGCCTCTTTCCCACGGGGATAGGCAGAGACAACGGAGCGCCATTTGCCACGATCCTGACACAAGTCCCTCGCTTCCTTTACATTCACAATTCTCCTCATACAAGCTCTACGGTTATGGGCACTAGGCAACCCAGCGTTCTTGAGGATGTCTTCGATTTGATCTGCGATAACATGGATTAAAAATTAACTATTTACTTATTTATTCAGTTAAAAAAGCACTAACAGATCATATGCTAGTAAACATGTTTGTATCATAGAAACTGGACAACCAATGTACACATACCAAAGATACATTAGTATCGGTATTGTGTATTGCATTACATTACCCTAATTGAGGAGGTGGTCACAGGTACCACAATATACATAATAACAAGCAGGAAGGTAAGAATTTAAAAAAAACATCAAAACAATTAGCCTAAAGAAAGACGATGATTATAATTGACTACCTATTATATTTTCGCGCATATTTCCTAACTTGTCATTTGAGACATTATTTAGGCGTTCAATTAATTTTATCTACAATTAATAATAATTAACCCCAAATTACTAATATTTCGTTACAAATACCTACCTTAAAAGTGTAAATAATCGAAACTATCAATCTAAAATATTCGAATACTTATATTTAAAAACAAAACTTACTAATCTTAATAACGGTAGGAAAATGCGTTCCTTCGTTTGTTTTTCTCTCCTCATCATATACATCAGCCACCTTCTTGTCACTTAAACCATTTGTGATCGACTCACACTCCTCCATCGCAACAATTTTATATAACTAGAACATTCCCACGAGAATTTTAATGAACGTTTGATTGCGAAATAATGCAAAAAAACTCACGAGAACAGCTAACAATACGCGACTGCCGGTTTATAAGCAGTTAGAAGCGAATCGTAAATACGCTTTGCCGAGTCTACGTTTGGACACGAACTGGAACAAGCATCTATACTAACTAGTATGATCCATGATTTACGTCACCTATATTTATTAGAAGACCCTGCTGTTATCAACATTCAAATTGATAACATACTCACCTATATATTACAATAGGCTTTTGTTTTACAAAGTATGAAGTTATTTCACAAATTTCTAGGTAAATTATTTATTGAGAAACAGATAAAATTAAAAGTATATTATCAATCAACCAATCCAATTGTCACGCCTTTTTCCCACAGGGATAGGCAGAGATAATGGAGCGCCACTTACCACGATCCTTACATAACTTCCTTGCTTACTTCACATCCACAATCCTCTTCATACAGGCTCTGTGGTTATGGGCACTAGGCAACCTGGCTTTCTTGAGGATGTTTCCGATTTGGTCGGAAAACACTCTCCTGGGCCTGCCTTGTTTAACGCAACCATCCACATCAGATTTATAAATTCCTTTCGTCAATCTACTTTCACTCATCCTTTCCATGTGCCGAAACCATCGAAGCATTCCTTTGTCAATCCTTGTCACTACATCTTCTTTCAAATCACATCTATCACGCAGTGTACTATTCCTTATTCTATCCGCTATCGTCACTCCATATACACTCCTTAACGACCTCATTTCTACAGCGTTAATTCTACTCTCATGCTTCTTCTGCCATACCCAACCTTCACTTCCATACATTTATGTAGGAACAAGCACCGCATTATGAACAGCCATTCGTGACTTTTGGGACATTATTTGGCTAAGTATATTAACTATGATTAAACCATAAATAAACGTCGCATCAAAGATAGTCCCAAGGAGACTGGCAACATTTCTTCTTTGTATAGCAAGGCTAATACATTGGCAGAAATAATTACCAGCCTTTCTGTCTCCAGACTTTTCCGTCAGCCGCTTGGACAACTCCTTGGCGAGGCGCTTAGCTGAAGGGCCTCAAGGGCCCATCGTCTCGACCTCAAACGGCGCAAATTCCTAACCAGTACCGAGGTTGGCGTATTTGCGCAGCTTGAGGATCTCAGTAGAAACTTCTTAATTATTTTTGTTATTCGAGTCAATATTACGAAAGAATGCTATAATTGAAAAAATATGTACGCAGCTGTATTTTAACATTCGCTAGCATAATGTGTCCTTATGCTAGCGAATGTTTAATCCATCCTAAAACCTAAAACCTTGGATCCTTTAAGCGGAGTGTGAAAAAAAGCATCTTTGGCTGGTATAAGCGACTAAGGTAACCGAAAACTGATTCGTTTTTTTAGTCGTCGGCGCTCGTGGACTTCTGATTCGTCTTGCTTATCAGAAGACAGATATCGCGTTTAAAAAAAAACCTACGGAAAAAACAGACAGAACGGAACTGTACTGTCGATTTTCTCAGACGCGCTGGTTACAAACAGAAAAGACGAGGTAAGATGTTGCGTCACAATAAAATCTTGCGTAAAATCAAAGCGGTCTTGGTTAAGATAAGTCTATTTACGATTTAGTTTTGATATGATAGAACTGCTTCAGTTGTGACGAAGTTCATAGCTGTTTAGCCGCCGTCACTATGCCGGCCAAATCGATGCAACAAAAAAGGAAATGATATTATGAACTATGTATGAATAAATTAGTTAATAAAAATAGAATAGTCACGCCTCCTCACAGGGATAGGCTGAGACAATGAAGCGTCACTTGCCACGATCCTGACACAACTACCCCGTTTCCCTCATATCCACAATTGTCTTCTTACAAGTTCTACTGTAATAGGCACTAGGCAACTAGTTATGTTACATTTTTAGAACAATAATTATTATTGTGCCCTATATATATTTAAATTAGCTGAATGTGTGAATAATATTCATACTAATTGAATGTGCTTGGAAACTCATTGAAATATTTATGACCATTATATAAGAAACCATTAAATAGTACTTGATTAATTAATTGACCCCGACCGATGTTCTTTTTACTGTGACTTGACGTCTAATTTTGACTTGACTGATGTTGGGCAAGGAAAAGTTCATGGGTGCTTTAAAAAACCGACTCAGTTCACAACACATCTACAATTCTCTTCATAGAAGCCCTACTGTTATGAGCACTAGACAACCCAGCTTTCTTGAGGATGTCTCCGATTTTTTTTTATGTGACACGACATTTGAGATGATAAGCAAGAGGAGGTCCAAGAGTGATGGCGACTGAAAAAACCGAGTTAGTTCCCGAGTGCCACAGTCGCCGTCATTATGCCGGCCTAGGGTGCTTCTTCACGCATCGCTTGAAGGATCCAAGGTCATAGGATGGAGAGAACACATGGGCTGGCAAAGCATTCCACTTGTCAATTGTTCTACAAAGAAATAACGCACCGAACATTTTAGTTCGACTGCCGGTTGGCTCAATAGAATGCGGATGCTTCCCCAAACCTGTGCGGGTATCACGGATGGGAGACGAGGTAGGAACAAGTTTAAAGGAGTTTAAACAAGTTATGAGGAGCTCTAAATGACCTAATTATAAAGACATGTCACATAAAAAAAACGGAAAGAAACCGAAAATCGCCCCTTTAAAGTTCGAGGACACGGGTTCCATACCATTTGCCGGTACCAATGTATCTTTAATGGATGTACTTAGGTTATTTTGTTCCTATGATACAAGCACTTTAGTAGCTTAGTATAGTAATGTAAATTAAAAATATTTGAGTTTCAGTTCTAAGTATAGGGAACCCCCAAAATTATTGTTTTTTTTTCTATTTTTGTGTGAAAATCTAAATGCGGTTTACAGAATACATCTATTTACCAAGTTTCAACAGTATAGTACTTATAGTTTCAAAAAAAAGTGGCTGTGACATACGGACGGACAGATAGACAGACAGACATGACGAATCTATAAGGGTTCCGTTTTTGCTACGGAACACTAAAAAACGTTTTTCACTGAAAATCCTAGTCTTAAGTTATGCCAGTCACCGCGCTATCTCTGTGATCAGCAAGACACCAATTACAATGGATTCCTTGTTTATACAAGTCTCTAAATCTAAATAAAATATTCTATTCTATACCGGTTTATAGATATAATAGACAAATGAGATCGTATGTCTCATCTTATTGTATGTTCATTAACAATGCATTCTGTTATTTAATAACACAAGCAAACAATACTAACAAATAGTATTTTCTTAGATCTTGTGCGAACATTTATGCGGCTTAGAGTCTCTCCGTGACCACGATAGCTGGAAAGCTCTCGAAACATCGGAATAATAAAAAAATGTAAAATCAATAATCAAAAACAAACGCGATAAGCCGCATAAGATTTGTTTAATTCAACAACTAGCACTTATGCACTAGCTCTAGAACATAGATTTTGTGCGCCTAAATTGCTGGCTCCTATATTTTTTTATTGAGGCACCACTAATGATAGAACCCCGCCTGGGCACTAACTACCTAGTACCTACTATAAAATGTCTCCACATTATTTTTCTACTAGTCACTTCAGGAACCTTGAACTGCCCAGGGACTTAGACATACCGACTCTGACTGACACCATCACCGACTAGGGAATCTTTCCTTACATCAGGGAAGATTTACATTAACAGGCTGATTGCCGCAGTCTACACTCGGTCACATGACAGACAGACACACGACACTAACACACCTCCACCACTGCCAAAACCACCTAGGGCTTTTCGAAAATCGCCCCACTCCAAAATCTTTTCCCACAGGAAGACTCGCGGGAAAAGGCCTCGCTCACCAGAGACAGTGATAGCTCGTGGGCAAATCATTTTGCTGTTTGTATTAAGAGAATCGAGGCTCTGATATTAAGCTTAAGGGCGGTTCATGAATAAAGACTGCAGTTAGCAAGTAGCACTTGAATCCACTATGCCCGGCCTAGTTGGAATCGGCAACTTACAAGGTGATCCTGAAAAGTGATTAAGTCACTTCACAGTCTGTACATTTGTATGTAAACGAATCGGCAGACTGGCCAAATATTCATCAACATACCTCTCTTAGACAAATAAAAGGAAGAACCGATCAACCTACCAATTCGCCTTTTTATACTTTGTCTTCTTGAAAGCACACAGATAATAATATATTTTGTGTGAGTACGGAGACAAATAGACTGAGACATCTGAGTTGTTTGTTTAGTCTTTGGCGCTTTTGGACCTCCCCTTGTTATCAGGTAAGTCGAGGTGAGATGTCGAGCCACAATAAAAGAACTGATGTTTATGCTTCAAAGACAAAGGTCATGATACCGGGAGACGTGTTGATGTGCCAGTACTTATGACTTTGTTGAACGTAGGTGTCCTTACAGAAATTATGGGCAGATGATTATGGGAACTTTAGTGTCCTTATAAGGTGGAATTCATTTGTTGATTCAGCCACCTAACGCCATGTTGACGAGATAAGAACTGTTCCAAATCATAATTCGGTTTGTTATTCTGTGTCGTTATATCCATATGCTAGGAGGGTATTGTAGGAATCACCTTTTGTACAATTCCGATTTAGTGAACAATTCTTTTGTTACCCCATTGAATTTGTATTTTATGTAGGTTACATAACGAAAAGACATTAACGCGGGAAATATCTGTTCTCAGGTTGTGAATATCCGGAAGTACTGAATTCCTTTTTAAAATTTCAAGTGGCCAAAATAAGTTGTTGATTCTCCCCACTCTGGTAACCAACGTATTTGTTGAGCGCCTTGGTTACCCCAGTGTACATTTTGTAGAACAGTAGTATTTTCTGAGGATTCAAGCGAACATTTCAAAGATGCGTGAAGAAGCACCTTTGGCCGGCATAGTGACTGCGACTGAGGCAGCCGTGACCTAACTCGATTGTTTCAGTCGTCACTCTTGGATCTCCTCTTGCTTATCATCAGGCGGGTCGAGGTCAAATGTCGTGTCACAAAAAATAAAATAAATAAATAGATAGTCACGAAAATATCAAGCAGATCAAAGGGTTTGGAACAAGAATATTTATTGAGGGCGTGACAATTTGGTATGGTACAATAATTCCCATTGATGGTGATTATTAGACAAGTGATACTTTTAAGCCCAATTTTCCCCATTTAAGTATGTAATGGGGAAAATTGGACTTTTTTTTCTTTTTTTCTTCCAGAAGTCCACATTGAATATAAATTATCAAATATAGATTTTATAGAAGAAATATATGATTGATTAAATTAAACGAATTATTATTATTGTGAATGTGAGGGAAGCGAGGGAGTTGTGTCAGGATCGTGGCAAGTGGCGCTCCATTGCCTATCCCTGTGGGAATAAAGCGTCACAATTTGATTGATTGATTGAATTATTATTCTGCTTTCATAATCAGTTATAAAAATAATGGTTTTGAAAAGAATTATAATACAAAAGAATATAATATTAGTTTATTAGATTAAACCAACCGATTAGATTAAAAATAATAAAATAAAAATATATAATACCTGTACTCATTTTGATGGTGATTCTTCTCTACAAATAAACGATTATTTACTAAAATATTTTCCCTAAAATTTAGACCGATTTCTTAATTTTCTTCTGAGCAAAGTCATTATAAAAACACAATTGAAAATACTGCATACAATTGATGCATTATTGTTGTTTTTGTTCATCTAAATAAAGACTCGAGTCAATGCGTTAAAAAGGTCATATCTATTGTTGTTAAAGTTCACGTGAATCCATCAAACAATACACTGCAGGTAGTCTAATAAAAATCTAACACTAAATTCACTACACTTAAAAAATACTTCAACTAAAAACGCGCGTAACTTAATATAATATCACAAGATTAAGCCTAAATAGTTGTATAATAAAAATATTCGAAAATAAAAGAAATAAAATCACATTGTGCGCGGTACTGTGCGTATAGGGTTACGTAATATAAGGGAGAGAGAGGTTCCGCCCGGGGTTCGACACCCTGCCTCCCTCGGAACAGTGCGCGCGCACAAAGCTCTCCCGCGCGAATCCCGATCGATAAGCAAACAGCCCGGACCCTTAGCACGCGACTAAATTTTAACCAATTCCATCTCAAGGCTATTGAACTACAATGTTGCTAAGCCTTTTTCATTGCTCCAATTAGGTACAACTTACATAAATTAGGTTTGAACATTTTCTACATAAAATTTAATTACTATTTATCATAACATTTTTTTTTATTTTGACACGACATCTGACCTCGACCCGCCTGATGATCAGCAAGAGGAGGTCCAAGAGTGACGACGACTGGAATAACCGAGTCAGTTCCCGGCTGCCCCAGAAATATATCAATCAATCAATGAATGCCGGCCTAAGAAAATATATCAATCAATTAAATTGTTACGCCTCTTTCCCACAGAGATAGGCAGAGACAAAGGAGCGCCACTTGCCACGATCCTGACACAGCTCCCTTGCTTCCTTCACATTCACAATTCTCTTTATACAAGCTTTATAGTTATAATTATAGCTATATAAGCAATTTTTAACCTATTGTGAAAATTTAATAAATAACTTAAGAAAATCAAATTGTCACTTTACAATTTCTACAGATATAGGCAGAAAGAGACAACTGAGCGTCACTTACCATGATTCGGTCTCAACTTCCTCGCTTCCTTCACATTTACAGTTCTCTATATCTCTATATCCTCAGTGATACAGCTAAGTGATACATATAAGCATAATAGTAGCTTAGTATAGAGATGTAAAAAACATCCTCTTTTAAAGATTGACTAGGTTTGACAAAGAAATGTTTCGATGGTTTGGGCACATAGAAAGGATGAGTGAAAGTAGATTGAAGAAAAGAATTTATAAATCTCATGTGAATGGATGCGTTAAACAAGGCAGGCCCAGGAGGATGTTTGCCGACCAAATCGGAGACATCCTCATGAAAGCTAGGTTGCCTAGTGCCAATAGAGCTTGTATAAAGCGCTTTTTTGTATTGACGTGTAAAAGTGCAGAATATCTGCCGACTTATTAAATAAAAATGAAAAAAAATGAAAATGAAAGAGAATTATGAATGTGAAGGAAGCGAGAGACTTGTGTCAGGATCGTGGCAAGTGGCGCTCCATTGTCTCTGCCTATTCCTGTGGGGAAAAGGCGTGACAATTAGACTGCAATAGATAAAAAATAACAATTAAAAATCTACACTAAACGCCTTAATTTCAACAAAAACCATCTATTTTTTGTTGATCAATAAATTAGGAATTTGTTATAGGAATGCCGTAGAGCTTATATGAAGATAATTGTGGATTTGAGGGAAGCGCCCTAGTTATGTCAGGATCGTGGCAAATGGCGCTTCATTGTCTCTGCCTCATTGTCCCTGTGGGAAAAAGGCATTGATTGATTTGATCGATTGATTGTTATAAGAATAAAAAATAGTGAACTCTACCCCATTTGAAAACATTTTAAAAAAACTGGGGTCTACAGTGTCCATAACCATAGAGACTCTATGGTGAGAATTGTGAATATGAGGGAAGCGGGAGAGTTGTGTCAGGATCGTGGCAAGTGGCGCTCCATTATATCTGGCTGTCATTGGAAAAGAGGCGTGACAACTTTTTTAACATTTTAATACTAATCTACTAAAGTGCTTGTATCATAGAAACAGGACGACCAAAGTACCTACATCAAAGATACGTTGGTACCGGAAAGTGGTTTTGAACCCGTTCTTTTGGGTTTGCGAACCTATACACCACTATTACTGCAACTACACCACGGTCGCCTTAATATAATCAATCAATCACTATGATTGATTGATTGACTATATTTATGTGTTTTGTGTCTATGACTATTTCTATGGAAATTGAGGCGTGTCACTTGATGATCTCTAGGGATCCTTTTTATTTTTATTTATTGTGGCTCGATATATAACGGCACCCCGCCTGATGTTAAGCTGGAGTGTGGTCCATGAATGGAGGCGACTATCACTATATTTAAATAATTGCAAGTATCAGTCGCATCCACTATACCGGCCTAGTTAGAAAGGAACTTACAAGCTAATTCCGAAAAGCGATTTAGTAACTTCAGTGATGGTTTTACCCTGGGCACCACTGCCTACCACTCTTTGATAACCAGACCTAGAGTAAATATACGCCTCTTTTTTTTATTAACACATATTCAATGTAATTATTAAATGCTATGAAACAAATCTTTGCTCCGGCCGAGAATCGAACCCGGGACATTAGGCCCCCACATCTGTCGCCAAATATCAATGAGTCAACTTTAATAAGATTCTGGTCAGTTGGGTTTCGATTATTATGTCACTTAATTTTAACAATTTGTGCCTAATTTTAAATAGCCATGCGATTAAACATACTATGCTATTAGAATAAGAATAGGACGGGCTGACTAACTTCACTTAACTGATTCAAAGTTTCTTGACGGTCCGCAAAGAAAAAGACACTATACTAAAGTCAAGTTGGTTGGAGAGTTAGACGTCATGGCGCCGATTTTTTTTTATTGTGACTCGATATTTGACAGCGCCCCACTTGATGTTAAGCTGAAGTGTGGTCCATGAATGAATGTCACTGCTACTACAATTTAATAACTGTAAGTAGCAATCACATCCACTATGCCGGCCTAGATGGAACCGGCAACTTACAAGCTGATCCCGAAACGTGACCAAATCACTTCACGGTCTGTATACTTGTAAGTGGTGGTACTACCCCGGATCGGCAGACTGGGTACCACTGCCTACCACTCTTTGATAACCAGACCCGAAGCAAATATCCATCTCTTTTTTTTATTAACAAATATTTGCAATATTTAATATTATTAAATATCACAAATATAAGCTATGAAACAAATATTTGCTCCGACCGGGAATCGAACCCGGGACTATACGCGCAACAAACCAATCGCTATTCTATTCCGTCCTATTCTTATTTTAATCGCTTAATGATAAATGGTATGGGTTGAGCTAAGGCAAGAATGAGATAACCTCGTGATAACCATGTCACGATGGTTTAATGTTTCAATGTTTTGAAAGTAAAAAAATGCAAATTCCCCAATTACATCTTCAATATTGATTAGAACATTTAAAATGCGAAGATTGCGATTTTGGGTTTTACTTATGATGTATGATAATATAAACCGGTCATTAGCACCAAGGAAAATGTTGCAATAATATCTGTACGAAAAAATTTGGGATTTATTTTATTTTGCAAATGCTTTTAAAGACAAGTACCTTATATTTGGCAAAATTATTATTTAACCAAACCTTAGTGGTAACTTTTAATTTAATTTAATAATGAAATTGCATACAGGAACAACATATTTGTATGATGCATCCTGCCTAATGTTAAGCTGGAGTACGATCCATGAATAGAGGTGACTGCTACCACAGTAAAATAACTTTAATTAGCAGTTAAAAGTAGCAGCCGGCCTAAAAATATTGCTTTGTTTAAGATCTTTATTGTAATAATTCGGTAAAGCTATCCCTTGAAATAGATCTGCAACTAGTACAGACTAGGATAGACTAGGATAGGTCCACGCGCCAGGCACTTTGGTCCATCATGGACCGCCGCACAGCCCAAAAAAGCAAAAAAAAAAACAAACGTGTTAAATGTATCCTAATTAAATAAAAACAGGTTGTATTTTGGTTTAACCCATAATCAAAACAAAGCCTTTTTAATAAAAATATTGTCATAAAAGTTATTTTTTTTATAAAAACTGTATTTAATTATAATTTTATTTCTATTTAAAGAAGATGAATGACCTCACACAATGCGCATTAAGTGAGTGGACCGTATTTTTGGTTTTAGAGCGTTTTATGTTTTCTCAAAGTACCTCTATACAAAGAAATATTAATACTGCGCTTTTGTTCGTCAGTCCATGGATATTTCTTCTTGCCACTTCTAAGTTAAGTCGGTAAATGTAGGAGTTGTTGAAAAAATCTCGTCGATATAAGCTAAAAACTTAGAATTGCGATTAAAAGGTGAAGTTAAGTCAATTCGAATTAAGATAAATATAATGAGTTTCGCCATAAGAGCTATCTATAATAGTTAATAATAAAATTTGTTTTGCATAGACGCAACACGGTTATTAGGAATTGTGCAAAGGGATTTTAGCCTTACTACTATCTTTATCGATAACAACATTAATATGGGGGGGGCTAGACGGAAAAAATTATAACCAAAAGTTGTAACGACACTTTTTAGGGTTCCGTAGTAAAAAACGGAACCCTAATAGTCCGTCTGTCCGTCTGTCTGACCGTCTGTCCGTCCATCCGTCCGTCCGTCCGTATGTCACAGCCACTTTTTTTCCGAAACTACATATAAAAGCTATACCAACGATGCAGTTTTTTCAAGACATTGAAATAAAATAGAATCCCAAACATATGTTTCCTACTTCAGTTACCACAAGCCAATTATTACTAAAATTGAGCCTACTGATTAAGTTTATAAAACATTATATTTGTTAATAATAAAATAATAAAAAACGTTTATTATTATAACTTAATTTTTTTTTAATTACAATTCCTTCACTAATTAATCGTAAGGAACTTCGTTCTATCCGGGTGTCCCTAGACACCTCTCAAGTTTTTTTTATTTCGGGAATCCTATTTGTACTAATATTATAACGCTGAAAGATTGTTTATTTGCCTGAACGCACCAATCTGACGATTGAGGCAGCCGTGAACAAACTCGGTTTTCTCAGTTGTTTCACTATTGGACCTCCTCTTGCTTATCATCAGGCGGGACGAGGTCAGATATCGAGACACACTAATAAATAAATAAACTCTGGAACTACCAGTTTGATTAATTATTATTATTATTGTTTTTATCATCTGACCTTGACTTGCCTGATGGTAAGTTAGGGGAAGTGTAGGAGCACAGACGTCTGAAAAGACGACTCAGTTTACAGCTGCGTCAGTTGCTCTGCTTTAGTACTTTCCACGAGTTGCTTAAAGAAACCAAGGCTATAGGATGGGCAGACCTAATGCATGGGCTGTACCTTAAAAAATATATGTAAAAAGGCCTTTCATATAACTAAATAAAAGTGAGTTGTCGTGAGACGCCTCGCAGATGTAAAACACAAAAGTTGAGTATAGAAAAATATAAAATATGCTTGAAAGGATAAAAGGATGATTTACTAAAGTAAATGAACCTGGACCTTTACTTTAAATGTTTGAGACTCGAATACTAACACCACCACTACAATAATATAAATAATAATACAAATATAAATAATATACAATAATATACATAATATAAATAATATACAATAATATAAATAATAATATATACATAATTACCATGTGACGTTGTAGGGGGGCATCACGGCATGCAGCGTCCTGCCATTTGACGTCACGTCATTCTATTTTACTACGCGCCAATAGCTGTTTTACATAAAATAATAATAATCTATAGATGTAGTGTTAGGTATCTATTGATTTAGTCCTATGTACACCTAAATAGAATCTCTCAGAACTACAGGAAGACTCCACCTGTGTCTCGCAGTCGACCGTTTGTTGAAAAAAATCCTTTAATTATTTAACTTTTTAACTAATTATAGTAACTTTAATTATGTTTTATATTTCTATAAAAACCATAGAGCTTGTAAGAAGATAATTGTGGATATGAGAGAATCGAGGGAGTTGTGTCAGGATCGTGGAGTAGGAAAAGGCTTGACAATTTTTTTTTTAATTTTCATTTCTATATTAAGTTACTAAAGTGTTTGTATGATAGAAACGGGACTACCAAAGTACATGTATCAAAGATGCATTGGTACCGCTGGGTGGTCGCCAACTTGTGCTCTCGGTTTGTGTAACTATTGCACTGCCACTACACCACGGCACACCACCACATTGCATTGCCTTAAATTAATTGATTGATTATTTTCTATACTATTTCTATATCGTAAATAGTACCTACATCAAAATTTTACATAAAATATCAAAATAAATATAATCTCAAAGGAGCATCATTAAAATGTGTTCTCATTTCATCGCTCGTTAGTGCCACTGGGACCGTTATGCGATGCTTTACTCACAAATACTTAATATAGACACAAATTCTTTATTTTTATCTCGCGAATATGAAGAAAAGTAGTGTTATTAGCTTTGATCAAAGCGTTGTTCGTCAAATCACAGAGCTGTGCAGCTATTTTTACACACGGATTTATGTTTACTCAAATCATAATCAAATTAGACTTTAACGACTCCATTTCTACATAGGGTTAGGTGGAGACAACATTTTCACGATCAATACAAGCCTTTTATTTCGTGTGGTAATAAAATAATTATTTATTTTATTTATATATTGTGGTTCGACATAAGACAGCACTACGTTTGATGTTAGGCTGGAGTGGTACATGGTCGGATGTGACTGATATAATTCAATTAAAAGTTAATGGCGTCTCTGAAGTCATTAACTCGACATTTGACCTCGACCCGGCTGATAGTAAGCAGGAGGAGATCCAAGAGTGCCGACAACTGTAAAAACCGAGTCTTCCCAATTGTCCCAGGCACCCTCACTATGCCGGCCAAACGCATCTCTTAAAGGATACAGGATTATAGGATGGAGGAAACACGTGGGCTGGTAAGACATTCCACTTGGCGCAAGTTAGCATAACATATGGGATGGCTCGAAGTAGGTGAGAGAACTTATTAGCGTAACTGCATCTGCGTGAACTCGTATACTCGCAGCTATCTTTTGAGACGTCATAAATGTAACCATACCACAGTAAATAATTGCTAGTAACAGTTGCAACTACTATGCCACAATCTCAAGCTGATCTCGAAACGTGACCCGAAGCCTCCGCCTCTTTTTTCATTCATAAATATTTGTAATATTCAATTTATTTATTAAATATTACAAATAAATAAAAGTCACTACGCGGGCTATACACTTGAAAGTGTATATGGCAAACTATCCAAATGACAACCTACCACTCTTAATTTCTATTTATACGAGTGCCAAATTTTAAAAAGAAGGCGAAAAATATTGGCTTCAACTGATTTAAAAATTAATTACTTTATTTCAAAATATTAATTTAATTTAAATATTTAGTGATCACTGCGGTATTCCAATAATTGAACTACAATATCAAAAACTATTTTTTTTTTTATTTAGTAAGTAGGCAGATAGATACACTGCACTTTTTCTCGTACACATTAATATTTAAAATCTATTGCAGCCAAAACGTTGGCATTACAGGTTTTTTTATATTTTTTTTATTGTGACACGACATCTGATCTTGACCCACCTGATGATAAGCAAAAGGAGGTCCAAGACGACGACTGGAATAACCGAGTCAGTTCCCGGCTGCTTCAGCCGCCGACACTATGCCGGCCTAAGGAAGCACCTTACGCATCGCCTAAAGGATCCAAGGTCATAGGATGAAGAGAACACATGGGCTGGCAAAGCATTCCACTTGTCAATTGTTCTACAAAGAAAAGACGTATCTAACTTTTTAACTAATAATAGTTTTAATTAATAAATTTCAGGCGAAACAGATGATTTTTTCTTGTGCCTAGACATATGACAGCACCCGCCGGATGTAAAGTTGGAAGCGACTGCTAAGACATTTAAATAACTGTAAGTAGCAATTGCATCCACTATGTAGCCGGCAACTCACAAGCTGATCTCGAAACGCGACTTAGTCACTTGACGGTTTATACACTTGTAAGTGGTGGTAGTACCGCGGATCGGCAGACTGGGCACCACTACCTATCAGAGTGACACATGATATTAGCAAGTATCAGACAACCAGACCCGGAACTAGTATCCGCCTCTTTTTATATTTACAAATATTTGTAATATTATAGATATTATAAAAAATCTGTAAAAAATATATGTATTTTTGCATATTTTTTTTATTTTTTTTATAGGCTCATCTATTAACTTTATTTGACAGAATTAACAAATCACAAAAATAGTTAAAAACTAATTAAAAACTAAAAATTAATAATAATAATAATTAATTTGTAATATTCAATTTATTTATTAAAAGTTACAAATAAAAGTTATGAAAGTAATCTTTACTTTGACTGGGAATCGAACGGACTAGTGTGCTTACCAATACCTGTCGCCAAAACAGAACAATTAAATAAATAAAAACAGAACTCCTATAAAAAAAAACGTTAAAATGTATTCAAAATATTGTTATTTTATAAAAATATTTATTTAAACAAAACTACAATAAACTACAACTTATACATATTAACACTAAACAAACACGTTTGAGTAGCAAATACTTAAATGCAAAAAAGCACGTACAGTTAGAAACCAATCTTTACAAAATAAAAGGAATATTAAACAAGATAAAAGGGTTACGGTCGATTACTTTTATATTATGCACTTATTAAATTTCACTACAGTTTTCCTTTTCACTGTTTTAAATGGATTAAATATCGGGTAGTTAAACAACCTTCGAGGGAAAAGTGCCAGATGAACGAAAGCCAGGAAATATCTACGTCACGACTTCTAGACCTTGCATTACAATTTAGCATTTTCAAACTCTATTTTGTAAGCCATAAGATATAAATTTGTATTAAGGTTGTGATTCATCTTATAGAAGGAGGTAAAATGTGTTGTATGGGTACAGATATAGGCTCTGAATTAGAAATGTTGTGCGAAGAGAAAGCACTTTTTCTGTGCCGGTTCGTGACGCAGATGAAGCTAGTTGTCAATTGCAAGTCGGTTCAGTCGGTCGGTGATCGTGCTCCGCAGAAGTGGGTTGGACGGCTCACGTGTTTGCAGTGTTTACGTGTAGTGATAACGTAAATGAACTATAAAAACATTGATTGTAAAATTACGGAGGTTTTATAACGGTGAGATATTTTTATTTTGTAATTAATAATTATTCATTAATAAAATTTAATGAAATAATTATTAGTAAATTATTTATGTAATCAAATTTAAAAAAATATACTTAAGTATTTTAAGTTTTTTTAAACTAACAATAAATGTTGATTTTTTGTTTTTATTTATTATATTATACATCTTATTGATTATTTATAGTTAATTAAAACATATTTTATATATAAATGTATTAAAAATACGATTGAAATGGAAAGTCGGTCCGGATTAGCGGGACTGTGTTATAGGGTCAACAGGCCATACTGCAAAGGAAAGTTATATGTATACTATAAACGATATTTATATATGTATGTATACTACCTATCCAACGTACGAGATAGAGTACATTTCAGATAGAAAATAGGTGATCTTGTTTAAATAAATAGTTTTTTTATTGTGACTCGACATCTGACCTCGACCCGCCTGATGATAAGCAAGAGGAGGTCCAAGAATGACGACGACTGAAAAAACCGATTAGTTCACGGCTGCCTTAGTCGCCGTCACTATGCCGGCTTCTTCACGCATCGCCAAAATAAATAAATATACATTTTAAATTATTTGAAATAATTTTAAAATACGATTTATAAATTTCTTCGGTTCTCCGCTGCCCGCTTTTCGCTCCGTGGGAACTTTTGGCTTGAAGCAAGGGCGTTGTGTCAGGACCGTGGCACGTGGAGCTCCCTCTGCCTAACCCTGCGGGAAAATTGGATTTGATTGATTAAATTTTAAAATATTTCGCTTATTGGTAAATAACTCTAACTTTGGCTATAAAGTAATTTCGCTTCAAAATTCGTTTTTCCTTTGATTAAAGGATTAAAGATTTATATTTTATTGTAGTTTTTATAAGTAAGTTTTGGAGGAAATCAGTTTAAATCTAGTTTTTTTTTACATTTCTATACTAAGCTCCTAAAAGCTAGATCATAGAAAATAGAGAGGCAAAGTTCAAAATATAAGATAATTTGGTACCTGCAAATGGTATTTTGAACCAGAGACTCTTGGTTTGCGAACCCTAATACTGCCACTAGGCCACGGTCATTTGTATCAGTTCAGTGGAGGTCACCATGTTCAACCAGTATTATATATTAACTATTCATACATTGTTCGAAATAAAACAAAATAAATCAAGACGTGAATAATAATGCGATAAACAAAGTTTATTTTAAAAAAGTATGTTTTTAAAATTTGGTGTTAAAAGAATTAATAATAAAAATCGATAGAAAACATTCCGTCATTGCTTGGTTATGTGCGGCCGGGGGCTGAACACAATGTCTGTCAATTTATAGGCGCTGTGTAGTTTAGTGGTCAGAGAATTTGCGTGTTATCGACAGGCATCGAGTTCGAGCCCCGATCGCAGTTGACCAATGTGCACGCGTGAATTTTTCCTATCCAATTTTTATTATTAATTTATACAAGAATAAAAAATAACTATTTTACAAACATTTTAAAACTTCAATTTTATCAATATAAAATATCGGAGTACCGTGCCTAATCTATAATAGATCTGGATCTTACTTTTAGCATCTAGCTCTACCACATACCTAGAGGTAATCGTGATAATCAAATCAAAAGCTATAATTGTTACTATAATTGTTGGTCGATATGGAAGTATATGTTTTCCATTTATTTAAATAAATAAATTAATTGTATGGTTATAATTATTGATTTTCTACCGTTTATCTGTGTTTAATTCTATGTTAATAATAAGCAGAATTCATAAGAGATGTTAATTAACTAATGATATAATTTAAGATTGAGAAGGATTTTCTGTTCGCGACGAGGCAGAAGCTATAACTGTAGTTATTTCTTGTAGCTGTTTAAGTTCTACCTACACCGACCAACAACTAGAATTGGTTGACAATATCAACATTAACACGTGCAAAGCCGCGGAGAAAAGCTAGTATACCTATCATAAAATTAGGTACGGGTAATTAGAAAAATTTGTGCTTGCAGCATTCACTATTTGCTTCGATTATTAGTATTACTATACAGCTTCTAGGTAGAGATAGATGCGAATAGTAAGATCTAAAAGGCTATTCCAAAAATCTCGAAGTGTAGATGTAAAATTTTCTTAAATTTTGCGCGAACATTGATTAATAAATTAAACAAAATTTTTTTTTTTTCTGACTACATCTCTTTGTTGGTAGCAAAGCTCTCGAAACGTCGTCATTATCATCATCAGCCAGAAGGCGTCCACTGCTGAACATAGGCCTCCCCCTTAAATCGCCATTTCGAACGACAATATGCCAGTTGCACCCACTGGTTATTCGTTATTCGCTTTCGCTATGTCGTCAGTCCACCTAGTGGAAGGCCTGCCTACGGTTGTCGGTTTTTCGAGCGATGTGGCCCATTGATTGCCACTTCAGCTTGCAAATCCTACGAGCTAAGTCGGTAACTCTGGTCCTCGTTCGAGATTCTGTCGCGCAGAGATACTCCAAGCATAGCTCTCTCTGAGCTGTTCCAACAGGCCAACATTTAAGGGCCAACACACATTGGTTAAAGACCCTTGTCCGCATAAAATTTGTTTAATTTATTAAAAATAAAGTATGTTATCGATTTACAATTAAATTTAAAACACGACGGTTTAAAACAATCGATAATTTAATAGGGGTTTGGGAAAATCCCGGATATTATCAATGGTCGGTTTGATAATATCCGAGCGTTTCTTATCACAGGGAAAAGCCATTGAATAATTATTTATATTTCAGATTTATTATTATCAATTTCACGCCCCAGCCACAGGAACAGGCAGCAGGCAGACACAACTCTCTTGCGTCCTTAACATCTACAATGCTATTCGCACATGGTCTTTGGTTATGGGCACTGCCGACCCCTGCTTTTTAAGCATGACACCGATTTAATCAAGAAACTAACTATTGGGTCGTCCCAAAAGATCTTCGGGGTTCATTTAGAGCTTCTGTTCATTTCATATTCATCCATGTTTTTTATTTGGGTAACAATTTCAACTTGATATTAAATTATTTAATTAATTATCTAGATGGTTTATTTATAAGATAGTAACTCGATTTAACATAGAGATTAATGATGTGGGACCCAGTACCACCACTTACAAGTATACAGACCGTGAGGTGACTGATCGCGTTTAAGTATCAGTTTATTAGTTGTTGGTGAATTGGTTTGTAAGCAGCATAGTAGATATAACTGCTTCTTACAGTTATTTAATTGTAGCAGTAGTCACCTTTATTCTTGGACAGCACTCCAGCTTAACATCAGGCGGGTTGTCATATGTCGAGCCAAAATAAAAAAGGCTCTGGTTTTATATACCAATGTATCTTTGATATAGATACTTTGGTAGCCCAATTTTTATGATACTCGTACAAGCACGTTTAGTAGCTTAGTATAAAATATAAAACAAATTGCTATACAAAGGGGAAATGTTGCCAGGGACTTTATCTGATATGACGTCATTAGATGATATTTTTTATTTATAGTTTAATTATAGTTAATATACTTTTAAACTCTAGAGAAGGTCTCAGTGCGACAAATATCTCAACATACGAGTAGGTACCTCTATTAATTTCACGTGAAGTGCATAAAAACAATGTTGAAACTTACGCAAGATATTAAATTCATGTAAAACACAATAATTTGGCGAAACTAATAACATTACATAACCTCATTCAAAAATAACAATTTATTAGAAAATTGCTCAGAGAAATTATATAGAGGTATTGTTGTCATTTTTATTATAATTTCGAAAGAGAATGGCTGCAAAATATCCGGTCAGAGATTCTATTATACGCTTGTTTTAAAGGATCCAAGGTTGTATGCATCCATCCTTTCGGCAATTTACTTTGTAAATCCATAAATACAACAAATTCATAAAGGGCTCAGCTGTTTCACCCGCACTTAAGAACTGTGTCTTGTAACGTAAATCTTCTCTTGCATTCTCATGGTACATCATCAGGTACTTCAGATCATTATTTATTTATCAGCCCAATACGTCATGTAAGTGACGAATTATGTAAGTAATTGTTATAGTTCTATCTCCCATAGTTTTCTGAGAGGACTGAAGAGGACCCATTAGCAGATTCACCAGATTCAGGAATATTAATATAGCCTCAAATCAGATGAAATAAGGATGTTTCTTATATCAAATTGGTAGTTCTAGAGATAAGCGCATTCAAACAAACAAACTTTTTAGCTTTATTATATTAGTATTTAATATAATATTGCAGTAAATAAATAAACGGTAAATACGTGATGGTAGAAACTGCAAGCCGCTTGGATGCTGCCAATTGCATCGCCTTCAACGAAGCGTTGCAAAAAAGAGAAAACTTTCATCCAATAATAATTTAATAAATTACGTATTATTTCAACACTAAATTATTACGTCTTAACAGATAATATCAAACACGAAATTATATTATCACTTTTTTCTAATAAATCTGCATGCGATCTTAATTTAAAAATATTAAATAACGCTCTTAATTAGAAATACTAGTATAAAAAGTTATATCATAGCAATGCAAAAATATATCCTAATAAATTAAAAATAATTAAATTAATAAAATTCATTTAGTCCGGCATAACTATTGCAGTTATTTAGTAGTAGTTGCCTTCATTCATGGACCGCACTTAAGCTTAACATCAGAAAGGGTGCTGTCCTTTAAACAATTATCTATTAATAGGTAGAGAATATATTTTTTATGACAAAATGAGGGGGAAATGACCTTCCAAACAATCTTTCCTTTGTCCTATAATCCTGGATTTTTTAAGCGCAGTCTGAAGAGAGAATTCACTAAGCCGTGATAGCAGTGGCGTAGCGTGGAAGTCAGCCGCCCGGGGCGAAAAACTATTTTGCCGCCCAGATATTAAGAAATAACAATCATAGGTACAACAAAAATATGAACTGCAGGTTCAAATTTAAACGATTTATTTTAGTTTATTTTAATTTTGCCGCCCCCTAAATCTGCCGACCGGGGCGGGCCACCCCCTACGCCCCCGCCATGCTACGCCACTGCGTGATAGTGAACCAGTTCAGTTGGTTCAGGCGGGGCGTTATCATATGACGTTAGATGGTCATATCATCTTTGATTATTAACTTTGTTAAGTTTTTTTAATTAGGTAGTTTCGGATTTCGACCCGGTAGATCCGCCTGATGTTAAGCTGAAGTTTCTTCCATGCGAAAAGGAGACTGCTATCAAGGAATCGGTGGCTGTTCCGATCATAGCGGTCTGGTGAGACGCCTCTTCCTGAGAATTCACAATTAAAGAACATTTATCGCAATGTTAACATGCCTCGAAATGTATTATTAATATGAAATAACCATATAAATAAATGTAAACTATAGAAATAAGAGAAGTTTATGCACGATTAAATCGCAGATATCACCAAGAGTGGGGATGACAGATAGCTATTTCCCACACGATCGTATTTCATGTAAAACCCAAAGATAAAATAAAACAATAATATTATTGTTAAATAGTTAATTATGATTTAAAGCATTTTCCTGTTTATTTGTTAATAGGAAATAATAGTTGTTTGTTGGAATAATTAATTCCATTTAACAACTGTCTTTTTTTTAAGTTTAAAATGTTGCCTTTTCCGTGCCAATTAAGGGTAATTGATCTAATTAACCTAGGGACATATTGTTAAAATTTATCTCTAACTTTACATTATTCTTTTGCTAAAAAATTAATAAATTTTAATCAATAATATAGTTTTTTTGCAACTACTGGAAATTGTAACTCTTAATAATAGATTATATTGTATCCAGGTGAAATTCCTTCGCGTTGTTCCATCTAACCTATACACAGTAATAAAATTATAAATCAAATATCTTTTCCGAAATTTGATTCCGAATTTCAGCCTAGAAATAAAATTGTCTACAGTCGTCGGACGGACAATAAGCTCTGTGTCAGTACTGAGTACATCGTACTGTGTAGAAAAATACAAGAGATATGTTTATGTTGCACAAACGTCCTTGTAAAGACGCGAGCAACATACCTAACAGTTCATTAATACGCCTTTTATCTCGCCCCACTGACCTAGTACCCCTGAATCTCATAACCGGTCTTGTTTGTCAAAAACTCACGGTATTTTTTAGATTATTATTGCTTGACATATGAAAGCACCCTACCTGATGTTAAGCTCGAGTGCTTTCCATTAATATGCGACTAAGTCACTTTACGGTCTGTACACTTGAAAGTTTTGATACTTTCGCAGATTGGCAGCCTGGAAATAATCACCAACTGCCAGCCTATACTATAGTAATAGTATACAACTATACTATAGTATGTATAGAGCAGTGTTTCCCAACGAGGGACCCACGCCCCACAGGGGGGCGAATTGATAGTTAAGGGGGGCAATTTAAAAATTGACTCGACACTACTTTAACCCTTTGGCTTTGGGTTTGCTAGATATCGGTGACAAATGTAACAAAAAAATCAAATTAGTAAACAAATGCTGTAATCATTTATATTTCTTAATGGGATCAAAACAATTTTTAAAGGTTGAAAAATTATGTATGGGGGGCATAAAAAATTTAGAAATGTTAAGGTGGGGCATGGCCTAAAAAAGGTTGGGAAACACTGCTCTATAGTAATAGTATATAACTATACTATGGTATGTATAATGTATAGAGTATAGAAAACGCCACACGTGAGTTTGTGAGTGCACTACTTCATCATACGTGTCGTTTGTGTCACATAGTTTCTATTTACGAGTAAGTGTGTTACGCGCTTATGTGATTTCCAATGAGTTAAAGGCCATTGTTCAAAATTCTTTTTAAGTATTTTTTAGGAAGCTAAAATGTTTTTTTTTTCACTGATGCTTTTATGATGTTTTGATGATGATGTTTTAAACAAAGATGCGTTGCATGCGTTAAACGAGACGGGCCCAGGAGGGTGTTTGCTGACCAAATCGGAGACATCCTCAAGAAAGCTAGGTTGCCCATAACCATAGAGCTTGTATGAAGAGAATTGTGAATGTGAAGGAAGCAAGGGAGTTGTGTCAGGATCGTGACAAGTGGCGCTCCATTGTCTCTGCCTATGCCCGTGGAAAAAGGGGTGACAATTTGATTGATTGATAGTTTTGTGTTTTTCAAGTACAAACTTCTTGGGTAGATTTCTAACTGATCCAATGGGACATTGGTTGTTGCTTGGCAATGTGATACCAAATATTCCTATCCTCGGCTATGCGCATACGGCATAGAGTGGTAGGCAGTGGTACCCATTCTGCTGATCCAGGGTAGTACCACCACTTACAAGTATACAGACCGTGAAGTGATTTGGTCGCGTTTCGGGATCAGCCTGCAAGTTGCCGGTTCCAACTAGGCTGGCAAAGTGGATGTGATTGCTACTCACAGTTATTGAATTGTAGTAGCAGTGGCATCCATTCATGGACCACACTTTAGCTTAACATCAAGGGGGTTGCTGTCATATGTCGAGTTACAATAAAAAATAATAGCCATTTAATCACGCGCACAGTGTCTCTTTAATGTCATTTAATCTTTATTTATTAATCTTTATTTTGTAAAATTGAGCTCTCCAAGTTATAGGAGATGATGAGGTCCCGAGAGCTTACAGCCATGGTCTGAGAAGCTCTTTTTCCTTCCGTGATGCACAGTTCGGGGGAAGCATTCGCATTCTGTCTACCAAATCGGCAGTCTTACTTACCAGCTTATGTGATCTCCCTTTCTTTTAACCTTGAACCCTTTAAGCGAAGCGTGAAAAAGCACCTCATGAGGATATAGCGAAGAGACTGAGGAGACTTGAATCTATTTTAAAGCGTTCAAGCGCTATTGGACTTTCCCTTGCTTAGCATTAGGCAGCAGGAAAGTCGAGGTCAGAATATGTCGAGTCTTAAAATTAAAAACATGGAGAATTCTTCTTTCGGTCGTCTTTTGATCTTTGCGGAAACAAAATGTCACCTTGATGTTTGTTTGTTGTAGTCCTAATTCTTCTGTGTTCTCAACTTTGGTCTAACTTTATTTTATGAGAAATACAGACGTGTCCTCTGTGTACCTCAACAATGACATGTATGAATGATAAAGAAAAATAATATTTTCAAGTGTTTGGTCACGCATTAAGAGTACTGACTATTGCATCAGAGATAAGTCGATAACGAAAACAAATAATATGATTTTTAAAATAATTTAAAAGGCCATTTAGGCGACTGTTGTGCAATGGTCACGCTAACCACTGTGGTACAATGGTGGCAATGTATCTTTGATATGTGTACTTTAGTCGTCCTGTTTCTGTAATAGAACTAGATTAATATAGAAACGAAAACGAAACGAAAATATTTAATAAAATAAAAAATAATCTAAAAGATGAAGTACTAAGAAACATTTTGAAATTTTGGATAAAACTAGAGAACTATAAAACTAGCCACAAGTAGATTTTGTAATGCATTTTTAATATGTTTACACTTTTAAATTTAAAATACTTGTAGAGTATGTCTATCAGGATTTAGCTAAACTTTGTGTTATTAACCAAATCATCAATTAACCAAATTAATTCTTTCGCGTTACTATCGCGTTTACTTTTAGTTATTGATTTTACAATTTTTATTATTCCGACATTTCGAGAGCTGTTCAGTCATCGTGGTCACGGAGGGACTGACTCGTTGGTCGTCCTATTGGTTGATACAGTCGTTTTTTCCAAAACACGATAGTAAGCCGCATAAATTTGTTTAAATCATTAATTAATGTTCGCGCAAAATTTAAGAAAATACTTTGTGTTTTTACCAGAGACTATATATAGATTTGGAATCATTGAACTCCTTAAGTAAAGAAAAACAATTATCGACAAAAAACATCTTGAAAGAATCTCGAATGTGGTTAACCGCATGCATAAACGTTGCCAAGGAACCCCCATCGATAAGAAGAATTATTGTCATTGCTCAAATACGGAGGATGGGCTTCCCCGCTGACTCAATCAGGCAATTAGAAATCTCTTAACTTTTAATAATGAATTCTTTGAATTTGCCACTAACCATACTGGTTTCTAGCCCATTTGGCGCCCATATGCAACCAGTACCCTGGCGCCCTCTAGTCTAGTAGGAGCGGGGTCAAAATAGAACACTAACCTCTAATCCGACACTTTGCAGGTGTCGCATTAGAAGGCGCTCGTCGCCCCCTTAGACCCGGCGCCTGTGTGCGCCGCACACCCTGTACCATACCTGCCTCTGCTAATAATCAAAAATAATAACTATTGAGAGATTATATCAAGTTAAATAAGGCGACCGTGGTATAGTGGTAGTGCAATGGTTACGCAAGCCGAGCGGTACCAATGTATATTTGATATAATATACTTTGGTTGTTGTATAGAAATGTAAAAAATACCATTACTTTTTTAAGTTTATAAACTGTGAAGTGACTCAAACACGTTCCGGGATAAGATAGAAAGTTGCCTGTTTCAATTAGGCCGGCATAGTTGATACGACTGTTACTTGCTGCTTTTATTTACCTGTATTTACTTTACTATATCAATTTAGTAGAATAAAATTATAGCAGTCGTTCAGAAAGTCCGCTTTTTATTAGATACAAGACCACTGGTAACCGGATATAAAACTAATTTAAAGTGTATCAATGTATTCAAAAATATTTAAAGCACAACGTTATTAAATATTTAACAGTTATTTAACCTTTTGAGCTTGTATGAAGAGAATTGTGAATGTGAAGGAAGCGAGGGAGTTGTGTCAGGATCGTGGCAAGTGGCGCTCCATTGTCTCTGCCTATGGGAAAAAGGAATAATTTGATTGATTGATTATGTATTATAAGAAAACCTAACATAGTAAGAGTGCATCGACCTCTATTGCACTTGGGTACATTTGACCCGGTCACACTAGCTACATATATTCACTTCTTATATCCTACGTTGGTTATGTTCGAGCAAGTTTAATCCTAAAATAGTATTAATAATGAATTAAACAAATTTTATGCGGCTTACTATCACGTTTATTTTGGTTTAAATTTGGTTTGGTTTAGAACACCTCAGTTTCTCCGTGACCACGATGGCTGCAAAGCTCTCGAAACGACGAAATTACGAAAAATTGTAAAATCTAAACCAAAATAAACGCGATAGTAAGCCGCATAAAATTTGTTTTATTCATTAATCAATGTTAGCGCAAAATCTAAGAAAATACTAGGATAAATAAATTATAGTGGTCCCGACGCGAGGTTTCACCTTCAAGTGTAATAACTAATAAGAGATTATATCGGTTACGCAACCGAGAGCAAGGGTTTGAAACCACTTGACGGTACCAATGTATCTCTGATATAATGTACTTTGGTTGTCCTGTTTCTACATCGATGTGTTTCTTTGATAGAAGTACTATAGTAGTCCCGTGAAGTGCCTTAATCGCGTTTCGGAATCATCGAGCCGGTTGCCAGTTTAAACTAGGCCGGCATAGTGGATGCGACTGCTACTTGCAGTTATTTTATTGTAGTAGCAGTCGCATCCATGAATGAACTGTTCAATAAAGTCTACTACTCGAAAATATACTCTTTTTTTTAGAAATGTATTTCACAGTTAACTAATTAGGTATTGATTTATCTTTCATTCACAGGCAATCGCCAAAACGTTTATGAAATCATTTATTTATTAATAATAAATATTTACAATTAAACTTCATTAAAAGTAATAATTAACTATAATTAAACTATAAATAAAAAATATCATCTAATGACGTCGCATCAGAGATAGTCCCAAGGAGACTGGCAACATTTCCCCTTTGTATAGCAAGGCTAATACGTTGGCAGAAATAATTGCCAGCCTTCCTGTCTCCAGACTTCTCCGTCAGCCGCCTGGACAACTCCTTGGCCAGGCGCTTAGCTGATGGTCCCCAAGGGCCCATCGTCTCGACCCCAAACGGCGCAAATTCGTAACCAGTACCGAGGTTAGCGTATTTGCGCAACTTGAGGTTCTCAGCAGAACGTTTATGATGAATGTTACTTTGACAATGCCGGCCGGATTTCAATAGAAAATGAGAATCAAATATTTGAATTCAAAACTTACTTTATAAAAAATGGGTCTTCCCCAACCTCATTATAATAAAAGGAAAATCAAAAGGCTCTAAAATGTTGAATTATTTTTGTTTCAGATGGCCGAACATGTAAGGGTCATTGGATTGAAAGATATAATATTTTTCATGTTAATATCTTTTACTCTTGCTGAATTCTCACCGTCAGAATTAGATATAACACCCAGTAAGTTACTGTATTAATAATTTGGTACTTAATGTATTCATAGTTTTAGTTTCCGTATCTATTGAACTAATAGGGCGTAGTACATAAATAAATTTAACAGTATACACATTACCAGATTTAATGGACCATGAAAACAACCTTGCAGACTACCCAAATGTAACACTACATATTATAATATTTTAACTAATTAATATAAAGATAATAAAAGGGCAACATAACCCTATGCAAAACCTAACTACAATTTGTAATTATGTTATTTTAGGTGCTACATTACCAGTACTTCAAGGTGAAGTAATACCATCAGAGGCTCGTGGGCAAGCAGACCTAGAGTTCAACTACCACGATCATGAACAATTAACTCGCTATCTACGAGCAGTATCTGCCAAGTATCCAGATCTCACAGCTTTATATTCTATTGGCAAATCTATACAGGGTATGAAAAGAAAACAGTCATATTAAAGCTTATTCATAATTATTTAGTGTTTTTTAGAAATTTAAATTGACCATGAAGTGCCTTAATCGCGTTTCCTAATCATCAAACACAGTAGACATGACTACTACGTGCTGTTATTGAACATAAGTAGCAGCCGCTTTTATTATTAAACTGCACTACAGCCTAGAGCGACAACAAAATATATAAAAAAAGATTTAAAGCGCCGACGACTGAAAAAAACATTTATCTTACAGCTGCCTCAGTCACCTCCACTATTCCGGCCAAAAGTGATTTTTCATGATTCTCTTAAAGAATTCAGGATTATAGGATGATGAGAACACATAGTCTGGTCATTTGTCGATTATTCTACAAAAAGACGAGTTTTTTAGTACAACTGCCAATTCGGTTGATAGAATGTGGATGCTTCCTACAACCTGTGGGTATCACAGGAGTAAAAAGACGATGTGAACTAAAGAAAACATTAAAGATTTTATGAGTATTTGATAAGTAAGTAATAAAATAAATTGCAGGTCGTGATTTATGGGTAATGGTTGTATCTGCATCGCCATACGAGCACATGATTGGGAAACCCGATGTTAAATACGTAGCAAACATCCATGGAAATGAGGCTGTCGGTCGAGAATTGTTACTGCATCTTATTCAGGTACATTGTGTTATTATGTTGTTTAAATAAATTATAGTTAGGTAAACGTGAATGATTGGTTAATATAATTGTATTTTGATAGTTAATGATATTATCAATTATTGTGAAGATAATAGGGAAATTGAGGTAACTAACTACTTAATTGAGATTGAGATTCACCTAGGTATTTGTATAGGTAGATAAACAAACATTATTATGATGCTATTGTATTAGATGTTAGAGGTATTTATTTTATTTAAAAGTTAAATCATTATATAATTTCTTTATTTTATATATTATTTTATGAAATAGAAAATTTTAATTTTGTACAGCCGTGCAGATAGGTATATCCGTGTTTCACACACTGCGACAATCTAGTCTAATTATCTAACAAGTAGATTGAGAATACGCAGAGGTTTTTTTTATTGTGACTCGACATATGACAGCACCCAACTTGATGTTAAGCTGAAGTGTGGTCCATGAATGGATGTCACTGCTACTACAATTCAATATCTGTAAGTAGCAAATACAATTCATTGGGGTTTGGTCGAAGTAATATCCAAGTGACATTTAAAAAAAGGTATTTTCGACTTACTATCAAGAAGCCCGACGACTGAAAATGCAATTAAGTTTACGGTAATCTCAGTCGCCGTCAAACTTTAAATTTAAAGAGCTCACCAGAACATTCTCCGTACTATAGGCAATAAAGGACGCAGTGTGAATTTCTTTGAATGGCAAAATGACTCGAGTATGCCGTGTTCTTAATCCACTTAGAACTCGTTTTGTCTTGTCATTAGCCTAGAAGTATTATAGGTAATCGTATCAGAAATATAAAACTTTGTAAAAATTGTATTATTATGTAAAAAATGTTCCCTTTTTTAGTTTTAATATTCAATGCCGACGTTATAAATAAAAACTACGATTTATTTTTACAAGGATTATTATGTTAACTATTTTTGTATTTCCAGCATTTCGTGACATCATACGCAACCGATCCTTATATAAAATGGCTATTAGATAACACCAGGATCCATCTAATGCCTTCAATGAATCCAGATGGATTTGCCATCTCTAAGGAAGGACAATGCGATACCATACATGGCAGGTTAGCAATTTTCATTTGAATTTTCGATTGGACTTTCATTTGAAGAACCGGATCGTCACGTAGAGATGTAGAGATATTATCGCATTCGGTGGATTATTAGGCTACATCGCAGGCTCATCGCATATAGGCAGTTCCTAAGTATAAGGATAAATTATGGGACTGATCGGATATCGATTCGATCAATAATGATGATTCACAACAGAATGCGGATGCATCTTTCAACTTATTATTGTATTTTTTAATAATAAAATATTGAGCTAATAAAAGTGTCTAGTATCATATACATTGAGTGATAAAGTTATTACATATATTTTAATTGAGATATAATAAAATTTTAATATTACTATATTTTAAGTTCAAAGATACAAATTGTACTAAACAATGCATTACCACTAATAGAACATAACTGCCTTAATTATTTTTTAAATTACAAAACATATTTTTAATACTCAATCTGATGGATAAATATTATAAATAAAAGATGAGAAAAAAATCTTTGATCCGACCGATTTTACGCGTAAACCATCGCCACCTAAAATTAAATTAAATACCCAATAGCAAAAATAAAAATTAATAATTTCCTTATTTTTTAGGCATAACGCTCGCCGTTTTGATTTAAATCGTAACTTCCCTGATTACTTCAAACAAAATAATAAGCATCCGCAACCAGAAACGGAAGCCGTGAAAGAATGGATCAGTAAAATACAATTTGTGTTATCTGGGTCTTTACATGGCGGCGCACTCGTTGCCAGTTACCCCTTCGATAACACACCCAATGCTAGTAAGTATTTTTGTTAACCTACCAATCAATCAATTAAATTATCACGTCTTAGTTTCCAAAGGGATAGGTAGAGATCGTGACAACTCTCTCCTTACATACAAATCCTTGTCAGATCAATATACTGACTCCATTGTTCTTTATTATACTAAATATTACATATTTACTCGTATATTTCTAATTCAGTTAGGCCAGCATGTGATTATTTAATTTCACCTGATTATGCGGTATAGTATAGTACCTAAGTTTTTTTGTTAACGAGATCATTTAGTGGCGTAGATATTTCTAGATTTCTTGCCCTACTATGCTACTGAAAGTGCTTGTACTGAGCCACTAAAGTACATATACCTACATCAAGGATGTATTGGCACCAAGTGGTTTTTAAACCGGTTTGCGACCGTCCTAAATAATAGGTGGTTAAATAGTATTATTTTTTTCACGCAAACCAAGGAATATGTAGATCTGCTGTTCTTTGTTCCGGTAAGACACGTTTTATTCATAAATTGGATATACCTATACATATTTTATTCGACTTCCTTAAGGCAACCAAAGAAGAACTAACCTCTTGGTTTCTTCCGAACCGGGATAGTACCACCACTTTCAAGTGTACAACTGTGAAGGCAGAATGGATGCGGCTATTACTTGCAGTTATTTAACTATTACTTGTAGTAGCAGTCACTTCCATTCTTGGACCACTCACCAGCTTAAAATAAGGCGGGATACTGTCTGTTTAACTACAATATTTAAAAAAAAAACGCTAATTTATCATTATACTTATCGCATATTAACCTGATTTGTCATGAGTTTACGGTCAACAATATTTTTAACAATATTTTTAAGATTGCGTTTTTTTATTTTACTAAATTAAGTTATTAGTCACCCGCAAGTATGCATAATTAAGAGAAAACATTGTTCATAATTGTTTCGCTACAGTTGGCTGACTGACGCACAATTAATACATACTGATTGAAGTGATAATAGCCACTAACTAGTACTGCGACTTGCAGTTATTCTTACTATAATAGTAGTCGCCTCTATCTACTCTTGATAAGCAAGGGGAGGTCCAAGAGCACCAACGACTGAAACAATCGACTCATCTCACTATGCCGGCGACTGATAATGATTAAGAATATTGTGCCACAATAAAAATTACTATCTAATATATAAAATTCTCGTGAAACGATGTTTGTAACAAAACTCCTCAGAAACAGCTTGACCGATTCCTACTAAATTTTGTGTGTATATTCAGTGAGTCTGAAAATAGGACGTAAACTATTTTTAATACTCCTAAGTGATAAGGGTGGTCTACAATATATATTTTTTACTTTTAGGTACAAAGATTATGTATACATACATAAGAGAAAAACTGCGGTGTCAGGTTGGGCAAGATAAAACGATAATCGTATCTCGTCGACGATTGGCAAAATAATAAAAGTTAGACTAAATCTACCAAATTGAGACTATTGATAATAATGATCAAACGTGTCGTCGCACAGACAATATTTGTCACAACGATTAATAGTCTCGTTTTATTGGATTTAGCCTAGCTTTTATTATTTTGACAATCGCCGACGAGAGACAATAATCGTTTTAATTTGCCAACCTAACCCCGCTGGATAACGCCGGGTTGAGCAGCTAGTTTTATTTATATATTTATACTTATTATTTTATTTCTTCCACATATCCCCTAAATGCAGTATTCCAAAACTACGCCCACTCGCCGTCCATAGCACCGGATGATGACGTATTCCGACATTTGTCCTTGACATACTCCAACAATCACGCGAAAATGTCCCGGGGAGTCTCCTGCAAAACTGGTTCACCAAGATTTGAAAAAGGAATCACTAACGGCGCTGCGTGGTACCCGCTAACAGGTGATATTTTTGTGATTATTTATTTATTATGACCCGACATCTTTCTGGCCTCGACCCGCCTGATGATAAGCAAGAGGAGGTCCAAGAGTGACGATAACTGAGAGAACCGAGCTTGTTTACAGCTGCCTCAGTCGCTGTCACTATGCCGCCCAATTATTTTTATCTGACCTCGGCTTGCCTTAAACCAGTCTCAGGGCGCCGACGCGACTGAAAAAACGACTTAGGTAACTTTTTACGGTTCGCTCCAAGGATCTAAGAGTAGGAGGCAATGGTTTATAGCCTGCCGATCCTGAGTATTTCCGCCACTTACAAGACGGTGATGTGACTAATTCGCGATTCGGGATCACCTTGTGAGTTGCCAATTCTACTAGGCCGGCATAGCGGATGGGACATGCAATTATTTATGTGTATTAGCAGTTGCCTCTATTCAAACAACACATCGATATATCACATTTAAGTATAAATCAGACAAAAGTATTTAAAACACTTAAGATAAGTAAAAAAGTACCTATATTTCGTGAAGCATAACAAATCCATTTAGTCTAGTGATAATAAAATTTATATTTTTAATGTTGATAATATGAATAATATTTAATATTAATACCGATTATCCAGAAAAATTGGATCACCACTTTTCAACCAACCTCCTCCTTTTAGGAAGTCGGTTAAAAAATGAGGAATAGGTATAAAGGAATAGGATTTGGTCGGAGAACACCCTCCTGGGTCTGCCTCGATTAACGCATCCATGCACATCAGATTTATAAATTCTTTCGTTAACTTTCACTTAAACTACTATTATTATTTTTTATGAATCTAAAGAGACCCTTTTTTATTGCACAGCCAGTGTACATGCGCAAACGTTCCCCCACTACGTTAAAATCTTGCCAATTTACGTGTCGCGGACTATATATTTGCTCCGGGCCTGTTTGTTTAGGAGTCGTAGTTAGTGATTACCTAGTCTGTCAATAGAGGGTAGTAACCCAGTCGCGTTTCGAGGTCAGTTTGTAAGTTGCCGGTTCCAACTTTATAGTGGATACGACTGCTAGGCATGCACCTCAGTTTATTATCAGGTGAAGTGTTGTCAATGGAGAGACAATCGAGCGCTATTTTCCACGATCCTGACACAACTCCCTTGCTTCCCTTACATTCACAATTATCTTCATACAAGCTCTACGGTTATAGGCACTAGGCAACTCAGCTTTCTTGAGGATGTCTCCGATTAGGTCGCTGTTGTCAAATGTCGAGCCACAATAAAAATAAAATGAACTAAATAAAGTTAAGATGGTTTCATTTTTGATTGACGTTTGAACATTGGGCTGATAATGTTTTTTTGTTTGTTAGGTGGAATGCAAGATTACAACTACTTATGGCACGGATGCATGGAAATCACCTTGGAGATATCATGCTGCAAATATCCACCAGCTCATGAGTTAGCTAAGTATTGGCAGGATAATAAAGAGGTTAGCATCATGGGTTCTTATTTATTGTATTAACTAACTTTTAAAATTACATTTCTATACTAAGCTACTAAAGTGCTTGTATCATAGAAACAGGACAACCAAAGTACACATATCAAAGATACATTGGTACCGGTGGGTGGTCTCGAACTCGTGCTCTTCGGTTTATGTAACCATTGCACTGCCACGGTTGCCTTATAATTGAATTCTTACAATGAATGGTATAATATTTAACGACAGGCGTGGCGTAGTGGTTAGGACACCAGTCCGTTAAGCGAAAGTTCTGGGTTCGATTCCCGGTCGGAGCAAATGTTTGTTTCATGGGGCAGATATTACCACTGGTCTGGTTATGACAGTGTTGCCCAGATTGCCGAGCCGGGGTAGTACAGACCGTGAAGTGACATGGACGCATTTCGGGATCAGCATTGTAATCAGCTTCCAACTAGGCCGGCGACTACTATTTGACTACTACTTACAGATATTTAACTGTAGTAGCGATCACCTCCATTCATAAACCGCACTGGAGCTTAACATCAGGCGGGGTGCTGTCATATGTCGAGTTACAATATATATAAAAAATAGTAATCAAAATTGAATTGAATTGAATTGAAAACATTTACGCGCTCAAATCGGTCAGCTGCGACCGAGAATCAAACCCGACGTCTATCGCCTAACACGCGACCTCTCTGACCACTAATCTACACAGCACCTAAGTATGTAAACGCTTTAGAATTCTTCTTTCACTTTTTAATCGTGCAGTTATTTCAACAGTCCATCCACGTCCCATTTAGCCAGGTTAATACTACATGCAATACTTGTTTTTGATTGTTTTTATCTATTCATATCGTGGCAAGTGGCGCTCAATTGTCTCTGCCTATCCCTGTGGGATAAAGGCTTGATTAATAATAATAAAACTAATATTATAAATTAAAGATGTTTATAGATGCACAACAAAATATATTTTTAAAGATTGAATAAGAATGAAACTAATGCAGTAATTAATATTACGAAAGATGGTACCAATGATGCTGCAGAATTCCATGGAGCAAGAGGTTCCAATATGCCAACAACTCCACACGCGACACGAGGCCCTGCATTGCCTGTCAACAATGATCCCTCATCACCAACCTTACCCAAATCATCTTCCAACTCATGCAAAACTAACGCACGACCCAAAATATTGTTATATCCGCGCAGTGTCATCAATGGATCAACAAAATCAACATTGCCTTCGCGATTTGCATTAAAAATAACATTGCCTAGATCGCCAACATGTCGTATTTCGTGGTGTTGGCCGCCATGTACCATGTTTGCAGTGTCGAAATGTCCAAGTGTTAGATCACAATCGCTTATATCACCAGCTTCGTGTATATGGAACCCATATCTACCCGGTGGCATTCCAGTAATGTTCCCAGACACATGCAACCCATCGTCGGTTTCAGCAAATACGATTCTACCTCTGACTTCTACATTATTTAATGAGCCAAGTAAAAATGCGGTTGCTTTCCTTTTGTCATCATCACCGAAGGCCAAGTGTGCGGTTACAATTAAACAAAAAACAATTGTAATAGTTTTCTTAAACATTTTACTAAATTTAGGTGTCGATTTTCAAACTGACGAAATAATACTGATATGAAGATAAATCGTGTACTTAAATAAGTATTCCGGTTTATCTACACGTACTATTGATAATATTGTTTTTGAATTAGTTCACGGATTATTTCTTTTAAGCTGGCATCTATACAAAGTAAAATATATTTTATTTATAAATATACTTATTTATAAACATACACTAAGTAGTGCGTTGTTTTGTTTTTCTCTAGAAGCTTTACCCATCTTATCCGTAGTCTAGATTATATAGGCTAGGTCTAATAAAATGTTTAGGAAAATATAAACAAATGAAGTCAAATTATCACGTCTCCGTTTTTGATAATGGAGTACCACTTTCCAATATCCTGACTCTCCTTCCTCACATCCACAGTTCACTTTATACAAGTTGGCTATCGGTAACCCCGCTAATTATGTACCTGATTTGATTAAGAAATAGTTTTGTGGGTCGCCCTTGCTTTCATATCTCTTCCACTCATAGGTATCTGATTCATCTATAAATCTTTTCTTAGTAAAAATATAAATGTTTAATCGGGAATTATTAAGTTAAATTACCGGCACTCGTGGCGCATTGGTATACCAGGCCGGTCCGCGCAGTACCAAGTTTAATTCCCAGTCGGAGCAAAGATTTGTTTCATAGCATTTTTTGTAATTACAAAAAGCTCTTATTTAAAAAAAAGGCAAAATAAAAACTCCGTTCAGCTGCAGTGGACAGGGATTTGCGATTTTTTTATGCAATCCCATTGGTTATTATTTCTCCGTTTCTCAGATCCGCAAGCTCGCTCCGTTTCAATGGACAGGCAGTATGAGACTGCTACTTGCACATATTTCACTTTGGTGTTAGTCGTATTCATTCATGGGCCGCACTCTTTAACATCAGGCTCGGTACTGACTGTCATACGTCGAGCCATAATATTAATAAAACTGCATAAGAAATAAATATAATCAAGTTAACTGAATCAAGTTTAAGTTTCACATCGTTAACTAATTAAACTTTATCGTTCTGTAGTATTTTCTTAAATTTTGCGCGAACATTGATTAATGAATCAAACAAACTTACAATCGCGTTTATTTTTGGTTATTGATTTTGCATATTTTTTTATTATTCCGACGTTTCGAGAACTTTGCAGCCATCGTGATCACGGAGAGTCTCCAACGGACTAAGATGCTCTCGAAAGGTCATATTTATTATTATTCCGACATTTCGAGAGCTTTACAGTCACGGAGAGTCTCCCATGGGATACGTTGGCTGCATAGCTATCGAAATGTCGGAATAATAAAAAAAAATGTAAAATCAATAACTAAAAATAAACGCGAAGTAGGCCGCATTAAGTTTGATTCATTTATCGCTCTGCTTTGGAATTTGACTAAATTATTATTTATATTCCAGTCACTGATCAAGTATCTGGCAGAGGCCCATCGTGGTGCACACGGCTTTGTCACTGACGAGAATGGCAATGCCATTGAGCGCGCTGCCATAAGAGTGAGAGGCCGTGACGTCACATACCACACAACCAAATATGGAGAATTTTGGCGTATACTCCTACCAGGAACATATAGATTGGAGGTAATGGATTTTGCTTTATAAAAATAAATAAAATGAAATAAATATTAAGACATGCACGCCAGTCCGTGAACGCTTAAAGTCCCAAACAAACCAAATTGACACGCCTTTTCCCACAGGGATAGGCAGACACAGAAGAGCGCCACTTGCTACAAATCCCTCGCTTCTCTCGCATCCACAATTGTCTTTATACAAGCTCTACGGTTATGGGCACTAGGCTCTATGGAATGAACTATTCAATAATTAGATTGAATATTGTAGTATATCATGAATAAAATATACAACCTGAGAATATAGGTTTTATTAAGCAAAATTGGACATAGTGACAATTATGACATATTTTATTAAGTATAAAGAAAACAGGCTAAGATCATCACATTCTCCCCGGCTGAGTTACAGCACGTAGTCTTCAAAATACTTCAGCGACCGACGGAGGCGAGCAGAGCGGCGCGGCTTAGTCTTTACAGACTCCTCTAGACGACGAGATTCTTGAGACCCTGAAGCTACAGGCTCTTGTGTAACCTCCTCTGACTCTGGATCAGATCGGCGAGGAACAGTGGGAGCCAAATACCGATTAGAGACAATTAATTCTCTACCATTTGGTCGTCGCACCAACGAATGTGATGTGATTAATGTGATTAACTTCTACAAGATCGACTTCTTTGACAATGTCGTCTAAATATGCATAGACTCCTTCGAGTTTTTCAATAGTAATAATAGAATTGCTCGCTGAAAGGCAGTACGCCGTTAGTTACTACAAAAGACATACGTTCAAAGGTTTCCGCAAGCTTCAAAGACGGTGTAAGGCTTGTCTTCTACTAATATAAGAATTTGATGATAAGCACTCTTTAGATCAATTTTACTAAATATCTTGTATTTCGCTACTTTCGATACTAATTCATCCATATGTGGAAGAGGATAGGCGTCAAACTGTGAAAATCTGTTTATAGTCTGGGAGTAGTCAATTACCATTCTTTTCTTATGATTCTCATTCGAAGTAACAACTACCTGTGCTCTCAATTATTCAATTATTTGATTCTGTAACAACGCTTTCACCTCTTTGTTAATAAATTGTAAATCCATATCTGAATGTCTTCTTGATTTCATAGCAACAGGTTTATCAAAAGGTAATAGATTTAAAGTTTATTTTCTCTATATTTGCTTGTGTCAAAAGGCACAGTTTCAATGATGGCTTTGTACCGCCAAAATGTACTCGTATGACATCGTGTCCGAGTATGACGTCTACGCAAAGTTTGTCCATAATCATTAGTTTGGCCTCAATTATTCGTTATAATCTGCTCATCTCATTTAGTCTATCATCAAACAGTATTATTGAGCTACCTACTTCCTTAGCAAATCCAGGCTGTTACAATAACAAAACACCTATATATCCTAATCAACCAACAACGTGAATTATGGCTATAGCGTCTCATCCAAGGGGATGCTTAGATACAGCAGATAGAGTTAATGGCAAATTACAGGCCGATTCATTCCTCACTCATCTTAGGACCCGTAACTTAGGGAATAACACTTTTAGTGAATCTGATACAGAGACAGTATCGGCAGTCACGACCATCTTATGCCATGCTAGATACGCAGCGAATTCACTGCCTACCCGGTCACGCGAGTATGTGCACTCGCTAGTCATAGATGAACTCATGTCTCCTGAGCTTCCGACTTCCTTGACACTTAACCGAGAACAAGCCCGTGAGGAGTTCACAAAGGTCGTTGACTACTTACTCTATAATGAGATAATTCACAACCTAAACCAAACCTTTCAGGATTAGGTTACAATGATAAAAGATGCTAATGCGGAAGCAGATGAAGGAGAACATATAATTGTCCTGGAAGCACATTACCTCACTTTTGACGATAGAATAAATAAACTATCTGATATGGCTGGCAACCCACTTGCCAAAAAGGATGTATATGTCACCGATAGTCTTACTAACTACTACGTGCATACCTTGTGCATACCAGTGAATTCGCTGGTTGTAGGGATAAGTGACGACAGTGGCAATGAGGTTGTTCTGGATGCAGAAACAATCAAAAGGCTGTACCCTCAACTTTAGAAGGTATATAACAGCGAATAACGCGTCTAGAGTATTCTCTACATGGTTGGAAGCTATACTGGAGCATGCTCTTCGGCTAAGGTTTTGCCTAGAACAAGTAGCGAAATGGCGAAATGACAAAATTCTTAGCTGCGACAAATATTGTAAATGAAAATCAATACTATGGGTTCAACCGGGAGCTAGGACCGGCGAAATCAACGAACGTTAGTTCGGCGTCGAATTGCCAGCGAGAAGTCGCTCAAGAATTACCAGGGATGACTTAAAAAGCCGAAAAATACAGTGGCGACTACTACCATCCTTGATAATAATATATCATATAAAGAAGGTAAACTCATTCAGAGCGCAACTGGACCAGCCGATCCAGTTGCATTAGCTGACATTGTCGATGTAGTCTCCAGGGACGTCCACTCTAACTTTGTGTAAGAATAAGAGAAAATGCATGCTCCTGATCTTTGAAATCTTTAGTTTTACAACACCGTAATTCCACATGTGCTATCAGCGTAACGTGACTGAATTAGCCACGGAATAGTATATAGATAATATCCTCTCTCTTACTAAGCTAGCATCGTTATCACTAAAAAACATTATTTAGAATATACTGAACATACTAAAGGAATTTATAGTCACAATAGCTGAAGCGCCTAGAAGAGATGTATCAAAAGGGGATGATCCTAGACTATACTCAAGAGGATCTATGGTGGAGTTGATTCCTGGAGAAATTCTATCCGAAGCAAAAGCGATTAGAAAATCTATGATTAATGACAAAGACAACAAGAAGGCAAAAGGCGTGGCCGTGTCAGAAGAAGTACTTTATAAGGGGGACAGTATCCTTAATGCAGTCAATAACCTCCATCCTGGTCAACGTGAGATCTATTCTTATGAAAGCTATGACTCCTAGATTTTCCAAAGCAATCACTTTTGGTCCTACCAACCACATGGAAACCGTAGGACTGACCAACAGCTCAGTCGATTCCAAGTATTTGGAACAGCTCAGAGATCGATCTAGGTCCAGAAAGGATAAGCAGAAGTAATCTTGCAAATTGCAGCTCCTAACCTACTAGATAGCATCCTGTCTTAATTATTATATTGACTAAATGGTCGAGTACACGTATTAAGAGCTCTATTGAATTAGAAACTAGTAGTCTCCTTTATAATGGACTAGAACCAATCCCCTGATGAAATAACCATTTAAGAATTGAACATAAAATATAATAATATTTTTAAAAAGAAGATTCACTGGTCATGTTGGCAAACTTGTGCCACTTGAGGAGACAATCAAAGGATTTTCCAAGATCCTCAAAGAAGATTATGACCATCTCCCTAAAGTAGCATTTTACATGGTAGGACCTATTGAAGAAGTTGACGCCAAGGCAGAGACTCTCGCTAAGATTCTTGCTCGCTAATTTGGAATGAGGTTGTTCTGAATGCAGAAACAATTAAAAGGGTGTACATCAACTTTGGAAGGTAAATACTCGTAACAGAGACAAAGAAAACAAGAAGGCAAAAGGCATGGCCGTGTCAGAAGAAGTACTTTATAAGGTGGACAGTATCCTTATAAAGTATGCAATGCATACAATAGCCTCCAACCAACAGCTCAGAAATGTAATCTTGCGAATCGCACATCTGCAAAATAATAAATCATTTTATAATGTAAAAAAACGATTAACATAACCATGTTGGGTGCCGCAAATAGAGTTGGAAGCAGCCTTTTGGCTGTAAAATCCGCAGCTGAAAAAGCTATCTCAGAATGTGAAAAAGTGGGTGGCCTTCGTATCTATCACCAACAAGCGAGACTATGCTACTAAAGCCGCCGATAAAAAAGAAAAAGGTAAGGTAACTGCCGTCATCGGTGCCGTAGTGGATGTTCAATTTGAAGACAATCTGCCACCAATTTTAAATGCCCTCGAAGTAGAATACCGCCCATTGGTCTTGGAGTTGGGCAGCATTTGGGTGAAAACACCGTCTGAATCATCGCTATGGACGGTGAGCCACCCATCAGAATCCCGGTCGGCGCTGAAACTCCCGGTCGGAGAGGAGCCCAATCCCCACAGACAAGAGCGCTGCCATTTACGCTTTCGCCCCAGAGTTCGTGGACATGTCTGTCCAACAGTAGATCCTCGTCACAGGCATCAAGGTTGTGGATCTGTTAGCTCCCTATGCTAAGGGAGGTAAAATTGGTTTGTTTGGAGTTGCTGGTGTAGGCAAACCGTCATATCATGCAACTCATCAACAATGTGGCCAATTTGTATTTGAGCGAGTTCTAATGACCGTTAACGCATTGGATAACGCTTGTTTATAAGCGTTATCCAATGTCAAAGTAGTATTTTCTAGGAGACGTTGGCGAATTGAAGACGATGATATGCCAGTAATAAAAGCATCCCGAATATATTCACTCTCATTATGTTCAGCGGTTACTTCTTTAAAATTACAATCTTTTGATAGCAGCTACAGTGCTTGGAGATACTGGTCTTCACTCTCCCCTCGTTGTTGATGTCTTTTAGAGACTTTGTGTCTGGAAAATATTTCATTTATCGGTTTTAGGAATAACCCATCAATTTTCGTTATTGCACTTTCATAATTATGACAGTCTTTAATATGCGTATATAGTTCAGGAGAGAGGTGGTTTATTAGTATTTTGTATTCAGTTTCTTTACTTACAGCATGATTGTCTGGATTAATAGAGATTAGGAAATTGTTGAATGTCTTCTTCCAGTGATTTCATTGTGGCGAAAAGTCGGCGTTGGCGGACGGGTCAGCGTCAAATCTTTCTGGGCGTAGATATTTATCCATTTATTTTAATGCTTGCCTAATAAATTGTAGTATATCATGAATAAAATATATAACCTGATAAAATAGGCTAATTTGAAATAGTGACAATTATGACATATTTTATATTTATAAAGTAAACAGGCTAAGATCATCACAAATATTACCAATATTTGTTTATAAAAAAAGACGAATATTTGCTCCGGGTCTGTCTGGTTTTCTAAAAGTGGCAGGCGTGGTGCCTAGTCTGCTGATCCGGGGTAGTACCACCACTTACAAGTAAACAGACCATGAAGTGACTTAGTCGCGTTTCGGGAACAGCTTGTAAGTTGCCGGTTGCTACTAGGCTGGCATAAAGGAAGCAACAGCTACTTACAGTTATTTAACTGTAGTGGCAGTCGGATTCATAGACCGCACTCTAGCTTAACATCAGGCGGGTTGCTCTCATATGTCGCGCCACAATAAAAATAAAAAACCTTATTAACGTCTGATTTATTTATGAAGACGCGACATTGACCTTGTGCCCCAGTGCCGCCCATAAAAAACCCATTTGAACCCAATGGTTACGCTCTCGGTTTGCGTAACCATTCCACTACCACACCACTACACCACAGTCGCCTGTAGTGGTAGTGGTAATACTGAGGGACAGTCGTTATAATGAAGTGTTTAATATTTCAGGTGACGGCAGAAGGCTATTTGCCGCAAGATATTGAATTTCTAGTTATTGAGAGTCATCCTACTTTACTCAACGTAACATTGCACTCCGCTAAGGTAAATCATTTAAGATAATACAGCTGTCATTTGGTGTACAGGCGGATCTTTGCTTCGGGTCTATTTATCAAAGAGTAGTAGGCAGTAAGTAGTACCCAATCTACCGATCCGGGGTAGTAGTGGGTAGTACCACTTACAAGTATACATTTACGTGACGTCATTTAGTCGCGTTTCTGTTACCGGTTCCAACTAGGCCAACATAGGGGGGGTGACCACACTCCAGCTTAACATCAAGCTGGGTGCTGTTATATGTCGAGTCACAAAAAAACTTGAAGCGACTCAGTCGCGTTTCGGAATAAGCTTGAAAGTTTCCCATTTTAATTTGGCCGGCACATTGGACACTTGTGTAATATTTATCATTTATTATGATTGTATTAATATTTTTTTGAATTATTGTAAATAAATTGCACATTATAATTTATACCTATCTATTTGTATTATACACATTGTTGTTGAAGTTAAGATTTAGGTTTAGTATAATTGTGTATAGCTTGTCTAACTATCAATGACGCGCCCCTCCACTTCATTAGTTTATTTAAATGTGTGAATGCAAATATTTCTAACTATACTATTGTACTTTATAAGCGTGCTCCTACTTTTGTGTTTAACCAGCAACTGAAAGACCAATTCAATTTCATTTTCGGTGTGTTGCATTCATATTTTATATTTGGTCGTTTGCATAAATGCAGTAGAGGAGCGCGTCATTTCGGCTTAGACAGACTTTAACTTATAAATAGCACGCCTTTTACTGGTTACTGGTACTGTGAACTAATGTTTTCAGCAGTAGATTCTATTTCAAATTACTTCGAAATAATACCTGAACTGAAAATATTACTTAAAATTTAGTAATTGGGTATTATAAAATAAAAACATTTACATTTTGAATATAACCTAATTTTTAATTTTTTTTAAAGTTAAATATTGTAAAAAAAACGCAGCGTAAATCCGACCGATCTGCTGAAGTTTTTAGGAAACCTGCAGGCCACTTCCAGCAAGTAGAGATCGCTTCTGTGTCTAGTATTAAACGACTACTACTAGTCATATAAATATATATATGATTAATTTTGAGCTAAAGATCTGATACTGCTAAAGATCTAGACCATTGATTCCTAGTGGTCCAGGTGGACCCACGGGTTCACGTGAGGCACAACGGGGGTCGTTGGCGTAACATAAAAATGGGGGTCTTGTTTCGATAGTGAAGAACTAAAATGTTGGCTTGACTTTACCTATCATTGTAGGCAGATATTTCAAGTAGCTCAACGACTGTTACTTGTAAAAACTTGTTTATTCCAAATTCAGTACAACGTGTCAAGAATTGCAAAGACGGTTTATTGGGAATATGGTAAAAATGTAGGGGTCCACCGGATCCAGCAAAATTTTGAAGGGGTCTATGAGAATGAAGTTTGGGATCTTCAGATCTAGACGCTAACTTATTTATGTTTATAAACTTTTAAGCCTTTTAAAACGAATCTGATGATTAATTAGTTATAATGTAAATATGGGATGGTTTTGGTGCTTAATAATTTATTGTTCCTAGGGTCAACGGATACCGACAACTCCAGGACGAAAACATTCTCCAAGATATAATTTTTCAGCAGTAACTACTCCAGTCAAACGTGAAGAGAATACAGACACAATAACTTTTCCTGATTAAATAAAAACATAACCAATAATAAAAATATTTCAGATATTTACCGCCAATGCTATAATTTTAAAAACATAGCGATAATTGTTTATGGTACATTTTTTAATTAGCCTCGAATATAAGTTTATAGTTGCAAGTAGTTTAATATATATTTAATATTATTTTATTCAAATAAAAATGATCTCATTCTGATTATAATTTTAATATCAATGTAAAAAATCAATGCCAACTAGAACATGCGCGTATTTCCTTTAACATGTGTGTAAATACCCAAAAAAATAATGTTATCTGAATATATCCTTTCATTTATTACTGTCTCTTTCTTATTGCCTGATTACCAAATTTTTGCAGCATTTGAGGTGATGGGTGTAGCATGACATGTACATACTTATTGTAAAGTTAAAGGTAAGAATTGCACTGCCTAAATTTAGCTTACTTGTATATTTTTGACAAAAAATATTAAAAAGTCCTATTTAAGAAGCTCTGAGACAAAATGTAAACAAATCACTTTTAATACTGACAAATAATAATGTAAAGCTGTGTAACCATTTTATGTAGAAATATTTTGTTTTGTATTTAGCAGGATTATATCCGCCAAAGATCTTAATCTTCTTGTTGTTAAGTTTTTACTGTTTGACGGTTGTTTTTAATTTTGTAATATTTGATTTTAATATAAAACGAACCTAAAAATAGTCGCAGGCAATAGTTGTAAAAACGTTTTGGTACCACTGGTCTAATTACCACTCTATCTTTGTTTACATTTTGTCCCAGGGGTCGATAAATGTTCTATAGTTTTTTTCTTTCTTCTTGTATATGGCTTTAGTATTTAACTTGCCAGTGTCAAAGTAAAAATATATGGTTCAATGTTAAAACATTGTGAGGTTGATGATGATTGTTTTAGTAAAGCGGCGGAAAGCCTTTACTAAAACTTCAGAAGGAGTCTTGGAGGGAACATGAAGAAACACGTTTCACAACTTTAAATTACTTGTTTATACTTGATCAACTTAAAAATTATTACTGGATAACAATTCCACCATTATTACACATTAATATTAATAAAAAACACAAGCTTTTCAAATAATTCAAAATTGCGCGTCCTGTCAGTTGCAGTTACCCGCCAAAACTCAATGTTCTATAGTTCATATTAATTGTCTATGGTTGATTATAACAAATAAAAGATATGGAACTTATTCTGCCCCAAAAGCACACAAGTTTCAATCAAAAAACAACACTTTCCACAGACAAATAAATTCAAAATTTTTAACACTTTCCAAACAACTAATGTTCTTATTTATCGACCGCCTAAAACAACAAAGATAAGGTTTTTTTTTTTAATTTTCAGCTTGAATTAAACTCTAGACCTAAAATAATAAAATGTTTAATTTTTAATTTTCAGCGAATAGATGGTGGTCCTTATTATAGGCCGGTGCCCATAGCTCCACGACCGCCCCCAGGTCCAGCGCCCGCCTCCAGTATATTCACTTCGCTTTCAAACTCATTTAATAGTTTTGTATCAAATATCTTCGGTTAAATAGGATTTTGTAAAAAGAAATAACCAAACGGGCTTCGCATATGACAGCACACTGCTTGATGTTAAGCTGGAGCTTCTATGAACAGAGGCGACTACTACTACTACAGTTAAATAATTGCAAGTATCAATCGCATCCACTATGCCGGCCTAGGTAAAATCGCTAATTCTAATTTCGATCTCTTCTAATTGGTCTATTTCGAATTTGTTTTTTTTTATAACTTTATAACTAGGAACCACTACTTTTTGTACATAGATAAATAGGTTAAAATTTCTACTTTATAATAATTACTTTTAGGATTAAATTAAGTTATTTATTGTTAGTATACTTTATTTAAAAAAAATGTTTTTTCTTTATAAAATTACAGCCGACCGTGACCAAATTGTAAAGAAATTAGGACCCGTTCAAAATAACCAATGAAATTACAATCTTTATTATTTTTTTTATTGTGGCTCTATATATGGCAGGACCCCGCCTGATGTTAAGCTGAAGTGGCAGTCGCATCTACCTAGCAGGCCTTATTTTGCGTTAGATTTAAAACTAGAAATTAGTAACCAGAGTCTGAATGAAGAGAATCGTGGAAGCGAAGAAAGCAAGAGTTGTGTCAAGGATGTTAAAAGTAGCATTCCATTGTGTCTGCCTGTCCTTGTGGGAGGCGTGACTATTAGATTGATTATATATTTAAAATCACCAGATTAATTCATAGGATAGAATATAAAAAAAGAGATTAAAATGAGATGTATGTATATTTAAAAAATAATACTTAAATATAATTATTTAAATAGTAACAAAATGCAATCACAATATTTGTTGGAATAAATTTAGCAATGATGTAAATTGTGGCTCGATATTTGGCAGCACCCCACCCAAGAAGCTGTGATTTGACGTGACGAAGACAATGGCCGAAATAGATGGCGATAGGGGTACTTCTTTCAGTCGTGTGCGCTCTTGGACTATCCCTTGCTCACCATAAGACATGTCGAGGTCAGATGTTGGGTCCCAATAAAAAGAGAGGCATGTTCAGCTATCAAATAATATAATTTTCGAAACCCTCACCTGAAAGGGGAGGGTATGGCTGCAACGGGCGCGGGGCGGAGAGCGTTTTTTAGTCTGCCCTCAGTAATTGGCTGAAATTCATTTTGTATTTATTAAATATTATGATGTCTTACAACTGCCATGTAAAGAACGCAAATCGTACGGTAAATTTTACAATCAATCAATCAAATTGTCACGCCTTTTTCCCACAGGGATAGGCAGAGACAATGGGGCGCCATTAAAATTTTACACGTTATATAAAATTTTATCGATGCAATATTTTCGAAGCGTCTTTGTGCACGCAGAGGAAAACGCAAACTGGATGCTCCCTGCTTGAACCATAAAAAGCTATGCAGCGGATTCCGCTCTCCGCCCCGCGCGCTCACTCTGCCCAAGCACAGAGGGTTATGTAGAACGAGATTTAAAAAGCTGCTTGCAATCCGCGCCTAACTCTAAAGAACACAGCAACAAGTGCCGCCAATTCAATTCTCTCATTGGCACCTGACGCCAATCTTGCTTCCATGTCAGCCAATGAAATCCACAAAGGCATCAAGACTTCAGGTGGCAATTTTACTGAAATGAATAATTAAAAATATTATTATTAAAATAAACAAATTAAAAATTGATTAATTTACTCGTCAATCAATCAATCAAATGGTCACGCCTTTTTCCCACAGGGATAGGCAGACCCAATGGAGCGCCACTTGCCACGATCCTGACACAACTCCCTTCACATTTAAGGCGAACGTGGTGTATTGGCAGTGAAATGGCTACGTGAGCCGAGTGGCACGGGTTCAAAACCAATCACCGGTACCAATGTATATTTCATAAATGTAATTTGGTTGTCTTGTTTCTATGATACAAGCACTTTAGTAGCTTAGTATACAAATGTATAAATAAAAAATATATACCAAATTCATAATTCTCTTCATACTAGCTCTAAAGGTTATGGGCACTAGGCAACCTAGCTTTCTTAAGGAGGTCTCCAATTTGGACGACAAACACCCGGCAGGCCCAGGAGGCCTGCCGGCTTACTTGTCATTCCTTCACATTTCAGTATTTAACATTTATTTGGGCCCGACATATGACAGCACCCTGCCTGATTTCATCCGGCGGTTTCTACTAGGCCGGCATAGTGGATGTGAATCCTACTTACAATTATTGTACTGTAGTAGCAATCTCCTTCACTAATAGACCGCACTCTAGCCTAACATCAGGCGGGTGTTGTCATATGTCGAGTTACAATAAAAAAACAGCAATCTTACCATGTTGTGTTATAGTATATATTTCTGTCAGTATGTCCGTGAGTGATAAACCCTTTGTTATTTTAACCTCGTTAATTTCTGATGATTAATGTTAAAAAAATATAAATTATTTTGGCTACGGCATATTATGTAACCGACTAATAAGCTACTTACAGTCAGTTAACTGTAAGTAGCAGTCACAACTACTATGCCGGCCTAGTTGAAACCAGCAACTTACAAGTTGAGTGACTTTACAGTCTGTGTAATTGTAATTGGTGGTACTACCCCGGATCGGCAGACTGAGCGAGCACCACTGCCTACCACCCGACCCAAAGCAAATATCCACTTTTTCTAAAAACTAATATTTTGTAATTTTAATCAGATTAAGTCAATCAAATATCAAACTTTCACACCTTTTTCCCACAGAGATAAGCAGATACAATGGAGCGCCACTTGCCACGATCCTGACACAATTCCCTCGCTTCTATATCCACAATTTTTATCATACATTTTGGTTATGGGCACCAGGCAACTCAGCTTTCTTGAAGATGTCTCTAATTTGATCGGAGATTAAACATTACAAATAAAAGCTACAAAACAAATATTTGCTCGGACCGGGAATTAAACCCGGGACTTTCCGCGTGTGCCAACCATTACGCCACGCCTTTGTTTAAAAAGGATACTGTCGAAACATATATGTAATTCCTCATCATTCATCAGCCAAGACAATATTGAATCTATGTCTGTACGCAACGGGTGTCCAAGGCACGTGTATACGGAGTCCTCGTCGACAATCTTATGCGACAACCAAGTACTTTGCAATGCGTTTAACACTTTGCGCATATCACCCCCGGATAATGTTAACAAAGCCTTCATACCATCGTCGGTCATTTTAACACTGTAATTAGAAATTCAATTAGTTTTGAAACGAAGTTCTTTATCGCGCGTTGCGAAAGGGGACTAGACGAAAAAAATTAAGACCAAAAGTTGTAACGACACTTTGGGAAAAACGGAACCCTTATAGATTCGTCATGTCTGTCTATCTGTCTGTCCGTCCGTCCGTCCGTCCGTATGTCACAGCCACTTTTTTCCGAAACTATAAGAGCTATACCATCGATGCAGTTTTTTCAAGACATTTAAATAAAATAGAATCCCAAACACATGTTTCCTACTTCAGTTACCACAAGCCAATTAATACTAAAATTGAGCCTACTGATTAAGTTTATGTTACATTATATTTGTTATTAATAAAAAAAATATTATAACTTAAAAAAAATATATATTACAATTTCTTCACTAATTAATCAAAAGGAACTTCTCTCCATCCTTGTCCCTTGACACCTCTCAAGTTTTTATTACTATTGTGCCTCAAAATATTTATTTAAATCCTTTCTTGCACCAAAATGCATAGTGACGGCAGCTGAGGCAGCCATGAACTGACTTGGTTGTTTCAGTCGCCGTCACTCTCGGATTTCCACTTGCTTACCATCAGGCGGCTCAAGGTCAATTGTCGTGTTGCAATAAAAAACTTAAAAATAGGTACATAGGCGAGTTTAATGCCTATTAAGCATTATCTAACAACTAACCTTTGGAATGATGAGAAATTAAGGGCAGGGTGCAAATATACTACAAACTACAATTACATAAACTACATACAATTATTACAAGTATATGTAAGTAAAAATAGTGGTAGATCGGAGACGGGGCAACCGGACCCGGAGAAAATTTTCCTATCTTTTTTTATTACCAAATATTTGTAAAATTTAATCTAATAAATATTACAAAAAAAGCTATGAAACAAATATTTGCTCTGATCGGTAATCAAACCCGGGACGTGACGCGTAACGAACTAGTTGATTATTATTGAGACTTGAAATTTGACCTCGACTCGCCTGATGGTAATCAAGAGGAAGTCCAAGAGCGCCGACGACTGAAAAAAAACTATTTACTTTACCTTGTCGAGACACAATAAACAAGTTTTTACAAATAAATACTCGTAATACTATATCGATAATAAATAATGAATAATATTCAAAGAGTGGTAGGCAGTGGTACCCAGTCTGCCGATCCGAGGTAGTACCACCACTTACAAGTATACAGACCGTGAAGTGACTTGGTCGCGTTTCGGGATCAGCTTGTAAGTTGGCATAGTGGAGGTGATTGCTACTTACAGTTATTAAATTGTAGTAGCAGTGACATCCATTCACACTTCAGCTTAACATCGTGCACCCCGCACATTAAAAATTATAAAAATTGTCGCATACCCTTCAGCTTCAACAATTTGTTGTAACCTTGGAATAATTAACTCTTTCTTCAATGGTGCGAAACGAAACCGTGTGCATCTTGATTGCAGCGCAGGAATTATTTTACCCAAATAATTGCATATTATACAAAATCTCACATTATCCGTGTACTTTTCCACAACTGAAAACAAACAAGTATTTTTTTAAATTCTTATCGGGACCCGACATATAACAGCACTTCACTTTTTGTAAACTGGAGGCCGGTCTATTAATGGAGGTGACTGCCACTAGAGTTAACTGTAAGTAAGAGTAGCGTCACATCCTCTTTGCTTGCTGGCCTGGTTGAAACCTAGAATTTACAAGCTGATACCAGTATACTTATAAGTAGTATCATTTTTTTTTATTGTCTACTGTCTTAGTGGTCTTAGTTATTGTCTTAGTGGAAAGGAGATGAGATGGCGAGATGAGATAAACTCCTACAAATAGTTGGTGGCGAGAGACCGCAGTGTCGTGAGTCATGGAAAAAAGATGTAAAGTCCTTTGCCCAGCAGTTTGCAACGTTAGCAATCTAACTTGTTATTTTCATCCGAAATCTGACCTCGACTTGCCTGCTAGGAAGCAAGGAGAGGTTGGCCTGTTGGAAAAACTCAAGGGCGCTCAGCGGGCAATAGAGAGAGCAATGCTTGGTGTGTCTTTGCGAGATAGAATCCGAAACGATGATGTTCACCGAAGAACCGACATAGGTTGTTGGATTTGTGGCAATGGGCTGGCCACATCGCTCGAAGAACCGTCAACCGATGTTGAAGAAAGGTTCTTGACTTGAATTTGCTCCTACCGCCCGTCCAGTGCTCTACTTATCTGCCTCCTTATGCTGCGCAGCACAAAAGTCAGCATTCTTTTTATCCGCCGGTAGTTATAGCAAGGTTTTGGGTTAAAAGTTCGACGAGTTTACGAACGACATTAAGGGGTAAAACACCCACATCACGGTATCACTACCGTCTACACATTGTTCGAATTTGGCGGAATATTATCGAACAATTATGAAGACTACCGTGGTGTAGTGGTAGTGAAACCAATATATTTTTTAAACTATGCTATTAGAATAAGAATAGGACGGGCTGTAGACTAACTTCACTTGACTGATTCAAATGTGTCTTTTTCTTGACAGACCACAAAGAAAAAGACACCATACTAAAGCGAAGTTGGTTGGAGAGTTAGACGTCACAAAAAGACGCCGATTCCGTCCTATTCTTATTTTAATCGCATTATATGTATACTTAAATCGTCCATTTTCTAAGATACAATCTTAGTATAAAAATGGAAAAACGAAAGAAATTAAATGAATAAAACACAATAATAAAAAAAAAACAATTTATTTACAATACAAAATAAATAACAACTCTACATTATGTACAGTCCTTATTGTATCACACAGACGGACGAAGAGCCTTTCCTCTGGAATTTCCTTAAGGCTCGTTTATTCATTATTAACGATTGTGTCGGCTCAAGTCTTTCTGACAGTGGGCTGTGGCCATTTTGGGCGTGTTCTGTCATCTTTTGCACGGGGGATTTCCCATTGGTCGCCGCGTAAACTTTACGAACTTTCAAACCTAACACTCTTGCTATTAATGAAGTTATAGCATTATTTACCTGTAAGATAAAACAAATATAGTTTTTTTTTATTTTATTATTGTGACTCGACATATGGGGGGATCGCGTTTCGGGATCAGCTTGTAAGGTAGTGTAACCGGTAGTTCCAACTAGGCCGGCATAGTGGATGTGATAGCTACTCACAGTTATTAATTTGTAGTACCAATGACAACCATTCATGGACCACAACTTACAACTTAAAAAAAGGCCCACTCGTAGCTAACTTCGGACACGCCATAAAGGACATCATTTATTTTGGGCTTCTTTGTACTACTTTTGTAATGTCCAATGATAAAAAATATATAATTGGTAATTTTGATACTTGTGTTGATAAAACTAATAACAATTTTGCTTTTAATTGCTGTGCAGTTGAGTTATTTGGAAAATAATATATATACGCCATATCATAATTGTAGTTTGATCATTTTGCACACATAAACTATGCATAATGAAGGATATATTCCAATTACATTGTAATCTTGGTACATTAAACTATTTTAAAATGTATATGCAACTGTTAATACAATTAAGCCCAAGTCCCCATACAAAATGAATCATTTTTATATAGATGTACTTGTATAAAAAATCTACATACCATTTCACCAGTCCTTGCAGAAACTTTATAATTCTCTAACAAATATTCGGAAGCAAATCTTTGTACGCATGATAGTCTCACAGCTCTCTGGTGCTCCAAGTCAGACTTATTACCAAACAATGCCATTAAAGGCTTCGTACTTTCAAGTTCGAACACAGACTTAACTTTCTTCACCCAAGCCTCGAGTTTCTCAAAGCTATTTAGGTTTGTTACGTCATACACGAATATGACTATCTGGAAAAAATACAAGATAGAAAGAATATGACTATTTGGAAAAAGGACAAGATAGAAAAAATATGACTAATTGGAAAAAAGGCAAAAAAGAAAGAATATGACTGTTAGAAAAAGGCAAGATAAAAAGAATATGACTATCTGGAAAAAATACAAGATAGAAAGAATATGACTATTTGGAAAAAGGACAAGATAGAAAGAATATGACTAATTGGAAAAAAGGCAAAAAAGAAAGAATATGACTGTTAGAAAAAGGCAAGATAAAAAGAATACGACTATCTGGAAAAAAGACAAGATAGAAAGAATACGACTATCTTGAAAAAGACAAGTAAAGAAAAAATACGACAATCTGTTGTCTCTGCCAATCCCTATGGGAATTAGGCCTTTTTCTATTGACATAACATCTGACCTCGACCCGCCTGATGATAAGCAAGAGGATGTTCAAGTGTTACGACGACTGAGAAAACCGAGTTTGTTCACAGCTGCCTCAGTCGCCGTCATTATGCCGGCCATGACAATTAATGATGATGATTTAAAGGATAATATAGTCACTGAAGACTTTGGCTAAAGACTTGACAAAATAACTTGTATTCAAGCAATAATTAATCCTAAAAATATTCGTTTTTTATTGTTACTCGACATCTGACCTCGACTTGCCTAATGGTAGGCAAAAGGAGGTCCAAGAATGTCAACTACTGAAAAACCGAGTCAGTTTACGGCTGCCTCAGTCGCCGTCACTATGCCAACCAAAGGTGCTTCTTCACGCATCGCTTGAAGGATCCAAGGTTTTAGGATGGAGAGAACACTTATAGCCAGGGCCGTCTTAAGCATATTCAGCGCAGGGCAAAACCTATCGAAGTTTATGGCGGTCGGCATGCGCCCCCTAGGACTCTGCGCCCGGGTGCACTGCACCCCTTGAACCCCCGGTTAAAGACGGCCCTGCTTATAGCATGCATAAACTAATCTAATAAGACAAAAAAGTTTGTTTAAAAATAAATGGTGGTTTTGACGTTTATTTTGACATGATGTTTCTTTGTTTTTATAATGTTGTATGTAATTTTTAAGTGCATTTAAAGTGTAAACAGAACAGGCGAATATCCACCTCTTTTTTTATTTACAAATTATTTGTAATATTACAACTGGGAATTAAACCCGGAACTTTACGCGTACCCTACTGGAGTGCTATCTAACGCGCGCCTGTCGTCAGCACTCTTGGACCTCCCCTTGCTTACCACCAGGCAAGCCCAAGCCAGATGTCACGTTTTGATAAAATAAACTCACATCAGAAGCATACAAGTAGTTGTCAAGCATGGCTGTATGTAATGAATTGCCTGCTACATCGCAGAGTTGCAGTGGAACAGGTGGTCGCAGCTCACAGCACTGGCCAGCCATCACCTCAGCACCACGGGTACTCCCCGACCCAACCGTGCATGTGCCCAAATATCGGGAACACAGGGCACTCTGCAATCCGAAAAAGATACTAGGTTTATTATGGGGAAAAAAGGTTCTAGAGTGGAGACCACGAACCGGAAGACGCAGCGTAGGTAGGCCTCCCACTAGGTGGACTGACAACATAGTGAAAGTCACGAATAACCGGTGGATGCAACTGGCATCTTGTCGTTTGGAATGGCGCTCTAAGGGGGAGGCCTATGTTCAGCAGTGAACGTGCTCTGGCTAATGTTGACTATTTATATTATCTTCATTAAGTTCTGCGGCCGGCACAGTAACGCCAAACCTCAGACTCATCCTTTATATAAAAGAATTTATATGTAGCGCCTCAATAAAAAAATACTAGTCCAGGGTTCGATACTCGGTCGGAGCAAATATTTGTTCATGCCAATCAGGCGGAGTGCCGTCATATCGTGGCAAATAAAAAAAAACACTGTATGTACTTACTTTTCCCGTAGCAGGTTCACCGACAACTGTAATTTTAACAATCCTATTCTGTATTTCTTCCTCTTCAGTGTCCGACATTTTGTATACACAAATTTATACACCATTTAATAATAATTAAAAGCAAATAAATTAAACGAAGATAAAAATTATAAGGCTTTTAGACTAATTAAATTAAATTAACGCGTAAAAAAATCATAATATATTTACAATTTTCTATTTTATTACACAAAATATTAAAAATATTAATTATAAATAATTAAATTTAATAAAATAAAAGTGAGTAGGCAACTTAGAGCGATCTTAACTAGCTCTAAATAGAAGCTTCAACTTAATTTGTTGTACTATGTAGTTACCATGGTTATTCTAATTTTAATCAATAGGCGAAACAAGTGATTCATAAAATGATTGAGTGATTTGCAACCTGACTAACGTAATAATGAGCTAATAAACGTGATACTATTAAGGGTTAACGCACACAATGCGGGAAAAACCGCGCGGTTTTTTAAAGCAACACCTCAAAAAAAAGTTCGATGATACCTTTTATTAGTTCGCGTTAAAAATAAATAAATAATTTCCGATGCAGCTAAATGAATCTTTCTATAATTCAATACAATATTGCCGTCACATGGGATAGTCAGGTAAAGTCAACCAGCAACTTAAAGATAGGGGAAGTCATATTTTGATTCGACTTTAAATTTATACGGACTACGACAGTACAGCTACGAGTACATTCCATTAGTAGAAATTGTTTAAAGACTGCATTTCTACAGAATTAATCCTACTTTCATGCTTCTTCTGCCATTCCTACCTTTTACTTCCATACATCATATAGAAACAAGCATCACATCGTGAACGTGCCTTTTTATTCTACAGTAAAGTTTAAATGATCCTAATTTTATAAAATAATTGGTGTCTACAGGTTTCATTGCGATAAGCGTAAATACATTTCTGGTTAAGTCGTAGGCAATTGTCGCATCGTTTAGGCGTGCACTATCACGCTCATTAACAACATAATGAATAACTCATTTGGATATTGCGATTATTAACCGCACCGCGTGATCAAGCCTCACCAAAAGACGAAAAGTTTTATAAATCAATATATAAAAAATTACTAAACGAAAAAAATAACACTTTTAAGATGTATTTTTTTTAAATGTGTCGAGTCATCTGACTTCGACCCGCTTGACGATAAGAAAGGTAGAAAGGTCGACTACTAAAAACCGACTTAGTTTACTCAGTTGTGTGTACTTGTTAGTGAGTATTAATTATAATAACTTTACCTAAACTGTATGATTTCAAAATAAAATTTAAAGAATCAATTGATTAATTATTCAAGGGCAGGGATAGGCAGAGACATAGGAGCGCCACTAGCAGCGGTCCTGACACAACTTCCTTGCTTCCCTCACATCCAAATCACATCCATTTAATTGCATTGCAACTGATTGCAACTGTAAAGCTATATTTAAGAGTGGTAGGCAGTGGTACCCAGTCTGCCGATCCGGGGTCGTACCACCACTTACAAGTATACAGACCGTGAAGTGATTAAGTCGCGTTTCGGGATCAGCTTGTAAGTTGCCGGTTACAACTACACAGTTATTGAATTGTGGTAGCAGTGGCATCCATTCATGGACCACACTCCCAATAAAAAAAATATTACTTTCAATATAACTAGAAATATAACTTACTTCGTCTCAAAGCATTTTGGGCATCATTTGTCATGGCATCGGCCTCATCAAGAATTATAAGCTTTGGCCCACAATTGAAGATAGTTCTTGTTGATGAGAAACTCATTATTTGTCCTCGAACTATTGATATGCCTCGTTCATCTGATGCGTTTAGTTCCAATACCTATAACATAGAAAGGACATTATTCATTTTGTATGGGGACTTGGGCTTAATTGTGTTACCAGTTGTATATATATTTTAAAATAGTTTAATGTACAAAGATTACAATGTAACTGAAATATATCCTTTATTATGCATAGTTTATGTGTGCAAAATGATCAAACTATAATTATGACAGTTCAAAGCTATGGTGTGTTCGAGATTGACAGACGATACAAAATCCATATCTTATTCTCCAAATAACTTAATTGCACAGTGACATCCATTCATGGACCACACTCCAGCTTAACATCAAGCAGGGTGCTGTCATATGTCGAGTCACAATAAAAAATAATAATAAAAATTGTCAAATAGCGACAGAAACCATTATTAAAAAAAAACAGATTGAATAATAAAATTTTTTGCTCAGTCTGGTTGTTCGAAGGTGGTAGGCAATGGTGCCCAGTCTTGCAATCTGGGTTAGTACCACCACATACAAAGAAACCGAAGAGGACTTCAAGTACGGAAACGAGCCCGCAAATAACTACAACTACTACTAGTACCACCAATATGCTTACAAGTAGAGACTGGTAAGTGAATTAGTCGTGCTTCAGAATCAGCTTGTATGTTGCCGGTTCCAACTAGGCCATCACTCCTACATGCTGTCGCCTCCATTCATGGACTGCAATCCAGCTTAACATCAGTTGTCATCCAACATAAAAAAATAAAATAAATTCACCATAGAGTTAAATTGTTGTGGTGTGTACATTTTTCTGGCACATGCTAAAATTGTTGAGGTCTTTCCAGTACCAGGTGGGCCATAAAATAATAGATGAGGTAATGCATTGTCGTCCATAAATTGAGTTACTGTAAATTGTAAAATTACACTGTTAAATATACTACCATCCCCACAACTGACATGACCACACTGTTTGCTACTGTACGTGTTATACCAGTTTCCCAATGTGGGGACCACCATAGATAAGAAGGGCAATTTAAAAATGGACTCCACATGACTTTAACTCTTTCACTTTGGGTTATTTAAATGTAATGCTAGATATCGGTGACAAAATTAGCAGAAAAGGCAAATTCTTAAAAAAAAATGCTGTAATCATTTATATTTCTTAAGGGAACAAAAAAATTTTTAAAGGTAATGTATGGGAGGCATAAAAATTTTAGAAATGTTAAGGTGTGGCACGGCCTAAAAGGTTGAGAAACACTATAATGTTATGTGCAGGCTCGTTAGGCCTGATACTGTACCTATAAGGCGCAATGTGTGACAGACGCAGTGTAAACGCACGCTAAACCCTTGCTTAGCTGAGAGAGTTTTAAGAGTGGTACACTCTTTGTTGGTGCTGGTGGTGTTTTTCCAGTCTGCCGAACCCAACAAGTTAAGGTAATACACACAAAAATATATTAAGGAAAGAAAAAAATTTACCATGATATATTTCTGTGGTAGTAGGCTATATATAGATTATGTCTTAAAAACATAATATGAAGTAAGACAATAAGGAAGTAAGACATTCAAGGGTTTCTATTGCAGGAATAGGTCACTGTGTTATTTAAGAAAAAATTACTATTAAGTATTATTAAATTAGAGGCTGGAAATTGTAGATAGGGATTTAGGTAGGGTAGAAAATAGAAACTTTTTGTACAGAATCTTTTTTTTATGTCATTCCGATGAAAATTAAGAGAATTGAAAAGTTTTATAAAAAGTATATCTAGTGACGACAACTAGGTTTAGACCGATTCCTGCAATAAAAACCACCCTTGTTGAAATGGTTAAGCAATAAAAAATGCCTTAACCATTTCAAGTGTGGAGATTGTGAAGAAGTGACTTAGTTAAATATCAGGATCAGCTTGAAAGTTCCCAGTATCAACCAGGCTCGGACAGTGGATGCGACTGCTATTTGCAGTTATTTTAAGGTCGTAACAGACACCTCTAATCATGGACCCTACTCCAGCTTTACATCAGGCAGAGTGCTGTCATATGACAAGACTCAACTTTCTATCCCATGTACACACCATGTGATCACATGTACCCAAGCCATTGTGAGGGAAGTTGGTAAGACTCAGGACTCTTTTTGTAGGCCCACACAAAAGGCCACAAAAGGAGAGATATGTCAATACCGTATCTCTCCTTTTTAGAATAATGTATGGTGCTATATACCATACATTTTGATTAATAATAAAGAACTTACTGGTTTTAATAATATCTTCATGTGATACTAGATCTTCCAATTTTGATGGCCGATATTTCTCCACCCTGTAATATACTTTTATTTACATATGTACATATAGCATGGTATGCTATTATTAAATAAAAAAATAAGATTTTTGAGATTTTTATATTCAATGGTTATGAAATCATGTATTCGAACATACCATGGCAAATTCCTTGGTGTTTCCTTAGTAGTCATGTTTGTTTAACTCTGTTATATTTGCATAACATACAGAATACACATTAAGGCTTGCACTTTATTTATTCTGAAAAATACTATATTAAACATTCACAAAACAATAACCGCGAATTGGCGCGCGACGGTAAATGTCACTGTCAAAAGTATTTTTTAAATTTTATTTAATTAAAGGCAAAGGCTGCAAGAAACTTCTTAAACAAAGATGATTATGATAGTTCGAAAATGGAAATTTTTCTTGGATAATCAATAAATAAATTTCCGAACCACTTATGTAGTTTATTCTGTTCGAAACTGTTGTTACTAACAGTTACTAAACTCGGAAATAGCCCTTAAAAACTTATTTAGCCTGCATCTTTCTGTCAAGTCCAGATAGACAGACATTGTGGTATTCAAATCACTTTCAAGTATATAGAACGTCACTGCTACATGCTGTCGCCTCCATGACGACAGTGACTCCATGACGCCAAGTGACTCAGTAGCGTTTTGGGATAAGCTTGAAAGTTGCCAGTTCCAATAACTCCGATTCACTGGATGCGACTTCTACTTTATTTTAATTGTGTCTAGACATTTGACAGCACCCCACTTGATGTTAAGCTGGAGTGTGGTCCATGAATGGACGTTACTGCTACTACAATTCAATAACTGTAAGTAGCAATCATATCCATTGTGCCGGCTTTGGATTAATACTTGCCGTAAAGGTAGTCGTCTCCATTCATAGACCTCCATTAACATCAGGCGGGGTGCTGTCATATGTCGGATCCCAATGAAAATAAATATGCGAGTCAATATGCATTTAACTGTAGTAGCAATCACCTGCATCCCTGGACCTCAATCCAGCCAGCTTAACAATGATCAAATTTTAATTTTGTTCAATTCCTTTTTTTTATTTTTATTGACTTGTTACCTTAGCTTAGAGCTTGTATGAAGAGAATTGTGGATGTGAAGGAAGCGAGGGAGTTGTGTCAGGATTGTGGCAAGTGGCGCTCCATTGTCTTTGCCTATCCCCATGGGAAAAAGGTGTGACAATTTGATTGATTGTTTTGTTACAGGCTATAATTTCTTCCCGTCAAATGCCTTTCCGAAACCATGATAGAGTGCTACAATGCACAAAAGGCGGATGACTCCATGCGGACGAATTTTTTTATATTGTGACACGGCATCTGACCACAACCCGCTTGATGATAAGCAAGAGGAGGTCCAAGAGTGGCGACGACTGAAAAAACCGAGTTAGTTCACGGCTGCCTCAGTAGCCGTCACTATGCCCGTCAAAGGCAAAACATTTGATTTTGATAATTTGTGAAGTGGAAATACAGTTGGGAATTGGATAAAATAAAACACTTTTGTAATACTATTACTATTAATACAGAGTGGTTAAATGAAAACGAAATAGCACTAATAAATTACTCAAAGGATGGAATTTGCCTAGATTTTGCGCGAACATTAATTAATGAATTAAACAAATTTTATGCGGCTTACTAGTCTCTCCGTAGCCACGATGGCTGCAAAGCTCTCAAAACGACGGAATAAAAAAAAATGTAAAATCGAAACCAAAATAAACGCGATAGCAAGTCGCATAAAATTTGTTTAATTTATTTTATACGGCTTACTATCGATTGTACAGTTCGGGAGCTATGCAGCCCTCGTGACGACGGGGACACTGCAGAGCTTCCAAAACGCATAAAATTCAAGGATTTTATTTCATCAAAATCAGTCGTTTACATATCGAATTCGTAACCCTTAACATTAACCAGCGGGATCGACATCCCACAAAAAATAATAATTGGACGTATAAAAGAATTAATAAAACATAATAAAACATTTCGATAATGTAATTACTTAACCCACAATCAATTTAAAAATTTTGGGATCCTTTGTGATTTTGTTACAAATCAAAATCGACTTTTTTTATTGAGACATGACAGACCTAGACCCGCCTGATGATAAGCAAAAGGAGGTCCAAGAGTGACGACGACTGAAAAAACCGAGTAAGTTCACGACTGCCTTAGTCTACGTCACCATGCCGGCCAAAAATTCCATCCTTGAGATTAGATATTTTCTTGAGTGTTATTGGCTCTGATTCGGTTTCATTGGCCCAATCTGTTTATATCATAGTTTAATAGTAAAATCCATAAAACAAAAACCATAATTAAATATGTATAACTTCATTTTGAATATCATTAATACTCACTTTGATAATAACCTTTTGAGGCCTTATAATAAATATTAGGCCTTATAAGGGTCAGTCTGTACGAATCTTCTTTACGAACTCTAAATAGAGTTCCAAAATTGATATTGTAGCGCTCAGTACTTCCTGTGCGTTAATAACCGTTCGGAATACGCATTGTTATTAGCTTCCCCTATGTAGTTGCAATCGAGATCCAGCTTAACATCAGGCGGGGTGCTGTACGTGTCTAACCACAATAAAAAAAAGATACCGTACATAGCGACTAATAAGGCCTTAATATTTTAGTAAGAATTTCCTTAACTCAAAAACCATGTAAAATGGATTTTAATTCATTTTAGTGTTAGGAGAATCCTGGGGTCTATTCGGGGAAGTGATATTTACTTTTTATTTATTATTGTGACTCGACAAATATGACAGCCCCGCCTGATGTTAAGGGGCCGTTCAAGTATTAAGTAAGCAGATTTATTACAATTATTTACCCCTCCCTTCCCTTACCCCTTGTCAGCAAAAATAAGCTTATTGTGACTGGACATATGACAGCACCCCGCTTGATGTTAAGCTAGAGTGTGGTCCATGAATGGATGTCACTCACTACTACTACAATTCAATAACTATAAACAGCAATCACATCCACTATGCCGGCCTATTTGGAACCGGCAACTTACAAGCTGATCCCGAAACGCGACCAAATCACTTCACGTTCTGTATACTTGTAAGTGGTGGTACTACCCCGGATTGGCAGACTGGGTACCACTGCCTACCACTCTTTAAGAGCCTTACTGCTCTTACCGATGCTTACGTAAACATTGGTAAATATAAGCAAAGAAAAGACCCCCCACACACACTCCCGCCCTCTATATTGCATACGTAATACTAGAAAGGCCTCTAAGCTGGAGTCCAGTCTATGAATAAAATTGACTGCTACTTGCAGTTATTTAACGGTAGTAGCAGTCACCTCCATTCATGGACCGCAATCCAGTTTAACATCAGGCGGGGTGCTCTAAAATGTCCAGTCACAATATTAAAAAAATGGAGTCTTCTCATAAACTTTGAATAATATTAATATTTTTATGGACGAATTCTTCCATTTGCATTCTTGTTAGACCATTATGGGTTAGATTTCTAAATATACGATCAGCTGGATCCCACATCCAGGTTACGCGTGAAGTGTAACAGGCAAACATATCCTGAGATGCCTCCAAAGGTATGGAATTCTGACTATCTTTACCTTGTCTAAACCAATATTTTTTACCACTACTTCGAGACATTTTCGCTTGCCAAGGATCTGAAAATTATAATTATATACTGTAAAAACCCGATCCGGATTGGTAGATGACGCGACTGAGTTACTCCACGGTCCGGGATGCGGCCCGTGTAGTGCTCAGTCACGTTTAAAATAAAAACATGAAAAATTACTTCAGTACTAAAAATAATTTAAAACTTACAGCAGGTTGTACAAAAATTATAATTTACGAATTTGTAAAAAGTATCGTACAAATAAAAGAAAAATAGGTTCACCATTCTTTAACTTCACATTTTACATTTACGTTTATCGGATATTTTATACAGAGCTAAAAGACATCATTCAATTTGGGTTTCTAAGTACTACTTTTGTTATTTCTAATGATAAAAACATATATAAATGGTAGTTTCGATATAAAATTATTAACAACCCAATTCACTATTTCGTAATAATATAATAGTAAACGTAATAAAATAAGTATAAAGTAAAACTAAATTCGTAAATTGAAACTTTTTTGGTACAACCGGCTGTTAGTATTTTATCTATATACTCGTACATAATTCAGAAGTTTTAGTAAAAGGTAATTGGATTCCGAGGTTTTCACATTTTTCATCCAGGAGATTTGTTCCGACCAAATCGGAAACATCCTCAAGAAAGCTGGGTTGCCAAGTGCCCATAATCGTAGAGCTTGCTTGAATTATAAGAATTGTGAATGTGAGGAAAGCGAAGAAGTTGTGTTAGGATCATAGCAAGGGGCGCTCTATTGTCTCTGCCTATTCCTGTGGGTAAGGCGTGACAATTTGATTAATTAATTGACCCCGACCGATGTTCTTTTTACTGTGACTTGACGTCTAATTTTGACTTGACTGATGTTGGGCAAGTAAAAGTTCATGAGTGACTTAAAAAACCGACTCAGTTCACAACACATCTACAATTCTCTTCATACAAGCCCTACTATTATGAGCACTAGGCAACCCAACTTTCTTGAGGATGTCTACGATTTTTTTTTAATGTGACACGACATTTGAGCTTGTCCCGATAGATGATAAGCAAGAGGAGGTCCAAGAGTGATGGCGACTGAAAAAACCGACTTAGTTCCCGAGTGCCACAGTCGCCGTCATCATGCCGACCTAAGGTGCTTCTTCACGCATCGCTTGAAGGATCCAAGGACATAGAATGGAGAGAACACATGGGCTGGCAAAGCATTCCACTTATAAATTGTTCTACAAAGAAAAGACGCACCGAACTTTTTAGTTCGACTGCCGATTCGGTCGATAGAATGCGGATGCTTTGCGGGTATTACGGGTGTGAAAGGACGAGGTAGGAACAATGTTAAGGAGTAAACATTCTCCGTGGTATAGGAATCTCCTCAATTAACGCATTCATCCACATTTTATCCACATCCACATCCAGATTTATATTTTTTTATCAGGCGGGGTATTATTATAAACTTAATACATACCAACAGATTCTTTAATAAAAAGTATCGACCCAACAATATGAAATATCTCGCAATCTTTATTTCGCATTGGTATCGTGTATGTAACAGCATTCTTGCTCAATTTCGTGTCTCTTATATCTAAATTACTCATTATGTCTGCGAAATGGTCCATGTCATGCAACCGTTTGCATCTCAACGTGAGCGGTGGATTCTCAAACGGCTTGCCCAACGCTAAGCAAAATCGGGAACATTCGATCAACCTACAAAATAATTTAAGTGACATAGTTGCTACATAGTATTTGCTTAGATTTTGCGCGAATTAATAAATTAAACAAATTTTATGCGGCTTACTATAGCGTTTATTTCGATTTAACAATTTTTTACGATTTACAACCACGGCTGCAAAGCTCTCGAAACGTTGGAATAATAATAATAAGTTGTTAAATCAAATAATTTAAACTAAATCAGTTGTAAGTTACCGGTTCCAACTAGGTTGGCATAATGGATGCTACTAAGTTATTTAACTGTAATTTAAAGTAGCAGTAATTTTTATTCATGGTCCGCACTCTAGCTTAAAAGCGAATGTGCTGTCATATGTCGAGTCACAATAAAAAAAACCTCTTACCTCCTAGTCAATGGCAAATGTGATATATCAACGCCGCCCAGCATAGCCGCATCAATTACATGTACTGCTTTATTATGCATTTTCACTTTGTCATTTAATTCCTTCACAACCTACAATTAAATAACTATTAGGTTGGGGAAAAGATTCTTCGCATTTTATATGAAAATTCAAGACATTGTTTTTCATAATTTATTTACATTAAATTACAGTATATATGTGCCATTTTGTTCGTAGATTTTCCGCCATCTTGATCCCGTTGCTGTAGACATTTTGGGACGCAACAAGTAGTTTTGGCAGTCCTCTCTTGATGTTAACCTGACACTGCCTAAATAATTCTGAAGAGACCAAAAGAGGTGGAAATCCGAAGGTGCAATGTGCTATATGGCGGATGCATTAACCACACCCAGCCAAACTATCTTATATTTTGCCGAGTGGCATGTGGTCTAGTGGCATGAGATGTATGTGGGCTAGCGTTATCGTTATGAAAGACCACCCCCTTTCTATTAATCAATTCCGGCCGCTTTCTCTCAACTTCATGCTTTCATCTCATGAGTTGTTGTTGTAATGAACAATGCCCTTCCAATCCCACCATAGACACAGCATCACCATATTACGAGTTAACCCAGGTTTTGAAGTAACCTCACTTGGCAGAATTATAAATTCTAAATTATATAATCATCAATAATAAGTTTATAATTAAATCATTAAAAAATGAGTTATTGAGACAAGGTTCCAACGCAATAGCATTGTAGCGATGCAGAGCAGAGCAACATATATTAGTCTCTTTTTCGCTCTTAATAACTATTATTCCGTCCTACTACGCGACTTAGTCACTTCACAGTCTATATTGTCTTCTAAGTGGTGAAAGGTGGTACTAACTCAGATCGGCAGACTGGGCACCATTGCTACCACTCTTAAAAATGTATATTTTCTATACTAAGCTACTAAAGTGCTTGTAACATAGAAACAGGTCAACCAAAGTACATATATCATAGATACATTGGTACCGGTGGTTGGTCTCGAACTCGTGCTTTCCGGTTTGTGTAACCATTGCACTGCCACTACACCACGGTCGTCTTTAGATGAATTTAACAATATTACCTCGGCGTAAATCAATGTTTTAGCAGGTAATGTCAGATTTAGTCCATTAACACTACACCATCGCGTACCATCCAATTGGTAAACATCTTTGCCTCCGTGACCTAAAAAAATATAAACGTGACTATGGGTAAACGAGTAATTTGTTTTATTATTTTAATGGAAGCTATGTTTTTAACGTGGAAGTTGTGTCAGGATCGTGCCAAGTGGCGCTCCATTGTCTCTACCTATCCCCATGGGAAAAAGGCGCGACAATTTGATTGATTGATTATAGCACTATTTTGGTTAACCGCGGGCCGAGGTTCATGTGGCAAATAAAAGTGGCCATTGCCATTTTTAACTAGGCCGAAATAATGACGGCGACTGGGGCAGGTCGTTTATTTCAGTCGTCGGTCCTCTTGGACCTCTATCATTCGCACCATCATGCAGGTCGAGGTCAGATGTCGAGTCACAATAAAAAAAATACATGAATTAAACAAAATTTATGCGGCTTTCTATCGAGTTTATTTTGATTTTACAATTATTCCGACGTTTCGAGAGCTTTGCAGCCATCGTAGCCGAAATCAAAAACAAAATAAACGCAATAGTAAGCCGCATAATTTTTTTTAAATTCCTTAATCAATGTTCGCGGAAAATCTAAGAAAATACTAAAAAAAATACATACCCAAAAAGAATCTAAGGTCTCGATTCTTAGCGCCGCTACTCAGAAACATGAAATGCCATGTGAATACATTTTTAAATATGGACAGATCTTGCTCTGACTGCAATAGTTGCGGTTGTTTATTTAGTATTGCACTTTTGAATATCTGCGGGTTGTGGCGGTTCGGCGTCTTTGATGAAATAGAACTAAGCACCATAGAAAATGTCTCGTCAACGTGCGGACGCTTCGGCTTCATCCTTACTTCATCCGGTATCTATAGAATAAAATAATGTTTTTTTTTTGTTTTTTATTAATCAATCAATCAATCTGTCCCGAGGCCGTCCCATAGACTGCATAAGTTGTCCAGTAGCTTTCTTTGTTGTTGTGTAAAGTTTTACAACAATCTTTTTGAGGATATAAAAGCTCTTGAGGGCACTGAATTCAAAATGCGTGTTAATATTATTCTCTGAGGGGAGCTCTTGATGATAATTGTGTTTGATGATGACATGTTCAAAACTTGACTTTAAATATTTAATATTGTTATTATTGTTAATTTATTCACTGTACCTATTATAAATTGTACTCGTATTTTATAAATTTGACAAGGCTATTTAGGCTGCATAATATTTTTTATTTTTTTTTATTGTGACTCGACATATGACAGCACCCCGCTTGATGTTAAGCCAAAGTGTGGTCCATGAATGAATATCACTGCTACTACAATTCAATAACTGTGAGTAGCAATCACATCCACTATGCCGGCCTAGATGGAACCGACAACTTACAAGCTGATCCCGAAACGTGACCAAATCACTTCACGGTCTGTATACTTGTAAGTGGTGGTACTACCCCGGATCGGCAGACTGGGTACCACTGCCTACCACTCTTTGATAACCAGACCCGAAGCAAATATCCATGTCTTTTTTTTTTATTAACAAATATTTGCAATATTTAATACTATTAAATATTACAAATAAAAGCTATGAAACAAATATTTGCTCCGACCGGGGATCGAACCCGGGACTTTACGCGCAACAAACCAGTCGCTAAACCGTTCGTCCACGCCTGTCGTCATTTTTAATCAATTGTAATTGTGACATGTTTTTTTTGTGTATGACTAGTCCAAGTGTATTAATAGATACCTACTGGACGTTTTAAATGAAAATGAATAAATAAAAAATCAAATTGTCTCTGCCTTTTCCCACAGGAATAGGCAGAGACAATGGAGCGCCACTTGCCAGTATCCTGACACAACTCCCTCGTTTCCTTCACTTTTTTCTCTTTTTTATTAAAATTTCTTTATAATGCGATTAAAAAAAGAATAGTACGGGATCGGCGCCATTTTGTGACGTCCTAACTCTCCAACCAACTTCACTTTAGTGTGGTGTCTTTTTCTTTGTGGACCGTCAAGAAAATGACACCTTTGAATCAGTCAAGTGAAGTTAGTCAACAGGCCGTCCTATTCTTATTTTAATAGCATAGTACTAAGCAACTAAAGTGATTGTATCATAGAAACAGGACAACCAAAGTACATATATCAAAGATACATCGGTACTGGTAAGTGGTTTTGGACCCGTGCACTCGGTTTGTGTAACCATTGCACTGCCACTACACCACGGTCGGCTTATGTGACTCGACATATAATAGCACTCCGCCTGATGTCAAGCTGGAGTGTGGTCCATAAATGGATGTCACTACTACTATAATCCAATAACTGTTAGTAGCAGTCACATCCACCATGCCGGCCTAGTTGGAACCGGCAACTTACAAGCTGATCACAAAACGGGAAAAAGTTAGTCGCTTTCCTTTTGTTTTATAGTGACTCCACATCAGACCTTGACCTGCCTGATGGTAAGCAAGAAGAAGTCAGAGTGCCAGCGACTGCAAAAACCGAGTCTTCACGGCTGCCCCAGTTGCCGTCACTATGCCGGCCAAAGGTGCTTCTTTACGCATCGCTTGAAGGATCCAAGGTCTGTACACTTGTAAGTGGTGGTACTACCCCGTATCGGCAAACTGGGCACCACTGCCTACCACTCTTAAAAAAACTCAATAGGTAAATAAAAGTCTCTCCGTGACCACGATGGCTGCAAATCTCTCGAAAAGTCGGAATAATAAAATTGTAAAATCAAAACTAAAATAAACGCGATAGTAAGCCGCATAAAGGTTTGTCTATGATCTATGGTCATACGGTGTACACTTAAATATTTTGCTCTCTTACTTATTATTGTTTTTTAGTGTTCAAAGTGATTAATTAAACAATTTGAAGTGCAATAATAGTTCAGTAAGTTTGCTTGCGTTAATACATTGTGAAATCTTGTTGTAATTCGTCAATAATAACTGTAAAATACATCGCGCACTTGTGTGCCGTGATTTGTGTGTCACGACGATTGACTAACAACTTTGTAACGCAGTAATTATTTCGCTCATCTGGATTAAACTTTTTATCAGGCTAACTGAATAAGTACCGACGTCACAGCCACAGAATAATTAGATACTCCGTTGCGCGCTCAAGTTTTTTTTTGTACTACCCTCTGAGACAATATTTAATTTACCTTTACCTTGATTTAAGTCCTGTAGGGTGGTGTATTAATTATATTAAACTAAAACATCTAACACAAAATGAGCCTACAACGAACTCCGCCCTACGGAGCTGGTGGGTCACATCCTGAGTTATCTAAATTACAAGAATGCGAAGGCTTGAATATCAATCTTCGCAAGAGAAAGAAAATCGACAGCGATTTATATGATCAATTTTCTGAGTTTCGAAAAGAGGTTATGTCGGAAATTAAAGATTTTATGAGAATTCAAAATGAGACCCTACGCAAGATGAGTGATGATTTCAGTTTTATAAAGAACCAAATGTCTGATATCAAACAAGCCCATGACACTTTCACGCAAGAAATTAACAGTCTGAAAAGTGAGGCATTAAACTTCCGAGAGAAAACGACTGAAAAACTTAATGCTTTTGAGGGTGATTTGCTTAAAGCTAATAAAATTTTGTCTGAGCTAACGAATACTGCACGCATAAATGACCAACGTGGCCGCATAAACAACCTAGAAATCACTGGAGTTCCTATATCTAATTGTGAAAACCTAAATACTATTCTATATAACATTGCTGAGAAAGTTGGTTTCACATTGTTGCCCACTGATATTGATTACATCCACAGAGTCAGGCGTTATCCACATGCGACTAATCAAACCGAAAACCCACCAAATATCATCGTAAGATTCTGTCAACGACAAAGAAAAAGTGACATGCTAACAGCTATACGTGCACGACGTGGCTTATCAAGTGCAGATATTGGTATCAACGGGCCCTCAAAGCCACTATTCATAAATGATCATTTAACTCCACATTTTAAGTTGCTGTATAAACAGGCAAGAAAACTTGGTAAAAAAAATTGCTACAAATTCATTTGGCTAAACGATTGTAGGATATTTGTCCGCAAAAATGAGAAAACTCGCGCATTGCTGATTGCCGATGAGAACGACCTAGCAAAAATTAAGTGACTCTTGTTGGTGTTATTTACTGCATTTTTTATAGTATTATTAACAATCATTCATTTATTTAAATATTTAGTGATGTTTTACCTAATGCTTATTATTGGCAATATTGTGCACAACTTTTCAATTTTATATATACTATATTATACTTCTATATATGATCATTACTCTCAATATAAATATAAACATAAAAAATTACTAGGGCATATTAAAGTAAACTGTATTTTATCTATATTTTATTTTAACGAACTAATCTGCGATGGCTTCGTTTGAAAAATTAATAATTTATTATCAAAACGTTAGAGGTTTACGCACAAAATCACACGATTTTTTGTCCGGGGTTCTACATAATAATTATGATATAATCTGTATAACAGAAACATGGTTGACGCAAGATTTCTATACCGCAGAATACTTTGATGAAAGATACGAAGTATTTAGATGCGACCGTGACTCACTTGCTAGTGGCTGCGATAGGGGTGGTGGCGTTCTTGTGGCCGTACGCAGCGAATTATTTCCTAGGTTATGTACCCAATGGTGTGCAGCACCACCAGCGGAAGAGATTTGGATTACTATTCCCCTCTCATCACACACCACTAGCGCTATCCACCAATCTCAAATTCATATAATCTGCGCTTATATCCCACACGGTCTCCATCATCAAGATAGGTTGAGCTCATTTTATGATAAAGTCTCTGACATCCATAATTTATATCCTGACGACAAATTTCTCATACTAGGAGATTTTAACGTGAGTAGTGCTAAATGGTATTATGATGATAATATAGACAGTATGAATGTTTACACAGATAATAATGTCTTTGTAACCCTCACTGCCGACTTTATGTCGTTTACATCATTCTCCCAATACAACGATCAGTTCAATACACGTAATAGAATATTGGACTTAGTGTTTAGCAATGTCTCGTGCGAGGTAAAATCCGCTGAAACACCAATAGTTACTGAAGACAATCATCATAGGGCTTTAAATATTGGTGTATCTTTTCGCCTACCTTCACCTCTTATTAAAGACAAAATAATAATAAAACAATTTTTTAAAGCTGATTTTATTTCTATTAGGCAAAAATTATCTTTAACCGACTGGGATAATTTATTTTCTCACAAAGATATTAATACAATGACCAACGATCTACATACTAAGCTAAATGAACTTATCGATGAACACGTCCCATCTCGTATAGTCAGTTCAATGACAAAACATCCCCCATGGTACAGTAAACCACTTATAAAATTAGGTCAAGAAAAATGTAAATATCATCGTAAATGGAAACGTTATGGCAATCAAAAAGATTACCAAACTTTCGCTATGTTACGTAGTCGGTTTCGGAAAATGGAAACGGAATGTTACAACAATTATATAGAACTTACTGAGACCAAAATAAAAATAAGTCCTAAATACTTTTGGTCATATGTTAAATCAAAAAAAGACAACAGGAATACTGTACCATGTGAAATGAAATACCAGGGTGTTAGCTTAAGAGGTGGTCAACAGATTTGTGATGCATTTAACACTTATTTCCAGTCTGTATTTATTGAATCACAAAACAGTGTACCCACTGATAGATGTACCGCTACAAATGTATATCTTAAATCAAGCGTAGACATTAGCACAATCAATATAAATGAAAAAATTGTCGGCTCCGAACTTAAACGTATCAACATACACAAAGGCTGTGGATATGACAACATTCATCCATTACTTATTTCGCAGTGTGCTAGTGAACTCACAAAACCGTTAACTCTAATTTACAAGCATTCTTTAATGTATGGTGAATTTCCCGAACTTTGGAAGAAAACTCTTGTGACCCCAATCCCTAAAAATGCTAAACGCGATTTACTCACCGAATACAGACCTATATCTAAATTATGCTTATTTGGTAAAATTCTAGAAAAAATTGTCACTATACAATTATCCTTCATGACTCGTCATTACATTTCTCTAAACCAACATGGATTCGTGAAGTTGCGAAGTGTGGATACTAATTTAATTACATTTACTGACTTTTTATTAAACTCAATGGAGAAAAATAAACAAATCGATGTCGTGTATACCGATTTTTCCAAGGCCTTTGATAAATTGAACCATAACAGATTAATACACAAGCTTTCGTTAATCGGTATACACGGAAACCTACTTAGATGGATTGAATCCTATATAAAAAATCGAAGTCAGGCGGTATGTCTGAAGGGTTTTCAATCTAATTTTCTTCCTATACAGTCAGGTGTCCCTCAGGGTTCACATTTGGGCCCATTGCTCTTCTCACTATATATCAATGACCTATGTGATCACTTTCAACATAGCGACCAACTATTATATGCCGATGACACCAAACTCTTTCTAGAAATTACCACCGCCAACGATTGCAGTAAATTACAGTCTGACTTAATATCTTTATCTGAATACTGTTCCCTAAATCAATTATTCTTAAACGTTGAAAAGTGTCAAGTAATTAGCTATACTAGAAAACGTAAACCAATTCTTTATCGGTACACCTTAAACAATCTCAGCCTTAAGCGTGTTACGAGCACTCGTGACCTGGGAATTATATTGGATGACAAATTATATTTTAATAATCATATAGACTCAATAGTTCAAAGAGCTTTTAGGAATTTAGGTTTTATTAACAGGATTAGTAAACCTTTTAAACAGGCAACTACGCGAAAAATACTATATTATGCGTTTGTCCGATCAATTCTGGATTTCGGTAGTGTGGTATGGAGTCCATACTACAAATGTCATATTAACAGAATAGAAAGAGTCCAGAAAAAGTTTATTAAGATTTTAAACTACAACGATATAACAAATAATAACAGCAAAGATAAATATAATAATACTTATAGTAGCTCCCTAGGTAAGTACAAACTACTATCGCTAAATAATCGTCGGGTGCTAACAGATATTTGTTTCTTATATAAAATTATTCATAGCCTGGTAGATACTCCTGTGTTGTTGAAAAAAATACCATTTATTGCCCGTTCGCAAGCGTTGATTCGACCACCCCGTTCAAACCAACGTAAAGTATCTTTTAAAATTTTCGTGCCTCCAACCTCCAAGCGAAACTATGTGCAGAATCGATTTATATGCCGCTCCTTAAAAACTTATAATGATCAATTCAGTGATATAGATATGTTTCATGTTCCCTTTAATAGATTCAAAAAAATGCTAATTGAGAAGTTGTGTTCAATAATATAAATTAAGGATTTAACATTATGTTTATTTTCTTTTAATATCTCTTTTTTTTTAGCACAGTATCCTATTTTGTTTCAATTTTTATTTTGTTTACACTGTATGACTAGTTTTATATCTACCACAAACTGTATAACTTTTCGGCACTATCTGGTATTGTTGTAAAATTTATTTTTAAGTTACTTGTTTGTTGATTACTGTTTGTTGCCTTAATAAATAAATAATAAAAAAAAAAAGCTACCGTGGTTCGAAACCACTCACCGGTACCAATGTATCTTTGATATAGATATAGATGTTACTGGATGTACTTTGTTTGTTCTGTTTCTATGATACAAACACTTTAGTAGCTTAGTATAGAAATGTATAATAAATAAATAATAAATAGTAACTTACATTCCATAATTGTAAGCATTGTTTTCTTACTTCAGTTTGAGTTTCATCTTTCAAACTTTCATCTTTACAAAAATTCGCTAATTTGTACAAATTCTTAATTTGATTTTCACCAATTCTAAAATACAAAATAAAAAATCATTAACCTTATTTTTTCAGTGACAAATTTTCTTTATCGTCAATCGGCTGGAATGCAGTTCGTTAAAAAAATAAGAAAGCTAGGTTGCCTAGTGCCCATGATTCTATAATCTCTTCATACAAGCTCTATAGCTTGTCTGCCTATTACCGAAAAAGGCGTGACAATTTGATTGATTGATTGAAGTAGCAGACACATCCACTATACCGGCCTAGTTGAAACTCCTGATGATAATATTTAAAGCCAGAGGATTTCTTCTTGATGACTAGGACAGTCACAGATTGAGTAGTTTTTTTTAGTCGTCCTTGCTCTTGGACCGACGAACACGACTTGTCTGATGGTAAACAAGGAGAAAGCCAAAAGCGCCAACAACTGAAAAGTCGTTCAGTTTACAGTTACCTCAGTCGCCGCCACTATGCGGACAGACAGCGGCTGTTCAGAAGAATAAAGTAATAAACAACTGCCCAAGGCGACCGTGGTGTAGTGGCAGTGCAATGGTCACGCAAATCAAGAGCATGGGTTCAAACAAAACCACTCACCGATACCAATGTATCTTTGATATAATGTACTTTGGTCGACCAGTTTCTATGATACAAGCACTTAAGTAGCTTAGTATAAAAATTAAAATAAACTTAACTCACAAACAATTACTATTAAATATATAATTAAAGAAATCCTTGTCTTCTTTTATATATGAAAGTGGTACTAGTTCTAGAACGTCGAGGGCGCTATTCTTCTCCGTCCACAACCAAGCGTTAACAGAATAAAGGTGTCTTTCAACAGGCTCCGTGTGCAAACGCTTCCATTTGCACACCAAATAGCGCTCCGAGTTGGCAGGACGTGATGTAACTGGCTTGTGAATGCTGACTGGAAAAACAAAACTTTTTTATTGTGACTCGACATAAGCTGGAGTGTGGAAGCCACTGCTACTACAATCGCATCCACTATGCCGGCCTATGTATTTACACTAAAAGGTGTAAATACATAGGAACTAAGTTCTCGGTGTTTTTCAAGAGATGGCTCTACTAGTAGATGCTGGACGATTATGACATAACCAAAACGCCATGAACCAAGCTTAAACATATGGTAAACAAACCGCTTTGACACATTAATGGGTTTGGTTTTGCGTCGTATACTTTCGGTTGTGCGTAAATGTCTGATTTTATGCCAAATAATCGTCATTAGCGGAAAGTGTTGCTTTTCTTCTTTCATTCGATGAAAACGGCGGCTGTAGCGCATCAACTCCAAAAAGTTTACGGAGATGCTGCTCTAAGTGCCATGATTGGTTTAGTTGCTTCAAAGACGGTGATTTCGATGTTGACCGTTTGCGTGAAGGAAGGCCAAAAACCTTCGAAGACGCTGAATTAGAGGCATTGATCGACGAAGATCCGCGCCAAACGCAGAATGAGCTTGCTTCAGCATTGGGAGTTACCCGCCAAGCCATTTCCAAGCGATTGCATGCGTTGGGAATGAAATAAAAACAAGGAACTTGGGTTCCTTCTGATTTGAAGCCAAGAGAGAAGCAAATCATGATTTATTTATGATTTGAGAGCAGTTTTTTCGTTTGAGAACAACTGCTCCAGTAGCAAAAAAGGAAGAGGTTTCTTTATCGCATCGTTACGGGTGATGAAAACTGGATTCTTTACAGCAATCCAAAGAAAAAAAAACATGGGGATTGCCTGGTCATGCTTTTACGTCGTTTTGCTGTGTATTTGATGGGACCAGGATGGTGTTATTTATTATAAGCTGTTGAAACAGGGCGAAACCATCACTGGGGAACAGTATCGAACTCAATTAATGCGATTGAGCCGAGCAGAGACATGAAAGTGATTTTAAAGCATGACAATGCTCGGCCTCACGTTGCCAAACCCGTTAAAACCTACTTAGAAACGCTCAGATATTGCGACGTCCGATTACATGTTCCGTTCGATGGTACATGGTCTGGCTAATCAGCCCCGCTCATATGAAGACATCTTAAAATGGCTCGATTCTTGGATAGTCTTGAAGACGACTTCTACCGTGACGGTATTCGAGCTCTGCCAGAAAGATGGGAAAAAGTTGTCGCTAGTGATAGGAAATAATTTAAATGATTCATTTGTAACCATTTTTTCACAATAAAGTGACATTTTCATCAAAAAAAGTAGCAAGAACTTAGTTATAATTATATCAAATAGATAATTACCTTTTTCAAAACACCTATACATAATATAAACTAGGCTGACACTAAAAGGTGTAAATATATCAAATAGTTTCACTAAAAAGTGTCCACCAGTCCTAACTAACATCAAAGCAGCCAAACATTGGCATAGATACAATTGCTTCGACAATATCTCTTGAATATTCTCTTTGCCGTCCACTGAAAAACCCTGAAATTATTATTTATTTATTTATTGGAAAGTCACAGCAGTGGTGTAGCGTGGGAGTCAGCCGCCCCCTTATTTAGCAATTTCAATCATAGGTACAACAAAAATATGAATTTTAGGTTCAAATTTGTAAGTTGCCGGTTCCATCTAGGCCGGCATAGTGGATGTGATCACAGATATTGAATTGTTTTAGCAGTGACATTCATTTATGGACCACACTTTGGCTTAACATCAAGCGGGAAGCTGTCATATGTCAAGTCACAATAAAAATAAAAAAATTAAAAATTAAACAGTTTCCTTTGCTAAAGGGCATGGGAAATACTGACTTTCATGTTTTTATACTACTTGTGCCAAATAAGAAAAATACACATTATATTATATAATATCCAATTTAATACTAACCCCATCAGCCATTAGAAAATGAACACCTTTATCATCAGTGTCTTTAAGAACGACCTCTTTGAGTGATGTTAAATTGGCAGGATTGAAAATGTCACCATCATCCTGCACGCCATAATAAGGATTGAATGTCTCTGAAGTACCAGCGTAAAATTCTGACAGTTTAAAATCATTTTGACCTTTTAAAGTAAATCCAAAACCTGTAAAATAAACAAATGGAAAACTTTACTGTACATTTTTTCTTACTTGGCAGAAGTAGTAAACAAATGACATCATTCATTTGGGCAAAAGTAGTACATAAATATCCAATGATGAAAAAATATATAAATGGCAGTTTCGATACTTGTATTGATAAAACTAATAACAATTTTGCTATTAATTGCTGTGCAATTTAGTTATTTGAAAAATAAGATATAAATTTTGTATCATCTGTCATTCAACACCATTTTTGTTCTGCTTTGAACTGTCATAATTATAGTTGGATCATTTCGCACACTTACACTATGCAAAATAAAGGATATATTCCAATTACATTGTAATCTTCGTACATCTATTTTAAAATGCATATTTAACTGTTAATACAATTAAGCCCAAGTCCCACAAATACTTACAAGTCATACAAAATGAATGATGTCCTTTCGGCTTGATAGCTAAAACATTTAGTGATAAGAATCAATGCGATCATAAAAAATATTTCTAGTTAACTAATCTCTAGTTATTGTATTTAATAATAATTATTAATATTACTGTAAAATTGATCTATTATTATTGAGGCTCAACTTTTGTCATTTGTAAATTTACCGTTTCCAAATCAAAAGTTTTTTGTTGAAAATGTTGTGATGTGATTTAAATAAGTTTTGTCATATAAAAAATATACATTGAACTCGACATTTGCTCACGACTTGTCTGATGGTTGGCAATGGGCGTCTACGACAAAAAAAGATTCAGTTTACGGTTGCTTCAGTCGCCGTCACTATGCCGGCCAAAAGAAATATTTAGTTTTCAACTTAAGTTTTTAAATTTAAATTTCAAACAAAAATAAATAACCTTTAGCTTTCCATTTGCGTCTATAGAATACATATTCTGAAAATCCACCTGGTCCGGCACAAACATCAGCAAAGTACAAGACCTCATGAGGTTCCTTAACGAAATCCCTGCCGTCCGGAGTCTTTGGTCTTGTGAACATGTTGTCAAAAACTGCATCCAAATTTGCCATTTTCACAGCAGCTCTATTTAAAAATATAACTGAACCTATCGTCTCATAAGGATTACTTCGAAAGCGAGCACGTCTAAAGTCTTCTTCATGTACGGCATTAAACATATTCTGAAAAATACAATCAATCAAATTGTCGCGCCATTTGTCCACAGGGATAGGCAGTGACAATGGAGCATCACTTGCCACCATCCTGACACAACTCTCTCGCTTTCTTCAAACCAATAATTCTCTATTACCAACTATGGTTATGTTTCCTAATGTCTCTAATTTGATCAAGCAACAGTTTTCTGGATTTTCCCTGTTTAATTCTTCTCCTCGTACAAAAAGGCGTATGAGAAGCAGAATGCCACATGATTCTCGATAATAATTAATATTATCGAGAATCATGTAAAAATAATTACATTACAACAAAAATATGACAGAACAGGTGGGGTGCTTGTACGTTACTTGAATGAAACACTGGTATGACGAAAAGTTTGTTTTATTGATTGAAAACGTTATTTAAAATTATTACAATTGACCAAACTTAAATTATGTATGCTACGCTACAATCATGGAGGAAGAGAGAAAAAAAAGGGCCAGTAGTATTGCCAACTATAAATTAACCAACTTTAACTAAATCAGATGAGTGAAACTCAGACAATGCTGTCATATTTTTCTTGATTGTGACTCAACATCTAACCTTGACTTGAGTGATGGTAAGCAAAATAAAGTCCAAGAGTGGCCTTAGTCGCAGTCACTGTGCCGGTCAAAGAAAGCCCCAATAAAAAAAAAGGTTACCTTAGCATTAAGTACACCATCAAGAACTTCTTGTGTAACAAAATGTGTTTCATCATCAATTGTTAACTTTTTAGGACCTTTCTTCAACCAACTTTCTAACTCATCACTTGAAATAGGCTCTGACGGTGGTATTGGCATCCATGACTAGAATATAAAAAAAACCATAAGTAAGCTGACTATGGTGTAGTGGTAGTGCAATGATTACGCAAACCGAGAGCACGGGTTCAAAACCACTTGCCGGTACCAATGTATCTTTGATATTATGTACTTTAGTTGTACTGTTTCTATGATACAAGCACTTTAGTTTTTTTTATTTTCTCTTGTTACCTCTTAAGTAAATTTATGCAGTTCAAGATATGACAGCATCATGCCTAATGTTAAGCTAAAGTACGGTCCATAAATGGAGGCGACTGCTACAAGAGTTAGATAACTGTGATTAGCAGCCGCCTCCACTATGCCAACCTAGTTTTTTGATCCCGAAACACGACTAAGTCACTTCACAGTCTGTATTATTTGTAAGTGTGGTGCCTACCACTCTTAGACAACCAGACCTGAAGTAAATATCCATATCTTCTTTTTATTATTAAGTATTTGTAATATTAAATCTATACATATAATAAAATTGGAGTGTCTGTTTGTAATATTGAAATAACCGTTTTTTAATACATGTATATGAATATATATACGGTACATACACCAAAATGACATTTTTTTACAATTTTTGTCTGTCTGTCTGTCTGTTAGTTCCGGCTAATCTCTGGAATGGCTGGACCGATTTTGACGGGACTTTTATTGACAGGTAGCTGATGTAATAAGGAGTAACTTAGGCTACTTTTATTTTAGAAAAATTCTTTTATAATAAATAAAATAAAAGAAAATAATTTTTCCACACAAAAAGCGTGCGTTCAGAAATTTATTTTGGATAAACTAAGGAATATATCAAGCTGTTGAGAATCGAAAACAAATTATTATATTATATTATCCTACTATTATTTTAAATGTGAATGTCCGTTTGTTTGTTACGCTTTCACGCAAAAACTGCTCAACCGATCATCATGAAACTTTGTACACATATTCTTGGAGATATCAGAAGTAACATAGTATACATTTTTTTTTACGAAAATAAAAAAGTTTTGTCAATTTTTTTCTTATTATAAAAAAATATTTTATAATAAGAAATGGTATTATGAATTATTATAATACCATCGCACTGTATTACCGACTGTCACGTCAACATCTAATCCAATCAACTGTACTATGGAGACTATACACTATACTTTCCATAGACTATAAATTCAGCTATTTGAAATTTTTCTTTATTATTATTTCCGTCTGTTACTATATGCATATGCTACTATTGTTATAAATGTGAATGTGGGTTTGTTTATTACGTTTTTTAAGAAGTAACATCGGTTACTTTTAATTAAAAAAAAAATTTTTTACTATAGTTTCCAATTGACTATAGTTTTAACTGTTTGGAATATATATTTATTTTTATTTCCGTCTGTCATTTTATATGAGTTATCGAGTTATAAATACAAAAAAGTCGAATTGAAAACCTCCTCCTTTTTTATGACTGTGTTATAAACCAAACTTTACGCGGGTGCAACCGCGGGCACAGCTAGTTATTGAATATAACAAATTGAAACCATCGGAGCAATAAACTGCAAGATGCAGTTGAAACTAACTTACAAGCTAAATAGAAATAATATAGAACACTCACAACTTCTTCTTTGCATTGCGGAAATGCACTATCAGCTTCATACTTGAAATCTTCAGGTAATTTTGGGACAGCAACACTAAATCCAAGACCACGACGGCCTTTCTGCGAGGATGCCTCAACAGGCTCTGTTCTGCCATCTTCAAGTTTACCCAAACCCTTACCCGGTACATAACCCATAGTATTCATCATCATTTGTTGAATTTTACTTGGAAAACCGGTTGGCATTTCATCGGGAGTATCTTGGTCAGAACTTTTATCATAAAACTTTTCATGATTATCTTGAAATTGTCTTTGATCATCGTTATCTTCAATGCTTGGTCGATATTCATCAAATTGGTCATTAGGTGAAGAGCAATTCTCACTTAAACTGCTTCTACTTAATCTTATGTTTCTTTTCGGACTTATCTCATTGTAACTAAGAGTCCTGGATTTTGTTTGTAGATATGGTGAGTCTTCTGGCTCCTCGTCAGAACCTGCATGTGCTGAAAATGCATAAGTATCAAAATTACAAGAAAAACAAATAATCCTATTAATCAGTTAAGCCGGCATAGTTGTTGAGACTGCTGTATTAAGACTTTGGGGTAGCAGTTGCTTACATGGATTGGATGGATCACACTCTAGTCATGCCTTAATTCCTACAGTTATAGGCAAAGACAATGGACTGTCACATTCCATGATTAAGGCACAACTCTCATTCGGTTCCTTCCTTTAACTAGGCTGGCGTGCAGGAATGAGAAGAGTATCCTAGCCTTCCCGGAGGAGATTGGGTGGCTCCGCCGATGAGGAGCCGTTGAAGATCACACAAAAAACCAAAGAGGACTTCAAGTGCGGAAACGAGCCCGCACATAACTGCAACTAGGATGGCATGGTGAATGTGGCACATCAATCATCAGCCAGAAGACATCCAGTGCTGAACATAAGCATCCTCCTTAGAACGCCATTCTGAACGACAAGATGCCAGTTTCATCCACCTGTTATTTGTGACTTTCACTATGTTGTCAGTCTCCTGGTTGTGGTACCAGATCCATGGGTCTACTCCAGCTTGACATAAGTCAGGATGCTCTCATATGTTGAGCAACATTATTGTTATGGCCACTGAATTCCCTGTGTTTTATTTAAATACAATATTAGAAAAATAATATTATTTTTAAATTCCTTTCGACAAAGAATTTCTTTGTCAATCATTGTCACTATATCTTCTTTCAAACCGCATCTATTGCGCACTGTACCAAAAATTTACATGCTAAAACTACATCATATATTATAAATGACATTACTTGATTCATGAGAAGTAACCGAAGAGGCATTATCATTAATTCTTGCTCTTTTTGGAGTTGGCTGACTTTCATCACTGCTTGATCCATCTTCAGAATCTACAAGATTTAAATGTAATGTTAAAAAAAAATGAATATTGGAAAATACATATGTTTTGTATTGTACAGTAAGCATGGTTGTTAGTGGAATGCCCTCACAAACCAAGGAGCCACCAGTTTACATCCATTTGCTAGTACCAATGTATCTTTGATATAATGTACTTTACTTGTCCTGTTTCTATGATACAAGCAAGTTTAAAAGCTTAGTATAGTGTGCATTGTTCTTGTCTGGTAAATGTGGTACCCAGTCTGCTCATCCAGAGTAGCGCCACAACTAAGGCGACCGTGCAATGGTTACACAAACCGAGAGGATGAGTTCGAACCCCGCACTCTTACCAATTTAGCAATTTAATGATATACATACTCTGGTTGTCCTGTTTCTATGATACAAGCACTTTAGTAGCTTGATATGTGTATAGACCGTGAAGTGTCTTAGTCGCGTTTCTGTGGATGTGAGTAATACCATAAACTATAGTAACAGTCACTTCCATTCATAGACAGCACTCCAGCTTAACATCAAACGGTTGCTGTTATATGTCAAGGCCTAATGGAAAAATTATTTAAATCAGTCTGTAGTATGGTTAACTTTTGTGTTTTTCTCATTCCAAAAAACCTGCTGCGAAAGCACTATTTGTTTAATAATTTAGTCATTAAGTTTTTACATAAAGGACCGTATACGGTCAATTTAGCTGGTCAAGAGGTCGAAGAGCCAGATATGTCAATAAATACGTACCTGATAAATTCATTTTTAATAAATGGTATTTAAATGTGATATAAGTTAGACTAATGGATAGACCTTTCTTCCAAAATATCTTTTACAAAGCTGAAACAATTAAATACTTAAACTATAATGTCGGTTCTATTGTTTACGAAGTTATAAATATTTTTTGTAACCAATACGTGTTTGTTTTGTATTTATAAAAATCACAAAATTTTATTCATAATAACCGCCAATTTTAATTTACATAACAAAGTAAATACCAAGGAATAATTACTAGAGCAACCACTTTAGTTCTCCATTTACCTACATTCTACAGTTTAATAGTTATAAACTATATCAGTTTATGAAAACCTTTAGGTTATTCCAAATAAAGCTAAAATATATCGACGGTTTCCGGGCTATTTGTTTTAAGCGACATTTTGACCGATATTGACTTATATACATATTCGGAATCAGCGATTTTTTTTGCGTCGACTGAGTCGACTTTGGTGACGATCAGAGCACTTTTTTGGCGCTTCAAACAATGCCATTTTTTGGGACGATCCGAAATTTTATTGTATGAACCGACGCGAAATTTGTCCTTTTATATAGAAAGTGTACTTGAGCCACAAAAGTTTTTATTGCTTATTTACTTAAGCGTTTTTGCCTCACACACAAATCATCCAAACGTGTCATTTAAAGCGTTTTTCCTGAAGTTACATTTTATAGGTGATGTTTGTTAAATCATTACACCTTCCTCAAAAAAGATATAGTCATGTCTCTTAAAACATTTAGCCTGAATCCCAAATTGGTATGCAATGTCACTTAATTCATTTCGCTTGCATCTGTTTTTAGTAAAAAAAGCCTATTAAAACATTTTGCCCTGTAGTTGAAACAGTCTTTAAATGGCAAATAAACCTTTATTCCTAAATCGGTTAATTTTTGATTGGTCGCTTCAAACAAATTAAATCTACAAGTACTAGTACTTCATTCATTTTTCCTATACCGATTACATCGAAAACTTAACATTCAGACACTGCAAATTTTGTATGAATCGTTGTAACAAATGTCGGTTAAAACAGAACATTTTCGCCGCTCGCGTCCATAAAACAAGCAAGTTTTTATACTATACCCCCCCGAACGGGCGCTTCAGTCTACACCATATCGTGCCATATACAATGTGTCCCAAAATTCAACGATAAAACTGCAACAGAGGGTGGCCCTGGTCATGACTAGACGAGAAAAAAATTCAAAAATACCCATTGTTTTTTTTTAAGTTACGAAAAACATGTAATTTTTTCAAAAATTTACATCTCATTTTTAACTACCATGAACATTTTTTTAATATTTTTAATATTTAAAATATATATTTTTTAAATATTTTTAATTTATTTTTTGTATCAGTAAGCTGAATATATCTGCTATTAATCACAATCCTTGAAAACCCCAGAAAACATACAGTTTTTACATAAAAATGATTTATATTACATTTTTTGCTTGAAATGTTAAAAAAAATTTTAGGAGACTTTCACTCATCGTGGTGTAAAAAAAGTATGAATACTACTATGGCAAGTTTTATTAAAAAATGACGCAACTAATCAAGATTCTAAAATGGTATAATACTCTAGGAAAACTAGCCACATAAAAAAATACGAGTGATATTTCTAAACAAGAACCCAATTTCATAAAATTGTTGTTTAAATTAATCACTTTTACTATGGGGTCAAAACAGGTTTTTGTTAGTCAATATCATTTTAAAAGTAGAGAAAGAGAGATTTTACGTTAGAGCGAGATAGACAGATGTTAATTTTTGAATATAACAATGGGGCAAGTAGAGAAGTTGCTGTTATCAGTCAGTATGCTCTGTTCCTTTGTTTACTGTGCACCGTTCCGCATTAAATTGGCTTTCGTACTGACTTTTGGATTGGCTTTTGGACTCGATTAAGTGATCTGCAAACTGGACTGACCTGGCATTATTTTGGACTGTGATTGTGAGTTGGACTTTTGACCTAGAGGACTACACGCCATTTGAATACGCTAATATGCACTTAATTTATGGTAAATGCCGAAGCAATGCAAACTCTGCTAGCACATTGTATCGGGAAAGGTACCCAAATGTTCGAAGATTTTAGAGTATTTATAAATCTACATCAAGCGTTTTCTGAGGATCGTTTACCATCTAATAGGAGAAACGCTGGAAGACCAAGATCGGATCGAGATGAAATAGAAATGGATTCAACTACCTCGGTACGTGCCATAGAAGCAGCTACGGGAATACCAAGAAGTTCTGCTCATCGTATTTTAAAATATCACTGGCTTTGCCCATATAATTACAGACGTGTGCAGACGCTATTACCGCGGGACTATCCACTTCAGGTCAGATTTTGCCGTGTAATGCTACAAAAGCACAGGGAAGATACTCAATTCTTAGATAAAGTTTTATGGTCGAATGAATCAACCTGCAAGAAAGATGGCTATTTAAATCTTCACAATCTACATAGCTGGAAATATGAAAATCCACACCTGGTGAGACAAGATAAATCCCAATACCAATTCAACCTTAACCTTTGGACGGGCATATTAAATGGAAAAGTGATTGGGCCTTTTGAGTTACACGGAAACTTAGATGGCAATAGTTATTTAAACTTCTTACAAAATAACATGTCAGAATTATTAGAAGACGTGCCTCTTAGTGATTTACGATACTTATGGTATGGCTCACTATGTCCGTCCTGTGCGAGATTACTTGAACAATGAGTTTCCAGGGCGTTGGATCGGGCGACTTGGTCCTATCTCATGGACACCCCGTTCACCCGACCTATACCCCCTGGATTTCTTCTATTGGGGTTGTCTCAAAGAAAGGGTCTACTCAAAACCCATTACAACATTGGACGAACTTCGCCAAAAAAATCACTCAGGCTGTGGATCACATAAATGCTGGAAGTTATGCAAGACGAATAAAACGATCATTTTTAAGGCGATGTCGTGCTTGTATTAATGCTGGTGGCAAACAATTCGTACATTTATTGTAATTAAATTCAGTAAAAAATTAAATGTTTTATTGTTTAAACTAGTTGTTTTATTTCATTTTATATCCATAAACCCATTTTGGATACAAAATTACAATAATATTCAAAAATTTACATCTGTCTTTCTCGCTCTAACGTAAAATCTCTCTCTCTCTACTTTTAAAATGATATTGACTATCAAAAACCTATTTTGATCCCATAGTAAAAGTAATTAATTTAAACATCAATTTTATGAAATTTGGTTCTTGTTTAGAAATACCACTCGTATTTTTTTATGTGGCTAGTTTTCCTAGAATATTATACCATTTTAGAATCTTGATTAGTTGCGTCATTTTTTGATAAAACTTGCCATAGTAGTATTCATACTTTTTTTTACACCACGATGAGTGAAATACTGAAAGTAAAAATCTTTCAACATTTTTAGCAAAAAATGTAATATAAATCATTTTTATGTAAAAACTATATGTTTTCTGTGGATTTCAAGGATTGTAATAAATAGCAGATATATTCAGCTTACTGATACAAAAAATAAATCAAAAATATTTAAAAAACTGTTTTCATGGTAGTAAAAATGTCAGATGAGATGTAAGTTTTTGAAAAAATTAATTTTTATTCGTAACTAAAAAAAACAATGGATAATTTTAAAATTTTTTTTTCTTGACTAGTCATGACCAGGGCTACCCTCTGTTGCAGTTTTATCGCTGAATTTTGGGACACATTATATGCCAAAGTGATTATTTTTGAGTACAACACGATATTTGAATAACATTATGTTATTAAATAAAAAATGGTAATTATTAATAGTTTTGTTTTATTAGTTTTAATTTTATTATTGAAACAACAAAGAGTTATTTCCCTTTTAACCAAAGTATTATTATGTTTTAAACGACTTTTTTTTTTAAATTTACTAATTTATTGTCATTTCAAACAATTACTTTTTAAATACTATTCGCCTCTTTAGTCATTTATCCTGTACCTAAGCTGTGTTTTACTAGTCGTATAAACTAATTTGCCTTTTTCTGTTTTATTCATCACGTTGTAATTGATACAATTAGCCTTACTCTAAAAAAATACAATAGTTATACTTAAAGCGTTTTGCTTGAATCTATTACGTGCAACATTTGGTGCTTAAATCATTTAGCCTGCATCTACAAATTAATTAAGTATGGGCGTTTTGTATTAAGCGACAATCATATCTGCTAATAGCGCCTTTTTAAAAGAAGTATCTTAATCAAATTATGGGGAATATAATAAGAAAATAGATAAATTTTACTTTTTTGAAAATAAACCTGGTTACAAAAAGTTATGAATTTTTTTCTGGAAATCAAAACTTTAAATCGCTCTCCTGTAAAGTTTTAAAAATGTCGCTTAAAACAAATAGCCCGGAAACCGTCGATATATATTTATTTTTCTTTCTTCTTGTTTATGGCTTTAGTATTTAACTTGCCAGTGTCAAAGTAAAAATATATGGTTCAATGTTAAAACATTGTCAAGTAAAGATGAAGATGAACCACGCGAGTGATTCATCAAATGATGATGATGAGAATGAGGTTGATGATGATCGTTTTAGTAAAGCGGCGGAAAGCCTTAACTAAAACTTCAGAAGAAGTCTTGGAGGGAACATGAAGAAACACGTTTCACAACTTTAAATTACTTGTTTATACTTGATTAACTTAAAAACTATTACTGGATAACAATTCCACCATTATTGCACATTAATATTTATGAAAAACACAAGCTTTTCAAATAATTCAAAATTGCGCGTCCTGTCAGTTGCAGTTGCCCGCCAAAACTCGTATATATATTTATTTAATTCTTCAGTTCAATTCTTCCTTTCTGGGAAGGCAAAGGAATCTTAGGACATACACCCTAGTCTTCCGTAAAATAGTTATTATATCTTCAGTAAATCAAGATAAAATATTTCAGTGTTTCATCCATTACATAAGGGTGAAGATCATGGTGATGGTTTAGTAAAGCAGTGGAAAAGCTTTATTAACCTTTTCTGACGGAGTCTTGAAGGAAACACGAAATAACGCGATAAACAGCTTTCAATAACTTTCATATAATCGATCAACTTAAAAATAATTACTGGATAATAATCCCACCATCATTACACATTGATATTCAAGAAACATAAGCCTTACAAATAATTGAAAATTGCACGACCTGTCACTTGTAGTTTCCCGCTTAAAATCTAAACATGTTATGGACAATTATGGATGTGTATATTTGGAAACAAAATATGTCTTGTCTTTGGTCCATGGCCAATTTTGTCGCGACAAGTTCCATATATAGAGGTTAGTTGTCTATGACAAGTTCTCTTGTCGCAGCGCAGCACCCCAGTACCGCCATTTTGTTTTCGCATTCCCTTGTGCTTGGGTCGTCGCTTTTTGTACCGAATATATTTTTTTAATAAATATAATTTTCTAATCATGGTGGACAAGATTGAAATGTCGTTAGAAGATATAATTAAATCGAATAGAAAAGGCCGCGGAGGGGGGGCAGGAAGAAAATTTGATAATAATCGGAAAGCTGGAAGAGGAAGAAATTTTACAAATGGACGCTCGGGTGGCGGTGGCGTTCTCAGAGGCAAAAACCGTGGTGGAGTTTCAAAGCCATCAAATTATACAAGGGTAACCAATCAAATAATAACTAGATGATCATAATATCGCAGTAATTAATGGCAATCGTACGCCTTGCGATGTGTGACGCGTTAACATCCAAAGGTGACGCACGACTGCTTTTATAGCAGATAATTTCTTTCGGATTGCGTTGTTCAAAAAGTGTTATTTATACTGCTGCTACGAGTATACGTAATTAGCCAAATGGTGGTTGCTCGTCCTATAAAAAACAATAGTTTAATATTCGAGGAATATGGCCCCATTCCTTTGACCGTGTCTAAAAATGGACACACGCCGCTGGGAATTTAAAACGTGAACCTTGTGGAACTATGGTGTTTTATATGGCACCCTTGAATATTTGCAAATAAAGCGGGTCATATGGTATTAAAAACGTGCGCTGGTCTGGTAAATAACACGACCCGACTTCGATATCCTGCTTGTTCCCGATCAAACTACCGGTTGAGGAGCCAGGCGCGGTCTGCACTGTGAAGGAGCTTCGGAGAGAGTACGTAATCTTTCTCTGGGGATTTTGATGAACGAAAAAAGAAGAATAATCACATATATGAACAATTGTTGTGAAAGTTCTTTGTGGTGTAATTTGATGTGTTATGGACATTTATATTTGTATTTAAAAAAAGTTATTGTACAAAAAATTGTCATTGGTTGTATTAATTTAGTTTTCATAGTAATATGTGGCAGAGCAATTGCCGAGTACATGGAGGTGGCTCCTGTACAACATGCTTCTATGAAGGACAACATATTTCAGGGCGATGTAGACAGCACATGGAAGCATGACATGTTCAGTGATTATGCTGAAAGGAAGAGTCTCAAAGGTGCTGGCGGATTCACAACAGGACCCACAAAGTTACTTGTCTCTAACTTGGACTTTGGGGTCTCTGATTTAGACATACAAGAATTGTTCTCTGATTTTGGTGGTCTGAAGAGTGCAGCAGTACATTATGATAGATCTGGGCGTTCTTTGGGTAAGGATTATTAACATATAATATAACTCTGAATAAGTGGCAGAACTACTATAAATTAATTTCCTTTTAATATTATTAGTATGTTGTTTTTGTTATTATGCAACATCTGACCTCAACTTTGCTGATAGTAAGCAAAGGGGAGGATTAAGACTGTTGATGAAAAAAAAAACTGGTGGCCAAAATATAGATGTAAAATAAAAATATATATTCTGTCAATTTTTTTTTAATGAATCAATCTTGGTTTAATGATTTTTACAACTTTTGGATTATATTTCTTATAAAACTAATCTGTTGAAATATCACAGGGACTGCGGATGTGGTGTTTGAGAGGCGTGCAGATGCACTCAAGGCTATGAAGCAATACAATGGAGTACCACTTGATGGAAGAGCTATGAATATACAGTTGGCTACGTCGGAGATAGCTCCAGTACGTGATAGCAGACAAGGAGGTGGAGGTGGCCCACAAAGAAGGATGAACAACAGAAGTAAGTTATTATGACTCAATTCTATGTATTAAATACTTCAATTATTTATTTACAGTAGATACACAATTGCTGCTTTAAAAGTGGCGACATAAATGCAAGTCCTAATTATTGTTGGACTTGCATTTGTTCTCAGTCCAAAATGATGTGTGTGACATTACATTTGTGTCAAGTTTATACTTAAAAACAATGTGGTAAGGTTCAGTTTACAATTCACATCCAATTTACTTACACACTAAAAGCTGGTTGTACCAAAAAAGTTTCAATTTACGATTTTAGTTTTACTTCATACCATTCTATTACGTTTACTATTTCGAAATTGTGTATTAGGTTGTTAATAATTTTATAATGAAACTGCCATTTATATGTTTTTATCATTAGAAATAACAAAAGTAGTACATAGAAACCCAAAATGAATGATGTCCTTTAGTTCTGTATAAAATATGTGTTAAACGTAAATGTAAAATTTAAAGAGTGGTACAACCCATTTTTTTTTCTTTGACTTATATATGATACTTTATACAAATGCGTAAATTTTCATTTTGGGTACAACTGACTGTTAGTGAATTTTAACATGCGGACATTATTTTGTATGGGACTGTGTATCTATTAAAAATATATGATCGATGATGAAATATAAAAAAAAATAATGACGTTTATAAAATTGTCACACTTCTTTTCTCACAGAGAGAGGCAGGGATAATGGGTAGTCATTACTATGATGATGATAAAATTGCCTGTCCACATTTATTTTTATACAAGCCCATCCACTATTATGTGCAATATACATTCTATATGCCCATGCAATGCATTTGTTATTTTCTTTTGAATCACATGACAATAAAATCACAGTGCACAATAGATGTGGTTTGAAAGAGGATGTAGTGACAAGTATTGACAAAGGAATGCTTCGATGGTTTGGGCACAAGCAAAGGATAAGTGAAAGTAGATTAACAAAAAGAATTTATGAATCTTATGTGAATGGATGCATTAAACAAGGCAGGCCCAGGAGGGTGTTCTGACCAAATTGGAGACATCCCATGTGTGTCTATAACCATAGAGCTTGCATGAAGCGAATTATGAATGTGAAGGAAGCAAGGGAGTTGTCAGGATCGTGGCTTTGGTTGTCCTGTTTCTATGATACAAGCACTTTAGTAGTGTAGTATAGTAATGTAAATAAAAATCTCCATTGGAAATTATTTTTTAACATTTAAGTAATTTAATACATTCTGTTGTTTTTAACCCCCGACTCAAAAAGAGGGGTGTTATAAGTTTGAATTGTCTGTGTATCTGTGTGTCTGTCTGTGGCATCGTAGCTCCTAAACGAATGGACCGATTAAGATGCGGTTTGTTTCATTTGAAAGCTGACGTGATCGAGATGGTTCTTAGCTACAATTGATGAAGATCTGATCAGGGGTTTCAAGGTCATCAGCTCGTTTTGTTAGCTGCGGTAGCGATCTTAGACGCAAAATAGGTATTTACTTTACTTTTAAACATATCTGTGACATAACATTTGAAACAAAAACGTATACAAATACATGTGTGTTTTAACTGGTACCACTGAGCTACTCTGATGATGGAACTCGAAGGTAGGAGACGAAATCCTGGATGGGTTTAAACTTAATAGGTTTACTAAGTTTGGACGCATTAGATTCGTATTGACTGTAGGAAACTAAGTGTAAAAAAGTTAGTGCGATGAAATAAAACATTCTGGATCTGAAAAATCTGATCATGGATCCTCTCAGATCAGCAAATCAACAAGAAATGGACCTATAGTGCTTTAACTAAAATTGTTACTCACTATGAGCCTTTAGCTGGAACGGTTTCAAATTGATGATCTGAGTGTCTGATGATGCACCATCATGAATCCTCTTAGATTATCAAATCAACAAGAGATAGAACTATAGTGCTTTAACTAAAATTGTTACTCACTAAGAGCCATTAGCTGGACCGTCATAAAATTGAAGAGTGGGAGTATCTGATGATGCACCATTATAAATCCTCTTAGATTAGCAAATTAACACGAGATAGAACTATTTTACTTTAAATAAAGCCTTTAGCTGGGCCGTTATCAAATTGAAGATCGGGAGTATCTGATGAGGCACCATCATGAATCCTCTCAGATCAGCAAATCAACAAGAGATAGAACTATAGTGCTTTAACTAAAATTGTTACTCACTAAGAGCCATTAGCTGGGCCGTTATCAAATTGAACATCGGGAGTATCTGATCATGCACTATCATGAATTCTCTCAGATCAGCAAATCAACAACAGATAATATCATAGTGCTTTAACTAAAATTGTTACTTACTATGAGCCATTAGCTGGACCGTTATCAAATTGAAGACCTGGAGTAGTTATCTGATGATGCACCATGAGGATCCAATTGTCTATTGCTATGAAGCTGGTGATATGACTAAAGTGGTTTCAGGCGTTTCGGGGGTTCCTTTAAAATTTTAATTTTGATTTTATTTTTAATTATATACAGATGGTATTCTGTATATAATAATTATTTTTCAATGCATGTTTGTTCATATTGAATTGAATTTGTATATTACACAAGGTTACACCTGTTGAATTCGTTACAACTACAATGTAATTTTTTTAACACCTGTATAAACAATACAAATTGCCAACTTGTTTTTTTTAAATTGATTAAAATTAAGTTGTTTAAAAAAAGTTACAATAATATTCCTTGCAGGTCATTAATTTGCTTCTTGGATTGCCGTGCTAGAGGAGCTATGCTGATATTTAAAAAAAACTATATTTTTTTCAGTTGGCGGCGGTGGCGGTGGAGGCAACAGAAACCAAAACTCAGGTGGTCGGGGCGCTGGAGCAAGACGCGGCGGCGGTCGTGGAGGCGGCGCACGCACCAAGCGCCCAGCGCTGACCGCGGAACAGCTCGACGCTGAGCTGGATGCCTATGTGTGCCTCCGCTAGTGTTAATAATGTGAAGTGCAAATGGACAAAGCCAGAGTTGCGATGGACTAAATTAATTTTTATTCAAACCTAGGGTACCTAAGTAATTTTAAGTTGGAAATAATGACAAGTTATGTTTCTACTTGAGGAACTACAGTTTGCAAGACATGAGCAAATATATAATATAGTATATTATGTTGTTTTATTAGCGTAAAACCACAATATGGCTTATTTGTATACTTATTTGGGCAATTGAGGGATAATAATTGATTATTATGAGGTGTGAAAAGCATAGTGGCGAAGACCAAAGCAATAGTAAACTGTTTTTCAGTTGTCGTTTATAAAACTCTTGTCTGTCTGCAGGCAAGGCCAGGCCAGATATCTCATAACAAATATATTCAAGAGTGGTAGGCAGTGGTACCCAGTCTGCCGATCCAGGGTAGTACCACCACTTCTAAGTATACAGACCGTGAAGTGATTTGGTCACGTTTCGGGATCAGCTTGAAAGTTGCCGGTTCCATCTAGGCCGGCATAGTGGATGTGATTGCAACTCACAGTTATTGAATTGTATTAGCAGTGACATTCATTCATGGACCACACTGGCTTAACATCAAGCGGGGTGCTGTCATATGTCGAGTCACAATAAAAATAAATATTTATGACTATTTGTCTATATATCAGTCTGCTAACTATGCCTGCAACGGCACGGCAAAAAATTCGGCACGATAAAGAACTGCAAGGAATATTGTAAATCATTTTAAATAACTTATTAGGTTAGCCCACAAAAATGTTTAAAAAAAAGATTTCCTAAAGTTTTCAACGTTGTTTTGTGTGGAGTTTAACAGAACATTAAATATCTTTTTGTTCATTTTGATGCACTGTAAGTTATTTAAAATAAGTTTCAATGATATTCCTTGCAGGCATTTATCCTGCTTCTTGGATTGCCATGCTAGGGGAGCTGAGGTATAGTTGATATGTTACACAAGTGGTTCTACCACATCCTTCTGGAGTTAGGCTTGGTTCATTGCATTCTACAACCAGTAAATAATAGACGATAATTTAAATAAAACATTATAATTAGTATTCAAATTAGCGCATTACTTGAATCCATGTTAATAACTATATAAGTAGTTTAAATTTATTTAGCCAATTGTCCAGCCTTCGCTACAACATCCTCTATTGTACCGACCATGTAAAAGGCAGCTTCCGGGATGTGATCTAGTTCACCACCGAGAATCTACAAAATGTTGAGGGTAGGTATTAGTCATTTATCACGTCTTCGTTTCTATATGAGTCTAAGAACCATTTTCTTGGCGTCTTCAGTTTCGTTTTTGTGTGATGAAAAATAGCGATATTATCCTCAGGTTTAAAATTAAAAAAAGATGTCGGTTTTAAACTAAAGTTAAAAATAATGGTCCACAAGCTAGGCTTTTACTGTCGAGCGGCTCGTAAATGTCAGCTGCGGTTTTTTGGGTAGGTTTAGCGGTTTTCTTCAATCGGGAAACTTAACTTACAAGACAATAACCTAACCCCAGGGCCGAGGGAAATGGGTATAGACAGTATGGCTGCGTTACTTGTTATGCTGTTCGTCCTGCGATCCATTTATTGTCGGGTTTAGTGCGAGGCAAAGTTACAATGTTGTCCATCGGAGCAACGCGATCATTGAACATCGCGAGTAGGGCAGTGCGCGGCTGTTAGGGCATCATTCACGGCAGCGCGGGGAGCATAATGTGGCTACAGATCCCAAGCAGATAAAAGAAGCGCTGGCATTAAAGCTTACTTGTTTTGTTACTTTTATATACGCAAAATATTATTAATTTTGTGCACGACTGTATAGATAGGCGGAATTGCTTCTACCGCAGTGATCTAGTGCTCTTCTAACCTGCCGATCCTTATACTGTGCAGCTGCAAAAATCAGCTCAAAAGTTAGTCCTCCTTTTGTCTGCCGGGACTATAGCATTACATTCCATGGCATATTTTCACGGTTTACAGTTTACTAATTATAACATAACGAAGATACCTGTTTAAACCCCTTTATTGTTTCTTCTAATTTGACAAGTTTACCAACGTGGCCTGTGAAGACTTCAGCAACCTAGGAGCACATATTTTAAAATACGGTGTTAAAAACATCGGGTTATATTTTTTATTATTGTGACATTAGTTAAAAACAAGGTTATCATGTCACTGTAGAGGTCGCCTCCTCAAGCGACCTCCACAGGTAAACGCTGGATACAGGATCAAGCAGTTTCCTGCTATCTTAAGCTCCTTATGGGTGGATATCCTACTACGCTACGTTTTCTAAGGTCAGAGGTAGTCGAATATAATTTTGTGTTGTTCTCATTTTCATAATAAAAATAATAGAATTCTTTATTGCTCATATTTAACTATACAAACGTTTCCAAGAGGCGAACCTAATGCCACCAGTTAACCTTTGGTTGGGAGAAGTATCCCGTGATTTCTTAACAGAATCGTAGCGTGCCTTGGCGGGTCCCCGTATAAAAAAAATGTTTGAGGGCCCTTGGGAAGAGTATTTCTCACAAGAGAAAAAGAAATGTTTCTTATTATTTTTACTTAGGCACGTTGGGGGCCCCCGTATAATTGATAAGGGCGGTAGCTACGCCCCTGTTTCTTAAGTTTAGAAAGAAAAAAGAAAAGATATACAATTTTAATGCTGGCATACATAAATATTTAACGTTCCATGCCACAATATAAGACATAACATCGTTGGAACAATTGTTAATAGAATTTTTTTTTAAATTTTAACGAACACATCATTATCATCCAGACCGCGCCAATCGCCATTGTTTATTTTATATAACAAAATTAGTCGCAAGAATTCTGCTACCCGTCGAATTCCTGTTCGTCGTCTGAACGAAATTATAGTTGATTGTAACTCGACCCGCCTGTTGATAAGCAAGAGGAGGTCCAAGAGTGACGACGACTGAAAAAACCGAGTTAGTTCACGGCTGCCTCAGTAGCCGTCACTATGCCCGTCAAAGGTGCTTCTTCACGCATCGCTTGAAGGATCCAAAGTCATAGGATGGAGAGAACACATGGGCTGGTAAATCATTCCACTTGTCGATCTTAAACTAATTGTATGTATGGGAAGTGATTTAAATTCGGAGTGTTCTCAAACTATTGACAGCTACGCTATGGCTTTGAGTGAATGAATATATCCCAAAAGTTTATTTTTCATTGATCACCTGGAAAGGTTGTGAAAGAAATCGTTGTATCTTGCGGGCTCTCGCTACAGTTAATTTATCATCTTCGGACAATTCATCCATTCCCAAAATGGCAATAATATCTTGCAATGATTTGTAGTCCTTTAAAATAATATTTTTTATTACTATGATTCAAAGTAATTTTTTTTGGGACGTGACATCTGACCTCGACTTGCCTGATGGTAAGCACTGGAGTAGGTGGACTTTCCAAGAGTACCGACGACTAACAAAACCGTTACATCTTACGGTCGTCTAAGTCTCGTCACTATGCCGACCAAATATGCTTTTCACGCTTCACTTGAAGGATCCAAGATTATCTGATGGGAAAATAGCATGGGCCGTTAATGGCCCATTAGTCGTGTCCTAGGCAAAAAAAGTTTTTTGTCATTAATAATTATATTCTTATTTGGAATACATATTTTGTGCTTTTATAGCATTTCTGCAATACTAAGCTCAGATATTTTCTGAATTCTAAAGCTTGTCTAAGCTCAGATAAGCTATCTAACACCTGGGACCCCATAATACACAAACTCAAGTCCCAAGTCCAGCAAACTGCCAAACAAGATGACACCGTCAGTTATTTTTACAAAAAATTGAAATAAACAGGGAACAGAAAAACAAAATATCAAACAGGGTAGTTTTGCAAACAATAACAGCATCAACCAATAGGACGACCAACACCTCAGTCTCTCCGTGAACACGATGGGTGCAAAGCTCTCGAAACGTCGGAATAAAAAAAAAACTGTAAAATCTAAACCAAAATAAACGCGATAGTAAGCCGCATAAAATTTGTTTAATTAAGCTCAGATATTTTCTGAATTCTAAAGCTTGTCTAAGCTCAGATATTTTCTGAATTCTAAAGCCTGTCTAAGTTCATATATCTTTTAAATTCTTAACTCTGTCTAAGCTCATTTATCTTCTGAAATCTAAAGCCTGTCTAAGCTTCTGAATTCTGAAGGATTTAATTTGTTTTATTGTATTTATTGTTTTTAAATTCATTGTTTTTATAAATATAGAATTGTTTATATGATTAATTGTAATCAATAAAAAAAAACACTAATTGTCAAGCTTTTCCCACAGTGATAGGTTGAGATAATAGAGTGCCACTGGCCACGATCCTGACACAACTCTGTTGCTTCCCTCACATCCATACAAGGTATGAAGAGAATTGTAATTGTGGAAGCCCAACATCATTCGGACTTGCATTTACTATGTTGCTTTTTGAGCGACAATGTGTATATGATATATGATCGAAGTTTGTAAGTATTTGATTGATTGATTGTAAGTATGCAAAGCTTGTCAAAAGAATTTACCAGTTTAGGTTTTTTGAAGGTAACGTAAACATACTTGCAAAATCTTCTGAACACCGCGTGCGACTCCATAATGCTCAGCACCAATAATATTAGGATCCATGACACGTGAAGTTGAATCTAGGGGGTCCACAGCTGGATATACCCCCAATTCTGCAATAGCTCTTGACAACACCGTGGTCGCGTCTAAATGAGCGAATGTAGTCGCGGGTGCTGGATCTGTGAGATCATCTGCCGGGACGTATACTGCCTAAAATATAACAATATAAGAATTAGAATCGCCTATACCACTTGAAAAACCGACATTCGATGGGGAAGAAAGGTTCTAGAGTAGAGGCCACGAACCGCCAAACACAGCGTAGGTAGGCCTCTCGCTAGGTGGACTGATGATATAGTGAAAGACACAAATAATCAGTGGTTGCAACTGGCATCTTGGCGTTCTAAGGAGGATGCCTATGTTCAGCAGTGGACGTCTTCTGGCTGATGATACTACGGAAAATGTTCCACCTTTCTTTTAGGACGCGTAAAACCCGCACAGATCAGGAGAAGCATCTGCATTTTGCGACCGAAGAGGCAGTCGAACTAAAAGGTTCGGTGTAACTTACAAGCTAATCCCGAAACGCGACTAAGTCACTTCGCGGTCTGTACATTTGTAAGAAGCGGTACTTAGGTACTTCCCCGGATAGGCAGATTGGCTAAACGACCACCAACAGTCTGCCTAAGCCTCTTAAACCACTCATCCAACCAAGCATCTTGTATGTATGCTTTAAATCCTTTATTGCACCAAAATAATCTTAAAAATAGGTACATATGCGAGTTTCTCTCTCGAGGCATTCTCTAACTACTAACCTTTGGGATGATGAGAAATTACTTATTACTTACTTGTACACTAGTAATAGATCCAGCGTTAGTTGTTGTAATCCTCTCCTGCATGGTACCCATGTCCGTTGCTAAGGTGGGCTGATAACCCACAGCTGACGGAATACGGCCAAGCAACGCTGATACCTACAAACAGAGCCAGCTGTTAAGCTATTGGAGGCCCAGGGCTCAGTAGGATAATATACCCCTATGAGTTTGACAGAGCACAATATTGTTAGAATTGACAAACTTATTTTCTCATAGACCACTTTCAAAATTTTGCTGGTTCCGTTGGACCCCCTGCAGCTACATTTTTACCATATTCCCAAAACTCGACAACAAATGTGAAGATTAGAACTAAGTTTCGACACGTACTGAATATGGATTATGCAAGTTTTTACAATGAACAGTCGCTGAGCTTCTTAAAATATTATCAGCCAACATTTTAGTTCTTTACTATCGATAAATTTTCGTGGACCCCCGCTTACGAATTGTGAACCCCCATTTTTTTTGCTTGGGCTGTCCCTGGCTTATCATCTGACAAGGTCGAGCTCCGATATAGAGTCCCAATAAAAAGGCCACTTAATGCTTTTCTTATAAACTAACCTCTGAACCAGCTTGAGTGAATCTGAATATATTATCAATAAATAACAGTACATCTTGACCTTCCTTGTCTCTGAAATGCTCGGCCAAAGTTAATCCAGTTAGAGCAACACGGGCTCTAGCTCCAGGAGGCTCGTTCATTTGACCATAAACCAACGCCACCTTTTTTTCAATTAGATAACATAAATAACTGCTACTTGACCTTGTAATATAAATATTTAAGAGTAGTACCCAGTCCCAACTTAGAAGCTTATCCCGAAACGCGACCAAGTCACTTCACGGTTGTACTTGTAAGTGGTAGTGCTACCCCGGATCGGCAGACTGGGCACCATTGCCTACCACTCTAGGTTTACTACACACTAGGTTTAATTAAAGGGTTTAAAACTTTTAGCTACTTACATTTATTACTGCTAAGCTACCACATATTTTCAAAGTTTGGGAATAACCTTAGAAGTCTTGTAATCGTCCGTTATGACTCCACCAACTTTCATTTCATTATAAAGATCGTTTCCCTCACGAGTTCTCTCACCTACGCCGGCGAATACCTTGAGAGAATTATTACTAAATAAAACCAAAGCCATTGTAAATAAAACTGAGTACTGAGATCTGTAGTGTCTTTAAGAGTAGAGAAGAGAAAAATTGTGCCATATAAAATTCCAGACAAAAATTCTTACCACTTAAAATATCTAACTAAAAAATATATTATGTATATTTTATGCGCCACTTGCTCCAAGCAAGCAAGTGGCGCTTCATAGCACGAGCTATTTTTAATTCCCTTTACTCTGCCTTGTTTTACTCAGAACATTGCCTTGTTTACTCAGAATCAGGTAGGTATAGTACCAAACATTATAAAATAGTTACCGAAAATCCACCATGAGCTTTAGCAACATTGTTAATGAGTTCCATAATTAATACAGTTTTACCAACACCTGCACCTCCAAATAGGCCAATTTTTCCACCTACAACAAGAATAAAATTATAACTACGACAATAGCAGTTCGTTTAATGTGCTTAATGTGCGTGTTATTCTGTGGAGGTTCAAATACTAACACGACAAAGATATAGAGCCACGCGTACGACGGATTACAACAATACCTAAGCCCCGATTCTCCTAACACGTTATAGCGACGAAAAAGCAGTGATTTCGCGTTGCTATTTGGCGTTCTCGCAGCCATTCATGCTATTGGCAACCAATCAGCGAAACCCAAATCAATAGGTAACTACGTTTATTGGTTAACTGCAAAATAGCACCGCTATTTCACTGATTTTTAGCCGCCGCAACAACAAACCCAATCATGGTTAAAAGCACAAATAAATGGTTCAAGTGTTACGTGTGAGTTGTGACACAGTTTAAGAAGCACAGATGTATCAGTAGTTTACGTGCTAAAGACAATTTTAAGTGAAAGAAAATGTAAATAAACTTATATACCTTTGACATAGGGAGCTAATAAATCTACCACTTTGATTCCCGTTACCAAAATCTCTTGTTCCACAGACATTTCCACGAAGGGTGGTGCGTCAGCATGTATTGCCGCGAAAACTTCCGTCTTTATTGGACCACGCTCATCTGTTACAAATTTTAAAATACGTATTATTTCAGCAATTGCAGATGTAAAAAACCTTATTTAATCAAGCTTCGTGAACAGCTTCAAAGTTAGATAATCTTACAGTCTCTAATCTCTAAGTTACAATTGAAAACCTAACTCCTACAAATTGGCCGCACATGTAGGTATGTAGGCCAAAAATGCAACTCCGTGGCGGACCACGGAGTAACGGGCGATAAAGGACAATAAAGCCTCTATGTCTTTGCGAAGTTGCAAAGGATTCAGATTTCGCGTGACCTCTGCATCACCTATATCTCACAGCTCAGCGCTTTAATGGATCATGAGCATCGAGAAGATACCTGGCAGAGCCGTCCCAGTGTACTCCGCTCAAGAGCGACTTCGAGCCTTGTATACAATACTTGTAGCAATGTACTCGTATAAAGGTGATGTTCTGGCTCGATGTACACCTGAGTAGCTTTACATAAAGCAAACTGCTGTCATAATATCATGCCAATATATGAAAATAGATAAAAATAAATATATATTCTAAATTATCTTGGACCCACATACATAGAAAAAAAAATAAAGGCGATCCAACCGTCAAGAAGGAGTTCAGTCACATACACATGGAGAGATTAAATATATATTAAAGTTTTACCGATAGGATCTCCAATAACGTTAATAATCCGACCCAACGTAGCTTCTCCAACAGGAATAGTGATAGGGGCTCCAGTGTCGACCACAGGCTGACCTCGGACAAGTCCCTCTGTACCGTCCATAGCGATCGTTCTACACATGTTTTCGCCAAGATGCTGTGCCACCTCCAATATTAATCTGGGTGCTAGAATATCCACATCGGCGTTAAAAGCCTGCCTAATAGTGGTAGGCAGCGGTGTCCAGTCTGCCGATCCGGGGTACCACCACTTAAAAGTGTTCAGACGATGAAATGACTGAAGGCGTGGACAAACGGTTAGCGATTGGTTTATTGCGCGCACAAATATTACAAATAATTGTTAAAAAAAGAAGTGGATATTTGCACCGCGTCTGGTTAACAAAGAGTGGTAAGCAGTGGTACCCAGTCTGCCGATCTGGGGTAGTACCACCACTTACAAATATACAGACCGTGAAGTGATTTGGTCGCGTTTCAGGATCAGCTTGTAAGTTGCCGGTTCCAAATAGGCCAGCGTAGAGGATGTGATTGCTACTCAGTTATTGAATTGTAGTAGCAGTGGCATTCATTCATGGACCACATTCCAGGTTAACATCAAGCGGGGTGCTGTCATATGTCGAGTCACAATAAAATAAAAATCGGCCAAGTGCGAGTCGGACTCGCCCATTAAGGGTTCCGTAGCAGCAAGTTACATAATATTAAGACTTTGATCGATGTTTTATTAATAGTGTATTTTTTTAATTAATAAAAAAAATTATTGATGGGTAAACATTATAATTAGGTACCTAAATGATAGGATTTAGATCTAACTACGAGCTCGTATATGCGAGCCCTTATAGGGTTGTGATAGCTAAACAAGCTAATATATATTTCAGTTTGACAAGATAAAGTTTTATTCTAATATGAGTAGGTACAGTATTCCCAAATTAATAATGCGCATGCAGGTCTTCGTAATTGTGGTATTCCCGGAAACACCCGAATCATTGAATCGTAAGAGCCCTAAACAATGCACTTGCATTTTGCACCTTGTTCGAAAGAATTAGGAGTCAATATCATGTGTACACAATCGAAAACATTCTTCCGACGCTCGGAAATACGACCGTTGTCGAACAGTGACGAATTATGAAAAAATTTGACGTAAACGAAAACAGTGAAAAAATTTCTATACGCATTAATCGTAAGAGCCCTAAACAATGCACTTGCATTTTGCACCTTGTTCGAAAGAAATAGGAGTCAATATCATGTGTACACAATCGAAAACATTCTTCCGACGCTCGAAAATAAGACCGTTGTCGAAAAGTGACGAAGATTTCTATGCACATTATCATGACATTATCACTTTGGGAGACCTGTATGTATTTTATGTATTTAGATGTGAGGAAATGAACAGAACATCTTAAAACTTATTAGGTTGACGTTTTATAGTAAGTATTTACCTATTTCTAAGCAGTAATTGAGTTTAAAAGAATAATTTCGATGTAAGTAATCAAAATAATTTTTATTCAACTAAAACATTATGAAATCGTCAACGTACTATACTTAGCATTCGCAAATGTATCGAAAAATTAGCTCCGTGCGCATGATGCTTCATCAACGTCGGCCCTCGCTCTATGTGGTCTCTACCTGACCTGCCCGCTTGGGTTAGAACAGTCGGCAACCTGCCCCCCGCGCGCTTCGCACCCCTATTTGTGAAGCCACGCCCCCGCGAATTATAATAATTATTTACTTAGGCACCTATTATAGATTTATCATTAGAAAATAATAGCTCACGGTTAAGGCATAAGGTTTATGTTTATGAAATTAAATGATTTATTATTATTTTAATATTTGAGTTGATTGAATGAAAGGTATATTGCGGTTTACGATTTATGACGTATTAAAAAAAAAATACTTACTCGATCTTGTTCAAACCAATTTTCGGAGGAAGTTTACATGGTAATGTACATCATATATTTTTTTTAGATTTATCATTCTCTTATTTTAGAAGTTACAGGGGGGGGGACCAACTTTTTACCACTTTGGAAGTGTTTCTCGCGCAAACTATTCAGTTTAGATTAAAATGATATTAGAAACGTCAATATCATTTTTTAAGACCTATCGATAGATACCACACACGTATGCGTTAGATGAAAAAAAATTTAGAGATTTAGTTCTAAGTATGGGGACCCCCAAAATTTATTGTTTTTTTTTATATTTTTGTGTGAAAATCCTAATGCGGTTCATAGGATACATCTATTTACCAAGTTTCAATAGTATAGCTCTTATAGTTTCGGAAAAAAGTGGCTGTGACATACGGACGGACAGACAGACAGACAGACATGACGAATCTATAAGGGTTCCGTTTTTTACTACGGAACCCTAAAAAGGAGTCGCGTTTCGGAATAAGCATGTTAGTTGCCAGTTCCAACTAAGCCGCTATGGTGGATGCGACTGCTACTTGCAGTTGTTTACCTGTAGTATCACTTAAAAAGTTATTTAAATTTTCCTTTATCGTTTACTTACTTCTTCCTGGGACATCGAGTGCATTCAAAATAGGAGGCAGATGTTGATCGAATTGCACATCCACCACAGCTCCAATAACTAAAAACAGTACTCGATTTTTTATAAGGTCTTGGTATAATAGAAGTATAATTCAAGAATAATATCGTTATTACCGGCAATAATTCTGCCCTTTGCACCGGAAACGCCACTCTTTCCTCCTCCGCCGCCCGTTACCTTACCCTCGTCTCCCGTTAGTGAAATTTTAGATTTTTCTGGTGGATTTTTAGTTTTCCTTTGCTTATTACATTCATCGTCGTCATCGACAAACATACTCATCTTCAAATTGAATCCACGTGTTGCACTCAATATTCGAAGTAATGGCGATAAGTTATTTGCAGTCTTGGATAACATTTTTGCTGAAATTAATCTCAAAATATATAATGAAAGGAAAATACAGATGTGATGAATTAAGACAGTGACGTGACAAACATTAATGACAAACGTGATAATTTTACTAAACAAATAAGAATAAATAAGAATTGTCTTAAATTTTCAAATACTTTGCGTCTTTGCCGCAGCTCGGCAAGCTAAGCCATTAGCAAAAAAGAAAAAGATGAGTTTTTTGGGTAAAAACCGCAATGTTAATTTATTTGTAAAATTTGCATACTATAAAGAAATAAATAATAATGTGTAATAATATAGTGAAATAAGGTATGTCTTCACTATTATTACACGCTACATTACACGCGCTAAAACGTGTTCCCAACAAGACACCGTTTTTTTTAGTTTCCCACCGCTTCATTGTAACCATCATTAACCATTATTTTAACTGGGGTATTTAATCTTCATCATTTATCTCAAGATTTATCTACTCAGGATTTAATAGGTATTTTACTAAAGACTAGACTGTATGGATTAAGTTTCCTTTGCCATCTGTAAACTTGACTTCAAAAAAAAATGTATGTTTTTGAGCCATCAGTTCCAAAATTCATGGAATAAACATTGGAAATGGAAAGTGTCTTTCGATAATTATAAATACATACGTAATTAATGTGATTCTAAATAAGTAAACCCTGTGCTTAATAACAATGGCCATGAATAAGTACATGCACCCTAGGAATATTTTCCGAACACCGCCAGATTTTAAAAAATTGATCGATGAATACCCAGAATTTGCTAAAATCGCAAAATTGGTGCGTATTATTACCAAACTTGTGAAATATATTTTACTGCGTAGTATAATGTAGCGTAAATTGTTAATTTCAATTGTTCCCAGACGATTAATAACAAAGTTTGTGTCGATTTTAAAGATCCACATACTTTGAGGGTCTTGACTAAATGCCTTTTGCATTCAAACTTTAATTTGAATGTTGAAATACCCGAAGATAGGCTCGTGCCAACGTTACCTCTGAGATTGAATTATATTTTATGGCTTGAAGATTTAATGAGCGCTGTTAAAGTTACTGCAGCCAAAGGTGTAGATATAGGTATATTTTATTAATATTTATTTAATTTTCTATGACTATAATTAACTACTTTATAATAAGGAAAGTACTTTAGATCAAGTAACACCATAAAAGGGGAGGGAGGAGAACCCTCGGATGTTACTTAATCTAAAGCTGAGTAATAATAATAGATGCAGACAAATCTTCCGGTTATAGTCGGCATAGGTAGGCCTCCTACTAGGATGCAACTGGCATGTTCCCCCTATGTAAGGGTGAGGCCTACGTTCAGCAGTGGACATCTTCTGGCTGATAAGGATAATGAATTAGACGAATTTCTCAAATTTTCCAGTACCTTGAAACCAAAATAGAACCATTTTAACTCAATTCACCTATGCCAAAGATCCATAAAACAAAAGGATACTTAAATAGGCACGACAGACCTCAATTTCAGAGATTAAGACACCGAAGTGCCAATTACTATGATCCTTTCTTATGCCTTAAATTAAATCTGTTCCTGTAAAATAATTATATTTGTTGCAATAAAGGAGATATATTCTTTGTTCTCTTGGTACTCTTAGGCCTCTTCTTGCTTACCATCAGGCGGGCCGAGATCCAGACTATTGTCTAGTGATTATAAAATGGGTTCGAAACCACTTGCCAGTACCAATGCAACCATTTAAGGCTTAAGGCAACCGTGCGCACTACACGCCTCTTTCCCATGGGGATAGGCAGAAACAATGGAGCGGCACTTGCCACGATCCTGACACAACTCCCTCGCTTCCTTCACAACCACAATTCTCCTTATACAAGCTTTACGGCAAATGCCTTTCTATGTCCTCAGGAACTGGCCCATGTGCCATATATCCTTTATTGGGGGCAGTTAAAAACAAATGGAATATGATTGGTACTGATACAGATGAATACAGTGTCAAAATAGCAAAAAAGAATGTTACAAATAATAATTTGGATGAATTAATACGGAGTAAGTGGAATAATTTTTTTACCCATGCGTTCTTTCAATCCTTCAAGTAAAGTAAACAAATTTTATGCGGCTTACTATTGCGTTTATTTTGGTTTTGATTTTACAATTTTTATGATACCGATGATTCGAGATCATTGCACTCATCATGGTCACCAAAATAAACGCGATAGTAAGCCGCATAAAATTTGTTTAATATATTAATCAATGTTTGCGCAAAATCTAAGAAAATACTTCAAGTAAAGCCTGAAAATCGACCTCTAGTCGAAATAGAGATTGTTGCAACTTTACTAAGTCAGTTTTCTAGGCTTTTTGCTATGGACTAATCATCTCGCCACAATATATAAGTATTGTTTTCATAAAAAATATGGTAAGTGGCCAGCATAATGGATGCGGCTACTAGTAGCAGTCACCTCAATTCATAGACCACGCCAGCTTAACATCAGGCAGGGTTCTGTTATATGTCGAGTCAAATAGAGTTTTGCTTGCTATCAAAATCATTAAATACCTATTTACATTTTTAATTACAATTTAATTTGCACCAGATTTGAATACAGGATTGAATATATTATTTTTTTAATATATTCTCATGTGGATAGGCAGCGATGGATATTAAACTTTCTTGCTCTCTTCGCGTCCATTCTCTGCATTCTAGCTCTATGATTATGGACAATACAGATCTGCAGCATGAGACGTCCATCCACAAGATGGACTAACTAAATGTGGTAAAAGTGGCCAAAAATCACTGGATGCAGGTTTCTTCCAGCAGGACGCTGGTGGGACGACTAATGCCTGAGATATCTATGCTATTTTAAATAGCAATTTGGTTTGATTGGAGATCACTCTTCTAGGCTATCCTCATTTAGATCTTCACTAACCTTTGTGTAATATTTTCTTAAATATTATTTTTATTAAAACTACCCACATTTTGCGGTGCGAGCTGTTTGGCATCGTGTCTCCCACTGTTAACAATGCATTAATAAATAATTAGCACATAGTGACGGTGACTGTGGCAGCCGTACACTGACTCGGTTTTTTCAGTCGTCGGTAATCTTGGACCTCCATCAGGCTGGTCGAGGTGAGATGGCGAGTCACTAGAAGAAAATAAAAAACTATAGATAAAACGTAGTTTACCTATTAATTTATTGTTCGCTGATTGGTCGACCGCGACGCAATTTAACTGCTTTTTCGTCGCCATTACGTATAATAGAATCGAGACCCAGAGAGCTCGTCGAGAATTGTGGATGTGACCGAATCAAGTGAGTTATGCCATAAAAAGTGGTGCTCTATTCTCTCTGCCTATCCTTGTGAGGATAAACGGAGGACATTTTATTTGAATGATTGTTTTTTTTAGTTGAACTAGTATCATCATCTTCACTTTTGGAACATTTATTTGCAAATGAAGATAACGGACAATATGACTTTTGTATGTGCAACCCACCTTTTTATAGTAGCATAGAGGAATTGTATGAATCAAGAAGTCCTGCAAGGTATTTTTTGTGGCGACTGCTACTACAGTAAAATAATTGCTTCGACCGAGAATCGAACCTAGGACTTTACGCTCAACAAACCAAATCGCTAACAGTATGGCCACACCTGTCGTCGAAAAGTGTACAATGTACATACAGACTGTAAAATGTGTTCTCTCCATCCTTTGACTTTGGATACTTCAAGCGATGCGTGAAGAAGGACTTTTGGCCGGCATAGTGACGACGACTGAGGCAGCTGTGAACAAACTAGGTTTTTAAGCCGTCTTCACTGTTGGACCTTGTCTTGCTTTTCATCAGGCGGGTCGAGCTCAAATGTCGTGTCACAATAAAAAAATAATAATAAAGCGTGGAAATTGTGTCAGGACCATCGCAAGTGGCGCTCCCTCTATGGTCTCTGCCTATCTCTGTGGGAAAAGGCGTGAAAATTTTATAGATTATTTTTTTAATTTCTAGGCCACCACCAAAAAATGCATTCACGGGGTCTCCACAAGAACTTGTCTGCAATGGGGGTGAACTGCAGTTTGTAAGACAACTTATATGTGAAAGTAAAAAACTTAAGGATAATATACAGTATGTATTCAATAACTATTTTCAATCTCATTGCCACTCTTTATTCACACAGGGATAGGCAGAGAGAATAGTTTATTTTATTTATTTATTTAACAACAACATACATATAGAAAAGATACATTGGTACCGGTGGGTGGTCTCGAACTCGTGCTCTCCGGTTGGTGTACCCATTACACTGCCACTACACCACAGTCGCCTTAATAGATTACTATTATCTGAATAAACACAATGGACTTATATTTTTTTAAAGATTTCTATACTAAGCTACTAAAGTGCTACCATTGCACTGCCACTACACCATGGTTGCCTAATCAAATCATTAAATAATACAAGTAAGACCTATGACACAAATCTGCTCCAACTGGAAATCGAACCCGGGACTAGTGTGCTAACCAAAAGGAGCTACTCGTGTCATCAGAATTACATCTTGGATAATTTGTTACAGAATATACACAAGTATGATCGGTCACAAATATAATATGAAAGTTTTGTCAGAAGAATTAACATCAGAAAATATAAAACATACCTACACTGAGTTCTGTCAAGGCAGAGTCACGAGATGGGGCTTAGCATGGTCATTTAAAGATTATAATTTACAACAGTTGGGTATGTATAAAAGAATTTCTTTTAATTTTTGAAGTGTAAACTTCTTTAGCGGCGCAGTGCAATTTTTGGGATAGGAAAAAATGTTAAACTCGCTTCAGGACATGTGACAATTCGTAAGACGGAGGGAGTGTAGCAGTGGAAGTATCCCCCTCTCATTCTACCACGCGGCAAAAATGTATGCCTGACAGTTCTGAACTGTAAAATTTTTAATGTAATATAAATTGTCATGTTTGTGTACGATAGGACAATAAATGAATATTGTATTTTGCCACAATTCGTGCAAAATTATTCCCTAACCATTCCAAAATATCAAAAATGCACAATGTTAATATTCAAGTTTTCACTTCTGCCGGCAACCCGTAATGCAACCAGTTTTTTGGTCTCCATAATCAGCGGCACCCTAAATGACGTTAATCTGCAGTGCAGTCCATGAATGGTGGTGACTGCTAGCACAATTAATTAACTGTAAGTACACAGGCCTAGCTGGCGGAGTCCTATTGCTACAGCCGGTCTACTTACAAGTTCCTTAAGACTACTTTAAGGTTTTTGATTGACGTATCCATTCATCAATCAATTTATAAATTGTTTTTGACACAGCTAAGATTGACATTTTTAAATTCTAGTTTTTAAGATGATAGGCAGTCTTTAATGGTCATTCGCCCAGTCTGCTGTCCACCAATTTTAAGTGGTTTAGTCGCATTTCGGGTTCATATTCTGGTCTGGTTATCAAAGAGTAGTAGTTAGTTAGTGGTAGCCAGTCTGCCGATCCGGGGTAATACCACCACCTACAAGTATACAGACCGTAAAGTGATTTAGTCACGTTTCGGGATTAGCTTGTAAGTTGCCGGTTCCAACTAAGCCGGCATAGGGGGTGTAACTGCTACTTACAGATATTGAATTGTGACATACAGTCATGAATCACACTCCAGCTTGGGTGCTGTCATATGTCGAGTCACAAAAATAAAATTTAAAAAAAAGGATGGCAATTGCTTGTGAATAAAACAAGGTTTATTTACTTTCAGTGCCACCAGTTAAAAGTGAAAAGAAACAAACTCCTCCAATGATCTATTGTCTCCCCAAAACAAATGAAACCGAGTATAATCTAGAAACAGTTCATAAAAAGTTAACTCAACTGTTCACAGATCTTGAAATTAATATTAAAGAAATTTTCAAACGCGATTCGTGTGTAATTTTGGATATAGTTGCTTATACAAATACTTGGTCTAATCAGAGAAAAAGAAAGAGACTTCTAAAGAGGTTAGAAGAAGAATCTAAGAAGACGAAGTTAGATAACGAAATCTCAATTGTTAAAGATGAAGTGAAACATAATAATGTAGAACATGAACACAAAGAAGCTGATAATATCACATCTGAACCAGTGGTGAATGCTGTTTGTAAGATTATTAGTAAAGGGAATGATTTAGTTCTAGAATTCTCATTTACAAAGGGTACTGGAGGAAAGGAAGGTGTTCATCAAATAATACAGTACATTAAAAATAATTGGAAATAACTTTTGTTTTGTTTATGACCCTTTAAATTTAATAAAGTAAGCTGTGGCCTGGCAGATGTAAAACGTTAATAATTCAAAACTAGTTAGTATTCGACAAGAGCTTAGTAATGGCCCATAATTCAATATGATTTAGTATTGAGGGTGTACATGAGTCAGTTAATAGAAAAATAGTCAGATCACAAATTAATGGAACGGAGGTATAGTTCGCGTCACGTAAGTTGGATGAGAGAGTCACCAGATGCGCAGAAGTCGTTTTTTAGGTGTGTTTAGGAACGCGGGGCATGAGTTAACAAATATCCGTGCGAGCGATTGGCTGGGCCAGTCGATCATCGACTCGCGCGTGGAATCCACGCTCCGTTTGCTCCCGCGTACACTTGCGGTGCACTGAAATTTGACCACTGGTTTTCGTATCATACTAATAGTTTTACTACATATTAGTCCCCCGCCGCGTCTGTCTGTTCGCGATAAACTCAAAAATCAATCAATTAAATTGTCCCGCCTTTTCTCCACAGGGATAGGCAGAGAAAATGGAGCGCCACCTGCCACGATCCTGACACAACTCCCTCGCTTCCTTCAGATTCACAATTCTCTTCATACAAGCTCTATGGTTATGGACACTAGGCAACCTAGCGTTCTTGAGGATGTCTCCGATTTGGTCTCAGAACATCCTCGATTCGATCGATTAACGCATCCATGCACATCAGATTTTCGTCAATCTACTTTCACTTAAACTACTATTATTATTTTTTATTAATCTTAAGAGACTCTTTTTTATTGCACGGCCAGTGCACATGCGCAAACGTTCCCCCACTACGTTAAAATCTTGCCAACTTACGTGACGCGGAACTATAGTCGGCAGTCGCAAGTGCGGATATTGAGTACGCGCGGATGTTCGGAGCGTGTACGGATATATGCCTATATTTCATATTCAAAAATATGAATAATGTTAACAATAACTGCAAAATTTGGATCAAAGTTATCACGTCAAAAATTTAATTTTTCTCGAAAAATTTACACCCTCAATCTTAAATCATATTGATCGATTTTTGTCTCCAGCTCTTGGAATATGAAGAAAGCAAATGCTTTTCAGAAAATAATGTTTTCCATCGGCGTTACGCGATGCCAGGCATCACGGCATTCGATTTTACTGCGTGTTTTGCATCAAAAACATAATATTTTCAATGATAACATTTTTGCAGTTGCTTTTCATTGGAATTAACTTAGAAAGACTACCACGTAGAGTACTGCTTCTCCTATGGTCCATTGTTTTTGGTCAAAAAGTCTGAAAAACTCTTATTATTCCGATTTGCATTTTTTGCAACAGTAACAGACTGAAGAAAAACTCTTCTCGCCGGCGTCGTCACAATTTAATTCACCTATTTATTCAATACGAAATTAAGTAAGTACTATGTATGCCTGTGGTATGATTATTCACTTGATGTCGCCGGTCGCCGCCAAAATAGGCTGATTTATCATGACTCGTTAAAATTGCATAGCTTTACATTTAACTTAGATTTATCATTTTAACTTAAAAATCGTAACAGGGTTTTGTAGATGAGTAAAGAGATCTTGATGGTGTTTTACTTAAGCGAAGGAAAGCCTTTACTAAAACCTAGGAAGCAGTCTTGGAGGGAACCCGAAGAAACACATTTAACAGCTTTAAATTACTTGTCTATACTCGATCAATTTAAAGATGATTACTAAATAACAATTCCATTATTATTTCACAATAAAAAACAAGCTTTTTAAATAATTTAAAATTGCGCGTTCTGTTACTTGCAGTTGCCCGCCAAAAGTGCCCACCGCCACAACTCTCTTGACATTTATTATTTTCATAGACGTTTGTTGACTTTGTTGTCTTTGGTTTCTTGTAATGGCGTGCGAATGTGTTTATTTTGTTTGTGCCCGGTTTCTTGAGTTATATTAGTTGGTGACTCGAATTCATACTATTAAAAAATAAATATGTATATATAACAGATAAGGCGTGTAGCAGTACATTGAATAAATCTATTGAACAAGGATACATTGTACTGTCTATTGAAGCTCTAGAGTTGAGAGCAAACTTGCGGGTTAAATTCGCGCATTTACGATTATTGCGCGGATTGATTGATTTAGTTTATACGTTCATTTGGGGAGTGCTGAATATTAAGACAATCATTTTGTGGATATTATAATAATGGCCTCTAATGGTCAAGTGCCTGCTGCAGATGAAGAAATCCAAAATAATGAAGCTTTGAACAATGGAGTGGCTACTTCTGCTGAAAAAGATGCTGAAAGCAAAGAGCTGGTGAACCATGAGGCTGCTAATGTTGGTGATAAGTCACCGCTAGCGAAACAAAGGAAGAAGAAACCTAGAACATCATTTAACAGGAGGCAAAAACTGCGTGATACAACTGCGCCTCGTCAACCTCTTACTGGTAACTTTTTTTAATGTCGGCTCGACATGTATGAAGGCAGCTCGCCTGATGTTAAACGGGAGTGTGGTTCATGAATGGAGGCATCTGCTACCACAGTTAAATAACTATGAGTTGCAGTCACATCCCCTATGCCGGTATAATAAGAAATGCAACTTCCAAGCTTATCCCAAAACCACGACCAGGTCATTTAACAGTCTGCACACTTAAAAGTGGTGTTACTACCCTGGATTTTACAGACTGGGCAAATGACCACTGCCTACGACTACACATGCTATTATGCTATTAAAATAAGAATAGGATGGGCTGTTTACTAACTTTACTTGCCTGATTCAAAGGTGTCTTTTACTTGACAGTCTGCAAAGAAAACGACACCATACTAAAGTGAAGTTGGTAGGAGAGTTTGACGTCACAAAATGGCGCCTATTTTTCCTATTCTTATTTTAATCGCATTATACATATAAGTTATAAACACTAAATATCTAATACGTATAATATTCATAGGCTACATAAGATACTTGAATGAGCGTCGTGAGAAACTGAGAGCTGAACAGCCCAACATGGTTTTGGCAGAGATCACGCGCCACCTAGCAAGTGAATGGGGCAAATTGCCATTGGAAGACAAACAACAGTATTTGCAAGCGGCCGACCAAGACAAGGAGCGGTATGTACATTTTGGGTATATTGGTAACTGTGTGGTTGCAGCATGCAAAAAAAGAACATATAATAATATACTAAATAAAAACCTTATAGTCCCGAAGATTAAACTAATACAAATATAACAAAAACATAAGTACATACACATACATATATACATAATATATAATTAATACGATGCAATACGATAATAATCATATAAACATACACATATAAAAAGGTGTGTCAATTTACGGAAAATATTATGTCTCAATTATTATTTTGCAAAGACTGCAGAACAAGTGATTTAAACTTATTTAAAGAGGTATTAAATATGTCAATACTTGCGAATAACTTATTGTACGTGCTTAGAGATCAATAGATATAAGCATTATGAGTGTAATCATCAGATTGGGTACCACTACCTACCACTCTTATTACTGCCAAATGAACCACAATTTAAGGTGACCATGGTGTAGTGGCAGTGCAAACCACTTGCCGTAACCAAATTATCTTTGATATATGTCCTTTGGTTGGTAATAATTGATGTGAAAGCTGCTAGTCTATTTAATGATAATAATACATTATCCTCAGGTATTTGAAAGAATGGGAGGAATATAAAAAAACTGATTCTTACAAGGAGCATCGTCGTCTTCAAGCAGAAATGAAAGACTCCAATGTAGTAGCAGCTAAGAAGCCTAAGCATAACACACAAAATACTAGTAAGTATATTAATTTTAGCTATAATAAATACAAATGTAAACCTTTGAGAAGAACAAAGAGAGATCTCTAATTTTTGTTATTGTAAATGTATAAAGACGAACTTAATGCCGCTAAAGTGCATTACCTTCAAAGTGCATGCATACCTTCCTGCTATCTCTGTGATCACTTTAATTTTACCTATGTGTTACTGTTAACTTTATTTTCTGTATTCCTTAAGAAGTGATTTATTACCTTTCCCCAAGGTCGTGCCGTCTCCTGGTTAGAAGGTGAGCCCCCTTTACACTAGGGCGCACTTTATAAAAAACTGCGTTATGTCAGGTTCATGGCGTGGCAAGTGGTGCTTCATTGTCTCTGCCTACCCCTGTGAGAAAAAGGTTTGCAAGATAACTGCAAAATTCAGCTGTTGCATCTATCTGTTACATAGATAGTAACAATGTTTGTTCTAAATATAATTCACTAATTAAGGTGACTGTGGTATAGTGGCAGTACAATGGTTACACAAACCAAGAGCATGAGTTCCAAACCACCCACCAGTACCAATGTATCTTTGATATATGTACTAGGGTTGTCCTGTTTCTATGGTACTTTAGTAGCTTAGTATAGAAATGTAAATAATAATTCTTTCAGCACCTGCACCACAAATGGCTGCACCAAGTATTGAGCTAAAAGTGACTAGACAGCACAGCCCGCCCAGGCCTAAGACTTCTGTTACTCCTGCATTGGTAAGTTTTGCTTAGTATGATGAAAAAAAAAGGTTGATATTTTAGGCGCGTTTGTAAGTGTTCTCTCTAACATTAGGGGCGAAATTATAGTAGGAACTCTGTGACCTTATATTATGTAATAATGTTAGAAAATACAATTTTGTATATGTTCTGTCAAGAAATTTTGTCGACAGGCGTGGACGAACGGTTAGCGATTGGTTTGTTGCGCGTAAAGTCCCGGGTTCGATTCCCATTCCCAGCAAATATTTGTTTCATAGCCCTTTTATTTTTAATATTTAATAATTATATTAATTATTGCAAATATTTGTTAATAAAAAAAAGAGGTGGATATTTGCTTCAGGTTATAATTTGGTAGGCAGTGGTACCCATTCTGCCGATTCGTATACAGACCGTGAGGTGACGTTTTTTTGGTTACATTTTGGGATCAGCTTGTATGTTGGCAGTTCCAACTAGGCCGGCATAATGGATGTGATTGCTACTCACAGTTGATGAATTGTAGTAGCAGTGACATCCATTCATAGACCACACTCCGGCCTAAAATCAAGCGAGGTGCTGTCATATGTTGAGTCACAATAAAAAAATATCTTAAAAAAGAAAATGTATTCATGATAATGTTGATTGTTTCAGGGTGAGGAAGCTTTCAATGGAACAGATACAGACATTCAGATTTTCACTGAAAAGTTCCTTCAGCACAACAAACAGCGAGAGACTGAGCTAAGGCAGCTGCGTAAAGCTAATTCTGATTATGAACAACAGGTTGGTGGACTTCTTTTTAATTGATGTACCTTTTTACTTTGTGGCAGGCAGTCAGCTGGTGTTAGATTATTTGTCTCCTAACCAGGGATATTCTTTTTGAACTATTTTTTTTCAATTATTTTTCACTATTAATTTTAATCTAAATATTTACAATTGGTGGCGACCGTGGTGTAGTGGCAGTGCAATGGTTACGCAAATCGAGAGCACATGTTTAAAACCACTAGCCGATACCAATGTATCTTTAATATAAGAACTTTGGTTGTCATGTTTCTATGATACAAGCACTAGTAGCTTAGTATAGATTTTTTTTTTGTCATTGTGTCTTGACATATGACAGCACCCCGCTTGATGTTAAGCCAAAGTGTGGTCCATGATTGAATGCACTGCTACTACAATTCAATAACTGTGAGTAGCAATCACATCCACTATGTCGGCCTAGTTGGAACCGGCAGCTTACAAGCTGATCCTGAAACATGACCAAATCACTTCACGGTCTGTATATTTGTAAGTGTAAGTGCCAGATCGGCAGACTGAATACCACTGCCTACCACTCTTTGAAAATTACAGAATGCAATATTACAAAGGCATGCTGAAGAAGTAGGCGCTGCAACAGAACGCTTACGTGAAGAGGCTACTGCGGCGGCGGAGAAGATTGTATCACTCACGCAATATAGGCAGCAGCTTGTAGTCACACTTGCCACCGCTCTCAGTTCTGTTGCTTTACCAGGTATGTCAATCAATCAATCAAACTGCCACGCCTTTTTCCCACAGGGATAGGCAGAGACAATGGAGCGTAACTTGTCACGATCTTGACACAACTCCCTCGCTTCCTGCACATTCACAATTCTCTTCATACAAGCTCTATGGTTATGGGCACCAGGCAACCTAGCTTTCTTGAGGATGTCTCCGATTTGGTCGACACGAGATATATTGGCAGGCTTTGTGACGGCGACTGTAGCAACTATAAAAAAAATCGGGTTTTTAAGTCGCTGATGCTCTAGGATTTCAGTTACAGTTGCCTTACTTAAGTATCAGCAATCTATCCAGTTTAACATCAGACGGGATGCTGTCATATTCGAAGGCAACCGTGGTGTAGTGGCAGTGCAATAGTCATGCAAGCCGAGAGCACGGGTTCGAAACCACTCACTAGTACCAATGTATCTTTGATATATGTACTTTGGTTGTCCTGTTCCTATGATCATCATCAGCCAGAAGGCGTCCACTGCTGAACATAGGCCTCACCCTTAGAACGCCATTTCGAACGACAAGATGCCAGTTGCATCCACTTGTTATTCGTGAAATTCACTATGTCGTCAGTCTACCTACGCGTGGTCTCCTATGATACAAGTACTTTAATAGTTTAGTATAGAAACGTAAAATAAAAAAATGATGTCATGTGTCGAGCCTGAATAAAAAAATGTGTTACAGGAGAAAATGGACCAATCACAGCGTCTGTGACCAACATGGAGGAGTATATGGAGAAACTAAATGAGCTCGCTGTCAAACCAGAGGCCAATGCAATTGTTGAACAAGCACAATCAATTTTGAATAGAACGGAAATGCCCAGTTTCATTGACACATCAAATGTACCTACAATGAACAACATTAGGCTGTAAAGTAGGTTTGAAAGGCGACCGTGGTGTAGTTGTAGTCGGAAACCGTAGGAATCCAGTTCAAAAACTACTATGACGACCATTCATGAACCACACTCCAGCCTAACACCAAGCGGGGTGCTGTCATATGTCGAGTCACAATAAAAAAAACCTGCCGGTACCAATGTATCTTCTACGTTCTCACAAGGCGAATTTAGTTGTTCAATTTTTATCGTTCAACAAAAAATGTAAGCGAATATTGACGGTAGCGTTATCATTACACTGTCCGTCTATTTTAGCACATTTTATAATGAGCATAATTTACATATTTTTTTATAAACAAACAAAAAAATGGCGACAAAGGGATATAATACACACTCAATCGCGCTGATTGACTGACTGATTTGACTAATTATTGAATGCGAGTTGAACGAACAAGTTCAAACGAGTCGGTTTGCTTGCAACTATTAATTGAATCAATAAAAGTTGAAAGGTCTTTAATTTCTGTTGAACCGATATTTATTGCTTCAATTGTTCAGACGGTTCAAATCGTGAACGATTTCGCAGTTGATAAACTAAATTCGCCTCGTGTGAACGCCGTGTTAGATATATGTTTTAGTTGTCCTGTTTCTGTGATACAAGCACTTTTAGAAGCTTAGATATAAAAAGGGCGCTGACTTAAGCTGCGCAGTATGAGGATCGGCAGATTAGAATAGCTCTAGACGACTACGGTGTGAGCAAGTCCGCCTATCTATATGTTCACGTTTTTAATAATATTTTACAATGTATTCGTAAAATTCTTTATTATTTGGCCGGCATAGTGACGGCGACTGAAGCAGCCGTGAATAAACTCGGTTTTTTCAGTTGTCACTTTTAGACCTCCTCTTGCTTATCATCAGGCGGGTCGAGGTCAGATGTCACTGTTTTATTATTATTAATAATTGATAGGCGAGCAGCTCATTGATGATATTCCTATATGACGCAGTTTTTTTCTAAATTACGTTTTTTTGTTATCACCATAGTCTATATCTATAGTCCTTAATCAGTTGTCCAGTTTGTTTTTGAAAGTGTTTCATCCGGCAGCTTGTGCCACATATTTACAACTTTGTTGTTTATAAAGTTATATGCCAAATTCGTATTGCAGGATTGTCTCATAAGCTGGGAAATATAGTTGAATTGAAACGAAACATTGTGGCCATGTGAGGGTTGCCTGTTATGGTTTGAACTGTCTCATTTATATCTTCTATCATCCTGCGTTCTCTGAGACTTGTAAGTTTAAGATATTTAAGCCTCTAGACATATGGCTTCTTCCTTAAGCAGTGTGGGAGTTTGGTTGTACGCCTCTGTACACTTTTAAGAAGTTCAATGTCTTTCTTGAAGTATGAATTTCATATTTGAAAACCATCTTTCAACAATGGTCTTATTCAGGTCTTGTGTATTTTAGGAGAGTGTTGGGGTTATTTTGTTGGAATAACCTGGGGTTATTTTGTGATTGTCTTTACAGATGATTGTGGGGAAAGTATTGTTTTCTATTTCTGTATGTTTTTTCGAAAAGCTGCCTCGTTTCGGATTCTTGATAGATATCAAGGAGATGTTCTTTAACATCTCCTTGATAAGATACGCTACCCTGATTGACATACTATCGACCTTTACAAACTTTATCAACTTTTTCTGTTTTGCTTCCCGAAGAGCATGTTGACAAATTCTAGGACTATTGTATACTGTCCCTCTCGTCGATAAAATGGTTAAAACATTGATATGGAGTTTCTAGGTGTGATAGACCACCTGAAGCAGTAGAACTCCCCAAAAAAGTAATTTTATCTGTGTCATACACCAAATTCCTTTATTTCCAAATCAAGCTTCTTTTGTCAAATGGAAAACTGGATGAAGACTGCAAATCGGAAGAAGTTGATGGGTAAGAGGGTTCTTGATCTTCTGGTTCTACAAGAGGAGGATCAATGTCAGCAGTTTCATCCACATCATCATCATCGTTCTCCTCCTGCAACACTCTTATAACTTCATCAGCATCGCGGTTTTCATCATCGGAATCTTGGTCATCAAGGCCATCTTCTGAGAGCCAACCGCCTTGTAGCTTACTAAGATAATCTTCAATATCTCTTTCATTCAAGTTTCCCTAAAAAATAACATACAATAAATATTTACAAAAAAAAATTTGCCATACATTACAAGTGAAGTTACAAGTGATGTAAATTTGCATCACATAGTTTTGAGAAATTTATTCACAGTGTTTTAATATAAATTGTACATAAAATAACAAAAACATGAAAACAAACCTTTTTTCTACTCATTATCACTTTTATTGTATTTTATATCTCCGTTTATTTCCAAAAAACTATGTAAAATCTCGTTCCTTTCTTCCAGTCATAACAAACAGCAAAATGACAAGTTCTAGGCCTGGTATTTTAGTGACTATTGCTATTTTTTGACAACTGCGTTTTGTTGTACGCAATAGTCGCTTTGAAAAAGTTACCAGCAACAACAAATTTACAGTGCAAGGGTTTTGAGTACCTTTTTTTGTTGACTAAATATTATGATTGAAATTTCCATCATCATGCAAAGAAGGGTTAACATTGGTGGCGGTAATTTCGCTCGAGAGCTCAATGAAGTCGTGGTCTTGAAAACTACTTCTCTCTTTCGGGTAAATTCCTGTGGCACGATAACCATTGATAGCAAGATCAGTACGCTGTGATTTATAAGCATGACCGTACTTTTAAATGAGCTTATGAAATTATAAATGTTCGATCGAGTGGCTAAATCTTGTGGCTTGAATGTGGTGACAACGATAAAAGTTGCACATTATTCGCTCTAGCCAAATCGATTATTTTAATGTTACGCGGCTAGACATGGTTTACAAAGTGCCTAACTATTATGTGCGTGAAATGAATCGGCTGGAGCTCCTTTCATTAAAAGAAAATATTGTAATCGGGGGCACATATGTACTATAGTTGAGCCATTACAAACGTGCGAACTGTGAGGCATAAATCTTTTATCATACCTCTCACTCACACTTATAGGCATATCGGAACTCTCGCTCGCACTAGAAATTATTTCCTTGATATAGGAAAGATGTAAAATATTGCAAAGTAAATACAATGTCATACGTTTCAATAAATTATTTTATTTTTTTAAACAAATTGTAATTTGATCAGCTTAGAATATTAATCTATGTCTATGTTATCCGCATCCATTTCGGTGTGGTAATCGGCGTCTTTGGATTTTATAGCTTTAAAAACCAACTTGTTTCTGGTACGAAACCTGTCTTAGTAGCGGAGCCGGCGTGACACACAATCAAACGTTGTCCTTTCCCCACTGTCTGATTTTTGAAACCACCTTGATCATTTTCTCCAAGCCACATTCGTTTTCTGCAATGGTTTTGATTGACCCAGGTTTTGTCCAGATAAAACCGTGGATGGGTATCGTTTGTCTTCTTTAATTTATCAAGTTTTCTTAAAAACTCCAGTCTAGCGCAAACAATGCCAATTCATTCCATTAGGTATTTTCAGCCATCTATGTTTTTTTAATATTAATTTGTAACCTATTTTCTTTTAATTTGTCTTAATAGCCCGCTCGATGTGGTCCCTGTGATTTAGGTTCGCTCAGGGCTCGTTACATTTAAAATATCTTTATTCTTATTGGTAGTTTTTCTTTGGTATATGTTCGCTGTTGTGATTAATTTGCAGATTGCACTTCGTAATTTAAAAATGAAGATTGCTGTTTGTTAAAAGAATGAATAAAATGAATCTTGTGTATTGCTACTGTTCAACAATAATTCATATGGTTTCTTTAAAACGGTCTTTTACTTCATAAAAGTAATTGTAACTAAACCTACGTAAAGATATTTTTTTATTGTAAGGATATTTTTTGTTGGTGGGTTAGTCACCAAGTTAAAACAAATCAACAAAAAAAACAATAGCACAAACAAAATACATATTTTGTGTAGCTTAAGCTTCCTCTGGTTCCAAAATCGATCCGGATCCTACTTTCTATCGAGGTAATATGGCAGATTAAAACATTTCTTTAAAATGATTGAACCTAAAGATTGTTGATAGTATTTTGGTCGCTCACTCTTTGGTAAAATACCTTCCACAGCTCGTCATCACTTGATATTTGCTAGATTTGATTGCCACATATGTTAGATGTGCCAGGTTTTTGTTTCATTTAACAATCTTTATTGCAAGAATCTGATATTGGACGTATTTTACTGCATTTTCGACTACAAATGCCTTTTTCCTAAAACGAGGATCAAAAATAGCCTTTGCTTCCGTTATTTTATTTTTATAAATACGTAAACTTTTCTCAACTGCATCCAACATTAAACGTTGTAGATGTTTACCTGCTTCAGTATTAAGTGTTTTTTGACGATTGCGTTTTGTAAGCCTCCTACTGAAGTAATAATATTGAATAACGTCGGTTATAACTCTCCTGACAACCAGTGGCGGCTGGTGGGTCATCGAACTGGTGGTGCACTATACTTGCTTACTAAGTATTAGGATTAGAAATTGGGTCCTTGCAATATATTACGAAGGAATAACTGTCAAAATCATATCCATATACTTCTTCATAATATATGGATGGTTTTTCTTTGTTGGCCATTTTTACCCCTGGTATGTGCAGGCCATATTCAGCATACCATTGTGCCTATAAATTAAATGGCTTTTAAATATTCTAAAGACAGCGGGTATTTCAGAATTTGTTAGATCAAGATTGATTTGTTTTGATTATTTGCACCTATAGCAAATTCTTGGGATGATATGTGCGAGTGTACATTGCGGTCTGATGAAATTAAGTTGCGTGATATGTTTGCGCTTGGAGAGGGTAAGTGATTTGGTGATGGTTGGTTGAATCGTAGCATAGTGTCTCTATACTCAAAATGGGCAACCTCTTCCCCCAAAATAATTTTAGTCATGGATACGAGCCTGTCTTTGAATTGAAAATTGTTTTATTTATTTTGCGTAGCCAAGGAAAATAAGTTCCGTAGAATCGTAGTATTTTATCTGTGTTTAAAGAGGTGTTTTCATCGATCGAAGACAAGGTACGACAACGTCTTCTCTGATTATCTACACGAGATCTTACAAGTGTTCCTTGTACGCTTAATCTCGATTGGGTGCCTTGTACATTTGAGCTCGATTGGGGTCGTTACTCTTGGACTTCCTCTTGCTTATCATCAGGCGGGACGAAGTCAGATGTCGTGTCATAATAAAAATAAAACTATAAATTCTTATTATTTTTTGCTTCTCTTCTTTGTTTAGCATAAATATTTCGTGATGTATTTGCGCTATATGTATGTATATGTATGTTTTTTCACGTGTTTTATTTTTAACTACTTCGTAGTTGGGAGGTGGCAGAAATTCTTGAAATAGCGTTTTAATACTCTGTTTCTTAAATGTAATTAATGGAACGTTGTATTCATCTTTGTCAAAAAAAAATGCGACAGACTCTTTACTTTAATTGGACATTTCTGTTAATTCTTTTCCTCTTTTAGTATATTGTAGTGTTTTCAAACAGCTAGTGTCTCCACCAAAATCGTATTTTTAATACAAACAATTTGGTTATTTTTTCTTAACTTTTATCTCTTTAAAACTGTTCCACTTAATGTATCGACGTATCCACTAATAAAAGCTTGAAGTCAAATGTTCCGTGTACTTCAGTGACATCGTATGGTTTAAGCCCACCTTACTAATGCATACCACTGATCCGGGGTATAAATTAGTTTGCCTTTAGACCAGTTTTTCCTAACGTGTGGCCCACGCCCCACAGGGGACAATTTGATAGTTAAGGGGTTCAATTTAAAAATGGACTCGACACGACTTTAACCTTTTAGCTTTGGGTTACATATTTAAATGCTATATATTGGTGACAAATTTAACACAAAAGGCAAATACTTAAAAAAATGCTGTTATCATTTATATTTCTTAAGGGAACAAAACGATTTTTAAGGGGTAAATATTATGTATGGAGCCAAAAAAAATTTAGAAATGTTAAGGTAGGGCATGGCCTAAAAAAGGTTGGGAAACACTGCTTTAGACTGTCTTTCTATGGGTGCATGCACACCGTCTCCATTGTTCTAATAATCAGTATGTTATATACTTGTTTTTTTTTGCGCCATTAACATGTAATAAAACCTTTTTTTGGAACAACTAAACTTTTATTGAGCTTATCTCCTTTCTTTATCTTTCACTAATTTCTTGTTTGTGATGTGTTTTCAATTTGTTCATCAGTTGAGTCTATCACTGGCAAATGCACGACTTTCTTAGTAGCATTACTTTAGGACAGTCCTGCACAGTATTACATGCTGTTTCGTTACAAAAATATTTGTTTTGTGGTTCTTTCGCACAACCATCAAGTTTTCATAAAAAAATTGCACTTCTGATTGATTACTTGATATACGATGGTACATATTAATAAGTGTTATATTATTAATTATAAGTATGAATAAATAAAATACAATTCAAAATAAAAGTCTTTTATTTCTATAGCTTACTAAACTATTTATTATCCCTGACAGTTGCTAATGTGCTGGACCTCGGACCACATCTGACCTCGACCTGTCTGATGGTAAGCAAGAGGAGGTCCAAGAGTGCCGACGACTGTAAAAACCGAGACTTCAAGGTTAACCCAGTCGCCGTTACTTCTTCACGTATATTTACAGCTGTGTCAGATTTAGTGAAAAAGTGTTTGGTTGCATATTCGGTTTATAAATTCACAAGAAGTCGCACATTTGATAGCAAATGCTACAAATACTAACTACTTTTCAAAAACGTGCTGGATACTAGAGTCGAATGCTACTTATAGTTTAATAACTAAGTAGCAGATCCTAGATGCCTCATGGGGCGTTTTTTAATTTTCAAAATTTATAGTTTAACAAAAAATCGAAAGTAAATATTGACTGTAGCGTTCTCACGGTTCAATAATATTCGACTCAATATAACACGTGTTATTAACTCTTTGTTTATTTTAGGATCTTTCTCGTGGATGCGAACGCTATAATTTACATTTTATTTTACAACTGACCAAAAAACTTGTGACAAAGGAATGCAATATACAATACATAGGTACTCAATCGCGCTGGTTGACTGACTGATTATTTAATGCAAGTTAAACGAAGAAGTTCAGACGAGTCGATTCGCTGTCATCTACTAATTGAATCAACGAAAGTTGAAAGGTCTTTAACTTTTGTTGAATAGATATTTATTGCTTCAACTTGATTGAAAGTCTGTTCAGACGGTTCAAATCGCGAACGATTTCGCAGTTGATCAACTAAAATCGCCCCGTGAGAACGCCGTGTCAGTCGCCGACTCTATGTTGGCCAATTAGTATGTTACGTCACTATGAAGTTATTCTGTCGTGTTACGTCACTACTTAAGCACATTAGCAACTGCAGTAGATGTAATCAGTCACATCTTCTACACATAATACAATATACGTTACAGCGTGTCGTAATGATTGCCAGCAATCAGCATGCTGTAGTTTGTCTAGTAAAGGTCTGAGACCAATGTGTTCTCCCCATCCTATAAGCATGGATGCTTCAAGCGTGAAAAAGCCGACATAGTGACAGCGATTGATGCAACCCTTTAACTCAGTCGTCGGCTCTTTTTACTTCCTATTAGGGGTCAGTTATGTATCATTACTAATATTTTTCAGTTGCTTTCACTATGGTTGATGGTGATTAATGGTACCAAATATTATCCCTATCCTTAAAATCAGGTGGAGGGAAGTTTTTGATTGGGCGAAAATAAATCCAGAAACCAACAAATTGTAATTGGATATGTTAGTGTATCCACAAAATTACATTCCAAAAATCATTAAATTACAGTATCAATTAGTAAATTATTTTTTTTACTAATTATAAAAAAAATGTATCAAGAACTAGCGGACACGGCAGACGTCGTGCTGCCCGGAAAAGCAGCGCCACATTAAATTAGGTCGGGGAAGCATCCGCATTTTGTCGACCAAATCAGCAGTCAAACTAAAAGGTTCGGTGCGTCGTTTCTTTGTAGAACAATCGACAAGTGGAATGCTTTACCAGCCCATGTGTTCTCTCCATCCTGTAACCTTGGATCCTTCAAGCGATGCGTGAAGAAGCATCTTTGATATAATTACATTTTAAACCTAACATTTTTTTATTTTGGCAATTTAATCATCACTCTTAATCCTACTGTTGAGTCATAATTTGGATATCTTACTGTTTACTATGGTCTCTATGTCTTAATTATTTATTTCTTCATTTTCTTCCAAATATTTTTTGGTGAAAGTATAGCCAAGAAAACCTTTAATTTTCTATTCATTCTAGTTGAGCAATAAAAAGTACCGCTTAAATTTATGTAATGTTGTCAATTGTTAAGCAAAACAAAGGTGACATACCGACAGTAGCGCCACCTACCGGCTCCAATTGTGTGTTCAAACAATCCAGTAACCAATTGAAATTCAAATATACACACAATATTTCATCCTAATCAGTCCAGCCGTTTCGGAGGATTTAGGGGAGAAACAGAAGAAGAGTTATGATAAAACGACATGGTAACCTTACCATTTAAATAAAATATACTAAATTAATTAAACCTAACTGCACTGCACTTATAATCAAATGCTTGAACGTTCACTATCACTACTAGTATCATTATCAATATCAATTTTTGTGTCGTAATCATGTAATTTTTTCCTCCATATTTTAATTAATTGATCCCACGACCTTCTGCTATATTTTGCATATTTGTCCGGTGTTTTTGGATCATCTTCGGTACGTTTGTCTCTGAAATAAATAAATGTTTAGATAATTATTTTTAGTTGAAGCCTCATTTGAAAATCTGGGTTTGATTCACGGTCGGAATATTTGTTTCATAGCTTTTATTTCTAATATTTATTAAGTATATTAAATATTTGTTAACAAAAAAAAAGAGGTAGATATTTGCTTCGGGTCTGGTTATTAAAAAGTGGTAGGCAGTGGTACCTAGTCTGCCGATCAGGGGTAGTGCCACCACTTACAAGTTAATAGACCTTGAAGTGGCTTAATCGCGTTTCGGGATTAGCTTGCAAGTTGCCATTTTCAACTTAGTCAGCATGGTGACTGCTAACAGTTATTTAATTATAATACAATATGGTTAATTATTGTGGACCTCGCTCGAATTACGTCATAGGTTGTTACTTTACATTGTATACAAACCGTGTAGCGATTTAGTCGCGTTTCAGGATCAGCTTGTGAGTTGCTGGTTCCAACTAGGCCGACATAGAGAATTGTAGTAGCATTGGCATCCATTCATGGACCACACTCCAGCTTAACATCAGACGGGGTACTGTCATATGTCGAGTCACAATAAGGAAAAAAAATGTAAATCACCAAATAACTTACAAGGGAATTTGATCAGTGTAATTACTGTATCCAATTGTATTTTTACCATAATCTATTTGTTTTTGCCTCCTTTCCAACACTGTGCCATCAGTTTCTAGATCTGTTGGTCTATTCCTTAGCCTAAAACTTAATTAAATTAACAAGATTAGATGGACTTCTAAAATAGTGCCGCAATTAAGGTAAGAAGATCCTTTGCCCAGCTGTGGGACAATCAATAAGCTATTATTGTTTAGGAGCGGAAACAGCACTCATCTCAACAGCACTTGACATAAACAGCTCTGTATTCCAGACTGATTGTATAGGTATACTACAGTCAGCATATGCAATAACAAAAAGAGAGGTCACTGACCAGAAGATCAGAATCCTCTTGTGACTGTAAAACAGTGCTTTTACTCTATGAGTGTCACCTGGCACTGAAGGAGGTATGCAGAACAAACCAGGTCACTACAGTGGATCAGAGGTCATAGTGGATCACTAGGGAACGACGCAGCAAAGAACAGGTAACCTGCATAAAAGTGCATGGTCGCAAACTCGAGCGCCACAATCCAAATACTTTTTAAACAAGATCCTTAGTAACCATATCTCTATGGCCAGAATGGTATTTTTTTAATTGGCTAATAATTAAACCTCATTTAAAAATTTCCTAGCTTTGTAGGAAATGGGTTGGTCAGATGGTTCACTAGCTCTTAGACCAATAGCTATTTCGCCACTTTGGGTTTAGGTACAATAATTCTGCCTCCTACCATGCCAACTTTCATAGCATGACTGACACCAGTCATCATCAATTTTGTCAGACAGGACGAGCCTAAACCTAGATTGAACTCTGCCTACAAAAAAATCTCTATACTATGTAAGACCCTGAGATAACTCTCAATCTTTTGTCAGGTTCGCGGTAAATGGCATAAATTATCGCTACATATTCCTGTGGGAATTAATGACTGTTGATGACATAAATAATTAATAAATAATTTCATAAACTTACCCATCCTTTTTGTCTTTGTCAGATTTGCTGTCATCCCTTTTTCTTTTCCTTGACTGTGTGGTATTTTCAGGTACTACATCCAAAACGTGATCCATTTTATTTAATAATGTATTATTTTTCTTGTGTATCTTCAAATGAAAATTAAAGTAGAATACTGGAGGCTATAAATCTGTAATTCAATACATAAACAACACATTACTTACAAGTTTAGTAGTAAATCACAACAAGTTTTTCAAAGAACTTGGAACACCGCATTTTAGTTTTGATGATGTATTGGTTATCTGCTCGCTTCTAATTCTACTTTCTTATCATCAAATTAATTTGTGGGACTTACCGTAAGTTGTAATTCTTATATCTATAAATATTACGAAGTCATTGATAAAAACATTTTAATAAAACATATCAAAACAAGTGAACATAATAAGCATTCAATAGAAGTAGAAGCATATTATGCATAAAAGGGCGCGAAATTAGTTTACTCACGCGTTCTTTATTACGACGCGGCCAGCAGAGTGAGATAAATACTTGGCCAATGAGTAATTAAATTCATTTTTATTGGCTGTCAACTGAGGACTCTTGACTATAAAATTCCTTGCTAAGCAGTATGGACTAAGTTTTCTTTGCCTCTCTAGAAAGGGAGAATTGAAATGAATAATAAAAAGAATGTCATATCATAAGTATGTTCACACCTTTCTATATACTTTAAATATTTGTTTCAAAATTACTTTTATTACTTTTATCATTTATTTTTTCAAATACTTTTATGCCAGATATAATATGTGGTAGAATTTAAAACACCTTTGCTGTTTTAATTTACACACTTTATCTTTCGGTTTTATTGGCTTGGTCTGGACTCAGATAATTGTACCAAAAGAGGAGAAGAATTTGTGGCGAGACAGGAATGAAAATATTCTTACAATTTAACATTAGGATACTGGAAAGCATTTAATAATTACAATTCTTTTTAGTTACACATTCTTTATATGAGGAATATGTGATAGTAATGAACAAAGCAACCTAATTTTCAAAATGGTGAGATCAATAAATTATTGCTGTTATTTATTTACTATGACCTATTTAACTCAGGCAAATTCCTCTAAATTCCAGGCAAACATAAATATTGACGAAGCTCTTGTTTCGTTAGAGGTGCTCATGTCAGAGTTTTTCGCTCCAACAACAAATAATCTTCGAAAACGTGAAATCGAAAGTATATTAGAAACTTTTTCTAACAGACCTGACTCATGGAAACATTGCCTATCTTTTCTTAAAAAATCGCAAAATCAATATGTGTTGATGTTTACACTAACAACACTTGAGGTATACAATTTTACAATATTTAATAGCTTCTATTAAAAAAAAAATGTAAATTAGTATGGTAAATAATAACCCTAGTTCTTAGGTATTAATTTTAATCTTATGTACAAAAATTAAATTAATTGGCAGCAAACCTAATCATAGAATAGGTGTGTTAAGTCTATGTGCAACCCTGTTGACACCACAAGCCCAATGTGAACACTTCAGATCCAACTTACATCAGCTTCGTTACATACTTCAACTTCAAAATTTATCGGTGCTGTGCCCACTCAAGCAACTTGATGCTGTGCGCTCTATAATTAAATAGTTTATGGACAGCACTCTTTTAAACAATATTAAACCCATATTCAGGGCCTACCATATAAAGCTAGGTTGCCTAGTGGCCATAACCATAGAGCTAATATGAAGAGAATTGTGAATGTGAAGGAAGCGAGGGAGTTGTGTCAGGATCGTTGCAAGTGGCGTTCCATTGTCTCTGCCTATCTCTGTGGGTAAAAGGCGTGACAATTTGATTGATTGATTCAGTGCCGGATTTAAACTTTGGCAGCCCATAGCTGATGATGATGATGAGGCAGAGAATGTGGTGGAGGCCCTCAAATCGATTGTGGTTAACTGTTAAAAGTTTCTATTAGGGTCAAGGTAAAGAAGAGAGCAACTGAATAGTTGGCTAACATAAAATTTATTTAAAATTAAACTTGGGCAAAATTATTTTTCATGCGCCCCTCCACTTTATTAGTTTATTTAAATTTGTGGATAAAAATATTACTATACTTTATAATTTTGCTTCTCCTTTTGTGTCTAACCAGCAACTGAATAACCAATTACAATTGCATTTTCAGTGTGTTTCATCCATATTTTATAGTCACAGTGAAGGGTTACATCATTTCGGCTTGGATAGAGTTTGTCTAGTACAGAAATGTCAACAAAAAAAAAATGAATATAGATAAAATTAAAATTGTATTTACAGAATATAATAAACAAACAATGGGTTGAATTGAATGACATGAACAAAACTGAAATAAGACAGACATTGTGGAATGAATTGCTGTCAAAGCATGAAGTTGTTGTGTATTTTATTAGGAACAAATTGGCAGCACTGATGGTCTCTATAGCCAGGCACGATTGGCCACATCTTTACCCTGAATTCTTCGATAGTATTGTTGAGGTATGATTCTTTAACCCAGTGTTTCACAACGTGTGTGTTTCTTAAGGCTTATTACAATTAAGGGTTATACAATTTTTAAAGGTTAGAAATTATGTATGGGGGACATAATTTGCTTTAACCCCTTTTTTTTAACTTTTGTTGTCACTAGATACCACACCTGATGTTAAGCTGGAATGCAGTCCATAAATGGAGGTCTCCTCTTTTATTTTATAACTAGTATTTGTAATTTTTATGCGTAAAAAACTTTGTTGTGCTAACAAATGCGCCACGCCCATCGCCAATTTTCTAATTATTCATTATTGGCTCCCTAATCGCAGTTGAACCCAACTAAAATATTTTTTCTTTGTAAATTGACAATTAGAATGCTTTATAGTTCGCGTCACGTAAGCTGGCAAGAGTAGTCAGATGCGCAGAAGTCGTTTTTTAGGTGTGTTTAGATACGCGAGGGACGCGGGGCATGAGGTAACAAAGTCGCGTGCACGCGATTGGCTGGCCAGTCGATCATCGACTCCTGCGTGAAATCCACGATCCGTTCGCTCCCGCGTACACTTGGATGCACTAAAATGGTGCACCACTGGTTTTCGTATCATACTAATAGTTTTACTACATATTAGTCTCCCGCCGCGTCTGTCTGTTTGCGATAAACTCAAAAATCAATCAATTAAATTGGCCCGCCTTTTCCCCACACAAAATGAAGCGCCACCTGCCACGATTCTGACACAACTCCCTCGCTTCTTTTACTTTCACAATTCTCTTCATACAAGCTCTACGGTTATGAACACTAGGCAACCCAGTTTTATTTAGGATCTCTTCGGTTTGTTCGGAGAACACCCTCCTAGGTCTGCCTAGATTAACGCATCCATGCACATCAGATTTAAATATTTCTTTCGTCAATCTACTTTCACTTAAAGTACTATTATATTTTTTTATAAATCTATAGAGACCCTTTTTTATTGCACGGCCAGTGTACAAGCGCAAACGTTCCCCCACTACGTTAAAATCTTGCCAACTTACGTGCCGCGTACTATAGCAGCCCACATGTTACCCCCTTCCTATGGATCATTAAAGCAATGCATGTAGAAAGCCGGCCGAGTGAGGCAGCCATAAGTTCTGCACTCTTAGACCTCCCCTTGCTTACCATTAGGCAAGTCGAGATTAGAAGTTGAGGTACAGTCAGAATCAGATATATTTGAGCACGCAATGTGATCAAAAGTATCTATACATTCTGAGTGGTCATAAATATCTACACACTCATTTGTCAAAAATATAATATGTATTTTTTAAAAACAAATTTACTGAATGCATCAATTTGTTTGTTGACATATTTTTGACAAGTGAGTGTGTAGATATTTTTGAGTCATTGAGTGTATAGATATTTTTGACGCATTGAATGCTTACATTAATATGACACCTAATAGTGTGTAGATATTTATGATAACCCTGAATGTATAGATACTATTGATCACATTGCGTGCTCAGATATATCTGCTGCTGACTGTACAATAAAAAATACTAACATCTATACAACTACAAACAATTAAATATTGAATTTTATTAAACAGAGTTGTTTTTCAATAGCTTGTAGAGAGTCATGGTCGTCGTGCATTACTGGGTTTAGTATTAGCGAGTGCTGCCAGCGAGGAGTTGGGTGGAGGAAGCAGTGGTGGTGGATTACTGCCAAGTGCTAGGAGAGTAGAACTTGAAAGACTAATGTTGAGAGGAATGCCGCGGCTGTTGCATGCTCTTACTGGTAAATAAATTAAAATATATATAATATAATATATCACATTTTAGTTGCACGAAATTAAAAATCTTCGGTTAACACAGAGCTGAGAAGACAACAGCAAGCATTGTATTATAGACGCGAAACGCGATAATATGTATGTGTGGATGGATGGATGTTTGATACTCTTTCATGCAAAAACTACTGAATGGATTTTAATGAAACTACAATAATATAGCTTATACATCAGAATACCACATAGGCTATAATTTATAAACATATTGTGTGAATTGTCCAAAATATAACGATAGATATTCTGGCATGTTTGCAGCTGTGCAATCGTTAGAGCTACACATATATAATGTACTAGCTAAATATATAATGTACTAGATGATGGAAATATTTATTTTAAATAGTCCTACAAAAAACTCCGCGACAGCATATATCTATCTTTTATGTGTAAGCCAATATGCTGTGCTAAATATCTGGCATCTTAACGACCTGACGAGACACCAAAAACTAATTTCACGCGGGTGAAACCGCAGGCAAAGCTAGTTTAATATATTTTTTTATTACAGTCATATTGGAAAAGAATTCTCAAAAGGAAGGGCAATCGAATCCGCCGCCATCACCAACGAGTGGCATTCCCCAAACATCAGTGTTGCCAGATTTATTAGCAAATGCACATGATGCAAATCCACTTGACAAGTATGTTCATTTTTAAATGGATCTTGACACATATACTTATGATTTTATCCTCCTATCTCTGCATTTTTTTTTGTGACTCGACATATGACAGCACCCCGCTTGATGTTAAGCTGAATTGTGGTCCATGAATGAATGTCACTGCTACAATTCAATAACTGTGAGTAGCAATCACATCCACTATGCCGGCCTAGATGGAACCGGCAACTTACAAGTTTATTAATTGCAGTAGCAGTCGCAAAAACTAAGCTAAAACCGGCGACTAAGTCACTTCAAGGTCTGTACATTTATAAGTGGTGATACTACCTAGATCGGCAGACTAGACAAATGATCACCAATAGTTTGCCAACCACTCTGTTATATGACCCAATGTAACCCTAAAAGCAATAAAGTCAAATAAGACTAAGGCCGGTATAGTGACGGCGGCTGAAGCAACCGTAAACTAAATTGTTGAACTTTTCCTTACTTACCATCAATCATATGATCATATATCATATTATGATTGATGGTAAGTAAGGAAAGGTTCAACAATTGTAAAACTCGTAAAACTTGTATGAAGAGATTTGTGGATGCGAGGGAAGGGAGAGAGTTGTCCCATCCTTGTGGGAAAAAAGCGTGACAATTTGATTGATTTTTACGTTTTATGTAACTTTTTTTAAATACTTTTTATTTTATTTTATTGTGACTCGACATCGGCCATCTTACCCTAAAAGCAATAAAGTCAAATAAGACTTAGGTCGGTATAGTGACGCCAGCTGAAGCAACCGTACATTAAGTTGTTGAAGTTGTTGTGCCCATGCACTAGGCAACCCAGCTTTCATGAGGATGTCTCCAATTTAGACGGAAATCACCCTCCAAAAAACAAATAATTGTGTATTTCTTGCAGGAATTTACAACAGGAATTGGTTGTGAAATGTTTGACAACGTTGCAGCATTTGTTTTCGTGGTTGCCATTGTCTTCTCACGTTCCACCTTCTCTTGTGACCACTGTCTTCCATTGGGGCAGTATTGCAACACAATCACAGGTAGTATTTATTATTTACGTTTGTATTTGATGAAGACATTAAAAGACGATTATTAAGGCGACCGTGGTGTAGTGGCAGTGCTATGGTGACGCAAACCGAGAGCACGGGTTCCAAACCACTTGCCAGTACCCAAGTATTTTTTGTATATGTACTTTGGTTCTGTTTCTACGATACAAGCACTTCAGTAGCTTGGTATAGAAATGTAAATTATTAAAAAAAACATTACTTATAATCAACAGAGTCCCGAGGCAGCAATGTGTGGCCTGAGCGGCGTGTGTGAGTTGTTATACCGCAGATATGCCCCTCCCTCAGCTGCTGCCACGGCATTGAGACTGCAGCACTGTGCACTAAGGTTGGCTGCTTACCTCACCAGGCATCCATCGCATATGCTGCAAGCACACCATGAGTAAGTGTCAAAGAATTTGGACTTAAGGAACAGAAGAAGCCCTAAAATAGCGACAAAGTACAACCGTTTATACTATTTTCACTTATGGAGGTCAGAAGGGGATGAATATACATTTTTACATTTGTATTTTGGAAGGTTGTCACTAGTTTTGATGATCATTTGACAGAATAACAAACGACATTAAAATACTTCAAAAAAGGATGACGTAGCAATTATGTCGCTACTCTTACTACCACGTGACTTTTAATTAAGCAGTAATAAAAGTTAACCACAATTACAAGTAAGTTGCAAAAAAAGTAGTGCCAACCTTTGAAATAAAGGAATTGAATTACAAGTAGATCTCTCTTTTAGTCACACGTGGTATAAACATAATAAAATGAGACAAATAACAATGAATTAGTTCTTATTTTAGCACAGATTCTATTCTTTTCAAATTCTTTGGTAAGTGTCTTTGGTTAATAATAGACAGTTTAAAGCAAAACTCTTTTTTAGTCTCTTAAAAGGCAAAGGAAACGAACCTATGCAGCCAAGCTTTTTTAGTGGGGCATCTAAGGCATTTTTGTAAAGGAATTTTAATTTGAGACTAGTAGATGTTTAAATGTTTCTTAAGCTGGCAACTGATTGGTTTGCTTAGACATATGACAGCAACCCCCCGCTTAACGTTAGGCGAATGCTGTTCACGACAGCTACTTACAAATTAATAACTATCTCATTCGCTATGCCAGCCTTATTGGAACCGGAAACTTTCACTCTGACCCCGAAACGCAACTAAGGCACTTTACGGTCTATACACACTTAAAAGTGGCATAGGTAGACCAGTCAAATGACCACCAACTGTCTGTACTACTCTTAAAAAAGATTTATTTGTAACTTTTGCAGTTATTTAAATAAGTTTGCTGAGTTCCTGAAATTATTTGTGTCGCTCCATTTCAAGAGACTGGAGAGTGAGCCAGAATTTGATGCAATAGAGTTTCTGTCATATTTATTCCAATATACATTCCAGGTTAGTTTTGAGTCGGTATATTTAATTAACATCATATAAATTAATTAATAAAAAACAGGGACCCGCAGTGCCCAAAACCATAGAGTTTGTATGGAAAAAAAATGTGGATGTGAAGGATGTAGTGCCGTGTACTAAGCACGGTGTTGCATGATTCGTTTTGTTAAGTTTCACTTGTTTATGAGTGTAAATATTGTAAATACCTACATTCCATACTCATTCTGTGAACGGGTTTTTGCGTGTCGTTATATATTTATATTATTGTTAATATTATATGTCAATTTTGACATTGTTGACAAGTAAATGTGACAAGTGTTTGTGTCTTAAAAACAGGCACCCAACTTACATTATATCAAAGATATGTCGGTACCAACAAGTTGCCACACCTTCTAAGCAAAGAGAAACCAAATCTTTTAAATTCTAAATCAAATCTCAATACACTACCTTTATTTTTATTATTTTTTTACATTTCTGTACTAAGCTACTAAAGGACAACGAAAGTACATATATCAAAGATACATTGGTACCGGCAAGTGGTTTTGAACCCGTGCTCTCGGTGTGCGTAACCATTGCACTGCCACTATTAAGACCCTACATCTCACCTTATGCAAGGGGAATACCCAGAGCACTTCCAACTGATAAAACCGATTCAAGCTCCGGGTCTGGTTGTTTAAGAGTGATAGGCGGACAGTGGGTAGTCATATTATGATGCCCAGTCTGCCGATCCAGTATTCACTTCACTTCTCAGTCTGCAATTGTGAAGTGACCTAATCGCGTTTCAGGATCAGCTCGAATGTTGCCGGTTGCAACTAGGACAGCATAGCGCATGCCAGTGCTACTATAGCAGTAGTCGCCTCAATTTATGTACTGCACTCTAGCTTAACATTGAGGTTCTGTCATATGTCGAGTCACAATAATAAAAGAAGTCTTATTATTATGAATAATTGATGTTTTTGTTATAGGTGCCGACGTGTGCTATATTTTTAAATTGCTTAGAGATATGGATACAATTTATTGATGTGTTGAAACCTGAAGATATTGCCAAGTAAGTCTATTGATGAAAAGTAATTTTATTTATATCGATTCTAAGAACGACTACATGCACTCGTTTTTAGGATCAGTAATACTACATTATTTTGATTCTGATGATACAATATTTTTGATTCAATGGTGTCTTTTATTGGACGGACCGCTAAGAAAAAGACACCATACTAAAGTAAAGTTGGTTGAGTTAGACGTCACAATATGACCCTGGATCAGGATTATTTGTAACTGCGAAAAATATTGTGAAGGTCTGGGTGAATAATAAATATTTTTAATAGTATGTAAGAATATTTTTCATTTAATTTATGTTATTAGATAGTGAAATAATTTGTATATAGAGTTAATTATTTATTGTAAAAGGCGACTCGCCGTTCTAAATGACATATAAATAAATAAATAAATGGCGCCGTTTCTGTCCTTTTCTTATTTTAATCGCATTATACTAAGCACTAAAGCTTAGTATAGAATTGTAAATAACAAAAAATAAATATTAATTTTGTGTTATTTATTTTAGGTATTGGGAGCCATTGCAAGCATTAGTGAATGAAATATTAAACAAGATGATGTTCCAGCATAATAAGACACAATTGCAGCATTTGGACGACGAGACCTGTGACGACGACGTATGTATTAATTTACCTTTAAGTATCGGCTGTGATTGAGAATTGAACCCGGCATCAGTTGCTTAACGCGTGACCGCTAAAGTAAACTAGCTGAAGTTATCAGCTATCGTGCCACATGCTATACGCATGTTAAGCGACAGACTTACCAGGTTCGACTCCCGGTTGCATCCTACCAATGGTGCACGCGTTTTTTTTATTGCGAGTCGACTCGCTTGATACAAGGGGGGATTGAAGAGTTTTAGGATAATACCACCCATTTTTAGCAACAAATTATTTTTCAACCTTAATATATTTTTATTTTATTTTAGGGAGAGACTGAATGGCAGACATTTTTGAAGCATTGCATTGAATGTATTGCTCGTGTTGGAGACTTGGCACCTTTAGATGTATTCACTTTAGTGGTTAGTATATTTTGTTTAGTATTTCTACTATTAAGTTTCTAAATACATTATAAGCTTCGAAAAAAATCATAGAAACAGGCCCCGATTTACTTAATGCAAATGGCAACTAAAAATACAGTGTTTTGTTTGCACGCATGTTATTCGCTGATCGGTAATTTTTCGATGTATTTAGAGAATCGAGGCCCTGAATTAAGTACAAATAAATTACCAAATAACAGGCGACCGTAAAATAAAACGGGTTTTGTCAGTCGGTTGCGTTCTTGGACCTTCCCTTCCTCACCATCAGGCAAGTCGAGGCCAGATGATGCAGATTATTCAATTAAATTGTCACGCCTTTTCCCCACAAGAATAGGCAGAGACAATGGAGCGCCACTTGCCAAGATCCTGACATAACTCCCTCGCTTCTCTCACATCCACAATTCTCTTCATACAAGCTTTACGGTTATGGGCACTAGGCAACCCAGCTTTCTTAAGGATGTCTCCGAAAACTTCCTCTTATAATAATATAATGTACTCTATAATAGGAAATAGGTTGCCTAATGCCCATAACTGTAGAGCTTGTATGAGGAGAATTGTTGATGTGAAGGAAGCGAGGGAGTTGTGTCAGGAGCGTGGCAAGTGGCGCTCCATTGTCTCTGCCTATCCCCGTGGAAAAAAGGCGTGACAAATTGATTTGATTGATTGATATAGTAATGAAATCTGCTTCAACCGAGAATTGAACGCGGAACTTGAGTTTAACAGACTGTTGTATATATTTCAGTATGACAGATGGCAGGGTTTAGCTGGTGTTTATGCGAGAGCTGTAAATCGCGCCGGCAACACTACAGATGGTGAACGCCTGTTGGCTGCACTATTGGATTTGGCAACGTTGACACGCGCTTTGGGGAGATTGGCACCTGCTTTGTTGTCAGGTGTGTTTTTTTTTTTTAGATATTGGTACTACATTTTTTTCATTTATTTTTTATTGTGACTCGACATATGACAGCACCCCGCCTGATGTCAAGCTGGAAATTAGGTAATAACTAATACTTTCAGTTAAATAACTTAGTAGCCCTAGTCTTGGTTTGTTGCGCGTAAAGTCCCGAGTTCTATTCCCGGTCGGAGCAAATATTTGTTTTATAGCTTTTATTAGTTATATTAAATATTGCAAATATTTGTTAATAAAAAAAAGAGATAGATATTTGCTTCGGGCCTGGTTATCAAAGAGTGGTAGGCAGTGGTACCCAGTCTGCCGATCCGGGGTAGTACCACCACTTATATGCAGACCGTGAAGTGATTTGGTCGCGTTTCGGGATTAGCTTGTAAGTTGCCGATTCCAACTAGGCCGGCATAGTCGATGTGACTGTTACAGTTATTAAATTATAGTAACAGTGACATCCATTCATGGACCACACTCCGGCGTAACATCAAGCGGGGGGCTGTCATATGTCGAGTCACAATGAAAAAATAAAAAAAGATGTCTTTTTCATTTGTTCAGAAGAGGAGCCTAGTCGTCACATAGCCGCTTGCTCAGCGGGTGCTTCCTTGATTGAGAGAGTAGCATCCGCGTTGGCATCCGTAGCTATATGCAGACCACCGCAGTTAAGGACACACGCGTATACTATTGTGTAAGTTATCATCACTCTTCATCATCACGCTTCAATTCCCAGAGACAACAGGGCGCCTTTTTCCTTGGTCCGGACACAACTCTCTCTCTTTCTTTAAAGACAACTCTCTCGCTTTCTCCAAAGACAACTTTCCGCTTTCTTCAATGACAACTTTTCGCTTTCTTCAATGACAACTTTCCGCTTTCTTCAATGACAACTTTCCGCTTTATCCAAAGACAACTTTTCGCTTTCTCCAAAGACAACTTTCCGCTTTCTTCAATGACAACTTTCCGCTTTCTCCAAAGACAACTTTCGGCTTTCTCCAAAGACAACTCTTTGGGTTTAACTCTTTCTTAAACGTTAACCCCCATTTTTTGTCATGCCAACGTACACCCCGTAGAGTCTCCCGGGGACCTTTGGGGGTCCACCTGGACCACTTTGGGAATTAATGGTTTAAACGGACATCATAGCGTGTCGCTAGTATAGTTTACAGTTGCCTTAGTCATCCTCCATGTCGGCTGTAGGCGGTTTTTACGCTTCCCTTGAAGGATCCAATAGGACACAGAGAACGCATGGGCAGGTGAAACAACTTTCTGATTCTTTGACGAACTGAACGACGCGCCGCATCTTTTAGTTTGGTCGACAGTACATGGATGCTTTCCCCGATCTGTGAAAGTACAAGGCGGCCGTGGTGTAGTGGCAATGCATTGGTTACGCAAACCGATACCACGGGTTCGAAACCACTCGCCGGTACCAATGTATCTTTGATATATGTACTTTGGTTGTCTGTACAAGCACTTTAGTAGCTTAATATAGAAATGTATTTAAAAAAACCGTTCCACCATCCTTCACGTGTTACCTTTCCAAGTCGACTGGTATTCTCATTCATTATTTTTATCGTGGCTGTTTATCCCTAACTGTAAGCATCAGTCACATCCTCTATGCCGGCCTAGTTGGAACCAGCAATTTTCAATCTGATACGTAAACGCGTGTGTTTAACTAATGTATATTTTATTCCTAGTCATGCGGAGATGTTTGCATGTATGGGTGCATGGTCGTGTTACACTGGTGTTTGTAATGTTCCCACGAGCACAACTGAGTCTATGTTGTCATCCGCATTGCCATTCCTGTTGCCGAGAGAACCGCAGGTAAGTTATGAGAAAATCATTATTTCAATTTTCGATCATGTCGGGTCATTTTCGCGATTAGTATAAATATCCCGACAGATAAAAAGTGCTGACCTTTGAGATGCGCAGTATAAGAATCAATAGGAATTAAATCAACTTCAAAAGGAATGAGTGGGAATAAAAATGAAACTCATTCCCGTTTGTGTAAAAGTTACGCGGTCGCTGTTAGTGTCAAGAACAACTTTTATACATTTGGACAATGAGTTTGAATGAGCTTGAACTGTTAATAAAAATGAACAGCGATTCTCAGTGTGTAGCGGGGTCTGCGAGTATGTAGACTCGTGCAAACACGAGCAATTTATAATATGTTTCAATTTATACACATATTTAAAACGAAAAATAAGTAGGTAACAAAACAAGTTACTGCGCTTCAATGCCAGCGCTTCAATCTTTTTGTCTGCCGGGCCATAAGCGGGCTGCTACAGACGATTTCCAAGGACTATCTATCTCTTTACTTGTTCTTTTCGTTTAATAAAGAATGAAATATATCTTCAACAGGAACCTCCCCTTCTATGCCATGCAGCTGCTCGACTGCTGTTAAGTTTGTCAAAGAATGTTAAATTTACAAATGACCCAGTTATATTGGTTGGTGATTTGTATAGTCAAGCGCAGAGCTCCCTACATTATTTAGAACCAAAGGTAAACATATAATATTAATTTAACTTATTTTTATATGAGTAGATGTGACAGCACCAGTGCCGGATTATCCACGTTGCAATAGTTGCCCTGCGAATATAGGGGCCAACGCCTGTCTGATATTAATAAAAAATGTATTAATTTAGATAGGAGCGTAAAATATCTTGTATTCCTTAATCGCGAAGCGCCTTAGGCTATGCTTTACTTTTCTTTGAAAATTTAAGTCGATATTAAAAGTGTTATCTCGAAATTTGTCTATATTAAATCCAGAATAGTTTATTTGTAACAGTTTTGTTTTATTTAATACTCTAAACTCAAGAACCTAAAGCAAACCAAGGGCTTAATCCGGCACTGGACAGCACCAGTCACATCTACTTACAAGTATACAGACAAGCATCCGCATTCTGTCGTCCGAATTGGCAGCCGAACTGAAAGCTTCTTTGTAGAACAATCGACAAGTGGATTTTGCTAGCCCATGTGTTTTCCTCTTCCTATAACCTTGAATCCTTTAAGCAAGGCGTGAAAAAACACCGGCATAGTGACAGCGACTGAGGTAGCCGTGAACTGTGACGTTTTGCTTTCAGTTGTCGGTACTCTTGAACATGCTTATCATCAGGTTGGTCGAGGTCAGGGGGCCCACCGCGCAACTTCAATGGTTATGAAAATTAAATACATTTTATTTGTTAAAAAGTTACGCGGTCTCTGTTAGTGTCAAAAACAACTTTTATTCATTCGGACAATGAGCTTGAACTGTTAATGAAAATGAATATCGTTTCTTACAGCCGGTTGTACCAAAAATTATAATTTACGAATTTGTAAAAAGTATCGTATAAGTAAAAGAAAAATGGGTTGCACCACTCTTTACCAAAACATATTACATTTACGTTTAACGGATATTTTATATAGAGCTTTAGAATTTATAGAATGATGTCCTTTAGGACATCATTCATTTTGGGTTTCTATGTACTACTTTTATTATTTCTGATGATAAAAACATATATAAATGGTAGTTTCGATATAAAATTATTAACAACCCAATTCACGATTTCGTAATAGTAAACGTAATAGAATAAGTATAAAGTAAAACTAAATTGAAACTTTTTTGATACAACCGGCTGTTATTGTGTTGCGCGGTCGCGATTTTAATTTTGAAGCTCATTAATGGATCATAACTGTCAAAACGAAGTTCATATCTCATTGTCATTGTGTTACGCGGTCGGCTCGCAGATTACAATAAAAAAAGTTTTTTTTTCCTATTTAGAGCGCAAACGTGGTACGTGAGGCGTTAATATCATTGTCTCTGCGACACGGGGGCGGTGGTGCTCGGGCGTTATTGTCCTCATGGAGTTCTACACTTAACACAAATGGACCAGTGGCTTTACCACCGCTCACAGAATTATTACATGCGTTTGCTGATTCAAATACTGCTACTAAGAAGGTGAATTTTATATATTCATTTAAAAACCCAGCTTTCTTGAGCTTTATTAAAAGCTCAAGAAAGCTGGGTGGCACTAGCCTATAACTGTATAATTGTATGAATGAATTGTGTATGTGAAGGAAGCGAGGAAGTTGTTTCAGGATCGTGTCAAATGGCGCTCCATTGTCTGCCTATCGCTGTGGAAAAAGGCGTGACAATCTGATAGATTGAACATGTACATAGGCGATCCTAATGTCTAGTGACATTTTCTAGCCGCTAACCTTTAGGATAGTGAGCAGGGATTGTGGGTGCATTTACTTACTTAAAATATGAGTAAACGCTCTTTATAATCTTTTTATAATTTTAGATCTTAGCAGAGGGTATGGCGGAGGCAGCGGAGACGTCACTTCGTATGCTTGTGGACCCAAGGTTCGCGTCAGCTGAGACTGAACTTACGGATTTCTTCCTAGCTCTATTCACTTGCTTGCTGCATCAACTCGGACATTTCCCTTATAATGCTATCGATGTGTTTTTGCAAGTTGCGCAGAGGTAAGTAAATATTCGTTAAGGGACCTTTTTTAATGCTTTCAACATATAACAACACCTGATGTTAAGCTGGAGTTAATTATTTGTTGTTAAATACAACAAATAAATGCTATGAAACCAATCTTTATTTCGACCGGGAATCGAATCCGGAACTTATGTAGAACGCATGATGTCGACTATAATAATGACGTCTGCCGAAGTCTATACATAATCTAATCAAATTTTACTTGGCTTACTATCGCGTTTATTTTATAATTTTTTATTTTTTGTTCCGACGTTTTATAGCTTTGCAGCCATCGAGACTGATAACAAGCATATAACAGTATTTATGCGATAGTAGGCCGCATAAAATTTGTTTAATTCATTAGTCAATGTTCGCGTACTCTATGAACGTATTTTTTTTACAATTTCCAGGGGCGGCAGTTCTTTAAGTCTGGAGCGTGTACTGGAGTGTGTGAGGCTTGGTGTGGAAGGTGGAGGCAACGGAGCGAGTGGTGGAGTGCGTGTGTCATCTGTTTTACAATTAATATGTTTACAAAATACACCGCCGGCTGGATCAGACGCTTCAAGAGCTACACATAAATTATTGGCTAGGTATGTATAACATATACATCTACGGGATGCATCTTCTTATGAATAGTGAAGGCGACTGGGGCAACCGTGAAGACTCGGCACTCTTGGACCTTCTCTTGCTCACCATCAGGCGGTTCGAGATTAGATGTCGAGCCCCAATAAAAATATAAATACATCTGACCTTGATTCAGGCGCGGATCCATTCCTCAAAAAAGGTTCTGGGTACAGCCACCCGATATAGTGCATAAACGATGTTTTATACACATGCGTAATACAAAAAATAATCAATCAATCAAATTGTCACGCCTTTTTCCCACAGGGATAGGCAGAGATAATGGAGCGCCACTTACCACGATCCTTACACAACTCCCTTGCTTCCTTCACATCCACAATTTTCTTCATACTCTCTGTTTATACCGCTCTGTAGTTATGGGCACTAGGCAACCAAAAAATAAGTATGTAACAAAACAAGTTTATATTGACACGATGTTTTCACAATTTCAGCTTACTAATACATCGTTGGAGATATTTTTTCCCAACAAAAGTGGAGGTAGACGAGCAAGCGCGGCGGGCTGAGGAATTACGCGGAGTCCTCAGTGCAATTGGACGTGCATTGTTGGAGCCAGATCCAGATGTGTTGAGATTGCATTTGCAGACATTGGACACGCTTAATACTAAATGGAGGCTTTATCATAAGGTAAGATTGACCACTCTTTAATGTTGGTTTGGTTATTAAAAAGTGGTAGGCAGTGGTCTGCCGATTCGGGGTAGTATCACCACTTACAAGTATACAGACTGTGAAGTGACTTAGTCAAGTTTCGGGATCAGCTTGTAAATTGCCGATTTCAACAAGGCCGGCATGGTGAACGTGACAGCTACTTACAGTTAGTTGACTGTAGTAGCAGTAACCTCCATTTATAAACCGCACTCCAGCAAAACATCATATATGAGTAAGTATTGTTACGTACTGTCAGTGTGTAGTATTTCATGTGGATACATAGAAGTTTTTTTAGAATGCTCTGGAAATGGGGAAATTTATTTCGAATAGATAAACAACAACAATAGATTCGACACAATAACATCCACAGACACAAAACCGTACAGAAAAAAAAACGTTTTTCAACGCTTCTCAGTAGAGCAGTCACATCCGTTTATAAACCGCACTCCAGCTTCAATCCACAATAAAAAAGAAAATGATTCAAAGTGGATAGGTAGAACACATTTAATATACTTATATATTTACTCTGATTAAATAATTTATAAATCTGATGTGACGAATGCGTTAAACAAGGAGGGTGTTTTTAGATCAAATCGGAGACATCGTCAGGAAAGCTGGGTCGCCTTGTACCCATAACTGTAGAGCTTGTATGAAGAGAATTGTGGATGTGAGGAAAGTGAGATAGTTGTGTAAGAATCCTGGCGAGTGGCGCTCCTTTGTCTCTGGCTACCACTGTAGGAAAAAAGCGTGACAATTTGATTAATTAATATATTTAACTTTGCAGGCAATATTCCGCACAGAATTTCTGTGTTCGTTCCTCACCGTTCTGCTGGGAGGTGCTGGCGAACGTGGCGGCGCGACAGCGTTGTTACGCGAAGAAGTACTATCAGCTGTACATTCGATGGCATCAGTTGATTTCACAGCATTTAGAACGGCATTTTTACCTGCGTTTCTCAACTCACTTCCTAGCTTGGCGCCGAGATATGCGGCATCGCTTGCCAATTTTCCATCAGACACCGTGAGTTGATTATTGTATTTTTAACTAATTATTAAAACTTTATTTATAAATATTGTAAATGGTATATTAAAAAAATCACGTGTGCACATCGGTCCTCAGCGACCTGGAATCGAACAGCGTTTGTTGGTTAACGCGCGATTGTTCTAACTACAGAGTTAAGCCACTAGGCTACATCTGTGGTGTAGCCCTAGATTATTTTTTAATAATTTTACCACCTGGTTGGTATCTACGAGTACCACCTCGTAATAAAAATAATAGAATTCTTCATTGCACATAAATAAGTACTAAAGTTAACAATAGGCTAACTTTATGCCTTAATGCATTTTCTATCAGTTAACCGTTGGAAGATGTATCTGGTGATTTCTTTAGTGCAGGAAGACAATTAAATATGAAAATAAAACAGATATTTATTTTGTTTTCAATACTTTTTCTTTGACTAAGGGGAATCCCCAGCCACGGAGACAGTGTGACTAGTGATAAAAGGATTTTATTTTCATTCATTTTGTATGGGGACTTGGGCTTAATTGTATTAACAGTTTAATATGCATTTTAAAATAGTTTGATGTACGAAGATTACGATGTAATTGGAATTTATCCTTTATTTTGCATAAAATAGGTGTGCAAAATGATCAAACTATAATTATGACAGTTCAAAGCAGAACAAATATGGCGTTGATAACAACATATTGATAATAACTAAATTGCACAACAATTAAAAGTAAAATTGTTATTAGTTTTATTAATACAAGAATCGAAACTACTAGTACATAAAAGCCCAAAATGAATGATGTCCTTTAGCACACATTGGTAGAAAATAAAGTTCCGATTATCTAATTTTATAACCAATCTGTGGATGAGGCAAATAATAATAAAATAAGCCATTTTTTCCAATCTTAAATTCCTATTTCGTGTGTTTTTATTAAATTTTCCACACGATTGATCGGTTCCCTTGCTTGGGTATAGGCCTCCTCCAGCTTGTTCCAATGCTATGCTTGGCCCATAGCCTATGCTTAAGTGCGGTTCTGGATCTGATTGTGTATGCATGTGTGTTTAGAATTTTATCAATCGAAAAAAAAAACTAAATAAATTATTCTCTTTACAGGATCTCCCGACGTTTACGCAGAATATACAAAGATTGATGAACGACGTAAATTACTATAGTAACATGACTTCATGATTGTTTTGCTGGACATTTTGAAAATATTGTAAAATAAACGTTTTAATTATTGGTAGACTGAGTAATATCTGTTTAAAAATTACGCAAATTTAAATTATATTTTGAATATTTTATTTATATTCTAGACCATAGGTCCTTAACGTGGGCGATAGCGCCCCCTCGTAGGTCATTGATACTTTTAGGCGGTAGGAGACCACGTTAAGGTCCGTTTAACACTATGATAAATGTGAATATTATTTATCTTTACTATTGTATATCTTTTTCTTTAGTGTAAGCGGTTTTACAAGGTTTTGTAATAATGAATTTGTTAAAGGGATTCATGATTTGTTCAAGAGAATTATGCAGGATCCCAAGGATGAGGGGTCTTATACATTTTTAACTTTAATTAAGGGAATTTAAGTTTAGTTAAGGATTGACAAAGGGATGCTTCGATGGTTTGGGCACATGGAAAGGATGAGTGTAAGTAGATTGACGAATAGAATTTATAAATCTCATATGAATGAATGCGTTAAACAAGGCAGGCCCAGGAGGGTGTTTGTCGACCAAATCGGAAACATCCTCAAGAAAACTAGGTTGCCTAGTGCTCATAAACGTAGAGCTTGTATGAAGAGAATTGTGAATGTAAAGGAAGCGAGGGAAATTGTGTCAGGATCGTGGCAAGTGGCGCTCCATTGTCTCTGCGTATCCCTGTGGGAAAAAGGCGTGACAATTTGATTTAGTTATGTATTGATGTAGCAGGCCCATCTGGAGTAATCATTATCGGGTTGAAAAGAAAAAATGATGTGGCGTGAGTAGTAGTGAGTTTAAAGAGTGATGCTCCGGTACCATCACTTACAAACCATGAAGTGATTTAGTCGCGTTTTGGGATTACCTTGTAAGTTGCCGGCACTAACACATTATTGCAGTTATCTAACGGTAGTAGCAGTCGCCTTTGTATTCATGAAGCGCACGTTACATTAAAAAAAATTAAAGAAGCTCGTGTTTCGAGATCAGTTGTTGACAGACATCTGTGCTTACAATCACTTTACGATCTGTTTTACACGATCTGCTACAATCGGCCTAAATATTGATTGGATCTGACTACTACTTGGAATATTTAACTGTAGTAGCAGTCGCTTTCATTCCTGGACCGCACTCCAGTTTGGACAGGGTGCTGTCATATGCCGAGGCACAATAAATAAGTTACGAACCAATTCTAGGCGTTTTGTTATTTTGTATTATTTTTTACAGTAAATATGTTAACTAGGGTAAAATATTGGGATTGTAGCATTTAATTAGTGTAGTATTGGGAATATTATTTCTCAGACCAAAAAAGAAAAAGATGGAGCGCGGCAAACAAGTTAGTATGTTATTGTTTGCGATTTGATTTTCTTATTGTCGAGGGGCGTGGACTGTCCAACGGACAACGAAAAATCAGTATTTTCTTAACGCAAATGAAAAAAGCGCTGAGTTTTGAACAAGAGCACTGAACGATTGCGGTGAAAACAAGTCCGCGTATAATTGTATAATATACAGTCAAGCACCAAATTAATATATATTTTTTAGTTACACATTCGTAAAACAAGTTTGAAACCACCCACCGGTATCTTTGATAACCAATGTATCTTTGATATATGTACTTTGGTTGTCCTGTTTCTATAATACAAGCACTTTAGTAGCTTAGTATAGAAATGTAAAATAAATAAAAAAATATAATATTTATAGTATGTACAAATGTCACACTTTACGATTTCCACCTGAAAATAAAGAAAATACGGCTACGTTTTTAAAATAACATAGAAAAACACTGGACTTGCCTAGCGAGTTCCCGGCACTGAACATGTTAATAGTGGTTGTTCGCAGCGCTCTTTCTTTTGGTGGTCTGTGTTTTATGCATATTGTTATATTGCATTTACTTCTTTTATTATAAGTGTTTCCATTTAACTAGTCATCTAAATTTGTTTGGTATATAATTATGTAACTGGTAAATAAATTTAACAATAATATAGAAAAACATAAAATTACATTATTTTGGATAATATAATTTTGTATTTATTTTGTTGATATAAAAATATATATAAATGTATTTGGTGAATAAATTTAAGCTTTATACAACTATAAAATATAATTTATATTATTTTAGTTATAATAGGTATTATATAAAATAATATAAATTATTATTAAAATTAATATCTTGTTAAAATTATGTTTTCGATAAATAATTTTCGACTTTTTACGACATAGAAATATAATACTTATATATTATTTCATATTACAATTGATTTTGATAAATAAACTTTATATGTCATCCAGAAAAATATTATTTATTTATATAGTTTTAAAAAAATATTTTCTTAGATTTCGCGAACATTGATTAATGAATTAAACAAATTCTCCGTGCCCACGATGGCTGCAAAGCTTCTCTAAAAAAATATAAAATGAAAACCAAAATAAACGCGATAGTTAGCCGCATAAAATTTGTTTAATACATTAAATGAAATTATGTTAGTTGTTATAAATAGTTATTAGTTGAAATATCTCATTACAGGTACAGCAGTGGTGCAAATTGGGCTATTTATGTAATAAATACGCCTTCCTATTCACAAAAGTGACATCCATTAACGGGCTGTCCGTTCGAACTTTTCGTCGATAAAATCTTCAACAAAACTTCTCGAATAAGTGAAAAATGCTATTTGACGAGGGTAGTTCTAGAAGGCACTTTTGTGGAAAGGGAATATCACATTAGTTTAGGGCAAAGTTGACATATAAAGCCACAATGTATCTTCTTCATTTTATATGTTTTCTTATAGGCTTAAGTGTAAAGACTACATTTTTATTATTTTACATTTTTTTACTAAGCTACTAAAAGTGCTTGTATCATAGAAACAGGATGACAAAGATTAATTGGTACCGGCAAGTGGTTTTGCGCGACCATACCACAGTCGCCTTTATACCATTACTTTGTGCAGAAAGTAAATATTTTAAGAAAATAAAAAGTTAAAAAATTATATAATAGTTTTATTTTTAACATTTGATTTCGACTTGCCTGGTGACTGGCAAAAGGAAGTTCAAAAGTGCCGACGACTGAAAAAATCTTTACGGTTGTCTCAGTTGTTATGCCGGCCAGAACAAAAACATATTTTAATTTTTATGCTTCCACATATTACTCAATACTGAGAAGCGTTTATGCCACGGCTCTGTTGTCCATCGTTCGTGGACAATTTATTCCTTCCATTACACGTGCCGTTTGAAGGATTTTACTGCTAACATGGTAGCAGACACCACTTATGGACCGCAGCTCAACATCAGACAGGGTGCTTTCATATTTCTATACTAATAAAGTGCTTGTATAATAGAAACAGGAAAACCAAAGTACATATATCAAAGATACATTGGTACCGGTGGATGGTTTCAAACTCGTGCTCTCGGTTTGTGTAACCACTACACCATAGTCGCCTTAAATATATTTGTATATTTACGCTTGTATCATAGAAACAGATCGACCAAAGTACATTGGTACCGGTGGGTGGTTCAGAACTCGTGCTCTTGGTTTGTGTAACCATTACACTGCTACTACTACACCACGGTCGCCTTAAATTTATTTGTATATTTACGCTTGTATCAAAGAAAAGGATGACCAATGTACATATGTCAAAGAATCCTTGGTACCGAAAAGTGGTTCTGAACTCGTGCTCTCGGTTTGTGTAACTATTGCATTACCACTATACCAAGGCCGCCGCGGTATAAAGGTGGGTAAATAAAACATCCATTACTCCAAGTTGCATCTTATTTATTCAAATGACCACACTTATAAATAATATCTCTATGACTCTACTCAAATTATTTTCGCTCATGGCCAAATTTTTAACATGTCTTGTCTTTCTTATAAAATTGTTAATGTGTTTATATTTTTTTTATCACAGAGTTGTCTACAACAAAAAATTATTTTATTGTGTCTTATCAATTAACAGTCCACCTCATACTAAGCTAGTGGGCGGTCTATGTCAATAAAGGACACTGCTACTTACAGTTAAATAACTAAGTAGCAATCATATCCACTATTCTAGCCTAGTTAGAACCAGAATATTACTAGCTGATCCCGTAAAGCGACTTTGTCTCTTCACGGTCCAGCCACACAAATATCCAAATAATCTAGAGCAAATAGGTAACTTGACTCTTATAACAATATTTGTAATATTCAATCTAACGTTTAAATTTTACAAATAAAAGCTATGAATATATATTTTTTAATTTACATTTTTATACTAAGCTACTAAAGTGCTTATATCATAGAAACAGGACAACCAAAGTACATATATCAAAGATACAACATTGGTACCGGCAAATGATTTTGAACCTGTGCTCTCTGTTTGCGTAACCATTGCACTGCCACTACAACACACCGCCTGTCGTCAATGTGCTAAATTTACCAATGTGCTCCTAACCTTTTAACAACAGCTTCAACAATATCTCTATGACTTGCATATAATTTCAAGTTACTGTCTGCATCTATCCACCGAACACCCACTGCGTCATCCCCTGCATGTAAATTCAGACTGCCAACTGTACTTCCATTCTCGTCATGAAAATTGTAAGCAACAGTTTCCATCCAAGCATTATCCGTGTTCCGGGGATCATCTACATAGCCACGATATACTTCATGGCCGTCACTGAAGAATTTGTCAAACTTTGATTTCCAGGCTGACTTTTCTTCTGCAATGTTTTAAAATTATCATTAACGTTTAGTTTAATATGTATTAAAGTGATCTAAACAATATTAAGGCATATAAAAAATCTATTTTCATTATAGGTGAAACTTTCCACAATCCTGAAACAACTTGATTCCTTTCTATCCATAATTCCATTCATGAAACCCTGCCCATAACCTGGGCTCCTGCTTTTTAAAGAATGTTCCCAATTTCATTAAGGATCAATCTTCCAGGTCAACCCTGCTTTATCTATGTTTAAAGAATGCCTTTAGTAATAATCAAAGGTGCAAACTTTTTTATTACTTTAACAACAAGTCATATTAATGAATTAACAAATTTTATGCAGCTTACTTTTGCGTTTATTTTTGGTTAATGTTTTTTTTACTCCGACATTTCGAGAGCTTTGACGCCATTATGGTCATGAAGAGACACTTATTTTGTTAAAATCATTAATCAATGTTCGCTCAAACCTAAGAAAATTCTAGACATATCAAAATTAAGTAACCAACCCTCAGACATGAGTAAAGAATTTGTTGCTTCTTCTTGGAATTCTCGGATAGCAGTTGTAGTGACTTTCTCACCAGGGTCAACCATACCTCCTGGCAATGCCCACTCCAATGTATCTCTACGCTGAATAGCTATGAATTGCAAGATTGGCCTGAAAATGGATATTTGAAGTTTAGAAGAACAAGTTTAAATAACTGTATGATTTTTTTTGCAGTAGGCAAACTGCTGCTGTTCTAGTCTAGATCCCCCACCACTTTCAAGTGTACAGAGTCAGACCATGTTTTGAGATTAGCTTAAAGTTGACAGTTGCAACTAGGCCAGCATAGTGGATGCAAATTCAAGAACTGCATTTCAGTTTAACATTAGACAGCGGGGAACAGCAAAGACTTATTATTTTTGTGTTAATGCTGATACTAATATTAGACTATATAAGTATAACAGTTAAGTATAAAAATTTGATTTAAATAAATGTGCATTTTGGCTGACTGGGGCAAGCAACATGCAGTGTTCATTGTGAACACAGTTGATCATTGTGCATGGTTAAATTTATTCTATCCAATTTTCATTACTTAATTATACAGGTTCTATTTACTTTTTAGAAACACTATGCAATTCCTTTTCACTATCCACAATCTTCCATCTTGACACTACAGGATCTGCAGCATGATTGGGTCCCCATCTTCCTAAAACACCTCTTCCAGATATGCCAGTCCTTCCAATTGGATTCATTGGGTAGTCATTTTGTATTAAATATTCTTTCATATAACTAACTCTATTTACGTTGTCATCTAAGTTGTTCCAGTTAGGGTTAAATGATGGAGCACCTGTTTATAATGGATTAAAATTACGATATAAAATCACGACATCACAGAAAGAAAGAAATATAGACATGTTCTAAAGTAAATTTACCTATTTCCGGGTCAGCCCAAGGCTTTCCTCGTAATGAAGCCGCGCTGTATCTTTGGGGTTTATAATCATCGTACTTTACAGCCCAATCCACTTTATCATCAGAAACTGGAAAACGCGGTATACTTGATCGTGGATACAAACCGCCTCTACATTTAACATGTGTTAATACAGTCAAACTGGGCCTTAACATTGTTATAAATACAGTCAAGCAAAACAACTCATCAACTTTCGTCATGAATAATTTTATTGATATCAAAACATTTACACAACTATAAAAAAACAATATTCTTTACGTATAATTTCAAAATGCGCCATACAGTTTTTTATCTTGGTTTTTTATAGTTTAGTTCTCCCATTCCGAGATGGCAAAGGAAACATAATTATACCATACAGCCTACTGTCTTCAGTAAAATAGTTATGTCTTTTTTTTTATTGTGACACGACATCTTTCCTCGTCCCGCCTGATGATAAGCGTGACGTGGATGAATGAAAAAATGAATGCTGCTCATTGATAACAAGAGTGATGGTTTTATAAAGCGGCGGAAGATCTAACGGGGTCTTGAACTGAACACGAAGTAACACGTTTGACAGCTTTAAATCACTTAGCTAAACTCGATAAGCTTTCAAATGATTACTGGATAATAATACCACTATTCTTGTAATTGTATTTAGCAAACACAAGCTGTACAAATAATTTAAAATTGTGCGGTCTGTCGCTTGCGGTTGCCCGCCAAAATATGTTTTTTTTTGTTGCCATCACCATCAGTTCAATTCTCCCTTTCTGTGAAGGCAAAGGAAACTTAATTCATACAGCTTAATCTTCCGTTATAATGTCTGAAGATGATGAAACACTTCAGAAGATGATGTGGTGCTATGTGAAGGAACTTCTACTGATAGTAAATTGAGAGTCTCACTGCTGACTATCGGTAATAGCCGTGCTCCTGTCGAATCGATTGAAATCCATTTCCTCTGATTTTGTTTACGATTTCGCCTCATTGAAAGACAAACTCACCAGTAAAGTTTTCCCGAACATCATTGCAAACCACAAAAATAACAAATGGTTAAGCGAGCGAGCTATTTTGGCGGCTATGAATAAAGATGTGAATGACTTAAACTTGTAATTCAAAATTAGGCCGTTGGTACTCTGCATCCATTCAAATCTACTGACTTTGTAACAAACGAAGATGAAGGCTAGTGCCAATGAATTATCCAAATGAATTTTAAACTCCTTGGTTTACAACCGAAGGGTGGCTTGGTATTCATCATGCTTTGAAATTTTAATCAACCAAAACTGTGAGATTCACGCGACAATACTCAAAGGAAAATTTAAAGAAGTGTTAAGTAAATCTCATACCGAGGATTCCAAGGATATGCCCTTTGAGTTTAAACGAATTTAGTTCCCGATTTGTCTTGTCTTCGCAATGGCGATTAACACAAGGCCGACTCATGACTGTTTGTGGCCTCAACTTAGAAAATCCATGTTATTCTCATGGTCAGTTGTGCGTAGCATGTTCACGTGTCGGCCAATTATCCAGTTTATTAGTTCTTGCGCCGGATAAAAAAAATGTATATCAAAAGGTGCTTCAATGAAGAAAATTAAATCTAGTGCATTCCATGCTGCACAATATGGAAATAGTTTAATTAAATCATGTCTTGCTGACACGTTATACTTAATTTTTGTGTTATCTTAATAAAGTAGTAAAGGATTTATGTTGTATTCATAAAATTATAATTTAAGTTCAGCTAATCCGTAACGCGACATTCATTGACTGTTGGGCGGTACGAAGCACAGACTAATGGATACTGGTACGAAGTTAAAATACTGGTACAGTTTTTTAAATCACCTGGCTTAAAACAACTGGCACTCTAAATAAAACAACTATTTTAAAATATAAAAAGAAAATTTGTATTTAAAACAAATAAATTTCCTTAGAAATACATAGTTAAATATGTTTTATAAAACTTCTTAAATATTCATTTCCGTTTACGTGTTGTTTTCCTTGGGGCTGGTTTCTTAAAGACTTCGCTGTCTTTCTTCTTTTGGAAATCCTCATCTTCCTCTGTAAAATAATATGTTAAAATATGAGTTATAAGAAATGCAGATGTCACGCGAACTTTCTGCAACTTCGCAGAGACATAACGGCTTTATGCATTCTCTATCGCCTATACGACGGAGAACGTTCCGAGGAGCTCTTTGACCTTGTTCCCACCTCGTCTTTTTTCACCAGCGATACCTGCACAGGCCGGGGAAAGCAACCGCATTCTGTCGACCGAATTGGCAGTCGAACTAAAAGGTTCGGTTCGTGGTTTCATATCTATAATCTTGGATCCCTCAAACGATGCGTGATCCCCATTTGGCCGGCATAGTGACAGTCGTGCATCGAAACAGTTTTTTTTTCAGTCGACGGCACTCTTGGACCATTTTGCTTTCCATCAAGCAGGTCGAGGTCAGATGTCGAGTTACAATTAAAAAATACCAGCGAACTGCAGTATCTTACTATTAAATAATACAAATAAAAACTATAAAACAAATACTTGCTCCGATAACCATTACGCCACGCCTGTCGTCAAAAAATAATTTTAAATAAATAAATTGATTGTAAAATACCTGAGGAACCTCCAGAACTTTCTACGGCAACCCTATTCGCCTTCGCCGCAGCCCGTCTACTTGATTTCCTCACTGCTTGCGGTGTTCCTTCATTAGTTTTCGGCGGCACATTCTGTTACAAACATATATTAAATGAATTAAACACATTTTATGCAGCTTACTATCTAATGCGGCTATGTCTCTTCGTGACCACGATGGCTGCAAAGCTCTCGAAACGTCGGAATAATAAAATAAAATTGTATAATTAAAACCAAAATAAACGCGATAGTAAGCCGCCTAACATTAAGCGGGATGCTGTCATATGTATATAATTTAAAAAATAATGTATAAATAAAAAAACTATAGTTAAAAAACTAAAAAAAAAACACGGTCCAAGAGTGCCGATGACTGAAAAAATTGAGTCAGTTCACGGTTGCCTCAGTCGCCGTCACTATGCCGGCCAAAACAATATTTAATGAAATTATTGTATGGTCATCGGTTTTTAATACGTGTACAAATTTTCAAATTATTCAGATCTCCAGAAGTGGGTAAAAATTAATTTACAAGATTCCGTTACATACATACATATAGTAGGGGAACGAGTTAAAGGAACGCGCGAAGAATGCAGTTGTGACGTCATGGTCACGTGTCTATTATGAATAGTGAAGTAACATGCAAAATGTCGATAACAATAAACACACATTCTATACATGCCTAAAAATTAAATTCAACATGATAGATTTTTATTGTGGCCCCATATGAAAACATAACCCCAAGTTGGAAGCAGCAACTATCAACTTTCACGGATCGTGATCGAAACTTTGGAGGACAACTAGTTTGTGATAGTCTGCCGATCTTACAAGTATACAGACTGTGAAGTGACTTAGTCGCGTCTTGGGATCAGTTTATAATTTTCCGATTCTAATTAGGTCCTCATAGTGGATGTCACTGCTACTTACAGTTAAGCACTTCAGCCTAACATCAAGTGGAATGCTGTCATATGTACAACTTAAAAAATAATAGTATTTTCTTAAAATTTGCGCGAACATTGATTATTGAATTAAACAAATTTTATGCGGCTTACTATCGCGTTTATTTTGGTTTTGATTTTACAATTTTTATTATTCCGACGTTTCGAGAGCTTTGCAGCCATCGTTTAATAATGTTTAAAAAGTCACCTCATTAGGGCTATGTGAACGTCTGCGTTGTTTGCGATGTTGTTTACGTTTAGGCGTAGCTTTTGGTGTGTTACTGGTCTCTTTCAAACTCGAAGTGGGACCTGTCTCGGCTTCTTTCTCCTCCTGACTCTCGCCATCTTCTTCATTGCATTTGAAGCACTCTTCTATTTTATCACCTAACTCTTGTACTAGCTCCTGCAAGAGGAAAACATCAAGTTTTTAATTATTCAATCAATATGTCACGCCTTCTTCCCACTGGGATAGGCAGAGACAATGGAGCGCCATTTGCCACGATCCTGACACAACACACTCCCTTCCTTCACATTCACAATTCTCTTCATACAAGCTCTATGGTTATGGGCACTGGGCAACCTACAATCAAGTTTAAACAAATCGAGTTTTATATCTTAATATTAATAATATACAAATTGACACGACTCAATAAGGCAGCATAGGGGAAAGTAGCGAGTTATTGACTCTACCTATACCTTGTCGATATCGAAATTTTATTCACATTTCTATACTAAGCTACTAAAGTGCTTGTATTATCAAAACAGGACAACCGCAGTACAATCAAAGATACATTGGTAACGGCAAGTGGTTTTGAACCCAGGCTCCCGGGTTGCGTAACCATTACACCACGTTCGCCTTCATTCATGCGCCCGACTTTAATATCAGTTTAATATCAGGCAGGGTGCTGCCAAAATATAAAAAAAATATATAAACTTAATTAAAACCAATCAATCAATTAGGCGACCGTGGTGTATTGGCAGTGCAATGGTTACACAAACCGAGAGCACGAGTTCAAAACCACCCACCGGTACCAATGTATATTTGATATATGTACTTTGGTTGTCCTGTTTCTATGATACAAGCACTTTAGTAGCTTAGTATAGAAATGTAAAAAAATAAATCTATCAATCAAATTGTCACGTCTAATTTCCACAGAGATAATGAAGCGCCACTTGCCACGATCCTGACACAACTCCCTTACTTCCTTCACATTTACAATTCTCTTCATACAAGCTCTATGGTTACCAACAAACCTTAATTTCATTCCGAGCAGATTTGGATGCAGAATTCATTAGGTTATTAAAATTTTCCATAACGCCTTTATATTGTACTTTGTCTTTAAAACAATCAACATTCTCTATTAGTTTCTTTAAAGACCTTTCATTGTAATTGTAAATTGACAAACAGTATGACAAATCCCGCCATTGCCTCTCCACCGATGATAATTTGAATCTTTGACATATTTTTTCAACTAACGCTTCCATTTGCCTGTCTTTCTGTATTAGAGATGTTATGTATCTGAAAAAATTATTAATTTAAAAATATAATTGTGTTAGGTATGAGACGTAATTAGGTCTATATACCAAGCGTATTACCGGCGCATATACACTCGTTTTTTTATAGTTTTATTATGACTCGACATCTGACTTAGACCCGTCTGATGGGAAGCAAAATAAAGTTTAAGAGTGACGGTGCCCAGTCTGATGATCCGCGGTAGTACCACCACTTACAAGTATAAAGACCGTAAAGTGATTTAGTCGACTTACAGAATTAGCTTGTAAGTTGCCGGTTTCTACTAGGCCACCATAGTGGATGTGACTACAAATTAGCTAATAAACTGTAGTAGTAGTCACCTCCATTCATGGACCGCACTCCAGCTTAACATCAAGTGGGTGCTGTCATATGTTGAGTCACAATAAAAAAAATAAAAATAAAAAGAGGCAGGCTTGACACTGGGAGGTCTTTTTATATTTTTTTTATGTCACTGCTACTACAATTCAATAACTGTAAGTAGCAGTCACATCCACTATGCCGGCCTAGTTGGAACTGACAACTTACAAGCTTTTCCCGAAACTACAAGTATCATAATATCTATTTACAAGCTTCCGGCCTCTATACTTGTAAGTACTACCCCGGATCGGCAGACTGGGAACCACTGCCTACTACTAGTTTACTAACCTCATAATAACTCTATATTTCTCTTCATCGACATTCAATTCTGGATCACTGAGTCGTGATATAATATCTGGCATAACATTGTATAGAGCATTCCCTTTCAATGATAATTGTTTGAAGAACATTTTTGTCATTTCTGCCACACAATGATCCTGGTCAGCACAACAGAGCGCCATGTCAGCAATTTGACCTTTGACGCGTATCATTTCATGCAGCACCAGGAACGATAGCATCTTAACAGCACACCGTCTCACTTCTAATTCGTTGTCTGTTAATCTGTTGGAAAAAAAAGCAAATTGTTAGTTATAATTTTTTTATAAAATGTATGTACATTTCTATTTTAAGCTACTAAGGTTCTAGTATCAAAGAAAAGGGACGATCAAAGTACATATATTTAAATAGATTGGTACCGGGATAACAAAAGACAACAGACACAACTTTTTTTCAATTGTAGCTTGACATATGACAGCACTTCGCCTGATGTTAGGCTGGAGTCAGGGCAACTGCTTATAATTATATAACTGCAAGTAGCAGTGGCATCCACTATGTCGGCCTAAATACTTTAAGCTTATCCAGAATCACTTTACTTGAGAGTGGTACCTCCCCGGATCTGGGTGGTACCACTACCTGCCTTTTTCTTTGGTCGGCATAGTGACGGCGACTGAGGCAACGGTGAACTAACTCGGTTTTTCAGTCGTTCACCGACCGGAAATCGAACACGGGACTTGCACCACGCGGCTCTCACTGATAATATTCCCAAATACTTACGTGTGATATATATGATGAGTCCATGGCTGTGTCAGATTAGGAAATCTCAATGTGAGGTCCGCGAATGCTATTAATAAGTTAGTGCGCAACGCATCATTTTTGGATCTCTTCAACACTGTCATTATCAATTGTAAACCTTCATCGCAAACAGAATTAGATACTAGCATATACCTGTTGAAATATAAATATAATTCCAATTATTATAATTATTAAATCAATCAATCAAATAGTCACGCCCTTTTCTTGCCACAATCCTGACACAACATCCTCGCTTCCTTCATATTATTACTACAGTTGAAAAAGTGCAAGTATTAACGACAAGCGTGGAGCATTGGGTAATACACAAGAGCGTAAAGTTTCGGGTTCGATTCCGGGTCGGAGCATTTAAAATAATACATTTCTATACTAAGCTACTAAAGTGCTTGTAACATAGAAACAGGACAACCAAAGTACATAAATCAAAGTAACATTGGTCCTGCAAGTGGTTTTGAGCCCGTGCTCTCAGTTTGCATAACCATTGCACTGCCAATTTTTTTGTTTGTTTCATAACTTTTATTTCTAATATATATTTTTTAAATTTAGATTAACATATAAATGCTCCGACCGAAATTCGAACCCGATTTGCGTGGCTAACCAATGAGTGATCTGTTAACCAATTAGAAGCGCGTCAAAAACATAATAGGGAATTTACCTAAAAAATTTCAGTGCCGTTGCTGTTTGAAGCTTCGATTCAGGGTATTTCCCTGGGTTAAACAGGATGAACCCTAACAGTAGTAGGTTTTTTAAATTCACATTTCTTAACTAAGCTACTAAAGTGCTTGTATCATAGAAACAGGACAACCAAAGTACACAAATCAAAGTAACATTGGTACTGGCAAGTGGTTTTGAACCCGTGCTCTTGGTTTGCGTAACCATTGCACTGCCATAAAATAAATGCTTTGACCGGAATTCGAACCCGAGACTTACGCGTGGCTAACCAATGAGTGGTGTGTTTAATAACATAATAGGGAATTTACCTAACAAACGTCAGTGCCGTTGCTGTTTGAAGCTTCGATTCAGGGTATTTCCCTGGGTTAGACAGGATGAACTTTAACAGTGGTAAGTATCTGCTCAGCGTAGTATTCTCGCCAACAATCTCTCTTTCACATACATTTCGTACATATTCCGCATCTGCGTCGTTCGCAACAGCGCCATCTAGTCCTGATTCGTCTTCTGTCATTGTAGTGTTAACCTGTTGTTTATAAAGAATAATATAGAAGATGTAGTGACAAGGATTGATAAAGGAATGCTTCGATGGTTTGGGCACATGGAAAGGATGAGTGAAAGTAGATTGACAAAAAGAATTTATATATCACATGTGAATGGATGCGTTCAACAAGGCAGGCCCAGGAGGGTGTTTGCCGACCAAATCGGAGACATCCTCAATAAAGCTATATTGAGGATGTCTCCGATTTGGTCGGAAAACACCCTCCTGGGCCTGCCTTGTTTAACGCAAGAAAATTATAAATCTGATGTGGATGGATGCGTTAAACAAGGCAGGACAGCTTTTAAAAAGACAATAAAAGTTACCAGAACATCTCGCTGGAGCCACAGTAATCTCGTACTTTTTTTTATTAGCATCACAGATTAGAGTACATTAGGAGCAGTGGTGCCCAGTCTGCTGATGGTGGGTAGTACCATTACTTTACAAGTGTACAGGCCGTGAAGTGACTTGTCGCGTTTGGGGATCAGGCTTGTAATTTGCCAGTTTCAACTAGGCCGGCATAAAGGATGTGACTGCTACTTGCATTAGCTGTAACTGTATTAGCAGTCGCCTCCTCTTTTGGACCACACTCCAGCTTAACATCAGGCGGGGTGCTGTCATATGACGAGTCACATTTAAAAAAAAATAAACTTACCGAAGTCGCCTTACTACTTATATTAGTAGATTTCGACCGTGACGATGCACTGGAAGTACTCATATTATGCGTTTGTCTTCTTAAAGCATCTATGCGATCTTTCGTTTTAGCTGGAGTCGCAAATTGGTTCTTCTTCTTGCGCTTCTCAGATTCTCTTCTTTCTTCACGAACCTGAAAGAAGGTGAAAATGGATGAAACGGATGAAACCATTATGTTTATGAACTTTCGAATATATATATATTTTTATTGTGACACGACATCGGACCTCAACCCGCTTGATGATAAGTAAGAGGAGGTCTAAGAGTGACGACGACTGAGAGAACCGAGCTTGTTCACAGCTGCCTCAGTCGCCGTCACTATGCCGGCCAAGTTACGTTAATAATTACGTTTTTTTATTATCTATATTTATTGGGAGCTTTTGTCTATTAGGACATGTCACCTCCATAGAGCCTAAAACATAACATCAAATTCATCTTAAGTCTATTTGGGAGGAAGTCGCCGCTGAAGGGAAGAAATAATATTGCAAAATTTATAACATATCTCTGATGCTGGTTCAGATAAAATACTCTGCGCTAAGCCAACATTAACTACATTCAGTTTAAATTCCTTCACCAGCGCTTCCCTCCCCTTCTTGCTCTTAGAGCACTCCAACATCATATGTTGGACGTCATCTAGAATAATTACGTTTAAAGGAGCGATTTGCTGTTCTTTATTGTCAATATAAAAAAACAATTGTACCTTCAAAAGTAGTTATTGATTTATAAAAAACTTCATGAACGTTGCAAATGTCAAAACGGCTATCAAAGCGTGTCGCTGATATGACGCGCCTGTATTATAGAAACAGAACGACCGACGAGACAACAGATGGTATTTTTTTGTTAGTGTGACTAATTTACCATCAATAGAACACGGTTACCTTATTTAACAATGGTTTGCAAATCATAAGAAAAATGGCAACAAAAATATACTGTAATGAAATAATTTAAAAGAATATTCGCTGTTGACTATGATGGTTTTCATACAAAAATTACATAAATTTCACTATAAAATTAGCCAAAAATCCGACCGCATCTAACTACGTTTTTCTTCTATGCTAAGCTATTAAAAGTGCTTGTATCATGAAAACTAGGCGACCGAAGTAAATATATAAGAGATGCGACAAAAATGACTGTGGTAAGAAATGCTATTGAAGAAAGAAAGAAATGAAATACAAGATTGTGTAAATAATAAAAAAAATGTGCAAACTAATATTTACAATAACAAATATTATTGTAGGAGCCTGTTACATTTGCTTTATAATAATTAATCCATGAACTGCAACGATGTGATGCACTCCTCATTAGTTTTTTATTCACAAGCTTGCCGCGCTGCAAAAATGTAAAATGTTCCTACAATAATTCTATTGCAATAATTAAAAAATTACATAAAGATTTAAAGAAAAAATATCGGTCTCCTATTTTTTCTTTTCTCATATTTTCCTTTCCTTAGGTTTTTGTAGTTTGCTTGTTTTATTATCATCGATAAAGGGTAATTAGTAAATAGGATTCTAATGACGCTGATTAGCATCACACGCAGCAAAGAGGAGAAAAAAAATCAATAAGTAAAAATGACACGAGTGTCATACCATTTGCTGTCACGGCATACGATCCGGTTTATAAGGCGAGCCAACAAAAGGTTGCTTTCAGTACCAAACTCATACCAGAATATACAATTAAGATAAGATCCATATTTACTTTATTTACTTAATTTTCTTTTAGTTTGCAATTAACTTGAAGTTAAATACAGTTAAATAACTTCAAGTAGCAGTTGCATCCAATATGGCAGCCTAGTTGGAACAGGCATATATTAAGCTGATCCCGGAACGAAATTGAGTCGCTTTGCTGACTGTACGTCAATATGAAAGTCAAGTCAGGTCGATAGACCACCAACTGTCAGTAGGTTTCGAAAATCAGTTTAAATATAAAAGCAATACCAACCTGATTTCTTCTTCTCAATTCGCTATAGATACTAATATCCAAATAAATCAACTGTTGCAAGGCAACATGTCCTAGTACGAATATGAATCTTGTCAACATTTCCGTAGGCATATTAACATCACCCTCCTTCTCAGTATCTTTAACAAACTGCGCTTCAAGTCTCTTATACATCTCCGCAACTAATTTAACAATTATACTCTCCGGTAAATCGCTAACAGCATAAATAAAGTCTATACTATTTCCGGCGAAGGAATAGAACTTAGAACAATTGGAATAAGTTTCTAGAAGGCTCTCTGTCACGCAGTTGAATATTTCATGGTCTGGAGGGTATCTTTGCTCTTTGTTCGCTAACGCAAGAAGTAATTTTGCACTTTCATCCCTGGAAAAGTAATCGCCTACGAGTGCATGGGTTTGTATGAGGGATAAGTTGGCAAGGGTGACTGATGGCTTAGCCCTCGCTATCATTACAAGTAACGAAAGAGCGGCTCGGCTCATTATGTCTGTTGTGCCGTCTAATTTCTTCAGGAACATCTCCCATAAAACCTGTTAGAGAAAATATAGGTATAAGTATAACATAACAAAATAGTAAATACACTATAGTAATAAATTATTGAGCATGTATAATATAATATAGATAAATATAGGAGTGTAATTTTAAATATATCAATCATTATATTATTTAAATTTATTCGTATGTAAGTAAAGTAATTATTATTTTATAAATTAAAGATAAACGTATATATGTATTTTATATAAGACTAACAAAACTACAGCCAGCCATTCTACCAACAAATAGTTATTGTTTTTTTTACTACCCCAGAAAAATATGTAAAATATGTAAATAAAATGTATCCGGTCTACCTTGTATAAACAAAGTGTTAATTCGTACTTTAGGTCCTCACGACACAGGCTTGCCTAGTGTGGGGGCCGCTGTGTATTACATTATTGTAAAACAATTTTGTTTAAATAAAGTTTTATTATTATTATTTATTTAACCCTAGATAGCTAACGTTACTAAAACTCTATGAGAAGCTAACCATTCGACTTTTTGACGAACACTATTTAAATGCCTATTTCAATATTATTTAATGTTATTACGTTTGAGATTTTTATCATTATAGATAATATAGGATAAAATTAAAGATAATTTTTAATAAAATATAATATTTATTTAAGTTATAAATACAAAATCACACATCTTAATGGCATATAAATTATAAGAGAACAAAAAGGCATTGAATCTTAAATCAACTTAAATAGGAACTTTTTTCAAAAAACATGTTTTTTTTCTTTTAGTTTAGTAAACAGAAAATATCAAAAAAAATAGTAATTATTTTAAAACATAATTTTTTTTGGCGCAATTGGGCTAAAAATCAAGTCAATGTTCGCCGCAAATGAGAACTATGAAACTATTGCAACTGTTTTTGTTATACGCCTTTTTTGTTGGAGCACAAGCCACAGCTCTTACTTTTTCTTAGTGGGACATTTTCTGGGACCAATTGAGTTTCAGAACCAGATGGAGCATGACCTTGACTTTGTCCTTCAGCAGGATCCTCATCATCCAATCATCGTTACACCCAACACTTCTCTTATTATTTCTTTTACTCTTCGCGGCATGTTGGTATTTTCAAACGATGTTTTAGCCACGGTTAGAACGTGCTGATCCTCTTGCTGTACGAATTAAATTTAACGAAGAAGTTTGAGATGATGTATTTCCCTTTATGGGTAGCCCAAATAGGCCTTATTTTTCCTCTAAATTGGTCTGTGTTAAGTGGACAATATTTTTGGAAGCAGATAAAGATTCACCTCGCGACTCACTAAATGGATGATCATTCGAAGAGGAGCTTTCTTTTTACATAATATCTGTAGGCAGTTCATCAGTATCCGAGGGCTCGTTATAAAAATTACTCTTCACATCATTCACCAACAATTCGTCCTCAATCTCACTGTCAGAATCTTCCGTTGTGGATACTTAATCTTCGTCATACAATGCCTGAGCTAATTGCTCGTCTGTGATGGTGGACCTTTCAGCCATTCTTCACTCTGAACGTAATAACAAAAACAAAACAAGCAAACTTTTTGTGTATTGACTACACCCAAAAACTTACACATAAGCTAACCATTCGTCAAAATGACGAGCAAGAAGTGGGTATCTCAAAAACTATGCAACTTACCGCCAAATCGTAACTACCGTTCGACGAAGCTCTGCTCGCACTTAGTTAGTTCAACACCGCACCCGTGTGAGTGGAAAAATAAGAAAGTGACGGCGATATATTTATTGAGTGTTCGTCATTTTGACGAACGTTAGCTATCTAGGGTTAAGTAACATCTCACATCAAAGCAACCTCGTTAAGCGCGGGAAGTGCGGCGATTTCTGCTGAGAACCTCAAGCTGCGCAAATACGCAAAACGGACATTTATTTCAAAATGGTAGGTTCGATACTTGTATTGATGAAACTAATAACAATTTTGCATTTAATTGCTGTGTAATCAAATTATTTGGAAAATAAGATATTGATTTTGTATCGTCTCTCGACCATGAAGACACGCCATATTAACAGTTCTGCTTTGAACTGACATAATTATAGTTTGATCATTTTGCACACCTAAACTATGCAAAATAAAGGATATATTCCAATTACATTGTAATCTTTGTACATTAAACTATTTTAAAATGCATATTAAACTGTTAATACGATTTAAACCAAGTCCCTATACAAAATTAATGTCCTTTGCGCCGTTTGGGGTCGAGACGATGGGCCCTTGGGAGTCAAGAAATAGGGCAAATGATCTTCTTACCTGTATAATAGCTGGATTAATATCACCCTTTTCTATCCATTTAGATATGAGATGCTCTAACGCTGAAGCGCTGCCTCTATCCACGTGTTTCATCAATGATACCAAGTTACTGGATATAGTAAACGCTCTGATTCTCTCTACCTTATTATCACAATCCAGATACATCTCTCTGTATGCACGCTCTACAGCTACTCTCTTTTCCTAGAATAACATTGAAATAATTAGAAAAAAAGTGCTAAGATCAGGAAAAGGTGGTGTTTGGACACTTCTTCTTTAGGAGTGGTAGTCAGTAAGGAAAAATGGCCGAGAGGTCCCATAGAGAAAGTTCTGACGACAGGCTGGTTCGCACAGCAATTCGTTAGGCGTAAGGTCCCGGGTCAATGTCTGGTCGGAGCAAATATTTGTATCATAGCTTTTATTAATTAAATATTAATTTGTCATAATATTTAGATTAAATATGACAAGTAATTGTTAATAAACAAAAGAAACGGATATTTACTCCGCGTCTGGTTATCAAAGAGTAGGAGGTAGTGGTGCCCATTCTGCCGATCCAGAGAACAACCACTTACATGTATATAGACCGTGAAGTGAGTTAGTAGCGTTTTGGGATCAGCTTGTAAGTTGCCGGTTCCAATTAGGGCGGCATAGTGGATGTGACTGCTACTTGCAGTTATTTAACTGTAGTAGCAGTCGCCCCATTCAAGGATGGTACTCCAGCTTAACATCAGGCAGGGTGCTGTTATAAGTCGAGCCACAATAAATAAAATTACTTATTACAAATTCTCACATCCACAATTCTTCATACAAGCAATGTTATGGGCACAAGGATTATTGGTTATGGTTAGAATTGTGGATGTGAGGGAAACGAGGGAGTTGTGTCAGGATCGTGGCAAGGAGCGTATTATTGTCTTTGCCTATTGCTGTTGGAAAAAGGCGTGACAAATTTGATTTTATTTGAAATATATAATCAATTAAATAAATTTAAATAAATATTTAAAATAAATAAAAATCAATTATAAAAAACATACCGCATCCGGAGACCAGACCAGTAGGAGCATATTAGCAACACCGTCTTTAGCTGCATCCAATTTGAATTGATGTGCTGTTGTAAAGAACTCTATAGCTTCATTAACATCACCAATTTGTTTCGACATCAAAAGTGAATTTATAATTGGTATAGCGTCAGATATCGTTCGGCCGAAGAATATGGATTCTTGTAGGAAAGCGACGAAACCTTCTGTCTCTTCTAATCGCTTGTAGAGGCCTAGCTCATTCTCCTGGGACGGTCTCTCAGGTATTATGTATACATTTCGGAGAAGCGACACGAAGTAGTCTACCTGTAAAAAAATATAAATATTTTTGCCTTAAACATATTTTATGCGGCTTACTTACTTTATTTTGGTTTTGATTTTACAATTTTCTCTCCACTGAATATGGTATATCTCGACACGTACTGAATATGGAATATGCAAGTTTTTACAATTAACAGTCGCTGAGCATCTAAAATTATTATCTGCCTACATTGATAGGTGAAGTCAAGCAAACATTTTAGTTCTACACTATAGAAACCAGATAAAATTTCGTAGACCCCCGCTTACGAATTGAAAACCCCCAATTTTTCGTCACGATAACGTAGACCTCCGGCTACTCTCTCGTGGACCCCTGACGGTCCGACTGGACCACCTTGGGAATCAATGGCTTAAAGGATCCAAGGTGATAGGATGGGGATGTCTACTGAAAATAGATCATGCATCCTATTGTTCCAATTACTTTGTTTTATCTACCAGTATTGTTTTTTTTTTCGTACCGGTATAGTGACGACGACTTAGGCAACCAGAATGAATCGTTTTTTTTTTATGTACCTTTTTATAAATAAAAAACAATCTGCATAGGCCTTAAAAATAAAGACTTAATTTTGATTTTATGCTGGAGTGTGGAATGGAGGCAACTGCTACTACAGTTAAATAACTGTAATTAGCAGTTAGCTACATCTACTATGCTGGCCTATTTGAACCAGCAGCTGACAAGCTGATCCCAAAACGCGATTAAATCACTTCACAGTCTGTATACATGTAAGTAGTGGTACTATCTCGGTAACTATATAATAAAAAACCTATTTAAAGTCACTATACCTGATCACTTTTCTCCATATCACATCTGAGCAACTTAGCACCAGGATATTGTCTCTCAGCGTGCTTAACAATCAAATAAGCTTTATAATATTTTTTGTTATTTATATTCTTTCTTATAGAGTCATAAACATTATCAATGGAAGCCTGAGACAAAGGTTCTTCATTCTGCGTCGTTACTTCCAAATTCTCATTAATAGTTTTAATTATATCATCCTGTATTTGGTCCCATTTTTCTATGAGTTGCGGGTCCGGTGTTGGGTTCAGTTTCTCATGCAGTTCTTCTAATTCCTTCTTTTTCTCTTCCAATTTTTCTTCAAACTCTTTCAGTTGGAGTGTGCCTGAGAATGGATTGCTTTCTACGAATGCCTGTTAATATACAGTAGCAATGAATTCACTATGTGACCGGCGACTATCAAGCTGATCCCGAAACGCGACTGAATCACTCTGTACACTTGAAAGTGGTGCTGCTACCCCAGATCGACAGACTGCCGACTACTCTTGAACAACGAGACTCGGAGCAAATAACCGCCTCATTTTTATAATATAATTTTCAATCTAATTGACAAATATTCCAAATAAAAGCTATGAAACATATCTTTGCTTCGACTGAGAATCTAACTCGGGATAATGTCATTTTTTTCGTTATACATTACTATACTAAGCTACTAAAGCGCTTGTATCATGGAAACAGGACAACCAAAGTACATATATCAAAGATAAATTGGTACCGCTGAGTGGTTTCCAACCCGAGCTCTCGGCTTGCGTAACCATAGCACTGCCACTACACCACGGTCGCCTTAAGTCATTAAGTTATAGATACCGGCAGATTAGAAGACCTCTAGACGACTGCGGTGGAAGCAAGTCCGCCTATCTATACAGTCGTAGATATACGAGTATTTAATATTTTAAATTTTATACACATTCGAAAAGTGGGTAAAACAAAAAGTAAGTTTTGTTATTTTTATTGTGACACGACATCTGACCTCGACCGGCCTGGTGATAAGCAAGAGGAGGTCCAAGAGTGACGACGACTGAAAAAACTGGCCAAAGAGATAGGTAACAAAACAAGTTACTGCGCTTCGATGCCAGCGCTCTTTTTACCTCCCGGGGTCTATACCTTTAGTAATTGCACAGCGGCTTTCCTAACTAATGTAGCCTTGTCCTTCAGTCTACCAATGGCGCGCTCCAACACGATGCGTAGTCGCACCACAGGCACGCAGTTCTCACGTTGCAGCTGAGTCCAATATTGTAGAACCTGCAGAAGTAAAATATATTATATTAATCAATAGTATTTTCTTAGATTTTGCGCGAACATTGATTAATGAATTAAACAAATCTAACACCTGGGACCCCATAATACACAAACTCAAGCTCCAAGTCCAGCAAACTGCCAAACCAGATGAAACTGTCAGTTATCTTTGCAAAAAATTGAATTAAATCGGGAACAGAAAAAACAAAATCAAAACATCAAACGGAGTTTTAGAAACAATAACAGCATCAACCAATAGGACGACCAACACCTCAGTCTCTCCGTGAGCACAATGGCTGCAAAGCTTTCGAAACTTCGGAATAATAAAAAGTTGTAAAATCAAAACCAAAATAAACGCAATAGTAAGCTGCATTAAATTTGTTTAATACATATTAATAATTTTTTTTTTCAAGATAGTTACAGTATGTACATTTGTCTGTGTACTGAAAGTAGTTGGGGAAGATATCTTCGGTTACAGTGCTACTTTGCACAATTAAATATACATTTTTACATTTTACCATTAACATAAATACAAGTATTTTCTTAAATTTTGTGCAAGTGGCGCTCTATTGTCTCCCCTGTCCCTGTGGGGAAAAGGCGTGACAACTTTATTGATTATATAATATTTCGTATAATAGGTAATCTTAGAATACACTCCATTCTTAGCCAAACTCAACCTGCGTTAGTTTTTCAGTCGTCGATGCTCTAGGATTTTCCCTTGCCTCTTATCAAGCAAGTCGACTTCAGATGTCGAGTCTCAGTAAAAAAAAAACTAACTAATAGAAATAAAATTCCACCTACCTTCTGTCTAACATAAGCAGAAAGGTCATGCATATGTTCCTGTAAATCATCAAGGAAGTCATCTCGTAGTGCCTTAGAATCGTCATCGAGTCCCTCGCCACTTAACTCACCACGAATCACTGCAGTCATCATTCCAAGTATACTTATACGAAGGGTGTATGACTGGAAAATATGTGATTTATTAAATTACTAGCGCCACGGAGAATAACCTTGTTCCTATCTCGTCGTTTTGCACCTGTAATACCCGCGCAGTAATGCGCACAGAATAGCAATCAAACTAAAGTGTGTTGTTTCTTTGTAGAACATTCGACAAGAGGAATGCTTTTCCGGCCCAAGTGTTCTCTCTATCCTTGGATCCTTCAAGCAATGCGTTGGACTTTCTTTTGCTTACCATCAGGTGGGTCATCAAGTCTCAATGAAAAAAAGAAAAAAGGCTGACCCTATTACAAAGACTATTTAATAAAAAAGAGGCGAATATTTGCCTTGGGTCTAGTTGTCAAAGAGTAGTAGTCAGTCGTGCCAGTCTGCCGATCTGGGGTTTCTCCACCATTAACAAGTATACAGACCCTGAAGTGAATCAGTCGCGTTTCGGGATCAGCTTGTAAATTGTCAATTCCAGCTAGGCCGGCATTGTAGATGTGACTGCTACTTACAATTATTTTCCTAGATTGATTATTAAATAAAACTTATTTTATGGGGCTTACTATTGCTGACCAGGATGGCTGCAAAGCCAAAATTACCGCGATAGTAAGCCGCATTAAATTTGTTTAATTCATTACTAACAGTTATTTAACTGTATGTAGTAACAGTCACCTCCATTGATGGACGGCACTCCAGCTTAACATCAGGCAGGGAGCTGTTAAACGTCAAGCCACAATAATAATAAAATAAACTTCATCATCAGGCAGAAAACGCCTTGCAGCGTCTTCCGGTTCATGGTCTTCACTAAAGAACCTTTTTTCCCTATCAGTCCCTATCAGTTTTCCCTTCGGGCGATGTAGCCATATATATTGTTTTTTCTTACTTGGCAGAAGTAGTAAACGAAGATGAAATTCACCATTTACCGTGCCAAATCAAAAGGAAACTGTTTTATTCTATAGAATAAACATACACAATGTAATAAATGCACGAAAGTTATTAAAATCACACCCACATATATATATTATTTTTATCAAAAACAATTAATATGGAATCAATAAACTCACAGATGACAAATAATAAAAAAAAAATCACAATATATTCGTATTGATCCGGTTCAGTAGTAATTGTTTTTTATTGTTAATCCGTCATTATGCCGAAAGTTTGTTTACTACTTTTGCCAAGTAAGGAAAAATGTACAGTACACATATTAAGTCTAAATTACCTCATCACATTCAAGATATGGCTGCAACGTAGTTATGGCGCCAGTCATTTCTTTGGGTAATGCTTTTGTTAGTTCTAATAGGAATATGCCACAGTTTTTAGCAGCAGACGCTTCTGTTCCTGAAGGACCCGCATCTTCTTCTGATGATGATAAGGCTTCCGCTATTTCGCGTACCTAAGGATTTGATGAGAATTTTAACATAAGGCAACCATAATGTAGTGGTAGTGCAATGGTCACGCAAACCAAGAGCATGGGTACAAAACCAATTGCCAGTACCAATGTATCTTTGATATGTGTACTTTGGTTGTCCTGTTTCTATGGTACAAGCACTTTAGTAGCTAAATAGAAAAGGAAAATATAAAAAAGACTCGCAAAATAAAGGCGACAGTGGTATAGTGGTAATGCAATGATCATGTTGCTGGTTCCAACTAGGTTGGCATAGTGAATGCGATTGCTACTTGTAGTTATGTAACTGTAGTAGCAGTAGCCTACATTCAAAGAACACTTAAAATCAGTAGTGCTGTCATATGCAGAGCAACAAAAAATATATATGTCTTGGTTATTTTGCTGAAATCTATTTATTGTTCCTCTACGATTCAATCAATCAAACGTTCACGCCATTTGATGACAGGCGTAGCACACCACCATGAAATGACTTAGTCGTGTTTTGGGATCAGTTTGTAAGTTGCCGGACGGCACTCCAACTTAACATCTGGCGGGGAGCTATCATAATGTCATGCTACCATTCACGATTCTGATACAACTATTGCTTCTTTCACTTCCACAATTCAGTAAAAAAGCATAATAACAAGTAAAATTGACATACCATTTGTGGTCCGAATGTTGTCAGAGAAAAATCTTTTGTCAACTGAACTACACCAGCGACTATAGGTTGCACAGAGTTTTCAAACATTTGTAAAATCTACAAAATAAATCAATTTTTATTTATTTATTTATTTATTTTTTATTGTGACCCGACATTTGACCTCGACCCGCCTGATAATAAGCAAGAGGAGATCCAAGAGTGATGAAGACTAAAACAACCAAGTAAGTAAGTTCAAAGCTGCCTCAGTCGCCGTCACTATGCCGGCCAAAGGTGCTTCTTCACGCATCGCTTGAAGGATTTAAGGTTATAGGATGGAGAGAACACATGGGCTGGCAAAGCATCCCACTTGTCGATTGTTCTACAAAAAAAGGATGCACCGAACTTTTATTTTGACTGCCGATTCGGTTGACAAAATGCGGATGCTTCCCCCGACCCGTGCGGGTATTACGGGTGTATTTATAAAAGTTCATTTATCAAAGTGCTTCCCGATAAGAGTAAAGATTTGTTTTATAGCTTTTTATTTGTAATATTGCATAATATTATCTTATCTTCTCAATGCCCTTATAGAATTATTATCAGGTTAAGCTGTCCAAGTTATAAGAGATGCAGAGGTCACATGAACTCTGGAGCCCCTGGAACTTTGCAGGCATTGCGGCATCCTTTATAGTCTATACCACGGGCGATAAAGGACGCACTAAATTTAATTTAAAATTAAATTGAAACTTCTCACATTCTTTGCCTCTAAAGTTGGGCTCTAAAGAAATGGATCTCCCAACTCAGGCATCCACTTCTTATCCATGATGCAACCCTTGTCAGCAATAATCTAATAGCATAGTAAAAAGTAATTGTATATGAAATTACCTGAACTAATTTAATGATACAAGCAGTACCATGATTATATTTCTTAATGAGAACACCAAATGTTTGGAATATTGTTTCCCTCACAGTCTTATTCTTAATTATTGGCTCCTCAAATGCTTTGTAACATGGTTCTGTTACTAGTCTGTAATAAATAGGTAAAGAATTCAAATCACCAACAAGTATTCTATTATTATTTTTTCAGTTTAAATATGACAGATATAAAAGATCCAATAATGTTAACCAATATCTTACAATAATATTTTCTTAGATTTTGCGAGAACATTGATTAATAAATTTAACAATTTTTATGCAGCTTACTATTACTCGTGTTTATTATGGTTTTGATTTTACAATTTTTTTTAACATTTCTCGAGCTTTGCAGTCTCTCCTTGACCACGATGTCTGCAAAGCTCTCAAAACGTCAGAATAATAAAATAAAATTGTAATTTTACAATTTTACAAAAATGGAATTTCTTAGAATCCATGGTTTCACCACGCTGTGATAAATTTAAATATCACTCAGAACCCTGCCTTTCTCTTTAAAGTTTGGATTATCTGTTGGATTTCTTTAAAAAAAATACTTACGATATAAAATTCTCATCAGCTAAAGGTGGATCCCATAATTTGGATAAAGGTTGCTGTACTACCAGACTCAATATTAGTAATGCTGAATGTTTCTCAGATTCAGTCCATCCACAGTCATCATCTTCAGTTGTTGTCTTTTTACCTTTCTTACCTAGCGTTAACTTTGTTGAATTCTGTAATATGTTTCAAAAACTAAATATCAAATACTTAAACTTTCATATGGTTTGGGCACATGAAATGAATAAGTAACAATAGATTGACCAAAGGAATTGATAAATCTGATGTGTTAAACAAGGCAGGGTGTTTTCCGACTAAATTGGAGACATCCTCAATAAAGCTGGGTGGCCTAGTGCCCATAACCATATAGCTTGTATGAAGAGAATTGTGGATGTGGCACTCCTTTATCTCTTTAGGTTTTTGTTATTTACTATAGTACATAGCCAGTTAGTGGTCATTTGCCCAGTCTAAAAATCTGGGTTAGTAGTATTAGTATTGTTAGCCATTTTTATGTGAATAGACTGCGAAGTGACTCGGTCATGTTTCAGGATCAGCTTGAAAATTCCCAGTTCTAACTAGGCTGGCATAGTAGATGCTACTTGCAGTTATTTAACTGTAGTAGCAGTCACCTCCAGTTATAGACTGTACTCCAGCTTAACTTCAGGCAGGGTGCAACCACAAATTAAAAATATGTATGAAAATAAAATACAACTTACATCTAATGCTAATTTTGCATCTTTAACTTTCATTATATTAACAAATAGATACATAATCATTTTAAGTATATTTAAATTTATCACTCGGATTTCTTCCTCTATAACTTGCATTTGAAATAATCCTTCCAAGTGATCGCATAGTGACTTTGTGGCCCGGAGTATGTGTTCAAATCCTGAGAAATATGCAATTTTGTAATAAGTTTACCCACACCTGCCTAACAATCAATATCTTATTTCCCAATTCCTATATCCAAGATCTAAATAGATGATAAATTTACCAAATATTTATAAATTAAAGGCTAGTGGTAGGGGAGGACCCAGATATTATCTCTTGATTAATAAAAAGGGCCTCCGCAAAGCATACATATGAACTATAGTTATGTTTAAAATGTATTTGTCATTAGGTACCAATAAACAACTTATAAAATATATTGAAAATAAGGTATACCTTTATTAATAATATTCCATTCCAACTTAGTGCCATGAACAATAATAGAAAAATAAGTATCAAAATGATCCAAAATATATTTCACTCCTTCTGTATTATAAACACGGGCGGCAACTAAAATAAATAATTAATACGTAGGTAAATATTTTTTTAATATAAGTTATAAACTAATGGATAATACAAATCTGGGTAGAATACCTTGAATCTGAGATAAAAGGGCGCGTTGCTGGACCACATCTTCAACGTTATAACGACCAGCGTGAGCCTCAAGCAATTCGTCCTTATTCAAAGGTATAACAAACTCTAAATTGCTCATCGTATTAATTTTAATTATTAACTAATACATAAATACATCATACAAATAAACTTTTATTAGTTTCACAAAAAGACCGCGCAAACAAATTATCAATATCAATCAAATCACGAACTTTGAAGTTTGTACATTCAAAATAAGTTCGTTATAAAATTTAAAATTTTATTTTGCCTAAACCTCTAAAAATAATTAAATAATCGATTATAATATATTATTTAATAAAATATGGTCCTTTATTTTACAGTTATTAACATGTATTTATTACAATATATGAAGTACTTTAAATATCTTTACCCAAGTTTTAAAAAAAGCAAATTTCTGAATGTAGAACTTAACTTTGTGGTTTTTGGCGGGCAACTGCAACTGACAGGACGCGCAATTTTGAATTATTCGAAAAGCTTGTGTCGTTTTCATAAATATTAATGTGTAATAATGGTGGAATTGTTATCCAGTAATAGTTTTTAAGTTGATCAAGTATAAACAAGTAATTTAAAGTTGTGAAACGTGTTTCTTCATGTTCCCTCCAAAACTTCTTCTGAAGTTTTAGTAAAGGCTTTCCGCCGCTTTACTAAAACGATCATCATCAACCTCATTCTCATCATCATCATTTGATGAATCACTCGCGTGGTTCATCTTCATCTTTACTTGACAATGTTTTAACATTGAACCACATATTTTTACTTTGACACTGGCAAGTTAAATACTAAAGCCATAAACAAGAAGAAAGAAAAGAAAACTTAACTTTATTCTGTGTGGGTTGTTAAAAATTAATGCTAAAATTAAAGTAACGTTTACGATAATATAAAAGTAATAATGTCGAAGTTTTAATAAATGTTTTTATTGTTGTGTTACATCAATTTTAGAAAATTATGGCAACTTTTTTGGAACGTTGGCAAGATATTTTTCTAGTTAGCAATCTCTTTTGACACGTAGTTTCTTGCTGGTTTCTTGTCAGTTGACGTTTACTGAGATTTTCTTCGTAGTTTCGCCTTTCTCCAGTACGTTGTTTAATAAAACTGCGGTATTAAGATAGACAAGTACAATATATAAATTTTAAAATGGCTAGTAAAACAAACAAGGCTTTTACTAAGGAGGAGGAGATGTTATTACAAGATTTTAGCAGAAATGTGTCGACCAAATCTTCAGCTCTATTTTATGGAAATGGCTTTATAGTTTCAGCTATTCCTATCTGTAAGTATACAAGTTACTATTCTAATTATTTGAGTTAACCTCTTATGTTACTCAATAATTGAGTTTTCATTCATAAAAAAGTTATTACATTGAAATTGGTGTTGAATACTCTAATTATTTAATTAGGGTTGTTCTGGCGAGTTCATTCACTGGAAGCGACATCGGCTCTTGTTTGGTTCCTCCTTGTGACTGCGGCTAGTACTTGGCTCCTTGCTTTTGCATACCGCAACACAAAATTCCAGTTAAAACACCGAGTTGCTGTGCGTAGAGAAGATGCTGTTGCAAGGGAAATGGCAAGGAAGTTGGCTGATGACAAGAAAATGAGCCGAAAGGAGAAGGACGAGAGGTTAGTCCTTATTCTTAATATATGAGTGTTGTGATTACTTTTACAATGCTATGTTAACAAAAATAGTATATCAAAATACTATTTTATCAAAATTATATCATTATATCAAAATACTATTTTTGTTAACATAGCATAGCAATCTAAAGATTAAATTTGTATAGATGAAGATAATTGTGGATATACAGGAACTGCAAGAGTTGTGTCAGATTCATGTTACTCAGTTGTCTAGATGAGTATTCCACATTCTTATCTACTGACAATAGAGTAACATGAATCTGACACGTAATAAGTAGAGTAATAATTGGTTGATATGTTAAAAGTCAATGAAATCACCACTTACAAGTATACAGACCGTGAAGTGATTTGGTCACTTTTCGGGATCAGCTTGTAAGTTGCCGGTTTCATCTAGGCCAGCATAGTGGATGTGATTGCTACTCACAGTTATTGAATTGTAGTAGCAGTGACATTCATTCATGGACCACACTTCAGCTTAACATCAAACGGGGTGCTGTCATATGTCGAGTCACAATAAAAAAAATTGACTATTTGATTATTATGATATTATTCTTAGTACCACTTCATTTAACCCATATGTTAGGGTTATTTTAATTTTAAACATGACAGAAATAAATTGAATGGAATGATCAGATAAAAGGTGTGACAATTTGATTGATTGATTGATCATTGAATTAATTGTTTGGTCTCATTTCAGAATTCTATGGAAGAAGAATGAGGTAGCCGATTACGAAGCAACTACCTTCTCAATCTTCTACATTAATGCTCTGTTCTTGGCAATTGTAATCCTAAGCAGTTTCTATTTACTACGAGCATTCACACCCACTGTGTATCCTTTTATTTAATAACATGATGAGTAGTTGGCTGGCCTTCCTGGAGGAGATTGGGCGGCTCCACTGAGGGAGAACTGTTGAAGAATGCACAAAGAAACTACAGAGGAATCAAGTGCGGAAACAAGCCCGCACATAACAGTAACAGAGTAGTAGGCAGGCAGTTGTGGGTTGTCGTTTGCTAGTCTGTTGACTAGCAGTGGTATGTTCAGGTATAGACATTTTATTGTGGTATATGACAGCACCACTTCTGGTGTTAAGCCGAAGTGTGGTCCATGAATGAATGTGACCTCTACTACAGTAAAATAACTAGTATATGCTGTCATATGACATGTCACAATAAAAAAAAATATTGCCTCTACTACGCCAGTCAAAGGTTTTTCACGATTCCCTTGCCTTAAAGGGAGGGAAGCTTTAAATTCTTATTTGGTCTCAATTTCCACAGTGGTAGACATAGATAACTGAATGTTTTTTACTATCCTGACAACTCTCTCGCCTCCTTTATATCTACAATTCTCTTTAAACAGACTCATTCGGTGTTATTATATCCTATGATACTTCTAGTACCTCCAATAATATGTGTACAAAGTTTCATGATGATCGGTTAAGTAGTAGTTGCGTGAAAACGTAACAAACAAAACTCGCCCAGTTTAGTTTCGCTTCTTAAGTTTAACTTAATCCGTAGAACGCGGTGCCCACCTACCTTTGTCTTGCAAGTATACAAATGCAACACCTCCTTTTATAATCCCATGGTTAGGATGTGTCAAGCTTTTAATGAAACAGTCCTTGTTCATAACCAGCTCGACATATTTAACAATCGGTTCAGCGTAATTAAAAGGCAAGTTTCTAAAATTTATGCACCCTCGATCAAAACAACCTTAATTTAAGTAGTATTGTAGTCTTGGTTTTGAATTTTAATTTATTATTATTTTTTTTATACTATTATTTTTTGTGTATTATTTCTATTGTGTATTGTTAAATTTGTAATGTTTTTTTTTTTGTGTGTATACATTCTTGGGTCGCAAACCAGCATTAATCTTGGAATGTTCAATGTTTGGGATGTTTAGTTTGCGACCTGTCGTATATACCGAATTAAATAAATTAAATTAAATAAAAATTCACATTTATAATTATAAGTATGATATTTTTCTTAGCACATATATTTACAGTAATTACATTGTATCTCTGAGTGGTGCAGCTGGAATTTTGGCTCTTCTCTCAACTGGTAGCAAGTGAATCTGAACATACTCACACCACTAACGCGAACTATGCTAATTTATGTATTTTAAAGGATGTAATAATAGTTTGCAATGTTTGAAGTTTAAATCGCCTGAAGCCTTTTGACGTCATTTCTTGTTTTAGTACTTTTTTAAGTTTTGTTGATGCTACTTGACTAAGCTTACTAGACTCCTGTCCAATATGAATTGTACTAATAGCAAAAATATACCTAAAACATTCACATTTGACAGTGTCTAGTTGGCTTAGTCACGTGGTACATTAATTTAATTAATTTAAATAAAACATTTTTTATATTAAAGTACAGTCTTTTATTTGTTCAGTATTTACAATAAAATATTCTTAAATCTCTCAATATTCTCTTATAATTGACAATAATAATGGTACTTAAAAATAATATTGCAAATAGTGTTCATAGTAACTGGGTGGGTTTTATTTTAACTCAATTACTTCATCACATAGTTTTTATTTCATTCAAATTAAAGTAAACAAGTAAAAGAAAAAATGTTATGGCTACACAATATTACGTCACTCAAGTTTGGTCCTTTTTAAATCCTTAATTGCACTTTAGAACTTATCCTTGTACACTTATCAAAATAAATTCAAACGAAAACGACATTTAAACAAAGTGTACAAGAGATCAAAACAGTTTGTCACCAGTCATCGCCGCTGTTACTGTCAAATGCCATTGTTCTTGTAGAACTAAGAATTTGCCAGGCTCAGTACATCATGCCGACGTGTAGAGGCTCACTCCGATGGAAGTACACGTTTGGGTTACTGCTGAACGTCGGCTCCACACTCGTGTACACGCCGTCCTCGGGCCTCAACATCACGCCTGTGAACGTAATATACACAATTAATATTACCGTTTTGCATAAACTTTACATTAATCGCTTTAAGTTTGTAATTATAGGGTGATAGCGGTGCAAGTGCTGCCATACTCACCTGGTGGCATATAGAAGTGATAGGGGGGATAATTGTGGTAGTGCATGAGTGGGTGCGGGAAATAGTGCGGCGGTGGGCACAGAGCACGGGCATGCAGGGGACTCGCATACGCGAACGGATCTGCGAACAAAACGCAGCGGGGTCATCGTAGTGCGGACAAGCGCCATTCCTTACTCATACAGCGCATCTTAGATACTTAACTAACCGGCTGGCTGAGCGGGCGGCTCCTTGCGGTCCAGGGGCGGCGGAGGCGGCAAAGGCGCCGCGGCCGACACCATTCCATACTTTACTGGCTTAAAGTGAAAGAAAGACGGCGAGTATCCGGATCCACCGGCTCCTAGGGAGCTCAGACCCTCGTCCCGGTCGGTGTCCCATCGTCCTTCACGGCCCAGCGCCGCTAACCGACGGCCTTTGGGACCGAACATTAGCGCGAATACGACAGCGCACGTGGCGACCAGTCCAGCCGCGAGGCATGCATCGCGATATCTCTCCGGAGCGCCGAGTGCGGCGGCGACCCAGCACACCCCCACTGCTGCGGCTGCTCCAGCGGCACCAGCTATGTGTGTCGCCTCACGATAGTTGTCTCGTATGCCGCGAGATCGTAACGCCACTCCGCACACAACGGTGATCAGGAACGCCGCATAACATAAAGACAATAACAAGTCTGATAACGAAGCCCCACAACGTCCGGTGGCCGGATCGACCCGCGGAGGAGATCCTCCAAGCCATTGGGCACCGATAGCGACTTGAATCATCACCGCGAAAAATAATAATAGTCCTTGATAAGCCGCCGGCAAATACACTCCGCCGTTCAAGCTCAATAAAAACACGCACTTCACTAACAAGGATGCGAAAACTATCACGTACGAAGCTCCCGTAGCGAACCGCACCGCGCCACATGTGAAGCCTGTCGGTGAGGCTGCGTAAAGTGCCGCTGTCGCCGCACACGCGAATAGTCCAAACAATAAACACTGCCCTAATAGTAAATGTCTTCGGCTTGGTGCGGTCCGTCGTGCGCCCCATACGACGAACGCTTCGAAAGCACCCAAAATCAGCATACACACACATGCTAATGCTAATATGGGAACGGCCCAGGCCTCAGCCCTCAGTGCTCCTTGATTTAATAAAACTGGTGGAGCGGTCGTAACATTTGGCGCTGATGTTGATGCAGCCACCAGACGCGGCGGTTGTGGTGGAGGTGAGGATGAAGAACTAGGCCTTTGGGGTACTACAAAATATTCAGTGCTCATTTCTAGACGATGCGCTTCAGTGCGTGCCGGTCGTCGTGGCGGTGCCTCTGTTTCGGGAATATCTTGAGGCGCCGTCTCTTCTTCTTCATCTTCGATTTCTTGATCGTATGCGGTTTGTTCGTATTCGGGGTCGGCATATTGTTGCACAGCTGGTGCGTGTCGTGGTGCATATGGCGCGGGCACACGCGGAGCGATGCGATCACCGAAACGAGCGCATCGCCCAAAACTCAACAGCGCCAACAAGGCAAGCGCACGCACAGCAACCGCCGCCATGTGACCACACGCCCTTCACCTCAGCAGCATTCCCACGCGATGCATACGCTTCTTAAATCTGTAATAACAAAAAGAGGATTATTCATTTTATTGTGATCTCTACAAAAAACACAAACTATGTTTTGACGACATGCGTGTAAGTCAGGGTTCGATTCTCAGTCGGAGCGAAGATTTGGTTAATAGTATTTATTTAATAGTAGAATCTGTATGAAAAGAATTGTGAATGTGAGGGAAGCGAGGGAGCTGTGGCAAGTGGCGCTTTATTGTCTTCATTGCCTATCCCTGTGGACAATTTGATTGATTTGGTTCTATATAGGTTGTACATATGTGGCAGAATACAAATATTTTTTATTTATTTAGATATATATAAAAGGAAACATGAAAAGGCAGATATTTATTTCGTATCTAGTTGTTTAAGAGTAGTAAGGTAGACAGTCAGTTGATGGTAATTTTCCTAGTTTGCTGAGCCAAGCGGGGTTCTGTCAGTTAAGTAAATAAAAATGAATTAAACAAATTTTGATTTTACAAATTTATTTTATTATTTCGGCGTTTCGAGAGCTTTGCAGCCATCGTGGCCACCGTACGCATAAAAATTTGTTTAATTCATTAATCAATGTTCGCGCAAAATCTAAGAAAATATTAAGTAAATAAAAAACTAACAACTAAAGTACTTGGTAGAATTCAATATTAGAATACCTATAAAAGTAAAAAGCACATAAATACGAAGCGAGTCAGGTCATCCACCGTTCATGATTGGAATCTAAAATGTTATAGCATTGTCCGCGAGCTACATCGATAAACCACAGAGTTTAAGTGCTCTCGGCGCTCACGGACTATACTAACATCAGACATAAACAGGGCAACGAACGTATTAATTCCCTACAACATGCCCCAAGACGCTTCGCAATCTTGCGTGTTTTAAACGTGCATTTAAGCGACGCTAAATTGCTATTGATAATTTTCAGACGGTAATTTAAAAATTGCAAGACGATGCACGAAAGTCTTGCAAGCAAAAAAGAACACAGTTAATATTTTGTTATTTTATCTCTAGAAACTAGAGGCCAATTTATATTATTGTGAAGTACAATTTCTTGGAAACAAAGATTAATGTACAGGCATTTTACGGATCGATGGATAAAGTGGGAGATTCCGTTAATCTCGCACGTTCGGAGATAGGAATCATCATTCGAGTTCGGGCAAACAATCCAACAACGGTACTTCTTTCTAATCTAACATCACGACCAAAATATATTATTTGTATAATACCTATTCAATATTATTTTTAAGATTCCAACACTAAAATAACATCTGCTTACATTTGATTGTCAATCAAACAATCTAATGGTCACGCCTTTTCCCCCCCGGAAATTAAGCGCCATTTGCCACGATCCTGACACAACTCCTTCGCTTCCCTCACAGTTACAATTCTCTTCATACAAGCTTTACAATTATGGGCTCTAGGCAACCCAGCTTTCTTGAGGATGTCTCCGATTCAATTGGAAAACATCCTGGGTCTGTCTCGTTTAACGCATCCATCCACATCAGATTTATAAATTCCTTTCGTCAATCTACTTTCACTCATCCTTTCCATGTGCCCAAACCATCGAATCATTCCTTTGTCAATTCTTGTCACCACATCTTCTTTCAAATTACATCTATCGCGCTCTGTGTTATTCCTAATTCATTCTATCCAGTATTGATTGTCAAATCGAAAACACTCTTAATGCAGGTGTTAGCAGTGAAGTCCATCACTTCTCATGTAGAACTTCCATTAAGATTCTCAACCCAAAGGTTAGTTGTTAGAGAATGCCTAATAGGCATTAAACTCGCCTATGTATCTATTTATACCTATTTTTAAGTTTATTTTGGTGCAATAAAGAATTTAAATAAATAATTAAGAGAATTTAAATTGTTGAATTTTAGTATTATAATGTAGTTGCAAATGACCACGCTGTTAATAAAAAAAAGAGAATTGTGTCAGGATTTTTCCAATGATTGTTTACATTGCTTTTTTGGACTATTCTGACCTAGACTTGCGTGAGCAAGGAAAAATCCGAATGCGCCAACGACGTAAAAATTTTTTTTTGTTACGGTTGCCTTAGTTGCCTCCACTACCCCTGATAAGATACCTAGTAATATTTCGGATTATCTACATAATATACCTAAGTATTTTCTAGACTATTTTGTTATCCTCAGAACAGAGAAACATAGTACCTATATTCTTTTCTGTTTGTGATTGCTATTTATACATCTATTTTTTTAGTTTTACATTTCTATACTACTAACTAAACGAGCTTGTACCATAAAAACAGAACGATTAAAGTACATACATCAAAGCTAATACCGGCAACTCATTTTGAACCACATACAAAGTTAAGTCATTGTTATATGTAATTGTATGTGTAGAAGAAAGTAATAATTTTCCTTTTAACCATTTGCTATTAAATTAGTCTAGAAATCGAAAGACTATTAAAATCTACGATGTACGATTCAATCAATCGTAGATAGCGATTCGTAAGAGTACATTGTTATCTCACATTACGAATAAAACCATGTCGTAACAATCATTTTTTTTATACTAGTAGCTTTTATTTGTAATATTTCATATATAATTAGATTAAATATACAGACCGTAAAGAGATTTGGTCGCGTTTCGGGATCAGCTTGTAAGTTGTCGGTTCCAACTAGTGGATGTGATTGCTGCTAATAGTAATTGAATTGTAGTAGCAGTGACGTTTATTCATGGACCACCCTTCAGCTTAACATCGAGTCACATTAATATGTCGAGTCACAATATATATATATATATATACTACTACTAAACGTCCTAGTATCATAGAAACGATATGATTAAAGATACATAGTATGACTAAGAAAACTACACCGTCATGTAGTTTTCAACCAGGGTCCTCTGTTGGGCAAGTTAAAACGATTATCGTCTCTCGTCCAATAAAACGAGACTATTAATTATTGTGACAAATATCGTCTGTGCGACGACATATTTGATCATTATCCTTTTGGATAATGATCAACCTTTTAGCCTAACTTTTATTATTTTGCCAATCGTCGACGAGAGACGATTATCGTTTTAACTTGCCCAACTTAACCCCGCTGTTTCGTGACGGACGTCTTAACAGAATATTTTTTTATAGAGAAAACCATTTATCATACAAAGTTAAGAGCATGTGATTGTCACGGCGGCGAGGCGCTACACTGCATACTGTGCAAAGGAAAGTTCCAATTTTCCTTTTAACAACCAACTTGCAGACAATGAGAGCTGGAAATAGAGCGACGATCGTGTGCGACAGCGCGTAGTAAAATCATCAGCGTATACAGTCGAATACTCTAAGTGAAACTCACTTCGTACACTAGAATAAAATGCTAACATTCCATAAATACTCGTATTTTGTTACTTAACCATAGATTTTTATATTAATTTGATGTGATTTTTTATTGGGATGCAACTTCTGACCTCGATTTAGTTAATGGTAAGCAAGTAGAGGTTTAAGGGCGGCGACGACTAAAAGTCGTTTCAGTTTCCAGTTGCCGCAGTCGCCGTTGCTATGCCGACTAAAAAAATATTAATTTTAAAATGTTATCAGAAAATATAAATTTCGTGATTTTTTTTTACTGGGACACGACATTTGACCTCGTCCCGCCTGATGATAAGCAAGAGGAGGTCCAAGAGTAACGACGACTGAGAAAACCGAGTTTGTTCACGGCTGCCTCAGTCGTCGTCACTATGCCGGCCAAACGTGCATCGCTATAATAAAACAAAATAACAAATAAATGTTATTTAATAATATGTAAATAAATTAATAAAATATTAATTAGATGATATTTTTTATTTAGAGTTTAATTATACTTAATATACTTTTAATTTTATCTGTTTCTCAATAAAGGATTATAAAAGATTTAAAAATACCATGAAAAAGTTTTTACATTAAATGTTGATAAAGTTGAAATAAAAGCATGTTTATTGTTTTTTTACATATTGCTGTACTAAAAGTGCTTGTTTAATAGAAACTGAATGTTTTAAGTTCATCAATATGAACTTGAAGCAGGCGAAGGAATATAGAAATACTCTCACTAAGAAAAATACAAAAGAATTGCGACATCCATAGGGGAGGGTAATATAATGATCATTCCCTAATTACGAAGAAAGTTTTAATAACTTCTCATTAAAAAACAATTTTGTTAAATAACACATTTCGTAACAGACACGAGGGGGATTTTATGCAATTGTAGGGCACAAAATTTAAATACAAGAGAAACTAGACTAGCTCCCACGCTTAAACCCATGTATTCACTAAGGAACAATAATTAAGGGGACCGTGGTGTAGTGGCAGTGCAATGGTTACGCAAACCAATGAACTTGCTGTCACCAATAAATCTCTGATATATGTACTGTGGTTGTCCTGTTTCTATGATACAAGCATTTTAGTAGCTTAGTATAGAAATGTGAATAAATAATAAATGAAATTGATGCGAACCAAATACGTTGCTCACTATGTTGACCGACAACGCTCATTTATTTAACAACGTGAGGTTTTGGCCGGCATAGTGACAGCAACTGAGGCAATCGTCTGCTAACTCGGGTTTTTCAGTCGTCGGCTCTATCAGACCTCCATCATACTTAACATCAGGTCAGATTTCGACTCAATAATAAATAAAAAGACTTCTGTCCATTCAAGGTTGGAATGTCACACGGACGGAATTGACTGGAATTTTTTCTTTGTTTTGTAGGTTTTTCTACTCTACCAATTTTTTATTTGTTAGTAAGTTGAAAACTACTTATAAACCAAGAAAAATGTGTTTAGTGTTTAGTGAATGTATTGCGTTGCGCCTCATGTTAATGTTGCCTAGTGAATTGTTGGCCTAAAACATGAATTCAAATAAGCTTTGATAACAATACAAAACAACAATCGTTAATATACTGATCATGTTGTGCAATAATATCTGGTTATTGCAAATAAATAAATATGTATGTAAGTATTTCGTAACGTCTTTATATTGTGACTTGACAGAATTCGACCGGGAATAGTACCTGAGACTTTACACGTATCGTCAAAGTTTAAGGCAAGGAATCTCTGCGGTATGATCAAAACGAGTTTTAGGCAAAATAAGGTTAAGATTTGCACATCACTCTTGATTTATAACAACATTTTGGCAATTTATAGAAAACCGTGCACTAAACTAAATATCTAGCCGATTATGTGTCCAATTTAATAAAATTGACTATTCATATTTACGAAAAAATAATGGTTACCGCTTACAAAACCAAGAACTTGGAAATCACAAACTATATTTGTGATAAAGTTGCATAATTAAAACAAAAAGTATTTGTAAATTTGTTAGATTCAGTGTTTTTTTGAGCATTTTTTGTTTGCACATATATTTCGCTATAAACATCCTAAAACGGCTCCTTGCTGCATTCAAAGTTATGGATGAAGGGCTGGTGATATGGCGGAATGTTGTTTCCACAAGCGTCAAAATTATTGAGCAAATAAGATTAGAACGTTAAACATCTTAAAATCTAGTCTTAGACGTAGATATAACTAATTATAATTATAGTCATATAATAACCTAAGTGAAAACAAAGAGCTTCTCTAAGAACCCTGCAGAACGTCACAGTACTAAGGAGTCGCTGTTACCGAACACGGCAAGGGGTTCGCAGTAGGGATTTTATAGTAACATAACTGAAACTTTCGGATATGCGAAATAAAAACCTATCCGTAACCTAATCCGTTATAAAAGTTTCGGATAGAGGCGGAGACTAAATGACACAGCCTGTCATAAGGCTTTAACTCTTAAATTTCGTTCAAAATCTAATATTTGTAACCAAATTATTCGTATATGCGTATCTGTATCCGTATTTCCATATCCATAACATCCCCAGTTCTCAGTCATCATTTCTCACGCCATTCATTCATTGATTATATCACAATCTAAGTCAATAATTCACAAAGGTAATGTAACTAATCGTCTACATGGTTTGCGAACATGACTTGCTAAAATCCCTCTTGCAAGTCTTATACACTATTAATTTGCATATTATGCAATGGCCGTTATGTATGTTTAAATGAATTGTTAGATAAATGCGCTCACAACAACTAGAAGTTGTTTTGTATTTAATAATTTTATTTTAAAACTTTATACATAGGCGACAAAAAAAAAATAATTAATGAACTATTTAATCAGGTGTTAAAAATCGAGTTAATGATTTATTGATATAGATTAATATCAATAAATCAAATTGTCACACCTTTTCCCAACAGGGATAGGCAGAGACAATGGAACGCCACTTGCCACGATCCTGACACAAGTCCCTCGCTTCCCTCACATCCATAATTTTCTTCATGCAAGCTCTATAAATATGGACAGTAGGCAACCCAGCTTTTTGAGGATGTCTCCAATTTTGTCCAATTTAGAGAGCTTTTCAATTCATAGTGCTTGTTTCACAGAAACAGGACGATCAAAATACATAATATGTATGCTGTTACCAAAGATACATTGGTACCACTAAGTAGTTTTGCCCTCGGTTTGCGTGACCATTGCACTACCACTACACCACGGCAATATAACTTTCACATGAGATTATGAGAGAAATAACAGGTTTTTTAACACAAATATCAATTACAAACAATCATGTTACAATTAAATCAATTATTTAATTCGCGATCACGAAACAAACTACGAAAGTACAGCTGTCATTGTACTCGATTTTAGTGAAAAGTGATTACTACACGTATGGTATTCAATTAACGTGCGTATTCAATGACAATGCGTGCATCTAAATTGCAAAATTATACCTCACTGATTTACGTTTATAATAAAATTATAACGTGCGATAATCTCTGCTCTCTGCACCATAGTTACGCGTGCATGGCAATTTATCATGGAGAAAAAATTTAGAAGTGTTTACAATCAATTAAATTGTCACGCCTTTTTCCCACATAGGCAGAGACAATGGAGCGCCACTTGCCACGATCCTTACAAAACTCCCTTGCTTCCTTCAAAGCCACAATTCTCTTCATACACACTCTATAGTTATAGTTACTATAGCAACCCAGCTTTTTTAAGGATATCTCCAATTTAGTCGGCCTGCCTCGTTTAACGCATCCATCCACATGAGATTTATAAATTCCTTTCGTCAATCTACTTTCACTCATCCTTTCCATGTGTCCAAACCATCAAAGCAGTGTTTACAGTGCTGAGTTATTTAAATCTATAGGTTAATAAAGGCGACTGTGGTGTAGTGGTTGTGGAATATCCCCACAAACCAAGAGCCTCCGGTTATCTGCCTACCTTTCTTAAACATCCAGATCCAGAGATGCCTTATATGCACTACAAGTTATGATTGGATAAAATCATTAGATAAAAAGTGCTCTGTTATATATGTGTAAAGTGAGAAAGGATGTAGTGCCAAAGAAGAACCATAGAAGAAGTATACGTAGTGCCGTGCGTATGAAGAAGATTGTGGATGTAAAGAAAATTGTGTGTAAAGAAAGCAAAAGAGTTATGTCTTTATCCTGGAAAGTGACACTCCATTGTATCTGCCTTTACCTGTGGGAATTGAGGCATGAAATGATGATGCAATATACGTATATGTGATTTTTTTTAATTGTATATTAAATTGATTATTTTTTATATTTAAGAAAGCATGATGTGTGTGAGAATTGTCAGGATTGTAGAAAGTAGCGCTCTATTATCTCTGCTTATCCTCGTGATAATTCAGACGTGTCAATTTGAGTGCTTTATTAATTTAATTTTTTCAAGTACTTTGATCATAAAAAAATATGCACTGACATGTAGATCTACAAAATACAAAACCTATAACTTTTCTAAGATTTCGCGATAACATTAATTAATGAAATAATCAAACTTTATGAGGCTTACTATCGCGTTTATTGTATTCCGATATTTTGAGAGCTTTGCCATCTTGATCACTGAGAAACGAAAACTGTCGGAATAAAAAATGTACTTCATTAACCGAAAAAATCAACGCGCTAGTCAACCGCATAAAATTTGTTTAATTTGTTGTCACATGGATGGTAATTTAAGTGAAACTCGAATATATAACATGTAATTTACGTAAATAGATAAGTGTTTAACTAGATGTGTGTGCTATTCGGTATAAGTGCGTTTTCCGGGTAATGACAATGACCTAAGACGTAATATGTATATGAGAACTAATTATGCAATCATTCACTTTACTGACTATTAAGTACCCATTACATACTATTTACCTACTTTTCAAGTCAAATATAGCTTTTTATTAATGTTTTCATTGGGGCTCGACGACATAACATAGTACCCCGGCTGATGTTAGACTAAATTGCGGTTCATGAATGGAAGCTACAGTTAATTGCCGGCCAAGTTGAAATCAGCAACTTACAAGCTGATCCCGAAACGCGACGTCATCTACGGTTACAACACTGAACTCCTGCTTTTATAGGTATGTCTTTGATTTGATAGAGGAACAATCTTCTAGGTCAGCCCCGTTTTATCCGTCTACCTACCTCATCCATAAAATAATGCATGCAATGTATTCTTAGCTACTTTACCAACTTAAAACTGAAAAAAGAGACATTTAAAAATATATATATTAGCTTAGGCATGGGCTTAGATAGATCATCCTCAGATTCTCCTATAGCTTCGAAAGGACAAGAAAAAGGCCACAAGAAACTCTTAAATCATGTTGTGCATATTAACTTGATGACTGTGACAGTGGCGTAGCGTAGGAATCAGCCGCCGGGGCGGAAAAAAAATTGCCGCCCCCTTATTTAGGAATTTCAAGCATAGGTACAACAAAAATATGAATTACAGATTCAAATTTTAACGATTTGTTTTAGTTTTTTTAAATTTTGCCGCCCTCTAAATGCGCCCCCTCCGCCCCCGCCACGCTACTCCACTGGACTGTGATCACTAAAAGTCAGAAAAAAAGTAAATTTCTTTTATTAAATTTAAAAATATTAAAAACTCATTTGGTTCTAATATTTGAGTAAGTAAACTTTTGGAATTAATTTAAACAAGTATCTGAAATTATAACCGATTCATTGACTTTTTAATTATCTCAAAAACTTGTTTCCGATGAACGATACAATCTTTCCAAAAGACATTTGCAGAATAGACGCGATGTAGATAAACCGCAAAATAACTTCATAAACATCATTGAGTCACTACTATCCTACTGCGAATTGAGACGTTAAGTTTAAAATAAAACACAAAACGTTCTTATTTTTATCTATTTTTTATTGTGACTCAAAAAGAATTTACAAATCTCATGTGAATAGATGCGTTAAACGTCCTCAAGAAAACTAGGTTGCCTAGTGTCCATAACCATAGAGCTTGTATGAAGAAAATTGTGATTGTGAAGGAAGCGAGGGAGTTGTGTCAGGATCGTGGCAAGTGGCGCTCCTTTGTCTCTACCTATCCCTGTTCCTATACCTGCCTAGGCGTGACAATTTGATTGATTCATTCATAGACTCGACTAGTGACCTTGACTTTTTTATTCTGAGTCAACATATGACAGCACTTCGCCTGATGTTAAGCTGCAGTGCAGTTCATGAATGAACTGAGGACTTCCAAGTAACGGGCTGGTGTGCAACCACTGGTGTTTTTCCTGGTGTGTTTCGTCAAAATGATGGTATTAAACATACTCGTACATAATAAGGCCCATTAAGACCTGTTTTAAGAATACCTAAGTACATATCTTATTTACATAAAGCGACGACGATGAACTTGACTAAACAAATGTGTATTCAACCAACTCTAAGAAACGACACCTCAGTCAAGTAATATCATAGAAGCAAATTATACGTCAATTATATTATGTTTTATTTTTTATCTATTCGTTTTTTTAGGTCTACAGGCCGTGACAACTCAGTCGCGTTTCGGAATCAGCGTGCCTTGGCGGGGCCCCGTATAAAAAAATGTTTGGGGGCCCTTAGGCTTCTCACAAAATAAAAAAATGTGCACAAAATTAAAAGAAATATTTATTCATCATAATTATCTATCTCTCACTTTTCCAAAATTTGTACAAACAATTCAAATTAAATATACACTCTCCCTTTTTTTTTGGTAAACTGATTTATTAAATCATTTATGATGACTAGTTTTTCTACTCTTATTTTGGAAGTTTTTATTAATCTTTGCTTACGCACGTTGGGGGCCCCGTATAATACGGCAGATTCGGCGGTAGCTACGCCCTTGATGTGATGGCTACTTATTTCAGCAGCAGTCACCTTTAGATTCTTGTCTTCGGTTTGGTCGGAAAACGCCCTCCTCTGTCTGTCTGCCTTGTTTAACGCCTGTTTTTTTTTGATAATTCACCTCTTATAAAATTATTGAACATTAGCTATTATTCATTATAAAAAAGCTGTTATAAAACTCTAAGTTACTTCTCGAGGGTCGAAACACGCACGAACTGTAGATTTATGACAATTTTACACATTTCCTTATTAGAAAAGCATTGTTAGGGGGCCTCGTCTCATCGCTAATAGGCTGTAAATAAGTTTTGCACTGTGGCAAATATCATAAAAGCTATGATTTATTCATAGTTCACTTAAGGTTAGGTTAAGCTAAGTATCTATCTGGAATATTATCGTGTTTAGTTAGTATAGGCCTTTGTATAAGCTGGGATAGGTTTTGCGAGAAATTTATAGTCATATATTAAAGGATAATCCATAGTAGTAAAGTAAGCTATGAGTTTTAGTAATAAAAATTGGATAGAAAAACGCGTGCACGACATTTTGACGCAAATGACAGACAATCTTCAGTGATCAGAGTTCACACGTTAAGCAATAGACACCAGGTTCAGTCCCCGGTCGCAGTTGGATGATATGCATGTTAATTTATACATTAGTAATAATACCACAAGGCATAGAGTTAATATACACAAGTAAATGTTTTTTCAAAATATGATTTTATTTGAACGTAGTAAACATATTTTAATATATTTTATTTATTTATACATTTTTAAACTTAAGTGATTAAATTAAAGTGCTTATGTCATAGAAACAGGACAACCAAAGTACATATATCAAAGATACATTGGTACCGGTGATGGTTTCGAACCCGTGCTCTCAGCTTGTGTAACCATTACACTGCCACTACACCACGGTTGCCTTAGTACAAGTTATATTAGAAATATAGAGGATAATTATATAGGTTCGTGGCAAATGGCACTCTATTATCTCTGTCTATCCCTGTGTGAAAAAGGCGTGACAGTTTGATTGATATATTAGATTATAATATATCAATCAGTGCATTTTAGGTGACCTAGTTTTCAATCAAAAATAATATCGAGTAGATAGTAACTATATGTGGACAGTTTTTTTTTAATTTTGCGACTCGATTTCTGACCTCGACATACCTCGACCGACCTACATGCAGGAGGTTTTTGCAGGTAATTTTGAAACGTATTCAATACAAGACATAACAATACAAAAGATCGTACGATCGATCTTTTGTATTGTTAAAATAATTAGTAATAATGATCAATTTTAAAATCAAGTAAAAATTGAGCACAATAAAATATTTCTTTAGATAGTTAAATTAAAACATTTACCGAGTACTTACTAACTATAAGTATAAAGCAAGTGAAATAAAATGTGTTTATTTTAAAATAACTTTATCTAAGATAGAGATACTTGTTTTGTTTACATTGAGTATGGTTGGCTGTTTTACACTAATATTGTTGTAAATTCTGAGTTTCTTAAAGAAAATTATAGTTTGTGATTATTATCGCCTACTTTTTCATTGAGTTTTTATTTTCTATTTTAGATAATTCAAAATGTAAAATAAAATTCATATCTCGTCAATTGGACGATTGCGTAAGAAAATAGTATTTTTGTACGTTTGGTGGTTAGTTTTTAAGATTACGTTTAGTTATTTAAAATAACACCATCGCAAATATAATACGGAATATTATGTATGTATATAGAATAATATTAGATTTATTTTATTGTGACTCTACGTATGACAACAGCCCAATCAATCAAATCGTCACACCCTTTTCCCGCATAGAAAGGCAGAGACAATGGAGCGTCACTTGCCACAATCCTGACACAACTTCCTCGCCTCTCTCACATCAACAATTCTCCCCATACAAGCTTTACGGTTATGGGCACTGATATTAATCTGACAACACCCCGCCTGATATTAATCTAGAATACAGTCTAATAATGGAGGTGACTGCTACTACAGTTCAATAACTGTAAGTTGTAGTTACATCCACAATGCCGGCCTAGTTGGAACCGGTAAGTCAAGCTGATTCCGAAACACGACTAAGTAGAGCTTGTATGAAGAGAATTGTGAATGTGAAGGAAGTGAGTGAGTTGTGTCAGGATCGTGGCAAGTGGCGCTCCATTGTCTATGCCTATCCCTGTGGGTAAAAGGCGTGACAATTTGATTGATCCGGTCCGGTCCGGCAAACTGGGCCTACAATTCTTTCAATTGGGATTGACTGTTAGGCCCAGTCGTTAATTGTAACATTTACTGGCTCCTATTTTATAAGTTTTAAATTATTCATATTAGTTGTAAGTGATCATAAAATTATAATTTACTCAAAATTGAGAACTTTTCGCATCACTATTCGATTTATATAATTAGTGGATTAATTACAATTTGTTTGATGATTTATTTATTATTATTTTAATCGTTAGAAAATTTATATGAAAATAATGATAATAATGTGTTGGTTATTACAACCTAATTGATTATCTTAATTATAAGAAAGAATAGTAGAAATTCCAACGTTCACTCAATTAGAAAATATGTTCGCGTGAAGATAGACATGTAACTATGAAACTAAATGATATTTATAATCGTTTTTTTTCCATAAAAACTATTCATTTTAATTTTGAAACCTACGCTCGCCTGAAATAATTTTGGTAAAGTGAACTAGACATCCTCGCAAATCCAGTTTCGCGTGCAGTAAAAAAAAAGATAGATGAACCTCGAGCTCGAAGGTTAACAACAGGTTCCCAAGAGCATTTGTCTCGCAACTTTATTTCGCCCGAAGGAGTCGCAGGGTGGCGGTCAAAGCCCTAACCGGCTAACAATAGACAGGTATAGATACTTGAATTAAACAAATTCTATGCGGCTTACTATCGCGTTTCTTTTTGGTCTCAGTCTCTTCGTGACCACGATTGCTGCAAAGCTCTCGAAATGTCGGAATAATAAAGAAAATGTAAAAACAATAATAATCGCGATAAAGCCTAATAAAATTTGTTTAATTTATTAATCAATGTTTGCGCAAAATCTAAGAAAATTCTAGTTATGGATACTCACTAAAACTCAGTTCCTATGTTTGTGTTTAGTCACTGTAGTTCACTTATACACATTGTGGTGTTTGTTGGTTACCGCGGTGCTTTGGAGGCCCCATGCGTGTGAGTCGCGCGAGGTTAAGTTAAGAACTGAGTGAGTGAATTACTGAGCGCTCCTGGAGCGTGACCATTGCACGTGCTACGGCCGAGCATCTTCAGATAACTGCATAATGTGGCGGCTTAAGGTGTGAATCCGCCGGCGACTGCTGACTGCAGCTGGAAACTAAATACACGGACAGCTACACAGTCGTTATAACCACAGAACGTTGACACGTACAAAGTGCAAACCGTAAGTGCCAAAATAAGTTTTACAATAGGTAGAAGATGAAGAAAAGTTATTTGGCCGGTATAGTGATGGCGACTGAGACAGTCGTGAACTAACTTGGGTTTTTCACTCTTAGACCTCCTCTTGCTTATCATCAGGCGAATCGAGGTCAGATGTCGTGTCACAAAAATAATATTGTTTCCAAAACATTCTATCTTATAAACTATGACTTGGCAAATGCTAATTATCGCAATGTTAAGAATGTTTAGAAAGCTATAGGTCAAGAAATATTAAATAACTTTTTTTAAATGTAATAATTCTAAAAATATGTAAATTTAATCCTATATTAGCAAAAAATATAATGTATGGTAGAAATAACTACATATTTATAACTAATTTGAGTCGCTTATACAAGCAGCTAGAATCGAAACCTCCTAGGGGACCTCCTCTGCATTGGCGCATCAATTAAAAAAAAAAATGTTGTGAAGAAGTTTTATGACGATTGCACTTTTTATTAGCAATAATGTACTTTCCATTGCAACACAGGTTCCCTAGGAAAATCCGATTGTAGCTACTTGTATAAAGTCTCTACACAGGCGCGTTATTATCGGTCGGTAATACCGGATGCGTTATTGCGATGTCTGTAGAACGGCTACGAAGTTACACACTGATGCGATAATAACGACAGAATAGAAGTAGGATGACGTTGAGTGCATTATCGCAATAACGCATCCGATATTATCGCCCGATAATAAGGTGCCTGTGTGGTAAAGGCTTAAGTCGACTCAGTCCAATTATAAATAAACGTTCTTACAATTCATATTTTTCTGGTATATAAGATTAAAATTACGTATTTTTTAAATTATTACAATAAAAAATATTATTGTTTTTATTTAAATTCTGTCCAATAGCCCTCCAAACTTTTTCTTCAACAACGTTTTTGCAACAATGAGCCTTTGCTAAGTCATAGATTATAAATATGATGTTTAGAAACAATAATAATGCGGCGGCTGCAGACTAGTGTCGCCTTGCACGGAATCAATCTCATACTGACAAGTAGTGCAGTCTGCAGTCTGCGGTCTGCAGTCGCCAGCGGAATCACACCTTTCTTCGCGGTCAATTATATTTGCAAGCGACAACTGCACTCGCGATTAATTAATCTTTTAACAATTACTTGCTAAAACTACATATGACTTGACATATGACAGCCTGATGTTTGTTAGTTTCCACCACGCCACTTTTAAGTGACTCTGTCGCGTTTCAGTATCAGCTTTAAAGCTGATCCGAGTTTTAGTCCAGAATTTGAATCTCATTTAACTACAGAATGTGTAGTTGTATGTGAGTTGAACATTCAATCTACTTTTTATTTTTTTTTATATCAAGCTAAGAGTACTAAACACGCTTGTATCATAGCAACTAGACGACCAAACAACGTATATCAATGATTTTGAACCAGTGCAGTGACTCGGTTTGCGTAACCACTACACCACGGTCGCCTACGAAGTAGTCACGAAGATTCTTCTATACCAGTATTTCTTTTAATGTATTCCTACATCTCTATAATAGACTGCATTTCTGCCATGCTTGTCAGTATGTAAATTAAATGTAGTTACTCGCTATACATATAAATGGAGTCACGCACGCACACCCTGGAGGCGCACCATTCAACGGTTCAAAATCATTTAATAATTTCTTACTTCTACGACGGGAAACTCAAATGGGTGCTTAGTAGCTATTTTGTATTAGTCCTCACTTTATTTATTGGGAGTTTTCACTCAAAATGGCCACTTATAATCCGGTGGGTGCATGGGTTGCGATGTGTCCTCTTATTTAAAAACTGTAGGGTTTTCGAGATTTTTCTCGAGTGCCCAGGGGATACTAAACTGAAAAATACTTACATACTATATATATATATATATATAAATTCAACTATTAAAGCTAATGTTACCTACCTACTATTGTTCATTTTTTTTGTGACTCGACCTGCCTTATGGTAAGCATGGTGGAGGTTCAAGAGTGCCGACGACTGAAAACACCGTCTCAGTTCACGGTGCCTAAAATAACTTGGGGCCTCCGCTCCTTCGTTGCTTCAGGGCCCCGATTCTAGTAAGACATTATAGCGACAAAAAAGCAATGAAATTGCTATTCGTCATTCTCGCAGGTAACCAATTAGCGAATAACAAACCAATATGTAAACTACGTTAATTGGTCACCTGCGAGAGTGTCAAATAGCAACGCAATTTCACTCTTTCTTCGACGCTATAATTGTATTAAGAGATTTAGGGCTTCCTGACCAACATTTCCGGCCCTGGAAACCGACCGTGCAACTTGTCACGCCTTTTTCCCACAGGGATAGGCAGAGACAACGGAGCGCCACTTACCAAGATCCTTACACAACTCCCTTGCTTCCTTCACATCCATAATTCTCTTCATACAGGCTCTGTGGTTATGTGCACTAGGCAACTTAGCTTTCTTGAGGATGTCTCCGATTTGGAAAACACCCTCCTGGGCCTGCCTTGTTTAACGCATCCATCCACATCAGATAATGACAATAAAATTCATTCCTATTTGTCAAAAAGTTACGCGGTCGCTGTTAGAGTCAAAAACAACTTTTATTCATTCGGACACTCGTAACTCGTACTCGTAATTTTAAAGCTCATTAATGGAGTTTAACTGTAAAAACGAAGCTCATTGTCATTAAATTACGCGGTCGGCCCCAAAGAATTTGGACTCAGGAGACAGAAGGAGCCGTAAAATAGGGACAGAATACAACCGTTTATACTATTTTCACTTATGGCATTAAAAAGAAGTCAGAAGAGGATGAATATACATTTATACATTCGTAATTTAGAAGGTTGTCACTAGTTTTGATAATCATTTGACAACCTAATTTGACAGAATAACAAATGAATGACGTGACTTTTAATTAAGCAGTATTAAAAGTCAACCACATTTACAACTGGTTATATTATTGGAAAAAAGTAGTACCAACCTTTGAAATAAAGGAATTTAAGTACAAGTAGTTGTCTCTTTCAGTCACACGTAGTATAAACATAATATAAATAAGACAAATAACAATAAATTAGTTCTTATTTTAGCACAGATTATATTCTTTCCAAATTCTTTGGGGCAGGATAACGTTTGTCATGTTCGCTGTTTACAATATAATTTGTGTTATAATTTCACACGCACATGCATCGAATGTTACAGTTTCCATAACACGGACTTTCCAGTTCCACTCCGTTGGTTTTATTGATGAGTTATTTTCTTTTGTTCGCCATTTGTTATTGATTACTCTCACATGACCTTATTTGATAGATAGATAGATAATTGATGATTTTCAAATAAATTATTGAATAAAAGTTTATAAACATTTTAGACAATTTTAATCGGAGACATCCTCAAGAAAGCTAGGTTGCCTAGTGCCCATAACCATAGAGCTTGTATGAAGAGAATTGTGAATGTAAAGGAAGCGAGGGAGTTGTGTCAGGATCCTGGCAAGTGGCGCCCTATTATCTGCCTATCCCTGTGAGAAAAAGGCGATACAATTTAATTGAGTGATTGAGACAATTTTAGTTGTTTATATAGTTATTTTACATTTTAAATTATGTAAAGCGGACTTAAAGACGTAAAGATTTCTCTGCTAGTCAACCTCTGGTCTGTGAGGAATGCAAAATAACAAAAATATGAATTTCAGGTTCAAATTTGAACGATTTATTTTAGTTTTTTTAAATTTTGCCGCCCCCTAATTGTGTCGTCCGGGGCGGGCCGCCCCACCACGCTACGCCACTACCTATACATACAAAACCTAACAAATAGGCATATAAAAGAGTGAATTGTTAAAGTGAGGAAACCAAGGCGGTTATGTTAGGTTCGTGATACGTGGCGCTCCATTGTCTCTGCCTATCCATTTGGGACGATTTGATTGATTGAATCAAAATAAACACATATTTAATAATTTGATATTTATATAAAAAGTATATTAAATATAATAATGAAACTATAAATAAACAATATTATCTAGAGACTGGCAACATTTATCCTTTGTATATAGAGTTGGTGAAAAAGTATTGAATAAATATGTAATACTTTTCATGACAGATCAGCGTATTTATAAAGTTTTGAATCTTGCTGCATTAAATACGGTACTAAAGTTATTTAAATTCAGGCGTTCTCTATCATGTTTTCCAACCATAGAGTCTGTATAAAGACATAAAAAGAATTGTGGATGTGAAGGAAACGAGAGTCTAGTTTTTTGTTGTGGCTCGACATAATGACAACACCCTACCGGATGCTAGAGTGCGGTTAATGAAATGAGTCTACTGCCCTACAATTAAATATTTACAAATATCAGTTGCATCCCGACCTAGTTGGAACCTGTAATTTTTATTCTTATCCCGAAATGCGTCTGAGTCACGTTCTTTAGAGTTAAAAGTAGTGGAACTACCCCGGGTCGGCAGACGGCAAATCAGGCAGAATCGTGTTCATGGAAAATGGCGCTCTGTCTTCACTGCTTATCCTATATTATATATATAGGTGATGTAATTGCCAATCTTTAATTATTAGATGTTGTTTAAACAAGACAAAGACAGACTCCATTGTCTCTGCCTATCCCTGTGGGAGAAAGGCGTGACAATTTGATTGATTGATTGATTGATTTAAACAAGAATGTTACCTATTGATTTTGTGCTTAGCGCTGCAAACATTTAGTTAGATGTAACAAACAATCTTCCAGATCGTTTTTAAGAGCCTCAGATATTAGTCCGGTAAAGTGACGGTGACTGTGGCAGCCGTGAATTGGCTCGGTTTTTTCAATCGTCGGCAATCTTGGACGTCCACAATGCTTACCTTCAGGTCGAGGTCAAATATATATTTTGTTAATTTTATTTTATTCAATCTTTCAATGCGCCAAACTAGCCAATTTGATTCTTTGTAAAATAAAGCGATGTAAAAGAGGTTGCCGGCTCCTAAACTATGACCTAAACAAATGAATGAAAACCTTGATGATTTACTTACTGTACCTTGCCACAAACTAAAGATATTAGGTGACTGCTCCAATATTCTACACTCGAGCTTTAATTTCAAAATAATTACTTTCAACATTAGAAGTTTGACTAAAAATTTTAACATTTTTGAAATTGCTATCAAACGTATGAATGTATCTTTTGATTGTATTATTCTTACTGAATGCAGACTAGGTCCTTCCCCAATTGTAAATCAGCTTCAAGGCTATAGTGTTTACCACACTCTAAAATACACTAATCAGGCGGGTGGTGTGGTCATATACGTGAAAAACAATTGGTCGGCATCGGCTAGCGAGGTCGACATTTGTGGGGCCAACTGCCTCTCCGTCTCTATCAGGGACGGCCCGCAAATAATTGGCATTTACAGGTCGCCTTCGTGCTATTGCACAACAAACTTTATAAAGTCTTTGGATGCTCTTTTAAGATCTTATGCACCTTACCCCTTTGTCATATTGGGTGGAGACATTAACATAAACATAATATGTAAAGAGGTGAGCGATCCTCGTAGCGACGAATATCTTTGTCTTATGGCCGAACACGGATACATTCCAGCAATTACACAACCTACTAGAGATAAGGCATGTATAGACCACATCTTCGTAAAGCAACAAAAACTAAATGCCTCATCAGTAATATGTCCTAATGATATTTCTGACCACGACTTTGTTATTGTTGGCTTAACTCATAGTACAAAGAAGTGCAGAACTCGACATAGACATATCATGAAAACAGACTTCAACGCCGTGGTCGATGAACTTAAATTAGTCAACTGGACTAATATACTTCAAACTTCTGATGTGAATGTTGCGGCATGTAAACTCACTGATACAATCAACTCTGTAATCAAAAGACACACAAATAAAATTCAAATTAAACGTTCGCAATACTGTTTCAAACCATGGATAACCCCTGGACTGATACGTTGTATCACTCATCGCGATAAACTACACCAAAAATGTAGACAAAATCCAGGAAATGTACTACATACAACTATATACAAAAGATATAAAAACTTCTGCAATAATTTACTGCACAACTTAAAGACGCAATATGAAAGCCAAGAACTGGAAGATAATAAGGGAAATCCCAAACAATTATGGGAAACAATTAACAAAATATGTCACATTAAGAAAAAGAAAGAAAACAATGCCACTGACTTACTTACATCTTCAGTAACACCCGATGAGGCTCTGACAAATTGCAACCATTACTTTGCATCTGTTGGACAGACTCTTGCTAATAAAATACTAAACAGACTTGACACGACCGAAAGCAATTTGTCTAAGATTACCACTGCCCCCAATACCTCCAGCTCCATCTTTCTACAACCTACTGACGTAAATGAAGTAGCTGACTTAATTGATAAGCTCAAATGCAATAGTGCTCCAGGACCTGACAACATCACAAATCGACTAATCAAGCAACTTAAACATACAATATCACTCCCTCTCAGTAAAATATTTAATTCTTCTCTCAGTTCAGGTGTATTCCCGTCTAGCTGGAAATTTTCAAACATTACACCTATCTACAAAAGCAATGACACACATAACCCTGGTAATTACAGACCCATATCACTGCTCTGCACCTTCTCAAAACTGCTAGAAAAAATTGTAAATAAACGTTTGTTAAACTTTTTAGAGAAGAATAAACTTTTATCCCCCAGGCAGTTTGGGTTTCGCAACAATAAATCAACTGAAGATGCTACTACACTAGTCACTAATCTCATTACTACTTACATGAACCAAGGCCGCAAATGTATAGGTGTGTTCCTGGATTTAGCTAAAGCCTTTGACACCGTGTCTATTCCCATCCTAATTAAAAAGTTGGAAAGTTTCGGGATAAGAGGAATTACACTTGACTGGTTTACTACGTACCTAACTGGCCGAAAACAACGACTACTCATTAAAACCCAAACTGAAACACATATAAGTTCACCCACTGTAGTCAACTTTGGTGTCCCGCAAGGAAGTGTCCTGGGTCCCACGCTGTTTATAATTTACATTAATGACCTACTGCTTAACGACCTCAACGCCGAAATAGTCTGCTATGCAGATGATACAGCAATACTATTTAATGCGCCTAATTGGGACACACTGTATCACCTAGTGGAGACCGGTCTTACTCGGGTGGGCAACTGGTTGGATCAGAACCTTTTATCTCTGAACACTGATAAAACGAAATACCTAGCATTTAATTTGACTTCTAAATCATGTCCAGAAATATCACCTAAAATAAAAATCCACAAGTGCTCTGACTTTCAATCAAACAAGAATTGTGTCTGTGAAGGTATCGAGCGCACAAATTCTATTAAATACCTAGGCCTTCTTCTCGACGACAAGCTTTCTTTTTACCCACACATTAACATCTTATCATCGCGCTGTAGAAAGCTTATCTACATAATGAAGATGCTGCGACATTGTGCTAATCGAGCAATCCTTACATCAGTGTACACTGCACTCTGTGAATCTCTTCTGTCGTACTGCATCGTTGTATGGGGTGGTACTCCCAGCTCGTACATACTTCCTCTAGAAAGAGCACAACGAGCCGTGCTAAAAGTCATGACCTCAAGACCATTTCGATATCCAACCCAACGTTTATATCAAGATTGTAAAGTCCTAACAGTTCGGCAACTTTACATCTTAAGGACTGCAATAACTGGCCACAAGAAATACATTAAGTCTTCAGACTACATTGCAGATCGAAATAAACGGATAAGAGGCCTTCAAGTGCCCTTCTGTCGTACAACCGCTGCTCAACGTAGTAATTATTTCAAAATGCCCTATATATATAACAAACTTCTCAAAACATGTAATCTGGACTTGCTTACCGTCGCAAGAGCAAAAAAGGTAGTCAAAACTTATCTTCTTTCGCTTAATCAAGAAAATACAGAGAAGATACTGTTCGTGACTAAATAAAGTACCTGTTATGTCTTCACACACCTTTTGCATTTCACTCTTACACACACGTGCACCACTCACCCCCTTACACATATATTTATTTACATATACGCATCCACATTCATATTACATTATACACCAACACAAACATTTCATTCACAACATTTAACACTTCATTAACACACACTTATAAAGTCACTATTACTTATTTACTACTAACTTACAACTCAAGCAGGTCTTCACAGGACAGGCCTAGCCTAGTGTGAAGACCATCGTTAAACTAAAATATAACTATATACACGTATTATATAAGTTAGGAACTTATTGTAAAACACTTTTGTTAAATAAATAAATATTATTATTATTATTATTATTACTTCCTAAACTAAAAATTTTTTGCATTTCTTTACATTTGAATTCAATACTTACGATTTGATATTTAAGCATATTTAAAAAAGTGATGATTTATATTGTAATTATGTTGATTAACGGAAATAAGTAAACGCATTAAAATGCTTACTAATCATAAATAGGATTTGAAGTACTTTTTAAAATATCCTTAGTTGACCGTTGTCTGTGCGGTGCGCAGTCATACAAGCGGCGACGTAAGTATACATAGCTTTGAGTAAACATTAGATACAATATACTCAAAGATACATATCAGCCGTTTGTACTAAAAATATTATTTACGAATTTGTAAAAAGTAGAAAAAAATTAAAACCACTCTTTAACTTCACATTTTACATTTACGTTTAACGGATATTTTATACAGAGCTAAAGGACATCATTCATTATGGGTTTCTATGTACTACTTTTGTTATTTCTAATGATAAAAACATATATAAATGGTAGTTTCGATATAAAATTATTAACAATCCTATTCACGATTTCGTAATAGTAAACGTAATAGAATATAATAAGTATAAAGTAAAACTAAATTCGTAAATTGAAATCTTTTTGGTACAACCGGCTGTTAGTATAGTTGGCATCGCGTCGTGGCGTGCTGGTTTGCGTCAGCGCGGTAAGCGACACTGCGGGGAGCGTCGCCGCCGTGCGGGGCGAAGGACGGGGCAGGGCGACGTGCGGTCCGCGAGCCAAAGCGGTAACGTCACGCAGTGTTGTGCGTCGTGGATTTTGTAGCCTACGATCAAATAAAACATGGACGAGTTCGGAGATTCTTTGATAACAGAAGTACGGAAATATCCGTTGTTATATCGTAATAAGGAAAAGACACATAACACTTTGGCGCGAAGGGAAGTTTGTTGGCGAAAAATTGCATTTGACCTTAATGCACCAGGTAATATCATTTAACTTTTAGTGAAATCGCACGAGCGGCGGTTAGCGTGACCATGACGGTTAGCGGCTTGGGGTACGGACAGAGTAGACTCGCGTACACAATATCTTGTTTTTTTTTTAAATTGTTTTTCGACATATTATAGCACCCCGCCTGATATTAATCTAAAATGCAGTTCATGAATGAAGGTGACTGCTACTACACTTCAATAACTGTAATTAGCAGTCACATTCGCTTGTTGAAACTGGCAACTTACGGATTGGCAGACTGGGCTGGTCTGCCTACCACTCTTTGATTTGTTTTGTAAGGGACCTATTTTATGGATTTAAAACTTTATTCGTATTATTATATAGCTTGGTGTCTTGTACACAATCATCATCAGCCAGAAGGCGTCTACTGCTGAACATAGGCCTCCCCCTTAGAACGCCATTCTGAACGACAAGATGCCAGTTGCATCCACCGGTTATTCGTGACTTTCACTATGTCGTCAGTCCACCTAGTAAGAGGCCTACCTACGCTGAGTCTTCCGGTTCATGGTCTCCACTCTAAAATCTTTCTTTTCTTTTTTTACACAATCAACTATTTCGCAATTCGTAATTAGTTGATTGTGTACAAGACATTAAGCTTTGTAAAGTAGAGATGCCATACTCTTCTTTTTTTAAAATTGTGACTCGACATATGACAGCACCCCGCTTGATGTAAAGCTGGAGTGTGGTCCATGAATGGAAGCCACTGCTACTACAATTCAATGACTGCGAGTAGCAATCACATCCACTATGCCGGCCTAGTTGGAACCGACAACTTACAAGTGATCCCGAAACGTGACCAAATCACTTCACGGTCTGTATACTTGTAAGTGGTGGTACTACCCCGGATCGGCAGACTGGGTACCACTGCCTTCCTCTCTTTTGGTATAAGTCGTAAATATAAAGGACCGGTTTCGTCGCTCAGAAACAATATGACACACGCGCGTTTCGTACCTATACGTATTTTGATAAAGGAAATATGTAAAAAAAATAACGATATTTTATAGAGAAAAATGGCATACAGCACCTTAATTACGTCTCCTTTAAATATAACTTTATTTGAATTCTATTTAGTGTTTTTAAATAATGATAATATGGTTATGATCACTAGGCAATCTAGCAACCAAGCAAGCTAGGTTGCCTAGTGCCCATAACCATAGAGCTTGTATGAAGTGATTTGTGAATGTGAAGGAAGCAAGGGATTATGTCAGGATGGTGGCAAATGGCGGTCCATTGTCTCTGCCTATCCCTGTGGGAAAAAGGCGTGACAATTTGATTAATTGGTGGATATTATGGCTGAGGTTACACTATTATTCAAAAGTCAAAATGATTGACGATATGATATTAATAAATCAAAGTTGTTTACATAAACTCTATTGTACAATATTATTTTATGTTTCAACATCGCAAACATTTTGCCGCATCTGTACACACGTGGTACTCGGCGCCGCTCGCCGTTGTATGCGGAGCGGGGACGTAGAGCAACACTTCCTCCGCCCTCGCGTCTCGCCGGTAGGCACCGTCTGGCATATCATTGTTTTGATATGCAGGACGCCGCTATTCATTCACGCTAACATTCAATCATGGACCATACTTCGGCTTAACATCAAGCGGGGTGCTGTCATATGTCGAGTCACAATAATAAAAAAAAAGTTTTCTTCTTTATCTTTGCTCGATAGTTTCAAAGAGTGGCAGGCAGTGGTGCCCAGTCTGCCCAGTCTTTGTCGCGTTTCGGGACAGCTTGTGGATTGTCACAACAAAAACTAAATAAAAATAATAACTAGAAAAAGCTGTATGAACAACGAACAGATGTGGGTCAGACCCTTTGCGCAAGCCCCTGTCACGTATTACATAAAAACCCAAGGTATACAAAAGGGGACAATATAGTAAGATTTTTTAAATTATGCATTTCTATACCAAGCTACTAAAGTGCTTGTATCATAGAAACAGGACGATCAAAGTATATATAATGAATTAAACAAATTTTATGCGGCTTATTATTGCGTTTATTTTGGGTCTGATTTTACAATTCCGACGTATCGAGAGCTTTGCAGTCATCTTGATCACGAAGAGACATACGAGTAGTAAGCCGCATAAAATTTGTTTAGTTCATTATTCAATGTTCGCGTAAAATCTAAGAAAATATCAAAGATACATTGATACCGGTGACCCGTTTCAGTGCAAATAAATTAAAATCATTTTCAGATTTTTTGTTGTGTATTACAGTACTCCTGAGGTTTCTCTAAGGTTAATCTGCAGTGCGGTCTTTCTACAGATAAAATAAGGACTAATTGGAACCGGCAACTTTCAAGCTAATCCCGAAAAGCGACTGAGTCACTTAACAGTCTGTACACTAAAAAGTGGTGGTACACCGAACGTAGTCTGAATTTTATTATTATTACTATACGGACCATCTCCGGTGTCTCCTAATAATCATCATTATTTCTTGTTACAGTGGAAGACTGTAAGTCTAGATGGAGAAACATACGTGATAGTTATAGAAAGAATCGTAATAGAAAACTTAACGGCGGCACCACAAATCCATTTACATCAAAATACGACGATGAGAGATTAAAATTCATTGATGAAGGTGAACCGTGTGATCCATTAAGTATTGAGATTGATCCTAGCTCCTATAAAGATGATCAAAACTATGTAGTAGAAATACTTCCTACACAAATAGAGATACCAATAGAAACTTCACCAGAACGTCCTACGAGCATTCCAGAAAGAAGCAGCGAACCTGGAGCAAAGAAAAGAAAACACACTGAAACAGAATCGTTAGAAATCCAATATGATAAACAATTAAAGATGAAAACTCCAGTACATACCTTCTTTCATAGTATGGCTGATATTGTATGCAATTTTCCACCGGACGCCATTGCAAATTTAAGATTACAAGTATGCAATCTTGTTACTAAATTTGAATTGTCCATTTTAGAGAACAGAAAGTAAATGATATACAAATAAAAATTGCTGTTCTATGTTGGTCAAGTTTGGACCAGCTGCTATTTTAACATTGTATTTACTTGAGCCACTTATTCGTCTGAGCGTCTTTAAAGAAACTTTCTTCATTGAACGTGCAACAGAATTGAAATAGCTGTACTCACACTGATCAGTGAATGCTAAGCTGCGTCATATAGCTCCTGCTGTCTATAATAATTCACAGCATACCTATAAGAAGAAAACGTTACCAACATGGGGGATTAAAGAAATGTATCAAATTATGTATCAAAATAATAACTTTGTTAAAACGATTCGTTAATCAACTTTCGAAGATAATAACGAACCATTTCACAACTTTAAAAGAACGTGAAGGACTGATTCCGAACATTTACTATTATTGTTTGAACAGCAAATTAAAAAGTCTCCAGCCAGTGCAGCGATAGTGGGGCAAATAATAAAACGCAAGACTATCGTTAAAAAAGTACATGTATAAGAAAAAATAAACATTTGGTATTTATGAAAAATGCTTTTTATTTTGGTTTTGACCTTAACCAGCAGTAACAAAACTTATTTGACTACCTAAATTAATGGATTCATTTATAAAAAATCTTATTCTTCAGGCGATTTTGTCAGTGTCTTTAAAAAATTGACTTCTAAATTAAACTGAGGATCGAATGTGGGGTCCACTATTAAATCGGAACTCAAATTGCTGCACTTAAACAAAGAATTTAATACTTCCAAATACGTGTGTAGTTATCAAAATCGGTTGGTTGTCAGCTACGGATAGTTATCGCTAGAATAATAAGATTTTTCAGTATTTGCCCTTAAAAATAATTAATAACATTTTACAGTTACAAATAACACATTACGAACCTTCCATTATCACATTATTCAAAGTTTCACCCATAAATCTTGAAAAGTCATTGACGTAGCTAAATAAATGTTGTTGCAAAATGTATAAACCCGTTTGGGAGATAAACTAGTCCATAGTCCATGAATGGCAAATTTGAAGCTGTGTAAAATTCACAATAAACATTTTTATTACTCATACCAGCGGCATGCTATAATGGCAGTTTTGACGTTTGAACCGCTCATAAAGTTTCTTTTAGTAATAATTACGTTTGAAAAACAATTATTGTGTTTCTTATGTGACCAGCAATAGAAAACCAGCAATTTGCTCCTTCAAACATAATTGGTAATTTAAACGAAACTTATTGAACGATCAAACGTCAAAACGGCCATAGCGTTCCGCTGGTATATGTTTTCAAAATAGCCAATCAGGGTTTGTATTTCGATATTTATAATTAAACAACTCTGTAACAAAATGACACAAGAAAATGACCATCAAGAATCACTGTGAATAAGGTTCCAACTTACCATGTTGGCCAAATCATCACGTTTCCAATGCCACGATCCCGATACAACACAACTTTTAAGGTTCTTTCCTTTACACTTATTTTATAACTTGCAGAATGATTAGGAAATTAACCTAATAAAAACATATAAAGCCTAAAAATAAATGTACACTAAGATTCGACGTATAACTACTTTTAGTACTTTTCTAAAATATTTATATCTAAACATATATATATATATATACAGCTAGTTTACTTAAACTAGAGCTTTTTCAGAATAGTTACATATCTAGGCATCAATGTCATCAACCTCATTTTTACATATAGGAAGCACCTATAAGTAAAAGAGCCAAAATATTGTTTACCAATACTAATATACTTTATTAATGTTTATCCAATATTCGTTACTAATTAATAAATCTATATTTTTTACTTTTTACGTAGACCACGTTCGCCATCCATAATATTGTCTAACCTACCTATTTTTCAGTTTCAATAATCAACGTTTGAGAGATCTCTTTATAAACAGATGAAAATAATTTTAGCTCTTTCATATTCATCACACGAACATAGATAACATCCGGGGTTATGTAAATGTTTCGGGTTTCCAATACCAAAATCCGTGTTGTGGTTGTAGGTGAATCCCAAGGAGACATGCCAACGTTTTAGTCTTATGCATAATGAATGTTCCGTTTTGTTTCAAAATTTCATTTTTTCTTAGATAGTGATAATAAAGTTCAGGGGGTGTGTATGTAGATTAAATAGTGATAATAAAAATCGCAGTATGTTCTCGATTGACTTTTAGTATGTACCTACGACAATTATGTCAACTTGATAAGTCCATCGTATTTCAGCCGACTTTGATAATATCTTTCGGGCTTCTGCCTATAAAATCTATTTTAACCAGAATTAAATTCCGATACCTAATAATTCAAATTATTACATACGACACGATTTAAATCTTTGCATACGACAACAAAAAATTAGCGCAGGTTACCTATTTTACACCTACATATATTTTGCTAATTCAATTTAGAAGTAAACGGTTTTTATTTTTTCAAAATGCATATTTATTGTGCTAAGTTTTTTATATTTCTATTAAAAGACTAATTTTTATTTATAATAAATGTGAAGCGTGCTTTAAAACCTATAGTTTTCTAATCTATTTCACTAATTTTAAGATTATATAACAAGTAATTGTAAAAGCTACACCTAATTCGGTTCACAAATAAAATGCACAACTATTTTACATAACTATACCTAATAAATAGTAACAACAATATTAATTTATAAACTAATACTTAATAAAAATTGTCTAGAAGAAATTTAACACAGATAATGGTAAGCTGCGACTGGGAATAACTATTATTTATTTAATTTATATTACAAATCCATTACAACAATATAAAGCAACAATCTACTAGCATTGGAACCATAAATTAAAATTAATGTTATAAATTACATAAGTATATACTTCTGGATACAGTTCGCTAGAGTTAAAGATTAGAAATAGAAGAGTATGTACAGAAAATAGAAAGATTTTTAAAGAGGGACGTAAAAGACAACTATTTCAAGAATTGCCCTCTCGGAGAGCGCTAAAGAAGTTGCAAAATACACACCTTATGTGTATAGAAAATAGGAAGTCAATAAACGATATACCATTTACTTTGTATTATAAAAAAATACAAGACGACTTTTTAGATATCCTGGAATTAACTCGAGTAAATTATTAATAAAATCACATAAAAAAATCTATGAAAATTACCTTCTAAGCAAACCGACTCTATTTACGGTTCTACTATAGTCGTCGTCGCTATTCCGGCCGAGGGTTCCAATGTTATAGATCATGAATTCTTATTAGACTCTACTTAGGAGCTCAGTTTAGACCTCGAGGACCTTACTTACCTATTTAAGTAATTGGAATGACCGAATGGAATATTTTTAATTGGTACTACTTCGTAATGGTTGTGCTTTGTCTTCATCATCACTGAATTCTTCTTGTAAAAGTAAACTGTCTGGTGGTGCTTTAGTTGGTGGTTTTGCGCCGCTGGATCGCTTGCTGCCTTGCCGTGTGAACATCCGCGATAGTTGAGCGAACTTTTTGCGAGACACTAGAATTAATATTTTACTTAAAAACGTTACTAATATTACAATAGCAAACTTTAAGCAGCTTTTACCATGTTTTTATATTGAAACACGCGATATCTGACCTCGAATCGCCTGATGGTAAGCAAGGGGATGTTGACTGAAAAACTGGCTCGAATTACGACTACTGCCACCCTAGCACGGCAATCCAAGAAGCAAGATAAAGACTTGCAAAGAATATCATTTCAACTCATTTTAAATAACTTACTAGAACAGTGTGTAAAAAAAAGATATTTAAACGTTTTGTAAAACTTTACACATAACAACTTAGAAAACTTTAATATATATTTTTTTTAAACATTATGTTGTACCGGCCTAATACGTTATTTAAAATGAAATACAAAAATATTCATTGCAGTTCTTTATCTTGCTTCTTGGATTGCCGTGGTAGGGGGGCTGAGATATACAATTAAGCAACAATATTAAGCAATAAGGAGCAATTTCAATTTCCATGCCAATTTCAATTTTGGATATTCAGCAATTCGTATCAGTGACATTGAACAATATTGCTCCATATAAGGAATATATGGAGCAATATTGCCGAAACATTTGCCGCATTTTATTTAAATTGCTCCAGACTGATCCATTCGTGTTGCCGGGCAATTATTGCTTGAATAATTGTTCGTGTTAAAGCACTTTAAGCGAGATATAGTATTATTCGATTAAATCAATCAATCAAATTGTCACAGGGATAGGCAGAGACAATGGATCTTCTCTTGCCACGATCCTGACACAACTCCCTCGCTTCCTTCACATTCACAAAAACTAAAACTATTCGAATAAAACTATTTATTAAAATGAGAATTAAAAAACTAAAAAAGTAAAATAATATTTATTAAAGTAAAATGTATACTTACTTTTTCCCATATTTTTGATACGATCCTTTAAATCAGCTTCTTCATCGTTCTTCTTATGTCCCTGTTCATTGTCTAGTGCAGCCATAAATTCTTGATTCCATCTTAATTCGGCCATGAACTCTTCGTTCTGCAGTAAAGTTGCGATCTTTGCGTCGTCCATTTCCAAACTAAGATCGATTCTCACATCAGAGCCTTGGGGAATTCTAAGGAATGTTGGCGGTAATGGGCCCAACATTAAAGGGGCCCATTTCTTCTGTACTGCTAGAGGTATAGAGTCTTCTTCGGAATTTCTGTTTAAATTTAAAATGCAAATTTAATTTTCTAGATTTTGGCAAACATTGATGCGGCGGCATTAATTTTATGCGGCTTACTATCGCGTTTACTTACTCTAATAGTCTCACCGTGACCACGATGGCCGCAAAGCTCTCGAAACGTCGGAATAACATAAAAAGGTCCAATCATTAACCAAAAATAAACGCGATAGTAGGTAAGCCACGTAAAATTTATACATTAGAATGCAAAATAGTAATTGTTTATACACATGTTTTAATCATTTCTTTACTAAGTTACTAAAGTGCTTGTACCATAGAAACTGAACAACCAAAGTACATATATCAAAGATACATTGGTACCGGCATGTGGTTTTAAACCCGTGCTATGGGTTTGCGTAACCATTGCACTACCACTATACCACGGTCGCCTTATATAAAGTTAATTACACATTAACAATTACTAATACCTATGTATATGTAATATCATAAATAACAATGTAACAACTTACACTAAAGCTGTCCTATCGTCATCCTTAGAGCAGCGCTGCTCCGGCCGTGAAGTACGCGAGCGCCGTTTACTAGGTGTGCTACTCTCTTTCTTCTCCATCTCGATTCTTAAACTCTCATTTTGATTATCCGTACACATCGCGAGCAACTGATCAATGGTCGCATCCACCGCTCCTTGATTAGCTCTCAATACAGCCTCAATCACGTCAACATCCATATCAGGAAACATTATCTTAAAGTCGGTCATTGCTTGTGTGAACTCCAACTCTACAGTCGACTGCATAATGTACGGCTCGTTTGAAAAACAAACACTCGCCGATAGGACGTCACAAGCGCGCGCAGCGTCTCACCGCAAACACAGCTGATATGTGACGTAAAGGGACTGCAATTCCATTGATGTTCGTCCGCTGAGTGGCTTTCTCCATTATTTTACAGCAAGGCTACAAGTAACGCACGTATTTTCACACATTGTGAGCAAGTAGTTGTTGTATTTACACCGGTTTTGTTGAAAATGTCTCGCGGCCACAATGATCTGCACTTTTCACTTTCGGCTTTTCAGGCGACGAATGCGCATGTGCGTTGTAACACGGCGTGGGGTGACCGGCGCAATTGTATTGGGGATATAAATAGCATTATACAACTTTGTAGGAATAGGAAACCTTGTTTTGTCTATTAACACCCGCATGACAATGTATTACAAGTAGAATTATATTCAACTAGCTGTGCCCGCGGTTTCACCCGCGTAAAATTGGGTTTATAACACAGTAATAAAAAAGGAGGAGGTTCTCAATTCGACTGTATATCCGTATTTATAACTCTAAAACTCATATAAAAATTACAGAGGGAAATTAAAATAAATATAGAACAATTCCAAACAGCTGAAACTATAGTAAATTGGAAACTATAGTAAAACATATATATTTTTAATATTAAGTTTCCTATTTTTCAAGTTTCATGATGATCAGTTAAATAGTTGTTGCATGAAAACGTAACACACTCACATTTGTAATAATAGTAGGATTATAGAGTTTTATTATTTACTCTCTTGTCAGCTAAAAATGGATGTGATCCAATCAATCAAATTGTCACGCCTTATTCTCACAGGGATGGGCAGAGACAATGAGCCGCCACGTCTATTTGATGTCTTAAAAGGGCTTTACAGAATAAATCTCTGCCTCAATCAAATTGTCACGCCTTTTTCCCACAGGGATAGAGACAATAGAGCGCCACTTGCCACAACTCCCTCGCTTTCTTCACAGCACCCCGCCTGGTGTTAAGCTGAAGCGCAGTCCATGAGTTGTTTTGGATGTGATAAAGTTGGCCCGAAGGCCTTTACTGCGTCATCTGAGGTGTGGCTACTAGGAGGGCCCTAGTTCGCCGAATTAATAACTTTCTACTTACTGACGTCAGAAGGGGGGGAGACTAGGAAGAGGAGACTTGGGGCAGTGGTCTGACGATCTAAGCTTTGCTTTCGCAGTCCATGAGCGCTATTACAGTTAAATAATTGCAAGAAGCAATCGCATCCACTATGTGTCGGCCTAGTAGGAGCCGGCAACTTTTAAGCTAGTCCGAAACGCGACTGAGTCGCCCCGGATCGGCAGACGACCAACTGACTGCCCGCATATAAACTGGGAAAAATCATAATAAATATTTAAAAAAAAACAACATTACGTTTTATTCAGATCCATTTATTTAATTACCATAACTTAATAACACTATATCTAACACTCAGATATATTAAGTACATTTAATATCGGCTACTAATTAATTTTTTAACATTATAGGGGTAGCCAGAGCGACTGGACGTCTAGTATGACGCTGAAAGAACTCCTTAAAGGGATAAAATAATAAGTATTTTTTATCCACCATCTACTTGCAATCTTGACTTGCTGGATGGTAAGCAAAGGGAGGTCCAGGAGTGCCAACGACTGAAAAACCGAATCTTTTCACGGTTGCCTCAGTCGCCGTTACTATGCTGCCCTGAAGGGCTTCTTTACGCTAAGCTTATAGAATGGAGAGAACGCATAGACTGGTAATCTTACTTCGACTTGCCTGATAGTAAGCAAGGAGAGGTCCAAGAGCACAAACGACTGAAAAAACTGTCGCATCTTATGGTTACAGAAAAAAAACTCCGCATATAACTGGCGGATAAATCGCTATCGGATGAAAACCATCCTTATTACAAACGTCTACTCTTTAGATCACTAGACGTTCAGTCGCTCTTGTGACGTCACCGGCTACTAAATATACGAAGTTAAACATATCACACAAATAATAATAAAAAAAACTATTAAAACAAACAACAAAAGCATTTAAGTACTTATTAAATTCATAAATCTATAACTCAGTAAAAGGAATGTTATTAGTATTTTTTTAAATCGTAAATGTATATGAAATATTTTTGGATCATAATCGGAGGCGAGTGGGAAGAAAAAAAAGATGAGTTGGAAGATAAAACGGAGATGAGTAGGAGGATAAAACGGAGACGAGTGGGAAGATAAAACGCCTCAATGCCCACAGGGATAGTCAAAGGAGGCAACGGAACGCCACTTTTCACGATCTTGATACAACTCTCTCGCGTCCTTTACATCCACTATTCTCTTCATACATGCTCTATTGTAATGGGCACTGCAGCCCCCTGCTTTCGTAACAATGTCCCAAATATACAAACACAAACATTTCATATACATTTAGGACATAACCTAGTAATTAAAATCCTGATTATCAACTTTAATAATAGAGAATATTTTATAAATTTTAAACCACTACATGAAACTCCTAAAGCGGTCTTTTACGCCGCGTTTTTTTAGTATTATGATCTATAAGTTCTTGGTATATCCCGACAGATAAATAGAGCGCTGATTTTTGAACTGCGCAGTATAATGATAGATTAGAAGTGCACTAGAGCACTGGACGAATGCAGTGGAAGTAACTCCGGGCATCTATATAGTCGATCACGTGATTGATATTTTAAATTTTATATACATTAAAAAAGTAAGTCTTCAGTGTCAGCGCTCTTTTTTGCCGGGATGTATACCAATATAGGAAAAATATGAGGCATATTAATGTAGCGACTGTATATCGGTTGCCAAATGTCGGTGTTCCCCACTGCATTGGCAACTTCAAAACATTGCATTGGATTCATTACTTTAAAATTATTCATACACCATTAATAAGAAAAAAAATAGTTTTTTTTCCACTTGGTCATAGTTTTTGACCTCGTATTTTTTTTTTACTCTGAGGGAAAATCAGAAGAGGGACTTTCCGCGTAACAAAATCGTGTGGTAACCTATGCGCCACACTAGTTGTCAAGATAACTTTAGAACGATATTAGGGCAGGGTCAAAATTTCAGCGACCAAGTCGAACAAACCTTGTAAAGAATAAAGAGAGCGACTCTTTATAAAATAAAAAAATAGAATTTACAAAATTAACTGGAGATTAAAAACAATAGGAAGCTGCAAATTATTTGTAATTTCTATCGAAATAGATTATTTTGTTTACAATTTAGGCCATGTGGAACTACTTGATAGCACCTCAGCACTAGGAAACAATAATTACCATAAAAGCACAGTTTAAAATAATTAATAAATTTTTTTCAACGTAACTTTATTTATTTCAAAAAGGTTTCAAAGGTAACTTAATTTATTTGGAGCACTTTTTGGGAGTAGTAGCTTAACAAATGTTTATACATGACCCAATTTGTACCATATATCGATAAAAATAGTACTGCCCGATGAAAAAAAAGGATAATTTACACGGACGATGAAGGCCGGGTTCAATTCCCGGAATGTGCGCGGTTGGACGTCTCACGTCTTTCCTCAAAACCTTTGGCCATTGCCAAGCATTTCCCCATGATGCGATATTGTTGTTTTATAGAACTTTGGCCCTCAAGACATGTTTAAATGCTCTGCCAGCCCAATGTGCCTCCAACCGCAATTGAATGATTTAAGTCAAAGGTGATCATAGACAACTTCTTACTTATCACCAGGCAAGTCGGGGACAGATGTCGCATCAAAAATAAAGCAAATAGCTTGCAATATGATGTCTAAGAGTAAAAATAGAATTAACTATGTATTTGTACCAAATGAGTTCGATTAAGAATAAAAAGAAAAAAAATGTACACAACTCAACAATACTCATTTGTATACATACATATATATAACAACTATAATACATATTTACATACAATTGATTTTAATGAAAAAAAAAGAAGGATTGTTCCACAGGACTTTAGTTAATATTTTAGAGCTCAGGTCTACATACCGACAATAACAGCACATGTCAGCCGCAGTAAGGCCGCTCCCATCTGTATTGCACATTAGACTATACTCGATCCATTACAAATGTGCGAAGTGACGTTTGTAATGGATAATTATTATCGGATCTCTCACTCGCACTCACAGGGCACTGCCCTTGTGATGCGTATAGCTATAAAAAGGAGATGGTCGATAACAGAGAATGAAAAGTTACTCCGGCTATTTGCGTCGAGGTCCCTTTATCGATAACGATTTGTGCAGTCTTCGCACAATCCTTTGACATGATTTATGACTCAGTTCGCACGTTTGTAAACCACGTTTTTACACATATCATAATTGCGCGTCGACAGTGCTGCTAAACTCGGTCATAGCGCGTTAGGTCTGCATATGAACATTGCGAGAAAAGAACGTCGAAGACACTGGAAAATACGTGGTTTTTATGGTAAAGGAGTATAGGTCTTTCAAGGACACTGTCGACATTCCTCTTATTTGAACTGTGACATAACGAACAAAAATTTACTGACCGAGTGGAATAAACCTAAAAAATAAATAGATTTCATTCCGATGGGACTAAGTAGTAATAAATTCATTTAAAAAAAAAGTATTGAGCAAAATAAAAATAATAAAAACAAAAAAAAAAGAATAAACTTAGATGTAATATTATAGAATACGATGCAAGCGAGAAAAACAGGAATTGGATCGAAAATCATGACCATGAGGACCGGAAGCTTGTATCCAGCGGTTTCCTGCCACCCTAAGTAGTAATATTACATCTAAGATAACAGACCACTTGGTTTCATCCCATACATATTTAAAACTCGTATTATATTTTTAATTTTATACATTCTATAGTCTAAACACCAATAAAGCATCTAATACACAAACTCGTTACAGAAGCCACATCAAGATTCAATAATAATAATAAAAAAACTTACTAATCTATAGTTTAGAAAATTGTCTAGATAGATAGATAGATTGTCTATAGATAGACAAAAATAGACGAACTATTTTATTTGTGTTAAGGTTTAGAAATGCCGCCTGCATTTAACGTGTTGGCTGGCACACGTCATGTATAGACGAAATAAAATAAACTGGAAGAAAAGTGTTTAAGAGAAATAAGTATAATAACATGATTTCAAAAGATGTTTTAAACAAGCCGTTTTTAGTGCAGTATATTATCATTGCTATGGTTAAGAAACTAATCGAATTCCACGCATTGTCAAAATTCACCTTTATTGTTCTAAACATAAAGTCGAATTTTATATTAACTGCGTATGTATAATGCAGTTCAAATTAAAATGTGCCTGTAACTAATTTGTCATGGATGAACGACAAAATTCCGCGTACCCTTAATCGAAAATCCGATATATTTGTCGCATAAACAATAACATAATCAATCTCTATTAATTAATACCATAAGATATATAAGTGCTAAACAACAGCATGCTTTGAAATCTCCGTCCTTAATGTATACAAAATTGAAACAGATGGGCGTTACACACACCTGAATATCATGACAATAGCGTGAGACATACCTTGGAAATTGTCGAAGAAATAGATAAAGATATAGAAAGTTTTTATTTTATACTCGTAAATTTCAATGAGATGTCTTTTACACCAATCTAAGTAATACAGTTTAAATTATATTTCAGTGTTTGACAACTGACATATATAGATGCCATGCGGAATTCACCCTAAAGTAATGAATTTTCCATTGATTTGTCAACCTTTAATGGGATCAAATCTAAATTTTTCTCCTGTACACCTAAAATTGATAGATTAAATATTTATTTCCAATGAAATACTGCTAAGTAAATAATATAAATTCTATATAGTCTAGAGTAGACCGATATTAATTTTTAGTGTAAATTTTTAAATATATTGTTATGCGATAAGTTACGCGTCATATTATGTCACGTTACTTAGGTGGAGACATCGCCAAAGTCTCAGATTGAAAAATTTTACAATAAAGTTCAATACTAAAGGTATGATCTATTATGGATAATTTTTTTTTTTTTTTTTTTTTTTTTTTTTTTTTTTTATTGTGACTCGACATTTGACATCGACCTGCCTGATAATAAGCAAGAGGAGATCCAAAAGTGCAGACGATTGAGACAACCGAGTTTGTTCACGGCTGTCTCAGCCGCCGTCACTATGCCGGCCAAAGGTGCTTCTTCACGCATCGCTTGAAGGATCCAAGGTTATAGGAGGGAGAGAACACATGGGCTGGCAAAGCATTCCACTTGTCGATTGTTCTACAAAGAAAAGATGCACCGAACTTTTTAGTTCGACTACCGATTCTGTCGACAAAATGTGAATGCTTCCCCCGACCAGTGCGGGTGTTACGGGTGTGAAAAGACGAGATAGGAACAAGGTTAAAGAGCTCCTCGGAACATTCCCCGTGGTATAGGCGATAGAGGACGCACAGAGAGGTTTATTATAAGGTTATTATTTAAAGATAAATTAGACCAAATTCACGCCCGTATCATTTTTTACGTTGGATATTGTCGATGCTCTAAAAAAACATATCTTTTGGAATTAAATAGGTAAACGCCGTGTGCAAACCATACAGTAACCACCAATTCTAATTAGAGTTTATGAATAAAGCATTTTAATTAGTATCAGAATCTGTATTTATAACTATACGTATACGAAAATTATAATGTATGTATACCGGTTAGTAAAATTCGAATACATCAATTAAATTGATATCATCATCAATGCACAGCACTACATCAGCGGCTCATCACTAGCAATTCAATAATGACGCCGGCAAAAGACAAGCTTTTAAAACATTTTATTAACATTTGTTATAAAACTAGATTGTATGCAGAACTAGTAGGGTAGTGTTTAACCTACAAACTTAGACCATTTAACCAAAGAACCGAGAATACACATCTGCCAATGTGTATCATTTAGTTTAGCCCATATAATGTATTTGATATTATATTATAAGATTACAAATAAATGTAAAATCGTTTTTTTTTCAGCCGTCGGCGCTCTTGGATCTCCCCTTGATCCTTTCAGTCGAGGTCGGTCAGATATCGACCGAGATATCTGGACGATATCTGACATCGACCGGCTCTTACGCTGAGCAAACTGGTGTGTTCCAAATAAATTGTTGCGGGAATTAACCTCTATCAACTTTTTTTATTTGATATCTATACAAAGCTAATCTTGGTAGTATTATGGAAAAAGGTGACCATTGCACTACCACTAAACCAAGTTCGCGTTAAATTCCGTAGGTTCGTACTTATATAGGCTAAATGATCTAAGTCTAAAGTAAATTATTGTGTATAGTTTTTTTTTTCAAAGCACCGACATACAAAGTGTTATTTAGAATTAAACGGTTGTTGAGATTCAAACTTGTGATTGGCTGGTTTGCTGTTGTGGGACAACGACCACTGCAGTGTTGTTCGCGAATGTGGTTAGAGGGGCAGCCGGAGGTGGGTTCTGTTGTACATCCTAGAAAAAATTAACGATATTAATTAGATAGTTCCTAAAGTTGATTTTTGTGAGATTCTGGAAATAGTTTACTCTTACATAATATTTTAAAGCCTTATTGCATAAATTTATTGCTATTTTCACTTTATTGCAGGTTTTTTTTTTAATTTATTGGGATGTCGCTATAAAGGCCGTTAACCATACAATACAGCGCCATCTATAGGAACATAAAACATGCTATTTCCCTATACAATTCCAGCACTTTCCTCGAGCCATTACAAACGTGCGAACTGAGTCACAAAACATTTTAATCGAACCTCTCGCTCGCACTGGGCTTGTGCGAAGGTTGCACAATAATGGCTATGCCTTTTTTACAGCTACGCACAACACTAGGGCAGTTCCATAAGGCCTGCAAGTGCGAACGAGAGGTCTGATAAAAATCCTTTGACTCAGTTTCGCACGTTCGTAATGGCACGAGTACAGGATTTGTAAGAGGGTATAGCGTGTTTTATATAAAGCGTTATACAATGTGTAGTCAGCGCCCTCTATTAAATTTTATATGAAACAATTTAGATTTTGCGCGAACATTGATTAATGAATTAAACAAATTTTATGCAACTTACTATCGCGTTTATTATAAAATCAAAATAAACGCGATAGTAAGCCGCATAAAATTTGTTTAATTCATTTCATATGAAATCCCAAATAAACAAATAAAGTTCACACGTTTGTAATGATTCGAGTATATTTATTGGTGAGTTACTCAGCTCGTCGGTTTGTTGTACTAGCTTTTCGCAGCTACTATAAAAAAAAAGCTTGTATCATAAAATAGAACAACCTAAGTAGATATAAAAAAACACATACATTGGTCCGGCGAGTGGTTTTGCGCCCGTGCTCTCGGTTTGCGTAACCATTGCACTGCCACTAGACCACGGTCGCCATAATATTTATATCAATAAAGTTAAACTTACATCAGCATTAGCCACGCGTACAGCAGTGGAGTAGGGTGGCGGTGGAGATTGCTTCATCGCATCCTCATAATTGGGCAGCAAGTTGTTGTAATCAGGCAGTGGGAAGTTGTTGGGCGCATTGTTCCTGCGTGATCCGCTTGGCAGTTCAGTGACGAAGGTGCCCAACGAATTGGGCCGTGGTTGCGCGTGTGTGCGTATTGTCAGGTATTTGTAGCAACGCCATACGACGCTGATTGAGTAGGCCTGTTATGAGAACAAAATACATTATTTACATTAACAATAAAATATATAAAACTAATTTTATGCGGCTTACTATCGCGTTTATTTTTATTTATAGTGACGGCGATGGAGGCAGCCGTGAATTAACTCGGTTGTTTCGGTCGCTGTCACTCTTGGACCTCCTCAGCCGGGTCGAGGTCAAATATCGTGTCACAATAAATTTAAAAAAAAATATGATTGTGCAATTTTTATCTCCCTGTGACCACGATGGCTGCAAAGCTTTCGAAACGTCGGAATAAAAATTATACAATCATTACTAAAAATAAACACGATAGCAAGCCGCATAGTCAGATCGAATTAACTTATTGGGCTAAGAAATTCCTATTGCAGCGAAAAAAAAATTTAAATGTAGATTTAACTACCAGAAATTTATCCCAAGTCAAATTGTAGCATGATATTGTCAGGGAAGCTGTCAACAAAATGTCAAATATAGTAAAATACTGTTTTTTGCGTCTGAAACGTAAACTAAAGCCCTTACGAAAAAAAGTCAAGAGTGAGACATGCATGCATTAAGTAAACAAAAAGAATGAGTTCTGGCAAAATCAAACCAGTAAATTACCTTGAAGAGTATAGCAACCAGGAATGTTAGGAAGACCACGAGGGCGAGGGCAGCTGGAGAGAGCTTGACGAGTTGTTCACGCCATGGTACACGGTGGGTCTCAGCAACCACGCGTTGAATGGAGCGAAGGTAGCACAAGTAGCCAGTAGCCGTCAACCTATAAATACAAATTATAATACTTTAAGGCGATCGTCGAGTGGTCACGCAGACTGAGAGCATGGGTTCAAAACCACTTGCCTGTACCAATGTATCTTTGATATATGTACTTTGGTCGTCTTATTTCTATAATACAAGCACTTTAGTAGCTTAATATAGATATGTAAATTTAAAAAAAATAGATAAGTAATAAGTCATTTATAAAAGTATTTTAAAATCGTCAATATATATTTATTTATTGACACCCGACATTTGACCTCGACTTGCCGGATAATAAGCAAAGGGAAGTCCAAGAGTGTCAACGACTGAAAAACAATTAAATCATAGCTGACTCTGTGTCCGTCACTGTAATTCATCATCATCATCATCATCAGCCAGAAAAAGTCACTGCTGAACATAGGCCTTCCCCTTAGAACGCCATTCTGAACGACAAGATACCAGTTGCATCCACCCGTTATCCGTGACTTTTACTATATACGGCGAAAGAATTAGAATTACACTTACAGCCGGTTGTACCAAAAATTATAATTTACGAATTTGTAAAAAGTATCGTATAAGTAAATATCGATTTCGTAATAGTAAACGCAATAGAATAAGTATAAAGTAAAACTAAATTCGTAAATTGAAACTTTTCTGGTACAACCGGCTGTTAGCGAGAAATAATACAATCAGACTTACACAGTGATAGCGAAATCGAAGATTTGCAGACAGAAGAATGGCAGTAGGTATGCTGCACGGCGGCTCGTTGCCCCGTAGAGTAGCAGGAACGTGATGGCCAATGTGCAGACTGTAACCAGTGCACCGGTGTCCTCATCGTCTGACAACCACACTACATTAACCTACTACTACGACACTGATAAGCCATGCCTTATGGACCTTACATCATATAACCGATAGAGGGCGCAACACGTCCATTCCTCAAATATTTCAATCAATCAAATTGTCACGCCAAGGAGCGATCCTGACACAAATCCCTTGCTTCCCTCATATCCTCATATATTTGTAATATTCACTTTTTAATAACCAGACCTGGTAGGCATTGGTGCTCAGTCAGCGAATCCGGGTAAAAGTATACAGACCGTGAAGTGACTTAGTCGCGTTTCAGGATCAGCTTGTAAGTTGTCATTGCTAAGTCACTTCACGGTCTGTATAGTTGTAAGTGGTGGAACTGCCCCGGATCGGCAGACTGGGTACCACTGCCCACTCTTTATATAGTCATTATCTAAATTATCTCGGTTAAATGATCTAAAGCTAGAGGGTAATAATATCAATCAGTAACATTTAAACGCGGGTAAAAAAATTCTACTACTTAAAAGACATGCCAAGCTTACATGACAAAACAAGGAAATACCACAGGGAATGTTCCGAGGAGCTCTTTAACCTTGTTCCTACCTCGTCTTTTCACTCCCGTAATACCCGCACAGGTCGGGGAAAGCATCCGCATTTTATCCACCGAATCGGCAGTCAAACTAAAAAGTTCGGTGCGTCTTTTCTTTGTAGATCAATCGACAAGTGGAATGCTTTGCCCGCCCATGTGTTCTCTCCATCCTATGACCTTGGATCCTTCAAGCGATGCGTGAAGAAGCATCTTAGGCCGGCATAGTGGTGGCGGCTGGGACAGCCGGGAACTGACTCGGTTGTCCCAGTCGTCGTCACTCTTGGACCTCCTCTTGCTTATCATCAGGCGGGTCGAGGTCAGATGTCGTGTCACAATAAAAAATAAAATAATAATAATAATAATATTTACTACTTCATTTATTTTTTTGAGCGTTGTTGCACTTTTGATGTGATGAGTAAAAAATGTTAAACTCGAGTCAGTCAACATGCACAACGTTAATATTAAAGTTTTCAATTCTGCCGTTTTTTGTTTATTGTGGCATTACATATGACATCACCCTGCCTGGGTCTATGGCGTCGAAATAGCAGCAAAATTGCGTCGCACTCATATTTGACATCTTTGTAACCAATCAGCGAAAAACAATTCAAATCAATAAACTACGTTGATTGGTCAATTGCGACCGCGGCGCAATTTCATTACTCTTTCGTCGACATAATGTATTAAGAGAATCGGGGCCCAGGTGTTAAGCTAAAGTGCGATCCATTAATGGAGCCGCATCCACTATGCCGGGCTAGTTAGAACTAGTTAGGGATCAGCTTGTAAGTTGCATGTTCCATCTATGCCGGCGTAGTGGATGTGATTGCTACTTGTAGTAGCAGTGACATTCATTCATGGACCACACTTCGACTTAACATCAAGCGGGGTGCTGTCATATGTCGAGTCACAATAAATATGAAAAAAAAAAACTGGCAACTTTAAAGCTGCCGAAACAAGAGCACTGATTCAAAACCATTTGCCGGTGCCAATGTATCTTTGATATATTTATATAGGTCGTTCTGTTTCTATTATACAACACTTTACTACAAGGACTGACTACTGCTACTATAAGGACTTTAGTAGCTTAATATAGAAATGTAAATAAATAAAAAATATATGTTATAAATAGTATAACAATAATAAAATCACGTGTCTTTCGATACAAAAAGTCTTTGTTTATGGTTACAAAAAAATAAATATTGTTCCTAGGGCAATCCAAGAAGCAAGATAAGGGCCTGCAAGGAATTTCATTGTAACTAATTTTAAATACCTTAGTAGGACGGCACAACAAAATGATCAAAAAAATATTTAATTGAGTTTATGATGCGCTAAATCTCGCTTCTTGGAATGCCGTACTAGGGGGACAGGTTGTCAGCATCGAAAGACTCGAGTTCGGCGTGGTCTTGCAGTGCTATCAAGCGGGTGCAGTGTGCGAATACGTCAGAAAATATTGGTACATAACTATTCAAGTTTTTAGGAGCTATCTGGAAAATTAGGGGTAGGGTGGGGTCCAAGCAAGTATTACGTAAGCAACAAGGGATAGGGAACTTTACAAATAACGAACTGTTGTGCTAATAATCAATGAGCAACGCCCGTACTCAAAGTTGTTTTGCTGATGGTATGGGTCAATACCAGCACAGCGCTACGTTATTATGACGTCATCGCGTCGTGTGACGTCACAAACCAAGCGCATTAACAACTGCCACGAACAGTAGTATAATACTAGTCCTTTTTTAGAAGATACTCGGTTATCTTCTGCTGACCGACCGCGTAACTCATTATGAGCTTCATTTTGACAGTCGAACTTCATTAATGAGCTTTAAAATTAAAATTGCGACCGCGTAACAAACTAAGAATCGGTGTTTATTTTCATTAACAGTTCAAGCTCATTGAAACTCATTGTTCCAATGAATAAAAGTAGTTTTTGACTTTGATCGCGTAACTTTTTGAAGTTCCCATTGAAATTGCGCGGTCGGCCCCCTGTTACCTTTAAAACGTGGTCCTAAAATTTATACCCACACCATACAAATGTCACTCACAATAGACCAAGGTCTGGTTGGATTCCATTGGCACCTTCTGCGGGTACACGGTCGGCATGACTTGCACTTTCGACAGTGGCGTCGGCATTGGACTTCCGTAGTCATCGTGGTCCAAAGAGTTGACCAGACGTGGATCACGGACGATCGCAGCCAAGAACGCCAAGGCTACTAGATGCAGGAGCTGGAAGAGAGAGACAGTATTCTTAGCATCCATGGGTTATAAGTACAGGTGTCGTGTCCATCGCGTGGCAGGCGTGAAAGTAAAGTCAGCGTTCCGGACTTGCGACGGGAAGGTGGGTTAAAGCCCTACTTTCTGAACTTGTCCGATAAGGGGAGGTCCAAGAACGTCTTCAACTAAAAACAAACGACTCAGTTAACGGTTGCCCCAGTGGCAGTCACTATGCAGGCAACTATATTAAATCGTATATTATAAAAAAGTATGAATTAAAAGTTTTGTTCGTTGTTTGCCCAGACTGGTGACCAGGGGGTTAATAATGACTTAGGCTTGACATATAGGGCCAAATGATGAAAGAAAATGGTCAGTAGAGCAGCAGTGAATTGTAGTAGCAGTCGCCTCTATTTATCGTATCACTCCAGCTTAACATCAGGCGTGGTGGTCATGTGGACCAGCTACCGAAACCGACCATATCACTTCACGGTCTGTATACTTGTAAGTGGTAGTACTACCCCGGATCGGCAGACTGGCTATCACTCTTAAGTGGTATTATATATCATTAAAAAAAACATTTTCACCAGTCATATAAATTCAATAATGTTCCATTGTCTTGATATCATAATTTATATATAACATAATATCAAACAATAGTTTCTAAGAATGAAAAAGTTTACGTGACAAAAACGCATACCAGCTGTGTACATAATGTTAACCATAATAATTATTTTGCCGTACAACTACACACATCATAGATATTATATTTTGCTGCTGTATATATATATATCTTTTTTATAGGGCTCGACATATGACAGCACACCCTGCCTGATGTTAAGGTAAAGTGCCGCCCATGAGAGGACTGCATCCTTATTTTATCCTCCCACTCACTTCTGATTTGCTAATCTCTATCATCCAATCTTTCAAATGCCTAAACAATATAAAAAAGTAATAAATCTATAATTCCCGCGAATTCAGACTTTACCCTAGTTATTACTAATCATTATTATATAATTAAACTCCGCCTTTAGATTAATAGTTAGTTTTAGGAAATAATTTTAAGGTAGATGTTAAGATATTTTGTTAATTAGATTTAGTTACAATGGGACTGAGTTAACCTAATTAGGTTTAAAGTTCCAAAATAAATATGAATAATTTTAAAAGATTAAAAAAAACTCCTTAACAGCTGGACGGATTTGGATGAAATTTTGTGTGTGTATTTTAATTCCTGGGTGGTTTGAAAACACAAATCAAATTGGGCAGGTCGTCCACCCAATTTGATTTGCTGAACAATATTACATAAATTTGAGTGCGACAAAGAATACTTTTTACTGCTTAGCTAGAAAGAATAGAAAATTATAAGTTACTGGTCAAACTTTCACTATGACCAGTAACATATAATTGTCTGGGAATAAGATTCGGAAGAAAATAAAGTATTCAATAATTTAGACAAAGACCATAGTAAACAGTAAGATATCAAAAAACGATAACACAACTAGATTCGTTAGAAGTAATCGAATTGAAAATTAAAAAAATGATATGTCGTCCTGCTTTTCCGGGCAAGACGACGGACTCCCGGGTCCGCTAGTCATTATATAAATTCATTAGTAGACCATAAAGCACAGTAATAAATATAAAACAAGAAAATTGTAATTCATAAATAAAAAAAATGGTTGAAATACTTGTATCCAAAGCCATAATATAATAAGTTATAAAATATTTTTATTGGCAAGAAAAGTTGATCAACAATATCTTAAGAAGGTCGTTTTAATTTCCAAGTTAGGTATAAATAGTATTTTTCCTCTTCACATATAAAAGTAGTGTTTACTTTAAATGAAATATGAGCTTGCGCAGGAAACTGTTTGTATATGTAATTTAAAACAAATGTATTACTTAGCTATAATTGAGTATGATTCAGTAAATTATTAGTTCAAACAAATAGCATATGTCCAAATAGGAAAATATAGATGAATATTAAATGTTTTTTAAAATTGTGATTCGACATCTGTCCTTGACTTGCCTGGTGGTAAGCAAGGAGAGGTCCATGAGCGCCAATGACTGTAAAAACCAACTCAGTTACCTTTGATTTAAGTACTTTAGTCGTCCTGTTTCTATGATACAAGGATTTCAAGTAGCTTAGCATGGAAATGTAAAAAGAATCTGATAGGGATAGGCAAAGACAATTAAACTCTACAGAAAAATGAGATGCAACATTTGGCTCAACTGACTTGAAATGCAGTTTACCGTTGCCTCAGTCACTGTCACTATGCAGGTCAATTTTTTTGCAAAACATTCTCATATATATCTATTTAGTTATTAAATTTGTAAATCTCTGTAATGTTCAATGATACTTCTCTACAATGCATACTACTGGCAGTGGACATTCTTTAATAATTAAATAAAAACTCTTACTATATGCCACGTCCCCAGCATGATAGTGCCTGTACGCACATGAAGACAGAAGCAGCATTGCCACTCCTTAGCTCGTTCCGTAGCCATTTTTCAATTTTCAAAAAATAGACGTGCATAAATACTTCATCAAAATAATCACACCTCTGCTCCAACAATACAGGCTTTCTTTCCAAGACCCAGACAGAACTATAGTTTGTCTAACTATAAATGACGCACCCCTCCACTTTTTCAGTTTATTTAAATGTGTGAATTTAAATATTACTAACTATACTACTACACTTCATCATCCTGCTCCTCCTTTTGTGTCTAACCAACAACTGAATGACCAATTACAAATGCATTTTTCATGTGTTACATCCATATTTTATGCTTAAATGCAGTGGAGGGGCGCGTCATTTCGGCTTAGACAGACTCTATCTCACTTTCACATCCACAATTCTCTTTAAACAATCTCTATAAGCACAGCAAAACCTTGTTCCTGTGAGAATGTATACAAGTTGAGCAGACTCCATTTTTATCTACAGAGTACCAAATTCTTAACATATGACAGCAACCCGCCTGATGTTAAGCTGAAGTGCTGTCCATTAATGAAGGTGACTGCTAACCGTTGAAGAACGCACAAAGATACCGAAGAGGACTTCAAGTGCGGAAACGAGCCCGCTAAAGACTACAAGACTACAAGAAGGTGACTGCTACAATAGGTATATAACCGCAAGTAGCAATTCAACCTTGTTGGAGTGGGCAGTTTACCAGCTGATCCCAAAACTCAACTAAATTGCTCCGGCTGGGAATTGTCTTTATGTATAATCCAATGCCCCTAAGCTATCCCCACAGAGCTTGTATAAAGAAAATTATAAATGTGGTGAATGTAAGAGAGATGTATTGCATTTGTGAACAGTTTTACTCCATTGTCTCAGCCTATACCAGTTGAGGCGACTGTGGTGTAGTAGCAGTGCAATGGTTTCACAAACCGAGAGCACTTCAAAACCAAACTGTTTTTGCTTCAAACCACTTGCTGGTACCAGCAGTGTATCTTTGAACTATGAAACAAGCACTTAAGTAGATAGTATAGTAATGTAAAAAAAATACCAACAGAACCAGGCATGATAATTAATTTAAATATTAATAAAGTATTAAGCAACAATATAAACAAAATTATCACAATTGTAATACTCATTCTGCATTTTAATTGCTCTACATAAAAATTGATCATTCTGCATTCGGACTGTTCTACATAGAAATTGATCATTCTGCATTCAGACTGTTCTACATAAAAATTGCTGAATTGTTGAATCAGAGCTTGTGAATTTAAATTTCGAGTTGTAAATTAATTTTTTTTTCATTGTGGCTCGACATATGACAACATCCTGCTTGATGTTGCATTCACTATGCCAGCCTAGTTGATAGATGCTACTAAGCTTTCTACTTCACAGTCTATACACATAAAAGTAATTGTAGCAAATGCCACCGATTGACTGCCTACCACTCTTAAATAATCAGACCCAGAGCATATGTCTAAATCTCTTTCTTTTGTATTAACAAATATTTGTTGGAATATATAATCTAATTATTTAATATTACAAATAAATGCTATGAAATGTATACAGCTATTTCTAGTATTCCTGGTTAACAGGATGTAATCATATGAACAAGGATGTAAAATTATACAATGATTTGATTGTTATTATTTTTATCAACTATGAATGTAATAAATGTGATAGTAAGCCACATAAAATTTGTTTGATTTATTAACTATGAATGTGTTTTATTTAATTACATATAGATAGCTAATATCTAGATAAGTACCTTATAAGATGTTATTGTTTATTTAAAATAATATTATCAGCTGTTTAAATACAATGAACATGTTATTGTGCTAATATCATTTGGTATAGATATGACACGTATTTTTTTTCTTAAATCACTTATTATTTCGTATTAATTCCATAATAAGTAACATGGAAGTTATTTCTTATAAGCAATGAAAATTGGATGCCCTTTCCAATTAACTTATTAGGGCAATGTAATTAGACTATATAATACAAAATATAATACTAAATTACATATAGAATTATAAGCATAATATAATACATCTTTCTAAACTAAAATTACACTATTAAGTCATAAGGTATTTTACTTGATATTAGCAAACAACAATGACAAAACAAGGTATATAGGTATGAGTGGTAAATTTTATTGCACGAAAATGAGAAGTATCCTTAATTCGAAATTTTCAAAAACATACCTTTTCTTTGTGTTTGTTTACACCTTTAGAAAGTTTACACAATGGTATTAAAATCAAGTATTTTACAAATCACTTATCAGAGGTGAAATAATTTTCCTTCAGGGAGAAAAAAAAACACAATATGGCTCAAAAAATTAATGTAACTTGTGTGTATAATGCTGATATTTTTGTTAATACATTATAAGAATATAATTTTGATTGTAGCTATGATATTTTAAATTGCTTGCACAACATTTATTAGTACTAATGACAAATATAGACCGCAACCATTGTTGCTATTTGAAAAACATCTATATCGATTATTGTTTATGTAGGATTTAATACATATTTATTAAATCTTTAATTTTATTTTACTCATAGAAGACAGTTACTTGTAAATAAAAAAGCATTGTTTGTTGTTACACTTTATTAATGATGTTATTAAGGTAAAATGTATGTTGTTAGAATTTATTTACAGCTGATTTTTATGTAAACACTTGTTGAAGTGTCAAACGTAGATTGCAAAAATGGTACTTTTGTAATTCAATTTGAGGTAAATAAATAAAATTTAGCACATCTCATATATTTACATCTCACATTTCGATTTTAATGTGATTTATGTTGTTTAAAGACAATGGAAAAGAATCCTGATCCAGTTGGTTTCTTAGTTTTGACTGAGGACGGCGCTGTTCTTGAATCCGGAGGCTCGTTGGAGAATGACGAAAGAGTTGCTGCTATCATAACTGAGCTCATTACTCTATCAAACAGGTGATTAGATTTTGATTGTTACGGTAATATAATACTCAAAGAATCGAACATTCAGTATCTATTTAGTCGGTAGCTCACAGCTCAATTTCAGATACGATTTGTTTATCTCTAATACCTAAAATTCATTCAAATATTTTTAATGTTTCAGAGTTGATCCAGTAGCATTCCAAACCAATGATCAGTTTAAAAAGATTTCTATATCTTATGAAGGCTTCTGCTTTATAATATGTCTATCAAATAAGCGAATCTATATAAATTTAGTTAATACTGGCGGAAATACTGTAATTGTATAACAAAATGGGGCGTAATTTGTTAATGAGTAGCCTTGAGAATGCTTCATTTAATATTGTATTTCAAATTTTGTTTCGTTGTGTCACATTTATTGTGAATGCCTGGGTAATTAGAAATGTTGGCCATGAAGTGTTAGGTATCATGAATGTTAGACTGTTACTATTAGAAAGCACAATATTATTCCTAAGCAGAGAACCATTTAACAGAGCATGTTTAGGTCAAAAAGATCAATTTAATTGGTCACAAATTATAAACCAAATTTGGCTATCTGTGCCTATAAGTGCAGTTCTATCATTAATATTTGTTTATATATGGTTAAATTTACTTCCACTCGGGCACCCAGAACATGTGTTTCAATATACCATTGGTTGTTGGAGTGTAGCATTCTCCTGTGTTCTAGAATTATGTTCCGCTAACATGATTTTGGTGGCCCAACTGTTCTGCTTCATAAAGTTAAAAGTTATCCTTGATACTTTACATATATTTGTCCGAGCTTTTCTATTTGTTTCTATAATATTGTATGATAGATCACTTGCAATTATAGCATTTTCTGTGGCTCAGGTAGGTAGTATAGCAGCAGTTGTTATTAGCTATTACATATTCTTCTATTGGTATATAAAAAGCAAACCTTTGCATGCAAAAGGTGCTTTGAAGAGTAAATTCTTATCAAAAAATATTTTAGATAAATTGTATGACAATATGGATGATTTTCAATTTAATTCTCTGAGGGATTTTCTTCCCAAATGGTTAGGGAATGTTAGTGAGACTTTTAATAAAACTCTCAGTACATTGACTATTAGTTTTGCTAAACAAGGTGTTGTTAAACAAGTATTAACAGAAGGTGAAAAATATGTCATGTCAGTTAGTCCTGTATTGTCTTTTACTGAACAAGCCACCTATGATGTCGTTAATAACTTGGGAAGTCTAGCAGCTAGATTTATATTTCGACCTATTGAAGATAGCAGTTACTTTTACTTCACGCAAATGGTGAACCGAGAACTGCCCCTCATAAAACAAGATCAGACTAAAATACAGGAGTCTTGCATTGTTCTCTCACAAGTTTGCAAAACTGTTAGCTCAATTGGTTTAGTTGTTCTGGTTTTTGGACAGAGTTATGCGCGAACATTACTTGTACTGTATGGTGGGGAGACCTTTGTCGCAAGCGGGTTGCCAGTGCAATTATTAAGAAGCCATTGTTTAGCCATAGTGTTGCTAGCGGTAAATGGTGTTACAGAATGTTATACATTCGCAACTATGACAAGTGCACAATTAAACAGTTACAATTATTTAATGGTTTTCTTCTCTATTAGTTTTCTTTTGTTATCATATGTTTTAACTTATATTTTTGGTCCTGTTGGTTTTATTATATCAAATTGTGTTAATATGTTTGCGAGGATTATGCATAGTGTTCATTTTATTAGTAATAAATATAAAGCTACAGATTATAAGCCATTAGATGGTTTGTTTGTTGGAAAATTGTTCTTATTGAGTTTATTTGTTGCTGGGCTTGTTTGTAAGATATCGGAAAATAAGTTGGGCCAAAGTTCAATCATACTGCATATATGTGTTGGTGCTATATGCCTTCTTATTGTTTTGTTGGCCTGGGTGCGTGAAAATAAACAACTTGTTATGAAAATGTATAGGAAAGTGTTTAAAAAAGATGAAGAAAAACAAAATATTGATTAATATTAACTTTTTTTATTAAATTCCAAAAATAATGCCTTGCCTTAAGATTAAAGTATTTATTTTAAAATATTTTGTTCAATTTTATTATATTTTTAAGATTATTAATTATTTTTGGAATTTAATAAAAAATATTTTAAAAATTTAATAAAATAATTGTATAACACAATTTGTAATGTTGATATAAAAATAATTAAAAAATATATGTTCAATAATTATTGTTTAATTTTTGTAATAACAACTTAAGTTGCAACCACACACAAAGCAGATCTTTTCGGTTCTCCTTTTGACATACAAAGTAGCGCTTCACAAACTAACGCGACTATGGTTGTAGGTCATTTGTACGATTAAGCTCCAACACTGCACACCATACCATTTTTTTTAACATTACTAAGCTATGTAATATGCTTGTATATAATAGGAACATGATGACCAAATTACTTATATCAAAGATGCATTGGTACTGGAAGACAAAGCAGTTTTAAAACGGGAGTTGATGGTTTGTGGGACAATTTCACTACTACCAATAGAGGTAGTAGTGAAATCAATACTACTTTCAAATAGAGACGAATGTCGCTGTCATAAAAAGGACTTATTAAACTCGCGTCACCATCTGCGACGGATTGTAGGCGAGCGCGCGTACAGATTGTCTTTAACTATCAAGTTAGGAGATTGCGTCAGGCTCTTTTACGATTTACTTTGCATTATAGTGAAGTGTATCTACAGAGCACGACTCCGTGCCGTGCAGCCCCTCTAGCACGGCAATTCAAGAAGCAAGATAAAGAGTTGCAGGAAATATTATTGTTACTCATTTTAAATAACTTAATAGGTCATTAAAATATATAAAAAAATATTTATAAAGTTTTCAATATTGTTTTGTGTGAAGTGAAGTTTTAAAAAGCGACCGTGGTGTAGTGGCAGTGCAATGGGTACGTAAGCCGAGTGGCACGGGTTAGGAACCACTCACCTTTGATGTACTTTGGTTGTCATGTTTCTATGATACAAGCACTTTAGTAGCTTAGTATAGAAATGTAAAAAAAAACGTTTAAATATATTATTTGGGCATTTTGATGCACTGTTCTAGTATATTATTTTAAATGTGTTTCAATGATATTCCTTGCAGGTCTTTACCTTACTTCTTGGATTGCCATGCTAGGGGGGCAGAAGCGGTATCATGTAGATAAAATATGACTATTAGTATCTTTGTTATAAAAAAGAGCTTTGTGTATGGTGCTGGCGCTAAAATAGATTTATTTTATTTATAAAAAAAGATATAACTTTATAACAATCAAATAAAATTTCCCACAGAGATAAAGCATCGCCACTTTTATGTGGGATGGAAGAATATTCCTTTCATCTGTGCATCGCATACCCTCCTAACTTCATCTGAAACCAGAAAGTAAATTTGCCTAAATAAGTGAATAATGATAAAAGTACAGTGACGTATTTAGTGCTCTTGGACCTCTCCTTGCAAATATCGCGTCACGATAATAAAAAAAATCGGCCAAGTGCGAGTCGGACTCGCCCATTAAGGGTTCCGTAGCAGCAAGTAACATAATATTAAGACTTTGATCGATGTTTTATTAATAGTGTATTTTTTTTAATTAATAAAAAAAATTATTGATGGGTAAACATTATAATTAGGTACCTAAATGATAGGATTTAGATCTAACTATGAGCTCGTATATGCGAGCCCATATAGGGTTGTGATAGCTAAACAAGCTAATATATATTTCAGTTTGACAAGATAAAGTTTTATTCTAACATAGTAGGTACAGTATTCCCAAATTAATAATGCGCATGCAGGTCTTCGTAATTGTGGTATTCCTGGAAACACCCGAATCATTGAATCGTAAGAGCCCTAAACAATGCACTTGCATTTTGCACCTTGTTCGAAAGAAATAGGAGTCAATATCATGTGTACACAATCGAAAACATTCTTCCGACGCTCGGAAATACGACCGTTGTCGAACAGTGACGAATTGTGAAAAAATTTGACGTAAACGAAAACAGTGAAAAAATTTCTATGCGCATTAATCGTAAGAGCCCTAAACAATGCACTTGCGTTTTGCACCTTGTTCGAAAGAAATAGGAGTCAATATCATGTGTACACAATCGAAAACATTCTTCCGACGCTCGGAAATAAGACCGTTGTCGAAAAGTGACGAAGATTTCTATGCACATTATCATGACATTATCACTTTGGGAGACCTGTATGTATTTTATGTATTTAGATGTGAGGAAATGTACAGAACATCTTAAAACTTATTAGGTTGACGTTTTATAGTAAGTATTTACCTATTTCTAAGCAGTAATTGAGTTTAAAAGAATAATTTCGATGTAAGTAATCAAAATAATTTTTATTCAACTAAAACATTATGAAATCGCCAACGTACAATACTTAGCATTCGCAAATGTATCGAAAAATTAGCTCCGTGCGCACGAGCTTCAACAACGTCGGCCCTCGCTCTATGTGGTCTCTACCTGCCCGCTTGGGTTAGAACAGTCGGCAACCTGCCCCCCGCGCGCTTTGCACCCCTATTTCTGAAGCCACGCCCCCGCGAATTATAATAATTATTTACTTAGGCACCTATTATAGATTTATCATTAGAAAATAATAGCTCACGGTTTAGGCATAAGGTTTATGTTTATGAAATTAAATGATGGAAGTTTACATGGTAATGTACATCATATATTTTTTTTAGATTTATCATTCTCTTATTTTAGAGGGGGGGGGGGGGGACCAACTTTTTACCACTTTGGAAGTGTTTCTCGCGCAAACTATTCAGTTTAGATTAAAATGATATTAGAATCGTCAATATCATTTTTTAAGACCTATCGATAGATACCACACACGTATGCGTTAGATGAAAAAACAATTTAGAGATTTAGTTTTAAGTATGGGGACCCCCAAAATTTATTGTTTTTTTTATATTTTTGTGTGAAAATCCTAATGCGGTTCATAGGATAGATCTATTTACCAAGTTTCAATAGTATAGCTCTTATAGTTTCGGAAAAAAGTGGCTGTGACATACGGACGGACAGACAGACAGACATGACGAATCTATAAGGGTTCCGTTTTTTAAAAAATGGAATTGAATCTAAAGTCAAGTTTAGCCCGAGGTATACTGGGGGAACTTAATTGGCTGAGGGAGGCAGAGGGACCTCTGGTGGGCGAGGGAAGAAATCAGTTGGCAAGGGACAGTGGCACTGGGCGTATATGATGGAACCATGTGCTCTCCATTCTATGACCTTGGATCCTTCAAGCGAGGCGTAAAGAAATTTTGGCCGGCATAGTGGCGGCGACTAGGGCAACCGTGAAGACCAGGGTTTTGCAGTGGTCAGCACTCTTGGACCTTCTCTTGCTAACCATCAGGCGGGTCAAGGTCAGATGTCGAGTCACAATAAAAAAAGTATACTCCCCCTTCAGGTTAAATCTCGCGTCACAGTAGAAAAGTGTGACTATGTAATTGATTTATATCAGGAATTTTAAGAGTGCAGGCAGACAGTTGGTGGGTGCAGACATTTCAATTGTATAGTCAGTGACTTAGTCGCGTTTCGGCATCAGCATAAAAGTTGCCAGTTTCAGCTAGGCGACTGTTACATAACAGTAGTAGCAGTCGCCTCAATTCAACAACCGCACTTAAGCTTAACATCAGAGTTCCTTTATATTTAACAATGTTTTTTTGTACGAAAAGAATTTATAATTCTCATGTGAATGGATGCGTTAAACGAAGCAGGCCCAGGAGGGCGTTTGCTGACCAAATCAGAGACATCCTCAAGAAAGCTATGTTGCCTAGTGCCTATAACCATAGAGCTTGTATGAAGAGAATTGTGAATGTGAAGGAAGCGAGGATCGTGGCAAGTGGCGCTCCATTGGCTCTGCCTATCCCTGTAGGAAAAATGCGTGACAATTTGATTGATTGATTGATTTTTTGCGTACTAAGGCTCTTCAAATACACGTAAAAGTAATATATTTATTATATTTACACATACCAGCAATTTCTTTTAAGTTGGCATTCTTTTGATAAATAATAACATATAATTCTCTATCATTTGACGACTTCCCCGTTATCCAATACTCGTCTGTTGTCTTTATTATTATTTCACCATAGTTTCCCAAACTGTAACAAAAATGTTTTTTTAATTATATTTTTATTATGGACTTGACAGGACACTGCCTAGTGTTAAGCTGAACTGCGTCCCAGAATTTTTAAATATTTTTCTATTTTGACTCGACATAGTAAGGCGTGGTGTAGTAAGGCGACCGTGGTGTAGTGGCAATGCAATGGTTACACAAACCAAGAGCAACGAGTTCGAATAATATTTTATAAAATTACTATATTGTCACCGGTGTAATACCTGCACAATTTTTTTAATTATTCAGGCCTACATACATACATACATACCATTTAAGCTAATAAAAGTGTGTTAATAAAAAGTAATGACACTCACGTCTCTCTATCTGCATGTATTCCAGCTACAATATTGAGAACCTCTGGCTTCACTGCTGTATTCGGTGTGAATTTACTTGATAGTTGCTATGAAGAAAATAATATAAAAATTAATACCAGTTTGTTACGCATGAAGTCCTGGGCTCGATTCCCCGTCAGAGCAAATATTTGTTTCATAACTTTCATTTGTAAAATTTAATAATTATAACAAATATTAAATATTACAAATAATTTTTATTTATATACAATATACAAATAAATTTTGTTTGTAATATTTAATAATTATATCAAATATTATTTTATAAAATAGAGGTGGATATTTGTTCTGGGTCTGGTTATAAAAGAGTAATAGGCAGTGGTACCCAGTCTGCTGATCCGGGGTAGCACCATCACTTACAAGTATACAGACCGTGAAGTGATTTAGTCGCGTTTCGGGATCAGCTTGTAACTAGGCCGGCATAGTGGATGTGATTACTACACACAGTTACTGAATTTTAGTAGCAGTAACATCCATTCATGGACCATACTTAACCCTTTCAACACGACGCTCAACAACGCAGATTATACCCGCGTACGGCCCGCTATTATCGCTGGCACGCGTATTGGCGTGCGCCGATCGTAGGTAAAGATTTTATTTACGCCATAGATGGTAAACATTTTGTCAATTTACCATCTATGGTAAATTATATTTAAATAATTTTGGTTATAAATTTAAATTGTTTAATTTAATAATATTTTAGTTGTTTTTTTAAACAGTTTGTGTAATTTAATAAGTCATTCCGCGGACCTCTCGCGTCGCGTCGGTCCTCAATTTGATAACGGCCCAGCTAAAAGCTCATAGTAAGTAAACGTTTTAGTTAAAGCACAATAGTTGATTTACTCATCTCCTACCTTCGAGCTTTATCATCAGAGTAGCTCAGTGGTACCAGTTAAAACACACATATATTCATATACCGAACTGATGACCTTCAAAACCCTCATCAAAAATTGATGATGCTATGAACCGTCTCGATCACGTCAGCTTTCAAACTAACAAAACCGCAATGTAATCGGTCCATTCGTTTAGGAGCTATGATGCCACAGACAGACACACAGATACACATACGCGCTAAACTTATAACACCCCTCTTTTGGGTCGGGGGTTAAAAAGAAGCGGCAATGCCGTTCACAGTCACAAGTTCAAGTTAAGACCTTTAGAGAAGTTACGTTAATAAAAAGTAAGCTCAAAATCTTAAACCCGAGTACTGGAAAATCACGCTCTAAAACAAAAATCAAGAAAATATTCTCATCTGATATTGTTATGTGCAAACTATTCGATATTTATTGTGTAATAAATAAACAACTTACATTTTTTCGGGGTTATAATTTTGTGGAAAAAAAAGGTTTGCAGATCCGCTTTAAAAAAAAATATCACTTGTTAAGATTTTAACCTACCGCCTTTAATATGTAGAGGTTCCATCTTATGTCATTGTGTTACACACGTAAATATAATTTGAACAAGTGTATTATAGTTTATAATGAAATACGTATTTCAAGTAGTTTTGGATAAAAATTATGTTTGAATCATTCCCCATTATCGGGTGCTTCGACGTATTCGGGTAAAAAGAAGCGGTGCTTTATTTGTTGTCTTTTTTCATTTTTTTAACCAAGCAGTAATAAAAAACGTAATTGTTTTCACCAAACAACCGTGTTTATCTAAAGAAAGCGTTTCTATAATTTCATTAGTAAATTTATCGAGAAATGGCGCAAGTAACAAAAATAATTCATATTCAAAAGAGTTGCCTTTGTTACACTATCAGAGTCACCGACAAAAAAAACTGTAGCAATAAATTATTTAACAAAACAACTTTTAAAATTATTTATAATATATTATGTTATTATAAACATAACAATAAAATTTATCTTTTCTTAATGCTTAGCGAGTCCTTTGATTTCAAACTGTATTGCCGCTAACTCGCCTAGCGAGTCCATTGTGAAATGTTTGCGGTACCCGAGGTAACTTCATGCAAATCGTAGTGGCATTGAACTTGATGTCGGTATGATGTAAGGCACTACCACAGGAATCCCCCAAAGTATATAATACCGTGACGGTATACTAATATACATTAAATTGCATAAATACAAAGTCATTATTATTCAATAATAACGACTTTGTATAAGATCCCTGGCAAAAAAATATATCATCTCCAAACAAATTCGGACATGTTATGATTTATCTGCCATTATATTTATCTATCAATAAATGCGACCGATATTTATGAGGAACATAAATATGTTTTATTTTAATTATATTATTTCATTATCATGTTCAGACAAAATGTTGTCAATTTCTGATTTACCTTTGCCGTATGTGGATAAAAAAGATCATATTTTTAAATATCGTGATTTACAAAACGAAGGCTAGTATATTATTAAGAACATTGTATATAAGCTTGTATAGAAAGGACATTATCAACAAAACTTGTTTCGCGAAGATATCATCATTTTAGTTCGCACGCCAATTGGCGTGCGCCGTACGGTAAATAGGAAAAAATTTACGCCAATTGGCGTGCGCCGTACGGAAAGGGTTAAGCTTATCTTTAGGCGGGGATCTGTCATATGCCAAGTCACAATAAAAAAAGAAAACAATACTTACGGAAGATTTTACAGCTAAATTCAATCTATTATAGTAAACGAACTTTGGTTGTTCTGAATTTGAATTTTGCACATTTTGTAACGCTTGCTGAGCACACTGTTCACCAATCACAGTTGCAATTGAAGACAGTTGCGGTCCAATGAATGTGTCTAAACATTTAAATGTCTCTAATTGGAGAGATTCATTAACTGTAAATAAATAGTTTATTTATTCATTGTGATGCGATATTTGAACTTGACTTGCCAGATGGAAGAGAAAGAATCACACTATATACATCCAATTTGTAAATTTCTTTCGTCACTCTACTTATTTATTTTATTTATTTTTATTTTATTTGTCAATCCATGTCACAACATCTACTTTGTAACTTCACACACACTCCTTAATGACTGCATTTATACAGCGTTAATTCTACTCTCATGCTTCTTCTGCCACGCCCAACGTTCACTTCCATACATTCACTTCTATACATTCACTTCCATCCATGATTTTTCGGTTATTTATTGGCTATTCATCAAGGCTTACCATTAATAGTAAAGCAGACAGTAACACTTAATGTTCTGTAAATAACAAAATAATATTGTTTTACTTCATGGTCATTCTCGCATTGGAGGTTAACTTTGGGCAATGAATTTAAGTCTTCATTTGTTTTGATGCCATCTGATGGGCTGATGTACCGGCCATGCTTTTGGGCCACAGCGACTGCACCACCCTGTAGTTCCCTTTTTACATGTTCCGGCAATAAATTCTGCACTAAATATTGGTATACTGTTAATGTGTTTGTCATAGAGAGGCCGTTCCTAAAAAATAAATTGGTTTTTATTTTCTTATTTTTTTGGTACTTATATTAAAATTATTTTTATTTCGAAGGGAATTTATAAATCTGATGTGGATGGGATAAACGTTTATCTTTTATTGTGACCGACATTTAGCTTCAACCTGCCTAATGATAAGCAAAAAGAGGTCCAAAAGTCACAACTGAAAAACCGAGTCAGTTGACGGCTGCTCCGTCACTATATTACATAAATAAAATGGTTAAATAGCCGTTTTTTTCCTATACGTTTATTTTTATTAAAGAAATCAGTTTCTTGACGAAATGACAATTAGTTCAATAATTATTAGGCCCCTGAGTAGCAGTCGCCCAGGGCCCCACGAACTCACGAACCGCCCCTGAGCGACTGCTACTACAGTTAAACATAGCTTTTACTGCCTTTAAAAAAATAAAACCGAGACTAAACTTACCAAATCAACTGATCATTGTACAGAAACATGACACATTTGAAAGTGGGATAATTCACCTCAACCAGATCTATGAAGCACATTATTTTGAAGAATGACGTCTTGTCCAATGGTAAGTAACTTATTCCTTGTATTATATCCCCAAAGTCATTTGTTAGATTCCTCTGCGCTATATACTGGAAACAAATAAATATGTATATGTATAGTTCCCGGCAGATGGAAAGAGAGCTGACTTTCAAGCTGCGCAGTATAAGGATCGGCAGATTGAAAGAGCTCTGGACTGGCGGTGAAAGCAAGTCCGCCTATCTACACAGTCGTGCACATTTTTAATAACATTTTATGCAAATGCGTAAAACAAAAAGTATGTAGGTTCCAAAATGCCAGCACTCTTTTTATCTGCCGGAACTACGAATTGTGGCAGATAGTGATTATTTGCTCTGACTGCCCATCCTGGGTAGTACCACCACTTATATATGTATAGACTGTGAAGTAACTTAGGTGAATTTTAGACGAATTCAGACGAAGAGAGTGGTCAACTGAAAAAAAAACGACTCAGTTTACCTGAGTTGCCTGAGTCGCTTTTTTTTCTACCGGCATTTCTAGCTACGATTGAAGGATCCAAGTTTATAGGACGATATTCCACTTGTCGATTGTACTGCTAAAAAAATTGCGCCGAAACCTTTAGCCGCCTGCTGATTCGGTCAACAAAATGCGGATGTTTCCGCCGACCTCTGCGGGGATCATCGGAGTAAAAAGAGAGGTAGGAATAAGGTTAAAGAGAGGTCATAAAAGACTTATTGAGCTACAATGTCTCTTGCAGGGGCTTTAGAGTTCTCTTGACACCAGCCACCAATTTATAAACACCTGTTTCATCATCATCATCAGCTAGCAGGCGTCCACTGCTGAACATAGGCCTTCCCCTTAGAACGCCATTCCGAACGACAAGATGCCAGTTGCATCCACCGGTTACCCATGACTTTCACTAGGTCATCAGTCCACTTAGTGGGAGGCCTACCTACACTGCATCTCTACTCTATAACCTTTCTTCTCCATCGGTTGTGGGTTCTTAGAGCGATATGTGACCTGTTTATAACAATGTAAATAATAACTTACGGGGTTAAAGAATTTCTCACATTTCCCATACAATTCTTCTGGTGATATATCATTAAATTTGCTAATAAATAGATTAAACATCTTGTATGCTGATTGTAGTAAATTTGACATTACTGTGGGATGAATCTGTAATAAAAGATATTGCTTGTCTTAATATAATATATTCATTCTAAAGCTTTATGCACTATGTACAGAGGCAAACTTAATGCCGCTAGAAATAAATAAACCCTAGGACTAGTAAGATAAAAAATGTGCAAGTTGCAAAATTATAAAACCAATAATAATAAAATAGAAAGGTGAAATCGAGGCGTACTCAAGAAGGCTGGGTTGGTAGCCTGTGGGAATTAGGGTGTGACAAATGATGATGATGATTTGGACTAGATCGTGATCACCACAAACTATTATCAGTCATGTACTCATGACACTTTACATAGCCATGAGATATTTAATGGGCTAATAATAAAAAATAATAAGATACATATATGTATTGTATACATATATGTATACATAATATAATGTTTTTTGGAATATTCCAATGATAGTACTATCTAAATTTCTTTGGTCCATGTATTTGACTGATTTTATTGAAATTTCGTGTGTCTTTAAGTGGGTCCCTGGATGGTTAATATTCACAATTAGACCCTGCAGGGTAGACAACCCTTTCAGGTAGAGTAAGGTTTGTAGGTTCCCTTAGTATCTATATAGCTTACTATATAATTAGTAATGAAAAATGAAAATCGAGCCCAGACCATGTGCATGTTGTGGTATTCAGCATAGTGGATGTTACTGCTATTGGTGCAGATATAATAATATACATTTAAACTTACAACATCAGCAGCATTATCAGCAACAGATACAACAGATTTTGTTGAATAAGGTATCCTTACCACCTGCAAATTATATTCTATCATTACAAACTAGAAGATTAGGTATTTGCACCTGGTACAGAGTAATCATTCAAGTTATCAAGTCCCTATTCCTATATCACATCAGGTGGGGTGCTATCATATGTCGAATCACAATAAAAAATTCTTATTTGCTTCATGGTTATAAGGACTGAATTCCAACAGTAATTAGTTGATAAAGCATCCGAAGTGTAGGAGCTGCCTTGTAGAGGATGCCTAAAAGATCCAAAACACATCAAATGTTCGGCAACATGGGGACGCTTCTGGAGGTCTGCAGGAATGTGGAGGATCCCCTGGCCCTTTAGGAAGATATTAGGTGGCTATACTAAGAGAAAACTAACGACATATGTACAGAGAAGGATTTGTCTTCATTTCAAGTCTGAAGACAATTGTAATACATAACAAAAATAATTTCTTTACTCTTTTATTTATGTTCTTTGGTCATTCTGTTTCTATCATACAAGCAATTTAGTAACTTATTTTAAAATGCTAAAATATAATCTTAATATTAAGTTGAATAAAAGAGTAAATATTAATAGCTTACCAAAACCATCCAGTAATCTTTTTCAGGCTGATAGAAAATGTATCTTTTCGATTGTGTTTGTAGTGCTTCACAAGGTTCAGATGAAAATGTTCTAAAATAAATTAAAAATAATCTTATCCCTCTATCTCTTATAAATAAAATAACTACCACTTGTCACAACACTAATACAGGGTGACCAGAGTAAATAATAAATGCATTTTTTTCACATAACTATATTAAGGACAAGCTCAATAGAAGGAGAGTATTTTATTAAGTATAACTGATCTCCTTTATTTAAAAATTTATTTCTTATTTAAAGGACATCATTAATTGTGTATGGAAGTCCCCATTAATAGTATTAACAGTTGCATATACATTTTAAAATAGTTTGGTGTATGAAGATTACAATGTAATTGGAATATATCCTTTATTTTACATGCAAAAAATCAAACTATAATAATGACAGTTCAAAGCAGAACTGTTAATATGGTGTGTCTGTGATTGTCAGACGATACAAAATCAATATCTTATTTTTCAAATAACTCAATTGCACATGAATTAAAAGTAAAATTTTTATTAGTTTTATCAACAAGTATCAAGACTAGAAACTAAGAAACAATATATTTTATATATTGTTTCATCATTGGACATTACAAAAGTAGTACATAGAAGCCCAAAATTAATAAAGTCTTTTAGTTAAATTTAGGGTCCAACAGACTGACGAATTTAAAAGACAAGGTGCAAAATAATGAGTATATATATACTCTAATAAAAGTAACATAATATAAAAGTGACCCTATTAAAATGTTTTTAAAATGAGCGAGTATATTTTTAACACCTTTAACACAGCTTATTAGTATATTGATAACAATACATATGTTGTTATTGATATATTTTATGAAACAAGAAAGTACATCTTCTATTTTCATTAGCAGCATAGCTCGGTTAAGACGATCATAGGGCAATAGTACTTTATAAAGTTGTGATAACTCACTAGCTGTATGCCAATGCAGATTTCATTACAATGGTTTAACAGTTATAGAAAATGCAACCCACATTGAAATAGTTAACTAGTCTAGAAATAGTGAAATAGTTAGTCAAGCATTAAAATGTGATTAAATTTGAATTAGAGATAATTGTTTTAACAGTAATGTTTTTTATATTTCTTTATTTGAATAAATGTAAATGGTTAACAAGTAAATAGTGAACTGGTGTTTTGGAGTTTTATTGTTAATAGAGATAGAGAAGTTAAGAAGAGTAATACTCACGTCATAAATTTTACAACAGCCTCACATAAACCAACTTGCATTTTTCTTGCCTCTGGGGTAACTTGGTTTGGATAGAAGAATATTATACGTTTTAACTCCTAAAAGATATAAAACATATGTATTTAGATAAGTTTGCGATTTGATTTAAATTGTGATTAATAAAGATGTATTTACCTCCCCTTCTTTAGGTCCAAAATTTGAGTTGAAAATAAAGAAAGAGTGAATTCTTGCATGAACATCAATCATTTTGAGGATTTTAGTTGCGAATACTTAAAAAAATATATACACAACTAATTAGAGCATCCACATGCTATGTTCACCTTTTTTTTTTAAATGTTCAACTACAAAATTCAACTACAAAATCAACAATTTATTTCATCTCACAAAACATAACAAATAATTTGACAGTAACAAATTGACATTGACATTATGTTTTATAATCCATTTATTTACTTTTTGGCTTTGGGTCTAATAGCTTTTAAAAACAAAGTAATAAATTTTATATTTACAATATGAAAAACTTCATTAAAAGTAATAATTAACTATAATTAAACTATAAATAAAAAATATCATCTAATGACGTCGCAAAAATACTATTATAAAAAAATCGCAGGTAACCAAGGCAACTGAAATTTGTTTACTTACGGATTACGCAGATATTCTTTATTAATTTATTTTATATTATTGCTTACTGTTTTTGCGTTTTTAGATAGCTATAGATATTTTCAGTTAAATTCACCATAATGGCTACCCGAAACCCAAGACTTCCGCTTCTTCCTGGATATGGCACCAATCCTATGGTAAGAACTTAAGACACAAATATTGTTAAAGAAATTTTAATAGTCATACATAACATTTAAGTAATAATTTATTTATTCACAGATCGGAAAAACGAGTTTCGGAGTTCGACCTTTATTTACTACAATTGATAAAGTAAACATGCTAGTTGATAAATCAGAAGGAATGAGTAGAGTGCCATCATTGTATTGCCGAAAACAGGCACCTGACCAACCACCCTGGATCCTTTATGATAAGCAGGTAAAGTAGTTATTATCACCTAACTCCAAATAATGTACGTTTTTTTCAGCTTCAAATTTACATTTTTTTCGAAGTGGGGCAGTAACTTGATAGTGGCATTCCTCTCTCCAGCGTTACTTAAAATACCTAAAAACTGTCCTAGGTTGCCTAGTGCCCATAACCATAGAGCTTGTATAAAGAAAATTGTGAATGTGAAGGAAGCGAGGGAGTTTTGTCAAGATCGTGGCAAGTGGCGCTCCTTTGTCTCTGCCTATCCCTGTGGGAAAAAGGCGTGAGAGTTTTGATTGATTGTGACGCCCCCTGAAACTACCGCCCAGGGCGGGTGCCCCTGTTTGCCCCCCGAACCAGGCTTGTTTTTTTTTATTGGGACAAGTCACGACTGACATTATATGACAACAGCGCGCCTGATAATAGGCTAGAGTGCGGTCCATGAATAGAGGCCAGTGCTAGTTAAACAACTGCAAGTAGCAGTCACATCCACTATGCCGGCCTTGTTTGAACCGAGAAATTATAAGCTACGACCGGGAATCGAACACGGTACTTTACGCATAACGGACTGATGCAATAACTAATTTTATTGCATCACGTTTGTAGTTTTATATTATAAAGAAATGATATTGTTTCAGATTCTAAGATTTCAAGCGTATTTTCAACAATCCCTTCACGAAATGCGTGTCGGATCGCGCTTGATACGAAAAGTTGACATTTACTTCTATCTGGACGATGGGACTATTAAAGTTATGGAGCCTAGGACTGATAATAGTGGAATTACCCAAGGTATTTAGATGATTTAAGAAGTAATTAATCACTTTTAAATTAGTAGAACTCGTTTAATTTAAAGTTGAAAATTTTATAATTTGTGCCTTTTTTTAAACTCGCGCGGTAAGAATCTTTTTTTATTTTTTTATTGTGACGACATCTAATCTCAACCTGGCTAATGATAAACAAGAAGAGGTCCAAGAATGCCGACGAATGAAAAAACGAAGTGGACGACAGGCGTGGACGAACGGTCAGCGGCTGGTTTGTTGCGCGTAAAGTCCCGCGCTCGATTCCCGGCCGGAGCAAATAGTAATTTCATAGCTTTTATTTGTAATATTTAATAACGGCATTGTAACGCCATTCCGAACGACAAGATGCTAGTTGCATCCACCAATAGTTGTCGTTTACAATGGGTTCCATAATTCCCACGCTTGAACGCCCACGGGGATTGCAGTATACTCACCGCACGTTCAGAAGACGCTGCTGACCATTTTTCGGTGAACCTGGTCGAGTTTTAGGACATCCCGGGTTCATTCGTTTTTTTTGGATATTAATCGGAGACATCCTCAAGAAAGCTGAAAGCTAGGTTGCCTAGTGCCCATAACCTTAGAGCTTGTATGAAGAGAATTGTGGATGTGAAGGAAGTTGTGTCAGGATCGTGGCAAGTGGCGCTCCATTGTCTCTGCCTGTCCCCAAGGGAAAAAGGCGTGACAATTTGATTGATTGTTTGATATTAATTGGTCCCCGTCCGCGACCATTACCTAATCTAAGATTGAATAATTACTAATATCATTCTAGGTACATTAATAAGTAGGCAAAGAATCAAACTCCCTCATAGCTATGACTTATTTTTTGATGTACTCGATCTAAACATTGGGTTTGAAGTTACCTTCTTTGGTAAAGTTTTCAAGGTAGCGTATGTTTATATATTTTTATTTATTGAGACGAGTCATGTTACTTTGACTTGCCAGATGGTAAGCATAAAAAGGTTCAAGAGCGCCTTTGATTAAGAATACAACATTGTATTCTTGATCAAATAAGAGAGCCGAAGACTCAAAAAAGCGTGTTATTTTACGGTTGCCTCAGTCGCGTCACTATGCCAAAGGGCCCTTACACGCTCCGAATTTTGTTATTTTGTTTTTATTTACATTTCTATTCTAAGTTACTAAAGTGCTTGTATCATAGAAACAGGACGACGAAAGTACATATATCAAAGATTCATTGGTCACGTAAGTTGGCAAGAGTAGTCAGATGCACAGAAGTCGTTTTTTAGGTGTTACACCGAGAAAAGGAGTCGAGCCCCTCTAGTGTTAAAAAAAATGCGAACCGAGATATTTTGACGGATTTAGGTTCGTCTTAGGACGTGTTAATAATGAGCCTAAAATCTAACAGCTGAACTATTGCAGGTTTTTTTTTATTCGCCGGTAAAGTTGCGAAAACGTAGTTTTTCGCAATTATAATTTTTTCTTGACTATTTAGATAAAAATGTTGCTAGAAGGACTTGTAGATATTAAGAATATCTACAAAATGAGACCAGTTGAGTTCAAATTGGTTCTTTTGTTTTTTTACAAAATACGGAAAACCGCTAAAAATCGATGTTTTTTAAAGAACGTTTCAAACAAACAATTTTATACCTAGACGTCTCCAATTTTAATAGACTGTAGACTTTGACATGTAGTGATAGTGGTATTTTTACCCATCGGCAAAGTTTTTACATTTGATGAATATATTATATTATATTCATGACCCGAACGTAGTCTAAACAATAATTTTAAGTATGGTAGTAATTTATGGTATACGAAACCATCATCAAAAAAACTCATTGTTATTAGGGGTAATTTTTAAAGGTACACCTTTATGTACTGCGATCTTCGCTAAACGGTCAGTCTCCTCGTTACCCTTTAAACCCACATGTGACTGAACCCATTGCAATCTCACAGCTAATAAATATAAAAATTAAATGCAATAATCCATAGATACACGTCAATTATTTGTGTTTTTCGTTTTAATAAACACGGGATTTCCTAATAAATATAATCTCTGCTCCCATTGGTCGTAGGGCATATTTTTTTATTTAGAGAAAAAATCTCCAATCAAATGACCAAAGTTTCGAAACGATTCCGAAACTTAGCACTTTTTCGCACTTCGATTTAAATCGTTACTAAAATTAATTAGCTGTGAGAAAAGACTGAAACTACAACTCTTAAGGAAGAGAATGAGCTCAAATACAACACTCTAGGACCTACCGAAGAGGTAATAATTAAGTTGCAAAAAGTGCTTTTTAAATTATAAAATGGAATTTTACAAAAAATATAAAAGAAAAAAATTCCAAAAAAACACCACTAACACTACATGTCAAAGTCTACAGTCTATTAAAATTGGAGACGTCTAGGTATAAAATTGTTTGTTTGAAACGTTATTTAAAAAACATCGATTTTTAGCGGTTTTCCGTATTTTGTAAAAAAACAAAAGGACCAATTTGAACTCAACTGGTCTCATTTTGTACATATTTTCAATATCTACAAGTACTTTTAGCAACATTTTTATCTAAATAGTCAAGAAGAAATTATAATTGCTAAAAACTACGTTTTCGCAACTTTACCGGCGAATAAAAAAAAACCTGCAATAGTTCAGATGTTGGATTAGGCTCATTATTTCCACGTCCTAAGACGAACCTAAATCCGTCAAAATATCTCGGTTCGCATTTTTTTTGGGCAAAACCCCCTTTTCCCGGTGTATGTGTATAGGTACGCGAGGGACGCGGGGCATGAGGTAACAAAGTTCCGTGCGCGCGATTGGCAGGCCAGTCGATCATTGACTCCCGCGTGGAATCCATGCTCCGTTCGCTCCCGCGTACACTTGGGTGCACTGAAATTTGACCACTGGTTTTCGTATCATTTTTACTACATATTAGTCCCCCGCCGCGCCTGTCCGTTCGCGATAAACTTAAAAAATTAATCCATTAAATTGTCCCGCCTTTTTCGCACAGGGATAGGCAGAGAAAATGGAGCGCCACCTGCCACGATCCTGACATAACTCCCTTGCTTCCTTCACATGCACAATTCTCTCCACACAAGCTCTATGGTTATGTGCACTAGGCAACCTAGCTTTTTTGAGCATGTCCGATTTGGTCCAGGGTGGGTCTGCCTCGATTAACGCATCCATGAACATCAGATTTATAAATTTCTTTCGTCCATCTACTTTCACTTAAACTACTATTATTATTTTTTATGAATCTAAAGAGACCCTTTTTTATTGCACGCCAGTGTACATGCGCAAACCTTCCCCCACTACGTTAAAATCTTGCCAACTTACGTGCCTCGGACTATACTACCATTACACTATACCGGCCTTGCTCCAGCTTTACACCTTATAATTGCAGATAGTGAACTGTGACAATTTCACGAGAGTATTCCTAAATAGACTTGGAGTTAATGTGCCTGACCCACTTCCATGGCCTGATGCGGTTGAAGTAAGTAATAGTATATATTATAATCAATAAATCAATCAATCCAATTGTCATGTTTTTTTCCATAGGGATAGGCAGAACGAATGGAGCTCCACTTGCCACGATCCTGACACAACTCTCTCGCTTCCCCCACATCCGCAATTCTTTTCACACAAGCTCTACGATTATGGCGAGCAATGTATATATTATATCATAGATACACCGGTACCGGAAGTGGTTTTGAGTGGTTTTGAATCTGGGTCTCTTTGTTTGCGAGACCATTTCATTAACACTAAACCACGGGTAATAAAATGGAGACTCGCTTTAATGCTTTCTTATTTGCTCTAAAATGGTTTCTGTTATCTGTGGGTTTATGCCGCCGGTTAAAGACCGGGGCACACCGGACACCGGATGCGTGTGCATTATATTCACTACAATCCTTTTCTTTATTAATATCTTTTGCCCCTTCTGGAGCAGAAGATTCTTGGCATAACAGCAACAATAATGCTTCTTCATAAGAAGAACTGCTGCTATACAACATCTTTTTGCCAAATGCACACAATATGGCTTCTGTCAACGTAGCTTGCACGCATCGATACTCTGCGTGACGTGTGCGTATGCAGCAATCCGGTGTGTCAGTACTGGCACGCACACGCAAAGGTTATAGACACACGCCACGCCACGCGTCTGGTCTGGCCCAGGCTTTAACAATGCTTTTAAAAAATATTTATTTGTAATTAAATATTATTTATAATTAATTTAAATATTGCAGAAATCAATAAATCCATATAAGCCTCCAAAACATTTTCCGTTTAAGCAATTTCTTGATTTTGATCGACAAGTTTTAAGGTATGTTGGGGATGTGCTAAGTTTTAAGATCCTCCAGTTTTAGGTCTCTTAAGTTTTAAGTCGCCTCCATTCATGAAACGCACTCTTGTCTACATTGTCATGCTGTCATATGACGATAACATTCATGATCTTACTCCAAAAGATATTTAAAATTGTGTTTAAATATTTATAAGTAATTTTTTGGTACTAAATTAACTTAAAACATGCCTGTCTAAAGCTCGGCATTTTTTTTGGTAATGGATTAAAATTAGAAAGGGCATTAATTAACCTTTGATCTATTTCGAAGTGTAAGTACTAAAATATAGTTAAAAAACTAAAAAAACACGCTAATAAGTCGACTAAAAAGTGGAATAAATAGTAAGCAAGAGGTCCAAGAATGCCGACGAATAAAAAAACCGAGTCAGAGTACGATTGCCTCAGACGAAAAACTATTTATTGAAATTTTTATACTGGCTTCGGTTTTTATTACGAGTACAAATTTCCATATTATTTAGATGTCTAGAAGTGGGTAAAAATTAATTTAAAAGATTCCGTTGCAGAGTTACATACATGTATGTAACATGCTAATAAAAGCATGTTAAAGGACAGGAAGCATCAGCATTCTGTCAACCAAATCGGCAGTCAAACTAAAAGTTTTGGCACGTTTTTTTTATTGTGACTCGACATATGACAGCAACCCGTTTGATGTTAAGCCGAAGTGTGGTCCATGAATGAATGTCACTGCTACTACAATTCAATAACTGTGAGTAGCAATCACATCCACTATGCCGGCCTAGATGGAACCGGCAACTTTACAAGCTGATCCCGAAACGTGATCAAATCACTTCACGGTCTGTATACTTGTAAGTGGTGGTACTACCCCGAATCGGCAGACTGGGTACCACTGCCTACCACTCTTTGATAACCAGACCCGAAGCAAACTCTTTTTTTTTTATCAACAAATATTTGCAATATTTAATGTTATTAAATATTAAAAATAAAAGCTATGAAACGTCATTTCTTTTAGAATAATCGATAAGTGAAATGCCACCTGCTCATGTGGTAGCCCTGTTCTGTAACTTGGGATCATCAAGCGAAGCATGAAAAATAACCTAAGCCGGCATAGTGACAGAGACTGAGGCCCTCTTTTTATACCAGTCGACCTCTCCTTTTATACCATCAAGTCCAATATCGAGTTTCTATAAAAAGAAACTCTTTTGAAAAGAGTACCTTGGATTTATTTCTTGTACATACTTCTACCACATAATTAGAGTTATGTAAAAATGACAATATTCTGTAAATACATCATGCCAGCACTAAAAACATTAATACTTCGATCATCATTATATTATATAGATACACAATTGCCGCTCAAAAAGCGACAAAATAAATGCAAGTCCGATTGATGTTGGACTTGCATTTGTTTTCAGTCCGAAATGATGTATGTACCATTACATATGTGACAAGTTTATACTTTAAAACAATGTGGTTAAATTCAGTTTACAATTCACCATCAATTCTCTTACACAGTTTATACCGTTGTTAGTAACATCTGATGTGCAGATACTTTTATGACATTATTTTGTTTGGGACTGTGTATGTATTAAAAAAATATTTATGACAGATGCGTTTAAATATGTAAATACATTTAGATTCTACGGCTATTGGGATGATTCGGAGTCTGAATTTGGTTATATTCATAATATGCAGATACATTATTACTTAGCCGATGATACGTTTGAGATTAAAGAAATTATGCCGGAAAATTCTGGAGTAGAATCTGGACCTATGTTCATGAAAAGGATGAGGTTGCCCAGGGTATGTAGAAGATTTTCATTATTGCATGTTGACCGCACACTGTTGTTTTTACAACTTTATAATTATAAAAGTAACAGTGCTTGTATCATAGAAACTGGGCGATCTAAGTACACATATAAAATATACATTGATATCGGCAAGTGACCTTTGGACCTTCCCTTACTTACCATCAGGTCGAGTCAGAATAAAAAACAGACTTTGTCAGCAGACTAGGCGACATGTATGAATATTTTAAAAAAAATAATCTTTCAGAAAATCCCATCTAAGATAGAAATGACTGGTGGACCACCTGAGGCATCATATGGTCCAGGCGACTTGAGTATTGGAGCTATACTTAATGTATTTGGACGAAAAGTAGTCATCACCGATTGCGATCCATTCACTAAAGAATATTATCGTGTTACTTATGGATTTGGTAAGTTTATTCTCACAGAAGTGGCCAGTCACAATAGAGCTCTACTATTTTTATCCGACATTTTGATGGTAAGCCAGAAAAAGTCTAAGAGCTTCAACGACTAATAACACCGATTTAGTTTACGGTTGATTCAGACCGATCACTATGCCCACCTAGGGTACTTTATCACGCTTGGCTTGAAGGATCTAAGGACAAAGGATGGGGAGAACATGTAGGCTGGTAAAGTATTCAACTATCCTTTTATGATCAAATTGTCACGCCTTTCCTGGGTCTGCAACGTCCTGGGTCTGTCTAGTTTATCGTAATCTAATAAGTAATCAGCTTTTTTTTATGAAATCTATTCCGACGCTTACTGAGATTGTAGATGATTTACACGGCACGCTTCTAGCATGCTAGATGTGAATAAACGACGCGACGTCTGTCAGTGTCTGGCACGGAACGTATCTGGCACGCTCGATGTTTGACTGTAGATATAAACTCTTTAACCAGAACTTTTCCTTAAAGGGAATATCGGGTTTGGGCCGAGATAGTGACGGCGACTTTGGCAGCCGTGAACTGTTTTAGTTTTAGTTTTTTAGGCGTCAGCACTCTTGGACCTCTATCATGATTACCATCAGACAGGTCGAGGTCAGATGTCGAGTCACAACAAAAAACATCCGTATTGATGAATCTAATGCTCTCACAAAAAAGTAATAACAAAATATTATAATGAATTAAACAAATTTTATGCGGACCACTATCACGTTTATTTTAGTTTTGATGAACAGCACCTCAGTCTCTCCGTGACCACGATGGCTGCAAAGCTCTCGAAACGTCGGAATAATAAAATAAAATTATAAAATCAAAACCAAAATAAACGCGATAGTCAGCAGCATATTTTTTTTATTCATTAATATAAGAAAATATTATTTCAATTCATAACAATATTTCAGATGCCTTTACACCTCTTCCTCAGCCTGCCGACCGTGGAGGTGAAATAATACTAACTGATGTAAAGGACAGGCAACTACCTCCTTGGAACGGCTATGGATCCTTTGATGATTCAGCTGAAAACTGTCGTACTGTAGAACCCAAGCCACCGCATCGGGATTTTATCAAGTTCCTTCATAAGGATAGGTAAGTTACTTTATATTTGTAAAAATGTATTAATAAATGCAGGATCAAGGTAAGACTGAAGAGAGAATACAAAAGATCAGTACTACCCCGGATCGACAGACTGGGTACCACTTTTTGATAACCAGATTCGAAGCAAATATCTACCTCTTTTTTTAATAGTTTTTTATTAAAAAAAGTTTTTCATATATTACATTTTTATTAAAAAACATCCATTTTTGAATAATTTATTTAAAATAACATTTGAAATATTTAATATAAATAATAAATATATATAATAAATATTTGCTCCGACCGAGAATCGAACTCGGGACTTTACGCGCAACAAACAAATCGCTAAACCGTCCGTTCGCGTCTGTCGTCAAAATTCGATAATTGTAATATCCGATCCGTATACATCTTGAGTTAGCGCTCTTTTTATCTGCCATCATTATAAGAAAGTTATAAGTAAAGAAGACATTTCTCGTTCTAATTTACAGAGTTGGTTTCGATTCTCATATACTTAGATTTGCAGCACGACTCATTACTGACAATCCAATCGACGAATGGCGGTATTTTATTGTCAAATATTTTTTAAGTGATGATACAATTGGCGTATTTGAACTTGGTGAACGTAATTCTGGATTTAAGGTATGCGATTTTCAATTCATTAACCATGTTTTTAAATATGAAATGGTTATTTTTATTTTGGCCGGCATAGTGACGACTGAGGCAATCGTTAATAGTAACGTTTTTTCAGTCGCCGGAGCTCTTGTAACTATTCTTTATCATCAGGAATCTTAAGTTCTATCAGAATCGTGGAAAGTAGAGTTTCGTTGTCCCCGCCTATCTTTGGGAATCAGACGTCCCAATTCGATTGAGTATTATGTTTAATTTGATAATTTTAGCATGTTGATTTAATGATAATTATTTGTTTTGCAATAATAATGTTAAATTTGTACGAATAATATTTCAAGTATACTCAAAAATAATATTTTATTGAGTAAAGGTTTAAAATCAGTAAAACCCGTGTCAAGGGTTTTAGGTATATTTAAAACCCCTAGGTATATTAGGCTCTCCTTAAAAGAATACTTTGAAAATCATTTGTTTTAGGGAGGAAACTTCTTCCGTCGAAGCAAGATGTATTTACCTGATGTAGAATTCTTCGTACCAAAAGAGCCACCAGCTTATACTGATAAAGACATGTGGATCGGCAATGAGCTGGTCATTAATCAGCACAGATTCAGACTCATAGCTGCTGACGAGTATGCTCTTAGGTATATGGAGCTACATTCTGATGAGGTTAGAAAAGATATTTTTTATTATTAAACATTCCTATACTAAGCTACTAGAGTGCTTGTATCATAGAAACAGGACAACCAGAAATATGTCGAGCCATAATAATAATAAAATAATATAAAATATATCAACAATACATTTACTGTAGCAATGAGCTGGCCACATAACCAATGACCGATAAGCAAAAAGAGTTTCCAAATGGTGGTCGAGGACCAAGATATGTGCCTTGGGGAAACCTATGTCCAGTCCAGCAGTGAAGGTTTGCATATATTCAGTATAATATATCCAGCCTAGTTGTTATACTCGCAATTAAATAAATTATAAGTTGTGAACCAATATTACAGCTGTAAGTCAACAAGTTGATGGCAACTGGGGCAAACGCCTAGGGTATCTAGGCCGTCATAATTTATGACTATCACTGGTCGTTTTTATCTATTAGACTAGTAAAGGATATGACATAAATATTATTATATATTTTTTCAGTATCTAAAAGCAAATGTGCCTTTAATAATGGATAAAATAAGACGTAAATTGGCGTCTGAAGAGAATGGATATAAAAATTTTGTTGCTAAATATATGAATGTCGTGGTACCAGATAACAAGGCACTTATGTCTGTTCAATGTTTTAAGTAAGTGACTTTGATTTCTAGATGTTTGTCTACATCTTTGAGTAAGAAATATACTCTAAATATTTTTCATCATCATCATCAGACAGAACGCATCCACTGCTGAACATAGGCCTCCCCCTTAGAACGCCATTTGCCAAGTTGCCAGTTGTATCCACTGGTTATTCGTTACTTTCACTATGTCGTCAGTCCACCTAGTGGGAGGCCTACCTACGCTGCGGGAAAACACTAGAAAACAATAAACCAGTGAAATGTTAGTTTTATTATTACGCAAATTACAAAAATAATTGGGAAAAATTTGGCTTTATTCACATTTTGTGCAAGTGTGACGTCACAAGTCTATTAGGATTGTGGGCATGCCCTTCGTGCCCACGACGGTGGATCCGCACATACAGGGTTATTCGGTCTAAGCCGAAATGACGCGCCCTCCACCGCATTTGCGCACACGAGAAAACCTGAAATATGAATGCAACACACCGAAAACGCAATTGTAATTTGTCATTCAGTTGCTGGTTGGACACAAAAGGAGGAGCATGCTGATAAAGTATAATAGTATAGTTAGAAATATTTGCATTCACACATTTAAATAAATCAATAAAGTGAAGGGGCGCGTCATTTATAGTTAGACAAGCTATACTCATTTACATCTAGCGTCACTGAAGTGTTTCTTTTCTACTTACCCTATAATCATTTGTATTAACATACAAATATTTATTTTTTATTCGAACAGGCAAGCTCTTCTTGAAATTATGTGCGAAAATATGACCGAACACGAGTTCGTTACTATCATTCGCCATTTCCGTGGTGATTACGGAAAACAGAATAGTCCGAAACGGGATATGGTCAGGTAAATACGACATAATATCAATCAATCAAACTAATACGGCCTTTTCCCACAGGGATAGGCAGAGACAATGGAGCGCCACTTGCCACGCTCCTGACCTAACTCCCTCGCTTCTCTATCACAATCCTTCCAAAAACCGAGCAGCCTGGAACTAACTGGGTTTTTTAGTCGTCGTCACTCTTGGACTTCCTCTTGCTTATCATCAGGTGGGTCGAGGTCAAATGTAATATAATTCGTATAATAAATCTAAAATGTATAATAAATCTTAGACGTTAGCCTATGGAGTGGAATGAGTCCCATGCGTGGGAGAGACTGCATAAACTTGTTTTTTTAGGTCACTAGTGTTCTCAGACCTAACCCGTGCTCTTTGGGATGATCGTAATCGTCTCCTCGAGGGTTTGAAGCATGCTGATGAAAACAACAGTGCGACTTTACCGGTGCCTAGGTTACGTCAGTTGTTAAGAGCTCACCGATTCCCAATTAATACTGATCTCATGGACTGTATGCTTGAGGTGTAAGTATATTTTAAACTACAAAGGTAAGTATGTGTGGCGACCACTACATGCTACCGCTAGATGGCGTTGCATGTGTCCAATATCTCGCATACGATTTACCGACAAAGTAATCAATATATATGCGCTCCAACGACGAAACGTCACCGGCTAAGTTGAGCCCAGTACGCAACACGCGTACTGTAGGCGATCTCCTTTCCTTTTCTAAATTGCGGAATAATGCTATGCTAAATATGTACAAAGGCGAACCTACTACCGCAAGAAAATACTATTATTTTCCTACGAGTTGATTCATATAAAAAGACGACCACAATCTACTATATAGATACTACGTAGACGACACAACTTTGTTGCTTCCAAATTCAAATCATTTACGCCATGAGTTATTTATTTAGTTATTCGAAGAAAAAACAACAGAAGGTACAAAAAAACAATAATTAAGAATTTTTAAACATAAACATAACTTAATGATGGAACCAAAAATAAAATATAAAAAAAAACAATACAATAACATAATATGTAATTATTAATCACATTATCTTTGTCTATCCAAATGGAGGAAGGGCGTGATAACTTGACCTGATTATTAATTACGTAGTACACTTCACCAATAATTCACCAATAAGCTGTAATAACATAATTCGAAATTATTATGTTCCTTGCCACTTTTAGCATAGGTGCATTAAACTTTTGTTTATAAATATTATAGTAGTGGAAACGATATATGTTTTTATCATTAGAAATAACAAAAGTAGTACATAGAAACCCAAAACGAATAATGTCCTTTAGCTCTGTATAAAATATCCGTAAAATGTGAAGTTAAGGAGTGGTGCAACCCATTTTTCTTTTACTTATACGATACTTTTTACAAATTCGTAAATTATAATTTCTGGTACAACCGGCTGATGGATTAATAATTATACATAACATGATAACAAGAAGTATCATTGCTGTTTTGACGCTACGAGGTCAATCACGTGATAAATAAAAAACGCTTAAGTTAAAATCGAAAAGAAGACTGTTTTATTTGACATAAATAGAATAAAAACAAAAGAATAAATGTGCTCGAAAATGGAAATATTTATGCTATGCTCACTATGCATTAGCAATCGAGTTAATATACATTGGTCTTGTTGGCAATTTATTTAGTAGTTGAGTAGGTTCCTGCGGTAACGGAGCATTGCGGGAGAGGAGGGGTGAACAAAGACACACTCCTCCCGCACTTCAGTTAGGCGTCTGGTAGTATAAATCTCATTATTGTGGCTCGACATATGACTTGTAAGAAAGCACCCCGCCTGATGTTAAGCTGGAGTGCGGTCCATGAATGGAGATGGCTGCTACTACAGTTAAATAACTAAGTGACAGTCACTCCACTTTGTCAGCCTAGTTGGAACTTATAAGCTGATCCCGACTAAGTCACTTCACGGTCTTCACGGTAAGTGGTGGACTACCCTGGATCAGCAGACTGGGCACCACTGCCTACCACTTATTGACAAATAGACCCACAGCAAATATCCGCCTCTTTTTTTATTAACAAACGTTTGTAATATTTAATTAAATTAATAATTATAACAAACTAGCAAACCCGGCGAACTCCGTTTCGCCACCAGATGGCATCGTTTTATGTAACATTTCGTTTGGTGATTAAAAGATGAAATATTTTTTTTGTTTTATATTTGAAAAGACTTTTTTTATTTCATTTCACAACACAGTAATGAATTAATTTTGATTACAAAAATGAAGTGTTATTTAGTTGAACTTCTCTAAGTATTGAAAGTGAATCCAAAGTAAATACTGAATCGAAGCGTTATACGTGTCCGCAAATTATCCGTTTCATTGAAGTGCTCTTTGGTAAACCACATTTTTTGTTTTTTGGTCTGACGTTAACACAAACAAAGCGGATGGTTTTCCAACTCGTGAACACGCAACATATAACTGCCCATGTGAAAAACAATGATTTTCTAAATTTATCCCGCAAACACTAAGCGATTCGCCTTGCGACTTGTTAATTGTCATTGCGAACGCAAGGCGAACTGGAAATTGTAATCGTTTGAAGTCAAACGGAAGATCAGTCGGAATCATTGGTATTCGAGGAATACATACATTTTCACCTGCGTACTTTCCGTTAATAATGGTTGCCTCAATCAAATTCGGCATAAGTATTTTTAACGGAAGTCGAGTACTGTTGCAAAGTCGCGGTGGATTCAAATTACGCAATATTATAATAACTGTACCAACTTTGAGTTGCAAGTTATGTGGTGGAAATCCTGGTAACTCCAGAGAGTTCAAAAACTCCGTTGGATAATTTACTACATCATCGGGATTTGTTATGGAATCAACGGATTTGTATGTCACCAAATCGCCAGCAATTTTTGATTGAATGGTGAAATTCAGTGCGTGTACATCATTATTCTGTGCGGCAAGAATTGCTCGTTGACTTAACCAAGCATAATTCTGATAATTCTCACTAATGTTTGGGAAAACATTTTCAATAAGAGCTAATTGAGAGTCTACAAAACGGCTAAAGTCGTTGGTAAGAGTAATTAATCCAGATGTCGCATCAACTGGGACTTTTCCATTTCCAACAGCTAACAATTGTTTGGAAAATTTGGAAAATTTTGATCATTTTGAAGTTGAACTCTCATATTAGTGGTTAGCGATAATGTTTTTACATTATTCCATAAAGGTGATGCCTTCAGGCAAGCATTCAATTCATCTGCAGGCCTTCCGCGGGGAATTACTGGCAACGTGTGCCTGAAATCGCCTGCCAAAAATATCATTAAACCGCCAAAGATGTTGTTATTTCGCCGAAGATCCTTCAGTGTGAAGTTAAGTGCTTCAAGTGATTTCTTATGTGCCATTGTGAACTCATCCCAAACAATGAGCTCGCATTGCATCAACAATTTTCCCATTGCACTGGATCGGGAAATATTGCATGTTGGAGTATCAATTGTGTTTAAATTGAGTGGCAACTTAAGCGCAGAATGTGCAGTACGACCGCCATCTAGAAGAGTCGCCGCAATCCCAGATGATGCTAACGCCAAAGCTATGTCACATCTTGATCGGATAGTGGCCAAAATCAATGAAATGACAAATGTTTTCCCTGTTCCTCCAGGTGCGTCCAGCGGGGTTAGGTTGGGCGCATAAAACGACAATCGTTTCGCGTCGACGATAGTCAAAGCTAGGTTGGAGCTACTAAAACGAGACGAACGTTCGTTCGGACGAGAGTCGTCGAAGGATGACAGCTGCGAAACGTTATACTTCATATAAAACTCATTTATTTGGTAGGTTGGCGCATAATCGTCTGTCGTCGGACGAGAGAAGAAATGTCAATTGTCGACGATAGTGAAATTTGCGTGTTTGTATTTGATAATATTTTTTATTTATCCTAATCTTAATTTGGCGCTAATATTTCAATATATTTTATGTGCCAAAGTTGTGTATGTATATTTTTAGCAATTATAATTATAATTTTAAAGTTATATTTAATATAGTAATTTAAAGTTGTATTGTATTGTATATAAATTAAAATTTATATACAATCAATCAACCAATCAAAATGTCACGCCTTTTACCACAGGGATAGGCACAGTCAATGGAGCGCCACTTTGCACGATCCTGACACAGCTCGCTCGCTTCCTTCACATTCACAATTCTCTTCATACAAGCTCTACGGTTATAGGCACTAGGCAACCTAGCTTTCTTAAGGATGTCTCCGATTTGATCGGCCAAATTCGGCCGGCTCCTTATTTTATTATTTATTTTCGTCACTCCACATACACTCCTTAACAACCGCATTTCTACAGCGTTAATTCTACTCACATGCTTATTCTGCCACACCCAACATTCACTTCTATACATTAATGTAGGAACAAGCACCGCATTATGAACAATAATAGTAACCATTTCATGTTACTCATACGCCTAAGATGCAAGGATTACTTGATCGTCGGCGTACAAGAGATATTTGATCACCAAGACATTCATTCTCAAACCATACTCCCTTTCGCGCAACTCTTTTAGACATTTATATACTAAGCTACTAAAGTGCTTGTATCATAGAAACAGGACAATCAAAGTACATATATCAAAGGTAACGGCAAGTGGTTAAGAACCCGTGCTCTCGGTTTGCGTAACCATTGGATTGTCGCCTTTCAATCTCGGGTTCGATTCCCAGTCAGAGCAAATATTTGTTTCATACTTTTATTTGTAATATTTTATTGTGACTCGACATATGACAGCACCTCGCTTGATGTTAAGCTGGAGTGTGTTCCATTAATGGATGTCACTGCCACTACAATTCAATAACTGTGAGTAGCAATCACGTCCACTATGCCGGCCTAGTTGGAACCGTCAACTTACAACCCGATCCCAAAACGCGACCAAATCACTTCACGGTCTGTATACTTGTAAGTGGTGGTACTTACCCCGGATCAGTACACTGGGTACCACTGCCTACCACTCTTTGATAACCAGACCCGAAGCAAATATCCACCTCTTTTTTATTAACAAATATTTGCAATATTAATAAATATTACAAACAAATATTTGTTCCGACCGGGAATTGAACCCGTGACTTTACAAACCAAGCAACAAACCAATCGCTAACCGTTGGTTCACGCCTGTCGTCAAATTTTGTATATTGTTTCTTATATATCCTCTTTTTATTTGTTTATTGTGATCTACATCTGAACTCGACCCGCCTGATGATAAGGGAGAGGAGGTCCACGAGTGCTGACGACTGTAAAAACCGAGTCTTCATGCTGGCCAAAGGTGCTTCTTTACGCACGCATCACTCGAAGTAGCCAAGGTTATAGGATGGATAAAACACATGCAGTGGCGTAGTGTGGCGGGGGCGGAGGGGGCGGCAAAATTTATAAAAACTAAAATATCGCTAAAATTTGAACATGAACTTCATATTTTTGTTGTACCTATGATTGAAACTTCTAAATAAGGGGGCGGCAAATTGTTTTTCCGCCCCGGGCGGCTGACTTCCACGCTGAACACATGGACTGGTAAAGCATTTCACTTACCGATTGTTCTACAAAGAAAAGACGCACCGAACTTTTTACTTCGACTGCCGATTCGTTCGACAAAATGCGGCAGACTGGGTACCATTGCCTGTTACTCTTTGATAACTAGACCCGAAGCAAATATCCATCTCTTTTTTATTAACAAATATTTGCAATATTTAATATTATTAAATATTACAAATAAAAGCTATGAAACAAATATTTGCTCCGACCAGGGATAAACCCCGGGACTTTACGCGCAACAAACCAATCGCTAACCGTTCGTCCACGCCTGTCGTCATGTTGTTCGTCACCTTGATCAGGATGCCAAGATTCACTTGTCAGTTTCTCAGGATCAACTTGTTGGTTCCTCTAGGTGACTGCTACTTGCAGTTATTTAGTAGCAGTCGCATCCATTTATGGCCGCACCAGCTTAACATCGAGCCACAATAGAAATATATATATAGACCAGGCTTTGAAATAAAAGCACATTGATTAATTCATAATTCTATACAGTTTTTATTTACTTCGAGTTACTATGTTATTTTATTTGCATATCACAATTACTTGTATAATACTAGCTGTTCTCCATGTTTATAAACTGTGACTCGTAACTTTAGTACATTACAGGACCCCTTGTATTCTCATGTATGTAGGCATGGGGGAATATTCTCCTCATTTTCCACCTCCATCTCTTTCTGATTATCTGAAAAAATAAAAACAATTTACATAATGTATAGGTTTATATATGCTGACTGTTCTTGCCTAAAACAAGTTTAGTAGAAGCGGTATACATCCTGGCAGATGTTGGCAAAAAGAGTGCTGACTGTTGACTCAGACTCTTTGTATCAGCCGAGTGTAAGGATCGGCTCTGGATGACTGTGGTGGGGCAAGTCCGCTTATCTATACAGACATCCACATAATTATTGATATAGTAAGTAGTAACAAATGAAGTTACTTTAATGGCAGCACTCTTTTTATCTCCAGTATATCCATCTTCGACTAAATTTTCAACCTGGAACAATACTCAATTTTAATTGGCTAAAATTCTAATCAAACAAAATTGTTATGCCTCAATTCTCACAGAGATAGGCAGACACAACGGAGTGCTACAATTGTTTGACCAAGATTATTTTCATATAATTGTTATTCATATAAGATTAATAATTATATAATTGTTGAATATCATTGTTAAAATTAAATATTCAGTTATTAATGTAATGTAATTATATATATATATATAAATATAATCATTATATTGTGATAACATATAATAACAGCATGCAACACATAAAAATGGCCAATATTATAATTAATAGTCCAAGAATTAAGTAACATCACAATCAAGCCTTATAATAGCAAATTTATCAATCTATCACACCTTAATGTTTACAGGTATATGCACACTGTCATTCTGTTACTCCATTAAATTTTATACTTTGAACTTTCAGGTGGGCATGTTACTATTAACATTTATTGGACATCAAAGTTAATTTATTTGTTGTTTTCTTACAATATAATTGCCAGCCTCTTGCACACTGCTTTCTCACCAATTATTAATTAAAATTGATTTTTTTATCTTCAACAATTCTGGGTGCCTCTTAAGAGTGCTACTATGTACCATCGATGCTATGTACCAATTGGAGTGACCTCATACGGTACTTTGTACAATATTTAATATCACTCCAAATCTTGTTACGATTCCTTTAAAAAGATGATATAATTAATATTAAATACCTTGCCATTTTAAACCTATTTTTCATCGCCCCAGCACGCGTTGCAGACAATTGTACAGCAAGTTCCTTCCACAGTTTATTTCCATCGATGTTAATATTTCTCCTTAATTCACCTTGAGGTTGCGGTGTCCTTAATATTGCTTATATCACCATGCCTTAAAAAATATATTAAATTGTAAAATTATAACAGTATGCCGAAACTAGCTATAATGTTTAAGCGATTATAAATTATTTTTAAGGATATTCTTCACATGTTGTTTATTCACATAAAACAATTAAGTAAATTTAAATAATTTTAGAACAATGTTAATGTTAACTTACTTCTGCATAAATTCCACGATGAATCTCATCTGCTACTATGTAGTTATTGTATGTTTTCTTTCTCCAAACCAAACAAATCTTATATTAGGTTATAAACAACCGTTTAATATTTTATGTTGAGCTGAAGTTTGACAATAATGACAGGATTTGCTTCGTCTGCCATAGACAAAATTAAGTATAAAAACGTTAGTAATTGACATTTGGGCGATGGACGAGAGTGCTGTACCAACCTAGCTACTATCGTTCGCGCGAGAGAAGCTATCGTCTGGACGAGAGTGCTAAACGATAGTGCTTCAACCTAACCCCCCAGGAAGAATAGACCACCAATATTATTGTCCACCGCTTGCATTAATGTTTCGTATATACAAAATAAAAATACACGTGATTGATTTGATGGTTTCCAATTGAAATGTTAGGAAACGAATAACTTATTTTTTTTTACTTTTTTTTGACAATTTCACAGTGCACACAATACCGGTTTGTCACATGAAATTAACTGAACAGAGAACAATGAGTAGCTGTCAAACAATGTATCACGCACCGGCGCCATCTGGGGGGTTAGGTTGAAGCACTATCGTTTAGCACTCTCGTCCAGACGATAGCTTCTCTCGCGCGAACGATAGTAGCTAGGTTGGTACAGCACTCTCGTCCATCGCCCAAATGTCAATTACTAACGTTTTTATACTTAATTTTGTCTATGGCAGACGAAGCAAATCCTGTCATTATTGTCAAACTTCAGCTCAACATAAAATATTAAACGGTTGTTTATAACCTAATATAAGATTTGTTTGGTTTGGAGAAAGAAAACATACAATAACTACATAGTAGCAGATGAGATTCATCGTGGAATTTATGCAGAAGTAAGTTAACATTAACATTGTTCTAAAATTATTTAAATTTACTTAATTGTTTTATGTGAATAAACAACATGTGAAGAATATCCTTAAAAATAATTTATAATCGCTTAAACATTATAGCTAGTTTCGGCATACTGTTATAATTTTACAATTTAAAATATTTTTTAAGGCATGGTGATATAAGCAATATTAAGGACACCGCAACCTCAAGGTGAATTAAGGAGAAATATTAACATCGATGGAAATAAACTGTGGAAGGAACTTGCTGTACAATTGTCTGCAACGCGTGCTGGGGCGATGAAAAATAGGTTTAAAATGGCAAGGTATTTAATATTAATTATATCATCTTTTTAAAGGAATCGTAACAAGATTTGGAGTGATATTAAATATTGTACAAAGTACCGTATGAGGTCACTCCAATTGGTACATAGCATCGATGGTACATAGTAGCACTCTTAAGAGGCACCCAGAATTGTTGAAGATAAAAATATCAATTTTAATTAATAATTGGTGAGAAAGCAGTGTGCAAGAGGCTGGCAATTATAATGTAAGAAAACAACAAATAAATTAACTTTGATGTCCAATAAATGTTAATAGTAACATGCCCACCTGAAAGTTCAAAGTATAAAATTTAATGGAGTAACAGAATGACAGTGTGCATATACCTGTGAACATTAAGGTGTGATAGATTGATAAATTTGCTATAATTAGGCTTGATTGTGATGTTACTTAATGCTTGGACTATTAATTATAATATTGGCCATTTTTATGTGTTGCATGCTGTTATTATATGTTATCACAATATAATGATTATATTTATATATATATATATAATTACATTACATTAATAACTGAATATTTAATTTTAACAATGATATTCAACAATTATATAATTATTAATCTTATATGAATAACAATTATATGAAAATAATCTTGGTCAAACAATTGTAGCACTCCGTTGTGTCTGCCTATCTCTGTGAGAATTGAGGCATAACAATTTTGTTTGATTAGAATTTTAGCCAATTAAAATTGAGTATTGTTCCAGGTTGAAAATTTAGTCGAAGATGGATATACTGGAGATAAAAAGAGTGCTGCCATTAAAGTAACTTCATTTGTTACTACTTACTATATCAATAATTATGTGGATGTCTGTATAGATAAGCGGACTTGCCCCACCACAGTCATCCAGAGCCGATCCTTACACTCGGCTGATACAAAGAGTCTGAGTCAACAGTCAGCACTCTTTTTGCCAACATCTGCCAGGATGTATACCGCTTCTACTAAACTTGTTTTAGGCAAGAACAGTCAGCATATATAAACCTATACATTATGTAAATTGTTTTTATTTTTTCAGATAATCAGAAAGAGATGGAGGTGGAAAATGAGGAGAATATTCCCCCATGCCTACATACATGAGAATACAAGGGGTCCTGTAATGTACTAAAGTTACGAGTCACAGTTTATAAACATGGAGAACAGCTAGTATTATACAAGTAATTGTGATATGCAAATAAAATAACATAGTAACTCGAAGTAAATAAAAACTGTATAGAATTATGAATTAATCAATGTGCTTTTATTTCAAAACCTGGTCTATATATATATTTCTATTGTGGCTCGATGTTAAGCTGGTGCGGCCATAAATGGATGCGACTGCTACTAAATAACTGCAAGTAGCAGTCACCTAGAGGAACCAACAAGTTGATTCTGAGAAACTGACAAGTGAATCTTGGCATCCTGATCAAGGTGACGAACAACATGACGACAGGCGTGGACGAACGGTTAGCGATTGGTTTGTTGCGCGTAAAGTCCCGGGGTTTATCCCTGGTCGGAGCAAATATTTGTTTCATAGCTTTTATTTGTAATATTTAATAATATTAAATATTGCAAATATTTGTTAATAAAAAAGAGATGGATATTTGCTTCGGGTCTAGTTATCAAAGAGCAGGCAATGGTACCCAGTCTGCCGCATTTTGTCGACCGAATCGGCAGTCGAACTAAAGAGTTCGGTGCGTCTTTTCTTTGTAGAACAATCGGTAAGTGGAATGCTTTACCAGTCCATGTGTTCAGCGTGGAAGTCAGCCGCCCGGGGCGGAAAAACAATTTGCCGCCCCCTTATTTAGAAGTTTCAATCATAGGTACAACAAAAATATGAAGTTCAGGTTCAAATTTTAGCGATATTTTAGTTTTTATAAATTTTGCCGCCCCCTCCGCCCCCGCCACACTACGCCACTGCATGTGTTTTATCCATCCTATAACCTTGGATACTTCGAGTGATGCGTGCGTAAAGAAGCACCTTTGGCCAGCATGAAGACTCGGTTTTTACAGTCGTCAGCACTCGTGGACCTCCTCTCCCTTATCATCAGGCGGGTCGAGTTCAGATGTAGATCACAATAAACAAATAAAAAGAGGATATATAAGAAACAATATACAAATATTGACGACAGGCGTGAACCAACGGTTAGCGATTGGTTTGTTGCTTGGTTTGTAAAGTCACGGGTTCAATTCCCGGTCGGAACAAATATTTGTTTGTAATATTTATTAATATTGCAAATATTTGTTAATAAAAAAGAGGTGGATATTTGCTTCGGGTCTGGTTATCAAAGAGTGGTAGGCAGTGGTACCCAGTGTACTGATCCGGGGTAAGTACCACCACTTACAAGTATACAGACCGTGAAGTGATTTGGTCGCGTTTTGGGATCGGGTTGTAAGTTGACGGTTCCAACTAGGCCGGCATAGTGGACGTGATTGCTACTCACAGTTATTGAATTGTAGTGGCAGTGACAACCATTAATGGAACACACTCCAGCTTAACATCAAGCGAGGTGCTGTCATATGTCGAGTCACAATAAAATATTACAAATAAAAGTATGAAACAAATATTTGCTCTGACTGGGAATCGAACCCGAGATTGAAAGGCGACAATCCAATGGTTACGCAAACCGAGAGCACGGGTTCTTAACCACTTGCCGTTACCTTTGATATATGTACTTTGATTGTCCTGTTTCTATGATACAAGCACTTTAGTAGCTTAGTATATAAATGTCTAAAAGAGTTGCGCGAAAGGGAGTATGGTTTGAGAATGAATGTCTTGGTGATCAAATATCTCTTGTACGCCGACGATCAAGTAATCCTTGCATCTTAGGCGTATGAGTAACATGAAATGGTTACTATTATTGTTCATAATGCGGTGCTTGTTCCTACATTAATGTATGGAAGTGCATGTTGGGTGTGGCAGAATAAGCATGTGAGTAGAATTAACGCTGTAGAAATGCGGTTGTTAAGGAGTGTATGTGGAGTGACGAAAATAAATAATAAAATAAGGAGCCGGCCGAATTTGGCCGATCAAATCGGAGACATCCTTAAGAAAGCTAGGTTGCCTAGTGCCTATAACCGTAGAGCTTGTATGAAGAGAATTGTGAATGTGAAGGAAGCGAGCGAGCTGTGTCAGGATCGTGCAAAGTGGCGCTCCATTGTCTGTGCCTATCCCTGTGGTAAAAGGCGTGACATTTTGATTGGTTGATTGATTCTATATAAATTTTAATTTATATACAATACAATACAACTTTAAATTACTATATTAAATATAACTTTAAAATTATAATTATAATTGCTATAAATATACATACACAACTTTGGCACATAAAATATATTGAAATATTAGCGCCAAATTAAGATTAGGATAAATAAAAAATATTATCAAATACAAACACGCAAATTTCACTATCGTCGACAATTGACATTTCTTCTCTCGTCCGACGACAGACGATTATGCGCCAACCTACCAAATAAATGAGTTTTATATGAAGTATAACGTTCGCAGCTGTCATCCTTCGACGACTCTCGTCCGAACGAACGTTCGTCTCGTTTTAGTAGCTCCAACCTAGCTTTGACTATCGTCGACGCGAAACGATTGTCGTTTTATGCGCCCAACCTAACCCCGCTGCTTAAAATATCGGTTTGTAGTACATGCTATCGATCAGAGATGGCGCTGATAAAAAAAGATGAAAAAAGATTTTCCCGCTTTTCTTTTCAACTTTTTCCAGAATTTTCTTTGCTATAAACCTCACGGAGCCCGAGACCTTTCCAACGAATGCAAAACCGTGGAAATCGGTTCGTGCGTTCTGGAGTTATAGCGTCAGGAAGGAAAACCCGACTTATTTTTATATAGTAGATAAAAGCTACTCGAATGAAATAGATAATTGCTCCGACCGGGAATCGATCTCTGATTTATTAATCTCTTTCGCACTTTGCCTTCTAACTACTATAGGCAAAGGTTTTTTTTATCCTCTTATAAATACAGTAATATTTTCATTCACAGTTTAAAAAAGGACGCCCAATGTAACGTAATTTATGATGATTTGATGGACTTCCTCGACTTCCAAATCATGCCTGTTGAGAATATGATAGATAGGGATTATATTAAAGTTATGCGACATTCTCCTGCACTCAAGGATACTGAGGTTAGTTATTCATCATCATCATTTGTCAGGCCTCAATTATACTTCTTGACTAAGGAGATTTGCAGTCATGGCAAGTGTTGCTAGTAATAAATTTTCAGCACACCTTGTAAGTGGTGGTACTTCCCCGGATCGGCATGGTTATCAAGGTACCCAAAGCAAATGTCCGTCTCCCTTTTTTTAGTTAACAAATATTTGAAATATTTAAAATAATTATTAAATATTACAAATAAAAGCTATGAAACAAATATTTGCTCTGACCGGGAACCAACCCGGCACTTTACGCGTAATAAACCAATCGGCCATGCCTGTGATCAAATACGCCTGCCTAGTGATAAATACGACGCTGAATCACCAATGGGAGGGCTGACCGTGCAACTTCAATGGGAATGACAATGAAATTCATTCCTATTTGTCAAAAAGTTACGCGGTCTCTGTTAGTGTCAAAAACAACTTTTATTCATTCGGACAATGAGCTTCAATGAGCTTGAACTGTTAATGAAAATAAACATCGATTCTTAGTGTGTTGCGAGGTCGCAATTTTAATTTTGAAGCTCAATAATGAAGTTCAACTGTCAAAACGAAGCTCATTCTCATAGTGATTGATTTGATGCGTGAAGAAGCACCTTAGGCCGGCATAGTGGCGGCGGCTGGGGCAGCGGGGAACTGACTCAATTATTCCAGTCGTCGCACTCTTGGACCTCCTCTTGCTTATCATCAGGCGAGTCGAGGTCAGATGTCGTGTCACAAAAAAAAAAAAAATTACGCGCTGTACATAACGCTTGCATCAACTTTGACTTATTTTCTCTGTTAACAGTGCACTAAATGGAGTGACGTAGACATTGCTGAAGGATACGTCAATTGGAATGCGTTCCTATGCGAATTGAATTTAGAGCACCTTGTTAAGGACGAATCTTAAATGAATAAAAATTCAATTTTATATCAATTAGCTAATGTTGTGGGTATGTTTGTTTTTGTAATTTATTTCTATATTTTGTGTGGTTTTTAAAATAAATAGTTTTTTCATATTACCCAAAATTTGTTTAATTTTTATCATTAAAAATTACTTCCAGTGAATTAACTGTAGTACCGCACTCCAGCCTAACATCAGGCGGGATTTATGTCGAGATAATTATCTAATCATTAAATAATTATAAATTATATATATTTATACATTTCTATACTAAGCTATCAAAGAAGCTATGATGATCAAGCTAATCATAGAAATAGGACAACCAAAGTATATATATCAAAGATACATGGTACCGGAGTGGTATCAAATTCGTGCTTTCGGTTTGCGTAACCGTTGCACTGCCACTGCAACACGGTTGCCTTATTTAAATAAATATCAAAAATAGAATTTAAGTTTATAAGTGAAGAATACATTATTCGTACCATTTGAAAGTGGTGGTGGTACTACCACGTATCGGCTGACTAGGCTAATGACTACTACCACTTAGCGATGGGCGAGTCGAGGTAAATAACTTCTCCGTCGAGTTTATTTTCATCTAACACGGGGATTGACTCGGTCAGTAAACAAAATGGCGCACGTAGAATAGTACGCAAGGCTCGCGGGCTGACGACGCGTCGGGCTAACGGATTCGCGGGTTGACGGGCTAACGGGCTCGCGGGTTTATTTTAAATTTAGTACATTCACACCGCGAATATATAATGAAATTCAACTCTTCTACTTTGTCCGTTGCAGTAACTCGGTTCATTCAAATACAAACCGTCAATGCAACTCGACCCGGGTTAACCCGAGTTGCAACCCAGGTTAGCGTTCTTTTCAACTCGGTTGACCCGGGTTAAATAATTTACGACCTGTTCCATTACTACTACCACTTTTACTAGTTATACCTAAATAAAATAAAACACTGGAAATATTTTGTATTTAATTTATTTGGAATCACAATAAATACAGTCATAATAATAGTTCACATAGTAAACACTGTCAATATTATTAAACAAAAATAATTGCGATGTAAAGAGACTCGACATCTGAATTCGACTTGCCTTCCAAGCAAGGGAAAAACCCGCTTTAATTTACGGTTTCCTTTGTCACCGTCTAAGGTGCCGGCCATAAAAGTATGTATAAATAATAAATCAGTGATAAAGAGGTCTTATTCGTTATTAAATTTTACCTTGACTTTCGACCCTGTTGCAGGGTTAGTTGTAACGAAAATAAGTATATAATTATGTATGTCAGAAACCATGTTGAAAATAAGTTGCAAGTCGATTGAAAATACGCCAAATACACTTCATATTATTTCGTACCATTTGAAAGTGGTGGTGGTGCTACGCCAAATACACTTCATATTATTTATTGATGCTCGACATATGACAGCACTCAGCCTGATATTAAGCTGAAGTGCGGCCCATAAATGAAAACGACCCCAATTACAATTAAATAACTACAAGCAGTCGCATCCACTATGCTAGCCTAATTGGGACCAGCAACTTTGACATTGGCCCTATCGAAATCCCAACGTATTCTGAATCGACTTTGTCTCGTAATAGGACCGGCTGTCTATAACTGTTCTGGGTATTGCAATGTTCTAATTATTGTTTTAACTCGTCAAATGTTCTTCGGACCTTTTATTAAATAATACCAATGATTTACTAAGTACTCTATCATTATATATTATATGTAGATATTTCTTCTGTCCATTTGTTTGTGACCTAACTCTTTCTAAAGGGCTAACCTGATTTTAACGATAAATCTCACTGAGTCTCTCTAAGAATGGTTTAGATTTACATGGTGGCGCTGCAATCGTTTCTATTTACTTTCGGGCAGGACAACGTCTGTCTGATCCGCTAGTATTTCATACAATATTGATTTATACAAAATTGATCTCTATAATGAATATACAATACAATCACACATATTAAAATAATCGCTTCCTTTCATCAACACAAAAACTACAATAAATAACTTAAACTATATTATCACGAAATGACTTCTTCATTTGATTTCAAATACTTAATGCACAGTCAACTGCAAAAACGCAATGCTTGTTGTCTTTTTTTAAAGACAAGTTGAAATCAATATGGTAATTTGAAAGTAACATAAAAATAAAATTGATTTGTTAACATCTTTAGACAAATAAAAGAGGATTAGCACACAGTTGATCAATATAACTACAATAGTGCATATTTGCCGGTTGATACGACTGCTACTTTCAGTTAATTAACTGTAGTGGCAGTCGCGTATATCCATGGACTAAAGTCTAGCTTAAAATCAGACGGGATTGTTATGCCGTGTTATATATAAAAGAAAACATAAAAAAATACATTAAAGTTTTTGTCCCAACGATAATGCTGTATATTTTTAGACCTTATGTGGAATATATAAGGTATAAAAAATAATGCAAAGACATAATTTTAACCTAATGAAATATAAGAAATCATATAAATTTAATAACGTGAAATAGAAAGTAGGTATCTAGAAACTGTTTTCAATGTTTTGCACCGCAATGGGGGCGGGATCGTGGAAATTTTATGATTCTTTATAATAAAAAGTAATGAACGTCATTTTTTTTCAACGATATTTGCAGTTGACTGTACAAGAGATTTTTCTAGATAAATAGTGTCTTGAAATCATTTAAGACGTTTTTAATATTGCAAATGGCACGAAGCATTCACTTGTGTCTTGATTTACTTAAAATTTAAATACACTTAAATATAAGAAATAAGAATTAGAAAACAATAAGAAATTTTAGATGCCAAACCAAGAATGAAATATTTAACAGTATTTTTTACATTAGAAATAGAATTTGATATAATAATAGGTAAACGTGATATTATTTTACTTATATTATAATAAAAATGTTAATTCATAAACCTCGAATAGAAAAATGAATGTTCCGCTCAGATTGGAGACTCAAATTTTCGCAAAGTATCGTGACTTATTAAATTATTGAGTTTTTAAAAGTGACTTATTTCAATGAGCTAAAGATAATAGTTTTGTAGCACACGTTAAGCTGGAATTTGGTCAATAAATGTTGGCGACTACTCTTATTTTAGCATCTAAAATTTATTATTACAGTAGATATCAAAGTTTTGTAAGAGTAACTATTTTCTAGAATACATAATTTATGACACTGGATAGATTATATAAATAAGGATCTTAATCTAGAATTTAGCTAATTGGAAAAATTTACATATTTACAATTGTTATTCACGAGCTAGATATTTGTTCCGCTAATAAATATTTATAGAAATTAGTGGAAATAAATTATAAATACATGTCACACTGTATCACCACATATCTTTCACTCTCTCTGCTGCTGGGATTTGAGGTCGCAATCTGGAATTAGAAAATGAGTTCCAAATAAATATTTATCGCAACGTCTATCTCCTGCACTGAAGAAATCATCGAATACATCTTCCAAAGGTTAACTGGTAAAACATTAAGTTCGCCTCTTGTAAAATTTTGTAGTTATTTATTTGTAATAAATAATCCCATCAAAAACAATACTTGTCAAAAAAAACAAGTCTCGCAACTCAGTTGTTCTGCGGTAAAAAGTTGTGAGATCCATGTAATACCAAGTCGGTTATTAATTTATTCAGTCTCTACTTAAGCGACTTTCTGTCTTAATACGTCCAGTCTCTAAGACCACGATCGTGGTCCATAACAATTGAAAATCAATTGTGTCTGGAATCTCCGTACTCGAAGCATTAAGTTGTTACGTAATAATTAACAGTATCTTGTAGTTATATTAAAATTAAAATATTAAAATTCTTTAATGTTTTATATAAATATATTGAGACTTGGCCATCGCACTAAATAATTGAATTTACATGTGTTTTCAGGCGATTGAATTTACACGTGTTTTCAGGCGAATTTTAGAATTAGGCGAATTAGAATTTTGATGATCAAATTTCTTAATTTTGTCACTCACTGACTCACCGCAGTAAGTGACAAAATTAAGAAATTTGACCCGTTATAATGAAATTTGAAATATACGTGTCTTTACAATGCCTGCATGGTTACTGAAAATTTCAGTCTTCTAGTTTTATCCACAACGAAGTTACAGGGGGTCGAAAATGGTCTGAATTGCTTCGAGAAAAGGATGGTACGGCCGTGACGCTTTTTTGCTCGACTTGCAGATTATATTTATTTCAAATTATCTAAGAAGTTCATATGAGACTTTTGAAGAAGTTAACAGATAGCTCAAGGGTATCATTTGGTTGAATGAATTCGGTCAAATTTTGTGATACTCGTAATTAAAATAAAGAAATAATTAATACCTTTTTTTGTGTTAGTGTAAAATAATGAATAAAGTAAAGACAATTAAATAGAAAAATATTTACACGAGCACATCGATGATGTTAAAAGAACTGCACGATATGTAAAAGAAATTGTACTTAGGCACATAGGCGCTGTGTAGTGAGTGGTCAAAGCAGTCTAGCGTTAAGCGGATAACACTGGGTTTGATATCCGGTCGTAGCTCAGTGATGTACATGAATATTTTACAAAATTATATAGTAATAGTACTTGCTTTGGAATATACCAAAAAATATATACAAATAAAAATACAATTAATTTTCAATTTGTTTAGAAGATAAAGTTGCAATGTATTGAATTGTTATTAGTGTACCTGTGTGGTGGTATGGATGGCGTTGAGCTTGCCGGACTAACTGCTAAAGGAGACATCTTGATACCGGATCCATTACCCGTAACACTAGAGCCAAAACTCGACGCCGAATCAGCTCTGAAAATAAAAAAAAGGTGTAGGTACTAATTTGCATAATTTGCTTTGACATGAATTTCATTACGATAGATAGCTATTCAAACGCTTTAATTAATTTTTTAAATTAATTATTCTTGTGACTTGACATATGACCGCACCCGCCTAATGTTAAGCTGGAGTGCGGTCCATGAATGGAGGTAACTGCTACTACAGTTCAATAATTGTAAGTAGTAGCCACATCCACTACGCCGGACTAGTTGAAACCGGCAACTTACAAGCTGATCCCGAAACGCGACTAAGTCGCTCCACTGTCTGTGAATACTTGTAAGTGGTGGTACTACCGCGGATCGGCAGACTATGCATCGCTACCTACCACTCTTTAATATGCTGAACCTTATTAGGCTTACGGATTTTCTTTTTTAAACATGACTATACTAAGCTACTAAAGTGCTGTCATAATAGGCACTGGACGATTATAGTATACATTTCTAGTAAAAACATGGTATTTAAAGTTCGTATACAGACCGTGAATCGGGATCTTAATCGGGATCAGCTTGTAGGTTGCCGGTTACAATTAGGCCGGTATTGTGGATTTGACTGCTACTTACAGTTAGTTACAGTCACCGGTTGATGTTAGGCTGGAGGAGCCCACCGGGGTGCTGTCATATGTCCATTCACAATAAAAAAAGATGTTTCGGTCGCTATCATTTATAATAATTCGAAAAGACTGACGGAACAAGCCAAGAGGGCGGGTGATTTATAAACCTAACACTGAGGAAACGTTTATTAAGAAGGATAATTGAAAAATTAAGTAGAAAACTTTGTCAATATTATTTATTACCTTGCAATTGGCTGTCTTCTAAATAGTGGATATCTCCATGGTGAATTTGGTTTTCGATGTTCATGCTGGAAGGCTGGGTTGTCTCTGCCTCGCTCTATGCCTTCATTAGCAGCTGACATTGACACGCTACTCTCTTCACGAGTTTTTGATGATAACCTCCTGGAATAGTTGAATTAATATAAAATAAGAAGGACGTATTACTACACTAAGCACAGACCCCCGCTCAGTGCCAGATTAAGCCAGCACGGGGCCCGTAGCAAATTTTGTCAAGGGGCCCTTGGATTGCTCAAGTTTAGGGTATTACATAAAACAAAACTGTTACAAATAAACTTTTCTGGTTTTAATATGGCAAATTTAGAGATATTACTCTTTCAATATCGACTTAAATTTTCAGGTGGAAGTAAAGCATAGCCAAAGCGCTTCGCGTTTAAGGTATGCAAAATATTTTACGCTCCTATCTAAATTAATATTTTTTTATCAGTCAGACAGGCGTTGGAGCACGGTGCCCCCAAATTCGCGCGGCCCGTAGCACTTACTACTCTAGCTACGTGGCTAATCCGATGCCGTTTTTGTTTTAAATACCTCTCTTTATATTCACTATAAAGAGTACGGTATTAAAAACAGTAAGTATCTTTCTACCATAAATACCCGTGATTCCAAATTCTGTCGGAATTCGGATGATAATCGACGAGTGGAATGCTTTACAAGTGAAATGTGTTCTCTCCATTTTATGGACTTGGATACTTCAATGGTGGAAAAGAATTCAGCCGTAAACTGGGTGGGCTTTATAATCGTGGGCGATTATCAGATAACCGTGGTTAAATGTCGGTCCACAATAAAAAAAGTAGCAAGTAACAATAAAAAGTAGTAAGTAACAATAAAAAGTAGTAAGTAACAGTTAAAAGTAGCAAGTAACAATAAAAAGTGGTGTGTAACAATAAAAATTAGTAAGTAACAATAAAAAAGTAGTAACTAACAATAAAAAAGTATTCACAATAAAATGTTTACCTCAGTATTCTGGAAGGTAGTGAGTTTTGTAACTGCGGCCGCGCCCTCTGTCGGCTATCAACGATCAAAACATGCCGATCGTATGGAGTGTCATAATCGACTTCGAGGACTGTCGAAAACCTATGTGGCCACACCAAATCTAATGCAGCTATTAATAAACCTACTAATATGCATATACATCCTGGAATAACACACATATAAATATATTAGTTCTTATTTGTTTTCCCAAACTAACAATACCAAATCATTCATCAAATCAATAAAAGGCTCGGTGCGTCGTTTCTTTGTAGAACAATCGACAAATTGAATGTCTCCATTCTTTATTGCTCAATTTTATTGCTCAACTCTTCTCAAATTGTACTAACCATAGAATAAGGAAATAATTTAACACACATTTTTACTAACAATACTTTGTTTTATTCAATTAACACTTGTAACACAATAACACTGTTATTCAAGTGATTGCATTTCGGTGAGTGAACTCCTGGTGTCCTGAAATACAGGTTTTCACCTAGTTTGGGGCACCAGTCACACTTGATTATTGTAATTTAGATTAGTTTTATATTAAGTTTATGTTAAGTATTATTTGTGTGAAATAAATAAAGATTATTATTATTATTTTTATTATTCTATGACATTGGATCCTTCAAGCGATGCGTGAAGAAGCATAGTGACGGCGACTGAGGCAGCCGTGATCTGACTCGTTTTTTTCTGTCAGTTACCATTAGGCGTGTCGGGGTCAGATGTCGAGTCACAAAAAAATGTGTTGTTACGCCTCAATTACCACAGGGATAGGAAGAGAACGGAGTATCACGTTCCACGATCCTAACACAATTCTCTCGCTTACTCTTCATATATAGAGTTATAGGTACTGCGGACTGTTGCTTTTTAAAGAATGTCCCAATCTTATTAAAAAAGATTCGTCTCCATTTCATTCTTCTACTCGCCGCCAACAAAAATAATTCTCACCTGAAATTAGCACCAGCCAAAAACACCAGCCCAGCGTAAAGAACAACAATGCACCATCCAGTCTGACAACCAATGGGGAATGGGGCAACGAAGCCCAATATCCACCGGCGGCAGCACAAAGGGTGACACCGAGCGATGCCATCGCATAAGCACCATATCTTGGCACAACGACTAACAGTAGATTCATTAGTAACCATAAAGCTAGTGCTGTCCTGCAATTAGAAGATAAATTAGAGTTTAATAGAGGTCATTAGAGTACACTATATTCATTTAAAGAGTGGTAGGCAGTGGTACCCAGTCTGCTAAACCCGGGTAGTACCACCACTTACAAGTAAACAGACCGTGAAGTGATTTAGTCGCGTTTCGGGATCAGCTTGTAAGTTGCCGGTTACAACTAGGCCGGCATAGTGGATGTGACTGCTACTTTAATTATTAAAATTGTAATAGCAGTGACATCCATTCATGGACCACACTCGAGCTTAACATCAAGATATGCTGTCATATCGAGATAAAAAAAAATACTCCAGGTTGCCATATCTGTGAAACGAATCGTTTTTGATACAAACAGTTAAATTATCTACCGGCTATATGTAAAAACCGTTCTTATAAAATACCCCTCGTAAGTCAAATTACCGACAACTACTAGTATAAAATATGTAAAAGAGTAAAACTATTTTTTTTATATAATTATTTTTCAAACGTCAGTGAATTGTGAAGTGAACTACGAATGGTTACTGTTACCGATTTATGAGCTTTAAATTGTCGAAAATAAAAAATAAATATATCAAAGGTACATTGATAACGGTAAGTTTTTCAAACCAACAACCAGGCGTTTCATATGTTTGCGTAACCATTCCGCCTTAAGTATACCTGTACCTCATAATTATATTGAAAATAACTTCAAAGGTAAGTGTTATTCATTGCAAAATAACATCTTATTAAAATACACTTGAAATAATTACTGTTCGTGTGAACTTTTATGAATAAATATATTGTTAATTTGAAATTATAATTTACAATGATTTTATAATGTAATTTGGCTTCCCAGCAAAGCCTTATCTTTATATCATGAGAAACGAAAATTTATGTACAACGTCATACACAACCTTAAATTAATATTAATTAAGGTATAAATATTTTTTTTATTATGTCTCGACCTGAAGTTAAGCTAGAGTTCGGTGAATGGAGGCGACTGCTTAAACAACTCTAGGCAGCAGCCACGTCCATTATGCCAGTCTAGTTAACCAGCACGTTACAAGCTGATTCCGAAACGCAACTAAGTCATTTCACGGTCTGTACACTTGTAAGTGTTGGTACTATAGCAAAGGTATTACAGACTGGACTCCGGCATTTTACTGGACTCGATAAATTGTGAACTGTACCATGACCATGATTTATTATAATTTATATAGATATGGATATATAATTAGATATGAATAGATTATAAACTATCGAAAATTAATACGTTATATTGTAAGCAGTATGTAGGGTTTAGTTCACAATCTATCGAAAGTTTACAAACTAGTACTTAAAATTATACGATCACATATCAACCAATCAAATCAAATTGCCACGCCTTTTTCCCACAAGAATAGGTAGAGACAATGGAGCGCCACTTACCACGATCCTTACACAACTCCTTTGCTTTCTTCACATCCACAATTCTCCTCATACAGGCTCTGTGGTTATGGGCACTAGGCAACCCAGCTTTCTTGAGGATGTCTCCGATTTGGTCGGAAAACACTCTCCTGGGCCTGCCTTGTTTAACGTATCAATTCACATGAGATTTATAATTTATTTTCGATGACATACACACATAAATTAAATACATATCAAGCATTGTCGACGTTGTAAATTCTTCTGTTTCTTCGGTGTATGAAGGCGCCAAATAAATAAACTGAACTCACCATAGTAATGTGGAAGTCGTATACCCAGCTGCCCTGTACTTCGCACCCCATTCGAACCCTTCATGTTGGACTGCAAAATGTTCGGCAATAGATAATACTGGGTATGGTAGACCACGTTGCAGACCAGCATGATACCACTCCTGCATTTCTCCGGCTCCTTCCCACCGGAATTGCTCATTGTAATCTATACCTAAATCTAAGGAACTGTTCCCGCTCGGTATTGCTGAAAAAGGCAAAAGAAAATTACTTTTATGGCGTTGTAATAGGGTTTCGAATTGTTTAAAATTAATGAAGGGTTTTGAATCATTGTTGTTCTGAATAGTCATTTTAGTCTTGTTATTAGCACAAACAATAGGATTAAAGTAAGTATAATATTTCAATTCTTTTTAAAAATATTTTATACAATTATCTAAATAACCTCTAAGTGAAAACAAAAACTAAATTTATAACAATATAATGACAAAAACATAAACTTCACGTGTATAAGGCGTCCGTGGTGTAGTGGTTCAAAACCACTTGCCGGTACCAATGTATCTTTGATATATGTACTTTGGTTGTCCTGTTTCTATGATACAAGCACTTTAGTAGCTCAGTATAGAAATGTATAATAAAATAAACAATAAAACAATAATTGTATTTTGTTAACAAATGTTGAAACGATAATATTATTGTTAATAAACATATCTATTACTATTATTACAATAAATAGTTTATGTAGTCTACGAAAAGAAGAGAATAATTATTTACTGAAAACTTAATTAAGAATGTTGATGAATAACTGAAATAAAACCTGTAAACCTGTGAGGGTGACGTTGACGTGCCCCAAGCCAATGTTGACAGCAAGCCAACAATCCATTCTCTCCGCTGAAAATGCTCTGTACGCTGCCCTCGCGACTCTAGCTCCTGAAACGTGCCAGGATGATCCATGCTTGCAAACTAAAACAATATAATAATTTTTATATAACAAATTGCAATTCAAATTGCTCTTCAAAAACTAGCAGGATGGTTTATGCTTACCAATTCGTATTTGGATAATTATAGTTTAATCTAAATACGAATTGATAAGCAAAATAGGCAGATCAATCGGCCTATTTTATAAAGTATCCAGCAGAAGAGTTGGATAATAATGTAACACCACGTGGTTGGAGTTTACAGTACCATTCAAGTGTACCGTAAAGTATACCGTAAAGTCTCAGTCGCGTTTTGGTATAAGCCTAAAAGTTGGCGGTTACAACTAAGCCGTAATTAGTAATGCGACTGCTACTTAAAATTGTTCAACAGTAGTAACAGTCAGTTCCGCAACTAGGGCGATGTCAAGGCAAATAGCGCAGTCCCTGGAGAGGCACCAGAACGAAAATGACAAGGAGGCTGACCGCACAACTTTAATAGTAATGACAAAGAAATCCATTTGTCCGAAAGTTACGTGGTCGCTGTTAGTGTCAAAAACAACTTTTCTTCATTTGGACAATCAGTTTCAATGAGCCTTAACTGTTAATGAAAATCGTTCTCAGTTTATTGCGCGGTCGCAATATTAATTTTGAAGCTCATTACTGAAGTTCAACTGTCAAAACGAAGCGTCTTCTCATAGTTATTGAGTTACAGGACCACAAACAATACCTATTATTTAAAGTGTAGTCGCGTCGTCCGTGTATTCCTCTTACAAGTAAATTACAACATTATTAATATAAAATTTTCGCGTAGGAAGGGCGTAGATCCGCAAAAACAAGCTTGCTACACTAGTAACATAGACCGCACTTCTGCTTAACATCAGGCTATCAATTGATAAAAATAAATAAAAAGCGGAAGGAGTTCAAGACGCCGATGTATTTGTATATAAACTAGATGATTTACACGAAGCATTAAATCGGGGTCAATGGCGAATTGCACCACTTAAGCGGTCATCCGCAAACAATAGCAGGCCATTATTACGAAAATGAGATCTTTTAGTTTTACAATACCCAACTAATTCTTTACTCTACATTAACTCTATATAACAAGAATATTTAAATAAATAATTAATTGTACTGTATTTTTAACACGCTTTTATTATTAGCTTGAATCAGAAACGTAGCGTGCCTTGGCGGGGCCCCGTATAAAAATTTGTTTGAGGGAAAATTTTTGAAAGACTTGTTACAAAAGATAAAAAGTTTGCAAAAAATTTAAAGAAATATTTATTCATCATAATTATCTACCTGTCACTTTTTACAAATTTTTACAAACAATTCAAATGAAATAAATACACTATCCTTTTTTTCGGTAAACTGATTAATTAAATAATTTGTAGCTGATGACGCCTTTAGTTTTTCTAAAGTTTATTTTTGGGATTTTTTTTTAATTGGGGGAGGGGGGGGGGGGGGGGGGGGCTGGCGGCTCAGTCAGTAGCTACGCCCCTGGCTTGACTTGTAACTATGTAAACGTATTAAAAACCGATGACAATACAATAATTTCATTAAATTTTTTTGGTTGGCATAGTGACATCGACTGAGGCAACCGTGAACTAACTCAGCACTCTTGGATCTCCTCTTGCTTATCATCAGACGGGACAAGGTCAGATGTCTAGTCTCAATAAATAAAAATATAGTCTAGTTCACATTGTCATATAGGCGTGTTTTATTTTAGTTTTTAAACTATAGTTTTTGTTATTATTTCTCTTAAATCAATAATTAAAACCTTTTGAATCTTTGCTAGCGCGGATATACATTATAACCAATTATTTTTTATTGTTAACATGGTGTTAATTTTGCTATGACTATGAATGTATTTTTTTATTGTGACACGACATCTGACCTCGACCCGCCTGATGATAAGCAAGAGAAGGTCCAAGAGTGAAGTCATTTTTAGCAATTACCTTCTACATTTCCAGTCGTGGGCGCTCTTGGATCTCCCCTTGCTTAACATCAGGCAAGTCGGGGTAAAATTTCGAGTATTAATATAAAAAACAAAAGTAGAGTAAAAGGAATATTTACCTAGTATCACAGTTCCAACAAATAAGCTAAGCGTAACTATTGTGAAGGTAGAGAATCTCTGAAACAAAAAAAACGGCAAAATTAATAACAAATGTTATCATCATTATCATTATCATCACCATCATCATTATCATCATCTTCAGCAGCCAGAAGGCGTCCACTGCTGAAGGTAATAATTATAAAATTCTTTATTGCAAAGTAAAAACACAATACAATGGGCAAGCTTAACGCTAAATACGAGTAGCATTTTCTACATGCTAAATAGCATTTTCTAAAACTAAACAGCTAAACTAAACCAGCCTGAACAAATGATATACGAACTTGGAATTTTATTCTACCGTCTTACTACATTTTAATTTTACCTTGCATTAACTACTAAGATACTGAACGTGCTTGTATCATAAAAAACTAGGCGATCAAAAACATATGTCAAACATACAAGTATTCAGAAAACTCGTACATTGGCACCGGAAAGTGGTTTTTTGAACCGGGGTATTATGATTTGTGAGACAACTTTGTTACCACTTGACTACGCCCAGCTCACTTCCGCTTGTTGGCACAGTATAAGTAAAAGAAACAGTAATTTATTGAAGTATTACACGGGTCAACACAAAATTTGACTTTAACTTTAAAGCATTAAATATCTATTCTTTAGGTCGTAATTAGCCAAAAAATATATATATAGCATGAATAAGTTTGCTTTTGTATTTAGGAGACCGATTGAACGATATTTATCAAAATCTGTGGTTTTAATTTTTAATTGAAGATGAACCATTTAAATAAATATTTTTATTATTTTTATTAAGTTTTATTATTAAAACAACTTACAAAAAATATAAAATAATTTAAAAGTACACGCTTTTACTTTTTCTTTTATGTTCATAAGTACTTTCTCTCAATAAATCCCAAATATAGTCTCCCATCATGTTTTTATCGCATTGGCCTTGATAACGTTGTTCGAAGCTCATAATGTCCTGATGAAAACATTCTCCTTGCAATACTGAATACGCTCCCATGTTGTTTTCAATTTATCTATATGAGCATACAGCATGTACTTTTAATGACATCCTGCAGCCCATGGTCTTAAATTTTTTAGCATATTCTCAACTAGTTTTTCGTCGTTTTCAGCTGATTTGAAATTATTTCAACTTGCTTTTTGAGTACGATTCAGCAACGTTGGAAATTTTTCATCAGCGAAAATCTTTCTGATTTGTAAACCAACAAAAACTCAAGCTTTAACCTTTGCTTCTGATAACTGCGGAAAAATTCAAGTATTCAAATTTTCTGAGGCTTGATCCAGTTTTTTTAACAAATTGTTTCTTCAACCTTAACTTAATTTGCAGAGGCGGCATTAACACTTTTTCTGCTTCAACAATCGGCTCAAAATTTAGGTTTTGTTTTCCGACACAGAGTTCTGTTCTTACAGGCCATGACCGTTGAGTATAGTGCTTAGCATCCGCTCTGCTATCCCATAAGCACAGCCCCATGTCTTGTCTTGATTCCGAACAGGACAGTCAAAATATGCTTTGTAGGCTTCACAGAGAACGTAAGATGTCTTTAGTTCGTATTTTACGTCTCAAACTTTAATAAATTGACCACATATATGACAAAATGCATCAGCATCATATTTACACTTTCGGGACGACATTTTAAGTTATTCTAGACTTGTACAAAACACCTGATCATTGTTTATCACTCGAGTGTCATCTAGCGGTACTATGTGAATGGTAAAATCCCACTCTGATCGCGCGGTATTTGTGGATGTATTAAAATTTATTAAAAATTATACAAAAATCAAAAATGAGTATTATTGCTATAACTATTACAAAAGCAAACTTTATACCAAAAAAAGGTATTTTCTTTTTATTTTTGTGCATAATTAACCAGAAAATCATAAAATAAACTTTAGGACAAATTATGTTTTTTTTTTTGTAGAGTAGTGTTATTTACTACTAAATAATATTCACTTTGATAGGTACCAAATACGCGTTTCAGCAGTTTGAATGAAAACGTTCTATGGTTCCTATTCTACATTCCGCACCTAGCAACATCTACATTAAGCTATGGATCATGTCAACCATTAGTCGTCTACTTCGGTTTTTTTAGTGACACGATGTCTGCATGATTATAAGAAAGAGGATGTCCAAGAGCGCCGACGACTGAAAAAACCGTCTGATCTTACGTTTGCCTTAGTCACCGTCACTATGCTAGCCAAATAAATTTCCACAGTGGCCTGCTGAACCTTTAGCATGTCGTCAGTCTACCTTTTGAGTGGACGTTCTACTCTGCGTTTTCCTGTAATGTCGTCTTCATTCGAGAAACTTTCAGCCTGCCTATTTCCACTTCAGCTTATGCGGTGGGCTTTGGAAAATTGTAATTTATTAACAAGGCGACCGTGGTGTAGTGGAAGTGCAATGGTTACGCAAACCGAAACCACCAATGTATCTTTAATATATGTACTTTGGTGGTCTTAGCTTAGTATAGAAATGTAAAAGAAAAAGTCATTTCAAAAGTTTGAAGTCAATATTTACCTCTTTCCGTATTCCAGGGAAAATAGTTAGGAAGGCGATGTAAAGTGTGAGGGCGGCCAACATGAGCGCAAGCGCAGGCACGTCGGCCGCCACAGCAGTGCGGTTGTGAAACGCGTATAGAGTGGGTCCGCCTTCCTCCCGGAACGCGTCAAACCACCCCTTCATCGCTCACCCAGCCTGAAAACAATGAAATAAAATACGTTAGTAAAAGACCGTAAGACTTGTTCTATGTTGTATCGCTCACCGAGCGTAAATAACTGGGAGCATTAACGCCTGACGTGTGCTGAGGTCAGTTAAGAATTTGAGATGCGTAGGGATAAGGCGCATTCGGCTGTTTGTATGAAGACGTTTTACTGTTTATTTTTTTTTGTACTGTGCAAGTAAAAAATATAAAGTACACTGTATTCTCTTTCGTAGTAGTAAAAACTGTTGTTACAACAAACTAAATTGTTAAAGATGTCATGCACGTTTTGTGGGATTTTGATTTGTGTCGGTCTAAGCGCACTAGGTTAATTAGACTTAAGAATTAATATTAAGATATATTAATTTACTTAATGTGGGCGTCTTAAATGGCATTCTGGCTGAACCAACTTCTAATTCCGCTAGAATGCTATTTGACTACGTAAATGTATATATAATACATAGAATAAGTTAGATTTATATAAGTTGCCAGTGTTTTCTTTAGTGAGGATATAATGAGGCCGACATATTTATATTTAAAGAAAAAGGCCTCGACAAAAATTTTGCATGAATAAAAACAAACTTAATAAACGAAATATTTGATTATTTATTATTAGGAAGGGGTCCTATAACCTATAATTCATTCATACTCTGTGGACTGCCACAGAGTATGAATGAATAGACTAATTGCGGATGTAAAGAAAGCAAGGGAATTGTGTCAGGATCGTTGAAAATGGCGCTCCGTTATCTCTGCCTGTCCTTGTGCGAATTCAATCAATCAATCAATTAAATTATCGCGCCCTTTTCTCACAGGGATACGCAGAGACAATGGAGCGTCATTTCGCACGAAGATTAATTGTCAGAATTAGGGCGTGAAATTGATGACGATGATGTGATTATTTACTTTATTGTAAATTATTCTCGATAATTTATAGTTAAGAATGTATATGATTACAAATTGGAACCCGGATCCGGGCGGGCATAAAGTTCGTTCACTATCCAACAATCTTATGACGTGTCTGGAATGCAGTTGGTGTCGAAACTTATTGCAGTTGTGGCGCAGTAAACGGATGTAAATAGGCTTTGCTCGATTACTAGTTCCATTGTAATTTTTATCAGATTGCTGTACTATATTTTGGATAAGTAGGTATTTTTTTTTTTTATTGTGACACGACATCTGACATCGACATTTTATTGAGCCTGATGGTAAAATGGAGTGCGATTCATGAATGGAGGTGGTTGCTACTACAGTTAAATAACTGAAAGTAGCAGTCACATCCATTGGACCTGGAAACGTTAAAGTTGCTCCTGAAACGCGACTAAGTCACTTTACAGTTTGTTCTTTTGGAAGTGGTGGTACTACCACGGATCAGCAGAATGCACCACCATCTGTCTGCCTACCATTCTCAAAAATATACTGTTTTGTTATATTAAATACCAAGTCGGAGACATTCTCAAGAAAGCTGGGTTGCCTAGTGCCCATAACCTTAGAGCTTGCATAAAGTAAATTGTAGATGTGAGGGAAGCGAGGGTGTTATGTCAGGATCGTGGTAAGTGGCGCTCCAATGTCTCTGCCTATCCCCCTGTAGGAATAAGGCGTGACAATATTTCATCTGTCCATCTTGGATCCTTCAAGCAATGCGTGAAGAAGCACCTTAGGCCGGCATAGTGGCGGCGGCTGGAGCAGCCGGGAACCGACTCGGTTATTCCAGTTGTCGTCACTCTTGGACCTCCTCTTGCTTATCATCAGGCGGGTCGAGGTCAGATGTCGTGTCACAATAAAAAACCCTAGGCCTAAATGGTTAGGTTTACAATTAGACCCAGTATGTGGCGCTGTAAACATTTTTTACTTTCAGGCAGGACAACGTCTGTCGGGTAAAATAAATCCACTGCCATTTATTTTTGTAAGCGTATTAAGACAATGTTTTGCAAGTAATTTTAGTGGCGGCCTCGTCGTGTCAACTTAATGTATCCATCAGCGATACATCGTTTATAATAATTACGGGCCTTGGAGTTGTGCCTAATTGATGCTCTTACCTCTATCATGGGTACAACTTTAATAACATGCAAGGTTAGTAATGGAAAATGTACTAATGTTCATAACTGTTCGGTAAGACAATTTTCGGATAAATTTGCTAAACATCGATTCAATAACGACAAAAAACTCTGTTCTGTCTGTTCTTGACGAATTGCGAGCATGTAGAAAAAATATACGTATATTACTAGACTTTTTATAAACATTACTATACTAAGCTACTAAAAGTGATTGTACCATAGAAACATGTCGACCAAAATACATATATCGAAGATATGTTGGTACCGGCAAGAGGTTTTGATCCGGAAACTCCCGGTTCATGTGAACCGGATTGCACTATCACTACACCATAGATTAACTTTACTATAATAGATACTGCACAGTACTATTCCTAATAAGAATAAAATATTAGACATGAAATTAAAAACTGTATGAATTTATCAATATAAAATTATTAAAACATTAATTATACTGTGTGTTTAATTAGATACATAAAAATCAGTAATTAAAATTGTATAGAAAATTTGACACAAGCACGATAGATTATAAGTGTTGTCATCATTAACTCACTAGAGGTCACTGTATTAAATTAGGTACTTTATCAAAGTGGCTCAACTATATCTGCCTGTCTCTGTGGAAAAAAGCGTGACAATTTAAATGATTGATGATTGATAGGTCACCTCTAGTGGGTATAGAAAAGGTTTGCTATAGTAAATAATTTGACGATACCAACACATAATAGGGGAACCATTTGTATATATTATTTATTATTTGCGACTACTTAGATAATTATCTTGGCAAATGATTGTCAACTTAACATTCAATTGTTAAAAAATAAAATATTGCTGTTAAATTGGTGGTTTATTTAATTTTAGATAGTAGGTATATAGGAATTAAACGTATTTGATATTAGACAGATTGATATACACTTTACTGTGAATGTGAAGGAGGCGAGGGAGTTGTGTCAGGATCGTGGCAAGTGGCGCTCCATTGTCTCTGAATATCCCTGTGGGAAAAAGGCGTGACAATTTGATTGATTTATTGTGCAACTCGTTGCTTAAAAACATAAGCAGGTACAACACACAAATTGCCAATATGGTGATCACATGCAGCCGAAGAGAACAATATTAAATAATTTAAAGAAAATTGTGGGTAGTACACAAACATATTATTAGAACTAAAACTTTAAATATACTAATATCAAATTATATATATTAAAATAGATTAAAGTGAATAGGAGAATAAGCGATTGAGATTTTCAATATGCAATGGTAGGGAATTCCATAGGTGAGCAGCGTAAGCAGGGCTGGGAACAAGAAGTGTTAGGGTCTGAAAGAAATGAAGATTAAGGTTGAGCGAAGTTTAATTGAAAGATAATTTAGGCATTGATTCAACAAAAAACTCCTTTTGTTTTTATCTAAGAATTTAAGTGACATCGGTGCAGTATGAGTAATACTAAAAAGAGCAGAGTATCAGAAGGAAAGAATATGAGTATCCCACGGAGACAGAATGCATTTAAGAAACGAATTGGAAAACAACTTTTTATTGAGACGCGACATCTCACTTTAACTTCGCTGGTGGTCTAAGAGGAGAGTTAAGAGCGCCGAGGACTAAAAAAATTTGGTAGAAGTAGGGATAAAGCTAAGATCAGTGTTTCCCAACGAGGGGCCCACGCCCTATAGGGGACCATTTGATAGATAAGGGGGGCAATTTAAAAATGCATTTTCTAAGAACAAATTCTTTAAAAATGCAGTAATCATTTATCATTCTTAAGAAAACAAAACATTTTTTAAAGATTAAAAATTATGTATGGGGGGCATAAAAAATTTAGAAATGCTAAGATAGTTTTATCGAAACAGACAAAAAACCGTCAAAGACTGCGAGAAGTAGCAATTATTTTGTTACCCACCTCATTAACTTGAGGTTTACACGAGAGACTTTTTTCATTTAAGATGTCTAGGTTCTTTACTTTTTCCCTTGCTTATGTTCACGAATTTCACAATTTAATCAAAGTAATGATGTTTTGACTTTCATCGTATCATTAGTCATAATAAAAAAAGTTATTCAATGTTATTTAAATTTAATAGAATAAATTATCTATGATCTAAGATAAATTCGCGTAACAAACGACTTCCTAACTTCACACTTTTAAAATTCAATTTTGTTGATTATTTACACTTTCAATGAGATGTATTTGCAAATCAGATTACAAACTATACAGAAATATGAAGTGAATACATTTTTTTTATTGTAACACGACATATGACAGCACCCCGCTTGATGTTAAGCTGGAGTGTGGTCCATGAGTGGATGCCACTGCTACTACGATTCAATAACAGTGAGTAGCAATCACATCCACTATGCGGGTCTAGTTGGAACCGGCAACTTACAAGCGGATCCCGAAACGCGACCAAATCACTCCACGGTCTGTATACTTGTAAGTGGTGGTACTACAAACTGGGTACCACTGCCTTCCACTCTTTTCTGCACAATATTAAATAAAACATTTAGGCAAATATTTGATGAAAATTATTTACCAGGAAATATTTTTCCCCATTCTATAATCTTAGATCTGTCAAGCGAATCATGGAAATTAACTTACGGCTGGCATAGTGGCATAGACGTCAACGCTTTCGGACTTCCCTTTACTTAGCAAACAAGTTTTTTGGCCGGCATAGTGACGGCGACTGAGGCAGCCGTGAACAAACTAGGTCTTTTCAGTCGTCGTCACTCTTGGACCTCCTCTTGCTTTTTATCAGGCAGGTCAAGGTCAGATGTCGTGTCACAATAAATTAAATAAAAAAAGTCGAGTCACAATACAAAAGGCACTAATTACGTTGTGGACACTTGGTGTGACGTTAACCTAAGTACAGACTTCCTATAACCCTTCCGGCCGATTATACTATGAAATGATATATTAATTCTATCAATAAAACATTAAAATATGTAGAGGTCGAGAAGTGAACGCACCAAGTTGTAGGCCAAGCGTAAAGATTCCGAATACTTCCGGAAGTGTGCACTCGGAAAAGCATTGGGTAAGGTTAAAATATTCCGATCACTCGCCATAAACCAAGGTAAACCACTCCTTAAACCAAAGGCCCTTTGCCTTAAACGTTTTCGAGTCGAAAATTAAACACAGAGGTCATAATGAGTATGTCTATAAATATGTGTTTCGATTTTAAATCATATTGCCTTTTAATACGGTTTATTTTCAATAGTATTGTTTAATAATTACATTTGCTTATCGTAATGCAATCAAATTAAATGACAAATAATAGATTTAGTAAATTGAATATTTATGATTTGAATAATCTGTCTTGATTTATGTAGATAAATTGCTTTAACATTTAACAGCAATATAATTATCTTGCACTATATTTGATATTTTTCTACAAAATAAATTAAATTAGGTACATATTTTGTATACGTCATCTCACAATAACAAAAAACTAGTCAACTATTTGTTAATAATACCAGGATTGTAAAAAAGGGCGCTCCATGTCCCCGTTTATTCCCGTGGAAAAGAAGCTGTCATATTTTAAATTTGAGAGATGTTTTGCTAGTTTTATTTATATTTTTTTACTAGGCTACTAAAAGGGCACTACTGAACACAGAACGACCATAGTACCGGCTAAAACAAATGGTTTTGAACCGCGAATTTTCGGTTTGCTTGACCATTGCACTACCAATACACCACGGCCGCCTTTATCAGTCCATAATGTTATGTAATAGACTATTATTAAATTAATGAGTTAAGATGAAAACGATTTGTAAAGTAACCTATGACCACTAATTCTTAACACGATAGGTATTTATTTAATAATCTCACAGAATATTTAATCATATTTACTATCAAATATTATTCACAATTTATATGTAATTGTATTGTACATTTCATTTAATAGGGTAAGTAAGGTAATATACGATAAAAATGTATGTTTATTTTAATTTTCTAATTATTTCTAACTTTTTAATAAGTTGCTAAATAAAACTGGTTTTTGAACCGGGAACTCTCGGTTTGCGTGATCATTTTACTACCACTACACTACAATCGATCTTAAGTCTCTATGGAGAGAATTGTAGATGAAAAAGCGAGAGAAATTGAGATGACATTAATTCTAAGCTGCTACTCGTAAAACGGCTCTCAATTTTCATCTATTCGTGCTAGAGACAACAGACGCAACGGAGCACAACTTTCCATGATCCTGAGACAATTCTCTCGCTTCTTTCGATGAACAATTCGATTGTATTCGATGGTAGATGTACAATTTTCTTCATAATTAGATCAAGTGTCTCGATAGATATTGATAATTACAATTTGTATTGTTAATACAAGTTACTTGATGATACTATTTATTATGTTTAGAAACATCTATTATTTAACTCGGACTGTTCTTTGGACCTTACATATGACAGCATCTCGCTTGATACAACATTTTTTTTATTTCAGTTAAATAATCCAAACTAAGCCTCTATGCTAGTTGGAACCGGCAACTTGCAAGTTGATCCCGAAACGCGACTGAGTCAATTCACAGTTCGGACGGTCGAAATTATGTACATCTACATTCTGTAGATTACTCGTACGATCATTAAATAATGAATCTACTTTATATTCAGTTCAAATTGTTATTGATATCTACAAAGAGCGCCAATAAAGCGAACGAATGTCTGTTTGTTTAATTCTGCAATAAGCGTTTTTGATTGCTCACGTACACCATGCCGGCTACGTGGAAGAGCTTTATATGTAGGCGATGCATTATCATTCAAACCTAACATTATTTACTTTAGGTTTTATATCATAATTAAATATATCATGCCGGATTTAGTTTATTATAGCGTTAAAATCTAATAAAAATTCAATCACTCAATAAATTGTCACGCCACTACAGGGAAAGGCTGACACAATGAAGCGTCACTTGCCACGATCGTGTCACAACACCCTCACTTCCCTCACATCCACAATTCTTTTCATACGGTTATGGGCACTAGGCAACCCAGCTTCCTAATGATAACTATTTTGTTAAATAAATGGATAAAATCTAAACAACCATTTTTTAGCTTATTTGACATTTGATTTAGTAAATTTATTTAGACTTTTAAAGTATACGTCGAAAACGGAAAAATTAAAAATTACCTGTAATTAAATTTTTTCAGATCATTGTTAATGAAGATTCAGTTAATTTAAAATGGGTTAAAAAAAACTGCCAAGTAGAATGACATTATAAAGAGATTGTATTTCAAAATGCAAATAGGAAATGGTACGGTATAGATTTTATATGCCAAGTTCTACGTGTACAGAAATTATGGCAACTTAACCTTCGCGAATACTTAAAGCGGATTGTAATTACGTATTAAATTTATCATATTTAATAAATGTCAAAAGATGCAATTTTAAGAATAAAATAACTTTAGTAAGGATTGTAAATTAATTTTATTATTAACTGGTCTCATTAATTTTATATTGTAGTTGGACCGACTAAGGAATACTGGCTTTAATAGGTTAAAAGTAGATTACCTATAATTAATTTAAAAAAATAAAAAATATCATCTAATGACGTAGCATCAGAGATAGTCCCAAGGAGACTGGCAACATTTCTCCTTTGTATAGCTAGGCTAATATGTTGGCAGAAATAATTGCCTTCATGACTTCAGACTTAACCATCAGCCGCTTGGACAAGTCCTTGGCCAGGCGCTTAGCTGAAGGTCCCCCATCGTCTCGACCCCAAACGGCGCAAATTCGTAACCAGTATATTAAACTGGCTTTTAATTTTGCCTAGGCCTAAAATATGACAGCATCCTGGCGGATGGTAAACTGGAGTGGGGTCAATGAATGGAAGCGACTGCTAGTACCGTTAAAGGCGTGTTAAGCGACAGACACCGGGTTCGATTACCGGTCGCAGTTGACCGACTAGCATACGTGATTTTTTTATATTCAATTACTAATCTTTACAGTTACTAGCTATGCTCGCGGTTTTACCCGCGTAAAATTAGGTTTATAACACAGTCATAAAAAAGGAGGAGGTTCTCCATTCGACTTTTTATCTCTTTTTTGTATTTATAACTCGATAACTCATATAAAAATGACAGACGGAAATAAAAATAAATATAGAAAAATTCCAAACAGCTGATACTAAAGTCAATTAGAAACTTTTTTGTTATTAAAAGTATCCTATGTTACTTCTAGTACCTTAAAAAATATTTGTATTTTATGATAATCGGTTAAGTATAGTAGGGGAAAGAGTTAAAGGAACGCGCGAGGAATGCGGTTGTGACGTCATGGTCACGTGTCTATTATGAATAGTGAAGTAACATGCAAAATGTTGATAACAATAAACACACACTTTCCTTAAAACGCAAATAGATTTAGTTATTAAAAATTATAAATGTATATTAAATTGAAGTATAAACATTAGACAGCAACAATTTTTAATGAATTATATATTAATTTAATTTTGAGAATAGTGTGCATGTTTTTTTTTCTTTTTCACACATTTTAATCACGTTTTTAAGCCACGGTTCTAGCCTGAATACGGATGACGACTCTCTTTTATTCAATTAACTTACTAATTTTTCAATAATCAAAAAAAGAAAATATGGACACGTTTTTATCGATATTAAATGACATCGCCGAGCTAAGAGCGTCACTAAAAGCGGCTACTAAGATACGGGTGGTGGTCGTTTCACGCCCCACCGCACCTCAGCCCCCGAATTCATTTAGCTCGTTCCCCAACTATAGTTGTTGCGTGAAAACGTAACAAACAAACTAACATTCACATTTATAATAATAGTAACATGGCAAAAATTATATTTTTAAGATATACCTAATTATAATATAAAATATTGTTATTAAATGACCAGTATTGACTCATTGAACTCGCTAAGTTAGCAGCAATTTGATTTTTGTTATTTATTATGTCTTAAGGTATGAGGTAACGCGGAAAACGTTTACATACACTTTGCGAACAGGTGCAATATTAAACTGTTTAGATACAATGTACCAAATTTTTGTAGAATTACATACGACGCTGTTAGTCATCTTCTATGTTTTACTTTTAAGAGTAAAAACACAGACAGATTTTTTATTACACTATACAGAATAAATACACAGAAAGACGATAAAAATATGATGAAGTTAGCGGCCTTATTACTAACTTCATCGCTTCGCTAAAAGTAATGTCTTCCAACCAACCAACTAACCTTAAGGTTGAACAGATATGGGTAAAACAGCTATGCAAAAGTTAATTACCAATAGAATTTTCTTAGATTTTGTGCGAAAGAGGCTTAATAATTTTTAAACAAAAAAATTTACAATCATTAACATAAAATTTGTTTTAATTAATTAATTTACAATAATTAATCATTTACTAAAGATTTAGAGTTACACATATAAAATTTATTTATTTTTGCATTATGAAAATTAACCAATTAAATTATTTACAAAACACATATCTTTTACAATACATGTATTTATTTACATTTCGATATCAAGCTACTAAAAGTGCCTGTATCATAGTTACAGGACGACCAAAGTACAATTATATCAACTGCGAGAGAGCTTAGACCACGCTCGCCTCTAATTGTATAAAACCAAACATAATCACATTATCATATTGCCCTATAATTCTGTACGTAAGTTGATCTTGAAGTTATATTCCGGAAGCTCGGATGGGTCATTGTTCGTGTACGTAAAAGGTTTGTTAAATGGCAAGCGACAGTTTACCTTGGCTTCAGTGGGCAGGTAATGCAAGGGCATACGAACGATCACCGATCACGCCTATTGACGATTTTATAGACATTTTATAAGTTATAAAAGGTATTTTATTAGTCGTTCTGGCTGTATTTGTCGTATTGAATATTGTTTATTTATTTACATATAATTATCTACACTTTTATTTCTTAAATTTATTTGTCAAAATTATCTAATATTGTTTTTTATTTTATATTTAATATAGTTTTTATTATTGTCAATTTTACGCCTTTACGACAGGGATAGGCTGAGACAATCAAGTGCCACTTCCACGACAGTGACACAACTTTCTAGATCACATCCACAATTATCTTCATACACACTTTTTTTACATACACACATCATATAGGTATTTGATCTAGGGGATTAAATATATTACGAAAAATTATGCAACTAAGAAAAATTTAATAGAATAGAATAGAAATAAATTGAATTAAATTAATCTAAAATATCAAACGTACCGGTTTCATATATTAATTTTCATATTTCTGTCACATATAAGTTATTTTGTTGGAGTTATTTAATATTACTACCAACTCAAAAATACTTACTTTAATCTTACAAAATTTAATATTCACTATTCGGTGGGCCTACTTGCAGAGTAAACCATAAAAATGTATGTACCTATATATAGATAAATATGTATTTTGCTATATATCAATCAATCAAACAGATAGGCAGAGGCAACTCTATATATATATATATAGTCTAAATTTTTATAATTTACATTATCGCACTGTTCAAGAGAGCCTTTTAAAAAAGAAGTACATGCGCAATAAAAAATGTCATACAGAAATAACTTTTAATAAGAAAAAAAACGTTTATTATTCTTAAATAAAAATGTTCTTGACAATAACTGTGGCGGCGTGGCGCCAGTCAAGGTTTATATATCTACATATTTATTTTTAGATTAAACGCAACAATTTAAAGGTATCTGCAGAGTATTTAAATTCAAATTCATTTATTAATCAAGTAGCCTGCATTGCACGTCAAGCATTATTAATTTACAGTAAAAAAACATGAATAATTACATAAAAATAATTAAAGGTAATGTCAAAACAAAGTAGATGTTAACAGCTGCTGTATAGAGGCACTGTCAACTAATATAAGATAAAAATAATAACAAATCAACAATGTAACATAAATTTGTTTAATTACTCACTTAAAGATTGGCTAAAAAATCTATAGTTTATTGTTATTTAGATAGTTAATTTAGTATGTAATTAACTTTAATTGTATAGATCTAATATTTGTATGTTTTTGAATGTTTGTAATTGGTTGTATATTGGCAAAAGAACATAAATATGCTTAATAAATAATTATATTAGTTGTAATAATTATATTGCTATAATAAATATAGTAGAAAGTTTTAAGTTTGGACCCATTAACCCGTTTTAATTTAATTTAACTGACAATACAATTTAAAATTAAAATTCAATTAAGAGTTAATTTTGCATGGCATGGCAGACCCAGGAGGTTTTTTTTCAACCAAATCGGAGACATCCTCAAGAAAGCTCGGTTGCCTAGTGCTCATAAAGTAGAGCTTGTATGAAAAGAACATCGATGAAAAATAATTGTTGTGCCAGGATCATGACAAGTGGCGCTCCATTGGTTGTAGGGAAAAGGCGTGTCAATTTGATTGATTGAACTATATACAGTTGGAATGTTACACTCATTATCAAACAGTTGTCAAACACTGAAATATAATTTAGACGTTATTGCTTTAATAGGTTTAAGGTATATTGATCGTACGTGCTATTCATTTATTGCAGGAAGTTAGGAATAAGGTTTTTTTCACTAACAGGTCTTTGACGAGGAATCTTTTTTAGATAAGAACAGAGTGAAATGAATTTTTCGGCGTACGGCACTTTCGCATTTTTTAATTTATTTTGGGTCCTTGTGGGATATAAACATACGCAGCTTTTGCTACCCGGAACAGCACGACGAGGCATAGGTTACATTTGGTATGTAAATAGATACCATTATGTTTACCATTGTATACCATTGTGTCGACGATGCGCCCTCTATCGCGAACAATTGAGAGTTTACATTGTTTAAAAAAGTACATACATTGTTTAAACAAGCATTCAAATATCCAACAAATTACTCATAATCGCAATGATAAATCCTTTCACATACCACAAAACTCAGATAACAAAAGTGATTCACGACATTTAATAAAAACATTATTCTTATATGATATATAATATAATGATATGTTTTTAAATATGATTTAATAATATATGATCATTATGGAGCAAAAAGATTAATTCGATTTATGAGGTCATTGTATGGCCATAGGATACAATCAACGGTCACCGGTCTGCAAGGGCACAGGCCTCCTAAGTCAGGGTCGGTCGTCTTCGAGGACAGACTGTGCACACAATTCTTGACCAAATTGTTTTCAAAACTATATGATATACAGATATAGTTATTATGTCTACTAAACGAAATCTATAAGATTGTATGATTTCTTTTTTACAATTTTTACGCCAAGTTGGGGAAAGCATTTGCATGTATACAGACCGTGAAGTGACTTAGTCGCATTTTGGGATCAGCTTGTAAGTTGCCGGTTTCAACAAGGCTGGCATGGTGGATGTGACTGCTACTTACAGTTATTGAACTGTAGTAATAGTATCTCCATTCATAGACCGCAATCCAGCTTAACATTAGGCGAGTTCTGTCTTATAATAATCTGTCATAATAATAATCTGATGCCAACCAAATCGACTGTTTAATTAATAAATTCATCGCGTCGTTTTATTGTAGAACATTCGACAAGTGAAATATTTTACTAGCCAGGGTGTTAACCCTATCCTATCGACACCTATCTTATCACAGGGTGGGTGCAGAAGCGCCGACAACTGATAAATCCGTTTAAGTTCAATGTTGCCTCAGTTGCCGCCACTATGCTGGCCAAAGGTGCGATCTCACGCCTCGCTTTAAGGATTTTAAGTTATAGGTTAGGGAGAACATAGTTTAACAAAGCATTCTACTTGTCAATTGTCTAAAAAAACAACGCGAGAAACCGTTCAGCTGCCAATTTGGTCGATAGAATGTGGATGTTTCCCCGACCTGGGAAGCAAAAAACACGGAAGTAAAAATACGAGGTACACAAGGTATCGAGGTACGTAGGAGAGACACAGATAAAAGTACCGCCTGACGAGGTATCAAGCTGACATTTAAAACCTTCAATACCCCGGCTACACGCTTGAGGAAAGATTTATCGCGAAAGCCGGGGTATGCGTCCAGTCCGTTGCATGGAGGATCTTTACTTGTATCCTTGAGTACACGTAGATCATGGAAGCTTCTCAGAACATTCTTTGTGGTATATGCGATTTTTTTATAAATGTAATTTATAATAATTCGTTATGCTCTGTGTTCTAAACACGAACGAATATACGATCGAATTCTATTCAAGAATACACGTGTTTATTGACAACATTCTGGTAGCATATCCTTCCCCATATCCGGTGACCGGTGACATGACTAAGCTCATGGTTATTATTATTAATTCAGATCACATTCATAGCTTCTTTATATTATATATGATACTTTGCTTCGTTGTTAACTTGAATTCAGGAGTGTTTATTTTTGGGTACTTTTTGTTATACACTTTTATGGTGATTCAAAAGCTATTATATTATAGACGAATTGTTTGGCGTAGTTTGGTGGTTTATGCAAAGTTCTGACGAACAGTCTGTGATAATCTTTTAACAAAATTATCGCTTCGATTTTTTAATAAAATGAGAGAGACAATAAAAAGTATAATTCGAAGAGAGGGTTGCTTAAAATACGTTTTCGTATGATTATATTTTAATAAAGAATATATAAATATTTTTTCTAATGAGTAGTTATATTAGTGGTCCAGCCCGAGGTGATACCATTACATGTGTGATACATACAAAATAGTGTTTAAAGAGTGGTAGGCAGTGGTACCCAGTCTGCCGATCCGGGGTAGTACCACCACTTACAAGTATACAGACCGTGAAGTGATTTGGTCACGTTTCGGGATCAGCTTGTAAGCTTGTAAGCGGCTTCCATTTTGGCCGGCATAGTGGATGAGATTGCTACTCACAGTTATTGAATTGTAGTAGTAGTGACATTCATTCATGGACCACACTTCAGCTTAACATCAAGCGGGGTACTGTCATATGTCGAGTCACAATAAAAAAAAGTCGACTTAGTCGCGTTTCGAGATAAGCTCGACAGTAGCCAGTTTCAAGTTAACCAACATAGTGCATGCCAATACTTGCATTTATTTAAATGTAGTAGTAGTCGCAACTCTAGTCTAATTAATTCACTTCACATATATTTCAATAACCATGAATTACTATTGAAGATTATCTAACTGGTCTTTGTTGATACAAGTACCAAAGTATCTCATTACACATCACCTTGTGTACAACCTTGCATTATTTGAAAAACTATCCTCTGCTTATAACTAATAAGGTCGTGAAATCTACATAAACACAAAGTAGGTGTTGTCAGTAATGTATTTTTAATGTTCGCGTTATATCCTGTATTATCACTTCAATAAAAAAATAATATGTTCCTGCGGCTCGGTACAAAGTGCATGAATAGGTCGAAAAACAGATCAACTGGCAATCGTAAAGAGAATGGGATTTTTCAGTTGTCGACGCTCTAGGCTTTTCCCTGTTTCAGCAAGTCAATCTCAGATATGGCGTCTTAAATAAAAAAAATAAAAAGTATCATGACACTCGGTAAAAATGCATAGGTCGGTAAAACTTGCAAAAAGCACAGCAATAACCATGCGAGTAGTTGACAAATATAAAATCCTAACTTAAGATTTGCTTAAAGAAATAAAATATTTTAGGAATATTTTGATTTTTTACACAACGTTAAAAAGTTCGTGGAAAGTTTGCAGCGGTCGTGGACGAAGAGAATGGGCCCCATAGATTTTAATATCTATACAATCTTACTACTCTTCAATTCTCTCGCTTTCAAAAAGCTTATCTTTTTTAATTCTGACTCGACATATGTTAAGCTGGAGTGCAGTCCATGAATGGAGGTGACTGCTACTACAGTTAAATAACTACTATTAGCAGGCACATCTACTTGCACAAGTTGGAACCGGCAACTTACAAGCTGATCCCAAAACGCGACTAAGCCACTGGTTTTTATACTTATAAGTGGTGGTACTACCCTGGATTGGCAGACTGAGCACCACTGCCTAGACTGCCTACTACGGTATAAGTCTCTTACATCGTAATCTTATCGTAATTTCAACACTGTTAAGACATGCATATTCTACCAATGCACCCACATTTGCTTATTGCATTAAAATGTCAAATGTTTGTGTTGATCATTATCTTGGCCTTGTGCAAATTGTCATAATAAAGTCATTATATAAAAGTATTTTAATAATTTAATGATAGTTTTAGTACTTATTAAAATTGTTAATAGGTATAATAATATGATTGTTATATTTGTTTTTAGTTTATTCAAAGGTAAAATGAATTTTTGCCATATAGCCTAGATGTTAGTTAAATAATTATCATGTATTTCGCTAATTTTTCATCCGTTTACATGAGAGTGAAGATTTTTTTATGGTAGTGAATATTTCTCAAAAAAAAAACCAATAGAAAATCGTCACGCATTTTTTCCACGGGGATAGGTAGAGACAATGGAGCGCCACTTGCCACGACCCTGACACAACTCTCTCGCCTCCCTCACATCCACAATTCTCCTCATACAAGCTCTACGGTCATACAAGCTCGACAAGGTCGAGCTTTCTTGAGGATGTCTATGATTTGATCGGGCCTGGGACTGCCTGCCTTGTTTAACGCATCCATCCACATCAGATATATAAATTGCTTTCGTCAATCTACTTTCACTCATCCTTTCTATTTTCCCAAACCATCGAAGCCTCCTAAGATCAAGAAGATTTTTCATTGTTTTATTTACTACTACAGTCGCATCGTCATGTTGATATACCACGTGCGTCATTAGGTGATTAAAATAAGACGAAGATGAAACAGCATCAATTGATTGAATTTATAAAACGGGAAAAAAAGCAGTAACTTAACGCGATGTTTTGTTTTGACAACAATGTTATACAAGACACACGTGCCATTGTGGATTGTTTTTTTCAAACATGTTATTATCTAGTAGTATTATTTGAAAATAATCTTACTTCTTAACTTGATTTTGTGATAACATTTAATTTTTAAACTCTATACACTAGCTATCGTTAACAATAGTATCGTAGGTTTGTCTTTGTAAATAATATACGATAAATATTTGTAAATATTACCGTTATACTAAAACATTTAAAATTATCGTTAATTGTCGTGCCTTGAGTTGTCCTACAGAGATAGACAACGAATAGGCATTTAATATCTAAAGAAAAATACTTGTATACATTTTTTTCTTCTAAATAATTAGATCTAGATAATTAGATGTAAGTTGTTGACGACAGGCGTGGACGAACGGCTTAGCGATTGGTTTGTTGCTCGTAAAGTCCCGGGTTCGATTCCCGGTCATAGCTTTTATTTGTAATATTTAATAACATTAAATATTACAAATATTTGTTAATAAAAAAAGAGATGGATATATGCTTCGGGTCTGGTTATTAAAGAGTGGTAGGCAGTGGTACGTAGTCTGCCGATCCGGGGTAGTACCACCACTTACAAGTATACAGACCGTGAAGTGATTTGGTCACGTTTCGGGATCAGCTTGTAAGTTTCCGGTTCCATTTAGGATGTGACTCCAATCACATCCACTCGGCATAGTGGATGTGATTGCTACTCAGAGTTATTGAATTGTAGTAGCAGTGACATTCATTGATGGACAATAAAAAAAATTTAAGTAAGTTATAAAAAAAACTACAAAATTCATAGGATTCAGAATTCATTGTGACTTTTGGTATCAGATTGTGAGTCAGGTTTTGGGATTAGCTTGAAAATTGCCGGCTTCAACTAGGATACAACTGCTACTTGCAGTTTTTTAACTGTGGTACTGTGCACTCCAACTTAAAATCAGATGGGATTCTGTCATCTGTTGAGCAACAATTACAATATTTCAGCATACACGTAAATTTACACAAATTAAGAATATTATTTTAATGTCAGTAGGTGATAAAATATACTTGTAATCATTATAGTTAGAATAATAAGTACGAGACGTGAGTTCATGCAATGAAATGACATCTACGTGACGCTTCATATATCGGCTGCTTATACTTAAAACACAGTATTGGATATTGGGAGCCCAAAAGCTCAAAAACATAAATGTTCACGTTTGCAAAAAAAAGTGGAATGCTTTATCATCCTATGGTGATGTTCTCGCTACCCATAACTTTCGATTCATTAAGCGAAATTTAAAAAAGCACACCTGGTCGGCGTAGTGACGGCGACTGAGACAAATGTAAACTGAGTTGATTTTTTTACCCATCAACGCTTTTGCTAACCTTCAGAAAAGTCAAAGTTAGATGTAGCGTCACAATAAAAAACGTTTCTGGAGATTATCGACTAAGTTTATTAATTTGAATAACGCGTTTGATATCTCAATGATTAAATTGAAAAGTTTTCTATTAGTATTATGACATTTTCAAATCCTTCATTTCTCATACGAAGAAAGACTCACCGCACATCATTACAAGATAAGAAAGGTTAAGAAGATATCGCAAAAAAATACTAACATAAGTAGGACTAAATCAAACAGTTACTCCAAGCACTCTTGGTTAGTGTTTATATTTCTTATTTTTTAAATATGTTTATGTCTCTTAGTAGATTTTATCAAAATATTTAAAAGTGCGGAAACTTGTAAGCGACCTCATTATTGAATATTTGTTAGCCACAAGTATTATTATTATCTTAAAGTAAAATGAATAAAGTTAAATAATAAAAATAGCATATAAAAACTAAAAAAATTAAAGTGGTAGTTGTTTTTGTAGTTTTTGTTATATTTTTAACTAGCCTAATGCTCTTAGCTCTTACTGTGTTTTAATTTAAGTCATCTGTGACATCTATGTGAGGCCGTACATGTTTATTAGCATTACATGATACTCTGATTAGTAGATTTTATCAAAATATTTAAAAGTGCGGAAACTTGTAAGCGACCTCATTATTGAATATTTGTTAGCCACAAGTATTATTATTATCTTAAAGTAAAATGAATAAAGTTAAATAATAAAAATAGCATATAAAAACTAAAAAAATTAAAGTGGTAGTTGTTTTTGTAGTTTTTGTTATATTTTTAACTAGCCTAATGCTCTTAGCTCTTACTGTGTTTTAATTTAAGTCATCTGTGACATCTATGTGAGGCCGTACATGTTTATTAGCATTACATGATACTCTGATGACTTTCTAACTAAAAATTGCCACAAAAGGAACAACTACGAAATATATTTGAATAGCACACATAACAAGGATGTAAGTATTATGTATTTTAGTGTAATAATAAGAAGCGTAGAGCTTGTATGAAGAGAATTGTGGATGTAAGGGAAACGAGGGAGTTGTGTGAGGATCGTGGTAAGTGGGACATGGAGCCCCCATTGTCTCTGCCTAATCCTGTGGGAGGAAGGCGTGACAATTTTATTGATTGATTGATAATTATAGAATCTCTAAAGTTATCTCTTAGTTTAGGTAATAAATGTTTCCAGCACTTTTAGGATCGCCATTCAAACATACAGGAAGACAGGGACGCGAAATAAGACAGGGCAGGCAGAGATATAATAATTGAGACGTTAGCGAATAAGTCAGTGCGAAAGAAATGGAAAAGGTGTTCACACGTTCTTTGTTTATAACGGTATAAACATTTGAGCCACTCGTCGATCTATTATGCCTTGATTGGCAGATTGGAAATGACTGCCTACCACTCGTATTAGTAGAATTAAAGTAGTTTTTAAACGTATTCTGAAGAGGCATCTGTTTTAGACCCTGTCTAAAAGCAGCAGTTCCCTTTACTCTTGGGCACTCCAGCGTAATATGATGCGGAGTAATAAATAAAATAAAAAAGTTGCTATCATTGATCCTTTCTTTTCCTTAAGTAAAGTATATTTGAAATACCTACGCCAAAGTTCAGGAAATGCTCAGGTTATCTCCAATTAATACTAAAACCACGAATTTAAAAATAAAAACTACATAAAACTATTAAATTTTATCTAATAATACAAAATCAGGTATTTGACCTTGCTATCACACGAATTGCTAAAAATGGCGATAAATTTATTGCAAACATAAATTAAATGGACGATTTTTGTAAACATCTCAAATTATACTAATTACCGAGAAAATAGTGTTGTCTTTAATACCGGATTATTAATGAGATAGATTATTAAATTCATAAAGTTCATAGACGAGGTTACTTATTAATAACCTCGTCTTTAACTTTATAAATATTTTATATTTTAAAAATATATGACCGTCGCGGGACTCCAGATGCGTTTTGGGATGAAACATTAAAATGAAAGAAATCTAATAAACTTAGTGTACAATAAATAAAAACTTTTAATATTCTTATTGTATGCATAAACATTGTGTAAGGAGAAGAGAGTCGCGGCGGAGACTCTCTTCTCCTTACTCCTTGACGTCATAAGAGTGTCATACCGTTTGCTGTCACGGCATACGAGTCGCTATAACCTTCAAAGCCAATAGATATATTTTATATCAAACTAAAGGACATTTTGGGCTTCTTTGTACTACTTTTGTAATGTCCAATGATGAAAAAATATATAAATAGTAGTTTAGATACTTGTATTGATAAAACTAATAACAATTTTGCTTTTAATTGCTGTCCAATTGAGTTATTTGGAAAATAAGATATGAATTTTGTATTATCTATCAATCAACGCCATATTTGTTCTGCTTTGAACTGTCATAATTATATTATTCAGTCATAATTAATATTAATTAATTGAACTGATCATTTTGCACACCTAAACTATGCATAATAAAGGATAAATGCCAATCACATTGTAATCTTCGTACATACATCAAACTATTTTAAAATGCATATTAAACTGTTAATACAATTAAGCCCAAGTCCCTATACAAAATGAATGATGTACTTTATTTATAAGTTTTTGGGTATACGTAGTTTTTATACATGACACAGGTCACTGTTGATTTCAAACTGAAGTACAATCCACGATTGTAGGCAACTGCTGCGGCAAATAAATAAATTTCAACAAGCATCCAACTAAACCGGTCTAGCACTACTTACTGTGTAGTTAAGTGTAATGACCGCGAAGTTATTTAGTTGCGTTTCGGGATCAGCTTCTAAATTGCCAGTTCTAGATAGGCATAGTGGAATCAACTGCTACTTGTAGTTATTAAACTGTAGTAGCCGTAGTCTCCATTACTGGACCGCACTCCAGCTTGAGCTGGATTGTCATCAGCAGATTGGGCAAATGATCCCCATCTGTCTCACCGGCATAGTGACAGCGACTGAGGCAGTCGTGAACTAACTCGGTTGTGTCAGTCGTCGTCACTCTTGCTTATCATCAGGCGGGTCGAGGTCAAATGTCGTGTTACAATAAAAAAATTAAGCTGGCATGTGGGCAATGACCTAAAGCCATCGATGTCTAAAAACCTAATTGATTCAACAAATTAGCGTCAATAATCATAATTGTACTCGTAGGAACGTGCCTTTAGTGAAATATTACAACGTTTATTCATAAATCTATAATTAACCATAACGAGATGTTGTGGAAATATATTCAAGTTAAATATATTCATATTATACTAGATAATATTAAATATTATTATAAAGTGATTGCCTAACAAAACTGCATTGTAAAATACTGACAATTTATTTTTGTTAATACTCGTAATCAACAACTGTACCAGCGGCACGCTATGACGTTTTGACGTTTGACCATTCATAAAGTTTCGTATAAATTAATAATTAAATTGAAGAAGAAAATTGCTGTTCTTTATTGTCACTATAAAAAAACCAATTGTTCCTTCAATTGTTATTATTAATTTATACGAATCTTCATGAGCGCCAGTATAATAGTCATATTTATCTGTAAGTGATTGTTTGGCACTAGACCCTTGCAAAAGAAAGTCGACTGATACCCAGGATGGTACGCGGGGATATTGAGATTATAAAACATTCTAATTTCAATAGAGAAGGTGGTTGGCGATTATCTAACACCTGGGACCCCATAATATACAAACTCAAGCCCCAAGTCTGCCAAACCAAACTGCCAAACCAGAGGACACCGTCAGTTATTATTGAAAAAAAAAAAATGAATTTAACGGGAAACAGAAAAACAACATCAAAACATTCGGGGTAGTTTTGAAAATAGTAACAGCATCAACCAATAGGACGGCCAACACCTCAGTCTCTCCGTGACCACGATGGCTGCAAAGCTCTCGAAACATCGGAATAATAAATACAAAATTGTAAAATGAAACCATAAAATCAAAATTAAAATTTTTGAGGAACCCCGATCTTTTGAGATTCCGATAGACGAATAACAGTCAAGAGAGGGATATAAGAGTATTCCATATTACCACAAAAAAATTAAACGCACTTTAGATAGGCATTAATCATGTTTTCAGTCAATTAAGTACTACGAAATGACGTTTGACTGCATACAAATATTAAAACACTGTTTTAAATATTTTGCAGTAAGACGGATTATTAAAAAAAGTCATTAAACTCTGTTTTAAAATAATTATAAAACAATGAATTGAAGTTTTGTGACTTGCATCATTTTCAAACATTATAATATCTTAAATTTTTTTCACTTTTCATTCCATTATGATGAGGTGCTTCTATCACGAAGAAATAGTCTTATGTTTTATTTTATTTTATTTTTTTATGAATCGACATCTGTCTGATGGTAAACAGGATGGAGGTCCAAGAGTACCGATGACTAAAAAAACAGTCACTTCACGGCTGACACAGTCGCCGTCACTATGCGGTCAAAGAATCTTGTATATGTCTAATTATTCGTATAACTTGTATAATTGCAAAATTATACAAGTAGGTACATAGCCATATAATATACCTTCATATTGTTTAATTCATATGTTTTAACTAGTACCTCCCTTTTTAAAATTATTAGTTATTTAATAGGGATTTAGGGATAGACAGAGATAACAAAGGACGGAGAAAACGATTTATTTATTTATTTTAGTGGTATAAATGTAGCCCATTAATGGGTTTGAAATAAAAAAATTGATTCATATATAGTTAGGTCTAATCTTGGTAGAGGTGTAGTGGAAGTTCTCACGACTGGTGAATCTACAAATCATATTTTCAAACGGTCATTAAACAAAATTGTCAGTAACAATCGAGGGTCGTTAGAAAGTGTTTGCACTCAAATAAATGACTCACGAATTGTCATAAGAATAGTATGTATGGCAAGAATGAGAATAACTCAATGAACTATGAAAATATTTATTTATTCATCAATCTTGCAGAAGACTTTTGTATGATGATTAGGAAGTACAAATATTATAGAAATCTCATTGTCAAAATTCAACTATAAACTGCTAACCTTAATTCGTTTAATATGACATTTCTTTAGATTTTGCGCGAACATTGATTAATGAATTAAACAAATTTTATGCGGCTTACTATAGCGTTTATTTTACAATTGCAATTGCTCGATGGCTGCAAAGCTCTCGAAACGTCGGAATAAAAAAAAATATATAAAATCAAAATAAACGCAGTAGTAAGCCGCATAAAAATTGTTTAATTCGTTTAATATGATTTTTATCGCGGTACTTTAAAAATATGTGGTAGACTTCTACCACTTTTAAGTGTGCAGACCGTGACTAAACAGATCCGTGAAGTGTTCAGATCGCGTTTTGAAATGAGCTTGAAAGTTGCCGGTTCCTACTAGACCGGCATAGTGGACGTATCTGCTACTTGCAGTCATGTAAAGTTGCCTCTATTCACTTTAAGACTTTAAGATAACTTATTACAATATAAATATAATTAATGAAATATGAATATTTCAGCCTATAGACATAGCGCTTAACTGAACAGGTTACTGTAGTAGTGGAACTGTGCAAAAGGGGTGACTTGTAAGAGATAACACACCCCTCCTGCATCGCTCTACTGCGATAGGAAAACCCGCTTTGGCAGTAGAGCGCTGATAATATAGTAAACCCCACAATATTAAAATTAATAATGGATTCTTAAGTATAGTTGAAAAATTATGAGTAATAAAATAGGTAGTTAAAACATAAAAGAGTGGGTAAAGCTGCGCAGATCTTTAACGATTTGCTGATTGTAACAAGTTTGCATTGACTACCATGCAACAACCTTCTCTAATGAGAGCCGGTGTAAGAAAAAAAAAAAACAAAAGCAAGCCGGTATTCAAGCCAAGGTTCCGTTAAAAGATACGGGGTTAGATACTAACTTTTTGAGCTGATTTAGACTAATTAAATTAAAATAATTAAATTAATTTTTTTTTGGTATTGTGACTCGACTTGCTTGCGTACAGGGGAGGTTCAATCGTGCCGACGACTGAAAAAACTGATTCACGCTTGCCTCAGTTTCCGTCACTATGCCGGTCAGAGCTTTTTCATGCCTCGCGTGAAGGATTCAAGGGGAAAATATATGGGTGCAAAATATATAGTATTTCACTGGATTGTTTGACAAAGAAACGATACATACTGTTTAATTTTAGTGTTTTATAGGTTTAGTTTCCTAATGGCATACAAAATAATATCTGTTTATTGATTAGTATTTATAATATTATTTTATAGAAAAAGATTCACTGCATCGTTTTTGCTGTCCAGCACTCTTGGACTCTCCTTGCTTATCATTAGGCAAGTCGGGATCAAATGTCACGTCTTAATAAAAAAAGACAAAACAATCATTACATAATTATATGAACATTATTTTTATAAATGTGTGTGTGTGTAAATTTTGGTAATACGAGTATCTTGGAAAATTGTGACACCCAAAATCGTGAAGAATCCATAATCATCAACGATTTCGATTCGGCCAATAAAATGTAAAGCATAAATAATAATAATAAACTTTACATCAACCCTGAACTTTAGGCGTTTTTGGTATGGTATAAGAATTAAAACAATAAAAATTAACTGCGGTACTTCAAGATAGCAATTTTGCAAACAAAGAACAAAACTTTAAAGTTGAATTGTTCATTGATGAATACAGAAAATTAACGTGAGAAATAATTTTAATTAACATTTTAAGTGTTAGCATTATTCAATAAACGAATATCATTCTTATTTTTAAAACAACAAAATTCAATTTCTCTTGACCGTTTTTATTAATAGATACGAGTACCGATTATCGATAAACGAAACTCATCTTTATACTTATGAGAATAAGTTATAATTTAGCCCTTTAAAGACGGCAGTTCATTAAAAAAAAGAGACAGCGCTTCATTATCGTTACATAAATTTAATTATAACAATTAATTAATCAAAATATCACGCCTTAAATATCTCAACTCAACTCAACATATAATCTCCATGATTATGGGCACTGCGGACAACTGATGTTTTAAGAATGTCTTTTGGATCGATTTAGTTTTACCTTTCCACTCTAACTTATATAAATTGATTTGGCCAATCCCTTCTTAATTCTTAAATTTTATATTTAAACCATAAGGCGACCGTGGTGTAGTACAGTGCAATGGTTATGCAAACCAAGAGCACGAATTCAAAAACCACTTGCCGCTACCAATCTGTCTTTAATATTTACCTAGGTTGTCCTGTTTCTATGATACAAGCACTTTAGTAGCTTAGTATAGGAAAGTAAAAAAAACATGTTTTGAAACTTATGTAGTTATAGGTATACTATAACTACATAAGTTTCAATATCATTGTGGCTCAACATCATCATATTATAAGTACCCCTGATATTAAGATGGAGGGCGGTCCAAAAATGAAACGACTGCTACAATTACACAATGCAAGTAGCAGTCGCATTCCGGCATAGTTCAATGTGTAACTTAAGCTAATTCCGAAACGCGACTGAGTTGCTTCACGGTTTGCAGATTTGAAATTTGTGTTGGTGGCAGACTGGGATAATGACCACTAACTGTCTGCTTACCACTTTTCATTGTTATCACTCTTTGTTTAAATGTTTGTTTGTCAGGATCGTGGCGCTCCTTTGTTTCTGCCTATCTCTGTGATGATTTGATTGATTGATTGATTGATTGGGTAAGGAATCAAATAAATTAATATAATATTATATTTTCTTGGTTATGTATATTGACTTCCAGTGCAGTTCATGAAGCAAAGCATTTGCGATAGAGTTAGCACTCCTTACGTAAGCGATTCTTAGATCTTGTCAGTTAACACCTCATAATAATAATATATTAAACTAAATTATAAATAGTTAATTAAATTTTATATCATCATTTATAATAAGCAGAATAAGTATATTGGGATTTTTTATTATAATATAGTTTTTTTAAAATTATATAGGAGTTAATTTTCTATCTACATTTAAAAATTCAAATGTTTAATTGATATATAGAATTCGAATCCAAACGAATACAATAAGATACGCACTTGATTAATCAAATCTATATACCATTGGAACCTTGAAAAAACATCTTTGGCTAGAATTATGGCGAGTAACGCCAGTTTTCTATATCTGTCAAACGGACCGTTTTTGATACGAACAGTTAAATTATCTACCAGCCGTAGGTCAAAACCGTTCTTATAAAATACCCCTCATAAGTTAAGTTACCGACAACTACCAGCATAAAGTTTGAAAAAGAGTAAAACTAAATATTTATTATTGTGACTCGACATATGACAGCACCCCGCTTGATGTTAGGCTGGAGTGTGGTCCATGAATGGATGTCACTTATTGAACTAAAATTCAATAAGTGTAAGTAGCAGTCACACATCCACTATGCCGGCCTAGTTGGCACCGGAAACTTACAAGCTGATCCCAAAACGCGACCAAATCACTTCACGGTCTGTATACTTGTAAGTGGTGGTACTACCCCAGATCGGCAGACCACTGCCTACCACTTTAGGAACTTGGAATAAGATAATTTATTGTCTACTGACTATGTAATAAAATATAATAATAGTACTAGCGACCGGTAATGCTAGTAAAAAAGTATTGCACATACAAACTAAAAAAACAATAAAACACACATTAAAACAAATGCAGGAAATGGTTGATATCATCGAAGTATCTAAAAGTGAAGATGTATCTAATGAGTGGCCTTAACACGGCCTCGTGAATAAACGTCACGCTTCTGCTCATCGTTTTAACTAAATTAATGACAAATGAGTTAACAATTTTCATTTTATTTGTAAGCTAACCATAATATTTTCTTAGATTTTGCGCGAACATTGATTAATGAATTAAACAAATTTTATGCGGCTTACTATCGCGTTTATTTTGGTTTGATTTTACAATTTTTAATTATTCCGACGTTTCGAGAGCTTTGCAGCCATCGTGGTCACGATAGTAAGCCGCATAAAATTTGTTTAATTCATTAGCTAACCATAATTTAATTAGATAATTTTATTTATTTTTATTTTATTTATTTACATTTCTATACTAAGCTGCTTAAGTGCTTGTATCATAGAAACAGGACAATCAAAGTACATATATCAAAGATACATTGGTACCGGTGGGTAGTCTCGAACTCGTGCTCTTCGGTTTGTGTAACCATTGCACTGCCACTACACTACGGTCGCCTTTTAGGTATAAGGCTTTCTATACGTATACCAGCGGCACGTTATGATGGCCGATTTGACGTTTCACTATTCATGAAGTTTCGTATAAATTAATAATTATGTTGTAAGTATCAAATTGCTGTTCCTTATTGACACTATAAATGACAGCACCTTGTAAATTTTGGTCCAAAATTTTTTTCATGCAGGATCGTTTTTAGGATCGGGAACACTACCACGCTATAATTTTCTGAAGCGTTTATGAGACACCTGTATACTGTATATTAAACAATCAAATTGTCATGCCTTTTTCTCACAGGGATAGGCAGAAAAATAAATATATAATAATTATTGTAATTTATGAGGCCCTATTACTTCTTTCATCATCATTAGACAGAACGCGTCGACTGCTGAACATAGGCCTCCCCCTTAGAACGCCATTTCAAACGACAAGATACCAGTTGCATCCACCGGTTATTGGTGACTTTCACCATGTCGTCTGTCCACTTAGTGGGAGGCCTACCTACGCTGCGTCTTCTGGTTCGTGGTCTCCACTCTAGAAGCTTTCTTCCCCATCAGTTGTCGGTTCTTCGAGCGATGTTACATTTAAACGACGAGTAAATAATCAAATTACAATAGAAATATAATTAAGGAGACTTCTTTAAGAAATATTTCGTAATTCGATCGCTAATAATTTACAAAATCGTCTTCTTCTCAATCAGAACGTAGAGTAATAAAAAAATCGCCACATATTTAAGATTTCGTTAACAAAAGCTACCAAGGTATGCGTGACAGAATTGATAAGCTCAGACTGTCTAAGGGCACGTATACATTTGGTAGTATGCCTGAATTCGAATGCCTATTGTATTCGAATCCGGGGTAACAACCAAGTTTAAATGAACTAGGTCGAGTATCACGTTTGGTTTCTTCGTTTTGGTTACCCAAATTCGGATATTTGACGACAGGCGTGGACGAACGGTTTAGCGACTGGTTTGTTGCGCGTAAAGTCCCGGGTTCGATCCCCGGTCGGAGCAAATATTTGTTTCATAGCTTTTATTTGTAATATTTAATAGTATTAAATATTGCAAATATTTGTTAATAAAAATAAAAAAGAGATGGATATTTGCTTCGGGTCTGGTTATCAAAGAGTGGTAGGCAGTGGTACCCAGTCTGCCGATCCGGGGTAGTACCACCACTTACAAGTATACAGACCGTGAAGTGATTTGGTCACGTTTCGGGATCAGCTTGTAAGTTGCCGGTTCCATCTAGGCCGGCATAGTGGATGTGATTGCTACTCACAGTTATTGAATTGTAGTAGCAGTGACATTCATTCATGGACCACACTTCGGCCTAACATCAAGCGGGGTGTTGTCATATGTCGAGTCACAATAAAAGAATAAAAAAAAAAAATCCGACCAACGCCAGAAAAAAGTACAAGTGTGGCTTCGAGCTTTATTCTAACAATGAATACAAACTAATGGCCGAATGTAATCTCGCCATAAGGATAAAAGAAATAATTATATATTAGACAAGAAAGTAGGTTAAATATTTTAATATAATTATTATCACCTTCAAGTTGTGAATTGTATGACGTTAAAATAATTAATTTATGTCGCAATTGATCAATCAATCAATCAATCAATCAATCAGAATGTCACTTCTTTTTCCCATGGGGATAGGCAGAGACAACGAAGCGACACTTGCCACGATCCTGACACAACTTCCTCGCTTCCTTCACATCCACAATTCTTTTTTATTGAGGCTCGACATATGACAGCATAATGTTACCGGAGTACGATCGTCAATTTTCTTCGTAAGATTTTTTTTATCTTGAAGAGATATCTTGTATGATTTATCTTGTTATCCTGTATGTATCTATTGGGGACATTTGGATAATAAGGTGAACCCCCGTGGATCCATCAGAAAATTCGAATTGAATCTAAAGCCGAGCGAAGCCCAACTTGAAGATAATGAATGTGAGGATAGTATAAACTCTATAGTAATTGCCAACAACTTTTTACATAGAAAAAACTCTTAAAAGAAGCACTTAATGTCCTTTTCCGGGTCGTTGACCCGCTACAGTACTCGTATAATTGCGGTTTAAATATGATGTATGCATTATAACTAAAGTTAAGGCCCAATTTACATCGCCGCGGAACGGAATGGAATGAAAGATTCAAATTCGCATTCAAAATCTCGCGAATACGTATTAAGGCTGTAGAGGATGTTCAGTTGTTTTAGATATTTTACTCGTCAACGATGGTTTAAACATTTATTCACTAATCACTATTTAAATAAACAAACCTTATAACATCCTTATTACCTTATACATGTGTTTAATTTTATGTATATTTGTGTATATGTTGCCTAATGTTTGTGTATGTATTGCTTATATTTTTCATAACAAATATCATTTAAAAATAATTTTGAATCTTTTAATAAATAGTTTACACCCAGCCAATCACAGCACAACACAACAAAGGATAGCTGGTAGATAATGCCTAAGGCCTATGTACCTTATTTTGTAGAATAAAGAGTTTATAAATAAATAAATAAATAATGGTTGACTTGGTTAATTGTTTTTATATCGCAATTGTTCTTGTTCTTTTTCTTTTCGCAGAACTTTTCATCGAAATTTCTTTTTTAGCTGTTGCCCAGTACGCACATATCCTATTTTTCAGACGCTTTATCTACTCTGATTACGATGTTTGCGTTACTTAAAAGTTATCTATGGAAATTCTCAAGAATGCTCAAGATACTCCACGTTTGACGTTTGAGAGTTTTTTGGCTTGTATCTAGTTTTTACCTTACACAATTGACATACATGTTTAATAACTATACGAGTAATAATATTTAATGTTACGAAAATTTTCTTCCATTCCATTCCAATCCCCTGTAATGTAAATTAAGCCTAAGAGTTTATTAAAATTTCTTGATAGAAGCCCTGATTTATTAACTCATATAATGGGTGCTAGTTAAGTTTTTATATTAACAAAAAATATTATAAAGAGCAAAAAATATGAACATAATATGACGTTACTTAGATTTTAATGGATACCGATTTTTTGTGTGGATTGATTAAATAGTCTGTTGGACTAATTTATTTAATTATAGTTATTATGAAATATATCTAACTACCTACTTGTAATCATAGTTAAATATGAATATAAATTTATATGAATTTGAATTTATATCTTGGTCCGGTTACAGGTGTATGATAGTTATTTAACTTCTTCATTAATAGACTGTATTTTATTTTTATTGTGACACGACATTTGACCTCGACCCGCCTGACGATAAGCAAGAAGAAGAATGGCGACGACTGAAACAATCGAGTTAGTTCACGGCTGCCTCAGTCGCCGTCACTATGCCGGTATTTCAGACTAATATCAGGCGGGGTGGTGTAATATACCGAGCTACAATTTAAAAGAAGTAAGTACATAGAAACATCAAGATTTTGTAACTATTTTATTCGATTATAGTTACATTCAGAACCTTATTTTAGTACGTGATTTTTTTACTGTAAACGTGTCGCTTTTAACAATGTTGACCTATTGAACACTACCGCCAAATAATAAAACAGTAATTACAAATAATAAACTTGTTTTTATTTTAAATTAATTCAATCATCATAAAGAATTGAGGAAGCCATATTAATTTAATTAGCATCAGTTAATGAAACAAAAAGCCTTTACATATATTAGAGCTATACATTTATCATGAACAGCATCCGTCTGTCATGTTTTAAGGTGTGCGTATTTGGTGCGGAAATCGTAACGGATAGACGACATCGTTTTTGGTACAATAAATAATCGTTCTTGGACAGAATTTGCAATAAAGGGGATGAACAACAATTTACGAAAATTGTTTTTAGTGAAAAACATTTTTAAATACAATTACAATATACCATATTTTTTGTGGGTCGATATAATTTGAAGGCACCCCGCCTGATGTTCTGGAGCCCGATCCATTAATGAACGCGGCTACTACTACAGTTAAATAACTGCAAATATCAGACGTATCCACAAAACAGTATCCACCCTAGTTGGAACCAACTACTTTCAAAATGTGTCTAAAACTTCATGTATTTGGTATCACCCCAGATCGCTACTGGGCAAATGACCACCAACTATCTGCCTAACACAGTTTAGCACCCAGATCCGGAACAAATGTCTGCTTCATTTTTACTATTAACCAATGTTAATAATAAAAATGTTAATTGGATGATAGACATTCAATTAAATTACTAAATATTACAAATAAATGCTATGAGACATATTTCTCCTCAACCCAGTCTGGTGTGTTAATCAATCAAGGTAGCTATAAAAGTTTTCTTTTATATAATAGGTACGTTTATTAGTGTCCGATAGTTACTATAATCATGTTAACTAGGTTGCGGTTACGCGTAATTCATAATAATTGACTGACGCGGTTAACCGCAAAATGTAAGTTAACCTACACTTAAGTTTAGTGACATTAAACCATAAAGTGACCGTCATTATTAATTGTTGTGTACGTATCTCTTTTGTATTTAACTTGATGAATAAAAAGTATTAATACCAAGGAATATAAATACATTTTGGGTTTTCTTTGTAATGTTTATTTCTGTTCGTTTATTTTTTTATTTATTACTGTATTCATCGTACTATTTATTTTTTTATTTACGTACTATTCATGTGTCTTTGCCTTTAAATAATTATTGCTATTATCAGATATTCACGAGTATTTGAACGTGCGTGTGCGTGAGTATTTGAACGTGAATGTGCTTGACGACAGGCGTGGACGAACGGTTTAGCGATTGGTTTTTTGCGCGTAAAGTACCGGGTTCGATCCCCGGTCGGAGCAAATATTTGTTTCATAGCTTTTATTTGTAATATTTAATAATATTAAATATTCCAAATATTTGTTAATAACAAAAAAAAGAGATAGTAGGCAGTGGTACCCAGTCTGCCGAACCGGGGTAGTACCACCACTTACAAGTATACAGACCGTGAAGTGATTTGGTCACGTTTCGGGATCAGCTTGTAAGTTGCCGGTTTCATCTAGGCCGGCATAGTGGATGTGATTGCTACTCACAGTTATTGAATTGTAGTAGCAGTGACATTCATTCATGGACCACACTTTGGCTTAACATCAAGCGGGGTGCTGTCATATGTCGAGTCACAATAAAAAAATATAAAAAATTGAACGTAGTAGGTCTTACAATAAAATCGATAAATGATTAAATTAGGTTCCGCTGTTTGATGGAGGCGTTGGAGCTCTCGTCCTGTGGGTCCTGTAGGGTCTCATACAATAGAATCGACGAGTTTTCACCTTTTCTTTTTATATAGAGTCTCAAAATCCGGTTTCATTGTACAGTTTACTTATACTTATAATTCTAGTGGAATTACTTGTTAAATAACAATTAAACAATTTGCATAATGTACGCTGATCAAATTGGGGACTTAAAGCTGGGCTGAGTAGTGGGATCGGATATGTCTAGTGTAGTCTATGAAGAATGTCTATATGTCTATGAAGAAAGTTGTAGTGTGAAACAACTGAGAGAGTAATGGACTAATTTAGCTAAGTTAATAAGATTTTTTTAACAAATTTATAAAAGCAAAACATCGATTTTTCTCTTGAAATTTCTCTTGAAATTTTTGCAGCGCAGATTATGTTCCTGACATTTTATGTGTTGTACTACTTTGTTTAAAAAAATTATTAAAAAAATCACTTGTCACATTGTTCTGAGAACAAGACATGATGATTATTAACATGTACTGGTTTAATATAGCAACAGAAATTGACACTTGTTTTATGTATTACCTAATTAATTAGCAGTATGTATTACCTATATTGTGAAGGTCACACACACCTTAGATCATAAATGACAACGTAATAAATTGCACACACTTTTTCACTGTTTTGTTTGTTACATCAACATTTTCTTTTATTGTAATCGTTTCTGTTTTTGTTGCTCAAAAATTCCTAGAGTTCTAGCTGTGAACCAAGGACAAGGCTTTGTTGACAAAATAAATATTGCTTATTTATAATTTGTAACTTTCGTTGTAACATGAAGATGGTCACCTAGACGTCAGAAAAGAGTTTTACATTATAAAATCTAGACAACAAATATTATTTAATATTATTATATTTTTGTTTTTGACATATTTCAATGTCATATTTATTACAATATAAATTATTAATAAATATTGAACAGAAAAAATGTCACGCGTTACCGACGTGCATGCGTTTTCAAAAGATAACTATTTTGTTTTATTCCAAGGTTTATATAATACTGCTGTTAAAAGTAGTAATGAAAATTGGTTTTCCTTACTACATTGCACTGTTAATGACACTGCAAAATACTGCAAATTTGCTATTTAAGGCGACAGTGATACGAAACCACCCACCGGTACCAATGTATCTTTGATATATGTACTTTGGTTGTCCTGTTTCTATGATACAAGCACTTTAGTAGCTTAGTATTGAAATGTAATAAAAATGGCAAGCTACTCTCGGATGTAGCTTCCCGTTTTCTTCCAAAAAATAATCTTCCGCTTGACGTGCGACAGCTCTAACCACTAAAATCTAGCATGTTCTGGCGTCGAAATTCTTTTATTATACAGTAAAATAAATTATAACAAAGCGCAAAGAACGGAAGAACAAGACTTGTGAGCAAATAACAATATCAAGTTCCGTATTTTCATAATAATAAACTAACGAAACTATTTGCCAATCCAAGGGAATACAAGAATAGTATTCTATTCGTAAAAATTCGTGCGGTTTTGTCTAAGGGTTTCTATACAATGGTAGAAAATTACGTAACTTAAAACAATGCTTGAGAATATAAGATACATTTGTAGTTTGATAAAAATACTCTATTTTTTTTTTTCAAAAAGTTTTTCGTTTTAAGAGATTGCAAAGGAAAGTTGTTAACTTAAGCAATTGATTGATTTTTGTAGTCTTAGTAACAAGATTAAAGTTTAACAATTAGTATGTATAATGTATACTGTCCTCAATTTTCCTGTAAGCAATCGGGATCACTAATTACAGAACCATAAAAGTAAATATGCATACCTATTCATTTAACTTTTAAGTTAACCGTAAGTTTAAACGACTGTTGCAGTTGTCAGAGCTTTTGTCCTTCCCCTTGCTTATCATCTAGCAAGCCTAGGTCAGATGTCGAGTTTCAATAAAAAATAACTAAACATCCAGTTCGATTTAATTAACCTATGTTGAACTTCATTAATTGCATCTGATAATAACTAAATAATTCAAATTATGTAAGAACTTCGAGTTGTATAGATTTTATTTATTCATTATATTAAACTTAGAAGCACGATATGTGAATCTATACATAGGCACGAATGTGTGTATGTATGTGTGTGTGTGGAAAATAAACGTTTATTTTTTATAGTCACGCGACATCTGATCTGTTTTAACTAGAGGGGAGGGACGACTGAAAAACCCGATTGAGTTTACGGTTGGCTTCAGTCACCGTCACTATGCCGGCCAGAAAAGCTTTTTTAAGCGTCGCCAGGTAATAAATAGAATGGGGAGAAAACATGGGCATGTTAATTGTTCTACTAAGAAATGAAACACCAAATGGTTTTTTCTATTACCGTGTATTCTTTTTTAAATTTAATTCTAAACGTACTTTTTTTATTTACATTTCTCTACTAAGATACTAAATTGTATCATAGCTTGTATCATAGAAACAGGACAACCAAAGTACAAATATCAAAGATACATTGGTACCGGTGGGTGGTTTCGAACTCGTGCTCTTGGTTTGTTAACCATTGCACTGAGTTGCATTGAATTGAATTTAATATCGAATTTACAATATACATTAAGTATTGTCTTTTTATAAACATTTCCTACAATTTATCAGTACTTAAGATAAAAACAAAACATCGACCAGACTAGTATCTAACCTATTTTAAACGATACAAAATAAATGCTTCAACTTGGTCGTTTCAACCAAACAATAAACTTTAACGATCATAATTTACATTATAACTATAATTTGAGACTTAACAATTTGTCTCAATTGCAATCTCGACCGTTTCATAGTTATTTTCGTATGAACACCGATTTACTGCGCGCGCGCACTGTCATTTTGATTGTCAAAATAAAATTATGTTACCGATAAATTCCGCCCACTATTGTATGAATAAATTGTTACTTTATTCTTTATCATTGAGGGACTAACAAAAATAAAATATATGACTTAATAATTTCTTAGACGTTGCGCGAACATTGATTAATGAATTAAACAAATTTTATGCTGCTTACTATCGCGTTTATTTACTCGTAGTAAGTTGTAACAAATACAAAATATAGGTTGTATGTGTAAGACTAGACCTGGAAGGGCACAACTTTTGTTAAAATTTCCAAGAATCCGCGTATTGAGCCAAGCCGTCTATATCGCTATAGAAATGGATTTTTTTAAATTAAAATTTCTATATGTAAAAAAAAGAAAAAAGGCGTAACAATTAGATTGATTTCTGTAGTAAGCTACTGAACGTGTTTGTAACATAAAAACCCGCCATTAAAGTGCATATTATACGACTATCAAAGATACATTGGTGCCAGTAAGTAGTTTTGTATCTTGGTTTTCAAAACTATTTTACTATTACCAGACCACGGTCGCCTTAACCGTGTTGATACTGTGTCTCAATAGATACGAGCCGCAGCTGGGGATTTGGCGTAGTACGCTACTGATGCAGCAAATCAGGGAGCGGTATAAAAGTGGTATAAAGGATTAATATCGCATTAAATTAATACTATTAATTGCTATAAGAGCAATAAACATTTTGTTATAACTGCGTTATTGCATAAATACGTGCAACGCAATTGCACGTGTTTATGTATTAAATACTATAAAATTATGTCGTTAATCAAATAATATGATATTTAAGTTATTTGTACTAAAGGTCACAACTTAATTAATAATAATGATGATATGGAACGTAAGACATAAAAGTATTTATAGTTGTAAAATAGCAATTATTTTTAAAGTCATTACGAATCGGATAATAAAATAATTCACAAGGCATTTGATTAAGTGTATTTTGGTTTACTCGTAAAATTATTATTATATGTAATTTATTTTATATTTATTCATAGGTCATACATTGGTCTTGTACAGTTTAGTCCGGATTTTATTTCGGTCCCCCGATTCCTTCATACTCTTACTTTTTTGTTATTATTGTTAATTTACATTTGATTTTTGGCTCTACGAACGAAGATTGGCTTTCAGCCCTGAATGCGTAAAGCAGAAAGACAGAGGGAGTAACACGGTTAGGAACAAGTCAATGTTTAGTGATAGATGATGATAGACCAAGGAATGATGATGATGAAGAAGCATATTTTTTATTTCCTGTACGATACAAAAAATAATGACTGTCACAGTGATTAGTTCACGACATTGATCGCTTCTGTAATTCCTGTTTCTATTCTATTGAAGAGACAAAGCTGATTGATTATACGAAGATTGTGATAGCCTGCTTTACGTTCGGATTTGTTTTGTAACTAGATTTTAGTTCAAGCGAACATTTTATTGACATTTCTGAGGGTTTAGCGTTCGAGTCAGCTGACTGTTGCGGTTACATAAAGTTGTGAATTGAAACAAAGATAAACAGGTAAATTAAACACATACCCTTTTGTACTTGATATATATAAATTACTCCTTGTATGGCACAAGATTTTGGCACAAAACATCACAATGGTACACTACTAATGTTCATATACACTGACTGGGCACTTTAATGACACTATCAGGTTACAAGCCGCGCGATAGCTTTCATTGTTATTTTTCAATTGTTTATATTTACGATTTTCGTGACATAATAAAGTGTGATTTCGCTCGTGTTGAATCGTTAAAGGCACAGGCCGGACTGAGCAGTTTTATTATTATAAATCGAGGGAAGGAGCGCGGTCGGTTTTCAAGGTTTCTGTGGCCGCGGCCGGCGTACGCGCACGTAGTCAGCCTTATCTTAGCTGCTTTGTCGCTCACGAGCACAGACTAATGGCTAGTTTACTAGATGTTACTTTAGTGCCTGGACTGAGTGAATCACGAATGTAACATTTTGGGGAGATCGTGATATTTAGACCGCAGAAGATGTGCATCATATTTTTAAGTCAAGAAATAATGTAATTTAAATAATGTAACAAGGTCGTTTACTATGTCTTTTGTGATTTACATTTTACTGCCTACGTAAACAAGTATGGAACCCCCTATTTGCAATCTCTAAACATTACAACTTAATTAATTAAATATATCTTATTCTAACTTATAATATGTTTCTTTAATAATGATATACCACATATAGATAGACAGAGGTGAGCATTTTCCCAGTGTGTCAATCCGGGGTAGTATCATATGTAAAGACCGTTTCGGAATCTGCTTTAAAGTCGTCAGTCTTAGGCGATTTTACCCGTCTATTTACCATATTCGCTCTTATGACTGATGCTAGTCTGTGCAGTCAGTTTTCGTAGTTGCTGACGTTACCAATCCAGGCCATCATTTTGACGTTGACAGGCGCAGTTAATTTAATTGCATTATACAGATGAACATACTCCACGTTGGGGAATGATCACTCACGAGATGGACTGACGACTTGCTAAAAGTAGCAAAAAGCCGGCTGGTCGACATAATTCCTGGCTGGTCACGTGCAAAGCCTTTTCATAAGCAGCACAAGCCTTTATTATTGTGCCTATATATATATTTATCGAGTGTCTTAAATCACATACAATGGATGTGTATATTATGATAAAAGAACTACAATATTATTAGACTTGGACCGTTTGGTTCAATTGTTTAAGAACTGTTACATAGTTGACACTACGTGACATAAAACACATTGGCCATTGGTCTAGAAATTTATTGCTGTCCTTCGAAGATTAAGAAATCGTATATGAGTAATTTCGTACTCTAAGGATTCGCGGAAATGGTCCAAATGTAAGTGACTTGGAACAGGTAGCTATTAATTCTATCGACCGAATCGGCAGTCGAACTAAAAGTTTGGTGCCTACCACTCCTTGATATTTGTAAACATAAGACAACATACAAAGATAAATGATTAATTAGCGCTTGTTTAAATGTATTTTAAAAATTGTTTAATGTTATTCATATATTATTTATATTTCAATAACATTATTACAACCGGTTCCAACATGAGAGTGCGACTTGCATTTATGTAAATGTAGTAGTCGCCTCCATTCATTCACTGCACTCCAGTTTACCATCAGGCAGGGTGTGTCTTTAACAGAGGATACACGAACTCTGGAGCCCCTGCAACTATGCAGAGAAATGGCGGTTCTGTGCGTCCTCTATCGCCTATACAACGGAGTATGTTCCGAGAAGCTCTTCAACCGTGTTCCTACGTCGTCTATTCACACTCGTAATACAGGTTGGGGAAAGCATCCGCATTCTATCGACGAAAAAGTTCGGAGAGTCTTTTCTTTGTAGAACAATCGACAAGTGAAATGCTTTGCCAGCCTATGTGTTCTTTCCATCCTATAACCTTGAATCCTTTAAGCGATGCGTGACGGCGACTGAGGCAGCCGTGAACTGACTCGTTGTTTTTCAGTCGTCGTCTCTCTTGAACCTCCTCTTGCTTATCATCAGGCGGGTTGAGGTCAGATGTCGTGTCACAATATAAATATATATATATGAATGTATCCTACTTGTACAAGCAAGGGTACATTTCATAATTATTATTGTACAAGTCGGAAGTAGTGTGATTAAGATTATGTGGGGAGAGGTCTGACCTTACTATTTGGCATTATTATTATTATGCAGTGTAATAATAATAAGCTAATAACTTCCTGTAAATGCAAGGCTAGATTAAATTCACAGATTTTAAAGTTGTATATTTGAAAATGAAATGTTATATGAATACTAGCGGACCCGGCAGACGTCGTCCTGCCACATTAAATATGATATTTTAATTTATAATGTGTATATTTTTTTAAAATTAAATGTTAAAAGAAGTTATAATTCCATAAAAACTTCTAACCAATCTAAGATTGAGTCATCATTTTTGGATATCTCACTTTTTTGTTGTGTTTTTGGGAGTTGTGTCAGGATCGTGGCAAGTGGCGCTCCATTGTCTTTTCCTATCCCTGAGGGGGGGGGGGGGGTTCTATGGTTCCTCGATATCTGACTGAATTTCTTCACAAGCATTTCAATTTACCTACCGGGTCCAATTGTGTTTTCAAATTAAAATATACACACAAACTTTCATCTGAATCGGTCCAGCTGTTAATCAGGAGTTAGGTGAAAAACATACGTACAGAAGATTTATATATTAAGTCAATTCAAACGTTCAATCATTAAATTAAATGGTTTCGCCTTAATCCGTACTGACCGATACTTTCCAGTATATTAAAAAAAACGACATTTTTTACGATCTTGACACAACTCTCTCGCTTTATTCACTTTAAACAAAATTCTCTTCATACATGGTTTTCTATGGTTATGGACACTGCATACCCCTGCTTTTACAAGAATGACCCCAATTTGAAAAAGTAACAATCTACTAACTCATATTTACTTCGATTAAAAACACATCCTGCTTAAGATTTTTCCGTGGGCGACCAATGGGAAATTCTATAGATTAAAATGTGTGTACTTTTGGGGAATACCAATGTTACTCGCATAAGAAGTGACACAAAGAGACGCTTTTTATAATACACACGAGTATGTACGTAGGTACAGATGAAGTTGCTTAAAATTAAAACAATAATGTGTTTATACTATTACCTATAGTCTTTATTAGGTAAAAAAGGACGTATTTATTTATTTATGAAACTGCGTTGCCTAGTAGCCCCCGGTTAGCTTGTATGAAGAGAATTGTGGATGTGAGGGAAGCGAGGGACTTGTGTCAGGATCGTGGCAAGTGGCGCTCCATTGTCACTGCCTATTTCTGTGGAAAAAAGGCGTGACTATTTAATTGATTGATGAACCCTTATTGTACTATAACTACAAAAGTCTGTCGTTCTTTAATTATGTTTCTCTTTTAAATTAAATGTTAGAACTTTTAAGAGTGGTGCCGATCGGGGGTATACAGACTATGGAGTGACTTAGTTTCGTTTCGGGATAAACTTGTAAGATGCTGGTTTCAATTTGGATGCGACTGCTACTTACAGCTATGTTACTTCCATAGCTTCCATTCATAGACCGCACTCCAGCTTAATATTAGGCGGGGTTCTTCCATAAGTTGAGTCCCAATAAAAATATATCAAAAATATAAAAATATACTATATATTTTATTTAGTTTTTTTAGTTTAGAAGCACCTTAGGCCGGCATAATGACGGCGACGGAGGCAGCCGGGAACTAACTCGGTTTTTTCAGTTGTCGTCACTCTTGGACCTCCTCATGCTTATCATCGGGCGCGTCGAGGTCAGCTGTCGTGTCACAATAAAAAAGGTTGGTAAGTGAATCGTGTTATAAATTGTCTTCCAATTAATTTTCCATTGTTTTACGTTATTACAATGACCGAGATGAGTTTAGAAAAATATTCAATGAATGTGTAGGTATACATAATAATAGGTGCGATTTGCAATAAGTAATGTGATTCTATCCGTGGTGGTATGTAGGGCGTGTCAGTTCAAACAATGGCATACTGTGATGTGAATTTGCAGGTCACTAGGACATTAATACCACAGTACCACTATAACTAAAATAACTATAACTGTACTATACGTGGGTGCTGATACTATAAAGACATAATTAAAACTGTACTTCAGCTAAGCGCCTGGTCAATGAGTTGTCCAAGCGGCTGACTGAGAAGTCTAGAAACAGGAAGGCTGGCAATTATTTCTGCCAACGTATTAGCCTTGCTATACAAAGGGGAAATGTTGCCAGTCTCCTTGGGACTATCTCTGATGCGACGTCATTAGATGATATTTTTTATTTATAGTTATTATACTTTTAATTTTATCTGTTTCTTAATAAAGAGAAGATACATATAAGATAAAAAAAACTATGCTAAAGTCTGTACAATTATAAACGTTAATAGTAGGTTAAAAATATTTTTTAATGTGAGAAATGAAATCCATTAATTTAGTTATTTTTTTATTACCGAGACTCGACTTGCCTGATAGTAAGCAAGAAGTCCAAGAGCTTCAACGACTGAACTAACCTAACTAACGATTCCCTCAGTCGGCGTCACTATGCCAACAACAAATATAATGTATTCTATAATATATAAGGCTGTTAAACTAAGAATGATTCTTGGTAATTGTACGAAGCATTTAAATTGAATTATGAAGTCATAAAATTTATTGGGAATGATATAATAGGATGATTATCTCGTGTCCGGCTTTATTTTACTGTGGAATTCAAAATATAATTGCTTCTGATTATATTAGATGGATAGAAAAAGTAGGATGTTGATGTAATGCTATTATATTATTTGTTGAAATATATAATTATATATTACTATTGCTAAGTAATGAAAGAATACAGACAGCGCTTACTAGCGAATTAAGTTTATTTTTATTGTGACGCCTAAATAAGCTGGTCAATGAATAGAGACAAATACTACTATAGTTCAATAACTTTAAGTAGCGGTAGAAACTTACAAGTTGATCCCGAAACGCGACTAAGTCACTTCACGTTTTGTATACTATATTTATAAGTGGGCAATTACTAGCCTACTGATCAGAAGTATAGACGAGCGTGCTCTCTGTTTCTAGTGGTAAATTTCTTGTGACGTCATCGAGGCTAAGTGCAGAGTTACGTGGGTGGGGTAGTATTAGGTTTTATCACAAGTTCACAATGAATCTATATAAAAACTATTTTTATTGTGGCGATATCTGAGCTTAACTTGCTTGTTGCTAAGCAAGTGAATGTCCAAGCCGAAACAAACCGAGTCACTATGCCGGTTAAAGAATCCGAGATAGTTTGGGAAGAATACAAATTTAAAACAGGACACTTGTTAATGCTTATAGTTTTATTTTTTCATTTTGAAATGATAATTTTGGCATACCTAGTTATTAAACTGTAAGTAGTCATCTCTTTTCATGGACCCCTCTCCACCTCTGCTCTTAACATCAGGTTGGGTGCTGTCGACAGCAGACAATAAAAAAAAACATGAAAAAAATTAAAACAGGACACTGTAGCTTTTGTTATTATAATATTTCTTAATCATAAAGGCACATAACCACCGGTAATCCCTGATTGAAATCAATTTCTTGGCCCAGTTTTTGTGCTCAGCAGGAGATACCTAAGAATATGGAAATAATAGAATCCGTGCTAAAATAAGAACTAATTCATTGTTCTTTATCTCATTTGTATTATGTTTATACCACGTGTGACTGAAAGAGACAACTACTTGTACTTAAATTCCTTTATTTCAAAGGTTGGCCCTACTTTTTTTTGCAAATACAACCACTTGTAATTGTGGTTGACTTTTAATACTGCTTAATTAAAATTCACGTGGTACTAAGAGTAGCGCCATACAAAGAATTTGGTCTCAAAGGTTGTCACTTGGTTGAGAGTAGCAGTCAAGAGTAGCAGCATAATTGTTCCGTCATCCTTTTTTTAAGTATTTTAATGTCATTTGTTATTCTGTCATTAGGTTGTCAAATGATTATCAAAACTAGTAACAACCTTCCAAATTACGAATGTAAAAATGTATATTCATCCCCTTCTGATGCCATAAGTGAAAATAGTATAAACGGTTTTATTTTGTCGCTATTTTAAGGCTCCTTCTATTTCATAAGTCCATATTCTTTGGGAGATACAATGTTTAAATGTCAATGTGACTAATGTTATTAAAAGCAACACCTTTGTGTTAACGTCATGACAATTCGGGTCTCTGAAATATATGCATTGTGTTTTGAAATTATTTGTTTCTTTCAGAGATTCCTTTTGTTATGCAAACTTTTTTTTTGTAACTACATCTGACTTGCTTTATCTAAGAATGCTAACGACTGAAAAAACCTAGTTAATGCCTTCCTTAGTCTAAGTTACTATGCCAGGATCCAAGGTTATAGGATTCAATTTAAAGAGTGGTAGGCAGTGGTACCCAGTCTGCCGATCCGGGGTAGTACCACCACTTACATGTATACAGACCGTGAAGTGATTTGGTCGCGTTTCGGGATCAGCTTGTTAGTTGCCGGTTCCAACTAGGCCCGCAATGTGATTGCTACTCATAGTTATTGAATTTTAGTAGCAGTGACATCCATTCATGGACCAAACTCCAGCTTAACATCGAGCGGGGTGCTGTCATATGTCGAGTCACAATATTTAAAAATATGGGGAAAATACGTGGGCTTTCCGTTTGTCAATGGCTTGACAAAAAAAACGACGCGCTAAACCGTAATTGAGTGTGCCATCAATTGAAAGAAGAAGAAGTAATTGAATAGAAATAAATTACGTGTAAGTACCTAGCTTTCCCTTGGAAGATAGAACCAAATGTTAATTTAGAAGAGTAGTTTACTATCCTTGTATAATCCAGACATGATTGTTAGCAATTTAGATAGACAATGAATAAGTGATATCAAATTTTATCTTTACTTAGGAATTTATTATTTAGTAAATTGTTAGGCACTAAAAATTATTAAGATAAATTCTAATAACGAAATAAATAAAGCTCGTTATTCAGAGTTTCACAATAGGACCCGTAATAGCCTGGTAAAAAATGTTTTTTCTTTTGTACCAGGCAGAACAACGTCTGTCGTATCTGCTATTTTCTTAGATTTTGCTCAAACATTGATTAATGAACTAAACAAATTTTATGCGGCTTACTATCGCGTTTATTTTGGTTTTGATTTTAATTTTTTTTATTAGTTAGAATCGGCAACGTTCAAGTTGATCCCGTTACGTGACTGTATCACTTTACGATCTATACAAATCCTGATCGGTAGACTGGGCACATGACCACCACATTTTAAATGATAAAAATGATTAATTAATATTTGCTTAATCTCTGATGGATGCTTTAAACGCACTTAAAATATATATTATGTATTTGCCAAAAAAAAACTTAGTTCGTTAAAATACTATTAACGAACTAAGATGAATTGAACACGAATTACACAAGCGAGGATTATGAATTTTAATAAAATGTGACCTCAAAATACGTGATTATCGGAATCATGTGATTGAATAAAAACAACATATAGACGAAGTGGGTAGCAATGGCCGGCAAAGTGACGGCGACTGAGGCAACAGTAAACTAAATCGTGTTTTTCAGTCATAGATGCTCCTATTATTTTTTGTTATTAATATCTATACTTAGCTACTAAAGTGCTTGTATCATAGAAACAGTACAACCAAAGGACATATATCAAATATACCGGCAAGTGGTTTTAAACCCGTGCTCTCGGTTTGTGTAACCATTCCCCTACCACTACACCACGGTCGCCTCTTGGTAAGTGTAAATAAAAGATGTTGAGTCTAAACAATAAAATAAAGACACGAGTGCAAAAGGTCGATATTCATCATAGTATTCGTATAATGAGTAGCGAAATTAAGTCAAAAAAGACACAATATTCACAAATCAGTGCTTGTTTCTACATTTATGTTTGGAAGTGAATAGTAGGTATGGCAGAAGAAGCATGAAAGTAAGAATAATGCTGTAGAAGTGCATGTGGGGAACGATTGTGATTTAAAAAAATCGGCATGCAAAAAAGCTTAAAGATTATTACAGTGATGTGGATGGATGCGTTAATCGAGGCAGACTCAATGACTGAGGCAGTTCTCCGACCAAAACAAAGACATCCTCAAGAAAGCTGGATTGCCTAGTCGCCATAACCGTATAGCTTGTGTAAAGATACTTGTGAATGTGACGTATGCAAGTGGTGCTTCATAGTTTCTGCCTACCCCTGTGGGAAAAAGGCGTGACAATTTGATTAATTGATTGATTATTCTTCATGAAAGCTGTTTTTCTAAGAAATTATTATGTAGTATTTTCTTAGATTTTGCGCGAACATTGATTAATGAATTAAACAAATTTTATGCGGCGCACTCTCTCCGTGACCACGATGGCTGCAAAGCTCTCGAAACGTCGGAATAATAAAAAAATGTAAAATCAAAACCAAAATAAACGCGATAGTAAGCCGCATAAAATTTGTTTAATTCATTAATTATTATGTATTTTACGGCCACTGCTTTTGTAACATTATATCGTTCAATTCCGTGGGTTTAAGTAATTCTCTTATGTCGTGAATATAATAAAGTCCACTCACTTCATCACATTATTATGGGCGAAGGACGAGAGATATTTTGTTCTAGAGTCGCATTATAATAACATACTGTCATCAAATGGTATATTCTGGAAACTTTTAATTACTCGAGTAATTCTAATGACTTTTTAGGTCTGACATTCGAGGCGAATCACTTGGATAAATCAATTAATTACATTGGAACTACGGGGATAGGCGGAGACAACGTAAAACCACTTTTACGATCCTGAGATAACAATCATTCTTCCTGTAAAATCTACAATTCTCTCACAATTTGATAAATCAGTATTTAAGCTCTTCGCATTCTCAAACAATCAAAATGAAATCAATGGCCAATTCCTATAGGGATTCACAGACACAACTGAGCGCCAATTTCCACAATATTAACATTATTCTTTACATCTAAGCCAGGCCGGCATAATAGATGCTACTGCTGCACGTATTATCCGTGGCATCCCACTTCAGCTTAACATCAGGCCGTGTTGCCAATAAATAATTGTACTACTCGTATATTGTATTTTCTGAGGTTTTGCGCGACATTGTTAAGGAAATAAAATATTTTTGCGCCTTGTTTATTTAACTCCTAATCTGAAGTTTCGAAGCCTTTGCAACTATCATGGTTGCGGGAATAGTCAAATCAAATCAAATTGTCACGAAATTTTCTCACAGGGACAGGCAGAGACAATGGAGCGCCACTTGCCACGACGCTGACACAACTCTCACGCTTCCTTACGTCCACAATTCTCTTTATATACAAGCTCTACGGTTATGGGCACTAGGCTACCCAGCTTTCTTGAAGATCTCTCCGATAAAAACAAAATTGCGGGAATAGTAAGCCGCATAAATGTTATTAAACTTTGTTTTTAAACTTTCAAGAATAGGTTTTAAGATCCGTTCTCTGAGTCACGACACGATCCTTTGCTCGAGGTTATTCTTGTGAAATATCCGCACTATATTTGTATTTATATTATATTTGGCTTAACTGTCTAACATGACAAAGCACTTTTTGCATACTATTTCGTACTGATGTTAAAGTAGCCTTATAACAGTAGTCCAAGGTTCTACAGATGTTTGTTTAGATATACACTTTTTTATTGTGACTTGACATATGACAGCGCCCCGCCTAATGTTAATCTGGAGTACGGGACATGAAAAGGTGACTATCAAGATATAGCTTGTCTACCTATAAATGACGCGTCCCTCCACTTTATTCATTTATTGAAATGTTTCAATGCAAATATTTCTAACTATACTATTATACTTTATCAGCGTGCTCCTCCTTTTGTGTCTAACCAGAAACTGAATTTTCATTTTAGAATTCATTTGCATTTTCGGTGTGTTGCATTCATATTTTATGTGTTCTGCGGTGGAGGGTCATTTCGGCTTAGACAGACTATAGCAGTGACATCTATTATGCCGGTTAAGTTGGTATCAACAATTACGTATCATTTACATCGAGTTATGTATACATATTGTTTACTGTAATTTAATGTAAATAAACTTTTAAAAAAAGTTGAATTTTCAAATAAAATGCGAAGAACCTTTTATCCCAACCGATATCTGTAAACATCGATATCTCTATAATATATATCTCTATGATTATTGCACAAATTTTAGTACCACCACTTTCAAGCGTATGACTCTGTTCTGTTCAGGATCAGATTAATAGTTGCCGGTCCAAGTAGGCCGTCATAGAGCTTGTATGAAAAGAATTGTGGATGTGAGGGAAGCGAGGGAGTTGTATTAAGGCCGTGGCAAGTGGCGCTCCTTTGTGTCTACCTATCCATGTGGGAAAAAGGCGTGACAATTTGATTGATTAATTAAAATAATAAAAAACTTCAATGGCGATATATGAATTAGAATTACAAATTTATTCTCGTCGTATTTTATATAAATATTTATAAATGCATGCCTGAATTTAAGATACATTATCTCGATATGAATAGATTTAAATAACTGACAATGCGACTATGGTGTAGAGCTAGTGCAATGGTCACGCAAACTATGAACTCACGGTTCAAAACCACTTGCAGGTCCAAATTCTACATGATACAAGCATGTTCAGTACATTAGTATAGATATGGAAAGAAAAAGCAGAAAATGTATCTGCAATCGTATAGGTGAATATGATTTTAAAATATATATTATTAAATTAATTAATCTGTTACGAACTAATTATGGCGACCGTGGTGTAGTGGCAGTGCAATGGTTACGCAAACCGAAGCGCACGAGTTCAAGACCACCCACCGGTACTAATGTATCTTTGATATATGTACTTTGGTTAGTAGCTTAGTATAGAAGTGTAAAAATAAATTTAAAAATTCCTACTGGAAAAGGCAGACACATTGGAGTTAGAGCGAGATGTCCTAACGTCAGTCTCTTGCTTCCTTAATTCCTACGAATATGAACACTACGGATCATTGTTTTTTAATTATTGAATTTGATGAAGGAACACTCTTCTTGATCGTCCCCGTTTAAGCCCTTCCCCCTAGTCTACGATTTATACATATTTTAATTTTATGAGCTTTAAATATATGAGATAACTACAAATATTAAAGAAAATAAATGACATATAAGTATGTATAGTATTTATTAATTAATATGCATAGCTACCTTCGTTAACAGGTGACAATATTGAAACAGTTCTACTAAGATGCAACCTTCAGATAGCTAAGCGTTCTGACCTCCAAGCGCACGACCTCACCGGACAATAGTCAGGAAAACCAATACTTCCGCACATTACCTATGTACTAATATGTAACTACTATGTTTATGTATGTATGTTTTCATGCATTCAACGCCTTCAAATTGTCTTCAATTTGAAATAAAACGAGAAAGGTGTAGTTTGAATTATTATTATCACTGTTTAACAGCTGGAGTGTGATCCATGTATAAAGGTGACCGCTACTACAGATAAATAACTGTAAGTTGCAGTCACATCCACTGTGCCGTCTTATCGGCAATGTACAAGCTGATCCTGCAACGCGACTTAATCTGTATACTTCTAAGTGGTTTTTACAACCAGGAGCAAATATATAAAATTATAATTAATAAATATTACAAATAAAAGTTATTAAAAAATATTTGCTCCAACCGGGAATCGAATCCGGGAGTTTACGCAGAACGAACTGGTGTGCTGACCACGCCTGTCGTTAAACCTTTTTATTCTTTTACTCTATCTTAGTGGTGCCTGTCTACCACTCTTAAAAATAATACATTTGTATATACAAAAATAAGTTTCTCTAAAGTTATAAATAATCGATTAATTTTAATATATGCCACGAGAGACGATAGACCAAGGTAACTGCGCTCATGTGCACAAACAGGTGGCTGTCTAATGAATTAGTGATGTGCCTGATTAGACAGATATCGATACAAAATAAACAAAATATAACATAATTAAAATAAACAATTATTTTTTATTTATAGTTTAATTATAGTTAATAGTCTTTTAATTTTATCTGTTTCTTAATCAGTAAACAGAATTTAAAAAATACCTAATTTATGTTTATTTTAGGTAAAATTAATAATATGTATAACAACATGTCTGTTGGAAAAAGGCGTGACAATTTAAATGATTAATATTACGCACAGATTTTGGTTTAAATAGGTTTGTAATTTCTGGATGATTTCGGTAATTTATACTTTACCTATCTCATATATTAATTAGGATAAATGTAGGTGTATTACTACAAGAATAATATACAAAATTTTAACTATAGTATAAAAAAGATTAAGTACACTCACATTAAGCTCGACACATCTTTTATTGGTTTTGTGATTTTGACATCGAAGAGAACTTGGAATTTTAAATATACCAGTGTTTAAATACTTCGATTTCTCTAGCAATTGAAATGACACGCTCTACAGGGATGCAGCTGCACGGATTGGCAGACACAATTAAGCGTCAATTCCCACGATATTCTCATTAGTCTTCACAACCAAAATTTTTATAGCGTTTATAAAGCTTATAGCGCTTGCATTTTTAAAATGTCCCTTATTTTATCGAGGAATAAACTTTTGACTCTCTGACGTCTTTCTATCCTCACAAATCGATATTAAATCGATAAAAATATATCGATATGAATATTAATATATCGATAAACGAACGTAACTAGTCGTGTGGTCACACGTTTATGACGTCACATAAAGACAATCTACGTCGCGTAGTTTTTAACACTTTACTTATCACATACAGGTATTAGATTTTTTTATTAAAAAGTATCGAAAAGAATTTATAAATCTCATGTGAATGGATGCGTTTAACGAAGCAGGCCTAGGAGGGTGTTTGCCGGCCAATTCGGAGACATCCTCAAGAAAGCTAGGTTGCCTAGTGCCCATAACCACAGTATGAAGAGAATTGTGAATGTGAAGGAAGCAAGGGAGTTGTGTAAGGTTCGTGGCAAGTGGAGCATTGTGTCTGCCTATCCCTGTGGGAAAAAGTCGTGACAATTTGATTGATTGATAATTTTTATTAAGTCGTAACATTTGACTTAGTCTTGGTTAATGTTATGTTAAACAATGGAAGATCCAAGAGTGCGAACGACCGAATAAACCGTTTCGTTTTACAGCTGCCTTAGTCGCCCGCCACTATGGTAGTCAAAATGTATAAAATAATACCGATGACTACTACATAACATTTACAAGGAAACAATAAAATCAATGATGTAAGTACAACTTTATTTAATAAATCAGAATGCATAGAAGTATTTTTTGCAATAACTAAACAAAGAAAGTACTAATGACTTTTTTGAAATTTTAACTTTGATCTTAATGTATTTTAATTTAAGGTTGATATTTTAATGTATATATAAATTGTTATGTTATATGTCTGTATGTAGTGCGACAAGACGTGTGACTTTGTTAAGATTCTTGCGCAAGTTTGGTTTCTCCGAACAATTGAAGCGATGCATCAGAGTTAAGCGGTTTGTCCTCTTTTCGTGATAGGCAGAGAGTGCATTGGTCATTTGCCCAGTCTGCCGATCCGGGGTGGTGTACAGACCGTAAAGTGACTCAGTCAGTCGCGTTTCGGGATTGGCTTAAAAGTTGCCACACAATTTGTTAATGTGTTTTGGCATCCAATTCACTAAATCTAAAAAAAAAATTTTTAGCCCATTTGATTGTCTCAAAGTTCTTTTTTTTTCATTTTCATTCAATTTTTTTATCAAATTAAATTGTCACCCTTTTTTCCCATAGGGATAGGCAGAGATAATTTTAAAATAAATCATGGTAATAGTGGATTATTTACTTGAATAGATCCCGGCAGGTAAAATGATCGATGTTACTTCAGATGCGGCGCAGTAACGTGTTTTGTTACCTACTGACTAATCGTTTTCGAATGTGTATATTAATTATTTTTGTGCTTAGAATTGTGCCGCGCATAGACTGTAATTATGCGCGGACTTGCTCTCAGCGCGGTCGCCCAGCGCTCTTCTAATCTACCGATCACTTTTTATGTGACTCGACATATGACAGCACCCCGCTTGATTTTAAGCTAGAGTGTGGTCCATGAATGGATGTCACTGCTACTACAATCCCATAACTGTGAGTAGTAATCACATCCACTATGCCGGCCTAGTTGGAACCGGCAACTTACAAGTTGATTCCGAATCACTTTACGGTCTGTATACTTGAAAGTGGTGGTACTACCCCGGATCGGCAGACTGGGTACCACTGCCTACCACACTTTATACTGCGCAGTTTAAAAGTCAGCGCTCTTTTTATTTACCAAGACCTATACCTACTAAGGTCGTATTATGATGTATAGTATTGACTAATTTTGTAATACAAACGTTTCTGAAATAAATAAATAAAAAACTATTTTATAGTCCACGGAGGGACGTGACGCTACCACCAGAGTTGTGAACTGTTTGCAATCTGCATTGTAAATTCCAATAGTTTGATGAGCAATGCTTTTATAGTTGAATACCAATGTGTTTTTAACTGAAGTAGTTTACATTTAGTATTTTGTATGCGATTGTAACTGTGATAAATTCGCATGAAATTCGTTCCAGCTTATAAACTTTTAATGTTTCTTTTTTATAAGATTTGATGAAACTTTTTATCTGCAATACCTAATTTGTAAATTTTTAATTGGACGATAAACATGATTATTATGTAGTCTGTGAAATATTGTTATGAAGAGAAATTGTATATAATTATGAGGGAAACGAGGCGAGATGTCAGGACGTCATTTTTATTTTGTGGCTCGACATATGACAGCGCTCTGTTTGATGTGAAGCTGGAGTGCGGCTCATTAATGGAGGTGACTGCTATTACAGGTAAATAGCTGTAAGTAGCAGTTGCATTCAGTATGCCTCTCTTGTCGAAGGCAACAACTAACAGGCTTATTCCGAAACGCGAGTAAGTCAATTCGCGGTCTGTATACTTGTAAATATGGAATGGCAGAATGGGCAGACCAAGGAGACTTCTAAATATGTCTTCTTGTATTAAACACATTTTATGCGGCTTACTATCGAGTTTATTTTGGTTTTGATTTAACAATTTTGTTTTATTATTCCGACGTTTTGACAGCTTTGCAGCCATCGTGGTCACGGAGAGACTGAGGTGTTGGTCGTCCCATTGGTTGATGCTGTTATTGTTTCCAAAACTACCCTGTTTGATGTTTCGATTTTGTTTTTCTGTTCCCGGTATAATTCAATTTTTTGCAAAAATAACTGACAGTGTCATCTGGGTTAGCAGTTTGCTGGACTTGGGACTTGTGTTTGTGTATTACTGTATTGTATTGCTGGACTTAAGTTGGGTCCCAGGTGTTAGATAATCGCCAACCACCGTCTCTATTGAAATTAGGATGTTTTTTATCTCAATAGCCTCGCGTACCATCCTGGGTATCAGTCGACTTTCTTTTGAGTAGATCTTCGGTTTGTCGAAACGGATGTAATGGTTGGCGCTGTCCTGTTGATGCTCACAAACTGCAGACTTTCCACTACGTTGGTAAACGCGATAGTAAGCCACATAAAAATTGTTTAATTCATTAACCAATGTTCGCGCAAAATCTAAGAAAATATTATGTCTTCTTGGTCTCAGGAAGTATCTCTAAAGACAAATAAATAAATGAATGAATAGGAACTACTAGCAGAGTTCAAATGTCGAATGAATAAAAGAATTATTACCACAGAAAGATTGAATTTTCTCCACCTTATTTTATTACATAACATTACAAAGACATTATATGTTTACAGTAGGCAAATAAGAACAGTCATGTCACTTGAATTAAGGACGCTTTCTTCGCAAAATATTAACTTATGTAATCCGTCGATGCCTACGCATGTTTAGTTTAACAACAGACAACATACCGATAGATGGTTGTTACATAGCTATGGTCATTCGTGACTCTTGGACCTCCATCATGCTTAAAATCAGGTGGCTCGAGGTTAGCTGTCGAGACAAAATTTAAAAAAAGAGCAAATAACCAAATATAAAATTGCGCGTTACTACTTATATGGACAGGAAAAATAAACGCAAATCAACTAGGTCGGCATAGTGAATAGGACTGCTACTTGCAGTTATTTTACCGTAGCAGCAGTCACCTTTATCCATGGACGCAAACCAACTGGTGGATAGGACTGCTAAAAGCAGTCGCCTTAGTTATGTCAGGATTGTTGTAATTAGCGATCGATTATATTGACTCTGACTATGTCTGATTTTTGAGAGTTTAAGTTGATAATTGATGCATAAGTTTAGAAAATTGAAGCGTCTTGCTGTACATAGTCTGTAGTTAAATTGTTTGCATATGGGAAAAGACTGAATGACGCGGCAAAAGAACATTTCCCAAGAACTTTTGGCTACTTCTTTTGGAAAGAGGTAGGCGTACATAAACTTTTAGGAATATATCCGGTTCTTATTATCATTATGATTTTAAACTCTTAAAAAAAATGCACTGATAATGATAATAATTGTTTTTAAAGGATAAATTGTTTTTATATACATTTTAAAATGCATAGTTAAACGTATGAAAATTCCTTAGTTAATAAAAAGTATCTTTTATTTTACATAGTTTAGGTGTGAAAAATTGTCGAACTATAATTATGGCAATTTAAAGCGGAACTGGCGTGTCTTCGTGATTGAGAGACGATACAAAATCCACATCATATTTTCCAAACAACTCAATTGCACAGCAATTAAAAGCTACATTGTTATTACTTTTATCACTACCATTTATATATTTTTTTATCATTGGGCATTACAAAAGTAGTACAAAAATAGTCCAAAATGAATGATGTCCTTTATAAATTATAAAAATCATATTATAAGCTTTTGAAAACGCAACGCAACGAAGTACTAATCAATGTACACAGATTCGGACTGCAATTTATAATTTATGTATGACAGACGAGGCGCATGTACGCAACGCAATGCAATCATACAGACGTGACACGTTAAAACATAATTTTCTGTTGGGAGCCTATGTACCTATTTTTATTGAGGCTTGACTCATGACTGCACCCCGTCCAATGTTTAGCTAAAGTGCAGTCCATGATTAGAGGTGACTGCTACTTCAGTTTAGAAACTGTAAGTAGCAGTCACATTCACAATGCCTGCCTAGTTGGAACCGGCAACTTACAAGCTAATCTCGAAATGCGACTAAGTCACTTTACTTGTAAGTGATAGCACTACCAGGCTGGACATTACTGCCTACCACTCTTAAAGTAGTAGCCTAACAATTTCTATTATTTTTAATCTTCAAAATATGTATATTATTTTATTTTATGCAAAAATATATTTAAAAATAGCGTCAAAAATTGCCAATTATTGAATTGACATAATATTATAACATAATGGTTTCCTGTGCGTGTTTGCGCGCGTGGACCTCGAACGTGGATGATTATCGAGGTGAATTGATCAAGGCAATATGAACGCTGTTTACTGTTAAGCATCAGCGCACAACGACTATACTATACGATCTATATTCCTTTGAGTATACATTAATTAAGGAGTATACAGCTTATGAGTATACGGCTAATCTATACTCAAAGCTATATAGCTAACAAAGCTATTATACTGTTTTTAGAATATTCTAAAAACGGTATAATAGCTATTTTAGTTGTCTTGGAAAATTAATTCATAATAGATAAGTACTCCTAAAATTTAAACGGGCCAAATATAGGACAAAACTATATGTACTCGAAATTATTTCACTGTGATAAAACACAACACAAATAATTTTACATGTATTATATATTAAAAGATACTGAAATAAACGCAGCGAAGGACATCTCCAAAACAAAAATCAAGCTGGGCCCACAAGGTGGATTTCGGTACGCATAAAGTCCCGGGTTCAATTGCCGGTCGGAGCAATATTTGTTTTATTTGTAATATTTAATTATTGATTGGATTGGTTATAAAATATTAAAATTTTATTAAAAATATTAAAATACTAAAAAAAGAGGCATATATTTGGTCTAGATTTGGTTGTAAAAGAGTGGTAGGCAGTGGTACTCAGTCTGCCGCTTCGGGGTAGTACCACTAGTAGTTACAAGTAAACAAACCATAAAGTGTCTTAATCGCGTTTCGGAATCAGCTTTTAAGTTGCCAGTTTTAGCGAGGTCAGCATGGTGGAGGTGTTGCTACTAACAGTAATTGAACTAGTAGGAGTCACCTTAAGCTTAACATTAGGCGGAGTTCTGTCTTATTTCGAGCCACAATAAAAAAAGACGCTGTAAGTTAATATTCTTCTAATCAAAGGCTATTGAACAGTATTGAGTCGACTGTAGTGTCATTGGTATGTGCTACTTTTAAGGTTGAGTTGAGTGCATGAGCAGTGTCGCATGCAGACAACCAACGTCATGCAAGATGAACAAAGGGGTCAAATAATAATAATACAGGGAATTCCCATTGAATTACGCTCTTATATAATAAAATTACATTTAAGTTCACGCCAGGGACGTAAACTTTATAAGTAAGTATAGCCGGCATGCTTTTAGTTTTTTATTTATTTTATTTTATGGTGCACATGTTGTTTATATAAGGCGACCGTGGTGAAGTGGTGGTGCAATGGTCACGCAAACCTAGAGCACGGGTTCGAAAACCACTTGCCGGTACCAATGTATTACGATATACTATTACGATATATATATATATACAATGTACTTTGATCGTCCTATTTCTCTATGTCACAAGCACTTTGGCATAATAGCTCATTATAAAAATGTCAATAAAATAATAATTTATTAATAATACTATTCAGCCAATATCAGGTATAGGCCAAAAGGCTTAAAAGGTTAGTATGACACTTTCGTGTTAGCAAAATCAAATGGACTCTAATCCGAAGGCAGGGAGACGACGACCGTATCAGAGCAAATTATCACTTCCCAGACACAACCACATTTTCTTTCCAAAAAAGCTGGGTTGCCTAGTGCCCATGAAGAGGTAAAGGGAAGCGAAAAGTGGCGCTCCATTGTATTTGCCTATCCTTGTGGGAGAAAAGACATTTTGATTGATTGACATTAAAAAACTCCGGAAAACAGACGACTCTGTACACATATTCGTATCTGTTGTACACTAATCATACGTATTTGAACAATAAATGTACTGTTTTGGGCCACTTTGGGCCGTTGATTAATATGAAAATTGGTCGTACATGGAATAGGAGTACGATGAAACAACCATATTCCGTTTATAAATTCACGAGTTACAAATTTTCCATCAAATACATTATTTTTATTCACTTCGTTTGGAATTTTAACAAAGTAATGCCGAATCACCTTTTATTTGTTCTAGACGACAAATATTAATTTTATTTATGTCATTTTATTACCTTTATACGTAGATATTATATTATTAGTGTAAAGACAAATTTAAGGAATGAAAACAATCATATTTAAGTCATCAAAACAAAGCGTTAAGATTATTTCCACGTTAGTAAACGTCCCTGAGTTAAACCACCATTAACATTTAATTTTACGGTCATGATCACACACCTAGGTCGCGCGAAATGACGCCAAAAATAAAACAAAAGAAAGTCAACATGATCGACCTTGTCTTGCGAGATCGACTCTTGAGTAACTGACTTCAGTAGAAAGCTAACTTTCTTTAAAACAAACTAAAGGTATTTTACATATACGTGTTATTTGAGGTTAAATCATAGTACCTCCGACACGAACGTAATCATTATGACCTTTGGTGCAGTAATAAATTGCGACGTTGACTTCCGGGTAAAACTGCAGGCAAGGGTCCGCCGCAGAAAAGTGCAATGTTTCGAATAAATTGCAAAAAGGGCACGACGTCTGCGGCTTAAGTTCGCTTTCATACCGGAACCAGTTGTGCGAGATTGGCTAGATTGTATCGTGAGCGACGATGTCAGGGTTCCAAGCTTGGTGGTTGACACTTTCACGAGTCACGCACCAGCGAGACAAGAGACCAGTTGTTGACGTCCGCGCATCTCTATTATATCATCGAGAATCAATAAGTAGCTTACTAGGGAAATAGGCGTAACTCACGTGACGACACGCGTGGTGAATACACTACTTATACCCTGTCCATTCGTTTATTTACTTTTTGACAGCTCACGCCCATGAATTACCTTTTATTTTTGGAATAATGTACTACACTTGTGTCGTACTTTGTTGACGGGTAATGCCCACTTAGTAAAGTGCCCTTTTCATAGCAAATAACCACAGATTATAAAACAGGTCTTGAAATAAGATCAATCGATTATATGAAATAATTTTTAACGCACGGAAAATGAATCGTGTACATGGTTTAAAAGGTAATTTGCCTAGGTTTTATTTGAATTTCGAACTGGTTGACATTCTTCAGATATTGATTGGTTTAAAAATAGTAAATGCACCATTAGATGAAATAAGAATCGATAAATATTTTAAATTGAATTTGGAATTCGGTTAAATGTGAAGACGTCACTAATTTGAACTGTCAAAAAAAGAAAACAAGCGAATGGACAGAATATAGTTCGCTACGCGTAAAGTCCTGGTTCTGATTCCCTGTCGGAATAAAGATTCGTGCCGTCAGTTATTTGTAAAGTTAAATAATTATATTGAATATTACATTTATTTGTTATATTCATATAGGAACAAATATTTTTTCTAGGTCTGGTTGTTTTAGGAGTAGTAGGCAGACATATGGTGGTCATTTCCCCAGTTTCCAAATCTGGGGTGGTATCACCATTTTCAAGTGTACAGGTCGTGAAATAACTTTGTCGCATTTTGGGATCAACATGAAAGTTACCGATCCCAACTAGGCCGGCATAGTGGATGCGATTAATGAATTAAACAAATTTTATGCGGCTTACTATCGCGATTATCTAACACCTGGGACCCCATAATACACAAACTGAAATCCCAAGTTCAGCAAACTAGATGACACCGTCAGTTATTTTTGCAAAAAATTCAATTAAACCGGAAACAAAAAAAACATAATCAAAACATCAACCAACGACCAACAGCTCAGCCTCACCGTGACCACGAGGGCTGCATAGCTCTCGAAACGTCGAATTTATAAAATAAAATTGTAAAATCCAAACCAAAATTAACGCGATATTAAGCCGCATAAAATTTGTTTAATTCATTAATCAATGTTCGCGCAAAATCTAAGAAAATATTATGTGCATGCGATTGTTACTTGCATATAAGTGTACATAGTAGCAGTCGCTTTTATTCACGGTACTCCAGCTTAACATCAGGCGGGGCTCAACATATGTCGAGACATAATAAAAACAACTATCCAATTAACAGTAAACATTACTGTTTAACTTGGGCTTATTAGATAATGGCAATTAAAAGTTGCGTGTGAATAATTATCACGCTCTTCTCCGACATGTGGCTTATTGATTGACACACTGACCATAACCCCCTTTTAGAGTTTATTGCATCAATTTTCATTTTTTTATTACTCTCGGTCTGCTGCATAATGAGAGCATCCTTGGATAATATTTGCAAGGAAGAAATGTGTAATATTAGCTTTTTTAATAAGACGCATATTTTACAGCATTTATTTAAAAAAAAAAATTCTTTAATTCACGAATACTCGTACCAGAACGGTAACATGCTCGTCTACATACTTTTTTTAAAAATTGTGACTCGACATTTGACAGCACGATGATATGCTGAAGTGCGGTCCATGAATAAAGGTGATTGCTACTATCATTCAATAACTGTTAGTAGCAGTCACATACACTACGCCGGCCTAGTTGAAACCGGCAACTTACAAGCTGATCTCGAAACGCGACATAGTCACTTCACGGTCTGTATACTTGTAAGTGGTGGTATTACCCCGGATCGGCAGACTGGCTACCACTCACTGTCTATCACTCTTCGATAACAGACCCGGAGCAAATATCTAAAATCTTTTTTTTTTTACTTATTGTTTTAAATTATTGATTTAAATATTGTTAAATCTTATTATTAAATACGAGTATTACAAATAAAAGCTATGAAACAAGTATTTGCTCCGACCAGGAGTCGAACCCGGGACACCCGCGTAACGGACAAGTATCACACCACTACACCACGCCTGTCATCAATCTAGGTTTATTTCATAATTCATATAATTCCAGAACGGTTACACGTCGTCTACATATTTTGCAACAATTAAAATAATAACGCAATTACGAGCGGCTTATTAACTTTTTCTAACAATTTAACCTAATGTACTCACCTTATTTCTAAGAAAGCTGTCTTCAACTTTTCCCTGTTCATTTCCACGTGTATTCTGTGCGCCGGCTTATTGTCGCCGGTTTACTGTGCATTATACAACAGTGTGCTCACACGCAAGGGACATGGCCCAACTGTTACGCAACACACTATTATCACCTTTTGGTATTCACTCTCATATCTATGGAGTGTGTACAGACTCTAATTAATTGTCCAATCTGAAACAAACAAAACAACTTATTATATTTGTATAAGATTTAATGAGCATTATATTTTCTTTCTACGATTTTGCGCGAACATTGATTAATGAATTACATTTTTGGCTTTTATGTACTACTTTTGTAATGTCCAATGATGAAAAAATATAAAATTGGTAGTTTCGATACTTGTATTGATAAAACTAATAATAATTTTGCTTTTCATTGCTGTGCAATTTAGTTATTTGGTAAATAAGATATGAATTTTGTATCATCAGTCAATCAACGCCATATTTGTTCTGCTTTGAACTGTCATAATTATAGTTTGATCATTTTGCACATCTAAACTATGCAAAATAAAGGATATACATTGGTATATTGGTACATTAAACTATTTTAAAATGCATATTTAACTGTTAATACAATTAAGCTCAAGTCCCCATACAAAATGAATGATGTCCTTTATGTCCCTTTGTGACCACGATGGCTGCAAAGCTCTCGAAACGTCGGAATAATAAAGTAAAATTGTAAAATCAAACCAAAATAAACGCGATAGTAAGCCGCATACATTTGTTTAATTCTTTAATGATCATATTTATCATTTTTTTATTGTGGCTTAACATATGACAGCACCCACCCCTAATGTTAAGCTGAAGTGCAGTTCATGAATAAAGATGTCGTCTATTACAGTTTTAACTGTAAGTAGCACTTAGTTCCATTATGCCGCCCTAGTTAAAAACTGTCAATTTATAAGCTCATCCCGAAACGCGACTAAGTTCACGGTCTGTATACGTGTAAATAGTGCCACTACCCTGGATCGGCAGACTAGGCAACGCTGCCTACCACTCTTCGACAGCCTGGCCCAAAAAAAAACATCCGCCGCCTCTTGTTTTTAAAACAAATATTTGTAGTATTCAATCTAATAATTAACTATAAAAGCTATGAAACAAATATTTGCTCCGACCGGGAATCGAATCCGAGACTTTACATGGAACGAACCGGCGTGCTAACCAATGCGCGCCTGTCGTAAAATATACTTGTAATGGCATTGATGTACATATAAGAAGTATATTAAAGGTATTAAGAAATATAAATATTGAGTAAATCTTTTGAGTAAAAAATTGAATAGAATATTATTATAATAGTTTAATAAAGTGGGATTTACGTTAATAACGTGGTGGATACAATAATGTCTAATAGCGGTCTGGATGCGCCCAAATTGACGTCTCGTGTCGTACAATATTTCAATATTGACTTGCATCATCTTCCGAGACATATTTTCGCAACGTATATTTCTCGTGAATATGTGTACTCATATCAGATGTACACCTTTAAACAAAATTTAATTTAAATAATAATACGGCTACCGTGGTCTGCCCTTTTATGATAGCTTACTTACTTTAATAGCTTACTATAAAAATATAAGACAAGAATAAAAATGCCTGGATTAACGATAGGATTGTTAATCCTCAAGAAAGCTAGGTTGCCTAGTGCCCATAACCGTAGAGCCTGTATGAAGAGAATTGTGAATGTGAAGGAAGCGAGGGAGTTGTGTCAGGATCGTGGCAAGAGGCGCTCAATTGTCTCTGCCTATCCCCGTGGGAAAAAGGCGTGACAATTTAATTGATTGATTGTAAATTTCAGATTACTAGTATTTTCTTTACACGTCACCTGGCCTATTGGTAAGTAGGGGGAAGGCCAAGTGCGGCGACGACCGAAAAAACTGACTCAGTTTCCCTGTTTCTCCACAGTTAAAAGATGAAGTAGAAACAAGGCGCCTTCTCAGAATACCTTTAGACTTTTACTATGACCAAATTTTATTTGATATTTGTTTAACTAGGTTGGGCCTACTTTTAAATTAATTTCGACTTATTATGTCTCTTGAGATAAATACCAACAATGAGATATTGTAGCTACTTGTCTTTTAACCGGAATTGAATTCAGATCATTTGGCAAAATGTCAAACATAAAACGCGGTCGCAATAATTTCTTTCGTAATTTTGTTAAAGTAGTAAAGATTTAAGAGTTTATTGTGCGTTTAACGATCCGTGTAAATTTTACGTATATATTAGCGTTTGAAGCATATTTACGTAAGTTTTAACTTTTTATTTTACACAACTATTATTACATTGTAGTGCTATTAGTTTATATTATTATGTTCAGACTTCTATTTGTTATGAAATTAGTTTGATTTTGAAGATTAATAAATAAAACAATTAATTTACGTGTTAATGTTAAGTTATATACATTTTTTTATACTTACTTAAACTTCTAAGTTCATTTTCTTTTAATAGATAAATAAATAACCACATATTGAAGTAGTATATAATAAGGAAGCGAGGGTGTTGTGTGAATATCAGAAAACAAACTAATAATGATTGATATAACTTCGAATTTAGGTGTAGTTATCTATTCTATGTCCTATATTCTATCATACACCACATGGACCCTTCAAGCGATGCGTGAAGAAGCACCTTAGGTCGGCATAGTGACGGCGGCTGGGGTAGTCGGGAAATATCTTGTTTTTTTCAGTCGTCGTCACTCTTGCTTATCATCAGGCGGGTCGAGGTCACATTAAAAAAAACATATTTTATACACTTAAATTTGGTAAAATAAAATATTATACAAGTATATTTAAGTTTTAATGTTAATCTAGTTAAATTATGTATACTATGGTTATCGTTAAATAAAATAATAATTAGATTTAAGTTTTTTTTTTTGTTGTAATTATCACGTTAAGTTGTATCGGTGTATATTTTGTAGATAACCCATAAATAAATCTCAGTTATTCTGTATAAAGACAGAAAAAGTGTTATAATTGTAGTTACAAAACATATTGATTGGATTGACTTTTATTGGAGTAGTGCCTATAATTAGTTCGTCTAGGTTTTGAATTACATTTCGCCAATAGCTATTTACTTTTTATTGATTGTTCTAGATCACGACAACGCAAAACATCGACTTTTCAACGTCTATATACAGAGAATCGTGAGAAGTAAACGCAATACTCTGCAAACATTACACTTTATCTATAGGAATATACACCATATGCTTATAGAAATAAAACAAAAATAATGTATAATGTATATTTTTTAATTTAATAATTTCTACAACAAAGTATTGCAAAGAGTTTAGTTATAGCTACTGCACGGTTTCACATACGCGTTTGGTTGTCAATGGTTCTTCGCATCACGATATGAACGTTCATTGAATTTAATGCCTTTGTAATGTAATGTAGTTTTCAGCTTGCACAAACGACAAAAGAGTATGTTACACCACATCAATACTAAACAAGCTTCACGTTAAATAGACACTTTCGTTTTTGGTAATAGAAACTTACGTTTGCCATATAATAGTCCGTGCTATAAACTCTTTTACGATATCATAAAGTTTGTTTATCGTTAATGTCAAGTACAATATGAAACTTGGTAATAATACTAAAAACAACTTACCGGTATATTTGATGTATTATGTACTTTGGTCGTCCTGTTTCTATAATACAAACACGTTTAGTAGCCTAATATAAAAATGTAATAATAAATTGTTATTGATCTTGACCATCTGCTTGTAACACTGTATTAAACTAATCTATTTTATAAAGGAGATAATTCATTTTGTATAGGGATTTGGGCTTAATTGTATTAACAGTTGCATTTACACTTTAAAATAGTTTGATGTACGTAGATTACAATGTAATTGAAATATATCCTTTATATTCCAATTACATTGCATAGTTTAGGTGTGCAAAATGATCAAACTATAATTATGATAGTTCAAAGCAGAACTGTTAATATGGCGTGTCTTTGTGATTGACAAAATACAAGATTGAAACAAAATCCAAATCTTATTTTCCAAATAACTCAATTGCACAGCAATTAAAAGCAAGATTGTTATTAGCAGGGCCGTCTTAAGCATATTCAGCGCCGGGGTGCGAAAGTCAAGGCTTCGCTCGCGTGGTCTCAGTGTAGTAGGTACATATCGAAATTTATGGCGTTCGGCATGCGCCCCCTAGGACTCTGCGCCCGGGTGCACCGCACCCCTTAACCCCCGGGTAAAGACGGCCCTGGTTATTAGTTTTATCAATACAAGTATCGAAACTACCATTTATATATTTCATACATCATTGTAATGTCCAAGTAGTACATAAAAGCCAAAAATAAATAATGCCCTTTAATAACGTAGAAATTATTACTTAAATTTAAGGAAGTTTTAGCGATGTCAAAACAAAGTAAAGACTCAGGTTACACTTTCTACAAGACTGTATTTGTACTTTTGTAAGATCTTAGTAAATACTTTAATGTAGTGTATGTATGTACTTCTTTAAAAGCACTTTGTTTGTTAAAGTTCCAATTACTGTTTAAAAGAAGAACATGTATTGGACAAGATAAAATGAGATGGGGTTAAACTCGAGGCTTTCTCTAATCCAAATTCTTATATTTTTTAACTTAATAATAAAATTTGAATTAAAAAAATGATAGACTATACTCAAACCAATTTTAATCACTGATTCAATGCCCACTATATCCACAGATGTGGGCAGATACCACCACTTTTCACGTTTCTGACATGACTCACATTTATTTTACTTTGATGCTTCTTTTGACATACCCATCATACATTAATATAGAAACAAGTACTGTAATAAAGATAAATATACATGTACAAATACATTTAATTTCTCGTGTTGTAAAAATTGAACGTATAAATTGGACGACCAAAGTACATATATCAAAGTACTTATCAACATTCGTCTCTCTCCGCATTATGACTGGTGTAAAAACACCAAATCACCCCCAAACACTTCGACTATCTTGTATCTATGATACAAATACGATTTGTATAAACATAAATTTATTTAATATTTCTAAAGAATATTTTAAAGAATATTCGTATCCATAACGGTTGTCAACTACAAATTTTGATGATGTAAGTTATACTCAATAGTATTATTACCGCTACAATAAAAAGTCTGATACAACAATGACATAGCTGATTTTAAATACTAATGGATATTCGATAACGATCGCTATACAGATCACATGTCGCTAGACAGCACAAGACAACACCCACTTTAGCATAGCAATTGTTAGAGGGCTCAATGTGTTTATCAATGTGAAAAGGCTGTGAGACGGTAGGTCAGGTGTTAAGAAAGATATTGGCCATAAGAATTCACAAAGGTAACGCGTAAGATTTAACCACATTAAATGCAGTCATCTCTAATCAATAAAATCTGTTTGTTCTATTAACAAAAACAAGAAAGAAAGAAATAATCTAATTAAACTGCAAAGGTTCTGTTCACACCTAGGCCGATATCACAAATCTGTTTTACTTATTATTGTTTAATTGCCTTTAATGCTGATTTAGATACATTTTAGGAGTGCTTAAAAAATTTTAGGTTATATAAGGACAAAAAAGATAGTAGGTGTAAGTTATTTTTAGTTGGTATTGATTCTATTATAAAAACAGTTATATAAATAAGTACATATAATATAATTTGTTCTTGATCACTATTATCATATAAATGTTGTGTATTCATTTTAAATTATAATAAATTACCATAGATGTACATAACGGAAGTCTAGTGGCATTTGCTCTGTGGAAGGCCATTACACTGTCTATTGTCACGAACACATTAGCCACCATCAAACTGGATTTAATTAACTATAAGTCTATAAAAAATTAAAAATAAGACAATTGATGCAAAATTTCTCCATTAATAAATAGATAATTTCCTTTTAATTTTTTAATTTTAATTTGATATTTTGTTATTGTGATAACATCTGACTTGCCTGATGGCAAGCAAGGGGTGGTAAAAAGCATTGACGACTGAAAATTCCGCCTTTCTATTGCATCTATGCCGGGCAGAGGTGCTTATTTACGCTGCTTTTACGAAAACTTGGGCGGGTAAAGCATTCTACTAGAAAATTGTTTAGTTCATTAGTTCGTCGGGAATCATCTGTCGTTAACTTAGTCTGCTGATCTGGTGTGTTGGTCATTTACTTAGTCTGCTGATCTGGGGTTTTGGCCATTTATTTAGTCTGCTGATCTGGAGTAGTACCGAGTGTTAATCAAGTTATTGTACCGGATCATCATTACAGTATTAGCCTAAGTTTCTGGTTTCAACTGGGCCATCATAGTAGATGTGACTGCTTTTTATAGACCGCGCTTCTGCTTAACATTATAATATCGAGCCACTATAAAGAAGGCGTGGCAGTAGACCCGCATAAACAACGAATTGTAATATAGATAAGATTGTAAATATAAAATTTGTGCTCCCTTCGTATTTAGGTTACGAACGTTCTTTGACTCACATGACTTTATCGTCATTTTTGCTAAATTACTTTTTTCCTTGTATAGCATCACTATTTGGCTTGAAAATAAAAACTAGTTTAAAGGCCGGTAATATGATGTTTACTTAGCTATAGCTCTCAGTACTCGTTGACTAAGAAAGCCTTGATTGCTTTCTAAAAAAACACAAGGTTCCATGCTATACAAAATTAGGCTAACTTGTATCCTTAAACTTTATTTTATATCCTAGTTAACCTTTTTTTTATTAAGAAGTTTAACCTCATTCTTGTAAACGTAGTTAGAATAATTACATTGGTAGAAAACAGAGTATAAATATATATATTTAAATATACATAAATAAATGCCGGCCGCATTCCCAGTCACGCGCCGCACTGTTGGAGCTCCCGCAATTTTGGAACCCTCTGGTATTGCGCAGAGCGACGGGATGATTGTTGGGCCGTGGAAACTTGGCAGGTTTTTGGTGTGGGATGCGACTTGTGTAGCTCCATCTCACATCCAAGCGACCTCGTTAAACGCGGGAAGTGCGGCCATTTCTGCTGAGTACTGGTTACGAATTTGCGCCGTTTGGGGTCGAGACGACGGGCCCTTGGGAACCTTCAACTAAGCGCCTGACTAAGAAGTTGCCCAAGCGGCTGACGGAGAAGTCTGGAGACGGGAAGGCTGGCAATTATTTCTGCCAACGTATAAGCCTTGCTACACAAAGGGAAAATCTTGCCAGCCTCCCAAGGCGTGGCTATCTCTGATGTGACGTCATTAAATGATATTTTGTATTTATAGTTTGATTGTAGTTAGTATATTTTTAAATTTATCTGTTTCTCAATAAGGAATATTTATTAAATAAATAAAAACACAAGTTATGGTACAAATTACAAAATGTGTCATAGACTGCCGCTAGACAATATTTCTCCGTTTTTTTTTGTTGTAAATGTATTATAAAACGTGCTTAAGCTCATAAATAATCATTATAATAAAATTATTAAACATCATATGTACAAGTACACTGACTGCATGAACACTATTTAACTTTATAAACAAATAATTATATCTAATAATATAAACTAACATAGATATAATAATGTATTTGTTGTTTAAGTACTTATTTGTAGTATATGTATTTTATTCTGATAATATAATCATGTTTTTATGTAAATATTTAACGTATTAAACCTGTACCGATATTTACATATCTTTTGTACTATCTTGTGGTGGTTAGTAAGGTCTGGAAGCTCGTGATCCCATGTATGTTTTATTGACTGTGTGACAGCAATTATCGAGGGGGTTGTTGCAGATGCTGGTCGTCTTTCGGGCGCGACCCCTAGTACTCGTACTGCGACAACGAGGTACCGGAACCCCGGCCTAATAACTACGTTCTCGGGCCTTTGTTTGTCAGACAAAAACCTGCAAACAAGGGCAGACGGCTTAGCAGCCAGAGTGGCGAACCAAAAAGCCGTTGTTCATCATCGTTCTTGCACTAGTCCCTTTCCTCATAGCCTCTGACTACTAGAGGCGCTTCGAAGGGGAGTAATGAGATGAATCCCCAGATAGGTGTTTTGGCGCCTGGTTGGGATGGCAGCGGCATGGCGCACTATTGAGACGCACTTGATGTAGATAAGCAAAAATAAAGCAATAAGCAAAAGAATTGTGTCAGAATCAGAAAGTGGAGTTGCGCCTATCCCTGTAGGAGTTAAGGCGTAATAATTTATAATGATGAAAGTTTATTTGCACTTACCAAACAGCAGTTTATTGTCTAAGGCAAAACTGGTGATATCAACAGGTATTTTCAATATTGGCCTAGTCAATGCAAAATATAACTTGTATTGCTTGTTTGGTGGAATCGGTCTTAAGTGTAATTGAAAGTACCGGTCGTAAGAAATGAAGGCATTTGTATCGGTATGCCACCGCAGTGTGACGGTCAGCCGGGGTTCGCTCGTGCTTGCGCAAGAGTCGCTGTTCGCAAACATCCATCATGGACGGCCTTGCCCGAAATCATTCCTGCGGCGCCAACACTTATTCTAGTGTCTTCAGTTATACATAGATTTAAAAAAAAGGTATTATCTTACAAGTTGATTGACGAAAGGAATTTATAAATCTGATGTGGACGGATGCGTTAAACGAGGCAGGAAAATTCCCGATCAAATCGGAGACATCCTTAGGAAAGCTGGCTTGCGTAGTGCGAAGCTTGTACGAACAGAATCGTGGATGTGAATAAGCGAGGGAGTTGTGTCGGGATCGTGGCAAGTGGCACTCCATTGTCTCTGCCTACCCCTGTAGGAAAAGGGCGCGATAATTTAAATGATTGATTTTACGAGTAACTGTCATTATAAAAGTAAGCTAAGTTTGTGTGGGACCCGACAAAAAAAATAACCCGCTAAATCTTTTGATCAATTACTGGGATCAATAACCTATTCATGTGGTCAAATACCAAATCGATCTGTCGTTTTTTTAGTCTAGCTGTCGATTTTGTAGATAATATATCTATTTTTTTTAAATGATAAAGGAAAATAAATCATTGTGTCGCATTAGTTAAAATATCAGTCAACTACGCATGAGTCCCGGATTTGATTGACGAGTCGTCGGAACAAAGACTTGTTTAACTTAAGTATTTGTAATATTTATTAAGTACATTACCTTAGTTATAATATAGAAATGTACACAGCTAATGTATACTCAAAGTACATTACATATTATTAATTGTTAATATTATTATTTAAGGCGACCATGTTGTAGTGGCAGCGCAATGGTTACGCAAACCGAGAGCATGAGTTCGAGACCATCCACCGGTACCAATGTATCTTTGATATATGTACTTTGGTTGTCCTGTTTCTATGATACAAGCACTTTGGTAGCTTCGTATAGAAATGTAAAAAAAACATGAGCCAAATATTTTCTCTAGATTTTGTGGTAATCAAAAAAGAATCGAGTAGTTAATCGATCCCGGTCTGCTGATCCGGGGTAGTACCACGACCTATAAGTTTAGTGACTGTAAAGTAATAGGCATTTCAGAATTAGCTTGAAAGTTAAAGGTTACAAATAGGGCTCGCATAGTGGATGCGATTGCTACACGCAATTAATTGACTATATTAGTAGTCTCATTTATTCATTAACTGCACTCCTGCCATTAGGTGGGGTGCTGTCATATGTCTTTCTGTCATCAGGTCAGTGGTACAAATAAGAGCTGCTATTAAAAAATAGGTTAGATTTTAATAATTATAATCCTTGTCCGGCAAAGTAAAGACGACTTAGGCAACCGTAAAATGAAACGTACTTTTCAGTCGTCGGCGCTCTTGGACATCCTCCTTCTTACTATTAGGTAAATAGAGGTCAAATGTCGCGTCTTAAGAAAAAAAATCTACGGATGAATAGACCTCAATAATAGAAACAATTCAAAATAATTTATTAATGGTATGAGTTGCAAACAATGGTCATAATTGCTATGTAATAATTTGTAATGGTGTTAGTTGTAATATTTGCAAAAGCAACTTGACATCGTATTAGTGACGCGTGGGTTAATAAAAACAATGAATTTTACATCACTATTATGCAAATAGACAACGACTATCCTGTGACTAAAACTTCGCTGTCGAAAATTAAAATACACTATTTTAATTTACACATATTTTCTTATTTTTTTGCGCGATCATTGATTAATGAATTAACCCCATAATACACAAACCCTGGAACCCCATAATACACAAATTCAAGTCCCAAGTCCAGCAAACTGCCAAATCACATGACACCGTCAGTTATTTTTGCAAAAAAATGAATTAAACCGGGAACAGAAAAACAAAATCAAAACATCAAAAAGGGGAGGTTTTGGAAACAATAACAGCATCAACCAATAGGACGACCAACACCCCAGTCTCTCCGTAAACACAATGGCTGCTAAGCTCTCGAAACGTCGGAATAATAAAATAAAATTGTAAAATCAAACCCAAAATAAACGCGAACCAATTAACATTTGAATAATTTAGTTATTTGTGTCTGTGGGGAGTAATAGGTATCTAAATGTATGCTAAATCTTGACTGTTCTACGAGTTGTAATGTGTAGAATTTAGATATGCTGTGGAATAGGCAGATACCATTGAGCGCCACTTGCAACGACCCTGACACAACCGTTTCGCTTCCGTTTCATTACAAAGGAAACATATACATATATTTATATATTTTTTGGGGCCGGGAACCCTCGCCCGTGTCCTCAAAAGACCCTACAAAAGATTCATTACTATCTGATCAATGGTTCAGGACAAACATTTATATTTATTTTATATTTATATAAATAAATGTATTTTTTCTTATGTTTGTTTATTATGCATATGTCTAATGTTATTATATATAAGAATCTCTTCTTTACGTATAATTATTTAAGTAATCTTGGTATTTTTGGACCTCCATGTTCATATTTGTTAACCTGGAAAGGTTATTGGTTGCCCGAAAGAGATCGGTTTTTATACAATATTCTGTATTTAATTCGTAGTCTTTGTATGAATAATTCTACATATATTATGTGCATTCTATTCTATTGTCTGTCTGACAATTTCAAATTTCAGACATATATGACACATTTTAAATTTCATTCCATTATTTAAATTCAATTATTATTTGTTGACGCGACTTGCTTTGTTGATAAGCAATAAGAGGTCTTTAGCCGGCGACTAAAAAACCGGCTAAGTCTACCGTTGCCTCAGCCGCTGTCACTGTCGGCGTTGTCATTATATTGTGATATTGGACAGCCGACTGGCGGGAAAATTTACCTTATTGTTTACAAACTAACAACTATTTAACAATAATAATTTGAACCATATGTGTTAGTAATTAAAGGTTAATTTCGTTTGTTAACATGTTAGATACATAAGTTGTTTTAATTCATGTCGAGCTAATGGCATTTGCCACTATTGTTTGGAAAGATTGTACATATTTCCATGGGAATTATTTACAAAAGTAGTTTTTAAATTTCAAATGAAAGTGAAATATCTTTCATAATATGTTTTTGTTATTATTATTAACGCAAAAGAAGAATTTTGCGGCCAAAAATACTATTGATTATTCAAGTTTCGAAACGTCGATTTTCTAACTAAACGACACTGCCTTAGGTAAGGATTTTTTTAAAAATATTTTTGGTGGTAGTTTTTGTCGTAACATAATAAGTAGCATCATTATAATAATAAAAATATATATTATATGACTTATAATATGTTATTATAGAATTTAAGTAAGTAGCTTACAACACAGAGAGAACAATTCTGTAACCTCAGTTGAGTACGAAAGATACAAGATAAGGGTATCTAATACACTTGCTCGTTTGAAACTTTATTCCAAATGTCAAGACCGTATGCGGAATGTTCACTGCCTTACGACATGTTTGTGCACAGACTATATACTACTAGCGTTGACTGAGGAGGTACCTACGGTTGTGAAGCGATACGGGAGGGGTGTGTTTTCGACCGCATATCACTCCTGCTCTACTACCGGAGGAATCTATTCACTTAAGCCTGTGTGCCAAATGAAAGTTTTAGTTAACGTTGTTACTGCGTTAAGTAAGTGCTTTCCACCAACCAGACAACCTTATATGTTTAAAATATAGCAATCCTATTGGTGAATAGTGTTTACAAACGCGATGATAGCGTTAACAAAAACTTACACTTGGCACTCTACAGTTATTCTACAGTCAAATTAGCTTGGAGACGTTTTTGCATTGGTAGTACTCGTAATATATATTTTTGTGGTTTTTAATCGAATTTAATTATTTTATTTTGACGTTTTAAAAGTTTTATAGCCATTTTGGTTGAGGGAGATTAGGCCCCCAGTGCCATCCCACGCGGTGTCTAGTAGAAAAGTTGCCTGCGCGTTTGTACGAACACGTTCTGTGATATATACGATTATTAATTCATTTACAATTTACTATTCTGTAGTATAACTTTTAGAGTTCAAATTGCTATGTTCAATTTATTTACATATTTTTGTATTTGAAACGTAGTATTTTAAAACTTAAATTTTGTCAGAATAAGTGTATCGGCGATAATTTAAATATTAAAGAAATTTTAGAATTTGACGAATATTAAATCTGTAAAACACAATGAATGCATAAACAATCAATTAAAATGCCCTAATTTGCATAGGGCTAAGCAGAAACAACGAAACGCGACTTTGCACGAACCTGACACAACTCTAATGCTTTTAACAGAACTATTCTCAAGAAAGCTGGGTTGCCTAGTGCCCATAACAACCGAGACTGTATAAAAAGAATTATGGATGTGAAGGAAGCAAGGGAGTTGTGTAAGGATCGTGGCAAGTGGCGCTCCATTGTCTCTGCCTATCCCTGTGGGAAGAAGACGTGACAATTTAATTGATTGAAAATCGTAAAATAGTGTTAATTTTTGTGGATCATGATGAATAAAGTTTAACTAAATTAACGCAGATATTAGAAAACACAAAAACCAGAAAGTTCTACGAAATTGCTGTACTATAAATAGTTTTAATGTCAAATGTTACTGACTTGTCTATTAGCGCCATCAAGTTTTTACACTACAATGAAATGAAACCGAGCCTTAATTAGACTATTTATTTCAACTTAACGTTTCTCTTGCGTAAGACACAACGGTAAGATTAAATAAGAACCTGTCCACACTGGAAAAAAAGGGCATAATAAAAATGACGATATCTCTGAAGAGAGTAAAGAACTCTGTGTAAACTATTTTTAAATTTTAACAAAAAAAATGTAAATTTATTAGTACAAGATTTTGATTTAAGTGTTCAATGTGATTTATTAAATTTTTTAAGATTTTTTAAGGAATTTTTATAATGTAGGCCTGTTAACTAACTAAATATAAAAGTCCCACTACTTTTTATTTCACATTCCTTGAAATCAATCAATCAAACTGTCACGCCTTTTTCCCATGGGGATAGGCAGAGACAATGGAGGGCAACTTACCACGATCCTGACACAACTCCCTCGCTTTCTTTACATCCACAATTCTCTTCATACAATGGTTATGGGCACTAGGTAACCTAGCTTTCTTGATTTGTTTGGAAAACATCATCCTGAGCCTGCCTTGTTTAACGCATCTATCCACATCAGATTCAGAAATTACTTTCGTCAATATTATACTTTCACTCATCCTTTCCATCCATTCCTTTTGTCAATCTTTGTCATTACATCTTCTTTCAAACCACATCTATCGCGCACTGTGCTATTCCTTATTCCATCCGGAGGGCCGTTTTTCCTTAAAACATTATTAATAATCGAAATTTAATTGTATAATTACAATAATAAAACTATTTATTGCACAGTAAAAATACAAAGCGATGCTGCGTTTAATGCTAATAGCATTTTCTACCAGCTAACCTTTGCGAGAGAAGTAAATTTAAAGTTTAAGGGTATTAAATAATAGCTTCTAAATAAAAAACACACTTATACAATAATATAAATATACTATACCTAATAGATGTCCCCGCCAGACAAAAAGAGCGCAAGTAGCATTCAAGCTGCGTTTTGGTAATTACAAACTTTTTGTTTATCGAATATGTATAAATTATAAAATATTATCAATTATATAAACGACTGTACAGATGCGCGACTTGATCCCACTGCAGTCGTCCAGCACTCTTCTATTCTGCCGATCTGTATACTACGCAGCTTGAATGCTAGCGCTCCTTTTATCTGCCGGGTTTTATCTGCTTAAATATCAATCAAATCAATTAAATTGTCACGCCTTTTCCCCACAGGGATAGGCAGAAACCTAAATATATATATTATAAATACATAATTAAAAAACAAAAAAAAACTTCGATTATATAAGGCGACCGTGGTGCAGTGTCAGTGCAATGGTTACGCAAACCGAGCGCACGAGTTCGAGACCACCCAAAGGTACTAATGTTTCTTTGATATATGTACTTTGGTTGTCCTGTTTCTATAATATAAGCAGTTTGGTAGTTTAAAAAAAAGATAAAAAAAGATATATCATAAAAATATATGATCGATGTATATAAGTATATACTCGTATGCATTAGAGAAAAGAAACAAAAATCATATCTATCATAAAACCATTAATTATAGTCAGGTAATTTGTTAATGAAGATGTAGGCTCAATAACTCGCATTTCATTTTATATTTTCAAAGTTATTCACAAAGGTTATTGCGACGCCTGTCAACGCCTAAAGTAAATATTGTGTTATATACAAATATTTTAAAAATAAATTATCCATCCTTTCCATCGTTTAAAGCGTTTTTGTGTAATATTTACAAGATGTTAAGACGAAAAGGCCAAACTCAAACACTTATATGCAATCAGTATACAAAAATACTCCATTAATATGACAGTACACGAATTTTTTGTTTCTTTCTTTGTGGTTTACTTTAGTTTTTTTTTAAATAATGTTCTTTCTATAGTTTTAAAGAAAATAATAAGTTTTATTTTATTTAAACAAATCGGAGACATCCTCAAGAAATCTAGTGCCCATAACCATAGAGCTTGTCTGAAGAGAATTGTGAATATAAAGGAACCGAGTTGTCTTAGGATCGTGGCAAGTGGCGCTCCATTCTCTCTGACTATCCCTGTGGGAAAAAGGCGTGACAGTTTGAATGATTATTATTTGATTTTGGCAAAACATTTGACACCGACTTGTCTGATGATAAATGAGAAAGGGGAGGTCCAAAAGCGTCGACGATTAAAAATACCGTTTTACTATATGGTTACCACATTCGCCGTCTTTATAACAATAGCTTTACATCTTCATCATTCATCCATTTAAGACATGATAAATATTTAACTGAACTATAGTTTGGCATAGTTTGAACCGCCAACTTTCAGGTGGATCCCAAGACGACTCCAAAGCTTCACAGTCCGTACACTCGGAAGGGGTAGTATCCAGAACGGCAGTCGGGGTAAATGACAACCAACTGTCTGCCTGGTACACCTAGACCTAGAGGAAATATTTGCCTCAATTTACATTATCAAATATATGTAATGCAAATATAAAATGTTACAAATAAATGCTATAACCGGGAATCGAATCCGGGCTTACGCATGGCGGACTGGTCACCAATGCGCTATGTTGATCGCAGTCCTTACAACATAAACAACAACATAAAATCTGTACAGATGTACATTACATTTTTGATGGTTCTTTTCGTACATTTTTGATGTTTTTTTGTATAGCAACACTGGATTTCCTTAAACGCTCTTACTCATTATGATGAAATTTGAGCGCTAATAAACATAATCAATATTTTCTCTTGCATGAATAATTGACCCCAGGCGTTAAGACCGTTTCAACACGAACGAATCTTTGCGGTAAATTACAAAACCAATTCCAAATGACTGATACTAAAACAACTGATTTCTTACTACAATACATTTTGTAATATTTCAAAGTGAACATTTATTCAATGAAGAAGGAAGAAATAAAATTGTTAACTACGCTTAAAGTTCAAAGTTTTATTAATCCTTTTATTTTATTTTCTCTTATATATATATTACTGAATTATTTATTTAAAAATTAAATTTCATTAAAAGTAATAATTAACTATAATTAAACTATAAATATCATCTAATGACGTCGCATCAGAGATAGTCCCAAGGACACTGGCAACATTTCCCCTTTGTATAGCAAGGCTAATACGTTGGCAGAAATAAATGCCAGCCTTCCTGTCTCCAGACTTCTCCGTCAGCCGCCGCCGCTGTCAACTCCTTGGCCAGGCGCTTAGCTGATGGTCCCCAAGGGCCCATCGTCTCGACCCCAAACAGCGCAAATTCGTAATCAGTAGGTAAGCGTATTTGCGCAACTTGAGGTTCTCAGCAGAAACTAAGTTCAAAGTTAAATTATTTATTTCAAAGTTTTTATTATTTAGAAAACTTTCCTTTGAGATAAAACTGCTATTACTCGATTTTTTCTATGATTAATATTAGACCGAATCAGAGACATCCTTAAGAAAGCTGGGTTGCCTGATGCGCATAATCGTAGAGCTTGTATAAACAGGATTGTGGATGTGAGGGAGTTGTGTCAGGATCGTGGCAAGTGGCGCTTCATTGTCTCTGCTAATTTATCCCTGTGGCAATAACGCGTGACAATTTGATTGATTGAATATAAGACTTTACTTTAATATATTTTTATAAAATGGTATATTTTAATCCCAGTACTACTATTATATAAATAAGTAATGAAAACTAGATTATAAAAAGCCAACCGTGTATATTGATCAGCTGCGACTGGTAATCGAACCGGTTTCTGTAGTTTAATTCTTTTTTCATTCTATTTTTTATTAATAATCTATATTTTTTTGCATATTTCAATACTAGATCAGTTTTCGATTTAAAAAAAAATTACCGTCCACATTCATGATCTGCGACTGGAAATCAAATCTATATCCGTCGTTTAATTGTTTTTCTGTTTTATTCTACACCGCGGATGTAGCATTCACTATACCGGCCTGTATCTTTTAAAATCTGTTTGCATTTTGCTCTTTTTTATAATAAACATACCTAGAAAATAAGTAAGGCTTAAATATTTGAATGTAATTAAAATAAAATCGTAAACAAAGTATGATCAAAGTCATATCTCGTGTTCAAAGAGGCTGGGCTCGACCCCGATCTGAAGGCCAATATCATTGCACTTTTGTAAATAATAACATAGTACTTTCTCATTAGAAAAAAGTCGCTCGATTATCTATAATATATTACAAGTTGAACTATAATATTGTCTATAATATTGAACTAATTAATTGTCTTTATTTTTAATATTGATTCTAGATTAACTCTGACTAGGTAGGTACTACCCTGGACTGGCATACTGTCTGTCCTTAATAACCAGGTTAGGAGAATATGTGTTCCTTTTTTTTCACAAATATTTAATATATTTAAATATGAAAAGGAAAGGTTTGCTGCGACCGGGGATCGAAGCTGGGTCTACACGTAGAGGAGTGATGTATTACGATTGCGTAACGCGGCTTAATCAGCTTAGTTCAGATCGAATAAAATTCTTGACATAAAATAACAATTTAAACATATTTATTATATTCACGCCTTTTTCAAATAGAGATAAGCAGAGATAATTGAGCGCCACTTGCCAGGATCCTGACACAACTTCCGCGCTTTCTCACATTCACAATTCTCTGCCTATCCCCGTGAAAAAAAAGGCGAAACAAATTGATATATTTAATATATTTAAATCTTTGGTCGGCATAGTGACGGTAACTGTGTCAACCGTGAAACGAGTCGGTTTTTTCAGTCGTTCGCACTTTTGGACGTCCCCTAGCTTACCATTAGGAATAAATGTCGAGTCACCGTCGATTCAAAAAATATAATCGTCACTTCATAATGTCATTAAACATTAACAAAAAGATTTAACTACAGTTTCATTACTAAATAATAAATTGACATTTAAATCGTATACCGACATAATAACATAAATAGAAGCCCGAGGCAAGGTTCTATCATAATTATATACACACTTATGTGTATGTAGATATTGTTTATAGATATGTTTTAGATAGATAATGTTTTTATTTGAAAGGGGATACTCGCATAGTATGAGCTGAATTTTGTGCGCATTATATTTTCTTCACCCCCAATTTTCATGACTAATTGATACAGTAATAATAATAATAACCCATGCTTATGAATATGACAAAATTTATAAAAAATACATTATATACATTCATTTTATAAAATTACAAAATTACAAATATAAATACATTTTATAAAATTACCCACACATCACTTATACTACCAAATGGATCTTTGAATAGAGACGATTTAAGTTAATCCCGAAACTTTTAGGTATTTAATATTATTTTTATAACATAGCGAGTTAAAGGAAAATCTACATAAGTTTTATTGTGACTCGACATCTGACTGCTTCAGCTAGGGATTGACAATAGAATCATGCTTTTGGTTAAGATTGCTTTTGTATAAGAAATCGTTAATAAAATCAAATAAATTGAGCCCAACGCACATTTCTCCAGGAAACTATTTTAACAATTCCTTAACGAATAACCTAATTTATCTATCACTAAACAGCTTATAAAATCATGTAAGTTTTTATGCTGTGTTCATAAGAAGCACATCTCCTCTATTCACGCGCTCTTACGATAAAATCTTTACTGTTTCTTGTTTTAGTATAATTACGATGAGAATTTACAAACGCGTCATAACGATTTTTGTCGTTTTTTTTATAATTATAGGAATTAGTCTGCTATCCCAAAACAAAAGTGATTACTTGTTAGTACTAGCAACTCCTATAACTGAGATACACCTTTACATAATATTTGTTCTTTTCAATAAGTATTCATATTATTAAAAAAAGATCTCTAATCGCCTGATCTTAGACAAGCAGAGGTTGAAGAGCCCTGAGATCTAAATAAAACCGACTCAGTTAATGGCTGTCTTGATTGCAGTCACTATTCTGGTAAGATGGCAATAACACCATTTCATAACTCGGGATTTTTTGCTATAGATTACTAAAATAATCAATCAATCAAATTGTCACAGGAATAGGCTGAGAAAACGGAGCGCCACTTGCCACGATCTTGACACATTTTATACATATAATTAATTTACACAAATAAACACAAGTTATTTCTTAATTTTAATTGGAAGCAAAAAGTAAGTCCATTTCCTAATTTGCACTCACTGGGTTTTAATTTGAGACTGCCGAGATTAAGAAATATAATTTTGATGTAATTTTTTTTTTTTTTTTTTTAATTATAATTACTATGCGGTGAATTGTGAATTACTTGAAATGGTTAAAAATTTGAAAGATGTATGTATTATGAAATTCATTGATTTAAAACACATAATTCTGATTGCACTATTACACAACAAGATCGGGTGTTGAATTGCTAAACAGATAAAATGGTAATTTTTCGATGCAAATTCATATGCGGGCTGGTTTTGTATATCATAAATAGTATGTGCCGAATACATATTAGTAGATATTTAAGTAAGCTTAACCTTAATAGTAAGTAAATACAATCAAATAACAATTTGAACTAATTCCCATATAAAAGACATCAACGTACAAAAAAAAAACACATTGCATTAAAACCCATTTAAGTTGCAAGCTTTTAGCGCAAATCTACATGCAAATTACATACTTATCGCGTTAATAATTCGTACCGAGGTAAGAAATGTATAATTCAAACATGAACTGCCGTAAATTGTTTTAATTGAGGACAAGGATGTCTGCTCGCGGCCGCGTGTGTATCGCATCGCCGCTCCATTCCGCTTAATGCATTGCAACCTGACAATGCTGCATCGTTAATTGATAATATTCACCTGTTTGTACAGAGGGCTAGGTTAGCCGGAAGGTCGACCGCTCGACAAACACACTAAACCTGAAACTCGTGGAAATTTCCTTCCACGTCCGAAGCAAGGGTTTGATCACAACACAAGAGCACACTAGGAAACTGATATGGTGGGTAGATATTGAACACCGGCTAGAGGTCGTACGCCGCCGTCGGGGCCGCCACTGCGCGCTTAACTGAAAGAAAACGAAATCTGCGTTCACTCTCGCGCACGTCACAGCCGAGAAAGAAAGGGACAAATGCTATTTTCTTTTATTCACTCGTTTACAAACAGCTGCTTTCTTATCGACGACTGATAGTAGAAGTATGTGTCAATGAGAATGGTATTAGCTGAGGTGTACCAAACAATACATAACCGTTAGGGCCTTGCATCATGAATTCACGGATGGCTTTTTGTTCAAAACTATTACATAATTGTTGTGTATTATGAAGTGGCATTTGTTAATACACGATTTACAAATGTGTCAAACATTTCAATGAAATTGTCAGCGAGGTAGTACCATCATATTTTCTCCAAGTTTTGGTTACTTTCAATAGGTGACAAAATAGGGAAGTCTCAAAAAGCAATAAAATACAATGTACATTGCGTATTTAGAATAGATTGCAATTCATATAATCATTGCAATGGGAAAATAAACCACAATGAATACGGAAACTTAGATTTGAAACTTATTACCTGCCTTGTTTATGTTCGAACTGAACACATAACATTTGTAAATAATACTTAAAACGGTACTTTACGTTCATTGCATTTTATTTTTCATCACCAACTAAACTGTTTAATGTTTTCGAAATATTAAATTAATTAAATTTTAATCAATTTAAGTGAAATACCTATAAATAAAAATTTGTTAATAACACGCGAAATCTGACATCTAACTTAATGCTCAAATTAATATATAAGAATTAATTTCACTATTATGGTTTTAAAGAAAGGCATATCGGCATTGTGTGCAGGCGCATAACGAGTAGGAAATAATAGTTACACGAGGTCTTCATGCTTGGAAGCAGTCATAAGAACTATTCTTGTGGAACGAAGCGTTTTGTGTATCAAACAGTATTTAAAAAATAGTATACGTATTACCTACCTATTGACAAAAGTACGATGTTTTATTTTAACCCTGTGAATTCATTCCTGAGCCGAAAGCGAGAGTGGCAAAACAAGCAGGATAAGATGCCCTATTATTTTACCGTTGTGCGTATACAATTTTTTTCACACCAGGATGAAAAGTTCGACTTTTCGCCCTATTTTGTAGAGAATGTAGCACTTTTCTCCCGTAAAATCTAACTTAAAGGTATAAAAAAATATTTTTATTGTAGCTCGACAATATAAGTACTACAGTTGCAAGTAGCAGTCGCATCCAATATGTCAGCCTTATTACCGAAACACGACAGAATCACTTCACGGTTGTGGTACTACCCCGGATAGGCAGACTGGAAAAAAGAATTTATCGAAAAAAAAACAATTGACAGCTATATGTAAATGTAAAAACAAGCTTTACTTATAAATTTTTGATAAGACTTTTTGTAATATTACATATTGTATTGTATACGTAGACGTAATAAAAAAACTATAAATATTTAAGTTAGATTTATTTAAAAAATGACGTCAATTACTTGAAACGTACAAATTAAACAGAGGATGTTGCATTGTACATATAAATTATAAACGAGATCTATAAAGATTAATTCTTGCTTTGAATATGAATATAAGTTAAAAGTTTTAAAGAGTGGTAGGCAATGGTGCCCGGTCTGCCGATCCGGGATAGAACCACCGCTTCAAGTGTACAATCACAGAGTGACTGTCGTGAAGTGCTTATTAAGTTGCCGGTTCCAATTAGGTCGACATTCAATAGACTATAGGCGTCTATTAAATGCCGACCTGGACGGCACAGCATGTGTCTGGCACGCTTAATATTTTTAAAATGTAACAAAAACATAACAAAGGTTTAAACGAACTTTTTCATTTAAATTTTAATCGTTTATTTTACTTAATTATATTTAGTTATTATTTTACATCGATTTATTTAAAATATATATGCAAAATCTAACATAATATACTTATATATAATTTTGATTCTGTTGCTAACAATTATTGCGATTTATCTTTTAACTTGTAATCGTTTTTACTGGAGTTACTAAACCGTGATTATCATGCAAATTACATCCTCTACCTGTGACCGTGTAGAATAATTAAATAAATAATTAAATACAATTAACATATGTATATTATAAACCAATTTTTATTTATGTAATTTTGTTAGTCGAAGTGTTTTGTGTGTTTTACTTTTACTTGTATTTTTTTATCATTGACTTAATGCTAATTGCAATTCTCCGGAATTTAAAAGATAGATAAAATGCAGAGTGAAGGTAACATAATAAATTTAAAAAAAAGACGGAGGCTGTCGATTTCATTGTTACTATTTTGACGCTCTCAGAACATTTTTAAAAGAAAATGAAATTATTTACATTTACAATAGTAACATATTGGCAAATTATCAAATGGTCACAGAAGCCATGTTGAAAAAAAAAAAGGAACATATAGAAAGAAGGGTACCTAGCTTAACAGGAAATGTATTTTAATATTTAATATGGCACGATATCTTACCTTCACTTATTTTTTAATAAACAATTGTACTCGTAGGTTCAAAAGCGTCAACGACTAAAAAAAATTGAGGTTACAGCTTGAAACAAACACATGGGCGTTTAGGTCTGCCGATGGGTCGATAAAATGCTAAAGCTTTATTTCTACCACAAAATCGATAAAGACACACAAATCCTGCCATGTCTTTGCTAAACTGCAGGGGCTCTAGAGTTCTCGTGATCTCACCATCATGATCGTTAGGACATCGACACGTGTATCTACATTGTATATAAAATGTGAACGAATCGTGTAATAATTATTATAATATTAAGATTATACGAGTATTTATGCAAGTTTATATCACGACAGACAGTTATTAAAGAATGAAATAAAACTTCATAATGTTGTGCCCTACTGTTCCGTTTTAGATGTTCATATGCGGAACTGAATTCAGTCTTTTCTTGCAGCTCACTGCTCTTGCAAAGTTCATTTACTTATTGACGTCTCTCCGTGACCACGATGGCTGCAAAGCTCTTGAAATGTCGGAATAATAAAAAAATTACACCTAAAATAATTAAATTAAAGTGTTTTTAATTGGATGTGTGAATGGGATTTCCTGTGATTGCTTTCAAGGTTTAGTATTATTGAGATTTTTAGTATGTACGTTGTAGTTTGTTCATTTCAATGAAACGTACAATAAAAAATAAAAAAACTTTTTCAAAATTAGTAATAGACAATACACATTTTTGTAAGCAATTTGTCAAGACGATAAACAAGGATTGAGAGTTTTTTAAATACTTTTTTATTAAGCGTAACGCAAGTCCTGCTATTATTTCTTCGTTACAATATTTATAAAATCTTGAATGTACGATCCTAATTTCTCTTGTTTCTTTCATATTTTCTCTTACAAGTCCTTAAGAAAAGAAAAAAATAGATGAAAGCAAATGTTGCTAGCATACAGTGGCGTAGCGTGGAAGTCAGCCGTCCGGGGCAGAAGTCGGCCGCCCGGGGCGGAAAAAAATTTGCCGCCCCCTTATTTAGGAGTTTCAATCATAGGTACAACAAAAATATGAATTTCAGGTTCAAATTTTAACGATTTATTTCAGTTTTTATAAATTTTGCCGCCTCCTAAATGTGCCGCCCGGGGCCGCCACGCTTCGCCACTGCTAGCATATATAGGGGTATGAATTGTACCAATAAATTTTAATTGAACATTATTGATAATATTTAACTCCGTATTAAATAACTATCAAATATTCCAAAGAATATTGATAAGGTTTAAATATTTATCTATGAATATGATTAAAACTAAGTATGCCATTGGAAATGTAAGCGTTAAATATTAAAGACAGCGATTGTCGCTTTTGGGTATAGCACGACTGACCATTGTATAGAACATAGAATATAGTAGAAGCGATTGGTTACTTAATGTTAGTTACAAATACAATATGGCGTTAATCTGTTACAGTACATGTATTAGCAGTAATAATCGTTAATAATTGACATATGACCTCGACTAAAAGTACAAAGGAATGTAAAACCGTTTTTACGGTGACCTCACGGTTTTACGGCCGAGCAGGGGTGTTTTACGTGGTTGGCTTGTAGAATCTGTTGCTATAGGAATAAGGGTTATAGAAAGAGGAGAAAATTTGAGTACGATTTGGTCGATAGAATACTGATGTTCCGCTAGAGTAAAATTACGAGCTAGAAATAGGTTTGAAGAGTCCCTCAAAACATTCTCCGTGGTGTAAGCGATAAAGGACGTATAAAGTCAGATTTATTATTATTCAGCTCGGTTTTGATACCATTCTTAAACCACTTTTTACACAATGCTTATAGTAAAAAGTGTATATAGATCATAATAGAGCGTGTATGAAAAGAATCTAAGGCGACCGTGGTGTAGTGGCAGTGTAACGGTTACACAAACCGAGAGCACGAAGTCGAGACCACCCACCGGTTCCAATGTATCTTTGATATAGTGAATATAAAGTCACGTAGAGAATGCGACAAAAATGTTTGTCATCCTATAACATAAAACAAAATTAAATATCAATATAAAGGACATCGTTTATTTACGGCTTTTATGTACTACTTTTTTAATGTACAATATATGAATGGTAGTTTCGATACTTGTATTGATAAAGCTAATAACCATTTTGCTTTTAATTGCTGTGCATTAAAAGCAAAGTTATTTGGAAAATAGGATATGGATTTTGTATCGTCTATCAATTACAAAGACACGCCATATTATCAGTTCTGCTTCGAACTGTCATAATTATAGTTTGATCATTTTGCACACCTAAACTATCCAAAACAAAGAATATATTCCAATTACATTGTAATCTTTGTACATCAAACTATTTTAAAATGTAGCAACTGTTAACAATTAAGTCCTCATACAAAATAAATGATGTCCTTTAAACTAAACTTTAGTGATTCGCATAAATATTTCTATGGTAATAATTTAGAAAATAAATAAAATTATATTGTGAATTAAACAAATTTCATGCGGCTTACTATCGCGTTTATTTTGGTTTTGATCTTACATTTTTTTATTATTCCGACGTTTCGTTTCACAACATTCGTTTTTCAACATTCGCGCAAAATCTAAGAAAATACTAAAATTATATTGTTAGATTATTGTTAGATCTATGGTCCGTTAGATGTTGCAACTGCTATGCAGTCACTGCGGTGCATCGACCCATCATTCTGTACTTCCACTTGCCTTAATTGGACTGAACATCGTTAGTTACTTAAATCTTCTTGGGAAGCAATTAATTAGGATCGTCTTGTTACGAGCTAACCATTTCATTATATTTGTTAAACTTATTTAGTTTTAAACCATAAACGTAACTTTTTATTTAAATTTTGCAACCTTGAGTACCTCCTTCACTTGTTGGTTTGGTATGGTGGAGAATCATAAGCGCTGCATCTGCTGGAGAACCACACGAGAACAAAATAGTACTCGACATATGACAGCACCAGCCTGAAGTTAAGCTGGAGTGCGGTCCATGAATGGAGGTGACTGCTATTACAGATAAATAACTGTAAGATAATGTCTGCCAGAACCCATCATAGTGAACGTTGACCTAGCGGGGAAAGTACAATACTTACAGACCGTGAAGTGATCTAGTCGCGTTTTGGGATCTTCTTGTAAGTTGCCGATTCTGTCTAGGCCGGCATAGTCGATGGAACTGCTACGTGCAGTTGTTTACCTGTAGTAGCTGTCGCGTCCATTCATGAACCACATTTCAGTTCAACATTTGGCGAGGTATTAATTATTATCATATGATAAAGCACAATAATAAAAATAAGAATTAAAATAAGGTAAAATACTCAAGTACTCGTATACAACAGAATAAAATGTAGAATGCAGATGATTGTGATAAATGTGACTTATAAAAAGATGTAGTGGCTTTCTATATATAAAAGATGAATAGAGATTGACGAAATAGATTGATAAATCAGAGAAGTGTGCAATAATAAAACGGATAAGGATGAAAACACAATGCTTATAGTAAAAAGTGTATATAGATCATAATAGAGCGTGTATGAAAAGAATCTAAGGCGACCGTGGTGTAGTGGCAGTGTAACGGTTACACAAACCGAGAGCACGAAGTCGAGACCACCCACCGGTACCAATGTATCTTTGATATATGTACTTTGGTTGTCCTGTTTCTATAATACAAGCACTGTACTAGCACTAGTACTAGCTTAGTAGAGAAATGTAAAAAAAACATTTATTTGTGGATGTGAAAAAGGCGAAAGAGTTGTACCGGGATCGTGAAAAGCTACACTCGTATGATTAATCTAGTAGTAGTAATTAAGGCTACTTCACTAATAAACATAATTCAAGTAACAATTTGAATTTTGTTTATTAGTGAATATTATTACACAAAAACTAAATAATTACTACATTTTCTTAAATACTTTTAGTTTATTCCTAAATGACAAATAAACATTAAAATAATGTGTATAGCGGTTAAAATAATAAATCCATATTATTTAGAATTTTCTATAACATATTTGTATGTCAAGGTCCAAAATGAAGCCCTCGGAAAACCGCATTTTTATGTGGTTTATTTTTTTGTAATTTGCGGTTCCAAGAACCTTCTGTTTGCGTAAAGTATTTAAAATTTTAACTGCTTTGTTTATTACCAAAGAAAGGCTATGCACTACTTAATTTATTGTTCAAAAAGAGAGTGTAATCGAAGGCTGCTATCACGAAAAATCTGTTATATTTACATATCTTCACACAACTGTTTGTCTGTTTGTTATAATTTATGTACCCTTATTTTTTTATTGGGGTTCGATATAAAGACAGTACCTCATCTGCTGTTAAGCTGGAGTGCAAAGTTTAATTCATTCGAGTCGCGCTGGCTGTAAACAGTACGATTGGTGGCGATATGATAAATATGTTTAAATCAGAGACACCCTCATAAAAGCTGGGTTGCCTAGTGACTATTACTGTAGAGTATAGAGCTTGTGGATTTATAAAGATAATTGTGGATGTTGTGTCAGGATCGTAGCAAGTGGCGCTCCATTGTCTCTGCCTATCTCTTTTGGACGGAACAGTGACGGCGACTGAAGCAGCCGTGAACTGAATCGTTTTTTTCAGTCGTCGTCACTCTTGGACTTCCTCTTGCTTATCATCACGCCATTATCAGTCACATGTCGTGTCACAATAAAAAAAGATCAATTTTTATTATCTGCCTATCCCTGTGGGAAAAAGGCGTGACAATTTGATTAAATATTTTAACTTATTTAAAAAATAAAAGGTCATCTCGTAGAAAATTCTATTTAGCATTAAGCTAACTCATTGTTTTTTATTTTTACTGTGCAATAAAAAAACAATCTATTATAATAAATATCAAATTTATACGATATGAAACAAATCTTTTCTTCTAACTGGAATCGAACCTGGGACTTACGCGTCATAATTAATAAATAAATTATGTAATTAGGTGTTCACATTATATTCACAGACCAAATTAAAGTCACAACGCGTCGTGGGAACAGTTTCTGCGTCTAATTTAAAATTTAATTCAATCTAATTTAATGATCTTGTTCTATTGTTTTAAATATCTCCACTTTTGCTTTTAATTCAAGACAAGACTGTAAACAAAACCCAGGAGATTAGTAAATATACAAGTTTGAAAATGGATGAATATTTCTTGTGTTTTATATTTTACCCGTATGCTTGTATGAAGAGTATTGTAGAAGTGACAGAGCGAGGGAGTTGTGTCAGGATCGTTCCTAATAATACAAATCTGTTAAAATAAGAATGCAATTCAAAACTTTTTTTTACTGAGTTTACCGAAATCTTAGGGACTTTAAGAAATTATAGTAAGATTTATGAATATCTGGGGAACGAAAGTGTAAACAAAATCGAAGAAAAAGGATTTTCTAATCATTAGCGTCACTCTTAAAAAATTAAAAAGATTTATATTTATTAAAAAGATAACTTTTACAATTAGGCTGACATTGTTACGGCGACTAAAGCCGTCGCTGGCTGTGTAGTAAGAATTGAAATGAAAATCCTAAATTTTAAGCTATAAGATTTACAATTGTGTACACTTGAATTTAAGTTAAAATGCATTAAGTTATTACAAAACATAACTGTAAATCCTAATTGCAGTGAGTCAACAAAAATGTTATTTTTACACAAGTGTTTTGAACTAAATTAAAACTATTATAGGGGAATCATTATAAAATGACCTTAATTACTGTGCCTTGTGCAGCTTTGTAGATTTATAGACAATTTTGCAAGGCCGCAGACTAACTAGCACTAGACATCGATTCATAGACATAATATGATAAAAGGTCAATTATTCAGAACTCTTGAAAGACGTGATCTTAATTAGGCTTGAATTAAAAACGGAGAACTATAAAACTCTAATCCGATTAGAGATATTCTAAAATAATCTGGGATTCTAAGTGAACTTGCATGAAAAGTGTTATAGATGTTAAGGAATCGAGAGAGTTGTGCCAGTCCGGGGCGTAACAGTTTAGTATAATCGACTTATGCGCCCTTTTATATTTCTCAAGGTAAATCTTATGATGATAAAGCTAGAATCTTAAGCTAATTATAATAATAATAATTTTTATTTACTTCACACAAACAAAACTTAATATAAAATTAATCTAAATTACAATTTGATCAAGTGTGACTGGTGCCCCAAACTAGGTGAAAACCTGTATATCAGGACACCAGGAGTTCACTCGCAAAAACGCAATTACATCAAGAAGTGTTATTTGAATAAAACAAAGTTTAGTTGTTTGACGCTACGTGTTCAAGGACGTTGTGAAATGAAACGCACCTGCTGAAATTGTGAAGAAGACTAATTTATTTGACATAAAAATAGAATATAAAAAAATAAAATAATAAATGAGTTTAAAAATGACATTTTGTTTTAAATGAAAATGAATCATACAATGTGCGAACCTTTTTTAAGGTCGGCACAATTGTGTAAAAGAAAAGGTGATAATTACAGTCATCAGTTAAATTGTACAATGTGTATTATTATAATGTACCTGTATATATGATGAGTATATAAAATTGAACCAATAAATGAGTAAAAACCTATATTTTTATAGTAATATTTTTATAGGCGTCATATATATATGATATGGAATAATTGGTGAGCGATGATAACTGCACTAGTTATTAGTACTATGACGCAGCTATCATCATAAAGAATTATCACTTTAAATTATCAAGTTCGTTTGAGAAGAGATGCGTCGTCTATTAGTACGTGGTCTGTGTAGGTGGCACATTGTTACCTCTTACTTTTAACTGCAACCTTACTCTTAAAACAATCTACTTGCATTTAGTTACATAGATTATTAAGAACTAGAACGGTTGAGGTTATTATTGTTACTTAAATATGAACCTTAACTTAATTACTTGAAGCGATTGAACAAATGAAAGTTGCGTCTATTATAAGAAATAAATCTCTAATAAGGGTTGCGTTGTTTGAGAAATGATTTTTAATAATAGAAAAATTTGACGACAGGCGTGGACGAACGGTTTAGCGACTGGTTTGTTGCGCGTAAAGTCCCGGGTTCGATCCCCGGTCGGAGCAAATATTTGTTTTATAGCTTTTATTTGTAATATTTAATAGTATTAAATATTGCAAATATTTGTTAATAAAAAAAAAGAGATGGATATTTGCTTCGGGTCTGGTTATCAAAGAGTGGTAGGCAGTGGTACCCAATCTGCCGATCCGGGGTAGTACCACCACTTACAAGTATACAGACCGTGAAGTGATTTGGTCACGTTTCGGGATCAGCTTGTAAGTTGCCGGTTTCATCTAGGCCGGCATAGTGGATGTGATTGCTACTCACAGTTATTGAATTGTAGTAGCAGTGACATTCATTCATGGACCACACTTTGGCTTAACATCAAGCGGGGTGCTGTCATATGTCGAGTCACAATAAAAAAATAAAAATTTTTTTTAAAGAAATTATAAGGAAATACAAAATTGATTTTTATTTGTTAAATTGTTACTTCAATTAATTCGAAAACTGTATTTTGAATGTTCTTTAAATTGAATCGTAATTATTTGCATTAATTTTAGAAAATCTTTGAATATGCTAGTATAGTTTTTGTTTATTGTAATATTTAAGGTAGAAATGCCGGCAGATAATAAGAGCGCAGGCATTCAAACTGCGCAGTAACTTGTTTTGTTAACTACTTACATTTCGTTTTTTTAATTGGATATGAATTTGAAAATATTAATAATAACTATATGCACGATTGTAAACGATGCGCGGATTTGCTCCTACCGCATTCGTTCAGTGCTCTACTTATCCGCTCTCTTATACGGCGCAGCACAAAAGTCAGCGCTCCTTTTATCTGCCTGTAGTACTTTCTATCCGTGTGACAAAGTAGTGGGACACTTCATTATCATAGAGATAAGCGGACACAACAGACCGACACTTTCCACGATCCTAAAATACTGTATACGTATTAATATCAATTTGTTCATTAAATTGTCACGACTTCATTCCTACAGGGATAGGCAGACATAATGCAACGCCACTTTACATAATCCTAAACAATTCTCTCATTTTCTTCTTCAACAGTTCTCTTAAAAAGTACTAGCCATATAGTAAAAGTCCCTGCATTTAAAAAAAATGTCTTCATCATCATCAGCCAGAATGCATCCACTGCTGAACATATGCTTCCCCCTGAGAACGCCATTCCGAACGACAAGATGCCAGTTGCATCCACTAGTTATTTGTGACTTTCACTATGTCGTCAGTTCACCCAGTGGGAGGCCTACCTACGCTGCGTCTTCCGGTTCGTGGTCTCCACTCAATTTTTATTACACATTCACTTCAACATCAGGCAGAGTTCATTCATTTAATTTAGATTATAAATAAGAAAACAAGTTTTTTTATTAAAAAATATTTTAATAAATATTTACAAAAATATAAAAACCGTACAAAATAATTACAATCTTAATAATAAAAATCAATTAGGCACAAATTTTTACACTATTTACAAAATAATTCGATTTGTAATGATTAATAAAATGAGTATTTATTAAAAATATAAATTGCTTTTTTGTACATTTGTTGAGACATTTTTTTTATTAAAAAAAACATTAGTACAATATTAAAAAAAACGAAGGAACACATTTTTGTAATGAAATCAATGAAATATTAGTTGATGGTTGTTAATTTGCCGATCCGGAGTAGGTAGTACCACCACTTAAAAGTCTTCGTACAGTGTACACCGCAAAGACAAGTTAAAAAATGGTTGCGACTGTTATATGCAGTTATTTAAGCAGTCGCCTCTATTCATGGCCTGTACATCAACATAATATCAGGTGCTGTAATGTCAAGCCTCAATAAAAAAGGTAATTAAAAAAAAATTACTAAATTACTAATAACAAAACTCATCAGTTACTATTCTGTAATTAAATCAACAGGATTCTGTTTTAAGCTTTTATTAAAAGGAGTAGAAATCGTCTCTAGAAGATCTTCAGACATTAATAAATATCTAAGTACGTAAGTTGCATTAAATGTTTCTTATATTTAGCAGTAAAAGTTATGATCAATCCAAGAGCTCGATTATAGCTCATAAAATTATATTACAATTAGGTATTGCACTTTCTTGCACATTTATTGAAGAGTATTTTGTGTCTCAAATCTGAGATATAATCATTAACCTCTTTAGCAGTATCATAAAGGTTTTACTCGTAGAATTTCCAACTATATGCGCATAACAATAAAGTTTGGAATTCGTTGTTCTAAAGACGTTTATGTTTTAGGAATTGAATCTATCCGAAATTCTCGAAATGGTGTATGAAGTAGGGCAGTCTGCGAGTCCGGTTCACTTGTTCACATGCTGACATTACTGACTTTGTTAATGGGCGAGGTCCACACGAGAACACGCCGATTTTTGATACCTGTGGATATAAAATTGATAAAAAGGGAAACTTCGAATTGGAATGAATCACTAAAATCATCTTTCAATATTTTATTCACAACCAGTTTTTAACAGATTAATTTAAGAAAAACTTATAAATAGAAAATAATGGAAAAAAAAACATAGTGATTTTATTATAGAGAAAGAGATGAAATATGCCAATCCGGAATAGTCCACCACCTTTAAGTCGCGTTTCTAAATCAGATTGTAAGTTGCCGGTTCCAACTAGATCGGCATAGTGGATGTAACTGTTACTTACAGTTATTTTACAATAGGAACAATTACATTCATTTATAAACCGCACTCCAGCTTAATATCAGACGGCGCGGTATCTGCATCAGCTTTAATAAAAAGATACTCGTACATACACTAGTTGGAATGAGACAGCATATCAGGTCCTGAGTCTCGGGTGAAGAACTTTAAACTACTTACATAACTGTGCTTTTTCTGGACAAATTTAAGAAACGAAGACATGTCTGGTCGTCCAAAATGATTTATGGCTTTCAAGCCTGTGAACATTGACGTACGGGATAGCCTTTGGAAGTGATTCTCGCAAATATACTGAAATTGAAAAATAACTTTATAAAATATTACACTTTGCAGATTGAGATAGTATTTTGGATTTTAGGCAATACTAAACTAATAAGAATTTTATTATCACCAGAGCTACGGTTGCTTCTGATTGTAATGTTGGCAAAGAACAACTATATAGTGCTATTTTGTTATCATTAGGTTAGCATACAAATAACCTGCTCATCTGTCTAGATGAACAGGTTACTGTCTAGTAATGGACAAGTAAACATTACACTTACCAGCATTGTAGTCCTAAGATCAAATTTATGGAAGAATTGGGTGATAAAAATATGTATTTCTAAGACATTTGTTACATCCTTCTTTTCCACATCCCTAAGGACGTCGATGAACCATTCGAAGTGCTTGTGTGAAGGACAGATCCAGAGGAAGTATACCTGAACAAAGAAGACCACATTTAGCAATAAGATGTAAATATAACTAAATATAATAAAAAACGAATGAGAGAGAAAGAAAACCAATTTGTGTGATGTATTTTTTATTAGTCACAGATCCCACACCGCCTGATGTGGATCATCGAATGGAAGCGGCTGCTACCACAGATGACAATGAGAAGTAATCGCTGGCTTAGCTGAACTACACAATTGAGGCACCTCACGGTCTTTTCACCTAAAATTGTCTACAACCTACAGTTTAAATGACTACTAATTTTGACTATTAGTCCCAAAATATTCCTTACAAGACATGTATGACAGGCAACTAAAAATACAAATTAATAAAAATTTACCTTTTTACAAGCAACTCCTGAATAACGATTGGTAGATGTTCCAAAAACCAAATCGTTTAAAATTGAAGCGTAAGGTGTGACACCAATACCACCTCCTACCATAACGGCAACTTCAAACTTGTACCAATCTTGATTGCCACCACCAAAAGGTCCTTGTATTCTGAAAGTTAAAATTCAAATATAACGATTAAAGGTACATTATATATTCAAGGTAATGATTTCTATGTTCCATTCTGACGGGACATAATACTGATATAACTTAATATCGAAGTTATTATTAGTTTATAAAACAAATAGTTCGTTAAAAAGATGAAAGGAATCTATTATTCAAAATTGTGGATTAATTACGATTAATAAAAATAGTATGATAATAAATAAAGCAAAGCTATTCAGGAATAAGTTGTGTTATAACAGTTTGAAGCTGCAACTAAATAGCGTTTTACAAGGAGATTTCCATACAACGCTAACAACTAATATCTTGCACTCGATATTTTTCAAAGACGTAAATTAGGTCGATACAAGATCGTAGGTCCCGTGCGGCGAAAACTATTTCCACGTTCCACAAGTCGTATAAATGATAGTTTTCTAATAATTTTCTTATCTCCTCATCTTCTTACCTAATTTTTGGCTGATCATCTGTATTATAATTACATGGATCAAAATAATTTCTTAACTTCCACGTCCAAGGACCTTGCGCTTTTATATGGCACGAAAGGAAGTTCTCGTGTGGAGCTGATGTTAATGTGAATGAATGAAACTCTTCCTTCTTAAACGCTGTACAGGCCAAACGTACCCATTGACCTAAAAAATCACATAGCTATGGTAAAAACTAAAAGAGGTAGTTAAAACATAAATATGTGGATAAAAAGGAAAACTACGATGTAGTCCTAGAAAAATATTCTAAGATGAATTTTATAAATTAACAAAATTTGTAAGATCTTCCGGTTCAAATATCAAACTTGCCGGCACCAATGTGTATTTGATGTATGATTTTTGTCGCAATATATAGTACACACGTGTATAGTAGCTAAATACTATAATAACTGAAATAAAATAATATTATAAACATAAAAACAAGTATTTAAAACAAAAGTTTTTGATCTTAACAATTAAATTTAAAACAACTTGCCTGACAAATATTTTAAATTCGGTGGCCTATAGAATTTTATTTTGATCACATCTGACGGTAACATTTCTGTCTCCAATACATCCAATCCCATATACTTCGTTCTTAATGACACCACCTTAAATCAAATAAACAATAATTCAGAATACCACAAAAAAGAAGCGAAGACCAAAATGATCTGCAAAAGGAACGGGATTGGTCTTCCCATTAAACAATCCAGATGAGTGAATGAATATTTTAATCAATCAGTCAAATAATTCATGTTATTCCCTTGTTTTCTTTACATCCACAATTATATTTATACAAGCTCTAGAAACAGGACGAAAATATAAGAAAATAAATACACAAAATTACATTACCTTATCCAAAGTGTAAATAATAGCAGGTCCTAAGAAGAATATCCAAAATCTTGGTGCTCCGGTCAATCTTGCTAATCCATGGATCAAGCAAAACGCGTACAGGAGTACGTGCAGGGAGTGTGCTCTCCAAAACCAGGAATAAGCACGTTTTCTTATAATAGGATGTGCAAATATAAATATTATGCACATTATTATGAAGAGAAGGACTCCTGTAATTCCTAAAATGAAGTAAAAAAAAGTTTACTATAACTTTAGTTAAACTGATTAACTATTTGCAAAATCTGGTAAAATCTGCATTAAATAAGAAATACTTTAATTATCACTTTGAGAACGGCTTTTTTTCTGGCGTTATGCGTGTTTAAATTCAACTCTTTCGTCGTTCGCTTTGCGTGAATCCTATTGGTGAAGAGTGCGGTGAGCGCTTTATTTCTGTTTATTAAAAGAGAACCGCGTCTAATTGGCGAAAAGTAACTAGAACTCGCACTACAGCCAAAGAGCATTTATGATTGCTATGGAGAAAATATTTTTTTAGATATTTATATGAAATTAATTAAAATATATATTCATACCTGTGACAGTTTGGAAGACCCAATAAGTAATGCCAGGTCTAAAGTCAGATGTAAAATGAACTTCCTTAGTAAGACATCTGAGATTTTCCACAGGTTGTGTTGAAACGTGATAGAAATTGACCATGTGCCCAGCAGTATGAATCAGAGAGAAGAATAAAGCAGTACAGGCAACTATTTTATGAAATTGAATACTTGAATCAAGTGGTATGTATTGTTGTATACTGAATTCCTGTAAATTATAAATACAATATTTATATAGATATTAAAGTATTTAAAATAACTACGCTACACTTTAGAATTAAAAGCGATAGGTAGACTGTTCACATCCGCAAGGTGGTCATTGCCCACCTTGCGGATGTTTATTATATTAATTATATTGCTTTTAACTGTGCGACTCATTTAACATGCTAAATGTAAATAAAGAACATGTAAAATAAAGAACATTAAGAATACGATAAAGTGAAAATTAGTGAAAATATTTAAAAACCACAAATTACTAAAGTATTAATATTATGAATTCCATCGCAACAGTGCTGCCGCTTAGAAAATAAAAAAACTTAAAGCTACTAAACTTACTTTTAATTTGGTTAACAAGTTTCTGGACATAGTTAACAATAGTAAACTGTAACAGAATGATAAAGAAGCAGCAGAACCTCTTGTTATTGCAATTCCAACTCCCATAATATGTCTTAAGTCTAAATGTTCAGACATAAAAGAATAATGTGCAAATCTCTCAACAAATAGTCCAATAGTTACAACGTAGAAGACAAATAAATAAAAAATATTTTGTCTGTTTTCTTCCAAAAACGTTGTCATGTAATCCCACTTTAATAAGAGCCAATGTCTGTAAATAAAAAAATAAATTTAAATAAGTTTATTTAGTTTTTATTATTAAATATAAATTTGCATTAACTTATGTATGTATTTATTTTTCTTAGTCAATGCTGCAATTTATGTTTTTGCTTAAGTTATAAATGTAGTAGTAAAATCATTTAACAATGTAAAAACATTTATTGTAAATTAGCCAATATTTTGAATTTTAAATGATTTTCAATTTTATAGTAAAATCTCTAGTTACCTCGATGACTCCATTGCCGGTTCGACATGAAAACTAGTCATTCTAGCAACATTAGTTGATGTATCCAAAAAGTTTTGTTTAGCACCTTTGCAATCTAAACCAATTGCAACAAATTCTCCCTTATACTCTTTCATCATCAATTTAAAGTCTGAGTAAGTGAGATGTTCTTTATGTTGGAGACCAGCATCCTATAACAATATCGTCATTTTTAAAATAATAATACATAATAAAATAGTAAAAATTTAAACCATAACTATTGTACAATATGAAAGTAAAACAAATATAAAAACTAATTATTATAAATCTTTATTAAGTCTCATATATTATCTGTAATTAATACAAATTTAAATTGCATACCTGGCTTTTTTACATGCAAAAGCTCAAATAGGCCTAATAATATTATATTAGTAATTTTATGAGTTAACAACTTACCATAAACATTCCATTAATAAGTTCAGTAACATGTTCGTCTCTCAATGATGTAGTTCTAGCAATTTCAACAAGTGAACGCAACATTTCACTTAGTTCACCTTTGTCTATTACACCATTACGGTCGTTGTCGCACATGTCAAATATTATACGTAATTTATCTTCAGTTGCACCCCGAGAGAATAAAACTACAGTGTCCAGAAATTCCTAAAAATAATTATTGTAACTTTTGAAGACTGAATTTCAAATAGTTTGACCATTTCGACCAATATTATGTAGTGATTTCACAAGCGTGCTTGTACATATAATTTATACCTGAAATGATATTCTTCCATCTTGATCCTTATCAACAATATTAAACATTTTCTTGACGAAAACAGCATCAGCTTTCATGCCAAGAGCGCTAGCGAATTCACATTTTGAAAGAGATGTCCTCATTACTATAGACTGTAAAAAAGTTGGTAAGATAAATTCACTTTGTTAATTTTAAACGTTTTATAATTCCCATATAAATCAATCATTAATTATAAAATTACCTCAGGGTCAGTATCTTCGGCTCTTCGTCGTCTCTCTCCTGGAGTAAGACCAAAAGTTATGGCATATGCTTCGCGGAAGAAATGTTCTAATTTACGTTGTCTTCTCTCTCTAGTCTCGGCTGTAGCTAAAATTTGATCACGATGACCCTGGAAAGTTAATATAAGATAATATTTTAAGGTTCAACACAAAAGTAGAAATCTAAAACAGTTCAGTGGAAAATATTAAGATTGTTACCTGATTTAAATTCAGTGCCTTCTTATGTTGTGCAAGGAATGAATCTAATTTAAGTAAAAGCTTTCGCCGTGATGCAATTGAATCCATCTCCAATACAAGGTCGTGCTCACGAATAACCCTAATTAATACCAATGGCCGTTTGTTATTTCTGGTCTCCTAAAAGGCAACATATTAATTGATATTTTAAAATTACGGACGTTGAATAATTAAATTATTATATACCAATCATCCTGCGAATGCGAATGGTCTATGGTGAGTAAGTAATAATTCTTTGTTTAAGTAATAATACCTGACTTTCTAGTACTGTGAGCTGATCAGTATGGTCCAAAGGAACAGTGCGGAGTTTATCCCCTTTTCTGTCTGTAACGTGCAGTGCTGGTTCAGGACCCAATCGTAATTTGACAAGGCGTTTGTAAGTGGCATGCACCCATTCACGGCAAACCATTTTGTCCACCGAGGCTAAAATATAACCCAATAATTTATTTTAGGTTTGATTATGTAGAATTTTTTGTTAGGTAGTGATGAAACAAATAAATACCTTTGTATTGAGCATTTTTTAAATTTTCTTGTTGGATTTTTAAACGTCTTCGCCGAGAGTTTTGTAATTTAACCACACCATAACCTGCGCCAGCGCATAGAATTGGTACAAAGACAAGGGCAAGACAAGTGTAGATATATGCAAATTCATTCCCCTGTAATTGAGAATTTACAAATAAATTAAGGTCATTGTTGCTTACAATGTCTAATTTTTAATGGCCATTAATAAAAAAATATTTTTTAATCTGAGGTGAGTAATCATTCAAAATGAGTTGTAACATTTTCAATGTCCGAGGCCTGCATAACGAATACTAATTGCAGACATTTATGTCTATACTATTCGCCCATGGATCGCACTCTAGCGTCATCAGACGATATCAATACAGGAAAAACGTAATAATATAAAAAAATGAGATATACGATATCAGTATTTACCTCAAAGTAATCGTATCCTTTCAAGTATTTACAAGGTGCTAACTTTGATGCATTTAATTGGTAAGGTTGAGGACATGGATCTCCTTCTCTCCAATGAAACACGTCGCGTTGAATATCATTTGGTCCAACCGCAGTACTATTTACTATTATATCCCATAATTTTATTTTACGTAGCTCCTCTATTTCAACTTTCGTAAATATTCTGAAATAATAAATAATAATAGTTTTAGTCCCAAATATTAATTACTGAAGTAGTATTTTTTTGTTATTTTAAAATTTTAAATAATAATCATAATTTACGTACCCATTCTTATCATTTTCAAACCAAAATCTATCAGCGTCTCGTATTCTCGTGAATTGATCAATAATTATCGCTCTAAATAGTTCTCCTGGATGACCACTTGATTCTAGCATTCCACCTGTGAAAGTTGTGTCTTTTAAATCTGCAGATCAGGCTCAGTAAATATTTAAATTTAACCATCTATTATTTCCATATTTGACATAACTTATGATCCTGCATGATGTCTCATTCGATCAAAAGGTTTAAGTAATGTGAGGCGTGGCCAGTAGTAAGATGGGCAATGGCATGTGGAAAAATATCTTAACTTCGCTCGCATTTTAGGTGGCCCGTTTATCTGTAATTGGTTTTGGTTGTTGTCACTCGTAACTAACCCTGAATTTAAAACTGTAGCACACCAATTTGCATTAGCGAGCATAGGGGAGTAGCCTATGCTACTCCCCTATGCACGATTCAGATAGAAGCTTGTGCCTGGTAGTAGGACGTATATTAATAGGCTTATGATCGAGGTAGTAATATAAAGCAAAAAATATTGGAATTTCGTGGGATGAATATATAACATCTCTTGAACCATTCTTACCTATATAAACATCTATATTATTTACATCTCCTTTGTATATTTGAATAAACTTTTGTAGTAAATCTGGATTTTTCTCAAATAGAGGTTGATTTATTTCATTAAAAGTTTTATATTTAGGTAGACCGAAATAAGATCTGAAAATATATACAATTTTAGAGGAGTCAAAACTAATTTGATAATGACACAAATTTTGTCTTATATATTTAATACTATAAAAAAAGGCAATTTACCTAGCAGTGTTATAATCTGGAAGGCCATTGTCTCTGCCTCTCATAATATTAAGAGCACCAAGATCTCTTCTTGAAAATTCCATTGGGCCAAACAGATTATCTCTTACATCAGAACATAGGATTGCATCTTCCATTTCCGATAACTGTGATGCCATGCCCATAAGAAGCTCTTCTATTGGTACTCCAGACATTATGTCCTGGAAGATTTAATTTCATTACCGTGAAAGAATTGTGCAAAATCCAATCTAACATCCTAAGAAAACTTATTATGGTTGGTATACTCACATTTCCATCCCACCAAGTCTGACAGAGTCTTACTGCGTCATGTCCACCAGGGGCTCTAGCATATCTGCAGTGTCGATCTCTCAACAATATAGCTGGTGGTACTAAAGAATGACCGAATCTGAAAGCAGCTACTGCAAACTCATGGGTAACTCCTGGCACCACGTCTGGTTTATATCCTTCATAAGGTGGTAATGGTACTCCGAGGAAAGCTGGCACGTATTCGTATAGAATTATGTTCTAAAATATAGTTCTAAATATAATATTGATAAATTATTATGGATTGAACACATGCAATAATAATTATTCAAAGAAATTTTCCAGATAGACATACTCTTTTTGTGGAAATTGTCGCTAAAATATACATAGGTACAAACAACACATAAATTGAGGCTATGTCAGCAATATGGCTTAGCGATCTCCTATCAGCCAAAGGAGAACAATATTAAACAAATTATTATTAAATATAATTGTAAACTTGAGTGGATGAAGGTGACATATAACATCTGTATTTATTTTTATTTTGACGCGAATGAAGGTATAATAGTATTTTCTTACATTTTGCGCGAACATTAATTATTGAATTAAACAAATTTTATGCGGCGATTATTTTGATTTTACAGGTTTTCATTATTCCGACGATTTGAGAGCTTTGCAGCCATCGTGGTCACGGAGAGACGCGATAGTAAGCCGCATAATATATGCGGCTTTTATGCGGCATATATTATGTTTTTAATTATGTGTAGTACACAAAAAATATTAGTAGCTACTATTTTCTATCATCTACGTGTACAATTTTTAGAATTTTATCAATATTATGAGCACGACATAACCCGATCCGTAAAGCACTCTTTTTATCTACCGAGAACTATATTTTTTATGAATTATATCAAATTAGAAATAGCAGATTAGTTTAGCATAATTGGGAAAGTGTTATTAAAATAAGATTATTTATATTTAATAATTCATAAATATGAAATAAGTATAGTATAATTATTATTGTAACTTTGTGTAAGTGAATACCTGCAAGCTGGCGATAACAATACGCCGCGCCCTCTGGAACAGTTGCTCGTCACTCCATTCAGGATGTTGACGGTATACTCGAGCAGCAACCACATTATGCCAACGTAGAAGGAGTATCCCAAATGTAACCATCGCTGGATTTTGATTGGTTCTTGGATCTCCTAGCACTGCAATATAGACATACGAGTATTAGAACCCATGTCGCGCGGAATTAAAGTTATATATATATTTTTTTTTTTTTTATTGTGACTCGACATTATGACAGCACCCCGCTTGATGTTAAGCCAAAGTGTGGTCCATGAATGAATGTCACTGCTACTACAATTCAATAACTGTGAATAGCAATCACATCCACTATGCCGGCCTAGATGGAACCGGCAACTTACAAGCTGATCCCGAAACGTGACCAAATCACTTCACGGTCTGTATACTTGTAAGTGGTGGTACTACCCCGGATCGGCAGACTGGGTACCACTGCCTACCACTCTTTGTAGTTACTACTATCTTTGTGTTATTATGTACTTATGTTTATGTACAGTCCAATCAGCTTGGAGACGTATTTGCATTTGTAGTAGTGTGTGTGGTACACACGCCTAAGAGCGCGTTTCCATTATTCCATTAATCTTTACTTATGCACCTTACCCTCTCTTTTAAACCAGTAGGGAAAGTCTACCAGCGTTAGGGTAAAGCGTTAACATTTGTAAATAGTGATTTAAAGTTTTTTTTAAATGATATTTACGGTAAAGTCTTTCGGGGCTCAGCATCCTCATGTAATGTGGAACGGGGTTGTTAAAGAGTGGTACTCTTTTCGTATTACGCAATGGCATGCCTCCTTCACTTGCTAGTGTTCCATTCTGTAAGGTTTTAAAATCACTATTAAAATATACTTCTTTTAAATTGTTTGTTCAAGTTTAAATCTAGTTTAAAATCTCCTCGGAACATTATTTGTGGTAAAGGCGATAAAGAACGTATAAAGCCGCTATGTCTCTGCGAAGTTTCAGGGGATCCAGAGTTCTCCTATAACTCCGACAGCTCGGCGCTGTAGTGAATCTAGGGCATCATAGTTGGTGATCTTAAGTGTACAGACCGTAAATTGACTCAGTTGCTTTAAGGGGTCAGATTGGAAGTTGCCAGTTGCAACTAGACCCGCACAGTGGACATGAATGCTACTTGCACTCACCTAAGTAGTAAGTAGTAGCAGTCGTCTCTATTCATGGACAGCACTCCTACCTAACATCGAGCACGATGCTGTCATATCGATTTAAAAAAAAGTGGAATATTATTAAATATTTGTCAATTATCCGTCGGATTAACTTTCACTGGGCAGATTTAACCTCATATTTCAACGTTGTCATAGCTTTGACAGTTTTAATAACAGCTACCGAAAATTCAATTTAAATCATCCGCTTCAATAGTGCTGAATTATTTCAACGTAATTATGTATCTGGATACAAGAATCTAACCAGCAGACGGTTTTTGGATTAGTCACAAAACCTGGTTTTTAAACGCCCAGTCATCCCAGACCTTGACCTGGGGAAAATCAAAAACTATAGGCTACTTAGGGTTTGGATACTAAGTACTAGATACTAGACACTTAGAACGATATGCAGACTATTTCCTTTCTTTACAGTAAGTATCTCATATAGGCAGATTTTATTTAAGTCGACCGTGGTGTAGTGTTAATGGTCACGCAAACTAATAGTACCCGGTTTAAAAACCACTTGCCATATTTAATACATTTTTATTATTTTTTATTGTACCACGACATCTGACTTCGACCCGCCTGATGATAAGCAAGAGGAGGTCCGAGAGTAACGACGACTGAAATATGAGTAAGAACGTATATTTGATATATAATAGTTTGGTCGTCCTGTTTCTATAATACAGGCACTTTTAGCGGCTTAGTATACAAATTAAAATATTAAATATAAAAAAAATACAAAAGGCCATTTTAAGTTTTAAGTAAGCACTCCACAATTCTCTTCTCATAGACGCTATATACTTATGGGGACTACCGACCGCTGCTTTCGGGATAGTAATTGGTAACAATATCATCTTGTATTAAGAGATAACTTGAGTAAATGGTATACAAGTGATATTGTATATTATATAGGTACATAAAGGGGCAGGCAGGGCTGCGGTGTGGCACCTGAAATGACCTCAATGCATTCACCCACGCCTCACTTGTGCTGTACACGAAGCTGCCATCAATCCATGATGTCATCTGGTTTATCTGTAAATAAATAAATTAATTAATTGAGTATATTTTGTGGACTATTTCGGCCAATAAAATCCACTGGATTAAATTAAATTGTTATTTTTCTTAAACGCTTTTATACTTAGGTTCTTTACCGTCTTATCCTATAACATAAAGTATAAAATACTTGTAGGTAGCTGGTTAGAACCGGCTACTTATAAGTTAATCTCAAAACGCGCCTAAGACACACGGTTTGTATCCTGGATTGGCAGATTGGGCACCATTACCTACCGCCCTTAAATAAAACTTGTTTAATTGCTATGAGCTATATAAGAAACAAAGTAGATAATTATAGTAGTTTTGTAAAATACAATAACAGCAGATAACCTTTTAAAAATACAATAAGTAATACATTACAGAAAAAAAATTTAAAGAGAATTTCAATATGTTTCAATATGTTCAATATGTCACATAATGTTTAAAACGCTTTAAGAATTCCAAAGAAAAATCTTATGTATCAATAACATGCCACACCTTATATGGTGTCTTTACAACAAGTGAATGCGGTTTAAGATGTATATTGCTTTATGCGATTGCTATTTTATTAAGAGCTACAAAGATGTATTGTTTTCTTAGGTTTTGCGCAAACATTGATTAATGAATTAAACAAATCGTAAAATAAAAACCAAAATAAACGCGATAGTAAGCCACATAAAATTTGTTTAATTCATCATTCCAGAATGTGTTTTTTTTATTGTGACTCGACATATTATGATAGCACCCAGCCCAAAACGGTCCATGAATGGAGGTGACCGCCACTACAGTCAATTAACTGTGGGTAGCAGTTATATCCACTATGCTGGCCCAATTAAAACGCGCAACTTACCCGACTAAGTCATTTCACGGTCTGTACACTTGTAAGGGGTACCTACTACCCCGGATCGGCAAACTGGGCACCACTGCCTGCCATTCTTGATATAAAAAAATTGATATAAAACTTGCAGACTTGTCCCGAAACGCGACTTGACCACTTCACGGTCTAAATACTTGAATGTAGTGGTAATACCCACGATCGGCAGACTGAGTAATTTGCCACCAAGTGTCTGCCTACCACTCTTAAAATAAGTAAAAGTAAAATACTATTTTTTTTATAAAAATAAAAATTATTATAAATTATTATAATTTATTTATTTGGAGAAAAAACAACAACAGGTACCAAAAAGAGAACAATGAATAAGAATTTTATGAACATAATGAACGCAGTAATTTTTTAAAGAATTGAATTTCAATAAATTATATATTATTTTACGAAAAAGAAACCAAGAAAACTTGAACATTAATAAACAAAGTTTTTAATAATTTTAAATATAATGCTCGCGCAATATACAGTTTTAATCTTAAGCACACTTTTCTGTGCAGGCGTGACATGAAGATTAATGTGTATTATCTAGGTTAAACTCATAAAAAAATATAACCAAGCAATTTGACCTCAGTGGACAATCGAGATCTAATTAATAACACCTATTAATATGATCTAGATCATTTTTTATTATTACAAGTATGTTGTTTTATGATAAACGTTTAAATAAATGTCACGATAAATAGTTATTTTTTCTTTAGCCGGCATACTGAGTCAACCGTGAACTAAGTCGGCTTTTCAGTCGTTGTCAGTCTTGGACCTCCCCTTGCTTACCACCAGGCAAGTCCCTCGATGTCCAGTCACAATAAAATAATAATAAAGTGTATTTAACTAAGATCTTTGTAAGGCGAGGCGCCTGTGGTCTTGGTCTTCTGTCGTCTTGGTGTTTTATCGTCATCTGGGTTGTATACGTATTACCTAACCAATCACCTCCGACTTAACCTTTTTACATCTATCCTTTCAATGTGCCTAGTCTAACCTTTTCCCCAAAAATGTACTGTTTACTCTATCCACCATCGTTACCCCACAGGCACTCTTAATGATCTCATTTCTACGGCGTTGATCTCTTTCATGGTGTTTCTGTCATACTCAGCATTCACTTCCATACATGAATGAAGGAACAAGCACCGCATCGTATTGTGATTATATAACGTAATGTAATGATAACTATTTACTTCAAAAATGTTACTAAAGTTAACTTATGGTTAATTGCAGTGGTAATTAAACACCATTTAAGGTAAAATATTTGTAATTTAAATGGGTGGTGATTAATTACTTTTATGTGGAATTAAATTGAAGTTAAATTAATTGGAGAATTCTAGGTTTCAATATATCGGCGCCGCGTCTTTTAATGTGCTTTTTTAAATAAATAATTTAGTTTTATTTTTGTGTTATGTTTACAAGAGCAGATGATTCTTTGAAAATGACGATTATGAAAATACAGTAAGGTTAATTATTTTTAAAAATAATATAAATTATTATTATATTTTTTTACTAAATTAGTTATTGACATAGTTTATTTCTTTACACTAATTTATTAGACTCACAGTATTATTTAGGTACAAAAATAAAATATTTTTGCATTATTTTGGTTATCCGACATTGTATTTGATTTTTTACATTTATTTTAATTGAATTTATAATATTTACTTAATGTGACATTTCTAAAACAAAAATATCTTATTTAATAGAAAATATTTGCGCAAAACTTAAGTAAATACATGAAAAGGTTACAATGATTGTAAATACCTTGCAGTGTCCGTTATAGCAAAATCTTTGTCAGTTTCGGTTTTTCAAGTCGTCGGAGCTCTTGAACTTTCCTTTGCTTACCATAAGGAAAGTTCTTATATGAATATTTTAGTTTTAAATGTATGGTAGTGGGTTAACAAATGTTGCCCAATTAAAAAAAGGAATAAGAGATATATACTAAATTAAATTAACTATAATTATGTCCCTTTTTTGACGCTATAGTATATTTAGGTATATAATATATTTATATTAATATGTATTACCAGCCTTTACTTTATAAAACTTTCGGTTGTAAGTTTATTATCCAAAATTAAGTCAACTACGTGCTACGACCGAAATCTTAAAGCACTTATCTTTTTGAATTTATTTAAATTACTTTTATTTTAATGTTTACTGCGACTGCGCTTATTTTAAACAAAGTTAGAATTTATACATATATTTACTCATTAAATTTATTTAAAAATGAATAATAATAAAAATGCAACCGTGGTGTAGTGGCAGTGCGCAAACCGAGAGCACGGATTCATAACTACTTGCCCGGTACCAATGTATCTTTGATATGTGTACTTTGTTTGTTCTGTTTCTATAATACAAGTACTTTAGTAGCTTAGTATAGAAAGGTAAATATAATATTTTATATATTTATAGATTTGTTTTATATTATAGATTATAATATATTTGTTAATAAAAATAGATGAGGCAGATATTTGCTCCGGACCTGGGTAATCATTTTATAAATATGATGTGGATGGAGGCGTTAAATAAGGTAGGCCCAGGAGAGTGTTTCCAGACCAAATCGGAGACATCCTCAAGAAAGCTGGGTTGCCTAGTGCCTATAACCACAGAGCCTAAATGAGGAGAATCGTGGATGTGAAGGAAGCAAGCGAGTTGTGTACGGGTCGTGTTAAGTGGCGCTCCATTGTCTCTGCCTATCCCTGTGGGAAAGAGGCGTGACAATTTGATTGATTGATTGATTGTTTATACTAACTTGTTCTCTGGGGCTATTGGGGCTTTGTCCAGTACTTCTATCATAGGCAGCTCTCAGAAAGGGCATGTGTTTAGCCCCAGCACAATCTGGATCATACATATGGTCACACTTGTCCACTGGTATTCTATGTTGTTCTATCGGGCATCCTGATTCCGCAGCCATCACTATTTCCCCTGTTACCACTTGCCCTGGATAAAAATATAAATTATAAACACAATTATAATTTAAATAAAACTAAAATACTCGTAACCGGCAACTTACAAGCTGATCCCGAAACGAACCTAAGTTACTTCACGGTCTGTATACTTGTAAGTTATGGTACACTACCTCAGATCGGCAGACTGGGTACCACTGCCTACTCTTTGGCAACCAGGCTACTTTTTTTAGTAACAAACTTTGTAAATTTAATCAAATTAATAAATATTACAAATAAAAGCTATGAAACAAATACTTAATTGCTCCGATCGGGAATCGAACCCGGGACTTCAGAATAACGGACTGGTGTGCAAACCACTACGCCACGCCTCTCGTCAAACATTAAGTAACCATTTTGACGTAAATTTTGCACATTTTTTATAATTTATTGATTTTTCAAATAACTTACCGAAGAAAGCTAATAAAGCAGTACGATTAGCCATCGAAGGTAGTCCATCTTGACCGCGCATGAAGAGTTTCGATAAAGCGCGTGCTCCAGGACGATCTGCTCCAGCCATCATGTATACTCCATCCGCGTATGAAGCTGGTGATTTTCGTATGAGACGACTTGCTGTGGACAAACCGAATAAAGTTTGTATATTAATTAATCAAATTGTCATGCCTTTTTTCCACAAGGAAATGCACAATAAAGCGCCACTTGCCACGATCCTGACACATCTCCCTCGCTTCTTTCATATACACAATTCTCTCCATACAAGCTTTACGGTTAACCCGGTTTACGGGTGAGGATGTCTCTGATTTGGTCAGAAAACACCCTCCTGGGTCTGCCTTGTTTAATGCATCCAACCAGATCTGATTTATAAGTTCCTTTTGTTAATCTACGACCGCGCTCTAGTAGGCGATCATTTGGAGCGAAGTCATAATGACGATGTAATAAGAAAAAAAATAGTATACAAAATGTTAGCCACCTATCACTTGACACATTATTCCATCTTGAAATTGAAAACGTTATCAGGTGTAGCAGGCGGACCCCCTGGGATAGGCCCGCGGACCACAGGTTGGAAAAGGCTGCTATAATACAATACAATATACAGTTAACCTACTAACTGTGGTATCTTAATCCTCATTGCCGATCGCCATCTAGTAACGACTAGGATTTAATGCAGTTTAATTTACAGACATCTGTGGGGGTCGAGGCATATCTTTCCACTGGCGGTCACACATCCAACTGACCGCGCAAATAATTGCTTAACGACTACTATAAATAAAAATACGTAAATTAAATTTAATCACTAAATGAGCATGTGTTAATGACGTTTTTATAAAACGTATTCTGATTATTATCGACCAAAAGTTAAATCTCTTGATCTCAAAGTAAGCTGCACGATTCTCCGCCGTGACATGTCTACAAGCCGCTCAATTAGTGGGAACCATAAATTTTCCAGACAGCTACACGCTTTGTTAAATTAACTACCATGAAGATCCTTAGTATAAAATTTATTTTGTTTGAGATGAAAGTTCGGGGCACCGCTCTTGGCTGTTAACAGGGTATTTTTTATAACCGTGAAAATTTATAGAGTTTTTAAAACATTTTAATTGTTAGTGTTAGTGATGTGTCCCACAGTTCTTGTATCAACTTTTGTTTTTGTAGGTGTAAAGATTTTGTTATTATGTATTTATTGTTAGGTAATTGTTTTGTTACTATGACTGTTACTGTATCGTCTTGACATGTAAAAGTGTGGGGTTTCCTTGGATCCTAATTACTTAATAACTAAACTAAAATCAAACTAAAATATCTAAATGTAAGTTTTCTAGATCCATCTCAACTAAGTTTAATAAAAAATCCTAAATAATAGACATAGTAATCAATTAAATAATCAAATTGTCACTCCTTTATTCTCACGTATTAAGGTAGAGACAATAGATCGCTAGTCTTTCCAATGTTGAGACAACAATTTTTTTTATACAAACACTGTGGTTATGGACACTACATAGTAATTTTTTCACGTCATTCAAATTGTCACTCTTTTTCCCACATGGATAGGCAGAGATAATTGAGCATCACTTGCCACCATCCTGACACCATCCTACCATCACAAAACAAATACCTCCTACCTCGCTTCTCTCACATCCAAAATTCTCTTAATACGGTTATGGGCACCCTTGAGGATGTTCCTGATTTGGTCGGAACACACCTTCAAAACACCTGGGTCTGCCTCGTTTAACGCATCCATCTACATCAGATTTATAAATTTCTTTCGTCAATATACTTTTACCCATCCGTGACAGTAATTATCCGTGACGTATTTTATTTTTATACGTAATAATGTATTTTTACTTAATACGGATTATTTAAAGTAAATTTGTAAAACCTTGGACCTGTAAATTATAATAGCAGAAAGCAAGTTGTTAACAATATTTTTAGTGAGCGGAATAATCATTTCTTACGTAAAACAACTTAATATAAATATCTCGAGCAAATTCCATTTTCCATTGCCCATAAATGAAATGAAGTGAAGGGTCCCATTCTCTCTTAAATCACAACTTTAGGCTTCATTTACACTACAGGTGGATTTGAAATGCAAAACAAATATATTTAAAAATGATTTATTTATGAATTAAACAAACTTCATGCGGCTTACTATCGCGTTTATTTTTGTTATGATTTTACAATTATTTATTATTTCCACGATAGCTGTAAAGCTCTCAAAACGTCGGAATAATAACAAATAGTAAAATCAAAACCAAAATAAACGCGATAGTAAGCTGCATAAAATTTATTTAATTCATTAATCAATGTTAGCGCAAAATCTAAGAAAACACTGATTGATTTAATTCATTTGTTTAATTAAAGTCACGCGAACAGTGGTACATACAGTTCACAATTTATTGCAATACCACTAATTTTCAGGTTCACGCTCCATATTTACCATCATAAACAAAAATAAAGAAAATAAATTAAACTAAAATGCTGTAACGCCTCAATTAAGGATAGGCAAAGTCATTTATTACGATCCTGGTGACACAGCTCAAGTTCAATACAACGGTTATGGACACTTCGGATCCCTGCTTTTTCTTAAACAATGTCCTTTTTTATTGTGACACGACATCTGACCTCGATCCGCCTGATGATAAGCAAGAGGTCCAACCGACGACTGAGAAAACCAAGTTTGTTCACAGCTGCCTCAGTCCTTGACGATCTACATTTGATTATTTTATTTAAACTGCAGTCCAGTTTTAAGATCAGGGCCTCGATTCTCTTAATGATTTTGGCGTCAAAAAAGTAGAAAAATTTCCTAGCAATGATATTTCACATCTTCGTAACCAATCAGCGAATAACAAAATAATAGGTATAAACTACGTTGATTGGTCATTACGACCGGCGCAATTTTTCTGCTTTTTTGACGTCATAAGTATTAAGAAGTTTAGGGCCCAGGACAAGATATTATCGTTTTACAATAAAATTAAGATACCTATTTAGAAGTTTAAAAGTTATAAAATATTTCAAATTAAACCAATGGAATTTGGAATTCTGAGATTTAAAACTTATCCTTAAAAGTAATGTAAAATAATATCCGTAATATTAGATACGAGTATCACCCCGATTAATAAGTACATATAATATTATATAGTATATAATTTATTGCCAAAATTGGCAATAAATTGAATTTAGTTATGGACTATTGGTATAAGCGATAAAAACGGATGAAGATGAAATGGATGAAGAACTTGGATGAAGCTTTTCGTCAAACTTAAGTAATAATATATGAATTATTATAAAAAAGCCAAATATTAAATATATTTTTATTTGATTTAAAAGTGGCAGTGGTACAACGCAATTGATTAGTAATTTGCCCATTCTGCTGATCCGGTGCGCTTTTTTTATTGTGGCTGGACATTGTCAGCACCCTGCCTGATGTTAAGATGGAGTGCGGTTCATAAATGGAGGTGACTGCTACTTACAGTTGAATAAGTGCAAGTAGTAGTGACGTACACTATGCCGGCCTAGTTGGAACCGGCAACTTACAAGATGATTCCAAAACTCGACTAAGTTACTTCACGGTCTGTATACTTGGTGATACTACCCTGGATCCGCAGACTGCCTAGCACTCTTTTAAGACTCAGTCACGCTCAGGGACCAGCTTGAAAGCTTGTTAAAAATTTGTAAATTTTATAAAAAAAATAAAAATGATTCCTTAGTAAACGAATTAAAAAGTATTAAAATACCGGCCCTTTAAATATAATAGAGTTATGATATCGACAAAATATATCGATTCCATTGTAAAAACAGCTATTGATTTATTACAAAACTTTATCGTAATTATTGTGTGTTTTTCACTGTGAATAAATATTGATCATGGGAGATAAGTACGAAATGGATTACAGAGTATTGTTATAATAAGTTGAAACCCGAGTGGTTTCGACGCCAATCTGCTTAACAAACAAAAAAAATATATTATACTATATTATATTAAGTACTACAAGTATATATTTAAAAAAAAAGCATTATGTATGCTAAGTGCTAAGTTGATTATTTACCATTTAAGGCAAAACAATTCAGAATTAAACTCCAAATAAGTTGGGACACATTTTTTATTATTATAAAATTATACAGTCTGAATAAAATGAGAGACAATTATGTATTTGATTGATGAAGTTATCAAAAAAGAACGGAAGCCGTGATAATTTTAGTCTTAACATAATAAAAAGGTACCAATTTTCCTTGCATAACTCGACAAAATTACAGCACGTTGTATCGAAAATTATAACTACTTTAAAATTTTATCCAAGTTTTTCCCTTTAGGATAACTTGCATCTTAAATAAATTGTGCTTTAGAAATTAATATATGTGAAATATTATAATGTTTTAGTCACATTTTTATCACTTTTTATCACCTGATACAAAAGAAGACTCTTTCTTAATCCTTATTTTTTCTCGTATAACTATTTTATTTAGGAAATGCAATGAAAGAAAAATAAATAGGATTTGAAAAGAAACCATTTTCTTTTGTAACTGATTTTGAACCTAGACTGGACCTAACCTTAACCTTTAATGTAAGTATGTGTTCAAAATCATGAAGAAAATTATCTATTACAAAGGCATCTATTATCCTTTATTCATCATTTACTCACTTACTTAAGCTACAACTTAAACGACTTACACAAACCGCAATCAATATTCTTGTCATGTCCTAACTTAATTATATGAATTGGTGTTGTATTTTTTTAAATCACTCAAGCGGCGTTTATTAAGGACCACTTTTTATCTTTGCTCTTATTTCTCTGCTCTGGTTTTAAAGTTGCAGTCAATAATTTCTGATCGAGGCCTCTCACTTGGAGATTGTTTTCAGACTTTCATTAAATTGAAAGGATTTTTTAATGTTCTTTTTTATTACTAATATTGTATTATCTGATGTTATTTAAGCAACTGACTGGTATTATGATTATATGAGATATAAAATTATATCTCATATAATCAAGAGTTAACTCTTTTAGTCGTTATCTTTTAGTGTTCTTTTTATATCTATAACTTTGGATATCGTTTTTATGAGATATTCTTAAGATCCTATCTTCGTCAAATGTTGAAAGTTGGATGACAAGTAAGTATTTAGTAATAACGACTTAAATTTGTTCCTGTTTAACTATATTTACTGTATTGTATAAAATTTGTGTCTAACACTAAGTTTAAAAATAAAACAAGTAATAAAAAAAATCTTGCTTGTACTCAGATATAATACGATACGATTCTACAATATGTTTTTTTATTTTTATTGTGACACGACATCTGATCTCGTCCCGCCTGATGATAAGCAAGAGGAGGTCCAAGAGTGACGACGACTGAGAAAACCGGGTTTGTTCACGGCTGCCCCAGTCGCCGTCACTATGCCGGTCAAAGGTGCTTCTTCACGCATCGCTTGAAGGATCCAGGGTCATAGGATGGAGAGAACACATGGGCAGGCAAAGCATTCCACTTAGTCAATTGATCTACAAAGAAAAGACGCACCGATGATGATAGTTATCATTAGATGGTGTCTGCCAGTAGACAATTTATTCCTTTTTCTTTTAGGTTAGTTAGAGTGTCAATCAGTCGCCCTGATTTAAATATTAATTTTAGGTAAAGTTACGCAGTAAATGACAAATGGTTTTATTCTATATTGGAGCATTAGGTAAACTGGCGCAAAACTTTTTGAGACGCGATATCACGAAACCTTCTTCATCTTATTGTATTTATTGTACAAACATAATAAATTGTGAGACGAAAGGTAGTTGCGTCAGACTTATCGAATTTGGGAATTTTGGAAAAAACAACCACGATAAAAAATACGGCATCTCTTGAAGCGACATTGACGATACCAGTGGCTTGTTTATTTAATAGGTTTATTAATAATTCATACAAATCGCCGTCGATGCAACAATGCCTTGTACACACAGAGTTTGGAGTAAAGAAATTGTACTTTTCATTTTATTTTATTAATTTCTTAAGTACTTAATTAGACCCTAAGAAAGCACTTTTACACGTCAAAACAACATTCAAAATAACCAAACAATTACAATATGTACAATAAAAAAATTAGGGCGACCGTGGCGCAATGGTCACACAAGCCGAGAGGGATCAAAACTACTCACCGGTAGGTACCAATCTATCTTTGATATATGTACTTTGGTAGTCCTGTTTCTATGATACAAGCACTTCTTTATTAAGGTACTTAGGCTTTATTGGTAATATAAGTGCATAACAAAATAATAGCATTGTCAACATGTTTGAACAATGATAAGCAAAGGTTGTTATTTCTAAGAGGGGTAGGCAGTGGTACCCAGTCTGCCGATTCGGGGTAGTACCACCACTTACGAGTATACAGACCGTGAAGTGATTTGGTCACATTTCAGCTTGTAAGTTGCCGGTTCCATCTAGGCCGGCATAGTGGATGTGATTGCTACTCACAGTTATTGAATTGTAGTAGCAGTGGTATTCATTCATGGACCACACTCTAGCTTAACAACAAGCGGGGTGCTGTCATATGTCGAGTCACAATAAAAATAAAAAAAAATTAGTTTTCTCAAAAAAGCAGGAATCTGCAGTGGGCTAAACGATGGAGCTTTCATGAAGAGAATGGTGGTTGTGGAAATGAGAAAGGTTATGTTAGGATGTCAGAATTGTGGAATTTGGAGCGCGACAATTTGATTTGATTTAAATAAAGGCGTGTTAAGTCTCTGCAGTATTTTAAATTTATTCTTTGGGGGATTAAAATTAAAATACTGTAAAATTCCATACATTTACAATAAAATCATGTTCCCATTTGGTTATTTTATATTTTGTATAATATATTCTCCATATATATTTACACATAAAAAGTATTTAAACATTGCTGTCAAGATAAAGGTTTATATAGATCCATCATCATTATCCACATATTTCATCGAAGAAAGGTTCTAGAGTGGAGGCCAAGAACCGGAAGACGCACTAAGCTAGGCCTCCTACTAGGTGGACTAACGACATAATTAAAGTTACGAACAACCGGTGAATGCAACTGGCATTTTGTCATTAGGAATCGCGTTCTTATGGAGAGGCCTATGGAGAGCAGTGGACATCTTCTTGCTGATGATGATGATGATCCCTATATTAGCCATTTAAATTTTACAGATAATTAAGGGCGGCCGTGGTGTAGTAGCAGTGCAATGATCACGCAAACCGAAAGCACGGATTCAAAACCACTTGCCGGTGCCAATGTATCTTTGATATATGTCCGTCCTGTTTCTATGATACAAGCACTTTAGTAGCTTAGTATAGAAATGTAAAAAAGTCTCCTTTGACGATCTCCACACTGTCATGCCGGGAGCCGCCTACGTTGTGTTTTATATATTTAATTACATTTATAAATTAAGAAGAAGCAATTAATTAGTGTCTTAAACTTGTTTGTAGCAACTTACTTGGTGTATCAAAGCCATTACAAACTGCCATGCTTGGTAGGTGGTCCCTGTTAAATAGTCAATTGAACGGCTTTCAATACCCGAATTTTTGTTTATAAATTCAACTATAAAAAACGAATGAAGATGTATGGAGGTTTAAACAAAGTAACTTGATTGTTTTCTTAAAATTTTCACAGATAATGACTTAACGAAATCTCCCATTTTAGGATAGTAAAGGACGTCATTCATTTTGGGCTTTTCTGTACTACTTTTGTAATGTCCAATGATAAAACAATATATAAATGGTAGTTTCGACACTTGTATTGATAAAACTAATAACAATTTTGCTTTTATTTGCTGTGCGATTGAGTTATTTGGAAAATAAGATATGGATTTTGTATCATCTGTCAATCAACGCCATATTTGTTCTGCTTTGAAATGTCTAAACTATGCAAATTAAAGGATATATTCCAATTACATTGTAATCTCCGTAAACTATCAAACTATTTTAAAATGCATATGCAACTGTTAATACAATTAAGCCCAAGACCCCATACAAAATTAATGATGTCCTTTATAATAATAGCAATTTGGACTGTCTAAAGATGGAAAGTTATTTATGACCATAGAGATATATGTTATCACTAATATATCTATATATGTAATATATCTCTATGTTTATGACACATTTTTTCTTAATTGTATATATTTATAACAACAATGTATTTAAGCCATATCAAAATATCAAAATATATTGATTCAAGAAAAAAGGTTATTTTTTATTATATATTGGCAAAAGTATTACTATCAATCAATCAATCAAATTGTCACGCCTTTTTCCCACAGGGATAGGCAGAGACAATGGAGCGCCACTTACCACGATCCTTACATAACTCCCTTGCTTCCTTCACATCTACAATTCTCTTCATACAAGCTCTGTGGTTATGGGCATTAGGCAACCTAGCTTTCTTGAGGATGTCTCTGATTTGGTCGGAAGACAACCTCCTGGTATTACTATTATTTGATAAATTAAAAATTCATATGGCGCTTTCGATTTTCTAAGCATTCGCGCTTTTAGTAAAAGACGGGTTTAATTCCAGGTTGTTTGGCATAGTGGTTTAATCTTGTTTCTATCTCGTCTTTTACTGCAGTCTAAGGAAGTATCCATATTTTGTTGACCGAATCGGCAGTCAAACTAATAAGTAGGTGCATCGTTTTTGTCAAACAATTAACAAGTAAATGCTATCTATACCTGTACAATGTACATTATGTGTTCTACCCATCATATCCTTCGAGCGAATGATGAAAATGTACCTTCGAACTGAAAGTTTTAGTAGTCGGCGATATTATACCTTTCTTTGCTTATCATCAAGCAAGTCAAGGTCAGATATAAAAAAATCTATCATATCCTACTTAAAATAACATGAATATATATTTTTTTTATTGTGACTCGACATATGACAGCACCCCGCTTGATGTTAAGCTGAAGTGTGGTCCATGAATGAATGTCACTGCTACTACAATTCAATAACTGTGAGTAGCAATCACATCCACTATGCCGGCCTAGATGGAACCGGCAACTTACAAGCTGATCCTGAAACGTGACCAAATCACTTCACGGTCTGTATACTTGTAAGTGGTGGTACTACCCCGGATCGGCAAACTGGGTACCACTGCCTACCACTCTTATATTGCTCTAGCTCAAGAATATTAAAAGCAAGGATGAATAAACGTTATTACATCTCATATGATTGATGTCTTGTTAATAGATTTGTTGCCATTTGGGTTTTAATTTTTCTCTCACGTGCGTGACGATGTATAATAAATACACTATCGTTATAAGTATGTGTTTTATTGCAAAATTAGCGTGTGAATGTTTAATGCCTTTGTTATTTTATTCTTATTGTTGGCTTTAGACTTAACTAACAGCAACCACACAAGCAAATGCGTCTTTCTATTCTAAGCTACTAAAGTGTATCATAGAAACAGAACAACCAAAGTACATATATCTAAGATACATTGTTACCGGCAAGGTGTCCTTCACCCTGTAAGCCTCACCATCTAATTTTAATATATATTATCTAAATTTAGTGGCACTAGAAAAAAGTTTATTATTTAATGTCGACGAAAATACGGCACTTTTCTCTTTTTTTCCTTCGGTTACTACTTGGCAATTAATTGGCACAAAATTCCAAGACCAACTTCATAGTGAAGCCATTTGCCGTTTTCGAGATCTGATGGTGAGGCTTACAGGGTGAGCTTCATCCTGTAAGCCTCCTGAGGTACCTCTGTATCTTGGGAATCTTAAACTCATTCTCGGAGTTTGGTGTGACATGCGGCACAAATTTAGCACAAGATACAGGAATTAGAATTGTGTCGATAGTTCAAACCTTTGATGAGATCTGATGGTGTAGCTTACAGGGTATCTCCGAAGATACAATGGCACAAATTTTATCTTTTTGGCACTTATTATCACTAATTTGGTACTAAATTTTGCTATATTTGGTATCTTAAAATAAGATGGTGAGGCTTACAGGATGAAGGACACACCGACATGTGGTTTCAAACCCGTGCTCTCGGTTTACGTAATTATTGTTCTACAAAGAAAAGACGCACCAAACAAATGTTCGACTGCAGATTCGGTCGACAGAATACGGATGATTCGCCCGACCAGTCCAAGTAATTTATCTTTGGTAGATGTACTTTGATCGTCCTGTTTTTAGTAGCTTAAAAGAGAAATGTGTGATACAATTTTATTAGCTTCCATGGATTCTTCGAGGGGTTGCCAGGTCCATCGCGTGGTAGGCGGGAGATAGCAGATAATAATAATAATAAATAATAATAATAATAAATAAAACCGTAAGTGATAAACCATATCATTAGTTTTAATAGCAGGCAATTTTCAAAGGGCTTCTCGGATACATGAACGAGCAATAACAATGATGATTATCATTTACGGCAGGTACCAAAATGTGTTGTAATCTTCTTCAAATGACTATGAACCTAATTTGATATTCATGATTCTGTATAATACACACTTAGGTACTCCTATCTTAACTTTTTAACATATAGTATTTTCTTAGATTTTGCGCGAACATTGATTAATGAATTAAACAAATTTTATGCGGCTTACTATCGCGTTTATTACGATGGCTACAAAGCTCTTGAAACGTCGGAATAATAAAAAATTGTAAAATCAAAATGAAAATAAACGCGATAGTAAGCCGCATAAAATTTGTTTAATTTTTAACATATTTTAGGAAAAATTCGCTTTTGTTATAAGCCTTTTCGCTATACAGGTCATATAGTTTCTGTTTGCTCTTGTGGATTCCCACAGTAGCTCAGTTATTAAAATTTGATTTATTTTGTTATAAAAACCTAATGTGAAAATTAATAAAATAAATAAGTATAAAAAGTAAAACGAAAGCAGTGTCGACATTACAGAGCTAAAAATGAGAAAAAAATGTTAATAAAATATTAAATTAATATCAACTATAATTTGTACTATAAAAGTGTATAGAAATAGTAACTTCGTTAAAAAACTTAAATTAAAACCTGTTGGGCTTCATTTTGTGTCATTAAAAAAATATGTTCTAGTAACTTTTACACAGTGTGTGATCATATTGCAGATGGTCCATCAAATTGGTCCATGTCATACAGGGGTAGCAGAGACAACGGTGCCCCACTTCCAAAGTCCTGTTATATCTCTCGCTTCTTTTACATCCACAATTCCCTTCATATAGACATTGTGATCATTCTTATAATAATTAAAATGATTGAAATTCCTTCAGAAGTAGAACCTTTACCTTAACAATGTAAACAATTTTATAATAGCCTTTTGTCCATTTTACAATCGAGTTCTTGCCCATAAAAGTTTATTTTATTTACACAAATAATCGATAATCACCATACTGTATAGCAAGACCAAATTTGCTTAACGACTTATTGAGACCACCACAATGATCGTATCTCAACTCTCCGCATTCTTTTGTTCCAAATATTTTAACAAAATTCCTTTAAAATTGGATGAAATAACTTTATTAAAACTTTCAGTTACAACTCGCGTCGTAATAAATTTCTTTCTCGCATGTCGCATAAATTGGCAATCATTGGTTTCAATATACCGACATCTCGTATTATATTGGGACCTAGTAGGTTAAAGAATTGGTTGATTCATTCTGATTAAAATTATTTAAATATTTAGGTGGTAAACTTAAAAATAAAACAGTATTTTTCTTTATAAATACATCATACTAGTAGGTTAAGATCGAGTGGTAATGAAATGATCTTCTAAATTAACAAACAAAAAGTAAGTTTAAAACATTCCTATACTCAGCTACTAAACGTGCTTTTATCAAAGTAAGAAACTAGGGTTCTCGGTTTATGTGACTATTGCTTAAGACATTACTCATAATATAATATATCATATTTAAATAAATCATCTAGTTGAATACGATAAAAATTGTTTAGTGCGTGTATGTAATCGAACGATTGTAATTATCGATTTCGTCAGTTTAACAGACGAGTATATTGATTTATTTATTGGTAATGATCATAGAGATTACATACAAATTGCATAACTACAAAATTACAAATAAGGTCTGTTTATAACCAGACACACCGACAGACATCGTCGGCGTTAGAATTTATTACGTAAAGAACACAGTCTGCACAGTTCCAATGCCTCCAGACCTCCCATGACTCTATGACCTCCAGACATGAAACTCACACAAAGTTTTTAAATATTAAGATTAATTATTTTTAAAAAGAATGTAATTTTTCCTATACCGACACAAAAATCTATTACCTACTGACCAATAACCGACCTATAATAATTATAGGTCCATTTAAAATATTAATATCTATTGATCCCATCAGTTCGGACTGAGGCGTGTCAGACACGACTTGACCTAATGTTGTAAGAGAGCGGATATGTAATTGATATTTGGTAGATCGATGTATATAAACAACTTAATACTAATATTAATTTTGACATTTGCAAGTGTAAGGTGAATGAAGAGGCGGTGGAATGTGCTACTTATCACGAAGAAGTGTCAAAATTTGATAAAGGTACGTTGATAAAGGTTGCGTTAAGCGTCTGTGAAATATATTTCATTAACATGATACGAATGAAGACTTGTAATTAAACGTTTAAATACAAATATGTTCTCTTTAGTCTTATTAGGATATTTCAATCAAATTGTCACGCATTTGTCCCACAGGGATAGACATAGACAATGGAGCAGCACTTGCCACGATCCTGACACAACTCCCTCGCCTCCCTCACATCCACAATTCTTTTCATACAAGCTCTACTATTATGAGCACTAAGCAACCCAGCTTTCTTAAGGATTTTTTTTTATTATTCTGACTTTTCGAGAGCTTTGCAGCCATCGTGGTCACGGAGAGACTGAAGTGTTGGTCGTCTTATTGGTCGATGTGTAACTTTTATTTTTTTTTATACCTTATACTTTAAATGATAATAATTATTGAAGTATCTAGAATGTTATCAACATTAATAAACTCTATTAATAACGGACATGTCAAGATATTAGATCTATCATTTTCGGCTAATTACAAAACAATGTCCGTTTGTATTGAGACAAAATTATGATTTATTAAGTGTCTATTTATAACTTTGATAACTAATATTTGTAAATCAAATTCCATTCTAATGACATGCAAGGTTGTTTGCGTGTGCGACAACCTTATAGATCATTAAATAAGGTTTGTTTAATTTGTTTTAAGTATCGAATAAAGCATATATACATGCATGATATGTATAATAGGTACTTGGTAATATGTATTATACAAGTATATTATACTTAGTGGGTAAGATACTATATGTATAGGACTTTGGTACTAGCAGTGTATGTGATACAAGTTAAATTTATTATAAATTTTAAAACAATATTGTACTATAATTATAAAAAGCGAACTTAATGCTGCTTTAAATATTATTGTGAGCGTGGAGATAGCGGGAAAGATGGAATAAAACTGAGGAACTGAAAAAATAAAATAAGGTAAAGTTAATTATTAAAACCAACTTTAAAATATGATACGTAAGTTTATAATCTACATAAATAGAAGCATTCTATATGTATAGTCATAAATAAATACATAATTAAAATAACTACTTATAATATACAATACATAACTAATAAATATAATAAATGTTATACACACTAAAGTAAAAAAATATTAAAACACTAATATCATAAAACTGTTAAATTCTAATACATCGTTTATTGTAAATTAAATAAACAAGAATAAGTTTCATCTTTTAATCTTAAAATCATACAATCAAATTAAGAATTCAAAATAATACAAATATAATAACATAGATAATATGTTCATATAAGTTTCGTTAAAGTTGTACGCGTTATAGAGGTCAAAAGCTCGCATCTTTCATCGACTATTCAAGTCTTGGTAGGTACTCAATGATTAAGTGCTCGTTGGTAGCATTTGTTTGTTTAATGAGATAAGTCATATAGAAATTCATATAGCTGACCTTTGAAATTACATATATCTAAGATACATATATCAACCAAAGTACATATATCAACCAAATATCAAAGATACATTGTTTTATTTAATATTATATCGGTGAGTAGTTTTGAACCCGTGCACTCGGCTTGCGTAACCATTGCACTGCCACTACACCACGGTCGCTCTAAATATTTTGTAGATTTAAAATTTAATTTCAATTTTACACTACAGAATGGTTTAATTAAATGGAGCCACAATTTTAAAAATATACATCTGAAAAGAATCACGCGACTTCGCATAAACAGTTTAACAATTAAAATTCAACATCCTTTTTCACTGCCATACTTATTTGGTCATTATGGGAGGCATATAATTATTTACATTCTCATTAAATTTTATGAGTATCACATGATCCATTCGCACGATTTTTTATTACTACAAAGTATTACATGATCTTAAGTTGTTGATGTTGTTGTTCGTAATAAATATGTTTAAACTCTACAATTATTGTAGCTATAACAGAAAAATAATCTGAAAATTATAAGATCGTATTTTTATTAAAGGTTACCAAAAAAAAAAACTTTACCGCCTCTATTTCACTCTGGTATCTGGGGACTTTCAATCTGATCCCGATACGCGACTAAGTAAGTCTCTTTATAGTCTAATATACAGTCAAATAGTCTAGTATACACTTGAAAGTGGTGGTACTATCCCAGATCGGCAGACTGAGCGAATGGCCATCAATAACTGTCTGCCTACCACTCTCAAATATTTTAAATTTGTTGATTTTAAGAACCAACAACAAACTAATAACTATTGTTAAAAATCAGTGCGCAACTAAGAAAACAAACACACACGCACATTGAGAAAGAGTTTTAAAGACACAAGAAACTGTTTTTTAATAAGGTGTCTGCCAAAGTGACCGCATCCCATACATTCACTTCCCGAGGCAAGTGTTCGACATAATGTTTATTAATAACAGTATTTTAGTTAAATTTCCATTTATGCTTCAGCTACATTTGCGTGTTACCGTGGCTTCGGCATGATGCGCGTAAATATTTCGACAATTCGCTATGTAGGTATTCAAGCGTAGACTCTTTATCTTGCTTATGTTTTATTTTTATGTCTACCATATTAAACTACTGTTACATTTTATTATTTAGATTGTTACCGTATACGAACATATAAATTACTTTTTTAGCAACAGGAAATCCAAAAATGTAGATAACTAAAATAAAAACTATTTGATCTATGGTTGACTCGACGCCTTAATTATGCTGGCTAGACGCTTCGCTTGAAGGATCAAAGTTATAGAATGGGGGAATTATCCAAAAATAACTTTAAATTAAGTTTATGTTCTTAAACGAAATATATCATTTATTGAGAAACAGATAAAGTTAAAAGTATATTGACTATGATTAAACTATAAATAAAAAAATATCATATAATGACGTCACTTCAGAGATAATAGAGTTTTGTATAGCAAGGCTAATACGTTGGCAGAAATAATTGCCAGCCTTCCTGTCTCCAGACTTCTCCGTCAGACGCTTGGACAACTCTTTGGCCAGCTGCTTAGCTGAATGTTCTCTAGGGCCCACCGTCTCGACCCCAAACCGAATAAACTTATTAGCAAATCTCGCAAATGTAGCCGAGGCATTACAGTATAAGTACTTAACTTAATTTCCATTTAGAGAGCATTGAAATTCCATGTGAGGCGGCACTCTACCATGAACCCTTTTTAATTTTTGACCAAACAAGAACATACAACGTAATGGAAGCTTAAAGATGGCAAAATTATGAATGTATTAAGGCATATGGACACAGAAAAATAAAAGAAACAACTTTCAGATACTTTAAAGGCACTTAATTAAAGAGAATGGACTCCGACAAACCTTACTTAAATTAAAGTAAAGTTTTTCCAAATATATACGTATACTATATTTAAATGCGTAAAATATTTTGTGCTGTTTTTTTTTTAATATATAATACTCAAGATAGCACAAAGTAAGAACTTGTTTCCTGCAATTTATTTGTTTACATAATCTAAGTGTGTTGGCATTTGTTACTAAATTGTTATTTTAATATGTTATTATAATAATAGAATATTTATTAATGTATTTAGTTTAAATTAGTTATAAACTAATTATTTATGTGACACATAGATAGGCAGAGACAATGGAGAGCAGACAACTCCCTCGCATCCAGTATAAATACAAGCTCTACGGTTATGAGGATGATCTTTGAGGATGTCCCCTATTTGGTCGGAAAATATCCTTCTGGGGCTGCCTCGTATAATAAACGGCCATAATTATGAACTACCTATATTGTCTTACACATCATCATCAATAATTTTCACGGCTCAACTCCCACGGGGATAAGTAGTGGCAACGGAGCGCCATTTTCCACGATCCTAACACAACTTTTCCTTTGGCCGGCATAGTGACGGCGACTGGGGCAGCCGTGAACAAACCCGGTTTTTTCAGTCGTCGTCACTCTTGGACATCCTCTTTCTTATCATCAGGCGGGACGAGGTCAGATGTCGTGTCACAATAAAAAAAAAAACTCTATGGTTGTAGGCACTGCGGACCTCTACTTTATTTTACTTAAGTCTCCGATTTGGTCAAGGAACAATTTTTAAGTTGTCCCCGTTTTATCACGTCCACTCACGTCTGATTTTCAAAGTACCTATGGCTGCATTCGTTTGTTAATTTCATATCACTTTAACCTAGACTTTATTAACCCCCCACTTAAACCTTAGACCTTATTAACCCCTGACTCAAAAAGAGGGGTGTTATAAGTTTGACTTGTCTGTGTATCTGTGTGTCTGTCTGTGGCATCGTAGCTCCTAAACGAATGGACCGATTACGATGCGGTTTTTTTCGTTTGAAAGCTGACATGATCGAGATGGTTCTTAGCTACAATTGATGAAGATCTGATCAGGGGTTTCAAGGTCATCAGCTCGATTTGTTAGCTGCGGTAGCTATCTTAGACGCGCAGTTTAGGACGGCAACCCTTGTACGTCGCTATGAAGATTGTTATTTTATGTGAAATAAATATGCCAATGTAAAAACACGTAAAAAATGTTATAATTTTTCCCTTAAAACATTCATATGGCGAGGTTGGTTTGCAGTTTAGATCGATTAGATCGAATATTTTAGGAGTGTAGAAAAGTTAGTGCGATAAAATAAAATATTCTGGATCTAAAAAAACTGATCATGGATCCTCTCAGATCAGCAAATCAACAAGAAATGGACCTATAGTGCTTTAACTAAAAGTGTTACTCACTATGAGCCATTAGCTGGACCGTTATCAAATTAAAGACCGAGAGTATCTGATGAGGCACCATCATGAATCCTCTCAGATCAGCTAATCAACAAGAGATAGAACTATAGTGCTTTAACTAAAATTGTTACTCACTAAGAGCATTTAGCGTGACCGTCATCAAATTGAAGACCGGGCAATCTGATGATGCACCATAATGAATCCTCTCAAATCAGCAAATTAACAAGAGATAGAACTGTAGTGCTTTAACTAAGCCTTTAGATGGGCCGTTATCAAATTGAAGATCGGGAATCCTCTCAGATCAGCAAATCAACTACAGATAATATCATAGTGCTTTAACTAAAATTGTTACTCTCTATGGGCCATTAGCTGGGCCGTTATCAAATTGAAGACCTGGAGTAGTTATCTGATGATGCACCATAAGGATCCAAGGGATATTAAAGGGATATAACTATTGAGCCATGACTAATGTTGTTTATTACTATAAGCTATGATATGACCAAAGTGGTTTCAGGCGTTTCGGGGGTTCCTTTAAAATTTTAATTTTGATTTTATTTTTATATATTATTATATTTATTTTATTTATGTGTCTTTAAATGGAAGGACTGGTTAAGGAATATAGAACTAATGTTGAAATGGGGCAGAGTATTTTGTCTGAACCAGCATCGGGGATATGTCATACATTTAATAATTTTTTTTTCCTTAATCGGTCACTTTCCCTCAACTGAAGTGAAAAAAAAGGTTTTGGCTATATAGAGATGACATGTCCTAAAAGAAAATAACTCCCATTATATAAAGAAAATAGTGATGCTTAATAAACAATAAAAATATTAATTCTCCTTCAAATTAAGGTTTAATATAAGCTGACATCAACTTTAAATGTATTAGACGATGCATAAATTATTGATATAAGATACAGCAAGATACTTATTTGTATATTTTGACAAGTGTGCAAATTGGAATGGCGGAATGTTTTTACATATTGGCTAACATAAATTTCATTTTAAATACCACTTGATGAAGTTGATGAGTAAAATTATGGGTTTTAAATATCAACAGATAACTTATCAAAGTAGTCGTAAATAACATTAAAAAATGTAAAATGTGAAAATTTTGAAGAAAATTTTAAATAATGTTTTTTAATAGAATATCGATTTTTTTTTATATATCAAAAATGTTTTTATAGAATTCACAGAGACGCGTTTTATTTTTATTTTATTATAGCAACAACTATATATATAAGCTGTTTAACCATATTTATAGGAAATAGACAATATAATTGTATGAAGAAAATTGTGAATGTAAAGGAAGCGAGGGAGTTGTGTCAGGATCGTGGCAAGTGGCGCTCCATTGTCTCTGCCTATCCCTGTGGGAAAAAGGCGTGACAATTTGATTTAATTGATTAACTGGGTCACCTTTAGAACAGCAGCACTTTTTTGCGAAATAGATTCGTAAAGAGCCTCTGTATAGTCCAACGGAATGTTGTCTTTTGTCAAAACATCCGCCAATTTCCTTAATGTTGTTTATTTTAGAAATCTGCTCCTCACTCTCTGCACTAAAATTCCCATAAGAAATTGTTAGATCATGTTAATTTCTGGCGATTGTAATGGCCAGGAAGATGTTTGACCTTTTTGGCCATTTAGAACTTCACAAATAGCTATCCAAACCAGACCACAAGATGCACTATATTGCACGTAGATTTCATATAATAGGTGTTTAATATTACTTTGTCTATTTCCTGTAGATAACATAATATCGGTTAAAAGGTTTCCATTGCCAGTAAAATACAATGGTGTATTAGTAGTTTCATTTTTTTTACTTTTATTTTCTTTTTTATATCGCCTTTTATTTTATTTATTAAATATTAATTCACAAAACATATAAAAATGTTTATATAATTTGTGGCCACGTGTTAAATATGAGGTTTATACTAGGTTAATAACTGTGGGCAGTAAAAAATCTTGAAAAAAAAAACTACTTGCAAATATTTGTTTATTTATATTTATTATTAAGAAACTAACAAATGTTTGCTTGTTAATATGTACTATTTATTAGCCATCGTTATATTAAGGTTAAACAAAAGTTTAAATAAAAGTTATAAAAAGGTCAAAAGGTTTTTTTAATATAGGTACAAACTTGAAAATCTTGAGCAATACTAGTAATTAAACTAGACATAATTGGAATTTGTATGACATCGAAGACACGCGATCACCAATTTTGGTATTCCAATAGCGTTAAATTGTAATTAGCGTGTTTGATTTTAAATTCTACTTACTCGTATGTAATTATGTGGTTCTATATGGTAATTTTAATGATTACTGGGCTAGTTACTTGTAAGTACTGTTTATTATACTCTAGCGTGAATACTCCCATGTGAATTTTTTATCTTGCCAACAGTCATCCATTATGTTTGATCATCATTAACATCAAAAGTTACCTCTTAATTTCAAAGGTTTTTCGAACGTTTGCAAAATAGAGGATCACTCCTGGACTCTTCTAAGAGTCACGGTACTACCTCTGTCAGACTAAGCAGACTGGGCATATGACCACCAATTGTCTGCCTGTCACTATAACTCTCAACACAAGAATAGTTTTACTTAAGTTATTTTAATCAAAATTTGCAACTTCATTTACCTACGAGTATATTATCATTATTGTTATATTTATTATAAGATGTTGTCTGTCCGTAACTTGTAGGACAGATGGCTTACAATTTTAGCCCGAAAGTTGGGCCGAAAGTGAATAGACAATGGACAAGTGAGTGGACTGCAGCAACAATGGAGATCGCTGAGCGAGGCTTATGTCCAGCAGTGGACGTCTAATGACTGAGATAGATTCTCCCGGTCCTAGATGCAGAGATATTGTACTTACCAATTGAACCCCAATCCGGGTAAGCTCTGTTGTTAAACCAGCCATCGTAGCGTTGCTTTTCAAAGTATACTTCTGCAAAAAAGAAAGCGGTTGTTAGTCTCAGTAGATTATGAATGATCATGTGTAGATTTGGATTGTGTTAACGGTAAACTAAATGTTTTTTTTTCAATCTTCGTCTTCTTGCATATTAAGGTACCTTGCAATAGAGCTGAAATGTCCTCGACAAAAATCCAATATGCATAATAAGGCGTTAGGACCTATTTAAATCTATTCAAAATTTGAATAAATTCAATAAAAAAAAACATTTTCACCTAATTTTTTTTCTTGTAGATATAAACAGGAGAAAAAAGTACACATATCAAAGATACATTGGTATCGGTGGGTGGTTTCGAACTCGTGCTTTCGGTTTGTGTAACCATTGCACTGCCACTACACCACGGTCACCTTAGATCGTATTTAACAAACGAATTTTAATAAGAAAATATATTTTTTGTGACTCGTAATCTGACTAAGCAAGAAGAGGTTATCATTTGGAATATGTATATTTTTTGCTACATTTCTATACTAAGTTACTAACGTGCTTGTATAGATAATAGAAACTGGACAACCAAAGTACGATACATAAATTAAATATACATTCTCTTATACATAAATATTCGTCTCTTGGTTCGCAAGAACGTTTCATTACTACTAGAACACGGTCCACATTGTTAAATTTTTCGATTTAAGAATAAAATAAATTACATCGTACACCATTAGTAGAAAGAAATTAAAACCGCGACTTAATTCAACTCCAATAATACATTATTAACCAATTACATTGACTACTCATTTTATTTGTCGATTAATTTTAAAGTTGATTGCATTTTAAAGTTGTAAGATTAATGATAACTCTTGGTTGTTTCAAATCTTTCACTAAGACTACACAATTGACCTGCAAGTTTGTAATTTTGTTTCGTAACTTTTTTATTATGAAATTACTTATTATCTGAAAATACAGAAAGTTTATGATGGTAGATATTTTTTTTAGATTGGAATGAGAAAAATATGTTTTCCTTCAATCGTTCTGTGTCTATCAATCAATCAAATTGTCACGCCTCAATTCCTACAATAGGCAAATAGGCAGAGATGATTTCCACGATCCTTACAAAACACTTGCTTCCCTCATATCCACAATTCTCTTCATACAACTGTAAATAAAAGACCTCTATTCATGGACCGCACTCCAGCTTAAGGCGAAGTGTTGTCATACGTCGAGCCGCAATTAAAAAATAGACGAATATCTTTCACACTAAAAATAAAATTATTACGAATAGGTACCTAATTATTTATGAAAGGAATTTATTAACCTCGAAAAGGAATAACTTAATTGTGTTTTAAAGTGGTACTTGTATATCCTTTAGTAACAGATGATAGAAGATCACGTCCGTTCCAGATACATACTTGGTATGTTCCGATCTACGACCTTGTTTATGTTTAACCGAGATGCATCTAAAATGAGCTACAATAAGTACTAAATAAATACTAACGTATGTAGAAACATGTTTGAATTAACTTTAATTTATCACAAAACAGATCGCGGTCATTAGCTCAGACAGACAGACCTGGGTGCACTGAAGTTTGACCACTGGTTTTCGTATCATACTAATAGTTTTACTACATATTAGTCCCCCGCCGTGTCTGTCTGTTTGCGATAAACTCAAAAATTAATCAATTAAATTGTCCCGCCTTTTCTCCCGGGGATAGGCAGAGAAAATGGAGCGCCACCTGCCACGATTCTGACACAACTCCCTCGCTTCCTTCACATTCACAATTTTCTTCATACAAGCTCTATGGTTATGGGCAACCTAGCTATCTTGAGGATGTCTCCGATTTGGTCGGAGAACACCCTTCTGGGTCTGCCTCGATTAACGCATCCATGCACATCAGATTTATAAATTTCTTTCGTCAATCTACTTTCACCTAAACTACTATTAATATTTCTTATGAATTTAAAGAGACCCTTTTTTATTGCACACCAATTTACATGCGCAAACGTTAAAATCTTGTCAACTTACGTGTCGCGGACTATACAAGGATTGACAAAGGATTGCTTTGATGGTTTGGGCACATGAAAATAATGACTGAAGGTAGACGTTCCTATATATATAAAACATAACGTGACAAACTATTTAAAAAAATTAAAATCATTCTATTTTTATAATGTAAAACAAATAATATTTTATTATTCATATATTCTGTGCTAATAATAATTTTGTGCGCAATCAAATATATGAATGAATGAATAAATTTCATAGTTTCGTAACATGTCAGCTATGAAACGGTTACATTGAATTTAAGGTGAGAACGATTAATCACGACTCTGCTTTGGTTATAGCGGATTGCTACTAAACCTAACATTAATCGTCTGAATGCAAGTTACAAATTTTTATCATTTTTATTATTGTTTCTTAACATATGTATGACTGGACCGGGCCCTGCCTTATATTATACTATGATGGATTGCAGTCCATAAATAGAGGCAACTGCTACTATAGTTAAATAACAGCTATGAAATGTATAATCCACTATTCCTGTCTAGAAGGAACCGGTAACTTACTTCTGATCAGTGGACAGGGAAAATGACCACTGCTGCCTATCCCAATTACATGTTTTTTTTTTATAATTTTAACTATCTTACAATACATCAATCATATCACAAATTTAACAGGTATAAGCAGTTTAGTGTACTATTTTAAGTGATCCAGGAGTATCCTGCTAAATAGAACAAAAAATTCTCCTGCAAAGTGGTCCGTCCCACAATACGTTCTTTATGGGATTATTTATTTGGGAACATACCAAACTTGTTCGTAGGTACACCTTCCATTATCTACCAGCCAACTTCAATGTTTTTTTAGGCACAGGAACAGGAACTCTTGGACCTCCATCATGTTTACCATCGGGCAGGTCAAGATCAGATGTCGAGTCACTATATAATATAATCTATAAAATAATATATATAATCGATGCCAGCCAAACCTTTGATATTGTTGGGAAAGTTGAGTTAGAGGGGGAAAGTGCAATAACGATTAGGAACATAACAATTGTATTTTTATTTACAATTTTATGTACTTTTTACCAAGATTTATTTATTTAATTATTTTATATTTTCTGACCACGTTATTTCACGGTAAGGCCACAGAAGATCATAGCAAATAATTGTTTAGCTATTGACATTATTGTAATTCTAGAACACGAGGACCAATTAGGATCAGCGATGAACAGACATTAAAGGCTTAATAAAATATTTACAAAACGTTCTGCAATAAGGCCACGATATTAATATCTCATTAAATACAAAAAATATTCATATATCAAGTCACTTGTCAATATAAAAGGTCGGTTTGAACAGAAATTGAAGCAAAGATTTATGTGAGCCATTCTAATATTTATAAGTGCATGTATCCATTACAAATTATTACTAAATAATACACTGAGTAGGTTTAACTTCAATTGTGGATGTGAGGAATGCAAGGGAGTTGTGTCAGGACCGTGGCAAGTGGCACTCTATCGTCTCTGTCTATCCCTGTGGGAAAAAGGCGTGACAATTTGATTTGTTTAACTTAAAATATACGGGTTGCAACAAAGTATTAACTAAAATATTTATTAAGTTAAGGTACCTATTAAAAAACAATTTACCCAACCTTTTATTCAATTTAGTTAGGTAAACAGTAAGGTAAAATAAATGTACGTAAATAATTAAAATTTTGTCCGCCGTATTAAATGTTCGCCATATTAAATTTAGTGTGACATCATTTTATTATTCGTATTCTTCTCAACAAACCTTTTTATTTGGTATTCATACCAGAATCTAACATGCATTAATTGCATCCGCCATATTGGTATTAGATAGCCGTCACTTAGCTTTTAATTTTTGTCAAAATTAAAAGCTAAAAGCTTGATCGGTTATGAATAATTGTTCCAAAATTTAATGGAAAGATTTGACCGACTTGTTCGTAAGTTAAAACATAGGAAAGTTTTTCTTGTGTAATTAAAATAACTCATTTTATGTTGCGTTAGTGTAGACATATTGGAAGGATGGATGAAACAAAATTGCCAAATGAGATTCATAAATTAGAGGTGAGTGAAATGTGGACGGCCAAGAAGATTATACTTGTTCAGAGTTTGCAATCCCCAGATCTTCTGAAGAATATCCCCGATTTAATCGACAAGAATCCTACAGATTGTTATAAATAAATGAACATTAAACCCTATTAAAAGCAGGATTTTCGTAATGGAACAGGATATGCCAGTCTGATGTTAAGCTGAAGTACAGGCGACTGCTGGCACAAATAAATGTCTCTAAGTAGCAGTGACGTGCCGTTATGTCGGCTTCGCTTTAAGCCGACAACTTTCAAGCTAATTTCGAAACGCGAGTCACTTCGCGATCTTTAGGTACGAGGAGTATACTATTTTCTATATTATATTTTGTATGATATATTATTTTAGGTTTATCATTATAATATACATTTATTTATTTTGAAAAATATACAAAAGACAGGCTTGAAGCTCCAGTCCCTGCCAGTCAACCTTTGGATTTTGCAAAGAGAAAAAGCAGATGGAGAAGATTTTTTTATATGAACATATTAATATATATTAGTATTATGCTATATTATAAGATATATTACAATTATTATCTATGTAAAATAACGGAGAAACTATCGAATGTAGTAAGAAATGCCGTTGTATAGTTAAAACAAACGGCTTTCACTGTCGAAACTTTAAGATAAAAATCAATAATATAATCAGACTGTATCAGAAAGTAGAATATAAATCAACGAATACAAGTCAATGAAATAATATCTACGCTTCTAAGGGAGAATGGTATAAAACGATACCTTAAATAATTCTTAAACAACTCTTGAATCTAGATTATGCGATTATGTCGAGTTCCAATAGATAAAAAGTCAGAGAGAAACCCTAAGGCCCGGTTTCTTGATGGATAGTTATCTCAACTAATCGTAAAATAATGACAGATAACTTACTATTGACTGAATTTCGAAAAAAATGCGTTTCTTGATGGATTGTTAGGCATGCTATTTATTATATGACGTCACTAATAACAATTTATTTTGACCACTCAGATGTGAGTGGTCAAACTATTTAATCTCTAGTAGTATGCGAACTAGTGTCATAATTGACATGTTTGTATTGCGTTTTTTTTGCAAATTATCTCAATTAAAACGAATTTGAGCATTGAAAATGCATTTTTCCTATTGTGATAATTCATCATTCATTCACAAACAATTTTCGGATGAAGATTGTTTTATGGCAAAAAGACATAAAAAGACTTTCCGTCCCAGGAAAGATAATTTTAGATTGTGGGATTAACATGATGTCAAAGAAAGATTTCGGATTAATAAAAAAACATGCACGTGGCTCATAAAAGAATTAAAAATGTTTCTTGAACGCCAAACAACAAGGTAAGAAAATAACTTTATATTCAAACTGATAGGAGAGGTTATTTAAAGTGTCCTATATCTAATTAGGACAGGGTCCCCGTAAAAGAGGTAATGCTAAGAAATCACGGCGCAATTTAAGGCGACCGTGGTGTAGTGGCAGTGTAATGGTCATGCAAGCCGAGAGCACGGGTTCGATACCACTTACCGGTACCAATGTATCTTTGATATATGTACTTTGGTCAATATAATTCTTAGCCTTAAAATAACATAAAAAATCCTATACTTTTTTGTATGACCCATTTTATGTTCTTATTGGTCATGCAAAGTTTTAAAATAATCATTAACATACAGTTCCAACCAATTACTAAATATTAATCTAAATTATTTTCTTACAGAATTCATGATGTCAGTATAAAGGATCAAATATTATTAACAATAAGATTTAATGCCACTGGAAATATTGGCCCTGGAGACATCCTCAAGAAAGCTGAGTTACCTAGTGCCCATAACTGTAGAGCTTGTATGAAATTGTATTGTAAATGTGATGGAAGCAAAAAAGTGATGGGAGTTGTTTCAGGATCTTGGCAAGTGGCACTTAATTGTGTCTGCCTATCCCCGTGGGAAAAAACTTAAAATTTGATGGAATGATTATTTTTTATTCAAAACTAAAACATTCTTGAACCTTACCTCAGAATATGATCCACATTTACATTGCCACTTACAAGTATACAGACCGTGAAGAGATTTAAACATGATTCAGGATCAGTTGTATGTTGCCGGTTTTAACTAGGCCGGCATAGTGGATGTGATTGCTACTCACAGTTATTGAATTGTAGTAGCAATGGCATTCATTCATGGACCACACTCCTGCTTAATATCAAGCGGGTGCTGCCATAATGTCAGTCACAATAAAAAATATATACCTAAATATTAATATCATTTCAGATTGGAAAACGTAAGTTAATGCCAAAATGGCTACAGAGCTCACACCAAGATCCTGGAGATTTAGATTGAACAGCTTACCATTGAGGAAGTTTGAAGTGCACATTAATGCACAATTTGTCTCCGGCGCTTATTAAGTTCTAATAGTCTTTCAAAAGTCCCTACTAGATCAAAACAATCTAGTAAGGTCCCCACCTTACTAGATTGAAGCTACAGATATTGTGAAAGGTCTATAACCCCGCTTTGAGGGCCAGTTTTCTATAATGTTCATCTACAAAAGTATATAAAATAAAATTATTAATAATAATACAGGTATTTTTAATCTGAATAATCCAATCAATCAATCAATCAAATTGTCACGCCTTTTTCCCACAGGGATAGGCAGAGACAATGGAGCGCCACTTACCATGATCCTTACATAACTCCCTTGCTTCCTTCACACCCACAATTCTCTTCATACAGGCTCACTGGTTATGGGCACTAGGCAACCTGGCTTTCTTGAGGATGTCTCCAATTTGGTTAGAAAACACTCTCCCGGGCCTGCCTTGTTTAACGCATCCAACCACATCCGATTTATAAATTCTTTTGTCAATCTACTTTCACTCATCCTTTCCATGTGCCCAAACCATCGAAGCATTACTTTGTCAATCCTTGTCACTACATCTTCTTTCAAGCCACATCTATCACGCAATGTGCTATTCCTTATTCTATCCGCTATCGTCACTCCACATACACTCCATAACGACAGCAATTCTACAGCGTTAATTCTACTCTCATGCGTCTTCTGCCATACCCAACCTTCACTTCCATACATTAATATAGGAACAAGCACTGCATTATGAATAATCCAGCCATATAATATTGCATAAATATAACATAAATTGATGACTTTAGATATAAAAATCAATCAATCAATCAAATTGTCATGCCACAGGGTTAGGTAGAGACAATAGAACGCTACTTGTCATGATTCTGACATAACTCTCACGCTTCCATCACATTTACAATACAATTTCATACAAGCTCTACAGTTATGAGCACTAGGTAAGCTTTCAGCTTTCTTGAGGATGTCCTTTACTATTATGTTATTCTATATAATATACAAAACCTATACTCATTATAAAAGTTTTGAAAAATAAAAGATAGGATACAAAGAAATAGGTATAATTAAATTGTCATGCTTTTTTCCCCACAGGGATAGGCAGAAACATAGAATAGTATCAAAACTGAGATATAATATAGATGTGCGCACTTGCTTCCACTGCAGACGTCCAGCGCTCTTTTAATCTTCCTATATTTCATCAGCTCAAAAGTCAGCGCTCTTTTGCCGGAGACTGTTCCCCGCAGTCAAACCCGCGTTTATAAACAGTAATTCGTAGCTTGAGTACATTACAGGACGCCTTGCATCCCTGTGGTCCATCATCAGGTACTCTTCAACCATATTGTCATATCAGCCTAGGTATGAGCTTAACGTAAGAAACAGTTTGTTAAATCAGCATAATTATGTCTGTTACATATCCCCTGCATCCTCATGATCCATCATCAGGTACTCCAGGCTTTAATTTGATAACAGCACAGCTAAAGGCGCATAGTAAGAGACATTTTTAGTTAAAACACCATAGTTATATCTCTTGCGGTTTTACCTATGTGAGATGATCCATCATCAGGTTCTTTAGATCCAGAGGGTTTCCTACCTATTTTTATCCATTATTATTGCCATAATCCACTAATATATCTACAAACCAATAAGATATCTAAAAGAATATTACATATGTATTGGGAAATAAAGTTTGACTTTGACAATATTTTTTTTATTGGCATAAGGATAGAGTATTTAGTGCATTTCTGACCCAATTAATTTTAATAAATAAGAAAGTCGCAACACTACATGTCAAACGGTAATCAATGCCTCAATGAATTTAAAAATATTAATTATAAATAGTTACGATCTGTCTGTTGATAACAATAATAATTTATTTTTTCAAGAAACACATTTCGCTGATTACTATTTTTTAGTGAATATACTATAGTTGCTTAACTAATTATAAAAGTTACAAATAGACAAATTTCACCAACCATCAAGAAACCGGCCCTTATTCGCGTTTCCAATTTAACCTACACATGTCGATTTTTTTTGACTAAAAAATCACGAGACGAACTATTCAGTTCGACCGTTAGCCTGTGTGAACTGTATGGATTTTTTCTTTCCTCTGTGTTTTTAATTAGAACCTCTGAAAAAGTCATTATTTACTGCTGATTAAATGCTCAATGTTAAGTCTAGTTTTATTAAACTATTACTACATATTTGATGTCATAGATTAGACTACAAAATTAATGATAGCTTTGAAAAGTGAAATGATGACAGCTTGTCGTAGTACATATAAAATGACATGACTTATCTTCAATCTATTATGTGGGTAACATGTGGGTTGAATAGAGCATATACACATTTTAATTAGAGTATTTTTATGTTGGCACGACATACTCGTATAACAACTCAATGTAAGCTCTTCGAGCAAATCTAAGCGTCACTACGGTTTAACCGGCTTGACTGACATTTCGTCTAAACATGTACAGATAGGTAATATGAATTGTGTATATAGGAAAAAATATTCAGCATAGGAACCTATCTCCTATTAAATTGAATTAAACCTAAAGTTCCTAATTATTTCATTGAATGGATACAATTTTTATTATGAATTGACTTTTGACCTCTTCTTGTTTGATTGTGAAAAACGATCAATTAATGGTTGCCTAAGTCGCCTTTACTATGCCGGCTAGGGGTGCATTTTCATGCTTCACCCAACAGAATGGAGATGCTGGCAGTGAGGTGAAGTAATGGGAGTTAAAAGACGAGATAGAATTAAAAAAAAAAGGGAAATGTATCTCAGATCTCAGTATATTCTTTGTGTATATCGGTATATCGTGATAAAGGAAGCATGAATCCGCCATGTCTCTGCAAAATTACTATTTTAACTTCCTGTAGCCAAAATTTACAATGCTAATTGTCCCTACTTTGGAAGTATCGAGGCTCTATTTAGGAAGTATTCCTAATATCAAGGCTTTCTAGTTTGCATAAAATATGTGCTACTCATCGTGCTAGTAGATTTTGTATATATGGTTTAGACAACATTTTGATCTTTTTTTTTGTTATTCTTTATTATATACTGCCAGTAATATATTTATTTAGCTACTAATATATTGTTGATTTGTTATAATTATTATTTGTATATTATATAAGTTGACAATGCATCTATACAGCAGCTATTAACATCTACTCTGTTTTGACATTACCTTTAATTATTTTTATGTAATTATAATATTCATGTTTTTTTTACTATAAATTAATAATGTTTGACGTGCAAAGGTGCTGCAATGCAGCCTACTTGATTAATAAATTAATTTGAATTTGAATAATTTATTATATGTATTTTTATTAAGACGACCGTTGTTTAGTGGTAGTAAAAAGATCACGCAAACCAAGAAACGAATTTATATTTGAAAGATGTACTTCAGTCATCCTGTTTATATGGTACAAGACATTTTCGTAACTTAGTTATAGAAATGTAAATAAATAAAAATGGCAATAGAGTACCTAACAAAAAGCTTGAGTAAATCTCTTTTATTTATTATCGATTACAATAAATAAATCTATTTATATTCGTAAGTTATCAATAATCGTTGCTACAGGATTCATTGCAATGATGTCACTTCGTTAAAATAATCCCGCAGACAGATAGTTCCGTTTCAAATAACTTTGAAACAAAAAACTTTGAATCCGGTACTGTACTTACAAATTCGACAGATGTTTTTGCACTAATAATGTTTTTAGGATTAAATGAGATCACGCTCTGTATGAATAAAGAGGCTAGCTTTTAGGGCACCCATACATAAACAGATTTAAGACTCTGCTTAAGGTTATAACACTACTCAGAGTGTGCTAGTCTCACCATTCATAGTCGGAATATTGTATCCTCATTAGTAAAATACCAAATTATATACGGCTTACTATCGCGTTTAATAAGGTTTATTGATTTGGTTATAATTAAATAAATGGTTATAGTAAAATAAATAACCAAAAATAAACACGATACTAAGCCGCATTAAGTTTGTTTAATTCATTTTTCAATGTCCGCGCAAAAATTAAGAAAATTCTACTAAAATTAGGTCTAAAATAAAATTGTTATTAATATTATTATTATAATCTTATCATCTACTCAACCGAAAGAAGTCCGTTGTGAGTTTGACCACCTCTCCCGAGATTTAACTACCTTGGGTATTTTATGGATTCACGTTCGCAGTTTTTATCTTTCATCATCATCATCATCAGCCAGAAGGCGTCCACTGCTGAACACAGGCCTCCCCTTAGAACGCCATTTTGAACGACAAGATGCCAGTTGCATCCACCGGTTATTCGTGACTTTCACTATATCGTCAGTCCACCTGGTGGGAGGCCTACTTTCTTCCCCATCGGTTGTCGGTTCTTTGAGCGATGTGGCCAGCCCATTGTCACTTTAGCTCGCAAATCCCACGAGCTATGTTTTTATCTTTAAGTCGGCATAATAATAATTTTAAAAAAAATTATAGTAAGTAGGTATTCTGTGTCTCGTTGTTGTAAAACTAACTTCAACTGCTTAAGGCCTAACCTTGGTTAAGGGCGTTTTAATTTTAGTGAATGCGGATCTTAGTCATCGCTTCGATTCTTGTGAAATGGATTGCGGATCTAGAATATTTATAGCTGGCACACAGTGTCGGAAAATTACTTGGGTAAATCGTATCGTTTATTTCAGTAATGTGGAATTAGGCGCTCTGTTGTCTCTGCCTAACTCGTTAAGCATTTTATAATAATTGGTTTGTACAGTGACGGCGACTGAGAAAACCGTAAGTTGGACTTCGCCTTGCTTATCAGGCAAATCGACGTAAGAGGTTAAGTCTAATTTTAAAAAATGAAAAAGCGTCCCCTTTTTATATTGTAGCAAACCGAGTTCAAAACCACTCGCCGGTACCAATGTATCTTTGATATATTGATATACTTTGGTTGTCATGTTTCTATGATACAAGCACTTTAGTAGCTTTGAATAGAAATGAAAAAAATTGTAAAAACTTATGTCTAAGAACCTATATGGAATTTTAAAAAAACTTAACATGTGAATGAGCAGCTTTATCATATATTATTTATTATATAGTATGTAATGACTAATTGTGCCTGATGATAAATTGAGTTGTTAATGATAGTAGCTCGGCAGTAAAGCCTTTTTTGTAGTTATTTGTCTCGAAAACCTCAAGCAAAATTTATGTACTTATTAAAGCTGACTCAGGATTTTGTGTAGTTTTTTACATATACGTTTTTGCACACCTACATTAGACAAATGCTCTAGTAGTTTTTATTCAATTTTTTTGGTAAATTTAGTAATGTTAGACTTGTAAGTTAAGGTTGAAATTATTTACAAAGTATTCTGACCAGTGTAATACATTTTCAGGTGACTGAAATGTTTTTTTTTTTTTTTTTTTATTGTGACACGACATTTGACTTCGTCCCGCCTGATGATAAGCAAGAGGAGATCCAAGAGTGACGACGACTGAGAAAACCGAGTCTGTTCTCGGCCGCCTCAGCCGCCGTCACTATGCCGGCCAAAGGTGCTTCTTCACGCATCGCTTGAAGGATCCAATTGATTGTCTCGATTTTTTAGCTTAAAGTAGATGCGACTCCTGCTCCTGCTGTGGATCTTTTTTTTTCTGTAGTAACTGTCGCCTCGGCTCATGGATCCCAATTTAAACTAACATGAGACTGTATGCGGTCACATGTCATAACTTAAAGGATTTTATATTAAAAGTATTTATCAATAATATTTTATATAGCTTAACAAGTAATTACGCCTAAGTATGCAATTAAAAAACTATGAGGAACTCAAAATCTATAAAATTCTTACGTATTCACATAAATAGCTTTATACGTTAAGGACATCCTTATTACAATTATTATTATAATACCATATTTTTTTATTATATTTTCTCATTCATTCTGTTCCAAGGAAAATTTTCCACTTCGACAGAGCCTATTGGGGCAATTAATTAGTACCCGATGGGCGCCAACCATCGGGACTGGCACGCTTACGACTAGGCCGCCCCTAGCCATGGATGTGAAGGAAGCAAGGGAGTTGTGTAAGGATCGTGGTAAGTGGCGCTCCATTGTCTCTGCCTATCCCTGTGGGAAAAAGGCGTGACAATTTGATTGATTGTTTTTTTTATTATTATACATATTATATCATATCATTAATTTGCTAGCGGATTACAATTTATTTAAATAAACTAATACTGCTCTAAAATACAGACGAAGCCTTTTTATTAATTTTAATATACTAGATCAACATCATCTAACTAAAACAAATAGAAGGGATAGGTATTTAAATATTATCATTAAATAATATTAAAATGAGTAAACTAAACAAACTGAGATTAAATTTCAAAACTATTACAACTAAAAACGAAACAAACATAAATGAGCAAACAAAATAATAACAAAACAAACTATCTAATTAAAAACTATGTAAACAAAAATACCTTTTATAAATATTCCGCTTATTTGCTACTAAAAGTAAGTTATATATAATATTTGCTGTTTTTGAACCAAGTTGGAACCGGCAACTTACAAGCTGATCCCGAAACGTGACCAAATCACTTCTCGGTTTGTATACTTGTAAGTGGTGGTACTACCCCGGTAGTTAGTAAAGTTGCAGTGGTAATTGATAATTTCGAGTGTTAGCTATTTTTCAAGTAAATTTGTTTTATGGTTACCATTTGTTTAAATGGTTTTTTTTTCCTAATGAATTAGGAATATTCTTCAAAATCCATTATTTAAGAGGTTTATAGTACTGATAATCACATATATTAATAGTGTGATGAATATAGGGACCTTAATTAAACACAATTTTTGTTAAATGATTTAACACAACTACATATAAAAAAATACTATATATAACTATTGTTGCCATTGAATATTTTACTCACTAACTATTATATATACCAACATGCACAAACACACAAATAACTAACTTACAAAACCCTACCAGTCACTGAGACACAGGTCCACCTAGTGCAGTGGCAGGGGCGACATAAGTAATTAGCCTGTCGTTCCTATCTACAACGTTTAATATATGTTTACTTAAATATCACTATTTTGTCAAAATTATATTATTACTAAATTGTATATAGGCTTTCCACACCAATTAAGTTAATAAACGATTATTATTATTATTATATTGTATGAAGAGTTTAAATGTGCGTAATGCGAGAGTAGTTTCAGAATCGTAGAAAGTGGCGCATCATCCCTATCTGTCTATCTATACGTCCCCGGTTTAATCAAGAAACATTTTTTTAGACCGTCCCCTTTGTATTCTTTTACTAACCTCATCGTACTTAAAAAAGAAATATTTTATCATTTTATGTTATTGTTAAAACCCATTAAAGCTTACAAAAAGACGAGAAAGTTTTTTCCAACCAAATTTGACTATACGAAATGTAAATTCATGTGAGCAATAGAATGTTGGACAATAATCTCTGTATTGCTTTAACCACTAGCTAGTTAGGGTTATCGATGTTATTTATTTAATATTTCTTTTACGCAATTAAAAGCAATAAATCCACCAAATTTTAAAGCTGAATGATTTTATTTTGCTTTAAAATTTACACTGCATGCGGAGGTGTGTGATTCTCCCATGGCGACTGAGGAAGCCGTGAACAAACTCGGTTTCTTAGTCGTCGCCACTCTTGGACCTCCTCTTGCTTATCATCAGGCGGTACGAGGTCAGATGTCGTGTCACAATAAAAAAATATGTTTTTTATGTAACATTTATCACTGCACCTAATTTGTTTTCCTTAGCCAGCTTTCCGTCCAGTTGTCTAGGCTCAATACCAAAAAAAAACAAACGATACGGAAATATACTACTGCCCGACTAAGGTCATATCTGGTAACCCTAAACGCAAGGTTACATCAGCCCGTGGCCTTCAGCACTGCTTTCACTATCGCACAGCCATCCTCACGCCACGCACGTACCGGTGATTAAGAACAAACGGTACGCGTGCGCAACCGCTCGTACCACTCACTCTGGACATAACACATATGTCTATAGATTATTTTTTATTATATATTTCTATACTAAGGTACTAAAACATATACCTAAGATACATTGCTGCCGGGAAGTAGTTTTGAACAGGGGCTCTTGGTTTGCGTGGCCATTCTACTCCACGGTTACCCTAAAATATATTATAGGTTACACTACTTTAGAATGTATCATAATAGAATATGCCACTTCTATATGCTACGTGACATTCTATATAAATTTAGAAATTCTAAACTGACTTGTTAACAACCCTCTCATAATAACATCGAAACAAAAAATCTTATGGCCAAAGAAGCTGTCGCACCTGTCCGTATAATAAACCACTATGCGGCGTCTACTAGTACTTACTCTGTGACATGGAATAAAACTTTTATAGTCCTTGTAAACGACTTTAGTGTAATTATAATTGCATATGAGTGGTGAAAGGAGTCTTTTTATGGTTTGAAATGCATTTATTATATCAAATTATTGTAGCCCAGTTGTGCCTACAGATACTGCACATTGGATTAAGAATAAATCATTAAATGCGCTATTTATTGACTTCCCACAGCTTATTCATGTTAGTTTACAACTGGGTAAGCAATCGAAGAAATCTAACCTATGTTGTAGTGGGTCCTTTTGCAGACAACCGAGCTCATACGAGTAGACCTCCAATTTAGTTACATGACTTTACTTTAAAATTGAGTTTAAATAAGTTGATAGATGATACACCGCTCGAAGAACCGATATAGTTTCATTTTATTCGTGCTTCATTACTAAATAATACAGTATCTAATAATGCCAGCACTGAATATGCCTAATAATAATAATAAATACTATACGAGCGGTGGCCGTTTTGACGTTTGACCCGCTCATGAAGTTTCATCTAAATTAATGATTACGTTAGAAGGAACAATTGTCTTTCTTTATGGTCATAATAAAGAACAGCAATTCACTCCTTTTATTTTTATTTTTTATTTACATGACTGTAGCGACCGCTACATACTACCGTTAGATGGCGTTGCATTGCGCGTCCAATATCTCGCAAACGATTTACCGACAAAGTAATCAATATATATATGCGCTCCGACGATGCGACGTCACCGGCTAAGTTGAGCCTTGTACGCAACACCCGTACAGCTGCGAGTACTCCTTTACTTTTCTAACTAGTGGAATAATGCTCCGCTAAATGTCTATACTAAGCTACTAAAATGCTTGTATCATAGAAAAACAGGACAACCAAAGTACATATATCAAAGATACATTGGTACCGGTGGGTGGTCTCGAACTGGTGCTCTCCGGTTTGTGTAACAATTGCACTGCCACTACACCACGGTCGCCTTAAACGTAATTATTAAATTACGTATACGAAACTTCATGAGCGGGTCAAACGTCAAAAAAAAAGGCTATGATATCGTGCCGCTGGTATTGTAAATTATGTTTTCAAAGGCAACACAATTTATAAAGTAAACGTGAAGTAACACACAAGTAATGTGAGATTTTATTGTGTAATTTTTCATGCATTAGTTATTATTTTGACCGCTTTTATACTTCTACATAGTATTCTGTACAGAGGAGCATTAGGTTAATAGTTCTTTGTGAAATATAAGTATTTACAGCAGTTTATAATTATTAACTTGTCTATGTAGGAAATCAAACCCACAATGACATTATGCTTGGTGACATTTTATTTTTAAATGTCGCTGTGTGACCGGATATAAAACTAGTCCACATACTACAAAAAAAATTGTTAATTTATGGATTAATCAGATAACTTTTTTACCAGAACCCCTTTTAGATGAGGAAATGGAAAATGTTTACTATTGGGATTATAACAACATTTTATAACAACTTTATTATATTTTTTAAATTTAAATAAAATTGACATAATTTACGCACACCGCTTTACTACTGCGAGAACCTTCTCAGTTAAGCGCTAGTAGTATAGTACCTACCTAAGAATAAAATCCTAAAAAGTGTACCGGCCAAGGTTAGCTGGTAGAAAATGTCATTAGACACCTATGTACATATTATACTGTGCAATAAAGAATTTATCTATCTATCTATCAAGCTAAATGTCGGACACATTCATATTTTCGGAGTTCATGAAATATAATCCGAAAATATAATAACGAATTATATTTGTCTTATATATGAGGAATTTTTATAAGGAAAAGTAACTGCAACAGGATATATTATTTCAATCAATCAATATAAAACAATCGCAAATGATGTAAACATAACAAAGAAACCGGAATAATAATAATAGCAAATTTTATTTATACGGAAATCAAGTTTCATCCTCGATTTGTGTAACAATTTTGGAGTTCAATACAAGTCAAGGGTCTTTGTTTATAATTGCGGTAGTTTTTGTACCTCTATTACGATTTCTTAAAGTATGCGCTAATGTATCGAAAGCAAGATTTTTTCTTCTTGTAGATGGAATGATAAACAGTATTGCTGAGTTGGCCGTAAGATAAATCGGTATACATAACAAATTAATTTATGTATTAAATACACACATTCCACAGGGATGTCTCTGCCTATCCCTGTGGGAAAAGGGCGTGACAATTTAATTGATTGTTTTTTATTATTTTTATATTTATTATTTTTTTAATTGTGAATCTATATAATGACAACACCCCGTTTGATGTTCAGCTGGAGTGCGCTCCATGAGTGGAGGTGATTGGTACTACAATTCAATAACTGTAAGTAGCGGTCACATTTAATATGCCGGCCCAGTTGGAACTGGCAATTTACAATATGATCCCAAAACGCGACTAAATCACTTGACGGTCTGTATACTTGCAAGTGGTGGTACAACCCCGGAACGGCAGACTGGGTATCACTGCCTGCCGCTCTTAATACAATCCCTGTGACAGTGAAATTGCGCCGCGCGCGGTCGCAAGTGATCATTCAACGTAGTTAACATTCATTTGCTGTTTGCTGATTGGTTACGAAAATGTGGTTAGGAATTTTACTGCTTTTTTAACGTTTTAAGGGAATCAATGCCCTAATGTTAAGAGGAAGTGACTGCTTTAGTGTGAATAAATGCATGTATGTGGTGTAGTTTTACTCTACATAAGTATTTCTATCATGGGCTGTCTCACCTATAAACCATGATAGAAGTACTTAACGAATTTGGACATAGGCAAAATGGTAATGATAATGGTATACTATATTATATAATTATTTGTTTAAATACATATCCGTTGCCCTTGTGTGAGAATCTCCATATACAATAATAATATTGGTTTAATTATCGTATTAACAAAATAACGTGTTGTTTAGATTTCCTTTATGTTCAACATCCGGTGTAATCCGTCGATTTATTACGAAAGAGATCTGGTTAACTCTGTCGCATTACTAAAACCATCTTTAATCTCATGTAATGAATTAAACGTGTTTCTTCTTTATCACTTAAGGACTAAATATATTATAAATATTTTAAATATTATGTATTTAATTGAAAACGTAACCGTATAGATTCCTTGTCCCATATTTAAAAATACAAAAAAAAAGGTTTTTGTCGGGAAAATCAAGTCACAGGACGTGCAATTTAAAGTTATTTGTTAAGCTTGTGATTCTGGAATTGTAACTCGTAAATTGTAATTATTATCCAGTAATCATTATAAAAATCCTTAATTAAAAACAAAAACATTGACATTAAAATAAATCTTTTTGACATAAAAAAATACAATATACTGTAAAATATTTATGTAAGAATTAAGGAATAAATGGGCCTTATTATTATTAATCATTATAAAAGTTTATCGAGTAGATACAAGTGATTTAAAGCTGTGACAAAGCAATGCTTCGATGGTTAGGGCACATGGAAAGGATGTGCCCCATATAAATCTGATATGGATGGATGCGTTAAACGAGGCAGACCCAGGAGGGTATTTTCCGACCAAATCGGAGACATCTTTAAGAAATCTAAGTTGCCTAGTACCCATAACTGTAAAGATTGTTTGAAGAGAATTGTGTATTGATTGTGAAGAGATTGATTGAAACGTTTCACTTCGTGTTTTTCCTTTCAAGACTCCATCGGAGCATTTGGGGCAGAATAGTAAACACATGGAAATAAATACTCTGAAATAACCTTTAATATGCGTATAAACAATTAAAAACACGTCATCTTCAATTAGTTCAATGCACATTTCGGATCAAACCTTGACCTGTCGGAAGAGGAAGGAATCCAAGGTTACGTGGGAATCATTTCACTAACCTGTGCAATGTCGTGACCAAATGACGGACTGACAGACATCACGACATCGACAAAATGTCAGTTAATAAACGTCATCACAATAAGGTTAACAAAGCGTTTAGTTTAACTAGACCAGTTTCCTGACGTTAGGTTAGTTCCAGACGTCGCTTTCTGTTTGCCAGGTTGCCTAAATTTCATAAACGTACGATGTAGATCTCGAAAGGCTTTATCATTACGATTTACCACCTCTTGAAACCTAGTGGTAGTCTACCAATCCTGGGTTTCCACCTCGTCAAGTAGGGCGCGCTCCCAGCAGACTACTGTGGGGATCGCTTGTTCGTCTAAGAGTTGACCGCTAAGAGCTGATATGACAAGCACCTTTTAGATCAGTATTTAGGAGACATAAAATAGTTACGAGCATTTTGTAAGCATACTCGTAAAGCATTTTGGAGCGATTAGGATTTTTTTTCATTGTGCCTCTGCATCTGGCAGCACCCAACCTCACGTTGAGCTTTAGATTGGCGTTATCGAATCTACTATGCCGGCCTAGTTGGAACTACACTATCAAGCTGATCACCAATAAAATTATCTGCCTACTACTTTTATACATATTAGGACTAAAAGTCTAGGCAATATGTAGAAGAAAAATTATAGTAACAAGTAATCGATAAAACAGTTTAACCTTAGAAAATTGTCACTAGAATAAACTCAAGGTTTTAAAACTGTACATCTGGGGCAATGCTAACGTCATGCCATGGTATGTACTTACTCAACCTAACTTTCGTTGTAAATGACTCACGTATTTAAATTTAATATCAGTACCTACATGGTTACAATAATAGTTGCATCAATTAACTTGTCACGCCTTTTTCCCGCAGGAATAGGCAGACACAATGTAACGTCACTCGCCACGATCCTGAAAAAACTCCCTCGCTTCCTTCACATCCACAATTATTTTCATAGAAACTCTACGGTTATGGGCACTAGGCAATCCAGCTTTCTAATAATGTCTCAGATTTGGTCGGGATAAAAACAAATAAAGAAACGATTTTTAAATTTTGAATTGAAGGAGACCGTGGTGTAGTGCACTACCAAGTGCAATGGTTACTCAAACCAAGAGCAGGGATTAAAAAAACCACTTGCCGTACTAAAGTATCTTATCAAAGATATATATATATACATATATCAATATATACATTTAACTTTGTCCTCTTTCTATGATGCAAGCACTTTTTTAAAATTTATTCTATACTAAGCTATTAAAGTGCTTGTATCATAGAAACAGGACAACCAGTAAGATACTTAAGTAGCTTAGTATAGACATGTAAATTAAAAAATAATTAAAGTACTTGTTTTCAAATTACAATTACCTTACAATTATCTTACTGATCTTCGGTAGTCGCTTTCGGTATTGAAATACAAATTGAAATATTCGGTATAGGATTATTATGTTAAAAAAGAGGTGTCCACGAGGCCTGTAACCGTAGATCCTATATGAAGATAATTAATATTATGAAGGAAGCGAGGGAGTTGTGTCAGGATCGTGAAAAGTGGAACTCATTAATCTCTTTTGATAAGCACAAACGCGATGCAATATTTAATAAATAATGTTAATTGCTTGTGTCTTCGCGGTTTGTGTTTTATGATTTTATGTTCTGTTTTTTATTGGATTTTGACATGTATGATGATTATGCCTTTTATGATAATAATTAATTATACAAATAATTATTAGATTCATAGTAATATTATTACTCAATAGTGTTAACAAGGATATATTTAACTATTCATTAAGTAATCAATAAAACGCATCAATAAATACAAAGCGTAACTCAACATCCGGGATTTGCATGTTGTTGACAACTTTATTATACACTACGAACGGCATTTTATTTAATAACTTAAACGGAAATATTATTTTACTATGGAACTAATAAAAGATTCGAATTGATTTTATAAAGTGTAATGGCGGTGCAATGGTTACACAAACCAAGAGCACGAGTTCAAAACCACCCACCGGTACCAATGTATCTTTGATATATGTTCTTTGGTTGTCCTGTTTCTATGATGCAATCACTAGTAGCTTAGTATAGAAATGTAAAATTTAAAAAAATATAAATGCAACGCAATCCAATTCTCTTTTTGATAATAAGCTGGAGTGTGGTCCATGAATGGATGCCACTGCTACTACAATTCAAGTTAGAACCGGCGACTTACAAGTTGATCCCGGAACGCGACTAAATCACTTCACAGTCTGTATACTTTTAAGTGGTGGTACTACCCCGGATCGGCAGGCTGGGTACCACTGCCTACCACTCTTTGATAACCAGACCCGAAGCAAATAACCGCCTCTTTTTTTATTAACAAATATTTGCAATATTTCATATAGCGATTAATTAGAAATGTTAATTAGAAATAAAAGGTATGAAACAAATATTTGCTCCGACCGGTAATCTAACCCGGGACTTTACGCGCAACAAACCAATCGCTGGACAATCGGTCACGCCTGTCGTCGAAATTCTTTATGGCGACTCAATTACTGTCTCAGTCGTAGTTATAATGCCGGCACCTGATTATTCACTTTACGCTTAAAGGATGTTATTAATTAAAAATAATACGTTGTTCGACATTGTGACATTGACGACGCACCGAACCATTTCGTTCGACCGTCGATTCGTAAGTCTGCATAGCAACAATCCAATTAAAATTATGATCTATAAACTATAAATTAAAACACAAGTTTTACATACAATAAACTATAATTATAGTTATACATATTATTATGCAAAACATTAGGTAGACCATAGCAACACACGAGATGCTCAGGGTTGCCAGGCTATATTTTGCATTATTCAAGTTTGGAGTATCTTCTATCACGGACTTTTTTGTAGATTTTAATGTGTTCTTTCAAATTGTAGAAAATTATTTTGTTATATCGTCAATAGTTTTCGCAGCGTACGCGATGTAAGGAATTTTATGGGTAATTTTTTTACACCTTAGGTTACATTATTCGAGATTTTGTAAATTAAAAAAAATCCTTAATAGCCTATGTTACTCACGAAGAATGTTGCTTTCTAATGGTAAAAGAATTTTTGAAATCGGAACAGTAGTTTTTGAGTTTATTCATTACAAACATACACACACACACACACACAAAAAAAAAATACAAATCTTTCCTCTTGTTAGTATAGATATAGATTTTTTTCGCCTGTATAGGTATTTAAATAGATATCTAAGTACCTTTGCTATTTTAGAACGCTAATAATTTTCTTCTTCCTGGTAGACTCAGCACCCTGCCTAATGTCAATCTGAAGTGCGGTTTATAAATGGAGGCGACTGCTACTACAGTTAAATACGTGCAAATGACAGTCGCATCTACTATGCCGACCTAGGCCTAGACAGACATATGTGTAGAGAAGGACAAACGAACATTCGTTTAGGATATCATTTGACAACCCTCAAGATACCACGATTTAAATCACTTCGTGACCAATCAACACGTTTGTGATCTTAGGAGACAATAAAAAACCGTATTATTATTTTCTCATATCCTTATATGAGTGTAATATCCGTATAGGACATCATGAAATTGAGAAGTCCAAGATCGCTGACGAACCGTCTACGTCGGACGTCTAAAAAACAGTATAACAATAGAAATTAAATAAAATTTTAACATGATGAAATCGAAGACATTCTAGGTTTCCTAGTGGCTAGCTTGTATGAAGAGAATAGATAGAAGTGAGGTAAGCGCGGGAGTTGTGTCAGGATCGCGGCAAGTGGCACTCCATTGTCTCTGCCTACCCGTGTGGAAAAAAGGCGTGACAATTTTTTTTTTTTTCAAATGAGTAAAACAGATTAAAACTACGTTGATTTGGGATAGTGAAATAAAAGAAACAAACCATGCCTTATTGTTATTTCGGAGGTCACTATATGTTTTTTTTTAAAGATTATTGTGGGTTACGCTTCCTTCATGTTTGTAAAGGTTTATAAATCTACTCCCAATTTTTTTGTTTATTTTTATGAAAACTTGCTTTATTCATGATTATTTTCTATTTACTTGCTTTTTAATTAATTGATATCACAAAAATGGAAGCTTAATGTTAATACAAAAATGATAATAAATAATGAAAACATATAGGCACTACATGAGCTGGATAAACCTTAAAAAAAAGTCGCGAAAGCAGCTTATATGTTTGCAAATAAATGGCTAAATGATAGATGTAGACATTCCTTTTCTAATTTATATTTATTCTGCCAAAATATTAATTGTATGTATTGGTATAATAGAAAGTCTTTACCTGGATCAGAAGAACATATCATCTGCGCTAAGACGATGAGAATAAAGCCGGCACTGATAATCCGACGTTTTGGAATGTCCATTTTGCTGACGAATTCTGAAACAATTAGATATAATCATTAATTTAACACGGTTATAACAGTACCTTTATTATTTAGGGAGGTAATTCATTGCTTACTTAATTCAACACTTAATCACTGTTTAAAAAATGCAAATAGTTGTTTTATTGTGGACATTGTATACAAATGAATACAAATATTTGCAATAACTATTAATTAAATAAAAAATATTTTTTACTAAGTTTATATACGTGGTTCTAAAGTGAACTAGTACATTAGAGATTTAATTAAATTTTGGGTTAGGATTTCATGGACTTTTTTATACACATGAAATTAAATAGTCATTGAAGTATTATATAACTGTCTTATAATACTGTTAAGCATAGGTAACTCCGAAGAGTAGAACTAAATATCGTTATATTCAAATGTATTATTAAGATAGGAAAAATTGCACATTGAATCCTCTATTCAATATGCAACTCTAGCTATCTATAGGTACAACAACCAGTAATATATAGATAGTGTGTAAGGAAAACTAACTCGGGTGAACCAAGAGCCCCTGATTCATAATCACTTGCTTGCCAGTTTCTAAATTACAAGCACAAAGATAATGTGATCCAATGTGAAGATCCTGAGAATCTCAAATCATATGGAGAAAGAATATGCTCTAATGAGAAGAAACTTTCTACTAGAATTTCTCTGAAAATAATCGGCTTTTTATAATACCTAAGTTTAGTATGTTACTTAGTAAGGTTTGTTATATCAGTCCTAAGTCAGTAATGAGGATCGTGACCTCGTAATTTGGATTACCTAACAAAACGATGAACGGCCTTAAAATCCATACTATGGGTAAATAAATAATATTTATAAGTATTTATATTTCATTGTGGATCGCCATATGACAACACCATTGCTGCTGATGTTAAGGCGGAGTGCGGTTCATGAATTGAAGCCATTGCTACTTCAGTTAATTAAATGCATGTAGCTGTCTCACCCACTATGTCGGCCTAGTTGGAACCGGCAACATTAAGGCTGATCCGTCATTTTACGGTCTGTATACTTAAAACCACTGTACTACCCCGGTTCGGCAGACTAGGCAAATGAACACCAACTGACTGCATATCACTATTTTATACCCAGAACCGAAGCAAACATTTTCTCATTATTTATAAAAATTTTAATGTTTGACAATCGAATCCACGCAACTTGAATTGTAGTAGCAGTGACATTCATTCATGGACCACACTTAACATCAAGCGGGGTGCTGTCATATGTCGAGTCACAATAATAAAATAAAATACTTCAATGGGAAAAAAATTAAATTCATTCCCATTTGTCAAAAAGTTACGCGGTCGCTGTTAGTGTCAAAAACAACTTTTATTCATTCAGACAATGAGTTCAATGAGCTTAACAGTTAATCAAAAAGAACACCGATTCTCAGTGCGTTGCGCGGTCGCAATTTTAATTTTGAAGCTGAATAATAAAATTCAATGAAATTCAACTGTCAAAACAAAGCTCATTTTCATAGTCATTGAGTTACGCGGTCGGCCCTACACGAAGTGGGCTGGTGTAGTAACTAATGCGCCATACGGTTCGTTTATTTCGTAATTGGCTTAAACTGCACATATAAAATTTTATCCGGTAGTGTATTTAATTTTAACCATTCATTGATAAAAATAACTCCAATTTAATTCACGAGAATCATTAAGACGATGTTTTTTGGAGTAAACATGACTTCATAGTTCATGATTTTTTAATTACATATGATAGCACGCGTCTTTATATTATGATGGAGTGCCGAGTTGAGTGCTAACTGGTTAATAACTGCAAGGAACAGTCGCATCCACTATGCCAGCTAACTTACAAGCTGATCCCAAAACGCGACTAAGTTACTTGATGGTCTGTGCACTTGTAAGTAGTGGTATTACCCCAGATCAAGATAACCGTAAGCGTCTTTTTAGTCGTCGGCACTCTAGGACCTCCTCTTGCTTATCATCAGGCAAGTCAAGGTCAGATGGCAGTTACAACAGTTGCCTTTATTAAAAAGCTTGAAATTTGCTGGACCTACTAGCCGGCACCATCTTTTTTTATACATTTTTTTGTAATTATACTTTTTTATACTAAGCTACTAAAGTGCTTGTATAATAGAAACAGGACAACTAAAGTACATATATCAAAGATAAATTGGTACCGGTAATTGATTTCGAATCCGTGAACTCGGCTTGCGTAATCATTGTACCACCACTACACCACGGTCGTCTTAGTAAATGATCGAAGGTCGGCACAGTGTATAGACCTGCTACTTGAAGTCATTTAACTGTAGCTATTCATTACGAAAGGAATTTATAAATCTGATGATGTGGTTGGATGCGTTAAACAAGGCAGGCCCAGGAGAGTGTTTTCCGACTAAATCGGAGACTTTCTCAAGAAAGCCAGGTTGCCTAGTGCTCATAACCACAGAGCCTATATGAAGAGAATTATGGATGTGAAGGATGTGAGTTGTGTAAGGATTTTTTTTTTTTTTTTTTTTTTTTTTTATCGCGGTAAGTGGCGCTCCATTGTCTCTGCCTATCCCTGTGGGAAAAAGGCGTGACAATTTGATTGATTGATTGATTATTCATTACCATTCAGAGTGTATATGGTGTGCCAAATGAAAAAAAAAACGATAATTGATATAGGTACATGATTTATAGTTTCTACTAATAAAGTTAAAATAAATTGCTTAATTAAGATTATCATTTCCTTCCGGCCTCATATCAAATTAATAAAAAATGTAGCTTATAGTTAAACCAAATAAATAAACGGTATAAACGATATTTCAGAAAGGTTAACGCTCTCATTAAATAAATAAAACTATTTTTTTATAGTAAATGTAAATGTCAACAAAATTATCGCCTTAAATGGTATAACCCCAGACCGGCAGACTAGAAAAGACCGCCAACTGTCTGTCTACCACTCTCAAAATTCTGGTTTTAATAAGCAGTGCAATTCATTCATAAAATTTGACAACCCAGTCACTGAACTTTAAAAGTTCATTCAAGTTCATTACTTGTACACGACATTTTTTTCCCTGTAGGTTTTTTGGCGAACCTTGCTCTCTTACTCATTGTTATGACAGCTGCTTTTGTATTAAATACGGTATTTTCTAGAATTTTCTTAAATTTTGCGCGAACATTAATTAATCAATTAAACAAGTTTTATGCGGCTTACTATCGGAGTCCACGTGACCACGATGGCTGCAAAGCTCTCGAAACGTCGGAACAATAAAAAAAGGTATTAGGGCTAGGGTAATTTGCATCTATTGCCTTACATAAAATAATAAAATAAAACGAACATATTATAAAAAGATGGACCCTTGGGACCTTTAGCCCAGGCAGCGCCTCGCCAAGGAGTTGTCCTAGCGACTGGAAAAAGTTTGGAGACATGGCTGGCAAATATTTCAGACAGAGTATTAGCCTCGCTAGCCGTGCAAAGGGGAAATGATGCCAGTCTCTTTGGGACTATCTGTGATTTATGTATCTCTAGAGGATATTTTATTCATAGTTTTGTAAACATACACTTTTGTGTACATTATAAGAAGACGTATAATTTTACATCATGTTAGTTGGAATCTTGAACGCACTATGCCAGCTGTATTTTAATAACTTTGTAAATAAACAAAAATTTATAAAAAAAACTTGTAACTATAGAATTTCCAATATTGTTGCGCAGACATAATTTAAGAAAAATTTATTCGCGGTTTACCATACGTTTACCTTTATTATTGTGGCTCGGCATATAGCTGGAGTGCAGACTAAGAATAAAGGTGACTGCTACTACAGCTACTAACAACTTACAAACGGATCCCGAATCCGCTACCAAGTCACTTCACGGTCTAGTCTGTATACTTGTAAGTGGTGGTACTACTCCCGATCGGCAGACTGAGCTTTATTAACTTTATGCGTTTACTTTAATTTAGAACCAAATAAAGTAACTAAAATAAATGCGGTACTAAGCCGCTAAAATCTTTTATTTCTTAAATTACAATGTCGCAATACTATGCCAGTCTCAGAGGCAAATAACTATGAGTAGGTGTACAAGCATAGTTCAAAACAGTAATTTTAAGTAAACTATTTATCTGCATTAACGTAGGCGAAGATTTACGACTAACATTGCTAAGACCGGATCTTCCATACAAGGCTTTATTGTAAGTAAAATGATACGAAATCCTATTGTCCTATTAACTATGTATGTTGCTGTTTATGTTCACGATACTATTTGATTACCATACGAAATTTTACATTCTTAAATATATTATTAAGTAAAAATAGGTTAAACAATAAATCATTACAATAATCTTTTTTTTTATATTAAGCTCGACTTGCCTGTTAATAAATAAGGGCGCCCAAGATTCCAAAAGCGCCGATGATTGAAAAAATCTGTTCTACTTTGCCGGCCAATAAAAATGCCGGACGACCAAAGAACATAATACTTTTGTACCGGCAAGTGGTTCATAAAGCCATGCTCTCCGTTCGCGTGACACTATCTACTAATAGTGTCTATTACTAACTACACCACGGTCGCATTTGATGTTCAATATCTTTCGAGAGATTTGAAATACCGTTTAATCAGCTTTGAGCTTATTTCTATGAGATCATTCACCTAGAGTTACCTTGTACCTAATCTAGAAGTAGGACGAATAAATTGTCCACAGACAGATGGGAGGATTATAGGCGCTTGTTTTATAGAAGCATGAAACCAGAAGTGTCATAAAAATTCAAAGCACAGCTTTGTGCTTTGGTTTGTAGAATCACGTAGACTAATTAAATCTACGTGATAATCACGTAGAGTAATTAAATTTGACCAAATACACACACACACACACACACACACAACGCGAGTAAATTCTGAGTCCTTAGTGGGTAAACATGAACTGTAGTGAAATATTTTTTAAAAGTTTTTATGGCTAAATTATGAATCACTGCAGCATTATGAGCGCTATTGGGGCTTCCTCGGTTCTGCGGTGCGTCAGTAAAGTTTGCAAATGCTCATCTTGATGGGTTGCAGACGGGGTGCCGTCGTGCTATTCAAAGCGCAAGAAAGTAAAGCATCTTGGCCATGTTTGCTGGTAGATTGGACGGTCGCCCTATCAAGCACTGGAGCAAGGTGCATGTGAGTGTGTCATTTACAAGAAGAAAAAAAGAAATATGGATTTTGTCTGAGTTAAAGTTTTTATTTATTAATTATAATATGACAATTACATATAATATGACAATACAAACACGACAACCACATTATTATACAATTTTAAATATAAAAAATAACATGATAAACAATTGCATCAAATTTCGAGATGTTTAATCAGGGTTGCCGATGCGCACCACTCCTAAATACCAATGCTCTTTTAGAAAAATGTTACTACCCACCTATGCTAAAATGACATAAGTATGGATTTCAAATACCGTCGAGTTCCCTAACTTCGCCTGGATTTAGACACTTTTTTCAACGTACTTTCTAAAATATTACCACTAGAGACCATGACTAATAAGATAATAATAAATGTAACGTTCTTTAATAATCACAGACTAAACACACTATTGAAGTTATTTAATTAGATATCAAAATACGTTACCAAAGTCAGTAGGCGAAGATAAGGCAGATGTGCATAACTTCGCCTACCTCATTTTTCCTCGCATATCTAAAGACGTCTATAGCTACAATATTTTGATTAGAATGCGATTTAGAAACAACGAAATAGAACCTTATTAAATGTGCTTAAAGTATTATATTTTCTCAATTACTATTGAGTAGGCGAAGTTAGGCACGGTAAATTACTCTTTCCATACAAATATGAAGATCCATCCAGGGTTGTCACAATTTATCATGAACCTTAGTTGTAGGTACTTAGAATGAAGCACACAAAAATAAAACATTACTTTTATTTATCTTATTTATTTAACGCCTTTTACGAGTAGGTTCTTATATTAGTCTCTCCCATACTACAAATCAGTCTTATTTAGTAAGGTACTAGCATAATCAAATCCTTACAATCCTTCCAGTTAATGATGGAAAATAATTTCATTCAAATGGCTGCCTCGGCTGGAAATGCAGTAGCCTACACGGTCGGTCCAATTTTTAAGAACATTATGGATTGTGTTCAGCTGTATTTCACCAATGGCTTCACGAATATTGTCCTTTAAAGCATCAATTGTCTCTGGCTTGTCGACGTAGCACTTTGACGGCACCCCACAAATAATAGTCCAACGGTGTCTAATAGCAGCTCCGAAGTGGCCAAACGACATCAGCTCTGCGGCTGATGATGCGATTTTCAAAAACACGGCGCAAAACATCAAGTGTAGCGTCGGCTGTGTGGCACGTAGCTCCGTCCTGTTGAAACCAAATGTTGCCAATATCCTCCTCTTCAATTTCTGTGAACAAAAATTCGTTCAACATGGCCCGATAACGATCGCCATTGACTGTAACGGCCACTCCTTGCTCATTTTCGAAGAAAAATGGACAATTATTCCTCTGGACCAAAATCCGCACCAAACAGTGACTCGTTTTGGGTGCACCGGCTTTTTAATGAATGCCTGCGAGTTTTCTGTGCCCCAAATGCGACAATTCTGTTTGTTGCCAAGATCCCGCCGAGGTATGTCGTATTCGGCTTTGTAAGAGGAAAGCTCTTTGTTTTTTATCATGTCAAGAGCTAAGTCCATCATTTGTCGGTCATGATTTGTAGTATAGCTTCTCTTTTTTTTATTTTATTTTTTGAGGCCATTTTTTTGAAAAAATAATAAAAAAATAAGTATAATGACAAGAACTTAACGTTCCTCATTGCCCATAGAAATGATCGCTTTAAACGATAACGTCAAACATTTAAAAAAATATGTTTAATGTCTTTGTTCTCTACGCAATAAAGAATAAAACATTTTTTTTTATATATAAAAATCCGATGAACAAGATTGGTTAATATGTAAATAAGTATAAACTATACTTATATACCTCTACTATTATCGAAGACAGGCGTGGACGAACGGTTTAGTGACTGGTTTGTTGCGCGTAAAGTCCCGGGTTCGATCCCCGGTCGGAGCAAATATTTGTTTCATAGCTTTTATTTGTAATATTTAATAATATTAAATATTGCAATCATTTGTTAATAAAAAAAAGAGATGGATATTTGCTTCGGGTCTGGTTATTAAAGAGTGGTAGGCAGTGGTACCCAGTCTGCCGATCCGGGGTAGTACCACCACTTACAAGAAAACGGACTGTGAAGTGATTTGGTCACGTTTCGGGATCAGCTTGTAAGTTACCGGTTCCATCTAGGCCGACATAGTGGATGTGATTGCTACTCACAGTTATTGAATTGTATTAGCAGTGACATTCATTCATGGACCACACTTTGGCTTAACATCAAGCGGGGTGCTGTCATATGTCGAGTCACAATAAAAAAATAAAAAAAAAACCTTTTAATATGTTAATTAAATTTCATTAGTTTAAATTAAAAGTTCAATAATCTACATTGAAAATATAGTCATTGCGACAACCCTACGGGTAGGCGATGTTTGGGAACATCATGGCCGCTGATGTGTCCCCTTACATATTTGTAATGTTATCATATCTATTGATAAAGATAATGACAAAATGATTGTTTTATAAGAAAATACAATAAATTTACATTATGAGACACTTATTAGGATAATCTTACCTGTTGACTGGAAGCGACTACAAACAAAGTTTCCCGCACTTCACTAAAAACACCTCACGACACTGACGTTTTCTGATGTAATGGTCGCCAAATTAAGCGGATTAACTAGGTTGCCATCAGCAAAGTATTACCATGACTAAATAAAAAACAAGATGTAGGAGTTTATTTGTAACTTACTTCTAAGGTTTCAGTAATATTGAATTTTTCTTAAATTCAGGCGAAGTTTAGGTGACTAGGCGAAGTTAGGAAACTCGACGGTAAATATTGTATAATTGAACAACAGCCGGTCTTAAACGTGCTATAAACGATTAACAATTTAATTGAGCTAATATCAAAGTGATATTGTTTATACGATGTAATTCGAATTTGGCGAGTTCTCAATCAATTAATACAAAACTTCAACACATTTACGTTATTTATTATTGTCTGTCAAGTAATAGCACCCTGCGTGATGTTTAGCTGGAATGCAGTCTATTTATGGAGGTGACTGCTAGTACAGATACATAACTGCAGTCAAATCTAGTATGCCGGCCTAGATAAAACTGGTTATCCCGAAACGCGCATAAGTCAGTTCACGGTCCATTCACTTGAAACTGGTTGTGTTACTACCCTGGACCAGCAGACTAGACGGACTGACCAATAAATTATTAAGGATAGGTCTGCCTGCCACTCCTAAATAACCAGATTCGGAGCTAATATTATCTGCCTCTAGTTTTTTTACAAACTTATAAGTATTGTTATTTTACAATATAATTCAATCAATCAACAGGGCCATCCACTAGGTCCTGCCATCTTCAGTTTAACAATTCACAAGATCATAAGCAGCCTAAATTCAAAATTTAATTTATGGTATCTCGATGATGGCACGATTGCAGGAAACGCAGATACAGTTCTTAGGGATTTACAAAAAATTATAAACGATTTTAAGACCATTGGTTTAGAGCTAAATTTTGCGAAATGCGAACTGTATCTTTCTAATTTATTAACACCTGGCGAACAATCTAAAATTATTTCCATTTTTAATAGTCTGGCACCCAATATAAAAATTTTAAACAACGAAACCCTTCGACTTCTAGGATCACCAATCCTTGATGAATCGATTCAAATTTACGTTCAGGAACAATTAACAAAATTTAACTCAACTTCAGAACGCTAAATTCAACCACACATGGCACTTTTTATCATCCGATTTTGTTTGTTTGCCCCCAAATTTACATATGTACTCCGATGCTCCCAACTTTGGAAATTTCCCAATGAACTACTATTACTAGACAAACTTTTACAAAATACACTAACAGAAATCCTAAATTGTCCAATGAACGACCGTACATGGGCCCAGGCCTCACTGCCAATTCGGTTTGGAGGTCTGGGAACTCGCAAAATTTCTAGTGTAGCACTGCCAGCGTTTCTGTCGTCAGTATATAGTACTGTCGAACTCTACGGGAGCATCACAAACCCATCTTTGGGTTCCGTGGAGCCGGCGTACATGTCGGATGCCAGAGATGCCTGGTCAGTTGCGTGCCCCAATATTTCGCTACCAATTTCACCAAAATTTCAACGACTATGGGACGAGCCGCTCTGCAAAATGGTAATGGAAGATATATTATCTTCCAGTAACATGAGAGAGCGGGCTCGCCTCATAGCCGTCTCTACTAGGGAGTCGGGTTTCTGGTTGCAGGCTTTTCCGTCTGCATCGGTTGGGACACTCCTTGACAGAAATACCCTGACCCTGGCGGTATGTCTTCGTCTCGGAGCCCGGACTGTCCATCAACACCAGTGTCGGTGCGGAGAACCGGTGGATAATCTTGGACACCACGGGCTTTCTTGTGCCAGAAGTGCCGGTCGCATTCCCCGTCACGCGGCACTCAACGATATCATCCGAAGGGCTCTTGTCACTGTTGGAGTGCCCGCAATTTTAGAACCCTGTGGTATTGCGCGGAGCGATGGCAAGAGACCTGACGGAATGACTGTTGGGCCATGGAAGCTTGGCAGGTCTTTGGTGTGGGATGCGACTTGTGTAGACACATTAGCCCCATCTCACATCCAAGCGACTTCGTTAAGCGCGGGAAGTGCGGCGATTTCTGCTGAGAACCTCAAGTTGCGCAAATACGCTAACCTCGGTACTGGTTACGAATTTGCGCCGTTTGGGGTCGAGACGATGGGCCCTTGGGGACCATCAGCTAAGTGCCTGGCCAAGGAGTTGTCCAGGCGGCTGACGGAGAAGTCTGGAGACAGGAAGGCTGGCCAACGTATTAGCCTTGCTATACAAAGGGGAAATGTTGCCAGTCTCCTTGGGACTATCTCTGATGCGACGTCATTGGATGATATTTTTTACTTATAGTTAAATTATATTTAATTATTAGTTGGTTAGTAACAATGTTGTGTTTAATTTTAATATTAATTTTGATTAATGTATAATAATAATTAAGATTTGAATAAATTGTATTAATAAATGTTTAAGCTCTAATATCAATCAATGAAACTGTCACGCCTTCTTCCCACAGGGATAGGCAGAGACAATAAAGCGCCACTTGCCACGATCCTGACACTTTATAATTATTACAAATAAATACTATAAAACATATATATATTTTATCCGACCGGGAATCGAACTCAGAACAGCGTAACGGACTTGTGTGTTACCAATGCGCCACGCGTGTCTTTAGAAAATGTTAATATATATAAATATTTAAGTATGTATATATTTTATTTAAATACAAATAAAGTGCATTTTTCTCTTTTAATGTTACGGTACTGCGAGTATGGTAATGCGTGTATCCTATGAGTTTGCAGCAGTGGAACATGACCCTAACTACATTAACCGAGAAGATATCGCGACTCGACAACCCTAGTTATAGCGGACAGAGGTTTGCGTGTAAACACTTGGCCCACATATACATTACACAATCAGATTCACTCTCGCGTGTCACCCATTCTTGAAGACAATGTTTTCTAACATTTTGCTTACTTCCGCTATTAAATGTTCTCGGATTTATTATGAATGGCGTAGGAAATTTGGTAATTATCGTTATTTGTATACCTTCAATTAAAATTTTGTTTTTATTTTACTAATGAACAGAGCGTTCGCCTAGCTAAGTAGGTTCCTGCGGTAATGATCACCCATAGAGTTAGACTGCACGTGTACGTTTTTATGTATCCTAGGTCTGTGTGGTCTCCCATCCCACACCGCTTCACTACCGCATAAACCTCCCCAGGTGCTAGTAGTACCTACTATAGACCTAATTATAGATTCTGTATGAAGAGAATTGTTGAAGTAAAGGAAGCACAAGAGATGTGTTAATGTCGTGGAAAGTAACATCCTTCCTAAGTCTCTGCCTACCCCGTGGGAATTGAGCGGTTTCAATTGATGATGATAATGATAATATTGATGTTCTTATGTCGTTATTAGCTTTTCACCAATCTAATTTTTTTAAATCCTTTCTAATGTTCAATCCATTTCTTTGGCCGGCATAGTGACGGCGACTGAAGCAGCCGTGAATAAACTCGTTTTTTTTCAGTTGTCGTCACTACTGGACCTCCTCTTGCTTTTCATCAGGCGGGTCGAGGTCAGATGTCGTGTCACAATAAAAAAAAAGTTCAGTCCAAAAGAGTGATACATGAAATTAAATATTTTTTATGATAATGATTCAATAAGTATTTTATTATCTATTAATTCTTTATAGTAGAAAAAATAATCACCGTACAAAACAATCATTGACGTTTTACACCATGTTAATGTACGCTTTAGTAAAAAAAAACTAAACAATGGACTCCCCTTGAACATAAAACATCATCAACAATCACAATTACATACTGCAATTAAAATGACCTCTAACAACAATTATTAGAATTATTAAAGTTAAGATATCTTACATTGATTGGAATTAAACCTTTAAATTAAGATTTGACATTTATTATAAGGAAATAGGAAGTAGTAAGTTACAAATAAGCTTCACCAAAAGTCAACCTACTCAATTATTAAATTAAAACAATCCGAATGCAAGGAATATAATCAATCAAACTGTCACGCTTTTGTCCCACAGGGATAGGCAGAGACAATGAAGCGCCACTTACCACGATCCTTACACAACTCCCTTGCTTCCTTCACATCCACAATTCTCCACATACAGGCCCTGTGGTTATGGGCACTAGGCAACCTAGCTTTCTTAAGGATGTTAATATAACTCATTTTAAATTACTTTAGATGACAGTGTGTCAAATCAAAAAAAGTCTTGTCACAAAAGAAAAGCTTTTTCAGGGAGTGAATGGCAGTCGTGCCCAGTCTGCCGATCCGGGGTACCACCACTCAAATATACAGAACGTGAAGAGACTTAGTCGTGTTCCGGGATCAGCTTGTAAGTTGCTGGCTTCAACTAGGCCGGTCTAGTGGATGTGATACATTTACCTGAAGTATTCATGGACCGCACTCCAGCTAACATCAGGCGGGGTGCTGTGATATGTCGAGCCATAATAAAAAAAAAAATATTGAAACGCGACATCTAACCTGGATTTGCCTTTAAAAGCGCCGGCGACTGAAAAAACCGTTTCAATATACGGTTGCCACAGTCGACTTCACTATGCCGACCAAAGAACTCCACCGAAGTTAATAGAATCAAATAATAACACATAAGACTTAACGCGAGAACAATAAATTTCAATGAAATTAATTAGAAGCATCAAATTCTCATGAACATTGGAATTACTACATAAAATAATGGCCGCTCATGTATAATTGCGATTAAGCAAGCATTTTGAATAAGAAGGTCGACTTGGTAAATTATGAGCTTGGCAAACTGATTCTGAGAGTTATCATCGTCCATATCTTATGATTTAATAAATTGTTTTACCAACTTTACGAAATTATTTATCTAAAATATCCTTGAATGATTGATTGATTAGAATTAAACTGCGCAGTTGCACAATGACCGCGACTGCGCCTTCTTATACATCAGGCAGGGTGCTGACATATTCCGAGCTACAATAAAAAAGTAAATGCCCTAAATTGTACTCCTCTAAACAACCAATAAAATTGTCACGCCTTTTTCCCACAGAGATAGGCAGAGACAATGGAGCGCCACTTGCCACGATCCTGACACAAATCTCTCGCTTCCCTGACATCCACAATTCTCTTCATACAAGCTCTACGGTTATGGGCATTAGGCCTACCCAGCTTTCTTGAGGATGTCACCAAAACACAACAAAAATGTAATATAGGTACAGTGCTATAAACACTATAATAAATTATCCTACATATATAAATATTTATTATTTTTACGACCATATATGTGCAAATATTAGTTTTCGAGTATTATTCTATACATTAAACTTTACGTTACATTAAACGTCGGAATAATAAAAAAATGTAAAATCAAAACCAAAATAAACCGATAGTAAGCCGAATAAAATTTGTTTTATTCATTAATCAATGTTCGCGCAAAATCGAAGAATTACCTATTATATGCAGTAAAGATCTTTACAAAATACCTGTAAGGATAGCATTTATTTATAGCGTTATTCTTCTGTTTCAAAATTATGGAATATGGCTTTATGGTCTATTACAGTAGACGTTACCAAAATTATCATCATAATTTTCTTAATTATAAAATTAAATTAATAATCGTATATGAATTATTATGTAAAGACAATCAGGCAGGAATAATGGCTGAGCAATTATGGATAATAGAAGTTTATGTGTTGTCCAACTTTTAAACACATTTGGTGTTTTTTTGTTTAAAAAATCTTGATTTTTTTTAAACAAAAAATAATGATATATATATATATATATTGAAATATATATTGAAAATGCCTTACCCTAGTCATCTGTCAATTTTTATATTAACCATGAGATTGTACATTGATAGAATCAGGGTCATTCCTTAAAACCAGAGTCATACCTACAACCAAAGTATGTATGAAGATACTTGTCGTTGTGAAGAAAGCAAGCGTGAAATGTTAGGCCTGGAGCCTACGGCAAATAACCTGCCTGATAAGCGCACCGCGTAAAAAGCAGTGGGAATTGTCGTATTTGTTGTGCTGATGAAGGAGCGCCAGGTGTTTATTTTTATGTGTATTATTTATAAAAATAGTGTGCCTGGGCCAAGCCTGTACAAAAAGTCGTCAGATTACGTGAAACCGTTATGGAACCGTTGTGCGAGTCACAAAATGCGGTGTTGTTGTCACGAGTTGCATGCGGTGCGCTTATGAGGTAAGGTCGATGCCAAATTTCCCCATACAAAATCCCCCCCCTCCCTTAATTTTGTACAGGAAAAGCATTGGCACACCTGGCGCTCCTTCATCAGCACAACAAATACGACTATTCCCGCTGCTTTTTATGCGCTGCGCTTATCAGGCAGGTTTTTGGCCGTGGGCTCCAAGCCTATGACTGCTTATCCTTTAAGGTGTGCAATTGATGATGATGATTGACATAATTTTCCAATATTAAATATTGATCAATCAATCGAATTGTCAAGCCTTTTCCCCACAAAGATAGGGAGAAACAATGGAGCGCCACTTGAAACGCTCCTGACTCCCTCGCTTTACTCACATCCACAATTCTCTTAATTAATGTGAATGGATGCGTTAAACGATACGGATCCAGGAGGGTGTTTTTCGACTTTGAAAGATAAAGAAAGCTAATTTGCCGTAGAGCTTGTAAATATTGATGTTTATTGCAAATATAATTTAAACTTACTGTGTTTTGATTTACAACAGTTAAATTAAATTTAATATGAGTTGATATGTTGCAAGCGAGGTAGCAATTTTAAATAATGCCTACACCATTTAAAATTATTAGACAGACCTGTGCCTTAATGATTATGTTCCTACAATTTTATTAAACTGAGATCAAGCTTCGAGGCTTTATTAATTTAGTCACAAACTAAGTCGGTGTTTTATGTCGCTCCTGCTATTGATCCCCCAAGGTTATAGGGTGGGAAGAACACTATAGCTGGTAAAGCATTCAACTTGTCGATTGTTGTTCTATAAAGAAACGACTGAACCTTTTGTGAACAAGGTTAAAGAGCTCCTCGGACTATTCTCCGTGATACAGGCGACAAAGGCCGCACAAAGCTGCCATGTCTCTCTGAAGTTGCAGAGGTTCCAAAGTTCGCTTTGTGTTGCAATAAAAATCTTTTTATAATGTAAATATCCAATGATTACGGATCTTACAAGCGATAGTGAAAAAACTTTTGGCCGGCATAGTGACGGCGACTGAGGCAACCGTCAACTAAAACAGTTTCTCTTGTTATCGGCGCTCATGGACATTCTTGTTTAACATCAGGTAAGTCCACGCCAGATGTTGCATCTCAACAATAAAAATAAAATAAAATAAATATTATAATGTCTGAAATTATCCATTTAAATATGTACCTTCTGCATTCTTACTTTAACGATTATTAAATTAACAATATTAAATAAAGGCTAATACTTAACAAGTTTATTAACTAAAAAAAATTAATTAGTTAATAAACATACGGATTCTTACATAAAAATAATAATAGTTATATGAGTATTTTAGATGAACATTTTGTTAACTATTAGCTAACTAATTTAAGGCGACCGTGGTGTAGTGGTAGTGCAACCAATAGTCACGCTAACTGGGAGCACGGTTCAAAAACCACTTGCCGGTACCAATGTATCTTTTATTGTACTTTGGTCATCTTGTTTCTATAATAAAAGCCCTTTAGAAATGTTAATATAAAAAATATAATTTTGATTCTTTGATTGTTTTATAAATGTCAATAATCTGTTACTAATATATATTTTGGGGTTGAATAAATAACAAAATTTAGCTTTGTACACCATTTTCTATAATTGAATAACCATATCATCTAAGCTGCGTCACTATTTGTCTTTAACACAATAAAATTATTTCAACATGAAAAGCGCAACTTACATCAAGGTAAGGAAGACCCTGTCCTCCTTGAGTTACGCTATTGGAATGTAGTATACGAATGATTGTCCAATTTGTCTATATATCTAAGTTCAACGTATTAAAAATTACAATATAATAATATTCTCTACGGGTCATTGGCAACCAGTAAGAATAATAAGTTGAGTTGAATCATCAGAATCTCTTTGTAAATAAAACGGAACTTTCTGATGTAAGTGTGTTCCTAATGCCACGATAAAATAACGATAACAAACGATAAAAATAATAACAAGTTACATGACAACTACCCTTCATTGTCAATTTGTTATCGAGACACTTGTCTTTTAAATCTGATAGCGCATTATTAGAAAAGAAATAGATCGGTCCATTAATATACTTTGACTGCGTCCTTGCCGCTCTAGACAACCACGCGACAGTATACACCTTATCACTGAATGTAATCGCACAACGACAAACTCGAGTCACTAGAAAGGCAGCTACTCACCTTTAATTATCATTAGGCATTATGGCAACCAACGTTTTGCAAACGCCGTGTATTTTAACTGGGACACTAGTCATCCGCCGGCTGAACGTTCAAAAACGCGATAATTTTGCAACAATGCAAGGGAAATCTATTTGAAAACACGAATCGTTCACACGAGAACTGTTTACGGGGCGAAAGCGATCGCAGTTTAAACACGGAAGTTTCGGGTCGGATGATAACCTCACTCGTGTTTAACGCGGCGTCGTCGTCAAAGGCGAACGACTCGCGCGCGGTTTGCTTGGAGACTCGAGACCACGACCGTTTCTCCGTTGGAGGTGTCGCGAGGAGAAAGTCTTGGCCGTGGAGCGCCCGCGCCGGTTGGCCGAAACACCTCGCCGTAGTGGGGACGCACCGTGACGTAGCATCACGTAAAGCAAACAGATTCACTGAGCATCTCTGCAAAATACTTCATGCACGAGTGACGTTCGTACAATCAACGAAGATGATGTGCCAATAGGTCGTCGTCATTATGATTGTAATTTTTATTACTTGCAAAAAAATGCTGTAACTTCCTGAAAGACTAACTTTTTCTTTTATTTTGACTCGACATATGACAGCATGTTAAGCTGGAGTGCATACCATGAATTGAGGTAATGGCTACTACAGTTAATCGGCAACCTACTACGAGCTGGTCCCAAAGTTACTTCTCGGTCTGTATACCCCGGATCGGCAGACTGGGCACTACTGCCTAACATCCTTAAAAGTCTGCCTACTCATACTGTTGACTATTGACTACACAATCACACAGTAACAATTATGTAGTAACAAATATATAAGCCTAAATGAGGTGGGAAAAATCAATGTAATATCAATGAATACTCGTATGTATCCATGTATGTTTAATGAGTAATTATAAAGCGGATTTGATAAATATCTTATACATTTTTTTGCATAAATTATATAATAATAATATCTACTGTGATGTAAACGTGTTTTTGCACTTACGCCAATTTATATCTACTTAGTTATTCTTAAAACAAAACTAGTTCAATGTAATTAATGTATTGTATCAAAAAATGTGGAAGATTTATTTGATTACTGTTTCTTTTAATTTTTTAAAGATGACTGAGATATTTATCACATGATGAGGTTAAATGATAAGACTTTTCTGGCTTAAAAGTAATAATACGATAGCTGCAAAGCGTTAGTAGTCAAAATAAAAGCGATAGTAAGCCGCAAAAAAGTTTGATAATGTTCGCGTTAAACCTCAGAAAATACTGTATGGAGGATGAGGATGTCCTTCTCCCTGAGACATCGTTTTAATACAAAATAATCGCGACAATAAGCCGCAAATAAGTACCTTTAAAACCTTCAAAAAATTCGTGTAAAATGCCTAATTATAAATTAAATCATCATCATCAGCCAGAAGACGTCCACTGCTGAACATAGGCCTCCCCCTTAGAACGCCATTCCGAACGACAAGATGTCAGTTGCATCCACCGGTTATTCGTGACTTTCACTATGTCGTAAGTCCACCTAGTGGGAGGCCTACCTACGCTGCGTCTTCCGGTTCGTGGTCTCCACTCTAGAACCTTTATTTCCCATCGGTTGTCGGTTCTTCGAGTGATGTGGCCACCCCATTACCTTGAAAATCCTACGAGCTATGTTGGTAACTTTGTTATTTTGGCGTATATCCTATAAATCAAATAGCTACTTCAATTGCTGGATTTCAACTTTGAAGCCATCCTGAAACGTGACTGAGTTATTTCAAAGAATTTACACCCAAAAAGTGGTACTACCCTAGGTCGGCAACCCTCTATATTATCTATATACATATTTTTTTAGTTATAAGTTTTTATAATGGTTGATTTTTCCGTGTGAACGCATTTAATTAAATTTGTGTGTTCTGACGTCCTGATTTTAACAATTACACAAAGTTCACACGAATATGTGAAAAAATCTCTGTGGAGATTTAAATATGAGATAACGGAAGGTTAACTTGTCTCTAGGGGCCAATCTATTTATTAAGTTCTTACAGATATTTCTATTGGTATGAACGAGGTATATGTAGAATTGTAGATATTTGGTTATCATGTTTCTATATTACGTTTAGCACGTTATGAGCTACTGGACGTGCTTTTATCATAGAAACAGGACGATCAAATCAATCAAATAATACATTGACACGACAAGTGGTTCAGTTTGGTTTGCGGGACCATTTCACTACCACGAGGCAACGCCTTTGTTAAAGTAGGTAAGTGCCTGTCTGTTTCTATTATAACTTGTTCCTCCCTTCTGCTGTACTAGTACCTTTTTTTCGTGGGGAAATCCTCATGGATACTCCTGGTTTCTCGGGGTAGTAACCAGGATTATGCCGGACTCGTACCGGCTAAAACCCCACGATGGCCTCCGTCATAACGAACGCTGGAGATTGGGAGCTGGGGTACATTCTTCCGACATCTCCAGCGGTACGTTAACTTTGTACCTACCTCGTCTTTTCACTCCCGTGATACCTGCCCTGCAAAGGTCTAGGAAAGTAACAGCAATCTTTCGACCAAATCGGCATTTGAACCGACAAGCGGAATGATTTACCAGCTCATGTATTCTCCACATCCTACGTCGAATAGCACCTCTAGCCTTAAAAAAAACGACTCAGTGTACGGCTGCCATAGTCGCCGTCACTATGCCGACCATAATTAAATAGAAATTAATGTGAAAAAAGCGATAAAGTTGTGCCGGGATCTTGACAAGTGGCACTCTGCCTATCCCTGTAGAAATTACAGCTAGATAAAGATGGAAAAATTGACAAAAATAAATCTGAAAATTAACATTAGAAAAATTAACATTATTTATTGCCTTTATAAAAAACTAGGTTGTTTTTTCTTTATAGTAACAAAAAAGTTCTCATAAGAAATTTCTAAATTGGGGCAAAAACATTGACAAATTATTGCTCTTTGAATAAACAGTAACCAGCTGCAAGGGCGCACGAGTAAGACCCGCGTTTTACACACTTGATGACAAGTTATATTACTTATTTGAAAACAGAGAGGGATTTATACCAAACTTAAATATATTACAAAGTATTTTTTTATTATGACTTCACATAACCCCGCCTTTAGGCTAAGGGCGACTGCTACTAGAGTAAAATTACTACAAGTATGCAAGATATGAGCTTAGCTTAACTGCCGGCCCACTTAAACCTACTTTAAAGATTTCAAACACGACAAAGTCACTTTACAATCTATAAACCTTAAAGTAGGTGTACTACCTCACATGACAGACTGGGCTAATCACTAACGGTCTGGCTACCACCGTACCATCATTCTGCAAGGAACGTTTTTTTATTGGCTTTTATAACTTTATTAATATTATTATTTTCTTCAAATCAATCCGAACGATTATGTTGCTACTTTTAGTACCGCGTGAAATTCTTATAGATCTCTGTAATAATAAGTCATAGACATTAAATATATATATATATATATATAGACCAAATTGTCGAGCCTTTTTCCTACAGAGATAGACAGAGACATATCTTCTTGTTTAATACATTGTACATTATATGTCTTTTAAATTGGAAAATGTACATCATATATTTTTAAAAAATATCAAAAATATAATTACTGTTATTTTGTATAATTAAATACAAAAAAGTAGAAATACATACATACTAAATATTAAATTTATTCTCCTTAAAAAATGTAATAAGGCAATCTTTGTTTTTTCAATCAACTTCTTACGAGCTTCGAGTCCGTCCCTGTGACGTTTAGAAACATCTGTTTTTGTAATTATTGGTTAAGATCAGAGACATACTGTTCATCCTAAATGACGCCTTGATCATCCAGAGCCCTCCCTCTTAAACATTACACTAACAAATCTTCATTGAATTAGACGCCCTTAAGACGCACCGTACATTAGTTTAGTTATTCGATTAAATATATTTTTTATTTAATTTTACAAGATGAATAATTATTTAAATTATCAGTGTAATGAAAGTTGGGACCCGCATATTACGTATTCGCAAAGTTATCAGCAGGATATTGGTGGAAGTGTGACAGGGAAACAAAGATGTGAAGCTAATGCAAGAGAAAGGGACAGAACGCAAAAGTTAGTATTTATTTTGATATTTTGATTTTAACATTGTTTTTATTGATTTCAATGTTAAATATGATAATGAGTTAAGAAATTATAACTCCTTAATAAACAATTATTTAACGGATAGTATATTAGGAGGTGTTAAATTTAGCTATTAATAAAATATTCAGGCGTAAAATGTACAACGCGATTATTATTATTTTTTAGTTTTTTTTACATTTATATATTAAGCTACCAAAGAGCTTGTATTATAGAAACAAAACGACTAAGCTACATGATTCCTAAGAAAAACAAAGCAGTCAAACGTCGATAAATAATTCGTACTGTACTTATACGCGTATGCCTTTATTCCCACTGACATACGCAACGCTGGACCACTTGCCCCGACGCTATTAGAACTATCTACTTTCCCTAATGCTTCCCTATTCTGCTGGGGTTATGTGTTCTCCTGATCCTATTAACTTGGATCTCGATGCTTGAATTCTTCAAGCGAAGCATGAAAATACACGACCATAAAACAAATCGTTTTTATTTTCAGTCGTTGACGCTGTTAAACTTCCTTTTGCTCTTCATCAGGCAAGTCGAGGTCACATGTAATGCCACAATGCAAAATAATTTTGACATCTAATCAACATATTAGAAAGAAAATATAACTATACTTACTTTTGCACCCTCAACTCTTTGTCAGGATCGTGGAAAGTGGCGCTTCGTTGTCTCTGCCTATCTTTATGAAATTAAGGCGTGACAATTAATGATAATAATGAAGAGTACCCTTTAATAATATCTAATACTTACAATAGTATTTATTTTTACAATGAAATTGTTTTTCTATTTAATCTCCAAGCAGCGTGAACATGGCGTTCAACACATTGCGTCTCCTGATCCCAACGGAGCCACCGGACAGGAAGCTGAGTAAGATAGAAATCCTACGATTGGCAGGAAGTTATATTACACATTTGGATAACCAATTGTACACAGGTAAATTGCTAAACATTATTCAAAGAATAGTTTGCAGTAGTGCTCAATCTGCCGATTCGAGGTAGTACCACCAATTACGATTATGGACGAATTCTATGCGGCTTACTATCGCGATTATTTTGATCTTACATTTCTTTATTATTCCGACGTTTCTAGAGCTTTGCAGTCATCGTGTTCACGGAGAGACGACTGAAAAAAACGATCTATGGTCGTGTATTTTCGTGCATCGCTTAAAAGATCTAAGTTAATATTAGAATGGGGAAAACACATTACGGCTGGATTTTAGGCCGACATAATGACGACGACTGTGGCAGCCGTGAACTGACTCGTTTTTTTCAGTCGTAGGCTTACCAAAAAATCAGAATAACAAAAACATCAGAATAACAAAAACAAATGTATAAAAAAAACCAAAATAAACGCGATAGTAAGCCGCATAAAATTTGTTTAATTCATCAATTAATGTTCGCGCAAAATCTAAGAAAATACTACGATTGTGGACTTTTTTATTTATTGTGACTCGACATCTGACCTCAACCTGCCTGATGGTAAGCAAGAGGAGGTCCAAGAGTGCCGACGACTAAAAAATCCGAGTCAGTTCACGGTCGCCCTACTCGCCGTCACTATGGCGACCAAAAATCTATGCATCCAAGGTTATGGGATGAGGAGTATATATAGGCTGGTAAATATTTCCATTTGTCGATTATTCGATTAGTTCAACTGCCGATTCGGTCTATAGAATGCGAATGCTTCCCTGGATCTGTGCGGGTATTGTGCGACTAAAAACACGAGTAGGAACTAGGTTAAAGAGCTTCTCGGAACATTATCCGAGGTATAGGCTATAAAAGACGCATAAAGGAAGCGAGACGGTTTGTCAGAATCGTGCAAAGTTGCTCTCCATTTTGTCTTTACGTGCCTGTAGGAACTGAGGCGAGCATATGATGTTGATTTAATGTCCTTTATATTCTTTCTGCTAATCACTTTTCACCTGTTTGGGCATCTATACATAAATAAATAAAATAAATGAGTACCTATATTATAAAAATATCTGCTTGCAGGCAATATTGACCGGCCATGTCTTCAAAATGTAGACTTAGATGAACCAAGGACACTGTGCACTTTCTGTTGGTCTGCGGTTAAAAAAGAGGTAGGTACAAGTATAATATAGATCGTAAAGTGACTTAGTCGCGTTGAAGGTTTCTGGGTTCTAATAGGCAGGCATAGTGCGACTACTACAAGTACTCGTAGTTACTTAACTGTACTAGCAGTAGCTTTCCAGCATAACATTAGGCTGGGCGCTGTCATTATGTCGAGCTATAATATAAAATATTTGCACCTTTGGCCGGCATAGTGATAGCGACTGGGACAGCCGTAAACCGATTCGTTAAATTCATAAAATTTAATTGAATGTCACTCGATCGATTCCCAATTGACTTTGGCAAGTCATTAGCGACCGACATTAGACCGCACATTTTACACAAATAAAAATTAAATTATTTATGCAATATTTCTTTTTTCAGAAACCAGTAACTTCATTATATTGCGAAGAATCGTTGCGTTACTAATAAAAGAAAACCAAAATATCTACAAAATATACTTATCTAGCTCCAAACTATATAACGCATTCTTGGAATTTTAGGTTGATGTATATGAATAAAATGTCTGAGCAGTTTTTTTATTATTTTGAGCGAATCTAAGAATTTTGACCACTAGGCTGACTGGAAGATTTCGTTTGAAGGATTAATTGTCACAAAAGGGTGTGGAGAACACATACGCTTGTAAATTTACGCTTCTAAACACGTGTAGATCGTTTGAGACAATGTAACAAAGCGCCAAACCATTTATTTAGACTATCGATTCATTCGACAAATGCGGATGCAGGTATCACAGAAGTGTAATAAGGTTATAGAGCTTAAACGCTCAATAAAAAGGATACTTAATAAAAATGAAAAAAAAAACGAACATATTTTTTAAAATGGCACCATTTATTTCAGTTCAAATTTTCAAGCATTAAAAGTGTGTTTTAATAAAATCACAACCTGCTGGTAGTTAAGTAAATATGACTATTAAAATAAGAATAGGAAGATGGCTCGTATGCCGGCACTACACTCTTCTGATTGTCTGATCTCGGCAAATGCTCTCCAGGCTGTTCTGGCGTCAAGCCTTATTGAATACAGATGTACTAATATACTTATATAACCATAGTGTGAATAATAAAGCAGAAAACAAGGCATTTATTTAAAATAAAATTAAATTCATAGCTTTAAAGACACAAAATTAAACTTCCTGTTAAACCTATTCTCATTTTAATGTCAATTTTTGGACTAATTATTAAGGAAATAGTAAATGTAAATAAACCCAGATTTAAAACAATTGTACTTTTCATTGCAATAAAAATAAGTAACTTATTATAATTATATTATGGACAAATTTCTTCACATTTTTATTTTATTCTGTAAATAGTAAGTCGGTTAATTTCTTGTTTAGTGGTGCCTGTCCAGTGAATCAAAGACAAAAGAATCTAGTAAAGTTTCGACCAGTCGATTCGCACAAAGAACCGTTCTTTTCTCTTCCGCTTCAATAGCCTAGCACCCTTTGACAATTTTAATTGACAAAAAATACCAATTAACACTTCTAGTAAACACGAATAAAAGTGCATTTGATTTTTATTCATTTCTTATAACTACAACATTTGCACTGATTGTTTTATCCGTCTTCACTAGAGCTAATAACTTTTTTTTGGTCGAAGACAGCGGTGTTGGCAAGCCTAAATTCAATAGTCATCGATTAAAGCAAGAACTTGGAGGGAAGTTTATTCAATAACTATCAATTTCAGTATTCTAGTGCTGCTGGGAGCTCAGGGTTCGTTTTTAAATGTAAAAATATTTATAAAAATGTACCAATTAAGTCCGTGTATTAAAAACGAAGTTCAAAAAAGACTAAGTACAATTTAATTATGAAAAAATTATTGAAAAATCCTAAATATAAAAATACATTATTAATAATATATTTACATAATTCTTAAGATAATTTATTTAGAAAAAAAAACTAATTACAAACTTTATTCATTACTAAACAAAACTCTGTACATAAATATATATAAAATTATTAAATTAATTTGTTTTATTCATTAGAAAGATATTAAGTACAGAAAACGAAAGCTTCGTGAAGAGAGTCTTGGTTTTAATTTATAACTCCATAAGATTTTTAATGCTAACTTATTCAGATGTTAAAATGTTCCCCCATCCGAACGGCTCATATAGTCGTTTACTCGACTATACTGCTAGCGGGGGCTGCCGTGTGAACGAAAAGAAAACCATCCCGCACCGCTTCATTTACTTAAGCGCCTATGTCTGTAGTTAGGAAATGATAAAAAGGATATGATGACAGATGAACCTTTCCCTATATTTCACAGTCCAATAAGTTCCTATGAGTTTTTTTTATTGTGACTCGACTCCGCCTGATGTTAGACTGCAGTAAGGCCCATGAATGAAGGTGAATGCTACTACAGTTAAATAACTTTAAGTGGCAGACACATCCACTATGCCGGCCTAGTTGAAACCGGCTGACCAGCTGACCCGGGAATCGGCAGACTGGGCACCACTGACTACCACTCTTTGAAAACCTAACCCAGAGCAAATATCCGTTCTACAGCCATAGAACTGGCTTCACTGAGTAGGTTTCTGCTATAGTGGAACGGTGCGGGAGGGGTGACTTTTCATACACATCGCAGCAAATCAAAATTAAGTTAATACATACAATTTATGAATTTATATTACATAGATAAAACCTGTTAAATCTAAATTGTGACTAGCTTAAAATCTAGTCCTCGAGACTTAGTTTCATTAAATTAAAATATTGTTATAAATAAAGGCAAGTTTATATTTACAATGGACGACAAAATTCATTTATTGTATTCTAATAAAGAAGTAGATACGTACTAATAAACTAGATGATTGTTAAGTGGAGATACAGTTTTTTAGGTTAAAAATCTATATACAAAATCTTGCTATAATATTGTATTGATACCAAATACTTCAATTATTTTTATTAAATTTTAAATGCAATATTCTGATTGTAAAAAAAAATGGTAACCATAAAGGTTTTTTCGTTCGTAACACAAATCGTCCTATACCAAACAGACTCAACAACAAAAACAATAGAATTACTCTTCCCATGATCACATACACAAATTTCCTCTATGAAGACATCACAGACATTATTAAGTTAGGGGTCATAAATATAATATAGACTTTAGGACTTGAAAGGAATAAAATCAGCGTCAATATTCAGAACATGAAATACAGTATGAAATTCATCATTCATCAAATTCATCAAATATGATGTGTCAATTACGCTATACCTTTTCAACCCGTTTATTTTTCTTTCTATTGGTCAAATGATTATTTTTTCAAATCCAATAATACCATAAATAAGTAAATCAGTTCACCAATAATACTAGAGCTGTCAAAAGAAAACTAAACGAATTAAAATGGTATATCCACAATAAAAAAAATTAATATAGATAGAATCTGTCCTATAATCCATGCTCTATATTGTTGTCATTTTTGTCCTAAAACGTTCCAAATATATTAAATTTCGTCCCCTAATATTCACCAATAATGGTCGTTTAAAATCCTAACCTTTTTTGGTTCAAATTACCCATAGGTAATATTATTTGCATTTTGTTCTATAAATGGTTTGCTTTCGTGATTTTTCTCAAGATTGCCTGATAATGTAAAGTCTGGTCTGCTTCTTTTAAAGAATCCAAAGTACCACAATAATAGTACGATTACTATTAAAACTAATAAACCAACTATTATAGATATTATTATAACCCAGGTGGGAACTTCGGATTTTTCTGTTATCTTAAAATCTGGAAGGGCTGTTGTTTCAACCTGCAGAAAGAAAATAATATAACAGTTAATATACGTCTACAATATAAGTTTTAATTATAGTGGCTTAATTGATAAGGGTATTGCAATTAAATAACTACCAGAGGTAAATATAGGAAGTAAAAGGTAAAATTAAATGTAAATAGGAAGAGATAAAAGAGTTGCATATGCGAGTAAACTATTTCACTTGTCAGATTTTTGGTAAATCAAATTATTATAATATTGTATTATATAGTATACAATAGTACAGACTGTAAAATGACTCAGTCGCGATTTAGGATCAGCATAAAGAATGCAACTGCTACATGCAGCTATGTAACTATAAGCCTCCATTCATAGACCACAATCCAGCCTAATATTAGGCGGTATTAATTTATATGTCGATCCACAGTAAAAAATATACTTTAAAATATATAATTACCATAGTAGTATCATCACTATGTCTAGTTTGATGTATATTATATCTATCTGGTATAATAATCGTTGCAGTCGATGCAATATTAATCGAGTTCACATTACTCCACGTGTCTTCTATTAATGTCGAGTTCCATAATCGAGATCTCATTGTTATTGTCACACCTTGATTTCGTTCAATTTTATAAATAACACATTGAATTTGTATACATTTCGCTTCCCCGTTGTCGCAATTCTGGAAGTAATAGTTTTTATATCAATCCATATCCAGTTGTATCAATAAGCAGACATAGTAGAACTCCGCAATACCATTACTACGTTCAATCAATCAAATTGTCACGCCATTTCCTACGGGGACAGGCAGAGACAATAGACCACTTGCTACGGTCCTGACACAACTCCCACGCTTCCTTCACATCCACAATTCTCTTTATACAAGCTCTATGGTTATGGGCACTAGGCAACTCAGCTTTCTTAAGGTGTCTCCGATTTGGTCGGAGAACACCCTTTTGGGCCTGCCTCGATTAAGTTAATAGTAATTATTATGTGGCTAGCGTATTTGAGACGTAAATATCACTAGTAAAGTTTATACTGTCTATATATCGACACTTGAAAAGTAAATGGAGGTAAACTTCAGATGGTACATCTATCCATAATAATATAGAAAAGTTTGTTGTTGACTACAGTAATTTTAGTAAATCTACAATAAAGTAAATCCTGTAACCCTGGAATCTTCTACTGAGGCGTTTAAAGGTGGTCGGCATAGTGATGGCATGGATGTCGAGTCACAATGAAACAACTTACAATATGTTTAACAATTTTAGGTGGTCCTTCCTTTGTGAATGGCTCAGCTATTGCTGGTTCCTCGCGTTTCCTTCTGACTCTATTTATAGAAGAAGTGTTCGGACTATCCTTTGTATATGTCGAATTCCTCTTCTCACTTCTAAGTTTACTCATTCTTTGATGTAAGAAGAGGTCGTCCTCCTTTACAAGCATTTGAGGCGCGCCCAGTTTATTCGTTAAATTAAGTGGATTAATTTCTGGTGTCGTTATAAAGCATTCACCATGCTTTTCGTCTGAAATAAAAACAACAGAAATTTAATTTTATATTATTACAGTTTTTTTCGTATTTCGTAATTAGTATGTTTAGTTATTATATGTTGGAAAACAGTTGCTAGTCATTTGCAACTGTTTGCCTACTTGCCTAGTCTGCCAATCCGGAGTAGTGACGGGTTTAGGTGTGACGGGTGACGGGAATCAACTCAAAGCTGTCGGTTCCAACTAAGTCGGTGTTTGATGCGACTGTTACTTGTAGCCTTTTCACTGTAGTCACCTTCATTAATGGACCATACTTCAGCTTAAATCAGGCTTTTATATGCGAGTCACAATAAAAAATAATAGCCATTTTGTAAAGCTTAATGTGAACTGGACCATGGAGTTAGACAGCGGAGTTTTACAACTTGGTCAAAAGACTGTTTCATATAATTTAGGAGAAATCAGACAAAATATTATCAAAAACAACATACCGATTTGTTCCCCTTCAACCTTAGGCATGTTTTCAGGATAAAGTAACCATTTACCCTGAGGTCTTTCACTGGCTACCTGATGAGGCCACGAAATTAATACTTGTACGGAATTAACACGCCATGGTCCTTCATTGTAGATCTAAAAATAAAAGCCATTAATCAGGGTAATGGAATATTTACAAAAAAACTACTTGAACAGAAGACTAGTTTGGATAAAATAAAGGCGCGGAGTCAGTATAGTTTGGACAGCAAAACATGCGATACCACTGCAATTGGGAAACCAGGACTTCGGCTTGGATAGCAAGGCTTGGATAACGATACTATTTCGAGGAGGGGTAATTAAAGCGCTTCTTCGACGAAATTGGCATTCGACTATTTGTCATATCCCTAAGAATCCTGTCACAACATGTATAAGTAGTTAAATCGTCCAAATTACTCTTCGTATATAATAATTGCACATACCATTATCTAATTTAATTATTACCTCGTATTTATGGACAACACTAGCCCCAATATCTTCAAAGTATTCCATTGCAGACTCTCCTTTGACTTCTCCACCATACAAGACTACTTCAGGTGTTGAAATGCTACAATTAAAAATGCCAAATATATGTAAAAGTATTACAATTTTCGAAAGTAATTACGTATAGAGGAGAAATTACTTATTTACTTTGTAAAAATAGCCATTAATACAAATATATATATATTTTTTCGGTTCGACATGATTGAGGCGTCTGCTACTACAGTTATATGACTACAAGTAACATCCAACATGCACTGTGCCGGCCAAAGGTCCTTCTTTACGCATCGCTTATAGGATCCAAGGATAAGTATCGTCGCAGGTGATTAGAATCCTTATGGACGTGACAATTAGATTGAGTTTTTAAAATTTTAATATTACTGCTGAATAAATTAATTTGAAAACCTGCCCTATGAAATGGTAGGATAGGGCGATTCCGACGCGAGCACATTGACCATTTGTTGCTCTTTAAGCGACATGCAATTGGCCGGCATAGTGAAGGCGACTAAGGCAACCATATGCTCTTGAACTTTGCCCAAATAATTACAATAAAAATATAAATAAATAAACTTGATTCAATTGTATATCTATAATAAAAATTCCGAAGTTTAATATTTACCCTTGTATAACTAATTCAGCATTTTTAACAACCAAAGCTTGTAATTTTACAGGCTTCTTTGATGGGTACAAAGGTTTAGATGTTGAATTAGCCCAAACTTCGAATGTGACTGATGGTTCGTTATCTTCAAGAGCTCTTGAATCAAAGCGAAGAATGATTTTGGGTTTCGGTTGTGCGTCCGGGAATTTCGTCTCCTTCAATGGGTTCTCTAGTCGGCAGTTTACTATTGGTTTGTTATCTACTGCGCTGCACATTACTCTCCTTTCCTGTAATCAATAATTATAATAAAATAATTAGATATCATGCTCTCTAACTTCGAATATCAATCAATCAATCAAATTGTCACGCCTTTTTTCTACTGGGATAGAGGGACAATGGATCGCCACTTGCCACGATCCTGACACAACTCCCTCGCTTCTCTTACATCCACGATTCTCTTTATAGATAGCTCTTTGGTTATGGGCATATAACTTCGTATTACTTAGAGTAAAAGTTACAAAGAAGAACACGTAAATATAATATAAATAATATAGGGTAGCGAACACAAAAATGCGTTGTAGTTTAGTGATAAGAGATATCCCAGGTTTTTTCATTGTGGCTCGACATATTTGACAGCACCTCGCCCGATGTTCAGCTGAAGTGCAGTCCATGAATGGAGGCTATTAGAGCTAAATAACTGCAAGAATCAGTAACATTGAATATGCCGGCCTAGTTGGAACCGGCTGATTCCGAAACTTTACTGTCTGTATACAAGTACCGGAACCGGACTGGACCGGAAAACTGCGTTAGTCACTTAACGCAGTTAGTTGCAAATCGATCGCAACTGACTGATTTGTGCGCGTAAATATTTATCTATCCAATTTTCATTACTTTATAAAAGTAATAGTACTAGCATACTTTTTATTATTACTCGATATCAGAACTCTAATTGCCTGATGGTAAGCAAAGGTCCAAGATGACTGAAAAAAACTGACAAGTTTACGGCTGCCTCAGTCGCCATCACTATGCTGATCAGATTGTTAGTTAGCATTGAAATATGTCTACAAAAAAAATAATTACAAATCATTTTAAAAATACTTACGCTCTTTTCAACAGCAATAAAATGCAAACTTGAATGGTATTTAACATACAAATGAGGTTCATAGGCAGACTCTCCGTAATTGTTAACAACGACTTCCATTTTTATTTCGTCATTTAGGCCTAGTGTTAATGTGTAATTGTTTTCAGTACCTGAAATTATATTATGGTTTTGAATTACTACTACTATGGTTTTGAATAACGATAATATTATCGTTATAGAATCGATAAAATGTATATCGAGAGCTTGAAAATTAGTGAAAGCAATATTGAATTGAAGTGGTGAATCCAGACAGTGGTGCAAGACCGATTTAGTTTATGGCTGCCGCAGTCGCCAATTGCAATACGGGCCGGTGGCCGACCGCGCAACTTCAATGGTAATGACAATAAAATTCATTCCCAATTGTCAAAAAGTTACGCGGTCATTGTTAGTGTCAAAAACAACTTTTATTCATTCGGATAATGAGTTTTAATGAACTTATACTGTTAATGAAAATGAACATCGATTCTTAGTGTGTTGCGCGGTCGCATTTTTAATTTTAAAGCTCGATTTTAAGTGGAGTTCAACTGTCAAAACGAAGCCCATTTTAAAGCCACGCCTTTAAGAATATAAGGATGAGGAGATTGTGCATCACCTATTCTCATGATCAAAAATATTGATTACCCAGAGTTTTTTTGGGGTTTCCCATTAGAATTTAAACTTAATTTAAAATATACCTGTAGTTGGTAACAGAAGTTTAGGGTCAACGACTAAATCACTTAAACAAATATTATCCTCTCCACAATCATTCAAGAAGTTCGCTGTAAAGTAACTGGTTGCTGTTGCATTTAAAACAGGGTACGCATCAATATTAGGCAATGCACCTTTAGTACTATATACAGGAGGTTTTTGTTCAATCTTATATGTCATTTGGAATTTAATAGGCGTTTGTATATTACGAGTATTGTTCTTCAAATAAGCTATATGCTCTATACAAACTTCTTCGTTCTTCTTCACATAAATTATATTACTAGTGAACGATTTCTTCTCGTTTGTTGAATCAAAGAATATTCTAGAATATTTCTTTCCTCCACTAAATGTTTCGGCCTCAATGTTATAGCTTATTGGGTAAGTTTCTTTACTAGCTGGTGAATCATCTTGTGATTCAATCTTGCAACACGATTGGAAATGAAAACATGTGTAGTTCGAAGATGGGTCTTTAGAACATCCGTGAGTTGATGGATCGATGTTTGATATTATATCGGATTTCTTATCAAAGTTATTGACTATTGATGTCTTTATATCAACAATAGGTCGTGCTCTTAGAAGTGCTACAGCATGCTGGAACAAAAATACAAATTATTAGGTTTTTCTAATTTATACAAATAAGGTGATTTTTGACGACAGGCGTGGACGATCGGTTAGCGATTGGTTTGTTGCGTGTAAAGTCCCGGGTTCGGGAATCGAATCGGTTGGAGCAAATATTTGTTTCATAGTAGTGTTGTAATATTTAATAAGTATATTAAATAATGCAAATATTTGTTAATAAAAAAAGAAGTGGATATTTGTTTCGGCTCTGGTTACCAAAGAGTGGTAAGCAGAGGTACTCAGTCTGCCGATCCGGGGTAGTACCACTACTTACAAGTATACAGACCGTAAAGTGATTTGGTCGCGTTTCGGGATCAGTTTGTAAGTTGCCGGTTCCAACTAGGCCGGCATAGTAGATGTGGATGCTACTTACAGTTGTTAAATTGTAGTAGCAGTAACATACATTCATGGACCACATTCCAGCGCGAGGTGCTGTCTAGTGCCGAGTCACAATAAAATAAAAAATAAAAAAGCGGCTGTTACTTGCAGTTATTTAACTGTAGTAGCAGTCGCCTCAATTAATGGACCGCACTCCAGCTAAACATCAGGCAGGACGCTGTCATATGTCAAAATACAATAAAAAAAGAATAAAACTCACACTATCATAAGCACCAACAAGTAAATCAGGATATCCATTAGAATCTAAATCCATGCCACCAGAGAGAGAATAACCAAACGTTCTTAATGTAATTGGAAGATCATCAGCTTCTATTCTCTGATCGGGTGTGTTTATAAGGCCTTCTAACCTTCTACCCATATAGATATAAACAACACCTTTCCCTTCGTATGGCGCTCCCACAGCTATGTCTTCACATCCATCTTTGTTTAAATCACCAGCGTTAGCAATCGATATGCCGTATTGTGATTCTGGTTTGCCTGTCAACTTTACGTCATGTGTAGGTTTGATAGAACGTTTCCTGTTTAAGTAAAGATATATGGCTCCACCGACATCTCGTGAAAAGTAAAATGGAGCACCGACTATTAGATCTGTTAATCTGCAATGGGGAAATATTTATTTTAGTAATTATTACGATTTAATCATTATACATATTTACAAAAATGTAAGCACTAAGTGCTACCCAGCAAAAATCAAAACACTTAGCAGAATCTAAAAGTCCCACATTATCATTAAAATTTTCTTACTTGTCTCCGTTGACATCCGCCGTAGCCATTTCATATCCAAAGTTGGATCCAAATTGTTCACCATTCAGAGTCATTCTCACATTCAAGTCAACACTACTCCAATCTTGTCGCTTATCAAACATGACTACTTGGCCAGTTCTTCTAGCCCGAGGTGCTCCTGCTACGTACGTGAAATGATTTGAAAAGAACTGCCCTCCTACCACAGACATTCCTGAAATCAAAAATAATAAGGTTAAAATTATTATGTATTTTTTTGTAACCTAATTACTCCTGTACAAGGATCAAATTAGAAAAATCAATAAGGACAACCCATTCACATAAATAACTTTTGATTCTATGGCTGCATTAGTCGTGTACTGACAAGTTATTTTATCCGACAAACCAATAAATAATAAAAATCAACCTACCTAAGTAACTATATTTTTCAACTGGACTCGTTGCGTCTTCAACGGGTGCCATGTAGACACTGCGATCTTGGTCGAAGTAGGAATCCTTGGTATCATGAGAAAATATAGTTCCACGCCAAGTGTAAGGTCCTGGAGCTCCAATGATTAGCGTATCGTCACTTAGTAAAGTGCTGCTAGTTCCAACCTGACAGAACCCATACTCTTCGTGTTCTCTGAAATATTTTAGCAATAATATTTAAAAATGTGAAAGGGTTTGAAGTTGCAAATTTTGATTAACCGTTATGATCATTATTACAGAAAAGCATTATGTGTTTTCGTCCGCCCGTGGACAATTCATTATTCCCACTCCTATGTTAGGTAGGATGCTCCAATCAAGGTGTCATTTGTATATCTTGATGAGGTAAGCTCAAAACTTAAAACCGTTGAGATAATAATTCTACGTAAAGTGGTTCGATGAAAATTCTAAATACGAATCTCGAAATCCTACAGTTTTTGCAGTAAAAGATACGTGTTTACCACATGTTCACAAACTTAATGTAGGTTAATACTGAAATTGCGCATAGGAATTTCTTCTGATTTAATTTATTTTTATACTCTGAATATATATTATTTTTATTTTTAGTATTAAAATCTCGTACCAGTTTTTTTATAACTAAATAAAAAAATAAATTTTGTTACATACCGTAAAATGCTGCGACCTTTACAAGGCTCCCATATTTCATGATAACCTAGCTTATTATCTAATGTATAACACATTCCTTGGCCGTATTGTGACTCGCCTCTTTTTGTTATATATCTGAAAAATAAAAATAATATATGATAGTTATTGGAGAACTTAATGAAAGTCTCACTGGCAAAATGGTAAATAGCAGGGCTAACGAAATGTAAACGTCGCCGTGCGTTGGAATGTAAACACAGTTGCGTACTTTCTATAGATAAATTACCAACCTATGAGCACATACTACAATTTTCTTTCCAACTCCTTGACTCCGAACAGATACACCTAACCATTGACCGTCCTTGATTTCATCTTTGAGTGGCCCCTCTAATCGATCAGATTCAATATCTGCACAAATAAAAATTAAATTAGAAAAATGTGCAAATATGAAAGCAACAAAAATAGCATTTTTTACAATATATTTGTAGTTACAATCGTTTAAGCTTGGATGATAATTAGGTGCGCAAAACAAAACTAATCAAAAAATTAACTCGATAAAAAACAAATTTTGAAATTGTAAAAAAATAACTAAAAATGAAGCTTTTGTAAATGAGCATTTAGTTACAAGGCATTTTGGCGAATATAATGAATAAATTTACAATCTCGAATCTACAGTATGATTTTTGTGATCTAGGTATATATATTGTAAAAAATGCGAAGCGATTGCAATATTCAGGCGTGATATGCAGCATTTCGAGGATTAAACAAAATGCTCTCATTGTCTCCATTTCTTGACGTGCTTGTAGCATAAAAACCAAAAGGATTACATGCAGAGGTGCAAACCTAACTAACAATTCCTATTATTTTTGATTCAAATAAAAAAAGTTAAGAAGAACATCACACAAAAATCTGAAAATATCCTAAAAAATCATTTCATAAAACTCAATAAATTTTGTGGTCTCGTGTTAATTTGAAAAAGACTTTCACCAAACAATCGCCGGGCTTAGTCCATACCTAATAAAAGTAAATTATGTATGGACTAGACGAATCTTAAAAAATCGTTTGATGAAATCAGAAATCATTTTATTTTTTGTTAGGAGTTTATAGAAGTCGTATCAATGGCCGATTAGTTTAGCCAATTTCACCAATATTGTTAACTTTTTAATAAGTATTTTTGTTAAAATATATTACGGCCACTACTAAAATTATAACCAGACATACTGTGGTTTTATTAGGTTTAATATTGCGTTCGGGTGTATGATACGTTAAGAAATCTACTAATTACAACCAATCACCTTAAACTGTTATTCTTATTAGAATTGATACGTCATTTTGTTATACTTTTATTTAATATTTTTACGGAATGTTTAATATCTAATTTCTACTAAACTATAATTAAACTAAATGTGCTTTGTAGCATTGAGCATCTTGTGTTGTGGCAAGCAGTTAGTGTAATAATAATAATAAAATAAAACTTTACTGAGAATAATGTTGTCTTTTGTGTTTTGTAAATAAATAAATTAAATATTGTCAATTAGAAACCGTCAGCGATAGTTCGCGACTCTTAAATTCTTTAAAAATATGTTTATTAATAATTTTAAAATATATATTAAGACAACAATAAACTAAGTAAATATTTCATTGAATAAACTTAATTAATTAAATTAATAAATATATGTTTTTTGTACAAATTAGTAATGTTCATGCGTATGAATAATTAAGTATTAATTATGATGTCAGTTGGAACAAGACTCGAGGCTGGAAGATGGAGCAAAGTAAAATAAACGAATTAGTTTTTTCAGTCAAAGCATAATGATATTTGTTGATTAGTTAAAAGAGCATAAACAGAAAATAATTCGAGACCACATTTTCACTTACTCTCATCAATTTTGCCGTGTTTGTGTACCGCTGTTTTTTGTGAGCACCACCGACAAAAGATAAGATTGCTTATTATTTATTTTTAATAAAATAAAATTAAAAATATATATTCAATAAATTAAATATTAGTTTTGTTTTAATCACTTTTCCATCAAGTTTAAATGTATAAAATATAAAAATCTAATTAATTTTTTTAAAACCCATTTTTAACCACCTATTATATTATAAGTCCAGCAAATGGATATTAAATTCACTAAATCTACACGTGATCTACACTAGCTACGTGATTGGAGTGTTTCGTGTAAATTGTTTACTTATGCCCGTTTTCACCAATTAAACAATTTAATCCATACAAATCGATCCTTTTATTATTTTGTATGGACTAGGCAATTCATAGTTAGGTTCATAGTTAAAACAACTCAGTCGACAGTTCGCGACTATCGCGACACAATATAAAGGACAATCTTTTGAGAACAAGGTTTGGTTCGGTGAAAATGGGCTTTTACTTTTCTAGCTAATCCAGTCAACATCTTTTACTTCCACTGGCCCTATAATTTCAATGGGATACCGTTTCATCGTGTTACTCTTTTTATTATTATTTTAGACGCGACTTCTAACCTCGACTTGCCCGATAGGCAAGGGGAGACTTAAGAGCGCAGATGACTGAAAAACCGATTACATTTACAGTTGCCCAGTGATCTTCAACGAATGCGTTTTGTTGACTGAATTGCGAAAACAAAAGGTAATCCCCAATGAAATTGTTTGAAGGTGAGTGGAGTTTCATAGGTGCTAAAGACTAAGTAATCAACCACATACTATAACTATTTAATTTTTGTACATAAACATTTACAAGAGAATAGATCCCAAAGAAAGTTTCAGAAAGATCGAATGATTCGGCCATAGAATGGATATAGAATATCATGATTAGGATTCCTTCTGCAGCAGGCACAATGCACACACTGAATGATAGTGGCATGAATTTCGAAATATATGAAATATAATTGAGTAATTATTTGACATTATGATCTGAATGTACTATTTATATAATGTACTAAGTAATTTAAATATTTTTATTAAATTTTTTAAACAGTATATTTTTGGAACTTTTTTGAATTTCAATTTTGAAGTGTACTGAGTATAACAGAGTATTAGATATTTATTAAATATCTAATCAAATTGTCACGCCCTTTTCACGGATAGGGGATAGGCAGAGACCACTTGTCACGTTCGTGGCACAACTCTTTCCCTCCCCTACATCCACAATATTATTCAAACAAGGTTTACGGTTATGGGCACTAGAAAAAAATAATACCTCTCTACAAAACCCATACCTAAATACAAATTAAATTACCATAATATCAATAATTAAAAGAAACGCTCTGAAAGTAACAATATTAATATATTTAGCTAGAGTATGACAGGTGGCTGCGACTTCTCCTTGCAGATACTGTTCTCGGCCGATGTGGTGATAGCGATTTTTTTATTTTTTTATTGTGACACGACATCTGACCTCGTCCCGCCTGATGATAAGCAAGAGGAGGTCCAAGAGTGACGACGACTGAGAAAACCGGGTGTGTTCACGGCTGCCCCAGTCGCCGTCACCATGCTGGCCAAAGGTGCTTCTTCACGCATCGCTTGAAGGATCCAAGGTCATAGGATGGAGAGAACACATGGGCAGGCAAAGCATTCCACTTGTCAATTGATCTACAAAGAAAAGACGCACCGAACTTTTTAGTTCGACTAGATTGAAGCTTTTGGACTTCCTACCATATGGTACAAGTCAAAGTCAGATGTAGAAAAAGTGGTGGCTTACGCTTAAAGATCGCACGCCAGCCATCAGCCATTTTATCTCTTAATTTTTTAATCAAAATAATATTTTAATATATTTTAACTTTTGCAATAATTAAACTTACATCGTCTCCCATCTGTTATTACTTGTACACAATCTCTCATACTGGTTGTTAACGGACAACTCCATAGTGCTCCCGACCGTGTTGTATTTGGCTGAAGATTTTGATCCAACGGTGCTCCTACTAATAACCTGAAATTAAAGGAAATATATAATTAGCATAATAACAACAGAAAATAAAAATTATGAGAATGAAAGGAGATTGACGAAAAAGATTTATAAATCAGAGATGAATGACGAGATAACACTAAGAATTGTGTCTTGATCAAATTCTTTAAAAAAAAGCAAGTTCGACCATAACCATAACAGAATTCTGGATGTAAAAGCAGCATGTAAGCTCTGTCAGGCGCACTATTCTTTCTGCAAATCCCTGTGAAATTTAAAGTGTGATCCGTTTAGTATTTTTAGAGCATTAAGTGTTGTTATGTATGTGTTTTAGAGTAGTTGTTTTTAGATTTAGTTTAGACAAGTATCCACTGAAGTAGGCACTCAAAGTTTACGCATTAAAGTAATTGATACTCAAACAATGCAAAGTAAAAAGATAGACAAACGAAAACATATATTACATTAACCAAATGAACTTTTCTTTGGCAGGCAATTCTTGACTGAAACGTTCAGTCGACGGCGCTCTTGGACGTCCCCTTGCTTATCATCAGGCACGTCAAGGTCAAGAATCGCGTCTCAATAAAAATAGAATACCCAACGTAAAAATAAAATAAAAATTATTTGATTTGTTGATATACAATTATACATTCCATAACTAAAGATTCGATTTATATTTGATTCCATGAAATGCACAACGTCATTCATTTTAACAACAAATTATGGTCATTGAAATACTAAACCAAATATGGGGGTGACTTTTTACAAGAGCAATATAACGAAGATAATGTTACACGATAAAAGAATATGATGATTGAGAGATGATTGAACAAACGTGTAACATTAGCTTAAAATTGTCGAATAATTTTGATAACTCAGTTCCGAGAATACGAGTTAATGAGACGACATGATTATGGTACATTACGGTTGTCAAAAGTCGAAACACATTAAAAGACATTCGGGATACTCAATAAAGAATGATCTCTATTATCAAAAATGCTAGAGTAAAATTCCTATGCGTAATTTCAGGCTAATTTTACCTTTACCTATAAAATATAGAAAATTTTATTGATAGTGAGTATGATATTATTGAGTGAGTGAGTATATTATTGATAGATAAAGCAACATAAATAACAATAAAAACTCACTATCATTTGTTATTTTTCTTATATTATCATACCCTGTCCAATTTATTAATGTGATGTGGATGGATGCGTCAAAACAAGACAAACTGAGGAGGTTGTTTTTCAACCAAATCGGAGACATCCCCACGAAAGCTAGGCTGCCTAATGCCTATAACCGTAGAGCTTGTATAAAGATAATTGTAGATGTGAGGGAATCGAAGGAGTTATGTGGAGTGGCGCTCCTTTGTCTCTTTCTATCCCTGTGATAAAAGGTATGACAATTTAATTGATTGACTGATTTATATACTTACTAAACTACTAAATGTGCATGTATCAAAGTAAGAGGGCGGCCAAAGTAAGTATTTAAAACATTTAATATGTTTTGATATATCTTATCCCAATGCTAGATTTGGTTATTAAGTGCTGATTTTTTTCTATTTTAATTGCAAATTTATACATTACTCTGTTTTTAATTTGGACAGCTGCTTTTGTGGGTCTCATAACGTTATAACATATAATAATGGACAGAGTACCCTATAGAATTATTTACGGTGATCATAGATAACAGTGTTTCCCCTACGATAACAAATTTCTGTACAGTTTCGGTAATTTAATTAATGTTATTTTGACATTCTAAAAATAACACAAAAGTATTTTGTTAATTAGGAATGATGTTTTGTTTCTAATCTATATTTTAAATGACTTGTTATTGTTTATGATTTTTTAATGTGACGCGACATCTGGGCTTGGCCCAATATATAAGAATAGGCCCAACGGCGCTAATGACTGAAAAGCAGGCTCAATTTACAGTTGCCCAAATCGCCTTTACTGTGCCGGCCAGATTTAAATACATGTTTTTTTGTAGAACAATCAACAATTGGAATGGTTTACCAGCCCATGTGTTCTCTCTATCTTATAACCTTGGAAGCTTTAAGCGATGCGTGAAAAAGCACAATTTTGGCCGGCATAGTGAACTGACTCGGTTTTTCAGTCGTCGGCACTCTTGAACCTCCTCTTGATTACCATCAGGCAAGTCGGGGTCAGATGTCGAATCACAATAAAAAAAACTTATAACCAAATAAGAATTACTAATAAGTTTATTTTTTATAACCATTAAATAATAAATTATATTTATATTTGGTTTGGATGACATGAGCATATACTAACGCTGCTATTTTATTATACTGCAATTCCACAAAAGAGACATGTAGGTAGATTTGCAGCCATATTTGTGAAGCTCTTAAAAGTGTTAGAAGTAATCTTGCCTTTCTTATAGGTAATTTAACAATTTAAAGTCCGTTTCATTTTGCATTTAAATGCTGTATAATTTGTAAACGCATCGAAGCATGTCACAATAAAGTAATGATAACAGCCTAAAAGCCATTAAACGCAACAGCTAACTTTTTCAATTGAGCAATATTCAAATAAGTGTTACAAAAGACAATGATACGGCTGTAACGAAAAAGGGCACAACTAACACTTTTTTCTTATTTTTTATTTCTTTATTAATTTCATTAGAATTAATGAATTTGTTTGTACTAGTATTATAATAGGCGTACTACCAGCTAAACTTCCAGTTTAAATTGAGGTAAGATTACACAGTTTAGAAAATGTGTTAAATACAATACATGCTTTCAAATTATAAGTGTAAACCTACGATTACATAAACAAATACATTCTATATAAACAAAACAGTGATGCTCCGGTGTCTCTGCCTATCCCTGTGGGAATTAAGGTGTGGCAATTCGTGAAGATCATTTTGTTACTTATCCTCGAATATCACGCCTCCTAAGGTAGGGAGAAACAATACAATTCTCTTCCTTCATATTCACAATAATTTTTATACAATTTTATTATACGAAAAATTTTTATACTGTTGTTCAAAAAATGTATACAATTTAATTAAAGAACTTTATAATCTTCTACATAATTTTCTGATAGCTTGAAAATCTTCTAAGTGGGTTAACAGGTTTTACACTTCCACTCATCCCTGCTTTGGTCTAGGTTCGTCAATGTTCTTTCATAATTGGTAAAGTTAAATATTATATTTTAAAATCAAAGGCAGTTTTAACCTTAAGATCTATAATTTGCTATTTAGCCTATATGCATTATGATAACTATCAATATATATTTATTCTAATTAAGTTGTGTTGAGAGGGGACGGTTAACTCTGTTATTTACGATAATTTGCTGTCGACACACGGAGAATGAAAAGAATTGTAAAGCCGGTATTTATTTCAGTATAAAACAAGTCCGGTCACAAGTCCGGAACGCTGCCTTTATTCTCCCGCCTGCCACGAGATGGACCCGGCACCCGCACGGAGAATCCATGGATACTAAGAAATTTCAGTTTAATAATTCACGTCTAAAATTTTATAACCAATAAAAGAGTTAAAAAACTAGCGGTCACCAAGTAGAATAGTTCATCCCTAATCCAAATAAAGTAGTCACATTTTATTTACCACAGAAAAATGATAACATTGAATAGTCCTAACCCAACGAAATAAATACGAGTAACATTGTTAAATAAAATATGTTATAAGACGAACGCTCGAAGAACCGACAACCGACAACCGATGAGGAAGAATGGTTCTAGTGTAGAGACCACGAACCGGAAGACGCAGCGTAGGTAGGCCTCCCAATAGGTGGACTGACGACATAGTGAAAGTCACGGTTAGCCGGTGGATGCAACTGGCATCTTGTCGTTCGGAATGGCGTTCTAAGGGGGAGGCCTACTCTCGCTTCCATCACATCTAAATTCTCTTAATACAGAGGTTAGGGCCATTGCAGATGCCTGCTTATTTATTTAGAATATTCGCGATTTAATCAAGGTACAATGTTCTTGGTCGTCACCCATTTAACTGTTAATTGCCCTTTTAAATACGCCTATTTCATTAATGAAACTTCTACAACTAGCATTATCATTTTAATGTTATAAAACACTTTCAACCAAACATCATTCAGTCGCATCCCATAAAAATAATTTAAAAGGTCAAACACCATCTTATTTGTATGATAACTGCATGTAGTAGATCTTAACGATTATAAATTATCATACATTGGTTGCTGAAAAATAAAATACACTATTTTATAAATATTTTTTGCCATTTATATAGGGTTGTGCAATGATATTTTTAAATATTTTTTTATTATACATTTCTATAATAAGCTACTAAAGTGTTTGTATCAAAGAAACCGGACAACCAAAGAACATATATTAAAGATACACGGCTTACGTAGCCATTGCACTGCCACTACACCACGGTCGCCTTTATTAAATGAGTTGATACGTCACCTACACGAATTTTAGTGTTTACAAAGCACGAGTTTGAACGTTTAACCACACAAGTGTACAACATACAAACAAGTAAAAGTAGGACGGAGTAATAGTTATTGAGAGCGAAAAAGAGACAAACATATGTTGCTCTGCATCGCGACACTGAGTTCAGGTTTGCTTATTAGCACTGTGACTGAAGATCATGGTGTCACGCGGGAACTTTTTATTACCAATTTTTATTACTAATTTGATAAGTATAAAAGCAAAACACATGAAATTGTCACGCAGAGACAATAGAGCGACACTTGCCACGATCCTAACACAACTCCCTCGCTTCCTTCACATTCACAATTCTCTTCATACAAGCTCTATGGTTATGAGCACTAGGCAACCTAGCTTTCTTGAATTATTAGTTTTCCGACCATTGAGTAATGTTTTTATTAAACTATGCTTTGAAATACAACAACTGAGATTAACATATAATGATGAATAATAAGACTAGTATCGCACAGGGCCATGTATCAATCTCAAAACAAATCGATTACTAATAGTATTCGATTCGATCATAGCAAATAATCGATTCTGTGCGCATTCAATTTTACATTGGTCACGGTTAGCCGCGTTCTATGATCGTGTATTGAAGCCCTTATATTAACATAAACCATACATAAATGATGATTAGATTTATTCATTGCTAACATTGTTTAGGGCTATTAGAAAGTAGGGCAGTGTGTGTGTTGCATTATAAAGTACCTAATGTTACTTATTAATGGCACTTTAGTACCTAAATTATTTTTATTTTATTAGGACGTGAGTATCTGTTCCCATAATGTTAACGTTGAATGATTGTAAATTAAAGAGGAACTGTCTACCTCACACAAGCAACTAGCTTATGAGTGTAGTTATGAAAATTTATATAAGCCATTTTAACTAATAAACAAATAACGTCGACTTGCCTTAAGTTAAAAGCAAGAGAAATTCGAAGAGCGTTGACAATTGAAAAATCTGATTTAGTTTACGATTGCTTCAATCGAAGTCACTATGCCAGCCAAAAGGGCCTTTTTACGTTTCGCTTGAAACATGCAGGGGATTCCCCGACATAAAATTTTACAAAATTCGAAACCACTTGCCGATATGTACTAATGTGGTGCTTTACTTGATCTGTTTCTGTACTAAACACGTTTAGTAGCTTAGTTAGTAGTTATAGAATATATATATATATATATTGAATTGTAGGTTATGACGTCATATTATTTCAAATGTTTACTCCTGTTCAAAAGTTTTTTTAATAATAAAAGCAGCATGTGTTTTAATATTACACAAGAGATTTAATTTAAAAAGAAAACGCCGCTACTTTCTTATCACCACCCATTGTTTTAAAGGTTTTTCCCTCTTAGACATAGAGAGTTTGTCAACGAATGGGATCAAGATTTTTAGTTTCATATGACGAATATTTTACTTAGACACTCGACTATTTACGGTAAAAGAAATGGTAACTAAGTATACTATTTATTTGACCTATCATATTTTCATAAATGGATAAAGGATGGGGAGAACTGGTTAAGCATTTTACTTGCCGATAAAATTCTACAATTAATCGACGCTCTAAACCTCTTCGACTCCCTTTTGTCTGCCTATTCTTATGGCAGAGGTCATTACTTATTAATTGTCAGAAACAAATTGTCTGCGCGTTAAAACAAAGATTTAAAAGAAGCGCGATTACAGGTAGATTAGACCGTGGTATAATGGTAGATAAATGATCTAGCATAAGCTCTCGGTTCAAATCCCCGTTTTACTAATGTATCATTGATATATGTACTTAGGTCGTATTGTTTCTTTGATACAACACGGTTAGTAGATTAGTATAAAAATGTAAAATAAATATCGACAGTGGTCTAGTGGTATAGAAATGGGCTCGCAAATCATGAGCTTCTAGTTCTTAATCAATTGTCAGTAACAATGTATATTTGTTATAATGTAATTTGGTGGTCCTGTTTCTATGAATAAAGTGCTTGTACTTTAGTAGCTTATTATATAATGTAAAATTAAAAAAAAAACTTACTAGTACATAATAGAAGTTGCATTGTTCTAAGCTCCTTGTCTCTTTCTAAATATCACATTATATTAATTAAAGTTATGACTTTCTTCATATCTTTGCTTACGAAAACACCCACACTCGTCAGCGTCAACGACCTGGCCCTACAAAAGGGCTTGGCCTAACAATTAAAAATTCTTTGTTTTCATTTCTATAACTAACCAATTGTTTAACAGCTTTGTTTAACCATTTTTTTATACGATCATTATTCAATTGTTACGGTAGATTTTTTTATAGTGACTGGACATCTGACGTCGACTTGCCTGAGGTTTAGCCTGAGTCCATAAATGGAGGCGACTGCATCTACAGTAACATGACTGCAAGAATCAGTCTCATCCACCATGCCGGATTCAAGTGTACAACTTTCAAGTCTGTAAGTCGCGTTTCGGGATCAGTTTGTAAGTTGTCGGTTCTAATTAGGCCGGCATAGTGGATGCGACTGCTACTTCTGTAGTAGCAGTCGCCTCATTTTATTTTTAACATCTGGTGGGATGCTATGTATGTCTAGCCCAAATAATAAAAATAGTTAACTGGAAGGTAGAAAATGTCTGAAATGTGCATAAGGAGTTTAGGTAATTTTAAAAAACACATTAAATTTACTAATGTGTAATGATTTTTATGCCAATATTTTAATAGATATTCATTTAAAACGGTAAAGCTTATATGAAGAGAATTGTGGATGGGAGTGAAGCAAGGTAGTGTCGGGATTTCAGGATCGTGGCAAGTGGCGCTCCATTGTCTTTGACTATCGCTGTGGGAAAAAGGCGTGACAATTTGATTGATTGATAGTTATAATAAAATGCAATTAAAATTTAATATAATAATTAAATGTGTTGTCTTGTAGTTCGCTTAAAATTATAAATATTTTCTTTATTTTTTTTTCTTATGATTACTATATCAATATATTTACTTAACGATATCATCCGAAGGGCTCTTGTCACTGTTGGAGTGCCCGCAATTTTAGAACCCTGTGGTATTGCGCGGAGCGATGGCAAGAGACCTGATGGAATGACTGTTGGGCCATGGAAACTTGGCAGGTCTTTGGTGTGGGATGCGACTTGTGTAGACACATTAGCCCCATCCCACATCCAAGCGACTTCGTTAAGCGCGGGAAGTGCGGCGATTTCTGCTGAGAACCTCAAGTTGCGCAAATACGCTAACCTCGGTACTGGTTACGAATTTGCGCCGTTTGGGGTCGAGACGATGGGCCCTTGGGGACCATCAGCTAAGCGCCTGGCCAAGGAGTTGTCCAGGCGGCTGACGGAGAAGTCTGGAGACAGGAAGGCTGGCAATTATTTCTGCCAACGTATTAGCCTTGCTATACAAAGGGGAAATATTGCCAGTCTCCTTGGGACTATCTCTGATGCGACGTCATTAGATAATATTTTTTATTTATAGTTTAATTAGTTAATTATTACTTTTAATGAAGTTTAATTGTATTATAAATTATGTTAATTTACTAAACAATACAAATATTCGCTTCTAGGGTATAGTATAGGTAAATATGAAGTATAAATACAATACTTCGTTAAAACATCTTAAATAACAACATTATTTCGTTAATCTCAACCAACGGTTACAGCGGCCGTCAAAAGAACATTCATATCTACATCTACACCCCTATAGAGGCAATTACAACACAAAGGGCATCATTATGGTTTCACGCAATGCCTCGCCCACATAGCACCCATCGATTCAACCCACATCAGGGCAAAATGCGCCCACGCATTCCCAATAATACTGAAATGTCTATAATAGGGCCCAATAGATCGTAATAAATGTATGAATGATTATATGCCATAAAAAACTGATTTATACATATTTATTATTATATATAAATTGATATGATAAATTAGTCGTTTGTATAATATGTATTTACATTATTTAAAGTGCGGCAGTTCTTGGCCTGTATACAAGACTCAAATTCGCTCTTGCGCGGAGTACTGTTTGCACCTCTGGGACGGCTCTGCCAAATATCTTCTCAATGCCCTAGATTGCAGCGTCGAGTTGTCCGAGTTGTAGGAGATGCAGAAATCACGCGAACTCTGGAGCCCCTGTAACTCGTAACTTCGCTGTGATATGGCTGCTTAATGCCGCCTATACCCTCTATCGCCTATACCACGAAGAATGTTTCGAGGAGCCCTTTAACCTTATTCCCACCTCGCCTTTTCACACCAGTGATACCCGCATAGGTCGGGGGAAGCAGTCGCCCTCTGTCGACCGAATCGGCAGTCGAACCAAAAGGTTCGGTGCGTCGCGTCGTTCGAACAATGTGTCAGCCAGAGGCGCTTGTTTACGCTTAGATTGAATCTATTACTAATTAATATCTTCGATATCTAATAATTATAAACTTTTAAACTATCACGTTAAACGTGTTTACTCCTTACCTAGACAGAGCGCCTAAAGGGACAGGCCGCACCTACGCTCCTTCTAAAATATCATATCCTTGGCCACGCCCGGGTTTACCTTTGAAAGTGCCCAATAAATACCCATCTGTTATCTATCCTTGACATCGGTTGATAGGGGAATCATTGCAAAATCATTTAGATATAGATTTACAACGAAAATGCATTTCCTGGGTGGGCCCAGCTCATCACTCACGATTTCAAATCGACTCGACACGACAGTTTAATAGTCGTTAAGTTTTTTTTTAGATAAAGTGCAATGAATCACTCGCTGTCAATATTGGGTGGGTTTTTGGTTTTGTTACACTGATTGTTTTGTGTTTTGGTTTGCAAAAACAAGTGGAATTTTGATAAGATATCTAGAGATACAGTGTTAAAATATATGATACATATGTGCATGTGGGATAACAATTGCGGATAAAGTTTTGCGGACAATTTTAACGCGATATAAAAAATATGCGCGATCATAAAGTTTGTTTAATTCAATATTCGCGCAAAATCTAAGAAAATACCAACGAAAGAGTTAGTATTTTAATCAATCGGAAGCGAGTGTAATGCTAAAACGGGGACAATCCAGAGGACTGTTCCTTGGCAAATTATTAAAAAAAAAAAGTAACCCGCAGTGCCTATAACCATAGAGTCTGTATGAAGAGAATTGTGGATGTGAAGGAAGCGAAAGAGTTGTGTCAAGATCATAATAAGTGGCACTACATGTTTCTGCCTATCCCTGTGGCAGTGAATAATTATCATCATCAAATTCTACTATAACTAACCCAACTAAAACTGTTATTATTATAACTACAATAAACGCCAAATGTAAATAAATAACAGATAAAAGTATAAAAACTGATTTATAATTTAATTTTAATTAAATAAATATGAAATAAAACGCTTATCTTACGGGTAAATGAGCGTACAGATTGAAATTGTATATTGTATAATGGTTTCATTGTTCATTGGTTGTAATAATAAAATTGTAGTGCCTGTTCGATTGTTGAGATTGGTTGAGATCAAGTGCGGTCAATGCAATCAACTTATTATTAAAGTGGAGGTGAATGATGAGGCAACCCATCTCCGATTACAAATTATACTAATGTTTATTTAAAATTGTGAATTAATTACAATTTTTAAATTATAAAGGACACCGTGGTGTAGGGCAGTGCAATAGTTACGCAAACCGAGAGCATGAGTTCGAGATCACCCACCGATACCAAACTATCTTTAATATATGTACTTTGGTTGTCCTGTTTCTATGATACAAGCACTAAAAAAATAAAAAAGATGGAGTTCATTATACTTTGGCCGACATAGTGATGGCGACTGAGAAACTGAGTCGGTTTCTCCACTCGACATTTTGCTTACCAGGCAAGTCGACGTCAGATGTTTAGTTACAATAAAAATAACATCAACTAAAGGTTCAGTACGTCTTTTCTTTATAGTACAATCAACAAGTAATATGCTGGACCAGCTTTTGTGTTTTTTCCATCCTAATAATCTTGGATTCCTAGCGAAGCGTGAATAGCACTTTTGGCCGGCATAGTGACGACAACTGAATTGGTAATTTCGTTGGTTGATTTATCGGCGCTCTTAGATTTCCTTTGCTTATCATAAGATAGGTCGAGGTCAGATGTCTAACCTCAATATAAAAAGTGCCAAATATAATATAATTTTTTGACATTATTTCTCTCAATCCGCTCATCACAAGACTAGCGATAATTATCAACACATTAAGTTGTATTTATACTTTATAGGTATATATACAACAAAAAATAACTTGTTTTGTAATAAATCATATTTTATTTTGAAGAATAATAACGCACGCAGCCTTGGCGCAGGTTTTTGCGGTATGAAGAGCTACAAGTGAACATTGCGGTTAGACGGTGGTTAATAAATGGGATTCACAAATAACTTTTACACATTATTTTATATGTTATTTATATATATTTGCACATATAAATGTATATAGTATAATTAACATATATAGTGCAATTTTCTGCATACAAGTTCTAAGGTTTTAGGCAACCCAGCTTTCTTGAGGATGTAGAATTGTGGATGTGAAGGAAGCGAGGGAGTTGTGTCAGGATCGTGGCAAGTTGCGCTCCATTTTGTCTGCCTATCCATGTGGGAAAAGACGTGACAATTTGATTGATTGATTGTTATAGTGCATTATTTTGGCTTTTCTTTTAATTTTTACACAAACGTATAAAAAATTTCTCTCTTGTGAGTCCCCAAGGTTTGCTGGCAGAGAATGCACAAAAGCATTAATTAACATTACCTATGACTTAGAAAATGACTCATTACGTTAGTCGCGTTTCGAGATCAGCTTGTAAGTTACTGGTTTTAAAAATATAAATGAAAAACAATCCAATACTAGTAAACAAATAATTGTAATTCCCAACCTATCCTTTTAAGGATAGGTAATCATATGACAAAGTAAGACCTATGTTTTTTAAAAAGGCTTGCACGCGCCGCATCGTGTGTGGCACAAATTGTATGGTAATAAGATACTTGTCCGACGACATGCAAATTTGTACACCGTCTGAAATGGGCAACTTTTATAGAGACGTAAAAACATCAAAGCTACCGAAATGCTAAGAGGGAGGATGAATATATTGTTAAGTGCATATGAGAGTGGTTCTTGCCTGAACATAATTAGTTATTGTGTGAGTGTTAATAGAGGACCCCTCATTTATTAATAAGAAAAACTGCACTCACTTCACCTAATTATTTATTGGTAATTTATAAAATATAAGTTTTTTATGCAAGGAAGGCACGAAAAAATTACAAGAAAGAGAGGGTCAAGTTAAGAGTGTTACAACCTAATATACAACAAAAACTAACTCAATAACCGGCATCTTGTCTTTTGGCTGATGATGATGATACAACAAAAATTGCAGTTTTCAGACATTGAAGTTGTAGAGCTTCTATTTGATAGTACAACGGAGAAGAGAAGTTTTTATTTTGTCACGACATATAATACAGCCTGATTTTAAGCGAGAGTGTGATTCATGTTGCAGATCGTACTGCTTTCACAGCTGTTTCCACTATGCCGGCCTGACTGTCCACCAGGCAGCTACATTCTGGGTAAATAGCTACCAACGGCATTCATACAGACTCTTTGGTTATGGGCACTGCAGACTCTGTTTTAAAGGAATATCCCCGATTTCGTCCAATCTAGAACAATCTACGAGTTGTTTCTGGTACTAAGTTGTCCCTGGTATATTTAGGCAGATCGTATAAATGTTAATTCAATTCGAAAATTCCAATTTCCAAAACTTCATTATATAAAATGAATTTGCAAAGATTTCACTCGAACGTACTTTCTCTAGCATACCTAAACCGCAGTACCCAATAATTAAGTAACTTGGAATTCCTTTTATAATAACGACTAGCTTTCCAGACACCTAATAAAATTCAATGAAAATAACACATAAGAGTCACATAAGATTCGTAGTAAACCGTTTATCTTATTTTCTCTAAACATCATAACTTTGAAGTAACAAATAGAAAAGACTAGTGTGCTATGGAATCTCTCAATTAACTGTGACTATAATTACAAGACGGACACGAAGATGCCAAGTCGTGACTGAATACCGCGACTTTTTGTCATTGAACCATTCGACTCAGGGTTACCACTATGATACAAACATTTTACTTCCTTTAACCGTAATATACTAATAGAAAGTAACATGGAAACCTGATTTAAAAAAACGCGTGATGATTACATACACTGAGGAGTCTATTTGTCTTACTAGAAAAATATTTAAAACGGTGTTTAAATATTCAGATATCTTGTCACCTTTTAAATTTTCTTGCAAATTTACATTCCACATAATTAAATTTTTCATTTGCATAATTAACATTCATTACAGTAAAATTTAATATTAAAAGAAGCTTAAAACACAATCCGTTGTAGTAGCCCTACAAATTCAATAAAGTAATATAGTAGTATCGACCACAACACTTCAAAGAACAATGGACTTTACATGAATGAACATAAAGTAATTTATCACTTGTCGACTTATTAAATGACACCTTGAGGCTAGAAATCTATTATGCATCATCTTCTGTGACATTTACAATTTATTGTCCATGTCGAAATGATAGACCGAGCGCAACATAAGCCGAGAGTTTAAGAGTATGTTGTAGGGAAACAAGAATTGCAAGAAATATTCTATCAGGTACTCTATTTTTATTATCACGACCGCATCCCTAGAGAGGTCGTACGTAAACATGAAAAGCTTAAACAGTTGGGAGCATTAAATTTAACAACATTATTTTTAACAACATATCTTTATACAAGTAGACTTGAAAAATAAAATACAAATAAAAACATCGTTGGTAGGTACTGCAAAGGAATATGACAAACATCATTCCAAAGCTAACAATGTTTATTAGCTTAACAAAGTCGTGTAGTTCTATCGAAAGCTGTACGTCGCCAGTTGCTATCACCCGTCGCGATCTCTACTCATTAACGACATCGGTTGTGGAGTCGTGACCAGTCGACTGATGCCCCAACCGCCACTGTGAAGCTTGACAAATAATGTTCACAGAGACACGTTCTGTTAGATCATGAACTAACGTCTCAGGGCTATTCCTACGAATTTGTAAAGCTACGAGTATAATAAATATACCTAATACAAACTTAACGTAAATCATTTTAGTTTGGTAGTAAAATGTATTCGTCAATTTGTGAAAAAACAAATGACTTCATAGCTTCGTACTACATATCATTACAATGACTAAACTTTTTCTGTAAAAGGTAAATCAGTAATAAAAGTCAGATTATAGAAGTTATTAAAATAAACTGCCAATATTGAGGTAGATAAAGCTATACATCTCTTCCACAGCAGCTTATCGATCTTACGTCAAACTATAATGTAACTTATTGTATAAAACTACTGTGCTTTTTGTCATAACTATTTATCGTCACTTATTGATTGTATTTAGATAGATTTTATAAGATTAATATTACTTTATAAGTTGTCAATTTATTCAAATGGGATATATACGTTTTATTGTACTATTATGAGTTCAGAAATAACTTCAATGGATACTATGGATTACCTACATAAAGCAAGAGTCATTTACATGGATAAATTGTGTGAAATAAGGCAGGCAGTACGTCTGTCAATCGAACATAGAAGATGATCATCCAAATTATAGATTTCACGCTTTAAACTATATTTTTGTGTTTTGTTTAATAAATAGAAACCACCTTCACTACCTATTGTTTTGGAATATCAGTTTTTTTTGTTATTGTTTACACGAAAAGAGAAAATATAGCGAGGCATTATGATTACAATATTTGTTTTAGAAGATAAAGATAATGTTGTTCAAATACTACTCTACTGCAACAGATAAGGAGAAAAGAAGTTAAATTTCTAAATTTCTGTATTAAAATCTATGTAAATTAGGTTTTTAATGTAAAACATACTAGTTTGTGAATAATACGAACCATTTACAAGCGCATTATCATTTATTGAACAAGTCCGACCAGATTCTCTCGCCTTGAAAATTTCTTGGGAAATGAACAAGATCAGGGTTAATAAAAATGTTATTTATATTTTGTGATAAAAAATACTGATATTTAAAACGCAATATAATTTAATAACACCATTAAGCAAAACAATCCCAGAATAAAATGAAACAAACGAAATAATTTAAGAACTGTAAATAATATTTTATTGTCATCAAATTTAAATAAACAGTTAAGCATAATATTGAAATCGGCTATAAATTATTTTGAAAATAAACAACGAAACCTTATAACCCAAGTCAGTACAACACCAATAAATGTTAGGAATAAAACCACAGTGGTATGAAATATCGCGGGGAAAGCAGGGGAAGCAAGCGTGCAGATTATCTAAAACCTGTTCCAATACACAAACTGCGAATAAATAATAGCCGGTTCAGAACATTAGTCAGATATTGAACTCGAAATCGCAGGGAATAATGTGGGTGGTGTATAATACGAAACCTTGGTGCACTCGAATAAATAATAGATCAAACTAATTCTAGAACACCGACGAGGGCATGACTAACATGTTCTAACATTATCTAACGTAAAGCAACTGCAGGTAATATACTGATATTAAGAAATCAGCAGCTACTAGCAATATATGATTTAGGTACTAGTCCTATATCATCCTAATATCTTAAACCTATATTTTATTATTCAATTTATAAATAAATTGAACAATAAACAATAAGATATAAATTATTTGCTATGTGAAAATATTAGGAATTTATTTAGTGCTATTTTTTCTTTTAATTTTAGCCCGAATAAATCCTTATTAAATGGATAATAAAATCTTGTTTGTTACTAAATAAACAAAAACAATGCTACATCCACAATCTGTCGTTAGATGATGATGGATTTTTAGATGATGGAAATACTATCAAAGTCGAATTTTAAATTAATATAAAATGGAGATTTAATGATGTCAAGCAATCTGTATGCAGTAGTACATCAATGAGCGTATAGCTACAATAGGATGTAACGAGATTTTAATAAACATCAAGCAAGTGGGAGTACAATGGCAGGACGAACACAAAATGCAAGTTGTCGTTAGTTGTAAGACAAATAAGAAAGGAGGGCAAATAGTTCACGGTTCGGGAACCAGTACTTCCTACAAGTCATAGCGTGGTAATTTATTATTTTCCTTTTGGAGATCAGTTGCTTAGTATACCATTCGAATATACATAGTCTAATTACTCGTAATAATGTCTTTTAATCGTGACTATTAGGACGATAAAGATATCTTTAATGTTGTGTTTTAAACACGGTTGCATATTATTACAAAACTAGCCACCCAAAAAAACTTCTCTGTACTTTTTTCTATACAAGTTTCTTAAGTTAGATTTCATTAAAACTTTCAAGTAAATTGACAGCTGTTTGAAAAAATATAACAATAATATTTCAGTTATTATTAACTTACTCGCTACTTAAAATTACTACAAAACACTTGATTACTTCATTTTCAACGGTTAAGTCTAGAATCTATTTAATATAATAGATTATATTATAATAATACAACTTTGGAATATAAAGTATTTTGTTGTACACGTGTATAAAAGTGCATGTAGCTAAAGCACGAAGGAAGTGAGTATGTCGGTATGCTTAGTTATCATATTATGCATGTTCGTAACATAAATTATGTATTATGATATAGCGCATTGTCATTCTAATAATATGCGGTATTACATGTATTATAAATGTTGTTTGGAAAAGTTCTTAGCTATAGAATTTATCACTATACTACCTGGTATACCTGGTTACTATCAGTAGGTTGTGTTAGCTCTAACGTAAGGTTGAAAACGATGGCCTATATTTATTGAACATAATTTAAATTAAGCAGATATCAAGCTGCTAATATTTCCGGGAGTTAGTATATAATGAATGACGTTCTAAGGAGTAGGCCTATTTTCAGCATCAATATCAGTCTTCTGGCTGATGATGATGAGTATATAATCTAGTTTATAATTTTTTTAGTTATTCAGAATTAAGTAAAGCATTAAAAGTAACCTGATACAACAGCTAACATTAATAAAAAAGACGTAAAAATGATATTATAAATATTATTTTTTAAAACTACCTTAAAGTAGTCACTCCCTAAATTGGAGTTCAAGTTACAAGCAATAATTTCTTCGGCATCCTTTACTGTTTACTTACATGCTGGCGCTTCATTTGATTTTGCATTAGATGCCATCACATTTTGATATTTATTATCATGCGCTTAAAGTCCAAAGTGATATTTTATACAAATTGTATACTTTTTTGAACTTACTAAAGCATTTCTAATATTGACCCAGGCCGGGTTGTTCTCACGGAGTTCCAATAAGTGTAGATATTACACTCAACAGCGATCAGTGAGTGTAAATATTAAAAAAATATACTATCGAATGTTTATTATAACATTTTTATTATGTTTATGTAGGTGGCTGTTGACCGATAAAAACTTGATTCGGAATTCGTGTGGTATAAATATTACTGAGAATCGAAGACTTCAACCGTAAACTTTTTTTTTAGGTATATAATACATTAAATTTTATGTTGACGGCTAAGGTATTTAATAAACTAGGAACCCTGTTAAAATAAATTATTATCCTTATTCTCCAGTCAATTGTGATTTATGGAGACAATAAATTATAAGTTATATAAATGAAACAGAATAAATAATTATAAATCCTTTTAGAAAAGTTACAGTTAGCCAGTTCAATGTCTCTATTTTTGTGAATAATGAATCAATTTTAAGAACGAAGAGTGACTTATTCCCGTTTCGGGATGAGCTTGTAAGTTGCCGGTTCCAACTAGGTCCGCATAGTGGATGTGACTGCTACTTGCAGTGATTTAACCTGTATCACCTTCATTCATTGATTGCACTCTAGCCTATCATCAGCAGGCAACATAATTATACCTAGATATTCTTGTTTAAAAATGTCTCAATTTGAAAACACGTTGACGGGGTTCACACGCCTCAGTATGTTGTACTGACAGAAATATTTTAGTAATTAAGCCAACAACGCCATCCCCATGATTCATGGTTAATTTTAGAATCGCGAAACGCTCAGCATGGGGTAATGTGACAAACTTTAAGATCCAAGTTTTAACTAACGAAATATTGAGATGGAAAGATGAGATAAGTGATAATACTTTTGCTTTAAATAATTTTTTTTATTTATTAACTTAAGTATTTAGGTACTAGTCCTATATAATCCTAAAATATTGCACAATGCTCATAGTAAAAAAGTGTTTTTTTTTTTTTATATTGAAACCCCATTAGACCTCGACTTTCCTGATTCCCCGATGACTTGACTGAATTGCCTCGTTCGTCGTTACTATGCCGGTTAATGGTACTTTACCACGCTCCGCTTAAAGGATACAATGTTATATCTATTATAAGTTATAACACATTCTATACTTATCATTGTTTATTATCATATGATTGTGGTTATAAAACAATTACTGATTTCGGTTTAATATAATCGATCATAATAATCACGTGGAAATCTCGACCTTACCAGAGAATTATTTCAGATGAAATTGCATGCTTATTCCAACAATCTATTTAGAAATTGACTCATTTATTATTTGCTATAGATAGATATATATTTGGTTCCATGACATCACACAGACGTAAAGCTATTTGTTCCCAAAAACATTTTACATTCTGGAGATTAACTTGTGTTTGCTGACGTGATTCATGTCTTTTTGCGTCAAAGATATTCATTGCATCTTATTTTTAAATATGCTCTGCATCCGGTGAACTCCCTCAGTTGCCATTGCTAATAACACGTGCAAGGGCATGAGAATCTTTAATATTTAATCATAGTCATCGCGAGTCAAATATTGAAATAAAATCAATCAAATTGTCACGCCTCTTTCCCACGGGGATAGGCAGAGACAACGGAGCGCCACTTGCCACGACCCTGACACAACTCTCTCGCCTCCTTCACAATTCTCCTCATACAAGCTTCACGGTTATGGGCACTAGAAAATAAAATCTGATCGAAAAATACATGAACAATATTCTATACCAATATTCTATATCATGGGGTATTTTTTTTTTATTGTAAGTCGTCTTTTACATGCTATTTTTATCTCGATCTGCCTAATTGTAAGGATGATAGATATCCAAGAGTGCCGTCGACTAAAATTGTATTTAGTCGTCGGCAAAACAAAATTGTTTTAGGTGCTGCTGCTTCATGCATCGCTTAAAAGATCCAAGGTTATAGGATGAGGAGAATACATGGACTAGTTAAGCAATCCACTTTTAGATTGGTCCACAAAGAAACGACGCGCCGAACCTCTTACGTCGACTGCCAATTCGGTGGACAGAATGCGGAGGCTTCTTCCGAACTGTGCGGGTATCACAGGTGTGAAAAGACGACGTAGGGGCAAGCTGTGTTTCGAAGTGATCTTTAGCTAAAGCTTTTTAGAACATTCTCAGTGGTATAGGTGATGAATGACGCAAAAAGCCGCTACGTCTCTGCAAAGTTGCAGGGGCTCCAGAGTTCGCGTGACCTAGCAACAGAGGTCTTTTCTGTGTTGAACTGCACTAGGCTCTCGTTGCCCCGGTGGGTAATGCAATCAAGAACCCGGTCCAGCTCCGCTACGACAGACTCTCTCTCTCGAGTAATTTAATGGAATTACTCGACCTAAACTAGGTTATGATCGTGAGAAATCAGAATAAATTAATCATTTGAATGGATCCTTAGGATACATAAACATGTCACATTCAATTTGTCTATGAGCACGTTTACAATTCATTTCAATTTACTACGACCTTGGAAGTATGTGTCACAAACGGAAGCATGCAATTGACTCATATGTACATCAGATCAATGAACCAATCGTGTGAATTAGGTCATGGGGTCAGATTAACAACCTTATCAGTTGTAGGACGAAATTACGTTAACGTAAACAATAACGTATCTGTTATTTGTTTGCGCAAGTAATCGCGTAGAAGAAGATCAATTGATAAAATAAATATTTATCTCATTTTCTTATTTGAATTAGGCGCAAAAATAAACTTTCTGTTGGCATACTTATAGTTCTAAAGATCTATGTAAATATTTACTAATCCTATTAAAATATTACACACTATTAAAAGGTGCGTGATAGAAGCAAAGTGAAATTTATATTAAACATAACTCAACTTATTTATACCAAACCAAACTAAGGCAAAAATATAATATTAGTAAATCAATAGAAAATCCTCGAGCCTGAAACAGATAAAACTGCCAATTAGAAGCGAAAGCAAGTCGAAGGGTCCAACGCAGATATGAATCCGCACCATATAGGGTTGTTCCATAAAGGGAGAAAATTTAAACTGATTGGACCGCGGACGTGACTCTACAATACACGGTTCTTCTCGCAAAAGGCTCTAACACTTAACCTTGGATCTTTTGTTACCATTTAATTGAATCCTAATTGGGACATCTTTCCCATGAGTAGTTTCCTTGTTTAGGTAGAGTAAATGATAGCGCACATAATGCTCGATTATGGATTGCTCTGTTAACGTTAGAAGAAATTACTTAAAGCACGTATAGACTATCGATTCAGGTAATTGTTATTTTTCTTGTTGCTCCAACAATTTATAAAAACTTGTAAACCACAAAACTTGTTCAAAGTTAAGGGTACAATCTATTCTAATAATAACAAAAGTAAAAGTATCACTGTATTCAATTCAATACAAATTGCCAGTGTTACATAAACCTCAACAAAGCTTGCTTGTCACGTCCTTATTACCATAACAATAGTCCAGGTATAGGATACAAAAACACCAAGGAACACCACCGCGACGTCCACAAATAATTTATGGAAATTACGGTGTACCAAAAAAACATTACAAAGGTGTCTACTCGAAAATTAAGTAGATAGGTTCGGTTTTGTACCACCCCATTGTCTAACACACTTTTGTTGCCGGTGTTGTAAATAGTACTCTATTCTTAGCTTCATGTTCGTGGTTTTTGTTTATTTTTCCCATTTCGGGTTATCGAAAGCAAATATTTTATTTTCTCCTTTCTATATCATTAAAATTGTATCTTAGTCCTTTTACAACCATATTTAGCGCATCTTATTAGGCAGCTACTTTCCGAGTTCGACATTGTCACCAGATAACAGCGGCGTTCGTTGCTAATTGGACAGAATTTATTGCGTACGCAGCAGAAGCCGTTTAATCGTTTGGTCAGCCGCCGTTTGTTTATGTCCATTTAAATACAAGGAATTTGAATTAACAAGAAGATTCTCTAGACCTACACGCAGTTTTCTATAATTTATGTAAATTATACATGATACAAACAAAAGTTTATACCATGTATCTAGTTATTATTATATATTATTTATATATTTTGGTGTGACAAAGTAACTCTAATAAATAATTTTAAAACTAGCATAATATTCATCTTCTATTTTTTTATGTCTACCTACACTCACAATCAGTTCAAAATTTATAGGCTAGTTTAAATGCAGCGTTATCAACCTAAAGTAAGTTTATATTTAATCAAATAAAACCCGCTCTTTAGACACAAACAGATGATGGATTGGTTTCGTAAAGTATTGCAACAGGGCTGTTTCATCAGACAAGAATAGTAACACTCAAGAGACTGGTGAAATGACTATACTAGCGTTTCCTATATTTTTTAAACAGTAGGTCGATGTATTCTAAATTATTTTTCCTATATTATTGTGACTAGGTTACTAGACATCTGATTTCGACTTACCTGATGTAGAATATCGTTCTTATAAAAAATCAATATGTCCTAAATAAATACCCTCCTAATGTAGTGTATTATAAATATACATTAGTAATGAAAATTAAATAGAAATATTACGCACACATCAGTCGGCTGCGATCCGGAATTGAGCCGTTTACTAAGCGCGCTCTGACTACTGAGCTACACAGCGCCTATACATAATTTTTCAAACCAATTTTAATTAACAGTTTATAGAATCTAAATTCTTCTAGACATGAATGAGTGTTAATTACTAAAACATTTTTTTAAGAATAATAAATATTGAGTCCTACTCACGGCGCGTATACAAATGGACAGTGAAATTAAAGAAAAAGATAAAATTTTTTCATAACCTTTTTTTTCTATCTTTTTATTGATAAAAGAAAATATGGACATATTATTTGCTAAAGGCAGCAGGAACTCTATAGATACTGCCTGATTCCTATGACACCACACAGGGCCGTCTTAAGCATATTCAGCGCCGGGGTGCGAAAGTCAAGGCTCCGTTTGCGTGGCCTCAGTGTAGTAGGTACCTATCGAAATTTATGACAGTCGGCATGCGCCCCCTAAGACTCTGCGCCCGGGTGCACCGCACCCCTTGAACCCCCGGGTAAAGACGGCCCTGACACCACATTTGGTATCATTACAGCATTCGGTCTTCTGGGTGTTAAATGGAATTAATAATAGCCCACGCTTTTGATTCGTCTTTGTTTACATTTCTTCGCGAATCGACCCATTCGTAATAGTTAAACGTTAACCTAGTTAAAATGGGAAAGCGGCCCTTCTTATAATCTATGGCTTTCTATTTTTCGATAGTACTGGGTTGCTATGAAATTTTGAATGTGGGCGAACTCGTTAGTTTCGTAAGTGAACATTAAAAGCAACGCGAAGCATCTATGCATCTATGAAACAATCATATTTCTAACTTCATTGTTTTGTATAATGATAACTTTAGTATTTTAAAGTTTAAACATAAATATTAAAATAGCCAAAGATCCTAGATATAAGAAGGTTACAAAGCATTACTTGTATTATTTACAAAATGGAAAGCAATATGTCTATGCGATGTAGGCGCATCTTTTTCTTTTGGAATCCTTCCAAATTTATTTGCTTTTACATTAAGTTCAATATACTAATTAAAATATCTTAAACGACAACTAAGAAGGCCAATAAGGCGACCGTGGTGTAGTGGCGGTGCTATGGAATGGTGGGCAGTGCAAACCGAGAGCAAGAGTTTGATACCACCCATCAATACCAAAGTATCTTTGATATATGTACTTTGGTTATCCTGTTTCTATGATACAAGCACTTAGTAGCTTAGTATAGAAATGTAATATTTTATATGCAAATAACAAACACGAAGAGACGATAAACAATTTGATGCATAATTTGTCAGAATTCGCGTGAGAGTGCCTTCATGAATAATAAAATTGATTCTTACTCGGCCTGTCAAATGATGTTTCAATAATCTCTATTAAAATTCATGCAAAATTATTAATCCTACTCCATATGGATTCTTATTTGCATACAATTGTACTATTCCTTTAATGGCGATGTAAAATGATACGTTATGAGGTCAGTGACGTCATCAGTTAAATATTTTAAAATTATTTGGCATAAGCCTTATATATAGCAGGTATAAACAATAACTGCTATATACGAATATAAGACTTTTTAAAATGGATATTAATTCATTTTGAATTTCCTGCATTTCCTATAAATGATTTTAATAGTTGGATATCCAAAGAGACAAGATTTATTTAGATTAATGGAAACTGATTATTCCTATAAATTTGATTTTCTGGGCTTAATTCTATACATATTTCGTAAAATGGATTAGTTGTTTAAACTGTTTTTAAATAATATAGGTAAATAATTTAAGTTCAATTCGTTCTGAATGTCACATGCCCTTTTTCCATAAAAGGTAACCTTTTTAAAATACCTCGCCCCACACGACAATAGTTTCCACTTGTAAAATAATATTATTATAAATTTACCCCATAACACAATGGTTTATATATTTTTATATCATAACACTAACTATAGCATTGCACAGAATAACAGTAACTTCACAAGAAATTCGCAATTTTAAACCATAAATTTAATGATTCAAACCTGCCATAGGTAATGTTTACGACTAATAGATAAAGTTCTGAGAATTTAGGTTTATATTAATTATAAGGAATAATGGCAATATGATAATAAAGAGGAAGGAAACAAACATTATTCCAAAATTTAGGTTTATTAAAAATTGATTTATTTTATTAAATTTATAAGGTCGCTCTAGCTGCAATGATTACGTAACGTTGTCGGTTTTACAACAATAAAAATCTCGTGGAGGTGAAGCCGCAAAACTATTCTCTTTTACACAACAAATAAACAGATCAATGACAATAGACAGGCATTTAAAGTCCAGAAGGTGGCACTTGAAGACTGAATCTTATAGCTTAGCCAGCAAATGAACACAGACGACCTTTGTCACCTATGATCTTAGCCAACGTTCGAGATGAAGTCAAAGAGCCCGCAAAGTTAACTTTGTACGTGCAACTACCATTGAGATCTTTATCATTGCATATAGTCTCTTTATGCAGACAAATAGCAATAAAACTTTAAGGTGAAGAATCAAATGCTCACATAAACCTTAATAATTATGTAGATAAGGTTTAAAGGTTGCAAGAGATACACTACGAATCGTAGGATTTAAACAATCTCTAACTTAAGATCTCGCCGGCTAAACAATCCCTACTCAATCTTTCGCAAATATTTTAATATAAAACCAATGTTTTAGCCTTTACTCTTTCTTGCTTAATCTAAAAGGTAATAAGTTCATTAAACTGATATTATACATTATTGAAAAAATCTCAATATTTTAACAAACTAGCGTTAATAAGATACTACACAATAGCTAAATGGTATTAAAGTAAAAGCATAATTTATGACACCAATTCACAAGTTTGTTGCATTACAAAAAAAAAGGTAACATCATAACATCCAAGTGAGAATAAAAATAACATTTTTTACATTACAACATCGTCCGTTCCAGTTTTTCATTCATAAAAGTCAATGTTTTGATGTAGTTGCATCATGGAACTCCGCCATAATCTTCGTGGATTTTATTAAGCTCCTAAACTGCACAACAAACAGGATGTCTAAAATAGTTTTGTCAGAAACGATTATGATCAAGATAACAAAACAACACCTAACATTATTACTAAAATTGATTAGAATGTTATTTGATAGCTTGGCTATAGTTTAAAATAAACATATATCATTAACATAAGCATATTAAAACAATATATCGTTTATTATTACTATATTGCTACCTAGATATAAATTAGAATATGTTATAAACAGGGAAATCAGACGGTATCCAAGCAGGTGGGCTAATAAGGGCAGCAAATAATAAAACGAGATAATGGAAAGAGGAACAGTTCCTGTGGAAGCTAACCAATATGGCAGTAGGTAACATAATCAACGATGATACGTCGCCCCTTGCATTTTCGACACTTGCGTTTCGGAGTAACTATGATTATGACTTCGCGTGATTATGGACAGATTAATACGCCCTCGTATGCATGAGCTATGTATGTCCTTGATTAGCTATGTATAAAAAATCCGTTTTTTTCCGTACTTATAATAACAAGGATACGACATATTGCAAACTACACGGAGTTAAATCTAATACTTAACAAATAAAATTGTTTCTTATCATAGAAGTAAATGTAGATTGTTACCGCCTATATAAGTTAAAAAATGTGTAGGTAAGTCATAAACTAGTTATTATTGATTGATCAGTTAAAATGAATTATTATGAATTATAAATAAGAGTTATGTACGAAATTCGGTTTTGAATAGGTCGAAAAGCGTTATAAACAAAGTACCCTTTTAAACAGTGAATCAATTAAAATGAGTGTTTCAAAGGAATAATATGATGAAGGTGGCTGAGCAATGAATCACGATCTGGGAAGAGAAGCAATTATTCCAAATAAATTCTTCCTATTATGAGTCAATGTAAGTTATAGTTAACTCGCATGTGGTAAACAAATGTTAATAACAATAAATATTTTTATGAGAAACTTTATGTGGCTTTTTTATTCGTATAAGTTTTAAGTAGGGGATCATTTGTTTATTAAAATAACTTTCAGTATGATTACAAGTATACAGACCGTGAAGTGATTTGGTCGCGTTTCGGGATCAGCTTGTAAGTTGCCGATTCCAACTAGGCCGGCATAGTGGGTGTGATTGCTACTCACAATTATTGAATTGTAGTAGCAGTGGTATCCATTCATGGACCACACTCCAGCTTAACATCAAGCGGTGTGCTTTCATATGTCGAGTCACAACAAAATAAATAAAGCTATCTGTTGCACAAAGGCTTGTTATTTAAAAAAAGAATGTATTGGAATAAAACATCTATTCATTCATTTAAATCTTAATGTCTATCGATTTAATCGAATTTAGTATCGAACGTATTCAAAAAACTTACGAATTATGCCACAAAAATCTTAAGCTTTCAAATCTATTATTCGACTGCATATCTTAAAGTTTAAAGTATTAGTATGTCAAATTTTTCAAGGGTCACCCATCACTGTTGTCCCAGCTGCTTACCATCATGCTGTACGACCACCGTTTTTAGTACAAAATCAGAATTCATTTCGTCCAAGTCTTTAAACATAGAGGATAAACGTTTTGGACCTACACCGGACACACTAACGCTAATCACAACATCACACAATAGAACTGTTTTATTTATCCAGTACACGGAAACTCTAGCATGAAGGGAACTAAGTGGGTGGCCAGAAACAAACAATATCGAGACTTGATCAGTGCATGTCATTGTTTTAAGAAAGAGTAAAAGGACTGCTTTATAAGGTTTCTTTATTCGTTTCTGTGGAAAAGGTAAGGACTTTCTCATTTTGGGATAAATGTCGAATTTCATCGTAAAGTATTACTGTTCAACTATACAGACACTGGTCAAGTATCTATTTATTATATAAAGTCCATGCTTAGGCATTAGCTAATATCTAATACCGAAACAAATTTACCTATATATTTTTTACCCGAACAGATATTGTAATAAAATATTATTAATAAAATAGTCGTCTTTCTGTTGTCCATAAATCAGAAAAAAGCCAGCGGTATGATGTCCATCTTTGTACGCGGTGCATAATAGTTTTAATGGATAAAAAAAGTAGAAAATTAAACGCTTTCTTAATTGCATGCCCAGGTCAAAATTTTTCAATTTCTCCAAATTCACAGAGGAGCTGGGACGACATAAACTGTAAATTGACTTATGACAATCTATTGAGCAGTAGTACAGGTTCGGCGCGTGCTAGGCTTTTGGCCGTGGGTACGCATGAGGCCGGCTACTGGCTTCACGCGTACCCTTCGTCAAATACAGGAACATTTCTTGAGCCTGACACGCTCCGAATCGCAACCTGTCTACGGCTTGGGGTTCCGGTCTGCGCTCCTCATAAATGTCCCTGTGGCAGTGATGTCGACAAGCTAGGACATCACGGACTGTCATGCCAAAAAAGTGCAGGCCGGTTCTCGAGACATGCCGCACTTAACGATATCATACGCCGGTCTCTTGCCTCCGTCAACGTGCCAAGTCTACTTGAGCCGACTGGTATTGCAAGAGATGATGGTAAGAGACCGGATGGTATGAGTTTGATTCCATGGAAGATGGGCCGGGTGCTGGTATGGGATGCAACCTGTTCAGACACGCTGGCACCTTCCCATCTACATGGAACCAACAGCAGAGCTGGTGCGGCTTGTGAAGCGGCTGAAAAAGCTAAAGCGTGCAAATACAGGGGTCTAGGCTCCGAGTATGATTTTGTCCCATTCGGTGTCGAGACCCTTGGTCCGTGGGGTCCTAGCGCTTTAAGGCTTTTTAAGGAAATATCAAAAAGGTTAGTCGACATCACAGGAGACCGAAGAGTTGGCAGCTACCTCGGACAAAGAATTAGTCTAGCTATTCAAAGGGGGAACGCTGCCAGTATCTTCGGAACCTTGCCTAAAGGGACTCCTTTTAATAATGTATTTTAGTTTATTTTTTTTTATCAATATGTTATATTTCTGTTTTAATATTAGTTTATTAAAGTTAATAAGTAATTGTAGTAAAAAAAAGTTAACATTATGAATATGAAGAATGGAAGAAAGAAAGTGGATCTTGGAAATTGTCTCTAACATAACTCTGGCATCTTGTCGTTCGGAATGGCGTTCTAAGGGGGAGGCCTATGTTCAGTAGTGGACGACTTCTGGCTGATGATGATGATGATAACTATTTAATTGATCCACATACGCATCGTGTTAACAATTGCTTATTTTCACAGATCGTTGTAACTAATAAAGTCAAAATTAAAACTTTATTCAACATTAATAAAAACAAAAATATTCAAATAAATTCTTAGTCATCAGCCAATAGGCAAGACTAAATGGAATACCAAAAATAAACAGAACGTTGATTGAAAACTTAAAAATAGTGAATCAGTGTTCTTGACCGGATCCTCTTGAAACCGAAACATCAAGTGCAATGTTACAGCCAGCACACCTTAAATAGATTATATATGGCCTCTACTAAGCTTTTATAGAAAACACAGATACAGTTTAACCAGAATCGATAATTATAAGGGAACTTATTTGTAGATAAAAAGTATTCTTTGTAATTGAAAAAATTAAAGGACTATTGTACCATCTAATATAAGTAGTTCGTTATTTTATTTATTTATTTTAAATATACTGTTTTTTCCTAATAACGAGCCGTTTAGGCATTAAAATATTTATTTTAGAAGTGCTGTTGGAAGTCTGGTGATCGAGAGTTTTCAAATGTGCAGACCGCTTGATACGTGCCGGCACCATATAGGCCGGCGAGTTTAATAGTACTGTTACTTGTAGTTATGTACTGTATTCCAACCTAACATTAGAAGGGGTTTAGTTAATACTCATAATAGAGCAACACTCAAAACCACTTGAAGTACCAAGCATATCCCTACAATAAAGTATCATTTACGATGGAACGTGCCTTTAATGTTGATATGTTACTACTGAAGTGGGAGTTTTAGGATTTATTACTCCTTCAAATATTTTGAAAGATTAAAGAAGGCAATTTAAAGAATGAGTAGGTAGATAGTCAACATTCCAGATAAAATACCTTCCGCAAAAGTTAAATTGGAATTCAAGATTGAAGTTTCTTGTCGCTAAGCCTTTTGGTAAATTGATTTGTGAGTTACACATTGATGAAGATTCGTTATTAAAACTTAGCAAGACAATAATACATAAGTTATGAACAGATAACCGAATATAAATATATTAATTGAATATACCAAACTCCTTGTATAACCGAACATACCTTTAATCCATCCATTCAATATACCTATCGCATCCCAATCCTTATTTACAGACAAAATAGCATATAGACACACATAATCTATTCCAAATAATATTAGGGATAAATCATTACCCAATTATCACAACTCAACTCAGGCTAAAAACAACGGAGAGTTATTTTCCACGATTCTTAAACAACTGTTTAGATTCCTTTAAATTCACAATTCTCTTTATACAGACGCAATCGTAATAGGCACTGCAGTCTGGCAGAGTTTTGTTTTTATTTAAAAGAATACAATGATACCTAATTCATATTAATTAATTTTAAAACCCAGACACGAGTATCGTTGTTGTTAAGCCAACAAGCAATTTGTTACCGAGTGCTTTTTATGTAATGGTCATCCATCATTGTACGAAAAACACGCCGACAAGGATACTCAACGCTTTCTTTCTCATTTACAAGATTGACATCATTGAACTTTGCCGCTATGGACATGATTTAATAAGGACCAACGTTACTAGAAGTGTTGATAATTGGATTTTATTATTTAGTTTAGTTATCTTACTGTTTCTTATGTTTTGATTTAGAAGTTATTAAAGCACCCTGTTCATTAATATTATTATTATTTTGGTAATTGAGACTCGACATCTAACCCTGACTTTTCTAATGAAACAAGGAGAAGTCCACAAGCGCAGACGATTGAAAAAAAATGGTTAGCTTACGTTTGCCTTAGTCACCGTCACCACGTTGGCCATTAATATAGGGTTTATTTTACATTTCTATACTAAGCTGCTTATATTACAGAAACAGGAAGACCAAAGTACATACATCAAAGATACATTAATACTGGCAAGTGGTATTGAATCGGGGGTTTTATTGGTTTGCGTGTATTACTATAAAAAAGCTTTTCTATTGGCCTAATATTATTTATATTAACAAATATAATAGATTTAATGATAACCAACGAATTATAGTGATTATGTTTCGAAATAACTAATATTTGTTTCTATTTAATAATTAAATAACAATTAATTAAAATTAAAGAGGAGATGTCTACTCGTACCTTAAACAGGCAACAACAACAAGAGTGTAATTATAACCATTTATATAATACATATAATTAATCTATTGTGGAAATAAATATATTCTACCAAGGATGTATTTTCTATTATAGTATAATATGCCTAAAGCTATTATAGAATAAGATATGAATACGTTTTCACAACAAAATGTCAAGTTCTCGATTAAAATTTAGTTATAATAACTCCCTCAAGGTAAGAAATTTCATTCGATTACAAATCTTTTACCTTGATTAGGCCTAATCATCTTTTTTTTTGTTATTCTAACCATATATAGTAATATAATAGAATAAACAAAAACAATGAAAAAGGTATATTTTCAGAAATTGTCTTTAATTACCCATAAATATTGTCGTATAAATGAATGTTTATGATGGTATGTCTTATACTGCTGCATAAAGTAGAAATATAGCGAACCAATGGCGCACGTTTGTTGATAAATTATTCCGTCTCTACAAAAAGATTTTTCCACCCTCAAATATACCCGGGGTACATACACCAAAAAAAAACATTACCAAACTAGCGTAACTGATATAATTTATAATCTAACTAAAAACCTATTTGATCAGCTAAAAGACGTCTAGTGCTACTGTCTACTGCGGTAGATGAACGCCAGTTGCATCTACCGGTTATTCATGACTTCTTACTATGTCGTCAACTCATCTATTGGATGCCTGCACTACGTCTTCTGGTTTGTGGTCTTCCGGATCAGCTAATTTTAATATGTAAAATCAACCTGACTGGAGTCACCAAATATGCTTGTAAGCTAGACTTTGGCCTGAATAAATACTGATTAGTTATGCTATTGTTTTTATTTTTCTGTTGGTCCCTAAGGTTAACTGGCAGCGAATATCCAGCAGCATTAAGTTCGCCTTTGTACATAATGCATAAAATTTCAAAAAGAAAATTATTTAATGTATTTTGTTATAAGACAGCAATATAATAGTGATGTACATCGTAAAGTACAAGAACATAGCTTTACGACTTTATTCTTCTTAGAACATGTTATATTGATGTTTCTACAACAAATAGTATTAAAGTGAAATATTTCTTTTATGTTAGAGTTTAAAGCCGACATTAAGTAAGATATGAAGTAAATCTAAAGGAATAATGGTTTAGTACGATAGATTTAACGTCCTACAACCTATTCGTAGCTCTCGCAATAAGTACCACAGATGCCATTTCACTGAATACAAAATAGATTATTATTAATTTTGTATAAATTACCAATGAAAATTAACATTTTAAAAAGGACGACCTACAAAATGTTATTTTAGCCGGTATAGTGACGGCAAAAAATATTCACAATAAATTAAATAGAAAAAAAATCAAGCGCTCACCACGTTCTGTGACCGGGGAGCTGCTCAGCGCCTATGTGCTGCGTCGAAATACCTCAATCCTATTTTTTTATCATTCGTAATACGTAATTAATAGGTAATAAGGCTTAACTATGTACTTTTATTAAAACAAAGATTATATTAAATAATTATGTATATAAAGAAAATTATTCATTCTAAAAATTTCCTAGTTTACCTTTCATCCATTTATCTTCAGTGAAAACTTAGTCATCATTTATTACCTGCTGAAACTCATTTTTCACAATGACGTAATAACTGCAGTTTCACAAACTTACCTGAAAAAGAAAATGAATTGTGTAAATGATAATTATAGTGATAATTTATGACTTGTAATTTGATTATTAGGTCGTTTTCAACAACCTTTGAACCACGTTTAAGCGATATACGTCTATCATACATTTTATATTTGTTTATATCAATAAGCCGTCTTTATTATTTTCGTTAATTAATTTGTAAAAATAATTCAGGGGCTGATTTTTCTTAGTTAGCATCATTGTATGATAAACTGTATTACCTGAAATACAGGTTTTATACCAAGTTCAGGCATAGACGTACTATATTAAAGTTTGAGGTAACATTTAAAGACATAAGTTCAATATCACTGTAATAAGTTCCCGATTTCTTCTTTGGAAATTAATTGTAATAATAACTTAGGGTTAGAGTCACGGACCACGCAAGGCAATTAAAATTAAAAATAAATACAAAACATCTTTCTCGAAATTACTTATCTGAAATAAAATTTTACGAAGTTACGTCTTTGCACTTAAAACTACATCTTCATCCAGCATTAGTCTATAGAAAAGGCCAATTTTGCTTTACAATTACATAAGATATGTCGAAGTATAATGTGCGTTATAACTTTTTTATTTCCTCTTGCGTTATAAAACAATGTTTAATGAGTAGTTGGAACCAGCCCTTGGCTAAGGAAAAATTAAAGTACTTATGATTCTAAATAATATGACCTTCTTTGTGAATTCTGATGAAACTTTAAACAAATATATTTAGTAATGAAAGGTTTATGATTCATAGAATTTCGAGAGTTTAATACATTGCCATATTTCTAAAATTATGGTAGTACTGTTTCTTACGATATTTATTAATTTTGATCAAAAAATACGATTATCATAAAATAACATGTAAACGAAGAAAATATATAAATCAGATAGGTCTAAATGAATAGCCTAATGAGCTAGATTTTAATTATTTACAAACAGAACTTTTATATTTTACGTGTGTATTTTTTTATTCAAACTAAAAATAAACTAACTAATAAAACTAGCTCAGAGCCATATAATTTTTTAAAACCATAACATGACCAGATAAAAATACTCGTATCTTCACAGTTTAGGCCCCTATAATTTCTTAACCTTTCTCTACAATTAGTTCACCGATCGAGTTAGATAAAACAAAAGGTAATTGGTAATTATGTTTATTATAATAATATCGATGTTATCGGACAATAACATTGAATTTAAACAGAGTAATTGTAGCATAGTTTACATTTCGTCTTATGTAAGCGTTTAGGCATTATTTAATAATAATGAATAGACCAGCAGTTTTCGCTGATGCGTCTTTTATCAACGCTTCTGGTTTACTTGTAAGTCATGTGCTTATCAAGTCTATTATTAAATTGCTTGACTGTATCTGCCCTAATGACACTTTTTATTACGAATTGCATTAATAGTTGTCACTGGAGTTAACGGATTTGGTGCAGTGCAATCTAAATAGATTAAAAACACCGCACAGCAACAAAATTTGTATTGTTAAAATGTCACGGAACTTGCTTGCAAAAATCAGGCCTTGTGGCTCATAGATGGCCATTGGTGCCGGAAATTTCCCGAATAGAGACTACGTACAGAAAAACGCAGAGTAGGACAGAGACTAGAAATACTGACGACCTGCCACACGGCAAGGGAAAACCGCTAGATGTAAGCCACTTCCAAAATGTAAATCGCGGGGGAAGACTTATTCAGCAGTGGACGATTATTGTCTGACATGATGATTTTTTTGTTTCTATACCAAACTTCTAAACGTACTTGTATCATGAAAACTGGGCGATCGAAGTACATTATATCAAAGATACCAATTACTTTTATTATTACCAATACTTTAGTTTTAACCTAAAGTTCTTGGTTAACCATTTCATTACCGCTAAACCATTATCGCTTTAAAATATTAGTTAATTATTTTATTTCAACCAATCACAAAAATGTCTAAATCGTGTCGCTTTATTTGAACGCGTAAGACAACATACGAACCCATACATTAACCTCAACAGTCGAGACAAGTGCATCCTTTGGGCTCGTGCTCGTCTGTTTGATTTTTATCAGCGTTTGTTTATTAATAAACTGTTTTTAAATTTCTTTTATCAGATCGGCGTTTAAGAAAATATTTATTGCGATAACCATTATTGAAATATATGGCGTTTGAGTTACAATGGGTTTTAAACTGTATACGGAGTGCATTATGATACGTTGTTATTAACTTAGGTACTTTAATTTTGATTAAGTATTAGTAGGTATTATAGGTTTTGTATATCAGGATAGTAAAAAGTGTGCATTGTTGTTTTTATTGCATATATCTGGAGGAATATTTTAATTACCAAATTTAGAGTGGTTATTTTAAGAGTGGTGGTACCCAGTCTGTCGATCCGGGGTAGTACCACCACTTACAAGTGTATACACTTATAAGGTACAGACGGCGAAGTGACTTAATCGTGTTTCGGGGTCAGCTTGTAAGTTACCATTTCCAAGCAGGCCGGCATAGGAATGCAAGTAGTTGCAGTTGTTTAAATGTAGTAGCAGTCGCCTCAATTCGTGGACTGCACCCAACTTAAAATCAGGCAGGGTGTCGGCAACCTTCTTTTAAGAAGAATAAAATTAGCTATGGGCGTAGTTCTACTCAGCTTCCATGATGCAAATAAAATAAATATGAGTATTTTAAATGCATGATCATATCATTAATCGTAGATTGAATAGGTTACTCTAATTTTAGTGGCATAAAGTTTATAATACATTGGCCCTCTTAGTAAGCAAATGTTCATGGGTGTCAAATGACAGAATATGTTATGCATTAAAGTTTTAATTCCACGGTGAGCCTCATCCGTTCAGTTTATCCAGCCAATGTTTTTTTTGCCACATGCATTCTTGTACACTTTTAACCATAATTCTTGGGACAACGTAAAATTATTAAAATAAAATAAATTTAGTTATTCTGCCAGATTTTATTTACTCTATTTTCTCTGCCTATGCGTGACTATGCGCAACATACGTGACAATTAGTTTGAGTGACTTTCCTTTGGCGAACGAAGACTGAGAAAACCGCAAACTGAAAACGTTTTATTTTTCAGAAGTGGCCGCTCTTTGCCCTATCCTTGTTTACCATTAGGTTAAGTCAGATATTTATGTAACGTAAATTGTTTGTATAAGGAAACTGGTAAAATAATTTATAAAAACAAATCATATCATATTACTAAACAAACAACAATTAAAATATATTCTTATATTTATTTTATTCCTCTTAAATTATTCTTCAGTATACAATAACCACATAAATAAGCTTGGTGGTATGAAAGACCACCTTTTACGAACAAATCGAGTTTGGTGTAGAGTTACAAACGACTACCATTCCAAAAGGCGTCTGGATTTCGTTCAAACTAATAATAATATCAATATTTCAAACATGGCTACCTTAGATAAATGGATAAGTGGTCCTTTTATGGGTGCTACCATTTTGTATAAATAATGCATCCACTCCAGCATTTCCTGCAGGAACTAACAATACTTATCTTACATACAATTTACTTTATCGCATGTTACCGTTCAATATATGTATTTATAAATAACTAATTAAGGTATTCAGTTTTTAAAAGGCATAATTCCGATATGAGGAAAGCGAGGGAGTTATGTCAGGATCGTGGCAAGTGGCGCTTCATTGTCTCTGCCTATCCCTGCGAGCTTTTCCCATTTGATGACAATTTAACGTGTTAATTTGATTGATTGATTGACACTCGTAAGTCACTCAGTTCCATAAGGACTTGTTAAAATTTTAGAGGTTATTGTTTGTTACGTCAAAATAGAATACCAAATAAGGCTTTCTGTTGCTTAAATTGTCATTAGAGCTTATTGACAATTTTTGGTTTTATAAGTTAAATTTAACTACAGTTTCTGCAACTAAGTGGTACCTGGAGGGTAAGTTCAAGTGTAAGTTCACAAAAAAAATTTAATGAAAGTGCCCATTGTTACTATTTTTTAAAGATTAGATACAGAAATAGTGCATAAGATTTTTTATTATTATTTTAATCATGAACTTTTTTAAGGGCGACAAAGTCTTGTGTTTGATCATCGAAAAAAGAGCAAAGAAAGGCGTCTCATTCACTCATGGATTTAGGTTAAGCGATGTGTGTGTACTATGCCAGTCAAATGTGTATTGAGACGTAACAAATATATTTTGAAATATCATTGAACTGGATGTAATCTATTTAAATTAGAGTCACTTGTAAATAGGTTTAAATTCTGGACACATTTTTGAAGAAATTTCTTAACTATTATAAATACTTTTAAAAGGGAACTCTTTTGTTTTAATTTATAAATAAAAATTACTAATTTGTAATTTTACTATTCCTATAAGTTGTACATTCCTATAAATATTAATTGAAATACTAAACCAATAAGTACAAAAGTATACAAATTTATATAATAAAAATATATTTTTTGTAGAGAACATTACAATCAATCAATCGATCAAATTGTCACGCCTTTTGAAGGCTATACAGGGATAGGCAGATACGATAGGGCAATATGTAATATAAAAGAAAATACTTTTTTGCGGGCCATCGCGTTTATTTTCGAAAGCTTTACATTTGTACCTAGCCATTACAATCACGGGTATGACTGCAAATCCTTAGGAAAGCAATTTTATTTCATAGACAATGTTCGCGTAAAATCTCTAAAAATGCTATTATATAATAAATTTCTAATACGAGTCATAAACTTTCAAAGCTTCAATTTAGTCGATATAAATTCTCCTTGCATAAAAAATACATACACAAAACTTCGTCGAAAGAAAAGCCATAATAAAGAAAGCGAAGGACCCTGCTCGTAATCATGGCAGATAAAAACTTTGTTATATTGAAACATTCTAACCGAAAAGATGCAATCTCATCTTAAAACGATGTTTCAGACGATGACGTCACCCGGTCGACGACCCACCATTCTACATCGAAGCAAATGGACAAAATTTGCAGTCAAAACAAAAATATAAACATTAGTTTTAGAAATATCAACCTAATCCCTCAAGTTTAAAGTTGATTTTAGTTCAAAATAATATCATATAAAAAGTGTCAATAGAATTTGTTATAAGAAACTCTGAAAAGGTAATCAGCTTGTGCTTTGTTCGCTTGTACTATCAGACACATAGCACAAGCTTATTTTAATAATAGTGTACAGACCGTTACGTGATTAAGTCGCGTTTCTGGATCAGCTTGTAAGTTGCCCGTTCCAACTAAGTCAGCAAAGAAGTTGCGGCCCCAAAAAAATTACTGTATATACTTTTTCGAATATCAAATATTATAGTTTGAACAATAAATATTTTATTATTAATAAATTTTTTCTTATTTTCCGAAACGAAACAAAATGTCAGTGGAGAAAAAATGACCCTGGTAGTACGTGTGCATAACAAGTGTCTATATATGTATATTGTACGTACTCGTATATACCCGTGTGTTTAAGTTAACGACGAGTCCATTTAAAAGTTTATTCATGGACGCTTTTAGTCATCTGTCAGTGTAAATAAATCCTTCTACAGCGTCTTGTATGAACGGCTTACAAGACAAACTATTTGGTTTTATTTCTTGATTACACGCATTATTTTTTTATTAAACTTGGTTGCCCACTATGCACATTAGGATCGTTTTAAAGAGATGTAGCCAAACAGTTATTTGGTGTTATTTTGCATAGTCTGCCGATCCGAGGTTTCGGCACCTTGAAACTTGAAAGTTGCCAGTTTTAACATTTATTTATTGCTAGATTTTGCGCGGACATTCATTAATGGATTAAACAAAATTTTATGTGGCTTAATAATAAAATTGTACAATTATTAACCAAAAATATACGCGATAGTAAGCCGCATAAAATGTGTTTAATTTATTAATTGTTAAAGTTTACTAATCGTCAAGTTTCATCCTAATATATATATATATATATATATATAATATAATAATAATAATTTTGGCCGTGGGTACGCATGAGGCCGGCTACTGGCTTCACGCGTACCCTTCGTCAAATACAGGAACATTTCTTGAGCCTGACACGCTCCGAATCGCAACCTGTCTACGGCTTGGGGTTCCGGTCTGCGCTCCTCATAAATGTCCCTGTGGCAGTGATGTCGACAAGCTAGGACATCACGGACTGTCATGCCAAAAAAGTGCAGGCCGGTTCTCGAGACATGCCGCACTTAACGATATCATACGCCGGTCTCTTGCCTCCGTCAACGTGCCAAGTCTACTTGAGCCGAATGGTATTGCAAGAGATGATGGTAAGAGACCGGATGGTATGAGTTTGATTCCATGGAAGATGGGCCGGGTGCTGGTATGGGATGCAACCTGTTCAGACACGCTGGCACCTTCCCATCTACATGGAACCAACAGCAGAGCTGGTGCGGCTTGTGAAGAGGCTGAAAAAGCTAAAGCGTGCAAATACAGGGGTCTAGGCTCCGAGTATGATTTTGTCCCATTCGGTGTCGAGACCCTTGGTCCGTGGGGTCCTAGCGCTTTAAGGCTTTTTAAGGAAATATCAAAAAGGTTAGTCGACATCACAGGAGACCGAAGAGTTGGCAGCTACCTCGGACAAAGAATTAGTCTAACTATTCAAAGGGGGAACGCTGCCAGTATCTTCGGAACCTTGCCTAAAGGGATTCCTTTTAATAATGTATTTTAGTTATTTAACTAATATTAATTTTTTATAGTAAATATTGATTTTCCTAATTTATTTATTAACATTCATATAATAATCATATTTCTAGTAACCATAAAATATAGAAATGTGGCAATAAATAATTAAAATTAACTGGTGGGTATAAATTTAATCTGAGGCTAATCCAATAATTGCTACGGACTAGGATCTAGAAATCTAAGAGAAATTACAGCTATAATTAATAGTTGTAATTGATTACAATCAATACCAATTTACAATTAAGTGTGTAGGCAGAGTGTAACAAATCATTTACGAGTATTTCATAAATATTTATATGCTATATCCCATAGATAAACCCTAACCGTTATTAATGAAAACTCTCTAGGTTGCTATTCTGTAGGTCCAGATTTTTTTTATTGTAACTCGGTGTTTTACCACCGATTCTCCTGCGCCTGATTCTCTAAATACATAATAAGTTTGGCTGATCTGAATCTAGCAGCATTATTCCGCCTTTTGTAATTTTAATACAACCAAGTTTTAAATAAAATGAAAAAATATTATTAGTGAAAGTATTATGATTTCACCTGGGACAAAATAGTGGTAATTTTACGATTCTAACGATGGTATGAACTGGATACCATAGTTCATACCATCGTTAAAGTTATCATCATTTATTACTGCCCCACTAGTTTTTACGATTAAGACATATAAAGTTAGACATTTCGCAATATTTGTTCTCGTACACGCAAACCGAATACAGTCATATCTTACTACACAGAACAATTAGAATACAGAACAATTATGTCACTATGTGCTATAATCGCCAATTCCATTTACCGATAGCGGTAGAGTCTTTAACATACATTTACGCGGATTTGAATAACTGCAGACTACAATGTAGGCACTTGTAAGAAAATTATGAAAGGATTTGTGGTGAGGAATAAATAGTAAAAATAATTAATATATATTGATTTACGTAGTTACTCTAAACTCGATAAATGTATCTAATGAGTAGGTACTTAAAACTGTTGGTTGTTTATTGTAAAAACATACAGTTAATAAAAAAGTTAAGAAACAGACATTTGCTCAGGATCAAACAGGCAGACAGGTGGTGGTAATTTGCCCAGTTTTTTGATCTGAGGTAGAACTTATACCATGACTTCCAAATATACAGACCGTTTTTAGGTCGCTATTAGGGGTAAGCTTGAAAGTTGTAGGTTCCAAATAGGCTGGCATAGTGAACGTGACTTCTACTTATAGTTATTTACCTGTAATAGCAGTCGCCTCCATTCACGGATCGCACTCTAGCTTAAGTGCTGTCTACAGTCGAGTCACATTAAAAAAAACGAAACCTGTATGAGTAATAGACGTTAATAAACCCTAGTATTATTCCCCGTAGATTTATAAAGTAATAAAGTTTATTATGTTCCTTAATTTAATTATTAATTGCCGCAAAGCGAGCCCACACAGGTTGTCTGCTACGGGCAAGTTTACTTTGTTACAACCTCCTCAAGGTACGTAAGTGTAAGTCACGATCTTGTTTTAACTTTTAACTTATTATCATGCTTGTTTAATATTGTTCTAGATGCACTTTATTTATATTTAATGATACTTTTATTTTCATATAATATTAAATCACCATGCTGCATATCAACAAAATTTTCAGGTAGTCCTTTCTCCATCTTTCCATTTAAAAAATGGAACCTTTTGAATAAGTCTTTCCTTTGTTCTAATTCTAGATCCTTTAAGCATTGTTGTCCATCTCACCGGCCAGAGGAGATGCTTGGGTTCATGGCTATAGGATGAGAAGAACACACAGACTCGGATCTAGGAGATGGCAAACCGAGGCACCAGTTTCAGGCGGTGCCAAAATCATAATTATAATATGCTTGAAAGTAAAAAACTTGCTTCACAAAGCGCCTAAGATACGGAAGCCTGGTTGGCTTACCGTCGACTTGTAAGGCGCCACTCCACAAGTGAACTTTACATATTTGTGAGTATTAAAGTAATTTATCTCAAACGCTGGAAAGAGGGGCGCTATTATCAAGTTACCGCCCCGGTTCAAAAAAATTGTAGATACGAGGCTGAGAACACATGGGCTGGCAACTTGGTACACCTTAAGAAAAATATTCGAATTACTTAATTTCAGCTTAGTTAAATTAAATTGTACTACGAGAGGTTAGTCTAGCTAGTATAATGTCTTAATCCTATTAAATAAAATGAACCTATAAGAAATGCTTTCATGTCCATTTTTAATTTCAAAGCCTCCATTTCCAGTTTAACAGCTTTCTAGTGTATTATTGTTGTCAAAGCCATTGTTGTTCCTGGCTGCATATTGACGGCTGTGGTTACTGTTCGTTTAACAACAAACACAATTTAAATTATACACAACCAAAGTTTGTAAGATAAAAGCAATCTTATGGGTGTAGTAATAAGAGTTATTTAGTTATTAATATGTGTAGCTACATTAGAGGTACAATGTACAATAAGCTTTTGCGGGTGGGTGCATTTGGTAATTGCTATGCGTTCAGCTGTGAATTGAACAAAATCATCTGCACCTTCTCGAACACTGCAATTTTCAATCTCGGTGGTCAAAGCTTCAAGTAGTTTGCCAATCTCTACTTAACTACACCCTGAGCGAATTTTTTTTTTATTGCGGCCGCCTTATGTTGAGCTGGAGTGCGGTGACTGATACTTACTGCGGTGCGGTTACATAACTGCAGGTATTAATCGCATCCACTATGCCGGCCTAGTTGAAACGCGACTAATTCACTTCATGGTCTGTACGGCTTATGCACTTGTAAGTGGTCCCCACCAACAACAAGTGTTTTATTTTATATTATAATTATATAAATAATTGATTCTAACAACTTTCGCTATCAGTTTTGATTGATTTATATTTGGTACATACAATTATCTTTTCCCCAAAAGACAGGGGGCGTGATAACATGTGTTTCAAAACAAAATGTTCCATTCAAAATCTATAATTACAGGTCGAATACAACTATAATAGTAGAATCATTGAGTTATTTAATAATCTATCGGAATTCAATATTTGTGGGTGGTACCAGACTGTCTGTGGGAATAATGACCACCATAATAACTTTATGTTGAAGATTACAAATTTTAGAAATTCTTTTTTTAGCCTTATATGAAGATTATTTTTGTTGAATTAAATAAATTTTATGGGGCTTACTATCGCGTTTGTTTTGGTTATTGATTTTACATTTTTTTATTATTCCGACGTATCGAGAGCTTTGCAGCCATCGTGGTCACGGAGAGACCAGCCGCATAAAATTTGTTTAATTCAATAATCAATGTTCGCGCATATTTAGGAAAATACCTTTTATTTTTGTTTCTTCGTATAATAGCCGGGATTGTAACAGCGACTGAGGCAATCATAAAATGAAACGGATTTGTCAGTGGATTGACAGTCGAGTTCCTCTAATTTACCATCAGGCAAATCGTGGTCAATAAAAAAAACTATTAAAGTTAGCGATGAATACTTAGTAATTTCTTAGATTTTGCGCGAACATTTATTATTGAATTAAACAAATTTTATGCGGCTTACTATCGCATTTATTTTGGTATTGATTTTCCTTTTTTTTATTATTCCGACGTTTCGAGAGCTTTGCACCATCGTGGTCACGGAGAGACTGAATAATAAAGAAATGTAAAATCAATACCAAAATAAATGCGATAGTAAGCCGCATAAAATTTGTTTAATTCAATAATGATCAATACTTTAAAAGATCAAGAAAAAACTATCATATTAATTGTTATTGTAAAATTTAAGCCTGCATAAGACAATGATTGGGCTAAGGAACCTCCTATGCTGCTTACCAGGCCAATGAGGTCACAATGTCATGTCGAGTAAATATAAATTAATTAGACTTCTGGAGATAGCTAAAAATCGTGCTCAAAGATTCCGTTACATAGTTACATACATACATACAGCCCAAGCTTATAAAAGCGATTTAAAAATAGCTCTATATTTACTACTATCAAAGAGTCGTACTCGAGTCACCAAAGTCGTTGGCACTTTTAGACCTCCCCTTGATTACCACACGTGAACTTGATTACCATCAGGCAAGTCGAGGTCAGATTACGAGTCATAACAGAAAAACATTGCTGGTTAATTACTCATACAATTATTAGCGGTACTTCTACTAAGAATAATAATAATAATGCTTATTCTATATTACTTATCTTACTTATAGATTCATCGGGGTTTATGTTTATATGCCGTTATTATTACTATCATTAAAAACATTATTCCTAATGTTTACAAGTACAACGATCCGCGATCTAATGGCTTGCAGATGAGTTTTATACGCTTAAAGATCAACTGCTCAACTTCGAAACACAGTAAGAGATTTATTTATTTTCAACGATATCCAAGGCGTTCACTACAAGGCCAAGCCAAGGGAAGGTATATCGTGATATCAATGGCAATTGTAATGAATTTCATTGTGACGCAATAACAAAATAAATGTTTTTGATTGGATGAATTTACATCGTTACTTTATCCAACCAATGAGGTTTCCCTATGGTGTACCAATTGTTAAAATGAAGCCTAACACGATTATAATTGCAGTTTTATATTTATTTAAATATTATATAAATTTAGATAATTTTACATTTCTTAACCCATTTCTTTAAACTAAATAGATATGGACTTCATAAATTTATTTATTTAAATTGGGCTTTCTAAAGATTTTATCGAAGATATTTTATATTGTTACTAATTTTAACTTGCCTAATTGAAGCAAAACAGGAAGGTGCTTGATCCTTTTTTACATTTAAGATTATAGGATGAGGAGAACACATGGTGTGGTAGATAATTCCACTTGTCGATTGTTTGACAAAGAAACGACGCTAAAAATTGTCAATTTGGTCCTCAGAATGCGGACGCTTCCTCCGACCTGGCGAGTTATATGGGAGTCGGAAGTAAAAGGTCTTTGCAAAGTTGCAGGAAAACTCATTTGAAAATGTTACGATTGCGATCAAAAGGAAAAAAACCAAAGGTATAATTTATTTGAAAATATCCTTTACTATATTTAAACTTAATGCGTCTGAGATCATGTTCGCATATACTCGTTATATGAATGAAATGGCTATGTTAGGTCATTGTGCTGTGTAGTTAAACACATACTTGGAATATGCCATTAAATATTGCTTTAAGATAATTTATTACTAGGCTCTTTATTTAGAACTACACACATAACGTTATGTCTGGAACATTTGAGTCTGTTAAATCTCAATCTATCATAAATATTCTCAATTGTCGTTAATGTCTAAATAATGAACAATTGATCGCTATTTTCTTTTTCAAATAAAATCTTAATCATGTAGGGTAATCTAGTAAGTTTGGCGGACACTAGAGATTATAATATATATACAGTACTTATAACTTTTATTTACCTTACAATTTAATTAAGTACTTTAATTCATTAAAATCATAGATATGAATCATAATAAAGTTTATATTCCTATTTTACGTGAAGAATATTTTACGGCCAGAGTTTTTTTTTGTTTTTTAAATTAAATAAACAATGTCGTAAATAATCTAGAGCACATTGGTATGAAATACTAATTTGCTTGGATCACAGTATTGAGCTCAATAATCAGACTGAGCCAATATCAATCACTCAATCGAATTGTCACGCCTTTTGCCCACAGGGACAGGCAGAGACAATGGAGTGCCACTTGCCACGATCCTAACACAACTCCCTTGCTTTCTCACGTCCACAATCCAAATTCAAGCTCTACGGTTATAGGCACTGGGCAACCTAGCTTTCTTAATGATGTCTCCGATATCATCACTCCGCATACACTTGCGCATGCTTCTTTTGTCACACCCAACATTCACTTCCATACAATATTGTAGGAACAAGTAACGCATGGGACATTATATATATATCCAAATAATATTCCAAATAATGCCGCTAGGTTGCTTTTAAATATATTACGAGCATTTATTATTACGAATATATTACGCATTATATTACGTTATATTACGATTATTATTATTATATTAGCATTATATTACGTTATATTACGATTATTATTATAATATTAGTATTATATTACGAAATATGTAAAAGCAACCTAGCAATTGCGTTTCGAAAGCTTCAATCAAAACCCATTGGTAAGTACGCAAGTTCTCTTAAACCTACAACATTAAACGTATTGTAATACTCGTAAGTGAAACATAAATGAAAGGGCCCACTGCGCTGCGTGACTATATCGCGTGTAACAGGACCAAGCCTGCAAGTCACACCCTTGCACCATAAGCTACCACGAAAAGGACACTTATCTTTACAAGACTAATGTGGGATTTAATTTACAACCGCTTTGTGTCATGTAACTTTCAACTATTTTATTTTGGCATGTATTTAGCATTTACATGCCAGACTATTTCTAAGGCATTTATTTAATAAAGCAAAGCATAATTATGTTATAATTACGTATTGCTTTGTTTGTGCATTGAAAGATGATCCAAAGACACTCATCAAAATGTGACGGGACATCTGCCTCGACATGCCTGCTGGTAAGCAAGAGAGGTTTAAAGGCACCAACAAATAAAAATTCAGTTTACGTTTGCCTCAGTCGTCGCAACTATACTGGCAGAGGTGCTTTTTCACGCTTCTATTTACGATCCAAGGTTATAGAATGAATCTACCCAAATGTTGAATAGAGCATTCTACTTGTCGATTTATTATTCGACAAAAGAATTCGAGATTCTGAAAGAAGATTCGATTTCGATTCGAAGAACCAACAACCGATGGGGAAGAAAGGTTCTAGAGTGGGGACCACGAACCGGAACACGCAGCGTAGGTAGGCCTCCCACTAGGTGGACTGACGACATAGTGAAAGTCACGAATAACCGGTGGATGCAACTGGCATCTTGTCGTTCGGAATGGCGTTCTAAGGGGGAGGCCTATGTTCAGCAGTGGACGTCTTCTGACTGATGATTTTGATGATGAATATAACTAAGTCAGCCGTAAATTGAATCGGTTTTTACAGCTGTTAGCGCTCATGGACTTTTCTTTGTTGATCAGGCAAGTTGAGGTCAGACGTCTTGACTCAATTAAATAAAGATAAACTTAAAATATTATTATAAACTTTATTATGTAAGTAAAATAATTCATACATAATAAAATTTATCAAGTAATTATTTGTCCCAACTCAATCTTAATGTTTTATGCACGAATAATCCTAATCATTAGATTCAGATCAGTTTTTATTCCAAATATGGAAGTAACATTTAATTACTAGCATATAAACATATAATTTATAAAAAGCCACATAGGTTAACGTGTAATATGTACTCATATCAAGTAAATTACTCACTGACCCACATACAACACCACTAATCTTAATTAATGACAACTATATTGCAACAACTCAGTAGCTAATAGTAATTATACTAGTGTTTTTTTTTCATACATTATTTATTTAATATCATATGTTATGCATTTTAAGTAAGTAAGCGCACGTAAGCTTTAATTAAGTTGGGACCGAAAAGTTCTCGAATTGAGATCATGTACAGAAAAACACAGCGTTGGTAGGCCTCAATTCTCTTAATACACAATAGCGAAATGACTAACTTGCACTGATATTTGACATCATCGTAACCAATCAGCGAATAACAAATCAATAGGTTAACTATGTTGATTGGTCACTGCGCCACCGCGACGCAATTTCACTGATTTTTCAAAACCATAATCTATTAAGAAAATCGAAGCCCTGGATGCAGGACGCCTTCAGCAGGCCACTGTGTAGATTGCTGGAGAAGGCCAAGTAATGGACTCCAAAATAAAAAATTCGGATCCTCTTAGAGATACGATTATATCGATATAAGTAAATACGATAATATTGATAAATCTACTGCCTTAATATGAGTAAAAAAAACATCTCAAAAATATAGACCCATTTCTTTAGAAAGCTAATATTAAATACAACATAAGTCTAGGAAGTACTACTGATCGTGTCGTCCGGTCACGTTCAGAAAATATTGGCGACGATTATCGCGAATATCAATCAATGTCGTCGGATGTCAGACAGTAACCGGCGCCGGCGCATGCAAATGTTATAAATGTTTTCGACACCAACCTATTTGGAATATAATTACGCATCTTTTGAATACTTTTTAACATTCTGAGTCACAAATCAATGTGTTTTTTTTATCTTTTTTAACTTACGTTTTTTTTTTATTGTGACATCATCCCGTCTTTTTTAAATAACTGCAAGTAGCAGTTATATTCACCATACCGGTCTATTTGGATCTTTCAAGCTGATATCGAAACTAGGTTGAGTCGCTTTACGGTCTGTACATCTGAAAGTAGCGGAAAAATGACCACCAACTGTCTTTTAATTATTTCACAAATTTTATGCGGCTTACTATCGCGTTTATTTTGGTTTTGATTTAACAATTTTATTTTATTATTCCGACGTTTCGAGAGCTTTGCAGCCATAATGGTAACGGAGAGACTCAGGACAGGAGGCACAGGAGAGATGAGATTTGACCAATCTTAAACGTGTAGATACTCCAAAGTTTAAACTTATTCCTCTAAAATTATAAGTCACCAAACGAAACAAAATACTTCATGAATCTTTTACCATATTATTTTACCTCTAAAGGGATTATTCAATCTTTTAGTTATTCTCAGATTTACTTCGTAAATCTATAACCTATTTATTAACTATATTTTATTTTTAAGTTACGATGTAGAAGGTACTGAAAATAAAATTATTGCGTAGATATAAACAGAAATAACTGAGTTTTACTAAATTACTTAACGTCGGTAAAGTCAAGGCATACTTAATATATTAGCTATTTATTAAGATTAATATACGAGTATCTATAAAAAAATCAACCATAAACCTTTCGACCGCGGTGGTCCTACACGGTAGTTCAAGATATGACATATCAGAATAGAAATACGACGTATTGTTTATGTTTATGGCCCGTTCCAAATATCATCCTGCCTGCTGTCAAAGTAACATCAATATTTTTATTACTTCCATCGTGTGTATGGCACACTTCGATTCACCATACCCGTCGTCTTTGTCTAACTTAAGGTATGTGAGTAGGACGTGTTCCACAACATAAGTATTTCCATAAATATACGACAAATTCTAGTTCGTATATGGTATCCACTTTTAATAATAAAAAGAAATGCATTATAATATACAGGCTGATTAAATGTAAGTAGATCGACGAAAGGAATTTATAGATCTCATATGGTCTCGGGAGGGGTGTTTTTCGACCAAATCAGAGGCATCCTCAAGAAATCTGGGTGGCCTAGTTCCCATAAACGTAGAGTTTGTATAAAGAGAATTGTGGATGTGAGGGAAGCGAGGAAGTTGTGTCAGGATCGTGGCAAGTCGCACTCCATTGCTTCTGCCTATAACTGTAGGGAAAAGGTGTGACATTTTGAATAATTGATTAATTAGTTTAAAAGTCACTTTGATAAAGCAGTGAAAGTTCGTAGACAAGGAAGGCATTTCCCTGTTGCGTATTAAGAAAAACAAGGTCTTGGTGTGTTAACGTCACGCTTGACGACAAATAAATTATATTGAAAATCAAGCCCTTTCCAGTTTAACCCATTATAAAGGCGTCTATTATTAATACCCCTAACAGTGATATTCAAATAAAACACTGCGAAGCCATTATTCTTTTGTTTTTAATAATTCATCACCACGTCAAATAAATGTCGACTATTCATTCATTGATAATAATTGAAACGCATACGCGAGTGCTTTTAATAAATTACTTAATGTAAATGAAATCCCATCAAAAACAATACTTGTCAAAAAAACCAAGTCTCGCAACTCAGTTGTTCTGCGGTAAAAAGTTGTGAGATCTTTGTAATACCAAGTCGGTTATTAATTTATTCAGTCTCTACTTAAGCAACTTTCTGTCTTAATACGTCCAGTCTCTAAGACCACGATCGTGGTCCATAACAATTGAAAATCAATTGTGTCTGGAATCTCAGTACTCGAAGCATTAAGTTGTTACGTAATAATAAACAGCATCTTATAGTAACGCATATCAATATTAAAATTCTTTAATGTTTTATATAAATATATTGAGACCTGGCCATCGCACCAAATAATTGAATTTACATGTGTTTTCAGGCGATGTCCAAGTCTCAATATATTTATATAAAACATTAAAGAATTTTAATATTGATATGCGTCACTATAAGATGCTGTTAATTATTACGTAACAACTTAATGCTTCGAGTACTGAGATTCCAGACACAATTGATTTTCAATTGTTATGGACCACGATCGTGGTCTTAGAGACTGGACGTATTAAGACAGAAAGTTGCCTAAGTAGAGACTGAATAAATTAATAACCGACTTGGTATTACAAAGATCTCACAACTTTTTACCGCAGAACAACTGAGTTGCGAGACTTGGTTTTTTTGACAAGTATTGTTTTTGATGGGATCTCATTTCTTTTTGTATTTTGTAGACAGTTCTACTTTTTTCCTTTTCGGTACCTTCTACGTGTCTCCATGCTCGTCACAAGTATACACTTGTAACTCATCCCAATGCGCTACCACATACTCGATTATAGCAAGTCTAATATCATACGACGACTCAATATTCCCATACATAGAGAATGACAAAGTATGAAATAAACACGAACCATCACCAGGTATAGGAATAACCCAGTGTGGACAAGGCTGATCATTCACATACAGTATTACTGAATCCATTGCGACTACCTACAAGTTAGATTGCAAAGTTATTTTTATGCAGAAATACGATTAGATAATAAGAAAATTATAAATACTTAGGTACTTAAAGTATCAATATTTAATTTAAATTATTTATCCGAACAACGTCCAAATTGTAAGCAAATAATATCAGTAAACCAATGAGAGTAGCCTTTAGTCGTCAAACTAATATAGCAATCGAAATTATCAATGAAAATCGCAAACTTATAGGTAAGAATTCTGGGCACATCCGAACAGCATTGGGTCGCTCGCGCGTATGAGCGCGGCTGCTGCACGCTCGGCGACATTCACCTTTCCGCGCGCCCCGCCATTGTCCCCGCCCCGCGCCCCGCCACTGTCCCCGCCCCGCGCCCTCGCGCTAGCAATAATAATAATTCCCGTAAAATAAATAGCAATAATAATAATTGCCGTAAAATAAATAAAATCTTAAAACATCGTTACGAATAAAGCCAATATTGAAAAATTTAACTGAAGACTTGGCTGTATGGGCTTAATTTTCTTTGCGGTCTTTTCTAGATTTTTTAGTTTTTCCTTGATTCATACACCAAACACTACATATATTCCAAATTTGAAGCTTCTAGGTCTGCTAGAAGTGCCTTAGAATTTTGATGATCGGTGAGTCAGTGAGTGACAAAATTTAAGAAATTTGACCCGTTATAATTCTTAAAATACTGGTTCAAATTGAATGAATTTTGAAATATACGTGTCTTTACAATGCCTGCATGTGGTTACTGAAAATTTCAGTCTTCTAGTTTTATCCACAACGAAGTTACAGGGGGTCGAAAATGGTCTGAATTGCTTCGAGAAAAGGATGGTACGGCCGTGACGCTTTGCTCGACTTGGTCGGGGGCACGACCGTGCCCCCAGATTAATCAATAAATGTTCTTTATTGAGAAACAGATAAAATTAAAAGTATATTAACTATAATTAAACTCTAAATAAAAAATATCTTCTCAGAGATTGTATCAAGGAGACTAGCAACATTTCCCCTATGTATAGCAAGGATTCTCCGTCCACGTCCGTCACTGTCTCCAGACTTCTCCGTCAGCCGCTTGGACAACTCCTTGGCCAAGTGCTATTCTGTCGAGGAGTGTCCCAACCGATGCAGACGGAAAAGCCTTCGTAAATGGTAATGTGTAAATGGTTGCTATAGCAAAACCTAATTACATGAATATTATTTTATTTTATTGTTTTTTGCCATATTCCAATGCTTTTAGTGTAATATAAATTTTACTGATAATTAATTTGCAACGATCCTAAATGCAAAATAGAGCTTTCTACATCAAGCGGCAATATGCTGACCCAGCAGTTGGAATTACGCTGTGAAGATAGGATAGATAGAGGAATTTAGACGCGACGCGATCTTAGTGGTCGTGCAGTCACCTGACACAGTTAAGCGACAGACACTGATTAATCCCTGGTCGTACTTTACATGTACTATTATTAATATTGATAAAAAGTTGTAGTACAAGGTTTATTGATAATAAAATGACATGAAACTTTAGTCATGAAGTTGAGGTCTATAAAAATATAGACAAAATAATATTTTTCTGGACTCAGCCGGTATAATTCATAATACTAATGACGTGATAAAACAAGTTACAAATCGATTGAACGTTGATTGAATACACTTCTAACTCGAGTACATTTCCATTCAAACAAGAACTTTGACATTTGTTAAATTGAACTCTCACTGTATCAATAGACTTGGACAGTTGTATGCCTACTACTGGTGAACGGCATGGTTAAAGCCCTCAAGGACATTTAAAAAACTTATCCAACAACTCATTAAATACTAATTAAATATTTATTTTAATTGGTCTAGGGGTATTAAAAAATTCCATCTTTGATATAAAATATATACTTTGGTCGTCCTGTTTCTATAACACATGCACGTATAGTAACTTAGTAGATAAATGTAAAAAGAATTAAATATGTATATTAAATTAAGTATATTACATATATTCTTAGATTTTGCGCAAACATTTATTAATGAATTAAACAAATTGTATGCGTCTTATCTAACACCTGGGACCCCATAATACACAAACTTAAGACCCAAGTCCAGCAAACTGTCAAACCAGATGACACCGTCAGTTATTTTTGCAAAATATTGAATTAATCCGGGTAAAATAAAACAAAATCAAAACATGAAACTGAGTAGATTTGGAAACAGCATCAACCAATAGGACGACCAATACCTCAGTCTCTCCGTGACCACGATGGCTGCAAAGCTCTCGAAAAGTCAGAATAATAATAAAATGTAAAATTAGTAACCAAAATTAACGCGATAGTAAAGATTTGTTTAATTCATTAAACACATTACAATCAGACACTCGTAAAAGTATCAAAAATAACGACATTCCATACAAATTTGTTTATCTATTCAAGTATGCAAATGATAATTTCCATACGTTTGTAAAGTTACTTGTTTTCCAAATAAATTGCTGTTTCTGTCAATCCGGCACGTGCTACATTACAGTACCATCCGATAGCCAAACATAGTTAAACTATGCATGCACGCTTCCATACGTTTCTGACCTCAAACTGCGACGGAGAACAGAAGAATATTCAAGCACAAAATAAGACTTTAGGTGCTTAATATAAGGCTGATTGTCGGACAAAACTAATCGGATCTTAGATACAATTTATTTGTATCTGACAGACGAATAAACTTTAAACTGTGAGACGGTGGAAAAAAATAGTCTGTTGCTATTATTTATTAATCTTTAACTGTTTTATCAGAGAGATAAAACAGTATTCAGTCATCTCACTCGCTGAAAGGTGACTCTGGCCGGCGTACTGACTACGAGTGACGACTAAGTTAACCGTAAACTGAGTCGCTTTTTTCCTTCATCGGCGCTTTTGGACCTCCCCATGCCACCAGGCAAATCAAGGTCCAATGTCACGTGTCAATAAAAAAGTAAACATATAAAAATTGCATTTATATTTATCATCATCAGCCAGAAGACGTCGACTGCTGAACATAGACCTCTAGGCATTTATATTGTTGTTGTGGTATCTAATTTTAAAGTTGAAAGTAGATTATTTAGTTATATATCGCGGCAGATATAAAGAGCGCTAACTTTTAAGCTGCGCAGTATAAGAATCTGCAGATAAGAAGAGCGCTGAACGACTGCAGTGGAAGCAAGTCCGCGCATGTATACAGTTGTGCAAAAAATTCATAAAATTAAAAAAAATATATACACATTCTAATTACTCTGTAATTACCTAAATCAAGTAAAGAAATGTTTTACTATTGTGCGTGCTGAACAAAGCTTATGCTTAAAAAGCTCTTTCTCTCTCTGTGTGTAGTTAAAAAGATTTGTAGTATTTTTACTCAATAAAACAAAGTTTTATAGTTTTTAACCTAGTTTTATTTTCTTAGAACCTACTTTATATCTTAAAATGCATAATAGGCTGATGCAAAAAAGCGCCACTACCTACGATTCTGACATATTCTCACTTTCTTTACATCTATGAAATTCTCTTCATACAAGCTCGACTAGTATGATTCCATAACCATAGAGTTTAGTGTCCTCACAAACTACGTATAAGGATGTCCCCGATTTTATTAGGGAAACTAGCTGTGCCCGCGACTGCGTCCGCGTGGAATAGTTATTTTGGGAATCATATTAATTTTTTTGTTTATCTACCTGCTCAGCTTTATTATAAATTACCTATAGCTGTTGAAAGAATGTAGATGAAACCTACAGGTATTATTTACAACAAAACCAAAAAAGTGTTATTGTGAAAATATTAGAAACAAAATACTATACTTAAAACAAACACTACCTACTATAGAGAAAACTACTACAAAATGAAATTGTATAAAAAAGGATTTTGCACGATGATATTAAATCGTAAATCAAATTAACGCTGCATTCAACCGATCAGTAGGGAGCCGACCGCATAGTATGCTTGTCTGTCTATAAATGACGCGCCCCTCCACTTTATTAGTTTATTTAAATGTGTGAATGCAAATATTACTAACTATACTATTAAACTTCATCACGTTCGTTCCTCCTTTGTGTCTAACCAGCAACTGAATAACCAATTACTGTATTTTCGGTGTGTTTTATTCATATTTTATATTTGCTCGTATGCGTAAATGCAGTGGAGGGGCGCGTCATTTCGGCTTAGACAGACTATACCTCGTAGAGCTACACCCCCCTCCGCCTCGCCCGCAAGCACCGCCTCTCCTCGCCCGCCGGTTAGCGCTCATCATGCGACGCGTGTGAATTTTGTTTCAGAGTTATTTTAAAATTGTATTATCTTATAAGATGTTTATTGAAATTAGTTTTTTAGACAATTTTGTTCACAGTTAAATACTCTTAATTAATAACACATTTATTTCGATAAAGAATAATATTATTATGTTAATACAACTCTGACAAATAATTTGTAATAATGCATTAATTTAGACCAAATTTGACTATCATAAAAACGGTTATTGTGAGTTAATCTTAAAAGATAGACATATACGGTCGCGGACATTTTTTTAGATAATTTAAAGAGGAATAATTCTTTCATACATATTTTTTGGGTATCTCGAACGGTTTTCGCAGCGCACGCAACGAAAACCCTCAAAGACGAATAATATTCCCCGTTTTTTACACATTTTCGACTGTTTCTTCGCTTCTATAAGTCGCAACGTAATGTTTTATAGCCTAAAGCCTTCCTCGATAATTGTTCTATCCAACACAAAAGGAATTCGAACCAGTAGTTCCTGAGATTAGCGCGTTTAAACAAACAAACAAACAAACAAACTCTTCCGCTTTATTATATTAGTATAGATATTATAATTATTTATTATAGGACAATTTTCATTTTTAAATGAAAGTCCATTTTCATTTTTAAAGGCATAGTGGATGTAACTGCTACTTACAAATGTTTAACTATAGTAGTTACCTAAATAGTCATGGACCGCACTTCAGATTTACATCAGGTGGAGTGCTGTCATATGTCGAGCCACAATACAAAAATATGTAGCGCTTAGTTTATACTTATATTTAAAACCTATTATTTTTTTCTATTTAAAATTAATAAAATACAAAAATATATACATTTATAAAATAATATTTAGAATAAAAATCTTTTAAATATACACAGTTTAGCGACTAAGACTATATATACACTTTTATACACAATATTCATATATAAATTCCATTCAATGTTTAGCGATAATACGTTTAAAAGGAAGTAATTTCGAAAGAAAGAATATTTACCAAAAAAGAAAGCCCATAGATAATGGGAAATATACTTTCCCAGAGAATCGGGGTCACAATAACATCAGACCCTCGCGATAGTTGGCGCTAAGTGAAATTAAATACATTTCACTTAGCATTATACTATGAGAATCAAATGGAATTTTCAATAATTACAAAGTTTTATTTGAGATTGGTAATCAATTTTTGTTTTGATTTGATTTCATGATAAGTTTTAGTATTTCTAGATTTTAATGTCTTTCACACAATATTTATAATACCTATTCATTATTACATTTTTTTATGTAGGTTTTTATTTAAGATTATATAAAATGTATTTGTATATATAGTTTACACCTATGCAATAATTAGTTGTATCAATATTTTTTCTTTTTTTTTTGCAATCGAATGTTGACTAATTTAATAATTTAATAATAATTTAATAATAGGTTTGGCTGTTTTACCTTTTTTTTTTAATATCGTGACATGTTCATCAGCAGGAATCAAATTTCTTTTATTTGGATATTTTATTTAATAACAGCAATCATATAATTATTTCTGAAAAATGAACATTCAAACAAACGTTAACATTATGTTCGGTATGTGTTATAATTTTTTCACATATATTTGGAACTATCCAGAAGATTATTCCTTAAACAAATCCAAAAGTACCTAAGAAAGTTAGTGTCGCATGCCTTCCAGGGTTTATATGAAGAGAATTGAGGATATGAAGATAACGAAAGAGTTGTGCAAAATGGCGCCATAATGGAATAGTGGGGCGACAAATTAATTAATTATGACACTGTTTTCTTAATTATATTTTTATTTATTATTTTGTTTATGTATAATACAAAAAGTTAACCAAAAAATGCATAACAAGAAATGTTCTATACCTACATTTTAGTAAATCTTTGTTTTTCTTTTGCGCGTAGAAAAACTAAGGGATCGTATTCATAGATCCGCTGATCCGGAAACTGGGTCGAGCTGTCACAAATTTCGGAAGTTCCCTCCAATTTATTATTTCGAGGGGAACTATTGTATAAACATTTCGCTCTAGATAAACATTTTATGGGTGTAATGTAGTTTCCTTTTACTAACAAATATTGCTTTTTTTGCGCACTCAACTAAATTAATGAGAACATTTCTTTTTTTTTACATTTCGAATCTGCATTACTACGCTTGAAATATAAAACAAAAAGCTAAAAGTTATCTGATTAAAAAATCTGATAATTTCATAATTCGACAGAAAAAATCTTTGATCGGTTGCTGAGACTTATGCTTACGATTAGAGAAAACGGTATCTGTCGCTTTACGCAGGACTTCTCTGACCACTGAGCCTAGGGGCACCTACGAGTGTCCGTGTAAATTCTGTTACCCTATCTTTTTAATTACCATATTGCCGGGTTAATTAAATAATAATGCAATATATAACCAGGAAAAAATATATTGGTATGTACCAAAAAATAATTATTTTTGGTCTGATATTGATTTTGCTTAATAAATAATACTTAATAATATTAATTACTGTCTATAAGTATCTATACATCTATAGTTTCAATTGTTTAGAAATTAAGAGATCATGTTTTATTAAAACTTAAATGTAGGTAGGTATGTGGGTAGTTGAGCTTCATCACACCTTTGCAGTATATCTCATATGATTTGAACTGAAAAGCATAATAATGTAGGAATTAATATTTAATATAACAAAAAATCTTAAATATTGCGACAAAAACTCCCCTCTATTTTAGTAAAAATCTTTCTTCAAATTATAAAATTTGTTGTCAAGTAGCCCCTTCACGGTCAATGGTCTTTTTTGAACAAAATGATTTAATGCCAAAATTTTATGAATAGGGACAAGGGCCATTTAGTGAAGACACCTTTTGAATTACCTTTCTATTCATTTGTAAGACACCCTATTATTATTTTTAGGGCACAAAAGAGGAAAATTTTCATTGTACCTATAAATAGACCCAAAACATTAAAGGTCGAGTGCATGTAACGCGATATTGCTATTAAAAATATTTGCTTCCATTTTAGTCTGTGAATCGATTGTTGAACGACCCTGGGTTATACAATTGAGAATCAAACGAACTTACCTGTAAGTGAAGTTCGATGATAATTGTACGAACTTCCTTAGTGCTCCGCCGATTGTTCCGTATTTAAACAAAGTAGTATTCGCATTCGATGGCTACTCTCACACGTTTAATAGTAATCAGTTTTTTTTTTTTTTTTTTTTGGATGAATGTACGGTTGTCCAAGCCTCGATTTCTTTAAGACAACATTCTGTTTATAGTGTTCCTGTGCTTACAAACCTGAAACTCACCTACCTATTTACATGTAGAGGTGGGAGGGTGTGGCTTTCACAATCGGCGGAGCACTAAGGAAGTTCGTACAATTATCATCGAACTTCACTTACAGGTAAGTTCGTTTGATTCTCAATTGTACTTCAATTCCTTAGTGCTCCGCCGATTGTTCCGTATTTAAACAAAGTAGATATTTAAAGGTTGAAGGTTTGTGGACTGAAATGGAAGTATCACCAGACATTTGGATGATCAGAACTCCTCAATCACATTAACTTAGTTCTATAACAATTATTTCTTAAATTTATATAATTATGCGTCCTCTAAGTCATTACAGTGATCTAGTACAAGTAATAAATATATATATAATATATATATATTTTTTTAAATCAATTTTTGCAAAAGTGTTGGATTTTTCGGACCATCCAACAGTTCTACGAATAGTGTCAATATTCTCTCCTAATGTTTAAATAGTAGATGTTGACAAATGACCATTACTATGATTTTCAAGTGTATGTCATAGATATCAAGATATAAAGTGTATCTTTATTTTAATTGCTTAAAGTTTGTTAACGAACAAGATTTTTTTTATTTTTTTTATTTATATAACTGAAAGAGTTTTGTGCAGGGCAGATAAACTCTCTTTTACAAAAGATATTTTAGGATTTATACAATAGAGGCAATAATAAAGTTGGTTGTGTACGACCTGGCCCTAGGTTTATTGAAATTTATTATTTATATTTTAACTTGCAATATTTTAAATAATCATATTATTATATTTAATTAAAGATGAGGATTATCCTTTATGAGCGGTGACAAAAGCTAACAATGTTATCACATTGGATAACAAATTAAGTGAAATATTTTCATTTGGATATAATTTATATAATAATTCTTAACAAACATTGGGTTCTTAAATCATATTTTCGAGTTTGTGGGCGAAACCTAAAAATCTCTTAGATAGTATCTTAACACAAATGTCAGTGGTAAGTTCATTTGGTAAATGAGGGCTATTGCTGAATATACCAATTTACTGAATTATAACTATAGCCTTTATTAGAAGTATTAGAAAAAGGTTAATAAATAAGAATAAATAAGAGAAATCTTATCTATCTGTGAAGTGTAATGTATCTGTATATTTGTGATACTATTTTTTTTACTATTACAATAATCTACAATTAGGTATGTATTACATTGCTTCAAAATGTTATTGACAATGAAGCACCTGCACTTACAGGCAATGGTTGCAATGGTCAATATGAGCCAACTATAATTACCCTAGGTGCCTTGTTACAAAATTTAGAAAAGCTTTATTATAATTGAAAAGGGTGGAAAACGAATGATATTTGTAAAAAGTCCTGTATGGAAAACGTCCATGAGATTGTGAAAGAATCTCTTGCGATAGCATAGTGGTCTGGTCGCCAACAAATATATAACTTACACTTATGATTATGTGTAGAGGCAAACAAATCTTTTTTAGAAATACCAAAACCTGAAATAATCGTATAAAGGGCATATTTTGCCGTTTTTCACTAGGTTCTATTGTTAAACTGTCTTGAAGCAGTGTCAACTGATTTTATTTGAAGCAGTATTGTTTTTGATGGTATATAATCTGTCTATACGCACATACTTGCATGCTTACACCACTGCTAAATTAGTTTAGCTAGACTATCAAGATGTGGTGTTGTTAATTCTTAACATGATAAAGCAGTTACCTACTTTTATTACATGTAAATGATTTTAAAGCAAAAAGACAGCCAGTAAATTTAGGTAATTATTGTGTTCATTTATTTATTTATCAATCTTACCGAACCCTATTAGTGGTACAACATAACCGCAATTTAACAATAATGCATCTGCATAAATTACTTATTTTGGCTGATTAATTGATTCTTATGAAAGTGAAACAAATTATTTTGTCAACAGGATAGTTAATTATTGGCACCTTGTGATATTGGTACTTGGCTATTATATCTATTATTATTTAATGCATTTCCATAGTTCAAGTTGTTTTGTATGCGCATCAGCTATATTATGTTACACCTGAAGTCCTGGACATTCTGCATATAGCATGCCTGTAATAGTGGCCAACTTTGAATAGGACGTGTTTTGTTCCAACTGTCATGTTTTCAGAACCTATTCTCATTCATTATGCTTGTGGAATTAATTTACTTTTAGTTGTGTTTATAATAAAATATAAACTTACCAATATATAAGTCTCCTTTGTGGCCATTAGACATGATTATTATGTCTTTATCTAAACATTTAAATATACTAATGAAGTATAATTCCTGTTTTTATTATATTTATGTATGGGTGTCAAAATCATCTTTAATATCAATATTGGTCATGTAAAAAAATCCAGAGCAGTTATTAATAATTTAAGAGCAGTACGTATTTCCTCAATTTTAAAAGATGTTAATTTTTTAGGATTAAAAATAAAACTTTTATTTTTTATATGTATTATTTTGGAGACAATAAAGTGGGGATATAAATTAATTAGACTCTGGTGAGCTCAAGATAAATAGCACCTTTACATAACAGTTCATTTATTGAACTATTAAAGTCAGCAATTTCTTCCTTAGAAATTAGGCAACCTGACCAATTGGAACCTGACTTATTGTACAGGTATTAGATTTATACAGGTATTATATTAAATGGAATATTGTGTCCCAGATCCATGAAAAATAAATAAATATGTCAGAGGGTACCTTGTAAAAATATTGTAATCGTCTGTTGACGCTGTTTGTTGTTGCCTTTCATAACAGCATATTGGTAGCAACCACCTTCTCACATAGTCTTCCGAGGGAGTCCCCAGTAGTTTAAAGGATTTTATTTATTTAAAAAATCAGTGGTCGAACTTGCTGCGGCTTTACTATTTCCCATTTTATCACCAAAAGTCCAAAGTTGACTTCAAAAAGGGATATTTCAGGAGTTGAGTCCTGTGCTGCATCTCTGGCAACTTCACCTGAACTAGCCTGAGGCTAAAAACCTTCTTAAAGAGAAGTTCATTGAAATAAGTTTTTCAGTATCTTTCTGACATTCTGAACATTTTTATATTAATAAATGGCGGTATTGATATATCTATATAACACCGTATAATTTTATTCTTAATACTGTGATTTACTGTATTTGCATGGCATGGCAAAATAGTGAATACTTTTTGTTTTATCCCTCTTCAGAGAGGGTTTATTGATTGCATATGTGACCTCAGGGTTTATTTTGCAAGGGTTAACCATTGTGTTAAATACATTTTCCCTCTCTCTTTTTTTTTTTTTTTTTTTACACCAGACTAACTTTTTGACCAACGGTCTGTGGGTTCTAGTTGTGTATGGCTGGTTCTGGCACTCACGTTCTTTGGTATGGCCTAGAGCAGTGTTTCCCAAAGTGGGGCCCACGCCTTACAGGGCAATTCGATAGTTAAGGAGGGTAATTTCAAAATGGATTAGACACGACTTCAACCCTTCTGTTTTGGGTTATTTATATGCAATGCTAGATATCGGTGACCAATTTATCAAAAAAGGCAATTTTTTTTTTTTTTTTTTTAAATATTGTAATCATTTATATTTATTAAGGGTAAAAAACATTTTTTAAAGGTTGGGAAACACTGGTCTAGAGTGACTAATAAAACAAGGTCAAGAGTTTATTGACCTCGAATCTTTATTGAGTTGGTGCTTAAAAGCATAAACCCTGGGTAAAAATGTTGTAACCTGAATTAGGATTCTCATTATATATAGTACATTTTTCTAATAAAAATCATACACATCAATATATGGACGACGTAGGTTCACCCATGCTCAAGAGGTAATAATATTGGATTGTGACGATGTAATTCCTCGAAATACATTCAAGCACAATAATAAAATAAATTGCGACGTTGCAGTTCTTCAAACTACACTCAAGCACAATAATAAAATAAATTGTGACGTTGCAGTTCTTCAAACTACACTCAAGCACAGTTATAGTTAGTTGTCACATTATAGTTTTTCAAACTACCATCAATAACAGTAATTATAAATTGTGGCATTGCAGTTTTTCAAACTACACTCAATCACAATAATAATTCATAAATATTGAACGTTATAGTCTCACGAAGTATTAAAACATTTTGGTTGCAACAAATCCACTTATGTAAAAAAATCCAGTATCGGTATTTACCTGAATCGTTTTGTTCATGCAGGTAAAACGAACAAACGTTGAGGGCGACCGTGATGGCGTCGTATTCGTGGAGCTCCGTTTCTCCAACCATCTTATTTTCTACGGTATTTGTCAATTTGCTTGTTCGTTTTCAGCTTCTTCTCGTTGCCTTTTACCCATTTAGAGTAAGATTGTATAATTATTTACACTAAAATTTACAATAAAATGCGGACAACCGATAGACACGTGCATCTGGTAGCACACACGAAATACGGAATGTTGTCTTAAAGAAATCGAGGCTTGGACAACCGTACATTCATCCAAAAAAAAAAAAAAAAAAAACTGATTACTATTAAACGTGTGAGAGTAGCCATCGAATGCGAATACTACTTTGTTTAAATACGGAACAATCGGCGGAGCACTAAGGAATTGAAGTACAATATGTAGTTATGTTAACATTAGTTTGGTTACTATCCTATATAGTTCAGATTGCATAAAAACTACATGTTTTGCTAAAATAGTAAAATAAATAAAATAATAATAATCAAAATCTCTTTTAACACAATATTTAAAACAAACATATCATAATTAAAAACAATTGTACATATCCTCTAGATCTAGATATTTATTTAAATATTTATTCATTTATAAGCTATACCAATTAAAATACATATTATTACTTTCCGCACTAGTTGAGACTGCATTACGGCAAAGATATGATTCGTGGTGGGAGCAAGTCTGCACATAATTGATAAGACTTTAAAATTTATACACATTCGAAAATCGAAATGTAAGTAGGTAACTTGACAAGTTACTGCGCAGCTTAATTTTCCAGCCTTATGTGCCGGTTTTAGGTTTGAAATTGACACAATTTTCCCCTAGATGTCATCTATTATGGACTAGTTAAATCTAAAAATTAAAAAATACATCACTCTTTGGTAAAATCAGTGGCGTAATGATTCCTTCCGTTCACATCTAATTATCTAATTATAGATGAAGAAAAACAAAGATTAACTTGAACTTTCTCATGAGTATTTATCGGTCAAATGATAAACACATACAGTTGACTTGTTAAATAAATATCATCATATCCGTTGCTCTGAGTTATCTTTACTAGAAGTATTTACCTACTTATTTTTCTTACTATTTCGAGCTAAATAGCGCTAAAGGTTTACATTTTTATTTGGTCTAGGAATTAAATCTTTAATTATTTTTTAATTAAACAAAATTTATGTGGTTTACTATCGCGTTTATTTTTGCTTATTGATTTTACAATTTATTATATTCCGAGGTTTCGCGATAAACGCGATAGTAAGTAAGCCACAAAAAAGTGTTTAATTCATTAATCAGTGTTGGCGCGAAATCTAAGAAAATTATACTTATTTTTTTATTCAACCCAGTAGTTGCTAATGCGCTTGGACCGTGACGTCACACGACGGATGACTTCATAGTGACGTAGCACATTACTTTTCCTTGAATACGTCACGTTCTGTTATTAGAACAGAAAAATAGCTACAATAAACTAGACATTAATCTAGTAAGTTTTCTTGTTGTACATAAGATGCAAAAAAGAATCTCTTTTTTTCTTATTGAGACACGATATCTTACTAAGAAATCCGATTCAGTTTTCAGCAGCCTAAGGCACTTTGCCTATTATTAAGAAGACCGTGGTGTATTAGTTGTAGACAAACCAACCAACGCAAACCAAGAGCCTCCGATTCAAAAGCATTTGTATGTACCAATGAATCTTTCATATAATTACTTTGGTTGTCCTTTTTCTATAACAAAAGCATGATTAGTAGCTTAGTATAGAATTGTCTTTAAAAAAACTATAATTTATATTATTGTCTAGTTACCTACACATATCTTCTTCAACAATACTAGCAACATATTATTCTACGCGTATAACAAAACTGTACACTTCTTACAAGAGAATAAATGTTGTTAATAGTAAGTATTATAGGCATAATTCATAATTAATCTTCGCAGATCAGTGGCCTGAGGTCTAAAGGCCAGCTAGCTACCAGGTGCGTACGCTCATTGCTTACAACCTATTCAAAAGTCACCTTAAGGCGATACTTTAACAATGCCTTTTATTATTATTTACTAATATTCATGAATAATTTATGTGTTCACGTACGTTAAGGCACATTAAGATTCTTCTGTTTTATTTCGTAACTACTATTAGCAATTTATTACCCATAAAACAATTGTAAAAGTCCAAACTTTGCTTGTTTTAGTATTTTTTGTAAAGTTTTCAAGATAATTTCTATTTTTAAATAGTCTCTATGTATAAGGATAATTTAAAACAGAAGTAGAAGCTATACATTAATTATACACTACATTAATTAATAAGCTGTATTTATTTGGGAACCCATTGTATTTTATAAGTTTTTATTTGACTTGCTTTGTTAATATGAGTTGAATCATGCAAGTGATTTTTTAAGCAGTAATCCCAAACCGATTAGTGTGAAATTTTGTATACACTTTAATAATTCCGAAAGATGCCGGGACAGTTATTTTGTATGCATCCTCTGATATAGATATCAAATGAAAGGGTTTGCTGAGAATATGTAAAATAAAATGACTTTACGCTAAATAAATATGGCAGTTGCTCGAAGATGGTGGACAAAATTTTCATCCATTATGAAATGAAAGGGTTTTGTCCAGAAATGTTCATTAAGTGAAGATATAATAATTAAATGCCCTTTTTATTATTATTTTATTTATTTATAAGACTTTAATTCATAAGACTTATTATTAGGAATTAAAAATAACATTATTTCACAATAAAATTTTCAATTTAATTTATTGGGACACGACTGTGGCCTATGAATGAACGTCACTGCTACTACAATTGTATAACTGAAAGTAGCAATCACATCCACTATGCCGGGCCTAGCTGGAACCGGCAACTTACAAGCTGATCCCGAAGCGCGACCAAATCACTTCATGGTCTACAGACTGGGTACCACTGCCTACCACTCTATATATATCGTACCTGTATTTTTATCGTAAAATAAAGCCTAAATAAAGTTACTTGTTTAAGAAACAAGTAACTTTCTTTATTTGGCCTAATAGTGAACAGAAAGTATGCAATTTTGATCAATTATTTTGTACAAATTTGCACATAATATGACCTCCACATATGGCACCTTAACATCGATACTTTATAACCAAAGTAGTATTTCAAACTTTAAAAACATGGTATAAGATTCAAAATGCAATAAGTGAGTTTACAGTGAAAACGAATTGATGCTGAGTGTATAATGGCTGTAGTGTTCCGCAAAAGGAACAAAGAAACTTCTGTATACGTCTGCTCTTTACAATTAAATTTGGACCCATTACAACAAAGTTCTTCTAAAACTAAATGACAGTTCATCTCATTCATTTCTCTATTATTTCTTTCTAACATCTATTATTTTCTTTGTACAAGCTACAGACACTGCAGATCTCTGCTTCTTTGAGAATATCATCCCGAATATCATCTTTCTAATGACCTCTGATTTATAAATGTACAATGAATATTATTATTCTACAAAATAATGGGACCTACCCGTTTAGTGACTATATCATTTTAATGCGTATGACAAAATAAGTTAGGTATAGGTATAACCATTAAATCTTATTAATTTTACTTTTATATTATTTTTATCTGATCTGAAAAAGTGGGGAAGACTCTCCCAGCAGCGTTATAATATGTTAAAATAATACTATAATAAATGAATTAATATATTATTAAATATTTTAATTCATTTTTAAAGAGTGGATTTAACATCGAAGCCGTCTCAATATCTTTAAATTAAATATTATAAAATATAACATACATTACCAACTCAAGGAAATTACTTTACAATGGCTATCGTTCTGATAATGTGCCGTCAAAGGTTAAGGTCATGAAGTGTTTATAATCACATACTTACTGCATAACATATTCATTTAGCAAAAGTAGTTATTCTTGAAAGTACTTACCTGAAAAAAAGAAAAAAAAATTAAATACTAAATTTAAATAAAATATAGTTTTTTTACACTAAAGTCCTAAAGTCGTAGGATTGATTTATAAATTACTTATATATATATACTTATAATATTACTTATATATAAATATACTTATAAATATACGATTAATCAATCGATTGACGCCTCTCAAACGCAATAACACTTGAAAAATTAAAATATATTTTGCGGCTTACTATTGCGGGTTTATATTGTTTCATCACGGTTGAAACACTCACACCAATTAGCAATTTTTTATTTATTTCATAAACTATGTTAGCGCATAACCTCACAAAATACTAAACAAGCTACAAAACATTCTGTTTAACTAGTTTCATTTTTATAATGACTCGATATATGTCAGGACCCTGCCTGATGTTAAGTAAGAGTGCGGCCCATTAAGGCAACTGCTACTACAGTTAAATAACTACATTTATTTTAATGATTGCTAATCCTGGAACGCTACTAAGTCATTCATTATCTGTACACTTGTAAGTGGTAATATTATACTACCACGGATCGAAAGACTGGACACCATTGCCCATCACTCTTTCTCTTATTAAACCCAGATTAAAAGTAACAAAACAACGGCGATAGCAGGAATCATTTTATTCTTATTGTAACGACATTTGACCTCGACCTGCCTGATGATAAGCCAGAGGTGGTCCAAGAGTGACGACGACTGAAAAAATTGAGTTTGTTCCTGGCTGCCTCATTCGCCGTCAGTATGCCGGCCTATTATACATGCGCAAAACGCTTCCATCAAATGATACGGAGTGATATGTATATTTTTTCCATCGGAACTAGTTCACTCATCTAGTTCACTAGTTCATTTAGTTCAAGGAAGCGCATTCGGTTAGTTCATTCGGTAAAGAAAAGCTGCAGTTGTTCTGAGAAATCAAGATATCCTTTCTATAGAATTATTTTAGATCATACACTTCACAAATGTACACAGAAACTATAATAAACAATAATTATAATCACAATTACCAATTCGCATAATTTAAAACTGCAAATATTCGTTAGAAAAATACGTTATAAAAAGACGACGAGTTGCTGCTCTCTTCAACATACTTTCATACCATTACTCGTAATGCACGCGGTGTAAATATTTTCTTGTGCACGCGGAGAGCAATGGATATATAAAATATAATTTCACGGTATTACGCGAAAATACTAGGTACGAGTAACGAACGAGGTACGATTCCGTACGAATGTACGATGTGTTTATATCTCGTTCCATCATAGGAGTGGTGAGTGAGTGGATATGCGATGCATGACTCGGAACTAAAGGAACTAGAGACACGTTTGAATTTGCAGTGAACTAGTGAGTGGTGTAGTACCAGGATCGGAAGTATATCATTTTAGTGACTCGTTCCGGAACTACCCAAGTCTACGGCCTATGATTATATATAATATCCTCAAAAACAAAACAAACGAAGTACCAAATGAGAAGTATATCCCCACAGAACAGAGAAAGATATAGTATTATTATTCCCTAGCCACTGAAATCCCTTTGATATCTATCATTCAACTACACCCACCCTAAATGCAATAAAGGGATAAGAACAATCGAACTTCAAAATGTCACTATTTGATAGACGTTTTAATTTGTTGGTCATCAGCAGTCACCCACTATGAAGCACCATTAAAACCACTTCACTGTACTACGGGTGCATCAATGCAAAATACAGTATAGAATTAAAATTATTTTTTATAATACCCACTAAATATGCAGAGTAGGTAGATATATTTTGTGTGCTCTAATTATTCTATTTTCTTTTTGAAGCTATGGTTAGCTACAATATAATGAATTAAGATCGCCAGTCTAATGTAAAAAATGAAATCTTCACAGGACTGACCCTGCTAAGTATTAAGCGGGAGTGCGGGCTTATTGAAAAGCGTCTGTTAATACAGGTAAAACTGCTCAGACCTCTCTGGCAGCAGTCGTTTTCACTCATGGACTGTGCGGACTATCAGGCTGGACGTTGTCACATGACAACCTAAATATGAAAAAGTATCTGTCGCAATTTAATAATTCATCCACTCCATATCATATTATAAATTCTTTACTTCTATCAGAATCAATAGGCACGACGGAATATAGTTACAAAAAATACTATCCCATGGGAGATTCGGTTCCCAGCAGTCGAGGGGTCGTGTAAGAAGATTTAATGTAAATTAATAGTAAATAAAAATAATTAATTAAACAATTCCATATACAGTCATAGAACTATTTAAGGAAACAACCACTTCGATATTACCCAACTTTTGCTTTCTCTTATTTTTAAAATCAAATTCTCTAACTTTCTTTTGATTTTGAACAGCTTTATCATTACGATCTACAAACCACTTTACGCATAGCACTTGGACTATCAAAACAATCAATGAACTTTGAACTCTATTCCCCAGTAATAAGTTTCATGAATAAATTAATTTAATGACCATCGAAGGGGACATTTAGAGCTATTGTTCCAATAATTTAATCAATCATTTTATTCAATAGAGATATGTGACATGACATTTCTATTAAACTCATCAATATTTATTTATATTCCATTATATTTGTTAAGTTTTTAATATTTAGTCATTAATTTTTATTAGTTCAAGATGTGAAACTAAAATTGTTAAAGATTTGTTAATAGTACAAAATGCTAAATATTTTGTGAAAAAAATAAAGAATACGTTATACGTTTATTATATTTGAAATATCTTATTCTGCACTAAATATTATTTAATCCTCCGGGAACTTGTGGAGATTGGTCAATCAATCAATCTAGCTTTTATTCCCACAGGGATAAGCAGAGATAGTGTTGGAAAACTTCCCACTTTCTAAAAATATATATAAATATACAACTTAATTTAATTTTAAAAATTAATTTAACATTTAAAAAGAACGAAAAAGTTTAGTTTTTCCTAAGTATGTTTCTAAGTTTCTTATTATTATCATTGTAGCTCGACATAAACAATACCCAATTGGAGTGTGGTCTATTTAATTGCTACTACAGGTAAATAACTACAGCAGCAACCGCATCCACTATTCTGGCTTAGTTGGAACCGGCTTTCAAGTCAATCCCGAAACGCGACTGATTCACTTCGCAGGCTGTCTAGACATACCTTCTTATTACTAAGCGTACGTATCTTATAATAGCCGCATACGTACTGAATAAATATTTAATTATCTACTTAAGTATGCGTACAAATAACTTCAAGTTCCGCCTTTCTCAAGTATAGTCAAGATATAAATACTATAGAAGCGAGAGTTATATGAGAGACGCGTCCCGATTAAGACCCGCACTACAATAAGTTATAACTTATCTAAATGAAAAGCATAAAACTTAATTGCTTCTAAATAACTATATTAAAAAGCTTTTAAAATAATCAAGCTCCTTAAAGAGGGCGGTACAAATGAATAGGGTAAGATAAAACTTATTGGTGAGTTAAATATAAATCCTGGTTCGTTATATATAGTCTGTTTTGACTTCAAAATACAAAACTTCACTATTCGACAAGTGGAATGCTTTGCTTGCCCACGTCTTCTCTCCATCCTATGACCTTGGATCCTTCGAGCAATGCGTGAAGAAGCACCTTTGGCCGGCATAGTGACGGCGACTGAGGCAGACGTGAACAAACTCAGTTTTCTTAATCGTCGTCACTCTTGGTCCTCCTCCAGCTTATCATCATGTGAATTTATATTTAATGAACATGACGACTTATTGACTATTAATATTTGTTTTTGTATTATTGTGGTTCTACATACGACAGCACCCCGCGACTTAATAGTGGCCACTGCTAAAATTAAATTAATTACAACTAGTAACAGTTAAATCCCCAGTCCTAGTCTAGTTGGAAGCTGAACACAAAACGGTCTGTACACTTGAAATTACCCCGGACCGACGAAGCCTAAGCAAAGGACATCATTCATTTTGGGCTTTTATGTACTACTTTTATAATATTCAATGATAAAAAAAATTGTAGTTTCGATACTTGTATTGATAAAACTAATAACAATTTTGCTTTTAATTGCTGTGCAGTTGAGTTATTTATAAAATAAGATATGAATTTTGTATCGTCTGTCAATCACAAAGACACGGCATATTAAAAGTTCTGCTTTGAACTGTCATAATTATAGTTTCATCATTTTGCACACCTAAACGATCCAAAATAAAAGATAATATATTCCAATTACATTGCAATCTTCGTACATCAAACTATTTTAAAATGTATATGCAACTGTTAATACAATTAAGCCCAAGTCCCCATACAAAATGAATGATGTCCTTTGTAAATCTTTTTGGCTTTTGTTTTAATTTCGGCGTAACTCGGCGTAACGTATTGAAAAATAAATACTTTCCTATCGAAACAAATTAATTTTTTGTTGATTATTCTATTTCGATGACATTTTCTTCGACATTCATTATAAATTGTATACAAATCAGACCATTTTTACATTTTAGATAGTTAATTTAAGCTATTTAGCGGTTGAAACTTGATTCTGTAACACAAATGTTTTCGTTACAATACTAGACAGTACATTCGTGGAATGGTAATAGTTTTTGTTTTTCTATACATCTGTCTGTGTTATTTCTGGTGCGTGTCTTAAGTCTTTGTTCTCTTGTTAAAGTAAAAACTGTTTGTCTCTGCGATACACTAACTAAATTATTTGTAAGTAAATAGTATTTACTTCTAAGAATTATATTCTTAAAACCACAAAATTTAATTTATGTTCGGGTTAATCGCACCGCATCTAATGTCCGGTAAAATTGAGTTAATCTCCAACTAGTCCCCAAAAACGGGGTTCGTTTGACATACATTTGTTTTGTACTAGCTAATGTATTATAGATTTCGGGAACGAATACATATCTAGGGTGAATTAGCACAAGTTTAAAACTATTATTGCACCAATGCATGTGACAGAATCATCTCGCTCTCTCTTATAACCATTAGTCATCAATTGTTATACGCAGGTCTTCCCAGCAATATCCGCAGTGTTCTGCCGGAAGCAGCTTACGTCTTACGAAGCAGCTTTAATAGGTCGTCAGTTCAACTTGTGTGTTACAGTGGACGTCCTACTGTACGTGCAGGCAAACTGTGTGTGGTCTACATTCGAAAGATTTTTGGCCTCAACGACCACTTGACGACATTGTGACAGAATTATATCGTATCTAGTAATAAATATCGAGAGAAACTCATTATTATTGGAAATAAATAGAACAACACAAATGTTACGTCCGCGTTATTCGTTATTTGCTTTATTAATAGGCATATAGGACTCGGTCATAAAAGAGGCCAATCAATTTAGCAATCGTCATAAACCTAAGCGATAAAACTAGTTTTTATGTGATGTTTAACCTACGTAAGTATTTTCACGATAAAATTAGAGAAACATTCGACTCGGCACATAATAAATCATCTCGCAAGAACTCTTAAATTTTCAATGGACAAAATTTGTATAAACAAACTTTCGACGGAGAAAAATTAAAGAACAAAGTATTGTACAAATTTAAATACGCTTGTCGGTCACGGCAAATTATTGTCTGGATTGGATCGCTCGCCAAAACATGTATGGCTTACAAAGGAACCACTCTGTACCCTCGGTAAGAATTATGTTTGTAATAAATCGTCGTGCGCGGCTTATTACATGAAATTACCAATGGCGTTCGATATCTCGCCTTGTATGGGCATGATTAATTAACTGATGTCAAATTGCAAGAGCTTCTTCGACAACGGAATATTGGTAAGGGGCTACCTATAGCTTAAGGGAACGCCTTTTGTGTTCAAGACAGACTGCAAGAGGATGCACCCAATGCACTGATTGATTTTAAGATAATGGTGTGAAGACGAGACGTGTTTTTTGCAATTTAAAAAAATCTGCAATATGAATTATAACACATATGTTTATGGCATACAGTTTGCTTCCTACGCACTGTAGTTAATGTTTTAATACTGCAATTACAAACATATAAATGATGATTTGATTTATGTTGGATAGGCACTATAAAATTACTATATTAGCCAGTTTATTGAAGGTGTGAAGGCGAAATAGTGCATCAAATTGCATAAGTAGATAAGTACAATCATGTAATTCTCGCGAAGACGGGAGATATGGTCGATTTACTACATATAATAATGGGGTTCAGACAGTTTCTGATGGACACGTATTGCGAGTTTATTTTAATGCGTAGGATGTTAACATCCAGTCCCCTACAAGTACTATTCTGGTTTGACTAGGTTATGCTTTATTTTGTACAGATGACATTATATTCTTGATTTAATAATTTCGATGTTATCTTGTATTTCTTGTTTATAGTGAAGGAGTAATGATTAGGTCTTTAACCGAAACGAAAATAACTCTCACTCTTCAGGCCACATGGCAGAAGGTATTCCGCGTAATACATACGTACAAATAAATACTTTAAAGGACTGGACTGTTCGTGAGCATATACAATGATTACTTTTTCCAGTTCAAAGAATCGACATGGTCATAAATTTTAAATTATATTTTTTCATTTTAACAAAGACTTATTCAAATAGGTTTTTGAAAGGTACTTTTTGCAATGCCTAAGGCATAATCAACATGCCGGAGCACGTTTCTGTCCACTTAATGAAACATAAATTAAGTTTTAAGAAGCGGTAATTGTAAGGTACCTGCGTGTATGAAAACAAGTAAAAAGTATTGGAACCGGGTCTTGATGTGCAAGACGCCTACGCAAATTCTTCTCAGGCCAAACCACTAACTAGTAACTGTGAAGCCAGTTGTGCCAACGAGGTGACAAACACTCAATGCTCTGATATTTCTTTTGTTTGGCTACTTACCTCGTAAAATACCAATTGAAGAATAATATGTAATACATACATACTGCACAGTGCACAATATTAATTTTACAAACTTAAAACACGAATAAATCCATAACTTTATAGAAATAATCTTCTTAAAATGAAAAATATGAATATGCTATTGAAAATATTTAAATTAATAAATTACATTAACCTCGGTTACGAATTTTTGCCGTTTGGGGTCGAGACGATGGGTCCTTGGGGACCTTCAGCTAAGTCTTCAAGTCTAGAGACAGGAAGGCTGGCAATTATTTCTGCCAACATATTAGCCTTTCTATACAAAGAGGAAATGTTGCCAGTCTCCTTGGGACTATCTCTGAAGCGACGTCATTAGACGATATTTTTTATTTATAGTTTAATTATAGTTAATATACTTTTAATTTTATCTGTTATTAAAAAATATTAAATATATAAGTATATTTATTAAATGCACTGTATGCTAAATAATTAAAATTGCATTTAAATCCGGTGTGGACGTATGTACAATTTAAAAAAAAACGTGGTAGTGCAAATGCGTGCAATCGAAGTGCCACCGGTTTCAAACCACTTGGAAGCACCAACGTATCTTTAATATAAGTACTTTGGCCGTTCAGTTTCTATGATACAAGCACTTTTAGTATAAAAATGTTAACTATATAATATTAAAAATGTTGGGTTCAAAGTAATAAAAATGCAGTGTCATAAACACGACTAAAGCGAACCATAGATAAAATCAACAATTTAAATTTGAAATACTGTTTGAACTTGGAACCTTCATATTTTAATATTATTTGCAAGTGTAATGCAAACGTCAAGTCGTCGTGAGGTCTATATTTAAATAAAGTTTACGCCCCGCGCCAGTTCACAAACCGCCACTGAATTATGTAAACAAACACATTTCCAATGACTATACGTGAACTGATTTTATTAAATGGACGCCTGGCCCTTGTCCTCTTTTACTTGTTCTCGGTCAGGATTCCTTCAAGGGGAGTGTGGTCATAGGCACAGCTAGTTACAAACTTTATGGGGTCTCCGAAGTTTGCTGCAAGTACAGTCACAATAATAAGCTCTCTCGCCTACTTCGAGCTCCGCTATACCGTATTTCATGTATAGCTTGTCTAACTATATATGACGCGCCTCTCCACTTTATTAGTTTATTTAAATGTGTGAATACAAATATTACTAACTATACTATTACACCGGCAACTGAATGACCAATTACAATTGCATTTTCGGTGTGTTGTATTCATATGGGCGCGTCATTTTGGCTTAAACATACTATACTAACGTCTAACTTTGAAGACAAACCATTCTATAAACTATTATATTTCAATAGAAATTCCACATGTCATTGACACAGGTAAACTCCAAACCCGCCCCGTAATTACAGCAAAATGTTTTTCAAGTTAAAGAACTTGAGGGCGATTGAGAGTAGTAGGAGAGGTGGTGATCAATTCCATGAGACTACAGACCTACTTACAAATGTAAAGACTGTGAAGTGACTTAATCGCGTTTCGGGATCACCGTGAAAGTCCCCGGAATTCGACTTAGCCGGCATTGTAGATGCGAATGTTGCTTGCAAATATTTATCCATCGCCGCTGACTCTTTTCACATCACCTGATGTTTATGCACTTCAGCTTAACATCAGGTGAGGTGCCGTAAGAGATAACCGTTTTAGAGCTTCTACTATGGTCCTACATCCATTGTACTATAATAAATTTTAGCATATTTATAATTCGGACTTTTGATGCCATTTTCATGCGCAATGGCTATGCCTTTTTAAACTTAAAAATATTTTATTTAAACATATAAACAATTAAGTACCGTAACGTTATTTGTATCACAAACTACTAACTAAACTTCAGACCGCCTCTCATTTTTAAAAAGCCTTTGTGAGCGTACCTTGTCACCTCACACGACAGCCATGGTAAATAATTTGGTTCACGTTTGTATAAACAGCTTGTAAATAACACTAAAGGTGAATGGCCCCCAGCTGATTCATCCGTGAAAAAAAGATTAGAACAATACATCCGAACAGATAAATTTAACGGAAATTAAGTAATTTTTAAAATATCTCCATTTTTTATTTGTGTTTTTATTAATTAATTAAACAAATTTTATGCGGCTTACTATCGCGTTTATTTTGGTTTTGATTTTATTATTCCGACGTTTGCAAAGCTCTCGAAACGTCGGAATAAAAAATAATTGTAAAATAAAACCCAAAATAAACGCGATAGTAAGCCGCATAAAATTTATTTCATTCATGTTCGCGCAAAATCTTAGAAAATACTATTGGTTTTTTATTATTTTATAACTTCACAATAGCATGTCGTTTTCAGTTCTTTAAAATATATTATACTTATAAGTAAAAAAAAACACTTTTGGCCGGCATAGTGACGGTCACTTATTTCATACTTATTATACGTCCGTCTTAATAAAAAATTAAAAGCATATAATATTATAATACAAATAATTATTACATATTATCTTGTTATTTATGACAATAAGAAATTAATTCTATAAATATTATAACAATTTAAATGATCTTAACGGTCGTAAACACTCAATTAATAACCATAATAGAATGGAGACGATCGTAAAAGAATAATTTTATTAATATTACTTCTCAAGCGCGTTATTAGACACTTCATAGCCTCTTGAATTATACACACTTTCTAATTTACTTCGATAATTTTTATAGTTAAGACCTAAATTACAGGGTGTTAAAATGGTTTTATAATCCTCTTTTGGAAGTTCCCGATGTGACCCTAATTATGTATTAAAATACGCTGAAATTCAAACAAAGACGCTGAACTTATGTCAAATTAATTTACTACTTCGCTAAGACCTCTATTCTTTTGTGGCTGAATAGACGCGACTGCTACTACAGTTACATTTACTATATCGACCTAATGGGTACCGGCAACTTACAAGCTTATCCCGACCTAGATTTGGGCTGATTGGAGTCAGCCTGTCATGCAATACGGCCCAGCGCTAAACGAGACTGATCAGCGCCTGCACCTTGAGTTAATCTTCAGAGGGTTCAGGCGGTCTCGCTTCGCCGTTCCTTCACAGGATAGCAACGTATCAATAATTTGGCTGGCTGTGATTCTTACTTGTTTAAGGAGGTCACTTATGAAAACATAAGCGGATAAGGTACTTATCTAGTCATCTTATAAATTAATAATTGAAGTATACAATACTACAAACTAGAAATAAACTGGTAGGAAAATGTCGCTCTAAAATACGTGCACTTGATAAGCAATTCTTACCAATTACAACCTCAACATTACCACTTGCCAACAAAAAAACTTGAAGCCCGAGCACACACTAGGTTACCTAGTAAGTATCGCAATTATAAACATTGCAACTTACAAAACGTAACGTGTATTTGCAAAATTAATGCATTTGATTGGTTGGATTTGTATAGCGTCACACAATTCAATCAATTAGGTTCTTGCTGTAGTCCTGTCAAAATATAACTTTAATTGTTAAAAAAAAGGTCAATATGATTACTTTGGGAATTACACAAACGGAAATGAGATGAACAAAACTGTCAGACTAATGTTTACATATTTATACATTTCAAATCGGAGACATCCTCAAGAAAGCTACGTTGCCTAGTGTCCCATAACCGTAGAGCTTGTATGAAGAGAATTGTGGATGGAGGGAAGCGAGGGAGTTGTATCAGGATTGCTGCTCCATTGCCTATTACTGTGGGAAAAAGGCGTAACAATTTGATTGATTGATACATATAATTTTATTTTTATTTTTTTATACTAAGCTACTAAAGTGATTGTATCATAGAAATAGGACAACCAAAGTACATATATCAAAGATACGGGTACATTGGTACCGGTGGATGGTCTCGAACTCGTGCTCTCGGTTTGTGTAAAAGTGTAAACCATTGCCACTACACCACGGTCGCCTGATTTGACATGTATTTGAACTAGTTTTCTTTTTATTGCAACTCCAATATTTAATACCACACCAATCATTAGTTGTATGCGTACGTGCTGTAACAGTTTTGTGATTGGTGTGTACACGTCCTAAGTCTATTAGAATCACAGTTATATAAAACATATAAAAAACATACAGGCCGTGTAACGGTGATCATCTCAGATGTTGCCCAGACTCGATCAATGAAAGAACTAAAAAGTTGTCGCAGGATGTTGTATGATTTTATATAATTGCCAGTGTACATTTTTCCTTGTACTCGTATTTTAAACTGTATTTTTCCTTATTAATTTACAGGTTATAAAATATTTTGGATATTTAATTAAATATAATAATATTCATAAATTAAATTATAAACGATCTATATTATGGGGCCAGGCATCTATCTAGGTAGCCCGAAGGAAGAGAAATGGAGACCGCAAACAGGAAACCTCAGAAAGAACACCTCAAATCAAATGGACTAACTATATCAAAGGTACTGCCGGTTCATTCTGGAGCAGACTAACCCACAACAAAGGAAAGTAAAGGCATATGTCCAGTCCAGCAGTGGACGAGATGATGTAGAAAAAGAAGAAATAAGAAGAGAGATCTCTCTTCTTATTTTGTCTTAAAACGAACTAAAAACTTTAATACAAAATAGACGTTGTATTAAATAGTTAAAAAGTTATTTTACCTGTAAAGCGGTCTAGTGACTGTAAAATTGTTTACAGACTATTTTGCCAGTTCAAAAACCACTGGCCGATACCAATGTATCTCCACATAGTTTAATATATTCTTTGGTTGCCCAGTTTCTAAAATACAATCACGTACAGTATAGAGAAGCATTTCAAAGCTTATTAGACGAAGATTAGTGTAGAAATGCATTAAAAACAAGTATTAAATGCATAATATACGAGCCTGCAGTTTCTCGTAGTTATCATTAATTTTAAATTGAAATCCTTTGCAACTACTCGTAAGTTAGGGTTCCGTATTTATCCGTGTTCAGTTTCGCGTTAACCCCCATCCAGTATTTACAGTTATATTTGTGTAATTGCATTAAGCGTTGGAGTATCTATGAACACTGGTTTAAGCTCTTTAGAATCTATGTTTGCATAAGGTTTTAACAAGCATATTTTCTTCTACGCAAATAATTTACTGTCTTCCAACGTGTAAAATGTATTTTCTCTTACAAATAGAGTGGTAGTCTTGTTTATGGTGGGTATTTTCCCAGTCTCCAGATCCGGGTAGCACACTGACTTAGTTGTTGTAGACTTAGCCGGAATACAAATTGCTTTGTGGATGCGACGACTTTTGGCAATAGTCCAAATGTCAGGTCAAATGTCGTACCGCAATAAATAAATAAATATAAAAGTGCCGCCGCTGGCGTAAACTCATTTCTATTTAACCTAACTACACTAGAAAAATAATTTTAATCATCATCATCAGCCAGAAGACGTCCATTGCTAAACCTAGGCCTCCCTCTATGGATTATTTATTTAAAGGATTATTTTAATATACTTTTCAAATTACTTTACGTACAAAGTTTCTTGGATTCGATAAAATTTTTAATTAACAGATATTTAATAATGGTTTTAAAATAAACGCAAAAGCAAGATTACGTGAATCAACGATTTAGCACTAATTTAAAAGGCCTTAATCCTTTTAGCATAATTTTGCGTAAATACGTGAAATACTTTAACCTGTGTCTAATTACCCGGCAAACATTTAGCCGGCAGTAACGGCGACTGAGATAGTTTTTTCAGTCGTCAGGCAAGTCGAGTCAAGTCAGATGTCGAGTCACAATAAAAAAAAATATAAGTGTAACAAATTATTTATTTACAACCTTTTAAGAAAAAATAATCCTTTGTTCCCCCGTATTTGTTCCACTAGACTAAGCTACTAAACGTGCTTGTATCATAGAAACAGGACGGGCAAAGTATGTTATTTATTCATTGACAGCATCCCGTCTGATGTTAATTTGAAGTGCGGTTCATTAATGTACATATATCAAAGATACATTGGTACCGGCAAGTGGTTTTGAACCGAAGGCCCCAGGTTTGCGTGACCATTTCGCTACCACTACACCACGGCCGCCTTAGGATGTGTCTTTGATATAATTACCTGGATGATCTAATATTTATAATATAAACCTTTGGTTGAATACTTTATATAAATGAATATAAAATCAAAAATAATAATAGGTGCCGTATTTACATGAAATGTTACAATAGTCAAACAAAGCGGCATAGTCAGACAATTAAGTCTATTGTGAGTGACGACCGGCTGCGATTTGTGGTCAACTAAAGAAAGCCAGGTGCTCATCACTGCATCCGACAGTTGTCAGTGGAACCGTTACCGTAGTTAACTGTACCCGAGATACCGCCAACCTATATCCAATAGCATTCCGTACAGAGAAATGTCAATTATGGTCGGTAGGCTTTTTTCACAAGAAATTATAGTTCTATTAAACCTACTGATATTAAAAAATCATTTTTTTAAATGAATTATACAATTTTTATGCGGCTTACTAGTGCGTTTATTTTGGTTTTAATACATTACATCCGCCGTTTTAAGAGCTTTGCAGCCATCGTGGTCACGGGGAGACTGAGGTGTTGGTCGTCCTATTGGTTGATGCTGTTATTGTTTCCAAAACTAACCCATTTAATTCAATTTCTTGCAAATTTAACTGACGGTGTCATCTGGTTAGGCAGTTTGCTGGACTTGGGACTTGAGTTTGTGTATAATAGGGTCCCAGGTGTCATTTTTTTTGTTGTTGTACGCTTGGAGGTATTTTTGGATTATTATAGTTATTTATGTAATAATGTAACTAAAAACGTTACAGTATGTTTAGCGCCGTATTCAAAAAGGACATCATTCATTTTGAGCTTTTTTTACTTACTACTATTTTTATAATGTCCAATGATGAAAAAAATATAAATAATAGTTTCGATACTTGTATTAATAAAACTAAATAAAATAAATAAATAACTAATAACAATTTTGCTGTGAGTTATTTAGAAAATACTATGGATTTTGTATCGTTTCCCAAACCAATGGAATTTATATGTCAGTATAAGTATATACAGTATATACATATACATTAAAAAAAACAATATTTATCTTTTTATAAATATTCCTGTGCAAAATGATATATAACGTTATACTCGTATCAATGAAGCTTAGTATTTATTTTATATATTGATAATTTGGACATACTATTTTGTAATTTATCAATAATAAGGTAATGCGCCCGATTTTAAAAAAATAACGTTATCGGTAATTTTTTATGATGGTAAGCAAGAGAAGGTCAAATTAAAAAAAATGCTGCACAATTATCTATACTGTTTAAAAACCAATCATTCAATCAAATTGTCACGTCTTCTTCCCACAGGACAATGGAGCGTCACTTGTCACGACCCTGATACATCTCCCTCGCTTCTTTCACATCCACAATTCTTTTTAAAGCTCTACGGTTATGGGCACCTGACATCTTTCTTGAAGCTTTCCGTTTTGGTCAATATCCCTTTCGTATTTAAACGTACATATTTGTTACAAGTAAAATCTGCAAGTTACTAACTTTCACCTTAATAGTAAATGAAGAATAGCAACTAACTAACAAGTTCCAGCTACCTGAGTTATTGTCAAAGTTGCTACAAAGTAACACAAAAGCTTGTCCATGCTTGACCGGGTGACAAACGAGAACAAGCGCACCTAACTAAGCGGAAAACTAGCTGCTACTGACTCCCATATTATGATACCGCAACACAATTATTAATTAAAAGTTACGTTTTTAAAATACTCTATTAATCATGAAATGGCAAAAAGTATAAAATGGTAGATATCTCTATCAATATAATTATAAACTGGAGTGCGGTCTATAAATGAAGATGACTGCTACTACAGTTAAGTATCTGTAAGAAACAGTCATATCCACTATACCGGCCTAGTCCGAAAGTCATAGTGACTTAGTCACGCACTTCACGGTCTGTTCTGTATACTTGAAAGTGGTGGTACCCCGGATCGGCAGACAGCCTATCACTCTTGGATAACCAGACCCAAAATTTTAATTTATTTTTATTAACAAATATTTATATATTTAAATATAACAAATAAAAGCTACGAAGCAAATATTTGGTCCAATCGGGAATCAAATCTGGGACTTTATGCGTAACAAACTGGTATCCTAACCAATGCGCCACGCCTGTCGCCTTGCAAAAATACAAGTATATGTTGAAGAAAAATCAATAGTTACTGTTTATATAAAATGTTATCTGATAAGATAGGAAAATATCGTGACCGTAGATACATAATTATTATTGTATAGAACATGATAAGGTAAAACTTTGTATCAAACTACGCTTAGATTACTTTGGAATTTATTCCTATGCGTTTTTTATTTATTGTGACTCGTCATATGACAGAACCCCGCCTAGAGGAAAATAAAGCAAGATAATTGTAATAAGATTGTAAATGGTGGCGTTATAATCTGCCTTTCCTGTAAAAATGGAGACTTGTACTTATTTTTAAATAAAATCAAGCACCCAGCTTAATGTTAAGCTGGAGTGTGGTCCATGAAGTGATGTCACTTATTTTGGATTTCATGGAATGGATTTTAATAACTGTAGTTAGCAGTCACATACACTATGCCGGCCTAGTCGGAACCGGCAACTTACAAGCTGATCCCGAAACGCGATTAACTCACTTCACGGTCTGTATACTTAAGTAAGTGTAAGTGTAAGTGGTGCTACTACCCCGGATCGGCAGACTGGGTACCACTGCCTACCACTCTTTGATAACCAGACCCGATGCAAATATCCGTCTCTTTTTTTATTAACAAACATTTGCAATATTTAATTTAATTATTAAATGTTTCAAATAAAAGCTATAAAACAAATATTTTCTCCGACCGGGAATCAAACGCGCAACAAACCAATTGTTGATCAATCGGCCACGCCAGTCATCTGATTTGATTGATTGGATTTAATTTAGATAAGTATGTTTTTTTCATTAGCCGAACTACGGGTGCCTTGTTTTTTAAATGTATAAATAGTGAAAGTGTCGGTTGCTTGACCATCACTAACTATAGTTGGTGTGCGCGCGCGACTGACTCCAGACAGGCATCCAATTAGAGGGAATGCGCCGACCGTCGGGAATTGGCCATTTTATACAGCATGTTTTATTTGTCCATTTATGTTTTTAGTATCTTTGCGCAATAGAATCTGGAATGAGGATATTCGCCGAAGAATCTTAGTTACCGACTTAGCTGGTAGGATTCACAAGCTGAAGTGGCAATGGGCTGGCCACATCGCTCGAAGAACCGACAACCGATGTGGAAGAAAGGTTTTAGAGTGCAGACCATGAACCGGAAGACGCAGCGTAGGTAGGCTGCGTGACTTTCACTATGGACTGATGACATAGTGAAAGTCACGAATAACCGGTGGACGTTACTGGCATCTTGTCGTTCAAAATGGCGTTCTGGCTGATGGCTGATCTTATTGTAATTGTCCAATCTTATTAAAGTGATGAGGTAAATTATACTGTGTCTTCATTTAAAGGATAATAACAGAAATTTATATTTTATATTTAATTATAATATTGACAATTATAATATACTAGCTGTGCCCGCGACTGCGTCCGCGTGGAATAGTTATTTTGGGAATCATATTATTTTTTTGTTTACCTACCTGCTCAGCTTTATTATAAATTACCTATAGCTATTACCCGCGACTTATTTTAGACGATTAAATTACGTAACTAATAGAATAAATTTAAAAAGAATATATTTTAAAGTACTTCTGCGTAAATTATATTTTCAGTTTTATTTTCTTGTGCGCAAAACTCGCAGCCGCTTTGCAGCAGCAGTCTGCCGAGAATACTGAGTCCTTTTTCTAGGCATTACAGTGACGAAGAAAGAACGAAGGAAATGAAAACTTAACCAAACCAACTGTACGCTTAAACTAAAACCTAACCTAATAAGAATTGTAAAACCTAACCTTGAAAGAATGTAGATGACACCTACAGGTATTATTTACAACAAAACAAAAAAAGTGTTATTGTGAAAATATTAGAAACAAAATACTATACCTAAAACAAACACTACCCACTATAGAGAAAACTACTACAAAATGAAATTGTATAAAAAAGGATTTTGCAGGATGATATTATATCGTAAAAACAAATTAACGCTGCATTCAACCGATCAGTAGGGAGCCGACCGCATAGTATGCTTGTCTGTCTATAAATGACGCGCCCCTCCACTTTATTAGTTTATTTAAATGTGTGAATGCAAATATTACTAACTATACTATTAAACTTCATCACGTTCATTCCTCCTTTGTGTCTAACCAGCAACTGAATAACCAATTACTGCATTTTCGGTGTGTTTTATCCATATTTTATATTTGCTTGTATGCGTAAATGCAGTGGAGGGGCGCGTCATTTCGGCTTAGACTACACCCTACACCCTTAGAGCTACACCCCCCTCCGCCTCGCCCGCAAGCACCGCCTCTCCTCGCCCGCCGGTTAGCGCTCATCATGCGACGCGTGTGAATTTTGTTTCAGAGTTATTTTAAAATTGTATTATGTTATAAGATGTTTATTGAAATTAGGTGATGTCAATGACAATTTTGTTCACAGTTAAATACTTTTAATTAATAACACATTTATTTCGATAAAGAATAATATTATTATGTTAATACAACTCTGACAAATAATTTGTAATAATGCATTAATTTAGACCAAATTTGACTATCATAAAAACGGTTATTGTGAGTTAATCTTAAAAGATAGACGTATACGGTCGCGGACATTTTTTTAGATAATTTAAAGAGGAATAATTCTTTCATACATATTTTTTGGGTATCTCGAACGCATACATATCTTGGGTGCAGCGCACGCAACGGAAACCCTCAAAGACGAATAATATTTCCCGTTTTTTCAACATTTTCGACTGTTTCTTCGCTTCTATAAGTCGCAACGTAATGTTTTATAGCCTAAAGCCTTCCTCGATAATTGATCTATCCAACACAAAAAGAATTTTTCAATTCGAACCAGTAGTTCCTGAGATTAGCGCGTTTAAACAAACAAACAAACAAACAAACAAACTCTTCCGCTTTATTATATTATTATATATATATTATATATTATATAATTATATATTATATATATAATATTAATATTATATATTATAAATATTATATATTATATTAGTATAGATTAATTATAATATAATAGTGTGATATATTAACTCATATCCTTTTCACACAGGGATAGGCAGAGACTAAGGAACGCCACTTACCACAATCCTGACACAACTGAGAGGACACAGCTTCCCTCACATCCACAATTTTCTTTATACAAGCTCTACGGTTAATGGACTAGGCAACCCAGCTTTCTTGAGGATTTTGATCTTGAGGATCGGAAAAAAACCCTTCTGGTAAAAATATGATATTATAAATCATTTTTTATAATAACTTAAAAAATGTTTAATAAATACTTATAATAAAAAATATGGTAAGAAAAGTAGTTTTTTTAATTTTTTTATTGTGACTCGACATATGACAGCACCCTGCTTGATGGAACCAGCAACTTACAAGCTGATCCCGAAACGTGACCAAATCACTTCACGGTCAAAATGAAGTTTATGCATTAAAATTAAAGTGACATAATAAGTTAAGCCGAACACAATCTCGCTGTATATGAGATATTCCATAAAAGGAGAGTTGTCGACAATGGCCTGGGAACGGAGCTCATTTAAAAAGAAAATATATGTTGTATCCCTTCGCAAACTCACCACTCGGACGATAATATAATTTAAATCATTATTATTTCTGTGAAATATATCATTTCTAAGAAATAATAAAAACGTCAGTTACTTAAAATACAGTGTGTACAGACTTGGTTAGGTTTCAGGATCAGATTGTATATGAAGATACAGATAGATATAGATTTTGACGACAGGCGTGGACGAACGGTTAGCGATTCCCGGTCAGAACAAATATTTGTTTCATAGCTTTTTTTGTAATATTTAATAATTATATTAAATATTACAAATATTTGTTAATAAAAAAAGAGGGGGATATTTGCTTCGGGTCTGGTTATCAAAGAGTGGTACCCAGTCTGCCGATCCGGGGTAGTACCACCACTTACAAGAATACAGATTGTGAAGTGATTTAGTCACGTTTCGGGATTATCGTGTAAGTTGCCGGTTCCAACTAGGCCGGCATAGTGGATGTGACTGCTATTTACAGATATTGAATTGTAGTAGCAGTGACATCCATTAATGGACTACATACCAGCTAAACATCAAGTTGGGTGCTGTCTTATGTCGAGTCACAATAAATAAAAACCTATGTGTTTTTTTATCATGACTTCTGACCTCGACCTGCCTAATAATAGTGTCGACAATAGTGTCGACAACTGAAAAATAAAAACAGAGTCAGTTCACGGCTGCCTCAGTCGCCGTCACTATGCCGGCCAAAAGCGTGGGCAAAAAAATAATTAGGGTAATAACACGAATTTCGCATTAGTAGCGTTTTACTAGCAAAACAGCACTCCTAATAGTAGTCTATTCATTTACGCCCACGAACAAAAGTGGGTTAGCTCATTTTAACCGATACAAACAAATCTGTTAAATTATAATTTAGTTAAATGTATCCGCTTTAACAACCTCGCTAATAATAAAATATTATGCAAGATTCTATAAATTTGTACTGAAAGGTTTGGAGCGGCGTTTCTTTGTAGAACAATCGACAAGTGGAATGCTTTAATTTTTAACTTCGCTTGAATTTCACAGCTTTGGCTGGCATAGTAACTGCGACTGAGACAGCCGTAAACTGACTCGGTTTTTTCAGTCGTCGTCACTCTTGGACCTTCTCTTTCTTTTTATCAGGCGGGTCGAGGTCAGATGTCGTGTCACAATAAAAAACACGATCTTTTTTTTCAGTTGTTGGCGCTCTTTGACCTCTGATTACCATCAGGCAAGTCGAGATCAGATATCGCGGGAGATATTTGTCTCAAAATGCTAAAATTATTGATTTATAATGCAATGAACAGTTAGATGCCATGTTTCTAGTTCGTAGCTCACAAATACAACAACACACTTTGCTAAAAATAAAGTATAATAACAAGTTTATCCCGGTTTATGATATCACGTAAATTAATATAAAGATAAGGGGGATAAAAAATGGCGCCAGATATCAAGGTTTTATGTAAATATGACCGTAAGTATATTTAACAGGATATGACCAACATTAAGACTGATATATAAAGATTATTTCTGTCTGTATTTGCATTTTTTATTACAAAAGTAAGGAGTTTTTGTAAGACTTAAAATTGTGCATTTATTTGAGCAATAAATAACTTTTATTATTGTGGTTCGACGGATAGAGCAACACGGTCCTTACCGCCACGTCCGGGCCGCGCGCTCCGTCTCGCTCGACGTATGAGACCATCCCATCCTATGTTACACTGGAGTACAGTCCATGAATGGAGGCCACTGCTACTGAAGTTAAGTAACTGCATATAGCAGTCGTATCCACTATGCCGACCTAGTAGAAACGCGACTAAGTCGTTTTACAGTATATGTACACTGACAAATGACCACCAACTGTCTACCTACGAGAGTCGCCCAGACCCGGAGCAAATATCTGCCTTAAGCGAACTATAGTGTGTTAACTAATGCACTACAAACACACATTGTTATATATTTATTTTTTATTGACCTCGACTTGCCTGCCTGCATGGGGAGGTCTAAAAGCACTGACGACTAAAAAAACCTGCTCTGTTTACGGTTTTCTCAGTTACCGTCACTATGCAGGCTAAAATTGTTCCTTGGTCAAATTGGGAACATCCTTAAACAAAAAACAAGAAATCGGCAAGGCCCATGACTTTATATCTTGATATGAATTATCTACGAGTATGTGAAAGAAACTAGAGGTGTTTCGGGACCATGGAAAATGGTCGCTGCTCATCTCTATACGTATAACAGTATAAATTACTAATTTATGGACGGACCCGACGGACACCGGGTTCGATCCCCAGTCGCAGTTGAACGATGTGCACGCGTGATTTTTTCTATCTAATTTTTATTATCAAATCATACAGTAAGCATACTAGCATTGAATAATACCAAAACATTACAAAAGCTAGAATTTAGAATTAAAGTCCAAATTACAACCAAGAAGTAAATTCATAACTAGACCTTGAGAGGATTTTTATTCAACGTAGGTAGAATACAATTTAAGCCCTATAGTTCAACACCGCATTCAATGACGGAGGCGTACAAAAACTTTATTCCTATTGACCTTGCTCTCGCTAACGAAGGCTGCACTCCTTAAAAGGCTTACAAAAACAAACAAGGCACTACACAAAGGAATAATATGTATTACGATTCAAAAATCAGGCGATTTAATCCTTTTTGACATCCGTTCAGCCATGTATAGGTCCAAACAGCACCTCTCTGGCCGGCATAGTGTAGGCGACAGGGGCACTCGACAACGGTGGCTTTTTTAGTCTTTTTTTTTATTGTGACACGACATCTAACCTCGTCCCTCCTGATGATAAGCAAGCGGAGGTCCAAGAGTGACGAGGACTGAGAAAACCGGGTTTGTTCATGGCCGCCCCAGTCGCCGTCACTATGCCGGCCAAAGGTGCTTCTTCACGCATCGCTTGAAGGATCCAAGGTCATAGGATGGAGAGAACACATGGGCAGGCAAAGCATTCCACTTGTCGATTGATCTACAAAGAAAAGACGTACCGAACTTTTTAGTTCGACTGCCGATTCGGTCGATAAAATGCGGATGCTTTCCCCGACCAGTGCGGGTATTACGGGAGTGAAAAGATGAGGTAGGAACAAGGTTGAAGAGCTCCTCGGAACATTCTCCGAAGTCTTTTGAAGATCCTTGCTTATCATAAGGTCGAGGTAAGATGTCGCCCCACAATGATGAAGATTTCGCGAAAGGCCCCCAATTTCTTTAATACAAATAATAAGTTTGGTATTAAAAAAATTAAAAAGAAAATATTACCGCACCTACATTTTTTGTACATACTACTTTAAGTGTCCAAAAAATTGCACTTAAAAACCAATAATTATAAGTATTTTAATTATTATTATTATAAACTCGTGAAACGTAGTAAAATCATTTAAATATTTTTTAAACAGTTCCATTCTAAGCTACTAAAGTGCTTGGATCATAGAAAAAGGACAACCAAAGTACATATATCAAAGATACATTGGTACCGGCAATTGGTTTTGAACCCGTGTTCTCGGCTTGGGTGACCACTACACCACGATCGCCTGAACTATTATTTTCCAGAGGGCAATTTCCACTACCCGACACAACTCTCTCGCTTTCTTCACAACCTATCTTCTCTATACTTATAACAGTGTCCCGGTTTAATTAAAATGAATATCTTTATGAAAATTAAAGGAATAAAATAACGAAGTTACTTTCGCAATAGTATTTCGTATTTGTAGTGGCAGATGTGTATTGAATTAGGTTACAAATGATAAGATATTTAACGGCTGTTAGAGTATTCGATAAACATTTACGCCAGTTCTCTGTTATTGACACAATTGTTAACGTTTATTTTATGATATTATTTTATTCTTATTATTGCACTTAACTTTGGATTTTAGTACCTATAACTTTATCAATCAATCAATAAAATTGTCACGCCCTTTTTCCACAGGGATACATAGGAGGGCCACTTGCCACGATCCTGGCACAACTCCCCTCACATACACAATTCTGTTTATACAAGCTCTACTATTATGGGCACTAAGCGACCTTGCATTATTGAGGATGTCTTAGATTTGATTATTACACACATGATTATCACACAAAATCTTAAATTTACATTAAAAAATTAGAGAAATTAATGATAATTTTGATTTACGAGTACAAATCGATACTTATAGTTATAATGGTTGGTAATAAATATTAATGTAATATAAATAAATTATAAAATGTTAAATTTTGTATACACAATAATCCATCATCACTTACGGAGCCTGCACACATTAATAAACAGAGATTAACATGTAACCATTTGACATGAAAAGCAAGCCATATTTGAAATCTATGCAGTCATAAATAGAGGTACCGTAACTAAATAAACATATCCAGCACTAAAGGTTGGTAATTCAATCTACACTAATGTCTTTGCATTAAACAATAATTAAGAATTGTTTGGTAAATCAAACATAACAGTCGGTTAACATTATTAAAGACTATAGTTACACATTATTTATTTATTTAAATAAGTTTAGATAATAGGTTGGTTACTTATTAGATTATTTTTTTACATTAGCCACGAATTGAATCCGTCACGACACATTGTGTTAACGTTATATTGGGTGAATTAGATTCATGTTTTAAATATAATGTTGAATCTAAAAGAAATACAGATCAAATATTCAACGTTAATAGTCCTAAGCAATAATTAAATTGTCTCGCCTTAATTTCCACAGAGATAGGCTAAGACATCGTGAAGCTTTCTTGCCGCAATCATGACGCAACTCTCTCGCTTTCTTCGTATTTATAAATCTCTTCATACAGTCTTGATTCACTGCTTTATAAGCACTGCTGACTTATGCTTTTATAAAAATGTCTAATGACTTGCCGATGAACAAAATTCTGAGTTTGTTACTACTCGATTTTATTACTATTCGATACCCAAACTCAAAATTAGCTACATAAAAGAAAACTTATTTTAATCGTCAGTTCAAGACTTTTAGTGAGGTTGAATCACCGACCATAATTCTGATTTCTCACTAGTGACAAGACCTACTATTGCTTCACATCAATCTACTGTCCATGCTTGATTTGAATAAATATCCAGTGTTGAGTTCTTGCATTGATATGAGCTCATTGTGGTGTCAATGCAGAACCAATAGAACTATTTAGAATCGCTATAGTAACCACACTAGAATTACAAAATGAGGATTTTAAACCTTATCTTGTGAGACACAAAGTTTACGATTTCGCATATATTATAATTACGATAGTTTCGCGGAGCAAAAGTTAGTAACACGATTTTTAACTTAATCATGCCCCTATTTCTACTTTTCTATTTAAGCGCCACTTTTCACATTCGTTTAAGTGTAGAGAATTGGGTTTGTAGTATAGAGCGGATGGCTCAGGAGATAAAAATATTTTATCAAATAAATATTTTGCAAATAATTATTTGCATTTGGTTTCTGTAATTTATTCTTAAAGTTATAAAGATAAATATTTCATTGTTGCCACAACATATTGTGGTCGAGTAAAAATTCCAATCCATACAAAATATAATAGAAAGCCTTATTTAGACTGGAACAGTGACCTCCCGAGGCCAAGTTGGTACACAAATTATATCCTAAACCCTTTATTAGGAATCAAACTACCCATTAGTTAAAACAGAATTTAAATCCGTTTGGTGGTGACCGAGATTTTGGCAGTAATTTTTATCCGCCAATATATTTTTATTTTATGGCGATTTGCCTGATCCAATATCCAAATGGAGATCCAAGAGCGCCTACGACTAAAAAAATCTTACTCGATTACGATTGGCTTAGTTGTCTTTATGTCCGCAATAAGGATCCAAGGTTGCAGGATGGAGAGAACACATGGTATTAACATTTAAAAATTGCGAAAATAAATATAAATTTAATTCTTTACTGATATTTATCATAAATAATGTTACGTTTTATCATGGTAGAGGCACTAATGAACCAGTCGCAAGCAAAGAGTGACGATCTGTCAGCACCTACGCTGAATTGGTGGGCGTTGAGCACCACAATCTGTTCTGTACGCCTGTCAAATAACAGCACAGACTATAATAGTTCAAGATCATAGACGGCGCATAACAAAGTATTACTATACAAATGTCGAACCTCTGCAAGAGAATTCTTAAGCGAATCAAACTGTATTGACGAATATTATCGTTTTATATAAAAATATTAAAACCAATAGACTGAGGTCTAATAATATGTAGACTATGAATAACGGAGAAGAACGCCTTTGCAATGGCGAATAGACGTAGGTATAATGGATAATTAAAGACATGTCATTTTGTAATGGGTACCCCATCTATTAATCATAGTTACTTTAAAGTTTAAGTATCATTGGGATTATTGATAGATAGTGCATAAGACAGGCTCGTGTCGTATTTGTGGAAAGATGTTTTTTTTTATCGTGACCTTGCAATGACTGCAATTTCGGCTTGATGGTAAATAAGCAGCAGTTGACGTCGTTGATTAGGGCCAATGGATCGAATGTGGCCTAGTCGACCGCATTTATTCTATATGCTTTGCTTTTATAAACTAATTTTCATCACAAGGTTTGTCTACAGGTTTTACAAAATCATGCACGCAATTGACATTGACCTAGCGTTTCTTTAGCGGTACAACTAACGTAAATTGATGTGTTCGTCGAGTCGTTAAAGAAGATCACAATTTTGCAATTTACTAAAGTTAAGTTACTTAAACTGTTTCATTATTAGACCAAAAATCACTGCTAAGAACCTAAATATTGCAATCTTAACTGTCGCAGCTACTTCGATAACTAGTCGAGAGAGTTCGTTTAAAACATCAGTTTGGCAATAAATTCTTATAGGAATTACACAATATTTTATACATAATAACAAACACTTCACAATAACTAATTACAATAATAAATTTAGAAATATTAAGTGAAAATTAAAATAAAACAATTTTAAAAAAATCTTTGAATGAAGTGAATAAATAGATTAAAAGATATTGTATTTCATAGAACAAACAACAAAATAAATTATGACTTAAAATTACTTTAATATCAGTTAATGAAGAGTAAATGTACCTATATTAGTACTTTATAATAAACTATAAGTGTGTATACTTAATAAATTATAAATAATTGTATTATTGAATTACGACCCAAGCATTGCAATTGCTAAGTGTGAAACAATTTATATAATAATACACGATTCTGTTTATACAATCACGAAATTATTTCCGAAATCTCTGCTATAAATTAATATATAAAGTGCAATTTTGCATGACAAATGTAATAACAAAATTGTTATTATACATTACTATTTGCATATTCAAGTTGGTTTCAAATAATTTGCACATAGATAATAAGTATAGGTAAGTAGATATAGGCGACGTTCATAAATTAACAAGACATTTTGTTATCTATGAACATTTGTTTTGGGGTAATATATATAGTAATATATAGTATGTAAGAAATTTCTGCGAATTTCGTATTTTTTTTAAACTAATAAGAAGAGGTAATCATATGCAAATTTATAATGTCATTTACCACGTAGATAAACTCCATTTGTACTTAATTTTATATTTGTTTTTGGGACAATAACACGATACGTAAGAAATTTCTGCGAATTACGAATTTTGTTTAAACTAATAAGAAGAGGTAATCATATGCAAATATATAATGTCACTTCAGACGTAGATAACCTCCATTTGTACTTGATTTTATCTTTCCCCAGAACATATTTTTAAGAGTGATAGGCAGACAGTTGGTGGTTCTTTGCCCAGTTTGCCGATCCAGTGCACAGACTGTGAAGTGGCTCTCTGTTCAGCTTATAAGTTGTTTGTCAGGTTAAAGCGCATGTTACCTTCATAAACTCTAAAACATATTTTTAGAGTTTATAAAGGTAATAGTCGGTATATATTAGCTTTTTTTTCAGGTTGTTTACCTGAATAAAATAGGTAAGCTACTTGATTCTGCTTGTTTTATCAATCAATCAATCAAATTGTCACACCTTTTTCCCACAGGGATAGGCAGAGACTTTAGAGCGCCACTTACCAAGATCCTTACACAACTCCCTTGCTTCCTTCACATCCACAATTTTCTTCATACAGGCTCTGTGGTTATGGGCACTAGGCTAGGTTATGGGTTACAGGCAACCTAGCTTTCTTGAGGATGTCTCCGATTTGGTCGGTAAACACCCTCCTGGGCCTACCTTGTTTAACGTATCCATCCACATGAGATTTATAAATTGCTTTCGTCAATCTACTTTCACTCATCCTTTTCATGTGCCCAAACCATCGAAGCATTCCTTTGTCAATCCTTGTCACTACATCTTATGCTTGTTTTATAATTATTATTATTATTTTCTTTATAGATAACTACGAGCACTAAGCTACTAAACATGTTTTTATCGTAATAATATGCACAGGGCGACCAAAGTACTTACTTTGATTATACACATTGGTACACAATATAGGTACAATCTTCTTATTATTGGTCAGCATAGTGGTGGCAACTAAGGATACCTTAAACTAAAACCGTTAATATTTCAGTCGTTGGCGCTCTTGGATCTCCCCTTAAAATTACCATCAGGCTATCGAGATCAGATGTCGTGTATTATTTTTTTTAAATGTTTTGTTTGTGTCCTGTTATATTGTATTTAATATCTACATAATTAACATAATTAAATAAATAAATATAGGTACGAGTAAATAAGGTAAAATTATGTTTAAGTAATCTAAGAGTAGGATATTCTAGTAATAAATAAAAAGATTATCTATGACGTTTTGTAGAGATTTCCTGTGCAATTGGAGCGGTAGTTTCACATGTCAAGGAGAGAATTACTGACGCCATTAATTCAACCATTCATCCACATGTTTTGTTAATAATTTATTCCTTTTATTTCTTATTTTAGTATTTTTTATTTATGGTGACAGAGTGTTATATAGACGACATACATCTAGACTACTTTATGCTATATGTGGTTAAAGCAGTGTGTGATTTGAGGTTACGTAGATTTTCAAATCATTTCGGTTCGGTCCTATTATGAAAATATTTAACTGGGGTTTAAATTTTGATTCTTTTTTTTTATTGTGACTCGACATATGACAGCACCCCGCTTGATGTTAAGCCGAAGTGTGGTCCATGAATGAATGTCACTGCTACTACAATTCAATAACTGTGAGTAGCAATCACATCCACTATGCCGGCCTAGATGGAACCTGAAACTTACAAGCTGACCTCGAAACGTGACCAAATCACTTCACGGTCTGTATACTTGTAAGTGGTGGTACTACCCCGGATCGGCAGACTGGGTACCACTGCCTACCACTCTTTGATAACCAGACCCGAAGCAAATATCCATCTCTTACTTTTTATTAACAAATATTTGCAATATTTAATATTATTAAATATTACAAATAAAAGCTATGAAACAAATATTCGCTCCGACGCGACCAGGGATCGAACCCGGGACTTCACGCGCAACAAACCAATCGCTAAACCGTTCGTCCACGCCTGTCGCCAAAAACTGATTACATTAAACGCCTGACATAAAAACTGTCGTGGGACTGTCAACTAAAGATATGCTCTCTATTACTTTCTCACTCTCACGCTGGAAGTAATCTTACGCCTCATTTATCATTGTTCTTTTGCTAGTAAACAGTAAGCGAGATGCAAACAGGCGTAACTTTATCAACGAGATCGCGTCCGACTTGTTGCTCATGTTGATGTCGTCTGGACCATGCCTGCAAAACGTAATATAGGAAGACGCGAGTAAACGTTCAGGTGTAATTGCAGTTTACTGTGAGTAAAATGCAAAAAGTTTCGTCTGGTTTTATTTTAAAGCAATCACCAGCGGACGACTAACGCACCTATAACGAGGACTAGTAGATCTACAGGTTGCTCATATCTGTGCGGGATCTAATAGTAAATGGTCTATGTAACATACAGTCTCAGAAATTCCTTTTATAAACTAACCATTTGTCACTTTTTTATAGAAACAAGATCTAAGCGTAACGAGTGTATGTATTGTTTTAGCGATGACTACATATTTCTGTTTTTTTACTATTTTACAAATTTTACCTTTTCTCGTATATAAATTATTATAATTATTGAAAATATTTGAATTGCTGTCGCAGTTTAATCAAACAAACTACGTGTGGGTCATCAAAATGATTCATTAGCAATTCCTAGAACGTATTCCTCTGACCACGGCTATTATATACCTACCCGGTCAGAGCAAATATTTGTTTCATAGCTTTTATTTGTAATATTTAATAGTATTAAATATTGCAAATATTTGTTAATAAAAAAAAGAGATGGATATTTGCAGGGCCGTCTTAAGCTTATTCAGCGCCGGGGTGCGAAGTCAAGGCTCCGCTCGCATGGTCTCAGTGTAGTAGGTACCTATCGAAGTTTATCGCGGTCGGCATGCGCTCCCTAGGACTCTGCGCCCGGGTGCACCGCACCCCTTGAACCCCCGGGTAAAGATGGCCCTGGATATTTGCTTCGGGTCTGGTTATCAAAGAGTGGTAGGCAGTGGTACCGAGTCTGCCGATCCGGGGTAGTACCACCACTTACAAGTATACAGACCGTGAAGTGATTTGGTCACGTTTCGGGATCAGCTTGTAAGTTGCCGGTTCCATCTAGGCCGGCATAGTGGATGTGATTGCTACTCACAGTTATTGAATTGTAGTAGCAGTGGCATTCATTCATGGACCACACTTTGGCTTAACATCAAAAAACTATCTACAATGTTATAAATATTTATATAGGAAATTCCGGTATGCGTGAGTTCGTAATTCTTTTCCTAAACAAAGCTTGACCGATTTTATTGACTTTTTGAACTGGTGAACTCCTTTATACTTCACAACTACAGTAGGACTCGGTAGGTGGCGTCGAGATTTAGAATTATTTAAAGGACTTCATTCATTTTGTATGGGGACTTGGGCTTAATTGTTTTAACAGTTTAATATGCATCTTAAAATAGTTTGATGTACGAAGATTACAATGTAATTGGAATATATCCTTTATTTTGCATAGTTTGGGTGTGCAAAATGATCAAACTATAATTATGACAGTTCAAAGCAGAACAAATATGGCGTTGATTAACAGATGATATAAAATACATATCTTATTTTCCAAATAACTAAATTGCACAGCAATTAAAAGCAAAATTGTTATTAGTTTTATCAATACGAGTACAAGTATCGAAACTACCATTTATATATTTTTTCATCATTGGACATTACAAAAGTAGTACATAAAAGCCCAAAATGATTGATGTCCTTTAAAAATATTAAAAGACAATCTAAATCTAAACTTTTGGCCCCTGTTTACGTGTCAATACACAGACAGACAAGTAAACAGAAAATTATTCTGTTTAAAAATTAGAATGAATTTAAAATAAAACATGATAGTTGGTGGCTTAAGGTAGTGCAAAGATATAAGTAAAAACATATATTGGGTGGAATAAGTACTAAGATTTTCATATATTGTTTATGTAAGGCGACCGTGGTATAGTGGTAGTGCTATGGTTACGCAAACCGAGGGCGACGTGTGAACATTTTAATTAGCCCAAATGGGAATGTGGTTGTGGGGGACAACCCTAACTAACTAAAAATACGACTTAAAGAGAGTTTTAGTAATATCAATAATCGTTCAATTAGTTTTAATTATTTGTTTATTTCTTTTTTATAGATTTATTGATTACCAGTATATTCTTATAACTTATAACGTATTTTTGTTTGAAGACGTATTTTGGAAATAAGGACAAGCTCCTTGGACTCCTTGGGAAGAGATCCTTAACAAATTGACATTCCTAAAAAAACAAAGTCTGTAGAAAGAAAGATTTAAATGGAGCGAGAAAGTTGTATCAGCTTCGTAGAAACGGAGTCAGTCCAGAAGAATCGGAGTTAGAAAACATTATAAAGTCCGCGATGTCGTTGATACTGTAGGAGGATAATCATGGGAATAGTGGCATCTCAATTTGATTGATTGATTAAGTCTAATGTGGTCAAAAGTATATTCACACTCTATTTTTTTAATATAAGTTGTAAATAATAAGCGCCTGGCCAAGAAGTTGTCCAAGCGGCTGACGGAGAAGTCTGGAGACAGGAAGGCTGGCATTTATTTCTGCCAACGTATTAGCCTTGCTATACAAAAGGGAAATGTTTCCAGTCTCCTTGGGACTATCTCTGATGCGACGTTATTAGATGATATTTTTATTAATAATTAAATTATAGTTAATATACTTTTAATTATATCTGTTTCTTAATACTTAATTGTAACTTCACAAGTAGAAGTTGAAAGCGCACGAAACTAGTAGAACTTATTCTAAGAAAGCCTAAGAACACAAATAAAGTCGTTACATAGTCAAAACGTTAGAAACATCTTTATTGTCGGTGCATCTCGTAAAGTTACGTTTTTGTACACCCACACAACATAACGGGTAACAATAGAAAATAAAACATTTTATTTGTGTCAGTTTTATTTTATTTAAAACATGTGGGAATTTAACTTTTACATAACAAAAAAGGTCTTAATTTATGTCTTACGATAGAGCAACAATCAAGTAATATACATGTTAATGAAATATAACAATGAACGGTATCAAATAATTTATAAGTAGATATAAAGAAATTAATGATTATTGTTCATCATCTCCATAACAACAGTCAAACTACACAGTGAAGTTAATGCCAATAGTAAGGAACGATACAGGGCTACATCGTACAGTATAAAGACCAAACGGTATCCTTTGGTCTTTATAGTGTACGACCTGGTGATACAAACGCATCACTAGGCATCTCAAAGATATAAAATAAAGTAGAAGGCTAAAGCTGGGCCCTTTCATGATGTAAAGCTGCACTACTGATGTCCAATCAATAGGCAAGGTCTAATCATAATAGGCATCGCTCATGAATTTTTTGTCATAGTGATGTGACTCAGTCGCTTTCGGGATCGGATTAAAAGTTGCCGGTTCGGCGTAGTGCTGTAATATGTCGTATAGGAACAATAAAAATGTCAATATTATTGTGAGTCTTAAAATATCCGTAGTAATATTTGACGTGTTGCAATGAATTTAGCACGTAGCTGCCAGTGTGTAACTAATGTAGTTCAATGCACTGAATGATACGGGTCGGTGTAGTTTAGTACTGGCTTGTGACTTGATTTTAAGTGTTGGCTTAGCTTTATGAATATAAATTGCTGGTTATTGAAAATTATAATTTATTAAATTAAAAGTATATTAACTATAATTAAACTATAAATAAATCATCTAATGACGTTACACCAGAGATAGTCCCAAGGAGACTGGCAACATTTCCCCTTTGTATAGCTAGGCTAATATGTTGGCAGAAATAATTGCCTTCATGACTCCAGACTTCTCCAGCAGCCGCTTGGACAACTCCTTCGCCGGGCGCTTTATTAAATTATGTAATTATTTTTCTATTATTTATAGTTGGTAGACACCACTGTCTACCATTTTTTGACAATCAAAACCCGGAGCAAATATCCGCCTCAATTTTTATTTACAAATATTTGTAATATTTAATCTAATAAAAGCGTCATGTTTCTAAACAAATCTTTTTTCATCATCATCATTCCGTCATTCCGAACGACAAGATGCCAGTTGCATTCGCTGGCATTTTGTCGTTCATAATGTCGTTCATCCTTTAAACGGGAGGAGGGGAGTAGAAACTAATCTGTACTCCGACTTATAAGTATTATAATGAATATTCGATATTATATTTCACTATTAGAATTATTAGCGTAAATATAACTAATAAATTAATGCGTCTTCAGGGCAAAATACCTATGTTTATGTGGTCAAAAATTGCAATCCAATTTGACACCATACGAGCAGTGCGGAAATAATGTAGTAATAAGTACATGTCTATAGATTTCAGTAAGTGAGTAGGTCACCAATCGATCTTCAGGAGAGTTGGACACGCTCCAGTTGGAGTCTATTTCCTACTCCAATATTATACTGTCATGTTTCTGACAAGCAATAACATTTACATACCTATATATGTATACATATTACATATTACCATATATTTCTCTCATAGAAGATCTTACTAAGTTCAATGCTCTTTTTATTTTGGCTCGACAAATGTCAGTACACCGACAGATGTTGAGCTTGGTCTATAGATTTAGGCGACTGCTACTAAGGTGAAATATAATATGCCGGCCTAGTTGAAACGGAAGCTTCTAAGCAGTTTTTAATTTATATTGTTATTTATAGCGTAACAAAGCCTAATTAGTAATAAAAATAAACGTCGGAATAATAAAAAAATGTAAAATAATTAACCAAAAATAAACGCGATAGATGGTAACCTATTTAATTTATGATATTTAAACATACATCTAAGAGTAACAGGCATAGAAAGTAGTCAGTTGGTGATCATTTGCCAGTCTGTCCATCTAGACTCTCAGGTTACATACCGTGAAGGGACTCAGATGCCAGGCCATAGTGGGTACAAATGAAGCTTGCAGATATTTGTCTGTCACAGCAGTCGCTTAATAAAAGTTTAAATAAAAAAATTTGGCCGTCATAGTGACGGCGAATGAGGCAGACGTGAATAGAGGCGGATTTTCAGTCGCACGCTTGGACCTCTCCTTGCTTACAATCAAAAACATTTTGTTTTTGGCAATAATCAATCAATCAAACTTCCATGCCTCAGTATTCACAGGGATAAGCAGAGATTATATTTAATAATATACCAAAATACATTGTATGTATTTATTATACATATGTTTTATACAATCTTCGGCTAGGATCTTAAAACATCTGTTCACGTTCGCAAGCAAGGTCAATCCATTCAGTTTTGATATGCCTCATTAACCAAGTAATAAACCAACTCGATCGGACATTAAAAATAATAAAGACTTTTACAAATATTCAATTTAAATATATTTTATTTACATTTTTATTCTAAGCTACTAAACGAAAGTTTATATCAGAGAATCAAGACGACTAAAGTACGTATTTTAAAGACACATTCCAATGGACCTATAGGTCCAAGATCGCCGACGACTGAATAAACCCAGTCACGCTTGCCACAGTCGCCGTCACTATGTTGGCCAAAAGAGCTTCTTGACGCATCGCTTGAAGGGTGCAAGGTTATAGGATAGAGATAATTTGAGTTGACCCATTGACTATAAAATTTTAAGTAGGCATTCTTAAAACAAATTTAACTATTTGTAAAGTATTAAATATTTGTTTTTGTTATTAAATATTTGTTTATGTGTTAGGCTTTGTTTACATAAATATTTATATAGATATGTAATAAATGTAAATATAAAATCTATTTACATTACAATGGAAGCGAGGGAGTTGTGTCAGGACCGTGGCAAGTGGCACTCCATTGTCTCTGCCTATCCCTGTGGGGAAAAGGCGTAACGATTTAATTGATTGATTGGAACAAAATTTTCAAATAGTATAGGGTTGCTAATCGTCCTGTTCTTCCAGGACATGTCCTGGTTTTTAAGGTGTACGGGGAGTCCTAGATAGTCTTTGAGGAACGTCCTGGGGTTTTTAAACCCCCCCTTAATTATTATATGATAATTATCTCCATCCTATGACCTTGGATACTTCAAGCGATGCGTGAAGAAGCACCTTTGGCCGGTATAGTGACGGCGACTGAGGCAGCCGTGAACAAACTCGGTTTTCTCAGTGGTCGTCACTCTTGGACCACCTCAGGCAGGACGATATCAGATGTCGTGTCAAAAAAAGAATAGGACTATTTATTCCATTGTTTAAAATAGAAACTGTGATTGTTACTATAAGTCCATTTAGTCCTTCTTGATTTTAATTTTAATCATTTTGTGACTCGACGTATGACAGCACCTCGCTTGATGTTAAGCTGGAGTGTGGTCCATGAATGGATGTCACTGCTACTACAATTCAATAACTGTAATAACTAAAAAATTTGCAGACTAGGTACCACTGCCTACCACTCTGATTATTTCTACTTACGAATCGTGGTTTTTAAAATGTGGATAGCAACCCTAAAATAGCTTTATGTGCGAAACAAGCGCACGTTCGCAGTGCAATGATCCTCATAGAACGTCGCATAGTAGGTGACCTGCTTTTCAGATTTATCTGCACTATTCAGTGCCAACGCAGAGATAGTATTTAAGAATAGACTTTTTGGCATTCGATTATTTTTACTTCCTACGTTAAATTCGTTGCATATGACGGCGTCTCTATGCGTTCGTTTTCGCCTATACCACGGAGAATATTCTGCCAAACTACTTTTGTCAAACCTCGTCTTTTTCTTTTCGTGATACCCGTCATAGGTCATGGGAAGCTTCCGCATTGTGTTTTCCGAATTGACAGAAATACAACAAAATTCAAAAAATAAGATTTAATATTTTTTTGATTTTGCGCCAACATTTATTAATGAATTAAACATATTTTATGCGGCTTACTATCGCGTTTATTTTGGTTTTGATTTTACAATTTTATTTTAACCAAAATAAACGCGATTGTAAGCCGCATAAAATTTGTTTAATTCAATAAATATGATTTAGCGTGTTCTTTATTTGTCAAACAACTGTAGAATTCTTTACCATCTACCAGCTAATTCTCTTCATCACAAAACCTTAAAGGTGACTGAGGCTATCCAACTCGATCACAAACACCTTTGGGTCTTGCATTGCTACCACAATTTACTTATAATATAATCTAAGATTACATATAATAAATATACGTGGTTTATAGAAAGCAAATGACAGGCAATAAAAATGTTGTTTTGACAAAAAAATTTAATAAAAATGGCATTCTCTCACTATTGTCCATTAACCATACCACTAACTTGTTATGCGAGTTTACCATGCCATCAAAACCAGAAAAGGTATAAAAAGCAAAGCTTAAAAACCCCTTTCGTGGAGCAAAAACTACAGGTAGAAGACACCAACAAAAACAGCCTTACTCCGACAAGATAATGTAGTCGTGTTTAAGAGTAACTTTTAAAATATTCATTAATATAACAAACTAATCATTAATAGAACTTGATTTATAAACTTTTAAGAATTATATATGATTACCTTATTAATAGTAAGTAATCTAATCAGAGGGTTATGATTATGAATGATTGATTCATATGATTCATATTTATAAAATAGGTTTATTATAACAAAAAAAAAACATGTTTTAAATTGTATCCCGACATATCCCGCCTAATGTTAAGTTGGAGTGCAGTCCATGAATGAAAGCATTATACAGTTAAATAACTGCAAGTAGCAGTCCCAAGCACTATGCAGGCAGGGTCAAAATATTCGGATTTATAGAAAACAATGTTTGTAATGAATTAAACGAATTTTATGCGGCTTACTATCGCGTTTATTTTGGTTTTGATTTTACTATTTTATTTTATTATTCCGACGTCTCAAGAGCTTTACAAACGCGATAGAAAGCGCATAAAATTTGTTTAATTCATTAATCAATGTTCGCGCAAAACTTAAGAAAATATAATGAAATTTGTATTCAAATAAACCCAAAAAGTTATAATCATATATTTGTATAACCAAATGTATTTTGACAAACGTATATCAAAGTAAGCTCGTTCAGGATATGGACCTGTTTCTATTGAGGCTTATCTTTGGCCAATGTCCATTGAGTTTGCAGACAATGGTGTTCTGAATCAGTACACATTGTTAAGACCAAAAAATATAATGTATACATATAGATATGTTTCTTACTTTAAATATATCTACATTTTATCTTTTGTATTTTAATTCAAGGTTTTTCGATAATAAAAGTACTAAATGAAGTGTCTATTGTCTATTACGTAAATATACAATTTTACGAATTGTTAATTAATTAGCACATTCCTTTTGTGTTTATTTTGCGTTCATCATCAAATACCTAGGTCCTGTTTTATTTTATTTATTAGGTAATTGTTGGCCGCCATGGGCTTTGAAAGTATGATAAATTTATAGTAATCGCATACTACATATGTTGTTAAATATGACCGCCAACGGTCATATTTAAAGCGATGAAGCGCCTCAGGCGCGTTTCGCGATTATCTTGAAAGTTGCCGGTTACAACCATGTAGGCAAGCAAAGTGTATGCGACTGCTGAGTTATTTACCAGTACATTCGCCTCCATTAATAGACCGCACCTCGGCTTAACATTAGGTTGCGTGCGGTCATAATGTCGAGTTACAACAAATGAAGGAGTTTTTTTTTATTGTGACTCGACATATGACAGCACCCCGCTTGATGTTAGGCCGAAGTGTGGTCCATGAATGAATGTAACTGCTATTACAATTCAATAACTGTGAGTAGCAATTACATCCACTATGCCGCCCTAGTTGAAACCGGCAACTTACAAGCTGATCCTGAAACGTGACCAAATCACTTCACGGTCTGTATAGTTGTAAGTGGTGGTACTATCCGGATCGACAGACTGTGAATTAAAAAATATAGTTTTCATCTGAAATTTATTTCTTAGCTTACAATCTATTGCTGTGTTGATTTAATTACGTATATTATTAAATATAATGTTTACCTGTTTTTCTTTAAAATACATGCCTCATGACTGTTCATCGCCCGACCTTCGACATTATAATCCTAATATGACATCATGGCTACAACTGTTTTGACTAATATTATGTATGCTATTGTGACTAAATAGTATTAAGAATATTTTCTTCGTTGAATTAATATTACTAACGTAGTAATACTAACGCTAGTAATATTAATTCAACGAAGAAAATATTCTTAATACTATTTAGCTTACTTAATACTAATGATTTTCTTAGATTTTGCGCGATGAAGTTGTTTAATGAATTAAACAACTTTTACGCTGCTTAAACATCGGAATAATAAAATAAAATTGTAAAATCAAAACCAAAATAAAGGCGATAGTAAGCCGCATAAAATTTGTTTAATTCATTATTATTAAAAATTTAACTTTTCATGCACGTCTATTAGTAAACGTGCTTATATCACAGATATTGGACGCCCAAAGTATCAATATGAAAATGTGGAATATGAATTCATTTATCGTACAATGCAAGATGATAATAATATCAATAATATTCTAGATATTGTATAAGTACTAAGTTATAAATAATTTTTAACGCAACCGTTTTTTGCAATTTAAAACACCGTGTTACCATAAAAAATTAAACGCTCTTTAGCCAGGCGTTAAACATGTATTAAGTCAAAAATGTCGTTTGACTGTTTACAAAAATTGACACTGTTTTAATTTTTTTTTGTAGTAAGATCAAGCAGTAAGACTCTCGCTTCCGGTTCCGGAATTTTCTTGGAATGTCTCAAAAATATTCTTGCATTTTTTTTTTGAGGCAAAGGGAACGTGCCTATACAAACTTAATAATTACTTAAGAGTATTTACAAGGATGCATATTATATTTATTCAGTTTACCTAAGCGCCGACAATATTAGATATATTTTTTCATACAGTCGGTATTTAATAATTGACTTACCAACTAGTCCCATTTTCTTCAGTTCGATGTTCTGCCACTGAGAAACCGAAGTAGGAGTTGCGATTTCCCTCCTTTATCACTGGTATACTTGGCTCTAAATTAAAACTGAAAACTACACTAAATAACCACACCAAATTGAATTCATTTCTTAGTAAAACTAACGACACCATGGCTGAATCACTTAATTCCTTTTTAACAAATATATCTTAAACACACTCGTTTTCAAGTCCGTCGTAAAATCATCGCGAACTAGTTAATATTTCATCTTGATGGAGTACAGAGCGCACCTCCTCTGACCACGGCGTCTGCCGACAAATTGAGCTTGCCGCTAAAAATTCGTGGGATACGGTGAACGCAATCTATAGTCAGCAACGTGTGGTTCATAGTTCACTCTTATTCTCTTTTCTATATTTATCACTCGTCTATATTTATAGTCGAGAGTTTAAACTATATCTAAATAAAATCTTAAATTTTTTTATGTAATGTTTTAATCTCAGAGACAATCCTGATTAAGAAAAGCATTTTTTTATTGTGACACGACATCTATCCTCGATCCGCCTGATGATAGGCAAGAGAAGTTCCAAGAGTGACGACGACACTGCCTGCCAAAGGTGCTTATTCACGCATCGCTGGAAGGATCCAAGGTCATAGGATGGAGAGAACACATGGGCTGGCAAAGCATTCCACTTGTCGATTGTGAAGCTCTACAGTGCCGATTATAGAGCTTGTGAAGAGAAGAAAATTGTAAATGTGATGTGAGATCAGGATCGTGAAAGGTGGCGTTTCTGTTTTCTGTTTATCCCTGTGGAAATGAACGTGACAATTTAATAGATTGGAATCTAACTTCAGGATTGTTTGAAAAATTAATTTATTTTTTATTTTATGCAATAGTTATTAATTATACTAAATTATTTGTTTCATTTAATTTGAAAATAATAAAAATATCACATCTCAAAATTTTATTTTTACCTTTTACTGAAAAATTTTCACCGAAGTAGCGCGCAGTGCCATCTAGCGGTAGCTACTATAGCTATTAACTGAACTATGTGCCGAAATATCACATCGAAACACCATCCTAATATTAGTGCTTACAGAATAGGACAGATGGCAGCACATTATAAAGAAGGAAGGATAAGAAGGAGAAATATTGGTCCTGCCAATATACGATGTGGCAACCAAAGATATTAATTATATTATTATAAAAATTATTATCATAAAATTATATTATATGAATATAATATATTATATTATATAATAAATATATAATTATATTATATGAAGTAGACCGGCTAAGAGCTCCAATTGTTCGCGCCTCGTTCGGCGAGACCAATTGGCTCAGAATGTATGACAGTGGGTTGCTCCATATTCACGTGTTTGGCGCACCGATGGTTTAGCGTGACCCTTCAAATTTTTATTTTCGCTGTAAATTAATGAGACAAAGATGTATGAAAATTTACAACATGCCCGCTCTATTCTTTTTAATTCTTTGGTGGCAACACTCTTGTCTTGTACGAGTCTAGATACTCCTACCTAACGCTATTTGTAAACGCACCACACACTTGCCACGATCCTGATACAACTCCCTCGCTTCTCTTACATCCACAATTTTCTTTATACAAGCTCTACTTATATAGATACATGGAATAAAATATTTTTGCAGCTTACTATCGGGGAGTCTCCTCGCGACCATGGCTGCAAAGCATTTGAAGTGAGTGGAAGACGGTGGTACTCAGTCTTCCGATCCGGGTTAGTACCATCAGTTACAAGTATACAGACCGTGAGTGACTTAATCGTGTTTGAGGATCAGCTTGTAAGTTACCGGTTTCAACTAGGCCAGCATAGTGAATGTAACTGCTACTTACAGTTATTACATTGGCTATAACCATAGAAATCCAATCAATTTGATTGATTGATTATTTATAAAACAAAGAAATATATATCTAACTATGGATAGAGCGTTGGATTAAGTATTGGTAGTGTTTTTAAATAAAAGTAAAAATATTACTAAAATTAATTGCAGGATTTTTTACATCTATACTAATATAATAAAGCGGAAGAGTTTGTTTGTTTGTTTGTTTGTTTAAACGCGCTAATCTCAGGAACTACTGGTTCGAATTGATGTTTCGAATTCTTTTTGTGTTGGATAGATCAATTATCGAGGAAGGCTTTAGGCTATAAAACATTAAGTTCCGACTCATAGAAGCGAAGAAACAGTCGAAAATGTGGAAAAAACGGGGAATATTATTCGTCTTTGAGGGTTTCCGTTGCGTGCGCTGCGAAAACCGTTCGAGATACCCAAAAAATATGTATGAAAGAATTATTCCTCTTTAAATTATCTAAAAAAATGTCCGCGACCGTATATGTCTATCTTTTAAGATTAACTCACAATAACCGTTTTTATGATAGTTAAATTTGGTCTAAATTAATGCATTATTACAAATTATTTGTCAGAGTTGTATTAACATAATAATATTATTCTTAATCGAAATAAATGTGTTATTAATTAAGTATTTAACTGTGAACAAAATTGTCATTGACATCACCTAATTTCAATAAACATCTTATATTATAAGATAATACAATTTTAAAATAACTCTGAAACAAAATTCACACGCGTCGCATGATGAGCGCTAACCGGCGGGCGAGGAGAGGCGGTGCTTGCGGGCGAGGCGGAGGGGGGTGTAGCTCTACGAGGTATAGTCTGTCTAAGCCGAAATGACGCGCCCCTCCACTGCATTTATGCATACGAGCAAATATAAAATATGGATAAAACTCACCGAAAATGCAGTAATTGGTTATTCAGTTGCTGGTTAGACACAAATGAGGAACGAACGTGATGAAGTTTAATAGTATAGTTAGTAATATTTGCATTCACACATTTAAATAAACTAATAAAGTGGAGGGGCCGTCATTTATAGACAGACAAGCATACTATGCGGTCGGCTCCCTACTGATCGGTTGAATGCAGCGTTAATTTGTTTTTACGATATAATATCATCGTGGAAAATCCTTTTTTATACAATTTCATTTTGTAGTAGTTTTCTCTATAGTAGGTAGTGTTTGTTTTAAGTATAGTATTTTGTTTACCTGTAGGTGTCATCTACATTCTTTCAAGGTTAGGTTTTACAATTCTTATTAGGTTAGGTTTTAGTTTAAGCATACAGTTAGTTTGGTTAAGTTTTCCTTCGTTCTTTCTTCGTCACTGTAATGCCTAGAAAAAGGACTCAGCGTTCAGCAATATATACTATTAGTTACGTAATTTAATCGTCTAAAATAAGTCGCGGGTAACAGCTTTAGGTAATTTATAATAAAGCTGAGCAGGTAGGTAAACAAAAAATTAATATGATTCCCAAAATAACTATTCCACGCGGACGCAGTCGCGGGCACAGCTAGTATTAAATAAAATTACTTATTATAACTAAAATAAGCCTTTAAAATCACATTTTAACTGAGCTTTGTGCAACGGTTATCAAATATTAAATTTATGTAAAAACTATAAAGAAATCTTAGCTCCGACCGGGAATTGATTAACGGATTGGCGTTCTAAGCATTGCGCCAAGCTTAGGTCGTGTCTGTGTCCATTGTATAAAATAATCAACCTGTATTTTGTAATGCAAGCAAATATGTTTCTGAGTTTGTGGTTTATTTATTTATTTATTAAAAGGTACACTTGCAGCATCAATGGTAACTTAATATTAATATCATTTAAAATGGGTACATATGTCTGCCAATTACAAGTATACACAACATTTGTACAAAATTGTGATTAAGAAAACAAACGAAAAAAAAACATAACAAAACTAAACATAAATTCTTTAAACATGAAAAACTAATGAGACTATTTAATTTCTGGTTAAATATTAAAAATACTGGTTTGCACTAAACGCAACTAAAGTAATTCAGAGCTCGGGTTAATCGACACATGTACTTTTTATTTAATACTGGAGACGCGATACCGACTTGCCTGATGGTAAGCAAGGGCTCCAAAAGCGTCGACGACTGATAAGATTGTAACAGTTTACAATTGCCACCCCGCAGTCACTGTGCCAACTATGCGATAGTCATATTGCTGGTAAACCATTCAAATTGTCGATTGTTTTACAAAGAAATGACGCACTGATACTTTTAGATCACCGAATCAGTACCATTATTTTATTTTATTATTGTGACTCGACATATGAAAGCACCCCGCTTGATGTTAAGCTGGAGTGTGGTCCAAGAATGGATGCCACTGTTACTACAATTCAATAACTGTAAGTGGCAATCACATCTACTATGCCGGCCTAGTTGGTACCGGCAACTTACAAGCTAATCCCGATACGCGACCAAACCACTTCACTGTCTGTATATTTGTAAGTGGTGGTACTACCTCGGATGGGCCTACCACTCTTTAATAACCAAACCCGAAACAAATATCCATCATTTTTTTTAATTAACAAATATTTGCACTATTTATTATAATTTAAATATTACAAATAAAAGCTATGAAACAAAAATTTGCTTCGACCGGTAACAAACCAATCGCTAACCGTTCGTCCACCGTCCGTCGTTTCCAAGTGCTATATCGCGGGAATTATACAAGGTTAGTGTTTCGTGTTTTTTTATTATTGACCTCTTTATTGTAAATAATTACTGTCACCTAATTTCTGCTACAAACTTTTGCCAAAAATAATTTTACATTTAAAATACTGTTTAGTAATTTTACTGATTCTAGCGGCCTATAATAGATCGTGTGGTAATTTACATTTTGCTTATTTGCAAGAATTTGTTGTATTTTTTATTTACATTTGTATACTAAGCTACTAAAGTGCTTGTATTATAGAAACAGGACAACCAAAGTACATATAGCAAAGATACATTGGTACCGGTGGGTGGTCTCGAACTCGTGCTCTCCGGTCGCCTTATATAGGTATTATTTCAGATTATTGTATCTTTGTAACACAATAAATAATATAAACGAATGAATTGTCTCTCTAATAAAAAAATCATTATATCTACTTCTATTAAAATAATACGTTTTGTATTATAGAAAATAAATATTCACAGAACTAATATCATAACATTCACAAAATATTTATGAATGTAACGTACTAAATAAAACAAACACAATTTCAAAAAAAAGTTTTATTTTTGTTTTTATACAAATTGAATATTAAATTAATAAACATTTTAATACACATTATTAATAATAATAATAACAAGAATATTTTGACGCAAAAATAAACAATGTTAAAACTATCTATCAAATCGTCAAGCCTTTTTCCCACAGGGATAGGCAAGTGGCGCTCCATTGTCTCTGATCCTGATACAAATAACAAATACAAATCTAATTATGAATTTCAGACTTCTTGTAAAAGCTCTAGTCTTTTAAAAGCTCTCTCCACAAAACCCAAATAAATGAATTCATTTTTGCGTCAATTATTCTTAAAACTAAGAAAATACTGAAAAAAGAAACATTTAAATAAAATGAAAAAGATCTGTATAATTTAAACAATTTTACTGTTCTAATTGTTCCCTGATATCATTAACTATCTCAACTAATCATTTTTTTTTTCCGTCAAATCATTTTTGTGCAGCCAGTGTGATTACAACCAAAAGATTAAAAAATCCCCCACAGTTGTAATTGTAAATATCGCTGGGCATCATCAAACACGTCGCTTTTAAGATTTTACAGTGTCACAAAAGTATATATTCTATGGCACTTGTGAAGTCTCACAAAACCTAAGGTTGTGGATGGAAGGTGAGTTCAGTTTGTGAGTAGGCGAAGAGAAGATTCAATTGTGAGTCCAAGCCAACGTTGTACACTTTCATTAGCTTAGCAACAGATTGACCTGGCTCTTTGCGGACCAAAGCGACACCAGAGACTTTCATTAAATGAACTTCGGAATCCACTGAACCGCCCCCAGTCGTGGAGAGTTTCACGTGACAAGTCACATCGACATGAATGTACTTCTCGACTGCTTTGCCTTTCTTTCCTGGAACCTCGACATAGACAGTTTTTTCTTCTACTTGTGGTAGATCCGCTCTGAAGACGCTAGCTTCACCTAGAAGGCCCTGTAATTAAATTTTATTTGTTACATCATCTGTTACTAAATTTCAAATTAATAATAAACTATAAATAATGAAGTAAACAATACTTTATTGCCAAGTAGTAGGTCATCCATAGGTCATAGGTCATCCAAGGTGATGACCAAAAACTATGAATATTTTAGCACGTGCGTATAATTAGTGATGAGTAAAAAATGGCTAATGATTTAACGCCTTTAATCATTGCGAAGAGTAAAATGATGGAGAAATAATCTACATGTAAAACACCAAAGGTCTGCGATTTGCTCAACTATCTTTCTCTCTCATCTTATATGTTTTACGGTAATTTTTTTATGACTTGACATCTGACTTCGACTTGCTTGATGGTAAGCAAGGAGACCTCCCCCTGCTTATGACTATTTTTCAGGGTTTTTTTTCAGTTGTTAAAGCGCTAACAAAGCCATTGCTCGGTCCATCGCCACTATGCCGGTCAAAGGTGCTTCTTCGTGCATCACAAGGTTATAGGATGGGGAGATCACATGGGATGAGTAAACCGTTCCATTTGTCGATTTTTTTTGCAGAGAAAAGACCCGCTGTGGCTTTTAGTTCACATGCCGATTCGGTCGAGAGAATGCGGATGCTTTCTTCATATATTATAGTGAATTCCATTTTTCTTTTAATTGTCACTTAGGCAATTTTACTATAATAAATACAATACTAACCCCATTCCCAGTAACTGTAAACTTCATCCCGGTATGAATAGCCCGAGGCTCCATGCCAAGTCCTTCTGGATGAGAATCAGACCAGAAGTAATTGTCGGGGTTGTTCAAGGAGTCGGACTTAAAGGTCATTCGTTTGCCATAACCCATCCCAACTGACTGGAGAAGGAGGCTGCGACCACCAAAGAGATGACGACGACTTCCCGCTGGGCGAATTTTGTAGTAGAAACCAGGTACAATGCGAGGATCGATGTATGTTCCTGCAAAATAAGTATTATAAAACATCAAGATAATAAATATATATTAACTAATTGTATTGGTATGGCAGTGTACCTAAAGTCACAGTCGGTACTTAAACTGGACCAACATAAAACCTCAAAATAACAACTATATCTTTATAACTTAAAAAAGTTAATCAACATCACATAAATATGAAATATGGCAAAACTTGCTCTTTATTTAAAAAATAATGTAACGAAATAATACATACCAATAACAGGCAATTCATATTTCTCCAATCCAACAATAGAATAAACGCATGGAATATCATTGATTTCACTTCCATTCACCGTAATTCTCCTTGAAGAAGACTCGATACCAGATTTCAATTCATAGCCCTTCTTCAATTGTTTAATTCCAATAGCAACGTTGATTACTTTGGATAGTTTCGCATTTCCACGTCCTTTCTTTAGTATAGCGACCCCAGTCACTGGTACAAGTTTCACTGCTCCATCATTCTCATACCATTCCAGCTTGCAGAGGCAATGGATTTTTACTTTCTTTTCAATTGATCCATCAGGATGTATCTTCTGGTCGATCTCGATTTGATTTTTCTGCAATTAAGTTAAGGAATTAATTTCTCTGTTATCAAAACATAGTAATGACTCTAAGTGTCTATACATAAACCGTTTAGTATCTTTGTTATTATTTACATTTATATTTTTGGCTACCAAAATATTATAGAAACAGGCGACCAAAGTATACATACATTAAAGATGCTCCGGGTTTGCGCGACCATTGCATTACCATTACGCCGAAGTATGGGAGTAATATGGTAAAAAACAAGATTAAAGAGTTCCTCGGAATGTTTTCCATGGTAAAGGTGATAAATTGTATTATGATGTCATAACATTTCTCACCTGTTGCTCAATAACTTCTAAGATTCCCTGAGGCTCGTGATTAGCATCATAGACAGTGAACTTGTCTCCAATAGACACGGCCTCAATTTCAAAGACGAATCCTTCTTGTCTTGAGTCGGTCCAGAAATAGTTATCATTTTCATTGAGAGTTGATCCAATGGGCTCAAAAGTCATCCGGCGAGCAAATCCACGACCAATTGATTGGAGAGTCAAAGCCTTTCCACCAAATAAGTATTTTGGCTTCACAGACATTGGAGGGGCGTTGAGTTCCTGCAAATTATAGATTATTGTCATACTGATCTAAGAAGGTTGTCAATGAAGGAATAAAAAGTGCAATATATACTAAAATACAAATTTTTATGTGATTTTTTTTAATTTAGAAGATTTTTTAATAATTTATATTTTTATTTATTTAGAAAAGTTTTTTGTTTTATGTAATTTTAATGATCATGATCTTTTTTGTATATTAATCCCTCTTATAAGACATGATTTATTAGTAAGTAAAATGATTTCCCAAATGAAATATTGCATTAAAATGAAACACCAACTGTTTCAAATTAATACAACATTATTTATATATCATGTTTTGGCATGTGGCCTCAGCTGGCATGATGTTAAGCAACCATGCGAGCTGCCGACTGCATATGCACAGTTTACGTGGCCCCAGTTCTTTGAAAATAATCATGCGTTAATATGAATTAATTTAAGATGGGACTTAATAAAATTGTGGTTTAAAAACCATAATGACACTATTCTTTACCTATTGCGAACATACATGCGGCGACACCCAGTATGTCTGATTGGTTTTGACTCTTGCTGCGTTTCCTCATGGTCAATGCCGCTCTGGGCGAGGTTCTGAAAAACTGGACGATCCACATACCATCGCCTACAAACGGGGCGGCACAACTAACAGTGCCTCAACTATATACGATTTTACAAACAATGTTAATCGATGATGACAATTTATCTAAAAAATGGCATCAACGGGACAATGTTCTTTTATAAACCGAATAGAATGATTTGACCAAATTGTTTGAACTGCAACGGACTTTGTTTTCCTTAACTTTGGAATTTTTAGGTCATAATAATGAGTCATAATAAGACGATGCCTCTAAATATATTATTATGCTTATAAGGTTGCCATTGCACAATGGCTTTATTTATTTTGTAACATATAATAGAAAACTATATTAAGATTTAATCGATAAATAGAAAAAATATAAATTACGACTTTAAACAAAACATTTTAATTTAACTATTATTGAAATAAATTGATGACAACCTTATGTAGAAAAGAATGAAAATTTATAGCCCTTAACCATAATTCTAGTATTCGAGTTTCGATTAGATGTGTTTAGTAGATATGATAATGAAACATTGTAAAAATCTTACAAAATGCAATGAGAATTTTAGGAAAAAATATGTAAGATTGTTGCAAGTTCCATGAACAATTTGCAAGGTGCTTGTAGAAGACTCACCATCCAGTCGATTCTGAAAAACTAAAACCTCACAAAATGTTCGCAATACTAATCACATCCTTTTCCAACAAATCAACTATATTCTCATTACAAACGTAATAAAGTAAAAAATTCGAATACAAGAATTTAAAAAATCCCAAAATAGAGGACACTAAAATAATATTTAGAGACAATCATTATTTATTTAGAAAGAAATGTTAATCCAAACTTTAAGATAAACAATCCATAGTGTTACAGTTCATTGAAGTAATTTTGCCCGAAATTATTAAATATGGATCTTCATAGTTTTTCTCTTCGAACGTAATCGTTTGTGTGTAAAATTTGATTTGCCCAATGGTTATGCAAACATCGATGACAAAGCAACATTCAATATGGAAGAACAACGAGAAGTTTAATTATAAATTAAAAAAACAACAATGTATTCAAAATGTGGAGGATTGCTTTTATGTGCCAAAACAATAATAGGACTTGCAATCATCAACACTTTGAGTTAAAAATTAAACTTCTCGTGTTGTTTTTTTTTGTTGATGATCGAAGAGATTATGAGCATAGATTATTCAGATTTTTATGGAAAATGATTTGTCATCTCACCTGCATTGGTCTAACTTTGTATCTGAACCCAGTCCTGACTCGAGGATCAATGTATACTCCGATGACGGGCATCTGATGAGGAGCGGGTTGAGGGACCCGATAGACGGCAGGAATGTCGCCGAGAGTGCTGGCATCAAGTGTCACCACCTTCTCGGCGCTTGCTATCCACAATCCCTTGGTAATTGGTTCTTGTTTTTCCTACAAATAAATTTTAATTTAGTTCTCATTCGGTACATAGAAACCTTAATTTATTTTGAAAAAGATTCTATGCATAAAAAAAATCTAAATAAATTTGTTTTATTTTTAATGACTAATATCTAGGTAAAATCATTGACCTTCATTTAAGGAAAATATTTAGGCAAATATTATTATGTACTCGTATAGTTATAAGCACGTATAAGTTCAATATAAAATTTAATACCTAATGTATTAAGTATTCTAATTTTATAACTAGGAATTGGCATCGTTATTGAGGTACCCAGTTTCATGTTAAGGCATTGCCAAAAACGTATGATGACAATTCACAATTATAACAATAATTCATATTACATACCACAGATATAATTCATTTTGAAAATATAATTATATTAAGGACATTATATATTAAAGACAAGACTCGCCATTATACCTACTTATTAGAGATTATTAATTCTTAATATAAATAAGAATATCTATAAATTTAATAATATTATAAAAATATTCCGTACTTAAATATTTATAAGTAGCTATTAAATACCATAGCGGGGTCATTAACTATAATTTACCTTAATCATAAGACTGATTGGCGTTTATAAAGTTTACGTTGGACTTTGTACTCGAATTCCAACGTGAATTATTTAGTTATAAATAAATTTCATTTTAGACGTACTGGCTCAACCCATTGGCTACCCACGTTTTTTTTTATCGCATTTTTTCATGTTTCGTCATAATTGTTTTCATTTTATTTTCGTTTGGAGTTATTTTTTTATCGACAAATAAAGAACTCCGAACGAAAATAAAATGAAAACAACTGTCCACATTACAAATTGCAATTCTATAAATACTGTTTGATGACTAATTTTGACAGTCTTACCTAATAAGGATACGATAAACGGATAAGTTAACCAGGCATCAACCATAAATGAGTGTGGTAGATGAGCCTAAAAATGTTTTAATTAGACACGATATCCGACCTCTCTTGCCTGGCGGTCAGCAAGGGGAATTCAAAGAACTCTAATCAGTTTACGGTTGCCTCAGATCTGTGGATAATTTGTTAACTACTAGATGTAATCTAATTTTAAAATTGACCCTGAATATGTAGATCTATTTTAAACTATGTAAGCTAGCGTATAGTTATCGCAATCTATAATAACAAATCTAGATAACATCATTTTAGATTTCTTTAAGAGTTTTTTAGTAATATACTAATATAGTATGTTATACTATTAACCATACAGTAAATAATTTTGCTTTTAGTATATTGATACCTAATATAATATTTTATTACTGTATGTGGTCTATTGTAAATTATAGTGTACATTTGTATGCGTATATTTAATTCACTTAACCTTTCTATGGATAATCGAAGCATTCATTTGTCAAGGAGATTGACGAAAGGAATTTATAAATCTGATGTGGATGGATGCGTTAAACAAGGCAGGCCCAAGAGAGTGTTTTCCGACCAAATCGGAGACATCCTCAAGAAAGCTAGGTTGCCTAGTGCCCACAACCACAGAGCCTGTATGAAGAAAATTGTGGATGTAAAGGAAGCAAGGGAGTTGTGTAAGGATCGTGGTAAGTGGCGCTCCATTGTATCTGCCTATTCCTGTGGGAAAAAGGCGTGACAATTTGATTGATTGATTGATATTTAATTCGGATGATGCTTATTATTATGAATATTTATCAGTTATTTATCAGATACTTTTTTTTATATGCACATTTTGTCTCTTAGTTTTGAATAGAAGAGAATGTCTTGCCTTTAGGTACGCCATTAGTTTTTGTGCAATAAAGTTTGTTTGAATATTTTTTTAAATAAATAATAGTACCTATAATAATAAAAAACAAATGCACATTATAATCAATTATAACATTGAGGCTTCTTTGCATTCTTGAAACGAATTGAATGAATCCGTAGAATTACATGAAAAAGCAATCAATTCAGTTTTAAGGTTAACAGACAAGGAAACCATAAAAATAGATTAGGTTTTTATTTACATGAATGTTATCTTTTTAAATACAATAATTTCATGTCGCTTCGCCAGTCTGGCGTAAAGGTCTTGACTCAATGTAGTTCCTGATAAGATTTGTTCGCTTTTCATGTATAAAAAATGATAACCTAATTTACTTTATGCAGAACCAAGTTGGCACTATCTAGATTATCATGAAATATAGATATAAATTATACATGTGGTAAAATATAGGATTTAATTACCGTTTCACTTCCTTGAAATGATAATTCTATATCCCATCAAAAACATAAAATATAAAAAAAGGCCAATTCTCGCAAAGCAGTTCTTCCGCTACACAAAGTTGTGATATCTCACGTAAAACCAAGTCAGTTATTTTAGTGTCTAGGGAAGGGAAGTCCCTGTCCAACAACTTTAATGGAAATTATAACTTAATTAGTGACATATTAACATTTATAGTGACCGTTTTAATATCAGACATCTTTACTTATATGTATAATGATTATAATGACATGGCAAATACTTTATTATTAAGTGCACTGTTCGGATTAACTTAGTAATCGAAATGGTAAATTATTATTTCTTTATTATTTATCACTTCAGTAAATGTGTTAAACTGTAAAATTTTCATAAATACTTACAGGTATTTCCAGTTCATGGAATGCTTCTTCTCCATCACTTTCATAGTCACTTGTAAGTGGATGGAAAGGCTTAGGTACCACATCGACCTGCTGCAAAAAGAGAAGTATATTATTAGAGATAAAAAAAGAGTATCACGCATCAATTCCTACGGGGATAAGTAGAAATAATAGAACGCTAATTTCTACGTAACTGATACAATTCCCTTTGAGATGTTATTTAAAAAAGAAAAGTATAGATCCTCACAGTGCGAAATTTCTATTAACATAAATCACTACGTGCATAAATAAGTATACAATATGAGTTAGCGAATAATAATAAAGTAGGTTATCAGTTGCAATGTCTTAAGAAGACGCATTAAGATATCATTCGAGATAATTTTGTGAGTAACACGAAGCTAATATACGGAATTAATACTTCTGAGAAAAAAAAACTAACTTACAATACATAAATATAATATAGGAAATGAACTATTGCAATCGGAAATGAATTATCATTGCCAAAAGCAGTTTTTTTATTTATTAGTGAAAGGTTACCTGGGCATGAGGCAAGGTCTCCAAGACCTGTTCGTCCATCAATGCTGTAGATGTACCAGCAAGACGAGCTCGGGTTAGGTTCCAAAGACGCTGCAGCGCCAATGGAGTCACCTCATTTTGAAGATCCATTGCATGATTTGCCAACATTTTTTAGCTTGATATTCTGTAATTTAAAGCGGAAATTAAGTAATCGATTTTGTTTAGCAAATTGTCGAAATGTTTCGTGAGCTTTGCAGCCATTATGCTCTCAGAAGGAATTATTATTCATTTATTATTAATATTAGCCCATGTAATTGTCTCACTGCTGGGCAGATGTTTTTTTAAACATGACTCACAACACGAAAAAAATAAAATAATAGGTATTTTTGTGTTTTCTATATATAAATGGCTACTAATTAAATCTATTGAATAAATGTATAATAGATAATGCTACTATAATTAGTAATTGATAAAAAATAGATTTATTCCTAGTCTCCTGCTGTGAAAATGTTGTAAATGAATTATCGTAGAAATTAGAGATCCGTCGTCTCTGCCTATCCCCGCGGGAATTAAGTTTATGGCAATTCAATTATTTGATTGATATTTTATTAAATAATATAGTAATATATTTTATTGTAGATATGTGTTTAAGAAATAGCTAATCTTTCTAGGTCAGTTACAAAATCGGTATCGTTTCGTGCGAATGTATTTTTGCTGTTTCTCTTGTTGGCCTCGTTGGTCTCTTGTTTTTATTTTCTTACATAAGCTACTACTATGCGATACTTTAAAATATATATATTGAGGAATATAAGCATAGAGCTTGGAATTGTAAGGGAAACGAGAGAGTTTTGTAAGAATCCTGGCAAGTGTAGCTTTATCATCCCAGCCTATCCCAGTGGGAATTATTAGATTAGATTAAAAAGGGCTGATAAATGTTTATATTTGTTTATATTAGGGAAATAATGAGGGTGAACAATAAACAATATTTATGAACGCGTATACGAAGTGCATAAACCAGAAATGTAAAAAAAAGTATTCACCAAATAAATAATAAAGCTAAATTTAAAATTCGACATTTTCCACCCATTTTCTTAGAAGTTCATATGTTCTCTGGAATAATGAAGTAAGAGATTTAACTTGCAAAATCTTTCACATCCTTTGCAAATTCATAAAATATTCACAAGGTGTTGTTTTTTAAATTATAATTCAGTGTTTGGACAGTTGTCCTTAAAAAGGTAACACGAATTTCAACTATAAAAAAAGTTTATTCACCTTTGATTTAATGAAACTTTACATATTGTTTAAATAAATTTACATTATCTTCTCGAATCGTTAAAACTAGACCGAATTCATTGAAAATTTCAAGAAATAAACCTGAAGTTAGTTTTAACATTCCAATCAATTTTAGAAATAACTTAGTTTCACATATTTTATCCGAAGTACGACTCAAAAACTACTGAGTTTAAAAAATCATAAATTAAGGTTTAATTTCAAAACAGGTTGTTTAAAGTCAAAATCATTTAAAATAAAATATAGTTGTGTATAATATTATTAAATAATATTGCGATTTTAAATAGGGGCCGGATAAGGCCTACTTCATCTGGTAATTGCCCGTAAAACTTACAAAAAAATTAAACGCGCTTTAAACATGTTTAAGTCAATGTAGCACTACGAATTGACGTTTAACTGCATACAAATATTTAACACTGTTTTAAATATTCTTTCTAGTAAGGCCGTAATATTTTTATAATAGTATTTTAAAAGGAAAATATTATATTTTCCTTAAAACACACTTATAAATCCAACAATTATCCTCCTTAACTAGAGTGCAATTTTGTCCAAGGCCAACCATGCATGGTGCCCAAGGCTAATACAATTTCAGATACGCCACGAATAACCAACAATTTTAAAGCATTCGGCGATAAACATAGTGTACAAATGCCTTTAAATGCAAGTCAATGCAACGTTTCACGGGCTTGTATGTGGTTGAAGCTATAAATAACCAGTAACTAACGGTTTGAGAAAGTAACCGGTAAAACATCAACTAATTTAAAAATATTAAAAGTAGTGTAAGTTAAATAAAGATGGATAATTAAAGAAACAATCCTAATTTTAATAATTATTACAAAACCTTTGAAAATATCGATTGAATACCTTTAGTGGAAGATGAAATAACTCATGGCTATTTTACCAAAACAAGTAAGGTAAAAGATCCAAAAAAAAAAGGTCTTATCCCTATACTATAAACAGGTATGAACTTCCCACTACCATTCTTTTTAAGGAACATTCTAGATGTTTATCGATATTTCACATTTTTTGTAGAAACCATGCAACCTTTCATTTTTAATTTAAATATTACATGCGGTTGTTTATTCTTAATTATTTTTGATACAATTTAGAAAGTGTAAAATTCGATACATATTTAAAAAGCTAATACTTGCTAGGCCAACAAGAGAAAGTGTCCGTGATGTATGCAGGCAAATTTATGTCCGCAATTCGTTGCGCCGTTAAATCAATACTAATTTTCTCTAAACTGATTTTTTAATTCATAAAGTATTGAATTTCTCTTCAATTATTTAAACTAAAAATCAATTATAATAGAAATATTTATTTTGCTTAAAAAACTTACCGTTTTGTAATAAAGTTTGACAATTTTATTGTAGATTCTGAATCACAGTTTTCAGTTTGACTGAGCGGTTGATGATAATTCACACTTGAATGAGAGCGAAGTAATTAACACGTTGAACAGCTTGAAACGTCCTCGAACCACTGTGAGTTTAACAAAACGTTGACGGTATTTTAAACTTACGTCTAGACATTGCTCCCTAACGATTTCCCATCTCATTCACTCACATAAAGAGTTCATTCAATAGAGGGAGAAAAGAGTTAGTGAACACGCACTGAAAGCGTGCAATGGTTACTCTCACACATGCAAACTACTGACGCATGCGTTTTGGTTTTCGGAGATGTATTGAATTGATACACGTTCGGATTCAGGGCCGACGTCACTCGACCTGTTTTTTCATACACGACTTATTTGAAGGGGTGTGTTCGGGATAGAGAATGTATTCTGTCTAATCGTAGGTCAACGCTTGATAAAATGGCCCTTAATCGTCTGATGGTGTCTACCACATGTTTTACTATAACAAATGTAACTGTGGAACTGTTAGGGTCATTATGAATATGTAACAAGAAATTTGATCGCATTACTGACACTGTTTAAGAAATATATTTTCATTTTAGTGGAAACGAATTTGTAAATACAAAATCGACGATTCAAAGCATACAGTATTTAATGCCGTACGTACCATCCTGATGTTCAAACGTGCGTAATTTTACTTACCTAAATAATAGATTTTTACAAAACACGTAGATGAAACAATGAAAAATATTCCAAATAAAAATAGATTTTGTTCCAATCAAGAGGATAATATAGTTATTATTATAAAGGGAAATATATATGTTTAAATAATAGGTCTCGAGTTATTATTATAAGGAATAGCACACTGCGTGATGGATGTGGTTTGAAAGAAGATGTAGTGACAAGGATTGACAAAGGAATGCTTCGATGGTTTGGGCACATGGAAAGGATGAGTGAAAGTAGATTGACGAATGAAATTTATAAATCTGGTGTGGATGGATGCGTTAAACAAGGCAGGCCCATGAGGGTGTTTCCCGACCAAATCGGAGACATCCTCAAGAAAGCTAGGTTGCCTAGTGCCCATAACCACAGAGCCTGTATGAAGAGAATTGTGGATGTGAATGAAGCAAGGGAGTTGTGTAAGGATCGTGGTAAGTGGCTCTCCATTGTCTCTGCCTATCCCTGTGGGAAAAAGACGTGACTATTTGATTGATTGATTGATTGAGTTATTATTAACCATTTAACCATGTACTATGTAATAAATGCAATATATTTATTTATGCACATGTGAATATTTCTATGAAGCGTAAAAATGCTCCGTTGGCCGGCATAATGACGGCGATTGAGGCAACAATAAAATTTTTCAGTCGTCGGCACTCAAGGCTCTCTCTCGCTCGGCCTTCTCCTTGGCATAAGGCAAGTCGAGGTCAGATATCATGTCTCAAAAAAATCCTATTGATATTAATTTTAACTTCGTTGAAGTTTGGAAGACCTCCAAAAGCCAGGAAGTATTGTGTCCTTAAAATACACCCACAGTTACAACACAGAATTATATAATATAGAAGTAGCACAAAAATAAAATGACATTAATCATGATAAAGATTTATGTTTCCTTTTCTTTTAAAATTTGAAAACGTGACTATATAAGTTACTATATATATGTACTTGTAAGTGGTGGGTGGTACTACCCCGGATCGGCAGACTGGGCCTAAGTAGTCAGATAACCAGACCCGAAGCAAATATCCACTTTTTTTAATTAACAAATATTTGTAAATCTAGTTATTAAATATCACAAATAAAAGTTATAAAACAAATATTAGCTTCGACCGGGAATCTAACCCGGAATTTGCGCCTAACAAACTGGTGTGCTGACCAATGCACCAAACCAGACAAGCACTTCTTTTATTATTTATAGTAAGTAATTTATTGGAAAACATTTAAACATAATAGTTGTGTTTGGTATGTGTTGATGTAGACAGATGTAAAGATAGCGGTCATAAAAATGTTACTTGCAGTCATTGCTCATACTCAAACCATTAAAATAGCTTAGCAACTAAACACTGGTATAAAATTCACGTACAGTCCTGTTGTCATTAGTCACAACACAGTACCTATACATCCTTTTTCTACAATTTAATTTTGAGTGTCAATGAATGTGGTCAATGAATGGATGTCACTGCTACTAAAATCCAATAACTGGTGTCAAAAATGCTTTCAATTCGGTAAATAGGGACACCCTGCTGACGGAAATAAAACAACATATACCGGAAATATACAATTATCTTCTTCTCAGTTACGCTGACCCAACAAAATTGTTATATCGTTCTAATGAACTGTCCTCGAAAGTAGGTTGTCAACAGGGTGATCCCCTTGGGCCTGCAATTTTTAGTTTGGCTATAAATCCGATAATCAAAAATTCAAAATAATTAAATTCTAATTTCAATGTTTGGTATTTGGACGACGGAACCATACAATTTAATATTTTGGCTCCAAATATTAAAATAGTTAACAGTAATTTACTTTACCTTTTAAGTTCCCCAATTTTTGATGAATCTATTTCTGAATATATTAATAATTCAATTACTAAATTTAAAAATTCTGCTGAACTCAAAATTCTCCTTGAAATTAGTCCACATTATGCACTTCGCATCTTAAATTCGGTCTTTTGGTCCCAAAATTCACGTATGTGCTTCGTTGCTTTTTGTTGGTTTTTAGTATTAGCAGAATAGAGGTGTAATTAGTAAAAAAAATATAATTCAATAACTGTAATTAGCAATAACATCCACTTTGCTGGCCTAGTTAGAACCGGCAACTTACAAGCTGATCCCGAAACGCGACCAAATCCCTTCACGGTCTGTATACTTGTACCCAGTTTGCCGATCAGATGTAGTACCACCACTTACAAGTATACAGGCCGTGAAGCGACTTAGTGGCGTTTCAGAATCCGTTTGTAAGTTGCCGGTTCCAACTAGGCCACCATATGACCGCGGCTTGCAGTTTTGTAACTGTAGTAGCAGTCACTTCATTCATGGATCGCACATACAAGTATGACAGACGGGGTGCAGTTATACTTGTATGTCGAGCCACAATAAAAAATAAATTAATTAAATTTATTTAACTGTATTTCTAGATACTGTCACGAATGGATCCTTCAAGCAATGCGTGAAGAAGCACCTTAGGCCGGCATCAGTGCCGGATTTAAGCATAGGCAACAAAGGCTCAAAAAACTTATACGAAAATAGTTAGACGAAAAACTAATGTTTTTCTTTGAGCAGGAAAAGTTAACATTTAAAAATTAACCACAAACGATTTGAGGGCCTCCACCACATGCTCTGCCTATGGGCCGCCGAAGTCTAAATCCGGCCGAGAACTAACTCGGGCTTTTCAGTCGTCGTCACTCTTGGACCTTCTCTTGCTTATCATCAGGCGGGTCGAGGTCAAATGTCGTGTCACAAAAAAAATCTCTTTTCATATTGTGTTTATATTTTGTTCAGCCAAGTTCTGCTAAATATAGTTTGTGCTATTATTTGCCATAGGTTCTTGCCCTGGCTTGACCCAGTTATATCATAGTTTGTTTTCTGCAAACCAAAATAAAAAATCCAATACTTTAAAAGCATGATTCATGATAGAAGAATAGAACTTTAAAGACAATAATTTATTCAATGGCGATTTAAATATTTTTTATTTCTTGACTTTAGTTATTCAGTTTTTACATAAATATTTTAAATATATTCTTTTGTTTTTAATTGGACGTCTCTTTTAAACAGAGCTATTATGGTTAATTATAGTATATTTTTCTTCTTCTTCTTTGGCCTCGCCTTATCCTGTTACGCGGGGTCGGCTTTCGCAATCATGCGGCGCCACTTGATTCTCTCCTGTGCATCTTCCTCGTCAAGTTGGAGATCCGTCATATCTTTACGGACGACCAGTTAGTTTGAGGTCGTCCTCTTCCCCTCTTTTTTGTAGCCATGACTAGGCACTTCCTCACGACATGGTCATCTGGTCGTCGCAATACATGACCGTACCATCTGAGCCTGGACTCTTTGATTTTATCAGTTATTTTTGCAACTCCAAAGCTCCCTCTAACATGCTCGTTGCGAACTTTGTCCTTCAAATTATAGTATATTTTTATTATAGGTAAATCGAATAATTTTAAGCTGTAGCGCGGTCCATTAATTAAGGCGGTATAGTTACCTATACCGCCTTAATTAAGCTACTATAGTTAATTAAATAATTGTAAGTAGCAGGCGCATACGAGTACATTATACCGGCCTAATTAGAACCAGCATTTCTAAGCTAATCTCAAAACGAGACTACACTTGAATACTACTAATACTAAATACTAAAATATAAATTTGGCCAATCCTTTCCCTCGAAAATAGTGGGATGGAAAAAGGCTCTGTTTTCAGGCTGCCTAAAAAATCTAAGACGGCGCAAAAAAAAATCACTTTGAAATTAAAATCACAATGGTAAAAAAAGTTAGACCAAATTACATTATTATATCAAATATACTTTGGTAATGGCAAGCAGTGACCATTGCACCACACCATTCTACACCACGGTTGGCTTTATGTATACATTTTCAATGCTTGTTGTTTAATATAATTTTTAGCTAAAAATAATACTAGCCTAATTTAACAATAGGCGAATAGCTAACCTTCGTAAAAAATCAGCAATTTCCACAGCAAATTGGGTCAATGTTTCGATGTGTTTTACTTTTATAATGTTTGCAGTATATTTAGAAAGATCTTATTGGATATTTATACAATATATTGAATATTTGGAAAGATTTTATTTTTAAATTTTTCTTGAGGAGGCATTAGTTAGAAACTAATGCCTCCTCACTAATTAAGGTTAGCCAATAGATTTTATACACCTCTTTATAAGAGGTAGCACTAGTCAACTCACGGCTGTTTCTTATCCAGAAGAGCTCTGTGCAGTAACAGAAAATAAAAAAGGTGTTTTTAATTTATTTATTTATTGAGAAACAGATAAAATTAAAAGTCTATTAACTATAAATAAACTATAAATAAAAAATATCATCTAATGGCGTCGCATCAGTGATAGTCCCAAGGAGACTGGCAACATTTCCCCTTTGTATAGCAAGGCTAATACGTTGGCAGAAATAATTGCCAGCCATCCTGTCTCCAGACTTCTCCGTCAGCCAACTTCTTGGCCAGGCGCTTAGCTGAATGTTACCAAGGGCTCATCGTCTCGACCCCAAACAGCGCAAATGCATAACCAGGTTGGCGTATTTACGCAGCTTGAGGATAATCGCCGCACTTCCCGCGCTTAGTAGCTTAATATAAAATTTAAATTTAAATATATACAGATAGGCATAGATACATAAGGAAATGGAAAAGTTATTCAGTAAATATCCAGTAACGTCTATACAATTAATCAATCTCGATTATTTCAATTTCTTAGTGAAGGGTCAGGTGTTTAAGTAGTATAGAATTACAAATAAAATCAAGTTCAAGGGTATGAAACTTAGATTTAGGCTACATGAACGTGGCACCCGCTCTTCAATACTAAGGCTTTTTGAATTGAATCTTACTCTTTCATAAAAGTCGCCCGAGCCGAGGGTTCAATAATATGCTCTTTGGTTAGTGGAATCGAATTATTTAAAAATAATAATATTCAACCCAGAATGACACATTAACTGGAAACCGCAGTTTTTTAACAATAGTAGCCTCCGCTAGTCACAATATGTCATGCCAGTATTTAAAAAAAAAACATATCTATCATACATGGCACGAGCGATTATAAACGGTGGATGTAATGAACTGCATAAAACAGAATATTATTAAATATTGCCTGTAAATATTGTACTAGCGATTTATCGCGGCGTTATAACCGTTCATGTGCCCTAAACTCTACACAGAGCATTTATGTAATTGAAACTGTCTCGAATCAATCCACAGTGTTCCAAGAAGGTATTGTTTACAAAACTTAAACGAGAAATTCTACTCCTTGATTGAAAATGTTGTTGTTGAATGTTGTTAAACATCCGTTCTTTGATAGCAACACTTTGCTTCGTTTGTATTGATTAGTTGATAGGTATATTCGTGTTTAAATAAACACAACAACAAGTAAATGAAAGATTTTAAATATATATATATATATATATATATATATATATATATATATATATATATATATATATATATATACTAGGGGTGGCTATAAATTGTGCAATGTGCAATACCTATGTGTATAATCTGAGATAAAAAGAGCGCCGGCAGCCAAACTGCGCAGTTACTTGTTTTGTTACCTACTTACTTTTTGTCTTTCATATGTGTATAAATTTAAGAATTTTATCAATTATGAACACGACAGAATAGATAAGCAAGTCTGCTTCTACCGCAGTCGTCCAGTGCTTATTTAATCTGCCGATACTTATGCTGCGTAGCTCAAAAGTCAGCGCTCTTTTTTCTGCCGTACTAATGTATTTTTATTATCAATTTGCACAATACCCACTTTAAAATACCTAAAATGCTTTAATAATAAAAAAAGAAGTCTTATAAAATATTTTAAGTAAGCCTTTTAACGAAACATAAAATTCCATAAACTTACATGCCCTATAAATTTTGAAACCTCATAAGAGGAATAAGTGTGCGAAACTTTAATTTTCTAGCCTTAAGGGTTTGGCCTGTGCGTTGACACATCAGTCAATGACTTTGGCCTCAAATATTTATATAATAGAAAGAGAGAGATTATAACTAGTACTACAACTATTACTGCTCTTATTACTATTACCAAATTTCTTTGCTAATGATAAAACCCTTGAGCTGACAAATAAATAACCGTACCCCGACCGTAAACTAAGTTAACTAAGAAGACTTTAAACTAAGAAGAGTTGCCTTTTACGGTTGCCTTTTTTCTCGCTTTGCTTGAAGGTAAGTTGTTATTTTGAAAACTCATAACAACTTTGATCATTTAGCATTATTTTATGTATTAATCATGTATCACATCATCATCAATTGCACGCCTTCGTTCCCACAGGGAGAGGTAGAAACAACGAAGCGCCTCCGTCCACGATCTTGTCACAACTCTCTTGCTTCCTATACGTTCACAATTCTCTTCATACTTTGTTTACGGGCACTTCAGACCCCTGTTTTTTAGAATGTCGCTGATTTGATCAAAAAAGAATCATGTATAAACAAAGGCAATATATTAAATACATTATCAAATCACGTTTTTAGAGACAATAAGAAAACATCGTTCCAGAAAATTAAGACCGATAACGAGTATTTTTAACTAGTACAAACTTTTTGGAAATAAAGTATTATTTTTCTAGTAATTTAATATTTTTTTTAATGCCTATGTTAATAGCTATTGACCGACGGCGACTGAGGCAACCGTAAAATGTACGGTTTTTGATTTCAGCGAAGCATTACGACCCTTTCTTATTTATTTATTTTATTTATAAACTCTTTATTGCACAAAAATAAGGTACATAGGCGAGCTTAATGCCTTAGGCATTATTTACCAGCCAACCTTTGTTGTGAAGTGCTGTGATTGGCTGGGTGCAAACCATTTGTTATAAAGATTTAATATTATTTTAAATGACATTTGTTATAAAAACCATCAGGAAAGTGGAGGTCAGAGGGCGCTCTCTATTTCATTGAATATACAGATATATATATATATATATATATATATATATATATATATTAATATATTATGCGTATTTCCTTAATTCTTTTGACCTGTATCATTTACGCAGACAATCTGATATTAATAAGACGTCGTCTGTGCATGTTACGGAAATAAAGACAGAATTTTTAGTGTTATATTTATATTAGTTTATATTTATTTTGACATAAATTATAATCTTATTATAGTTCAAAAAGACAATATATCAAAACATGTAGATGGAACGGCTTTTTAAAGTGAAACATAAGATTGTACTGAAACTTTCAAATGTACAGGACGTGAAGTGAAGCGACATACTCGCGTTTCGGGATCAAGGCCTCGATTTTCTTATGAAGCAGTGAAATTGCACTGCGGTCCCAAATGACAAATTAGGTAGTTTTCCTATTGATTAGTTATTTGCTGATTGGTTACGATGATGTCAAATATTAGTGCAAGTTCGTCATTTCGCTGTCGTGTATTAAGAGAATTAGGGCCCAGCTTGAAACTTACCGGTTCCAATAGGACAGCTAACTGCAGTAGCAGTCGCCTCCATTCATGGACTGCAAATGTCATATGTCGAACCAAAATAAAAATTACCTATTCAATACATTAAGTTTAAATATTTATTTGTCTACTCTACAATGTTTGCAACTAAAACTAAATTGAACTTTCTTAGATTTTGCGCGAACATTGATTTATGAAATAAGCAAATTTTATGCTTACTATCGCGTTAATTTTTGGCACAAGCCATTGTGGGAAAGCTCTCGAAACGAATAAAAACTAAAATTAAGGCGATAGTAAGCTCCAGTTTTTTTAACATTATTAAAACTAAATTGATGACGAAACACTTGTGTATAGAAGTAAGTACCTTAGTTAGGATAGAAGTCAGTTGGTGACTACCAACTGAGACTTCATAATATTTAAATTGACTTGCCGCTGCGTAAATTTAAATTGAACCGGTCATAAATTAGTTACATAACATCTAATAATACTCCAGGGATCGCCCTAAGCATACTTGTCTATATCAAATCATTGTACAGGTTGTTTTAATGTGAATATGGGGGTAATGGTGACTAGAAAGCAATTTAATTAGTCGCTTTTACACCGTCACGTTCGCCCCATTTTTAATCATTGTTTTAGGGAGATATTTAGAGATCACGATAAGTTTATCCTATTATGCAAGTATTCAGAAAAACAAAAAAACTAAGAGTAGAAAGTTCCCTGTCTCTCCTCGTAGCGACCTAATACTTGTACATATCAAATATCATTAAACATCATTGTTCATGTATATATTTGACTAATGTGAATTTTAATTGCATTTACCCCCTCACGTATGCACTTTTGTTACTTTTTTTTTTGGGAAATCTTTCGAGATCACGAGTGGATCACTAAGAGTGGAAAGTCCCATTGCTCTCCGTCATAATACATGTAAATATCATTAATCATAATTATTAAGGACCATGAAATTATTGGACCAACGTAAATACGGGGTAAAGGCGACTAGAGAACAATTTTTGTTGTGACTCGAATTCAGAACTCAACTTGCCTGATGATAAGTAAGAGGAAGTATGCCACGACTAAAACAACCGACTTAGTTCACTGTTGCCGCTACTATGCCGGCCCAAGGAAAACCTGACCGATCTGATCCCGAAACTTGACTGAGTCACCGGACGGTCTTTACCTGAAAGGGGTTGTACTACCCCGGCCCTATGTTTAGAAAGATGTTACGAGATCACGATAAACTTATCTAATTATGCAAGCGTTGAGCTAGAATCACGTTCTATCGCGCATGATAAAACAAACGCGTGTTTCTAACACTGTATTTATTACAATATCAATTTATTGCGTATAGATCTTAATTTTCCTTAATCTATTCGTAGATAATGTGAATTTCTTAAAATAGAAAATGATTGAATAATCATGGTTTAATTTAATTTATAAATCTGGATTATAATTTGGATGCGTTAAACAAGGCAGGCCCAGGAGGATGTTTTGTCTCTATGCTAGGTTGCCTGGGCATAGAGCTTGTCTGAAGAGAATTGTGGATGTGAAGGAAGCGAGGTAGTTGTGTCAGGATCGTGGCACTGGCAAGTGGCGCTTCATTGTCTCTGCCCATCCCTGTGGGAGGAAGACGTGACAAATTGTTTTATTTTTAATTTAACAAATCATTTGCTAGTGTAAGTTTTTAGTGCTTAATATTTATTTATCCCTAATATTTAACCGACAACCGATGGGGACCACGAACTGGAACACGCAGCGTAGGTAGGCCTCCCACCTAGACTGACGACATAGTAAAAGTCGAGAATAACCGGTGGATGCAACTGGCATCTTGTCGTTCGGAATAGCGTTCTGAGCGTTCTAAACAGTGAACGCCTTCTGGCTGATGATGATAAAATTTATTTTATTTTATGGACAAAATAACAGCACGGTGTGTTAAGCTGAAGAGCGGTCCATGAATGGAGGCGACTACTATTACAGATAAATAAAAGCAAGTAGCAATCGCCTACACTATACCGGCCTAGTTGGAAGAGGCAACTTTCTAGCTGTTCCTGAAACACGATTGAGTCACTTTACGATCTGTACACAATCTACTACTTAATTCTAATGTTTGTAAATAACTTTTAGTTCATCCATTGTTTCTGCCTGCCAATCCCATGTAAATTAGCATATTGTGATACACAGATGTCAATACGAATGACTGCGTGAATATTCATGGACCATTTAGTATATTTTTTCTTAGCTTCTAGTGACTATAGCTATATACTAAAATACCTTAAAAGTTAAGGTAATACTCGTATTAAAAAACAACTTCCTGGCATCATGATGGCTGTCTACCACTTTTAAGCTACTGGAGCAAGGACATCATTCATTTTGTATAAGAACTTGGGCTTAATTGTATTAACAGTTGCATATACATTTTAAAATAGTTTGATGTACGAAGATTACAATGTAATTAAAAAATATCCTTTATTTTGCAAAATTATCAATCTATAATCATGACAGTTCAAAGCAGAACTGTTAATTGTTAATATGGCGTGTCTTTGTGATTGACAGACAATAGAAAATCCATATCTTATTTTCCGAATAACTCAATTGCACAACAATTAAATGCAAAAATGTTATTAGTTTTATTAATACAAGTATCAAAACTACCATTTATATATTTTTTTGGCATTGGGCATCACAAAGTTAGTACAATAAAGCTAGTAAAATAGTACAATATTTCTATTTTATTATTAACAAATATTTGTAATATTCAATCTGATTATTATTAATTAAATATTACACCAAAAGTTATGAAACAAATCTTTGTTCCGAGAATCGAATCCGGGCTAACACATAACAGACAGTGTTAACCATTACGAAGATCGTCTAAACATTGTAGGTAGCTATACAGGTTTCTAGTAAGCCTTGAAGTGTTATGTGAGTAGTTAGTAGGTTGACATACTCCATAAATGTGTCTATTTATGCAGATCTTCGTAAATTGAGTCTAATTATAATGTATATATAAGTAAACAGAATAATTGTTAACTATTTATTAATAGTTCAATGTCATTTAATAGTCAATTGAGATCGCAATAGGTAATTCTATATAAATTGATACTAATTATATCCAATAAAAGATAGACTTTGCCCAATTACTTAGCTCAATTGGTTTGTTTATAGAAAATGTAGTACCACAAGAACAAGCTGATTACCACAGCCTGTTCTTGTTCTCATCATAGACGGCCTCGTAACAACCCTTGTAACACCCAACCCACCCAAGGCTATCTATCGTGTACCTCGTCCTTTCTTATATATTAGATTAGAATAATACTCGTATCAGTGGCGTGGCGTGGAAGTCAGCCGCCCGGGGCGAAAAAAAAATTTGCCGCCCCCTTATTTAGGAGTTTCAATCATAGGTACAACAAAAATGTGAATTTCAGGTTCAAATTTTAACGATTTATTATAGTTTTTTAAATTTAGCCACCCCTTCCCCCCCTCACGCTACGCCACTGACTCGTATACTTTCCATACAAGGTATACGATATACCCTACAGCTCTTCTCACTTGACGTTAGTTTCAATTTCCGATTGGAATGTCATACTTACTCACGATGAAAACTCTAACAAAAAACTACTGGTTCGGTCTGTAATTGTCGAACAGGCAACATGGCCTAGGGAACCCCGAGCGTATTCGGAATAAAAAAATACAGTTTTCATCATTTCATTCATTCATGTTTAAGTAAGCAAATAAAAATATTTTTACATTAAATAAAAGGGGCCTTTTACATTGAGAAATTATTTTACAACCAAGAAACGTAATACTAAATAAATGTTTTATTTAAGTTAGAAATATTGCCGTAGCATTTATATGTAATAGAAGACCTTTAATGGACTAAATACAATAGGATCATAGGCAGTTTGAAAGTGCCCTACAGGATCCAGGGTACAAAGTTCACTATGATGTCAATAATTAAGAAATTTTTACCGCTTGTTTATTAAACAATAAATTACGCATATTATAACTAATGAATTTTGATAAGAAAATAAATAAAAAATGTATGCGTCAGTAGAGTACAAATGTTTTGGTTCCAGATAAAAAAATATATGAAATGTTTTGACCCCGGTATAAGAAGATAGGTCATTTTTATTGACTGATGGAACTTTTTCATAAGAGTAGACGCGCGAAGTTGTACGCGTTTGTTTTATTGTTTAGCTTTATTATTATTGATATCAATTTGTTTGTGTAATTTATCTTCTGACGTTTTGGTATGTTTCACGTGGAGTGTGCATGGGTCCTGTTTACGTTTTTGTTTCGTTGAATAAACTTTAAAATCCTATTAGTTCCTGGTATAAAAAATATTTTTTATAACAACGTATTCAATTAACTTCAAAAACGTATTTAAGTAAGTAAGATATTTTGCAGTTATGAAAATAACTTCGTCACTTTCTAAGACCGGCTAAAAATAATTATTTTGTTTACTTAGGATTGTATTACTTATTTACTAAACACTTTTAACAATGATGTCGAGTGTTTTCATTGTGACTCGACATCTGACCTCGACCTGCCTAAATGTAAGTAAAAGGAGCTTAAAGAGTGCCAACTACTGAAAAAGAAAACAGTTGACCAGCTTCTTCGCGCATCGCTTAAAGGATCCAAAGTGGGATGGGATGGGATGGGAAGAACACATTTTTAGGGGTTTCTTGTGTTTTCTTTAGACTCTTCTTAAGAGAGTCTTTCTAAAGCAATGGCTCTTTTGAAATAAATATATTATTTAGAGTATTTTTAAAATACATATATTTTTATTCTCGCTTAATATTGACAGCACACCGCCTGATGTTAAGCTGGAATGTGGTGTATGAATGGAGGCGACTGATTTTACAAAATAGTCAGCCTAGTTAGAACCGCTTTCAAGCCGATCCTGAAACGTGACTAAGTCACCACGGTCTGTAAACTTAAAAGTGTTGAATCGGCAGATCATAGATTAAGAATAGTTTAACGTATTCTGGGTCTGTGGGGCAGATGACTATCAACTGTCACCTACCTAAAAAAACTTAAATGTTTTAATTGTGAAAATGATTTCCTCTGGCAATGCCTACTCTCGTATAGCTTGTCTAACTATAAATGACGCGCCCTCCAGTTTATTAGTTTATTTAAATGTGTGAATGCAAATATTACTAACTATACTATTGTACTTTATCATCGTGCTCCTCCTTTTGTGTCCAACCAGCAACGGAATGGCTAATTACAATTGCATTTTCGGTATGTTGCATTCCTATTTTATGGTTTCTCGTGTGCGCAAATGCGGTGGAGGGGCGCGTCATCTCGGCTTAGACAGACTATAGAAACGGATAATTCACGGATACGACCAGTTATTTTGAAGTTATTACAATTAAATAAACATTATATCATAATATAAATCATTGTTATAGTTTGTTTATAATCCTCTAATTGTAAACAATTTCTATGTAGTTTGAAAATTCTCACACGTTCATTCCCACGGAGATGGGCAGAGACAATAGAATGAAATTTTATCCTAATACAGGGTTTACCTTTCTAACGATCCGCGGTATACTCGTGAGTACTTACCGGTTGCTTAGTGCCCTTATTTAATTGTAGTAGTAGTTGCCTCCATTTATTGACCGCCCTCAAACTTAATTTCAGGCAGAATGGTGTCATATGTAGAACCAAAATTTAACTGGCAATAGTAATTCAGAGGCAATTTGTTAAGTTTGTTTGTTAAGTTTTACAATATTTAATCAAGCAATCAAATTGTTTCGCCTTTTTCCCACAGGGATAGGCTAGTGACAAGACAATGAAGCGCCACTTGCCACAATCCTGACACAACTCCCTCGCTTACCTCACATCCACAATTCTGGGCCTGCCTTGCCTAAAGCATCCATCTACATCAGATTTTTAAATTCCTTTCGTCATTTTTACAGCATATTTTTTTAGGAATTTGCCTTTATTTGTTAAAATTGTCACCGATATCTAGCATTGCATTTAAATAACCCAAAGAGAAATGGTTAAAGTCCATTTTTAAATTGCCCCCCGGTGGGGCGTGAGCAAACACTGCTCTATGGTTATCCAATTTAAAAATGGACTTAAACCATTTCTCTTTGGGTTATTTAAATGCAATGCTAGATATCTGGCCAGAAAACGCCCTCCTGTGTCTGCCTTGTTTACCGCATACATCCACATCAGATTCAATTTCAAATTAACTCACATTTATTCATTTATTACACTTCTCGCAAAAATTAAAGGAACAAAAAAAATTTCTAAATTTTTCGGCAATTTTCAACAGGCTGTATTTCAGTGAAAAATGATCGTACAAGAAATAAAAAAAAACATAGATTTTAAAGCTTAAAGACTCTAGTTTTCGAATTTTTTGGTTAAACATTTTTTGGAGCACCGGTAGCCCTGAAATTCATGGATAAAGCACGAATAAAAAGTTTTCTAAATAATTTATAATTTTCTTTTTGCTCTACGGGCATGGGAAATTTTTTTCGAGCTAGACCATTGAGAATTTTTTTGTTCCTTTAATTTTTGCGAGTAGTATATTTTGTTTTTTATTGAAACATATTTGTGTACAAAAAATAAAATAGTCTACATTCTGATTCAGACATTTCAAGCAGTGAAGGTGCATTCACTCTTTAACCACATACCGTCAAAAGCTTTTGGACCTCCCCTGCGTCATACCTGTCAGGGTGATTTGAGACTACAGGAACATCTATAAAAGGCGGCTTGTGTTTTGGCCGACGCCTTACTTTACAAATTATATATCATGTACGTGTATATATCAATTTGCGTCAATAACCTCACTGTACAATTATATTTATCTTAAAGCAATTCATACTTCATTAACCGGATTTTGAACCGGATTATACCGACCTTTACTCTTAACAGGTCAAAGAAATCAAACTCTTACAATATTATTTTTAATTAATACATTTATTATTAAAATATATTAAATGTGAATTGGAGGAACTCACAGGCAAGTACGCGCGCACACACTCACACACACACAAACAAACGCACACACACACATTATTGTTATAATACTCCTAAGTTACACATGTCACTATTGCAAGTGCTGATTACCTAATTGCCTTGTATTTAATATAAAAGACTATGTAAACATTAATGTACTGTTTTTGGCTTCATATATAAATTGTGTACTAATATATGAAATGTAAAATTAGCTGTTAAGTCTTATATAAATAAATAAATAAGTCTTATATAAAATATTTTTTTTGTTTACGCAAGTAACATGATAGCGCCCTGCCTGATGTTAAGTTAGGGGCCGGTCCATACATGTAGGCGACTGCTACTACAGTGAAATAACTGCAAGTAGCAGTCATATCCACTATGCTGGCCTAGATAGATGCCGACCACTGTGTCATATCCACTATGCATCAACTTAAATACTGGAAATAGCAGTGGAATCCGATAGTTGAATTTAGCAACATTCAGACTGATTTCATAACGCTAACTTCACTAGCTTTTCTTTTAATTCGCTCGACATATGACAGCACGTCACCTGATGTGGAGTGCGGTCCATGAATGGAGGCAACTGCTACTACAGTTAAATAACTGCAAGCTTGCCGGTCTGTATAATTAAAAAGACAGTCTGCCAACCTCTTTATAAAAATAAAACAAAAAACTTAATTTAATTTTTATTTGTTTATAAAATTCAAATATGTTTTATATTTTTTTATTTATTTACATCTCTATACTAAGCTACTAAAGTGCTTGTATCATAGAAATATGACAACCAAAGTACATATATCAAAGATACATTGGTACCGGTGGGTGGTTTCAAACTCGTGCTCTCGGTTTGTGTAACCATTGCACTGCCACTACACCACGGTCTCCTTGTAATCCTATTTCAAACACAAATGCATTAATATATAAATTTTTTTATAACAAACTTAATAAACTTATTTTTATATGTACTTAAAATACAATAAACAAATGCAACTAACCCAGTCTGCAAGTGGTCCCTAAATCTTATTGAAAATCTAATAGCCGGTTGTACCAAAAAGTTTTAATAATTTACGAATTTAGTTTTACTTTATACTTATTCTATTACGAAATCGTAAATTGGGTTGTTAATAATTTTATATCGAAACTACTATTTATATGTTTTTATTATTAGAAACAACAAAAGTAGTACATAGAAACCCAAATAAATTATGTCCTTTAGCTCTGTATAAATATCTGTTAAACGTAAATGTAAAATGTGAAGTTAAAGAGTGGTGCAACCCATTTTTCTTTTACTTATACGATACTTTTTACAAATTCGTAAATGATAATTTTTGGTACAACCGGCTGTAAACGTAGTTATTGTAAACCTAGCTTTTATAAGACTACTTACAGACTAACATCGCTTAACAAAATTATATTACCGGTTTTTAGTTAAATTAATTATATCAGCGTCACGCTATGATGGCCATTTTGACGTTTAACCCGTTCATGAAGTTTCGTATATTTTTTTCATTACGTTTTAAGGAACAATTGTTGATGTTTATAGTGACAATAAACAAATAATTTGGACTTAAGACACAGAAGGAGCCCTAAAATAGCTACAAAATACAACCGTTTATACTATTTTCACCTATGGCATTAAAAAAAAGTCAAAAGGGGATGAATATACATTTTTACATTTGTAATTTAGAAGGTTGTCACTAGTTTTGATGATCATTTGACAACCTAATTTGACAAAACAACAAATGACATTAAAATACTTCAAAAAACTTACTACCACGTGACTTGTAATTAGGCAGTATTAAAAGTCAACCACAATTACAAGTGGTTGTATTTGCAAAAAATAGTGCCAACCTTTGAAATAAAGGAATTGAAGTACAAGTAGTCTCTTTCAGTCACACGTGATATAAAAATAATATAAATGAGACAAATAACAATGAATTAGTTCTTATTTTAGCACAGATTCTATTCTTTCCAAATTCTTTGACAATAAAGAACAGCAATTTAACCCTTCAAACGAGATTAATTAATTATATGAAACTTCATGAGCGGTCCAAACGTCAAAACGGGCAATCTTAAGGTGCCGCTGGTATAACTATTAGAAATATCAAACAAACAACAATCGTATAAATATAAATTCTAGTAATACTAATTTAAAAACAAATACAATAATTTTATTTAAATAATACATAAATAAATAAATAATGACTCGATATAAATTTTATAAAATCGATTACCGCTCCAATAAAACTAACGTTGAACTGCTGAACTCACTTTTTGTGACAATCGGAGACATCCTCAAGAAAGCTAGGTTGCCTAGTACCCATGACCGTAGTGCTTATATGAAGAGAATTGTGGATGTAAGGGAAGCGAGGGAGTTGTGTCAGGATCGTGGCAAGTGGCGCTCTATTGTCTCTGTTTATCCCTGTGGGAAAAGGCGTGACAATTTGATTTGATTGATTGATGACAAATAAGAAACTAAGCACATTTGACGTGTGGCCTGCACTTTTAACTAAGACTAGCTATCACAAAAACAAATAGAAAGACTTAATAAATCTTCGAGCTTATATTTCTCAAGAGTAAAACCAGACCCGCTGCATATATTCGCCTCTTTTTATTAACAAATATTTACAAATTAATCAAAATAAAACTATTAAACAAATATATTTGATCCGACCGGGAATCAAACCGGGACTTTCAGCGTAACGGAATAGTGTGCTACTAAAACTCCACGCCTGTCGTCAAAATAAAGAAACCTTTAAATATAGATAACGAAATAAGGATAAAGTTGTCTCTTCTAATAAAGATAACAAAATAAAGATATTGATGTCACTTCCAATAAAGATATCGTTTACGCGTCAATTAATCCCGCGTTCGAAGGGACAACACAGCTATCAAGTTCGCATATAAACACTTCCTTTAGAATCAACACTTCCTCTGTAGGTGGTAATTTTAGTAAATGTTTTGCAGCTTCTAACATTTTAATGCAAGATTCCTTTTCTGGTGGCAATAATTTATATAGGGTGTTAGCTAAGAACTTCAAGTTCTCTGCGTAGTTTGTCAATATTCCTTTGCTTTCGTCTGCTGGCGTAAGTAGGCAGGTTAGGTGGGCCAGTGTTACAAATATCTGCAAATATATAGAATTGATCGATCAATCAATCAAATTGTCACGCTTTTTTCCCACAGGGCAGAGACAATGGAGCGCCACTTGCCACGATCCTTACACGATCCCTTGCTCCCTTCACATCCACAATTTTCTTCATACAGGCTCTATGTTTATGGGCACTAGGCAACCCAGCTTTCTTGAGGGTGTCTCCGATTTGGTCGGAAAACACCCTCCTGGGCGTTAAGCATCCGTCTACATTAGATTTATAAATTCCTTTCCAAACCATCGAAGCATTCCTTTGTCAATTCTTGTCACTATATCTTCTTTCAAACCACACCTATCGCGCATTGTGTTATTCCTTATTCTATCCGCTATCGTCACTCCACATACACTCCTTAATGACCGCATTTCTACAGCATTAATTCTACTTTCATGCTTCTTCTGCCATACCCGATCTTTAGTTCCATACATTAATGTAGGAACAAGCACAATTAATTAACTGCTTGTACTTGATACTTGCAATCATATAACTCTATACTAGCGGCACACTATGATGACAATAGAGAACAGCAATTTGATCCTTCAAACGTTATTATTACTTTATACAAAACTTCAAGAACGGAGAAAACGTCAAAACGGTCATCATATCGTGCCGCTGTTATAGTAGTAATCGCCTGCATTCGACTTCTTACTCACTATCAGGCAAATCGATTTCTTATTGTCGAAACTTAATAATAAAAACGCCAAGATGCCGACGACCGAAAAAAAACGATTCAACTTACGGTTGCCTTATACGCTACCATAGCTTATCGAGCGAATACTTGTATGAATCTGTCTATACAATTTTCATTACTATCTTATGAAACTTAAAATGTTGTAGTAATATTTATGTAATAATAATAGTATATTTTTTACCTGTTCAATAAGATTATTTTTATGTCTAAACTCCGTATCGTATGGTACTGACGCCGCGTTCTGCAATGCGACAAGCAGACCCGACCACACATCCCAGTAATAACCGCCATAGTTTTCCCTTGTTCGTGGCGACCTCAGTGCGACAACAGCGTTAATGCGCACTTTAAAATTAGAACACGTTTGCGACAATGGTACGAGTTTAGTGAAGTAACTCTGTTAAAAAAAGAACATAGGTTAAATCCTTCACACCCAAAGTGGTCTACCACAGCGTGAACCCCTAAGTGGCCGACCACAGCGTGAACCCCGAAGTGGTCTACCACAGCGTGAACCCCTAAGTGGCCGACCACAGCGTGAACCCCGAAGTGGTCTACCACAGCGTGAACCCCTAAGTGGCCGACCACAGCGTGAACCCCGAAGTGGTCTACCATAGCGTGAACCCGAAGTGGCCGACCACAGCGGGAACCCCGAAGTAGTCTATCACAGCGTGAACCCCGAAGTGGTCTACCGCAGCGTAAAGCCCTAAGTGTCTATGTCAATGAAAAGTTTTTATTATAGCTCGTTGTGTCAGATATTTTATTGTGGCTCCAAGTGTACAGACTGTGAAGTGACTTAATCGCGCTTCAGTATTAACTTGAAAGTTGCCGGTTCCAAAAAGAAGCATGATGCGACTGCTTTAGCTGTGGCCTCCATCTATTAAGCCATAATAGAAAAACGGCATTTAACAGCCAATAAACTATACATTTTTTTCGACAACTTGCGTGGTTGAACGGTTAGCGATTGGTTTGTTGCGCGAAAAGTCCCGGGTTCGATTCCCGGTCGGAGCGAATATTTGTTTCATAGCTTTTATTTGTAATATTTAATAATTACAAATATTGCAAATATTTATTAATAAAAAAAAGAGGCAGTGGTACCCAGTCTACCGATTCGGGGTAGTACCACCACTTACAGACCGTGAAGTGATTTGGTCACGTTTCGGGATCAGCTTATAAGTTGCCGGTTCCAACTGCCAGCCGGCACAGTGGATGTGATTGTTGCTCACAGTTATTGAATTGCAGTGGCCACTCCAGCTTAACATCAAGTGGGGTGTTGTCATGTCGAGTCAAAAAAATATATTTAAAAAAAATCACTTCGCGGCCTGTATACTTGTTAGTGGTAATACTACCCTTATCGGCAAAAAAACTCTTGGACTTTGATAAAACCAATAGACTTACCCTAATAGATTGAGCTAGCGTATCATTAAAACTATATAGAGCATCATTCTTCATAGCGTTACCCATTGCATGGCAAACGTTCCACAACACTTTCATATTTTTCGTATTAGACGTATAATCGCCTAATGATTTTAGAGCTTGTGGTAGTATATCGTTCAATTGTTCGATGTGTATCAGTTTTTCCACCGTGACTAGACGTAATAAGTTTCCTAACGCACGTGGTATGCTCGTTTTTATCTGAAAGTTTGACGATAGGTAGTTAAAAAGTGTCAAGGTGCAGAGAAAAGCTCTTATTGAAATAAGAATAAAGTTTTTATTTTTTTATTGTGACTCGACATATGACAGCACCCCGCTTGATATTAAGCCGAAGTGTGGTCCATGAATGAATGTCACTGCTACTACAATTCAATAACTGTGAGTAGCAATCACATCCACTATGCCGGCCTAGATGGAACCGGCAACTTACAAGCTGATCCCGTAACGTGACCAAATCACTTCACGGTCTGTATACTTGTGAAGGGTGGTACTACCCCGGATCGGCAGACTAGGTACCACTGCCTACCACTCTTTAAAGTGCCACTCTTCCAAAGTTTAAAGATAAAATAAATAAATACGCATGTATAGTGTGACAAACTTATCTGGCCTCTCTGCTATCGCATTAAGTGTTGCCAATAGATATTTTTCCCACAAACAGTAGATATTATTATAAACAGATCAAAGCTGTTGATGAAGAATGATAGGTCGTATTGAATATCATAGGTTGTATTTCATTAACAACCAAATATTGTTAATAAAATACAATTATAAGAACATTACACAACTAAAATGTTCACCCACTGTCAATCAATCGAATTATCACGATTTTTTCCCACAGGGATAGGCAGAGGCAATGGAGCGCCACTTGCTCATTTCAATAACACATTTCAAAATGACATCGCCTTTCCACTTTTCACCAGCGGGTCAGATAATGTTGTGGCACCTATAATTTAAAAATGACAATGACTTTTTATAAGAAATATTAAATACTTTTTATGCAAAAAAATATATATTTCTCCGAACTTGGAAATAACGGCACAAAAGTAATCATTGGTTAAGAAGAAACCGTTGCTTTACGTTAAGAGTTACCACGGAGAATGTTTTAAGGAGCGTTGTCCCTTCCTCGTCTTTTTACTCCCTTGATACCTGCACAGGTCGGGGAAAGAATTCGTATTCTGTCGACAGAATTGACCCTAAAGGTTTGATGCGTAGTTCGACAAGTGGCATGCTTCACCAACTCATGTTCTCTCTCCAACCATCACTATAACTCACCTTAGAATCGTCATCTGATGCATACACAAAACTACTTAGAATTAATTTCAAAAATAAATCATCTTCAATGTTTTCAATCTCCGTGTCATTGCTGAAAGATAATAATTTGAAAAAGATATTTATACAGGGTGTTACAAAATGCCGAAAGGGGGTTAAATGGTCTCTTATAGAGTCCACCAATGTGCCACGCGTGTCGAAAGTGTATTTCTTAGTAAACAAAATAGCAGTATTTGTAATGTTTTAAGTTAATAAAGGATCATTCTAAAGATTATTTATACACTGTGGATAAATGCGTTAAGCACGGCAGGCCCAGAGACATCCTCAAGAAAGCTAGGTTGCCTAGTGCCCATAACCTTAGAGCTTGTATGAAGTGAATTGTGGATGTGAAGGAAGCGAGGGAGTTGTGTCAGGATTGTGGCAAGTAGCGCTCCATTGTCTCTGCCTATCCTCATGGGAAAAAGGCGTGACAATTTAATTGATTGATTGATATTTATATACTTACAAATTTAAGACCAAAGCATCTGTATAGTTGCCAAATGCCCACGCTGCTTTTGCACGAAGAATAGGAATTTGTGTTTGCAGTGCTCGCATTATATTTTCACCACAATCCGTTACGAAGCAAATATCCTTTAAAAATATTAAATATAAGGCGTCCGTGGTGTAGTGGCAGTGCAATAGTTATGCAAACCGAGAGCACGGATTGAAAACCACTTCCCGGCACCAATGAATCTTAGATATATGTACTTTGGTTGTCCTATTTCTATGATAAAAGCACTATATCATAGAAACAGGTAGCTTAGTACAGAAATGTTAATTAATACAATAAAAAAACTAATATTATAATATAATTATGAGTCTACTATTAAATGTTTTTTTATTGTCAGCCCCTCATGTTAAGCTAGAGTGCGGTCCACGATCGGAGGCGACTGCTACTACAGTTAAGCAACTGCAAGTAACAGTCGCATCTACCATGCAGACTCAGTTGGAACCGGCAAGTTTCAAACTGAGTCACTACACGGTGGTGATACTACACTAGATCTGCAGACAGGGCAAATGACATACTACTCTTAATAATTATATCGAATTTTCTATCACCAACTTGTTTCTTGATATTAGGAGCTCATGGCTTCTAGTTCATATCAAATAATTTGGCACATGTTTATGTATGTTTATTTTACCTACATATATGTATATATATACTTGTGATACTTGTATGAAGTTTATGTAATTGTAGTTTGTAGTATATTTGCACCCTGCCCTTAATTTCTCATCATTCCAAAGGTTAGTTGTTAGAGAATGCCTAATAGGCATTAAACTCACCCATGTACCTGTTTTTAAGTTTATTTTGGTGCAATAAAGGATTTAAATAAAATAAAAAAAAAACATCATAAATATTACGAACAGGACAGTTCCTTAATTCCATAAGCAAAAACAACGGAGTGCCACTTTCCACGATCCTGACATAACACTGTGTCTTTTTGGTTCATTTTTGTTTTTTTAAATTAACATAATAGATTAAATACCCGAATTAGGAGAATTGTGCAAGTGGCGCTCCATTGTCTCTACCTATCCCTGTGGGAAAAAGACGTGACAATTTGATTGATTGATTCAATAAATACCTCTCGCAATGTCCTATACATAACAACCATAGCCAACGCCCTCACAGCAGCTCCACGTACACCGACGTCTTCGTCCGAGCACAGACCGACGAGTAAAGCACAACAAAGAATTTGTTGATTTCTCTGTTACGACATAAACAAGAATTAGATTATACTAGTTGACCCGGCGAACTTCATACCGCCTAAAAGTCAATTAATGTTGTTTAGGACGGCAACCCTTGTACCCTTGTAATGTTATAATTTTTCCCTTAGAATATTCAATCAAGGTAATCGATCTAAACTGCAAACCAACCTATTCAAATGTTATGTTACAAATTAGCTGAACTTATGTTGGGTGAATCAAAAATTTAAATCGATTTAAATCTTTGTTGTGAATTGAGTTTTTTTAATTGTGACTCGCCACAATAAACTGACTCACAAACTTTCGCGTTTATAATATAAGTAAGGATAGGAGGCGTCTTTTTACACTATCTTTTTACGAATCGGCAGTCAAACTAAAAAGTGGGACTTTTCTTTGTAGAACAATTGACAAGTGGAATACTTTGCCTGCCCATGTGTTCTCTCCATCCGATGACCTTGAATCCTTCAAGCGATGCGTGAAGAAGCACCTTTGGCCGGCATAGTGACGGCGACTGAGGCAGCTGTGAACAAACTCACGGCTGCCTCAGTCGCCGTCACAATGCCGACCAAAGAAAGTTAAAAACCTTTAAGTAGCAGTCACATCCGCTTAGTTCGAATCGGCACTTGCAAGCTGATCCCAAAACGCGACTAAGTTACCTCGTAGAACCCCAATGAAAAATAATACTCACAGGCAACTCCTTAAATGACTTCTCCCCAATATTAGCAATACAATCACATGCCAAGGCTTTTGCCATTGGATTCTCAATACTTTGCAATACACGTGACAAAGGTGTCAATGTCTTCTGCCAGAAATTAACCCATTGCTGTGATTGGGTGCTTTTTTGGGCTGCCTCTGTTAAAATGAAAATTAAATTATTGATGAATTAAACAAATTTTATGCGGCTTACTATCGCGTTTATTTGTCTTTCCGTGACCACGATGGCGTGACCATTGAATCTACATTTAAATTTTTTTTCGCTCCAATAGGAATTTCTTTGGCCAAAAAGCTAATTCGATCCGACTAATAATGTACTTTCTGCTGTTAAAGACAGGCTGTATTGACTTGCTTTCACCGTAGTTGACCAGAGCTCTGCCGACACTTAAATTACGCAGCTTTAAAATCAGCGCTTTTTTTATCGGCCAGGTACAATCAGCAGCAGATATCAGAGCATGCAATGTGATCAAAAGTATTTATACATTCAGGGTTAGCATAAGTATCTACACACCATTGTTTGTCATATTAATGTGAGCATTCAATGCGTCAAAAATATCTATACACTCAAATAGTCAAAAATATCTACACACTCACTTGTAAAAAATATGACAATATTATTTTGACAATTAAGTAAGCAATATACAATAAGTAAAAATAAAATTTAAAGATGCATTCAGTAAATTTGTTTTAAAATAATACATATTATATTTTTGACAAGTGGGTGTGTAGATATTTTTGACTATTTAAGTGTATAGATATTTTTGACGCATTGAAAGCTCAAATTAATATGACAACTAATGGTGTGTAGATACTTATTGTAAACCCTAAATGTATATTATAGATACTTTTAGATTAAATTAATTAATTATAGATTTAATTAATTTAATGCACCCACAATCCCTGTTCACTATCCCAAAGGTTAACTGGTAGAAAATGTCATTAGACATTAAGCTCGCCTATGTACTGTCGGGGAACGAGCTAAATAAACGCTGTAGGAATGCAGTTGTGACGTCATGGTCACGTGTCTATTATGAATGGTGAAGTAACATGCAAATTGTTGATAACGATAAACATATATTTTCCTTAAAAAGCAAATAGATTTACTTATTAAAAATTATTGTGTATTAAATTGAAGTATAAACAGCAACAATTTTTAATGAATTATGTATTAATTTAATTTTAAGAATAGTGACTACATGTTTTTTTATATTTTTCACACATTTTAATCACGTTTCTAATAATGATTCTAGCCTGACTACGGATGATGATTCTCTTTTATTCACCCTTTTATTAACTTACTATTTTTTTAATAATAAAACAAAGATAATATAGAAAATATTATCTTCCCGACGACAGGCGTGGACGAACGGTTTAGCGACTGGTTTGTTGCGCGTAAAGTCCCGGGTTCGATCCCCGGTCGGAGCAAATATTTGTTTCATAGCTTTTATTTGTAATATTTAATAGTATTAAATATTGCAAATATTTGTTAATAAAAAAAAAAAGAGATGGATATTTGCTTCGGGTCTGGTTATCAAAGAGTGGTAGGCAGTGGTACCCAGTCTGCCGATCAGGGGTAGTACCACCACTCACAAGTATACAGACCGTGAAGTGATTTGGTCACGTTTCGGGATCAGCTTGTAAGTTGCCGGTTCCATCTAGGCCGGCATAGTGGATGTGATTGCTACTCACAGTTATTGAATTGTAGTAGCAGTGACATTCATTCATGGACCACACTTTGGCTTAACATCAAGCGGGGTGCTGTCATATGTCGAGTCACAATAAAAAAAAATAAAAAAAAATAAAAAAATTATCGATATTAAATGACATCGCCGAGCTATGTGCGTCACTAATAGCGGCCACTATGATACGGGTGGGGGTTTTTTGACGCCCCGCCGCACCTCAGCACCCGAATCTATTTAACTCGTTCCCCATCTATACATGTGTTTTATTATACTGTGCAATATAAAATTATCTATACTTTTGATCACTTTGCGTGCTCGGATATATCTGCTGCTGTCTGTACTATAGCTTAGTATAGAAATACGAAAGACCCCATACCTAATTTAGCTAGTGCATCACCAATAATGCTAACAGTTTTAGCAGCTTGCAGCACAATCTCTTGGTTGTCGCTGTTCAACATGTCGCACATAATGTCAGTTAACAAATTGATGTGCGCCAGCAATAAATAATCAAAATGGTGGAATGTGATTGCTGAGAGGACTTGCAATGACTCTAATATCACTTTAATACCGGCTGGTTTGCATTTCTGAAATAGGAAAAATATATTGTGACTCAACACACATGTGTTTTTTTTTTTTGTGACACAACATCTGACCTCGACTCGCCTGATGATAAACAGGAGGAGGTCCAAGAGTGACAACGACTGGAAAAACCGATTAGTACACGGCTGCCTCAGTCGCTGTCACTATGCCGGCCAAAGGATCGCATCGCTTGAAGGATCCAAGGTCATAGGATGGAGAGAACACATGGGCTGGCAAATCATTTCATTTGTCAATCGTTCTACAAAGAAAAGATGTATCAAAATTTTTGGTTCGACTGCCGATTCGGTCGATAGAATGCAGATGCTTTCCCCGACCTGTGCGGGTATTACGGGTGTGAAAAGACGAAGTATATATAACAACATGTTATAAACAAACATTAACAAAAAATAAGAACATTCCAATATTTAGGCTGGTTTGCAACCCAAAAAGGTATACACAAAAAGCTTTTCAAAATTAAAAAAATACTTAATAAAAAATAAAAACATAATATAAAAAAAACAACAGAAATAAAAAAAAAATTAAAATTAAAATGTGCAAACATGAATTTATTTATTTATTATTTATTTTCATCTGTACTAAGCTACTACATTGTTTGTATCATAGAAACAGGAAAGGGAAAAAGTAAATATATCTAATATATATTGGTAACGGCAAGTGGTTTTAAACCTGCCACTACGGTCACCTTAAAGAAAGTCCAGGCAGGCCCAGTTCGATTCCCGGTTGGTGCTAGATTTGTTACATAGCTTTGATTTGTAATATTTAGTAAATACGAGTAAATTGATTTTTACAAATATTTGTTGAAAAAAGAGGCGGCACTCCAGGTCTGGTTGTCAAATAGTGGTAGGCAGTGGTACCCAGTCTGCCGAACCAGGGTAGTACCACCATTTACAAGTATACAGACCGTGAAGTGATTTGGTCGCGTTTCGGGATTAGTTTGTAAGTTGCCGGTTCCAACTAGGCTGGCATAGTGGATGTGATTGCTACTTACAGTTATTAAATCGCAGTAGCAGTGACATCCATTCATGGACCACACTCCAGCTTAACATCGGGCGGGATGCTTTCATATGTCGAGTCACAATAAAAAAAAATACACACCACAACTTCCTCTCCCTTATAAGTGAAACCCAAATTCATGAAACACTTGTTTAAAATCCAACTCTTCACTACACTTTTAGTCGCAATAGGTTTCTTCACATACAAGTAGCATTCATCATCAGATGAGTAGCCTTCCTCAAAATCACTTATTTCGTTATCATCTCTGGCGTTGATGCGTAAGAACGTAGATTCCTTTTTTACTGTAGACGAATCGCTTTCAATCAATGTGTATATTTCATCCACTTTGGGATCAATTGAGAGGAAACATCCAATCACTATTAATGCGCCTACTTGTAGCCGGACATCTGCAAGTTGAATTTTTATTAACATATATGGTTTAGTATTTTATTAGATTTTGCGCGAACATTTATTAATGAACTAAACAAATTTTATGCGGCTTAGTATGGCGTTTATTTTGGTTAATTGATTTATTGTCCGACGTTCCGAAGGTTTTTTTTTCACAGGAATAAGCCTCTTTTTTTATTTTTATTGTTACTCGAAATATGAGAGCACTCCACCTGTTGTTAGGCTTCCGGGCCGTGGTCTCCACTCAAGAACCTTTCTGCCCCTTTGGTTGTCGGTTCTTCGAGAAATGTGGCCAGAAACACAACATATAAAAAAAAAACATTTACCTTTATAATACATAAATTTCCTTGCTGGTATTATTATTTCTGTAATAAGACCCGCTTGCATTTTATGATATGGCGTCGCCTGTACTAAGACCGCACAACATTTTAATGCAGAAATAACCAATCCAAACGACATTTCACTTTCCAACATATCACTTAGAATTTTATGTAAACACATAATAGAATAAGCCACTGTCTCAGAAAATGGTATGAAGGCGCTTGTTACTTTCTTACTGAAAATTTTATTATTGAGGCTTTAAAAGAGCGGGGGTTAATTTATTCATTTAAAACATCCATTCATACACTTGGACTAATAACAAGCCATACAATTTACAATTGATTTAAATATTATGCAGCCTAAACAGCCTTGTTAAATTTGTATAATACAATTTATAATAGTAAATAAAAATAATAACGTAAAGTCATGTATTGAACATGTCATCAACAAACACAATTATCATCAAGAGCTTCCCTCAGAGAATAATATACTTTATTTATTACCATTTCTTTAACACGCATTTTAAATTCAGTGCCCTCAAGAGCTTTTATATCCTAAGAAAGATTGTTGTAAAACTTGACACAACAAAGACAGCTACTGGACAACTTATGCAGTCTATGGAACAGCCTCATGATAGAAGCTACCTTTAGACGAAATCTTCGTCTAATAGTTTCAGCAGGATATTGGTCTAGATTTTCTTTAATATAGAGAAGAGTAAAAAAATTAAGTGCCCAACCTCATTTCAGCATGCGATAAATAATGTCTGCATTTTGTAAGCATTTCCAAAACGGCTTTGAGTGCTGCCTCGCGATTAGCAGGCTCAGGCTCAAAAGCTACGCAATAAGCTAAAGTCCGTGTGCATGTTTCGTCACTAGTCCATTTTTCAGCGTTCGGACAACTAGGCAAAAATACCATCCAGTACCCAAATACATCTTTGCTTTCGAGATTCTGAAAAGTTAATTAATCATATTTCTTGTAAACTTTACAAAATCTCAAATGACATGACTAGGGTGGCTTTCAAAACATCGAATCAAAATATCAAAACAAACACGATAATGAGCCGCAAAAAATGACATATGAGACCATGATTTTATGCGGCTTACTACCGCGTATAATTTTTGGTTATGAATTTTTATTTTTTATTTTTCCGACGTTTCGATAGCTTTGCAGCCATCGTGGTCACAGAAAGTTGTTTTTTAATTCATTAATCAATGTTTGCGCAAAATCTAGGAAAATACTAATCAATTTACCTTAAAAACAATCAGAAGTAAATTGCAAGCAGTCTTCCTAATCCTATTATTAATAATAGCCATCCTATTTTCTGGTGTATTTTCAAAATCGGACACTTCAGAATCGCTTGGTATTGTTGATTTAACATTTAAAAGTAATGTATTTAAATAATTTTTGGAGCACGGCTCATAGGATGATGTTGGCTTATGATCAATTAACTCCTCAGGGTCACTTGTCTTATTCACTGCTTTTCTTAATTTTTGTTTCTGAAATAAATAAAAACATGGAATCGGAAACTCTCAAGCTTATCCCGAAACGCGACTAAGTCACTGCCTACCACTCTTTGATAACCAGACCCGAAACAAATATCCGCGCCTTTTTTTATTAACGAATTGGAAACAGCTTGTAAGTTACCAGTTTCAACTAGGCGGGCATAGTGGATCTAACTGCTACTTATAATTAATGAACTGTAGTAGCAGTGACGTCATTCGTGGACAGCACCCCAGCTTAACATCAGCCGGGGTGCTGTCATATGTCAAGTCACAATGAAAAAATAGGAAGGCAGGCAGTGGTGGCTGGTCTGCTGATCTGAGGTGGCTTACAGACTGTAAAATGACTGTTGCATTTCAGGATTAGCTTGAAAGTTGACAGTTCTTATTAGCATAGTAGATGTGGCTGTTACTTGCAGTTATGTAACTTACAACTTACATTATGTTAACTTATCAGTCGCCTTTATTCCTTTTTTTTTATTATTGTGACACGACATCTGACATCGACCCGCCTGATAATAAGCAAGACGACGACAAAAAAAACGAGTTAGTTCACAGCTGCCTCAGCCGCTGTCACTATGCCGGCCAAGGTGCTTCTTCACGCATCGCTTAAAGACTCCAGGGTCATAGGATGGAGAGAACACATAGGCTGGCAAAGGACCGCACTCCAGATTATCCAGCCTAACATCAGGCAATAAAATATCTTACTTACCTTTCCACTTTTCTGATTACGAGTAATAGTTGGTACAATAATTTGTTGTGTTGGCATGATTTTCTCAGGTTTATCTTCTAATTTATTTAAACCATAGTGACTAAAAAAATAACATATACCTATCAATTCAGGTATGAAGTCGTGCATCAAATCAGGGCATTTTAAAAATAACCTTGATAGTAAATTTAAACCGTTTAATATAAGCTGAAAGGAAAATCAATGAACAAAATTATTTTTCGGAAGCCAATTTTACCTATATTAGGCATATTTATATAAAATAATATCAATCAAATTGACACGCCTTTTTCTTACAAGGTCAGGCAGAGACAATAGAGCACCACTTGCCATGATTCTGACACAACTCCCTAGCTTTCCTCACATTCACAATTCTCTTTATACAAGCTCTACAGTTATGGGCACTACACAAACCAACAAAGTTATACATTTATAAAAAAAAAAAATGTCACAAACTTCTAATGATGTTGTTTTATTTAATTGTGGCTTGATATATAACCCTGCCTGATGTTAAGCTGGATTAAAGTCCATAATTAGAGGCTGACTGATACTGATAAATAAGTATACAGTTTTTTAATCGGCGTCACTCTTGGACCTCCTCTTGCTTATCATCAGGCGGATTGAGGTCAATGTTGTCACAATAAAAAAAACTGCTTCAATTATTCTGGCCTAGTTGGAACTGGAAACAATACTAAGTCACTGTATATACACTTAAAAGTGCTGGTACTAACTCGTATCGGAAGACTGGACAAATGTATACCAACTCTCAGCAAATTGTCCATTATTCTGTAGTCTAATTGGCCGGCACAGTGATGGCGACTGAGGCTACCGTATGATGAGATAGCTTTAACAGTCGTGGGCTTTCTTGGACCTTCCCCTGGACCAATAAAAAAAAGTCATAATAGAAGTAATATACAATAAACTTACCATAGAATAATCAGATACAACCTCAGTTCTCCTCGAACGTGCCATAAGACAGTCAATAATTGCTTTTGTATGATTACGATTCAATATAAAAACATTGTTATCAGTTACACGAATAATAAACTTAATAAATGCCAATGTTGACATTAAACTTGGAGAACGGATGCATTGTTGGAACCACTCCTCTCTGTCTACAATAAGTTTACCATACTGAAATAAATTAGGTCATTATTTTTTAGCAGATTTTAATACCTGGTACACATTTAAATATTATTATATTTATTTTTCTTTAATCTTATTTCTTATATTTAAAAATAAAGTAATTTAAAAAAAATGTTGTTTACTGGCATCGGGAACAGGGTCCAAGCCACCAGTAGTCAGGGCTCCTGAGAAAGGAACATCCTAACAATACCCGCCGTGTCCAGGAAGACTGCTTTCTGTATCAAACGCTTGATCCAACTACCTAACGAGAGCCTCTTTAGGTGTTCATCGAGGCTCTTGGCTATTAAGCCATTGGCAGTCATGACTATTTGCACGATGATTGCTGCATCCACCTCCCACATGTCAACAACCTCGTGAGCCAAGTCAAGATACTTTAAGATAATAGAAAAAATAAAAAGACAAAATAGTGATGGGTGCCTCCCACATCCTGCGTCTTTGTTTAGCCTTTAATACTGGTATTATGGTTTTTTTAGTTGCTGGCACTCTTGGACAAGGCTTTGTAGACAAGTTTTGATGGCAGATGTTAAATAACAATAATAAAAAAAGGATTACAAGCACTTTTTAAAAAGCAATTTAAAATAATAATATAAATTACCTTAACAGATGCATTACTATTATTCTTCAGAATACTGTTCAAATCATAAAAGAACTCATAAGGTAGGTTACCACAACATTTCCTTATATAAGAATAATGCCAATCAAGTTCTAAAATTACATCATATTGATTCTGTGTTAGTGCAATTTTAGTAAGTAGCCCTGATATCAAAATGCATGTGGTTTTATCCTCTTTAATTTTCTTGCATAACTTACATATCCGAGAAGCACTCTGAAATAACAAAAGCAAACAAGTCAAGGTGAATTTCTTATATGAAATTCCAGCCTAACCAGGCCAGTGGGCCACCAACTTTAGGAAAGTATATTATTTAAAATAAGCTTACATTTGTATGATAAAGCCGTAACATATATCAAGTATACACTTGCCTAATGTATCTTTGATATATGTACATTTAATGTCCTGTTTCTATGATACAAGCATTTTTATTCAACATAAGGCGTCCACTGCTGAACATAGGCCTCCCCCCTAGAACACCATTCCGAACAACAAGATGCCATTTATTCGCTTAGTATTAAATGTATGCAACAGCTAATGGATCTCGCTTCAGTTTACTATAGATATATATTGTGCTAATATTCATCTATTATTGTTTTTAAAAGTATTAATTTTTACTACCTTGGTAATAAAAACATCAGTGCCTACTTATTATTTTTAAGTTTACACTGCCATGGCCAAGTGGTGTTTATTAAAACTATATGAAAACAAAAGCGGCTGGTTTGGTCGCCCAGCTACTATAATACAAGCACGTTAAATAACTTAGTAGAGGCATGTATAACACCAAATTAAAAAATACAAAATATTTGAAGTTAATATACTCACATCAGCATCAACAAAAACCTCGCATTTAAAAGGCAAGTTATTTAAACCTTCAAGCAGCACTACTACATATTCCCAATCATATTCTTTTTTAAATAGTTCCGAATATAGATTACTAACAAGCTCTGGAAACTTTTCCGACATTTTGCCAGAAATCACGAATAATTCTCTTGTAAATTGAGTTTCGTGTAAAATTTATGTGTGCTTTCTTAAGAAATGTGTAAGAATACACACCATCTATATAGTCAAATCCAAGGAAATTCCAAAAACTAAACCATGCGCAAAAACAACAAAACGATGACAGCCAGCACTTACAAATAACTCACACACTACCAAAAAATTCTTTACGACAAAATAAATACATCCAAACAATTTATTTCTCTTTTTAATCAGTTAGACTTTAGAATAGGTTTATTTAAATAAAATAGCGCTTTATTTATAAATTCTAATCTAATTCTAATACTGTATTTGGCATCATATAGAGATTTCCTTTGGATTTGTCAAATCCGTTTTTAATAAGAGGACAATAAAACATTTCAGATAGGATTGTTCTTATTAAAGGTAAACATACTACAAAAGTAAATGGATGAAATACAGCCTTTAATTGATCACCCGTTAAAGAAATATGTGCATTCTAAATACGAAGAAGATTTAAATTACCATCATAACTCTATAGAAACTAATCCAAAATATCCAAAAAGGAAACTACCTATCCTTGGATATTATCAATTCACAGTCATTGGAAATTATCTAACAAAGGAATTTATCGAATGTACAGAAACCGTCAATTTATTTTATGCCTATCGGAAAGATAAGTTTAAGAAACCTATTATTAAAGGTCAGAAAATTGTATTCATTAAGAATTTTGCGCTATCGGGCCAGTAAACATCGAACTTTTAATACAGTTGAAAGAACGAGAGTTGTAATAGAAACCTTAGAATATTGATTGGTCTTCGCTCGAATTAAGACGAAGCGTAGAATCGAAGTAGAAGTCGTAGCGCGCGAAGGCCAATCATTATTATAAGAAAGAAACTAACTATAGATCGCGTCACGTAAGTTGGCAAGAGTAGTCAGATGCGCAGAAGTCGTTTTTTTAGAAGTTCGGGCATGGAGTTTTTGGCGGGCAACTGCAACTGACAGGACGCGCAATTTTGAATTATTTGAAAAGCTTGTGTTTTTCATAAATATTAATGTGTAATAATGGTGGAATTGTTATCCAGTAATAATTTTTAAGTTGATCAAGTATAAACAAGTAATTTAAAGTTGTGAAACGTGTTTCTTCATGTTCCCTCCAAGACTCCTTCTGAAGTTTTAGTAAAGGCTTTCCGCCGCTTTACTAAAACAATCATCATCAACCTCACTATCATCATCATCATTTGATGAATCACTCGCGTGGTTCATCTTCATCTTTACTTGACAATGTTTTAACATTGAACCATATATTTTTACTTTGACACTGGCAAGTTAAATACTAAAGCCATAAACAAGAAGAAAGAAAAAGTTCGGGCATGAGGTAACAAAGTTCCGTGCGCGCGATTGGCTGGCCAGTCGATCATCGACTCCCGCGTGGAATCCACGCTCCGTTCGCTCCCGCGTATACTTGGTTGCACTGAAATTTGACCACTGGTTTTCGTATCATACTAATATTATCACTACATATTAATCACCCGCCGCGTCTGTCTGTTCGCGATAAACTCAAAAATCAATCAATTAAATTGTCTCGCCTTTTCTCCACAGGGATAGGCAGAGAAAATGGAGCGCCACTTGCCTCGATCCTGACACAACTTCTTCGTTTCCTTCACATGCACAATTCCCTTCATAAAAGCTCAATGGTTATGTGCACTAGGCAACCTAGCTTTCTTGAGGATGTTTCCGATTTCTCTCTGCCTCAACGCATCCATGCACATCAGATTTATAAATTTCTTTCGTCAATATACTTTCACTTAAACTACTATTATTATTTTTTACGAATCTAAAGAGACCCTTTTTTATTGCACGCCAATGTACATGCGCAAAGTTCCACCACTACGTTAAAATATTGCCAACTTACATGTCGCGGACTATACGTTATTGTAATTACTAACACTAGCTTATTACGTATTAGTATTGTTCTCTATAAGAGCACGATAATTTTACTTATGGCAATAATTTTAATTTGATTTAATCAATCAATCAAATTGTCACGCCTTTTTACCAAAGGGATAGACAGAGACAACGAAACGAACCTGACACAACTTCCTCGCTTCCTTCACATCCACAATTCTTTTCATACAAGCTTAAGGAAATGTGAAAATCAAAGTTCAATTATTTTATCGTTCGTCCGTTATCTAATCGTCCGCTAAATGGACGAAAATGCACTCCAGCTTGACATCAGGCGGGATGGAGTCATAATATTATGTTCCAACTGAATAAAAAATGTCGCCTCCAGTCTGTCTTGATAAGAGTTTGTTTTATTATATTGTGGCTCGACTGATGTTAGGCCGGAGTTCATGTTGGGAGGCGCTACTTCTGCTTCTTCTATCACCTGCCTTCTATTAACTGTATACTCAGTTAATCAATCAATCAAATTGTCACGCCTTTTTCCCACAGGGATAGGCAGAGACAATGGAGCGCCACTTGCCACGATTCCGACACAACTTCCCCGCTTCCCTCACATCCACAATTCTCTTCATAGAAGCTTCAGCAACCCAGCTTTCTTGAGGATGCCTCCGATTTGGTTGAAAAACATCCTCCTGGGCCTGCCTCGTTAAACGCATCCATCCACATTAAAATATTCATAATGATTTTTTACAATGAATTCTTGTTTAGGTGTAACTCCAATAGAATGGCCATCAACGTGGAATGCTTTAAAATTAAAATACCCGTTTGCATTCTGTTTGAGAAGTCAAGTCGGTGTACTGGTAGATGACCAGTTTTTGGGGGGAGAAGACGAACTTAAGGCGTACTTGCGACAGAATTTCAAATATTACGTTACTTTCAATTATAATGATAAATTGCTCGATGCTTTTGTTGATCGTGTTAAATCTTCAGGGGTTAGTTATACCGCCACTTATTTTTCGCCAGTGCCGGATTAAGCCAGCACCGGGCTAGCAAATTCAGCAAGCCTCGCCCTTGGTTTGCTTTAGGTTCTCAAGTTTAGGGTATTAAATAAAATATAACTGTTACAAATAAACTTTTTTGGATTGAATATGGCCAAATTTAGAGATAACGCTTTTAATATCGACTTAAATTTTCAAGTGCAAGATATTTTACGCTCCTATCTAAATTAATATTTTTTCATCACGATCTGACAGGCTTGGAGCGCTTTGGAGCGCCCCCAAATGCGCGGGACTCGTAGCATTTGCTACTCTTGTTCCGTGGCTAATTCGGTATTGTTTTCCGCATGTATATTATAGACCTCGGCAGCTAAAATCAGGCATTAAGGCTGTGCAGTAACTTGTTTTCTTATCTACTAACTTTTCGTTTTATGCAAGTGTATAAATTTCTAATATTACTGATTATGAGTACGACTTATATTTCGCAGTTCAAAAGTCGCTCTTTTTTCTGGCGGGAACTATATTCTTTGAGCTGGAATTTCTTGGTATAATATTATCTATGTGTTTCAGAGACCGCACGTTTACATGCATATAGAAATGGCAGAAAAATATATAGGAACACTTATATTTATGGTAATATTTTATTGTTTTATTCATTTCAAAACCACTTTTGTACCAATGGATCTTTGATGTTTCATTCCACTCGGAACCGATTTATAAATTACTTAGGTACTGCCCTTAATATTTACGAGTATTAGATCCTACATAAAACTGATAGGAATTGTTTTTTTAATATTCTTTACAATATTCTTTATGTTACAAGCAATCAAAGATACATCGGTACCCAATGATATTAAGTAAAATAAGGCAGATACGTCAGCTACACGAGTTTTAGTGTTCGCAAATGGCAAGCGTTTGAAAAATCAACCACGACTAGGTGGTTGATGACAGGGCCGTCTTTATCCGGGGGTTCAAGGGGTGCAGTGCACCCGGGCGCAGAGTCCTAGGGGGCGCATGCCAACCGCCATAAATTTCGATAGGTACCTACTACACTGAGACCACGCGAGCGGAGCCTTGACCCTCGCACCCCGGCGCTGAATATGCTTAAGACGGCCCTGGTTAATGACACACAATTGGAAGTAGGACGAAATAATAGTTATTGAGAGCGAAAAGAGACAAAAATATCGATACTAAATTCAGGTTTGATTAACGTGCCTCTTTCGGGCACGTTAAAACTATGCTCGTATCTACGACTGTTTTTTTTTTAAATATTACCAGTAATTTACCAGTAATTTTTTTTTAATTTACATTTTATTACTAAGCTACTAAAGTGCTTGTATAATAGAAACAGGACAACCAAAGTACATATATTAAAGATATATTGGTACCGGCAAGTGGTTTTGAATCCGTGCTCTCGGTTAGTGTAACCATTGCACAGCCACTACACGACGGTCGCATTAGAAATAATTACTTCTTGGCATCTATTTTAGCTGTACAACGATATAGTCCCTTTAACATGCGAGAACTTCATAAGACTTTGCAACCTTAAACGAGGTGGATACAGTGGCACTCCAATCCATCGTGTCGTGAAAGATGGGTGGATTCAATGTGGTGGATTTGCGATGAAAGCACCTGACATTCCATGCGAGAACTATGTAGTTAAACATGATCGACGTGGTGTTCTTTGTATGGCTAATGATGGAAGGTAACGACCATATTTTTTGTGACTTAACAGCACTCCGACTGAAGTTAAGCTGGGGTGCGGTCCATGAATGTGAATGGAGGTCATGTTACTAATTGTAAGTAACTATCCCGCTTTATTTGAAACCAGCAACCTTCAAGTTGATCCCGAAACGTGACTGAATTTCTTTACTGTCTTTTTCTATGCTTGAAATTGTAGGCAGACTTTTTTTTTATTGTGACACGACATCTGACCTCGTCCCGCCTGATGATAAGCAAGAGGAGGTCCAAGAGTGACGACGACTGAGAAAACCGGGTTTGTTCACGGCTGCCCCAGTCGCCGTCACTATGCCGGCCAAAGGTGCTTCTTCACGCATCGCTTGAAGGATCCAAGGCCATAGGATGGAGAGAACACATGGGCAGGCAAAGCATTCCGGACTGAGCAAACAATCATCAAATAAAATTGAGTGGTTTTTAATTTTATACATTAATCACAAAAAAAGTCTCTTCAAAAAAAGTCCTTCAAAGAATTTGAAGAAAAATCATGTGTGCACATCGTTTCTGTTGCGATCGGAAATCGAACCCGGCGTCTGTAGTAGTTCAGTAGTCAGAGCAGCAGCGCATAAAGCGACAGACGCATCACATAAAGCCAGTTCGATTACTGTTACTCGATATATGACAGCAACCGCCTGATGCTAAGCTGAAGTGCAGTCTATGAAAGGAGGCGACTGCTACTACAGTTTAATAACTGTAGGTAGCATTCACATCCACTATGCCGGCCAAGTTGGAATCTGCAACTTATAAGCTGATCCCGAAGCCACTAGGTCTATGACTCTATATAAGTGATGGTACTACCCCGGATCGGCAGACTGAGCCCCACTGCCAGGGCCGTCTTTACCCGGAGGTTCAAGGGGTGCGCAGAGTCCTGGGGGCGCATGCCGACCGCCATAAATTTCGATAGGTACCTACTACACTGAGGCCACGCGAGCGGAGCCTTGACTTTCGCACCTCGGCGCTGAATATGCTTAAGACGGCCCTGCCCACTGCTTACCACTCTGACCACCAGACCCGGAGCAAACTTTAACAAATATTTATAGTTTAATATATATTATTATCAATCAATCAATCAAATTTGTCACGCCTTTTCCCACAGGGATAGGCAGAGACAATGGAGCGCCACTTTCCACGATCCTTACACAGTTCTCTTGCGTCCTTCACATCCACGATTCTCTTCATACAGGCTCTGTGGATATGGGCACTAGGCAACCTAGCTATATATATATATATATATATATATTATATTATTATAATTATTACAAATAAACCCTAAGAAACAAATCTTTGCTCCGGGAACCGAAACTGGGACTATAAGCTTATTTAACTGGTGTACTAACCAATGCGCCACGCCTGTCAAATAACTTTCTATTCACAGGAACCGTAACAACTCGACGCAATTCTTCGTTTTACTGCAACCAGCCGAATGGATGGCCCACAAATACGTAGCATTTGGTCAATTAATTGAAGGGAGTGAAACATTGAAGAAGATTGAACAAGTACCCACGTACTATGAATCACCTAAAGTTAAAATTACAATCATGGACTCTGGAACTCTTCAATTAGTGTCACATGATACGATGCCTTATATAGGTGCAAAAGAATACGTTCAAAGTCATATTGAGGATCTTATTGAACTTGGACATTTTCTAATAAATGTTAGTATTCTTTATAAAATGTTTCGACGACGACGGATATCGAATAGGTCCGGGGTTCGATTCCCGACCAGAAGAAATATTTGTAATATTTGATGATTATTTTGATTAGGTAAGTTCATTAATTTCGTAGAAATCTGAGGTTCCCTACTTAATTTCTACCTTAATATATCTAGCGCAAAGTCCCGGGTTTGTTTTCCGGTCGCGTTTCGGGATCCACTTGTAAATTGCCGGTTCCAACCAGGTCAGCATAGAGTATGCGACTGCTACTTGTAATTATTTAACTGTGGTAGCTGTAGCCTCTATTTATAGTCCTTACTTCAGCTTAACATCAGGCGGGGTCATATGTCGAGTGCCTTTTAGTGCTAAGTGAGCAATAAAGTTTACGGTAAATTTACAGAATATACAGTTACGCCCGGTTCCTATATCTTTCAAACGGATCGTTTTTGATACAGTCAAATTATCTACCAGCCGTAGGTTAAAACCGTTTCTATAAAATACCCCTCGTAAGTCAAGTTACCGACAACTAAATTGTGAATTTAGTTCTTTCTTTATTTATTTCAAACGTCAGTGAATTGTGGAGTGAACTACGAGTGGTTACTGTTACCGATGACGGATAGTTTATTATAGAAAACGGGCATCAGACATAAAATTACAAACGTAATTATTTTTCCTATAGATGATTTTAGAGAACGTCTTCAATGAGATTGGAGATAGTGAATTCGGCGAGGAAGACTCAGAATTTGCTGTGAAAGACTCTAAGAGGTTTGTATCCTAACAAACATCTCTCATATCAATCCCCAAAATAGTAGGCGTATGTATCAACTGTTTTCACTATCTCAAGTTTTCAGATTCCTTTGAGATGTGCGTGGTGTAATATTTTTAAAGTGGTAGGCAGTGGTACCCAGTCTACCGATCCGAGGTAGTACCACCACTTATAAGTATACAGACCGTGATTAAGTCGCGTTTCGGGATCAGCCGGTTCGAACTCGGCCGGCATAGTGGATGTGACACTGCTACTTACTATTTACACTGTTATTAAATTGTAGTAGCAGTGATATCCATTACTCCAGCTTGACATCAAGCGGGGTGCTATCATATGTCGAGTAACAATAAAAGAATAAAAAAAGGAGCCCGTGAGGGCGGTCCCCTGACCACACCCTTGCCCACCATTATCATACATAAATTATACACTAATTATAAGTAAATTGAATAACTATTAATAAATAAAATTATAATTTGAATCGTTAAACAGTTTATGAAAATTGTCACGCATTTTTCCACAAGGATAAGCAGAGACAAAAGAGCGCCACTTGCCACCATCCTGACACAATTCCCTTGCTTCCTTCACATCCACAATTCTCTTCATACAGGCTCTGTGGTTATTGGCACTAGGCAACCTAGCTATATATAGTGGCCTTCACTATATATAAATTCGGTACTGCCTTTTCATCATCTGGCAAGTCGAGGTCGCATGTCGAGTCACAATAAATGTTACTACTTATTAATATATAATATCATTAGTATTGCTTTAACAGGTTCCAAAAAGATGATATAAAGGTTCAAATGAGTTATGGGGAGTTTGGGGAGCACCAATATTACGAAGAGCTAAGTTACCATCAAGTGTCGCTAAATTCAAACGTAGAAAACTCTGTGGTCTTAAGAGAGGATTATTATTTACCTTTGACAGATGTTCCTTATCCTGGAGAAAAAGATTCCGTATTTGATTTTAAACGGTAAGAGAAAAATAGGTAAAGAATTAAACCTTATGCACTCGTATCGTATATTTAATTTAATTATTAATATAAGTAATTTATTTATATACATTTTTTATTTATTCATCATAAAAAAAATCTTATTATATATTGACTTGCCTTTTTTTATGACATTTATTTATTTAAAAGGCTTACTTGCACACCACGATAATAATTTTGCCATAATTTCAACGTCTCCACTGCTCCATGTAAAACGTTGTAGGGGTTACACTGTACAACTGATATGTTTGTAACACGTGCGTTAATATAAGTAATTTATTTATATACATTTTTTATTTATTCATCATAAAAAAAATCTTATTATATATTGACTTGCCTTTTTTTATGACATTTATTTATTTAAAAGGCTTACTTGCACACCACGATAATAATTTTGCCATAATTTCAACGTCTCCACTGCTCCATGTAAAACGTTGTAGGGGTTACACTGTACAACTGATATGTTTATAACACGTGCGAGCATGTTGGCCGCACTGCATTTTGTTGCAGCGTTCACAGGCGTCTGAAGCAGCGCCTGTGAACGCATAGCAACAACATAAATTAGTCATCAATCATTAAATAACATCCAACGGGAGATCATCCAGGAGGGGTTTTATTTAGATCCGTCACACACCGTACATCAATGACTCTAAAAAGTCGTTACTCCATCAACTGACGCTCGTATGTGTTATAGAAAAATAATAAGTGTAAATATGGCGACCGTGGTGTAGCTTACCAGTCACGCAAACCAAGAGCCCCCGGTACAAAATCACATGCAGGTCAGTCGCCGGCCAAAGGTGTTTTTATCACTCTCCGCTTGAAGGATCTAATGTACAGGATCTACAGATACATCATCATCATCAGTCAGAAGGCGTTTACTGCTGAACATAGGTCTTCCCCTTATAACGCCATTCTTAACGACATGATGCCAGTTGTATCCACCGGTTATTCGCGACTCTCACTATGTGGTCAGTCCACCTAGTGGGAGGCCTACCTACGTTGCGGTTCGTGGTTCGTGGTCTCCACTTTAGAACCATTTTCCCCATCAGTTGTCAGTTCTTCGAGCGATGCGATAGGACATATTACCGAGATCTTATTTAACAATACATTTTTATTTTAGACTTCTAAAGGGGTACTACTGCATGGAAAGTGATTTAGTGGATGAACCGACGGATATAAAAACTAAAGTAAAGGAATCTGGAGAGAATCGCATTTCAAGAGATCATGAATCAAAGAATGATTCGCGTATGTCCTTAACTAATATGATTTAATATAGTTCATAAACATTTACTATGGAAAGGAGGGACTTCCTATATAAAAAATAACTTATTCTCTGTCTGTATCTTTTTGTGCTGCATTAAGGTGTGATACCGCCGGCGACTGCAGACCATAGACTGCAGTACTGGTTTGTATGAGATTGATTCCATGCAAGGCGACAGTATTGCGATAATTAGCATTTGCTAAGTCATAGATTATCAATAGAATGTTTGGAAACAATATTAAGACGGCGTCTGCAGACTGTTTTTGCTTCGCACGAAATCAATCTCATACAAGCCAGTAATACAGTCTGCAATCTGCAGACGGCGACGGAATAAAACCGTTCCAAATTGTCAGGCAGCAGTGTCCAGTCTGCCGATCCGGAGGTGCCTAGTAGACCTAGTACTACCACTTCCAAGTATACAGTCTTGCCGGTTTAAACAAGCAAACATACTTTTGTAGTGTTAGTCACCTCCATTCATGGACCGCTCTCCAACTTCATCAGGCGGGGTACTGTCATTTGTCGTATCTCAATTTAAAAAAAAATAGAAGAACTTTTAGTAATAACTTATTCGCGTCCCTGTGGTTCCCTTTCAGTGCCGTATTAAGATAAATTTCGTCAAGATGTAAAAAGGATGATATATTTCAGAGATTATTATGAGGGTTGCATACCAAGAGCTAAACTAAGATATTTCAGTTTAGCTAGCATATCTAAGTCACTATTCCATATAATTGAGATCCTCCATGCTTATGCGTGCTAAGCTAAACTAATTAAAAAAAAAAGTTAGCTTAGCTAGCACAGCTGGGTTACTTTTCCATATAGTTAATTAAGATCGTTTGTGGTTTGCACACTGACCTCCGTGCTAAGCTAAACTAAGTTAGCTTAGCTCTTGGTGTACAATCGGCGTTAGGCTAATTAAATTATCGCGGAATTGTATTTATATGTTCAATTGAAAAATAAAATGTTGCAGGTGACGAATCATTAAATTCACGAGATAATGAAGCAATTACTGAGTATTTAAGGTTATTATTTATTAACTGTCATTTATGTAACAATTATAAAGAATATAAATTATAAATTACACTCGCGGTACGCGTTATTTATTTAGTTATGTTATCGCATTAGTTTAGTTATGTAGTTATTTCGTAACATACACATCCATCCATATTTTTTTTTATTGTGACACGACATCTGACCTCGTCCCGCCTGATGATAAGCAAGAGGAGGTCCAATAGTGAAGACATTCCAGCTTAACATCTATCTAACAGCTATCTCACGAATATGTTGAACCACAATAAAAACCGCTTAGAAACCGCTCTAACCGTTACTTTTTTATATTTACAGAGTAAATGCCGATAAAGTAAGTTTTGGTGGCCATGTTATTAGGAGAATCGCTTATTCGCAAGACCTTGGAATACCGACTGTAGGGTAAGTATGAAACAATATTAACTGAGAGTTGATTAATATCAGTCAGAAGGCGTCCACTGCTGAACATAGGCCTCCCGTTTAGAACGTCATTTCGAACGCCAGATGCATTAAGGCGACCGTGGTGTAGTGGCAGTGCAATGGTTACACAAACCGAGAGTACGAGTTCGCGACCACCCACCGGTACCAATGTACTTTGGTTGTCCTGTTTCTATGATACAAGCACTTTAGTAGTTTAGTATAGAAATGTAAATAAATAAAAAAGTTCACCGGTTATTCGTGACTTTCACTATGTCGTTAGTAGGTAGACCTTCTAGTGGAAGCGCGTCTTCCGATTCTTGGTCTCCACCATATATTTAGAATGAAAATTAGTCATTAATCATTAAATAACATCCAACGGGAGATCATCCAGGATGACACATGAAAAGGATGATCAAATTGTCACGCCTTTTTTCCCACAGGGATAGGCAGAGACAATGGAGCGCCACTTACTACGATCCTTACACAACTCCCTTGCTTCCTTGAAATAGAAAAGGAAACCAAAAATAAATGCGTCAGTAAGCCGCATAAAATTAGTTGATTTTAATTACGTACTACTTAAATATATTATTTAAGTGAATTACTCAAAACAATTTTAAATAAAATAAAAATAAAATTAAGATAATTGAAATTAAGAGTGGTAGACAGTTGTCTCACCACCCTTTACAGACCACAGTACAGACGTGCATTCTAAAAATCTATGGTTCAGACCATGAAGTGAGTTAGTCAGATTTCGGAATTAGTTTGTAGATTGTCGGTATCAGCTATGCCGGCATAGTGGCTGTTATCATCAGACAGGGTGCTGTTATTTGACGAGCCTTAATAATAACAAGAAATATGAATTTTGTATTGGAAAAATATTAAATAAATGAATTTTGTTACAGAATTAACCAATTATTGACCGAGGAATCTACCCGAAGACCAAGGTTAAAATTTAATATTTATAACAGCTAGGTGCTCCTTTTGCCTCTTGATTTTTTTTAGAAACACATCAAGGTTAGATGTGTCAATAAATCAACTCCCTCCCTCCCCCCCCCCCCCCCCCCAATAGAAGGTAGCTAACTTCTTATCATTTCATTATCATCAGCCAGAAGACGTCCACGGCTGAACAAAGGCCTCCTCCTTAGAACGCCATTTTGAACGACAAGATGCCAGTTGCATCCACTAGTTACCCGTGACTTTCACTATGTCGTCAGTCCTTCTAGTGGGAGGCCTACCTACGCTGCGTCTTCCAGCTCGTGGTCTCCACTCTAGAACCTTTCTTCCCCATCGGTTGTCGGTTCTTCGAGCGATGTGGCCAGCCCATTGCCACTTCAGCTTAAGAATCCTACGGGCTATGTCGGTAACTTTTGTTCTTTGACGAATATCCTCGTTCCGGATTCTATCGCGCAAAGAAACACCAAGCATAGCTCTCTCCATTGCCCGCTGAGCGACTCTGAGCTTTTCCAACAGGCCAACATTTAAGGGCCACATCTCAATGCCATATGTCATAACTGGCAACACACACTGGTCGAAGACCCTTGTTTTCAGGCACTGTGGGATGTTAGACGAGAAGATATGACACTTATATATAACATATAACACACTTCCCCAACGCCGCCGAAGAGCAAGTTGCCAAATTCTAGGACTATTGTATCCTTTCCCTCTCATCGGATTTCAGATAGTCCTATGATACAGATCAGTGGCGCAGCATGGAAGTCAGCCGCCCGTGGCGGAATAAAATTTGTGGCCTCCTTATTTAGGAATTTTAATCATAGGTACAACAAAAATATGAATTTCTGGTTCAAATTTTAACGATTTATTTTAGTTTCGCCCCCGCCACGCTACGCCACTGATACAGAAAGTCCAATGAATTTTGCTCAATTTTTCCTCCAGCTCAACTATCTTCTCGTCAGTCCGCAGCGTGTGGACGTTGTGCGTTGCCAGGGCCAAGAGTCGTTGAGGGGGGGTGGGGGGTTTGCGAGACATCTGCCGGGCATTCTTTGCACCCTTTGCTCCACTGTTACCTGGTCCGCTACCTAGGACAGGAGTAGCGGAACTGCCGGGGACTAGGGGCTGTAATATTCTTTTATCAGTCATAATAAATGGCAGCTCGAGTTGTCCGGGACGTGATTATTCGTCCTATAAACACCGAACAGATATTTATAGAACGAACCCTATGAACCCTGAACCCTCTTATCATTTAGTTTAAACATAAAAGTAAATAATTATAATTTGTCATTTCAGCCGTAAAATCTCAATCGTGGAGCCGACACCTGATTCTGACGTAAAGTCACGTAAAAGTTGGGATAGAGAATATGAAGTACAAAGGTCTATTTTTTTTGCATTTCTATATATATTCAGATACTAAGATGCTTGTAACATAGAAACAGGGCGACCAAAGAAGATATATCAAAAATACATCGGTACCGGCAAGTGGTTTTGAACCCGTGATCTCTGTTTGCGTGACTACCGCTGCGTCACGATCGTCACATTTATTTACTTAGCTATTGAACGAGTGGAAGAAATCGAAGCTCTCCTGGATTTTTTATTTGTAATATTTAATCGATGCGTTAAACGAGACAGACTCAGGAGGGTCTTTTTCGACCAAATCGGAGACATCATCAAGAAAGCTGGGTTGTCTATTGCCCATTATCTTAGAGCTTGTATGAAAAGAATTGGGGATGTGAGAAAGGCGAGGGAGTTGTATTAGGATCGTGGCAAGTGGCGCTCCATTGTCTCTATATATCCTTGTTGGATAGATAGAGACAGATGATTGAATGAATCCATTATATTTAATTTAAACTACATATAAAAGTATGGTTGTGAAACAGCGCCAGCAGCGTCCGGTTCGAAACCACTTACTTGTATAGGTCCCGATAAACAAAAAGTGCTGACTTGAACTGTGCAGTATAAAGATCGGCAAATTAAAAAGCACTGGACGACTGCGATGAGAGCAAGTCCGCGCAAAATTACAAACGAGCACAGAATTATTCACATTTTATACACATTCGTAAAACGAAAAGTCAGTAGGTCACAAAACAAGTTACTGCGTAGCTTGAGTGCCAGCGATAATTTTATCGGCCGGGATACTTACCAATGTATCTTTGCTATATGCACTTTGGTCGTCCTGTTTCTATGATACAAGCACGTTTAGTAAGTATTATAAATGTATTTATATAATATATTTCAGTAAAGCCAATATAAAGTTCCGCGAAGACTCGGTCCTACAAAGCAAATGTGCAAATGATAATATAAATTCCCACGTGGAGAAACAACCAGCAAGGTTCTCCGTACTTAGTAGACTATGTGAGAGGAAGACCTACGCCCCAGTTGATACTGGGCCTACATTCAAAGAATATGGGTAAAACTCAATGATATTTTAATAAGAAAATACGTAGATATGTTTTACGCGCTCCGAACGAGGCATGTTAAAAATATGCTAATAAGTAAACCTGAACTCAGTGTCGCGATGCAGATCAACATATATTTGTCTCTTTTTCGCTCTCAATAACTATCATTCCGTCCTACTTTCATTTGCGAAAAATAAAACTTGTATGCGTATCTACCTCGTTTTACATCATTGGTAAAAAACTCCATTGTTAATATTATAACTGTAGAGCTTGTATGAAGAGGATTGTGTAGTGAAAGAGTCATGTCAATATCGTGCCAAGTGGCGCTTTTTTTTCCCGCCGAAAAGAAACGTGCCAACTTGATTGATTGATTATACTACTCTACTGTATTATACCGTATAACCGTTGATCCTTCAAGCGATGTGGGAAAAAGCACTTTTAGCCGACATTGTTGCGCTTTTGAACCTCCCCTTGCTTACCATCCATCAGTCAAATTAAAGACAGACGTCAAGTTACATTTAAAAAGAGCGTGTAGTAGCACCTTTAGCCAGGATAGTAACGGCAACTGAGGCTACCGTAAGCTGAGTCGGTTATCAGGCAATTTGAGGTCAGATGTCGAGTCACAAAAATAAGACATTTTAAAATCTGCACCGTGGTCGTCTCTCCGCATCCCAGAGACAGAGACATACATGGTACATGTTATAGCACCCCGCCTGATGTTAAGCTAGAGTGCGGTCTGGGAGGCGACTATTACCTACTACATTTAAACAGATAGTAACGGTCGCTACCACTGTGCCGGCAAGGTAAGATAACAAAAAAACAACACAAATTGGTTGTCAGTGGTCATTTCAAGACGACCGTGGTGTAGTGGTAGTGTATGGTTACGCAAACCGAGAGCATGGGTTCAAAACAATATGCCTGTACCAATGTATCTTTGATATATGTACTTTGGTTGTCCTGTTTCTAATACAAGCACTTCAGTAGCTTAGTATAGAAATGTGAATAATAAACAAAAAATAAAAAAGCCGTGAGATCACATACTAAGTACCTACTACAACAAATTCTAATATAGAGCATTATTACAGATTAATAGACTTGGAGACGAACAATTTCTTTTTGACACGCTGCAGACAATCATTCTCAGAAGATTGTATTAAAGATAAATGTGGTTTATTAAAAAGCCCACTTGATTCCCCGCCCGCTGCACCGATAATGCCACGGGAATTGGAAAGGAAAATCTCAGTTAATTATGTCAAAATAATGGATATGTCGAGACGCCATCAACAAAGCATAAGAAGCGTTGAATACCAAAGATATAGACCATCGATGTCTATTGAAAAATACCAAGAGCTACACAAAAAGAAATGAGCTTTTTGATTCATTTAATAAAATTTGGATATATTTTTCATGGTATTTGATATTTAAAATTATATTTTATCTTCAATAAAATAGTTTTTTTTAATACTTGGTCCAGTAGAAGCCTTCTTTCAGCTGAATATTTGAACATTTCTTTGGCCGGCATAGTGACGACTACATCTGGTTTTTATAGTCGTCGCGCTCTTTGACATTTCTCCAGGCCTTCCCTTCCATTAACAACTCTCCTCGTTCGCTCTATGGCTATCAGCACTGAGGACTAATGCTACTGGTGCATAATAATAGAAATAAAATACGTTAAAAAACTTATAAAAACAATTTATTAACACACTCGTGCACAAGCGCACACAACCTCCCATCAACATAGATAAAAATAATACTAAAAAATCACATTTTGTGATGATTTGTCTCATTCTTACTAAAACCGAGTCTATGCGAAATAAATTAAGACAAAACAGAGCCTATACAATACAAACTATACATAATTTAATAAAAGTATTGAAGCCACACGCACATGTCACACTGACGCCACGATAGAATACTACTCTACGTTGGTTTTTGTCTGATGGTTTGCTCTGGCGCGGTCTGAGACGTCCTGTCCTCGGGTAAATATAAATACATTTGATTTAGCTAACACGAAAGTGTCATGTTAATCTTTTCAGCCCTTGGCCCATATTGGCTAATACTTGAGTATTGTGGTGTTAATACAAACGAAACTGCGCCATAAATTAAAGGAAGAAGCTCTAAGTTAAACGTGTACACGCGATGAGCATCCTGGACGACCGCGACCGAGGACATCCCCTTCCGCGTCCTGCTCCGCAGAGGTAACTTTATACGTATATCAGGCTATTTCGTGCGTCAATGTCCGCGTCGTACTGCGTGTAAAATTTATAATTAAAAGTGAATTTAACAGATAAAGGCCTTGTTGAACAGATAGCGAACCGAGGTTAACATAGAACAGATAGAAACGTTTAATTAGGCGCAAACATACAGCCAATCAAAACACAAACTTCATTAAATCAAAGTCGGCTATCTCGCTCACGCCTCCATCCGTCTTCTGGTCTGTGGTTTGACATTACTTACGGTTCTTCACGGAAACGGTTCGCTTTCGCATTTATGTGTGACTATAAATAAGCCTCACAGTACATTACAAAAAAAAAACACCATGTCACGCGTTCGGTCCGCTGTCTATTTGACAAGGCCTTCGCTGGGCGTCCAGTCGAACAAATAAAACTAACATTTCGCACAAACTCATTACCACTTAAAAATACTAAACTGTAATCACCAATAATTTAAAAAATACTACTGATTATAAAATAGTAGAAAAAAAAAACAGGAATTTGGATTAGAAAACTCATTGGTTAAATTTGTAACGCATTACAAATTTAACCAATCAAATGCGTTTATTTTAAAAATACGTCACAATGTAATTTAATACGATCGCAATTGAGGAGGGCGGGACTGCGGTGCCTTTGCTGAACAGCACTCCAGCTTAAAAAGCTGCTTTCTTAGCTGGAAAGCTGGAATTCTTAACAGCTTAAGAATTCCATCATAATACCGTTGTAATAATACTGTCTATACTGCGACAGCAGCGCCCTCTATCGTTATTATCGTTGACAATACAAGTTCAAGGCCGAATTCCATTGCAATGCATGCGTCACTGATATTTAATACGCCTGTTTTTTTATTGTGACGACATATGACAGCACCCCGCTTGATGTTAAGCTGGAGTGAGGTCCATGAATGAATGTCACTGCTACTACAGTTCAATAACTGTAAGTTCAATAAGTAGCAGTCACATCCACTATGCCAGACTAGTTATAACTGGCAACTTACAAGCTGATACCGAAACGTGACTAAATCACTTCACGGTCTGTATACTCACGATGGTACCACCACCCCGGATCGGCATACTGGGTACCACTACCTACCACTCTCTATGCATGATATGATCTTAGGAGTCTACACAGTACCTATGTACTAGAAGGATATGTCTTAGTACGTTTGTGGAAAATGTATCCCTCCCACTTCCACCGACTACCGAAGATACCGACCATGAAGGTTTATTTTTTTGGCGATATGTTTGGAAATTCGCAAAAAGTTGCTTACAAACTGGTTACTGGAGATAGCTGGGGGAGGACTATGTCCAAATATTTAAGCATTGATATCATGTGACAGCATGAAGAGCAGTATTTCAGCCTCATGACAACCGATTTCTTACAATTTTAATATACGTTTTTGGGATACAATATAAGACTTAAAATGCTGACTTAATAGCATTGTCAAAATCTATTAGCCAATGGTAAACGTGCATTACGGTTTACGATATCTTACAACAACTCCTCAACCAATAAAAAGCCTCGATTATTAAAAAAACGTACTGAAATTGTAAAACTGTTTTCTAATTGATTGTAGAGAATAATCCAGACGTGACCTCGACTTGCTTGATGGTAAACAAGGTCCTTGAGTGCGGACAAGTGGAAAACACTGTCGCCGTCACTATGCCGGATAGAGTTGAACTAAAATTTTAATTAAACTAAATTGTTCTATGATCAATGTCCGTGGCCGTGTCCGTGGCCAAACATACCATTCAATTGGTTACTAGGAGGAGGGTTATTATTGTTATTATTATTTTCATTTGAATCAGATGGATTTGTGTCTAAACTTCTATTTTCTAATTGTTGATGCCACATTGACGAGTAAATGCCGTCCGATTGAAGCAAAGTCTCGTGACTGAAAGAAAAATAGAATATTAGAGAATAAAATATGGGTTTTTACGCCTTAAAAACTATAGCTAGAAATAAAATTATTTGTTTGATATAATATAACCCTTTCTTTATCGTGACTCCACATATGACAGGACCCCGCTTGACGTTAAGCTGGAGTATTGACCATGAATGGATGTTACTGCTACTACAATTCAATAACTGTAAGTAGCAATCACATCCACATGCCGGCCTAGGTGGAACCAGCAACTTACAAGCTGATCCCCAAACATAACCAAAAAAACTTAACGGTCTGTATACTAGTTAGTGGTGGTACTACCCCGGATCGGCAGCCTGGGTGCCACTGTCTACCACTCTTTATTGTGCTTTTACGGCTGTTAAAATCGTTAGGTTAGGTTGGTAGTATTGATTTCACTTGCCCGTTTACTAATTCATATGCAATGCTCGTAAGATATTACATTGCATGTTTTACCAGTTTTTTTTTTATTGTGACTCGACATCTGACCTCGACCAGCCTGATAGTAATCAAGAAGAGGTCAAGAGTGCCGACGACTGCAAAAACCGAATTTTCACGGCTGCCCCAGTCGCTGTCACTATGCCGGCCAAAGGTACTTCTTCACGCATCGCCTGAAGGACGGCTGGTAAAGCATTCCACTTGTCGATGGTTCTACAAAGAAACGACACACTAAACTTTTTAGTTCGACTGCCAATTCGGTCGACAAATTGCGGATACATTTGTACCTACTATAATATCAGGTTATGTGGGGTCATACGACCGATAAATTATCACAACATCGAATCACTTACCCTCCTCTCTCCACAATTTCACCATCCTTGAGCACTAGTATTTCATCCGCATGAATGATTGTTGACAACCGATGTGCGATTATCAGCGTGGTACGGTTTGCACATACTCGACTTAAAGCAGCCTAAAAAATAATCTTTATTGAGAAACAGATAAAATTAAAAGTATATTAACTATAAATAAACTATAAATAAAAAATATCATCTAATGACGTCGCATCAGAGATAGTCCTAAGGAGACTGGCAACATTTCCCCTTTGTATAGTAAGGCTAATACGTGACAGAAATTATTGCCAGCCTTCCTGTCTGTAGACTTCTCCGTCAGCCGCTTGGACAACTCCTTGGCCAGGCGCTTAGCTGAAGGTCCCCAAGGGCGCAAATTCGTAACCAGTACCAGGGTTAGCGTATTTGGGCAGCTTGAGGTTCTCAGCAGAAATATATTTCTATCAAAATAAACTAGAAATGGAAAAGGTTTAAAATAAAGGCGACCATGGTGTAGTGGCAATGCAATGGTCACGCAAACCGAGAACGCATGAGTTCAATGTATCTTTGATATATGTACTTTGGTCGCCCTGTTTTTATGATACAAGCACTAGTAGCTTAGTAAAGAAATGTAAAATAAATAAGTTTAATGTCAAACCTGTATATGCCTCTCTGTAGTGGTATCTAAAGCGGAAGTAGCCTCGTCTAACAATACAATAGCGGGGTCTTTCAGTATAGTCCGTGCAATTGCTATCCTTTGCTTCTCACCGCCACTAAGCCTTAAACCCCTTTCTCCTACCTTTAAGAAATATACAATATGTCGATTATTATCATTAAGGCGACCGTGGTATAGTGGTAGAAAATGGTCTAGACTTTACGGTTTTAGAACCCATTGCCCGCTACCAATGTATCTTTAATAATATGTTCTTTGCTCGTCCTGCTTCTACGATTAGTCCGCCCAGTCTTAGTATAAAAATGTATATAAATATAAATAAATATATATTTATAAATCTATAAAAGCTCTTTCGGCGCATTGTTTTTTTTTGTCAAAATATTGATTTAAAATTGTATTTAAAATTTTAAAAACTCAGTTAAATTTATTTATTGTGGCTCGTCATATGACAGCACCCCGTCTGATGTTTAGCTGGAGTGTGGCCCATGAATGACGGTAAGAGATCATCTACTACATAAGCAGTTACTTCCAGTCGGCAGACTGGGCACAACTGCCTACCACTCTATATAACTCATTTGTACTACCTGTGTGTCATATGCATCAGGGAATGTCAGTATCTTGTCATGTATGTCAGCATTCTTCGCAGCAGATATCACGTCACTGGACGGCGCAAGCAAGTTGCCATATTGAATGTTGTATCTGAGAAATAATAAATACATACGTCATCATATATTTAAAAAAAAAATGTGCTGGCTAGGCACTACTGCTTACTACTCTTTGACAACCAGACCCTGAGTTTATCCGCCTCTTTTTATTAACAAAAAGAGGCAGATAAAGAAGATGTGCCCATAATTGTATGAAGAGAACTGTGGATGTGTGAGACATGAGGGAGTTTGACAATTTGAACGTGACAATTTGATTGATTGATTGTTTATCTAGTTTCTATGATGAACAAAGCACGTTTAGAATCTGGCTATTGAATTTAGATAATCTTATTATTTGGAAACTTCTTAATGGCAACACTATTGTGACTGTCAATTTCTCAATATGGCTGTTGTCAAAAATTTGTTTTGTTTGTTTTGTCCTCATTTGCGGTGTGAAATATGAATTAAACTATTAAAAGTGGAGTCCGGAAGATATTGTTTTACGAATATCTTTATAAAACAATAAGAAAAAGAAGCTGAATTCAACCAAAAAACAAGATTGTTTACGTGTGCTGTTTAATTTCCTAGATTAGTATGATTTATTATTTTGATACTTGCAACAAATTGTATTCTCAGTGAAAGCATTTTACATTTTAATTTTTTTTCTGTATAGTTAACAAGTGTAATAACCCGAACACAAAAGATCAATTGATTGATGGGAAATTTTGTTTCCTTCGCAGAAAATCTGGAGGATGTAGATGGTGTCGATGCAATAGTTAGAACTATTAGAAATCTCAATCAGTAAGAATAAAAGAGCAGAAGAAGGAAGGAGTAACAAATGAAGATGTCTGGAGTACCTCTGGGAAGAAACGACCTCCATAAGTAAACAGCAATTAGAAAATCTGTTGTAACTCTATAAAATAAATATGAAGAAAGGGACATTAATTAAGGATTCTGCAATTAATGCAAGGACTCTGATGAATCTATGCATGTTGTTTTTTAGACTCTGACTTTAATTGTTCTGAATAAAGCTTATATTTTAATATTATAAAATGGTTTTGATTTCTCATATAATGCTATTTTATTTTATTATAGTAATATCTAATCCTACTAATACTTAAAAAAAATATTGTTGGTATTTTTTAGCGGATTCATTGTTTGAATGTTATTTGCTCAATTACATTTTAACGGCTGAACAGATTTGGCTTATTTTATGTACACAGATAAAAAAAGCATTTGATTTCATAGAGATACAGTCACTAATTATCAACTGGAGTATTCCCATTCAATTGCCGCTTAACCTTAGCTATATGTATTTAATACAATAACCAATAAATAAACCCAAGTATCAAGTAAGTTTTATCCACATATTTTATCAAACTTTGAGGAATACCATACTATTTTTTTTTAATTTGCCTCGCTTTTTCGTTATCTACTTTCAATAGCCAGACTATAGTAAGATATATATGTTAAAATAATAATAGTAAATAAACTTACCTAACAGTATTATTAAATAGTACAGTATCTTGTGGCACAACACCAATGTTTGCTCGCAGTGAGTCCTGTGTCACAGTCCTCACGTCCTGGCCATCAACAAGTACAGCGCCTTCATTCACATCATAGAAACGGAACAGTAGTCGCATTATCGTAGATTTACCAGCGCCACTTGGGCCAACCTGATTAGAAAGCATTTTCTTAGATTTTGCGCGAACATTGATTAATCAATTAAACGTAGGACATCGAAGGATTTTAATTGCTGTGCAATTGAGTTATTTGGAAAATAAGATATGGTTTTTGTATCGTCTGTCAATCACAGACACGCCATATTAACAGTTTTACTTTGTACTATCATAATTATAGTTTGATCACTTTACACACCTAAACTATGCATAATAAAAAATATATTCCAATTACATTGTACTACAATTCAATAACTGTGAGTAGCAATCACATCCGCTATGCCGGCTTAGTTAAAATGTACTCTAGTGCGACTTAAAATGAAACCATGCAACGACTTACCAATGCAACTGTAGTACCGGGCGCAATTTTGAAGCTAATATTCTTCAACACAAGTTTCTCGGGCCCATAGCCAAAGGATACATTCTTAAATTCAACTGCGCCGTGCTTTATCACAAGTTGAGGCGCACCAGGGGCATCTTTCACGTCAGAATCTACACGCATCAAGTCAAACATGTTCTCCATGTCAACAAAGTTCTTCTGTATAGCTCTGTAAGGACGATTTTTATTTATTTAATTTCTGAAGCTATGCAAAGTATCATGTCTTTCTGCGGGGTTCTTATATTTTGTAAAATGTAGCTCGGGTCCTGTTGTTTTGGATTTTCGGACGACTTAACATTGTAGCAGCGTCTTCTTCGATCGTTCATTTCAAAGTTATTTATTTTCGTAGTTACAACCATAGCTTACCAATAATATTTATCATACAATAATAACACAATAATTTTAAAAACAAACAACAATAAATCAAATAAATCATGTAACAAAAAGAAATCTTGCCGCTCCGTCAAGGTTACATCTGTTAACAAAAATACGAGTACTACAATAGTGATGGGACTTTTAAAGTCATTTTGGCATCTGTCATAGGACCCAAGCTAAATTTTACAAAGTACAATAATACAGTCAAGTGCTAATTTCGTTCAGGAAGCCTTTCATTTGGACTGTGTAAAATCCAAATATCCCAATCCTAAACATGACCAAAGTCCAATAGAAAAGCCAAAGTCGTCTTTATATCGACAGGTTTTCGCTATCCAAAAAACCTGCCCCCAGCGCTAGCCGAGGTCGCTTATATATAGTGATTATCAGAACTTTCATGTGCCTTTGTATCCTAACAGCTTATGTTGTTGACGCGACACGACTTCTTGTTCTCTTACAAAAGAATTTAGAGTTTCTTTGGTTTTGTATTAGTGGATGCTATTGTGTCGAGCCGTATGTTGTTAAACTATTTGTATTTTTCCAACAATTTAATAATTTTCTTAATCAATTACATGAAAATATAGGTTTAATAAAAACAGCAAATACCTATAATATGTGCCAAACCAATTTAATGGTACATATAACTGTATAATATATGACGCAAACAGCACATAGTCACCGACTGTCAATTCATTATCAACCACCATACGAACACATAAAAGGGATCCCGCTAGAAGACCTGCAACAAAAATTGTCAAATGAATTTAGAAGAATTACTCGACATATGTCTGAATCCCGCCTTAAGTTAGGCTGGAGTGCGGTCCATGACTAAGGGTGACTACTACTATAGTTTTTACAATTTTATTTATTTACATTTCTATACTAAGCTACTCAAGTGCTTGTATCATAGAAACAGGTCAACCAAAGTACATATATCAAAGATATATTGGTACCGGTGGGTGGTTTCGAACTCGTGCTCTTGGTTTGCGTGACCATTGCACTGCCACTACACCACGGTCACCTTAAAGTTAAATAACTCTAAGTATCAGTCACATCCACTATGCCGGCCTAGTTCCCTAAACGCGACCAAGTAACTTTACGGTTACTCTAGCCAATTGACCACCTATTGTCTCCTTACCACTTCAAACTTTTTTATTTTATATTTGCGCTCGACCACCTGATCGCCTGATGTTAGGCTGGATTGCAATCCAAGAATGGATGTTACTGCTACTAGACTTAAATAACTCACTTCCCAATCATCTTTCCTTTTTTTATCATTTATAAAAGGTTGAAAATATCTTACCTCCACAAACAATAATATTCTGCAGTGTATTCAACATGTTTAATGTAATAAGTGATCTAAATTCTTCCTTCTGCAAAATAAATTACAAATATTATTAAAAAGGGGTAGGTATTTGCTCCGGGTCTGGTTATTAAAGAGTCGTAGGCAGTAAAGCTGGGTTGCCTAGTGCCCATAACCGTAGAGCTTGTATGAGGAGAATTGTGGATGTGAAGGAAGCTAGGGAGTTGTGGTGGGAAGTGGCGCGCTGTTATCTCTGCCTATCCCCGTGGGAAAAAGGCGTGACAATGTTTTTTTTTTGGTAGGCAATGGTGGATCCGGGTTAGTACGCGACTAAGACACTCACGGTCGGTATACTTTGAAGTAGAGGTAACAGGAACTGCTAGGTGCAGCTGCAGTTCACAACTTATGTCTGAGCGAGAGTACTGTAGACCCATACTAGGCAGCCACTGTCTTGTGGAACTTTACATATATGACGGATGACCGAACACGCGATGTCTTGAGTTATCCAACTTACAGATTGAAAATAACACTCCCACTCATTAATTTACTGTTTAATTATTATTACTAATGAATTATTAATAAGACGTAATGATAAGCTGAATAATCTAAGATTAAAGCAATGGGTTTGCTGGTGTGCACTCGTCGCCGATCCGGTCCATTAAATGCTCACACAGAGCGAGACACATCAACCAGAACACATAGTTCTTTCACGTTCACTCATGACTGGCACAGACAACTGTCAAAGACAATCGACGCGAGCGCCACAGACAACCCCACTCGGGTGATGCCCTCTCTAACCATAGATAAACCAAAATTATAACAATAATTAAAATAAATTGTCACACGAAATAACTACTATACTAAGCTACAAAAGTGCTTGTATCATAGAAACAGGACAACCAAAGTACATATATCAAAAATACATTGTTACTGGTGAGTCTGTACTGGTCGCCTTGTAAGTTGCTGGTTCCAACTAGACCAACATAGTAGATGCGACTGCTACTTAAAGTTGTATAACGGAATAGGAGTCGTCTTTATTTATTGACCGCACTCTAGCTTAACATCGAATTGGCAGTCGAACTAAAAAGTTCGGTGCGACTTTTCTTTGTAGAACAATCGACAAGTGGAATGCTTTGCCAGCCCATGTGTTCTCTCGGTCCTATGACCTTGGATCCTTCAAGCGATGCGTGAAGCTATGCCTTTGGCCGGCATAGTTACGGCGACTGAGGCAGTCGTGAGCTAACTCGTTTTTTTTTCAGTCGTCGTCACTTTTGGACCTCCTCTTGCTTAACATCAAGCTATAATTAAAATTAAAAAATCATGCTCAAACTTTACCTGATATTTGACAATAGCTTCTCTATAAGAGACAACTTCATAAGTTTCAGCGCCATAATATTTTACAGTTTCATAATTGAGCAGTGAATCAACTGAGCGTGCTTTCTGATCATTATCGGCCAGGTTCATGCGCCGTTGGAATTTTGTACGCCATTCGGTCACGGCTATCGTGGCCACTAAAATAAACAAATAAAAAATACTTTATAAACATCACATCATATCTGAAGCCATATCTTTTTTTAAATTGTGACTCGACATATGACAACACCCTACTTTATGTTAAGCTTGAGTGTGGTCCATGAATGAATGTCACTGCCAGTACAATTCAATAACTGTAAGTAGCAATCACATCCACTATGCCGGCCTAGTTGGAACCGGCAACTTACAAGCTAATCCCGAAATGTGACTAAATCACTTTAGGGTCTGTATACTTGTAAGTGGTGGTACTACCCCGGATCGGCAGACTGGGTACCACTGCCTACCACTCTTTAAAACTACGGCCAAAGATCCGGGGGAAGCGTCCAGAATGGCCAACAGGAAGGGTGTAGTGTTCCACCAGGAAAACGCCAGACCACACACTTCGTTGATGATTCGTCAGAAGCTACAGGAGTTCGGATGGGAGGTTTTATCGCATCCACCATATAGCCCGGACATAGCGCCAAGTGAATACCACCTGGTCCTGTCCATGGCGAACGCCCTTGGTGGTGTAAAGTTGGACTCAAAAAAGGCTTGTGAAAAGTGACTGTCCGAGTTCTTCGCAAATAAGGAGGGGGGTTTCCACGAGGGATTATCGAACAAAACGGCGCATATTTGAACTAAATCCGATCACTGTAAAACTTTTTATAAAGCATTGAATAAAGAGCAAAAAAGCAGAAGGGAGATATTTGACAACCTATTATTTCTTTTTATTCTCTCCGTGACTACGATGGCTGCAAAGCTCTCGAAACGTCGGAATAATAAAAAAATGTAAAATCAAAACCAAAATAAACGCGATAGTAAGCCGCATAAAATTTGTTTAATTCATTAATCAATGTTCGCGCAAAATCTAAGAAAATACTATTAATTCTTATTGTCTGTCCTATATACGAGAGTCCACAGTCACATTCTCCGTACACTCCTACATCTTGTAAAGGAATGTTAGTTTTCACAGGTCTCAGCTATTGGTGTAGCTTTTTATGCGGCTTAAAATATGTTTTAACATCAGGCCGATACTGTCATATGTCTAGTCACAATAATAAAGAAAAACTCACCTATATATAAAACCATAGTAACAAAAACAATAACACCAAACCATATATTGAATGCAGTTACAAAGAAAACGACCGCAACGATTATATCAATTATGGTTGGTGTGATAGAAAAGAGAATGTAGGAGAGTAAATTGTCTATGGAATCTGTTCCCCTGTCCATCACACGGAGAACTTCACCAGTTTTACGCGACAAATGCCATTTCAATGGTAAATAGTGAAGATGGTGGAACAATTCCAGCTGAAACATATATTTAGTTGTATTATTTTGTTCTATACTAAGCTACTAAAGTGCTCGTATCATAGAAACAAGAAGACCAAAGTACATATTTATGCGCCTTACTATCGCGTTGATTTTAAGATACAACCATCATGGTCTGTCCGTGACCACGATTGCTGCAAAGCTCTCGAAACGTCGGAATAATAAAACATTGTAAAATCAAAACCAAAATAAAAGCGATAAAATTTGTTTAATTCATTAAAGTACATAATATCAAAGATACATTGGTGCCGCCAAGTGGTTTTTGAACCCATGCTCTTGGTATTTGTAACCATTGTGTTACAGGTTGAATACCAATTGCCGGTACCAATGTCTCTTTGATATATGTACCTAGGTTGTCCTGTTTCTATGATACAAGCACTTTAGTAGCTTAGTATAGAAATGTATACGAAAAAAAAATTATAAGCTGTATTATCATGTACGAGACAAGTAGCTTAGTGTATAAAGACATTTACCTGTATTTCCCTAGTCGTAAACTGTTGCACTTTAATCCACAAGAAGGATCTAAGGTTATTAAGTAAGCCCATGCCACCGGTCCCACCTCCTTGAAGGAACTTGAAAAATACTAATAGGGCAATGAGGTCCCAACAAAATACTGGATCCTGAGATATACTGTCCACTGTGAATAGAAAAAAACAAGTTTTAATATTATTTTATTATTATTGTGACTCGACATATGACAGCATCCCGCTTGATGTTAGCTGGAGTGCGGTCTATGAATGAAGGTAACTGCTAGTTCAATTCAATAACTGTTAGTACTTGAAATTCCAGGCTGATCCCGAAACACGACTAAGTCCATTCACTATACAGACATACTTGTAAGTGGTGGTACTACCTCCGGATCGGCAGACTGGGTACCAATGCCTACCACTCTTCGATAACTAGACCCGGAGCAAATATCTGCCTGTGCAGGTATTACGGGTGTGAAAAGAACCCGTAATACGAAAAACCCCGAACGAGGTAGGAACAAGGTTCAGGAGTTCCTCGGAACATTATCCGTGGTATAGGCGACAAAGGACGCCACGTTAAAATAAAAAAAACAATCAATCAAATTGACACGCTTTTGTCCCACAAGGATAGGCAGAGACAATAGACCGCCTCTTACCACGATCCTTACATAACATCCTAGCTTCCTTCACATGCATAATTCTCTTCATACAGGCTCTGTGGTTATAGGCACTATGCAACGCAGCTTTCTTGAGGATGTCTCCGATTTGGTCGAAACATACTCCTGGGCCTGCCTTGTTTAACGCATAAAAAACTATAAAATAATCACTCACCTATCATCTTATTATATATAGGCACAAACAAATTAACAACTCTGCCAGCGACAAGTGCCAGTATACATATGAATACACAGAATTGTAAAATAAAACTCTTTTTCGGCCACAAGAATGGGAGGAGCACGCGCATTTTACCGAATGCATTACGAAATGTTGATTGGTTCTCGTTCGGCTGTTGACAAATAGAAAATTCATAATTAGAATAAGTTAAAAAGAAAGCTGTGCAAAAAAACTATAGAAATATCAAAAAACTATGCAAAATGAAAAAAAATCTCTACCAAAACGGACAACACAAGCTTCTTAAATACACGAGTTTTAGTTTGAATGTGTTTTGTAAGGAATAAAAGAATAACATAAGTTAACGCTGCAGAAATGCGGTCGTTAAGGAGTGTATGTGGAGTGACGATAGCGAATAGAATATGATAGATGTGGTTTGAAAGAGGATGTAGTGACAAGGATTGACAAAGGAAATGCTTCGATGGTTTGGGCACATGGAAAAGATGAGTGAAAGTAGATTGACGAAATGAATTTATAAATCTCATGTGAATGGATGCGTTAAACGAGGCAGGATCAGGAGGGTGTTTGCCGACCTAATCGGAGACATCCTTTAGAAAGCTAGGTTGCCTAGTGCCAATAACCACTAACTCTGTCTATCTCTGTGGGAAAAAGACGTGAAATTTGATTGATTGAATGATATATTATATATTGTACGGTAGAAATGCATTTACGTAAATCGTAATTGTTGTACCTAAATTAATATATAAAAAAGTAACAGAAAACGTATAAGGTTTATTGTGAGGTGTTCAACTAGGATTACTGATATCCAACTACATCGTATTTGTAAGGCTTCAAAGACGCAATACGTTATCGTATAACTATCGGCAAATAATAAGATCGCTAACTTTTAAGCTGAGCAATATAAGGATCGACAGATAAGAAGAGCGCTTGTCGACTACGGTAGGAGCAAGTTCGCGTATCTGTACAGTGGTTCACATAATTTTATTATTTATACACATTATAAACAAAACTAATTACTGCGCAGCTTCAATGCCAGCGCTCTTTTTATCTGCCAGGATATTGATCCCAATACTAAGCCTAAGCCTACGTCCTTGCTAAGCGCATAGAGCCTAGCGAGTAGTTTAGTAAAACAAACGTTCTAGAATGTTCGTGGCTGGCCCCGCACTGCGCGCTTGGCGCATAGCTAGTTGCTTAGCGTGCATCGAAGTAAACAAACGTGTTGGTTTTTTGTCACTAGGCGCGAGGCATTTTAGAAGAAAAAAATGGATGAAATATTAATTGCATCAGCAACCCACCACGAAAACCACCGCCAGCGTGTATCCTAGCTAGTAGCCAGAATGGCAAACTCTAGGCTAGACTCTAGACACTTAGCAAGCCTCCTGCCTGTGCGGACGTAGCCTTAAAGCCTCGTGACGAAAGTTTCACCTTAATCTTTATTAACTGATTCATCCATCTTTATTAACTAAACATTGTTTTAACAGAATTAAAGGCACCTTTAATTTTTTCACAGAGAATTTTTCCTCTAAGGATTGCATCATATTTTTTTGATGACCCATAATATTTACAAATGCATTGAAATTTATATTATTCTGTCAATTTTCACCAAAGCTAATAATGTCATTGTCACAGAAAAATACGTTTAAAAAAATGAATTTGCTCTTCTACATCTAGGCCAAGGATTTGAATTTCTAAGTCTATATTTTTTGACGTTTTAATATTATTAGCTTTAGAATTTCAACTATGAGATAGTCAGGAAATATATAACATTATTTTAGTATGTCCATCCGGCTTCTCGATATTTCCTTTATTATTAAATAGGTTTGGTTCCTTTATAAAGAGAATGTGAAGGAAGTAAGAGAGTTGTTTTGGGATTATCTAGTCACACCCCATTGCCCATCCCTCTTGAAATTGAGGCATGAAATTGATGATCAAGATCCTTTAATATTAAAAATAGATACAGATTCATCTGCTTGTGGAATCCGGGAGGCAGTTTTTGTTTTAAATATAACCGCATACCGCCTAATAGACTTCTATCCATGAATAGAGGCGACTGCTGCCACAAAAAATATTGTTGCCATGACGACGACTGAGACAATCAATCAATCAAATTATAACGCCTGTTTCCCACTGGGATAGGCAGAGACAATGGAATGCCACGTGCCACGATCCTGACACAACTCCCTCGCTTCCTTCACATTCACAATTCTCTTCATACAAGCTCTACGGTTATGGGCACTAGGTAGCCTAGCTTTATTAAGGATGTCTCCGAAACCCTTAAACTAAATCAGGTTTTTTAGTCATCAGCGGTCTTGGAACTCCCCTTGCTTATCAGCCCCCCTAACACGGCAATCCAAGAAGCAAGATAAAGACCTGCAAAGAACATCATTGCAACTCATTTTAAATAACTTTCCAGAACAGAATGTCCAAAAAGTATATATTTAAAGGTTTAATAAAACTTCACTCAAAACAACGTAGAAGACTTTATTCAATATTTTAAACATTTTGATGTACCAGCCTATTAAGTTATTTAAAATGAGTTACAATAATATTCCTTGCAAGTCTTTATCTTGCTTCTTGGATTGCCGTGCTAGGGGGACAGCTGGCGTCACTACAAATTAAGCTTTACAATAAGCAAAAATACTGATGAATTGATCACTTTAACTTACCCTTGAATTTCTTCGCTCTTCACCATAGATCTGTTCAAACTGATGCATAATACCAGGAGCTTTTAGACCAAGGACAAACATAATCATACATGATAAGTATCTGCCCACGAACAGTGACATTTCGAGACGGTCTTGGAGACTGCAATTGAATTTATAGGTTTAATCATAACAATGCCTCTTTAACCTTGTTCCTACCTCGTCCTTTCACACCCGTAATACCCGCACAGGTAGGGGAAAGCATCCGCATTCTATCGATCGAATCGGCAGCCGAACTAAAAAGATCGGTGCGTCTTTTCTTTGTAGAACAATCGACAAGTGGAATGCTTTGCTAGCCCATGTGTTCTCTCCAACCTATGACCTTGGAACCTTCGAGCAATGCGTCAAGAAGCACCTTTGGCCGGCATAGTGACGGCGACTGAAGCAGCCGTGAATAAACTCGGTTTTTTCAGTTGTCACTTTTTGACCTCCTCTTGCCTATCATCAGGCGAGTCGAAGTCAGATGTCGTGTCACAATAAAAAAAAAACTTATATTTTAAAGAGTGGAGCCTAATCTGCCATCCCGGGGTAGTGCCACCACTTACAAGTAAACAGACCTTGATATGACTTAGTAGCATTTCGGGATCAGCTTGTAAGTTGCCGGCTCAAACTAGGCCGACATAGTGGGTTTTACTGCTACTTACAGTTATTTATTATAACTGTAGTAGCCCTCACCTCCACTTATGGACCGCACTCCAGCTTAACATCAGGCAGGGTACTGTCATATGTCGAGTTACAATAAGCCACACCTGCTGGTACTAATGTGTCTTTGAGATATGTACTTTAGGCGTCATGTTTCTATGATACAAGCATGTTTAGTAGCTTAGTATAGAAATGTTTTATAAAGGAAAATACAATACTCACTTGCGCAAATGCCACCACCATCCTTCTTTTTGTATATTTATAAAAGACAGGTTCTCAGATACAAATATGAATGCCCAAAATACTAGAAGAACAATTCCGTGGCCCTTTGGTGGGACGGACGGCAAGAGGTACCTTCTCTCAAGGTTTGCCAAATAAGCAGAGAGTGGAAATATAACTAATGTTATTACTAATGCTACTATCTGCAACAAAAAAAAGTTTTTTTTATAGTGACTCGACATATGACAGCACCCCGCTTGATGTTAAGCCGAAGTGTGGTCCATGAATGAATGTCACTGCTACTACAATTCAATAACTGTGAGTATCAATCACATCCACTATGACGGCCTAGATGAAACCGGCAACTTCTTGTAATCCCGAAACGTGACCAAATCACTTCACGGTCTGTATACTTGTAAAGTAGTGGTACTACCCCGGATCGGCAGACTAGGTACCACTGCCTACCAATCTTTGATAACCAGACCCGAAGCAAATATCCATCTTTTTTTTTAACAATTATTTGTACTATTTAATATTATTAAATATTAAAATATTACGTATTTTAAGAGTGGTAGGCAGACAGATAGTGGTAATTTGCCCATTCTGCCACTAAAGGGTAGTACCACTACTTTTAAGTTTACAGACCACAAAGTTGGATAAGCTCGAAAGGACACCATTCATTTTGTATGGGGACTTGAGCTAAATTGTATTAACAGTTGCATATACATTTTAAAATAGTTTAATGTACGAAGATTGCAATTTAATTGGAATGTTTGTGCATAGTTATTTTGCATAGTTTAGGTGAGCAAAATAATAACTATAATTATGACAGTTCAAAGCAGAACTGTTAATATGGTGTGTCTTCGTAATTGAGAGACGATAAAAAATCTATATCTTATTTTTCAAATAACTCAATTGCACAGCAATGAAAAGCAAAATTGTTATTAGTTTTATCAATACAAGTTTCGAAACCACTATTTACATATTTCTTCATCATTGGGCATTAAAAAAGTAGTACAAAAATAGCACAGAAATAGCCCAAAATAAATGAAGAAAATAAAAGAACTTTTATTTATTTATTTTATGCTTACCATATATCCGTAAACAGTTCCGCCTTTGAATAAGAACGCTTGCAATATAAACCTTACTACAGCTAAACATGGTATTAATAGTGTAAAAAATATTTGTACATTAAATAGTTTGCAAGGCAATATGTCCGTCACTTCCGTTGCATATCTGTAACACAAATAATATAAAACATAAGTTATAATTTAAATATTTAATCAATCTTTCGGTATTTGTTATGGGTCTGGTTATCAAAGACTTTAAAGGGTAGCAGTGGCGTAGCGTGGCGGGGGCGGAGGGGGCGGCCCGCCCCGGGCGGCACATTTAGGGGGCGGCAAAAATTTATAAAAACTGAAATAAATCGTTAAATACCTGAAATTCATATTTTTGTTGTACCTATGATTGAAACTCCTATATAAGGGGGCGGCAAATATTTTTTCCGCCCCGGGCGGCTGACTTCCACGCTACGCCACTGAAGGGTAGTTGCCCAGTCTGCCAATTCGGGGTAGTACAGTATATAGACCGCGATATAAAAGTTGCGTTTCAAGATCAGTTTAAAAGATGCCGGTTCCAACTGGCATAATGAATGTGACTGCTACTTACAGTTATTTACCTGTAGTAGCAAGATATGACAAATTTCTTCTAATATTATCTGCTCTATTAGTGTTTTAGTTGTACTTAATTGCGGTCCGTGTTCTGTGAACGCAATCATCTTAAATGTGTCGTAGCTGGTCAGAGCAAAATTATGATAAATACTTTCATAAATCAAAATTAAATTAATTAATCAGGTCTCCATTTCAATTGGGATAGACAAAAAAGAGCCACTTTTCACGATGCTTCCATGCTATATTCACACTTCACACTCAAATGGCGTAATTTTGTAAGGCGAGTATTACCTCTATGGTGTAGTGACAGTGCAATGGCTACGTAAGCCGAGTGGCACGGGTTCGAAACCACTCACTGGTACCAATGTAGCTTTGGTATATGTACTTTGGTTGTTCTGTTTCTATGATACAAGCACTTTAGTAGCTTAGTATGGAAATGTAAAAAAATAATTAAAAAAACTGAGTTAAGCATGTCATAATAAATCTCCAATATGCTGTCTAGGAGCACAACACGCTGCTTTGGCCGGCATAGTGACGGCGGCTGAGGCAGCCGAGTAGGCTTTCTCAGTCGTCGTCACTCTTGGACCTCCTCTTGCTTAACGGCGGAACGAGGTCAGATGTCGTGTCACAATAAAAAAAAAACAAGACGCGGAGAATCAACTTTTTTATTTTTATCTAGAGATCAGTTGCAGAATAATCCGTTGGGTATTATCTTTATAATTATTATTATTATACAAAATGTGTGCAAACAATGTTGCCAGCTTAAAGTTCAATAATGTATAATATATTTTTAAATGTTGATAAGATTATGATTCATTATCATTATACCTAATAATAAAACATGTGAATGACATTACTGTACAGGAAAAGTGCGCTTTCGGCGCGTATAATCACGTTTTCATACGATCACTCGCTATCCTATGACTTTGGATCCTTCAAGCGAGCGTGTTAGAGCACCTCCTGCCGACTGCCGATAATGACAGTGGGCAACTGTAAGCTGAATAGGTTTTCTCTGTCGTCGGCGGTCTTAGACTTTCACTTGCCTACTATCAGGCAAATCGAGGTGGTGTAATGGTGTAGTCGAGCAACAGTGGTACTCATAGTAAAATGGCCTTGCAAACCAAGAACCTCTGGTTCAAAACCACTTTCCTATACCAATATATTATGTTCTTTAGTCGTACTGTTTCTCACGCCACACACTCGACGAGTGGCGTGAGAAATAGCGACGGAAATGGGCAGAGACATAGTGTGGCTGCGTTTTTCGTCCTGCCGCTCATCATGCCCGGCGATCCAATTTTTGTCGGTTTTTTAGTGCGAGTCAAAGTTACAATGTTTTCGTCCAGCGGAGCAACGCGATGAACATCGCGAGTAGGGGAGTGTGTGGCTGTTAGGGCAATATTCACGGCAGCACGAGGAGCAGTGCGAAGAGCATAGTGTGGCTGTAGCATTACTCTGATGGACAAAAACATTGTAACTTTGACTAGCACTAAAAACCGACAGAAAATGGATCGCCGGGCATGACGAGCAGCATGACGAGAAACGCAGCCACACTATGTCTCTGCCCATTTCCCTTGCTATTTCTTTTGCCCCTCGTCCAGTGTGTGGCCGCCAGGTATGATACAATCACGTTTAGTAAGTAGATTAGTATAGAAATGTAAAAATGTGCTATTTCCGCTTAATATAAAGTTACTATTGATAACTAATGTCTCCCATTTAACAGATAATTTTATCACCAAGCAATATTTTGCGATATAAATATTATATAATGACGTAATTGCAAATGCTAGATAATTTCAATATGGGTGAATGATAAAGTTACGTTATAATATTTTATCAAGGATCAAATTGTGTATGCGTTGAAATGTGAGTATTGGCATGTTCTTGTCAAGGTACAAATATTTCAATGAAAAATAATTAGGTAGAAATCATTTCCGTTTATTCCGCAAGAGAGATGTCGATTACAAAAAAATACTTTTTAAAGTTTTTTTAAGAGTTCCGACGAGTTAAAATGACTGGTGCTGACGACTAAAAATGACTGGCTGCAAAGCTCTTGAAACGTTGGAATTATAAAAAATTGTAAAATCAAAATAAACGCGATAGTAAGACGCATAAAATTTATTTAATTCATTAATCAATGTTCGCGCAAAATCAAAGAAAATATTACCTAATATCATTGACCAATTTTATATTTTTATTGTGCAGTTCTTTTATTGTATATATGAATGCGACATGCAAACGCCATATTACAGTTGAGATCGTTGGAATTTCAATTCACACATTATTAGTAACTTTTTAATATTTTTTGGGCATCATTTGAGTGCTAGTAGTATCATTATTGTATATATTAGTAAAACGCGAAAAAATATTTAAAAATTAAGGATATATTATCAAAGAAACCGAAGAGGACTTCAAAAGCGCAAACGATTCGCATAACTGTAAGGAGATATTATATCAATCAAATTGTCACGCCTTCTTCCCACAGGGATAGGCAGAGACAATGGAGCGCCACTTGCAACAATCCTGACACAAATCGCTCACTTCCTTCTCATTAACCAAGTATTAAATCACCAGTTATTATATGCAGGGCAATAGTTTATTATTATTAGTATGTGAAATCTGACTTCGACGTGCCTGATAGTATGCAAGTTTTTTGGCCGGCATAGTGACGGCGACTGAGGCAGCCGTGAACAAACTCGGTTTATCAGTCGTTGTCACTCTTGGACCTCCTCTTGCTTATCATCAGGCGGGACGAGGTCAAATGTCGTGACACAATAAAAAAAAGTAAGGTCCAACGACTCAAAATCTATCTATTACCAGATGCCTCAGTCACTGTGATGCCGGCAAAGGCATTTGTTTTTACTTATATTTTTATCAATCTAGTAATTTATTTTTACCGGTTTGTGTTCCAAATATTTTTTTTCTTCTATTTCTTCATACAGATTATAATGATGAATGAAATCGTATAATGTCATATCATATGGTCCAATTTATCAAATTATAATAACTTTATCTCTCACTGTTCAAATAAATAAGTACTTGTAAAATATATGTAACCTATCAACTTTTTTAAAATAATAATTACCACAATCAGACAGTGGTGATCATTTGTCCAGTCTGCCTGGGCGTATGCTATCTTTCAAGTGTACAGACCGTGAAGTGACTCACAACCCTTTGCATTAATCCTACTTTCATACTCCTACTGTCACACCAAGCATTCAGACGACAAGCGTGATGTATTAGTCACACAATATGCAACTGTTAATACAATATAGCCCAAGTCCCCATACAAAATGAATGACGTCCTTTTCAATCAAGCAAATTGTCACCCCTTTAGCCCAATGGGAAGGCAGAGACAATGGAGCGTCCACTTGCCACAATCCTGATAAAACTCCTTCGCTTCCCTCACATCCACAATTCTCATCATAAAATGTCTCCGATTTGGTCAGAGAACAAGGATGTGTTATTCATCTGCCATGATTAATGCATCGATCTACATCAGTTTTTTTTTATCTACTTTTCCTTATCCTTTACATGTGCCCAAAACATCTAAGCATTCCTATGCCAATCCTTATCACAGAACCTTTTAAACCACATCTATTGTGCACTGTTCTATTCCTCATTCTATCTGCTATCATCACTCCACATACATACACTCCTTCATGAGTAGTCATGAGCATTTCTACAGTATTACCTCTACCCTCTTACTTCTTCTATAAATAGCATACTTCTTGTTCAGCTTAACAGTACTTTAATTTAAAAAAAACACTAGACTAACCTTTTATACATAATAATCTGTATAGTTCCCAGTGTGAGAATAAATCCACCAATGACAATGGCAGATATCGTTTCCATAAAACATTGGGAAATTCCATGGTCCACCCACACTTCACCTAGGGTCACATTGGGCGGACAATACTCCATTATGGAATCTAAAATAGTAATACCATTCATTATAATACAGTATTTTAATCAATAAGAGACACTTTGCACACAGTTTGCTATTGCAATTTAGACCATATTTATATAGCAATTTACTAGCCTTTTTTAAATGGCAAATATGCTGAACAGGGGCTAGTCCTAGTGTTTGCAAACCTAATTACAATTTGGCTTTATATTAAAATAACACTTACGCAATAATCAATTGTCCGACACATGTTTAATAAACAATGTCGCTCAATAATTACATTACTCATTTTAAATAGAATATTGATAACTAATGCATTGTACAATTGTATAATTAGGGCAAAATAATTTACAAGGTTGAATTCGCTTAATAATTCAATAATATAAAAATGTTAACAATAAAAAAATTAAAACCAATAATTAAACAAATACAACCGGTTTTTGTTGAATAAAAATATTTATATAAGGTATGGAAAAAGGAACTTACATTGCCGTTTTATATACAGTTATTTACAAAATACGTTCCACTATAATATGTTATTCGAGCCTAAAGCTGACAATAAACTGATAGAACTGATATCACAAAACAAATTCACCTAATCATGATAAAACATCTGACTTTTCTTGCCAGTGCTGGCAGATGGGAATGATGTCGAGAACCAGTACATAAATTATGTTTAGGAACGGACGTAACACGACCTTAATTTTTTTATTTTATAATGTGACTCGACATTTGACCTTAGCAACGTGATGGTAATATAAGCAAAAGCAGTTTATATATATTTGTACAATAAGAATAAAATCATGAAAATGAAGTTTCGATAAAAATAAATATTTTTTCGATCTCATTTTATTTTAGGTATCGAATGAAAAAAAATCAAGCATTGTACATAATGGGGTGCAATATCAGACCACACTACTTTCTTGTGTGTCTTTCTGCTTGACGTATCGCTTTAGTGATTCGGAAAGCAGTGGGCCGGTGCAACCTGGTCATCAGTCAATAAGTTCCTTTAGGGAGTAAACCGCAACACAAACATAAATGTCTCGAAAACTAAGCGATATCGAAATAAAATACTCTATTAAGTCGAGGTTTATGGGGATACATTGCCTATTTAATTTATTCAAACGAATTAATTTGGTCGTGCTTAATAAATAAAAATTATCGCGCTAAAAAAAATATAAAATGGTAGCGCTGGAAAATGACACTTTTATTTTTACTTTTTCCTGGCTAAGACCGAAATAATTTATCCCATATGTGAACTTATTTATTAACATATTTCTTATTTATTAAAATGTTTTATTTAATTAGATCATTTTGAGTATAAAAGTTTAATAAATTAATTGGAATATATTCGTATATTTTATTATTTAGTGAAGGAGATTGGACCGATTAGGGAGTGGAAAACGATTGACGAAGAACGTAACCCTAATTCGTTCGGTCATGAAGTGACGGGCGAGTGCGGGTGATGGTGGATCGCGTTTCTCGTCGTAGCGTTTTAATTTTATACGAAGTGCATTAGTTATTAGCAAAATTAATTAAATAAATTTTATGATTTAGTAGAATAATAGTTTAATACTAGTCCTAATGTCCAGTATAAACTATGATATTGTAATTTGTGAGCATGTGTCAGCAATCATCAACAAATTGTGCAGTGTTACAGTGAGCAGTCGTCATGTGAAGATGGTTATGACGACCAGCTGAAAATATCTTTTAATTGCTGTTGTTTGTGTTGTGGTGCCTGTGTTCTTTGAGATTTGCCTAGTGAGGGTGACAATTTCAATCTCAAAATGGCGGACCTCGAAGCAGTACTGGCCGACGTCAGTTACTTGATGGCTATGGAAAAGTCGAAATGCACTCCAGCAGCAAGAGCGAGCAAGAAAATTATCTTACCAGACCCAAGGTACGTCACTTACGCACCCGCATATTTGAGGCCAATGACCCCCACAACAATAATTGTTTATCATTTTGATCATGTTTACACAAGTGTTTACATTAAAAAAAATAGTTATCAGGAAATGCATTTAAAAATAAGAAGAGTTATCTTAATTGAGTGATTTCTTTGTCTTTTGATATAGCTACAATAGATTTCAAATAAATAATTAGAAATGATGGTGAAACCAATTAGATTCCAATCAGAGGTGTAGATATTTAAAAATTATATTATGATTTCTATTTTTTTTTACATTTGTATAGTAATCTACCTAATTTAATAAATTATTTTTAAATATATTCAACGCTTATAGGTGCTGTGTAGCTTAGTCAGAGTGGCCGTGCAGGGTTTTCAAATGTAACTTATACGACCTGAACTGACAGACACCCAGTTTGATCTCTGGGTTTAGTTGTTCAATGTACACTTTAAAAAAATAAAACTCCAATATTTATAACTGTATAATAATTATTGCTGTATAGTGTATAATAAATTATTGCTGTATAGCAATAATTATTATACAGCCAGAAGATGTCCACTGCTGAACATTATAGTGATGGCGACAGGGGCAACCGTGAACTGACATTCTAAACTACGATATGCCATTTGCATCCACCGGTTATTTGTGAATAATGGCATTAGAATATGTTAAAAATATATATTCATTTTAACTATGCAGTTATTATTTTATTTTAATTAATTTGTTCTACATCCATATACTTATGTATACCTAGTTTTTAGAAGTCATTTAAATTGGTTTAATTACATTTACAAATAAATTAAAATTAACCTGCAATCACAACGACGGCAAAGACTTAAAAAGTCAGATTAAAATAATAAAATTGAACCAATAGCATAAGCTAAAACCCTCGTGCAAAACTTCAGATAATATTGCAATATCTTATTTAATAAAAGTAATCTGATGAAATGCAAATAAAACATATTTGTGAATGAACTTAGGTATTGTAAAAGTTATGGCATTGATATTATGTTTTTAATGAATTGCAATTGCTCTGCAATGTCATTCTTAATTGTACTGTTATGTATTAGTTAAATAAACATTTGACCTTAATTACTTTTATTTTTATGAGAATAAAGGAAGTTGTTATAATAACTCATCTCCATAATTTTTATTATAATGATAAAATGTTTAATAATTATACTTTTAGTATCTATAATCTAGGATTTTTATGATCATTGGTATATTGATATGATTTCAAGGGTGATTAAAACTTCATGCAGTATCATCATTAATTGCATCATCTTAATTACTACAAGGATCGTCACAGACAACGAAGTGCCTTGACGTCCATAATTTCTTTCACAAAGATAGTTTATGTGCACTGCTAGACGTAGTTTAAAAAAAAAAGTCATCCATTTGTATTTATACCATGGTCGCATCATATTTCTCCTAATTAGATACAAATAATAAGCAATCAATCAAATTGATTGATTATTATTTGTCAATCAACCAAATTGATTGATTATTATTTGTCTCCTCCCCACAGAGATAGGCAGAGACATAGAGCACCACTTGCCATGGTCCACACAACTCCCTCGCTTCCTTCACATCCACAATTCTCTTTATACAAGCTCTATGGTTATGTGCACTAGGCATCTCAGCATTCTTAAGGATGTCTCCGATACACTATATAATAATCCCATATATTACATAAAACATTCAATTCAAATTGTACAAATACATTAAAAAAAAAGGTTACTAAATTAATCACAATATCTTGCGTATTATATTTGCAAACATACGTAATTATTTACAAGGTGCGTCATTGTTAGGGTCAAATGTCGTGCGAACATAATAAACAAATGGAGCGCGCGTTAATAAGTATGAACAGTGGAGAGAGGTATGAACAGTACTCACTGTGACTGTGTTGGCTGTAATGCTAAGCAAAAGTTCAGGATACATGTCAAATGAACTTAGTATTTTGTAACGAATTATTTATTTGTATACACTGTCGAGATAGACAATTGAAGCAATAATTATTTTAAAGATTGCCGACGGCTAAAATCACCGACTTAGTTTATCGTCAATATCCCGGTTACAGGAGCTTTTTCACGCCTTTCTCGAATTATCAAAGCAAGTGGTGAAGTATCGGATCGTGAAGTGACTAAGTCGTGTTTCGGGATCAGCTTGTAAGTTGCCGGTTGCATTTAGGCCGGCAGTGGATGCGAGTGCCACTTACATTTATTTAACTCTAGAAGCAGTCACCATTATTTATGTACCGCACTCCAGCCTAACATCTGGCGGGATGCTGTGACAACGTCGAGCCACAACAAAAACATCGATAGCGCAACTAATATACAGTCACATTAGCTTGGAGACGTTTTTGCATTTGTAGTAGTGCGCCTAAGAGTTTCCATTACGTCCACACTCTTTCGAAATCTTGGTCAGACGGAAGCTCTTCGGGTTTAAAACGACATATATCGAAGGACAATCGGGCTAAATATATAAATAAATAACAATATATAAAAGTTGTTTATTAATTTATTTGCTAACTGTACACTTATACAAACGCAAATACGTCTCCAAGCTAAAGTAAATAGAAGATCGTAACATCTTTACGGTAAGAAGGCGGTAAGCCACGACATAATAGAAATGCGCTCTTAGGCGTGTGTAGTACAAATGCAATACCGTCTCCAAGCTAATTTGACTGTAACTGCTTACAATTCACATAAGTATGCGCGCTCTATATATAGCGCACTTCGCACACTTAGAATATAAATATGTATGTTTATATTCTAAGCGTGCGAAGTGACCAACTTTAGTGGTATAATTTTATTGGGCTTATTTTATGAGGTCATTTATTAGCACACAAAATGACTCATGTGAAATTATAATAACCGATTTTAGCGAAACAACCTCTTTTTAATTAGATGTAACAAAGCTAATGATGATGATGAATATGTAGATCTGTTTCTTTATTGCGCCTCGACATATGACAGCACCTGCCAGATTTGAAGTTGGAGTGTGGTCCACGAATAGAGGCGACTGCTACTACGTTACTACAATTAAATTACTGCAAGTAGCAGTCGTATTTACTGTGCCGTCCTAGTTGGAACCGGCAATTATCAAGCTGATCCCAAAAGTCACCTAACGGTCTGTACAGATGAACCCTGGATCGGCAGACTGGGCAGATGTCCAGCAACTGTCTGTTTACCACGCGACTGAGGTGTTGGTTGTCCTGAATGTTTGATCCATTTTTATGTTTTTTTTTATTAAGACATACATCTGACCTCAACTCGCCTGATGATAGTCGCCTCAAGCTGCTTCTTCACGCATCGCTTGAAGGATCCAAGGTCATAGGATGGAGAGAACACATGGGCTGGCAAAGCATTCTGATGTACATTTCTAATTATTTAAACGAGAAGGCAACACTTTTTAACAACATTTAAAAGCGATTCGCTTAATATAAACAGTGATTCGGAATGTCGAAGTTCGGATAAATGAAGTTCTGCTGTAGTTTAGTATAGAAATGTAAAAAAATAATCGATATAATATCGTGCGGCTAGTAAAACGCCAGTCACGTTATATGCTGAAAAGATACACTAGTTGCTTTCAAACAAACGCTTCACCTTCAAAAAAGCTCGTAAACATTATTTTTTTCTACCATTTACGTAAGCATTATTATTAATATTTATTTAATATTCAATTAGCAGTAGGTTTTTCTATTGTAGGTCAGTCTTGTGATAATGTAAATTGTAAATATAACTTGTATGTGACAAATATAGTGTCATGCTAGTTACTTAGTCAAATAAAACATTTTTTTAAAATATCAATCAATCAAATTGTCACGCCTTTTTCCCACAGGGATAGGCGGAGGCAATGGAGCGCTACTATATATGTGCAGTAAAAATAATCGCATTCGGCACCCCGTCTGTTGTGTGGTCCGTGAATGGAAGCGACTGGTAGTTAAATAACTGCAAGTAGCAGTCGCATCCACGCATCGGCCTAGTTGCGACATAGTGGATTCGACAAACTCACTTCACGGTCACTACACTTCAAAGTTCAAGTTGCTGTTAGTACATGACAGCGAAATGACGAACTTGCATGGATGTTTGACATCTTCGTAGCCAATCAGTGAATAGCAAATCAAAAGGTATAAATTGATTGGTCACTTGCGACCGCGACGCTATTTCACTGCCTTTTTGTCGCCATAATGTATTAAGAGAATGGGGGCCCTGGCATACACGCTGACAAGCAGTTATTTAAATAGATCAGTAAATTAATATAAACTTAACTATAGTAAAGAAACGCTGACTTTCGGCTTTGATACTGTGGCTTTTATATATTCTTACCAGTCAGTTGTGTGAACTAATCGTCAAATATGAAGCAACTTAAATGTAAAATATTTAAGTATTTAAATTATATTTTATAATTCAAGAATTGGTGGTTAATTTAATTTTAGAACGGACAATCAATTAGAATAATGTTTTGTTTATTAATTCTTTCATGTTACCTTTTTAATTTCGGCATAAAGCGGGTGTCGACGGATATGAAACGGGCCATTGACGTTGCGCGGCTCTGTTGAGAAATGTTCATATTAAATAAAGAATCTGTTTTCGGCCCACGCACTTTTGGATGTTAAAAATCTTAATTAAATTTCTTTCTCTATAAATTATTTGGTAACTTCTAAAATAATAAAAATCTCTAAGAGTGGTGGGTGTGTCGGTCCGGAGAAGTCCACTTTTGAGTATACGGATCGTGAAGTGACTTAATCGCGTTTCGGTATCAGTTTGTTAGTTGCTAGTTCCAGGATGCGACTGCTAGTTGCTTGCGCCTCTGTATGGACCTCACTCCAGCTTTACGTCAGGTGTCGAGACCCAATAGTAAAAAAAATATAATAACGTGTTATTATTAACAAATCGGAGATATCCTCAAGAAAGCTGGGTTGCCTAGTGCCCATAACCGTAGATCTTGTATGAAGAAAATGGATGGGAGGGTGGCGCTCCATCGTCTCTGCCTATCCCTGTGGGAATGAGGCGTGACAATTTGCGTGATTGATTATTTACAAATTACATAAAGAACAATGTAACGATCAATAGAATCAAATTAAATTGTGATATCATCATTTGAAGTAAACAATTAGCTGTAATTAAGGCATCTTTATTTCAGGGTAGGGTCTGTTATTTAGTAGGGTATCTATAGGGGTATCAATAATCCCAGTGGTCACAATAAAACTGCCAAATGTTAGGCTGAAGTGCTCTAATAACTGCAAGCGTGGACGACAGGCGTGGACGAACGGTTAGCGATTGGTTTATTGCGCTATAGTCCCGGCCAGAGCAAATGTATGTTTCATAGTTTTTATTTTTAATATTTAATTATATTAAATATTGCAAATGTTTGTTAAAAAAGGCGGATATTTGTTTCGGGTCTGGTTATCAAAGAGTGGTAGGCAGTGGTACCCAGTCTGCCGATCCGAGGACATCCACCACTTACAAGTTTACAGACCGTGAAGTGATTTGGTCACGTTTAGGGATTAGCTTGTAAGTTGCCGGTTCCAACTAGGCCGGCATAGTGGATGTGACTGCTACTTACAGATATTGAATTGTACGAGTAGTAGCAGTGACATCCATTCATGGACCACTTCAGCATAACATCAAGCTGGGTGCTGTCATATGTCGACTCACAATAAAAAAAGTTGCAAGTCGCAGCTTGCATTCGTTTCCATGGCAGACAGACATAACAAGACCTCCGCTGAACCCACAATAAAAACCCGACAACATAAAAAGACCGTCTCAGTTCACGGCTGCCTCAGTTGCCGCCACTTGAAGGATCCAAGGTCTTTCTTGTCGATTGCTCTACAAAGAAACGATACACCGACCTGTGCGGGTATTACGAATGTAAAAAGACGAGGTAGGAACAAGTCTAAAGAGCTCCTCGGAATATTTTTTTATTTATTTTTTTATTGTGACTCGACATATGACAGCACCCCGCTTGAATATATACCGCTTTTCCGTGGTATAGCCGATAAAGGACGCACAATGGCGCTGTCTCTGCGACTTCGTGTGACCTCCGCATTTCCTATGACTTTGGCAGCTCGGCGCTGGAATGAATCTAGGGCATCGAGAAGATACTTGGTAGAGCCGTCCCAGAGGTGCGAACAGTACTCCGCGCAGGAGCAAACTTGAGCCTTGTATAGTAACAGTACTATACAAGGCTCGAATTCGGCTTCGAATTAATAATAATGATAATTATATTTATAAGTAAGTAAAAGTAAACTCTATTCGTGCGTCGGAGCTGACACACTTTTTTAAGTATAATCGATGTATCACTCATTCAAAACAAAGAGACAATACAAATTAACTAAGTGACCTTGTGAACTACGCGTACACAATTTCAAGAATTAATTATTTGCTCATTGTTAGTCGGATATTTGTTAGAATTAGTGTGAAGCGTGTTTCCTTATTTAAATGACCGTAGTTCGTTAAGTTTGATAAAAATGCCTGTTCCTAAAAAACTCTGTTAATTATCTGCTATCAATTACGTACGTAATATTTTGTTGACTGAGTTTACGTTAAAGTTGACGGAGTGTAAATGCATTTTTTTCATTTACACCCGTACCGCACTTTCTGGCAGCATTACACTCCAGAAAGTGACACTTTTGTTGCCAGCTCGCAGTACAGTAATTAGTTGTATGAAAAAAAGTACGATTGCAGTTCCATCTACCAGGTTCAATTGTGAACTAAACAGATAAAAAAAACATTAAAATGGGTCCAGCCGTTCAGAAGTTCAGTCACATACAGACGAAGAGAATAAATATCTTACCTAAATAAATATATAAATTAAGCAGCTTTCATCTCAACTATAAATTTTTCTAGGTAATAGGTAGTTTTTTGTAGTTTTCTAGACCTATTTTCTACACCTAAAAAGGTGTAAAGCAGTCATTTTAGAAAGTAAGTTACACCTTAACTGATATTGGCTCGTTTTTAATCACGTTTATGAGTCACTAACTGGCGAATACCACTGTTTGCATTCCATTAAGGCTTGGTCATACAATTCTGGGAACGACGATGGCATCGCCGCGGTTCAAGAGACATTTGATTCACGACGCGACCTGTTAGGAAAGATTAATGGCTTCGTGAAATACACAATCGTTATTCGTACGAAAACAGTGACAGTAAGAAAACGCTTCTTATTCATTACTGGAATGCCTTTAAACTGTCTTACTTATGCTGGGTAAGTCGTAGATTCAACGCTTATATGTTATAATAGTTTTATTTTAGTAGCAGTCGCAATCGGTAACTTTCAAGATGATCCCGACTCGCGACTAAGTCACTCAAAAATTTAAAATTAAGTCCATCTATGCATAACATAATAGGCACTAGACATCCTAGTTTTCTTAAGGATATCTTCGATTTGATCGGAAACACCCTCCTGGGTCTGCCTCGCTTAACGCATCCATCGACTTCAGATGTATAAATTCCTTTCGTCAATCTACTTTCACTCATCCTTTCCTGAAATTTAGAATTTCACGTTGTTTCATGTTCCCTCCAAGACTAAGTTTTTCCGCCGCTTTACTATTTAAAACTATTATTCTTACCCGCATGTGACGGATTAAACATCTAGCGTGTTTCTAGGAAGAACTTCTTTCCTTTCTAGCGAAGTAAGGTTCTAGAGTGGAGACCACGAACCGGAAGACGCAGCGTAGGTAGGCCTACTAGGTGGACTGACGACATAGTGAAAGTCACGAATAACAGGTGAATGCAACTGGCATCTTATCGTTTGAAATGGCGTTCTAAGGGGAAGGCCTATTTCAGCAGTGGACGCCTTCTGGCTGATGATGATGTGTTTCTTATGGCTCTTTCATCCACTGAGGTCATGATAAATAACTGAATTCCATAGCATTTAATTGAACAACTCTGTAATACTATATGGATTAAATTTAGGTTTAAAATTTAGCACTGGCCAATTGCCCACGTTGATTTATCTTTTGTTTGCATAAACATGGCTTGTAGCAGGTAATTAATTTCTATAAATGCGTCAAGTAAGTACATCGACCGTTGTTTTAACCGGTTTTTCAGTTCGAATGCGTCACAAAGACGTTTGTAAATGTTATAAGCTATCATTAGATTTACTGCTTGACGCAAACAACTAGTCTTGATGTATTCTGTCCTGTTACTATTGCTGATAAATCCATTGTAGTATTTAACTCCCAATGTAAGCTGCAATTTAGACTATGACTTCAGCTTTAAAAGAACTATTTGTAAAAGAAAATAAATTGGCAGTACTTTACTTTTAGGTGTCTGGCCATCGATGTGTCAGGCTTATTAGGTTTATGTATAGGTTGTCTAATTATAAATGACGCGCTCCTCCACTTTATTAGTTTATTTAAATGTGTGAATGTAAATATTTCTAACTATACAATTATACTTTATCAGCGTACTCCTCCTTTTGTGTCCAACCAGCAACTGAATGACCAATTACAATTGCATTTTCTGTGTGTTCATTCATGTTTTATTGTCTCTCGTGTGCGCAAATGCGGTGGAGGGGCGCGTCATTTCGGCTTAGACAGACTATATTAGTATTTTTTTAACTATCATGGATAAATAAATAAATAAATATACAAATCTCAGAATTTCTCATATCAATTTAATTGTCACTCGACATGTGACAGCACCCTGCCTGATGTTAAGCTGCAGTGCGGTCCATGAATGGATGTCAGTGCTACTACAATTTATAACTGTAAGTAGCAGTCATATCCACTATGCCGGCCTAGTTGGAACCGGCAACTTACAAGCCGACTCCGAAACGCGACTAAATCACTTTACGTTCTGTATACTTGTAAGTGGTGATACTACCCCGGATCGGCAGAATGGGCATCTATACTAATATAATAAAGCGGAAGAGTTTGTTTGTTTGTTTGTTTGTTTAAACGCGCTAATCTCAGGAACTACTGGTTCGAATTTAAAAATTCTTTTTGTGTTGGATAGAACAATTATCGAGGAAGGCTTTAGGCTATAAAACATTACGTTGCGACTTATAGAAGCGAAGAAACAGTGGAAAATGTGGAAAAAACGGGGAATATTATTCGTCTTTGAGGGCTTCCGTTGCGTGCGCTGCGAAAACCGTTCGAGATACCCAAAAAATATGTATGAAAGAATTATTCCTCTTTAAATTATCTAAAAAAATGTCCGCGACCATATATGTCTATCTTTTAAGATTAACTCACAATAACCGTTTTTATGATAGTCAAATTTGGTCTAAATTAATGCATTATTACAAATTATTTGTCAGAGTTGTATTAACATAATAATATTATTCTTTATCAAAATAAATGTGTTATTAATTAAGAGTATTTAACTGTGAACAAAATTGTCATTGACATCACCTAATTTCAATAAACATCTTATAAGATAATACAATTTTAAAATAACTCTGAAACAAAATTCACATGCGTCGCATGATGAGCGCTAACCGGCGGGCGAGGAGAGGCGGTGCTTGCGGGCGAGGCGGAGGGGGGTGTAGCTCTACGAGGTATAGTCTGTCTAAGCCGAAATGACGCGCCCCTCCACTGCATTTACGCATACGAGCAAATATAAAATATGGATAAAACACACCGAAAATGCAGTAATTGGTTATTCAGTTGCTGGTTAGACACAAAGGAGGAACGAACGTGATGAAGTTTAATATTATAGTTAGTAATATTTGCATTCACACATTTAAATAAACTAATAAAGTGGAGGGGCGCGTCATTTATAGACAGACAAGCATACTATGCGATCGGCTCCCTACTGATCGGTTGAATGCAGCGTTAATTTGTTTTTACGATTTAATATCATCGTGCAAAATCCATTTTTATACAATTTCATTTTGTAGTAGTTTTCTCTATAGTAGGTAGTGTTTGTTTTAAGTGTAGTATTTTGTTTCTAATATTTTCACAATAACACTTTATTTGTTTTGTTGTAAATAATACCTGTAGGTGTCATCTACATTCTTTCAAGGTTAGGTTTTACAATTCTTATTAGGTTAGGTTTTAGTTTAAGCATACAGTTAGTTGGGTTAAGTTTTCATTTCCTTCGTTCTTTCTTCGTCACTGTAATGCCTAGAAAAAGGACTCAGCGTTTTCGGCAGACTGCTGCTGCAAAGCGGCTGCGAATTTTGTGCACAAGAAAATAAAACTGAAAATATATTTTACGCAGAAGTACTCTAAAATACACTTCTCGCATAAATTAAAGGAACAAGAAAATTTTCTAAATTTTTTGGCAATTTTCAACAGGCTGTATTTCAGTGAAAAATGGTCGTACAAGAAATGAAAAAACATAGCTTTTGAAGCTTAAAGACTCTAGTTTTCGAATTTTTAGGTTAAAAATTTTTTGGAGCACCGGTAGCCCTGAAATTCTTGGATAAAGCACGAATAAAAAATTTTACATTTTTTTTATAATTTTCTTTTCGCTCTACGGACATGGAAAATTTTTTTCAAGCTTGACCAATGCATAAGTCCCATATCCTGTTTATTCAGCTTTAATTTGTTTTTTGCGGAATTCAGATACGATCATTTGTCTTCGAGATATCGAATTTTGAATGCAAAAGGATCCTTTTTCACTCAACTGCCAATATCTCTGAAATTACTGGTCACCCAGCGAGCAGACAGAAAGTTTCGTTATTTGCAGAAAATTTCCTACAAAAATTAGTCATGGTCGATTGGAAAAAATTTTTTTTTCCGCCTGTAACGTTAACGTGAAAAAAGAGCAACAAAATGCCATTTTCCCTTTTTTTGGTTAATCGACTGTATCTTCGGCAATGTTGGGGGAAAAGCTTAGGTTAGAAGAAATTTTTTCAGGCTAATGTACCCCAAAGGCCGTCCTAAATTTTAGATCGCTCGGCCCAGCGGTTTTCCTGGACTGATTGATAATTGATAACTGATTCACCGCTGGCATTAGCGTTATCCAAAGCATACCACGTGGAGGTTGCACGGTCGGATTTACGCTTCTTTTGTGCTTACGCACGTGTGTTATGATTCTTCGGAAAAAATAGGACCCTCAGGTCGTTCAGCTCCACAGTATTTAACGACTCCAAACTCAATTTCTAAAGTGTGAAATGTGTGTATGTGTGTGTATCGTGTGTGTGTATCGTGTTCAGTATCGAGTGTTCCCGCCTCTACTCCTAATTACAGCAATCTTTGTCGCATATTCGCTTTATGCAATTTCAGATCATTCGTTGAGGGATCTGACGCCAAACTCTTATCAAAGCGTTCTCTAATGCTGCTAAATTATTCAGATTGGGATAATTTTGACGCAATCGGCGGCTCAATATGTCGTGACGTGCTCTATGGGATTCAGATCAGGACTCATTGCAGGATGCCTCAACAATCTAATGATGTTAGTCTGAAAGAATTGACGGGTGATATTCGCTGTGTGAGGCCTAGCATTATCCTGCATAAAAATAAATCCTCTCCTGTTTCTTGCTAAAGGTAACACCTGAAATCGCAAGATTCGGTCGATGTAACGCCTAGCATTGAGAGTGTCTCGAACAATCACTAAAGGAGTTCGATAATCCTGTGAAATTGCAGCTCAAACCATCACCGATCCCCACCGTGAGCAGCTATGGGACGAATAAAACACTGTTTATAACGTTGACCTGAACGACGCCAAACTCAAGGTCTTCGGTCGTTACCATACAGGCAAAACCGAATTCGTCGTTTTTATTCGTAAAAAAATTTTTTTCAATTTTTTTTTTGTTAATCAATCTTCAGAAAACTCAAAATTGAGTAAAAAGCCGAAAAAAATGAAATTATTGATTTTTAAAAAGATTAAGTCAAGTTTAAGGAACAAAAATCTTGTTCCCTTAATTTTTTCAAAATTTCAACCACTCGGTCCAGAAAAACCGCTGAACCGATCGATCTAAAAATTTAGGAGGGCCTTTGGGGTACATTAGACTGAAAAAAATTCTTCTAACCTAAGCTTTTCCCCTAATATTGCCGAAGATACAGTCGAATAACCAAAAAAAGGGAAAATGGCATTTTTTTGCTCTTTTTTCACGTTAACGTTACAGGTGGAAAAAAAAAATTTTTCCAATCGACCATGACAAATTTTTGTAGGAAATTTTCTGCAAATAACGAGACTTTCTGGTCGCTCGCTGAGTGACCAGTAATTTCAGAGATATTGGCAGTTGAGTGAAAAAGGATCCTTTTGCATTCAAAATTCGATATCTCGAAGACAAATGATCGTATCTGAATTCCGCAAAAAAGAAATTGAAGCTAAATAAACAGGATATGGGACTTATGCATTGGTCTAGCTTGAAAAAATTTTTCCATGCCCGTAGAGCAAAAAGAAAATAATAAAATATTTGGAATGTTTTTTATTCGTGCTTTATCCAAGAATTTCAGGGCTACCGGTGTTCCAAAAAGTTTTTAACCAAAAAATTCGAAAACTAGAGTCTTTAAACTTCAAAAGCTATGTTTTTTCATTTCTTGTACGACCATTTTTCACTGAAATACAGCCTGTTGAAAATTACCAAAAAATTTAGAAAATTTTTTTGTTCCTTTAATTTTTGCGAGAAGTATATATTCTTTTTAAAACTACTTTAAAATATATTCTATTAGTTACGTAATTTAATCGTCTAAAATAAGTCGCGGGTACAGCTATAGGTAATTTATAATAAAGCTGAGCAGGTAGGTAAACAAAAAATTAATATGATTCCCAAAATGACTATTTCACGCGGACGCAGTCGCGGGCACAGCTAGTCTTTAATAAGTTTTTGTATTTTAATAAGTATTTGTCGTAATTGCATTAAAAATTCACATTACTAAAGTGTCTAAGTAATAAAATTATCACGATTCAATTCTCACAGTGTTAGGAAAACAATAATCGCCACTTTCCACGATCCTAACACATTTCAATCACATCTTCCTATCCACAATTTCTTCATACAATATCTACACGTTTATGGCTAACTGTGGCATCTGCTTTTTTTTAAAACGTCCCCGATCGAGTTACAAGCTTATGGGTTGTCTCGTGTTCTCCTGATAATCTATTTATTTCTCATCTATAAATCTTATTCTTGTCGATCTCCGTTAGTACTTAAAACAGTTTTATTCGGGTAAGTTAAATTGGGAATTGGTAATCCGAAAAATTTATGAACAAAATAAATAGATTATCACTAGGACTTGGTTATGGAGCCTATAAAAAAAGTCTGTACATTGTACGATCAACATAAAAAATGAGCCCTGGTTGTCGCATAGTGTAAACAAAACGATAAAACAATGTTTCAGGCCACGAGTTACAGTCACCATTGTTATTTTTATTGCTAATACTGCTAACGGTACAATGATTTCTTGACATTTCTTTGGAGAGAAAATAATCCTTTTTATTGTCTCTGTCTATATTTAGAGCTTTGGTGTCAGTTGTTGTTTTTTATTGAGACACGACGTAACTTCAGTATATGTGTTTAGTTCCTTCGATAAGTTCGATAACTGGTCAACCTATTTATCTGAAACTCTTGCAAATCAGGATGAAATTATAGGATTTGTAATACTTAGTTAATTTGGTAGATAAAAATCCTGCATCCCATCAGTACAGTTTGCTTTCTAGAGCGAATTTTTTTTTGTAGAAGTTTGTTGGTCTAAAGGCGTCATCAACTGAAAAAAATACGATTCAGTTAACGGTATTTTTCATTACTTGGCCGTCGCTATAGCGGCCAAGTTTATAGGATGTGAGGGGAAAACATGAGTTGTTCTGCAAAGAAACGACTCACCGAACCTTCTAGTTCGACCGCTGAATAAGGCGACTGAATGCGGATGCATCCTTCTACTTGTACGAGTAGGATATAAGTACCTATCACAGTAGTAAAAAGACGAGGTAGAAACAAGGTTGAAGAGCACCGGTACCAAAGTTAAAATATCTTTTTGTATCCATGGTCATATACAACCGTTTTTTTTTGTTGCATTTTTTATCTATATAACAAACTACCATTTTATATAATAACAGAGCTTTATAAGAGGTGACTGAAAAGGCGTGATAATTTGATTGATTGACTGATGAATTGAATTACTCAATTGGATTGGATTTTAAAAGTGGTAGGCAGTGGTACCCAGTCTGCCGATCCGGGGTAGTACCACCACTTACAGGTATACAGACCGTGAAGTGATTTGGTCGCGTTTCGGGATCAGTTTGTAAGTTGCCGATTCCAACTAGGCCGGCATAGTAGATATGATTGCTACTCACAGTTATTGAATTGTAGCAGCAGTGACATCTATTTATGAACCACACTCCAGTTGAACATGTCGAGTCACAATAAAAAATAAATTAATAATATTTATCATTGTTTTTTTTTTGTTTCAGTGTACGGAGTGTTATGCACAAATATATGGAAAAGAAGAATGAAGTTAATTTTGACAAAATATTCAATCAAGTTTTAGGTAAGTGCGTTTTCAAATGAAAAATATTAATTTCTCTGTAATAATGTGAATATCCCACGCGACTGTGTGTGGGCAGTGTTTTAATTTTTATATATACATACCTACGCACGATAGCGTTATTAATAAAACATAATACAATTTTATTATAAGCTAGGTAAAATAAAATGACAAGAGTGGGTTACAATAGGTCTTACAATACGCGTTATTAAATAATTTTTATTTACTTCGCAATAGGGCTAAAACGTCCAGGTAAATAGATTATGTTTTTATTCTATTCTATTAGGTTATTTAAAAATAAATGGCAGTTTTCAACCTTATTTTTTTAGGATTTCGTACCCCTACTGGTTAATTTTTTGTAGGGTCAATTGTGCTATGTGCAGCCTTGCATTATCGTAATATAAAATCGGTTCTTTTATTTTGATTAATGCTAAATGAAGTTTTAAGTGCATTTTGTCCATTTTGTGACAGTTATCATTTTGCTCAGATGGATTGTTATAAATTACAATGACTTGTATGTAGTGGTACTACCCCGGATCGGCAGACTGGACAAATGGCCACCATCTGTCTGCTTACGACTTTTAATTATTCTATTATTAGCCTATTTATTTGTCCCACTGCTGGGCAAAGACCTCTCTCTCTTTTTCCCATGACAGACGACATGGCTCTCATCACGAGGGGATTGAATATCTCCAACAAAATGTAACATACCTTGAACATATAGTTTCCTTCCAGACAAGGAAAGGAATGAAAATAAATAAATATTATAGTAAAAAGAATAAAAAAGTATTTATTGTGATTTGGGTTCAAAACCACTAACGTAATACCTATAAGATGGAAAAGCACGTGTTGTAGACATTTTACGTGGAGCGTGTTACGAACGGGTGCACTGTCGTGAAATTAGTCCGCTCGGGAACCCTGTCTGTGCTCTTAAAAAACTAATATATTAAATTATTAAATAGTTTGAAAGCTCACGTACCTTTTTATAGGGTTCGATGTTCTGTGATCAATATTTTTGTAACAAAAAAGTTCTTTTGAAGTATGGTAGCCAGATAATGGTGGTTATTTGCCAAGCCTGCCGGTCCGGGTAGTACCGCCACTTTTAATTGTACAGACCGTGAAGTGACTTAATTCGGGATCACCTTGAAAGTTACTGGTTCCAACTAAGCATAGTGCAGCCGTCTCACACGACTTTTCCATCTCAAATTACGTTAGTGATTTTTGACCTTAAATCACAATAAATACTTTTTCTATCTGAGATTTTTTTTTCATTGTTTTTACAATAAAAGTCATATTTCCTTTCGAGCCTGTCTGGAAGGAGACTAATTGTCCAAGGACTTCATATATGCAATCCCCTTTTCTCTCCATGCACTATGCTGTCATAGTTGGAACTTTCTGCAATATACTTTATATTGCATCGCTTAAAATGATAAAAATACGAATTAAGGAGATTTCTGTCTTATAAAATTACATATTTTATGCGCGCTCATTCAGAATAGCTTGAGAACTTCATTATGTTCCACGACAATTACGCTATTAACATTTAGCGCGGTGAAGCAGAACTATGTACTAGAAATTTTTTGCTGCCACGTGGCTCATGACGTACGGCAATTATTGATATTTTGAATCAATTAGGGCGGCCGTTGATTATAAACTTTGGTCGCCCGGTTCCATCGATTGAGCACTTTTAACATCTATAAAATTGCTAAAAAAAATGGAAGTAAAATTCTTTATTGTAAACTCTTTATATTTTCGAAAGGCGGATTGAACGCTGTAAGGCCTTCTCTGACACTTAACCTGTGGGTTGCACAGAGAGCAAAAGTAGGCGAATTGATGAAATCGTATGGTTCATTATAAGATTTACGAGTATTATATAAACGAGACAGATCCAGAATTCAGAAGTGTTTGCCGACCAAATCAGAAAACATCCTCAAAAAATGTGGCTTGCCTAGTGCTTATAACCGTAGAGAAGAGATGTTTGTATGAAGAGAATTGTGGATGTGAGGAATGCGAGGGAGTTGTGTTAGGATCGAGGCAAGTGGCGATCTATTGTCTTTGCCTATCCCTGTGGAAAAATGCGTGACAATTTGATTGATTGATTAATATGTGAATATTTTAATTAATTAACAAATTGTATAATCATTATACAGAAACGTACAGGGTACCGTTGCAGAGTATCTCGGATTTTTGCGTTTTCCCATAGTGACGATTGAATGGTTAAAGCAGTTTGTTAAGGTGCCTATATTTAACAGAATCGCAATTCTTTCTAAAAATACCACATTCCATATCTTACATGTGGGGTCGAACGCAGTTCACGTGAAAATGAACGCCCGTAATGTTTCAAGTAAAATATTTAATAGTTACGCGACGTATGACAGCACCTCGCCTGATGTTAAACTGGAGTGCAGACTATGAACGGAGGCGACTGCGACTACAGTTAAATACCTGCAAGTAGCAGTCGCATCCACTCAGCCGGCCTAGTTGGAACCGGCAACTTATTTATTTTTATTGTGACTCGACATCTGACAGCACTCCGCTTGATGTAAGCTGAGTGCGGTCCATGAATGGATATCATTGCTACTACAATTCAATAACTGTAAGTAGTAGTCAAATCCACTATGCCAGCTTAGTTGGAACCAGCAAGTTACAAGCTCATCCCGAAACGCGACTAAATCACTTCACGGTCTGTAAACTTGTAAGTGGTGGTACTAGTCACTTTACAGTCTGTAAACTTGAAAGTGATGATACTACCTCGGATCGGCAGGCAGGCCTTGTGACCACCAACTGCTATTATCACTTACTATGGTAAGTTATACAAACTATATTAAAAGTACCGTTAATTTAATTGAAGTAAAATTGAGATATATGTCGTGTAGTTAGGAATACTTTATTGAACCTTGGTCGGTAGCTAATGATTTCCTTTTGCTTGCGATAAATCCATTTACAACTCAATGTGTCGTTTAACGCGTGGGATTTTACTCGATTTAATGTGGTCGTTGCGAATTTAATTTCGCATCAAATTATAAAATAATTAGTTAAATTGATGTTATGATATAAATGACGACACCCAGCGGGGTTATGTTGGCGAGTTAAAACGATTATCGTCTCTCGTCGGCGATTGTTTTTTATTTTTTATAGTGACTTGACATATGACAGCACCCCGCTTGATGTTAAGCCAAAGTGTGGTCCATGAATGAATGTCACTGCTAATACAATTCAATAACTGTGAGTAGCAATCACATCCACTATGCCGGCCTAGATGGAACCGGCAACTTACAAGCTGATCCCGAAACGTGACCAAATCACTTCACGGTCTGTATACTTGTAAGTGGTGGTACTACCCCGGATCGGCAGACTGGGTACCACTGCCTACCACTCTTTAGAAATAATAAAAGTCAAAATAATAAAAGTTAGGCTAAATCCAATAAAACGAGACTATTAATTGTTGCGGCGAATATCGTCTGTGCGACGACACGTTTGATCATTATCATCAATAGTCTCATTTTGGTGGATTTAACCTAGCTTTTATTATTTTGACAATCGTCGACGAGAGACGATAATTCTTTTAACTTGCCCAACCTAACCCCGCTGTTTGAAGTGCGGTCCATAAATGGGGCGACTGCCAGTACAGTTAAATAACTGCAAGTAGCAGTCTCATCCACCATATCTACCTATTACTCTCATCACTCTTTATAATATCGCTATTTAAAAAAAGGTTAATAATGATCTAGTAAAGGTGTTAATAATGACTATACCGGCCTAGAAAACAGTTTTAAATAAAAAGCGGTTTTTTTGACCGACAACCTTTCAAGAAGAGATCCAAGAGTGATGACGACAGAAAAAACAAAGTTAGTTCATGGCTGTCTAAGTCGCCGTCACTATGCCGGCCAAAGGTGCTTCTTCACGCATCGCTTGAAGGATCCAAAGTTATAGGATGGAGAGAACACATGGGCTGGCAAAGCGTTCCACCTTGAACTGACTCGGTTGTTTTCAGCCGTTGTCTCTGTTGGGACTTCCCTTTGCTTACCATCAGGGAAGTCGGGGTCAGATGACGAGTTACAATAAAACTAAAAAAGGTTCAATCTTTAGTAGATTTCTTTGGGGATTTTCAAGTGGATTTGTTGTAGCTTCCCTCCTCTAAGCTTCGAAACGTGCCGTTCACAACGTATTCATCTTATACAGTAATAGCAAGATGTTTTTGTTTATTTTGATTTAAATTGCTGAAGCAGTAAATAAACAAATGCTTTAGTCCTTATTTAGCTCTCTTGTTATTGTTATGTTTATTTATTTTATATCATCATGATCAATTTCACGCCTCAAATCCACTATGATAGTCGATGCTAGTAGTACGAGCGACTTTCGAGCTAAACCTGAAACGTGACCGACTCAAAAATACCTAATTTTCTTATTGTAATACTTTTAAATCAGCTGGTCCCAAAGATATATCTTGCTCTAAAAAATTAAATATCTGGGAAATCAAACGGATAATCAATTAAACTAATATAATAATACGTAATAAAACATTATGAAATTTTGTTTCTTCATGAAATCAGAAACACATTCTTAAAATGCAGGGGTCTGTAGTGACCATAACCAAAGATCATATTTTAAGAGAATTGTGGATGTAAAGAAAGCTTGTGAGTTGTGTTAGGATTGTGGAAATCAAGGCGTAAGAATTACAAATCAAAGCTATGAATCGTATATTTGCTCGGACCGGGAATCAATCCCGGGACTTTACTGGTGTACTATGACGCCTGTGGTGTCTGATGATGTTAATGTAATGATATTCGAAACTATCTAGGTTCTAAATAATTAGTTTGTATCATGTTTTTTTTTCTCTAAAAATAGCGCAAAATGATTGGATATATATTTTGTAGATACGTGTATTCACAGGAGCAAATTGTTTAATGTTGTATGTAGTTGAATATTAAATAGCGATCAAGCTAACCGGCTGTGAACGAGGAAATCGGGAAATTGACTTATCGGCTTTTCCCATCAGCTGACGTATGACATTCTATATACTATAGGTAATACCTATTATAGTTGTGTAGTAATAAAGATTGACGAAAATGATTTTTAATAGTAGATTATTTAAAATAAAAGTGTTTTTATTGTAGCATGACGTATGACAGCACCTCGCCTGACGTTAAGCTAATTGAATCGGGCGAATAATGCTTGTATAACTGCAAGTAGCAGTCGTATTCGCTGTACTGCTCTAGTTGAAATCTGATCCCGAAACTTGACTAAGTGGTACTCAGACAGTGGTACCCAGTCTGCCGATCCGGGGTAGTACCACGACTTACAAGTATACAGACCGTGAAGTGATCTGGTCATTTTCGGGATCAGCTTGTAAGTTGCCGGTTCCATCTAGGCGGGCATAGTGGATGTGATTGCTACTCACAGTTATTAAATTGTAGTAGCAGTGACATTCATTCATGGACCACACTTTGGCTTAACATCAAGCGGGGTGCTGTCATATGTCGAGTCACAATAAAAAAATAAAAAAAGTCACTTTACAGTCTGTACGCTCGGAAGTGGTGTTACTGCACCTGGTTGGCAGACCAGGCAAACAACCACAATTTGTAGGCCTACCACTCTTTAAGTCTTATGTTGAAAGTTAATGAACTTTCAAACGAAGTTTTCACCCGTATGTTAATAATATAAATGACTTCTAACTTCTAACCAATTGTTAATTGAACTAAGGCCGTTGGTGCACTATTCGAACAGGCGCGCGAACAATACCACCTTGTTCTATGCACGCAGAAGGGGTTTCAATGCTGAGAATAGTCAGATTCGTTAGAACATGGGCGTTTAGCTTAGATTTATTTTTTTGATTTATTTACTTTTTTATAATTAGCTTGTCTAACTATAAATGACGCGCCCCTCCACTTTATTAGTTTATTTAAATGTGTGAATGCAAATATTAGTAAATATATATACTACTATACTTTATTAACGTGCTCCTCTTTTGTGTCTAACCAGCAACTGAATGACCAATTGCAATTAAATTTTCGGTGTGTTGCATCCATATTTTATATTTGCTCGTGTGCGTAAATGCAATAGAAGGGCGCGTCATTTCGGCTTAGACAGACTCTATTAAAGTCCTTGTAACATAGAAACAGGTCGACGAAATTACGTAAGTGGTTTTGAACCCAAAACTAGATATATTTACTATTTATTCATTAAGATTGATTAACACAAAATAAGTTAATAACTAAATTTAGAAAACACTATAAATATTATAGAAAAAAAATACGTGTGCACACCGGCACATTTTTTTCTATCTATTTTTTTCATTCATTTTATTGAGACGCGAAATTTGACCTCGACTTGCCTTATGGTAAGTAAACAGAGGTCCATTAGCACTGGCAACTGAAAAATCCGTTTCAGTTTACGGCTGTATCAATTAAAGATATTTCGTCCATAGTGACGGAATTTTCCGATTTTCATTATTTATTATACAGTACTTAATTATACTCGCATTTAAACAACACACCCCTGAAATTTACAGTTATCTTTGGCAATGTTACAGCACCCCTTCAAAATTAATTTATAAAAATCATAGTAATTTTTCTATGATTTCATTGGCACGCAATGATGGGTTATATTATATTACCATCAATGATAATATATAATATGATTATGATATCCATTTAATCACATAAAATTCTAAATGAAACTGTTTTGTCAGACCCTGGCTCTCTTGGATTTCCCCTTGCTTACGATTACCCAAGTCGAGGTCAGATGTCGCATCTCAATATAAAAAATCGTTTTAATTTTTTTTCTAGCATGCACTCGGTCACATGACAGACAGACACACGACTCAAATACACCTCCACCACCGCCAAAACCAACCGGCTTTTCGCAAATCGCCCCACTCTAAAATCTCTTTTTACAGGAAGCCTACCAGAGGTCCCTCTCCCTCCCTTAGCCAACTCCCCAGTATACGTCGCATTCATTGACTTCAAAGTCGGGCTTCACTCGACTTTGGAGTCAATCCTATTTCTCATGGATCACCCGCTTCACGGAGAGTCCACCACTCCATCGCGCTGATATATACGAATAGAATACTACAATTCTTCTCACAAAAAAAAGTTTTCTTCTTTAATAAAGTTGCAACAAGTTAAAGCAAAAGTATAGGTGTAAAGGAGGCATCTGATTTGGCGAACTAATTCTAATTATTCATAATTAGTAGTATTATATTACGAACTCGTAGATCTCGTGTGAGAATATAAATAACGTAACTTTTCTATTTATAGGTTATAACTAGCCGTTATTATGTTATATTGTCATTTAATTGCCACTTCGTCTTGGTTATAAATTATCTATTGTCTGCCAATGGTTTAATATACTTCTTAGTGCTGATTATCTTATAAGATCCATCCTATGACCTTGGATCCTTCAAGCGATGCGTGAAGAAGCATCTTAGGCCGGCATAGTGGCGGCGGCTGGGACAGCCGGGAACTGACTCGGTTGTCCCAGTCGTCGTCACTCTTGGACCTCCTCTTGCTTATCATCAGGCGGGTCGAGGTCAGATGTCGTGTCACAATAAAAAAAAAGATGAAATTGTAGCTTTTTTTATTGTGACTTTTTTTATCTGACCTCGACCCTGATGGTAAGCAAGTGGAGGTCCAAGAATGCCGAAGACTGTAAAAACCGATTCAGTTCATCGCTTAAAGGATCCAAGGTTATAGGATGGAGAGAACACATGGGCTGGCAGAGCCCATGTGTTCTTGTCGATTGTTCACTTGTCGATTGTTCTACAAAGAAACGACGCACCGAACCTTTTAGTGACTTAGTCGCGTAATACATTTATAGGTATTAAATTTGTTATATTACATATAATACAAATATTTGTGAATAATAAAAATAATGAGGCAGATTTTTGCTTCGGGTAAGGTATGTGAGTGGTTGGCAGACGGTGGTCATTTGCTCAGTCTGACGATCCGTGTGCGTACAGGCCATGAAGTGAATTAGTGGCGTTTCGGGATTAGCTTTAAAGTTGCCGAACACAACTAGGTCGGCATAGTGGATACGATTGCTACTTGCAACTGAAGTAGCAGTCGCCTTTATTCATGAATGCACGCTCAAGCTTAACATCCGTGTCAATTTCGCCACAATTTGAAAATATCATTCTTTTCGGTTTTACTTGAAAAAATGTTTTTGTTTTTCAATCGTTACGTTTTTTCAGCTGATAAAAACACAATGCTAGTATTTGAATTATCATTGTTCGTAAACTGTTTCTGGTTTTATTTTACATTTTACATCTGGGTGCTTAGTGTAAACTATTTGTTTGCATTATAGCTCTAAATCCGCTCGAATGTAAAATAACACCTAATTGAAGTGCATTGTTCATTTAGATGTCTGAAATAGAAATACAACAAGTATATATTTAATTAGTGTAGTTCATAAATACACTTTATATAGTGGTAGTGCAATGGTCACGCGAATCGAGAACGCCCAGTCTAAAACCACTTGCCGGTACCAATGTATCTTTGATGTATGTACTTTGGTCGTCCTGTTGCTATTATACAAGCTACTAAACGTGCTTATTATAGAAATGTCGTTAAAAACAACCCCGCGCACAGACCGTAAAGTGACTCGTTCTGGGATCAGCTTGTAGGTTGCCGATTTCCACTCGGGGATTGGGCAACTAGCAGTCACATAGATGCGGTTACAGTTATCTAATTGTACTAGCAGTTGCCTGAATTCATAGACCACACTCCAGCTTAATATTAGTCGAGGTGTTTTCATATCGAGCCACCATATAAACGATTAACATAATGTTTAAGGCGACCGTGGTGTGTGGCAGTGCAATGGCTACGTAAGCCGAGTGGCACTGGTTCAAAACCACTCACCAGTACCAATGTATCTTTGATATATGTACTTTGGTTGCCCTGTTTCTATGATACTAGCACTTTAGTAGCTTAGTATAGAAATGTATAATAAAATAATGTTGTTCATGAACCGGTCGATGAATAAGGGCGGCTGCTACTACAGATAATGAATTTAAAGTAGCAGTCGCTTTCACTATGTTAGCCCAGTTGGAACCGGCAACTTACAACCTTACCCCGAAACGCGACTAAGTCACTTTACCGTCTGGATCGGCATATAACTCTTTTGTTAAATATTATCTTTCCTTGCTGTAGTTTAGTATGTGACAGCCGAAATAGTCGATTAAAAACGACAAAAGCTTTCGACTTCATTTATTGTAATTCGATTTGTAGCGTTTTATTGAAAATTGCATTCCATTCTGTCTGGCTCTTTGCACGATACATGATTTTATTAACATACAAATTATATGAGATTTTAATTTTCGTTGCTATTTTTTTATAGCTCTACATATGACAGCGTCCCGCTTAATGTTAAGCTGGAGTGCGGCCCATAAATCGTATCCACTATGTTGGCCCTAATGGAACCGGTAATTTTATAGCTGATTCCGAAACGCGACTTTTTACGGTATGTACATTCGAAATTGGTGGTACTCCTCCGGGTCTGCAGACTGGGAAAATAACCAACAACTCTCTGCCTACCACTCTTAAATACCCACACCCAGAAAAAAATGTTTGCCTATCGCATCTAATAATAAAATATTACAAATTAATCTTATGAAACAAATCTTTGCTTTGACCGGGAATCGAATTCGGGACTCGCGCGTGGGTATAGGTTTAGTGCGTTACGCGTATCGTCAACCTACACATTATCGTGTAATTTGATTTTTTTAGTAAATAGTATTGTATAGATAGTTCTGACTAATCAGTGCAGCTGCCAGAACTAGATAAATTTTGACACAATAATTAGTTCGCAGAAATAATTTTGACGCCACGAGCCATCTGTTTTTATTATGCCCATTTTATATCCAGTATTTTAATACATATTTTAACGCAATTCTAAAGAGTGGTATTTGCTAGCTGACTGTTGATACATATTTTAACGCAATTCTGAAGAGTGGTATTTGCTAGCTGACTGTTGATACATATTTTAACGCAATTCTAAAGAGTGGTATTTGCTAGCTGACTGTTGATACATATTTTAACGCAATTCTGAAGAGTGGTATTTGCTAGCTGATTGTTGATACATATTTTAACGCAATTCTGAAGAGTGGTATTTGCTAGCTGACTGTTGATACATATTTTAACGCAATTCTGAAGAGTGGTATTTGCTAGCTGACTGTTGATACATATTTTAACGCAATTCTGAAGAGTGGTATTTGCTAGCTGATTGTTGATACATATTTTAACGCAATTCTGAAGAGTGGTATTTGCTAGCTGACTGTTGATACATATTTTAACGCAATTCTGAAGAGTGGTATTTGCTAGCTGACTGTTGATAGATATTTGCTCGGTCTGCCGATTTAGAGTAGTATTATATACTACTCTAGTAGTATTATATACTACTCTAAATCGGCAATCCACCAAGCAAGTTATTTGTACGTGGGGATTAGTCAGCTGAAAATTTGCAAAGCCAACTAGGCTGGCATAGTGGATGCGACTACTACTCGCATTTGTGTAACTTTTAGCAGCATATTTACCTCCATTCTTGGACCGCACTCCAGCTTAACATCAAGCTGGGTGCAGTCATGTGTGGAGCCGCAATAAATAAATAATAATTGAGTACTTATTAAAACTTCGATATAAAAGTATTTTTTTTTTCACATTATACTTAAAATATACACTAGTGATGGAGTTTAAAGATAGCTTTTAGTTAATATTCTCTCGGGAGGGACATTTTTAACAAACGTCGATAAAGCCGGCACGTCGCGTCTGGCACACTTTTGATTTATGGATTCGACGAGTTCATGCCCGGAATTAATGTTATGATACTCCCCATTCTTGTAGACATTTTTGAAGGGAAATGCTGTTATCATAACCTACTTACTAAACGGTATTTTACATATTATTGAAATTTTGTGATGCTAAAATAAAACGGGGATTTTTGTCATTTCTTTATTGAGACTCGGAATCTGACCTCAACTTGCCTTGATGGTCGACGATGCTAAGGACGACTGAAGGGCGCCGACGACTGAAAAAAAAACCTTTATAACTTACAGTTGCCTGAGTCGCTGTCACTATACCGGCCGTCTTGAACCTTGTTTATTTGTTTAACCTTCAAATCGATAACGTCTAAATATTTTTTCAAATATAAGTTGATTGATCAATTTGCGATTACATTAGTAATATTTGTTTCTATAATCTGAACGTTGATTAAAATTATAAACTAGAGAGGAACTGTCTAGAAGGACTGTGTAGAGAGGAACAAATCAACTAGCTTTGTACTTATAAACTGTACTTATAAACATTTAAATAGTATTAAACAATTTTATCCTACTGTGAAAAACAATTAAATAAAAATTGTTTTAACAATAAAAGGTATTTTTCACAGTGTAAAATTACATCAACTTTATTATGATACATATTTTTTTTTAAACGTGACTTGCTTGACAATTATTTTTATCAAGTGAATTTTATAAAATAAAAAAGTACGTATTTTAATAGAATGACTAGAGCACATACCTACCACCTACACCTTTACGTCAACAAAACATTTATATTTTATTGTTTTACAGGTGATTAAATCTAAACTATAATTAAGTTTAGGCGATTTGAAAAGGTGGATGAATAGAGAGTAAGTCTGTATATAGAGAATTGTGGATGTGAAGGAAGCGAAAGACAACTCGTGGTAAGAAACACGTCGTTCGTTGTCTCTACCTATCTTTGTATGTATCGAGGTGTGACAATTCTTTAGCTTAATATTATCAATCAATCATTTTGTCTCGCCTTTTTCCACAGGGATAGGCAAGAGACAATGGAGCGTCACTTGCCACGATCTTGTCACAAATTCCTTGCTTCCCTCCACAATTCTTTATATTGTATTCTTTACTGCATACAGCGCTGTCTTAAATGAAAAGTCAATCAATCAATCAATTAAAATCAAATTCGAACACATTCACTGGAATCCTTATAGAGAGATTTCAGTGCACGGACTAATCGCTCCCTTATTTTTTAATTCGGGGATTTAATAGTAAAACACAATAAACTTTTTTGACATAGTAACGGCGACTGAGGCAGCCGTGAGCTGAATAGTTTTTTTTTGTCATCGGTGTTTTGGGCTTCTCCTTGCTTACTATGAGTTAGTGGAGGTCAAATGTCGAGTATCAATAAAAAACCTACCTGCATACCTATTTATTATCATAACTTGGTACAGACTTCCACTTTATTGGTTCTATAAGCTCATATAACAATTTCGAAGTTTGCACAGTTATGTCAATATAGGAAAACTGGTAGATAGATGCATCTCATACGGGCCCGTTCCCACTTAGACGGCCCGTTTTATTCGGTATACCAGTGGCAGTACGATTTATTTGACACTGTTCAAATTTAGACGAATCCGAAAAAAAAAGAACTGATCAGGGATTTAGGCGGACGTTTCGCCACTGGGAAGAGCCGTCTGAACTCCCGATCGGATATAGTGTGAACGAATCTGCCGACGGCATCTGACGTACTCTCTGAATCTTGTGTTTTGTTCTCTTATGTACATTGAAATTCGTCCAAACAGATTATCAAAAGAAGAAATAGACATTCGGAAGTGGTAAAAAAACTCTGTTTCAACATTTCTTAATTCATGCAGTAATGTTTCAAATCTGCTGAATTTTTGGTCTCGTAGAATAGGATGCACCCAGCACTTTTCTTTACGTCTTCTTCTTAAATACGACTACAGCACCAGGATATAGTCGTCGTCTATCGTGTACGAAAACTGAACGCTAACAGATCGGATCCGGCCGGTGCATGAGACGCCGTTTTTCATTTAAACAGACTAGACGATCTGTCGAAGTAGGAACGAGCTCTACGTGTGCTTGAATTCCCTCGGAAGTTGAACGCATAGAACATGGAACTTTATAACTCAACTTAAACTATAACTAATGCATGCCTTAGGTGGTCTGGGCAAACTTTACTTATACCTGCATTTCTAGTCTTCAATTTACAATGTTTGTAAAGAGTTTCGCTTTGTTTATTTGGAATTTAACATGGTTATTTATTAAACTTATAGCTTATTTATCAAGCTAATATTTCAAGTAAATGTTAAGGCAACCGTAGGGTAGTAGTAGTGCAATGGTTACGCAAACCGAGAGCACGGGTTCTAAACCACTTGCCAGTACCAATGTATCTTTGGCTGTCCTGTTTCTATGATACAAGCACTTTAGTAGAAATGTGAATGAAACAATTTCTTAGCATCCATGGATTCACCGTGCGGGTGCCGGGTCCATCGCGTGGCAGACGGGAGAATGAAGGCAGCGTTTCGGACTTGTGACCGAAATGTAGGTTTCAAAGCTTTTTGTGACATGTCAACACTCACCTTCCCTGCCTTCACTATCCCCTCTACCCAACCAAATATTGTAAGACCCCACCAATGCCGCCTTCGACATACGATCCAAAAATGTGGTTACGGCGGACCTTGGGAGGCCAAGATTTTTTAAAAGATGATGCAAGGTTTTTGCTGGTAATCCCCTTGCGCCAACTTCCACTGCGTAGAGCTGAGTTTTAAAACCGTTTTTCGTCATCTCGTAAATAAATAACTGTATAAACTGTGTAAAAATTAATAAAAAAAATTATAAATTCCTTTCGTCAATCTACTTTTACTCATCCCTTCCATGTGCCCAAACCATCGAAGCATTCCTTCGTCAATCCTTGTCACTTTTAGGTACACACATATTATGTTTATTTTAGCATGTGAGTATGAAGTTGAGCTAAAAAACAGCGCCGAAAAGTGTGCTAACCTTTTGGGGCTTTGTTCGACAAAAGCTGAGCCTAATCCTTTGCCACATCACTTTCCTAATTAATTCACGAAAGTAATAACTATGTAAATTGTAAATGTGATGTGACAATAAACTATTTATTTCATTTCGATATAGTTTTTAAAGTTCTAACGATACTTAAATAGCAGTACCTGGATGACCGAGCTACGCTCGGTATTTTTTTTGAAAATTATATTTAGATACGAATTATATACTGATGAAATATGAATTATATTTTTCAATCTTACTGACATAATAATAAAAAAATTGAATTTGTTATTTAATAAAAAATCACGAGTGCGATTAGTTTAACATTTGATTAGAAACAAGTACTTATTTATTAATAACTTATTTATTAATACTTATTAAGTATTATTAACTGTGAACTTTATCTGTTATGACCATAAAACTAAGGAAAAAATTGAAAAATACATTTTTTGTCAAGACAGCTAATTTTGACAGTTGACAGGGATTTTGACAGTTGTATCAACGGGACTGCCAAACGGTGCAAAAACGCGTCATACATGACACCGACGTTGGAGGTCTTCTAGGGGGTCAAAATCGTCAAAACAAAAAACGTTGACGTCGAAATCGTTTCTCCAACATGACAGTTGTCGAAAAATTACCCCTAGTTTTTTTTTAGAGGAATTTTTTGGTCGTTCATTGTCGTTTTGTCGTACTGTGTCAAGTAAAGCATCTTAAACGATGTTGGATCAGCGGAAAAAAATCGGCACCTCTAGTAGAAAAATCGAAAATGTCAAAAAAATGTAAAAAAATGAAATTTGACAATCGTTTGGGGCCCTCTGACTTCGTCAACTTTTCTGATTTCGTCAAAGTTTTTTTTCGCATACTAAATGACGTTCGACAAATAACCGATTGCGCGAAAAAAAATCCGTCAGCGGGCAACGGAACACAAAAAAAAAATTGACAGTTAAAAAATCATTTTCTAAAAATGAAACCTATCTAGATCGATTAATCACCCCCGAAACCCCCCTGCATACTAAATTTCATGAAAATCGTTGGAGCCGTTTCCGAGATTCAGATTATATATATATATATATATATATATATATATATAAAGAATTGCTCATTTAAAAGTATTTGATTTTGTTAAATATGTGAATAGGCTTTTATAACTCTGGAAGTTCAGAAGAACACAAATTGATTATTGTTCGGATTAATATAATAGTATAATTGGTGTCAGTAAATATATCAGTAAAACCACATGATGGGCCATAATTTTCATCAATTAGATTAGCGCCAATTTAAGCTTGGTTTGACGCTATTTAATGCTGATGACAGAAATAATTAAATGGATTATAATACAAAAGAATCTTTGTTGCTAAATATTGTTTTTTTGTTGTTGTTTACGTAAAATGTGTACTTCTTCGCGTTTCGGTATCAGCTTGTTAGTTGCTGGTTGCGACTAGGCCGGCATAGTGGATGCGACTGCACTTATAGTTATTTAGCCGTATTAGCAATCGCCTCCACTCATGGACCGTACACCGCAAACATTCAGTTTTAGCAGACATTAATAAACGTTGCCGTTAGTCATCGTACGAACATTCTTAGACGGTTGAGTGTTTAATAATGCAAATATAATAAAATCGGCGACAGTGGCTACTAAATAAATAACCCGGTAAGTGCTCTTAATCAGAGCTTATCTAGAATTCAAGAGATAAGGAATCAGGTGCTAAGGCAACTTGATTAAGGATGGCGATGACAAGTATTAGCTTCAGCGCTAATTTAAGCCCACTAATTTGCATTAGCATGGCGGTGTAATTTTATTACTCGATTCAAGTGTTTTTCCTTAATGGGACAAAACTATTTTATATTCCTATACAATGGAGAATGTTCTGAGGAGCTCTTTAACCTTGTTCCCACCTCGTCTTTTCACTCCCGTAATACCCGCACGGGTCGGGGGAAGCATCCGCATTTTGCCGATCGGGATTAAACTAAAAAGTTCGGTGCGAAGTCGATCGACTCCGACAAGTGGAATTCCTTACCAGCCCATGTCTTTTCTCTGTCCTATAGCCTTTGACCTTTCAAGCGATGCGTGAACACCTTTAGCCGGCATAGTGGCGGCGACTGGGGCAGCCGTGAAGACTCGGATTTTGCAGTCGTCGGATCTCTTCTTGCTTACCATCAGGCGGGTCGGGGTCAGGTGTCGAGTTACAATAAAACAAAAGTCACGTCATTTGATCTGGACTTGGCTGATAGTAAGCAAGCGAAAGTCCAATAGCGCCAAGTTTACTCTTGTAATAGTAGCCGTCAAAAGGTGCTTTTTACGTCTCGCTTAAAGGATTAAAGGTTATAGGATGGGAAGAACACGTGGGCTGGTAAAGCATTCCACTTGTCAGGTGCTTGATGTGTTAACATTGAATATACCCAATAGTTGGGTCTACCGAGTTAAGTGAGTATTAGTTTTTAATGTGAAGTGTTTTTCGCACATAATTGACTTTATTTCCGACCTTAATTGACCTATATAATTGAGGCAACTAAATTACTGACATAGTGGCTTTCTCTGCGTTCAAACTTAACTGCTATAGGTTCTAAAGTTGACACCTATTTTCTTGATTAAAACATTAGCTGTCTAAATTTTATGGCCTCTAAGTGGCTCCATATACAGTACGATTTGTCTTTATTACTGTCGTTTTAGACCGATGGAAACGACAAATCGATGTTGTATGTTAATATCGTTAACGATATACTTATCGAAGACGATATCGGAGATCGCAATAGGTAACCTTGAATATCGTAACGATAAATCTTGTAATCGATATTAGGATTCGATTTTTGTCTCAGTCTGACCACATACGCTGCGCGCCCGTCTAACGATCGCAACGATCTATCGAAAGGATCAATCGTTTCTTGTGTAGCGCCATTTAGAAAGGTAATGGATCGTCTTGATTTTCTTAGGATTGAACAAAGCGACGTATCATATCATATATGGTGCGACTCTTAAAAGAGTGGTAGGCAGTGGTACCCAGTCTGCCGATCAGGGGTATTACCACCACTTACAAGTATACAGACCGTGAAGTGATTTGGTCGCGTTTCGGGATCAGCTTGTAAGTTGCCGGTTCCAACTAGGCCGGCATAGTGGATGTGTGACTGCTACTCACAGTTATTAATTTGTTAGCTGTGACCACACTTCAGCCTAACATCAATCATATGTCGAGTCACAATAAAAAAAACTTACCCCTAAAAAAAATAACACCCGTTGTTGAATTGCGAAAAGAGAATGATAATTCGAAGTGATCTCACACACGCCATATTTCTTAGTTGTTCGTACTAAGCACCGAAATTGTAAATATATAAAAATGAATAGAAGCCATTTTGCTCTTGCATAAATTTTTCCAAGCGTGCCAGCGTCTATCGCTTCAGATGCGAGCACTGTGCAGAGCTAAGTTATTACATAGGAAGCGTTGTGCATTTTAGATATATTGTTTCACGAATACGCTAACTCAACACGAATTTCACAAAAATGAAGAATAAAGCACTCAATGTTTTCCAAAACATAAAGCAACCATGTATTCCCGTTATTTTTTCATTTAACAAAGTTTAAGCGTATATTGTTATACGCTTAAACTTATTTTAAAAAGTATTTTAATGTCGTAGTTTGGAGCAGATATTTATTTAAATACTTTTTTAGTTTTGTCACCCCTTATTGTGTGGTGCTATGAATAAGGAAAAATAGTAAGTGCTATTCCTAAAAATTTTCCAGGTTTATCGGAATTGTAATGAATGTTATATGCTCTTTACTTTGAATGAAGTTGCATTATTTTTATATCGAATATAATATTTAGTTTTAATGTAAATACTTGGTTACTAGTACCAAAAACTATTTCTTTAGATGAAAGGCGATTGACGTAAGAAATTTATAAATTAGATGCGACTTTTATAACGGGGTTTATCTAGAAGATTGTTAGTATTTTCTTAGATTTTGCGCGATCATTGATTAATGAATTAAACAATTATTTATGCGCGTTTATTTTGGGTAAGATTTTACAATGTTCCGGCAGTAAAGAGCAGGAGTCTGCACGGCCAAAGAGCGTGTATAAAGGGAATTGTGGATATAAAGAAAGCAAGAGATCTGGATCGTGGAAAGTGGCGTTTTGTTATTTCTGCACATCCTTGTTGAATTGATTATGATGATCTTCTACCTCTACTTTTCAACATTAACTTTAAAGGAAGAAAAGAATAAAGAATATAACATTAAATAATATAAAACCTTCAGAGTTTGTATTTTGTTGTAAATAATAGTCATATATTTTCCGAAAGTTTTCAGAACATACAAACCGCAGATATCCGGTGTTTTATCTACGTTTCAATCAGAAAATACCTAACCTTTACAAAAGTTTTCAATGCTATTCGATAGTTTATTGTGGTTTTGGCTTGATGCATTTGGAATGAAATAGTACAGTTTTCAATGTTAAAATGTTAGGTTTATTCTTTTTATATTATATAATAAGTAATGGATTTATTCAATGTATATATTCTTCAAAATAAGGAAGGAATCCTGTTCAATGATTTCTCGCAATAATATCAGGACATCACTATTTGTCATTCCGTCCTTGAAAAAAAAATTCCTTCCATCTTTAGGTAGGGGATTATGTTTGTGTTGTTAAATAAATCGACAAGATAAACTCAAAGTCGTCAGCTTAAATGATTCGAAAGATATATTTGCTAACATACCTCGGAAAAGCTTTCTTTGAAAGATTTCAACTAATTAACTATTGTATCTACCAAGGTGATGAACTACCTCACCGTGTAGCCTATCACCACGAGAACCGCACTGTCACTTTCCATATCATTCCATTAAAAAATGGAATAACCTTCGCATACTTCAAGACTTTTCCACAGCATTCCACCATAGTAGAGACAGCTACTGCCATTTTAGACTTCTGTCCGTGGCAGAAGTCGGCATGGACCGCGATCTAGCTTTACTAACATCATGTATAGTGATGTTCTTTGGCCGGCATAGTGACGGCGACTGAGACAACTGTAAGCTGAGTCGATTTTTTAAATCATTGGCTCTCTTTAACCTCTGCTTACCACTAGGCAAGTAGAGGTCATAATAAAAACAGACAGGGCGGGCGTTATCATCTATGAAGATCTACAAATAAAATTCGTCTACGGCAAGAATCTGTCGAGAAGACTATAGGATCCTTGTTGCTTAAACTTGTCTGCATAATTTACCGGTTTTAAAATACATATCTTCTTATCTTTTATTGTGACTCGACATCTGACCTCGAGGTTGCCTGATGGTAGGTATGATGGAAGTCCAAGAGTGTCGATTACTAAAAACAAACGCCTTAGTCGCCGTCACTATGCCGGCCAAATAGCTTTAAAAAGAAAGAATATGCTTATTATACGGTTTAAAATCAATTTCATAGAGGTACTTAAAATATATCCTAGTTTATTAGTTGTCTATAAGCATGGTCATAAAATACTGACTATGAAAGAGATCTCAAGTAATATATCTCGAGGTTTTATTTCTTTTGGATTTTTATTTTACTATTGAATCTAGAACTGCATTTCCTTAGTCAGTCTCTTCTTAGTACCGTACCGACGTTATTTTATTACTAGAAAATCTTGGAAATTCTCTTAAAGATCTCTAGAGATATTTTTGCTTTGATGGTTTATCTTGGAGGTTACTTTGACTTGGACGTACAGTATTAACTTTATCGTACTAATATTGTAATTGCGAAAGTACAGGCTTGGCGCATTAGTTAGCCTACCAGTTTGTTACGTGTTGTCCTGGGTTCGATTCCCGGTCGGTACAAACATTTCTTTCATAGTTTTTATGTGTAAAATTTATTAATTAGTTTGAATATTGCACATATTTGTTAATAAAAAAAGAGGCGAATGTTTGCTTTGGATCATCTGGTTGTCAAAGAGTGGTAGGCAGTGGTGCCCAATGTGCCGGGGTAGTACAACCACTTACAACTATACAGACCGTGAAGGGATTTAGTCGCGTTTAAGGTTCAGTTCCGCTCTCAACTAGGCCGGCATGGTGGATGCTTCTGGTACTTACAGTTATTAAACTGTTGTAGCAGTCGCCTCCAATTTAAAAGGCTAACATAAAAAGCATTATTTTAGTTTTAAAATAAAAAATAATAGTTGATTTTACTTATGCATTTTTTGTTATTATTTTGTCGTGTTTGGTTTTAAAATAGTTTATAAAAAATATTTAATGTTAATTTAGAAATATATTTGTTACAGGTTATTTATTATTTAAGGAATTCTGCGAACAGACGTCAGACGAACCAGTGCCACAATTAAAATTTTATGAAGAGGTAATAAACACTTGTTGAATCTGTTTTTAGTTGCCTAACTTGCGCCTATAAAGATTTTACATGTATTTAAATAGTCTAGAACATTATATAATTTAGTTATTTTTAATTTAATGGATTTGTAATCATTAAGACTAGTTATTTTTGAATTTTAAAGAATATAAGGCGACCGTGGTGTAGTGGCGTGCAATGGTTACACAAACCGGAGAGCACGAGTTCGAAAGCACCCACCGGTACCAATGTATCTTTGATATATGTACTTTGGTTGTCCTGTTTCTATGATACAAGCACTTTAGTAGCTTAGTATAGTATAGCTTAGTAAATAAATAAATAAAAATTCTTTACATTTGTATATTTTACATTGGTTTGACATATGACAGCCTGATGTTATGCTGGAGTACAATGCATGAATGAAAGCGAATGCTACTACAGGTGATTAAATGCAAGTAGCGGTCGCCACTGTCCCTTTACAGTCTCTACACTGTAAAACAGTGTTTCCCAACCTTAACAGTTCTAAGATTTTTATGCCCCCCATACATAATTGTTAATCTTTAAAAATTGTTTTGTTCCCTTAAGAAATGTAAACGATTACAACATTTTTTAAGAATTTGCCTTTTTTGTTAAATTTGTCACCGATATCTAGCATTGCATTTAAATAACCCAAAGCGAAACGGTTAAAGTCGTGTCGAGTCCATTTTTAAATTGCTCCCTTAACTATCAAATTGCCCCTCTGTGGGGCGATTGATTAATTCATTATAATTGATATAATTTTTATCTTCTAGTACACGTATACAGATGTAATTATTGTTCACAGATTAAATTATATGAAAAACAAGAATGTCCTGAAGAGAGGCGGCGGATCGCGAGAGATATTTACGACAACTTTATTATGAAAGAACTATTAGCACATTCTCACGTGAGTATACACTACGTACTATTAGAATAAGAATAGGACGGGATGTTGACTAACTTTACGTCACTTGACTGATTCAAAGGTGTCTTTTTCTTGACGGTCCGCAAAGAAAGAGACACCATACTAGAGTGAAGTTGGCTGGAGAGTTAGACGTCACAAAATAGCACAGATTCCGTCCTATTCCTATTTTAATCGCATTATATACAGATTAATTATGCAGTAAAACGAGTGAAACAGTCAAGCCTCTTTCCGACAGGGATAGGCTAATGGAGCGCCGCTTTGAAATTTTAAAATATGAATTTAAAATATGAGGAAAAATTATTCAAATGTTAGATTTTTTTAATTACAAAATTTATAAGGAGACGACAACTTAAAACTAGGTCAATTGCACGCCTGGACTACTTGCATATTGATTTGGTTTTATCTATTTATTATTTCATTTAGGAATTTATAAATCTGATGTGGATGAATAATAAATCTAGACGAGACAGCCCCAGGAAGGTTTTGCCGAACATAACCGTAGAACTTGTATAAAGAGATTTGTGGGTGTGAGAGAAGCGAGGGAGTTGTGTCAGGATTGAATCAAGTGCCGCCCCATTGTCTATGCCTATCCCTGTGGGAAAAAGGTGTGACAATTTAAATAATTGATTATTATTTTATTAACCAGTAATTCATTTTATTTTGGTTCAAATCATTTAATAACTTACAATTCCGGTATAGTGACGGCGACTGAGGCAACCGTAAACTGAATCGCTTTTTTTCAGTCGTCGGCGCTCTTGTATTTTTCCTTGCTTACTGCCATCAAGGTTATATTGTCGAGGTAAGACGCAAGTCTCGATACTAATAAAAAAGTTATGCTTAGAGTGTTTGGTCATTAAATATTATAACGTATAAGATCTATATAGAATCTATAAATATAATATATATAAAAATACTTTTTTATAATCATCAAATGTCACTCTTTAATTCCTACAGAAACAACAGAATGCATATTTCCACGATCCTGACACAACTCGTTCGCTTTCTTCACATGCACAATTTGCTTCATACAAAATATAGATATGGACTCTTAGGGCACTGTTTTTAAAAAGGTCGTCCGTCTATTATCCTTCCACTCGCTTCCGATTTGCACATCAGGTTCGTTAATATCCTTTTGTCTATTCTTTTAATGTTTCCAAACTATCAACATAAAAATTCCTTAATAATACAAATTTATCCAAATACAACACTCTCATACACATTCGTAAAATAATAACTCATAATATACACTCGCAACTAATCTTTAAAAAGAATGATGAAATGTTCACGCGAAAAACAAGAAGTGCTAAAGATCTGTATATACTTACCTAAAACAAAAACTAAATCAGAAAGAAAGCAAATAGCTATTAAAGGGGCACAGTTGTGTAATGGTTTGCCAGATCAAGGAAGATGTATTAAATGTTTAAATTAATTTAATTTCGCAGTAAAAAAAACTCCTAATGGAAACCTAATTACTTAACCTAATAATTGTCACTGTATTAATACTAACACAAAACCTAACAATACTCCTTAAGCAAATATTGTACTATGTTCTTTTGAGTTAATAAAGTTTCTATAAACCTAAAACCTAATAGTATGTTTGTAATTGAGTGTTGATCCTTTATTCTTCCACGTACACTAACTAGTCTATCAGCCGGTTGTATCAAAAATTATAATTTACAAATTTGTAAAAAGTATCGTATAAGTAAAAGAAAAAAAGAAAGATGGATTGCACCACTTTTTAACTTCACATTTTACATTTACGTTTAACGGATATTTTATACAGAGCTAAAGGACATCATTCATTTTGGGTTTCTATGTACTATTGTTATTTTTAATGATAAAAACATATATAAATGGTAGTTTCGATATAAAACTATTAACAACCCAATTGACGATTTCGTAATAGAAAACTTAATAGAATAAGTATAAAGTAAAACTAAATTCGTAAATTGAAACTTTTTTGGTACAACCGGCTGTATGAGTAGTTTACTCGTATGTTAGTCTAACCAACACTTTCAAATAAGAATAGATGTAGTTAAAACTACAAAAATCCCCTACGCTTTCCGTATAAAGTTACCTGACCTCAATCGTTAAAACACGAGTATCTTACTTTACTTCCTCTAGTCTCGTCTGATATAAAACCATACGGCTAAGTAAAAACATCAAGTTTGTGTAATGCTGTATTTTCACTACCTTCGAGGTTTTTCATATGTGAATTTCGTAATTTTACATTACTATACTAAGCTTCTAAAGTGCTTGTGTAATAGAAACAGGACTTCCAAAGTACTTATATCAAAGATACATTGGCACTGGTAGGTGGTCTGGAACTCATGCTTTCGGTTTGTGTAACCATTGCACTGCCACTTCATTATAGACTCCTAAAATAGTAACTGGATATCATCGTCAACAGCTATTAGTTCAACATATTAGGAAGTCCCCTTTGTAGAGGCTGCCTGAATAAGGAGGAAACAGCTGAGCATGTGCTTTTGAGTTGCGCAAGTAAGACAAGTTCCTTGGCAACGCGAGGACGCGAGAAATGTTTTCCAGCCTTTAGGTTTTCCCATCCTGTATCTTTTAAGCGAGCCGTGAAAAAGCATCTTTAGTCGGCATATTGACGCCGACTGAGGCATCCGTGAACTGAGTAGGTTTTTTAGTCGTTGGCACTTCTTGTTAACTATCAGGCATGTCGAATTCAGTTCTTGAGTCACGTTACAAGAAACTAGTAATTACAAGTACATTAAATTGAAGGAAGCTATTGTGAATGTAAAGGAAGCGAGGAAGTTGTGTCAGGATCGTGGCTAGTGGCGATCTATTGTTTCCCTTTAGACCTCTGCCTATCCCCGTGGAAAACGCGTGACAATTTGATTGATTGGTTGTTAAATCATTTTTAATCTATCAATCAATCAAATTGTCACGCCTTTTTTCCACGGGGTTAGGCAAAGATGTTTCATTTTCGCATTGCGATATTCGTGGTGATTACAGCCAACGGACATGATTGCTATTTGTTTCTATTTATCCTATGAACGAATGTTTGTTCGCTCGGAACGTTATGTGAAAACAAGCCTTTTGAAGTTTTCCTTATATAATGTAAGCATTTAGAACATTCGCGAAAGTTTATACGAGATACTCTTTGTTTACTTTTACTGTAAATTCTAATTAAGCCGTTTGTAGCTGGAGCGGCTTATTACTTATTTAATGGTTTAAGAGGGGTAGTGGATTTTTTTATTGCAACTCGACATCCGACTTCAACTCGCCTGATGATAAGCTGACGTCTAAACATAATTGTCTTAGTTCAAGGTTGCCTCAGTCGCAGTCACTATGCCGGTCAAAAATCTTGCTCTTTATATTGACGCTAAATTAGCTCTACGCGGGTGGACGAACGGTTAGCGATTGGTTTGTTGCGCGTAAAGTCCCGGGTTCCCGGTCGGAGCAAATATTTGTTTCATAGCTTTTATTTGTAAAATTTAATAATTATATTAAATATTGCAAATATTTGTTAATAAAAAAGAGGTGGATATTTGCTTTATGTCTGGTTATCAAAGAGTGGTAGGCAGTGGTACCCAGTCTGCCGATCCGGGGTAGTATCACCACTTACAAGTATACAGACCGTGAAGTGATTTGGTCGCGTTTCGGGATCAGCTTGTAAGTTGCCGGTTCCAACTAGGCCGGCATAGTGGATGTGATTGCTACTTACACTTATTGAATTGTAGTAGCAGTGACATGACTCCAGCTTAACATCAAGCGGGGTGCTGTCATATGTCGAGTCATGATAAAAAATGAAGCGCTCCGTAATGACGCAAATTTGCTAAGAGAGGTAGGCAGTGATACCCGGGGTAGTACCATGTGATACCACCACTTACAAACTGTAAACTATACAGACTGTAAAGTGACTTTAGTGAAATTGATTTTCGAAATCAGGTTGTGAGTGAATGCGACTGCTACTTGCAGTTGTTTACCTGTAGTTGCCCACCTTCATTCATGGACCGCACTCCAGCTTCACATCAGGAGTGTTGTCATTGATATGTCAAGCCACAATAGTAAAAAATAATAATTGTGTATGTGAGGGAGGCGAGGGAGTTATGTCAGGATCGTGGCAGGTGGCGCTTCATTGTCTCTGCCTCTCCCTGTGAGAAAACGGCGTGACGATTAAAACTAGAATAGAGGCGACCGTGGTGTAGTGGCAGTGCAATGGCTACATAAGCCGAGTGGCACGGGTTCGAAACCACTCACCGGTACCAATGTATCTTTGATATATGTACTTTGGTTGTCCTGTTTCTATGATACATGTACTTTAGTAGCTTAGTATAGAAATGTAAATTAATAAAAAAAATAACAAGTGGTACTAATTAGATTACATATAATTTTAATTAGGATCAATCAATCAATCAAATTGTCACGCCTTTTTCCCACAGGGATAGGCAGAAACAATGGAGCGCCACTTAAAACGATCCTTACACAACACCCTTGCCTCCTTCACATCCACAATTAAAATATTCATATTTATTCTTGTTCAGAATTGAAGTGAAACGCAAACTTCAGCATGGAGTTTAATTTTCTGAAAGCAACTGGACTAGTAGTGAAATTTAATATTTTTAGCTACGGCTATATAAATTTTAATTTCAAATGTGAATGCCTCTTTCTGGCGTCATCTCGCATTTTTCAAATAGCAATGCACATACTTAAATTACTTTCTGACCGGAATTCTTTTACGAGTTTTAATAACTATATATTACATATTATTTAACAAAAAAAAGGCCGGCATAATGACGGCGACTAAGGCAGCCGGAAACTAACTCGTTTTTGTTTAGTCGTCGTCACTCTTGGACCTCCTATTGCTTATCATCAGGCGGGTCGAAGTCGAATGTCGTAAAAATCTATATAAAACTACTAAAGTGCTTGTATCATACTACCAAAGTACATTCAAAGATACATTGGTACGGGCAAGTGGTTTTAAACCCGTGTTCTAGGTTCGGCCTAAATATAATCAATCAATCAAATTGTCTCGCTTTCTACCCACAGCGATAGGCAGAGACAATGGAGCGCCACTTGCCACGATCCTGACACAACTCCCTCGCTTCCTTCCCATTCACAATTCTCTTCATTCAAGGTTATGGGCACTAGGCAACCCACCTTTCTTGAGGATGTCTCCGATTTGATCGGAAAACACCCTCCTGGGCCTGCCTTGTTTAACGCATCTATTCACATAAGATTTATAAATAATTTTCGTCAATCTACTAAATTTATTTAGGAACCATTACTTAAATGCTATCATCAGTTATCACGCCTTAATCCTCACAGGGTTAGGCAAAGATAACGGAGCGCCACTTACCACGATCCTGACTGACACAACTCGCTCGATTCCATCAAATGTTTCCTCACGTGTTGCACGAATGCTTTAAAGTATTATTTCTAATAATATAATGTATGTACAAGTAGATAAATTTTTATTTTATTTTATTGTGACACGACATCTGACCTCGACCCGCCTGATGATAAGAAAGAGGACCGCCACTATGCCGGCCTAAGGTGCTTCTTCACGCTCTCTGTGTCTTTTTGACACAAACTTTAACATATGATAACAGCCCGCTTAGAGTGCCGACGACTGAATTACCCGAGTCACAGTTGGTGCTTCTTTATACATCGCCTGAAGGATCCAAGGTTATACGACGGGAAAAACACACGGGCTGGTAAAGCATCCCATTTATAAGCTCACTATCCTATGACCTTGGATCCTTCAAGCGATGCGTAAAGAAGCACCATAGGCCGGCATAGTAACGGCGACCGAGGCAGCGGGAACTAACTCGGTTTTTTCAGTCGTCGTCACTCTTGGACCTCCTCTTGCTTATCAGGCGGGTCGAGGTCAGATGTCGTGTCACAATAAAAAAAAATACAAAACAAAATAATGTAGAACCTGATGCAAATAGATTGCCTAATTGAGCGAATGGCTAAGTGAAGACACATTGAACAAACACGGCCTATTTTCAGCACCCTCGCAGATTTGAATTAGGTCAACGCCGTTTTGATATCTTACCTGATGAATATAGACAATCTTAAGACAATATCCAAGAATATGCCGCAGACATAATCAATTAAAAGCGATGTCAAACGAAAATGTTATGTATGTGGGTTAAATTACGATCGGTATTCCAGTACAGTGTTAGTTTGTTGGAAACAGTAAATCTGATTTACTCATAATAATGACTACAGAAAATCTATAAGATATATCTTACACAGAATATGTACTAAATAAAAATAGTTCTAACCTAAAATACTGTATAAATAATACTAGGCACTACTTATTATACTTCTAAGGAGATTCCTGCCGTAGTCACCATTCCCGCCCAATTCATTGTCACAATAACATACTTACTGAAGCGCTAAATACATATGGCGACGAAATGCTGTAAAATTGCGCCGCGGTCGCAAGTGACCAATCATCATGTTTTATCTATTGATTTGTCATTCGCTGATTGGTTACGAAGTGCAAGTTCGTCATTTCGCTCTCGTGTATTAAGAGAATTGGGGCCCTGTTGTAATGAAAATTTGACAGAAAAATCTACACGTGCACTTAAAGATGCCAATGAGTCAGATGTCAGTTTACAGACGTTAATTTCCAACGAGCTTGTGTATACTTAACCCCTCTTTTTCTTGTCTTCTGTCAATTACGATCCCATCCTTGTTGCCAACTTTTGTATATTTTGTTTATTTGTGTGGGTGTTAATGGCAGATCTTTAATTAATAAGAAATCCGCACTTACTGTACTTAATTATTTGGAAATTAGAAAAGTTTTGTAAATTAAGTGGCAACACTATCAACTTCTTTCTTTCTTGTGGGAGTTTTGATAGATAACTCTGCAAGTGACTGGATGCGTAATTTAAAATTGTTTGAAATTGATGGCACATAGACCACATTGACAGTCTCCCCTCGCGTATGTGGCACCGATTTCAAACCGATCAGTAGGCAGCACATACCAGTAATATTTTATTAAAGTTATAGATAGGTGCTGGGTAGGGTTGTTATTTTTCGCTTATTAGAGCGCTGCAGATTTTTTCTTTCGGTCAGGACGTCTGTCGGGTTTGCAATTATATACTCGTATATATCTATAATACACGTTTGTGCATGGTTTTTAAAAATTGAACTTTAATCAACCATAAAAATACTAAATAAATTCGTATTATGCAATAAACATTAACAGTCCTTTAAACATTAATGCAATGATGCTGGGACGGTGAAGTTGCCGTAATTAAGAGCCATTAGAGAGGTTGCCATTCGCGGAACGGTGCCAAAAGTAGACATAGTGCATTACTGCGATGTCGAAACTGTCATCAATCGGTATTTACGGCCAGTCACACCCACAACAAATTAGATACATACAACTTTTATTTTATTCGTTTTAAATTAATGTTTTTACGTTAATTTAATGCGACTGTTGGTGGTCATTTTCCCAGTCTGCCAATCCTGGTCTTTCAATGGTACATGCCGTGAAGTGGCTTAGTTTAGTTACGAGATTAGACTGAAATTTGCGGTTCCAAGTAGGCTGGCATATGTCACAAAAATATATAGTCACAAAACGTCGATTAAATTAATAATGTTTGATAACGTGTTAGGATTCGTTTTAATCTTCTACTTAGTAAATGTTCTCTGACCTAACCTATATCTATACCTAGATCCTACTGTCAATAGGCTATATGTCTTTTATTCCAGCACCGAGCTGTCTAAGTTACAATCGCGAGAACTCTGTGAAGCCCCTGTAACTTCGCAGAGACGTGGCGGCTTCATGCGTCCTTTATCGTCTATACCACGGAGATTGAAATATGTTCTTTGGAGACCTAGGTCGATTTAGTCAATCCATAAACTATTTGCTATAAACCCGGCTACTGAAATCTTGTAGTTTCAGTTTACACTAACGAAAACAATAACGCATACGAAGAACTGACGATTGCAATAGTCGTTAATATTTTGACAAAGTCAGTCAGTCACTTGTTTTAATGGCTTTGGAATGCTGCCAGCAGATACTTGAACTATCCAATCAACGACAAAAATCATTATTATTCGATTGACATAGTTTTGGTTTGATTTCTGATTGAAATTTTACTGCATTTTTTATGTGGATGGTTTTTGTTTTCATTGTTTCTTTTGTTAATAGAGCTATCATTTTATTATGAGAAAATTATTATAAATAGCTAATTAATAATTGATAGACGCCTTATTTGTTTTGGGTTTTGTTTTGCATCTGTAGAAAAGTGGAAAAAATAACGTTAATTTTTCTTGGAGCTTTCGTCAACCCCAGTACTTTGTAGTATTTGACTTGTTACCACCTTTCTATCGGTTATACTTCTATACTAAGCTACTAAGATTGAGAAACAAAACGACCAAAGTACATACATACCGGTAAGTTGTTTTGAACCGGGGACTCTTGCTTGGTTTGTGTAACCATTTAACGCCACTAGATATAGAGGTCAAGGCGAATGGTACTAGCCCGGATCGGCAGACTGGGTACCACTGCCTACCACTCATAAAGTATTATATAATCCAATAACAAAATGATATACACAACTATATAAAAAACGGTGAACAATTTAATCCCACGATGATCACATCTGGCGACCCGCAGTGATACATTTTCACGCTCTATTTGCAATTAAAACTGGGCCAGGGCATAACTGCCGTGAATTTTAATATTTATGAACTATCGTGACTGGCTTTTGCGAAAAAATGTAAGCAACTTTTTTAATATACAAAAAAAAACAAATATCAGATAAAAGAGTTTATATTCGGAATTACATACGAAACAAAGAATTTCAAAACCGTATTTCACTATTTATTCTGAATCTTTAGTGGCTTAGGCATCATTCTGAGATAGCAACAATTTTACGATAAATGTTCGTGTGATTGTACTCGTATCTCACCAATTTTTCTTTTTTGCGTAATTTTAATTTGTAATTAAATATTTATGGATCTATGTTTAATTTTAATGAATCAAATTGTCACGCCTTTTTCCCATGAGGCGCCACTTGCCACGATCCTAACACAACGCCCTCGCTTTCTTTACATGTAAGAAGATGCGTACAATAAACTATTATTATAAATTCCTTGTACATAGTAATGTTGTGTTTTGTTACAGGATTATTCAAAGGAATGCGTAGCGCATGTACAAAAGTATTTAATGAAACACGAAGTACCACCAAACTTGTTTGAGGTATTTACTTATTTGTTTATCCTTTGTGAATATTCTTTTTAAGGTTTTATTACATTGACATAGTATATTTATTTGTATAAAAATATACAATATTATCCGGGATAGTGGCCTAAGACATAGTGAACTAAGACCGTTTTTTTCAGCCGTCGGCGTTTTTGGACCTCGATCAAGCTTGACGACAGGTGTGGAAGAACGGTTTAGCGATTGTAAAGTCCCCGGGTTAGATTCCCGGTCGAAGCAAATATTTGTTTCATAGCTTTTATTAGTAATATTTAATAATTATATCAAATATTTGTAAATGAAAAAAAGAGATAGATATTTGCTTCGGATCTAGTTATCAAAGAGTGGTAGGCAGTGGAACCCAGTCTGCCGATCCGGGGTAGTACTACCCCTTACAAGTATACAGACCGTGAAGTGACCAAATACGTTTCGGGATTAGCTTGTAAGTTGCCGGTTCCATCTAGGCCGGCATAGTGGATGTGATTGCTACTTACAGTTATTGAATTGTAGTAGCAGTGACATTCATTCATGGACCACACTTTGGCTTAACATCAAGCGGGGTGATGTCATTGTGTCATATCACAATAAAAAAAAAACGATAATACACAAGTACGAGTATGCTCGTATGCAAAGTATGCTCCTTCAGAAACGTTACATGTGGATTGATAAACGATAATATAATCATTTGGTCATTGTATAAAGAATAGAATCTTATAATGACAGCCTTAGATTTTATTAGTAATAGTTAGCTAACGTATTTTTATTTTTGCAGCCTTATATTGAAGAGATTTTTCAACATTTACGAGGGGAGCCGTTTAAAACTTTCTTAGAGAGGTAATTTCATATAAAATATATCTTTCATGTTCTGTATTTATATATACTATGCGCTTTTTATTGTTAGCTTATTGTACAGTTTTCTATACTAAGCTACTAAACGTGATTGTATCATGGAAACAGAACGACCAAAGATTTTTATCGTGACTCTACATCTGACCTCGACTTGCTTACCAAGGGGAGGTCTGAGAGTGTCCACGACTGAAAAAGTCGACTGAGTTCACGGTTGCCTTAGTCGCCCTTACTATGCCGGCCAAATAATGAGATGTGACAAGTGATGATGTTGAATATAAAATATATATGTATTTTATACTGTGACTTGACATCTGGCCTCAGCTTGACTGATGGTATGCAAGGCGGAGGTTCGAGAGTGCTAACGACTGAAAAAGCCGACTGAGTTCACATTTGTTTTAATATAATATATTTGTTGCAGTGATAAATATACAAGATTTTGCCAATGGAAGAATTTAGAACTTAATATACAATTGACTATGAACGACTTTAGTGTACATCGTATTATTGGACGAGGTGGATTTGGTGAGGTATGTATATATGTAGTTCATATTAATCAATCAAATCAAATTGTACGCCTTTTTTCCATAGGGATAGGCAGAAACAATGGATCGCCACTTGCCACGATCCTGACACAACTCCCTCGCTTCCTTCACATTCACAATTCTCTTCATACAAGCTCTATGGTTATGGGCACTAGGCAACCTAACTTTCTTGTAAATGTGTCCGATTCGGTCGGCAAACACCCTCCTGGTACCTGGGCCTGCCTTGTTTAACGTATCCATTCACATGAGATTTATAAATTCCTTTCGTCAATTTACTTTCCCTTATCCTTTCTATGTGCCCGAACTATCGAAGCATTCCTTTGTCACTAAATCCTCATTCAAACCACATCTATCGCGCACTGTGCTATTCCTTAATATTAGTTCATATTAATACGTACAAGAAAATAAGCTGCTAAGGTAGAGCAAATGAAAATCAGGATTTATAGCTTACATTACAGACATAATATAGTTTACAAAGTCATAGACATAACCTAAAATTTCATGCCCCTTTTCCCACAGCGATAGGCAGGAATATGGAACCTCTTTTTTGTGGTAAACTTAATTATAATATTTTTTCTGAGTTTCAAATATTTTTTCTATTAAGATCGCTATATGAGATCTTCGTTAAAACAAAGAATACGCCTTCACCAAAAGACTGTATCACAGTGTCTAGTAATATGTAGTTAATACAAGCAAATGACAATTATGTATCCAGTAGCGGGTCCCACTGAGTTTTAGTACAAGGAACATTATCGTTACGCCTATACATAGACTATATATCCATACGAGAAGGTACTATAGTCGTACGGCATGTAAAGAAAGGCAGAATCACTTGCTTAAACATAAAATAAAATCAACTTTTAAATATATAAACAAATCGGATATCTCGTCATGAAAGCTGGGTTGCCTAGTGCCCATAACCGCAGAGCTTTTACGAAGAGAATTATGGATCTGAGGGAACCGAGTTAGTTGTGTCAGGATCGTGGCAAGTGGCGCTCCTTTATTTCTAAAAACATAATTTGACACAATTTAATTGATTGATGGAAATTTGAATTAAACAAATTTTATGCGGCTTACTATCGCGTTTATTTTGGTTTTATTTTACATTTTTATTATTCCGAAGTTTCAAGAGCTTTGCAGTCATCGTGGTCACGGAGAGACTATGATTGAAATTCACTTTATTGAAAAAAAAAAAAAAACTTTATGGCAACTCGAAAAAGATAAACTAAAATAACATGGGGATAGTTTTGGAAACTTTTACGAATAACAAATGATACACCAAAGTTCCAACCCCTAGTCTCCCGTGACCATGATGGATGCAGAACCTTTGCAACGTCGAATTAAGATAAATCAAAGTGCCTTTTGAACGACAAAAATAAAAACGTGTTTTTACCTTTTTTGTGTTAACTTTGTTAGACTAATTGTTTATTAATTTTCATTCAGGGTGACATAAAAAAATGCGGATATAAAATATCTTTGTAAACTTCAAAAGATCGCGTTTATTTTGGTTATCTTATTTCGACTTTGCAAAGGCTTTGCATTCATCAAGGTCACGAGAGACTGGGGGTTGGAAATACATAAACCTTTTAACGACCCGATTATTTAGAATAAAAATGGCGCTTACAAATTCCAATAGAGTCTAGTTCTTTGTTGTCTGTGGGTCTACAGCTATGAAATTAGTTTTCTCGGTTCCTTTCCTTTTTCTTTTACATTTCTTATTTACCAAGTGCACTGCTTTAATAAGGAACTGGATAAGTAAGGGATTATTTCTCTCTTTTACGCGGAGAAGGAAAAATTATTCAGGACAAATTCCTTTTATTGACCAAGCCGGAAATTATATTTGGAGTACTTTTTAGTTTTGGGGTTAACTAACTTTGAATGTTAAGAATTAGATTGGATGATGATATGCAAATCTATTTTATTTGCAAGTTTGTCTTTTAAGTAATTTCTCCTGAAAACGCGATGTTTATGTTATTTTGAAAAGTGAATAATCACGCTTACAACTACAACTATAACAATATTTCTTTGTTAATTGTCTCAATAATTGCTAAACCAATGTTGCTATAATTTAAAAAAAAAATTGATACATAACAATTAGTATTTTCTTAGATTTTGCGCGAACATTGATTATTGAATTAAACAAATTCCGTGTCTCCGTGACAACGATGGCTGCAAAGCTCTCAAAACGTCGGAATAATAAAAAATGTAAAATCAATAACCAAAAATTGGAAAGTTCCTCTTTTCCCAAAGTCGTTTAAAATTAGTTCTACTCGCAAGTATCTTCAACCGCTAGTAACCTATTCTTTGAGCTAAAACTATACTAGCACGAGTTCATCCACTCATTGCAAGTCTAGTTATCCTCAATTCATTGAACATTGGTAATAATGCACTTTTATGGCATCCAAGTGAGTGCAGAAATAGTCATTTCACACGTCATTTATTTTTATACTCGTATATGTGCTTTTGTAGTTTAGGTACAGCTTTTACGAAGCGCTTTCGAGACGTCTCAAATTAAATTAAACATGATTTAAGAGTGGTAGGCAGACAGTCGCTAGTACGTTTATCTGGAGTAGTAACACCACCACGTAAAGGTGTAGACTGTAAAGTGACTTAGTCGCGTTAGTATCAGGTTTAGCTTTAAAGTTACCATACTCTAGCTTAACATCAGAGAGCTTATGTCGTATACTTTCTTTTTAATTATCATAATAATGTTTTGACGATAGGCGTAGACGAACGGTTTAGCGATTGTTTTGTTGCGCGTAAAGTCCCGGTTTCGATCCCCAGTCGGAGCAAATATAGATGTATAATATGTATATAAGTGATTTGGTCACGTTTCGGGATCAGCTTGTAAGTTGCCGGTTCCATCTAGGCCGCCATAGTGGATGTGATTGCTACTCACAGTTATTGAATTGTAGTAGCAGTGACATTCATTCATGGACCAGACATCGGCTTAACATCAAGCGAGGTGCTGTCATATGTCGAGTCACAATAAAATTAACACATAAATATTGAAAGGCTTGAAAGTTGTCGGTTTCAACTTGAAGATATTTAACTGCTCCTTGTAGTTATTTAAAGGTAGTAGCAGTCGCTCCACGGCTTGAAATCAGGCAGTGTGATCTCGTATGTATGTAGAGCCATAAATCAATAAATAGATAAATGTGAGAGAACTTTTGAAAAATACTGAAAGCATAGGTAATAAACTAAACGCGATGGTAGTTTAAAGTATTTAAAACATTTCATTAACTAGAACTAAAAAAAACTAGTTTTTTTACGTTATCAATCAATCAATCAAATTGTCACGCCGTTTTCCCGCAGGGATAGGCAGAGACAATAGAGCGCTACTTGCCACGATCCTGGCACAACTCCCTCGCTTCCTTCACATTAACAACACTCTTCATACAATAGTAATATATAATATTACTATATAGTAAAAATTAATAGTAAAAAAATCACTTTATAAATTATGTTGTGGTTTAATCGAAACCACAATTACAACCGCATTTGCGTCAAATGTTATTTACTAATAAAAAAAATCAATTCATCGGTTAATCCTTTTATCAAAAATTTATATATAGTTTAATCACTATTTTATCATAAATACTCATTAAGTATAATAAACAGGAACTGTATACAATACGCAATGTTTTAGTAAGACCTACTTTTGGGTACACGATTGATGCAAGCTCAAACCTTTGTCTGTTAGGGACATCAATCGACTTCACACTAGACTTTGCTCTAGCCTAACATGAAGCGGGGCGATAAACATAGTAAATTTTGCCATAGGGACAATCCCACTTGCCACGATCCTGACATTACTCCATAGCTTCACTAACATCCACAATCCACTTATATAAGCTCTACGGTTATCGGCACTAGGCAACCCAGCTTTCTTAAGGATGTCTCAGATTTGGTCGGAAAACATCCTCCTGGGTCTGCCACGTTAAACGCATTCATTCACATCAGATTTATAATTTTCTTCCATCAATATATTTTTTCTTTTCATGTGCCCAAACTATCAAAGCCAATCATTAATTTAATCAATCAAAGCGTACCACTGTATTTATTCAATAAAATTGTCACGCATTTGTCTACAGCGATAGGCAGAGACAGTGCCACGATCCTGACACAATTACCTCGCTTACCTCACATCCACAATTCTCTTTATTAATTTTTTACAACCAAAGTACATATATCAAAGATACATTGGTACCGGTGAGTGGTTTCGAACCCGTGCCACTCGGCTTACGTAGCCATTGCACTGCCCCTATACCACGGTCACCTTCATCAGCTTTATGTTTGGTTTTATTATTTGTAGGTTTACGGATGTCGAAAAGCAGATACTGGTAAAATGTACGCGATGAAGTGCCTGGACAAAAAACGGATTAAAATGAAGCAAGGAGAAACGCTCGCGCTAAATGAACGGATTATGCTCTCTCTAGTCAGCACGGGGGTAAGTTAAATTAATAGCCACAAACAATAATATCTATTTAAAAAAATATTGATTAGGTTTAAATATGTACTTCGTGTTGAAAAATGTGATTTGAAACATGACGTATTAAAAATAGGTACTGTTATGATTGGATAAGGGTATATTGTATCGGTGATTTAGGCACATTAAAAGGATTAGGATTTATTCCGACTTAATCAGAAAATCGAGTGAATGGAAATAATATTAAAATGGTATGTTGAAATAGTTTGGGCACGTTGAACGATTATATAAAAGGAGATTGTTGGAAGAAATTTATATTAAAGGCGAGTGGAGCAATAAAACACAACAAAACAAAGATTATTTTATTTTATTTTTTATTATTATACATTTCTATACTAAGCTACTAAAGCATCACGGAAACAGGACAACCAAAGTAAATATATCAAAGATACATTGGTACCGGTGAGTGGCTTCGAACCCGTACCACTCGGCTTACGTAATCGGTTATTCCTTGATCAAGTCAGTGACAGTCCGCTTACACCACCCTACCATAGAGTTTGTATGAAAGAGTCATGGGTGTAATTATTTTGTCCATCCACTGCATGTCGAGCCATAAACTTAGAGAGGCATTGGGTACGTAGATTTAATTATGACGTCACTTTCAGAGTTATAACTCAATTTCCTTTCACATTAAACTATAATTGAGTATAGACGAGTAAAGTAAAAATCAATTTAATACATGCCTAGAACTATTAGTGCTTCACTTGAGTGCGGGATCCATATAGGGTTGCCAGAGAGTAGGTACTTTAAAATACGATATTATATTATGGTTCGACATATGACAGCACCCGCCTGTGGTTAAGCTGGAGGGCCGGGCGGTCCGTGCTACTATCAATAACTGTAAGTAGCAGTGACATGCACTATGCCGGCCTAGTTGGAAGCGGCAACTTACAAGCTGATCCCAAAATGCGACTAAATTACTTCATGGTCTGTACAACTGTCTTTAATATGAGTTTATCTTACGTGTTCATTTGTTTTTTTATCGTTATTTATTAAAACAAGAAAATATTTTTTTTTACAAAAAAATACGTTGATAAAGTAAGGAAATACATATTATGATTCAAAATTGTTTTAAGTAAGAAGTGTTCACCTTTCCAAAATCTTCTATAATATTACATTAGTCAGTTCTACGTTTACAAACTATTCTTTGCCAACCCTACATCTACACTAATTAATTTAAAAGGTTGTTCACACCTGCATGCAATATACATACTAAGTATTGAGTATATTTATATTAAAATCGGGTCTTAACCTAAAAAGAAAAGGAAACATCGTTATGTCTGTCTATAATATCTGAATTCCATCAGATATGGTCATTTTCATCATCGTCATCATCATTTCCTTAGAGACAACGAAGCGCTCCACAATCCTAGCTTTCTTCATATACACAATTTACTTTATACATACTCTGGTTATGGGCACTGAGCCTCTCTTCATAGACTGCAATCGAATTTAACATCAGACAGGAGCTGTCATATGTCGAGCCACGATCAAATTAAATTTTAGAGTGGCACGCAGTGGTGCCCAGTCTGCCGATCCGGGATAGTACCAACACTAACTACTGTACAGACCGTGAAGGACCTTAGTCGCGTTTCGGGATCAACTTGTAAGTTGCCGATTCCAACTAGGCTGCCATACTGGATGTGACTTATACTTACAGTTATTTAACCGTAGTTACCTCTATTCGTGGACCGCACTTCAGTTTAACATCAGGCTTTCATATGTAGAGTCACAATTTACAATATATAAAAAAGCGGCCAAGTGTCAGTCGGACTCGCCCATGAAGGGTTCCGTAGCAGCAAGTAACATAATGTAAATGTTCTTGTATTATTGATCGATTTTTATATTTGAGTTGATTGAATAAAATGTAAATTGCGGTTTAGGATTTGTGACTTATTAAAAAAACTACTTGCTAGATCTCGTTCAAACCATTTTTTGGTGGAAGTTTGCATGGTAATGTACATCATATATTTTTTTAGTTTTATCATTATCTTATTGTAGAAGTTACACACATTTTACCACTATGGAAGTGTATCTCGCGCAAACTATTCAGTTTAGCAAAAAATTATATTAGAAACCTAATATTATTTTTAAGACCTATCCATAGATACCGAACAGGTATGGGTTAGATGAAAAAAAAATTTTTGAGTTTCAGTTCTAACTAAGTATGGGGAACCCCCAAAATTTATTTTTTTTTTTTTTTCAATTTTGGCGTGAATATCTTAATGTGGTTCACAGAATACATCTATTTACCAAGTTTCAACAGTACAGTTCTTATTGTTTCGGAAAAAGGGGCTGTGACATACGGACGGACAGACATACAGGACGAATCTATAATGGTTCCCTTTATTGCTACGGAATCCTAAAAAGAAGAATACCTAACTACAACTGACTTATTTAAAGCTTTAGAAATGTTAGAAACTTTTAATGTTTTAAATTGAGATCATTGTTAATAATAAAAACCTCTTAAATGTATTTTGATTCGAGCTCATAATAGTTTTGTCCGTGGCAAATGTCTTTAAACAAAGGTCGCAATCCGTTTCTCTCTTTATTGACCTGTCACTTCCTTCTCGTTCCGTTTTATAAGAAATTGTTTTCGCCTACTACATTATTAAGTCGACTCAGTGGTCTAGTAGTACTTAAATTGTCTCGCAAACCAAGATTGCAAACTAATGTAACATTTGTTTGGGATAGCATGTGCGCCGATTTATGATAGAAGTAGGCAGTGGCGCCGAGTGGATGTAAATGCAAATTCTATTTGCAGTTGTTTAGCTGTAATCGCCTGTATTCATGGACAGCACTACAGATTAGCATCAAGCGGGGTGTTGCCATATGTCGATCCATATTACTGCCAAGTGGTTTAGAACCTAGGGCTCTTCATTTGCGGTCGTCTTCCATATTGGTCCGGAATAATATAGCGCGGGAATAGAATGTGTCGTGTGTACAATATACATATTATCATCCAGTTTTTAAGATACAAGCACGTTTAGTAGCTTAGAAGTATATATTATATTTTTTATTGTGACTTCGACTTGCTTGATGGTAAGCAAGGTGAGATCCAAGAGCGCCGACGACTGAAAAATCCTACTCGGTTCACGGTTGTCTCAGTAAGCTTCACCACGCCGCGCCGGCCAGAGATTAAAAGAGATATTATAGAAATTTTATAATATTTATATTCATACTCGTATACATTTTCAAATATTCTTACTTTGAATTCTATTTCACAAAATTCAATACATATTTTATCATATGAATGTTTGCAATGTGACACATTTTGCAATGTACAAATGGGAAGGCTTTCAATATACAGCTACTCACAAATCCCTAGAAGACATCGTATATTTCCATTTTAAAGAAATGCCAATACTCGTTGCGCTGCCCCCTGCAGTTTCTCACGCTCTAACATACTAGTACATATCTTTATTTACATGAATGAATTGCATGAATGAACATTCAATAATATTTTTATTTACATTTCCATCTTATGATAAAACGAGTAGCGCTTTAGATAAAACACACCATCTCGAATTCGATTCCCGGTCAGAGGAAAGATTGGTTTCATAGCATTCATTTATAATATTTAATTATTTGGCCGGGACTGAGGCAGCCATGAACTAACTTGGTTGTTTCAGTCGTCGTCACTCTTGGATCTCCTCTTGCTTATCGTCAGGCGGGTCGAGGTCAAATGTCGTGTCACAATAAAAAAACATAATATAGAATTATAATCTTACAGCTTGTTGTAAGAAGTGTAGGTGGATAGTTGAATTGTACCAAATTGCATGTAGGTTTTTTGATTTATCTGACGTCGACCTGCCTGATGGTAAGCATGATGCAGGTCTAAGAGTGCTGACGACCGAATCAGTTCACAGCTGCTACAGTCGCCGCCACTATGCTGGTCAAATAGGTATAGTTTATAAGTATTTTTTCATGTACCGACTGCACTTTAGCTTAAAATCAGGCGTATATGTCGAGGTAAAATAAAAAATATGAGAGAGCATATAGATGCCTGGTTGAAACAAAGGAAATGATTTTTCTTTCAAACACCATTCGCGTACCAAGTAGGTCCACATGCTGCAATAAATATATATAACACTTTGAGGCACAGATGAGGTCCGAAGGAAATTTTACCCAAGAGAAAAGCGGTAAGAGTCCGAAATTGCGTCTCTGCCGAAATAGGTTAAGCGGGATGGAAGTTTAGTGCGCAAACTCGACAAGTAAAGGCTGCCTGCCTTGTTACACTGATGTTTATATCCGTACCTACTCGTGATGAGTTATACAAATTTTAACGTACGTTTTCCTCTACAAAGCACGCAACGACATACTATGTGAATTTTATACTATTGTCCTTTGTAAATAATCGTAATAATTATTGTTTCAGCATTTATATAATTATAAGTGTCTATAGATCCCTACCTTTTTTTACATTTCTATACTAAGCTACTAAAGTGCTTGTATCATAGAAACAGGACAACCAAAGTACATATACCAAAGATACATTGGTACCGGTGGGTGGTCTCGAACTTGTGCTCTCGGTTTGCGTAATCTTTGTCACGCTCTGTCACTACACCACGGTCGCCTTAGTTTTAGTATTTTAATATTTCATTCTTTTTAGTATTTTTTTTATTGTGTCTTGACATATGACAGTATCTCGCCTGATGTTAAGCTGAAGTGCGGTACATGAACGATGCCGGCCTAGTTGGAACCGACTGCTTATAAGCTAATCCGAAACGGCTGTTTAAGTCACTTCACGGTCTGTGTACTTGTAAGTGGTGGTACTACACGGCAATCACCACAGAAATAGGCAGACGTACAATATATATTTTATTTATTGTGACTCGACATCTGACCTTAACCTGCCTGCTGGTGAGCAAGAGGAGGTCTAAGAGTGCCGACGACTTATTAAAACTGTGTCATATCACGGTTACCTCAATGCTGGGGAAAGATGCTTCTTTACGCGTCACTTGTAGGATCCAATGTTATACTAGGAATGGGTTTTAAAAGTAAATTAGCTATTTTGTTTAGAGATTACAGTATTAGGGCCTGTGGTGTAGTGGCAGTGCAATGGTTACGCAAACCGAGAGCACGAGTTCGAGACTCGAGACCACCCACCGGTACCAATGTATCTTTCATATATGTTCTTTGGTTGTCCTGTTTCTATGATACAAGCACTTTAGTAGGTTATTATAGAAGTGTAATTATAATAATAATAAAACAAACTGTAAAACAAAATTAACCAACTATGAATGTGTTGTAGTGATGGATGGCCTTTTCCATTCTACCTCGCTGAGTGGACACCGCTATATTGTTCACAATCATAGATACTGGTAGGCGATTCAGCATTGAGAACATAAACGATATCCAGCCAATTGGAGTGAAACGAATTGGTTCGTCCTCAATTTGTCGTTCGTTGTCCAATACGTAGCCGCTGCATTTCATTTCACAATTTTAACGTGCATTTTCATTTCATACTTCATCTTTTAAAAGCGTTGCACAACGTTCGGGTTCAAATCTAATTTCGCTTTCGTGTTTATGAAAGAACCGCCGTAAACATTCTAACCCCTTTTTCGTTCTAACTACGAATAATAAAGTTCATGTAGGATATAGTCGACGCTATAAATATCAGAACACGTACAAAATTTTTCGTGACCTAAAATGCGCTCCCTGAAAGATTAACAAGGTCGCCGATACCCGAAGCAAAGTTTATAAGCTACATACGGTCCGTCGGTTTGTGACTACGATTATGTGGGTGTGCAGGCAACTTGTGGCATGGGTTTCCTTTCATTGTTTCCCTGACCTCGTTTGGAAGTTGTACGTGTGAGGCTGTTACGTTCTATATCTCTTCAGGGAATGATTATAAGCCTTATATAAGACAGTATACTCGTACAACATGTAGCTAACGTTAAAGACAACACGTTGGGGTTACGAGTATTTGAAAATAGGTCTACTAAAAAAGTCTACGCAAATAAATCACACGAGACTTCAGCACAGAAAAAAATCTTTGTAGTGTATCAATCAAATTGTCACGCCTTTTTTCCACAGGGATAGGCAGAGACAATGGAGCGCCACTTACCACGATCCTGACACAACTCCCTCGCTTCCTTCACATTCACAATTCTCTTAATATAAGCTCTATGTAATGACATCCTCAAGAAAGCTAGGTTACCTAGTGCGTAGTGTATGTGACTGCTACTTACAGTTATTTACCTGTAGCAACAGTCACCCCCACTCATGGACCGCACCCCAGGATCCCAATTCGCCTAATACATTATGGCGTTGAAAAGTAGTGAAATGGTGCCGCGGTCGCAAGTGACCAATCTACGTTTACCTATTGATTTGTCATTCGCTGATTGGTTACGAAGATGTCAAATATCAGTGCAAGTTCGTCATTTCGCTATTGTGTATTAAGAGTCGGGCCCTGATGTTAGGCTGGTGCTATTATATGACGAGCCACAATAAAAAAAGAACAACTAACAGATAATTATGCACTTTACTGAAGCGTATGTTTTACGAGGATGGGTGGTAGTACCACTTGACGTGATGTCGGGCGCCGCCCCGTCTGAGTTTTACAGACGTCGTCAATTGGTCAATGTTTTTATTATTTGTTTGTCTATTACAATCATAAGTTGTACCATAACAAATATGTTTAATTGTATTTATTTATTTATTTTTTTGAGATTTATATTTCCGTCTCTTCGATTTGGTAACACACCAGTTTGCTACGCGCAAACTTAAAAAACTTAAAAAGATTTGTTAAAGACCATTTATTTGTAATATTTAATTGATTGTATATCATAAATATTTGTTAATGATAATAATAAAAGAGTCTGGTCTGGTTAATTTCCCCAGACTCTCAATCCGGGGTAGTATCACTACTTACTAGTGTACAGACCGTAAACTAGTAAGTAGTGCCAACTGTTCCAACTAAGCAGTCATAGTGAATTTGCAGTTATTTAATTATTGGACCATTAGGCTGTCAAAAGGTTGAGCCTCAATAAAACAAAATAATAATAATTACTATATTATGTATGTATTTTATAGCCATTAAGTTATTATTTACTATCGTACTCAATGTTTATGACAGCCATTATTTCCAACTTTTAGATATACTTTTGACATGTCTGGAATAACGGTGGGCAGAATAACCACTCATTATCCACAATAACAGTAGTTTCAATTAGGTTGTGGCACTTTAACCCTATATTTGTCAGTTTGAATTGCTCTCGACTCGTTCGTTATTCCGCTTAATGTACTCCTGTGTGCTTCTACCACGATTTTTTTATTTACATGGCTTCTCTAATGTTTAAAATAGTTATTAAATATGGTAGTTAATATTGCGATACGTGTCATGTCAATTAAAACTAAACTTTACAGAGGAAACCAAAAACTGTTTTTGGTTGGAACTCTCGGCTCAAGGCATTTAAAAAAAGAATACTCGTAAGTAATATATTTAAAAAATCCCATGATATATAAAACCTCAAATACAATATGTATGTATATAATTTGCCCACACTGCCGGTCTGGGGTCTATCACTTTATGTCAGTCGCGTTTCAGTTTCAGTAGTTCAACCATTTTTTATTTTTAAATTAACAAAAAAATATAAACATCTTAGGTATCCTCAAGCGAGGCAATTTATTTATAATATAGTGTAAATTTTAATCCCCTTTCTATAAATATTGCAGTCTTTAGGCAAATATTAATTATACTATTAGCTATCACCTTTTTTCAACAAAATATGAACCGAGTATTTTTTGATGACAATTGGAAACGCTTGAAATTTCTGTAACTGCATTTATTCAACTAAACTAGCAGTCGCCTCTATTCTTGGTTTAACATCAGGTTATGTTTTTTATTATTATTATGCTGTCTTATAATAATAATAGAATTGTTTGGCAAACTTAATACCTAAAGACATTTTCTACTGTATCCGGTGATTTCTTCAGTGCAGAAAGATAAATAATTTTAAAGTTTGAACAATAAAATACAATATATAGTTTTATTGGGAATGTTATGTTCGCCAGTAACTCTTGATGGAGCTACTATCACTATTTCTGCTTCAACGGTTATTCTTCATAAGTATGCAATAACAATTTGACATATTTGTTCGCCCCACCATAACCAACCTTTATTGGCATTAATTGAATTTGCATTCCATTTGTTTTGTGTGTACCACCCTCCTCTTTTGTTTGGTCGGCAGTTAATAATTATACAATTAACTCGCTATGGAGTTGTTTATTCTCTTTGATTATTGCAATTTTGAAATTCATGTCTTGTATTAATATTACATTTTGTACAATATTACATTAATATCCAGCATGTACCTTTTGTAAAATTGAATATGTTTGGCCTTTATTTATATGGTTTCGTATATTGTTTAGAAATTCGTTGTGGTTCCATTAAATAAATAAAATTGACAAAATTTTCGGTTCACTCACTATTTGTATCACGTATTGTTGCTGATTCTAAAAAAGATATTTTTCATTAGTATTTATGTCAATTATAAATAAGCAATAAATATGGAAGGATGATTTTGTTCTAAACTGGGATGTTTTGTTCAAGACTGTAGTTAAATTTATCATTAAGTTAACTATAAGCGACTAAATGTAAATTTTAATTATTCCTTCGTTACTGTATGATTTACAAATACAACTTTATCTGTCTTAATTTTCTAACCTTGATTGTTTTGCTTAAGTTTGTAGTCTTAATAATCCACTTGATGTTACCCCTACGATTCACGTCACAGCGTAGGAATATCCCTCGGATGTTTACCATGTATATTAAATTAAATATTTAGATTTGATTAATATTTTATTATGTATATTTGGGTATATGTTAAGTTATTTTTTACTGTTCCTAGCTTGACTATACTAAACTGCAAAACGTGTTTATCTCACAGACCTTGGTCGACTAAGGTACTTATACCAAAGGCAATTTGGTGCTGGATTGCCACTGCCTGCTTTTGATTTCTAAGACCACTTCATTACCACCTTTTGTCAAATTTATTTTAAAGTACATAGACGTACAAAAGACCAACGTAATCTTTGTTTCAAATCACAAACAACGTAGTAGGTTGGTGACTATAAACTTTTTATTGAAGTCGATCACGTGAGCTACATAAATGTTGTAATAGTAAAATATTAAGTTATGCGACGTAGAATTTCATATGTAAATAATATGTTGTATGTGTTTATTATTGTTACTTTTTATTACAATTTTATTCATTATACGTCGTATATTTTGCTTAAATATTCTTTTTACTGCCACACGTTATGTTAGGCTAGAGTCCTGTCCATAATTGTAGCCGGATTGGATACCTCTACTTGAGTTAAATATTGTCGCTTCCACTATTCCAGCCTAGATAGATAGAACCGGCAAATTTTAAGCTGATCCCGAAACGCGTCTGAGACATATCACGGTCTGTTCACAATCACTACCCCGAATCAGCTGTACCTACATCTTTAATCAGACTTTTCAGTTGTATTTATTAATTTTTGATTTTTATTTATTGTCATATTTTGTTAAAAAGCAATCACAGTATTCTAGGGTTAAAAGACGAATCACCATACTGCGCTCTAAAACACTGTTAAAGTCTCCGAAAATTGAAATAGATATTATGCAATTAAAATAGGAATAGGACCGAATCGGCGCCATTTTGTGACGTTTAACTCTGCACCAAGTAAAGTTAATCAACAGCCCGTCCTACATTTATTCTAATAGCATTTTATGTGCAGGTCATTTCCATGCATGGCCCGCATGTTTGATTCCTTATGGACTACATATTGCAAAAGATATCGCGGCAGACGCCAACGAGATATTCGTGAACAAAGAGAGTGAGAAGGTGTTATGGTGTTATGGCGCCATGGCGCACTATAGTGTTTTGAATTTTATTTAATTACAAACGAATATTTTATAATTACTTTCATTTTGTTAACAGGTCGACTGCCCATTTATAGTATGCATGACATATGCTTTTCATACGCCTGACAAACTGTGCTTTATTCTGGACTTGATGAATGGTGGTGATCTGCACTATCACTTGAGCCAACATGGTGTATTTAATGAGGCTGAAATGAAGTTTTATGCCGCAGAAGTTATTTTAGGTAGGTTCAATTTAAGTATTAATATTTTAATCTTGAAATTAGCACGAACGTTACGTAATGACTAGTCTTGTAAAAGCGCTTACTACTAGCGCTTACATGAGGAGGTAGCTGTGGCAGTAGAGCAGTGCAGAAGGAGTGTATTTTGGTTTACATGTCATCCATCTCTCACTGCTTCACTACCGCAGGAATCAACCAGTTGAGCGCTTTTTCTGCATTAAATAGATCTCTTGTAAATATTGTACTTACCGTACGTACCTTACTCCGTTTTACCTTTCAAGACATAATGCTTATGTACTAGTACAAGCATTATAGTAAATTCTATATGAAAATATATAGAATTTACTTTTATTATGGAATGTGATTATTTTTCTTTATTAAGACCCGACATTTGACCTTAACTTGAAAAAAAAAACGATTGAGATTACGATTGCCTCAGTTCACGCCTATGCCGACCAGAGAAGCTTCTTTACGCTTCACTTGAAGGATCCAAGGTTATGGGATGGGAAGAACAAATGGGCTGATAAATCACTTGACTTGTCGAGTGTTCGACAAAGAAACGACGCGCCAAATTTTAGTTCGGCTGTCGATTCGCTCGACAGACTGCGCATGCAAAAAGACGTGGTAGAAATAAGGTTAAAGAGCTCCTCTGAATATTCTCCATCGTATAAGCGATAAAGGGCGCATAGAGACGTCGTTTTTGCGGAATTGCAAAGGGCTCTAGAGTTCTCGTAATCTTAGATTCACCTATTACCCGGACAGCTCGCCGCTGCAATGGCATCGAGGCAAAGTTTAGTTAAACATAAAGTCATAAATTATAATATCATATTATGTTTGTAGGTCGTATCTTTGAGAAACTTCGAAAGTTAGTTCGTTTGCAGTTCGAACGGTGTACGTTTCTTTCGTTAACTCTTGTGTTTTCTATACTCGAGAAAAGTATATTCAAACGGTAATGATTTATTGCATAGATTCTATTTCTAGTAAGTTTGGTTTCGCTGCACGTTGAGTTGAACTGTTCGTAATTTAAACTTTTGCCTACTAGGTTTGCCTAAAATAAAAACTCACGTATTCTTTCGCTTGAAGAACCGACAACCGATGGGAAAAAAAGGTTCTAGAATGGAGACCACGAACCGGAAGACGCAGCGTTTCAGGTCAGGTGGACTGACGACATAGTCACGGGTAACCGGTGGATGTAACTGGCATCTTTTCGTTCGGAATGCCGTGCCTATGTTCAGCAGTGGACGTCTTCTAGCTGATGATGATGATGTATTCTTTAATGTGTTTAGTAGGTAATTTAAGTTACTGTTAGTTGACTAATAGAAGTTGAGTTGTTGACTAAGTTGACTAATAGAAGGTTTACGCCTGTACCATGGAGAATTTATTTGACCAGCAGAGTACCGGCGGCTTTGGCAGCCGTAACCTGACTCGGCACTCTTGGACCTCCATCTTGCTTATCATCAGGCGGGTCGAAGTCAGATGTCGAGTCACAATAAAAAAAGAATGTTCTGAGGAACTCTTTAACCTTTTACTTCAGAGATATCTGCATAGCTCGGAAGAAGTATCCGCATTCTGTTCGAATCGACAGCCGTTTATATTCGGAGCGTCCTGTTTCTGTCATACAATTAGCAAGTGGAATGCTTTACCCGCCCATGTGTTCTCCCCATGTTATGTCCTTGGATTATTCAGGAGAAGCGTAAAAAGCACATCTGACCGGAATAGCAAAGGCGACTGACGCAAACGTGAACTAGGTCAATTTCGATTTTTATTTAGACTGTGGCTCTCTTAGACTTCCCTTTGCTATAAGGCATTTCTTTTCTTATATTGTGATTGGATATATAGCAGCACCTCGCTTGATGTTAAGCTGGAGTGTGGTCGATAAATGCCTAGTTGTGTGTTTATTACTATTTTAGCGCGTTCCATTGATGGTGCTTGCTTTTATAAATAAATAATTTCTCGTAGCAATGGCTCCCACTATACCGGCTTAATTGAAACCGGACCACTTTTAAGCTAATACCAAACGCGACTCAGTCACTTCAACGCTCTGTACACTTGGTAGTATTTTACTTTGAAATCAGCATCGGGAATGCGACTGCTACTTGTGCCTCGACATACGACAGCACCCTGCTTGATGTTAAGCTGGAGTGTGGTCCATGAATGGTTGTCACTTCTACTACATTTCAATAACTGTAAGTAGTAATCACATTCACTATGTTGGCCTAGTTGGAACCGGCAACTTACAAGCTGATCCCGAAACGCGACTAAATCGCTTCACGGTCTGTATACTTGTAAGAGGTGATACTACTCTAGATCGGCAGACTGGGTACCACTGCTTACCACTCTTTAAAAAATAGTGGTAACACAATATTATTCGCCTTGTTTTTCGGGTGCTAAATTAAATATGATGGTTTAAAATTTGATTTGACACAATTTGAGACAAAAAGTGTCATTAAAAGTAATTGAGCAATTTTTTTGAAATATGTTTTTGTCCTCAATTAAATTAGAGCAGAACAAAGGAATTGCGGTGCGTGACGTCACTCCCATCACCTTGAATTTAAATACGAACATGGCTGACATGTGAAATTTGCAAGTGATTTAGGACGTCTGTTTTTTTTATTATGACTCGACATAATAAAAAAAAAGACGGGAAATAATACCAGCCCAGGTCGGGGGAAGCATCTGCATTTTGTCGACCAAATCGGCAGTCGAACTAAAAGGTTATGTGTGTCGTTTCTTTGTACAACAATCGACAAGTGAAATGCTTCACCAGCCCATGTGTTCTCTCCATCCTATAACCTTGGCTTTAAGCGATGCGTAAGGAAGCACCTTTGGCCGGCATAGTGACGGCGACTGAGTCAACCGTGAAGTCTCGCTTTTTACACTCTTGGACCTCCTCTTGCTTACCTTCGGGCGGGTCGAGTCACAATAAAATAAAAATATGCCAGGATCTCCATGATGTTAAGCTGGGGTGCATTCCATGTTTGGAGACGAATACTACTACAGTTTAAATAACTGCAAGTTGCAGTCACATCATCTATGCCGGCTTATTTATTTATTTTATTTATTTATTTATTTAATTCGGTATATACGACAGGTCGCAAACTAAACATCCCAAACATTGAATATTCCAAGATTAATGCTGGTTTGCGACCCAAGAATGTATACACACAAAAAAAAAAAAAACATTACAAATTTAACAATACACAATAGAAATAATACACAAAAAATAATAGTATAAAAAAAAAGTAATAAATTAAAATTCAAAACCAAGACTACAATACTACCTAAATTAAGGTTGTTTTGATCGAGGGTGCATAAATTTTAGAAACTTGCCTTTTAAATACGCTGAACCGATTGTTAAATATGTCGAGCAGGTTATGAACAAGGACTGTTTCATTAAAAGCTCGACACATCCTAACCATGGGATTATAAAAGGAGGTGTTGCATTTGTATACTTGCAAGACAAAGGTAGGTGGGCACCGCGTTCTACGGATTAAGTTAAACTTAAGAAGCGAAACTAAACTGGGCGAGTCTATAGAAGAGTGCACGATCTTGTGAAGAACCAACAAGTCGTACCTCACTCTTCGATCATGCAGAGAAATAATGTTGAAGTGTTCTAGTCTTTTTTCATATGTATTGAGTGTTCTACCAAGTTGTAAGCGATATATAATCGCCTTTAGGCATTTATTTTGAATGGAGTCAATACGATTTATGTGAATGTGTTAAAAAAGAGACCAGACCAGCTTAGTTAAAACCGGCAGTTTGCAAGCTGATCCCGAAATGCGACCGAGTCACTTTACGGTCTGTATACTTGACCCCGGTTGGGCAGATTGGGCAAATGACCACGAACTCTTAATAGCTTAATAACGCGCTAAGACACGTTTTAATCTATTCTTTATAACGTATTTTATTTTAGTAAATGTAAATTTTCCTCTATTTTCCATTTTAGGTTTAGATCATATGCACAAACGTCACATAGTCTATCGCGATTTGAAACCAGCCAACATTCTACTGGATGAACACGGCCATGTGCGGATATCGGATCTTGGATTAGCGTGCGATTTCTCTAAGAAAAAACCACATGCAAGCGTGTAAGTTTTTTTTAAATTATAATAGTCTGTATCTGCTGTCTGTACCATATTGTACATGTTAATGGTTCGTATTAAAATTGTAATACAGTGGAAATTCAATAACTTGAACATTATCGTTATCCAGTCAAAAACATCCCATTCCCTTCCCCAAAACCCCTAAATACTCGATATCTTGAATTATTTAGATTTAAAGACATTTATTACTCACAAGAACATAATATTCACTTGCGTGAGTATACAAAATATTATCAATTACAATGTTTTTTGTAGTTCTCAATATAAATACATAACTAATAGAAACCGAAGAGAACTAAATATAACTAAAGAGAAACCAAAAAAGACTTGTCCGTTGTAATAAGCATTTTTTAACTTAGATTTAAACGAGTTATAAAATTTAGACTTTATAACTCGAACAAAGATGTATTTCCCTGCGAGGTTTTGATAGTACTTATTTATACTCTATAACTCGTATTTCAATAAGCAAACGTAAGTCGAAGTTAGTAAAATATAATGACAGATTTTTTTGTACTTATTTTTTTGTGTTGCAAACACAATTGATTATTTGTTTCAATACATAAATATGTACCATAAAAATTAATTCGTTTTTTTTTAACTTTGACTCTACAACTCATAAATATACTTCAAATAACGCCTCATCTCTATTTGAAATTGCGTAAATCCTTTATATCTCGATAAGTCGAAAACTCATTTACTCTATTTTTATGCGTTTCCCTCGAAGTTCGAGTTATCGAGATTCCACTATAGTAATTATTATTTCTTTTATGGTCGAAAGGGGATTGATTTAAAAATCGATAGCTAATAAAAAATGTAGACGACTCAAATGATTTTGTTCCTTCATCAAATGAGGGGCATTATTAAAACAAGTTGTGTGAAAGGAGGCGCTTTGATGTCCTAAGCCCATCTATGTGGCGACCGTGATGTATAAATAGTGCAATGGTCACGCAAGCCGAGAGCACGGGTTCCAAATCACTTATCGGTACCAAAGTATCTTTGGGATGTGTACTTTTGTCGTCCTGTTTCTATGACATAAGCTCTTTAGTAGCTTAATATAAGAATGTAGATTTTAATTAAATAAAAAAAAATTTAGTCAATAAATTGATGATAATTCCTTATAATTTAAAAACTATAGTGACTATTTTCTTTGGCCGGCATAGTGACGGCGACTGGGGCAGAATTGAACTGACTTGGTTTTTTCAGCCGTCGTCACTCTAGGACCATCTCTTGCTTATTATCATGCGGATTGAGGTCAATGTCGTGTCACAATAAAAAAAAACTACTACCCACAATAGCATACAAGTTGCAAACAACATCACTATATCTATGCGTATGCAACGTGCATCTAATTTGTATTCAACATTTTATCTTGTTAAGGATATGCCAGTCAACAAGACGTGGCTGTAATAAGAATTGTATTAGATTAAAAAATAATTGTTTATTTATACATTTCTTGTCCGTTTCACAGCGTCATCTTACAAACTACTATAAAAGTTTTTTTGGCATATTTCAATTTTATTATTATAAAAATTGGTTAATAAGACACATACATTTTTTTTATTTCATTAATCAATGTTTGCGCATAATCTAAGAAAATATTAATAAAAATTGGTAAAGAAAATTCAAGAAGCGAGCACATCTCTCAACTAGGACTGGGGATCGAATCCGGTGTATGCCGCTTACACGTAGCTGTAGCTTATACATAGCGCCTTGCGTTTTTTTTAGTATGTAATGTCCATTCTTGTCAATCGATCGAATTCTCAAATTCTAAAGTATGCATCTCTCGTATTATCCTTCTACTATCAATGATCAATCTGTGTCATCAGTGACACAGATTGTAATAAAATTAAAGATGTGTGTTTTATAATTCTATCGATCAATCAAATTATTACGTTTCAATTTCCACAGGAATAGGCAGAGACAATAGAGCGCCATTCACACAATCCTGACATAGCTCTATCGCTTTCCTATTCCACATCCACAATTTTCCTTATGCAATCTGTTATTCTTAGTATTTTTCTATATCTTAATATATTTCTTTAAATTAAGGCAATGACCTTTAACCTTGACCTAGGTAAGGAGAAGTCCAGGAGCGTCTATGACTGATAAAACCAATTCAATTTACGGTTGTGCCGATCAAGGATGATTTTAATTTGGCTACGCTTGAACCCAAGAGCACGGGTTCAAAACTACTTGCTGGTACCAATGTATCTTTGATATATGTACTTTGGTTGTCCTGTTTCTAGGATACAAGCACTTTAGAAGCTTAGTTTAGAAATGTAAAATAATAATAAAATATGTATATAAACTAATCATAATTCAAATTGATTTTTGTTATACACAGCGGTACCCACGGCTACATGGCACCCGAAGTACTGTCAAAGGGGATGGGCTATGATTCGTCAGCTGATTGGTTTAGCTTCGGTTGCATGCTGTACAAATTGCTCAAGGGCCATTCACCTTTCCGCCAACACAAGACCAAGGATAAACACGAGATTGATAAGATGACATTAACAATGGTGAGTATGATTTATTATATATATATTTTTGGTTCGATTATATTTGGTTTCTAAATTTTAGAACATAAAGTTATAATTAGACTGATTAAACTATAGAAATTTATCATCAATTACACTACTACCACAGGTACAGGCAAAGACAACGGAATTCTACTTGCCACGATCCCGACACAACTCTCTTGCTTCTTCTAATCAATCAATCTAATTGTCACGCTTTCATTATTCACAATTTTCTGTAGTTTTTTAAAATGCCTAATCTACAGTGTCCAACTAAGTCGGCTTAGTGGATGCGACTACTACTTGGAGTTATTTAACTGTAGTAGCAGTCGTCTTGATTCTTTAACTGCACTCCAGCCTTTCATCAGGCAGGGTGTTATATGTCGAGTCACAATAAGAACAAAACAATGTTTTCCTTTAAAAAAAAACCTTGGTAACGCAAAAGTAATATTTGACGAAAACTCTCAAAATCCAAATAATAAGAACATGACTTCTATGTAGGGAAAACTAATTGGCTGTTTTTTTTATAATTAAGCATTGCATTGAATAAACTATTTGTATATTAAAATAATTTAGCAGCAGTACCTTGAATTATTGCAGAACGTCGATCTGCCGGAGACCTTCAGTCCAAGCCTGAAGAGTCTACTTGAGGCCTTGCTTCAGAGGGATGTTAACAAACGGCTCGGGTGCAAGGGGAGAGGGTGAGTTTTATTTATATCAAGTGTGTAAAAATAATAATTCTGATATTCAATCAATCAATCAAATTGTGATGCCTTTTTCCTACTGGGATAGGCAGAGAGCGCCATTTGGCACGATACTGATTCTCTTGATATCGGGTCCGCCAAATAAGTGTTACGCCAACAAGCCAGAGACAATTGATGCTTTAAAGGACAATATTCGTGAAGCACACAATCGATAATGTACTTAAAAATTGGACCGATCGTGTAGGCTACTGCATGGCCAGCCGAGGCAGCCATTTAAATGAAATTATTTTCCATCATTAACCGGAAGGATTGTGCTTTCAAATAAAAAAAGAAATTTGAAAAAATATTCAGTAGCTTTTTTTATAGCATTTAAAAAAAAAGTCATTTGGCGGGCCCGATACAAGCTCTACGGTTATGGGTCTAGGCAACTTTAATGTTGCGCGTCACAATTTTATTGTGACACGATATCTGTCCTTGGTGGTAAACAAGAGGAGGTCCGAGAGTACTGATGACTGAAAAAACCGAATCAATTCACGGTTGCCTTAGTCGCCGACACAATGCTGGCCAAAACAAAAAAAAACATTGTATATATAATAGGTATTTTTATTGTTGACTTTACGGTGTACACTCGCAAGTGGTGTTACTACCGCATATCGGCTGACTAGTGACTAAGTCGCGTTTGAGGATCATCTTGTAAGTTGCCGGTTTTAACTAGCCGGCAAAGTGGATGTGAGTTAAAAAACTGTAACAGTTATCTATATTCATGGACAGCACTCCAAGTTAGAATCAGGCGAAATCAATAGATTCTTTTTTATGTTTACAGAGCTGACGAAGTGAAAGAGCATGTCTTCTTCGCTGGTATCGATTGGCAGCAGGTTTATCATCAGAAATACACACCACCTCTTATACCACCGCGGGGAGAAGTCAATGCGGCCGATGCATTCGATATTGGAAGCTTCGATGAAGAAGATACTAAGGGCATTAAGGTGAATAATGTAGATTTAATAATCTGTTGAAGTTTTAAAGGGACTCAATTCAAAATGTTTTATTTTAAACTAAGGCAAATTTCTTAAAAATAAGGCAAATTTCCGTTGCTTTAAAATAACAACTTACTTAACTGGGTTTTGTGCTTTAATTGCTTTATCTCGTTAGATTTAATAGTTGTTAAAATTAACCAGAGTTTCCTGCAAATTACTGTTTCTCTATTTCTAATAGATTTAAATTGTAAATCAATTTAAATTGAATAACTAATCAATAATGTTATATTTAAAATATAACTAAAATCCTAACAAATAATTATATTACTATTTCATTTTTTTGTTTTTTTTTCTTCTCTAACATACAATGTTTATGATCCTATCTTTAACGTTTTGTCTTATATTTTCATCCGACGAGTCTTTTATTTGTATAATGTTCTTTCATTATTGCTTAAAAATGCATTATTATAGTCTAAAATTATGCATTATACTTTTCTATAGCTAACGGAATCTGACCAAGTGCAGTACAAAGATTTCCCGCTTGTAATATCTGAGCGTTGGCAATCGGAAGTCGCTGAGACAGTATTCGAGACCATTAACCAGGAGGCTGACAAGGTGGAGCAGAAGAGGAAGGCCAAACAAAAACAGAAATTCGATGCCGATGAGAAAGGTGAATAATTTTATTATAGCTCTAGGCTGCAAGGTCTTAATTTTGAGGTTTTTTCATCATTATGTCAGATATTCATCATCAGCCAGAAGGCGTCCACTGCTGAACATAAACCTCTCCCTTAAAACGCCATTTCGAACGACAAGATGCCAGTTGCATCCACCGGTTAATCGTGACGTTCACTATGTCGTCAGTCGACCTAGTGGGAGGCCTACCTATGCTGCGTCTTCCGGTTCCTGGTCTCCACTCTAGAACCTTTCTTCCCCATCGGTTATCGGTTCTTTGAGCGATGTGGCCAGCCCATTGCCGCTTTACCTCGCAAATCCTACGTATTAGTCGTCCAATACTAGATATTGGCTGAAGCGTGGTCTGTATCCAGCAGTTTCCTGCTACCGCTCATCACTCCATTTTGTGGGTGGCCGTCCTAACCTTATATTATGAACAGAGGACAACTGTAAGATTAGAAATAAGACTTTTATGTCCAGCAACCAAAAGGTAATTTAGAGAAAACATAAAACTGTTATATCACGCTTTGCTTTATATTTAGATTTTAATACGCGTGCAAGATTGAATGGGTGACTACTTGTTAGATGGATAGACTTTTGTCCGCGCCGATAATGACCTGCGTGTTAACCACTTGGTTACGATCCCAGACGCTGTTAAAACGACTGAAAACTTGATTATTATTCTAATTACTAACATTTAACTTTTTCAACAGAATCGGACTGCATACTACACGGATACATAAAGAAATTGGGTGGTCCATTCGCAAGCGCATGGCAGACACGATACGCAAAATTGTATCCGAATCGTCTGGAACTACATCTAGAAAATTCTGCCAAACCAGAAATGATACTACTTGATACCGTTGAAGAGGTATCCTCAGATTTCGTTCACGTCAAAGGGGAACAATGTATCGTGCTTAGAACTCGAAATGATACGAAAATTGTTCTTACAAATACGGTGAGATATTTTAATTTATTGTCTGTATTTATAGACGGAGAATTAACGCATTGCAGTTGTTGTTGGCGGCAAATGCTATGGTCAGCTTAACGTACTAATACCTTAATTCTAAATGCTTAAGGTTTGAGAAACAAGCATGTCTGTCCACAGTGTGTTTACAGCTTGTCCTGCAATATTTCGTCCACATTGGCGATTAACTCGGCGGAAGATAGGGTGACGTTGAAAGCGGAAGATATTGAAGGAACGACTGAGGACACAATATTTTATGTGTTGGTTAGGACTACTGTAAAATAATTGGTATAATCCATATAATTGGTGAAAGGAGAAATTTTGATTATACATTAATTATAATTAAACTTTAAAAAAATCCTATAGAAAGAACTCGATGCGCCAGACCAATATCTTTATTAATATTTTATGAATATTTGTGTTTATTAATAAATTAATGAATTTTCAGGACGAGATTGGTCTGAAGGAGTGGGCACTATCACTCCGCTCCGCTCACAAATGTTCACAAGAGCTGCTGGCTTCAATGGCAAAGAAGGCTGGCAAGATATATGGTACAGATGGGTCCAAAGACACTTTGGGTTGTCTCCCAAGACCCGCACCCCCCACAACCACCCCGGCAACTGCGCGGGCGCCTAACGGGAACAACTAGCATGAACTTCCCGCGCCTAACAAAGGCGCGAAGATGTTCCGTCGCTCTAAGAGTGCAGCTCAGCTTATCAAGTAAGCTGGACACGCACTCGTTTGTAACCGAGTTGTTTAGGTTATTGTCGAAAATTACACTTTAATTCGTCTGTCTAAGGTTGATATTCGAAACAATACCTAAGTACGTAATTATGTAAACGACTAGAAGCATGTAAATCACGATTGAAGCTCCCCCTGTCTAGTATTGTCCCTATGAGGCTGAGTACCTTAGTTAATTAAATCGCTATTGTAATATAGAGATGTAATGTAATTTAGTATGAGGAATGATGCGTAGTTGGTCAAGTGTCATTCGCGAATGAATGAATGAATGACATTTTTGCACTTTAAATACAGTTTATTAGTAAATTGCTTTTTATAATAAGTACGATTTACTGTTATTTTAATTGTAAATATTTGCTTGTAGGGTAATTGATTTACGTGCTACTGGTTTTATGAGAATTTTCGCGTCAATTTGGATATGTTGTGAGCTCGGTTATAAAAGGGACAATGATTTGTTCGTGCGTCGGAACATAGTGTTATCGATATGGACGATTCATAATATTATTAGTGCGAACGTTACTACACTAGTGTCGCGTTATCGTTTGCATGTGTGTCGGTTACTAGTTATTGTTTTTCTTTTGTGGATTCCTGTAGTGACGAGGACACGTAACATTTGTGATAGATTTGTTATGATAATGTTAGTATTGTTCCTTGGGAGATGTCGCGGGATGTGTTTTTATGTTAGTGTCGATGCGAATATTACTTAAACGCGTGTAATGATCTACTGTAGGGTTATATTAGGGGGTGAGCCTGCAATTGGGTCTACGAAACCGGGGCTCAGTTTTTGTGGGGCGAGTTGCAGACTGGCCCTATTAGGGGCTGCCAAACACGCCGAGCAACATTGTAGGTGAAATATTAGGAACTGCCAATTACTAAGTAAATGCTGTTCGCATTTTATTGTTGTACGAATTAATGTGATAGGACCGAACAAATAATTTAAGATAAATATTCTTTACAGCTCTTTTTTGGGTCATTCTGCAACTGGACCCATAATAACAACTCCCCTAGCACGACAATCCAAGAAGCAAGATAAAGAACTGCAAGGAATATTATTGTAATTCATTTTAAAGAACTTAATAGGCACATCAAAATATTTAAAAAAATATTTATAAACATTGTTTAGTGTGAAGTTTACCGAAACCTTCAAATATATTCATATTTATTTGAAAAATATTCAAATTTTTTGGGCATTTTGATGTATTGTTGTAGTAAGTTATTTAAAATGTGTTACTATGATATTCCTTGCAGGTCTTTACTTTGCTTCTTGACATTTTTAATCTTTATATACATAAACTGGGCCCAATAAAATGGCAAAAAAAGTGGGCCCAGTATTTGTAGGACCAGTTGCGGACTAATCCCTGTATTTTGTAATCTATTGCACCAATTGACTTTTTTGTAATTACTGTAATGTTCTGAATGTTGTATTTAATTATGTAGTGTTGTATAAGTTATAAAGCGAGTAGTTTAAGTATAAAAAGTGTATGTGTGTATGCAATAGTTGTACCCGGTGCCGATTGGCTGTTACGACATTTCAATGGTGGTATAGTAATTATTGTATTCGTAGTGGGGATATAGATTTAGACAAAAATCTCTCAACGGTAACATATATTAGTATATAAAGAAATCTTTCGAAAACTGCGGAAGATGGCGTCACTGTAGATTAAGAACGTAATGCAACGTAAATACACCCACCGCCCCGGCACCACTGTCCCTCTCCCTCCCTTAGCTAAATAAGTACCCGCCAGCACGCTTCACATATATTGTCTTCAAAGTCGGGCGTCACAAGATGGATCACCCGTCTTACTGGATCCACACTGAAGTGTCCATTAGAAACACAGTTATCTTCTTACAAAAAAGAGTTATTTTTGTATTTACTCCATAGGATTGGAAGATTTCCTTCCATAGGAAGACTCGAAGGAAGAAGCCTCACCCAATGGACGTCCCTCTCCTTTTCATAGATAAAGCTCAATTCACATTCATAGTTTCCAAAGTTGGGCTTTACTCTTTAGTTTCAACTACAATTTTCTACACCTGTCTCATGGGAGATCCACTCTTTTCCAAAGTTGGGAGTTACTCTTTAGTTTCAACTACAATTTCCTCCACCTGTCTCATGGGAGATCCACTCTTTTCCAAAGTTGGGATTTACTCTTTAGTTTCAACTACAATTTCCTCCACCTGTCTCATGGGAGATCCACACTTAGCCACGCTGAAATGTTCGCATGTAATACAGAAATTCTTAAAAAAAACTATTTTTCAAACCACTTGGCCCACCGTCTTAAGTTGAGATTGGATCTGTCCAACGACTGCCCTATATTCCAACCTGAATTGTCCACGGACGCATAAACTTACTCTAAATACATTATGATGATCATATAGATGCTTCTCAGAGTTTTTGTGAAAAACAGGCCCAATTTTATTAAGTAAAACCATTTTAGTAATGGGTTTGCGTCTATTTTTAATTAACAAATATTTGCTCCGACCAGGAATCGAACCTGGGAATTTCCCGACTCCCCGACTCGTCTCGAACAAAAGCGTAGCGTAGCATTCGTCACATGACGAGCCACAATGAAAAAGTCATAGCGGATGCTATCGGTCTTACTACAAAAATATTTAAAAAGGTGTTTAAATATTTGTTTACAGTTAAACGTCATTTAGTGGTACTAAATTAACAGAAACGTTTATTGCCTGTCTAAAGCGCGTTTAACACGGTATGTGTTTAACTGTACAAAATGAAAGACATTACCATTAACCATTGAGGTAGCGTAATAGGCCAACCTGGTCATATAGCAGCTTCATGTGTCCTCTACGCACAATACTCTTCACTCCTCCATCACACGGTGGCTCTCTTTCTAACATAAGCCTCTTATAGAGTAATCTAGAATAATAGTACTTAAACAATACAGCTATCTCATTCGTATATGTGACTACATCATTTAAATAGAAATAACATTTGTTAAATAATATTGGTTCATTGTTTGCCGGCTTTTTAAACTTGTCGGTTAATATACAAATCAATTTAGCATAACATTTTTTTGGTATGTTTAGTAGCTATCCATCAATCATGTTTGACCTCAATTCCCACAGACACATGTAGAGATAATGTAGTGTCAGGTTCCGCAATCCTGACTTAACTTTCTCGCGTCCTTCACATTTAAAATTCTCTTCATAAAAGCTTTATGGTTATTGTCCCCTACTTTTTTGAGAATGTCCTCTATTAAAAATAAACAGAAAAAACCTTTGTGGACTGTAACTAGACAAGTCCTGGTATCGAAGATCTGTGAAAAAATTAATTAAATGTGTATCACATCCGTTATACAACGATATTTTTTATACAACAAAAAAACAGTCAAACTATAAAAGAGTAAAAATATATAAATATTTTGGAACAGCCTTGATTTAATGAAGGAGTCTTCTAGACTGTCTCTGTTTTGTCCTAATGTTCACTTTTTGTAATAAAGGATTTTGTACATATCCTACCCATGTTTTCGTTGTGTTACTATACTGAGTTTGGAATAACCGTTTATATTTGTGTTAAAACAATGTCTAGTCGACATAGTGACGGCAACTGATACAACCGTGGACTAAATCGGTTTTTCAGTAATTAGCGCTTTTAGACCTCCCCATTCGCTTGATGCTAGTCGACGTGATAATAAAAAAATCCGACGAACAAGGAACCAATCAATAAGTAATACCATTTGTATGTAGATATTTAAAACTAAATGGAACTCGTATTTTTTAGATAATGTGGATAGTTTTCTAATACTTTAGATGTGATTACAATGAGTTAGTGACCGCCGGTCTTCGTTCGGCGTCTTTTAGCATTATTTCAATTATTATCGGCATTTTGTCCCGCTTTTTAAAACTTACAGAATCACTACTTTCGATCACTATGGGTTTCAATTATGGTGAGAAGTGGCGTTCGATTATTCCCCATAATCATGTCTTATTTAATCTAAATTTTAAATTATAATTTCTTTGGATGATGAGATAATTATGTAGAATAAAATAATTCCACGATTCGCTATTTGATAACCAAATGTAATTTAAATGGTCATTGAATTAAACAAATTTTATGCGGCTTACTATCGCGTTTATGTTGGTTATAGGACGACCAACACCTCAGTCTCTCCTTGACCACGACGGCTGCAAGGCTCTCGAAACGTCGGAATAATAAAAAAATGTACAATCAAAAACCAAAATAAACGCGATAGTAAGCCGCATAAAATTTGTTTAATTCAATAATCAATGTTCGCGCAAAATTTAGGAAAATATTAAATGGTCATCTTAATAAAATTCATTTTTTTAATGGCGTCTGTCATATTGTGACAATTTGACAGTGATTCATTACATATATATCCCGGTAGATAAAAAGAGTGCTGAGTTTTGAGCTGCGCAGTATAAGGATCGGCAGAGCAGAAGAGCGCTGGACAACTGCGGTGTGAGCAAGTCTGTGCATCTATACAGTTGTACATTATTTTAAAATTTATATACATTTGTAAAATTGTAGTCGGTAAATAACAAAACAAGTTACTGCGCAGTTTGAATGCTAACGCTCTTTTTATTTTCCGGGGTATTAACCAGGGGCCCTTTTTTACAACTGGAAAATGACGTATCAACGACCGAACACTGATCTGTCATTGTGACATTTTTATACTAATCGGTATTCCGGTAATAAAAAAAGAAACTTTGACATGTCAGTGGTCATTTTTTATTGTGACGCGACATCTGACCTCGAATTGCTTGATGTTAAGTCCACTGAAAAAATCGACTCAGTTTACAGTTGTCTCAGTCGTCGTCACCATGCTGGCCCAAAACTGTCAAATTGAAACAGTTTACGATATCCATTTAATTTACGCGATTAAATGTAAGAAAAGTTGAGATAATTTTAGGTGAAATTATAGTATAATCTTTAGTAATTTTTATCCTGTGGACTTTAGCGAGGCCTGGCCACACCCATTTTGTATATGATATACTTTTTGTAGCAATGCAAGGGTTTGTTTTTCATATCTGTCTGATGCAGATTTACTATGTTTTTTTATTATGTTTTAAAAATATCAATGGCTTCTACGTATAAGGGCTAAGCTTACAATTTAATTAACTAAAATAACAAAACTACTTCTTGTTAGTAACAGTTTGGATTTTATTACGTAAAAGCCATTCATAGAATAGTATAAAATAAATATAGGATCTAGATAGCGCCTTTTTGTTTAGATCACTTTTTTAGGTAACCTCATGTAGTACGAATACTATAGATATAAATCAGTATAGTCTGTCTAAGCCGAAATGATGCGCCCCTCCACCGCAATTGCCACCGCAACACGTGAAAACATAAAATATGAATGTTACACGCCGAAAATGCAATTGTAATTGGTCATTCAGTTGCTGGTTGGACACAAAAGGAGGAGCACGATGATTAAGTACAATAGTATAGTTACTAATATTTGCATTCACACATTTAAATATACTAATAAAGTGGAGGGGCGCGTAATTTATAGTTAGACAAGCTATGCGTTGTTTTATTAAAATGTATTTGTTACTGTTAGAATTTCTTATAATTTATGAACTAACTTATGAAGTTAGGTCATTCTTATTTTAATCGTTTTTATTAAACGGTCTTTTAATTCTAAGGTCGCTTTACGTGTATAAATATACCAATTTATTATTTAAATTAATTTTCAGAACAATATCAGAACCATCAGCGATAAGCTACAAAATTATATATAAATTCAAAATCAAGATTGTCCTTATTTAATTAATTGTATGAATATTTTTCTTAGTAAGTTAACTCTTTCTAACTTCTTTAATTGTAATAAAATGTTTCTGAATGTTTATAAAGTTGAATGACATATGCCAAATTTAACAATTTTCATTGGTCATTGAGCTGTCAAATTTGACACGTGTGTGCGTGAGCGTCATTTATAATTACAAGACCGTATACATTAATTATAATGATAGCTATGAATTATTATTGTAAATTATTTATACTGTAATAAAATTATATTTATTCTAGTCATTGTTCTTAATTATTGCAATTTAAGGGATGTTCCCAAGACGTCTAAAACCATTTATTTGTTAAAATACACAAATTTTGGCCGGCTGTATAGTGCGACCACTTTTAGTATCATTTGCAATAATTATTTGGGCAGAAGAGTGCAAACTTACGATGCCGAGACGCGGACTCCGAACATGGCACCTATGCAACAACCAATAGCAGACAACCATGCTTCGCGCGTACATGTGACGTACTATGATTGGCTGAGATAATTTGGGGGCAATCAAAAATAATACGACCGCGCAGATATATAGACTTAACTTATAAAAGTGGTACTCTTTGGATATAGTTATATTATTGACTAAAGACAGAATATAGAAATTGAATTAAAGTAATTTTATGCGGCTTACTATCGCAGTTTACCATCGTGGTGTCTCTCCGTGACCACGATGGCTGCCAAGCTCTCGAAACTTCGGAATAATAAAAAAATATAAAATCAAAACCAAAATAAACGCGATAGTAAGCCGTATAAAATTTGTTTAATTCAATTATCAATGTTCGCGCAAAAACTAAGAAAAAGACGTAAAATATATATTATTCACTCAGTAAACGCGACGCATTGTAGCTTAACCGCCGTTAGCAAGTAGTCATATGGACGACCAATGTATTAAAAAAAATACTTGATAGTTTCTAGATTCTATGCTGTCAAGTATTTTCTATATTATAGAATGAATAGGGAACATCCTTAATGAAGCTATGACATTATGATTTTATCTTGTTGATCTTTATGAATTATTTATGTTTTTTTTCTATACAGTATTATAGTATAGGTTACGAGTGCTTTAGAGTTTATTAATAATATTATTACATTTATATAAGAACTTCAAGATATAAAAGGGAACAGTAGAATGTCTTCAGACCTCACCAGCCCAGACATAACATATAAGCGAGAGTCAGTGGGAAGTCTTATTAACCAATTACTGCTGAGCGTAGGTGATTATTTAAGGTGACCGTGGTGTAGTGGTAGTGCAATGGGTACGCAAACCGAGAGAACCACTTGCCAATGTGTCTTTGATATATGTATTTTGGTTGTCTTGTTTCTATTATACAATCACTTTAGCAGCTTAGTATACAAATGTAAACAAATAAAAAATACACACTCTACTGTTCCTTTTATTTGTACTGTTTTACTTCACAATAGCATATTCTACATTCCGTCAATACATTTCTTTACTAAATTTTTTCTGCATTTACTTTAATCTATTTGTGCTTTTTTATTATTTAGTAACGATGCTATTATGATATTAAAAAATAAAAAAAGTGGGAGATCTTGGCCCAGCACTAGGATGATTTAATAATCTAATAAGATTGTTGCAGTCGCCTCCAATCATGGATAGCACTCCAGGCGGTGACATCAGGCGGAAAGCTGTCAAAATAATAAAAAAAAGCGTAATTTGTTTGCAGTTGTTACGTCGGAAAAATTGACAATTGTAAATTTTTGTTGGCATTATTTTTCTACATTGTTTAATACATTGAAATTGAGTAAGAAAACATTTTTCCATCAGTAAAACAACAAAAAAAATCTGATGGAAAAAAAATAGTGGGTAAAAAATTTAATTAAAAAGTATTTTTTTCTACAACGTCCTTTAAGGCTTTCACTTGCTAATAAACTCGTAGTATAAGATGTTGAAAAGTTTTTCAATGTTTATCGTTATTGATCATATAAGCTGATATCACATCCTTTTGCGATCGTAGAATCTATAATACTTATAGTAGTAAAAAAAAACACCATTTACTGGCTCTCCTCCTACGTTTTAAAAATTGTTGCTGGGCCTTCGCCAAAACCCCCTTACAATTTAGCGACAAATTGAATCAGTAGTGAAATCTATAAGGATTTGTTGAATAAATACTACTATTTTGTAGCAAGAATCCAAAGCTGTAAGTGTAGCCAGTATAAAAAAACTATTTTCATAATTTATTATGGCTGGTAATATTTAATGTGTTGCTTTTAAAATTTATAATAATAAAAAACAAGCTAACATGGGATTTGACTACACATACATTCATTATCTCTAAAGTCGAGCTTCACGGGTTTGCAATGGAAATACAGCAACACTATAAAAAAGTCCCGACTTTTGGAGTCGGACATTTCTTTTCCGATTCAATTTGTGATTAACTTTAAATGAGTTTTTAACTATGTTTAGTTTTCTTTTATTATATATTTAAATAATAAATTATTGTATAAATTGGGTTAGTGTATAGATAGCTGAATCTGCATCAGACATTATTTATGTACCTCTATTAGGAAATATTTTTAATGTGAACCTACATTATGTGTAGTAAATTGTTTATTTAATCAATTTTGTGTTTTATTTGCCAACTTTTAGAAACATCCTTAAACCATTTGTGAATGTACCACCATATTGCTTTTGTCTATGACCTGCCTATACTAATGATATACAAAAAGCTATCTGAGATTCGCTGTAGTTATAAACAATATTATGTGCGTATTGTCGTTCGCAGTGGCGTTCTAACAGTGAACGCCTTCTGGCTGATGATACATAAAAGTATGCCCGGTATTCTTTGGAGCCAAGTCTTTTTTTTTTCAATTGTAGTTCGACATTGCTATCTCACCTTATGCTAAGCTGGAATGCGGTCCATGAATGGAGAGGTTAAATAACTGCAAGTAGCAGTCGCATAGTGTTATTCGCTGGGTCGCATGTTGCTTACACTAATAAAAACGTAAGGGTAGGTCCAAGAGCGACGATAACTAAAAACTTCGTATGAGGGATCCAAGGTTATAGAATGGGAAAGAAGCATTTCACTTATCGATCGTTCCTCAAAGAAACGACTCACTGCGTTGTTTGGATCGCGTGTCAATTCAGTGGTAGATAAATTCGCTGTCTTGCTTACGTATTCTTGTTGGGTCTCCTCCAATCTATGTTAGGTCCTGTATAAATCTTAGCAATGTAAACTGGATAAAGAAAATGTTTTAGCCATCAGACGTCGGGTTATATCCTCGACGTGAATTAATTTCTTTTCAACTTTTATTACTAATTTAGTATACGTAGATAGAGGATTGGAATTGTGACGATTCGCGGTGTTCTTAAGGGTACAATCAAATGCCAATTTTGTTGAAGAGTTTTTTTTACACAATCCAAATTTTTCAATCGTAAGCACGGTCCAAGTCCAATGGTCAAGCCAAAGTTTGCTTTATATCGTCCCGGAAGTCGTAGTTGCAGGTCTCACTATTCAATCCGGTCGACATTTTACCAATCGCTATTCGTTGTCCAAAGAGACTAGCGCCAGCCGCGGTTCTTACATAAGAGTATAAGGGTTGTCGAAACTTCCAGTAAATTATATTTGGACTAACTAGTAAACAGCTTTTTTCTTTAACATAGGAAGTTCGTAATCTTTCAGTTTTGTGGATGCTGTTGTGCTGAGACCGTTGTTGTTTATCTATTTGCCCTAGGAAGGAAAATTCCTGGGGCATTCTAGTAAATATAAAAAAAAGCAGAATTATGCTAAAAATAAATTTAAATTAATTTTTCAACAAACAACAAAAGTTAGCCTCTTAAAAATTACGTTAATTTTATTTAGATACTTTAAATCTAATTAATCAAATTATCACGCCTTTTCCCCACAGAGATGGGCAGAGGCTCGCTTCCTTCACACACATCCACAATTCTCTACGAATATGGGCACCAGGCAAACCAGATTTCTTGAGGGCTTAAAATATTTAAAAAATACTCTAAATCTAAACACGGACAAATTAAAAGCAAATCCATTTAAGGACAGTTGACAGAAATTGAATAAGCCATAACTGTCAAAATTAACAGTTTATAATAAAGCAGAATAGTAAAATAGCGATAAAAAATGAATAGAGTTCTAGAAGATGCCATTTATTTTAGTTCAGTAGCAGTTTGTATTGCCATCGGCAGTACTTTTAAAACCATTGAAGATGTGGATTCAAAGAGAAGTTATGGTGCTGGTCTAGGTTTATTGGTCGTATGTTTAATATGCAGAGAATATTTTTTTCATACAATACTTATGGTATTAGGAAACGTTATTATAATTAAATGCGCCTCTAAAAGGTAAGCTGGTTGTTGTGAATAGAGAAAATTAATATAATCGTTTCTCTTTAAAATAAAACAACATTTATTTTTGAGTAATATTTTTTACTGTCTTGTCTAAAACTGACACTTTACTTCTGATTCTAAACATCCTCCCAACGAAAGAAAATGAAATAAATAAATATAGTTGTATAACAAAATAAATATAAAAGTATTTATATATCCATTTTCAGTGGTGCCCTTACAATATGTTCTCTTGTCTAAAACTGACACTTTACTTCTGATTCTCAACACTGGTATTCGTGCTCAGAGTTGTAAGCAAGACTGTTTGTAGTTTCGTTATCAACCTACATACATTCCACTATGGATCATGATATCGGGACGATTTGGCTACTACGCCACGCTTGCCAATGCGGATTGCGGTGCGACAGCTTTAAGACTGCCGATGTCTTGACGACTGTCAACTTTGGCTGGCATAGTGACGGGGGCTGGGGCAGCCGTGAAGACTCGGTTTTTACAGTCGTCGGCACTCTTGGACCTCTTCTTGCTTACCACCAGGCGCTTCGAAGTCAGGTGTCAAATCACAATAAAAAAAACTAGTAATAACGAACGGTCCCTACAGTACAAGTGTCCTTTCATACGGCTCGGTTGCCGGATATTTAGTGCCGGGCCTGGGCGACTGACCGCAGGTATGTATGAAATCTTGTACGTATTCCATACACCACTGTTAGTCGATCAAACTCTCAGGGTATTCTCAGCATGCTACGTTTCACCTATATAAATAAATAAAATAAAAAAAAGATATATCCATCTACTATACATACAGGGCCGTCTTAAGCATATTCAGCGCCGGGGTGCGAAAGTCAAGGCTCTGCTCGCGTGGTCTTAGTGTAGTAGGTACCTATCGAAATTTATGGCGGTCGGGATGCGCCCCCTAGGACTCTGCGCCCGGGTACACCGCACCCCTTGAACCCCCGGGTAAAGACGGCCTTGTATACATATATATATATTTTTCTAGTTATGTTCACCTAATATGTTTAGCTTATACATTACTCTATCTGACACATTTGCACGTTACTTGCAATGTTAATAGATATACGATATGGATATTTCAAGTATTGGCGTTAAGATTGGTCGGATTGGCTTTTGAGGTTAGTTTTAAATATCACTTTGTAATTCTAATAACGTCCACGCTGACTTCGCTGCGAGATTTCATGTGCGAATTTTACTCTTATCAGATAGCAATTTAATTAGATTTAAAGAGTTGATGGCAGTGGTACCCAGTCGGCCGATCCGGGGTCGTACCACCACTTACAGGTAGGTATACACACCGTGAAGTGATTCGGTCACGTTTCGAGATCAGCTTGTATGTTGCCGGTTCCATCTAGGCCGGCATAGTGGATGTCATTGCTACTCACAGTTATTGAATTGCACACTTCGGCTCAACATCAAGCGGGGTGCTGTCATATGTCGAGTCACAATAAAAAATTGCCTGGATAATCACGCCTGTTTGCAGCAACTGATATTTTGGGCAACTTTAAGACATTCCTAAACTATCATGAAACATTTCTTTTAAAAAAAAAAGCTAACCTAAAGTTATAGTGACATCAACAAATGACCGCAGACATCCTGATGTTAAGCTGGATTGCCATCAATTAATGAATAGACAAATGATCGCAAAACCCGACTTAGTCGCTTTATATCTGTATGTTGAAAGTGGTAGTACTACTCCGGATCATTCGACTGAACAAATAAACACCTAAAAACTGCCATTCTTGAATATTTTGATACCTGTACAATTTTAACTATCTACCAAGACAAGATCTATACACATGAACTAAACAAATTTTATGCGGCTTACTATCGCGTTTATTTTGGTTATTTGGCTGTTATAACAGCATCAACCAATAGGACGACCAACACCTCAGTCTCTTCGTGACCACGATGGCTGTAAAGCTCTCGAAACGTCGGAATAATAAAAAAATGTAAAATCAAAACCAAAATAAACACGATAGTAAGCCGCATAAAATTTGTTTAATTCATTCTTTATTATTTAAGATACATATATTTGGACAAACCTCTACGTCTAAAGAGAAATTGATTCGCAGTAATCATTTAATGCATTGCGACCCTACACCGATGGATGTTATATCTTACGCTTATTTCTTCATCGGGATCCATAAAGGTAATGTTCTAAATACGATTTACTTGTCTTATTAAATATATTGCACACTTCGACCATATCGGTTTTTTCAGTCGTCGTCACTCTTGGATCTCCTCTTGCTTATCACTAGGCAGGTCGAGGTCAGATAAAAACAATCACAATAAAAAATAATATAAAAAAAACCTTGTTTTATCGAAGTTTGTACATCAATTTATTTTAATTTGGTCGAAATCACATTCATAAGACACGTGTATTTTTTATTGAGACTCGATATCAAAACTTGAATCATGATGGAGGTCCAAGAGTGCCGATGACTGCCACAGTCGCCGTCACTATGCCGGCCAAATAAAGTATAGTACACTCGGGCTAGTGACGCCCACTTAAAATTTCCTGTGCAAGTATTGTATAAAACTTTTTTTTCTTCGCTATATAGTAGCTAAGACTATGTCAGTCCCGGGTATTTCATACAACTGCATTTGGCTAGCACGCCTTTTTCTTACTACCCGAACTTTGTCGTTTTTGCGCCAACTATTGTGTTCATTTTGATTATTTTAGTAAGACGCGAAGTTGTTTTTAACTTTTGCAGCCATCGCCAGAGAGAAAAACGCGATGTTTTGCTCCAAAAATATTTTATTTCATAATATTCTTAATATTTTTACCAAATTTCTAGGTCCCTATTACAGTGCGAGAGTGTTTAATGAATATTTTGAACTACCTTATCCCACATTGAGCAGTTATAGAACTGTAACTATGGATAAAGTGAAGAAAATTGTAATTGGTTTATTCGTCTACACTATATTATCTTGGCAATTTCCGCTTAAAGTTAGTACTTTTTTTTGCAGTTTATGGGGGGAAGTATCCTTTAAATTTGATAAATGCGCGAACATTGATAAATGAAAAAAAAAATACAAACAAATAATGAATTTAAAAAAAAATCCAAAAACGAAACCTTAATAGACGCGATAGTAAGCCGCATAAAATTTGTTTAATTCATCCATTAAATTAATTACGTTCTACTACTGTTTATTAGCTGCAACTTTCAGGCTGATCTCAATCAATCAAATTGTTACGCTTTCTTTCCACAGGGAAAGGCAAAGACAATGAAGCGCCACTTGCCACGATCCTGACACAACTTCCTCGCTTCACATCCACAATTCTATTCATATAAGCTCTACGTTTATAAGCACTAGGCAACCAAGCTTTCTTGAAGCTGATCTCAAAACGCCATTGGGTATTTTTACCATCTGTACATTTGAAGGTGGTGGTAACCCTCTATCTAGCACCTCTTACCCACGGGGCACTCTGGGCATATGCCCAGGACCCCGCGAACGACAGGGGCCCCCTAGTTCCTGCCATACCATGAAACCTGCAGAAAACGATATTGCTTTTCGAATTGTTAAACAAAAATATATCAGTAGTTTCACCAGTTTTAAGGATTTATTGTGACTATAAAGAAAAAGAATAAATATAGAACCTTAATGTTCCCAGGGCCTACAATAGGTTAAAGATGGCACTTACAAAGATGGCTGGATCGGCAGACTGCCAAATGACCGCCAACTGTTGAATAATTTAATTGGTTTTTTTCTTCAACAGACGTACTACACCAAAGAGTTTTACAAATGTTCATCCGAATATCGTTTCCTGTACAACATCCCACAAATAGCTCAGTACCTCTTGCAACAACAATTGCTGCTTGCCTTATGTACTTGCGTGTGCACTGAGACTGGCTTCGGTGTTTATCCAACTAAATGTAAATCCATAGCAGGCTTAGGACCACAATCGAAACATAGTGAAGTCAGACTGTTAGTACTATAGATTAAAAAATATCTGAGACTCTAAGACCCGACAGTTAAATAGTGCGCTTGACGACCGCGGTGGGAGCAAGTTCGCGCATATATAGAGCTAATAATGATTCTAGCCTGACTGCGGATGATGACTTTCTTTTATTGAATTAACTCACAAATGTTTCAATAATCAAACAAAGAAAATATAGACACGTTTTTATCGATATTAAATTACATCGCCGAGCTATGAGCGGCCACTATGATACTTGTGGGGGTTTTTCGACGCCCCACCGCACCTCAGCCTCCGAATCTATTTAACTCGTTCCCCATCTATAGGTAACAAAAGAAGTTACTGCGCAGCTTGAATGCCAGCGCTCTTTTGCTGGGATCTACTCGTATAAATGCCTTTTCATATGTCCCGGTTGCCGGCGACATATGAACACATACCGGCGTAATTAGCTCGGCAAGCAGTCGCCAGGATCCACAACTGTGCGTGGCTTTTTATACATCTCGGTTACTGGATAGTCGGGACATGTAACATGACGGTTTTGACGACAGGCTTGGCCGATTGTCCAGCGATTGGTTTGTTGCGCGTAAAGTCTCGGGTTCGATTTCCGGTCGGGGCAAATATTCGTTTCATAGATTTTATTTGTAATATTTAATTATTATATTAAATCTTGCAAATGTTTGATAATAAAAAAGAAGCTGATATTTGTTTCGGGTCTGGTTATCAAAGAGTGGTAGGTAATGGTTCCCAGTCTGCCGATCCGGGGTAATACCACCACTTACTAGAATGTAGACAGTAAAGTGACTTAGTTGCGTTTTGGGATTAGCTTGTAAGTTGCCGGTTCCAACTAAGCCGGCATAGTGGATGTGATCGCTAATTACAGTTATTGAATAGTAGTAGCAGTGACATCCATTCATAGACCACACTTAACATCAAGCGGGGCACTGTCATATGTCTAGTCATAATAAAAATATGACTGGTATTTACTGTTTAGGAACTACAAAAAAATCGAAGCATAAATTCGTTTTTTTCTTTTTTAATAACAAACATTTGTAATGTTCAATAAAAGCTATGAAACAAATCTGTGCTACGACCGGGAAACGAACCTGGGACTTAAGACGTAACGGCTACTATACCAATAAGTCAAGCCGGTCAAAATAAAATAAGACTAATTTTAATGCAATTATAAAACAGGGCTAAGGACAAATTAGGCGACTATGAAATTAGTGACTTTGAAGAATTTAACTTCGCAACTATAAAATGTTTTGATAATAATAAAATATTTTATGGGCCTATGATGAAGGACAGCTTCAGGGGTTGGGACATGGCAACACAAAATTGGTTCTGGGCTTATATATACAAGAGCTATGATGACGCTAGCAAAGAAGTAAGGTAATACACCCTCTTAGTATTTTCTTAGATTTTGCGCGAACATTGATTATTGAATTAAACGAAGGACATAATTGCACATTTTAAAATAGATTAATGTACGAAGATTACAATGAAATTGGAATATATTCTTTATTTTGCATAGTTTAGGTGTGCAAAATGACCAAACTTTAATTATGACAGTTCAAAGCAGAACTGTTTTAATATGGCTTGTCTTTGTGATTGACAGACGATACAAAATCCATATTATATTTTCCAAATAACTCAATTGCACAGCAATTAAAAGCGAATTTGTTATTATTTTTATTAATACAAGTATCGAAACTAACATTTATATATTTATCATCATTGGACATTACAATAGTAGGTAGTACATAAAAGCCCAAAATGATGTCCTTTATGCGGCTTACTATTATAAAATCACTAACCAAAACAAACGCGATAGTAAGCCGCATAAATTTGTTTAATTCATTATCCTCTTGTTCTTTTTTTATTGTGACTTGGCATATGACAGTAACCTGCCTGATTTTAAGCTGAAGTGTGGCTACAATTCAATAACTTAAGAAGCAGTCACATCCACTATGCGTGGAGACATCCATAAGAAAGCTGGGTTGCCTAGTGCAACCGTACAGCTTGAAAGAGAATTGTGGATGTGAGGTAAGCGAGAGAGTTGTGTCAGGATCGTGGCAGGTGGCGTTCCATTGTCTCTGGCTATCCCTGTGAGAAAAAGATAATTTGACCGATTGATTTATATTTAATAGTTTATTAGAAATAGTGCAGAATTAAGTGTAGGAGTTTTAAGAGTGCTAGGCAGAGGCAGTAGTCTCACAAAATCTTAAACCCAGACAATCCGGAACAGTACTGCCACTTTCAAGTGGTAAAAATACTAGTCGCCTTTCGGGAACAGTTTGGAAGTTGCCCGATCCAACTAAATGAAAGTGTTACTTTCAGTAATTGTAGTAGCAATCCCAGCTCTTCTAGTTAAGCAGTTCTTGTAGTCTTCCTCTCGTCATATCAAGGTAGAATCTGACGACCATCCACACACTAATAAATTATTTTCATAAAAAAATATAATTTTCTTATTCTGTATTTAGGCTAACATAGTGACGGTGACTGTGGCAGCTGTGATCTGACTCGGTTTTTTCATCCGTCAGCACTTCTATCAGGCAGTTCGAAATCAATAAAAAAGTGTATTTTTACAATATAAAGTATAATCAAATATTTCAGAAGCGCGTCTTCTTTCCTCGCTTGGAATGTATTCTGTGGGCCAACCGTATCACAAGGAATATTGTCAACTACATTGTGGATTTGTCTTAATTTAGAAAGTGAATTTGATAATATTTATGGGATATCCTATTCGGTAATATTTTCAATGTCATTGTTAATAAATAAATTATTTGTTTAAAAACTTAATGCACATTGTATAAAAGGTGGACTTAACCTATCATATCTTTAAGACGTTGAGATCTGATTGATGTTAATGATTTAGGGTACTAGAAAGTAGGCATAAAGTAAATAAATAGCAAAAATACGTAGAATAAGTCCGTACAACTTTTTTTTTGTGGGGATAGATGTCGATTTCTGAACTGAATCAGGTTCCAGACTTCTACCTTCTCCTGTTTACTATCAATAAAGTAATATCTGGTAGAAGGTATGCTGGTAGAAAATGTCATTAGACATTAAGCTTGCCTACGTATATGTGTTTTCTTATACTGTGCAATAAAGAATTTTATCTAGCTATCTAATACGAGTATCAATGATTTTTCTTTGTTACATTTTTTTCTTACAGCTAGCTATATTTAATTTATCATTATGTAAGCAAAAGTAATTCGTTACATCTAATTTTGAGATTATTCGCGATTTAACGAATCAAACTGCGTACCTAATTTAATTTGACGACCGTGGTGTAGTGGCAGTGCAATAGTCACACAAGCTGAGAGCACGGGTTCGAAACCACTCACTGGTACCAATGTATCTTTGTTATATGCACTTTGGTTGCACTGTTTTTATTATACAAGCACTTTAGTAGTTTAGTATAGAAATGTATAATAGAAATATATATGTGTACCTTTTCAGGCAACTAGTGGTGGATGGAGTGTATGCTACTCAGTTATCAGAGCTATGTGTATGATTTACCTAACACCCTGTTTAATATTGGATGACTCAACTTTGATCAAATATTATTCCTCCATATATTGGTCATTTCACGTTTTGTTGTTAATTACAGTAATTGTCGCTGTTTGTCTTGTTAAATTAAAAGCACATTAAAGCTGATTAAATATTGTTTTCATTATTAATATTATTTAAATTCAACCTCGGTCGATTGAGACCACAAGTTTCTTTTTGTTGTTCGATCTATGAACGCGGTCCAGTCGGAGTTCGACGGTGAATGGATGGAGGCGAATGCTTCTACAGTTAACTAATTGTAAGTATTAAAAAAAGACGAAAATATTTTCTCCGGGTCTGGTTGTCAAGAGTGGTAGGCAGCGGTGCCCAGTCTGCCGATCCAGGGTAGTACACAATTACACAAGTATTCAGAACGTGAAGTGACTTGGTCAGCTTGTAAGTTGCCGGTTTCAACTAGGCCGGCATAGTGGATTGTGTTTCAGCTTAACATCAGGCTAGTGCTGTCATATGTCGAGTCACAATTAAAAGAAAGTATCCAACATGCCGGTCAAATTTGAACCGGCGGCGCTTTTTAAACCGATCCTGAAACCGCTACTGTCATTTCACAGTCTGACGCTTGAAAAAGGTGGTACTGCCCCAGGTTGGCAGACTGGGTAAATATCTACCTGCCTACAGCTAGTTCCAAACTCTATGCCGTCTTCCAAGCCAAAATTGACTTCGGGCAGGTACAGTAACAATAAGCTCTCAGCTACTATACCCAATTTCATGTATTGCGCAACGACTTGTGTCTAATTACAAAGCCGCCATCAAGGCCGGCATAGTGGATGTGACTGCTACTTATAGTTATTGAATTGTAGTAGCAGTGACCTCTATTCTTTAACCGCACTCCAGCTTAACATCATGCGGGGTACTGTCATATGTCAAGTCACAAAATAAAACAAAAGGTTGAATTAAATAGTTATAAAACTCTTTACGATCTTTTAAATAGATGTGAAAGGTGGGGTAGGTTCAGTAGTTCTTCCGAATATTCCCCGTGGAATAGGCAATAAAGGACACATAAAAGCCACTATGTTTCTGCGAAAATGCGGAATTTGCGTAAAATGTTAAATGTTGTTGAACTAAATGTTGAAAATAAAACAACTTAATAATAAGGTAACATTTAATAAAATAAAAAAATAATAAAATATTTAGTTTATTATTATCACTGGTTTAGTTTATAACTCATAACACAATAAAATTATTTAAATTCATTTATAAATTGCAATTTATTAGCTTTTTTGGTTTGATGTCGCTGTAGAAGGCGTTGTCTAAATGGCTCAGGAATATGATGCAAACCGAATATGATGCAAACCGAATATGATACTTATACCAGCGTTTGAACATTGATGACCGTTTTGACGTTTGACCCGCTCATGAAGTTTCGTATAATTTAATAATTACTTTTGAATAAACAAATTGCTGTTCTTTATTATCACCATAAAGGTGAACAATTGTTTCTTCAAACGTAATTATTAAATTATACACAACTTCATGAACGGTACAAACGTCAAAACGGCCATCATAGCGTGCCGCTTGTATAGACAATAAATTCACGGGAGATGTCAAACAACAACCCATTTATATTGAAAAATAAGTGATCAAATGTTTAAGGACTATTGCTAGCCGATCCGTTCTTGCTTTTTCTGTTGAGGCTCGACATATGACAGTACCCTGCCTGATGTTAAGCTAGAGTGCGGTCCAATTAATATATTATAGCAACCCTAACATATTAGATTAATTTAAATAGTTATTATTTTTATCTAAATTATAATGTCGATTTAGTCAAACTGCACGTATCTTGGTAATTTGGTCATACTCGTATATCAGTTTGTATCATAATCCAAAGACGCACAATGTTAGGGCGACCAACAAATTTCTATTGCATTGCAAAGATTGTCAATAACATTAAAAAAGACTAGGATTTAAATTTAAGAAACATTTATACAATGAAATACATTTATGCAAATGAATACAAAAATATATAGTACTCGTAATATCGTTTTCCTAAATATATTTAACAAATTAAATTGTTAAACATTTCTTACTTTTGTTCCCATGGCTGTCAAACTACGTGTATTTAAATAAGTAAGTAAAATTTACCTTAAAGTATTTAAAACATACAGTAGGATAAACATGGCCATTCAACGTGAAGATTACGCCTCGATTCTTGTAGTTAAAATCATCGTACTACTAGGAATTAAAAATGCTTTGGAACTTTTACTTTTTAAAATGAAATAGACATGTTTTGGAGAAAATAGTAGTTGATAAATGAAATTTTAGACCCTCTATGGATATACGATGATTTTATGTATTCCCTAAAAGATAGGTAAAGATAACGTAGCGCCATTTCAATGTGACGTATAGTTCTCTTCTTTGCACTCTTTTACATCCACAACTATCTTTATGCAAGCTCTATGGTTATTCCTTTATTAGGAATGCCCTCGATTTGATCATCGAACAATCCTCTAGGTCAACCCTATTTTGTCAATCTTCTTTCGTTCATTCTGCTATCTCACAATTTTAACCGTATCGAGTGCCTTGTTTGTGTTTGCCCTACAGATTGCTCTAAATACAGTGTTATTTAATACTTAGGTAGTCATACGACAACGCCCTGCCTCATGTAGAGCAGGTTTTGGTAAGAAGGGCACTTTTCTATAATTATTTGGAAGACATAGTTTAATCTTATATATTAATAAATACTCTTTTTTGTTAAATATTATTGTTTCACAAAATACTCTATTTAATTAACTATATAAATTTATGCTAAATTAACTATATTTGAACACTTAGGTAATGATTAAGCATTTAATTTGTTCTAGATATTGTACTTCATCCTACGACAACCGACAATATATACCACATTCAAAATATAAATAGAAATTAAATAATACTGTTAAAAATAAATAATAATGATTATTATAATTATTTTTTATTGCATCAAATAATTACAAACTAGTTTACAAATGGCGAAATTAATGCCTTTAGGCTTTTCTGACAGTTAACCTTTGGATTCCCTTCCTAAAGAAGAAGCTGGTTTTAAATATAAAATTCTCTAATTATAAATTATTTTAAGATACGTTTTAAACGTGTCTTAAATATAGTGTTAGGATCGGTTTATAAACTTCGAATCCTTTAAGCGTAGCGTATATCCGAGTTTAGCTTTTTTGTAATATAAATTTAGTAAAAGCTATATTTAAAAATAAAATCTCAACAATTTTAACATGATCTATTATTTATTCAATTATAAAATCTATTATTGTTTTATAATATTACTGTGGTATTTATTGTCGTCATAGGTTGTAGTTATCCTAAAAATATAATAAAAAAGCATGTAAATATACTCTGATTTAGTAAATATTAGATATTTTAGTTATTGTCACAGCAATCTTTTAGAAAGAAACATATATCACTGGATAAATTCACAAAGAACGCAAATCTGTAATTCACTCATACAATCCAATCAATCCATCAATCAAATAGTCACGCCTTTTTTTATTCATTTTTTATTGTGACTCAATAACTGACCACGACCCACCTGATGATAAGCAAAACCGAGTCTTCACGGTTGTCCCAGTCGCCGTCACTATGCTGGCCAAAGGTGCTTCTCAAGCATTGCTTGAAGAATCCAAGACTATTAGATGAAGAGATCCCATGGGCTGGTAAAACCTTTATTTTTACAGGGATAGGCAGACATTGGACGTTACGATCCTCAGAACTATTTATGAATTTAACCAGCGCTATAATTTTTTGTGTGTATTTTTGTGTGTATATAATACAAAAAAATTGTATTATATAAAAACATTCACTTCAATGGGACGGCTTGTATTGTTATAACTGGATCCTCAATGACACTCTTGTTTTGTATTATTCTTAATTCTAATTTGTATGTTGGTATTTTACCTGTCGGTTGGATTGCTGCAAGAAAAAAATATGTCGTAATGAGTATGAGGACACTAGTTATGAGTTAAGGCTCATAAATGAAACCAGTGTCTTTTTTTATTGTGACCTCGACTCGACTAATAGTAGGCAAGAGAAGGGCTTACAGCGCCAGTCGTCACTGTGCCGGCCAAAGACGCTTCTTTACGTATCACTTGAAGAGACCAAGGTTATAGAATAGGCTGGTGAAGCATTTCATTTGTCAATTGAAACTAAGAACCTTCAGTTCAAAATCATTTGCCGGTACCAATGTATCTGATATATGTTTCTATGATACAAGCACGCTTAGTAGCTTAGAATTGTTAAACAAAATTCAAAGGTCACGAGCACGGAAGTCGTGTTGATCTGATGCAGAAAACAATAGAGCGCGACTCTCTTGCATCCTTCACGTTCACGCTCTATTTAAAAGACCTTTTTAAATGAGTATTTCTTTACAAAATAATACAATAATTTGCACTCTGGGTCGTCTTTTCACACCCGCACAGGGCGAGGGAAGCATCCGCATTCCATCGACCGAATCGGCAGTCGAACTAAAAGGTTCGGTCCGTCGTTTCTTTGTAGAATAATCGACAAGTGGAATGCTTTACCAGCCTATAAGTTCTCTTCATCCTATAACATTGGATCCTTCAAGCGATGCGCATAGTAGCACCTTTGGCCGACATTGTAACAGCGACTGGGGTAGCCGAGAACCGACTTGGTTTATTCAGTCGGTAGCATTCTTGGACCTTTTTCTGTCCACCATCAGGCGGGTCGAGTTTAGATGTCGAGTCACAATAAGAAAAAGTTATTTATATTTCGTATAAAATACTAATTTGTTTTAGCAAACAACTGTTGTTTGCTTGTCTTATAATAAAATATAATTCAAGATACAATTAACAATAAAAGTTGATTATATTTGTACGAGATTTTATCAACATTTATGCTATGATAGTTTATTACTATAGAAACTAATTTATCTAAAGCTCATTTTACATTGAGATTATTCTGATTAAGTAATTTATCAGATTGATAAAGTTACTAAGTGCTTGTATCATAGAAACAGGACAACCAAAGTACACATATATCAAAGATACATTGGTACCCGTGCTCTCGGTTTGTGTAACCATTGCACTGCTTCTTTACCACAGTCGCCTAAAGCACGGTTATGTTGTTATTGTTATTCATTGGCTTTCTTGGACTTTTCCTTTGCTTGCTACCAGGCAAGTCGATATCAGATATCAAATCTCAATAAAATAAAAAATACATAGTGACATTAATCTAATCAGGATTACCTCTACCACGTTGATAAGTCTCACGTACGATTGTCTGCATCGTTGATATGGTCTTTTCCAATGATTCTTTGATATCATTGTTTGTTTTGTATGTCCAAGCCAAAAATAATGATGCAAACAGATCGCCCGTACCAGTGAATGAGGCATCGAATTTTGGTATCATTATTTTGTAGCATGATCCTGTAAAAATAATAATAATAAACAAACAGGCATGAGACTGTCACACAAAAGTTGACAAGTCGATTTAAAGAGATGGGAGCTGACATAACTCTCTCGTCTCCTTCACATCCACAACTCTCTTGATAGCTTTAAAGTTTGGGCACTTTAAGTAGAAGTCAGATGTCAAGTTACAAAAAACAGCAAAGGGAGGTACAAGTTCACTGAAGGATGAAAAAACCGACTATGACTTTCTTTGTCGCCGTCACTATGCTTGTCACTATGGCCACGGGTGTTTTCACTTGTCAATTGTTCGATAAAGTTACGACGACGCTCCGAATTTATTTGATCGTCTATCAATAGATCAATAGATTCAATAGATAGAATCAATAGATTCAGTCATCAAAATGTGGATGCTCCCCAGATCTGTTGGTAACACGAAAGCCAAAATGACGAAAGCAAAAGAATTTATGGTTATTAATTTTGATTTTTGTTTTTATGCAATTTTATTGCTTAGCAATCTACTTGTGTATACACATTTTAAGGTTGCAAACCAGCCTCATGTATTTGTATATACTTAATATTAATTGTATATACCTAATTCAATAAATGTGGCAAGTGGCGCTCCATTGTCTTGGCCTATCCCTGTGACAATTAGATTTTGAAATAAATAAATACATAGAAAACATTTACCTGCAGTACTAGCAATAGCGACCATATGATCATCGTCACCTAAATCAGTACTAGACAGAACAACAGTCTTAACTCCTTTACCATGTAAAACTTGTATTGCTTTCAAGGCATCGTTCATATTGCTTATCTTAAGTCCAGTCATTAGTTCAGCTTCAAATTGATTTGGAGTCAATATATCTGCTAAAGGCACCAAAATATCCCTGTACACTGGTAATAAGTCCTCCGGTACATACATTTTACCATTATCTCCCATTACTGGGTCGCATACTGAAATGAAAAATAAAAACTTTTTTATTATGGCTTGACATATCTAAACTATAATGCAATAATAACTACACTGGAGAGCAAACATGTGACAGCATCCTGAATAGGTAAACAGCAATGCAGACATGTGACAGCACCCTGAATAGGCAAACTGCAATGCAGACATGTGACAGCACCCTGAATAGGTAAACTGCGATGCAGACATGTGACAGCACCCTGAATAGGCAAACTGCAATGCAGACATGTGACAGCACCCTGACTAAGTCAACTGCAATGCACACTGCCTTTAGCTAAACTGGAGAGCAGTCCATGCAACTGCTATACAGTGAGATAACAGTTAGTAGCAGTCACATCCATTTGCCACCCTAATTAGATCCGGCGACTTTTAAGGTAGTCCTGAAACAAGACCGAGTCTCCATGGCTTATACACTTGAAAGTATACTGACTTCCAAGTGTGTAGACTGGGCAAATGACCACCAGCTGTCTGCCCAACATTCCAATAAACTCTTATTTATTGGCATGACATAATACTACACATTGCCTGATGATACTGGCTGCACAAGTACTTTAAACATAATATACAGGTCCTAATATAATACTATATTAGCTTAAGCTTATTATGTTTTCATCAATAACTATTTTCGTCTATCAATGTTAATAACCCCACACCATAGTTTTATTCATGCATGATTACATAATAAATATAGTCAAGGTAATTATGTTTGTTTAATTTATTTACAAGGTAATTTACTCTGTTAGTTACTATTTATCAAGATTTATTATTCTAATCATAATATCAACTTATCTGTCTAAATTTTATTTGTCCAATTTAAAATAAATTATACTTCACATATCCTTTAAAATATATTATTTGTATTGACTAGTAGTATTTTTTTAAGGTAAGACAAGTGCTGCTACAGACTGGTACTCTGCTATGCTGTACTGGTGATTTTTAATACTGAGATTCACAGGGCGAGTATATTTTAAAACATTTTTATAATACTATCTATTTAATACATAGGGATGGTTATGAAGATTGTTTCTCAATGAAATAAAAAAGAAAACAGGGAAACCTTTACCCATTTAACCACAATAAAGAGTAAATTTAATTGATTAGACACAGGTGACCATGGTGTGGTGGCAGTGCAATGGTTACACAAACCAAGAGCACGAGCTTGAGACCACCCACCGGTACCAATGTATCTTTGATATATGTACTTTGGTTGTCCTGTTTCTATAATACAAGCACTTTAGTAGCTTAGTATAGAAATGTAAATAATAAAAAAATATATATTTTATAATATAAAAAAATAATATTTTATACTTACCATATATTAAATGTGGATTTTTCTCTCTCAATCTCTTAATAACATCAGCAATTTGTTTTAATGACTCTGCAGACCTTGAGTATCCTGTTAGGAGGTGTGTATACCAATCTACTTCATTTAAAATCAATCCCTGGATGAGTTCCTCCATTTCCTCATTCTTGAGAATTCCGCCTTTCAGATATTTATACCCTGTATGTGTTGAGAACTGTACTGTATTCACTGCATCTACTTCAAAACCGAGAACCTAAAAGAATAAAAAAAAAATTGAAAAGAATTGTAGATGTGAGAGAAGTAAGGGATTTATCTCAGGATTGTGGCAAGTGGTGGTCCATTGTCTCTGCCTATCCCTGTGGGAAAAAGGCGTGACATTTCGATTGATTGATCGATTAATTATACATAATTATTTAACACAAAAAACATTAAAATCAGTCAAGGACATAATATAAAAAATAATACTACCTATTATTATTTAATGAAAATGTATAATATTCTAACCTGAAGTGGAAACACAGCACTTTTATTCCCCACATAACCGTGAACCACATGGCTTTGGATTGATAAAACTCTTGGCTCTTCTGATCCCATTATTTATCTAAATATAAATCACAAATTATTAGGCGCGAAATTTTTATTCTAAACGGCAGTTTAAGTGGTAAAAGTAGACATAAAACAAGCAAGAAGCTCGAAAGTAGATAACGTACTGAAATAAATGACAAAATCGACGTAACATATATTATGTTTCCTTGAAGAATTAACTATGATAACAGTGATAATGATAAATATACGAACACGAACGTTTGTGGATTCTGAATATTACTCACACTAGTGTATTGCACCGGAGTAGCGATCTTCGGAGAATCACCGGTTATTCTCCGGTAATAGTAATCGGTTAAAACACCGGAGAAAAACCGGTTAATCTCCGGTTATTTTTAAATAAAAGAAGTATGAAATATTATTATGTAAAACTTAAAATTTATTATAATTAGCTGTTATTTATCACCGATTTAACAATTTAAAATACCTTCTTTCATTACATAGCATAAATAAAACCGCTTGTCTCGTCCTCTGTCTGTGCCCTTAGATCTTTATATTACAACACATCACTATATTAATATTTTAAAGGATATTAAATATTTAAAATTAACAAAAATCTATATTCGCGATGCCGAAGCCTTACCGATACATTCCATGTCTAATGGGGCCTTCTCACGGTGCGATTATAGTTGATCAACTGCCAAATCGTTTGTGATTTGAACCGTCTCAACAGACTTTCAATCAAGTTGAAGCAATAAATATCTATTCAACAAAAGTTAAAGACCTTTCGACTTTTGTTGATTCATTTGATAGCTGACAGCGAATCGATTCGTCTGAACTTGTTCGTTCAACTTGCGTTGAATAATTAGTCCAATCAGTCAGTCAATCAGCGCGATTGAGTACTTATGTACTGTATATTGCATTGCTCTATACCAGTATTTTGTTGGTTTGTAAAATAAAATGTGAATTGTGGCGTCCGCGTCCACGAGAATAATGCTAAAATGGACAGATAGTGTAATAACACGTGTTATGTTAAATCGATTATTATTGAACCGTGAGAACGCTATAGTCAATATTTACTTTCGATTTTTCGTTAAACGATAAATATTGATCAACTAAAATAGCCTCGTGAGAACGCCGTGTAAGATGAAAGCGAAGAGGCCACTTTACATATGCATCGTCAGTAATTCAGTAATTATGTGGATTTAGATCCATCACCTATTAAATCCATACCTATGAATTCGAATATAACTCTGTCTTTCACACTTCGAATATAATCCCAGAAATTATTTCTTTAGTTAAGGTGTGGAAATTTGTATAGGGAAACAATAATTTATTAAGTTGGAGATAAAAAAATAATTATAATTTTAATACGAAATTAAAAATGTTTCTGCATTTTTTTTAAATCCGTAATATAAAAATTAATATTTGTTTGTTAAATAATTTCCGTTTATTTCATTGCGAAAGAACTTTGTCAGCCTATTGCTTGCACTTACAGGATGCTTATGGGCCGTATGATTTGGATCTGGGGAAACTGATGATGAATCCTCTCAGCTTAACAAAACTATAGAAGATTTTAAACTACATAATATATTTTGCTTCTTTCCGCCTACAAAGTGGCGGGTGCAAGGTGCTAGTTCATTTTAAAAACATAATATAATACTTTTTGTCTACTTTGTGTCTGATTTACTTATCACATCAAATCAAAAACAAAAATCGCCTTTCATGCGATTTTTGTTCATTAATTTTTATATTGTTCAATATGATATCATTATTGGATTATAAACTATACTATAATATATAAAAACTTTACATCGACCAAAAACCTACAGGAAAAACTAAGCCAATAAATAAAAAAGTCCTAGATGCCAAGCTAAAGTTTAATTGGTGGGCACAAATTAAACGTTTAGTATCTTAGCAATAATAATTATTTATTCTAACTGTAAAAAAATAAAAATAAAATTATAATAATATCGATGGTTACGTAGTTTAAAGGAACAAAGCGCGCAAACGGATTTGTCAAATATAGTACTCGATTCTCCGGAGATCTCCGGTGAATCTCCGGTTATTGCCCAAAAACCGGTGAATATCACCGGTTCTTAAAATTACGCTCCGGTGCAAACCTATAACTCACACAAACAAAACGTATTTTGACGTTTTTGTTGACAGTGCCAAAGATTTGTATAACGGAACTGTTAATGTAGTGAAGTTAAAATGCTATTATTTTATTATAAAAAAATATTATTCCAATAACATCACATATTTAGCTTATTTCTTTTGGTTAACTATCATATTTTATACAAAAAAAATATTTTTTATAATATTAAATATCACTTCATGCGTTCCGTTATGAACATATGAAGTGATATTATTTTTAAATTTCTGAAGGCCATAAGCGTGGATTTCGTAATTAGAAAATATTTTTATATTAACATGCCAGTCGTCCAGATTCTAGGCTGTTACCCAATCTCTATAAAAATCTCATATATATTTATTAGTTTATTAGTATAGCAAGACTGCTCAATGCGTTCTAAATATTTTTGTTATAATATAAAATATAGAAAAATAAAACGACTAAAATATCTTAATTTATTTATTATTAAATATGTATTTTTAGGAATGTAAACTTAGGCTATAAATTATTCTTGTTGGCTAATAGTAGGTTGATCCCTAGTCATTTTATAGGCATTTTCTAATGTATCCATTATCAGTTTCATTTCATTTTCAATACTCGTTGCCCAATTTTCTACATCACCAATCTCTTTTAGTGCACTACTAAAGTTTTCAACAAGCATCAGCCATTGTTGTGTTTGTTTTGCAAAGTTACTTGCTCCTTCATGAAGTAATTTAGCTTCCGTGTCCAATTTCTTTTGGTTTAAATAGGCTTGTGCAACTCTAAAATAAATATAGATGGGTGTTAGTATTATAATAGCACTTGTTCTATCATCATCATCATCATCAGCCAGAAGGCGTCCACTGCTGAACATAGGCCTCCCCCTTAGAGCGCCATTTCGAACGACAAGATGCCAGTTGCATCCACCGGTTACCCGTGACTTTCACTATGTCGTTGGTCGTCGGTCAACCTAGTGGGAGGCCTACCTACACTACTTGTTCTATGCTTTTTGTTTATTGTGGCTCTAATGACATGACATGTGCCTGATGTTAAACTAGAGTGTGGTCCTAGAATACAGATGACTTTTTATTTTTTATTGTGACTCGACATATGACAGCACCCCGCTTGATGTTTAGCCGAAGTGTGGTCCATGAATGAAGGTTCACTGCTACTACAATTCAATAACTGTGAGTAGCAATCACATCCACTATGCCGGCCTAGATGGAACCGTTAATTTACAAGCTGATCTCGAAACGTGATCAAATTACTTCACGGTCTGTATTACAAGTAAGTGGTAATACTACCCCGGATCAGCAGACCGGGTACCATTGCCTACCCCAGACCCTAAGCATTTTTTTTTTCTATTAAAAATATTTGCAATATTTATTATTAAATATTCCAAATAAAATCTATGAAACAAATATTTGCTCTGACCGGGAATCGAACCCGGGACTTTACGTGCAACAAACCAATCGCTAAACCATTCGTCCATGCCTGTCGCCTGTGTGACTGCTACAGTTCATTAAATGTGAAAAGCAGTCGTATTTTAAAAGACAGGCATTGCCGCTAGGTTAGCACTCCAGTTTGTTATGCATAAAGTCCTGGTCAGAGCAAAGATTTGTTTCTTAGCTTTTATTTGTAATACATATTTAATAGTAATATTAAACATTCCAAATATTTGTTAATAAATAAAACAATGAATATTTGCTTTGGGTTTGATTATCAGAGTAGTAGGCAGTAGTGGTACCCAGTCTGCCAATCTGGGGCAGTACCTTCACTTACAAGTTCACAGACTGTGAAGTGACCTAGTTGCATTTCAGGATAAGCTTGTAAATTGCCAGTTCAACTAGGACAGCATAGCGGATGTGACTGCTGCTATTGAATTGTAGTAGCAGTGACATCATATGTTGAGTCATAATAAAATAAAATAATTCTGCGTAGTGTCATTCAAGCTGAATATGAATATGGCTGAGTAACTAGAAAGTAGTGGCACTTCAGGTTGGCAGAAGGGTCAATTGACTAGACCACCAACTTTCTGCCTACACTATTATTCTAGCTCCAACCTAGAGTATAGGAAAACATATAATATTTTAATATTAAATAAAAGATTTCTACAGCATACTATCGCGTTTATTTTGATTATTTTAGTCTATCGTTCAAAAAGTTTTGCAGACGTTTTTTTAAAGAGGCTTTTGTTTCATTAAAATGTTCATTCAGAATCTTAGAAAAAATTGTTCTTATTTATTTATATCAAAACATATTTTTAATTATTAAAATAAATGCATGATAATTAAAACCGAATTAACAATCTTTCATTTAGTTTTGAACAGTCAATCTTATATTTTTATAAAATGAAAAAGTAGGTTATTACCCAACGTTAAGATGATCCACAAGCGCTTGAGTTAATTCATTAGCTGCTGTAAATGCTTCTTTCCGTCTCTGATCTATATTTAAAGGCAAAAATATTGTGTTTATTATCACAATTACAAATTTTATTATACAACTAGTTATAATTTACAAACTAAAGTTGATTTACCTTGAATTACTCTTTTAGAAGATTGCCTGGCTTGGTGCTCTTTTAGTAATGAAGACAACATTATGTAGTAGTTTAAAATAACTATTTTGTTTTATATTCTATATTATATTTGTGTTATTTATTTACATTTACTTCCACAAACAGGGGAACCAAAAAAGTTGGTAACAAGCTGTCAAAATATTAACAGATTGTTATAAAATTTAGAAACATATGGCTTAAAACTTGTATGTTCAGCCAAGTCTTAAATATATTATCAAAAAGTATAATAAAAAATACTAATGTGATCAAAAAGTAGTGTCTTTTTAATTTAAAATTACTGGAAATGATATTGTTTGCATTTGGATAAGCACAGGAATTTTAAATTGAAAAGTCTTACTACTTTTTTGATTACAGTATATTTTTTATTGTAACTCGACATCTGACTTCGACCCGCCTGATGGTAAGCAAAAGGTCTAAGAGTGCCGACGACTGAAATGCCAAGTCAGTTCACGCTTGTCTCAGTCGCCGTCACTATGGCCGTGCCGACCACGTATTCTACACGTATCGCTTAAAGCATCCAATGTTATAGGATGGAGAGAACATATGGTAAGTGGAATGCTGGTAAGCATTCCACTTGTCGATTGATCTGAGGACGCACCGAGCCTTTTAGTTTGACTGCCGTCGGTCTACAGAATGCGGATACTTCCTCCGACCTGTGCGGGTAACACGGGTGTCAATAGACGAGGTAGGAACAAGGTTAAAGAGCTCTTCAGAACATCCTTCGTAGTATAGACAATAGAGGACGCACAAAGCCGACATGTCCCTGTAAAGTTGTAGGGCTCCAGAGTTCGCGTGACCTCTGCATCGCCTACAATTCCGACAGTTTGGCGCTGCAGTAATTATTTGAGTGAATGTTTGAGAAGGAAGTGATTTACAACTTGTTTGCCCCGTCATTAGATCGGCAGAACATATAATAATATAAAAGATTAGGTTTTTAGGACCTCACGACAGGCTTGTAGTATAGGGGCCTCTGTGCATTCACATTGTAAACCAATTTTGTTTAATAAAGTTTTTTTTAAGTAATTAAAAATGCACTATGTAATGGTAATTCTACTTTATTTATTCTTATTAAAAAAACTTAAACTAGGTATATTAAAGAAACCTTTGTCACCACTTAAGTCTTTAAAATTAAAGCGATTTACTGTTATCTTCGTGTTTGATAACGGCGAGTTGTCGTTTTAGACTTTCTGTGAAGTCAGGGTCGTCCCACCCCCAGAGGTGATGGCTCCCATCTCCAGTGCGTTGAGATCTGCGTTTAATGATGTCTGGCGTTACACTCTTCAAATCATACGCTTGGCCGATCTGTAGTCAAAGGAAAAATAATAATTATTTTCTAAATGCTGTTTTCGTAGGGTTTATGCAGCAGGGGTTTATAAGAACTATACTATGATATTTTATCTGTATTTTTTTAAAGGCACAATTTAATGATGATTGAATGGGGGGGCTGTTATGTCTGGGTGGTTAACAAATCGGAAACTCGGTAAGCAGTGCTTTCTTTATTTTTTCTATTGTGACCCGACATGCGGCTTTCCACGATCCTGACATAACTCTCTACTAGCACTGCGACTTTATCCAATTCCCAAAGTTGCGTGGTAATAATATAAAAATAAAGCACTAACTTTAGCCATAGCTTCTATAAAGACGATTGTCGGAGTAAGCATGTTGTATAAAGGAAGTTCAGTTGCACGATAGTCCCAAGGGAATGCGTGGTGATAATTGTGGAATCCTTCCACGCAGATCATCCATACACCAATGTTGTTACGCGGATTCAAGGACCTAGAAACATAAGAAAGCTTAAGGACATTTTAAGCATTTATTTAACTACTAATTCATTTTGAATGTGGACTTGCGCTAATTTGACTGTTGCGTATACATTTTAAAATAGTTTAATGCACGAAGATGTTATTGGAAAATGTTCTTAATTTTATGTTTAGGTGTGCGAATTGATCAAACTATAATTATGACAGTTCAAAGCTGTAAATATGGCGTGTCTTCGTGATTGAGAAACGACACAAAATTCATATCTTATTTTCCAATTATGCAGCAATTAAAAACAAAATTGTTATTAGTTTAATCAATACAAGTATCGAAACTACTATTTATATCTTTTTTATTATTGAGCATTATAAAAGTATTTAGTACAAAAAATAGCCCAAAATTAATGATATCCTTTTAATCTATGAGCGAAAATGATATGAAATAAGTAATATGCAATGAAAATAATATATTAGCATGGGCATGGGCTTACATGCACTTGCTTATCGTCTGATTCTACCATGGCTTCGGAAAGATACTAACCCGAATCGGCAGACTGGGTACCACAGCCTAACACTCTTTGATAACTAGACCCGAAGCAAATATCCATCTCTTTTTTTTATTTACAAATACTTGTAATATTTAATATAATTATTAAATATTACAAATAAAACCTTTTAAACAAATATAAACTTACTTATCATATGGCCTATAACCATATTTATGAGCGAAACTATTGACGCTCCACACAACATTAATTCCACAAGTGTAACGCAATATTGTGGGAATAAGGAATGAATTTAACCAGGTCTCATTCCAATACATAACAGGAATAACTGTCGGTATGATGAAGCAGAGTATGGGCATCATCCAACTGTAGTGTCTGAAATAAAAGAATATATAAATTATATTATATAAAAAGTCTAAATTTTTAGAAATGAGAAATGACTTTATTAAAACTAAGTTTGAATAGTAATATAGCAATTAGAAAAATTGGACTGGCGTAACCAATTCATGTTTAATGTCCTTAATGAAAATATGAATAAATGAAAATTAAACAGAAATTCCTGCAACTCTCTGATACTGACATAATTTAAAATATGCATTTTTTTGTCAATAAAAATAACACTATAAAATAAACTAAGTTTAACTAACTCATATAAATCAATTAATCAAATTGTCACGCCTTTTTCCCACAGGGATAAGCAGAGACAATTGAGCGCCACTTGCCACGATCCCTACACAACTCCCTTGCTTCCTTCACATCCACAATTCTCTTTATACAGGCTCTGTGGTTATGGCCACTAAGCAAACAAGCTTTCTTGAGGATGTCTCCGATTTGGTCGGAAAACACCCTCCAGTTCCTGCCTTGTTTAAAGCATCCATTCACATCAGATTAATAAATTCCTATATAAACTAACTCATATGAAATAGGAAATAAAAAAAACTGAAGTATAATCACAACATCGATCCTTGATATATTTATAGATCGATTATAAATCGATTATCGAACCTATTGCTATTTAGCTAATAAATAAGAAAAACACTTACTTCCTTTGAAACATAACGACAGGATCTTTATACATATCACTAAGATCGATTCGTTTACCACCCTCAATTACTTCTGGATTTTTCTTACAACACAACCAGCCCATGTGGGAGAAGAATAGGCCCCTCTCAGCATTGTGAGGATCAGCATCGGTATCAGCATATTTATGATGAGTGCGATGGTCACGAACCCATTCAAAGATGCTGTCCTGGTACAAAAAAAAACAAATGATTTGGTTAATCGATCAAACAATCTGTCAATTGTCTTAATTATACTTAAATTTCTTATGGCTCGACACATGACAGCACCTCGCCTGATGTTAAGTAGAAGTGCGGTCTGTGAATAGAGGCGTACTGCTAATACAGTAAAATAACTGCAAGTGACAATGGCATCTACTATGAAGGTTTTAGTTGAACCGGCAACTTTTAAGGTGATCTCCAAACGCGATTACACTCGTAAGTAACTTCACGGTCTGTACAAGGTGGAAGTACAAGCCGTATTCGCATACTAGGCAAATTACCACCAACTGTCTGCTTACCACTCTTATATGATCCTGTATCACAAATAATGGCGTACTTAGGTCGTTATAGACGCGGTGCGGCAAGGCATGAGTCAATGAGGCCTTCAGTCTAAGAAGTTGTAATTTTACAAGCTTTTTATTCAGTTCACATTTGTATGAAAAAGTGTGTTTATTTAGCTCAAAACTTATATGAAAAGTATCACTATTACCTAGCGTATATAATATATAAGAATGTGAGAAGAATAAATGTTTTGTGTTTACGGAAGCTCTAACTCCAAACAATCAATTGGCACGTGTCAATTCCCGTAGATTAGGTTTCCAAATTATGTAGCAGTCTCGTACTATGTTAGTATAAGACTATGACTTATGTAGCGTTGCCAGCAGAACTTTTAAACTGATCACAAAACGCGACTGAACCACTTCAATGTCTTTAGTTTGTTAGGTTTTTACCTGAAAAGCCATTGTTTGCCAAATCATTAGCAGCACTCGCAATGGGAAGCGGGCTTTGAAACTCCTGTGGGTCCACATGCGATGGGATCCAGCTCCTACACCTATGGCTGACATCAAGTGAACTACAAAGGCTGAAATATTTTAAAATCTTTAGTTTAAGAGCCTAATCTGCCCGATCCGGGTTAGTAACACTTTTTAGTATACAGACTATGAAGATTAGTCGAGTTTCGGGATTAGGTTTGGGAGCAGATGTGACTACTACATACGATTATTGAACTGCCTCGATTCATGGACCGCACTCCAGCCTAACATCAGGCAGGAGTTTTCATATGTAGAGTCACAATAAAAAACTGTAAAAAGCTCTTGGACTTCTCCTTGCTTACCACCAGGCAAGTCAAAATCTCGAATCGAATCTTTATAAAAACTATTGTCCAGCTGAGCTCGTTGAGCAAAAGTGATTGAGTTTTTTTATGTGGCAATAAACAAAAATATAACAACTCTTAAGTGACGTTTTTCTATACAATTTATGTTACTATTATTAATTGAAATAAAGAATCCATTTTGTCATTTTTCATAACGTTATAATCCACAGGGATATGCAGTGATATTGATTGATTGATAATTTAATTTGTCTTTTATATTTAATTCAATCAAATTATTACGTCTTTATCCACAGGGATAGGCAGAGACAATGGAGCGCCGCTTGCCACAATCCTGGCGTTCCCTCGCCTCCCTCACACCCACAATAATAAAATAAAATAAAATCGTAAGTAATGCATGTTATACTTACCAAAAACAGTAGTTTGCCATTTTGCGCATGTAAAAATGCGGTAGAGTCCCCATAAAGATCCAAGATGGAGCATCACAAACCAAAAAATATTCCACCAGACATATTCGTACTTCTTAGGACCAGCTTTCTTTAACTTAGATACATCTTTGTCAAGGCCTAAATCTGGAGTTTGGCCATCACTTTCGAATAGAACACCACTGACTGTGGGGTCCACGTTTGGTGGCATATCTAAATAACGAAACAATCCTTCGCAATCAACGATTGTAAAATGAAGAATATAATTTTTAATTTACAATTTATATATATTCGTTGACCAAAATATAAATCTCGTTAATATTTATGAGTAGCAATCGCTTTGTAATAATTAACTGCTAATTTGAAATGTAAAATTGCAAGAACTTTGTACTTGTTCCAGAGTTTCGGTTGCGATTTGGAATGGATACGCTGTTTTGATATTTGCATTTATTTATAACTTGCCGTACTATGGTGCACGCAGGCGCACTTAATGCTATTTAGCATTCTCTACCAGCCAACCTTTGGAACAATAGAAGCAAGTCCAAAATGTGAGCAAAAGGAAGAATGTCATTTAGAGAAAAGAGACATATGTATAGATAAACACATAAATATAATATATACAATATACAAATCTCTATACAAATATAAACACACGTAAAAAAATATGTAAATATGGAAACATTTTACTAAATAATCAATCAAACTGTCACGCCTTTTCCCCACAGGGATAGGCAGAGACAATGAAGCGCCACTTGCTACGATCCTGACACAACTCCCTCGCTTCCTTCACATTCTTTTATATTAACTAAATAAGTCCTGATTTTTAAATAACATAGACGTAGAAATAATTAAACGCGAATAAAACTGCATGACTTATTTGTATTAATAAAACACCGCCTGATGTTAGGCTGTTAGAGCGATCCTTTAATTTGGATGACCCCTACTATAGTTAAATAACTACAAGAAGTAGTCGCATTCATTATACCGGCTTAGTTGCAACAGATAACTTGGAAGCTGTTCCTGAAACGCGATTGAGTCACTTTATGGTCTATAAAAGTGGTGATACAAAATCGGAATATTAGGCAAATGGAATGTATAATGTAAAGGAAATATTAATTTTTTAAACTAATGAAATTAAATTTTAAAATAAAAACATATTGTCGGAGTTTCTAAGCGGCTCCTTATTATTATTAGAAAATCAGCTAAACTACTTAATAAATTAAAAGATACAACACCACATAAATTTAAAATGAAAAGAGGAATGTATTTTAAAAATGGTTAAAATATTTTCTCAGCAAACAGATGTGAATGAAATGAATGGCGCATCTTAAGTAACTGGAGCATAAGTGAGATTTTATTTAGAGAACACGGCACTGCCAAAACCACTCTGATATTTCTATCTAGATTAAAATGATTCAGGTGTGGTTTTGTGTAGTAAATAAAATTAAAATTATGTTTATTTTCTTTTAATTTCTCTTTTTATAGTACAGTATTCTATGTTCCTTTTTAATATTTATTTTGTTTACATTGTTATGACTAATTTTAAATCCTCAATTTATGTTTTTAAACATAACTTTTCAATTCAACTTTCAACAAGGATTTTTTTTATTTATGAAATTTATTTTATTATCACGGAAACTCCTCTACAAGAATATAGATTTATATAGCGAATTGCACTTTATATCGAGTGTGCTGCACTATACCGGTCGATTGGTTGCGAACGTAATTTTAGCCGGGATTGCCTCCGATTACCGGTATTGTGGTTTAAATGAGTACGGATCTTGAAAAACGATTCGCTTGCGTGAACGGGAATTGAAATTCACGACGTGTTCGACCGGAGTGAAAAGCCACGTGAAATTCGATTCTATAGAGGTTTTGGGATGAGCTCTTTAATATTTTTGTGAGGATTCAATATTTGCAATATTTACTATTTAGGAGAAATCATTTTGTAGATCAAGGTCATAATGGCTTTCTTCGAAAAAAAAAGTATAGTATTTATTTACTTTCATATTTCCTGCTACGTGATTTTTACCATATACGTTTCAAATAATAAATGTTGTTATTAAGTTAGAATAATAATAAGAATATAACAATTAGTTTATTAATATTATTTTCAATTGATGATACACAATTTTTTATGGCTCGACATATGACAGCCAGCAGTCCGCCTGATGTTAAGCTCGAGTGCAGTACATGAACGTAGGTGACCGCTACTACAGTTAAATAACTGTAAGTTCTCTATGCCGGCCTAGCTGGAACCGGCAGCTTTTAAGCTGTTCCCGAAACGTGACAGAGTTACTCCATGGTGTGCGCACTAAAAAGTGGTGGAAGTGGTAGTATAGTCGGATCGGACAACGTACTAATGACCACCATTTGTTTGCCTACTACTCTTAAGCTTTGTACTCTTTGTCAGCATCCTGGTTATAAGACTGTTGCTGAATCTTCACTAAATGAAATAGGATTGATGGCAGATGCAATTTGATAGTAAACATGTCAAATTTGCATGCTAAAAACCTGCACTAAGGTATACTAGTAATAATTGTACTTAAATATAAAAATGTGTTTTATTTAGAACTCATTCCGTAATAGCTCGTCAAAACCTGTTTTTTACATTTCTATTTTAAGCCACTAAAGTGCTTATAGTTAAAGTGCCTGTTTTATATATTATAGAAACAGGACGAACAAATAAATAAAAACATATGTCAAAGTTACAAGTGGTTTTGAACCCGTGCTCTCGGTTTGCGTAAACATTGCACCGTCACTACACCACGGTCGTTTGATCTTTATATATAATAATTTATTTAAATAAGATACATTATCGTTTTAAAGTCAGCCCATGAACCACCTGATAATATTATTTTTAAAAGGGTAATGCCTAAAAGCAATATTATTCATACTATAACCTATTCTATAACCTTGAATCCTTTAAGTGAGGCCTGAACGCCTGAAAAGGCACTTCTGACCTAAAGTAACCCGTAAACTAAGTCGAGTTTTTCAGTCGTAGGGGTCATTAGGTAAGTCAAGATTAGATGTCGGGTCTCAACAAATAAAAAATCAATTTTCGTACTATTAATTTAAGTTAGCAGACATTATACAATTCAATTAGAAATTTTAAATGCTTTCAGTATAAATTTAGTCCGCTAGTCTGTGCACTCAATTACATTCCTTAAATAGAAAGGACCTCAAGTTTCGGTTCAAGTACTAAATCAATTTGCTATGCGGACATCAAGAGTTTTGCTCCGTTCATGAAATACCTAATTGTCATTTAAAACATATTAGGGAATATTTAGGAGTTAATTAGAAATATTAATGCTAAACATGGTGTAAAACCAACGACTAGAAAAACGTCTCAGTACTCGGCTGCCTCAGTCGCCGTTACTATGCCGGCCAAAGAATACTCTTTTTTTTACGATCCGACACGTAACTAACTACCTTTGTGGTTGATTGTACTGACGATTTAGTTTACGGTTGGCTTAGTCGTCGTCACAATGACGGCCAAAGAATCCTCTTTTTCATATGATCCGACATGTAACTAACTATAGTTGGGGAACGAGTTAAATGAATTCGGGGGCTAAGGTGCGGTGGGGCATGAAACAACCACCACCCGTATCTTAGTGGCCGCTTTTAGTGACGCTCATAGCTCGGCGATGTCACTTAATATCGATAAAAACGTGTCCATATTTTATTTGTTTGATTATTGAAAAATTAGTGAGTTGATTGAATAAAAGAGAGTTGTCATCCGTAGTCAGGCTAGAATCATTATTAGAATCGTGATTAAAATGTGTGAAAAGGAAAAAAAAAAACTGCAGTCACTATTCTCAAAATTAAATTAATATATAATTCATTAAAAATTGTTGCTGTCTAATGTTTATACTTCAATGTAATACACATTTATAATTTTTAATAACTAAATCTATTTGCATTTTAAGGAAAGTGTGTGTTTATTGTATCGACATTTAGCATGTTACTTCACTATTCATAATAGACACGTGACCATGACGTCACAACTGCATTCCTAGCGCGTTCATTTAGCTCGTTCCCTTACAGTAGCTTTCGTTACACGTAGCTTTGTGATTGACCACACTGACGATTTAGTTAACGGTTGCTTCAGTCGTCGTTACTACTATGCTCAACAGCTGGTTAGCAAGATTTAAATTAATAAATACATTTAAAATTTGAGTAAGGGGATTATTATAATTGAGGTGGTATGCATTTATTTACACGTGTAAATATTATTTATCCTGGCAACACAGAATTATCAAACCAGCAATTAAATTTCAAAGGAATCGATATCAATAAATAAACTATTTTTTTATTGATATGAAACTTTTCATTAAAATAATAACTCTAAACAATGGTTTTATTTGTTCGTGTGATTATCATTTTCGATAGGAATTCATGGTACTCGTATTATGGACGCTAATGGCTGGTGTTTGTACCATTAGTTGAAATCATCGAACGTTGGCTGTTAATAGCAAGCTTATCTGTTAGCCGTGACTATCAAATTATACAGTCTGTTTGGTTCACTATTGCTTTATCATTGCTACGAAATTAGGCTGCATTATGTTTCAATTTTAGATAGATATTAACAAAATTTCATGATTAGAAATATTTTTTTGAGAAACTCGTGGCGCTTTGGTAACTGTAGTAGCAGTCACATTCACTATGCCGGGCTAATTGAAACTTATAACATTCAATCTGATCCCAAAACGCGACCAAGTCACTTTACGGTCTGTATGAGTACCCCAGACCGTACTACCCCAGATCGGCAGACTGGGCACCGCTAAAAAGTTGTGTCAGGGATATGGAAAGTGCCCATTGTCGCGACCTTTAAGGTCTGAAAGTTTATTGAATCTGTTAAAAATATGAAATAATCCTTATACTTATACACTGGTTTGTTTTTTTAAGAGTGGTAACAGGGTAATTTTCCAGTCAGCCGATCCAGGTGAAATACCGTTTTAAGATAAGAGCGTGAAATAATTTAATCGCAATTGGAAACATAGAGGCATAGCGAATGCAAGTTGAATTATTTAAATGTAGTAGAAGTCGCCTTATCATGATATCCCATTCAAAAAATCAATTTTGTTAATATTTATAAATTAAAATTTAAATAAAATCACGCGCGTATTCGAATGAAATATTGTGTCAAAATGTCAAAGCAACGAACGAATATTAACATTTTTATTTATTCAGTGTACTTTTTACATTAATTTGTTAAATGAACAATTTTATTTACTCGTACTTAATTTGTGATACATCAAGCCGAACTCTTTTTATATATTACAAGTTTTATTAAACTGGATTCCGTCTATTAATGCAAGCGCCTGCTATTACACTTAAATAACGCAAGTCATATCCACTATTCCGAAACCAGAAGCTTTTAAGCTGATCCCTAAACGCGACTTAGTTATTTCACGGTCTGCGGAGTTACGTTGGACAAATAAGAATGATATCGTCTCCCGTCCGCGATTGTCAAAATAATAAAAAAGTAGGCTAAAAGAAGATTTTTAATCATTTTATTATTATTGTCAATAGTCTCTTTTTGGTGATTTCATCAGTTTTATATTATTTACACATTCGCCGACGAGAGACGATATCGTTCTTATTTGTCAACCTAACCATGCTGAATGCTTGAGAGTGGTGGTACTCGTACTACCCCGGATCTGTAGACTGGGCAAAGGACTTCAACTGTTTACCTACCACCAAAAAAACTATAAAAACTATCTGCTTCTTCATCTGGAAATAAGAAGTGAATATTTGTTAGTGAATCGTACATTTAATGAAATTTTTTTAATAAGAAATCGGACATTTTTTTGTAAGAGAAAAAAGGTATCGCTATAATTAAATTCTTGAAGAAATATCGTTATACATTAACGCTCAAAGATTTTTTCATCATTATTATAATTCATTATAAGTATATTAATCTTAATTTAGGCTTGCTTTTAGATTTATATTAAAATATAAAATATGCGTCATTAATTATTTATAAAATAAAGAAGATTTTAATGAAGATGTAATTAACGCTTTAGTTACTTTAAAATATCAGTATCACCAATAATAACAAGCTGTTTGACGAGATGAAGATTAATGAGTTGAACTAAACCCCACCCGACAGATCTTTGCTTCTACTAAGAGAAATGCTGGTGGCTGTTATGACGCGCGAGACACGTTTTAAATTTAAAAAGCAATCCACTCATGTTTTATCCAAAAAATCAAGTATAGTTTACTTTAACGAACATAACATATTTAAAACACAAAAAATATTTCTTCAGCATCTTTTTAGCATTTAGACAAGGTAGTATCACCGCTTTCAAGTGTATCGTAAAGTGACTTAGTCGCGTTGGCGGTTTGATCTTGCTGGCATAGTAAATGGGAGTACTGCTTGTATTTATTTAATTGTGGTAAGAGTTACCACCGATCAAAAACCGTATTCCAGCTTGACATCGGGCGGGGAGCTGTCATATATCAAATATGCATTGTTTTCAAAGATGGGCTGGCTATACCCGACTTTAGTTTCGATTTAAAATATCCGCCTCACCGGTTACCTAACTTTAACCCGCTAATTAGTTCTAGAAACGACGACAAAACTGTTGCACCAGAGGAGCCTGATGTCCTTCTAAGGAACTTTTGTAAGGATCAACAAAGAAAAAACATGTTTTTCATCATTTCTCTTAATCAAGTTGATTTCTGTCTTAAACCTAATGTTATATTTTAAGTTTTATAATTTTTCATATATCTACTAAGTACCTAATAATAGCCTGTTAATTGGTACCTGCAATATTATTAATTTTAGGAATAGTAAGCAAAACAGTTGATTAGCCGGTATATTGATAATTTTTCAGTATAGGAACTCGTAATAGAGTTACTAAACTGATTTTTTTCAACAAAAGCCTATAGAAATCCCTCCTGAGGCTTTCCTGTAATCCTTCCACGGATCCTTTAGATTGGCTCCATAACTTTTACGAAACAAATTTACATATTTTCATTTAAACACTTTGGAAGGAAAACAGCGTTAAATCATTATGTGACAAATGACCTTTAGCCCAATTTATTATTCGTATTTATTCGCCTTTGAAAGAACTTTTTGACATTTATATTTTTTTGGCTCGAAATCAATGTTTATGTTATTGTATTCCAATTGAATTAATTTTTGCTGTATCATTGGGACTATTTTGGTTAATTTTGTTATGGTTATAATTTCATTAAGGCGACCGTGGTGGTGTTCATCCATCTATGCACTGTTGCTGAGTTAATGCACGTCGAAAGTTGTAAAAATAATGGTACGAAAATGTTTTAATTCCATTTTTGGGCCGAGATTAATTTTTTAAGTTACTGTAAACAACACAAATAGCGCTCGTATGTCAAAACGTTCTGAGTACGTATAACCTCAAAAATGTCCAACTTTACGTTAGAGCTGTCAGTTGCTAGATTGCAACACTAGGGTTGCCCAATCCCGAAACATAAAAGGCAACCTATGTAGTGCAATGGCCATGTAAACCGAGAGACCAGGTTTAAAACTACTTGCCGGTAGTACCAATGTATCTTTAATATTACGAGTGGTACGAGCTACCAAATGTACAAGTTTTGGTAGCTCATATGAAATTTAAAACATAGATATACTTAAACGATATTATGGCTTTAATCATTGAGTTATATCGAGTATAACATGTATCTCTATGACTTTAAATCGGATTGTTAACTCAATATTAAAAAAATCATCATCAGTCACTAGATGTAGTCTTCTCCCAGCGATATCCACAATGGCCGGCATCCAATTTCCTGCTATCTTTAGTAGGTCACAGGATGTCAGTCAGGTTCATTTTGTGAACATGTTTCTGTATTTTCTCGCACGGTACAGTGTGGCCCCACGTGGTATTAGATAACATTTTGGCCGTAAAGCCCATCTGTTTTACATTCTAAGTGCATTTTTATATTAGCTACTTTAAATAAACATGTGATAAGTATCAGATAAAAGTTCGCACATTATTATTATTATTATTGTTGTGACTCGACATATGACAGCTCCCCGCCTGATGTTAATCTGGAGTGCGGTCCACAAATGAGGTGACTGCTACTGCAGTTAAATAAACAGTCACATACACGATGCTGGTCTAATAGGAACCACTCACAAGTATTTACGGTCTGTATACTTGTGATACTACCCCGGATCGGCAGACTAGGCACCACTGCCTACCACTCTTTAACAACCAGACCCGGAGAAAATATCTGCCTATTTTTTATTAACAAATATTTTTTTAAATCCATCATTCATTTTGGGCTTTTATGTATCTACTACTATTGCAATGTCCAATGATGAAAAAATATACAAATGGTAGTTTTGATACTTGTGTTAATAAAACTAATAACAATTTTTATATTTTTTTATTGTGACTCGACATATGACAGCACCCTGCTTGATGTTAAGCCGAAGTGTGGTCCATGAATGAATGTCACTGCTACTACATTTCAATAACTGTGACATCCATTATGCCGGCCTAGTTGGAACCGGCAACTTACAAGCTGATCCCGAAACGTGACTAAATCACTTCACGGTCTGTATACTTGTAATAGTGGTATTACTCCGGATCGGCAGACTGGGTACCACTGACTACCCTACCACTCTTTGATAACCAGACCCGAAGCAAATATCCACTTCTTTTTTTTTAAAACCAAATATTTGAAATATTTAATATAATTAATAAATTGAGTTATTTGGAAAATAAGATATGGATTTTGTATAGTCTGTCCATCACAATGACACGCTATATTAACAGTTCTGCTTTGAACTGTCATAATAATAGTTTGATCATTTTGCACACCTAAACTATGCAAAATAAAGGAAATATTCCAATTACATTGTAATCTTTGTACTAGACTTGGGTAGTTCGGAACGAGTTACTAAAATGATATACTTCCAATAATAAGAATTTAGCGTGTTACAACCCACTTGTAATCGGTTTACAACTTATTTTGTCACGTCATCAAAGATCTTGTCACGTCGTAAAAGAGTTTGTCTTGAGCTGTAAAAAATATATTGTAATAAAATAATATAAATATTTCTATTCCTTATTGTTTTATAAATAAATAGGATACTAAAATAGAATAGCGAATGATTTTTGAAGACGTACCGCAATAAATAATTGACAATGGCCATGAATGTTTAACAAGCAATTACATTTCGGAGTCACGGAATCAAGGTATTTTCGTAGATTGAGGGGCATTTAGACCACAAAAAGCGGAGTAAGACCGGCAATCCATCTCGAAATTACGTCTCGACCGTCCCACCGGAATTGAACGAAGCCGCTTTGGGAATCCCGACGAAGGAAATGAAGAACCCGCTTCAACTGTTCGGTTGACTTTGAAATTAAATAACTTTATCGTTTATAGTACAAGTTTTCGGTAGATGTAGGTTAACCGGATCAATTAACATTTTTGATGTTTGAACTTCATTTTAGATATTCTTTAGTTACTACTATATAATTGTTTAATGAGGCGTTCGCAAGTTTTTGATCAGTTAACAACTGTATATTCTTTTTCCACTTCTTCCATTTCTATACTAAGATAGTGAACTTTTTTTTTAAATTGTGATTTTACATATGATAAATGACTCCAGCTTATCCCGCCTAATGATAAGCTAGAGTGTAGACCATGAGTGGAGGCGACTGCTACTACAGTTTTAAATAACTGCAAGTAGTAGCCACATTCACTATGCCGGCCCAGTTAGAAGGGGTAAGTTACAAGCTAATCCCAAAACGCTAATAAATCACGGTCTGTGCTCATATACTTGTAAGTAGTTGACTGAGAACCACTACATGCCACTCGTAAAAATTGTTAACTATAGAAACAGGTCGACCAGAGTTCATACGACTATATCAAAGATACATTGGTACAGGCAAGTGGTTTCGGTTCGAAACGCCAATTCGTTCGAGCGCCATTTGCCACGATTTTGACACAACTCCTTCGCTTTCTTCACATCGGCAATTCTTCTTATGCAAGCTCTACGGTTATGGGCACATGCAACCTGACTTTCTTAAGGATGTCTCCGATTTGGTCGGAAGGCATTGCTCATTGATAAAATTCTGACTGTCCGAAAAACAATAAAATAGGGGTCCGCAGTGCTCAATGAATGAATTCGTAATTATTTGATTGATTTAATTAATTCAAGTAACCAACATCTTATCTTATTTCTTTAAAGCCAACGTGTAAAATCAATAAACAAGCAATTTTCATTCGCCTTAACAAGATCCGACGTCTACTGTGGAATAAGATTATCAATACAAATTGTATAGTTGGTGGCTGCTCGAGGGGAAATCCCCGTCGAAAATAAATTTCATTTGCTAAAGTAATATTATAAAGAGAAAAAATATCAAATTTATCTTGGGTTAAAATGACTAATTTAAAATAATCTTTATTTTGTAATGAAACACCTATAATGATGACTATCTTAAAATATAATGAAATAAAAATTATTAATGAAAATTGGATAGGATTTTTTTTCACATCGGGTAACTGTGACCGGGGAATCGAACCAGCAGTTAGGTTAGACAAATAAGAAATATATCGTTTCTCCTCGGCTATTGTCAGAATAAAATAAAGCTGAAACCACCACAACGAGACAATTGACGATAAATATCAAACGTCAAATATATAAGGCGCCGACATTATTCGTCAAAACGATAGTCTGGTTTTGGTAGTTTCAGGTTTCAGCCTAGCAATTTATTATTTTGACAATTGCCGACGAAAGACGATATCGTACTTACAAGTACGATATTATTTGTACGTATATTATTTGTACGATAAGTACAAATAATATACGATATATTATTTGTCCAACCTAACCCTGCAGGTAGCGATCTCTTTGACCAAAACACAGCGCTCATGTAGGATTACATATAAGAATACTCGTATATTAAAAAAATTGTACTATTGGATTGCTATATAGAAAATAAACAAACTAAAATATGCTTATGTCCTGAGAATTAATTTGAATTATATCACTCGTATTTATATATGTGGTATTATGTATTGTATATAATTTTATAAAGTAAGTATATATATGTAGATAATATATATTGTGAAGTATTTTCAGTATATACTAAAATATTTATCATGTATCACAATTGCTAAGGTTTGCTGGTAGAAAATCCGTAATGCAATTAAGCTAGCCTATCTACAACGATGTAGCATGCATTAAAGAATTTTAATTTTTAATATTGGATTTACTAAATGGAAAATAAATAAATAAACAAGAGCCTCTGGATCAAAATGTGCCAATGTATCTTTGATAATATATATATATTATCTGTTGGGTGAAGAACCTATACTATTTTAAATATAATACATATATTGATAAAAAATTAACTATTAAATTAAATTAACTAAAACATTATTAAAAGGAGTCCCTTTAGGCAAGGTTCCGAAGATACTGGCAGCGTTCCCCCTTTGAATAGCTAGACTAATTCTTTGTCCGAGGTAGCAGCCAACTCTTCGGTCTCCTGTGATGTCGACTAACCTTTTTGATATTTCCTTAAAAAGCCTTATAGCGCTAGGACCCCACGGACCAAGGGTCTCGACACCGAATGGGACAAAATCATACTCGGAGCCTAGACCCCTGTATTTGCACACTTTAGCTTTTTCAGCCGCTTCACAAGCCGCACCAGCTCTGTTGTTGGTCCCATGTTGATGGGAAGGTGCCAGCGTAATAATTGATAATTATGTACTTTATAATAAATACATATATAGTTATGTACTTTATAATAAATAACTTTGTTTGTCCTGTTTCTATGAAACAAGCACTTTAGTAAATTAGTATAGAAATGTAAAAAAATACAATATGGAATAAAGAACTGATAATAAATTAAATTTTATTCGTCATAAAGTTTAATTGACATAGTCTCAGATCCGTCTATAATGGCAAAAGAATAATATTCCTTAAACGTGGGCGTGTGTGGGTTTTTATATCCTAACAAGCGCCTACGTTTTTACATTCGCGTGCTCAAACAAATGATTTATTTATAAGTGGTAAATGTTACATAGTAGTATTTTGTATTGTAAGGCGACATCTGACTTTGATATCTGATCTAGCCTGATGATAGGCTAGGGAAAGTCTAAAAGCGTAGAGGATATTTGGGCCTACATCTCGTAAGTCGATGGTTTTTAAAATATTAGGATACAGTATAATATATTTGTCCTCAAATGAGAAAACACCATTCCAGGAAAGTAGCCGTGGAAAGTGGCCTTTGATGGCCTCTAGCTAGGTCTCTAGTCTAACAAAGAAAAATGAGGCATGACGATTTCATTTAAAAGTCAATTATTTGAGAATACCAGGGTACAGGTAGTAAAATCTTAAAGAGGCCTAGGACCTGTTTCCTAGGTCTCTTTAAGGGTTATAGTACCTCATACACTCGATTCCACTCGACTTCGACTTGTCTATTGGTAAGCAAGAAGAGGTCCCCGAGACCCAACTTCCAGCGACTGTTCACGGCTGTCTCAGTCACTGTCACTATGCCGGCCACGCATCGTTTGAATGATCCAAGGTTATATGATGGGGACAACACATTGGCTGGTGAAGCATTCCACTTATCAATTGTTCTATTACATAGAAACTAATATAAAGAAACGACGCATTTAACCTTTTAGTTCGACTGCCGATGCTGTCGACTATGGGCATCACGGGTGTGAAATATGTAGCTTTTTAATATGAAATATTTTTTATTAAATAATTGGAATCGGTGTTTAATTCTTAAATCAAAGTTTTAAAACTAATAAAAAACCTCGAGTGCCAATTCATAAACTCACTGCTGACAAAATTTAATTTTAAAGTTTATGTGGGATTTTTCTATTTCTTTTCGTAAAAGATTTTAAGTTTTCAAAACAATTTAATTTTACTAGAATTTATTTTAATAAACAGTATTTTGAATTTTTACTAATGGAGTTTTATCACATTATATCTGATATTTCTAAATTGTCACAAAAAATCTTGACTTACCTACCATGCAAATACATGCTACTTATATTGTAATAAATACATAGATTCCATAAATATTTATATTGTATTTATAGCATAAATATTTATGGCAATATCTATGGAATGAATGTTAAATGGAGTGTTTTTACTATAAATATTTTATCTTTTCACATTACTATACTAAGCTACTTGTTTCTATGATTCAATATTTTATTATTGAATCAGTAGTTTTCAATACTATACTATACTATAGTATTGAATCATAGAAACAAGACGACTTAAGTATATATCAAAGACCACAGTCCCCTTATTATTATGGAATTGATATTTTCACAATGATTCGTTTTATTTTATTATTTGTGTTAATAATTTAACTTGTAAATACAGATTATTACTAGAAAAGAGGTAGTCACTTACCCTTGTAAACAGTAAAGGAGAATGGGAAAAATTAAAAATACATAAATCAATTCAAAGCGTGACAAATTGTTGTAAGCGGGTGTTACACAGACTGTCTCGGTCGTAAGCCATTGACATGTTTTTGTATAATATACATATATATTAAACTATGCCTAAAATTTATCACATTGAATGTTAAGTAACTTTATATTTGAAATTCAACAGTTAAATCTGTTCAGGACAAGTTTTACTTTTTTTTCTTATTTTTGCGTCTCTTCGTGACCACAATGGCTTCAAAGCTCTCGAAATGTCGGATAAAAAAAAATTTAATTTGGAATAAAAGATATATATATATTTTTATACAAATACATCGAAAATAAGTTGGCAAAGGATAGAAATATGCTTTCATAACTTTTAAATTTAAAAATAACGCTAATAATTTAAAGTCTGACATTCAGAATCCGTTTGAAACATTTGTCAGTCTAGAGAACACCTGGATCCAAAACATATAAAAACATCTAACTATAAAATTTATTACAAAACGTGATACGGCGAATTACTTGAACTAGAGAGAACAAAAGCATACGACGATACCAAAGGCATTTCTTACAAAGACAATATACCAGTCTTTATTGTGTGTCAACTTTAAAATATGGAACTGAAAACATTTTTGATAGAACTGCGTCATACGATTATTGAATTGTTTTTTAAATGGCCGCGATCGTGAAGAAAATCGGAAACTATCCAGCAGACAAAAAGAGCGCTGAAGCTGGCATTGAAGCTTCGCTGCTTTGTTACCTACTTACTTTGTTTTTTACTTATGTGTACAAAATTTGTCGTCCAGTGCTCTTATAATCTGCCGATCTTTTAACTGCACAGCTCAAAAGTCAGCTATCTTACACAATCGTGGATTAAATGCAATAGCTTGTCAATCAGTAATACAAAATTACTGTAATACATTTTTATGTAAATATTTATAGATCAATCAACCAATAATTCAAATTGTCACGTCTTTTTACTAAAGGGATAGGCAAAGAGAATAAAGCGCCTTTTGCCACGATCCTGACACAACTTATAAATCCCTTAGACCTCCCTTTGCTCACTATCAGGCAGGTCAGATCGGATGTCGCGTCTGAATAGAAACGAATCTAGTTCTAACATTCCGTTTGACAACAGGTTGTGAAATATATGTTTATTATTCATACCATTATATAAAATATAATGTTATCAATCAATCAAATTGTCACGCCTTTTCCCTAGAGATAAGCAGAGACAATGGAAATAATGTTATATCTCTAAATAATTAAAATGAAGTAAGAAATAATAAAAATATTTATAATTAAAAAAAAAAGTTAAGTAAAGTAGACTATCTTTTTAGCGGTAGAAAGCGTGTGTAAACTTGGAGAAAAGGGGAAATGCAGTTTGATATCCCCCTGCCTTTGTACCGAGTTGTCATCAAGGGATGTTTTTGCCCCTCCGCTGACCCGGGGAGCGTTGGGTTGGGGCGTATTATCAAAAATAATATTCATTAGGTGACCCCATGTTAGTTTATGGTTCCGTATGTTTTTGTTTTTAATGTTAACATAATTTTAAAGGTACATATTTTTAAAATAAATTATGCCTAACTTTTTTAGGCTCGAAGTTTATTTATTGTACATAGATTTACGTAATTAATTTTTATATACCTTGTATTTTTTTTGTCTAGTGCCCATAACCGTAGAGCTTGTATGAGGAGAATTGTGGATGTGAGGGAAGCGAGAGAGTTGTATCCTAGAATACGTAAACTATTGGCAGGTGGCGTTCTATTGTCTCTGCCTATCCCTGTGGAAAGGCGTGAGAATTTGATTAATTAATTGATATATACATTTTGATGATTTTAAGTAACCAATTTTTACAATACAAGAAATCACAATTCTCTACTACTATGGGCACTAGGCAACCCAGCTTTCTTGAATCTCCAATTTGGTTGGAAAAAACCCTCGATGGATTGATATTTTTACAATTTATTGCCTAATAAGTAATGTATATTGTTGATTTTTCTAACATGTTAAAAAATAGTGAATAAGGTTCTTTTGTAACTATTAACTAACCTTAAAACGTACATACATAGTTGCAATCGACCGATTCCATATCCCTTTCCAAATCTGCTTCCCTTCAACCGTAATCGCCACCAATGTGTTCATTACGCAGGGTCTATGTGTCACTCGACGAAATTATTATACTCTTTATTTAGTTCGTAATTTAAAAAAAAGATTAGAAATGTTACAAGTTTGTTAATGTGATTTTATATTTGTTAATATTAAAGTAATATTAAAGGTGGTAATGGGCTGACCACATCGCTCGAAGAACCGACAACCGATGGGGAAGAAAGGTTCTAGAGTGGAGACCACGAACCGGAAGACGCAGCGTAGGTAGGCCTTCTACTAGATGGACTGACGACAAAGTGAAAGTCACGAATAACAAGTGAAGGAAACTGGCATCTTGTCGTTCGAAATGGCGTTTTAAGGGGGAGGCCTATGTTCAGCAGTAGACGCCTTCTGGCTGATGATGATGAATATTATAAGAAAACGTTTTGCCACGACATAGATGGTCTAATGAATATCATGTCAAGGAACGCAAACAAAAAACTCTCTGTTTAAAACAACTTGCTTAAAGAGAATTATGGATGTGAAGGAAGCGAGGGAGTTGTGTCAGGACCGTGGCAAGTGGCGCTCCATTGTCTCTGCCTATCCCTGTGAGAAAAAGGCGTGACAATTTGATTGATTGATTGAACCAATATATATTTCATATTATGTACTTTAGTCGCCCAACTTCAAAGATACACGTTTTACAACACGTTTAGTTGCTTAGTTTAGAAAATATAATATGACCGCACATTTCCTAATGTTAGGGGAGCCAACAGTTAGCGCAGATTTTATAATTATCCTTTTAAAATGAAATAACATTAATATCCTTAAGCACTTGATCTAAGTTTTAATATCATTTTACCCTACAACTCGTATTAGGAAGACATCATAAAAATCGTAATAAAAATGGAATGGAAGTCGGTTAGCCAATAATCCCCTGCGATTAGTTCATGGAGATAAAAATTGCACATCTTGGCTGAAGCCCGTTTTATAGCTTTAAAGTTAAGCCATTTTTCTTTGCTTAAATTTTAAAAATTGTACAGTGAAGCTGTTTTTAAATTTATAGCAGTAAAATTGTTATACTCGTAGCTTATTTGTTGGTTTTTAATTTATTATTAATAATATTCGGGGTCACTTTTACCGCCGCAGGGCTCCGCAGTACACGAAACCGTAGAATCTCTTTGCAGAGGAAGCAAAAGAGTTGTATCAGTATTGTAAAATTGGCTCTTTGTTGTCTCTACCTATTCCCGACAATTTACCTAATAAATTTTACGCAATTACAAATTATTAAATGGTATTCTAATGCGGTCGTTAAGGAGTGTATGTGGAGTAACGGTAGCGGATAGAATAAGGAATAGCAAAATACGTGATAGATGTGGTTTGAAAGAAGATGCAATGACAAGGATTGACAAAGGAATGCTTCGATGGCACATAGAAAGCGTTATGTGGATGGAAGCGTTAAATAAAGCAGGCCCAGGAGGGTGTTTTCCGACCATATCGGAGACATCCTCAAGAAAGCTGGGTTGCCTAGTGCCCATAACCGTAGAGCTTGTATGAAGAGAATTGTGAATGTGAAGGAAGGAGGGAGTCCATCATGAGACAAAAAAGTCATTACATGCTTTACGAACAAAACAACATATTTTTATTGTGAGTCCGACATATTACAGCACCTTGATATTAAGCTCGAGTGCGGACCATGAATGAAGATGACTGTTAGCTTACTATAGTTTAATAACTATTCAATTTATTATACTAAACTATTTTATTATTTCGACGTTTCGTGTGGTGACGATTAGGCATAAAATTTGTTTAGTTTATTAATCAATGTTTGCGCAAAATGTGGGAAAATATTAGTAGATAGTGTTAGGATCTATTATTTGTGAGTGATATTGTGGCCCAGGTGGTATGATTGAATGTCCCAAGTCGCAGATGTCGTTGCAGAAGGTGGAAGGTGGGAGCAGCTCTTTGTGCGGCGGACGGCGTCGACGCGCTGACGTCAATTCGCGCAGGCGCACTAATAAGATCCTTGCTACAGTATACGGGTGTATATCAGATTAAATTTACTATTATTCTTTCGCCATATTATTCATAATTATAATTATATACCCATTATTATACCTACATATTTATATGAGTTGTTTAACGTTAAAAAACTTTTTTCATTATTTAAATAGCTTATAACCAAAATTGTTGATTAAAAAATATTTTATTAGACAAATAGTTTTACAATCTCCTTTAAATATTTTTCAGAGTATAACGATAAAATTAACTCTATATTTTTGTATTAATGTAGACAAAAATCATTTGTTTAAACATATGCAGTTGTTGCAATCCAAACAGTAAAATCTTATTGTTGTTTTATTACCATATTTGTTTCATAGAATTTCATAGAAATATTCTATGAAACAAAAATAAAAAAAGCCGAAGAAAGTACATTACGATTCACTTTTTAATATTAAAAGTTTTATTCTTAAAAATAAAATATTAATATATTTTGAATTATACAAATTTTATACGGCTTACTATCGCGCTTATTTTGGTATTGATTTTACATTTTTTTATTATTCCGATGCTTCGAGAGCTTAGTAGCCATCGTGGTCACGGAGAGACATACGAGTATATATTTATATATTTTCCAGTCTATCTGTTTATCACGCATATTCTTTATGAGGCAACACTGCCCTGTGCACGCGAATCGGCCGCCAGTCTCTCCGCCCGAGTTGAGCGCCCGGGTCCGTACGTCCGTTACAAGCGTAGCTACTACGCAGCCCGTAGCAACTTGCCGAAAAGCCTACGCATTCTAATTAAAATCCCATAATTAATTAGCCGTGTTTAAAACAGTGATTATTTCAGTGACTTTTGTGTTAAAACGGAAGTTATGAATTGTGTTTGTTAGTGGTTCTTTTATTGGGATAAGTGGTGAATAATAAGGCAATAGAACGCTGCGAACAACATCGAATAAGGTATGTTAATATCCAATTTCGTTATTTGAATGAGTCTCTATTGAAATGATCTTTGAACTATAATAAAATTGTATTGAGTTTAGATATGTTAATAGAATGTCAAGGCCACGAATATTGATCAAACGGTAGATTGAGAATTATGTGTTTACTTTGTGAACTATTCTAGTCTCATTTAAATATTATTAATATTTATGAAGACAGTTTCTTGTTTATTTTATTTCGTTTTATTATACTCTTATATAGCAATAAGTATATTTTAGGCTAAAATTGAATTCATTTGTTTTATTTATTGTAACTCGACATGTGATAGCACCTCGCCTGATGCGGTTAAGATGGATTGCGGCCCATGGATGGAGGCGACTGTTACTGCAGTTAAATAATGGCGAGTAGCAGTCGCATTTATGGGTGTATTGGAAGAGACTTGAAGGCGACCGTGGTTTAGTGGACGTGCACGGTCACGCAAACTGAAAGCATAGGGTCAACACCACTTGCCGGTACCAAATATGTACTTTGGTCGTCTAATCTATAGAAATGTAAAATTAAAAAATGTTCTGGTCTAATTGCAACCGGCAGTCTCTAAGGTTATCTCTAAACGCGACTAAGTCACTTTACAGTCTTTCTATACACTTAAAATCGGTACTACCACGGGTCGGTAGTCTTAGGCAAATTGCCTCATTTTTTAAATAACAAATTATTATCTTTTTTTTTACATTTCTATACTGAGCTACTAAAGTGCTTGTATCATAGAAACTATACGACTAAAATGCATATATGTAATACAAAAGACGGCGAGTGATGTAGTATCACTGTTGTCGCTATTTTATTATAAACAAATTCTCATTTAGGTATATTGTTTCTAGGTGAGATTTATTGTTAGGATGGCTCCGCATTTCCCTTTCATATTGATTTAAATGTGTGCGATAAAAGGTATGAACAACAAAAGTTTAATGCCGTAGGAAGAGTCCTCTTTGTTTTAGAAATAATTTATTACAACAGGTGCCGTTTTGCGTTACTGTCTGATGAATTTAAAATGACAATTTACTTTTTTAGGGGAAAATATGGTCTTCTATTTGATATAAAGCTATATAATGTACATTTTACGGGGTTTTCCTTTATCACATCAATCTATATTGTTTTTGAACGTTTGTGTCTAAAGGACATCATTTCTTTTGGGCTTTTATGTACTACATTTGTAATGTCCAATGATTAAAAAAAATATAAATGGCGATTTCGATACTAGTAATAATAAAATAATAGCAATTTTGCTTTTAACTGCTAAGATATAGATAAGATATAGATTTTGCTTTCAACTGTTTAAGTTAATACTTTCAAGTTAATACCAAAACGCGACTGCATTATTTCACGGTCTGTACACTTGAAAGTAATGGTACTACTGATCAATCGGCAGACAGGGGAAATAACCACTATCTTTTTGCAGACCACTCTTATTTAAGAGAAAATTTTGGATCTGCCTCCTTTAACGAATCTATCCACATCATATTTATAAATTCCTAGGTATCGTCAATCTACTTTCACTCATCCTTTCCATGTGCCCAAACCATCTAAGCATTCCTTTGTCAATCTTTGTCACTACATCTCCATATAAACCACAACTATCGCACACTGTGCTATTCCTTATTCCATTCGCTATCATCACTCTACATACACTTCTTAATGACCGCATTTCCACAGCGTTAATTCTACTCTCATGCTTCTTCTGCCTCACCAATCATTCTCTTCCTTATATTAAGGAACAAGCACCGCATTATGAACAGCCATCGGTGACTTTTGGGACAGTAATTGGCTGTTAATTTTTTTAATTATTTTTATTTTATTGTGACTCGACATATGACAGCACCCCGCTTGATGTTAAGCTGGAGTGTGATCCATGAATGGATGTCACTGCTACTATAATTCAATAACTCTGAGTAGCAATCACATCTATTATGCCGGCCTAGTTGGAACCGGCAACTTACAAGCTGATCCCGAAACGCGACCAAATCACTTCACGGTCTGTGAAGTGAAGTGGTGGGGTACTGCCCCGGATTGCCCCACCACTGGGTAACACTGCCTACCACTCTTTGTATAATTATTACATTATTATAATTATTAAACATTACAAATAAAAGCTATGACACAAATATTTGCTCTGACCGGGAATCGAACTCGGGACTTCACGCGTAACAAACCAATCGCTAACCGTTCGGAAAATAAGCTAATTGTATTTTATTCTTATATTGTATAATATGTGTGATGTTTTCTTTGTATAAATAAATAAAATAAAGTTATAAAATATTAAGAAAACATATATAAATACAAGAAAACAATTTTGTTATTGAAAAATTGTATATTGAGGACATACAAACCAATTTATTTTCAATTAGCGATATGTTTACTTTTCTGGAAACGATTACTACTTGAAATAACATACATTTATAATTATAAATTTATGGTCTATTATAATATTAATATAATTAATTAAGTTGAAAAGTCACGTCTCTAAAGTATAGGTAGAGTTAAACCAAAGTCATTTTTAACAACTCGATCTTTAGTTGCGATGGTTTAGGTTTTAAAATAATCTATGAAAGGATATTGGCGAAAGAGATTTATAAACCAGAGGTGAGTAAAAAAAATATAGCAAGGCCGACCTAGAATCCGACCTTTTAACGACAGGCGTGGACGAACGGTTAGCGATTGGTTTGTTGCGCTAAAGTCTTGGGTTCGATTACCGGTCAGAGCAAATATTTGTTACAAAGCTTTTATTTGTATATAAATAATATTTGCTAATAAAAAAAGAAGTAAATATTTGTTTCGGGTCTGGTTATCAAAGAGTGGTAGGCAGTGGTACCCAGTCTGCCGATCCGGGGTAGTACAAGTCTACAGACCGTGAAGTGATTTAGTTATGTTTCGGGATCAGCTTGTAAGTTGCCGGTTTCAACTAGACCGTTGTAGTGGATGTGGCTGCTACTAGAGTATTTTTTTTTACATTTCTATACTAAGGTACTAAAGTGTTTGTATCCCAGAAACAGGACAACCAAAGTACATACATATATCAAAGATACAATGGTACCAGCAAGTTTTGAACCCGTGCTTTCGGTTTGGGTAACTATTGCACTGCCACTACACTACGGTCGCCTTATATATATTCATTTAAGTTAGAACCTGTAGATTCCATTAACGGACTGCACTCCGGCCTAACATCGAGCGGGGTTCTAAGTAAAAAGAATGCATATACAAAGAAAATCTCCTTATTAAAGAAAATTTGTAGAAAAATCCCAACTTTCAGAGAACGAAAATGATTGGTATAAATTATTCGCAAGGAAAATGCTTGACTCAAATTATCTAAAGATGTTTTTGATAAATATTTTTCCTTCTTTATCATAATCTTGAAGAAAATAAACACTTGAGTTTTGCTTAAGATTATGTGATCACTTCGCTGTCTAAACGACGATTTGTAAGCTTTTCGAATAACTTAGAGCCATATTTATAGACCTAACTACGTACAATATTGCAATATAATTCATATGGTGGGGCGGTTTACTCATGTGTGCCATACTTCTCTCTTTGCTATTCGCCTGCTTGGTTTTTTAGTTTAGTTTTGTTTTGCGTTGGTTGCATGTGATTGCAGCGTAGCCTTGTACATTATTTTGGGCGTGTTCATAATTTATGAATAGAAATTGATTGCTTTTTTTAGTATCTGCGTATTTTTTTGTGGACTTTTCGAAGCCATGGTAAAATTTGATGTAGTATAATAGTGACATGTAGCATAATAGTTTCTTTGGCCGGTATAGTGACGGTGACTGAGGCAGCCGTAAACAATCTGTTTTTTTCAGTCGTCATCACTCTTGGGCCTCCTCTTGCTTATCATCAGGCGGGTCGGGGTCAGATGTCGTGTCACAATATAAAAAAAAAAGTATTAATACTAGGGTTGTCAGGGGTTTTGAAATTGCATCTGGACTGAACTTGGGCTTGAACTAAAGAAAAGATCGTAATGTATATTTTAAGCTGTTAAAAAAGCTAGAATGAATAAGTTACGCTGAAATACCTGAAAAAATTGGTTGTTTAATTTGAAATTTAGATATTTACCATTGTTAACAAAATTGCCCAAAAACAATATGGCGACCTATTGTATAATTTATATTTATAACTGAAACGCTGTACTTTCCTGTACTGTCAACAGATCTCGATGAAACTAATTAGAATCGGTGGGTATTACCTGTATCTTTCAACGTATCATTTTATTGTAAATGGTCGTACTACCCCATTCCGGATCAGTAAACTGGACACCACTGCCTACCACTCTTAGACAACCAGATCAATCAATAAATCAAATTGTCACGCCTTTTTCCGCCTGACACAACTCCCTTGCTTCCTTCACATTCACAATTCTCTTTATACAAGCTCTATAGTTATGGGCACCTCCTGTGCAAATCCACTATATATATAGATACTCTTAAGTATATACTGACCTATAGATTCTAGAATTAGATACTTGATAATGAAGTTGTGTTAGCTAGGTGGTACTGGGTATGGACGGCAACCTCCATTTGAATGGCAAAGCAGCCCATTTACATTCGCTCTAGGTCTTCCTTTGTAACAACAAGCCGTGGATGAAGATACCCCAAAATTCTTACTGATTGAATATGTAATTTTCTCGTACAAAAAAGTCGTGCTAAAGATTTATGAGTTTCTTGAATTAATTTGTGTTAAATAAAACTCTGAAGGAATATATTTGACTTTTATTGACTTGCCCGATGGTAAATACGCAAGAGAAATTCTAGAGTGCCGACGACTGAAAAAACAGATATAGTTTATCCTCGCCACTATGCCGGCCAAAATTTTAACAAGAAGAATTGTGGATGTGAAGAAGCGAGGGAATTGTGTCAGGAACGTGGATCGTGGCAAGTGGCGCTCCATTGTCTCTGCCTATCCCCATGGGAAATAGGCGTGACAATTTTGATTTTGATTTGATTGATTTTGACAAGGTTTTATCATGTCAATAAAGAAGCTTTTTTTACATTTTCATACTAAGCCACTAAACGTGCTTGTATTATAGAAACAAGACGCCCAAAGTACAAATATCAAAGATATTTTGGTACTGGCAAGTGGTTATGAACCGGGAGTTCTTGGTTTGCGAGAATCTACCACTAGACCACGTTCGTGGTCTTCTTTTCAACGAAGTAAATAAACACTAGGAAAGAGTAGAGTGTCATTACATTAGAAAACAACATGTCTGTGAAGGCTTAGTGCTGACGTACTCATGAAAGGGAAGGTGGAATACTGAGTGGTAGTCGTTAAGTAAAGTGCATGCGAGTGCCGCCCTACTGCCCTAGAACAAAACCTTACTTGTTGTACTAGTTTTTACTACACAGTAAGTAACTATGTACTAAAAAGAGTAGGAAGCAGTTTGTGGTAATTCGCCGATCCGAGTTGAGAATATAGATCGTAAAGTGACTTAGTCGCAATTCGGGATCAGTTAAAAGTTGAGCTTTTTTTATTGTAACTTGACATACGACAGCACCCTGCTTCATGTTAAGCTGGTTGGAACCGGCAACTTACAAGCTGATCCCGAAATGCGATGTCGAAAACGACTCTTCACGGTCTGTATATTGTGTGGTGGATCGTATACCTCGGATCGGCAGACTGGGTACTTCATTTTTTGAATTAACAATTATTTGCAATATTTAATATAATTGTTAAATACAACAAATAAAAGCTTTGACACAAATATTTGATCCGACCGGAACTTTACGCGCAATAAACCAATCGCTAACAGTTCGTCCACGCCTGTCGTCAAAACCATACTGGCTGGCTATGCATGGCTTCCATACTGGCTAGCATACTGGATGCGATTGCTACTTGCAGTTATGTAACTGTAGTGGTAGTCGCCTCTTTTCGTGGACTACATTACACCTTAACGTCACGCGGGGTGTTGTCATTATGTCGAGACATAATAGAAAACCTATTTAGTGTTGAAAATTTCAAAATTAATATTATCTTTAAAGATGATTCAAGCAGGCAGAGTGCCTTTTAATTTATTTTACCCAAAAGGTAGAAATAACAGAGCCACGATTTAGTAGGCAACATTGAATTTAATTTGGTAATCTCGTGCGTACATCGAATAGATTCGAGATGAAATAAGCTCTTTGTGAAAGCCGATCATGGATGTACGAATATAAAATGTAAAATCGTTATACAATTTTTCACACATACTTCTCGAATATATAACCAATTTTATTTGGAATAAGGTTGATTTTTAAATAGAGTAGTATCATTCCTTGTTGTACCTATGTTGAAAGGAAGGAGGCGAAAAATTAAGTTACACATTAATTTTAATTATTTTTTTATTTAGAAGCGTGTCGTGTATTAACCAAAAAATTATAGTTGTCATCATCTTTAATAACTGTCTCTCCTTAATCCTTACAGGAATAGACAGAGACAATAGAATGCCACTTTTTAGTATTCTCACTCTCTTTTTCACCCTCTTTCTTTTGTTTATCAAAATCGTTTTAAACAAAGGTACAATAATAAATTGTAGCTAAAAATGTTTATGTTTAAAAAACTATAATTTAATAATGGATGTATAAAAATAGTTTAAAATTGAACAGAAAATATAATCATTAAATAAAAAAGAAAAGAAAAATGATATTTTAGTAATCGATTAAAAATATAACTGAACGATTACCGTGTCCAAAAACAAAGACATTTTTTATCTTCAATCAAAATTGAAGGGTGAGGGTGCGTCAGTACGGGGTGACACGCACGAGCCTTGCAAATAAAGGGGACTTGGCTCGGGGCTCCGGGCTATCTTCCCGTAGGGCACCCGAGCGTCCCGGCCAAGCCACTTCACTGCTCAATGCACTTGACGAAGCACTGAGTGTAGGGACAAGTACACTTTCCTGTTAGATGAGTTACCTATTACGCGTGTTTAAATTTTATTTATTTTTATTGTGACTAGACATATACCCTGATGTTAAGTTAAAGTGTATTCAATTAAAGCGACTGCTACTACAGGTAAATAACTGAAGGTAGCAGTTGCATCTACTACTTTCATTTTTATACTAATCGTTTACTTTCAAACTGATCCCGAAACGCGACTAAGTCACTTCACGACAGTCATTTTTACTTTACTTTACGATTTTTATTCTACCTTGGATCGACGACAATGACGACTGTCTACCTACTATTCATACTTATTTGTAATAAAATAAAAATATTTTATGCTTTAAAAATAATTTAAAATCTTTTAGTCTGTCTAGACATTATTAGTCTGTTTAGTCTGTCTGTTTTGACATTAAAATACACACTTAAAAGATAGATTAAATTGTACCCACATTAAATGCACCGAAATAAAATGTTATATTAAATAAGTGTTGAAAATTGGATAGAACAATTCACGCGTGCACACTGTTTAATTCCCGGGTTTGAACCTTGGTCGCATTTGACCTATGTTCATGTGTGAATTTCATCTATCAATTCATTATTTATAAATTATTATATTTTGAAATATTGAATACTATCTATTCTATATTATTCAATCAATCAATCAATCAAATTGTCACGCCGTTTCCCCACAGGAGTAGGCAGAGACAAAGCGCTACTTACTACGATACTGATACTCCCTCGCTTACCTCACATCCACAATTCTCAGGCAGAAGGGTGTTACAGATCAAATCGGAGACATTTTCAAGAAAGCTGGATTACCTAATACCTAGAGATTGTATGAAGAGAATTGTGAATTCTATAATAATGATATACATATAATTTTAAATTTAATTTATAGAAAGAAAAAGTAAATATATTTGACAATGATTGATTGACAATAAAAGGAATTTATGAAAAAGTAATACAGAATTGGGATTACGAGTAATAAATTTCAATTAGGCAAAAGGTACACCGCAGGTTGGAACAGAAAGGGGACTAACTGGATACTGTTCGGTGTAATAATAGGTGCAATCGATATTTAAAATATAGCCAAACATATTTTACAGACAAAAGTCGGTGGAATTTATGAATATGTAAAATATTTATAAAAATAATTCAAGGTATTGTAAACGTCAAATCCCCATTTCTGTGCTATAGCTGTTTTCTCGTCTTTTTCTTTTATGAAAATCATTCTTTAAGCTGATATATTGTTTATTATAATATTTTGGTTTACTCGTATGTAGGTATGTATTATATATTGCATGTACGAGTATCATTGGTGGCAGGGCCGTCTTAAGCATTATCAGCGCCGGGGTGCGAAAGTCAAGGCTCTGCTCGCGTGGTCTCAGTGTAGTAGGTACCTATCGAAATTTATGGCGGTCGGGATGCGCCCCCTAGGACTCTGCGCCCGGGTGCACGTTTACATATTAAATACAAAAGATTATGAATCAGATTAAAATACGTATAATATTATAGATTGTTTAATAGACCTTAAATAATGAATTAAACCAATTTTATGCGGCTTACTATGGCGTTTATTTTAAAATTATGGTAAAATGTGTTTTTTTCATTAGTTTGCGCAACATTTAAGAATGTAGTAAGTAGGGCGTAAACTTTAAATACTTATGTAGACTCAGTACAGTTGGTGAAATTTATTCGTGTCTATAATCTTTTACGCTTAACGGTGTACACAAAACAAACGGATATATTTTATACTTATCTATGTCTATACTAGCTTAATTTTTTCATCATCATAATCAGCCAAAAGGCGTCCACTGCTGAACATAGGCCTCCCCTTTAAAACGCCATTCCGAATGACAAGATGCCAGTTGCATCCACCGGTTACCCGTGACTTTTACTATGTCGTTACTCCACTTAATGTTTTAATGGGCTTTGAATTCCATATTATTGTAAATTTAATAGTGGTAGACCGACTATTTGTCGTCGTTACCCCAGTCTGCCGATCCGGGTTAATACCACCACTTTTAAGTGTACAAAGTGTACAAAGTGTACAAATCGTGAAGTGACTTTGTTGCGTTTCAAAATAGCGAGATTGCAACATAAGATGGGATGATAATAAGCCACAATAAAAAAGCTGTACAGTTACGTTTTTCAAGACTGTGGTGAATTTATGGTTGTTATTCTCTTAAAAAATCTTGTTTTTAATACGATTTTATTTTTGAGAGTAAAAAATCACGTACACCGGATTATTTTTAATCTCCAATAAATATATACTGGTCGATGTGATAATGCGCAAAGCGTTTTTCCAATCATTGCACACTGTTTAAAATTATCAAATAATGTTGGCGTTCAATTTTCGTTCGTATACTCAACACGATAGAATATAAAATAGGTTGTAATATATATATTATTTATGCATGCCTCGCGAAATACTCGTTCTACACTTATAATTTAGTGACACTGGCCACGTTTACTTATCGACATGAAAAGGTCCAGCTAATACCTACGTTTAGTATATTACGATTGACATACTAAACGTAATAATAGGGGGGCTTCATATTACTTTAGTTAAGTAATATTACGTCAGGTTCAATGTTATGTTAATGTAAATTTGCTAGCTGTAGAATTGACCGATGTGGTGACTGAGGCAGCAGTAAATTGACTCGATTTGTAAAGTCATTGGCACTCACGGACTTCTCCCTGTTTACCATCCGGCATATCAGAGTAGGTGTCGAGTCATAAAAAAAAATTCCTGCTTAATCCACGTCAGTATCTCCCAGTTTTTGGTTAGGCAGGGAATCTTTACGATATATGCCAAAACCGTTGAAATTAAGCAGTGTTAATCCGTTAAAATCCAGTGGTTCAAAGAACATTGACCAACAAAATTTTAAATATTTTTTGTATATATTAAGATGGGATACCATACCTAGATCTTAGTTACTGTAAAAGCTTCTGTATATTGGAATAGTTTTTTATTAGGAGATTTATTACCGCCCCTGATACTTTTTTTATTCAGCCCATAATTTAATCATTATTTATTACAAAATATTCAATGAAACATTCCTTGTGTAAATTATTGTGGTACAATTTCAATAAATCAAAAGATTGGCTGCGTGGTATTCCATTGAAAACCACAACAAAAGGAAGTTAATTTGCCTCGATAACGAGCGAGACCAGATTGTTAATTCCACAAAATTGAATGATTACAACAAAGCCTCTACCAAGAAAAAAAGCAGCCTGACTTGACAAGTTACTTAAGCAAGTATTATATTTTACTGCACGACGGCACGAAAAATGACTGCACGACGGCTTATAGAATGAATGGAGGCGACTGATGCTAAATTCAAATATTATCTGCAAATAGTAGCTACGTCTAGTTGAATCCAAGCAACTAACAGGCTGATCCCGAAACGATCAGCCTAGGCAAATGTTTACTTTTTAACATTAAGACCCAGAGTAAATATCAGTTTATATTGTTTACCAAATATTTATAAAATCAATGAGGAGATGTTACAAAGGAGATGTGTCAGGACCGTGGCAAGTAGTGCTTTATTGTTATTACCTATCCCTGTGACAATTTGATTGATTGATTGGTAATTACATAACAAACTAAAAATCGAACCCAGGACTTAATGAGTAGCGGGCGAGTCATTGCGCTCCTTGAAGTGTTAACAAGTAAAAGGTGGTCGTAGGTAATTAATATTTCAAATCTAATGCAAATGCACTATTGACTATAAAGTACTGCAAATGTTATTTCAAATGTAGTCGTAAATTTCACATAACTTTATGAGCACACAAACGTGTTGACGTTTGTAGATTTGACATTTTTAAAATAAAATAGTTGAGATTTTTTTTATTAAGACGTGACATCTGACCCTGAATTACCTGATAGTAAGCAAGAGAAGATCCAATAGCGCCGACGACTGAAAAATCGCCTTGGTTTACAGCTGTCTCAAAAGCCGTCATTACACTAGTTAAAAAATGTTTACAACCAAGTTTAAATTCCTAATAGAGGATTTACTTAAGTTAATGTGTACAAATTATGTACAAAGGCGAACTTCATGCCGCTAACTCTCTGCCAGGAAAACCTTACTATAGCAATTCATAATAGATTCCATTTCTCCCGTATTCCGTCTGTTTAAAGGATTAGAACCCCATTACGTTACTAAGACATTCTCCTTCATAATAATAACGAGATGAATTTCACCCCTGCGCTAAGATTAATGTAGCTAGTTGTTTTTGTTAATTAATCATGTTCCATTTTCAAATCCATTTACCACTCTATTAGTTTTTTTTATTGTTGCTTGACATAAAAGACAGCAACCCGCCTTTTTATGGAGACTCGACACCTGACCTCGCCTGATGGTAAGCAAGGGGAAGTCCCAGAGCACCGTAAACCATAGTTTAAGCTGTTCACTTCTTATGATTAATTTAAATATCATTATGGAAAGAGAGAGTTATGAGAAATAGAATGTTCTGAGGAGCTCTTTAACCCTGTTTATACCTCGTCTTTTTACACCAGTGATACCTGCACTGCACAGGTCAGGGGAAGCATCCGCCTTCTATAGACATTAATGACAGTTGAACAAAAAGGCTTAGCGCGTCATTTCTTTCTCGATCAATCGTCAAGACGTGGGAGAGCCACTTTTCAAAATTTCTGACTTTAACTCTATCACAACCGATTTTTTGTCCATGTTATGCCATGTTTTACCAATATCTTTTCCCATATCTTTACCTAGACATGGGGAAAGTGGCTGTTCTATATCTTTACTAATTACTGTGAGGGTGGATGCGTTATAGTGTCGTTATTTTTAATTCATTAAAATAATTAAGAGGTTATAGTATTAATAACATGGGTAAAACAATCGGTTGTGGTTTAACAATTCAATGCCCGCCCGCATGTCAGATACTTACGTTAGGGCGAGTCTGTCAATATGGTATTTAGGGACTGACAAGGTAAGTCATTAGGGTTGTTTATTAACTATACACGTAGAAAATATATTAGAAATATTGTGACTCGAGTTGTCTGATGATAAGCAACGGGAGGTCCTAGATTGCCGACGACTTAAAAATCCTATTCATTATATAGGATTTTTATAATGTCATTATGCCGGACAGTGGCAGAAGGAGCTGTTTACTTCACGCATCAGATCCAAGGTATACAGCGAGAATGACTAGGTATCTTTATTGTAGGTAAATAAAATATATTCCATCTATATATGCTCACTTCACAAAAACATTCACTTCCTATTTTTCAAAGACTTACCGGATCACCGACCTGTTAACACCAACATTTTATACACCGAAAGAGCGGTAGACAGACATTGGTGGTCATTTGCCGATCCGGGGCAGTACCGTCACTTTTAATTCAGTGACTTAGAGGGGTATTTTAAATAAGTTACCAGAACTGTCCATCAAATATTCAAATACAAACGACAAAACAACGTTAAAAACTTTATTAAATATATTTTTGGACATTTCAATGTGCTTATTAAGTAATTTTAAATTAGTTACAATAGTATTCCTTGCAGGTCTTTATCTTGCTTCTTAGATTGCGGTGCTAGGGGGGCAGATGTGATATTATATCCTATAAAAATATGAAAAAAATAATAATATTCAAAGCCACGCTCACAGTAGACCCCGAAAAGATCAGAAACAACAACCCAATTTCACATTTACCCAAAACTAGCTACGTTAAATAATTTCGCTTAAAATGCCGAGTTATAGCATTAAAAGGCAAAATTTTATGAAGTGATCAGCCATTAAGGTTTGAATGGCAACCCTGATTGTGTGGTAATGTTGTCGTTTGATTCATTAGTGTGGCCCGTGAACTCGAATGTATACGAGGACATAGACCATTTACTAATAGACTTTCATTCAAATTATCAAGCTTACATTTCTACACAGACTGCGTCAGGAGTGTCATTTTCCATTATACTGCAACAACTTTGTCGTGTCCTTCGCATCTACAAATTTCTTCATACAGGTTCTATGGTTACTAGCACTCTTTTTAAAATGTCCAATGTCCTCAATTTGATCATGGAATAATCTACTGGGTCGTTCCCATTATATTCTTCCTTTAAGCTTTATTTTATGTCTCTTGTCAAAGTCCTTTCATGCATTCAGTCAATGTCAATAAAATCATGTTACTAAAATGTATATTAATTATAAATATATACGTACGTGGCTTTAAGTGCATACATATTAAAAACAATATAACATGGTCGCAGTACTTATATAAACCAGGAGTACGATTACCTACTTGATAATGCCAAGATGCCGACCTTATGTTGGTACAACATGACCGCGTATCTATTAGCGTAAACAACTGCTGTTATAGATAAATGCATTTATTCATATGCTCCGCATCCAGCTGCTTGCTATAGCAGTTCGTCAATCCATCATGTGGGTAGACGTCCTACGATTTAGAGGCCTGCGAGTCAATTGCTAAAGCTAACTACAGTAGCGCTTTTTTTAACAGTTTTTAAAATGGTGGCCCCTTTATGCAGCGTCTAATGTTTAAGTGGTCTATGTCCGAGGACGATTGGTTCAATTGAGTAAAACGTGGGCCTCATTTGTCAGCTTTGATTCGCTTTATCTTTGATGATTTTCAAACCGCTTTTGTTTATTTATAGCTATGTAAGAGTGGTATGCAGACAGTTGCTGGCCAGCTATTCGCCTAGTCGAATATTCCGGGTAGTACTACTTACAAGTATACAGACCGTAAAGTGACTTGGTACTTTGTAAACTTTTACTTGGTGACTTGTAAGTTGCCAGTTTTAAGTAGGCCGGAATAGTGGATGCGACTGATATTTACATTTATTTAACAGTAGGAGCAGTCGCCTCTATTGTGGACCGCTCTCCAGCTTTACGTCAGGCGAAGTGATGCGATATGTCGAGCCACAATAATAAAAAAAATCTCTACTTATTTTGTATTATTTATTATTAACTATTTACAAATATATATAATTATTGGCTTGAGAAAAGAAGGAGTATTCGTAATTTGTGGGTAAAGAGAGAATGTTCAAAGTTTAAGTGTGAAGAGTGAACGGAAATGTTCCGGAAAAACTATGATTGGTTTGAAATTGAATAGAAGTCAGCCGTAAAATCATTCCTATACCCTTTGACTTTAGGATATGGTAAAATAACTTTCAGGGTGGCATAGTGATAAGGAATTAAAACACAGATTACTGAAGGTCCGTGATTCTCATTTATTGTAGATTATATAGTGGTTATTTTAATAATAAAATTGATATAGCAAAGGAAATAAATACTTCGTGCTTACCGTGGTCTAGTTGTAGTGCAATTGTCACGCAAACCATGAGCTTGAGATTCAAAACCACTCGCCGGTACTCATAATACGTTCAGTTTTCATGACACAGGGAAAGGCAGAGGCAATGGAGCGCCACTTGCCACGATCCTGACACAACTCCCTAGCTTCCTTCACATTCACTATTCTCTTCATACAAGCTCCATTATTATGGGCACTAAGCAACCTAGCTTTCTTAAGGATGTCTCCCATTTGGTCGGAAAATACCCTCCTGGACCTGCCTTGTTTAACGTATCCATTCAAATGAGATTTATAAATTCCTTTCGTCAATCTACTTTCACTCATCCTTTTCGTGTGCCCAAACCATTAAAGCATTCCTTTGTCAATCCTTGCACCACATCTATTCCTCATTCTATCCATATCGTCTACATACACACCTTAATGACCGCATTTTTACAGCGTTAGTTCTACTCTCATGCTTCATAATATAAATTCCATTATAAAATCTTATTAATTACCTGTGAAAAAGAATTAATTAACATTCTGTTTTAATTTTATAATTATATCATAATATTTGATTTAATAAAATACAAAGCGTATAAAAGGCAAAGTATTCTGTTTTAATCATTAAGCGTATCAACCTACAGAATTCAAAGCACCCAAAGTATAGCTTAACACAAAAATGAGCTCAAATAACATTGAAATTTGAGTAATTTATTGAGCGCACGAGAGTTATAAACGCGTTGTGTTTATTTGCACTGCGAGCTCGCTGTGTTACTGCAAAATCGACAAGGTAAAACATAGACAAATTATATTTATGATAATCAAATTAAAGAGAGTTGTGTCAAGATCGTGGAAAGTGGCGTTCCATTAATTCTGTATGTCTTTGCGAATTAATTGATTTATTTCTCGTAATTAATCTAAGACATTTATTACTCACAAGAACATAACATTCACTTGTGTGAGAATACATCTAACTTCAACTTTTCTGATGAAATGCAAGGAGAAGTCCAAAATCGCCGACGACTGGAAAATGTGACTCAGTTTACGGTTCCCACAGTTGCCGTCAATATGCCGGCCAAGCAGTAGCGTAGCGTGGGAGTCAGCCGCCCGGGGCGGAAAAAAAATTTGCCGCCCTCTTATTTAGGAATTTCAATCATAGGTACAACAAAATTATGAATTTTGGGTTCAAATTTTAACGATTTATTTTAGTTTTTTTTTTAAATTTTGCCGCCCCCTAAATGTGCCGCCTCCGCCCCCGCCACGCTATGCCACTGCGGCCAAGGTTATAGGTTGGGGAGCACACATAGGCTGGCAAATCAATCTACTTGTTGATTGTCCGATAAAGAAACGACGAACCTTGCGGAAACAAACACTGATTTGATTTGAATCGATTAATTGATTCTATAACTGAATTCATTTTCCTAAATTTCACGCAAAAAATTCTTTAAAATAAAATTATGATACACATTTATTTACACATTACTTTAAAATTAATAATATCATAGAACTTTCTTATAATTATGATATTCATTAATAATATCATAATTATCCTAAAATATGTGCGGAAAATTAGACACAACAGATAATACATAATTATGAACAATCTATCTACTAAATGATTATACGGCGATTATTATAACATCGATATTATTTTAATTTTTTAAATATTTTATTTAGGCAACAAACAGTAATCAACAAACAAGTAACTTAAAAATATTTTTTACAACAATACCAGATAGAAGTTATACAGTTTGTGGTAGATATAAAACTAGTCATACAGTTTAAACAAAATAAAAATTGAAACAAAATAGGATACTGTGCTAAAAAAAAGAGAAATTAAAAGCAAATAAACATAATGTTAAATCCTTAATTTTTGTTATTTATCTACGAATAGAATTTAAATTACTAATTATTATTATTTATTTTAGTTTTTATTATACAAGCTACTAAAGTGCTTGTATAATAGAAACAGGACAACCAAAGTACATATATCAAAGATACATTGGTACCGGTGAGTGGTTTCGAACTCGTGCTCTCGGCTTGTGTAACCATTGCACAGCCACTTCACCATGGTCGCCTTGACCTCTATACTTGATCTCTATGATTACTACTTACATATAATAGTATGTATATTGTATAGAGATCATAGGCTTTAATCATTGCGAGTAATATAATTACTTTTGGATAGATTAATTTAAAAAAATATCGCGAAAATAAAACTTGTCAAAAAATATTATCATGTTTAAATTCATTCAATTAATGAAATAATAAATTATTGTAAATTCGTGTAGCATGTTTTTTTGGTGGAAATGTAAGTTATTGCATTTTATAATGACAGGGTGGTAGGACTCGGAGGGTTGTTGAGGGAGCGGTACTTTGGCACGGGAAAGGGGGCGCACAATCGATACTTGGTTTTCCATGTTAAATAGGTAGGTACGGCGAACTCGCAAATGCAACTCGAACATGTTGCAATGTTTTGGACAAAAGCGAGTTTATTTTGAAACCCCAGTAATTCACGTATGTGTTAGCGTATACTCGTATTAAAATACTTTGCAAATTTTGGTACAGTATTTTTAACATGAAAGAATATTATTTATTTAGGTTTTATTTATTTTTTATTGTGACTCGACATCTGACCTATGTTTTTGGTACTTGTAAGTAGAATGATAGGCAGACAGTTGCTTAGTATGCTGATATGCAAACTGTGAAGTGATTCAGTCGCGTTTTCCGGTTGCCGGTTACGAGTACGCCAGCATAGATGACCCTACTGCTACTTGCAGTTATTTAACTGTGCAGCTTTTAATTGTTGTATCATTAGCTAGCTCGTTAGCATTGTTTACAGAAGTAAACAATAATAATGTAATCAATGAATAATTGAATAAACATTAATATCCACGATTCTGTCCCTCAAGGCAGAAATGAATTATTATATTATACAGATAATACCTTATTTTAATAAGCTAGTATATTTATCAATTAAGTAAAAAAGGTCAATATTCACTAAGAATTGTATAAATTATAAATATAAAATACCAAGGAAATATTCTAATTTACTTCGTTTAATTGTTTACCTGTTTAGAATTGGAAAATAATTGACTGCTCCCTTGTTCATTTGTTGGGCGAAATTCATTTCCTCAATTATCACTCTTTAAAGGTTTTGGCAAAATTAAAATTAATTAAATAATCAATAAAACAAATTTATGAAATATTTGAAATAGTAGTGGCAATGTATCCTTGATATATGTAGTTTAGTCGTCCTGTTTCTATGATACAAGCACATCAAAATAGATTACAATTTTCATTATTTATGTGTTTACTTTCCTTTATTGTGACGCATCATAATATCAACTTGCCTTGCCTGATGGTAAGCAAGACTGAAGCCGATGTCTGAAAAATTCAGTCGCTATCAATAATGCCAGTCAGAGGTACTTTTTTTCGCTTTGTTTGAGATATCTCAGTTTATAATCGTATGATGAGAAAAACTGATAATTGCTGATAAAGACCTTTACTTGTCGATTGTAGGCAAAATATATTCAATAAATTTTTTTGCAATGTTTAAAAATTAAATACAGTTTAATAGTAGTTTTATTTTCACAAAAAGAATTTTAATTATCGTTCTTCACAAAGAGTTTTCAGGAAACATTTTATATTATTTATATTAAAAATTCAGTAGTTTTATTTTGCTTTAAAATGAAACTTGTAATCTTTCTTTCTTTAAAACGTAGAGTTTTCTATTAAGGCAAAAAGGCTTTGTTTCTTTTTATAATAAAATTAAAAGTAAAAGTTTTATTAGTTGTCTGAACGATATTACGTTGTAAAATTAAACTTTACTTTGAAAGAGCAGACTAAAATATAAAAAAAATATCTTTACTTTTTACTTCTGTTCTAAATAAGTGAGCGTATATTTTGTATACCTAGGTATATATCCCGGCAGATAAAAAGAGCTGATTTTTGAGCTACCCAGGATATCTATAATGATCGGCAGAATAGAAGAGCGCTGGACGTCTGCGAGGAGCAACTCGCACATCTATACGGTCGTGCAAATAATTGATAATATTTAAAAAATTATAAACATTTGTAAAGCGAAAAGTAAGTAAACAACTGCGCAGCTTTAATGTCAGCACCCTTTTTATCTGTCGGGGTCTCTATAATACAATTTTAACTAAATGGTGGCACTGAGCAACTCTATACTCACTACATAAAATGCGGCATAAAGAGGTTCGACGTAGGTGAGAGAGCTTAATTATTGTGATCATAAGATTTTAAACTGGCTGCACATAACGCCTTCATTTGAGGTATTAGGTAGATTAGGCTTGTATTATTATCAAATTAGTTTAATAAAATTTATCAATATTTTATACTTTAACCACCCAGTGTCTATAATACCTAGCACAAAGTTACGTAACGACGTCTTTGCCTATCCCTGTGGGAAAAAGGCGTGACAATTTGAATGATTGATTGATACAAAGGTAAAAGAGTATTAAAATAACTGTAGCACGTTGCTTGGTTATTTATTTTTGTTATTGTGACACGACCTATGACAGCACCCGCCTGATGTAAGGCTGGAGCAGGGAGACTGCTGGACTAAACATGGGGGCAACTGCTACTATAGTTAAACAATTGCAAGTAGAAGTCGCCTAGTCGAATTTAAGCCACTATTAATGCCTAGGTAGAGTTTGTTAAGGCCTGAGGTTTTTCTTGACCTAGACTAAGTTGATCGTAGCTTTTATATACTTAATGTATATGTATACATACTACAGAATCTATTATCAATCAATAACGCCTTTTCCCTACAGGAATAAGCAGAGACATTAGAGTGTCAATTACCACAATCCTGGCATAAATTCTTTGCTTCTCTCACATCCACAAGAAATTCAAGTTAAATAATAATAATTCATTTCTGCCTAAGCCTGTAAGAACGGAATCGTGAACATAAATGTTTATTCAATAATTTATTGTTTGTCTCATTACGTAGTTTTTTTTATATTTTTTTTATTGTGACCCGACATATTACAGCACCCCGCTTGATGTTAAGCCAAAGTGTGGTCCATGAATAAATGTCACTGCTAATACAATTCAATAACTGTGAGTAGCAATCACATCCACTATGCCGGCCTAGATGGAACCGGCAACTTACAAGCTGATCCCAAAACGTGACCAAATCACCTCACGGTCTGTATACTTGTAAGTGGTGGTACTACCCCGGATCGGCAGACTGGGTACCACTGCCTACCACTCTTTGATAACCAGACCCGAAGCAAATATCCATCTCTTTTTTTTTATTAACAAATATTTGCAATATTAAATATTATTAAATATTACAAATAAAAGCTATGAAATAAATATTTGCTCCGACCGGGGATCGAACTCGGGACTTTACGCGCAACAAACCAGTCGCTAAACCGTTCGTCCACGCCTGTCGTCAATTATAATGTAGTAATATTATTTACTTCTATAATCCATACAGTCTAATCGAATCTAAGCGTCAACATATTATGGATACGTATATTGGAATAGGAAAATATAGGGAAAGTGATAATGGAAAAGGCTGACGAAAAATTGATTTCCTTCATGTCTAGACATATTTCCGTTCAACTGATTACATAAAATGCAGATTCGAGGCTATTAATAAGAAATAAAAACAAATAATAAGAAATAAAAATTTCGACAACAGGCGTGGTCGATTGGCTAGCACACCAGTTTGTTACGCATGAAGTCCCGGGTTCAATTCCCGGTCGGGAGCAAATATTTGTTTCAAGGCTTTCATTTGTAATATTGAATAAATATATTGATATTGCAAATATTTGTTAATAAAAAAGAGGCGAATATTTGCTTCGGGTCTGGTTATCAAAGAGTGGTAAGCAGCAGTACCCAGTATGCCGATTCGGGGTAGTACCACCACGAGTGCTGTCTTTCATATTAATTCGAGTCACAATTAAAAAAACTCGAATTAGATATTGATTCCAATAAGGAAGAGACATTATTTTTTATGTTTTAAATGTGTGAGTTTTTGATAAATATCATCTGTTCTCGCCATCTTATAACATAGTATCCAAGCACTCTGAAACACCTTTTCAAATTTGCATGTAACTTTGAAAATATTCACCGGAACGATATGAAATTTTCTGTGTGTATTCTTAAATATATGTACATTAAGAAAATAACTTTTAAAAAAATCGATTTTTCGAAAATTCTAACTGTATATAACCCCTTAAGAGAAACGTGACCGCATCTCCAGCCGGCGACTGAAACTCTTGGCATTTCCCTTGCTTACTTACCATCAGTCAATTCAAGATTGCTGTTAAGCTAGAGCTCGGTCCATAAATGGAGGCAACTGCTACTGGAGGTAAATTATAAATAGCAGTCGCATATACTTAGTGGTGCGTCATTGTCTCTGCCTATCCCTGTGAGAAAAAGGCGTGACAATTTGATTGATTGATATACTCAGTCGCGTTTCCGACCAGCTTAAAAGTTGGCAACCACTATGCCAAACTAGTTCAGTTTGGCATAGTGGTTGCGAGTGCTACTTGCTGTAATGGCAGTCTTCTTTTATCGACTGTACTCCAGCTTATTCAAAAAATATCTAGAATATTTGTTGAGCACATATCAAGTTCAAAAATTTTTCAGGATAGAATATGACATTATGAATGTGAACCGGAATTTACGAAATAGGTGAATACAATAAGGAAATATTTTCATGAAATATTTTTTCAGTATTTCGGAACGAATATTTTGCTCAAGAAATATTGTTATGAATATTTTATTATTATTATTGTAGCTATAAAAAATAGAAGTCGTTGGATGACTAAAAATAATATCACATATTACTCAGACTTAATGGGTTGTAGACAGATAGGTAGTGGTCATTTGCCGATCCGGAGTAGTATTACAAACACTTTTAAACTGTAAAGAAACTCAGTTGCGTTTCTAAATGAGCTTTAAATTAACCGGAATTTAGGTGAGCTGGTTTAGTAATGCGACTGATACTTATTTACCTAAAGTGACAGAATGCCAAGCTTCAATATTAGATACTTATTAACCGTAGTAGCAGTTGCCTTCATTTACGGACCGATCTCCGTACCTTACCAAACGTTTTAAATTTAAATGTTTGGTTAGGTATTTCATTGTACTCGTATCTTAAAATATTATAATTGTATCATGTATACATCAAATGAAAACATATATCAGCTGGAAGACGTCCACTGTTCAACATAGGCCATTCCCTATTTAGACTTTTTCTATTGCGCGCTTGGATATCTCCTTGCTTATCACAAAACAAGTGAAGGTCACACATTAAATGATAAAAAAAATTAAGTTAATATAAAAAAATGATAAATCCTCTTTTCTAATAGTTTTTTTATTTGGACTCGTCACCCCGCTTGATGTTGAGTGTGGTCCATGAATGGATGTCACTGCTACTAAAATCAACTGTCAGTAGCAGTCCACTATAACGGCCTAGTTGGAACCGACAACTTACAAGCTGATCCCGAGGCGCGACTAAGTCACTTTACGGTCTGTATACTACCCCAGGTCGGCAGACTGCCTACCACTCTTTAAAATCCTTCATAAACTAGTCCTTTCATAAACTAAAAGTTTTAGATACTCATAACTTATTTTATGTCAAAGTATCTTATAAGATGTTAAATTGTATAGAATTATTGTTACGGCACCTACTTATCTCATTGTAGTTGAATTGTTAAGTACAAAGCGAAACTGAAGTCTTATCTCGAATGTAGAATAGACATTTTAAGGTGAGTATACACTCATGCGAGTAGAATTAACGCTGTAGATATGCGGTCACTAGAAAGTGAATGTGGATATAATAAGGAATAGCACAGTGCGCGATAAATGTAGTTTAAAAGAAGATGTAGTGACAAGAATTGACGAAGGAATGCTTCGATGGTTTGGGCACATGAAAAGGATTAGTGGATTGAAGAAAGGAATTCATAAATCTGATGTGGGTGGATGCGTTAAACAAGGCAGGCCCTGAAGGGTGTTTTCTGACCAAATCGGAGAAATCCTTAAAAAAGCATGATTGCATAGTGCCCATAACCATAGAGCTTGTATGAAGGGAATTGTGAATGTAAAGGAAGCGAGGTAGTTGTGTCAGGATCGTGGCAAGTGGCGCTTCGTTGTCTCTGCCTATCTTGTGTGTAAAGACGTGACAATTTGATTAAATATTAATAACATATATTTGTTTACAAAAAAGAGGTTATAATGATACTTTATCTTTAAAATAACTATATAAGATTTTACATAACCTTGGAGCGTATCACAATAAAGCAGCTTTCAATAAACGAACATCATTAATTCTCTGAGCTGTTACGCAACACTCGAATGCTCCCAGTTTGAAGTCACCTTTAGGTTAAAATAGTATCTCTTTGAAGTTAACCTTTCACAATTCGATGATAAGTGTACAATGTTTTGTTAAAGAACACAATGGCTTTCCAAATAGATTTTCTATGTTATCTGAGTGTACCCTACTTTTGGATTGCGTTCAAATGTAGCTCTTTTGTGACTATATAAATATTTATTTTTACGAAAGAGATAACGAGTAACAGTAAAATTAATTAAGTTTCACAACAAATGGCAAAACCTACGGAGCGCCATTTTTTCTTCCTCTACATATACAATGATGAGTGAAAGTAGATTGACGAAAGCAATTTAGAAATCTGATGTGGATGGATGCGTTCAAAAAGGCAGGCCCAAGATCAAATCGAAGACATCCTGAAGAAAGCTGGGTTGCCTAGTGCCCATAATCGTAGAGCTTGTATGAGGAGAATTGTGCATGTTAGGGTAGCGAGGGAGTTGTGTCAGGATCGTGGCAAGTGGCGCTCCATTGTCTGCGCCTATCCCCGTAGGAAAGAGGCGTGACAATTTAATTGATTGATTTGACATCTACAATTCTTTTCAATTGTTATGGTTCTCAACAACAAGCTCAATGGTTATAAGTACTGCACACCCTTGATTTTCCTATAAATATTCTGCGTTTTGAATGAAAACCAGTGTATTTAATCGTCCCCGTTTTTAAATATAAAAAAAAATCACCCGTGCACAACGGTTTGCAGTTGTCGTGTAGTTCATCACCAATTTATACAGTAATAATACTAACTTTGGAATATGTTAAAAATATTTTAAAACACAAATCTCGTTTTTCAATATTTAAATTTTTTAATATAAGAAAGAATGAATAATCCCGGAATTTTTTTATACTTAAATGGACAAGTTTAATCCATTTTTCATTGTATTTATGTATAATGTATGATTTTAAGCTTTCCTTTAAATTATTTAATATTGTTCTCCTTCTGTTGCCTGGAAGAGTCTTCTGTTGTATATATTGGTGATAAGGTGACCACCACCAAAATAGTGATATCTAATATTTTTTAAGATAAAGCACGGATTTCGTCTTACAAAATCGATTATAATATAATACTGTGAAATGAGGTAAAATTTCTATATTTTTTACTAAGTACACAAGTTTACTAATATAATTACATTTTACTGTTTTTTTTACTAATATAAGTAAAGTTTTTAAGCTACAATATAATATACGTATTATAATAACAATTTATTATACAACAAATAGTATATTGTACTTCAATTCCTTAGTGCTCCGCCGATTGTTCCGTATTTAAACAAAGTAGTATTCGCATTCGATGGCTACTCTCACACGTTTAATAGTAATCAGTTTTTTTTTTTTTTTTTTTTTGGATGAATGTACGGTTGTCCAAGCCTCGATTTCTTTAAGACATCATTCCGTATTTCGTGTGCTACCAGATGCACGTGTCTATCGGTTGTCCGCATTTTATTGTAAATTTTAGTGTAAATAATTATACAATCTTACTCTAAATGGGTAAAAGGCAACGAGAAGAAGCTGAAAACGAACAAGCAAATTGGCAAATACCGTAGAAAATAAGATGGTTGGAGAAACGGAGCTCCACGAATACGACGCCATCACGGTCGCCCTCATCCACGTTTGTTCGTTTTACCTGCATGAACAAAACGATTCAGGTAAATACCGATACTGGATTTTTTACATAAGTGGATTTGTTGCAACCAAAATGTTTTAATACTTCGTGAGACTATAACGTCCACTATTTATGAATTATTATTGTGATTGAGTGTAGTTTGAAAAACTGCAATGTTACAATTTATAATTACTGTTATTGATGGTAGTTTGAAAAACTATAATGTGACAACTAATTATAACTGTGCTTGAGTGTAGTTTGAAAAACTGCAACGTCACAATTTATTTTATTATTGTGCTTGAGTGTAGTTTGAAGAACTGCAACGTCGCAATTTATTTTATTATTGTGCTTGAATGTATTTCGAGGAATTACATCGTCACAATCCAATATTATTACCTCTTGAGCATGGGTGAACCTACGTCGTCCATATATTGATGTGTATGATTTTTATTAGAAAAATGTACTATATATAATGAGAATCCTAATTCAGGTTACAACATTTTTACCCAGGGTTTATGCTTTTAAGCACCAACTCAATAAAGATTCGAGGTCAATAAACTCTTGACCTTGTTTTATTAGTCACTCTAGACCAGTGTTTCCCAACCTTTAAAAAATGTTTTTTACCCTTAATAAATATAAATGATTACAATATTTTTTTAAAAAAAATTGCCTTTTTTGATAAATTGGTCACCGATATCTAGCATTGCATATAAATAACCCAAAGCAGAAGGGTTGAAGTCGTGTCTAATCCATTTTGAAATTACCCTCCTTAACTATCGAATTGCCCTGTAAGGCGTGGGCCCCACTTTGGGAAACACTGCTCTAGGCCATACCAAAGAACGTGAGTGCCAGAACCAGCCATACACAACTAGAACCCACAGACCGTTGGTCAAAAAGTTAGTCTGGTGTAAAAAAAAAAAAAAAAAAAGAGAGAGGGAAAATGTATTTAACACAATGGTTAACCAAGCAAAATAAACCCTGAGGTCACATATGCAATCAATAAACCCTCTCTGAAGAGGGATAAAACAAAAAGTATTCACTATTTTGCCATGCCATGCAAATACAGTAGATCACAGTATTAAGAATAAAATTATACGGTGTTATATAGATATATCAATACCGCCATTTATTAATATAAAAATGTTCAGAATGTCAGAAAGATACTGAAAAACTTATTTCAATGAACTTCTCTTTAAGAAGGTTTTTAGCCTCAGGCTAGTTCAGGTGAAGTTGCCAGAGATGCAGCACAGGACTCAACTCCTGAAATATCCCTTTTTGAAGTCAACTTTGGACTTTTGGTGATAAAATGGGAAATAATAAAGCCGCAGCAAGTTCGACCACTGATTTTTTAAATAAATAAAATCCTTTAAACTACTGGGGACTCCCTGTTACGAAAGGCAACAACAAACAGCGTCAACAGACGATTACAATATTTTTACAAGGTACCCTCTGACATATTTATTTATTTATTTTTCATGGATCTGGGACACAATATTCCATTTAATCTAATACCTGTACAATAAGTCAGGTTCCAATTGGTCAGGTTGCCTAATTTGTAAGGAAGAAATTGCTGACTTTAATAGTTCAATAAATGAACTGTTATGTAAAGGTGCTATTTATCTTGAGCTCACCAGAGTCCAATTAATTTATATCCCCACTTTATTGTCTCCAAAATAATACATATAAAAAATAAAAGTTTTATTTTTAATCCTAAAAAATTAACATCTTTTAAAATTGAGGAAATACGTACTGCTCTTAAATTATTAATAACTGCTCTGGATTTTTTTTACATGACCAATATTGATATTAAAGATGATTTTGACACCCATACATAAATATAATAAAAACAGGAATTATACTTCATTAGTATATTTAAATGTTTAGATAAAGACATAATAATCATGTCTAATGGCCACAAAGGAGACTTATATATTGGTAAGTTTATATTTTATTATAAACACAACTAAAAGTAAATTAATTCCACAAGCATAATGAATGAGAATAGGTTCTGAAAACATAACAGTTGGAACAAAACACGTCCTATTCAAAGTTGGCCACTATTACAGGCATGCTATATGCAGAATGTCCAGGACTTCAGGTGTAACATAATATAGCTGATGCGCATACAAAACAACTTGAACTATGGAAATGCATTAAATAATAATAGATATAATAGCCAAGTACCAATATCACAAGGTGTCAATAATTAACTATCCTGTTGACAAAATAATTTGTTTCACTTTCATAAGAATCAATTAATCAGCCAAAATAAGTAATTTATGCAGATGCATTATTGTTAAATTGCGGTTATGTTGTACCACTAATAGGGTTCGGTAAGATTGATAAATAAATAAATGAACACAATAATTACCTAAATTTACTGGCTGTCTTTTTGCTTTAAAATCATTTACATGTAATAAAAGTAAGTAACTGCTTTATCATGTTAAGAATTAACAACACCACATCTTGATAGTCTAGCTAAACTAATTTAGCAGTGGTGTAAGCATGCAAGTATGTGCGTATAGACAGATTATATACCATCAAAAACAATACTGCTTCAAATAAAATCAGTTGACACTGCTTCAAGACAGTTTAACAATAGAACCTAGTGAAAAACGGCAAAATATGCCTTTTATACGATTATTTCAGGTTTTGGTATTTCTAAAAAAGATTTGTTTGCCTCTACACATAATCATAAGTGTAAGTTATATATTTGTTGGCGACCAGACCACTATGCTATCGCAAGAGATTCTTTCACAATCTCATGGACGTTTTCCATACAGGACTTTGTACAAATATCATTCGTTTTCCACCCTTTTCAATTATAATAAAGCTTTTCTAAATTTTGTAACAAGGCACCTAGGGTAATTATAGTTGGCTCATATTGACCATTGCAACCATTGCCTGTAAGTGCAGGTGCTTCATTGTCAATAACATTTTGAAGCAATGTAATACATACCTAATTGTAGATTATTGTAATAGTAAAAAAAATAGTATCACAAATATACAGATACATTACACTTCACAGATAGATAAGATTTCTCTTATTTATTCTTATTTATTAACCTTTTTCTAATACTTCTAATAAAGGCTATAGTTATAATTCAGTAAATTGGTATATTCAGCAATAGCCCTCATTTACCAAATGAACTTACCACTGACATTTGTGTTAAGATACTATCTAAGAGATTTTTAGGTTTCGCCCACAAACTCGAAAATATGATTTAAGAACCCAATGTTTGTTAAGAATTATTATATAAATTATATCCAAATGAAAATATTTCACTTAATTTGTTATCCAATGTGATAACATTGTTAGCTCTTGTCACCGCTCATAAAGGATAATCCTCATCTTTAATTAAATATAATAATATGATTATTTAAAATATTGCAAGTTAAAATATAAATAATAAATTTCAATAAACCTAGGGCCAGGTCGTACACAACCAACTTTATTATTGCCTCTATTGTATAAATCCTAAAATATCTTTTGTAAAAGAGAGTTTGTCTGCCCTGCACAAAACTCTTTCAGTTATATAAATAAATAAAAAATAAAAAAATCTTGTTCGTTAACAAACTTTAAGCAATTAAAATAAAGATACACTTTATATCTTGATATCTATGACATACACTTGAAAATCATAGTAATGGTCATTTGTCAACATCTACTATTTAAACATTAGGAGAGAATATTGACACTATTCGTAGAACTGTTGGATGGTCCGAAAAATCCAACACTTTTGCAAAAATTGATTTAAAAAAAAAATATATTATATATATATTTATTACTTGTACTAGATCACTGTAATGACTTAGAGGACGCATAATTATATAAATTTAAGAAATAATTGTTATAGAACTAAGTTAATGTGATTGAGGAGTTCTGATCATCCAAATGTCTGGTAATACTTCCATTTCAGTCCACAAACCTTCAACCTTTAAATATCTACTTTGTTTAAATACGGAACAATCGGCGGAGCACTAAGGAATTGAAGTACAATTGAGAATCAAACGAACTTACCTGTAAGTGAAGTTCGATGATAATTGTACGAACTTCCTTAGTGCTCCGCCGATTGTGAAAGCCACACCCTCCCACCTCTACATGTAAATAGGTAGGTGAGTTTCAGGTTTGTAAGCACAGGAACACTATAAACAGAATGATGTCTTAAAGAAATCGAGGCTTGGACAACCGTACATTCATCCAAAAAAAAAAAAAAAAAAAACTGATTACTATTAAACGTGTGAGAGTAGCCATCGAATGCGAATACTACTTTGTTTAAATACGGAACAATCGGCGGAGCACTAAGGAAGTTCGTACAATTATCATCGAACTTCACTTACAGGTAAGTTCGTTTGATTCTCAATTATAAATAATATAATATTTATCTATCTAATTAGCGAGTTACTAGTTAACTTCCTGTTGAATGAGAATTTTATTAATTATACAAAATTTTATATATACGGTTACACATATCCCTACTATAAGAGGGGATAATAATAATAAGTTGCAATATAAATAAAAATATTATATGATTTTTTTGTGATAAAAAACTGTGATAATAAAATATTATAAAACCTGTTTTCATGTTTTTAGTTAAACATTTTCTCTGTCGTTTAGTTGAAGAGTTAGTTGGTTTCAACAAAGCGTAGTGAGCATAACAGCTATTGTGTGAAGCAGGACGTACGTAGTTTTTATCTTTTAGTTCACACTTCCTGCAAGGACAATTTTCTTTTCATTTGCTTATTCCTTTTTTATTCCGTACTATTTTGTTTTATTTTTAGCCATGCAAAATTTTGGTAATTTATAAAAATGAGACAGATACGGGCATTTGCTCTAGGCATTTAATTGCAAACAGTGAAGTGAAGTGTCTACCTACTTGTAATTTACTCGTAATATAATTATTAAATATTACAAATAAAAGCTATGATACAAATATTTGCTCCGACCCGGAATCAAATCCGGGACTTTACGCGTAACAAACTGGTGTGCCAACCAATTAGCCATGCCTGTCGGTCACGCTTGCAAGTCGAGGTCAGATATCGCGTCTCAATAAAAGAAAAATCATAATTCATTAAAGAACATTCACCAAGCAGGTCAACAACCCAGCATCCTTATGAATATTAAATGATAATTTTATAGTAGGTACATGTGACAGACGCATTACCCGCTTTAACAAAAGCCATTGTGTGCGAAACAAGGACGAGTTATCTCACATTCAACATGAACTGGATGTATTCCGCTCTAATAACATTTAGTGAATACCCCATAGGGAACTATAAAGTGACCAGATATGAAATTTACTTATTTTAGTGTCTGTTTTGACATTAAAAAGGTCCAATGTTAGGTATTTTGGTAGTTTTATTTTGTTGTGTCTCGACGTATGACAGCACCCCGTATGATGTCAGGCTGGAGTGCGGTCCATGAATGGAGGCGTCTGCAACTACATCCCGGAATAGGACTAAATTACTTCAAGGTTTGCACACCTAAAGGTTTGCATTACCTTGCTACAGCGTATATAAAAATCGCATTGAATCCATACAGAGGCGGTTCCTTAGATATATATGTCACAGAACTGGACAGAGCCAGTTGAGTTATAATGATAAGTGTAGGCGCCATCACTTATTACCCCTTTCATTGCGTTGTTCCATCGCTGACGTTGCGTATCTGCTTGCTATTCTCCAATCTAAAGTCGATTGTTCTGAGTTGCTTCAGTACATAGGACTCAGAGTACCTTGTTCTGTTAGAATTAAGAGGATTTTTCACGTACCATTTGCCAGAACCAATTATATGCAAAATGCATTTTTTATAAGAACTTGCAATTACTATAATGATTTTTGTGCTGACATTGATCCCTTCGTTACAACGCCAGCGTCATTAAAACGCTTGCTTACACGCAGATATGCTATGGGTTCCCACTCTTAGTCGTAAGTTATTTTTAGATTTATTTATCTTAGTTTATTAAGTTATGTTTATACCTAATTATCGGTAGTAACTTGTTATTGGCCTTTTTTCCTGTATAAAACTTATCTATTTATGTATATCTAGTTAGCTGTAAGTTATCCTTAAAGAAATAAAAATAAATAAAAAATAAATAAAAGTGATGATACTCCCCGAATCAAATAACCACCACCGTCTGCCTACTATTTTTTTAAATATTTTAATTACTCAATCAGACCTTGACAGGCCTGATGGTAAGCAAGGGAGGACTAAGAACGCCGAAGCTGAAATACCGACTCATTTTACAGCTGCTTTCGTCGCCATCATATATGTCAGATCATATATTTTTATTGTGACACGACATCTGACCTCGTCCCGCCTGATGATAAGCAAGAGGAGGTCCAAGAGTGACGACGACTGAGAAAACCGGGTTTGTTCACGGCTGCCTCAGTCGCCGTCACTATGCCGGGCAAAGGTGCTTCTTCACGCATTGCTTGAAGCATCCAAGGTCATAGGATGGAGAGAACACATGGGCAGGCAAAGCATTCCACTTGTCGATTGATCTACAAAGAAAAGACGCACCGAACTTTTTAGTTCGACTGCCGATTCAGTCGATAAAATGCGGATGCTTTCTCCGACCTGTGCGGACCTGTACGGAAGTGAAAAGATGAGGTAGGAACAAGGTTAAAGAGCTCCTCGGAACATTCTCCGTGGTATTGGCGATAGAGGACGCACAGAGCCGCCATGTCTCTGCGTAGTTGCAGGGGCTCCAGAGTTTGCGTGACCTCTGCATCACCTATGATCCGGACAGCTCGGCGCTGCAATGAATCCAGGGCATTAAGAAGATACTTGGCAGAGCCATCCGAGAGGTGCGGACAGTACTCCGCGCAAGAGCGAATCTGAGCCTTGTAAAGTAGCAGGCGAAGCTCTGGCGCGAAGAACCGCCGCACCTTGTTCAGGATGCCAAGTTTGCGGGAGGTGGTCTTAATGGCCCGCTCGATATGGTATATATGTCCCTGTGATTCATTTGTCCTGTCCATTTGCTATTACAGGGGCTCTTAAGCTCTCAGAAGGCCCTCGGACGCTGACCACTAAGCAAGTCGATCTATTTGCTATATATATGTTACTCGTATGTTGCAACATAACTATAATCGTGTGCAATTCACTTGAAAGCAATTCGAACTTCTTGGGATTTTTAAAAAATTGTTTGTATGCTTTTTGTCAACCTTACTTGATTAAACCTAACCAGGTTTAGATAGGTCCCTTATTTTTTTTGCACCAGGGCTTTTAGATACCTCGCTACGACACTAGTATTATCAGGTTGTTTTTTTGTGGGACGTTTGATTTCGATTTTAATTTAATTTTACTGCGGAAAAAACGCAGCTGCTAAAAGCTGCTCTTGAGAATGGGGGCTAAATATGTGGTCTGTCGTAAGCGGGATTAATATCTTTGTGTTTGCACTTGGCAACTGTTTTCAACATAATACGTTATATTGCTTAATTAACTGTTATAAAAGTTTAACAATGTTTTTGTTTTAAGATTTGTTCAAATTAATTGGATAACTTATTATTAAGATTAAATTGTTTCGAAAAGAAGCGAGTCGAAGTAATCATTGAAACTAATAAAATTGTATTTTGGATATTTTACTCAAATATTTTTTATGCTTTATAAGTTATATGCGACACAATGGCTTTAGACTACAATAATGATATATGCATTTTTTTAAAGTGCTCTATAATCACATTAAATATATATGTAAAATGAGTGGAAGCAGTGGTGCCCTGCCGATTCGGGGTAGTACCATCACTTACAAGTATACAGACTGTCAAGTCAATCAGTCATCGGGATCAGCTTGTGAGTTGCTGGTTCCAACTTGTCTGGGATAGCGGATGTGATTGCTATTGAATAGTAGTTGCAGTCATCTCCAATAATTTACCGGACTCTAGCTTAACATTAGGACGGTGCTATCATAGGTCGTCACAATAAAAACAAAACGCAGAATAATCTATGTGTGGATAGAACCCTACAGACACTAAACGTTACTACCCCGGATCGGCACACTAAGTACCACTCTTCAATTTGTATTTATCGTATCATAATTAACTAGCAGTTAAGTGAATATAATCTTCAAAGCTTATAGTTAATTCTCTAATATGTTCCGTACCACTATACTACAAGTCTGTTCATTAAATCACCTACAAATACAATGATTAATACACAGTTTAGACGGCTTTGTTTAATATTGAATTAATTAAATTAACAATGGGATGTTACGGTATATTAATATCTAAGTAGTTCTGTAGTGTTTGATATGTCATAGATTGGTTACAAATAATCATGTGCGTAATGAATGGTTCTTGTGGCATTTTACGCTTTTTAAAGTTTTTTTTTTATGTTTATAAATTGTTATAGATTATTCTTAAATTAATTTTGTAGACTTTGGTTCACAGTACACACAGCCATAAAAGCAAGAAAGTTGTGCCAGGATCATGGAAAGTGGCTCTTGATTGTCTCTGCCTGGCGTAGTATTTGATTGTCTCTGGGAATGGAGGCGTCGTAATTTAATGCTTGTATCATAGAAACAGGACAACTAAAATACATATATCAAAGATACATTGGTACCGGCAAGTGGTTTTGAACCCGTGCTCTCGACACCACGATCAATTGATCAGTTAATATATTAAACGTCGGATTAATACTAAAAAAGTTAAGTCAATAATCAAAATAAATGCTATAGTAAGCCGCATAAAATTTTATGCGGCTTACCGCATAAAATTTGTTTCATTCATTAATCAATGTTCGCAAAAATCTAAGAGAATATATTAAATTAAACATTCACAAAAACAGAAATATTGTTTAAATATAATTTATTACTATATAGTGGTGTTTTTATATATTTTCGCGATTTTTTAATTGTGAAGAGACATCCGTCCATGACTTGCCTGAGAGGAAAAACGATCTTATTTGATTGATTAGACGATTCGAAATTATTATCCTAATTGCCATATTAACAAAGTTGATATTTATACATAAAAATAAACGTTTATTTTTCAGTCATTAACAAGGACGAAGGATTTTACACAAAACATTTTATTTGTAATATTTTTTTACATCAATAAAAAAGTATCTCCTAAAAATTTCAACTGTAACAAACATTTGCGAATTTCATGAAACCACAAATTACATCCGAGGCATTACCTTCAGCTGCCTGAGATTGACTTCACGGTACATTACCTACAGAAGGTGCTTTCAAAATGAATTATCCCAAATAACGTTTTTATCCAAGAATGTACGAGTAATCAAATTTTATTACGGATGACCGTTTTTATTTCTTTTATTAAATTGAGCATTTTGGATTATTTATTATGTAGTATTATGTTATATATGGCCGGCGTATTGACTGCAACTGAGGCAGCCGTAAACTAACTCGGTTTTTTCAGTCGTCGTCACTATTGGACCTCCTTTTGCTTATCATTAGGCGGGTCAAGGTCAGATGTCGTGTCACAATAATAAAAAAAATATATTATACTTCACCCTTTGGTATAATTATAATCCACACAAAGATCTATAGAACGCAGTATGCCTGGAATATCTCTACGCGCCCGGTTAGGAAATGAGACTATTCGCTAGTCTACTAAAGTGACAGACATAGGGCGCCGTGTGTCTAAAAGTAAGTCGGCTCGGGTCGCCATAAGAAAAGAGTTAGAGATGGAGCAATAGTGGAGACAAAAACTTTTTTATTTTTTTATTGTGACACGACATCTGACCTCGTCCGGCCTGTTAACAAGCAAGAGGAGGTCCAAGAGTGACGACGACTGAGAAAACTGGAGTAAGGATGGGGAGGCGTATGTCCAGTGAACAAGTTGATGCTGTAAAAGTGATAATTATACTTTATATTATAATAAAAGAGAAATAGTACTTTTAAAGCGTCATTTATGCTTACCTAAGTATAAAATTTAGTATAAAGTTTGCAAATTTTGAACATTGAACCTTTTTGACGAGGGAAAAACGTTTTAGGGAAAAAAACTCATTTAGTAATACGTTAATTAATAATAGTATTAGTTGTGTTTTATATATGTATCCACACTTAGTGATTAGTGGTATTACTTCGGATCAGCAGACTGGGCAAACCACCAAATAATCCTTTTAAATGTGAAAACAAACAATAACATGTTTTAGATTATTATTTAAAATAACAAACAACACAGAGTAATAACTAAAATAAAACACAATTTAGGACAACGTTGATGTTATCATGACAGGTTGGACAATATAAAATCCACTAAGGCTTACTTGGTAAAAGAAATTTGTTAGGATATACATCATGTCGGTTCCTCCTCTAACCAACCCCTCAATCTCAATCCAAAATGTACCACAGTAGAGTCGCTCTTTTGGGACTATTTGTCACACTCAATCTTTTAATGCGGATGAAACAATTTCTTTGATGTCTTTTTACTTTAAAATATTAAAGAGAAATTATGTTTTACGCATAAAGTCTTTTAATAGTAAAAAAAGACTAGTTTTTAATCTTGATATTTTTGGAATTACGTCTAACATTACCTACCTATTTATTTGGATTATATACGTTGGCTTTAATCAAACATAGATCATAACTAAACTAGTAAAACCCACAACCGCCCAACACAGAAGCTATTGCAAATTAACTAGATGCAAATCTTATGTACAGTCTCTAAACGTAAGGATTTTCCGTTTGAGTTCACTTGAGTTCTTGTTAACCCACATTGCAGTGATTTGAGCAGATGGCGTCGAAGTGGAGTACGAGCCAAATGTCCCGTTTTTGTCGGTTGAGCGCTCGCTTCCTCATCCGACCCGATTGGCACATGATTCTAAAAAGATGAATTAATTTCTTGTGTTCAAATAGATCATAATAATGCGGTGCTCTTTAAATTTAAGATCAGGTTGTGTTGTCGCTTCATAAAAGGTTTATGAATTCTATTAGTAAAAGTTATCCATAAGGAAGTTAATATATATTTTTTTAATTTTGAATTTCTATACTAAGCTACTAAACATATCATATTTGTTTTATAGAAATCAGATCAACCAAAGTACATATTACAAAGATACATTGGTACCAGTAAGTGGTTTTGAATGGAGGTTTTCGGTTTGCCATTGCACTACCACTACACCACGGTTACCTTGATTAATACCAAGGAACATATGAAAAAAAACACGTGAATTTTTATATCTACCACAAATTGTATAACTTTTTGGCACTATTTGGTATTGTTGTTTTATTGAGGATACTTGTTTGTTGATTACCTACTGTTTGTTGCCTAAATGAATATTAAAAAAAAAGTATTTATGAGTTCGGTGCATAAAAGTATGTTTTTTAAATCTATATTAAAAAGTTATACTTTGTATTATTAATTTATATTAAATATTATATGCTAGACATCAGAAATAAGTTCGGTCTCTACTACTGATTTAATTAAAAGAAATTATTAACTTGGTAAATACTTTACCTAACTTCTTATAATAAATCTTTGACCCAGTTTAACAGTTAAATGAACTTTAAATAGCTTCTTTATTGAAAAAAAAAACTCAGCGGGCCTATTACTAATTTAAAGAAAGTAATATTGTTTAAAATAGGCCTACTTGTGTACAAAATAGCGGCACGAAAGGCAAGATTATAATAATATTACTATAAGAGACGGTGGTTCGCCCTCTGAAAAGATATGGCAACAAGTTTGCCGAAAGTAAATAAATAAAACTTGTACAATATAGAGCAAGGACTCTCGACAAAAGTGTCCAATTATTATACTTGCCTCTTGTGTTAGCACCATTATTTAGCCTAAAATAATTCAATAAACAACAATTATCTTCACAAAAGAATACATATAAGAATTAGAAAAGAAAATTGAGTAGAAAAAAATATTTACGCGTGCACGGTGGGCAACGAGACAATTAATCGTTGTGACGAATATCGTCAGTGCGATATTCGTCACAACGACGTTTTATAATTATCATCAATAGTCTCATTTTGGAGTATTTAGCCTAGCTTTTATTAATTTTCCAATCGTCGACGAGGGACGATAATCGTTTTAACTTTAAAGTTAAAGTTTAAAAGTTGCATCTAATTTTTGTTACTAATATAATTATAATCATAGCATTGAAATACCATAGATTAATTGTCTCGCTCCGATAAGACCAAAGCTCTCCATACGTACGCTTCGTACGTTCATCGTAGAGCCAGCGAGACCCATCATCAATCTAATTAAAATACGCCAAATGTTAATAAAAATGTTTTATTCTTGTACTTCTTTGTTTGTACATTCGTCATCATGCGGTGCTGTGGTCACTAACCACACGATTCTCTCCGTCCATAGACGCCTCGGTACACCCAAGCAGTAGATCGCCTACAAGTGACAATCTGGTCGGTTTATTGCATAGAAAACTCTCTCGTGTCTTCGTGCCTTTCCCCCTCTAGTTTCCAGCAGAAGATGGTTAATGAAGCAGTTATTTTGTCTCAAGACGTGGCCGAGTATGTAATTATTGTACATTCAATCAAATTGTCATGTGCCATGATATTGACACAATTCCCTCGTTTAAATCTACAATTTTTCTTTATACAAGCTAACCTAACCTAAAATATGATCAAATAAAGTAGTCCTTATTGGATTGTTGGATAAATGAGCGATGTCAGTAGCGCATGTTACCCATGTCAATAATAAGGGATTTAGTCCTGGCAGAGTCAAAATTATCACAAGATAATGGCACAAATTGGGAACCCTCTTTCTTACAAAACCATTATTTAGTTTCTCTTAATAAATGGATGCGGTGAGAAATTGTATAAAGGAAAATGGGATTAGGATTTATGAGTCGTAAATAAGTAACATTTTTCTTTATGAAAGTTTCCTCTATTTGAAGCTTAATTCCTTGAAGCTTATTACATTAGGTTAAATTTATTAGGTAACACATAACTACATATAATACAGTTTTCAATCAATATTTTACTTCGTGATTTGGAAAGATGTCAATCAATCTTACAAGTATACAGACTGTGAAGTAACTGAGTCGCGTTTCGGGATCACCTTGTAAGTTTCCGATTCCAATTTTTCTATACTAAGCTACTAAAGTGCTTGAATCATGGAAACAGGACAACCAAAGTACATATATCAAAGATACATTGGTACCGATTTGGATTCGAGTGTTACTTGCAGTTTTTTTTACCTATAGTAGCAGTCACCTCCATTCATGGACCGCACTCCAGCTTAACATCAGAAAGGGTAAAGTCATATGCCGTGTCACCATATACTCGTAAAACTAGGATAACAGACCGAAAAAAGGCGAGGGACTGTTTTTTTAATAGAACGACATATAAAGAAATGCCCTAAGGTTAGTTTTCTGTAGTGATGATAAAGTTTAATGTGAAGTAATAAAATACATTAAGTCGACAATGGTGTAAGGAAATAGTCAAACAAACCGACATTCGCCAGTTTAAAAATACATGCCGATTCCAATGTATCTTTGATATATGAGCAATGATATTTTAAGAAAAGACGTAGATATGTTATACGCGCTCCGAACGAAGCACGTTAAAACTAAGCAAACCAGCGGGGTTAGGTTGGCAAGTTAAAACGACTATCGTCTCTCGTCGGCGATTTTCAAATAATAAAGCTAAATCCAATAAAACGAGACGTGTGACGAATATCGTCTGTGCGACGACACGTTTGATCATTATCATCAATAGTCTCATTTTGGTGGTTTAAGCTTACCTTTTATTAATTTGCAAATAGTCGACGAGAGACGATAATCGTTTGAACTTGCCCAACCTAACCCCGCTGAACTGAGTGTCGCGATGCAGGGCAACATATATTTTTCTCTTTTACGCTCCCAATAACTATTATTCCGTATGCCGTATGGTTGAGCGTTCAAACTCGTGCCATTTGCAAACACTAAAACTCGTGTAAGGTGACTTATGTACCTCTTTTATGTTAATATCATTGTGTAAGAGTATGTACTGTGTTAGCTAGATTCCTATGATGCAAGCACATTTAGCGTAAATAAGAAATGCAAAAAATAGAAATGGTTTAATATAACATAGGTCTATTTCTATAGACACAGTCAGCGGCAGACGTTTTACGACGGAAATTTCATGTCCTTATTTCTCGTTCATAGGTTTTGCGTATTTCCTCCACACAGAGTTGCAAGTTGTTTATTCCTCTATAAATAGTGAATTTCCCGAGCCCAACCCTTGTCAATACCCCGACATAGAGCTATTGCCAACTGGGAGGTATTTGTGTCCAGGTAAATTAAACACCAAACATTGTATACAATCTGTCAAAATGTTCAATCCATTTTGATTGTTATGTCTATCTCCTTAAGGTAAATTTTTATATTTATGTAATAAATGTATAAGGAATTATTTTGGTCTCCACATAAGCCAGGAGTCTACATAGGCCGGTTATACAATACTAAATGAGGCCTCCAAAGTGTTCAATACCCGTGATCGATTATGGCTTTTAGATGTATTGAAAATTTTCAGTTCAGCGAATCAAGGATGTTTCGCTCGAAAGACTTCGATATTGGAGATTAAACAGTTGCGGAAATCATAAATGGGCTTTATAAATTTTGTATTTGATAAGGGTGATTCTACTTAGAAATCGAATTCGATATTTCTTTAATGGTAAAGTGCTTAGCTTAACTTTGTTGATCAAATTGATACATATTATCATTTTAAGTCTTTATGCTTCCGTGATACCCGTCGGAGGAAACATTCGTATTCTACGACAGGCGTACTAAATCACAAGTAGTTGCTTTACCCGTTTATGTGTTTTAACCAGGGATGTTACGGAGCTTCGACTCCGGTTCCGTTAAGTCGGGACTTCCGATTATTATTACACCTTCGGTTCCGCCTTCGGGTCCGACACTTTTAAATCGAAGATTTTAATCGGAGGCCGAAGCATAACATATCGGCGGCGGCGGCGGCCTGTGTCGCCTGTTATGAACAGGTTCATACATGTCGCGCGGGGAATCCCCCCGTTTCCCACTACGTGCACTCTATCGAAAATTATTTTTTCACTTGTTAATTTGTTACGCACACGGCACGTTCATAGGTTATAGAATTCTGACCCTGCCTCCGACTCCGATATAGCAAATTTAAAAACTCCGACCCCGCCTTCGGTTCCGATAAAACTACCTCCGTTACATCCCTGGTTTTAACTTTCCTATAACCTTGGAATTTTCAAGCAAATCGTGATCAGCGTAGTAACGGTTATAACTGAGATTGAAATAACCAAGTCGATTTTTACAGTCATCGGTGCTATTGACTCTCCCTCTGTTTACCAACAGGTAAGTCAAGGTTAGATGACGTCACAATAAATAAAATTATTTTGCCAAATATTAGACTTTTATTGATTGAGGACTTCATTCCAAATTTTAAAACAATTATTTGCAGTTTATATAAAACTTGTTATTGTTTAGGTCGGTTACTCTATACTAGTGTGAAAAATACCCAATTGTAAGAATAATATTGTAGATGGGTTACAAGACGTTTAGTCGCTTCGTGATAGGGTCAATTCCCTTTAGGGATGATTTCAAATGTTTCCCTTCAGAAAACTATCTAAGTAGTGAAGTAAACTTTTAGGTTTTTTACTTTGGCAATTCTGTATCCCCGCTCGAATGACGTACTAAAAAACCTTTTAGGCTCCCTTTATTTCTCTTCATTTTCGATCTAGGATTGGTTATTTAGGTACTTGGTATTATTAATTTCGTTAATTTCGGCACATTGAAAGGATACATGTAAGAAGTTTAACGAAAGAGATTTATAACTGTAAAGAGTGGGAGCATCGAAATCGGGAACGACCTAGAAGATTGTTGCTAAATTCCATTAATGAATCTTTAAAAAACAGGGGTCCTTTATGACTATAAACATAGGTATAGCTTGTATGAAAAGAGAGTTGTGATATGATATGAGGATTGTGGGTCTTTATTAAATCTGAATTTAGGAGCAACAAATACATTTTGTTTTTAAAGTATAGCTCATTAAATAAAACTTTTATGACAAAGATTTTAAATCGATATTGTCCGTAAGAGCTAATTAATGATGCTAAGAACAAAGTAGTTATCTCGACAAAATCAACGCAGAACTTTAATATTAGATCTAGTACACGAGGTTTTATAATTAGGTTTGCCTTTGAAATGTAATTTTAAATATGAACTTTAGAGAAAGCAAAAATAAAAAACTACGAAACGAAATTAATTTAGTTTTGCAGCTGGCATTTAATTTTAAATATAAATTCTTTTGTTTTTTAATGAAAATAATAAAACTAGTTTTCTTATTTTCCCAGGTAAAATCGCAAAGAAAAATCTCTACGCTTCAGTTAACAAGGTACCCGTATTAACCCTTTAAGGTATTAAGAAACTAAACTGGTTTTGTATTAAAATTTAACTTTTTGGATGCTTTTTTTATTGTGGCTAGAAATATGACAGCACCCCGCTTAATGTTAAGCTGGAGTGTGGTCTTAAATGAATGTCACTACTACTACAATTTAATAACTGTAAGTAGCAATCACATTCTCTATGCCAGCCTAGTTGGAACCGGCAACTTACCAGTATGCTTCACGGCCTGTATACTTGTAAGTGGTATACAAACCGGGGTAGTACCACCCCGGATCGGCAGACTGGATATCACTGACTACACCACTCTTTGATAAACAGACCCGATATAAATATCCGCCTCTTTTTTTTTTAACAAATATTTGCAACGTTTATTATAATTATTATTAAAATTGCAAATAAAAGTAATAAAACATATATTTGTTCCGACCGGGAATCGAAATACATACCGGGAATCATACAATTTTAAGTTGTATATAGTATCTTTATATAGTTATACGTATCTTGGCAAGTAGTGCTACAAAGTTTGTGGTGATAGTTTCTATGATTGTTTTTTTTTAAATATTATCTCTAGTCATCTGACTTTGACTACTGTGGTAAGCAAGGGGAAGTTCATAAGTGCCGACAACTCAAAAAAATAAAATAATTTAATTACCTAATTTCAAAACAGTTCAAACCACGTCGCCCACAATGTTTGCACCCATTGCCCTTAAGGGTTAAATCAGTAATTCAGTCTATTGTAATAATAGTATTAAGTTAGAAGGATTCATTCAAATAAGTCATGTGTAAAACGACGAGTATTTAAAGCCTTAAGGGGTTTAGGGAAGTAAATAGGATACGTTAGCTGCTTGATTGAGTTTTTAATTTCTATACCTGCATCGTAATTTGACCAGAGGTGCTTTTTAACCCCCGACCCAAAAAGAGGGGTGTTATAAGTTTGACTTGTCTGTGTATCTGTGTATCTGTGTCTCTGTCTGTGGCATCGTAGCTCCCAAACGAATGGACCGATTACGGTGCGGTTTGTTTCATTTGAAAGCTGACGTGATCGAGATGGTTCTTAGCTACAATTGATGAAGATCTGATCAGGGGTTTCAAGGTCATCAGCTCGTTTTGTTAGCTGCGGTAGCGATCTTACACGCATAATACTTTTAAACATATCTGTGACATGACATTTGAAACAAAAACGTATACAAATACATGTGTGTTTTAACTGGTACCACCGAGCTACTCTTATGATCGAACTCGAAGGTAGGATCCTGGATGGGTTTAAACTTAATAGGTTTACTAAGTTTCGACGCATTAGATTCGTATTGACTGTAGGAAACTAAGTGTAAAAAAGTTAGTGCGATGAAATAAAACATTCTGGATCTAAAAAATCTGATCATGGATCCTCTCAGATTAGCAAATCAACAAGAAATAGACCTATAGTGCTTTAACTAAAATTGTTACTCACTATGAGCCTTTAGCTGGAACGGTTTCAAATTGATGACCTGAGTGTCTGATGATGCTCCATCATGAATCCTCTTATATTAGCAAATCAACAAGTGATAGAACTATAGGGCTTTAAATAAAGCCTTTAGCTGGGCCGTTATCAAATTGAAGATCGGGAGTATCTGATCATGCACTATCATGAATCCTCTCAGATCAGCAAATCAACAAGAAATAGACCTATAGTGCTTTAACTAAAATTGTTACTCACTATGAGCCATTAGCTGGACCGTTATCAAATTGAAGACCTGGAGTAGTTATCTGATGATGCACCATGAGGACTATTGAGCCATGACTAATGTTGTCTATTACTATAAAGCTGGTGATATGACTAAAGTGGTTTTAGGCGTTTCGGGGGTTCCTTTAAAATTTTAATTTTGATTTTATATTTATTGAGTCTTGCTTAAGATTAATAGAGTGGGAAAGAGTCAATAAAATGTTTTAAAAGTCGTAGGGAGTGGTACTCTGTCTGCCGATTCGGGGTGTTGCCACCACTGACAAGTATACAGACCGTGAAGTGACTTAGTCGCGATTGGAGATCAGCTTGTAAGTTGCCGGTTCCATCTAGGCCGGCATAGTGGATGTGATTGCTACTCACAGTTATTGAATTGTAGTAGCAGTGACATTCATTCATGGTCCACACTTCGACTTAACATCAAGCGGGGTGCAGTCATATGTCGAGTCACAATAAAAAAAAAAGACCAGCATAGTGGATGTAGTAGCATTTATGGACCACACTCCAGCTTAACATCAGGCGTGGTACTATTATATTATGCCAAGTCACAATAAAAACATGTTCCTCGAATGATGAGACAATCTATAAATTCATTAAGTACTAAATTAACACATAATTACGTATTTGCAAATTTTTAGTCTTTGTATATATCTGGATGATAGATTTGTAAAACACAAAGTAGTAAAATACACAGCATGATATTTATTTGTAAATAAAATTACTTTTTGTACATTTTTTATGTGTAAACGTTGTAAAACATTTTTCTAACTAGCATTATACATTGCAATTACGACGAAAATTACGAAGTTATGTGAAACTTTGTAATTTTTAAAAACTTGTTCGTAAAATTTCTTTGTGTTTATACTACACAACTTTGTTTTACAGCAGTTGTTGGCAAATTGTCGTAAATTTCGCTTTAATTGTTATATTAAGTGGAAAATTATAGTAGTGTATGCACGCGATACATGCAAAATAATGAATAATGTATGAATTTTAAATCATATTTGTGCTTGGATGAGATACTGACATCATTTCCGATTTCAGATGTGATGATTTTACAAAGCCATTTATCAGAGTACTACCACGTTTTCGTTTCAGAATACTATAATAATTGAATATTATACAGAAAAATTTAACTTGTATACAAGCATAGCTACAGATGCTTGTATACAAGTTAAATTGGGTAGGTTAAGTTAAATAACGGCGATTGGGTAGGTTTCTCGATGACAACCGACCAATGTGAGCGCGTTATTGTCTAGCGATTATTGTCTATCCATTTTTTATTTCTAGTCTTGTAACTTAATTATAGCAATATAATCATGACAAAACCTCATCATTTCGTTAATAAACATATAAATTAATCACGGCATAGGGATAGGCATAATTCCTAAACCTGACATAATTCCCTCGCTTTCCTATAGTTTAAATATTTATACCTACCTACATATTGACGCAGTGAGAATACTTTTCTCTTCTACCAAGGACATAAAGTACACCTACAAATAATATAGCTTAAAAGTAAATAAAAATAGAATATACAAAAAGTATGTGAATAATGTCAAAGAATACTTAAAAAGTCGTGAAAAGTAACATGCGGGAAAAAAACCTTCAGCTTCACAATAAACATGTTATTGTGCGTCTATTTTTAAGTTAGAAAGGAAAAATATTGTTGAGCATATGTTCACACGTAGTCCGACGTGCTCTTGCGGAGGGTTAAGAGCAGTGTTTAAGTTAACCCTTTTATTAAAGTAAAGAGGATGTATAAAATAAAAACAGTCTAACTAAATTGACAACAATTTATAGGAGACATAAAAAAATATAATTATCCTTTTATTATTGTGACTCGACAGCACCCCGCCTCACGTTAGGCTGAAGTGCGGTCCATGACTGAAGGTGACTACTAGTACAATTCAATAAGCACTCACATTCACTATGCCAACCCAGTGTAAAAACTAACCTTATAAACTGATCTCGAAACGCAACTTAGTCAATTCACGGTCACGGGATAGTACTTGTAAGTGGTGGTACTACCCCGGATCGGCAGACTGAGTACCACTGCCTACCACTCTTAGATGACCAGACCTGGGGCATATATCCGTTTTTTTTAAACAAATATTTGCAATATTTAAAACAATTATTAAAAATTACAAATTAAAACTATGAAACAAATATTTACTCCGACTGGGATCAAACCCGGAACTTTACGCGTAATAAACGCTTGTCGTCAAACTACATTGTTGGCCAGCCTTGTTCCTACCTTGTTTTTTTACTCCAGTGATACTGAACAAGTAAGGAAGAGAAGCTGTATTCTATTGAGCGATTCGGTAGTAAAACTAACCAGCTCAGAGGCGTGTCGTTTCTCTGTCTAACAACCGACATGTATTACTCGAGGAATGTTATGTATTACTCGACCATGTGTTTCACCTTGGATCTTTCTTGTAAAGCGATCGTAGAAACCGTAAACTGAGTTGATCTCTTGTGTCGTTTCCTTTTGCTAACCATCAGGCACTTCGAGATCAAAATTAAAAACAAAAAAACTTAACGAATTATGATATTTGAGGTTGTCAATTGTCAAGTAGTACATAGATACAAATAAGTTGTACCGGATATTCCATTCCTGTTGCCTTTTGCAAATTACAGCAATGCGTACAACTTAAAGGTGTCTTAATGTGTTTTTATTTGGTGTAGCAGTTTTTACGTTAACCCCTTTAGTGGAGAACAAAGAGTGGGCTAGTAAATACGCGCCCCTGCTTCACCGGCGCGAGTCGGTATTATTGTGCAAATGTTATGACCGGATCCCCTTTTAAATTGTTTTTCCCGCGTAGCTGCATTTGTATTTTTCCGGAATTAAAAAGTTAAATACTAATGTCTATAAAAGCTTTAAGATACGAGAGCGCCGTTGGATAGTTTACTCTGCAATTTGATTTTGAGTTATTCTCTCTTTGTAAGTTGATGAATTGTAAATGTGAAGGAATCGAGAGAGTTGTGTCAGTATCGGGGCGCTCCATTGTCTCTGCCTATCCTGTGGAAAAAAGGTGTGACAATTTGATTGATTGTAAGTTGATTTATCTATCAACTTTTATCTATCTATTCAATGAGGTACGAGTAGATTTTTGCTGCGAGTCTTGCTATATTAGAGTGGTAGGCAGACAGTTGATGCTTAGTGATAATCTTGAAAGTTGCCGGTTAAAATAAGGCAGCCATAGTGCGACTGCTCCTTTAAAATACTTAACTGTACAAGGAGTCGCCTTTATTAATAGACCGCAATCCAGTTTATCGTCAGGTAGGCACTTTCATTTGTTGAGCCACAATGGAATAAATAATATTAGTTTTTATTACAGACACCCAATAACAAATAAAACCTTTGTTTCTTCACATAGTATGGTATTTATTACCGTTTAAAATGCGTGAACTTTACTTACTCAGGAATATTAATATTACAAAGAATATAAAAGCAAAATGTATTCCTGAAAAAAATATAATGGAGGCGAAAAAACAAAGCTTAAGTGACACTAAAGCGTCATTACCTGCCCACGCCATTTTTACTTAAATAAAGAAATATACTGTTGCCCTTATTTCGTGGCCGAGAGGAAATATAAAATGGATAAACTGACGGGGAGGAGTGTCTAAAAAGAAACATAGATGGTAGGTAAGACCTCGCGCGTCGGGGTTAAATCTAATTTTTCCTCCACTAATGCTCGGGCTAGCGGCCTCCCCTTAAGGTCGAGTGAGCGCAAAAATTGTAACTCTAGAAAAGAGAAATTCACGCCGTTAGCCTGTAACTCGAAAAGCGATTTTATTACTGCATTGAAAAGTATGTGAAACTTATTCCGAGTTGTGAACTGAAATATTCTTATTAGAAGGATTGAAAGAGTTACGACCTACTTACTATACTTCGAGATCATACTTCAAATATGAACTCATACATACAAATGAAGCTTCGAGAAAAGTTGCAAATACTAAAAAAAAATAGTGAACAGTGGTGCACAGTCTGTTGATCCGGTGTACTACCACAACTTACAAATATACAGACCGTCACTTAGTCACGTTTCGGGATAAGCTTGTTTTACATAGAGTTTCCAGTTCAGGTAAATAAAAAAAATAAAAAAACTAGACCGCCACCGTGAGTTTTTCACGATGTCGTCAGTCCACCTAGTGGAAGGCCTACCTACGCTGCGTTTTCCGGTATGTGGTCTCCACTAAAATACCTTTCTTCTCCATCGGTTGTCGGTTCTTCGAGCGATGTGGATCATGAATCAGTTCAATTTATCAGAGTATCCAAAACTCATTAAGGGTTCTATTGAGTACACAGAATTCAATATAATAAAGCGGGAATATTTACCTAAAATAATAACGGGTCATATGGGGTTGTCTATTCCCCCATAGTCCGATACACGTTCGATATCTAGATAGTAATTATTTACACACACGTCTAGACGTCTGAGTGTGCGTAATTTGTGAATTGCCAAATCAATTTATCTTTCATCACCAACTCCCTCGGGTATTCTGTTTTGTGATATTAATTAATTCTATATTTAATTTGTTTGTGACTCGGCATATGACAGCATCCGCTTAAAGTGAAGCTGGAGGGTGGTTCATGTCAGCCTAGTTGAAATCCATAACACACAAGCTAATGTACTTGTAATATTATCCAAGATCGACAGACTGGTTACCACTGCCTCCCATTCTTTGCAGGTTTCCCAGTACTTTAAAAACGTACGAGTAAAAGTATTAGAGAAGCCAAAATAAGTTCCAATTTTTTTTAATGTGTATGGCTTCATTGTCTACCCTAAATCAATTAACAGAGACTATCGGACGTTAAAAGTCGAGATAGATAAAAGGTGGAATAGAATAAAAACTATCCTTTATAACCAATAATTTAACCGGCATAGTGAGTGCAACTGAGGCAACCGTAAGTTGAATCATTTTTTTAGCGCTCTTGGACTTCCTCTTGCTTAACATCAGGCAAGTCGAGGTCAGACGCCGAGTATCAATAAAAAAGATTACTACACATTTTACAGATTTGAATTCATTAAAACACTAGTTAAGTAACTATAGTTATCGTAGTAGGACATGATGCCTAACTTTACCATATATATTTAGTGAATAAACACTTTTCCTATTTATACATTTATTAAAATACGTTATAATACATTTTAATTATCAACACTCGTAGTAGGTTCTAGTAGGTTTCTGCAGTGGTGAAGCAGTGCGGGAGGAGTGACAAATGGCCAAAAACACATCCAAAACCGCTCCACTACACCGTAACCTCCACAATTCAAGACTGATTCACTTAACGGCCTGTAGTTAAGTAAATCAGTCGCGGATCAGCTTGAAAGTTGCCAGTTTCAATAAGGCTGATTTACCCATTAATCTAATTACTAAATTTCTATTAGTGGATGCGACTGGTACTTGTAGTTATCAAGCTGGAGTAGCAGTTGCCTTTAATCACGGACCGCAGCTTAACATCAGGTCGGATGCTATCATAATATGTAGAGCCACAATACGAGTAATAATAAAATAAGTGAAGCTATAGAATTTAAACTCTATCATATTAAAAAGTGACTTTACTCATGTTAGTAATTGCAGTTACTAATGAATTTACATCCATTGCTGACCTTTTTCAAATTAATTACGGTCCGACGCAACGGCTTGTTCTGATCGATTGGGAGTGATTTTTCAACGGTTCGGAAACCACATTTTGTCCCCGTTCTCAGAAAAATAGATTAATTTACTTGAGTTTGTGGCTCATGCATTGGGCATGTATCTATCGTATTTTATTTATTCAATTTCTGTATTATAAAAACATTTACAAAAAGCTTATTTTTTATTTACCCTTGGGTATATGTTAAGTAACAAACAATAGGCATTTTACTAGCCTTTGAAACAATAAAAAAGGTGTTTGGTAATTACTAAATATTAATGAATTATACAAATTTTATGCGTCTTACTATAGCGTTTATTTTGGATTTTGATTTTATAATTTTTTATTATTATTCCGATGTTTTGAGGGCTTTGCAGCCATCATGTTTTAAAAAACTACCCAGTTTCATGTTTATTGTTCCCGGTTTATTATGGGGTCCCAGGATGTGTTAGATAATCACCAACCACCTTCTCGCCCCGACTGCAATCGCGCCATCTATTAAATTACACAAACTTAAGTCCTAAGTCCAGCAAACTGCCAGATGACACCGTCAGTCATTTTTGCAAAAAATTGAAATAAACCGGGAACAATAAACATGAAACCAGTTATTTTTAGAAACAATAACAGCTTCAACCAATAGGACGACCAACACCTCAGTCTCTCCGTGACCACGATGGCCGCAAAGCTCTCGAAACGTCAGAATAATAATAAATAAATGTAAAATCAAAAACCAAAGTAAACGCGATATCTTTATCTGATCCCGAAACGCGACTTAGTCACTTCACGGTGTCTATACGAATCAGCATACCGGGCACCACTGCCTACCACTCTTTATGGTTTATTGATATAATTTTTTATTTAATACAATATATAAAATATTAATATAGAGTAAAAAAAGGTAATGTAACACAAATAAATTTATATCATCATCAGCCTATAGAAATCCACAGCTAAACTTGCTGTTATTGCCTCGTCCTGACCTGGTCATCAGTCCATCTAGCAGCAGATCGTCTTTAATTACGTGTACCCAATCGTGGTATTCATTCTAAAGCCGTACATATCGGTAAATATATAAATATGGTGCCAGGATCGGGCTTGTTCTGAAATCATCGAGATCAGAAGTATCTTCCTCCTGTGGAATTCGAACGTAACTTTGTCTTCAGCTGGGCTTTTCGTGAAGGCTGCCACAATGAAGCTAGTCCTGTGGTTCGGGGATCATCTCTGGCAATAGATTTTGCAGTGTGTTTTATTTCTAATATATTTACTTTTTCATATATTGTTTTATATTTACTATATTGTTTACAGAGTTATTTTAAATGGAGTATACAAATGTTAATGAGTTGAATCTGTGTGAAGTAGCTCTACGATTTCGTGTCGTGGAAAAGGGCTGACTGATTAAAAATTAAGATAGACGAGCTTCCATTCAACGCCTCGGGCGTGATGTAAACCTATTTACTCCTTCTTTACTTTACTCAAGAAAAAGAAAGTAACTAACTTTAAGAGAATAATAAAACATAGGAATAGATACTAACGATTATAAAATATACGAAGTAGATTTTAAAAATATACTGCTTACCTATAAATTGTCATGCCTGAATTCTCACAGGGATAGGCAGAGACAACGAAGCGCAACTTTTCACGATCCTGACACAACTCTTTCGCTAAAGATAAGTTTTTTTTTAATTTCACAATATAACAATATTAATATAAAGACAATGTAATTGGCCATAATTTTATTACTATCATAATATCCAATATACCTCATACGCAATGGCTGCAAAGGCTTGAAAACGTCGCCAAATGCAAAATATTAAAAATAAATCTGCCGCAAAATCTTTTATTTCATATATACAATGTTCGCGCAAATCTACCAAAAATACGTCCTATACTTGTCCTGTCCTATAATAGTAAGACTTTTTAATTTCAATTTCGCGTGGATATCCATTCGTCGCAAATTTTTTTCTGGGTTGGTATGACTGTCAGTGAAATCTGTGGCAAACGTCACATCAAAATAATCATTAGTTTTTAGTATATGCTTGTCTTTCTAAAGTACAAAAAGTGTACTGTGGGGAATAAAAAAATAGTAAGACTTTTTAATTTCAATTTCGCGCAGAAATCCATTCGTCGAAATATGTATATGTATGTATATTCGTCGAAAAGTGTATATTATATCTGTTTATGTTATTTCCAAAAAAATATTTTTTATTTCTTTACTAAGCTACTAAACATGCTTGTATTATAGAAATTGGTTTTGATTTGCTAGACTATTTCACTACCACTAGACCACAGTCGACTAGAATTAAGAATTTTTCATCAAATTGGAATTAATTATAAATTTCTTTTACCTAAAACTGAAGCACCAAATCTTAGATATGGTTGCAGCTGAAGCAATATTCTACATTAAATGGGTCAATGAAAGCCAACGGTTAGTGCGGTCGCTGATATTATATTATACCATTACCACAGCTCCCTTGTGAACATAGAACTGTTCTATTGCTTTTCGTTTCATCGAGGTCATTCTAAAATATAGGTTAATGACTTTCTCGATGACTGGCCACGAACATTCATTTTTATTTGTACAAATCAATCGATTTTCCATCTTTGTTTCTTTATTGTTAAGTTAATGGTTAATGCTATTTCCATTAAGAGCTTTTCATTAAAGTAATTAATTATCATCACCATAAGTTGTCACGGCTTAACTCTCACAGGGAAAGGCAGAGACAGATTTCTGGGTCGTTACAAAATATCTTTATTCAATATTGACTGGCATAGTGACAGTGACTGAGGCAACCGTAAAATGAGACAATTTTTTCAGTCGTCAGAGCTCTTGGACCTCCTCTTTCTGAACATCAGGTAAGTCGCGGACACAAAGTCGTGTCTCATAACATAAAAATAGGTTAAATTTCACAGGTAAAAATGGATATATACCTTTATACATATTTATAAAAAATATTTTTAAAATCCTAATAATATTATTTATTATTCAAGCATCAAGCAATGTTAAAATAACATAATTATTATAATATTGGACGAATGGTTGAGGGGGGAAAACGTCAAAAATAAAAATTCATTCTTCTCTTTGGAAAATGCCAAGGATTTTATCCTCGAGGCGGTACGAAGTCTAATTAAATTGCTGTACATAAGCTTGCATGAAAATATTCTATTTACTTTTAATGTTTTAGTTAATATAAACGAGTACTCGTATTTATATAATCCTTTTTCCAGCTTGTTTTAGATCCAAGTTTTAATAGAAATACATGTACTTCAGCAAAACCTTGTTGTGTTTACCATGAAAATATTTTAAATGTTTTTTTTAACATTCTCTATTTATTACAGTTTTGTGCAACTATTTAATCATAACAGTAGATATTTTATTTTGCTTAAAGTATATTCTATTAATTTAATAATAGATTCTATAAGTTCTTTTTTCTATAAGTTTCTATAAGTTTTCTATAAGTTTTTTTTTCTATAAGTTCTTATTTCTTTTATCTATCTATTCTATAGATTCTATAATTCTATAAGTTAATAATATTAACACATATTTATTAACTTAAAAAAAATGTTGTGTTGTTTTAGACACCTTAAAAGGACGTTGTAGAAAGATAAATATTTACGACTATATATACGATATATTAGAGTCTGTATGAAGAGAATTGTGGATCTAAAAGAAGAATGATTAGGATCGTGGAATGTGGCTCTTCGTTTAATCTGCCTATCACCAGGGCCGTCTTTACCCGGGGGTTCAAGGGGTGCAGTGCACCCGGGCGCAGAGTCTTAGGGGGCGCATGCCGACCGCCATAAATTTCGATAGGTACCTACTACACTGAGACCACGCGAGCGGAGTCTTGGCTTTCGCACCCCGGCGCTGAATATGCTTAAGACGGCCCTGCCTATCACTGTGGAAATTGAGGCGTAGAAATTGATGATGATGAGCTTATTAATATCCCAGTATACTATATGTATCGCTCGAAGAACAGATAACCGATGGGGAAGAAAGGTTCTAGAGAGGAAACCACGAACCGAAAGACGCAGCGTAGGTAGGCCTCCCACTAGGTGAACTGACGACATAGGAATAAGCGGTGGATGCAACTGGCATCTTGTCCTTCGGAATGGCGTTCTAAAGGGGGGGCCTATGTTTAGCAGTGGACTCCTTCTGGATGATGTTAATATATGTATATTAAAAAGCGTATTAAGGTTCATTTTGTATATTAAGTATAAGTTGTTAACGATAATTCAATATTGGCCTCCATTGTTTTTATTGGTAGGTACTTACATTTTTATTTTGTGTCTGTATCGCGACCTACTTTGAGGCTCGTTTCGTCACATAATCAATCATTTGGTGAGGTTTCGTGAATTGTTTACTGAAGAAATCCTTACTGATTGATTGTTGCTATTAGATAAAGTGACGAAGACTAAATATAGTTCCTTTACAATGCTTATTTCATGACAAGTTGTTTCAATTGCTAAGGTTATTTGTGTGATTTATTTGAGGTGCTCGGATAACGATACTGTATATTGTGAAAATGTATTTTGTGATAAAATACTCGTATTATTATCGTTGTTATTTCGTTATGTCTAGTAATATGATGTGACCGTGGTGTAGTGGTAGTATAATCGAGTGTCCCTATTCCGAAAACACTTGCTGGTATCAATTTATTTTTGATATATGAACTTCGCTCGTTCTGTCATTACGATACAATATCTTTAAGTATCTTAGTAAGATATATGAGAGAGCGTATTACAAACTGCTGAAAGTATTTTGAAAATTGAAATAGAGGTTAATCCATACCAACAGCGTAAGTATGGAGACCAAAGTTATACTGATATTTAAAAAATCACTATATAAATTTGACAAAAAAACATTGTCAGCTGCGACCGGGAAACAAACCCGGCGTCTGTCTCTTAACGCACAACATATTATGTATATATTTATAATTATGTATTGAGAATACCCGTAGTTGATACGTACTTATGAAGCGGCCGGCATGGTCGAAGATATACGAGTATGTTGCGCCTTAATAAAAAAAAAACATTAGTGTACGATAAGTAATTGAATAAATGATATTATTTGCTTATAGTAGAATTTATCATGTAGCTGAAATTTATATACAATGACGTAACTTGTTTTTATATTTATAGGATTTTCTTCGCAGTTGTTCTTTTAGATTAGATTATTTATTATGTTTACTTGATATAAATAAGCATTGTTTACTTACAATTATTCAAATAATTAAGCTTTCATTCTTATTAAGATAGGCAGGCATTAGAGCGACGTTTCTACATTCCTAAAACAAACTACACATTCACAAATCTCTTTATTTATTATCCAATCAGTTAAATTGTCACCCCTTTTTCCCACAGGGATAGGCAGAGACAATGGAGCGCCACTTGCCATGATCCTGACACAACTCCCTCGCTTCCTTCACATTCTCTTTATTTAAGACATCCCTATATGAATAATGCGTTTGTTTAATATGACGCCATAACAGAAGGTATTTTTAAGGCAGGTAAATCAATTTAAATTTTAGCCAGGTTGCCTAGTGCCCATAACCACAGAGCTTGTATGAAGAGAATTGTGGATGTGAAGGAAGCAAGGGAGTTGTGTAAGGATCGTGGTAAGTGGCGCTCCATTGTCTCTGCCTATCCCTGTGGGAAAAAGGCGTGACATTTTGATTGATTGATTGATTGTAAATCAATTTAATTGTATATTTTTCTACAAAAAAGCTGCGCCGAATGCAGATGCTGTGCCCGACGGATATCAAGGGAGTAAAAAGAAGTCTATAACTACCTACAAATGAAATAAAAATTAAACATGTAAATAGATAGTAAATTTGTTCATTCCTATTATAAATATCGCGAATTAATCGACCGTGGTGTAGTGGCAATGCAATGGCTACGTAAGCCGAGTGGCATGGGTTCGAAACCACTCACCGGTACCAATGCATCTTTGATATATTATGTCCTTTGGTTGTCCTGTTCCTATGCACTTTAGTAGCTTAGTATAGAAATGTATAATAAAAAAATAAAAATAAAAAAAGTAAATATTAAATTATTTTTTAGGGATTTTGTCAAGTGGCTGCAAATGTAAATTGAAATCTGGAATTTATAAAACATTTGAGATATCTGTTCGGTTTTCAACTAAGTGCTAAAGTTTAATTTCAATTCTTCCTTTCATATTCCCTCTGGTTGTAATTTAATGTGCGAGGGAGAAATCCATAAAATATAATGGGGAAATTCCTCTACCATGAACCTTTTAAGATTTTCTAATAACATTTCAACGTTTAATATCACCGCCAGCTTTTAATTTTCATTATTTTCATTATTGAATGGGGTGGGTAATCTAAAAAGTAATAGGTAAACAGTTCTTCTGATCCGGAGTAGTACCACAACTATCAAGTGTAAAGACCGTGTAGTGACTCAGTTGCGTTTTGGCAAAAGCTTAAAAATTGTCGAAAATATTGCACGGGTTCAAAACCATTTATCTGTACTAATGTATTATTGATATAATACGTACTTTGGTTGTCCTGTTTCTATGATACAAGCACTTTGGTAGCTTAGTATAGAAATAAGTAAATTAAATAATATCAAAGATTTAAAACTGGCAAGGTTTTGAACCGAGGTTTCTCAGTTTGCGTGATCATTGCACTGCCACTACATCACGGTCACCTTTGGTCATCCCAAGGTCACTTTACCAAATAAATAAAAACAAAATTATATTGCTCTTAAATACCATTTTAGATAATATATTAAACATAGGCTACCTAACGGCAATACATAGCCATTAATAATAATAAATAGCACGAGTGATTACAATTTAATCACTTAATGGTAATTTGATTTATATTGCTGTAGACTTAAGGACTATAATTAATTAATGTAGGTAACGTTGTAATATTTCTTTTGTATACATGAGTAGACTTAAGGAAGCTGGGTTGCCTAGTGCCCATAACAGTAGAGCTTGTATAAGAAGAATTGTAGATATGAGGGAAGCGAGGGAGTTATGTTAGAATCGTGGCAAGTGGCGCTCCATGTCTCTGGGAAAAAGGCGTGACAATTTGATTGATTGATTAAGTAGATTTATTATACGTTAATGTTGTCTAACGTGTTTGTATCATGGAAACTAAGACAATCGTGGTCCAGTGGGTCACGCAAACCGAGAGCACGGGTTCAAAACCATTGCCGGAAGTAATGTATTTTTGATATGTTCTTTGGTTATTCTGTTTCTATGATACAAGAATTTTAGTAGCTTTAAAGAAATGCAAATATTTAGTGAAAATTGGGCGAGTGGGCGTATTTATAAAAGATTCATTGGATACCGGTAAAATGTCGGAATACTTGTATTTGCGATTGCGAAGGGTCTACGGCGGTAGGGATGCTCTACTACAACCGCACGACCAAGCAAGTTGATGTCCACCAGGCAAGTTGAGGTCAGATGTATTTTTTTTTACATATATCTCTCTTAGTACTATTACCGTATCAATTTTAACGCCTTCTGTAAAGTTACGTTTAAAACTATGTAATTTCTAGTACAGTTCACGTTCAATTTTGATGTGATCGTAAAATTTAACGTGCTTTTAGATCGCAGTATCGCACCCCTGCCCCAACTGACCAATTCTTAACGTTTTCGAACATATTTATAAAAATTAAAGACCCAGAATGGTGTTTTTCGACTAAGAGACATCCTCAAGAAAGCTGGGTTGCCTAGTGTCCATAATCGTAGAGCTTGTATGAGAAGAATTGTAGATGTGAAGGAAGCGAGCGGTTTGCAGCAGGCGGGTTGTCTCTTCATTGTTGTCATTGAAAATAATGTTCAGCTTACATTTCTATACTAAGCTACTAAACATGCTTGTTAAATATAGTAATGGAACTGGACGATTAAAGTAAAGCTACATAGGTACATACCACCGTCAAGTATACAGACCGTGATGTGACTTAGTCGCGTTTCGGGATCAGCTTGTAAGGTGCCAGTTCCGATGAAGCCGGCATAGTGGATATGTCTGCTACTTACAGTTATTGGATGTAGTTATTGAACAGTTACCTCCATTCATAAACCGCATTCCAATTTAACATCAGCTTTTAAATTATTTTTTTGTAGAGTCATAATAAACTAAAAACATAAAACAGTATTTTATACGAGTATAATATTCTGCCATCCAGCTAAAAAGAATCGTATGTCACCCAAATGAATAAAAATTCAATTGTTATCAAATCGAATTCAAGCATAGAGCCCTCTTTTCATTACTAACGCTGTAGAATTACTTTGCTATCGGACTTTGATTGAAATGTTACCGTTGATTTTATAGCTTGGTTGAAACTAAAAAGAGGTAATAAAGATATTTTGGTAATAAACTGGTTTAGGCTTCGTTTACTTAAACTAGGTTGACTTTGGCCGGCATAGTGATTGTCGCAGTTGCCCGACGCGAAGTGACGGAATATATTGCTATTTAATTTTTATTACTAATATATAAAATTGTTACTAATATAATATAATTTTTTGACGACAGGCGTGGACGAACGGTTTAGCGACTGGTTTGTTGCGCGTAAAGTCCCGGGTTCGATCCCTTTGGGATCAGCTTGTAAGTTGCCGGTTCCATCTAGGCCGGCATAGTGGATGTGATTGCTACTCACAGTTATTGAATTGTAGTAGCAGTGACATTCATTCATGGACCACACTTTGGCTTAACATCAAGCGGGGTACTGTCATTGTCGAGTATATAAAAAAAATAAAAAAAATATGCAATGCCCATAATTTTAGAGTCTGTATGAAGAGATATTGTGAATGACGAGTTAAGTTATAGTCGATTAGTTAAATTGATGTTGAATATACCGGACTATTTTAAATGTTTAAAATTAAAACTAAAAGCATAGTTGCAAACGAAGTATAAAGTTTCTGGAAATCAACAAACTAATCAAACTTTGGATATGTGAGTAAATACGAGTATATTTAAGTATCAATTTAAAATTATCACTATTTCACGAAAGAGGTTAAGTATTAAAGGCGTAACAATGTTTGGCTTGACCAAGCTCAATATTAATTATTATTAATCATGTTTTGGAAAAAGAGAGGGACTTTGCTCAGCAGTGGCACAAATAAATACGCTAATAATAATAATAATGTTTATTAAGGAAATAAAGTTATGTTTAAATTTACATACTCTGGTGAAATCATTATTTATTTATAACTTATGACTGCAGACGGCCTGATGTTAAGCTGGAGTACGACAGACAAAGCGGCAGTCGCATTGTCACATGCCGGCCTTTGAGTCACCTCATGATCGTTATGACTAAAATGTTTGGTAATATCCCGGGTTGGCGAATTAAGCAAAAGACCACCAACCTGAATACATATCACGTGAAATACCCGATAAAAGTTTCTGAAGCAAATTGTTGATAAGAATTATTGTCGAACCGTTTATGTCGAAGCGTTGTGATGTTTTCGAAGGTTATGTAGGGTTGGAGAATTTTGATCAATATACCAGGCACTTAAACGGGCTGCTTCATTAGTAATTTATACCTTCTAAATTATGCCATCTACGTAATTTAAAATTTATTTGTAATAATTAGCTTTGGAAATTGATCAAATATAAAAAAATAATAATAAGCTGTACCTAATAGCTAGAGTTACGTGTCTTAAAACAAATATTACTTTTTATAATTGAATTTCATATCAAATTACCTAATTTACATAATTTTTATATTAATTTTGTTACCACCGTTAGCATTTGCGCTAACTAGGCACACCACGATAATGATCTAGTTCGTAAATACTTTGATGTCAGTGGGTTTAGGCTGTTCTTTCACATGCCTATACAGCGGCTCGATTGGGGTAATTTCAGGTGTTTGGTCAACATTTTGAAGATATATTTGAATGGAGGTGACTGCTACTATAGTCTAATAATTGCTAATTGCAGTCGTATTCACTATGCCTGCCCTACTTGAATTAAGCTAATCAAGTGACATAAAAAGTATTTAATAAGTTTAAAAACAAATAAATATTTAATTATGGTCGTAAACCATTAAGACGAATAGTATTAATGGTTTACGTTACGGTTATTTTTATCTCTGTAAATTCGAAAGTTTGTGTCAGTATCTATCGTATAGTTGTAACCTACGCCGATATGGGAAAATGGCGAAGAAAGTTCTGGGCTATAAAATTGTGACACTAACTTTGAACTATCCATAATATCTTTGTTTAAATAAAATACTAATTTTGCGAAACATTTTAATAATATAATTAATAAATTAATCGTTTATTTTTAAATAACATACATAGGTGTACTTAAATTTTACACTATATCTCATACTATCCTACTTAATAAGATAGAGAGAAAGAAGAGATACAAAGCTTAAATTTTAATAATTTTAGCAGTAAATCCTTCTGGTTTCATCAGGGCAGTTGTTCAGAACCACAATTCGGCAAACTAGGAACATTTTTACGAAACCACCCAGCTATTGAGATTCCATTACAATTCCGTTACCACTGCGCGTCATTACGTCGCACATGATTATGACACTCTGATGGAATCGCTTCAATACGACCTTCATGTTAACTTTTTTTTAAATCTTGAACGTGTACTTGTTATATTTATGCCTACACGTACAATAAGGTTCCGTGTTTTCCTCAAAACAAATATATTATTATTAAGTTAAAAAAAAACAATAATCAATCAAATTTCAATATTTATTTTGCGGATGCACTACAAGATCTGATTAAAGTACCCCAAAAAAATGAAGTGCGCTGAGATTTAAAACATAGAAACTGTGAAGACGGGTTTTGTAAATAATTATTAACCGTTGTTTCTATCTGTGTACAAAGGTCTTTAGGGTACCTGAGTTGAAACCTAACTATCGCGTGTTAGTAGGTGCGTGCTTTCAGCCATATAGACTGTTTTCGTACGTACCAATAAAACGTAAATTTAAAGTGCTGTATAGAACGATTATGTGCTGTAAAAGCATTATTCTAAGTATTTGTTGATAAAATTTACTTACACAAAATATTTTATTTAAATAACTCAAAACAATCACTATAAATTTACGCGGTACTCTATCTGTATGACCAATGTCTATCCCGGATTTTTATGCTATAGTTTCATTAAGGCATCAGTGGTCACACAAATCAAAAACTCCTCGGTTCATATCCACGAATTCCGATGTATTTTTGAAATACATTGGTATCTATGACAGTCATTTTTTATCCTTTGTATAAAAATGATAAAAAATATATGTTTATACAAACATTATTAACAATATAATTCAAATGCGTTGATATGTACCTATGCTATAAAAAAATATTAAACCATTCTATTCCGGTCTAGTTGTAACTGGCAATTTACAAGCTGATCCTAAAACGTAACTCAGTCACTTCACACTCTGTACTACCCCGGATCGGCAGACTGAGCACTACCCCTTTAAGACAACCAGACCTGAAGAAAATATCCACTTCTATTTTATTTTATTAATAAATATTTGTAATATTAATTAATCTACTCGTAATTATTAAATATTATAAATTAAGCTATGTAACAAATCTATGCTTCATCGGGAATCGTACCCGGGACTTTACGCGTAACGAACTGGTGTGCTAACAAATGCGTCTGTCTTCAAAATATAATTATTAAATATTACAAAAAGAAACTGAAACAAATATTTGAAATATATTGTATCCATGTAATAATAGTTACAATTAATATTATTTATTCATATTGTGGTATTTACATACTTTGTTCAAAACTATATATTTTTTATATATAAAATTATCGATAAAATATGTATGCGTACAGCACTAAGGACGCCATTTACAATTTAAAATGTGAAATAGCGAGTAATGCAATAATAAATGATGATAGAGGATTCCATTATCCTTAGTTTTTATTTATACTTTCACCGTAAACGTCACAAAACAATATCGTGACTTTTTAATAAAAAAAAACTACGAAAGTACGTCATACGAGACGATCGCTATATTAATGATTGGTTTAGGTATCAAATCGCAAGAAAGAGTATGCGGGAATTCCGTATACTGTGGCGACCAAGTTACGACTCCAAGGCATATCTCCTATACTTGTATGATCTGAGTTCTTGAGCCTATAAGGTTTTATATAAAAATTATATCCATAACTAGTAGGTATTACTTAATAAGGTGAATAAGGTACTATCTATCTCTAATACACACAGGAATAATATATAGCTACACTAAGCAATGTAAGTGTTAAATTGAATTTCGTTTTGCCTCCCTGATCCTCAATTAACTACACGTCTGTGCGTTCGTCTGTTTATTCAACCTTAACACTCTCTAACGAACGATATTTCAAACTCTACTAAGTGTAAGCTTAAGTTTCTTTATTAATAGAAGAAACAGATGCAGAGAAGTTGTGTTGTTTGTGATATTGATTCTTTGCGTTTTAATTTTTAGTGTTCAAAACATTATAATTGTTTTTTTCTATAATGTTTTTTAATAATAATGTTTTTTTATTGTGACACGACATTTGTCCTCGACCTGCCTGATGATAAGCAAGAGGAGGTCCAAGATTGACGACTGAAAAAACCGGGTTAGTTCACGGCTGCCCCAATGTCGTCACTATGCCGGCCAAAGGTGATTCTTCACGCATCGCTTGAAGGGTCCAAGGTTACAGGATTGAGATAACACATGGGCTGGCAAAGCATTCCACTTGTCGATTGTTCTACAAAGAATAGACGTACCGAACTTTTTTTGTTTGGAAACCGGAAGATGTTTTGATATTGATGATTTGATATTGATATACACTGCATATAGTTTTTTCATCGTATGTTTTTTCCAAATCATGGTAAAGTTTGACAATGCGCAACAGCGGGAAAGCTTATGCGAAATAAATGGTTTAATTGACGTTATATTTCGAAGTTTTGACTTCACTGATTATTATTATTTTTATTTATTTTTAAAAATTACGGATTACATTATTTAAATATTTACTCAAAATTACCCCTACCTTATATTAATAACAGAAAGTCAAAATAAAACTTTGTACGTCATTCAAAAAATGTTATGTTTTCCTTAAGCAGTACGCGTTTGCTCAGTAAAATAACAAAAACAAAAATTTAAATTCCTTTGGTACCGTTCAAAGTAAGGGTTGAATTACCCACCCTAAACCCTAACACACCTCTAAGCCTTTTTGTTACTGCATCAAACCACAACCTGCGCTACACGTGTTGTACTTTAATTGACTTGTAAACTGTTAACGAGGGATAAAGGTTCTACAAACATTCAAACTCCCTCTATGAGTTTTGTAGATTTTTACATTGGTTGAGCATTGGTTAAAATTATCTTGTCTTTTACTTCCGTGGTCGGAAAAGCAGCCGCATTCTATCGAACGAATAGAAATCGACAGTCGAACTAAACGGTTCGGCGCGTCGTTTCTTTGTCGAACAATCTACGTTTGGATAGCTTGGAATATGTGTTTTTATGTTTTGAAATATTTCAAGTGACGCATTAAAAATCACCTCTCCCCAGCATAGAGACGACGACTTAAAATAATAGTATATAAAACACTATATACACTATATAAAACAAAATAACAATTGTATTTCTATTAAATAAACCAAATAACAATGTTACTCTTGATTTGAATCAATCAATCAATCTGTCATGCCTTCACTCCTACAGGTAACGAGTAGAAATAGATAATAGAGCACAGCGTTCACTATTTTGACACAACTATTTTGCGTCTATCAGTTGGTTTTACGTTTCTATTCTTAACTGCATTAAATAGAATTCAGTATAAAACGTGTTAAATATTTTTCATTTGCATATGTATTTTAAACAATACTCGTAAACAATCAGTTTAATGTTTTATTTTTAAAATCCTATTATTTGTACCTACTACATTTAATAACTTCTGGATATATTATATAACTAGTTGATATTAATACCATAGATACCTATTGTTATTAAAGTACATATAATACGAGTAGTATAGCCGCAAAATTAATTATTTTAGAGATATGTTAAATAATCGCTATGTTAATTAGGTCGCTAACGGTTCGTTTAATACTGAAAGAGATGCATATTTACCTTATCACAATAAATGATAAAAACAACATTGGTATAATGTTTTTAATCATGGAGAATAAAGGATTTGTATTTATTTTATATACACTTAATCATAAAAAAAATCATAAAAAAAAAAATCATTTAAAAAGATTCTTCCTCCATCGGTCCACATAAGTCAGTATGTATGAGTTCTAACTTCTTATTTGTTTGTCTCATGCTACTCTTAAACGGTTTTCTAGCATCTTTAGCTTTTACACATATTTCACATACATTATCATTTCTTGTGAAAGTGTCCATCCCTGTCGACCATTCTTTTAAAATATTCATTGCCTTCCTGTTTAGGTGGCCGAGTCGACGATGCCATAGTAGCGACATATCAGGATTATTTAATAAATATGCCTTCTGCTGCATTATATGCATTTTATACACGCCATTCTCTTCTGACGCTTTACCAACTATTTTACCATTATTATTCTTAATAATGCCACCATTACGGTCAAAGGTTACGGTATGACCTTTCTTTACAATTTTGCTCACTGAAAGTAAATTAGCTGCTACATTTGGTACATACAAAACATCATGAGCAGTTATTTCTTCTTGATTATTATTTACATTAATTGTCAGTGGCACATCACCCACAGCTGTAGCTGTCAACTGATTATTATCAGCAGCGGTGATTTTCTGATCTGCATTCTTTACATTCTCCATGGCCTCTTTAACATTAGTCATGTGACTTGACGCACACGAATCCAAGTACCAATTATTTCGTTCTGGTCCTTGATTAGGCACATAATAACCAACGAATGCACTTCTCTCATTATTATTTATACGGCTATCATTATTTCGCCTTCTATTATTGTTATTAGTATTCTTCGTCTTATTTCTATAACAATCTTTCGCTACATGTCCTATTTTATTACATACATAGCACCTTGGGCCTCTAGATCTATTCTTATTATTAGACATAATTAGAGCTGTATTATTAATATTCTCGGTATTTGTACTCACTTTAACATCTTGGAGTAATTTAACTTTAATAGCATCTCCCGTAATGGGAATACCGGAGCTCTCCAGACCCATAATCATCGGTTTGTATTCATCAGGCAATCCTGCCAGTAATAGTGTGCCTATCCATTCGTCATCAACGTTGAAACCAATGCTGTTCAACTTTTGAGCAGTTACCATAATTTCATTCACATAACTGTCAATACTTGACTTTGAAGCTGCGTTGTAACAAGCTTCCTCAGCAGCCCTACACGCCTCGTTAAACCTGAGTCTTCAAAGGCTCTTTCTAGTTTTATCCACGCTTCCTTAGCACTAGCAGCGCTTTGTATATGTGGATAGTTGATCGGGTCTACTGATAATATTATAATAGATAGCACTCGTTTACTTGTTTTCTCATCGGGATCTTCATCACTGATCGCGCACCATACATCAATCATTTCGAGATATGCTTTCATCGCGAATTTCCAGTTGCTGTAGTTCTCCCTGCCCTTCAGCTTCTCAATTTGTGGAAGTGAAGTCTGATTTGCCATGATTGTCACTTGTATTCACGTCCGCAAAATTTTATCAATATTTATTAAAATATTTTATAATTTTACCATTCTGGGCCCATAACCCAATGTTGGGGCTGATTACGAGTGGATGTCGGACGTGGATAAAAACACAGTTAATATATATAAATTAACTTATATTAAAAACACAACCATTCTAGTGTACATCGTTCAAACCAATTCTAGACAATGTCAGTTATCCTTCATATATGGATAACTATTATATGTGGCCATGTATACATTCACAATACCAACACCTGGGGAGCAGACAGCCGCTTGTTCAATATAAAAAAACTGTCTGTCAAATACTAGTTATGGGAAGTTCGTTTCCTGAAAAATATATTGCAAACTTAATAGGTAGAGGGAGATTTTTGTTGTTACTATGTTTACTTTTTTTTTAATTTCGAGTTAAATTTAATGTTTGTTTCTGACCGTTTGCGCTATTAAATATTTGTTTAGCTAAAATTTAAGTTTGTGAAGTTTTTAATGTGAAAAGTAGTCAGAATTCTCGTCACCACGCATCTTGCAACGAGCGTTTCGTTTTCGACGTTTCGATGAATTTTAATATGCTAACAGCGCGTTAAGGCGACAGTGGTATTATAGTAAATAGTCGGCAATCAAGAGCTCCTGGTTCAAAACAAGTTGCCGTTACCAATGTATCATACTCGTACATACTTTGGTCGCATAGTTTCTATTACACAGGTACATTTAGTAACCAAGTACAAATGTAAAAAAGGAAAATAAATATATTTGAAAAATCCCTTTATAATCTAATCTAATTATTAATTTGAAACCCAAACTTTAATTTAACAATATATCTCTATATAGATATTCTTAATTAATAATTGTTAAGTAAATTTGCAATTAATTAAAAGTTAAGGATGGAAATATAGGACAGAAATAACTTGAAAATTTCCTAATAAAACTTTTCTTGGAGGCCATATCGTTGTCGCGAATCCCACTTGTATTAGCAAATAAAATTTGAATACATCTCCTTTCAATAAAATACATTATCGGTTTTATAAAGTAAACTGGAATATAAAAGATTTTTTCCTATATCCCAGGAGAGTTAATGGAAATAGAAAATTTATTTGTAGTATCCTTTTATCGCTTAATAAAATTTTAGTGTGAATTTTTATTTTTAGCCATGCGTGTTAATTTCCATTTTCTTCTACTCTTTTCTAATTTATGTTTATTTGAGTGATGAATTAAACAAATTTTATGCGGCTTATCAATTGGCTGTATCAATAGAGATAATATTGTTTTTTAAATATTAATAATGAAAACAATATTATTATTATTAAAAACAATATATCCACATTCGTTCACTTCAATCCGTAAAATATTAATAAGTATACCAGAAAGCCCTGATTACAAGTTTCCATTGTTTATTAATTTTTGATTTGATTAAGCATCTTTCCTTCAAGCATTTCTTTTAATGTTACACGACATCTGATCTCGATCCGCCTTATCGTAAGCAAGAGTCAAATCACGGTTGCCCCAGTCGCCGTTAATATGCCGGCCAAAAGCATAGCGTTAAAAAGCACCTTTGGTTGCCTTAGTGACGACGACTGACTATAAACTTTTGGAACTAAACAGAAATATTAAAAAGATAAGGGGTGAGGGGCAGAATAATTTACTTAAATAAAATAAAAAACTCCATAAATATATTATAGCTGAGAATATGTTGGTGGAACTTTTGAGATATCTCTATTGAAATTTACGCTGGACTAACAACATAAACTTTTTCTAGTGCTCGTATATGTTTAAGCTTTGTTGAAGTGGTTAAAAGTTGGAAGGGTTATATTCAGATCCTCACTTCATTCGTGTAGACGTGTCGACTGGTACGGCTGGTTGGACTTGTGTTTTTAACATAGCGATGTTTTAAGTATCCTTTGTACGTATTTGTAGATAGGTACATTGGTATTGAACGACACGTTGAGTGCGTTTTATGCAAGCAGGTAGTTATTTACCTGAAGTGGCAGTCGCCTCTATTCATGTATTGCACTCTAGCTTACCACCAGACAGGGTACAGTCATATTATATTAAAAATAGAACATAAAAAAAGTAAAATCCAAGGTTTTAGTGGTAGTCAGACAGTTGGTGGTTATTTTCCCAGTCTGCTGATTCGGAGTATTACTATCACTTTCACGTGTGCAGACCGTGTAGTCGCGTTTTATAATCAGCTAGTAAGTTGCCGGCTCTAACAAGCCGGTATAGTAGATACAATTGCTACTGCAGTTATTCAACTTTACCCGGCTTAACATTAGACAAAAATACTCTGTGAAATTGCAGGGTTGCTAGAGTTCCCGTGACCCTGAGGTGATACTGATATCGCCTAATTATTTAGACAGCTCGGCGCTGAGATACGTACTTGTACACCTATTAACAATTATTAGCCTGTGTAACCTTTCATTTAATTAAATACTGTAGGTACTTACTTATTTATAGATATTCCCCCTCGCAAAGGAACTTCTTAGTTGTTGTTTTGTGTGAGATAAGAAGCAGACTATATACCAATAGACGTAGCATCAATGACTATGAAATGTGAATCCCATTAGCAGCTGTGCGTACAGAAAATTAGCACGTATGTACGCTGTTATAAGATTTGAGTATCCAAATGGAATAAAATTAAAATGTTAAGGCCTTTTACCAATAATAATAATTATTTTTAATTTTATTTATTTTTATAATATATTTCTATACTATGCTACTAAAGTCCTTGGTATCATAGAAACAGGATAACTAAAGTACATATATTAAAGATACATTGGTACCGGTGAGTGGTTTCAAACCCTCTCGGCTTGCGTAACCATTGCACTGCCACTACACCACGGTCGCCTTAATTATACTCGTACTAGCGGTATATTTTACATACTAAAGTCTGAAGATGTTTAGCCTATGTTAACAAGTCAGTACATTTTCTTGCTGTAAATATCACTGAAATTTACTCCCGAAACAGGTAAAGTTTCCCCTTATAGAGGTGTTCTTTTACAAGTTTTTTTTTGCAATTCGCAAGCTCTATTGATTTGAACTTATGTTTGAATAGTCGGTAGAGATACCGTTTTATATTTGGAATTCAATCTGTTTTTTTTTACAAATATTCTAAAATACAGTTTGCACAATTGTCTATTTTTCATTCGATTCGAGATTTTTGAATATTCTATCTACCTAAATTCTATATATCTGTCAAAAACAGATAAACATATTTATTCTTTTGATTTTATGTTAAGAAAGCGAGTGAGTTCAGGTTCAATCAGGATCGTGGCAAGTGGCGCTCCATTGTCTATGCCTATCACTGCGTGACAATTTTATATTGATTTTGATTTATTAATTTAATTATGTATTTGTTAAGCACCTCTGGCCGGAAAAGCGATGCGACTGAGACAGATGTAAACTGAGTCTTTTTTTCAGTCGCACTTGGACATCCCGTTGCTTACTATAAGGCAAGTCTAGGTCAGATGTTGAGTAACAATAAAACAAATGTATATATTTAATTTTAGTATCTTCATAGCACCAACCTTTTTTTATTATAAGGTTATGCTGATAAAGAAAGACGCTTTTTGTAATTGAAAATGAAGTATATATATATATAACATAAAAAAATAATTTCTTTACATTATATCTTACTAAAAAGAAGTTAAATATTTAGTTATAAATTATAAAGGTATATTTAGTAACATAGGATAGTTAAAAAAAAAGTAAATAGTATCTAGATAATGATTTTAAATATAAATAATTATTATAAATTTCGTACGTATATATGTATATAAAGTACGTACGATTACATCCATATTTTTGATGGAAAAATAACGACTGCTTCAAACTTATCACATTTTAGGCCATTAAATATAAAATCTCTTGACATTACTAGAGGGGTAAGTAGGATATATCGATGTTAACTTCCTTCATGAACATTTCAATAAGTTACAAGAGTTTCGTGACTTCAGGAAATACTTGATGATGTTCACGCACGCACCTATAACGTGTCAGGAATAACAACTTGACACGTATCTATGAATCAGACAAATAGAATTTACCAACGTTAAAAACAATTTGTTGGAACAATTTTTGCCTAGTTGGAACCGACAAGTTACAAACTGATCCCGAAATCACTTTACGGTCTGTATACTTGTAAGTGGTGGTACTACCCCGGATCGGCAGATTGAGTACCACTGCCTTCCACTCTTTAATGTCAAGACAAAATAAAAAAGTACTGTGTTGTTTGTAGTTATAAAAGGCGGCCTTATTGCCGTTCTGCATTATATATCAAAGTAAAATTGATCCATACAAGCATAAAAATCACATTTTACGACGGCCATTTAATATTCCTTTGTTTATAAGTATTTAACTGTCAGAAGAAACAAGCTATACCTTGAATTATGCAAGAAGCTATACTAACTTAGTATATTAGGTTATAATGTCAGGTCACACGCCTGCGTCTTTAAACTTTGTTATATTATATATATATATTTATAAATACTTTTTTTATTGTGGACTCGACATATGACAGCACTCCGCTTGATGTTAAGCTGGAGTGTGGTCCATGAATGGATGCCACTGCTACTACAATTCAATGACTGTGAGTAGCAGTCACATCCACTATGCAAGCCTAGTTGGAACCGGCAACTTACAAGCTGATCCCGAAATCACTTCACGGTTTGTATATTTGTAAGTGGTGGTTCTACCCCGGATCGGCAGACTGGGTACCACTGCCTACCACTCTTTGATTCAACTGTAAAGTGAAGTGGAATTCATAGTTGAAAGGTGTTTAAAAACCAGTTCAGTTTCAAAATAGATTAATTCACAGAACCTTTTTCAGTATTATTATGAAATCTTTGAATGTTTTAATATAGATAGATCTTTAATAAATAGGTCATCTAGATATTTTTAGTTCTTTATTGTATGACTAAAAGGTACTGAAAATATAAATACAAAAAGTATTTATTAAAGGCACGTCTTGCAAAAAGAAGAAAAGTGCAGTCGTTGAGGTAATTTGTACCAAATATTTATGCAGTTGTCATCGAGTGCATGGAGGTTTATTTGGTTCGCTTCCTGGAATCCGATTCTTAAATACTTTGGTTCAGTTTATTGGAAATAAAATAATTAATGTAAGGTGAGAGTATTTTGTCAGGACTGCGAAAAGTGCGCCTTTCTGTGTGGAAATTGAGATGGGACAATTTGATTGTAGATATTTTTACCATGGTAAAAGAATATTCACATTAAAAAGTAAATCAATCAAATTATCACGCCTTTTTCCCACAGGGATAGGCAGAGACAATGAAGCGCCACTTGCCACGATCCTGACACAACTCCCTCGTTTCCTTCACATTCACAATTCTCTTCATACAAGCTCTATGGTTATGGGCACTAGGCAACCTAGCTTTCTTGAGGATGTCTCCGATTTAGTCAGCAAACACCCTTCTGGACCTGCCTTGTTTAAAGCATACATTCACATGAGAAAAGTAAATCAAATTGAATAATTTATTCAATGTCATAGGTAAGTTATATTGATCTTATTAACTATCATCATCATTGCTCAGCCATAATAATGTATCCCCATAGTACTCGTTTATGCTAAGAGTATAATTTGCTTTATTGACCTATATGCAATGATATTTAAAAAAAGACGTAGATATGTTATACGTAATCCGAACAAGGCACGTAAAAACTATGCTAATAAGCAAACCTGAACTCAGTGTCGCGAAGCAGAGCGACATATATTTGTCACTTCCACTTGTATGTATTCCTAGTTGTAGTAGATCATTAAAACTCGGGCTTTTTGCTAACACTATAACTCATGTAGGTGACGTATCTACTCATTTAATATAATTGTCTATATGGCAAAGAGTTCGCCTCATAATTTTAAGAGATAGTAAAATTATGAGGAGCAGACAGTTAATGGTCATTTCCCCAGTCTTATTTAATTTGCTGCGCCTTATTTAGTCTTATTTAAGTGTACTTGTATATAACCGTGAAGTGTCCCTGGTATGAATGGATACGAGTACATATCCATTCACGTTTCGAGTTTAGCTTGAAGGTCGTCGGTTCCATTTACAACTACAACGAATAGTGGATACGACTGCTGCATGCAGACAATTGTCTGTGGCAGCTATTGTCTCCATTATTAATTAGAACTCCAGCATAAGGATAAGGAGAGATATGTCATATGTCGTGTCATATTCCTTTTTTAATTTTTTATTATTATTTACATTACTATACGATGCTACTAAAGTGCTTGTATCATAGAAACAGAACAACCAAAGTATATATAATATATCAAAAATACATTGGTACCGGTGGGTGGTCTCGAACTCGTGCTCTCCGGTTTGTGTAACCATTGCAATGCCACTGCACCACGGTCGCCTTATCTACGATGTAGAGTCATTACGGGAATATAATATTATTTTTCAAATTAAATTGTTATTTCTACACAAGAATACGCCGTCACATCTCTCTTTGAGGCACTCGCCTACTGGAATATATTGAATACTTGATTCTGTAAATATTCTCGAAAACGACTTGTTTTTGAAAATCTTTTGAATTCTAACTTTTATTTACATACAGAATGCCCCATTTCCCATTGGATATTTCAGTTACAAGGATCTTTATTATTTTCTTAGATTTTCCGCGAATATTGATTAATGAATTAAACAAATTTTATGCGGCTTACTATCGCGCCAAACCAAATGACACCGTCAGTTATTTTGCGAAAAATTGAATTAAACTGGGAACAAAAAAACAAAATCAAAACATCAAACAGGGTAGTTTTGGAAACAATAACAGCATCAACCAATAGGACGACCAACACCTTAGTCTCTCCGTGAACACGATGGCTGCAAAGCTCTCTAAACGTCGAAATAATAAAATAAAATACGAGGATCTTCGTTATGTTTTTTTTTTATTATTGATGCCATAGTTTTTTTTGTTTAGGTCGTCTAATAAAATTAGCCCGCATCTTGTTAAGTTGGGGCACAGCCTATATGTTAAGATGACTGCCGTTGCAGACAGATTGCAGCAGCCTTGTCAACTATGCCTGCCTCCTAACAGTTCTTTGGCCGGCACAGTGATGGCGAATAGGACAGAACTGACTTAGTTTTTTTTAAATTCTCGAACCCGTGTCCTCAGTTTGCGTGAACCTTTGCACTGCCACTACAACACGGTCGCCTTAAATTGATTCAATTTTAATCGCTTTTAATGTTTAATTTTATTGACATATTACCGACGATTTATTAATTTTATAACTCATTATTTGACTAACAGAAATCAACATGATAATTATTATTGCATTAACACAATAAACACGAATCAAACACAAAGAACTTAAGGTTTTCGAAAACAACAATAAAGAGGGTTAAACTTTTGTTTTCGGAAGACGAAAAAGGAATTTGTAAAAAAAACTGCTCCAAGCCTAATTCAAATTCTTTAGCATTATATTAAAAGATACGAAACTTCTTTTGAGCATCAAGTACGTTTCGCTTGTAAGACAAAAACGAAATTTTAGGAATACTGTCAGAGACAACCTTAAAAAAGCTGGGTATTTATTCTCATAACCGTAGAGCTTGTATGAAGAGAATTGTGGATGTGCAGGAAGCGAAAAAATTGTATCGGATCGTGGCAAGTGGCACTCTATTATCTTTGCCTATCCCTCTAAGAAAAAGGCGTGATAATTTGATTGATTGACTATGTAACTCGCGTGATTCAATGCAGCATTATTTGTAATATTAGATTGGTTGTTACAAAAAAAAAAGTTTATTAAAGAGGTAGATAAAATCGTTTCAAAGGGTGTTTAAAGTGGTAGGTTAATTGCCCAGTCTGCCGATCGGGAGTAGTAAAGAACCTGAAGAAAAAAAGAGCGCTGGCAATAAAGCACAGTAACTTTTTTTGTTACCTACTAACTTTTCGTTTTACGAATATGCATACAATTAAAAATATTATTAAATATGTGCACGACTCTATATATGCTCGGATCTCTGATCTCTTTTTCCCTGCCGGTATCTATACCACCACTTTTAAATATAGAGTCGCGCGGTATCACATTGAAAATTGTCAGTTCCAAAAAAGTAGCACAGTTAATGCGACTGCTGTTTGTAGTGATTTATCTTTAGTAGCAGTCGCCACCTCTATTCATGGACTGCACTCTAGCTAAACATCAGGCGGGGTGCTGTCATACATCAAACTACAATAAAAAACTTTATGTAATACAATAAAACAATATTATAATACCACCACTTACAAGTATACAGACCGTGAAGTGATTTGGTCACGTTTCGGGATCAGCTTGTCAGTTGCCGGTTCCATCTAGACCGGCATAGTGGATGTGATTGCTACTCACAGTTATTGAATTGTAGTAGCAGTCCATTCATTCATGGACCACACTCTGGCTTAACATCAAGCGGGGTGCGGTCATATGTCGAGTCACAATAAAAAAAATTGTAACGTAGACTAATTATTCTATTAAATTTTCTAATTAATCAAATAATAATATAAATTAATTTGATTAAATTTCGCTTTTGATTAATAATCAGGCCATTCTATAATGCACTTTTGTTCCGGAAGAATTGACGGAAATAATCATCTTGATGTAAAAGCTAGGTATTAAAAAAAACATTAATTACCACTATGGTAGGTTTTATTCGTTTTACGAGTATTACGGAGTCCGGTAGTTGTAACTACTCCAGAGAGTTAAAACACTCACAAAACCGTATTACACTATATGTGAGCTCTTTATTATTCATTAATTAATAAATCTAACAGAATTTTAGGAGCTTATTATTTCATACTCACAGTATGTGCTTGACGTAACCGTACATTATCATATTTCTCATTAAATACACCCGAAAAGTGTTGTTTGCTAACTTTGATGTACACCGCCACTTTCATGCAAAGTTTAGAAAATTTCAACTCGTTCCTCCAAACTTTTGGAAGCATATTATTTTCTATTTAAAATTTATCATGTAATTTACGGGCGTTGTATCTACTTGTGGTTTATTTTTAATTTTTGTTTCAAAATGATTTTTTTTAATGTATTTATTGTGACTGGACATATGACAGCACTCCGCTTGATGTTAATCTGGAGTGTGGTCCATGAATGGATGTCACTGCTATTACAATTCAATAATTTTTATTTTATTTTTTATTGTGACACGGCATCTGACCTCAACCCGCCTGATGATAAGCAAGAGGAGGTCCAAGAGTGATGACGACTGGAACAACCAAGTTAGTTCCCGGCTGCCCCAGCCGCCGCCACTATGCCGGCCTAAAAGGCCTGTAAGTAGCAGTCACATTCACTATGTCGGCCTAGTTGGAACCGGTAACTTACAAGCTGATCCCGAAACGCAACCAAATCACTTCACCGTCCGTATACTTGTACAACCCCGGATCGGCAGACTGGGTATCACAGTCTTTGATAACCAGATCCGAAGTAAATATAAGGCTAGTCATACTTTCATTCAAGCACTTACTTACGAGTATTTGCTAGTAACCATGAGTATCACAGACATGATCGATAAATAAGAAACCAGTTCATCAAATTCGTTTTAGTAAGTAATCACCTTGAGAAACAAACTACCTTTGTTTACCGTTACTATAAAAAACACACGGCTGTAACAAGTAGGCCTAAATAATCAGAATTCAAACAACGATCAAAGTTACAAAAATAGAAGGGAGCACCTATAATGTCTCTAATATATTTTAGGGAGTTCTTTTTAAGAGTAACAACCTAATATATTATAGGGTGTGCCTAGTATTACCGAGGGCTTAGGTAAATCTCTTTATGTCGAAGGATATTGATGCCCACGAAAGTGTATTCCCCTTACAGATTTTAGCGTCGCGTGGGAGGACCATAATTCGATTCCAATTTAATTTATATAGGTAAGGTTACTTTAGAACATCCGCTTTCTCTTTGGATCATCATTTTGTTTTCAAAGGAAAACTGTGAGTTAATGGGCAGATGGCCGGAAGAGAATAATTATAAGCAATAATTAGTTAAAGCTTGTTGTTTGTTATTTAGTACTAATCTACTTTTAACGTTATTTGTATAAATAAGTTCATAACTTTTACAAGTTAAACATCATGTTTATTAATATTTAATAAACAAAATAAATAATAAAATGAGAGAAGGCGAATCAAACATTTTATATATATTTCATCATTTTTATACTAAGCTACCAAATGTACTTGTATGATGAAAACTGCGCCACTGAAGTACGTTTGTTTATAAATTACCAACTTATTCCTGGCATGTTTAACAATTACAATTGACGATTGCAAGAATGCAATTCCAACAAACAGTTACGCTTCCATTTCCACGGAGGGAGGTAGAGATAACAGGGCTCTACTTTCCACGATATTGACAAATTCCTTGATTCCTTAACCAACCAATCAATCAAATTGTCTTGATTGATTGGTTGGTTAAGTAATCGGATAGAATAAGGAATAGCACGGTGCGCGATAGAGTTGGTTTGGTCCCTAAATGATAATAAAAATATAATTTTACATCAGGATTACCTCTATAACCTGTTTATGAGTAAAATTTAATTTAACTAAAGCAATTAATAACATAAAACAAAAATAAAGTTTTATTACTTTAAATAGTTTATTTTTGATGTCACGCTTTCATCAAGTTAAAATGGACGAAATATAACTTTTACTTTGATTTAGTGATGTAGATTATAAAGTTATATTGCTACCAACAAAACCTTCAGTTTATGCTAACGAGGTAGGTACGTTTGATATTTGTAAAAGACTGAAGATATTACTTTTTTTTAAATCTAAAAGTTGTATCTAATTTTTATTAGTTACTTGACGCGACATCTGACCTCGACTTTGCTAATAGTAAACTAGAGGAGGTCTAAGAGCATCGATGTTTATAAATATAACTTAGTTTACGGTTGCTGGTCATTTTTTTCAGCTTTAATATACAAGCCCGGTAAAACTGATTATAACCCGACTTTAATTAGTTTTATTAGTCAAGACGAATTCTACTCAGATGTGGTCTGATAGCGGCCTTCAAGGATAAAATGTTACAATCGCTGATGACGAAGATCTTCGACTAGTTATGTCAATCAATCAATCAAATTGTCACGCCTTTTCCCTACAGGGATAGGCAAAGACAATGGAGCACTACTTACCACGATCCTTACACAACTCCCTTGCTTCCTTCACATCCACAATTCTCTTCATACAGGCTATGTGGTTATGGGCACTAGGCAACCTATGCATACTAGTTATGTATGCATGTGAAACATGAACCCTGGGTAAGTATGATCGAAAAGCCCATCAAAGTCATACAAAAGCTATGGAACAGTCCAATCTAAGTGACAAACATGGGTCGCTGTGTAGCTAAATAAAAATGGGTTTGAGTCAGCCACCTGTCACCAAAGGAAAGAGAAATAAGAGCGTGGATACCGCGACAGGAAGGGGAAGTGTTAGAAAGATCTCTTACTAGATGGGTCAAGCGACGAAGTCAAAGCTACTGCCAAAGCATTCTACAGTATATAACAAAAAAATAAATTTTTTGTTATAACAAAAATACATTAGGCTCATTTAAAATAATTTAATTTTATAAATAATATCGATTTTAATAATAAAGTAAGTACAAAGCCATTCGTTTGAAAAAAGGTACTTTTGTAATTCCGAGTGTAAAATTTTCCGCAAAAAGCTGAATAAGTTATTTGCTCAGTTTTTATTCAGCGAATGTAGTAGATGAGAATCGAGGACATTGGCGGTGAATAAATTAGGTTTAGACTTCACTGCGAGCGGTAAAACCTAGATGCCTTTTTGCACTTTCAAACGCTCTACTAACTTAATCGATTTAGTATGTTCGGTCGCAAAATCTATACGGAATAGCTCTTTCAGTTTTATTATGAAAAACTGTGTGCTTTATATTCCTTTTTTTGTAAATTGACTTTCGTTTAGATTTAATAACCGTATTTTATGAAGATATTTTGTCTATATTAACCTATTTCTAAAAGAAGCTAGACTTCGCAACGCTATCATTCAGCTTGTATGAAGAATAGTGAATGTAAAGGAAGCGAGAAAGTTAGGTTAGAATCGTAGAAAGTGGAACTCCGTCGTCTCTATCTAACCCTGTGTGGATTGAGGCTTGATAATTTGATTGGTTTGTTAATAGTAAAACTTGCATATTATTAATGCTTAATACATTTCAATTACATGAATATATATATATTTATTTAAAAACTTAATGCACAATAGTACAAAGGCGGACTTAATGCCAAAGGCATTCTCTACTTTAGGAAGTTGATCCGACAATGTAGATAAGAGGTAGGGTGCAAAAAAAATTATAAAAATAGGTAACCAATAACAATATGAGAAATATATAAATTATTCATATATACACAAATATATGCATAGATATATAGATACACAAATAACATGTATAACACATACATAATATAATATAATACAATACAATATAATATAAACAGTATTATCATTGGGTAATAAAATTACCCAATGATAATACTGGTATAAACGTATATCTACATTATAGATATAAACGTATCTATAATGTAGGTTTATCAATTATACAATAAAAATGTAACGAGTTTATTTCTACAGGTATAAGCATAGAAAATGGGGCGTTGCTTTCTACGACCCTGGCATAATTAACAACCTTCATTCTCTTCATACAAGCAGCTCCCATGTTTTTTACGTTTCTATACAAGCTACTAAAGTGCTTGAATCATAGAAACAGGACAACCAAAGTACATATATCAAAGATACATTGGTACCGGTGGGTGGTTTTGAACACGTGCTCTCGGTTTGCGTAACTATTGCGCTACACCACGGTCGCCTTTAGGAATAGGTACTTATTATACCTATAACTTAGTATTGCACTTAATGCAATCCAAAATATTGCATTAGATAGAAAAATAACCCGCTTTATATCCAAACGTATCGGTAAAAGTATTTGGACTAGCTTATCAACAATTCCGAGTAGTCACTTTAACGAGAGGGATAATAATACTGGAATCTAAAGAGGTAATAAGTAGATGAGCTCATCGCCCACAGGCACATGGAATTGGGGAATTTCCTTCCGATGTTTCTCTTTGCCGATGAACCGCCTTTCTATAAGAAATGTAGGTTCATTGGCACGTGTTTATAATTGTATCTTAGCTGCGAGTGCGAGTCCGTAGCACGAATTATTATTATTAAAGCACACACTTGCTCTAATGAATATAATTGGCGAAAATTTGTTAAAGAAATGGCATTGGAATAATAAAAATATCCTCGTGGAAAGTTTCAGTATTAGGCAGACAAAATTTATACAAGATATTAAATAAAATGACTGTGGTCTAGTGGTGGGATAAATGGTATTGCAAAGCAAGAGCTCCTACTCAAAACTACTTGCCGGTACCAATGTATATTTGTTATACGTACTTTTGTCGTTCTGTTTTTATGATACAAGCATGCTTAAGGGGCAGTGGTAGGTGGGTTTAGGAGTGGCAGGCAATGGTGCCCAGTCTGCCAATCCGCGGTAGTATCACTAGTTACAAGTGTACAGACCGTGAAGTGATTCGCGATCAGCTTGTAGGTTTCTGGGTAACTAGGCTGGCATAGTGAATTGCTACTTTATCTTAACTAAACTACAGTAACTACAGTTTTCTTAACTAAAGTAGCGCCTTCATGGAACGCACTCTAGCTTAACATTAGGCGAGGTTATATGAGTAGCTATAGAATAAACGCTAGGTATAAAAATGTAACATAAGTATTATTGCAAGAAAAAATGAAAATTTTCAAAATGTAAAATTAGTGAACTAAAATAAAAAGTATTCAACAAACTAGCTGTAATTAAAACAGAAACAGTAAATAATTGCACAAATACTAATATATATATTTTAAAAGTTCATCCGGCCAGTTGATGGTGTTTGGAACATTTGGACGGTTGCCAGATAATTTCATAGCGTATTTTAAATTTCAAGTTTATTTTTCATTTCAATTCCCTTGATTCCAATAGAGTGCGTTTGCTCTGATAAAGTTGCCGTATTAATTTTCATTATTTTCTCCTAAAATAACAAACATATAATATAATTAAATATGATGAAAAATCTTTCTTTTACCTACGTAAGAATAAGGTTTTCATTCATTATCATCATCAGCCAGAGGGCGTCCACTGCTGAACATAGGCCTCCCCCTTAGAACTCCATTCCGAACGACAAAATGCCAGTTGCATCCACCGGTTGCTCGTGACTTTTACTATGTACGCTGCGTCTTCCGGTTCGTGATCTCTACTCTAGAACCTTTCTTTTCCATGTCGGTTCTTCGAGCGATTTCTTAAGGTTTTCATTAGCCTTGGTCAATTTAAAGTGTAGAGACCGTAAAGTGGCTCAGTCGCGTTTTGGAATCAGCTTTAAAGTTGCCAGTAACAACTATGCCACATATTATGTTTATTGTGTAATTAATGGGGATGTAGTGACAAGGATTGACAAAGGAATGCTTCGATGGTTTGGGCACATGGAAAGGATGAGTGAAAGTAGATTAAAGGAAGGAATTTTTAAATCTCATGTGAATGGATCGTTAAACAAGGCAGGCACAGAAGGGTGTTCGCCGATCAATTTGGAGACATCCTCAAGAAAGCTAGGTTCTCTAGTGTACATAACCATAGAGCTTGTATGAAGAGATTTGTGAATGTGAAGGAAGCGAGGGAGTTGTATCAGGATCGTGGCAAGTGGCGCTCCATTGTCTCTGCCCATTCCTGTGGGAAAAGGCGTGACAATTTTATTTTTATTGATTGTAATGTTTTTAAAAAATATTAGATACATTAAGTACTGAATATTATTTTTAATATATTTTGTTGCGAGTAGTATCTTGAATACTAGGATTTTGTTAGAGGGGTTTTAAGAGATGTAAACAAACAGTTGATAGTGAATGCCATTGCTATTTGCAGTTACTTAACTGCAGTTCTTACGTTCTTAGACCGCACTCTAATCAAACGCATACCAAGATAAATATAAAATAATGCTTTCAATATACAAGTCTATGTTATAAATTGCACCTTGTGGTATATGTATAAGATAATCGTAAAGCGTTTAAGGCTCTAGGGGTGGTTTAGGCAATATGTCGTGTCAGATAATTCGTGCTTACCGACAATAAATGGATAATATAGTAGAAGCAATTTCTGCTGTCTGCAGGGAGTTACAGTAAGCAATTATCTAGTAGGTTTACTCATTTACCTATTCCCTCAAGATTGTACTACATTTAATAAGGTGCAAACTGTATGATATCTATAGATATCTAAAAACCAGAGAGCTAGTTTTTGAGCTGCACAGTTACTAATTTTGTTACTTTTCATTGGTCAAATGTGTATACGTTTTAAAATATTGTCAACCACTTGCACGACTGTACAGATACGCGGACTTCCTTTTGCCATTGTCGTCCAGCGCTCTTTTTATTCGCCGAACGTTATACCTATATTTTTTGATGTGGCGTACATCTGATCTCGAATTGCCTAATGTGAGAAAGAAGAGTTCCAAGAGCGAGTTTTTAATGCTTCGCTTGAAGGATCCAAGATTATAAAATGCGAAGAACACATGGGCTGGTAAATCATTCCACATGTCCATTGTACTACAAAGCAACATTATAATATTATTTATTATTGTGGCTAGACATGTGTTTGGCTGGAGTGCGGTCTATAAAAGCAGTCACATCCATTATGCCGGCCTAGTTAGATCCGGCAACTTTCAAGCCGATCCCCGAAACGCGACTAAGTCAAACTGACCACAAACTTACCCTTAAATGTTTAATTTATATTAATTTAGCATTAACTCTGCAATATTAAGACGACCGAGGTGTCAACAACCTTCTGGGTCAAAATCACTTAATAATAATAAAAAGTAAAAAAAACGTATGTTTGCTTTTCATTAAATAGCTTTGTACTCTTAGGTGAAAGTTAAGTGAAAACAATTTGTGCAATTGTAACACAAAATAGCCTTTGTTGTTCGCAGTTAAAATCCTCTAATACTAAGTTGAGAATTTTTCTCGACCTCTTTAGACTCAAACTATTTGTCCCATTTACTTTGTGACCCAAAATTACTTTTTTTGTTATTATTATTCGACTGAACTTTATCGTTTTGTGTGTAATTAACTAGCACAATTAATGATATTTACATATTTAGGAAGTAATAAATTACTTATTCTGGAACTTATTCCAGTTTTAAGTAGTTTTTACTTTTGCTATCAGTTTGAGGTTCAGTACAACTTTATTATTGAATTACACAGCCTATTAAAGATTTATGAATATTTATTCAGTCTTAGAAATGGTTTTATAATGTTGATTAATTTATTTGTTGATATAAATTATCATGCTTCAATTCCCACCATGATGGATAGTGGACGTCACTTTCCGCGATCCTGACACGATTCTCTCACTTCCTTCAGATCCACAGTTCTTTTATGGTTATGGGCAGCTTACATATAATTTAAATTAGGCTAATATGATGTCATTTTCCAAATGCAGGGGATTTGAAAACAGGAGTATTTACTATATTATGTAAGTTGTTTCATCATTATTATCTAATGTTATAAATATTTTCGTACACTTGTTGCTAAAGATTTAGTTCAGGATATTTTCTGTTCTTACTGTATTATTTTAGTTGTGTGCGCCTGTAATGTGCACACATATCAATCAATAAATCAATCAAATTGTCATGCCTTTCCCCACAAGGATAAGCAGAGAATATGGAGCTCCACTTGCCACGATCCTTACACAACTCCCTCGCTTTCAATCATATCAAACTAATTGTTTTTTTTTTAAATTAATTTTAATGGTGTAATACGTATACTATTGGTGCGCCTATTTTATGTCTATCAATAAATAAATATAAAATAAACACAGTAAAACAATTTTATTAAAAGTTTAATAAGTTTTTTGGTCAAAAATTGGCAACGGAATGGAACAGGTTGCAAAAGGTGGGGGATACAGTTAGATTTATTACCTGCCAGTAATTAAAACTTGGGGGAAACTCGTCAAATTGCAGTAAAGTGCGAGTTGTGAGGTAAGTAGCAGTGTGCGAGTGTGCGTTGGTGGGGGTAGAAATGCCAGTCACTGCTATTCGTGAACCCCCTCACTTTACCGACAAAGTATATTTTGTTATACTAGTTAGAAAGTAATCCTTGCCGCTATTATAATGGAGTTTTCAGCTTAGATAGCTTCAATCAAACAGCTGTCGTTCTTTACTGTACGTTTGTTGTTTTATTATTTATTTTATATCCATTCTATATGAATGATTTTTGAAGATTTATTTTATTGGGGCTCGATATATTATGAGAGCATCCTGATTTTAAGCTAGTGTGATGTCCATGAATGGAGGCTTCAATTGGATAGGAAAAATGTGCACGCGTGATTTTTAATCCAATTTTATAACTAATATAAATAAATTCAAAAATGCTTTGCCTGCTCATATGTTCTCTTCATCCTATGACCTTGGATCCTTCAAGCGATGCGTAAAGAAGCACCTTTGGCACCTTTGACTGAGGCAGCCGTGAACAAACTCGGTTTTCTCAGTCATCGTCACTCTTGGACCTCCTCTTGTTTATAATCTGGCGGGTCGAGGTCAGATGTCGTGTCACAATAAAAAAAAATATTTATACGCCGCCCTTAACATGTCCTTAGATCATTAATAACGATATTCCAGTCAAGGCACATTATTGCGGCGTAATTATAGGTTATTATTAAGAGGGTTAAACTTGAAAGTCATTTTGTACACAGTAAGTCAAGTAAGCAAATTAAAATAACACCAAGCCCTATTCAAATCAATGTCAAAGTAATGTACAACACAAAGTCAAAAACTTATTTGGAAATAGTCTGGAGGTACTTTAGGCTGCCTTGCGTTAAACAAGGCAGGCCCAAGAGGGTGTTTTCCGGTCAAATCGGAGACATCCTCAAGAAAGCTAGGTTGCCTAGTGCCTATTACCGTAGAGCTTGTATGAGGAGAATTGTGCGTGTCACGCCTATCCCTGTAGGCAAAAGGCGTGACAATTTGATTGATTGATACTTTGATGGCTGTATACGGCGCTGGTGTCTGTCTATACACCCATCTGTGGAAAATTTGCTTTCATCCTGGGTAAAAGGTGAACCCTCCGTTAGGCAGGTGATCCAGGAAAAAAAATGAGTTAAAACTGAACTCGAGTGAAGCCTGACTCTGGAGATAGTGAATGAATGCCTCTCATGAATTTATTCCTTACACTAACGAAAACTATTTTACGAAAAGTGCGCGGCCAAACCATATTACGTTTTTAAACTACAGTTGCGTTACTTATCCGCAGATTTTAAAAGCTTTACCTTATTCATTTCCAATAGATAACCGCTCAAATAAACAAATTGTTACGCCTCATTTTCACTTTGCACAATCTTGACACAATTCTCTTTTAAACAGTGGTGTAACTAATATTGTGTAATTATCCTAAATCTTAGGCTTCTTCATGCTTCCCACGCTTTCTCACGTCAAGTGGTAGATAATAATGGTCTCTTAAACCAAGAACTCCCGGTTCATAACCACTTGTCGGTACCAATGTATCTTTGATATGTAGGTCATCCTGTTTCTATGACGCAAACACCTTTAGTATAGATATGTAAACAAAAATGACGCGTTGGTGCTTCTACAAGTTTTGTTATATTTTGTATTTTGCCTATATATTGACAATTAAATCAAAGAGTGGTAGGCAGTGGTACCCAGTCTGCCGATCCAGGGTAGTACCACCACTTACAAGTATACAGACCGTGAAGTGATTTGGTCACGTTTTAGGATTAGCATGTAAGTTGCCGGTTCCAACTAGGTCGGCATAGTGGATGTGGCTGCTACATACAGTTATTGAATTGTAGTAGCAATAACATCTATTCATGGACCACACTTCAGCTTGACAACAAGCGGGGTGCTGTCAAATGTCGAGTCGAAAAAAATAAAAAGAGAACCAAAATATATTTTTTTTAAATGTCGAGCGAAATGTTAAGAAAAAAAAGGGTTTCTTATCGAATTCAAATTATAACGATAAGGCCCTGTAATTATCGCGGTACGCAATTAACAACGATGTCAAGTGTTTAGGGGCTTTAATTAAATCGAGTTCCTTCTAAAAGGGTTTCCAAAAGGTACATTTACCAGTCCAGCTGTCAAACAATAATGAAATTATGTTATATTACGTTATGTTAATTATGATCAGTACAAATATTCCTTTGGTTTTGAATTTTATAATTTTGTCCAAGTTGATGTGGGTCCCGGTTAAATTTAGCTACAGAAAGGCCCATTTGTAAATAAGTCAACAGAGCGGGTGTAACGATGTATGAACCGTGATCACAACTATGATCAATAAAAAAACTTAAAGCCAGCTTAATCCTAATTATTTGTCTTATTTTATTCGCGATATCCAAATGTTTTATGATGACTTCTTCGCTAAATTTTTTTCTATTTAAGGCAAGTCCAAGGGTACCTTGGAAGTGTTTCGACGTCACGAGGTACTCTATATTTGATATCGGATGGTAAGATAACTATTAACCATTTAGCATTATAACCTAGGTAGACTTGTCAATAATATCAATAATGTTATCATTATTTTATATCAATTGAAGTCTATCGAGCGCGATGTTCAGTGTATCATAGAAACAGGACAGCCAAAGTAAATATATCAGAGATACATTGGTCCAGCAAGAGGTTTTAAACCCGTGCTTTCGGTTGCACTGACACTACACCACGGCTATGAACACTATCATTTTGTAATATAGCCGTGTTTGGAATATAGCAATCTTAAGAACTTCATCATTGAGGCTATTTCGCAGTAATCCGGTCAGTAATGCGAATGAAAAGACCAGCTGATATTACGATATAGCTACACAAATCACGTGAAAGATGCACTAAGTTTATTGCATGGTGCTCATATTTTTCGGTCTATCCCCTGTATCTAGTAACTATAGCGCAACCTGCTTACAATCACCACAACATACGTAAAGAGGCTTTTGTGCTCTGTTATATCTATGCTCTTAAAGCCTACCCAAATCAACCCTTTTGATCATTTCAGATTAAAAATGTTTTATTATTACATAAACATTAATAAACACAACGTAATATACCCTTGGCATTAAAATTATGACGGCAACGAATTTTAAGCCTTTATGGGAAAAATGAAGATTATTTTAAACATGAAACGTTTTGGCGTTGGGCCATACGTCTATTGTTGTAATCGAGTGGATAACGCTTAGGTCATTCCATCACGCAATTTAAGTAATGATAGGCATGGCCAATAATTGGATGGGTGACCGCTAGTAGATATTAGATATCTCGATGGACCGTTTCTAGATGGTGGTAGTGAGAACGTTGCCATGTCTAAAACTGTCACACCTTAATTCGCATTGGCAAGCGTGAGGAAGTATTCACGATCCGTAGTGGGACGTCAGTGATGATGTTGATTAATTCGACCAGAAATCATCCCATTATGGCAGCCCTTAAATAGATTATTTTGACTCATAGGAAATAAGTTTTCGTTATAGTCAGTAACACATAGATTTACCAATACTATCTAATCATTTAAACTTAATTTTACTTTATATTAAGAAGTGGTAGGCAGGCTGATAGGTGGTGGGCCTTTGCCCTGTCCGCCGATCCAAGGTACATATAGTAACCGGAGACTGACCGTGATGTGATATCACTTATTAATGTGATATTTACTCATACGTATGTTATTTAGAGAAAATAAATTTAATGATGAGTAATTATTGTAATATTTTAAACGTACAATTCATTCAACATTCGTTTATTTTTCTTGTGAGTGAATACTTTAGGTTTTGTCCGAATAGAGGGGGAAAATCTTTAGAAATATTCTCGGGCTTCGTGTGTTTTTATTCAGCTTTTATGCGAACCCCTATAAACAGTGTTCTGGAAACGTCCTATCTGACGGTAAAATTTGACCGAACAGCAAAGATGGTAAATATTTAGTATCTTAAAAAATATGGTAAACTTACACACTTTAAGTTTATATAGAAAATATTTTAGGATACAATACGTCAGTGTTATATAAGGCAAAGGAAACGTCAAATATTTTTTGATTGTGTTTACTTTACAATGAATGGCAGGATAAAACGAGGATGATCTAGAATCTAGATGATTGTTCCTTGATCAAAACTCAGATTTTTGTATAATTAATTCTACCTAATTATATAAAAACATTATGTTTTTAAGTATAATCTTGGTACGTAATTCCTGATAAGTCTAAGAAAACTTGATTGTCCAGCTGGTCTAATGATGTGTTTGTCACATCCAACTGTTAATATTGGTTTTGTTACTGCTCATAATATTATAAATAGTTTGACGTGTTAATAGACTTTTAATCGTTTTACAATTTGTTTAATCACGTCATTATACTGGCTGTAATCCATTAATAAAATCAGGAACAAGTACTGTAACTTAAAAATTAATCAAATTATAAATAGGTCAAATTGTATACTTCAAAACACAACAGTGTTCGTAATGATAATGTTCATATTTACGTGTAGGTATGTCACAAATTTACGTGCCCATATTTTTGTACGAGGTAAAAATGTCCTCTTTGCGCGTATCTCACGTAATTCATTATTTTATTATGTAGTAAACTTTCAATGGTAGGCATAAGGGGAATTGAATTTCATAGCTTTTGTTATTATTTTAGAAAGATAAAATAGTTGATAAGATCCTTTTGCAATTAACACTTATATATTATTGATATTATTTTTGTTTTAAGGTATTTTCAATATATTAAAAATAATATATTTGTTTGTTAAATTAATTTTTATATGAATAGAACTTTCTGCAATCCTAAGATCACGCTTCCTACACAACCACAATTCTCCTCTTCACCGCAGCGTCTACTGTTGGTTACGATGGTTACGTACATTGCAGACCGTAACCACTGTGACCGAACATTGTTTTTAAGAATGTAGTTTTTTGTCGCCATAATGAATTAAGAGAATTAAGGCCCAGGCGAATTGATGTCAGAACATGTCGTCATAATAAATTTTAAAAATACAAATGAGTAACATTTATTTCTTGAAAATAAGATGTGGGCTAGGTTAGGGGTTCTCCTACCATTTTTTTTATTGTGACTCGACATATGACAGCACCGCAGACCGCTTGATGTTAAGCCGAAGTGTGGTCCATGAATGAATGTCACTGCTACTACAATTCAATAAGTGTGAGTAGCAATCACATCCACTATGCCGATCTAGATGGAATCGGCAACTTACAAGCCGATTCCGAAAAGTCACTAAATCACTTCTCGGTCTGTATAATTGTGAGTGGTGGTACTATCCCGGATCGGCAGACTGGGTAACCACTCTTTGATAACCAGACCCAAAGCAATATTTGCTCCGACCGGGAAACGAACCCGGGACTTTACGCGCAACAAACCAATCGCTAAACCAATCGTCCACGCCTGTCGCCACCTATCTATATTACTCGTATATTGTTAGGTATTATCTATTAAACAAGGTCACAAGACTATCAATTCAAGAGCATATAATCAATCAATCAATATAAGACAAGGGTACACGTAAGTATCAATATTATATTTCATATCCACTTAACGAAATCACTCGACTATACAGGATTAGGCTGTTTGTCCACTAGGCGAGTCTCGCCGCGGCTATGATAGCTTCAAGTATTCCCCTCGCTCTTGAACTTACTCTTGCTTACTAAGCTATTAGAATAAGAATAGGACGGGCTGTTGACTAACTTCACTTGACTAATTCAAAGGTGTCTTTTTCTTGACGGTCCGCAAAGTAAAAGACACCATATTAAAGTGAAGTTGTTTGGAGAGTTAGACGTCACAAAATGGCGCCGATTCCGTCCTATTCTGATTTTAATCGCATTATACTTGCACAGACGCGACGTACTATAGTCGACGTATCAGAGTCGTAGAGTAAGGAGGCTGCCGTAAACTGACTTGTTTTTCCATCAGCACTTTTGGGCCGCACATCGAATAAAGTTTTTATCACGATAAAAACTGTGGATAATAAAACCTTTTTTTATTAAAACGTCAAATCAGCCATTGAATCATCTCATGGTAAGCAAAAGGAGTTCCTAGAGTGCCCACGACTGAAAACTGACTAAGTTCACGGTTGCCTCAGTTGCCGTCATTATGTCGGACAAAAATTCATACCCGATTTTTCAGTATTTCTGAAATTACAATGTGCTATACTAATTTAACTTTGTTTTTTTTGCAGGTAATGATGGCATCTTTTCTATTATGGTCAAGCTAATTATGTAAGTGTGGACAAATATTATTTACACCTTCTTAATAATTAATTTTTATAATTGTCACGCCTAAATTCCTAATGGGATAAGCAGAGACAATGGAACGCCACTATCCACAACACTGTCATAACTCTCTCGTTTCTCTCACATCCTTAATTCTCGTTTCTACATAATACGACTTAAATACTAAAAAAAAACTTAGACATATTTAATATAATATTAATTTTATTTAATTAATCAATTAATTAATAAGGCGAGCGTAGTGTAGTGGCAATGCAATGGTTACACAAACCGAGAGCACGAGTACGAGACCACCCACTGGTACCAATGTATCTTTGATATATGTACTTTGGTTGTCCTGTTTCTATGATACAAGTAGCTTAGTATAGAAATGTAAATAATAAAAAATCATATTGTCACGCCTTTTTTTTCACAGGGATAAGCAGAGACAATACCTACATTTATCCACCATATAAATACGAAAATGCCAAAGTTATGAATATAATGCCCATAACCATAGAGCTTGTATGAAGAAAATTGTGAATGTAAAGGAAGCGAGGGAGTTGTGTCAGGATCGTGGCAAGTGGCGCTTCATTGTCTCTGCCTATCCCTGTGGGAAAAAGGCGTAACAATTTGATTTATTGATTGTGATGAATAAAATATGAATATACTCGTAATATGTACCATATAAGTATTTTACTTTCTCTAATAAAATATGTACGAACATGACAACATTGTTTGATAACCTGAGGTACGAGTGTTAAAGTAATTGTATACAAACAGCTGAATATCGCGAGTAAGCTTTTTGACCTGCTGCTTACGTCATTTTAAATAAGGGTCTTCTTATAGGGTGAATTAACATGATTTACCTTTCAAGTATTTTTTTAAGAATCCGATACTCAATCAATCAATCAAATTGTTACGCCTTTTTTTCCACACAAATAGGCAGAGACAATGGAGTGCTACTTGTCACGATCCCAACACAACTGCCTCGCTTCCCCTAAATTCACAATTCTCTTCGTACAAACTCTACGGTTATGGCACTAGGCAACCCAGCTTTCTTGATGATGACTTAAAATTCGGTACTATAAAATATAATCACTTCATTGCACTTTTTTTTAGTTGTTTATAACATACTAGCTGCGTAACCCGGCGTTGCCCGGGTAAAAATACTTCGCACGTTTAATGTTTAAATAATCAGTTTTTCTCTTATGTATGTATACATAATCTTTGTACCTACCATTAAATGTATGTTGTTGTATATATTATAGTGTATACACATACATAATCAGCCTTAATTATCAAATACCGTGGCATATACCATGGCAGTATATGCCATTTTGTGAGTAATCATGAGTACTATTAATTTTATATATCGTCAATAGTTTATGCAGCGTACGCGATGTAAGGAATGTTATGAGTTTATTGTTACACCTAAGGTTACATCATTCGAGATTTCGTACAGAACCCTAATCTTTTTCAAAATTCAATATAGCCTATGTTACTCATGAAGAATGTAGCTTTCTAATAGTGAAAGAATTTTTAAAATCGGCCCAGTAGTTTTTGAGCCTATTCATTACAAACAAACTTACAAATCTTTCCTCTTTATAATATTAGTATAGATATGTTAAGTAGGAGTTCGGTCCATTAATGAAGGCAAAAGTAGTGCTCCATTGCTTCGCCTATGCCCAGTGACAATTTGATTGTTTGAAATTATAATATCTTTATAATTTTAAACAACCCACATTGTATGACTTGAAAATTAACTTGACATATGTAAAGTAAAGGGGAGAGAGAATTCTTTTTTTCATGTTTTACTACATATGCGTCCCACATCTACGTAGGATATATTATATAAGATAATGCCTACACGTATCTAAATTCTTCTATGAACATAAAACCTTATTACTTTTGGGACACTGTTTAGGATTATGGAGGCTGGCATTATATATATTTTAGGGATATATAAATATAATCAAATACTCGTATGATTATAAATATAAATATATTGCAAACAAAAATGGTACGCGACATCTTACATCGACTTGCTTTATGATAAGCAAGGGGAGGTCCAAGAGTGCCAACGATTGAAAAACCCGATTTAGTTTACGGCTTTCTCAGTCACTATGCCGGCAAATATATATACTATTTAAGTACTTATACATGCATTCATGCTAGTAACTTTTTTGTTTTAAATTATAAAGGGTAATAAATAATTATCTTGGGTATTTTTGTTTAATATGATCCAGTAATACATGGTGTACTGAATAAACAAAAGAACAGTCGGTTTTAATCTTGTATTCATAATTAGGATAGATTCATAACAATGGTAGACAAACAAACAGCGGTTATACTCGTATAAACAGTTATGGTAGTGCCACCACTTTAAGTACCTATAGAGAGACAGACCGGTACAAACTAGGCCGGCATAGCTACAACCTGCAACTGTAACTTGCAGTCCATTCGTGGACCGCACTCTAGCCCAAAATCAAGCGTGGTGCTGAGCTACAATAAAATTAAAAATAAATGATTGCTATTTTATTTGTTCTCTAAAGCTTTAGTTGATAACTCCTAACAGTTCAGATGGTGTAATATCAAAATATCGTATATCATAATTCTAGCCAAGAAGCTAAACTTTGATAAACTTCAAAATTATTCAGAAACTTCACATTTCAGTTTATCAACCACAAACTATAATTAGTGCGGTTTTACTAACGAATATAATAATACCTTAGGGCATAAGAAGGTCAGTTACAAGTTCCAACCATAAACCGAACGCGTATATATCTGCATATAATTTACAGACATTTCAACCTTATGCCTTGGCGTTAGAGCTTGAAATAAAATACATAGTAGTGGTACGAGTCCAGACGTTCTATATGTGCAGCAGATTACAGGCGGGTGGGTATTTCAATGAAACTTTTAACTGAAGGTTACGTTGAGGCTTAGGCTTTACTGTTACCTCAATTTTTATGCCTTAATAGTTGCCAAATTTCATACCTAATAATGTAAATTTCGAATACAAACGAAAGAAGTCGTGTATGGAAAGTATTAAGTTTTAGTTAATATTTAGGATTCTTTATGCCTAATTCTTATTATGGCACGCCTAATGACCGCGCATCGCTTGATATTAAGACCGATAGAAAGACAAAAATATATATTGCACAAAACGAAATACATGGTGTAGTGTATGAGGAATGCACACATATCTATACTAATATAATAAAGCGGAATAGTTTGTTTGTTTGTTTGTTTAAACGCGCTAATCTCAGGAACTACTGGTTCGAATTGAAAAATTATTTTTGTGTTAGATAGATCAATTATCGAGGAAGGCTTTAGGTAAAACATTACGTTGCGACTTATAGAAGCGAAGAAACAGTCGAAAATGTGGAAAAAACGGGGAATATTATTCGTCTTTGAGGGTTTCCGTGGCGTGCGCTGCGAAAACCGTTCGAGATACCCAAAAAATATGTATGAAAGAATTATTCCTCTTTAAATTATCTAAAAAATGTCCGCGACCGTATATGTCTATCTTTTAAGATTAACTCACAATAACCGTTTTTATGATAGTAAAATTTGGTCTAAATTAATGCATTATTACAAATTATTTGTCAGAGTTGTATTAACATAATAATATTATTCTTTATCGAAATAAATATGTTATTAATTAAGAGTATTTAACTGTGAACAAAATTGTCATTGACATCACCTAATTTCAATAAACATCTTATAAGATAATACAATTTTAAAATAACTCTGAAACAAAATTCACACGCGTCGCATGATGAGCGCTAACCGGCGGGCGAGGAGAGGCGGTGCTTGCGGGCGAGGCGGAGGGGGGTGTAGCTCTACGAGGTATAGTCTGTCTAAGCCGAAATGACGCGCCCCTCCACTGCATTTACGCATACGAGCAAATATAAAATATGGATAAAACACACCGAAAATGCAGAAATTGGTTATTCAGTTGCTGGTTAGACACAATGGAGGAACGAACGTGATGAAGTTTAATAGTATAGTTAGTAATATTTGCATTCACACATTTAAATAAACTAATAAAGTGGAGGGGCGCGTCATTTATAGACAGACAAGCATACTATGCGGTCGGCTCCCTACTGATCGGTTGAATGCAGCGTTAATTTGTTTTTACGATATAATATCATCGTGCAAAATCCTTTTTTATACAATTTCATTTTGTAGTAGTTTTCTCTATAGTAGGTAGTGTTTGTTTTAAGTATAGTATTTTGTTTCTAATATTTTCACAATAACACTTTTTTTTGTTTTGTTGTAAATAATACCTGTAGGTGTCATCTCCATTCTTTCAAGGTTAGGTTTTACAATTCTTATTAGTTTAAGTTTATTATTTTATTATTTTAGTTTAGTTATTATTAGTTTATTATTTATTAGTTTAGTTTAAGCATACAGTTAGTTTAATTAAGTTTTCATTTCTTTCGTTCTTTCTTCGTCACTGTAATGCCTAGAAAAAGGACTTAGAGTTCTCGGCAGACTGCTGCTGCAAAGCGGCTGCGAGTTTTGCGCACAAGAAAATAAAACTGAAAATATAATTTACGCAGAAGTACTTTAAAATATATTCTATTAGTTACGTAATTTAATCGTCTAAAATAAGTCGCGGGTAACAGCTATAGGTAATTTATAATAAAGCTGAGCAGGTAGGTAAAAAAAAATTAATATGATTCCCAAAATAACTATTCCACGCGGACGCAGTCGCGGGCACAGCTAGTATATATATATATACGTGCTATTGCTAGATGCATGTGGCACGGTCTCGTGTGTATCGTTGACCACGAGTGCCCTGCGACGGGGGTAGACGTGTGGCATGATACGTTGGCGAGCCTGTTATTACAGTAATCCTTAGTTATCAGTGTTACTAGTGCATGAGGTACTATGCAAACACTACACATAGAAATCACAATGATGTTAAAACATAGCACAATTAGCATCCTTATCACAATAAAACGATCTTTTCCAGGTAAAACAGCACTACCACGATCACCACCACGATCACCACCACGATCTTTGGGTAGTAAAACAGATTGGAGTGGAAACAGAATAAGTGCTTTTCCTATCCTATTTATATAATAAATATATTTTACAAGCAACATAATTTTAATCATTAAATTTTAATTATATTCAATTCTATTTAAAATAATTATAATTGAAATACTAGCCCAAAAGCTGTGTTTCTCTGACTTTCCAAACTTGAGCGTTTCATTTACATATGCCATTAACATTTCACCTGAAATTTCTACTTGAACGGATGCCATGAAGCCTGAAGTCTGAAGTGTATGGGGGTTTGATTAAATAAAGCGTCCTAAGTTTTACCCTTACTAATTTGTTACCACCTTAGAATATAATTAGGAGTACGCGTGACCTATTACAACAAAAATCTTACATAATTTGTTTCAAAGTAGCAAGAATAAATTAAAAGAAAAATAAGTCGTCTTTTGTGGTTTATAATTTATTGCGCCTTATCGACCAATTGGTAGACCAAGAAAACAGGGTTTCCTAATGCACATAAACGAGGAAACTGTATCAGGATCGTGGCAAATGACGCTCCAAAATCTCTGCCTATCCCTATGGAAAAAGGCGTGATAATTAAATTGATTGGTGAACTAAAATTGTTTTCTTATTACTTAAGTACTTACAACTGTTATAGCTCTATGCTCGCTCTATTATATCTTTACGCAAAGATTGCCGCAGCTAACTTGTACAGTTTTACTGCTAAACTTTGAGCATCGTTTGTGCAGAATTTTCGAACATAATTCAGTACTTTTTACTTTGAAATTAGGTGAAGTTAACAAGATTTAGTATTGTTTTTACCCTTATTTATAACATTGAAAAGTATTGTGAATGTACAGGCTATTATTTATGGGTAAATCTATAATGACTTACCTCATAAAAAAGAGTCGACAAAGGTTCGTGAATTCATTACTAAAGCGATTATATCTATTAAAACTTTGTTATGAAAATTAGAAAAGTCTTTTATATTTAAAAAAACTCTAATATTCTATTTTTAATTAACTACAACTAACGTAAAATAAGTTAAATCATTTTAAATAAATAAAAATAATAGATCTTAAGGTAATTTGTTATTTTGATTTAGTTACGACGGGGCTGATATCACCAAAATAAGTCCAAAGTCCGTAAATAATATTAAAAAAAAAATATAACACATTGGTTATTTTAAATTTAAAATGGTATGCCCATTCTGCCGATCCGGGGTAGTGGGTAGTAAATCCACAACCTACCGTGAAGTGATTTAGTCGCGTTTCAGGAACTGTTTGTAAATTATCATTTCCTACTAGTCCGGCATAGTGAATGCGACTGGTACTTGCAGTTAACTGTAGTAGCAGGTCGCCTCCATTTAACATCAGGTGGGGTGCTGTTATATTTTAAGGGTACAATTTAAATAATTCTTAATTCTTTTCTTTGTATATTTTCATGCACAAAGAAAAAAATCCATGTAGAAATACAGAGCTTTTAATATTTATTTAGCAATATTTGAATTCTGAAAGAACACGTATTATATTTGCAAATTTTCGAGATCCCTCTTCAATTTCTGTTTGCCAAATAAAGAAACAATTTGTAATATAATTTCAAAGACAATAAAAAACTTATTTGTATATAAGATCGATACCGCTCGTTTTCGGCAAATGATTTGTATTACTTTTTAGCTATATTACTTTGTTCATATCTTCTTTTGTCTAATTCTGGGTTTGTCAAAATATTTTATATTGAATATATTTCCAACCTAAATTTAAATTTTGGATTACCACATTCAAAATAAACCCAGCCCGATAATAAGCCGATAAATATAATAATAAAATCTCAATAGCTTTAATTTAAAATGTCATAGTTACATTAGCATTAATTTAGATCAATCCAAAACAAACCTAAAAGGTCAATCAATTAATCAATCAAATCGTCACGCCTTTTCCCCACAGGGATGAGCAGAGACAACATAACGCCACTTGCCACGATTTTGACACCACTCCCTCGCTTCCCTCACATCACAAAGGCTAAGTATTTGGGCGAAATGAGACTGGAATCAAATAGTGACTAAACTTGTAGTCTGTAATGTTTGTATTGTCTAAATTAAAAGCATCTATTTCCAAAGTGATTGGAACACTCCAAGAGAACTTCTACTGGTGCGAGAGAAGCTTTGAGTATTTGAGAGAAGCTTTGAGAGAAGATTAAATTTGAAAACTAAAAACATTGTTGATACTCTTACAATACAGAGCGACTGTTTCAATTTCGATAAAACATGTCATTGTCTTTGCGCGTCTAAACTTTAAGCTTTTACGTAATGAAAAATGAAGAGTTGGATTGTTAATGTCGCGTGTCAAACGACAGACGCCGCATTCAATTCCGGTTACAGCTGACTGGAGTGCACGTCTGAATTCGTTGGCACTTTTTTTTATAAACAAAAGTGTTAACAAAAAGAGGTCCAAGAGTGACGACGACTAAAAAAACGAGTCAGTTCACGGCTGCCTCTGTCGCTGTCACACACGCCGGCCAAAGAAACCTCCCCTTGCTTTAAACCAAGTTCCAAAAGAACTTGCCGGTAGGTATTTTAGATATATCGTACAGCTCTTTAGCCGCCCAGTTTTAATATAATAATACAACAAGTTTAGTAAAGAAATGAAATAGAAAATAAATTAAACCCACTCTGTCGGCCTGCCAAATATGCCTATTCAATTATACGATCTATTCAAATAAATACACCAACATTAATTCCAGTCCATTTATTGGATTTTAACTGCGAGTAACATGTCAAAATTGACATTTCAATTATTATTTAGGAGTTAAATCCTATCACAAGTGATACACTCTAAACGTAAGCCAAACAATATTTTTAATGAACCAACGCTACAGCAGGCAATCACTCAAGTAAATCTCAATTTGATGATTATAGAAAATATGTAGTTAATAAATTAAAAGTAAAATATGATTTCATCCATCTAACTTTCGCACCTTTGCATAATATTTATATGCATCGATCGTCTATTTAAAATGAATGAAGTAAGTTTAAAAACCTTTGTAGCATTAAATAAATGTTTAGAGAAACTTGTGCGCGATTTTAGGTCTTGTACAGGCATTAAAATACATAGTACCCGTAGATTTTGTTCGAATGTTGTACTAAAAACCTAAACTAAGTCTATAAAAAATATAAATTATATCTGTTACATATCCTATCTATTGATATATTTAAGGCGAACGTGGTGTAGTGGTTGAAATACACTTGTCGGTACCAGCGTATCTTTGATATACTTTAGTAGCCTGAAATTGGACGACAGGCGTGGACGAACGGTTTAGCGACTGGTTTGGTCCCGGGTTCGATCCCCGGTCGGAGCAAATATTTGTTTAGCTTTTATTTGTAATATTTAATAATATTAAATATTGCAAATATTTGTTATTAAAAAAAAAGAGATGGATATTTGCTTCGGGTCTGGTTATCAAAGAGTGGTAGGCAGTGGTACCCAGTCTGCCGATCCGGGGTAGTACCACCACTTACAAGTATACAGACCGTGAAGTGATTTGGTCACGTTTCGAGATCAGCTTGTAAGTTGCCGGTTCCATCTAGGCCGGCATAGTGGATGTGATTATTGAATTGTAGTAGCAGTGACATTCATTCATGGACCACACTTTGGCTTAACATCAAGCGGGGTGCTGTCATATGTCGAGACACAATAAAAAAAAATAGAAACGTAATTAATAATGATAAAAATACGCTAAACCCCACATTAATTGTCATGCCTTATTTATCTGATCAATTTATAAATGTAGTTGGATGATGTGGATGGATGCGTTAAACAAGGCAGAGCCAGGAAGGTGTTTTCCGATCAAATAGGAGACATCCTTAAAAAAGCTAGGTTGCCTAGTGCCCATAACCTTAGAGCTTGTATGAAGAGAATTGTGGATGTGAAGGAAGCAAGCAAGTGGAGCTTCATTGTCTCTGCCTATCCTCACGGGAAATAGGCGTGACAATTTGATTGATTGATTAACAATGGAGCGCCCAACAACAACAACTCTCTTGCTTCCTTTACACCCACAATTCTCTTCAGACATACATGTTTTTTTTAAGAATGTCTACATTTTGTTATTATTTGTTTAAGGAATGCTCCCGTGCAAACGAGGCATTAAGTCAATTTTACTATCCAAATTGAAAATAAAGCTGTATCAGCCACCAAAGGTGGTTTATTACCTTAATAAAAATACTCATAAAAGTGAAAGTAATTTCGTCGTTGATGGATTATGAAGATTGAAGGCGGCATGTTACTTTGATGCCATTGTCCTTGGTTTTTAATAATGAAAAATCTTATATGCTTTACCTATAAATAGTCACAGTATAGTCACGGGTAACCGGTGGATGCAACTGGCATCTTGTCGTTCTGAATGGCGTTCTAAGGGGGAGGCCTATGTTCAGCAGTGGACGCCTTATGGCTGATGATGATGATGATGATAGAAATAAAATTTAAAAGACAAGATAAAGTAGACACTAAATGAGAGTGACTTTAAATGTGACCAGTGTAAATAAATAACACAAATACATTAAGAGTCGTAAGCAGATAATTAGCGGTTTGCCTCTCTGCCGATCCAGGGTAGTACCATTACTTTTAAATGTACAGACCGTAAAGTGACAGGTTTCTGGATCAGTTTGAAAGATGCCGGATCCTACTAGGCCCGCATAGTGGCGTTGAAAAAGCATATGGGGTAGTGTGTGGAGTTTGAATTATTAGTCCGAATAATATAGTTCAAAGTAATTTAATATTTAATTTCACAAATATAACAAAATACATAACACACAGTCCATATTAAATAGAAGGAAGGAGAGTATATGAAATGATAGATTAAGATTTAAGATACAAGATACAAAACTATTCACAAATACAAATATTTCCGAGACAGTCGGCGGAGCAGTGTTCCTCGGTACGCGAGCGGTCTTTCACTGGCGTAACCGGTTGTGTGCGACGGCGCGGGAGTCGTGTTTCCACTGCGCGCACGAATTTGGTTAAGTTAAATATGCGAATATTATTTAATGTAAGAATTGTAAATAAATGTTTAAATATAATTAGGTGTAAATATATGATGTGTGTATGTGAGGATGTATGAAAGGATCCTACATCATTCCCCCCCGGAGACCGTTACTACGGGCGATAATAATTTGGAATTCGAACCCTGCGACCAGAACGTGTCGTTCTAACGGTATCTTCATCAGGTTTATCGCGTTGAGAAGGTGGAGGTTCCGGTGAGGTAATGGGTTTGTGTAAAGGAGTAGTTGTAGTAATAGGCATAGGATTAGGGGAAGTGTCGACTAGCATATAGGCTGGCTTTAGGCGGTCTATTGATACTGTGACAGGTTTTCCCTTAACCAAAATCTTGAAGATCTTGTCACCACGTTCGAGAACAGCGAAGGGGCCGAAGTAGGGAGGTTGTAAAGCGCCTCGCAATGCGTCCTGCCTTAAAAATACATGGCTCGAACTGGACAAGTCTTTGAAGACAAATATCTTGTCTTTATTATTCCGCGCAGGCGGTGAAGGATGTAATTTTGCAACTAAACGTTGCAATCGGGTTGAGAAATCCGATATATCTGTAGAATCCGGAGTAGACGGTAAGAAAAATTCTCCGGGAAGACGAAGTGGTTCTCCATACACTAATTCAGCAGATGAGGCTTGTAGGCTGTCTTTGTAAGCAGACCTAATGCCTAGTAAGACTAAAGGTAATGTATTTACCCAGTCGGAATCTGCATGACACATAATAGCAGCCTTGAGTTGCCGGTGGAAGCGTTCCACTAGGCCGTTGCAAGCTGGGTGATATGCGGTTGTTCGTCTGTGTTTGAATCCGATCATTTTGCCGAGATATTGAAAAAGTGAAGATTCAAATTGTCGACCACGATCGGTGACTATGTCAGTTGGGCATCCAAATCTGGCCACCCATAATATAAGCGCCTTTCCAACGGTTTCTGCAGTCATGTCAGCCATTGGTGTGACTTCAGGCCAGCGGGTGAATCGATCCACTATGGTAAGACAGTACCTATGGCCTTGAGAAACTGGAAGAGGGCCAATAATATCCACATGGATAAATGCAAAACGGGCGCGAGGTAAATCGAAGGTACCTAAAGGTGCGGATACGTGACGGTTTACTTTAGCGCGTTGACAGGCCAAGCAGTTTCGCGACCAATCCCGACAGTCTTTGCGCATGCCAGGCCAAACGAATCGTTCTGCTATAAGTTTAACAGTGGCGTTGGGGCCTGGGTGACTGAAGTTATGAAGGCTATCGAAGAGTTGTTTTCGAAAGCTCTTGGTCACAAAAGGTCTTGGAGACTTCTGACTGATGTCGCAATATAATTTAAGATTGCTTTGTGGAAATTTTAATTTCTGTAGTCGAAGTGAGTAATTATCGCCAAGAAATTCATGTAGTTCCTGATCGGAGGTTTGAGATTCGGCGAGATGGTCTAAATTTATTGGGATCTGCAGTTCGTCGATACGAGATAATGTATCTGCGACGACATTGTTTTTGCCAGAAATATGGCGTATATCGGTCGTGAACTGCGAGATGTAATCAAGATGACGGAATTGCCTAGGCGAACAGTTGGCTTTTCGTTCTCGAAATGCAAAACTGAGCGGCTTGTGATCCGTATATATCACGAAATGTCGTGCTTCTAGCATATGTCGAAAGTATTTTATGCTTTCGTATATGGCCAAAAGTTCGCGATCGTAAGGTGAGTATTTCTGTTGAGAAGGGCTCAGCTTTCGCGAGAAAAATGCAAGTGGTGTCCATGCACTGTCTTTAAGTTGCTGCAGTACTGCACCCATGGCTAAGTCAGACGCATCTGTTACTAGAGCGAGCTGAGATGTGGAGTCTGGGTGTGCGAGTAAAGCAGCATTGCACAAGCTTTCTTTGCAGCTGTTAAAAGCTGCTAGAGTACCACCGGTAAGCTCAATTGGATGTGATGCTTTTACTGAACCGACAAGAAGAGCGTTTAAAGGCGCTTGGATTTTGGCAGCGTTAGGCAAGAATCGCCTGTAAAAATTTAACATGCCTAAGAAGCGTCTTAGTTGCTTGACGGTTTTTGGTGGGGGAAATTCTGATATGGCCTCGACCTTTGATTCGAGAGGCTTGGTACCGGTCTCGGAAATGTGATATCCCAAAAACTTTACTTGACTGGCTCCGAAAACGCACTTAGAGGTGTTTATTAGTACACCGTATTCCTTGAATCGGGTAAAGAGTTGGTGAAGATGCTGCTCGTGTTCGGTCTCAGTGCGGGAGAAAACGAGAAAGTCGTCGAGATAGGCGTATGTAAAATCAAGGCCTCTTGTGATCTCGTCGACAAATCGCTGAAAGGTCTGACCAGCATTTCGAAGGCCGAAGGTCATCACGGGGAACTCGAAGAGTCCGAAAGGAGTCGTGATGGCCGTCTTGTGGATATGGTCTTCGTGTACAGGGATCTGGTTGTAAGCCTTCACCAAGTCGATGGTTGAAAATATTTTGCAGCCAGCAATGTTATGAGAAAAGTCATGGATGTGCCTGATTGGGTAACGGTCGGGTATGGTGCGAGAGTTTAGTAACCTGTAGTCACCACAAGGTCGCCAACCGCTATCTTTTTTAGGTGCAAGGTGTAGAGGTGAAGCCCAGGGGCTTTTGGAAGGACGTGCTGAACCGTTTTTCATCATGAGTTCAAATTCAGCTCTTGCTATCTTAAGTTTATCAGGTGCTAGTCTACGAGGAGTGCATGATATAGGAGGACCTGGAGTTGTCTCTATAAAATGTTTCGTGTTGTGTTTGGGAATTGTCAGTGTGCCTGATGGGCGAGTAAGTTCGGGATACTCATTAAGAATTTTATGGTACTTTGTATCGCCCGTCACTACTTTGACCGACTGCACATCAGTATTTGCAACACAAGCATAAGATGACAAAGTGGTTAAATTATCTATCAGGCGTTGATTGCGACAATCTACCATTAAATTATAAAAACTAAGAAAATCAACGCCAATAATTGCTTTAGTGACGTCTGCTACAATAAAACGCCACTGAAAATCACGCCTTAAGCCTAAATTAAGATTAAGTTCTATATAACCAAAAGTGTCTATGTTGGTCCCATTAGCTGCACATAGTTGTAAATCTGCCCTTGATCGTCTGTCACGTAGCGCTGCTCGGGGGTACACGCAGAGGTCACTGCCGGTGTCCACCAGAAACTGGGTGTTGGTTGCTCGGTCAGTGACGAAGAGGCGACTGGATGAGGCAGGGCAATCGTCAGCCGCCATTAACGACTGCCCGTGGCGTTTCCCGCTTTGTATTCGCACGGTAAGATGCACTTACGCGCGTTAGGTCCGAACTTTGTATGGTACCAGCAAAAAATATACTTGCGGTTGGAAGTGGACCTGGATTTGCTGCGTGAAGATGATCGCTGATGCCTTGATCTGGAACGTTGTCGGGACGAGCGAGTATAATCGTCCAGTTTGGTAGACAGCCGTTCGACCATTTTTCGCAACTCTGCGATTTCGCTGGAGGCGCCGGCACTGTATTCTGGAGCGCTGGTAGACGCAATGTTGCACTGTGAGTTGATCTCATTAATGCGGTCTGCCAGGTCAGAGAGCTGCTCCAGTGAATGTGTCGGTTGAGCTGCCAAAATTGTCTGGATGTGGTTCGGCAGGCGGGTACTCCAGATGGAACGCACAAGATCTAGCGGGACGGATGGGCCGGCTAAGTCTCGTAAGTGTCTGAGAAACTGGGATGGTTTCCGGTCTCCGAGAACCTCGTGCGACAGCAGTTGCTTCACCTTTTCCTCGTGAGATGCCGTGAGTCGTCTGGTCAGCTCCACCTTGATTTTCAGGTATCGATTCTCCTCAGGTGGGTCGAGGATTATATCCTTAACCGTCTTGGCATACTGGATATCGATGTTGTTGACGACGTTATTGAATTTGACCGCGTCTTCAATTATGGCATGGCTGGCGAACTGACTTTCTAATAACGCGAACCAAATTTCAGGGTCCTCAGGCGAGAACGGAGGCACTTTTAGGTTCATATTTATAAAGTCGGATGACGTCTCGTGTAGTTCAGTGGAAACGCGCACTTTTTTTTGTCGACGCGTTGTTACGTTACTACCCTCATTTGATATCACTGTTTTTGTAGAACTATCACTATCACTCATATTATTATTGTTCACTAATCGGGGTCACCAGTTATGGGGTAGTGTGTGGAGTTTGAATTATTAGTCCGAATAATATAGTTCAAAGTAATTTAATATTTAATTTCACAAATATAACAAAATACATAACACACAGTCCATATTAAATAGAAGGAAGGAGAGTATATGAAATGATAGATTAAGATTTAAGATACAAGATACAAAACTATTCACAAATACAAATATTTCCGAGACAGTCGGCGGAGCAGTGTTCCTCGGTACGCGAGCGGTCTTTCACTGGCGTAACCGGTTGTGTGCGACGGCGCGGGAGTCGTGTTTCCACTGCGCGCACGAATTTGGTTAAGTTAAATATGCGAATATTATTTAATGTAAGAATTGTAAATAAATGTTTAAATATAATTAGGTGTAAATATATGATGTGTGTATGTGAGGATGTATGAAAGGATCCTACAAGCAGTATCGCAATTGTGTCGCACTGACATTTGACACCTTCGTAACACATCCATTTGACACCTTCGTAACACATCAGCGAATAACAAATCAATGGGTAAATTACGTTGATTGGTTCACTTGCGACCGCGGTGCAATTCCACTGCTTTTCTGTCGGCATAATGTATTAAGAGAATCGAGGGCTAGGCGGAATCTTCACATAATATGATGCCACAATAATAATTTAAAAAAATGACTTGTGTCAGAGCTTTATTCTTCTTATTAATTGCTTTGCGTCAAGACCATCTTTCTCTTTTACCGTATTCCCTGCAGATGGCTCGTAGTACTCATAAAGTTGCATGCAGACGTATCTGAATTTCTCTTTGTTCAGTCATTTCACAACTTCAACTTTGAAATTTTAGACTTAACTTCTGTAATGATGAAGTTATTTTTAGGTTATGTATGTACTAAATAAAATGTAAATATGTACTTAGAAACAATTTATATTTTTTAATCGGAAATGACGACCCACAAGATTTTCGATATTGCACAATACATATTTAAGTCAAAGAGTAAGTCAAATGATCATACTGTCACGGCCTAATTTTCACGGGGATAGGCAGGTACATTGGAGAGACACTTTTCGTAATTCAGTACTCTAATGCTCCCTTCACATCAACAATTCTGTTCATTCAGTTCCAGAGAGTTGTATCAGGATCCTGGAAGTTGGTTGACAATGGTTGACGCTCCATTGAATTAAGTGTATTACTTATAGTATGTTAATTTACGTACTGGTACTTTATACCATAGACAGTATTGCCCAGTCTGCCGATCCGGGGTAGTACCACCACTTACATGTATACAGACCGTACACGCGTTTCAGAATCAACTTGTAAGTTGCTGGTTCCAAATAGAGCGGCATACTAGATTATTTAACTGTAGTTGCAGACAACTCTATTCATGGACCACTCTCCAGCTTAACATCATGCGGGATGCTGTCATCGACATAAAATATGTCGAGTCCCCAAAAAACCATTAGTTTTTCTTGCTCCACTTATCAGTATAAAAACTGCAACGTTGAATTTATGTTCAAACTACAAAATTTATCATAGCAAAATCGATTCCCAACTTTGTATGTACAGCCAAAGTTGTGAAATTTAAATTTATGCAAACATCCTGTCATGTACTGCCACTTACAAACTTCCAATCTAGATCACATTTAATAATATTTTACTAATTTAATTTAGGCGATGATTGGAATAATCTACCAGAACATGTGTCACCTGAAATTGTTACAAGGAATTTAGACAACATCGATAGTGTATTTAATTAAAACATGATACAGGCGATGGCTAGCCTCTTTAATGATGATAATAATTCTTAGTTAGTTCTAAATTAAGGTGACTGACAATACATTAAAATAACTGTTCAATCTATGTAATAGAAAATTACTAATAAAGCTATAAAAATATTTGCGTCGACTTTACGCGTAACGAAATGGTGTGCTTACCAATGCGCCACGCCTGTTGTCAAATTTAGCGTTTTTATACTTATGCTTAAGTAGAACAAGAAAAATAAATATGTTTTTAGTTTAGTTTACTGCTCTAGATATTTTAATAGTAGTCTATTTTTGTACAAAATTTGTAGGCATATTACTCGTATGAAAGTAATCAGTCATTTAAATTGTCACGCCTCAATTCCCACAAGATTAGGAAGAGAGAACGGATTCTGACAAAACTTTCTCGCTTCCGTCACATTTAATAATAAGACACTGATTCTATATTGCTTGGTGGGCAGCAAGAGGAAAGCCAAGAGCACATATCACTAACAAACATAACGTAACATAAAGTGAATAAACAATATAACGATTTGACACATTTCATAATGTGTCAAATCGAGGAAATTTCTACTTTAAGATTTTATTGCGAAATTAGCAAATGTCTAAATGTCCTAAGTCCCAACGGTCCTAACGCATAGCAAGTGTCAAATTATCTCTTTCTTGCTTATACATATATTCGCACTAATCATGATATTTTATTACTTATGAATTTTCCTTTTGGCTTTCGTATTTTTTCATTGGAATGTTCTTTTGTGCCATCAAGAATTATTAATAATATCCTTCTTTCTAATTGATATCCTTCTTATTTTATATGCTTTTGCACTTGGGCGCATTAGGCTTTTAGGTTAATCTTTGTATTTTAATTCAATCAAACAATTAAACTGCCACGCCCAAATTCCTACAGACAAGACAAAATTTTCATTTTTATTTATTTCATGACATACAATAAAATTGGCCGACATAGTGACGGCGTCTGAGGCAAAGGTAAACTAAAATCGTTGTTTCAGTTGTCGTCGCTCTTGGACCTCCCCTTGCTTATCATCAGGGGGTGACTCGACTTGCCTGATGGTAAAGAAATTTACACCGATACCTGCAGCCGTAATACTGTCATTATGCCGGCCAAATGTGCTCTTTCACGCCTCGCTTAAAGACTATTGGTATAATAGAAGCAGGAAATAATGTTTGCTGTAATGAACAATGTGAAAGTAAACGAAGCGATGGGACAAGCTCGCTCTGGTGTATATAATGTATTCGCAATATTCATGCACCAGTAAGTAATTTGTTACACATTTTCAAATACACTACATTTTCCTACTAAATTAATTGGTTTATCAGCAACATAACAGAATCTATTGTTATACCAGCGGCACGCTTAGATGGCCGTTTTGACGTTTTAACCGTTCATGAAGTTTCGTATAAATTGGTAAATACTTTTAAAGGAGCGAATTGCTGTTTTTTATAGTGTCAATAAAAAACGACAATTTCCTCCTTGAAGCTTATTTATTAGTTCATAGGAAACTTTATAAATAGTTTAAACGTCAAAACGGACATAATAGCGTACCGCTGGTATAATGTTTTTACGGTTTTGCAATCAACACTAATCAATCAACACTCTCGCTTCCTTCACATCCACAATTGACTTTACATCACAATATTGACGACAATTAAGTCCTGTGTTTGATTCCCTGTCAGAGCAAAGATTTGTTTCATAGCTTTTATTTGTAATATCAATCCGAAGTACTACCACCACGTACAAGTGTACAGACTGTGATGTGTATTAGTCGCGTAGACTTAGGCCAGCATAGTGGATGCGACTGCTGCTTGCAATTGTTTAACTGTAGTAGCAGTCGGCTCCATTCATGGACGACAATCCAGATTAACATTAGTCGTGATGTTGTCATATGTAGAGCCAAAATAAAAGAATGTAGATCAAATTATTCACTACAATATAATTCTAACATAATAAAATCATTTCAGTAAGCAATCTACAATAATAATGTTCTATGCTATCTTATTGTTTTAGTATTCAGTACTCGAATGCAATATGTATCTCCATTACGCGAAACAATGGAATTTCTTGAGATATAATACCATTGGTATTACGATGGAGACGGGTTCACCTGAATATTTACTGTTAAATTAAAGTTTATATTTTACAGCTGGTTTTAAATAAAATAGGTTTTGATTTTTATCAAGTGAACTAACCGTGGAGTGACTTAGTCACATTTCGGGCATCATCTTGAAAGTTACAGGTTTTAACTAAATTGGCATATGCGACTGTTCCTAGCAGTTATAACATCAAACGAATTGTTATCTGTTAAGAGTGGTAGAAGAGTTGGCGGTTATTTGCCCACTCTGCCGGTCCGGAAGTAGTACATTCCACCACTTTCAAGTAAGTAAACTAGTTACTTGTAAACTAGTTAATGTATCTTTGATATATGTACTTTGGTTGTCCTGTTTCTATGATACAAGCACTTTAGTAGCTTAGTATAGAAATGTAAACAAAAAAATTAAAAAAATTAAACTTTCATTACGGGACTTGAAAGTAGTCGGCATAGTGGATGAGACTGATACTAACAATTATTTATTTATTTATTTATTTATTTATTTATTTATTTATTTATTTATTTATTTATTTATTTATTTATTTATTTATTAGGCATATTAACAGTGAGCATATTTTACATTGACAATAATTGCATACTTATGTTCTTTTGCTAATATGCAACCAATTACAAATATGCACATCATTCAAAAACATACAAATATTAAATCTATTAATTATAATTACATACCAAATTAAACTATCTAAATATTATTAAACTAAATCACAATAAACTAAAGAATTAATTAGTAGTAGTAGCCGCATTCATTCATGGATAGCACTCCAGCCTAATTTCAGGAGGGTGCTTTATGTAATTTTTCGAGGCACAATAATAATAAAAAAAGATTTTGTGGGTTTTGTCTGAAATATTTTGTAAAATATTATTTGATCTGTGTTTTACTTTGTGTTTTTTATGTTTGTTTAAATTAGCTTTCTCGTAGCCGAGTAAAAATATTATATTTAAAAACTGTTTATTTTAATTAAAAATGAAAGTATCTCAGTAAATTTAAAATAAATTTAACGTAAAGTAAAATAAATGTAATTAACTAAGTAATTACTTTCAATAAATTCAACGTTAACATTAAATTAAATTTAAATTAATTTTATTTAATTAGTTTTGAGCACTTGAATTAAAATAAACTTTGTAGAGTTAACTGTAGATTCATACTCGTAGATAAATAATACGAAAATGAGACGTTTGTGGTTAATTATTTTCATTAATAACTACACCTTAATCTGGGATAATTTATAATGGGAGCACCGACCCTCGCAATATTATCGGCCGTTCAAAGTAAAAACACGATAAGGGTCATTGCTAAAGGTTACGGAGAATAAGTACAAATATAAACCTTTTTTTATATTACAAAGAGTGGTACCTAGTCTGCCGATCCGGGGTGGTACCACTTCAGGATCAGCTTGTAAGTTGCCGGTTCCAACTAGGCCAGCATGGATGTGATTGCTGCTCACAGTTATTGAATTGTAGTAGCAGTGGCATCCATTCATGGACCATACTCCAGCTTAAAATCAAGTGGGGTGCTGTCATATGTTGAGTCACAATAAAAGAAAATAAGTTGTTTTTTTAATCATTACTACATACTAATACGTTGGCTGTTTAAGCCTTACTTTGTTTTTAATTTAGACTGTCAGTATAAGGAACATTATTATTTCCTAGTTAATACCTTAGTAGGGTAATGGCCTATTACTAACTTGAATAACTTTAATCATAAATAGTGTCGGGTATAATTTTCATCACCTGCGTCTGAAACATATTGTAAGCTATAGCTACTTGTAAGTAACACTTTAACTAAGCAACCTCTGAGATTTGGAATCGTAATTTATAAAGGCTGAAAAGGTTAGGTTTATTAGATTTTACTTGGTTTATTTGTTAGTATACATTTGTATACTAATAAATTGTACTCGTAATGTGATTATTCCTTTATCTAATCGGAGACATTCTTAAAAATACAGAGGTCCGTATAGGAGGCAATACGGACTAAAAATACAATATATATACTAAAAGCTTTCGAAACGTTAAGCTACTAAAGTGCTTGTATCATAGAAACAGGACAACCAAAGTAGATATATCTAAGTAAAGAGTGGTAGGCAGTGGTACCCAGTCTGCCGATCCGGGGTAGTACCACCACTTACAAGTATACAGACCGTGAAGTGATTTGGTCACGTTTCGGGATCAGCTTGTAAGTTGCCGGTTCCAACTAGGCCGGCATAGTGGGTGTGATTGCTACTCACAGTTATTGAATTGTAGTAGCAGTGACATTCATTCATGGACCACACTTCAGCTTAACATCAAGCGGTGTCGACATAGGTACCGGCAAGTGATTTTAAACCCTTTCGCATATTTACTCCAAACTTAAATATGCTTACTCGTAAATATTAAATAAAATAATGCATTGGATAACCATCATAATTCATAAATTATAAGAGAAGCTACTACAAGCCTAGCTATATTCAATTTGTGAAGGCTTTGGTAACACAAGTGGCGGTAGAGGAGCGAGATATAAAACCTTTTGAAAGGCGAGTTTTAATTAAAACATGAAGTATTCAAAGCGAATGTAATAACGGAGCGTTCAGAGCACAACTTACGTAACTTATGTGCTTAAGTTTTCAGCCTCGGTATCACTGCTAGTTAAGGCTGCCGTCTATTAAAAACTAGTTCCGAAAGTATTGGGAACTTCTTCATTTTAAAATTTACAATTAATTTTATAACATATTATCACTCTACTAAAGAAACACATAAAATTAAAAGTATATTAACTATAATTAAAAAATATTATTTAATGACGTCGCATCAGAGATAGTCCCAAGGAGACTGGCAATATTTCCCCTTTGTATAGCAAGGCTAAAACATTAGCAGAAATAATTGCCAGCCTTCCTGTCTCCAGACTTCTCCGTCAGCCTCTTGAACAACTCCTTGGCCAGGCGCTTAGCTGAAGGTCCCAAAGGGCTCATCGTCATAATAAAGAAATATATTATTATTTAGTAGTCATGGCCGAGTGCTAGACACACACGCTGGTTAACTAATGAATGCTCTGTCATTAGTTGGATGGAAGACCGCTTGTGACAAACAAATAATATCGACCTCAATGGCGTTAAAAAAATCAAACCCACTGGTGTTTCGGATGGCACATTAAACTGTGGGTCCCGGTCGTCATCACTAGCCAGGGTTCGTTAAGACGTCGGCTATCGCACGTTGTCTTAAAACTATGGCACAACAATTAGCATTGGCTAGTAAGGGGGTGTGAGTAGCGAAAGTCCACGATCGGACAGAGGCTTATGCTCCAGAAGTAGGACCTATATAGGCTGATAATGATGATTACCTTACGTATTTAATTCTGAAATATCAACTATGTTCCTTAGAACATCATATAGAAGATAAGGCGACCGTGGTGTATTGGCAGTGCAATGGTTACACAAACTGAGAGCACAAGTTTAAGAACACCCACCGGTACCAATCTTTGATATATGTGCTTTGGTTGTCCTGTTTCTATGATACAAGCACTTTAGTAGCTTAGTATAGAAATGTAAATTTATATATATATATATATATATTTTATTATATAGAGGAATATAAGATACTGACTCTTTTCTAAGCTACACTATACTATACTATACACTATATATAGACTTTAATTAATTATGTTATGATTTTAAACTATAAATATGCAAAAAAAAAAACAATATATAAAGAAGCGAAAGGTAAATATTTGTTCGAAGTTTTGTATTGAAATCAAATTAAAATCCATTTCATATCGATCAAAAGTGAGCGCTACGAGCCATCCTACAGTAGCGTAGCAGCCCATTTATTCATTTTAGTGTTTGGTATTTTGTTTTGTTTATATTATGTCAATAGAAACGAATGAACATTATATCGATCAAGTTTTTAAGTCACTTATATAAAGCGTTACTTTCCACGATACTCCACATTCACAATCTCTTCATACAAGCTCCATTATCTCTCCTTATCCCTGTAATAAAAGGTATGAAAGTTTACAACATTTATGTATTTGTAATAGGGTAAATAGTTTACATTACATATTATTTTTTAACTATGGATATTTTCGAGTAGGTACTATACCTATGTATACGCACTATACACCCATGCATGACCACAATGACTGCATAGTTCTAAAATAACGGATTAAATTCAACTTATTCAATTAATAATTTAAAAAAGATTAAATAGAATAATAAAATAATGTTTAGATAGGCTTTGTAAAACGTTGATTAGTGTTTCTTACGCAGCTAGAATTTTAATAAATTTTGGGGCCAATAAAAGCTCCCTTCGGAGAGCTCGATATTTTTTCTCTCTCACAAATTACCGCTTTACGGATAGGTAATGCACTTCCCACTAAACGTTTTAGTATTCTACTTAGCCTTAACTATTTGATTCATAATTCTGATTGTATCGCGACATCTGACCACGACTTGCCTGTAGGTAAGTAAAGGTCTAAGGAGGGCCGACGTGTGAAAAGACCGACTTAGTTTACGGCTATTCTTACCAAATTATATATACCTCAATCAATCAATCAAATTGTCACGCCTTTTTCCCACAGGGATAGGTAGAGACAATGAAGCGCCACTTGCCACGATTCTTACACAACTCCCTTGCTTCCTTCACATCCACACATCCACAATTCTCTTCATACAGGCTCTGTGGTAATGGGCACTAGGTAAACCAGTTTTCTTGAGGATGTCTCCGATTTGGTCAGAAAACACCCTCCCCGGCCTGATTTGTTTAAGGCATCCATCCACATCAAATTTATAAATTCCTTTTGTCAATCTACTTTCACTCATCCTTTCCATGTGCCCAAACCATCAAAGCATTCCTTTATCAATTCTTGTCACTACATCTTCTTTCAAACCACACCTATCACGCAGTGTGCTATTCCTTATTCTATCCGCTATCGTTACACCACATACACTCCTTAACGACCGCATTTCTACAGCGTTAATTCTACTCTCATGCTTCTTCTGCCATACCCAACCTTCACTTCCATACATTAATGCAGGAACAAGCACCGCATTATGAACAGCCATCCGTGATTTTTGGGACATTATTTGGCTGTTCATTATACTATGGATGGCACCGTTCACTACGTTAGCGTTTTGCACTCTTTTTTCAATATCTTCAATATGACCAAAAGATTTTATGTACGAATAAGATCTTTAGTGTGCATCAATATACCGACCCCTAAACTGTTAGCTTGCTCTACATCCGACGGAGTAACGTGGCTCATTTATTAAAAAAAAAGTCCAAACGCAAATTTGCATAAAAGGGTCGATTACATAAAAAGTTTAGGCGCGTCGTTTTACGGAACAACTTGTGCAATTTAATTGTGATTCTGCGAGTAAAGCTAACAATGTTCTTTTATAAAAAATAAACGTCAACAAATATACAAAGTTAATGGAATGTTTATTTTTAAAATTATAAATCGTCATCTGTCCTCGACTTGTCTGGTGGTAAAAGGTGACTTCGATCAAATGTTCAAAAAAAATCTTTATATTATTTGGCTTAATGCGCGACAAGCGACGCGTATATTTTTCTGCCTAATTTTCATCACTAATTTAAAAAAAATACAAAGTCTTTGATACTAATTTAGTTTTTTTTAAATATTACTTTGACTCGGTACTTCGCTTGATGTTAAGCTGAAGTGCAGTCCATTAATGAAGGAGATAGCTACTACAGTTAAATAATCGCAAGTAGCAGTCGCATCTGCTAAGCCCACCTATTGGAAACTAACAACTTTGAAGCTGATCTCGAAAACCGACTAAGTCACTTTACAACCACACTTAAAAGTGGTGGTACTACCCTGGGTCGGCGAATGCACAAAAACTCTCTGCCTACCACTCCTAATTTCTGTAGTACTAATATTTATGACGATATTTTGTATTATATTTTAAAATGCATTTCATAACCAACCCGCGTACTAGAATAATTATACTTAGTGTAAATATGAACAGCGAAAGCGGTCAAGGTTTATCCTTTCAAACGTTGTCGCTTAAGGCTTTAACGCCTTGAGTAATGAGTGTCTCGAGAATTTTGACAAAACGGCATTACTTGATGGCAGACAATTAGAAACAGTTCATTCTTCTTGCTTTACTTCTGGCATTCGAAATTGCCCGCATTTGTTATTAACTTGCTTTGTTTAAGAATTATTAAGCTTATTTGCAAATATATTTTGCTTTTTACCAAACTCTTAAAGCTTATTACTGCCGATTACTGTTTGTTACCGCCTACTTGATTGATGACTTTTTACGTTTTGTTACATTTTACATTGAATTTTTAAGGTAACTAAAAAAGACAAGCTTTAATCTATACTAATATTCTTAGAAGGCAAAGTTTGTAAGTTTTTATGTAGAAGGTAATCTCCAAAACTATCCAATTCCAAAAGCTCTTCACAGACTGTATATTATACCTTTAAAATGAAAGGTGAAAACGCCAAGATCTCATTCAAGATCTCAGAAAAACCTCATTTGTATTTTCGCTGACGAAGTCATAGGTACACTACCTAGTAACTTACGAAAGTTATGAATACCTCAATATAGCAGACTTTAATTATTATTTTGACAGCTTTACGATATCATTTCTATTGTTCCTATTACAAAATCCTTTGAAATAAGAGACAACGTCGGTAGGTATCATTATTGTGGCGTGGTAACATTGAAATTGCTTTTTTTATAGCCCATAAATACGACCGGCAGTATTGTTCTATGAAAATTTGAATAAATATTATAGGAGGTAGTATAAAAATGAAAATCATAAACGTTAAAATTATACGTTTCGATATTCACCACTAATAGTAGGGGAGCCCAAGAGGCTAATCGGGGATTTACTCGAGCGTCGTAGGGACCTATTAAATATTAAAGTTTAGGTGATAAAAAAAATTAAATGTTATGTGGGTTTTTGGTTTTAGCGGTGGGGGAAGGGTGTACGGATTTTCAAAAATGTAAAAAAAAACAATTAAAAAAATATACTCGAGCGCGTCAGATTTTGATATTGTATATACTCCACGTGTCCATAATACTGTAGGTATGTTAATCTGACGGTTTGCATGGTGGGGGTGGCAGTACGGAAAGGTAGAAAAACAAAAAAAATAAAAATTTGCTCGAGCGCGTCAGACATTCAGAGGGGATGTTAAATAAGCCCCACAGAAGCTCCCATTCAAAAGACTGACCATTCCGACATGACGCAAGTTCGTGGCGGAGTTTTGAAAATGTAAAAAAAAATCGTTAATTTGAAATACTCGAGCGCGTCAGTCTTTTATACAGAAGGTTCAGTAAGATGACCCAATTGTACTGACCCTTAATCTGACAATTATCTGAAAGGATTTCGTTAATCCGACAATTTGAAAAAAAAAACGAAATTTTTTCTTAAGGTAATTGTTACACACTCACTATAGCACACTAATCGCGGTATAGTTTAGACTATTTCTCTCTCTTTCACTCACAATCACTGCCCACTTTTACTAATAAGTAATAATATCTCAGAAACTGTGTGGAATATGAGCTATATTATTGTAAAGTTTCAATTTTCAATTTCAATTTTCAAGTTTCAAAGTTTCAATCCATTTACTAGTTTTGCGTGAAAGAGTAACAAACATCCAAAATGATGAAATGACCGCGCTCGAGAATGTCAAGGTGACGTTGTTTTTTTTACAAATTTGAGACCTTCCTATTCACTTTCGTCATACCCAAATCAGATTAGGAAAATAGTAGGGAAGCCCTAGCCTCTTGGGACCCATCGAACGTCGTAAGGACCTATCAAATTTTAAAGTTTAGTTGATATAAAAAATAAATGTTATGTACTATATACCCTTTTAGCGGTGGGGAAAGCGTATGGAGATTGCCCACTGTTGTGGAGATAACACCAACAATGGTGCGAAATGCCACACAGCCCATGTACCGGCGAGGATGTGCATCGAGCAAGGCGGAGCACATTTTGACATTTACCCTTAATGTAAAATGTTAATTATTAATTGTGACGTTGTTATTTACGAAAAAGTATATATAATTTATGGTTATTAAGATCTTATTAAGATAAGATCTTAAAATCTTCTTTCTTGTACAGTTTATACTTTTTTACATTGTACATTAGGTCAAAATGTTCATAGGCGTTCCATAAAATATATGTTCTATGTAATTTACTGTTTAATTTCACTGAAACAGGGTTGGCACATTATTGAAATAAATATTTTATAAGAGACCATTTAACACTTTTAAGGGGTTCGGCTTTAGGAGGTGTTTTGTAACACCCTGTATATTAAGACTGTGCGAGAGAGTAATAGATAAAGAAGAAGTGAAAGGGAACGAGAGACGCGGAGTGGGGAATACATGCTCTACTGCAACTGCTCGCACAAAACTTTATCAACGATTTTTGCTACTTCGGCTTGTTGAAATTGACAGATTATAGTTTTTTAGTAATTCTTAGTCATTTTTCTTCAAAATAAAATTAAAATCGACCGCGCTCGAGAATGTCCAGGTGACGATTTTTTTTACAAGTTTGTGACCTTCCCATTCTCTTCCGTCATACTCAATCCGTCAGATTAAGAAAATGTGCACTTATTAGTATGTAATTAACTCACCTTAGCTTAATCTGACGCGCTCGAGTATATTCAAAGATCGATTTTTTTTACAATTCTGACCAGCTGCCATACACGTACCCCCCCGTATTAAGGGCTAATACTTGGTAGATATACTCTACAGGGTACAAGGTATCTCCCATAATTTAATCTGTCACGCTGGAGTAAATCCAGAAATCCCCGCTTGGGCTCCCCTACTATAACATTAAAAGTGAGCTTGCATTGTGTAGTAGGCTTTTTAAAATATAATTATTAGATTACAATGTTTATGTTTTTAACAATATTTTTGTTTTTTAATAAACGTTATTGTTGAATTTAAGAAATTACTTTTTTATTAGGCGCTTTATTTTTATTAGCCTTTTGCACGTATTATGAGTTTATAATGAAAAAAAAAAGAATTTTCCTATATAACTACTTCTAATGTAACTTAATTTACAAAGATACCAGCCCCCCTAGCACGGCAAGCCAAGAAGCAAGATAAAGAATTACAAGGAATATTATTATACTCATATTAAATAATTTAATAGACTGGATCATCAAATTGTTTAAAAAATATATTTATTAAAGTTTTCAACGTTGTCTTGTGTAAAGTTTTACAGAACCTTTATATATCTTTTTTGAGCATTTTGATTTACTGTTCTAGTAAGTTATTTAAATTGAGTTGCAATGATATTCTTTGCAGGTCTTTTATCTTGCTTCTTGGATGGCCGTGCTAGGGGGGCAGTAGTATTTACCGCTTTTAAGTGTATACACCTTAGGCACTCAGTTGCTGGCTCCAACCAGGCTGGCATAGTAGATGCAACTACTATTTAACTGTAGTTGCGGATCATTTTATACGAAGCAATTCACACTTGTCTGACACCGCTTTTGTTTCGGCGCCGATAAGAAATGTTGGGTGACAGCCCCCGGACCAAATCGTCCGGAGATGGGTGCGGTGCACCTAACATTTTCTTACCTTAATAAGTTTATAATTAGTTTATAAGTTGTTGTCTTTATTCGTTTTCTCCTCAAATAATAATACAATGCAACCAAATCAAAGACATCCTCAAGAAACCTGAGTTGCCTAGTGCCCATAATCGTATAGCATGTATAAAAATAATTGTGGATGTGAGATAAGCGAGGGAGTTGTGTCAGGATCGTGGCAAGTGGCGCTCCATTGGCTCTGCCTATCCCTGTGGGAAAAGGCATGACATTTATTGATAATAATACATCTCTACGCCTCGTTGTTAAAAATTTACTGAGCTGACAGTTTTGACGACAGGTATAGACGAACGGTTAGCGATTGGCCGGCATAGTGACGACAACTAAGGCAGCCATGAACTAACTCGGCTGTTTTAGTCGATGTTACTCTTGGATCTCCTCTTGCTTATCATCAGGCGGGTCGAGGTCAAATGTCGTGTTACATTAAAACATCAGAGGCGCCGACAACTGATTAATTATCCGAGCCCGACAGTAGACAAGGGGGAACGGGCTCTTGGCCGAGATGCACGACTGAACTAATGCAAAAGTTATAAGAAGCATTTAATACAACAGGCTTTTCATTGTTACAGATAAATAAAACCTCAAACAGCAACAATTGTGTGACGTCATCAGGCTGTCATACGCGACGATAACGATTTTGTGAAGTTGTGAAGTGGGATAGTTTTTGATAGTTGTACGGAGATAAAATATAGTGAGGCGTGACAGTTGACTAAGGGACCATGCGGCGAAGGGGAACTCCTGAAGGATAGCATGACAGCTCGTGCCAAGGCGGCCTGATGGCGCTAGTGCGCCGTATTCTAGGTGACGCTCAGGTATGAAATATTATTATGAGAGTTCTACAACGAAATATGAGATACGGGTGGGGTGACATTGATTTATAATGTTTTTGTTACGATACGAGTCTTTTTTCATATAATGTATTAGAAAACCTTTAAGTACAACAAGATACATTAATATATATTATAAATACATATAACATACTTAACTTATTAGGTATATTTAGATTTAAGAGTTTTGGTGTGAAACTGCAAGCGGCAGGACGTGCAATTTTGAATTATTTGTAAAGCTTGTGTTTCTTGAATATTATTGTATAATAATAGTGGAATTCTTATCCAGTAATAATTTTTAAGTTGATCAAGTATAGACAAGTGATTGAAAGCTGTTTAACGTGTCGTGATTGGTTTGTTGCGCGTATATTCCTGGGTTCGATTTGTAATCTTTAATAATCATATTAAATATTGCAAATATTGTCTGGTTATCAAAGAGTGGTAGGCAGTGGTACCCAGTCTGCCTATCCAGTATACATACCGTGAAGTAATTTGGTCGCGTTTCTTGATCAGCTTGTAAGTTGCCAGTTTAAACTAGGCCGGCATAGTGGATGTGATTGCTACTCATGGACCACACTCCAGCTTAACATCAAGCGTGGTGCTATCATATGTTGAGTCACAATTAAAAAAGTGTTACTAAATGTTCCGTTATTATTAAATGATGTGTTTCCTCAATTTATTTATTCATTTAGTTAAGACAGGGCCACTTACAAGTTGTCACAAATAATAAAGAACTAAAAAAAAACTATATAAAAAAGATTTGTTTTTTGTTTTATTGTGTCTCGAAATATGACAGCACCCCGCTTGATGTTAAGCCAAAGTGTGGTCCATGAATGAATATCACTGCTAATACAATTCAATAACTGTGAGTAGCAATCACATCCACTATGCCGGCCTAGATGGAACCGGCAACTTACAAGCTGATCCCGAAACGCGACCAAATCACTTCACCGTCTGTATACTTGTAAGTGGTGGTACTACCCCGGATCGGCAGACTGGGTACCACTGCCTACCACTCTTTGATAACCAGACCCGAAGCAAATATCCATATCTTTTTTTTTATTAACAAATATTTGCAATATTAAATATTACAAATAAAAGCTATAAAACAAATATTTACTCCGACCGGGGATCGAACCCGGAACTTTACGCGCAACAAACCAGTCGCTAAACCGTTCGTCCACGCCTGTCGTCTAAACAATACAATAACAATAATACAATATAACTTAGACCTAACATACGTAAACCTATACACATATACACAAACCAATATCTTATCAAAAGTTATAACTTTAAATAAAGTAAAAATAAAAGTTAAAATATCTTTTTATTTGTAATATCCTACGTTTTTGTATTCATAATATCGAGTCAAGTAATTTATAAAGGGGGTTGACCATTACACGTCAATTACATAACGGAAAACAAATGAACAGAATTGGGTGGTATCGTTTTAGATTAATAGTTGTAGATAAATGAATATAAACAGTTGATTAACTTTAACAGAACAATAATAGGTACACCTAAATAGTAAAGATATTATTTATTTATTGTTTAATTTTAAAACCTAATATTGGCTAGAGTGGTAGGCAGTGGTACCCAGTCTGCCGATCCGGGGTAGTACCACCACTTACAAGTATACAGACCGTGAAGTGATTTGGTCACGTTTCGGGATCAGCTTGTAAGTTGCCGGTTCCATCTAGGCCGGCATAGTGGATATGATTGCTACTCACAGTTATTGAATTGTAGTAGCAGTGACATTCATTCATGGACCTCACTTCGGCTTAACATCAAGCGGGGTGCTGTCATATGTCGAGTCACAATAAAAAAAAGCTAAAACTGAAGATCAAAAAGGATAAGGTGCAAAATAATAATAAGAAGAAAAACGTAAAATACACATATAAATAAATAGCACATAATTTGACAGGTATATTGACGGCGACTTAGACCACTTACGGTCAGTTTACGGAATTGTTTTTTCAGTCGTCAGCGCTTTCGGACTTCCTCTTGCTTACCATCAGGCACGTAGAGGTCAAATGTCGATTCAAAAAAAAACAATACTAATCAAAACGTGAAAGTTTTTATTAGTTGCCTCCGACCAAATTGGAGACATCCTGGAGAATACTGGGTAAATGCTGATCTGAAGCACGTGTTGAAAATCTTGCATGAAGAGAATTGTAGATGTGAGAGAAGCGAGGAAGTTGTGTCAGAATCGTGGCAAGGGCGCTTCATTGTCTTTGCCTATTCCTGTGGGAAAAAGGCTTGACAATTTGATTGATTGATTGATAATTATATTACAATACATAAATAGATATAAAGTACACGACTATTGTTTTTTACGCATACACAAGCTTCATAAAGTTAGATTAAAAATGCTATAAGACAATACTAAGAATACAACTTATGATTGTCAATATCTTTGCAACTTTAAGATAATGTAATCACGAGATAAAAAGCATATAATAAAGAGGTATAACATACTATAATAATATACATAATATATTATATATTTACAATACCCTAATATCATAATAAGATAGTATTTTTTGTTGTACAGGCGAAACTCCGAAAGATGGTTGATGAACAAGTATCTGTCGGTTCTCGTGTAGCTGATGCCGATGCTGAACCAGAGCCTGCTGATCCTCTTATCACTCCAGCCAGTTCCGTTCTAGACCGACCAGACATCGACCGCCCTCGACCAACGCCTCCAGAACGAAGACCGTTGGGCGCAACCATTGAAAAAGAAAAACCAAGAAACGGAGCTTATAGCTGTGAGAAAGAAGGCACTATTAGCAGAACTAATAGACTCTCCATTCGTAATGGAAAAGAAAATCCATTTATAGGTAAATGTAAATCTGTTGTATAATACAAAATTTGTAAGAAAAGAACACTTATAGCAATTAAATATTCACTCTGGTTGCGGAGGGTTCCTTTGTCGTAAAACTTTAGTGCTAATCCTACATCCGTGTTTTTGCAAAGCGCGCTGCAACAATTTGTAGCTGTATTATCCTGCATAATTAAACATACTTTGTGTTTATATTAACTAGGGTTATTTGTTTTCTTTTTTATTTTCAATATTCAGCATATGGACCAACATAAAGCAACCGTGAACTGAGTCGTTTCTTTCAGTTGTTGGCTCTCTTGGACTTCCCCTTGCACTTCATCAGGCAAGTCGAGATAAGATGTAGAGTCAAAATAAAAATTGTAAATAATGTTTCGGTTCTTTGATCTGTTCTTTCGTATCTAAATTTTATTGACCGGATTTTAGCTTAAGATCAGGCGGGTTTCTGTCATATTATGTGGAGTCACAATATTGCCTATGAGAAGAGGAGAATGGTGCCAAGGACAAACAGCTGTCTGCCTACTACTCTTGAAATAATGGATTACTCTTTGCATTTCATTACAATATATTATTTGTTATAACAGATAATTTCGCAGACTTCTCCCTCACCGATGACGACAATAAAGAGAACCATGCTAATGGTAAACTAGAATCGCCGGTGAGGTGGTCAACGCAGAACGGCAGCGACAGCGGGACATACGCCGAGATAGGAACAGGAAGTGGAAATGGGGGGGAACGTAGTGGTCTGGAACAAGCTGACAGTTCCGAGGAAGAGGTCCCGCTTCCTGATGCCACGTCGCCTGGCAGGAGTAGCGATGGACCGGAACCGAGGGCTGATATCACTGCGCAACTCGATGGAGGTTAGCACTCTATAATTTATAATATAATTTAGTAGTTACTTGAATCGGAAATTTGTTGTATCGATATCAATATTAATTTAATTAAAAGAAACCTAGGTTGCCTAGTACTCATAACCGTAGAGCTTGAATGTAGATGTAAGGAAAACATCTGAAGTTTTGTCAGGATCGTGGCGTGATAATTCGATTGATTGATTGATAAATCGATCTTATTTGAAGTGATAATAGCAATCAAATTATTGCACTAAAATCGCTAATGGTAACACAATCAAAAATAAGTTGAGCTAAGCTGGCATTACGGATGTGACTTTGCGTATAGATCGTTTTCCTGTTTTATATTAGGCTGAGAAATCAATCAAATCGAATGAATTAAATAAATTTTATGCGATTTACTATCGCGTTTATTTGTGGTTAATGATTGTGGTCTCTCCGTGACCACAATGGCTACAAAGCTCTTAAAACATCAGAATAAAAAATGTTCAATCATTACCCGAAAATAAACGCGATAGTAAGCCGCATAAATTTGTATATATACTTGTATAGAGCCTTAATGAAAAAACACTCAACATAAACAAATACAGTAAGCAAATGTGGAACCTACCTATTGCGTTATTACATAAGATATGATCGATGGCCACCATTAGTGAATGTGAGGGTCCATTCTCATAATGTCTGCTTCATTTGTCAGCGTGATTATCACTTAGGCTAACAGCTATCTTGATTTTGATTAATGACGTCACACCTTGTTGGTAATTTTATGACCGCTTTAATTTTATCGAGGGAAGCGTCCGCCTTCTGTCGACTGAATCGGCAGTCGCAGTATAAGGTTCGGGGCGTCGTTTCTTTGTAGAACAATCGATAAATGGGATGCTTTGCTACTCCAATGTATCCTATGACCTTGGATCCTTCAGGCGATACGCGAAGAAGCACCTTTGGCCGGTATAATGCGGCAACTGGGGTAACCGTTTTTTTCAGTCGTCGTCACTCTTGAACTTCCTATTGATCACCATTAGGCGGGTCGTGGTTAGATGTCGAATCACAATAAAATATAGATATGTTTTAGATATTTATGCAATTAAAAATCTTTGTTTAGTTAACCATTTGAAAATATTTAGAAAAAAACAATGCCATATTTTAACTTAAAGTGTAGTAGAGTAGAAGAGACTGTTGCTAACGGCCAACAGCAGTGGCAGTAATCTCGACTGGTAAAATGACTTTTATGCCAGGTTACTTATGGAAGGATGAATTATTCTGATCATGAATAAAGTTTATGAAGTTTATGAATAAAGTTTATACCTTACATAGTATGCGTTAAAAACTTATCATGAAATTTTTATTTCATAAGGACTATACAAATTTTATGTGGTTTTTATTATTCCAACGTTTCTCTGTGACTACGATGGCTGCAAAGCTCTCGAAACGCCGGAAAATAAAAAAAAAATAAAACCATTAACCAAAAATAAACGCGATAATAAGCCGCATAAAATTTGTTTATTTCATTAATCAATCTTCACGCTAAATCTAAGAAAATTCTTTATTAGATCTTCCAAAAAGCAAAAATAAAAACTAGGTTTAAATAAACACATTCAACTATAAATTACCTTAAAACTATTGTAAGTAGTAATATTACACTAAAAACCTGTGTATATTTTTTAACACATAATGAACTACTTAAATCAAATATGAAAATAAAATCCGAAGTTATTACGAAAGTAACAGCAGCTGATGTAGAAGGAGGCTAATAAATTGCGTCAGAATTTATATCCCTTATACAATTACTTCTGGGATAGCTTTTACTAAAAGATAAAACTACCAAACTGCTGATTTTACGAGTGAACAGAATAACGTCGTAACTAATTTGATTTAGCAGTAAATGACTTGAGGAGCCGAGGGCATTCGCATTAAGTAAAAAGGTTCGTTTAGGCGAGGGTAGATAAATTGTAAGACACCTTAATCTCATGATTTCCTTCAAATGAGATAAACAAAGAAAAAAAACGATACCTACGATAAACGTTTGATATGAAAAAAACAATAAAAAAATATTTTACTAGTTTTTTGTTATATATGGGCCAGCATAGTGGATGCGACTGTTACTGCAGTTATTTAGTTGTAGGTACTAAAAGTCGCTTCAAATCATGGACCGCATTAAAATCAGTCAGAATGCTTTTATTATATGGTTAACTTGGCAAACTAGCTGTAAGCTATATGTATAGAATAAATAAATAAATAAATATAAGTCGAGCCACAATATTAATAAAAAACTTATCAGAAAACGATTTTCTAAACCAATTGCAATTTTAATTAAACAATGAATTTAATGACAAATTACAAAAGTGTGGACAGCAAAGTTTCTTTTTGAAAGTTGTTCGCTGGCTGTGCAGTTGCTCGGCAAATGAGCCACCTCCCTCTGGGCTACTGGCTCATTAGTGTAGGGGGAGAAATATTCCAAGAAGCAGGTTGAATTTAACACAAACATACGACGACGTACAAAAACAAGTAAGATTGTGCATAATTTATTTATAATTCTGAGAATACAAAGAGTTTCTCTATATTGTAGCTACTATATTATTGAATTATTTTATTGTTTTAGGCTATATATATATATATATATATATATTTTTACATTTCTATACTAAGCTACTAAAGTGCTTGTATCATAAAAACAGGACAACCAAAGTACATATATCAAAGATACATTGGTACCGGTAGGTGGTCTCGAATTTGTGTTCTCGGTTTGCGTAACCATTGCACTGCCACTACACCACGGTCGCCTCAATTTTTTTCTTTTATCTTTATCTTTAAAAACGTTTGTTTTATAAAACAAACGTATTCAAAGAGAAATAAGTACTTAATAATAAAAAAATGTGCAATATTCCTAAAAGGCACCGGGGGCTACTAGTTTTACTTTGGTAGTAAAACCAGTAGCTCCCGGTTCAAAACTGCTCGCGTGTATCAATGTATCTTTGTACTTTTAAGAATGAGTGAAAATAGTTTTACGGAAATAATTTCTAAATCTGACGTAGATGGATGCGAGGAACGAGGTAGATGTAGGTAGATCAGGAGAGTGTTTTACGACCAAATTGAAGACGTTCTAAAGAAAGCCGTAGCTTGTATGAAGAGTATTGTATATGTGAGAGAATAGAGGGAGTTGTGTCAGGATGGCAGGTAGCAAGTGGCGCTCCATTGTCTCTGTCTATTTATGTGGAAAAAGGGTGTGACAATTTCATTGATTAATTGGTTGTCCTGTTTCTATGATACAAGCACGTTTAATAGCCTAATATAGAAATGTTTAATAAAAAAGGAAAAATCACCTATATGTAATAAAACCTCCGCTACTCGTACATTTTGTTACAATAGTAAAGAATTTCAAAGTAGCCTCAAAGTTAGGTTTATCAGTGGTACAAACAAGACGGACTTGTGTAGTTAGGAACTATTATCCCGGGATTACAAACTCCTGGATGAAAACAAACATCGGGATCGCGTTCTGAATGCTCATTACCTTCTAATTTTATTATTCATGACATGATTTTTAAGTTTTGGGTTTTTCCTTTACGTGCCTTCCTTACAATTCCTAAATATCGATAAGTATTTTTTCTTTATTCCCTGATAAAATCATTACTAGAAACTTGAATTTCTTAAACTAAGTAAATATAATTGTTAGTATGTACTGATGCATGCAGAACCGAATAAACTAATTAAAAGAAACCTACCTAACTTTTTTTTAATTAGACGTGAGTTTTAATTTTAATTGTCTGATAAGCAAGAGGTGATACAAGAGCGCCGATTGGGTCAGTCGCCGCCAATATGCCGTCCTAAATACTCACCACTACACCAAGGTCGCAATCCCGATGTCCTAACTTAACTTATGTCTAAAACTTCATCCTCGCCCTTGGTTTATTTTCACTAATAAACTATACATCTAGTTCTAAAGGAATATAGCCTAAATAAGCCTATCAAAGCTAACTTAGGTTTAAAAAAGTGGGCGACGGTTGACAAAGTTATCTGCAATATACAACGCCATTTACAACCATAATGCACTTTGTTAGTCACGAACTTAGTTTTTTTAAGCCTTCAGGTGAAGCCTCGCTGACTAATGGTCACGATAAAACACCCTTATGTAAAGCTTTTACTTTAATGGAGTGAAAAAAGTATTTTAACTCTCTTTTCTTGTTGTACGTCCCTATCAATCTTATTTGCATAATGTAAATTATTTTCTAAGAAATTTAGAAGTATATCTATGGCTGAATAAAACAAATTTCATGCAATTTATTATCGCGTTTATTTTTGGATAATAATTGTCTCTTCGTGACCACGATGGCCCAAAAGCTCTCACAACGCAAAATAAAATAAATATTACAAATCATTGCTCAAAAATAAACGCGATAGTAAACCTCATCAAATTTGTTTAATTCATTAATTAATGTTCGCGCAATATCTAAGAAAATTCTATACCTACGGCTGTTAATGCTAAATAATATGGGCAAACTCAATTATTCGTATAGAGGAGACTTGTACAAACTCTATACCGACGAAGGTAAAATAGCCTAAGAGCTCTCCTCAGCCTTTAACCTAGGATCCTTCAAGCGAAACGTAAAAAAGCACCTCTGAGCTTAATGACCAAGGAAACAATACTGAGTCGGTCTTTTTAGTTATCTGCGCTCTTAGACCTCCTCTTGCTTACCATTAGGTAAGTCGAAAACAGATGTCACATTATTATTATTTTTCGTGATATAAGCGAAAAAAAAAGGGTTTTTAAAGTGCCCCCTCCCCTCCGTCCTCCATCTAGGAGTGGGGACTTCTGATATATTCATCTCCAGACTAGTCCAAACAAAGTTCCGAAGTTAAAGCTTCTGTCCCTAAAATTTCTCAATCATTCGTTGACTGGCCTAATAAACAAGTTGACATAGTGTATATAACAGAGCATGATTGAAGAAGATTTACGACGTTTTTATTTACCTAACTATAAATTAGTAGCCTGCTCTACAAGGAAATCAGTCAGATGAGGTGGTTCCTACATCTTAGCAAGACATTTATTAAATTTATTCATTTATTTATTAGGCATATTTACAGTTCACATATTTTACATTGATAGTCATAGCATATTTACGTTCTTTTGCCAATATGCAACCAATTACAAATATGCACAACATTCAAAAACATACAAATATTAGATCTATTAAAATTAATTACAATTACATACTAAATTAAACTATCTAAATCACAATAAACATGATAAAACATGGATATAACTATCAAGAAATAAGTTTGATCAAGAAACACTCAAATAAAAAAATGTTCAGTTCGATTAAAATATCTGTTCATTTTTATCTAAAACGACATAATCTATCAATATTGACGAGGAGGCCAAATCAACTCCTTTGTAACGTTGTATAGCTTCTGTATGATCGATGATGCATCAATAACGTTTTGTTTACAATATCACATAAAGGATATTGTATAAGTTTTCATTCAAAGAGGTTAACGATTTTCGGGTTTTCCAAGACCTTCATAATAAAAATATTAAGTCAATATTCATTATGTGATCCGAACCCGAGGAAAATACAGGTATATATTACAATACATTCGCGTTCTTAAAAGTATTTTTAGAAGTTCATGTACCTAGTTTTGTACTTATACAGGTGATGTTAACTTTACATGCTTTTTATTTCTATTCTAAGCTACTAAACGTACTTGCACTAACACTACACCATTGTAGACTTGATCTTACCTCGACTTGCCTAATGCCTAAAGCAAGGGAACGTCGGAAAGTGCCTACGACTAAAAAAAACGACAGTTGCCTTAATAGGCGTTATGCCAGTAAGAGGTGCTTTTTTATGCCTCTCTCGGAGAACCTTAAGCTATAGGATGGGGAAAACATATAGGCTGGTAAAGCATTTCAGCGCTCAGGGCTTTTTGAGGATTCAGGACGCTCAGGCTGATTCTATTAATTCAATGTTGATTTATAAAATAAATTATTAATGAATGAATTAACCAAATAATCAATTCTTATTTAATCACATAATTCTCCCAAATTTAAATATTTTTTAGAGAACCCCTTATTTTAAGACCCCTTAAAAATCTGGGTTGCCTAGTGCCCATAACCATAGAGCTTGTATGAAGAAAGAATTGTGGATGTGAGGGAAGCTAGGGAGTTGTGTCAGGATCGTGGCAAGTGGCGGTCCATTGTCTCTGCCTATACTTGTGGGAAAGAGGCCTGACATCTTGATTGATTGATTGATTTTTGAAGACGTGTAATATGCGTCATTTTTTTTATTAATTTATTTTCTTTAGGAACTTTGTAACTTGACAATAATTTAAATTACCAGGCGACCAAAATTGGACAAGAGAAAAGGGTTATTTTATTCTATGAACCAAAAAGGATGCAACTACCATATTGTTTTAACTTATTGGTGTTAAAAATAATAGGTTCCTAAATCACTCATTTGTTTTAGAAGCTGCTTCTCCTGGTGGAAGATCAGACAGGTCTCGCCAGGAAGATGTTTCTGCCTCTCCCGGCATGATGTCAGCAACACAAATAGCGCGGCGATTACGACTTGAAAACGATCGACTTCAGGTAAGTGATCAAAATAATTATTAATTTGATGTGAAATAAAATCGTATGTTCTAGAAAGAAAATTAATTTAGAATTAGACTATTTTCAAGTGCTTCCGGGCATGGGCCCCGTGCTAATGAATTATTTTCATTTCATATTTTATTTCATTTCTCTCACATACACATTTTTGGCCGGCATGACGGTTATATTTGAGTCGTTGGCCCTCTTGGACTTCCATCATGTCTATCATCAGGCAAGTCGAGGTCAGATGTTTAATCATAATAAAAAAATGTATTAACACATAAGTCAAGATATTTCACTGTATACCGCGCGACATATAATAGTATAATGGGGTAGCGTTGGTTGGGCACAGAACTGTATTCAAATTAGTAATGAAAATTACATAAAATCTGATAATTCTTTTCATTAGATACTAATTTATACAGTAATAATATTAGGTTAAAAAAACTTACTGTACTTATATTTTATTTGGGACGTTAACCTTTCATCTAAGGTATAAGTAAGTATATAAAGTTTTAAATCACAGTATATATACACTTATTTGTAACCAAAGTTTATTTAGAAACAGAAAACTTCCATCTGGCTATGTCCAACTTTAAGGAACAAGTTTTATATTTGAAAAGCCAGTATTTATTTTGTAGGGTGAGTAAAGAATTAAGAAAGGGGGAAGGAGTTGAGTTTGAAAGTGAAGCGTGACTTGGTGAAAGTCAATCGCTTTGCTAAAAGTCAAATCCAAGTACCTTAAGTAGATTGTGACGTAGATTTCACTTTTATATACATACGAGTATTGCAATCTGCCTAAGTTCATAGCTAGCAAGCTATTATTAAATTTTCGTTTTACATTTCCACAATAAGATGTATCATATAAACTGGGTGACCAAAGAAAGTACAATATATCAAAAATACATTGGTACCGGCAAATGATATTAAAGTGAGCTATGAACATGACCACGGCCGCCATGTCTATAGCTAACCTAGTCTAACTAATTTTTGCGGGTTACTATCGCGTTTATTTTAAATAATTTAATCCGATATTTATTGTCGCGGGGTGTCTAAGGTATTGGTCGTTAATTTCATAAACAATTCGCGCCAATCCTCTCAAAATCCTAAATGCTTGTATTTACTAGACTAATTCCAGATTTCTAAAGGTGCTTTACATGAAATGCTTAACTAGCCCATGTGTTTTCTATCCTCCTATAGCCTAGGATCTCTCAAGCGAAACGTCGTAAAGTAGTACTGGCCGGCATAGTGACGGATTCTAGCAACCGTAAACTAAAAAAACAAATCATTTTTGTCAGTTGTCGTCTCTCTTGGACCTCCCCTTGCCTACCATCAGGCAAGTAAAGATCATATTTTATGTTGTATCCCAATAAAAACAAATACTTTTTGTTATAGGCGGAGTTAACAAGAGTTCGTAGATTGTTGGTATCGGCTGCAGAAAGGGGTGAAGCCGGCACCGCACTTTTGGAACGTGCTAAAACTGAAGGAACAGAGGAACCGGCTGCTATTGATCCGCAGCAACTTGAAAAAGAACTGTTACTAGCAAGAGAAGCTGTCGCTTGTGAGTTTAATACCTATTCATTTATACGCCAAGAAGTATGACCAAAGATTTCAAGTGTGATGGGCAGACAATTGATGGTCATTTAGCAGTACTACCACTTTTAAGTGTTTTTTTTTTATAATGTGACTCGACATTTAACCTCGACCCGCCTGATGGTAAGCAAGAAGAGGTCCAAGAGTGCCGACGACCGCGAAAACCGAGTCTTCACGGCTGCCCCAGTCGCCGTCTCTATGCCGGCGAAGGTGCTTCTTCACGCATCGCTTGAAGGATCCAGAGGAAGGATGGAGAGAAGACATTAAGTGTAGAGATAGTAAAGTGACTCAGTCACGTTTTGCAATCAACGTGAACATTGCCGATTCTAACTAGGTTGTCATAAAAGATCTTTAGCTGTAGCAGCAATATCCTCCCATCGTGGACAGCTCTCCAGCTTAATACCAAGCGGGGAGCTGTTATATGTCCATCCACAATATTGAAAAAATAAACACGACGTAGACACGATGAAGTGACTTTGTCGCGTTTCGGGATGAGTTTAATGTTCCATGTAGACCGGCATAGCAGATGCGATTCTTACCTGCAGTTGTCAAACTGTAGTAGCAGTCGCCTCTACAGCTTAGCTTAGGCGGGTGCTATAATATTGTGGCACGGCATCTGACCTCGACCCGCCTGATAGTAAACTAGAGGAGGTCCAAGAGTGCCGACGACTGCAAAAACCGAGTCTTCACGGTTACTCCAGTCGCCGTAACTATGCCGGCCAAAAAAAACTCGACTGGTTCGAGTCCGTAATACCCGCACAGGTCGGGGAAAGCATCCGCATTTTATCGACCGAATTGGCAGTCGAACTAAAAAGTTCGGTGCGTCTTTTCTTTGTAGATCAATCGACAAGTGGAACGCTTTGCCTGCCCATGTGTTCTCTCCATCCTATGACCTTGGATCCTTCAAGCGATGCGTGAAGAAGCATAGTGGCGGCGGCTGGGACAGCCGGGAACTGACTCGGTTGTCCCAGTCGTCGTCACTCTTGGACCTCCTCTTGCTTATCATCAGGCGGGTCAAGGTCAGATGTCGTGTCACAATAAAAAAAAAGAAGTCATAATAAAAAAGAAGTAGGTTAAAGCATGAACCTAATTCGAAGTAAGAATAATTTAGTATAATATATTCGGCTCCGTCGGAATTTCCTTAGAAATTAGAGCTTTTCTTATATGCTTATGCAATAAAGGAATATGGCAGGATATGATGTTAGGACCCCAGTCACGTTTACCTGTTATGTTGCTCCCATAAATTTGTATGACATTTCTAGTGATGAAATCGAAGGAGACGCTTGTCACATACACATAATACGAATGATAATTCTGGAGGACTTCTATCCAAACTATTTCTGACATGTTACTAAAAGTTCTGGCAGCTTTCTCATGTTTTGATAAATGAGGACAATTTATGTTTTATAATTTGTTCATATTGAATTTATTTGACATTGTTTATTTTTTATTATTTTTTATTTATTTACATTTCTATACTAAGCTACTAAAGTGCAAAGAAACACGACATAGAATACTACTTGTATCATAGAAACACGACAATCAAAGTACATATATCAAAAATAAATTGATACCGGTGGGTGGTTTTGAACACGTGCAGGGCCGTCTTTACCCGGGGGTTCAAGGGGTCCTAGGGGGCGCATGCCGACCGCCATAAACTTCTACACTGAGACCATGCGACTTTGCCTTGACTTTCGCACCCCGGCGCTGAATATGCTTAAGACGGCTCTGAACCCGTGCTCTCAGTTTGCGTACCATTGCACTGCCACTACACCACGGTCGCCTTTGATGTACTATAATTACAACAAGCATAATTATTTCAGCTAATAATTAAATTTGAAATTAGTGGGACAAGTACAATAACGATTATAACAAAAAAATGAAGTTTACAAAATCATCAATACATAAGTAATTTACCAATACATACACGTGTGTATTATAATTTGTATACATATATATTGATACCTCTTATATTTGATATATAGTATATCTATGATGATCATCAATAATTTAAATGCCTATTTAAATGCCTGTAACCCCTTCGAGTCTTGCCGATTTTTTATTCTAAATTTATTATTTTCTCATAAAAGAAATGCTTGCTCAGTGGCCATTAAAAACCCCATCACTAATGAGCTTGGAGTAGATTTCACGAATATTCGTGGAACCCGCCAATCTCAGTGCCGCCTATCACCAGCTAGAGTGCGACTGAGGCAGCAGTAAACTGAATCGTTTGTTTCAGTCATCGTCACTCTTGGATCTCCTCTTGCTTATCATCAGGCGGGCCGAGGTAAAATGTCGTGCCACAACAAAATAAAAGAATCTTTGTTTGATTTATATCTTTGATTTACATAGGATAGGGTGCCTATCTATACTTGAAAGTGGTGCTATCTCTGATCGGCAGACTAAGCAAATGACAACCAACAGTCTCAGGCACCAGACTCGAAACAAATATCTGCCATATTTTTTAATACCCAATCAATTAATAAGTATTAGAAATAAATGCTATAAACAAATCTTTGTTTCGACCGGAAATAGAACCCAGGACTAATCCTAATGTTACAGTAGGACAACCAATGCGCCATTCAGGTCGTCTAAAGCTCCTATATTTTCGTATTCTTCTTTAAAATTGTATCTAAAAAGAATTAAACAAATTTTATATGGCTTACTATCGCGTTTATTTTGGTTTAGATTTAACAATTTTTTATTATTCCGACGATTCGATAGTAAGCCGCATAAAATTTGTTTAATTCATTAATCAATGTTCGCGCAAAATCTAAGAAATTACTTGTATCTAAAATTTTGCTTTTGGTTGATATTATAAAAATATTTAATATAATTTTCGAACGCCAGTTAATATAAGTTTTTATCTCTGTGATATTCCATAACAAGCGGCAATAAATTGCATTATTTTTTGCAATATTAAATGACATGAGGGCAAGTTGCCTTTGACGTTCAAAATTGAGTTACACAGTGTTGCGCATATTAAATTCATTGTCATACAACTACATACGTACACAAAATGACTAGAAGAGCCTTTACTACTTAATTTCACACAAAAACTTTATATTGTTGTTTTAATATTTACGTTTAACTGGGAAATCCATATTTCCCCAGTACCAGTTACTAAAGTGAAACAGGACTATAGTAGAAACAGGACAACCAAGCGCGCGCCATTTTTGCCATTAGTCGTTTTCTAGCAACACTAGATGCCATCGGGACCTCTCTTACTATCAGGCAATTCGAGGTCAGATGTCGTGTCACAATAAAAAACATATTATTATTTCCGCTAACATTTTAGTAGAAAACTATAATACACAAAATGTACAAAATTTATAAATAAAATATAAGCATATTCATAAATAGGTAGAACATATGAGTAGGAACGTTGTCGTTGAACCAAATTTAGTATCATTTAACGCTACTCAATTAGCTGATGTCATGATTAAGCTGCAGACCTTTTAAGGACATAAAATAAACAATAAAACATAGTAACATTAATACTTATTCTTTACAAAGGACTTATATTGCCTTTTAAAAATATCACAGGCAATGCTACATGCAATGCTAACCTAACCACGTTTTCCATGACACATCAAAATAAACCTACATTAAAGTTAGAAACCGTATTTCAGCCTTTCTGTTTAAGTCAAAATTGTAAATAAAACTATATTTCTGATTGTATTTTCACATATTGTACAATCTCGTCCCTTGAAGAAGAAAAAAAAACAAATTTGAAATATGGAACAACAAATTTTGGTCTAAGTAAATTTAAATACGCTCAGAATTCTCTAAGTAAATCTTATAAATAAATATAAGTATAGAAAAGTGACTCAGTACTTAACAATTTAAACATACATTTATCTGGGAACTGAAGTCTGTATACAATATAAAGCAACAAAAGGAACATCGTTTTCAAAGAGAGTTTTAAAGCATTTGCAAAGATTGAAGGAGCGAGCAAACGCAGAGCTTTCTGTGGATGCTGACGCGTACGAATCTAATATTGGACTACAGCAAAAGAATTTTGAACGCGATATTCAAGAAATTTTATTCAAAGCACTCGGTTTCCAAATATATTTCATTTTACGGTGAGATTGATGCAATTTACGAAAAAAGAGATAGTCGCTCACGACTATATAAACTTGGGAAATGTCGCTTTTATTTTCAAGTCTCGACGGTATTTCTTAAAGGAATGTTTCTTACAGCTTTGAAAGCAGATAAGAAGCGTCTTAAAGCTGAAAAATTCGATCTTCTAAACCAAATGAAGCAACTATATGCTACTCTTGAAGACAAAGAAAAGGAGCTTAGAGATTTTATTAGGAACTATGAACAGGTAAATATTATATTAACCCAAATTACATCAACATCATCATCATCACCAATTTTACGCGACTTTCACGCCGACGAAGCGCCACTTACCAAGATTTTGACACAACACTCTTCACATCCATAATTTTTATTTTATACTAAAGTCATTTTATCATAGAAACAGGACAACCAAAGTACATATATATATCAAAGACACATTGGCACGGGTTCTAAACCAGTTGTTTAACACCCGTGCTCTCGGTTTGTGTAACCATTGCACTACAACTACAACACGATCACCTTCTCTTTATACAACGCTAATAATGATTAAATTAGTTAATTCTCGTAATAAGCAGATGAGATCACGTGGAGGTGCATCGTCAGCACTGGGAATGGAGCGGGCTGAAAGGGAGCGTGAAAGAGCGGCATTACTTCGTCATGCTCGAGACGAAGCAGAAAGGTCACTGCAACTTGCAGCTGCTCTTAGCGCAAGGGACACTCAGCTACGACATGCTAGGGAGCAACTCTTTGAGGTAATATTTTTAAAATATTTTTCTACATTTAAGTAAATAGAATATATATATATTTCTCTATTATTTCTCTAGTTTTTTTTTAGTTTTCTTTAAAGTTTAAAATACTCTTTTATACCTAATTATACTACACCACTAAAGACAAACCTTAAGCAAAATAAGTTATCCATTTGTGGAGCAGCAATCAATAACTTTTTAATTTAGAATGGACTTTAATTTTCCCGCCGTCAAAAGCGAGCGTTATTAATAATGAATTGGAAGAATCTCGTCCAATGAAGTTCGCTTATAAATAAAGCAGTATCGACAATGTACCTCAGTTTTGATGAATGTGCCACGATACCGCTCCCGAAGCTCCCATCCATCAAGAGAGGTGGCATGGCGGCCGGCGCTCCTCCTTGTTAATTACCATTTCAAATTGCTCCTTCCTAACACGTACGGAAGTGCTTGCGAAATTAAACGCAGGTGTGTTTTGGTATCTTACACTGATTATGTTTATTTTTAGGTAGGAAGTTGTAATTGTGTCACTGTGTTTTACCATCATATTCCGAGGATTTTATGTTTTCCAATTTTCTCTGTGTTAGAACCAACACGTGTGTGGGTAATTAAGGTCTTTTAGATGTACGAGTACACGTTCATATTGTTTGGAGATGGGTTTTAGTCAAGGAAACCTTATCAGATAATGTAGTTTACGTTTTGCATCTTAACATAAAACACAGAAACATAACTATGCGAATACATAAATGGTAGCATAATAACCTTATATGTTAAGATTTTTTCATAATAAATAATATGCAAAAATTTGTTTCTTCAAAGGCTCGTAGGCAACTGCAAGCTGCTGGGTGTTTATCTGAAGGCGAGAGTGTCGCTTCATTAGGCTTAGGACCACCGATGATTCTGGGTGGACCGTCGCAAATGATCGGCGATAGAGGAAGCTGCAGTGCGGATTCTGGTGTAAGAGGTAAATAATATTTATTTATGTATAACTTTATGCAGTATACAAAGGCGTACTTAATGCAAGTAGATATTCTTTGCCATTGCATCTTTTGGACTAAATAAAATGAGAAAGCATTGACAGTTACTTTTGTATATTTTTATTGATGTTAGTTTACATAATTGCTTTACAAAATACGATTTGAGTTTTAATTATGATTTTGTGTTAAATGTCAATAAACATCAAAAAAGTATATTTATGCACTATACCATTGTATGTAAGACAAATAATATATAAACATTTTATAAACTTTTAAATCAGAAAAAATCAATCAATCAATCAAATTGTCACGCCTTTTTCCCACGGGGATAGGTAGAGACCATAGAGCGCCATTTGTTACGATCCTGACACAACTTCCTCGCTTCCTTCACATTTGCAATTCACTTCATACAAGCTCTATAGTTATGGGCACTAGGCAACCTAGCTTGAGGATATATTGTGGTAGATAAAAACATACAATTCAATATTTTCACAAAATAAAACTGGTATTTTAAAAGAAATTAAATTCTAAAAATTTAATTTATTTGTCGTGAAATAAAATATGTCAAATAAAGAAAAATGTTTGTTGCACAAAATGTTATATTAGACCCCAACGACATTTAGTTAGCTGATCTTTGTGGAACGTTTGTCAAAATAACTATTTCAGCCATATTAATTACCGCAAAACATTGTTATTTTATCCATACAAGTCCGGATTAATATTTTCTTCTTTTCAAATATTCATGCACGTTTTTCCGATAATTATGTAGGAACACGGAATAATGGAGCGCTAATGAATTCGAAAATTGTGTATAACGTTATTTATGTTTAAAATTATGAATAATAACAACATATACAATTTAATCATTTCAGTGTTCTGTTTTTATTATCAACAGTTTAGTAAAGTAATGAATTAAACAAATTTTATGCGGCTTACTATCGCGTTTATTTTGGTTTAGATTTTACATTTTTTTATTATTCCGACGTTTCGAGAGCTTTTCAGCCATCATGGACACGGAAAGACAGGTGTTGGTTGTCCTATTGGTTGATATAAACGCGATAGTAAGCCGCATAAAATTTGTTTAATTTATTAATAAATGTTCGTGCAAAATCTAAGAGAAGATTTTAAAAGTAATTATTTGTTTCATTATTTTTTATTGCATTTATAATTGTTGTACACCTCTAAAATCATATATACAAAGAAATCATCACTTTTACTAAAATCATTAAACACATTATAATATTTATTATTTTAATCAACCCCACTGTATAATACGATTAAAACAAGAACAGGACGGAACCAGCGCCATTTTGTGACGTCTAACACTCCAACCAACTTCACTTTAGTATGGTATCTTTTTCTTTGCGGACCGTATAGAAAAAATACACCTTTGAATCAGTCAAGTGAAGTTAGTCAACAGCCCGTCCTATTCGTCCTATTCATTGTATATACGTTTAGGCAATGGCGGATTTACCAGCAGACTGAGTAGGTTGAAGACTAGGACAGCAAATTTAAGAGGCGAAAGATTTAGTTCATAGTTTTTTTATTTCAATTTACCTAATTAAAAAAATATAATACACACATAAATACGAATTTCGAAAATTTGAGAGAAATTAAAATATTTATCAAAAATCGAAATTCTCTGCTGTAAAAATAATCAAGGATCTGACACTGTACCTTAGTTCTCAATTATACTAACATAAAGTTGGAATTTTATGGATAGACAATGTAATTGATATGATTGTACACTAAGGTACCAAAATTCAGAGGCAGATTTACAGATTTGCCGCCTGTAGGCTATTCAAAACATGCAGGAAAAAAATTAAAACGACCTCTTTTACGCGGGTCTTTTTGTTGACATATTCTCGATACTTTTTACACAGAGTAGTATTTATAGTGTAAGTAGATACGTGGTATGTGTTTCGAGTATCATCTCTAGATAATTATTCTTTTTTGTTTGTCAGTGACGGGCAGCAGTGATGGGGGCGCAACATCCGTGTGTGGCGGCAACCTCTCAGATTCAACGGCAGAAGGTGCGCCACCAACCCTTGACCCTTACGACACAGACGCGGCATCGCTCGTCTCATCTGTGCACCACATCTACCAGCGTGAGTTCCATCCAACACACGCTTGAATACTTTATGCAAATATTTTTAGTGTTATATTTAATTTTATGATTCGACATATGTCAGCACCCCGCTTGATGTTAAGCTGGAGTGTGGTCCATGAATGGATGTCACTGCTACCACAATTTAATACCTGTAAGTAGCAGTTACACGATCACTTCACGGTCTGTATGCGTGTTAGCGGTGGCTACTACTTCGGCAGACTGGGTACCACTGCATACCACTTTTAACCCTTGGGCTATATGCCACTGCATTCTAAATATTTACAAATACTGAATAATAAATTTTATAAGGCAACTTAACTTGATGGACCCATGGAGACCTTCAGCTAACCGCCTGACCGAGGAGTTGTCCAAGCGGCTTACGGAGAAGTCTGGAGACAGGAAGGCTGGCAATTATTTCCAGCCTTATTATACAAAGGTGAAATGTTGGCAGTCTCCTTGGGACTATTTCTGATGCGACGTTATAGTTTAATCATAGTTAATATACTTTTAATTTTATCTGTTTCTCAATAATCGTTAATTTTAAGAGTACCTATCTCAATAAGGCAACTAAACGGTGTTTTTAATGACAGTATACTTTAATAAAATTTTCTGAAGTCAATCAATAGACTACAATCTGGTAGGCAGACAATTAGTGGTTATTTGCCTAGTCCGCAGAAATGGGGTAGACCACCTCGTACAGACAGGACCGTGCTTTAAGACAGTGTATAGATTACATATATAGACTTGAAGTGACTTAGTCATGTTTCGAGGTCAGCTTGAAAATCGCCGGTTTCAACTAGGCTCGCATAGTGGATGTGATTGCTACTTGCAGTTATTTAACTATACTAACCGTTAGCTTTTCTAATAATAAAATGTTCTCCAGTTTAACATCAGGTAGGGTGCAGTCGTATGTCTAACAACAACAAAATATAATGTTTAATATTTACCTAATTGCTTTTAATATTCTATCAGGTATAATTTTGAAAGCTAAAGAGTTGGGAACTTGTTCAAAAGTGTTCGTCAGTATTAAACTAATTACGTGTTTGAATTATTAAATTGTGTAAAACAGCCGCAATGGCGCATTCGTCGAGTTGGGCAATTAAATTGTGAATGCATTTCAGTGGTTATTATAATAGTTGTGTTAAAGCACAATTATAAAGCTCCCATTATTACAAAGCCATCAAGTTGGAGCTTATATTTTAATGGATTTCGCTAAAAGCCAGCTTAGCACCGAAAGTCTTTTAATATTATTACAATCCGTGGCGTTGTTAAAATGAATTCATTTACATAGTTTCACGCTTTTCTGAATTACCTTTTACAGTGACAACGCTACTATGTTTCGCTTTGTTAAGTATTCATCTCATTAGTTTTATTAAATTATAGCTCGACATAATAACAACACGCCCAGGAATGTGGTCCATGAAATAATATAGTAGCTCTCACATCTATGATGTTGGCCTAGATTAACCTACAACTTTTAAGCTGATCCCGAAACGAGACTGAGTCACTTAACGGTCTTTTCACTTGAAAGTAATAGACTTAAAGAAATGACAAAGAAAGTGAAATGACAATCAATTGTCTGTTTACCCTCCTAAAAGAGTTATAATCATTGTATTTATCTCAATATGAATACAAATAAAATCAATATAAAATATATCACTTTGATTTTCTGTGCTTTTATCGACGATTTTTTTATATAATATTAGTGCACTTTTGGCGCGGGGACTACGAAGATCGTTTATCGATCAAATCGGGAAAATTTAATTAAATAAAAAAAAAAGATCTGCAATGCCTGTAACCTTAGAGTTTGTATGGAGAGATAGAATGTGAAGGAAGCAAGAGAGTTGTACTACGATCGTAGAAAGTGACGCTCTATTGTCTTTGCCTTTCTCTGTCGGAATTAAGGCGTGACAATATGATTGATTTATTTTATTAGTCTAGCATGTATAAGATAACTTCTTGTATATATTTTTGAAGAAAATGCACAGAAAAAAATCACGCGTTCACATTGTTCAACTATGACTCGTTATGTACGAGTACACTCGTGATATTTCTATCAATTTTTTTTTACTAACTTAAACAGTAATTAAAGTACTAGCATTTGAATAGGCCAAACATTAATAAAAAACACTTTAGTAACTTAGTAAGTATAGGCATATAAAAATACATTAAGTAAACATTCAACAAAAATATAATTGGGTGTTAGATAATTAGCAGGCCCTAACAAAGTTATCAGCATGGGGTAAAAGATTCACACTTTAAGGGCTCTAGTGATTCCGAGGGTACGGCAATAAAACAGTCGTCACGTAGGCATTTTTTTATTGCTACCTTTTTATCGCGTAAATTACTCTAAACAAAAATTTAATAAAAACTCCACATATATAGGCAGAGACTATAGAGCGCCACTTAACATGATCCTGACACGACTCCCTCGCTTCCTTAACATCCACATTTTTTTAATTCTAATTTTCTATACTAAAGTTCTACTAAAGTGCTTTGTATCATAGAAACAGGACAATCAAAGTACATAATATAATATCAAAGATACATTGGTACCGGTGAGTGGTTTCATACCCCTAAATTATCTTTATACAAGCTCTATGGTAAAAACTTCTATCCATTAATCTGAAAGATAGAATTTTTTAAGCAAATTATTATGTTTCCATCAGTGAGCACCCCTCGTGAATGCAGTCCAACCCTCTCACCACATAACAGCGGATCACCGTTCACCCGTTCTATCGATGCCGGATCTTTGTCAAGGTAAGAAAAGTCTATAAATAAATCTCAATATTTGAAATTCAGCCAGTCAACAATTATTATTGTTATTCGATACCAAATGAAATTTTATTTAGTTTAACCGAAATAAGGGCATTCCAGATGGAAATCCTTTTCGATTTCTCCATATTTACAAAAGATTCATTCGTAATATTTCTTTGAAGAACCCCTGTTTGCGGAGGATCTTAAGAGAAGATCGTGTTTTATCACATTTCTTGGAGTTTCATCCGCAGTTCGTTAGGTAAATGGATAATTGTGTTTAAGATCCATGTCTGCGAAGTTGTTATTGTGAGTTTTGTATAATAAGACTTGCAAACAATGATTATGTTAATATTATCTAGATTATGCTTTGATTTAAAATGTAAATGAACGATTTAAAATTCATAACAGATCAGTAGAGCAGCTTTCGAGCCCCGGTGAATGTGAGACGGCGCTCATTGGAGGAATTCGTTCGAGACCTGGAGCTAGTAAAAGTGGTCGAGGACGTGGTTCGGCTTGGGGTTCCATCTCCAGAGTTTTCGCTAGGAGCAGACACCGCACTAAGTCAGGGAGTGCCGTTGTTAGCGGTCACGAAAGTGGTAAATTTTTCGAAAACCTTTTTTAGACCTAAAAATGGATACATATAAATATGCTTTTATTCGTTAAAAATTCATCAATAATATCGTTTTTTTTTTACCATTATAAAACTTATCGATTTTAATATTATTTACTTGGAAATTTTCATCCTTAGAACCGGTGTACGCTGGTACGGGACAGTCCAGAGCGTGGTCACCTCTCGGAAGTGAAGCTGCTCTTCGCGAAGCTGCTTCCCTCCCACTTTCACGTTGGAGAGCACCAGCAATTCTTGCCTGGCTAGAATTGGCTCTTGGTATGCCACAGTATGCTGTTGCTATCGCTGACAATGTGAAGAGTGGAAAGGTGAGTTTCCGAGATATTGAAGCTTTTAGTCTATGTAAATTTAAGGGACCATGAATGTTCTGAGAAGCTATTTAACCTTGTTCCTACCTCGTCTTTTTACTCCCCCAATATGCAAGTCGGAGCAAGCATTTGTATTCTATTGACCGAATCAGCAGTCGATCTAAAAGATTTGGCGCGTCGTTTCTTTGTAGAACCATCGACAAGTGGAATGCTAAACCTGCTCATGTATCCTCTCCACCTCATAACCTTGAATTCATAAAAATTCAATTTACGGTGGCAACTGAGGCCACCGTAAATTGAATTTTTTAGTCGTCTTACCATAAGTCGTAAGAGAGCTAAATTTTATACAGACTTGATAACTGTATAAAGTCTCTATAAAATTTGGAGGTTTTAGCCGCGGTGAAGTAAATAGCTTTTAATACGAATCACAAGCAATATGAGTGTAGGTACACAATATTTCAGAACTATAATATTTAAAGCCATTAGTACACGGCTGACGCATTAAAGCGTCAAATATTGTGTTCTATTTGGTTCTAGATCCGTGCTTTCAATGGCCAGGTTCTTTTGGAGCTGACTGATGCTGACTTGGAAGTGGGACTTGGTATAACTCAACCGATGCATAGGAAGAAGCTGAGACTTGCGATAGAGGAGCGGCGAAGACCAGACCTTGTGAGGAATCCAGCTATTGCCCAATTGACTCATGCCTGGGTTGCCGCGGAATGGTTGCCAGATCTTGGATTAGCTCAGGTAATTACTTATTCAGCTCTGTAATTATTTATTAATTTAGATTATGTCGTTAATCCACCTAGGACATAAGGGCTGCTATGTTCTGCAGTGGACGTCGTCTGGCTAATAATGATGATTAGATTAAAACATTTATAAAGGTTTGTAAAGTTTTGCTATATGCAACATATTATTTCTAAGATTTTTTAAAATTAGTACACAGAGTCATTCCTGAGCAGCCTCGTGGATGCTAGAATGCTGGATTCCATCAGCAAGAAAGAATTAGAAAAATACCTTGGGGTAACTAGAAAATTCCATCAAGCATCTATTGTCCACGGCATACATTTACTCAGAATATTGAAGTATGATAGACAGGTATGAAATTTGTTATTTATCTCCTTATATTTGAACAACTCATTATAAAACAATAAACAAAAAATAGGCTAAATTTTGCTCCGGGTCTAGGTAATTAGAAGTGGTAAGCGGACTGCTGCTGATGGACATTTGCCTTATAATGTGATGTAACTTATACTAGTTTCAGGATCAGTTTTAAGTCTATCATAGTGGATGCGATTACATGCAATTATTTACCTGTAGTACCTGTACCTGTTCATTCATGGACCATATTCCAGCTAAAATACTTTATTTGTGACTCGACATCTGACCTGGATCTACTTGATGGTTAGCATGATGGATATCCAAGAGTGCCCGATGAGCCACAGTCGCCGTCACTATGCAGGCCAAAAATTCTGGTGGGAGGTCGTAATATATCGAGCCATAATTTAAAATAAAATCCATTATACAAGCACGTTTAGCAATTTTTTAAATAATTGTTGCCATTATTATATAGACATAGGATTTGATAAATAGATAGATAAATCCTTTATTGCACAGTAAATAAAAAACACATTTAACATGTACATAGGTGAGCTTAATGTCTAGTGACATTTTCCACCAGCTAACCTTTGGAATAACGAGCATAGTGGGTGCATTTACTTAATAAAAATAAAAGTTTACGCTCTTTTAATTTAACCGATTTTCAGTAACGAAAAATTACCTAGGATTATAGACATAAACAAATACAATTCTATTTTAGGCAATGGCAGTACGTCGACATCAATGTGAGAACATAGACGCGGATCCTCTTGTGTGGACTAATCAAAGATTTATAAGATGGGCCCACAATATTGATTTAGGCGAATTTGCTGATAATTTAAAAGGTAAACTGACTGAGAATAGCAAGTTTGTTTTGTTTGTGATTTCTGTTTGTAATTAACATATCAAATACCGTACTGCTTACATTAAACAAACAATAGATACAACAATACTGTTATAGCTATATGAAACTTTTATTTGTTTTGAAATAGTTCTAGAATCTAATATTTGCCACAGATTGTTGTGAGTTACTTATTTATCAGCGTGTTTCAATCAGTCAAATTGTCACGCCTTTTGTCCACAGGGATAGGCAAGGACAATGGAGCGCCACTTGCTACGATCCTGACACAACTCCCTCGCTTCTTTCACATTCACAATTCTCTTCATACAAGCTCTATGGTTATGGGCACTAGGCAGCCTAGCTTTCTTGAGGATGTCTCCAATTTGGTCGGCGATGTTTTAATCGATCGATTCACATGAGATTTATAAATTCCTTTCATCAATCTACTTTTACTCATCCTTTCCATGTGTCCAAACCATCGAAGCATTCCTTTGTCAATCCTTGTCACTAGATCCTCATTTAAACCATATCTTCCGCGCACTGTGCTATTCTTTATTCTATCCGCTATCGTCACTCCACATACACTCCTTAACGACCGCATTTCTTCAGCGTTAATTCTACTCTCATACTTCTTCTGCCACATCCAACAATCACTTCCATACTTGTATAAATGTGTATGATGCTTATAAAAATATATTTATAGACAGCGGTGTTCACGGTGGCCTAGTAGTCCTCGAACCATCATTCACTGGCGAAACAATGGCGACTGCATTGGGTATTCCACCATCAAAAAGTATAATTCGCCGACATTTGGTATCGGAGTTTGATGCTCTTGTAATTCCAGCGAGGTAAGTTTTTCTAATAATAAAAACAAAATATATAATGCACTTCAATATTTTGATAATGAACTAAACTTAGTTGTTTGATCCCTTAATTATTTAACAGTAGTATAATAATGGTTGCCGTATTTTAATGGTTTCTTACCATGCGAACGACTTATCAATTCTAGAAAGGCATCAATTTATGCAAAATTCACATCCTTAATATCGATGCTATTAACACTTATATCCAATTTCATTGCATTTTCCCATATCGCTTGACTGACATCTTACCAAATGGAAAGATAAAATAGGTATGGCACCAGTAGTTAACTATAATTTGAGGTACAATCCTGCAGGTATACGATATTTTGCCAGGTGGAAGAACTGCAAGTGGACGCTGCCCGAGTATCCTTGTTGTCCAACAAGCAAAGATAAATCCATCAAACAAAGGAAACTGTCCTTCAAAAAATAACAAGCGAAATTCTTTTACGCCCCTTTATTTGTATATCTGTGTAAAATTCCTATAGTGTCTATGATATTTTGTATATTGCCTATATTTTCACCGAAAACTTTTTCGCTAAATAAGAAATCTTCCGTCAAATTAGCTCGTTTATGAGTGCGTATAATAATGTAAAAGTGTGTACGAGCGGTGAAGACTGACAATATTATAGGGATGTTTCTAGGCGGTTGCTTTTCATACAGCTTAAGATCGTCTTTTATTTCTTTATATTCTATATTTTTAATGTTAAAAGTCAATGTCTTACGTCTGTCCCCTAGACTTCCAGAATTAGTATAAAGTACAATAATTTTGATGTTTATCTCATAAATATTTAGTCAATGTGCGTATACAATTTAGTAAACATGTAAATCATATCGATGGCATATAATGCTTCTTGTTTCAATGGGGTTGATATTATCTTAAATCCCAATTAAATTTGTTAGTAAAGATTTAAAATTTGTCACAATAATTCTGCTAAAGTTAATAGAGTAGGCATTAACGACCATTCACAGTTAGATATTAGAGAAATCTATAACAATAATAGTTAATTAATGTATTATAAACTATGTTTTTGACTTGTATACATAATTATTGTGAAATTAAATTGTATTTAGGTTCAAAATGTCATAATTATAAATGTGAATAAATCTTCTAAAGACAATGTCGACCTCGAGTGTAATCTTTTGTTTGTAACCATCCCTTTTACTTGATCTGCCTTGCTCCGAGGTTTTACGGTAATGAATGATCATTATTTTCAATTACGTCATGAATGCCTTTCTGTCATCATCATTTAGTCGCACTGTGTCAGCTCTCTTCACAATTTCTTCCTTATAGATTTTTCATATTGTAATTTCGACGTTACTTTCTACATTCGCATTATGCTTCTCAAATTTATTTTCTTCGGGTTCTGTACTTTGTGTAGTATATTTCTTCATACTTACAAAGAAAAATATTGCTTTGATAGATGTTAATTTTTTTCTTTTGTGTGTTTGTGTATTAGGAATTTTACAATGTTTTTCTTTGTCTTTAAAATTGATGTTTAATTTTATTTTATGATCATCTATCACTTATTTAGCATGATTCATATTATTTTTCAGCAATGTGCGTCATGCTTTTGATGTCTTAAATATAATTCTAATAAAACTTTAAATAATATTTATATTACTATTAAAAATACATTATGTAAATAACAATAATTTAACAAGTTTGCATGAAAGCTTTCAGTGTTAGAACAAAGTTTGTATAAATTTAAGTAAATACAAAACTGAATAAACTTAAATTTGTACAGCAACTAGTTAATATTCGAAAACTAATAATACTTATAACTTTCAGAAATATGTTTGGTCACCAAATTCGTATGCTGGGACGTCCATTCTCAAGATCATTAGCGACAGGACTGCCAGGAATAGATCTAAATAGCGATTCCAGAAGACATAGTTTAAGGGTAATTAAAATATGTTAACTACAAATGATTTTTTGATGGGTCATTTATAAACTCTTGCACTTTTTCTGTTCCGATTACAGTTTCGTCACTGTGACTTGATATCTGGCCTCGACTTGTCTAATGATAAGCAAGGAGAGGTTATGCTCATATACCAATATGAGCATAACCTAATATAAGATAAATCGTGGTTTCGTAAATCGAACTTCGTAAAGAAACTAATATTACATATATAATATATTAATCTTTATTTACAATATTGTTGTAAGTCAACGTAATATAAATTAATATTTTACCTTCTAACTTTACTTTTTTTCTCAGGGATCCATATCACGGGCGCTCGGGGCTCTCAAACCGAAGCACGACCGTACATCGCCCAGTTCATCAGAAACTTCATCAGTTCTAAGCTTACAGCAACACTACCGTTATGAAAATCCACATTTGTCATATTCTCCGCCAATCACCACACGGACTTTGTCACAATTGAGTATGACGTATGCTCCACCTCCGACTGTGCAAGAATATGAACCGATTTACACACCACTAAGCCTTTATTCCCAGTCAAGTGTGTCGACGAGAGATAGTTTACAGCGTCTCAATGAAGTAAAGAATGAAAATAATTCTATTACACATAGGTAATATTTTTGTTTATCCCTAAAATCCTACCTTTATTTAAAACGATATAAACGTTGAGAAACAATGTCCTAGACCAAAGTACTTACTGTACGTCTTATTGTACTGTACTTCTCGGAAACTCTTTTAATAGAGGACCAATAAAACGAAGAGTTTATAAAATACGTGCATTTTCAATGATTTGATCTTATACTAACATTCTCATTGTTATAGATATGGACAAAAAACTGATAACGCTCATCGAGTCAGCTCACCATTGCCAGCGAAGTCTGTTGATGATTCAGCCATCAAGCAGAAGAGGCACAGACGAGTAAAAAGTATCGGCGATATAAATGCATGTAGTAAATCATCTGTTTAAAATTGTTAAAGGACCAAATCTTACTAATTTAATACGATCTATCTTTTTAATCAAACATACGATTACAATCTGGGGACCTAATACGATATATTAAAAAACGGTCAAAATGATTTCCACATGTAAATTTAAAATATATAATTTATTGTGGACTTACATCCATATATATGTGTTCGTAATGTACTAACTATATATGGGGAACGAGTTAAATAGATTCGGGGGCTGAGGTGCGGTGGGGCGTCAAACAACATACAAAAAACAAGCTCGGCGATGTCATTTAATATCGATAAAAACGTGTCCATATTTTCTTTGTTGATTATTAGTGAGTTAATTGAATAAAAGAGAGTCGTCTTCCGTAGTCAGGCTAGAATCATTATTAGAAACGTGATTAAAATGTGTGAAAAAGAAAAAAACATGCAGTCACTATTCTCAAAATTAAATTAATACATAATTCATTAAAATTGTTTCTGTCTAATGTTTATACTTGCTTTTTGAGGAAAGTATGTGTTTATCGTTATCAACATTTTGCATGTTGCTTCACTATTCATGACGTCACCACTGCATTCCTACCGCGTTTATTTAACTCGTTCCCCGACAGTAAATGGGACAGCCAAGTCGGACACGTATTTTTGGATATAAATAAATTATTGTCGTACTTCGTATTTTCTATGTATTATTAATATATCATTATGAGGATACCATTGCCGCATAGGGTTTATTATCAGGGCCGTCTTTACCCGGGGGTTCAAGGGGTGCGGTGCACCCGGGCGCAGAGTCCTAGGGGGCGCATGCCGACCGCCATAATCTTCGATAGGTACTACACTGAGAACACGCGAGCAGAGACTTGACTTTCGCACCCCGGCGCTGAATATGCTTAAGGCGGCCCTGTTTATTATACACTTAATAATAGACAATCTCTGGATGTTATGGGATCCCTGAAGTAATGCAATGACAGCTAGCAATAGGTATTCGCCTGAATATGGCGAAGTAATGTTAATAAAACACGGAATTTTAATAGTAATCCGAGTAAGCAAGATATGAAAATTATATATGCGTTATACAATAATTTTCTCTTTTAGCGGATTAGGAAAGTCGAGTTAAATAAAAAATATTTTATAAACATTTATTATAGAATATGGATCGCCTTATATGGGTATAATTCGCGACTGTCGATATAACTACTAAACAATACGTAGTTCACAACTAATTAAAAAGAATATTTAAGAACATAAATTAGAAAAATGTTTTAGGTAATTTTATGTAAAACCAAAGATTGTGAGAAATATGCTCAAAATATTTTACTAGTCTTATTCGAAGTGTCATATCGCATACCTCCTAAAATAAAACAATTAATTTTAACTTAATAGTAAAGTTTTTATAGTAAAATGAGGATTTTGATAAAGCGGATTAAGCCAATAAGACCTCAGAAGCTTATTGAGTCTAATGTCTTCCGAAAGTCTGGTGACAGCAGTGCTGTCCACTATACCGTGATGAAATGCCTTATTACGCTGTGGTAAAAGGATCCGGTATTTTATACAAGTATAAAATTATACCTCACGGTAAGCAAGAGGAGTGTAAAAAACCCGACTATGTTAGAAGAAAAAACTTTGTTTATAGTGATTGTTTAGTTAGACTCCATTTTTGTCTTAGTCCAAGCCTTTACATTGAGAACTAAACTACATATTCAATAAAACTCAAATTTTACTATAAATAAGTTAACGTCATAAAGTAAGACAGACTGAGTTTATAATCGTGATTTTAATGTATTTTGTAATCTTGTGCAATTTTTAATGTATTTTTAATAAGTTAATTTTTGCAATTAATTAGAAGGGTGAGGTTGGGGAAGATCTTTTTAATTTAGTTAAAATGACATTTGTTTTATACATTGTCACAGGTTTGCTTTTTCCATTTTGAAATATCTTCGTCCTTCCTGTAATCTTCCCAAACTTTTTAAAAATAAAAACACTTATTTAAATATTTTCAAATAGAATTGAATGAAAAAAAATGGAGGTAATTTTATGTTAAATAGTAATAATCCTTAATAGAGTTACTGGCTGAACTACGAATAGTAAGTTAACTAGTAAAAGTGAATTAGTGACACTTTTACTGGTTTTTAATTGATTCTATTTTTAGTTGACTAGTTTTTAATGTCTCTGCCTATCCCCGTGGGAAAAAGGCGTGACAATTTGATTGATTGATTGATTAATTGATTCTCATTACTAAAGAACTTCGTAGCTAATTCCTCTTATACTTGACGGCGTCTAGTATTTGATCTGTATGAATTTAATTACAGTGTTTTGCTTATGAAATAAAAATCATTGCTATCCCCTGCAGTTAGTAATGCGTAGGAACCTTGTCAAAGTAACATTATTTAAAGTCCCCACACACACAGTTCCATTGCTAACTTCATCGTATTGTACGATAATATATTTTTTTATTGTGACTCGACATATGACAGCACCCCGTTTGATGTTAAGCCGAAGTGTGGTCCATGAATGAATGTCACTGCTAATACAATTCAAAAACTGTGAGTAGCAATCACATCCACTATGGCGGCCTAGATGGAACCGGCAACTTACAAGCTGATCCCGAAACGTGACCAAATCACTTCACGGTCTGTATACTTGTAACAGTACTACCCCGGATCGGCAGACTGGGTACCACTGCCTACCACTCTCAATTATTCAGTCACTTTTTAAAACATTATAATGTCAAAATAATTTACAACGATTATTTATCAATATAACGGTGATCAAGGCAGCTTTGGAGTGAGGCGGTGGTTTCAGTCGCTGGCTCTCTTGGACCTCCCCTTGCTTACTATTAGGCAAATCAAGTTCAGATATCGAATCACAATTTAAAAAAAATGCTTGGTAGGAGATAATTGTTTTGCTGATGGTATTGACCATATGGGTAGAGTCTGTCTAAGCCGAAATGACGCGCACCTCTACTGCATTTTCGCACACGAGCAAATATAAAATATGGATGCAACACACAGAAAATGCAATTGTAATTGGTCATTTATTTTTTATTTTGACATGACATCCCGCGTGATGATAAGCAAGAGGAGATCCAAAAGTGACGACGACTGAAAAATCGAGCTTGTTCACAGCTGCCTCAGTCGCCGTCACTATGCCGGCCAAAGAGTTTTTGGTTAGACCCAAAAGGAGGAGCACGCTGATGAAGTATAGAAGTATAGTTAGTAATATATGCATTCACACATTTAAATAAACTATTAAAGGGGAGGGGCGCGTCATTTATAGTTAGACAAGCACTAGGAAGTCATTTTATCGTTTGACGTCACGATCAAAGCGCATTAGCAACCGCATGGGATAGTAAATAATTTTGTATCACGCAGTTTTGTATTTCCTGTACACCTGTGATAATTATTTTATATCACTATTATTTTTAGTAATATTTTTTCAGTCAATTAAGTATATTCAAAAATATATTCTCTTTTGTATACCAAAGCTGTATTTCAGTTTTTTTTAATCAAATGCTTAACTGTTATGCTAATTTCGATATTTATATTTTATATTAATTTTACTATTAATTTGTGATATTACCTTCTTGTATTTTTTGATATTAATACTTAAATAAATAAATCATTTTAAACTATATACATAGTTTTTTATTGTTTATCCTTTCAATAAAATCCAAACTTAAATTGGATTATTCTTAACATCGCATTGTTCGCATCGTTGGAATGGTCTAAGTTGATTTTGTAGATATGTTTTCTATTTATCATGGTTTCTTAATGAGAGCCAGCTTTATCATGTAGACCAACTCCTACTGGAAGCAGCTTGCACGTTTTAGTAGGTCGTCAGTCTATAAAATTGTGGATCATCATTATCAGTGATCATGCTTCTCCAACATAGATACAAAGCCACATCCTAATTTCCACATGGATAGGCAAAGCGTTATTTTCCACGATCCAGACACAACTTTTTTTTTCCAGATCCACATTTCTCTTACATACAATTCTCTTTGTATCAATGGCGACCGAGGTGTAGTGGCAGTGCAATGGTTACGGAAGCCGAGAGCATGGGTACCTTGTATCTTTGATATATGTACTCTGGTTGTCCTGTTTCTATGATACAAGCACTTTACTAAAGAAATAATAGTATAGAAATAATAAATAAAATCAGGCAGATACGTCAGAGTTTTAGTGTTCGCAAATGGCACGAGTTTGAACGATCAACCAAAACTAGAAAGTAGACTTACACACTAGTGGAAGTAGGTTAGAGTGATAGTTATTAAGAGCGACAAAGAGACAAATATACGTTGCTCTGTATCTCGACACTGATTGTGAGTTCAGGTTTGCTTATTAAAATAGTTTTAACATGCCTCGTTCAGAGAGCATATAACATATCTACGTCTTTCCTTAAAATATAATTATTTGCATAATATAATTGTAATAAATGGAAGTCCAACAGCAAACGACGACTGAAGATAAATTAATATTTGTTGATTGTCACAAATCCACAATACAATGAAGTAGTTTGGTAATTAGAAACACTTGTAAGTGTCCACATATATAAACCACAAAGACACGAACTAAGGTGTAGGACTAAAGTGGAAAGTTTTGCAAAAGTTGTGACAATAAGTAGTTTTCTATCTACCTTTGTTAACAGACGACTACATTCAAACTTTAACTCAAATAAAAGTCATGTCATATCTTTTGATAAACTCCTTATAATAGGTATGTACAATGTAATAATTGTTTCTATGATACAAGCACTTTATTTTTTTATTTTTTATTTTGACACGACATTTGACATCGACCCGCCTGATAATAAGCAAGAGGAGATCCAAAAGTGCCGACGACTGAAACAACCGAGTTAGTACACGGCTGTTTTAGCCGCTGTCACTATGCCGGCCAAAGGTGCTTCTTCACGCACCGCTTGAAGGATCCAAGGTTATAGGAGGGAAAGAACACATGGGCTGGCAAAGCATTCCACTTGTCGATTGTTGTTCTACAAAGAAAAGACGCACCGAACTTTTTAATTCGACTACCGATTCTGTCGACAAAATGCGAATGCTTCCCCCGACCATTGCGGGTGTTACGGATGTAAAAAATAAAAATAAAAAATGCTAAATATAATTCTATCAAAACATTAATCAAATTGTCACGCCTTTTTCCACAGGGATAGGCAGAGGATCCCCAATGGAGCGCCACTTCCCACGATCCTGACACAACTCCCTCGCTTCCTTCACATTCACAATTCTCTTTATACAAGCTCTATGGTTCGAAAATCAACTCTTTCAAATAAAGGTTTAAACAAAAATTGGGACTAATAAAATTAAATAAAGGTATAAAATAATGTCTGATAATGGTAATGTTAAAAGCACAAGAGAACGACAATTTATTTTTCAATTCACATCGTTGACAATGGAAAAGGGTCATTCCCCATTATCCCTGCGGTTCGGGCGACTGGCTATTTATTTAATAGGCCATTCCCGAAGACCAACAAAGCCGACCCCGATAAAGAGAAGAAACTTTTAGGAATGTCAATAGGTAAAAGTTTGTCTTGCAAAATTCAATACACTTTTCTTCATGTTTTTTTCCTTATATTTTTGGTTAATATAACTATATTAGGAATTAATACTTTATTTCTTTTTTATTATAAGGTGTATAGAACACAACCTTTATAGTTAAATAAGAGTCACATAGTTTCATAACAATCAAGTAGCAGTCACATCTACTATGCCGGCCTAATTTGAATCGGCAACCGAACATGCTGATCCTAAAACGCGACTCTGTGAAGTACGGTATTTACACTTGGATGTAGTGGTACTACCCTGGATCGGCAGACTGGGCGTCACTGCCTACCACTCTCAAAATGCCTAATATTTTGTTTGTTAATGTTTGATAATTTTTATACAAAAGAAACCCATTTTAAGAAACGTTTAATCATGTAAAAAGTGTAAAAGAACGTTGCTTCAGCGACATCGCCCGACTGCACTCATAAATAAGATGGCTTTGACTTTAACGCGCTGCCTCGACACGTTACAAAGTGTAATATCGACGAAATGCATGTACCTTCCCTCGTTTCGTTCTTTAAAATGGTTATAGTCCGACGAAGTTATTTGACATTTTTGGTGCGAAAATAGTTGTACAATACTTGTACATTGTACAGTACAATATTGTACCAATGGTTTTGACCGAATTGAGTTTTATTGTAAACTTAACTCCCATGTTTTTGAAGAAAAACTTCTTTAGCATTGTTGTTATTTGAAACTTTATAAAACAAAAATTAATAAGCGACCGCAAAAATAAACAAACAAATTATATTAATCCATAGGATTTATTATAGTATTGTATATTATTTTTTTTTTTAATATTATTGTTATTGTGACATGATATCTCACCTCGACTTGCATAACGTAAGCAAGGGCGCTGAATGTCAAAAAACGATTCCGTTTATCGCGGTCACATTTTTTATTTTTATTTATTGTGACTCGACATATGACAGGACCCCGCTTGATGTTAAGCCGAAGTGTGGTCCATGAATGAATGTCACTGCTATAACAATTCAAAAACTGTGAGTAGCAATTACATCCACTATGCCGGCCTAGATGGGACCGGCTACTTACAAGCTGATCCTGAAACGTGACCAAATTTTGCTCTTGAAACCTTTGCTTTCTTGTCTGTATAAAAGGAATAACAAAGGGCCAAAGTTTAGAAATTACATTTTTTAATTAATCATCGCCTGGCTTGAAACAAAGTTATGTAAAATGATGTGGTAAGGTGTCGTTAATTTCCCTCACAAAACTCTGAAGAGAAACTTTTACAAGCGTGTAGCATCTTACTAGAACCACTTTTGCGAAGTTATGGTCAGCTTATTTTATGCAATGTTTTTCATAAAAATATACGGTTTTACTAGACATATTATTTGAATTGATCAATCAATTAAATTTTCCCACAGGGATAGGCAAAGACAATGGAGCGCCACTTGCCACAATCCTGACACAACTCTTTCCTTGCATCCACAATTATCCTCATACAAGCTCTACGGTTATTATTTACGGGCACTAGGCAACCTAGCTCCTGGGCATTATATTATTTAAAACGGTGTTTAAATAAATAATATTTTTATACAATCAAACGTAATTAATTCAATTAGTATCATTTTTTAGTACTATATTGACTTAAAACATGTCTAAAGCTCGTTTATATATATTTTTGTGGTAACAAGGATAAAGATTATAACTGAAAATTGTATTAAATTGCTTACAGTAATTATTGTTTTGCTTTATTCAAATTTACGTCTCATCATTATCAATTGACGCGCCTTATGTCCTATATTAAAAAACAGAGAAATCTGAGTGCTTCTGACGCAAATCTCTCGCTTTCTCTGGATCCACAATTCTTAGATTCATTCAGTCTCTATGGTTAATATGCACTACTGATCCCGCCTTTCTTAGGAATGCCCTCGATTAAATCAAGGAGCCATTTTCTGGGTCGTCCCTCTTTTATTCTTTCATTTATCTCTGATTTCATTTATTCATTTCATTTATCTCTATCTCTTTTTTCTTAATCTAATATATCATTTACCTGAAACTGAAATATGTACATATATTAATTTTAGTTTATTGTACAAAGAAAATTTTGGATGTGAGGGAAGCGAGGGAGTAATAGGCAGAATAAGAAATAGGCAGACAATGGAGCGCCACTTGCCACAAACCTGACATAATGCCCTTGCTTCCCTCACATCCACAGTCCTCTTCTTGGTACATTTATAACACTTTATTAATCTATAGGTTTTTTTTATTGTGACACGACATCTGACCTCGACCCGTCTAATGATAAGCAAGAGGAGGTCCAAGAGTGACGAGAACTGAGAAAACCTAGTTTGTTCACAGCTATAAGTTTACATTACCGGTCAATAGCTTAAGGTACCTACAATCAAATATCATCTTTTTTTTTTTTTATTGTGACTCGACATATGACAGCACCCCGCTTGATGTTAAGCCAAAGTGTGGTCCATGAATAAATGTCACTGCTACTACAATTCAATAACTGTGAGTAGCAATCACATCCACTATGCTGGCCTAGATGGAACCGGCAACTTACAAGCTGATCCCGAAACGTGACCAAATCACTTCACGGTCTGTATACTTGTAAGTGGTGGTACTACCCCGGATCGGCAGACTGGGTACCACTGCCTACCACTCTTTGATAACCAGACCCGAAGCAAATATCCATCTCTTTTTTTTTATTAACAAATATTTGCAATATTTAACACTATTAAATATTACAAATAAGAGCTACGAAACAAATTTTTGCTCCGACCGGGGTTCGAACCCTATACGCGCAACAAACCAGTCGCTAAACCGTTCGTCCACACGCCTGTCGTCAAAAATTGGTCACGCCTCAGTTCTTACAGGGTTAGCAAAGGCCATATCCGTAGAGTATGTATGAGAAGAATTGTGAAGGTAAAGGAAGCGAGGGAGTTGTGTCAGGATCGTGGCAAGTGGTGCGTGGCAAGGCGTGACAATTTGATTGATTGATAAAAAAACACCTAATGCAACATGGCATGACGTTAAATATAACATATAAAAAGAGATTGTAGTATTTTACTCCATTTACTTCCTATAATAAATGCATGGTTTTATTCGTCTAATAAATAAATAATTGAGAAATAATCCCGAAATGTAGGCCTGATGGCTGCTTGTTAATTAATTATTCAGCTTACAGTACTGTTCCATCAGTTACGGTGAGCATTTAACATTTAATTTTCATTTGAAATAAATTATATAGATTTTTCAACAGGGATACGCAGCGCTTTTTCAATAAAGACTCGACATCTGACCTCGATTGTCTGGGAGCAAAGGGAAGTCCAAAAAGCGCTTATGATGACTGAAAATCCGATCCTGTTTGCAGTGGCCTCAGTTGCCATCACTATTCTAGCTAATGGTGCTTTTTTCACGCTAGGTTTAATAGCTTTTTATTATTATTGTGTCTCGACATAATATGACATTACCCCACCTGATGTTAAGCTGAAGTGCGGTCTATTAATAGCAGTTACTTACAATTAAATAACTGAGTAGCAGTCACAACTTTGTCACTTCTTCAACATGCACAAATTTTCTTCATACATACTCTACGGATATGGCCTTTGCTAACCCTGTAAGAATTAAGGCATGCCCGATGATGATATTTGATTATAGGTATCTCAAGCTATTGACCGGTAATGTATATAATATAACTATAACTTATACGTGTATATTCATAACTCATAGATTAATAAAGTGTTAAAAATGTACTATGAAGAGGATTGTGGATGTGAGGGAAGCGATGGCGTTATGTCAGGATTGTATCATAGATACAGGGCGACTAAGTATCAATATATCAAAAAAATATTGACACTGGCAAGTAATTTTAAAACAAGGAGCTCTTGGTTTGCGTGACCAGATTGATCTACCACTAGACCCTAGCTAGACCAATGGCTTTAAAAAGCCTACGAAACATAAACAATTTGAGTGCGTTTCGCATTTTCATTAAATATTGACTATAAAATCGTCTAGAGAGCGGTAGTATAGCTAGATCAATCAACTAATGCATTTCACTCGATATGTAACTGTATATACTAACTCATAAAACACCTACATGTATATATGATGAGACTTAGTTCATTACATTTACATAAAAGCTATGACGATGGATGGATTGCTTTGGAGCTGAATTCATTTTCTACGTCACGTGGAACGTATTCACTTTATGCAAATCTCTAGTATCTTATCGAGTAACTACGGGCGGCTGTGATGTAGGGGTAGTGTAATTGTCACGCAAACCGAGAGTCCTTGATTTGAAACCACTTTCCGGTACCAATGTGAAAGTGATATATGAACTTTGGTCGTCTTTTTTCTTTAATACACGCTCGGTTACAAGCTAAGTATTGAAATTAAAAAATCTATGTAATACCTCTCTAGTTTGATGATAACATTTAAATATTTTGATGGTAAGCCGTTGCTTAGAGTATTTGGTATTATGAAAAAGGATAAAATAGAGAATCACTAGTATTTCTAGTTTTAAATTACTTACTTTATTCATATTATATAGATCTTTATTGTTATGTATTTATGTACACTATGTACTTTTCTCCATTTAAGTATTTACTTTTACTCTCTGCAACACCCAAATGTTGACTGGCAGAGAAATCCTTAAAGTTTTAGGTTTAATTTATATCTTTAGGTTACTTGTATATTTTTATAAAGGAAAAAAAATATAGTTTTTATAGATAATATTTTATATGCAGGTAAGATAATATAAAGTATGATAATAAAAATGTAGAAGGACAGGTGTTGGGAATTTCTGCTGGCAACTGGGACACGCATCATTAAGTTTCAATATACGTGCGAGACGCAAGTAGGCCACCGCGTCAAATCATACTTATCTAAGCTGTATTCATAGTTCGATGAAAATTCGATATAAAAAATGGTTGACATCTTCAATCCAATTTCGATTTAACGTCGACGTTATTTTTTTATTGTAGCTCGACATATTATGACAATGACAGCACTCCACCTGTAGGTAGCTAGAGTGCGGTCTATGAATAAAAGCAACTGCTAACTAACACCTGGACTGCTTACCACTCCTAAAGTCTCAGAACCGGAGCAATATTTACTTATTAACAAATATTTGAACATCCAATTTGATTATAACAAATATAATTTAAGAAATATTTGTTCTGAACAGGAATCGAACCTACGCTCAGCGGACTGGTGTGTAACACCACGCGGGTGATCAAATCTAATATTTGTAATATAAAATACGTACTAATAATAAAACACAAATAAAAATTTTGTAAATGTATCTTGGTATTCAGAGCATTCTGAATAACATATTTCGCTGAATAACATATTTTAAATTAGGAACATATTTATTTAAATCATGAATACAGTTCCTAGTTTATCAGCAAAATTCAATAGTAGACAAGAGTAAATCATATTTCCCCAACTTTGCTTAAAAAATAACAATAAAAAAACGCTGACTGAATTCCATATATGCAAAATGTGTACCTACGAAATTTCACACGTTTTCATGTTTTTCATATTCATGATTTTATTATGTAAGAAAAGAATTATCAATATTAATAAAATATTATCAATATTGTCATAAGATTTATCATCATCATGAACATAGGCCTTCCCCTTAGAACGCCATTCCGAACGACAAGATGCCAGTTGCATCCACCGGTTACCCGTGACTTTCACTATGTCGTCAGTCCACCTGGTGGGAGGCCTACCTACGCTGCGTCTTCCGGTTCGTGGTCTCCACTCTAGAATCTTTCATCCCTATCGGTTGTCGGTTTTTCGGGCGATGTGATGCGTCATAAGATTATACGAGTTAAAACATAATTGTGGAAAGTTTAAAAGAGTGGTAAGCTGTTGTCTGTCGATCTGGGTTATTACCACCACTTACTAGTATACCAGACCGTGAAGTCGCGTTTCGGGATGAAGTCTGTTGAAATGAAGTCTGCTTGCACTAGTATAAAATATAGATAAGTTATCTATATTTTATTGCGGTTGTGAACTATAACCGTTTATGAAAGCTAGATTTCAGTGTACTTTTATCATAGACACTAAGCTATTAAAGTAGGTATATCACAAATACATTGATTGGTAACCGTTAGGGATTTGCGAAATAATTTTATACCTACCCCTCAAAATACGAGTATCAACAAAATTATCTAATATAATAGAACAAATGTACAACGAATAATACTTAAACCTCTATTGCTTTTATTGAAATTGCACAAAATTGTAATATTATATTCATATTTAGGTAAAAGCTTCTGTATAGTCACGTATCTCATGCATACTTCAGTTGACGGCATCCTGAAATTCACTGGAGCATTTACTATATTATTACTTAGACCAAGATATATTCGTCATACTCGTACATAATGATATTAAGTAAAATCAGGTATATATGTCACCTACACGAGTTTTAGTATTCGCAAATGGCACGAGTTTAAACGATCAACCACTACAAGGCATACACACAAGTGGAAGTAGGACGGAATGATAGTTATTAAGAGCAACAAAGAGACAAATATTATATTGCTCTGCATCGCGACACTGAGTTCAGGTTTGCTTATTAGCTTAGTTTTAACGTGCCTCGATCGAAGCGTGTATAACATAACTACAACTTTTCTTAAAATATCATTGCTTGTACATGCTTACAATGAATCGCTAAATATCGTTCATTGAAAATAACACATATTGATTATGTGAGACAAAAATAAATTTAAAATAATATCTTTATCTTATAAATGACTTATGAATTAAAGATTGAACTGATAGTCGAATTAAAAGGTTCGGTGTGTCGTTTCTTTGTAAAACAATCAACAAGTGGAATAGTTTACCAACTCACGTGTTACCCCATCCTATAAGAACCTTGGATCCTTCAAGCCATGCGTGAAGAACGTTTGGCGCGTAGAGTGATGGTGACTAAGAAAACCGTGCACTAACTCAGATGTCAGCACTTTTGCACCTCCATCATGCTTACCATCAGGCAGGTCAAGGTCAGATGGTTAAAAATCATGGTAATGTTTGCCAAGTCTGTCGATGGTGTAGTAGTAGGTCACGCAAACCTAGGGTCTCCGGTTCAAAACCACTTGCCGATACTAATGTATATTTGATATGATATATACTTTGGTCGTTCTGTTTCTATGATACAATCTCTTCAGTAACTTAGTATAAAGCGTATTTAACGTACGTCACAGTTACCGGATTTCAGCTTGTGTAGAGGTAGGTACTATGTGACACGAGGAATAAATATCCCGTGCCTATCCCCGTGGGAAAGAGGCGTGACAATTTGATTGATTGATTGAATAAATATATATTTTTATTAAAAACCGCAGTAACATTCTTTTGTGTCTCGATTTATAAAATAACCAAAAATCGTAAACACAAAATGATGTTATAAACACGTATGACGAAAATGTTTTGTGTTGTAACTGAACTAACCCATTTGATAGACCGCAGTCTCCGCATGATGTGAAACAGTACTATTAATAGTATGTAAGGACATGTTTCACTATATTTTACTAGCATCAATGCATAGACACAAACCTATTGGAGACAACGTTCTCGAATGCAACAAATCATTTATACAAAATATTATACTCGTACGTACACTTAAGTTAACAATAAACAGTCCGTCTTTACTTCGTAGAACAATCGACAAGTGTAATACTTGGATCACTTGGATCCTTCAAGTGATGCTTGAAAAAGCACCTTTAGCCGGCATAGTGACGGCGACTGAGGCAGCCGTAAACTGACTCGGATTTTCAGTCGTCATCACTCTTGAACCTCCTCTTGCTTATCAGGCGGGTCGAGGTCAAATGTCGTGTCACAATAAAAAAAGATGGATATGGTAAATTTACCTAACCGTCGCAATCATTAAACCAGCCGAAATAAAAACGGCAATTTCAAAACTTCATGCGATATGTAAAAAAGCGTTTTTTTTATTATTGTGACACGACATCTGACCTCGACTCGTCTGATGATAAGCAGAATGAGGTCCAAGAGTAACGACGACTGAAAAATTGATTTAGTTCCCGGCTGCCTCAGTCGCCATCACTATGAACTTAATGCCATTACCTGCCAGATAACCTTGGAGAGCAACTGAAAGATCAAAATAAAGGAATAAATGAAGGTATACAATCTGTGCAATATACTAATAATAGTAAATATTTTTTTTTAAGTAAAAGCCGTATTTAACAAATTAAACTTAAATAAATCAATATTTCATTTATATGAAGAGAATTGTGAATGTGAAGGAAGCAAGGGAGTTATGTCAGGATCGTAGCAAGTGGCGCTCCATTGTCTCTGCCTATCCCTGTGGAAAAAAGGCGTGACGATTTGATTGATATTTCAATTGGAATAACTATTCGTTGCCAAAATAAATAAATACTTTACAATAAAATAAACGTAGGAATGTTATAAACGCATAGTCAAACAATTTTTGCGTAAAATACGGACAAAAACTTTGTACAACAATGACGTAAATTGTGCAGCTTTTATACAAACTTTGTTGGACGCCTGTTATACTAGGTTCCAGATTGAATCTCTTTTGTTTACAGACAAAAGCAATCACGTTTTATTAATTTCGAAATATACCACTTGTAGTGTTGCATAAAATACATCATAGCTTTCTATTTATGTCTTTTTTTTGGATAAAAATATAAACACAAATATTTTTTCTTTTTATTGCGATCACGATATATTTTTGACCAACTTCCTAGAAAGGTATTTAATTCGTATGTTTTTTTATTTTACTTTTTATTATTAAGACGCGACATATGACCTAGACTTGCCTGATGCTAAGTAAATGAAAGTCTAGGAGCGCCGATAACTAAAAAAACCGATGCGGTTTACGGTTGACTCATTCACGGATCTATTGTAGATAAACACATAAGGTATCAGTTATTCTAGTAAATATCAAAAAATAAAACCAATATCTAAAAGAATATTTACCTTACAAGTTAAATTTACTTTTTATATAAATAATTGATAAATTCCAAAAAAGAATAGATGTTGGCATCTAAGAATACGATAATTATACTTGAATTTGATTAAATGATACCTACATAATCGTTTATTTAAACGCATACAAAAAACAGCGCAAAATGAAATTGCGCAAAGCTCCTACTCAGGTTTGAACTAACCTGAAAGCGGTTCAAAACAATAGAAATAGTTTGTTAGAGTTAGAGCTTAGCAGTGATAATGGTTTTACAAAAGCTCTCTTACTTGGAGATTACTTCTCATTATTCTGCACTTCTCCACAGAACAATTACGAATGCATCAATGGATATTATCGCAAGTAGAAATCTTCGATACATCTCTCGTATTTGAATTATTTATATCAAGGTCGTATCCCATTAATGTATACACATAGCTTAATAATTTACTATTCAAAGACTAAAGAAATAAACAAATAAATGAACAAAGACATTCTAAAAAATTCAATATATTGAAATAAAAAATGTGCTTATTAACGCATTTATCTTGGTTATTTTAATTTGACAACCACGGCTACAAAGAATCAAGTTAAAATATTTAGAGTAAACGCCATAGTAAGCCGTTTTCAAGACACATATAATAAGAATTAACAAGATCCAAAAAGATTAAAAATCGAAAAAAAAAAAAATCTTTTGCGCTTTTAATACTATTCTTGTTGACTGTCAATGTGATAAAAGTTTGTAAGAGATACCAGAGACGGTAATATAATTGTGCTTTCGTAAGAAAGAGAGGGTAGTACTTTCCTTACCGTGTTACGGGTGCATTGGGAACAAACACCTTGGGAACATTTGCATGCTAATTAAGAGCGGAAACTCGGTGGCTCATTACCATTTCAATTGTAGAGAATGAGGCAGCATTTGTGGTAGAATAAAATACATTATTAAGAGGTGAGGTGTTCTAAATGTAGGTCAGAAGTATAGCAGTTGGAAAACCTTTTTTAGATTGTGCCTAAGTGCTACTTACTCTATTTCTCAAATTCTTAGTAAAAAGGGTTTTTATTTGAATTTCTTTTTATTTTGTTTTGGATGGAATAAAATATTCATCAGGTAATTAATTTGCTGAGTAAATTATTTAATGCGTTTACTTTTCGGGCGTTTTTTGTGGTGTGTTCCTCGACATCTGATATCGACTTGCCTGGCAAGAGGAGGTCATCATTATGCCAACCAAAGCTGCATTTTCACGCTTTCAAGATCAAAGGTTGTTCATTATTAATTTATTGTTCCACAAAGAAATGACGCGTCGTTTAATTTAACTGCCGATTCAGTCTGTAGCGACCGCTGCATGCTTTAGACGCCGATGGATAGATGGCGTTGCATGTGTCCAATATCTCGCAAACGATTTACCGACAAAGTAATCAATATATATATGCGCTTCAACGACGAGACGTCACCGGCTAGTGAGCCCTGTACCCAACACGCGTACAGTAGGAGATCTCCTTTCCTTTTCTAACATGCAGAATAATGGTCCGCTAAAAGTCAATAGCCACCATAAATAAGAGAAATTGCATAGACAATTTAACATTTATAATGCACTTTGTATATTTTTATTTGTAATTTATAATGATATGGGAGCTTTCACATACAATTACATTTAGCCTATTTTTTTAACCTATTTTTATAGGCGGTGGTACCACCACATATAAGTAAACAGAAAGTCAAGTGACTTAGTCGCGTTTAGGCATGAGCTTGTAACTTTACGGTTTTTGCTAGGTCGGCATAGTAGACACTACTGCTACTTACGCAATTGTTTAACTGTAGTAACTTTCGTATCTATTCATGGACCGGACTCCAGCTTAACATCAGGCGAGGTGTTATCATATTCGTATGTCAAGCATTGTTTTTTATTGTAACACGACATTTGACCTGATAATAAGAGAGAGGAGGTCCAAGAGTGATATCGACTAAGAAAACCGAGTTTGTTTACGACTGCCTCAGTCGCCGTCACTATGGAAATCGGGTCAGAGTGCAAATTGTATCGGATGTCTACCGGAATTATCGCTATCCAAAACTGTAAGTAATGTGCTACAATATAAAAGAAAACTCTAATTGTTCCTCGATAGGATTATTGCTTTGAAGATTTGTATACAATACAACATAAAACACGTCGTCTCTTTTGATACATATCGTTTACCTTTTTTAAAAGGATTTTCCTTATAAGAAGCAATTTCATAAACCCACAATACGACTAGGAAAATATATGATGAAAAAAGGGTCAACGTAAAATGAATTCCTCAATAAAGCTTTCAAAGCGCAATGCCTTTTCAGTGGCTTTTTAGATATATATGTATATTTAGGTACAACCATGGACAATGGTAGGTCACCAATTAACACTAACGTCTGCGCCTACTTCGATGTAAATATTTTTATTATAATGGCTTTTCATACACAGCACCCCTCTGATGTTAAGCTGGAGCCAGTCCATAAATAGAGGTCACTACAAGAAGCAGTCCCATCCATCATCCCAGCCTGGTTGAAACTGATAACTTTTAAGCTGTCAGTAAACGCGACTGAGTTACTTCATGGACTCATGGATCGTTAGGCTGAGCAAATAACCAGCTATGCTATACATTACTAATTCACAGCATTTCTTTAAAGTTTATAAATTTTGCTAAATAACGATTAATGTAAATGTAGATAACGTTTGAATAATTTTGTCCGATTCGGTGTCGAGACCCTTGGTCCGTGGGGTCCTAGCGCTATAAGGCTTTTTAAGGAAATATCAAAAAGGTTAGTCGACATCACAGGAGACCGAAGAGTTGGCAGCTACCTCGGACAAAGCATTATCAAAGGGTATCTTTGAAACCTTGCCTAAAGGGACTCTTTTTAATAATGTATTTTAGTTAATTTTTATATTTTTTAAGGTTTTTAGTATTAGCAGAATAGAGGTGTAATTTAAATTTTTACAATAATTAAATTGTATGTTTCCATAGTAAATTTAAGGAATCAAAATAAATAATGCCAATGTTTATTTACATTATTTTTTTTATTTTGACTCGACATCTGACCTCGGTTTGCCTGATGGTAACAAGAGAAGGTCCAATAGTGCCGACGATGAAAACACCAGTCAGTTTACGGTTGCCTCAGTCGCCAACACTTTAAATTATAAAATAGTTGGCGTAAATATTGCTTTTTTATTAATTATTTTGTCTAGTACTTTAATACTCATTTATTACTGATTTTTAAACATAGCATAATTATTTAAAACAGCCACAAGTGGGCAAGCGCGAGCGTCCCTAATAGTACTTATAGATATTAGAAATCGGACAGATGGAAATCGGGTCAGAGTGCAAATTGTATCGGATGTCTACCGGAATATATCGCTATCTAAAACTGTAAGTAATGTGTTACTGGTCGAATCGAAGTGATAGGAGAACCACAAAACGATATTTATCAGAGTCCTACAATTTATCTATCTATGATTACACTATTATAATGATTACTTTAGGACGTATTAAATATTATGTTTCCTAAATTTTCGTCAAGATGTTATCGAGTGGAGATCGTAGTGTCTGGTCCGTCCGTCTTTACGTTGCTGGTGAGAATTGCGGTTCACAATTCCTACAGCTGCATCCTTGATCGATATTTCACTATGTAGGTAGGTCGTTGTGGTCCGAACATCTGCTGTCTATTAAATAGTAGTTAGTAGTTACATGCTCCTATGTTGTAAGAAATTAATCTGTTTTGTAATTCACTATTTTGTACTGTTTTAATACTTATCTTCAAACTGCAATAAGTAAACAGTAATTGAATTGAAACAAGACAGTTGATTTTGACTTGTCTGATTAAATCAGCCTGATTCAATTGGCCAGATTAAATAGTCCAGATTAAATCGGCCTGATTAAATCGGCTTGATTAAATCAGCCTGATTAAATCGGCCTGATTAAATCTGCCTGATTACTTTAGCATTAGTTAGCATTTCTAACGTAATAAGAATAATGTTATATATTTTTCTCGCCTACTTTTATAAAATAAAGAATACAAGTTTCTTCATAAGCGTTACATTTATCATCTCTGCTTAGTTAGACGTTGCCTGGAGTTAATTTCATGAAATAACAAGTTTCATTTTAGTTCTATGTTGCTATTAGATTTAAGTGTAGGTACGCCACCCATAGAACATTAATTTATTAAAAAGCCTATACTTCATGTGTTCTCCATCACATTGTATCCATTAAGCACAGCGTGATAAACCTCTGTATGGGAGAGGTAACTAAAATCATTGTGAACTGTGTCCATTTTTCAGTCATAAGTGCTCTTTAACCTTCCTTTACTTACTATCAGGCAAGTCAAAGTCAGATGTCAAGTCACAATAAAGAAAAAAAAAGGGAGGAGGTATGAACTTATTAGCACAAATATACAAATAGCACAAAAATACGCTAAAGTACATATAAATTTGTGTATAAAAGTACATATACAAATTTATATGTACTTTTTTTTAGGAAAACCGTCGCTTTTACGGTAAGTGAAGCGTCGTGAGGTGATTCCCAGGAATTAAATGTGTGGGAGATTTATCACTAACTACATTTCAGTATTTTAGCTTATATCCTTTCTTTATTATTTTGACGTTTCGAGAGCTTTGCAGCCGCATACAATTAGTTTAATTGATTAATCAATGTTCACGCAAAATCTAGGAAATTACTAGTAATATTTTTATTGAAAGGATTATACCCTTTCAATAAAAATATTACGCGATAGTTGATGTGTCAAGATATTTCAATAAGTTATGATATGCGTGATGAAAGCGTAATTTTATTTATTATATTAACACTAATAAAAAACCAATAAGCCAGGATAGTGGCGACGACAGAAGCTAATAAAAACTAAAATGATTGTTTAGTTGTTAGCGCTTTTAGACGTCCTCTTGCTTATCACCAGGCAAATGCAGGTCTCGTCTCAATAGAAAAACTATTCAAGCCTACTATCCCGTGTAAAGTCACTACAAAATTACGTTCGTAAAGCTTGTGTATAGTGAAAGAGGTATTATATAACTTTGTCGACGCAGCATTTACTTAGTTTGTTTTAGCAAAATTTGTATTCGTGCATTTAAATACACATTTGTATGTTTGCCTAATTAATTGTATATTTGAACTGTTAGTAAGTACATATTTGGTTTAAATAGCTTTTAGGATATCTATGTTTTCTTTTAAGAATTACGAGTATGTCTGTATTAAAGATTCGTGCGTCTCGTTTCTTTGTAGAACATTTGACAAGTGGAATGCTTTGCCAGCCCATGTGTACTCCCTATCCTATAAACTTCAAGCGATGCGTGTAAAAGCACCTTTGCCTGGCAGTAGTGACGGCAACTGGTGCCCCAGGGACGGTTTTTTTCCGTCGTCGGCACTCTTGGACTTTCATCATGCTTACCAGGCAGGTTGATGACAGTTATCGTTACTCCTACCAGTGCGGTCCATGAATGGAGGTGACTGCTACTACAGTTGAATAACTATCCACTATGCCGGCCTAGTTGGAACCGGCAGCTTACAAGCTAATTCCGAAACGCGACTAAGTCACTCCACGGTTTGGTACTACCCCGGACTGGGCATAGCTGCCTACCACTTTGATCAAAATCAAATAAAAATAAAGCTTAAAATGTATATGTGTAGGTACTGAAACTTGCAATAAAAGTATAGTACCTGTCAGAGTTCGTTGTAAGCGGATTGGATCCGAAAAGCCTTAACGTCAGGGGACTGACGACTATGTCCGGAACACTAAATTGCACTGCACATACTATGGTATGTTGGGAACCTTTTTTCAGTATTAAATGCTTTTTTATTTAAAACAAAAAAACGTATAATTATTCAAAACCTTGAAATATTTTTTTAAAAACTAGGCATTTAAGATTGATAGCCACAAACAGTTAGTTGTCATTTGCCTTGTGCGTCTGCTGACTCGAGTTAGTATCACCACTTTGAAGTGTACAGACTATGAAGCAACTCAGTAGCGTTTCGGGATCAGCTTGTAAGTTGCCTGTCTCATCTAGACATGGATGGATGCGACTGCTACTTACAGTTATTTAATTACTAGCAGACGCTTCCACTCATGTAGCGCACGTCAACTTAACATCAGGCGGAGTGCTGTCACATGTCAAGCAACAATAAAATAAATTAAAACTTGAATAGGTATCCAAAAACCACATATTACTTAAATCAAATTGTCACGCCTGCATGCCTTCAGATGTAGCCATAAACTAAAGTACTTTTTTTTTTATTGCACCCCGCTTGATGTTAAGCTGAGGTGTGGTCCATGAATTGATGTCACTGCTACTACAATTCAATAACTGTAAGTAGCAATCACATCCACTGTTGAAACGCCTAGTTGAAACGCGACCAAATCACTTCGCGGTCTGTAAGTGGTGGTACTACCCCGGTTCGGCAGACTGGGTACCACCACTCTTAGATAACCAGACCCGAAGCAAATATACACCTCTTTTTTTATTAACAAATATTTGCAATATTTAATATAATTATTAAATATTACAAATAAAAGCTATAAAACAAATATTTGCTCCGACCGGGAATCGAACCCGGGACTTTACGCGCACCAAACCAATCGCTAACCGTTCGTCCACGCCTGTCGTCCACTTCCTTGCTTTCTTCACATACCTAATGCAAAAATATATAAAACCATGAACATCTTGTATTCCACCGAGTAAAATTGGTAATGCTTAGAATAACAAACTTACTCGAGTGTATGTTTGAGATTCAACCAGAATTCAAATGCTTCAAGATATAACTCCATGGAGAATAGGTGTGATGCAATATGCCTCCTTTGGCATAAAATACTTTACAACCTAGATCAAGTCTAACGTCTAGACCAACTTGTTACCTGGTTTATGACACGTTAACGTACCCTAGGGCTTTAAAAGGTAACTTTATGCTATACTATAAAACTCTTTCATTTAATAACGACTTTGTTGTAAGTTTATAAGTAAATGGCAGGCCCAGGAGGGTGTTTCTGACCAAATCGGAGTCATCCTCAAGAAAGCTAAGTTGCCTAGTGCCCAAAACCATAGAGCTTGTATAAACAGAATTGTGAATGTGAAGGAAAGGAGGAAATGTACGGAGAAAAAGAATATAATGTAAGAGAAATGTAATGTAATGTAAAAGAATGTAAAGTAAGCGAGGAAGTTGTGTAAAAAAGGCGTGACAATTTTGATTTGATTTGATATAAGTAACTTTGTAGTTAATATATTGGAACAAAATACAAAGCTTCTCCTATTTTTGGGGGTCATGGACCCTCGTTGCAACTTACCAGACCAATCCACAAATCCAGACCAAAAAATTTTTTTTTGTTTTATATTTGAAAAGATTTTTTTATTTCATTTCACAACAGTAATGAATTAATTTCGATTACAAAAATGAAGTGTTATTTAGTTGAACTTCTCTAAGTATTGAAAGTGAATCCAAAGTAAATACTGAATCGAAGCGTTATACGTGTCCGCAAATTATCCGTTTCATTGAAGTGCTCTTTGGTAAACCACATTTTTTGTTTTTTGGTCTGACGTTAACACAAACAAAGCGGATGGTTTTCCAACTCGTGAACACGCAACATATAACATAGCCCATGTGAAAAACAATGATTTTCTAAATTTATCCCGCAAACACTAAGCGATTCGCCTTGCGACTTGTTAATTGTCATTGCGAACGCAAGGCGAACTGGAAATTGTAATCGTTTGAAGTCAAACGGAAGATCAATCGGAATCATTGGTATTCGAGGAATACATACATTTTCACCTGCGTACTTTCCGTTAATAATGGTTGCCTCAATCAAATTCGGCATAAGTATTTTTAACGGAAGTCGAGTACTGTTGCAAAGTCGCGGTGGATTCAAATTACGCAATATCATAATAACTGTACCAACTTTGAGTTGCAAGTTATGTGGTGGAAATCCTGGTAACTCCAGAGAGTTCAAAAACTCCGTTGGATAATTTACTACATCATCGGGATTTGTTATGGAATCAACGGATTTGTATGTCACCAAATCGCCAGCAATTTTTGATTGAATGGTGAAATTCAGTGCGTGTACATCATTATTCTTTGCGGCAAGAATTGCTCGTTGACTTAACCAAGCATAATTCTGATAATTCTCACTAATGTTTGGGAAAACATTTTCAATAAGAGCTAAATGAGAGTCTACAAATCGGCAAAAGTCGTTGGTAAGAGTAATTAATCCAGATGTCGCATCAACTGGGACTTTTCCATTTCGAACAGCTAACAATTGTTTGGAAAATTGTGCAGCACTTTGATCATTTTGAAGTTAAACTCTCATATTAGTGGTTAGCGATAATGTTTTTACATTATTCCATAAAGGTGATGCCTTCAGGCAAGCATTCAATTCATCTGCAGGCGTTCCGCGGGAATTTACTGGCAACGTCTGCCTGAAATCGCCTGCCAAAAATATCATCAAACCGCCAAAGATGTTGTTATTTCGCCGAAGATCCTTCAGTGTGAAGTTAGGTGCTTCAAGTGATTTCTTATGTGCCATTGTGAACTCATCCCAAACAATGAGCTTGCATTGCATCAACAATTTTCCCATTGCACTGGATCGGGAAATGTTGCATGTTGGAGTACCAATTGTGTTTAAATTGAGTGGCAACTTAAGCGCAAAATGTGCAGTACGACCGCCATCTAGAAGAGTCGCTGTAATTCCAGATGATGCTAACGCCAAAGCTATGTCACATCTTGATCGAATAGTGGCCAAAATCAATGAAATGACAAATGTTTTCCCTGTTCCTCCAGGTGCGTCCAGGAAGAATAGACCACCAGTATTATTGTCCACCGCTTGCATTAATGTTTCGTATATACAAAATAAAAATACACGTGATTGATTTGATGGTTTCCAATTGAAATGTTAGGAAACGAATAACTTATTTTTTTTACTTTTTTTTGACAATTTCACAGTGAACACAATACCGGTTTGTCACATGAAATTAACTGAACAGAGAACAATGAGTAGCTGTCAAACAATGTATCACGCACCGGCGCCATCTGCTTAAAATATTGGTTTGTAGTACATGCTATCTATCAGAGATGGCGCTGATAAAAAAAGATGAAAAAAAATTTTCCCGCTTTTCTTTTCAAATTTTTCCAAAATTTTCTTTGCTATAAACCTCACAGAGCCCGAGACCTTTCCAACGAATGCAAAACCGTGGAAATCGGTTCGTGCGTTCTGGAGTTATAGCGTCAGGAAGGAAAACCCGACTTATTTTTATATAGTAGATTTCAACTGCTTTGTTGTTTCCTGTCTGATGAAGGTTGAGTTCTGGGCCTCGTTTATACACGACAGCGAAATGACTAACTTGCACTGATATTTGACATCTTCGTAACCAATCAGCGAATAACAAATCAATAGGTAAACTACGTTGATTGGTCAATTACACTGCTTTTTTGTTGGCATGATGTATTAAGAGAATCGGGACTCGTTTTACAAGTTCTTTACAATTGTCACGGATAGAGACAATTGTAAGAGAGACCTCACTGGCAGCCGTGTGCGCTAAAAGGCCTCGTAAAATCCCTGTTTTTGCTGCACTTGAAGGATCCAGCTATTTCTAAGATTTAAGTATGTTTTGGAAATATATCGGCAGGAATATAACAAGCTACCAAACTATTAAAATTCTTAATAAAGATAAATAAAGACAATCGCCTAAAATTCTTCAATATGTTGTCTTTGCACAAAAGACGGCAGGTTCACGACCTTTTAACGCTGCATAAAATTGTTAATTCAAGAATAGATTACAAAGTCATTCTTCAACAGGTCGGCTTGCAATTTCTACAGCACTATCCAAGAAAATCAAACGCTTAAATACTTTATTGCCCTTCTAGCAGAACAAACCTTGGATTAAACGCACCCGTAATCCGAATATGTAGGGAATACAATGAAACATGTACTCGCATCAAGGATCTAGACATTTTTGGTGACACCTTTAAAATATTCAAAAATCAGTTAAGGAAGTTTTCCACTCAATGTAATTTGTTCGTTTTTTCTTGTTATTAATCATCATCTTCCTATTTCTTTTTATTTTGAATATGATGCGCCTATTTTGTATAAATAAAATAAATAAATACTAATAAGCTTTCTACAAACTACTAACACTTTCTATCATATAAAAGAAACTATAACACAATGACAAGAAGTGCGAAATATCTGCGATATTATGAATATCATATTACAGAAACAAGAAACCCTTTTACCCTAATCAAGTGACCATTGAAGAAAAATATCCCTCAAAACGAATTCTATGAATATTTTATTTTACAATATTTTTGCTTGGGTTTTGGGTGCTGAAATTGCATATTTTTCCTTTTTTTACTGTGTGTCGACTGTGATTGATCTCGAAACGCGACCAAGTTATAGAAGCCGACAGATAAAAAGAGCGCTAGTTTTGTTATCTAGGTACTTACTTTACGTATTTTGAAGTGTACACATTTAAAAAAATATTCATTATCAGCCCTGTATAGATGCTTACTACTATGTTAATAATGAAAAATTCTTCTCGGGATTGGACAGTACTATTTTATACTGATTTTTTTTTCATAGTCTAGTGAATTTTAATTAAATTAAATATTCGATTTATATAATTTAAACTTAAAAACACATGTTTAAAAGAACTATATTATATGCATGAACCAATTAAAATGTGACGTCACCATTTCTACAAAAAAAGTAGAGGCTTTTACAACCGGACACAACTCTATTTCGTCCTTCGCATCAGAAATACTCTCTGTGCCTATGGGCACGGTTTTTTTTCAGTCTCTGATCAAAAAAGTGTATACTAACATATCTTTATATTTAATTTAGAATATTGGCATTAAAACTGATTTCAAACTTATAAACATACATTCATAATTTATTTCAAAAGGCATGTAATAACTTAAATACTTCATTCAATATATTGTACATACGCTTTCGTGAAGACTGCAAGTTTATGCATTAATTTGACGTGAACATAAGCAAGGCTGCTATCAAAAGCAATTCCATGGTAACTAAATCCTATTATAACTAAAACGAATATAACCTTTAGATGAGAAGAGAACTATGAAAGCAAGCCTAAGGTAGCGCCTCCACTCACAGCGATAAAGGTGCCAAACCCTGGAGCTTCCACTCAGCGAAATGATATGGTTGATAAAATGAAGTTGAAGATGTTATAGTATAACCTATTGTTGTAGTATAAATAAGCCCCACTGGAAGCCTTTGCCGTGAGCATTGGCTAATAATACTTCCTAATTATTCTAATAGAACAAGTATCTACTTATCTTCCTTTATATGTCTTTATTATTTAATTAAGATTAGTTATACGAGTATCTTTAAAGCTTTTGATGATACTCATTAGTAAATTATGACATTATCTAAAAAAACATATACATTGTACCTAATATTGTATTTTATATTAAAACTTTAATTTAACTTATATATATTACATATTATATAGATATAATATGTAATATTTGTCTCGAATCGTAAAAACGTAATAGCTGAAATCAATTCAAATGAAAATCACTTTAAAATACATCTAATAACAGTTTATATAATTTTTTTGTTTTTGAATCCTTGTGTTAAAGTCAAGGGTAACCGGAGGATGCAACTGGCATCTTACAGTCCGGAATGGCGTTCTAAGGGGGAGGCCTATGTTCAGCAGTGGACGCCTTCTGGCTGATAATGATGATGATGAATTCTTGTGTCATCTGACCAGGTGAGTAAGAAGACGAGGCGATAAATAAAATCACAACTCATTTCACGATACTTCAGAATCAGGCCGTGTTTGCCAGCTATAGGAGCTTTTTTATAACATGCTTGAAAAATCCAAGGCTATAGGATAAATAGAACACCTATACACAATAGATCAGGCATGCTTATATTGTATAAAAATTCACTTTATACAGATTTAAGTTACGTCCATTTTGGACTACTTGTACGCATAACAGTTCAATTGTGATAGGAATAGTAATTTGTTTATACTTTAAGTAAATTAGTTTAACACAATCTGTACTAGTTGTAGTATACACAAGTATGTAGGCAAGGATACACGTTGTTAATTAGTATCACGTCTGAAACATTAGCAAGTGCACTCGTGTAGAATATAGACCAATTACTAGTTAGTGGTTAACGTATACACTCAATATTTCAATACAGTTTAGTATCTTAGCAGAGGTATTTAACTTTAATTTGACGACAGGCGTGGACGAACGGTTTAGCGATTGGTTTGTTGCGCGTGAAGTCCTGGGTTCGATTCACGGTCGGAGCAAATATTTGTTTCATAGCTTTTATTTGTAATATTTAATAATTATATTAAACATTGCAAATATTTGTTAATAAAAAAAAGAGATGGATATTTGCTTCGGGTCTGGTTATCAAAGAATAAATTGGTCACGTTTCGGGATCAGCTTGTAAGTTGCCGGTTCCAACTAGCCCGACATAGTGGACATAGTGGATATGATTGCTACTCAGAGTTATTGAATTATAGTAGCAGTGACATTCATTCATGGACCACACTTCGGCTTAACATCAAGCAGGGTGCTGTCATATGTCGAGTCACAATTAAAAAAATAAAAAAATGAAAAATCGGTGAAAAATTGGATTTCTAATTATTTAATGTTTTGTAATATAAATACAAAATAATAAAATTTACCTCCAATAATAGACCACATTCCACAACTAAATTTATTAATAATAATAGGTTATAATAAAAATATTTATTGCACAGTAAAAATACAATACAATGGGCGAGCTTAATGCTAAATAGCATTTTCTACCAGCTAACCTTTGGGAGAGGGGTGACAAAGTTGAGGTTAAGTAGTTGAGGGTGCTTATATATAAAATAAAAATAATATATCAATATACGTACATACTCCATATATACATACATAATATAATAAGATATATACCTACAATTAAATTGTTATTATTAGTAAAAAATATTAATTTATTGTTATTTCCCTTACCTTAATATTTATTACCTTTATGTGTCCTTTAAATCGTCTATACGCAGAGATTACACGAAAACTTAAATGGGATTAGTTTAATTCGATTAATATTGAAAGGGCCTTAAGAGAGACTTTGATCTATTCCATTGCCCCTTTATCGGGTTACCACCATTAAGCATGACAACTAAAACTTTATAACAACTTACTTAGATTACATTTTGTCTAAACAAAAATTAAAATTTAAGTAATATTTAATATTATATTATTAGGTTATCTCTCTATTTAAAAGTCACGCCTTAAGCTGTACAGGGAAAGGCAGACAATAGGGCCTAACACAACTCTTTCGTTTTCCCTACATCTGAAAATGAAATTCCTTCTACAAGCTTTAGGGTTTTGGGCACTGCACCCCTGTTTTTTATACATTTAATTTTTACAATTAATACAAATATTTTTACTGACGTGGTTTCGTTTAGTGGTTAGTTTATTCCGGCATAATGACTTGACAATAAAAGTTATATCTATACTAATATAATAAAGCGGAAGAGTTTGTTTGTTTGTTTGTTTGTTTGTTTGTTTGTTTGTTTAAACGCGCTAATCTCAGGAACTACTGGTTCGAATTGAAAAATTCTTTTTGTGTTGGATAGATCAATTATCAAGGAAGGCTTTAGGCTATAAAACATTACGTTGCGACTTATAGAAGCAAAGAAACAGTCGAAAATGTGTAAAAAACGGGGAATATTATTCGTCTTTGAGGGTTTCCGATGCGTGCGCTGCGAAAACCGTTCGAGATACCCAAAAAATATGTATTAAAGAATTATTCCTCTTTAAATTATCTAAAAAAATGTCCGCGACCGTATATGTCTATCTTTTAAGATTAACTCACAATAACCGTTTTTATGATAGTCAAATTTGGTCTAAATTAATGCATTATTACAAATTATTTGTCAGAGTTGTATTAACATAATAATATTATTCTTTATCGAAATAAATGTGTTATTAATTAAGAGTATTTAACTGTGAACAAAATTGTCATTGACATCACCTAATTTCAATAAACATCTTATAAGATAATACAATTTTAAAATAACTCTGAAACAAAATTCACACGCGTCGCATGATGAGCGCTAACCGGCGGGCGAGGAGAGGCGGTGCTTGCGGGCGAGGCGGAGGGGGATGTAGCTCTACGAGGTATAGTCTGTCTAAGCCGAAATGACGCGCCCCTCCACTGTATTTACGCATACGAGCAAATATAAAATATACGTAATTTAATCGTCTAAAATAAGTCGCGGATAACAGCTATAGGTAATTTATAATAAAGCTGAGCAGGTAGGTAAACAAAAAATTAATATGATTCCCAAAATAACTATTCCACGCGGACGCAGTCGCGGGCACAGCTAGTTAACGAATAAAGGTAGAGCACCAATCACTTTAAGCACCTACTCACCAATCACTTTTAAAAAAAAAACAAACCCCATCCCCATAATATCCTTATTACCTCATATATGTGTTTAATTTAATGTATATTTGTGTATATGTTGCCTAATGTACTACTTATATTTTTCATAAGAAATATTATTAGTTAATAATATTCAATCTTTTGTTAAATAGTTTGCACCCGGCCAATCACAACATAACACAACAAAGGTTAGCTGGTAGATAATGCCTAAGGCAGGCTTGCCTATGTACTGTCTTTTGTGCAATAAAGAGTAAAAAAAATATATTAAAAAAGCTGTATGTTATATGTTATTATATATTATGTGTATATGTTAAGCTTAAGTGATGTACATGAATGGAAGCGTTTAATATGCCGACCTATTTGAACCCGCAACTCTTAAGCAGGTCCCGAATGCGACCTACACTTCAAGGTCTTTCTAAAAGTAGTAGTGGTTAAACAATATGATTTAACAATCTAATTTTTTTTGAATTGTGAATATGATCTTAAGCTAGAGTAGGGTCTATGAATGGAGGTGACTGCTACTACAGTCAATTGACTCTAACAGTCACATCCACTATGCCGGCCTATTTGAAACCGGCAACTTACAAGTTTATCCCGAGTCTCTTCACGGCATGTATACTTGTACATGTACATGTATACCACCTATACCACTGCCCACGACTCTATAATCTAAACCTAAATATACATAGATACCTTGTTCCTACCTCGTCACCTTTCACACCCGTAATATCCGCACAGGTCGGGGAAAGCATCCGCTTACCGAGTGGGAGAGGACACTTCCGGTGCATTAAGTGTTCTCAGCTGGTTGAAATTACCACCCTACACAGATGCAAATCCCCCCATAGTGACCACGTCGCGTTCGGGGACTAGTTTGTGTAGCACCAGTTGCGTTGGGGGTTGTGGATTCGGTTAGGGACAGTGGCATCCTGCTGACCTGCAGTATCCCGGTGAGAGTTTGTTGACCCGTCGGCCAGGGAGACCCGTAGCAACGGTTGACCGCTGGCCGCCCGCCGCACAGTACAGGGGCCTGAGCCCACCGCTAACCACGGAGGGAGGCTGCCCCACCATGCGGCGCATAATCTCGGGGTGATTCGTCTTGCCGATTGGTGATCGGATATGGGGTCCAGGCGATCACTTCCGGGAGGGTACGGGGGCCCTTCCGTCCGACGGATCAGCAAACTCACACCGCCGGGATGCATGTGGCTAAGCGGATAGCTGCACTTTTCGTCCCTTTCGAAGAAACAACCCCCAACATTTTCACGCACCCCCCCACCCCCTCCATATGCAAGCACACAATAAAAGAAATAGAGTTTTTCCAGCGGCAACTCAAACCCCCATTTCAAATGAGCTTGGCGTGGATTTCACGAATATACGTGGAATCCACGCCAATCTCAGTGCCGTCCATCACCATCTTGAGACGGCAAAGCCCGCTCTGCTCTTCTTGACGGAGACGCAGATAAAGGCACCGGCTGACACCTCGTACCTCCAATACCCCGGCTACTCGCTTGAGGAAAGATTCCTCGCGAAAGCCGGGGTATGTGTGTACATCCGGTCCGATATCTGTTGTCTCCGTCTGCTTTGCTTGGAGGATCCTTCCCTGTCCATCCTCTGGGTACACGTAGACCTCGGTTCCCAAGCCAGGATCTACGGGTGCCTTTATCGTTCCCACCACGGGGATTCGGAGACAACCCGGCTCTTCGATTCTCTGAGCCGGGCGACAGACGAAGCGCTGGAGCGGTTCCCGACCGCGGAGGTCGTGGTCTTGGGGGACTTCAACGCACACAATGAGGTGTGGTTGGGGTCCCAAAGGACCGACCACGCGGGAAGGGCTGCTCATGCTTACGCCCTTTTGCATGACCTGACACAGCTGGTGACCCAACCCACCCGGGTACCAGACATTGTCGGTCATGCTCCCTCTCTGCTGGACCTTCTACTGACTACTCGTCCGACCGGGTATAAAATTTCGGTCAAAGCTCCTCTTGGGACTTCAGACCACTGCCTGGTCGAGACGATAGTGCCGCGCGTCGTGCCTCCTCCCGCCAGGAACGAGGTGCGACGTTTATGGCACTACAAGTCAGCGGATTGGGAGGGAATGCGAAATTATTTCGCTTCCCTCCCTTGGTGGCAGCGCTGCTTCAACTCCGAGGATCCATCCACGTGTGCCTCGGCCGTTGCTGATGAGATAGCACTGGGGATGGAATATTACGTTCCATCCAACTGTGCATCTCGTAACGACCGGAGCAGGCCCTGGTACAACAGTGACTGCGCGGCTGCTGTTTCAGCAAAAAACGCAGCTCACAGTGCATGGGTCAGGGGTCGAAAACATCATGACCCTCACGTGGATGAGTTGCAAGCAGCCTACAATCGTGCCACCAAGTCTTGCAGAAAGGTCTTTAAAAGGGCGGAGGCACAGCGCGTTTCCAGGATTGGCGAGAGTCTATTAGCGCACCCAACGGGTAGTCTCGCCAAGACTGTAGAATCTAACTTCTGTCGTTCTGTACTGCCACCGCTGAGACAGCCTGATGGCTCACTGGCGCATACGGCGAAGGCGAAGGCCGATCTACTGGCCGAAGTCTTTGCCTCAAATTCGCATATTGACGATCGTGGTGCAGGGCCACCCACCCTGCGTCCATGCGGACATACGATGCCTGAGATTCGTATCAGACAACGCGATGTCCGCATGGAGCTACGATCGCTTGATATCCGGAAGTCCAGTGGTCCCGATGGTGTCCCAGCGCTTGTGCTTAAAACTTGTGCAGCGGAGTTGACTCCCGTCTTGACGAGGCTATACCGGCTCTCGTACGCATCGGGCTGCGTGCCTCGGGCTTGGAAGGGGGCCAATGTGCAACCGGTCCCAAAGAAGGGCGACCGCTCGGACCCGGCAAACTACCGTCCAATAGCTGTAACCTCAGTACTGTGCAAGGTTATGGAGCGAATAATTAATATTCGCCTCATGGCCTACCTGGAGGGTCACCAGCTGATCAATGACCGTCAATATGGCTTCAGGCCGAAACGGTCAACTGGTGATCTTCTAGCGTACACCACGCACGTCTGGGGTGAAGCGTTGGATGGTAATGGAGAAGCCCTTGCTGTTGGCTTGGACATCTCCAAAGCGTTTGACAGGGTCTGGCACAGGGGCCTTTTATCCAAGCTCGAGGCATACGGTTTACCTGACCGTCTGCGGGGCTGGATAGCTGACTTCCTGCGTGGCCGCTCCATACGCGTCGTTGTGGATGGAAGCGCGTCGCGCAGGATGTCGGTGAATGCCGGTGTCCCTCAGGGCTCCGTGCTGTCGCCGACTTTGTTCCTTCTGCATATCAATGACATGCTGGACCTCGGATCCGGCATTCATTGCTATGCAGACGACAGCACGGTGCATGGACGCTACACTGCCCGCCCCGCAGCCGGCAAACAGGAGATAGCCGATATGAGAGAGTCTGTTGTAGCGGGACTGAACCGGGTTCTTGATCGTATTACCCACTGGGGCGACAAGAACCTGGTTCAGTTCAACGCAGACAAGACTCAGGTATGCGCGTTCTCGACGAAAAAATCCCCGTTTACTCCCCTTCCCTCTCTTTGTAACATCTCCCTCAGTGCTTCGGACAGACTGGACATTCTTGGAATGTCCCTTCGCTGCGACCTGAATCACAGGGACCACATTGAGCGGGCCATTAAAACCACCTCCCGCAAACTTGGCATCCTGAACAAGGTGCGGTGGTTCTTCGCGCCAGAGCTTCGCCTGCTACTTTACAAGGCACAGATTCGCTCTTGCGCGGAGTACTGTTCGCACCTCTGGGACGGCTCTGCCAAGTATCTTCTTAATGCCCTGGATTCATTGCAGCGCCGAGCTGTCCGGATCATAGGTGATGCAGAGGTCACGCGAACTCTGGAGCCCCTACAACTACGAAGAGACATGGCGGCTCTGTGCGTCCTCTATCGCCTATACCACGGGGAATGTTCCGAAGAGCTCTTTAACCTTGTTCCTACCTCATCTTTTCACTCCCGTAATACCCGCACAGGTCGGGGAAAGCATCCGCATTTTATCGACCGAATCGGCAGTCGAACTAAAAAGTTCGGTGCGTCTTTTCTTTGTAGATCAATTGACAAGTGAACGGCATAGTGACGGCGACTGGGGCAGCCGTGAACAAACCCGGTTTTCTCAGTCGTCGTCACTCTTGGACATCCTCTTGCTTATCATCAGGCGGGACGACGTCAAATGTCGTGTCACAATAAAAAAAAAAAAAAAAAAAAAATCCATCGATCGAATCGGCAGTCGACCTAAAAAGTTCGGTGCGTCTTAGAACAATCGACAAGTGGAATGCTTTGCCAGCCCATGTTTTCTCTCCATCCTATGACCTTGGATCCTTCGAGCGATGCGTGAAGAAGCACCTTTGGCCGGCATAGTGACGGCGACTTAGGCAGCTGTGAACAAACTCGGTTTTCTCAGTCGTCGTCACTCTTGGACCTCCTCTTGCTTATCGTCAGGCGTGTCGAGGTCATATGTCGTGTCACAATAAAAAAAAACTAAAATCTTGTCACAAATTTTCTTATTAAATAAATGGGGTGAACAGACTAAGGTCCGTGGTGAAAGCTGTTCGGAACTAATTGTAATTAGTTTCAGGTCTGCGTCCATCAAAGTTGTGCAATAACTTGGTCTTGTTTAATTGAGCGTAAATCCCGAGTGGGCAAGCCATCCTTGTTCCTGCCAACATTCTTAATGAATAGTTAAGATATATCAACATACCTATTACTATAATATGTATTTATGCATGTTGATTAAATCTTCATCTAGAGCTTGTATGAAGAGAATTGTGAATGTGAAGGAAGCGAGGGAGTTGTGTCAGGATCGTGGCAAGTGGCGCTCCATTGCCTCTGCCTATCCCTGGGGAAAAAAAGCATGACAATTTGATTGATTGAATTAATCTTATTGTTAGGATAAATATGTACCAGAATAAATATGTAAATATGTAAAAATTAAGCTAGAAAGTTTGAGAAACCAGGAAGCCTCCGGTTCAAGACCACTTGCCGGTAGCAATGTATTTTTGATGTACTTAGTACTTTGGTCGTCCTGGTTCTATGATACAAGCACTTTTAGTATAGGAATGTAGTATTAGAATGTAGAGAAATATAAAAACACAAATTAAAAATAGTGTTAGTATTGTATTAAGAGATTTTATACAGTGGTAGGCAGTAGTGCCCATATCGGAAGTATACATACCACCACTTACAAGTATACAGACCGTGAAGCGATTTGGTCGTAGTAGCAGTGACATCCATTCATGGACCACACTCCAGTTTAACATTAAGCGGGGTGCCGTCATATATCGATTCACAATAAATAAAATATTAAAAAAATATGCTAAATCAGCATGGTCATGTAATAAATCTTACAAACTGAATCTTTATTACATTTAGTTAGATAGTGTTGAAGGTTTGCGTCGGATTCAAGCTATGAATACTGTAGTTAATGAATAAAGGAGTGTTGGAGCTCCCAATGGAGGCCAGAGGCGAAATTAACTTGGAGATTGGGTTTTAAAATTCGAACAAACACATTGTATCTAACAATGGTATAATGAATTGCGAAATTTAATAGAAAATGGACGCTGAATTCATAATTTTATTTGTATAGTTTCCTAGCGAGAAAAAGTACGAAAACGTGCTTTAAAAGGAATTCATGTCACTTCTTTCTTTTGATTTTATTTTTGCGACAATAAGCTGTTATTAAGCATTCATTATTTTTCGCGGAAGAACACTAGGTGTAGGCGAAATGTAATTTATCTTTTCTTTATTGTTTATTTATTTATTTATGGTTGACTTACAGCTTGTAGAATGTAAAATATTAACAAGATATCTTAAACTAATATAGGGCCATTTAACAGTCAACACAAATTATAGCCAAAAATGGATTTAGAAACAAAATATGAAAGTAGTTAAAAAGTACATATAAACAAAAATAGTCAATTTCATATACTATTAAGAAAGAAAAATCATTAATTGTGGCTAGACATATGAATGCACACAGTCTGATGTTAAGCTAGAGAGAGTGCAGTAAATGAATGAAGGCGACTGCTACTATAATTAGATAACTCCAAGTAGCAGTCGTGTCCTTTTAAGCTAATCCCGATACGCAACTCAAAAATCAAAGTCACTTCACGGTTTGTACGCTTGAAAGTACTATCCCAGTGGTCTGTTAAACCGTTAGATACCCCTAATACGAGTATAGGGTATATTATTTATTGTGATGCGACTTGCGACTTCCACTTGCTTAATGATAAGCAAAGGGAACTAACGAACGTGATGGTAAAGCTTTTTACTTGGCGCCGCCGCGATTATAAAGTAAAATGTTTTTTTTTTTTTTATTGTGACTCGACATATGACAGCACCCCGCTTGATATTAAGCCAAAGTGTGGTCCATGAATGAATGTCACTGCTACTACAATTCAATAACTGTGAGTAGCAATCACATTCACTATGCCGGCCTAGATGAAACCGGCAACCTACGAGCTGACCCCGAAACGTGACCAAATCACTTCACGGTCTGTATACTTGTAAGTGGTGGTACTACCCCGGATAGGCAGACTGGGTACCACTGCCTACCACTCTTTGATAACCAGACCCGAAGCAAATATCCATCTCTTTTTTTAACAAATATTTGCAATATTTATTATTATTAATTATTACAAATAAAAGCTATGAAACAAATATTTGCTCCGACCAGGGATCGAACCCGGGACACAAAAGTACTGATAAACTACAAAAGTATGATAATTTGATAAGGAAAGAATGAAAATTCATTCAAGGACTTATAAATATAGAAAAACACACAGCAATTTTCTAGGATCGTGACAGCTGATGTGTCTTCTACGTGCTCCACCAAGCACATTGAAAGTCCGAATGGCCTCGGATGCAACACAGACATATACCCATCTAGACGACGCAATGATTGTTCTCTTGACTCAATCAGGCGTGACCGATTGAACAGCGATTGGTTTGTTGCAACAATCGGTTCGCCCCGGGTTCGATACCTTGTCGGAGCAAATATTTGTTTCATAGCTTTTATTTGTAATATTTCATAATTTATATTAAATATTCCAAATATTTGTTAATAAAAAAGAGGCGGATATTTGCTTCGGGTCTGGTTATCAAAGAGTGGTAGGCAGTGGTACTCAGTCTGCCGATCCGGGGTAGTACCACCACTTACAGACCGTGAAGTGATTTAGTAGCGTTTCGGGATCAGCTTGTAAGTTGTTGGTTATAACTAGGCCGGCATAGTAGATGTGACTGCTACTTACAGTAATTAAAAAACTGTAATAGCAGTGACATCCATTCATGGACCACCATCAAGCTGTCATATGTCGAGTCACAAAACTTTCGATCTGGGAAAGTGCCATCATTTTTGTGTGATCAAATCAGCTTAAAAGAAAAAAACCAGCGTGCCGGTTCTATCTAGCCCTATAGCCGGTAGGGATGTGACTGCTACTTGCATTTGTTTAGCTGTAATAGCAGACCTCCTTTCATGGACCGCTTTTCAACTTAAGATCAGGCGGGGTACAGTTATATATCATGCTATAATAAAAATAAACTAATAAGGGATGGACATTTTTGATATTCACTGAGCTGAATAAGTCCAAACATCGCCAAATACATGCATCGCTTAACATCAAGTGTGTTGTTTTATACCAGCTTTAGTAATTTCAAAATAAATAATATATAGATAATAGATAATAATAAATAATAGATAGATACGTATATTATAATTTAAAAACACGTATTAATCAATCAAATTATCACGCTTTTATCTCGCATGAATAAGATTACACAGACAATGGATTAACTTAATTAGTTGATTAAAATTTAATAGATTTTGGATTTTTATCATTCTATTTTCTACTGAAGCGATGTCTATCGGTATCTTGCCTGTAGTAGGTATGCAAACATGTTGAATCGCTGAAATTTTGTTGTTTATTTTACATGCGCATGTTTTCTATTTTATTATGGAAGCCTATGCTGCTTGAATACCAAATAGTATTAAATATATATTTTTTAGTAAATCTACGTTTTGTTTAAAAACTAAAATGTTATCGATTTTATTCCAAGTCCAATATAAACATTCGTGTATTTTTTATTATATATATATTTTATATTATATGTATTCGACATTTTTATTTATAATCATTTCTATAAATTTATACAAAGGTTGTAAAAAACTTTGCAAAAAATCTAGTTATTTATGTATTTAAAATTTTTATGCACAATGGTTCCAAGGCGGACTTAATGCCAAAGGCATTCTCTACGAGTCAAGCCTTCAGGACGTTGATCCGAAGTTGGAGATGAGAGGTAGGATGCTAAATAAAGTTAAATAGAATGATACAAGTGTAAATCATTATACGTATTGACAGACAGATTTTATAGCAAGACATTATAGTGGATGGTGAAAATGTAATAAATTTCCTTGATACTTTTAAATTTTCAAGTATGATCTTATTTTAGATTACTTTTAGCCTGAAATACTTAGAATTTAACTCTGGATTTTATATTTGCTACATTACCTGAAACTGGATAACGTAAAATTTTCATTTCAAAAGTTGACAGTTTACTGTAGTAAAAATCAAAAGTAATTGTGAAAACCAAAACAAATCGAAATTTTAATAAAAAAAGCTTAAAATCATTAATATTAATTGCTAATTTAAATTAGTGCTTAATTGTTACAGGGATCTATTTCAAACGGATAGTAAACGTTCTTCTGCTGGGGCACTTAAAGCAACGAACACACGATGTTACTAGATAATCAAGCATCCATTGCATTGTTTATATTTTAGTAACATTCGTTGAGATCTTAGTGTAATATGAGAGTCACTCGTAAAGTAACATTTTATGTCTTTTGATAGAGACAGGTGGTGCAAACAGTCGCATGAAATTGACGTCTAGTCGGTCAACGCGAATTGCTTCATACGACGTAGATCACTATTTTTTACTATCTTCAAATAAAGCTTGAAATAAACTTTATAACTGATATAACTGTTTGTCTTCTTTACTGAGTTACTATATCGCTACACGTCATTAAAAAAAAACATTAAAATAACACTTTATCTTTCTTTCATTTTAATAACACGGGGTAAAATAGGGACGACTCTGAATAATGTCTTAACAATCGAGGACATTCCTAAAAATCAGGGGTGGTAATGCCCATAACCAAAGATGTATGAAGATAATTGTGGATGTGAAAGAAGCAAGAGTTGTATTAGGATGGTGGAAAATGGCGATTTTTTGTCATTTTACAATTGATGAGGATGATCTTAATCTTATCTGTTATAATTAGTGATAAGTCCGCCCATTGTATATTGTACCTACTTATTGATACTTTTTAGGCTACATTTTGCACAATGAAGAGGATATGTATATTGATTTTTATTTTGTCGTTGGCACTCTTGAACATCCTTTTGCTTACCATCAGACAAGTCGACCACAATTTAAAAAAATCTAGTAAACTTGCATAAATTATAGAAATTAGGCGACCAAAGTACATATTACATACATCAAATATAATATATATACTAGTACTAACTAGGTTTTGAACCGGGGTCTCTTGGACTACTACTATTTCAAATATTTTTCTGTTTCATTCCATCAGCGATTTTAGTATACGGCCATTGTATAGTTGGATTTTCGCATGTCGTTAAAAACAACGTCGGCAGCGTTTTTTAACAACCATAGCTGCCACTCGTATTTGCACCTCGTTTGCATAAAGGCAAGAGTGTTACGTAATTAAGGCAATTTTATAAAGCACGGATAAAATACGACTAGAATATTACACGACTCATTTAATTTTAAACTTTATTCTTAAAGGTTTTAGGTACATTTTTCTTTTTATATGTCTTTAAGTTTCCTTCGGTTTTATAGGATGTTTCGTCTACCATTATTCTGTGTTTTAGTTAGGGAATAAACTTGTTTTAAACACCTCTGAAATCTTTGCCGACAAGATACTTCTAATGAACAAGAAGATTATTTATTCCATGATCTCATTTTGGAGACTTAGGTTAAGTACCTTACTATCTTACTAAGTTCTCATCTTATTACATAAAACCTACTAAGATAAATTATATCGTGACAAAAAATGACTTTTTATTTTCAACTATACCTAATCGTCAGCGGTAATGGATCCTTAATCCAGAACTTGACCACAAACCAACATTGTCATTATTTAAAATTCGAATTAGTCTAAAACTAGGTAATTGAAATTTTTCATCGAGGATAGTGCAGGTACGTACGCAGGTTACTAAGCATTATAGTATAAATTAAAAAGTAAAAGCAGTAGAATCCTCCGCCAGTGTCCTTAAGCTCAGATGTAGAGGTCACAATTAAAAAAAGGCGACCGTGGTGTAGTGGTAGCTCTAGTTCAAAACCACTTGCGGATAGCATTGATATGTACTATGGTGATCCTGTTTCTATGATACAACAAGCTCGTTTAGTAGCTAAGTATAGAAATGCGAAAAACCAGCGCAATGTTGCTTATGCACCGATAGTACAAAAGTACAAAAAATTGAAAGAGATTTAACAGTATATACTCGCAATACTTTACATTTTAATTTTACACTAGTACATCCTGTATTTCCACCTTTATACATAGGTACAAGTATTCATTAGTTACATTAGAAGCGAGGAGATCGTAACAGGATGGTAATCCACAAAGTTGGTAACAATCAGTTAGATCTGGCTGCACCGGGCTTATCGGCTTGCTACGGCTTAGCTGGCGGTTGCAACTCAGCCTTCATCTCTACAATGTAGTTTTCGACATCGGGTTTGATTTTGTAGCCTTAAAACATACATATATATAGTTTGGTTAACATAGTTAGTTAACTGGTTGTTTTATTACAAAATAAATTATTATTGTTATTAATAATATTTAATAAAAATAATAATTTATTTATTTTATTTATTAGCCTATTTATTTGTCCTACTGCTGGGCAAAGGCCTTTTTCTCTTTTTTTTCATGACTCACGACACTTTGCGGTCTCTCGCCACGCGCTATTGTAGCAGTCATATTCTCATCTTGCCATCTCCGTTTCGACCTACCGTGCTTTATTCTGCAACCTCCACAAAAAAAAGTCCACTCAGACTTTGCCCATAATGCATCAGACGTGCGACAGAGATAACCTGCCCAGTCCCACTTCAGTTTAGCAGCTTTATCGGCTACGTAAGCAATTTGTGTTTTGGAGCGTAGTATAGTGTTACGAATTTTGTCAGTGAATACATACATAAATTAAAAATACATTTTATGAAATAACGTTTTACTTGATCTAATTAAAATATAATCTAGTTATAGACTTGATTGGAACATTTTTAACTAGTTCGATGTTAAAAATGTCGATCCGCCTGATGATAAGCAAGAGGAGGTCCAAGAGTGACGACGACTGAAAAAACTGAGTTAGTTCCCGGCTATCTCAGTCGCCGTCATTATGCCGGCCTAAGGTGCTTCTTCACGCATCGCTTGAAGGATCCAAGGTCATAGGATGGAGAGAACACATGGGCTGGCAAAGCATTCCACTTGTCAATTTTGTTTTAAGCATATTACCTAATGCTAGTTAATAAGTACAATCCTTAACTGTGGCAGCTGGTGATAGACGTCTTGTACCTAGAAGGTGGGACTATCGTCAAGGTTGAAATTTCAATCAAATAAAATGAAAAATTGTCACGCCTTTTTTCCACGGGGATAGGCAGAGACAATGGAGCGCCACTTGCCACGATCCTGATACAACTTGCTCGCTTCCTTCAACTTTACAACTGTACACTAATAAAAACATTAATTATAAGAGTAAATGTTAATAAATACCAAAACAATGCACGTTAGAATTAAATTATAATCTATCTCAGAAACAATGTGTGTTGTTAAATAGATGTAGTTAGTTGCAGTGACATGGCTGTGGTCTCATTCCTTAATGCGCTTTTAGTATACATATTTCATTTGAATTTACAATAATTGTCAATAACTATTGCAGTTTTGTTTATTATTTTGTTCTGTAATATTAACTAAATTAAACTTTACATCATATTATTTTCCGAAGTCCCTGGTTAAAAGTATTTGTAAACATTAAAAAAATAAATGTGGATGTGATGGAAGGGAGAGACTTTTGTAAGTATCATGTTTTAAACAACGCATTCCTTTGTCTCTGCCCATCCCCGTGGCAATAAAAGTACCAGTTTTAGTTATTTATTTCTCAAGATATACAATGTCAATATGACGGAATTATTCGTTACATTAAATATAATGTGATTAACAAACTTGTTTGTTGACATTCCTTGTTTATTATATTAAAATATGTGTTTGGAATTATGAGAATCGACAAAGTTTCTTAGCCCCCACATTCCTCCCTGTGCCCGTATATGCCAGAGTGGAGGTACCGTGGGGAATTGCACAAAACACTGAACTTATGTGATGAACCTAGATTCAGGTAATGTAACAGTGCATTTATAAGTGATTGGATTAAATTACAATTTGTTGATGTAAGGTTTTAAATTAAAACTAGAATATTCATTCGATTTCGTGCTAACGCCCAAGGGTAATGGTGCTCTCAAACTAATTTAAACAAGGTAGGTATTAAATTGAAAAGAAGTTAAAATAAAAATAATTTATTAATACGGGCATGGGCTTGGCACGCAATTACATATCATGAATTCATAATAAAAATAAAATATCTGATGGCAGATTAGTATTTTCAAACGTCAGAAACAATCAAAAGTTTGCTTTTGAGATTCTAACAATGAGAAGACGTTCTCAACACTATATCAACTCGTATTCCATTGCGATTTTAATAATAAATAATAAAAGCATATCGGTTGCTCGTATTCTAGTATATTTATATAATTATATTTTTATAGTTCTATGTATAATTGTTTTGCTATTATTAAAATTTATTCACGAGTACCTTATATATCCATTTTTCTTTTATTAAATTGTATTTGTCCTAATTTAAAAACACCTTAAGGAAGCGAGGGAGTGGTGTCAGGATCGTGGCAAGTGGCGCTCCGTTGTCTCTGCCTATCCCTGTAGGAAAAGGCGTGACAATTTGATTGATTGATAATAACAACTTGTCCTTAATTTTGATCCTACTGTTGGGCCCTATAAGGTTAACTGCCAGAGAATAGCTAGCTCCAACAAGTTAGCTTTTAATACGGGTTCAAAACTACTTGCCAGTACCAATGTATCTTTGATATGTATACTTTGTTTGTCTTGTTTCTATGATACAAGGCACTTCAGTAGTTTAGTATAGAAATGTCATTCGGACACTTGAATATGGACTAAACAACCAAGTGTAATCGCGCCATTAAACAAGGACAACGCTTGCGCTATAATTAATTAAAACAAACTAGATGTGTCTCATTTTCGTAACTTTGGACGATGTCAACTTCAAACTAGGTGGAGTTATAATATCACGAAAACTGCGAACATAAATACAAAAGTTTAAATTAAGTATAGCAGAGGAGTTTGTTTACTTTGTGCTTTTCGTTTGAGCGTTTTACTCTATGATGAATGCCTATAATATGCCTTTGGCCGGCATAGTGACAATACTCGGCTTTCTCAGTCGTCGTCACTCTTGGACCTCCTCCTGCTTATCATCAGGCGGGACGAGGTCAGATGTCGTGTCACAATAAAAAAAATATATATTTTAATTACTTCTATATTATTTTAGGAGCTATTTATTTATACATTTACACATAGATTATGATCATTGCTGTCCGGCAGTGTTATGGCCGGCATAGTGATGGCGATCAAGGCATCCTTAAAATGATTCGTTTATTTTAGTCGTCGTTACTCTTGAACTTTGGCAAAGCCAGATCAAGATCAGGTCGTTTCGAGTACTATTCGAAATCAGATGTCGATAAAAAAAATCGAAAATAGACATATTTGTATAAGTCTAATCACTTGTTTGTTTCTAACATTTGCATATATATATATAAGGTTTAAATTACGTAAAATCGCGTTTATTTTGGTTTTGATTTTACATTTTTTTTATTATTCCGACGTTTTGAGAGCTTTGCAGCCATCGTGGTCACGGAGAGTCCCTATTTATTTCATCCGGCGCTGCCTATGATGTCATGTTTTCTAATACAATTTACCTAAATGAAGGCGGATGCACAAGGGCTTCTGAAAACGCGTTACACCTATTTAGTCATAATTAACGTTGCGTACTACCCCTCGTGATGTTATTAAATAGGTTTCCTTTTTACAAAAAGGTGACCTGGGAGAGATTGTTGTTACTAAATTCTCATATAATTAGGATTTTATTTAAATTTACTATGTTGCACATAAAGAATTAAAAAAAAAGGTTTTGTTATTGCAACTACAGACTGTTGTATTGTATATAATATTATATATGTTAATATATAATATTATATTAACAATAATATTGTATTGTAACTTTGTGATAATTACTCGTACAAACAATGTTTTAATAGGATAGTTATTATGTGTGCATTTATTTAAAAAAGTAAAGCTACAGTTACACATACTCATTAGTAGCATGTGTATTAAAACATTGCTAATAATGAGCAAGCTCAATTCGAGTTTGCTCAAAAATCAACGGTCGTGCGCGGGCTTTTATCGCGTGTAAACAGGTTTGCTTATTGAGCATGCTAGTATCGATATGCTTATTCAGGAGGATAGAAGGAGCATACTTAAAACCAGCATGCCTATTGCTAGCAAATGTAAACTGATCATGAGCATACTCAATACCACGCTTTTAGAGCATGTAACAGTAGCTTTGAGTTGTATAGGTCGAGGCCAATCATCTACATATGATGAGTACACTCATGAGTCTGTTCGAAGAGAATTGTAGATGTGAACGAAGAAAAAGAATTGATGATAATGATAATGGTCCAGAAACAAGCACATTTTGTAGCTTAGTATAGAAATAAATAAAAATAACGAATTAATTAGCAAAATCACGCTGATAATAAATTTAAATAAAAATAAAACAATTTCTTATCATCCATGGATTCTTAAAGCGGGTGTCGTGTCCATCGCGTGGCAGACGGGAAAGTGGAGGCAGCGTTCCGGACTTGCGACCGGAAAGTAGGTTTAAAGCTTTTACGACATGTCACCTTCAGTGGCCTCACTTTTTCCTCTACCCAACCAAATATTGCAAGGCTGCCTTCGATATTTGGTCTAAAAATTTACTTACGGCTGGCCTTGGGAAGCCAAGATCTTTTAAAAGATGATGCAAGGGTTTTGCTGGTATTCCTTTTAGACCGACTTCTACTGCGTAGAGCTTGATATCATAATACTTGCTTGACTTGTGTTGTGGTTCTTTAGAATGTTTCTTTTTCTTACGGAAAGGTGAGCTCTAAAAGCTTCTCGAAAGTATTCAGTCAGGTTCATCGCTCAGCATCAAGAACTATTCTCACAAAATGTATTCTGACAAAATGCGAATAATCTTTACACTATAAAACGAACCTTAACCATTACATGTATGAAGGTATATCACATTTTGAACGTAAGCCACCATTCAGTATATGAGTTGACAGTGCGGCGAAACGGACACGACAGCTTCTGACATAATTCCACGTATTTGATGCTATTTCTATAGAATGTGGCTTTTCAATGAAAACGTTTCTCTGGATTTATGTGATTATAAAAGCAGATGCAATGAATTGCTTTACAATCTGTGTTAGTGGAAAATCTACAACTTATTAGTAATAAAATATATTCAAAGAAATATTGACAAACATCATATGATACTAAACAAATTTTATGCGGTTTACTATCGCGTTTATTTTTGGTTAATGATGATAGATTAGAAAATTATAAAATCATTAACCAATAATAAACGCGATATTAAGCCGCATAAAATTTGTTTAATTTATTAATGAATTAAACAAATTTTATGCCATATTATATCATATATTATGAACATATACGAGTATACTTATGTCTTAATTATATGTATAAACATTAAAACAAAGAACTGCTATATTTTTCAATGCATTGCGCGAACACTGTTTATGAAATAAAATATTTTTGCGGTTTGCTGTCGCGTTGATGATGAGCATTTTAATTCGATGTTTCGAAAGCTTTACAGCCATTGTGGTGGCAAAGAGACTGAGGTGTCAGTTGTCCACTGTGATTTTTTTTATAGATGTTTGAGTAATATCACGCCTCCATCCCCACTAAAAAAGAATAAATAAAATCAACAAAAACAATAAGCTTCTTAAAATTACGATTTTATCTTTGGTTTTTAAAGGTAATATTTTAGCGCACCTGATAGCTTATTATTTCAATCAGTCACATATGACGCCTTAATTCCACCAGAGATAGACAGAGACAAAGAGAGCGTCCTTTCTTTTATAAAAAATAATTCCACTTCCACAATTTTTACATGGATACACATTTGCATATACAAGCATATAAATGTTAAGTACGTGATATTGGTTAAACTGCAAATGGTTGCACAAATTTCGATTGCACGTCATGCCCCAATTTCCTAGGCATTCGACAAAATCTAGAAGCTCGCCGGCCAGTAAGCGGTCATCCCGCGCTGAGGTATTGCAAACGCATTGCAAAACGCCGGACATCGTGCTCCACTGACATAGCAATGATGGAATCTATACGAAATTCTAGAACGGTTTGCGTTTAATAATGGAATTCGACTACCTAATACTAATCTATGTTATATTTTGATTTCTTTTCCCAATTAAATAATACAGTTTTGTTATTTGAAATAATTTCATATTTTCAATTAATATAGAGTGATACTCTTATGGTAGGTAAAAGATACAATGCTGAGTTAAGTGGAAAGTTAAAACGGCGAAATCGCAGATAGTTAATCCTCGATCAATACGTTCAATCAAAAAAAAAATATTCCGTAATTCTCTTAACTATAAGCAAGAGAAGGTAGTTTTCTGTTGTCTCTGTCATTCACGAACGAGTTAAGGCAGGAAAATTTTATTTATTATTAATCAAGATTGTCATAGTTATAGTATGGCACATTAAAATGCTCAGAAAGTAATCACGTTGTTCAATTTGACACAGTTCATTCACAGAGGGATAGGCAAATACAAGGATAGGCTACTTTTAATGGTCTCAAAACAGAACTTTCTTACTTCCTTACATCCACAACTCGCTTTTTCACGCTCTATCCTAATGGGAAATGAGAGCTACCTTGCTTTTTTGAACGTCCGCGATTTAATCGAGGAACAATCGTCTGCGCTTTTGCTGTTTAACCCCCCTCTGATTTAAAACTCTTTTGTCAAAATCCTTTCATTCATGCTTTCAATGTGCCCAAACCAACATAACCAAATATCAAATTCTAGTGTATAAAATAAATATGAAAATTCGTGTAAGTACTTCAAAGTGTCACAGAGGTGATAAAAACTTTATATATGATTAAAAAACTAAGTATTATGGTGAAAAAAATACGCATAAAATTTTACAGTTTGAAAATACTAACATTTTCCTCGCTATGATGAACGCGCTGAAACTGTATGGCTAATTCTACAATGAGTAGAAAAAGTGAGACATGACATTAAACTTTTAAAATTATTTCTATATTAATGTGACACGACCTGACCTCGATGATAAGCAAGAGGAGGTCCAAAAGTGACGACGACTGAAAAAACGAGTTAGTTCACGGCTGCCTCAGTCGCCGTCACTATGCCGGCCAAATATATTTAAATGTGTTATTTCTTTTGAATGTGAATAATGAAAAAGTTAATTTGCATTAAATTTCTCCCCATCCTACTCATATAATCTGATTTTCACTCATTTGTGAAAATCAGTTTTGAACCTTTAGGTAAGTTGTCGCCTGAATCGCTGGGAAAGTCCAAAAGCACCGACGACTTTTAAACTGGAAGACGACCACTGCTGAACATATGCATCCCCCTTAGAATGCCATTCCGAACGACGAGATGCCAGTTACATTCACCGGAGAGGGCATCCTTGGCAAGCGGTTTGGGGATCGCAGTTAAGAGGACGTAGCTGCCTATCCTTCGGTGAGAACGGTCGAGTTTTAGGACATCCCGGATCCGGTTTAAGCTGGATTAAGGCAACCATAAAGTGAGTCAGTCTATGTCACTATGCTGGCTAAGCAGCTTAACCATTGAACTGCAGTTTACAACTCATAGTAGAGATAGCAGAAAACACTAAAATAAACAAACGAGTAGCCGAAAATATTGCTCCGGTTTTTTTGCAAATACATTTCGGTTCAGTTCTATATATTTGAAATATTTATTTTCCTTTGTGGAATGGTATAAATAGTCTCTATTTTGTTTCGAACAAATATAAATTAAACCTAGTTTAAAAACTAATTTAATAACATCTACCTGTACACAAGTAAATCTCAGTATTAATTGTGTAAAATAATAAATTGATGGGTTTGATGCAATTTATAGTTTATTTACTTCTTTTTAGAGCATTTAAATAAAAGCTTGTAACAAAAATATTAATTTATTTAGGAGGTAGCTTTATTATTTATCAATCAATCAATCAAATTGTCACGCCTCTTTCCCACATAGGCAGAGACAACGGAGCGCCACTTGCCACGATCCTGACACAACTCCCTCGCTTCCTTCACATCCACAATTCTCCTCATACAAGCTCTACGGTTATGGGTACTAGGCAACCTTTTTTGAGAATATCTTTATAATTTAGTGACCACGTAATACATTCAAAGAGCAATGATGTTTATTTTATGAAGAATAAAAAAACTAAAATTTAACGTAGTTTTTTGAAATTTCTTTTTTTTGTTAAGCATACTTTAGAGTCGTGTTGGAGTGTTTTTGGGTATACTCACAATAAATTGGTTCCGTCTAAATTTTCGTACATAAAAGTTTTAATAACAGTTCACGTCAGCGAAGATAGGGAAGTAGGTTAAAAAGTTTTATGCGTCATAATAATGGACTTGCAAATTTACAGCGAAGACTCTACGGTGTGACGACAACGTTTTTGGATATTACGTCACTAACAATTTAGATGAAACGTGTCAGAGAATTACGGGGAATATTACCTATACAAAATATTTAATTCATGCTTCTCTGCTTAAAAAGTTAACAAAACGTTCTTTACAGTATTCAAGCGAGGCGTGAGAAAGCACATTTTGCCCTTTTTGCCTCTGGCCGGCATAGTGACGGCGACTAAAGCAAACATGAATTGAGTCAGTTTTTCAGTCGTTGGTGCTTTTGGACGTTCCCTTGCTTACCATCAGGCAAGTAAAGGTCAGAATGTTCTGTCACAAAAACAAAACAAAATTAATCTCTTTTTATAGTCTTTTTTATTTATTTATTGTAAATCAATATCTGACCTCGACCTGCCTCATGGTAAGCATGATGGAGGTCCAAGAGTGCCGACTACTGAAAAAAACCGACTCAGTTCACCGCTGCCTCAGTGGCTGTGATTATGCCGGTGGTGCTTCTTCACGCATCGTTTAAAGGATCCAAGGTCTTAGAAATATTTTTTTGTAGCTCGATATACTCGTATATGATAGCACCCTATCTGATGAATAAATGCCTTGCAGTTGAATCACTGCAAATAGCAGACGCATACGGCGTAGTTGGAACGCGACTTAGTTACTTGACAGTCTGTGACCACTAGCCAATCTGCCTGCCACTGATATTTTTAAAATAATATGTTATAACTAAGTTTAATTACGCAACAGTAAGGATTTTTAAAATAAATCAAAACGTCGTCGAGTAGGACGATGCCCTATTTAATAATTCATAAGATTTTCGACGGTGTCACAGCTGGAAACATTGAAACTGGGAGAGAGCTACAAACTAAATAAACTTTTATATACACTTTTTACTTTGCCATCAGTCTCTCGGCGGCTGCGTATATTTCATGAACGGTATATATTACAAATGTATAAACATTCATTTTTTTAAATCAAAATCAATTAATCAAATTGTTACTCTTCTTTTCCACAGGGTTAGGCAGAGATAATGGAGCGCCACCTGTCACGATTCTGACAAAACTCCCTCGCTTCCTTCACATCCACAATTCTCCTCATACAAGCTCTATGGTTATGGGCACTAGGCAACCTAGCCTTCTTGAGGATGTCTCGGACTGCCTCGTTTAACGCATCCACTCACATGAGATTTATAAATTCCTTTTGTCAATCTACTTCCACTTATCCTTTCCATGTGCCCAAACCATCGAAGCATTCCTTTATCAATCCTTGTCACTGCATCCTCCTTCAAACCACATCTATCGCGCAAGGAATAGCCTTATTCTATCTGCTATCGTCACTCGACATTCACTCCTTAACGACCGCATTTTTTAAATCATTGTATTTAAAAAGCTCAATAAAGCTGGGTTGCCTAGTGCCCATAACCGTAGAGCTTGTATGAAGAGAATTGTGGATGTGAGGGAAGCGAGGGGGTTGTGTCAGGATCGTGGCAAATGGCGCTTTATTACCTATCACTGTAAATAAAGGAGTGACATGTTGATTGATTGATTGATTGAATCTTTACTGCACTAACAAAAGGTGAAGTTTTGTTAGTGGGATTACCGTTAGGCATTTGCTGCAAGTACTAAACCATACTAAATGTGTTGTCCATTATTTATGGACGATTATTGGTGGTCCATAATTATGGATAGTTATTGTTTACTTTTTTGTATAACTATTTGTTATTTGTTAAGTTTCAATATGTACAGGCTGTGATCGACGAGTTTCATGTGGCCTTCTCCTTGTCATACGCCTTCCCGAAGCAATGGTAGAATCAGATAATTACAAGTAGCAAATGCGTGTGAGCACATGCCCATGCTAATAAATTACTTTTATTTTATCTCATTTCAAACCACGAATAAAAACAATAAATAAAAAATATTATTTACATGTACCTAATTAACTTGTACCTATCATGTAACATTAATAAAGTTTCTAACAGTTCTAACGTCTTTCACCTCTATTCACACTTCAGCTCAATCATGTTAATAATATATGTCAAATATGTATCCGCGTCGGTCTCATATAAATGAGAAAAATGGCAGACTAAGTTTTAATGAGACTGATTATGGATATGCCCGATATGCCAGATAATAAGGTTATTATTCATTTATTTATTAAAAGGTATACTTACAGCTTCACGTCGTTCGAAAAACTGACAACTGATGGGGAAGAAAGTGAAGGCCACGAACCGGCAAACGCAGCGTGGGTAGGCCTCCCACTAGGACTGACGTCATATTAAAAGTCACGAATAACCAGTGGATGCAACTGGCATCTTGTCGTTCGAAATGGCGTTCTAAGGGGGAGGCCTATGTTTAGCAGTGAACGCCTTCTGGCTGATGATGATGATACCTACCTACATCTACATCTAATATACACCACTTATAATATAATACTACCACACATCTTCTTGTAATATTTATAGCTGTAAATAATGTGTTATTTAGCATTCAATTTGTAGTAAATATTACAGACTGTGTGAAATGAGAGCAAAAATCTCTTAGATCCATTTTAGTGCCAAACGTGCTTCGGCGGTTCAAAGCCAAAACACGTTACAGAACGGAATTGTCTATTCTCAACTGTTAAAAGAAACCAAACGAACTTTATCAGACAAAATAATAAATGAAATGCTTTACCCGCCTTTTACATGTCTTTGGTTTAGTAAACTATAATATAGTTAGGCTTTTTATTGTAACGCGGCATCTAACCTTGACGTGGTGGAAAGCAAGGAGAGAGCCAAAAGCGCCAACGACTGAAATTTATTGGGACTCGACCTGCCTGATGGTAAGTAAGTTGAGAAAACAACTCCGTTTACGATACCTCAGTCACCACAACGCGCCACGCCAACCAGTTTTATTTTCACTTCCCGCTCGAAGGATTAAGGTATTATCTATTTAATTTCCATGCCCCAATTCCCACAGGGATTGGCAGAGACAATGAAGCACCTTTTTTCATGATTCTGACATCGTGGTCCTATGGTAGTAAAATGCCTCATAAACCAAGAGCCTTCTGTTCAAACCACTTGCCGTTACCAATGTATAATTTGGTCGCTCAGTGTCTTTGATACAAGAACGTTTATTAGCTTGGTAAAAAATGTAACAAAACTCGCCAAAGCCAAAATAAATAATTTAAATTGTGTTTTTATTTAAGACAGCCCTAAAAGCTTAGTTTTAATTAACATTAATTACATAATTATGTGGAGAAATGGCGGGTTTTTATTACTTCTCCCTGGGAGGTGAGCATATTTTTTTCAATTAGACGTTTTGCTAAGATTGAACATAAAAATCTAGTACCTTAGGTAAGTATACTAGTTGTTTTATGTATTACAATTTGTTTTTACTTTTTGCACTATAACTTGCGCTTGCTTGTTATATATTAACGCTTACTAACGTGAATAATTATTTAATTTTATATACTATAATAGTTATCTATAATAGTTTTTATTTGATTTTAACGCCATTATAAAATCTTCTATTAAAAAGCGACATCGACTATTACTTTTAGTTATTTAACTGTAGATGCAGTCGCCTACATGTATGGACCGCAATCCAGCATACGATTAGGCGAGGTCACAATAACATATAAAAAATAAAAAGCATTGCTGATCCAAATTTATAAAATATACCTACTTAGATGTTTCTTTTAAATAAATACCTATTTATTTAATAAATACTTTAGGTAAAAAAATAGATAGATACCTAATAATAAAATCTCCCCAATTGACTTCACCAAGCACACAAAATAAGCTACTATAAATCATTCAATCAAATTGTCACGCCTTTTTCCCACAGGGATAGGCAGAGACAATGGAGCGCCGCTTACCACGATCCTGACACAACTCCCCCGCTTCCTTCACATTCACCATTCTCTTCATACACGCTCTATGGCTATGGGCACTAGGCAACCTAAATAAGCTACTAAAATAGTTATATTCAAATAATGGTCAATAAATTATAATGCATTGTTTAATATAGTCTGCAATTTTAAAAATAATAATATTTAAATTAAAACACATGCAAAATAGTCCGATTGTCCCATCGCCATCTAGAGTAAAAGCTAAGTACTACAACGAACTTGGGCCATTTGATTCCGTGAATCAAATAAACCCAAGGGACACAAAATAGTTCATATCGCTGACTAGTAGATGGCGCAGTAGTTTATTTTAAATATTTATACGAATTCCTTGTAACTGGCCGATTTAGTGACGGCGAATGAGGCAAGGCAAACTACGTAGGATTTTTCAGTCGTCAGTGCTGTTGAACTTCTCCTTACTTACCGTCAAGCTAGTTGAGTTCTGATGTCGAGTCTCAATTAAATAATGTCCGGTCTAATTCTTCCGGTGTGATTCGCCATCGGAATTACACTTCAGCGCAGTTTATCTTGCAGATCATTAGTTTATCTTGTTTTTGCAGCTACGTTTTCTCGTCTCTATCCGAGAACTTTTAGGTGACATCTTTATTACGACCTAAAATGTTAGGCAGAGTTTTGACTGTGGTTTTAGAGCGACGTGCACGTTCCGACATGCGACAATCCGACATCCGACAATAGTTCGACCACTTTCAAGTGAACACACCGTTAAAAGCTTCCGGTTCAAGTTAGGCCGGCATTACAAATCGAACTGCTACTTGCAGTCGTTTAACGGTAGCAGCAGTCACCTCCACACATAGGCAGCACTTCAGCTTAACATCCAATTAAATGTCACATGGTGATATACGAGTACAATCAATAAAAAAACAATTTAATTCACAAGAAAATACAATTTTAATTCAATTAGATTTTGCGCGAACATTGATTAAGGAAATAAACAAATTTTACGCGGCTTACTATCGCGTTTATTCTTGTTTTGATTTATTATTTCGATCAACCAATAGGACGTCCAACACCTAAGTCTCTCCGTGACCACGAGCAAAGCTCTCGAAACGTCGGAATAATAAAAAAATGAACCGTATATAAACGCGATAGTAAGCCGCATAAAATTTGTATAATTCATTAATTTAATTCAAGATAGGATTGTGAATATTTAAAACCTACGTTACCATCCCTAAAATTGCAGATGCCTATATAAATAAACTGATAGACCTTCAACATAACCTGGCAATAAAATAAAGGTCACGAGTTTACCTTATAGGTCAGGAGTCCATTCGTTACCAATCATGTGTCATAAATCCGTTTTAAATTGTAATATTGTACCTACATTATGTATTTGCAAATCACATATGAAGTAGATGCCGTGCGATATCCTCGTCTGGTCCATGTAATTGAGCTGTCTACAAAGATTAATGCTATTGCCAGTTAAATTTGTACCCTTAGGGTGTCCAGGTGTTTTACAGCTGTCAGGATATGTCAAGAAATACTAAATATTATATCCCTGCGTTCACTATGATTTTAGTCCGAGCGGTATTTTTTTAATTGTATAATTTAACCTTTAGTTTAAAGAATTTTGTTAAAGAAAGTGTAATTTTATTTGCAAATGGTGCCATTTCACAATCATGGTGATGATAAAACTAAACTAAAACTAAAAGTAAAGCTAGGTAAAACTAATCACAATTAAAGAGGAATCATAAATCGACAGTGATTAGTCACGTAAACCGAAAGCAACCAATGCATCTTTGATATATGTACTTTCGTCGTAAATGTTTAAATGTAAAAAAACGTTTAAAAGCCAGAAACCAGACTATAATATCTATAAATATTTAAATGTCCTCGATTCATCGACTCGTCTCTAATTTATAAATCTCTTTCGTCAATCTCCTTTGGTCCATTATATCAATGTGTCCAGACCATCTAATACCTTTTCATAACTACAATTTCCTCCATAAAATAACCGCGCGGCAAAATTTAGTAGTGTTTACGAGTCCTTAAACTTCGCAATATTACAATATATTATAGGAATCATAACTTTATAATATTTATGACAGTAGTGGAAAACCGCACTGATTTGTCGCTGAGATATGTTATGTTTCTTGCCTGATGTTGGGTATTATAACTGTAGTATAATATCTAATAATGTAGTATAATAAATACAATATTATTATAAGTGGTAGTATATAAAATGATGTATAGTGAATTGTTTCAAATTTTATTATTTAATACACCTCATATCTCATTAGTTTTTTTTTTATTTATATACCTTAATTGGTTGCTGGTAAGTCATTACTTTTTGGTTAAGGCTGCTAGCTTTAACTATTTCTTATCAATTTTTTAATCCTCTGTGTATCTATTCTGTTCTGTATAACAAATGATTTGTTATATAATAAATCACTCAGTCAATCAAATTGTCACGCCTTTTCCTGTAGGAATAGACAGAAACAATGGAGATCCACTTGCCATGATCCTGACACAACTCCCTCGCTTCCTTCACATCCACGATTCTCTTCATACTCTCTACGGTTATGGGCACTAGGCAACACAGCTTTCTTTAGTATGTTATATAATTATCAATTAATTTGTTTTTTGTTTTATATAAACTTGTATCCATTATCCACTTTCATAATAAAATTTTATTATTTCACAGGTTCTATTAAACGAAGATCTATTAACCTTTTTTCAAATACATCTTTATGAGGAGCGAATAAAGTTCTATACAAGATGGCAACCCTATAAAACAGCAATCAATATCAACGCAAAGGAATGTAGTGTATAACATACTCACAGACTTTTTATCAGACTTCGCTTTGTTAGTTCCAATGAAAATCAAATAACTACATTGCCTTACTTACCTTGAATCCTTCAAGCTATGCGTGAAGAAGCACCTTTGGCCGGCATGGTGAGAGCGACTGAGGCTAACCGAGGCGTTTTTTTCAGTCGTATATTTACTGATAATACTTATATCCCAAACTCGAGTCATTTTCCATGCAAGATCGAGCTCTTTCTTTTTATTGGTTCTTTTATTTATTAGCAGCTAACATTGAGCTGGAGTGCGGCCTAAGAATGAAGGTGATTAATACCACAGTTAAATAATTGTAAGTAGCAGTCGCATCTACAATGTCGGCCTAATTGGAGCTAGCAACTTACAAGTTAATCCAAAAACGTGGCTTAGTCACTTAACTTGTAAGTGGTGGTACTACCCTGAATCTGCAGACTGGGCACTAATGATCTCTCACTTAGGTTCCTTTTATCATTTGCAGAGTCTGATATATATGATCTGTGTTCCAACCATAATCCCTATTCTATGCCTCAATGACCAATCATCTCACTCATGTCTCCTTTCACGTCATTCATAAGTCTTTTGAATAAATTATTTCTTCGCTCAATGCATGTTTAACGATTGCTTTATTTGTCTGATTGTGCATATTATTCATATGATTAGTAACTATATTGTATTATACTTATGAATAACGGATAGTTTATTTTCTTATGACTCGACATATGACAGCAGCTTGCCTGGTGTTAAGCTGGATTGTGGTCCACGAATAGAGGCGACTGATCTGATACTACTATTTGAATATACAGTGTCGGGGGGATAATACGACAATAAATTAAAACCCGGATAGCTAATGATGTTCTCAAACCACATTTAAAAAATCATTCAAAAATATCCATTACTTTAGCCACCAGACATTATTTTTCATTTTGCAATTTTACTACATGCTGTATTTGTTACTGACCCATATGACACAGGTGAAGGACCCTGATCATCATACTTATTTTTATTTAACCTACCTATGCAGTTTAAAATAATGCTAACTGAAGAAGCTACTTATTACACACTCATGTCTATTGAGAATTGAGTATGTACGAAAGGGATAACAATATGTTGTTTTATTTCTATGTTAGTCGCTTTTTGTTTAAACTTTATTTAAGTAGGTCAGTCAGTGCATCGCAGCGCCCGTGACGTAGCGCGTCCTTTCGTAAGATTTTTTTATTGTGAAGTGAATTAATTGTGCGACGCTTTTTGTGATTAGTTTTGTTCATCATTATTGGCGGATGCCGCCAAAAGTCCCCGAGGCGTGCAGGTCTCCCAAAGTGATAATGCGCATAGAAATCTATGTCACTGTTCGGCAACGGTCGTATTCCCCGAGCGTCGTGGGAAGAATTGTTTTCGATTGCAACAAGGTGCAAAATGCAAGTGCATTGTTTAGGGCTCTTACGATTCAATGATTCAGGTGTTTCCGGGAATACCACAAGTACGAAGATCAGCATGCGCATTATTAATTTGAGAATACTGTAGGTACAATGACAAGTGCGCTGTTGCCGCTCTTATCACAGGTCAGTGATCATAGGTACATTAATGGTGTTTTATTATTTTAGGCAGAGGCGATGGAGCGCCACTTGCCACGATCCTGACACAATTTATATATATATATATATATAAAGTCAGCAAGGTGTAATTTAGCCCTTGCTAATATAAAAAATATGCAAATATATTGCAGTAAATACAAAGGAAAATAATTTACAACACGTGCTAGGCTGAGCTGGCCCGCAATTCAAAAAATAATTATTTTACACATAGACATAACACAGACTTCAAAAATAATAAACTCGGACCATGTATCATACTTCTGTGCCAACTCGCCCCTGAATATATTGCTTGGTGAAGATATAATTAGGAGTTCGTGTGGCTGTGTTTACCGTGTATGAACGGTAAACACAGATATGAACCGTGGCTATCAAAATTGAAATATATAATTTATAAAAGATATTTTCAGCTTACTAGATTCGTTCTTTTATTAATTAATAATTATTTATACGAAGGAATCGTGATCGAGCGACTTAATTGTAATTTTTATCACACACTGTTCAATTTTGATTTAATTTAGTTTAAACATGCTCCACCTGCTAATAATACCTCTAATATTAATTATTATTCATTCATTTTCCTCATTGTCTCTGCCTATCCCTGTGGGAGGGGGCGTGACAATTTAATTTGATTTTCCCCAAAGAGACAACGGAGCGCAACCCTCTCGCTTTCTTTATATACACAACTCGCTTCATACAAGTCTTATGCTTATGGGCACTGCATGCCCCTCTTTTATTAGGGATTTTTTCGATATGATCAAGTAAACAACCTTCTGTGTTGTCTGGGTCTCATCTTTGAATGTGCCAAAACCAACGCAATATATCTTTCTCAAAGGTCCTCAAAACATACTTATAAATCTATACTGGATATCTACTACGAACTCGTACCTACAAAAATAATTACTTACGAATTGCAACGAATTACGAGCAATATTCGCGCTCTAAGCATTATTCATACTCTACGAAGTATAAGTAGTTAGTTATTGTTCAACGAAGGTTATGTATCTTTGTCGCTTTTGCCTCACATTACTCGTATGCTTAACCTTTTAGTAAATCTTATATTATAAATCCTAATAACTCTTGAGATATAGCCTAATATAGTTGTAATACTAAATTATGGTCTTATATCGTCATATTAAATATCTCTCTACAGTTGTTATTTAATATGGTTATATAAGTATGGTTGGATGTTACGCTTTTAAATAATTTAAAGGGTAATTTTTTTATCAATTGTCAATTGTTTTTGGAAAATTAATATTGTTGAAAGCGAGATAAACTCTATCACGCCTATCATTTTCTCTTTACACAGGGAAATGTCTGGACTCTATAAACTGGCTCTTCTTCATCTGTGCATATGTGGACCCTGTGAGACAGTTACCAAACTTACTATAGTTAAGCTTCAAAAATAATACAGCGTAACCTATTGATATAATATCCTAAGGATATTATTATCATCATCCTATATTCTGTTAGGATTTGGCTAATCCCCCTTACGCTTGCCCCCTTACGATTGCGGTGTCTGTTACAATTTTAAGACATGCTGATGACAGATGACTTTGTTACCGCCATCTAGTGTCAACGACCGGGAACCACAGTTAAACGTAACATCCGACTTATATAATATAAAAAAAATGTATACATGACTATAAAATCAACGCCCAAATTAAATGAATTCATTTAAATAATTGAAAAACGAGGCGAAGTAATTAATTCGGTGAACATCAATCAACTAATTGATTAAATAATTGATAAATAAAGCAAGAAGTAGCAATCACTATCAAAACCAGTGCAATAAACATAAAATGCGTTATAAATCCAAGTTTATGTTATTCTTTTGCGAATTATAGTTACAAATCTCGTGGCTATTTTAACACTAGAAAGTCCTATTATGATTTATACCGCCTTTTAATGTATATTTTTAGAACTATGTATTTGTATTTGTAAATATAGGTACACTTCAGCTACACCATATTGTTTAAACATAGTCTAATTTATACCGATGTAAACTATCGGTCTAAAACCTAACGTCAAAATGGTTGAACTTTTGGAAACTTCCCGATTCTTTTTACTACTTAATGATTCTCTTTACTCTTTAGCTTTATGAAGTGAACAATACATCTTCACATTTTTTGCTCGGCATAGTGACGGTGACTGAGGCAATAGTAAACAGAAACGGTTATTTCAGTCGTCGGCGCTCTTAGACCTCCTCTTGGTTACCATAAGTCAGTTGTCGCGTCTCAATTTAAAAAAAAATGAGTCCATTATTAATCAAATTGCCACGCCTTTTTCCCACAGGGATAGGCAAAAAGAATGGAGCGCCACTTGCCACGATCCTGACACATCTTCCTTGTTTCCCTCACATCCACAATTGTTTTCATACACGCTATATTATAGAGGCACTAGGCAACCGAGCCATCTTGAGGAGGTCTCCGATTTGGTCGGAAAAAAACATTATTACTATCTATTTTCAAAGAGTGGTAGGCAGTGGTGCCCAGCCTGCCGATCTGAGGTAGTACCATGGAATGACTTAGCCGCGTTTTAGGATTAGTTTGTAACTTTCCGGTTCCAACCAGGCCGACATAGTTGACGTGTCTGCTACTTACAGATATTTAACTGTAGTAGCTTTAATTATAAACCGCACTCCAGCTTAACATCAAGCGAAGTGTTGTGATCTCAAGCCACAAAAGAAAATCAATAAATAAAAACAAATCCATCCAGTCTACTTCAATTAGCAGACACCCATAATTATAATGACGTATTGTAAAATTAAAGGCGTCGATCAGCACATAAGCAAAAACCATTGACGTGTAAAAAATATTAAGATAAGTATCTCCAATTTAAACCATCATTTGTTCTCAGTTACCCAATATGAAGCCAATATAAACACGCATAAAAATCAACAAAAAATTGAGAGACGAGATAATAAGTATCTTACTCATAGCAAAAAATATAGTACATCAATCTCAATATTGGGTACCTAATACAAAATTCTTTATTCTTATAATATCTACTCGTATAATTTTTAAATTTAATTGGTCTAGGGGCCGACCGCCAGACTATAATGGTAATGACCAAAGAATTTGGAAAGAATAGAATCTGTGCTAAAATAAGAACTAATTCATTCATGGTTATTTGTCTCATTTATATTATGTTTATACCACGTGTGACTGAAAGAGACAACTACTTGTACTTCAATTCCTTTATTTCAAAGGTTGGCACTATTTTTTTTGCAAATACAACCACTTGTAATTGTAGTTGACTTTAAATACTGCTTATTTAAAAAATTACGTGGTAGTAAGAGTAGCGGCATAATTGTTTTTCCTTTTTTGCATCATCCTTTTTTGAAGTATTTTATTGTCGTTTGTTATTCTGGCAAATTAGGTTGTCAAATGATCATCAAAACTAGTGACAACCTTTTAATTACGAATTTAAAAATGTATATTCATCCCCTTCTGACTTTTTTTAGTGCCATAAGTGAAAATAGTGTAAACGATCGTATTTTGTAGCTATTTTAGGGCTCCTTCTGTGTCTTAAGTCCAAATTATTTGGTAATGACAATGAAATTCATTCCTATTTGTCAAAAAGTTACGCGATCGCTGTTAGTGTCAAAACAACTTTTATTCATTCGGACAATGAGTTTCAATGAGCTTGAACTGTTAATGAAAATGAACATCGATCGACATAGTGAGTTGCGCGGTCGCAATTTTAATTTTAATAGAGTTCAACTGTTAAAACAAAGCCCATTATTATTGAGATACGCGGCCGTCCCGCTGTTTAGTACTGATATAGGATAAAGGCTCACCTTTGCAGTCAATATTTTCAAGATCTGCTGGTTTTACACCTTCCGTGGCACTACCTTTGGTAGTACCTTTGTCGTTTATGTCTTCTAGCGGTACCAGTAATTGCCACTTGAGTTTCACTGCACAACTTTGAAAGTGATAGTAGGAAATTTAGGTTTAGGTAGATAATAAATTACTGGGAGAACCGTAAATTCATCAGTTAGCTGCGACGCGTAGAGGAAACATCAACTATTTCGCGAAGGCAGGACCGTCCATCCACTATGCCAGCCTTGTGAGGACCTCTCAAAGCTGCTTTAGAATTTTTGCACTTAAACCCCAGACCGAAAGTCTCATTATTTTTCGATGATTTACAAGCGTCTTAAATAATGATCCAATGAAATAGTCACGCCTCAATTCTAAAAAGGAATTGGCAGATACATTGAAGCGCTACTTTTTATATTCCTGACGCATTTAATAATGTCCCCATTTTGATCTAGAAACAATAACACAAAAACAATACCCAAAAGAAAAAATGCCTATTTATAGATGTAAATGTAATATATATTTTAATAAATTGAACCTCGGCCGCTACCAACATGTCTGCGCAAATAAAACCAAACAAAAATCAAGAATAAGTCTGTAGTTCTTTGCATCTATCATCTCGTTATATCCTCCAGTAAGATTTATGACGTGTAATTAATGGAAAAGTTGGGGCAAAAACAATAGTGATTGACATCGCATACAATATGTACACTAATATGTTTAAGAACGCTACCACGTGTTTTATAGTAAACGCATACGTGTTAACATTATGTTTCTTTTTTTTTGTGGTGGATCTTTACATGTAGACATTCAAAAATCTCCCTAACTTGACTTTTCCCATTTATTTAGTTTTCTGCTGGTTAATCCTTGCATGTAGACATTCATCAATATATTTTTTTTACTTTTACATTTATATCCCATTAATTAGTTTTATCCTGGTTAATCCTTTCATATTTAACAATATTCTTAACAATTCGATTTATTGCTATTACGTGTTACATGGAATATTATTAATCTTTTTAACATTTTGATTTATACCCCTTTAATTAGTTTTCTTCTGATCAATCCTTGTATTTAACAACATCCTCATGTAGTGCTCTCAAAATCCCTACGTCACATGACTTCATCATTTACATCACTCTTCTTCTTACATTCGAATACGGAAACTAGATGTCAGATGAATGTCTATGTAAGTGGTCGTATGGAGTTAAGGATAGAGTATAATGTGTGTTTTTAATTATTATCTGCTACATTTAACCTATATAAGATAATAATATGCTTGTTTACGTGAAGGATCCAAGTTTGTAGAAAATGGTTAACACATAACCGGAATATATGTATGAAGAAAATTGTAGATGTGAGATGTGAAGGAAGCAAGGGAGTTGTGTAAGGATCGTGGTAGGTGGCGCTCCATTGTCTCTGCCTATCCCTTTGGGAGGAAGGCGTGACAATTTGATTAATTGATTAATAATCGGATAATGCCGATCCGCTTGGCGATGGATCGACAGAGAAACAGGACCCTTAACTGCTTCGTTTGGCTTTCGGTTCGGTCAACAGTATGCGGACGCTCCCTCCGTTTGCCTTCTTCTGTTATAAATCCACTCTAAAAATGTTTAATTGTATATGTGATAAGCCAAAGATGTTTTGTCATGTAACGTAAATGCAAAATGTAAAATAGAAGTATAAGTGTTAGATATAAAGTTGCTCATTTCATTTTCCCAGCAAACCAGGGGAAGATTACCACCACTTTTAAGTGTACAGACCGTTAAGTGACATTTGTGTTTTGAGATCGGTTTGAAAATTGTAGGGCATAGATCCACAACTACTGCTACTTGTAGTAATTTAACTATACTAGTAATTTCTACATTAATTGAGCGCACTTGAGCTTAACATATGGCGGGGTGCAGTCATATGTCAAAGTATGCTATGAATGATTAAGTTGCCTTTTACTCGTGGTAGAGTCATTTTATTGTTATCGCCGTTAACTGTTATAGGTAGCTCTATAAAATTATACATGAAATAATGTATAATTATTCAACCACATTGGGATTTATTTTATTGTGGTTCGACATATGACAGCACATCGCCTGATGTTCAGCTGGAGTGCGGTCCATGAATGGAGGTGACTGCTACTATAGTTAAATAGCTGTGGCACATCCACTATACCGGCCTAGATTACGTATCATTAGCCAGTCCTCACTATCTATTAGAGAAGAGAGGTGCCTCAATGTGCAAAACTTAGGTTTTTATATATGTATTTTACATTGCTCGAAAAACCGACAACCGATGATGAAGAGAGGTTCTAGAGTGGAGACCTCGAACCGGCAGACGCAGCGTAGGTAGGCCTCCTAGTAGAGGACTGACGACATAGTGAAAGTCACGAATAACCAGTGGTTGCAACTGGCATCTTGTCGTTCGAAATGGCGTTCTAAGGGGGAGGCCTATGTTCAGCAATGGACGCCTTCTAGCTAATGATGATGATTTTACATCAAATAAATAAATTACATAACAAAATAATCAAAAAGAATCTTTAGCATGCAGATATTTTGCTTAAAAAAATATGTGTCAGTCATAAATAAAAATTATTATACACACATCGGCAATGAATCATTCTGTTGACTTTAACAAATAAGAAAAAACTTTCATATAAATTACAGGAAAGACATTAATAGCTTTTTTACAGTATCCTTTTTTTAAGAAACAACTTTTGTACTTGCTCCAGGTTGAAATTTATTTAGTCTTTTTTCACGCATCCTTTCTTCGCAAGAAAGAGGTACGACAAAAATACGTTTTATATTTTTATTTTATTTAAAAAAAGGTTACCTATCACACCTTACCTAAACTTATCTAAACTACACCAACTATAACTAGTAAGACTTTAGCAATGAAAAACGCACAAACAGATACATTCCTCAAAAAATAATCCTGAAATAAATTAATATTTACAAAATCATACCTTAATTTTTATTTACGATATGATGAAACTCGACCGCATCTTCGCCTGTTTTCTGTCTATCTTAGTAAGTTCTACAACATTTCCAACACGACGTAAGGAGAAACGCTAATAAACTGGAGAACAGAAAAAATATATCGGCCCAATACCGAAACCCATGGAAAATAAATCGGAGTCATGATACATGTGAGTTATGGAGTGATTGAAAGCATGTTTTATATTAAACTAAACTGTTTATTCGTAAATAATAATCGTAAGTAAAAAATTATTAAAGTGATTATTCGTCCATGAAAAAATCACACAACCAAAAATATTCGACAGACAGGACATGACAGTTTGTTTTCTTTTTATATAAAAACTACTACAAGAATATAATAATTGATTTCATTCACAATACATGATCCTCAATGATGAAGAGAATCAAATATTAATATATCTCAATGGGGAGAGAGAATTAAATTTTAAACACATAGATTTATCATTGGTCTCGCTGACGCTTCGACTAATGATTGACTAACGATTAATATACGACCAATATTAATCTAACTATAAACATACATTTTACTTTCTATATGAGAAATACCTACCTACTATTTTGAATTGCCCGTTAGTCCATATTCAGTAACGTCTAACCTTTTAAGTTTTTTTTTATGTGGCCCTACATATTACAACGCTAAGCCAAAGTGCGGTCTATGAACGTAGGCGACAGCTACTACAGTTAAACAAATGCAAGTACCAGTCGCATCCACTATACCGGCCTTGTCAGAACCGGCAACTTACAAGCTGAATTCAAAACGCGACAGTGCCTTATGGCACTACTCTGGATTGGCAGACTGGGCACCACTATCTACCACACCTAAAACAGATTTCTATACTTCCTTAAACAGTCTCCATGAAGTGTGGAAAAATAGCTCCACGTTGTACTACTATCAGCTTCCAGTTACTCGTATCATATAAAATCTTACAAGAGTTGACACTGTGACTGCGTACAACTGGAACTTAACGATGTGCATTTTACAGCTATGTCAATAATAAAGCGTGAATGACACTCAACAAATTTACTTAATTATGTTCTGCTCTAGTTTAGTTTACTTATTTACTCATTAAACTTACGAGTACTATAACTGTATATTTTACCAGAGGTGAGAAACCGTGGCTTTAACTAGAAGTAAGGATTATATGTCTAGATCGAATCATATTTACATTTAAATTGATCTAAGAAATATACGCTTTCCTTACAGGAACTTATTTATTCTTTAAATATCTACAATCATTCGAAATCTCATTAACTAAATAAGACAGAAAGATGGTACTCGTAAAAATCAATCGACGACATCAACGAAGTAAAGTTAAAAAACATGTATAATGTACATATTCTCTTTAATGCCATTTATAGAACTCCATAGTAGCAATGTAAATACAAAGCGCCCGCGCCGCCACACAATGAATAATTATTCAAATGAGCGATTATATTGCCATACGTCGGCCCACAATGCCATTGTTCAGTCAAAATAAAATATCAATCGAAACTTCGCTCTACGATTTCTTTAACCATCAATCAATTATCTGAAATGCTTTTGTTTTGGCCGCAATGGGTGGTACGTGCTGCAACATTTTTTCTTACACCACTTAACATAATTTAAACTAACTTTATACCCTAATGCTTTTGAACTAGTTTCAAAGTTGAATAGCACTTGGGATTGATGTTTAATGATAAGTATTGCAAAATATTTGCTAAGTAAAATATTTATTCAGCGAGTGAGCTTACAATGGCATCGTATTTCCATGAGTATGATCGTTTGTCTGCTCGAGCGGCGGTCGCCCGCAGGGTATAAACTTAGGTCACAAGGAACTGCTTTTATTTGTGAAAGAAAGCTGAATTTATACAACCTCGACTGTAATTCTATTACTATATACATTCATCTTCTTTCCTTTGTTTTGTTGAAGCACGACCTTCTATTTTATTTTAGCTGTATTAAATTGAAGTTTTCCTCAAAACCAAAATATATCTTGTTTTAGAAATAAATTTAAATATTTTTAAATAAAGAGCTATATATTTTCTATGTCATACTTCTACAATATGAATCTAGCAAATCATATTCATCATCATCATCAGCCAGAAGGCTGAACATAGGCCTCCCCCTTAGAACGCCATTCCGAACGACAAGATGCCAGTTGCATCCACCGGTTACCAGTGACTTTCACTATGTCGTCAGTCCACCTAGTGGGAGGCCCACCTACGCTGCGTCTTCTGGTTCGTGGTCTCCACTAAATTAAATAAATCTAAATTTCAATTAACTAATTTATCTGCCATAAATTATGAAATCTATTTATAAAACATGTTACTATTTGATTGAGCGTGACTGAAGGGCATAAATGTTAATAACATGCGAATAGGGCAAAACTTAAACTAGTTCTAAGGTCTTGTAGTTAAAAAAGCTCGTTTGAGCGAGAAGCCACGTTACGCAAGACCGGGTAGAGAAAAAGAGGTTTCCCTTTCAAGTTATCGGAAGTTCATCGGCCTGTGTCGTCGCTAAACCGGAAAGAGTGTCTTATGGCCTCAGGTAATACTTCAAGTCCTTATACAAGGATATCTAGAACACTATTCCAGGATATACATTGGAAATAAATCGTTAAAGTAAATTGAACCTTATCAGTTTAGGCAGAAGACACATAGTTAAAGAATTTATGTTTAATGTTGCCGTCTGTCTTTCGTAATGGCCAATTTGTTTAACGTAATGTTAAATAATTACACATAAGTAAGAACGAGTTAAAAGTCAAATACGTCGAACGCCTAATGAATAACTTCTGATACTCCTGGTGTCCTGGTATCATGCATCATTATAATAAAGACTCAAGAAAAAAAGATTTAGATTCCGTGCGTACGTTCTTAATATATATATATTTTTTGCTTTTGACTGGATCAAAACTAACGCACTATTGTCATTTTCTGCCCCAGTAGGAATGGAAGCATGAATATTTAATAAATTGATTCAGATTTTTTATCATATTTTATTTATAATGTGATGTGGATGGTTGCATTAAACAAGGAAGGCCCAGGAGAGTGTTTGAGGATGTCCCGATCAAATCGGAGACATTCTAAAGAAAACTGGGTGGCCTAGTGCTCATAACCGCTTGTATGAAGCGAGGGAGTTGTGTCAGGACCGTGGGAAGTGGCGCTCTTTTGTCTCTGCCTATCCCTGTAGGAATTTGATTGATTGATCTGATTTTATTATTTTCTTATTGTAGCTCAGTATATGTCCCGCCCGATTTAAGACTGCTACTACAGTTACATTACTGCAAGTCATATTTTTTGTAACCATATTTTCTAGCTATGTTTAAACTATTTATTCATACTGATCCCGAAACGAGGCTGAGTCACTTTAAGGTCTGTACACTTGAAAGCGGTGACACTATCCCGGATCGGCAGACGAGCGCTCTTAATATTTGATTATTTTTTCTATTTATATTCATTTTCTTGATATTGGTAATAACTTTATAATTTTACTAGTGGTATTGTCATAATTTAAATGTTAATTTTCTATTCTCAAGAAAGGTATTGTATTTTATAATGCAACATACCATTTGCAGTAGATTTCGTTCGCCCACGAGATCTTGTTGCTCTCTAGCATAGACAATATATTTATTAGACCTCGCTAGGTGAAAAAAAACGATGCAATATTTTTGGATTTTCAGGCATCAAAAAAACACAACACAAAAAAGGGAACAAGGCGACCGTGGTGTAGCGGTAGTGCAATGGTCAATCAAACCTAAAGCCCAGGTTAAAAACTACTTGCCGGTACCAATGTATCTTTGATATATGTAATTTTGTCTGCTTCTGCTTCTATGATATAACCACTTCAAAAGCCTAATATACATATTATAAAAATTTGGTTTATTTATTTTCATATATCAGTGAAATTTATTATGAGGTGATCCTTTAATCAAAAGCCCGTTGTGTTTATTAACTTTAAATATATCCTTTAAAAACATGTAAAGCTTTTGCAGATTTGATCAGGTATTTTCGTAAGAAAGAAATACGTATATTTAATAGAATATTTACCACATTTCCTAATGTGTGACATAAAATTTCAATTTTTATTTCCATGCCGACTTTAATTTGCCCACAACGCCTTTTGTAGCTCGATATATTACTGAACCCCGACTGATTCTAAGCTAGAGTCATCATCATCATCATCGTTAGCCTTAGAAAGCCAAGATGCCAGTTGTATCCACCGGTATTTTGTCTTTCATAAAGAGGGGGAGTGCCATAATCCCCACGCTTGGCAGGCGGCGTGGGGTAAGACTCCTCCGGTAAGACTGGTCGAGTTTTAGGACATCCCGGGTCCAAGCTAGAGTGCGATCTATGAATGGAAGCTGTTGCTACTTTAGTTCAGTTGCAAGTAGCTTAATGACTGGAATAGCCTTAAATGACTGGATACATTTTAGGCTGATCAAAGTCTAATGTGAGTCGTTTTACAGTCTGTATACATAATATCTGTAAGCCCTTAATGAATCTGAGTAGTATATGGTCTATAGTCTGTATTCCCGACTCTAGAGTGTTATTTAAGAGCAAATTCATGTTAGTTCGTTGAATGCAGACTATACTCGGAGCGACAAATAACTTAGTGCATTCTACAAAGCAGCTTGTTCCGCACTATTGCATATATGGTTATTTTATTAAAGGTTCTTTAAAAAATTTGACCTTTGAATTAATTTAGTGTTTTATTTATTAAGCCTATATTTTTGTATTTTTTTTACTAAGACACACAATCACACAAAAAATCACAAAACAGATTACATAGAAAGAGTTAAAAATAAAACATGATGTACAATGATAGCGGCTTTATCACTAAAGATACCACAACCAACCTTAAGGTAGTGAAACAAATATAGCTAAAAAACCAGATAGAGAAAGACAGTACTCCGCCTGATGTTAGGCTGGGGTGTAGTCCCGATTCGCTATCAAGTCACTTTATGTTCTGTAGACTTTCATGCGGTGGTACTGCTCCGGATCGGCGGACTGGCCACCTTTGCCTACCACTCTTAGAACCTGATGATAGAATCTTTATTTAATAAATATTTAAAGAGGCGTATATTTGCCCCGGGTCTGTTTATCAGAGTGGTAGCTAATGGTACCCAGTCTACCGATCCGGGGTAGTACCACCAGTTACAAGTATATAACGCGACTAAGACCGTGAAGTGACTTAGTCGCGTTTCGGGATCAGCTTGTAAGTTGCTGGTTCAAACTAGGCCGGCATAGTGGATGTGACTGCTACTTACAGTTATTGAATTATAGTAGCAACGCTATTCATGGACCGCACTACAGCGTAACATTAGGTTATATGTCGAGTTACAATAAGAAACATTTTTTTTCCGACGGATATGTTAACCAAGGCGCCATGCGTGTCGACATAATAAAAAAAATAAGTTTCAAAAATGGAACACACGATAATAACGTTACATAACTGTATGTAAACCTGAATAATGTATATGAAGGAAAGCAGGTACATTAATAAAGTACTTTGAAACAATGAAACAACCGCATCACCTATATTCATTTACATATTAAGGTTCACATTAATAAACGTATCTATAGACTTGTTTTTAGTGATATATTTTCTTATTAAAGTTAAATTGAAGTGCGGTCCATAAATGAAGGCGACTGCTACTACGTTAAATGCAGGTAACAGTCGCATCCTCTATGACGACTTAGTTGGAACTGGTAAATTTCATGCTGATTTTAAAACGCAACCAAGTCTCTTTACTTAGTGTACTCGAAAGTGGCGGTACTCCTGGGTCGGGGGACTGGGTAAATGACCACCAAAAAACCATTTAATCTGCCTACTACTTCTAAAAATGTATCTTTGATATATTTTATAATATGTACTTTGGTGGTCCTGTTTCTATGATAAAAGCAGAAATAATAGCCTCATTTTAAAAAAATATTAACAATAATTCAACTCGTATTATTACATTAAATATTTAAATATTACAAATGAATAAAATACGCCAACCAAATAACCATAGGCCGGTACCAATGTATATGTAATACTTTGGCCGCCTAGTTTCTATAATACAAGCACGCTTATTAGCTAAGTTAAGAAATGTATTTAAAAAAAGAAATTTATGTACATCAAAATACACAGTATTGTCTAAAGATATTGTGTATCTGTTAAAAAGGCATAGGAACACGTATGTTTACACTTAACTGTTCCGATCAAGTAACCTACAAGTGAAACAATACTAACGGTCGTGGGTCACACGCAAGTGTTTTCACAACTTTACTAATGTGTTTAAATTGTTCATTCATTGTAGTTAAATAGTTATAGTTATGCCAGACAATTATTAATTAAAAACAATATACAGTGACTTTCTCCGAAAAAAAAAACTCGGCCGCCCATAATTGTAGAGCTTGTATGAAGAGAATTGTATATGTGAGGGAAGCGAGGAAGTTGTGTCAGGATCGTGGCAATGTCTAAATGTCTATGTCTAAAATTTATTAATTTCGCGCACGTGTTCAGAGGAATACGTCATAATAGTATGACGTAAGAATCCACTAAGGTAGGATTTTTGTAAATTCATAAAGGATGAAACTTTATATTTCGTTAGAATATTTTATAGGAATTCTAATTTTAGTTTAAAAAAATATCAAATTAAACCTTAAGCGTTTTACGTATTTTTAAATGGGTTTTGTGCAAATTGATAACAAAAACACATTAGTAAATTGCACCCGTTAGAAGCCAGGGCGGGTGACTAGTATTTTTATATAAATATAATGAATTTTGTGTGTAAGTGGTTGGTTGAGATTCACAATAAAACCCGGTAGGTGGCACCTTTACTTTCGTATAGGACAACGTCTGTGTGTTATAAATTTTGAAGTGTTTATTAATTCAACATTTGAAATAATCTGGTAGACCTTTTTTTTTTTTTTTTTTTTTTTTTTTTTTTTTTTTTTTTTTTTTTAACGTGGGAGGAAAGCTCTACCAGCCGAAGTGCCGGGCTCTCACCGGCTAAAACCTCCCACGCCGTTTCCACAAACCGTCGTCGGCGGAGCACTGGTATCGCGTTAGCAAACCCGCGTAACTCCGCCGACGTTGGCCCTTTCGGGCCCCAACTAGCAATGTGGCCCGCTCAGTCGCGACATTGCTGACACGACGAGCGGGCCCCTCTTCCTGGGAGAGACGTGCGGAAACGGCTGCACGCCTCTCCCTTATTGCCACTGCCCGGCATGGGCAGCGGCATCCTCCAATCGCTCGACCTCGGGCTATGCTAAAAAGCACTGCCCGAGGGAGCACCGAGTTTGGCGCTGCCGAGCAACCGCTCAAGGCAGCGCCACCTCTTAGTAGTGCGCCGCTCAGGCAATGTTCGGTCATTGCCCGGGCGACGCACTCGCTTCTCCGTCCCAGCCAGGCGCCTAGACACCCAGCTGGGACAATCCTCTCATGTCCTCTTCCCGATGCGCCTCTGGTAGCCAGAGGCTAACAGGAAGAGGACGGGGTGAGGGCGGTGTCAAGTTCACCGCCCTCGGGTTGCGCCACGCTGGCCGTTAGGCCGGGGCGCCCACACGCTGTTTTTGGTCCGCGTCGGAACCCGGGTGCACTACGCCCGGGTCCCGATACCGCGACGGAGTACACCGTCGCGGCTCCCTATCCGCCACCCGGGAACGCGCCCGATGGGAGAACAGCAAAACTCCAGCAATCACCTGCGCGTAATTGCTGTCGCCACAGACATAGTCTGTGGACGACCACGGGAATCTGGTAGACCTACCAATGCAGTTAAGGCAACGTGGTTGATGTGTTGGGAAAATTAAGTGATTAAATTATATTACTGTGTTATGTGAACTATTTATTGCTTAGACTATAAGTCTTCAACCCGCGGCCCTCGGGCCTCATGCGGCCCGCCAGCTAATTAATTAACCAATGAAGATTGACTTTAATTAACCAATAAAGATTATTGAAATTTGAAATTATGTATGTCTTTTATTTTATTGATAAGGTGGTAAAGTGTCGTGAAAAGTTGTGGCCCTTCGGACGATGTGAAATCGATGTTTGGCCCTTGCACTAAAAAAGGTTGAAGACCTATGGCTTAGACATTAGTATGTGATGTTATTTCACAGGAATAGCAGATCTTGAGATTGATTCGTCATGGTAACGTGAGCAAATGTTGCTTGCATCTACGCTTCTGTTATAATCAACACTGACAAAACGATTATAGAGAGATAGGCACTTATTTATTTTTGCCTGTCCATTTTGTTCTCTCCATTCGATCACCTTGGATCACCTTGGAAGCGATGCGTGAAAAGGCACCTTTGGCCGGCATAGTGACGGCGACTAAGGCAGCTGTTTACAAACTCGGTTTTTTTTTCAATTGTCGTCACCTCCTCTTGCTTATCATCAGGCGGATCGAGGTCAGATGTCGTCACAATAAAATAAAATAAAATATTCACTTTAGACAGAATTAATATTTATTTATTTTATTTACATTTTCATACTAAGCTACTAAAGTGCTTGTATCATAGAAACAGGACAACCAAAGAAAAGATATCAAAGATACATTGGTACCTGCGAGTGGTTTTGAACACGTGCTCTCGGTTTGCGTAACCATTGTACTGCTACTATACCACGGTCGCTTAAACAACATTATTTTTAAGGTATTATATAAGAAACGGAGATTGAGGCAGCTATAAAGTAAGTCGATTTTTAGTCGTATTAACAAATGTTAAATAGAAACGAAGAAAATATTTTATTTAATATTAATATATTATTTTATTATTTAATATAATAATAATATTAAATATTGCAATATTGGATGGGGTTTGTCAAAGATAGGTGTTCTCCGATCGGATTGGATCGCAGACATCCTTAAGAAAGCTGGGTTGCCTAGTTCCCATAACCGTATGAAGCTTGGATGGAGAGAATTGTGGATGAGAGGGAAGCAAGGGAGTTGTGTCAGGATTGTGGCAAGTGGCGCTCTATTGTCTCTTCCTATCCCTGTGGAAAAAGGGCGTGACAATTTGATTGATTGTCAAAGAGAGCAGTATTCTAGGCATAAAATACACTGTAAAATAGAAAACTAGCCAATGCGTTCCGTATTAGCTAGCCTGGGAAAATACCGATCCTGTCTGGATAACCACGATATCCTTGGACAGAGGCCTGTGCCTAGTAGTGAGACGTATAAAAGATAATCATCATTGTAACTTTCATAAATAAAACAATGGAATTTAAATTAAAATTCTATTAACACAACTTTACATACTTGATTTTACAAACATTTACAACTGTACAATACATATAATACATATATATATACGTATATTATATAACATGACAATATAACTGAACCGCAGATTTAAATGCAAACACTATCACGTAACCTAACTTATAATAGGTCGCTGTTTGAGCGACAACTCAATAGGACACCAGACAAGTACCATTTTAGTCATCCAACTCCAGGATTTGCATTCAAATATGCGGCTAGTAAGGATTTGTTTTGAAACGATTAATAATACAAAAAACAAAAAGGTAACAATAGCTAACATTATCGTTAAAATAAACGTTTATTTTCACATTCCGCGCTTAACAAACCATAGCTAAGATGATACTTAACGTAATAGATACAAGTTTTTGCTTAAAAAATAAGTTTAAACGCATTACCTACTTATTTATATATATAAAAAAAAACTATTCTTTACTATTATGAGTATCATATATGCACAGTGCGTACCAATTTGCTCAACAAAAGAACGTGTAGTGTCCATAAAATGGCAAGGAATCCATCTCAATATTCCAAATATAGGTGTAAAAGGCAGCAAAGTGAGAAGTAAGGCTTAATTTCTTTTTCTCGGCCTTTATATGCAAATCGTTGGCAATTTATCAGTGGGAGACATTTGAATGGGCGACCACTCTCCGCGATACTCCGTAAATAAATAGTGGACGTCGACGCCACCGCGCATCGTGTCATTTGGGGATGATACCTCTGTGCGCAGACGCCCGGCCGCTGGCTGGCCCACGGGGAATTAATGTATAAAATACATTATGCACACACATCCTGAGCTACGACCTATAGTGATCTCAATGAATGGCTGTATGGAAAAGTCCGTGATACGTTGCCGCGCTGCTAACTTACAACTTGTTTACAAAAACATTTTTTTTACTTCTTCAGTTCAATTCTCCCTTTCTGGGAATGCAAAGGAAACTTACTACATAAAGCCTAGTCTTCCGTTATAATGTCTTCAGTGGATGAAGATGAAATACTTCAGGGTTTCATCCATAACATGAGGGTGAAGACGATGGTGATGATTTTAGTAAAGCGAAAATTCTTTCGACGGAGTCTTAAAGGGAACACGAAGACACGTTAAACAGCTTTTAATCACTTGTCTATACTCGTACAACTTAAAAATGATTACTAGATAACAATTCAAAAAAATGTCACAATAAAAAAAAAATTAAAAAAAAATCTACTATTATTACACATGAATATTTAAGAAACACAAGCTTTACAGTAAAAAATCAAAATTAAAATTTTAAAGGAACCCCCGAAACGCCTGGAACCACTTTGGTCATATCATCAGCTTTATAGTAATAAACAACATTAGTCATGGCTCAATAGTTATATCCCTTTAATATCCCTTGGATCCTTATGGTGCATCATCAGATAACTACTCCAGGTCTTTAATTTAATAATGGCCCAGCTAATGGCTCATAGAGAGTAACAATTTTAGTTCAAGCACTATGATATTATCTGTTATTGATTTGCTGATCTGAGAGGATTCATGATCAGATACTCCCGATCTTTAATTTGATAACGGCCCAGCTAAAGGCTTAGTTAAAGCACTACAGTTCTATCTCTTTTTTTGCTGATCAATTGATATCAATTTGCTGATCTGAGAGGATTCATAATGGTGCATCATCAGATTGCCCGGTCTTCAATTTGATGACGGTCCAGCTAAATGCTCTTAGTGAGTAACAATTTTAGTTAAAGCACTATAGTTCTATCTCTTGTTGATTTGCTGATCTGAGAGGATCCATGATCAGATTTTTTAGATCCGGAATGTTTTATTTTATCGCACTAACTTTTCTACACTTAGTTTCCTACCTTCAAGACAAATCTAATAAGTCCAAACTTAGTATACCAAAAAAAAGTTTGAACGCATCCAGGATTTCGTCTCCTACCTTCGAGTTCCATCATCAGAGTAGCTCAGTGGTACCAGTTAAAACACACATGTATTTGTATACGTTTTTATTTCAAATGTTAAGTCACAGATTTGTTTAAAAGTAAAGTAAATACCTATAAGGCTGGGAATTCAAGTCCGATTTTCCTCTCCGATAGTCTGATCCGATTGTCTGATCAGACAATCGGAAAGCACTCGTGCCATACATTTGTTTGAATACTTAATACACGTCAGATCCGATAGTCGGATCGGATGTCAGAATCGGAAACAACGCCAAGGCGCTTACGATTTTATGGCCGATCCGATTGTCTGAAGGTGCAGTTTTCATACAGAATACAGAAACAAAATAGACGTCCGATTCCTACTTCCGATTTGTAAATAATTTGCTCAGCAATATCGGACGTGTATTCCCAGCCTTATGCGTGTTTAGAACGACAACCCTTGTACGTCGCTATGCGACGAAGATTGTTATTTTATGTCAAATAAATATGCCATTGTTAAAACACGTAAAAAATGTTATAATTTTTCCCCTAAAATATTCAATCAAGGTAATCGATCTAAACTGCAAACCAACCTCGCCATATGAATATTTTAAGGGAAAAATTATAACATTTTTTACGTGTTTTAACAATGGCATATTTATTTGACATAAAATAACAATTTTCGTCGCATACAAGGGTTGTCGTTCTAAACAGCGCGTCTAAGATCGCTACCGCAGCTAACAAATCGAGCTGATGACCTTGAAACCCCTGATCAGATCTTCATCAATTGTAGCTAAGAACCATCTCGATCACGTCAGCTTTCAAATGAAACAAACCGCATCGTAATCGGTCCATTCGTTTAGGAGCTACGATGCCACAGACAGACACACAGATACACAGATACACAGAGCCACAGATACACAGATACACAGATACACAGATACACAGATACACAGATACACAGATACACAGATACACAGACAAGTCAAACTTATAACACCCCTCTTTTTTGGTCGGGGGTTAATAAAAAATTGAACGTCCTGTCACTCGCAGTTTCCCGCCAAAAATCCTCATTTTTTAATTTAAAATAGCGTCTCGCTTGATATTAGGCTGGAGAGTGAATCGTGAATGAAAGTACTGTTACTCCGGTAATAACTACAAGTAGCACTCACCTCCACTATCCCGGCCTACATCGTCAGACTAGGCAACACTGCCTAGGAATCCTAAAAATACTCTTAAATAAATATTTAGTGTTGTTTTTTTATTATTTTCAGAATGAATTAATCATTTGTTTCCTTTGCACTAATTAATTTAAAAAATAAATTGTCTTCTATCTCGCTGTCTTTCTATTGCTCCTTGCACTGCTTTTTTGTATTTTAATTTATTTGTTAAACAAAAAATATTTTCGTTAACGTTATATTTCGTTAATATTTTTGTTACGGATTGATTTAAGTTTAACAGAAATATTTCGAATATGTCATTTTGGTAGGTTTTAAATATTATAATTTTATTGATTTATTAAGGCTCAACATATGACTGCAACCCGCCTGATGTTAAGCTGGATTGCGGTCAATTAATAAATGCATCTGCTACTACTGATTAAAAACTGCAATTAGCAGTCACATTCACTATGCCAGTCTAGTTTAAATGAGCAACTTACAAGCTGATCCCGAAACGCAACTAAATCTAGTGGTGGTACTAGCAGTGATCAGCAGACTGGACAAATGACCACTAGTTATCTATTTACCACACTTAGCAATGTGGCAACACTATAATCATTAGGTTAATTATAGTCCATTTTTCCTTACTTGGCAAAAGTAGTAAACAAACTTTTGGCATAATTAACGGTTTAACTACTGACACGAATCAATACGAATATATAAAAATATCTATAAATTACTGTTACAAAGTATTTTTATTGTTATTATAGGGACACAATTATCGGGGTAGTCATGATTTTACCGTTTCCATATGAATGATTTTTGATAAAAATAATGTATATTATATGGGTGTGCTCTATTAACTTTTGTGCATTTGTTACATTGTGTACATTTATTCTATAGAATAAAACAGTAGTAAACAGTTTCCTTAGATAAAGATCATGGGAAATGGTGATTTTCATGTTTGTTTACTACTTGTGCCAAGTAAGAATAAACACAGTGCAAAGGAATTATAAATCAATTTTTGTTTCAGTTGTCCAACAGTTATTTATTTCACTATGTTTTGGATTATAATTGGATTAATGTTATACTTTACATATGAACCTGAAGAAAAACTTAATCATGACCTCGCCAAACAAAAATACAAGAAACATTCAGATATTTAGAGGTACATATCTACTATTAAAGTAAATGTATTTATTTAAAATAAACGGAACATCTCGCATACCTAATATTCTTTAATCCTGGCATAACTTCTTAAAATAGATTGATATCTTACATATCAACTATTCTTCGTCTAATTCTTTGGCCGGCACAGTGACGGCAACTGAGGCTAAACTGAGTCGGTTTTTTTTCGTTGACTTTCTTGGATTGCTCTTAAATAATGAGTCTTAAATAAATAAAAAGCACTTCGCTCAGTAGCTTTACGTCTAGGACATTAGTTTTATTACATACAATTTTTGAGAGAGATTGATATTCGATCAAATCAACGACTCAATCAAATCAAAATCAAATTGTCTCGACTTTTTCCCATAAGACAACTCTATTGCTTCCCGCATACCCACAATTCAAGCTCTTCATACAAGCCCTACAAGGCAGGGCACAAGACAACCCAGCTTTCTTGAGGATTTTATTAAATGCGACACAACATTATGACGACATATGACAGCACCCCGCCTGATATTAAGCTGGAGTGCGATTCATAAATGGTGGTAACTGCTGCTATAATTAAATAACTGTAAGTAGCAGTCACGTCCACTATGCAGGCCTAGTTGGAACCGGCAACTTACAAGCTGATCCTGACACGCGACTAAATCACTTCACGGTCTGTATTTTTGTAAGTCGTGCTACTACCCCGGATCGACAGACTGGGCACCACTGCCTACCACCAGACCTTGAGCAAATATATGCCTAGGGAAATTTAGTCACCTATTCATCCATTTTTAATATAAATTATTCATTTTTAGGCATATATCTAATTACGAAAAATATACAAGATTCTATTATATCATAGCCGAATGGAAGTCTTCAGGTGTAAAGTAAATCAAACTCAGTGACCTATTGTGCACGTGATTCTACTAATAACTAAAAATATTAGAATGCATTGGTAGCGTAAACAACGTCATTTATTAATATAATCAATTATATAGCTAAATTAAATTATTATTTAAAATGTTTTTTTTTCTTCTACAATGCCGAAGAAACTCAGTCTAGGATAAAACACGTTCTTGGGGCTAGGGGGCCGACCGCGCAACTTCAATGGAATTCATTCCCATTTGTTAAAAAGTTAAGCGGGCGCTATTAGTGTCAAACACAACGTTTCGGACAATGAGTTTCAATTTTCAATTTTCAATCAAGTTTCAAATTTGAGCTTGATTGTTAATGAAAATGAACATCGTTTTTCAGTGTGTTGCGCGGTCTCAATTTTTAATAAGAGTTCATTAATGGACTTTAACTGTCAAAACGAAGCCCACCGCAGGTTGTTGGTTTTAGTAAAGCGACGAAAATTTTTAACTTTTTTTTGTGACATTTGACCTCGACCCGCCTGATGATGAAGAGAATGTCCAAGAGTGATGACGACTGAAAAAACCGAGTTAGTTCCCGGCTACCTTAGTCGCCGTCATTATACCGGCCTAAGGTTCTTTTTCACGCATCGCTTGAAGGATCCAAGGTAATAGGATGGAGAGAACACAGGCTGACAAAGCATTCCACTTATCAATTGTTCTGGTGTCTTAAACGATATCACATGTTTCCAGTATTTCGATAACCCAGTGCAGTTAAACGCAGACAAGACGCGAAACGCTGATAATCCCCTTCCCAGAGAGGCACAGCGGCTTTATGCGTCCTTTATTACCTACCCGACGGAGAATCGCCTATCCCATGTGTTTTCTCCATCCTATTTATTACCTTAGATCCATCTAGCGCTGCGGAAAGAAGCACTTTTGGCTGGCAGTGACGCCGACTATTTCAAAGATGGTTTTTTCAATCGTCGTCATTCTTGGACCTCCTCTTGCTTATCATCAGGCGGGTCGAGGTCTAATGTCTTGTCACAATAAAAATAATATATATTTATTTATATCCTAGCATTATTATTGTGAACCGAGTCAGTTCACGTCTGCTGCTGCAATTGTGCTTCTTAACTCATCGCTTAAAGAATCCAAGGTTAAAAGATGATGAGAACATATGGGCTAGTAATGCATTCCACTTGTCTATTGTTCTACAAAGAAACGACGCGCCAAACCTTTTAGTTAGACTGCCAATTCGGTATCACGGGTGTGAACAAAGGTTCAAGAGCTCTTCGGAACATTCTTCGTGGTATAGGCGATTAAGGACGAATAAAGTCGCCATGTCTCTGCGAAGTTGCAAGGGTCTCAGAGTTCGCGTGACCTCTGCTCCTCCTATAACTCGAAAAACTCAGCGCTGCAATAAATCTAGACGCGAATAGACCAAAAAAAAAACATATTGTTGGATAAAGAAAACCAATATATATCCCGACGCAACATTTTTAGTGCATAGAAAATTTATATGAGGCGACTGCTACTACAGTTAAATAACTGCGAGTAGCAGTCACATTCACAATGCCGGCCTATGTCGGCAGACTGGGCACCACTGCCTACCACTCCTAATAATAATTATTTTTGGGTGTTTTTTTAAAGAATTATTAAATTGTTTCCTTTGCACTAAAAAATTTAAAAAATAAATTGTCTTCTTATATCTTTCTGTCTATAGTTGCTATAATATACAAGATTTATTTCTCCTACTTTTAGCTATGAGATGGATTTATGTTTAACAGAATTATTACGAATATGTCATTTTGGTAGGTTCCTAATATTAATTTATTGAGGTTCGACCGATTACTGCACGCGCCTGATGTTAAGCTGATGTTAAGCCGCCTGATGCTGCTACTACTCTTAAATAACTGTAAGTAGCAGTCTCATCCACCATGCCGGCCTAGTTTAAACGGGTAACTTATTTTAAATATGATTCGGGATATAAAATATGATCCCGAAACGTCACTTAATCTAGCGGTGGTACTACACCGGATCAGCAGACTGGGCAAATGATCAGCAGCTGTCTGCTTACCACTCCTAAAAATACATTCATCATCAGCCAGAAGGCGTCCACTGCTGAACATAGGCCTCCCCCTTAGAACGCCATTTCAAATGACAAGATGCCAGTTGCATCCACCGGTTATTCGTGACTTTCACTATGTCATCAGTCCAACTAGTCTCCACTCTAGAACCTTTCTTACCCATCGGTTGTCAGTTCTTCGAGCGAAAAATACATTGCCACACTGTAATTATGAAGTTTGTTAATAATAAATAATATTTAAAAACTATTTATAAATCAACTTTTGTTCTAGTTGTCCATCAGTTATTTTTTGCACCATATTTTTGATGATAATTGGATTAATGTTAATCTTTACATTTGAACCTAAAGAAAAACTTAGTCATGACCTCGCCAAACAAGAATATGAGGTACATACAGATATTTTGAGGTACATATCTACTATTACATGTAGTATATATGTACCTATATTACAGGAGAGTGTTTTCCGATCAAATCTGAGACATTCTCAAAATCTGGGTCGCCTAGTGCCCTAACCGTAGAGCTTATATGAAGGGAATTGTGGATGTGAGAAAAACGAGCGAGTTGTGTCAGGATCGTGGCAAGTGGCGCTTCATTGTCCCTGCCTATCTCTGTAGGGAAAAGGCGTGACAAATTGATTTGATATCTACTATTAAAGTAAATGTGGATTACTTAACTTTATTTAATTTATATATATATATATATATACGAAATATTCTTACAGCCTCGATGGCGCCAAAAAAGTTGTAAAATAATAAAGAGAGGTAGGCAGTGCAATTGCGTCGCAATTGCGTAGCAGGTCACCAATCAGCGAATAACTATAGGTAACTTACTTCGATTGTTTTTTTTTTATTGTGACTTGACATATGACAGCACCCTGCTTAATGTTAAACTGGAGTGTGGTCCATGAATGGATGCCACTGCTACTACAATTCAATAACTGTGAGTAGCAGTCACATCCATGCCGGCCTAGTTGGAACCAGAAACTTATAAGCTGATCCCGAAACGCGACCAAATCACTTCTCGGTCTGTATACTTGTAAGTGGTGGTACTACCCCGGATCGGCAGACTGGGTACCACTGCCTACCACTCTTTATTACTTCACAACTTTTTCGTCGCCATTGAGGCTCAGATGTAAGGCATATTACTCGTAGGCGTGAGGTTTTTTTTTTATTTATTTTTTTATTGTGACTCGACATATGACAGCACCCCGCTTGATGTTAAGCCAAAGTGTGGTCCATGAATGAATGCCACTGCTACTACAATTCAATAACTGTGAGTAGCAATCACATCCACTATGCCGGCCTAGATGGAACCGGCAACTTACAAGCTGATCCCGAAACGTGACCAAATCACTTCACGGTCTGTATACTTGTAAGTGGTGGTACTACCCCGGATCGGCAGACTGGGTACCACTGCCTACCACTCTTTGTGTATTCCGTTTATTTTAAATTAAATTATATTTTATAATAAAGTTCAGTAATCCAAATTTACTTCTTAGTACATATCCAATCAATCATCAATCAATCAATTTGCATAATTGAATATAATTATTAAATATTACAATCGGGAATCAAAGCCGGGACTTTACGCGCAACAAACCAATCGCTAATCCTGTCGTCAAAAAAATGTACGTAAGTGTCTATTTTTATAGTTAAAAAGCATCGACTTCATATTTTAGGTACCTAAGCTTTGGGTAAAATGACCATAATATCGGCAGATGATAAGAACATAATAATCCTTGTTTGGTCACATAATTATAACAAATAAATTGTGTTAGTATTTTTTTTTTACATATTACTGTATAAATATTTAAACATGAATATACACAGCTGCGACTGATAATTGAATCCGGTATCTGTCGCCCTGACCACTAAGATATACAGTGTCCATGTGCTTAATTTATCCTATCTTTTCGTCGTGCAGTTTTTAATCTCATCATCATCATCATCATCAGCCAGAATGCGTCCACTGCTGAACATAGGCCTCCCCCTTGGAACGCCATTTCGAACGACAAGATGCCAGTTTCATCCACCGGCAGTTTTTAATCTGCTGGGTCCATATCGCATATTGTACGTCACACTTTGCAGTAGAAATAGTTGCAAAATAACGATTAATTGGCATTCAATTAGCAGTCTTTTTAATGATTTTAGCACAACCCAATGATAAAAAAAAATCGTAATATTTTTTTATTCAACACTATTATAGTCCCAGTCATAGAACAATGCAAGTCGTCAGTTCAGGGATTTGACGTGTCAATACTTTTTTTTTTTATTTTTTTTTATTTTTTTATTGTGACTCGACATATGACAGCACCCCGCTTGATGTTAAGCCAAAGTGTGGTCCATGAATGAATGTCACTGCTACCACAATTCAATAACTGTGAGTAGCAATCACATCCACTATGCCGGCCTAGATGGAACCGGCAACTTACAAGCTGATCCCGAAACGTGACCAAATCACTTCACGGTCTGTATACTTGTAAGTGGTGGTACTACCCCGGATCGGCAGACTGGGTACCACTGCCTACCACTCTTTTATAACCAGACTCGAAGCAAATATCCATCTCTTTTTTTTTATTAACAAATATTTGCAATATTTAATACTATTAAATATTACAAATAAAAGCTATGAAACAAATATTTGCTCCGACCGGGGATCGAACCCGGGACTTTACGCGCAACAAACCAGTCGCTAAACCGTTCGTCCACGCCTGTCGTCGAACTACATCTAACTACATCATCATGAATTTTACTCCATAATTTCCACAGTAATAAGCAGAAACAGCGGAACGCCACTTTCCACGATCCTGTCCTGTACTTAGCCTATTGTGTGCACACGAATCTACTAAATACTAAAAATATTAGAATGATAGCGTCAGCAACGTTATTTATCGATTAAAAAATACCTAACGTGGTTTTTGTATTATTATTGACTATATTATAATTATTGTTCAAGATGTTTTATTTTTTGTTCAATAAAGCCAAAGGGATCTTAGTCGATACAGTCTAGTCTTCATATAAATAATATCGTGTCTTTAATGAATTAATAATGAAGATAAAATACGTTTATAAGGGTCAGGTTGATGGTACTTTACTAAAACTTTTCTGACGAAAATTTGGTGGAGAACGAATTCACATGATTTCCAGTAATTCTAATATCTTACCTACAACTGAGTTTATTTTTTTATTATGTGCTTGTATCATAGAAACAGGCCGGCCAAATTACATATTATATCAAAGTTTAGTACCGGCAAGTGGTTTTGACTTCAACTACACCTTGAGAGTGACTCGCTTTGACTGGATTTATTATACTGACCTCGAATACACAATGTAAACTCCAATATTTTATTTAATCTTTGTTTATTGGGATCTTGTTACATTTATTAGTCTATGACGTTGTCACTATTCCGGCCAGTGGTCTTTTAACTCGATTCGCTAAAAGAATCCAAGGTATAACCAAGGTATAATATGAGCAAGTTAGAATGAAACGACGCGAAATGTCTTCATCGATTTTGTCAACAGAACACATATTGCACATGTTTAAGGCTCGGTCAAACCGAATGCGTGAGCGTGGCGTGGCGTGCGCAGGCACCGGTTGTAATGTATGAAACTCTATGAGAGATGACACACTGGATGCGTTACTTGTGCGCGTGAATTTGCTGTCACGCGCACGCCACGCATTGCTGCACGGCGCCTACAAACAGAGTCCTTGCACGCGCTAAGAGAAGGGGCAACGTCGCACTCAAGCTAGCGGCATTCCCCGTTAGGTGTCAGACCGAGCTGTCACGCTCACGCAGCTGTCCTACCTGCGCAGTAGCTGTGCAGCAGCGTTGTATATTTTTACAATTTTTATCAAGTTTTGAAGTGAGTTTTGTGATATTTACAATGGACAAGGAAAAATTAATTGATGCAATAAACATTCGAGAAAAAATCGTCACATATTTTAACAAACCTTAAACCAATTGCCAATCTTTCTCTGGTTCTAATAGCCTTCCTGTAATTGGTATCTAATTTACGGATGTGAGGTTTTACCAAAACTCTTCAAAAGAACTTTTTGACATATGAAAATATCAATAAAAACGATCTTCGTAGGATTCGAGTTCTCGACATTGTACATTATAGTCACTACATTCCTTTTTTTTTATTAATATCATGGACCCAAAACCTCTTTGGAGCAGAAGAGTCTTGGCATAACAGCAACAATAATGCCTCTTCACCAGAAGAACTGTTGCTATGCAACATCTTTTTGCCAAATGCACACAATATGGCTTCTGTCAAAGTAGCTTGCTCGCATCGATACTCTGCGTGACGTGTGCAGCTGTCCGTGATGTATGCAGCTCTGCGTGACGTGTGCGTATGCAGCAATCCGGTGTGTCAGTGCTGGAACGCACACGCATAGGTTGCGAACACGCACACGTCACGTGCAGCGCTAGGTCTAACCCTGCCTTTATCCTAACCTGTACCGGGAGTGAAAAGACGAGGTAGCCACAAGGTTAAGAGTTCCTCGATACCGCACGCATAAAACTGCCATTTCTATAAAATTTCAAGTCGCTCTAGACTTCTCGTAACTTAGCATCACCGAATAATCGAAAATAACATTAAAAAAAATAAAAATCTGGGCATTAAAAAATAATGTTTATTGTGTCTACGGTCTCAGACCTGTCATTGTAGCGTTCTCCTTGTTACATTCTCTTTGATTGTATTTTTCTTTATTATTGGTAAACAAATATATTATTTTATAGGAATTTATTAATAAATGTAACTAACATAAGATTTTATGCTTATTTTAACATGAGCGAATGGTATGTATTCTTTAATATTTAAATGAAAATTTTATTAAAAAATATATAATAGATTTCGTCTCTTAAAGCTATTTCTTATCCAATACCACCTTCAATTCCAAATTAACGTACCGATTTATAAAGGGATATCGAGAGATATTTGTTTCTTATTATCCGTGTTCAAATTAATAGGTATATTCTGATTATGCATGCCAAGCACGAGCCGAGAGTACCTAGGCTTTCTAAGTTAGGACATGCTTACGAACCGCTGCAAGCAATTGTCTTCAATTGAAAGAAACACTAACAGATCAAGTAAAATCCGAGCTTAGAATGCACCAAGTATAGTTTAGACGTACCCGGGAACATATTGTGACGTTAAGCGGGGTTCCTAAGGATACAATTAAATTCCATATTTGTTGATTAATCGCGCGCTTTTTATTTTACACAATCCAAATATCCCAATCGTAAGCACGCACGAAGTCCAATAGTCTAATTAAAGTCATCATTATGTAGTCTTGAAGTCGTATCGCAGTTGCAGATCTCGCTGTCCAAGCCGAAGTCCTCGTTTCCCTATCGCAGTCGCTGTCTAAACAATACTTACTGCCACACTGGTCGCGGTTTTGTAAGGAAACGAGGACATTGGAACAACCAGAAAATGCTATTTGTTACTAGTAAACACCAAAAGTTTTCTTTCGGTTTTGTCTCCGTGGATACTATTGTGTCTTTACCTTTTTGCTTTGGGAAAATCCAAGGACATTTTAGAAAATACGTGTGGTATTGGCTACACTGATATTTCATCAGTAGACTGTAGGACTCTGCTCGTGCTCACCACGGATAGTTAGGACACACAACAATCTTTTCATAATTCAGGCAGTTTCTCCTAAGGTAGTACCAATAAAAGGAATTCATCGTTCATGAATTATAATATACGATTTGGTATGGTACGTTCCCAGAGTCCAACTGTATAAGAGCGGTAGGCAGTGTGCCCAGTCTGTCAAATGTGTACCGACTGCTAAGTGACTTAGTCGCGTTTCGGATTAGCCTATAAGTTTCCGATTCCAACTAGGCCGACATAATGGATGTGACTGCTGCTTGCAGTTGCTCAATTGTTTGTCGAGCCACAGTAAAAATACAAGTCAAACAGATGGCATGGTACGTTTTCAAATTAGGGCCTTATTATTGTTTTAGTTGTTGTTGTCTTATATGCTGCTGTACGCTGTTGCTGCTCATGGCATTTATATTAATAATTTGTTTATTTAACAAATATCCAGAATTTGTTGTGGTGAAAACTTATACGAAAGGTCTATAATTAGAGATAATCAACTATGGTAAGATATATTAATTAATATGTACAACATAATTTAGCGAATTCTCGGTATATGAAAACACGTCTCGCGCTTTGGTTAGGTTAGGTTAGGTTAGGTCTATAATTTTTTTTTATTAGAGATAATCAGCTATGGTAAGATATATTTTTTAATATGTACAACATAATTTAGCGAATTTTCGGTATATGAAGACACGTCTCGCGCTTTGGTTAGCACACTACTCTATTTCGCATAAAGCGGGTTCGTTTCCCGGTTGGAGCAAAGATGTTCTGGCTGATGGAGGCTGGTGATGTTTATTTACCCAGTCTGCCGATCCGGAATAGTACCTTGCAGTAGTGCACTTGCAAGTGAAGTGACTCAATCGCTTTTCGGGATCAGCTTTAATTTATCGGTTTCAACTAGACTAGGTCATCATAAAGATTGCGATTGCTGCTTGCAGTTATTTCACTGTATAGTGGTCGCCTCCATATCCATAATGCCAAACCACAATAAAATATGTAATGATATCACTATGATAGAATTGTTCATTTTTTGTATTACTCTTGTTAATTTTGATTTAATAGTTTTAGATAGAAAAAATTGTTTTAATATTACGAGTATTACAGTTCAATATTATATTATTATTTTTATTGTGACTCGACATCTGACATCGACTTGTCTGATGATAAGCATGATCGAGGTCCAAGAGTGTCATTTCATAGATGCCTCAGTCGCCTTTACCCAAACGTATTTCTTCACGCATTGCTTCAAGGATCCAAGGTTATAGGATGGATCCTTGAATGCTAATAAAGCATTCCGTTTGTCGATTACGCATAAAGCCACTATCTCTTTGCGACAGCTCTCGTGACCTTTTGCATCTCCTATAACAGCTCGGCGCTGCAATGAATCTAGGGTATCGAGAAGATACTTGCCAGGCTCTGGGGCACCTCTCTCTCAGAGGTGCGAACAGTACTTCGCGCAAAAGCGAACTTAAGGCTTGTATAGGCGATGGCGATCGCAATCCACCTTAGGATCCCAAGTTTGAGGTAGTCTTAATGGGCTACTCGATGTAGTCCCTGTGATTTAAGTCCAAGTACCAAGAAAAATCCCGAGAATATCCAGTTTGTCCGATGCACCTGGGGTGTTACAAAGAGTGGGAAGGGAATAAACGAGGAGTTTTTCGTCCAGAAGTCTGCCTGAGAACGGGTCTAGCTTCGCCACGACAGACTCTCTCATCCTGGCAATCTACTAGCAATGAGGCTAATTCTATAACGTTAGGATATATTCAAATGGGATCTTGCGCTAAAACTTTCGCTTCACAAATAATAATAAAATTTATTGCCCTATATAAAAAAGGATGTATCTGTGTTTGAGGCTTTTTTGGCGGGAAACTGCAGGTGACAGGTCGTGCAATTTATAATTATTTGTAAAGCTTGTGTTTCTTAAATAATAATGTGTAATAACGGTGGAATTGTTATCCAGTAATCATTTTTAAGTTGATCGAGTATAGACAAGTGATTGAAAGCTGTTTAACGTGTCTCTTCGTATTCCCTTCAAGACTCCGTCGGAAGAGTTTTATTAAATCTTTTCCACCGCTTTACTAAAACCATCATTATCATCATCTTTACCCTCATGTAATGGATAAAACACTGAATCTTTATCCGCTGAGGACATTATAACTGAAGACTAGGCTGTATGGACTAAGTTTCCTTTGCCTTCCCAGATAGGGAGAATTGAACTGAAGAAGAAGAAGTATCTGTGTTTGAAAAAGTTGTATGAAAGAAAAAAAAATGACAGATTACCTATTGTCATTATATTTTTCTTCATTACATGTAAACAGATATGTTTTTATAAAATTTACCTAAAATATGTAATTTAATTATAATTTTATTTTATAATGGGTTGGTATGTATTTTTGTGTATAATATAACATTTTATTGATCAGAGGTGAGTGAAATGGTAAGACAGGAGAAAGATTGGAGATATTCACAATAAGCAGTGGTCAAAACTGTAGAGCTTGTATGAAAAGAGTTGTGGGTGTAAGCAGCGAAAGAGTTATGTCCGTCCGGATCGTAGAAAATGGCGCTCTGAAATCGAGGTTTTTCAATAATGTCCTTGTTCTGGGTACAATCAACTGGATCTTCCCGTTTTATACTCCCACTCACATCTGATTTCTAAATTTATTTTATTCATTTAATGTGCCCAAGCCAATCAACTGTACGTCCTACTACGAGTCGACCAGACATCTTCATCTTTCATCTTTAGTATAAAATCAAGTCGCTTCCGCGCCTTGTCTGTACGCTCTGATCTTTAGACTACGCAACGGATTTTGATACGGATTTTCACTATCATTTAGATTATATCCTCTAGATGGTTTATAGGTATAATACATCATGTTATACATTCAAAAAGTCAATGTTTCGTATAACGTCAATTTTGAGCACTTTTATTGAAAACGCTGGCTGACTAAACATTACGAGATATATCAAAATGTACTATGACATTGTGTATTTTAAAATATCTATAATATAAAAAATGTTTAAAAAAATATATCACATAATGTGGTAATTATAAAACTTAAAATTCGATGTTAATCGTCATTAAATGCAATACGTTAGTTTAAGGTATAATTTTATGAATTTTACAATTTCAACATACAATTAAAATTAAAATATCTTATCGACACCGACAAATTAACTCCGACACGCGTCCTTTGAGCCGAGCCGAGCGCTGAAGCGAGTTGTATTTGACACACCTACTTGTGTTTAACGTTATTTCAACAGTAATTGTTAATTGAAAGGTATTGACGAGTTAATTACGATTATATGACGTTTTTTTTTTGACGTGATATGTGTGACAATTTCACACACATACACGGCAGATAAAAAGAGCGCTGACTATAAAGCTACGCAGTAACTTGTTTTGTTACTTTACAATTTTTAAATGTGAGTGTTAATTTAAAAATATTATTAATTATATGCACGACTGACTGTATATGATTACCTACTCCCACCGCGGTCAGTGCTCTTCTTTCTACCGGGATCTATACCTATTTAACAAAAACTAATTTTATCGTGTGGGGTTAAATAAATGACGAATATTTTGAGCGGTAACTTTTATGACCTGTCAGGTCTACATTCCTATAAGGATAGACAGAGAATAATAAAGCAATCATTTCTTCATTTCTATCAAGCCTCAATTCCCACTTGGATACGCAGAATAACTAAGCGGATTGTTTTTACAATTCTGTAACGCTTCCATTTCTACAGAGACATGCGGAGTAAATCGCCACTTTCTATGAAGCCTACATAGGCAGGGATGAATTGTAATAGGTCTGTCGGTCTGTTTGTCGGTCTTTGTCTGTGTCATTACGCCTACGAAGTGGCGGGTACAAACTGCTAGTATATTCTAATATTGACAGTATATTCATATTGACAATTGATTGCCAAGTTATGACAAGTCACTAAAAATGCCTAACATTATTACGGTCACTAAAAATGTTAATAGGTAATTGATTAGGTAAAAAAAATATTACAAAGTTGTTGAACAACGATAATAACATTGGAATAATTAATAATAAAGTTAAAACAAAGTTAAACAGTTGGTATTAACCTGCGGGGTTAGGTTGGCAAGTTAAAACGATTATCGTCTCTCGACGATTAACGAGACAATTAATCGTTGTGACGAATATCGTCTGTGCAACTACACGTTTTATCATTGTCATCAATAGTCTCATTTTGGTGGATTTAGCCAAGCTTTTATTATTTTGACAATCGTCGACGAGAGACGATCATCGTTTTAACTTGCTTAACCTAACCCCGCTGATACTATGCAGTTAGAAGAACTGCACGATGAAAAGGTAGCATAAGAGATATTGACGCGACCGCATAGGCGACACTGAGTTCGATCCCTTTTTTTCGTGGGGTAATCCTCATGGATACTCCTGGTTTCTCGGGGTAGTAACCAGTTTTCAATCCAATTTTCTTTACTTTTTTTTGGCGGCTACCTACCTAGATACTTAACGTATGCGTTTATATTGATAATTAATAATTTTATATTTTAGTTGTGAAGGTGGTCTGTATTGGTTACTGTGTTTTCTAATAGTTTTGCTAATGTTTGCTGTTAGCACATTGGTATATTTAATATGTAGATATGAACTTAAATATATGACCAAAGAATCATGTAAGTTTTTTTTACACAATTGACACATATTTATTTTTACTAGTATAATTATTATATTAATATGTGTTGGTTATGTTAAAGTATTGGTATGTACATCTTGTATTTATCTATAGATGGGGAACGAGTTAAATTCGGGGGCAGAGGTGACCGGTGAGGCGTCAAACAAACCCCACCCGTGTTAGTGGCCGCTTTTAGTGACGATCATAGCTCGGCGATGTCATTTAATATCGATAAAAACGTGTCCATATTTTCTTTTTTTGATTATTAAAAAAATTGTGAGTTAATTGATTAAAAGAGAGTCATCATCCGTAGTCAGGCTAGAATCATTATAGAAACGTGATTAAAATGTGTGAAAAAGAAAAAAAAAAACATGCAGTCACTATTCTCAAAATTTAATTAATATATAATTCATTAAAAATTGTTGCTGTCTAATGTTTATACTTCAATTTAATACACATTTATTATTTGCGTTTTAAGGAAAGTGTGTTTTTATCGTTATCGACATTTTGCATTTAACCTGACTATTCATAATAGACACGTGACCATGACGTCACAACTGCATTCCTAGCGCGTTTATTTAGCTCGTTCCCTTTAATTAATAATTAATAAAATTATTAATTGATCACCGCTTGCGCTACGACTAGATAAAGCACCAACCCAATGCGGTAGCAAATATGAAGTCTTATGTAACAAATTTAAACACTCACAAAAAACACCACAATTTTTTGGAAATTTCATATTTTTGTATGAAATATGCAATTATTATTTAATATTTCCAAAAACTTACTATCGCATCGCAACAACATGACTTTATTGTTTAGCGTTGTCAGTAATATAACTTAAAGTTCCCCATAAAACAATTTTTAAACATCCGTGGTTTCACGATGGTCCATCACGTGATTGGCGAAAGAGTGGAGGAAGCATTACAGACTTGTGACCGGAAAGTAGGTTTAATTAAAGCTTTAACGACATGACAACACTCACTTTTACTCCCCTCACTTCTCCCTCTACCCAACCAAATATTGTAAGATCCGCCTTCGACATTTGTTCTTAAAATGTACTTACGGCTGACCTTGGGAGGCCAGATCCTTTAAAAGATTATACAAGGTTTGTGCTGACATTCTTCTTCCTTTGGTATGTTTGTTTTCCTCAGAACGGTGGACTTTATAAGGATGGTAGCTTTTAGGTGCCGGGAGGAAACTAAGATCTATGGGCTAATATTGCCAAATCTTAAACTTCTTCAGGTATCTTATAGTGCCATTTTGATAACAGAATCTTAAAGGTTATCTTATCTTTCCTCTGATGGGATTCTTACACAAAATAATCTGTCTTTTATTTGTGGAAAAACCTCTAGCAATGAACGCTTCACGGAAAATTTCTAGGACTTTAACATGTCAGCCCCTATCAAATACGGTAACGCATACCACATAATGTACCCCCAACCTTACCAGATTGCTCTAATGCGTTAAGATAGAATTGCTTTAACGCTGCAGACCAATCATTCAATATCTCATATTGTTCACCATTTCAGTTCTGAAGGTTCAAATATAAAATAGGATGAGCCACTCTTTCTGTACCTCATTCTACAGAACTAGGCTGATATAGTAGATACACTACTATACCAGCCTAGTTGGAACCGGCAAATTACAAGCTGATCCTGAAAAGCGAAAGTCTCTTCACGGTCTGAATACTTGTCACTGGTGGTACAACCAAACGACATTTTGCATGACAGGCTCAATCTAGTTGTAGCAGGAGCGGATACACGTCAATTATCTAAGTGTTAATTAATTATTATGTTAAGTATACAAAAAACACACATTTTGAAATTATTATATATTTTATTATTCAAATGTATACATTTTCAATATTGCCAAAGACAAATAATTACATATCTTCTCACACCCGTGAAACTCGCACAGGCCTGGGAAAGCAACCGCATGCTGTCGATCGAATCGGCAGTCGAACTAAAAGTTTCGATGCATCGTCTCTTTGTAAATCAATCGACAACTAGAATTTTGCCAGCCTATATGTTCTTCCCATCCTATAATCTTGGATCGTTAAGGCGAAGCATAAATAAGCACCTTTGGCCGGCACAATGACGGCGATTGGAACAAATGAAAATAAAATGTAACAGTTTTGTCAGTCGTCTGCGCTCTTGGACACATTCGCGTCTTAAATTAAAAACTTTTTCTGTAGAACGCGTCGCTTTTATAATTCACGTGGCAGTAAACATGTCATTGAATTCAGTTGGTGTTCAATTCAGTCTGCCAATCCAGGGTGGTACCACCACTTTCAACTGTACAGACCGTGTAATGACTTAGTCGCGTACCGAAATCAACCTAAAAGTTACATTTATTTACCTGTACTAGCAGTCAAATAATCGCCTCCATTCACAGACCGAGCTCTAGCATAACATCAGCAAAAACATACATAGATTTAAAAATATATATATATTTGTTTTATATAGGTATTTATTTATTTTCAGACACAAATGCCTCAAAACTTTGGTTTCCTGGTACATTACAACTTAGTAGTATTACTACTAACTAAAACTATGACTGCGATTCCTTGATATGGCCCTGGTGAACACAATATGTAGATTTTAACTTATTGCTTTAAATTAAAACAAAAATTAATTGTTTGCAAGTATTTGAAGTTAATTTTTTACCTTGTAGTAAGTTTATATAATATGTTTTATTTTGTGTTGAGGTGTGACATTTGACAGCACTCCGCTTGATGTTAAGCTGAAAGGCGATCCATGAATGGAGTCGACAGCTACTACGGGTAAATAAATTTATGTAGCATTTCTATTCACCATACAAGCCTAGTTGTAACCGGCAACTTTCAAGATCTCGAAACGCGACTAAGTTACTTCACTGTATTTTTTTAATTGTGTGATTTACAAAAAAAGGTTTAAAAAGTCTCCAGTACACGGCTGCCTCAGTCGCCGTCACAATGCCGATCCGTACACTTGAAAGTGGTGGTTCTACTTCGAATCAGCAGACTGCGAAATGACTCCCTGCCACACTTAAATAATCACCCGGAGCAAATATCCGCCTTTTTTGTTTCTTAACAAATATTTGTAAGATCTATTATCAAATACTAGCGACCCGCTTTGGCTTCGCACTAGTGCAAGTTTAGGTACTAATGTTTTGAGCAATTAATAATATTTTTACTGTCATTATTAAAATGTCTAGACTGTTTTTTTTTTTCATTTTATGACAATACATTTTATATATTTATTTATTTAGATAAATAATAAAATATATTTTATTTAGAAGTTGCCGCATATAGTTGTCCATGTGAAAAGCACTCGCTCAACGCTCAAATCTAAGCTTGCATCGTTGAATAGTTTGACTTGACATTGTAAAAGGCGCTTAAACTTGAATTAAAAAGCCGTACAGCAACGGCATCGCATCGCGTGTACTGATTTTTACCCGACTGCGGCGAAGGCAAAGAGTTTTAGGTTTCCATGTATGTATGTTAGTATTTACGTATGTTCTTCCGTAGCGCTCAAACTATTTATCAAATTTCGATGAATGAGGTGTCAATAGATTCGTTATGTTAGGTCGGGTAACATGGGCTTTTTAACAAATCAAATCAAATCAAAAATCATTCATTTGTCAAACATTAAGATTGGTAAATAAAATAAATTCTATAAATTAAAAATAAATTAAGGTCACATTAAAGTGAATATAGCACCCTCTAGAGGACATAGTCATGAACTAATTGTTTTTCTAATGATGTCTGGTTGGTATCAAATGAAAGGGCTCAACTTGCACTCTTTGATATATATCATTGTCATAATATAATTGTCAGCTGCTGGGTCTGTCAAGAGTATCCCTTCCTAATGCAAAGCCGCAAGTTTTTATTGAGACTTGACATCCGACTTGCCTGATGGTAACCCAAACAACATTTTTGAAACGAAACGTAATACATTGTGAAATAAATTCAAATCCTCTGTATAGCTTAATGGTCAGTGCGGTCGCACATAAATTCACCGAGTTCGATTCCCGGTCGCAGTTGACCAATCGATGTGTACATGTTCGATCATTACAAATTTATACAGTAACTCACTGCGATCGCGAATTCCAGAGATTAGCGCATTTTAAGAAACAAACAAAAAGAAAACTTTTCTGCTTCAACATATTAGTATAAATAGAGGATGATAATTAACAGCATTGGAATATGTTGAAAAATAATAAAGAAAATACTGATAATAAGTCACAGTTTTGCAACAATCTCAACTACAATTTGAGAAGTTGATATTAACCCGATATTATGCAGTTGGAGGAACTGCACGATGAAGAGGTAGCATAAGAGATACGCGAGCGCATAGGCGCCGCCGGCGCGCGTAAAGACTGACATGCCGAATTTAAGCATAGGCAACTATGAGCCGCCACCACACCACAAAAAAAAACGAAGGCTCGTAAAACTTATACGAAAATAGACGAAAAACTTATTTTCTTCTTTGAGCGGGAAAAGTTAACATTTAAAAATCAACAGTTTACCACAAACGATTTGAGAGCCTCCACCACATGCTCTGCCTATGGGCAGCCGAAGTCTTGATCCTGCGCTGAGACTGACACACCGGGTTTGATCATGGTCGCAAGTGCACGCCTGATTCCTTCTATCCAATTTTCATTGTGGTCGTATTATAACGTATTTGTTATTTTCATAATATTAGCTTGACTTGTATGTAACTATGTAACGAAAACTTTTAATTTAATTTTTACACACTTCTAGATGTCTGAATAATATGAAAAATTGTACACGTATTAAAAACCGATGACAATACAATAATTTCAAATAATATTTTTCTGGCCGCCATAGAGTCGGCGACTGAGGCAACCCTGAACTCGATTTTTTCAGTCATCGGCATTCTTGGACCTCCTCTAGCTTACCATTTATTCACTTTTTACTATTTATTCACAGTCATATAGTCATGGTTTATATTGGTTACTATGTTTCCTAATAATTTTACTATTGCTTACTATTGGCGCAATTGGATATTTAATATGTAAACATAAAATAGACCTTTAACTTCCCTATAATATACCAAAATGTCTCTTTTGTTTCAGTGTTAGTAATGGTTTATATTGGTTACTATGTTTCCTAATAATTTTACTATTGCTTACTATTGGCGCAATTGGATATTTAATATGTAAACATGAAAAAGACCTCGAATTTCCCTTTAATGTACCAAAATGTATAAACTAGGTAAGTTTTTATCACAACTTTTGCACATTTATTTATACTCGTTTACTTATATGTATATTTAAATATACTCGATGTTAGTTGTGTTATGGTTGTGGTATGTGGCTTGCCTATGAACCTATATATATTTAATGTTTATTAATTTTTATTTTTTATTGTGACTCGACATATGACAGCACCTCGCTTGATGTTAAGCCGAAGTGTGGTCCATGAATGAATGTCATTTATTATGTCAAATGAAATCAAATTAGATTGCCACGCTTTTTCCCATATGCAGAGATGATGGAACGCCACCTGCCACGATCCTGGCACTACTTCCACGCTTTCCTCACATCCACGATTGACATATTTTCACCCGTGATACTCGCACAGGTTGGGAAAAGCATCCGCATTTGTAACCAATTCGGCATCAAAAGGATCAAGCGTCGTTTATTTTTATAGAACTATCGATAAACCCATGTGTTTTCCCTATCCTATAGTCTTGATCCACAGCCGTAGATTGGAAAGGTTTTGTCAGCCGTCGACGCACTTGGACCTTCCCTTGATTACCATCGAAGTTCAATGTCAAGTCTTGACATAATAATAAATACTATTTCTAAAATGGTAATTAGTGTACATAGTATTTTTTAGATTTTGAGCGAACATTGATTAATGAAATTAACAAATTTTATGCGGCTTACTATAGCGTCTCTACGTGACCACGATAGCTGCAAAGCTCTCGAAATGTCGGAATAAAATAAAATTGTAAAATCAATAACCAAAAATAAACGCGATAATAAGCTGTTTAAAATATGTTTTATTTATGAATTATTAAATGTATTTCTATAGATTATTTAATTTATATATTTATTTTATTATTATAGATTTCTATACTAAGCTACTAAAGTGCTTGTATCATAGAAACAGGACAACCAAAGTATATATATATAATATATCAAAAATACATTGGTACCGGTGAGTGGTTTCAAACCCACTCGGCTTACGTAGCCATTGCACTGCCACTACACCACGGACGCCCTAATTGTATCGCTCTTATAATTTACGTTATGTTTATTAAGGATTTATTTTCAGATACATGTAGCCTAAAACATTGGAGGACTACTCTAACTCAACCCCTTCCGTTACAACAGCATTATAGATTTTAACTTATTCCTTTGTAACAAAAATTAAGTGTTTGCAAGACTTGAAGCCAAAGTTTTTTATCATTTAGTTGTTGTAAGTGTGTTGTAATATGTATATATTTTTTGTATAATGTTTTAACACGAATGAATAGAGCCGACATCTACTACGGGTATGTATCAGTATATCCACCATGCCGGCATCTTTTAAGCTAATCCCAAAAGCCATTTTATCACCATTTTATCACTTGAAAGCTTAAGACCTTGCCTGAAGAGAATTGTGAATGTGAAAAGCGAGGGAGTTGTGTTAGGGTCGTGGCAAGTGGCGCTCGATTGTCTCTGCCTGTGAGAAAAAGGCGTAACAATTTGATTGATTGATTGATTGAAAAGCTTACGGATTTTCATCAGAAAGGACACCGTTTAATTGTTGGTAACTGATTGTATCATTAGCCAAAAAGTAAATGCGATAGTAAGCCGCATAAAAGATGTTTAATTCAGTAGGCTTGTGATAACTAAAATATGAAATGAATACTTTTAATTGAATATTTGCTAAATATATAAAATCAAAGTTTGTGTCAACTCTTTACTTTTATTCGCTTCACTTTATATGAATATAAACATAGATCTTTATAGCGGATACGAGTAGAACAAGGAATAGCACAGTTGATAGATGTGGTTTGAAAAAAGATGAAGTGACAAGGATTGACAAAGGGATGCTGCGATGGTTTGGGCAGAAAGGATGAGTGAAAGTAGATTGACGAAAGCAGTTTATAAATCTGATGTGGGTGGATGCGTTAAACAAGGCAGGCCCAGGAGAGTGTTTTCCGATTAAATCGAAGACATCCTCAAGAAAGCTGGGTTGCCTAGTGCCCATAACCGTAGAGCTTGTATGAGGAGAATTGTGGATGTGAAGGAAGCGAGGGAGTTGTGTTAGGGTCGTGGCAAGTGGCGCTCCATTGTCTCTGCCTTTCCCCGTGGGAAAGAAGCGTGACGATTTGATTGATTGATCTTTATGTTTAATATTTTACAGGAAGAAGGTACTGAATTGCAGCATATTGGTGGCTATTAACATAATTTTTACAAACAATGTAAATATTAGTACAATGTGTAATCAGTTTTACGAAAAGGAAAATATGCCAACTCCCCGCAACCACAATGCACAGCCCTCAAAACGTCAAATTAAATTCTTCATAATAAACACAATAGAAAACCCTAAAAATCTTTCATTTCATCAACAAAGCCTTGGAAAATAACTTTTTTTTTTAAAACAGATTTTTATTTTGGCTAGACATCTGCGAGCCGACCGCGTAACTCAATGACAATGATTAATGAGCTTCAAAATTAAAATTACGATAATCTTCTTTTTCATTAAAGCATTTCAAGCTCATTTTAACCCATTCAAATGAATAGTTGTGTTTGACACTAACAGCGACCGCCTAACTTTTTGACAAATAGAAATTAATTACATTATCATTCCTATTAAAGTTACGCGGTCGGCCCCCTGACCTCAACCTGCCTGTTAAGTATGATAGAGGTCCAAGAGTGCTGACGACTAGAAAAAAGCCCGGTTGACGGCAACTAAGGCGGCTTTTTTCTAGCCAAATTATGATTTGTCATGCTAATAAGCAACAATTTGTCTGATGGTAAGCGCTGACGACTGGCAAAATCGTCTTAGCTCACGACAGCCAGAGCCCTTTTCTGGTTTAATTTCCGGTCGGGGCAATGATTTGTTATTATAATACAAATACTTATTGATTCAATCAATAAAAATTCTAGGGACAATTGCTTTAAGTGTGTGGATTGACAAGTGTATGTGGCTTGCTCACGCGTCGGGAAACCGTCTCACTTATTAGTCTCATTTTTAAGCATCGACATAAGCTACAGAAAAAGTATCAAGAGTGTATTAATAAATTACACTTTCTGTCGGCTGGCACTTACCATTACGTGTCCTTAATAAAGAAATCAATGCATTATGCAAAAAAAAAGAATGAACTCGGTGTTTGACAGACGATTGCTTAGTGTCATTGTATTTTGTAAACATGTTTTTATGAAATTTTATAATTAAAAATATGAAATGAAATTTATCGTGTAATGGGTTGGTATGTATTTTTGTTTTTTTTTGTCATTTTATAAGATTTATAGATCAGAGGTATGTCAAAAGACGAAACAGGAGACTTTGCGGAGACATTCACAAAAAGCAGTGCCAATAACCGTAAAGAATTGTGGATGTGAGGGATTCGTTTCCCATAATTGTGGAAAATAGTGCTCCGAAATCGTGTTTTTTCATCAATGTCATTGTTTTTTATACATTTATATACTAAAGCGCTTGTATCATAGAAATAGGACAACCAAAGTACATATTATATCAAAGATACATTGGTACTGGCAAGTGGTAAACAGGACAAGACATCAACGGTACGAGAACGGGCAGTGCGGTCCTGAGTTACCATAGTCGTTTATACGTCCAGTGGGATTAGATACAAGTAATCAAGTACATCATCCATAGCGCACCTTAGCTTGGCCAATCATCGGCCATGTGTCCGAGAAACATAGTTGTAGTTTTCTGAAATTTTCATTTCTTTCAATACATCTTCGCGTAAATCACGATTTATATAATTAAGGTTCTTCTTTTAGCACGGTAAGATTTTTTTTTTCATATTTTTCTAAGAAATAATATAGGTTCAAAAGCATTTGTAGCTGCTTTCGAATAATCCCGTAACGCGACTATCCGGAGACTGGGCCAGCAACTATTTGCCTGCCAATCGTAAAATGCTATAATTGTAAATTTGAATTATAACTTTAGATCAGGCCGTACTTTATTGATTATTAAAGTACACCTGTTTGTCGTAGATATTTACACAAACTATTGATTTTACTCCATAACATACTCCAGACGCGAAATGATTATTGTAATTTTGTGTAAAAAAATAACTACTTAGTTATATTTTTAGTAAACGTGTAATAAATATTATGCTGTAGTAAAATTTTAACAGACAAACAGTTGTTCTTAAGTTGGAAACGTATAATGTCAAAAATAACGTATTTGTTATCTTTATAATTATTTATTTTAACAGTCATACTGTTGTCCTTAGAATGGAAAGCGTATAATGTCAAAAATACGTATTTGTTATCTTTATAATTATTTATAATATTTTAACAGTTATCTTTTTACGGTTGTTCTTAGAATATAAGGCATATAATGTCAAAAATAACGTATTTGTTATCTTTATAATTGTTTCTATTAACAGTCATGCGATTGTCCTTAAAATGGAAAGCGTATAATGTCAAATAACGTTTTTGTTATCTTTATACTTATTTCTTTTAAAAGTCGTACGGTTGTTCTTAAAATATATAAAGCGTATAATGTCAAATAACGTATTTGTTTTCTTCATCATTATTTCTTTTATATTTTAGTTATACTGGTGGTCTGTATTGGTTACTATGTTTTGTAATAACTGCGCTATTGCTTGGTATTCTCACAATTGTATTTTTAGAATGTAAATACGGAAAAGGTCTAAAATGTGTATTCGTAGAAAAACGTAAGTTTTTACACAATTGCCAGACATATAATTATACAGGGTTCATTATGAAAGTAGTAAGTAATGCGCAATACATTTGCAGAATCTTGTCTGATACGCCTGAAAGGCACCCTGAAACGTGTCGTCACCCAGACGATATTCGTTACAACGATTAATAGTCTCGTTTTATTGGATTTAGCCTAGCTTTTATTATTTTGACAATCGCCGACGAGAGACGATAATCGTTTTAACTTGCCAACCTAACCCCGCAGGTTGTGCCAAAAACTTGTTTACCTACTTAACATAATTGGTTGTCATTTGCCCAGTCTGCCAATCTGGGGTAGTCCCACAACTTTCAGGCGTACAGACTGTGAAGTGAATGAGTCGCATTTCGGAACCAGTTTAAAAGTTGCAGGTTCCAACTAGGTCGGCATAGTGATGCGAATGCTACATGCAGTAGTTTAACTGTACTAGCAGTCTCCTCCATTCAAAATAAGATTTATATAGGTAGTTATTTATTTTCAGAAACATGTAGGTAAAGATATTGGGAGACTACTAGATACTAATTATTATATATACTGTGACGGAGCCACCAAAGCCTTCTATTACAACAGCATTATAGATTTTAACTTATTGCTTTAAATGTAATAATCAAAAATTAAGTGTTTGCAAGTATTTGAAGCCAATCTTTTACCATCTTTTGTTGTAAGTGGATTTATTTTTTGTATTGTGGCTCGACATCTGACAGCACCCGTCTGGTGTTAAGCTGATGCTAATTCATGGACTGAAGGAGATAGCTACTACTGGTAAATGTAGCCGCCAATGCCGACCATTGAATCTAGTTATACGATTGTACATAATAACTCAATGATATTTTCTAAGATTTTGCGCGAACTTACTATCGCGTTTATTTTGGTTTTGATTTTACAATTTTATTTAATTATTCCGACGTTTCGGAGCTTTGCAGCCATCTTCGTGACCAAAATAAACGCGATAGTAAGCCGCATAAAATTTGTTTAATTCATTAACTCAATGGTTGTAACCAGAAGTTTCAAACTGATCCCAAAACTCGACTATGCAAACGACTGCCTGCCACTCTTAAACAACCAGGAACAATATCTGCGTCTTTTTACTAACAAATATTTCCAATATCCAATTTATTATTGCTATGAAACAAATTTTAATTTAAAACTGTTGTAAAATTCTTATTTTTAATAAACATTACTAGAATTATTATTTATTTATTAAGCCTTCTAACAAGATTACTTCATAATAAAACACACTCATATAGCACTATACAATATAGCTAAATGCAATCTCAGTTCAGGACTGCGTGCATTAATAATAATAATAACAATATCTAACAAAAATACCAAAAATAATAATTTACGAATTCGTAAAAATCTCGTATAAAAAGAAAAAAAGAATAAAGGGTTGCACCAGTCTTTACCTTCACATTTTACATTTACGTTTAACGCATTGAGTTCCCATTAATTCTCATTATTCCTGTAAGCGTTATACAGAGCTAAAGGACATCATTCATTTTGAGTTTCTATGTACTACTTTTGTTGTTTCTAATGATAAAATATTATAAATGATAGTTTCGATATAAAATTATTAACAACCCAATATACGATTTCGTAATAGTAAACGTAATAGAATAAGTACAAAATAAAACTAAATTCGTAAATTGAAACTTTTTTGGTACAACCGGCTGTTAGAATTAGTATAAAGCATAATACTATAGGAAGAACTTATTAAGCACTGAAATATAAATAATAAACACATAAAATAATTAAAATTAAATTTATCTTACATTTACAATAAATATCTTATTATTACAATTAATAAATAAAAATATCACAATTATCATTTCGCGACAAATACCTATATACTATACCTATATACTAGTTGTTTTCATAATCATACATACATAGATTTTTCATTATACTGTAGTCTTTATCAATTAATAGAATAAACGGTTCAATTAATATTAATCTTTCATAAGAACGCTGGGTTGCCTAGTGCCTATCTTAGTAGAGCTTGTATGAAAAGAATTGCGTATGTAAGAGAAGCGAGGGAGTTGTGTCAGGATCGTGGCAAGTGGCGCTCCATTGTCTCTGCCTATCCCTGTGGGAAAATTATAAATATATTTATAAGGCGATCGTGGTGTAGTGGCAGTGAAATGGTTACGCAAATCGAGAGCACGGGTTCAAAACCACTTGCCGGTACCAATGTATTTTTGATATAATATGTAGTTTGGTTGTCCTGTTTCTATGATACCAAGCACTTTAGTAGCTTAGTATAGATATGTAAATTATATATATATATATATATATATATATATATATATAATAATATATATAACTACGGTTATGGGCGTTATGGCCTAGTGCCCAGTGCCCAGAAAAGCTTGTGTTTTTCATAAATATTAATGTGTAATAATGGTGGAATTGTTATCCAGTAATCATTTTCAAGTTGATCGAATATAGACAAGTTATTTAAAGCAGTGAAACGTGTTTCTTCGTGTTCCCTCCAAGACTCCGTCAAAAGAGTTTTAGTAAAGGTTTCCACTGAAGTGTTTTATCTTTATCCACTGAAGACATTATAACTATATTACGGAAGACTAGGCTCTATGGACAAAATTTCCTTTGCCTACCCTGAATGGAATAATTGAACTGAAGAAGAAGAAGAAGTAGTTCTTATAATGGGGCGTTCTCACGGGGCGATTTAGGTTGATCAATATTTATCGTTAAACAAAAATTCGAAAGCAAATATTGACGGTAGCGTTCTCACGATTCAATAATAATCGACTTTATATTACACGTGTTATTACACTATCTGTCCATTTTAGCATTTTTCTCGTGGATGTGGATGCCACAATTCACATTTTATTTTACAAACAAACAAAATACTGGTGATAGAGGAATGCAATATACAGTACATACGTACTCAATCGCGCTGATTGACTGACTGATCGGACTGATTATTCAATGCAAGTTTCAATTCGCTGTCAGCTATCAAATGAATCAACAAAAGTCGAAAGGTCTTTAACTTTTGTTGAATAGATATTTTTTGCTTCAACTTGATTGAAAGTCTGTTCAGACGGTTCAAATCACGAAAGATTTCGCAGTTGATCAACTAAAATTGTCCCGTGAGAACGCCCCATTAGTATGGAAATACTGTTTTTTGGCGCCCGTACATAATGTCAATTTTTAACATCTCGTATTTGTTATCTTCATAATTTTATTTCTTTTGTATTTTAGCGGAGGTAGTGCTCTGCATTGGTTACTATGCGTTCTAATACTTTTGCTATTGCTTACTGTTGGCGGAGTTGGATATTTAATATGTAAATATGAAAGAGACCTCGAACTTTCCCTTACACATTTGAAGCCCTCAAAACTATGTAAGTTTTTTTATATAATTGGTACACTTATTATATTAATATTACCGAGATGTCTTCTCAAACGGGATTCGCAATCGAGCTAAAAGATTTGCCGCGTCGTTTCTTTACCAAAACGCGCCTTAGCTATTGAATGATTGACGAACAAACCAATTTTTTTACTACCAACGTAAAAATAAATAAAAAAACTACTGTTCAATTGAAAGATTCAAGTTTATAGGGGAGAACACGTGACTCGGTAAAGCATTCCACTTGTCGACTATTTTACAAAGAGACGACGAGCTAGGCCTTAGACCGACTGCCGTTTTAGTCGGTCATATGTTTTTTTTTATTTATTTTTTTATCTCTTAAAAAGATGAGTGAACGTTCGTGGTAGACCTCATGATATAACGAAGGGTTCGTGCGATTACCACCCGCGGCGTCACCTCACAATTTCAATTAGCAATAAAGTATCATTTAGTGATATATATGAAGCAATAACAATCGACCTAAATATCACACAATTGTAAAATCAGAACTAAGTGCGAATTCAATTTTTTTTTCATTATTTATAATCACCGAACACTAAGAACTTAAGGCTACCGTTGTATAGTGGTAGTGCAATGGTTACGTAACGGTACAAATGTACCAAAACCACTTGCCGGTACCAATGTATCTTCGACAACCAAAGTATGTACTTTAGTTTTCCTGTTTCTATGATACAAACAAGCACATTAGTAGCTTAAAAACATTATAAACATTATTAAACGTAAAATATATATTTTAAAAAAACAAAAAACAAATATTAATAAATTAAACAAGTTTTATGCGGCCTACTATCGCGTTTATTTTAAAAGGTGGTTGGCGATTACCTAACACCTGGGACTCTATAATACAAAAACTTAAGGCCCAATCTAGCAAACAGTTAAACCACCGTCAGTTATTTTTATCAATAAATTAAATTAAACCGGGAACAATAAAACAAAATCAAAACATGAAACTTTACATCATATGATCTTAAAAATATATTAAATTACGAGTATTTTTCATTTATTGATACAATTACTTACAGATACATACCTCACGAAAAGTAAAGAGCAAAATTAAAAAATATCAATGAAAAGTCATTTTAAGACATTGAAATGGTAAGTATATTTTTAAACACTTTTTATTATCATGATCACGTCAGCCACTAGCTGCTCACTGCTGGCCAGCGAGCAATGAGCAGCTAGTTTCATAGACCCTCCCTAGCGATCTCGACAGTCGCCTTTAGACAACCTTCATATGCAGGGCCCCGACACGATAGCAAAATAACTTATTCACGAATCAATCAATCACACATTTTTATGATGTAGTGATGTAGTGAATAGAATGAATAATAGCACAGTGTGCGATAGATGTGGTTTAAAAGAAGATGTAGTGGCAAGGATTGACAAAGGGTTGCTTCGATGGTTTGGGCACATGCAAAGGATGAGTGAAAGTAGATTGACTAAGGGCATTTATAAATCTGATGTGGATGGATGCGTTTAACACCAGGATGGTGTTTTCCGACCAAATAGGAAACATCCTTAAGAAATCTGGGTTGCCTAGTACCCATAAAGCTTGTCCACGAACTGTAACTACTTTAATGATTTAAACAATTTTTATGCGGCTTACTATCGCGTTTATTTTGATTTTGATTTTACTTTTTTTTTATTATTCCGACGTTTCGAGAGCTTTGCAGCTATCGTGGAAATTAACCGGGAACAGAAAAACAAAATCAAAACATCAAACGGGGTTGTTTTAGTAACAATAACAGCATAAACCATTAGGACGACCTACACCTCAGTCTCTCCGTGACCACGATCGCACAAACCACATCTATCTATCGCACACTGTGCTACTATTCATTCTATTCAGTACGTCGCTCCACAAACATAAAAAGGCGTGATTGATTGATTGATTCATGAATAAGTTATTTTACGATCGTGTCGGGCCGCGATAGTAAATAAATAATAATAAACGAGATAGTAAGCTACAAAAAATTTGATTAATTCATTAATTAATGTCCGCGAAAAATCCAAGAAAATACTATGTAACTACTTTATTGATGTTGTTTTTATACTCATCTTAATAATACTTATTTATGGCGAAGAAAAGTATTAGCATTCTCCTAGGCAACTAATCAACGTAGTTACCCGTTGATTAGTTACCTACGAGAATGACTTTCTGTCGCTATGACTATTTTTATGATCTTTTAACAAAAGACGTTGATAAGTAAACCTGAACTCAGTTCGCGATGCATATATGTTATATTTGTCTCTATTTCGCTCTCAATAACTTTCTTCCATTTTCGTGCCATTTGCAAATACTAAAACGTATCTACGTAGATCAATATAAAAGTCTCGTTGATAAATTAGTCATTTCGCTGTTTATTACAAGAATCGGAGCCCTGATCGACAGTCCATCTTGTGGGAGGACGTCCTATGTTGCGTTTTTTATATATTTACTTTTTATTAGAATTTTACATTCTTAGTATCGTCAGTTAACGTTTATAGGCCGTTTGAAATACTTAACAGTTTTATAGCGAAGTATATTACTAAACTGCAATATCTTTTACTCAAACTAAACATCTTATGGCCCATTAGAATACCTCTTAGCGACGACATAGATATTTACTAGTCATATCTTAACGTAATAAATATTATAATCTTCAGTAAACGCATTTATTATTAGTATTTTTAATAATTTACATTTCTATACTAAGCTACTAAAGTGCTTGTATCATAGAAACAGGACAACCAATTTACACATATCAAAGGTACATTGGTATCGGCAAGTGGTTTTGAACAATTGTTCTCGGGTTAGCGTGACCATTGCATTACCAATACAAAACAGTCGCCTTACGGAATTAATGTTTTCGTAAATATTAAATGACAGTACCTTACAGTGGTACCCAGTCTGCTGATCCGGGGTAGTACCACCACTTACAATCACTGTGATCACTGTGAGGTGATTCGGTCACGTTTCAGGATTAACTTGTAAGTTGCCGGTTCCAACTAGGCCGGCATAGTGGATGTGATTGCTCCTTTTTTTTTGTGACTCGACATATGACAGCACCCCGCTTGATGTTAAGCCAAAGTGTGGTCCATGAATGAATGTCACTGCTACTACAATTCAATAACTGTGAGTAGCAATCACATCCACTATGCCGGCCTAGATGGAACCGGCAACTTACAAGCTGATTCCGAAACGTGACCAAATCACTTCACGGTCTGTATACTTGTAAGTGGTGGTACTACCCCGGATCGGCAGACTGGGTACCACTGCCTACCACTCTTTGATAACCAGACCCGAAGCAAATATCCATCTCTTTTTTTTTATTAACAAATATTTGCAATATTTAATATTATTAAATATTACAAATAAAAGCTATGAAACAAATATTTGCTCCGACCGGGGATCGAACCCGGGACTTTACGCGCAACAAACCAGTCGCTAAACCGTTCGTCCACGCCTGTCGCCTTGTAGTTATTGACTTGTAGTAGCAGTGACATCCATTCATAGACCACACTCCAGCTTAACATCAAGCGGGGTGCTGTCATATGTCGAGTCACAATAAAAAATATCGACATCTTCTAAATGGCCACTAACAACCTATAAATACCTTGAACATAATTTTTACTTTAGCATTTACATTTATGAATATACATACATTGTAAATGAGGTGGCGTACTGTTGAGATACAATAAGGTCAAGTATGCTAGTGTATATACCAGTAAACATTGTTAGTATATTCCGTGCTATTGCATCTCTAACGCTAGATATCGAGGTTCAATAGTCTAGAGTGCGCGTGCGCCTAACGAACGCACGAGATCTGCACACCTCGATAAAAGCCTGCATTTCAATACAACATGCCATGCTTAACTACCAACTATTTTATTCAAAGCCTCGCACGCAAATGTGTGGGAGTTGAAATAACTTTTTAGCTACAAATAAAACAGTATAACGCCCTTTTTTGTGAGGTAAATAAGGTAAACTCTTTATCAATCAATCAATCAATCAAATTGACAGGGATAGGCAGAGACAATGGAGCGCCACTTGCCACAATTCTGACACAACTCCCCTCGCTTCCTTCACATTCACAATTCTCTTCATACAAGCTCTATGATTATTGGCACTAGGCAACCTAGCTTTCTTTAGGATGTCTCCGATTTGCTCAGAAAACACCCTCCTGGGCCTGCCTTGTTTAACGCATCCGTTCACATGAGATTTATAAATTCTTTTCGTCAATCTACTTTCATTTATTATCATTCTCGTCAATTTTACGCTTCAAGTCCCACAGCGATGAACAGAGATAGCGGAGCACCACATTTTTTATCCCGACACAACCGTCATTCTCATCAACCATTCTCTTCATACATTGACGACAGGCGTGGACAAACGGTTTAGCGATTGGTTTGTTGCGCGTAAAGTCCCGGGTTCGATCCCCGGTCGAAGCAAATATTTATTTCATAGCTTTTATTTGTAATATTTAATAATTATAATAATTATTTGCAATATTTAGCAAATATTTGTTAATAAAAAAAAGATGGATATTTGCTTCGGGTCTGTTAACAAAGAGTCGTAGGCAGTGGTACCCAGTCTGCCGATCCGGGGTAGTACCACCACGTGAAGTGTTTTGGTCACGTTTCGGGATCAGCTTGTAAGTTGCCGGTTCCATCTAGGCCAGCATAGTGGATGTGATTGCTATTCACAGTTATTGAATTGTAGTAGCAGTGACATTCATTCATCGACCACACTTCGGCTTAACATCAGTGTCATATGACGAGTCACAATAAAAAAAAACATTCTGTTTAAGATGCAATAAAATTTACTTTACAATCGAACATAATCATTGATAAGTAGTGCTTGTCAAAAACTCGTTGTCTGCAATCATTTAAACCGCAAATACATTAAACATAACTTTACGAAAGCCCTAACCCTTTAGAAACCATTTTAAGATTTCGTGACCGTGACCAAGTGGTTCAGGATGTGGACTTGCGAGTTCTGAGGTCTCAGTATTCTTTTTATGTGTTTAGATCGTCATAGGACAGCGGTCCATGAACGGAGAATATTGCGCGCAAGCATACTTAGATCTTTTTTTTTGTATTTACTGAAACTTGACATTATAACAGACCCTTAATGTTAGGCTAGAGTGCGGTAGTAATTTGACAACCAATGTCAAATTACTTTATAGTGCATAATGCAAAATAACTCACTACAGCAAATATATATAAATATTATTAGTGTTTTTTCTTTTGCTTGTAACTTTTTGCTGTAGTGAGTTATTTTGCATTATGCACTATAAAGTAATTTGACATTTATATATGTTTTATATAGCCAGGGATTCTTAGATGACCTTACATACAAACTATATTTAACTTATATACGAGTAGTTATAAGTATGTTTCTTGTATTCAGAAAAGACATATAATATCAAGATACCTGATTTGATCCCTGGTCGCAAATGACCACAATGTGCAGGCATGAATTTTTGCAATCAAAAACTAATTTATTAATATTTATTTTTTTACTTACATTTCTATACTAAGCTACCATTGTATCATAGAAACAGGACATCCAAAGTACATATATCAAAGATACCGGTGGGTCGTTTCGAACTCCTGCTCTCGGTTTGTGTACACTGCCACTAAACCACGGTCGCCTTAAATACTATTCATACTAGAATTACCATTGGAATACTTAAATATATTTAGAAAATGCTTTGTGTTCCCTATAGGGTTAAAATATCCTCCAAGTTTGTGGGAACTGAATGGTCTTTATCAAACGACGGGAAACAATTTCATGCTTCATTGTGTTCTGTAAACGAGACTCACTTATTGTATTTTCTTAAAAGCCTATATTTCAGTAGGTCGCGCTCATTTGGCCGGCATAGTGAAGGCGACTAAGGCAGCCGTGAACAAACTCGGTTTTCTCAGTCGTCGTCACTCTTGGACCTCCTCTTGCTTATCATCAGGTGGGACGAGGTCAGATGTCGTTTCACAGATGTTGTATACAGACCGTAAAGTGATTTGGTCGCATTTCGGGATCAGCTTGTAAGTTGCCGGTTCTAACTAGGCCGGCATAGTGGATGTGACTGCTACTCACTGTTATTGAATTGTAGTAGCAGTTACATCCATTCATCGACCACACTCCAGCCTAACACCAAGAGGGGTGCTGTCATATGTCGAGTCACAATTAAAAAAAACATTAAAAAAAATATATGCTATCGGCCAGCGACTGCAGACTGCACTACTTGTTTGTATGAGATAGATTTCGTGCAAGGCGACACTAGTCTTCAGACGCCGCATTGTGTTTCCAAACATCATATTTATAATCTAAGACTTAGCAAATGCTGAAAGGTTGCAATAATGTCGCCTTGCATGGAATTAATCTCATAATCAAGTAGTGCATTCACACCTTTAAGCATTTTTTTATGGCTCGATATACAATATGACAACCCCGCCTAAGTACGGTCTATGAATTAAGGTGACTGCTACTACAGTCAAATAACTGTAATAACAGCCACATCCACTATGCTGACCTAATTGGAACCAGCTACCTCTATTCATGAACCGCATTCCAGCCTAATATCAAGCGGGGTGTCGTCGTCGGGGTGATGTCGAGCCTCATTAAAAAATAAATAAAGTGTTATGTCTATAAATATGTCTTTAAAAATGTTTGATATAGTTTTTTTATTATATAATACATTTTTATACTAAGGTACTAAAGTGCTTGTATCATAGAAAACAAGACAACCAAACTAAATATCAAGATACGTTGGTGCCGGTGAGTGGTTGTTTGAAACCCGTGCTCTTGCCGTGCGTAACCATTGCACTGCCACCACGGTTCTCTATTAATATAACACTGTTTTTATTTCTCTATTATAAAACTGTTTTTATTGATTGCAGATGTATAAACTAATGCGATATTGTTAAGAATTTGTACTACATAATAAAAACTGGAATTAAAGTGGAATACCCAAGTGTAGACATTATAACAGATGCTTTTACAATATGAAGCAAAGAGAAACGAGAAATTTTGTAGAAAAAAAGTGTTGTTTGTAATAAAATGTTAATTGAAAACCATCTTTTATTTTATAGCTATGTATATTTTTATTGTAAAATAAGTGTTTTGTAATTTGTTTGAACATAGGTGTAATTATGGAAACGAATTAAACAAATTTTATTTGGCATACTATCGAGTTTAGTTTGGTTTTTATTTTATTTTTTTAAATTTATTATTTTGACGTTTTGAGAGCTTTGCAGCCGTTGTGGTCACGGAGAGACTCGTGAATAAGAATAATAATATTGTCGAAATAATAAAAAAAATGTAAAACCAAAATAAACGCGATAGTAAGCCGCATAAAACTTGTTTAATTCATTAATTAATGTTCGCGCAAAATCTAAGAAAATACTAATTATGGGAACATTAAATTTTAACTTTTTATTTTGTGGCTCGACGTACTCATATAACTGCATCCTTATACGAGTACGAGTACGAGATTAAGCTGGAGTGCTGTCCGTGAATGGAAGCGTTAACTACAGTTTTATATCTGCCAGCAATAGTCCTGTGTGAAAGTGTTGGTAGAACCACGAATCGGCAGACCTGGGGAATAATAGTTAATTTTTATTTTTATTGTGACTCGCTTTATATGACAGCACCCCGCTTGATGTTAAGCTGGAGTGTGGTCCATGAATTTATGTCACTGCTACTAACAGTTGGACCCAGCAACTTACAAGCTGATCCTGAAGAGTTTTACACTGAAGAGTACCAAGCTGATTAAGAGTTTTTAATAATTAAAAATTGTAAAAGAAATTTATTTAGACAGAAAGAACTTGCCACCATCCTGACACAACTAAAAACCCTGGTTCAGAACCACTTGCTGTACTTTGAGCATTCTGATTCTATGATACAAGTGCTCTTAGTCTTAATAGCTTAGTAATAACTGTAAGTAGCAGTAGCTACTGGCTTCAATTCGTAATAATTCTACGGCATGAATTTGTAATTGTATTTTTTAATACATTTCTATACTAAGCTACTGAAGTGCTCGTATCATAGAAACAGGATAACCAAAGTACATATATCAAAGATACATTGTTACCGGTGGGTGGTTTCGAACTCATTCTCTCGGTTTGTGTAACCATTGCACTGCCACTACACCACGGTCGCCTTTAATAAGTATTGATTATATAGTTTATAAACGCCACACTGAGCTGACCATGACAAAAGTAAAATGATAACCTTTAAAACTAAAACAAACAAAAACCTATCATTACGATTACGCGAGTTTCAACATCTTAACCATTACTTAACATCGACAATAAATACAAAATTACTACAACTTGATATGTTTCTGGGCCGATATTCTAACTTATCCCTAATATCTAGGGCAGCCGTGAACTAACTCGGTTTTTTTCAGTCTTCGTCACTCTTGTACCTCCTCTTGCTTATCATCAGAGGGGCGGTCGAAATCAGATGTCGTGTCACAATAAAAAAATATATAATGAAGGCGACTGTGGTGTAGTGGCAGTGCAATGGTTACACAAACCGGAGAGCACGAGTTCGGGACCACCCACCGGCAACAATGTGTCTTTAATATATGTACTTTGGTTGTCCTGTTTCTATGATACGAGCACGTTAGTAGCTTAGTATAGAAATGTAAAAAATGAGTTATTACTAAATGTAGCCAGTAAATGCGACTTCTACTTACAGTTATTACTAAGCTACTAAGACTAAGAGCACTTGTATCATAGAATCAGAACGTAAATTTGTCTATGAACGTAAATCGAAGAAAAATGTGAATCAGTATTTACAAGATCCATAGTACTCGAAATATTATTTTTACATTTCTATTCTAAGTTACTGAAAGTGCTTATATCATAGAAACAGGACGACCAAAGTACTTAAAGATACATTGTTTTTGAACCGGGGCTTCCGTTTTGCGTGACCAATAAATCACGGTCGCCTTTTATGTTTTGTATGTATATATACATTTTTACCTTTTTATTATAACTTTTTTCACTTTTTAGTCAATAGGTAGAGACTCTGATACTTGCTAGTCAGCACCTGTCTGAAACCTCAAATATCTCGATGTAGAAAATGTATGAATCGATGTAGTTGTCTTGTTTAAAATTCTTTTGAAATAGCAGCCCTGGGTTATTAAGAGCTAGCAATTACATAGCACAGTAGCGTTGGCTGCAACTTATCAAATTAATACCCTCTCGATATAATCTGAGTCTATTGAAAAAGCGTTTAAGCCTTGATGTGTTTATTAAACTGTCCTGTGTAATTTATAGGCAAATAGTAGAGGAAAATAAAACACAAAAGTGCGTCTCTTACATCGACAACCTTTCTAGTAAAAGTCAATTTACCTATATAATGTTAAATATTATAATTTCAATGTTTGGTTTTATGAGTAGCCTGTTGATCTGCATTTATTATCTGTAATGGAAAAGTCAGCTCACATCTAACGCTAACATAGTATTAGGTATGCAGAATAGGTAAACGCAATTACATTTCCCTGTCAATTGCCACCACCTTGTCGATTAAATGAACTCGTTATGTCAGTCATCCGGCGGTTTCCCGCTGGAGTGTCGCTCCCACCACTGGCGGCCGGCAACTTTAGACCGCGCTGGAACGCCCCTTCCGACCACTCGCACCACTTATGATCGATGTTACACAATTAAACAAATAACTCCCTCGGCCGGTCGGCAAAGCGAGCCATAAAATTTCTTGTTCCGCGTAAGATTACCTCAGTCTTAGCTTTTTATAGAGAACTAGTAGCGGACAATTTAGAAGTACGTTCACGTCGCCTCCTCTCGCCGCAAAAGGAGAAACGCGAGCAAAAACTTGTATAGAAAACTAGATTTCCACGTCCGCGAGCGTTTAGAACGATTAGCTCGGAGGGACGCATTGTTGATATGCTATCAGCTGATCCATGCGCAGTCCGCCATGGTAGCGCGCGCAGGCCGCATGCGTCCGCGGCTGCTCCGGCGTCGTCGGTACGCGCGCGTGAAGCATGGCCCGTAGGATGACGAAGTTTGTGAGACTAACTAAATATATATTGGGCGGCTTTGTGTTGTTCTGTGTCAGTTGGATCGCCTGCGTAAGCGAGTGGCACGCGGGGTTACGCTGGAGAGACGGCTCCTCAGCATCAGCTCGCAGCAGTTACTCCACAATGCCAACTATCGTGGCATATTCTGCTGGGAAGCAGGCTGAAATGGACAAACCTTCGCCGGTGTCATGCGAGCAGCTTCCCGCCTTTCCAACTATACCATATATTGTTAGTACATTTTTAATTATTATTATAAACCACAAATAGAAAATAAACGAATAATTTGTAAGATATTTAATTCAAAAATATTATGAAAGAGTGATAAAATGAGTTTCCCACAATAAAATAAATTAATTTAAAGCTACATTCCAGCTAATTGTGAGTTAATTATAAAATATTATTACACTCAATTCATATGAAATGGCAGTTTAACTATTTTTGATAAGTAACAATGACTTTTTAACTGCGCATAAATATGTAATAAAAAATCCGGTTGTAAAGCAAATTCGTTTTATGTATGTAAATGAGTTAGTTTGATGGCCGAACACTGTTCTTAGACCAGACACTAAATTTACAGGAAAAATCCAAAGATATTGGTAACAGAATATGTTATAAATAAATATATAATATACCATTTTTAACGAAATATTAAACACATAATTAATATATGTAATAAATTAAAATAATGTCCAATATGCATTAGGAATAGAATTCCTGCATTTCGGTTTCGCAAACTATGGTGGCCTTCTTTCTAATGCAACTTGGTAAGCAGACATCTTTAAAATAAATGAATGTATTTCACTAAACCGAGTGTTTTTATGGTAACTCGATATATAATAGAAACCTGCCTGATGTATAACTAAAGTCCATGAATGAAGGCGAATGCTACTACAGTAGCAGTCGCATCCACAACGTCGGCGTAGTTGGATCCTGATCCCGAAATGCAACTGTGTTGCTTCATGGCCTATACACTTTAAAATAGTACTCGTAGTGTATAGTACCACTGCACCGGATTGGCAGACTAGGCAATTGATTGACCACCAACCACTCCTAAGTCTCTCCATACAACCTAGTGTCCATAACCGTAGAGCTTGTATGAAGAAGATTGTGGATGTGAGGGAATCGAGGGAGTTATGTCAGGATCGTGGCAAGTGGCGCTCCATTGTCTCTGCCTATCCCTGTGGGAAAAAGACGTGTCAATTTGATTTAATCTTCTTGAATTAAACAAATTTTAGCGTTTATTTAAGCTCTCGAAACGTCGGAATAATAATAAAAATGTGCAAAATTTAAGAAGAAATATTATTCTTCTTGGTCATCCTTTTTTTATCCTTCTGCTCGGGTCTATAAATGTGTGGTCAATCTACTTATTTACCTAAGAACTTTTCAAATAATTGCTATGCATACCAACGACTATGAACACTTTGCCGACAATGTTCTTTGAATATACAAACGCATCCTGCGGAACAGGACGTCTTAGTTACGACTATGTGCTAATCTTATAAACCATATTTAAACAAATGTAAAGTTGCATTTATTTTACTAAGACAAAAATAAGTAAACAAGTTTACATATATATCACACGAGTTAAAAACATCATTAATTTTGGTCTTTTTTGTACTACTTTTGTAATGCCCAATAATGAAAAAATATATAAATGGTAGTTTCGTTATTTAGAAACTATAATATGAATTTTGTATCGTCTGTCAATCAAGAAGACATGCTAATTTAACAGCTCTGCTTGATTTGCTTTTGCTTTGTCATAATTATAGTTTGATTATTTTGCACACCTAAACTATGCAAAATAAAGGATATTTTCCAATTACATTGTAATCTTCGTATATTAAACTATTGTAAAATGTATATGCAACTGTTAACACAATTGTGCATACAAAATGATGTCCTTTAGGACATTTTTTTAGATAATGCAGAGTTGAGATGATATAAACAATCTAGTGGTAAATGATCTCAATAACCAAGAGCTCAAAATCATATGCCGGTACCAATGTATCTTTGATATACTTTGGTCGTCCTGTTTCTATGATACAAGAACTTTAGTAGCTTAATATATAAATATAAAATAATAAATAAAAAATAATGCGTCTTGCACTCACTTCTTACTGTCATTTACCTGTAGTAGTAGTCGCCTGCATTTATGGTTCGCACTCCAGCTAACATCAGGCGGGGCGCTGTAATATGTCAAACCATATAAAAAAGATATGAAAACCTTGTACTATAAATAAAGTACTAGTATATTAGTAAAATTCAATTTCTACAAAGTTTTAATGGCCGAAAGTAATCTGGTATATTCCATATATTTTTTTATTTTAACGCCTCATGGGGAGTCGTAAATTTAACCTGGAATGAAAATAAATAAATTACTCATTAGAGTTACCTAATAATTCGGCATTTTCATAATAATATTTTTGTGTAAGGATATTACAGATTCCACACAGACCAATTTGGTCACAGTTTGTTTTTAATTTATTTATTTGTTTATACCATTATCATATAACAATTACTTATTTATTATTAAAACAATTTCAATTCGTTTGTTCCGTGTGCTATGCCTCTACAGCCGCACCCATCATTCATCAAACAGACATAGCACATTGAACAAAACGCAAACTACAAACTAGGCTAATTAATTCACAAAATAACATAAATGAAATTAGTTGGAAATATTAAAGGCGACCGGCGTCGTGTAGTGGCATTGCTATGGTTACACAAACCAAGAACATAAGTTCGAAACCACCCTTTCTATGACACACACTGTTTCTATGATACAAGCGCTTAAGTATCTTAGTATAGTAATGTAAATCAATTAAACAATCAAATTGTCACGCCGTAGGCAGAAACAATGGAGCCTCTTGCTTCCCACACATCCACAATTCTCTTCATACAAGCTCTACTGTTATAGGCACTAGGCAACCCAGCTCCGATTGGGTCAGAAAACATCCTCTTGGTACACCCACGAAATAATACTTAAAACTAATACGAGTTAATAAATTTACATTGGATCCTTCAAGCGAGGCGCACCTCTGGCATAGTGCAAACGACAGAGATAACCATAAATTGAATTGAAGAATTAAAAAAAAAGAAAAAATAAATTGGTTTAACCAGTCGTCAGCACTCTTGGTCCTACCGTTGCTTACCATCAAGCAAGTCGAGGTTAGATGACGTGATTTTTTATATATTAATAAATATATAAAAAATCAATCAAAAAGTCACGCCTTTTTCCCATGAGGATAGGCAGAGACAATGGAGCGCCACTTGCCACGATCCTAACACAACTCCCTCGCTTTTTTTACATCCACAATTCTCTTCATACAAGCTCTAAGGTTATGGGCACTAGGCAACCTAGCTTTCTCGAGGATGTCTCCGATTTGATCGGAAAACACCGGCCTGCCTTGTTTAACGCATCCTCATCAGATTTATAAATTGCTTTCGTCAATCTATATAAAACCATTAATATAATTTAGAATTAGTGACGTGATTGGAATTGTGTCTAAAAAGAAATACACCTTTAATTGAGTATTTCTTGAAAGATATTTATATTGCTACATATTTATGTAAAAGGATGTACAATTAGAACCAGTTATTGACTCCTTGTGCTATTTTATAATTACTTGCAATTTTCAATAGGATTATGCAATATTTATCTTACTATACAGTGTGTGGGGGAACTTTACGACAATAAATTAAAACAGCGTCAATATTACTTCATAGGATACTTTAAAAAATATCAAATAAATTCTAACATCAAAATTTTAAAAATATTTTTTTCAAACAAACTTAATACCATAAAAATATAAAAATAATAAAACACCATTAGTGTACCTATGGTCACCGACCTGTGATAAGAGCGGCAACAGCGCACTTGTCATCGTACACGTAACGTACTCCTCGGGGACTTTTGGCGGTAATGATGAACAAAACTAATCACACTAATGTACTCACATTTTTTTCTCAAAATACAAAACACAATCTATGACATTCTTTATATCTGCGAACTCCTGTGTACTCATTCATGTATTTATGCGATACATTTTAAAAAACTATAAGTAGTATGTATTTAACCCAAAGTAAGTGTCTCTTCTAGATCGTCACAATAATTATAAAGCGTCCAGTTTCGCACAATTAATTCACTACACAATAAATCTAATGTATATTATAATTGTCATAATAATACAAAATGGCCAGTTTCGCACAATTAATTCACTACTATACGTAAGGACGCACAACGTCACAGGAAGCCGGTGATGCACTGACTGACACTGACCTACTTAAATAAAGTTTAAACAAAAAGCGACTAACATAGAAATAAAACAATATTTTTATCGCTTTCGCACATACTTAATTCTCAATAGACATGAGTGTGTAATAGGGAGTTTCTTCAGTTTGCATTATTTTAAACTGCATAGGTAGTTTTAATAAAAATAACGATGCCAGGGTCCTTCACCTGTGTCATATGGGTCAGTAACAAATACAGCATGTAGAAAAATTGCAAAATGAAAAATAATGTCTTGTGGCTAAAGTAATGGATATTTTTGAATGATTTTTTAAATGTGGTTTGAGAACATTATTAGCTATCCGGGTTTTAATTTATTGTCGTAAAATCCCCCCACACACTGTATAATTTCAATTATATGACGACTGAGGCAACCGAGGACTTTATTTATTTATTTTTATAATACATTTCTATACTAAGCTACTAAAGTGCTTGTATCATAGAAACAGGACAACCAAAGTACATATATCAATAATACATTGGTCCGGTGGTGGTTTTGAACCCACTACACCACGGTCGCCTGCAAAACTGAGTCGGTTATCATCAGGCAACTCGAGATCAGAGGTCGGGTCACAGTAAAATAACTATATCGATATATTTAGGCATCAGCAACTATTGTTTACAGCAGAAATCGACAATAAACAAAAAAAAATAGTCTCCATACTTATAGACTGTATTCTGCTCTAAAAATCTAGATTATGCCACGGCATTCACGGCAACTCACGAAGTTATTTAGAATAAATTAGAATAAAAAAAGACTTCATACTTATAGACTGTATTCTGCTCTAAAAATCTAGATTATGCCGTGAAGTTATTTAGATTAAGTTAGAATAAAAAGAGTCTCCATACTTATGGACTCTATTCTGCTCTAAAAAACTAGAACTAGCCGTAAAACTAGCCGTAAAGTTATTCAGATTAAATTAGAATAAAAAGAGTCTCCATACTTATAGACTGTATTCTGCTCTAAAAATCTGGATTATGCCGTAAAGTTATTCAGATTAAATTAGAATAAAAAGAGTCTCTTATGGACTCTATTCTGCTCTAAAAATCTAAATTATGTCGTGAAGTTATTTAGAATAAATTAGAATAAAAAGAGTCTTCATACTTATAGACTGTATTCTGCTCTAAAATCTAGATCATGCCGTAAAGTTATTTAGATTATTATAAATTAGAATTAAAAAAATCTCCATACTTATGGACTCTATTCTGCTCTAAAAATCTAGATTATGCCCGCACTCCAGCTTAACATCAGGCTAGGTGCTATCAGATTCGATCGAGCTTTTGTCAAAGTTTTAATTTCATATATTGTGGCTCGATATATGGCAGCACGTTGCCTGATGTTAAGCTGTCCATGAATGAAGGCGGTTAAATAACTTCACGGCATAATCTAGATTTCTAGAGCCAAATACAGTCTATAAGTATGGATACTCGTTTTATTCTAATCTTTTTATTTATTGTGACACGACATCTAATTTCGACTTCGGCTGTAAAGAACACTTGCTGATGCCCGAATATACCGATTTTTACCGATGCCTGAATAGTTATTTCATTGTGACCCGATGCTAATGACATGACAAATCAAGTTGTACATCGGTTGAAAGTATATTTAGAACACGCTAACCTCGAGTCACTTTCAGTACAAACTATATCACTTTGACCGGCTGCGCTGTTTCTTGATTTATAAATTATACCATACCATGTTTAACCAAAGATCGTGATACAGTTGCTCGTATTTTATTTTATCTTTTATGTAAAAGCATTTACTGAATGCCATAACATTTATTATGCGAGAATGTAAAGAACATAAGCAATATTTTAAGCACTATACCAACCCGGTTTATATACATATATTGATATTTGTGTACAGTGTCATAATTATTACTTGTTTTTGATTATTGAGGCGCGAAATTTGATGTCGACGAATTGGGAAAGTAAGTGATAGCAAGGGAGCTAAGTCCAAGAAAGCTAAATACTTTAATATTTAAAATTAAATCAAGCTATGCTCTGCACCGGAAGACATAGCGTAGGTAGGCCTCCCACTTGGTGGACTGACGACATAGGAATAACTGGCATATTGTCGTTTGGAATTGCGTTCTAAGGGGGAGGCCTATGTTCAGCAGTGGACGTCTTCTGGCTGATGATGATGCTCTGCACATTTTTTTTATAAATATTGTTCTACTAATTATAAAATTTCAAAAGTATTCATGCAAAGCAAAATATATTTGATACTATTTTTAACAGCTTCTAAAGTGCTTGTAGAAACATGAATTTCTATTTTTGTCTCTTCAAATTAAGGCGTAGACAATTTTTATTGATTAAATTTATATTTAAGTTTTTTAAAGTTGTTTATATACAAGTATATTGATTTTATTCACCGTTCACTACCTATGTATTCTTCTCATTATAACCTTGGATCCTTCAAGCATAGTTAAGGCAACTGAAGCAACCGCAATTTAAAACGTTTTAGTCTTCGGCGCTCCTTAACCTTTCCCTTACTTGCCATCAAGCAAGTCGAGGTTAGATATAGAGTCTAAATAATATTAAAAATATTTGTCTAGGCAAATATCTTTCTCGTGAAATGGTCGTCTATGGGTAGCTGTCCTAGCAGTTGTTTTGTATTGCCCATAATTCTATTCGATGCTGGTCACGATCGCAAATAAATCGATATCAATATCCTCTGGGGCCAATTCTAATAGTATAGCAATAGCACGCTCGTTTGGACCCTAGGATGCAACCGGAGTCAGGTTACCAACGATCGTATTAAATTAAGGACAATTTATATACTTAATTTATAATAACGACAAAAAAATACTCTAAAATAAATTAAAAAAAGGATTATATATTCATTATAAAACTACAAAAAACGCAATTATATTTTATTCCTATCAAATTTTATAATTGATTATAGGAAAAAACTAAAACTTAAAAAAAAAAATTATGACACAAGCCTAAAAAAACGCCTAAGAAAAAAGGCTGACATTTTGAATTGATTGAGAAATTCCATTTCTACTAAATTACTCAGTTTGTTATCAGAAGTTGCCTCCTATTTGTCCAAATACCCGAAGTTTAAAATAATTCATGCCGTATTCAGCCATGGATCGAACTCCAGCTTCACATCTGAAAATCACAAACAAAACTTTAATCAGTGTCTCACCCTAATTACCGCAGAGACATATATATCTTTTCCAATTTTCACTCTGAATCTTTTAACTGTCACTTTATCGCTTCCTTTACATCCCAATAAACATTTTTTCATTCCGACTTAACATTCGGGTGAATATTCTAACAAGCGCCTGGCCATAGAGTTGTCCAAGCGGCTAACGGAGAAGTCTAGAGACAGGAAGGTTGGTAATTATTTCTGCCAACGTATGAGCCTCGCTATACAAAGGAGAAATGTTTCCAGTCTTCTTGAATTTTTAATTTGTAGTTTAATACATTTTTGTGTATAATATAGTAATAAAGTTTACGGAGTCACATTCGGATGTAAATCTAGTAAAACATTTTAAATATACGTTTCAAAAAATCCCTTTTAAACTTTGGTCATACTTACGCTTACAAAGTTCTTGATGTGAACTCGCCTGCTTTGATCTAAATTGCAAATCAGTTATATAACTCTGGATGATTTCACATGCATAACACGACAGTAGACTGATCGATAAAATATGTTACCTATAACCGGATTGATTAGGCTTCATCGACACTAAATAAATAATCAAGTCTATATGTATACATTCTACATGTATAGTGTAGGAATCAAGTATATATTTATTAATCAATCAATCAAATTGTCACGCCTTTTACCCAGGGATAGGCAGTGACAATGGAGCGCCACTTGCCACGATCCTAACACAACTCCCTCGCTACCTTCACATTCACAATTCTCTTCATACAAGCTCTATGGTTATTGGCACTAGGCAACCTCTGATAACTTTTTGAAATTCATTTGTATTTACATTTCGTACGCTATCTGTAGTAAGATTAATTAATCTTACTACAATTATTTACTAAAAATACAATTTATCATATAAAACTACACAATTGAAACTGTAGTATTGAATAATTCACAGATTTTGAATAATATCTGTAGTATGTTAAGATTATTTAATATGATAAATATTATTTTTTAGATTCGCATTAAATTTTTTTAAGAAATATACTATTAGATTAGAAAATAATGTACTCAAGACTTAACAACAAACTACAAGTTTAAGTATCATAGTCCATGATTAGATAAATGGAATTTCATAATTATAGTATGTTGATAATTAAAGTGTTGTTGAAGAGAATTTTATGTGTATATTAATTACTTTTAATTTTATAATATTTTAACTTGATCTATTATTTTTCATAAACATAAGTGATATATTTTTGTGGTATTTCGCTCTTCATTTTTGTTTGCATAAATGTTAAGGAAACATAATTTTATAAGATAAAGTTGTTTATAAACTAAAGTAGTGGGTTTATTTTGTTTGCATTTATCGATTATCGATTGTTTTAAACTTAGCAGCAGTTTTAATCGCTAAGAGACGCGATGGTAAGCCGCAAATACCTTTTTTATTTAAATATAATCATAAAATCATTATAATATATATTATAACTTCCGTAATCATGTGAGGTAATGACTCTTTGTAGGAGGGTACTCCGCAATTAATGAAATTTGCAATAAATTGACAATACCAAACAAAAAATTATATATTTTATTATTTTCATTTTCTGTTCATATCATCCAAGATCTTTAACGACTTAAAAAAATGACTCAATTTACGGGTCAATTGCTGTGACTATACTAGCCATGAGGTATTTTTTCTAGCTTTGCTTAAAGGATTCAAGTTTATAAGACATCGACAACACATGGGCGGTAAGTCATTTATTTGTGGATGTAAGGGAAGCGAGGACGTTGTGTCTGAATCGTGGCAAGTGGCACTCTATTGTGAAAAAATCAATAAGGAATAAATAACGAATCATTATAATGGTCCATTATCTTCGATGTACGACATAAATTGATTTTATTACTAATAAACTCTACTTTAGAATTATCAATAGCCTATCTATTAATAATCGTCGACTAATTACTTCCGTCTTTCCCCGTGTCCATTATAAAAGACAGCTATTCAGAAATATACAATTTACAATCAATACTAATGTCCTACTATACGAGTATATTTCCTTTACTGTCTATAAAAAAATAATTTTATTCGTGTATTATCAATTTTATGATTTGGCCAAAGTCAAATAAATGCAAATCATAAATAAACATAACCTATATTTTAGAGTAATTATCAGAGCTGGCATACTATTCATATCCGGGTAACTAAATCCAGTACCACTAAAACTATTACTTTTTGGAAAACTGGAAATTATCTTATAATAATAAAGCCCATTTATTTCCTTATTCTTACAAGAAATATACAGCATTATTTACAATAAATGTCAAAATATTTTTATTTTAATGTATGTGTTTTCAACTCCTCCTTTGGTCCTCCTTTTGCTCCAGTTTCCTCTGTCCTGCGCTACTTTAGTTCAATTGTATCCTACTTTTTTTTTAATGTTATCCCTTTTACTTATCACTTTCATCGTTTCTTTCTGGTCCCTTTCATATAGTCACTTTCTTTGTCCTTGAATGCGTGCTACATAGCCAGCCCGTTTCCATTTCGCTTTTTTTCTACTCGTATAAAACAATAGGACCTATGTTTAGAGCTAACACTGAGGCCTAAATAACGGATATTAGTTAAGTTTAGCTGTAAATAAATAATATTTAGTTAATAATAATTGCCATTATAACAAAGGAAAATATTATGTCTACTTTTTGATAGCTTTTTTTACCATAAAATCCGCGGTACCTATAATCAGTATGTACAAATATGAGTCTGACTAAAGTTGCGCGCACGCATCATGTCTCCACACAAGACGTGATTCGCGTGAATTATTACACTTTATTGCTGTAATTATTTTTTTATCGACCTCGTTATTCATTGGTGATATAAAAACAACGTGAGCTTAAATATTTTTAAAATCCTATCGTGCCTGTTAGCACCTCAAAACTGTTCCCAAAAAGGTCGTGTTTTTGAACCAAATGTTTAAAGGTATAAAGGAAAGAATAAATTGTATGGGAATATAATACGCGTTAACTGCGATTTTAATATTGCAAATATCCGGTTTGCAAAATTGAATCACTTAATTCAAGGTATGGGGAGAAAACATCATTCCAGACGGTTTCAACTAGGCCTTACTATAGTGTAAATAATTAACACTTATTTAACTGTAGTAGCAGTCACTTCATTCATGCTTAACATCAGGCGGAGTGATATCATATTTTGAGTTACAATAAAAATAAAGAAAACATGTATCAGCTTTCTTTCAAAGCTGGGTTGCCCAGTGTCCATAAACGTAATGCTTGGATGTGAGAGAAGCGAGGGGGTACTATCAGGATCATGGCAAGTGGCGCGAAAAAGGCATGACAATTAGATTGATTAATTGCCGTCTATCATAGACCTGGGGGACCAAAGTACTTCTATAAAAGATACATTGGTTCAAAACCACTTACTGGTTTACTTAATGTTTAGCGTGACTATTTCACTATCATAACACCACGGTCGCAAAATGTGAATACAATATTTGTCCCATCTGTCCCATGTAGAACTATTTTTGGAGTCTAAATGGGCGTAAAAAATCACGAGGAATCATTATCCATCAAGTGCGAATTCTATTTCGATTATGATTACCATCATTACGTGAGACAAACTTGTTTCCATGATTGAAGTAAATGTGTCGATACACGTGAGACTCTGTGTTTTGAAAAAAAGGTGTGTAATTTAAACAAGGTCAAGATTCCTAGGCAACCAGTGGGCACTAATAACTTAAGTCCGATCGTACACAAAGACATGTTGATAAGACTTCGAAATATAATTCTAGTGTTTTCAGCTGGTTGCAAATATAGTGTGTATGAAAAGAGACGTGAAATATTTATTTGTAAATCGATTAGAAACTAACTAGATTTTTTTACATTTATAAACTTACTTAGCTACTAATCATACTTGTATCATAGAAACAGGACAACCAAAGTACATAATATCAAAGATATATTGGTACCGGCTAGAGGTTTTGCAAGCAGAGCGGGCTTTGCCGTCTCAAGATGGTGATGGACGGCACTGAGATTGGCGTGGATTCCACGTATATTCGTGAAATCCACGCCAAGCTCATTTGAAATGGGGGTTTGAGTTGCCGCTGGAAAAACTCTATTTCTTTTATTGTGTGCTTGCATATGGAGGGGGTGGGGGGGTGCTTGAAAATGTTGGGGGTTGTTTCTTCGAAAGGGACGAAAAGTGCAGCTATCCGCTTAGCCACATGCATCCCGGCGGTGTGAGTTTGCTGATCCGTCGGACGGAAGGGCCCCCGTACCCTCCCGGAAGTGATCGCCTGGACCCCATATCCGATCACCAATCGGCAAGACGAATCACCCCGAGATTATGCGCCGCATGGTGGGGCAGCCTCCCTCCGTGGTTAGCGGTGGGCTCAGGCCCCTGTACTGTGCGGCGGGCGGCCAGCGGTCAACCGTTGCTACGGGTCTCCCTGGCCGACGGGTCAACAAACTCTCACCGGGATACTGCAGGTCAGCAGGATGCCACTGTCCCTAACCGAATCCACAACCCCCAACGCAACTGGTGCTACACAAACTAGTCCCCGAACGCGACGTGGTCACTATGGGGGGATTTGCATCTGTGTAGGGTGGTAATTTCAACCAGCTGAGAACACTTAATGCACCGGAAGTGTCCTCTCCCACTCCCAGCTTCCACAATTCTCTTTATATATGCTCTCATCATCATCATCATCATCAGCCAGAAAGCGTCCACTGCTGAACATAGGCCTCCCCCTAAGAACGCCATTTCGAACGACAAGATGCCAGTTGCATCCACCGGTTATTCGTGACTTTCACTATGTCGTCAGTCCACTGCGTCTTCCGGTTCGTGGTCTCCACTCTAGAACCTTTCTTCCCCATCGGTTGTCGGTTCTTCGAGCGATATAAGCTCTACGGTAAAATAAATAAATGTCTGAATATTATAGATTACAATAATTTATAGTCAGTATAAATATTATATATAGTCATTCATTGTCAAAAAAACTGTCAATAGTTTTAATATATTATTATAGATATACAATTTAAATGACAAAACCAAACCAAACCAAACCAAGTGTATTTTTCACTAATTAAAGTCAAATTAATATTCAACAATTTAATCTTTAAAGTAGTTTACCTAATGTGACATTCCATGGTGTATGGTCGAGGAGATTTTGAGTCATGAAGTCCATTCCATGTGTATAATATGCTTAGCATGCTAACTACAAATAGAAATAGTTGCAGTTTTATGTCTTGTTCAAAGGGCCGTTTAACGATGCGTGTAATGTTGGCTTTGCTATGTAAAATTAGTTGTAGTTTTATTTTAATATATTTACATTACAACGTTTTGTTCTAGGGTTAATCGCATTAGTGACCACTCTCTACAGTAATGCTCAAATTAACTGATGGTTTTGATTTTCTAACAGACACATTGATTTTTTAATTTTATTCCAGCTCGACATATAACAGCACCCTGCTTGCTGGAGTGCGGTGGAGGTTAACTGGTACTACAGTTAAATAGTAATCTGAAAGATGCACGTAGCAGTCATATCCACTATGCCGGCCTAGTTGGAACCTAATGACGACAGGCGTGGACAAACAGTTAGCGATTGGTTTGTTGCGCGTAAAGTCCTATGTTCGATTCCCGGTCGGAGCAAATATAAACTTTTATTTGTAATATTCAATAATTATATTAAATATTGCAAATATTTGTTAATAAAAAAATCAAAAAGAGGTAGATATTTGCTTCGGGTCTGGTTATGAAAGAGTGGTGGGCAGTGGTAACCAGTCTGCCGATCCGGGGTAGTACCACCACTTACAAGTATACAGACCGTGAAGTGATTTGGTCGCGTTTAGGGATCAGCTTGTAAGTTGCCGGTTCTAACCAGGCCGGCGTAGTGGATGTGATTGCTACTTACAGTTATTGAATTGTAGTAGCAGTGGCATCCATTCATGGACCACACTCCAGCTTAACATCAAGCGGGGTGCTGTCAAATGTCGTGTCACAATAAAAATATAAAATAAAACTGTCAACTTTTAAGTTGAACCAGAAACGCGATTAGTCACTTAAGAGACTGGCACACTTAAAATGGTCTTAGCAAATGACCACTGTCTGCCTGCCACGTGTAATCTTTGCCTAACGAATGAAGAGATGGCTTTTTCCAATGGAACGTGACAATCAGTACGTCGTCGTCGGCACGTATTCAAGATTCGGGTCGCGAACTCAGTGCAGTACCGTTGTAGAATCGTGCTACCAATTCATAACTACACAATAATACAATTTCATGGTAATGTTTTTTTTGGCGCTCCATTGTCTCTGTCTGAAGGGCGTGACAATTTAATTGATTGATTAAGTGACATTCCAAAGTCCTATTTTATTTGTTATATTTTTACTTAAGACATTAAAAGTAAATCCCTAATTAAAATTACAAACTTTCACGAGAGGCGTGGTGCATTGGTCACACCAGCTCGTTACGCGTTAAGTCCCGGGTTCGATTACCCGTCAGAACAAAGATTTGTTTCATGGCTTTTATTTGTAATTTTTAAATATAATTATAATATTAAATATAAATATTTGTTATTAAAAAAGATATTTGCCTTTGGTGGTAGGCATTTACAAGAAGTATACAGACCGTGAAGTATACAGAACTTAGTTGTGTTTCGGGATTAGTTGTAAGCAGTTATTTAAGCAGCAGTCATCTCTATTTATTGACCGCACCCCAGCCGACCATCAAACGGGGTGCTGTCATATGTCGAGTCACATCAAAAAAAATCACACCTATTTCATCATTTTTTTAATTCGAACATTACTCCTATATCTCCTACGTACACGTACGTATACGGAAAGTCCGGGATTGGAAACGAACTGGCGTGAGAACTAATACGCCACGCCTGCATTAATTTTAAAGCTATTCTGTCACTTTTAGAGTAGTAGGCAAACAGTTCGTGGTCAAAGCGACCGTAGTGTTGTGGCAGTGCAATGGTTACACAAACCGAGAGCACGAGTTTGAAACCACCCACCAGTACCGGTATATATCTACTTTGGTTGTCCTGTTTCTATGATACAAACAATTTGGTAGCTTAGTATAGAAATGTAAATAAAAATTATAAAAAAATTAAAAAATGTCCAGACTGTCGATTCGGGATAGTACCACCACATGCAATTGTACAACTGATTCTGTTTCAGCCCGGAATAATGGGTGCAACTTCTACTTGCAGTTATTTAACCGAAGTCGTATGATATACGAGTGTGTCGAGCCACAATAAAAAAGATACGTCAAGTGTGAAGCCTGTTTAATGTATAATAAATATTATTAACATCCATTAGATGCTAATGTACTCTTATTTCCTGTATTAAACCGTCACTTATATCCAGTTTCCGGTTGTCCGTTGCCTACTTAGACACTAAGTACAAACCAATTCATGTGTGAATTTATTACTTTATATTATTTGCAGTGATAAAATATGAGTAAATGAATGACTGTGCTCTAACCATGATTATACAATCAATGAGGGATTCCAGAAATACGAAATATTACAGTCTTCAAAACCGTCTTTTTGAAGAGACAAGCTATCGTCTACAGCAGTGTTTCCCAACGTGGGGCCCACGCCGCACAGGCAGGCAATTTGATAGTTGAGGGGGGGGGGGGGGGGGGGGCAATTTGAAAATGGACTCGACACGACTTTAAACCTTTCGCTTTGGGTTATTCAAATGCAATGCAAAATATCTTCAGTCGTCGTCATATATTTTCAGTCGTCGGCGCTCTTAAACTTGCTTACTATCAGGCAAGTTTAGGTCATATTTTCTATAACAATAATTCAGTTGCCTCAGTCGCCGGATAAAATCAATCAATAAAGTGGAGCGGGGATAGGAAGAGACAATGGAGCGCCACTTTCCACAATCCTTCCTCGCTTCTCTAGCATCTACAATTCTCTTCGAATTCTCGCGAAAAAGGGTTATACATTTATCTTTACATTATTTTTCTTTATACATCTTACAACATAAAGTACATCAAATCACATGAATCATAATTTAATGGTAAATCAAATGAAAAAAAGTAAGATAATTTGTTTATTTATCGTCATGTTGGTCGAAGCGCATCAGGGCTCTAATGATCTTTGACACGGGCTATGGCGCCTGCGCACGATCCTTTAGGATCGACGGATCCTCGTCGTGATCTCCATAAATCAGCGTTTGAAAGCGAATGCGCCGCGGCCACTAACGCCGTGGGAATGGAAGACCTCTATTTATGCAAATTGTTTGCGGACTGCCGATCAGGCTTCACATCACCTCTACATAATTAAAATCCATACGTTGTATTTTCTAAACTATGCGCGAACAATGATACATGAATTAAACAAATTTTATGCGGCTAACTATAGCATTTATTTTGGTTTACATTTTACAATTTTTTATTATTCCGACGTTTCGAGAGCCAAACCAGATGACACCGTCAGTTATTTTTGCAAAAAATTGAAACAAACCGTGAACAGAAAAACAGAATAAAAATGTAAAACGTGGTAGTTTTGGAAACAATAACAGCATCAACCAACACCTCAGTCTCTTCGTGACCACGATGGCTGCAAAGCCCTCGAAACGACGGATTAATAAAAAAATGTAAAATCTAAACCAAAATAAACGCGATAGTAGGCCGCATAAAATTTGTTTAATTCATCCATACGTTGTTTTACAATTTCATACCAACATTAAATTCGCATTATTTTACAACAAACATTTTATTAGGTGAGATTTTTTTTTTTCATAGCTTTTATGTGTGTTTATAATGGCTCGACATGATAGCGCCTGGGGTTAAGCTGAAGTGCGGTCCATGAATGAAGGCGACTGCTACTACAGTTAAACAACTACAGGAAGACCGCACTCCAGCCTAACATCAAGCAGGGTACTGTCTATAATCATAAGTAAAAAAATAATGACAATGTTTTATGTATTTATATATTATAGGAACGTGATACGAGTACAGTAGAATCTTAATAACTCGAACCTCAATAATCGTAACCCTCAGTTAGTCGAAAAAAAATATCTTTTTCTTACGCTGAACCACCAAATACACGATATCTTCAATTATTTAGATTTTACAAAATGGATTTCTTGCGAGTTTTTGATAGTTAATATTTATACTCTATAACTCGTATTTCAAAAGTAAATCCTTTTTATATCTCAAATATTTTGTTAAGTCGAAAACTCATTAACTCGATTTTTTTTATTTCGAGTAATCGAGATTCCTCTGTAATATAATAAAATTGCTGTCGCAAAAACAACCAACTCAAAACTTATATGAAATTGAGTGTCCTTAAAAGTGCAAAACTTGTATGATGGGGTTCATGCACGTTAAGGCAGGGATCTTCGACGATATCCTATTTTGAGGTACTTTTGACGATCAAATAACTATACTTCTTGAAATGTTATCAACTCAAAAAAATATGTGTAAAGAAGAAATGCTCAAAAAAACACTTAATCAAACAGAATTTACAAATACTTTATATTGTTTAAGATAAAAATTATACAACTTTATCACAATAATAATTTTGGCTTTCTAAGTTCTCGGTTTTTTTAAGCGATAACCTTTAGATTTGTTTCGTAATTATGAATATTCAATTACTAAATTGGACACTTAATCGGCTAGATATTTAATTTAGTACACGGTTTTCTGAAAATTAACAAAATGTTGTTATAAAAGGTAAATTATTCGTACGAAAAACATCGCACGTTCAAAACTAATTTTGTTAATAACGCAGATTCCTCGCCTTAAAATACTGGTACAGTTAGTTATCTTATATATCGGGAGAATACGATAATAAAACAAATAGCAGTGGCAATTACTGAGGGCGATGTCACGCAATGAAGCGATCGGGTTCCGTCAACACGTGCTATACAGTACCGTTTCACATTTTTTGCTCTTTATACGAGTGACACCAAATTTTAGGCTTTTTTGTAGATATTTTTGTATTTTTATTGTAGCTAGACATATAAAAGCATCTTGCTTGATGGTAACTGCAGTGCGGTCCGTTAATAGAGGAGACTGCTACTACAGCTAAATAATTGTAAGTAGCAAGCCTAGTTCGAACCGGCAACTAACAAGCTGCGGGCCGACCGCGTAACTCAATGAGAATGAGCTTCATTTTGACAGTTAAACTCCATTAATAAGCTTTCAAAATAAAATTGCGACCGCGCAACAAACTGAGAATTGATGTTTATTTTCTTACCAGTTCGAGCTCGTTAAAACTTATTGTCCAAATGAACAAAAGTTGTTTTAGACACTAACAGCGGCCGCGTAATTTTTAGAAAAATGGGAATTAATTGTCATTACCATTGAAGTTGCGCCGACCGCGACCCTCTGATCCCGAAACACGACTAAGTCACATTACGGTCTGTCTGTATACTTGTAAGTGGTGGTACTACCTTGGATCGGCAAACTGGGGACCACACTTACCACTCCTAAAAACTGATAGGCAAACAGTTGGTCATTTTCTCAGTGTGTCGATCCTCCACTTTAAAATGTACAGACCGTGAAGTGACTCAGTCACGTTTCGGAATTAGCTTTAAAGTTGCCTGATGTTAGACCGCGTCGGAGTGCTAGACCGCACAATAAATAAATAATAATAATAATATTTAAACTTTATTAAACATGGTTACCCTATTCACACGCGAGTGTTTTTAAAAACGTCTGATCTATATCAGATTTCGTCGACTTCGTCTCTTGTCCAATTAACTACAGTTAGTACACTACCTCGTACCATCTAACCAGATAATTTTGAGTGTTTGACGGTATTTTTAAGCAATCCTAACTTTATTAGCTTTTTAATAGAATTTGATGCTATAAAAACATCGTGAAAGGCCCCTTATTATAATAATTAGTCTTTTTTATATTAAATTTATTTTATATTAAATAGCCCTTTTATATATTAGCCTAATGGTAAATAGGTTAAATAACAAAATAGACTAATTAAAATTTTATAGTAAATTCCCCGAGTTCGATACCCGATGGCAGTTGACTGATGTTTTTTTTACTGTGACTCTTTATACGACAGCACCCCGCTTGATGTAACGCTAAATAAGCAGTCGCAACCACTATACCGGCCTAATCCCGAGATGATGGTGGCAGGCAGACTGACTAGGCACCATAGACACCCACAGCAAATATCCGCCTCTTTTTTATTTTTAATAACAAATATATGTAATACTTTGTTACTTTGATAAGGTAACAAACAACGTTTTACCTTTTATTTGTAATATTTAATAATTATATTAAAAATAATTTTATATATAATTATATAATATTTGAAAATATTTGTTAATAAAAAAGAGGCGGATATTTGCTTCGGGTCTGGTTATCAAAGAGTGGAACCCTGTCTACCGATCCGGGGTAGTACCACCACTTACAAATATACAGACCGTAAAGTGATTTAGTCATGTTTCGGGATTAGCTTGTAAATTGCCGGTTCCAACTAGCCCAGCACAGTGGATGTGACTGCTACTTACAGATATTGAATTATAGTAGCAGTGACATCCATTCATGGACCACACTCCAGCATAACATCAAGCTAGGTGCTGTCATATGTCGAGTCACATTAAAAGCATTAGCGCATTAGCCATAGCCAAAAGGTTAATACATATTTCTCATGATCGTGTTCAATAAAAGTAAACAATAAAAATAAATCAATAATATTTCATTAACTCGTTTTTATTTATTGAGGATATCATTTGCGAATGTTGTATATTACTGTTCGTGTTACTTTTTAATAAAGTTATTAATGTGAGCACTTAAAGGAACGCCTTTCTCGCGTGTGATAATTTTAAAAGCTGTTTTATACATGGAGTTCAACAACAATTATACGTTTTATCATATTAATATTAAATAACATTTGGGGAATGCAAAACGACGATAAATGAGGGCTTAAGTATTTATTAATATAGGCAACCGTGGCGGTGTAGTGGTAGTGCAATGGACACGGCGAACTATTTGCACGGGTTCAAAACCACTTGGCGGTACCAACATCGTACACTGGTACTGACATCGACTTGCCTGATAGTAAGCAAGAGGAGGTCCAAGAGCACCAACGACTGAAAAAACAATTCAGTTTACGGTTGCCACAGTCAACTCTTAATACCAGCTCTATGGTTTTGGCACTAGGCAACCTTCTTAAGGGCACTTTCTTGAGGGTGTGTCTGATTTTTTATAAATTGATCCATTCACATGAGATTTATACATGATTAGAGAACCCAAGGTGAAGAATTAGGGAAACATCGCTCAACTGAAATTTAAACGACTTTTTCTACTGTTCCAGAATCGCACTTGGGTCCGTGGTGATCAGCAACAGGGTTGGTTGTCATGGCAACAGGTTCCTGGTACTGGAGTATCTTTGTACGCTGCCTACTACGACCAAAGACTGCCGCAACACTATATACGGATTTTGGCTATTTTTGATGGTAAAATTTTTAATACATATTATTTATTTATTGATATTAATTTTAATAAGGGTTTATTTAAATAAAATTGTGGGTAAAACCGAAATATACGTACAAGCTTTGATCATAGATTATCATATTAAAAATATATGATCGATGCGTATAAGAGCAAAAACTACAGGTACAGAATAGTGATTTTAAAATACTACCGGGGGAACATTTTCGCAGTGCCCACAACCATAGAACTCGTAAGTAGAGATTTGTGGATAGGATAGAGAATTATGTCAGAATAGTGGAAAGTGATTCTTTATTGTCTCTGACTATGAGGCGTCACACTTTGATGATGATGATCTCATAGCTTGATGGAGCCATATTCTAAGTTTGTATGATTCAATGTGACATAAATATTTTCTTTACTTAACTAGGTACTTCTTGCTCGTTCTACCTGTTCTTTTCAAACCTTGTATTTTGTAGTTCGTTTAGCTAACTGTTAATACTCTAATTAATACTATGTTTTACTTAAGTATATGGAATATTTAATTCAAAAATAATTATTTGCACCCAGTTATTGCAAAGGCTATAACTAGATAATCCCTAAGGCATCAAACTCGCCAAAGTTTTTTTTTTAACAAAAAAGTTTCTAGTTCGTGGCAAGTGGCGCTCCATTGTCTCTGCCTACCCCTGTAGGAAAAAGATGTGACAAGTTTGGCTGATTGATTTTTTAAACATTTAAGTTTGTGAAATAAAATATTTATGTATCAATTTTATTTTACTTCAACATTATTTTAGATAACATAATTCATTTAATGTGAAATTTATAAAGTACGCGAAACATAATTTAAAAAGGCAACTACACATAGCATGAATAATTCATTAACACTTTAGTTTCTGTTGAATAAAAAAAATGTATTTTATACCATCAAACTCGCCAAAGTTTTTTTTTTAACAAAAAAGTTTCTAGTTCGTGGCAAGTGGCGCTCCATTGTCTCTGCCTACCCCTGTAGGAAAAAGATGTGACAAGTTTGGCTGATTGATTTTTTAAACATTTAAGTTTGTGAAATAAAATATTTATGTATCAATTTTATTTTACTTCAACATTATTTTAGATAACATAATTCATTTAATGTGAAATTTATAAAGTACGCGAAACATAATTTAAAAAGGCAACTACACATAGCATGAATAATTCATTAACACTTTAGTTTCTGTTGAATAAAAAAAATGTATTTTATACCATCTTAATCGGTAATTAATGTTTCGTGAAGGATGCGCACGCGCCGCAAGCGCTCCTTTAATATAATTACACAGCGCATCTGCTTTGACGTTATTATAAAATTATTCAGAAAAAAGTATATATTTAATTTTTTAATAAAAATAAATGTACACGCTTCTAAAGTGCATTTTTTCTATGATCATGCTAACTATAATGAATAGCAAATACAAGACACGATGAACATAAAAGTAATCGACAGGTGTCCATAAAAACATCTACTCCATCCTCATAAAGAGCACAATGTTGCAATAATAAACAACTCCCCGTCTTCTCCTTCAAAGTGTAATTGAAACTCGCTTACCTTAAGAAGCCTTCTTGAAATACCATAAAATTGAACGAACCCACGTCCAGAATAAAATTCAAATAACAACGCTTTAAATGTTAATATACTGTTGTCACAGACTGCTTTTGCATTCAGTCCCAAAGGATCTCAAAGTAAGATAAGGGCTCGCTCATTTGTCACCCGTGCTAGAGTGAATCTTGCATAAATTCCATTCTGTGCCAAAGATAAGTGCGAGCATGCACGACTATCGATGCCGGAGTCCTAACTATTTGCACAGTCATTGGCAATAGTTAATACAGATGTTTTAAAAGTAAATATTTCACAAGCGAGACGTGTGCGGATTGAGATCTCCAATCCAGTTTCTCGTTTTATCTCTTGACACTCAAACATCAATCGCTGCTGCTTATCTGATCACAATAGAACACAATATTAATTTAGCTCTTAAACTTGTCTGAAATTTTACAAATGATGCTCCCAACGTGATCGTATCTCTTTTTTATACAGCTACCTGTATAAAAAAATGCACTTTTCTTTTTGTTGTTTGCTTTTATAATCTTATACTTAAAAAGGGCCAACGTGCAAAATACGGCTCTCCGATAAACTCCCTCTCATTTGTCACTCCACACGGAGAGAACGTCGTGTAAATTCCAAGCGGAGGTGCAGATAAACACAACTCTGACATTGTACTCCAAGAGACGACTTATAGGGCACAGGGCTTAACGTTTCCACTTGCTCTTTTATTCGTGCGAGCGTGAAATACAACTCGTAACCCACAATTTATACTTTCGAGCTGCAATCTCGTACACGCTTTCGTTAGATTAATTTTCTTTTAGAAGGTGCCGTATAGTATTTATATAATATAATTAATTACAAAGGCAGTATAATTTGAGTATTGAAGAGTTGGTAAATTAGTGGCTTCCGTAATAAAAGTGGTTGTTTCGGGCTCGCTGCTGAGTATGTATGAAAGCATTCCGATCTGAGTTGAGATAAAGTATAGAGTAGCATGGAGTTTATGGTAATGATAGCTGAGACAACTGCATTTGCACGAACGTGGTACGAACTAACAGCTTTCCTCTCACGAGTTCCATGTAAGATTGTACTGAGTATATCACGCCTAATTAAATTACTTTCCCCTTAGTTTTTATTCCTTTATTTTTATTCACTTATACTTATGTATCTCTAATATAGTTTTAGTATACTTTTTGTATTTCTTTTTTTTAAATATAAAGTTGAAAATATCTTTATAAGTACAACCGGCAACTTTCATAGCTTTATAAATCTTTTTTTTACTGTTACTCGACATAGCACTCGCCTGATGTTAAGCTGAAGTGCGGTCCATGACTGCTACTACAGTATAATAACTGTTAATAGTAGTCACATCCATTATGCCAGCCTAGTTGAAACCGGCAACTTACAAGCTGAACCCAAAACGTGACTAAGACACTTCACGGTGTGTATACTTGTAAGTGGTGGTACTACCCCGGATCGGCAAACTGGGCACCGTCGACTACTAGGTACTCTTCTAAATGATTAATTCTAAATGAACAATATTTAGAAAAGAATGGAATGAAGTGGAAAATATACGAGATGCCACATTGTAAAAAGCGTATAGTAAAACTGAAGAAGTCGGTTTTTAGCACGTTTTCTCCAAGTAAACTTGTTAACGTACTTTGTTGTATGAAAACTAACAATGTAGACAATTCCCACTGCACCACTAGCACGTGCTCCTATTGTTGAATGCAGAATAATACAATTATTTGAATTATATTATTATAATAAAATATATTATGATTATAGTTATAGTTTATTACCTTTCTAATATAGCTTGTCTAACTATAAATGACGCGCCCCTCCACTTTATTAGTTTATTTATATGTGTGAATTTAAATATTACTAACTATACTACTTCATTAGCGTGCTTTTACTTTTGTGTCTAACCACCAACTGAATGACCAATTGCAATTGCATTTTCGTTGTGTTACATATATTTTATATTTGCTCGTGTGCTTCTGACTCGACATCAGACCTCGACCTGCATGATAATAAGCAAAGGAAAGGTCCAAGAGTGCTAACGATTAAAAAAACCGACTCAGTTAATGGTTGCCTCAGGCGCCGTCATTAAGCCGATCAAACACTATTGTAATTCTATGTGATAATTCTGTACGTGAAGTGAAATTAAATATAGATATGTATAAAAGGTACGATGTTTTATTTTTACACATATAATTCCACATTTGTAACTGGTTTATATTCCCTGTGGGAATTAAGGCGTGACAATTTGATTTATAGACTAATTTATTGAATATACGTTGGTAAGTATCTGAAAAGTATCTCGAAATGTTTTTATGTGGGCGTGACCAAAAATCAATAAGGCATAAAATAGCAGATTTTTGCAGCTTATCAATCAATCAAAATGTCATGCCTTTTTCCAGAGAGATAGGCAGAGAAAATGGTGTGCCATTTGTCACAATTCTGACATAGCTGTGGATGCGAGGGAGTTAAGTCAGAATTTCTTGAGGATGTTCTCTCCATCCTATGACCTTGGATCCTTCAAGCGATGCGAAAAGAAGGACTTTAGGTCGGCATAGTGGCGGCGGCTGGGGCAGCCGGGAACTGACTCGGTTATTCCAGTCGTCGTCACTCTTGGACCTCCTCTTGCTTATCATCAGGCGAGTCGAGGTCAGATGTCGTGTCACAATAAAAAATAATATATATATATATATATCTGGAAAAAGGCATTGACAGGATTGATTGATAAGCTGCAAAAATCTGCTATTTTATGCCTTATTGTTTTTTGGTCACGCCCACATAAAAACATTTCGAGATACTACTATATATATATATATATATATATATATATATATATAAATCATCATGAAGACTAATAATAATAATTCCTAATGTATCTTTGTTCTATCATTATTTACAGCTAGATTATGGTTAAGCAATATAAATAAAGTAATCTATATACTGTGTAGGGAGTAGGTAATTTAGGTCCCGTTGTTGTGATATTATCTTTAGCGTGCGCTATTGTGCCTTATGCCTTTCTAAGCAATATTTTACTAACAGGAAATATAATTAACTGTTATTTATTATTTTATAGCTTCCTCTAAACCTACGCAATTTAAGATCGCAAGCGATTTAGAGAATTATCTGTATTGTTTTCCGCGTATACCTAATTTAATCTAATTTATATTATCTGTCAAATTAGCTCTACATCATAAGTACGATAAGCTCATAATGAGACTAATTGATGAGGTTTACTCATAAAAAGTTTTGTGTGTTTTTTCTTATTATTCTTTTCTTATATACATTTATAAATACATATACTATTTTAAAAGTAGTAGGCAGACTTTATTACATATAGAGATTGCAAGTGGTTTAGAGAATTATCTCTATTGTTTTTCGTAATACCTAATTTATTAACTGTCAATTGGCTCTACATCATGAGTGCAATAAGCTCATAATGAGGCTTATTTATGAGGTTTACTTACAGGAAGTTTTGGGTGTATTTTCTATTACTTTTTTAAATTACATATTTAAAAATGATAGGCAGACATTTGTAGGTCAATTTCCAGTGTGACGACCCGGGGTAGTACAGACAATGAAATGACTTAGTTGCGATTTAAGATCAGATTATAAATAGCCGGATCCAACTAGACAGGCATAGTGAATGCGACTACTACTTGCGGTTATTTAACTGTAGTAGCAGTAACTTCCATTTTTACTTTCTTTTTTATACTTCACACCATATTTTGTCCTATCTTGAAAAATAATATAGCTTCTTTTGTACACAGGTCGTTCTTATTCAAACGCAGATCAGCTCTTCTGTCAGACAAGGCCACAAAACCCCTATGAAATATCTGTGGAAGTAGTAGCAGCGAAACCAACAGAAATCTGGTGGCCTGGATGGGATACAAACTCTCTAAACGTAGAAACTCCTTTGCTTCTCTCATGTCCTCTAACGGAGCCTCTCACAGGACCATCTATTGTTTCTATCGTCACACAACCGTGCGATTACCCGACAAATGCATTTTACCTGGAACCAACTAAATATAAAAGCAATGAGAGAAATTTTACTGTATGTGTAAAGGATATGAAATTCGAGAATGATATTTCGACTGAATTAATTGAATGGATCGAAACTAACAAAATACTCGGAGCTGACAAAATTGATATTTATGTTGACCATATATCTGATGAGGTTGCAGATGTTATAGAATATTATAGGAATAATAATTTTGTTAGAATTTTACAAGTTCCTATTAATAGTCAAGAAAGACCTCTTTGGCAGCGAAGAAGGGATCACATTATAACATACAATGATTGTTTATATAGAAATATACATGAATCTCATTATATAATACCTCTAGACGTTGATGAGATATTGCTTCCAAAAGTTGCTAACAACTTGCACCATCTAGTTCTAAGACTCAAGGAATATGGATGGAATCCTACCATAAATTCCGCCATTTTAGTGAGAAATGTATTCTTCTTTGACTTCATGCAGGGCATTGATAAGTACAAATATAATAACTTACATAATAATAAAACTAAAATATATGTTAAAAGAGATGATGTGCGGCTTGAAGACTTTGATCAAATTGAACTAGTAGTAGATAATGATTTAGGTGACAATAATAATGTACATAATGTTAACAATGAAGTCATAGATTTTAAGAATGAGAAGCTCATTGAGGAATACAAGAATAGATGTGGTAGTGATATACCTGTACCAAGATTGGCACGGCATTTGGTACGATCAAATGTGATCAGCCCATTCGGCCATTACAGCAAGAGCTTAATGTTGACAAAGAATGTTCTGACTGCGTTTAACCATTACCCTCTGGCCAGTTTAGGAATGTCAGGATTCTCCGGATGGGCTGCACCTTTTAGCGAAGTTCAATTAAATCACTATAAGGTTAGTTAACTTCTACATTTTAAATCATTATAAAATAAAAGAACTTTCATTTCAATTTGAATTTATTCATACGTTAAAGCGCTATATCTCCACATCAGATCAGATGTTTCGTCGCCTCATAATTCTCTTGTTAATTGCTTTTATTTGTTGTTTAATCAGGAATCCTGCAACACGACAGTAGTGAGCGAGTGTGCCCGATATGGTCGACGGGCACGCATAGATTCATCAGCTCTGAAGCTACGTAGAAGACTTACTCAAGCCTTAGCACTAGGACCCTGTACAAAACATAAAATTAAAGGAACATAAAAGAAGGTTATATTGTTTTATTTAGTATATTACCTTTTCCATTTCTAAGTCTTGTTTTGTGTAGATAAGCATCAAACACAAAATGGAGTAAACTAGATAATAAATTTATAAAGTTGACGTTTTTAATATTAATAACAAGCAGTAAGATACAATCTCATACTTGAAGTCACGAACTCACATATTTTTAAAACTTCCATGTTCATAATACATCAAAGTTGGTTAAAGTAAGTTGTTAGATTGAGTAACTAGGCGAACATGACTAAAGATTTTACTATAATTCTTTAAAGTAAGGCTAAAAGAAATAAAAACATGAGTTTGTAAGTCAGCGTTGATTATACCCTTTATTTGGTGGAAGCAAAGAGATTAAATAGATATGTATTTATTGTCTTTGAGTGGAAGAAAAAATAAAAATGATGTTTTTTTTGTTGTGGCTCAATACGATGTTAAGCTACAGTGCAATCAACGTATAAAGGCGACTACCACTACAGTTAAATAACTGCAGTAGCAGTCGCACCCATAATGCTGGCATATTTGGAACTGGCATTTTTAAAAATAATCCCGAAACACGACAGGTTTGTAATGAAAAAAAATGGTTTTTTTACGGTCGGTTAAAATATAACTAGTTTTGTCTTTATTTTCATAATAATACAAAATGTCAATAAAAGAAAGAGGTTGATTTTTGCTCCAAATCTGGTTGTCAAAGAGTGGTAGGCAGTGGACAACAGACTTGTGTCGGGATCAGCTTGTAAGTTGCCGGTTTCAACTAGGTCAGCATAGATTGTGGAATCACCCTTATTAATAAACTGCACTCTAGCTTAACAACAGACGGGGTATTGTCATTATGTCGCTCCACAATAAAAAAAAGTTATTTGACATAATAGAGGTATCATGGCCCTAAATAACTTTTAAAATGTCACTATTGGCTTGATTTATTTTCACATAGTGAAAGCGATGATTCGGTCCGATTCCCTTGCAGCCATAGCCACTTCACTGATTCATTTACTACAGATAGCATCGGCTTGTTTATTATACATTGTGCGTGCGTTCCAGATCTCAGATAATGCAATATCGATGCTTACTCTTGGTAATCAATTATCCAACCTACTGAAGTAGAAAATAAGTGAATGGGATTATTCATTTTGGATTATTTTCGTTCAGATACTCGCGAGTTAGTTTGATTTAATTTTGTTTTCAAACAGAAGCTTTATGACCTAAAAAAATAAATTTTATTTAGTAGGTTCAAAAGTAGATTTTTAAAATGAATTTATTTAAAGTAGCCCATCTTGTGAGACTTGGATCCTTCCTACGATGTGTTTTCCATTCTAGAACTTGTCGGTCCCAACAACTTGTCCATCTATTCAACGAATTACAAATATGTGCTCTAAAGCGTTGAAGATTACGCTCGTCAAAAATAGTCTAATGGAAAGCGATTAAATTCAATTTCGCGCCTATATTTACAAAGGAAAATAATAACAATTAAAAATAACTACAAAAGTTTACAAGAGGCGAACTTAATGCCTTAAGGCATTTTCTATCAATTACCCTTTGGTGGATCTATGCAGTGATTTCTTCAGTGCAGAAAGAGAAAGAAAAGATCAAAAATTGAGAATTATTGATCGAGTATATAAAAAAATTAAATCGAAGTTTAAAATGAAATAGAGATAAAGTTCTTCGGTTTAATTGTTTCAAAGTTGTTATGAAGGTAGTGTATGGAGATAAAATCATTTCGTTAAGCTTTCAATAGAGGCAATCTTTTGATAATGAAACAGAGCCGGTAGTCGTACTGCATTGTCCCATTTCATACAACAATAGTGATACCATAATAATTATAATAAATAATACCATGATATATGTTTCAATATAATATAAAACATTTTTGAAAGAAAATGTAGTGACAAGGATTGACAAAGAAATGCTTGGATGGTTTGGACACATGGAAAGGATAAGTAAAAGTAGATTAACGAAAGGAATTTATAAATCTGATAGATGCGTTAAACGAGGCAGACACAGGAGGGTGTTTTCCGACCAAATCGGAGACATCCTCAAGAATGCTGGTTTAGACAATCGGACCAACCACTCTTGGACAATCAAACCCGAAGCAAAGATCCGCCTCTTTTTTTTATTAACCAATATTCAATGTTCAATTTAATTATTAAATACATATTACAAATAAAAGCGATGAAACAAATCTTAGCTTCAACCGGGAACTGAAAACGCGTAACGGCCTGGTGTGCTAACCAAGGCGCCACGCGTTTTTTTAGTAGTAGTTCTGGGGTTGGCAGACAAGACAACCTTCGCCGGTCTGCTTAAATAAAATTTAAAATATCCTGTATAGAGTATCTTTATCGGGTATCTGGTATAACTGCTGCGGAGATATTATCAAAATTGTTTATTGGTAGCTATTGTGCCGCCCGGTGCGAGATAAGCGATTGTCAGTGATTATCTTATAACAATTACGATACTTGCATATTTAAATAAATTTAAAATGCAGGTGCCTGTCATATTTGCGCACTTTGAAACACATTTTATAGATAATTGTAAATTTTATTGATTGACGGTCGAGCTGTATCGTAAATTTATATAATATAAATATATTTTTTATTGTGACACGACATTGGACCTCGACCCGCCTAATGACCTGACGACTGAAACAACCGAGTTAGTTCATGGCTACCTCAGTCGCCGTCATTATGCTGGCCAAAGGTGCTTCTTCACGCATCGCTTGAAGGATCCAAGATGGAGAGAACACATAGGCTGGCAAAGCATTTTATGTAACTAAGCAAAGGAAGGTCCAACAGCGACTGAAAAACCAACCTTCAGACAGCTTGTTGACGGTGACTGAGGCAACCGTCAACTGAATCGTTTTTTTTTCAGTTGAAAACGCTCTTAGACTTTACCTTGCTTACCATCAGGTAAGGTCAGATGTCTCGTCATAATAATATATTGTATATAAATGCCTCACAAATGAAAACATAAGTATGCAAACGAATCACAATCAAATTATTATATTATTAAATCTAAAAGCAATAAAATAAAATAATGTAGGTGCAGCTAATTTGAATAAGTGGTTATAAATAATGGCAATTTGACCGCGCATTTATTTGTTGAGTTTCTTGCAAAAACACGGTTGAGTGACGCGGGATGCCCGCAGACTTGACAGCGATGCCTGCCGCCCGGGGAGCTGTCGACGGATTCACTAATGTTTCTCAGACATTTACTAATTTGACCAGCAAGAAACTTTTACAGGGATTTGCGCACTTGACGCGATAATGAGTTGATACGCATTCTAGGAGTTGAAAGGAATAATAAAAGTATGTTTCTGTTTAAAACTTCTTGCGAAAAATATATAATAATAAATAGACGGTTTGATTTAAACTTAGGTACCTAAGTATGCATGAAGTAGTAAACGAAAAAAAGTCCAACGAAATGTTTTTGTTATTTTAAATTACTTATTAATATCTACCGAAATTTATTAATCTATAAAAACGAAAAAAAATCAAATATTTGCATAAAAAAAACATGTTTTTTGGCTGGCATAGTGATAAAGTCACAATAAATTATAGATATTCAGTTGGCCAAATTATAGATATTCTTTTGCCAAGTATACCGTGGTTACGTGGTTGTATTTTTTTGTGACTAGATATCTTACTCGAGGTCTAATGGAAAGCGTGATAGAGGTCCAAGAGTGCTCATGACTAAAAAAAGGTAGTTCACGTCTGCCTCTGTCATCATCATTATGCCGGCTAAAAATTTTACGTGTAATTTTTTTATGCCTAGCGCCGGATAGTTTATAAGGGGCACATTCAACTCCTGGCAGTTTATTCTATTGGAAGATTTTGCATGTAGCTGCTAATAGAAAACATGCAGACATTAATTGGAATTATTGCCACAATAAAAACATAAAGCAATAGTGGTAGCAGTAACAGAAGTTAAATCGGCTGTCTCAAATCAAAACCTAGTAACAGTCTAATTTTTTTACAAAATACATATTTTACAGATTTTAATGTTTAAACATGTTTTAAAATATTATATAAACTATAAATAAAATATATCTTCTAATGGAGTCACATCAGAGATAATTCCAAGGAGACTGACAACATTTCCCCTGTTGTATAGCAAGGCAGAATATGTATAGCCAGCCTTCCTATCTCCACACTTCTCCGTCAGACGCTTGAACAACTCCTTAGCCAGGCGCTTAGCTGACGGTTCCCCACGGCCCATCGTCTCTACCCCAAAGGGTGCAAATTCGTAACCAGTACCGAAGTTAGCGTATTTGTGTAGCTTCCGAGGGAGGCTGCAGTGAAGCGTCTCCAACTTCAGGAAGTGGCAGAGGAGGCTTGGGCGCTCCGGCTGGCCAACCCGAGCGCGGGGCACAGGACGGTGGGTGCCATCGCCCCCGTCCTAGAGCAGTGGCTGCACCGACATCACGGTGCGCTCACATTCCGGCTGACGCAGGTCCTGTCGGGACATGGTTGTTTCGGCAGATACCTGTGTCGGCTGGGTTAGGAGGAAAGTGCCAAGTGCCACCACTGCTCCGACTGCCCTGATGACTCGGCGCAGCATACCCTAGAGGATTGCCCCGCCTGGGCTACAGAGAGGGAAACGCTCCGCAGCGTGGTGGGAGCGGATTTGTCCCTACCGGCCGTCGTCGCTGCCACGGTGGACAGCAGAGAGGCGTGGGCGGCGGTGGTTTCCTTTTGCGAGCACGTTATGCTTGTAAAGGAGACCACTGAACGCGAAAGAGAGAGGGCGGACCCAAGAAGACGAGGGGTCCGCCGACGCGGTGGCAGAGTGGCTGCCGTGTCCAACCCGTAGCCCACATATCATTACGTATGCACACCCAGCCAACACGGCCCCGAAAGGACGGCAGTGCAGGGTGACCATAGCGCTGCCGTAAAAAGAGAAGGGTGGAGGGGGATCCGTAAAAGGCCCTCCGGGTATTTCCGGACCCCCTTCGTGTTTGCCGCTGAGATGGTCACCGCAGGAGTTTAGTGTGCACCACATAACCCCGTCACTCCCCTTAAGTGGCGGGGTATCCGAAAGGATTCTCCTGCGATAACAAAAAAAATTGTGTGGCTTGAGCTTCTCAGCAGAAATCGCCGCACTTCCCGCGCTCAACGAGGTCGCCTGGATGTGAGATGGGCTCATGTAAAGTAATAAATGGATGGAATAAAATTTACGAGTGCACATTTATCAACTATGTTGGAGGATCGAACTCGGTATCTTTCAAAAATTCTTTACAAAATAAAATTTAAAAAATCGACATCGTTAAGTAAGCTGGGTTGCTTAGTGCTAATAACCGTTGAGCTTGTATTAAAAGAATTGTGGATATGGGGGAAGCAAGGGAGTTGGGCCAGGATCGTGGCCAGTGGCGCTCCATTATCTCTGCCTAAAAAAGCGTGACAATTTGATTAATAGAAATTCGTTAAATAATATAACGCGTAGTTAATAAAATACATGCCAAATTAAGCGATTTACAGTTTCTACGAGCATTATAGCCATAATCAGTTAACTTAGGCCGGCATAATGACGGCGACTGAGGCAGCCGGGAACTACTCAGATTTTTCAGTCATCGTCACTCTTGGACCTCCTCTTGTTTATCATTAGGCGGGTCGAAGTCAAGGGTGTGTCACGATAAAAAAAAACATATTTTTTTAAAATATAAACGTTATAAATTAACTTACTATCTCGCGCGGTTCCTCGCGATTTAAAACTTTGCCTCAAGTTGGGAGCCTAAAAGTATTTAGTTCTAATACTCCTGTAAAATTTTCTAATAAGCACATACTACGTTTTGATTAATGACACCCAAATGTTAAAGGTAATATTGCATCTGCAATCGTAAAATATTGAGAAGATTTTTTATATGAAGATAAAATTTAATGAAATTCACTTTTAAACTTTATTACAATTTTCAATAGTTGTAAATTAATAGATTAGAATATGTTTTTAAATTGCATCTAACGATTTTATTTCAAACATTTATCTCGAACGAGTATTTAAAACTAAAAAGCAATCGAAGACTTAATAGTTATTGTTGCATTTTTTTTATTGTGACATGACATATGACAGCACCCGCCTAATATTAGGCCGGAGTGTGGTACATGAATGGAAGCACTGCTCCTACAGTCAATTAACTGTAAGTAGCAGTCACTTTCACTATGCCGGCCTAGTTGGAACCGGCAACTTACAAGCTGATCCCGAATCAGGACTAAATAACTTTACGGTCTGTATACGCCTTCAAGCAAATATCCGCCTCTTTTTTTAATAACAAATATTTCATATAATTATTAAATATTACTAATAAAATCTATGAAACAAATATAAGCTCCCACCGGGAATCGAACCCGGGACTTTACGCGCAACAAACCAATCGCTGGACACGCCACGCCTGTCGTCCAATATTTCGACACGGCATACGAGTCTTACCCCAAAGCTCACAAAGACAGCACTCCGACTGATATTAGGTTGTAGTGCGGTCCATGAAGGTAGGCGACTGCTATTACCGTTAAAAAACTACAAATATTAGTCACATCTACTATGGCACCGGCTACTTACAAGCTGATAGTCACAATACATTACAATAGTCATCAGAGTTAAGTGAAAGAAAGTAGTATTTTCTATTTTCTTAGATTTTTCGCAAACATTGATTAATGAATTAAACAATTAAATAATGGGGTCCCATAAAACACAAACTCTAATCACAAGTCCAGCAAACTGCCAAACCAGATGACACAGTCAATTAATTTTGCAAAAAAATGAAATAAACCGGGAACGGAAAAAAAATATCAAAACATCAAACGGAGTAGTTTTGGAAACAATAACAGCATCAACCAATAGGACGACCAACACCTCAGTCTCTCCGTGACCACGATGGCTGCAAAGATCTCTAAACGTCGAAATAATAAAAAAATGTAAAATCAAAACCAAAATAAACGCGATAGTAAGCCGAATAAAATTTGTTTAATTCATGAAAGAAAGTAGTTTAGATCCCTAATTAAAATACTCGTATTATACGAGTATTGTTTGACATGTCAATGTTACCTACCTACATAAATAATACCATAAGAAAGTCACAAAGCATTTCGTAATGGATGTTAATGATCATAACAATATGTTGTTGGTTTACAATCTTGGCAAATTTATCTTAATGGCACTTCAAGACTAATGCCATACTCTTGCAGCAACACAAAGAATCATTTGTGCAAGCACATACGAGTATTTACATTGTGTAGGAATTATTATATAATATATATTAAAGCTTTAGTTTAAATTCTCATTTGGTTACAATTTCGCTATTTGTAATTAGTAACAACTATTTTTTTAAGTTTTTTTTATTGTGACTCGACATATGACAGCACCCCGCTTGATGTTAAGCCGAAGTGTGGTCCATGAATGAATGTCACTGCTACTACAATTCAATAACTGTGAGTAGCAATCACATTCACTATGGCGGCCTAGATGGAACCGGCAACTTACAAGCTGATCCCGAAACGTGACCAAATCACTTCACGGTCTGTATACTTGTAAGTGGTGGTACTACCCCGGATCGGCAGACTGGGTATCACTGCCTACCACTCTTTGAAAATTATGAAATTATTCCTAATTATGAAGTATGACCGGCATAGTGACGGCGACTGGGGCAGCCATGAACAAACCCGGTTTTCTTAGTCGTCGTCACTCTTGGACCTCCTCTTGCTTATCATCAGGCGGGACGAGGTCAGATGTCGTGTCACAATAAAAATAAAAAAGTATCCACCAATGGACAATGCTGTTACAGAATTTATCTCTACAACTTTGGTTCCGTAACTTTTAGTCGTAGAACCAAAAATAAAAAAGTTATTAACGATAAAATATGAAAATTCGAAAACAATGTTCATTTTGTCGATATAATATTTTCTGCTTTATTACAAAAAAGTGACATCAAAGAGTCGATGGATTTTTGAGGAATTACAAACTTACAAAAACTACAAACTTTTATGAAATTTTAATTATATATTTAAATAGGGATTTACAGCGATGCTTACACTATTCCCCAGTACTAGTATACAATAATATGACAGGGTAAGCATACCTATAGTTATCTCTCATCTTTCAATTATTAAGAAGATTTTAAAAAAATATTTTCAAATAATCAAAATAATTTGCCCCATATAGCGTAAAAATCATTCGCAGCTCTTTTTACAAAGATGGCGGCCGCGAGACAAGGAGGTTGCGACTGCCGTTAAATAACTATTAGTATGCAAGTAACAGTAGCATCCACTATGCTGTTCAAGGTAAAGCCGGTAACTTTCACTCTGATCCCGCTGATTAAGTTGAATGCAACCACTTTTGACCATCATAGTCACTTAAACTAAGTCTTTTTTTCATAAGTCGGTACTCTTGGACCTCTTCTGCTTACTGTCAAGAGAGTCGAAGTCAGATGGTACCAAAAAAATCTACATTCTGTATACGAAAAGGTTCCTGTATTTTTTTTTGTGACTCGACATATGACAGCACCTGCTTGATGTTAAGCTGGAGTGTGGTCCATGAATAGATATCACTGCTATTACAATTCAATAACTGTAAGTAGCAATCACTTCCACTATGCCGGCCTAACTTACAAGCTGATCCCGAAACGCGACCAAATCACTTCACGGTCTGTATACTTGTAAGTGGTGGTACTACCCCGTATCGGTAGACTGGGTACCACTGCCTACCACTCTTTAAACTGTCATTAATGTCGAAGTATGGTTATGTAAAATTAACAACCAGGCGAGTAGTTTGAGAGCCTTAATGAATCTGAGACATCACACAATTGAATAGCGTTTCGATTGAACAGCGTCATGCGTGAACAAGTTTCGAAGCTCGCCGGGTTTGCACCCACCTAATGCAAGAGCCATTCAATTGTGCCACATCACTCTGAGGACCTCCCACTACGCACAACACTACTGTAGGGCAAACATGAACATTCATTGTGACACTCGAGTGTAGACAAACTTCAAATCATCGTTCTCATCGTTCTCATCATCTTATTTTAAATTTCTATCCTAAGCTACTAAAAGAGTGGTTTAGTTACAAAAGAAAACTTGATTTTATTATATTTTGATTTAAACTGACTTTATCTGAATTTAAACCGACCCGACCGAAGCCAGGCCGCGCCGTTTCGAAAGCTTTGATAATTTTTTACCCACTGAACTAATATTACTAGTGCTAGTAAAATTAGTTCAATGTTTTTACCGCATCCATCGTGTTCGCAGGGAGACATTGCTGCGAAGCTTTCAAAAATAAACGCAAATGTAAGAAATAATAATGAAAATATTAAAATGCCAGTCATAGTAAAATACAAGGCTCAAAAACATAATAATATCAATCTATCAAATTTTCACGCCTTTTTCCATAGGGATAGGCAAATACAATAGAGCGCCACTTGCCACGATCCTGACACAACTACCTCGATTCCTTCATATTCATAATTCTTCACAAGAGTATATCTTAGACCACTTACTCGTAAAAAATGGCGCTCCAGTGCCTATCCCTCTGCGAATTAAGGCGTAAAAATCATGAAATGTTAGATAATAAAGTAATTTTCTATATAAGTTTTAATTGAGTTATAAATGTAATTATTTTATAGAATTAATAACTGGCATTACCTTTATACGAGGAAGTCTTTTATGATTTAGACATTAGTTGAACTTCGTAAAAGGTTATTGTATGAAATTAAAATAACAATAGCAATTTAATAAGAAATCTTGTGTTTAGAAAGAAGTTATTATTTTTATATCACAAATAATCAAAATTATTTTATTTATGTTAGAATATATTAAATTATTATTAGAGTTAGGTTGAGGTTTTTAACATTTTAAAATTCTCCACGCGACAACGTAGTTAGAATCCCTCCTCAATTCTCAATTTCTTTCTACAAGAATTGGCCTAGAAAATACTGCTTCCACAATCCTAAAATAATTCTTTAGCTTTTTTTATTTTTATTGTGACTCGACATATGACAGCACCCCGCTTGATGTTAAGCCTAAGTGTGGTCCATGAATGAATGTCACTGCTACTACAATTCAATAAGTGTGAGTAGCAATCACATCCACTATGCCGGCCTAGATGGAACCGGCAACTTACAAGCTGATCCCAAAACGTGACGAAATCACTTCACGGTCTGTATACTTGTAAGTGGTGGTACTACCCCGGATCGGCAGACTGGGTACCACTGCCTAGAACTCTCAATTCTCTTAATACATAAGCTCTATTGTTAAAGACATTGCGGACCACTGCTATAACAAATTATAATAGAGGCATCTTCAGGCATCCTACCCTAATAGACGTCAAACTTTTACTGGATCCGCGACGATTTGCTCCGGCTCTGGTTGTCAAAGAGTGGTAGCCAGTGGTGCCCAGTCTGACGATCTGGGGTAGCACCACCACTTGCAAGTATACCGACCGTGAAGTGCCTTAGTCGCGTTTCGGGATTAGCTTGTTAGTTGCTGGTTTCAACTAGGCCGGCATAGTGGATGCGACTACTACGTAGAGTTGCCTCAATTCCACTTAACATCAAGCAGACCACACTTCAGCTAAACATCAAGAAGGGTGCTACCATATGTCGAGTCGCAATCAAAATATTAATTTAACCAAAACAAAGCGCCCGCGAGCAACGGAAAGCTTTGATTACCTTCCCAACGAACGTTAAAACATGAAATTTCCCAAAATGTGCCTCGTTAAGTTTTAAAAATATGAACACCAAATAACTTATAATTTAAAACGAATTAGGTCCCTTGAATTAGCCATCGTCCAATTTAAAACAACTTGGAAGGCAAAATAATAACTTTTACTAAATTACAGGACGAAGACAAAAGATGTTTCTTTTATTTTATTTTATTTTTTAATTGAGGCACGACATATGACACACATCGCCTCTTTTAAGCTGGAGTGCGTTCAATAAATGGAGGCGACTACTACCACAGTTCTTACCTAAATGTAAGTACCATCTCCATCTACTATGCCAGCCTAGGTGGGCCTGGCAACTCTTAAGCTGATCCCGAAATGCGACTTCACTACACTTACTTAGACGGATCGACATTTAAAATATTTGTTTAAAAAATAAAAGCAGACATTTGCAAAGATTAAGAATAGATTAGTCACAATTCGAAATCAGCTTAAAAAATGACGGTTTTCACTAGGACACTATAGTGAATACAACAATTACTTGCAGTTATTTGAACAAGCTAGGTTGCCTAGTGCCTATAACCATTGAGCTTGTATGAAGAGAATTGTGAATGTAAAAGAAGCGAGGGAGTTATGTCAGGATTGTGGCAAGTGGCGCTCTTGTCTCTGCCTATCCTTGTGGAAAAAAGCGTGACAGTTTGATTGATATTTAAACAATTAAACAAATGTAATTAGAAGTTGTATCACTTTTCTGTCCTAGTTGGAAATCTACAGAGTGGTAGTCGCCTCCATTCATGGACCGCATTCCAGCTTAACAACAGTCAGGATGCTGTCATAGATTAAGGTGACCGTGGTGTAGTGGCAGTGCAATGGTTACACAAATCGAGAGCACGAGTTCGAGACCACCCACCGGTACCAATGTATCTTTGATATATGTACTTTGGTTGTCCTCTTTGTATCATCAAGTGCTTGTATCATAGAAAATTTTAAAAATATATATTATGTCGAGCCACAATAGAAAATTAAGAACATAGCTTTCTATCAACCAACTTCCTTATTCCTGATAGCATTACACTATTATTACTAGAATCAATAGCCCAGAGGCGTAATTTTCCCACGGATTAACGCGCCTAATAAGCGGACTGGCCAGCTATGTCAATTACTAGGAAAGATAAACTAGGTCCCGTTCCCTATTGCCTGTAATAAAAGGGAATCTAGATTGAGAAACGACTGCAATTAGTGCGTTTTATAGTTTACTTCCCGCTGTTAGAGTTCTATGCCTTCGTGCCTTTTTGACGACAGGCGGTAAGTCCCGGATCCCGGTCGAAATATTTGTTTCATAGCTTTTATTTGTAATATTTATTATAATTATAAAATTATAGTTTCAAAAAATAAGAGGTGGATAAAAAAAGTGGTGCCCAGTCTGCCGATTTTGGGTAGTACTACCACTAACAAGTGTACAGATCGAAAAGTGGCTTAGTCGCGTTTCGGGATAAGCTTATTAGTTGCTGGTTTCAACTAGGCCGGCATAGTGGATGCGACTGCTACTCGTAGGTATTTAACTATAAAAGGAGACGCCTTCATTCGTAGACCTCGCTCCAGCCTAACATCAGCTTGGTTGATCAGTTTTTTTTTCTATAAATAAGATTCTACATCTGACCTCGTCTTGCCTGATGATAAACAAGGGAGGGACTCGTCTCAGTCGCTGTTACTATCCCAGTTCGTGCCACTACATAAAAGAGGGATAAGAGGTAAGCATAATTAACGCACCATCTTCTATGTGTGTCGAGAAATACATCACAGCCATTAACCGCAGTAATGATTTCTAGTCGGAATGGTATTTTGATTTCATTAGTATTTCGTTACAATCGATTCAATGGTACTAAAATACTATTAAGCTGCCCTATGCAGTCAATGCACTATTGAAATTTATCGTATCCTGCGAATCTACCGCCTCCAATGCCTCCAGAGTGTGGTCATTGAACCTGGGAATAGCGTTAGGCTGTACTTTAAGGTACAGGATAGCACGATGAACCCGGATGAAGATAGTTTATTTATTGTGTATTTGTGGACCAGCTTGCTTAAAACTCAATAAAACTATACACAATCACCGTTTAGCAATGAACGAAGGAAAATATGTAAATCAGTCTAACCACATAACATAAATGAGATTTTGAACGACGCTTCTTTTATTATTATTTTTTATTTTACAAGGCTTTATGGCTCATAGGTGTGAGCATATCTTAGCATATGCGTGTGGAGGTATTTTTATATCGTCCATTTGTACATTTGAAATGGTGCTAGGAAATAAATATAGCATTTATAAAGATCCCATCTCAAAGATGTCGTTAATTTTTTACTTCACAAATTGTGTTTATGAAGCTTGCTGGCTGGCGGTATTGCGTTTTATGGTCAAATGCTTACAATTACTTCATAATGTTTATTTTTATTGGCTTGTGTTATTTCTCTTTAACTAATAATATTTTCTTTGTAATATTTTAATGATTCTCAAGTTCAATATAGCTGGGTTGCCTAGTGCCCATAATCGTAGAGCTTGTATGAAAAGAATTATTGATGTCAGGATCGTGGCAAGTTGCGCTCCATTGTCGCTTTCTATCCCTGTGGGGAAAAGGCGTGACTATTTGATTCAAGTCTACAATTACAATATTATACCTATTAAGTGTAAAGACCGTAAAGTTTCTATGTCACGTTACAAATTAGTTTAAAAGTTGTTGTAATTCGCCAGACCGGCATAGTGGATGCGACTGCAGTTGCAGAGATGTGCCTTTAAAAGCAATCGTCATTACTCATCCTCTGCTGGGCATAGGTCATCCCTAGTCACAGATTATATAGTTTTGCATACCGATTGTCCTGCGGAATAAAAAAATAATTAAAATATTTTCTTTGATTTTGCGCAAATTAATTAATGAATTAAACATATTTTATGCGGCTTACCATCGCGTTTAGTTTTGGTTATTAAATTTGCAATTTTTACAATTTCTTATTATTCCGACGTTTCGAGAGAGAGAGAATAATAAAAAAATGTAAAATCAATAAGCAATATAACGCATAATAAGCGCATTAGTAAGCCGCATAAAATTTGTTTAATTCATTACTTTTCGGCCCCATCAAAATAAGCTTTGTGCCCTACACGTTTGAGTAAAAATACCCTTAATCGAGCAAAACCGTTAATATAACAAATTATATATTTTAAATTCTGTTACGAACACGTATAATTTGCGTTAATTAAAACAAATTACAAAATTAAAATTAATAATACAGTTTGACTCTAATTCTATCCATACTTTACAATGGAAGTATAAGTATGGCATGAAAGGCTACATGTTTCATACTACTCGTATAATAGCTGTTATAATTCAAAAGACAGTAAGGGCTATACGAAGAGAATTGTGAATGTAAACGAAACAAAAGAGTTGTGTTGAAAGAGTTGGATCGTGAAAATGGCTCTCCATTGTCTTGTTCAACGAGACAGATTGTAAGTTAAAGCGGACTTTTTTTATTGTGACTCGACGTTTGACCTCGACATGCCTGCAAGGGGAGATCCAAGAGCCATGCTCGTCAAACTATGTCTCCAGTATTAAATGAATGACAAATTTCTAAAACAAAACCCTGTGCTTTGATTCTTATTCGTTTGCATAAAACGTGATTTTACTTTGAATTTTTGTCTACACAACCAAAAAAAGTGATTTTCTTTGAGGAAAGAGTCGGCATTTAATAATATCTATTTACAAACCCGCTTAAGACTTGCTCGCCTGTGTACCTTTTTTGTGCAATAAAGAGTTTATAAATAAAATTTATAAAGAAATGTAATTTTGGTTTTGCGACCGTGGTATAGTAGCAGTGCAATGGTTACACAAACCGAAAGCACGAGTTCGAAACCACCCGCCGGTACCAATGTATCTTTAATATATGTACTTTGGTTGTCCTGTTTCCATGATACAGTAGCTTCAGTAGCTTAGTATAGAAATGTAAATAAATAAAAGAAGAAATCACACGACTGAAAACTATTTAAATTTTTCATAAATTGTATATTGTATAATTTTTATTTGTGTGCATCTTTATTGTGTTTTGCTTGACGACAACAAATATTTCCATAAACATCACATTTAGGTACATGGCCCCGAGTGCATATAATGACAGGCCGTTCAGTTCTTACATTAACGTGACACCATTTTTAATGACGGCTTTGTGAGTTCAGAAATATCGATGCGTGAGCTGCATTTCATGTGGGGGCCTCTACTAATGTTTTTTATACTAAAGTATATATCCTGGCAGATAAAAAACGCTGACTTTTTAGCTTCGCAGTATAGGTGAGGATCAGAAGATCAGAAGAGCGATGGACGATTACGGAAGGAGCAAGTCCGCGCGTATATACTTGTGCACATTAAATTAAAAGTTAAAGTAAACACAGTAAAAGTAAAACAAAAGTAGGTGACAAAACAAGCTATTGCGCAGCTGGAATACTAGCGCTCTTTTTCTGCCGGGATCTATACATAATTCCATTTTTTTTAACGTAATTTAACACTTTATTTGATTGTATTTTCTTAGATTTTGCGCGAACATTGATTAATGAATTAAACAAATTTAAACTATCAAAACACAAAATAAACGCGATAGTAAGCCGCATAAAACTTGTTTAACTTTATTTGATATTTTAATAAAATTTCTCACATCCCTATAATATCCTTTCTAAACTACACCACATAGATTATTTCTTACTATTACTTGCTTACTATAAGACAATCCAATGTGGGACGGCTCTGCCAAGTATCTTCTTAATGCCCTGGATTCATTGCAACGCCGAGCTGTCCGAATTATAGGTGATGCAGAGGTCACGTGTACTGTAGAGCCCACTACGCAGACATGGCGGCTCTGTACGTCTTCTATCGCCTATACCACGGAGAATATTCCTTGTTCCCACCTCGTCTTTACACTCCCGTAATACCCGCACAATTCGGGGAAGCATTTTGTCGGCAGTCGAACTAAAAATTTTGGAACGTCATTCCATTTGTAGAAAAATCGACAAATGGAATGCTTTACCGGCCCATGTCTTCTCTCCATCCTATAGCCTTGGATCCTTCAAGCGATGCATGAAGAAGGACCTTTGGCCATCCGTAACCACGATGGATGCAAAGCTCTCGAAACATCGGAATAATAACATCGATGGGAATAATAAAATAAAATTGTAAAAACAAAACCAAAATAAACGCGATAGTAAGCCGCATAAAATTTGTTTAATTCATTATAGTTAATCAAGTTTGTACCACTTAATCGTTGTAATTATTCGTCATAGAAAATAAAGGCCACATTTTTCAACTTAACTGGATAAGTATCCTATTAACAATTATAGGTAAATATATAAGAGTAAAAATGTAGTAGGGTGAGGTAGACGTCTCAATTATCTGGATAACATGCTCGTGGCTTCACCCCGTTTGTGGGTAATGAAGTAGCCCCTTAAAATTAGTTTACATCAACAATATTATATAGAACCATCATGTCTCACATTATATAAATTTTTTATTTAATTATTTATTGTGACACGACATTTTACAGCACCCCGCTTGATGTTAAGCTGGAGTGCGATCCATGAATGGATGTCACTGCTACTACAATTCAACAACTTTAAGTAGCAAGCACATCCACTATGTCGGCCTAGTTGGAACCGGCAACTTACAACCCGAAACGCGACCAAATCACTTCACAGTCTGTATACTTGTAATACTACCCCGGATCGGCAGGCTGGGTACCACTGCCTACCACTCTTTGATAACCAGATCCGAGACATATATCCGCGTCTGTTTTTTATTGTAGTAATAGTACCTTACTGTACTACATTATTAACGAATATTTGCAATATTTATTATAATATTTAAATATTACAAATGAAACAATTATTTGCTCTTACCGGGAATCGAACCCGAGACTATACGCGCAACAAACCAATCGCTAACTGACGTGTTAATATTATCACAATAAAAAGTAATATTAAATGTCTCCTTTTTTTATTATGACTCGACATCTGACCTCGACCCGCCTGATGGTGCCTGATGGATAAGCAAGAGTGCCGACGAGTGAATAAACCGAGTCAGTTCCATAGAGACATTATGCACTCGATGGTCAGTTTATGGCTGCCCCAGCCGCCGTCACTATGCTGGCCAAAGGTGCTTCTTCACGCGTCGCTTGAAGGATCCAAGGTCATAGAATGGAGAGAACACATGGGCAGGCAAAGCATTCCACTAGTCGATTGATCTACAAAGAAAAGACGCACCGAACTTTTTAGTTCGACTGCCTATTCGGTCGATAAAATACGGATGCTTTCCGGGGACCTGTGCGGGTATTGCGGGAGTGAAAAGACGAGGTAGAAACGAGCTCCTCGGAACATTCTCCGTGGTATAGGCGATAGAGGACGCACAGAGCCGCCATGTCTCTGCGTAGTTGTAGGGGCTCCAGAGTTCGCGTGACCTCTGCATCACCTATGATTCGGACAGCTCGGCGCTGCATTGAATCCAGGGCATTAAGAAGATACTTGGCAGAGCCGTCCTAGAGGTGCGAACAGTACTCCGCAAGCAAGAGCGAATCTGAGCCTTGTAAAGTAGCAGGCGAAGCTCTGGCGCAAAGAACCGCCGCACCCTGTTCAGCATGCCAAGTGGTCTTAATGGCCCTCTCGATGTGGTTTTAATGGCCCGCTCGATGTGGTTTTAATGGCCCGCTCGATGTGGTAAGTGGACTTGTCAAAACGACGCACTTAGGTAGACCCAGGAGGGTATTTTCCGACCAAATCGGAGACATAATTAAGACAGCTGCGTTGCCTAGTGCCTATAACCGCAGAGCTTGTTGTAGACCGTGAAGTGATTTGGCCGCGTTTCGGGTTGTAAGTTGGCGGTTCCAACTAGGCCGACATAGCGGATGTGCTTGCTACTTACAGTTATTGAATTGTAGTAGCAGTGACCTCCATTCATTGACTACACTCCAGCTTAATATATGCGGGGGTGCTGTCAAAGAAAAGTTTTTAAAAGCAAAGTCGCTGGTTCTCTCTCGCATAATAAATTCTGAATTATTTATTTTACCGGTTAGTGGACGGTGATTGTTGGTAATCCATCTTACTATCATTTGCGGTCATGGCATCATTGAGCTTTTTATGTAAATATTATAAAAGTATTGAAAATGTACGGTAACTTTTTATATACATAGAATAGTAATCGACTATGTAAATAATCTTAAGGCGATTACTTAAATAGTACTCGTAAAAAGAACATTCAAACGAAAATGACTCTGTACATATTTAGGCTCAATAAAAGTAATGGAGTTTATGGATGACTTTTGTGAATTTTCAACCACCACTTTTCTAGACCGGGAAGTAACTCGGTCGCGTTTCGAGATCAGCCTAAATTTTTTGTGTGGGTCGACATAACAGCACCTCGCCTGGTGTTGAGAGCTAGAGTGCAGTCGATGAGTGGATGCGGCTACTTACAAGCTAATCCCGAACGTTAATAAGTAACTTTAAGGTCTGTACACTTGTAAGTGGTAGTACTTCTATACCCTGAGCCCCAGTTAGGAAGACCACATAGACAACCAGATCCGGAGCAAATATCTGCATTTTTTATTTATTTAATTAATTATTTAATAATAAAAATAAAGGCTATGAATCAAATTATTCCTCCGAGCGGGAATAGAACCCGGGGCTTTACGCGTTAAGGACTGGTCGTCAAGTTTTGCTGTCATTCTATATGCATCATAAATAACACTTATAACGGCGTAGCGGCTACCTATATTTTCCACGTAGGGCAAGGAAAGCAACTTATGAACAGTTAGGTGATTAGGCACCTGCTCCCGGCTTCCTGGGCCCGGTGAGACCAGATCAGTGGAGGAAGAGAACCGTAAGATGCAAATGTATTTCAAATGCAACGCCATTAGAGGCCAGCGGTTAACCAACGCGCTCATTCATCTTATTAGAATTTATTTACATTTACAAATGATGGAGTAATGTTTGTTTTATATATCTTATTACGGTATTTATATTATCTGTTACGTAGTGTTATTTATTTACTAGCTTATTCTCGCGGTTTTACTTGCGTTTAAATACTGTGACTCATAAAGTTACTCGGATATGATCCATCAGCAGGTACTCCAGATCTTTAATTTTTTATCAGCCTGTGTAAGGTCATAGTAAAATAACAAGGGAGTTGTGTAAGGATCGTGGTAAGTGGCGCTCCATTGTCTCTGCCTATCCCCGTGGGAAAAAGGCGTGACAATTTGATTTGATTTGATTAAAATAACAATATTCGTGGTATTTTTTTAGATTTTTTCGAACTCGGTTTTCTCAGTCGTCGTTACTCTTGGACTTCCTCTTGCTTATCATCAGGCGGGACGAAGTCAGATGTCGTGTCACAATAAAAAAAAATTATGCGGCTTACCATCCCCGTGGCGTTTATATTGGTTATTGATTTTACATTTTTTTATTATTCCGACGTTTGGAGAACTTTGCAGCCATTCGTGGTTACGGATTTTATGCGGCGATAATAAGCTTTACAAAATTTGTTAAAGTTATGTTGCTAAAAATTCATAAAAAACACAAAAACATGATGATGAGCACAGTAAACATCTTTTTTCGAACATACCCAAAAATAAGTTCACGTAGAAAATAGTACTATGCAAAGAGTATGTATTATGGAAAAGTATCACTAAATTAAATAACAAAAAAAAGGCGCATAGTTCTTTTTACTTTTACATTATTCGATTATACTCGTATAATAGGTCTTCTTTTGAATACATATTTTCTTCTGTCAACCGTCAATCATCAGTTTGATGATGACGAATGGTAAAGAATTTAGTGAATATAAATGTAATGAATATTCCATGAGATGAATTATACGCGTACCTGTATTCGCCTGACATTTTATAGTCTTTCTTTGTTAAACGGACGTTCAGCGTTGTACAGATCTATTAAGTCAAGAATTTGGAACTACACATAAATTTTGGTTTAGGCACATGGAAAGGATGAGTGAAAGTATATAGGTAGATGCGTTTAAACGAGGCAGGCCCCAAAAGGGTGTTTGCCGACCAAATCGGAGATATCCACAAGAAAGCTAGGTTGCCTAGTGGCCATAACCATAGAGCTTGTGAATGAAGAGAATTGTGAATGTGAAGGAAGCGAGGGAGTTGTGTCAGGATCGTGGAAATTGGCGCTCCATTGTCTCTGCCTATCCCTGTGGGGAAAAAGGCGTGACAATTTGACAGATTGATTGACATAAATTTAAGCTGGAGTGTAATTGTATCAAGTTGTGTATGTATATTGTATAATAAATTACATTAAGTAATAAGTCCACTGGTCGGTGTACCAGTTGACACCGACCAGTGGAGACTGTACCGATCATTCCAGTCCAGTAAGCATTTTTCTTAATTTTTTTTTAAATATTACAAAAGGTGGACTTAAAGCCATGAGGCGAAGAAATGGACTACTATGGAGGCGACTACAACTGCTCTTAAATAACTACAAGAATTAGTCGTATACACTATGCTGGCATATTTCAAGTTGATTTCGAAACGCAACTGATCACTTCACGATCACTACATGTACAGGTATACCTACTTGTGTTACTACCGCGGGTCGACATACTGGGCAAATGACCACCAACTGTTTACCTTTCCATAAATTGTATTAATATAATAATTTTGTCTAGATATTATTTAATTAATAATAATAGAATTCTTTATTGCACATAAATATAATAACCACAAAAGAGTACAAGAGGCGAACTTAAATACCTTAAGGCGTTTTCTACCAGTTACCCTTTGGAAGATGTATCCGGTGATTTCTTCATTGCAGGAAGAAAAAGAAAAGATATATAATTTTGAATAATAAAAAATAGAAATAATATATTAATCTCATACACACTACATATTCGTAAATACATACATATACATACAGAACTAGCTGTGCCCGCGACTGCGTCCGCGTGAAGTAGTTATTTTGGGAATCATATTAATTTTTTGTTTACGTACCTGCTCAGCTTTATTATAAATTACCTATAGCTGTTACCCGCGACTTTTTTTAGACGATTAAATTACGTAACTAATGGAATATATTTTAAAGTATACGTAATGCGTAAATTATATTTTCAGTTTTATGTTCTTGTGCGCAAAACTCGCAGCCGCTTTGCAGCAGCAGTCTGCCGAGAACGCTGAGTCCTTTTTCTAGGCATTACAGTGACGAAGAAAGAACGAAGGAAATGAAAACTTAACCAAACAAACTGTATGCTTAAACTAAAACCTAACCCAATAAGAATTGTAAAACCTAACCTTGAAAGAATGTAGATGACACCTACAGGTATTATTTACAACAAAACAAAAATAAGTGTTATTGTGAAAATATTAGAAACAAAATACTATACTTAAAACAAACACTACCTACTATAGAGAAAACTACTACAAAATGAAATTGTGTTATATAAAAAAGGATTTTGCACGATGATATTTTATCGTTAAAACAAATTAACGCTGCATTCAACCGATCAGTAGGGAGCCGACCGCATAGTATGCTTGTCTGTCTATAAATGACGCGCCCCTCCACTTTATTAGTTTATTTAAATGTGTGAATGCAAATATTACTAACTATACTATTAAACTTCATCACGTTCATTCCTCCTTTGTGTCTAACCAGCAACTGAATAACCAATTACTGCATTTTCGGTGTGTTTTATCCATATTTTATATTTGCTCGTATGCGTAAATGCAATGCGTCATTTCGGCTTAGACAGACTATACCTCGTACAGCTACATCCCCCTCCGCCTCGCCCGCAAGCACCGCCTCTCCTCGCCCGCCGGTTAGCGCTCATCATGCGACGCGTGTGAATTTTGTTTCAGAGTTATTTTAAAATTGTATTATCTTATAAGATGTTTATTGAAATTAGGTGATGTCAATGACAATTTTGTTCACAGGTAAATACTCTTAATTAATAACACATTAATTTCGATAAATAATAATATTATTATGTTAATACAACTCTGACAAATAATTTGTAATAATGCATTAATTTAGACCAAATTTGACTATCATAAAAACGGTTATTGTGAGTTAATCTTAAAAGATAGACATATACGGTCGCGGACATTTTTTTAGATAATTTAAAGAGGAATAATTCTTTCATACATATTTTTTGGGTATCTCTAACGGTTTTCGCAGCGCACGCAACGGAAACCCTCAAAGACGAATAATATTCCCCGTTTTTTCCACATTTTCGACGGTTTCTTCGCTCCTATAAGTCGCATCGTAATGTTTTATAGCCTAAAGCCTTCCTCGATAATTGATCTATCCAACACAAAAAGAATTTTTCAATTCGAACCAGTAGTTCCTGAGATTAGCGCGTTTAAACAAACAAACAAACAAACAAACTCTTCCGCTTTATTATATTAGTATAGATAAATACGTGGGGTACCTACACTGAAAGTTTTGCGTAAGTTATTAATAAAACAATTTATATGTAAAGAAATATATTTACTGCTTTTCGAAGTACTTATTCTTCAACATGTGATACAAAAAAACAATTGACACGCGGGTAATCGTGTCAATTTAAAAAAAAACGAAATTATTGAGTTTCTTATGTTTAAAAAATATAACATTCTAAATTCAAAGATTTATTAGCGGCCAGAAGTAAATTATTCTGTTTCTTCAGCATGTGTCTTAGTTCAAAGATATAGTGAAGAACTTTTTCTTATAGACTCATATTAGAATGTTGTTTGAACGAGTATGGGATGGACGTGTATGCAATCATCGTGCGACAGAAAGTGGTAGTGAGCATGAAAGGCTCCGTTACAGCAATGAAAACTAGAAATGGCAGATGAAGTGCGTGTAACGGGAACATTAATGACGTTGCTCTGAGAGCAGCCAGGATTATGCAAACCACAGCGAGGAGTGGAATGCGAGCCAAGGTCACAACCACACCGTTACACTGTCATGCTCATCACAATGCACAACACAATATGGCGTTGCGGTTAATGCGCTCTTATGTCAATGTTGCCAACTGGGAAACTACGAGTATATCTGCGATATCAGGCGATGTATCTGCGTTATAAACAAAACGTGTTTTAGGCGATATAAGCTTGAGATTTGCACATCACTTTTGAGCGTGCGATGTTTTTCGTACAAATAATTTACCATTTATAACATTTTGTCAATTTTCAGAAAACCGTGTACTAAATTAAATATCTATCCGATTGAGTGTCCAATTTAGTAATTGACTATTCATATTTACGAAAAAAAATCTAATGGTTATCGCTTAAAAACCGATGAAAAACTTGTGATAAAATTGCATAATTTTTATCTTAAATAATATCAAATATTTGTAAATTATGTTAGATTGTGTTTTTGAGCATTTCTTCTTTACAAATATTTTTTTTGAGTTAATAACATTTTAAGTATAGTTATTTGATCGTCAAAAGTAGTACCTCAAAATAGGACATCGTCGAGAATTGCCTTAATGCAAAAAGCGCGCCCAATTCACGTTACCTAAACTAAATAGAATTAACGACATTGGCGTTACATTAAAATATAACATTGTTATATAAATTTTAAAAAAATATTATTAAATAATGTAAGGCGACCGTGGTGTAGTGCAGTGCAATGGCTACGTAACCCGAGTGGCACGGGTTCGAAAACCACTCACCGGTACCAATGTGTCTTTGATATATGAACTTTGGTTGTCCTGTTTCCATGGTACAAGCACTGTAGTAGCTTAGTATACAATTAGTATAGCTTAGTATTAGTATTAGCTAAGTATAGCTGGTAATAAAAATTAAAAAAATAATAAAATTTGAAGGACATTTTTTATAATTTAAAACACTAAATTATAAGACACTAGGTACACATGAGACTAAATTATATCAATGAAAGAAATAGTGGTAGGTGCTGGGTTTGAAACTCAGATAATACAAGTATTGTACTTAGTATCATAAGTATAGTATCATACAAGTATTATACTTATATGATCTGAGGTTTAAGAGAATTTGAATATCAAATTCTACTCGTATATACTACCTTAACAGTAGTCTGAAGTAGTCATTACTTTAGACTTATTTCTTAGCTTGATGAAAAGTTGGAGTCCGTGAATAGAGGTGTCTCCTAAATAACTGTAAGTCTTTTTTAGTCCTTTAATAACGACAAGTAACATACAGGAATTGTTAGAAAAACTTAGACGGTCATTTTATCCGCTATGAAAATTTCTCCAAACCAGTTAGTTACGTGAGCCATTATAAACGAGTGACCCTACATTCCATACTTTTTGCATCCAGCTGAGCAATAAAAGTTCTCTTACAATTACGGAACCCTTTATAATCTTGTCAAGTAGGAAGCAACGGTGTACTCGTGCCATAGTGATCGCTACTAACTGTTCCTAACCACTAGCTGTGCCACGACAAAAACTCGGGCTCCATGGGTCCAGGCGACGAGATCGCATTCATTAGGGCTTCAACACCGTTAGACAATGTCTGTCTAGACTTCGATTATATCAGATTTTTAAACGGCAACAATATTTCTACCTGAAAAGGCCGTTAAAACAACAATACCTTATTTATTGTTTTTGTAACTTGATATGACTTACTAAAAAATATAATATATAACAAAATATAACAGAAAATTTGTATAGACCGTGAAGTGATTTGGTCGCGTTTCGGCATCAGCTTGTAAATTGCCGGTTCCAACTAGGCCGACATAGTGGGTCAGATTGCTACTTACAGTTATTAAATTGTGGTAGCAGTGACATCCATTCATGGACCACACTCCAGCTTAACATTAGGCAGGGTGCTGTCATATGTCCAGTCACAATTTATATAAAAATAATTTGTGGATGTGAGGAAGCGATGGAGTTGTCAGGATCGTGGAGTGGCGCTCCCATCCATTGTCTCTGCCTATCCCTGTAGGAAAAGACAATTTGATTGATTGATTATTATGACAGGACCTCGCCTAGTGTTATGTTGTGCGATACGAATGGAGGCGACTGCTATCACAGTTAAATCCCGAAACGGGACTAAGTCACTTCACGTGTGTGCACTTGCGAGCGGACTTCTACTGCGCAAGGCTTTGTGTTCATGTCTTGTCATCTCGTTCGTGAGATCATGTTACTTGACTTGGTGTTTACTTTGTTTTCCACGAAACGATAAGCTCTGTAAGGATGATAGTTCTCAGGTGCCGAAAGTAAAATAAGAGATTAATTATATTACTTTTATGCTTGAGAGAATAGTGTCAGGATCGTGGCAAGTGGCGCTCCATTGTCTCTGCCTATCCCCGTGGGAAAAAGGCGTGACAGTTTGATTGATTGATTATATAACGTAATTATGTAAATAGATACTTGACAAGTTGATCTTTATTTTTTACTAGCTGCGTAAACCGGCGTTGCCGGGTCTAAATACATCGAACACTTAATGGTTAAATAATCTCAGTTTTTTGTAGGTAGATATTATACAAAGATGTATACATCATCTTTCATCTTTGTAACATTAAACGTATGTTGTTGTGTTTAGTGTATATAAAATTGATTTATTAATTAACTGATCAAAATAATCATAAATCAAATTCGAAAGTAGTTTGTTATTTAAAAAAAATGTTTTTATGCATATTTACAATTTTATAAACAACTATCTGAAAGTAATTCGGATGATATAATAATAAATAAATAAAGTAAAATAAACAAATAAATTCATGATAAATTAACCTAACGATTTAAATTATTTTTTTTAATATAAAAACTACTTAAACTGACTTAAATATAAAAAGTTGAAATATCCTATCGCTGCCTTTTTCGTAGGCATTATCAATGCTCAACAACTTTTCTTTGAAACTCAATCATATAACTCACATCGTTGAGGCAGCGTTCGTAAGAAACATTTTTGTTCGTCCGTTTTTTCTCCGACTTACTTTACAAATCCGACTGACACAAAAATGTCTTTTAATTTTTTAATTAATAAGCCTATTCCACTTACAAATAACGTGGCTTTCTATTGGTAAAAGAAATTTTATAACCTATTCTGTAGATCCAGAGATTACCTCCTACAACATCACAAACATTACCTCTTTAAAATATAGTATAGATATAGATATACGTATGACATAAACATTCGAACGGTGACATTTTTCTTACTTAGAGAATGTTTCTAAACGAAAATTCCGATCTGAATACTTTAAAGTGGAATTTACACAGCTCTAATTATCACCACTATTTAATTTATTGTTTATTTTATTTTTGTAAATATAATATAGCCTATATTACTCGACGAACATGTAGCTTTCTAACGGTCAAAGAATTTTTAATATAGGTCATGTAATGTTTGAGTTAAATCATAACAAACATACAAAATATCAAATCTTTCCTCTTTATAATATTGGTATAGATATGTAACAAGAATGGATATTTTAAGACTGGTAGGCAGTGGTGCCTAGTTTTCCAATATGGGGTAGTACCACCACTTACAAGTATACAGACCATGAAGTGACTTAGTTGCGTTTCGGGATCAGCTTGTAAGATGCAGGTTCCATCTAGGCCGGCATAGTGGATATGACTACTACTTACAATTACTTAACCTCCACTCATAAACCGCACTTCAGAACAACAGGCGGGTTGCTGTCATGATGTCGAGCCACAAAAAACAATTAAACGGAAAATAATGTTACTTGACAAAGAATTCGAAAGTTAGTCTTTGTAATCGAGTTCGACGTGTTCTCAATTAACTTTGACTCGATTTAAAATTTATTTTGTGACGGCATTAGGTATGCCGGCAAATGTTTGCTAGCAGATATGAGCGAAATTACTAGGGAATAGTAATTTCACGTCGTTTGTCGTTCGGTCCCATGGTGTAACGGTTAGCACTCTGGACTCTGAATCCAGCGATCCGAGTTCAAATCTCGGTGGGACCTATCTTTGTCCAAATATTTTCATTTTTTTTTAAATTGTGTATTATATAGTTATTTTTATTTATTATACATTTCTATACTAAGCTACTAAAGTGCTTGTATCATAGAAACAGGACCACCAAAGTACATATATCAAAGATACATTGGTACCGGTGGGTGGTCTCGAACTCGTGCTCTCCGGTTTGTGTAACCATTGCACTACACCACGGTCGCCTTATATTTATTTTTTTACATTAATGGTGAATATATGATTATACTCGTATTTTAACATTTTTTAATTTACATGTAAATATATTCCATAAAGTAGATAGAATAAGGAATAGCACAGTGCACGATAGATGTTTGAAAGAAGATGTAGTGACCAGGATTGAAAAGAGGAATGGTTTGAGCACATAAAAAGGATGAGATTGACGAAGATAATTTATAAATCTGATGTGGATAGATGCGTTAAACGAGGCAGACCCTGGAGGGTTTTTTCCGACTAAATCAGAGACATCCTCATAAAAGCTAAGTTCCCTAGTGCCATAACCGTAGAACTTGTATAAAGAGAATTGCAGAATTGAGATAAACGAGTAAGTTGAGATAGAATCGTAACAAGTAGCGCTCTATTGTATCTGCCTATCCCTGTGGGAAAAGGCAGAAACAATTTGATTGATTGATTGATTTTACCATTATTTATAAATCAATTATTTTTCGTTCATAACTTTATGTCTTCTGTTACTACTACACCGTGGTGTAGTAGCAATGCAGTGGTTACACAAACCGAGAGCACAGGTTCAAAACGATAGTAAGCCGTATAAAATTTGTATAATTCATTAATCAATACTAATAGTATTTAGTTCATAAAAGTTTTTTTTTTAATTTAGTTTTATTAAGACTCGATATTTGACCTCAATTTACCTAATGGTAATAGTATTTAATAAATATTTGTAAAAAGTAATAATCAAAAAGGACTTTTCAAATAACAAAGTTTTAATACAATTTTTTATTACTTGAATAAATAACTACATCAAACACTTATTTCAATGGGAAGGATGGAATTGTTTCCTGTGTTTCGCCATTACAGTTTTGACATCAATTTCAACTCGAGTTACTTTTAATCGCAGTTAAAAGTATGGGCTAGGTTGCCTAGTGCCTATAACCATAGATCTTGTATGAAGAGGATTGTGAATGTGAAGGAAGCGAAGGAGTTGTGTCAGGATAGTGGCAAGTGGCGCTCCATTGTCTCTGCCTATCCCTGTGGGAAAAAGGCGTGACAATTAGATTGATAATTATAGCTAATATACTTTTATATAATAAATGAAATAAATATGGTATTAAATATCAATCTAAATATTAAAACAAATATTGGCTCTGACCAGAAATCGAACCCGAGAATTTACGCATAACGTGCTAACCAACGCGCCGATGGTTGTCATGACAACCGTGTCCATAACAAAGGACCAGCTGTTATAAAGACCTGTCAGTGGTTTTTTGTTGTTATTCGTAGTGTTAAGTTTATTTAATCAATAATGCATATTAATAAAGTGAAAATAATTATGGTTGGACCAAGTGGGGTGAGTAATTAATATTTTGTTACAAATAGTGGCAGGCAGTGGTGCCCAGTCTGACAATACGGGATAGTACCGCTTACAATACCGCTTACAATGCTTACAATATACAATACTTACAATATACAGACCGTGAAGGCGTGTTTCGGGATCAGCTTGTAAATTGCCGGTTACAAGTAGGCCAGAATAGTGGATGCGACTGCTACTTACTTACAGGTAAGTAGCAAATACTTACTTACAGGTAAGTAGCAAATACTTACCTGAAGTAGCACCATGTCATTAAATAATTGATTCATAAATAATGGTAAAATCAATCAATTAATTTGTCTCTGCCTTTTCCCAGGGATAGGCCGAGACAATAAAGCGCTACTTGTCACGATTCTGTCACAACTTACTCGCTTATCTCACATCGGCTATTCTCTTTTTACGAGTTTACGGTTATGGGCACTAGGCAACCCAACTTTTATGAGGATTTGGTCGGAAAAACCCCTTCAGGGTCTGCCTCGTTTAACGCATCTATCCATTAGATTTATAAACCACACTCCAGCTTAACATCAGGCGGGGTGCTGTGATATGTCGAGCCACAATAAAAAATATAAAATAAAGTATAAGAAAATTCAATTAATTCTTCCATCTGTCTGTACATCTGTCTCGTATGAAGAGGATTTTGGATGTGAAGACGAGTTCTCCCAAGCATACAACCTTGGATCCCTAATGCGACGCGTGAAAAGGCTCCTTTAGCCGCATAGTAACGGCAACTGAAGGGACCGTGAACTCTTGGACCTCCTCTTACTAACCTTGCTCAAATGTCAAGTTACAATTTCAAAAATAATAAAGTCTTGGTATAGTTTATCGCATGATTTTAAACGCACCATAACGTAAGCTAATGCAGGCTTCTCTGTCGTTTAATTCAAATATAAAATAACCCCTTTCACGGTATCTGATATTAGTCTCAGAGATTTAACATCCATACACATGAGTGAAAGTAAATTAACGAAAGCAATTTATAAATCTGATGTGGATGGATGCGTTAAACAAGGCAGACCCAGGAGGGTGTATTCCGACCAAATCAGTGACATCCTCAAGAAATCTAGAATGCCTAGTACCCATAACCACAGAGCCTGTATGAAGAAAATTGTGGATGTGAAGGGAGCAAGGGAGTTGTGTAAGGATCGTGGTAAGTGGCGCTCCATTGTCTCTGCCTATCGCTGTGGGAAAAAGGCGTGACAATTTGATTTTGATTTGATTTTTTGACACATGTTGATTTTTGTATAGCGATAGGAAATCTAGTTTTTCGGTGTAATGGCTACTTCCAACGCGTCTGAGATATCTCCAGCAGTAATAATAGCTTTTCTTGTTACTTTTACTATCTGTTTGATAAAAAAAAAATGTAAAGTTAATGTTCTAAAAACATGTTACATGATACCGCTGTATCTGATACCTTGATTCTTTGAAACCATCGTTTACACGTTATGATTTGTATCATGATACGGAATTAATAATACATGTTGCGGCGATACAATTCTCAGCGTGAATGGCCACCATAAGATGAGACCACAGAACAGAGAAATATAGTTTCTGTTTCTCTGCTCTTTGGATGAAATTGTACCACTATTTTTTTTTTCATTAACAAATATTTTTCATATCAAATTGATTAATTAAATACTGCAAATAAATAATATGAAATCAATTCTCGCTCCGATCGGGAATCGAACCCGGGAGTTACACGAACTGGTGAGATAACTAATGCGCAGTGCGGGTCGTCAAATACGTATGTACTTTACGACCACATAGGTACTAATATATAATTTGTACAAACGTTCGAGGAAGTAGGAATGACAAATTATAAGTTCTGTAAAATACCGTTTTCTTGACGCCTAGAAATATAACATTTAGAACTATGAAGTAAACATTGAACTAATATTATCTATATACTAATATTATCGTTAGTAATCTTAGCCCTATTTTTTTTCTATACTAAGTTACTAAACCTGCTCATAAACAGTTGATCAAAGTACAATTAATCAATCAAATTTTCACGCCTTTTTCCATAGGAATAGGCAGAAACAATTGAGCGCCACTTGCCACGATCCTGACTCCCTCGCTTAACTCATATCCACAATTCTTTTCATGCAAGCTCTACTATTATGGGCACTAGGCAACTCAGCTTTCTTAAGGACGATTTGATCGGAGAAATCGATCAAATCCTGGATCAAATCCTCCTGGATCTGCCTCGATTAATGCATTCACATTGGATTTATAAATTTCTTTCGGTAATCTACTTTCACTCATTTATTCCATGTGATCAAAGTTCTTGTTTGACCATTTGTGTTGGGTTTGTGTGTAGGCCACGGTCAACTTTCAAGATCATTCTGAAATGCGATAGTAATGATACTTCCATGGATCGGCAAACTGGTATGACCTTTCTTAACCTACCACTCTTTAACACCCAGACCCGGAACAAATATTTGCCACATTTCCAGGAATTTCCACCGAGCGGACTGGGCTTTTTGTGGGTACCTACGAGAACACCAAATGTTAATGGACAAGTCATTTCGCAGTTGGATTACAAGAATCAGAGCTCCGACGTTGTTGACCAATGCTCAGATCTTGTCGTCAAGTACATTTCACAAATAACATTGTAATAATATTGGCTAAAAGATTGATTTCGTTTCAGAGTGGAAAAACGTCTATAGCTAATTTTTTATCAGAATCATTAAATATTGAAGAATCTGTTACACCTAGACCAACGCAAGGAGTACGAATCGTCGAATTTGGATTAAATGATGTTAATATTAATGATAAAACAACTAATGTTGATATTGAATTGTGGGATTCTAGCGGCGATCATAGGTAAGCGAAATAAAACATATAAATGCAGTTAAGGACATCATTCATTTTGTTTGGAGACTTGGGCCTAATTGTATTAACAGTTTAATATGCATTTTAAAATTTAATGTATGCAGATTACAATGTAATTGAAATATATTCTTTATTTTGCATAGTTTAGGTGTGCAAAAAGATCAAACTATATATATATATATTATATATGACAGTTTAAAGCAGAACAAATATGGCGTTAATTGACAGATAATTCAAAATCCATATCTTATTTTCCAAATAACTCAATCGCACAGCAATTAAAAGCAAAATTTTTACTAGTATTATCAATACAAGTATCGAAACTACCATTTATATATTTTTTTATCATTGGACATTACAAAAGTAGTACATAAAAGCAAAAAATGAATGATGTGCTTAAGGCACAATAAGACGTTATTGTAATTTAAGACAGAACTTCCTTTTTGCATGTAATACTTAATACTTTGGCAATACTTTCCTCTTATCTTATTCCAATATAAAAGTTTGATTGAGCAATTTTGTCTCGTTATAATAAAAAAAAATGCAAAGGGGCGAGCGAGATACAAGAGTCTGTCATATTCTGATGATTGTGTAAGCGCATGATGGAAACTTGCCTATTTCCAAAATAGCACTGATTCATATAGATGCCGGCAGAAAAAGAGCGCTGTCATTAAAGCTGCGCAGTAATTTGTTTTGTTACCTACTTACTTTTTGTTTTACGAATGTGTATAAATTTTAAAATATGTACACGACCCTATATATGGTCCCAACCTAACCCCGCTGTTAAGACATTGTTATGACTTATGACCATAGATTTAGAATGCACTTAATAGATTTAGAATAGTTTGCGTATTCTAGGTCTGTGCTTATGACTTAAAACAATACCAGTTTTTATTGTATATCGCCATCTACTAGAAAACGGTTGAACTAACTAGCAAGCTAGATCACCACATTTACATACTAATACAATAATTTCATAATACACTAATAAAGTAGTTCAAATGCCAAATTATTAAACATAATTGTATACCTAGTGAAATAAATAATTTAATTTAATAATAATTGAATTGAAATTGAATAATTGAAATTGAATAATGAAGATAATAAAGTTAACGTTGAGCATATTAATTCATAGCATTTAGTCTTTATAAACGCCTGAGTTTTTCTCATAAACAACAGATTCGAGTCGTGCTGGCCGGCTATTAGATCAGGAACTCAAGGCGTTATACTGATATGTTCTCCGAACAACGCACTCACAGCTTCTAGAGAAATGGAACTCCTATATAATTACTTTGTATCGCAACCAAAGTTAACAGGAAAACAGTCAGTTGTATTTTATAATTGCAGTGAGGAACAGGATGAGATTAATAATCTTAATTTGTGTAAGTTATAATATTAAAGATAAACTATTTTTATTTAATAAAAACTATAATTTAAGGAAGGCTTTTGCAATATCGATATTTGTGGTTCGAATTATACTGGGTACGTTCTGAGGATAGAGATCAATCAATCAATCAAAGCGGAGACATCCTCAAGAAAGGTAGGTTGCCTAGTGCCTTCCCATAACCACAGAGTCTGTATAAAGAGAACTGTGGATGTGAAGGAAGCAAGGGAGTTGTGTAAGGATCGTGGTAAGTGGCGCTCCATTGTTTCTGCCTGTCCCTGTGGTGACAATTTGATTGATTGATCAACAACTGAAAAAACAGACTCAAATTTCGGTTGTTTGAGTATCGGTCAAAAGTAAATGTGACTATTTATCATCCATTTTCATTGGGTCTACTAGTTTCTTTCATAACTTAATAAATATATGTATTATTTTCAGCGTCTACATTCAGCAAAGTGTCACAAGTGAAGGTGAACATCACAACAGGCGGCAACAGGCTTAAAATAGATTTCTCCAACTTTATATCATCAATTTTACAGTCAATAAATAAATGAAATTGTTTTGAAAATTATTATATTACATTTAGGAATGGTTTGTGTATTATTTTTAGCTTTTCTTTATAAATATTTATTACTTATATATGTAGTCTAAATTTTAATAACAGTCAAAAACGTTGTGGAATCTTCTTGGTCAGGTTCTCAGGTTCGTTCTGATATTCAGCTTCTCAGGGCCTTTCTCATACTACATATAAGAATGTTAAGATTTTGTCAATTTAATCAACAATACATAACTTTACAAATATGAGTATCTAAAGACGAGGCCCTATTTATAAAAAAAATTCTATACTTTATTTTAATTAAAATATGTTTTGTATCTTAAAAGCAAATGTTTCTTTTTATTAATAACACATTTCTAGTTTTTACGAATACGGCCTTTAGTCTTTACAATACGTTTATTTGTAAAGTTATGTATTGTTTAATAGATTGACAACCTTAACATTCCTTAACAGTGCGACTACTACAAAATGCCTTTTGAAACCTCCGACCAATCTTATTTTTGGCCGTGTCGCGTCAAATGGTTAAGCATGCTAGCCACACCACTAATCCAACCCTCGGTAAATGCCGATTTACAAATCATGACAAGGTCGATTGAAATAACTTTGACACCATAGATTTATGATTGGTCTCGCTGACGCTTCGACCAATTGGTCGTAGTCGTACCGATTGGTCGTAGCCAATCATCTATGTTTGACACGTTATTAGACCGGCGAACGAGAAGGGTTGAAGAATATTTTTAGTCGTAAAGGCAGCTTGAATTCCAAATCAATATGTTTCTGATCATTTTCCTCTATTTGAAGTAGAAGAGATCGAGTATAAAATAGAAAAAGCATTTGAGCCCGAAGTTTCTATTTCACTGATATTCAACTAAACCCAAGTGCTAATAGTTAAAACATATTAACTAGCGTACTATTAAAATTAGTGCGCTACTCTCATTTTAAATTATGCATCAAATAAAGTAATATTTTTTCTCTAAGTATAATGACAGATATATTTAGATCAAGGAAGAATAGATCAGTATTACATGCCAACAAAAATAAATATTGGTGTTGTTATAGCATCTTACGACGTAAACAAGGTTTGTATATTTACATAATGCGTAATAGTCATTCTGTGATGCATAGATACATCATGTCAAAATAAAAATCAAAGAAAATAAGAACAGTAATTGGTCTATCAATAAGAATATGAAAAGAATACAAGCTGTGCTAAAATAAGAACTAATTCGGTGTTATTTATGTCATTTATACTATGTTTATACCATGTGTGACTGAAAGAGACAACTACTTGTACTTCAATTCCTTTCTTTCAAAGGTTGTCAGTACTTTTTGCAATTACAACCACTTGGTTGACTTTTAATACCCCCTAATTAAGTCACGTGGTACTCTTGTAGCGACATATTATCTGTTCCGTCATCCTTTTTCGAAGTATTTTTTTTTTTTTTTTTTTTTTTTATTGTGACACGACATCTGACCTCGTCCCGCCTGATGATAAGCAAGAGGATGTCCAAGAGTGACGACGACTGAGAAAACCGGGTTATTATTATGTCATTTATTATTGTGTCAAATGATCATCAAAACTACTGACAACCTTCTAAATTACGAATGTAAAAATGTATATTTATCCCCTTCTGACTTCTTTTTAATGCCATAAGTGAAAATAGTATAAACGGTTGTATTTTGTAGCTATTTTAGGGATCCTATTATTACTTAAGTCCAAATTCTTTGGTCTGTCGTCACCAAACTTGTCTAAGGACATCAGTCATTTTGGGCTTTTATGTACTACTTTTGTAATGTCCAATGATGAATATACATGGAAGTTTTGATAAAATTAATAACAATTTTGCTTTTAATTGCTGTGCAATAGTTATTTGGAAAATAAGATATGGATTTTATCTTATCTGTCAATCAACGCCATATTTGTTCCGCTTTGGACTGTCATAATTATAGATTGATCATCTTGCACACCTAAACTAAGGATAAATTCCAATTGTATTGTAATCTTCGTACACCAAACTATTTTAAAATGCATATTAAACTGTTAATACAATTAAGCCCAAGTCCCCGTACAAAATGAATGTATTTTCGTCGTGTTTAAAATTGTTTCTCTGTGCCCACAAGACATGAGAAATATTAGAAACTGTGACTTCCGGTTATCTTTAGCATTGAATACCCTAGTTCTATGGTTAAACTCCCAATTGCTGATGATTGTTTGCGGATATGAGATTGTTTGAAGTGACAGACCTCGAACTGTCAAATCTCAAACAACTCGTTTTAGATTCGATTACTGAGGGGCGTTTTGACTATACCAGCGGTACGCTATGATGGCCGTTTTGACATGCTCTTGAAGTTTTGTATAAATTAATAATTACGTTTGAAGGAGCAAATTACAGTTCTTGATTGTCACTATAAAGAACGACAATTGTTCCTTTAAACGGTCATCTTAGCGTGTCGCTCGTATAACGCGCTATAACTATAACTAACCTAACCTAACTTTCATCATGTGGGGATCTTACTGTTATTTTTGGAGAAACCAAGTCACAAATATGTCGCAAAACAGGATTATCTGTCATTGCACCAAGACTGATTAAATCATACTTACGGTTTATTCATTCAATAAGCATTTCAATCTGGATATGGTCATCACAATTCCTAAATCATAAAAATCATACCCTCTTTACCTATAAAATGGAAATGTTTTATTTGATAAATTTTATAAACAAGAAATTAAAAGAAATAAGGAAGAAGTATTAACTCAAGTAATAATTACAAAAGAAAAAAAACATTTATTCGTATGAGGCGATTTAATTTTATGATGCTTTTACATAATTTTACAAAATATATAAGACTTCAACATATACAAAAAGTGTCTTCTCTAACAATAAATATTGCTTCTCATTTTGTCACAAAATCATTACATATAAATTACATGTTAAAATGTGATGTAATAAATAACAGCCAAGTACATGTGCATAACAATAGCTCATTATAATTATTATTATAAAGTTTTGCCAGCACAAAAAAAGAAACTGATCTTCCATGAATCTGTACTACCAAACATAATAATATCCCAATCGTTTCTTAGTATCAGTCTTTAAGCATTTGGCTCATTCACGAGTTCATTTCTTTAAAGTAAAATAAATCTTATCTTAGCTTGTAAATAATTTTAAAAACTTAATATACCTGAAATTATTAATAATATAAAAAAATGCTTATTATTTACACTATATTGTATAAAATTAACTAATAAAACTACTGTTTCCTATCACCTTTCCAACCACCGCGGTTTCTATCCCGATGCCCTCTCGCTGCACCGCCCCGATTCCACCGGTCATTACCGCGCCCGCGATAGCCACCTCCTCTATTTGGAAAACGTTGGAAGTTTGGTTCTGAATTCATATTTCCAAAATCATTATTGGAACCATTGTATGGCATGTTACCAAAGTTATTCATACCACCAAAATTATTATCGAAATTATGTGGGATGTTGGGTGCGACACCAAGTAAACCTGGTGCAGGTCCACCACGTGGATCTGAGCCTGGGTGATTATAACTTGGCATAGGCCCCATGTTCATATTATTCATAGGACCACCCATGTTCATATTCATCATATTCATATTATTACTATCAAAATTTGCACCAGGCATTGCATAACCTTGATTAAAGTTAATGGGCGTCTTTAATAAAGCTTCTTTTTGTTTAGGAATATATGAAAACTCAGCATTCTCATTAAGCACTACGCCTAAATTAGTAAAAATATTCACTAAAACTGTATTACTTTGAATAGGTGCAAGATCTAATTTATTTCCACTTGTTTTATCCTGTTGGTGTTGTTTTATCATAGAAGTAACTAAAGCTAGATTTTGATTAACATAAATCTTTTGTGTGGAACTAAGATCTTTATACCAATCGGAATTTTGAAGTATTGTGGATAAATCAAGTGTGGGTTTCTCTTCTGTTATTTCCTTTTGTTTCCTACGTGGATCGACTCTAGGTGCTGCAGTCACGGCAGCTGGCTTGGTAGATTTCTCACTATCACTGTTAGAATCGTCTATAGACAACCTAAACACCTTTCTTAACCTAGGGTCTACTAAAGCTTGTGATTTTGCCGTACTGTTTCTAATGTCAGTATAGTCCGGCCTAGGTATGTCTATTACCACAACTTTATATGGAATAGGTGCATGACTGTTAATAGAGCCATCAATTTCGGAAGCGGGGGTATAATTTGGAATAGGTTTAAAAGGTAAACCTAAGCGAAGATCAATATCGCCACTCATAGACGTCCTTAAATCTGTATCTCCAAAACCGGGCAATTTAAAATCATTTTGTCTTAAATCAACATCAGTTCGTCGACGTCCATCAGTAGGCTCTCCTTCAATACATTCATATATCGATACTTTAGGAACTCGTTTATTACTCTTTCCCAATTCTTTAACTAAATTATTACTTTTGTGTTCTGGAGAAGACTTTCCTACAGTTCTCGTGTCACTTTGTTCTTTTGGACAAGATACATTATTTTCATTGGGCTTTGAATCCTGCAAATTATTTTTCATCTTATTCAATAATTGTGTAACTTCATCGCTTATTGCGATTTTGGATAAATCACCTAGTTTACTTAATACTGAAGCTGGTTCAATGGCTTGAATTTGAGGAACAGATTGAGGTGACGTTGGTATTGGAGAAGAAGACTGCGATTTACGTTTTAATGGCTTGTCTTCATCACTTGAATACCACTTCTCGTCTATTAACAAATTATTGTCCTCATCATCAGTTGTGGATCGTCTATGATATTTACCAGGATTTTTAAATATTGGCTCTGGTTGCAAAAATCTTATGTCTGTATCTGCATCCTTTTTCATGTCGAAATTGTCATTAGTTTTGTTATAGATATTAGTATCATTTTGGTCAGCAAATTTCAGTATCCTTTGATCAATATCCTTAGATTGTAATGTAAGAGCATTATTGCTATATGTTTTGTTATTTTTTAACGATTCAGTATTTTGATCAGTATTATCATTATCTTTTACTGCAAATTTTAACGCATCTTTAGTATACTGATCAATGTCAATCATATCTTTATTTATTCGAGCTTGATTTGGTTGAAGTTGAGATAGTTTATTTTCTTGGCTATCTTCTTCATTTTGTACATTTGGCGTAGTATGTTGGAAGCGCATATCGATATCTTTACCAGACAAATCGCCAATTATAGCCGATGATGCCACAGGGGCTACAGGTGGTACTCTTAAATCTAGATCCTTAGCAGCAGAAGTAATGAGCGTTGGCGCTGGAGTTATTGATTCTGAATTAGAATTAATTAAACCCAACTTCTGAATATTCATTGTATTTAATTGAATTTCAGTGATTTGTTTTAATGATATACCTATGCTGTTTAATTGTAATACTGTCAACTGACCGAGTTGCTCTAAATTATCTATTCCCATTTTTCCAAGATCAGATATTTGCCTTGGAGTAAGTACACCATTTAAGTTTTTAATATTAAGCACGTTGATTTGCGGTGGAATTTCAATAAGTTGAGAAGATGAATCTTCATTTTGCCACCTTGATTGTCTAATTTTTGGAGATGATTTGGATCCTTTATCATTATTGGACAAAACGTTTGTAGGTTCCGTTATGTTTGGCGGTTTGGGAATGTTTATTTCAAATAACGACGGAATATTTTTTTCTTGTGTTTCTTTTGGCGCTTCACAGCCAAATTGTTGCATTAATTTTATCTGAGTATTGTGGATCATATTTGCAGCCCCTTCTTTAGTCAATCTTGGAAAGTCTCCTAATATTTCTTTAGGAGCCGATTCAATATGTTTCAGCAATATTAACTTTAAAGGATCTGATAAATGCTTACCATGAGCAAATTTGCAGTCGTCTTTATAAATACAAGGAAGACCTGTGTGATAAAATTTGCATGGAAAATCAGAATGCATATAAAGACATTTATCTCTTTTTGCACAACAATCCATCAAATAAAATTTGCATAACTCCATTTTTCTAGGAGGATTTGCATCATGCGAATAAATACAACTATCGCCTTTGTGACATTTGCCTTGCATGAAATATACACATACTCCATCTGGGTCCTGTATAGGATGATTATTTCTCCGCCTGTCAGATTTATTTTTACGTGAAAGTGGCCTGTGTCGTCTAAAATCTCGAGACCCTTGGCTACTATCTGACGCATAGGAGTCATCGTCATTATAAGTATCCTCTGAAGGTGAATTCCTATGAACAGGTGAAGCTCCCCTAACGCACATCATTTCATTTTCATCGACTTCATCAAAGTACTCCTGTTTTTTCCTTTTTTTACTAGATCCTTCTTTTCCATCTTGCTTCTTTTTCTTCTTACGTTTACGACGTTCATCGACATCACCATAATCATCCGATTCGCTGTCATCTTTGTTCATTGCCTTACGAATAGCTTTTTCTATACTACCAGCAAAATCATCCGCTGGTGGACTAGATCGCTTGTGTTTTTTTACTTTGTCTTTAGATTTGTGTTCTTTATTTTTTGATTTCTTTTTCTTACCTGACTTCGAATAATAAATTTCATTGTCCTTATTGACATCAGCCTTCTGTTCATGCTTATTCTCGGCCTGGGCGTCTACTTTGGCATCTCCACAGTCGTCGCTTTCTATTTCTCCATCCTCTAAATCCTCAGGATTCAATGAATTATTCGCCATATCAGAATCTGTCATCTCGATTAGGTCTCTGAAAATTATAAATATATGATTATTATGTATCCATTCAAAACGTTATTTCTTTATACTAATATATAAATAATATCAATATATTTTTATGTTAGATATAAGAGTATGATACGTCGTCACAAAATATTTATTTTACATATTTTTTAAAAATATTCTGGGAAATTCAATCTTCTCTTTTGAGTACATCCATACAAGTGTTTTCAGCAAAGCACTTATGAAAAATAGTCATTAAATTGCCAGCTATATAAGATTGACCATTTAATAGGTAGTGTTACTTTTTAATATCTATGTTAACACATTTTAGTTTAAATATATCAACATCAAAATATATGGGATATAGTGTAAAATAGCAGTTTACATCCCTAACCTGCTATCATTGGAGTGAGTTCCCAATCACTTCACAATTACAAAAAGTTTTAAAAAGAAATATCGATAAATATGTATAACAAGCTAAGATAGTCAATGTTCTAAATGACGTTTGATATGAGCTGATAACACATCGGTAACGATAAGATAAAATTAAAAAATGAATGTAAAATTCAATATTTTGTGGAGCTGATATCATTAACTAATTGTCTAAATCGAGAACAATAATAATTAGGAAAAACAAGAAAGGACGTAAAATCATTTATAACTACGTCATTAGCCGAACATATTAACTTATAGATATTAATTATATTGTTTTTAATTAGGTATCATTTGCTTAAGATAATTTGAGAGACCTTAATGAATAATGGAATTGTTTATAGATTTGATAATAAATTCAGAGACACCTATAACAAATTTATTTAGTATTTTAGTTTGATAATCTAACTACAATAATAGAATTAAACTATTTGGTGGAGGGGATTAGAGTAAAACCGAAACATGCGTGTGACCGAAATGTGCGTAAATATTATAACAGAAAACTAAAGAAATCATAGAAAAGTAAAGAAGGCTCAACATTTTACTAGAAGAGAATTATAACGCATTTTTAATTGCAATAAATATAAGTTATTTTTAATTTAGTTAAGTGATCTTTGCAGAAATTCTCAATTTACATGCGCAGCACACTATGTACTATTATCCAAAATAATACGATCTAGACTTACTATTTACAGCTAACAAACAATAAAATTGTAAGACCGATAATTGAAACTAAATAGTGACAATAACTTCGTCACGTCAAAGGTGAACTTTGTTAAATAGATTTGACTGACAAATTATTGCTATTGCTCTTTAACGCTAGAGTTGTTTTTCACGAATATTTTAAATTAATTAAAACTTTTATGCAGTTACCGATTGTGCCTTTGTTGGATTGTTATTTTATCTATTAAGACGTTGTCTCGTAATTATCCAATAAAATTGTATAATGCCTAAATTGGACTATATAGTTCTCAGCTATCTTTAAAAACAGATATTAATAATTTGCTAGAAAAATGCTAAACTTCGCTTAAATAGTCGTAGGTAATAGTTACATTTCAATCTATATCTTTAGTTTATTTAAGTCAATTTACTTAAATTCCGGAGATAATTAAAGAACATTTATAAATGTTAATTTAAATTCGCAGATAGAATCGACTAAAACAAATAACTCATCAATATCTAAACTTTTGTTTTCATCGTTATGCGCAGATAAAGCTGCAAGAATTAAATTTACTTTCACATTATTTTTTTGTTTTGATGTTTTAGTATGTAGTCGATATACACACCCTATTTCAATGTCAAAGCGAAATAAATAAGTTGGAAAACCCCGGCGATTGTACCTAATACAATTCACATTAGATCTTACAAGAAAGCCTAAGTAACGCTTAGCATCAGACCTACATTTCTAATTAGAAATTTCTATGGCGAAAGAGTTCACGTCACGCATCTATTTAGATAGGCATTGTTTTCACTAAAATTAAACAAGCCGATTGTTTGATTTTATAACTTGCAAGCGAAATGTTTATAAATTCCTATTTTTGTTTGATGTAATTTATAAACCAATTGGTAATTTATAAATGAAACATTTAAGACAATCGGATGGCCATTTTGTAAACAATGCTCTGCACTGGAGATTCCGAGCCTTCGGCGATTATGAACCTCCGCTGTTGCTTCTTTGAGCAGGATGGAGAGATCTAAAATGTAGAAGAATTTAATATTCATAAATATGTATTCAGTGAATAAGCGAAACTAAAAGCAAATTCATTATTGATCAATTACTCACACATTGGTCATTACCATGACTAATTTATCTACAGTACGGAATACTAAAATTTTAAAGTTGGGATCTACTTGATGTAATGTGTTTAAAACTTGTAAGGTAAAGTGTTTATAAGATTGAATAGAGCGATGTTTTGGTAAATCATGTCATGGCCCGCTGGAAACAACGGCAATGCGTAGTAGTGAAACCCGACTAAATAAAAAAGACACGAACGCGGACTAAGCGAATACAAAGAAAGTGCGTCTCATTTTCCAAGAAATATGTTTTATATGGAACAATGTTCTACAGAAAACAATTTGGCCTTCACTTTAAAATAAACTAATTTTGGGTCCTAGTATGACTTTTTGTACACGTGGTGACCTTTTTTATATAACACAAATATAAATGCCGCCTACGTACACACAACGCTATTGAATATTTGTTTGTATTACTTCCGTAGCGATATTTCCTACATTTACTGCTAAACCCTAGGCTATTAATATATTTTGTCTATTAGTTTAGACAGTATCTTGCAATGATACTATACCTAATTCTCGTCGTAACAATATGCATTGGGAATGCTAATCCCCAATTATTTTCACAATAATGAAGCTTGTTGCAGATTGAAAATGTACATTTGCGTCAGAAGGCAGAACGTTAACTGTTCATAGCCACAACTTTCAAATTTGTAGACTACTACAACTAGCAAGTGGGTGTCTGATCACATTTCACAATAATTCTGACTCGCCATTCGCGCGCTCCCTCTTAACGACACGATGACGTCAGCGTGTTGAACGCGCCTGTGTGCCTCGTAATCGAGGTCATTGATATACACACTAATACGATTTGCACACACACTATCACAATAGCCTTATGATGAAGCCCTACCTATAAATTACGTCTTGATTTTTCGTGCTCGGATGGTTAAAAAATCCACGTTGTATTTGTATCCTAATCATTTCGATAGTCGCCTAGAAAATAGATAATACCCTATTGCAAGCCGCATAATATAGGTATTACGTATACACCACCATACTTGGTATACCTAGGTATAAAAAAACAAAAGAACATCACAACACCGACACCATTCTAACCCCCATTTGAAAATAGATGCATAAATTAATAACGTAATAGGTATATACAAAATTTTAAAGCATGCACACTGAATTTAGTAGAAATTCTTAAAATAGAAATAATAAATTCGCTTGCCCGAGCAGGGAAACGAAATCGGTCATCGCGACCGCCATTTTGGATGACAGTACGACGACCTAATTTACCTAATTTTTCTACAGTTTTACAATATGCGATGTAAACCGCCTTATAGCTTCATGTACAAAATTTTGATGTGCACATGAGTTTGTGTAATGTAGCCTTCTTTATCTTGTAAAAGCACTAAGGACGATAGGGGTCACGCATCTCGTATGCCTATCAACTAAATAATATTAAGTGTTACCAATCTTACATTAATCAACAGTTCACTATGTGCGACTACTATACGCCATTTAAAATGGAGTTTTCATAGCATTGCTGCAATTAGATATGCAATCGGGTACGCAATATTAATTTCGGGCAGCGACTGCAACAGAACAAAGAAGCAATCTCAGAATGTGTGATTCTAATTTCCTCCACATCCGACGAATGGTGCTAGTGTAGAGACGTTTCAATATCAGTTCTAGTATCCGGTTATTAAATATGTTTATATTACAATTTTCTTCTAATATATTCATATAAATATTAATTAAAGTCATTTGTTATTTGAAATCATAATTTTAAAGTATTTGTTAGTTTTTAAATATATAAATTTACCTACATTTATATTATTGGTTGTGTACTTGATAATCTCAAAGTTGCTACATGAATATATTATTTTAAAAGATGTTTTTATTTAATTTTGATTCATGTCCTGTTTAATTTTTAGAAATTAAAGTATTAAAACTTTCTTCTTTATTTTGAAAACTTTAAAATAGATTTCTACTTTATTTTTCTTGGAACATTTTAAATTGTACTATTTGTATCAACACTGTACATTTCGTGTTATCTAAATCGAAAAGTTATTTATAATGGGTTACAAACAGCAATGTACTTTTCTTACAAGAAAGGTTGAAATTGACAAGTAGCTCATGATTTTGCATGACAAGTCCATTTTCAAATGAAATGTCAAACTTCGCGATATTGTTGTTGTAATTGTTGGTGAACTTGGTGCTTTCTTTAATTAATTCGATGATCTCTCGTTATAACACATAACATTTGAGTGTAAGATAATAAAAACTATAACTTGCAGCAAAAGTTTAAAACAATGTTTATGTTAGTATTGGCGCAGTTGCGATAGAATTATTTTTTGTGAATATAAGTTATCATAATAAACGATGTCTGAGGCAAAAAATAACCCGTTTGCGGCGTTGCTGAACCCTGAGATCTCTGCTACTACAAGTGATAACATAGAAGCTAAAATAAGTGACAGCGAAATTATAGGAAAAGACGATGAGTTAGCTATAATAAATCTAATAGTTCAAAATGTTTTTCATTTTACAATTAACGCGGGAAATTCTGAAGATTTGGCCAAGTCGAATAAACAACTAGTGTACTTAGAAGATTTAGCCAATGCTATGGACCCTACTATACTTATAGACTTGGATACATTGGAACAGGCATTGTTTGAACGTCTCCTGCTCACTACTCCTGAATTGTATGTGATCCCAAGAAAAGACAAAGCTTTTTTAGATCATGTTGTACAGAACCAAGTATTTACTTATTTATATGAATCAATTAAGAATGTATACTATTATAAGGATAATCCAGATCCTATTGTGCAAAAGGCTGTTGCAAAAATAAGGGAATTGATATTTAGAAATGCTGTTACGGCTTTGAAGCAACCAGCCCTGTTTGAGTATCAAGAATTTCCCGAGCAGCTTGTTGATCTATTAAAGCGGTCAGAGCCATACAGCCATTCATTTTTCCTTGATATTATCACAGCATTTGTAAATGAAGGTAATGTTTACCATTTTCTTTTTTTATTAATATCTGATCTTGATAGTAAGCAAGGGGGTGTCTAACAACTGAAAAAACTTCATTATACAGTTGCAGTCACTTTTTCAAAGATCAATCAATCAATCAAATTGTCACGATTCTGACACAACTCCCTTGCTTCTTTCACATTAACAATTCTCTTCATACAAGCTCTATGGTTATGGACATTAGGCATCCCAGCTTTCTTGAGAATGTCTCCGATTTGGTTGGCAAACACCCTCCTCGGCCTGCCTCGTTTAACGCATCCATTCACATGAGATTTATAATTTCTTTTTGTCAATCTACTTTCACTCATCCTTTTCATGTGCCCAAACCATCGAAGCATAATTAAATGTTAGATTTTTCTGTTAGGTTATGATTTATATTGTGGCATATAACATTACTCTGCCTGAAGTGTGGTTAATCAATGAAGGTGCTTGCTCTGTGGTAGTTAAAAACTGCAAGTAGCAAATGCATCCACAATTTATTTATTTATTTTTATTTATTCATTTATTCATTTACAAACCAACACTTACAGCTAACGCCAAACATGTAGGCTTTTAGTCAATACAATCAATTACATATATTTAATTTTAATTTACAATTTTTTATTACAAATGTCAATTATAGTACTTTGTGTCGTAGTCAATTCTAGGAAGCGTCCCGCCGATGCCAGAAATCTCGGTTCAGAGTAGGAGAACACATCAATAGATTGGTCATGAGTCAGTATGTCATTTAAAAGTGCAAGAGCATGGTACAAAGGTGAAGTGGAAAGAACCTTTGTATGCAGCTTAGGAATCGCGAACAGCGGTTGCTGTCGCGGTCGCAACATATATTTTTGAACTGGTGGTACCCAGAGCGAAATTTGTGCCAAAAGAGGAGGATTGCTTATCTGCCCGCGAACTAGTCTATAGATATATTTAACTAGGAATACATCACGTCTAACCTCAAGAGATCTATAATCAACCATGCCCAAGATAAACAGGGTCGGGTACAGATGTGGATAGTAGCCATACATCTTCTTATTCAGGAAGCCCATAAATTTCTTTTGTACCTTTTCAACCATGGCAATATGTTGCTTGTCATGTGGACTCTAGATTATGGAATTAGTTTCAAGTTTACTTCGGCAATAGGCATTGTAAAGAACGATGATGGCATTGCGGCTGTTGAAGAACTTTGCTTGTCGCATTAAAAATCCTAGGCTTATATTTGCTGTCTTACAGGTTGCCATGATGTTATCATGAAATGTAGGAACTGGGTCTTTAGTTACTGCCTCAGTTGCTGTCACTATGCTGACCAAATCTGATTTTTCACACTTTTTGAAGGATCCAAGATTGTTGAAGGGGCTTGTAAAGCATTCCTCTAGTTGATTATTCATGAAACCAAATTGGTTAACAGCATGTGGATGCTTTCCCCAATAGGGACTCCTTGGTTCAAAACCACTTGCCAGTATGAATATATCTTTAATATGTGTACTTTGGCTGTTCCATTTCCACATTTATAGTATCATAGTATGAAAATGTGAATAAAGAAAAAAAAATGTTTTTATTTCATTATATACTATGTATTTAAATAATATAATAATATAAGGCTGTGCAGTGATTTGTCTCCAGTTTGAAAGTTGTCAGTTTTAACTAAGCTGGCATACTGGATGCAACTTTTATATAAGTATAGTAGCAGTCTCCCTCATTAATGGACCAAAATTTCTTAATATCAGGCGATATGCTGTTATAATATTGTGAGCCACAATTAAAAATAAGAAAGAAAATAGTGTATAATGAAGGCAACTATGGTGTAGTGGCAGTGTATTGGTTACGCAAACCTCACAGGTTTTGAACCACTAGCCAGTACCAATATATCTTTGATATATGTGGTTTTTATGATACAATCACTTTAGTAGTTTAGTATAAAAATGTAAATAAAAAGTTTATCCCATTCTTATTGAAGAACTCATCAAGGTAATGTGTTTATTACAGGAGGGGAGGAAGTCCAAGAGCAGCTTCGTGATGCAATTCTACCTGTATTAAAAAGACTCTTTAAGGAAATTAACAAATATAATCTTATTAATTTACCTATGTATATTTTGCCATCTGTACAACTATTTGCAAGTAAGTTATTATTTTTAATACCTGACATCAGGCAAGAGCACCAGCAATTTAAAAAAATTACTTTGGCTCAGTTACCTCAGCTATGCCAGCCAAAGGTTAATATTATTATTTGCTTGTTAATAATGGTGGTAGATAATGCATGATGAAGGTTCAAGAGTGCAGACAACTGAAAAAACCTATCTCATTTCACGACTACCTCAGTCGCCGTCACTATGTAGCCCTAAGAAAAGTATTATTTGTGGTGTAACTTTTTCCAATAAACATTAAATCTCCTAGTCTGCCAATCGGGGGTAGTACCATCATTTTTAAAGTGACTGTTGAGTGACTCTAGTCCGTTTCAGGGTCAGTGTGCATTGATTCATGCAGTTCTTTAACAGTGGTAATAGTCTTTGCGGCACTCCAGCCACAGACTCGAAGAGTACTGGAATATTATATTTTACTATTAAGCTAACTCTATTAAAGGTCTGGAGATTGTAAAAATTTCCATTAACTGTGTCTTAATAGACCAATTATCAAATTTAAGTTCTTTTTAAAACTTGTGGTGAAAATGGTTTTAAACCACTTGCTAGTACCAATGTATTTCTGATATGTGTACTTTGGTCCTGTTTCTATGATAGCTTGTATCATGTTTGTTTAGTAGAGCTTGAAATAGAAATGTAAAAATATATATGTTGCTATTGTATTTATTTTGTGTTCAAAACAAAAGCATGTGATTTGTATTAGTGAACATTATTCTTATAATCTTGGCTAGACTATTATAATAGGTCTTGTTTATTGTATATGTTTTTATATAAATTGAAAGTCATGGTAAAAACACAGTTCAATAACATATTATTTTGAATTGCATCCAAAAAATGTGAGTCATTCGTCTCAATGTAAAAAGAACAATAAAATTTAAATTAGAATAGTTAAACGAACGATAGCTATGTTTATATATATATATTTAGGGTTATATATAATATATATAAGAATGCCGGGTTGCCCAGTGCACGTAACCATAGAGATTGTATGAAGATAATTGTGGATGTGAGGGAAGCGAGAAAGTTATGCCAGGATCGTGGCAAGTGGCGCTCCATTGTCTCTGCCTATCCTTGTAAAGATTGATGGTCATAATACTAAGATGATTTTATATTACATTTTTGTTCATGATTTTTATCAAATCAAAATCATTTATTTGTCAAACATGGGTACATTAGGCATGGTAAATGGCGGAGATTCTACCTTTTTAACCTTGTTCCTCGTCCTTTTTCTCCGCGCGATTGTAGAACAATCTACAAGTGGAATGCTTTACCAGCTCATGTGTTCTCTTCATCCTACAACCCTGGATTCTTCAAGCAATTCTCGCCCCACATGTGACAGCACCCCACCTGATGTTAAGCTGGAGTGTTGTCCATAAATTAAGGTGACTGCAACTACAGTTAAAGACCTGTAAGTAGCAGTCACATTGTCGGCCTAGTTAAAACCCGCAACTTACAAGCTGATCCCGAAACGCGACTAAGTCGTCTCACAGTCTGTATTATACTTATAAGTGGTTGTACTACCCCTTATCAGCAGACTGGGCACGGCGACTTTTTAACAAGCAGACCCAGAACAAATATCCACCTTTAATCTAATTATTAAATACTACAAATAAAAGTAATAAAGTAACAAATCTTTGCTCCGACCGGAAATCGAACTCGGGTATAACGCGTAAAGTGGTGTACTTCCTTTACCACCTGAACCATGGTTTATCATTGTCTTGTATTTAATTCCAGGCAACCCACACTTGGCCCCAATATTCTTACTACATTGTGAACCTCAAGCGGCAAACCAGGGTAGATTCTTTGAAAATAACTGTCTTGGTGCACTTTTCAACCTGTCAGTGTTGCCTAAGAATGTTGCAGCGCCCTTTGATTATTTTGATAATCCAAGCAATGTGGTAGATATTGAACTTATTTCTTCAATTAGTCTTTAAATTAGTAAATTAGGAATTGTGTCAGGATCGTGGCAAGTGGCACTCCTTACAGATATAGTTATGTGCGGGCTCGTTTTCGTACTTGAAGTCCTCTTCGGTTTCTTTGTGCGTTCTTTAATGGTTCTCCTTCAGTGGAGCCACCCGATCTCCTCCAGGAAGGCCAGGAGACCCTTCTCGTTCCTGCAGACCTCCGGAAGCGTCCTCGCGTTGTCAAGGAACTTCTGTCTTGCTTCAACCACTCCTGCACTCCTGCAACTCAATGTGCAGCTGTCTCCTCCTCATTCAGGCAGCCCCCACAAAGGGGGCTGTCCGATATGTTGAGGTTATAGAGGTGCTTAATAAAACCACAGTGTCCCAAGTGGCACTCCTTTGTCTCTCCTATCGCCTATCGCTGTGGAAAAAAGGCGTGACCATTTGATTTGATTAATTTAGTAATAAAATTCAGATAGACATCAGACTGGATGTAATTGCTACTAACAGTTATTAAACACTACTACAGCAGTGGCATCCATTCATGGACCACACTCCAGCTTAATATCAAGCGGGGTGCTGTCATATGTCGAGTCACAATAAAAAAAATATTAAAAAAATCATTGTCATCAAATCATGTCACTGCTACTACAATTCAATAACTGTGAGTAGCAGTCACATCCACTATGTCGGCCTAGTTGGAACCGGCAACTTTGGAGCTGATTCAGAAAAGCGACTAAATCACTTCCTGGTCTGTACACTTCTAAAAGTTGGTACTACCCCAGATCGGCAGACTGGGTACTACTGTCTACCACACTAAGTTTTACCACCTTTTATATTTTAAATATATTGTTTAAGGAAGAAAATTCTGTTATGGAGACATCATTATGGAATGCAAGTTATCACTTGGCAAGTAATTTGCATAAGATAATATTTACGTTGTTAAAAGCTGGCCCACAGATGAGGGAGAAGACCCTCACGTGGATTGGTCAATGTTTGAAAGCTAATAATGCAAGAGGGAAACTTTGGAGTATGCAGGTATTTCTATTTAATTCTCCCATTATTTATTTTACATCACTGTACACCAATTGTGACTAGATACATGACAATACTCTGTCTGTTGTTAAGCTGGAGTAGCAGTCGCATCTACTAGGCCGGTCTGGTTGTAAGCTGCAATATACAAGCGAATTTCAAAATGCGACTAAGAAACTTCAGGGTAAAACTGAGTGGTACTACCTCGGTCGGCAGACTAGGCACCAACTAACCACTGCCTACCACTCTTCGGACCATATATCAGCCTCTTTTTATTTTAAATATATGTAATATTTAAACTAATTATTTGAATAATACAAATAAAGCTATTCCTCTATTCCTCTGGCCGGGAATCGAACATGAGACTTTGCTTAACCGAACTGTTGTGCTTGAATGCGCTTGTCGTTGAAACTTAATGCAGAGGACTAAAATTAAAACAAGATGAATGATATCACTAAAAAACGATTTCTTTATTATAATTTTTATTTTCTAATAAGGCAACCATGGTGCAGTTGTGCGATAGTCCATTTGCTTTAAAACAACTTGCCAGTACCAATGTACCAATTGGTAATGTACTTTGATCGTCCTGTTTCTTTGGCCGGCATAGTGACGGCGACTGAGGCAGCTATGAACTAACTTGGTTGGTTAAGTCGTCATCACTTTTGGATCTCTTCTTCAGGCGAGACGTCGTGTCACAATAAAAAAAAATACAAGCATGCTTAGTAGCTCAGTATAGAAAAAGAACTAAGAGTCTTTTTGTTGCAGGCTGGTGAACTTAGTGCTGCAGGGATTGCTTGTGTATCCGATGGGTTTATGTTGAACCTTGGTGCTGTTTTGCTGCAACTCTGTCAGCCATTTTGTGCTACACCAGATGATCCCAAATCATTGAAGATTGATCCCACATATGCTGCCGTGCCTGTATGTATTTTAAATTTCTATTTAAACTATTTACAGCCAATATTTATTATTGAGAATTATGGAGGTAAGGGAAGCGAGGTAGTTAAGTCAGGACCGTGGCAAGTGGCGCTCCATTGGCTCTGCCTATCCCTGTGGGTAAAAGGCGTGACAATTTCATTGATTTATTATCTTAAAGCATCAGTGGATAAAGGTAACTGCGACTACAGTTTTATAACTGTAAGTAGTGGTCACATACACTATACTGGCTTAGTTGGAACCTGCAACTTATAAACTGCAGTCACGGCTTGTATACTTGTATATGTGGTGGAACTACCCCAGATCGCAGACTGGGCACCACTGCCTACCACTCTTTTTGTACTAATACAGTTACTGTATATATTAGTAATGAACCTCGAATAGAAAAATAAACGTGTTAAACGGAAACGCTGACGGATGTGAACCCAATTTTTCAGTTCAATTTATACATCAATAAATGGTGCTAACATAGAATATAACGTAACAATAACATAGAAATAATAATCATTTGGCCGCCTGAGCCAGCCTGTCAACCTATTCCATGATCCTGCCATAAATCTCTAGTTTCCATTACATCCAGATTTCCATAGAATAATATATCTAATATAAATAAAACTTAACAGCCAGAGCAATGTGCAGTGAAGGGAGTCCACTTGGATTGTCTAAGCAGTGCGACGTGCCTTCTGCCACCACGCGAGGATAATGAGGGACGAGCTATTGATAGACCAACGGCAGAAACTTATGGATTTGTTTCTGAATGCTTTTATATGACACAAAAATGTATAGACTTAGGTAAGTTTTCACTAATAAGCCCAAAGTCTTTGCTGGAGGTCGTCTGCGAAGGCTAGGAGACCCTTTACATTCCCGCAGACTTTCGGGAGGTACGTCGATCTGTTGAGCTTACTATCTGCTAGTATGTTAGCATAGTTGGACTGAAAATTTTTAAGCTGATCCATGGGATTGAGACACTTCATACTCCATATATTTGTAAGTGGTATTACTATCCTGGAAATCAGACCGTTGTACACTGCTAACTATCGGCCTACAATTTTTCAAGATATTACGATCAGATTATAACACAAACCAAGAACTCCTGGTTCAATACCACTTGCCAGTACCAATGTATCTTTGGCATATATGTGTACGTACATTGATTACCCAAATTTTTAGTATACAAGATCGTTTAGTAGCATACAATTCTAAGTAAAAATATACAAAATATCATCATCATTATCATCAGCCAGAAGGCGTCCACTGCTGAACATAGGCCTCCTCCTTAGAACGTCATACCGAACGACAAGATGCCAGTTGCATCTTGTTATTCGTGACTTTCACTATGTCGGGCTACCTACGTTGCGTCTTCCGGTTCGTGGTCTCCACTCTAGAACCTTTCCTCCGAATATTGTCCCCCCAGGTTGTCGGTTCATCGATCGATGTGTGATTCTTCGAAATATAGTCAGGCACAATGATTTTTTAAATTTATATTTTAGGTGTTCGAGTTGTCGCTGAGAAATTATGGCAGACTGGTCAGGATCTTGGCCGACTGCAGCATAGTTTGGATGAGATATCTAATGAAAGTGAACACTTACAACAACCGCTTAAGCACAAAGTACAGCGATTAATGACTAAGTTAGTATAATTTATACATTTAAGATAACCCATAACCATAACCCTAATCTGATGTATGTTATTGTCATTGTTCATTGCGGATGTACTTTTCTCTTAGGAGAAGTGTGGCATTGACTCCACAAATAATCAACCATGAACCGTTGCATCTATTTCCGACACTACAAAGATTGCAGACTACAAAGACTTTGCACAAAAGAATTTGCATCCTCATTTACAATTTAAATATATCTTCAAGGAATTTGTTTATTTCCGAGAAAGTTTAAATATCATACAGTCATGTCTAATGAAAGGTCGATGACAGGCGTGGCTCATTGATTAGAACACCAGTTTGTCCCGGGTTCGATTCCCGATCGGAGCAATTTATGTTTCATAGCTTTTATTTGTATTATTTAATAATTGGCAAGTGGCGCTCCATTATCTTCTATCCCTGTGGCAAAAGGCGTGACAATCTGTTTTTTTTTAATAACTAAATTAAATATTACAAATGTCTGTTGATAAGAAAAGAGGTGGATATTTGCTCCAGGTCTGGTTATCAGAGTGGTAGGCAATAGTGCCCAGTTATCCAGGCTCATATAACCACCTACAAGTAAACAGATCGTGAAGTAACTTAGTCGGGCTTCGGGATCAGTAGACGGTTCAAACTAGGCTGGCATAGTGGATGTAACTGCTACTTACAGTTATTTATTTGTAATAGCAGTCACTTCATTCATGGACCGCACTAGACGAAGTGCTGTCGAGTCACAATAAAAAAAATATAAAACTTCTGTGAATATTTTGATGAACCTTGTTCCTATCTCGTCTTTCCACACCGGTCAATCGACAGCCGATCTAAATTACGAAAGTTGCATACGTAACGGTGCCTAGATTGATTTTTATAGAACAATCGACAGGTGGAATGATTTACCAGCCCATTTGTTCTCCCTTTCCTATAACCTCCATGAAGAAGTTTTGGCCGACATAGTGACTGCGACTGAAGCAACTCTGAACTGAGTCGTTTTTTTTATTTATTGTGACACTACATCTGACCTCGACCCGCCTGTTGATAAGCAAGAGGAGGTCCAAGAATGACGACGACTGAAAAAAACCGAGTTAGTTTTTCAAAAACCGGCTGCCTCAGTCGCCGTCACTATGACGGCCCAGAGCGTTTTTTCAGTCGTTGGCACTAGCACATGAAGATGATGATGATAAGCTCATTATATATTTATTTATCTTCTTTTTACAGGTATATTTCACTCCGCTGTGCTTTGACAGAGAAGAATATGTTATCAAATCTTAATCGTTTCCAAGCAATGACTTGTACTTGGTTGGTTCAAAATGCTATCAGAATTGACCCTGACACACCCCAAACACAGTACGCACCGACGGCTATTCAACCCGTCAATATTCCTGTTACAACGCAGGCACCTGATATATTAAGGTGAAGTATAGTGGCCGTGGCCGTATAGTATAGAGGAGACCACGAACCGGAAGACGCAGCGTAGGTAGGCCTCCCACTAGGTGGACTGACGACATAGTGAAAGTCACGGGTGGATGCAACTGGCATCTTGTCGGTCGCTTGTTCTAAGGGGGAGGCCTATGTTCAGCAGTGGATGCCTTCTGGCTGATGATGATAGTGGCCGGCATAGTGAAACATTTTCATTATTTTTTTGGGCTCGACATATGACAATACCCTGTCTAATGTTAAGCTAAAGTGTTGTCTATGAATGGAGGTCACTGATACATAGTTAAATAACTGTAAGTAACATCACATCCACTATGCTGGCCTAATATAGTGGCCGTCATAGTTAGTAACTACGATTTAAAAAACTTTTTAAAAATACATATGACAGTACTCGGCTTGGTGTTAAGCTGGAGTGTGGTCCATAAATAAAGGCTACTACAGTTAAATAAATGTAAGTAGCATTACATCCACTATGCCGGCCTATTGGAACTGGCAACTTATAAGTTGATCCCAAAACGCGACTAAGTAGCTTCACGGTCTGTTTAATTGTAAGTGGGATCGGCAGACTGGGCATCACTACCTATCGCTCTTTAACAACCCAAACCCAAAAAACAAATATTTATTAACAAATGTAACATTCAATAGAATTTATTCATAAAATATTACAAATGAAAGCTATAAAATCGAATTACTTCGACCGGGAATCGAACTCGGGACTTTACGCGTAACGAGCTGGCTAACCAATACGCCGAGCCTGTTTTCATTGTATTTTTTTTTAATTTGCAGATGCATACCAGAATTAATATTAGAGAATATAATAGTACTTATAACAGTAGCTCGTCGTGCGTCAGGGCCGCGTATTGAGACTGTGAATGATAGTGAATTACTACAACCTGCACTTACCCTTATACTGACATTCATGGGCGATGCTGGAAGGATATATAATCCACATCTTAGGTAAGGGAACGACTCATATATTATTTTTACATATTATCCGGCGAACTTCATACTGCCTAAAAGTCAATAAATGTTGTGTTACAGATTAGCCGAACTTAAGTTGGGTGAATCAAAAAATTAAATCGATTTAAATCTTTGTTGTGAATTGAGTTTTTTTTATTGTGACTCGACATATAATCGTTTCTCTTTATAAATAATACAACATAGCAATATATTTTTACTGATATACCAAAATTGACAGCTTGATATATTTTCCTTAGTTTACTCAAAATAAATTTCTGATACGCACACAATTATTATGGCAAATATTTCTCTCTTTTATTTTATTTATTATTCACACAATATGTTTATAAATTATAGCCTATGTGTTATTCTGATGTATAAGCTATATTATTGTAAAGTTTCATTAAAATCCATTCAGTAGTTTTTGCGTGAAAGAGTAACAAACATCCATCCATACTCGCAAACTTTCTCGTTTATAATATAAGTAAGGATTTGTATTTATAATTGCTATTTCATTATTACGCTCAAAGAACCGACAACCGATGGGGAAGAAAGGTTTACGTGAACTCTGGAGTCCCTGCAACTACACAGAGACATGGCGGCTCTGTGCGTCCTCTATCACCTATACCACGGAGAATGTTCCGAGGAGCTACCTCGTCTTTTTATTTCCGTGATACCCGCATAGGTCGGGGAAGCATCCGCATTTTGTCGACCAATCGGCAGTCGAACTTAAGGTTCGGTGCGTCGTTTCTTTGTAGAGCAATCGACAAGTGGAATGCTTTACCAGTGTTCTCTCCATCCAACCTCGGATGCGTGAAGAAGCACCTTTTGCTAGCATAGTGACGGCGTCTGAGGCAACCGTGAACTGACTAGGTTTTTCTAATTGTCGGAATTCTTGGATCTCTTCTTGTATACATGTGGACATCTGACCTTGACCTCGGGTCAAGGTCAGATGTCATATCACATTAAAAAAAGTAGCATACTGTCATAACAGCGTGTTTTTTAAAGTATTTTAAACTATTGTTTACTATACCGGTAAAAGTCTCAATAATTTTTTTTCTTGTACAGGGCTCGTCTTGCTGAGTGTCTCGAGGCGATGCTACCAAACCAAACAAACGAAACAAATCCACTAACAAGTCTTGCGTCCTTCTACAGGGAACAACTTTTTAAAGAACATCCGCACAGATTACATGTAATTAGTTTTACCCTTTTTTTAATGGAGAGAAATTAAAACTAGAGAAATTATTTATTTAAAAGCTTAATAGTACAAAGGCGGTCTTAATGCCAATGACATTCTTCACCAGTCAAACCTTTAGGATGTGAATCCTAAAGTAGGGTGTTGATAAGAGGTAGAGTGTAAAAATAAAATAGGTAACTAAAAGAATATAAAAAATATATACATATTATTTATTTACTAGCTGTTCATCGAGGCAGAGCCAGGAGGGTGTTCTCCAACCAAATCGGAGACAGCCTCAAGAAAGCTGGGTTGCCTAGTGCTCATAACCGTAGAGCTTGTATGAAGTGAATTGTGGATGTGAGGCCTATGTTCAGCTATGAACGTCTTCCGGCTGATGATGATGTTGATAATTATTGTCTATTGCAGCTGGTGCCGTGTCTCTTAGACGTGTTCGTGGGCATTGAAATGACAGGCCAAAGTGTGCAGTTTGAACAGAAATTCAACTATCGCCGTCCTATGTATCTAGTCATTGACTTTCTATGGTCTTACGAGGAACATCGGAGAGTTTTCACGTACGTATTAAATAATAATGTATATCCTTAGCCGTAAAGTCGGTTTTTTTCAGTAGTCGGCACTCTTGGACTTCCCCTTGCTGACCATCAGACAAGTAGAAGTCAGATAAAAATAAAAATATACGGTCATTCGATGGAATAGGCCTCTTTTTGTATGACTGGGTAATATTCACAGATGTTTATACTGTAAATATTAGAAAGCTAGCTCTAACCGTTTCGCTGTAAAACCTGTGTGACAGACGACAGAAATGGCTTTTTTTTTAATAATGTGAATGAGCCCCTTAAGGAAAAAAATAATTGTGGTTTTATTTACTTTCAGCCGATTAGCGAAAGAAGCCGAAGCGAATATGGAGGCAGTACACCCACCGATTTTCCTGCGATTCGTGAATCTTCTTATGAACGACGCCATTTTCCTACTTGACGAAGCGCTAAGCAATATGGCGCAAATACGTAATTTGCAAACACAATTGTAAATATAAACTTAATAGACTATAACTACAAGCACGCTATGATGGGAGTTGACTGTTTTTTATTTTATTTTGGTGTGGCTCGATTTGTGACGACCCCCAGCCTGATGTTAAGCTGGAGTGCTGTCCATAAACAGTGCCGACTATCAATCAATCCAATGGTCACGCCTTCCTCCCACAGGGATAGGCGGAGACAATGGAGCGCCACTTGCTACGATCCTGATACAACTCTCTCGCTTCCTTCACATTCACAATTCTCTTCATAGAAGCTCTATGGTTATGGGCACTAGGCAACCTAGCTTTCTTGAGGATATCTCCAATTTGGTCGGCAAACACAAAACACAAATACGTGCCTTATTTTAAAACTTTTTTATTGTGGCTTGACATGACAGCATCCTGCCGGATGTAAGCCTGGAGTGCGGTCCGTGAATGAAGTTGAATTCTACTACAGTTAAGTAACTGAAGTAGCAGTCACATCCACAGCTTTGTGTCGTGTGGTTTTGCTGAACTGAGAGGTTTCATCATCAGGTTCTTAAGATCTAGAATATGTTCTTTCATCGTACCTACTTTCCTGCACTGCCCTTGTACTTTTACTGATATAAAGGTAATTCAGTTTTTAAGGGTAGTTTGAAAAAAAAATACGTGTAAAATGTATGTAAAATGTCAACATGTTTGGTTAAAAAAAATTAGAAACTGTTCTGCAATGGTGGAATGCTTTTTTATACTAAGCTACTAAAGTGCTTGTATTATAGAAATAGGACAACCAAAATACATATATCAAAGATACATTGGTACCGGCAAGTGGTTTTGAAGCCGTGCTTTCGGTTTGCGTAACCCTTAAATGGATTAGTCAACGTCGCTTGCTGATGGGATCAATCAGTCGTGTCAGCGTAATCTACTAGTCTAGTCTATTTAAGGCGACTGTGTCGTAGTGGCAGTGCAATGGTTACACAAACCGAGTGCACGAGTTCGAAACCACCCACCGGTACCAATGTATCTTTGATATGTGTACTTTGGTTGTCCTGTTTCTATAATACAAGCACTTTTGTAGCTTAGTATATAAATGTGAATAAAAAATAATAATAATTATTATTATTGTATAATATTCTATCAGGGGAACGGATGACTGGTCAGCCCAAACAACGCAAGAGCGTGAACAGAGCCTGCTTAATTTGAACCACATTGGAATGCTAGCGCGTTTCGACAATATACTTGGGCGGGATACGGTCAGGACATTGGTTAGAATGACAGCTCATGCTGCATACGTATTCTGTCATCCAACATTGGTAGAGAGGATTGCATCCACGCTCAATTACTTTCTAACACACTTGGTCGGACCAAATAAGAAGAATTTTAAGGTAAGTCAATCAATCAATCAAATTGAAAGGTTTTTTTTTTCACAGGGATAGGCACAGCAATGGAGCGCCACATCCACAAATCTCTTCTTACAATCTCTACGGTTATGGGCAATAAGTAACCCAGCTTTCTTGAGGATGCCTCAGATTTGATCGCAAAACACCCTTTTTTTATTGTCTCGACATATGACATATGACTCGACATATGACAGCTTGATGTGGTTCATGAATGGATGTCACTGCTACTACAATTCAATAACTGTGAGTAGCAATCACATCCACTATGCCGGCCTAGTTTGAATCGGCAACTTACAAGCTGATCCCCAAACACGACCAAACCACTTCACGGTCTGTATACTTGTAAGTGGTGGTACTACCCCGGATCGACAGACTGGGTACCACTGCCTACCACCACTCGAATTTTACCGGTGAGACTAGTTAAGTTTTAGGACATACCGGGTCCTTTACGCATCGCTTAACGGATATTGCCACAGCCTAAAAAATAACGTTATGTTTGTAGGTTAAGGACATGAAAGAGTTCGAATTTGACCCTGGCAACACGGTATTAGATATATGTCGCATGTATGTGCAGCTTGGTTATAATGAGAGGTTTTTGGCAGCTGTTTCTAATGATGGAAGGTCATACACACCGCAATTGTTCAATCAAGCAATTGATGTACTTGGTAAGTAGTTTTTTTATTCATTTACATTTCTATACTAAATGTGAACTTGTGAACTTCTCATATGTCGAGTCACAATAAATAAAAAAAACACAATCACAGCATGCATAATTTAAGTAGGTAAACTTATTTAAGTTATATAATACAAAAATAAACATAAAAAAGTTCACAAGACAAAAGATAAACTGAATTCAAAAGAAATTCATTGTTGATCATTTACTTATTATTATTGATACTGTCTTAAAGTCCTAAAGTTTTAGCTCTTCTTAGCTTCTTTCTTAGCTATCAGAGAATGTCTGTTAAGTCCGCCTTCGTACATAGTACAACTAAGTTGAAAATAAATAAAATAATAATTCTATATGATTTATAGCTCGCATCGACGGTGGTGGTTCATTAATCTATGGACTGGGAGAGTTTGCTGAGCGGGTAAAGACAATGGCAAAGAAACGCGAAAAGGACGAGGAGATACTAGCGAACGCCCCCGAGGACTTCCTAGACCCAATCATGAGCACAGTTATGATGGACCCAGTCATTTTGCCCAGTTCAAAAATAACTATAGATAGGACTACTATTGCTAGGTATGGACAATCAATCAATCAAATTTTCACGCTTTTTTTCCACATGGATTAGGCAGAGACAATAGAGCGCCACTTGCCATGATCCTGACACAACTCCCTCGCTTCCTTCACATTCACAATTCTCTTCATATAAGCTCTATGGTTGTGGGCACTAGGCAACCTAGCTTTCTTGAGGATCTCTCCGATTTGGTTGGCAAACACCCTTCTGGGCCTGCCTCGTTTAACGCATCCATTCACATGAGATTTATAAATTCTTTTCGTCAATTTACTTTCACTCATCCTTTCCATGTGCCCAAACCAACGAAGTATTCCTCTATCAAACCTTGTCACTACATCCTCTTTCAAACCACATCTATCGCGCACAGTGCATGGAGATAACATAACATGCTATATATACAATTAACTTTTTAAGAGTGGTAGGCAGTATCCGGGGTACCACCACTTACAAGTACATAGACCGTGAAGTAGCTAGAATGTTGCCGGTTCCAATTAGGCCGGCGTGGTAGATGCGTCTGCTACTTGATGTTAACTGTGGTAGCAGTCGCCTCTATTCATGGAACGCACTCCAGCCTAACATCAGGCTGGATGAAAATTCAAAGATATACGTAAATTGCTGCTAGCGAGTAGTTTTGAAGCACACTCTTGGTTTGCGTGACTATTTCACTACCACTACACTACTATTACCTCCATTCGTAGACCGCTCTTCAATGCCAGCCTAGTTGGAACCGGCAACTTTCAAAATGATCCGCAAACGCGATAGGGTTATAGCTTGTCTAACTATAAATGACGCGCCCACTTTATTAGTTTCTTTAAATGTGTGAATACAAATATTGCTAACTATACTACTATACTTTATTAACGTGCTCCTCTTTTTGTGTCCAACCAGCAACTGAATGACCAATTACAATTGCATTTTCGGTGTGTTGCATTCATATTTTATATTAGCACATGTGCTTAAATTCAGTGAAGGGCGCGTCATTTTGGTTTAGACAGACTCTACTTCACTATTCACTTGAAATTGTCTACTATCAAATTATCTAGCTGCTTTTTTTTATTGTGACTCGACATATGACAACACCCCGCTTGATGTTAAGCCGAAGTGTGGTCCATGAATGAATGTCACTGCTACTACAATTCAACAACTGTGAGTAGCAATCACATCCACTATGCCGGCCTAGATGGAACCGGCAACTTACAAGTTGATCCCGAAACATGACCAAATCACTTCACGGTCTGTATACTTGTAAGTGGTGGTATTACCCCGGATCGGCAGACTGGGTACCACTGCCTACCACTCTTCTTCACTTGAAATTGTCTACTACTAAATTATCTAGCTGCTTACTTTTAATATTTCATTTTAATTTATCCATTTCAGACATTTACTAAGCGACCAAACGGACCCGTTCAACCGTTCGCCATTATCAATGGACCAAGTGAAATCTGACACAGCGCTTAAGGATCGCATACACACCTGGATTGCTCAAGAGAGAGCCAAACTCACTGCTCAACAACATACTGATTAGTTATTCTATATTACTACTTATCCCTATTGAATAAGGTTTAAAATTCATTATTAAGAAACACATTAAACACATATATTTTTGCATATTCTGATGCCATTAGTATTTGGCTGGCATAGTGACGGCATACTCTTGGACGTATAGATCCTGGCAGAAAAAAGCGCTGGACAAAAGCAGTAGGAACAAATCCTCGTATCTGAATAGAATTATTGTGCTCATTATTGATAAAATTCTAAAATTTGAAGGACGAAAAGTAAGTAGGTAAGAAAACAAGTTACTACGCAGCTTCAGGGCTCGATTTTTCTGCCGGGATATATACCCTTGCTTACTATCAGGCGAGTCGAAGTCAGCTGCCTCTAACAGCTCTGTGCTACAGCTTGTTAAATGTTTCGTACTTTTTTAACATAAGTTAAAATTAAATTAATTTATCTGATTGTACAAACTCTAAAACTTGAGCTATTTGCATAAGATATTTGCGGCTTACTATTGCCCTAATTTTGTTCTTTTTTTATTGTCTAATTTTTTAGATGTCTAAAAGTGACGATGACTGAAAACAGTTCTACTTTATAGTTGCCCCAGTCGCCGCTACTATGTCGGCCTATTTATTTTATATTAATTGCGCGTTTCAGAAGCTTTGCAGCCATCGTAGTCGCAGGGTGACTACGATAGTATGATAAATTGTTTTATATCATAAACAATGTGCGCAAAACTTTCCAAAACACAATTTTTAATTGAAGACATGAGTGGATAAAGGATATGTAACTTTTTTTAAATTTTGGCGTGGATGAAGGTATTATTCATCCATCATCCACGCCAAAATAAAAAATAAATAAAATAAATACAACAAATTTTATGCGGCTTACTATCGCGTCTATTTTTGGTTTTGATTTTCATACTATAAATAAAAATGTTTCATGTCACCTTCATCCACTCATCTCTTCAATTATATTTTGTAAATATACACTATCAGAATTACCCTTATGTTATGTTACAAGAATATATAGTAATTTATGACGTAAAATATTTTATGACGTAAAGTATTTATATGTAACATATGGGATAAGTAGAAATATAAGCGGTCTCTTCGTGATATGTTTTATTCCATTTATTTTGACTAAGATTTGATAATGTGATTTTTAAGTAAAAAAAAGAATAACATTTTTTTTCATATCTGTGGTGTCTGATTTAAACACAACTCTAAAAGTATATTAAAAAATATGATGAGGTACTGCATTTTCGTAGGTACGTTTTCGCGAACTATTTCTAAATCTCGTGCAGTTTCAAATTATTTTTGAAACTTGTGTTTTTTGATATGGTATATTATTTATAAAAAAATATCGTGGGAAAATAAATAATACGGCGTTCTCACAGGGCGAATTTAGTTGTTCAATATTTATCGTTTAACAAAAAATCGAAGCAAATATTGACTGTAGCGTTCTCACGGTTCAATAATAATCGACTCAATATTACACGTGTCATTACACTATCTGGCATTTTAGCATTTTTCACGAGGATGCAGACGCCTTAATTTACATTTTAATTTACAAACAAAAAAACTGGTGACAGTAAAGTACTATACATACTCAATCGCGCTGATTGACTGACTGATTGGATTGATTCAATGCCAGTTGAACAAACAAGTTCAGACGGGTCGATTCGCTGTCAACTACTAATTGAATCAATGAAAGTTGAAAAGTCTTTAACTTTTGTTGAACCGATATTTATTGCTTCAACTTGATTAAAAGTCTGTTCAGACGGTTCAAATCGCAAACGATTTCGCAGTTGATCAACTGGATTCGCCCCGTGAGAACCCGTATTAGTTATTTGAAAAATTGAAATACCTATTTTTATATAAATTATGTTAAATCGTCAGAAATCCTTTCTACCACCTGCTTTGCTAAAATAACTTACAATAATGAAAGTTTGCCTTATGTAATTATAATACAATGAAGTTTGTAAAAAATTCAACGAATTCTTGTTTCAATGAATTGAAGTAATTGTTTTCATTAATTATTTATTGGAGACATGACATGATAAAATAGCTTTTAAATTTAAGTACGAAAAAAATAATTAAAATACATATGTTATTAAATTTAAGTTTACTTGTATATCACATATTTTATATAAGTTGTGTATGAATGTAAATATGATTATAAATAAATGAAATTTATTTATAATCAGACACTACAGATATTTAGAGCCATTGCTATGTTTATTGTAGAGCTTAAATAGACCCGAGGTAACCTAACTTTAAAAATGGTATATTGCTGGCTATGTGCAACGTACTTTGTGCAACAACTTTGTATAGAAATAATAAAATAACCTAGAAAGAAACCAGCAATTACCCAATTTAATATTAAAGTTAATCGTCTAGTGTACAAATGGGTTAATATAACTATAATGCTATAATGGATCATATACCGCGAAGCTCTGCGTCAGTAAATAAATAACTATTTTGTTTTATTGAGACGCGATATCTTACCTCCACATGCCTGATTATAAGCAAGGGAAAACTCAAGAGCGCCGACGACTGAAAACTCAGTTTTAGGATTCTATGTCAAAAGATCTTTTTCATAAAAAAAAGTTATTAGCCTCTCTGAAATACCATTGCGCAAGTCTATATTGATCATGCGCGATTAACCTTGACATAATTCCTACACCAGCCTTTTCCAAGGGCGGACCTCCTAGCGCCAGATTATCATGTTCCGCGGACCCCTAAAAAACTTATTTGCAGTACTCACATAGGTAAATCTATTTTATTCTCAAAATTTCAATTAAACTATAATGCAGTGTTTTTGTATGTTAAAGGCTAACCACCTATCACTTGACACATTATTCCATCTTGAAATTGAAAAAGGCAAAATGGTCTTACTAAATTCGGCTGCACCACTATGGTTTCGTAATTTTCTTGTTTTGTCGGCGGACCCCCTGAGATAGGCCCGCGGACCCCAGGTTGGGAAAGGCTGTCTTACACTATTGCGCTTTTACCGTCCAATCACATGTGAAAGCGCGGTGACCATCATGCATTAATTGATAAGGTCCTCGGGTCTTAGGTTTATGTTGACAGATTATTTTATTTCATATTTTTAGGCCTTTGTTAATTTGCTTTTGGTCTACTGGCTTTTAAATAATGGTGGCGTATACAGGGTGTGAATATACATTTAGCGATTCCACAAACGCGGTTATGTTAATGCGATACAAGCAAATTTTATAAAAGTTTATTTGACGTAATAATTTATTATTATTGATGAAATTTCAGTATGTTATATCTAGATTTTTACCACTAATGTATATTTACATAAAACATACATTATATTAAAATTATAATGTAATTTGTGTTAGGTTGCCATTACATGGTCATAATGAAATACGTAAAATCCATCGACAAAATCATATCAAATACAAGCATTGCAAATACAACGCTTTAAACCTATGCGAAGCGTTATAATTTTAATAATTATATTATAATTTATAAATTGAATGCCTAAATAGTGAATCAAGTAAAACTAATATGTATGTTTTATAGTACATGTTATATCTTCTGCGACTAAAGTTCATTTTATTTCAATGGCGGCTTTGATGTTGGCTATGATCATTGTGACTGTATTTTTATTATAATTAAGGCGACCGTGGTGTTGTAGTAGTGCAATTGTTACGCAAACCAAAAGCACGGGTTCAAAACCCACTTGCCGGTACTAATGTATCTTTGATATACGTACTTTGGTTGCCCTGTTTCTATGATACAAGCACTTTAGTAGCTTAGTCTACATTACTTTCGCAGCTAACTTCGAAAGATTAGAACTAGCTGTACTACCTCGCATTGTGATTAGCTGTGTGTATATTAACGCCCGGTATATTCTTTGAATTAAATGTATAATTATGTTTGTTAATTGCTCATTATTGACAGTGTGTGTTTCTAACAGAATAGTATAATCTGCTTTATTGCTGTTTTGTTCTGTTTTAAATTTGGATTAGTCATTTAATATGTTATATAAAGTTGTAGCCACGGCACCTGTTTTTGTCGTTCATTATTAAAGAAAATCTTTAAGACTGCAATTAACGTTTGTCGAGCTTTTAGTGGTCCGGATAGCGCGTAATGGAGATGTAAACTGCCAAATGTTCGCGATAGGTGGCGCATCGTCGACACGACTAAAGAAACTAAAGACAGGACTTTTAATTTCCAAACATTTTTTTTCCTTTTGTCGTATTTATTTTCAATATCTCTGAAAATACCTCGTCCTGCTGTTCCCGCCGTTTCTGCTACTCTATAATAATAGAGATTTGAGAAACGTCAAGTCGCCAGTGGCGCCATCTTCAAAAAGCTTTGGCTTTGGATTTCCATTCTATCTGGAACGACTCGCAATATCTTTATTAATTTAAAGAGTTCGTAAACTTGCACGGCAAACTTGTCTAAAAGATTCGGTGTATTTTTTTTGTTATAAACAAAATAAGGTTAATTATTTTTAAAATACCTTTATTAATAATGTTAATAAAATTAATGAAATTAATTATTTCTAGACCGGCATAGTGGACGTGACTGCTGCTTAGTTATTAAACTGTAGTAGCAGTCACCTTCATTCATGGACCGCACTCTAGCTTTACACCAGACGAGGTCCTATCATATGTCAAGGCACAACAAAAAATTTAAAAAAATGATTGAAAATTTACCAAAAAATGTTGTAAAAATAGTTTTTAAGGATGGGATAAACGACTGCTTTAAATCGTACCAAGGTAACTTTGAAACTGCCCGAACATATTTATCAGAAGATTCATGCATGGAGTTGGATTGGATGAATTGGGGTCGTCACAATAAATGTGTGTCGGCAAATTCTTTTTTAGCTTGTTTCCATGCATGATACATTTCACCCAGTCTAGACGAGGCATTATACCAGCGACACGCTATGGTGGCCATTTTGACGTTAGACCCGCTCATGAGGTTTCCTATAAATTAATAATTACGTTTGAAGGAACACACAGAAATAAGAAAGATATAGTTAGATATGAAATCGACGCACGATCGCATGACAACCCTAAGTGTCGCCACTCACACAAAACAACGCCAATAACGCATCTCTGATTGGTCACAATTCACAATGAAAATAGGCAATAAAAGTAAATTTAATATAGCAATATAGCCGAAATTATATTAACCTTGAAATATAATATGACATTTATATCCCGAAGAAGAACTAAATTGAATACCGCTACTCTCCAGTAGATGGCAGTAGAAAATAAAATAAAAGTTAATATTTTTTTTTTATTCTAATTTTTTTTTGGGGGACTTTAGTCAATGTTGACTATGTCAGTCCCATTTTAACAACTAACTAAACTTTTTACTTTAAAACTTTCTAGTTCAAGCTTAATCATATAGCTGTTCTCAGTTATATGATTAAGCTTGACTGTGTAACTTAATCACAGAACCTCTCACAAATCGATAAACCTCCAATGCTTCCACTGAAGTCGGACATGCCAATATTGGTATAAACATACCCACATCCAATCTATTTATGTTACATAAAGCAATAAAAGTTAATATAATATATAAGAAAATATTATAATATAAGAAAATAAAAAGTTGCTGTTATTTCATAGACAGCAACTATGACTTTTGCGTGAAACATGTTTAATATTTTATACTGTAAATAAAAAAAATGACTTCTGAGGAAGGACAGGCGTGGCCGATTGATCCAAAATTGGTTTTTTGTCGGGTTCGATTTCAGGTAGATTTATTTGTAATATTAAATAATTATTAATAAAAAAAAAAAGCTGATATGTGCTTTGGGTCTGGTTATCAGAGAGTGGTACCTAGTCTGCCGATCCGGGGTAGTACCAATATACAGACCGTGAAGTGATTTAGCCGCGTTTTGGGATCAGCTTGTAGGTGGCGGTTACACGTGGCCGGCATAGTGGATGTGATTGCTATTGTTATTAAAATTGTAATAGCAGTGACATCCATTCATTGACCACACTCGATTTTTTATAGTGACAATAAAGAACAATTTGCTTCTTCAAACGTATTTTATAGTTATACAAAACTTCATGAACGTGTCAAAACGGCCATCACCGTGCCGCTAGTATAGTTAGACATTAATATCTAAGTTGAGTGTGATATAATGTCATGTACAAATTGTTATCAATTCTATGATCGGTGTTGTGATTCTACGTCTCGTTATACTTTTGTTATATATTTTTTGATTAATTAGTTTATGTGGTTCAACAATAAAGAATATACTACTTTTACAATGGTCGTTTTATTTTATCATTTATTCCTTATTTTTATTAATTGTAGACATACAGTTCGTGGTCGCTTGCTTAGCTGCCGATCCGAAGTGATTTAGTGGCGTTTCGGAATAAGCTTGCAAGTTGCCGGTTACAGTATTTACAGTCACATAGTGGATGCGACGGTAAAAATATTTCACGATAAACCTAAGTGAAGAGTTCATCTTTTCGTAAATAAACAATTGTTATTGTTCGAAGCACCCATATATAAACCATATAAAAAAAAAGCAGTATCGTCCTAAACTATCCCTCTGACATTGTCAATCAGAGACTTTTTCTAACAATTTTATGTGTCTCAGCTAATATAATTTTATATAAGGTTGTGCAAATTTTCCATAATTTGCACCACATTGACTAAGAAAAGCATGTATAATGGCCGGCAAGCCTACAAAGTATACTTTTTTATTAATTTGTCCGTTCTAATCTTTGTGTTGGTATTATCTAAATAAACACTCTGCAATTACTATTAGTATAAAAATTCAAAACTAGGAAATATGCAGGAAAGGATGAATAATTAAAGGAAATTAACCTTCACCACCATATCTAACGAGCAGGTGCATTCCAAATAATGTATTACATAAAATGCATAATATGCAAAATGCAAACCGATGGGGAAGAAGGGTTCTTGAGTGGAGACCACGAACCGGAAGACGCAGCTTAGATAGGCCTCCCACTAGGTGGATTGACGACATAGTGAAAGTCACGGGTAACCCGTGAATGCAACTGACATCTTGTCGTTCGGAATGGCGTTCTAAGGGGGAGGCCTATGTTTAGCTGTGGACGTCTTCTGGCTGATGATGATGGTGGCTCTTTATGTATAACTTCATTGGGTATAAAATAAAAGGCGAATTATTTAAATCAGTCTGTATATTGGATATGTCTGCAATACAGCAAAGATTAAAAATACATGGAAACAGGAAAAACATAAAATAATGGAACAAAAATACTATTAATTATTAAATTAAACTTTACATCTATTAAATGTATATTTAAGCTTTCAAGAAGTGTCTTTCGTTTAACATTTACATAAACCTAAATAATTTTTATTCCTTAACAAATTTAGAAAACTTAACAATTTTTGATAATTTCCTTACAGCCTAAAATTTTGTTACCTAATTCTTTTTTAAAACAACATGTTAAACGAAAGACCTCCTTACTTGTCAAATACATTAAAGTTACTTCAATGGGCACTTTTGGTTCAGTTTTTAATTTCTTTTTATTACATTCTTACACAAACTATATTTTTTTCTCTAAAAGCAAACATTAAAAATAACATTTATAAGAACTAACGAGACTAAAATTACTTTATGTTACAGTTTGCATTATTAACCCATATAAAAATATATAATTTACTATATAAATTGATCATGATAGTAGATAGTAAATACCCCACTCTGACCACAAGCTACAAAGATGTCTTCATTGTGGCTCAACGTATGACAGCACCCCGCCTGTTTTAAGCTGGAGTGCGGTCCATAAATGGAATTCAACAGTTGAAGTATTAAGTAGCAGTCACATCCACTATGTCAGCCTAGCTGATCCCGAAACGCGATTAAGCGACTTCACGGTCCATATACTTAAAATGGTGGTACTACCCCGGATCAGCAGACTAGGCACCAATGCCTACCACTTTTTGACAACCGGACCTAGAGCGAACATCCGCTTTTTTTTATCAAATATTTGTAATAATTAATTAACAAAAACTATGAAACAAACATTGCTCCGACCGGGAATCGAACCCATGCGCCACGTCTGTCGCCAAAAGCTAGTGGTCAGAGCGGTGTATTCTATTCAATTTTCATAACTAATTTATACAGTACTATTACAATATATGCCAAAAAATAATAAAAAATATACAATTTAATTTTAAACTATTTAACGCGACATCCGATCGCGTCCGCACACAACGTTTAACAAAAAATGGCAATTAATGTGCGTCACCGCTAGATGTCGCGCGCGCATTGAAACCTGAATTACTCAAAGTAACAAGTTTTAATATTCTTAACGTCATTCAGACTTCGGAGGTAACAACACTGAGAAAAAGATACAGAGCGTATGTGGAAGCAATTTAAAGCAAAGCCTATGTTATATACTGGCCCAAATTAATATCCTATTTTTAATTTTAACACAAAAACATTAAGTTGGTGATTGTACCGAGTTGAATGAAATATTCTACACATAAATTGCTTGTATTTTCTCTTTCGTTTCCTATATATAAGTGAAAGAGACCAAATAATTAAGGTATTACTATAATAAAAGGATTACGGTTCGATTACCAGCCAGCGGGGTTAGGTTGGACAATTAATAACGATTATCGTCTATCGTCGGCTATTGGCAAAATAATAAAAGCTAGGCTAAATCCACTAAAACGGAGACTAATAATCTTTGTGACGAATATCGTCTGTGCGACGACACGTTGGATCATAATCATTAATAGCCTCATTTTGGTGGATTTAGCCTAGTTTTCATTATTTTGACAATCGTCGACGATATACGATAATCGTTCTTATTTGTCCAACCTAACTCCGCAAAGCATTCATAATTATATAATTGTAAAAAAAAGTAAAATAGGTTTTCTTTTAAAAGCGTAGCAAGCAGACCGTTTTTATAAGGGGAAAATGGTTATAGACTGTGAAGTAACTCAGTCGTGTTTTGGAATTAGCTTGAAAGTTGCTGGGATACAGCAATCGCTTCAATGTATACCCCTCAGCATATTTGACGGTTGTTAAAGTCATTAAAGATTACAATACAAAAACTGGTATTAAGTATGAAGGACCAAAGCTAAGTCTTCTAGACTACATTAACTTTAAATGTAAAACAAATTATTTACAAACATTGTTATAAAATCCAGATTAAAAATACTGGCTCGGCTTTTATTTTGTAATTGAATATGCAAAAACTAGTTTAAAATGCAACTTTCCAAACTCACTTCAGTTAATTGCTAGTGTTTATAGTTTGTATATGGAATAAAAAACCTAAACGAATATCTAAAGCAAATCCAAACAAAACATTGTTCAGCCTATATGAGACCCAATTACCTACTCCCTTCTGAGACTGTTTTTTATCGAGAACGTCACACGTTCGTCGTCATACAGTCGTGGAGACTTCGTTGAAATATAGGCGTTGGAAAAGTTAAAAAACAAACTACGTTTCATAGAAACATAATTGTCAAAGTGATAGTTTAGATAACGTTATAAAATAGCTGTCAAATTATTGCATAAAAATTACAAATGACCTCCAATAGGTCAAGGAAACGGCTATCGGAGGTCAAGGAAATGGCTGGACAAGACCCCCAGTTACCTATGTGAGTAAAGTCAAGGTGAGTTTTTACACGCTCCTCTTAAAAGATTCTTATACTAGCGCACGCTATAATTGACGTTTTGACGGTTGCCATGTTCATATAATTTCATAATTACGTCTGAAGGAACAATTGTTATTTATATAATAGTGACAATAAAATAAAAACAATTTGCTGCTTCGAACGTAATTATAAATTTGTTCGAAACTTCATGAACGATACAAACACCAAAACGGTCATAATAGCGTGCCGCTGGTATAGGAGTGACACGTGGACCAATTTAAAAGCAATTTACTACTTTTATTTAGAACTCGAGATATTCTGTTTTAGAAAGTATAAAATGGAGCGCACACGTTACCTTACACTATTTAGTCCCTAACTGTGATATACATTTTTATTAATACACACAGATATACTTGCTTACACAGCGAGTTCCTTTATTCTTACAATATCACAATTATTTTGTACAGTCAGCTGCAAAAATGTTCGAATGTTCCGTAAACAATCCATTATTAGTATTCGCGCACCGCAAACGGACTCGTATGCCGTGACGACGAACAGCAAGACTCAATTATGCCGTCACCCTCCCTGGTATGTGAGTATATTTGGCATATATAAAAACTATACTGTTTTTATTTATTTTCATTTTCTTTAATTATGAAAATACAATAAAATTAATACAAAATATGTAATCTCAATGAACACATATTTTTGTAGTAGACTGAACAGAAAAATTGGTACATTTTTGCTTATGATAGATTGAGAATCTATCATAAGCATGGCTTTAATTATAAATAAAATTGAGGCCTATCAAGTACAATCAATAGCAAAGGTAAATAGGCTCCATTTTAGCATTTGCCGTTACGACAAATGCTAAAATATGTTTTTTTATAACTTATATAATACAAGTCCATCAGCCAAAAACGTGTTGATTGCTAAAAAATATGTGTTGCCCATAAAAATTATGTGATCATGGTGTGGCCAGTTACAAAAATGTGAACCATCAAAAATACTTTTTATGCGTAAATTGTTTCAAAAATAATGTCCACATATGTCTATCCCGCTGCTTTAAATAAAAACACAGCAATAATTTAAAATTCAAAAACGTATTTTATCTTTTCTAAATGTGCGTGGAACAAATATAGTGTGCATAGCAGTGCTTACAAATCTGTTACTGCGTTTTTATTTACAACCGCCCATACAAATGAACATTCAATTACAATCAGTCTCACACTAATAATGCAATTTTGGCCAGTAGAGATTTCTCAATGGTGTCATCCAATACAGTTTAAACAACCCTAACTACAATAACATCACAATTACAAGATATCGATATAATAGTTTTTCAATCTTGTATCATAGAATTTGGGCGACCAAAGTACGCATATCAAAGTACATTGGTACCGGCAAGTAGTTATAATGAATGAAACAAATTTTATGCGGCGTACTATCGCGTTTATTATGGTTTTGATTTTACATTTTCTATGTAAAATCAAGACTAATAGCTCCGTGACCACGCTGGCTGCAAAGCTCTTGAAACGTCGTAGTAAGCCGCATATATTTTTTTAAATTCATTGATCAAAGTTCGCGCAAAATCTAAGAAAATACTAAGTGGTTATAAGTCGCAGTTGTAAATTGTGATATTATTCTATTAGAGGTAACACACCTTAGCCAATATAACATTCGACATTTTATACATAACCAATTGCATAGAAACAAAACACAAATATGAAAAACGTTCTATGAAAATGACTATGTATAAAATGTGTTAACATTCTCCCAAAATCAGTCTATACAGTACCTTACAATTTCTTCGTTATAAAACTCCCACACCTAACATGAGCCTAATCGTCACTTGACGTAGATATTAGCAGACCTTAGCATCAATAAAAAAAAAACATACAGGGCACCTCAGTTAAGGCTGGCAACACTTTTGAGAACGAATGTTCAAACCTACATTTGACATGTATTTATTTAAAAGAAAATTTAATAATATTTCAATTTAAATAAACCTATGTGCCTTTAAATATTAAGTTATTTATTTTTTATTTTATTTCAAAGTTATTTTTTACATAATAATATCTGATGACTATGCCAAGTCACAATTAGGATCAAGATTGCATTACATACTACATTCCCGATACAATAAATTATTGAACTTACCATAGGGTTGTCAGTGCGGATTAAATATAAAAAATTATCTTGTTGGAATTTAATTTACTAATAGAAATGTAAACTTCAAATTACAAATATTTGCTGTCATGAAAACAGCTGAATGTTTTTACCTCACTTTTAACTAGTTAAGAAACGGAGATATATTGCTAAAATACTAAATCGCGAATTATTTTTAATGCATTATAACGAAATATTAACTATCGATGATTATCGTCTATCATCGACGATTGTCAAAATAATGAAAACTAGGCTAAATCCACTAAAACGACACTATTAATCGTTGTGACGAATATCGTCTGTGCGATGACACGTTTGATCATTATCATCAATAGTCTCATTTTGGTGAATTTAGCCTAGTTTTTATTATCTTGACAATCTTGTCCAACCGGGTCAGCAGGCTTGTCGCCTAACTGGCTGGATATATCTACGTGGTCTATTAAATGGTCAATTAAAAAGGCACCAAGTGTAGTAAAAAATTGGTAAAATTACAAGAATATGCGTTCTATTAACGCAATTCAAAGAAAAGACATTTTTATGACTGTGATATCTAGAGTTTAGGGTGAAAACAACTGTAAAAACAAGGGAATTAGAGGTTGCGTAAAATAAAAACTGCGCAAATGGCAACCCTATAACTTATGACAGCTCAATTAGGCAAAAATCAATTGAAATAAATGTCATTAGTCCATTATAATACAAAACCCTGAATAACTATGGACATTGTTTTTGTATTTTATTATAATACAAAAAAGCTGAGATCAAAATTATGCCCACAATGCATAGTTCGATATAAAATGAGAAAGATACGGTATGCTCTTAATATTTATATTAAGAAGGCCACTGACATTTTAACGTATAGTAACATGATTCGTTAAAATGCGTTCGTATAGCCCGTACAGCGAGCCAAGCCGCTCATAGCGAGTTACGCGTGGTTAACCCGGTTGTCTGGACTCAGTTTAGTGTGTCTTAATATCGTATCTTCTCTATCTATCTCAATCTATGCCACAATGTATGAAATGTATGTGGCGTTGAATTCATAAAACAATAAGACAAAATAACTAAAAAAAAAAAAAAATTAATTATTAAAAAAATACAATTACTTCTAAATTAGGTCAATTTCTAATTTTTATTAATATTATTACAATAATTTAAATGTACTGTGTACGTAAAATCCAAACAAATTAAACTTACAACAGAAATTTTAGTGTTGCCATAAAAAAATACTTTTAAAGCTAATAATTATTTACAGGTACTACATTTTTCCAGACGTATTTTGGACAGCTGACAGCCATTAGAACATATAAGTTCTATATTGGTCTGTAGTGATCGTGTAAGGAAAAATGGTACACTTATAATAGACATCGTTGCGTTAGGAGGTAGGTGTAATATTCCAGTTTGAAGTAAATAAATTATTTTCTTACATTTTGCGCGAACAATGATTAATGAATTAAACAAATTTTACGCGGCTTTATTTTAGCCATCGTGGTGTCATGGTCTCTCCGGCCTCAAAGCTTTCGAAACGTCGGAATAATAAAAATTGTAAAATCAATAACCAAAAATAAACGCAAAAGCAGCATAATTTTTTTTTAATTTATTAATAAATTATATTTTGCGGCTCATAATTGTGTTTATTTTGATCATTTTAATCCGACGTTTCGCAAACTTTGTAGAGTGGTCGCATGGGAAACTACAGGTCATCTTTTTGTTGTCGATTTCGATTTGTTTTAAAGGACAGTCCGTTACCAAATGTACCAAAACTGCCTTTTAATATTTACGAAAGATGTCGAGCGTGCTCCGCCTAACGCAGCGGTGGCTATTACCAAATTGTTAGTACACCCTGGCCACAAATATGTACAGTCCTAAATACTAATCCTAAGACTTTATTGTCAATTTAAAACAAATAGAGATAACTCCTCTAAATATGTGTTTAAAAAATATGTATATGGTCACATTTAAAGTTGCGTTTTTATGAATTAGGTATATAACTACAGATTATTAATACTACGTTTAAGACTAATCTTAAATAAAAATAATAAAACCGTCTACTGGTGACGCAAGTTATCTGCAACATGGGATTCAATGAAAGTAAAATAGGTTGCAAATACATTTGAACAACTCAAGAATTATGAATTCTAGGGCAACAAAATCACTGAGTTAAAGCAACTTGCGTCACCTTCTGTACATACAGCCTTAGTAATAAAATAAAATGTTAAAGATGAAAGCCGTATTCCAAAACCTATGGTTTTTTTTAACAGAGTTTTGCACAACCTACAAAGCTCTTAGTCAACAATCTATAAAATACTATCTGTGTTACCACGAAAAATTAAACAAGCTTTAGACAGGCATTAAACATGTTTTAAGTCAATTTAGTACCAAAAGATGACGTTTGACTTATACAAATATTGATACACTGTTTTATTTTATTTCTTTGTATCAAGACCAAAAAAATAAAATAAATCAGTTTTTTTACCATAAAACATGAATAAGGCATGATACTGTAAAATGGTGCTATTGTACATCGACAAAAGGAAATAGAAAAAAAATATTAAGAAAATAATTAAAATAAAAAAATATTTAAAAAAAATTAGAACTGCAGTATTGCAGAATTATTACGAGACAATATTATTTACTAAAATATATAATTAATTCGTTATTATTAAAGAATATATTGTTAGTATGCACACCACCTTTACTAGATATTGCCAAAATTAATTGAAAACAGATGGAACCTCTAGTATTTAACTCATTACTCTAAATTAAAAAAAAATACAATACAAACTTGTTAATTTTGAACACAAAAAAGTGTTTTTTTAATAAACAATATTTTGGGGCTTTCTATCGGGTTTATTTTAATTATTTTTATTCAATGTTACTTTTATCTTCCCGCGACCGAATAGGCGCTAGGCTTTTGAAACGTCGGATTAATATTATCAAAATATCACGATAGTTTTATTTTAATTTTTCATTATACATTTCTATACTAAGCTATTAAAGTGCTTTGTATCATAGAAACAGTACAACCAAAGTACATATATCAAAGACACATTGGTACCGGTGAGTAGTTTGAACCCGTGCCAATCAGCTTAGATAGCCACTACACCACGGTCGCCTGGTCGACAATGTAAGAAACCTCAGAAAAATTGAACACAACCAGAACATAGATATATTAAAGAAATCGCTTCATAAGTATAAACAATATCTTCTACGAGTTGCTAACCGCGTCACGATATACAAGTAATAAATGCTAAAAAAAATTAACGACGACATGAGCGACATGTGTCTTTGACTTGCGTCGACTGAACTGAACTGAAAACTGTCGACGTCATTGACAGTAATTTTACTTTATTCGTGATTTACCGCCGCGGGTTTGACTTACAGAGGTCAACGTGAAAAGCAAGGTGGTGCGTCGGACGATTTTATGTGAATAGATTGATTAAAATATTTATGGTTTGTATAAACATGTTTGACATACAATTTACCAAAAAAATATTTTTTTTATTGACTCGACACGACTTAAAACACCGTCTTAGTTAACGGCTGCCCCAGCCGGCGTATCTTTAGCCGTGGATAATAAAAGGTATATTTAAAAACGCGTTTAGAGTCCATAAATATTTTAATTATTAATATAATGGCTCGATGACATTGATTAAACTTATATTAGGGTTTAACATCGACATTTATTTTATTTTTATTGTGATAACATTTTACTTGAAGCACCTTTGGCCGGCATAGTGAACGGCGACTGGAGCAACCGTAAAGGCTCGATTTTCGCAGTCGTCGGATATCTTGGACCTCTTCTTGCTTATCATCAGGCGGGTCGAGATCAGATGTCCAATCTCAATGAATAAAATAAAATCAAACTTGCCTGATGGTAAGCAAAGGTGGTGGTGCGTGCGACTGAAAAAAGCCGACTCTGATAACGGTTGCATCAGTCATCGCCACTATAAGTGAAGAATCACTAAAATCAACAGAGTTCCGGAGTATTATTTGCTTCTGGTGGTAAGCAAGGGAAAGTCCAAGAGTGCCGACGACTGAAAACATCGATTTAGATTACAGTTGCCTCAGACGTCGTCACTGTGCCCAATTTTGTTAATTAATCCCATTAATTAATCCCAAAATAATTAATCCCATTAAAATTACGTTATCCAATATAATCGAGCCATTATCGAATAAGCCTAAGCGCCTATCTAAGCAACACAGAATGGATGCAGAAAGATTGGTATGAAAGTTTTATGTCTAGAGAGCACTGCCCATACTTTTCTATTGAGTTTTAAAACAATAAAACGTATCTACCGCGTTAAATGTTGTAATTTTTTTAATTATGGCAAGACATATTCCAGCACCCCGCCTGATGTTAAGTTGGAATGCGGTCTATGAAGTAGGAGTCGGATCCACTATGCCATCTTTCAACCTGATCCGGAAACGCGACTAAATTACTTCACGGTCTGTATACTTAAAGGTAGGGTAATACGCCGGATCGTCTGCCTACCACTCTTAAATAATCAGACCCGGACCAATATCCACTTCATTTTAATTAATAAATATTTGCAATATCCAACATAATAATGAAATCTTACAAATAAATGCTTGACACAAATTGCTTCGACCGGAAATCGAATCTGGGACTAGTTTACGCGCAGTGGACTAGTTTGTCACCAATGCACTCGTCCATTTGTGTAACACGACAACGTTCTATTAGTATTACAATGTATGGACAGCGCCCTCTAGCGCAACATTAAATACTTACTTTCTCCATACAACTAGGCCGTTGGATGTTACTGTTACTTACAGTATATAACCGTATAATGCAATTAAAATAAGAATAGGACCGAATCGGCGCCATTTTGTGACGTTCAACTCTGCAACCAACTTCACTTTAGTATGGTTTCTTTTTCTTTGCGAATCGTCAAGAAAAAGACACCTTTAACACGTTCACGCCGGGGCCGATTATAATTTGTTTTGCTATTAGGCGGCGTTCAAATTAATATCGCGTTTCATCTGGCGGCGCGTGATTTTTGCCTGTTCAGACCTGTATACGCGTTGTTTGTTTCTCTGCAGTACAGTGAGATTTATTGTGCAAGTTTTTTAACTCTTGCCGTTTTTTCATCCTGACCACAAATTAACAAATGAACAAAAATTATGTTTCTGATACATTATTGATTATAATTATCATTAAAATTCAATGTTTAGTGCGGGTCACCGGTGACCCACGCCGCCTGATAGGACGGTTTAGTGCGGGTCACCGGTGGCCCACGCCGCCCGATAAGACGGTTTAGTGCGGGTCACCGGTGACCCGCGCCGGCGTGAACGTGTTAAATCAGTCAAGTGAAGTTAGTCAACAGCCTGTCCTATTCTTATTCTAATCCTACTATAGTAACAGTCACCTCCAGATTAACATCAGGCAGGGTACTGTCATATGTCAAGTCACAATGAAAATAAAATACGAATGTCGCTCAATCCGTGTTTTTTTTTATTATTGTGACAACATTCGACCTACACCTGCCTGATGAAGGTAAGCATGATGAAGATCCAAGAGTGCCGAAGACTGAAAACCTCAGTCGCCGTCACTATGCTGGTCAGTAATTGTTTAGATAGACACCGGCGCTAAGTGTAAGACGTGTTTTAGAGTCAATGTGGTGTGTGTGTGGGTGATGGCGTTGCAGGTTGTAATGGTTGGAATGCTGAACCCAGTGATGGCCGCAAAGTGAAGCCTGGTGAGGATGGCTTCATCACGCAGAATGGATCAGATGCACCTTCGCCTGCCTTCAAATTTACCTGGAGACAAATTAAAAAGAGGTGAGACTAGGCGACCGTGGTGTAGTGGCAGTGCAATGGTTACGCAAACCAAGAGCACAGGTTTAAAACCACTTGCTGGTACCAATGTATCTTTGATATATGTATTTTGGTTGTCTTGTTTCTATGATACAAGCACTTCGGTAGCTTAGTATAAAAATTTAATAATAATTAGGAAGGTCAGACAAGATTTTTTATAGATGTTCTTTGAGACTGGACATCTGACCTTGACTTGCCTGATGGTAAGCAAAAGGAAGTCAAAGAGAGCCGACAACTGAAAATAAAATAAAGCACGGTTGCCTCAGTCGCCGTCACTATGCCAGCTAAAGGTATATTTTCAAGCAAGGAATGTGCAGAACACATAAATCTAGTAAAGCATTCCACTTGTCTATTGTTTTACAAAGAAACGACGCGCCGAACCTTTTAGTTCGACCGCGCCGATAGCATAGCCGATAACTTACAAGCTGATCCCGAAACGTGACCAAATCACTTCACGGTCTGTATACTTGTAAGTGGTGGTACTACCCCGGATCGGAAGACTGGGTACTACTGCCTACCACTCTTTGATAACCAGACCCGAAGTTTCCTTTTTTTATTAACAAATATTTGCAATATTTTAATATTATTAAATGTTACAAATAAAAGCTATGAAACAAATATTTGCTCCGACCGGGGATCGAACCCGGGACTTTATGCGCAACAAACCAATCGCTAAATCGCTTGTCCACGCCTGTCGTCGTCGACTTAGCTTAGTACAGAAATGTAAATAATTTTAAAAAAATTACACAAAACAAATAATGTACCTTTTCACAACCATCAGGGGGTTCTCGTGCTAAAAATCTATTTATTTGGGGTGAAGTGCCAAGCTTAGATCCATCCAAGTCTGGTGACGAACACACACTACCACCTGAAATGTATAATATTTTTATTAACGTGAGTTTTGGCGGGAAACTACAAGTGACAGGTCGTGCAATTTAAAATTATTTGTAAAGCTTGTGTTCCTTGAATATTAATGTGTAATTACAGTGGAATTGTTATCCAGAAATGATTTTTAAGTTGATCAAATATAGACAAGTAATTCAAAGATGTTTAACGAGTCTCTCCGTGTTCCCTCCAAGACTCCTTCCAAAGTTTTAGTAAAGGCTTTTCCGCGCACAATCATCATCACCCCAATATCAAGGATGAAACACTGTCAGTGTTTCATCTTCATCATCTACTGAAGACATAAAAATAACTTTTTAAGCTATAACTTTGGATTATTGTGAATGTGAAGAAAGCGAGGGAGTTGTGTCAGGATCGTGGCAAGTGACGCTCCATTGTCTCTGCCTATCCTTGTGGGATAAAGGCGTGACAATTTGATTGGACTAAGTTCCCTTTTGCCTTCGGAAGTTTGCCTTTATTGTGGCTCGACATATGAAAGCTATAGAACAAATTTGCTCCGACCGGGTATTGAAATTGGGACTAACGCGTTGCAGACAAGGCCTCGATTCACTAAATATATAATGGCGTCGAAAAAGCAGTGAAGTTGCGTCTCGGTCGCAAGTGAGTAATCAACATTGATTACCTACATCAATAGGTAATCAATGTTATTCGGTGATTGGTTACGAAAATGTCCAATATCAGTGCGACGCAATTTCACTGCTTTTGCGACGCTATAACATATTAAGAGAGTCGAGGCACTGCGCGGTTGCCAATGCGCCACGCGACTCATCATTTTTAGTCGACTTTTTGCATCTTAATTAGGTATTTTGATCATCAAACATTCAATTAGTCTACAGTCAATTAAAAAATCTAAAAGCATTTTTCTAACTATAGTAGTAAAATTAAATTTGTGTTATATGCTTTATTCCAATGACATAAGACTTAATTTTGCATGGTGCACCACAAATATATCGTTTATTACCCCAGGTAGATGCTAATGCGCTGGAACCTAGTCAAAGTAACAAGACGTGAAGTCGATCGAGCGAGGTCCACAGTAAACTTTACCATCACTATGACGACATCAAGTCGTATACTGTGTTTTTTCTTACTTGGCACAAGTAGTAAACAAACATGAAAATCACAATTTCCCATGATCTTTATCTAAGGACTGTTTACTACTGTTTTATTCTAAAGAATAAACGTACACAATGTAACAAATGCACAAAAGTTATTAATATAACACAGGTATATAATTTATTTTAAGAAAAAACCATTTATATGGAAATGGTAAAAACACAATAAGGTGACAGTGGTGTAGTGGTAGTGCACAAAGCAGAGAGCACGAGTTCGAGACCATCCACCGGTACCAATGTATCTTTGATATATGTACTTTGGTTGTCCTGTTTCTATGATACAAGCACTTTAGTAACTTAGTATAGAAATGTAAATAAATAAAATTAATAATAATACAATTTACAAATGTTGTGCCTAGATAATAATAAAAATTTCACATTAATTCCTAGAGTAATAGCTTTTTATCGTTAATCTGTCATTATGCCGATAGTTTGTTTTCTACTTTTGCCAAGTAAAATGTACAGTATATGTCCTGATTCTAGCGCTTTAGCTATTGCCGGGGATAGCACTCTCTAAAATGTTTCAATTCACCGCCAATGAGGCGCAATTTCTAAGGAGTAATACCATGCAAGGAATGTATGTACTAAGGCTGTTCAACAACATTACTCCAGAGTTAGAAATTTTGTAACAGCTCAACCAAATAGTATCGAAACAGATATTGTGGCAAGTAGTTTTATCTCATGGATTGCACTCCAGCTTAATAGACGGCGTTATGCGGTCTTGGAGACGGCGACTGGGGCAGCCGTGAACTAACTCAGTTTTTTCAGTCGTCGTCACTCTTGGACCTCCTCTTGCTTATCATCAGCCGGGCCGCGGTCAGATGTCGTGTCACAATAAAGAAAATATGTTTGATGTATATAATAATATTCAACTTTTTTTGTATAGTAACATCTGACCTCGACTTGATTAATAGTAAGCAAGGCGTCGACGGCTAAAACAATCGACTCCGTTTACGGTTGCCACAGCCGTCACTATGCCGGCCAGAGAAAGTAAATATAACGAAAATGTTGTTGAACAGCATCCAAAATCCTACAGCATAAGGCATAATATTAATTCAATGTAACCTGCAAACAAAAGCTCCGAGGACTCCACACTTGATAATGACCCCCGCGATGATGGGTCTACATTCATAATAAATAATCAGTCACTTTAATAAAACATTACCAAATAACAAGAGATTTTTAGACACTAGTATGGCTTGGTCTTGTGGACCCACCAGACCCAACACAGACCCACTGACGGATCAAGCCAACTTTAAAAAATACTTATAAAAAATGTAACTGTCAAAGTGACGTTTTAGGAATAGTCAACATTTACCTAGAGAAACGTCAGAAATCAATTAAACCTGTACTGCTACTATCGCCAATATAAAAAATATATCAATATACAAATCTATCAAACTTTACAATTCTTATACAAAAGTATAAATATTCTATCGAACTAATGATGTAAAAAGTGAAATTGTTCTTTTGTTTTAATCTCCTCTTCAATAATCCATTTTTGTCTTTGTTTCTTCTGTCCGCGTTCTGAACTTTTCCAGAATGGCTGGACCAATTTTTTTTAGTAAGTTAACAATTAAGTTCCTTCCTGGACAGTTTAGGTTCATAATATGACAAGGTGTACATACTGCCACAATTGTTTTTTTTTTACCAATTGGTGGTAAAAAAAATATATCGGATCCGCTAAATAAATTGCTTGTTTATTATACCTGATGAATGGGTTGTGTGGCACAAGTCATGTGGGGTTTGTGTGTTGACAGATCGCCGCAGCAGTTCAGCTAATGGTGCACGATGACCCTCCGGTGTTACCTGGAATATTATAAAATTGATTTATATTTTCATTTCTTTAATAAGTCACTAAACATGATAGATGGTATTTTGCCAAAAAAATTTCGACGCATCTTGGAGAGAAGATTTGATCCATACATCCCATCCCTTTGCTAAATTTGGCTTGCAAGTCCCAAATTTTATCATCTGTTTCATGCGCTGTATATATGGTAGAAATTATTTACCTTGTCTCGTAGGCGGTCCATCTGCGATGTTTGTGTACCACTCGCTGGATGCAACACAAGACGCTCAATCTCCTGATTAAGGCCTTCCACAGATGAGCGAGCAGCTCGCAGTGGTATGCCGCAACCAAACCGACACCCTAAAAATACTTACATATTTTATATATAAAACACACTGACCATATTTAAGTTAATTTTGATTTAATCTAGATATTACTAGATATTATAGAACTTATATTAATTTTGACATATTTTAGTTAATTTTGATTTAATAATTCTGATTAAAGTTGATCGATCTTAGGCCGGCATAATGACGGCGACTGAGGCAGCTGGGAACTAACTTGGTTTTTTCAGTCGTCGTCACTCTTGGACAGCCTCTTGCTTATCATCAGACGGGTCAAGGTCAGATGTCGATTCATAATAAAAACAATTTAATATAACTGAAGTGTTTTTTTTATTGAGTCGACATATCACACCCCCAAAATCTGATGTTGATATTTTATTTGGAGAAATACCCCAGTCCAGGTACATCATAGTGACCATTGATTTAAAATCAAATTGTCACGACTTTTTTCCACAGAGATAGGCGGAGACATTGGGGCGCCACTTGCCACGATCCTGACATAACTCCCTTGCTTCCCTCACATCCACAACCTCTACAATTACGGGCACTAGGCAACCCTGTCTCTAAACATAGTCGGTCTTACTACAATAGATATTTTAAAAAATATTTTATAAATATCTAAATATCTAAACAAAGTCTTAGCAGTTATATACCACAAAATCATATAAAGTTAATGTAGACATGTGTCAAACATTTTTTTTTTATTTTGCTGCGGCAATACTGCTAAATATTCATTGTTAAATTATAACAAAGAAATTTGAAATGATGTTTTGTAAACCTGAAAATAAATATAAAAGTGAACATACATGACCCAGGGCTCATATTATTCATAACATAATCCCCAGAATTTGATGATTTGTGTGTCCTCTGAAGACGACTCCTTAAGAACCTATCCAGCTTATCATCATCGGAATTGCGAGATGTCCTGCCTGATGACAAGCCACCATCATCTGTCTGTGAAAGAAGAATTAAGTTACTGATTTCTGTCATAAAGAAGATTATTTAGATAGATGGATAAATGCAAATTGTAGTTTAAAAACTACACATAAGTAGGTACAACACAGGTGGCCTTATCACCAACATGGCAATCGCTTCCAGGCAACCAAAGTAGAAGTTTTGTGACATGTCAACACTCACCTTCCCTGCCTTCACTATCCCCTCTACCCAATCAAATATTGTAAGACCCCACCAATGCCGCTTTCGACATACGATCTAAAAATGTGCTTATGGCTGACCTTGGGAAGCCAAGTTTCTTTAAAAGATGATGCAAGGTTTTCGCTGGTATTCATCTTGCACCAACTTCTACTGCGTTTCTACTAGAGCTGATTTTTGTAATTGTTTTTCGTCATTTCGTTGGTGAGATCATAATATTAATTGGACTTGATGTTGTGGCCCTTTGGAATGTTTGTTTCCCACGGAACGGTAAGCTCTATGATGATAGTTTTTAAGTGTGGAGAGTAAACCAAAATATAAATAACATATTATTTACCTGAGTCGATTTATCAACTTGCAGATGACCAGCATGGTGATAATAATCACGGGACGACTGGCCTTTGTGGTAGAGGGTATCCAGAGAAGCTGTGCGTCTGATGGCACTTGAACCAAATCTGCTTTTGCCTAAAAAAAGTAAACTAATTATGAGAACAAAAGGCAGAGTAGGCCAACATAGTAAGGGCAACTGTGGCCCTTACTATGCCCTTACTGTGGCCGTGATATGATTTAGTTTTTAAGTTGTGTGATCACTCTTGAAACTCTTGAAACTCCATCATGCTTACCATCAAACAGGTCAGATGTTGGATCACCATCTGAAGTAATATAACCACTTTCATGTGTACAGATCGAGAAGTAACTTCATTTTTGGAACAGCTCGAAATGTGCAGAAAAAGTAATAAACAAACTTTCCGCATAGTGACAGATTAACAATAAAATATATTACTACTGATGCGAATCAATACGAATATATAAAAATATCTATGAACTACTGTAAAAATAGTTTTATTATTATTATTGGGGCACGACATGTCATTTGAGAATTTACCGTTTCTATATAAATGCTTCCGGAGGTCTGCAGGAACGAGAAGGGTCTCCTGGCCTTCCTGGAGGAGATCGGGTGGCTCCACTGAAGGAGAACCGTTTGAAGAACGCACAAAGATACCGAAGAGGACTTCAAGTGTGGAAACGAGCCCGCTAAAGACTACAAGACTACAAGCTTGTTGATAAAAATAATGTATATGTGTCTGATTTTAATAACTTTTGTGCATTTGTTACATTGTGTATGTAATAATAGAATAAATCAGTTGTAAACAGTTTCCTTAGATAAAGGGCATGAGAAATGGTGAATTTCATGTTTGTTACATTTTGAAATTGGCTTGAAAATTGCCAGCTATATGCAAAAGCAATAGCAGTTGCCTACATTCATTTACCCCACTCCAGCTTGACATCATGTGGGGTGCTAATTAAGAGAAATATGATCATATTTAAACTACTAAACAATAATGATTTTGTAATAAACCATTTTTGAAGTTATATTTAAAATTACTTTATTTTTCTTTATACAATTATATTTACAATCTATGTCTACCTACAACTTAAAAGAAGAACACATCTACTAATTGATACCACTATCATTTGTTAGATTTTAGCAACATTTATAAGATTACATTTATCATACCTAATAAAAAAAAAATAGTATTTTTTAATTGATTAATAGGGTTAATTGGTAACCCCTAAAAATTAGATCAACAGGATCAATCATATTTTATCGATGAATGTTCCATTATACAAAAAGTGGGTACTTTTTAAAAACAAAATTATCAAATATAAACTTCCTACACTTTTACTTAATTTATTTAGTGTGTTTTCTAAATAGTGCGATTGCTGTGTGTAGACTCTAATGTAAGTTTATTATTTATAATAATTATTATTATTTATATAAAGTATTTAATTTGTGTTTAAAAAAAGTAATAACTGTCTTACCCTTATAGTTAATAGCACCAGGGCTCCTTTGACCAGACATGGCGTGATCTGGGGATATCCTTCTCCACACGTTAGTAGGCGAAAGTGTTGGACTATTGCACGAGTTCTTCTTAAGACCACCGCTCTGTTTGATGACTGAGGACACGGGTAGTGTCGCCCTCATTGGACCCTGCTTACCCACTGGGCAATCTGATTGCTTTCGTAACCGACTTGACATTTTGCTATATTACACTATCAATAAACACAAAAATACACAAACTATATGAAACGAACAAAAGAATCCTACAAAACACACCGGCCCATGCCCGCCGACACCGAACGTATCCTTTGTACGATTATTCTGCTATAAGGGGCGTATAAAAGAACAAATTAGTTCCATTCACGTGATTAGTAATATGATTATATCCGTAAAACTGTAATAAATCACTTTAACACCGCCACGACTGTTCATTTTAACACCTATTAGAGATTAACAAGATTTCTGTGTACACTGGTCGGACTTTTTTCTGTACAAAGGATGAGTGATGCTGACAGACAATATCGCGCCATTGCACGCACACACTTCTCCGATCTTTAAAAAAGTAAAACTTATACCTATCTTAAACTATATATCACATACACTTGAAAGAAGTATATAATTCTAACCGAAAATAAGAAAAATTAACAGAATTTAATATATTTCTTCTCATTGCAATTAACAGCTGATTACTCCGCCATAGTAAGCGGTCTATGGTAACCAGTTTCTTTTTTGTTTATTTTCAAGGTTAGTTCTTAGGCCATAGACAAATCGCAACTAAAAAACAAAGGTAGAACTTGCAGGATTTCAAAATCATATGAAATAAATACAATTGTTAAGGGCATATAATATATATTTGAAACTAATATTGTAAACTTCTTTTGGTCTGTATATCATCTAATAAGATTCTGAGTTCCTCGTCTTCAAATCTTCCTTCTAATGACGGTATAAGAGCTTTTGCTTCCTCTGGTGTCTCTGGACAAAGATTCGCTAAACTTGCTACTTCGAACTTATGAAGTTTCTTCGCTTGAAGTAAACTAAAATATAAATAATGTTATTAAACTGATTTAATTGTATTATTTATTAAAAATAGCAACACTTTTTGAATTGTTTTGAATTGTTTTGGAATACATTTTTCCCAAATATAAATAATTAGGTAATAAAAAATAAAATACATACTTTCTAATAGCCGCAATAGTTTCTTTATTTCTGAATTTTCTGAACATATTAGTATATGTCAGTGTTTTCATAAAAACTTCTGAGAATTCTTGCTCTTCCTCAGCAGACTCGTTTTGTGCCTTTCTGTGCTCCAATAACATGTCTACTTCAGATATAAGCAGAGTTTCAGCATTTTCAAACTCTAAAAATAAAAGATTAATATAAAAAAATAGGTACACACTGGTTCTAAAGAAAATAACAAGCATAAGTGTCGTGCCTTTGGGAAATTGTAAATCTGCCGCGTCTTCTTCAATTACATCTTGAACAGTTCCTGCCATGATTTAACTGTGTTATCTTTCTTTTGTAAGTTTACAAACAAATTTTCCGCCGCAAGACGACGCACCTCCGACCTTCGGAAAACAAGGAAGGATTGATTGATAAATTATCAGACGTCAGGCATTATGTTTCATAATTAAGTCTTTGGCACATATATCAAACAAATTTTAACCCAACTAATATTTTTTTAGAATATTGGCGTGATACTACTACTTCTCTTTATGAAAAATGGAAAAATATACACACAATTACAATGAAATAATATGAATTAAATTAACACTTTGAAATAAATAGCAAAACGTCATTCTAATTAACATTGTTTATCAGTCTTTAAACCATAAAGACTGATAAACGTCAAAAACACATGGAAAGTGCCCGGCGACGATATGTTTTGGTCTTGGTGAAATTAAATTGGGAAGAGAACTTATTTAAAATAGATTTATAATATTTAAGATAAATATAAACACCATGTCAAAAACCCCATTACAGTTGGATACAAGACCTAATACTTTTACACCCAAAGGTACATTTTTTTTGCTTATGAAAATAAAAACAATATTTTAGATGTCATAATAATTGTTTGTGAATTTTCAGAAATAAAAACTCCTATTAAAGATTTACCGGGAATTTCTAAATTGGTATTCACACATTGCTCGTCATTTCATAAATTTATTAACGATTGGTTAAGAATACGTGACAGAGGAACTAAAATATGCAAAAGTATATCTGCACTAAAAATTCACGAATTCCACGACAATTTTTACCCTAAATCCCTGGGACCACTCACAGAGTCATTATTGGAAGCTGTGGATGGAATGAAAAACATTGTTGAAGGTATTTTTTAAAGTTGTTTAAGATAGTAGTTAAAAATTGATAAATACAAGAATCCAACCCAGCTTAAGGTGCCTCAGTCGACGTCACTATGCCGGCTAATGGTGCATTTTCGCACTTTGAATAACGGATCTAAGGTTATACAATAGGGACAACACTTGGGCTAGCAAAATATTCTACTTATTCATTGTTCTACAAGGAAATGAAGAGCTGAACCATTTGGTTCTACTGTTAATTCAGTTGTCAGAACTCTTTAACTTCCCCTTGCTTATTATCAGGCAAATCAAAGTCAAAGCATTCTTGAAGGTTTACTTGAACGAAGGGACATTCCTAGGTTTTATTAATGCAACAAAAGTTTTAAATAAATAAATGTTGAGTAATATTTTCAAACAGTTTTTTATGAATGCATGTTATAAGATATATCAGCAATGTAGTTTGTTTTCCTATACATAGTATCAGCTATATTATTTTGCTGATACACCAATACATTTATAATTATGCCATTGTATAACTTGGCATAGTTATAGCATTGTATAACTATGCCATTGTATAACTTAGATTTATACAATTAATGCTGCACGCTGTATTGTTGTATTTTGCATTTTTTTATTCCAGCCGCTTGTTGTTAGGCTGGAGTGTGATCCATGAATGGATGTCACTGCTACTACAATTCAATAACTGTAAGCAGCAATCACATCCACTATGCCAGCCTAGTTGGAACCGGCAACTTACAAGCTGACCCCGAAATGCGGCTGAGTCACTTTATTGCCTGTATACTTGTAAGTGGTGATATTACCCTGGATTGGCTGACTGGGCACCACTGCCTACCACTCTTTAATCTGCCGCTGATTTAAAACCTCTTGGTACCATACCAATGTTTTTTGATTTATGTTCTTTGGTTATTCTGTTTCTATTATACAAGCATGTTTAGTAGCTTAGTATAAAAATGTATATATCAAAAAAAATAGTTTAATAATTTGAAGTTAATTACAGGTGTTGAAATTATTAACAAACAGTTAAAAGCTGTCAGTCAATTACAGCCAACAAGTGAGCCAGTAATAAACACTTGGACAGCAGCAAAGATATCTAAACAAGTACAAAGAATTTACGAATCATTAGTAAAGGAATATGAATTAAAACAATGTATAACAGGTTGGTTATTATCGAAGTGCATTACCAATTAAGCAATCAAATTGTTCCCCATAGATGGGCGGAAACAACCCAGTCTGCCGATCCGGGGTAGTACCACCACTTACAAGTATACAGACCGTGAAGTGATTTGGTCACGTTTCGGGATCAGCTTGTAAGTTGCCGGTTTCATCTAGGCCGGCATAGTGGATGTGATTGCTACTCACAGTTATTGAATTGTAGTAGCAGTGACATTCATTCATGGACCACACTTCGGCTTAACATCAAGCGGGGTGGGGGGACATTCATATGTCGGGTCACAATAAATAAATAAAATAAAAATAAAAAGAAACAAAAAAGCGCCGCTTGCCACGATCCTGACAACTCCCTCGCCTCCCTTACATTCACAATTCTCTTCATACAAGCTCTATGGTTATGGGCCCCCCAACCACCCAAGGACTTCCCCTTGCTTACCATCAGGCAAGTCGACATAAGATGTCAATTCTCAAAAAAATATTAGTTGTCATGCCTTAAACCTAACAGCTTACAGGCATAAGCAGAGACAATAGAGCCTCACTTTCCACAATCCTAACACAACAGGCATAGCGCATTGGTTGGCACACTAGTTCTTTACGCGTAAAGTCCCAGGTTCGATTTCCGGTTGGAGCAAGGATTTGTTTCATAGCTTCTATTTGTAATATTTAATAAATAGATTGAATCATACAAATATTTATTATTAAAAAAAATAGATGCAGAGTCTGGGTGTCAAATAGTGCTAGGCAGTGGTGCCAATCCCGGGTAGTACCACCAAATACAAGTCATACAAGATTATGAAGAGACTTAGTCGCATTTCAGGATCAGCTTGCTGGTTTTTTCTAGGCCAGCATAGTAGGTGCGACTGTTACTTACAGTTATTTAACTTCCATTTATAGACCACATACCAGTTTAACAGGGTGGTATCATAGAACGACATGAAATAATATACAAAAAAAAGTGTAGCATCCCGTTGTGTCCCGGTTATCGCTCACTTTGTAATGTAACACTATAGCTTATTAAATTAAACAAATTTATGCGTCTTAATATCCGTCCGTCCGACGGATCAGCAAACTCACACCGCCGGGTTACATGTGGCGAAGCGGATAGCTACACGTTTCGTCTCTACCGAAGAAACAACCTTCAACATTTTTCACGCAAACTCCCCCCCCCCCCCCCCCCAATGCAAGCAATTAAAATAAAAAGAGTATACCCAGCGGCAGCTAAAACCCCCAACAGAAATGAGCTTGGCGTGGATTTTACGAACATACGTGGAATCCACGCCAATCTCAGTGCCGTCCATCAACACCTGGAGACGGCACAGCCCGCCCTGCTCTTCCTGACGGAGACGCAGATAAAGGCACCGGCTGACACTTCATATTTTCAATACCCCGGCTACACGCTTGAGGAAAGATTCCTCACGAAAGCCGGGGTATGTGTGTACATCCGGTCCGATATCTGTTGTCTCCGTCTGCTTTGCTTGGAGGATCCTTCCTTGTCCATCCTCTGGGTACACGTAGACCTTGGTTCCCAAACCAGGATCTACGGGTGCCTTTATCGTTGCCACCACGGGGATTCGGAGACAACCCGGCTCTTCGATTCTCTGAGCGACAGACAGACGAAGCGCTGGAGCGGCTCCCGATTGCGGAGGTCGTCGTCTTGGGGGACTTCAACGCACACAATGAGGTGTGGTTGGGGTCCCAAAGGACCGACCACGCGGGAAGGGCCGCTCATGCTTTCGCCCTTCTGCATGACCTGTCACAACTGGTGACCCAGCCCACCCGGGTACCAGACATTGTCGGTCATGCCCCCTCTCTGCTGGACCTTCTACTGACCACTCGTCCGACCGGGTATAAAATATCGGTCAAAGCCCCTTTAGGGAATTCTGACCACTGCCTGGTCGAGACGACAGTGCCGCGCGTCGTGCCTTCTCCCGCCAGGGAAGAAGTGCGACGATTGTGGCACTACGGGTCGTCGGATTGGGAGGGAATGCAAAATTATTTCGCTTCCCTCCCTTGGTGGCAGCGCTGCTTCAACTCCGAGGATCCATCCACGTGTGCCTCGGCCGTTGCTGATGAGATAGCACTGGGGATGGAATATTACGTTCCATCCAACTGTGCATCTCGTAACGACCGGAGCAGGCCATGGTACAACGGTGAATGCGCGGCTGCTGTTACAGCAAAAAACGCAGCTCACAGTGCCTGGGTCAGGGGTCGAAAAAGTCAAGACCCTCGCGTGGACGAGTTGAAAGCAGCCTATAATCTTGCCACCAAGTCTTGCAGAAAGGTATTTAAAAGAGCGGAGGCACAGCGCGTTTCCAGGATTGGCGAGAGTCTATTAGCGCACCCAACGGGTAGTCGCAGCTTTTGGAATCTCGCCAAGACTGTAGAATCTAACTTCTGTCGTTCCTTGCTGCCACCGCTGAGACAGCCTGATGGCTCACTGGCGCATACGGCGAAGGCTAAGGCCGATCTACTGGCCGAAGTCTTTGCTGAAAACTCCCGAATTGACGATCGTGGTGCAGGGCCACCCACCTTGCGTCCGTGCGGACATACGATGCCTGAGATTCGTATCAGACAACGCGATGTCGCTATCGCTCGATATCCGGAAGTCCAGTATCCCGATGGTATCCCAGCGCTTGTCCTCAAAAAATGTGCAGCGGAATTGACTCCCGTCTTGACGAGGCTATACCGACTCTCGTACGCGTCGGGCTGTGTGCCTCGGGCTTGGAAGGGGGCCAATGTGCAACCGGTTCCTAAGAAGGGTGACCGTTCGGACCCTGCAAACTACCGTCCAATAGCTGTAACCTCAGTACTGTCCTCAAAAAATGTCAAAAAATGCAAGGTCATGGAGCGAATAATTAATGTTCGCCTCATGGCCTACCTGGAGGGTCACCAGCTGTTAAATGACCGTCAATATGGCTTCAGGCCGAAACTGTCAACTGGTGACCTTCTGGCGTACACCACGCACGTCTGGGGTGAAGCTTTGGATGGTAATGGAGAAGCCCTTGCCATTGGCTTGGATATCTCCAAAGCGTTTGACAGGGTCTGGCACAAGGGCCTTTTATCCAAGCTCGAGGCATACGGTTTACCTGACCGTCTGCGGGGTTGGATAGCTGACTTCCTGCGGGACCGCTCCATACGCGTCGTTGTGGATGGAAGCGCATCGCGCAGGATGTCGGTGAATGCCGGCGTCCCTCAGGGCTCCGTGCTGTCGCCGACTTTGTTCCTTCTGCATATCAATGACATGCTGGATCTTGGATCCGGCATTCATTGCTATGCGGACGACAGCACGGTGCATGGACGCTACACTGCCCGCCCAGCAGCCGGCAAACAGGAGATAGCCGATATGAGAGAGTCTGTTGTAGCGGGACTTAACCGGGTTCTTGATCGTATTACCCACTGGGGCGGAAAGAACCTGGTTCAGTTCAACGCAGACAAGACTCAGGTTTGCGCGTTCTCGACGAAAAAATCCCCGTTTACTCCCCGTCCTTCTCTTTGCAACATTTCCCTTGGTACGTCGGACAGACTAGACATTCTAGGAATGTCCCTTCGCTGCGACTTGAATAACAGGGACCACATCGAGCGGGCCATTAAGACCACCTCCCGCAAACTTGGCATCCTGAACAAGGTGCGACGGTTCTTCGCGCCGGAGCTTCGCCTGCTATTATACAAGGCGCAGATTCGCTCTTGTGCGGAGTACTGTTCGCACCTCTGGGATGGCTCTGCCAAGTATCTTCTCAATGCCCTAGATTCATTGCAGCGCCGAGCTGTCCGAATTATAGGTGATGCAGAGGTCTCGCGAACTCTGGAGCCCCTGCAACTACGCAGAGAAATGGCAGCTCTGTGCGTCCTCTATCGCCTATACCACGGGGAATGTTCCGAGGAGCTCTTCAACCTTGTTCCTACCTCGTCTTTTCACTCCCGTAATACCCGCACAGGTCGGGGAAAGCATCCGCATTTTATCGACCGAATTGGCAGTCGAACTAAAAAGTTCGGTGCGTCTTTTCTTTGTAGATCAATCGACAAGTGGAATGCTTTGCCTGCCCATGTGTTCTCTCCAACCTATGACCTTGGATCCTTCAAGCGATGCGTGAAGAAGCATCTTAGGCCGGCATAGTGGCGGCGGCTGGGACAGCCGGGAACTGACTCGGTTGTCCCAGTCGTCGTCACTCTTGGACCTCCTCTTGCTTATCATCAGGCGGGTCGAGGTCAGATGTCATGTCACAATAAAAAATAAAAAAAACGTTTATATTTGGTTATTGATTTTACTATCTATTTGACCACGGTGGCTGCGAAGCTCTCGAAACGTCGGAATAATTAAAAAATCCAAAATCAATAACCAAAAACTAAACGCGATAGTAACACGCATAAAATTCATTAATCAATGTTCGCGTTAACTCTAAGAAAATACTGCTATAGCTTATTTTATTTTTTGTAGAAAATATGGCGCACTGCCGCGATGAAAATCTAATAGAAGTATATGTTACCAGCTGGGAACTTGATGTATATTTGGATTTAGATGAAGTATCATATTTATTTGCTGATATTGGGCTAACTGGAGTTTTATAGTTTTAAGTTTTTTATTGTGACCTGACATCTGAACTTACACAATACGATTCAGCGTGCGAATTGGCATGACAGTGCATCTACTGGCATTTTGACGACAGGCGTGGACGAACGGTTTAGCGATCGGTTTATTGCGCGTAAAGTCCCGGGTTCGATCCCCGGTCGGAGCAAATATTTGTTTCATAGCTTTTATTTGTAATATTTAATAATATTAAGTATTGCAAATATTTGTTAATAAAAAAAAAAGAGATGGATATTTGCTTCGGGTCTGGTTATCAAAGAGTGGTAGGCAGTGGTACCCAGTCTGCCGATCCGGGGTAGTACCACCACTTACAAGTATACAGACCGTGAAGTGATTTGGTCACGTTTCGGGATCAGCTTGTAAGTTGCCGGTTCCATCTAGGCCGGCATAGTGGATGTGATTGTTACTCACAGTTATTGAATTGTAGTAGCAGTGACATTCATTCATGGACCACACTTCGGCTTAACATCAAGCGGGGTGCTGTCATATGTCGAGTCACAATAAAAAAATAAAAAAAAATCGTGTGACTGCATGTTATGAGTTACTGTCAATGACAGTATCGGTCAGTAGCACACGATTTACTACAACATTTTTTGTTTTTACTTGCCACTGCCTTTCCCCACCACGCCAAATAGTGGCAGAAGCGACTAGCCTGCTATGCATGTAGTGGCAGTAGCAGTAGCTGTTTACTGTCAGGTCAACAGCTCGTACTGTGTCATTATCATCAGCCAGAAGGCGTCCACTGCTGAACATAGGCTTAGAACGCCATTTCGAACGACAAGATGCCAGTTACTCGTGTCTTACTATGTCGTCAGGTCCACCTCGTGGGAGGTCTCTCCCCAAAGGTTGTCGCTTATTTGAGCAATTATTATACAATGTATAAATAAATGTACATTATATAATTATTACGTATGATACTTTGATATATATGTAATTTTGTTACCCAGTGTCATCGATACACGATACAAGCATGTAAAATAAATAGAGTATTGTTATGCTTAATTTTATTATAAATATAATTTAATTTAAGGTTACTATTTGTCTTTTATTGAACTTACCTCTAATTACGTAATTACGACATAGTGTAGGCAACCTTGGTCTAGCGTAGCGACCTAGCAAACCAAAAAACCCTGGTTCTCAAACCACTTGCTGGTACCAATGTATTTTGATATAAGAACTTTATTTTTTTTCTTTATTGTGACTCGACATATGACAGCACCCCGCTTGATGTTAAGCCAAAGTGTGGTCCATGAATGAATGTCACTGCTACTATTCGGCGGAAAAAGGTCGAACATTTAGTTACTTGCAATCGCTGCACTGCCTGTCTGTGGTTTTACCAAAAACGCAAAAAATTACAAATAAAAGGACCTCATTCATTTTGGGCTTTTATGTACTACTTTTGTAATGTCCAATGATAAAAAAATATATAAATAGTAGTTTCGATACTTGTATTGATAAAACTAATAACAATTTTGCTTTTAATTGCTGTGCAATTGAGTTATTTTGAAAATAAGATATGGATTTTGTATCGTCTATCAATCATAGACACGCCATATTAACAGTTCTGCTTTGAACTGTCATAATTATAGTTTGATAATTTTGCACAACTAAACTATGCAAAATAAAGGATATTTTCCAATAACATACTACATCTTTGTACATCAAACTATTTAAAACTGTTAATACAATTAAGTTGACAATAGTATCTAAAATCTAACTACTTGCTTACGCAGCTGCGGGTTACAGCTAGAAATAAATGAAAAAATAATGTTCCCTATATAAGAGAATAAAGAAATTCTGTAATATTTTGAAGTACCTACTTGGGTCATGGTCGTATACAACTACATACAGACATGGTAACGAACAACAAGAAATAGCTATCACAATTAATTTTAAAGACAGTTCGTTACGCGTAAAGACCCGGGTTCCATTCCCGGTCAAAGGAAAGATTCGTTTTATAGATTTTATTTGTAATATTTAATAATTATGTTAATTAATACAAGTACATACTCGTATTTTATAAATAAAGAAAGAGGCGGTATTTACTCCGGGTCTGGTTGTCTAAGAGTGGACAGCAATGGTACACAGTCTGCCGATTACAAGTATACAGGCCGTGAAGTGACTTAGTCGCGTTTCGGAATCAGCTTGTAAGTTACCGGTTTCAACTAGGCCGGCATAGTGGATTTATTAATAAAGCTTGTAAACCTGATCCCGAAACGCGATCAAATCACTTCAAGGTCTATACACTTGTAAGTGGTGGTACTACCCCGGATCGGCAGACCACTGCCTACCACTCTTTGATAACCAGACTCGAAGCAAATATCCACCTCTTTTAATTAACAAATATTTGCTCCGACCGGGAATCAAACCCGGGACTTTACGCGCAAAAGGTAAAGGTAGGCCTTGAGTGGGAAAGTATAGTTTACACTCATTATATATAATATTATTATATTTATTATATATGAAAATATATTTATTTGCTTTTGACTTTTGAGTGGTTTGTTTTCTCTAACACTGCCCTTTCATGGTAATTTGTATAATGATGGGTTTCAAGGTTGTTTCCTTGGTAATTTAGAAACAAACAATACCGCTATAGAAGGTTTTAAGGTTAATTTTTTCTTGCTTAACTTACCTCTTTTTTTGTTTGTTGGAGTTTTCGGCATTCTGTCGACTGAATCGACAGTGGAATGTTTTACCCACATGGGCTGGTAAAACATTATTCTCTCCATCATATAACCTTGGATCCTTCGGCCATGCGTGAAGAAGCACATTTGGCCGGCATAGTGACGGCGACTGGGGTAGCTGTGAATACTCGTTTTTTTCAGTCGTCGGCACTCTTGTACCCCCTCTTGCTTACCATCAAGAGAACAAAGTCAGATGTCGAGTCATAATAAAAAAAGTTTTCGTTATATCATGGGAAGCATGTGGTTGGTTTCTGTCCCACACGTTCACATTCCAGCAGTAGGTGTAAGAATGGACCAACTTACCAAGCAGCCGATCACCATATTAGGAGTGGTAGCAGTGGAAAATTTACAGATTTACCGCCTGTAGGCTATTAAATTTTTGCAGCCTCTGAATTTTATTACCTTAGTCCACAATCATATCAATTACATTTATCAATAAAATTCCAATTTTATAATTTGTGCTCCACCATCCTCGTTAAATCAACTTTTTCCGTATGGTTAGTATCACTGAAATCCAAGGAAAACTGTGTGAGCTCCTTAATTATTTTTACAGCAAAGAATTTCGATTTTTGTTAAATATTTTAGTTAATATTTTGTAAATATTTTGTTAAATATAAATATATTAAATGTAAATCGAAATAAAATTATGAACTAAATCTGCCGCCCTAGGCTTCAGCCTACTCAGTCTGTTGGTAAATCCGCCACTGAGTGGTAGGCAAACAGTTAGTGGTTATTTGCCCAAAAATCCGGAATATTATCACTTTTATTCATCTCTGATTTTCTTTTATTTGTAAATCTCTTCAAAGAGATTTTCAATTTTCAAGACGATCGTGCTGTAGTGGCAGTGCAATGGTTACACAAACCAGAGACCACGAGTTCGAGACCACCCACCGGTACCATTGTATCTTTGATATATGTACTTTGGTTGTCCTGTTTCTATGATACAAACACTTTAGTAGCTTAGTATAGAAATGTAAATAAAATAATTTACTTTTGTTTGTTAATCTTTTTTCAAATAGATTTTTCAATTTCTTTTTATTTTTAAGTAGTTTAACAAGCATATAGTTACTAAGTATAAATAAATAATAATAATTTAATGGTATACCGTCTACCTAATTTTGTATAGTGCCTAATATTAGTTAATTTTAGTAAGTAACCTTCAAACGCAGGACATTCTATTTGCATAAGGCACTACTTGTGTTATTTGTCTTGATATTTTTAGTACCTACAACCTCGAATAAAGCAAGACAATGTAAATGATGTTTAAACCTATTTTTACTCGTAACATTCATTTACCTAACTTTATGTTACTAAAAATAATTTTGTCCCTAAGCCTACATATATTTTCTAACTACATATGTAGATATGTTATATAAGTTGTTTGCTTTAAGTCTAAAGTAAATAATTACAGATTTGATATATTATTATGAATGTTATTTTAATTTTATTAGTTAGTTTATTAAAATAATCGAAACTTAATTATGAGTGACCTTAATAATAAATAGCAATCTCTTTCAGTCAAACTTTAAGTGAAATTTTATATATATGGGAAGTGGGGGCATAACCGCCCTCATAACAATCAGTCGATTAAAATATAGAGAAATCAAAGCAAATTAGCAATTTTCATGGCTTTATTGAGTAACAGTACTATTTGTTCACACATTTGAATTACTTTTTATGCATAAAAATATCATAAAAAGTGAATATAGCCTCAAAATTGCATTAATATTAAAAAACGGTTTTGCCCCTACAGTGGGGCACAACCGTTTTCAAACTTTCATCGGGGGCAGAACCGATTTTCGCCGTTATTGGCAAAAATCACTCACATACTCTAAATCGTCTTCTTCATCTATGCCTGCACAGGCATCATGAGCCCAATCAGAACATTTTGTACATTTAACTATCTGTTGACTTAGATCTAGAGTATATCTCTGAGAAAATTATGCATTCATTATAATATTTTAGGGGCATAACCGCACCCTATGTAGTTGTTCCCACATGTGATTTTGCCCCAAGAGCTTATTTTGAAAATTGAAGTTCGCTGTGGTTGGTTTTTTGAGGTTAGGTTACTAACAAACGATGTAGACAAAGCGCAAATAAAGACTTTTAAGCTTAGCAAAGCACTTAATCATAAAACCAGTAATCGGTGTACCTATCGCATCTATAAAATTGTAACGTAATTATAAAAAACTTAACAAATTGAACAAAAATGCTAATAACTTTTTCTTCGTACAACCAGCGACACTGACAACAACATGATAAGAAAACGGCCAGCGAAAATGTGTGCCCATGTTGAAAAAAATATCGCTGTTTAAAAAATAAAGGTAGAAATAGTAGAAAACGGTTGTGCCTCCATATGTGGTTATGCCCCCACTTCCCCTATATGTATTATGTTATGATCTCTTGTTTGTATATTATTTGATTTGTCTACATAAAGCAGCACCTTATGCCTTTTTTTTTACCCCCTAATAGCGGATTTTAAATTAAACAAATTCTTTTTTTTTTTCATTGTAGCTCGACATATAATGTCAAGCTAACCCTGCCTAATGTTAAGCCAGAGAGCGATCCTTAAATGAAGGCAACTGATACTTTCGCTAAATAGCTGCAAGCAACAGTCGCACCCACTTGTCAGCTTAGTTGAAACCGGCAACTTACATGCTGATCCCGTAACGCGATTGTCACGTGTTTTTCTCACAGGGATAGGCAGAGACAATGGAGCGCCACTTGCCACGATCCTGACACAACTCCTTCGCTCCCTTCACATTCACAATTCTCTTCATACAAGCTCTATAGTTATGGGGACTAGGCAACTTAGCTTTCTTGAGGATGTCTCCGATTTGGTCGGCAAATACCCTCTTGGGTCTGCCTCATTTAACACGATTGAGTCGTTCATTTTACGGTCTGTAAGTTTACCCGATAGTGGTGGAACCAACTGTCTGAAAAATGCAGCCCCGAATTAGTTATTATTTGTTTATTTTTTATTGTGAATCCAGGATCGCGCTATACTATGTCTATCCCTGTGGAAATAGAAGCGAGACTGTATATTACAAATGATTGACGTCTGTGAACTTACTTTGTTACACGTTTATCTCAACAATTGCAAATAATAAGCAAAGGAAATACGTAATATCATTTCTAATTCCATTTATTTAGTATTAATTTATTTTATAATTATTTCCCTAACAAAACAAACATTGTCAGATAACATTATTAGCACAAAGAAAACCGCAGATCTGAATTCAAATTATTTATTTGTTCAAGGCGACCAGTGCAATGGTAACACAAACCTAGTACCTCTAGTTGAAAACCATTTACGGTACCAATGTATCTTTGATATATGTTCTCTGGCCGTTTTGTTTTATGATATAAGCACATTTAGTAGCTGAGGATATAGATGTAAAAAATATAGATTAATTGACAAAATTTAAAGCTAAGTGTGTATATTGGCGAACCTAATCCTTTAAGAATTATCTACCAGCTACACTTTGTTTTTGTAAACAATGATTGGCTTGCTGCAAAGATATTCAAATAAATATAACAATAATTAATATAAACTACACATATTTTATATAGACTTCACTCTATATATTGTTAGAATTATAAAATATTTGGATTGTGGTTACACATTTGTGGTTTGAATTTTCTAATTACACAATGTAAATAAAAAATGTTATTTGACTTTTCTGTTTAAGGCCATTCATCAAGGCAACTTAAATCAAAGAGAATTAATGTATAAACTACTATTGAAAATGGAATAGAAAACGATTCAAGAGTATTCTAGGCGAGAAAAAGCCAAGAGAATCAACAAGGAAAGTTAAATTGCACTCTAAACGAAACTTTTTACTAATCCCGTTACATAACAAGTTGTATTCCATTTAGAAGTGAATGAAAACTCAGGCAACCGTGAATTAGTCGATTTCTTTAGTCATCAACGCCTTTAGACCCTTGCTTACTTTACCATCACATTAAAAAAATAGTACAAATAATCTTCCACAAAAGCGACTCTTCGTCTCTCTATATGCCCGTAAGAGACGCGATCTATAATTTGGGTAAAACGCGAGTTTACATCATTTACAATTCTGTAATCAGAGAATACAGTGCACGAACATAACTACTTGTTACCTAACAATTCCATTAGAGATGTAGCCTTATAGCTGCTCTACCGACTGAGTGCGGTTTTATCGTAAATTGATAATACTATTATAAAATTCCTAATATTTATCGTTATTATATTTTTATGTAATTTTAATGTTTACTAATTATTATTGTATGGTACACTCGATTTTTCATTGTTTTAACATTGCAAAGGGGAGACTATGGCACATTTCATCAGAAGTTCCATTGCGGCTGCAACAGGATCTAAAGACGATATAGGTAAGTTATTTTTCATTATTTTATAAGTATGTAAATTTAAAATAATAAAATTTGCGCCGTTTGGGATCGAGACGATGGGCCCTTGGGGACATACAGCTAAACGCCTGGTCAAGGAGTTGTCCAAGCGGCTGACGGAGAAGTCTGGAGACAGGAAGGCTGACAACTATTTCTGCCAACGTATTAGTCTTAATATACAAAGGGCAAACGTTACCAGTCTTCTTGGGACTGGGACTTCTTGGTTTAATTATAGTCAATAATTAATATACTTTTAAATATAGATTACAAAGTCGTAGGCAGTTAGTTGATGGTAATTTTCCTAGTCTATCGAACCCAGGTAGTACCACCAAGTGTAAAAATCGTAGTCTCCCAGGCCCAGACGCAGTTCTGGACCAATTTGAACCCGGCGTTATTAGCGTTTATAAAGTAGTTTAGTTTTAAAATGAAGTTTTCTTTTAAAATTTAAAGTAAACTACATTTAAAACAGATTAATATACAGATTTGTAATCTAAACAACTTTGTATATCTTGTCGAGGTTTCTACAAACGCATATGAAGATAACATACAGCGTAATAAAGATCGTCACATTAAAAACATTGAATTGATAGATCTTAGTATAGATCCCAGCAATGGCACTAGGCGCAGTAACTTGATTTGTTACCTACATACTTTTCGTTTTGTATGAATTTGTATGATTGTGTATGAAATTTTAAATATTGTGCACGACATATAGATAGGCGGACTTGCTTTCACCGCAGTCGTTTAGAGCTCATCTAATCTGCTGATCCTTACTGCGCAGCTCAAGTCAGCGTTATTTTTGTCTGCCGGAATCTGTACCAAAACAGTAATTTAGAATTTCTTTGTTTCTGGAGCTACTACCATTCATCTGATTATATTAAATTAATTTAATGAATAATTTGACTTTATTGTTCATTATTTATTTAAAAATTTATTACATCGTCCTCGCAACCAATGACAAAGCTTATACGGTATTCACATTAGTGTCCAATACAAAGATATAAGAACTATTTTTCCTTAATAGAAACATACTGTTAATTGTTTAACAGACATTTGTTATATGAAATTGTATGGTAATTTTACTAAATATGTTATTTTTATAACACTTACAAAGTTCAACCCTGTCCTTTATTGGGGCACGACATATAACCACACCCTGCCTGATGTTAAGCGATTGCTTAGTACTAACTGTAGTCAGTTATAAATCTACAAGTAGCAGTCACATCCACCATGCCCTCCTAGTTGAAACTGGCAACTTTCAAGCTGATCTCGTAATGCAACTAAGTCACTTCACGGCCTGTATACTTGAAAGTGTATACTACCCAGAACTGTCGCATCGTCGACCGGCAACTATTCTGTTAAAGTGAAATTTTGTACAATATAGGTGAGTATTCTATTAAAGAATATTTCTTGTATTGGAAAGTCAGCTGATAATATTATGACGTTATTTGCCATTCTCGTGACCGTTTTGTTTTTGTTAAACGTAACTTTATTAATTACGGCATTACCTTATTTCTGAAAAACACGAAACCCTTTTGTAGGCGTAAACATAACATGTAAATACATGGTCAAGATAAAAAAAGAAAACATGGAGGTCGCGTTAAATTAATTCCATTGCAGTGTAAACAGTAAACTACTTGAAAAACTAGACATAATAATGAATTAAACAAATTTTATGCGGCTTACTATCGTGTTTATTTATGGTTTAATTTTACAATTTTTTATTATTGCCACGTTTCGAGAGCTTTGCAGCCATCGTGGAGACTGCGGTGTTGGTGGTCGATGCTGTCATTGTCAATAAATGCTCGCGCAAAATCTAAAAAAAAATTCTATAGACATAATAAATTGAATTCTCAACAATATTTGCTTAGACTAAGTTTGTATTCAAGTAAATAGGTATAGATTACGAACATATTTATGAGTTCTGTGGTATAGATGAAGTAATTTGCATAATGTTTGTATTGGTAACAAAGAGCTTCCTTGTTTATAGTCTTGAGGGTATTTAGTTTTAATTGTGAACAATAAACAGATTATAATATTGTAATGATTGACAATTATAATAATACCTACATGTATCGGCTTGCCAGCAATAGACTTAATGCACTGTCGAACTGAACGTCGCCTCGTTCTTTATCGAACAATTGACAGGTGGAATTCTTTGCCAGCAAACCAATGTGTTCTCCTATTCTATACCTACAATTTCTTTACGAGAAGTGTGAACAAGCACCTCTAGCTAACATCATGACAACGGCTGAGGCAAAACAAAACTCTTGGACTCACTTTACTTACTATCAGATAAGTCAAAAGGTCCGGCAGTCGAACTAAAAAGTTCGGTACGTCCTTTCTTTGTAGAACAATCGACAAGTGGAATGCTTTGCCAGCCCATGTGTTCTCTCCATCCTATAACCTTGGATCCTTCAAGCGATGCGTGAAGAAGGATCTTTGGCCGACATAGTGACAGCGACTAAGGCAGCCATGAATTAACTTGGTTGTTTCAGTCTTCATCACTCTTGGATCTCCTCTTGCTTATCACCAGGCGGGTCGACTAAAAATTATAAGTTAAAAAGTGAAATAAGGGTTTTAGCGAGTTTTCACTACTCTTAAATAAAATTATCATTTCGCTTCTTTTATAGGAACAACCTTTTGTTACAGTAACTTGGTAAAATACAGTAACTTTTACAGGTTGTTTCTAAAACATTCTATAAAAAAGCGCTGTTAAATTCAATTCACCAATGGAAGTTTGTGCCAACACTTTTTTCAGAAGTTCTCTCACCCCTGCCGTCCGAGTATAAGGCATTAGAATACCTATTTATAAAGTTACACGTTCCATAACAACACAGACGTCATTTGTTTGCGTTTTTAATTCGAATGTGCACAATTTGCCAAGGGCAATGTAATATAAAGATATTTTTTTATATCTTTTGGTATCTTATGGCATCCTATTGCTCTCTGTGTGTGCCTAGTAGATTAAATCATATTAAAACACTTATAGATAATTGCTAATGGCGATACTTTAGTCGTTGTCTTTTTATGTTAGTAGCTTAATACAGAAATAATAAAAAATGATATTTTATATAAGTCAATACTATTTAAATACAAATGTTATTTGTAAATTATCTTAAATCCATTTCGAAATACTTTTTACTAGTAGTTTAGTCTTCCTTTACTAAAAACCGGGCGCTTGATGGCCGTACAATACAAAATCAATCAATCAATAAATTGTCTCTGCCTATCTCTGTGGGTTTTCACGGTCAAAAGAGCGGCACTTGCCACGATCCTGACAACTCCCTCGCTTCCCTCACATCCACAATTCTCTTCATACAAGCTCTACGGTTTTGGGCACTGGCCACCCAGCTTTCTTGAAGATATAAAATCACTCACAATAATATGTTATTTTGAATGAAAAATGTTAATAGAACATTGTCACAATATCAACATTAATTAATCACACCTTATCACAACATAGTATGCTGATATAGCGACGTAGAAAGCTACATCAGTTTCTGCAATGATAAAATTAAATGCTATATAAATAAAGCTTATTGTTAATTTATCATTCAGTTTATTATGTCTCTCATATTATCTTAGTTATATTTGTTTATATAAAATTTGTATTTCAGATTGCAAATACAGAAACACATTGTTCACTTCTGAAAATGGAAATTTCTTCTCTCACTATCTGACTTTATTTGTTTTTGTTATTTACTAAGTTTACTGCCGCCATTAATTTAACATTTTGTAAAAATACATTTCAAAATAATAATAAAATATAAGTAACACATTTATTTAGTCTAAAACTACTTTATTGATTTTGGTAAGGCCATTAATGTATTATATCTTAGAACAAAATTTATGTTAAATTACCAACTACTCTAAATTGTTAAGGTATTGAGGTTAAACATTAATGCTAATTGCATTAATATTAGTACTTAATTTAGTTAAAACCTACATATCCTTTATTATACCACAATTAAAAGTTCATTAGTAAGGAAAATTAAGAAAATATTATAAATTACTTTGTATTGTATTGGAAAATTATCTTTGAAAATATTTACGTTGTGTTTTGTCGCGTTGTGCGCAGTAGAAGGCATACGTACGAATTCGAACTTGTATGCCAATCAATCATCGGGAAATCGCGAAAATTTACATGTTCTTTTGTCATGTCTAGATTTACGTTGTAGGTATATTTGATAATGGATTTACGTAAGTTTTGAGTCATTTCAATCTGACTTCGAGAGCTTCAAGTTAGTATTTGGAAAACATCCGCGCGGTCAACCACATTGACTATCTTTCATTTGCTTTTAAGTTAACGCTCGCGAAAGTTCAGTGAATTTTTAAATGTTTTTTTAATTACAGGACGTGAGTATTTTTACTTTTACAAACATTTGATTTGTTAATTTTAATAATGAGTAGAGTTAGTTTTACTACTGAATAGATTAAGTAGATTATTCAATATGACCAATGATCGGCTGTTTTATTTCTACGCGATGAAATAATATGATAAATTATTTGATTATATTACCTGAATATGAATAACAATCCTTATTTTAATAGCAATAAGTCACAAAATGCTGATAATAAAATTAAGATTTTATCCAAACCGGATGGACGCTTGTTTCTGTTATTTTGATAACTTTGTTTACATTACTTTTATTATAAAAATATATTTGTTTCAACATATTGGATTTAAATAATTGAATATTTTTAGTGGAAAATGTTGAGATAAATTTTAATCTGTTTATTGAATAAATGTTTGTTCACAAGCTACTTTATTCATTAACACTTATTTGTAAAAAATTGCACATTTTATATTTGCCATTTATATTGCTGTTAAATAGAAAATTAAATAAGTATGTTATGTGATATTCTTTAAAAAATATATATTGACTTTACATACAATATACGTACTTACAATTTACGTAAGGACGATTTAAGCAACCGTCAATTGAGTCGGTTTTTACAGTCGTTGGCACTTTTGGACCTTCCCTTGCTCAGGCAAGTCGACTAATAAAAAAGACACAATAAAAAAATGTTATCCTTTGAATATCAAATAGGATAGGTACAGTAACAAACAAACCATTCTACTCTCGTTACTAAAGCTTAAGATACATATCCCAGGGCATTGGAGGAACAATGAAGGTGAGATTGCCTTTTGTCATAATATTTACTCTCCCATGTTTGCAATGACAATGTTGCAACGTATTGTTAGGTCTATTTTAGACTAACAAGAAATCTATCCTTAAGTTGGTGAAGCAGTATACCCTTGATATTCAGGGGATTGACAGTCAAGGTGTTCTCCTCATGCTTTAACCTAGGATTTTTCAAGTCCAATAGTGACAACAACTGATGCAGTAAACGAATCAATTTTTTAGCGGTCGGCGCATGGTCTAGTTGACCTATCCTGCGGATCGTCCGCGTATCTCTTTCTTTCTTTCTTTTCTTCTTGTTTATGGCTTTAGTATTTAACTTGCCAGTGTCAAAGTAAAAATATATGGTTCAATGTTAAAACATTGTCAAGTAAAGATGAAGATGAACCACGCGAGTGATTCATCAAATGATGATGATGATAGTGAGGTTGATGATGATCGTTTTAGTAAAGCGGCGGAAAGCCTTTACTAAAACTTCAGAAGGAGTCTTGGAGGGAACATGAAGAAACACGTTTCACAACTTTAAATTACTTGTTTATACTTGATCAACTTAAAAATTATTACTGGATAACAATTCCACCATTATTACACATTAATATTTATGATAAACACAAGCTTTTCAATTAATTCAAAATTGCGTCCTGTCAGTTGCAGTTGCCCGCCAAAAAACTCCCACCGGATCCCGCGTATCTCAATAACAATGACAATAAGCTTCGTTTTGACAGTAGTTGCACTTCATTAATGAACTTTAAATCTAAAATTGCGACCGCGCAATACACTGACAGTAATTTTCATTGACAGTTCAAGCTTATTGAAACTCATTGTCCGAATGAATAAAAGTTGATTTTGACACTAACAGCGACCGCGGGACAAATGTGGTTGACTTTTAATACTGCTCAATTAAAAGTCACGTGGTAGTGAGAGTAGAGGCCTAATTGTTCCGTCATCCTTTTTTAATGTCATTTGTTATTCTGTCAAATTAGGTTGTCTAATGATCGTCAAAACTAGGGACAACTTTCTAAATTACAAATGTAAAAATGTATATTCATCCCCTTCTGACTTCTTTTCAATGCCATAAGTGAAAATAGTATAAACGGTTCTATTTTGTAGCTATTTTAGGGCTCTTTCTGTGTCTTAAGTCCAAATTCTTTGGAGTTGTATCCACAGACCTAGAATACGTAAACTATTTTAAAGGGCATTTTAAATCTATGGTTGTATCAGGATCTTGGCAGGTGGCGCTCCATTGTCTCTGATTCTCTGATTATCAGTGTGGGAAAAACGCGTGACAATTTGATTTAATTGATTGAATTATATGTATTGATTATAATATTATTACTTTTATTTAAAATGACAAAGTAACGAATAAAAACTTAAAACGCACGCCGAATGGTCGAGTAAATTGCGGTAGATTGAACAGGAAGATCTATAACAAGTAGGTATTGTATAAATATATATAAAATATGTTAAAACAAATGCAATTAGGCAATTGTTAGTAGGTTTGAATGTTCCAGGGGTAAAGTATCCCAATCTTGGAAAAAAATATATAAATATTTATTAATAAGTGGAAGCTACACTTTATAGTTGTACTAAAACTATATTTAAAGCTTTTATATAATGACATGTTTATGTGTCACAAACAGGAGATATGGAAATGTAGTGAGCAATTATATGCAACTAAGTAATTCTATAGTTTCCTGCAAAAATAATTATTTTACTGCCTCTAGATTTACTCAATTTTTATACTGATATATGTAGCAATTATAAATACATAAATGACTTAATTAAATCCTATAATAAGAATAAGTAAATATTGCAAAATAAATTACGTAGGTATAGAAAAAATAAAACAGGTTAATTAAACAAGGCGGTCAGTAAATGGTTTTAAAAAGCCCCTAGTTTAAAACCACTTGTAAAAATGTATCTTTAATATAATATGTACTTTGGTTGTCCTGTTTTTATGATACAAGAACATTTAGTAGTTTTTTTTTATTGTGACTCGACATATGACAATATCCCGCTTGTTAAGCTGAAGTGTGGTCCATGAATGGATGTCACTGCTACTACTAGTTGGAACCGGCAACTTACAGGCTGATCCCGAATCGCGACTAAGTCACTTCACGGTCTGTATGCTTGTAAGTGGTGGTACTACCCCGGATCGGCAGACTGGGTACCACTGCCTACTACTCTTTTGATAACCAGACGCGAAACAAATATTTTCGCCTATATATATATATATTCGTAACATTTCCCTTGGTACTTCGGACAGACTGGATATCTTAGGGATGTCCCTTCGCAGCGACCTGAATCACAGGGATCACATTGAGCGGGCTATTAAGACCACCTCCCGCAAACTTGGCATCCTGAACAGGGTGCGGCGGTTCTTCGCGCCAGAGCTTCGCCTGCTTTTATACAAGGCTCAAATTCGCTCTTGCGCGGAGTACTGTTCGCACCTTTGGGACGGCTCTGCCAAGTATCTCCTTAATGCCCTGGATTCATTGCAGCGCCGAGCTGTCCGAATCATAGGAGATGTAGAGGTTACGCGAACTCTGGAGCCTCTGCAATTACGCAGAGACATGGCGGCTCTGTGCGTCCTCTATCGCCTATACCATGGAGAATGTTCCGAGGAGCTCTTTAACCTTGTTCCTATCTCGTCTTTTCACACCCGTAACACCCGCACTGGTCGGGGGAAGCATTCACATTTTGTCGACAGAATCGGTAGTCGAACTAAAAAGTTTGGTGCATCTTTTCTTTGTAGAACAATCGACAAGTGGAATGCTTTGCCAGCCCATGTGTTCTCTCCCTCCTATAACCTTGGATCCTTCAAGCGATGCGTGAAGAAGCACCTTTGGCCGGCATAGTGACGGCGGCTGAGACAGCCGTGAACAAACTCGGTTGTCTCAATCGTCTGCACTTTTGGATCTCCTCTTGCTTATCATCAGGCGGGTCGATGTCAGATGTCGAGTCACAATAAAAAAAAAAATATATATATATATATATATATATATCGCCTCTTTTTTATTAACAAATATTTATTATAATTATTAAATATTACAAATAAAAGCTATGAAACAAGTATTTGCTCCGCCCGGGATTCGAACCCAGGACATTACGCGCACTAAACCAATCGTTAGACATTCGGCCACGCCTGTCGTCAAAACACATAACAAGAACATTTAGTGCCTTAGTATTGATTGAAATGTAAAAAATATAAATACATTTTATTATAATTTTAAAGATGGCGATATTATATGGTGTTTAATATCGCCAATCCTTAAATTACCTAGGACGCTTACAAAATATTAAAAATAATTCAAGATAATCCACATTTACAATCTAGCAGACGCTGATTTCTTTCAGTTTTTCATAGCAGAGTAATAGAATTAAATCAAAGTTCAAGGATTATCAAGATACTGGAGTGCCATTTTAAACTATTATTTTCACTTGTATCTGCCTATCCCTGTGCGATAAAGTCGTGACAATTTGATTGATTGATTAAATTATAATGTCCTTATTATAAGTTTTTATATTAAATAATATTTTTTTAGATTTTGCGCGAACATTGATTAATGAATTAAACAAATCTATGCGGCTTACTATCGCATTTATTTTGGTTTCGATTTTACAATTTTATTTTATTATTCCGACGTTTCGAGAGCTTTGCAGCCATTGTATAAAATTATAAAAGCAAAACCAAAATTAACGCATAAATTTGTTGAATTCATTTATATTAAATTTCAAATTAATAGTTCACAGCTGCCCCAATCGCCGTCACTATGCCGGCCGAAGACATTTACATTTGTGTCTGTCATATATTTTATTTATTTATTTAGGAATACCTGATGAAACAATAAAATAAATGTTCTCCTTCCTTGATATCTGCATTTCTCTTCATTTCCACCTAGTTATTTTTAGAATTAACAGTAACTATTTATTATCAGTAACACAAAGAAATACATGTCAATAACTCGTGCCTACTTGCAGATGGACATTATTGTAACGATGTCCTGCGTGTTTACAAAACGTATAAACGATTAACATACTTTTATCTCGTACGCGTCTCACTCATTAAAAAATTCAATTTAAAATTACTTAGTTAACTTTATACTTTAAAAGTGTACGGTAGTTAGGAGTTAATTCTTTTGTAAATAACAAAACGAAGTGATGGTTATAACTCCGGTGAGATTTTTATTGGAAACTTTTTGTTTTTGTTTCAAAGTGTTGTAATGGAATTCCAATATTATGGTTTGACTACTTTACACAGACCTATCACTTCTCAGCCGCATGAGCTCCCATGGTGGGATGAAGAGGATACCCTTACGGATAGATATAGAAATGGTATTTATTATTTTAATTAAATATTACAAATTGTTGTTTTACCGGTGCATTTGTTTTAAAAATAAAAATAATAGTTCGGTTGTAGTTTTGTTTTTGACCAAGTTTCGTTCAAGGCCAAGACGCATAAAACTCAATTGTTTTCGTTAAAATGAACTGATAACAAGGACTTATGCAGTTAGAAAAAATTGCACATTGACTTCTATTTTTATAAATTTATATATGTACTAAGCTACAAAACATTATTGTATCATAGAAACAGGACAACCAAAGTACATAATATCAAAAGTACTTTAGTATCGGCAAGTGGTTTCGAACCAGAGCCAACCAACCACTACACCACGGTTTCCTTAGTATGAAATATTTTTTAAAATTTAATTAGATCGTTTTGTAACTAATAAAAAGGCCTATGTTACAGAATATTATATCATAATTTGTAATATTTATTAACTAGATTCGATGTTAAAAATATTTAGTGAAACAAAAAGAAATTACACTGATATTTCCTCCAGGTCTGGGCGTTTAAGAGTGGTAGGCAAACAGTTGACGGTCATTTGTTCAGTCTGCCTATCCGGGGTAGTACCACCATTTTCACAGACTTAAACCGTGTAGGGACTTACCAGCATTTCGCGATTTTCGCGCTCAACATTCAAGTAGCAACTAAGCCGGCATAGTGGATGCGACTGCTACTTGCAGTTACTTACTGTATAAACACTGTCACATCTCTAGCTACACTGCTAAATTGTTCAGACACGCGCTAATCTCTGGTACTACCAGTCCAAGTTCGTAATAGCTTAGTTGGGATAGGACCTTGATGACAAAATCCAAAATATTCAAATCCTACCTAATAATACCCTCAAATATATCATTAAAATATTATTCACAGATTTTAGCTATTTTTTAATCCAAATACTTCTTTATAAGTGGTATAGTCTGTCTAAGCTTAAATGACGCGCCCCTCCACTGCATTTACGCATACGAACAAATAGAATACACCGATAAAACACACCAAAAATGCAATTGTAATTGGTCATTCAGTTGCTGGTTAGACACATATGGAAAGCACGTTAATAAAGTATAGTTAGTAATATTTGCATTCACACATTTAAATAAACTAATAAAGTGGAGGGGCGCGTCATTTATAGTTAGACAAGCTATAGGCAAATATATTAGTTGGAGGTCGTATGCCTAGACTTTCGATCCGGGGTAGTACCACGACATTGAAGTGTACAGAGCATGAAGTCGCGTTTGACTATCAGTTTGAAAGTGGCCGGTTCCAATTAGGCTGAAGCAGTGGATGCAACTGCCACTTGTTTTTAATTGACGCCTTCATTCATGGACCGAACTTAATATTAGGCGAGGTTTTAAAGAGTGGTAGGCAGTGGTACTCAGTCTGCCGATCCGGGGTATTACCACCACATACAAGTATACAGACCGTGAAGTGATTTGGTCGCGTTTCGGGATCAGGCAACACCGCTACTTACAGTTATAAAATTGTAGCAGTAACATCCATTCATGGACCACACTCCAGCTTAACATCAAGCGGGGTGCTGTTATAGTCGAGTTACAAATTCACCAGAGTTTAATTTAAACAATTGCAAACTAACATTTCTATAGGTGCCTGCAAAATAGCATACAGTTTTTACATTTCTATACTAAGCTACTAAAGTGATTGTATCATAGAAACAAGACAACCAAAGTACATATATTAAAGATACATTGGTACCGGCAAGTAGTTTTGAACCCGTGCTCTCGGCTTGCGTAACCATTGCACTGCCACTACACCACGGTCGCCATATATATTCCTAGTATTACTAATTACAGTAGTTATTGTAAAATATCTACGTATGATTTATCTTTTAAAAGAATCTTTACACTTTAACCATAGTGTTTTAATGGTACACATTTACTGTATTCGGAACGGAATCTGCAACCACACGAAGCTGAGCATGTCATGCCAAACCACATGGGGCTGGTGAAACAAAACTTCCCTAAGGGGCTAAGCTAAATCAAATCAATCAAATTGTCGCGCCTTTTTCCCACAGGGATAGGGAGACACAATAGAGCGCCTCTTGCCACGATCCTGACACAACTCCCTCTCTTTCCTCACATCCACAATTCTCTTCATACAGGGTTATGGGCACTAGGCAACCTAGCTTTCTTAAGGATGTCTCCGATTTGATTGGAAAACACCCTCCTGCCTTGTTTAACGCATCCATCCACATCAGATTCAAATTCCTTTCGTCAATCTACTTTCACTCATTCTTTCCATGTGCCCAAACCATCGAAGCTAGGCTAAATTCATATAATAATTCAATGCTATTAGTATTACTGTACATTTTAGTAAAATCATGCGAAAACATAAGACAACTGCGACCGTTTTTTTATTGTGAGTCGACATCTGACCTCGTTTTGCCTGTTGGTAAGCAAGAGAAAGTCCAAGAGTGCCGACGACTGAAAAACCAAGACAGTTCATCGTTGCCTCAGTCGCTGTCACTTTGCCGGCCAAACATTGAACCCGGTGTCATATAATTAACTCGCGAATAATCGCGACAATTGGGAATGAGAAAATTATATGTACAAGGCAAAAAAATCATAAATAATCATAATAGTCGTCAATCCTAGTAGGGGCCTACCTACGCTGCGCCTGCCGGTTCGTGGTCCACTCAAGATGGTCCACCTTTCTTCCCCATCGGTTGTCGGTTTTTAGAGCGACAACCGATGGGGTAGAAAGTTAAGCTTACTTACGAAATCGGTAAGTGAGAATTGAAATACCCAGCCCATAGTTACGGTCTCGTTATAATTAATTATATTTATTTTATAGATAAGCACGTTCACGTCAAAATAACATTGTGTTCCATTTTATAGTTGACTTTTTTTGCATCACGATCACTCCGGCCAGTGACCTAGCGCGTCATTGTTATCCCCAATTCGTCACATTTCAGATAATGTTGCAAATAACAATCATATTCGATAACCATTCGATAAAATCTATTTTTAGTGCTAATATTTAAGTGTTTAGTGGTAATATTCAGTATTGGAATGATCTAAATCTAGCAAGTTAAAAAGCCATCTTGTTGGCGATACCAATATTATCATAGAAACTGGGCGATCAAAGTATATAAAGTATCAAAGATATAGATGCAACAGATATAAAGATATTGATTCCTTTTTATTAAGAAGTTTTAAAAGGAAAAGTGTCTTTAGCCCAAGACATGTATTTAATAAAAAATACTTGATATTATTAATTTATGATTGTAAATTGTAAATGTAAGCAAGCTGAAATGGCAGTGGGCAGGGCGCCTGCTAAAGGTAACAGGGAAACTCTGTATGGAGTTCCAGCACATTTTTCTGGGGTAATCCTGTGTCCAGCAGTGGGCAACTATTGCTTGATGACCACATGATGAATTTTATTATTGTAGATGTAATATTATTTCGGATGACATTTTAAAGTCACATATTAGTCACCGAATAGGTTAACGAAATTAACTATTAGGTTGCAATTTTAATTTTATTCGACAAGTACATACAAAATTAATGAGACTTATAACGACTTTGAACCTGTTTTTGTTGAATTTCTTTGATCTTTCTTTAAATATTTTCGGTATCATTTTAAAATAACGTCCGTTAACCTTATACAAGCTATTCTTGTCTAAAAATAAAAATAATTATACTTTATGAAATTCCTCTGTTGAAAATTACTTTCAACCAAATGCTTCTTGCTATAAAAAAAGAATCTTTTTACCTTAGTACAAATATGCACAATTTAGAGTACCTATAGCCGTCTAGACAGTGCTGGGATTCTGTGTTCACTGCACCATCTACGGCCATATTGATCCAACACGTTCAGAGTTAATTTTAGGCTTCTATTTATAGGCTTAGAGGCTTTATGCAATGGTACGAAACAGGATACCGTGGTTGGTTTGGTTTTGTTACAATGCAGTACGTCTAATACGTTTAGTAGCTAGCTTAGTATAAACATGTCAGTACTATGAATGCTAGTATATTTTAGTAAAAAATGGGACAAAATATCGCTTTTTTATCAATAAAAATATACATATGCGTTTTTATACTTACTAAAATATACTTACAGAAGGTTTATCAATCAATTAAATTGTTACGCCTCTTTCCCACAGGGATATAAAAAGACAATGGAGCGCCACTTGTCACGATCCTGAAACAACTCCCTCGTTTCTCTCACATTCACAATTTTTTTCATACAAGCTCTACGGTTATGAGCACTATGCAACCCAACTTTCAATAAAGGCCTATATTGTAATTAGTCTTTCCAACCCATCTGTTCTCCCCGTCTTATATTGGATAACTATTCTGAATCCTTCAAGCGAATCTATAAAAGCACTTCTGGTCGGAATAACGACTGAATAAGTTAAGTCAGGAAAGTCGAGGTCAGATGTCGCATCTCAATAAAAATTAAATAAATATAATGTTCCTAGCAATACTCGTAAAATGTGTATAAATAAACTTTATTGTTGTCTTTTATTAATATTAATAAATCAAGAGACAAATTACTTACGGCATTGTCTTATTTATCAATTAACAGGGCAATAGAAACTATAAAACTGATAAGTTTTCCTCATTTTGCAGCCATATTCCTTATGATATAATTATTTATATTTTTTAAAATGTAAAATGTATTTATTATTTATTTATATCAGGCGTATATTAGACCAAACGTTAAAGGCGGCGCCAAACGTAACGTGATCTTAACATTATTTGGTTGAGTAGAGGGGAAAATGAGGGATGTGGAGTTGAGATTCATTTCGCAAAAGCCATGTATATATTTTTTTTGTGACTCGACATTTGACCTCGATCCGCCTAATGGTAAGCAAGAAGAGATCCAAGAGTGCCGACATATATGTCACTATCCAGTCAAATAAAATTTAATAAATATTTAATACAAAACCTTATTAATATTTAAAATTTCGTTATACTGCCCTAAGCTGGAGAATCTTGTGATATAGAAACCAGAATTGCAGCCGGGCGTTATCTTATATACCTTAATTTACTTTGTGTAGTCATTTATTAATACAATTTATTCAAATCTTAATTATTATTATACATTAATCAAAATTAATATTAAAATTAAATACAACAATGTTACTAACCAACTAATAATTAAATATAATTTAACTATAAGTAAAAAATATCATCCAATGACGTCGCATCAGAGATAGTCCCAAGGAGACTGGCAACATTTCCCCTTTGTATAGCAAGGCTAATACGTTGGCAGAAATAATTGCCAGCCTTCCTGTCTCCAGACTTCTCCGTCAGCCGCCTGGACAACTCCTTGGCCAGGCACTCAGCTGATGGTCCCCAAGGGCCCATCGTCTCGACCCCAAACGGCGCAAATTCGTAACCAGTACCGAGGTTAGCGTATTTGCGCAACTTGAGGTTCTCAGCAGAAATCGCCGCACTTCCCGCGCTTAACGAAGTCGCTTGGATGTGAGATGGGGCTAATGTGTCTACACAAGTCGCATCCCACACCAAAGACCTGCCAAGCTTCCATGGCCCAACAGTCATTCCGTCAGGTCTCTTGCCATCGCTCCGCGCAATACCACAGGGTTCTAAAATTGCGGGCACTCCAACAGTGACAAGAGCCCTTCGGATGATATCGTTGAGTGCCGCGTGACGGGGAATGCGACCGGCACTTCTGGCACAAGAAAGCCCGTGGTGTCCAAGATTATCCACCGGTTCTCCGCACCGACACTGGTGTTGATGGACAGTCCGGGCTCCGAGACGAAGACATACCGCCAGGGTCAGGGTATTTCTGTCAAGGAGTGTCCCAACCGATGCAGACGGAAAAGCCTGCAACCAGAAACCCGACTCCCTAGTAGAGACGGCTATGAGGCGAGCCCGCTCTCTCATGTTACTGGAAGATAATATATCTTCCATTACCATTTTGCAGAGCGGCTCGTCCCATAGTCGTTGAAATTTAGGTGAAATTGGTAGCGAAATATTGGGGCACGCAACTGACCAGGCATCTCTGGCATCCGACATGTACGCCGGCTCCACGGAACCCAAAGATGGGTTTGTGATGCTCCCGTAGAGCTCGACAGTACTATATACTGACGACAGAAACGCTGGCAGTGCTACACTAGAAATTTTGCGAGTTCCCAGACCTCCAAACCGAATTGGCAGTGAGGCCTGGGCCCATGTACGGTCGTTCATTGGACAATTTAGGATTTCTGTTAGTGTATTTTGTAAAAGTTTGTCTAGTAATAGTAGTTCATTGGGAAATTTCCAAAGTTGGGAGCATCGGAGTACATATGTAAATTTGGGGGCAAACAAACAAAATCGGATGATAAAAAGTGCCATGTGTGGTTGAATTTGGAATAAGCGTTCTGAAGTTGAGTTAAATTTTGTTAATTGTTCCTGAACGTAAATTTGAATCGATACATCAAGGATTGGTGATCCTAGAAGTCGAAGGGTTTCGTTGTTTAAAAATTTTATATTGGGTGCCAGACTATTAAAAATGGAAATAATTTTAGATTGTTCGCCAGGTGTTAATAAATTAGAAAGATACAGTTCGCATTTCGCAAAATTTAGCTCTAAACCAATGGTCTTAAAATCGTTTATAATTTTTTGTAAATCCCTAAATACCTTACTTAATTTGCTTCCTTTACCTAACTTTTTCACTAAGCGAATCTATTTCTAGACGGAATCTTTTTTCATTCGTCGTCACTGTTGAACTTACCACTCAGCAGTGCGAGGTTAGATGGCGTTTTAAAATTTGATATAAAACATATTTAATATATAGGTATAAGAATATATTAACTGAAATAATAGAAATAGTACGAAATGGATTTAAACAATGCTATTCGTTTAAGTAATCAGACAATTTATTTAATGATGCATTTAAAGAGCTTACCTATTTTTTTTGTGACTTGACATACTCGTATGACCATACTCGCACCCTGCCTGATGTAAAGCTGGAGTGCGGTCTATAAATGAAGGTGACTGCTACTTACAGTTAAATAACTGTAGCAGTCTCATTCTAGTGAATTGTATTACATTTTGTTGTAATAAATACAAAATTTATAATTTGCTTTAGTTTAGTTTGTACATTTTGGTAACTATTGCTGGATTAAAAAATAAACCTACGTATTTTTTAAAGTAGATATTAGTCATAAGCTACTTTATATTGAACGTATATAAATGGTTCTTTAAAAGTCGAATGCCATAAAAAGACAATTTAACCTAACTCCATAAAGGCCATTATCACATTAACATGTATCTATCACATGTAAAGGAAATTTCCATACATACTTTTACAATAATCTTGAAGATTGAACTCTTAACTTGGTAGGCAGACAGTTAGTGGTAATTTGCCCCGTCTGCCAATCCGAGCTAGTACCACAAGCGTACAGACCGTGAAGCGACTCAGTAGTTTGACTCCTGACTGACCGAGTATTGAGGCAGCTCCCTCAGTCATTATCATAATCAGACAGAAGACGAACACTGCTGAACACAGGCCTCCCCCTCGGAACACCATTACGAACGACAAGATGCCAGCTAATACGGCGTTCTTACGAGGCGAATTTAGTTGTCAACTGCAAAATCGTTCGCGATTTAAACCGCCTGAACAGACTTTTATTCAAATTGAAGCCATAAATATCGGTTCAACAAAAGTTAAAGACCTTTGAACTTTCATTTGTTCAATTAATGGTTGACAGTGGTTGACAGCGAATCGACTCGTCTGAACTTGTTCGTTTAACTCTTCAATGCGATCAGTCCAATCAGTGTCGATTATTATTGAACTGTGAGAACGCTACAGTCAATATTTGCTTTAAATTTTCTATTAAACGAGAAATATTGAACAACTAATGTCGCCTCGTGAGAACGCCGTATTAGATGCTTCCTCAGTCTGTACGCGGCTATACAAATACGAGCAGTAAAACCGGAAATATTTGTAGGACCTAATTTTTTTTATAATCAAAAGGTTAAATTGTAAATATATTACACTAACCTAGGCCTTACATATTACTTAACCATTAACCTTGTACTTTATTATGTTTCCAATCCACTTAACACTATGGCCTCTTTGTGTACGAGTATATCTTTGTTTAAACCTAGTTTATTTGTTTTATTTGTTGTGACTCGACATATAACAGCACCCAGCTTGATGTTAAGCTGGAGTGTGGTCCATGAATGGATGTCACTGCTACTACAATTCAATAACTGTAAGTCACATCCACTATGCCGGCCTAGTTGAAACCGGCAACTTACAAGCTGATCCCGGAACGTGACCAAATCACTTCACGGTCTGTATACTTGTAAGTGGTGGCACTACCCCGGATCGGCATAATGGGTACTACTTCCTACACTTTTTTAATTGTGGTTCGACATATGACACCCCATTTAATGTTAAGCTGGAGTGCGGTCCATAAATACGGCACTCCGGACCAATTCGCCACGCGTGTCGTTAAAAGATCATGTTTGATTGAATTAAACAAATTTTATGCGGCTTACTATCGCGTTTATTTTGGTTTTGATTTTACAATTTTTTATTATTCCGATTATTTCGATTTTATTACAATTATTTATTATTAAGCCGCATAAAATTTGTTTAATTCAATAACCAATGTTCGCGCAAAATCTAAGAAAATTTATTGTTTTATAACATTAAATTTGCCCTTTTCTATGCAATATATTTTTATGTTAAACCTAGAACAAGTTAAAATATTTATAAATAACCCGATTAATATTCACTGTTCACAAGGTGAATATTAACCTCAAATAGTCAACGACCCTCATAATCAAATAATCCAAGGTGCTATTGTGGAAGTTGTGCCTTAATTTATTCAACAGTGAACCAATTAGTACCTTTTTGTATCCGGTTTAATAAGTGGATGTATACGAAGGCGTGTCAGGATTGTGGAAAGTTCCTCTCCATCGCTTCTGCCTATCTTTGTCATATATATGATGAATAATAATGACGAGCGTTTTAATTAGAATAGAAATATCGTGACATAAAACATTATTCGTTTTGGGCTTTTATGTACTACTTTTGTAATGTCCAATGATGAAAATATATATAAGTAGTAGTTTCGATACTTGTATTGATAAAACTAATAACAATTTTGCTTTTAATTGCTGTGCAATTAAGTTATTTGGAAAATAAGATATGGATTTTGTATCATTTGTCAATCACAAAGACATGGCATATTAACAGTTCTGTTTTGAACTGACATAATTATAGTTTGATCATTTTGCACACCTAAACTATGCAAAATAAAATAATCTTCGTCAAACTATTTTAAAATGTATATGCAACTATTAATACAATTAAGCCCAAATCCTCATACAAAATGAATGATGTCCTTTGTTCATAAAAGAAATTTTTTCAACAGTTTGTGGATATGATGGAAACAAGAGACTGTTAAAGAATGGTGCCTAGTCTGCCGATCCGGGGTAGTACAACCACTTACAAGTATACAGACCGTGATGTGATTTAGTCACGTTTCGGGATCAGCTTCTAAGTTGCAGGTTCCAACTAGGTCGACATATTGGATGTGACTGCTACTTACATGTATTTAACAGTAGGAGCAGTCACATCTAATATGCCGGCCTCGTTGAAACTGGCAACTAACAAGCTGATCCTAAAACGCGACTAAGACGCTTCACGGTTTGTATAAACTATATACTTATTAAAAAATATATCTTGACATAAAACAATAGTTAATATGAAACTAACATTAATAGTTTCTAATAGCAAAGTGGGAATCCATGCTAATAACTGTTTATCAAAAATTCAAAGGTACATTAATACCGGATAATGATTTTGAACCGAGAGTCCTTTGTTTGCGTGACCATTTCACTACCTCTTAACCGCCTTCTAATTATAGATAAATATAGCATGCAATATACACATTTTTTATTGACATCCTCAAGAAAGCTAGGTTTCCTAGTGCCTAAAACCATAGAGCTTGTATGAAGAGAATTGTGAATGTGAAGGAAGCGAGGGAATTGTGTCAGGATCGTGGCAAGTGGCGCTCCATTGTCTCTGTCTATCCCTGTAAGAAAAAGGCGTGACAATTTGATTGAATTATTTAATGCATTTTTACGGCCAATGTGCCGCATCAGTTCGCTACGCATAAGTTGCCGATTTGATTCCCGGTTGCAGCAATTCATCTTTGTTTCATAAATGTTTTGTAATAATGATTTGATTCGTAGATTAGATAGATAGATTGGATATAAAAATATTTGTAAATAACAAAAATAAGGCTGATATTTGCCCCGGGATCTAAAAAAAGACGCGACGTCTGACGACTGAAAAAACAACAATGTAGTTTACGGTTAGTTTTTTTCTCTTTCCTTTTCTATACCAAAAATTATAATTTACGAATTTGTAAAAAGTATCGTATAAGTAAAGGAAAAAAAAAGAAAAATGGGTTGCACCACTCTTTAACTTCACATTTTACATTTACGTTTAACGGATATTTTATACAGAGCTATATTTTATACAGGACATCATTTATTTTGGGTTTCTATGTACTACTTTTGTCATTTCTAATGATAAAAACATATATAAATGGTAGTTTCGATATAAAATTATTAACAACCCAATTCACGATTTCGTAATAGTAAACTTAATAGAATAAGTAATTTCGTAAATTTAAACTTTTTGGTACAACCGGCTGTAAGCTACTAAAGTGCTTGTATCATAGAAACAGGACAACTGAAGTACATATATCAAAGATACATTGGTACCGGTGGGTGGTGTCGAACTCGTGCTCTCGGTTTGCGTAACCATTGCACTGTCACCACACTACGGTCGCCTTAGTGCAGTCGCCGTCCCTATCTACGTGTACATCTGTTATCTGAAATGCAAAAATCGTCATAAGTAGAAATAAAACGTTATTCGATTAAGACGTTATACGAGTATTAATCTTATTATTTCATGAATGAAGTGACCCTCTTAATGATGTTATCAAAACAATTACGATAGTTCAATAACTTAGGTCAATAGCTTTAGTAAACCTAGGACAAAGAACTTTATAAATTCAGAGCAATCACAACCAAAACATAATGTTGTGGGACAAATAAAAATATATCGTTATTTTGCAAATTTCCCAATAGTATGAACCAGCACATGATGCCTTTAGGGAATCTTTCCTAACTTCAGGGAAGATTCACACTAACAGGCTAATTGCCGCAGCCTGCACTCGGTCACATGACAGACAGACACACGACTCAAACACATCTCTATCACCGCCAAAACCACCCAGGGCTATTCGCAAATCGCCCCACTCTAAAATCTCTTCCCACGGAAAGATTCGAGGGAAGAGACTCAAAAGTCGGGCTTCACTAGACTTTGGAGTCAATTATATTTCTCATGGATCACTCGCTTCACGGGGGGTCAATCGCGCTGATATATCCAAATATAATACAGCAATTCTTCTCACAAAAAAAGCACACTCATGTAATTGCTAGTTGAAAGTTACTGGAGATGTCAGATATGTCGAGAATAAGTAACACAAGTTTATTGATGATTACCCACGTAAAGAAAAAATGGCGATTTTTTTATTGTGATTTGATATATGACAGCACCCCGCCTGATGTTAAGCTGGAGTTCGGTCCATGCTACTGCATTTCGATAACTGTAAGTAGCAATCACATCCACTATGATGGCCGGCCTAGTTGAAACCGGAAACTTATAAGCTGATCTCAAAACGCGACTGAATCACTTCACGGTTTGTATACTTATAAGTGGTGGTAGTACCCCGGACTACCGGGGTACTACCTACTGCTGCCTACCACTCTTTAACAACCAGACCCGAAGCAAATATCTGTATCTTTTTTTTATTAACAAATATTAGTTAATTTAATCGTACTAATAAAAATTTCAAATAATAACAATGAAACAAATATTTCGACCGGTAATCGAACCCGGGACACTCGCATAACAGCCCAACACAACTTCGCGCCACGCCTGTCGTCTAAAAGCATTTCCATATTCGCTACCTTGAGGACGTGCCCGATGAGAACCAGCATCTCCATTAACCCCCTTGGAGTTAGAGGATAGTTGTCCCATCACGTAAACATAGAACCACGGAATTGTTTTTTCACATGCCTATTTTAACCGCGTGTTTTTTAATACTGAACTGATAAAATTAAAAGTATATTTATTAACTATAATTAAACTATAAATAAAAAATACCATTTAACGACATCAGAGATAGTCTCAAGGAGATTGGCAACATTTCCCCTTTGTATAACAAGACTATTGTATAGTGCACTATTGGCACTACTCCGGATTAGTATACAGACCGTGAAGTGACTTAGTTGCGTTTCGGAATCAGCTTGAAAGTTTTCGGTTCCAACTAGGCCGGTATAGTGGATGTGACTACTACTTACGGATATTGTACTGTGGTAGCAGTCACCTCCATTCATGGACAGCACTCGAGCTTAAAGGCGGGTGCCGTCATATTTAGTCACAATAAAAAAAAATTAAGACCCAATTTCCAAGATTAAAATTAGTATTAATCTTGATATTATACTTGTATTTAATAAATCTGTTCGCCATACAACAACGATTGAAAAATGAATTCGGGCCAGTGCCCTCGTCTATCTGTCGGTTAGTATGGAATGGAGGCAATTCAGAGAGTTTTAATTGATTTTCCTTGTGTCCACAAAACTAATTGGAATTCAATCCAGCATTCACGAATAGGGTCAAACGTTTTTCTACAATGTCTATTAGAAGTGAACATTTTTCATATTACATTTTTTCATACCTAGGAGTACTTGATAAAAAGATATTTGGTAAAAAAATAAAAAAAGTTTTCAATAAACCAGTCTTGAATGAATTGTATTATGTAAAATATGTATTGGTAAAGAATTATTTATTATAATATCTTAGATAGATAGATAAATTCTTTATTGCACAGTATAATAAGACACATGTACATAGGCGAGCTTATGGTCTAGTGGCATTTTCTACCAGCTAACCTTTGGGATAGTGAGCAGAGATTGTGGGTGACTGGTTATCTTAATATTTTTTTATTATTTACAATTTTATACTAAGCTACAAAAGTACTTACTTGTATCATAGAAACAGGACAACCAGAGTACATTAATCATAATATATCAAAGATCAGCTGCAGATCTACGATTTTAGCGAACCGGGGCAGATACTTGATTCTAGCGCCCCTCTCTCTTCAGCGTTTGAGATAAATTACTTGAAACACAAATAAAAAAGTTTACTTGTGATGTAGGCCTGTGTGGCGCTTTTTATTACAAGTCAACGGTAAGCCAACCAGGCTTCCGTATACCAGGCGCTTTGTGGAGCAAGTATTTTACTTTCGACCATATTATTATATGATTTTAGAGCCCCCTGAAACTGTCGCCCGGGGCTAGTGCCTCGGTTTGATCCCCCCCTAAATCCGGGCCTGTCAAAGATTCATTGGTACCAGCCCCCCTAGCACGGCAATCCAAGAAGCAAGATAAAGTCTTGCAAAGAATATCATTCCAAATCATTTTAAATAACTTACCAGAACAGTGAATCAAAAAATATATTTAAACGTTCTGTAAAACTACACAAAACAATCAATCAATCAATCAAATTTTAACGCCTTTTTCCCACAGGGATAGGCAGAGACAATGGAGCGCCACTTACCACGATCCTTACATAACTCCCTTGCTTCCTTCACATCCACAATAAAAACTAAACAACGTTAAAATATTAAATATTTTTTAAACATTTTGATGTGCCGGCCTAATAAGTTTTTAAAATGAGTTACAATGATATTCCTTGCAGTTCTTTATCTTGCTTCTTGGATTGCCGTGCTAGGGGGGCTGCAAGTGGTTATGAACCTATGCTCTCGGTTAGCGTAACCATTGCACTACCACTATACAACGGTTTCCTTTATTATTAAACCTAATATCTTAATAATTATTAAATCTAATAGTAAATAAAGATGCTTTTAAAAAATTGTTTAAATTAGACAACAGCATTACATCTTCATTCAATGACCGATCTATTTTAAATAGTCAAGGTAGATTGTGAAGTCATAGCGCTGTTTTTCATATAAATAAACAACATTCCGTTAATTTCTAATTTTGACTTGCCAACCAGATGCCGGAGGAGGAAGAGTTTATTAATTCCAAAATGTTTCCATCAAGGAAATGGCAAATATGAGGGAATACTTATATATATATTTTTTATATTAGTGATGTCAACATAAGACAGTTATTATTTAAATCAATCAATTAGGCAGAGACGATAGAGCGCCAATTGCGACGATCCAGACACAACTCCCTCGCTTCCTTCACATTCACAATTCTCTTCATAAAAGCTCTATGGTTATGGGCACTAGACAACCCAGATTTCCTAATAATAAAAATAAACAATATTATTAGGGATTAAGGAATTATGGGGTTTATGAACTGCCTGAAATATTCTATTGTTCATTCATTAATTTCAATTCGTGAAATCTGAAAATTACTGAAATTGTTTCATGAAGCTCAATACAATGTTGGTCAAATGATCTCTCAAATCGTCGACATTCTTAGAAGATCACGAGTTTATAAAGTCAATCTTTGTGAATTTAATTTTCGTATTACCAAATTCAGTAACTTCTTAACGTAAAATATTTTGTATGAAGTATATAAAGTATGAATTATCTAAATTCTAATTCAATAAAGCCTTTATTAGTACTAAATACACCGGACAACATTGACGATAAGTATTGGTTACTATCGTCAAAGTGGCAAAGTTCCGCATTCTATTTCCAGTCGGAGCAAACCTTTGTTTTATAGCTTTTATTTATAATAAGTATTTAAAAAGCTAAAGCGTGCAAATACAGGGGTCTAGGCTCCGAGTATGATTTTGTCCCATTCGGTGTCGAGACCCTTGGTCCGTGGGGTCCTAGCGCTTTAAGGCTTTTTAAGGAAATATCAAAAAGGTTAGTCGACATCACCAGATGAGTTGAGATCAGACCGAAGAGTTGGCAGCTACCTCGGTCAAAGAATTAGTCTAGCTATTCAAAGGGGGAACGCTGCCAGTATCTTCGGAACCTTACCTAAAGGGACTCCTTTTAATAATGTATTTTAGTTATTTTTTTTTATCAATATATATATTAGAGTTTAATGTAAAGGGATAATGAAGTCAAATATTACTCTATAAGAAAGTTGTTGTTAATAAAAATAACTTAAAAAGATATATACGAATATTTGCTTCGGGTCTTATGAGGTGTCCAATCTGACAATCCGGGGTAGTACCACCACTTACATGAATACAGACCGTGAAGTGGCTTATTCGCGTTTCGGGTTCAGCTTGTAAATTGCCGCCACCAAATAGGCCGGCATAGTGGATGCGACTGCTACTTGCAGTTATTCAACGGAAAAGGCAGTCGGCTCCATTTATGGACCGCACTCTAGCTTAACATGAAGCGGGGTGCTGTCATACGGTTGACTCAGCCGCCATCTTATTGCTGAATAAAGGATTTGATTTCTATATATATTTTTTTGTTTTAGGTAAGTTCCAAGTATGGCAGTTCGATTATGGCGTCATCCAATAGATCCAGTCCATACAAGTATTGGAGTAACATCTCCGCACATGCACGCTTACAGAATGGGTATGGAATGTATTTATTATTATTTGTCCATTTATTTGTCCCACTGCTGGTTTTTCTACCAACGGCCTCTCTGTTTTATATTAATTTTTCATGGAACTTTGCGGTCTCCCTCACTCGCCATGAACTATTGCGGGAGTCTATCTCATCTCACCATCTATCTCCGTTTGGACCTACTGCGATGCTTTTGCGGCGTTTCTTTTAATTACTTCTATCCGACGTTTCGAAAGATTTTCTGATAACTATGACAATCGCTGAAAAACCTTCGAAATAAACGGCTATGGAGGAAAAGGAAATTTTCAGTCGTTCCGAAGTCGTCGGACTTACCTTCGTCTATAGTCGCATCTCAATAAAAACAAAATAAACGAGATAGTAAATTTGTGAATTGAGTTAGCGATAGTTGTATTTTGTGAGTGTTTAACAACTTTAATGCCAAAGATTATAGTCGGTAATGTATAAAAATTATAATTTTTATTTATAAAATTATAAAAACGAATAAAAATTAAAAACTATGTGATTTATTAAATTAGAATGCCTAGTAACGTTAGGATCTAGTAATATTAATGACTCATTAAATCGCAAATGTCTAAATTAAAAAACATGACTTGAGGTATGTTAAAAATATTGAAAGTAATTAAAAAAGAACACAAATAAAACAAATCTTCCCTTTGGTATTTCCCTTAGCCACGTAGCATAATCGTAGCTTATAATTTTATAATATTTAATGACGTAATTATCAAATTAATTAAACATAAATAAGTCTTAAGTGTAGCCTTTACTCAAATATTTATATTATATTAATATTAATCGACAAAAATGCTTTACCAGCCCATACTTATAGCCTTGGTTCTCTCCATCCTATAGCCTTGGATCCTTCAAGCGATGCGTGAAGAAGGATCTTTGGCCAGCATAGTGACGGCGACTTCTTCTTGCTTACCATCAGGCGGGCTGAGTCGAGTCACTATAATAAATTTTTGTTTTAATATTTTATATTATTTATAATTTATTATATTAGGACTTGGAATTAATTCGTAGCGTTTTATAAAAGATGGCGTAGGTAGTACTGTATTCCTTTCGTACCGAAAGTAAATTATTTATCGTAAACCAGCTGATATCAGGTGTCATCGCCATTATTATTTTATTTTAAAAACGTAAACAACAACACTTTGTGATTAATTAAAAATGTCAAAATTTGTGCCAAATAAAGTGTTTTTGCGGGGAGTTTTGCTCCATTATTTTCATATGGGTAAAACCGCTGCCGAAAGTCATCGGATTCTGGTGGAAGTTTACGAAGAACATGCTCTAGCTGAGCAAATGTGTAGGAAGTGGTTTGCGCGTTTTAAAGGTGGTGATTTCGAGCTAGATGACAAAGAACGACCTGGACAGCCAAAAAAATTTGAAGATGAAGAATTACAGGGCTTGCTTGACGAAGATTCATGTCGCTTCAAGAATTGGCTACATCATTGGCAGTTGATTTATCAACGGTAGGAAAACACCTCAAAACAATGGGAATGATCCAGAAGCAGGGTTATTGGGTGCCATATGAATTAAAACTGAGAGACATTGAGAGACGTTTTTTAACCTGTGAATTGCTGCTTGAACGACAAAAACGAAAAGGTTTTTTGCACCGAATTGTCACTGGTGATGAAAAATAAATCCATTATGATAATCCCAAGCGCAGAAAGTCATGGGTAAAGCCCGGTCAGCCATCAACATCAGTGGCGAAGCAGAACATTCATGGATCCAAGCTTCTGCTCTGTATTTGGTGGGATCAGAGGTATTTTGAATGAGGTATTTTTTGTACTCGAATTAAAATAAATCATTTTCTTAATTAAAAAAAACGCTACGAATTAATTCCAAGTCCTAATATATTAATAAATAAATAATAAAACAGAAATAAAAAATATTAAAAAATAATCCGTAAGCGTTAATTAACATGCTAAAAGTTATATTAATTATTTCACTTCAAAGCTCATTATTAATCTTGGTACATTATTAATGACATTCCAGAAGCTCGTTTAGCTGAAGCTTAAGTGGCACAGACGGCAGATGGTTACCTACTTTTATGTCTTCATCTCTCTCACCCTTATAATACAAAATATTCATTTAATAACTTTCATATTACACTAGATCAGTGTTTCCCAACCTTTTTTTAGCCCATGCCTCACCTCAACATTTCAATATTTTTTGCCCCCTACATAATTTTTAACCTTTAAAAATTGTTTTGTTTCCTAAAGAAATATAAATGATTACAGCATTTTTTTAAGAATTTGCCTTTTTTGTTAAATTTGTTACCGATATCTAGCATTGCTTTTAAATAACCTAAAGAGAAAGTGTTAAAATTGCTCCCCTGTGTGGCGTGGGTTGGGAACAGCCGGGAACTGACTCGGTTGTTCCAGTCGTCGTCACTCTTGGACCTCCTCTTGCTTATCATCAGGCGAGTCGAGGTCAGATGTCGTGTCACAATAAAAAAAAAAAAAAAAAAACTAGGCCCTGGTATGATTTTAAATCCAGGCACTTCTCTTATTACAAATATTTTCAAAATGACAAAGATTTGAACACTTGCCGTAATATTACAAAAAAAATAAACGCATTTTAGACAGGCATTAAACACGATGTAAGATAAATAATCTTCAAATCATAATCAAATTGTCACGCCTTTTACCCACAGGGATAGGCAGATACAGGGGAGCACCACTTTCAATTTTTTTCACAAATAATTTATTACCCTAAAATGACAGTTAACTGTAAGCAATTAAAAAATTGAACCTGTTAAAATTCTAATTTAGACATTTGCAAATCGTGAAATTAACCACGAAACATTTTGGAAATTCAATTTCTTCATGATTATAATCTCATCATTCAGCACCGAAATCGGTCCATTTCCCCCGGGGTTATTATTTCCGGCGCGTTGCACGTTTGGCTTCGGCAAGGTGCGTGAAACCAACGTTGCAAGCGATCACCTCCGCAAGTCCAACGATCCGCCAGTCGCACGAGGCCGCGCTCTGTCGGAGCACGTCGCGGCTGTTGCCAATCCCCTTGACGAAACGCAACACGTCGGACGAACGTAGAATAGCACCGGTCGCGTCCGTTACGATGAACATTGTACAACAGCTGAGCATCACTAACCGCTTTCTACCGTACAACGGTTTCCATACTCGGATGTGAAGTTAACGGCTGATGCACTGCTATATTATCATGAGTTGACTGAATATAGAATAGAGCATAGAGTACTCTCGTTCGTCTTCGTTAACTGTATCGTGCGTATCGCGCTGAAGGATTGCGAAACTATATAAGTGAAGTTAAAAATAAATTGGCAAGTCTAGTGCGTATCGAGCTACGTCGCTCGGAGCAGAGATGACCACTTGCAGCAAGTTCTGTGACTTCTGGAAGAATTCCTGCGGTGCAGGTGAGTCCAATGTCAATTATGGCCGTGGTTAGGAAATGCACTTTCTATTTCGAACGAAATATTGCACACGAATCATTCGGGTGGAATATAAAATTTAATGAAGCTCCTTTCTAAACAGTGGGCAGACAAGATTATTGTTTACTACTTGTACCGGTTCAACTCCATAGACCTTACAATACAATAGTCATCGGAAAGTAAACGCATAGCTATGAATGAACGTGAGGATTATAATACAGAACATTGTTATTTATATTGTTCACGATTGAACAAATCAATGACAAAACGTTTTGCTATAAAGTGTTAATTGACCTACCTCCCATTGCTACATCACCCGTCTGTGATTGAGACTGTAACAAATGATTCTTGATTAAGAAATAATATAAAACAGTAATTATTGTTTATTGTATCGATTAAAGTCACATGTTTAGTAAGATAAATATATTTTTTGTAATAATCAACGAATCTATTGATTTGTTAGTTGACTCAAGAACGGTGACGCTAGTTTAAATCTCATTGTTTATTGTTATGAATGGAGGGATATGTTTATCTTGTCTTTAAATACGTAGATCTTTATCCCAGAACGAGAATGTTAGCGTGCCTGCTCGCGAGGAAAACCAGATTCTACACCAGACGGCCGTGACGAGTTTTCCACCTAGGTATAATATACCTAGCACTGTTACTTATACCTACGTATTTTACAAGTTTTATCTCTGCAAATCGTCCATTGTCTAGACGTAAATATTTAATTTACCTTTTTTTATTGTGACTCCACATCTGACCTCGACCCGCCTGATGGTAAGCAAGAGGAGGTCTAAAAGTGCCGACAACAGTAAAACAGAGTCAGTTCACAGCTGTCCCAGTCGCCGTCACTACCACTCCAGCTTAACATTAGGCGGGTGCTGTCATGTGTCGAGTCACAATAAAATAAAATAAAACTTTTAATACATTTCCTTTTTGTTGTTAATATAAAATAATAATATTTAAAAAAATATATATTATACAGGAAGAAAGTAAATGGAAGCGAAACCAAATTTTTTATAGTAAAATTATTGACCGTTATTGACCTTGTTATTAACCAATCCAGATGCTATTGATATTCCGGTCTTTACCTCAATACAATCTCAGTATGACCTTCACTTTCTTACAATGCGAGCAACAAAGTCGAAAATCATTAAAATCTTAAGAAAAATACGAGTTCAAACCAGATTTGTGTGTGTACTATTATTTTTGGATCAATTTAAGAGTGGTCTGGTTGTTTACAAATATTGTAGGATACTTAAATATTGTTTAAATTTTATTTATTTGTTAAATGCTAATCTTAAATAATAAAAATAATAACAATAATGAATCGCAGAAAGTAGTACTTCAATTTCGCTGCATATCCCTTTTGGAATTGAGGCGTGACAATTTGATTGTTTCAAACTTCGTTCCACAATTCTTTTCATATAACCTCTCAGGTTATGGGCACTAGTCAATCTAGCTTTTTTGAGGAGGTCTCCGATTTGGTCGGAAAACACCTTCCTGGGCCTACCTTGTTTAACGCATCCATCCACATCAGATTTATAAATTGCTTTCGTTAATCTACTTTCACTCATCCTTTTCTTGTACCTAAACCATCGAAGCATCCTTTTGTTAATCCTTGTCACTACATCTTCTATCAAACCACATCTATCTATCGACGTTTAGGGCCAGATCTATCATATGGCTTTTTGGGCTTCAGCACAGGGCCCCGTGGATTCAAGGGGCCCCCAGCTAAGTCAAGTCAAAGTCAAATATAGACGATAATGTGAAAAAATCCCATAATTTTATAAAATTAAACAGATCGCAAAGTTTGCAGCCCTGCAAATTCTGCGATTATTCAAACCTATTTAATTCAAGTCTACGTTCAGGTGTTGGTACTTCAACCTGACTTTTTTTTCTTATACTTTAAGTAATTAGGTGGGCCCCTAAGTAGTATTAGCCCAGGGCCCCCTAATCTCACGGTCCAGCCCTGTCGACGTTAATAACTATATAATTATAATAAAACAAGTGTTGTATTCTCATGGTTGGGTAAATTATTTCCTTGTGGGAATATTACAATATTACTTTGCTAAATAAATTTACACAATAACTGTTTTTAGAATTTTGATAACAATTCTAGGTTGTTTTGTATATAGTTATAAAAATCTTAAATAAATAATTGTTTTGACGCATTTATAATTATAATGTATGTAGTCATGTGAAATCTAACTTGATAACATCTTTAGAAATACATGACGGGTAAATACCCAACTTTACAAATAAATGAGTATATTTTTATTATTTTGACATTACAGTTTAGTTAGTTAGTTGTTAGTTGTCGCACTGATAAGAGTATTGGAGAATGCTAAGGACTGCACTGCAATTTAATCCCTCAAAATAACCTAAGAATAAATTGAAATTTAAAAAGCCTAATTGGAACCGGCAACTTTAAATCCGAAACGCGACTAAGTCACCAGGATCAGCAGTTATTAACATACTATTTTCATTTCTATACTGAGTTACTAAACGTGCTTGTACCATAGAAACTGGCCGATCAAAGTACATATATAATCAATTCAAATGAATTTGATTACACAGGGATAGGCAGAGACAATGGAGTGCCACTTACCACGATCCTTACACAACTCCCTTGCTTCCTTCACATCCACAATTTTCTTCATACAGGCTCTGTGGTTATGGGCACTAGGCAACCTAGCTTTCTTGAGGATATCTCCGATTTGGTCGGAAAACACTCTCCTGGGCAGGCCTTGTTTAACGCATCCATCAATATCAGATTTATAAATTTCTTTTCGTCATCTACTTTCACTCATCCTTTCCATGTGCCCAAATATATATTAATACAGGCAAGTGGTTTATAACCGGAGCTTTATAAATTGGTTTATAATCAATCAATCAAATTGTCACGCCTTTTTTCCCGAGGGATAGGCAGAAACAATGGACCACTACATCATTTATTATTTAGTAATTCTATCAGAACCTGAGGGTTAATACGTATTTTAATTAAAGACGACCGTTATAACACACATACTAATCTTTAGTCTAAGTGATTTCTAGTCGTAAAATATGATAAACTTAATTATATTGTCTGAGTTTATTGACCGACAATAAAACCTTGCCAACTTCATTACGTCTGTTTATGACTTTAATAACAATAGACCAAATGGAAAACTTGAGGGAAATTTAAATACCCATATAAACTCATATATGCTTAAAAGATAATTTTAATCTCACTCAATTAGAAAATGAAATGAGTGCAAATTATAACGATCGTGTTTGGATCTTTTCTTGCCTCTCACTACGAGGTCGGCATAGTGGATGCGACTGTTACTTATTTAACTATTAGTAGCAGTCACCTCTATTCATGGATCGCACTCTAGCTTAAGACGGCGTGGACGACAGGCGTGGACGAACGGTTTAGCGATTGGTTTGTTGCGCGTAAAGTCCCGGGTTCGATTCCCGGTCGGAGCAAATATTTGTTTCATAGCTTTTATTTGTAATATTTAATAACATTAAATATTACAAATATTTGTTAATAAAAATAAGAGATGGATATTTGCTTCGGGTCAGGTTATCAAAGAGTGGTAGTGGTGGTAGAGTGGTAGAGTAGAGTGGTACCCAGTCTGCCGATCCGGGGTAGTACCACCACTTTTTACAGACCGTGAAGTGACTTGGTCGCGTCTCGGGATCAGCTTGTAAGTTGCTGGTTCCAACCAGGCCGACATAGTGGATGTGCCTGCTACTCCCAGTTATTGAATTGTAGTAGCAGTGTGACATTCATTCATGGAAAACACTTCAGCTTAACATCAAGCGGGGTGCTGTCATATGTCGAGTCACAATAAAAAAATACAATAAAATATAAAAATATATATTTAAGTATACTTTTATGTATAAAAATAATAAGATTTATGGATGTGAGGAAAGCGAGGGAGTTGTGTCAGGATCGTGGCAAGTGGCGCTTCATTGTTTCTGCCTATCACTGTGGGAAAAAGGCGTAATAATGTTTGATTATAAACATAATTATTATATAATTAACTAGAATTATAATAGAATTAATATTAAAGTTAAAATAACAAAAGTTTATATTTAAACGCGTTTTATTTTTAGTTTTATGATCGTTACTAAGTCACTACAATCCGTTATAGTCGGTTGAGTTTTCTTTAGTGAAATCACTGACGATGCGAATTCATTTGATACACTTCAACTCGTGTTAAACGCAACCTAACCTAACCTTGTACAAACTACAAAACCAGCAAAACCCCTTCGTAATAATTTATTCGTAATAAAGAAATAACTCAGTGGGTCAATGTTAGCTTCAAAAATAATACATAATACCAATTTTAGTTCGTAATAAACTGTTTTAATGTAAAGTAATGGGTTTGTCAGTCTTCTCGGCGCTTGGTCTTCACCTTGGTACCATCAAGCAAGTCGAGGTCAGATTTAAGGAGGCAGATATTTGGCTCTGGTTGTCAAAGAGTGGTAGGTAGTAGTGCCCAATCTACCGATCCGGGCTAAAACTACCACTTACAAGTATACAGAACGTGAAGTGACTTTGTCGCGTTTCGGGATCAGCTTGTAAGTTCCTGATTTAACTAGGCCGGCATAGCGGATGTGACTGCTGATACAGTTATTAAAGTGTAGTAGCAGTCATCTCCATCCATGGACTGCACTCCAGCTTAACATCAGGCGGGTGCAGTCATATGTCGAGTCACAATAAGAAAAAAGATGTCGCGTCTCATTTCAATTTTTTTTTGACAAATTCCAATGAATTCTACCTACCAGCCTAACTAATGGTCGTTTTTTTGACGAACATTTAACTAGTGAAATTCTTTATTAGCGAGGCGTACAAAAGTACCTTTGGCCAGCATAGTGACAATGAATGACTGAGGCAACCGTAAACTGAGTCTATGGCGCTCTTTTAGAAAACTAAAAAAAACTATACATCTATACAGAATTTTCTTAGTTATTGCGCGAAAATTGATTAATGAATTAAACAAATATGCGGCTTTTTTTATTCTGACCTTTCCCTGTACAACCATTAACCAAAAATAAACGCGATAGTAAGCCGCATATATATAAATATTTTAATTCATTATACATCTATTATACTCGTACCTATAGTTCAACTATGTACGACTATGTACCAACTAAATTAAACATCATATAATACACACCATCTCTAATAAGCGTGATCTCAGAATTTTATTTCATAACAAAGTCAATTGTGTTAATAAATAAATTCATATATGACAATATTATTTGTACTGTTTCATATGTGTGATTGTATTAATTCAACTCCAAAACACAGTACATAAACTTATAGACAAAGCATAGATACCTAGTTGCTGTAATTTGTTTGAATTTCCTTCACAAATTCTATTTCTCAATTATTTCTAAATGTAGCCGAGTCTAGTGCTTAATGTTCTGTGCTCAAGAATTAAATGTTTAGTGCTTTAATTTTTTCGTGTCTGTGAGCATTGTACTTGGGATTAGCTACTAAGAGATATATTACTTCTTTCCTTTTTTTATGGTGCCATCTCCTGTCGAACATTGGCAACCATCAAGGCTGGACTTGAAATAGGGATTAAACACCTACTTCTTCGGATATCCACCATCTACCCGGCTTTTTCTTACCCTGAATTATCAACTGCAAAAGCGAATAGTTTTTATTCCGCATTATCTTTACTAGTCACTAGTTAGAGTTTTTTTTAATTATTGTAGCTCGACGTATGACAGGTAGGGTCTCCGGGCCTTCCTGGAGAAGATCGGTTGATTCCACTGAGAGCGAACCGTTGAAGAACACATAAAGAACCCGCAGTGCGGAAACGAGCCTGTACATGTACCATTGGATTGGCAACAAGAAGTTTTGAACCATGAGCTCTTGGTTTGCAAGACCATTTACCTACTACTACACCACGGAAGTTTTAAAAACAAAAGGCCATTGGCTCAAATGCTCTTAACTTGTGTCATGTCAATAAAAAGTGAGACAATGCTTGTCTATACAATTTATGTTTTACTATGAAAACAATTCAATACCTAGGTGTAATAACTTCAGTGCAAACAGTGAATAATTAGAAAGTACACCGACATTGTTATTTGCACTTGCCTCAGTCGCCGTCTCTTTGCCAGGCTAAGGTGCGTTTATGCACACTTCCAAACTGAAACGTCTTTGTTCTTAGACCTCTCCTTGCTTACCTTCATATGTATACTATTGTTAAAATTATTCATTTAGATGTATATGTTGATATTGGATATATGTGGATAGGAGTGACGGTGACGGATAGAATGATGATAGCACAGATGTAGTGACAAGAATTGACAAAGGAATGCTGCGATGGTTTGGGCACATAAAAAGGATTAGTAAAAGTAGATCGAAGAAAGGAATTCATAAATCTGATGTGGGTGGATGCGTTAAACGAGGCAGGCCCAGGAGGTTGTTACCCAACCAAATCGGAGACATTCTTAAATAAGCTGGGTTACCTAGTGCCCAAGAAAGCGTACAGCTTACGATGGAGTTGTGTCAGGATCGTGGCAAGTAGTGCTCCAATGTTTCGCCTATCCTTGTAGGAAAATAGATTGACTAATTAAAAGAATAATTATTTAAAATAATGTTCTATTTCTTTTATAATATCGTTTTGTTATTAAAATTCCCACGGTCTAAATATTCATAGTAATTTTAATAAATGGTTACACTTGAGCTCTATTATTAATTACTATATAATTTATATTTTTATTGGTTGTCATTTATTTTTTCAATATACAAGTTAATTGTTTTGCGTGTATTAGTGTGATTAATTTATTTTATTGTCAGTGTGGCGACTATAAGGCGACAGTGGTGTAGTGGCAGTGCAATGGTGACACAAACCGGAGAGCACGAGTTCGAGACCACCCACCAGTACCAACGTATCTTTAATAGAAATGCTATACTAAGCTACTAAAGTGCTTGTATCATAAAACAGGACAACTAAAGTACATATATCAAAGATACATTGGTACCGGTGGGTGGTATCGAACTCGTGCTCTCCGGTTTGTGTAACCATTGCACTGCCACTACACCACGGTCGCCTTTGAGCGCATATAATATCTTCTAATGTAATACAAAAATATGTAAAATATGTTAATATTGTAACAGTAGCGGTGGAACATCTGTTTAAACAAAAAAACCTTGAGTTTAGTTATTTTATTCGCACTCACTCGACAAGGATACGATAGTTCTCTTAAATATATTGTGAACAACGCAAACGTTGCAATTTATTACGCAACGTGATAAAACATTTTTGCTTTTTATAAGATTTTTTTCTACATAAAATCTTTTTGTAAAGTGTGGTACCCAGTCTGCCGATAGTACCCATCGTACAACCACCAGTAGTACAACCACTTACAAGTATACAGACCATGCAGTGATTTGGTCACGTTTCGGGAATAAATAAATTAAGTAATAAACGACATTATAAGCTTAAGTGTTAAAAAAGCAATGTGCTTTAAAAAAATCTTTTTATAAAACCGTTCCAAGAGCATTATTCTCATAGGTTCGTCTTTCATTCAAAAGCATACGCAACCATATTTTCATTTAGTTGTTTATTATTAGCACATAAAATCGGTTGCGGCAATTAACCCTTTCAGCGGAAGGGTTGTGTTTAAGGAGCGGTCTCGTGGGGCTCCAGACACGACACCTGCCTTTTGATATTGCGAGAAGGTTGACCTAAAGATTGTTACTTTAAAAAAATGTATTTATTATTTCTTTTTTGATATTTTATATTTAATTTTTTTTTATTGTGACTCGACATATGCCAGCATCTTGCCTAATATTAAGCTGGAATGCGGTCGATGCATCAAAGTTACTGCTACTACAGTGAAATAACTAAGTAACAGTTAAATCCACTATACCGACCTAGTTGGAACCGGCAACTTGCAAACTGATCCCGAAACACGACTAAGTTACTTCACAGTCTGTATACTTGTAATTTGTGGTACTACCCCAGATCGGCAGACTGGGCACCACTGCCTACCAAAAGCAGCCGGAACCCGGGACTTTCCGTCACACACAACCACAATCCACAATTCTTATCAATCAATCAATCAAATTGTCACGCCTCTTTCCCACGGGGATAGGCGGAGACAATGGAGCGCCACTTGCCACGATCCTCGACACAGCTCCCTCGCTTCCTTTACATACTCAATTCTCCTCATAAAAAAATAAGGAGAATTCTTATCACATAATTATTAATACAGTTTATTGGTAATAAATATACTAGGTAACTAAATATTATAATTTAATCTGAAAAAAGTGTGAAATTTCCGTGACAATATTGCGAAATAAAAGAAATTATTTGCAGTGAAAGTTTAACCTTAACTGCAATTAACTTATTAAAACTGATTTCCAAATCTAATAAAGCGAGTATAATTAAATTACAATTTCTCTTTAGCATATTGTTTGTTCTGTTCATATAACTTTGTTACAGACCGTCTAATGACTGTCGAATTTCGGAATCAGATTGAAAGTTGCCAATTTTAACTTAGGCTGTCATAGTTTTTTATTTTTATTGTGAATCGACATATGACAGCACCCTGCTTGTTGTTAAGCCGAAGTGTGGTCCATGAATGGATGTCACTGCTACTACTGTACTCAATAACTGTGAGTAGCAATCACATTCACTATGCCGGCCTAGTTGGAACCGGCAACTTACAAGCTGATCCCGAAACGTGACCACCAAATCACTTCACATTTAATATTATATAATAATATATATATTATTAAATATTACAAATAAAAGCTATGAAACAAATATTTGCTCCGACCGGGGATCGAACCCGGGACTTTTAAGCGCAACAAACCAATCGCTAAACCGTTTCTCCACGCCTGTCACGGTCTGTATACTTGTAAGTGGTGGTACTACCCCGGATCAGAAGACTGGGTACCACTGCCTACCACTCTTTGATAACTAAACCCGAAGCAATATCCACCTCTTTTTTTTATTAACAAATATTTGCAATATTTATTATAATTATTTAATATTATACATAAAAGCTATGAAACAATTATTTGCTCCGACCGGGAATCGAACCCGGGACTTTACGCGCAATAAACCAATCGCTAAACCGTTCGTCCACGCCTGTCGTCATAGTGGATGCAACTGGTACTTGCAGTTATTTAACTATAGTAGCTAGTCGCCTCTATCCATGGAGCGCTCTCCAGCTTGACATCAGGCGGGGTGCTGTGTAACTTTCTAAGTATAAACGAGTATGCAACTTTATTATTTACGACAATAGAATCAAATTTTCCCACAGGGATAGACAGGGAGACAACGAGTAATATATACATATTTGAACATGCTTTTATAGCTTGACCTGTATGTAACTATGTAACGGAATCTTTTAAAATAATTTTCACCCACTTCTAGAACAATTTAAGGTCTAAACAATTTAAAAATTGTACACGTATTAAAAACCGATGACAATACAATAATATTATTAATTTTTTTTGCCTCGCATAGTGACGCCGATGCATTTTCACCCACTTCTAGACGTCTAAATAATAATAAAAAATGTACACGTATTTAAAATCGATGACAATACAAAATATATTGGCCGTCGCATCAGAGATAGTCCCAAGGAGACTGGCAACATTTCTCCTTTGTATAGCAAGGCTAATATAAGTTGGCAGAAATAATTGCCAGTCTTCCTGTCTCCAGGCTACTCCGTTAGCCGTCTGGCCATGCGCTTAGCTGAAGGTCCCCAAAGGCATAGTCTCGACCCAAAACGGCGCAAATTCGTAATTCGTAACCAGTATCGAGGTTAGCGTATTTGCGCAGCTTGAGGTTCTCAGCAAAAAACGCCGCATTTCGATTTAAATTTTTAAGATTTAAGATTTTTTTACTTTTTATTTCGGATCAACATTGACAGCCTACGCTAAAGTGCGTTTATAATAATAATAAATAAGGACGATGACGGCTACAGGTAACTTCAAGTAGCAGGAAAGGATTCGGGATCAACTGTCAAGCTGATCCCGAATTGCATCTGTATACTTGAAAGTGTTACTAATTTGGCTAAACATTCAATCAGAATTAAATTAAAATTCTTTAATACAGACCAAGAACAAAAATAGCCATCAGTTACCCAAAATTATGTACGAAACCTTTTCTACCACATTTCTACGCATTTGTATTATCTATGCACATTCACTTTATTAAAATCAATTTGTATTCAGTCACGTGTCGCATTACCTACTTGGAACAAAATAGAATTTAGAAAATGTCATAATATGTTGTATTGGACGTGATATCTTTATTTAATTCATTAATTTACTTACTGTTATGCAATTGTTTGAAGAAATTAATAATTAAATTATACATGCTTTGTATTGTAATTGATGTCGCATTCATACTTTCACGGATACATGATGACTAGTGACAACGAATTTTTTTCAAACTATTCGAGAACGTAATGTCTAAATGAATCTTGATCCTAAAGTTCTGGAATGCGGTCCATGATGAAGGCGACTTTCAACTACAAAAGTTGCATTAAGGTATTTGAGAGATGTATCCTGTAATTTCTTCAGTGCAGGAAGAAAAGGAAAAGAAAAAGTTAGGTCACTGCAAGTACCATTCACTATTACGACCTAGTTAGAACCAACAGCTGATCCTGAAACGCGACTGAGTGCTTTACGGTCTGTATACTTGAAAGTGCAAAGTGAAATGGTAGACTGGGAAAATGTCAACCAACTGTCTGCCTACTCTCCTAAACTCAATCTTCTTTTGTTTGTTTGTTTGACGAAAATCGCTGAATATCCAAGGCAGGTCCAGGAGGATGTTTTCCGACCAAATCGGAGACATCCTCAAGAAAGCTAGGTTGCCTAGTGCCCATAACAGTAGAGCTTGTATGAAGAGAATTGTGAATGTGAAGGAAGCGAGGAAGTTGTGTCAAGTGGCAAATGGCGCTCCATTGTCTCTGCCTATCCCTGTGGGAAAAAGGCGTGACAAATTGATTGATTAATTGATATCGATGAATATTGTATCCACCACATACAATAATAGCCACCACTTACAAGTGTACAAACTGTGAAGTAACTTAGTTGCGTTATGGGATCCGCTTATAAGTTGCCGGTGCCTACCAGGCCGGTATAGTAGATGAGACTACTACTTGGAGTCATTTAACTGTAGTTGCAGTCGCCTTCATTCAGGCGGGGTGCTGTCATACGTAGACGCCCGATAAAAAAAACTTGATGGTATAGTATACATATATCTAATGAACTATGTATTTGTGACCTCATTTTACTAATATAAAGTATTTTTGTGTTCTAAATATTCAAAATAACAAAACAAACTATTTGAATAATTTATTTCTTTCAACTATTATCGGCGTTTGACTACTGTGGCGGGACATTAAAAATGAAAGCGTTGCGTGACCGCAGGACTGCCCAGTCAGACAATAAATTTATGTAAATAGCGTTTTCCACAACCTTTCGTTGAAAAAAATAATGTTTCCCGTTTTCAGTGGTGATTTTTCACATTGATTTGTGAAACGCTATCCACTATGTACATTAGGGTTAGGTATCTTTATCTTATGAATATAAAATGTTTTTGCGGCTTACTGTTGCGTTTATTTTCATTATTATAATCACGATATTAAGCCGCAAATTATTTTATTTTATAAATAATGTCGGCTGACTAGGCACCACTGCCTACCACTACTAAAACCTTTAGTAATGGGTGTTTTTGTACTTTATTTTAAATCTAAAATACCTGCATAATTTATGCAATAAGTTGTAGACAAATAGTGAAACCAATAAAATTCTTAATCTTCTTTTCGACTCCCACGTAAACTTTACTTAGTCTTTATTGAATTAGTTTAATTTAAGCCAAAATAGTTTGTGAGATACATAAAATTGATATCCTCATTATTTCCTCAATTTTATTATATTATAAAATAAATACTAAGTTTGTTAGGCTGCCACAGTGACGGTGGCTGAGGCAACGGTAATCTGAATTGAAATTTCAGTCATTGGCGCTCTAAATAAATAAATAAATAAAATGTAAGAGAATGTATTGTCAATGTCAATAGAATGTTGGAATGTTGGAGTGGGAGAGAACACTTCCGGTGCATTAAGTGTTCTCAGCTGGTTGAAATTACCACCCTACACAGATGCAAATCCCCCCATAGTGACCACGTCGCGTTCGGGGACTAGTTTGTGTAGCACCAGTTGCGTTGGGGGTTGTGGATTCGGTTAGGGACAGTGGCATCCTGCTGACCTGCAGTATCCCGGTGAGAGTTTGTTGACCCGTCGGCCAGGGAGACCCGTAGCAACGGTTGACCGCTGGCCGCCCGCCGCACAGTACAGGGGCCTGAGCCCACCGCTAACCACGGAGGGAGGCTGCCCCACCATGCGGCGCATAATCTCGGGGTGATTCGTCTTGCCGATTGGTGATCGGATATGGGGTCCAGGCGATCACTTCCGGGAGGGTACGGGGGCCCTTCCGTCCGACGGATCAGCAAACTCACACCGCCGGGATGCATGTGGCTAAGCGGATAGCTGCACTTTTCGTCCCTTTCGAAGAAACAACCCCCAACATTTTCACGCACCCCCCCACCCCCTCCATATGCAAGCACACAATAAAAGAAATAGAGTTTTTCCAGCGGCAACTCAAACCCCCATTTCAAATGAGCTTGGCGTGGATTTCACGAATATACGTGGAATCCACGCCAATCTCAGTGCCGTCCATCACCATCTTGAGACGGCAAAGCCCGCTCTGCTCTTCTTGACGGAGACGCAGATAAAGGCACCGGCTGACACCTCGTACCTCCAATACCCCGGCTACTCGCTTGAGGAAAGATTCCTCGCGAAAGCCGGGGTATGTGTGTACATCCGGTCCGATATCTGTTGTCTCCGTCTGCTTTGCTTGGAGGATCCTTCCCTGTCCATCCTCTGGGTACACGTAGACCTTGGTTCCCAAGCCAGGATCTACGGGTGCCTTTATCGTTCCCACCACGGGGATTCGGAGACAACCCGGCTCTTCGATTCTCTGAGCCGGGCGACAGACGAAGCGCTGGAGCGGTTCCCGACCGCGGAGGTCGTGGTCTTGGGGGACTTCAACGCACACAATGAGGTGTGGTTGGGGTCCCAAAGGACCGACCACGCGGGAAGGGCTGCTCATGCTTACGCCCTTTTGCATGACCTGACACAGCTGGTGACCCAACCCACCCGGGTACCAGACATTGTCGGTCATGCTCCCTCTCTGCTGGACCTTCTACTGACTACTCGTCCGACCGGGTATAAAATTTCGGTCAAAGCTCCTCTTGGGACTTCAGACCACTGCCTGGTCGAGACGATAGTGCCGCGCGTCGTGCCTCCTCCCGCCAGGAACGAGGTGCGACGTTTATGGCACTACAAGTCAGCGGATTGGGAGGGAATGCGAAATTATTTCGCCTCCCTCCCTTGGTGGCAGCGCTGCTTCAACTCCGAGGATCCATCCACGTGTGCCTCGGCCGTTGCTGATGAGATAGCACTGGGGATGGAATATTACGTTCCATCCAACTGTGCATCTCGTAACGACCGGAGCAGGCCCTGGTACAACAGTGACTGCGCGGCTGCTGTTTCAGCAAAAAACGCAGCTCACAGTGCATGGGTCAGGGGTCGAAAACATCATGACCCTCACGTGGATGAGTTGAAAGCAGCCTACAATCGTGCCACCAAGTCTTGCAGAAAGGTCTTTAAAAGGGCGGAGGCACAGCGCGTTTCCAGGATTGGCGAGAGTCTATTAGCGCACCCAACGGGTAGTCGCAGCTTTTGGAGTCTCGCCAAGACTGTAGAATCTAACTTCTGTCGTTCTGTACTGCCACCGCTGAGACAGCCTGATGGCTCACTGGCGCATACGGCGAAGGCGAAGGCCGATCTACTGGCCGAAGTCTTTGCCTCAAATTCGCATATTGACGATCGTGGTGCAGGGCCACCCACCCTGCGTCCATGCGGACATACGATGCCTGAGATTCGTATCAGACAACGCGATGTCCGCATGGAGCTACGATCGCTTGATATCCGGAAGTCCAGTGGTCCCGATGGTGTCCCAGCGCTTGTGCTTAAAACTTGTGCAGCGGAGTTGACTCCCGTCTTGACGAGGCTATACCGGCTCTCGTACGCATCGGGCTGCGTGCCTCGGGCTTGGAAGGGGGCCAATGTGCAACCGGTCCCAAAGAAGGGCGACCGCTCGGACCCGGCAAACTACCGTCCAATAGCTGTAACCTCAGTACTGTGCAAGGTTATGGAGCGAATAATTAATATTCGCCTCATGGCCTACCTGGAGGGTCACCAGCTGATCAATGACCGTCAATATGGCTTCAGGCCGAAACGGTCAACTGGTGATCTTCTAGCGTACACCACGCACGTCTGGGGTGAAGCGTTGGATGGTAATGGAGAAGCCCTTGCTGTTGGCTTGGACATCTCCAAAGCGTTTGACAGGGTCTGGCACAGGGGCCTTTTATCCAAGCTCGAGGCATACGGTTTACCTGACCGTCTGCGGGGCTGGATAGCTGACTTCCTGCGTGGCCGCTCCATACGCGTCCTTGTGGATGGAAGCGCGTCGCGCAGGATGTCGGTGAATGCCGGTGTCCCTCAGGGCTCCGTGCTGTCGCCGACTTTGTTCCTTCTGCATATCAATGACATGCTGGACCTCGGATCCGGCATTCATTGCTATGCAGACGACAGCACGGTGCATGGACGCTACACTGCCCGCCCCGCAGCCGGCAAACAGGAGATAGCCGATATGAGAGAGTCTGTTGTAGCGGGACTGAACCGGGTTCTTGATCGTATTACCCACTGGGGCGACAAGAACCTGGTTCAGTTCAACGCAGACAAGACTCAGGTATGCGCGTTCTCGACGAAAAAATCCCCGTTTACTCCCCTTCCCTCTCTTTGTAACATCTCCCTCAGTGCTTCGGACAGACTGGACATTCTTGGAATGTCCCTTCGCTGCGACCTGAATCACAGGGACCACATTGAGCGGGCCATTAAGACCACCTCCCGCAAACTTGGCATCCTGAACAAGGTGCGGCGGTTCTTCGCGCCAGAGCTTCGCCTGCTACTTTACAAGGCACAGATTCGCTCTTGCGCGGAGTACTGTTCGCACCTCTGGGACGGCTCTGCCAAGTATCTTCTTAATGCCCTGGATTCATTGCAGCGCCGAGCTGTCCGGATCATAGGTGATGCAGAGGTCACGCGAACTCTGGAGCCCCTACAACTACGAAGAGACATGGCGGCTCTGTGCGTCCTCTATCGCCTATACCACGGGGAATGTTCCGAAGAGCTCTTTAACCTTGTTCCTACCTCATCTTTTCACTCCCGTAATACCCGCACAGGTCGGGGAAAGCATCCGCATTTTATCGACCGAATCGGCAGTCGAACTAAAAAGTTCGGTGCGTCTTTTCTTTGTAGATCAATTGACAAGTGGAATGCTTTGCCTGCCCATGTGTTCTCTCCATCCTATGACCTTGGATCCTTCAAGCGATGCGTGAAGAAGCACCTTTGGCCGGCATAGTGACGGCGACTGGGGCAGCCGTGAACAAACCCGGTTTTCTCAGTCGTCGTCACTCTTGGACATCCTCTTGCTTATCATCAGGCGGGACGACGTCAGATGTCGTGTCACAATAAAAAAAAAAAAAAAAAAAAAAAAAAAAATGTATTCTTTACAATTCTAGTTTTTTTTTTACAAAACTTGAATGAATGATTTATGAACTTGAATATTCATAAATGACATTAAAAAAATAGGTTTGCGAATAACGAAAAACTGTTTTTTCATTAACGACAATATGTTACAATGAATAGGTTGTTTTTTAACACGGTCAAGTGAGAAATATTCAAAAATATGCTTTGTTGTGGTGACATGTCTATCACATAGCGGGATAGTGAAAGTTTTACCATATTACGAATAAAAAACGTATTTACATATAGAAAAATAAAGATTATTGCCCTAAATACATATTTTCTTTAAATTGTAACTAGACATTATGACAACAGGCGTGGTGCATTGGTTAGCACACGCATAAAGTCCGGTTTGATTCCCGGTCGGAGCAAATATTTGTTTCATAGCTTTTATTTGTAGTATCAATAGTTAAATCATAAATATGTATTATAACAAATAAATATTAAATACCCATTCTGCCGATTAGACTGTTGCATCTACTGTGCCGAACTAGTTGAAAGCGATAACTTTCAAACTAATCCCGAAACGCGACTAATTAACTTCACTGCCTGTATACCAGTTAGTCACTCAGTCTTAGTCACTCAGACCCAAAGAAAATATCGTTATTTTAAATTATTAATCAGTAAACAATTTATTTTTATTGTGACTCGACATCTGACCTTGATCCGCCTGATGGTAAGCAAGAAGAGATCCAATTTAAAGCTATTAAAACAAATCTTTGCTCCGACCGTTAATCGAGCCCGGGACTTTACGCGTAACAGGCTGGTGTGCCGAATACCTTATAAATGCTTTGAAAATATACACATAAAACAACTGTTTTACAAAACAATTAAAAACGTTGTTCCAATTACTTAGTAGCACAAATAAAGTTCTGTTATCCCAACACATTGTTAACGAATTACATCAAACACATTTCTTTTGTACTAAAACTAGATATGCTAGGGTTGTCATCACTGCCGGACGAATGTAACTCAGCTCCCGATCTCCAGCGATTGTGTTATTTAATATTTTTTATTTAAATCATTTATTGCAACCAAAATAAATTAAAAAATAGGTACATAGGCGATTTTAATGCCTATTAGGCATTCTCTAACAACTAACCTTTGGAATGATGATGAATTATGGCAGTAATTGTGTTAAAGGAGGTAATCGTGGGGTTTTAGCCGGTACTAGTCCGGTAAAACCCTGGTTCAGACCCTGAGATACCAGGAGTATCCATGAGGATTTCCTAACGACAAAAAAGAGTTGTCATCCCTGATACGTTATAAACTGTTTGCCTAAACTAAAACGCGGTCCACGATAGAAGGCTAGTACTGTTAAATAACAACAAAGCAACTTACAAGCTGATTTGGAAACGTGACTGAGTCACTTCACGGTCTGTACACTTGTAAGTGGTGGTTTTACCCTGGATCGGTAGACTGGACAAATGACCACCAACTGTCTATCTACCAAACAATCAGACAAAGAAACAAATAATTGGAATATGCAATCTTATTATTAAATATTATAAATAAATGACAATTAAATCGGAGATATCCTCAAGAAAGCTGGGTTGTCTAGTGCCCTTAACTGCAGGGCTTGTATGAAGAGAAATGTGAATGTGAAGAAGAGAGCGAATTATGTCATTTTTCCATTATTATGTTAGGCGATCCATTTTGTTCTCTGACCGGAAGTAGAACCCGGATCTTTACGGAATAATAAGACATAGAAGTGACAACCCTAGTTATACCTCAAAAATAAAAACGGAAGTAACCAGTAACACCGTTGACCCACATGGAGAAACCAATGAGCGATTATTTTTTATGATTTTCCATGAAAGTAGATATTTTTACGTTTATTACTGTAGTCTGCCTTGCTTTGAAATAAACCGCTCTTTGAAGTCTGCGTATTATTTCTAACTTAGGCATAGCGATGTGATTTATTATAATACATATATTATTCAAAGACAAATTAATGAACACACCAGTTTCCTACGTGTAAAGATTCGTTTCATAGCATTAAGATTCTGTAGACCGAATCGTCAGTCCGAACTAAAAGGTTAGGTGCGTCGTTTCTTTTTAAAACAATCGAAATGCTCAAAGTGGAATGCTTTACTTACCTTGGATCCTTCAAGCGAGGCGTGAAGAAGCATCTTTGGCCGGCATAGTGACGATGACTGGGGCAACCAAGTATACAGACCGTAATGTGACTTAGTCGCATTACGGGATAAGCTTGTAAGTTGTCAGTCCCACCTAGGCCGGCATGGGATTGGACAGCTGCTTGCAGTTATCTAACTGTAGTAGCCGTCACCTTAATTCATTGACTGCACTAGAGATTAATATCAGGCTGCTGTCAATTATATCGAGCTAAAAACGAACTTCTTTAATATTTATTTTATTAATTTAGTATTTTCTTAGATATTGCGCGAACATTGATTAATGAATTAAACGAATTTTATGCGGCTTACTATCGCGTTTATTTAAGTTTAGATTTTACATTTTTTATATAATTCTGACGTTTCGAGAGCTTTGTAGCCATCATGGTCACGGAGAGTATCCGTCAAAACATCGGAATAATAAAAAAATGTAAAAACTAAACCAAAATAAACGCGATAGTAAGCCACATAAAATTTGTTTAATTCATTCTTAAATATTTTCTTGAGTTTTTTCTACCTATACTGTTTGTGTATTTTAGCGGTTACTAACATTTATGCCACGTTATTTAAACCACGTAATTTTTATTTAGTGAGACAGAATTAGTCAAATGATAAAGAGCTATTTACTTATATTATTATATGCCTTATGTATTTTGTACAAAATTAAGTGAATTTAAGCCACGTGTACACAACACGTTCTTGTTTTTATCTGACTTAATCAAACAATTTTAATCGCTCTAACAGGCATTATACGTGTAAGTTCGCGTGTACCATTCGACCTCGCTGATACCATTGCTTGCATGCTAGTCACATCGGCCAATAAAATACTGGTCATATTCAAAATACTGTTTTTTTTATTTATTTTTTTCTATACTAAGCTACTAAAGCTACAATATTTTACTTGTATCGTAAAGAACAGAACAACCAAAGTACATTGGTTTTGAATGGTTTGAATACGTTTGAATACATTGAATGGTTTTGAACCCGTGCAACTCGGCTTGCGTAACCATTGCACTGCCAGTACACCTCGGTCGCCTTCATCGGTCGTTTTTATTGCGGTTCGACATAATGACAGCATTACGTTTGGGCTCCGATTCTTCTAATACAAGCGAAATGACAAATTTTTACTAATTATGACATCTTCGTAACCAATCAGCGAATAACGAATAACAGGTAAACTACGTTGATTGGTTACTTGCGACCGCGGCGAAATTTCACTGCTTTTTCGTCGCCATTTTTGGAGTGCGGTCTATGATTGGAGGCAAACAATTAGTACAGTTAAATAATAGTATTCGACCGCTTAGTTGAAACCGGCAACTGATCCCGAAACGCGACTGATTTATTTCACGGTCTGTTTCCATCCCGAATCAATTTATTTACCTATTTAGCCGATATAAGGAATAAAAACTTTTTCATTAGTAATAACATTTGAACAGAAAATCATTAAATTGAGTGCATCGGTCGGTTGAAACCAGAAACGCCGGTTGACGCCTAACGCGTGACAAAGCGTACTATTGCAATATGTCTAAACTTAAGAAGAAATTACAAAAGAAATGCCTCTTAGAGTTGTTTCAGGAACGTAAAAAAGATTAGGTGAAACGCACCATATTGAATAGTCTCGAAGCCTTAATTTTAATGTCAATAACACAGATACAGCCACAAAACAGAGAAATAATATTAATGGTTACAGCTAATAATAGGCTACTGAATATTTCAATATAAAATAAATAAATTTAGTAGATTGACGAAAGGAATTTATAAATCGGATGTGGACGGATGAGTTAAATGAGGCAGTCCCAGGAAGGTTTTTTCTGACCAAAGCAGAGAGAGACATCCTCAACTAGGCTGGGTTGCCTAGTGCCTATAATACGAGTAGTAGAGCTAGTATGAAAAGAATTGTGGTTGTGGGGGAAGCGATGAAGTTGTGTCAGGAACGTGGTAAATGGATCTCCATTATCTCTGCCTATTCCTGTGAGAAAAGCGTGACAATTTAAATATTTAAAATCTTAATTTCTTTAAGTTTTTTACATAATACATTATCAAAAAGTATTTGTGGATACATTTTTCTTATCGATTTATTACGCTTAAGTTGGATTTTCGTTCCACATAAATCCATGAAATTGATGAATAATTTTATCGGTAATAATATATTTAAATTCTCACGCCTTAATTCCACAGGGATGGGCAGTGCAACCAATTAAATAGGTACTTACAAAAATACGAAGGATATGTATACGTTGTTTTCTCCATACTTTCTTGAATAAAACTCAATCGAGGAATCTTCTTAGGGAAGACTCGAATACATTAATTAAAATCATTAATTTTGTTTAAACATATATTTTTTAAAATCATATTTATCATCAAAATGTTATTTACATTTAGAAGTGGTAGGCAGATAGTTGATGGTTATTAAACCACTGCCACTCTTATGCCTCTTCATACTGCCTTATTTATTGTGACTCGACATATGAGTGTGGTCCATGAATGGATGTCACTGCTATTACAATTCAATAACTGTGAGTAGCAATCACATCCACTGTGCCGGCCTAGTTGTAACCGGCAAGATACAAACTTTAACCGATACTAAAGTACCTTTTGGTTTGATTGCGCGTAAAGTCCCGGGTTCGATTCCCGGTCGGAGCAAATATTTGTTTCATAGCTTTTATTTGTAATATTTAATAATTATATTGAATATTGCAAATATTTGTTAATAAAAAAAAGATGTATATTTGCTTCGGGTCTGGTTATCAAAGAGTGGTAGGCAGTGGTACCCAGTCTGCCGATCCGGGGTAGTACCACCACTTACGAGCATACAGACCGTGAAGTGATTTGGTTACGTTTCGGGATCAACTTGTAAGTTGCCGGTTCCATCTAGGCCGGCATAGTGGATGTGATTGCTACTCACAGTTATTGAATTGTAGTAGCAGTGACATTCATTCATGGACCACACTTCGGCTTAACATCAAGCGGAGTGCTGACATATGTCGATTCACAATAAAAAAAACTGTATTCTCTCAGAAAACCTTATTTTTGTCACCCCTATGATACCAATCGAGTATCATAAATTTTATATAATTTTATAATTTTCCAATATATTTGTAGTATTATACAGCACATGATGGAGGAGGCTTTTGAGTGTCGTGACAACTTTCATTTTCATATATGTTTTTTACAATGTGTAATTCTATAGAAACAATATGCCTGTTTTTTATTGGCCCTGACCTGTGAGGAAAAATGCTTATAAGAAATAATAATTACCTCAATTTTATTTCACAACATTCTTACGTGCTATCATGGCATTTTAAAGTATATATCATTTCCTAGGCCAGCATAGTTACGGCCATACCCATACCCTGAAACGGTTTTTTTAATTGTTAACTGTTATCAGTTAGCCTTACCCTTGTCGACCATCAGGCAAGTCTAGTTTACATATCGCGACTAAATAACTAACTTGAATTTGACTTTAAACTTTTGGCTGGATTTTTTTTAATTCGTGGGCAGAATATAATCTATCCAGTTTGAAATGAGTTCATAACCCACTTTAACTCAGTACGCGAGTTTTGTCATTAATACGAGTAGAAGTACGCATATTTCACAATACCATGAGATTAAATCATTGAATCAAATTGTCATATCTTCTTCCCACAGGGATAGGCAGAGACAATGCACTGCCACAATGGATTTTAAACGCGTAAAGCCTAGTAAATAAATTGTGTCAAAATTTAAGATATATTTTTTTATTGTGGCTCGACATATTAGCCTGGTGTTAAATTTGAGTGCAGTCCATAAATGGAGGCGACTGCTACTATAACTTAAATAGCAGTCGCATACACTATGGCAGCCCAGTTCGAACCAGCAAATTACTAGCTGATTCGAAACGCGACTAAGTCCCTTCACAGTCTGTATTCACCATTAATCTGTAGTGCGATTCTGTAAGCAGCACTCGTATCACCTATACCGGCCTGTCTGGATTCGCCATAATAAATTTTACTTTAATAACCTTCTATGTAATTTACAAGAATAAACACATTTTTCTAGTTGTATAATTGCTCTTTTATGATCCTTTGTTGGATCAGTATAACTTGGTTAGCCAAAATATCTTTCTCACTATTGTATGAATATAAATAAATTATTCGAATCCCCATAGGGATCGATAGAGACATTCCGTGCGCCACTTACCACGATCACTCTCTCTCATACTTATTCCCTTATATCTACATTTCTCTTTGTCGTTATGGCCACTGCGGAGCCCTGTTTTTTTTAAATAAATTTTTCCTATTTGATAAATGATTCGTCCCCGTATTATGTGTGCATATTAAACATTTAATTTTTCAAATCTATTTTATATCTATAGAATATCAATATTTTTTTCATCGCAGTAAAAAATACCTATCACTGAAGTTTATCGAACTGTGTCAAAACCATCAATGTGTCATTAACTTGCCACTCTGCTAGGATTAAAAATTTATACCCAAATGTGGTAATATATTCATTTATTATTCATAACCATTCGAAGCCTTACATAGGGATGTACGTTGTTGTCAAGCTATCAATGCTTCGACCATGAGAAATTGTTGTGATAAGCAACGTAAAAAAAGTCGTTGGATATTAAATGCTACTCGGTTTAACATAAGATTTAGTTTACTAAAACAATGATAAATTGGTCATTTTTATAGCAATTTATTTTAATAACAATTAGGTAAATTTTATCGAAAATTCTCTAAAAAGAAAATGTGGATCTAAGGGTAGCGAGTTGTATCAGAATCGTGGCAAGTGGCGCTCCATTATCTCTGCTTATTCCTGAGGAAAAAGGCGTGACAATTTAATTGATTTATAGCAAAAATTTGTAATCATAAATAGTAGACGCATCAGTTGGAATTCAAGCTGGTCCCGAAACGTGAATCTTTCACTCCACTTTTACGACCTTTGTATCATTAGAAGGGTTTAATATTACCCGCAACTCAAGTTCTAGAATCGTTTATAATTAGAAAATTTATTGAAATCTTTCGTAATATTACGTGACTTTAAATCTGTAGGTAAATCTATCCTCCGTACAGCCCGACAATCGATAATTGACCAAATTGAGTTATTGTAGAATATATTTTTTTGAATAACCGACGAAAGCCTAAAGCCGTGTAGCCAAGTTTTTGTGAGTCGAAACCTTTTATTTAATTTAAGAATTTTACTGTAGTTACATGAGCGTAACTTGTGACACTCATAGTAGGTTTACTTTCAGGTATACCAACTACTCGAAAGTTTTCCAAAATCTATTGTTTCTATTATAAATGATACATTATATTTAATGAAATTGATTTATTTTCAATTGTTACTACATACTCGTATATGGCTGCTCGCCACCTTATATTAAGCTTAAGTGCTTTTAATAACAATAAATATAAATAGTTCTAACTTTTATTAAACTGTCATCCACTTTTCTGATGACAAAAAATAACCTATTCAGTTTTTATTACAGTTGTTGTCCCTATGCCGACCAGCGGTGCATTTTCACGCTTTACTTGTAGGATTTAAGTTATAGGATGAAGAGAACACATTGGCTGAAAAAATAATAACCAATTAATGAGGATAGAAACTTCTGGAAATTATAATTCAATAAAATTGTTTTTAATATCGGTCCTAAATTCTTTTTCGAAATGAAAATAAAACTATTTAGAGTTTCTATTTAATATTGAAGCATATTAAAAATAATTATTTTAACCTTACTCCTTTTATCGATTTAAAAATATATTAAAACATAATTGTGACTTTCTTTAACTTAGAATTATAGGAGTTATTTTATTTGCAAATTATTTAAAAAACAGTCTATGTCTAAAATATTCGAGTTCGATTCGACGACACTAAATTGATTCTTAAAGGTCCCAAAATTTCTTTAAATAAATACTAAGCTCGAATAGAAAACAATATATTTATGTATATGTACTAGGTTTTTTAGACATTAGTTGATTCAAACTTTCAGCGTATTCTCAATCGATTTGTCAAGTCAGTTGTTTACCAAATAATCGTGTAAAAATCAATAAAAATAAAGACTGAAATTTGACATTTGATAACCAACCCAACATTGTTAACAAAGGCGTGATTCTTTGTATCTATATAAAAATATATATGTATAGAAATAGACATTGACCCTTTTACTAAGCGACGACAACGTTTTCCCACCCTCATTCTTGTGACACTGTTTTCCACATAATACTATAATAATACCTTGTTACGCTGCAATTTGCAGCCTGTGCCTCGTTTATAAAAGAAAAAACAAAATTAAAAACTCATTATAGAAAATGTGGTTAAAATAACTTTTAAAATGTTAAAGTTTAAAAAACATTAAGGTCACTTTCTCTTCATAGTCTAAAAGGTTTGATTTTGGTATTATTTTTTATATATATGAAAAATACTTTTGTTTACATACTTTATAAATGGTAAACGATTACCGGGTAAACGAAATTGGACTTCTTACGATATTCTTATTTGTTATATTAAAGGAAATTGACAAAAGAGGTATTTAAATGGAATGTGATTAGAAAGATAAAAAGGGGACGACCCAAAACATTTCTGCATCAAATTGGAAACATTCTTAATTTCTAAGTAAGCCAAGTTGACTAATTGGTTTTACCAGCGTACAGGGCTCCGTCTTCTCGGCCTTTTCCCCTTAATCTTTCCGAACACGAGGAGTCTTTCTAGATTCTTCACCCTCCTTCTTCAGAACTAATTGCAGCATCTGCGCAAACACAGTGGATAGGATTTAGACGTTTATGCGTTTTGCTGTCTACGGTATTCTCAGCATACGTCGCCTAACACCACATCTGAAAACTTTGTCGATCAGCCGCTTTCAGCGTCCAGATTTCTGAGCCTTGCATGTATAGATATTAGATATATTTATTTAAATCCTGCAAGCTAAAAAAAAAGGTAAATAGGCCTGTCATTTTCTTACATTAAGTACCTTTGGGATGGTGAGAAATTATGATAAGATATACATATATTGGCATACATATATATTATACAATAAGGCATAAATCCTCTGATCTCATTTTAGAATCTAATAAAATACTGAAAAATATAAATGTAGAACATGTCATTATATCTTAATCACTCGCGCTGATATGATTTAATAATGACATCATAAAAGCTACTTATAATTAATCCTTCGAGTGATCTAATTCCCTTTTATTTTATTGTGACACGACATCTGACCTCGACCCGCCTGATGATAAGCAAGAGAAGATCCAAAAGTGACGACGACTAAAGGAACTGAGTTAGTTCACGGCTGTCTCAGTCGTCGTCACTATGCCGACCAAAGGTGCTTCTTCACGCATTGCTTGAAGGATCCAAGATCATAGGATAGAGAAAACACATGGGCTGGCAAAGCATTCCACTTGTCGATTGTTATACTATGTTAGAAGTGTGTTCGGGATTCAGTCACGACCATTCATTGACCGCATTTCAGCCTAACATCATGTCATGGATCGTCGAGCCATAATAATCGGCAGCCGAACTAAAAAGTTCGGTGCGTCTTTTCTTTGTAGAACAATCGACAAGTGGAATGCTTTGCCAGCCCATGTGTTCTCTCCATCCTATGACCTTGGATCCTTCAAGCGATGCGTGAAGAAGCACCTTTGGCCGGCATAGTGACGGTGACTGAAGAAGCCGTGAATAAACTCGTTTTTTTTCAGTTGTCTTCACTTTTGGACCTTCTCATCTTATCATCAGGCAGGTCAAGGTCAGATGTGTCACAATAAAAATAATAAAATCTAAATAAATCAAACATCTTTAATACAATAGGCATATTTGAAACAACAATAAACGTACTTTTGAATATTTACGAGTATAAAGACATTGAGCACCCTTTCACAAGAAATGCCGTTAATGAATTAAAGTGACGTAGTCTTGTACGAGTTGTTTAACACGTTGTGTATAACCACGTCATGCCTCTTCAAAAACAGTACAGTGAATCACAATTGGTCATTTCTCTGAATCAATCCGAGTTTTACCCATTCACAAGTTAACCTTTCCTTGTTGGATTTTTTTTATTACCTACGTAACTTATACTGTTATAACTTATACGGTAAATTATACAGGCGACCGTGGTGTAGTGGCAGTGCAATGGTTATACAAACCGAGAGCACGAGTTCGAGACCACCCACCGGTACTTTGATATATGCACTTTGGTTGTCCTGTTTCTATGATAGTTTAGTAGCTTAGTATAGAAATGTATAATAAAACAAATTAAAACCTACTAACTACATAAGTATAAATATGTAATACTTAAACTCTCAAACAAATAAAAGTGTACTATTTATACAGATTTATAAAAGATTAATAAATTTATACTATTTATAAAAGTGTATATTTATACAGAAAAAGTAATCGCTAGCTAGCATTTACATACATACTTGATTTTAATAAGGTCTAATTAACCGAGTCCTGTGTAATTAGATCTCGGTGATGCCCAGTCTGCCGATTCGGGGTAGTACCACCACTTACAAGGAAACAGACCGTGCAGTGACTTAGTCGCGTTTCAGGATCAGCTTGTAATTTGCCGGTTTCAACTAGGCCGACATTTTGATTAATAACATACAAAATAAAAATATGTTTGTTAAACTTTATTGAGAAATAGATAAAATTAAAAGTATTATAACTACACATAATGACGTCGCCTTTGGGAACCTTTAGCTAAGCGCCTGGCCAAGGAGTTATCCAAGCGGCTGACGGAGAAGTCTGGAGACAGAAAGGCTGGCAATTATTTCTGCCAACGTATTAGCCTTGCTATACAAAGGAGAAATACAAATTGAATATTTATTTTAAAATATTTTTTTATTAAATCCTTCCTTGTGCATTAAATAATTAACTAAAATATTTAAGCATAGTAACATAGATTATTTATTTTACAAATAATAGTGTAATTATTTATAAAGTCCTAAATAAATAAAATTAGTTAATGTCATTAAGAACAACTGCAGTCAAGTAATAAATTAATAGTCCTACGAATTAATAACCGGTATCTTTGATACATGTACTTTGCTCGCTCATCAGCAATGATACAAACAAGCATCATATGTATAATAGAATCATTTGTCTATTCAACCAGTACAGTGATGTGAGAAAGTCGATTGGGAGTTCGATCGGGCTATGGCATATTGGGTTCGAGACTGTTGCTTTCATGGAATGTACTACAACTTAACATCATTCATTATCTTATCATCAACCAGAAGACGTCCACTGCTCAACATGGGCCTTCCCTTAGAACTACATTCCTAACGACAAGATGTCAGTTACATCCACCGATTATTTATGACCTTTATTATGCCGTAAGTCTACCTAGTGGGAGGCCTACCTAAGCTGCGTCTTCCGGTTCGTGGTCTTCGCTCAAGAACCCTTCTTCCACATCGGTTGTCGGTTCTTCGAATGATTTGGGCATCATCAAATATATTACACTATATAGGAGACAATATTGAATTTAATATGTCATATAATACAACGACGTAGCCTGCTTTTGTAGGTTCCAAAACCATCAAACGTTACTAACCACCGAACCACAGTATTGAATGTTAACATTTTATTTATATTATAAACACAGACTATTTACCATAGGACTCTGCTTCTAAAAACATCACAGAAAAAGGTCTGAGTCGGCAATAGCTCCTGCTGCGTTTGTAAGATCCAAGATTAAATGGCAGAGGAAAAACGTACCTAGAAAGGTAGTGCCAAGTAGGTAGGTAGTATGTCTAAAATCGGTATTGTTTCGGTATTTGTGTTAGGAAATTTATATTTTGAAATAAAACACCAGAATTTGTAAAACTTTTACAATCAAAAAAATTATTACAATAATAAAAAAAACGTTAAAAATAAAATCCACAACAAAACTTTTAAAAGTTAACAAATACAAATTTGGAAAGTAAATTATTATTTAAAGCTAATTAAACTTTTATATCTAGAAATCAAATCTATAATTAATTCCACTATTTAACTGAGGTTTTACCATGCATAAGAGGTACCCCAGAAGGGTCATCCGCCTATGCGAGGTCTTGTAGTTCGTAGACCTACAACTAAATTAGGTTAAGAGGTCAGTTCTATGAACCGTTAACGCGGTGACACGCCAAATGCCCCAGGGTTGGGGGAAGACAAATGCCTCCTTCACATTTTCTTTTGTAATAAAAATGGTATTAAGTTGTAGACACATCAATTACACCATTTATAGCTTTAATTCAAGAATAGGGTCAATTGGGAATGCTTAACTATTCGGAATATTACTTTCTCTTTCTGTTATCTGTACTTACGAGAACTTATATACATTAAATTTAACTTAACTTTAATTAAATAACTTATACTTACTTAACGACTGAGGTTTAAGCCGAAGTGTTGTCACATCCACTATGCCGGCCTAGATGGAACCGGCAACTTACAAGCTGATCCCGAAACGTGACCAAATCACTTCACGGTCTGTATACTTGTAAGTGGTGGTACTACCCCGGATCGGCAGACTGGGTACCACTGCCTACCACTCTTTGATAACCAGACCCGAAGCAAATATCCACCTCTTTTTTTATTAAAAAATATTTGCAAAATTTAAAATTATTAAATATTACAAATAAAAGCTATGAAACAAATATTTGCCTCGACCGGGGATCGAACCCGGGACTTTACACGCAACAAACCAATCGCTAAACCGTTCGTCCACGCCTGTCGTCAAAATAAAATATATATTATATTATAGTATATTATAAACTTATAAAACTTATATATAAGCATAATTAAATGAAAATAATTTAGTAACATAGCATCTTCAGATTCTACCATTGCTTGGGAAAGGCGTATGACAAGAAGAAGGTACAAGAAATATAATATGTGCATGTTGGCGATAGTGACAAGATGCGAATATCAATGGCAATTGGCGCTCCATCGTCTTTGCCTACCCCTATACGAATTGAAGCTTGACATTTTGATTTGTTACTTAAAGAGTGGTAGGCAGCGGTACCCAGTCGGCCGATCCGGGGTAGTACCACCACTTATAAGTATACAGACCGTGAAGTGATTTGGTCACGTTTCGGGAGGCCATCTAGGCCGGCATCTAGGTGGATGTGATTGCTACTCAGAGTTATAGAATTGTAGTAGCAGTGACATTCATTCATGGACCACACTTTGGCCTAACATCAAGCGGGGTGCTGTCATATGTCGAGTCACAATAAAAAAAAATGTTTGAAAACAAGATAATGCATTTTACAAATACTTAAATAGTATAGCGATAACATGTCAAACACGACAGACAACCTTAAATGGTTTAAAAGTACGTGACTTTCGCACAAAAGAGTAATAAGTTTGCTTAACATTATTTTTGTAGTAATTCTTCAAACGCGATAAGGAATGTAAATTAAATGCATGTTTCGCTTCTTAAAACATATATTATGTATTATTTATTTTTTTATATTTTAATTTCAAGCTACTTAAGTGATTGTATTATATAAAACAGGACAACCAAAGTACATACAGTGTAAACTCTCTATAACGATAAACTCTCTATAAAATAGAAGTGAGCACAACTTGGTTGGTTTGTGTTAAAACTCATATAATGTATTTGTTCACTCCATATAACAAAAACTCTCTATAAGGATGAAAAATGCTCAGTCCCTTGAGTTTCGTTATAAAGAGTTTACACTGTATATCAAAAATACATTGGTACCGGCAAGTGGTTTTGAACCCGTGCTCTCGGTTTGCGTGACCATTGCACTACCACTACACCACGATCGCCTACGTTTAGTAATCTATGTATGTACATTATATTGTTCTTAGATTACCTATCTTGTTATTTTTATTAATTTTTAAGAACAAACATATTATTTTTTTATTACCTGTACTTGTATACACAATAAAATTTAAAAAAATTATCTTATCTCATTTTTTATTGTGTCTCGACATTTAGCAACGCCTCTTTCAACTAGCAGCAATTCAGCTGATCCCGAAACGTGACTTAGTCGCTTTACGGTCTATGAAAGTGATGGTAGTACCCCGGCAGGCTGTACAAATACCTACCATCTCTTTACCTACTAATTAATAAAGGCGACCGTGGTGTAATGGCAGTGCAATGCTCACGCAAACAAAGAGTACGGGTTCGAAACCACTCACCGGTACCCATGTATCTGTGATATATGTACTTTTGTCGTCCTGTTTCTATGGTACAAGCACTCTTAGTAGGTTAGTAAGAAAAGAAAAATAAACAGAATCTGAAAATAGTGTCCATCTTTGCAGTACTGAAGTCGTGAATATAATATATGAATTAGAAGGTATATTGAAATATAAATTACTTATTTAAAAACAAACGCGTAGGTTATGAACTTATTAACTTTAAAAATAACAAATTAAAGTAAAATTACTTTCTAAATTAATAGTTTAAAGAGTGATCATAACCTTTCCCAAAATGTCAACTATGGTCAACCCTCGTAATTTTATGACGTCATATGTTGTAATGTCTGACGTATGAGAGACCGCTTTCTTTTTGTTGACATACGTCATCATATTTGAGTGGGGGAATGACAAGCCGGTTGGAAAACATTTTTAGTGAGAACTGTGATAAATTAAGTCGTATTTAGACTATAAAGTTTAATATAGACAATAATATCAATAAAATTTATTAAAGTGATAATAATATATAAGTAGTGTTGTAATATTGATTTTAATATCATTTATTGTGAATTTAATTTAAAACCTGTTATCTGTATTCTCGATTGTTCTAATTGTTTATTCAATTAAATTCTGTTTGTGATTTTAATAGTGTATTCCTTTGTAGAAACAGGTGAGTTCCTTATTAATACTTTTGGTTGTTTTTTTTATTATGACTATACATTTGACCTCGACTTACTTGATAGTAAGGTCGAAGACTGAAAAAGACGACTCAGTTTTCGGTTGTCATAGTCGCCGTCACTATATCGGTTTTTCTTGTAATAACGTTTTGAATACTTAGATAATTGACGTATAATGATTTTTTTCAGAGACGGTTTCATATTAACACTTCGGCCTACCCCTCATTTATAAAAATATAGTCGTAACAGGAATGGTTGTAAATATTGTTTATTTATTATCACTTCAAATATCATAGCATTTTATTTATTTATTTGCATAATAAATCTAGTTTATAATTAGGTTGGTTTATTTTTTACTTTATTTTGTTTTTCATGTTGTTTTGTACATACATTTTTGGGTTACAATGTAGGCTTTATTGTTTGTTTTGACGTTGTTCCGATTGCTGTTTGTGCACAAATAAATAAGTAAATATACCTATTTTAAATAATTATTGGTTCATGTAAAAGCAAGGGTTTGCAGTGTCCATAGCTATTAACTTTGTATGTAAAGAATTGTGGATGTGAAGGAAGTGTAAAGGTTGTGTTAGGGAAGCGAAAAGTGGCGCTCCTTTGTCTCTGTCTATCCCTGTCGAAATTAAGGCGTGACGATTGATTATAATTAGTTTATTTATGTCTTTTATTAGGTAATTAAGTAAATATTTTTCCGTGTAATACAATAAATAAATCTAAAAATAGAATATCTCTTATTTATTTTCGTCCGATAGATAGTTGAATATTGACCGTGGAATATTGACCGTGAAGTATCGTAGTATGTTAACCTTTTTTTTAATCGTTGTCAAATCTATTTTAGAAGTGATTCATAGCGTTTTTGCGATAACCAACTAGTTTACATTCGAGTTTAATCGAAATGTAATATTGCGCAACTTATTTCCAACTACAGCCTCCGCTCCGGGGTGAATGAGTTGTCTTACGCCTTCAAAAGTATTGGATTGGTTTATTTGTTTCATTTTTTATCGTAAATACTTAGGTACGATGTATTTAGTTAAATATATCTTTTTTAGTTTATTATGGAATATTATTCTTGTGGTACTTAATTGACCTCAAACATCCCTGTCTTAAGCTCGTTTAAAATTTTGTGGTAACACTGACTAAAGATCAGCGGAAATGAGGAAAAATTAAGAGTAGTAGGCAGTGGTACCCAGTCTGCCGATCCGGGGTAGTACCACCACTTACAAGTATACAGACCGTGAAGTGATTTGGTCACGATTCAGGATGTAAGTTGCCGGTTCCAACTAGGCATAGTGGATGTGATTGCTTCTCACAGTTATTGAATTGTAGTAGCAGTGACATTCATTCATGGACCACACTTCGGCTTAACATCAAGCGGGGTGCTGTCATATGTCGAGTCACAATAAAAAAATAAAAGGATATCGGTTGCTTGCATTAATAATTAATATTATTGCAGGTAAGTATATACTATATAGGTATTATAGGTAAGTGTAACATAATGCATATGACAAGGTAAATATGATAATAATATTATTATGTAATATACTGCAATAGTCTGGTTGTATCTAGTATTGGATTTGTCACGTCGTCGTAAGTAGTTCTAGATAGACTAAACTATAACGACACGCGCGACGCATTGGTTAGCAGTACGTTGCACGTAAAGTCCCAGCGGGGTTAGGTTGGGCAAGTTAAAACGATAATCGTCTCTTGTCGACGATTGACAAAATAATAAAAGTTAGGCTAAATTCACCAAATTGAGACAGACTATTGATGATAATGATTAAACGTGTTGTCGCATAGACAATATTCGTCACAACGATTAATAGTCTCGTTTTATTGGATTTAGCCTAGCTTTTATTATTTTAACAATCGCCGACGATTGGATTCCCTGTCGGAGCAAAGATTTGTTTCATAGCTTTTATTTGATATATTTGGTAATAAAATTAAATATTTGTTGATAAAAAAGAAGCGGATATTTGCTCCAGGTTCTACTGTCAGAGTAGTAGGCAGTGGTGCACAGTCTGCCGACCCAGGGTAGTACCACCACTCACCATTTCGACTTGTAAGTTGACGGTTTTTTTTGCAGTACCAATTAGGCCGACATTAAATGTGACTGCTACTCACATTTATATAGCTGTAGTAGCAGTCGCCTCCATTCATAGCAGCTTAACATCAGGAAGGGTATGTTGAGTCACAAAAAAAAATTGATATGAAATTTTTAGCGTTTATAATAACAGACATCAATATCATATTATACTATTATTCATCCTTATTGTTTTTTTAATTAAGTATTGTATCATATGCACTGAGCAATCAAAGTGACTGACATACGACTATCAACCGCATTGAATAACTATTGAATAAAGTACTTGTTATATGTACTTTGGTTGTCCTGTTTCTATGATACAAGCACTTTAGTAGCTTAGTATAGAAATGTAAATAATAATAATAAAAAAATTAAACTGCTAATTGTTTGCGATACAAGCTGATCCCAAAACGCGACTAAGTCACTTCTCGGTCTGTACACTTGGAAGTGGTGGTACTACCCTAGATCGGCTGACTGATCGCCGCTGCCTACAACTCTTTTTTAAAAATGTACAACAATACAGCCTGCCAACCTGGTTTGTAACTCTAACTACAGATTTATATATATGAAGCAACATTCTTCACGCTTAAGATCCTCCACTTGCAAGAGTATCCATTGTACTGTACCCCTCGGAAATGAGCCTTGAACTTTAAATTGCGAACAATGTTATATTCTGCATTACGCCATTTTTTGGAAAGCGTCTCGCAGACCAAGTGCAGCCTTCGTGAAGGCAGCGCTTGCATCGCACGGAAACCCCTCCGCAATAACCTTTATTACTACATCATTTAAAAAACTAAACAGAAAACAATCAATACTTTAATATCTTTAACAAAATGGAAAATACCTTTTTAACTTTAAATTCTTTTATTAACATTTTAATTCTTATTTAGCCTATGTAAATGAACCCTGTCAATAACCTATGTAAACAACCTTCATAAATGAACTTTAAATTAACCAATTAATTAAATTGACACGCTTTTTCCCACAGGGATAGACAGGTCAAATATGGTTAAAACACGAATCCCTGAAAATACTTTTTCGCCTACAGAGACGTCTATGCTTGACGGCGTGACGTCTATGACGTCTACGGCGACTAAAGCTAATTTGGCTTTTTCAAATACACAATGAAACCCACTTACCACGATCCTGACATAACTCACTAGCTTCCATACACAATTCTCTTCAAACAAGCCCCACGGTTATGGCTACTAGGACTTTCTTGAGGATGTCCCCGATTTGGTCAGAAACCGTATCCATTCCATTCATATCAGATTTATACATTTCTTTCGTCAATCTACTGTAACTCATCATGCCCAAACTATTGACGCATTCCTTTGTCCTTGTCATAATATCTTCTTTCAAACTAAATCTATCGCACACTGTGCTATTTCTCATTCTATCCACTATCGTTACTACATACACCCCAAATACTTTAAATTAACTAAACAAATTATCCGTGGCTCGACCAAAGTCGAGGTCAAATTTCGAGTCAAAGAAATAAAAACTAAATAATTTTACGACAATTGTCTTAATTTTACTGCATCGGTTATTCGGCGCTGGTATATCATTGTCAAATCCAACATAAAATAAATATCTTATACCTATAACCTACATTCGACTAAACATACAGACCGTGAAGTGATTTGGTCACGTTTCAGGATCAGCTTGTAAGTTGCCGGTTTCAACTAGGCCGGCATAGTGGATGTGATTGCTACTCACAGTTATTGAATTGTAGTAGCAGTGACATTCATTCATGGACCACACTTCGGCTTAACATCAAGCGGGGTGCTGTCATATGTCGAGTCACAAAAAATAAATAAAAACAACATACCCCGAACGCTTCTTCCCTTCATCTTTTCTTATATCATTTTTATTTACCTTATTAATGTCATTGATATTCCGAACAGGCATCGGACCTCCTTCACTCCACACGAGCGAAAATAAGGATGCCAAAATAATAAACATTCGATACAAAAATCAATATCCGCGTATCTAAAGCTTAAAATAATAAACGCTGACGGAAATACGCATAGTTTATGTTTGTTTATGATTATTTACATGATAACTTGTTTGATTCGTATAAATAATGACGTAAAAGGTACAAGTTTATGTGCAAGATCTTGCGTTGCTGTGTCGGCAAGGTCTCCCTTTGTGGGCACTATCGCTTCTGTATATATAATTTGTATATTTTCATAAATTCAAGTTTTGTACTTTAAAAAAGAAACAATACTTAATGTTTCGCTCTTAATTCGATAGTGTTTTTAATTCTAATTGTGACTAGAACTATCATAACACCCCCTGATGTTAGGCTAGCGTGTGGTACATGAATGGTTGCTAGTACAGTTAAATAGCTGCAACTCGCATCCACTATCCTGGACTAGTTGGAACCGGCAACTTTCAAGTAGATCCCGAAACGCGACTGAGCCACTTTCACTACCCCGATGTGGCAGACTACGCAATTTACTTGTGCCATCAGCTGCCTACCACCACTTATCTTACCTACTACCGTGAAATTTATATTGGTACAGTTAAAATTACCGTAAAGATCGAGTATTTGGCGTTATCGCTTATGCGTGCGGTCCATAAGCGGAGCGAGCGAATACTCGTACGCATAGAACAACCTATGTCTAGTCCAATTGAATATAAATTTGTTCACCGTTGCACGCTGGGTAATTATAAAGTTAGATGTTTTTAAGTAGATTCAGTTAACTGCTCTCCCAAGCTCAGACAATAAGAATATTTACTCAAGCCTTATTAATACATATTTTTTAATTTTTTTTATGCTAAGCTACTAAACGCGATTGTACCATAAAAAACTAGACAACCATACAGATGTTTTAAATTTACTTTTTACATTTCAACACAAAGCTACCAAAGTGCTTGTATCATAGAAACAGGACCACCAGCGTACATAATATATCAAAGATTGGTACCGGTAAATTGTTTTGAACCCGGTTTGCGTGCGTAAGTGGTTTGCGTCTCTTTAGCCATTGCACTGCCACTATACCTATCCCACGGTGGCCCTTTAAATAAATTCGACGTAAGATACATTTTTATCGGCAAGTTATTTTGAACCGGAAGCTCATGATTTGCAAGACCATTTATCTACCACTAGAACACGGTCGCCTTATGTATTTTTTGTACTTGCGAGAAGCGCGCCAATTTGTGCAGGCTAGTGCGTAGATGTCCCGCGCTTTTGGAAAGGGCAAGTTGACTTTTGTGTGTTGGCGGCAAGGTTAAGTGCAGCAATACCGGCGTCGTCGAGCAGGCTTTGCTTCCGCATTGGGAGGTCAACGCCGCCAACACGTCGACACGATTTGGGTTCACTTAAAATAACATTAAAAAATCAGGAAAGAATAAACTATTCAATATAGGCTATTCAAACTGCAACGAATCATAAATAGCTTTTTTTTATTGTGACTTTACATAGGACATAGCACCCCATGGTAACTGCTACTACCGTTGAATACGAGTAACTATAAGTAGCAGTCACATTCACTAAGCCGGCCTAGTTGAAACAAGAACTTACAAGCTGTTCCTGAAAGCGACTAATCACGTTACGGTCTGTATAATGTAAGTGGTGGTACTACCCCGGATCGGCAGACTGGGCAACACTCTTTAACAACCAGACCCGGAGTACACCTCTTTTTTTATAAACTAATATTTGTAATTTTAATAATTAGATGTATTATTACAAATAATAGCTTTGGAACAAATATTTGCTCCGAACCCGGGACTTTACGCGTAACGGACTGGTGTAACGGACCCCCGTCGTCAATTATTTTTATAACTACGGATTAAAATAACTCAAATAAATGTGATAATAAGCCACACACACTTATTTTATTATGATTTTTTTAACGCCGGTACAGACATTTTCATACTAAATATACGTATTGCGCTCTAAACCGGAAATGTAATTTACTCATACGCACGCAGTACATGCCTTGAACTTCTAAACCACGATCGCTCTTAATATTTTTTTATTCGCTCTTAATTTAATTCGATTCTTATAACACGCATATAATTTATAGAACTTCATTGGTACAAATAAAAAAAGCTGCGTTGCCTAGTGCACATAACCGTAGAGCTTGTGAGAATTGTGGATATAGGGAAGCGTGAAATCAATAAATCAATCAATTTTTCTCGCTCTTTTTCCTCAGGGATAGGCAGAGACAATGGAGCGCCACTTACCACGATCCTTACACAACTCCCTTGCTTCCTTCACATCCACAATTTTCAACATACAGGCTCTGTGGTTATGGGCACTAGGCAACCTAGCTTTCTTGAGGATATCTCCGTCTAAAAGTCATAAAAATTGTTTTTATTTATTTCATCACCTGAAGTCACGTTTTTAAACTCTGAGCTTTTAATAGCTGTATTAAGTTTATGATTCTGTGAATTTACTACGCACGAATATTACAGTTTTAATTATATATTTTGATGTGTGAATCAGTTTATAACTTAAGTGATAATAAGAACTTTTTAACATCAATATAAATTCTCGCTAGCCTTCGCTTAGAAGCGATTGGGAATCCAACCCTGTGTCTGTCGCTCAATGTCTGACTGCTAAGCTACTCAGTATATAATAGCATTAAAATATCCAAAAAAAATATAAAATAATAAACTTAAAACTATTTTTTTGGAGGAATTAATTAATTAATTAACTTGGCTGATTTTATGGGTTAAGTTTTCATTTATTTTATATCTTTATTTTTTCCTACAAATATGGATTATAAAGATATATAATGTAGGTAATTCAAATAAAAAGTGATATGTAACATACTTTTATAGTTATTGCGCATAATTAGCGAAACACTTTTGAAAAGTGAAATTAAGGTTAAGAAATTATAAGCCATAATTTAATAAAACTATATGAGTTTGATACTAGGCTGTAATAACTGAGGTTTATTATCTGAACGTAAATTAAAACTACACTATATAAAATATACGATAATCTTTATATTATTCAAAGGGAAATAACCTCAATAATTATTTCACAAAGTTATATATACCTAGTAGACCTAGAGGTACGATATATACTCGTAAATATCGTAATCAAGATTATTTGGTAATATAGAGTTAAATTGAATAAGAAAAAAAATATACGTTTTACGTAAATAATTATTATTTAAAATATTATATTTCATATTTATTTTTAAATCCTTTTAATTTAAAATTATATAATATTTGTTAAATACTAAAATGTATTAAAATAATTCAATCGACAACTTTTTTATTGCAAGAGCATTTTAAAAAATTGTTTTAAACTTAAATAGAATAATAAAAAGTTAAATAAAGTATGTGGACAGGATTCTTTTTGTTCCACTTGTTACATCCAATTATTGAGATTATGTTAAAACTAATAAAAAAAAACTTATTTTTTAGCTATACCTAAGTACAATACAGTTTTTAATTTTAATTATATCTACTTAAAAAAAGCTTCAGGAGTGTTTAATTAGCCGGAGACATGGCCCAATTAACGTGGGAAAACAACATGAAAATTCTAAATTTTTATATTTCCCACAATTATAAATTAACGGCATGCTAAATTGTACTGTTAAACTGTAATAACCTTCAACTGTTTACATTATTAAATAATAGTAAGATATAAATGTGCCGTTAAGTGGTTTTTAAGTGTGAACAGATAAAGTAATTTGGTTTACACTTAAAATAGACTATTTTCTTTCAAATTCCTCCACGGACATGTCGAGTTTCTTGTGTTCTTACTCGACGGAGTCTTTCTTAATTATAGTACGTACATAAAAGTATATATGAGTAGTTGTGGAATCATATAACATTATAGAATATCCAAAAAATGACAATTTACAATAAATGTTTTGATTTTTGACCGTGTCATGTTAGGGATATTTAATCTGCAGACTGTATTTCTACTCCCTGTTCTCTCCTGTGTAGTGTATTCTAGTCTGATAGTATATCGCGTATCGTTTTAAACGTGCATCAAATATGCATTAGTACAAGACGATTAAAATGCCACCTGATTACGGCCATAAAGTCATTGGCCAAAAAGGCTTTATTGCAGCGATTTTTCCTACATCATTAATCAATAAAAACCGGTATATTTTCGTCTATTCATAAACCAGTAAAAATTTGTCGGGAGTAGTATTTACTGCGTAAAGTTCACAAAACTTCGTCTTGTCACGCCTGTAAGCTTTGCAACCGCTATAGTGTTCACGCTTAGTGCATTTGCACCACGATTTGGTACTTTTGTACTCTTATTTCTCTTCTAGGGGCCAGTATTTCATTGCTTTCTTATAAAAGGCTTACTATTAATAGTTATAGGCTATAATTGAGAAGTTTCTTCTAATTTCTTCTGGTCGACTGCGCTATGATTTCGGGAAGGATATGCCTTGCATTGTAAGAATATGTCTGACAATGCACAAGAACCGGAATGGACTATGCGAAATAAATGATTTGATATTGATATTGACAATTATTCTTAGTTATTTATATTCGGCACGTTTTAAAATATTTACACGTTTCTTGGTCTTGCTGTAACAATTCAAAGAACTATTTTTTTTGTAAAACTAAAGTATAAACTAAATTAAAAAGAGAACACAGGCATTTCTTGCTTAGTTTGAGGACTTTGAGGTCCAGTGCAAATTGATTATAAATATACATTTATTCTTAAATATTTATGAATAAAACAAATGTACATATGTTAGGTTTCTAGGATATATAAGTGTATATGTATTTCAATTGATATTAAATTAGAACCTTTAATAACCTTACGTTTAATCAGACATTGCTAAGAAAGTGGGTTTTGAAAAACCGTTCCTTTTTTCTATAAAATTACATCAATTCTTTTGTACAAAATTATTAGGCGTGTCAAAACATTACAATAGACGACTCTTTAAACTTTAATCTTAAAATATAATGTTTCTTTTTCGCAATGATTCCTTTTCATTTTTCTATTGTGACACGACATCTAACCTCGTCTGTTTTAATAGTAAGCACCAGGAGGACCAAGTACGACGACGACTGAATAAATCTACTATGCCGACTATAAAACTACTGTAGTTACTTTATAGTTATTATTATTAGTTGTGTCACGATCGTGGCAAGTGGCCTCTGCCTATCCCTGTGGTAAAAAGGCGTAACAATTTGTATTGAATGATATGTATTAAATGATATATAATGATATGTACTTTTGTAATTGTGTTTCAGTAGCGTTTATCACTATAAGTTTATTTTATACATTGCAAGTATCTACGACATATGACTCCGCCGACTAAATGTTAAGCTGGAGAAGTCTCCAACAGATTAAAGTACAGCTGCCACAGATAGAGTACCTAATGTCGCTTATATCTCCAAACTTCAATTTTCACCAAACTTTACAAATTAAAAAAATAAGTATGTATTTAATATGACAATGAATTAGGGAAAATGAGCAGATAAAAAATATACATATAAAACTCACGGGGTTTGGTTATTTATTTATATAATAAAATACGAATCTTGCATTATAATTGTATAGAATACACTACAATAGATATTATTATTTGTCTTTAAAATCACTACATAACATTTATTAAAAATTACATCAAATATTTTTATGTAACCTCATTTCAATATTTTATAACATCCGGAAGTGCACATCCTAACAGTAGGTGAATCATTCATTGAAGTTTCTATACAAACCATTATTTAGTATGATTTAACCATTATGGCGTTCCACTTTCACATTGCACTGGTCCCATTTCTGAATAATCATTTGAATTTTGATGTTAGAATTACAATCGGAGTTTGAATTGAAAAAATAAAGCACTGATTTATTAGATTTGTATTAAAATGTAAAGGTTTTATTGTTATAAGTAGATGTTTTATGCCCAAAGTGTCGGCGACTGTCGCGTAATAAAGGCACTTCTCCCGGAGTAGGATCTATTCGTTGTAAGGCCTACCCCTCGCTCTTGAAGAAGCGACTGGGACAACCGTAAACTAAACTACAGCCAAAAAACGTTTTTTTCAGTCGTCCGCAATTTCAGACCTCCCCTAGATTACTATTAGGCAGGTCGAGGTCAAACATTGCGTCTCAATAAATAAATATAACATAATGGTTCTAATATTGATCGCTTTGTGACAATGACTGGACAATCAACATTTGTTTTTAAAAATAAGGTATTTTGTATATTTTATGCCTTATCAGCATGTCCAGCTATATAGTTGACCCTGGGCACGGAGATTTTTACGGTTTTGCGTGACCAAATATATTACGCAGTTGATGAATTAATCTTTTATTAATTAAGTTTAAATTACCAACATAATGTATTCTTTTACGGATATACTTTTTTGAGGTAAATAGTTGTTATAATAGAAACTCAGGGTTTGGTAATTATCCTCCTAAAATTAAAGTTTTAAACCACTAGATCAATATTAAACAAAAACAGCGAAGTTTTTTTATTGTTACGCGACATCTGACCTGGTCCAAGAGTACCGACGACTGTAACAACCGAGTCAGTTCACGGTTTCCTCAGTTGTTATCACTATGCGGACCATTCAATTTTTGAAATGTCTATAATCGCTTGATGTTCTTGGTCTACCCCAGGAGTGGAACTGCAACTGACAGATAGTGCGTCTTAAATTATTTTGTAAAACTTTTTAAAATATTATTGAATAGTAAAGGTTTAATTATTTTGTATAGTGATTGAATAGTGTGTGTGATCGAATCGAAAACTTAATATTAAGAACATAAGGACATTATTTGTCTAATTAAACAAATAACTTGACGTTCGATTTTTTTTTTATTGTGACTCGACATATGACAGCACTCCGCTTGATGTTAAGCCAAAGTGTGGTCCATGAATGAATGTCACTGCTACTACAATTTAATAACTGTGAGTAGCAATCACATCCACTATGCCGGCCTAGATGGAACCGGCAACTTACAAGCTGATGCCGAAACGTGACCAAATCACTTCACGGTCTGTATACTTGTAAGTGGTGGTACTACCCCGGATCGGCAGACCGGGTACCACTGCCTACCACTCTTTGATAACCAGACCCGAAGCAAATATCCATCTTGTTTTTTTTATTAACAAATATTTGCAATATTTAATACTATTAAATATTACAAATAAAAGCTATGAAACAAATATTTGCTCCGACCGGGGATCGAACCCGGGACTTTACGCGCAACAAACCAGTCGCTAAACCGTTCGTCCACTGTTACCAGTAGTTACTAATAAGTAATACTTATATATAAATAAGTAATAGTAAGTAATAAGATAATATGTTACGGATACGAGTGCATGGATATCCTATATCAACCACATTTATATTTAGAAGTAGGTAGCACTTGACACTTCAATAGATATAACTGTGAATATGTGCATTGTACTCGAACTTATATACGCGTAGGTTTTTAAAAGCACCAAAAATACTTTCGTGGTGCCTATAACCATAAAGCTAGAAAAATTATTGTTTTTTGTTCGAACGCTTCTATCTACCCTAACTACCAATCCGATTTAAAAAATATAATATATCCGAATTTGATAGGCCATTTATTCGGAAATGTTATAGACTAATTAAAATTCCTCGATAAATAAAATCATCTAAATAAATCCATTTAAAGCAGTCATTCGACCAGTCTGCTGATGTCCACCACTTACAAGTCCACAAACTGTGGGATCGCCTTGTAAGTTATTAATTTTAAATTGGCCGGCATAGCGGATTCAACTGCTATTTGCAGTTATTTTACTGTAGTAGCAGTCGCCTACATTCATGTACCACACTTGTTTAGCCTAACATCGAGCCTTAATAAAAACGAAAGGCTCACAGCAAAAATCGATTAAGTCCAAAGACTTTAAAAGTGACTTTACCTAATTTATACAATGTTTTGGTTTTAGTTCATTAAACTTTTCGGTCACTTTCGTTCATGAGCATAAATTTTGCAAATTCTAATCTCATGACAAAGTTTTTTGTAAATATTTTAACTATGTCTACGCTTGATAGCAGGATGACTAAGTTTATAGCACAGATTAAATTTGTATGTCATTTTAAGGTTAATTCGCTGGGTAAAAAGTCAAATGGATCGATAACAACTTTTTATTTAATTTTATTTCGAAAATATGAATTATTTCGTTATTGTAATTCAGATATAAACTTTTTTGTACAGAACTATTGTCTAGCTAGTGACTTTCCTGCTTAAATTTTAATTGTTGTGGACCTAAATGTAAAAATATATACTCCTAATGTATTTTAAACATTTATTAAAATATATAATCTGATAATGTATCACAATAAGTTAAGAGGATTTAAAAAACTGCGTCCTGATATACAAGTTAATTGCTGTAAATTAACTCTAATGGTTTTTCTTTCGTGGTGAACTCAAGCACCTGATTTGAAATTAGTGATTTGAAATTCACAGAATTATGTTATTTCCGTGTAACTTCGTCAGAAAAGTTTCACTAAACTTTTCCTCCGCTTTAGTAAAACCATCATTTTCATTTTGTATGAAGAGAATTGTGGATGTGAAGGAAGCGAGGGAGTTGTGTCAGGATCGTGGCAAGTGGCGCTTCATTGCCCCTGCCTATCCCTATGGGAAAAAGGCGGGACAATTTCATCTTCACCCTCATGTAGCGGATAAAACACTGCAGTATTTATTCTTTATCATTCGTCTACTGAAGTTAATTGAACTAGTAATAAAACATAAATAACCTTTAGCCGCTAATACTATTTACAACTCACCGGTCACCACCGGCACACAGATTGTGAAGTGAAATCATCGTGTTTCGGATTTAGCTTGTAAGTTGCCGGATGCAACTAGGCCGGCATAGTAGATCTGACTGTTACTTGCAGTTATTTAACTGTAGTAGAAATCACCTCCATTCATGGACCGTACTCCAGCTTAACAACAGGCGTGGTGCTGTCATAAATCGAGCCCCAATAAAAGTAAATTAGAGACAAAATTAAAAAATAAATAAAACATGAAAATAAAATTCAATAACAAAAATGTATCATTGATTTAAGATTGTATACTTTAAACGATTCATTTAAATTTCAAATTATTTGAATGGATAAAATGAACATCTATGCGAATAATGTTCTATTGTATCTCCATACTATGTACTTGTAAAACAGTTGAATAAATAAATACACACTGTTTTGTATGCCAGACCATGTTTATTACGTTTTACAATCTTACTTATTGAAGTGCATAATGCGCATTAAACCATTTCTTCTCTGATGGTTAGCAAGGAAATGTCCAAGATTGTCTACGACTGTAAAAACCGACACCGTTTACGGCTGCTTTAATTGTCACCACTAAAACGTTGACTAACACGGACAGAAAGCATAAGCTGGATAGGCATTCCACTTATCGATTGTTCTACAAATAAACGAAGCGCCAAACTTTTTTTTACAAATTTATTGTAATTTTAAAATACAGACTGTGAGTGACTTAGTCGCGTTTCTGAATGCAGCTTGTGTCATCTGATGAGTCACAAACAAATAAATTACGATCGACCTTTTTTACTGGTACATTATTTTAAATCGGTATTTATAATTATAGAGCTTATTTTTAGAAATCCGCTGCACTAATTCCTGTTTGGTTTCCTTATCGTCAACGTTGTCCTTGTATGTATTGAGTTTGGTATATAGTTAAATTGCATTATTATTTATTGTTGATTTGACATTCGTGTCGGTTAGCATTGTGAATTTAGTATTTTTTATTAAAGTTTTTGTTTGTTCATTCGGTATTAAAAGAAATGTAGTGCTAAAAATTTTTATTCACGACACTTCATGCAAGTATTATCGAATATTTATAAAGTTTTTCGTATTAAGTTCGCATTTTACGTACATAGTTTATAACGTTATTAAATAAATAGAATATGTATTTAAAATATGTTAAATGTAAATAGGAGAAAGACATAATTGCGCCAGTTTCCTGTCACTTCCTTTACCATAGAATATACCTAAAGATAATTTTGGATATGAAAGCGTGATAGTTGTGTCAAGATCGTGAAAAATGGGGCTCCATCGTCACTGCCTATGCCTGTAGGAAGGTTTGACATTTTAATATTCTATTCATTCCTATTACAGTATTAATATATAAATATAAAACAGTACAATATAAAAAAATACAGAACATAAAAGATGTAAGTATATGAATTAAAAATATATAACATTAGTAAAGACTAAATTCGATGGTTTGTAAAATCATTCATAATCTGAATTCTAAATAAACTCGTACGTAGTGAACGTTTATCAAAGGATTTGTGAAATCGTATATATTGTGTTTAGTGTTCCTAAATCTCACTTAGGGGAAAATAAATGTCTTGGTCTAGTATTCTAAATCCATACGATCGAAAGCGGGCCTATTTTATGTTATACGACAACGTATATTTAACTATTCCATTTTAAATAATTTATATATTTTTTTATACGTTAACATAATATGACGACTTCGCGCCTGATGTTAAGCTGTAGTTCAATTCATGAATAAAGGCGACTGCTACTATACAGTCAATCTCGCATCCACTATACCTGCTTAAATCCTGCAACTTACCTGTTTTTTTTCAGTCGTCGTCACTCTTGGAACTCCTCTTGCTTATATCAGTCGGGTCAAAGTCAGATGTCATATCACAATAAATAAAAAAACTAAAACAAACGCGGCTGAGTCTTTAAAGTGGTGGTATTTTCCCGGATTGGCGGACTGGGCAAACTGGGCATATGGCATATGACTTAGAGAAATTACCTGCCTTGTTTCTTTATTAATAATAACAAAGTATATAATATCCAATCTAATTATTAAATTACAAATAAATTCTATTACATTACATTACATTTTCTATATCTCCACTATAAAGAACTGAGTACTGTATAATCATGTTATTAAGTCATATCAATATTACAGGCAATACCACTTATATCCATAGTTGGAAAAACAATAAACCGTGTTTTATTGAGTACAATTTTAATCTGCGATTGTTGGTGCACTATTGCATTATATGATTCATACAATTCCGCGGATAAATTCGATACATTTACGTCATAAAACACGATTGTAACGTGACTTATCAGTTTTTTTATAATAACCACAAAAACTACATTTTGTTCGTAACAGGTTTTTCTAATACGAAATAAATTGAACGCAAAATCAATATCTTTACGTTTAATTTATTTGCATTCTTTATATGTATTGTTAAATTACATTGACAGTTTTGAGCCCATTTGAGCCGTTCTTAACAAAAGTAGCAATGTACTGACTGTTTAGTATAGTATGAGTGAAAGTATATTGCGAAGGGAATTTATAAATCTGATAGATGCGTTGATAGATGCGTGAAACGAGGCAGACCCAGTAGAGTGTTTTCCATCCTCAAGAAAGCTGGGTTGCCTAGTGTTCATACCCGCTTGTATTAAATGAATTGTGGATGTCAGGAAAGCTGACAATTTGATTGATTGTTTTGTTATACAATCATCTGAAGTAAAAAGGCATTATTATATTATTGACGTCTTTCTTATGACACTTTTTACTGTGACTTCATATATGACAACACTACTAGTGTGCGATCCATTACGAAAGACAACTGCAACAACAGTTAAATAATTCCTAGTAAGCGTTTCATCCACTATGCCGGCCTAGTCGGCAACTTTCAAGCTAATTCAGTCAATGCTCAAAAGTGGTAAAACTACCTTGGATTGTTTATTTATTTATTTTAATCCTTTATTGCACCAAAATAAACTTAAAAATAGGTACATAGGCGAGTTTAATGCCTAGTAGGCATTCTCTAACAACTAACCTTTGGGATGATGATAAATTATGGGCAGGGTGCAAATATACTACAAACTACAATTACATAAAATACATACAAGTATCACAAGTATACATATATGTAGATAAAATAAACATACATAAACATACATCTATATTATATTTTGTGACAAATTATTTAATATGAACTAGATGCCGTACTTAACTGGACAAATAAATAAACCGTCTGTCTGTTCTTCAACTTAAAATTAAGATACTTATAACAAAGGATTTTGTATACTAGTATACAAGTTCGCACGCAAATTTAATCACGCGCAGTAAATATTTATGAACTCCAAGCATCTTATTTAATATTGTTTACAAATCATATCTGAGATTAAGATAAGGAAATTGACCGATCTTCCTTATCGGGGGTTTCTCGTGAATTTATCACAACACTTGACAGCCTTCAGTCTTGCCGGTCGTATTAAAGAGATAGCTTAAGGAACACAAAGATTATGTTTATCAGTACATCGAATAACAGTGGATTTGTGAACGGATTTCAATTAAAAATTAATATAATAAAATGTCATCAAGTGCTCTGTACCCCTACCATATGGAAAATAGATTTATAGGCCGATATCAAATAGGTGAGTTATTATTATAATTGGAATTGCTATTAAATCGATTGCAGTGGATCGCCTAATGACTACGTGTGCTTCAAAAGCTCCGTGTCATGCTCCACATTAGCCTCTTTTGAATAAAAAGTTGAAGGTTAGGACGTCATTTATTAACCTATGTATGTATGTACACTATAATCAAAATATAACGGGACATACTTACTTTACATTACGGCTTTCTTTGTAAATATAAAGTGAAATTTTAATACTTAGCGGTTAATGTATTTTCACATTTGTTTCATTTCCAATTACTTGTAATCGTAATAGTTTTATCGATTCCGATAATGTGTGTTATATTGTAATAGACATGAATCAATCAATCAATTGTCACGCCTTTTTTCCACAGGGATAGGCAGAGACAATAGAGCGCCACTTGCCACGATCCTGATACAACTCCCTCGCTTCCTTCACATTCACAATTCTCTTCATACAAGCTCTATGGTTATGGGCACTAAGCAACCTAGCTTTCTTGAGGATATCTCCGATTTAGTCGGCGAACACTGTCCTGGGCCTGCCTTGTTTAACGTATCCATTCATATGAGATTTATACATTCCTTCCGTTAATCTACGTTCACTCATCCTTGCCATAGACATAACTAACTTAATATAAGTGTTAGTGAGACTAATTGTATTTAATATTCTTATTCTTATTCTTTAGCATAGAACAATAATAATATAGCGCTGGCGTGCAAGCTGCGCAGTAACTTTTCACCTACTTACTTTTCGTATTTCCAATGTGTATATTTATTTAAATATTATCAATTATGTGCACGATTCTATACTCTATATTTGCGCGGGCTTGCTCCCATCGCAGTCGTTCAGCACTCTTCTAATCTGCAGATCCATATATTGAGCAGGACACAAGTCAGCGCTATTTTTTTCTCCCGGGGTGTATTTTTATTGGGAAAATACGTTAAGATACGTCTCCATGCGTTCTATAAACATGCTTGTATTTAACTATATCTATTATTAACTATAACTATTTTCATTAACTATATCTAAACGAAAATTTAAGACCTTGCATCAGATTTACGTAAAAAAAAAAACAATGTTTGTTTTAACGTTATGGCCCAAATTGACGAGCGCCTTCGCTGATACCTCTTTCAAACTTGACCCACATCTGTGTGACCATTGTCTTCACATCTTGGCCTCGATCACGCAAACATCGTCACACGTCGTGTAAGACGACCCATTCATTAAATGACCTTATGTCTTGCCATTAAATCATATTTCATGCAAATGTCAAAATATGCATAATTATCGATGTAACCGTGATTGTGTAGAATGGTCCACAATACCAACAGCGCCTGATTTAAAATCGATTGGTGATACCAGATTTTTTTTATTTTTTATTGTCACTTTATATGACAGCACCCCGCTTGATGTTAAACCGAAGTGTGGTCCATGAATGAATGTCACTGCTACTACAATTCAATAACTGTGAGTAGCAATCACATCCACTATGCCGGCCTAGATGGAACTAGGCCGAATACTTTTTTGTTTCGACACGATCACGATGGCAACAAAGCTCTCGAAACGTCGGAATAAAAAAATACATAAACCAAAAATAAACGCCATATTTATGCCCTATTATAATGGTTTTAAATAAATATAATTATAACATTGTGACTCGACATTTGACCTTGACTTGCCTAATGCTAAGCAAGGGGATGTCTATGTGTACCAAGTGTACAAACAATAAAAAAACATATTACGATTGCCTCCGTCGCCGTCACTATTCTGGTCAAAATATTGTGACAGTCTTACAGCCGGTTGTACCAAAAAAGTTTCAATTTACGAATTTAGTTTTACTTTACACTTATTCTATTACAAAATCGTAAATTGGGTTGTTAATAATTTTTGATACAACCGGCTGTTATTGTTGATAGTATTAAAGAGTGGAAAAACGTCTACAAAACCAATAACAATTAATAAACTATTAATAAAATTACGATTTATTTCTCCGAATGACGTCACTTAACTTATTACAAAGTACAAATATTGCAATACAGTCTTAAATAAATACAATACTTGTTTCCGTATTAAAAGGAAATAGTAATTAAATCACCGGACGATAATTAAAGTACTAATTAATTAAATTCTTTTGCGGTTTATGTAATGCTTAGGTTTCCTATCATTTCAAAATAGCCACGATAGTAAACGAATGTTTTATAGAGTGTATAAACAGTGTTTTATAGAGTCGCGACTTGTCTTACCTGGTGATAAACAAGGGAAGATCCAAGAGCGCCGACGACTAGACTGTAAACACCGTTGCCTACTTATCGTAGGTCAAGGTCAGATGTCGAGTCACAAAAACAATATCCCAATTTTTCAAGAGTGGTAGGCAGTGGTGTAATCTGTGAAGTAACTTAGTCACGTTTCGGGATCAGCTTATAAGTTGCAGGTTTTATCGAGGCCGGCTTAGTGGATGCTACTGCCACTTGCAGTAAATTAACTGTAGTAGCAGTCGCCTCCATTCATGTTATGTTAATCAATCAATCAAATTGTCACGCCTCTTTCCCACGGGTATAGGCGGAGACAACGGAGCGCCGCATGCCACGATCCTGACACAACTCTCTCGCTTCCTTCACATCTACAATTTTCCTCATACAAGCTCTACGGTTATGGGCACTAGGTAACCCAGCTTTCTTGATGATGTCTTCGATATGATCAGTAAACATCCTCCTGGGCCTGCCTTGTTTAACACATCCATCCACATTAGATTTATAAATTGTTATGTTTAGTTATAAATAATATTAAAAAGGTAATAAACACCATAATGAAAGCTAAATATCTTGTTACAGGCATGTCTTTGGACGAAGGTAGACAGTCCCAACGACCATACCGATATGGAATGGTACTGCTATGCGCTGGGGCTCTCATCAACTGGCTGGGCTTGGCGGAGGACTACGCAGAACCCGTGCGCTATGTTGGAGTAGCTTGCATAGTTGCTGGAGCCCTACTTATATGTGCCGCAATGTGCTGCTGGCTCCAATCACCTACGAGACAAACAAATGCTGATAGAGCAAGTCCCGATACACATCAAGTAAGTTTATTTTATTTGATAGATTGTTTTTTTGTAAGTATATGTTTATTTAATGAAATAAACAAATTTTATGCGGCTTACTATCGCGTTTATTTTGGTTTAGATTTTACAATTTTTTATTATTCCGACGTTAGTAAGCCGTATAAAATTTGTTCAATTCATTAATCAATTTGCGCGAAAATCTAAGAAAATACTATATGTTTATTTATTTATATTTCTATACTAAGCTACTAAAGTGCTTGTATCATAGGAACAGGACAACCAAAGTACCTATATCAAAGGTCATTGGTACCGGTGGTTTCGAACTCGTGCTCTCGGTTTCTACGCCACGCCGGGCCATTATTTTTTTCTATATCGAAATCTATTTTTAGTTTCGAATAAAAGAATAACAAATGCTTTAACCCACATATTTACATACAAACAAACAGAACGCAAAACGTAATATAGTGTCTAGTGAGTATCTATATTGGAAATGATCTAAAATTACGAATCAAAAATACCGGCGAGCGACATTTGATTTGGTTCAAATGTTCAACCCATTCAATGTTTTTACCCATACCCATTCAATCTGTAGTTTTGGAATAAAATAAAAATAAACACGTCAGAAATATCTGTGGATGTGGTATTTCCTCCTCAAGACGTACTCGTTGAGAAATCAAATCAATCAAATTGTCACGCCTCTTTCCCACGGGGATAGGCAGAGACAATGGAGCGTTTTACAGAGCAGAGACAATGGACACTCTAGTAGCTTAGTATAGAAATGTAAATAAAATAAATATAAATTATATTTTGTTAAACTAAACATTACTCGTATCTCTCAATTCTCTTTTACTGTATCATACTCCAATGATATTAAAGTTTATTTTAATTGTGGCTCGACATATGACAGCACCCCGCTTGATGGTAAGCTGGAGTGTGATCTATAAATGGATGTCACTGCTACTACAATTCAATAACTGTAAGTAGCAATCACATCCACTATGCCAACCTAGTTGGAACCGGCAACTTACAAGCTGATCCCGAAACGCGATCAAATCACTAGACGGTCTATATACTTGTAAGTGGTGATACTTCCCCGGATAGGCAGACTGGGCACCACTGCCTACCACACTTTAAAAACTTTGCTATTGTTATAAACATCAAAGACTAATATAAACCTTGTAATTTTCCAGATCGACGATCCCGTCCACGTAATATCAATACCGGATGAGGAGACAATGCAGCAAAAGCCACCAGACTACGAATCCGTCGCAGGAGCCCCGCCAACCTACGACGACGCAATCAAACTCAACCCAGCAAGACTAATCCCTGCCTCAAGCAGCACCAGAAACGAAATGGTGACCAGTGCAGTCAGTGAGGTTATTCCTGGACAACCCGATGATGTCAACACACCAGCCAGAGTCCATCGTCCACATACACACGTGCCTAAAACGCCACCACCACCTTACAGACCTATTCGCAATATCAGATGAGCACGGCATGCAATAAAGTGCCTTAAATCGACTGCCGTTTGCTTGTGATGAGACTTAACCCCCCGTGTTTAGGGAAACAGAGTCATCCGCCAATTGATATTTTAGGTGATTGATGGCAGATTTAAGCGACAGCCTAATTGGTAATCTTCAAAATAGCCTATAATCATCCAAGTTTGTTAGTCGGCGAATGATTCATTTTCTCTGTGGATGGACACAGGGATCCAACAATCCTGTACATAATAGTTTAAGCATTAAATATAGGAACCACCGGTGTACTGATTGTTAGTATATGTGTTGCGCTGTGTGTTCATGTTATTGTTGAAAAAAATTGAACAATGTTATTTATTAACGCAATAATCGGTGTAAATATTCGTTTTTAAGGCAAGAATGTACTTATGTGATATTTAAAAAACTGTTTTTGTATTTGTTTTAACATTGTTGTATTGTAGGCTAAGCGATTAGTCGCTGCAATAAATATATTTGTAAGTATTATTTAGCTTCACCAAAATTATTTTTCTTCCATCTGTATCTTATTTATTACATGTATCTATTTATTTGTCAAAAATGTTGTAATGAAAATTTAAAGTTAAAATTTTATTGTCTTAACCAAAATAGTAAAATATATATAATATTATGTAGGTATCCATAGTTAGTGCCATTGATTTAATACATAAAATAACTGTCAGAAAATCAAGTTAAACCTCTGGTAGGTCACATCTCTTAATGGGGAAACATGATAATGCAAACTCGAATCATTAGGTATATAAAAATAAATTATTAACCTTTTTGTCTTTGGTCGGCATAGCGACGGCGACTATTACTGTTCACTGAAACGGTATTTTCAGTCGTCAACGCTCTCGGACCTCCCCTTTCTTACCATCAGGCAAGTCAGTCAGATGACGTTCCCAATAAAAAAAACTCAAATAACGTGTTGAAAAATGTTCACATGCATGATGATGCATTAGCATTTTTATTTGTTATCGATGTTTATCGAAAATTAATTAAAGGAAAAACGAATTATAATTATGATTTTGTGAATGGATAGATTATCTAACTTAGAAAACGAGTAGCATGTTTTAAAAATAATATTCAAGTAATTTTAAGTGATATTCCGACTTATCAACACTCTTGTTTTGAATTAATAGTGCAGTTTTTTTTTATAAAAGTCTCATGTTTTCCACGCGTATTGTCCCCTAAATTAAATAAGTCACTTTTAAAAGTATATATTCTACCTTTAGTCTAGATTCCTTTTGACTTACTTTTCAAAAACCAAACTTTTAATCTAAAATTGTTTGAAGTCTAAGTTGTCGAACGTTGTGTGGGACACAAGCTAAAATTGGTCGTGTATGGCTCTTTTTACTCAAAGCAAAGAGATAGGATAAACTTGGTTATGGATATTTTACGAGTAATCTGTAACCCCACTTACTTCAATAATATTGATTGATACTAGCTCTAATTAAATCCAAAGTGTACTCGTTAACAAACATAAATTGAGTAAATATTTCAGTTCTGTTACAACAGTTAGATACAAAAAATGTTGAAAATAATATTTCCAACAATTTTTTTAACGATTTTTGTTCGTTCAAAAAATTCGATTTTGAATATTCAATAGCAATCAGATACTAAAACATTTCAGAGGAGTTTGAACTTTTCAGTCCCATCTACGTAACCGGTACTCAGAAAACATAATTACTTATTGAAAGTCTAAACCAGTGTTTCCCAACGTGTGGCCCATGCCCACTTGCAATTAAAAAATGAACTCGACACGACTTTAAACCTTTTGCTTTGGGTTATTTAAATGCAATGCTAGATATATTTTAATATATATGTTTCGATAACAATTTCATAGTTATTTCTTCTAAAACTTATAATTTTTTATATTTCTTAAGAGAACAAAACAATTTTCAAAGGTTAAATTTTATGTATGAGGGGCCTAAAAAGGTTGGGAAACACTAGTCTAAACCATTTACATTAAAAATAGTAATAACTCTCGAATATAACTATGGTAAGGCTGAATTGCTTTGTCGTAAGGCGTGGTCGTGGTGAGCTTATAATATTATAAAATGGGACCAAAGCGATCTCATAATATCGTGAGATTACTTAAGATGATAAAATAGGTAAAATATTGATCGGGTTGTTTGTTAATCCTAATATATCCTAAGTCAACATTTTGCTGAATGAAGTTGTGCATTTATTATTTGTAAATTGTACAAACTTAAAAGAGTGATAAAGTTGAGTGTACATACAAAATAAATGTTGTTATGATTATATTGTTGTTTATTTTTCACCAATTACCTCATAAATATATAATTGTCATTTGTCGCAATATTAAATTTTGCGACAAAGGTCTTTAAAAATATCCTTAATCTGAATTATTGAAAGAAGCTAATTATTGTAAAAATATATTCATTTATAATAATAATGGCAAGTGAAGCTTAATTTTTTTTTGCCTATCCCTGTGAGAAAAAGAGATAGGCATTTAAATACATTTTAGAGCTTTCCAGATTATTCTCGTTTGTGCACTTGAATGTTTTGCACTCTTTTCTTTTTCTTCCTTTTAGAGCTTTTAAATAAAAGGCATGAAAGTGAATGTTGGATATGGCAGAAGAAGCATGAGAGTAGTCCTTAACTAACGCTGTAGAAATGCCTACCATTTTTTTTTGTTATCGCAGGAGAATCCTTTTGGATACCCCGTCACTTAAGGGGAGTGACGGGGTTATGTGGTGCACACTAAACTCCTGCGGTGACCATCTCAGCGGCAAACACGAACGGGGTCCGGAAATACCCGGAGGGCCTTCTACGGATCCCCCTCTACCCTTCTCTTTTTACGGCAGCGCTATGGTCACCCTGCGCTGCCGTCCTCTCGGGGCCGTGTTGGCTGGGTGTGCAGCGCCCCTACGCGTACACACCCCACGACCCCAGGGCATCGTAGCCCACGGAATGATATGTGGGCTACGGGTGGGACACGGCAGCTACTCTGCCACCGCGTCGGCGGACCCCTCGTCTTCTTGGGTCCGCCCTCTCTCTTTCGCGTTCAGTGGTCTCCTTTACAAGCATAACGTGCTCGCAAAAGGAGACCACCGCCGCCCACGCCTCTCTGCTGTCTACCATGGCAGCGACGACGGCCGGCAGGGACAAATCCGCCCCCACCACGCTGCGAAGCGTCTCCCTCTCTGTAGCCCAGGCAGGGCAGTCCTCCAGGGTTTGCTGCGCCGAGTCGTCAGGGCAGTCGGAGCAGTGGTGGCACTTGGCACTTTCCTCAGAAATGCCTACCGCATTAACCTAGTTAAGTTAAGGACTACTCTCATGCTTCTTCTGCCATATCCAACTGTTATAATTTTTTATTAAGGACTACTTTTATAATAGTTATCTGTGGTTAAGGAGTGTATTTTTGAAAAATCTTTATCCCCTCAAACATTTTTTTATAGGGCCCCGCCAAGGCACGCTACGCTTCTGATGTGGAGTGACGATAGCGGACAGAATAAGGAATAGCACAGTGCGCGATAGATGTGGTTTAAAAGAAGATGTAGTGATAAGGAAATGCTTCGATGGTTTGGGCACATGGAAAGGATGAGTGAAAGTAGATTGACGAAAGGAATTTATAAATCTCATGTGGATGGATGCGTTCGTCGGAGACATCCTCAAGAAAGGTTGCCTAGTGCCATAACCATAGAGCTTGTATGAAGAGAATTGTGAATGTGAAGAAAGCGAGAGAGTTGTGTCAGGATCGTGGCTACGATTGTCTCCATTATCTCTGCCAATCCCTGGAAGGAAAAGGTGAACAATTTAGGTAAATGATAAATAAAAGCTTGTACTATTGGGTCGGGGAAAAGGTCTTTTCGCATATATAGTATGTATAAACTTGTAATAAAATATCTTTAGCTGTACTATTTGTCGCCCTGTTACGGATAAAATGGACGCTATTTTTTTTTAAATTTGAGAAAGATCGGCATATCAGCAGTTACGACATAGCTGAAAAACTAAGAATTGACCACAAAATAGCTTTGACCCATTTTTAAACAGCTAGGTACACAAAAAAGCTTGTAATTTGGATGCCACACGAGCTCACTGAAAGTAACTTATTGAACAGTGTACTCACTTGCAATTTTTTATTGAGACGCAATGACAACAAACCGTTTTTGAAGAGATTGATAACTTGTGATGAAAAGTGGATCACATATGACAAGAACGTACGAAAAAGGTCGTGGTCAAAGGTCGGTCAGACTTTACAGACTGTGGCAAAACCTGGGTAACTCGCCACGAGGTGATTTCTGTGTCTAAGATAAGATTGAAAGGGCATTGTTCATTATGAGCTTTTACCGCCGGGCGACTAACCATCGATTCGGATCTTTACTGCCAACAACTGATGAGACTAAAGCAAGAAGTTGAGAAAAAGCGGCCGGAATTGATCAATAGAAAAGGGTTGTCAATAGCGTTATTTTTCATCACGATAACGCTAGACCACATACATATTTAGCCACTCAGCAAAAATTAAGAGTTTGTCTGAGAGGTGTTAATGTATCCGCCATATAGCCCTAAGCTTGCACCTTCGGATTTCCACCTGTGTCTTTGTCTCTGCCTATCCCTCTGGGAGAAACGCGTGACAATTTGATGGATTGATTGATTCGGTCTCTTCAGAATTCTTTAGGCCATGTCAGGTTAACATCAAGAGAGGACTGCTAAAACTACTTGTTGCGTTTTTTTATCAGTCCCAAAATTTCTACAGCAACGGGATCATGTCTCTACGAAGATGGCAGAATATCTACAAACAAAATGGCACATATATACTGTAATTCAATACAAATAGATTGAAAAAAATGTTTTGAATTTTTAGAAACTTTTTCCCGAACCTTTTTTTACTAATTTTTTAGATTTATTTTATTTTTTTACTTCTATTATTTTTTTTTACTTTGACACTTGCAAGTTAAAACCTAAGCCATAAACACGAAAAAAAAAAGTGTCATTGGCTTGGTTGGTGCTCGATGCAATATTGCGGCTTTGCTTTGTTTATTTTATATACATTACAAATGGAAAAAAACTAATTGGGTTCTATTAAAATGCCGGTTGAACTAAATAGCCTAGCTGAAGGCTGGTTAGAGTTAGAAAGTGATCCTGGTTTATTTACGTTGTTATTAGAAGATTTTGGTGTAAAGGGCGTACAAGTTGAAGAGATCTATGATTTGCATAAACCATTAGAGAGTCCTGTCTATGGGTTTATTTTCTTATTCCGATGGATAGAGGAAAGAAGATCCCGTCGTAAATTTGTGGAACAAACTGAAAGTTTCGTTCGTGATGAAGAAGCAATCAATAATATATTTTTCGCACAGCAAATGGTACCGAACAGTTGTGCTAGCCATGCTTTAATATCAATATTATTAAACTGTGCTAATTTACATTTAGGTGACACACTGAGCCGATTGAAGGTTTGTTAATTTTTCTATTTAGGGAATGTTTAAGACAACGGTCTGTGGGTCCACACTTACTTACTAGAAGTCTAGTAGATAAGTGTGCTCCATAGGGGGTATAATTCGGATAATTGCATTTATTAAATAAACCAATTTATTTTGTTAAATAAACAACCAAACCGTGTAGCGAGTTGTGAGAATGCATGAAAATATGGCACAGAAAGTACACCTGTACAGGTCTGCCACCATTACAAAACGATATTATGCTCAATATTAAGGTTGCAGTTATCTATATTGTCAAGAGCACCTTACTATACTTTGGTCTTTGTACAAAGTACAGTAAGTGTACTTTGGTCATCCAGTTTCTATGATATGAGCATGTTTGGATGGCATTGTGATGGCGACTGAGGTAATCATGAACTGCTTTTTTTTTAGTTGTTGGCACTCTTAGACATCCTTCTGCTTACCATCAAGTAAGTCGAATCACAAAAAAAATTTTTAGCTTAGGAATGTGAAAAATAAATAAAGAGGATTTTCTTCCTCATATCTAATTAACATATTTGATTGTCACCAGCATCATACCCTTGGTATGAATCCTGAGAACAAGGGTTGGGCAATAGGAAATACTCCTGAACTGGCATGTGCACACAACTCACACGCTATTCCTCAAGCTCGGAAAAAAACTGATAAAAATGCCAGTGTATCTACTGGACGCTTCACTGGTATGTATAGTAATTGTATGTTATTATGGAGATACAGCATATTTGCATAATCAATATTATAATAATGAAAATATACTGTTATGTGCGGACAGTTCTTCAACCGTTTCCTCTCAATGGAGCCATCCAATCTCCTCCAGGAAGGCCAGGAGACCCTTCTCGTTCCTGCAGACCTTTGGCTACACTTCTGCAACTCAAGAGCACATTTTCTCCTCATTCAGGCATCCCCTATCCGAAAATGAAAATATTTAAAATAAAGTTACATGACAGTTAGATTCAGGGCTGTCTTAAGCATATTCAGCGCCGGGGTGCGAATGTCAAGGCTCCGCTCGCGTGGTCTCAGTGTAGTAGGTACCTATCGAAATTTAGGCGGTCGGCATGCGCCCCCTAAGACTCTGCGCCCGGGTGCACTGCACCCCTTGAACCCCCGGGTAAAGACGGCCCTGGTTAGATTATGGAAGTGAATAAAGCAATAAGTTATGCTAGGATTGTAGTAAATGGCAGTCCATCTTACACACACACCTTTTCCTTTGTCAAAATACAAATACCAATAACCCAAGACTAATAGATTGAATTTAGACCAAACACTGTTCTAATGGGAGTTCTAGGATAGACATTTGTGCATTCAATCCTGTCATGGAGCCTTGTAATCATAGTAAGATTAAATGAAATAAAATGGCAGTCGTATATTGAATATATTAGTTTGTTCAGTCGACGGCACTCTTGGACTTCCCTAGCTCACCATCAGGCAAGTTACATTCAGCTATTGATCCTCAATAAAAAATCCAAAGTAGCTTAAAAGTTAACTGTTTCAATATTTTAGGTGAAGCCTACCACTTTGTTAGTTTTGTACCTATTAATGGTCATTTATTTGAATTGGATGGTCTGAAACCATTTCCCACTGATCATGGACCATGGGAGCAGAATGAGGATTGGACTGATAAGTTCAGAAGAGTTATGGCGGAAAGACTTGGCAGAGATGCAGGAGAACAAGTTCATGACATTAGGTGATTCCTTTCTTTTGTCAAGACTTATTGAAACCTTATACCACATCTCATTTAGACTGGTATTGTCTAAAGGGATTTTAAAAGTATTAAAGCAGATTGTTTTTGGTCCTCCGTTAAATGTCCCCCCCCCCCCCCCCCCTCCAGGGATATCTTTTGAAAGCGGCCTGCATTCAAGATATTTTTATTAATTTCTAAATACATTCAATCTGCTCAGTTAAAATCATTTTTGGTGCCACCAATCCAAGTTTCATTACTAATTTGATTATTTATTACTATTATTAAATAGACTAGCAGCTTTAGCTGATGCGTCCATTAATAACACTTGTGGTTTACTTAGAAGTCATGTGTGGAGTTTATTTTTAAATTGGTTAACTGTCTCCACCCCAATGACATCAGCCAGCAAACTGTATATAGCCGGCATAGTGACAATAAGTCTTGCAGTGTTTTTTTTATATCAGCACTCTTGGACCTCTTCTTGCTTACCATCAGACAGGTCGAGGGCAGATGTCGTGACACAATAAAATATAATATATAAAAATAGTTCTCTTAAATATACACGGTTCAGTTCATAAAGATATAAATAAAATTGTTTCAGATTTAATTTAATGGCAGTTGTGCCTGACAGAAGATTGGCATTAACACAAAGATTAAGTTGCTTAGAAGTCAATCAGAAGAGAATAAAGGAAGCATTATCAAAAGTGGCAAAGAACTTGAGACATTTACATGCTAAGAGATATAATGGTATGGATTCAAAATCATAACTTTGTATTATATACACCGTGTCCCATTAAACGTCAACGTCAAGCCGGGAACTCGTGATATTCCAGATAGAGACAGTTGTCGGAAAAATTATAGATATTTTAAGAAAATAAAAAATCGCTATTCTGTGATGATGTATTTATTTTTCAAGTATTATCACTTGTGTTTTACATGTAGCCTCTTCTGATTCTTCTATTTGTTACATATTTTTTCACCGAATCGCGACTCGAGTCACTTCGCGGTCTATATACGGTAGTGGTACTAGAGATAAGCAGACTAGGCACCACTGCCTACTACTCTTTAAAACACAAAGTACACAAAATTTTCGTTCTAATTATTTTTTTATTTTTATTGTGACTCGACATATATGTTAAGCTGGAGTGTGCTCCATGAAAAATATCACTGCTAGTACAATTCAATAACTGTGAGTAGCAATCAAATCCACTATGCCGGTCGTGTTGGAACCGGCAACTTACAAGCTTATCCTGAAACGCTACTAAATCACTTCATGGTCTGTGATAAGTGGTGGTACTACCCCGGATCGGCAGACTGGGTACCACTGCCTACCACTCTTATACATAAAATTGCAGAGCAACTAGAATCTCGGAGTGAACAAGATGCGTCAACACTTGAAGCTCTACTCCAATCACCAATAAATGAGAACCTAATAATATCAACATTAGAACTAGCACAATCGTCATTATTCCCCGTGGACTTCACACAACATGTCACCGTTGAAATTGGACCATCGGATAAGTTGTTCCCTGAATTACTTGATATAGGTAAATATACTGAGATTTTTCTTACTTGAAAAGATGATGACATATGACCATCAACACATATGATGATGGAGTGCTCTAAAAGCAAGAAGGAGATTGAAGCTCTGGAATTTAAACTGAATGTAGTTAATGTTAGTTTAGCTCAGAGTATTCTATCTGAACCGGCATCAAAGATATGTTATACATTTTGCAATAATATTTCTCCTTGGATGTTTTATTCTAAAGAATAAAGAAAGAACATACACAATGTAATAAATGCACAATAGTTATCAAAAACCATTTATATGAAAATGGTAAATTCACAAATGACAAATGTTTTGCCCCAATATTAATAATTAAAAAACCATTTTCACAATATTTTTATATATTCGTATTGATTCGCATCAGTAGTAATTGTTTTTTTATCGTTAATCCGTCATTATTTTTTTTTTTTTTTTTATTATGACTCGACATATGACAGCACCCCGCTTGATGTTAAGCCAAAGTGTGGTCCATGAATGAAAGTCACTGCTACTACAATTCAATAACTGTGAGTAGCAATCACATCCACTATGCCGGCCTAGGTGGAACCGGCAACTTACAAGCTGATCCCGAAACGTGACCAAATCACTTCACGGTCTGTATACTTGTAAGTGGTGGTACTACCCCGGATCGGCAGATTGGGTACCACTGCCTACCACTCTTTGATAACCAGACCCGAAGCAAATATCCATCTCTTTTTTTTTTATTAACAAATATTTGCAATATTTAATACTATTAAATATTACAAATAAAAGCTATGAAACAAATATTTGCTCCGACCGGGGATCGAACCCGGGACTTTACGCGCAACAAACCAGTCGCTAAACCGTTCGTCCACGCCTGTCGTCACGTTATGCCGAAAGTTTGTTTACTACTTCTGCCAAGTAAGGAAAAATGTACAATAACAACAATGGTAAGAAATCACTAAAGGCCGTTACAATGTAACAAATTCTTCTACAGTCATTTTTTTATTGTGACGCCATCTATTACTACTCACCTGATGTAAAAAAATCAAATTGTCACGCCTTTTTATTTATTTTATTTTATTTATTTATAAACTCTTTATTGCACAAAATAAGGTACATAGGCAAGCTTAATGCCTTAGGCATTATCTACCAGCCAACCTTTGTTGTGTTGTGTTGTGCTGTGATCGGCTGGGTGCAAACCATTTATTATAAAGATTTAATATTATTTTTAAATGACATTTGTTATAAATATATATATAAACACTGCAAGTAGCAGATGCATTTATCATTTTGGCCTAGTTGGTCACTTCGCGGACTTTACCTTTCTATCTGACTCATTATTTTATTAAGAAATATTTGTGCAGTCTATGAATGGAGGTGACTGCTGCTACAATTTAATAACTGTAAGTAGCAGTCATATCTTTTAAGGCGACCGTGGTGTAGTGGCAGTGCAATAGTTACACAAACTGGAGAGCACGAGTTCGAGACCACCCACCGGTACCAATGTATCTTTGATATATGTACTTTGGTTGTCCTGTTTCTATGATACAAGCACTTTAGTAGCTTAGTATAGAAATGTAAAAAAAAAAAAAATCTATGGCCTAGTTGGAACTGGCAGTTCACAAGCTGATTCCGAAACCTGTTTTTTCGTTGGTCACGCGACTAAGTCACTCCACTGTCTGTATACTTGTAAGTAATATTACTACCCCGGAGCGGCAGACTGAGTACCTTTGTCTACCACTCTTTGAAAAACCTACCTTTCTTCTGGGCTGACCCCGTTTTACCGTTCCACTCTACTTTAATCAGCTTATTGCTTGCAGATTATAATACTGTGTTTTGTCTCTTTTTAGCTGAACCAATTGAAGAGGGATCTACAATAAAGTTTTATACTGTTAATATCGACAATGGACATTTAGCTGATGTAAGTATGTAAGTTATTTTATACATTCAATGCAGCAGCTATACGTTTCTGAACGTAAAATCTGTACGAATGTAGGAATGAATTTGAAGGAATAAAACAAAATTGCAACTAAGAGATGGTGGTACGAAATTGAGTAATCTTGTTTTATACATCAAACGAGCTTATTTTTAAAAATTGGTGGTAGGCCCCCAGGGCCCAATATTTTAAAGACAGTAACTATTGGAACATCAGACCGCTGGCCAGTCTTGTGACCCCGACTTGTTGCCTAATAGTAAGCAAGGGGAGTTCCAAGAGCGCCGACAACTGAAAAACCCGTCACTCACAGTAGCAGTCACTATGCCGGCCAGAGGTGCTTTTTCACGCTTCGCCTTTTTAAGGGCTGGTAAAGCATTTTACTTGTGTGTACTAAAAGATCTTCCTTTACCCCCTAATAATGTTTTCGTATTGTTATTTTAGATATACCCATCAGCGCTGACAGCTTTAGTGAAAATGAACGGTGCACCAGTGATTGTATGTACAGAAATTGAATCAATGCCAATAAAATTAAGAAAAATGCTATTTACCCACAATGAGTTGAACTCGTTCATGTCTGCCATCCAAGGAGAAATATTACAATGTCAGCAAGCGCTTAATGATGAAAATGACAAAAGGGATATGTATAAGGTAAATTACAAATTTTCTTACACGGCGTTCACACGAGGCGAAATTAGTTATTCAACTGCAAAATTGTTCGCGATTTGAACTGTCTGAACAGACTTTCAATCAAGTTAAAGCAATAAATATCGGTTCAGCAAAAGTTAAAGACCTTTTAAATTTATTGAATCAATTAATAGTTGAAAGCGAACGGACTCGTTTAAACTTATTCGTTCAACTCGCATTCGATAATCAGTCAGTCAATCAGCGCGATATGTATTGTATTACTCTGTCACCAGTTTTTTGTCAGTTTATAAAAAATACGTAAATTATGGAGTCCGCATCCACGAGGAAAATGCTAAAATGGATAGATAGTGTAATGACACGTGTTTTACTGAGTCGATTATTATTGAACCTTGAGAACGCTACAGTCAATATTCGCTTTAATTTTTTTGTTGAATGATAAAAAATGAATAACTAAATTCGCCTCGTGAGAACGCCGTGTTAGTGTTGAGTAACTGATATGAGTTTAGGTTTGCTAATTAGCATAGTTTTAACGTTTAGCATATCTACGTCTTTTCAATAAAAATCATCATCATCAGCCAGAAGGCGTCCACTGCTGAACATAGGCCTCCCCCTTAGAACGCCATTTCGAACGACAAGATGTCAGTTGCATCCACCGGTTATTCGTGACTTTCACTATGTCATCAGTCCACCTAGTGGGAGGCCTACCTACGCTGCGTCTTTCGGTTCGTGGTCTCCACTCTAGAACCTTTTTTCTCCATCGGTTGTCGGTTCTTTGAGCGATGTGGCCAGTCCATTGCCACTTCAGCTCGAATATCCTCTATTTAAAATATCATTGGTAATAATGGTGAAATATTGCAGGTGGATGAATGTCGTCGTACACATAATTACGACGAGTTTATATGCACTTTCCTGTCAATGTTGGCCGAGAGAGGTGCTTTGGGTGAATTAGTGGCGGCGCAATTGGAACGTGGTCGTGGTGGTAGGACAAGGAGACGAAGACCAAGAGCTAGGGCTAGACCGAGACCACGGCCTAGGGCCAGGAAGTAACCACGCCCGTTGGTTGTTGCTCCAATAAGCATTACATAAGGAATTCTTAATAATTCCCCCTTTCACGCTGAGATTCGTGTCAAATACGGTATCAGATCTTTCTCAGAGATATGTATCAGATACGGTTTTTTTCTTTTGGGCATTTATTAGTTTTAGGTGTTAAGTTGGCGGCATTTCTTTCTATCTTGCTTTAGTAAGTACCTAATAACAATGTAAGAATTATTAGGTTTGTATAACTTTAATACACTATCATCAGAAATAATTTAAGTAAGAGTCTCTTATCTTACAATGGCTGACTCAATGTATTCGGTTCACCATAGGCTAAAATATTTATATTTTTTGATTTTTCCTTCGATTTTGCATCCGATATTTACCAATTCTGTTAATTTTACTAAGCTGATCGTCGAGTTTATTATTAATCGTTTTATTTGCATTGTGTTATACCTTATTGTGCAAAAAATGTTCTTAACATATTGACTTTATTTTAGTGTTAACTAGTAATTAGCATACATATTTTTAGTGATATTATTGTCTTGAAATGAAAGTATAAATTAAATAAAAAAGATAATGTTTTATAAAAAGTCGTTTTATTTATGTGCTCATCTAATTAGATAATTTTTTGCTAATGTTAACTTTCACCAACATCCTTAATACGTCTAATATTCATTGTTGCATTATTATAAAACTTATACGTATTTAAGATGTGAAAGTGGACTTAATATGTTGACAAAATTACTTTTAAAATTGCAACCAATCATAGTTTTCGTGCTACCACTTCTTGGCGTCGCGGTGCTACTAACCACTTTTGTCTATGGAGTTAAGCTTCTCTCGAGTATAATGTTCCTTGATTTAACAGCAAATAATATAATTATTTTCCTGCAACGAACAACGCGTAATCGAGCATTGATCGACTAACCATAGAGAAAATAACGCTTATCGGCTTTAACTAGGCCAGCATAGTAGAAGCGACATCTGATTTTTAACAGAGAATACAGTGTGCTAAAAATCTTAAACATAGTTAAATTTTGGATGTGAGGAAAGCGGGAGTGAAAATAGGGCGCGACAATGTGATGTAAATAATAGGTAAAAATAAAAGTACAAATTTGTAAACAAAGTTTTATTATACTACGAACAGCGCAATATTTACATAAAATCATATTGTTAAAGAAATGTAACAATAACAAATTATTGCTTTATTAGGCACACACGTTCAAACCAATCTACCTAAAATTTATTCGATAGGTATTACACATATATATACCTTGAATGTACCTAAACACTAATGAAAATCTGCACCACGCCCATAGAACACAATTTTATTAAGAAGAACTTTCATGTGAAAAGTATTCGCAATTTGATACAAAATTTTGATAGCAATATACCAAATAATGAAACAGCATAACAAGGTTCAGTCTTCTACAGTTTACTATTTATTCATTCATTCATTAACAGCTGACAAATGATTTTATATAGTTCATTTATATTGAGGCAATAAAAGGACAAAGGCTATTTCAATGGAAACGGCTTTCGATATCACAGACTAAGAAAATAAAAACTTAAATTCACTACTCGATATGGCACTAAAATATAACTACAAAGAATTCATGAAAAAAAACTTATCCTGCTGATAATTACAATTCCCAGCAGTTGCTAATGCGCTTGGACAATGACGTCATACGACGACGTAGCACTGATCAGCAAAACAATATTTATTGAACAAGTCACGCTTTGTTACTTTGACAAGGTTCCAGCGCATCAGCCACTGCCGGGAACAATATAGTTTACATGCAATGTTATATCATTGTAACCGTATAACAAATTGGATAACGCTATAGATGGTATAACTGTGGATATAGGGATCGTTTTTGAGTTAAAAAATCACAATAAAATTTCGTTCAACATTGATACAAAACATTGATAAACTAAAACCAAATATTATCTAATGAAAAATAGGAATTAAAAAACAAAAGTGTTAGGATGCAACCGTAGAACAAATTGGATATATACTTCCGTTCATAATAAAAAACGGTTAACATTTATTTTTTAAAATCATGTCAAAATTTTATTCGACTATCCGACGTTTAACTACGATTTATTTATTGTTTTATTATACATTTCTATACTAAGCTACTAAAGTGCATGTATCATAGAAACAGGACAACCAAAGTACATATATCAAAGATACATTGGTACCGGTGAGTGGTTTCGAACGTACCCATTGCATTGCCACTACACCACGGTCGCCTTTTACGACGAACCAATTGATCAACTAAAACCAAATATAATAATAAAAAATAGGTATAACAAAAACAAAGATGTTACATTTCAGTTACAATATAAGCAAAAAAATGACTATTAAAACTACATTTAACAATGCGTTCCCGTTTTAATAATACTATAATATTTAATAATCATAAAATATTATTGGCAGTTAGCACCTGAACTAATATTGGTGCAATGAAAACTCTGTACCATTGGATAGACTGTGCTAAGTCACTAAGGTTTGTAAAATTTAGCTTGGGTCCTATGACAGATGCCAAAATTACTTTACTAGTCCCATCACTAGTATAGTACTCGTATTTTTGTTAACAGATGTAACCGTGACGGAGCGGCAAGATTTCTTTTTGTTACATGATTTATTTGATTTATTGTTGTTTGTTTTAAAAATTATTGTATGTTAAATATTATTGGTAAGCTATGGTTGTAACTATGAAAATAAATAACTTTGAAATGAACGATCGAAGAGAGACGCTGCTACAATGTTAAGTCGTGCGAAAATTTCTCATGTGTCACAGGACCCAAACTACATTTTACAAAGTATAATTAAAAATATTGCAAAAGTTTTTTTTTAAATTTACACTACTATACTAAACTACTAAAGTGCTTTTATCATAGAAACAGGTCAACCAAAGTACATATATCAAAGATACATTGGTACCGGTGGGTGGTTTCGAATTCGTGCTCTCGGTTTGTGTAACCATTGCACTGCCACACCACAGTCGCCTTAAATTAACTTAGAAATTTTGTTAAGGCAACTTGGTTTACCGGCCACAAAATTTTGACCATTGAAAGTAATTAAAAAAAAGACTCTTTTTCAAACTTTATGCTGGCAGTTATCGGTAACTTGACTTACGAGGGGTATTTGACAGTTACGACCTACGTTTGGTAGATAATTTTACTGTTCGCATAAAAAACGATCGATTGTCAGATATAGGAACCGGGCTTTGAGATATAAATAATTATACCATAATCTGTATTAATCTGAACCTATAAATTGCAAATTTAATGAATGAATCAATCAAATTTTTACTCATTTTTCCCACGGGGATTGGCAGAGACAATTTGATAAACTAATTCTAATCACCTAACCCAGGTAATCATTAGAACTTACCATAATTTATCATAAAATCCATACTGCAGGAGTGGACTTACCATAATTTGATTGCTTTAGCTTTTGATGAATAAACGTACTTTTAGACAATCATAAATTGTATTAAGTCCATGATTTAGCATTTTATAAAGCTCTGCAGGTACAAAGTCGAAGAAAAAAATTTGATTTTATAAAACAAAAAATGTACTTAACACAGTGTAACTTCTGTGGCACAGAATTGGATTCACAACCAAAATTTATTGCTATTACACTACGATTAACATTGTCCACTACATTGTATTACAATTAAGCATTTAATAAAGAATATCATTCATTTTGTATGGGGACTTGGGCTTAATTGTATCAACAGTTTAATATGCATCTTTAAAGTTTGATATACAAAGATTACAATGTAATTGGAATATATCCCTTATTTTGCATAGTTTAGATGTGCGAAATGATCAAACTATAATTATGACAGTTTAAAGCAGAACAAATATGGCGTTGATTGACAGATAATACAAAATTCATATCTTATTTTCCAAATAACTCAATTGCACAGCAATTAAAAGCAAAACTGTTATTAGTTTTATCAATACAAGTATCGAAACTACCATTAATATATTTTTTTATCATTGGACATTACAAAAGTAGTACATAAAAGCCCAAAATGAATGATGTCCTTTAAACATAACATATGTGTTTTGAGCGTTCGCTATCCGAAATCAGCATCTATTGCACTTCGTAATTTTATAAAATAATAAACTTATTTGATCAAATAATATCCTCAAAAATTTCACTAACAAAGTTCTACATCAAAACCTTAGCACTCTACCTACGACAGCATACATGTGATTATAACGACCAGTGACAATGTAACCGGCCCTGCCTGTCCTCCGCGATACACTAATCATAGTCCGACCATTACAGTATATGAGATAACATTAATAAATGAAAAAACAACTATTTGATATATTTCAACTTTCGGCAGTGGCCTCGTTCGGCTTGTCACCGTTCTTTGGTCCATTCTTCTCTGGCTCTTTGCCCGCGATCAATTCCTCTACGGGCAACTCTTTTAGCTGTCTCTTCTCGATTTCCGCTTTGAATTGCTCAATGTCTTGTGGACTGGGGAAGATAACAAACATTGTTAAAACCATTGGGAATTAGGTATCCTTAAGACTCGGAGCTCACCAAATCAACACACTAGAGAGCGCTGCACTTGACTATTGAACTAAGATCACTGCAAAAAGTTTCTATTGTGTTTCAAAGGACGAGGCAGCGTATAAGTCTTAAATAGATCATTGTTTCAGTCGTCGTCACTCTTGGATCTCCTCTTGCTTATCATCAGGCGGGTCGAGGTCAAATGTCGTGTCACAATAAAAAAATACAATCAATTTCCTGGCCCATTATTTAGTGATAGTGGTAAGCAGAAAAGTGATGTGGTGGAGGGTGTTCTCCAAACAAATCGGAGACATCCTCAAGAAAGCTGGGTTGCCTAGTGCCCATAGCCGTAGAGCTTGTATGAAGAGAATTGTGGATGTGAGGGAAGCAAGGAAATTGTGTCAGAATCGTGGTAAGTGGCGCTCCATTGTCTCTGCCTATCCCTGTGGGGAAAAGGCGTGACAATTTGATTTGATCTGTATATGCATATAGTGGTGTGTCAATTTCTGAGGATTTATAAATTTAAAACAGATAATACAGACCGTGCAGTGATTTGGTCGCGTTTCGGAATTAGCTTGTAAGTTGCCGGTTCCAACTAGGCCGGCATAGTAGATGTGATTGCTACTTACAGTTATTGAATTGTAGTAGCAGTGGCATCCATTCATGGACCACAGTCCAGTTTAACATCAAGCGGGGTGCTGTCATATGTCGAGTCACAATAAAAAAAGATACCTTATCTGAACGAAGAGTATGCCATTAATCAAATTGAGCATATCAATGACGGATGCCATGCCTGGTGGTTGTATGTGCAATGGCGGCGGTGCACCTGGGCCGCGGCGCAGTTCAGCGAGACGCTTCTGCAGCACCACCGCTTGTTGAGTCAAATGACGCAGGCATTCAGAAGATTCACGTGTCTTTTCGTGCTTTTCACCCAACTGCAAAATATTACCCAATATTTAATACGTAATCGAGTATAGCTTGCCTAACTATAAATGACGCGCCCCTCCAATTTATTAGTTTATTTAAATGTGTGAATACAAATATTACTAATTATATTACTATACTTTAGACTTGGGTAGTTCCGGAACGAGTCACTAAAATGATATACTTCCGATCCTGGTACTACACCACTCACTCGTTCACTGCAAATTCAAATGTGTCTCTAGTTCATTTCGTTCCGAGTCATGCATCGCATATCTACTCACTCACCACTCCTATGATGGAACGAGATATAAACACATCGTACATTCGTTCGTTACTCGTACCTAGTATTTTCGCGTAATACCGTGAAAGTATATTTTATATATCCATTGCTCTCCGTGTGCACAAGAAAATATTTACACCGCGTGCATTACCAGTAATGGCAGGAAAGTATGTTGAAGAGAGCAGCAACTCGTCGTCTTTTTATAACGTATTTTTCTAACGAATATTTGCAGTTTTAAATTATGCGGATTGGTAATTGTGATTATAATTATTGTTTATTATAGTTTCTGTGTACATTTGTGAAGTGTATGATCCAAAATAATTCTATAGAAAGGATATCTTGATTTTTCAGAACAACTGGAGCTTTTCTTTACCGAATGAACTAACCGAATGCGCTTCCTTGAACTAAATGAGCTAGTGAACTAAATGAGCTAGTGAACTAGATGAGTGAACTAGTTCCGATGGAAAAAATATACATATCACTCCGTATCATTTGATGGAAGCGTTTTGCGCATGTATACTATACTTTAACATCGTGCTCCTCTTTTTGTGTCTAACCAGCAACTGAATGACCAATTACAATTGCATTATCGGTGTGTTGCATTCATATTTTATATTCGCACGTGTACTTAAATGTAGTGGATGGGGGCGTCATTTCGGCTTAGATAGACTCTATCTGTGTATTTGCAACCTGGTTAAATTTGTATTATTTTAAAATTAATATTCTAAGCTATTGGGCTCCCCTGCTTATCACCAGAGAAGTTGAGGCGTCTGATGTTAAACTGGAGTGCGGTCCATAAACGGAGGTGACTGCTACTTCAGTTAAATAACTGTAGTAACAGTTGGAACCGGTAACTTACTAGACGATCGTAAAACGCACTAAGTCACTTTACGGTCTGTATACTTGTAAGTGATGGTAATACCCCCGATTGGCAGACTGAATACCACTCTTGACAACTTTGAAACCAGATTGCAAAAAAGTTTTTTATTTATTTACATTTCTATACTAAGCTACTAAAGTGCTCGTATCATAGAAACAGGTAAACCAAGTACATATATCAAAGATACATTGGTACCGGTGGGTGGTTTCGAACTCGAGCTCACGGTTTGTGTAACCGTTGCACTGCCACTACACCACGGTTGCCTTAAAGTTGTTAGGATATGTAAAATAGTTTCAAACTACTTACAAGTTGTTTATAAATGGAATAAGTTTCCTTTTCGTGTTGCAACGCTGCTCTGAAGTCACCCAGGCATGAGAGGGTCCTTGCCAACAAATGGCGGGCAACTGCGGCCTTCAGGGACCTGGCTCCATGTGCCGCTGACGTCACAGCCAACGCACGCTCCACGAAACGTAACGACAACTCGTATTCACCTACTGCGTGTAGAATTAAGGCGATGTTACTCTGAAATTTGAGTTAAAACTGTGTTTATGAATATTTAAATAAAATCCAATTGTCACTTCTTAATTCCCACAGGGATAGGCAGAGATAAAAGAGCGCCTAACAGAACTCTCTCGTTGTATGCTAGGCTAATAAGAATAGGACGGGCTGTTGACTAACTTCACTTGACTGATTCAAAGGTGTCTTTTTCTTAAAGGTCTGCAAAGAAAAGGATACCAAACTAAAGTGAAGTTGTTTGGAGAGTGAGACGTACAAAATGGCGCCGATTCCGTCCTATTCTTATTTTAATCGCATTATACAAATAATATGATTATTAACTTTAGAACCCAGTCTTTCAATGTGCGCGATTTGATTAAAGAAGAGTAGTGTTTTATCCTTTCACTTTTCTCTGATTTCTAAATCTCTCTTATCCGTTCTTTTAATGATTATTTCATTTTAATCATATCTCCTTTTTGAATATGATGTTAGGAAATATTCATAATTTTTCTCAACATATCTCATAATATATCTTAGATTTTGCGCGAACATTGATTAATGAATTACACAAATTTTATGCGGCTTACTATCTCTTTTTATATTACTGTCTCTCCGTGACCACAATGGCTGCAAAGCTCTCGAAACGTCGAAATAATAAAATAAAATTGTAAAATCAAAACCACATTAAACGCGATAGTAAGCCGCATAAAATTTGTTAATTCAACATATCTCATGTTGAATCAATCGTTTATATTTTTGACAATATTATTATTCAAGGTCTAACAATACTTACATCTAACAGGGCCATCTCCGGATGATTCTCCCCGCAGACCAGCAGCGTGAGATATCTGGCACGATACAGCAGCTTTAGTGCAGTGCTCACTTGGCCATTCGCGAAGCAATACAACGCCAAATGTGACTGAAATACAAAAAGAGAAACAAATCATTACAAATAACTATTGCTATACTAAGCTCCTAAATGTTATTTTAAATCATAGAAGTTACAAGTTTACATGCCGTGAAGTGATTTGTTCGCGTTTCGGGATCAGCTTGTAAGTTGCCGGTTCCAACTAGACCGGCATAGTGGATGTGACTGACCATCTTTGATATATGTACTTTGGTTGACCAGATTATTTTATATTTGTGACTTGACATAATATGACAAGCATCCCGTATACTAAAGTATTTTAACAGCAAGTAGCAGTCACATCCACTATGCCGGTCTAGTTGAAACAGGCAATCTTACAAGCTGATCCCGAAACGCGACCAAGTTACTTTACGGTCTGTATAGTTGTAAATTGTGGTACTATCCCTGCTCCATAATATCAATCAAATTGTCACGCCTTTTCCCCACAGGCAGAGAAATGCAGCGCCACTTACCACGATCCTTACACAACTCCCTTGCTTCCTTCACATTCACAATTCTATTTATACAGGCTCTGTGGTGATGGGCACTAGGCAACCCAGCTCCATAATATAATGTTTATTAATAATAACTTACATATTCAGTAATAGTATAAGGATGATCGATGCCATTAACACGTTCAGACATGAGCACAGCCTTCTGCTGGAACGTCATTGCGTCCCTATGCTCCCCTGTAACGTAACACAGACGAGCGACCATACGAAGGCACTGAGCAATCTCCCCATGCATAGCTCCATAAACATTGTTCAAAAGGTTGAGAGCCTCTGCGATTAACTCGTGGCCCTCGGACACAGCGCCAGCCTGGATTTTACTCTGCCCTGTTGTGTAGAAGTTATAGGCGTCTGATGCCTGTGAATAGAAAAGTAATTGCTATAATATTTTAAGTTTTATATACATGTTGTTGCATCATAGAAACAGGACAACCAAAGTACATATATCAAAGATACATTGGTACCGGTGGGTGGTTTCGAACTCGTGCTCTCGGTTTGTGTAACCATTGCACTGCCACTACACCACTAGATAAATTCTTTATTGCACAGTAAATTAAAAAACACATTTAACATGTACATAAGCGAGTTAAGGTGTACATAGTCTAGTGACATTTTCAACAAGCTAACCTTTGACCAAACATTGTAATAATCTTGGATCCTTCACTTGGGCCGGCACTGTGAATGCGACTGCTACTTCATTTTATTGTGACTTGACTTGCCTGATGGTAAGCAAGGGAAACTACAAAAGTACCAAGGACTCAAAACACCGGCAGTTATTTAAATTTAGTAGCAGTCACCTAATTTTTAATTCATGGACCACACTCCAGCTTAACATCATAATATGAAGGTGGGAATGTCATATTATGTTGAGCCACAATAAAGAAAATATATTAATAAATTACCGCATATGTTCTACCTAATTTTTATTACTAACAGTAATAATAAAGCATTTTATTTATACAACATTCTAGCCTCTCATTGGCCTGTTGGCTGTCCAATTTGATGTTAAAATATGACAGAACTGAATCGTCATATGTCATAAAGAAAGAACGGCAACTCACCCTTGGATTAATATGCTTGACAACTGGGAAAATGTTCATAATATCAGCATTAGAGAAGGCGGGTTTGTTTTTGCTATCAAAATCATACTCTCTCAACATCACTTGCAATCCTACTTTCAACGCGAACGACCTAAAATAAAAGGAAACAATTTAAAACGATCAAAATCAAATCAAATTGTCACGCCTTTTTCCCACAGGGATAGGCAGAGACAATGAAGTGCCACTTACCACGATCCTTACACAACTCACTTGCTTCCTTCACATCCATAATTCTCTCCATACAGGCTCTGTGGTTAAAACGATGTGACATATAAACAATCCAGAAGCGACTAATAGATATATTTTGAGTATAATAAGGCAGTAAAATACGATAAAAGTTTAACATACTGAACTAGTGGCGTGGCGTAGGTGTCCGCCCGAGACGACTAAAATATATTTGCAATTAAAAAGACTAATTATGAAGTTAAAAAACTATCATCATTATAATATTTTGCATGTAGGTTACAAATTAGTGTATATATTTTCTGACAATATAATTATCACATTCACTAGATATATATTAATATTTATATTATAATTTATATTATTATATTTATTTATTATTATATAAAGAGTGGTAGGCAGTGGTACCCAGTCTGCCGATCCGGGGTAGTACCACCACTTACAATTATACAGACCGTGAAGTGATTTGGTCACGTTTCGGTATCAGCTTGTAAGTTGCCGGTTCCTACTAGGCCGGCATAGTGAATGTGATTGCTTCTCACAGTTATTGAATTGTAGTAGCAGTGACATTCATTCATGGACCACACTTCGGCTTAACATCATGCGGGGTGCTGGAATATGTCGATCACAATAAAAAAAATAAAAAAATATTGATCTAAAATTGTCATATTTTCAACTTATAATACTCTCAAAGAAATCTAATAGATGAAACATTAGATTTCTTTGGGAATATTATAAGTTGGATTATCAATAATAATTAGGAGAATATTTACCTCAACAATGATATTTTCTGTAAACCATGTTTCTCAATAACATACTCCATATTATCTGCATTCAATTCGTAGCCCCAATATGCCTGAAAAAACAAGTAAACATTAATAATAATCAACTTGTCACTTTGCATCAATTAGCCCAAAGGCGGAGACAATGAACTACTTTCCAGGATCCTGACACAAGTCTCTCGCATCCTCCACATCCACAATTTTCATAAAGTCATTTATAAGTAATTGTCTCCATCTATCCCTATGGGAAAAAGGCGTCACAATTTGATTGATTGATTGAAGTAATTCTCTTACCTTAAGTTCAGCCTTAATCTGTGAGAACAACGACTTAGGCGTCAGACTCTGCGTAGGATTCGGTGTGGTAACAGTGACTGTATGCGCGCCATGTTTCCTAGCACGGCGACGCACTCTCTGTGCAGCTCTGGATGGCTCCTCGCCAGCAGGCACATTCGGCGATGGACAGGCACCAAGCAAACAGTTCAGGAAATGAGCTACGGCGCTACCGATGCACATAGCTTCACAACCCTGGCAATATTAATTTATATTTAATTTTTTATATTAAAAAATCAAAGGTATTTAAAAGGAGGAGGGAGGAGCCACAAAGAAGGCACAATGCACAAAGGAGCCGCAGAGGAGTAAAGTGCGAAAACGAGCCCGTACATAACTGATATTTATTTACGTTTCTATACTAAGCTACTAAACGGCGACCAAAAGTACATATATCAAAGACACATTAATACTTGTAAGTAGTTTTGAACTTGGGAAATGGTTCAAAATTGAATAAAATATATTTATTCCCATGCAGTCGTTTCTAGGATCAGGGACACTACCCTATTTTCGGAAGCGTTCTTGAGACACCTGTATATACTAATCTACTAAAAGTGTTTGTATCAAGAAACAGGACGGCCGAAGTACAAATCAAAGGCACATTGATACCGGCAAGTGACTTTACACTAAACTCTTAGTTGCTTGGTTTGCTACCACTACACCATTGTCGCTTTTAAAAAAAAAAATTTTTATTGTGACACGACATTTGACCTCGACGCACCTGATGATAAGCAAGAGGAGGTCCAAAAGTAACGACGACTGAAAAAACTGAGTTAGTTCGAGTATATTTTAAAATATAATTACATACCTGTAAATAACTAGTATAAATATGTTTGGCCGCTCTCAATATCAATTCCCCGACGGCGATCGCGTGTAGATAATTAAGCGGTGCGTGTTGTTTGAGTGCCACGGCCACTTTGCCCAAGTAACGGACATTAATGCCACGGACATGGAGGGCTTCCGTCAGACCAGCACCGTCCATGGGCGCTGAAGTATGTTCCAGACATTCACGGACCTGAAAATTAAGAGTTTAAATATATTTTTTCTATACCAAAGTGCTTGACAACCAAAGTACATATATCAAAGAAACATTGGTACCGGCAAGTAGTTTTGAACCCGTGCTTTCGGTTTGCGTAACTGCACTGCCACTACACCACGGTCGCCTTAAATTCGCTCTTGTGAAATATACAAGTATTTACAAGAAAACGGTATACTTTTTTTATAATTCAAAATTGTATACTTTTTTAAACTCAATATGATCGTGAAACTAAAAGGTTTAATAAAACAAAAGTTGGAACAGCTAATTACAGTATCATTAAAACTATTGAGATTGTGGATGTAAAGGAAGCGAGGGAGTTGTGTAAGGATCGTGGCAAGTGGGGCTCCATTGTCTCTGCCTTACGCTGTGGGAAAAAGGCGTGACAATTTGATTGATTAAAAATATATTCAAATAATTTAATTTTTATATTTTAAATGTTAATTCACATTTAATTTACGTATTTTATTATTACTGCAATTTTTTATTTAATATATTAATAAAAAAATTGATGATTTTTATTAAGAATTTAGTACCACAATCATAGATAGAGTTTATAAAATGAATAAAAAAGAAAAACAATACATACGAATGCAGGTATTTGTGTTGTTAACAAAAATGCTGCGGCTTCCTTCACTAGATGCCTTTGTTTCGCAAGGTTTTCGGGTGTGGCCGCGTGCTTGATGCCATTCGAGTAGACGTCGGGGTTGAAACGGACATCGAATTCGGACTCCTTTAGCGAGGCAACCGCTTTGGCCGCAGCTGAGACAACTGCGCGGGAACGATCACCAGCTGTTGGAAGATAAATAGGCATTAATTAACTATTTAGGATGAGTGAAAGTAGATTGACGAAAAGAATTTATAAATGTGATTTGAATGGATACGTTAAACAAGGCAGGCACAGGAGGATGTTTTCCGAACAAATCGGAGACATCCTCAAGAAAGCTAGGTTGCCTAGTGCCCATAACCATAGAGCTTGTATGAAGAGAATTGTGAATGTGACGGAAGCGAAGGAGTTGTGTTAGGATCGCAAGTGACGCTGGATTGTCTATGCCTATTATCCCTGTGAGAAAAAGGCGCGACAATTTGATTGATTGATAATTTGCTTTATCTTTGGCCGGCATAGTGTACTAACTCGGTTATTTCAGTCGTCGGCACTTTTGGATCTCCTCTTGCTTATCATCAGGAGGGTCGAGGTTAAATGAGGTGTCAAAAAAAAAATTTAAAGACTGGTCGGCAGTGATACCTAGTCTGCCGATCCGGGGTAGTACCACCAGTTAATAGTATACAGACTGTGAAGTGACTTAGTCGCGATTCGGGATCCACTTGTAAGTTCCTGGTTCCAACTAGGCCGGCATAGTGGATGTGACTGCTACTTACAGTTATTGAGTAGTAGCAGCAGTCACCTCTGGACCGTACTCCAGCTTATCATCAGGCGGGATCCTGTCAGAATGTGTAGTCACAATAAAATAAAAATGAAGGGCGGGCGGGTTAGAATGAAAAATGTAACGGTTCTGGGCACTAGCAACCCAGATTTCTTATAAACATTACTTAAACAAATTCAAAAAACTAACCATCTTCCTTTTCGCCATTACAAATAGAATCTGTTATACTCTCAACAATCTTCTTAGCAACATCAGTATCAATATCTAAGTAACTATCATTCAATGTATCTTCTTTTCCCACTTTTTTAATTTCATCCACATCTTCTTTTGTGTCTTTAGTGTCAACTTTTGTGTCTTTATTATCTTTGTCGTCCACTTTTGTGCCTTTCGCGTCAACTTTTGTGTCTTTAGTATCTTTGCCATCTACTTTTGTGTCTTTCGCGTTTTTAGTGTCTTTAGCTTCTACTTTTGTTTCCTGTTCTTTAGTGTCTTTTTCGTCTACTTTTGTTACTTGCGCGTCTTTATTGTCCACTTTAGTGTCTTTCTCATCTTCTTTTGGTTTGGCTTCTTTGTCCTCAATTGATTTCAAATCGTCCTTTGGCCTCTTGGTACTTAATTGTTGTAAATGGAAGGCAGCGTAACGTATGAACATAAAGTAACGTGTTCTGTAATAAAGTTCATATCATAAAAATTGATATCCGTTACATGGAAAGTCCTGGGATTCAATTCCCGATCAGAGGAAATATTTGTTTCATAGCTTTTATTTGTAATATTTAATAATCAGATTAAATATTACAAATATTTGTTTATTAAAAAGAGGCGGTGTTTATTCCGGGTCTGATTATATCAAAGAAAGGTAGGCCAGAGTGGTAGGCAGTGGTAACCTGTCCGCTGATTCGGGGTAGTACCACCACTTACAAGTATACAGACCGTGAAGTGATTTGGTTCCAACTAGGCCAGCATAGTGGATGTGATTGCTGCTTACAGTTATTGAGTGCGTAGTAGCAGTGACATCAATTCATGGACCACACTCCAGCTTAACATCAAGCGGGGTGCTGTCATATGTCGAGTCACTTTAAAACTGGCGCCGAGTATGCCCATGTACCACCACTTACAAGTATATAGACCGATTCGCAATCAGCTTGTAAGATGCCGGTTCTAACTAGGCCGGCATAGTGGATGTGACTGCAACTTACAGTTATTTAACTGTAGTAGCAGTCGCCTTCAATCATGGACCGCACCCCAGTTTAACATAAGGTGTGAAGGAATGATATCGTAAAATATACTTACTCAACAAAACTATCAACTAATTCTTGTCTAAGGCAGCATAATTTGTGTTTGTGAATAATAGGAAAACCCATTGCCTTGATATCATCTCTCAACTCATCGTCTTCCACTGGATAAAACAAACATATATTATTAGTTCATCAATTTATCAGGCGACCATAGTGTAGTGGTAGTGCAATCGTTACGCAAACCAAAGGCACGGGTACAAAACCACTTGCCAGTACCAATGTATCTTTGATATATGTACTTTGGTTGTCCTGTTTATATGATATAAGCATTTTAATAGCTTAGTATAGAAATGTATAATGAAAATAGCTTTTTAATGGCGACTGAGGCAACCAATTTTTTCAGTCGTCAGCGCATTTGGACCTCTCCTTGCTTTACCATCAGGCACGTCGAGATTCTGACCTCTGGGTCGCGTCTCAATGAAAAGAGCATTTTGTCGACCGAATCGGCAGTCAACCTAAAAGGTTCGATGGCTTGTTTCTTTTTAGAATAATCGACAAGTAGAATCTACCGGTCCATGTGTTCTCTCCATCCTATAACCTTGGATCCTTCAAGCGATGCGTGGAGAAGCACCTTTGGCCGGCACGGTGCCTAGTAACCGTAAAGACTCGGTTTTTGCTGTCATCAGCACTCTTGGACCTCCTCTTGTTTAACATGAGGCGAGTCGAGATCAGATGTCGCGTCTTAATGAAGAGTTATTACTTACATTGCAGGAAATTGACATCAGGTGGGAAAGTACGTAACAAATCCAGTATATAGTGTCGTCCATCATTGCCAATAATACCCTTGCATTCCACACTGGAGCACAACTCAACTGTTTCCCCATTGGCACTGATCACAGAGTGAGGCATTATTTTTAGTTGCTGGCCTGCCTTGCTGAGCTATAAAGAAAAAAATATATTTATATTATATTATGCAATAAAATATTTATATTTAAGAATGAGTGAAAGTTATTTGATGAAAGGAATTTATAATTCTGATGTGGATAGATGAGTTAAACAAAGCAGGCCCAGGAGGGTGTTTTCCGATCAAATCAGAGATATCCTCAAGAAAACTAAGCCTAGTGCCCATAACCGAAGACCTTGTATGAAGAGAATTGTGGATGTGAAGGAAGCGAGGGAGTTGTGTCAGGATCGTGGCAAGTGACGCTCCATGGCTCTGCCTATCCCTGTGAGAGAAGGGGGTGAAAATATGATTGATTAATTGAAATATTTATTCGAGTTAACAGAAATTGTGAATTCAGACTGGTTGATAACTATTGTACCTATGTCGGATTTGGTCAAACACGGTCAAAATAAAGAGTGGTAGGCACCATTATACAGACCGTGAAGTGACTTAGTTGCGTTACGAAATCAACTTGTAAGTTTCCGGTTTCAAATAGGCCGGCACAGTAGTTGCGACTGTTACTTAGTTATTTAACTGTAGTAGCAGTCGTCTTAATCACACTCCAGCTTCTTAATCATCAGCCAAAAGACGTCCACTGCTGAACATAGGACGCTACTCGTGACTTTCACTATGTCGTCAGTCCACCTAGTGGGAGGCCTACCTACGCTGCGTCTTCCGGTTCTCCACCCTAGAACCTTTCTTCCCCATCGGTTGTCAGTTCTTCGAGTGAGCGATAAAAAACTTACCAATTCCATATATTTAGGATGCGATAGGACTGTAGCACCGAAATCTATGCTGCCGTATACGACGCTCTGCTCCTGCTCCTTCTCCAGTATACCAGGAATAATGGATTGTGCTGTGACCCTGTAGCCACGGTAATCAACCACCACAGTGCCTAAAGTATGAAGACCAGCTGCGTCTACTGCGCTGTAGACACGGACGCCTTGGAGATCGTTGCGCTGTTCAAGAAAATAATATTTATTAAAGAGAGTTTTTATTGTTTATATAACATTACCTAAATTTAAATTTAGATTAATAGAAAAATGGTAGTGCCCAACAACTAAGACAACTTAGACAAGCAGCTCTATTCTAAATTTCTTAGGGGACACCCCTTTGTAAGTATTGAGGCGTAGCCAACTTGCAGCATAATAACTAATATGTTTTGTCTAGAAATTTTAAAGACTTTGCTGCCTGTCTTCTGCTATATAGCTAAACCGGCACTTGTAGGCAGACAAACAGTCATTCGCCCAGTCTACCACCACCGTCATGTGTCATCATAAAGCGGCTAAGTAGCGTTTCGAGATAAACTTGAAAATTGGCTGTTACAACTATGCCAGCAAAGTGGATGCTACTGATACTTGTAATAGTATTAGATCGGGTGCTGTTAATATGCCTCAGAGACTCAGTTGCGTTTCGGGATTAGCTTGAAAGTAGCCAGTTACAACTAGGCTGCGACTGCCACCTATTCTATTGAACTGTAGTGGCATTCGCCTCCATTAATTATTGCCCACATTCTAACTTAACAACAGACGGAGACAATAAAAAAAACTATTTGATATATGTCTTTGGCTGGAACAATGACAGAGACTGAAGCAATCGTAAACTAAATTTAAGCCGTCGGCGCTTTTGGACTTTTGTCAGGCAATAAAACTTACGGGTGCAACGAAAGCGGCTGCATCACCACCTAAATCCTTATAGTGGTCGCGTACATCAAAGCCCAGAGAGAAGAATATATTGTTCCATATAAACATTTGCATTTTCGGCTCTTCGCCTGGATTGATGGCCATTACATTCCCATCTACTACGGCCACTGCGCCGCGCGTGGCAGCTGCCACAAAATCGCTGTGCACCTGTAATGTAAAATAAATAAGTTTAGAATTAAATCAGTATTTGTTTTTTTCCAGAGAATAATAAAGCGTTTATTAAAGTTATTGTTGTTTGAAATGTAATATTTAAGGCCTTCGCCCAGCAGTGGAAAAAAACATATAATGTTTAAATAAAAACTAGTATTTTAAATTTTTTATTAGTTTAAATAAAACTCTAACGAGAGTTTTTTCTTAATTTATTGTTTTTTATTTAATAACCTAATGCACATAAGTACAAAGGCGGACCTAATGTCAAGGCATTCTCTACAAATAGCATTTTTTTTATAATTGTAGTAAGTTGTGTTACCTTAAATATAGCTCGTTCCCTCAATAAACGTTCGGGCAGTGTTGAGCGGGGCAATTCCCTTGTTGTTTGCAACTCCTCATTCCAATCACGCGTTTGGCCTGGGATATGCTCCTCGTAGCCCAATTTCGATGAAAATGCTAATAATAAAAAATATATATAATAAAATCAAAAATAATATGATTGATCATATAAAAGAAAACATTGTTACGAACATGTGGTTTAGTGGCAGTGCAATGGTTATGCGTATTATCGTGTAATGTTATAGTAATCTTGGATCCTTCAAGCGAGGCGTGAATAAGTACATTTAGTTGAATGAGGGCTACCGTAAGTTGAATCGTTTTGTATTAATCGTCGGCGCTTTTCTACTTTGCTTACCACCAGGCAAGTTAAGGTAAGATGAAAGGAAAAGCTAGGTCCGTGAGGGTGAGCGTCGATATGTTGCAACGGTCCAAAACCTATTTTCCAATAGCAAGTCCGGAACGTCTCCTTCACTTTTCTACTCTACGAACCGAGCATACACAGGGAGAAACCACGGATACTAAAAAAAAACCATACTCACTATCTTCAGCCCTTATAGCATCAATAGTATGTTCCAATGCAGGTGACGCCCACTGATAGACTTGATATGGTGTGGCGACACGTTCGAATGGATGTTTCTGCATACGGCGCTTCTGTACCATTGCGAAGTTACGTTTGAACGCTGGCGATATGATGTTCAGGAGTTCGATTAGTGAATGACAGAGAAGACTCGGGTTCGATGGACGAGGATTAAATAGTTCTTCTGTAGATCTGTGAAAAAGAATATTATTAATAAGGTCACGTTTTTTTTATTGTAGCACAATATATGGCATCCAGATTTTAGTTATGCTGGAGTGCCGTCCAAAGAGGGAGGCGACTGATTCTACAGTTAAATAACCGCAAGTGAAGTCGCATCCACTATGCCAGCCGTCCTGGTTGAAACAGGCAACTTTCAAGATTCAGTTTGGATGAATGAACATGGATGAACACATCTGTCACGTCTCCATGGAAAGAACAAGTGTTGCTGCCTTCTCATACAAAATGGTTTTATCAGTCGGCAGCGCTTTGAAACCTTCCCTTGCTTACCATCAAGCAAGTCGATCATCTCAATAAAAAAAAATTTCTACTAACTGGTTGAGGTAGAAACCACGTGGGCATGCTGTGATGTAGAAGTGACGATCCTCAAGGGTGACCACATGAAGGTAGAGTAGGTCACCGCACATCTTACGCGGACCAGGTGGTGGATTCCAACCGGAAGTAGTCAGCACCTACAAAAAATAACTAAGAATGAACCTAATTATCAAGAAAATAGAGTAATTGTCTAAAATTAATTTTGTATCAAAACCCAGAATTTTCGCCAATCATATTTTGAAGATAAAGGCAAGGAAGCAGACGGGGGAAATATTGAACCACCTGACCTTTTATTGTTCATCTGAATGAATGTTCCGAAGAGCTCTTTAACCTTGTTCCTATCTCGTCTTTTCACACACGCACTGGTAGGGGGATGCATCCGCATTTTATCGACCGAATTGGCAGTCGAACTAAATTTCGGTGCGTCTTTTCTTTGTAAAATAATCTTCAAGTAGAATGCTTTGCCAGCCCTAGGCAGACTGAGGAAGTCGTGAACTAACTAAAACTAACAAATAGACATTCTGAGGAAGTCGTGAACTAACTCGGCGGATCTCCTCTTACTTATCATCGAGGTCAAATATCAAATATCGAGGTCAAATGTCGTGTCACAAAAAACAAAACAAAAACTAATGTGGAGCTGGAGTGCATTCCCTGAATGAAAGCGACTATTACTAGACCATGTGCCGGTTTTGTTAGAACCGGCAAACTATAAAGCTGACCCCAATTTTTTTATTGTGGCTCGAATTATGTCAGCTCTCCGCCTAATGTTAAGCTGGAGTGCGGTCCACGAATGGAGGTGACTGCTACCACGAATAAACCACTGTAAGTAGAAGTCGTATCAACTATGCCGGCCTAGTTAGAATCAGCAGATTACAAGCTGATTTAGAAACGCGACTATGTCACTTCACGGTCTGTACTTTACAGCTTTGAGGTTAACGTAGTTTAACTAAAGGAGAGCAGTCGCACCTCAGCTTAACATCATGCGGGTGCTCTTATATGTCGATCATGTGACAATATATCAATCAATCAATCAAATTGTCACGTATAGGCAGAGACAATATAACAAGAAAAAATACTTCCTCTATTCACTCAAATGGACACACACCCCAAAGCTCATATCAGTAAATTAAAAAATCTGTGCGCAATTATTACTGATAATATATACAGAGATCACAACAGGTCAATAATAACTAGGCGTGACAAGGACAAACTTTACTTTAACTAAAATATTTTTTAATTACAAAAGTATATTCATTTAATTCCAGAAGAAAAGGAGTTATAATTAAACAATATGTCAAGATGACTACTAGATGGCGCTGCTCAGTTAATATACTGTGAAAATTATTCGTAATACCGTCGCACGGCTTCTATACGTTAGAAGAAGACCTTCCTTTTCGCATGATTTCACGAGGCGATTTTAGTTGTTCAATTTGATTCAAATTCAACGCATTCAAATTATTAAAAGTTGAATGGTCTTTATCTTTTGTTCAACCGATAATAATTATTGTTTCAAACTTGATTAAAAGTTCAGACTGTTCAAAAGCGAGACCGATTTCGCAGTTGATTAACTAAAATCGCCTTGTAAGAACGCCGTATAACTTAATTCCGACTGTACAAAAGATCGGTGAATATTTTGAAAAAAAAAATACAAAAAGTTTTTTTTTCGTAGATGCGTCAGATGTTGCGCCTCAATAAAAAAAGGTTTTCCTTTTAGCGTGTATCACAAATAAAACTACTGCGTTCGTAGATTAGAGGCTTTAGGCAAATAACTAACTAAAAAATCACGTCTTTGCTCCCACATAGAAGGAGACAAAGCACCACTTTCCATTATCCTGTCATAGACTTCTTTAGTCTACACATTATCACTCTATAGATTTTTTTTATTGTGACTCGACACAATAAATATGACAGCAGCGAAGTGTGGTCCATGAATAAATGTCACTGCTACTACAATTCAATAACTGTGAGTAGCAAACACATCCACTATGCCGGCCTAGTTGGAACCGGCAACTTACAAGCTGATCCCGAAACGTGACCAAATCACTTCCCGGTCTGTATACTTGTAAGTGGTGGTACTACCCCGGATTGGCAGACTGGGTACCATTGCCTGCCTACCACTCTTTGATAAGCAGACCCGAAGCAAACATCCACCTCTTTTTTTTTATTAACAAATATTTGCAATGTTCAATATAATTTATATTACAAATAAAAGCTAGAAAACAAATATTTGCTCCGACCGAGAATCGAACCAGGACTTTATGCGCAACAAACCCGTTCGTCCACGCCTGTCGTCGGCTCCTGACATTGACTCCAAGAGTGCTGACGACTGAAAAAACCGACTCAGTTTACTGCTGAATCAGTTGCCGTGACTATGCCTCGCCTCAAGGGTCGAAGATTATGCAGCATGGCTAGAACACTTGAGAACAAAAGTTTGTATATTTACCTTAACACATTGCGTCAGTTTATTCTCTTTGTTCAGTCCAGGGTGTAATGGTAACAAGGGTCTGTCTGAACTGCCAGGCATTATGTAATCAGGTGGTGTACAATCGACACTTTCAGGGCGAGATTTCTTCTTTTCTGTTAATCGTAAAACAATATATTTTTAGTTTTCTTAGACATTGACAGTAAGCCGCAAATAAACGGATGTCCCCGTATATAAAGGCAGTGGTTCGCATTGCCCATAACCATAGATTGTAATCAATAGTTCAAAACTGTGAAGTAACTCAGTTGCATTTCGGGATCAACTTAAAACTTAATTTTTTTATTATTATACATTTCTATACTAAGCTACTAAACTGCTTGCATCATAGAAACAGGACAACCAAAGTCATCATCATCATCAGTCAGAAGGCCTCCAAGTTAAAGGCCTGAACATAGGCCTCCCCCTTAGCACGCCATTCTGAACGACAAGATGCCAGTTGCATTCACCGGTTTACCAAAGTACATAATATCAAAGATACATTGGTACCGGTGAGTGGTTTCGAACCCGTCCCACTCGGCTTACGTAGCCATTGCACTGCTAATACACCACGGTCGCCTTTGATGTTTGAATAATTTTAAGAATCCAATTAAACTTGGTATAACACTAAAGCAAATAAACAAACGATATTCATGGTAAGTAATAAAAACCCAGCTGTAATGCTTCCAAGAGTTGCAGAATTAGGTTTTGTTACTAATACCGCGTTCTCACAGGGCGATTTTAGTTGATCAATATTTGTCGTTTAACAAAAATTTGAAAGCAAATATTGACGGTAGCGTTCCCACGATTCAATAATAATCGATTCAATATTACACGTGTTATTACACTATATGTCCATTTTAGCATTTTTCTCGTGGATGTGGATGCCACAATTCACATTTTATTTTACAAACAAACAAAATACTGGTCATAGAGGAATGCAATATACAGTACATAGGTACTCAATCGCGCTGATTGACTGACTGATTATTCAATGCAAGTTGAACGAACAAGTTCAGACGAGTCGATTCGCTGTCAGCTGTCAAATGGATCAACAAAAGTAGAAAGGTCTTTAACTTTTGTTGAATAGATATTTATTGTTCAAAAAATGATGTAACTAATTATAGACCCATATCAAAGCTTTGTATTTTTGCCAAAGTCTTTGAGCGAATAGTGTATACCCAGGTCTATGAATCGCTAAAAGGGACTTTTAATGACCAGCAGCATGGGTTTCTGAAAGGCAGGTCTACTATTTCAAATCTTTTACTTTCGTGTGAGTTTATATCCTCTAATATGGGAGGTGGTGGTCAGGTGGATGTCGTCTACACTGATTACAGCAAAGCTTTCGATAGGATAGATCATGGTATCTTGCTGCACAAACTGTTTAAAGCTGGAATACATGGAGATCTATTCAGATGGTTCTGTTCCTATGTCAGAAATAGGTCACAAGCTATAGCTACATGTGGTTACATATCAGGATGGTCCGGGATACCGTCGGGAGTCCCACAAGGATCTTTACTTGGTCCTTTACTGTTTATAATTTTTATACAGGATATTGATTCATGTTTTAAACACTCCAGAGTCCTGCTTTTTGCTGATGACATGAAAATCTTAAAGAGCATTAATACTGTGGGGGATTGTGAGGACCTTCTTAAGGACTTGAATAGACTTGATACCTACTGTGCAACAAACAAACTTGACCTAAATCCGCTAAAATGTAAAGTTGTAACGTTTACGCGGAAACTACAACCAATTCAATTCGATTACTATATTAAAGATCACTTATTATCTCAAACAAATAATATTATTGATTTAGGTGTGCTTCTTGATAGTAAGTTGCTTTTTGATGAGCATATTAACAGCATAGTTACCAAAGCCTCCAAAGCATTGGGATTCGTAATTAGAATGGGTAGGACGTTCAAGAATATTAAAACCCTAAAAGTCCTGTTTTGCACCCTAGTACGATCTCATCTGGAATACGCATTACGCAAGTATGGAACCCTTGCTACAGCGTATATAAAAATCGCATTGAATCCATACAGAGGCGGTTCCTGAGATATATATGTCACAGAACTGGACAGAGCCAGTTGAGTTATAATGATAAGTGTAGGCGCCATCACTTATTACCCCTTTCATTGCGTCGTTCCATCGCTGACGTTGCGTATCTGATTGCTATTCTCCAATCTAAAGTCGATTGTTCTGAGTTGCTTCAGTACATAGGACTCAAAGTACTTTGTTCTGTTAGAATTAAGAGGATTTTTCACGTACCATTTGCCAGAACCAACTATATACAAAATGCATTTTTTTTAAGAACTTGCAATTACTATAATGATTTTTGTGCTGACATTGATCCCTTCATTACAACGCCAGCGTCATTAAAACGCTTGCTTACACGCAGATATGCTATGGGTTCCCACTCTTAGTCGTAAGTTATTTTTAGATTTATTTATCGTAGTTAGATTATTAAGCTATTTTTAAACCTAATTATCGGTGGTAACTTGTTACTGGCCTTTTTTACTGTATACAACTTATCTACTTATATATATATCTAGTTAGCTGTAAGTTATCCTTAAAGAAATAAAAATAAAATAAATAAAATAAATTGCTTGAACTTGATTGAAAGTCTGTTCAGGCAGTTCAAATCACGAACGATTTCGCAGTTGATCAACTAAAATCGCCCCGTGAGAACGCCCCATAAGTCTCATTTCATTCAACCGCATATTGTCCGCGGTTAGATCGTATTGAGTTCGAAGTAATGAAAAACGACTTCAAAAATCTTCACGGCTGCCCCAGCCGCTGTCATTATGCCGGCCAAAGTTGTAACAAGGCATGTGTTTGTAATATTTTATTTTAACAATCAATCAATCAAAATGTTACGCCTTTTTTTAGCAGGGACAGGCAGAGACAATGGAGCGCCACTTGCCACGGTCCTGACGAATTTAACTGCGTTTCGGAATGAATTGTAGAAGACAATAAATATTTATTATTATTTATTGCTTTTATTTTAGTAGCAAGCATCTAACACCTAAACATTTTTTTTTATCAACAAATATTTGTACTATCTTATATAATTATAGTTTAACAAAACAAATAAAAACTATGAAAAAATATTTGCTCCGACCGGAAATCAAACCCGGGACCAATGCGCCAAATTAGAGAGTGAGAATTTGATTGATTGAAGTATTATTTGGACAAAACGAGACAGATCAAAGAGTACCCAAGTCGAGTAATAATACAAAATGAAATTGAAAGTGAAGGCGTTTATGTATGCGGTCAATTACAGCAACAATGTATTTTAGGTGTTTGTACGTTTTGCATTTTACGACTACATGAAACTTAATGACCTATTCATTGAGATTATTTCTATTTTATTTATGACTTTTGGCATAGGCATTAATTTTGACTAGCATTTATGAAGAGAATTGTGGATGTGAGCGAAGCGAGGGAGTTGTGTAAGGATCGCGGCAAGAAGCGCTCCTTTATCTCTGCCTATCCCCGTGGGAAAAACGCATCCGTAAATTGAGACGGTTTTTTTTTCGGTCGTGGACCTCGATCAAGCTTACTACTATCAGGCTGATGCTAAACTGGCAACTTACAAGCTTATCCCGAAACGCAACTAAGTCACTTTACGATCTTGTAATTGGTGATACTACCTCGGATAGGCAAGGGCACTCTTTAACAATGTCATTAATACATTTTAAAACTTAAGTCTCCCATGCTATCCACAAGCAGGTGAAACTGCTGTCACGTACAGTCAGCAGGCCCTGTCTGATTAGATAGGTTAAAACAAATCAGTTACCAATCTCATGTGAATGGATACGATAAACAAGGCAGGCCCAAGATGTTTGCCGACCAAATCGGAGACATCCTCAAGAAAGCTAGGTGTCTATACCTAGTGCCCATAACCATAGAGCTTGTATGGAGATAATTGTGAATGTGAAGGAAGCGAGGGAGTTGTATCAGGATCGTGGCAAGTGGCGCTCCATCCCTGTGGGAAAAAGGCGTGACAATTTAATTGATTGATTGACTTACCAAGAATATCACCCTGCGTAACAACATTAAGGAAAGCGAGCGAACTGCATTCCTGTCCAGCATATGCGTCAGTGTAGTCGATAGATTTCAATAAATCCCGTACATGGCGCACGTGGATTCTCGCCTCACGCATTGTATACGGCTCCTCTACTACCTACAAAATATATGCATATTATTTAAAATAATTTACAGAGATAGCCAACCCATCGACGCTCTTTATTTTGGTATATTTTATTTTTTAATGATAACACAAACAAAGAAATACAATTACCAACAAGAATCAATAGATCAAAATTTCACGCCTTTTCCCACAGGGATAGGCAGATACAATGGAGCGCCACTTGCCACGGTCCTAACACAACTCCCTCGCTTTACTCACATTCATAATTCTCTTCATACAAGCTCTATGAGGTTATGGGTACTGGACAACTTAGCTTTTATAAGAAATAGAACAAAAATAGAATTGTCTTATATTTTGCGCGAACATTGATTAATGAATTAAACAAATTTTATGCGGCTTACTATCGCGTTTATATTTGGCACATTGTAATATTTTTATTCTGACGTGTCGAGAGCTTTGTCAAAATAAAAAAATATACATTCTTTAACCAAAAATAAACGCTAAGCCGCATAAAATTTGTTTAATTCATTAGAACAAAAATATTAGATTCATTCGGAACCAATCAGAGAATAACAATTAATGATTGGTGACTTGTGACTGCGGCGCAAATTCACTGCTTTTTCGTCGCCATAATTTATTAAGAAAATCGGGGCCCAGAAAGCAAACGCGAAAGGCTGACCACTGAATAATTATTAGGAGTTTTGGCGGGCAACTGCAACTGACAGGACGCGCAATTTTGAATTATTTGAAAAACTTGTGCTTTTCATAAATATTAATGTGTAATAATGGTGGAATTGTTATCCAGTAATAATTTTTAAGTTGATCAAGTATAAACAAGTAATTTAAAGTTGTGAAACGTGTTTTTTCATGTTCCCTCCAAGACTCCTTCTGAAGTTTTAGTAAAGGCTTTCCGCCGCTTTACTAAAACGATCATCATCAACCTCACTATCATCATCATTATTTGATGAATCACTCGCATGGTTCATCTTCATCTTTACTTGACAATGTTTTAACATTGAACCAAATATTTTTACTTTGACACTGGCAAGTTAAATACTAAAGCCATATACAAGAAGAAAGGAAAAAAAAAAAATAATTATTACACGAGTGTTAAGTGCGGAATGCTATAATGTGCTGATGTCAGCTGAGAATTCGAAGCTCATAGGTTATAAGGTTTCGGACAGGTTCATATCATATCGTATGAATACATTCTACTGTTCCTTTCCTTTATTGTGTCATAATTTGGCGGCATGGTAACATTTTCAAGGTGAGTTATGTTTTAAAATTAAAATAAATAAAAAAGAGTTGTATAGAAATACTGAGGCCTGCTGACATTGGCAAGATGCCGTATCAGTCACTGTCAATGTGTGGATTACATTATGTAGTTTTTTTTAAACTTTTCTATGACACTAAGCGTGCTTGTATTATAGAAACGGCACGACCAAAGTACATATTCATCGGTACCGGCATATGGTTTTAAACTCTTGGTTTGCGAGACCATTTATTTACAATAAGGCTACGGTCGCTAGAATTCAAGTCTGGGGCAGGTATTAAAATACATTTTAAATGGAAATTAAATAGACAGATACAGCGCCACAACTTTGATGTGAAATAACATGGAAATTACAACTTTAATTATTTACATACAATAATAATAAACATCGCTCGAAAAACCGACAATCGATGGGAAAGAAAGGTTCTAGAACCGGAAGACGCAGCGTAGGTAGACTGAAGACATAGTGAAAGTCACGGGTAACCAGTGGATGCAACTGGCATCTTTTCGTTTGAAATGGCGTTCTAAGGGGGAGGCCTATATTCAGCAGTGGACGCCTTCTGGGTGATGATGATGATGAATAATAAACACAGAATACAATTTTATATTGGCGATATTTAATAAACAACCCTCCGTCTGATGTTAAGCTAAAGTATGGTCCATGAATGGAGCAGACTGCTACCACAGTGAAATAACTGCAAGTAGCAGTCGCATCTACTGGCCTAGTTGAAACCAGCAACTTTCAAGCTAATCCCGAAACACGACTTAGTCACTTTACGGTCTGTGCTCATGTAACTGGTGGTACTGACCGGCAGACTAAGCAAATGACCACCTACCACTCCAAAAAATATATATACACGTAAAATACAAACCTTAATAACGGAACCTTCTTTTAATCCCTCAATATTCTTAAGCTCAGCAAAATTATCTAAAGTAACGCCATCTAATTGAAGTGAGAAGCACGTTCTATGGCACGTGTCCTCCCTATCCATAAGTACTTGATGCATTTCTTGTACCAACTCCATGCTAGATACCTAATCAATAAAAACATATGTTAAATTAATTTATTTATAAAAAAACAATGCACTATACAGAAATAACGACTTATCATAACACATCTATTCATGTGCCTTAGAGACAAGAATGACTCGTGTGCCGAGACGGAAAATGGCATGACGCTCTCTTGTGCTGTTGCTCAGTTCTCTTTCAATCAAAATCATTTCATTTAAATGACCAATAATTTCTGTTCTCATCATGTTTTTTTATTGCATAAAATGGCACACCGCTTGATGTTAAGCTGGAGTGCGATCCATGAGCAGAATATATTTTAAGCCGATTCCGAAACGCGACTGGGAAACGACCTTAGATCGAATTATACTGTCATTATAAAACTACTTTCGTATGTTACATCTCGTATATACCAATATTAACAAGTTTTTAAGGTATATTTTCGAAACCAAAGTACTTGTAGGTGTAGAATAAATGTTAAAACGTTTTGATTATCTATTCGATTTTGATGCCAAAGTCGAAGTATGTCTTTAGAATGGTTAAAATGCTATAAATTAATCTCTAAGAAAACAAGGGTGTTTAAAGTGTTTGTATACAGTATTCGATGGGAATCCGAGATAATAATGTTCTGAAATATTCGATAAGAGGTTACTGTGTGTTTGATAAATATACGGTTATTCTGTGTAAAATTAAATCATGGAAGACTATAACTATAATGTGTTTATATTGTAATATAAAATAAAAAATAAGACACAGCTAAATACCTGTATATCCAATGGCTCAGCACCAGGGCTGACAATTTTGACTGTAAATCCCATATCTTGTATAAATACAACTTCCGGTTCCTGTTTCTTTTCTTCTCCATCTTCCTTTGGAGTCTCACTTTCCTTTTTAGCTATCTCATTATTCACCACTTCGTCAACTTTATCATTGACTTTCTCCGTTTTCAAATCTTTTTTGTCCTCGATCTTATTTCTGGGACATTCTTTCTTCTTGTTTACTTCATTAATATTTTTTTCATTATTATTTTTATTTTTCTTCTTATCGCTCTTCTTATCTGCGGTCTTTTTTTTACTATCGTTAGCTTTAACTGGACATTTATTGGATCTTTCGACTCCGTCTTCCGATTGATTAGATTTATTGTCGTCCGAATCACTACCAATAGCCCCATTAGAAGCTATTATATTAGTTATATCACTACTACTAGTATCACAATTGGAATCTGTTTTCGCATCACCGTTAACAACATTTTCGCATTGACTCACTTTTCCATTCACGATTGGTTCTTTGGTACCTAAATTATTAACTTTATTATTACTATCACTTTGTAATTCATTTTCACCATTAATTTTGTTTTGTGTGCTAGATTTAGTCTCTAATATTTTTTCTCCGTTAACTGTTTTCTGCGGCTCTATAACAAATATAATAAGAATTACAAAACTGTAAAGTCAAAGTCATTATTAAACTCTTACATTACGACATCTATAATAACATAATATTATTACAGTTTAGAGCAGTCTATTATAATAATTAAAAAAATAAACTGATCAAGTCGTTTACCTGCTGATCCACTATTAAACGAGGGTTGTGCAGGCATTGTGCCAGGCGATAAAGGTTTACGTGCTGCGGCGGCATACGAAACACGCGGGGACGCAGATTGGCCGCCACCTTCATCATCTGCACGACCATTTGGTATATTATTTACGTGACCATTGCTGCATGTGTCGTTTTTGGCTTCACTGCCCTTTTTCATCTTACCAGCTTTATCACCTGGAAATAAATATTTTTTAAATGTTTAATCAACTTACGGATAACGACTAAAATATAGTAACGAGTGTCGTTAAGAAATCATTAAAAAATTAAGGTAACTTAAGGAACTAACTAAATATCCTAATGACTATTTAATCGACCCCGTCCTAATCGTTAAACAGGCGTTTGAAGATAATTAGTCAATTATGTTTAATAGTCACACTAAATTTGCTATCTCCGGCAAAACACAGATAATGAGCAATGATTTATTAATGTATTTGGTTGAAGTGTATTGCTAAAAATAATGCGAGACAGATATGAATATTTCAATAGTCTAAAAACGATTGAGCCTACTTCCTGAAAGTGCGGGAGGAAAAAGGAGCATTCGTTAGCATAGTCCCGTGACGGAGTGTGCACGTGGTGTGCTCTGGCGCATGGCCAACTATCTCCAGCGACGAGTCAATAATAGACGCCAGCGGGATGCCGCCAACAATAGTCCACGACATGCACCCAGCCAACGACAAACGACCGCCCTTTCAACCTACAGCTAACATTACACTTACAAACACTAACTAAATAACATTTAAGCGATGTCTTGTCACCGTTACAAATTATAACATTTTCTACGCTCAAATCAAAATGTTTAGAATTTGAAGTATTTATTTATAACTTGCCGTACTATGGTGCCGTATGCAGGCGGACTTAATGCTACATGTAAACCTTTAAGACAATAGAAGCAAGTCAAAAATGTGAGCAAGAATAAGAAAGTAAATAGAGAAATGAGACATACATAATAAATAAAAACATACCAATATAAATATATAGGTACACACTTCAATAAATATTTTCATACACAAATGTATGAAAATATGCTTTTTAATTGTATGAATGAACAGCAGTTTTTTTTTAGTTTCACAGTAATGAAGTAATATGAAATAGGTATATTTGAAAAAATATCAATAATGTATTCAGGGACAGATTTAAGCTAAAATGTATCTTCAAAACAACAATGTTCAGAATTATCCCGTATGTTTTGTTTCGTAACATTGCGGAAGTGAAATTGCAAAGAGTAATCTTGTTAAATCAGTTGAAAAACATTGTAGGATCTTCGCTCTGTTCGAGAACTGAACAAACTCTGTATTAGTTGTTTGGTTTTTATAATGATCATTAATATATTATAATTATTTAAATATGTTGGTTGCATTAAATATCATCATTAATTTTATTTATCGTTGATTTCATGTAAAGCCCTGAGTAAACTTTTTGGGTATTTGTCATTATCGTTCACAACAGTCACGACCTAATTTCTACAGGGATAGGCAGAGACAATGGAGCGCCACTTTCTACGATCATGGCACAACTCTCTTACTTTCTTTACATCTACAATTACCTCTATGTGGCAATGCAATGGTTACACAAACCGAGAGCACGGGTTTGAAACCACTCACCTGTATCAATGTATCTTTGATATATGTACTTTTGTTGTCCTGTTTCTATGATACAAGCACTTTAGTATAGAAATGTAAAAAATAGCCTCATCAAAACTTTTGACCTATATAAAGCATTATCTTTTAATTCACAAGTGTCATTTATATGTCTTATTACTTCATTAGTTTGAAATACATTTGTCGTACTATTATTATCGCTTATTAAATAATCTCTTACGTATTTGTGAAGACCTCGTGGCGTAGTGCGGTAAAACGATTACGGAAATAAAATATCCACGAATCTTATCACAAATTTTATAGCAAATATTGGCTACGTCTTTGCGAATAAAAGATTTAAAAAGGTGATAAGATCATTTATTATTAATAATTTAATTTTAATACGCATATTTCACGATCACAAATGTAACAAATAAAGCCTTGAAACATTTGCGATTCAGTCATACAAAATAGAAGCGACGAAATACTCTTTTATAAAAAATATATTGGCTATTTTAAAGCTTGTAGAAACTAAATGTATTCTGTGTTTTCGAGAGGGTGACTGTACCCTCATTGAAAAGGAGAGGGAGTCCGTAACGGTTTGAATCGTCGCAAGTTAGGGTAGGCATTCTCTTGCGATCAATAATTTTCATAAGGTTGGGGTTCAACCGTGTGTTATTGGCTAGGAAGGCACACCAAATGTCTTTTAATTGTAACGTTTGCTTTAAGAGAAATACAATAACTCACAGGGAAATATTTTTTGGACTAATATCATGTTAGTAGGTCTGATGGAATGAAGCCTTTTCTAAGAATAATATTGAAAAGAACAAAGCACTTAAAAATATCTTTCTTCGATATTAGAGCTATCTTTGAGTATACATTTTATTTTTATTGTGACACATTTCACCTCGACCCGCCTGTTGATAAGCAAGTTAGTTCGCGGCTGCCTCAGTCGCCGTCACTATGCCAGCCAAAGGTGCTTCTTCACGCATCGCTTGAAGGATCCAAGGTTATAGGAGGGAGAGAACACATAAGCTGGCAAAGCATTTCACTTGTCGATTGTTCTACAAAAAAGACGCACCGAACTTTTTAGTTCGACTGCCGATTCGGTCGACAAAATGCAGATGCTTCCCCCGACCAGTGCGTTAAGGAGTATACAGCTAATAATCGAGTTTAAGGCGACCGGGTGTAGTGACAGTACAATGGTTACGCAATCCGAGAGCATGAGTTCGAGACCTCCCACCAGTACCAATGTATCTTTGATATATGTACTTTATTTGTCCTGTTTCTATGATACAAGCACTTTAGTAGCTTACACGTAAATAAAAAAATCCAATGTATACTCAAAGAGGGCTATTAATTACTAAAAAAAGTAGTAACAAGTAAATAATTTTGAAACAAACATCATTGTGAATCTGAATACTTTATAATATATCTAAAAACACCTTTCACGACTTTTTCCCACACGGATAGGCAGAGACAATAGAGCGCCACTTGCCACGATCCTGACACAACTCCCTCGCTTCCTTCACATCAACAATTATTTTCATACAAGCTCTATCGTTATGAGCACTAGGCAACCCAGCTTTCTTGAGAATATCTTCAACCCTCCTGGGCCTGCCTTGTTTAACACATCCATCCATATCAGATTTATAAATCCCTTCAGTCAATCTACTTTCACTCATCCTTTCCATGTGCCCTGACCATCGAAGCATCCAAACCACCGAAAGCATTGAACTTATAAATAGTAAATATATAATTGTATGAGTAACTCAATAAATTATAATTTATTTATCTTGTGACGCGAAGTCACTTCATGATCTACACACGTCACTGGAGATCTTAATCTTCAACTGTTGTTTAGTATTAATACACCAAGAACGTTTAGGTTACTTTCCATAGTAGTTACTTCCTGCGAACCTTTGAAAGTCAACACTAAAACCACAAGTAAATGAATAGATTCTTTAAAGCATACACTTTAAAACCTGAGCTTAAAAATTACACTCATAAACTTATTTCCCAGTAAAAATCAGGTCGTTAACATAAGAAATAATCGAAAAATGAAAAAAAAAACGTCAAAAAGTAAATCATATCCCGCTGGCATGAGAAGATAAACTTTGATATCACTAAAAACTTGTGATGTTATCTAAAAAGGCGAGTTACCAAACATGATAACAGACAAGCGCCCCAAGATTATTAAATCAAATTTCCTGATAAACTGCCGTTGACATGGTTTCCTTTAACATTAGTTGGAAGGAACATGTGCACACCTGACTGTCTTTGTAATCATTACATTACATTTATACATCAAGTGTCTACCACGTGGTCTTAAGAAGATTATGAGACGGAAGCTGACGCAAATCTGATGCACGCTCGTTTCCGTTAGGACAAATCTTGTGGTCAGTTACATTATGATTCTTTACTATTAGCAAGAAATGAGTGATTTGGTCGCGTTTCGGGATCACATTGTATGTTGCCGGTCCCAAATAGGCCAGCATAGTGGATGTGATTGCTACTTACAGTTATTGAATTGTAGTAGCAGTGACATCCATTCATGGACCACACTCCAGCTGACATTAACCAGGGTACTATCATGTCGAGTCACAATAAAAAAAATCTGGAGCTTCAAGCGCAACGTAAAAAGGCATCAATCAGTCATACTGGAGACAGCTACTAAAAGTCTGCGGCTGCTTCAGTTACAAGTGTACAGACCGTGAAGTGACTTGGTCGCGTTTTGGAATCAGCTTATAAGTTGCCGGTCTTAACTAGGCTGTTAATGTCGAGCCACAATAAAAGATGCATTTGTTCATGACAATCATGGTGTATTTCAAATGAACTGAACAGGTACACGACCTCAGTCCCTATCTAAAAATATTCGAGTAATGAATAATCGAAATTCCTAATAGAGCAAACGGCGACCAAAAATATATTTTAAGAACATTTAGATAATAATATAATACAGGGTCGTCCTAGATTTATTTACGTTATGAACGTAGCATACACGTCATCTGACGTCATCTAGAATTTCTTGAAATCAATTTAAAACGGAGATTGACAGAAACTTTACGACTTCATAAGTTATTTTTTCTACCTTTTTAAATGTTAATGTCCTCTTATTCCATTCTATACTGAGAACGTGTTCAAAGATAGAAAAGGAAAAGCTTAAGCATTTCGTAGACACGTTAGGCCTAGCATACACCAGAGTCCAATCAGAATAGTTAGGTTAGGTTCACATTTTTGAGAATTTCTCTCGGACAGCACTCCGCCTAATTTTAAGCAACTAAAGTAATTTCAAGTAGCAGTTGCATTCACTATGATGGCCTATGTGAAACCGGCAACTTTGAAGCTGATCCCAAAACGCGATTAAGTCACTTTACGGTCTGTACATTTACCCTGTTACCCCGGATCAGTATACTGTGCAAATGACCACAAATTGTATTGTATATTTTTTATGTATAATAAAAAAAGGGGCGGATTTTTGCTTCGGGTCTGGTTATCAAAGAGTGGTAGGCAGTGGTACCCAATATGCCGATCTGGGGTAGTACCACCACTTACAAGTATACAGACCGTGAACTGATTAAGTCGCGTTTCGGGATCAGTTGTAAGTTGCCGGTTCCAACTAGGCCGGCATAGTGTATGTGATTGCTACTTACAGTTATTGAATTATAGCAGCAGTGGCATCCATTCATGGACCACACTACAGCTTAACATCAAGCGGAGTACTGTCATATGTCGAGTAACAATAAAAAAAACTACGAGAATCTCAAATGCGAAAATCTCAAGGAAATAATAATCCTAAAATAACAACAAAACAAACAATTATGTTTACCATACATTCTTAGAAGACACAACAAGTCTAGACTGTGTTGTAAGCGTTCCGTGGGTAGAACCCGTTACCGCCATCGTTAAATTATTTTGTATCTATTGTAGTTCAACAATTGCAGTAACAAATTACTATTTCAACAGAGCATTTACGGATGACGGGTAAAAATATGAAATGGGCATCTAACAATTGAATAATTTGTCATACACAATAGTATGTCGTAATATAAACTGTAACGGAGTAACGTATACGTATACAAGCGAGACAACCTCTAATATTACATTGATATCTCAGTAATGACGTAGCATGTCAGCACTGAGATATCGTATGGAGGTAGAAGCCAAACACGGGCTTATTATTAAAATAAAAAAGAACTAACTTTTAAGTAATTGTATAAACTTTAGTATTTTCTTAGATTTTGCGCGAACATTGATTAATGTAAACTCTCCGTGACCACGATGGCTGCAAAGCTTTTGAAACGTCAAAATAATTTAAAAATTGTAAAATCAAAACCAAAATAAATACGATAGAAAGCTGTATTAAACTTTAATGAATTAAACAAATTTTATGCGGCTTACTATCGCGTTTATTTTGGTTTTGATTTTACAATTTTTTATTATTCCGACGTTTCGAGAGCTTTGCAGCCATCGTGGTCACGGAGAGATCTAAGAAATTACTATGTATTAAACTTTATTAGAATGCATGTTATTTTAAATAAATTGTAACCGATGAATTTATTGTTCTACAAAGAAACGACGCACCTAATACATAATTTTCTACAATAAATATAATTGTTTATAACATGTAAATTTTGCAAATATTTTTTTAATTCGGTTGAATTTAATGCGGCCGTGCTCTAGTGGCAGTGTAATGGTTACGCAAACCGAGAGCACAGGTCCACAAAACCATTTGCCGGTCCCAACGTATCTGATATATGTACTTTGGTTGTCATGTTTCTATGAGACAAGCACTTTAGTAGCTTAGTATAGAAATGTAAAAAAATATGTTAATAATCAAAATTATATTGCCATACCCAATTAGGAGCAATAAACGTAAGAGTACAGTCCGTAATGATATGTTGTTTATACTTTTCGATGTTGAAAACTGACACTCGCTATTCTTAACAGGAAATGTTTAGCATTTTGAGGAATCTATTGTTTGATTAAAAAATGCATAATGCATTGCATTTTTTACGTCACTTTATTTTGTTATGCGATTTCAAATTTAGATAATATTTAAAGCACTATGGCCTGTCGAAGCGCGGCATGAATTATTCAATGCGCCTTCCTTCGACAGTGACGATACCTGAATGTTTAACCTTGGAGTCACATATTGTCGATCTGTTTTGATTTTATATCTAATCCTTAAAAAAATCTAGTATTTTTTAGATTTCGCCCAAACATTGATTAATGATGTAAACAAATTTTATGCGGCTTACTGTCGCGTTTAATTTGGTTATTGAATTTACATTTTTTATTAAACCGACGTTTCGAGAGCTTTGCAGCCATCGTGGTCACGGATACACTGAGGTGTTGGTCGTCCTATTGGTTGATGCTGTTATTGTTTCCAAAACTACCCTGTTTCATGTTTTGATTTTGTTTTATTGTTCCCGGTTTAATAAAAAATTGTAAATAACCAAAATAAACGCGATAGTAAACCGCGTAAAATTTGTTTAATTCCTTAAAAAAATTTGTAAAGAGCTCGACCTCTGACCTCGACTTGTCCAATGGTAAGCAAGGGAAAGTCTCAGAGCGCCGACAACTGACAACGACGACTTAGTTTACGGTTGCCTCAGTCGTCGTCATTATTCCGGCCAAAGATTTACTGGTGTGTTGTCGATCTGTCGCGATTTTATATTCTATACCCAAACTTAACTGGTTAACGCTCCAATTCTTGTGAATAACAATACCAATACACGTGGCCTACACTCGTGGTATATTTAAACTATTCATAAGATGCCGGCCGTCATATTTTACAAGTACATCTCTATTCGGTATATTTACGTCTCTAACCGTAGACTAAATAATGCGTCTCTGGATAATTAAAATCAAATAACATGTAACTTAAGCCTAAGAACACAGTAAACATCATTATTAGCACATTCAACCATTGAATCAAATTGTCACGCCTTTTTCTTAAAGGTATAGGCAGAGACAATGGAGCGCCACTTGCCACAATCCAGACACAACTACCTCGCTTTCCTCACATTTACAATTCTCTTTATACAAGCTCTACGGTTATGGGCACACAGCTTACTTGAGGATGTCCCCAATTTGGTCGGAAAAAAAACTTCTGGGTCTACCTTGTTTAAGTCATCCATCCACATCAGTTTATAAATTTCTTACGTGAATCTATTTTCACTCATCTTTTCCATGTGGCCAAACCATCGGAGCATTCCTTTATCAATTCCTTATTAGCACATTGATTTAACAATTCTGGCGTCGCATTGTGAACTTGATAATAAAAACAGTACACGATAAGTTTTTTTTTATTATTATTATCGTGACTAAATATATGACAGCACCCGGCCTTATGTTAAACTGGAATGCGGTCCAGGAACTATTACAGTTAAAAACAGCAAATAGCAGTCGCCTTGAAGCTGATATCGAAACGCGACTAAGTCACTTTACGGTCTGTACATTTGAGTAACATAAAAAAGGATTACAACAGATGTTATATAGAAACCAAGGTACTTAAGTGCATTACAATCGAACTGGTAATAAATCTGTCTATCTGCACGGCCCTCTTGCGTCTACGACTGTTTCTGGCGAGGCTCCAACATGCATCGAGCGAAACTCTAATCAGTTAACAAGCCCTGCGCTAAAGGGGACGTTGACTAAAACCGTCTGACGCAATCCGCTGAAACCTACAAAGTTTTCCGTTACAATAACACGCTTTTGGGTGGTATTTTATTTTTATTTACACAATATATTTATAAATTATAGCCTATATGTTATTCTGATGATTAAGCTATATTATTATAAAGTTTTTTTATAATTAATTAAGTAGTATTTTCTTAGATTTTGCGCGAACATTGATTAATGAATTAAGCAAATTTTATGCGGCTTACTATCGCGTTTATTTTGGTTTAGTTTTTTCAATTTTTTCATTTTTGTTATTCCGACGTTTCGAGAGCTTTGCAGCCACAGTCTCTCCGTGACCACGATGGCTGCAAAGCTCTCGAAACGTCGGAATAATAAAAATAAATGTAAAATCTAAACCAAAATAAACGCGATAGTAAGCCGCAAAAAATTGTTTAATTCCTAAATCAATTAAGTTGTTTTTGCGAGAAAGAGTAACATACATCCTTTTATCCTCACACACATACTCACAAACTTTGACGTTTATAATATAAGTAAGGATTTTCTAGATATAAGTTAAACTACTTATTTAATTTAACGTTTTAGCTCGCGTTATCAATGTAGGTTTTTTTTAAACTAGATTGATGGGGTGATTCTTGTTTACATAAACGTCTTCGACTAAGTTGCTATGCGGTTTAAAATTATAATAATCATCACGAGTATTATATCGCGGAAAACAATAAATATGACTACATAATTAATTAGATTTAAAGTTGCGTCACTAGTTATTAATTATTTCTTATTTACATTCTATACTAAGCTACTAAAGTGCTTGTATCATAGAAACAGGACAACCAAAGTACATACATCAAAGATACATTGGTAGAGTTTGTCCAAGCCGAAATGACGCGCTCCTCCACTGCATTTATGCACACGTGCGACTATAAAATATGGATGAAACACACCGAAAATGCAATTGTAATTGGTGATTCAGTTGTTGGTTAGACACAAAAGGAGGAGCACGCTGATAAAGTATAGTAATTGTAGTTAGTATTATAATATTTGTATTCACACATTTAAATAAACTAATAAAGTGGGGCGTCATTTATAATTAGACAAGCTATATCGGCAAATGGTTTTGAACCCGTGCTCTTGGTTATATATTTGTATACATCATAGGTACCCACCGCCCACAACATTTTTTTAAACATTTTTTCAAATCTACCATGCCCCCTTTTAGTATTTTACTGTCCCTCCGTCTCAAATGCTCACAAGGGGCCGTTGAGTCGCCCACGTTGAGAACCTATAATGTATATGAATGACTGTCATCATTAAATAGAGCTTTTAAATGATGTCATCTTAATGCAATTACTAACCAATATGGATGCAAATGGATGTGGCATTTGCATCCCTATTGGTTGGTAATAGTAATACATTCTTTTTTTTGTATTAGGACGCGACATCTGACCTCGACTTGCCTTTAGTAAGCAAGGACAACTTTTAGTAATTTTTAGTATTGTAATAGCATTTTTATTGAAGCCCTCTATATAAAATCTTAGATATTATTATTCTCTACTTTTGTTGTGGAGGTGAAGGAAGCGAAATACTTCTGTCAGAATAGTGGGAATTAAGGTGTGACAATGAAAGCCGATGATAATAAAAAGAAAACCTTTATTGCATAAATTACGAAACGTAGAATTAATGCTGATGAACATTCTCTTCTAGTCAAACCTTACGGACATACAAGAGAATAAGAATAACTGATAAATTATCACAATAATAAACATCAATCAAATTGTCACGCCTTTTTTCCACGGGGATAAGCAGAGACAATGAAGCACCACTTGGCACGATCCTGACAAAACTCCCTTTCTTCTCCTACATCCACAATTCTCTTCAAACAAGCTCTACTGTTGTAGGCACTAGGCAACCCAACTAAACTTCATAGAGCAGTAATATACTTATATTTAGACACTATAATTTATAATGGACTTTTTTATTGTGACTCGACATATGACAGCACCGCGCTTGATGTTAAGCTGGAGTGTGCTCCATGAATGGATGTCACTGCTACTACAATTCAATAACTGTAAGTAGCAGTCACATTCACTATGCCAGCCTAGTTGGAACCGGCAACTTACAAGCTGACCCGAAACGCGACTAAATCACTTCACGGTCTGTATACACTACATATATGCATATTTTAAAATATGTATACTAAATATAAATATATCATCTTATAATTAAAACAACTTGTACTTTATTTTAAATTATCCTAAATATAGGTGCGATCGTGTCGTACAACAAATTAAATCGTGTTATTAATACACGCTTGCATAAAATTACATCATATGTTATGTTATATAAGCCAATGGCAAAAAATGAATTGACCGTGAAAATGTTATTACGATTACATTTTATTAAGCGACGCGCCCGGTCGTTTTGCGAGATTAAAAAACGAAGTTGCAGATTTATGGATTAGTTTTCGCCAATATTTAAAATTACCAACAATGAAATTAACTATGATAGTCAGTAAAACGAATTGTAGAACAATATGAAGCTAAAGAGTTAGGTAGGGTTAGTGAAATCAGATAGATGGGTAAACTTTTTACTGCCCAAAATATATAATAAATACTAACTGCGTAACCCGGCGTTGCCCGGGTTAAAACACATCGCACGCTTAATGGTTATATAATTAGTTTTTCCCTTATGTATACATAATCAGCCTTAATTATCAAACCATTTTAGGCATATACCATGGCAGCCTTTTTTGTGAGTAACCATGAGTGCTATTAATATATAGAACACTATTTTTTATATCGTCAATAGTTTTCGCAGTGTACGCGATTGTAAGGAATTTTATGAGTATTTTGGTACCTTGGGTTACATTATTTACGAGTTTCTTTTTGAAAATCCAATATAGCTCACGATGTGTTTACTCACAAAGAATGTAGCTTTCTAATGTTGAAAGAATTTTTAAAATCGGCCCAGTAGTTTCTGAGCCTATTCATTACAAACAAACTTACAAATCTTTCCTCTTTATAACATTAGTATAGACATGCACTATAATTATACGTTTTGGGATCTGTGGACGTGACTACTATTATTTAACTGTGGTAGCAGTAACCTCCATTCATGGACCACACTCCAGCTTAACATAAGGCTAAAGTGCTGTCATATGTTGAGTACCAATAAAACAAAGTAAATTGCACAAATGTCATTGCCTCATCACCAAAATTACGATGTCTTCCACGGACAGACAAACAGACAAAATTCTTTATTGCACAAAACAGAATACGTAAAAAGACGATACAAATAAAACATGATGTACAATTGGCGGCTTTATCACTAAAAAGCGAACATTAGATAATTTAAAGAAAACTATTGGTAGGTAGTACACAGAAAATATACGATTTAAAATAGTATTTAGGCACTATTATAATGAATTAGATAAAGTAGATTAGATTAGGATGAATATGCGCAGTTAATAAGAGATGTGAATTTATAACTTTAAAATTATTTATACCATTTCAGTATACTAAAAATTGTGAGACAGAATGAACTCAAAAATAGTTTAACATCACAAATATCGTCCGTCCTTTTTTTTGACGTTTGACCTCGACCCGCCTGATGATAGGCAAGAGAAGGTGCAAAAGTGACGACGACTGAAAAAAACGAGTTCCCGACTGCCTCAGTGGCCGTCATTATGCAGGCTTAAGGTGCTTCTTCACGCATCGCTTGAAGGATCCTAGGTCAAAGGATGGAGAGAACTTATAGGCTGGCAAAGCATTCCACTTGTCAATTGTTCTACAAAGAAAAGACGCACCGAACTTTTTAGTTCGACTGCCGATTCGGTCGATAGAATGCGGATGCTTCCCCGACCTGTGCGGGTATTACGGGTATGGAAGGACGAGGTAGGTACAAGGTTAAAGAGCTCTTCGGAACATTTCTTCAACTAACTTTATCGTTTATCGTCCACGTAAGAAAAATAATACAACATTACGTGGAACGGATTGTAAGTAAATACATTTATTGATCGTTAATACCGCGCAACACAACTTGTAGAAGGCCATCGATTGAGCTAAAAGTAGATGGCATCACGCATAGCAACACAGTGAATGCAATTCAATTCAATAGACATAACCAACAGTTTGAATGATATATAGGGTGAGTTGGCAAACGTCGCTTCTAACGACCGAACAAACGCCGAATAATTTATTGGACATAGAGACACAAGGTGACTATATCAATTAAAGATTCATTGATTAGTGTCTATTACTATTACTTTGTTTTGGTTGTCACTTTTTGCAGTGCCGGATTAAGCCAGCCGGGGCCAATAGCAAATTCTGTCAAGGGGCCCTTGATTGTCTTTAGAGTCTCAATTTTAGGGTATTAAATAAAACAAAACTGTTACAAATAAACTTTTCTGGATTTATTATGGGCAAATTTTGAGATAAAACTTTCAATATGGACTTAAACTTTCAAGTGGAAGTGAAGCATAGCCTAAGCGCTTCGCGTTTAAGGCATGCAAGATATTTTACGCTCCTATCTTAATTTTTTTTTTTGGCGCAGGTCATCCAAATTCACGGCGCCTGTAGCATTTGCTACTCTTGCTAATCCGGCACTGACTTTTTGTATAGTCTAACATTAGCAATGTTAAAAAACTATGGTAAAACATATTTTGTAAGAAAATCTGTGGTTATCTATTAATTACAAGTATACAGACCGTGAAGTGATTTGGTCGCGTTTTGGGATCAGCTTGTAAGTTGCCGGTTCCAACTAGGCCGGCATAGTCAGTTCCATTTTGGACCGCATTCCAGCTTAACATTAGAAGGGGTTCTGTCATATATCGAATCACAACAATAATAATAAATCAATCAGTTACGCCACAATTCTCACAGAGGGCGAAAAGTGGCAGGAAGACAGTTGGTCATTATTAGCCTAATCTGCCTATCCGGGGTAGTAAACAACACTTCCGAGTCAAGTGTACAGACCGTGAAATGACTTAGTCGCGTTTTCGGATCACCTATTCTTGTTTTTTCTTTCTCATTGTTTAAAATAGAAATATTGTCATATTTGTTGTTTATTAATTAACACGATATTTTTTATCATGACGCGACGTATGACCCCGACTTTCTTGGGCCACGATGCTCTTAACACACGACAGCGAAATGACGAACTTGCACTGATATTTGACACCTTCGTAACCAATCAGCGAATAAAAAACACGCGACCGAGGCGCATTTTCACTGCGATTTCGTCGCTATAATGTATTAAGAGAATCGGGACCCAGGTGGTAAGCAAGGGGAGATCCAAGTCCAAGAGTAGACATAAGAACTTAGATTTTTTTCATCTACATAGTTCATGAGATTTATTAAATGCATCTTGCGATGTTCTTTTACACTCGGTTCCTATATCTGTCAAACGGATCGTTTTTTATACGAACAGTTAAATTATCTACCAGCCGTAGGTCAAAACAGTTCCTATGAAATACCCCTCGTAAGTCAAGTTGTCGGTAGCGTTCAGTAAAAGAGTAAAACTGTTTTTTTAATATTATTTTTCAAACGTAAGTGAATTGTAAAGTGAACAACGAATGTTTACTGTTACCGATGACGGATAGTTTATTATAGGAACCGGGCAGTGGTCAATTAGTTTGAAGGCATTATTATTGTTGTTACTTGTGTTAAATGTCCTAAATTAAATATATAGACCTGGCAGATAAAAAAGAGCGCCGGCACCCAAGCTGCGCAGTAACTTGTTTTGTTACCTTCTTACTTTTCGTTTTACGAATGTGTACTTATAAATTTTTAAAACATCAATTTTGTGTTCGACCATAATTATGCGAGGACAAGCTCCACCGCAGTCGTCCAGCGCTCTTTTATTTTGCCGGGATATATACTAATTAACTAGCGCTTAACTGGGGAGGTTACTGCGGTAGTGGAGCGGAGCACCGCTTTACTTCCTGTTAGGCACAGCGCTTACCAGAGCTGGCACAGCGGCATATAGACATAGACATGTCATCCTTTTTCCAGAGAAGATAAAAACAATAATAATAAAAAACTTGTATTGCTTTATCAATGCCTAATCGTTATCTTGTGTTTTATCGAAGGAAACCTAGTAAACAACTTTTTGTATATAAAATTAGTTGCCATTACGCAATTGTGTTAATCAGTACAATCAAAATGGGTCATCGATACAAATTAGAAGTAGATGGAAGTACAAAGTACAACAAGATTCATCACTATGATGATTTGTGCTCCATTAATATGACTTGTGACAATAACAACGCAAATGGGGATAACAAATTCTATAACAGACACATAAAGAACGATCAAAAATTAATGTGTACGGTGTAGTGCGACCGTGGTGTAGTGGTAGTGCGTGCAATGGTTACGCAAACCGAGAGCACTAGTTTAATACCACTTGCCTATACCTTTCTATGATACTAGCAATTTAGTAGATTAATATAGTAATATTGATAAAAAAAATGTACTAACATTTCTATACTAAGCTACTAAATTGCTCGTATCATAGAAAGGTATCGGCAAGTGGTTTTGAACCCGTGCTCTCTGTTTGTAACCATTGCACTCCCACTACGCCACGGTCGCCTTAAACTACACCATACACAATAATTTTTGATCGTTCCATGAATATGTTGTATATGTACAGAGGATACGAAGTTTAATATATCAACATTTATAGTTATTATCTATTCTCAAGTTCTAAGGTCATTGAATTTCAAATAAAATGAACTAATGAATGTCGGGCTATTAGTTGGCTCAATGGATGTGGCAAATTGGGTGCATTCAACGGCCGTCGACTAGCACTTGCCAAAACGTCAATGCATTCGTGAAAGAAATCGCAACCGACCTAGATGATCGCTATAGTTACAATACAATGACCGCTGCTATTCATAACAGTAACAATACTGTTTGATATATCAAACTTTGTAAGGTAAACAATTAAATGCCTCTTTTATTCTTCGCAATCATTCACGGTAATGCCCCGTCCAGGTTGGTGTAACGTATCACGCAGAGCTGTGCTCACGTGCCGTTCGCGAGCATCTTAGAAACATTCATTAAAGTAATGAACTAAACAAATTTTATGCGGCTTACTATCGCGTTTATTTTGGTTTAGATTTTATAATATTTTATTATTATAATAAAAATTGTATAATAAAAAAATTGTAAAATCTAAACCAAAATAAACGAGATAGTAAGACGCATAAAACTTGTTTAATTCATTAATCAATGTTCGCGCAAAATCTAAGAACATTCATTAAAGTAGTTCGGGTGGAAGCAATCCGCTCGCAAACATGTCCAAATGTGTCCGTATTAATGTTCCTAAGACGCTCGTGAACCGTACGGTTCTTGTTGCGTGTTTATTAGTATAGACGGATAGCGGATCTGTTCCGTCGCGCGCACTAATCATGCGCTAAACTGACATCAAAACCTTTGTGTTCGTCCCAAAAGCAGCCAAAATTCAAGTTATAATGCGAACAATGAACAATATCCATCGCGTAAGATTTCCAGACCATCATAATCATGTTACCTTACATGTTACATTGCGTCAACTGAGGGATCGCATCAGGTTGTACTGGACTGAGATATTCCGTTTTTCTATAGTATTCCCGCGTGATTCTTACGTCAGAAAAGAGTTTAAGGAGAGGGTTTTAGTCGGTGCTACCCGTTGCCTACCTTCATTTCCGTCAGATATTTTCTCTCGCGATATAAAAATCCCCCTTTTAACTATCTGCTTGAAAAAGCGTGTTAATTCTAGGTTAATGGAGGGTGAGAGAACACGGCCGAGGGAAGAGTATTTATTCCTTTTAATTTGGCGTCACAAAAAGCTTGCGTTTAAGTTAAAAAGTGTAATTAAAGAAAATCATCTTTTAATTTCATGGTATGTTTTTATTTTGTCACAGCTTTATCAGTTTATTTTTGAAGCAACGTAATTAAAATCGAATTGTAATCAATATAGAATTACGATAAGTAGTTCGACGAGTAGATGGCCACTTGGCTTGCGTTATGCGCCATTGCATCTGCAGTCTTGCATTGCATTGAATCACATTGCATGCTAATTCATTTGTCCTTAACAATTTTAGAATGAGTACTGAATTAGAAACAAGCATTTAATTAGAAAACAAACTACTAGAAAAATACTAAATATTTACGGTTATATTTATTACGGTCCCAAGGTCAGTCGTAAGCACATTTTTAGATCGTATGTCGAAGACGGCATTGGTGGGGTCTTACAATATTTGGTTGGGTAGAGGGGATAGAGAAGGCAGGGAAGGTGAGTGTTGATATGTCACAAAAAGCTTTGAAACCTACATTTCGGCCACAACGCTCCAGAACGCTGCCTTCATTCTCCCGCCTGCCACGCGATGGACCCGGCACCCGCACGGAGAATCCATGGATGCTAAGAAATTGTTTTATTTTTTGATCATGTAGTAAATATATCAAATTAGGACATTTTAAATAAACCTCCGCTTGATGTTAATGAATGGAGGCGACACCTACTGCAGTTACAGTTAAAGAACTGTAAGTATCAAGTATGCCGTATCAGAACTAAAAACTTTGATCCTGAAACGCGACTAAGTCTCGTAGTGATAACCCCGGATTGTCATATTAGGAAAACAACCGTTAACTATGTGCCTAATCCTTAAAAAATCTTCCATAGTAACAAAACTGTATAACATGAATAAATTGAAGCAGGAAAACTGCTCACACTTGGCTAAATCTAAATTTTAAATGCAAAGCTTAAAATCTTCAATCGTGGCGCCTTCTCGTGGATTATAAAAGATTTTGACGTGTCATATGTCAAGGCATGCATGAGAATGCATACAAACCACTTAGAGCATACGTTCTAATACACATATCACGATAACACGACAAAGGGCATGTCACCCGACGCACATCGCTGCTATGCTTCTTCAAGAATTTATTTTTTATATTTGGTTTTCAAATATCAGAATTTTAAAAAGTGACTGTTAAAAATTATTAAGGTTTTTTGTTGTTCTTCATAGCGAAATAAGTATGCATCAATCTGTGTTTTTTAAAATGTATTCGAAATGTATTTCTGAGTCATCCTCAAGAAAGTTGGGATACCTATTTCAAGCATCAATACCGTACAACAACGCGTCCTCTTCAGAATAGCAATCAATCAATCAAATTGTCACGACTTTTTTTAACAGGGATAGGCAGAGACAATGGAGCGCTACTTGCAATGATCCTGCCATAACTCCCTCGCTTCCCTCACATCCACCATTCTCTTCATACAAAACAGCTTCTAGTTAGATCGTAATTAACTAACAGTGTTATAAATTCTACAAACCGTGTTTGTAATCAACGATAACTTAGCACCATTATCGAAAAGGTGTGGCAGCCGAGGCAGGTTCTGATTGATGTTAGTTACACAGCGCATTGATAAGACATATCCACGTATGAAAAAACTGAGAATATGTAAAAAAAAAATTATTGTGACTCGACATATGACAGCACCACGCTTGATGTTAAGCTGGAGTGTGGTCCATGAATGGATGTCACTGCTACTACAATTCAATAACTGTGTGTAGCAATCACATCCATTATGCCGGCCTAGTTAGAACCGGCAACTTTTGTAAGTACAAGCAGATCCCGAAACGCGACTAATCACTTCACGGTCTGTATACTTGTAAGTGATGGTACTACCGGCAGACTGGGTACAGATGATTCTTTAATTCTTGTTGCTTAGTGTTTTTAGTGTTATTTTAGCTTAATGATACTAGCTTCATTTTAGCGGGATAATAACTTTCCGGTTACAACTAGGCCGGTATAGTGGATGTGACTGCTACTTACAATTATTTGAGTGTAGCAGTAATCGCCTCCATTCATGGACCGCACTCCAGTTACCATCAGGCGAGGTGCAGTCATATTAATATATCGAGCCACAATAAAAAGTGCTTTAAGAATGTCTTATCACCACGTGTGAAATTTTATATAAACTTCTATATTTGCTAATCTTTTTGCAATTCGGCATAGATACGTCAATTTAATTTATTCGATCAACGCACTACTAACGCACGAAATACAGTTTAAAGAAATTGAGTCATATTTAATAATATTTGCCAAACGAATAAAAGTAAATAATAAATAAAGAGGCGGTTCAGTTACGGTTGCCTCAGTCACTGTCACTTTGCTTTTTATGTATTAAAATAATAATTTAAAAACCAAAAACTTTTTTAAATTATTATTTTATGCACGGAACATATGAATAAAACTGTATTTATGAGTTCTGTGATTTGATGTTCTTTGTCCGTCTATTATCTTAATAGAAGTAACCACAAAAATATATCTCACTTTATATTCTTTTAAAACACTATCAGCCGGTTGTACCAAAAAAGTGTCAATTTACGAATTTAGTTTTACTTTATACTTATTATATTATGTTTACTATTACGAAATCGTGAATTGGGTTGTTAATAATTTTATATCAAAACTACCATTTATATATGTTTTTATCATTAGAAATAACAAAAGTAGTACATAGAAACCCAAAATGAATGATGTCTTTTAGCTCTGTATAAAATATCCGTTAAACGTAAATGTAAAATGTGAAGTTAAAGAGTGGTGCAACCCATTTTTCCCTTATTTTATTTTACTTATACGATACTTTTTACAAATTCGTAAATTATATTCATTGGTACAACCGCTTGTATCAATGACTATGTGATGCCAGCTGTTAAAACAAAAACTTTCATCAGCGTTTTGTGTAAATTGATCGTCCCCATGTGCCAAGCATCTCGCCCATGTGTACCTTTATGGTGACATGTCGTGAATTCACTGTGGGAGATTGTCAACTTTTTTTTGTTCATGGTACAACTTGGCAATTAATGGATGATTTATTACATATTCTTTTTATTGTTTCTCGACATATGACAGCACGCTGCCTATAGTTAGGCTGGAATGCATTTAATAAATGCTACTATAATAAATAACTGTTAGTAGCAGTCTTATCTAGATCGTAACCAAGGTGATTTTGAAACGCGACTAAGTCACTTCACCGTCTATACACTTAAAAGTGGTGGCACCAGACCGGGCAAATGTGACCAATTGTCTGCCTTCCACTTTCAAACATTAAATCTGAATATTCTATCTTAACTGCTAGATCAAAACTTAGAGGTGATGATGTGAATTGAAAAACAATATACCAAACCATCGTCTGGTTTGATATATGTAAACGAATAAGTTTTCGATACAATTTAAATAATTAATAATTTAAAGGAAAAAGCTTAACTGTTGATGGTTAATTACACGATAACGTTTGAGTAAATTCATTAATATATTTTGGTTTGTAGAATCAAATAATAAAAGAGAAAAAATAGGGTGCTTCGATGTGTGGTTTAGAGATAAGAATATAGGTACCTAGTGGTTTTGGGTTCGACACCGGTATATAAACAGCGATTTCCAAAAAGGTCTCAGGATAAAGACAAATCGCGCCCCTTGGTTAATGTCTACACCCAACCAGCAATGGTTGAGGAAGATTATAAGGATAAGTCAGAAAGAAGCTTTTGGGAGATACCAATGTTCATCAGTAATTGAGAATTTGTTTGATCTGATATTTCATTTGTTTTATTTTTAAAGAAATGAAAATTTAGAAAGCTAGGTTGCTAGTGCCCATAACCACAGAGCCTGTATGAAGAGCCTGTATTAGATGTGAAGGAAGCAAGGGAGTTGTGTAGGGATCGTGGCAGAAGGCGTGACAATTTGATTGATTGATTTATTTTTATCTTATACATTTAAATTTATTGGGACTCGACATTTGAGCCCCGATTTTTTTAATACATTATAGCGACGAAAAGGCAGTGAAATTGCGTCGCGGTCGCAAGTGACCAATCAACGTTGTTTACTTATTGATTTGTTATCCGCTGAAGTCACTTGCAACCGCGACGCAATTACACTGATTTTATGTTGCTAAAATGTATTAAGAAATTCGGGGCCCTGATGGTAAGCAAGGGAAAATTCAAGAGTGCCGGTGACTGAAAAAACACGATTTAACTCACTAATGCCTCAGTCGTTAACAAAAGAGGGCAATATCAACTATCTGACTCATGTTCGCGATGTTATTACAACGCAAAAACTAACTCTATTTCAGTTTTAAAACCAGTTTTGAATAATTTTTTGTTACGTTAGGTTAGGGTCTGGTATGATTGACAAGGACAAAAGCCAATCAACTTTTAAAATGTACTAATTTCTTCTATTTCGATAAACTACAAAGCCCTTTATGTTAAATAATGCAACTAAATAAAAATAAATAGTAATTAGAATGTGTAATGAGTTAACGAAATGTTTTATGTTCCTGCGTTATTTATATCGCGTTGTTAACGTCATCTTATCTAGAATAATTGTTTAGATAAATTTAAAACTCGGTTTTTGTTCAGTGATTATAATACTAAGCAAAAACCGTTTAAGCTAAATAGGTAGCTTGGATTTTATTCGGAAGTTTGTAGTGGAGAATTTATAGTCAATTTAACCTTCAAGTCAATTTGGTTTTATTATAAAAATATCTTAAATTGCATTAATTTTATTTCACGCTTACATTACTGATAATTAATAGTGTTTATAATTACATACAATAAAAATTCACTTTTAATTTTAATTCTTTAAATACTAGATATCTAGTTAGTTATTTCTTATAAAAATAACTAAAATTGGACAACAAATAAATTTAGGCAACAAAGGTCAGTGACCTGTAGTATTCGTTAATTTCATCATCTTACTGCAGTTATAGGGGCTTTGGCTAGGGTTGACCAAAAACAGTTTGACAAAAAGATTAAGGTGCACGAGCAACCCTAATGAAAGAAATTTAATGATCCTTATAATTAAGAGCTTACTTAACATTTATGATTTCTTAATAGCACAAAAATGTAAATTAAAAATAAATGAGATGTTTCATTTAATGGCTACCTAAAATAGCAACAAAATCAAATTGTCATCCCCTTTTCCACAGGAATAGACAGAGACAATGGAGCGCCACTTGCCACGATCCTTGCACAACTACCTCACATTTACAATACTCTTCATACAAGCTCTACGGTTATGGGCAATAGGCAAAAATGTTTTGCAATATAAATATTGCTTCCTAATTTTATTTAAATAGGGTATTACATTCTTAGTTCCTATCAATCCTAATTTTATAGGTACTGTTGTTTCTCTTAGGATGTTGAATGTAAACATTAAAAAAATTGTAAGTATGTAGGTATTCTACTAGGTTTTATTTATATATTGTGTTATTTATATATTTCCAATATAAATAAATAGGTATTTAAAAGACATTAATAATTTTCTGCACTTGAGTTGCCAGTACCAATGTGTCTTTAGTTGTCCTGTTTCTATTATACAAGCACATAAAATAGCTTAGTATAAAGATGTATAACTGTTGCTGTTATATCTATTATTATAACAGCAATAATAGACCTATATCTTGGACCTCCTCTTGCTTATCATCAGGCGGGAAGAGGTCAAATGTTGAGACACAATAAAAAAAAGGAATATTCCTTATTTTAAATCATTGGTCTATAGAGCAGTAAATAGACCTGTTTCTATGATACAAGCACATTTAATAGCTTAGTATAAAGATGTATAACTGTTGCTGTTATATCTATTATTATAAAAGGAATATTCCTTATTTTATATTATTGGTCTATAGAGCAGTATATGCCCCAAATCACTTGTTAGACATAGTGATAACCTAAGCCGTTCATACTGAAGAAGGGGTCAACAACATCAAAGATATGTTCTATATTTTTTTTATATATGAAATTAATAATTTTTTTATTATAAAAAGTTGTAGGCTTCCGTGTCTTAACAAACCATGTGCTCATAAGTGACAGTAATATTACAGTTGAATTCTCTATATACATAAAGATTAAATACAAGGTCAAAAATATTATTTAAAATATTATCTTCAAGAACTTATTAAAATATTCCTAATTTCGTTTTCTGTATCACAATATTTTGTACCAAAGTTATGTAGTCTTTACATTACTAATATTTTTACAGTAATATAAATACGGTTTTTAAAATACAAAAATAATTTAATATAATATTTTCTACCTAAAAAGATATTTTAAAAGTTTATCTTCATTTATAAAACAAATGTTATAAAGTAAAGATATTACCAAAAAATGTTCAATGCTTTCATTTATTTAATAACATAATCTAGAAATAATTTTCTCATGTTTATAATAAAATTTCTCATGTGTGATGTAAAATTGATGCAATCGTTGCTTATTAGTACAAAAATGTGCTCTGATCGCGGTAGTCACATGATTTCAAACTTCAGTGATAAATTCAATAAGAAAATAAATTCACAACTTACCCTTAAACTACATCCATTATTAACCCAATGAATAGATATTTAGAGAAAATGTAATTTTACGGTGCAAAAATATATTACATAACTAAAGGCATGTTAGATCTAAAAATTAAAACACAACTTACCTTTGTTAACACTGACATTGCTCTTGTCGTTCACAATTTTTTCAGTAGGACATTTTTTCACTTTTTGGGAAGTATTTTTAGGAGGATTATCATTCACTTCACTACCGAGAGCCATCACAACACGAGGAGAATAATTCCGGCACAGTCCGATCGCGTCGAGCACGGCCCCGAACTCTCAGCTGAAAAGGCACATGCAGTACATTTAAGGTCCAAAATCGACTGACAAATCTAAAAATCCTAGTATTATACGTGTAAATTAAAGACCACTTATTTTGCTATGCCTAATATTACGAGTTAAGTGATTCGATTTAGGCGGATAACCTTCTCCTACTACAAGAATCACGTGAATTTTTTTTACCTATTTCTAAAGTAAATACGTCATACATTACTGCATTTTAACTATATAAATTGTTAAAATGAACATGGTAACCAGCAATGTATTTTACTGTTAACATTTGTAATGGCAATGGCGCCATCTGGTGGAAAAGAAAATTATTTCAATGACATCAATGACATTTCAATGACGTTTCAATGTTAAAAGTGTTCAAAATATTTATTAATTTTTACAAATAAATATGTATTTTATAAATGTAATTTAAAAATAATGTTAATAATTATTAAAAAAACAACCAAATAAAATATAAAATGTATTTTTCTTTAAAAGAAAATGTTTACTTTTTATTTTAGATGATCATTCAAGAATATGAAGTGACTGAAAAAAGTGAAGTGACTGACAATCTGTGACATTAATTGACATGACAGAAAAGCCGCGCCAGCCAAGCTATTATTCCTTCAGGGATAATTGCTTTGGGTATAATATTTACTCATATTATAGCTACCGTAGAATAGTAGAGCGTTGTTAATAAATAATACGTAATAGAGAAATAGTATAAAATAAGTAGTCGTACATATCTTTCTAGAAATGCTGGATGGTTGGTACTGTCGCTCCATTGCTAACATGCAGGCCTCTGAGTCTGTAAGTGGTGGTAGCACAACAACTTCTCAAATACCCAACAATTCTAGAGAAGACTATACTAGTGGCAGTAGTAGCAGTGAAGCGGAACAGGAGCCAAATTACAGGGCAAGATACATCACTTTAAAGAAGAAACTGAAATTTTTGATATTTGTATGAATTTTCTTTATTTGAAATTTAATGAATAATTTTGAAATGCTTATAATATTACATGGTGATTAAGTAATAAAGAACCATTGGTACTAGTTTTTCCTACTATTTCTGGACCAATAACTAAAATTAGAAACTAGAACCATGATGCTTACGTCTCAAACAATCAAATTGTCACGCCTTTTTCCCACAGAGATAGGCAGTGACTATGGAGCGCCACTTGCCACAATACCTTCCTTCACATCCACAATTCTCCTCATACAAGCTCTATGGTTATGGGCACTAGGCAACTTAGCTTTCTTGAGGATGTCTCCGATTTAATCGGAAAACACCCTTCTTTGCCTCCTGTATGATAATAAGTAACTAATAATAACTAAATCACACACAATTATTATTGGAATTGATTGCAATTTGTCAATATATTATATTATGAACAATATAACAATAAGATGAGACTATAGAACTTTGCTTTATAAATTGAACATTTCTTATTGTATAGGAGAATGAATGCTTCCAAGATGCCTTGAGATCTAGTCAAAAGAAACTCTTGAGAGCTTCCAGAGATCGCAGTTTCTTGTTGGATCGTCTCCTTCAGTATGAGAAGCCTGAGAGCACAACCTCAGATAGTGAAGAGACAGATTCGTCAGAAGATGCAGACTATGCAAGAGTTGAGACAGTCAAGAGGTATTATAATAATTACAACATATTTGGACGACGGGAGCGAGCTATTGGTTTGTTGTGCATATAGTCCCGGGTTCTTGAATTTGTCTCATAGCTTTTATTTATAATATTTAATAATTACATTAAATATTGCAAATATTTGTAAATAAAAAAAAGAGGCTGATATTTGCTTCGGGTCTAGTTATCAAAGGCAGTGGTTCCCAGTCTGCAGGTCCAGGGTAGTACCACCACTTACAAGTATACAGACTGTGAAGTGATTTAGTTGCGGTTCGGGATTAGCTTGTAAGTTGCTGGTTCCAACTTACAGTTTTTGAATTATAGTAGCAGTGACATCCATTCATGGATCACACTCTAGCTTAACATCAAGTAAGGTGCTGTTATATGTCAAACCACAATAAAAAAAAACATTTGTCATCTTGTGGAAAGTAAAAATATCTCCTGATGCACACTGTCATATATGAGGCCCACCACCAGCCTACTGGTGGTCTTTTGATGACAGGCCAGTTTGTTATGCGCAAAGTCCTGGGTTCCCAGTCGAGCAAATATTTATTTTATAGCTTTTATTTGTAATATTAAAGAATGAGATTCAAATATTATAAATATTCGTTGATAAATCAAAGAGGTCGATGTTTGTTCCGGGTCTCGTTATCAAAGAGTGGTAGGAGTGGTGCCCAGCCTGCTGATTTGGGGTAGTACTACCACTTACAAGTATACAGACTGTAAAGTGACTTAGACAATGAGAATGCTTCTTGTTGTTATTTAACTGAAGAGAAGAATAGCTGATGTTTAGTGAATGTTACAGAAAGAAGCCAGAGCTTAATCCACCAGGTGTAAGTGCAGTTGTCAAACCAAATCCAGTTAAAAGAAGACGGCCACCTCCCAAAAAGCCTCCACAAAATACTACTCAAGCTGTAAGTATGTTTATATTGATAGTTTTTAGAACAGTTTCCACCATACAAATGTCTGAAAAATGAAAGTGGATGAGACAAGAATAGGAGTGGCATGGCACACTCATTTTTTTTATTGAGACATGGCATCTAACCTCTAATTGATGGGCAGAAGTGCTAATGACTGAAAAACTATTACTGTACAGGTTAGAGGTGCTTTTCACATATGGAAAGAATAAATCAATCAAATTGTCACGCCTTTTTCTCACAGAGATAGGCAGAGACAATGGAGCGCCACTTGCCACGATCCTGACACAACTCCCTCGCTTCCTTCACATTCACAATTCTCTTTATACAAGCTCTATGGTTATGAGCACTGGGCAACCTAGCTTTCTTGAGTATGTTGGCAAACACCCTCACGGGCCTGCCTCGTTTAACGCATCCATTCACATGAGATTTATAAATTCTTAAAGATTGTATTTACTTAAATTTTGCGCGAACATTGATAATTGAATTTTATGCGGCTTACTATCACTTTTATTTTGGTTATTGATTTTACAATTTTTTATTATTCCGACGTTTCGAGAGCTTTTCAGCCATCGGGGATGAGACGGAGAGAATGATGACCTTGACCACGATTGCTGCAAAGCCCTCAATACGTCGGAATAATAAAAAATTGTAAAATCAATAACCAAAATAAACGCGATAGTAAGCATAAAATTTGTTTAATTCAATTCTTAAAGTTTTTTATTTATATGTAATGAAATTTGCATATAAATAAATATATATATGCAATAAAGTATATATTAAGTTGGATTAAGTATTATTTTTTGTCACAATCACTGAAAACAACTCCTTGCACTGTATACTGAAATACAAGCCATACCCAATTCAGTGCATGTTAAACACATATTTAGTCAATATTTTTTTTAAACTTATTTACAATCCTTGTTTCAAAATTGTTAATATACTTACGAGTATAAGACAGATGATGGTGATTGTGAATAGGTTAAGTTTTTTAGTACAATTAAAATTTGATTGTCAGGCCTTTTTTCTACAAGGATAGGCAGAGACAATGAAGCGCCACTTACCACGATACTGACACAACTCCCTGTGTCAATTTGATTTATATTGTTTAAAAACTATTACTGTTTAAAAGCAATATTGTTTTAACATCTAATCTAAAACACTATTGTTTTTATGATACATTTTTGTTACACCATTACCCTACTTTTATCATTCATTCAAATGGTTTTCAGCATCACCCAGGTGTACCACACCTCACCAAGATATCACCAGGTATAAGCTTCAGTATGTCAGGGCCTGGTGATGGTCACATGACACCGGAAGAAGTGGAACGTCACCTACAGTCGCGACAGTCTTACTTGGAGTTGCTTCCAGAGCGCGCTCCACCTACAGTGCCTACAGAGATGTTTAGTAATGATCCCTCACTTGACAGGTATCAACGGTACTTATTTTTTTATAATATTATTTATAAGTTCGAGTTATTGTTTTTAGACGATCTTTTTTTTGTGATTTCTTGTCATATTCGTTCCATTTTCGAATCCGAGTCCGACTATTCGTAAGACCCGGAAAGAGCCCATGCGAAGGTAATGTTTTAATTTCAGTGAGGCAGTTGAACAATTATTCTCAAAAATATATAAATATTTAAATCAATTATCACGACTTTGTTAAGACAGTTATAGGTAAAAAAAAATGGAGCATCACTTCAGACGATGCTGAAACAAATCACTCCCTTTCCTTACATGCACAATTATCTTCGGCTTTATGGTTATGGGCACTGAAAATTGAGCAACAATGTTCATTACATCAAATTTAACATTTTTAAATTTACATTTCTATACTAACAGGACATATATTAAAGATTAATACATTGATACCGGGAATTGGTTTTGACCCCATGCTCTCGGTTTGCATAACCATTGCACTGCCTCTACATCACAGTCGCCTTAAACATTGATTATATATAAGCTAACTCACATTACGGCGATTCAGCAAAACGCTGTAATGTGATAATTTTATCACTGAAATACTAAAGCATAGATTTATTATAAGTTTTTAAGGATTTTTATTTCTTATTTGTTGCCCTGGCGACTGGAGCAACCGCGAACTGTCTCAGTTGAAACAGTCGTCTACACTCTTGGACCTCCTCTTGCTTACCATCAGGCAGGTCGAGGTCAAATGTCGAGTCACAATAAAATAAAAGCAAATAGGATAATTAGCTTTGTATATTCCCTAATTATTATTCTCTGATTGTCATGTTATTTAAGGTTATATAGAAATCAACTAAATAAATAATGAAATTCATTCCAGCGAGTCAAATGATGTTCTCGAAAATTCTCCCAACGTGGATGATTGGTTCGACTAGCAGCAGAAACGAAACCCACGACTTGCACAAATTAGTATAGTATAGATATTAATTTACATACTTTTATTCACAGACAAATTTAATTTTATTAATATCTCAGACCAGCAATCAATCAAATTGTCACGCTTTAACCCTTAAGATGGCAAAGCATGAAATAATAATTATTTAGTTTGAATGAAACTTTTTTATGGTAATTTAGGGTTGATTTACCAGTATTAATCGAAATATAAAACTGAAAATAGAAATAGAAAAATAAAAAAAATTGGAATTTAAGATAAAAATCTCAGAAACACAAAAATAAACGTCTTTGCCCATAAGAAGCTGATAATTAAAAATGTTTGAATGTAGTAATAGTACGATAGGAAGGTACATACTACCTAAATTAACCATATAAAAATTAAGATCTATCAATCAATTAAATTGTCACGCCTTTTTCCAGGCATGCAGAGACAATGGAGCGCCACTTGCCACGATCCTGACACAACTCATCGCTTCCTTCACATTCACAATTCTCTTCATACAAGCTCTACGGTTATGGGCACTAGGCAACCTAGCTTTCTTGAGGATGTCTCCGATTTGGTCGGAAAACATCCAATCAATGAGATCAATGTTTTTTAATAATATAATCAAACTTAATGTCAGGTGGATAGAATAGGAAACATCGAGTTATAAATTAAAATTGACATTTTATACATAAAATCTTGGTTTTGCCATTTGTGCAAAGTCTGCATCGTCCTTGGGTTGTAAAATCAGCTAGGTGTTTGATGGTATCTAATCGCATCTCTTGTAGTGGTCTAGCAATTACTATTTTACATAATATAAGACATAATATAATGTCGTTGCAACATTATCTCAAATAGTTCTGACAGTGAATAAACAAGTAATAAAACTTGTTCAATTTTATTGAAATTAACTTTTTTTTAGTTCATATGCATAAGTTATTTATTTGTAATGTTCTTAGTTTAGTTTGATTTTGATAAAACGTACATATTTCGTTCATAATATAGTTTTTACTTAATATTTGATTTAAACCCCCTGCAGCGAGAAACGTTAAATGTGATGAATCATTTATACGTGACGCGTTATACGAGGTCGTAAAAACGCGTTATACGCGAATACTCCTATAACGCGGAATCAATGTACCGCGTTATAGATTGGGGCATAGTCCTATCGCTAATATCTTGGCAATTGCGTCTTAAAGGAGCCACGCGTTATTAATGGTGATGTCAAGGAGTTAACAAAAGATGTTCAAGTACCATTTGTGACTTTTGATACCAATTCTATACAAAGGAATTAGCATATCAGCTTTATCTACGCCACCCATTTTCTTGTTATACTGTTTTATGATGTATGGACATGTAACTCTATCTTTTATCTATCGTATTCTATCTTTTCTAATCGTACCTGAAGAGAGAATCTCTTTTATTTTACAGAGAGTTTCCCGACATCCAGTAAATCTTATGCTTTCTCTTAATTCTAGCAAAAAGTTATCTCATTTTGGAACTTGTTTTTTAAAGATATAAAATTCGTTTATTTTCTTGCGAATAGCATCCATGTCAAAACAATCCAAGTCAGACATTGTTTGCTTATGATGTCGTTTATCCTTAGGGGTAATATACTTTTTTTGAACGTTTGGATTATTTGATGTTTTTAAAATATTGTACATTGTTAAGCGCGAAATGTTAGAAATATCCTCAACGACCCTCAACACTTTATGCGCCGTTGGAAGTTTATGATTTTAGTAAAATTGATAAACTTTTCTTCTTATCAGCTGTGAATGTTAATTCATCTAATTCGCTGACAATTGAATTGTGCCAATTCATGTATTACTCATAATTTTGTATTTGTCGCTATGGCCTAGATGCCATTCATGATACATGATCTTTTCTTTGTTCTATGTGCTAAATACTAATATGGTAATGATGTAATTTGTAATCTTCATGTATATTTCTAAGGCACTCTTTCGCCAACCTTTGACTTGTGCAGTTCACTCAAATATATCAATTCTATTATTTATAGCCTTCCACCAACTCTTCGTCGAACATAGCCGACAACTAGGCAAAGAATGTTTGGATTTTGACATAACCGGCGAGGACAGCAGCCCAGTACTTTCATATACAATTAAAATTCTGTTTATTGTGCTGTTTGTACGCGTTGATTGCAATAGATTTCTCATTCGAATCCTAATCGCCACGTTTTGGCCTTTTCTTTATAAGGGGGAGGAATGGGGGAGGGTTTGAAAGCCTTTGCCATTTTTCGGAATGAGATGGCCCAGGGGTTCATACCATAGGTTCACCCATTTTGTGTAAATAAAATAATTAAAGTCTGATAAGTTTTGGACCCACTATTTCATTATGAGTTCTGTTATCTATGTAAGAGCTAATCCATCGAAGTAAACTACCCTGTATCCCATACCAGGCTAGCTTGTGGCGCAGAATGTCTTGATTTACACAGTCAAAAGCCTTGCTAAAGTCTGTATATACTGAGTCTACCTGTTTGTTCTCAGCAAAAGCAGAGCACAAATTATTTTATACTCCAAAAGTTTTGAGAGAGTAGATAGAGCATGGGTGAACTATTAAATTCACCCATACAACTTCTTTAAGCTTATTATTGAAAGCGTTAGTTTCTTTGCTGGTAATAGGAGGATATTCTTGATGGAGGATAGCCTTTTCTTTATAGGGAGGAGGAATGATGGATGGTTTGAAAGCCTTTGCCATTGTTTCGAATGAGATGGTCCAATGGTTCATGCCATAGGATCACCCATTTTGTTTGAAACCAAAGTCTGATACAACGTTAAACAAAAGTCTGATGAGTGTCTGACCCACTATTACATTTGTTTTGAAAGGATTGTTTTTTTCATCATCATTTTGTTTATCATATTCACTAACTCCCCCCCCCCCCATCCATTCCAAATTGTACGTTGAAACCAGTACAGGTGGAACCCACGGGACCTGTCACTTTATCGAGGATTTCATCACATCTCAGTCAAGTCTCATGTGCAAGTATTTGCGCGTTTTGCGGCTTGCGGATCATTATTGAAATTTCGCTCAATGATTGTATAATAAAGACTAGGAATGTCATATTGACGTTTAAGTCAATTATGCTTTCTTCTGGCAACAGTTAATAAAGATAATTATCTTAGTAGCTTAATTTTGTTTATGAAGATAAAATACAACACTATACTTTGAAATTATATAATATTTTTTTACTCGTATTAAAGACCTTTTCTTTAAACTCTTTTTCTCAAAAAATTCCTTAAAAAATATCTGCTAAAGGGCAGTCACATTGTTAATATTATTATCTACGATACCTACAAAGTATTTATTGAGCATGCTTTTTGCATTTATTATCTCGCACAGTGGTCATTTCCTCATTACAATACTGATTCATAATTACAATATTTGATAATTGACGACAGGCGTGGACGAACGGTTTAGCGGTTGGTTTGTTGCGCGTAAAGTCCCGGGTTCGATCCCCGGTCGGAGCAAATATATGTTTCATAGCTTTCATTCGTAATATTTAATAATACTAAATATTGCAAACATTTGTTAATTAAAAAAAAAAGAGATGGATATTTGCTTCGGGTCTGGTTATCAAAGAGTGGTAGGCAGTGATACCCAGTCTGCCGATCCGGGGTAGTACCACCACTTACAAGTATACAGACCGTGCAGTGATTTGGTTGCGTTTCGGGATCAGCTTGTAAGTTGCCGATTCCATCTAGGCCGGCATAGTGGATGTGATTGCTACTCACAGTTACTGAATTGTAGTAGCAGTGACATTCATTCATGAACTACACTTCGGCTTAACATCAAGCGGGGTGCTGTCATATGTCGTCACAATAAAATTAAAAAAAAATATTATGCTGAAATACGCATATAAGTATTTATTTAAGAGAAACTTATAGCTTGTTTAACTATAAATGACGCGCCCCTCCACTTTATTAGTTTCTTTAAGTGTGTGAATACAAATATTTCTAACTAATATAACACTATACTTTATCATCGTGCTTCTCCTTTTGTGTCTAACCAGCAACTGAATGATCAATTACAATTGCATTTTCGGTGTGTTGCATTCATATTTTACATTCGCACGTGTGCTTAAATGCAGTGGAGGGGCGCGTCATTTCGGCTTAAACAGACTCTACAACTATGTACCTACTATTTTCTATAAAATTACAGAAAATAGTATAACAGGCAATCTAAGCACAATCTCATTATAATAATTGCAAATACTTATAAAAATGATTTCGCATATGTGTAAGCAGTAGCGTGGCAGGGGCAGAGAGGGCGGTCTGCCCCGGACGTCTTCTGGCTAATGTAGAATGAGTAATCTCTGCCTATCCCTGTGTGGCGTGACAAATTGATTGAAATGGTATTCTTACAGCAGCTATGCTGTGATAACATAGGTATATTATTTGTATCATCATCTCCTAATTTTTCTTAACTGTTTTTGTTTGACTATAGAGAAATAGGATTAATTTTATATGTAAGTTAACCTGCAACTGAAAATGGTATTAAGTAAAGTACTTTTTCTTTATTGTTGGTCTGGGATTATAAATATTGTGAAATAAAAAAAATATTTTAATATGTATAAGAAGTATACTTAGGTTACCTATATGTAAGTTAAACAATAAAGTTTTAATTTAAATAAACAACCTTTTATTTCTCTAACAATTAAGTTTAAAAATTCACAATGTAAAATATGCAAGTTATTGGGATATAAATGCCACACGAGTGCGAAACGTCGACCGAGCTTTTATGCCCCATCGTATATATTTTTTTATTGTGACACAACATTTGACCTTGACCTGCCTGATGATAAGCAAGAGAATGTCAAAGAGTGACGACGACAGAAAAAAAACGATTCAGTTTACTGCTGCCTCAGTCGCCGTCACTATGCCGGTCTAAGATGCTTCTTCACGCATTGCTTGAAGCATCCAAGGTTATAGGATGGAGAGAACACATGAGAAGAAAAGACGCACCGAACTTTTTAGTTCGACTGCCGATTCGATCGACATAATGCTGTCGATCGACAGGATGCTTATTGCTTTCCCCGACCATTTCGGGTGCGAAAAGACGAGGTAGGTTGAAGAGCTCCTCGGAACATTCTCTGTGGTGTAGGCGATAGAGGACGCACGGAGCCGCCATGTCTCTGTGTAGTTGCGGGGGCTTCAGAGTTCGTGTAACCTATGCATCACCTATAATAATTTGGACAGCTCGACGCTGTAATGAACCTAGGGCATTGAAAAGTTACGTGGAAGAGCCGTCCCAGAGATGCGAATAGTACTCCGCGCAAGAGCGAATTTGAGCCTTGTATAGAAAAAGCAGGCGAAGCTCAGGCGCGAAGAACCACCGCACCTTGTTCAGATTGCCAAGTTTGCTAAAGGTGGTCTTAATAGCCCGCTCGATGTGGGCTATTATGATTCGTACAGAAATCTATCCCCGCGGCCACACACACAATGAGAGTTGACAGAAACAGTCAGAGACATAGCGTGGCTGCGTTACTCGTCATACTGCTCGTTCTGCCCGGCAATCAATTTTTTTGTCGGTTTCGAGTCAGTTACAATGTTGTCCATCAGAGCAACGCGATGTACATCACGAGTAGGAGAGTGTGTGGCTGTTAGGGTAATATTTGCAGCAGCGCGAAGAGCCACATGCTGTGGCATATGGTATACCGTAAGGTGAGCCGCGACGATGTTTGACGTCGCACCGGACAAGGTAGGGAATTTTCATAACAGTTCAAGCGCATTAAAACTCATTGTTCAAATGAATAAAAAGTTGTTTTTGTCACTATAACGGCGACTGCATAACTATTTAACCAATGGCAATAAGTTTAATTTTCATTCCCTCCCATTGAAGTTGCGAGGTCGGCTTCCTGTCGGGTGCCGGTTAAATATAATGGAATATGTTTAGGTATAAGAAAAAAACAAACAATATTGAATAAATGTTTCTATTAGACAATTACAATGTTATATGAAAGCGCGGCAACAAACTTCTATCTCTAGAATTCACACACGAACATTATAACATGCTTGTACCTACATAAATATAATAGAAAGTGTACAAACATACAGGTACACTTCATTTAATATATTAAATTCATAATATGCATATATTTTTGATAAGATAGGAATTACATAATGTAACCATAAGCTAACCAAGAGTGTGATATAATTTTCCATACATTATAACGTGCCGTATTCATTATCCATCCTGCTTCACGTCCAGCCAAGGTGACCATTAATATGACCCCGACTACGTAAGGGAAAGTCCAAGAGCGTCAACAAATGAAAAAACCGACTTAGTTCACGGTTGCCTCAGTCGTCACTATGCGACTTGTCTTACGTAGAACTTTCTTTGCCCTCATTAAACATGCCACGCGCCAAGGTGGATTATAAATACGCCCTTATAAACTTAGATATTAAACAATAAGAGAAGATACGGCGTGAGCTTTATTGTGGAACAGATATCCCCACTACACGCAGAGTTACACCCACCGTTGCATCTCCGATTTCGTTACGAAAAATTTAACGAAAGTTATAGAAAATTTTGTCACAATGGGACGCGAGCGAGACAGAACGCAAGAGAGTAGGTGTGCTCTAACGGCAGTAGGTCGAGCTTTAAATTCAAGCGCGTCAGTTAGACGTAGTTTGCCAGTTTCACGTGTATTGTGTTTGTACCGTATCTTCCCCTTTTGCTAAATACGCCCCTATAAACTACAATGCGTCTAAAGCACTCAAACATGTGCCTATGAAGAACATACGCCAATGCTATCACGCGGATGTTACAAGCGTCGCCGTAGCCGATAGCTACAAAGTTCAATATTAACGGACTCTATACAATAACAGCATTTATTGTAAGCACTGTAGAGTCTTCTTTTGCATATCACTGTCCCGCATGTAACTTCCACGCGAGCGGCATTGGGGTTTCAGCCTAAAGTGAATATTGCATAGCTTGAGCTGTTTTATACTATACATATTTGATAATTAAGTCTACAATCTCATCATTAGATAGATATTAGCTATGCTCATGAGATTCCATTAAATACAATAACAAGAGCCTAAACGTGAATAACATACATGTAATTTAAGATAACTATTTTTCTATATAATGTTTAGAAGCTGACTATTATTTGACTTTTCGAGCTCTGCCTCTTTGTAAAGGTTTAACATGTAAAACCTTTACTATTGTCATTTTGATACTATTGCTTTAGAATCCACCAATCTAAGACCTGCTTGATTAGTCAGCCATTCCAAATACCTAAACGAAACATAGCCACTAGATCAGCTATACTCAACCTGCGGCCCGCCGGGCCTTTGTTATTGGCCCATCTGAAGTTACAAATTTATTTTAAACTTTGGGTCTACATATGTGTGCGAATCGCCTTTTCCAAATATTAAATACACAAAGAACATTTACAGAAACAAACTTACAGATTCTCATCTGGATGATGTTATAAGGATAGCATGCAGCGACAAGCCAGATCTTAATAAAGTTTTGAAAAAGTGTTCACAGTATTAAAAATCGCATTAAAACATATAAACATCTTTGTTAAAACTTCTTTTTTCATTAATAAAGTAACTACATCGTTAACTTGGAATTACGTTTTATATAAGACCTAAATAATTAATAACCATAAAATAATAATAGGCCCTCGACACCATGACGAAACGTGTTTCTGGCCCCTATAAAAAAAAGGTTGAGTATGGCTGCACTAGATAAATAAAGGTTAATATAGTGATTAACCACTGAACAAACAGCTAACATTATTTTAATGACACGCAAGTTATATATATATATATATATTAAGAAAGGTTAATAATCTTGTATTATATACAAATAACGCGAAATCTCTTCTATCACTACTAAACACTAGTTCGATTTGATAATAGTATTTACTGAGAATTTTGCTTTAACACATCAAGATCACCCAAATTTGAGACCTAGGTAGTTACAATAAGGGAATGTATAATGATAGTACATCTAAAACTAATAATAATTATGCTTACTATAATGAAAGTATAATCAAAATTAGTATTTACTAAACAATAATAACAGGAACCACAAAATATAATCAGCCATACAATTGAGATGGTTGTAACAAGCAAACTAAAACTGGTTTAAAATTATGGGGGTAGACTCAACCAATAAGCTCTCAAAAAGTATTATAAGTTTAACAAAATTAATATAAAAATGTTCACCTATTTATTAGTTAGAACTGCAAACTATGTACAAGTTTATAATAATTTATACACTTAACCTCTGCCTATATACACTTTGGTATATATTGGCCCAGAAAAGTGGATAGCTCATTGCTTGTAAGTAGTGTTTCATAATTTACAAATAAAAATAAAATAAAACAAATGATCAAACAAAGAAACTATCCACAACTTGCATTCAGAGCACTTGAAGCAAATGAATCAAAAATTTCCAAAACATCATATCTAAAATTAAATATTTTTAATAACATTAACTAAATAATAAATATACATAAAAATATACTTTGGAATATAAAAAAATATGATTGTACATTTCTAAAGATCAAACATCTTTTTGAGAATTTACGACTATTAACCACTGCAATAACTTAATATCAGTGCATATTTCACAAGTGTTAATTTTGACGGAAATATGCCAATAATATACGTATTCATGCTATTAATTAAATAAAAAGATTTTAAATCATATTAAGCATTATACAAGTTCTATTTTAAAACTGGTCGGCCAATAAATCACATATCTCTTGGGAGACAGATTCCTTGCTTGATCGGACTGTCAACCTGTACATTTGGGCTTGTTTGTTTGGCTCCAATCTCATGAGACAGCCCACTTGTTGCAGTCGTGTGTGAACAATACCAGCACAAACAAAGTTGTCAGGATTAGGATCAATTCCATCTAGAAGTTGCATACCAAAGCCACTCAGTTTTGTACGAGTTCCAGCCAAATCAATGGATCCCTGGGCTTTGAATATTTTCTGTGCTCTTTGTTGTTCACCTCCTAAATTCTTCCATCTAGCAAAGAAGGACTCTCCATTCATTTCAGTGGGTTCAAAGAATTTGTTCAGTGTCAATGGAAGCTTCATAGTTATTTTCTGAGGCACATTATTATAAACAAAAGACACCGACATACTGGGTGTATCTGTGTAGTCATCTATGCATTCCGCTGTTAGCATTTGTTGTATTTGAGCCCCAGCTGGCAGTATTGGCTCCATTGGTTTCATTTGTACATTCAACTTGCTTGCATCATTCCAATGTAACTCTGGCTGAACATTTTGAATCTGAAACTGTGTCTTGTTGCCATAGAACAGTCCAATTCTGCCCAAATTTTGGCGGTATTCACTTTTGACTCCAATTTGAATCAAATCATTTTCAAACAATACACCATTATTCTTAAATAAGAATTTCTTAAAGTTGTTTTGTTGCACTGTGTTGGGACTTGTTTTTGGTGCATTATAAAGATCTCCAAGTACATCAAGCAACCCATTACCTGTGGCAGGAGCTGATGCTGCAGGTGGAGTTGACAATCCCAACAAGTCAGCGCTTGAATTGTTAGTGGTAGCACTGTTTATGGATGCATTGATTACTGATGATGGTTGTGGACTCTTCGATTCTCTAGCATCATCAGGAATGCGGCCAGGTTTTTTCTTTTTCAAAACTGCTAGTATGGAAGACTCTCTTTCTGGGAAAGCTGGCATTTCTTCCAGGACTGTGGCCAACACATCAGAGCTAGCAACAATACTAAGTTGCAAATATTCAGAAGCCCTTTGCTGCAATTCTACATCAGCTGAACGAAGATTGGAGTCAGCACGGAACACCTCTTGGACTCTTCCTTTAATTTCAGGAAACAGATTGACAAGTTTAATGTATGTGGACAACAGCAAGGCTCTAGTAGCTGCAGAACATAAGTGGTACTTGGAATGTAGAAGCTGGAATTGAACTTGGGGTGAGGATCTTGTATCACCTGCAATCAAGTTGCCAAATTCACCAAGGATGTATCCACCCACTTTAACCATGTTTTCATGACAGGTTGGTGCCTGTAGGGCTTCAAAGACTGTTTTAGCAGCGTAACCTTGGACTTCCTCCCTATTGATGACAATTTGTATAACTCTATACCACACTTCTTCCGAGACATAATCTCCAGCAATTCTTATTAGATTCAATATCACATCCACATACCATGTGAAATCTGTGGCATATTTTTCTGCCAAAATGGCCACTTTAAGTACCATTTCCTCTCTGATGGAATAATCAGCCGTCTCTAAATATGCTAACATCTCTTGAACAATTTCTTCAGCATTGGTTTTATCACACATGGCATAAAGCAGATCTACAGCTTGTTGTCTTACAGACACATCCTTTTCCATCTTCATTGAGAGTATGACAACTTCTTGATGTTTCTTCACAGCTTCATGCGAAAATTCAGATGTTGCTAAATGACACATTGACTCCAAGGCCAAGTATCTGAGATTAGTTTCACGGTTACTCAAGAACTGACCAAGCTGATTGCAAGCACGGACTAATAAGTTAGGCTCACTATCATTGTGAATTATGAGACTTATAGCTTCAAATAATACAGCATTTTTAGCATTTGAATGTTGAACCTTCTTAGACTTGGGAGGCTCTTGGGCCTTATTGAAGATGGTCTCTAAACACTCAGAGAGACGGCCTCTTACTCCTGGCTCTTCAGATGGAGGAGTATAATTTTGAAGAAGTCTGAGAAGTTTTACTGACAGCCATGGAGCAGGAACAAAGTAATATGTATAATCCTGAAGATCTGTGTAGCTAGCTGTTACAATCCTGCTGAGTCTAGCCACAGCCAAAGTTACACAACCCTTGTATTCTTCTGGGTTTTTCTTAACCAGGGCATCAATCAATGAAGTGGCTGCAGTAACCACACCCATATGAGGATCATTGAGTAGATGAATGATCCTTGAAGTCCATTCACCTCCAGGAATGATTTCTGGAGATTTGCGGAACAATCTTAGTAAACACAAAGCAGCTGATTGTTTTACTACATCCATGGTGTCTCCAGACACTAACAACTTAGGAATCTCAGTAGCAAAGGCTTCAGCCATATCCTTGCTTCCAATGTTAGCAATGCATTGCAGCGCCAAGTTTACATGGATTGGGTTTCTTGACTGCAAATCATTCTTAATGCTCTGAATGATCAGCTTGATTAGATCACTGTTAGTGTTCACCAACACAGATATGAACAAATACCCAATCTGCTTCTCAGAATACTTGTTGGATGACAGTAAGTTGACCGCCTCCATATGACCGAAGTCGATATCATGGCCAAGTAGAAATATGAATAACAATTTGCATACGTACTTTTTCTTTTGGTAGCCATCTAAAGTTTTGTCACCTTTGAACTTGCTCCGTATGTTTGCTAACTCCTTGTTAATTCTTTTTATTTCTGCCTCTTTGCTTTTACAGTTTCTTATATCCGATATGAAGACTGCGAGCCCTCGCATTCCATCTCCCCTGACGGCAGGCATATTGCCAAGTGACTTGTCGAACACCAGCTTTATGCCTTTTTGGAACCTATGTCGCGAATAATACAGTCACGAGGACCCGCACTACACTAGAGGATTAACAAAATATCTTAACCCACTTTACTATTTTAGTAAATCGATGTTTTAAAGACCGTCATATAAGATAATGTTCAATAGAGAGCTTTCTTCTACAACGCCTTATGTCTATGATGAATGAAACGTCATTTTCAATTATTGTTTATGGATCAATCACAATAGCAAAGTACATGTAATACTATAATATTAAATATCCTATTTATTGATTGTAAATATTATTAGAAGCATATATATTCTAAATATAAGAATAATTAACTAGTAAAAATTCACTACGTCTTGTTAAAACTAAGTTGAACGCAGCAATTAATTATTTTTTGCAAATGTCACAATTTTTAGTGATGTGATGGATCTATTATAATTATTCCTAGGTATAATTCTTCCATTTAGTCAATTAACCTTTATTTATTTTTTTACATAAATATTTTTGTGTGTACAGAATATATTAACAGCGTCTGGGGCCGCATTCTGTTTCTCTTACGTGAGTGTTAAGTTGTCAAATATAAAGGATTCCATTATATAACGTAACATGGCATTCTATTTCTAAGAATTCGTACGTTATTAATGAAATGAAATGTCAATATAACGGAATCCTATAAAATGACAACCTAACGATTCCGGCCGTTATTTCGCATTCTGTTTTAGAGGAAACCTTTATTTAGCGGAGATTTTTGACAATCTTACGACAGAAAATAACACTCGCTTCTGAGGTCCCGTTAAATAAAGAAAAGAACAATATTTTGTGAAAACTGCATTATAGAATGTAAGTTTATTTATCATTGTCTTCTAAATAGTATATAAATACATTTAAATACAGTGTGTACCTTTATAAGTATGTAAATTCTAATAAATACTGTTTTGTGTTTCAGTTATATTTTCATTCGATTCGATTTGTCTGCCACCATTTATAGAAGTGAGTAGAGCTGCATTGAAGTAGAATAACAAGAAGACATTAATAGAATTAACAAACTCCTTTAAAAAAAGGGTAAAAAGAGCATTTGGTGTACTGTATATGCGTTGGAGATGCCTTCTAAGTAACTAAAGAGTGTTGCATTATAATACAGAGGTAATAATAGTTTAACAATAACAATAGTTGCTGTTTATGTGCTTAATATTCAATATGAAGTATACCAAGGGACAATACATTTGTCTGATGAACAAGCATTATGATATAAGTTAGTTGTACCTTAACTATATAAACTATATTTGGGCTAAACAGTGTTCTATCAGTGTAATAATTCACAATGATTAACTTTATATACACAAAACACTTTTTGACTAAAACACTGCTTATAAGGAGTTTATGTAATGTCTTTTTAATGAGTAAGAATCACTAATCAATGTGAATTACTAATTGAAATATTAACATTTATTTCAGAGATAATAAACCTAAGAGAATTCATCTAGTTGATCATTAGTACCTAACAAACAATAACCTGCTGAAGGGATAAATTTGCAAGATAATATGTTACAACACTTCCAGTAATATCAAATTTTATTCATTATTTTAATATTATGCTTATTATTCTTTTATTAAATTATAAAGATCTACTGAACTCGTTTTATTTTTAGCTTTTTTTATAATAGGGTATCTTGTGGGTTTTTGTCCACAGAGCCTTTCCATGATAAATTAAATGATTCTTGTATACCTATGAACAAACTATCCTTGCATCTTCGGCGTATGAGTTACAGGAATACTATTATGAATGTGGAATTACAAAACAGAGGTATGAAAGTGATTGTAAGTAAAACTTAAGTAATGTTTTCGGAGAGAGAGAATGAAATAGCAGAATGTGAGATAATGATAGTTGGAAAGAAAGTTGGACTAACCAAACAATTTGTTTACTTGGAAAGTGTGTTTACATGGGATAGAAAGGTTAAAGAAGGGTAATGTAGTGAATGGTGCTATCCATAGTATAATGAACAGCCATATATTGTTCAAAAATCACAAGGCTGTTTATAATGTAGAGTTTGTTACTACATTATTGTATGGAAGCCAACATTGGATATGGCAGAAGCATGAAAATAGAATATTTGCTGTAGAAATGTGGTTATGAAGGAGTGACGATAGTGGATAGAATGAGGAATAGCAAGGTGCGCTGAATAGATGTGATTTATAAGAATATGTAGTGACAAGGATTAAGGACAAAGGAATACCTCGATGGTTTCATATATTAAAGATACAATGGTGCGGGCAAATGTATTATTGATATATTTTGTTTCTTGAGTTTCAAGACAAGAATGTAAGTATGTAATAAATATTTTAAACATAACATATTTTAATCAAATAGTCACGCCCTTTCTCACATAGATAATGGAGCACCACTTGCCACGATCCTGACACAACTCCTTCGCTTCCTTCAAATTCACAATTCTCTTCATACAAGCTCTATGGTCATGGGCACTAGGTAAGCTAGCTTTCTTGAGGATGTCTCCGATTTGGTTGGCAAACACCCTCTTGGGCCTGCCTCGTTTAATGCATCCATTCACATGAGATTTATAAATTCTTTTCTTCAATCTACTTTCATTCATCCTTTCCATGTGCCCAAACCATCGAAGCATTCCTTTATCCTTGTCACTACAACCTCTTTCAAACCACATCTATCACGCACTGTGCAATAGCCTAATTCTATCCAATATTGTCATTCCACATACATTCCTTAACGATCGCATTTCTACAGCGTTAATTCTACTCTCATGCTTCTTCTGCCATACCCAACATCCATACATTAATGTAGGAACAAGCAGTGCATTACGAACATCAATCCGTGTCTTATCAGATATTATTGGGCTGTTCATTATACTATGGATGGCACCGTTCACTATGTTACCCTTTAAATTCCTTTCGTCAATCTACATTGACTAATCCTTTCCATGTGCCCAAACCATCGATGCATTCCTTTGTCAATCCTTGTCACTATCTTCTTTCAAACCACATGCAATATAAATATGTAAATGTGTTAACTGTAGTATGGTCATGCAAACAGAGATTCCCCAGTACAAAACCACTTTAATATATACAATGAATCTTTATTATATTACTTTGGTGGTCCTGTTTCTATGATACAAGCACTTTTAGTAGCTTGATATATAAATTACAACAAAATATTAAAATAAAATACAATTTTAGATTCAAAATTATTTATTATATCAATTTACCAAAGAGATCAATATTCAATCTAGTTTTATTATTACCTTTTAATTTTATTTATTATAAAATTATTGTCTCTGCCTATCCCTGTGGAAATCAAGGTGTGAATATGATGATAAATAGTATGTTTTATTATTATTATGACTAGTGTAAATGAATTATTTATAAATTGCTCCCACAAATGCAGCTTACATCTCCAATTGATTAAATCTTGTAAGTCAAGAGGACTTTTCTGAAATTCGAAGAATTCCTCCACCATCTGTAAAGTATAAATATAATGTTAAAGAGTTTATATTTATGTTTTCCCACTTTTGTACTACATATTAGATCCCTAAGTACTAAATATATGGGAAAAAGATATATTTACGAACTTGAAACAAAGGAAAGACGCCATGATTTGCCATATAATAATACGCAATTATATATTGCAAAACACCCTTATAGGGTAAAAATGGTCTTCTAAGGTTCAAGATGAAATTATTTCCCACAATATACATTTACAATGAATACTACAATTATCACCATTCTGTTTTTAGTAAAACAACAAAATATGATTACTTACACTTCATTATATCCTATTTTAAATTATAAGGCTACTTAGTACGAGATATAACAAATCTTTCTTATTTTTCTCTAAAAAATAGTATTTTGCTTTTTGTTTACATTTTTTTTCTGAAAGCATAGTGACAGTTGTAGTGAAGTACAATCTTACATCGACCTTAATATTTTATTAAAAATATGGATAAATAAAATTTATCAAGGTATATAATACTTCAAAACGGCTATTACCATTATTATTATAAATATTTAGTTAAGTTAAATAATTAATTAGGCGAAATATTTTATGTTGATTATAACAAACTAGACCGATAAATCAAATTTAGTTACATCACTGTCCGAAATAAACCGGAGTTCTGCACGTATGCGCCCGGGTGACGTTAAGAACGTGAGGCACCGTAGTGTAAAGGAATCCTTTATAATAGAATACGAATGTTAATAACGGAAATCGTTGCAACGTCATTTCGCTTACGAAATCCTTTAACTAACGTTTCCTTTAAAAGAAACAGAATCCCGCTGCTGTTTAAGTTACTTTATATTTCTAATGAAAAAAATGTTTTAAAATAAAGCGCACGCTTTTAACATCACTATGTGTTGAAAAACGTAGATGTCAGTTTGTTGTTCCTTGTTTCGTTTTTCTTTCTATTCGAGCGAAATATTTGGTTGGTTATGGTGTGTTCGGTCGTGTTATATTTTAGAAGTTAGAGTAATGAAACCGAATTATAAATAAATTTACAGCATTTGTGGTTAAATATTAATAAAGGAAAATAGCTGCAATGGTGTCGATTGAAATTGTGATTTGATATTTTGTGAGTGGCTGGCGGAGTCTAAAGTACACGAGGATTAACGAATGATGCAGTCTATATGCTGGACAGGTAGAGTCTTATCACGTGCTCTCCGAAATGGACTATCAAGTTTTTCTAACGCGGCAGAACTTACTTTGTCTAGAAAGAATCCGCATTTAGTGTCAGTTGTGTGTGGTTTTCCTAAAGATATAGCACATGGAAGATCGCTCAAGGGTCAATTTGGAGATGATGCCTGGTTTTCAACACACTTTAATAATGCAGATGTCATTGGTAAGTAAATAATTGCCCTTTTTTGTAACTTGAAGGGCATTGGATGGATGTATGATTTTTGTTTACTGTTTTTGTTTAAAATGCAAGTGTACGATGCACACAAAAAAGTAGAATTATTGTTATGGAATATGGATGCTAAAATTATATTATAAAAATTGCTATCTATATGTAAAGGCTTATAATTATTATGACAAATATGTAGACATTGGTTAAATAAATTATCAGTACTTATGTATAAAGTTCTTTTTAATAATAAATGAAGAATGTTAATAGGTTGAAATATACAAACAACCTTTATAAAATATTACTTAAACATATTTTATAGGCATTTATTTATATAATAATAATATTTATATGCAATAGGAAAGTGGCGTGAACTAAGTCACTTCACAGGCTGTATATTGTGGTGGTACTACCCTGGTTCTATAGACTTATTTTAGTACAATTATTATTATCTTAATTGCAGGTGTGGCAGACGGAGTTGGAGGATGGAGAGCATATGGTATTGATCCTGGGGAGTTCTCCGCATATCTCATGAAGACATGTGAGAGGCTCGTACGAATGGGTCACTTTAAAATGACAGATCCAGGAGATCTCTTAGCAAAATCATATTATGAACTTCTAGAACATAAGAAGCCCATCCTTGGTGAGTCAATATAATTATATTTTCTAAAGTTCATAATAATCAAAATGTTTATTATAAAAAAAAAATACAAAAATAACTAGAGTTTTAACTTTAGTTTTTAGGGAAGTTTCAAACCAAAAGTAAAATCAAAATAATTTAATAATATATTTTATGTGGTAAATTGGTACCTAAACCTTCTGAGTCTTTCTGTAAAACCAAATGTAAACTAGTGAAGTGATTTCCCTGAAGATTTAAAATATGTAAACTTATCAAAAACAAATTTAGATAAATTAAACATCGATCAATCATCAATCAAATTGTCACACCTTTTTCCCACAGGGTTAGACAATAGAATGCAACTTGCCACGATCCTGACACAACTTCCTTGCTTCCTTTACCTTTACAACTGAATAAATTAAACATAAGAAATAAAATGTTTTTTACAATTGATGCAGGTGAAGATAAAATATAAAGATAAGATATATTAATGAAAGCAGCTTTCTATTCATATTTATTAATATATAAAATATTTAGCCAGCTACTTACAGTTGTAAAATCAAAACCAAAATAAACGCGATAGTAAGCCGCATAAAATTTGTTTAATTCATTAATCAATGTTCGCGCAAAATCTAAGAAAATACTACTTACAGTTATTTAACTGTAGGTAGCAGTAGCAGTCACCTCCATTCATAGACTGCACTCCAGCTTAATATCAGGTGGGGTGCCGTCATATGTCAAACCTCAAGAATACATAAAAAAATGGAATGTTACTTTTAGCCTGATCCCAAAACAATACTTTACTTGAAAGTGGTAGTACTACCCTGGATCAGCAGGCTGCCTACCACACTTTTAGTTGAAACCTAGTAGGACAAATTTTCATTCTACAATAAATAATTGTAAACATTAAAATCCATATCTCTAATAAGCTATAAGTATGTGTAATAATTATCTTAGTATATTTTTATCTCATCAATCATTTTAATTCACAATGTTTATTTTTGTTTTGATTTGTATTGAATGTTATTGCTCACAAAACATGACGTCGCGTCGGTTGATAGGTAAAAAAGGCAAAATTATCTTACAATGCACTTTTTTTTTGTTCTTGTTTAATAAGGTTTTACTATTACATTTATGACTCACGCAAGCACAACAAGCAGGTTTGCCTGATATAATAGTGGAAAGTGGTGCTCTGTTGTGTTCGCCTATCCCTGATAGAATTGTGGCGTGATACATTGATAATGTTATTTTATTTAGGGAGTCTTGCTTTTAGCGACTTTTTTTCGTGTTTGCTTTGTGTAAATAAATTTTAGGTGTTTTCTGACCAAATCGGAGACATCCTCAAGAAAGCTAAGTTGCCTAGTGCCCATAACATAGCTTGTATGAAGCGAATTGTGAATGTAAAGAAAGCGAGGGAGTTGTGTCAGGATCGTGGCAAGTGGCGCTCCATTGTTTCTGCCTATTCCTGTAGGAAAAAGTTATTTTGTTATAATTGCCCTTGTCTTACATTTCAATGTTATTGTATTTTTTATTGTATTTCTATACTGAGCTACTAAACATGCTTGGATCATAGCAACCGGGCGACCAAAGTACATAGGTATATCATAGATACATTGCTACTGGTAGATGGTCTCTTTGTTTATAAGACCATTTTATAAAGCCGCATTAATTACGTAAGTAACATTAACAATAATGTTATTTCATTATCACTGTAGTAGCAGTCGCCTCCATTCATGGACCGCACGCCACCCTTATAGGCCAAGAGCCCGCCGCAAATATTTGTACGATTGTCAATCAATCAATCAAATTGTCACGCCTCTTTCCCACAGGGATAGGCAGAGACAATGGAGCGCCACTTACCACGATCCTTACACAACTCCCTTGCTTCCTTCACATCCACAATTCTCCTCATACAGGCCCTATGGTACGATTGCCAAACAGAATAATATGTTCAAAAAAGTTGATGTGTGAACGTGGCACTTTTTTTCTACTAGAGAAACAATTAATTTTCCATTTGATGATAATTTTAAGCTGTTACTCGATAGGTATAAAAATATGTAAAAAAAGTATTATTGGTATGTGGTATATATTATTTTTCTACTCATTTAGTAAATTTTAAGCACAATTTCAAGCTGGTGGCTTATAGCTAATTCAATCCCAAAAAATAACCTTAGAATCGATTTATTTACCTACCTAGGCAAAGATATATTTTGTGAATGTTTACGTGCTTAAAAACATTTTATTCTGTTGGGCGATCAAAGCAAACTTTTGCGGTGGGCTCCTGGCCTTTAACTTCAGGCAAAGTGCCATTTGTTAGGTCACAATAAAAAAAACTGCTTCTTTGGAGCTGTATTAAGGTCACATACGAGTACTACAGGAATACCACTATAATGAATGAACCAGTAAAGTTAATGAAATAGATATAAGTACATAAAATAATATTTAAAAAAACCTCAATTGATATATTTAAATGAACTTTGATACCACAAATTAGTTCCGATACAAATAAAATATTAAAAACAAACAAAAAAAAACTAGTTCTAATTTAATCATTTGTAGTTTTACGACCTCATTTCAAATAACTCGTTATTTTAATAATAAGTAGTATTTATTAATTTATTATAAAACTACTTTTCGTTATTAATGATCAACTTTTAATATCCCAGCTAAATGATTTATTTTATTGTGGCCTAACATATGACAGCACTTCGCCGTTTCTTAATCTGGATTGTGGTCCATGAATGGAGGTGACTGCTACTACAGTTTAATAACTGGAAGTAGCAGTCACATCCACTATGCCTTCCTAGTTGAAACCGGCAACTTACAAGCTGTTCCCAAAACGCGACTAAGTCACTGTACGGTCTGTATATTTGTAAGTGGTGGTACTACCCCGGGTCAACAGACTGGGCACCACTGCCTATCATACTACTAGCGCATCCTCCCGCACAGCTCCACTACTGCAGAAACATAATCAGTTAAGCGCTATCTATGCCCTAATATTTTAAATACGGATTATTAAGTATTATTATTATGTATTTGTTGTTTTATTTTTACAAATTGTCTTCATAATATTGCACCTATTTACCATTAATACTTTCTTAATGTCTTTAAGGTTTGGCTGTCAGAGAATCTCTAACGGCTTTAAGTCCGCCTTTGTATATAGTGCAATTAAGTTTTAAATAAATAATTTCCCATTTAAATTGTTTTATAATCATATTCACATGACTAAAATGCAGTTTATTTTAATCCTAATTTTTGTTTGGCTTAAAGCATTTTCTGCTTATGCCTGCTCCATAGTTACTTAAACCTTAATATACGATCTTCTCTGTTGAAATAAAATGCAGTCTTTTTTATCTTAATTTTTGTTGGGCTTAAAAAAAATCTGCTTACACCGGCCCCATAGTTACTTAAGCTTTAATATATCGTCCTATTACTGCAAATACCGACAATCTGCAAAAAACGCGTTTTGAGATATCGACAATTGAAAGTTTGAATGCTTGTTTATATTTTAAAATGTTAAATAGATGCATTGTATTTTTAAAAAAGCTAAACCCTATGTTATCTTGTTTGCTATTTTATTGCACAATGCATGTAGACTGTCTTTAAAATACATTAAAATTACGTTAAAAAAAATATAGTCGGCCATATACCCGGTTTTTCCTGTACAAATATATTCTTGTTTATTTCTTGTCCAAAGGCATCAATATCTAAAAATCAACTTAAAACGAATTTATTAGACATATAATTTACCTACAAGCAACAGGACAATAAAAAAATATTACAAGTTTTTGAGTTATTTTTATTTTATTGAAAAGATATACGGTTTTACCTGTACAACATTTTGGGATTCCTAACATATGGTGCTTTAAACCCACTGAATATGAATGATTTCAGCGGTATTTTTAAATTTAATAGTTTGTATACATACTTTGCGGCAATACTTTTTTATCCACGGACAAATGCTTTAAGTGGCAATTAATACACATAAAAATATAACTTATTGCATGATGTTAAAGTAGACTAACCGTTAGTTATTTGCTGCACCGCTGTGGTTAAAAGGGCAATAATAGTCAGTTAGTGGTTGATTGAAATGAACGTAGACGTTTTTTACTGTATTATTTTTATTTATTTATAGAAAACATTACAAATTAACTAATCGTCCTCCTCGCTACTGGTTTCAGACGCCGCGACATCGGGAACTCGATCCACAATGTCATTTTCACATTTAAGTGCGAGAAACCATCCATGGTATTCTTCCGGAATTACGCCTTTATGACATAAGCTTACTAAATCTTTTTTCTTTGCCGCGGAGATCGCTAGGGGCATGTTGTACAATTTTTGTAAACGGTGGCTTTGTACCATGTTTTCTGGTGTCGGTGGTGGTTCTACGGAATTGGGGTTCGATCTGTTACGCTGCTTCCATTTTCTTGTGCTGTATCTCGGGGCAGTTTGAGGAGATGTCGGCTTGTGAAATGTTACTGCGGGAGCCCTGGTGTCAAAGTTTAAATAATCTTCAGAGACGTCATAGTTGAAATAAATCCTATGATCGCCCTTCAAAAATTTCATTTTTTTAATTTTCAGCCACAACACTTTGTTGCCGTTGCAGTCTTTGGTTTTATTTTTTAATGTAACTTCGGCTAGTAGCTTTAGATCGTAGAACTCATTGAATTTGAATTCTTTTACATTGTACGGGGCTTTTTTTACCTTTTTATTACCGACTTTGTACATGTCTTTCGATCTGGCACTCTTAAAAATGTTCGTCCAGTCTGTCAACGAAAAAACATCCTTATGCTTCTTTGCACTTTCAATGCTGCTATGCATTGAGTCGGCTTCCATGTAGGAGTGCCCCGACTCCAGAAATTTCTGCTCAATAACATGCAGGTGGTCAATTTCGTTAACAGCCCAAAATAAAATAGCTGCAACATTTTGGTTGCGATTTTGACCACCGCAAGTGTCGGAGAATAGGGACACATGTGTTATGTCAGTAGAGATGCACTTCGACAAATAATAGTACAATATGGTACCGATTTCAGCACTGCCCTTTTTACCATGAACTTCGGACCAGGGAAAGCAAAAAGCGTTGTTCGGTAAAGCGCTCTCATATATGGTTAAATTGTATACGGTCAGCTTACGAACGTAGTAAAGCAAGCCTATCTTTGAAGTAGGTATTTGCAATATAGCCTGCAAGTCGAAAGAGACAGATAAAAAGGTTTGGTCAGTCTCTGCTCTCTGTTTGTCTTTTTCTTTTTCAGCTGCACATGCAATCTTCCTCTGTATGTGTTCGTTGTAAGACTGCTCTAAGTCAACTTTATGTGCATCCTGTGCTAGAAGAAACTTGTTGCAAATCTGGCACTGGTCTTTTTTCGGAACGAAGAAACTGAAATTAAACTGAGTTGCGAATATTCTTCGGTATGTTATGGCAGACACAGGGTTGTTGTTGCCATGCTTTTGTATATAAAGCTCGTACATTTTATTGATAGAAAGTGTGCTTTCTAAATATTTACGTTTTGATTGCTGTCTCACGTAATGACCAGCCATTGTGGGAAATGAATTGATATGGTCAACCACTTCTTGGACTTTTTCCGGTGGAGTTTTGTTCGGGGGAGTTAGGTGTCCTCGTCCATCTGCGCCAGCGTAGAATCCAAGCTCATCTCTGTGTTTGATAGCATCGCTGACAACTGAATGTGAGATGCTTAATGTAGAGCACAAAAATTTCTGGCAGACTTGCCGTTTCTCGGAGCCTATGTCAAAGAAACACATACTATAAGGTCTAACTGAGCGTTTTCTGTCAACGACGACTCTCTTTAATGGGAGGACTGTTAGACGAGCCAGCAAGAAGTTTTTCTTACTTTGGAAATCCAAATTCCAGTACATTCTGCAAATCTTGGATCGGTCTTGCTCGGTAAACACTTCTGTACATTTAAAGGTGCATTTTGCACAGTCGACTGTCTTAGGGACTTTTGGGGCTCTTATTTGGTTATTCGTGATATAAGATAATCCTTCTGCACGCCTTTTTCTTGCGATGTTTTTTTTGTACGCTTGTACGCGCAGATAGCTGGTTCTTCCTGTACGAATTCGCGACAATATTGCATAGATGTTACAGGTAAAACCACTAAAGGTGCTGTACAATTTTATGGCTGTACTATATGTAGGTAAATTAATGCAAAGCTATTCAGGAAAAACATGGTAAAGGTGCTTTGTATATTTAGCCTGACGTAAAATTTAAAAAATGCAGGTAAACTTGTATGCAAATACCAGATATGTACTCGTACAACTTTCTTTCAGAACATAAAATGTCTGTTAGGTCGTTAACAGAAATATGCAAAAAAACATAATGGGCTAGTTACAGTTTTTACTTGGACATAAAAATATGAATCGTTGCATTATCTTACACATTTCAGTTTTTGCCTGTACATAAATGTTATTAAATTAGTGATATGTTACTATACGTAAAAGCTATCTTTGTAACGAACGATCGTAACGAAATATTGGTTTTACCAGTTTGTAGGTCTTGAAAAGCTTATTCTTAAGGCCTATAAAAAACGATTTTGACAGAAAGTCACATTGTCGGTATTTGCAGTAATAGGACGATATAATCTACACCAGTGTTTCCCAACCTTTTTGGGCCATGCCCCATCTTAACATTTTAAATTTTTTTATGCCCCCCCCCCCACATAATTTGTCCCCTTTAAAAATTGTTTTGTTCCCTTAAGAAATATAAATTGCCCCCCTATGGGGCGTGGGGCCCACGTTGGGAAACACTGATCTACACTGACGAAATAAAATGCAGTTAAAACGATTAGCTTCCTTTGGAAATGTTGACATTGATAATATAATACGGCGTGGCCTTGTGGGCTATTTTCATACTGTTAACTATGTAAAATAATATACATAAGTTCCCTCTGCATATTGTACTCACTATTAGATGTCATCTCGTTAGGTTATATTAGTTTGCATATTTTAAAAACAAAACTTTCAATAACTTCAATAATGACGACAGGCGTGGACGAACGGTTTAGCGATTGGTTTGTTGCGCGTAAAGTCCCGGGTTCGATTCCCGGTCGGAGCAAATATTTGTTTCATAGCTTTTATTTGTAATATTAAATAACATTAAATATTTTAAATATTTGTTAATAAAAAAAAAGAGATGGGTATTTGCTTCGGGTCTGGTTATCAAAGAGTGGTAGGCAGTGATACCCAGTCTGCCGATCCGGAGTAATATCACCACCAAGTATACAGACCGTGAATTGATTTGGTCACGTTTCGGGATCAGCTTGTAAGTTTCCGGTTCCATCTAGGCCGGCATAGTGGATGTGATTGCTACTTACAGTTATTGAATTGTAGTAGCAGTGACATTCATTCATGGACCACACTTCGGCTTAACATATGTCGAGTCACAATAAAAACAGAAAAAATATATTGTGGGCAATTTTGGAATGGCTAGGAAAGACGCCAAATGCGTGGAGACACGCTTTGCAATTTTTACGATTGGTATTACCTTTTTTTGTGACGTTACATCTAATTTCGACTATCAGGGTAAGCAAGAGGAAACCCAAGGGCGCCAAAGACTGATAAACGTCCACAGTCGCCGTCACTTACTTTAGACTGATCGATAACAATAAACATTCACGAAAACATAACTTTAATCTTGATCCTCAGGCCGGAATAAAACTCTTCACCTAGGACCAATAATAACATTATCCTAGTTATGCAGTCACATTCACTATGCCGGCCTAGTTGGAACTGGCAACTTACGAGCTGATCCCGAAACACGACCAAATCACTTCACGGTCTGTATACTTGTAAGTGGTGGTACTACCCCGATCGGCAGACTGGGTACCACAGCCTACCACTCTTTTAAAACCTGGCATTAGTCTTTTTATTTATGCCAATATTGACTATGTTTTTTCGGCTAGAAGTAAGTGTCAGGTTATGACGTAATCAAACTTCGCATTTTCCATTACAATAATTTTTAATATTGATTTACATCTACAATACTTACATTTAAGAAAAAATGTTTAGTGACACTATTTATACATTACTAGAGTAACGAGTTTCATACGCCTTAAAACTTCATCTCGTAATTTGGAATAAAGCCAGGTAAAGACTCGTAATAATAATTAAAACAATTTTATTACTTTCAAAAGAACAATCGAAAACGCCAAAAGGCGATCGTGGTGTAGTGGCAGTGTAATGACTACGTAAGCCGAGTGGCACGGGTACGAAACCACTCACTGGTACCAATGTATCTTTGATATATGTACTTTGGTTGTCCTGTTTCTATGATACAAGCACTTTCGTAGCTTAGTATATAAATTTATATACAAAAAAACACCAGCCCCCCTAGCACGGCAATCCAAGAAACAAGACAAAGACCTGCAAAGAATATCAATGCAACTCATTTTAACCAGAACAGTGCATCAAAATGGCAAAATTATTTATTATTTTTTTTAAACATTTTGATGTGCCGGCCGTTTATTATTATTACGTTATTTGAAAATGAATTACTGTGATATCCCTTGCAGCTCTTTATCTTGATTGGATTGCCGTGCTAGGGGGGCAGGTGTGGAGTAATCTATATTAAAAGGTAGCCTGTGTCAATTCAGGCATAAGCCTTCATCATTATCAATTTCATCCGAATCCTCGTAAACTTTTGCTCTTAAATCCTAGTGAAGTTACAAACCGTGAAGTAACTGAGTCGCGTGCCGGTTCCAACTAGGCATAGTGAAGGTGACTGTTACTTACAGTTATTTAACAGTAGTAGCAGTTACCTCCATTCTTGGACCGCACTTCAGCTTGTTAAGGCGGGGTGCTGTCATATGTCACAGTAAAATAAAAACATTCTCTAATTTTATTTAGAGATTAATTAATGATTATGAGGCTTACTCTTTTAACCTAAAATAAGGTTCTTTCAATCATAGAAGAAAATCAATTATGGTTTGTCGATTTTCTAAAAGAATATATAGTTTTAATTTAATGTAGCTATGATAATGAACCATGATGCAAAGAAATGCGGTACAGTATCTCAACATATCTCGTTATCAGTTTTAGATAGTGTGAATTTGTTTTGCCGCCTCTTAACTGGGTTAAAGATGTTGATGCTCGCTCAATCAAACGTATGTTTATTTACAAACATTGCAAAGCTTTGTTTTGGGAAGATATCACTGAATTTAGTTTACTAAACAATCATTTTTAACACGCTTTATTAGCTTCACTTGTATGTATTGTATATTTTCACCCACTTTTAGAGTTCTGTATAATTTGAAAATTTGTACACACGTTGAAAATAGATGACAATTAGAATATTTCATTAGAATATTTTTTGACCGGCATAGTGACGGCGACTGAGGCAACCGTGAACTGACTCCGTTTTCAGTCGCCGGCACTCTTACATTTAATTCACTTTTTTAGTTGTTTTTAACTATAGTTTTATTTTTATTAAATATTCGTTTATTAGGAGTGGTAGGTACACGGTTGGTGGTCAATTGCCAAGTCTGCCGATCCGGGGTTTTACCACCACTTACAAGTATACACGGTATGTACATTTGTAAGTTACCGGTTTCAACTAGGCCGGCATATTGAATGCCACTGCTTATTACAATTAAATCTGTAGTAGCAGGTCACCCCTATTAAAGCACGTCGTCGAACCACAATAAAAGAAAAAAACAAAAAAAAAATTGTCAAACATTAATACTTATAACGTGCATTTTTAGAAATAGATTATATTTTTAACACACTTTTATTAGCTTGACTTGTATGTATGTAACTATGTAACGGAATCTTTCAAAATAATTTTCACCCACTTCTAGAGGTCTGAATCATTTGAAATTGTTTTACGCCGAAAAACCGATGACAATACAATAATTTCATTAAATATTTTTTTTTGCCGGCACAGTGACGGCGACTGAGGCAACCGTGAAATGACTCGGTTTTTTCAGTCGTTCTTGGACCTTCTCTTGTTTTCCATTTATCTATTTCCTGGTTCACATTGTCAATAAGCGTGCTTTTTGTTTTTAACTATAGTTTTATTAATAATAACTTTAGGGACTGATGGAATTAAATTGGTGTGATGTTATTTAACGTTTGTCTTAGAGACGTAAAATTAAGTATGCATATCATTAGGTATCATACATAAACAATTTTTAGTTTTTAATAGAATTTTAAAATAGTAGCGTTTCTATTTTCTAAAATTGTTAATGATGTTACTTAGTTTGTTTTTAATTTTAATTTTATACGGATTACGAAAGATGATAATCGAAAGTTTCATTAATTATAAAATTTTGGTTAACACATCAGTCTGCTATGCATAGTCCTGGGTTTGATTCCCGGTGGAAGCAACCCCAGTTTGTTTTATTGCACATTTATTTGTAATGTTTAATTAATAATTATAATATATTATTAATTACAAAAATTTGGTAATATAAAAAAACGAGAGATATTTGCTTCCAATATTGTTCCCTCCACTACAACCTCCACTTTTTTGCGTTTTGGGATTTTGTTTTTACTAAACTTTAGTGGCAGTCGCCTATTTATGGAGCGCTCTCCAGATTATTATCCCAGCAGAGCTCTCGTATGTCATTCCATAATAAAAAATATACGAAAGTGTTCATTTCCTAATAATTGTAAAAATTATTAAAAGTGTAAATTAAATACAACCTGCTTTCATTAATGATGTTTTCAATTACTTTAAAGATTGTCTAATTAATGTTTTTATTATGTTAAGTATAATTAAAATAATGATTATTTTATCAGCAATTGAACAGGCGGTCTGCCATTTGACACCTTCCAAAGGTTCAAATTAGGTAACCAACTCTTTGGCCTACTAACATACATAAATCGTATGACTTTTGCATAATTTTCAGTTTGTTTTATATATATATATCTAAATTAAATTAGATATATAAAGACAAACGACTACCATTTAAGCATCCACATTTTATCGACCGAATCGAACTAAGTCGAACTAAAAAGTTCGGTGCGTCTTTTCTTTGTAGAACAATTGACAAGTGGAATGCTTTGCCAGCCCATGTGTTCTCTCCATCCTATGACCTTGGATCCTTCAAGCGATGCGTGAAGAAGCACCTTAGGCCGGCATAGTAGCGGCGGCTGGGGCAGCCGGGAACTGACTCGGTTATTCCAGTCGTCGTCACTCTTGGACTTCCTCTTGCTTATCATCAGGCGAGTCGAAGTCAGATGTCGTGTCACAATAAAAAATAAAAAAAAAACTGTCGCCTTCAAATCAGTCAAATCAAATTGTCACGCTTTTTTCCCACAAAGATGGGCAGAGACAATGGAGGGCCACTTGTCGTCACTTGACACAATTTCCTTGCTTCCTTCACATTCACAATTCTCTTTATACAAGCTACACTAGACAACCTAGCTATCATATCTGAACGGAGACAGGCCACAATAAATAATAGCTTAATACGCACTATGTGTATCCGGTAACTGCTTCAGATATTTGTCTCTTTATCGTGTATGTAGGACCCCTTAGGGCACAGGAAGAGATCATGTGACATTTTTATTACAAGGCGCTTCCACACGCCCGAATAAACATTTTAATGACCCAGATAACAGAGTTTACGAGAGGTCGCGGCTATTGGGATCCGTAGTTTAAAAAAAATGTTCTCAGATTGATAACTTCCTAAACTTTTTATTACAGCATAGCGAGAGATACCAGTCAGTATTTTTTTAATGTGACTCGACATATGTCAGCATCCCTCCTAATGTTAAACTGAAGTGCGATCCATGAATGGAGGTGACTGCTACTTACAATTAAATAACTGTACATAGCACTTACATCCTATGCCGGCCTAGATGAAACTGGCAATTTATAAGCTGCCAGTTTCTCTTAAATCCCTAAACGTGACTAAGTCACTTCACGGTCTGTATACTGGTAAGAGGTGGTACTACCCCAGATCGGCAGACTCGGCACCAGTGCTTTACTATTTGATAACTGAAAATGACTACGACGCGAGTATGTAGGCGCCAAAGCGGGCCGGGTTTAATTCCTAGTCGCAACTGACTGGTGTACACGCGTGTTTTACATGATTTATTTATTCACTAATAAAAAAAAATATTTAACAACTTTTACCAAGCTCTTAATTTTTCCTTTTTTTTATATATCCTAATATTGTTTTATACTCAATAATTTGAATTGGTCTATCCACTTGGTCTTATGCGATTTGCATGAGGCGGCCATGATTAATGGAATTGACTAATATTGATCATGTAAACTTTTCACGTAATGTTATAAATTGTATAGAAGCGTAAAAAAAGCGCTGTCTTTATAGCTGCTCAGTATATGGATTGGCCTATTAGAAGAGCTCTGAAGGACTGCGGTGGGAGCAACGTTCGCCTAATTAACAATATTTTAAAATTTATTCACACTCGAAAAGCGAAAAGTAAGTAAGTAACAAAACAAGTTACTCCGCAGCTCAATTCCAGCGCTCTTTTTATCTGCCGTGATCTATACCTCCACTAGTTACCATATTTTTGCGTTGACGTAAATTGCGAATTTAGATGTGCCATACATATTTAAATGGTATACGTGAGGGAGATACATTTTGTGGAATTGTAAATGATTGCAATGTAGATATGCGTAAATGTCATGTTCAAGTTTATAATCGTAGTCTCTACAATCACTTAATTTTTTTTATATTTTTTTTTATTTGTTGGAACATTACTACACAGAGAAAGTTCCTTTTTTTCCTAACACATGGCAGCTCTATCGCGGAGAATGTTCCGAGGAGCTCTACACTTTTTCATACTTCGTCTTTTCATACCCGTGATCGGGGTTGGGGGAGGCATCCGCATTCTGTCGATCGAATCGCATGCGAACTAAAAGGTTCCTTCCAATTTTTCTTTGTAAAACAATCGTCCTATTATATGGTCTGGTAAAGCCACCACGGTTTTACCAGATCATATTATAGGACTTAGATCCTTTTTTTTATTGTGACACGACATCTGACCTCGACCCGCCTGATGATAAGCAAGAGGGGGTCCAAGAGTGATAACGACTGAAAAAAACGAGTTCACGGCTGTCCCAGTCACCGTCACTGTGCCGACCAAAAAAGCATGTATTCGAGCAACGCATAAAAAAAGCACCTTTTCGGGGCATACTGACGACAACTGAGGCAACTGTAAAATGAAATGGTTTCTTTAGTCGTCAGCGCTCTTGGACCTTGGATACAGTAATAAAAAAATGAGAACTATTTTCAATTAGACTTATTCTTTAATCTTTTTTTTTATTGTGACTCGACATATGACAGCACCCCGCTTGATGTTAAGCCGAAGTGTGATCCATGAATGAATGTCACTGCTACTACTACAAATTAATAACTGTGAGTAGCAATCACATCCACTATGCCTAGATGGAACCGGCAACTTACAGGCTGATCCCGAAACGTGACCAAATCACTTCACGGTCTGTATATTTGTAAGTGGTGGTACTACCCCGGATCGGCAGACTGGGTACCACTGCCTACCACTCTTTGACAACCAGACTCGAAGCAAAATATCCATATCTTTTTTTTATTAACAAATAGTTGCAATATTTAATATTATTAAATATTACAAATAAAAGCTATGAAACAAATATTTGCTCTGACCGGGGATCGAACCCGGGACTTTACGCGCAACAAACCAATCGCTAAACCGTTCGTCCACGCCTGTCGTCATCATAATTATTGTTATGATATAGCGCGCTATTACGATGTTATATGTGAGATTCTTTTAATATCAAGTTTTATTATAGGATTTGATCTCACTGCCTGACTCATGTTGAATCACCTTTATGGGAGTAATCCTCCGTTTACACCTACATAGAACCAAAAGTCACGATTTTGTCATTATGGTGACCGTCACAGGTTTCGTGCGCTTGTTAAATGCTATAGTTATTTATGTAAACATTAATGTTTAACTCTTTTATTATCGTTTTAGAAATTTCTGTTATTGTAAATTGCATTTTTACACACGTCTTATGATTAGCTAGAGTTTTAACCTAGTAAACTATTTTCAAATAAAAGGATATGATTTTTTTTTGCTCTTTGAATATGTTTTAACCGTTTTCTATATTGATTCTTCAGTCATGATTTATGACGTATTTTAAATAATGCTCTAGGACTTTTTTTTTTAACAAATCTCAACGTGTCCAAATACTTGAATTTTGCATTTAATATTTTATTTATATTAAAACTTTTTACAAAGGCGGACTTAATGCCGTTAGTCATCATAACAGTCAATCTTATGGACAAACAGAAATATAAGGATAATGTGCAAAATTATAATTAATTATTATAATAAAAAGCACTCTAAATTTACTCACTCTTCAAAAATTTGTCCAAATTAGAGACATCCTCAAGAAAGCTAGGTTGCCTAGTACTGCCTTAACCGTAGAGCTTGTATGAAAAGAATTGTGATTGTGAGGGAAGCGAGGGTGTTATGCCTGGATCGTAGCAGGTACACTGGAAAAGGGATAGAGAATGGAAAAGGAGTTAAAATTTGATTGATTGATATCATCTATTTCAGTGCTTTTACCACCAACCTTATTTATAATTCGATCTCTCCCAACACTACCTTGATGATCTTGTTGGGAAAACTTGGGGCTTCATGAGGCTAATGGATGAGATTCATGGGGATGAGACCACACTTCGTAGTTTTCTGAACGCAGTGTGTGTTTCGTTTATTGAAAAATATAAAAATGTATGTATATTAAATGTATTTTATGTTTGACAGGTAGCAGCACAGCCTGCGTGATGATCCTGGATCGTAATCAGAGTATGATGAGAGCTGCAAATATAGGTGATAGCGGCTATATGGTCGTTAGGGGTGGTCGGATAGTGCATCGGTCACATGAGCAGCAACATTATTTCAATACACCATTTCAACTTAGTTTACCGCCCCCTGGACATGATAGGAATGTACTTAGTGATAGGTAAGTCAGTTCGTATTTTTTTTTACTTATGATTCGACATCTTACTTCGACCTGACTGATGGGAAGCAAGAGGAGCTCCTAAAGAGCCGACGACTGACAAAACCGACTCAGTTCACAATTACCTAAGTCGCCGTCAAATATAACTATGCCGGCCAACATAAACTATTTACTTTTTATTAGTTATAATTAAAAAACAACTTGGTATTATATAATTGAATTGAAGCGTTCGTGGTGTAGTGGTAGTGCAATGGTCACACAAATCGAGAGCACAAGTTCAAAACCACTTGCCGCTACCAATGTATTCTTGATATATTTACTCGCCTTCATTAATGGATCGCACTCCAGCTTAACATCAGGCGGGGTGCTGCTTACTCTGGCTTTGTGTTAATGCATCAAATTATCTTCATGTGATACTTTGCCTCTAATAAGAAATGTTTAATATATCCGGTACATCTCAGGTAGCTGTTTTTATGCTTATAAAAATAACACACGTAGGTTTTATCGTCGTTCTTTCCATTTTATTTTATGACTTTTAAAATGCAAGTCATTCTTAAAAAAGATTACCACTTGAGGACAGGCGTGCAGTAATTGTTTAGCACACCACTTCGTTACGCGTGAAGTCCCTGGTTTGATTCCCGGTCAGAGCAAATATTTGTTTCTTATTTGGGATATTTAGTAAATAGATTGATTATAATAGAAAAAAATTACTTATTATTATTATTAAAAATCTTATCTTTATATATTGTATATTAACGAAGCTACGATGCGATGGTCGAAAACAATCTGAGGATTCACAACAATAGATAACCTTCACATATTATTTTCTTATCATACATTTAATTATCGGTTTATTGTATATCTTCATTATTGTGCTATATGCTGTGGATTTGCAAGTGCATGCTGATGATTGGTTATCATACGATTGATAATAAAAAAAAGTTGCAAGGGGGATTAAGGCAACGCAAGTCGTGGCTAGATATGAATTATGACACATAAAAAATCTTTAAAAAAAAATTTAAAAAATGATAAAATGCACAAAAAATTTCGAAAAAAACTCCAAAAAAAATGAAAAATTCTCTAAAACATTAAAGATGGAGTTTAATCCATGAATGGAATCGAATGCTACTATAGTTAAATAATTGGAAGTAGCAGTTGCATCCACAATCTCGACCTATTTGGAACAGGAAACTGCCAACTCAGGCCTCAGTCCGAAGCAGCAATGTCCGCACAACAACATTAGGCGAAACCTAACTACAGGGTTAGGCAGATACTTAAGTGATAGGCAATGGTGTCCAGTCTTCCAATCCGGTGTAGTACCACTACATACAAGTGTACAGATCGTAAATTGACTTAGTCGCTCTTTGGGACCACCTTGTAAGTTGCCGGTTGCAACTAGGCCAGCATGCGACTGTTACTTTCAGTTATTGAACTGTAGTAGCTGATATGTATTAAAGTAGGTAATTGTAAGTTTATATATTTGGTTGAGGGTATTTATGTTATTCTGTAATAAAGTCAGTCCGTTTCTAGAATCCGTGTGTTTCACTTGTCCCCTACATAACATTGGCGACGAGGATTGTTGTAAATTTTACAAATATATATTTCAATCATGCCTTTTGGGAAGATTGAACATTATGAAATTGGTGTGCATAGCTGGGACGCGTATATACGTCGAATAAAGCAATTTATTGCGCTAAATAAAATTGACAAAGAGCTACACGTAGCAACGTTGGTGACGCACGTGGGCGCATCATGTTACGAGCTCATGACCGATTTATGTGCACCGGACGAACCCGAAAAGAAGACATTTGACGATTTAGTGAAGATCGTGAAGGGGCATGTAGAACCACAGCGTTCGGAGATCGCCGAACGGCACATTTTCAGACAAAGAAAGCAAAAAGATGGGGAATCCGTGAGCGAGTACCTACAAAACTTAAAGCATCTCGCTAAAACGTGCGAGTTTAAACAGGTGCTTGAAGAGAACCTCAGAGATCAGTTTGTCTCCGGCTTACGAAGCGAGGAGATGCGGTCCAGGCTGTTTGCTGAAAGTAAAATCAACTATAAACGGGCAGTGGAATTGGCTTTGGCGCTGGAGGCAGCGGAGCGGCACGCAGGAACGGCGAGTGCTCAGGCGGCGGACAGCGCGGGACGCGAGGACGGCCTGCATCGGTTCGGACAGGCCGCGACGGCCCGGCGGCGCTCTCAGCCGAGCGCTGACCGACAGCAGAAAGCGTGCGCTTGCCGGCGTTGCGGCCGGAGCGGTCACGTGGAAGGTCGTTGCAGATACAAATATTTTACGTGTGATAAGTGTGGTGAAAAAGGGCATTTAAAAGTGATGTGCGTAAATAGTGAAAGTGCTAAACGAGGTAGTGAATATAAAAAAGGACAATTTTATTTCAATGATTTAGAAAATGTAAGCGATTCTAACTTTTTTTATAATGTATTAAGTAGCGTCGGCGATGGCCCTTATTATATAGATTTAAAGATTAATAATATTCCAATAAAATTTGAAGTGGACACAGGGAGTAAAATCTCTGCTATTTCTAAGAACTGTTTTAATAAGTATTTTAAAAATGAACAAATTGTTAATAAACCATTAATCTTAAAATCGTATACTGGCGAGGTCATCGAACCGTTGGGGTACATTAATGTTAAAGTCTCATTTAATAATAAGTCGGTCATTTTAAAATTGTATGTCATTAATAATGGCGGGCCTCCTTTAATGGGACGAAGTTGGATAAATGAATTATGCTTAAATGTAAGTCATTGTTTTAATTTATCGGAAAATAATGATGTATTAGTAACACGATTACTTCGTGAGGAGTTCGTAGATGTATTTGCTGAGGGGCTTGGGACATTTAAGACACCGATACGCCTGTATTTAACAGACGACCGGCCTGTGTTTATTAAAGCGAGACCGCTCCCGCTATCATTACGGTCGCGTGTTGAGGCAGAGTTATCAAGGTTACAAAACGAAAATGTTATTTACAAAGTAGATAGGTCTGATTATGGTACCCCAATCGTACCAATTGTTAAACGGGATGGCAATATACGGATTTGTGGGGATTATAAAGTAACAATAAATCCTATTTTAAAGGATTACCATTATCCGTTACCTCGAATCGAGGAATTGTTTACTACATTAGGGGGCGGCGAAGAATACACTAAGTTAGATTTGTCCCATGCTTATCAGCAATGCCTCCTCGAGGAGGAATCGCAGCCGATGACTGCAATCACCACACATATAGGCACGTTTGTGTATAAGAGGGTCCCTTTCGGACTGAAATGTATTCCGGAAAATTTTCAAAAAATCATGGAGGAGACGCTTAATGGGTTGCCGTCGACGGTTGTTTTTCTGGATGATATTTGTGTAACAGGGAAGAATAGGAAAGAACATTTAGATAATTTAAGGGCAGTGTTACATAGATTAAAATCAGCCGGCCTAAAGGTCAATTGGAATAAATGTGAGTTTTTCAAAAAGAACATTTGCTATTTAGGTTATAAAATAGACAAATTAGGGTTACATACCGATGAAAACAAAATAAAAGCCATAAAGGAGGCACCGGCGCCTAGGGATGTCACACAATTGAAATCCTTTTTGGGACTTATTAATTTTTATGCAAAATTTTGTACTAATATTAGCGATTTATTACAGCCTTTATATAATTTATTAAAAAAGGATATTAAGTGGTGTTGGGACGAAAGGTGTGAAAAAGCCTTTATAAGAATAAAACAAGTTTTGGTGGATGCTCCAGTGTTGGCACATTACGATCCAAGTTTAAAGTTAATATTATCGGTGGATAGTAGCGCGTATGGCTTAGGCGCGGTTTTGTCGCAGCGGCAGCGCGACGGCGTAGAACGGCCAGTGAGCTGTGCGTCACGCACACTTAATGCCGCTGAGCGCAATTACTCTCAGTTAGACAAAGAGGCGCTCGCAATCGTGTTTGGGGTGACAAAACATCATCAATATTTGTATGGAAGGCACTTTATTTTGCGTAGTGATCATCGGGCTTTGAGTTATATATTTCATAAAAATAAAGGCTTACCACAGACGGCGGCCAGCAGGCTACAACGGTACGCGGTGCGCCTGGCGGCATACGACTTCGATATAGAATTTGTATCTTCGGCACGCAATTATCAAGCGGACGCATTGTCCAGACTTCCATTGAACTATTTAAATAATAATAATTTAACTGATTATTGCAGTTATTTAAATTACGTTCAAGAGGATTTTCCCGTGAATTGCAAAGATATTAAAAAGGAAACAAATAAAGATCCCATTTTGAGTAAAGTTTTAGGTTATGTTATGTTCGGTTGGCCATCGGTAGTGAGTGATAAGAATATTAAATCTTATTTTAATAGAAGAGAGAATTTGCACGCAGAACATGGATGTTTAGTGTGGGGTTATAGGATAATAATTCCGGCTGTTTTACAAAAAAATATTTTAAATGAAATACATACTGGTCATCCTGGAATAGTGAAAATGAAACAGATAGCTCGGAATTATGTATGGTGGCCTGGTTTGGATGACGACATCGAGCGGATGTGTCATGAATGCGCGGCGTGCGCGGCTGTCCGCGCTCAGCCGCCAGTGGCGCCCTTGCACTCTTGGAGTTGGCCTACAGAGCCATGGGCGAGGCTGAATGTTGATTTTTTAGGGCCGTATAAAAACAAATATTATTTAGTTATTATTGACGCGCATTCAAAATGGATTGAAGTTGAACCCGTTCATAATATATCGGCTAAAACTGTCATATCGCATTTCCGTAAAATCTTTGCACGTTTCGGTCTACCAAGACAGATAGTCAGCGATAATGGGCCTCCGTTTTCTTCAATTGAGTGGGATAGTTATTTACAAAAAAATGGCATCAAACGGACTTTAGTGGCCCCTTATCACCCTTCCAGTAATGGGGCCGCAGAGAATGCGGTTAGAATTATAAAGCAGGTTCTTAAAAAGGCAACTAGTGAAAATGTTGACTATGAGACCGCTCTTAGTCGATTTTTGTTTACATATAGGAACACGGAACATAGTACGACAGGCCGAGAACCCGCAGTCGCGTTATTAGGTCGCAGGTTACGTGGTCGTTTAGATCTCATAAGACCGGAGACGGAGGCATTAGTACGTGAGTCGCAACAGACACAACAGGAACGCCGTGGCGCGGTGTTACGAGAAGCGGAGCCAGGTGACTCGGTGTTGATACGTAATTATTCCAAACATGGCGGTAAATGGATTAAAGGGGTAGTTTCGGAGAGAACCGGACCCGTGTCGTATAAAGTTAAGTCGGTCGACAATCAGGTTCTCAGGAGACATGTCGATCAAATGCATATTAACAAAAAACATTCGTTATCACAGTTAGATATTAATAATAGTACTAAGAATGAATTAGGAGAAAAGCATGAAATTAGTGGGGAGGATGTAGATGTAGATGTCATCGATGTCAATGAGTCACCATCTGAGATGGTAAGTGCGAGTTCATCGAGGTTAGATGACACGTTTGGGTCAGCACATTCGGAGTCATCATCAGAATTGTCACCGATCCCAACACCATATCGCATTACTTTACGTCCCCAAAATAAACGTGGTATAAATTAAATAAAGTGTTGGTTTGTTTTAGTATATACATGTATGTAGTTAGATGATTGTTTCAACTTAGTATTAATTATATTTATTGTTAGTGGTTTGTTATTTTAAGGAGAAGATGATGATATGTATTAAAGTAGGTAATTGTAAGTTTATATATTTGGTTGAGGGTATTTATGTTATTCTGTAATAAAGTCAGTCCGTTTCTAGAATCCGTGTGTTTCACTTGTCCCCTACATAACAGTAGCATTCTCCACACCGCACTCAAGCTTAACACAATAAAAAAGTAGACACAGATAAAGATGTTTGTGGTGTTCATGATTCTGACACTATTCTCTCTCCACTATCAAGGCCCCGTGGTGTTAGTAGTAGTGTAATGGTTAGATAAAGAGAAAGCACGGATTTAAAACCACTTGCCTGTACCAATGTATCTTTGATATTATGTCGTTCAGTTTCTATGGATATTTTTCATCATTGTCATCATCAGCCAGAACTGCTGAACTAATGCCCTTTAGAACGCCATTTCGAACGACAAGATGCCAGTTGCATCCACTAATTATTCGTAACTTTCACTTTGTCGTCAGTCCACCTAGAGGGAGGCCTACCTATGCTGCGTCTTCCGGTTTGTAGTCTCTACTCTAGAACCTTTCTTCTCCATCGGTTGTCGGTTTTTCGAGCGATGTGGCCTGTCCATTACCACTTCAGCTTTTTATGGATGTTTTAGTAGCTTGATATAGAAATGTAAATAAATGAATAAAAATTGGGGATGTAAAGTCATTAGTCATCTTTTCAATAATTGAAACTTTAATTAAAGCAAGTGTATGTGACCAGGGCCGTCTTTACCCGGGGGTTCAAGGGGTGCGGTGCACCCGGGCGCAAAGTCCTAGGGGGCGCATACGAAAAACTATCAGTGAACCCCACGTATAATTTAATTTCAGAGGAATAAATAAATGAAACAAAAAAATTATACAGCGTTTTTTTTGTTGTTGACAAAACTGGGAAGTGTAGGCTGACTTTCGCACCCGGGCGCCAAATAGGCTTAAGACGGCCCTGTATGTGACGCATTCTTTGTAATTCGAACAGCTCACCTAGTCTATATATTGCATCAACTATTTATTATACATTTGTGTAAATATCATATGTTTTCTTTTTTGATAATGCTATTGCTATGAGTAGTTTTATCAAGGTGAAGAAAATATCTTTTTTTTGTCAGTTTGGAAAAACAAATAATGTTTACTTTCTTATGTTTATTATAATGTTTTCTTCTTCTCAACGGAAACTTTTTTTTATCTTGACTCGACATATGACAGTACCCCGATTGATATTAAGTTGGAGTGCGGTCCATGAATTAAGATGACTGCTACTACAGTTAAATAAATACAAGTAGCAGTTACATCCACTATCTCTGGGCCCAGTTCGAAACGGCAACTTACAAGTTGATACCGAAACACGACTAAGTCACTTAACCGGCTGTATTTTTGTAAGTCGTTATGCTACCCCGGTTCGTCAGACTGGGAACCTCTGCCTTCAACTCTTTGAAAGTACTTCAGAAATCTCACAATATAATAGTACAAGGTTTGAATATAACCCATAAACGTAGAGAATTGTGGATGTTGTGTCAGGACTGTGGCAAGTGGCGATCCATTGTCTCTTTCTATCCCTGTGGGAGAAAGGCGTGACAATTTGATTGCTTTAAGGTTTAAATATAGCCTAAGTTTTGTTACCATCCCATGCATCTCTGAGACAATTGGCATTATTTTCTTCCGTGCCCAGTCAGTGTACCATCAGTGTTCTATGGTTATCAGTTCATGTATGTTGATTTACTGTTGTTTACCATCTTAGCAGCGGTTATACGAGTAAGTTTACCCAGTGTAACCTCAGCCCTTCATACTTTTTTTTACCTACTTTTAAAAAACTATTTACTTTATAAATATTATTCTACTAAGATCAGAATTTCCAAGAACACTTGAGGTGTGACGCGTTTCATTTACAACTTGTACATTTATTGTCAATAGCGGTTAGAGTTTAGACTATACAATTTATGGAGGTCGCATGACGTAAATTCTTCTGAACATATTTTCTAATAGTTTTGTATTAAGTTGTAGTAGGTAAGGTATACACTACAGCTTAACGCATTTCCAAAATATTACATAGTTACGACAGGCGTGGCCGAACGGTTAGCGATTGGTTTGTCCCTGGTCCGATTCCCGGTCGGAGCAAAGATTTGTTTCATAGCTTTTTAAATATTGCAAATATTTGTTAAAAAATAAAAAAAGGGGAAAATAAGCTTCGTGTCTGGTTATCAAAGAGTGGTAGGCAGTGGTACCCAGCCTGCCGATCCGGGGTAGTACCACCATTTACAAGTATACAAGTATATAAAGTGATTTGGCCGCGTTACGGGAGCAGCTTGTAAGTTGCCGGGTCCATCTAGGCCGGTGGATGTGATTGCTACTTACAGTTATTTAATTGTGTTAGCAGCGACTATTCATTCATGGACCACACTCCAGTTTAACATCAAGCAGGGTGCTGTCACACGTCGAGTATCAATAAAATAAAAAAACTTTTAACAAAAAATGTCACTGACTTTCTGAACCACCAATAGTCACCACACTAAAAAGCGAAAAATAATAGCCATGCCTAAGTAGCACATATAGTGGTCAGTAAGCAGCACTATTTGAATTCAGTACAAAGCCTGAAACAAAATAAAAACTTACAAATTAAACTTAACGATATAAAGAGCCACATGGAAAACAGTTTTAAAATAAAAAAGAATCATCAAAATTGGTAGTGTACAATAAAATATTACATTATTTTATAACGTTATACTACTAATATATGATTAAAAAAATTACATCATTGAAATATTAAAAACCAAGCAATGCAAATCAAATACAAAGGTTGATTGATCCCCACCACGGTCACGGTCCTGTGGCAGGCCCCATGGGCCCTCCATCCTACATTGCATCGCTTTCTCGAACATTCAACTCACATCTAATTTCGGATTACTTGATTAAAATAAATCAAAAAATGTGTCTTTTATATTATTTATTAATATAACTCAGCATTCTATAATCATTAAGGTCCTTAGTGATGAACACATATTTATATTACTATGTGTACTTCTGCCAAATCTCATGAAAAAAAGCCAATTTTATACACCATCATTAGCCAGAAGGCGTCCACTGCTGAACATAGACCGTATACGTAGTATTATTACCTAAATGCCGCCATTTCGACATCTCAGTTGCATCCACCGGTTATTCGTGACTTTCAACATGTCGTCTGTGGGACACCTACCTACGCTGCGTCTTCCGGTTTGTGGTCTCCACTCTGGAATCTTTCTTCCTCATCAGTAGTCGGTTCTTCGAGCGATTTAATACACCATTCAATGACAAATTCACAAGTGGAAGATGAAAATTTCCTGGCTACCTTCTTAGTGGCCTGCTGGAAGCGGTTTCCTGGGTTTCCTATTACCTTTATCAAATCCTCCATCTTGTGGACTAACGACGCTGCGTTTTCGTTTATGCGGTCTTCATTCCATTAAATACAATAAAGAACAAAATTACCGTATATAATTTTTACTTTTTAGAAAGTAGAGGAATTTGTAGAGGAAACTGTATTATTCTATTGTGAGTTTATTTCTTTTTGTATGGCCTCCATCCATTCGAACGGAACGGTATTGTTGACAAATGCTGTGGCCATTAAAAGTGGTAGGGAATTATCTATTACACAATTGGAGTTGTTTAAAAAACATTTTTAGTATTCAGTTGCAGTCCAAAGTACAGTTTAACTTTGGACGTGTACTTTTTGATTTTTGACTAGCTGAGCCGGCAGACTTCGTACTGCCTCAATCGATAAATAAAAGACTTAAACTTTTGTATAAAATAAACAAACAAAAGGAATCCATAATTAATAGAAAAATGCTCGGTATGAATAAAGGTTTATTATTTTCGAATAATTACACATGATGTTGCTTACTTACAAAACAGAGTTTTCCTGAAATACTGGCTATTTTTAAGGTTTCAATTTGATATTGACAGACACACACAGTTATGATACAGTTGTTAATCAATTTAAAGCTTTCTAATAAACTATATTTTTTGTTTTGTTTTGTGGTGCGTAAATAAACAAAGATGACGGGTTTCCGACGCGCGAACACACGATTTGCCTGATGGTAAGCAAGTTCAAGTTTAGCGCCGACGACTGAAAAAAAAAACCGATTTAGTTTACGACTATTTATTTATTTATTTATATCTCAGTCGCCGTCACTATGTAAGTCAAAGGTGTCTTTACACACTGCGCTTGAAGGATCCATGGTTATAAAATGTCACTTGTCGAAGGTATCGCAGTAAAAGGCAACCGTGGTGTAGTGGCAGTGCAATGGTTACACATACCGAGTGCACGAGTTCAAACTACCCACCGGCACTAATGTGTCTTTGATATATGTACTTTGGTTGTTCTGTTTTTATGATACAAGCACTTTAGTGGCTTAGTATAGAAATGTAAAAAATAACATAATAATAAAAATATTAGGTATGAACAAGGTTAAAGAGGTCTCCAGAACATTATGTTACTCCTGTGGTAGGGAATAAAGAATAAACTTTTTCTTGTAAAAATTATAAAATACAGGTGTAGAGCTTAAAGGTGTGATTCCGACGGCGACTAGAGACCGTCATTGTATTTTGTGCAATTTTTATGTGTTGCCTTAGTCGCCGTCACTATGCCGGCCAAATGTGATTTTAACGCTTAACTGTGCCGATTCGGTCGAGAGAATGCAGTTACTTCCTCCGACATGTGCAGGAGCAAAAACAAGGTAGAAAGAAGGTTTTTTTGCAACTTTTTTCAAAATATTTTTTTTAATAAAAAATGTAAATCTCATGATGGTTTGATACAAGCTGCGCGCCAGATGTAAATAAAATGACGGTCTTTAAAACGCAAGTCCATAGTCCATGGCCTGAGCCTCTTTATATCTTGTAAACAGTGGTTTTATTTTCTTCACATCATAATAAATAACGTTTACTTATAGTCCGGTCAATTTAGACATTCGAAGCTACATAAATTCCCACCAAGCTGAAAATCGGTAAGATTGTTTAAAATACAATGAAAAATAAAATTTGAAAGTTCCCCATCATTCCCCTGTAAGGAAAAATTTTTATTCAAGGTCAAAGGTCAAAATAATGAGTTTTTCGCGATTTTCAGCAAAACGGTAAGTTTTATCATAAAAATAACTCAGACAAAATTGTAGATCATAAAATTATCTACAAAAAATATATCAATACTTTTTTTCCTACGAGCCACCGTTTTTGAGATATAATGATTCAAAAAGTTGTAAAAGTTGTAATTGTCATAATATGCACACGTTTCCACGCCACCTATGAGGTAGTGTACTTAGCGCGATTTTTTAACGTGGTTTCCCCAGTAGGCCTATTCCACAGGTCAGTTGTGATCCTGTTTAATTTGAAACTAATGCAAAATAATGGATATTAGCAGAGATTAAAAGAACAAAAGCAACTTAAGTTGAAAAAAGTAGTGAAATTTAATCGTCCGAGTCGTAACTTTCGAATTATTCTTCTTGATTTTCTTGTTCTTGTTCATCTTGTTTATCTTCTTCTTGTTCTTGTTCTTCATCTTCATCCTGAGTACATGTAAACTGCGTTAATAGCGATGTGTCCTCGTTGGAATCAAATGGATCCTCTACTGTTGGTGATTCGATATTAGAGCACGACTGGCCTTGACATTGTGTACATGCCAGAGAACAAAACAGTCCGACTTTTTTACAACCACATTTAGCACTGCATCCCTTTTTGCAGTTGCAAAAAATTGTGTTTAGCAGTTTCTCCGGCGCAGGTGGAAGAAAAGTTTGCACTGGTTCTAATGAATTGTTGACCAACTTCCAACCCCAGTCTGTAGGGTCCAGCTGATACTTGAACCACTTGAACTTGGTAATATACCCGAAAAAGATGTTGATGAGCAGCAACTGAGGTTGGAGGAAGACAAGCCTATTGTACTTGTTTTTTACTTTTGGTGTTTTTAAAGAAACATGCGTATCTATACTTATCTAAGCAGGTAGTTTTCTTAGGAGCTCCGTACATAGATAGAAGAAAGCGAATGCCGATATAACTAATGTATATTTTATATTATTAGTATACTGTTATAAGTTACAATGACCTATAGAAAAATATTTTAACATTTATTACAACTATAGAGATATATATACGTGGCGTACTCATGCATATTATGACGATTACAACTTTTTAAATCGATATATCTCAAAAACGGTGGCTCGTAGGTAAAAAGAATTGATACATTTTTTGTAGATAATTTTATGATCTACAAATTTGTCTGAGTTATTTTTATAATAAAACTTACCGTTTTGCTGAAAATCGCGAAAAACTCGTTATTTTGACCTTTGACCTTGAATAAAAAAAATTCCTTACAGGGGAATGATGGGGAACTTTCAAATTTTATTTTTCATTGTATTTTAAACAATCTTACCGATTTTCAGCTTGGTGGGAATTTATGTAGCTTCACTCTTATTATTTGGTCTAATTTGACCGGACTATTACTTACTTAATATACGTTTACGAAGCTTTTTATTACCGACAGTCTTTCCTTAAATTTCTCTATCCATTTATCTTATAGCACGACAATCCAAGAAGTAAGATAAAAAACTGCAAAGAATATTATTGTAACTCATTTTATATAACTTACCAGAACAGTGCTTAAATATGGAAAAATATATTTAAAGTTTCTGTATACACAAAACAACGTTGAAAACTTTAATAAATATTTTTTTAATTATTTTAATTGATATATTACGTTATTTAACATGAGTTACAATATTATTCCTTGCATGTCGTTACTTTGTTTATTGGATTGCCGTCCTGGGGGGGCAGCTATCCTAAAATAGTTTTGGTATACGCTCTTTTCTACGTATTATAATTTAAAACTTTTATGCCTGATTGTACAAAACAACTTTATTCTTAGATATAAATATATTTTTTTTATTTCAAATACAAATATGTTTAATATTAAAAAGTTTTTCAATAACAATAAGCACTAGTGACCACCAGGCATTGCGGTGGTCGAACCCCACACTAGGCATTGCCTGACCCTTACAAGCGTATTATACAGTAAAGAAAAACTTTACAAGCTTTTCTTTACTATTTACAAACCAAATAATAACTATGCAGGCAAAAAAATAAAACAAATTAAGCAAAACTAAATTATTTATGTTATATTAAATATACATTTCAATTGTTACATAAAAATTTACTTTAATAGTTTCCGAATCGCCAGTAAAAAGAATAATAATAATATTATTATTCTTTATATTATAATGTGCAATTCGGACAAATGTCTGGAATATATTTGTGAAATGAAAATAATTCATTAGCATGGGCATGTTCTCAGCATGCGCTTGCTCATCATCAGATTCTACCATGGCTTCGAAAAGGCATATGGCGAGAAGAAGGACGCAAGAAACTAGCAAATCTCACTCTAAAATCTCTTCCCACAGGAATACCCGAGGGAAGAGGCCTCGCCCACCAGAGGTCCCTCTCCCTCCCTTAGCCAACTAGTTCCCCCAGTATAATACCTCACAGTCATTGACTCCAAAGTCGGGCTTCACTTGCCTTTGGAGTCAATTATATTTCTCATGGAGGGCTTCACGGGGGATCCACCACTTAATCGCGCTGATATATCCCAATGGAATACGGCAATTCGTCTCACAAAAAAAAACTCGTCAATTGTAGCCTGTACTTACAAATATTACCAACTATTAGGTATGTATATAAAAAATAAAGTAAATATATCTGAGTTAAAGCCATAAAATTTCTTAAAAAAAAACAGTTTCAAAATGGCGTCTTATTATTAAAAAACGTATTTACGTAATTATTAATCAATAATCAGTAAGTGAAAGGTCAATCGTCTGATCGTAAACGGTCATTTCATCTCACTTTGATATCGATACATGTATAAAACTTTATCTTCTGATGTTTATTATTTTCAAACTTAAGTTCAAAGTTTATGCTGACCTAGAACTATGTTAAGTATCTACATATCTACAGATTTGTTTTGGTCTTGCGCAGATTAACTTCCCTTCTAATTAGTTTAATATAATTATTTTGTTTACATCTAATAACATGGTTTAGGTATCATTCTATACCAGACACTATACGGTCCCGTACGATAAACGCTGGGCCTCCAACAGACTATCTTAGATAGATAATTAGTACTCGTATTTATCTGGATAGCAATGTTTAAAAACCTAAATAGAAGAATGGTAAACAGGCAGTTGTTTGTTGATTTGCACATTGTGCCGATCTGGGGTAGTACCACTTTCAAGTACAGACCGTGAAGTGACTTAGTCGCGCCGGTTCCAACTAGGCCGGCATGCAGTCATTTAACATTCGTGGACTGCAACTTTAGGCAAGGTACTGGTATATTTATTGGGACGCGACATTTGACTTCAACTTGTCTGATGGTTAGCAAGTAGCAAAGGGAAATCCGAGAGCGCCGACGACTGATTAAACGTTTCAGTTTCCGGTAGCCTCAGTCGCCGCCACTATACCTGTCAAAAATGTATGCAAGATCAAACTCTATTAATCATTTTTAATTTATTGTTACGGTATATTTGATCTGTCATTTAATCTTTTACTTTCGGAAAAATAATGGCAGGTGTTCATATTTTCCCCAATGTTTGGTGGCGCGTAAATATTAGTTTTGGCCTTGCTACGGCAACCGTAAAATGGTTTTTTTTATAATGACTCGACATAATAACACCCCCTTCTGATGTTAAGCTGGAGTACGGTACGTGAATGGGGAGGTCACTGCTACTACAGCTCAATAACTGTAAGTAGCAGTTGCATCTACTATGTCGGCCTAGTTAAAAAATGGCAACTTGCTAACTGATTTCAAAACGCGGCTAAGTCACTTCACGGTCTATCTCTATGCTAAGTAAGTGGTGGTACTGTAACCCTCAGAGGCCTAGGAGCCGTTTCCTATGGGCGTAAAAATAAACTGAAAAGAGTTTATTGCAAAGAACATTAATTGTTATGTTTAAAATAGATTGATGTTCGATAAAAGATTCTGACAGGGCCATCTAGCAGGGTGGTCGGAGATTCTAAATTAATGTAGATTTCTCTTCTTATTTATTGTATAGTCTTTTGTAATGAATTAAACAAATTTTATGCGGCTTACTATCAGAGAGAGTACTTCTTCGCCACGATGGCTGCAAAGCTCTCGAAACGTCGGAATAATAAAAAAATGTAAAATCAAAATCAAAATAAACGCGATACTAAGCCGCATTAAATTTGTTTAATTCATTAATCAATGTTCGCGCAAAATCTAAGAAAATACCTAAGTAAATTTTGTAAATAATTGATGTGAATCGTTAAATAAAGATACCAACTTCATAAGGGTGTTTCAGTGTTAGTTTAGTGTAGTCTAAAGACGAATGGTAAGCAAAAGTAGGCAGATCAGCCTGCCTGTGATAAAAGGCTGATATCCAGCAAAAGAGTTGGATAAATCTGTACTACCCCGGATCAGCCAGACTGGGCACCACTGCCTACCACTCTTGGAAATAGACTTTATTTAAATAATGCGTCTTAATTATTGTAAATAGATACAGCCAAAATTGACTAAAATGCCAGTGTAACTAATAGGAACGACCTGTTGCAAAACTTTCCACAGAAATTTTTAATTTGACGCCGAGACGTATGTCGGTACAATGTCCTTGTTTATTTATTACCGTTTATATTACGTAACCAACTAATGCATGCAACGTTTAGTCATTAATATGATGCACACCGTCTCAATGTTTTATTTTTTGACGACAGGCGTGCCGTAGTCCCAGGTTCGATTCCCGGTCGGAGCAAATATTTCTTTCATAGCTTTTATTTGTAATACTTAAAAGTTAGATTAAGCTTACAAATATTTGTTAATAAAAAAGCAGATATTTGCTCCGTTGGTTGACAAAGAGTGGTAGGCAGTGGTGACTAGTTTGCCGATTCGGGGTAGTACCATCACTTACAAGTAACAGCTTGTAAGCTGCCGGTTTCAATTAGTTCGGCATGGTGGATGTGACTACTACTTACGGTTATTGAACTGTAGTAGCATTCACCTCCATTCATGGACCGCACCCCAGCTTAACATCAGGCGGGTGCTGTCATATGTCGAGTCACAATAAAAAAGAAAACCTATCTCCATAGGTAGGGAGACAATGGTACCAGCGAGTTGTTTTTAAACCACGGTCGATTTTTATTGTGATTACTATTTTATTGCGGTAATCGCTCGTTATTTGTTTTTAAGTAGGGGAGATAGGGGAGCATTGGGCACTTTTCTACCTTAATTGAAATAAAACTGTTATTTTTTTTAACAAAATCCACTATTCATTTATAATATCAATAGCACATATATTTGGCTCAAATTATTGCGACGAATAGTTATACAAATGTAATCAGTCTCAAAGTTGCAAGAGATTTTCTGAACCTCTTGCAATTTCTGAATGGTTTGGGCACCTTTGAGGGAGGTTTGGGCGTTATATTGCATACGCCACTAAATATATATTTATTTATTTATTACTTGCCGTACTATGGTGCACGCAGGCGGACTTAATGCTAGTTAGCATTCTCTACCAGCCAACCTTTGGAACAATAGAAGCAAGTCCAAAATGTGAGCAGAAGGAAGGTTATACAGAGAAAAATATAAAACATACATACATATACAAATATATACAATATAAACACATTTAAATAAATAAATACCTACTAAATAAATAAATATACACATACATATATACATACATATATACATTCATATTATATCCACCTAAGATGTGAACATATTAGCCATATGAACCAAAAGTAGTTTTTTAAAAATAATTATGTTAGAAGCTTCGTGAATGTGTTGAGAAAGATCATTCCACAACCTGGAGACAGTAATACCAAATGAATTGGAAAGGAACTCAGTGTGATGGGAAGGAATTGTAAGGATAAGGTTGTTAGAGGAACGAAGGGTTTTGTCGTGGAGAGAGCTGAGACGTGAAAACATTTCTTTAAGTAGTTAGGCGTTAGGCATTAGGCGTGTCCGGTTCAAAAAGAATTGTGTAAAGAAAAGTAAGTGACCGGAGATTCCTGCCGGTTTTTAATTATTTAATAATACCCTATTAAATAATTTTGATATGTTATAACTAAAGTAACTTAACAAATAGTAAAGATTAGATGGTCAAAATTCAGTATTCTTGCATAAATAATAAAACTTATCTAACATTTGGTATAACTCTGATAGGCCTAATAAAAGTGTATTTGGAGTTGCCACGTTTAGTTCATATTTTTGGTTCTGGCAATTTAGTTTTAATATCTGTCAATTTAGTTTTAATAACTTGAAATGTCTTTGATATCTGGAGGCATAAATGCATTTCGTATCTTACTCATACTTTAATAGTTGTCATGGAGTGAACAACATTGCTGTGAACAACTTCTTCAATTTGTTCAACATAGAATTTGACAAAGACATAATCATTGATTTTGAAATTTCGATCTAAAATAATAACATGATCTTCGTCAAACAATTCTTCTTTTGATGATTCATTTTCCAATTCCTCATTGCTAATAATTTTCTTTGTTTCTTCAGCCTCTATGTGAATGATTAATCAAGTTTGGGTATCAAATAGCCAAAGGTATAACAAATAATACGAAACCACAAAAGTGTTACACCGAATCACAGTAATGGTGGGAGCATTGGGCATGCCCAAACCTCCCTTTAATATTAGTGCTCAATCTTCCCATACCCTCGTTTTGCAAATTAATCCAAACATATATTTTTTATTCAAACGTTAAGTATAATTTTATAGGTTAATATTACGTAAACACACATTTACGTATAATTAAAGAAACTTACACAGATTTTCACAGATTGCTCTGTTATTTCCTTTGAAATCACAACAAAATAATTACTTTTGGATGCACGAAACCGTCTATTGCATGCCACACCGACAACTTAACAAAATGACAAATGACATTAGTCTAAGCAGTGCTGCCAGTCGTTAAACTAAACTACCACAGTACACAAAAATAAATATCTACTACACGTCTCTAGTTCAAGGTGGTGCCCTAACCTCCCGACTGCCCAATGCTCCCCTCTCTCCCCTACTATGCAAATTTTGGTTTAATAAAACACCATATTATACAACACAATAAATAAATTCAAAGGATTTGTAGCCGACTATCCAGTTAGTATACTTCTAGCAACTGTTTCGAGCAAGGAAACCTCGTACAATTTTTTTAAAATTGACATTTCTATACTAAGCTACTAAAGAGCTTGTATCCTAGAAACAGGACAACCAAAGTACTACCACAACACCACGGTCGCCTCAAAAATTTAATTCTTTTTACGACGCATTTTTAAGAACAAATTATAATGTAAATAAATTAATATTTGTGTGGAATTATTTTGTACATTGTTAATTTTGGTAGATATCCATATCTTTGTTTATTTGTTATTTGGCTGATTTGTAACGAAAACCTGGTGTTTTAAGATCATTTCTAATTAGCGTGTTTTTTTCTTATAATACTATTCTATGATGTTGCGTTTATGGTACGTTTGTTTGAAAACAAAACTATACATTCTGCATATATGTATTCTGCTGCGTTTTTAGCTCACCTAAAGCGCGCTCATCGACTTTCCATGCAAATATAACGGCAGCAGTGCCGGATCAGCCACGTAGCAAGAGTAGCAAATGCCAAGGGCCCCGCGAATTTGGGGGCCCCGCGCTCCAACGCCTGTCTGACCGTAACAATGACCGTAATAGATAGATATCTAACACCTGGGACCCCGTAATACACAAACTCAAGTCCCAAGTCCAGCAAACTGCCAAACCAGATGACACCGTAAGTTATTTTTGCAAAAAATTGAAATAAACCGGGAACAAAAAAAAAAGAAAAAACAAAATCAAATAGGGGTAGATTAAAACCAATAGGACGACCAACACCTCAGTCTTTTCACGACCACGATGGCTGCAAAGCTCTCGAAACGTCGGAATAATAAAAAATTGTAAAATCAAAACCAAAATAAACACGATAGTAAGCCGCATAAAATTTGTTGAATTCAATATTTACATGTCATTTCAATGGCTAAGGAATGGAGAGTCATTGCATGTTATGACAGCATCAAGTAGACATAACAAACATATGTTACTATTTATAACAATAGTGTCATAAGGCTCCTTTCACGGGATCACTGTAGTCATGTGCTCTCACCAACGTTGTATTTCTGTATGCGAACTAATATTAGACATTTTAGTCCATTGGACAATCGCCAAACATTAACAACTCACATGCCCCGCAAATATTTATTATAATCATGTGGGGTTTTTTTCGTTTGTTTGTTTACGTCTTTTTTTGTAGATTTTTATTATAAATCAGATGTGGTTGAATGCTTTAAAAGAGGCAGACCCAGGAGAGTTTTTTCTCACCAAATCGGAGACATCCTCAAGAAACCTGGGTTGCGTAGTGCCCATAATAGTAGAACTTGTATGAAAATAATTGTAGATGTGAGGGTAGCGAGGGAGTTGTGTCAGGATCGTGGCAAGTAGCGTTTCATTGCATCTGCCTATCCCTGTGGAAAAAGACGTGACAATTTGGTTGATTTTTGTGTATTGTTGTTGGGATTGATTGATATTACTAAAAAGTGGAATGCTTTGCCTGCTCATGTGTTCTCTCCATCCTATGACCTTGGATCCTTCAAGCGATGCGTGAAGAAGCACCTTTGGCCGGCATAGTGACGGTGACTGCGGCAGCCGTGAACAAACTCGGTTTTCTCAGTCGTCGTCACTCTTGGACCTTCTCTTGCTTATCGTCAGGCGGGACGAGGTCAGATGTCGTGTCACAATTTTTTTTTATTGTGGCTCGCCCTTACTCTAATGTTTAGTCAAAGGGACGTTAAATAACTGCAAGTAGCCGTCGCATTTACTATGCCGGTTTAATTTGAAACCGGCAGCTTTCAAGCAACTAACGGCCTTACAGGTTACTTCACGGTCTGTTCACTTTAAGGTGGTACTTTCCCGGATCGACAGACTGGGCTGATATCTACATCTGTCTACCTGCCTCTCTTACACTATTAGTTTTAGATCTGTATAGTGACGGCGACTAAGGCAACCGTGAACTAAGTCGTTTTTTTTTCAGTCGTTAGCGCTCCTCCCCAGCTTACCCTCAGGCATGTCGAGCTCAGATCTACACAGCATCACAACTCAAAAAGTCGCTTTGACTATTTGACAGTTTTGTTTTTTCCCACGATACTTTTCAATAAGTTTCTAGACCTTCGTAATTCTGTGAATTATACATTGGAACATTAAAGATTTTTTTCCACAATAGAAATATGTTTGTGATTAAAGGCATTCAAACAATTCTTGTGTGTGGGAACACCATTTGCAATTACCTTTTTTTTATTGTGCTTTGACATATGTTAAGATGGAGTGCGGTCTATGAATGTAGGCGACTGCTAGTCATCCACTATGCCAATAGTCAACTTTTAAGATTATCCCGAAACGCGACTGACTCTCTCTTCACGATGTGTTTACCTAAAAGTTGTGGCATTATCAGACCCGAAGCAAAATATGGGTTCTCGTGTGTCGCAGATTGTTCCAATTGGATGCAATGCAAGAATTCCAATATTTATTAGTACACTTAGCTATTTGAATGCACTCGTAAGAAGCTAAACAATGTTGCAATTGACATTGTTTACTCATAGTTTTACTTTCTTAGTTGTTAGATATAAAAAAGTGATGTATTAGCTTTTTGATAACAGCATTACAATCTTCAAAAAAAAAACATTTTATTTCATCATTATCATCAGCGAGAAGGCGTCCACAGCTGAACATAGGCCTCCCCCTTAGAACGCCATTCCGAACGACAAGATGCTAGTTGCATCCACCGGCTACCCGCGACTTTCACTATGTCGTCAGTCCACCTAGTGGGAGGTCTAACTAAGCTGCGTCTTTCGGTTCGTGGTCTCCACTCTAGACCCTTTCTTCCCTATCGGTTATCTGTATTTGACGTTACCTAAGTATCTGACGTATCTGGCGAGCAAGTGGCTAATTCCATGCTTATAAATCATTTGCATTTCATTTGATATAAATAGCAATTGATTCAGCCAATTTAGTATCAATGAACCTGCTGCTAAGTGCGGCAGTAATTATACAGCGGACTTTGTACCACCGGTCCACTTAAGAACAATTACATGCTTATGTCAATATCAAGTTTCTACTTCCGTTTTGTTCACCCATTTGTCACAATCACAACACAAATAAATCAATCAATCAATCAATGAAATTGTCACGGCTTTTTCCCACTGGGATAGGCAGAGATAATAAAGCGCCACTTGCCACGAACCTAATACAACTCCCTTGCTTCTCTCACATCCACAATAAAATCATGTGATTTTTAAAATAAGGTGTTTTTTTTTTATTTGTTTCTGGCACAGACATTCCTCTAGTGACACCAAACATTTTGGCACTACTTCTTAAACATCTGCATCCCATGCCCATATATGTTGCACTACCTTAGGTGAACTGACGACATAGTGAAAGTCACAGGTAACCGGTGGATGCAACTGGCATCTTGTCGTTCAGAATGGCGTTCTAAGGGGGAGGCCTATGTTCAGCCGTGGACGCCTTCTGGGTGATGATGAATAAACTTTATGATTGTGTTTACTCATTCATATAGTGATATACACAGCAAATGTCGGGATCGTGGAAATTGATGTTCTGTCGTATCTGCCTATCCCTGTTATAATCAAGGCGTGACGATTCATCATGACGATAGACATGTTTAAATTTTTATTATGGGTTTAAGAAATAACATCCCGTCTTGCAGAGTTTACTATTTTTAGAATAATAGAATGTATTTATTTGCAGTCCTGAATCAGCGGATACGTTCGAATTTCCCGTGGAATGTGGTGACGTGATTCTCGTTGCGACCGATGGTGTGTTCGACAATGTGCCGGAGCCCGTGCTGTTGGCGGAGATGCGGCGAGCCGGTGGTGCTGGCGATGACGCGCCTCGTCTGCAAGCCGTGGCCAACTCTATAGCTTGGATGGCGAGGAATCTGTCCTTTGATGGGTGCTATATGTCGCCTTTTGCTAAGAGTGCCAGACAAAATGGGATTGATGCTATAGGTAAAAGTTTTGTTTATTTACATTTATCTTTGATTTCGATAAACATTTTTTTTATTGTGACACGACATTTGACCTCGACCCGTCTGATGATAAGCAAGAGGAGATCCAAGAGTGACGACGACTGAAACATCCGAGTTAGTTCACGGCTGCCTCAGTCGCCGTCACTATGTCGGCCAACGGTGCTTCTTCACGCATCGCTTGAAGGATGGATCCGAGATTATAGGAGGAAGAGAACACATGAGCTAGCAAAGCATTCCACTTGTCGATTGTTCTACAAAGAAAAAAAAATGTATTTCATTAAATAATATTACCATGTCCATCCTATTGTACGAGTATCATTTCTGAATAAGCTATAATGCCGGCATAGTGACCGCGACTGAGTTTTTCGATCGTCAACACTCTTGGACCTCTTCTTGCTTACTATCAGGCACGTCTAGGTCAAATCACAAATAAATATGGTTTGGGCATATTTTGTCCTCAGAAAACTTCGATTGGTCTGTTTCTTAGCATTAATTTATATTATATATTTTAATTATTAGCACTCCAGCTTAACATCAATCAATCAAATTGTCACGCCCTTTTCCCATAGGGATAGGCAGAGACAATGGAGCGCCACGTGCCACGATCCTGACCCAACTCCCGCGCTTCCTTCACATTCACAATTCCCTTCATACAAGCTCTATGGTTATGGGCACTAGGCAACCCAGCTTTCTTAGGGATGTCTCCCATTTGGTCGGCAAACGCCTGCCTGATTAAAATCTGGTATACAAATCAACAATTGTAATTATAAGAATAAATTAAAGAGGACCTAGGTGTAGTAGCAGTGCAATGGTTACGCAAACCGAAGAGCACGAGTTCGAGGCCACCCACCGGTGCCAATGTATCTTTGATATATGTACTGTGGTTGTCCTGTTTCTATGATACAAGCACTTTAGTAGCTTAGTATTGAAATGTAAATAATAAATAAAAATATATAAACATTTTCGTCTCTTGTTGCAGGTGGTAAACCGGATGACATTACGGTGCTACTTGCAATCGTAGCTCTATGAAATTGTCACAAGCTTAATTTAGGCACATTATTGTTCAGAGTGAGAGATGATTGAGAAATTTAAGTAGATTAGAGTGATATACAACAACGACACCAAATATTATTTTGGAGCTGTTTCATAAAATACTTATATACTTTTATTTCCAACGTTTTAGTTTAGAGATTGCAATTAGGAACGCTTATTCTGTACCTTAGATGTGAATTGTGGGTAATGTCTATATTTACACAAAACTATTTTTTTTTTAATATTTTAAAGGGTAAAATATATTATTAATTGACTCTATACATATACCTAATTTGGTCTGAATCTATTCATCAAATTCTATTTAATTGAAGGTCATTTAAACAAACATACTTTCGCATTTATAATATTAGTAAAATTCTAGTATCTATATTTTTTTAAGACATAATTTATTACTCATTACTTTAAAAATAATACAAATGTCTACTCATTTATTGATTGTTACCGTTAATTTTTTTTTCATAGTAATATTTTTATTGTTGAATTAATGGTAACTCATTTGTATCAAATTGTATATTTATAAGACAAGATACAAGCATGAAAGTTACTGAATCTACTTAAACACATTAAAAACGCTGCAGGGAGTCTCCACCTATATAGGTAGGATATTACTAGATAGCACTCCCCCCCACAAGGCCAATTCTTGGCTGGTGCTCTCCTAATTCTATAATCTTGGATCCTTCAAGCGCAGTGTGAAAAACCATTTCTGGGTGGCACCTGTTTTATTTTGAGTGGGCAACGCGACATCTGACTCCGACTAGCCTGATCATAAGAGGAGGCCTAAAAGCGCCGAGACGACTGAAAAAACTGTTTTATTGTACGGTTGACTCAGCCATAGTCGTCGGCGCCTGTCTTCAATCAGGCAAATCGAGGTCGCTTCACAATAAATAATGGTGTTACTCATTTCACGTCCCTAGAAGAGTTATTTTGTTTAGGGTTAATACTCTAATGCTCCTGTGATAATCTCTAAGGTGCAGAATATAAAACTAGTTGTTCCTAAATACTTAATTATTTTTTATTGTATTGTGAACTAGTCCTGCTCGCCTTTTGCGCAATTACATTGGCGATTGTAATGGGCATCAATTTGACAGACGAAAACCAATGAACGAACCTCATTGGTTGATTTTTTGGAACGCTATGGTATTCGAGAAAAAAATTATGCCAATTCGGAAAACCTAGCTGCAGAGTGTGAACAAGGCAGAGCATACAGCACGCGTGCTCGCTCGTTTTTCAATATCTAGTGAGTTAAATCGCTGGTGTCTCAATGATATCGACAATTTATAAAACATAAAGTTTGTAAATTAATATCATTATTCTTTTTGCCAGCGTAGTGACGCCAACTGAGGCAACCGTAAAACTGTCGCTCTTGGAGTCCCCTTGTTTAACATCAGGCAAGTCGACAAAAGTTGTGAATATGATGGACGTCGATTGATACAACGCCGAACTTAAGCGCTCTGCTTAAGTCTTGTATGATATGTCAGCCATAAGTCGATAACAGAGCTGTATCTCTGGTATCTTTTTACTCGAGGAACGTCGTATTTTATGTGTCTTGATTTGAAATTTGGTGGTAAGAGCCGGACGTCTTTTAAGTAAAAAGTTTAGATAATGATACGTAAATAAAAGTTTAGATTAGAATACAGAGGTTAGATCTTCGCAGCGAGATTTTGCTAATGGTGTTGTCAAATTGAAGTCCATTCCATTTTCCATTGAAATTGCATAAAGGCCCACTGCTGTTTACAATAGTTGTTTTATTGTGATAATTTGGGACTATTTTTATTTTAAAAATAGCTTTTATTAACGTCAGAGTTTTATTTAAACTTTAATTCACAATTGGAATAGATTAAAACTGGTTATAAAGTATATTTTATTTATGTCGACGTTTTTTTGCAAGAGCCGCAGTCACGGGGAGACCGCGGGACCGAAAAGTCTTTTTACGTCAAAGAAACTTGCAGGCACGTGGGGACTTGAAATGTAACCGTCCAGTATGCCTAATAACGCTAACCTGTTTTAGTCTATTCTAATTAGTCAACGATTTTACTTTTCAAAGTTACTAAAATCCTAATAAGAATGGCTGTTTGCGATCAATAATTGTTATATTACCTCATAGGAGTGGTAAGTGACCGGCACACAAAATGCTAGGACGTAGCGTACATGCTCGTACCCTACGTCCTAGCGCTTTGTACACGTTAGCCAGTTACTGTAGAAATTTTCTTTATTTTTGTATTAATTCTATGGTACTGTGTTCGATTTACATGATTTATAAATCTATGCCTATTAGTTAAAATGTTCTTATTCTTTAGAAATAAAAGGAAACAAGCGTAATTGTGAATTAAATCTGAATAGATGAGGTTTTTTTTGTATCTACCAAGATATAAATAATTTCGAGTTGTTATATAAATCTTAAACTATATAGCTAATAGGCATGGTGTAATTTTGGTAAGCATTGTTTTGATATGTCATGTTTATTTGAACACGATGTAAAAATTTAATTTTATACGATTTTAGTTTTTTATAATAAAAATTGTGTTGATGTTGAGCCATAGTCCTATTGCAAGGAGCGATCATAAATACAGGAGATATATAGACGCACAAAAGATCTTAAAGCTTTCTAATTGCAAAAACCGTTAATTGACTGTGTCGCGTCAGCTTGAACGTTGCTGAAATTCAACTAGACGAGATGGCAGACATGAATGAGTCGCTTCTACTCATAGATTAGACTCCAGCCTAATATCAGGCGTCGGAATATTTAAGGTACTCCGTAGTTTTTCAGGAACTTTAATTGTCCTTCGAATCTCGACGGCTTGGAGTCTACCCCATCAAAATCTTTTCAACTACTCCCTACCTAAACTATTTTATATGGGTAGGTATAAATCGTTCATGGACAGACACCAGCTCAGTATAACATAGCATCTCAGTACATAGTTAGTGTGTATAAGAAAAGAAGTACGAATTCTTTCGGTTGTGAGCTATGTGACTGGCAGCTCAGTTTACACAACAACCAACTTTATTTCGAAGGCTTTATGGTCTTTTTCTGCTCGTCTGCCTCGCATGTAGCATCCACGCTCCAGCAATTGGATTTTGGCTATACATTTAAATTGTAGACGCATTTATACGAGTTTAAGATTACCACTTATTGTATAAATAAGTAGAGCGAGTATAACGAAGTATGAACCGTAAGCGCCAGTAGGAACTGTAGATATAGTGTCAGATTTATTAAATAATTCCTAAATGTAAATATCATCTATGTCGCAATAATTACCTACAACGCGGTTAATGTGAATTATATCCACTATTATGTTTAAGATATTTTAAAACATATTTTCTTTTATTTTAAACTGCGCTAGAATTCGGTCGAAAACACGTCAAATTAAGGTTGATTCTGCAGTCACGCTTACCGTCGAATATTAATAATTACAGTACAAAGTCTTATAGTTGCTTTGCATCGGCGACGAGCTTCTGCTGTTAGTAAGTATTGCAGTGTCACACCGAGCACTTATGAATACGGTCTAAATGGTTCAATAATCATGATATTGACACTTTGATTATCATTCATAAACATTAAAATAATGTTAAAAGCACCCAACCAATATAAGAATAAAAGATGTACGTACGTATGAAGGGGTATCATCGCCTTTTCCATAAGTTATCGCGGCACTCATTGTGACTGTACTTGGCAGTTTGAGACTAAACACAAGCAGAAACGAGCTTAACGTGCCTGTGGAATCCGACTTATGTTAAAATGTGTTTTGTATAAAACTGCTTACATTACGTGAAGAGTTGTACGCGCTCTATTATATACAGTAAGGATAACACGTTGTGAGAAAGCGATATCTGGAATTGAGTGTTTCTTAATCTACGTATGAAGACTGACAAAATAGATTTACTCTTGTTAATTATTGTAGATAATGCTGTTAATAAATTCAAATTTACATACAAACCTGTTACTTGCAGAAAATAAGTTAAAATGGCAGGGATAGGCATTAGAGACATTAGAGCGCCACTTTCCCGATCACATGTCCTGTCAATACGAGAAAAAAATCTGTTGCATCCCGCCATTTTGAATCCCATTCTCTAAGTAATTGAAGGTAGTTTTCAATCAGTGATATAACGAATTTTTTTAGTTATATTTTTACTAATTAATCTCACATTCTATTTTCACTTGTTACTTTGTCATGTTTTCTATTATTTTTATCTTTAAACCTCTATTCCAGAGGTTGAAACTGGAATAGAGCTACGGCTAACGCTCCTCAGAGTCTGAACTTTATGCTGACAAACCTAGTTTTTATTAAATCTAAATAACTAAGATTTCCTTAACCCTAGGAGGTATCAACGGCCCAAATCTTTGGGCCGGCACAGCGACTAAGGCAACCTTATACTGAAACTGTTTTTCCAGTTGTTGGCACTCTAACATCCCTTTGCTTACCAGCAGGCAAGTCAGATGTCGCATCTCAATAAAAAAAAAGTTTATCAATCAAGGACCACAAAATTCCAACGATTGGTGGATAAAATCTGTAGTAGCAGTTACCTCCAGCTTAAAATCGGGTGGGGTGCAATTATATGTCGAGTCAAAATAAGTTTAGTCTCTGGTGTGCGATTGCCCTAACAGCCAACCACTTAGTGCTATCGTAGTTGCGTCACAACAAAAAGGAAATTCTTAAAATTGTGATTATGAAAATTTGTGTGGATTTGTTAGGAATAAAATTTACGAAATTCTTATATGACCTTGTTTTATTTCTATTATAACAATGATTGAAAAATATATGAAGTATTTTATTTAACATACATTCTTTCACCTTATCAATATCAACTTTGAGCAACGTTTAAACATTCTACCTAGGGAATAATGAAGTCGCAACAAGTCGACTTAGAATGCGCTACTACTTGTCATTTTTATAAGGCAAAAAGCACATAAGTAATAATATACCTGCTTGTAAATCTTAGATCTTTTACGGGATGTCCCCCCGTCCGAAGCAATGGAGCCAGTATGGTTTCGCAGTGGTTTCTATTTGCAGTTTCTAATCTCTTCCTTCTGGAGACAGAAGAGTCTGGCTCTATTGCCTTATGTCCGTATGTCAGTTTTAACAATATATATATTATGACTAAGTCGTGTTCTTAATGACTATCAGCACATCCTCGATTCAGTTTGCAGCTCCATTAACCTGGGCCTCGATTTTCTTAATACATTATGGCCGCGGGTCGCATGTGAACAACCCATGGACCTAGGAATATATATACAGGACTGGTTACTTCGAAATGTTTTATTAACGAAAATTAACTTTATGTGTATAGCATTTAAGTCTACTTTTCATTGCTGCATTTCTAAGAGCAAATTCGGTCCGAGAGATAGTTTTTATAGATGCGCGAGTCTCGTTCTTTCATTATTTTTTGCGAGAAGTACTCAATCCTCAATTTCTGGGTCCATTGACCAACCTATTGATTTGTTATTCGCTGATTGGTTACGAAGATGTCAAATATAAGTGCACGTTCATTTCGCTGTCGTGTATTAAGATAATCAAGGCCCTGGTACTTCCATTACATTTTTTTATTATTATAATAGAAAAGACAATAACACTTAACAGCAACCCAATACTTATAAATTACAATTCATAAATAGTTATTTTTACAAGAAAAATACATAAACCAAAAAATAAACACCATAAATTATATATTTTAAATTTATATAATAACAATTTTAATTTATTACTACAAGTACACCAAAATTTAAAACAAACTCCATAATTATTACTTAAAAGCTAAGAACTTCCCTGTTGTTCATAATATTGGCTTCGTTAGGATTTAGTGCTTAAAACAGACAAATGAGTCGATGAAGAAAAGCTTGCCCATTGACTATCAAAGAACGAAAACTATCGTAACCGACATTACAAACGCGAGGTTCATTTTTTGGAAGAATATAATGTGAAGGAATATTTAGAGAATATTTTTTCTTACAATTCTATACATAACATCACATTTTCAATACTTTGGTTTCCATTCGAAGAGACATCTCACCAAGTTAACAAAGCGGTGCGACTGCTACTTTCAGTGGTCTTAATGAAGTAGGGAAAAGAGTCGACTAAAATGTGCAGTTACAGGGCCCCGATTCTCTTAAAACACGACAGCGAAATGACTTGGCAACAAAACAAACAAATAAAATGACACAGATTAAAAAGTAGCTTTTCACTCCGTTTATCCTTTCCTGTTTGTAGTGTATGAGGAACACACATTTATATGCAAGTACAATTATTAGATGTGCGTGACACAATCTCGAGCGTATTGGGCAGAACACGACAGCCGTCCGCAAGGACAGACGCGTGGCATGATACGTCGGCGAGCCTGTGATTATAGTAATCCTTAGTTATCAGTGTTACTACTGCATGAGGTACTATACAAACACTATACCGTTAATCTAAGTGAACACACTGGAAAATCTTAAATGTACAATTTCTAAATGAAATTCATTTTTACTGTATGGCCATAGAAGGTAACTTTAAAAAACTTATTCATAAAGAGTTCTTTTACATATGCATTGATAATTTTGCTGTAAGTTACATTCAACGTAAATTGACGAAAGGAATTGATAAATCTAATGTGGATGGATGCGTTAAACAAGGCCTTGGAGAGTGTTTTCCGACCAAATCGGAGACATCCTCAAGAAAGCTAGGTTGCCCATAAGCACAGAGCCTGTATGAAGAAAATTGTGGATGTGAAGGAAGCAAGGGAGTTGTGTAAGAATCGTGGTAAGTGGAGCTCCATTGTCTCTGCCTATCCCCGTGGGAAAAAGGCGTGACAATTTGATTGATTGATATATTCAAATTATTGTACAGCAGTGCAAAGCAATTATGAAATTAAGTGGCAAAAGAGTCAATTCAAAGTCTTTTCTATTTATTAACATCTGTAAAATATGGTAAGAGTTTATATACCATTTTTAAGGGACATAACTGCCTTTACTTTTTCTTAAATGAACAGGTTATCTCTGACATTATTTATACAACTCAGGGGTAGATAGTACCAATGGAAACCGCTTTTTAAAAGAAATTATAAACTATTTATGTTAATTACCTTTTTTTATTAAGACGCGACAACTGTCCTCGCTTTGCCCGATGTTAAGCAAAGGAAGTTCAAATAATGCCGATGACTGACGATGTGACTAAGAGGGACTTTAATATTTTAATACAAATACAAAGGCAGTAGTTAGCAGTAGACTTATTTTAATGTCAACCAATTGTATGAATTTACGTAGTCTGGCAAACATGTAGAAATTAAATGTTGGCAACACTGCCATTTATTTGTATAATGGCGGCGACTGAGGCAGCCATTAAATAAATCGTTTTTGCTCTGATTTAATTTAAACACTGACAGACTACAACTATAAAACAGTATGATAGTTTTACTCATAAATAAACTAGTCTCACTTATTTTTAAAGTTACCATGAATGGCGTTATATTAAAATAATATAACTAATAATGATCACAAATTGTCAGCTTGAGGCAATTCTTCATAATTGTCTTCTGGTCTTCTTTCATCAAATAGTTTTTTCCTGAAACAAAAGATCCAATAATTTTTCATTTAAATCCTAATAATTTTTTCACCAATATTTTACTGCCAGTGAATCTATAATATTTTCTATTTGTATGCAGAGAATTGTGAATGTAAAGAAAGCTAGAGAGTTGTGTCAGTATCGTTGCAAGTGGCGCTCCATTGTCTCTGCCTATCCCTGCGGGAAAAAGGCGTGACAATTTGATTGATTGATTGATATTTACAGGCAATGTACTGTATATTTTAGTGCAATAATGTACATATTATTACTAATTATATTAATTAATAATATTATTACTAATCACGAGCCTATTAAATAAGAACTGTGGTCATTGGCCCATCAGCTGTCAAATTTTAACACCAAAATTGACAGCTGACAAATTACTGCAAATAAAATGTCTACAGTGGTCAAAGTTTAAATGTCGTATTGGATTATATTTGATTGGTTAAATTAGTATTGTGTCAAACAATTTCAATCAACAAGGTTCTTTAAGTCTTCAGCTGTCAAAATGACATCGGTCAACTGAGACAACTGTCACGCAGACAGAATGATACCAATATACACCACTTGGCGGTACCAATATATCTGATATATGTAATTTGGTTTCTATGATACACACACTCCTAATATAATATAGTATAATCAAATGAATTCAACATTACTTACATAAATTGTGGTGTTTTTAAAACTCTAAAACCTCCATTCTTTTCTGGTAACACATCTTCCAAGAAGAAATATATATGTCCAATTGCCATTCCAACCATATCAACTGATATTGAATTACCTAACAGTACTGAGAAACCAAGGAGAACCCATGGTAAATAAGGAGCCTGCAAGAGTGATCAAAATTATTATAACAATTTAGTTTGATTTCAGACCAGTAGATGACACTAGGCAAGTAGAGACAATGGAGTCTGTAGTGTTTGCATAGTACCTCATGCAGTAGTAACACAGATAACTAAGGATTACTATAATCACAGACTCGCCAACATATTATGCCACACGTCTACCCCCGTCGCAGGGCACTCGTGTACCGAGACAGTGCCACGTGCTATCTAGCAATAGCACGTATATATATGTGTGTATTCTTCATACACTACAGAGTCCAACTTTCCAAAATCCAGACACTCTAAAGGAGAACATATTGCCAGCCCATGTGATCTCCCCCATCCTATAACCTTGGATCTTTCAAGCGAAGTGTGAAAATACACCTCTGGCGGACAGTGTATTGGTAATTGAGGCAGACATACCTCAATTTTAATAAATTTTATTGCTGAAATATTGTTGCTGCGTATGCATAATAATAATGTGATATTATTAGAAAATTGCCTCTGTTAGGTTATTTTTAATGACTAATCAAATTTTTTGGCATTAAAAATAGGGTTCAAAAGCCAGATATGCCTTTGGCTAAGGAAACAGATTTGCACCAGAAACAAATTTTCAGATAAAATCACAGCGGATTATGCAGCAATTTATTATTATTGAGACCCAACATTTCTGGCACCAAACTCAAAGAGTAACAAAACCATTAAATCAGGAACATTCTTAAAATAGCAGGGGCCCATAGTGCCTCCTAATATAATAATCACAGAGCTTGTACAAATAAAATTGACAATATTGTGCGATTAATGGCACGACAACTCAATTGATTTATTAATTCACCCAGTGTCTTTAATATTTTTCAAGGTTTTGGTTGGCAATGACATTGATTTTTTAGTAGAAGGCGCTCTTGGACGTCCTCTTGCTTACCATCAGCAAATCAAGGTCAGATCCAAAAAAATTTTCTTACTAGCATGCATAATCAAAACTTTACCTGAAAATTCATTAATCCAAAGAAATTCATTCTAACAAATACATTTCTTCTTGACCATACATATACAAGCATAATAGTAAATGCTTGCCCCAAAAATAATAGATTTACAAAGAATGCACTACACTGTGAAGTTCATTAAGAAAAACATGTAATAGGCGGGTAAAATAAGGAATCGGAGAAGCAATTAATAAGTACTCCAGCCGACCAAATCAATATTACAAAGAAAAGCTATGAAACAAATCTTTGTTTGACCATAAATATCCCAGGACTTTAAGCGTGACATCAAACTCAGTCCGAGTGGTTTGGCATTATAGCACCCAGTCTAATGTTAAGCTTGAGTGTAGTCTATGAATAGTCACTACTAGTACAGAGCAACAACTGCAAGTAGCATCCACTATGCCTACCTAGATGACTAATCACAGGCATACTGAAATTTTAATTAATTTTGGCAAATGCTAAAATTAATTAATTTTAAATATAGCAGGCAAATTTTTTTTGTGACTCGACATATGACAGCACCCCGCTCGATGTTAAGCTGGAGTGTGGTCCATGAAAAGATGATTCGATAACTGTAAGTAGCATTCACATCCACTTTGCCGGCCTGATCCCAAAACGCACCTAAATCACTTAACGGTCTGTATACTTGTAAGTGGTGGTACCATCCTGGATCGGCAGGCTGGGTACCACTGCCTATCACTCTTTAATAACCAGATCCGAAGCAAATATCTGCCTCTTATTTTATTAACAAATATTTACTATAATTATAAATATTTGCTCCAACCGGGAAACAAACCCGGGACTTTAGACGCAACAATCCAATCATTGGACAATCGGCCACGCCTGTCACCAATATTATTTTTAATGTATGAATAATTGTATATCAAAGGACAATACTTATCATTATTTCTGTACCTACTTTTCTTATTATGCGCATGCCTTTGAATATCATTAAATATGAGTTTTTAATGAATGTTAAAGAGTGGTAGCTACAGTTGATGGTCATTTACTGTCAAGTGCACAGACCATAAAGTGACCTAGTCGCAATTATCGATAGGCTGGCATTCTATAGTGGATACTACAATCAATCAAATTGTCAAGCCTTTTCCCCACTGGGAAATACTACAGCAGTTAATTAATGTAGTAGCAGTTATATATTTATTCATAATATGTCAAGCGACAATAAATTAGATGACAGGCATGGCTGAATGGTTAGCAATTGGTTTGTTGCATGTAAAGTACCGGGTTTGATTCCCTGTTGGAGCAAATATTTGTTTCAAAGCTTCTATTTGTAATATTAAATATTGCAAATATTTGTTAATAAAAACAAAATAGGCTTCGGGTCTGGTTATTAAAGATTGGTAGGCAGTGGTACCCAGTCTGCCGATCCGGGGCAGTACCACAACTTAGAAGTATACAGATTGTGAATCGATTTGGTCACATTTTCAGGATCAGCTTGTAAGTTGCCAGTTTCAACTAGGATGGCATAGTGTATGTGTTTCCTACTTACAGTTATTGAATTGTAGTAGCAGTGACATCCATTCATGGACCACATGACTGTGTATTTTTGATACAAGTACTTTGGTCATTTAGTGTTTGTAATAGAATGTTTAATACATTACTATATGTAGATGAAAATATATATTATTAAAAGGATACAATCATAAGCAGCCCACCAAATAGAAACATAACAACAAAATCGGCAGTTCTTCCTCTGAAAGAGCCCTCCTCCAACATTCTACAATATCTATATGTGAATATTATATTAAAAAAGAAATTGAAGCCTAAATTTCCAAAGAATAGGAATGTTGAGAACACTCTCCATAGTTGGTAGTTCTTTGCTATTAATATTGGATTGAAGTAGAGTTGAAATGGTGATACCATCTCCAGTTGCTGAAACAAAGTAAATATTTTATTTGGAATATTATAAACTAAAAAAGTATATATATTCGAATTCTTGGTATAGTTTTTATCTTAGAATTACATCATATTTTTAAAACTAAGGGATATTCTAAATTATATATGGGTATTGCTTTAATTTCTTATTAGAATAATACATATTATATATCTTTACAATAGCAATAAGTCAATACGGTAATAAAATGCGTGAAATCGGACTTTTAATAAATATATACATTACTATTTAATGGTGATATTTTAAATCAATTAAATGCAAATGAAATAATACTCACGACCGCCAAAGTAGTTAGAACACAAGCAGTGGAATAAACCCTAGTAACGGGTGGTATTTGCATATATTTATCAAGAAACGTTTGATATGCCATCTTAAATTATTTCTATTATAAACACCGTCAACAGTAGAAAACAGTAACGTAAAATTGTTTCACAATTAGTGATAATAAAGACTCGAGCAGATCAACATGATTGGGCCACATCAGACTTAAATTGACAACATCTTAAACCATAATATATAAAGAATATCGACTACTTAACAATATGACCCTAATTTTCAATCATTTTAATTGTAAACACATGGCTTAACAATATAAAATGTTGTAATAATAGCTGTTTTTTATTTCCAAAATAAAGCGAATCGCGAAAAAATTGACACAACTTGACAGTCTTTATAGACAAGATAGATTTGAAGATTTGAACGATAACTTTGTGTATAATATAAATCAAAACAGTCCAAATCAAAGAATTGGGACTTAAGAAACAGAAGGAGCTTTAAAATAGCGACTAAATACAACCGTTTATACTATTTTAACTAATGGCATTAAAAATAAGTCAGAAGGGGATGAATACACATTTTACATTCGTAATTTAGAAGGTTGTCACTCGTTGTCACTAGTTTTGATAATCGTTTGACAACCTAATTTGACAGAATACAAATTACATTAAAATACTTCAAAAAAGGATGACTAAATATTATCAATTAAATAAGTTGTTATGCCTTTTTCCCAAAGGGATAGGCAGTGAAAATGGAGCGCCACTTGCTACGATCCTGACACAACTGACTCGCTTCCCTCACATCCACAATTCTGTGCTAAACAATGCGCTCTGCCTATGTAATATATTGTATAGTTTCTTGACAATTAAAATAATTCTCTTTTTTGTAAGAATTTATATTATGTTAAATTTTTTTTTATTGTGACACGACATCTGACCTCGACCCGCCTGATGATAAGCAAGAGGAGGTCCAAGAGTGACGACGACTGGAATAACCGAGTCAGTTCCCGGCTGCCCCAGCCGCCGCCACTATGCCGGCCATAAGATGGAGAGAGCACATGGGCTGGCAAAGCATTCCACTTGTCAATTGTTCTACAAAGAAAGGACGCACCGAACTTTTTAGTTCGACTACCGATTCCGTCGACAAAATGCGGATGCCTTCCCGGCCTGTCCCGGGTATTACGGGTATGGAAGGACAAGGTAGGAACAAGGTTAAAGAGCTCTTCGGAACATTCTCCGTGGTATAGGCGATAGAGGACGCCCAAAGCCGCTATGTCTCTGCGTAGTTGCAGGGGCTCCAGGGTTCGCGTGACTTCTGTATCACCTATAATTCGGACAGCTCGGCGCTGCAACGAGGGCATTGAGAAGATACTTGGCAGAGCCGTCCCAGAGGTGCGAATAGTACTCCGCGCAAGAAAGATTTGGAGCCTTGTATAAAATCAGGCGAAGCTCTGGCGCGAAGAACCGCCGCACCTTGTTCAGAATGCCAAGTTTGCGGGAGGTGATTTTAATGGCCCGCTCGATGTGGTCCCTGTGATTAAAGTCGCAGCGAAGGGACATTCCAAGAATGTCTAATCATTAAATTATTTACCTAACTGAGATTATCTAAACATCGAGAGAGATCAAATGAACACCTTATTTATTTAGGCACCTGTATATCCTATTTATACTAATCAACATTGTCACCCTATTAGAAAGTGACAATAAATGTGACAAGAAAGTGTTGGATACGTCTCTTTCTGCTCGTTTTTTGTTGTTGCAAGATGTAATCAAGTTATCATACCTATAATATAATATACTTAATATACCTAGAACTAGGTATTCATGTTTAATAGGTACATTTGGTAACAATCTAAAAATCTGTATTTTTTATTTTACCATTTTCTTTGGGTTTTATCAGTCAGTCACCCTAATCTGTGGTCAGTCACTTAAAGCTAAAGTGTCAAATTCCAGCTGAAAGGCGTCAATTAAATTCATCACTTTGGATTAATTAAATTATTTAACAATTAAACACAAATCCAAACGAATTATAACGATATATTTTAATAAATAATTATTTGTACTATGGACCCCAAAGAGGTTACGGAACATTTAGTGGCGTTAAAAGTAATGAGGCTAACGAAACCAGCCTTGGTATATCCAAAGATAATAACTTGTGATTCCAAAGATATGCCAGGAAATATCTTAAATAATTACTTGAAGGAAGATGCAGCAGCTGTTAATCAATTAGAAACGTTAGCTACTGGGCAGTTTTTGTTATTACCACAGAGTTTTGGTAATATTTACCTCGGTGAAACGTTTTCCTGCTACGTGTGTGTTCACAATGAAACGAATCAACCAGTTCAGAGTGTATCTATAAAAGCTGACTTACAAATTAATTCTCAGAGAATACCGCTCACAACACATCAAAATCAGACATCCACAATGCTTGGTGTGGATGAGACATTAAATGATGTTATTCATCATGAAGTAAAAGACCTTGGCACTCATATTTTAGTTTGTGAAGTAACTTACATGTCAGTATATAGTACTCTAGCGTCATTCCGAAAGTTTTTTAAGTTTGAAGTTATGAAACCTTTAGATGTTAAGACTAAATTCTGTAACGCAGAATCAGATGATGTTTACTTAGAAGCACAAGTTCAAAATATAACATCAAGTCCTATCACTTTAGAGCAAGTGGCTTTGGAAAGTTCGCCTCAATTTACAGCTAGGTCGTTGAATGAGGCTGGACCTGGGAACTCAGTATTTGGCAGCATAACATTGCTGCAACCACAAGAGAGTTGTCAATATTTGTATTGTCTAACACCAAAAGAAAATATAGCTAATGATCTTAAGTTATTGGTAGCTGCTAAAAATATTGGTAAGTTAGATATAGTTTGGAGATCAAATTTGGGTGAAAAAGGAAGACTACAGACCAGTCAATTGCAGAGAATGGCTCCAGATTACGGAGATGTTCGAATTACATATGAGAATTTGCCTAGTAAGGTTAAAATTGAAGAACCATTTGATATAAAATGTAAAGTTATTAATGCAAGTACAAGAACATTGGATTTAATATTGAAGTTGCAATCGTATCAGAATTCTCATTTACATTGGTGTGGTGTGTCTAATAGAAAATTAGGTCCTCTAGAGCCTGGGTCTTTCACATATGTTCAACTTACAGCATTCCCAACAAAGACAGGTCTCCACAGTATCTCGGGAATATCATTGATTGATTCATTCTTGAAACGAACCTATGATTATGATGATTTAGCATCAGTATTTGTACATTAGTACTTCATTAGAGCTATACTATGATGCTTAATTCTGTAGATTAAAAGGACAGCTGTTCTCACTTCCATCTCACTCTGTTATGCGAGTCGAAATGAGATGCAAATAGAAATTTCTGTCAATTTGGTCTATTCAATTGAAAATCATAGTATATTTTATTATGATTTTGTATTATTTTATATTGTTATGTAATGAATTTATTTTATTTAAGAATTACATAGAATTTAATTTATATTAGATGTTATTGTTCATGATCTCTGTCTTTGATATATTTTAAATAAAAGTCCATATCCCTTGTATTTTGTTCATTTGTATAACAAAAATTTAAACAAAACTAAATGAACTAGCAGCTAGTTCAAGAAGTGATACAATTAGAGCTTGTATAAAGAAAAAGCATTGAGGATGTGGAAGAAACGAGAATTTTGTGACGATCCTATATCATAGTGGCGCTCTAAGAATGGAATCGTGACAAGTTGGATAAGAATCCATCGCAAGACTTAACATAAACATTTTTTCGTCATCTTAACATAACCATCATCTTCAGCCCCATATAAAAAAAAAACCTCTTGAGTATAATTTTCCTTGCATGAAACACTATTTTTTGTTACACATACACATTGTACTCTTGAGTACAATGTACTCGAGTACAATGTTCCTTGTTACACATCTATTTAAATGACAGGCTAGGCTGTATAAACTACGCTCCTTTGCCTTAAATTGAACAATTAAAAACATTTCATTCGTTCAATACCTTCAGTAATTCAATCAATTTTTATTTGAAGTTTCATGGGTTGGGTGGGTTTAGTTGAAAATAAAATTTAAATTCTAGTACAAGATACAAAGAAAAGAAAATATAATTTGTACTTTAAAATGGTTTTAACAAAGGAATACCGAATTTGTATGCCCATGACCGTCGAAGAAGTGAGTAATTTCTTTTAAATATTACTTTCATGATTAACTGCTAAAAGTGTCTATAACTAAAGATTATCGTCGAAAAGATCTTTTACAGATTGATAAGGGTACGCGCGAGTTATTACTTTAAATAGAGTATTAATATATTTTTTTAATTGTTAGTATCGCATTGGTCAACTCTACATGATAGCACGGCACAGTTTTGAACAATCCGGCAATGGAGAAGGAGTGGAAGTAATTGCAAACAATGAGATAAATGATGAAGAGCATGGCACTGGTCAATACACTGAGAAGAGAATTCATTTATCTAGGTAAATAGACTGTAAATTTAATTATAGCCTAAATACACTATCAGTACTGAATCTAATTACTGCATTTACATAAATTCTAATAATTGGTATTATGGTTACAATGAAAGTTAACTTTTGAAGGTGACCATGGTGTAGTGGTAGTGCAATATTTACACAAATGGAGAGCAAGGGGTCAATACCAATTGGTGGGTTACTTCATTGTCCTGTTTCACAATAATATTCGACCTATTTAAACAATTAATTTGCTAACCTCTCTGAAAAAGTGGGTTATCGTCAAAGCCGTTAGTAGGTAAATAGGTCTTGGTTATAAGGAACTTGATAATGAACTCCCATGATGCTCTTATTTCCACAAAAAAATTAAATAAAAACTTGATATTTTAAAAAAAGACGGGTTCTAAACCACTCACCAATACCAATGTATCTTTGATATATGTACTTTGGTTGTCTTGTTTCTATGATACAAGCACTTTAAATAAATACTTTTTAAAATGTTTATAATATTTTATCAATTATAGCAATTAGAAGTTACTGTTAAATCATATTTTTATTTACTCTTAACAATGCCTGACAGAGAAAATTAGACTTGAAGGCAATCCTGTTGGCAGGTTGATTTATTCCTTTAATTAAGGAGTCCAATGCTCTTACAATAAATCAATTATAATAATCAATTTGTTCAATACCCTGCCCAATACTAAGATTCAAACTACTTGCTTCAAACCTTATCATGCAAAACATGGCCTTAACCACATTATAATTAGCAATACAATAATTAGAATAAACTTTACGAAGGTCATCCATTTTCCTCTTCCACATACTATTAATTATCACAATTAAATTTAATTATTATCTATTATAATATAATGAGTATTTTATAACGAATTCTTGATTATAAATAATTGAAACCTACAAAATACTGAATGATCAGTATGATTGATGGTCCCCAATTAAATACTTTTTAGCAAAATAAGCCATATTAATGTTATCATTATTATGCCATAAAATAAAGACCATGTGCTAAAAAAAATTATAGGCAGAGACATTTAAGCGCCTCTTGCCATGATCCCTCGTTTTCCTCACATCCACAATTCTCTACATACAAGCTCTACGGCTATTGGCACTAGGCAACCCAGCTTTTTTGAGGATGTCTCAGGAAATCCTGAAAATTGATATTTGTGCTACTATTTAAATATCTCTTTTCAAGTATTAATTACTTATAAATTATTTTTTGCAGCCATCTGCCATATTGGGTACAAGCACTGATTCCGAAAATTTTTTATATAACGGAAAAAGCATGGAATTTTTATCCTTATACTATAACAGGTATTTTCCTTGTAAATCATTCTTTTGTACCACAAAATATATAAAAATTTACTATTTGTATTTTTATATACAAATATAAAATAAACAACAAAATTGAACTTTCTTGTAAATCATTATATGAAAATTTAATAGTGGCAAGCAGACAGATTGTAGTTATTTCTGTCATGCAGCAGACAGAAATACCACGAGTAGTACAGACAATTAAAGGCCAATACAGTAGATACATGTATAGGCAACAATAGATAAAAAGAGCACTGACTTTTGATCTATGCTGTATAAGAATCGGCAGATTAAAAAAGTTGTGCACAAATTATTTTTTTTAAATATTGTACACATTTGTAAAACTCAAAGTAAGTAAATAACAAAACAATTTACTGCGCTTGTTTAGCTTTAATGTTAGCACTCTTTTTATCTGCTGGGGGATCTATACTAGCGGTCACCCTCATAGATTTTGTGCAAAATGATCAAGCCTTTGCTGCTCATTTACAAACATATACTTAACATCATTCATAGACGCACAGTTGAATAACATGCTGTTTTTCTTCTTTTCCATGTCTGGGTACAACAATTCACCATTAGAATATACAGTAAGTATTAAAAATATTTAATCTACAAGTATACAGACCGTGAAGTGATTTGGTCGCGTTTCAGGATCAGCTTATAAGTTGCCTGTTCTAATTATGGCGGCATAGTGGATGTGACTGCTACACACAGATATTAAATTGTAGTAGAAGTGACATCTATTCATGGACCACACTTCAGCTTAACATCAATCTGGGTGTTGTCATATGTCGAGTCACAATAAAAAAAAAAGATAATTTACACTCCTATGTTTAAATTGAATGCTAAGCTTTTTACTGCAATCCACTGCACTGTTCAATTTCGACTTACCTGATGGTCCAAACTCAGTTTACAGTGGGCTCAGTTATTAAAACAGAGATGCTATTTTACCTCCAAGGTTATAGTGACCTTGGATACAAGATTATAGGATGAAGAGAACACATGAACAGTTAAAGTATTCCTCTTGTCCATTGTTTGACTATTTTATGTGATGTTTAAACTCAATTTGGTAAGCAAGGAGAAGTCTAAGAGTTCAGAAGACTGAAAAAAACGACTCTGTTACAGTTACCTCAGTCGTCATCACTGTGCCAGCCTGAGGTGCTTTTTTTCAGTTTCGCATGAAGGATTAAGATCTTGTGCATAATAAACTAAAATGTCGAGATTTGGTTAGAAAAAGTTATAAAATTATTTTTGTATATAAATACAATATAATATAATTTAATATAATTATTGCAGTGCTCCTTTATTCCAAAATTCTCAATCTCAATTCAAACTAGATTTGAGGACAATAATGGTACTACAGAAAATGTAAGTAATTTTTGTTTTTGCAAATATTTTATTTTAGTATGTGAACAGTAAATTTTATTGTCCATTTTTAATCTCATACAATTTCAACACCATAGAAAACTTAATCTATTGGGTCTATCTACATGATTAAAGGCACTGGGCAACCCAGCTTTCTTGATGATGTCTCCGATTTGGTCAGAAAACACCCATTTCAAACAACCAAAACCAACATTAGATTCCTTTCGTCAATCTACTTTCACTCATCCTTGCATCCTATCCATCAAAGCATTCCTTTGTCAATCTTTGTCAAATCTTCTTTTAAACAAATTGATATAATTTAAGAATGACAGTTCTAACTTAATTCCAGTGCCTCCAATTATCTGAAGAAGAATTGGAGCGTAGGGAAGTGGACTATCTTGACATTGCATATGACGAAGTGAAATTACATCATTACAAAGAAGAGGAAGATCCAAAATTCTATAAATCAAGTAAAACATCCCGAGGGCCTTTGGTTGAAGGTTGGAGGGATAACTTCAAACCCACAATGTGTTGTTACAAAGCTGTGCATGTTAAATTTGAAGTGTGGGGCTTGCAGACAAGAGTGGAAGAGTTTATACAAGGGGTTAGTAAGGATTCCTATTTTTTTTATATTGACACAACCACACCTCACCTGTTGTTAGTTGGAGTGCAGTTAATAAGGCGATCGTAGTGTAGTGGCAGTGCAATGGCTACGTAAGCCATGTGGCACGGGTTCTAAACCACTCACCAGTATCAATGTATCTTTGATATATGTACTTTGGTTGTCTTGTTTCTATGATACAAGCACTTTACTAGCTTAGTGTAGAAATCTATAATAAAAAAATAATAATAATAAATAAGGAGGCGACTGCTACTACAGTAAAACTCACTTTGTCCAGTTGAATCTGACAGCTTTCAAGCTGATCCCAAATTGTGACTGGGTAACTTTAAAGTCTTTTAAGTAGTGGTTGGTAATGGGCGGAAGACCATTAACTGTCTGTCACTACTATTTAGCCTTGTATTAGAAATCATAATTTAGGGGACCGTGGTGTAGTGCACGGATTCAAAACCACTTGCAGGTACCAATGTATCTTTTGATTTGGTTTTGTTAATTTTAATAGAAATGTTATTTTAAATTAGTACGTTGATAATAATAGTTTAGTTTAAGTTCGATTTAAGTTAATAAATGTAAGGATTTGGCTGATGGTCTTTGGCAAATGCCTTAATAAATAAATCAATTTATTTTATTTTAATTTCTATACTAAGCTACTAAAGTACTAGTATAATAGGATTAGGACACCCAAAGTACATATATCAAAGATACATTGGTACCGGCAAGTGGTTTTAAACTCTTGCTCTCATATTACGTAACTACCACTATACCACGGTCGCCTGAAATGGAATGAATAGCTAATAACAATGCACTAATGTTGCAGGAAATCCGTGAAATCCTTGTACTGGGCCATCGCCAGGCATTTGCATGGATGGATGACTGGTATGACATGAAGCTGGAAGATGTAAGAGCGTATGAAAGAGACATGCAAGCTAAAACCAATGATAAGGTAAACTATGGTACATTTTATTATAATTTTAACATCAAAGAGCGCACAACAAATCCAAAAAAATAAAATTAAATGTTAAAATAATATATGTAAATAGGTCTTTCTTTACCCATGAAATAGTTTTTTTTTTTAATTTTCAGTCGAACTTTAATAATACATTAAAAGTTTTTTACAAACTGTTTACATGTAATGTTATTATCTATAATTAGACTTTTAAGTCGGCATAGTGACGGCGACTAAGACGTTTTTCCAGTCGTCGGTTTACCATCTAAGACGTCTCCCCTTGTTTACCATCGTCTTCACATTTGCGTCACAGTAAACATATCTATTTTATTTTCTAGTTAAAAACAGTAGAAGCGCCGGAAAAAGTGGAGGAGGAGAAGAAACCAGGTGCATCGATACCAAGTACTCCAAAAACACCAAATAGCGCGACTGTTACACCTTCGCAGGAAGCCAAGTCATGGTTCTCATGGTCATGAAAATTTATGTTTAGTATTATCCCAAATTGAAGTTATTGTTATGTTAGTCTCCTATACAGGGCCGTCTTTACCCGGGGGTTCAAGGGGTGCGGTGCACCCGGGCGCAGAGTCCTAGGGGGCGCATGCCGACCGCCATAAATTTCGATAGGTACCTACTACACTGAGACCACGCGAGCGGAGTCTTGACTTTCGCACCCCGGCGCTGAATATGCTTAAGACGGCCCTGCTCCTATACTAAGACGTACTGTACATTTTTCCTTACTTGTCAGAATTAGTAAACAATCTTTTGGCATGGCGAAAGTTAGAAGGAATCAATACAATCCTAAAAATATCTATGAATCTCTATGATTCATAAATTTTACTCTGAAAATGGTTTTTATTTAGTTATTATTGGGGCACGACATACGAGTATGACATCTGTCAATTTACTGTTTCTATAATAAATAGTTTTTGATCAAAATAATGTATTATGTGTGTGTTTTTATTATTTTTTGTGCATTTGATACTTTAGCTATGTTTATTCTATAAAATAAAGCAGTAGTTTATAGTTTTCCTATATACAGGAAATGGGAAATGGTGATTTTTATCATTCGCGATGTTTGTTTACTACTTCTGCCAATTAAGGAAAAATACGGTATACAAAATCATTTAAAATTTTCGGCTTCTACTATATATAGGTATACTTAAATTCGGGAATATAATTGTGAGTACGTATAGTTCCTTCGATATTAGATGTAATAACTATTTTGGACACTTTTATGTGTTTAGTTCAAAGTTTCCTTGTTTCCACCATTTTAATAGTGTTCGTTAAAAATTCGTAAGAGAAAAGTATAGGGTTGATAGGAAAAAAACAAATCCTTGGTTTCTACACGGGGTACCACCATTTTACAGAAAGTAAAGTGACTTATTTGCGTTTCGGTATTAGCCTGAAACTTGGTGGTTCCAATTAGGCCGGCATGGTAAGTTTTATTGTTATTGCGACACGACATTTGACCTCGACCCGCCTGATGATAAGCAAGAGGAGGTCCAAGAGTGACGACGACTGAAAAAACCGAGTTAGTTCCCGGCTGCCTTAGTCGCCGTCATTAGGTCGGCATGGCAATTGCGACTGGACTTGCAGTTGTTCAACTGTAATAACAGTCGCCTCCATTCCTAGACTGGTCTCCAGCATTAACATCGTTCATATGTCGAGCCGCAATGAAATAAAAAAAATACATTTATGCTTCTTCTTTTTGACCGGCATAGTGACGGCGACTGAGGCTGGTACTCTTTCTGTTTCTGGTACTCTTGGACCGCTGCAAGTCTTTGAGTAAGTCGAGGTCAGATGGTGAGTCACAATAAAATAAAGGTTTTCTGAATCAAAAGTCAAAGTAATGTTTTTTTAAATCTAGAAATTCATTGGACATGGCTGCATTTTGGGGGCCAAAATGCAGCTTTTCCAAATAATATTTGTTCTTATACCATTTTTACTCTATTTTTTTTCTTTTGACAGCTGGAGTAATTAAAGTCTGCAACAATGCATTTCTGTTCGTTTTTTTTTATTTAATCAAGTTATGAATTGAAGGGAATATAAGCTTGTATGAAGAGAATTGTGGACGTAAGGGAAGCGAGGGAGCTCCCTTCCCTAGCGAGCGAGGGAGTTCCTAGGTATAAACTCTTTTGCTTCCCTAACTTCTACAATTCTCTTTATACAAGCTCTACGGTAATAGGCTCTAGGCTAGGCAACCCAGATTTCTTGAGGATGTTTCTGATTGGTCGAAAAGCAACATCCTGGGTCTTCCTCTTTTATCGTTTCGTTGATTGTACTTGTAATAATTTTTTATCAGAAAAGGACATCATTCATTTTGTGTGGGGACTTGGGTTTAATTGTATTAACAGTTTAATATGCATTTTAAAATAGTTTGATGTACGAAGATTACAATGTGCATCCTTTATTTTCCATAGTTTGTGCAAATAGATCAAAATATAATTATGACAGTTCAAAGCAGAACAAATATGGCGTTGATTGACAGATAATACAAAATCCATATCATATTTTCCAAATAACTCAATCGCACAGCAATTAAAAGCAAAACTGTAATTAGTTTTATTAATACAAGTATTAAAACTACCATTTATTTTTTCATTATTGGACATTACAAAATTAGTACAAAGAAGCCCAAAATGATGTCCTTTTAAAGCTTTTTCCATTATTTTATCTAATGATACCATAGGTAATACTTGAGCTGTCAAAAGTAAAGTAAACTAAAATGGTGTTTAGATGGCTTAGATGGGTGTGGGGTATATATATTGTGGGGGAATTATTCTTTGAGTTCGATTATTCGTGCATTTAAATATTTAGTGGAAATAACTTGATATTATAATAGTTTGATCTCAATTAAATTCATTTTCTTTAGTGTCATGCTAAAAGTGTTCACTATGACTGCCTTTACTAAATCATATCGTAATTCATTAATAAATTGTCACAAATTAGAATAAATAGTTTATTAAAATAAGTAAACAATTTCTTATTTAGTAAATTAGTAGGTTTTAATATATTTTAAAGGAAATTTAAGATTTTTGAAGGATAACAAATTTTGAAAATATATTAATTGTATCTTACACGAAAGGATACCCCTTTATTGTACGGCCAATCTGTGTAAAGCCGAAATGAGGCGCCCCTCTACTGCATTTAAGCACACGTGCGAATATAAAATATGAATGCAACACACCGAAAATGCAATTGTAATTGATCATTCAGTTGCTGGTTGGACACAAAAGGAGGAGCACGCTGATAAAGTATAGTTAGTAATATTTGCATTCACACATTTAAATAAACTAATAAAGTGGAGGGGCGCGTCATTTATAGTTAGACAAGCTATAACAACTTATTAGGCGACCGTGGTGTAGTGGCAGTGCAATGGTTACGCAAACCGAAGAGCACTAGTTCGACTATGAGAAGCTAAAAATGTTTAAAACATTAAGCAATTTCATTCATTTGTAAGAGTGGTAGGCAGTGGTACCCAAGTCTGCCGATCCAGGGTCGGTGATTTGGTCGCGTTTCGGGATCAGCTTGTAAGTTGCCGGTTCCAAATAGGCCGGCATAATAGATGTGATTGATACTTACAGTTATTAAATTGTGGTAGCAGTGACATCCATTCATGGACCACACTCCTGCTTAACATCAAGTCGTCACAATAAAAAAAATTAAGTCGGATAATAATTTAGCGGTATATAACGCTATAGTTCACCGGAACACGTTTGACTTCTTAAATGTAATCATTTGGTCCGCCATTTTGAAGACGGCACGTTTATTATTTTTAGTTTGATTCAAATGTTTCGAATATATTAATATAAGTTGATTATAATAAAGTTTTACTCAGTAGAGGTTAGTTAAGGTACTTGATTTCTAGCTTCTCTAGTACCAGTGAAATCTACTGACGACCGAAGCATGTTTCATGTAGTCAGATCTAGCATTAATTGGTGTTTGGATATTTTTGGAAGTTGCTTGATTATAAGTGTGGCCTAAACAAAGGGCTTTAAATTATGTTTAATAATAATAATAATAATAAATTAATAATTGTCTCGAATACTTTTTATTAATCATTTTTTTCTGAGATATTAATATAGAAAGAGATTGTGCTATTTTGCGAATGTAAAATAAACGTAATTATTGACTCTTGTTTTCAGTTTATGCGCTAATAATCAAATTATATTGAGAAAAATTTAAAATTATATTGTAATTATTAAAATTCAAAATAATCTACAACGAATAACAATAATTAATGTGGCCGGGGGTCACAATAATTTTATATTTATAATTATATTTTGAATTGTTAATTGGAATTATTTTTTATTTGAAATGTTTATAAAGCTTTGTTAAATAATGAATGAAGGTCAATAGTGTTCTGTAAATGATTTTTATGGTAGGGTTGTGTATTTGTAGTTGAAATTATTTTAGAAGTTATCGATAAAGAAATCGACAATTTAATTTTATAGGAGCAGCCCCCCTAGCACGGCAATCCAAGAAACAAGATAAAAAACTGCAAGGAATATTATTGCAACTCATTTTAAATATCATATTAGGCCGGCACATCAAAATGTTTAAAAAAATATTTATTAAAGTATTCAACGTTGTTTAGTGTAAAGTTTTACAGAACGTTTAAATATCTTTTTTAATACACTGTTCTAGTTAGTTATTTAAAATGAGTTGGAATGATATTCCTTGCAAGTCTTTATCTTGCTTCTTGGATTGCCGTGCTAGGGGGGCTGTAGTTGGAACAAGATGCCAGAACACCTGCGGTGTGTATATTAAGCAAAGGAGGCAAACTGCGTCTTTTTTGTGAAATCTCTCAATATCAAATGTTGCGTAATTTGTATCATGACATTTATTATATAGAGATATTTGAAATATTGTAGAGCAAAATATTATTATAATTTTTTATCTCATTTTGCACCATTATAATATCTCATACTTTTGAAAATAATAATAATGACTATAGAAAAGAATAGATTGGTTGTCAAACTATGCGATTACTTTGCAACAAGTACCACATCTTAAACTGTGTCGTGTATAGTCATTAACATATCAGCGCTCTTCGCCGGCGTAGTGACGGCGACTATGGAAGCCGCGAACTGATTCGTTTTTTTCAGTCGTCGGCACTTTTGGACTTACGTCAGGCAGGTCGAGGTCATTTGTCGAATCACAATAAAACAATTGTGACGATGACTGAGGCGTGCTTTAACTGAGTCGCATATTAGGTCGTCGAAACTATAATGAAAAAAAAATGTAAATATAAAACAATTGAATAAAAATGCCATGGAACTAGTTGTGAATTTGGATTTCAGTAACATAATTCTAGCTGTCTATGAGCCCGAAAGACAACTTGTATTAGTTAAGTTTAAACGTAGTAAATATAAATTGTTGTTGACATAGAATAGTGAAGGAAATGTTTATTTTTTAAATAAAAATAATTATGAATAATTTGAACTGTTTTATTTCTAAATCTAATATTCTGGTTCCGGCGATTCACCCAGCGATTCGTCTACGAGTAGTGTTCCGGCGGGTGGTAATAAAATCGTTTCACAAACCAAAAGGCCCTGCCCTGTGTATTTGATACATGTTCTTTGGGCTTCCAGTTTCTATGATACAAACACGATTAGCTGAGTAGAGAAATGAAAAAAATTGATTTCCACAATGTATAAATTTTTTTTACAACTAGGTTTAATAGCCGCGAATTTATATTTTTTGTTACGTGTTCGACTGCAAGTAGTGTCCGACCGAAGCCGAATTTCGGCAACGGTCTCAGTTTCAGCCGAAACTTCCTTGCGAGGATCACGTTTTGAGAGAAAAATAAAGAAATCGTTATTATAATCAGTCAGTTTGCATGTAGCTATGCAGTCTTCGGTATTTTTACTCATTGATAATCAACATAACCCCTCATTTAAATTTAAAAAATAAAAATATTTTATACTATAATTTACAATAGACTACGGTTTGAGCTATTTGGAATTTTTCTATATTTATTTTTATTTCCGTCTGTCATTTTTATATGAGTTATCGGAAATAAATACAAAAAAGGGGGATACAGTCGAATTGAGAACCTCCTTCTTTTTATGACTGTGTTATAAACCTAATTTTACGCGAGCGAAACTGCGAGCACAGCTAGTATATTATACATATTTGACTTTTATGTATGTAGATCATCCATATTTTAATATCTAATTAATTTAAAATAAACCAAGATGAATATATTTGGCAAATTCATAGTGATCTGTAACGGTATTAGTGATGTGATTAAAGAGGCGTGAACGTTGGCACACCAGTCGACAGTAAATGCATATTCTACAGTAACTAAAATAAGTTGTTTATGTTTGGTAATTATAGTCTTTGCTATGGTTATTTAAAGCAGTGTAGAAATCAATTACAACTGTATAACAAAAACCCTGCTTAAAATATATTTAAAAAATCTTGAGAGGTGTCAAGGGACACCCAGATAGAACGAAGTTCCTTTCGATTAATTAGTGAAGGAGTTGTAATATATATTTTTTTAAGTTATAATATTTTTTTTATTATTACCAAATATAATCTATACATATAATAAAATTGGAGTGTCTGTTTGTAATATTGAAATAACCGTTTTTTAATACATGTATATGAATATATATACGGTACATACACCAAAATGACATTTTTTACAATTTTTGTCTGTCTGTCTGTCTGTCTGTCTGTTTGTTCCGGCTAATCTCTGGAATGGCTGGACCGATTTTGACGGGACTTTTATTGACAGGTAGCTGATGTAATAAGGAGTAACTTAGGCTACTTTTATTTTAGAAAAATTCTTTTATAATAAATAAAATAAAGTAAAATATTTTTTCCATACAAAAAGCGTGCGTTCAGAAATTTATTTTGGATAAACTAAGGAAAATATATCAAGCTTTTGAGAATCGAAAACAAATTATTATATTATATTATCCTACTATTATTTTGTGAATGTCCGTTTGTTTGTTACGCTTTCACGTAAAAACTGCTCAACCGATCATCATAAAACTTTGTACACATATTTTTGGAGGTATCAGAAGTAACATAGTATACATTTTTTTTACGAAAATAAAAAAGTTTTGTCAATTTTTTTTCTTATTATAAAAATAGATGCAAGGCGTTGGTTCAAACCCTGAGTACTATAATACCATCGCACTGTATTACCGACTGTCACGTCAACATCTAATCCAATCAACTGTACTATGGAGACTATACACTATACTTTCCATAGACTATAAATTCAGCTATTTGAAAATTTTCTTTATTATTATTTCCTTCTGTTACTATATGCATATGCTACTATTGTTATAAATGTGAATGTGGGTTTGTTTATTACGTTTTTTAAGAAGTAACATCGGTTACTTTTAATTAAAGTAAATATTTTTTACTATAGTTTCCAATTGACTATAGTTTTAACTGTTTGGAATATATATTTATTTTTATTTCCGTCTGTCATTTTATATGAGTTATGGAGTTATAAATACAAAAAAATCGAATTGAAAACCTCCTCCTTTTTTATGACTGTGTTATAAACCAAACTTTACGCGGGTGAAACCGCGGGCACAGCTAGTGTAATATAAATTTAATCAGTAGGCTCAAATTAAGTAATAATTGGCTCGTGGTAACTGAAGTAGATAACATATGTTTGGGATTCTATTTTATTCTATATAGCTCTTATAGTTTCGGACAAAATGGCTGTGACATACGGACGGACGGACAGATGGACAGACGGACAGACAGACTTGACGAATCTATAAGAGTTCCGTTTTTTTACTACGGAACCCTACAAAGTGTCGTTACAACTTTTGGTCTTAATTTTTTCCGTCTAGGCCCCTTTCGCAACACCCGATAAGGAACTTCGTTCCAAGAAATAATTAATGGCATATTCCAGTGCTATTAGCATATAGATTCCGGCAGAAAAAGAGCACCGTCTTGGATGTAGTAACTTGTTTTGTTACCTAAATGCTTTTCGTATTTTTCAAATGTGTATTTTTTCAAATTAAATATATATTATTAATTTTATACACAAATGTACCTACAGATGCGCGGACTCCCACTGCAGTCGTCCAGCGCCTTCTTTCTGTTGATAGTTATACTTGCATAATATGCAATACTATAGCTACAACCTACTATAGCGACATAGGTGATGTGTATATTACAAATTTATACAGTAACCCTACTATATATCAACCTGCCAATATTTAAATTAGAACCAACGGATTAAAGAAATGCACGTTAATAAAGTTAGGAGGACTGTCAATCCATCAAATCACGCCTTTTTCACATAGGCATAGACAGTGGAGCACGCCTTTTTCACATAGGCATAGACACAACTCTCTCGCTTCCTTCACATCCACAATTCTCCTCATACAAGCTCTAAGGTTATGGGCACTAGGGCAACCTAGGAGAACTGTAAAAAGTAAAAATAACACAAATTTGTAATTACCTTTCATGTACCGCGCTCCAGATTAGCTGTCATACGTCGAACCACAATAAAAAAAACTATGAAACTTTATTGCAATAAAAAGGTGGGCAAAAAATACAACAAAGCGTAAGTATATGTTTTGGCAAACAATTTATTCTTTCCGCGTATTTTGTATTATGTTGTAAATGTCCTTGATCCAATTAAGGTGTTTTGAAATACTCGTGTATACTCCAGGGACACCAGGACAGCCGCAACTTTGTCCATAGCTGCTAATACCTCGTATGATCGTGCCATCAGAACACAGAATAGGCCCTCCGGAATCACCCTGTAAAAATAAAAGGAATTAATGTACATAATATAAAATATATTTTTATAAGGGAAACAAAAAAATAGTATTTTTTAAATTGTGACTCGACATATTACAGCACCCGCCTGATGTTAAGCTGGAGTGCGATGTTAAGGTGACTGCTACAACAGTACAATAACTGTAAGTAGTAGTCACATCCACTATGCCGGCCTAGTTGTAACCGGCGACTTACAAGCTGATTCCGAAAGGCGACTAAGTCATTTCAATACTTAGTCGCCTTCACTTAATAACATAAGCTATATTATTGTAAAGTTTCATTCAAATCCATTCAGTAGTTTTTGCGTGAAAGAGTAACAAACATCCATCCATACTCACAAACTTTCGCGTTTATAATATAAGTGAGGATGTGGCATACGAGTATAAAATGGCAGTATATGGCAGAAAGGAGAAGACACGGACATATACTATGAATAGTGTGCATCTGAACAAACGCCAAATAAATGAATGCTTCAATAACTCCTAATTGTTTTGTTTATTTAAACGTAGGTATAGTTGGGGAACGAGTTAAATGAATCTTAGTGGCCGCTTTTAGTGACGCTCATAGCTCGGCGATGTCATTTAATATCGATAAAAACGTGTCCATATTTTCTTTGTTTGATTATTGAAATATTAGTGAGTTAATTGAATAAAAGATATTCGTCATCCGTAGTCAGGCTAGAATCATTATTACAAACGTGATTCAAATGTGTGAAAAAGTAAAAAAAAACATGCAGTCACTATTCTCAAAATTAAATTAATATATAATTCATTGAAAATTGTTGCTGTCTAATGTTTATACTTCAATTTAATACACATTTATAATTTTTAATAACTACTTAAATCTATTTGGGTTTTAAGGAAAGTGTGCGTTTATTGTTATCGACATTTTGCATTTTCTTCACTATTCATAATAGACACGTGACCATGACGTCACAACTACATTCCTACCGTGTTCATTTAACTCGTTCCCTTACTATAAGTACTTGTATTGTAATGACAGTTGATACCATAATTGGCAATGTACATTGTATGCACCTGGCACAAAGCATTAGGAAAAAACAAATTGTCAGAGACAAATTCGATATTTTCTATTATAATTATAGTCTATTTACGTATTTAATAAATTGCTTTTGGGTAATTAAAGAACGCCTTGCCAATATTTGTTGTGTAAGGTGCCGACCGACTACTTCCTGTAATGGCTGATAAATCATCGGAGATTTCTATGAAAATCTACCAGTAAAAGTTTTCTGCCAAGTAGTCGTGTTTACAAATTGTTTACCTAGTGAGTACGCTGGTCACGTCACGACCCTGGTTAATCTATTTAGTAGTAGGATTATGAACAAAGCACTACTAAATATATATACTCAATTTTGATCAAAACAACTTTTAATTTTGGACGCATTCCTTTGATGTTTTATGAAAGAATAAAAACGACATGAAACGACAAACATATTGCCGAAATATCGAATGAACATTTTTAGACCCGAATCTTGTATCATATTTTATCATTTTTATACTAAGCTGCTAAAAGTCTTCGTATCATAGAAACAGGACGGCCAAAGTACATATTATACATTTGATCCGGTGACTATAGGTTTTAATAACCATTAAGGCTAATAGTACCGAACCCAATGAATATTATTATAAATACAAGAGTATAGTATTATAAAAAAAAGAGGCAAATCTTGTGCCCAGACCCAAAAAGTGGTGCCCAGACTGCCGATCCGAAAGTACCTCCACCCACCTTTTTAGACCGTGATGTAACTTAGTCGCGTTTCAGGGTCAGCTAACTTACAAGCTCCATTATTAGCCGGTTTCAACTAGACCGGCACAGTGGAAGTGACTTCCACTTACAGTTATTGAACAGTATTAGCAGTCCCCTCAGTTCATGGACCGCACTCTAGCTGTAAAGCTCAACACCCAACACCAGGCGGAGTATGTAGAGTCACAATAACAATAATCAGAGATTACCATACAAGTGTCGGATCCGTTAACACCAACTGCACATATCTGGCCACTTGTATTGGATGGTGCCATATATTCGCCAAGTGTTTCAAAACAATCTTCTGACGTTATAATATTTACTTTAGCTGCATGCAGAACGTTCGTAGTTTCTTCAGATTGCACCTTTCTTATGCCATATCCAGCTATTATACATGAATCTGAAACTATATCTGTAAAGATATAAAATATGTAGGATTATTAGGATATCACATAACATTCTCATCATTCCTAAAATATCATCATCATTATCAGCCAGAAGGCGTCCACTGCTCACCATAGAACGCTATTTCGAACGACAAGATGCCAGTTGCATCCACCGGTTATTCGTGACTTTCACTATGTCGTCAGTCCACCTAGTGGGAGGCCTACCTACGCTGCGTCTTCCGGTTCGTGGTCTCTACTTTAGAACCTTTCTTCCCCATCGGTTGTCGGTTTTTCGAGCGATGTTCTTAAAATATCGTAACGTATAATTCAAGAATGGTTGACAGTTGGTGGTAATTTGCACAGTCTGTCGATCTGGGGTAGTAACATACAGACCGCGAATTCTTGTTTCGAGACCAGCTTGCCGGCTGGAGCTTTCATGGCTTCGCATCAGGCAAGTCTAGTCACAAAAGGCAAAGTGGAATGCTTTGCCATACCATGTGTTCTTTCCATCCTATGACCTTGGATCCTTCAAGCGGAGCGTGAATAAGCACCGCATAGTGATGGCGGCTGAGGCAGCCGTGAACTAACTTGGTTGTTTCAGTCGTCGTCACTACTGGACCTCCTTTTGCTTATCATCAGGCGGGTCGAGGTCAGATGTCGTGTCACAATAAAAAAACATGAACAAAACCTGTATAAGGAGAATTTATACACTCAAATACGTATGGTTTGCATCTTTGGTTTTGTATTATATACAAAATATTTACTTTATAAATATTGTTAACGTAAATATAAACTAGTTGGTAATTCATAAATTTTAACTTTCAAAATAATCTTACTACCGGCAGTTTTATTCAAACTCGTTCATTTCTGCGGCCTATTTTTGAAAGAACATTTCTTTAGGTACGAAATTGCCCTTTAAGTTTGACTTCTAGTTTTGTACCGAATAAAATTACTACATACCAGTCTTCTTATCCTCATCAGGTAAAATACTACCTTCTAACCATTCAGTATCTTCCATCTCCAAATCTATTGATAGGATAGCGATGTCGTGTGCTCTAGAATATCTAAAAATACAGTACAGTAAAAATAGGTTCTACTCATCATACTCGTAAATGTTAATTAAATAATAAATTATACAAGCAATTTGAACTATTTAAGTAAATTAAATAATATAAAAGATTCCTAAATAAATAAATTAGCTTTGAATAAAATACCTAATATAAAAAATTGAGGAATATTTACGAAAAGAAGTGAGTACGTCAAAAGTTAGGTTTACAGGAGGGCAAAATGTGAGGTTAAGGTTAATAATTAAACCTTACCCCACAAGTTATGTCTTTCAGAAAACAAAATATGTAATACCTAAATCACGTTTATAAATCGCTTAAGTTAATATGAGCAGAGTGGTAGGCAGTGGTACCCAGTCTGGCGATCCGGAGTAGTACCATCACTTACAAGTACACAGACCGTGAAGTAATTTGGTCACATTACGGGATCATTTGTAAGTTGTCGGTTCCAACTAGGCCGGCATAGTGGATGTGATTGCTACTCACAGTTATTGAATTTCAGTAGCAGTCACATTCATTCATGGACCACACTTCGGCTTAACATCAAGCGGGGTGCTGTAATATATCGAGTCACAATAATAAAAAAAGATGAAACACAGCAGTGTTTCGTAAAGACTAAGATGTTGATAATGGTAAAGCAACCGAAAGACTGCAGTAAAATTTCCGAAAGAGGGAACCCGAAGAAACATGTTTCACAGCTTTAAATAAACCATTTTTTCAATCGATGACCTTTTATAAATGAAACACAAGGGTTATAAATTATAATTTGAGATTGCACGAACTGTCACTTTCAGTTGCCCGCTAAGAATTTACACATTTTACTCCACTTTAACAAAGAAAACATTTATTATTAGACGATAAAAAAGGTAATATTTTGTAAATATAATTAAATAACGAGAATAAAATTGACTTCTTTCTCTTGATATTATTCAGCTACGATAAGTGTTTTTAACATACAACTTTTTTCTTACATACACGTAAAAGTTCAGCTTTATTTTAATTATATTTTGCATTAAAGTTATAATAATCTTTTTGGATGGAATGGAACAATTGAATATCTAGACATACTTTATTAGAAGTGTGCTTAATTGGAATACTGTATAGGAATCCCATAAAAAGGCGTGATAATTGATTGATTGATTTAAAAAAATATTCCTAAGAATAAGTAAACAACAGAACTTAATAAAAAAAAATTCGGCTATAATAAATTTAATAGTTTTAATTCGGCCACATTAAATCTTGATTACTTAAATAATACTTTTTACACAGTGTGACAGTAAAAATCGCCAAATCTAAAAAAAATTCAACAACAAAAATGGAGTAAATTAAGATAAAATCTGTGCAAAACCTATTAAATCGTTATGAAACAAAACTACTTACTTATTATATTCTCTGTGTCTATATATTTCAACCACTTTAGCTTTGGGATAACCTCCTTGTGAGCAGTAATTGTTCAAATGCAGTATATATTCATTAGGTAATCCATAGGAGCAGTGTGCGGCTGTAATTGCAACCTTCGCTGAGAGTAGAGTGGCCCCGCATAAATGCTTGTGTGACGTCACATTCCTCAGAGCAACTACCCGGGGAAGAGAACCTAGGGAATTTATGAAAACTAACAGCCAGTTGTACCAAAAATTATAATTTACGAATTTGTAAAAAGTACCGTAAAAGTAAAAAAAAAGAAAAATGGGTTGCACCACTCTTTAACTTCACATTTTACATTTACGTTTAACGGATATTTTATACAGAGCTAAAGGACATCATTCATTTTGGGTTTCTATGTACTACTTTTGTTATTTCTAATGTTAAAAACATATATAAGTCAGTTTCGATATAAAATTATTAACAACCCAATTTACGATTTCGTAATAGTAAACGTAATAGAATAAGTATAAAGTAAAACTAAATTCGTAAATTGTAACTTTTTTGGTACAACCGGCTGTAAGTATTTGTAGATAAGATTTGGTTTGTAATAATAATAATAAGGTTTATGAATTTAACAAGTCGCGGCTTAAAAATTGCGTTTATTTTAGTTATGTAAGAAAATACTTTAAAAAGGTTTATTAAAAATACCTTTAAAATTTTAAAAATAGTTTTTAATTTTTTTTTTATTTTGACCTAGCTTAATGTTAAGCTCGAGTGTGGTCCATGAATGGATGTCACTGCTATTACAATTTCAATAACTCTAAGTAGCAGTCACATCCACTATGCCGGTCTAGTTACTACCGGCAACTTACAAGCTGATCCTGAAACGTGACTTATTCACTTCACGGTCTGTATACTTGTAAGTGGTGGTACTACCTCGGATCGGCAGACTGGGTACCACTGCCTACCACTCTTGCTTCAGTTTCGTGTTTTCTTTATTGAAACAGGTTAATTTACAATTAAATATTGCAAAGAATCTTTGTGTGTTTACTTTTTAGTGATAATGCCTTCTATTGTACATCTTCATATTGTATATTTATTTGTCTAATGTCTGTATGTGCGTTATCTGTCATGTTTTATTTATTAATTACATTGTTTTAATAAACAGTGTACCATTAAAGATTTTTTCAAATTATTTTGTTAAACCTTAAAAATAAGTTATCCGACAGTCAAAGATTTCCCTAAGCGTGGAATAAGAAAGAAAACGTTTTGGTATTAAATATTTGTTATTAAAAATGTATAATTTTTGGACCACATTAAATTTACTCTAATTTTTACCACAATCTGAAAACTATAGTAAAATGCCCCTACATCAAGTTTTAATGTGGCTGTGGTAGACTCGACATGATTAAGCCACAAAAAAAGTTTCAGAAGTCGCACTTATTCGAGATTACACTTCTGTTGGCTGGCACTTGTATCATTCAAGCGATGTGCGAACCTTTGGCTGGCATGGTGTGAAACTGACTGAATCGGTTTACAGGCGTCAGTTAACATCAGATGTAGAGTCATAATAAAAAAAAACTACATTTTATTACATAATTTGACAATAACAAATGAGAAATTAAACCCTGCCTTTTTTATATTTTTATTGTGACATGACATCTGACCTCGACCCGCCTGATGATAAGCAAAAGGAGGTCCAAGAGTGACGACGACTGAAAAAACTGAATTAGTTCACGGCTCCAGTCGCCGTCACTATGCCGTGATACCTATCTATAAGGCTCTTTTCACCCCGAAATGGTAAAAAATTAAAAGGGAATACTACCACATGCAATTTCACGACCACCGATAATTCTTTTAACTCTTCCACACCAAACTAAATTTATTAGTAATAATAAACAAAATAAAAAATATATACACAATCGTAACTTTAAACATCCACATAGTTCCATGATAAGAAATAGATAACTACGTTTTTCTTTTTAAAATATTGTAATTTATTGAAATAATTGTATGCACAAGTGTTCTACATTGGACAAGCACAATAGGATAGTATAAAAACATAAATAACACGTAAATTCATATTAAAATTACATTAAATTAAAAAATAAAATAATGTAAATTTATATTTCTATTGTCGATAATATTTATTTATTGTATATATCGCGGCAGATAAAAAGAGCGCTGGGATTGAAGCTGCGCAGTAACTTGTTATGTTACCTACTTACTTTTTGTATTAAGAATGTGTATAAAATTTATAATGTTAATAAATATGTGGAGGACTGTATAGATACGCGGATATGCTCGTCCAGAGCTCTTATAATCTCTGCCGGTATCTATAACAAATACTAATATAAAAGGCGAACTTAAATCCGTGAGGCTCCTCTCTCTATCAGTTAAACTTTGGGTTGTGCAGAGAGCATAAATAGGTAGATAGGCGCATAGTATAAATAAATAATTTAGTAAATTAAATTGTCAATGAAGCGCCACTTGACACGATCCTGACACAACTACCTCGCTTCCCTCACATCCACAACTCTCTTTATACAAGCTCTACGGTTATTTGCTCTAGAAAACCCAGCTTTCTTGAGGATATCTCTAATAAATACAGAAAATTATATAGAATATTTAAAAAAAAATTATCCGCAGATGATTACTGACTTATTTTTTAAATATTAAAAAAGTACGTTATTTAAGATGCAAAAGAAGTTCCTGAAAAGAATTTGAAACGTTAGTACCACTTAAAAATTGGTGTTGATCCAGTTGGTGGTCAATTGCCTAGTCTGCTGATTCGGGGTAGTACCATTACTTTCAAGAAGTTTTAAGTATACTTAGTTGCGTTTCGGAATCAGCTTGAAAGTTGCTGGTTTCAACGTGTTACTTGAGTTATTTAATTTCGGTTATGTTTTTTCCAAAGACCAATGCATTTGAAGGTTTTTTTAAATTGCCACCAGTCAATCAAATTGTCAGGCATCAGTTCCCTCAGGAATTGATAGAAACAACGAAGCGCAACTTTGGCCCAATCAAATAATTATGCTCAATTATTCCTCGTATTTGCTTTATTTTAGTACGTATTTAGCTGCAATGGCTCATTAAAAATTACTTCGTAGGTACTTCGGCGACAGGCGTAGTGCATTGGTTAGCCAGTTCGTTATGCGTATAGTCCCAGGGTCGATTAAATACTTGTTAATAAAATAAAGAGGCGGATATTTGCTCCGGGCTTCGTGTGCTCAGTCTGACGATCCGAGCTAACTATACACTTATCCGAGCTGGTTAAGTATACAGACCCAGTGCCGAATTAAGCCAACGCGGGGCCTATAGTAAATTCTGTCAAGGGGCCCTTGGTTTTTTTTATTTTTTATTGTGACACGACATCTGACCTCGTCCCGCCTGATGATAAGCAAGAGGATGTCCAAGAGTGACGACGACTGAGAAAACCGGGTTTGTTCACGGCTGCCCCAGTCGCCGTCACTATGCCGGCCAAAGGTGCTTCTTCACGCATCGCTTGAAGGATCCAAGGTCATAGGATGGAGAGAACACATGGGCAGGCAAAGCATTCCACTTGTCAATTGTAGATACAAAGAAAAGACGCACCGAACTTTTTAGTTCGACTGCCGATTCGGTCGATAAAATGCGGATGCTTTCCCCGACCTGTGCGGGTATTACGGGAGTGAAAAGATGAGGTAGGAACAAGGCTAAAGAGCTCTTCGGAACATTCCCCGTGGTATAGGCGATAGAGGACGCACAGAGCCGCCATGTCTCTTCGTTGTTGTAGGGGCTCCAAGAATGTCCAGTCTGTCCGAAGCACTGAGGGAGATGTTACAAAGAGAGGGAAGGGGAGTAAAACGGGGTTTGCTTTAGGTTCTCAAGTTTAGGGTATTAAATAATACAAAACTGTTACAAATAAACTTTTCTGGATTTAATATAAGCAAATTTAGAGATAAAACTTTCAATATCGACTTAAATTTTCAAGTGGAAGCATTCAAGATATTTTACGCTCCTATTTGAATTAATATTTTTTATTACGGTCAGACAGGTGTTGGAGCGCGGGGCCTATAGCTTTAGCTACTCTTGCTACGTGGTTAATCCGGCACTGTACAGACCGTAAAGTAACTTAGTCGCGTTTTGGGATCAGCTTGTAAATTGCCGGTTTAACTAGGGCGGCATAATGAATGTGACTAATACTTGCAGTTATTTAAACTTTAGTAGCAGTCGTCTTCATTTATTGACCTTCAGCCTAACATCAGGCGGTTTCAAATTTTTTTTCATCTTACATCTTAATAATAATATGTGATAATGAAGTGAAAACCCCTGTAACGCATTAGGTTAACACATCAATTCTCTACGCATAAGACCCAGGTTTGATTCCGGTCGAAACAAAGACTTGTTTTTATCAATCAATCAAATTGTCACGCTTTTTTTCCACAGGGATAGGCAGAGACAATGGAGCGCCACTTACCACGATCCTTACACGATCCTTGCTTCATTCACATCCACAATTCTCCTCATATAGGCCCTGTGGTTATGGGCATTGGGCAACCTAGACTTGTTTGTTAATAGAAAAAAAGTGGAGAGAGGATCCTACCGGTGCATTAAGTGTTCTCAGCTGGTTGAAATTACCACCCTACACAGATGCAAATCCCCCCATAGTGCCCACGTCGCGTTCGGGGACTAGTTTGTGTAGCACCCGTTGCGTTGGTTGTGGATTCGGTTAGGGACAGTGGCATCCAACTGACCTGCAGTATGCTGGTGAGAGTTTACTGACCCGTCGGCCAGGGAGACCCGCAGCAACGGTTAACCGCTGGCTCTACCGTTAACCTACCGTTCTGGGCTAGAACCAGCATTTTCCAGTGTATCAGTTTCATCAACTCAGTGGCGGTTCGATATTGAAAGCTGCCGTTTCTAAGTTGACCAAAGGATACCTGTCTTGCGATTGTTTCCTCCATTGATGGACCGCACCAGGTTAACATCAGGCAAGGCGGAGTGCTTTCATATGTTGAGCTTTCATCAACCAATCTATCAAGCGACCGTGATGGTGTAGTGGCAGCAGAAGCGTAGCGTGCCTCGGCGGAGCCCCGTATAAAAAAATGTTTGGGGGCTCTTATGAAGGGTAAAGTTTTTTCACAAAAGCAAAAAAATGTTTCCATAAAATTAAAAGAAATATTTATACATCATAATTATGTATCTGTCACTTTTTCCAAAATATTTACAAACAATTCCATATTTAATAATATACACTAATATACACTGCTGCCTTTTTTTCGGCAAACTGATTTATTAAATCATTTATGATGACTTTAGTGAAGCATTCACATTTTGTCCACAGAATCGGCAGTCGAACTAAAAAGTTCGGTGCATCTTTTCTTTGTAGAACAATCGACAAGTGGAATGCTTTGCCAGCCCATGTGTTCTCTCCCTCCTATAACCTTGGATCCTTCAAGCGATGCGTTAGGAAGCACCTTTGGCCGGCATAGTGACGGCGGCTGAGACAGCCGTGAACAAACTCGGTTGTCTCAATCGTCTGCACTTTTGGATCTCCTCTTGCTTATCATCAGGCAGGTCGATGTCAAATGTCGAGTCACAATAAAAATAAAAAATAAAAAAAGTGTGCCCTGAGTGGCAGTGCAATGATTACGCAAACCGAGAGCACGGGTTCAAAACCTCTTGCCGGTACCAATGTATCTTCGATATATGTACTTTGGTAGTCCTGTTCCTGTGATACAAACACTTAAATAGCTTAGTATAGAAATGTAAATAATAAATAAATAACATTTTCACGCTTTAACTTCCACAGGGGTAGACAGACACAATGGAGCACCACTTTCCACGATCCTTACACAACTGTTTCGTATCAACAATGTCTGTTTAATCTACTCAATTATCATATTTGTATGCCCACATTAACCTTCATTAACCTCGAATGCAAAGTGGAGTTATTAAATTATATGTATAATATATCATTAAAATAATTTAAAAAGCTGTTTATCAAAATTTCAGTTTATTAGGTTAATGTGAAGAGAGCTTAAACTTATTACAATAAAGTAGCTTTTACTTTGAAATTAACAGAGTTCTAACAAAATATTAAACTAATTTTCCATTACTTATTATGTGAATTTGTAGAACGCAATTTCGTTATTACTACGTATATAAAAATCTACGTCGAAAATCTAGGAGTGACATAACACTATAAATCGATAATCTTTTTATCTCGAACTCTTTCAGATTTAAGACTATTTGGGATATTAGTTAAACAAGTGCTATCTATGTATGTTAATAAAATTGGAGTGTCTGTATGTGATTTCTTAATACCAAACTTATTTTACGATCACGTTTGATATTATCGAAAATAAACAAAATTTTGTTTGTCTGTTTGTCCGGGGTGATGTCCTGAACGGCTGATTCGATGGTTGTAAAATTTTATATGGAGATTCTTTAAATCCTGAAAAATGTTTTAGGCTATATAGGATAGAGTGGATCTGATGATGGTTCCTCTCAGGTCAGTAAAACTATAAGAGATATACCTATGGTGCTTCAACTGAAATTCAAAGAGTGGTAGGCAGTGGTACCCAGTCTGCCGATCCGGGGTAGTACCACCACTTACAAGTATACAGACCGTGAAGTGATTTGGTCACGTTTCGGGATCAGCTTGTAAGTTGCCGGTTCCATCTAGGCCGGCATAGTGGATGTGATTGCTACTCACGGTTATTGAATTGTAGTAGCAGTGACATTCATTCATGGACCACACTTTGGCTTAACATCAAGCGGAGTGCTGTCATATGTCGAGTCACAATAAAAAATAAAAATAAAAATTATTAATTGCGGTGCGCCCTTACCTGGGCTGATGTAAAAATGATGACCTGGAGTACTGGTTCATATTAGCGATGCGTTGTTAAAAGGAGATTAAAGAAACTCATTATCCTACGGTACTTATAGTTAGTTAAATACTTTGCCACCTATATTGCAATTGAAATAGGTAGTAACAAAAATAAAATGAAATTACATGACATTATTGAATATATTATTTAACTGAGTCGTTTTTTTCAGTCGTTAACGCTTGGATATTCTGTTTTTTACCACCACGCAAGTCGTGGTCAAATGTCCTGCCCTAATAAATAAGTGTGTAGTATTTCTGCTTTTCTGTATCTAGTATCTGAGAATAGAGGTATATTATTTTGTTATTTCTATCCGCCTACAAAGTCGCGGGTATAAACTACTAGTGTTCAATAACATTGCTTCATCGACCTTGAATTTTTTCCAAATCTTCTATAACACTATCATTTGCTTGAGAGTATTCAGTCGCTTTTTGTCACGGTTAAGTACGGTACAGAGAAATTATTTGCGAAACAAATTATCACAAACAAGTTACTTACATCTACCTATACACTTATATCGATATTTATAATGTATGTACTCACACGAGTAAAAGTGTTTAAAATAGCTTGTCTATAATTATTTAGTGTGTTATTGTTGTCGGTAGTGTAGCGCGCCAAAAGTAAGCGACAACAGACAGGTGGGTGGGTGCCGTGAGTGCGGCGGACGCACTTGAGCACGCGGCAGTGCAGCTCCGAGCCATGGACCGCGCGAGCGGCACTCCGCCGGCCTCGCAGCCCGCCACCGGCTTCGGCGCTTTCTGCAACGCCATCTCCGACACGATAACGGTACGTGCCATACTCACACGCTTTACGGTAATTTACCAACAAATCGCGATTTAACGCGCGACACGGTCTATTTATGAACGCACGTGGTCTCTGAGGTCGTGGAGACGAGGCTTCCGTGGACCGGCTGCTGCGGTGACGGTTCAAATTAACGCACAGGTCGGCGTGCGTATTAATAGCCGGAGATTTGGATATAAAAGTGATGCAGGGAATAAAAAATATAAACATGTTTAATAATAGAACGCTCGTTGAGGCTGGGTCGCACGGCCGTGAATTGTGGCATGGCGGCGATCTACAGAAATATACGCATATCAAACGGTCATCCGGCGTTACAAAGGCCGCGCGACAACACTCGCGTGTCAACCACTGCGCGGCCGCAACACTTTCTCTGCGCGCTCACGACCAACACGTGCATACACACAATCACACCACCCATCATAGGTACATATACACATTATATATATTTATTTATCAATTGACACAGTTTAACAAACCTAATTGATTATTTAAAAAAATATTAAAGTTTATTTGTGTGTGTTAAAAAGGAAAACTTTGAAGTCTATTAGTAAGTACTCTAAACAGTATTATACTAATATTATTATTAATTATCACTATATTTTTTATTATTAATTTTTTATCAATTTAAAGGTTTTAAATTAAGTAAAGCACTTGCTACGGAGGACTACGCCGTAGTCGCTAATAAGTCTGTTAAGCACTAAACTCATAAAGTAGCTTTTACTTATTTGTTGTGTCAGGATCGTGGCAAGTGGCGCTCTATTGTCTTTGCCTATCATTGTCGGAAAAAGGCTTGACAATTTGATTATTTTTCGTCACAAAAAATATTACATTATTTTTTTATATGCTTTTAAAATAAACTGTAATTTTAATATATTTTCTAAACAATTACTAAACCTAAATTTAAATAATATTACTTTACTCGTATTAATCTATCTAAGACGGCCGTGGTGTATGGTGAAATATAGTCTCACAATCCAAAGAACCGCCGTTCGAAACCACTTCCTATCCACCAATGTATCTTTAATATACTTAAAATTATACTTAATATTATACTTAATAAGTATAATACTTATAATATTAAGTAATATACGTATTATGTATTTTAGTCGCGTAGTTTCTGTAATACAAGCAAGTTTAGTAACTTACTATATATAGGTAAAAATATAATAGTTTAATTTTTTTAAATAAAAATTATATTATGTTCAATGAAAGTATTCCAAAGCTTATTAGTTTTAATTGTGACAAATTAATTGTCATTTAAGTTGACAATGGTAAATCAGTCAACTTATATTTAGCGGACAATATTTGCATTTTTATTGTTATTTTTTTCTTTCTTGCCTATTTTTGTAAGTAGTTTTAGGAGATTTATATTGTGTTAAAAATCGGAATTTGCCTTCTGGAACTCAGATTATCTTTTCCAGAAGGCAGTGATCATTAAGTGCAATGATGTTTTTAACTATTATTAAACTATTATTATTATTACTAACGATTGCGTCACAACATTTTTGAGTGATTGGTGGTTTTTTCAGTTGTCGTCACTTTTGGACCTTCTCTTGCTTATCATCAGGCGGGTCGAGGTCAGATGTCGTGTCACAATAAAAAAATATAAAAAAAATGTCTAAAAATATTCCACATTTAATTTTATTGTTCGATCCTCATTGTTTAATCAGAGTTTAATCTATAGTTTAAACTATGTAAAGACCTATGTTAAACAGCGTAAAAATCGCCAGCAATAACCCAAAAACGATAAATTGTTAGATGATTCGAATTATATTCCTCAATGTAAACATAGGTTACTAAGTATAACAAAGTAAATAAATAAATAAATTTCAAATCAACTTTTGTCGCTCATAAAATAATAACATGTAGTTTAATTTTATAGTCGTAGGCAGACAATAGACCACATTTGTCAAGTCTGTCGAACCGGGCTGCTACCACCACCTTTAAGTGTACATATACTGTGAAGTAACTTAGTCGCGTTTCAGTATCTTGTAATCATCGATGGTTTATAGTTACGGAAACCAACTAGGCCGGCATAGTGGAGACGATTGCTATTTGCAATAATTTAACCTACTTTTATTCAAGAGTGGTAGTGGTACCCAGTCGCCGATCCGGGGTAGTACCACTTACAAGTATACAGACCGTACAGTGATTTAGTCGCGTTTCGGAATCAGCTTGTAAGTTGCCGGTGCCTACTAGGCCGGCATAGTGGATGTGATTGATACTTACAGCTATTGAATTGTAGTAGCAGTGGTATCACCTCACAGACCACGCTCCAGCTTAACATCAAACGGGGTGCTGTCATATGTCGAGTCATATAAAAAGTAACATTAGCCTCTATTGATAGACCGCACTTTTATTTTAACATCAGGCGCCATTTTTATGATTATTGAGGCTTGACATTTAACAGCATTCTGGTCTAATGTTAGGCTGGAGTGGAATCCATGAATAGAGCCGACTGCTACTACAGTTAAATTTCCTTAAGCATACACTATGCTTAAGGAAAACGTTAAAACGGAAACTTTCTAGCTGGTTCAATACGCTGATCACGATCACATATAAAATTGGAAGTTCCTTATCGTGCGTTGCGAAAGGGGGCTAGACGGAAAAAATTAAGACCAAAAGTTGTAACGACACTTTTTAGAGTTCCGTAGTAAAAAACGGAACCCTTATAGATTCGTCATGTCTATCTGTCCGTCTGTGCATCTATCCGTCTGTCCGTCTATCCGTCTGTCCGTCCGTCCGTCCGTCCATCCCTCCGTATGTCACAGTAACTTTTTTCCGAAACTATAAGAGCTATACCATCGATGCAGTTTTTTCAAGACATTTAAATAAAATAGAATCCCAAACATATGTTTCCTCCTTCAGTTACCACAAGCCAATTATTATTAAAATTGAGCCTACTGATTAAGTTTATATTACATTATATTTGTTAATAATAATAAAAAAATTATAACCTATAAAAAATAAATTTTATTACAATTCCTTCACTAATTAATCGAAAGGAACTTCGTCTCAAGTTTATTTTTCTATAAAATTTATATAATTATCAATATTTATATATCTATATAAATATTAAGCGTATGTCAACAATAAGGCGACCGTGGTGTAGTGGCAGTGCAATGGCTACGTAAGCCGATTGACACGGGTTCGAAACCACTCATCGGTACCAATTTATCTTGGATATATGTGTTTGGTTTTCATGTTTCTATGATACAAGCTCTTTAGTAGCTTAGTATAGAAATGTATAATAAAAAAAATATAATACCCATAAATTACATTTAAATCAATTAAATTGTTACGCCTTTTTCCTCAAAGGGATAGACAGAGACAATGGAGCGCCACCTGCCACGATCCTGACACAACTCCCTTGCTTACCTCACATCCACAATTCTCTTTATACAAGCTCTACGAGTATGGGCAATAAAATAAAATCAAAAAAAACTTAGTTGCGATTATAATTTTATTAAATATTTATTAAACCTTGTATCCGGTCGGCATAGTGACGGCGGCTGAGACAGCCGTGAACAAACTCGGTTGTCTCAATCGTCTGCACTTTTGGATCTCCTCTTGCTTATCATCAGGCAGGTCGAGGTCAAATGTCGAGTCACAATAAAAAAAAAAAATCCTTCAAGCGATGCATGAAGAAGCACGTTTGGCCGGCATAGTGACGGCGACTGGGGCAGCCGTGAACTAACTCGGTTTTTTCAGTCGTTGTCACTCTTGGACCTCCTCTTGCTTATCATCAGGCGGGTAGAGGGCAGATGTCGTTTCACAAAAATAAAACGAAATAATGATGACGAGATTCAGCTTAGAATCAGTGAATCTAGTTATCAACGCTCTTGGACATCTAACTTCATCTAGTTAACACGTTAACATCTAACTAAACACGACATCTAACTTCGACCCGCCTGATAAGCAAGAGGATATCCAGGAGTGATGACGACTGAAACAACCAAGTTAGTTCATGGCTGCCTCAGTCGCCGTCACTATGCCGGCCAAAGGTGCTCACGCATCGCTTGAAGGATCCAAGGTTATAGGATGGAGAGAACACATGGGCTGGCAAAGCATCCCACTTGTCGATTGTTCTACAAAGAAAGGACGCACCGAACTTTTTAGTTCGACTGCCGATTTGGTCGACAGATGCTTCCCTCGAGCAGGTATTATCTTGCTTACCATCAGAAAAGCTGAGGTCAAATGTCTCAATATAAGTAGAGTAGAGGCGAGATCATTTGATTCATTAAATAAAATACATTGTATAATCATACGCATAGTTGTTAAATAATTACTTTAATTTATTCTGTTTTTTCTACTCTTTACTCCAAAGTGGATGTGGAAGAAACGAGAGAGTTGCCAGGATTGTGAAAGGTGGTTGTCCCCGCGGAAATTATTTTATTTTATTTACATTTCTATACTAAGCTACTAAAGTTTTTGTATCATAGAACCAGGACAACCAAAGTATATATATCAAAGATAAATTGGTACCGGTGGGTGGTTTCGAACTCGTGCCCTCCGTTTGTGTTGCTATTGCACTGCCACGGTCGCCTTAATTTTGATTGAAAACTCTAAATACTAGTCAACAGTGGTCGTTAAATTGAATCACTAGAGACATACAACAAATACTCGTAAGTCTTTCCTTACATTAAAATAAATTGCAAGGAGAGTTAAACAATAAAAACTTAGAATTTCATTAGAATAGACTCATAACTTTATAAAGAAATATAAAGTTTCAGAACTGAACACTTTAAAGGAATCTTGTGAAAGTTTTGAAGGGCAGCGAGTAGGTATTATACGTCGTTTCGGTTTTGTCGATCGATAGTAACCACGTGATGGTTGGCAACGAGTCCGATAGCTGCCCAACGGACGGTGCAGATTCTAATCTATATTTGCCAGATTTTCATGCAAGTTCTTTATAAATATATAAGAATGATTTTACTGTGACGCGACATCCGACCTTGACTTGACAGCTGGTAAACAAAAGGAGGACCGAGAGCGCAGACGGCTGAAAAAACCGACATACTTTACCGTTGGCTCGGTCGTCGTGATATTAAAACGGCGACTAATGGTAGAAGATATGCATAAAATATATAATATTTTAAAAATCAATAAAAAACTTACAAAAATAACAGTACTCGTATAACTGAATTTAGGAAACTGTTCTTTAATGTAAAAAATCTTAATACAAATGAAATAAAAAATAATTTATTAGCCTAGGCCTAACATGCTTAACGTTGCTTATTGCTTATCGTCTGATTCTACTCGTACCATGGCTTAGGAAAGGCGTATGACGAGAACAAAGCCACAATAAACTTGTTAATTATAATTGTGTATGTTTATTTTTTCCTACATATATGTATATACTTGTGATACTTGTATGTAGTTTATGTAATTGTAGTATATTTGTACCCTGCCAATAATTTATCATCATCTTAATAGGCATCAAACTCGCCTATTTACCTATTTTTAAGTTTATTTTGGTGCAATAAAGGATTTAAATAAAATAAAATAAATTATAATCTGTACCTGTGTAGAATTTAACAAATATAAATATGTTAATTATTACTATTCATAAATTGTAAACCATCAAAATAATACTTATATTTATATCAAATCAATACCCACGCTGCAACTACACAGGTTGTACGCAAAATAAAAAACCAAGCAGGTTAGTTACAAAGGTGGTAAATAATATATTGATTTGCAACAAACATCGCAGAAATTTAAACGATCAAGACTTAAATTCGCGGTGTTCATGCAATATCCTTGGCGGTTGAACGTACGTAATAGCAATATGGTAATGAAATAGAAAACGTCCCTGTAACTTTAGACTAGCAAGTTTCGTTCTGTAAACTTATTGAACGAAACTTTATGAATAAAAGTTTGAATTCTTTATTACAATCTGCCTGTTTGGCAATACGAGGATTATTATTTATTCACATATTTACTATATATTTATGTATAATAATAATAAGTTTGTTCATTCATGTATAGTATCTTAACTTGTGTTCTGCAATTTCTTGATCTACCTACTTTTAGATCTCTACACAAATCAAAGAATTTGTTGGACTTGTAGAGAAAACGTGACGGCTTTTGAATATGTTTACAATAAAGGACTAAATAAATAAATATTTTGGAAATAAGTCGATTTTTTCGTTGTCGCGCGCTCTTAAACCTTCTCTTGATTACTATCAGGAAAAAATAAAATAATTTTAGAATATATAAGTATTATAATAATAAAAAAAATCATAAATGTATCTCTATGAACTTTTTTATTTATGCACTTAGTAGAAAAAATACCAGCATACATTTAATGATTTCTTTAATAAAATATATCTAATAAACAATCATGTCGACGGTTGATATCTAGAAAGTAATATTAAACAAAAAAGATTAACTATAACTCCTAAACATAATAAGAGTAAACACAATATTACATATCTTTAATTAAAAAAAAAAAGAGATTCAAGCAAATGATTGATCCGTTCGTACTGAGAAAAATAATGGGAGCAGTACATTCTTATCTGCTTGAATGACAACGTAAGGGCGTATATATTAGATAACATACAACATATATACAAACTATCAATAGATGGTGCTATCTGCGTTCTTCTGGAGATCGTCCAAATAGGATAGAATATGCGACTTCATCGAGCGACCAAAACAACTGCTCATACATATTAAGTACTTATTAAACGGGTCACATTTGTAAACACAACCATCAAGATTTTATTTGCTTTATTAACAAAAATATTGTTTACTACATTAGGAAAAATTCTTTGCTAGTCTACCTTGTGGACTATACTATTAGGTACTCGTAGTAGGTCCGAAGATTTAAAAAAAGTATTTTTTAAAATCCTCCTCACGTATTTATATAAATGTATTTTTACTTACTTAAAATAGATAATATAAATACATCGGTTCAACAAGCAAGTAAAGGTTCGATGTTAAGTCTTAATTTAAAAAAATTACATACATACTAAAATTAAATAAATACTTTCTAGGTTAACAGAATGGCATAGATCAGAATGTAAAAAATGCACACTAATTATCCAACCAATTAAAATGATAACGAATACTAAAAAATATATTGGGAAACTTAAACCGTCTAGTTAAATATCAATTAGAAACTATATATATATAGTTTCTAATTGATATTTAACTAGACGGTTTAAGTTTCCCAGCCGCAATAATATATATATATATATATATATATAGTTTCTAATTGATATTTAACTAGACGGTTTAAGTTTCCCAGCCGCAATAATATATATATTATTGCGGCTTTACATATGACAGCAACCTGCTTAATGTTATGCTGCAGTACGGTCCATAAATGCAGGCGACTGCTACTACAGTTAAATAACTGCAAGTAGCGGTTACTTACAAGTACAAGCTCTTACAAGCTCCCGAAACGCGACTAATCTACACTTGGAAATGGCGGTACCCACGTACAAATGTTCAGACTATCTAAAATACATAATTATTAAACCTAAAACGCCTAAAAACTATTTCGTAAATACCACATTGTTTTTACAGTAAACTTTTCCTTGTAACTTTGTTACGAATTTTCATTTTCACAACTAACCTTGTAAATAGATTAGCGTAATAAAATTATTGTTTACAAAAAAAGTAACAAAGGTAATTTACGCACTCATGATATTAAATTAAAGTCGTAATAGAACATTGTAAGAACTAAGCTGATTAAATTTGGCTCTTTTAATTTGGCTGCGTATTGCTAAAACACAGTACCTAACGCAGGCCCGTTTAGAATTTTTAACACCATTTCTTTGGCAGCATAGTGACTTCGAGTGAGGCAACCATAAAATTAAATGTTTTTTTCAGTCGACGGCGCTCTTGGACCTTCTCTTACTTACCATCAGACAAGTAGGTAGAGGCCAGATTTCGCGTTTAAAAAAAATATAATAACGGGTTGGTCCACTTGGCATGAAAATCATCCACTTAGATTGATTAAAAGAAAATGTCAAAGAGTGGTAGGCAGTGGTACCCAGTCTGCCGATCCGGGGTAGTACCACCACTTACAAGTATACAGACCGTGAAGTGATTTGGTCACGTTTCGGGATCAGCTTGTAAGTTGCCGGTTCCATCTAGGCCGGCATAGTGGATGTGATTGCTACTCACAGTTATTGAATTGTAGAGTAGCAGTGACATTCATTCATGGACCACACTTTGGCTTAACATCAAGCGGGGTGCTATCATATGTCGAGTCACAATAAAAAAACAAATGAACATAAAAAAAAACAGTCTTCTTAGAGTGGTAGGCAGTGTTGCTCAGCCGATTCACAGTGCACAGACCGTGAAGTGACTTTGTTACGTTTCGGGATCAGCTTGTTAGTTGCTGTTTCCAACTAGGCCGGCAGAAGTCGCCTCTATTAATGGACCGCACTCCAGCTCAACATCAGGTGTCATATGTCGAGCCACAATAAAAAAGAAACATTAAAATAAAGTCACAGAGCTATAATATAACATGTTTGATAGAATATTCTTCCTGAATACTTTTGTGAAAGTTATTCGTATGTTTTTGCTCTCTCCAGTGAAATGTGTTTTGATTTCAAACATCAGAATTGAGGAGAGTCGGTCATTTGCTATTTCTATAAGAAACTTGCTCCGATTTTCAAATCTCGGCCAGGTTTACGGATCTTGTCTGAACTAATCCCAATCTGCCACTAATTTAAAAGAATCCAGTACACAAACAAATCTTTAAAAATGTTAATTAAAACAGACAACCATTTGTTCTAAATCTCTTCGTTTGCATTCAGACAGACAGATGTGGTAATAATACTTATAATATCTTATGACATTTATATACATATCGTAATAAATCAGCCTCTGAGATGATATCCGAGCACGTGGGCGAGCTTACGGACAGAATAATAAATAAATAATACAGAACAGAATTTTGAATAACGGAACAAGAGACGCAGCCACCTCGCCTGTGGCATATCTCTTGTAGACTCTGCTGCGATAGTTACATTGTTTCTTTGTGCGTTCTTTAACTGTTTTCTCTCAGTGGAGCTAGCCGATCTCTTCCAAGAAGGCCAGGAGATCCTTCTTGTGAATGCAGATCTCCGGAAGCGTCCTTATGTTGCCAAGGGACTTCTGTTTCGCTTCGGCCACGCTACTGCAACGCAAGAGCACTAAAAGTGTTGAGATTGTAAATGCGTTTCCCAAGTACTTGCAAGAGTCATGAGTACGGACGTGTTAAACGTCCCCCATTCGCATGACCTTATGTCCTTGATTTCAGTTCTGAGCCTGAGCTTTCGTTCGAGCCTGGTTTCGCTACTGTACTAAAGCCATGATACGATATAACAATAAGAAATAATGTTGCTCTTTAATTGAATCGGGGACATAAAAAAGCAAGGGTCCGCAGTGCTTAAGTCTGTATGAAGAGAATTGTGGATGTAAAGGAAGCGAGAGTGTTGTGTCAGAATCGTAGAAAGTGGCGTTCAGTTATCAATACTTAACTCTTTGGTGATTAGGGCGTGATAATGATAATACTATATCAAGATTTTTTAAATATTTCTTTACTAAGCTCTTTGCTCTTGTATCATAGAAACAGGACAACCAAAGTACATATATCAAAAATTACAAGGGGGTGGTTTTCGATTCAGGGGTGGTTTAAATTAACTTTACAAACAAGTTCTATAAAAGATAGATACAGTGTCATTTTTATATTGCAATTAACACTATAAAACAGAAGGTGCTCGGAGGTAAAAAGTCGTTAAAAGTTACTATCTTTAGTTTCCACGCTCGTAATGAACATTAAACTTACTTTGTATCCATATTATTATTATTCCACGTATATAATTTATTTAATGCAAACTGATGTAAATTGTAAATTATAATAAATACAAAAAGTATAATAAAATAAACGACCCCGAATATTAGCCCATTGCCACGATCGTGGTGTAGTGGTAGTGCAATGGTTACGCAAACCAAGAGCAGGGGCTCAAAACTACTTGCCGGAACCAATATGTCTTTGATATAATGTACTTTGGTTGTCCTGTTTCTATGATACAAGGCACTTTAATAGATTAGTATAGAAATGTAAATAATAAAATAAAATGTTCAGATTTTTTTTAAAGCAAGGAAAAGCAATCTTGACCGAAAGACTGAGGCAACTGTAAACTGAATCCGTAGGTCTTAAACAATGGTTACATAAACCGAGAATCACCGGTTCAAAACCACTTGCCGGTACCAATGTGTCTTTGACATATCTATTTTGGTGGTCCTGTTTCTATAATACAAGCACTCTTAGTAGCTTTTTGTTATTGTAAGTCGACACCTCAACTTGCTGCCTGGTGGTGGGAAAGAGGAGGTTCAAAAGCGCTGACGACTGAAAAACCGACTTAGATCACGGTTGCCTTAGTCGCCGTCACTAAACCAGCTAAAGTTGTTTCTCGACGTATAGCTTAAAGGATTTACTTCCTATTCCAAACCACTACTAAAAATAACTCTTCATAGTTTTGATTTTGAAGTTGCCCGTTACATGTTACTAGCAACTAAAAGTTTCTGTGGTGTTTACTAGGCGGGCACATCGCATCAATGCAAAAATAAAACTTTTTACTAAATAAATAGAAATAACAGTCGTGAATTTGCAAAAGGTTAATGATGATACCTAGGTAATAAATTTTGGCATAAAAGTTCATAAATAAGCAACCAGCTGTCATTTTAATTTTGTTAATGTGTTGGGAACTTTCCATGCGTAATGCTGCGAATGCAATACATTCCAAACCCACTATTTATTTGCAAATTATCAATTAATTAATCGAAATTGTCACCGGGATAGGTAGATTAATTTGCAAATTAATGTAATAAATAATGTCAAAAACCTCTGCCTATAAGTATCAATAAGAAGGAGTTTTGGCGGGAAACTGCAAGTGACAGGTCGTGCATTTTTAAATTATTTGTAAAGCTTGTGTTTCTTGAATATTAATGTAAAATAATGGTAGAATTGTTAACCAGTAGTCATTTTCAAATTGATTGAGTATAGACAAGTGATTTAATGTCTTTGTATTCCCTCCAAGACTCCTTCCAAAGTTTTAATCAAGGCTTTCCGCCGCTTTACTAAAACAACCATCATCTTCATCACCCCCATGTCATTGATGAAACACTACAGTTCATCTTCATTATTCATCTACTAAAGACATATTAAGAACATTTTAGGCTATATGGACTAAGTTTCCTTATGCCTTCCAAGAATGAGAGAACTACACTTAAAAAAGAACAACCATAATAAAGTTAGTGTTCCCTAAAAGCTGATCGGATGACATTAAGTAGTCGATTAAATTTCAATAGACTTGGACACCTATGACAGATTCCACTAATATCCGATTAAATAACGCTTGTATGAAAAGAATTGTGAATGTGAAGGAAGCGATGGAGTGTTAAGATCGTGACAAATGACGCCTATCCCTGTGGGAAAATGGCGTGACAATTTGATTTGATTGAAGGAATATTTTATTCCAATTTTAGGTTAGGTGTTGGTGGAAATTTTTGACGACAGGCGAGGCGCATTGTTTAGCACACCCAATTCGTTACGCGTAAAGTCTGTATTTCGATATAATCGTACATTTATTTGCATTAGAAAAAATTGCGTTAACAATGATCAGAAGTAAAAAGATTCAAAAGAAAATTATAAAAAGAAAACATTCAGCAAATGAATTATTGTAGAATTAACATGGCTAATTCTTAATTATATATACCTAATGTTATTGTGCCAAAAGTTTCTGTCATGAATGTTCTTAACAAAAATAAACTAGTAACACGCAGTTGTATTAATTTTATTATGAGATATTTAACTCGTGAGCCAACAGCGGAAGCTTGGCATTCTAAAAAGTCGGAAGATCACACGTCATAATTAGATATATTCGCATTAGAAAAATTAACTCTTTCATATTTCTATATTATAATACATGTTTAGAAGTTTATAATATAAATTTTATTTTAAACATTTTTATGTTAAGCTTAACCTCTTGGGAGATTAAAGTATATATAATATAGATTAAGCCATAAAATACGACAACTGACTTTTTTTTATTAAGACGCTACATAATGACCTCGACTTGCCTGATAATAAGCAAGGGCTATGATAATAAGCAGCGCTACCGACTGAAATGAGACAATGGCGCTCCATTGCCTCTGCCTATCTTTGTGGAAAAAAGCCATGACGTTTTGATTGATTGATTGATTAAAAAAATCGTTCACACATATTTTCATTAGTAGTCCTAATTTTTCTCTGATTCAAAGAAATATATGAGACATATATAATGCCTTCTAACTATTCACTTCTTTTGAAATTGGCCAACATCCAAAAAATAAAAAAAATCGCAACACACTTTCAAGTTGTTGGTTTTATTATATTTATTAACAATTACTGAAACCGCATTAGTCATAACATTATTTTTGACTTGCGAATATTTAATAGTTTGTTATTGTTGAATTAAGTTGAAATCGCCTATAACACGGAGAATCTTCTAAAGTGCTATTTAATCTATTACATACCTCGTCATCTCACTTTGCCTGTCGAACTAAAAGATGCGGCGTCTTTGTCTAAGTCTTTTCTCCATTCTTTGATCTTAGATCCTTTAAGCAAAGCGTATAAAAGCATCTCTAGGTAGTATAGTGACGGCGACTGGGGCAACCGTAAACTGATTTAGTTTTGTCAGTCATCGGCATTCTAGGACCCCCTCTTGCTTACTATCAAGCAAATTAAGTTTAGAAGTCAAGTCCCATTAAAAAAAAGTAAACTTTATTTTACATTGTCATATATGGGTATTTTTTAATTTTTTTTTAAACTATAGTTTTATTTAGTGTGTGATCGTAATACGTGGTATCATTTTATAAATAATTCAATGAAAATCAGTTTTTTTTATTGTGACTCGACATATGACAGCACCCCGCTTGATGTTAAGCTGGAGTGTGGTCCATGAATGAATGTCACTGCTACTACAATTCAATAACTGTGAGTAGCAATCACATCCACTATGCCGGCCTAGATGGAACCGGAAACTTACAAGCTGATCCCGAAACATGACCAAATCACTTCACGGTCTGTATACTTGTAAGTGGTGGTACTACCCCGGATCGGCAGACTGGGTACCACTGTCTACCACTCTTTGATAACCAAACCCGAAGCAAATATCCATCTCTTTTTTTTATTACCAATATATGCAATAATTAATATAATTTTTAAATATTTTAAATAAAAGCTATGAATCAAATATTTGCTCCGACCGGGAATCGAACCCGGGACTTTACGCGCAACAAACCAATTGCTAACCGTTCGTCCACGCCGTTTTCAAGTTACTATAGTATTACTTATAGTACAACTATACTAGTTACTATAATTGTTACTAGTATTACTGGATTTACCACGACATTTTAAAATAATCGTGCTATAATAACCGCACAATATCATAGCTTTTTGGCTAATACTTATGAACTTAATTATGCTTTTAGAGTGCTCGTTAATGTATCGCGTGGTTAATTTTAACTGCATATTTATGGCTAAATGATTTTGACGACGAACGTCGCGTTTTGGTTAGCACAGTCCGTTACGCGAAAAATCCCCAGTCCGATTTCCGTACGGAGTAATTATTTGTTTCATAGCTCTTATTTGTATAATTTATTAACTTGATTAAATGACCAAATATTTGTCCATAAAAAAAGAGGCGGATATTTGCTTCGGGTCTGGTTGTCAAAGAGTGGTAGGTAGTGGTGCAGTATTGAGAGTTGAGAGCTTGTACGAAGAAAATTGTAGTTGTTAGGAAAGGGAGGGAGTTGTGTCAGGATGGTGGCAAGTGGCGCTCCATTATCTCTACCTACCTCAGTGGAAAAAAAGCGTGACAACTTTATTATATTATATTATTTATATTTACTTATTAGTAGATAAATAATAAATAATCTAGTGTGAATTGGAGATAAATTTTATTGTGTTCACAAATTGACGTTTTCACTCGCCCCTGTCATTCAGTCTTTCATTCTAAATCCAAACAATCACCATTTAAAATTAATTAATTTACTTTATTTAAAATTATTTATTGCACATAAAATTGTTGTTTTAATGCCTAAGGCAATTTCTACCAGATAACCTCTGGGGACACAGAATAGGCAGGGTAAAGTAAGTAAACAAAAAATAATTTATACCTAATATACTATATATAATATATAATTATACTATATAATTTATATAAATTATATATACAAATATATAATTTGGTATGATCAATTTTACACTTTTATAATATTTATAAAACATTATACATTTTACTATATAATATTAAAATTTTATTCAAATGATATACATTAATATGATAAAATTAAACGTATATTAAATATAATTAATTAATAAAACTATAAATAAAAAATATCATCCAATGACGTCGCATCAGAGATAGTCCCAAGGAGACTGGCAACATTTCCCCTTTGTATAGCAAGGCTAATACGTTGGCAGAAATAATTGCCAGCCTTCCTGTCTCCAGACTTCTCCGTCAGCCGCCTAGACAACTCCTTGGCCAGGCGTATGATCAATTATTTCGAAATGCTACATTGTAGGGGGCATTCTTAAAAATCAGGGGCGCTAACATAGAGTTTTATAACATAGTGCTTATAAACATATAGTTTGTATAAAGAGAATTGTAGATGTAAATAGTGGCACTACCTGTGGAAATTAAGGCGCGAAATTGATGATGACTTGATAAATGTATATACATATTTTAATACACATGTACACAACTCTCTTTGCTAACTTTTCCACTCTGAACATAAGCATATCATTTGGTAATTTCGTGTTTATAATGTATTCTAATGATGAACCCCCACTTTGCAATGGGGATACCCATTTCATTTGTGGAGTCTGTCATTATTTGACCCATTGAAAAAGTGGCGAACTTAAAGAATTTGGAATTTGTCTTAAGTCCAAATTCTTTGGGCGAACCTATTTCAAATGTCATTTTTAAAAAGGTGTACTGACATAGCTACGGTTTCCATTTTTAAACCCACGCTGCATTTACGCGTGGCAGAAAAAAACGTTGAATTCAACTGGTGACAGCGTAGCGTATTTGAAGCATAATTTGGTAGTTAAAAGTGAATGCAGACGGCATTTCATAAATTATATACAAAATAAAAAAAATAATTCGCTTGTAAATTATTCGAGAATGTTCGTGTTTCTTTTGAGACAGTATCTTTAATTTATGATAACAATAACAGAGGTCAGCAGAACATTCACCCTATTAACATTTATATACACATTTTTTTATACTATTGTATTTCAATCATTTCTTATAGCGTTATTTCTAGAAATATGTCTTCTTTAAAAATTAAACTGGCACAATGGTGTACTTAGAGATTGTATTTCTAAGAAAATCAACAACAAATATTTTCTTGTGTCGAGATAGGAGTTAAAGTTAAAAAGAAAAATAAATAAATTTATGAAAACCTATTATAGTACCTATTATGAAAACAGGCAAAGATATCTTTGTATTTTTATTATTTAAAGTATCTGATAATCACACTTTAATTCTTACAGGGATAGAAAAAGACAATAGAGCGATACTTTTCCGATTCTGATACAACACTTTCTTTCATATCTACAGTTCATTTAATACAAGCTCGGCACTACAGAATTTAGATTTTTTTAACAATGTGTCCAATTTGATAAGTTTTAAATTGAGATTTAATATTGATTTAATTAGAGTCATAAATTCACTTAGCTAATGAAAAGCAACATAATATGTATGACCGATAGATATTCTTCTAGTTACTAGAAAATATATTTTATTAATAGGTATTAAAATTTCTTGACACTTGCTATTTTAGCGTTTTTTTTTATAAAGAATGGTCTCGCAAAACGTTATAAAATACCATGTTGAAACAATTAAATAAATCGTAGTTGTTATTTAATGATATGCCAAAAGTAAATGTTAGTCCAACCTACATTAACTATCATTATTATGATTTACGAAATACTTTATTCCGAACGTTGACATGATATGTGTTATAAACAATTACTTTTAGTTAAGTGTAATTAATGATGTTCATTTATTAGTTAATAACTCATACATCATTTAGGACAATTATACATCGTATAATTTCACAGTTGTAATTACTTATTTATTTGTTTTTTATTTAATCTTTATTATCTTTCAGGGAATGGCGACCACTTCAAGAAGTAGAAGAAAGGTAAGGACATCTATTTATAATAATTATGAGTCAATCAAATTATCAAACCAAAGTTTACACAGAGATAGACGGTGACCATAGATTTCAAACATTTCAAACATTCTGGAAAAAACTAAGTTGACGCATACAAATGGTTGTTCTAAGGGCTAAAGGCGAATTTTGTAGCTGTCCATTTTGCATCACAGAATGTTTGAAATATTTCTGGAGCTCCGGCTTGGTGATGTCCAAAGGCATACCACAATGGTTATTCGCAACAATGTAATATCTCACATACCGCGTACCCTTGACTTTGGTTAGCGTGACATTTACGATGTTTGCTGAAGTTTACATCGTTAGACGAGAATATGCGACGCGACGTTTGCCGAGAACATTTCTTAACTAATAGATAAAGCAACAAAGAAACTTTTCAAGTGTAAACATTGACACTGCTCGTTAAATTTGCTAATAATTTAATAATAAAAATGCTAAAATTGCTAAAATCGTAAAAGTCGTTTTATAGTAATTATTTCAGTTTAAGTTAAACTAAGTTTACAGTTTCGCGACCATAGTCTAGTGGTAGTGAAATAGTCTCGCAAACTAAAAGCCCCTAGTATAAAACCATTTGCCGGTATCATTGTATCTTTGACATACATATGTGCTTCGGTCACGCAGTTTTCTATGATACAAATACGATTAATAGCTTATAAATAGTATGATGAAAAAAAAAATCGTGTGTAATTCGTATGAGAACATCTTGTCGTGTGTCAGTTAAATAAAGTTTAATATTTTAAAGTGTAGGTATACAATTTTTCGTGTTCTTACTTCAATGTAAGTCTTACATAATGTATGTAATGTGACTGGTGAAACTATGACACACTAAGAAATAATTTTCACAGTTCGTTTTAAAAATTCAATAATATTTTGTAGATAAATATGACATGGTAAAAACTTGAAGAGTAAGACATGTGTGTGACCCATATCCGTTTTCTTTGTACTTTAAGATATTTTAAATGTTTAGGCAGTTTATTTGCCGAGATGTCATATTTTTCACAAGGTTCGGAGTGTTGATCGCGCGGTGTTTACGGGACGTCGCCATTTGATGCTTTGCCAACACGACACGCGCTATTTCTAAACTTAAAACATCATTCTCAAATACAAAAAAATTAAGAAACAAGAATACTTTAAATTTTAAAGTGATCTTTGTAACAACAACGATATGTAAACTCCTGTATTGTAAACAGGAGAGGTATGTAAATAGACGACATAGTGCGGAAAAAATGTCTTTTTTTTTATTTTACTGAGACGCGATATCTACGCGATATTCGACGCACAGGTCAGGAAAAGCTTTCACATTCTATCAGACCGAATCGGCAGTCGAACTAAAAAGTTCGGTGTGCGTGTCTTTTCTTTGTAGAACAATTGACAAGTGGAATGCTTTGCCAGCCCATGTGTTCTCTCCACCCTATGACCTTGGTTGGCATCCAAGGTCATATAATTGAAGGATCTTCAAGGGATGCACCTAAGGCCGGCATAGTGACAGTGGCTGGGGCAGCCGGAAACAAACTCGTTTTTTTTAGTCGTCGTCTCTCTTGGACCTCCTCTTGCTCATCAGGCGGGTCAAGGTCAGATGTCGGGTAAAAAAAGTCTAATCTTGACTTCCCTGATGATAAGCAAAGGGAGGTCTAAGAGCGCAGACGACTAAATCATCGTCTCAGTATTGCGAAAATGAATCAAGTTTAAATTTCTTATTATAACGAAAATATCGCAAGGAGAAGTGAGATTTTGATCTTGAGAGGTGAAGGTTATTGCGGCATCTGCATTGTTTGTGAAATTGGAAAATATTTTCTACCTAATAGTAAATTAGTTTTATTTACAAGAAAATATACTTGAAGGTTTGAAACTAAACATGAGTAGAGCTTTTGTGAAATGCATTTTCCAGTACGTTCAAAACGTTTTAACAAAGCCTCGTTCGAAAGCCTTTCCTTCCGCACACCCAACATCCGGAGAATAGTGAAAGGACGCGCTGACGAGGATATTATTACGTAGTTATCAAAGTATTTACGGTGTCGGCTATCTCTATACGAATTTCGATACGTTATCATCAAATAACAAAGTTTAAAAATAAGAAAGAATTTCTTGCTTTTCACGTGTGACCTTTTTAGTATCTAAAATACGGGATGACTCAACAGTCACCAACTCATTTAAATTCAGCGTACTGTCACTGTTGGAAAGCTTTCTTTTTATTTACTAGATAATTATGTCGACGAATGAAAAAATGTGGCTAAGAAAATGATTCACGTTTTTGTAATTCATTCGCTTGTATTATAATGTGCGATTTTTTTACTATCTATTTTTAACTGTTAATATTTGATAGCGGCACTACCACTTGGCGAGACATTTTATGTTAATCACTGCAAAAATATCAAAAATTTAGACAGAATTTCTTCTTATAAAATAATAGAATAGAGGTTTTTTTTAGAAAGCTCGCTTATTGAAAACTTTTATTTTTTATTGAGACTCGACATATGACAGCACCCCGCTTGATGTTAAGCCAAAGTGTGGTCCATGAATGAATGTCACTGCTAATACAATTCAATAACTGTGAGTAGCAATCACATCCACTATGCCGGCCTAGATGGAACCGGCAACTTACAAGCTGATCCCGAAACGTGACCAAATCACTTCACGGTCTGTATACTTGTAAGTGGTGGTACTACCCCGGGTCGGCAGACTGGGTACCACTGCCTACCACTCTTTAAAAACTTCTACCTTACATGTGTTTGCACATATTATTTTCATTAAACATTAAATAATAATAAAATAAATATTTAATACTAATTGAAGTGGTTTTATTGATTTAATAAAAAATATATCTTCTCTTTCTTCTAATCACTACCTCAATGCCGAGGAGCGTGATGCTGAAGTTTTCCCTGTTTTTTATTGACTAGTCTTCAATGGTCGATCTGCATGCCTTAACTTTTACCGCAGGCTCTGCTGCCATCAGCTGCCGTTACCACAAAATTGCGCTAGATTGTCGCCCTCTTTACGCGCGATATGTCCCATACGGAATGTCACCACCTCTTCAAATTGTACAGAGTATCAGCTTGAAAATTACCGTTTCCAATCAGGCTGACGACTGCTGTTTGCAGTTATTCAACTTTAGTAGCAGTCGTCTCCATTCGTGGACCACGATCCTATTTAATATCACGGAACAAGCACGGAGCTGTCATATGTTGGGGCTACAAAAAATATTTTACGATAGAACCCGACACAGACTGAGTGGTGATCGGCCTAGTTCTAACATAATCGCTACATTTGGTTCAATGGGTCTAATTTGACGACAGGCGTGGCGTAGTGGTAAGCACACGAGTCCGTTATGCGGAAGTCCCGGGTTCGATTCCCGGTCGGAGCAAATATTTGTTTGTAATATTTAAAAATTTTATTAAATTTACTTATATTTTTTAATATAAAAACAGGCAGATATTTGCTCCAGGTCTGGTTGTCAAAGAGTGGTAGGCAGTGGTACCTGGTCTGCCGATCCAGATTAGTATCACCTCTTACAAGTTGCCGGTTTCAAGTAGGCCGTCACAGTGGCCTACCCACAGTTATATAACTGTAGTTGCAGTTACCTCCATTTAGGATAGCACTCCAGCTTAACATCAGGCGAGGAGGTGTCATATGACGAGACCCAATAAAAATATATAGAATTGTTACAATACAAAGAAGAGTTATCAGTAATACAAATAATACTTATCATGGGTATAAAACAAATTGATATATAAGATACTGACTGATTTGATAATGACCATATCAGCTTATCATTCACAAATACAGTACATAAGTATATTTATTTTAGCAATCAACATTGTTTGGCAATAGAGTGTATATATGTCTGACATCACATATTGTTGTTCGCAGCAAGATGATGAAAAGAAAAGCAAGAAACGACAGTCACCCGTCGAAGATCGGCCGTCAGTACCAACTCCGAGTGAGGCTATGCTTAACAGTAAGTTGATTTTTAGCATTTTTGAGTGAAAGTAGATTGACGAAAGGAACTTATAAATCTCATGTGAATGGATACGTTAAACAAGGCAGGCCCAGGAGGGTGTTCGCCGACAAAATCAAAGACATCCTCAAGAAAGCTAGATATAACCATAAAGCTGTATGAAGAGAATTGTGAATGTGAAGGAAGCGAGAGATTTGTTTCAGGATCGTGGCAAGTGGCGCTCCATTATCTCTGCCTATCCCTGTGAGAAAAAGGCGTGACAATTTAATTGATTGATTGAGATATGCTATTTATTGTGCAAATTGTAGTTTAAAACAAGCAATTATTTTTGTAGACTATACTAAGCTACTAAACTAAACGTGCTTGTATCATTAAAAACAGGACGATCAAAGCACATATTAAAAATATATTGATACTGATATGTTTTACCCACAGTCGGTCGATTAAGTTTACCTATTGATTTCTTTCCTGTGTAATGGTTTGTAACACCCGAGATTGTATTATATTTCCGGTCTGCATTTACAATGTAAACAAAGGTGTGTACCTGTTTTATGGTGGGTTATAATGTCTATAAATATTACACACAATTACTTTATCACATTATAATCATTTGTTTGTAGAAAACATAATGATTTCCATTATACAATAATAAATTACTCATGTTAGAAATACTTTGTAAAATCAAAACCAAAATAAACGCGATAGTAAGTCGCATGAAATTTGTGTAATTCATTAATCAATGTTCGCGCAAAATCTAAGAAAATACCAAACTATACCATTTTTACACGACTCTATTCTAGCGCTAGACAAAAACAAACTGCAAAAATATCAGGTTTTTTTGCGTATTTTCAGGATTATTGATACTATCTACATATATGAAAAAAATCGAAAAAAAAAACAATCTCACTCAAAGATTATCCGGGGTAGTACCACCACTTACTAGAATATAGACCATGATGTGATGGGATCAGCTTGTGAGTTGCCGATTCCAACTATTTATTTATTTATTTATTCGAAGAGAAAGGACGGAGACAGGCAACATAAGAACAAAAATAAAGCAAGTAAAAGTAATTAAATTATACTCGCCACCAGGATATTTCTCACTGTGAACAACTAGACCTCTATGCGGATGTGATTGTTACTTATATTTAACTGTAGTAGTATTTACCTCTATTCATGGACCGCACTCCAGCTTTACATCAGGCGGGGTGCTGTCGAGTCACAATAAATAAAATATATAAAAATATGTGCTCAAGTACTCATAAGCCTCACAAGGCGTCCGTGGGGTAGTGGCAGTGCAATGGCACGGGTTCGAAACCACTCACCGGTGCCGATGTATCTTTGATATATGTATTTTGGTTGTCCTGTTTCTATGATACAAGCATTTTAGTAATGTAATACAACAAATCTATCACAACATAAACTTTAAACAATGACACCGTGTTTAGCGTGTGTATAATCGCATTGATAACATAATGGCGGAAGTGAAAATATTTGTTAGTTTTATTTATAATATGATCTTTTGGTAATAAATTTTAAATTTTCTTATCTTGTTATCCAATTTTGAAGGTTAGCTTACTAATAATTTGTCACTACCATTGTTTGCAAAGTCATATTTTTTCCCCCCACACACGTAGGGTTACCACTTCGATATTAAAAACCATTACGGTGGACTCAATTTTTATTTATTTTATACCTTTAGTATGAATAGCACCACTAACAACCTAAACAATAGCCTAATTATTTAATCTAACCCATTTTATGATAGCTATAAACAGTATTATAAAATAATTTAAAAAAATGCTTAAAATATTTAAAAAAATAACATTTGTATATACTAAAATGTGACTAAACTGTCTACCCCGCACAGGCAATTAGCTTAATTGTGTTTTTAATTAGGTATATTTATATAAAAATAAATGGAATATTTATTTATATGTAAGAGCGCCAATGACAGAAAAAAGCTAGGAAAGGCTAAGACGTTGGCAAAAATAATTGCCAGCCTTCCTATCTCCAGACTTCTCCGTCAGCCGCTTGGACAACTCCTTGGCCAGGCGCTAAGCTGAAGGTCCTCAAGGGCCCATCGTCTGGACCGCAAACGGCGCAAATAACCAGTACCTAGGCTACTATTTCATTTGAATTCTCAAAAGTTTTTTGGAGACACATGCAGCAGTAACCCTAATGTTCATCTTATATCGTAAGCCATGATAATAAATTAATAAGTAAACATTTTAAGGAAATTAAAAACAAATGACTAACTTTTCTCAAGAATAGGTGAATGATCTATTTGTTAAACAACCAGACTTGTTGTATTAATCGTTTCAAACCTTGTTTTAATGGTTTATTTCATTATATATTTCGTGAATGATTCCTTAAACTATTAATTTGGTTTTATATTAACCACGATTATTAACGAGTATCTTTTTGAAATTCGAGAATTCAAAGAGATAACGAAGAAATAATTCTTTAGTTTTATATTAACTAATTCATTTATATTTCACCTGGTTTACATTTTATAACCACTGAAATGTAAAAAAAATCCATAGCAATTGTCTCTGGCTATCCCTGTAGAAAAAAAGCGTAACAATTTGATTTGATATTGCAATAATTTAAACACATTAAAGTTAGTTTTGTTGTTAGCTATATATAGGTTTTGACTTTGTCATAAAGAAATGAAACAACTATTAAACTAAAGATACCTTTTTTTCGTCTCCACCTTATTGGACGATAAAGAACACGAACCATCACGCAACGCACCACTTACTACGATGCTGGCACATTTATCTAATAACGTTAAATAGGTACTAATAGGTAGTACAACCCTTTATTGATTTATGAATAATAAATGGAATTTTATATAATATAAACAAAAATATAATCTATAGAACATTTTGCTCAAGCAAGTCCTAAAGATGTAAATTAGAATACATGTCAACATTGTATATAAAATTAAATTAACATAAACGTGTGAAATCAAAGACTAACCAGCCATAACGCCCGTCCACCAGTAAGTTATTATGTAAAAGAAAATCAAATATTTTCCTAACTAATAATTTCAAATACCACACCCATTTCAAGATTCGAAAAAGATGTGTAACCTTTAAAAATAGATTAAGTATTAAAGGGTATTAAAAATCCTTTTAATTTTCTGTTACGTTTTCATTAGATTGTACATTTTATTGTACCGCGACATCGGAGTTTGACAAGAGTGATAGGCAGACAGACAGTCGGTGGTCAATTCCAAGTCAGCCGATCCAGGGTAGTACCACTACTTACAAGTATACAGATCATAAAGTAACACTGTCGCGTTTTGGGATAAACTTGAAAGTGTCCGGTTGCAACTATATAGTTGTCTATATGGGCTGGCATAGTGGATGCGACTGCGTCTTTCAGTTACGATTATTTAATTGTACGAGCAGTCACTTTCATCATGGACCGCACTCCATCTTAACAATTGTAAGGCGACCTTGGTGTAGTCGCAGTTCAAAACCACTTACCGGTGCCAATGTATCTTTGATATATGTACTTTAGTTATCCTGTTTCTATGATACAAGCACTTTAATAGCTTAGTATAGAAAGGTATAAAAAAGGCTGGTTGTCAGATGTCGAGCTACAATAAATTATTTGCGCAAAATCTTAGACAACATTAAAACGTGATGTTTATTTTGCATCGTAAGCCATCATGATATGTTGTTAAATTAAAATTGTTATCAGTTTGATAAGAATAACACCTCGCTATAGGAGCATGTTGTATAAATTAGTGTACATTGTTTTAGTTATTAAGTTTTGATCTTCTGAGATACGCGATCAAAATTAGTATTAAGTGATTCCACCTTACATAATGTAGTGCGAAATAATTACAATTGTACTATTAATGAAACAGTTTTATTTAGTAATAAATTGTAAAAAAAAGTGTTCAATAGTGCGGATTTTTAAATGTTATTAATACGTTGTTGATTTATTTACGACGAAAATAATAGTTGTCTTTTTCTTTAATTTCATTTTTCTTAATTTACATTTAGAGGTGTTGTGGTATTTGATTTTGTATTTAAAGAAAACAATAAAAGCGTACCTACGTTTATAAAATAAATTAACAATATCAATAACGGAAACTCTCGACATATTGTTTTATCCCAAAAAAGTGTGAAATTCATAGAAATATTCACAAAATTGATTATAAAAGTAACAAATGTTAAATTCTACAATGTAAATTATTATTATACTTTCCCTAAACATCTGCCAAGTTTCAAAGATCTAACGTTTGAAATCTCTATGTCTTTTTCTCGGAAATATTAAATGTTACTAAGAAAGAGTCACGTGTATTTTTCAATTAATCAATCAAATTATCACACCTTTTTTGCACAGGAATAGGACTTTGCATACAATAGAACGCCACTTTTCATGATACTGAAAAAACTTCCTTGCTTCTCTCACATCCTCAATCCTCATTATATATGTAATATAAAATTTTGTTTAAACTTCCAGGGAAGTATAGTTTTGAAAACGGTGTTTTTAATTTAATTATTTTTTCAATTTTTGTTTTTTTATATGTTTAGATAAGTAAATGTTTATCGAATAAGCCTTTTTCCAACTGAAAATAACAAAGCTGAAAATAAAGTATTTTACAATAATATTGCAATTTAAAACGAAAACAAAATGTTTTTAAAAAGTAAACATTTTTAGTAAAGTAACTGTTAGAGTAAATCTAAACATTATCTTTTATATAGGAACACGTAACGTCACATAAATCATAAAACGTATTAATCATTTAAAATTACGGACGCACTATTTTAACGCCGTGTCTAACTGTGGAACATTATGTTTTATGAAAACTAGGTATAAACTAAAAGCTGAAGCAATAAAAACTTGTTAAAAACCAGGAAAATAGTAGACAAATACAAAATATTTTGCCTTGGCCAAGAAGTATTATTTGAAGTAAGAATCAATTAATGTAGATATCAAAGAACGTTCTATTTTGATCGAGTTCTAATTAATTTCACACGCATTATCTCAAGGACTTAGATTCATTTAACGTGTATTACAAAACGATCATGTCATCGCGAAAGAAAAACAACGATTTCTGTAAGTAAATTAGTGTTAACTGAATCAGAATCTACCTAAAAATGTAAGTAAGATTCCTAAAGTAAAATTCGTGAAAACACCGTGAATTTATTGCACTGGTTCCATGAATTTCGACGCCGGGGGACATGTGCCTTCCTTAATTAGCAAAATAATCTACTTACCATTTGTCTCTCCGCCTTCGGCTATCATACACTCTAAAGGCACTAGTCAGGCTTCATCTTTTTACATACTTTTATTAATTTATATTAATATTAATTATGGTTGGGGGAAGCATCCGCATTTAGTCGACCGAATCGGCAGTCGAACTAATAAGTTCGCCGTGTCTTTTCTTTGTAGAACAATCGACAAGTGAAATGCTTTGACAGCCCATGTGTTCTCTCCCTCCTAAAACCTTGAATCCTTCAAGCGATGCGTGAAGAATCATCTTTGGCCAGCATAGTGACGGCGACTGGCATAAACTAACTCGATTGTTTTAGTCGTCGTCACCCTTGGATCTCCACTTGCTTATCATCAGGCGGGTCGAGGTCAAATGTCGTGTCACAATAAAAAAAGGAATCCTTAATTTAAACGGATGATTTCTCCGCAACATTGGCACGAGTATTAGTTTCTTTCTACCTATTACAAATATAAGTACCAATGTATTTGTAACTATTTTTCTAAATATTTGTTTAACAATAAGTTTATTGGCATCGTTTTATGCCAAAAGACCAGCGTTGCTAGGTAGTTCAGAGTATAATTTCGCTTCCAAAGTTCACGAGTTCAAAACACGCCTTGTGCAATTTGTAGATGAGCGTATAAAATAAAATTATAGCTTATAAAAATATTGCTGTATAGAGGGCAACTTTATGCAGAATTTTACAGGGATACGTACGTACCTACAATAAGAGTACCAGTTTGTGTATTTTATATCGGTCTACTATTTACTATTTAAAGGTAATTTATATACTTATTAGGTTCAGAAGCTAATTAATAAGAGTGAATTTAGAAATATGAAATAATTGTTATCATCATAGCAGTCACATCCATTTTACCGACCTAGTTGGAACAGGAAACTTTTAAACCCAAAACGATTGTCACTTCACGGTCTACAACTGCCTACCACTCTTTGATAACCAGACCCGAAGAAAATTTCTACCCCTTTTTTTAATTAACAAATATTTGCAATATTAAATATAATTATTAAATATTACAAATATAATTTCAATACTACTTGTTTTCAGTAGTTTTTTATTACTATGTTACTATTTTTGTCATAGTAATAGAAAAATCTTTCAATCCTCTCTACTTTAAATTAATATTAATCTACACAACAAATAACGGGGATGATATTTACTTGCAGATCTTCGGACAGCATTCGGCCTCCTGGACAGAGACAGCGATGGTCACGTGACCCCGGCTGAGTTGCAGTTCATGCTGCGGAACTTGGGCATCGAGGTGCGAGATGACCTCATAGCTGATCTCATTAAAGACGCCAGTAAATCTGGTAAGCTTTAGACATACATATATTACGTTTTATATAATATTATCGTATACTAAGCTGGGTTGCCTAGTGCCCATAACAATAGAGCTTGTATGAAGAGAATTGTGAATGTGAAGGAAGCGAGGGACTTGCGTCAGGATCGCGGCAAGTGGCGCTCCATTGTCTCTGCCTATCCCTGTGGGAATTGATTGATTATCGTTCAAAAAAACAACATTCGCGAACAGATAGCATGGGTTCAAGCAACTTGCCGGTATACCAATGTATATTTGATATATTATGTATTTTGGTCTTTCAAGTACTTTTAGTAGCCAAGTATAGTATTAATATAAAAAAGAATACGTACAGATAAAATGTTGACTCTGGAAAAAAGGTTTTCCTGACAGTTCAGGACAGTTTAGCCTTACAATGTGAAAAGAGTACATTATTAGTGTGCAAAGACCAGTTCTCCTGTCCTAGAAACTCGAGCCTTGCTTATAATCCATGAGGACATTTTGGACATTAATTTCCATAGGGATAGGCAGAAACAATGGAGCGCCACGATCCTAATATAACTCCCTCGCTTCCTTTACATCCACGAATCTCTTTATAGACTCTCTATGTTTATGAGCATTTATAAATTTCTTTCGTCAATCTATTATACTTTTATCCATTCTTTATTGATCCCAAACTTTTTTTAATATACCTGGTACAATAGTTATAAAAAGTGGTATCCGCCAATCCGGGGTAGTACCACCACTTACAAGTATACAGACAGTAAAGTGATTTAGTACTATTTCAGGATCAGCTCGTAAATTTCCGGTTGCAACTAGGTCGGCATAGTGGTCACCCCCACTTACAATATTGTAGTAGCAGTCACTATGATGTGTCACTAGGTGATGTCATATGTTAAGTCACAATATGAACAAACATAGTCCTCGTACTTTATAATTATAAAACAAGTAATAGTAAACTATGAAAATACATAAAATCACCTATGACCAAAATTTAACCTTTTCACTTCACGTCAAATAAAAACACCCTTGAAATTCATGAAAAAAAAAACAAATGTACGTGTATTTTTCCTTTTTATCTAGCACTTAAATCATTGTGCGATACAATTTAAGTGGGGAGAGTGTAAATATTGTACAAGGTCGTGGTCATCGAATGAACTTAGCAAGGGCAAGGGCAAGTGCGCATTGTAATTTACTGTTTATTACCTAACCAACATCGATCCACATTTGTTAGCAAACGATACTTAAATATTCATTCTCATTATTTATTAATTTTATGTACTTTGACACCTTCGTTCCTAAATCTTTGTTCTTGCTGATAACTTAATAAGGCGATGGTGTAGTGGCAGTGCAATGGTTACGCAAACCGAGCACGAGTTCGAGACTACCCACCGGTACCAATGTATCTTTGATATATGTACTTTGGTGGTCATGTTTCTATGATACAAGCACTTTAGTAGCTTAGTATAGAAATGTGAAAAAACCTTATGGCATTTTCTATTTGTACTTGACATTTTTAGGTAGGTACTCTGTATGTTCTATATGTATATTTTCGGTATATTATATCAAATATCGTTAATAAGATAGGTAAACCAAGTTTTGAACTTAACTTCATCTTCTGCGAAACTTTTATTTCAAATTAGTCATGGCTGATCAGACTAAATCTCTACTTTCCGAAATCCACTAAAAAGTTGGCCAGCAAAGTCAAGTGCTCGACAATAACGAAATAATGAATGAATGCATGTCTTGTTAGCATTGGTTGAATGCCAAATAAACAAATCATACTATTGAAACAATAATATTGTAAACCTTACATATCATTATTTGTATTGTTCTTTTCATAGACTAATATTCTTGAAAATAATTCGGATTTTGTTGAATCATAGAACTCTTTTGTCATAGGCATAAATGACAAACCACACTCGCGTTAAAGCAATAAATATTTCCTAATAAACGCCACACACTATTTGTAATATTGCGATTATGTACTTACTGACATCCATAAAAAATCCCTAAAATCCAATTGAATCTGAACCAAACACGATTTTTATAAAAAAAAACATTCTCGAAATTTTTCATTTTTATATACATAGATTTTATGTTAAAGAATTAAAATTTAACTATTTAGGACATGTAAAATACTTGTTATCAAAGTTAGAAATTGATGACATTTTCCAATATATGGAATATTGGGAAAAAATTATGATCAGAGACAGCAATTTCCTGTGAATATGTTGTTTGTATTATGAAGTATGTAATTGCCACCCTCAATCAGTATTCACCTTGAACTGTTGCCAAAACTGAGAATATGCCTTGGAACTGCGGTACCAAATAAATGAGACATAAGTATGTCGTCTATAGGAAGAGATTTAAACTAAATGTGGCGAGACATTGAGCGCATTCGTTAGAAGATAAAATTAGATTTGTTTACTAATATTATAATCACGAATATTATTTTTGGCATAAGTTTTCTGTTCTTCTAAAGTTCTGTTGAAATAGACATGCCATTTTGAGCCTTTGATGTGTTAAATAAATAAATAAATTGTAAAAGCATCCTAAATAATGTGTCTATGTGCGTTGATACAATTAGCATCTCGAATTCTAGACACGAGTAATTCTAAGATTGTGTGTTGTTGTATACGAGATTGATGACGTCATACACATTTGTCAATTTTATCTATCTGAAATAAACATCAATAAAATCTTACCTAAATAAGTAAATCGTATATATAGATAAAAAAAACTAATCCCAATCCAAACTTGCTACAGTAAAAAAACATCACCCAAATCAACTTGCTTTCTAGGTCGGCATAGTGGATGTCCTACTTACTGTTGTTTATATGTAGTAGCAGTCACCACTATTTATGGCCCGCTTTAGCTTAATATCAGGCAAGGTACTGTCATATGTCGAGTCACAATAATAAAAAAAGAAAAACCATCATCAGCTTATATATGTACGTCCCACTATTGTTTAAACATGCAGACGCTAATAAGCGACTACCATCTAATGACAACGACCGAGACCTACAGTTTAACGTGGCATCTGAAACATGAATGGGGTCTTGATATTTTTTCCACTGGCGGTAACCCATCCAACTACTGGCCGCGACATCCATTGCTTAACTCGCGTGATCGAATGATATGCGCATTAACCACTCGGCTACTTACTCATAACAACTTTTCGTCAAGATTAGACCTAAATCTTTATTATATTTTATAAAATAATAATAAAACGTAATAGCACGAAATAAATGACATCGACAAGAAGGTTATTTCTCCAAAAGTTACCCGGTTAGATTATCATGAAAGCCCCATTGTGCACGCAATGTTTATGATGGCCAACACCATGGGGCGTTAAGTACTTTGTATCGGCCTCAGTTAGGGCTGCCATTGCCTACTCAGATTTTTATATATGTACGTTTGTATACATGGTCGCCGTCTAATTGTGAATACCGATAGTTTATATGCTCGCGAGATTGTAAGCTGTCGATGAATTGTCTACCACACTTTGATAACCTTTAAATACCTACTTGTTTCTTTTTTCTTCAAACTTCTTGGTCTATCTGCAAGGTGAGGAAACTTGTACAAAGCCGACTTCATTTTAGTTCAAGGAAAAGTTTTGTATAAGAAGAAGTTGCAAAGCATAAGCGCTTCACTAATTAGGTTCACTGATACGAGTAGTGAAGAAATGCAAGAGTGTTTTCACTCATCGGTCATCCTCCCACCGCTTCACTACCGCAGAAACATAACCAGTTAAGCGCTATGCCTATAGTTATACTTTTAATGGTGATCGTATTCATCATCATCATCAGCCAGAAGGCGTGTCCACTGCTTAACATAGGCCTTCCCCTTAGAACGCTATTTCAAACGACAAGACGCCAGTTGCATCCACTGTTTACTCGTGACTTTCACTATGTCGTCAGTCCACCTAGTGGGAGGCCTACCTACGCTTTTTTTCATCTGTTATCTGTTTTTCGAGCGATGTGATTGTATTAGCAGCCCTTAATGCTTGATTAAATCGCATTACTCCATTGACGTCATGACCCTTCGCTTAATCTAAACACTTTTATTGCTTATTCACCAATCTTTTATTTTTGTTTGATTAACAAATGATAATTCAATACGACGTTACTCGACACATGACAGCACCCCGCCTGATATTAAGCTGGAGTGCAGTCCATGAATGAAGATGACTGCTACTACATTTAAATAACTAAGTAGCTGTCACATCCACTATGGCGGCCTACATAAAACGGCAGCTAGCAAGCCGATCCCAAAACACATGTATACTTGTAAGTGGTGGCACTATTGACCACCATTGCCGTTGTCTATGCTTTGGAGGTATTACACTTTTACAGTTTACTTTTTTGACAATATTTTTCCATTCTACAAACTCGGGCTTACACCAATCTGGTCATCAGACGCATGGTAATGAATCCCTAAATACGGAGGCAGGGTCACAGTTCACAATGATGAAGACATATAAAACTCTACAAGCTCCATAAATTAGCTCTATAGTTATGGGCAACCACTTAGAATCCAATTTTTTAATGGATTGATTGGAACAAAAAATCTTTTAGTTTTTATTTTATTTGTATTTATTCCTAAAGTTTTTTTTATTGAAACACGACATTTGACCTCGACCCGCCTGGTGATAAGCAAGAGGAGGTCCAAGAGTGATGAAGACTGAAACAACCAAGATTGTTTTATTAGAGATATTATTAAAGAGTAGGTCCCCGCTACATCCAAAATAAAGAATTGTGGATGTGAAGGAAGCGATAGAGTTGTGTCAGGATAGTAGAAAGTAGCGTTATCACTGTGGGATTTGAGGCGTGACAATGATGACGATGATTTGATTAAATAATTTATTAAAGATTTTCTTTACTTTTAACCTGGAGTAGGTTTAAAGTTTTAACTTTGGACTTATATATATAGTTGACTTTACAATGGAAAATTCAATACTTAAGGGTGGTTTTCGCATGGCAGGAATATATGCTAATTGTCATAATACTCCTATGTTGTGTGTGCTATTTCCCACATAAACACATAGGTTGTCAAACACTAAAATATATGTTAAACTTTGGTAAGAGTGGTAGGCAGTGGTACCCAGTCTGCCGATCCGGGGTAGTACCACCACTTACAAGTATACAGACCGTGAAGTGATTTGGTCACGTTTCGGGATCAGCTTGTAAGTTGCCGGTTCCATCTAGGCCGGCATAGTGGATGTGATTGCTACTCACAGTTATGGAATTGTAGTAGCAGTGACATTCATTCATGGACCACACTTTGGCTTAACATCAAGCGGGGTGCTGTCATATGTCGAGTCACAATAAAAAAAAAAATTACTTTAATAGAATTTAAGGATGTGCCATTAAAATGGGACCTACCTACCCAAATTAAAACGCCGATATAGGTGATATGTATTCTACAATCAATTCAAATATTTAAAAAGTCTGATGAGACTGAAATTGAAGATATTAAAACGGCGATCAAATTGTGGCGGATGACAACCACATGTCCCTTAAATTTTTTAATATCTTTTACGAGTTAGTTTTATACCATTTTAGTTTTATTGTGATGACATAAACTGACAGATGTGAGTTTATTTCATCAATTTATTGTGCAACGCATTATCATATGATATAATCAATCAATCAATATTTATTAGTTAGATGACAAACTCACGAATTTCATGATAAGGACGAATAAATTTGTGGGAGTACTTGAACGGTTGATTGTTGCATGTCTCAATTACGTTATTTACATTATCAAACACGACACCGATTCGTGTCGCGTAAAGGATTTTTAGAAAATGAAATTTGGAGTTATCATTTCAGGTAAAATGGCGGCTTTTATAATTATTACGAAGGTTATTGACTTCAAAGCCAGTGAAGTTATCGAAAACAATGTCCAATAGAAAATAATCGCGGTGTTACCAGGGCCGTCTTTACCCGGGGGTTCAAGGGGTGCGGTGCACCCGGGCGCAGAGTCCTAGGGGGCGCATGCCGGCCACCATAAACTTCGATAGGTATCTACTACACTGAGACCACGCGAGCGGAGCCTTGACTTTCGCACCCCGGCGCTGAATATGCTTAAGACGGCCCAGGGTGTTACTACTCCGAAACAGTAGATTTGACAAATAATGACCACTTTATAAAAGTAACTTGTATTAGGTAAAATTACATTCTAGTGGTACATTTAAATGGTCTTACAGGAGAGGCTGTGCTTTCTTTTTATTTCTATACTAAGCTACTAAACGAACTTTTATCATAGAAATTACCAAAGTACATATACAACATATCAAAGATACATTTTCTACCACTAGAGCACGGTCGCTGTCAGATCATTATTTCGGTCGCCTAAGATATTTTTTTAAACATTTCTATACTATGCTACAAAAGTGCTTGTATCATAGAAACAGGACAACCAAAGTACATTAACCACATAGATTGTCTAAATTTAAATTGAAAAATATGAATATACCAACGCCTTATTCATTGCATTCAACCTATTTCTGTTTATTATATTCTACAAGTAAAGCTTAAACGAGTAAAATACGTAAATAAAAGACAATTAAAAATTAAAAGCAATACCAGCGGCGATAAAAAGTATTGTTTATAGTTACGTAGGAGTTTGTGTTTATGGCAAAATATCATGTTAATTAGGTGAAAAACTATACAAAGAGTATGCGTAGGAAGTTGCTGTTGACGTCAGCCCACAACCGACGACTACATAATTAAGATTTAACGACCAAGCCCTTTTTAGGGTTCCGTAGAAAAAAAGGAACCCTTATAGATTCGTCATGTCTGTCTGTCCGTCCGTATCCGTCACAGCCACTTTTTTCCGAAACTATAAGAACAATACTGTTGAAACTTGGTATATAGATGTATTCTGTAAACCGCATTAAGATTTTCACACAAAAATAGAAAAAAATACAATAAATTTTGGGGGTTCCCCATACTTGGAACTGAAACTTTTTTCATCAAACTCATACGTGTGGGGTATCTATGGATAGGTCTTTAAAAGTTAAATTGAGGTTTCTAAAATGTTTTTTTGCTAAACTAAATAGTTTGCGCGAGAGACACCTTACAAAGTGGTAAAATGTGTGCCCCCTAATAAAACTAAAAAAAAAATATGATGTACATTAATGACCACGCAAACTTCCACCGAAAATTGGTTTGAACGAGATCTAGTAAGTAGTTTTTTTTAATACATCATAAACCGTAAGCCGCAATTTACCTTTCATTCAATCAACTCAAATATAATATAAAAATCGATTAAATTACAACGAACTACGAGAACTTTTATATTATGTTACTTGCTGCTACGGAACCCTTCATGGGCGAGTCCGACTCGCACTTGCCTGCTTTTTGTTGATTTTCACGATTATTTTTGCTACAGAAAGCCCAATTTATAATGTTTCTACTTAGATAATTAGGACCAATCATAAGAGTACCCGAAGCAGTGTAGGGCAATTTGCCAATTGGAAGGATTAAATTACAGAAAATTTCTCTTGAAAGTAAAATTATCTTCATGTGAAATTTCGGGTTTTATAATAGCTTATTAGTATTAGCGTTTATTGTTAAAATTTAAATAATTGTGGTTGTAGAAGATAAGAATAATTCAGGACAAAATTTTAATAAATGGTCTTTTGGTATGTACTTTGTATGTGTATATGTAAGCTGGGTTGCCTAGTGCCCATAATTGTAGAGCTTGCATGAAAAAAGTCCAAAGTCACAGATGGCTGTTCATAATGCGGTGCTTGTTCCTACATTAATGTATGGAAGAAGCATGAGAGTAGAAGTAACGCTGTAGAAATGCGGTCATTAGAGAGTGTATGTGGAGTAACGATAGCGGAATAAGGAATAGCACAACGCGCGATAGATGTCGGTTGAAAGAAGATGTAGTGACAAGGCTTGATAAAGGAATGCTTCGATGGTTTGGGCACATGGAAAGGATGACTGAAAGTAGATTGATGAAAGGAATTTATAAATCTGATGTGGATGGATGCGTTAAACAAGGCAGGCCCAAAAGGGTGTTTTCCGACCAAATCGGAAACATCTTTAAGAAAGCTGGGTTGCCTAGTGCTCATAACCACAGAGCCTGTAAGAAGAGAATTGTGGATGCAAAGGAAGCAAGGGAGTTGTGTAAGTATCGTGGTAAGTGACGCTCCATTGTCTCTGCCTATCCCTGTGGAAAAAAGGCGTGACAGTTTGATCGATAGATTGATTGTATGAAAAGGATGTGAGGAAAGCGAGCGTGGTAGATGTGCCAATTTTTAAAGCACCCAGCCCGATGTTAAGATGGCGTGCGGTCCATGGAGGCGACTGCTAGTCTACAGTTAAATATCTCCAAGTGACGGTCTAGTCTAGCCAGCCTAGTTGAAACCAGTCACTTAAACTGGTTTCTCAACGTTAACTCGACTAGCTCGGTACTCGGTACACTTTACAGTGGTAGTACTACCCCGGGTCCCTAGACTTGGCAAATGACCACAAACTGTCTGACTACAATTATTAATTTACGTAGTTATAACTAATCTTTGCTTTTGTTTTGGTGAGAAGTCAATTTCAATAAAGCACTAAACTAAAAATTAAAGCGGAATAGTAACGGCGACTGAGGCAACCGTAAACTGAGTCGGTTTTTGGTCATGTTAGATGTCAAGTCACAATTATAAAAAAATGTTTTATTTCTAAAATAATATTAATATAATTTTAATATTTTATTTCTAAATAAAACTGGTAATATTTTTCCACCTGCTGTTAATAAGTAAAAATATGTATGTCACTGGCAGAGTAATTGTATCATAGAAACAGGATGGCCAATGTACACATATCAAAGATACATTGGTATCGGAAAGTGGGTTTGAACTTATGCTCTCGGTTTGCGTGACCATTGCTCTACCACTACACCACAGTCGTGTTAAATTAACTTATTATTATGTACTCTTAATTCTAGGTAATGGATTAATAGACGAAAATGATTTTATGCAATGGGTGACGAAGATACAAGCTATACAAGGGTTAGACGTTACTACGAGCGGCGGTGATTCCGAAGAAGAGATCACGCAAGATTTACTCGCAGCATTCAAGTAAGGATTTTTGTTACTTAAGATTAACATCGCTTATTGGCAGTGCCAGATTAAGCCAGCGCGGGACCTGATGCGAATTCAGTCGAGGGGCCCTTGGTTTGCTTTAGGTTCTCAAGTTTAGGGTATTAAATATAACAAAACTATTACAAATAAACTTTTCTGGATTTAATTGGGCAAATTTAGGAACACTTTCAATATCGACCTAAATTTTCAAGTGGAAGTGAAGCATAGCCTAACGCTTCGCGTTTAAGGCATGCAAGATATTTTACGCTCCTATCTTAATTAATTTTATATCACGGTCAGACAGGCGTTGGAGCGCGAAGCCCCCAAATGCGCGGGGCCCGTAGCATTTGCTACACTTGCTACGTGGCTATTGGGGCTTGCTTATGACAGCACCTCACCTAATATTAAGTTGGATATTATATAATAACGACTGCTACTATAGTTAAATAACTGCAAGAAGCAGTCGCATTTAAAATATCGCCTATCCACGCCATAATTTTGTCGTGACAATGTGATTGATGTCAGATAGATCATAGTATTTTCCCAGATTTTGCGCGAACATTGATTAATGAATTAAACAAATTTTATGCGGATTACTATTGCGTTTATTTTGATTTTACATTTTTTTTATTATTCCGACGTTTCGAGAGCTTTGCAGCCATCATCTCTCCGTAACCATTTTTCTGTTGTTTTTGTTTAAGAGTGGTAGGCAGACAGTTGGTGGTATCTGCCACGTCTGTAGATCCACTACATTCATTTGTCTGTAAAGTGGCTTAGTCGCATTTCGTGATCAGCTTGTAAGTAGCCGGTTTCAACTAGGCCGGCATAGTGGATGTGACTGCTACTTACAGCTATTGAATTGTAGTAGCAGTGAACTCCATTCACGGACCGCCATGCAGTTTAATACAGGCGGGGTGCTGTCATATTATGTCGAGTCACCACAAAAAAAACATCCTTTCAATGCCCAAGCCGCAATGCCAACTTATCATCAGCCAGAACGCGTCCACTGCTGAACATAGGCCTCCCCCTAAGAACGCCATTTCGAATGACAAAATCCCAGTTGCATCCACCGGTTATTTGTGGCTTTCACTATGTCGTCAGTCCACCTAGTGGGAGGCCTACCTACGCTGCGTCTTCCGGTTCGTGGTCTCCACTACAGAACCTTTCTTCCCCATCGGTTGTCGTGTCTTTGAGCGATATTGCCAGCCCATTGCCACTTCAGCTCGCAAATCCTTCGAGCTATGTCGGTAACTCCGGTTCCTTTGCGAATATCCTCGTTTCGGTTTCTATAGCGCAGAGACACACCAAGCATAGCTCTCTACATTGTCCGCTGAGTTCCATATGTCATCACTGGCTACACACACTGATTGAAGACCCTCGTCTTCAGGCACTGGGGCACTGTGCAATGCCAACTGCAACATACCTTTCTTAATATATGCTTATTATCATTCACAGAGTATTTGACCGCGACGACAACGGCTACATAACTCGTGATGAATTGAGATCAGCCCTCGAAATGATTGGTGAGCCCGTGACAGATGCACAACTCAACCAGGTGCTGGCACTTGGCGATATAGATCATGATGGACGTATTGATTATGAAGGTATGTGTATGATCACTAATTTATTATTCTTATTTAATCTATTATAAGGCGGCCATGGTCTGGAAGTTACAAAATGATCTCATATCTCAGAGACTCCGTGTTATTGTATTATTGATATATCTACTTATATCTACTATATGATTACAACTCTCTCGCTTCTATTACATCCAACTATCTCACAACTACAGTTCTCTCATACATGCTCTATGGTTATACATATCATAGACGCTAGTTGATCAATACAACTAAGGCATTTCAATAAGGCATTGAAACCAACAAGAAGCACCATATCATAAATGGCTGTGTAGGTACTTATTATACCTGAAAAATAATGTAGGTAATGGACTTTTCTTAGACTTTGCGCGAACATTGGTTAATATCGCCCCATAAAATTCACACTGTACAATCATTAACCAAAATTGTAATGAGTTAAAACCGTTTTTTTTTTGTCTTTTTCAGAGTTTGTGAAAATGTTGCTGTAAAGATTGGTTGAGAAGACTTGTTGTATTTCGTAAGAAATCTAAAGACACTAAAATGTCGTTGGTTTACAGCGAAAATTGCAAAAATGAAATATATTTTCATAAGGCTATTTTTATGCAAACTTATTGAAATATCGATATATCTTCCTAACGCTTAAAGCGATAATTTTAAACTTAAATAACATAAAAATTATAAAAGATCTTTTATTATTAAAAATAAACGTAGATGACTTAAATATTAAATTATTATAATCTAGTTCAATAGGATTTAATTTACTAATTCTAGCTAAGTATAATTTAACAATAGAACTAACAGTTAAAATACCTTACTTATGAGATTAATTTGAAGAAATAAATCATTTTTTTGAATCTTACACTCCTAATATAACCTAATTTAATAATATATAATTTAAAAATCTTTTTTATTATATTGAGATTGAATATTATTAATTTGCTTACAAAATATACATAAAAATGTAATTTCTTAAATAACTTGTATAATTTAATTATCTTACGGTTGTGATATGTTGGCTCCTTTTTTCAAAATTACAATTGATTATACATTAAAATTGTAAATATATAATCAATCCAACATAAAATGGATGTCTAACTTATTCTAGTCGATAAGTAATCCCAGTAATAATTCATCCATAAAAAGACAAATATATTTTTAGGTTTATAAAATATGTTTTGCTTTACCAAATTAGAGATACTAAATATACATATATGTATAGGATCCACTCTATATAATATTTTAAAGAATGGCCACACTCTTTATTGTGGCCCAATATTTTTTTACAAAGTATAAGTGCAATGCACGACAGGAAATATCATGTTACATTCTTATTTATATTTATTTCAGATTTAAAGTTAATTGGATGTACCTATATATTGTTATTAATCGTCTATACTATTTAAATAATGATCTTATAAAATCAAAATATAAATATAAAAAATCTAAATATAAAATATCAAACGCATTCTAAATAAATAAATAAAACAAAGATTGGGTCCTAAATTCAATAATTTGTACGAAAATTTAAACTACACACAATTGATATTTTATTTTATAAAATAAATATATTTTTGTCTATTACAAACGGTCTATTGTTTATACATAACATTTGTAATTTATTTTATATTCACTTTATTTATAATGTTATTTTCAGAGCCTTGTGAAGGCATGTGATGTGGAATGAACGTGATCAATAAAAATACAATATTATTGTTATACTTTTATTTCAATATTTATTAGATAACCTTTTCAATTATAACATCTGACTGCGAATTGTTTATTTTTCTGAATTTTGCAAAGGTTTGACGATGGTTGAAATTTTTGACGATGGTGATACGTTTACGACTAGACTATCTAATCTAAATGGTTAAGGAGGCTCCTGCGACCTAACTTAATGGTTTCAGTTATAGATACTATGGAAGGTGTCTTAATGTTTATTAATATCAGCAACAATCTGAAAGTATTTATTATCGATCAATCAAATCAAACAAATTGTCACGCCTTTTTCCCACAGGGATAGGCAGAGACAATGGATCGCCACTTGCCACGATTCTGACACAACTACCTCCTTCTTCTTGTATGAAGAGAATTGTTGATGTATTTATTAGGAACTCGTTAATTAAAAATTGAAAATAAGGCATTTAAGTAAAAAAATAAAAGATTTATTAGAGAGAAAAAATCTCGTAAGAATTTAACAAAGAACTAGAAGTACTTACAAATATATAAGATAACATAACAGATAACAATTAATAAATTAGTAATAAAAATATTATAGATAAATTGATGCGTGCAAATTGCTCAGCTGCTACCGGAGATCAAGCATGCTGTCTGTCAACGTTACAAAGGTTGATTTCGATACGATTTTTCTATTTAATTTTCAATACTAATTTATTAAGTAATAGTACTAGCATTAGAATATGCCAAATATTAATAAATGGTGTTTCATTTGGACACCAACAAATAAGGAAATGTACGCATAATTGGTGAAAGAAATTGTATAAATTGTATTATAGAGAATTTACCAATTATTATAATATTGCTTATCATCATAATTGTAATAATCATCGTAGCCATTTGAATCGTAATATTGGTAGCTAGGATCGTAATTATAATACGGCTTAACAACTGGTGAATGTTCAATGCTGTATTGGACAGATGAGACCGCTGCTGGTGATGTATATCTCGGATAGTATGGCGAATCGCCGTAATAGTATGCTTGGGTCAAGCCGAAAAGGCAGATGAGGGCGGCGAGCTGGAATTAAAAAGTAATAAAGTATTTATTAAGCTTGCCATATTTAGGCCTCCCACTGGGTGGGCTGATGACATAGTGAAAGTCACGGGTAACGGGTAGATGCAACTGGCATCTTTTCGTTCGGTATGGCGTTCTAAGGGGGAGGCCTATGTTCAGCAGTGGACGCCTTCTGGCTGATGATGATGATAGTATTTTTTATGAACAAAGGTGTTGTTGGTGAAGAAAATAATATGACGAAGGAAATAATAGCCCTAAGAGTGGTAGGCAGATAGTTTTTTTTATTGTGACTCGACATCTGACCTCGCCTTGCCTGATGGTAAGCAAGAAGAGGTCCAAGAGTGCCGACGACTGCGAAAACCGAGTCTTCACGGCTGCCCCAGTCACCGCCACTATGCCGGCTAAAGGTTCACGCATCGCTTAAAGGATCTAAGGCTATAGGATGTAGAGAACACATGGGCTGGTAAAGCATTCCACTTGTCGATTGTTCTGCAAAGATGGTAGTTGCCGATCCGGGGTAAGTAGTGTCACCACTCGTCAAGTGCAAAGAACCTAAAATGGTTACGCTTGCGACTTTTGTCTCTGTTGCGTTTTTATATTAAGCTGGAGTGCGGTCCATGAATGTAGGTGACTGCTACTTCAGTTCAATAACTGTAAGTAGCAGTCACATCAATTATGCCGGACTAGTTGAAACCGGCAGCTTACATGCTGATCCCGAAACGCGACTGAGTTATTTACGTTCTGTATAATTGAAAGTGGTTCCCCGAATCGACAAACTGGGCTCCACTGCCTACCACTCTTTAAAAAAATTCGTTATGTATTAAATTATTAAAATATGTATTATTAAAATAATTACATAAGCTATATTTCTACTATTTTAAAATACTATTAAATTAAAATTTAAGAAAAATAATAGTTACTTTAACGTACATCCTTGTTGGGTATTGTGTTTCACTTCGATTAAGATCGTGGAATGATTTTAGGGCCACACATATTTACTTTTATACAAATTACAACGGAAACGAAATAAAACCTTCAATCTTGATGAAAAAAAAGTAATTTAAAGTAAACTGTGTACTAATTAAAATAATATACTAATAACGGAAGTAGGTATACATATTTAATGCATAAATATTAATGTATTTACCTATTATGAGATTTAGACGTTGATTTCATATCGAGACATAATAAAAATAGACATGACCCCACCTGGGCCTCTATTCTCTTAAAAAAAAGCTCTCGAAAAAGCAGTGAAATATCGTCGCACTGGTGTTTGACATCTTTGTAACCAATCAGCGAATAACAAATCAATAGTTGAATGACGTTGATTGGTCACTTGCGACCGCGACGCAATTTCACTTCTTTTAGGTCTACATCGGGACTCTGGGGTTACGAAGATGGCAAATACTCGTATCAGTGCAAGTTCGTCATTTAGCTGTCTTGTATTAAGAGAATCGAGGCCTTGATATTGAGCTGGAGTGATGGATTGCCACCGTGGCGTAGTGTTAGTGAAATTGTCTCGCAAACCCCGAGTCCCCGGTTCAAAACTACTTGCCAGTACCATTGAAGCTTAGTACAGAAATATAAAAAAGTAGATCGAGAAGCGGAATGCTTTATTAGCCCATGTGTCCTTTACTATAGGATCCTTCAAGCGAAGCGTGACGAAATATGAAACATCTCTGGCCGCTATATAACTTCGTCAGTCGTTTTTTCAGATGTCCCATCACAATAAATAAATAAATAAAAATAATTGGCAATTTTATTTAATTCGATATAAAAACATTAATTTAACTATATAATACGGAAGAGATTTATAAATTAGAGTTGAGTGGAAAGATAAAACTTGGACGAACATTCTTCTGGATGTTCCTTAATCAATTTGGGAGACATTCCTAAAAAAGCAAGGGTACTTTTTATGTATTATGTATTCATTGTGATAACCCTGACCTCGACTTGCCTGATGGCAAACAAGATTAGGTCTCAGAGTATCAACGACTGAAAAAAACGAGTTAATTCACGGTTGCCTCAGTCACTGTGACGGCCATAGAAGTATGTAGCGAGGAAGTTGTGACAGGATCGTGAAAAGAGGCGCTGCTTTTTCTTTGCCTATCCCTGTGTTAATTAGGGTATATCGATTTAATTAAGAGGGTTGTTTAAAAAGGTTTTTTAAGATCTTGTATTTATATGAATGGTCCAGTAATTAGAGTCCAGCAAAGAATTTCTCCAGGTAGGTTTCCGGCTGTCGCTCTTCGGTCGGCTTCCATAATGCCATAAGATGATGTTTTTGGCACCAAACGTGGGCTATTTCATTCAGAGTTACCCATCCCTAGAACATGTTGTTTAATAATTAAATATTGGTAGATTGTTGGCGTTAAAGAGTGGTTGTCACTTCAGACTCACATTAGGCTAGGGGCTGTCACATGGGCTGACAAAGCATTCAACCTGTGGAAGAACTAAAGACAGGGGCGTAGCTACCGCCGTATCAATTATACAGGGCCCCAACGTGTGTAAACAAAAATTAATAAATACTTATTATTTTTTATTCATTTCAAACAACAAAAGTCAAAAAAAGCGTAAAGCGTGCATTCAAGTCAGGTATAAATGATTTAATAAATCAGTTTCCGGAAAAAAGGCAAGGAGGGTGTATATTTAATTTGAATTGGTTGTAAAAATTTTGGAAAATGTGAAAATAATTATGATGAATAAATATTTCTTTTAATTTTATGCAAACATTATTTTTCTTTTGATTACCCATCTTTACACTTCCTTAGGGCTCCTAAACATTTTTTTATACAGGGCCCCGCCAAGGCACGCTACGCTTCTGACTAAAGAGCAAGGTAAGAATCTTTTTCGTGATACGGGCGATGAAGAACGCATAGAGCTTCTACGTCTCTGTGTAATTGCATGGGCTCTAGTGATCAAAGTCATACACAGGGCCGTCTTTACCCGGGGGTTCAAGGGGTGCGGTGCACCCGGGCGCAGAGTCCTAGGGGGCGCATGCCGACCGCCATAAACTTCGATAGGTACCTACTCCACTGAGAACACGCGAGCAGAGCCTTGACAATCGCACCCCGGCGCTGAATATGCTTAAGACGGCCCTGGTCATACATATCGATTGTTACTCGTATAAGTGTAATAAAACGCATTGAACTTATCACAGTATTAATTACCGCATTTACCGTACGTACACACAGGCGCTGTAAAGCTCAGTGGTCAGCGCGTTCGATCCCAAGTCGTAGTTCACCGGTGTGCACGTGTGAATGTTTTGTATTGTTTCAATAATGTATAAATTAACAACCTTAACAACCAAAATATCTATAATTCTAACATCACTGACAGCGGCATGTTTGTAAAAACATTCTCGAAGTTTCTGTCTACAAGACTCTTCGTTTTTAGGCATGTCATATTGTTTTACTGAAACCAAAATTATTATACAGATTGTCTCATAAAAGTGGTGATAGCTCAGGACCTACCAAGAGAACACTTTTTAAAAACAGTCCAATTTAAGAATTCATTCCCAAATTTAGGACGCATTAGTTTCGGCATTAGTTTACTTTTGGAACTCCTCCGATTGCCAAACGATTATCGCAGCTGCAGCGACCAACTAGTAGAATCGTGTGGTCGCCACGGCTGCCATTCATTGTGTGACTGTTTGTTGACATATAAGCACATAATAAAACGATATTGATACATTTGAATAATTAAATAAATAATAAATGAGTGAATTGAACCAATTAATAAATAAATAATATAGTTAATCATACAGATAAAATCGATCGCAGGGAATACGATTTAAAATCTTACGGCTTGCGAATTCGAATCGTACAGCTTGCGATCATCTTTCGCCTCCGTCCAGTCGCAAAAACTTGCGGGCTCGTGAGTTTTGCAGTATTTTTTACTTTTCAGTTTTTACGACAGGCGTAGCCCAACGGTTAGCGATTGGTTTGTTGCGCGTAAATTCCCGGTCGGAGCAAATATTTGTTTTTTATTCAATAATTATATTAAATATTGCAAATATATGTTAATAAAAAAAGAGGCGGATATTTGCTTAGGGTCTGGTTATCAAAGAGTGGTAGGCATTGGTACCCAGTCTGTCGATCCGGGGTAGTACCACCACTTCCAAGTATACAGACCGTGAAGTAATTTAGTCGTGTTTCGGAAACAGGTTGCCTGTCCCGACTAGGCTAGCGTAGTGGATGTGATTGCTACTTACAGTTATTGAATTGTAGTAGCAGTGACATTTATTCATGGACAACACTCCAGCTTAACATCAAGCGGGGTGCTGTCAAATGTCGAGTCACATTAAAAAATAAACTATCGTAGAACCGCAGTCGCAACGGGTTCTGATCCAAAATCGCGCTGTGGGTTAGGAGCCTCAGTCTGCGTTGGGTGGTACTGTTAACGCTTAAGATATGTATTTCTATGTTGGTACATGAAAATATACAAGTTACCTATATATGGTATATAACGATAAAAAGCTCTGTAAAGTCCCAAAACTTTTATGCGAGCCTGTTGTGCGTCAGCTGATAATACAGGACGTACGCATTTAGTAGCAGACATAATTTTTAAAATATATTATTTTTACATTGAAATAAAAGCTCAGAATTTTATGACAATTATTTGACAACTATTTTTTTAGACTTTTGTAAAAAGTTTATGCCAAAGCCTAAGCCAAGCCAGGCTAGTCTATGCAACCAGCCAGCCGCTGGGATTCTTCCCCACGCAAGGTGGAATGGCAAAGCCAACCATTTAAAAGAGCGCTATTACAGCAAAGGCGACCGTGGTGTAGTGGCAGTGCAATGGCTACGTAAGCCGAGTGCACGGGTTCAAAACCACTCACCGGTACCAATGTATTTTTGATATATGTACTTTGGTTGTCCTGTTTCTATGATACAAGCACTTTAATAGCTTAGTATAAAAATGTATTATTAAAAAATTACATTTGCTACAATAAGCATGCGTCGTTGACGTATTGCGCACTGACGGAGATGACTAAGTTTAAATTGAATGTTCCCGAGATATTTATTAATCGCCTTCACTGATAATCAGCAAGGAGAGGTTCAAGACTGTCGACGACTGAATAAAAAAGACTCAGCTTACGTCTGTCTACCTCAATCGTCGTCACTTGCCGGCCTATTTCACGCATCGCTTAAGGGTTTTTAATATATTTGACTTAGTGTAATATATTTCAAGAACTTTAAAGTTTTTTCATAGATTCTATAGGCAATATAACATTGCCTTTTAAGCTTGATTGAAGAGAATTGTGGATGTAAGGGACGTGATTTGCATCAGCCCCCCTAGCACGGCAATCCAAGAAGCAAGATAAAGACCTGCAAAGAATATCATGGCAACTTATTTTAAATAACTTACCAAAACTGTGCATCAGTATGACCAAAAAATATATTTAAACGTTCTGTTACAATTCACACAAAACAACGTTGAAAATTTTAATAAATATTTTTTAAAACATTTTATGTGCTGGCCTAATAAGTTATTTAAAATGAGTTACAATATTAGTCCTTGCAGTTCTTTATCTTGCTTCTTGGATTGCCGTGCTAGGGGGGCTGGATCATAGAAAGTGGCACTTCAATGTTGCTAAATCCTTTGTGAATTAATTAGAGTATAACAATTAGATAGCTACATACATTTTGTGACTAGTTTCAAATAATTTTTATTATGTTTTACATTGCCATATATAGCTACTAAAAGTGCTTGTATCATAGAAACAGGATGGCCAAAGTACATATAAGTGTGCAAATAGTAAAGTGATTCAGTCACATATCAGGATCATTTTGTAAGTTGCTAGTTCTGAGGCGGGCATCTTCAATGTGACTGCTACTTGCAATAATGTAACTGTAGTAGCATTCTAAGACTGCATTCCACTCCATCAGGCAGAGTGCTGTCATATGCCATGCAATATCAATCAAATTGTCACACATTTTTCCCTCAAGGATAGGCAAAGACAATGACCGCCACTTGCCATGACCCTGGCACAACTTCCTCACTTCCACAATTCTCTATGGTTATGGGCCCTAGGCAACCCAGCTTTCTTGAGGATGTCTCCGATTTGGTCAGAAAACACCTGGGTCTGCTTCATTTAACGCATCCATCCACATTCAATTTAAATACTTTTGTCAATATGTGCCTAAGAAATAAACAAAAACTTGATCTAATTGCAATTAATTAAACTATATTTTTATTCACATTATTAGGAAAACTTATAACTTTATGTGTCTATAAAAATTATTATATTTATTCTATGTTAGCAAGAAATTTGGATAGGAAATCCTTTGGCTTAGGCTCTTCTGTTGGTTTGAAGTAACTCATTATTTGACCCTTTTGCTTCCAAATTTGCACTGTTTCCTTTAATTCCATTTGCCCCTGAAAACATAATTGAAAATAGTATTTTCTTAGATTTTGCACGTTTTTGTTTAATTCATAATTGAAAATACTATCACTGGAAGTGTACAGACCATGTAGTGATATGGTCGCTGGGACATCCAGAAAGTGGATGCTGCTTGCAGTTATTTAACTGTAGTAGCAGTCAACTCCATTTATGGACTGCATTCTAGCATGACATCAGAAGATGGGCTGTCATAATATGTCAAGCCACTATAAAAATATATCTCTTTCGTCTTCTTCACATATTCTAAGGTATGTGATGTTTTACATAGATTTGTGGGTTGTATTAAATAATTATATATTTTTTTTAAAGAGCAATACTAGTTTTCTTATGGATAAAGGTGCCTACGGGTGTGGATTGCTTAGGGCATCAAGTAGTCCTAATCCATCACTAATATTACATATACTATATGTATCAATTCCATAGATAACTATTGCAGCCAAAGTGCGGAAACTACTAGTAAGTTTCCGCACTTGAAGTCCTCTTTGGTTTCTTTGCGTTCTTCTACTATTGGAAACTATTATTGCATATTTGGTATTTAAAAATTGACCGTTCCTAGTTGACTACTAATCAGATAATAAAAAATTAATTTTAAAATCTAATAGCGGTCAGTGGTGGTGAGTAGTGTATTTTTTTCTTTGTAGCAATTATCAGCCACTGCTTTACCCTTGGTACTTGCGCTTATATATACAAACCTAATAAATTCTTTTTATTATATAAAAAGAAAATTAGGCTAATAAAAATAAATATTAGTTGATATACCTGCAATAAGTAATAATACTGTAATAGTCTTTGGGGTGCTAAAAACTGTAGGCACCTACTTACTTAGTTTTATACTTATATATTAACAGACCGATATTAATGAATATAAATTTGTTTTTATACACGTAATAATTTACCTTAATAACAAGCAAATCAATAACTCTCACATCAGTGACATCTTTGTTGTTCATAAACAGTTCTTTGATTTTCGTACGTACTTGCTGCTCATTTTTCGGAATATCATATTCTTTTACTGTAAATTATATTAAATTATTATATTAATTTAGCACGTAAATACTATAAATTTGTTTATAAAGCACCCAGTGGATGACATAACAACTGATCTTTCTTACTAACCTATGTATGGCACTTGACGATACCAAGCTTTGTATAGAGTCAGAACTCTGCTTCGGGCTTGGCTTGCATCAAGTGATAATATAGGTCTCACATTTTTGGAACCAACTCTAATAGCACTTTGTGCCATTTTCGTGAATTTCAGATCCTTGTTGCCTTGTACACTGGAAACGTCACTAGTAAATCATCAACTACACGAAAACGTAACCAATTCTAATAGTCGTCGGTTTAAAGCATTATGTAGCATCATAAGGTGAGTTATATTTTTGGCACCATATGGTTAATGTCAACGTTTAAAAAACTGGACCGCAAAATGTTAATAACACTATTTTTTTCTTGTTTAAAGCTTAGTATTTAATTTGCCAGTGTCAAAGTATACGTTTATGTATAACATGGACGAATAATCATAATAATCATAATTGTGATTATTCGTCCATGATGTAGCTTACCCGACGAACTTATTTTTTTTAAATTGTGACTCGACATATGACAGCACCCCGCTTGATGTTAAGCCGAAGTGTGGTCCATGAATGAATGTCACTGCTACTACATTTCAATAACTGTGAGTAGCAATCACATCCACTATGCTGGCCTAGATGGAACCGGCAACTTACAAGCTGATCCCGAAACGTGATCAAATCACTTCACGGTCTGTATACTTGTAAGTGGTGGTACTACTCCGGATCGGCAGACTGGGTACCGCTGCCTACCACTCTTGATAACCAGACCCGAAGCAAATATTTATCTCTTTTTTTTATTAACAAATATTTAATATTATTAAATATTACAAATAAAAGCTATGAAACAAATATTTGCTCCGACCGGGGATCGAACCCGGGACTTTACGCGCAACAAACCAATCGCTAAACCGTTCGTCCACGCCTGTCGTCAAAACCGTCACTTCATACCGTCTAACAGGTAATAAATGCCATGTTACAGATTAGCCGAACTTAAGTTGTTGTGAATTAATATAAAATCAAAATTAAAATTTTAAAGGAACCCCCGAAACGCCTGGAACCACTTTGGTCATATCATCAGCTTTATAGTAATAAACAACATTAGTCATGGCTCAATAGTTATATCCCTTTAATATCCCTTGGATCCTTATGGTGCATCATCAGATAACTACTCCAGGTCTTCAATTTGATAATGGCCCAGCTAATGGCTCATAGAGAGTAACAATTTTAGTTAAAGCACTATGATATTATCTGTTATTGATTTGCTGATCTGAGAGGATTCATAATCAGATACTCCCGATCTTCAATTTGATAACGGCCCAGCTAAAGGCCTAGTTAAAGCACTACAGTTCTATCTCTTTTTTTGCTGATCAATTGATATCAATTTGCTGATCTGAGAGGATTCATAATGGTGCATCATCAGAATGCCCGGTCTTCAATTTGATGACGGTCCAGCTAAATGCTCTTAGTAAGTAACAAATTTAGTGAAAGCACTATAGTTCTATCTCTTGTTGATTTGCTGATCTGAGAGGATTCATGATGGTGCCTCATCAGATACTCTCGGTCTTTAATTTGATAACGGTCCAGCTAATGGCTCATAGTGAGTAACAATTTTAGTTAAAGCACTACAGGTCCATTTCTTGTTGATTTGCTGATCTGAGAGGATCCATGATCAGATTTTTTAGATCCGGAAAGATCAAGATCCGGATCAAGCAACCCTTGTACGTCGCTATGCGACGAAGATTGTTATTTTATGTCAAATAAATATGCCATTGTTAAAACACGTAAAAAATGTTATAATTTTTCCCCTAAAATATTCAATCAAGGTAATCGATCTAAACTGCAAACCAACCTCGCCATATGAATATTTTAAGGGAAAAATTATAACATTTTTTACGTGTATTTACATTGGCATATTTATTTGACATAAAATAACAATCTTCGTCGCATAGCGACGTACAAGGGTTGCCATCCTAAACAGCGCGTCTAATATCGCTACCGCAGCTAACAAATCGAGCTGATGACCTTGAAACCCCTGATCAGATCTTCATCAATTGTAGCTAAGAACCATCTCGATCACGTCAGCTTTCAAATGAAACAAACCGCATCGTAATCGGTCCATTCGTTTAGGAGCTACGATGCCACAGACAGACACACAGATACACAGATACACAGAGCCACAGATACACAGATACACAGACAAGTCAAACTTATAACACCCCTCTTTTTTGGTCGGGGGTTAAAAATTAATACAATCGTTTCTCTTTAAAAATAATACATTTTTTAACAATATATTTTTACTGTTATGCCAAAATTGAGAATTTGTTTTTAATCTCAACATCCTCGCAGCAAAAAAAAGAAAGAAATAAATAAAGTTATATTGCCACGTTGCATATAATACTTTTAAAATCTATCATTATAATGAAACATCTGATACGCAAAATCCAGTAGCTATTTCTTATAACCCTCATAATAGTTCGCACACCAGCCTGTTATATCATTTCATGTTTCTTTTTTATAAGCCTCTCAATTTACTGCAATCGTCTTTGTAAATGTTAATTTCATTTGTACTTTTATTACCTGTAGTATCCAAATTTTCCTTTTATAAATCTTTCAAGATTCTTGTTTCAGCATTCTTCAATTCACCTCAGCCTCAGCAGTTAATATTATCTGATATGTTCCTTTACATCGTCAACGTCCTTTATAAGTTCAAGTTTTGGCAAATTAAAAAAAATCTATGTTTATGTTATGCCTTATGAGCCGTTATGTGCCTATTATGGGCCTTATAATGAAACTTATTATGAGCCATTTACTTGAGCCTAAATTAATGTCCCGAAGTATTTGATTGTGAACCAAGGTGAACCAAGAGATATGCAAGAGATAGAATTATAGTGAATAAATATAATTGTTTATATTACAATTAACAAATCAATTTCGTTTACACTATATACAATCAATCAATCAAATTTCCCACAATGAAGCGCCACGTGCCACGATCCTGACACAACTCCCTCGCTTCCCTCACATCCACAATTATTTTCATACAAGCTCTACTATTATGGCACTAGGCAACCCAGCTTTATACCACGTATAAATACAACATTATTTATACAATGTACTTTTAATAGTAGGTATAAAGATTTGTATTGTATACTACTCGTACATGACAGAAATATCTTTAACCATTAAGTGTGCGTGTATTTTGATCCGGGAAACGCCTCTAGTTTCGCAGCTAGTAGGAAATAATTCACTTTTTAATAATGGGGTTCTAAAAAATACAATTACACATTAATACAAACGAACACAATTATCGATGCACACAATAGACCATACAATAGAGAAAGGCTTCTTTATCGACTTTTTTAGAAGATAATGTTAAAAAGTGAACTGAGTGATTGGCCAAGTCTGGTTTACCGGTGTCTCAAGAACGCTTCCGAAAATAAAGTGGGGTGGTAGTGTGCTCGATCCTAAGTAACTGCATGAAACAAATATTTTGCCCAATTATTAAAAAATATTGTATTAATATAAAATGTCTAGTCAAAATAAAAAAGAAACCAGTTTCGATTTTTTTAACATTGTGATTCGACATTGACAGTACTCCGCTTGATGTTAAGCTGGAGTGTGGCCATGAATGGATGTCACTGCTACTACAATTCAATAACTGTGAGTTGCAGTCACATCCACTATGCCGGCCTAGTTGGAACCGGCTACTAACAAGCTGAACCCTAAACGCGATCAAATTACTTCACGGTCTGTATACTTGTAAGTGGTGGTACTACCCCGGATCGGCAGACTGGGTAACCAACTGCCTATCACTCTTTGATAACCAAACCCGAAACAAATATCCGCCTCTTTTTTTTATTACCAAATATTTAATATAATTATTAAATATTACAAATATGAAAAAAATATTTGCTCCGACCGGGAATCGAACCCGGGACTTTACGCGCAACAAACCAACCGCTGACCGTTTGTCCACGCCTGTCGTCGTATTATGTTGTAATTTTAGTTGTAGTTTATAGGAACGAATTAATAATCCACTCAATATAATATTCGCGAAAAGAGGAAAATTTTATGACAGGCGAGGCCTATGGCCTATTGGTGGATGTGACTGCTACTTACAGTTGTTTAACTGGACCATACTCCAAATTAACATCAGGCTGGGTGCTGTCATAATATGTCGAGTATCGAGTCACAATAAATAAATTAAAAAAAGGGACAATAACGCGCATGCGCAAATTGTGTCTTACTTTTAGGTCGAATACATGACAAAGAGCGAGTGAGATGCAAGAAAGGGCTAGTTAAGCACACCACTCACTCAATATACTATTTGCTGGCCGACATTTATTACAATGATTTTACTTTACAACTTTATATACAATGTCGCTTTGACATTAACTTGACCGAACTGTTAGTGTATACTCATTTAAATTTCAACTGTATCATGAGATCATTAGACCGCCTGCTAGGAGAACCAATAATTAAATTTATTATTGGTCCTACCTGGCAGCAGGTCGGAACGTGTATGAACCCTATTACGTATTTTGCCATTTGTCCAATCAGCGCCATTCAACTGTTTACGCGTGCGCTGAAGGGTAGTTAAGAGCGCGCCGAAGTCTAGGTTGCACCTTAACCTCCAATCTTCTGATAAAATCTAGGTTTTGGAACGCACTTCCAAGGTTGCATCAACTTTCTCTAGCTTTTCATCTACGGATTCGGTTTTCTGTGCAGTTGCAGTTTCCAGAAGATGTCAGGTTTATCCTGTGCGCGCTTAGCCGAAGAGAGGAAAGCTTGGCGAAAAGAACATCCATTTGTTAGTAAATAACAACTGAATTAATTTTTTATCAATTACCGAGTGCTTTGGTCCTTATTATTCTATATGTTTCAGGGCTTTATAGCTAAGCCAGTTAAGAACCCAGACGGGACCCTTGACCTAATGACCTGGCAATGTGTGATACCTGGAAAAAGAGGTGTAAGTAGAAATATAATTAATAGTTACCTATGATTTAATTAAAAAGAGATTTCTCATGTTATTTCAAATATTTTAGAATAAAATATAAGAGCTGCGCATTTTTTTTACATAATATTAAAGTTAAATAAGTGATAAAGACATAGATAGTGGGTAAGTCAATGTGAATAAAATTATTTTCATAACTACCTTCACCATGGTAGTAATTTTTTTGTTCCTTTTTTTATTGTAACACCTTATGGTAATGTAAATCTAGGTTGCAGGGATATGATTTAACCCAATATGTATGACTAAATCTTTAAAGTTGATGATAAATTCATGAGAGATGTTAAAATTCATTTTTTATTAGGGGTTTAGCACACAAAATGGCAATGCAATTCCCATTATAAGCTTAACCAATTATATTTTCAAATATAAGCTAATATTTAAGGTATGTATAAATAATAAAAAACAAAAGCAATGGGAGATGTTAATTGACTACTCTGTGTTGTCATTTAGAGGTACAATAAAAACAACTTAATTATGTGGGTTTGATACAATAAATAATAAACAATGTGCTGGCTAATAAACAACATATAATAAACATTTATAATAAAACAAATTAAATGAAGTAGGGTTGCTACAATGGAAAGGTACCTATATAATAGGAAAGAGTTTAGCGGTGTGTGAACAATGGTGATTGCCATCAGTAACTTAAATATCAGTTCAGGAATATAATTAATTCACTTATTTGTTATTAAGAGATATGCATGTTATGAAGGTAGATGTGAAAAAACCTCAAAATAATATATACCACTTGTAAGTAACATTTTTGATTAGAAATAATTGTTTTTTTAGTAAATACATTATAGGTATAGTGATGATTAGGTCAGTTATATTATTATCTTGGGAATGAGGTATTTTATCTGATGTAAAATTTGCATTTACTAAAAATATATAGGTAGGAGGTAGGTGTAAAAATAACTTAGTGTATAACCACTTGTAAGTAATTTAACATTTTTGATTAGTAATAATTGTGTTTTAGTGAATACATTATAGGGATAGTGATGATTAGGTCAGTTATATTATTATCTTGGGGATGAGGTATTTTTTCTATTGTAAAATTAGTACCGTCGAGTTCCCTAACTTCGCCTGGATTTAGACACATTTTTCAACGTACTTTCTAAAATATTACCACTAGAGACCATGACTAATAAGATAATAATAAATGTAACGTTCTTTAATAATCACAGACTAAACACAGTATTGAAGTTATTTAATTAGATATCAAAATACGTTACCAAAGTCAGTAGGCGAAGATAAGGCAGATGTGCATAACTTCGCCTACCTCATTTTTCCTCGCATATCTAAAGACGTCTATAGCTACAATATTTTGATTAGAATGCGATTTAGAAACAACGAAATAGAACCTTATTAAATGTGCTTAAAGTATTATATTTTCTCAATTACTATTGAGTAGGCGAAGTTAGGCACGGTAAATTACTCTTTCCATACAATTATGAAGATCCATCCAGGGTTGTCACAATTTATCATGAACCTTAGTTGTAGGTACTTAGAATGAAGCACACAAAAATAAAACATTACTTTTATTTATCTTATTTATTTAACGCCTTTTACGAGTAGGTTCTTATATTAGTCTCTCCCATACTACAAATCAGTCTTATTTAGTAAGGTACTAGCATAATCAAATCCTTACAATCCTTCCAGTTAATGATGGAAAATAATTTCATTCAAATGGCTGCCTCGGCTGGAAATGCAGTAGCCTACACGGTCGGTCCAATTTTTAAGAACATTATCGATTGTGTTCAGCTGTATTTCACCAATGGCTTCACGAATATTGTCCTTTAAAGCATCAATTGTCTCTGGCTTGTCGACGTAGCACTTTGACGGCACCCCACAAATAATAGTCCAACGGTGTCTAATAGCAGCTCCGAGGTGGCCAAACGACATCAGCTCTGCGGCTGATGATGCGATTTTCAAAAACACGGCGCAAAACATCAAGTGTAGCGTCGGCTGTGTGGCACGTAGCGCCGTCCTGTTGAAACCAAATGTTGCCAATATCCTCTTCTTCAATTTCTGTAAACAAAAATTGGTTCAACATGGCCCGATAACGATCGCCATTGACTGTAACGGCCACTCCTTGCTCATTTTCGAAGAAAAATGGACAATTATTCCTCTGGACCAAAATCCGCACCAAACAGTGACTCGTTTTGGGTGCACCGGCTTTTTAATGAATGCCTGCGAGTTTTCTGTGCCCCAAATGCGACAATTCTGTTTGTTTACATACCCGCCAAGATCCCGCCGAGGTATGTCGTATTCGGCTTTGGAAGAGGAAAGCTCTTTGTTTTTTATCATGTCAAGAGCTAAGTCCATCATTTGTCGGTCATGATTTGTAGTATAGCTTCTCTTTTTTTTATTTTATTTTTTGAGGCCATTTTTTTGAAAAAATAATAAAAAAATAAGTATAATGACAAGAACTTAACGTTCCTCATTGCCCATAGAAATGATCGCTTTAAACGATAACGTCAAACATTTAAAAAAATATGTTTAATGTCTTTGTTCTCTACGCAATAAAGAATAAAACATTTTTTTTATATATAAAAATCCGATGAACAAGATTGGTTAATATGTAAATAAGTATAAACTATACTTAGTTATACCTCTACTATTATCGAAGACAGGCGTGGACGAACGGTTTAGTGACTGGTTTGTTGCGCGTAAAGTCCCAGGTTCGATCCCCGGTCGGAGCAAATATTTGTTTCATAGCTTTTATTTGTAATATTTAATAATATTAAATATTGCAATTATTTGTTAATAAAAAAAAGAGATGGATATTTGCTTCGGGTCTGGTTATTAAAGAGTGGTAGGCAATGGTACCCAGTCTGCCGATCCGGGGTAGTACCACCACTTACAAGAAAACAGACTGTGAAGTGATTTGGTCACGTTTCGGGATCAGCTTGTAAGTTACCGGTTCCATCTAGGCCGGCATAGTGGATGTGATTGCTACTCACAGTTATTAAATTGTATTAGCAGTGACATTCATTCATGGACCACACTTTGGCTTAACATCAAGCGGGGTGCTGTCATATGTCGAGTCACAATAAAAAAATAAAAAAAACCTTTTAATATGTTCATTAAATTTCATTAGTTTAAATTAAAAGTTCAATAATCTACATTGAAAATATAGTCTTTGCGACAACCCTACGGGTAGGCGATGTTTGGGAACATCATGGCCGCTGATGTGTCCCCTTACATATTTGTAATGTTATCATATCTATTGATAAAGATAATGACAAAATGATTGTTTTATAAGAAAATACAATAAATTTACATTATGAGACACTTATTAGGATAATCTTACCTGTTGACTGGAAGCGACTACAAACAAAGTTTCCCGCACTTCACTAAAAACACCTCACGACACTGACGTTTTCTGATGTAATGGTCGCCAAATTAAGCGGATTAACTAGGTTGCCATCAGCAAAGTATTACCATGACTAAATAAAAAACAAGATGTAGGAGTTTATTTGTAACTTACTTCTAAGGTTTCAGTGATATTGAATTTTTCTTAAATTCAGGCGAAGTTTAGGTGACTAGGCGAAGTTAGGAAACTCGACGGTATTAACTCAAAATGTAGGATCCGTCATCTGTAGTCAGGCTTAAATCATTATTAGAAATGTGATTAAAATGTGTAAAAAAGAAAACAAAACATGCAGTCACTATTCTCAAAATTAAATTAATATATAATTCATTACAAATTGTTGCTGTTTAATGTTTATACTTTAATTTAATACACATTTATATTTTTTAATAACTAAATCTACTTGTGTTTTAAACAAAGTGTGTGTTTATCATTATCGACATTTTGCATGTTACTTCACTATTAATAATAGACACGTAACCATGACGTGACAACTGCATTCCTAGCGCGTTTATTTAGCTCGTTCCCTTACTATAGGTAGGTGGTATAGTGGTAGGGAAATGGGCCCGCAAACCAAGAGTACCCAATTCAGAAAACCACATTTTGCTGGCCTATTGTGTAACTCTAATGACAATAGGAATGGGCTTCGTTTTGACAGTTGAACTTTGACAGTGAAAGCTCATTGACAGAATAAATAACGTTTGAGTCAAGATCAAGATGACGGGTGTATTGTAACGAATACGCACGAAAGCAATGTACCGGGAGAGTATCTAGAATGAAATTCAAAGTACCTCTTTTATTTCGTAGTTATCACCAAATGTGAGTGGGATATCAGAATGGCGGGTGACATCAAAATCTTAACAAATATCGCATCGGCATTATATTTGTCTGAAATAACTGCCATTAATATGATTACAAGCAATAAATAGCAGATGCGACTGGTCGAAAAGGAATAAATTGGAAATAAGTTTTTTCTTGTTTAGCGCCTACTAAAGTTTTAATAGTAATAATGCCGCCATGTTGGAACGCCACTTACCACGATCCTTACAGTTGTGTACCACGATATTTGCCTTCTTCACATCCACAATTCTCTTCATACATTATTTACCTGTTCATTATATTATGGATAGCACCGCTTACTACGTTACGCTTTTGCACTCTTCTCTCAATATATTCAACACATGTCTAATCCCTAGTGAACAAACTTCCTAAGTAAACAAATTGTTTGATTTGTTCCACTTTATTTCTGGCATTATCATTATCTCACATTCTATCATTACATATTCTCTCTCTCCAAAACCATTACTTTGAATCTCCCCTTGCCAACCTTTCTTTATTATTGTGAGTCGACATATGACAACACGACCCACGATGTTAAACTGGCGTGCTGTCCACGAATGGAGGCTACTGTTACTACAGTTCAACAACTGCAAGTCAAATCTATTATGCCGGTCTAGTTGGAAACGGCAACTTACAAGCTGATTTAGAAACGTGACTAAGTCTGGATCACTTTACTGCTTACCACTTTCAAAAGAGGTCATGGCCCTGATTGTCCTAATACATTATGGATCCTAAAATTTCCTTGCTATTTGGCATACTTAGGTAACCAATTAAAATGATCTTATATATTGCGCAAACATTAATTAATTAATTAAATAAAATTTTATGCGGCTTACTATCGCAGTATATTTTTAATTAGTAATTAAGCAATTTGTTTTTACTCCGACGTTTCGAGACCTTTGCAGCCATCGTGGTCACGGAGATAGTACAATTACTAACCAAAAATAAATGCGATAGTGAGCCGCATACAATTTGTTAAATTCATTAGGTACCTATTGATTTGTTATTCGCTGATGGTTATCGATTCGATGGTTATCGAATCGATTCTTAATGTTGAATGAACTGTTAATGAGAATGTTCATTAACAGTTCAAACACATTGAAACTCATTGTGCGAATGAATTAAAGTTGTTTTTGACATCAACAGTGACCGCGTAACTTTTTGACAATGAGAATGACCTTCCTTCTGACAGTTAAACTCCATTAATGAGCTTCAAAATAAAATTGCGACCCCGAAACACACTGAGAATCGATTGTCAGTATTGAATGAACTGTTAATGAGAATGATCATTAACAATTTAAGTTCTAAAAATCATTGTGCGAATGTATAAAAGTTGTTTTTGACACTAACAGTGGCCGCGTAACTTTTTTGAATGGATGAATTTCATTTCAATCCTATTTAAGTTGCGCGGTCGGCCTCCAGATGTCACGTCTCAATAATACAAAAAACCTTTGTAGGTTTCAAACATATTACAACTGAAGTTCACAAAGCGATAATATTCCTTCCATGGGATCAATATGAAGGAACTTAATCAACGTCAATACGTGAGTTTTTATTCTTAGATTTCCTGCCAAACTAAGATGTCTCTTAATTAATAAACCATCTCTGACAAGGATTGACAAAGGAATGCTTCGATGGTTTGGACATGGTCAGGATGAATGAAAGTAAATTGACGAAATAATTTTGTGGGTGAATGCGTTATACAAGGCAGACCCAGGAGCGTGTTTTCCGACTATATTAGATACATCCTCAAGATAGCTGCCGTAGAACTGTAGAGCTTGCATGAAGAGAATTCTGAATGTGAGGGAAGCGAAAGAGTTGTGTCAGGATCGTAACAACATATTTTTGCTCTGACTGGAATCGAACCCGGATTAACTGAGTAGCAGACAGGCGTGGCGTAGCAACCACCGTACTACTTGGGTTGTCTAGTATTGATAGTTAATTAAATGTCAATTATACCTATCTATTAATATACCTATTTAGGCCACAGGCATAGCGCATTGGTTAGCACACCAGTTCGTTACGCGTAAAGTCCCGGGTTCGATTCCCGGTCGATTTAAAGATTTGTTTTATAGCTTTTGTTTGTAATATTTAATAATTAGAATAAATATTTCAATTATTGGTTAATGAAAAAAGAGGCACATATTTGCTCCTGGTCTGGTTGTCTAAGAGTAGTAGGCAGTAGTGCCCAGTCTGCCGATCCGGAGTAGTAGTAACTCCACTTACGAGTATACAGATCGTGAAGTGATTTAGTCGCTTTTTGGGATCAGCTTGTGAGTTGGCGGTTTCAACTAGGCCGGCATAGTGAATGGGCCGCTACCTACAGTTATTTAACTGTAGGTAGCAGTGCCCTCCATTCATGGACTGCACTCCAGCTTAACATCAGGCGGGCTGCTGTCATATGTATAACTTTTCTAAACGGCTTAATTATTAAAGCGACCGTGAAATGATTTGTGTAGTTACGCAAACCGAGAGCACGGGTTTCAAAACCACCCACCGGTACCAATGTATCTTTGAAATATGTACTTTGGTTGTCCTGTTTCTATTATACAAGCACTTTAGTAGCTTAGCATAGAAAAATAAAAATATTTTTTTTTCATGCGGCTTGCTATCGCATCTCTCCTCATAACACATCTCCTCTCTCATATTTCTTCGTGACCACGATAGCTGCAAAGCTCTCGAAACATCGGAATAATAAAATAAAATTGTAAAATCAAAACCAATAGTAAGTAAGCCGCATATAATTTGTTTAATTCTCTTAGTTTTTGCGCGAACATTGATTAATTAATTAAATAAATTTTATGCGGCTTTCTATCGCGTTTATTTTGATTTAGATTTTACAATTTTTATTACGTCGAAATAATAAAAATTGTAAAATCTAAATCAAAATAAACGCGATAGTAAGCCGCATAAAATTTATTTAATTCATAAATTAAATCTTATTTCAGACATCATGGCAAGGCGGTAATTTCAAGCTGCGTATGAAATTCACAGACGACTACCCATCAAGTCCTCCCAAGTGCAAATTTGAGCCACCAATATTCCATCCCAATGTATACCCATCGGGAACTGTTTGCCTCTCCATCTTGGATGAGAACTTGGACTGGCGTCCATCAATCACGATCAAGCAAATCCTCCTTGGTATACAAGACCTGCTTAATGAGCCCAACATAAAGGATCCAGCACAAGTCGAAGCATACACCATCTATTGGTGAGTTGTACAATTATTTATTTATACTATACAACAAAATAAAACTATAGTAAAATAAACTAAAAAGACACGCTAATACAAGGCAATGTGAATTATTAATCAATCAATCAAATTGTACGATTTTTCCCACAGGGATAGGCAGAGACAATGGAGCGCCACTTACCACGATCCTTGCACAACTCCATTGCTTCCTTCACATCCACAAGTCTCTTCATATTAGCTCTTATGTTATGGGCACGCTTTTTTCCCACAGGGATAGGCAGAGACAATGGAGCGCCACTTGCCACGATCCTGACGCAACTCCCTCGCTTCCTTCACATCTACAATTCTCTTCATACAAGCTCTCAGGTTATGGACACTTGGCAACCTAATAATAACAAAAATAAACTCTATAATTTATTGGTCAAATATTTTAAGCTAAAATTTAAGTACTTTCAATATTAATATTACAATTTTCAATTGATTAATATTATTTTATATTATAATGGTCTTAGAATGGAAAGTATTATGGCTTTAGGACGGCAGTTTGTCACGCGTTAAGTCCTGGGTTTAGATTTATTTCATAGCTTTCATTTTTTTTATATTAAAAATATTTGTTAATAAAAAAGAGGCTTAATGTTTCCCAGCGGGATATACAGAGGGCTATGCTAGTTATATTTCTACTCTTATTGAATCAAGGGAATTAATTTTCTATTTTTTTTTTCGTTTCAGTCGAAATCAAGATGAGTATGAGAGGACGGTCAAGGCGCAGGCAATCGCAATGTCAAATCCAATTGATTAGACTATAGAATACACCTCAATAGACCTCTCATTCCGAATTGAACAATTTTCGCCCAAAGAATAATTATAACGCGTATATAATTTAATTTAAAGGCCACTGTTACAATGCGTACGCTTTGCGTACCGTTTATACATTTCAATTCGAAATAAAATAAGTTTTTTTTTTTCGAATTGGTTTTTATCATTATAGTAACTGAGTTTGTTTTTTGGTCGTTGTAACTCTTGGACCGACCCCTTTTTACTGTCAGACAAACAAAACAGCAATTGAGTAAAATAAAAAACAGAAGACACAAAAACTAACAATAACAAGCTGTGCGATTTTATCTATGTAATTAATTAATTGTTTATTAATTAATCGATCCACTTTAAACTCATTTTAATCCCGCTGTGAGTTCCAAAAGTATTTTAACATATATTTTTACATTCTACGGCAGTTACGAGCCTGAAACCGCGGCGGACCTGACACCATATCGCTCCGAGTTTCTAACCTTCGAGCGATAATATGCCTTACGGCGTGCATTAGCCAGTCTAATGACGTCACAAAACAAATGCAAAACTCTACAGCTTAAATACATAATACACTTAAGCAAAAAATAAAAGATTGGTGTTGCCATACAGCATAGTATCGTTAAACAATTTAGGCAATTGATGGGCAATTTGTAAGGGCGTCGAAACACTCAAAAGCGACCATGGAATGTCTGACAACGTATCCATCGATCACATTGTTTAAATGATAAATACCAAAATAAGATTTTAAGATACCATTTATTACATAGGTAATTATCATTTATTAATTTGAATTATTATATATTTCTGTTTTAGTTATTGTTTTAATAGTTTACTGTCAAACCCACTTGTATATTCTTACTCGTATTTCTATCTTTTATCATTATTATTATATTTTAAAAGAAAATATACAGGTGTGCCAATACAGCGAATATGTAAGGAAAAATTGTAGTCAGATTTTTGTAGTCATGTATTTATTTATAATTTGAGATAATAAATATTTAATAGACTTTTTATAAATATATTTAATATTCATTATTCTAACATCTCAAGGCCCACATCAAAATGTAGTTTCATTAAGTTTTTGTAAAAATATTGAATACATATACAGGGGAAATTAATTTTTGAATTAGACTGTACGCGTCAGTTAGGTTGAAATTTCACTTTTCGTTTTTCCATAAGGTTGGTAAGAACATTAACGATAAAAGGATTATTGATATTTTTAATTTGATGTATTTTTGTTGTATTTATAGTTAAGGGGCCTATATATTTTACTAACTGGTAAAGAAATAATCTATCTACTGGGCATGAAATCTGTAGATATGATCTTTGCCATACCTTCTGCCAAGTTTGACCGCTAATGGGTTTCAGATTAGTCACCTTACTGGTTAACCCTCGTAATATTGGCAGCTCTCAACTAGTTTTATAGTTAAATTTAAGCATATGTAATTTATATTTTATAATTGTTGGTGAATAAAGTTTTTAGTTTGAAGTTTTGAGCTTTTATTTGTAATAACAGGCTGACAAGAGAATCATTATATTATAGTTACTAATTATCACGCTTCAATTCCCACAGCTATAGGCCAACAGATCGCCACTTTTAACGATCCTGACAGAACTCTCTCGCTTTCGTCACATCCACAACTCTACTTAAGGACATTGTGAACTGGCATTAACACGGGTCACAGTCCCACGATGCGTCCACGATCCTATCGGAGTCTATACCCTTTCGGGGTCACATGAGACTATACCCGAAAGGGGTCGCGGACTCTGATGTTAAGCAGTGTATGGAGGCGACTCCTAACATAATTACATAGCTGCAAGTAGCAGTCGCATACGCTATTCCGGCTTAGTTGGAACCGGCGACTTTAGGCCTGATCCCGAAACGCGAATGACTCCCGAAACTCCTGAGTATGGACTCATGCGACCCCGATTGTGGCCGTGGGACTGTGAACGTGTTAAGACTGTCCCCATAAATTTAGTAGACATACGAGGATAGAAGAGTTAGTTACTTTAGTACATGTTTTCGAATTATAAATTGATTATTCGAATAAAGTTGTTTATTATCTAGTCCAAACTTTTCCAACAGTATTTTTTTTTGTTTTAAAAAATATAATATATTCGCATTTACATTGTTCTATATTTGTAATGTGCAAAGTTTGTGTAAAGTGCTGTTTTGTATTACCTTAAACTCTTTACAGCTTAAATGCAAAGAAGAATTATATATACACAAGAATAATATATAACTAAAAAAAAGAAAAATAATAATTAACGGCATAGAAGCGTGAAATCGCACCCTTCGCTTACATAGCAACGGCGACTGAAGGAACTGTTATAATACGATTAAAATAAGAATAGGACGGTATCAGCGCCATTTTGTGACGTCTAATTCTCCAACCAACTTTACTTTAGTATGGTGTCTTTTTCTTTGCGGACTGTCAAGAAAAAGACATTATTCAATGAATCAGTCAAGTTAAGTTAGTCAACAGCTATTCTTATTCTAATAGTACATGAGACTGTTTTTTAGTCGTCGGCGCTCTTGGACTTCCCTTGCTTACCATCAGTCAAGTCGAAGCTCAATAATATTAAATATAACTAGCACTGGAATATGCCAAAAAATAATTAAAAAACACAATTAACAAAAGCGTAATATTATTTATTATTTTAATATAATTCCTTACATTATTACAAATGACTTTTAAACAAAGGACAACACAGTTTACTATGCACTTATATGTAATATATTTAATTAGGCTATACCTAAGACAATGGACAAGTCTTCCCCACATATTTGGGCAACGCTCTAGGGTCATATGGGTTTATGACAAATACATCCTTCATCCGTGCTGGCATATATGTAAAGAATGTATCCCTGCAAATAATGTAATGTGAGATGAGACGAGATATGTTTTTTTTTATTGTGACTCGACATATGACAGCACCCCGCTTGATGTTAAGCGTGAGTGAAGTTCATGAATGGATGTCAATGCAACTACAATTCAATAACTGTAAGTAGCAATCACAGCCACTATGCCGGCCTAGTTGGAACCGGTAACTTACAACCTGATCCTGAAACGCGACCAAATCACTTTACGGTCTATATACTTGTAAGTGGTGGTACTACCCCGGATCGGCAGACTTGGTATCACTGCCTACCACTCTGTGATGACCAGACCCGAAGCAAATATCCGCCCTTTTTATTAACAAATATTTGCAATATTTAATATAATTATTAAATATTGCAACCCGGGACTTTACGCGCAACAAATCATTCGCTAACCATTCGGCTACGCATGTCGTCAAGGTGTCGAATCAGATAAGGAAATCATCAGATAATGCGTTTTAGTTTGTGATTAGTATAGACCCGGCAGATAAAAAGAGCGCTGGTATTAAAGCTGTAAGTAACTTGTTTTATTAATTACATAATTTACATTAAAATTTATAATATATGTTTTTTTCATTTCTATACTAAGCTTCTAAAGTGAATATATCATAGAAACAGGACAACTAAAGTACATATATCAAAGATACATTGGTACCGGTGAATGGTTTCGAACGCGTGCCACTCGGCTTACGTAGCCATTGCCACTTCACCACGGTCACCTTAAAATATCATCATTTCATTCCATTTAGGTCATTTGAAATATCAATTCTGTGCACGACTGTATAGATGCACAGACTTCTTTCCCCGCAGTTGTCCAGCGCTCCTATACTGCCGATCCTTATACTGCGCCAATTAAAAGTCAGCACTATTTTTATCTGCCGGGATATAGATACGTACAAGAATGATTTATTGGGGTAGTTTTCATAATGCATGGTTGACCAAAATAATCGTGTTTGTTCTAACTGCTTCAATCTACTGCGCGTTTCGAAGTCTTTTAGTAATATATGAAACTGCAAAATAATCAAATTTATAACCATATAACTTTTACGTTTGAAGATTATAACTTAAATCCCAAAGTGACAATAAAATGTTCTCATAAACAAAGACACCCCTTTTCAAAACCACTTGCAGGTATAATGCGATTAAAATAAGAATAGGACCAGATCGGCGCCATTTTGTGACTTCTAACTTTACAACCAACTTCCCTTTAGTGATGTGTCTTTCTTTGCGGACCTTTGAATCAGTCAACAGTTCGTCCTATTTTTATTCTAAGAGCATTATACCAATGCATCGTTGACATATGTACTTTTGTCGCCCATACATATTTACATGTTTAAAAATGTAAAAAAAATCGTGAGTGTAAAGGAAGCGAGAGAGTTGTGTCACAATCGTCATAAGTGAAACTCCGTTGTCTCTGCCTATCCCTGTAGGAATTAAGTCGAGACAATTAGATTTAATTCATTAATTGAATATTTAATTAGATAGCAAATAGAGTAGTGTGGGTAGTTCTGCCGATCCATTTTATTTTCATTTCATTTTTATTGGATGCGACCGCTACTTGGGAATCCAAGTAATGTAAATGTAAATTACTGTAGTAGCAGTCAATATCCATTCATTGACGCACTCCAGCTTAACATCAGGCGAACCACAATAAAACAAGTAAAAATTAACACGAACTTATTAGAAAATAATAAAATAATCAATCAAATTTTCACGCCTTTTTCCCACAGGGATAGGCAGACACAATGGAGTGCCACTTGCCACGAACCCCTTCTTCACATTCACAATTTTCTTCATACAAGCTCTACGGTTATGGGCACTAGGCAACCCAGCTTTCTTGAGGATGACTCCGATTTTGTCGAAAAATACTTTTTTTTGGGTCTGACTCGTTTAACGCATACATCCACATTAGATATAGAAAAGAATTGTAATAATAATACTAATAATAATAAGATTTACAATCTTGTGGAATCAGAAGTACCGTACTATAGATATGTGCCCGACCCAGTTCTCGAAAATGGAAATATCACATTATACTGGGATCGATCTATCATCACTGATAGGACTATTGTTGCCAATAAGCCTGACATAGTGGTGATAGATCGACTAGAGCGTCGCACAATAATTGTTGATGTAGCGGTCCCTCATGACGAGAACCTCGTGAAAGCTGAGAAAGATAAGCAAATAAAGTATCTTGATCTGGCTCGCGAGGTTGTCGACATGTGGGAGGTGGACGCAGCAATTATTGTGCCAATAGTTGTGACTGCCAATGGTTTAATAGCCAAGAGCCTCGATAAACACCTAAAGAGGCTCTCGTTAGGTAGCTGGATCAAGCGTTTGATTCAGAAAGCAGTACTCCTGGACACGGCGCGTATTGTTAGGAGGTTCCTTTCTCTTCTTCAGCCCTGACCACCGGTGGCTTGGACCCTGTTCCCGATGCCGGTGGACAACTATTTTTTATATTTTTAATTTTTATTTTATTTTAAAAATATAAAAAATAAGATTTAAAATAAATAAATGTAAAAATACTAATAATAACCAGTTTCTGAACAGTTTTTCTATGAAACCAAGTCATATTATGCAGTTGTTTATGCGTAAATGGTATTCGATAAGCAAGTGTTTTGAAGTTCACGTGACTTAATTCCGCCCACTTGCGTTCCGCTTGTAAAGCTAATTTTTCTAAAAATGTAAATAAATAAATTAAACAGACAGATAAAGGAAAATATTTTTTTGGGTCCCATAAAACAGGCGCTGTGCCTGGTATGCCCACATTCCATTATGCATTTTTCCTGGATGACAGAACACATCTTTTGTACCATGTATACAGTTTGCTCCAGATCTGGTTGTTATGTCGTCATGTTTCTGACTTAGTCTCGTTCCGGGATCATCTTGAAAGTTGCCGGTTATAATCGGCAAAGTGGATGCGACTTCTACTTGCAACTATTTAACTGTAGTAGCAGTCGCCATTTATACAGCTTAACATTAGGCAGGGCACTGTCATATTTAAAGCACAATAGACATAAAGGTAGGGTAGAGAAATGGAGTAAAAAAACACACTATAAAATGTCGCGAACTTTCGGTTTTGTTCCCAAAGATGCTATTATGTCGAGTCTAAAGCAGCCGTGAACTGAGTAAATTTTTCATTCTTCGACACCTTTAGACCACCATTAGACCTTTCCTTGTTGTCGAGCCCACAATAAAATAAGTAGAAATATCGTGTAAATTGTAAGTGGATCATGTTCTATTATTTGTTCAAAACGTATACTCGTATATTGGCGGGATACAAAGGCGGATTTTGTGGCAAAACTATTTTCTATCAGTTCATGCATTCTGTGCAATAAAGTTTTTTTTATTATTATAAATTATTTAAAGGTGACCGTGGTCTAGTGATAGTGATGTGGTCACGCAAACCAGGTTTACAACGCAAACTACTTGCCGGTACTAAATGTATTTATAATATATTGTTGGTCGTTTCTATGAAATAACCACTTTAGTAGCTAAGTATAATAGAAATGCCAAAAAAAAGAATAGTATTTATATGATAAAAAAAAGAAAAAATAATGCAAACGCCTTACCCGCGGTTAAAGGACATAATTCATTTTATATGGGGACTTGGGCTTAATTGTATTAACAGATGCATATACATTTTAATATAGTTTGATGTACGAAGATACAATGTAATTGGAATATATCCCTTATTTTGCATAATTTAGGTTATCAGTCATATTCAGTTCACAGTTCAAAACAGAACTTTTAATATGGCGTATCTTAGTGATTGACAGACGATACAAAATCCATATCTTATTTTTCAAATAACTCAATCGCACAGCAATCAAAAGTAAAATTGTTAGTAGTTTTATCAATACAAGTATTTGATACTTTTTACCACATACTTTTTTTCATCATTGGACATTACAAAAGAAGTACATAAAAGCCCAAAATGAATGATGTCCTTTGTTTTTATAAAATGACAAATAAGATAATTGTGCGATTATATGCAAAACAGACCTATTTATAATCTATAATCGGATACTGTTATTGGCCGTAACTAATACTTACTGGGATCTTTCACCTTTCCACCTTGTACTCTATTTCGAACCCACTCTTTCAAATCATTAAGGAGATTTGATTGAGGTAGATGTGGGAGTATTAATGGACAATCTGCTATATCACCGAAGAATGCCTGTGAATGAGGTTTTATTTTAACTATTACATGCTAAATGTAGAAAAAATGTCGATTGGCGCACCACCTAAAGGAACCAGTTGTGAATCTAAACCATCTAGAGACCCCCCCCCCCCCAATCACACACACTTTCAATAAAATTGGTTTGGTCAATTAGTTCAGACACGGAAAAATAAATGTGTATAAAATTAATTTTCCTTACCGCAAGAAGTTCCTCCGGTTTCATCCCTGTTGCCTCCAAGGTAGGTCTGGATTGTCGAGGCTAGAATTTTGTATTAGGATTTGAAATTATTTCAAAAAAACTTAAACTAAGGATGTGTTTTGTTTTAAATTATATTTATTTATTCCAATAAATACCATAAATTACAAAAGAAACGCATTGGTAACAAACCAGTCCGCTACGCGTAAAATCCCAGGTTCCATGCCCGGTTGGGGCATTGTGTTGGAAGATTTGATTTCTATATACTTTAAATATTTGTTGCGCGGAAAGTCCAGGGTTCGATTCCCGGTCGGTTGTTTTTTTTTTATTAATTTGATTAAATTTACAAATGTTTGTTATTAAACAAAAAGAGGCGGATATTTGCTCCAGATCTGGTTGTCAAACAGACAGTGGTCCCCTGGACAGTCTGCCGTTCCGGGCTAGTACCACCGCTTTCAAGTGTACAGACAGTGATGTGACTTGGTCGCGTTTCGGGATCAGCTTGTAAGCTGCCGGTATCAACTAGGCCGCCATGTTACTGCTACTTACAGTTATTTAACTGTAGTAGCAGTCAGATCCATTCATGGACCGCACTCCAGTTTAACATCAAGCGGGATGCTGTCACATGTCGAGTGTCAAAAGTACACCAATATGAAATATAATACAAAGTCATTCCTTACAGTAACATCAACGGATCTGAGTGCTTCTTGAACGGTTGCTTTTATGAAGTCTTCAGTTGGGTCCATTTGATAAATCTTAGCATAATCCATACAATAAGGTCCATGTCTTGTTGCTGAGTAAAAATACTTTTCAGCGCAAGTGCCTTCATGCCCAAAATCGTAATGATGACCGCATTGACATTTAGTTTTCTTTACGTATTCCATAACTATATCTCCCCTGTTAAAAAAATATTTATTTATGGTCGACTTACAGCTAACAGTAAAATATAAACAGAATATTATCCTAAAATAAGGATCGTGGCAAGTGGCGCTCCATTGTCTCTGCCTATCCCTGTGGGAAAAAGGCGTAACAATTTGATTGATTTGATATTATCTTAAAATTATTATAGGGTCATTTAACAGTTAACACACAGGTAACAATAAATGGATGAAAACAAAACGCTATTACAAAAGTAGGTAAAAAGTACTACAGTATTAAGAAAAAAAATCTTCAATTAAACTCATCATTCCAAGCAGCGGGCCGACCTTAATAATAAAAATAAGCTTTGTTTTGACAGTTGAACTCTATTAAAGAGCTTCAAAATTAAAATTGTTAACGCGCAACAGACAATCGTTAACTAATTAACGACAACAGAATCGTTATTAACAGTTCAACTTTTATTGTTGAATAAAAGTTGTATTTGTCACTATCAACGACCGCGTAACTTTTTGACAAATGGGAATGAATTTCATTGTTTCATTTCGAATGAAATGAATTTCATTCATTTCATTATCATCGCGGATTAAAGGTGTCGAAGTACTGTCTTCGAAGTATATTCTTCTTGTTGCAGAATATATCGATGTCCAAACAATGCTTATTAATGTATCGAAGTGTATTATAAGCGACTTTTTTGTGTATTATATTACTTTTTTTTAATGTGACTCGACGTATGACAGCCCTCCGCCTGATGTTAGGCTGGAATGTGGTTCACTATGCTGGCCTAGTTGGAACCGGCTTATAATTTATTAATTTTACAGTTCTATACTTAACTATTATACTAGAGGTGCTCTTGTATTATAGAAACTGGGCGCTCAAAGTTCTAAAGTAGTAAAATATTTGACAGATTTCCGACTTGTATATTTGACAGATTTTTAATTAACTTTCTACTCTCTAGGAAAATCTATAAAGCGTTGGTTGTAAGATACATATTTAGGTGTTTTTTTTTATTAATGTCGTAAATTAAACGAAATACGTTTTGTAATGTTCAACATTCTTTCAGAGACTTGTAAATTTGAAGATTTCTACATTTAAACTCACCTACTTACGTAATACTTTACACTTAAAACCTATTGCAACGATTCTAATGAAACAAATAAATAATATAAACTATGTTGACATGTTATGTTTATTAAGACAAGGGATGCGTGAAGAAGCACCTTTGGCCAGCATAGTGACGGCGACTGGGTCAGCCGTGAACTGACTCGGTTTTTTCAGTCGTGGTCAAATGTCGTCACAATAAAAAAAGACTATGGGTCTATGTTAGCAAATATTGTCAAAAATTTTGCATTTTCATCTTTTCCATAGGAGCAAATGGGGTTTATGATTATTTAAAAAATATATATTATAATTTTCATTTATAAAATAAGATACTTCTTGTTCGCGTTTCAAAGCAAAGATACATTGATAAAGATCAAAGTAGAGTGGTTTTAAACCGGGGGTTCTCGGTATCGTGCCTTTGCACTATCATTATACACCATGGTCGCAATTTATACGCCGAGTGTTTAAACTTCAAACTATAACTATAATGTTAATCTGACTGTATAGAAAGTGATTCAAGTTCGAATATTTAATTTTTGGAACGAAGTTCTTTATCGCGCGTTGCGAAAGGGGGCTAGACGGAAAAAAATAAGACCAAAAGTTGTAACGACACTTTTTGCTATAGTTGTTAGCCGTTCAGCGTGCGCGTGTTTCTCTGTCTGTCTCTCTTTCTCTCTCATAGAAAGCAAGCCAGTTATTTTCGTTTCGTCTTTCTATTTCGCATTGAACGGTATCGCTACGATTATTTTTGGTGAGTGTAAACAGGTATTTTGTACATTAAAACATATGTTTCCTCCTTCAGTTACCACAAGCCAATTATTACTAAAATTGAGCCTACTGATTAAGTTTATATTACATTATATTTGTTGATAAAAAAAATATATTGTTATAACTTAAAAAAAATATATTACAATTCCTTCACTAATAAATCAAAAGGAACCCGGGTATTAGGACTCGACATAGCTTCTGTCCACAGCCTGATGTTAAGTGCGGTCCATGAATGGAATCCAGTTAAAGAACTGTACATAGTGGATATGACTTGTAGGAGTCACACCTCGTGGACTATCAGTCGAGGTAAGACGTGGAGTGATCACGACAATGTTATTTCATTAATAAAAGCATTCGTTTTACCATCTTGTTATACAATCGCATTTGTCATCGCAGCCATCTTTAGTGTCCAATGGGTACTTCCAATGGCCATGAATGTTTGTGACATAATTTTTGCCATTGATTAATACTGTTCCTCCGTTCAATGGAATGTATCCAGTTGGCAACATTATAACGGCTAAAACAAAAGTTTTTTTTATCTTTTTTTAAACTTCTATATTAAGCTCCTAAACGTGTTTTATATAAACACATTTCAATAATATATATCGCAAACATAAAATATATGAAGTACATTAGATATCGCAGATTAGTACTGAAGTGGTTTTGAACCGGAGACTCTTGGTCACAAGCCATTTATCTACCACTAAGCCACGGTCGTTTTCTAAAGTCGCAGCAGTTATAATTTGCAGGCAAGTACTCTTGGACCTCCTCTTGCTTATCATCAGGCGGGTCGAGGTCAGAAGTCGAGACACAATAAAAAATAAAAAGTAGCAATCATATTCTTTATGACGGCTTAGTTGAAACTAACAACTTTCAAGCTATTTTTAAAAAGCGACTGAGTCCTTACACCTAAAAGTGATGGTGGTAAATAAGGCATGCTTACTTAAGAGTATTTACATCATGACGTGACAACTAGCTTTAACTTGCCGAATGGTAAGTAAGCAAGGGTAGGTTTAAGAGCGTCGACGACTAAAAAAACTGACTCCAGTTTACGGTCGCCCCAGTTGGCAGCCACATTTCGGCCAGAGGTGCTTTTTCAAGATTCATTTGAAGGTTCATTGAAATAGAATGAGAAGTACACATGAAGTAAGCATTTATCTTGTTAATTTTTCGACAAATAAACAATGCGCCAAACGTCTTAGTTCAACTTAGTCGAACGGCCGAATGCGAACGATTTTTACACGCTTTTTACGGGAGTGAAAGGTGCAATTATGAACAAGGTAAAAGTATAGATATAGATGCCGACATTGATATAGTGCGGCATTATGGGCAAAGTCCACTACTGAGTGAACTCCAGATGACATTGCGGTAGGCTTTGACAAGCTGGCAGGATGAGATAAACTCCTACAATACTTCGTGGCGAGAAACCTCATAATGTTGTGGAACAGGAAAAAAAGTAAGGGAAAACTTTGTCCAACAGTGGAACAAGTTGTGAATTGTGACTCGACATCTGATCTCGACCTGCCTGATGGTAAGCATGACGGAGGTCCATGAGAGTAGACGGTTCTTGGCTGGAGCAGAACAATTAAACGCGCTAAAGATATATATTTACAATTAATAATATAGAATGGTTTTCCATTGCAGAAAGCAACTCCAGCTATTGCCATCTGATAGTTTTCGTATTTTGTTCTGTGTTTTACTGCCGGCCTCTTCTTCAACATCTTCATAGCTTCCACAAATGCACGCATTTTAGGATCGGTGTTTCCTAAAACAATTGTTGTTTTTTTTAATGAGATTTTTGGTATAAATAAAACTAATGTCATATAAAACTGTGATGCGTTAAAAATTATTAATACTTATAATACATAAAACCTATTATTATGAATTAAGCTTTGTTTAATTCATAATAATCAATGTTCACGCAAAATCTAGGAATTTTCTATGTATCTATGCTGGTATCATAGAAACAGGACAACCAAAGTACATATATCAAAGATACATTGGTACCGGTGGGTGGTTTTGAACTCGTGCTCTCGGTTTGTGTAACCATTGCACTGCCACTAAACCACGGTCGCCTTATTATTATATTAAAAACTATTATTACATGTTGACTTACTTAATGTACTAGGAGGTTCCCAGAATTTGTAATTGCAAACTCTTTCAATCACCTTCGTTTTCTTGTTTCTTTCAATTCTCTTTAACATCTAATAATAATTTTAATTTAATTAAACAAATATAAATACTTTATTATTTCAAAGTAATCAAACAATTTGGTACTTACAAAAGTATTATCTCTGCGTAGATTTTCATAACTCTAAACAAAGAAAATAATAAAAATTGATTAAATAACCTGTGATTATGTACATAGGCCTGATGATAAACTAAAGTGCGGCCAATGAATGGAGGCGACTGCCACTACGGATAATTAATGGCAAGTAGCAGTCACGTCAACTATGCCGGCCTAGTTGGAACCGGCAACTTACAAGCTGATCCCCGTAACTTCACGGATCTCATATCTGCTTACTTTTAATTATTAACAAATATTTGTATTCAGTACCCCATAACCGTAGATCTTGTATGAAGAGAGTTGGGCATGACAGTTATAAGCAGCAAGCGTATAGTAAACGCTGTATAGTATTTTCTTCTCAACATTTAGCACTTGAAGGATTTGCGGCGCAACTACGCACACCTAAAGCGCAAATGGTGACATGTCTTCCGATGAAGATGAATTTTTGATGTGGCAATGATTGCGAAGAAATGGGAACAAAAGACGGTACTGGACACATCCTTATAATCGCGGTTGCGATAATTTCGGAAATTTCAAAATACACAAAGAATTCAATGATAGAGAAAAGTTTCAGTTGTATTATAGGATGTTGCCATCATTGCAGTTGATGTTCATAGAGAGAAGGATTTTGTTCGACTTCTTTAATAAAATCAATACTAAATTCTAAATCGTCTTTCACAGCTCTTACCTCAGCGCTTCGTACAGTAAATTTGTAACCAATTGGCTCAGGTTCTTTAATAGATCTTTCAGCAGCTACAACCTTACACGATGCACTATTGTATGGCTTTACTTTGGGCTTATCCAAATATTCCACATAACGGCCTTTAGGCTTCTCCGGACGTTTCTTTTCTATAAATATAATTCTATTCAATTTATGCCTTTTTTGACTGAGTTGATGCGTGAAGAAGCACCTTTGGCCGGCATAGTGACGGCGACTAAGGCAGCCGTGAACTAAATCGTTTTTTTCAGTCGTCGTCACCCTTGGACCTGCTCTTGCCCATCAACAGGCTGGTCGAATTCAGATGTCGTGTCACAATAAAAAAAGTTAACCAAATGTCATTGGGATCTAATGACTTTTTTGCAAATTAAATTAGCAAATAGGGCATTAATCATCATCATCAGCCAGAAGGCGTCCACTGCTGAACAACTCCATTTCGAACGACAAGATGTCAGTTGCATCCACTGGTTATTCGCGACTTTCTCTATATAGTCAGTCCACCTAGTGGGAGGCCTACCTATACTGCGTCTGCCGGTTCGTGGTCTCCACTCTAGGACCTTAATTTCCCATCGATTGTCGGTTTTTCGAGCGATGTGGCATTGGGTTTATTTAAATATAAACTACTATTTTATATCAAACACGTCTAAAAATTAAATAGTTGTATTAAAAGACCTTTAAAAGTTTAGCAGTTTAAACGCATGGATATGATACAAACTAAAATGTTGTTCTCCCCACAGCGATATATGCAATGATATTAAGTAAAATAAGGTAGATACGTTATATATACCAGTTTAGGTGTTCGCAAATGGCATGAGTTTGAACGGTCAACCACTAAGAAGTGAAAGTAGGACGGAATGATTGTTATTGGGAGCGAAAAAGAGACAAATATATATGTTGCTCTGCTACGCGACACTGTGTTTAGTTTTTTTTATTATATCTACGTCTTTTCTTAAAATATCATTGGATATATGTATAAACTATTAGAATAGGAATAAGACGGGCTGTTGATTAACTTCACTTGACTGATTCAGAGGTCTTTTTCTTGACGGCCCGCAAAGAAAAAGTCGCCATACTAAAGTGAAGTTGGTTGGAGAGTTAGACGTCACAAAATGGCGCCGATTCCGTCCTATTCTTATTTAAATCGCATTATATATCGAGTGAAATGTCTTACTAGGCGGAGGGGGCGGCGGTTCTTTCTTAGGTGCCTTTGTTAACTTTTCAAGTGTTTTCAATGTTTCTTCTTTGTCTATATACGCTATACATGACATCATTATAGATCCATCTAAATCATAACCTGGAAAACATTTAACCTAGGATTATTAAAATTGATTATGTAAAGCGAGTTGTGCTACCACTTGCTGCTATCAATGTGTCTTTGATATATCTAATCTAAACTATGGTCGTCAAGTTTCTATGATATAGGCCTTTTTAGTAGCTTAGTATTAAAATGTACAACAACAAAAAAACCTAACATGTAGCCTTTCAAAATAAAATCAGTAGCAATTTTTGGCATGTCGCCGGAGTATTTTTCAAAATAACGTCATATTTTCTTAGAGAACGCGCACTTGAATCTTGTCTGGGCGCAACGGATTAGGGATGAGCAGTATAACGTCTGTTCCCATGCTCGTCTGCATAGCAATGAATACCGGATGGTCTAGCATGTCATAGATATACAATATCGGCGACAGCACGGAATACCAGCATTCACCAACATCCTCTGGCATGCGAGCACAAAAAAACTCGGCTATGCAGCCGCGCAGGTAATTTGCACCCAGTTTAGAAAACCGCGAGCATAAGTTCAAAACCTCTTGACGGTACCAATGTATCTTTGATATATGTACTTTGGTTGTCCTGTTTCTATGATACAAGCACTTCAGTAGCTTAGAATAGAAATGTAAAAAAGAACTTACTAGCCCTTAATATATTTGGAGGTTGCTTGTAAATAGCTGTGAAAAGATTCCATATAAAAATTCCAGGGTCTTCAATCGAATTTTTCATAGAATCAAGAAGTACTTTCTTCGGTAGTGTGGTAGTTATTCCAAGATCTTTTAAACAATTTATTGTTCTTATTGGATGGTCCTCGATCAAGTCTTCATGTATACACATTTTTAATTTACTAACTGCCTCTTGTTGAAATGAAGATAGCTCGCTGTACCATATTGGCCCGACTCCTTGTTCTAGTTTTTTATATGTATTTATTTCTAAAATTAATTAAATTAACATATTGTATTTAGAATTTTATAATATACAGGTATATATTTGTTTATCTACTATCGCGTTAATGTCAATCCGCGACCACGAGATGCCAGCAAAGCATTCGAAATGTGTCCGATTAAAACAATCTCTATTACTTATTTATTGAGACTTGCATCTGATCGCGTCTTGCCATCAGCTTAAGGAAAAGTCCAAAGTTGCCAACAACTGAAAAAACCTATTCAGTTAACGGTTGGCTCAGTCGTCGTCACTATGATAGTCAAGAGTGCTTTTTCACGCATCGTTGATGAATCCGAGATTATAGGATGGGAAGATCACATGGAATTGTAAAGCGGATCAATCAATCATATCGTCACGCCATTTTTCACAGAGATAGGCAGAGACAATGGAGCGCCACTTGCCACGATCCTGATCACGATCACGAGCCTCGCTTCCTTCACATTCACAATTTTCTTCATACAAGCTCTATGGTTATGGGCACTAGGCAACCTAGCTTTCTTGAGTAGGTCTTCGATTTGATCGGAAAACACGCTCCTGGGCCTGCCTTGTTTAACGTATCTATTCATATGAGATTGCTGAATTCTTTTCGCCAATCTACTTATCAATTGTTCCACAAATAAATAACACGGCAAACCTTATAATTAAATTGCTGATTCGGTTGACAAATCGTGAATGCTCCTCAGATTCTGTCAAAATAAAGGCCAATAGTAAGCCTCAGAAATCTTATATAAAAAGAAAATCGCATCGATTTTTATATACTTTAACATACATCTTTTATTTATGTAAGAATCTAGCGGGATCCAATCGTAGAAATTTTGTCGTGCAATATTTGACAGCACCCCGACTAATATTAAGCTGGAGTGCGGTCCATAAATGAAGGTAACTGCTACTACAGTTAAATAACTGTAAGTAGCAGTCAGATCCCCTATGCCGGCCTAGTTGGATCTAGCAACTTTGAAAATACAATTTGTTCTTAAGATCTTTAGAAAATACAATAATATTTACGTTCTTTATGAAGATAATATTTTAATTCTTTCAAAAATTTTAACCATTCTCCAACTTTTTCGTTATAAGGTTTAATATTATTTCCAGCATCACGTCTCATTTCTCTTTCTAAATATATCCAAACTGGCTCACTTTTGTCTGCCAATACCTATATAAAAGTGTATATGCATCTATACTTATATTATTTTACTAATACTTACTAATATTTCGATGTTTTTAACTTTATTCGATTGAGACCTCCTTTAATGATTTCATAACCTCAAAATTCTACACTGCTCTGCCCGAAAAACTTTTTGCTACATTGATAGTAAAACCAATTTTATAATCTTTGATGAAATACAGCGTGCAAATCCTTTTATGCATTTCCTTTATATCTTAGGCCCCCCGCTTTCTTGCTGAGGTTTGTATCAGATACAGTTTCTGAGATTTGTATCGGTTTCAACATCCATCGCGATACAAAATCTTGTTTTTTTTGTATAATGGATACATCTAATACGTCTGAGATACCTCCAGCAGTATTAATAGCTCTTAGTGTTGCTTTTACTGTCTGTTTGTATCAATCAATTAAATTGTCACGCCTTTTTCCCACAGGGATAGACAAAGACAATGGAGCGCCACTTGCCACGATCCTGACACAACTCTCTCGCTTCCTTCACATTCACAATTCTCTTCATACAAGCTCTATGATTATGGGCACTACGCAACCTAGCTATCTTGAGGAGGTCTCCGGTTTGGTAGGCGAACACCCTCCTGGGCCTGCCTTGTTTAACGTATCCATTCACATGAGATTTATAAATTCTTTACTGTTGAATAAACTAAAAAGATATTGGCCAAAAAAACATGTTGCATGATACCGTTTTGCCGTCTCAAGTCAGTGTGGCGTGGAACCGACACCTCTGTATCTGATACCTTGATACTTTGAAACCATCATCGTTTACACATTAGGATTAGTATCCTGATACTGTTTCAATGATGCATACAATAATACATGTCTCAGCGTGAATAGAGGCTATTACAACCTATTAGTTACCTCGTTTTACGATTAATAAATGTAGTCTAAAAATATTAAACATAAATTACCTTTCTGTCCAAAAATTGTTTTACAGTAGGCATTTTGAATTGGCTACGATTATTCAACGACATTTTGAATTTAAAATAACACAATAAATTTATACAAAACCAAACAATGTACCTACACTCGGATAATTTGGGACACTAGTTAATTTATTTTGACATATTGTGACGTTTAAATTTTTATATTTATAAAAACAAGGATTTTCGTTTGATAAGTAGTTTTATAATAAACAATTTTTATCATCATTGTCATCAATTGTCCCGCCTCAATTGCCAATTTCCTAAGAGGGGTAGGCAGTCTGCTGATCTGGGGTAGTAGAGTACAGACCATAAAGTGACTCAGTCGCGTTTCGGGGTCAGCTTAAAAATCGCCGATTCTAACTAGGCCGCCATAGTGGATACGACTGTGTACTAGCAGCCGACTTTATTCATGGATTGCACTATTACGCGGAATGCAGTCTTATGTCGCAAAAAAATCCCTCTTACTTCAAGTTTTAAGTTTAATATAACAAAAAAATGGTCCAACCGTTCCCAAGTTGTAAGCTTAGCAACACGTTTAGCCATTCAGTTTTATTTGTATAGATAAATTTATATTTATAGATTCTACAAATATTTTTTCTTGGTTATGTTTGCATCATTTTAGACTTGAGAAATTGTTACACCTCCTTCCAAAGTAATGTATCCTTCGCGTCTTTTAGTATCTACGCATTTAGTTTGTGAGTAACTTTATTCTTGAAAACATAAGTGATAATAAAAAATGTTTGAAGAAGTTTCCTATCGATTTTTAATGCAATTAATTTTAAAACAATGGAAGAAAATTTTAGTTGCAACAATACTTTATCTCTTATATAAACATTATACGAGCACATTTCAATATTTTAAAAAGAAAAATATAATATTTTTAAAACCTAAAATACTTATTGGCAGCTTAGGTCCGCGGGTGTTTCTACAAAAATCGTTTCATGAATTCCAGTTGGATTTGTATAATTATTTTAGAGGACAACCTTATGGGGGTGAGTTTGAATTTTTTTACATTTCTATACTAAGCTACTAAAGTGCTTGTATCATAGAAACAGAACAACCAAAGTACATATCAAAGATACATTGGCACCGGTGGGTGATTTCGAACTCGTGCTCGTGCTTTGTGTAACCATTGCACTGCCACTACACTACGATCGCCTTAATACCATAGTTTTCATTCCACTTATGAGTGACACACTTATTTGGTGACACGCGTTAAGTATGAGTTAGCACACCAGTGGCGGCGTAGCATGAGTTGGCACCCGGGGCGGTTTTCTATTGTCACCCCAAATAAAACAACAAATCAAATACTAAACGTGAAAACGTGACTTTATTTTGCTAAAATATTCGATAACATTATCAAAGTTTACTTTCCTCGATCAATCAATCAAATTGTCACGCCTTTTCCCCACAGGGTAGGCAGAGACAATGGAGCGCTATTTGCCACTATTTGGCACAACTCACTCGCTTCCTTCACATTCACGATTCTCTTCATACAAGCTCTATGGTTATGGGCACTAGGCAACTTAGCTTTCTTGAGGATGTCTCCGATTTGGTCGGCAAACACCCACCAATCGGCCTACCTCGTTTGGCGTATCCATTCTCATGGATTTATAAATTATTTTCGTCAATCTACTTTTACTCATCCTTTCCATGTGCCCAAACCATCGTTCCTTTGTCACTACATCTTCTTTCAAACCACATCTATTGAGCACTGTGCTATTCCTTATTCTATCCGCTATCGTCACTTCACATACACTCCTTAATGACTGCATTTTTACAGCGTTAAATCTACTCTCATGATTCTTCTGTCACACCCAACATTCACTTCCATACATTAATGTAGGAACAAGCACCGCATTATGAACAGCCATCCGTGACTTTTGGGACATTATTTGGCTGTTCATTATACTATGGATGGCACCGTTCACTACGTTACCCTTTTCCACTCTTCTCTCAATATCTTCATCACACTTCGCATCCCTTGTAAACATACTTTCCAAGTAAACAAATTGTTTGACTTGTTCCACTTTTTTTCCGACTATCATTTTCTCACATTCTGTAATTTCATCCTTTCTTACTTTACTTTAATTTCCTGTCCTTTTCAATAGACAATATAGAAAGATTGGTAAGAATCGCTTGGCTCATTGTGGATCTTAAGTAAGACTTTAGTTTACTTTAGTCAATAAATAAATTTGTATTTTGAAAATCTTCCACCGAAACACAAATAGTTAAAAAAAATCTTAGACACAGCTCTTTGATTTTCCTAACACACTTTTCCAGCGAAAACCTAGATGTTTGCATATACTTTTGTGTCTAGTTAACTTCTTCTAGGACTTCACACCAAAAAGAAAGATAGCACAAAAAACTGAAGTAGCACAAATCTGGTAATAGTGTGGATGCTGCTTCTCTTGTATTAACGTTTTCTCTGCTGCTATCTTGTCTTCTTGTGTTCGATCTTGATACAAATTTCTAAATTTACTATTCAGTGGTTTAACGACAACGTGATGAGTACTCCATCTTGTCTCTACTAGTCTTTTAACTGATACGCCGACATTTTTCATATGAATTTCCTATCGAAGTGTGGATGACGAAAAGAACGTGTAAACTCTTTCTACTCATCCGAAATATTCTACACTTAAATTAACCCTCTCGAAAGAGTGCATGCACTCAGAGGCGTCTTTACCTATGGTGCAGAGTGTGCAGCGCACACGGGCGCCAGGTCTAAGGGGGCGCCGGGCGCCCTCTAATGCGAAACCTCCAAGACGCGTCGCTCGCGGCGCCGACGCTCTCTAAGACTCTGCGCTCGTGTTCTGGCCGACGCCGGGCGCGCGGTAGTAAAGCAAGGCTACTTCTATACCTATTCTATTTAAATTTACACAATAACTTTTGTTTCAACGTGAAATCAGCCTTAAAACAGATAATTAATACTAGGCTAGAGGGCGCCAGGTTACTGCACTCCACATAAATTTAGTGTATGATTAGCACAAGGCATAAACAGCGCTTTAGGTTTGTGTCCTTTGATTTTTGCTAGTACACCACCATGAACTCCTGCCATGATTGCAGCGTTATCATATCCTTGAGCCCGAAATAGATGTATGTCCAAGTTATCGCTGGGTAAGGATATTTTCAGTAAGTTCGACTGCAGTCATTCCAGCTATAGGAAAGAAACCTAGAAATGATTCTTTCACTTTAACTTGATCGCCTTCAATATAAACATATCTGATTACATAACTCTGATTAACATGTGATATGTCTGGTGTGCTATCCAAAGTTCCAGTTTTCCAAGTTTGTCACCCCTTGGTGCTTGGTACCCGGGGCGGACCGCCCCCACCGCCCCCCCTCTACGCCGCTAGTGTAGCACACTAGTCTGTTACTCGTAAAGTCCGGGTGCAAATCAGCAGGCGAACTAAACACGACGAAGAGGCTGTTGAAGATTCTGGTCTTCCATCGGGCGCATCCCCAAGGTGGCTGATCGGACCTTGATGACCACGTCGCCTGCGTTCATATAGGCCCGAACCGAAACCAGCAAACGAGGCCGACACGGTCTAGCTGCAAATTGCGGCGTGGTGTAATTATATGCCCCTTGTCCCCGCCCTCGTTGTTCACCCCCGGTCTCACACTCGTGTATCCTGTTCTTACCCTCGTCCTCTAGGTACCAGAGGCGCTTTGGAAAAAAGATACGAGACCTAACATTGTCTAAGCGGAGGAGAAATGAATCTCACGCATGCTCTGCCGATTTTGACGGACAGGGAAACAGCGTGGGGGTTTAGATTCCTGCAATCTTATTAGTAGAGCTTTCAACCCACGTTAATTAAAAATAAAACAGAAGGAAGTGTGTGCAGCGCAACTTTAGTTGATTATAAATATATTTTAGGAACGTTTGAAGGAAGAAATCCAGTACTTTTAATACGTGATCCGGAATTAATAAAAATGGTTGCAATTCGTGATTTTGATCATTTCACTGATCGTAACACGTTGAAGAGTAGAGAACCTAAATATGTTAAGAGGCAACTTCTAAATCTTTGTGTAAGTTATATTTTTTTTATTGTGATTCGACATGTGACAGCAGGATCATGTTAGGCTGGAGTGCGGTCTATGAATGGAGGTGACTGCTGCTGTACAAATGATCTTTATTTGACATATGATGTCCAAGAAGGCCGACCTAAAAATTTATTTATTATACTGTTGCCTTAGACGCTGTCACTATGCCGCTAATTCTTTATATCATTGTGGCTTAACATATGACAGCACCCAGTCTATTGTTAAACTGGAGTTGTTATTGTTATTGTTAAACTGATCCTGAAACTCGAACGTTTTTTACACTTTAAAGTGGTGCTACTACCACGGATAGACAACTGGGCAAATAGGCAACCACTTTATCTACCATCAATTGCCTGTTTACTAGACCGTGGAGTTACTTAAGTCTTTTCTTAGATTTTGCGCATTAATTAATAAATTAAACTATTTTTATGCGGCTTACGATCACGTTGATTTTTTGTTATTAATGTTTTTGTTATTGCGACGTTTCGAGACCGTGCGTCTACCGTGCAAATAAACGCGATAGTAAGCCGCATAAAATTTGTTTATTCATTACTTAAGCCTTTTCATATTTGTTTCCCAGGGTGAGGAATGGAAAGGTGTTCGAGGTGTATTATCACCAAGTTTTAGTCCAGCAAGGATACGTAGTATGATGCCAATTATTCAACAATGTTCTGCGCAATTGATTCAATTAATGCAACAACATGGTAAATTTATTATTATATTAGGATACCTTTTTTATTGAGACTCGACATCTGACCTCGACCCACCTGATGGTAAGCAATAGAAGGTCCAACAGTGCCAACGACTGAAAAAAAACGACTGAATCTAGGGCATGAAGAAGATACTTGGCAGAGCCGTTCCACAACTGTGAACAGTTCTCCGCGAAATAACATATTAAATTGTTATTTCAGATGGTAAAGATGTGGAAATGAAAGATTTTCTTGGACATTTTACTTTAGAGGTTATTGGCGCTTGTGCGTTCGGAATCAAATGCGATGTATTGGCTAAGGGTAATTCAACATTTGTTAAAGTAAGTTTTATTAATATCAATCAATCAAATATTCACAATTTCCACTGAGATAGGTTTGCAAATACATTTATGTTAGTGTTAGTGATGTAGGGCAGATAAAAACATTCTAGTTGTGTCGCAGTCATGTGTTTTGTTACCTATTTACTTTTTATTCACAAATGTGTATAGTTTTAAAAAAAATAACAATATTGTGCACGACGACGGTCTTGCTCCCACCGCAGTCATCCAGCGCTTTTCTTATCTGTCTATCCCTATGCTGTGCAGCTCAAAAGTCAGATTGAGTCTGCCACTCGTTATACTCAACCTTTTTAAATTTAGAACACAATTTTTATTGGCGTAACCATGAAATCATTTCATTTGATATTTTTGTTATTTCTTAGGTAGCCGACAAATTCAACTACATGACAATATGGAAGAGAATGATATTTTTCACTATTATCCTTTTGATTCCGGAAGCAGCGAAACTTTTGACCTTTTCTTTCTTCAACCCCAATTCAGTAGAGAAGCTGTTAAAAATTTTAACTGCGAACAAGAAAGAGCGACGATCTGGTGAATATAAGTTAGTAGTTTATATTAAAATGGAATGCCTTGCTAAGGCTCTATATGGCCATCCATGTACAGCTCCTGACGTTAAGCTGGAGTGCGGTCCATGAATGGAGGTCCCTGCTACTACAGTTCAATAACTGTACCATGTATGTAGTCACATCCATTATGCCGGCCTAGTTGAAACCGGTAACTTACAAACTGATCCTGAAACGCTACTAAGTGACTTCACGTTCTGTAGCTTGTAAGTGGTGGTACCTTAGATAGGCAGTCTAGGCACCGCTGCCTACCACTCTTTGACAACCAGACCCGGAGCAAATATCTGTCTCTTTTTTTATTAACAAATATTTGTAATATTTAATTTAATTAATAATTATTACAAATAAAATCTATAAAACAAATATTTGCTACGTCCGGGAATCGAACCCGGAACACCCGCGTAACGGCCTGTCCTCTTCGCCAGTCTAAATAATGTAACCAGTTTAATTTAAATAAAATAAAATTAATCGTCAAAAATGTAAGTCTGCATACCTACTTTGCCCTAAACTACATTTCGCAACATTTCAGAAGACCCGATTTTCTGCAATTGATGATCGACGCATCAGACAATGAAAGAAAAGATTCCAACAATAAAAATGAGAAAATTCGTAAGTTATTTAAGTAATCTTGTCTATGAATCTTTGAAATATTTACATTAAATGATATTGCCATGCATAATTATAATAGTGTTCATGAAAAAACACTTTTATTAATCACTCTTTAGTACTTATTTAATTAAATAAAGTATCTATTAGAGTATGCAATTTAGGCACAATTTAGGTACAAATAAAGTACTTGAGGCTATCCTCAATTAACGCCCTCCCAACCCTATCATATCGTCACTGACCGTACTATACTTGTTCTATGCCACTGACTTTGAGACGGCATGACATATTGGTATATTCCTCGTCTCGAATGACGTTAATTGCTAAACCTACTTTATTCTAAAAATGTTTCTAGACCTTTTTGTAACATTAAAATATTTACAGACTTGGACGACGATACAATAGATGCACAATCTCTATTATTTTTACTCGCCGGTTATGAGACATCCAGTACATTGTTATCATTCGCTGTGCACGTGCTAGCAACAAAACCAGACATACAGGACAAGTTACGAGCACACATTGAAGATGTCACAAATGGCAATGATATTACTTATGAAATGTTGGCGGGATTAACTTATTTGGAACGATTTCTATTAGGTGAATAAGTTATATCACTTAAAATACTACAATACGCCACTTGCCACGAACCTTTTTTTTTTGGTAACGCGAGGGAAAATCCCTAACGGACGCCCGCCACCCGAGGAGGGAGGGGTGGCGGGGAGTGTCGGGCTTGCACCGACTAAAAACCCTCGCGGTGTTCCTCCGTTCGTCTGGCGGAGCACGGGGTTCACTTTCGCAGTCCCGCGTAACTCCGCCGACGTTGGCCCGTTCTCCCACCGAACGGGCCCCTCTTTTTGCAGGAGAGTCGATGTCACTCTCCTGCGCACTCTGGTCTCAGTTGTGAGGCACGCGCGTGAACACAGCGCGCGCTGCCTCTGACCCCGTCTCTAAGGTGTGTATGGCGGCAGTCCCCTCCTGGACTGCCGCCGACGGGGTTAGGTGGGGGCGGGAGGAGATGCGAATCGCACTCTCCTCCGGATCCCGGCTCTTCCGCGGCGGACAGAGGGAGCATCTTGGGATCTTTCCCGCTCCCTCTCCGCGGTCTCCTTCTGGAGCATGATAGCTAGTCACAGAAGGGGACGGCTGCATTCCATGACCCCTCGCTAGACACCATAGCCTTGATAACGGCTGGTAGCGAGAAGTCATTCGTCCCCACCTCTGCGACGAATTCTCGGCGCAGCAATGTCCAAGCAGGACATTCCTTCAAGTTGTGCTGCGCCGTGTCTTCGTCGCAGTTTCCACATTCGTGACATCTGGTCGTCGGCTCCCTCCCGGCTATCTTGCAGAGGTACTTTCCGAAGCAGCCATGCCCGGAAAGCACTTGCGTCAGCCGGAAGGTGAGGGAACCGTGCCGCCTGTTCGCCCACTTTTTCAGTACTGGGCGAACTGCCTCGACAGTTCGGAGGCCAGCAGATGGTGTTGCCAGCCTCTCGTTCCAGATGCGTAGTGTTTCCTGTACTTGCCACGAACCTGACCCAACTCCCTCGCTTCCCTTACAATTCTTTTCAAACTAGCTCTACGATTATGGACAAATTAAATCGCACTTTTCTTTTTACCTAATTTTTTAACCAACTCTGCTTATTTGTGGTCGTAGAGCTGGTTTGAAAATATTTGTGGATGTGAGGGAAGCGAGTGAGTTGTGTCAGTTTCCATCGTCCATGCGCTCCATTGTCAGAAGTGCTTTGGTAAAATGATAAATGTACGTAAAACGTAAAAATTTTAACCTCTAGCAACGCTAAAAAAATCCACAATCTCCCTCGGATAATTATTCTGTAAAAAAACTCCTAATTTTTATTTCATTTTATAGAAACTCTACGTCTATACCCACCAGTATCACGACTAGATAGGCTCTGTACAAAAGACTATACCTTGCCTGGCACGGATATAAACATACAAGTTGGTGATATAGTTTCTATACCCATATATGGAGTGCATATGGACCCTAACATATACCCTGATCCACAAGAATTTAGACCAGAACGATTTGATGACGAGGAAAAGAAAAATAGACCTTCGCATTTGTTCTTAGGATTTGGAACTGGACCTAGGCATTGTATAGGTATCTTATTGTTTATATATTATCTCTCTATGTATAAAGGTCTCCATGTATATATAGGTCTTGGGATTATAAAGGAAGCAAGAAAGAATCAAATCGTGGAAGGTGCCGCTCCATTGTCTCTGCCAATTCCTGTGAGAGTTGAGGGGTGACTAAGGCGGCTGCCTGTTCATGGCTATGAACTAACTTGGTTGTTTTAGTCGTCGTCACTCTTGAATCTCCTCTTGATTATCATCAGGCGGGTCTAGGTCAAAAGTCGTATCACAAAAAAATAAATAAATTGATTTTGATTACGGAACATAAAAATGGACTGCTTTTATACAGCATCAAATCTTCTTTTATGCTTTTGCCACACCCAGCATTCACTACCACACATTAATGTGGAAGCATCGCATTGTGAACAGCCATATGTGCCTTTATTGACATAATTCAGCTACCCACTTTAATATGATTGGCACCATTGCCCTTCTGCATCCCACTGCATTTTTTACATTTCTATACTAAACTACTTAAAGCGCTTGTATCATAGAAACAGAACGACTAAATTACTTATAAATATACATTAGTATCGGCAAGTGGGTGACAAGATCAAGGCATTGTTTTATATTGTGATGCGACATTTGACCTCGACTTGCCTGATGCTAAGCAGGGGTAGGTTCTAAAAGGTTCCAGTAGGTTCGGGGAGGCCGACGACTGAAAAAAACCGTCTTATAGTTGCGTTAGTCGCCGTCACTATGCCAGCCTACATATCTATGTAGTTAACTAAATAATAAAATACATTTTCAGGTCAAAGATTTGCGTTCATATCAGCAAAATTAGCAGTAATAGCATTAATGAGGAATTTTAAATTTACAACTTGTGAAAAAACGATCGATCCTGTTATTTTTGACAAGAGAAGTTTCCTATTGAAGTCTGCTACCGGTTTATGGGTCAATGTGAAGAAATTATAATACATTTAAATGGACTGTGCTCCATTCTCTCTGCCTAATTCTGTTCGAATAGATGGTTTGTCACACCTTAATTATAAAAAGAATAAAAGTATTAAATAACTAAATTTTATACTTTTGGGCACTAGGTTGTGCCCATAACCACAGAGCCTTTATGAAGAGAATTGTGGATGTAAAGGAAGCAAGGGAGTTGTGTAGGGATCGTGGTAAGTGGCGCCTATCCGTGTGGGAAAAACGCGTCACAATTTGGTTGATTGAAATAACTAAATAAGAAATAATATTGAATAGTATGATTAACAATTTTGCGCTTTGGCAATCTTCATGTTTCTGAAAAAAACTTACATACAATCTATAACTTTTACCGGAACGCTGTCTTTACACAATGAACCCGGCAACCGCATGCAGAATCCATGGATGCTAAGAAATTGTTTCACTGCACATTTAAATTATTTTCTATATGTTATAAAATTTTAGAATATAATTATAAATGTCTACATTGTTTTTTTCATACATCTTTATATTAAGTTACTGAAGTGCTTGTGTCATAGAAACAGAACGCCCTAAGTGCATGACATGTTTTAAAAATTAATGTATGTTTTACTTGATTTATCTAAACTAAGTAGGTGATACAACTGGGAATGGAAAAGCTCCATTTATTTCCTACCGAGGTGTGATAATTCGTTAAAAAATAAAATGACTTTATTTAATAAAATAGATTTTTATTTTATTTACCCAAACAAATAAAACAGAGCACAAAAAATATTTTTATGTTTTAATTTAAAAAATCGTAAAATATTTGTGTTATAAATATAGTTGTACTGAATAAGCCTGCTATAGTATTTAATTGTAAAATACAAATAATACACAAGACACTAAAATAGCAAATACATGTAGAGTCTGTTTAATGAAATACATTTTTAAAGATTACTTTCACATTTATTTTAATCAGATATGATGAAAGCTTAAGATCTGAACAAGATGACATGAGATAGATACAGAATCCAGCCCTACACAGTAGTGCTGAATTTCCATGATTGTCTTTGTAACAGGAATCCAGAATCTTGGAAAAGATTTTCTTTACTATACTAAACATGTTTGTTATCATAGAAACAGGATGATCAAAGTACATTATGATACATTGGCACCAGAAAGTAGTTCTGAATTGCTTATCATTGAACAGCTATCATCATAATCAACTTAAACACGAAAGTAACCGACAATAATTAATATATGAATATAAAACCTTATAAAAACAAAAAAATACTTAAATGAACAACACCATAGAAAAGACCTAAATTTCTATTTACTCTCAAAAATATTTAAATCAGCTGTTCTTGCCACAATATCTTCATATGCAGCATTGATTGGTGGCTGAACAGGGTCCCTATACACATATTCAGTATCTTCCTGCATTTGGAGGGAATAAGATGTGTCAGAATCATAAGCACTCAAATCTCCACAAACATTAAATGGAACAATATACCTATTAGGTCCAGTTAATGCATTAAAATCACAGTACTGATGATCAAGCAAGGGATTTGCCATTGTCGGTACATAGCCCTTAGGTGGAGAATACTTCTGGCATACTACGAAAGCTTCAATACTCGAATTTCGGGAACTCCGTGGCTTAACTGCAGTGACAAACTCAAAGAACTGCTTTAATTGAGAATAAAGTAATGTAACATCTTTTCCTCTGAATATTTTTGCAACAAATGTACCGCCTACCTCTAAAACGTGAGTTGTTATATTTAGAGCTGCTAATAACAGTTGTGATTGTACATATTCATCAATATCATGCAGTCCTGTGACATCTGGAGCTCCATCACAGACAACTAGGTCGGCCTTTTGTCCTTCAAATTCTTTAATTATTTCATTAGCTGTGCTGACTTTAGTTATATCGCCCTGTATCTGTTTTACACCTGGCAAAGGTGCCATTGCCTGTAGATCCACAGCAACTATTTTAATTTTGTCCAAATCTTCTGTATTCTGACGAAGTTTTTTTGATAGCACTTGGCTCCAACTTCCAGGTGCTGCACACAAGTCCACAACTCGTAAAACGTTGCTAAATATATCGTATTCATCATTTATTTGCAATAGTTTGAACGCACTTCTTGCTCTCCAACCTTCTTCTTTAGCAAGACGGTAGTAGATATCACGTTTATCTTTTGATGTTTTACCCATTTCTTGTGTTGTAAATAAGCCTTTTAGTCTTAATTTTAAAGAAATATACACATTCCTCACTAGACAATTCGTCAGATTAACAGCCAAACTGACAAACACAGCCTGCCTGACATTTCCAATTATGTATTGTTGTATTGTTCAAGGAACTTTATACTCAAAAGAAAGAGCTCAACTGTCATACACAAAGAGTGGCAAGTAATGACGCTACGATAGAGTAGCACGCTAACTAAAACTGGTGGCATTTTTTAAATGGTCAGGTTAATATTCTGTATTTGTCAACATATTAGGTCAAGTATCATATCTTAAATACGTATAACTAAATAACAATACAACAATAAATATTAGACGTATTTAAGATGTGAACTTTTGCTTTTGCTTATCAGAAAATCTAATTAGATAAGGACATAAAAAAACGACTTTTTATAAAACATTATTTCTTTTAGTTAAATCCAAATTTCTTTTGAAGACTAAAAATATGCAGCTAGTGTTTTGTGATTTCATTCATACTTAAATGAAATGTTAATGTGTTAAAAGGTTAAACGACAGTATTAAACAATGTTATATTGATGACGTTTGCAATGCCTTAACATTTGGTGCGAATATAGATTAAACCGGATTATTGGTAGCACTCTACTTTAAGCCATAAAGTTAAATGAGAGTCGAGCCCCGTTGGTATTGTTCTTCTTCAGTTCAATTCTCCCTTTCTGAGAGGGCAAAGAAAACTTAATCCACACTGCCCAGACATCCGCTATAATGTGTTCAGCGGATGAATATGAAACACTAAAGTGTTTCATCCATTACATGAGGGTGAAGATGATGGTGATGATTTCAGTAAAGCAGTGGAAAAGCTTAACTAAAACTTTTTAGACGGAGTCTTAAAGGAAACTTGTTAAACAGCTTTAATTCGCCTTTCTATACTCGATTAACTTAAAAATTATTACTGCATAATAATTCCACCATTATTATACATTAATATTTAACCGATTCATTGCCACGTCAAATTCACTATTTGACAGATGGACAGCTGCTTTGACATTAGTTGTACTTCAATTCCTTAGTGCTCCGCCGATTTGTTCCGTATTTAAACAAAGTAGTATTCGCATTCGATGGCTACTCTCACACGTTTAATAGTAATCAGTTTTTTTTTTTTTTTGGATGAATGTACGGTTGTCCAAGCCTCGATTTCTTTAAGACATCATTCCGTATTTCGTGTGTGCTACGAGATGCACGTGTCTATCGGTTGTCCGCATTTTATTGTAAATTTTAGTGTAAATAATTATACAATCTTACTCTAAATGGGTAAAAGGCAACGAGAAGAAGCTGAAAACGAACAAGCAAATTGACAAATACCGTAGAAAATAAGATGGTTGGAGAAACGGAGCTCCACGAATACGACGCCATCACGGTCGCCCTCAACGTTTGTTCGTTTTACCTGCATGAACAAAACGATTCAGGTAAATACCGATACTGGATTTTTTACATAAGTGGATTTGTTGCAACCAAAATGTTTTAATACTTCGTGAGACTATAACGTTCAATATTTATGAATTATTATTGTGATTGAGTGTAGTTTGAAAAACTGCAATGCCACAATTTATAATTACTGTTATTGATGGTAGTTTGAAAAACTATAATGTGATAACTAACTATAACTGTGCTTGAGTGTAGTTTGAAGAACTGCAACGTCACAATTTATTTTATTATTGTGCTTGAGTGTAGTTTGAAGAACTGCAACGTCGCAATTTATTTTATTATTGTGCTTGAATGTATTTCGAGGAATTACATCGTCACAATCCAATATTATTACCTCTTGAGCATGGGTGAACCTACGTCGTCCATATATTGATGTGTATGATTTTTATTAGAAAAATGTACTATATATAATGAGAATCCTAATTCAGGTTACAACATTTTTACCCAGGGTTTATGCTTTTAAGCACCAACTCAATAAAGATTCGAGGTCAATAAACTCTTGACCTTGTTTTATTAGTCACTCTAGACCAGTGTTTCCCAACCTTTAAAAAATGTTTTTTACCCTTAATAAATATAAATGATTACAATATTTTTTTAAAAAAAAAAAATTGCCTTTTTTGATAAATTGGTCACCGATATCTAGCATTGCATATAAATAACCCAAAGCAGAAGGGTTGAAGTCGTGTCTAATCCATTTTGAAATTACCCTCCTTAACTATCGAATTGCCCTGTAAGGCGTGGGCCCCACTTTGGGAAACACTGCTCTAGGCCATACCAAAGAACGTGAGTGCCAGAACCAGCCATACACAACTAGAACCCACAGACCGTTGGTCAAAAAGTTAGTCTGGTGTAAAAAAAAAAAAAAAAAGAGAGAGGGAAAATGTATTTAACACAATGGTTAACCCTTGCAAAATAAACCCTGAGGTCACATATGCAATCAATAAACCCTCTCTGAAGAGGGATAAAACAAAAAGTATTCACTATTTTGCCATGCCATGCAAATACAGTAAATCACAGTATTAAGAATAAAATTATACGGTGTTATATAGATATATCAATACCGCCATTTATTAATATAAAAATGTTCAGAATGTCAGAAAGATACTGAAAAACTTATTTCAATGAACTTCTCTTTAAGAAGGTTTTTAGCCTCAGGCTAGTTCAGGTGAAGTTGCCAGAGATGCAGCACAGGACTCAACTCCTGAAATATCCCTTTTTGAAGTCAACTTTGGACTTTTGGTGATAAAATGGGAAATAGTAAAGCCGCAGCAAGTTCGACCACTGATTTTTTAAATAAATAAAATCCTTTAAACTACTGGGGACTCCCTCGGAAGACTATGTGAGAAGGTGGTTGCTACCAATATGCTGTTACGAAAGGCAACAACAAACAGCGTCAACAGACGATTACAATATTTTTACAAGGTACCCTCTGACATATTTATTTATTTTTCATGGATCTGGGACACAATATTCCATTTAATATAATACCTGTATAAATCTAATACCTGTACAATAAGTCAGGTTCCAATTGGTCAGGTTGCCTAATTTCTAAGGAAGAAATTGCTGACTTTAATAGTTCAATAAATGAACTGTTATGTAAAGGTGCTATTTATCTTGAGCTCACCAGAGTCCAATTAATTTATATCCCCACTTTATTGTCTCCAAAATAATACATATAAAAAATAAAAGTTTTATTTTTAATCCTAAAAAATTAACATCTTTTAAAATTGAGGAAATACGTACTGCTCTTAAATTATTAATAACTGCTCTGGATTTTTTTACATGACCAATATTGATATTAAAGATGATTTTGACACCCATACATAAATATAATAAAAACAGGAATTATACTTCATTAGTATATTTAAATGTTTAGATAAAGACATAATAATCATGTCTAATGGCCACAAAGGAGACTTATATATTGGTAAGTTTATATTTTATTATAAACACAACTAAAAGTAAATTAATTCCACAAGCATAATGAATGAGAATAGGTTCTGAAAACATGACAGTTGGAACAAAACACGTCCTATTCAAAGTTGGCCACTATTACAGGCATGCTATATGCAGAATGTCCAGGACTTCAGGTGTAACATAATATAGCTGATGCGCATACAAAACAACTTGAACTATGGAAATGCATTAAATAATTATAGATATAATAGCCAAGTACCAATATCACAAGGTGCCAATAATTAACTATCCTGTTGACAAAATAATTTGTTTCACTTTCATAAGAATCAATTAATCAGCCAAAATAAGTAATTTATGCAGATGCATTATTGTTAAATTGCGGTTATGTTGTACCACTAATAGGGTTCGGTAAGATTGATAAATAAATAAATGAACACAATAATTACCTAAATTTACTGGCTGTCTTTTTGCTTTAAAATCATTTACATGTAATAAAAGTAAGTAACTGCTCTATCATGTTAAGAATTAACAACACCACATCTTGATAGTCTAGCTAAACTAATTTAGCAGTGGTGTAAGCATGCAAGTATGTGCGTATAGACAGATTATATACCATCAAAAACAATACTGCTTCAAATAAAATCAGTTGACACTGCTTCAAGACAGTTTAACAATAGAACCTAGTGAAAAACGGCAAAATATGCCTTTTATACGATTATTTCAGGTTTTGGTATTTCTAAAAAAGATTTGTTTGCCTCTACACATAATCATAAGTGTAAGTTATATATTTGTTGGCGACCAGACCACTATGCTATCGCAAGAGATTCTTTCACAATCTCATGGACGTTTTCCATACAGGACTTTTTACAAATATCATTCGTTTTCCACCCTTTTCAATTATAATAAAGCTTTTCTAAATTTTGTAACAAGGCACCTAGGGTAATTATAGTTGGCTCATATTGACCATTGCAACCATTGCCTGTAAGTGCAGGTGCTTCATTGTCAATAACATTTTGAAGCAATGTAATACATACCTAATTGTAGATTATTGTAATAGTAAAAAAATAGTATCACAAATATACAGATACATTACACTTCACAGATAGATAAGATTTCTCTTATTTATTCTTATTTATTAACCTTTTTCTAATACTTCTAATAAAGGCTATAGTTATAATTCAGTAAATTGGTATATTCAGCAATAGCCCTCATTTACCAAATGAACTTACCACTGACATTTGTGTTAAGATACTATCTAAGAGATTTTTAGGTTTCGCCCACAAACTCGAAAATATGATTTAAGAACCCAATTTTGTTAAGAATTATTATATAAATTATATCCAAATGAAAATATTTCACTTAATTTGTTATCCAATGTGATAACATTGTTAGCTCTTGTCACCGCTCATAAAGGATAATCCTCATCTTTAATTAAATATAATAATATGATTATTTAAAATATTGCAAGTTAAAATATAAATAATAAATTTCAATAAACCTAGGGCCAGGTCGTACACAACCAACTTTATTATTGCCTCTATTGTATAAATCCTAAAATATCTTTTGTAAAAGAGAGTTTATCTGCCCTGCACAAAACTCTTTCAGTTATATAAATAAAAAAAAATAAAAAAAATCTTGTTCGTTAACAAACTTTAAGCAATTAAAATAAAGATACACTTTATATCTTGATATCTATGACATACACTTGAAAATCATAGTAATGGTCATTTGTCAACATCTACTATTTAAACATTAGGAGAGAATATTGACACTATTCGTAGAACTGTTGGATGGTCCGAAAAATCCAACACTTTTGCAAAAATTGATTTAAAAAAATATATATTATATATATATTTATTACTTGTACTAGATCACTGTAATGACTTAGAGGACGCATAATTATATAAATTTAAGAAATAATTGTTATAGAACTAAGTTAATGTGATTGAGGAGTTCTGATCATCCAAATGTCTGGTAATACTTCCATTTCAGTCCACAAACCTTCAACCTTTAAATATCTACTTTGTTTAAATACGGAACAAATCGGCGGAGCACTAAGGAATTGAAGTACAATTGAGAATCAAACGAACTTACCTGTAAGTGAAGTTCGATGATAATTGTACGAACTTCCTTAGTGCTCCGCCGATTGTGAAAGCCACACCCTCCCACCTCTACATGTAAATAGGTAGGTGAGTTTCAGGTTTGTAAGCACAGGAACACTATAAACAGAATGATGTCTTAAAGAAATCGAGGCTTGGACAACCGTACATTCATCCAAAAAAAAAAAAAAAAAAAACTGATTACTATTAAACGTGTGAGAGTAGCCATCGAATGCGAATACTACTTTATTTAAATACGGAACAAATCGGCGGAGCACTAAGGAAGTTCGTACAATTATCATCGAACTTCACTTACAGGTAAGTTCGTTTGATTCTCAATTATTATAGTTCTAAAAGTTCACACGCAGCGCTAGCACACAGTAGTGATGTGCATAATCGAATTAATTGATTTCAGTAATCATTCGACTTAGTCGATTGTTAATAGGGATTAGTTACTAACTTTAGCGTTATACCGCGTTCTCACCGGGCGATATCAGTTGATCAATATTTGTCGTTTAACAAAAATTATATATATTAATTGCTTCAATTTGGTTGAAAGTCTGTTCAGACGGTTCAAATCTCGAACGATTTCGCAGTTGATCAACTCAAATCGCCTCGTGAGAACGCGGTCTTAAGAACAATAAACTCCGTTGTAATTATTTACTAGCATACATTTGTTTAAAAAATTAGCTTTTCGACAATTCGAATAAATTTATTAAAAATTAGTATTATGGATTTCGATTTATTGCAACTACTACTGTTTTATTAAACAAAAAGTAACAAAAAGGGTGTCCGAGCAAGACACGTATTAAAGTAAAACAAAACTAATATATAAAAACAATCGTTTAATTAGACACAAAGAAATGAATAAAAAAAAGTTGTTTTTGTTTGTCGTAGATCTGCGACAATGGAATATGACGGGTTAACATAATCAGATAAAAATAAAATGTGTAAGTAAGTTATTAGTAATAAATAAACTAAACTAAGCATAGATTTGTTCGCTCGTACCACAGCATTTATGTATGGAAACATCTGTCATTCGAAAGACATTTTTATACCTGTCGTCGTAACATCTAAACCAAAGATCCGATTCGAATAATTTAAATAGAAGTTAACATGTAAATTATCAACATAACTACTTAGTTGGAAAATCATTTTAAAGAAAATACATATCTAAAAATTATTTAGACATTATCATTTTGAAAGAATCTAGCTTCTCTGGACTTAACCGATTACGCCGATCAGTTAAACATTCTGCATTTGGAAAAAGTCTTTCAGTTAGGACAGATGTTGCAGGAATATATAAATATTTTTTGGCTAATTTATATTATATATCTGTCATTTTGGTCTTGGTCTTCCCAAAATGTTAGAGGATTCGTGTTTCTATCTATCAGAGCCATATCTTTATATTGTTTTACCATTATATAAGCCGTACTACTGGGGGTTTCGGAGGTATTTTTTTGGGAAAACTTTTGATCAAAATGTGCCCACAGGGAAACACATTCATCACTAGTATTTATTTCGTTAAATTTATAGTATGTGCTATACAAGGATGATTATGTTTTTGTAAGTTCTCCACTACTGCTGTTGCTACTAATATTAGTATTATCATTTGATTATATTAGTTCAATAATCAATTGGTTATTCGATTAATGAAATCATTCGACTTGCACATCGCTACTCCGTACTTTGTGCAGCGCTTCGTGTGAACTTTGAGAACTAAGCTGTCACCCAAGAAGTTTGACAGGAATCAAATCTGATTCATCGGCAATGAATCGGTTAACCGATTCATTGCCACGTCAAATTCACTATTTGACAGATGGACAGCTGCTTTGACATTAGTTATTATAGTTCTAAAAGTTCACACGCAGCGCTAACGAACGCGAACGCCATTTTCACTCCACAGTAGTGATGTGCATAATCGAATTAATTGATTTCAGTAATCTTTCGACTTAGTCGATTGTTAATAGGGATTAGTTACTAACTTTAGCGTTAAGAACAATAAACTCCGTTGTAATTATTTACTAGCATACATTTGTTTAAAAAATTAGCTTTTCGACAATTCGAATAAATTGATTAAAAATTAGTATTATGGATTTCGATTTATTGCAACTACTACTGTTTAATTAAACAAAAAGTAACAAAAAGCGTGTCCGAGCAAGACAAGTATTAAAGTAAAACAAAACTAATATATAAAAACAATCGTTTAATTAGACATAAAGAAATGAATAAAAAAAAAGTTGTTTTTGTTTGTCGTAGATCTGCGACAATGGAATACGACGGGTTAACATAATCAGATAAAAATAAAATGTGTAAGTAAGTTATTAGTAATAAATAAACTAAACTAAGCATAGATTTGTTCGCTCGTAGCACAGCATTTATGTATGGAAACATCTGTCATTCGAAAGACATTTTTATACCTGTCGTCGTAACATCTAAACCAAAGATCCGATTCGAATAATTTAAATAGAAGTTAACATGTAAATTATCAACATAACTATTTAGTTGGAAAATCATTTTAAAGAAAATACATATCTAAAAATTATTTAGACATTATCATTTTGAAAGAATCTAGCTTCTCTGGACTTAACCGATTACGCCGATCAGTTAAACATCCTGCTTTTGGAAAAAGTCTTTCAGTTGGGACAGATGTTGCAGGAATATATAAATATTTTTTGGCTAATTTATATTATATATCTGTCATTTTGGTCTTGGTCTTCCCAAAATGTTAGAGGATTCGTGTTTCTATCTATCAGAGCCATATCTTTATATTGTTTTACCATTATATAAGCCGTAATACTGGGGGTTTCGGAGGTATTTTTTTGGGAAAACTTTTGATGAAAATGTGCCCACAGGGAAACGCACTCATCACTAGTATTAATGCGTTAAATTTATAGTATGTGCTATACAAGGATGATTATGTTTTTGTAAGTTTTCCACTACTGCTGTTGCTACTAATATTAGTATTATCATTCGATTATATTAGTTTAATAATCAATTGGTTATTCGATTAATGGAATCATTCGACTTGCACATCGCTACTCCGTACTTTGTGCAGCGCTTCGTGTGAACTTTAAGAACTAAGCTGTCACCCCCCTGAGTTGACAGGACCCTAATTAGTTTTTTTTTTTTTTTTTAATTTATTTATTAGGGCATTGACCAAAGGTCATCAGCCAAACATTATATCAATAACTTAAATCTAACAAATTGTAATCTTAAATCTAGTTTATAAAATATAACTTAAATCTAAAACTATATTATTATTAACAAACTAATTTAAGATAACATTTCTATTAAAATAAAATGAAAAAAACAATCGAATAAACTTAACTAACAATATATATACTCAACAACTCTAAAAACTAAAACACATTTTATTATTGAAAATTACAATTAATAGAAAAAAACATAATTCTCCTAAATTAAATATTACTTCAACATACGGACCCTAATTAGGGCCACCGGCATTGAATCGGTTAAGAAACACAAGCTTTACAAATAATTTATAATTGCACGACCTGTCACTTGCAGTTTCCCGCCAAAACTTACTATGTATTGTTTTTCAATAAAAGGCAAAGGAATCATAGTTCACAGCCTAGTCCTCAGTTAAATATTTATTGGATGAATTTTAAAGAGAAAAAACGAGCGTCTATCATCTATTACTAACACACGAGGGCGAGGATGATAATGGCTTTTCTTGGAACTTTTACTGTCCGTTTGAAAAAGCATCAATAAAAATAAAGGTCTAAAAAACATGTTACTGCTTTGCCGCCTCAAGCCAGTGTGATGTAAAACTGATACCACTGTATCGTGGTCTAGTGGCAGTGCAATGGTTACACAAACCGAAGAGCACGAGTTCGAGACCACCCACCGGTACCAATGTATCTTTGATATATGTACTTTGGTTGTCCTATTTTTATGATACAAGCACTTTAGTAGCTTAGTATAGAAATGAAAAAAAAAACTTTGAAACCATCGTTTATACGTTGATATTTGTATGATACGAAATCGCGAATATTTATTTGAAAGTTGATAAGTTCTTGATTATGTTTATTTCTTTTATTGTCTAATCTAGAGTATCTTAATAAATATATATAATACAGAACAATCACCTTAGACGACAAGCGTGGGGTATTTTTTTAGCACGTTATAATGACCGTTGATGTTAGAACCGCTTATGAAGTTTCATATAATATAACAATTGCGTTTAAAAGAGTAAGTCGCTGTTCTTTATTGTCACTAGCCATCTTAGCGTGCCGCTGCCGCTGGTATAAGAACGAACCTAATGAACTATGTTACTTGCGTCATATTAGTTCAATGGTTTTATCCGATTAGTGTCATTCCTTCTCAAATATTATTGAACTGTGTAAATTTATGTGTAATACTTTTATGGCTAATCCTACTTCGTCATTTATAAATTATATTTATTAATACAGTAACTCTTTCGTAATGTCATAATCGAATTCATATTTAAAATCCTGGGAAGACGATTGATTAAAGGTATGTAATTAAAAATATATCTTTTACACAATTAAATTTATTAGTATTTAATATTATCTTAAGATTTAGGCCACTCAAGCTCTACGGCGCATACATCCAATGCTAGGATGTCAACTTGAGCTTTAACTGCATCGACTAAACTTGGTTTGGTGCGACCAAGATCACCATGAACCCACTCTTTGATGTAAGTGCCTGCCTCGGTGCGAAGACGAACGATAAATAGTTGCGGATGGCCTGCAGAGAAGAATTGTAAAATATTAATAAACAAAATGAGCACTACTTAGTGCCATCGCATTTGATCGCCGCATCGCAACGTGAAATTAAAGTGGCTTCAACTCTATACCATCAGTACGCTAGATGCCCGTTTTGACGTTTGACCTGCTCATGAAGTTTCGTATAAATTAATAATTACGCCTGAAAGAACAAATTGCTGTTGTTCGTTATAGTGACAATATAAAACGAAATTATTAAATTATACGAAACTTCATGATCAGGTCAAACGGCATAGTGACGGCGACTGGGGCAGCCGTGAACAACCCCGGTTTTCTCAGTCGTCGTCACTCTTGGACCTCCTCTTGCTTATCATCAGGCGGGACGAGGTCAGATGTCGTGTCACAATAAAAAAAAATAAAAAACGTCAAAACGGCCATCATAGCGTGCCGCTAGTATAGAGTTGAAGCCTCTTTCATTTCACAAGTAATTTAAATATTGAATATCTCAGTTGTTCTTTCTTTTACTTTTATCATCTCATCTATCATCAATTAAATTTTAAACAAGTACTGTATAGGTAGTGATCCTGGCAAATAAAAAAAGCGCTGATATTTGATATAAGGATTAGCAGATTAGAAGAGCGCTGGACGACTGTGACGGGAGCGATCTGTACAGTCGTGCATTTAATTGATGATATTTTAAAAATACACATTAGATAAACGAAAAGTAAGTAGTCAACTACGGGGACTTATAACACCTAGTAAAATGATTAAAAATTTAATATAAAAATATTATATTTTTAATACTAGGGTTAAATTTTAAAATAAACTTTTTGCATAAAATCTAGAGATGTAGCAGACCCTAAATGCAGCGCTGCTTAGTGCATTTTGTTTTCAGCAAACTTAATAAATGAAGCCAGCTGTGTTGCCAATCTTAAATAACCAGACTTTTATATTAGAAAATATTTATAATATCTAATCATTAAGTATTATAAAACTATTTTCTCCTTTGACCCAAAACTGAACCGAGTACTAACGAGTAGCGTACTGACGTGATAACCATTAACTCAGCTCGTTATACATCTAATAATTATAAAAGAATTTTAACAATTATATAGGACTCAAAATATTTACCAGGTACTAATCGAGCTTGAACATCAAGTATCTTCCTCGGCCGAGTATGGAGCGATCTTCTGTGCAAAACTCTGATGGGTGTTATTTGTTGTAGCAACACTTTGCAAGATCCATCAGTGACGTTTGTGAACGAGTTTATATTGTCTATGTCCATTTGGGTTACTTTTATTGGTACATCTTCACTTGCTGGCTGAAATTTTAAAATTTATTAATATCACATGCATTTAAGAGAATTAATAATGTTTTTTTTTATAATGTGACGTCACATCCGACTTCCTTGATGGTAAGGAAGAAGAGGTCCACGAGCGCCGACACTAAAGTCGTTTGAGTTTGCCTCAGTAGGCGCCAATATTTCAAACAAAAAACATTGTTTTTCTTTTGCTATGCTAACTGTTGAGTCATCTTCATAGAAGGCCCCTAAGCGCATATCAGTCATTTTGTAATTCGCTTTAAATTCTAGTAAAGCACAAGAACATTAAGATGAACTTACAGTATCATATTCAGAATGAGCAAGTTTTATACATAGGGCCTCATATACTTTATGTTTGGTTTCTTCTCCGACTTTTAAAAGTGCTATATCATTTCTGTAACAAATATGTAAAATTTAAAAAAAATGTTTTATTCTAATTACATACAAGTTTTGAGGTTCAAACTACTCCATTGTCTACATGAAAATATTCTTTATAATTTGAGTGTCTATGAAGCAAAGGAATCAAAGTCTATAAAGCCTGCGCATAAACATAATTAATATTTAAAATGTAGGTATATTTTAGTTATTTAAAAACTTACTAACTTTGGTATCATCTTCATAGACTTTATAGTTATTTGTTTTGTAGATGTTATATTTAGGCATAGCTCGTTTAATTGTTCTTCTGTAGGCGTAAATGTTGGATCATTAAATTCAACTGCAAATGGCCTTCCATTTCCTAGACACCTTACATCCACATCTTCACGACCAGCCGATAAAAGTTTTAGGCGTCTTTCTGCATCTCCTTCTGGAATTCTGAAATATATTCTTTTTACTATAAAGGACATATTGTATTTTGTATGGGGACTTGGGCTTAATTGTATTAACAGTTGCATATACATTTTATAATAGTTTAATGTACTAAGATTACAATGTAATTGGAATATATCCTTTATTTTGCATAGTTTAGGTGTGCAAAATGATCAAACTATAATTATGACAGTTTAAAGCAGAACTGTTAACATAGCGTGTCCCTATGATTGACAGACAATACAAAATCCATATCTTATTTTACAAATAACTCAATTGCACAGCAATTAAAAGCAAAATTGTTATTGGTTTTTTCAATACAAGTATCGAAACTACCATTTTTCATCATTAGACATTACAAAAGTAGTATATAAAAGCCCAAAATAAATGATTTCTTTTCAGGTATATTCCCCGCTTAAATAGTAAGAGAGATTGAAACCAAACACCACTTTTCTAAATCTAGCTTTATTCACACTCACAACTATGCTCATAAATTGTAAATTATTTAAAAATTGATGAATTTCATAAAATGATGGTAAATTATCAATCATCATCATTAATTCCACGCCCTAATTCCCACAGGAATATGAAGAGACGCCACTTTCCACGATTCTGACACAATTCTCTTGTATCCTACAGACTCTAGGGTTTTGTCTATTCTCTCAATGTGCCTAAACCATCACACATATTTATCTCAATCTGTGTCACTACATTTTCTTACAAATCATTTTATAAATAAACAATAACTTACTTAAATATTTTAACAATTTCATGAAACATGAGCTCTTGTATTGATGTCTTGGCCATCTTAACATTGCGTATTGTCCAAGGAGTTTGAGGTAGTTCACGACTCAGTTTTAAATACCTGTAAATTAATAAAAACATATTTTATTACGATTTTAAATACAAATGATAAAAACTTAAGGTAACAATAAAGGCGAATGTTGTGTAGTGGTATTGGAAACTAGTCACGCAAACCGAAAGCATGGGTTCAAAAACCTCTTGCTGGTACCAATGTATAGATGATTGTCCTGTTTCTATGATATGATATCTTTAGTAACTTAATAAAAAGTAAATTAAAAAATGTCAAGTGTTAATCTCAGGAATATCATGGACAGCCTATAAAATGACGGGTACAATCAATCAATCAAATTGTCACGCCTTTTTCCCAGACAATGGAGCGCTACTTACCACGATCCTTACACAACTCCTTGTTTTCTTCACATCCACAATTCAATTCATTCCTTTACAGGTACAAACTGCAAGTAAAACAACAAAATGGAGTACAAACCTTCCACCCAAGTAAATAGGTTCATGTCTGCAGGACACACTAATGCACTTCGCACACATCTGAGGAGCCGGAGGTGGGCAATGCCAATTTTCTCTTAAAATCGGCAAAGTTAACTCAAGTAATGCCTGATCAATAGTGCCCCTAGTGAATACACCATCATGGCTAAAACGATTTTGCCTATTACGAGCAAAGTATTGAGGCGTCATACTTTTCAGATTTTCTAGTTCCTGTCAATGAAGAAAGGTTTTTATTATCTATACTAGCTGCACACTATGCAGCTGGTATATAATTAGTTCGAAGTAGCGAATTGCTGTTCTTTATTTTCCTACAAAGAAAAAACACAATTTTATACAAAATTTCATGACCAGATTAAACATCAAAACGCCCATCATATTATGCCGCTAGTAAAGTGGTAGAAAAATGGTCACGCAAACAAGGAACTCCCCGTTACAAACCACTTGCAGAACCAATGTATCTTTCAACTTTCAAGCTGATCGCGGAACGCCAGACCCACCAACAAAAAAAAAAACTATAGCAGCAACACCTACCAGGTTGAATTGTGAATCCAACCATCCAGTGACCCTCTTAAACATACTTTTTTATTTATTAAATTGGCCTTGCCTTTTTTAAAAGGAGTTTTTGGATAGATAGAATAGAACTAATTGTAGTTGGTACAAAGTTTTATAATTTATTTTGCTGATCTGTATTTAATAAATTACCTCCACATCATCTGGGTATTCCATATTAACAACTATGAGGAGTGGTGTAACATTAGGTGATTCTAAAGTTTTATTTATATTCTTTGATATAAATATCCCACAACTCCATCTCCATGCTTCCTTTAATACTGTCAGTGGTTCTAGAAAAAAACAAAGTATAGTTTTTAAGGAAGTTTAAAAATATTAAATAATATTTAATTTAAAAAAAATATGTGGCGTACTATCGGCTTTATTTTGGTTTTGATTTTACAATTTTATTATGTTCAATGTGTTCAAGGTAATCTCCAAGTAGTGCCACTGACAAATGCATTGTGTTCGCATCAATTTGAGAAATCAACATCTAACGCTAAGCCATGAACATTGTGTTTATCTAAACTTATTAAATTGATATAAATTTAGGGTACTAAGTAGTGGATCAGCAGACTGAGCACCATTGCCTACCACTCTTGACAACTAGAGCCTAAGCAAATGGTACACATATTTGTAATATTCATTCTAGTTATTAGAGCTATGAAACAATGCATAATAAAGCGGTGTGCCAACCAATGTGCCACACTTGTCGCCTGAAATTTCATCATTAAATTTAGCTCGAAAATAATCATAAGATCATTTTCAATTTACCCCTTTAAACCAGGTTGTTCTTGAAAAACACTGTCTTCGATTCAGATGTGTTTGTGAGTGTATTTCTGAGTATGCCACCGGCTCTATGAGTTATAAGGAGAGGGCAATTGACTAACTAAACATTTCTGGGGCAGCTTGAAATTGCTGGTTTCAACTGGACCTGCAAAGTGGATGAAACTGCTATTTGCAGTCATGTTATTGTAATTGCAGTCACCTCAATTCATGGACCGCACTCAAGCCCAAATAGCACCCTTGTATGTAGAGCCAAAAATGAAAAAACTCATGGATCATCAGCATCCGATTATGCTAGTTATATTGTAACTAACTAAAGTAATTAATAATTCCACACTTACTCTTAAACTGAGGAAACTTTTCTTCTAATAACAGAGATATACATTTTTCACGGAATGTTACAGCAATTGGTGAGGATAGGCCACCAGCAAAAGTAGTACATGTGTATCTAAAAATTATTTTAAAATAATATTTTAACAGGCATGTTTAGTAGCTTAGTAAAGAAATGTAAATAAAGTGACATTCACTATCAAGTCACTGTTGTTGGACTTTTTTTATTATGACTCTGCTTCCGACTTAACATGAAGGGAAGGTTTAAGAGTGCCATTGTTCACAATTGTCTCAGTCGCCTATGCTGGACAAAGAATTTGTTGTAAAAAGTAGCATCATAATCCCTGTGGGACAATTGATAATGATGATGATAACTCATAGTAATAATTTAAGTATTTTAGTTTGATATTACAGTTATTAATTCTTACTTTTTCTTATCTAAAACTTCTAGGACTTTCTTTAGGCTCTCCTCCCAAGTCTCCTCTTGTAGTATACCAACACAACATATACAAATTGCCAATTTTCTTCTTTTCATCGGAGGCTCATGTGATTCAACTTCATGGCAATCCCCATTTGTATTGCCGTTATTCTGTACATTAGAATTTTCCAGAGTTTCTGAGCTTTGAGCCTGTGAGTTTTCTCCAACATTTGATAATAGATGTAACTAGAAATAAAATGCATTGTTATATCTATTGTGAAAGATAAGACTGTAATTAAAATGCAAGATTTAGCGATTATTACTCTAACCTTTATGATTTATTTAAATTATAGGTATTCTATTTTATTAATAATTTTAAACATCTTTTGACTTATTGGAAGGTGTTTGTTGCTAAGTGACTTACCTCGATATATTCTTTAGAATTATTAAAAGCATTTGGGTTTTTCACGCCTAAGTAACGTAGGCAACATCCATCACAACAACCTATTCCTCTAAGAAAAACAACTACTTCTGTATCAGACATTTTTCTATTTGGAAAATAACTATTCGAAAAACACCTGCTGAATTATTCTTATTTAGGGTTATTTTTCACTCTTAAAAATACACTACTGGCCTCTTATTTAAATATTGAATACAGATATAAATAACATTATATATAATTAACAATTTAATAAGCTATATTTATCTATTCATGATTTTTCGAATTAGAGAAACTTTTAACGCATGCCCGGCTAGCTGTCAAACAAATGCCACAGACTACGTTCCGTAAAATTGAATACAAGGCACAAAAATATATATTTGTATACTGTGTTATATTGTCCACATGTTACATGACATGTTAGCGCGCGGTTAATTTAAATATTGCATAGTAGGTCTCGACTTTGAGTAACGCGACAATATTTTCTTTCTATGTATTTAATATTATGTTCGAATACTTTAAATATATTAAACCATTTCCTATAAAGATTTTTTGTAATATCATGCATTAGGCATCCACTGCTGTACATAGACCTCCCACAGCGATCTCCATAGTGACTTGCAGCTATTCTTCATCCATTGGTTTTACACTTGCGGAATTTATGTAATTACTATGTATAATTTTAGACAGTGGGCATACAGCGTCAAGTACGCATTCAGGGGGCTATTGAGGTTGAGCGTGTCAGGCATTTTGAGGAAGAGACTGATGGCTATTGGGCAATGGCGTGGTATACACATGCGGACTTGCTTTCGTGGCGACTCGAACGTTCTTATGAGTATTTGTAGCTAAGTGGGACCCCCATGTTGCAGAGACCAGAGATGCCTACTTCTTAATGTAAAACATCTATTTGCACGCAGTAAAGTGGTATTCATAAGTCTCAAATATAGCCTATTTCAAGTAAAGATCAATGTTTAATTTCTTTAATAAATAATCATTTCTCCTACTAGTATTAGTTTTTTTTCTAATTACTTATATTCCTATTTTGTGTCGACAATTATTTATTTTGATTGAGACTCGATATCTGACCTTGTCTTGTCTGACGGTACGCAAAGGGAGGTCCAAAAGTGCCGAGTCCTAAAAAAAGCGACTCAATTTACAATTTTCTCAGTCGGCTTCACTTTCAAGATTTATGGAGATTTAAATACCATAAATCTTAAAAAGGTTACTTTTAACAAGGGTTTAATAAAAAAGTTATTGCATTTATTATTAAATATATTTTAACAATAGAATCATTGTGTTTTTATAAAACTTGCTATAAAGAACCCTATTGTATCGCTATATACTTCTTCAACCTCCCGAAGAGTGTCTCTTTGTGGGCCAAACCTTTGCAGCATCAATCTGAAATAATGGAAGGGTATAAGTATAAATTAAAATGACGTCGAAACATCAAGCAAGCCACAGTCGTTCCACTTCAGATAAAAATATATAAACTTCATGTTAAAAAAAAAGCGAATTGGTTAGTACACCAGTTTGTTACGTATAAAGTCCCGGGTTCGATTCCCGGTCGGAGCAAATATGAAACAAATATTTGCTTCGACCGGGAATCGAACCCCGAACCTTTTATTTGTAATATTTAATAATTAGAGTATATAAGATCATAACTGTAAAACTTGTATGAAGAGAATTGTGAATGTGAGGGAAGCAAGGGAGTTGTGCCAGGATCGTGGTAAGTAGCGCTCTATTGTCTCTGTATATCCCTGTGGGAAAAAGTCGTGACAATCTGATTGATAATAATTAGACTATACAAAACTCATACAAAAAACAATCGGGATAGTTAGAACGAATTTTGATCAAATTATACTATTTGTAAAATATTTAAAGCCTACCTTTGTTCATCTGTAAGACCACAATCTGGCCATCCAGGTCCTCCTAGGAGTGGCTCCGCAGGCGTCAACTTTAAATTATGATGTTTTTCTAATACCCACGCAACCATGCATTCATTCTCTGCTTCAGTTATTGTACATGTACTGTATACCAACTTACCACCTACTTTTAATAGTTTTACTGCCTGAAATATATTATTTTTATTAAATTTTAAGCGCGGTACGCGAGTGAGGCATATTCTTGACATCGCAACGCGCCGCTTGTCAGCTCTATCCGCATCAGCTAGACCGATCCAATAGTGTTTTATTATTATTATTGTGACTCAACATATGACAGCACCCCGCCTTCTGTTAATCTGGTTCTGTTAACGGTCTATAAATAAAGGTCACGCACTATGACGACCTAGTTGAAACCGGTAGCTTACAAGATCCCGAAACGGGACTAAGTCACTCTACGGTCTGTATACTTATGTGACTACTTACAGTTAATAAACTGTAGTAGCAGTCACCTCTATTCATGGACCGCACTCGAATATAATATATCAATAAAAGTAAAAATACTTACATTATCCAAAAGCTTTCTTTGGACAAATTTGTACGATTCCAAAATTTTTGGCGTCATTTTACATTTTAACATTGGCCTTTGTCCGAGCCCACTACATGGGCCATCGAGGAGAATTTTATCAAAACTATTCTCCGGAAACGGTGGTCCATTCGATATTCCTTTACTTTCTTCAGAAAAACTTTTCGTCGAATCAAATGTATAGCTTTGAACACATGATATTCCATTAATTGTACAATTATGTTTTATTCTAGCAACTTTTGATTCTGTCTTGTCTATTGCTATAATATTCGCCTGCAAGAATACACTGTTTGTGTTAAATACATTTTCCCCGACCTTTTATAACGGGTGTAAAAAGACGAGGTGGGAACAAGGTTAAAGAGTTCTCCATGGTATAGGTGATAAAGGACACATAAAGCCGCTATATCCCTGCAAAGTTGTAAGGGCTTCAAAGTTCGCGCGACCTCTTCATCACCTATAACTTGGACAGCTCGGCGCTGCAATAAATCTCGGCCATCAAAAAGATACTTGGCAAAGCTGTTCCATAGGTGCGAACAGTACTCAGCGCAAGAGCGAATTTGAGCCGTGTATAGTAATAGACGATGCTCTGGAGCGAAGAACCACCGCACCTTGTTTAGAATGCCACGTTTAAGGTGGTCTTAATGGCCCGCTTAAGGTGGTCTCTGTTCTTCAAGTCGCTGTGAAGGGATATCCCTAGGATATCCAGTATGTCCAAAGTACCGAAGGAGGTGTTACAAAGAGTAGGAAGGGGTATAAACAGGGATTTTTTCTCGTCGCCTCAGTGTCAGCTTAAAAGTTGCAGTTAGCTAACTGGCTTTGTATCAGATTCGTAGAAAACGGCGCTCTATTGTCTATGCCTATAAGAATTTCTTAGAATAATCAATCAAACAAATCAAAAGTACAGAATAAATGACTAAAAAATCTACCTTATCACTAGACATTTCAGCAAGATGTGTTGTTTTATTACCTGGCGCAGCACACATATCTAGAATATTTTCCCCTGCTTTTGCATTTACAACCCAACCACATACAATTGAAGGTAAATTTTGCAATAGCACATCTCCTTTCGGATATATACTTTCATTTAATACAGGTAATTTTGATGACGGTAGGATAATGTGAACTGCAATCCCACTGAAATTTAAAAATATGTTACGAATGCACTGGGATCGTGACGTCACACGACGATTAGTGGAATGGAATAGAAGCATTAAAATTTAATTAGTTTTCTGAATCAATCAATCAAATTGTCAAACGCGTTACTGTTCTAAACTTTAAAATACGACACGTAACTAACCTAGAAGTAAGACAAAAAAATTGCCAACGGATGGACGCACGATCCGTATCGTAATGCTTTCCAGCACATAGTACCATCTAAATCGATGCACGCGTTAATCTAATTTTAATTACAGTATTTTTTGGTGTGCCTTGACATATGACTGGAGTGCAGTCCAAAAGGAGACTGCAATTACAGTTAAATAACTGTAAATAGCAGTCGCATCTACTAAGCTGTCATAGTTGGAACTGGCACAAATCAGTCACATCATGTCTGTATACTTGTAAGTGGTGGTACTATCATGGATCTGCAGATTAGGCACCACTGCCTATTACTCTTTAATACTGAAAAATATAGCATTTATATACATTTGTTACTTTTATCATAAAAAGTTTAAATATACTTTAGTCAATATTAAATATTCTATTTATAACGAACAAAGATTTTGAAAGACTGGGCGCCCGCGCCGCGCGTCGTCTTACAAAATCTTAGATCACATACCTTGGATTAGCAGTATCATCAAAAATATATTTTCGACTTTGTCTTAAATAGCCAGATCCAACAAATAATTTAGGTCCTTCAAAAGGTACTTTTAGGCCCTTCTTGCATAAGCCTTTTAAATCACCATAAACATCAACTCTATCATTAATGTTAATATCTATAACAATACAAAAATACAATTGAGAATGCTATTTTAAATTACGGTCAGCAGTTATGAAGTGCTGACTTTTGAGCTGCGATGATTGCGGATGACTGCAGTGGAACAAGTTTGGCCATATATAGTCATACACAATAATATTCTAAATTTTCTATAATATTCTAAAATTTACACACATTTGTAAAATGAAAATTAAGTAAGGAACAAAATAAATTACTGTACAGGTTGAATGCCACTTGGCATCGCTCATTTTATCTGTCGAGGCCTATACTTGTTTAGTACAGTCTAAATGAATTAAAATAATAAATTACATTAGATTTATTCTTACTAGTTGGAAGTCCCATAACTCCAGGAGCAAATACATGAGCGCCTCTCAAAACTGCTGCTGCACAAAGTGCATCCACAATAACTTCATTACCAGTTTTTTGTATTTCTCCGGGAATATGCCACTGATCTATAACTAGGCAATCAGAACCTTTAAAATACACATTCGGAATATCTGGTACATTTAATTCTTGGGCTTGCTGTAATAATTTTAATGTATTAATAATAGTGTATTAGTTCATGTTTAAAAAGGTATATCTGTAAGCTCTTAACTGAGTGGGTTCCTACAGTAATGGAGTGGTGCAGGAGGGGGTGACATGTTAACGAAGACAGACCCCTCCCGCACCGCTCTACTACCGCAGGAATCTACTCAGTTAAGCGCTAGCAGTATAGCACAGTAAAAATATTTAACTTACACTTTTTAGATATAATTTGAGTATATCTATGTTAAATTTATCTCGTAGCTTATTGATTCTAAGACTAGTGTACTTTGGTGGCCTTATAAACCATTCTTCTAATTCCTTAGACCTAAACTGTAAGTTATAAATTAATAAGGCAATTTAATAAGTAATACAAAATATTATTGTACTCTAAAGGATAAAACTACAAACCTTGTTATTAGAAAAACATAAAAGGTCGTCCATTATAATAATTCACATGCCTAAATAATTCATAAAAATATTTTTCTCAATACCTATTTGGTTATAATTACAATTACAACTTGTTTACAAGTTTAATTTTTTTTATGAAGTTCTTGTCTATTATATAAAATCATCAAACAAATTCTTTTAGGCTACTACTACATTAAATGTTATTCATACAATATTTTTTGAAAATGTTTCATATAATCAAATTAGTCTTCCTAAGAAATAAAATAAGAAATAATAGGACGCTGAAGAATATATTTAAGAATATCGAAGCGTTATATAATTTTTTAAAAATGTTTGAAATTATAAAAGAAATTAAAGAATTACAAATATAAGGTGTAAATCAATTCATAAAAATATTTCCTATTATGTCTAAGCGTATAAATTATATAAAGTAGGAAAATTAAATACTAAATTTTTATTTTATAAATATATTCTGGCCACTTTTGGCGATACGTGGCATAAGCACGAAATCCTTCCACGTTCGCCGCCATTTTGACATCCAGCAGATTGTAGTGGTTTCGCAGGGGAGTTGCTTTTTTTCGTGAAAGTATAGAATTTTATCTTTGAAAATGTGAGTACAGTGATTATTTTGTTTATATACTACACAAATATATCATTAAAAGTTATTTTTTGTCATTAATAAGGTGTAGACTATATGTTTTTTTGCGCTTTGAGGGTGGTGACCGCTGTTACTAACAGTGGTGTTGGCGTAGCTTTGTTGAAAATCGTTAGAGTACGATATAAGTAGAATCCTTTCTTGTTTTAATATCTATTAAGTGTGTAGGATATTGTAATGTGTTGTAAAATATGTTTCTAATTGTTTCTCACGCAAAGTTGATAACGTCAAACTCTAGTGACTTGCCATGTCATTATCATTGATTGGAATAACGTGCCGTAGGGTGAGTCAGAATATTATAATCTTCTTTTTAATATTACAGAATCTCCAAAAAGCTTAAAAATGGGGAATATGTTCGCAAATTTATTTAAAGGCCTATTTGGCAAAAAGGAAATGAGAATATTGATGGTGGGTCTTGATGCTGCTGGTAAAACCACAATTCTATACAAACTGAAATTAGGCGAAATTGTAACGACAATTCCTACTATTGGTAAGTTAAAATACATATATTAATAACTACAAAAATAAATTTTATTTGCAAGCAACCAAGTACAGATTTTTATCTGTGAGTTTTATGTTGGGTGTTTGGTCCCCTTTCCTAGGCTTTTCTAATGTAGAAATATTTTAATGCATACTTAATAACTTTACTGTGGTATACAAGTATAATTCAAAATACAGTTATTGTTTATTGAGTGCATTATTTCAACCATTTGTTTTCTTAAATGACCTTTTTAATTAGCATATTATCCACATTATGTTTTGTCTGGGATATTTTATCATTTGTTTACATTATTTGTGTATTTATAAAAACATAAGATAAACATGAAGTGCAATAACTTATTGACATATACAATGTTAAATGTATACAACAACATTATTTTTTTAAATAACAACAGTTAATAACAGTATTGTTTTATTTTAATATAAAACTTAAATCCCTCTACATAGTATTTATACTTTTAATGCCATTAACTTATAGTACATAAATAATATTATGCATTATTGCAAAATAACAATTTAGAAGACATCCTCAAGAATGATAGACGGCCTAGTGCCCATAACCATAGAGCTTGTATAAAGAGAATTGTGGATGTTAGAAAAGCAAGGGAGTTGTGGCAGGATTATTACAAGTGACAATTCTTTGTCTCTGCCTATCCCTGTGGGAAAAAGGTGTGACAATTTGATTGATTTCCTATTAATTTATAAATATGTAATCCTCATTTTAAATTAAAGCTATGAAGATATTTCTTTAAACAAATTAAATTTAACTTAAACTTATATTATTAAAGACATGTTGTTTGATATATATTTGATATTGTTTTTGTAATTATTGGTGTTACTTTAAGAGAATACTCAAGTTAGAGGTGAGTGAAAGTGTATGACCAAATAGTATTAACTGTAAAGAGGGAAAGCTTTTGATATTTTGTCTATTATTTTATTAGCATTTATTTCCTCAATGAGTTTACTGGATCAAATTATAATAACTTATGGGGGAGAGGCAGATATAGATAATGGAACACCTCTTTTCACAATAGCTCCCTTCGCATCTACAATTCTTTGCTTTTGTAGGCATGATTTGTGTCTTATATAGGTGTTTGTTTTGACATTTCTGGTAGTATTTGGTAATTTTTATATTTTTTTAAATTTATTTAAGCAACAAACAGTAATCAACAAACAAGTAACTTAAAAGTAAATTTTACAACAATACCAGATAGTGCCAAAAAGTTATACAGTTTGTGGTAGATATAAAACTAGTCATACAAAGTAAACAAAAAAAAAATGAAAAAAAAATAGGATACTGTACTAAAAAAAAAAGAGAAATTAAAAGAAAATAAACATAACGTTAAATCCTTAATTTATGTTATTAAACACAACTTCTCAATTAGCATTTTTTTATGGTGTAGTAAGATTGTGATGATACAGAAGGTTTTCTGGTAATAATAATGATTATTATTATTCACATTTATATACTGAGCTGCTAAAGTGTATGGAGAGAATTGTGGATGTGAGGGAGTTATGTCAGGACCTTGGCAAGTGGTGTTAAATTGTCTCTGCCTATTCATGTGGGAAAAAGGAGTGAAAATTTGATTAATTGATTATAATTTCCTAATGTGACTAGTAATAATTGCAAATGAGGTCATTTTTTTGAAGAAACATTGTGTAAACATAAGCTGCAGTTTTAAACATCAGAATAAAAAAACAAAAAAAAAATAACATAGTTTAAAAAATGTTGAGTTAAGTAAAAGACAATGAGTACAATTAGTCATGTTCTTGGGAAATACTTTCGCTTTGGATTGTGTATGGTTTGGTTTGAATAGGGTTCTGATGAATATTTATTTTTAATGGGACTTGACATATGACAGCAGCCCACCTGATGTTAATCTGGAATGCAGTGAATCATGGGATTCATCTCTATTTATTTAACTGCACAGGGATAGGCAGAGACAATAGACATTTTCTACTCCTTCTTTCCTTACTTTCTTTCCTTACATCCACAATTCTCTTTATACAAGCTCTATGGCAACCCAGCTTCCTTAAGGATGTCTCATGAAACATTTTTCTGGGTCTGCCTTGTTTAACGCGTCCATTCATGTCATATTTATAAATTCCTTTCATCAAACTACTTTCACTCATCCTGCCCAAACCTTCGAAACATTCCCCTGTCTATATGTCTTCTTTCAAGTTAAATAACTGCAAGTAGAATTCACAGCCACTGTTGGGACTGGCAACTTATAATCTGATTCTGAAATGCAATATCATAAAGGAATCGAAACATCTGTACACTTTTAAGCTGTGCTACTATGCTGGATTGGCAAACTGGGCACCGATGCCTTCTACTCTTAGTAATATATTTTTTTATATTTATTTCATATTATTATAGCAATTTATTGTCCATCTACTGTGTATTAGAACTTCCTCCCATTTTTCTTAGTAAGCTAGTTGAAGGACATGTGCACTGATTACTAGTGAACCAGGATTATAGAAAAGATTTGGTTATTAGTCCTAGGTGTAGCTAGTCCACTGCTGAACATCCCCTTTTCCCAAGCAATCCGGCATGCATCTAGTGATTACCTTCTATATTTTGTTCAACCAGTATATCATATAAGTGGATGTCCGACTGTGTGACATAGCAAAAACTAATTTTTAAAAAATTATGCAGCTTACTATGGCGTTTATTTTTGGTTATATATTATCTCCATGACCACAATGGCTGCAAAGCTCCCGACGCTTCGAGATAAATAATAAAAATTGTAAAATCAATAACAATGTTTTATTCTTAAATCAATTAATTAAACAAATTTTATGTGGCTTACTATCGCGTTTATTTTGGTTTAGATTTTACATTTTTTTATTATTCCGACGTTTCGAGAGCTTCGCAGCCATCATGGTCATGGAGAGACTAATCGATGTCTAAGAAAATACTATATGGCTTGAATGGTAAGGGTCTAATTCTAATTTGTCTTCTTGTTGCGTTACAGGCTTCAATGTGGAAACAGTAGAATACAAAAACATCAGTTTCACCGTGTGGGATGTGGGCGGCCAGGACAAAATCAGACCACTGTGGAGGCATTATTTTCAAAACACACAGGCATGTATTTTTTCTAAATTGTTTTTGTTTAGATTTTCATTGTGGCTTGACATATGACAGCTTTCTGCCTGATGTTAAGCTGAAGTGCAGTCAATGGTAACTGCTACTTACATTTAAATGGCTATTAGAGCAGTCATATCCACTAAGCAAAACATTTATTATTTATTAAGACACCCAACCCCATCTTGCCTGATAGAAAGAGAGCGCCGACGACTGAGAAAACCTATGCATTTTACGGTTATCTCAGCACTGTCACAAATTTTTTTATTATGACACGACATTTGACCTCGGTCCGCTTGATGATAAGCAAGAGGAGATCCAAAAGTGCCTACGACTGAAACAACCGAGTTAGTTCACATCCAATAAAAGTTATTATATTTTGGCCTATTATATTATTTCATCGTAATAACTGAATAAAATTTAATGTAGGTTTAGTTATTTCTAATGATTAAAATTGTATAAAAGAGATCACGTAATCTTCATACAGATAAAGGTAATAATTTATTTTTATCAAAGGCAGTTAATTTTTTTATTCTGTAATAGATATTATTGATTTTCTTGTTTTCCAAAATTTTTATATTCATTCCTATAGGTAATGTAATGGACAGCGTAGCCTAGTATAGGGTATAGTCTGTCTAAACCGAAATGACGCGCCCCTCCACCGCATTTGCGCACACGAGAAAATATAAATGCAACACCGAAAATGCAATTGTAATTGGTCATTCAGTTGCTGGTTAGACACAAAAGGAAATGTACGCTGATAAAGTATAATAGTATAGTTAGAAATATTTGCATTCACACATTTAAATAAACTGATAAAGTGGAGGGGCGCGTCATTTATAGTTAGACAAACTATACAATGACACATTTTATGATTATATACAAACAAACCTTTTAGATATCATTGTTTTTATATTGGTCAATATAATTAATAGAGGTTTGAAATATAGACTTGTGTTCCAATTCCTATGTGCTCAATTTGTTACTCGAATTTGAAATGGAAACATACACTTAATAAATTCATCATCTTAATTTCTACAGGGATAGGCAGAGACAAAGACAATGATCCTGATAACTTTTGCTTCCTTCACAATCACAATTCTTATTATAGAGGTTCTATGTTTACAGGCAATATCGTTCACTGCTTTTTTTAAGGATATCCTTGTTATAGTAGTAGCAGTGAAATCCATTTATGGACCACACTCTGGCTTAACATAAGCGGGGTTCTGTCATATGGTTTTTTTATATAAGTGGCTTCATTAATTCATTTCTTTTGATTGTACCTACTTATACGTATATCCTGTTGGATTATCTAAATAAATAAATTGGGTAAATAAACTTATATAATATATTTATTATATAAGGATCAAAGGTCTTACGCCGGCATAGTGACGGCGGTTGGGGCAGCCGGGAACTGACTCGGTTATTCCAGTCGTCGTCACTGTTGAACCTCCTGTTGCTTATCATCAGGCGGGTCGAGGTCAGATGTCGTGTCACAATAAAAAAAAAACTTATTTGAATTTGTTTTTGTACTTGCAGGGTCTCATTTTCGTAGTTGACAGTAATGACCGAGAGCGTATTGGTGAGGCGCGCGAAGAGCTCATGCGGATGTTAAGTGAGGACGAGCTACGGGATGCGGTGCTCTTGATTTTCGCCAACAAGCAGGTCAGTTTGTTATACATTGTACAAAGCTTTTTGTTTCTAAATATTTATTGGGACGTGACATCCGTCGCTCCGACTTCCGACTTGGAATTTGTTAGATTCTACCATGATTTTGGAAAGGCATATGATGAGAAGAAATCACAACAAACTATATTAAAATAATACAGTAAGAAATCATATAATCAATAAAAAATTCAAGACAATAAAAAAATACAAATGATTAAACTAGTCAGCAACCACATAGACGAGCAAGACCATGCCAAGTACGCCAATCACTAAAAAAATACTCGTTTTATGGTTATCTCAGACGCTCATAAAGTTTAGTATAATTTAATAATTACGTTTGAAGAAGGAAATTGCTGTTCTTTATCGTCACTATAATTCTTTGTAGTGACGATAAAGAACGGCAATTTTCTCCTTCAAACGTAATTATTAAATTATACGAAACTTCATAAGCAGATCAAACGTCAAAACGGTTATAGCATGCCGTATTAGTTATGGCGGTATATCGAGGCGTGATTAAATGTTTGTTATTTCCTACAAACTAATTCGGACTGTATTATTTCAGGATCTGCCAAATGCAATGAACGCGGCCGAAATAACAGACAAGTTGGGTCTCCACTCTCTGCGCAACCGCAACTGGTACATCCAGGCGACGTGCGCCACATCCGGGGACGGGTTGTACGAGGGACTGGACTGGCTCTCCAACCAGCTCAAGAACGCGAACCGCTAACGGGCGCTCTATATTAATCATATATACAAATCTGATTACGGAAAGAGACTATGGTTTAAGATATGTTCACTTTATTTGCTATTAAATACATTGTATTACGTGCGGTGTTACTACTGGAGCGTCGGATAGGCGATCGAGCATACCGCAGTTCACTTTCCGCCGACACGATGCCGTAAGGCCCTTTTCCTGTCATGCGTATTTTCGCTACGCTCCTCGCTACGCCTACAGCCAATCCGCGTTCCTGCCAGCGTGACAGGAAAAACATGTATGAAATCATAGGATGTCCGCACGCGGGCGGCTATCCGTGTGACAGGAAAAGCAGCTGTAGTCTGTAGATGCGGGTTGTGGCATCGAATTTTTCATACAATTTTACATTTTATATTACATTTACATATTTAGAATTTCATAAACAGTTTTGTAATTGGATCGTTAACCACTCCCGCTTACATTTTCTGGTTTTGTAGAAGAGAGTCAAGCAATGTGTCGGCTTAAGTATTGTACGCGTTGGTTTGTTTATGCAACTCAATGTTAACTTTCCGGTTGTCGGTTTGTCGAAGATCCATGGAGTGCAGTATTCTCGGCGTGAAACCATAACAGCGTTTCAAAATATGAATGACTCTAGATTGTAAAAGACATCGCGGTAGGCCCAAACGGAGATGGCAACTACTTCAGACTCCAGCAATGCAAGTTGTATGGTTGTATGCGAACGTGATCTATTAAAGTATGTCGTGTGCTCGATCTTTATTCTGACGAACAATATTTATAGTGTGTAAATTTAATGCTAAATTACTTATTTTGTTTTTAATTGAATAATAGTTGTAATACGTGTACACATGTGACGTATCGGCGCATTGTGATGTGGATAGGTTTTAGATGACACGTGGTGGAGTGAATCACAACCATTATAGCATGTTTTGTATTCATAATATGTGGAATAAGTTATCTTAATAAAGTATTTAAAGTTAATTCACATTATATGAGTTTTAATTTTATAGTTGTGTAGTGTAACCTATTTAGCGTTTGGGGGACTCCCCTATTCACATCGCTCTGTAATATGGATTTTAATATTTGAAGGAAAACTATGTTGTCACGTGTGCAGATTCCATCTTGAAGGATTATTTGTATGAAAGGTTATTTTTAATGGAAGTTAACTAGGTAGTTTAAGCTGTTATGTATTTAACATGAAGGCAGTTGGCCGCGACTCGCGGACAGGTAGCATTTACACAGAGCTTGTCACGGAGAGCCGAGATTATCATTTAACTTTGTATTTTAGGTTTAGATGAACCCCGATGTCATGTTGCCAGTACTCTCTCTTCCGGGAAGTGCTTGAAAGTGCTTCCTTGATTTTGTAATGCCTTGAAAATATTATTGTTAAGTTATTTATCCGATATTTGTCGCTTATGTTCTGGATAAATATAATACTTTTAGAGGAATCAAAATGAATGCTAATTTGTGACATTCCGGTTTGTCTTTATAAATGCTGTATTATGGAATAAAATATCCTCACCTATATTAGATTTTTTTTTCGATTTCCTATTACATATACCCTGAGTCATCTTGCATGAATCACCAAAACAAAAAAATGATAATAGTTTTTTCTTCAATTCAAATAAGATTCATCTACGCGTTATGCATATTTAATTACTAGGCGAAGTAGTGGATCAGGTTACGGCTAACGTTGCCATACAATACCGGGTGTAAAAAGACAAAGAGCAATCCCTTCAAGCAGAGGTATAATTTAGACCCATTCAAAAAAATTTTGATTACTTAATTTTTTTAGTACCTTCTTGCGATGTTGCGTATGTACAACATGCCTACTAGGGTAACGGCGTGAAGCATGGGCAGGTCAGGAGCTGAACGAGTACTATGACCGCGCATAGCCCTCGCTGTCATTAAACTCACACTTGACAGACGAGCACGAAGTAATGCTTGATAAAATGGGATAATCAATTTCATCAAGTATGTCCTTTCTCTCCGACCAACTAAACCGACCAAATGGTTGTGCAGAATTGGAACTCGATAAATAGATTTGTTCCAATTGGACCAACTAGTTGATCCAAAATTTTATTTTGAAAAAGAAGAATGATAGATATATCATAGCACCTGATGTTAAGCTGGAGTGCGGTCTAAGGATGGAGGCGACTGCTACTAAAACTCAATACAATCCAATAGCAACCACATGCACTATGCCAGCCTAGTTGGAACCGGAAACTTACAAGCTGATCCCGAAAGGCGACTAAGTCACTTCATGATCATGATCTGTTCTATGGTGGTGCTACCCTGGATCGGCAGACAGGGTACCACTGCCTACCACTCTTTAATAACCAGAACCGAAGCAAATATCTGCAATTACCTAAGTTAGCATTTAACATAATGCACTGCGGCTTTGAGATTGCCCTGTAGAGTAAGGTTGTTTTGAATCGGAACATGTGGCGTATGGGAAAAAATTCAACACAATCGCAAAGATAAAAATCGGGTTGAGGTACTCTGTGTAGTTTTACCACTTCTTATATTTGATTTGCTTAATACCAGTTTTATTTTCGTAAACTGTAACCTATTTAGTTCACTAAAATATTTTATTCGGACCAATCAAAAAGTTGATGCCTTGAGAAAGAAAGATAGTTGATCCGTTTCAGTTGGTCAAAATGAAAGTCCTAAATTAAAAACCTTGCAGCAAAGTCAAAGGGGTTGCTGTGTACATATTTATACCCTGTTTGTTATATACGCGTTAAATTACCATCGCGCAGGGTGTGGTGTTACAGTACTACCCCGGATTGGCAGACTGGGAACCACTGCCCATCACTTTAGAATAGATCTTTTTTATTTTTTTTAAAATGTGACTCGACATATGACAGCACTCCGCTTGATGTTAAGCTGGAGTGTGGTCCATGAATGGAATGTCACTGCTACTACAATTCAATAACTGTGAGTAGCAATCACATCCACTATGTCGGCCTAGTTGGAACCGGCAACTTACAAACTGTTCCCGAAACGCGACTAAATCACTTCACGGTCTGTATACTTGTAAGTGTATATTTTTTTCTTTATTATTTACATATTTAAAATATTTATTCTAATTATTAATACTACAAATAAACGCTATGAAACAAAGCTTTGCTCCAACCGGAATTCGAACCCAGGACTTGACATCACAGTACAAAACGTGAATCGTATTTTGTACTGTTATGTGTTCAAGACTCGGTAAGCCGCCACTAAACTATTATTAAAACCATCACGTTATGAATGTAACTAAAGTGTTTCCTCTTCATCATTCATCCATTGAAGACTATTTTACTGAAGACTAGGATGTATGGACTTTGAAAGGGACCTAGAATGGGAAAACAAAATAAAAATCTAATTAATAAGAGAGGAGACCGATACCGACCAAGATGGCTGCGAATTGTCGGATTAAAAAACAAAATAAACTCTATGTTAATCAAACAATCGACAATGGAACCACTTGCCGCGACCCTGACACGACTCCCTCGCCTCTACATGCACAATTCTCTTCATACAAGCTTTACGGTTAAGAGCAATAGGCAACCCAGCTTTCTTAAAAATGTTTCCTGGGTCTGCTTTAACGCATCCATCCACATTAGATATATTAATTCTTTTTGTCAATCTACTTTAAATCTCACTTCATGGTGAGTGCGCGGTTGCTGTTTCGGCAACCGCGAACAGCCGCGAAACAAAACGCGGCTCATAATGCGGCTCGGCGCCGAGCTGTCCGAATTATAGGAGATGCAGAGGTTACACGAACTCTGGGACGCAGAGCCTATACCACGGAGAATGTTCCGAGGAGCCCCTTAACCTTGTTCCTAACACCGGTGATGCCCGCACTGGTCAGGGGAAGCATCCGCATTTTGTCGACCGAATCGGCAGTCGAACTAAAAAGTTCGGTGCGTATTTTCTTTGTAAAACAAAAATTGGAATGCTTTGCCAGCCCATGTGTTCTCTCCATCCTTTAACCGTGGATCCTTCAAATGATGCGTGAAGAAGCACCTTTGGCCGGCATAGTGACGGCGACTGGGGCAGCCGTGAACGAACTCTGTCTGAACCTCCTCTTGCTTATCATCGGGAGGGTCCAGGTCAAATGTGTCACAATAAAAAAACTATCTTTCCATGTGCCCAAACCATGGTTTGTCAATCCTTGTTACTACATCTTTTTTCAAATGCAAAGCAGCAAATATGTTTAAAATAAAAACAATGTTTACATTCCTAAAAAAGCAGAAATAAGAGAATAATCGATGTGTAGGAAGCGAGAAAGTTGTGTCAGGATCGTGGAAAGTGGCGCTGTGTTGTCACTGCCTATCCCTGTGGGAAATGAAGAAAATATTCCTCAAAAAAATAACGTTTTCGTGTTTAATGTTGATAACTTTTGATTTATTTTTTATTGTGTTTAGATACCATCTGGCGGATCCGACATCGATCCGCCAGATGGTATCTAAGTACGATGAAGGTCCAAGAATGCTGAAGACTTATAATTGATGACGCTGGAAGGCGTAAAAGGTAAATAATACTTTATCTACTTATTTTACATTAATATACAAAGCTACTGAAGTGCTTGTATCATAGAAACAGGACAACCAAAGTACATATATCAAAGATACATTGGTGCAAGTGGTTTTGAACCCGTGCTCTTAGAATGAATAACCATTGCTCTACCACTACACCACGGTCGCCTTGCGGGTATTTATAAGTATAGTAATTCTCAAAGATATTTTTATAAGGCTTATGGGTACCCAAAGAAATGTATATTTCTGTGCCGGTATTAATGTATCTTTGATATATGTACTTTGGTTGTTTATATGATACAATGTTAAAATGAATGAAAAAGGCGTCTTTTGCTTCATGTAACCTTTACTGTTCGTTTATTGATCTTAGGTTTAAAGACATTTATTTCTCACAAGAACATAATATTCACTTGCGTGAGAATACAAAATATTATTAATTACAAAATTTTTCGTAGTAACTTAATATAAATACATAATAACTAATAAACACACAAGAGAACAAAATATAACTAAAGAGAAACCAAAAAAGACATGTCCGTCGTAACAAGCTTTTTTAACCTAGATTTAAATTCTATAATAGAATTTGCTTCTGTTATATCTTTCGGTAGCTTGTTATAAAGACGCACTCCCTCAAAAAGTATACTGGATTTTCCATAATTTGTTTTGGGATGACTTGAACTTAGTTTGTTTGAACTCCTCGTTTTATACTTTGTGAATTCAAAATTTTTCTTAAACGTTATTTCGGATTGTATTTGTTGGTTCATAATTTTATACATTAGAAGACAGGTATTAAAAATATATAGTTGTTTTACATTCATTTGTTTACTATCCTTATATACTGTTTCCGAAGGAGTCATATAATTATATTGGAAAAGCATTTTTATAATCTTGTTTTGTGCGACTTGAACTAAGTTTAAGTGAATATTGGCAGCATTTCCCCATACTGGAGTCAAGTAATCTATATGCGGTTTAACAAGAGAATTATATATGGTAAGTCTTGTTTTCAATGGAAGATAATATGCTACTCTACGTAGTGCACCCAAAAGTGGAGTGATTTTAGCCTTTAGAGACTCAATATGGGGTAACCAAGTTAATCTGTGATCCATTATGAGTCCTAAATACTTTTCAGCAGTGCTGAGTTCTATTGTCTCATTATTTATTTTAAGAGAATCATGCTGCTTTATTATTTTATTTTTAGCTGCAAATATAATGTACTTTGTTTTTGATGCATTGACTGTAAGGAGATTGTTACTAAACCATACAAATAATTTATCTAAGTCGTTTTGTGCTTGTCGAATGATGTCGACAAGCACAAATCTTCGTAGCAAAACGTTTTTTTTATTGTGACTCGACATTTATCTTCAAAGCCTGATGTAGCAAGGGTAGATGATGATGTAAGGGTGCCAACAACTGAAAAAATCAACTCAGTTCACGGTTGCCTTAGTCGCCGTCACCATATCAGCCAAGACTTCTTTACGCTTCGCTTTATTTATTCATTTATTTATTAAGCCTTCCAACAAGATTACATTGATTTCAGTTCACGTTCATATACCTAGTATATTATAATATGACTATGTAATTTCAATTATAGGATCGGACTGCATGCGTTGATAACAATATCTAACATAAGCAATTAGTTGCAGTATAAAGCACAATACATATTGTGTACATAAACACAACTCAAAATAAAACTGGAAGATAATAATTAATTAATGTACACATAAAATAAATAAAATTAAAAATGTAAGTTATTTATAAAAAGTTGAAACAGATAGGAAATTATTACAATTATAAAAATATTAAAACTAATAAATTATTAGATACAATTATTTTTTTAAAATTTTACAATTACATATTAAAATATTACAAATATTAAAATATCACATTCATTAAAATATTACATATTTTTTCCGTAGGGTCCTAGCTATAAGGCTTTTTAAGGAAATAGCAAAAAGGTTAGTCGACATCACCGGAGACCGAAGTTGGCAGCTACCTCGGACGAAGAATTAGTCTAGCTATTCAAAGGGGGAACGCTGCCAGTATCTTCGGAACCTTGCCTAAAGGGACTCCTTTTAATAATGTATTTGTTTTTTTTAAATATATTTATATATATTAGTTTTTTAGTATTAGCAGAAAATTAACATTACAATTATTTAAATAAAATAAATATAATTATATTCCAAGACCCGAATCACTGACTTCACTCAAACTGGGATCCATCAGGAAAGTGATCTTACGTGTAAACGTTGCAAGGGAATCACTGAAAATGTTAATGGCGTTGTCCCTTTGGTCCCTAAGGATCCAAGGTCATAGGATGGGGAGAACACATGGGCTGGTAAAGCATTCCACTTGTCAATTGTTCTAGAAAGAATCGTCTAGAGTTAACGCGACTTAGAGGTTTATTATGTACAAATTAACCTTATCCATTTATTTAGTATGCTTAGAGATTTGAGATATGTGAGTGGGCTTTCTGCCAAATCGATCTAGTGTATGCACGGCATATAATAAATATAATTTAGTGGTTTATTAAGACATGGTCAGTATGCTGCAGACAGGAGGAAGCTGCTTTTAGATAAAATCTGACATGCGTGATATATGTCACCTTATAATTGTGGATACCATTAGTTTATAAAGTACCTCGCGAGATTGTAAACTGTCGATAAATTGTGAACTGAATTATACTACTTCCAATATAACGTATTAATTTTCGATAGTTTTCAATCTATCCATATATATATATATATATATATATATATATATATATATATATATATATATATATATATATTACTATATATCCATATCTATACTTATATATATTACAATCTATAATGGATAGATTATAAACTATCGTTAATTAAAATCTGCGTTATATTGTAAATAGTGAGTAAAATTTATCGACAGCTTACAATCTTTTTTAAGCTACACGTAAAAAACTTTATTTTTATTTCTATTATTTACATTTCTTTATAAAGTTACTAAAGTGCTTGTAACAGGACAAACAACGCACATATATCAAAGATACATTGGTACGGGCCAGTGGTTTTGGGCCTCGGTTTGCGTTGCCATTGTACCACTACACTACGGTCGCCATACTTATATCTAAACACACCTTATGTTATTTTATTGTGGCTCTACATAGCATCCCGTTTGATGCCGGTGAAGCGGAGTGTGAACGGTCACATTCACAATGCCAACCTAGTTAGTACCGCTACTTTTGAGCTGATCCTTAAACGCGACTACGTCACTTCACGGTCTGTACACTTGAAAGTGGTGGTTGGTTCTACCTCGAATTGGCAGACTAGGCAAATGGGTACCAACTGTCTGTTTATCACTCTTAAAATAACCTAACCTAATTTATCTAGGTTAGTACTGCAGTCCGTCAAGGGTATTCCAGGGCCCCTGAGCACATAAAAATGGGAACCCCGTTGGAAAACGTAAATGTAGGAATTAAAATATACAAAAACGAATAATGAAGGACCACTTTTATACAATACAATGTCACATAGTGGATGTGACATTGTATTGTATGATCTAAACTCCTATCCCTATGAGAAAAAAATCCTAACATAACTCCCTCGCTTCCATCACATCCACAATCCTCTCTATACAATCTTTACGATCATGGGCACTAGGCAGTTCGGCTTCTTGAGGATGTCTCCGATTTGGTCGGAAAACACCCTACTGTAACGCATTCATTGATATATTCTTATTTATTTCTGTTATAGTAACCAATAACCGTGTAAATTCAATAAGATTCATAGCCAAAATTGATCGTATGTCCGGTGTTCAAGTAACGAGAGGCGGTGGCAGGCGGGCGGGCGGTGTGAAGTGCAATTTTCCTTGCCCCGCCTGTGTTGATGCGTTTTCCGCGAGGGGCGCGACGGCCCCCTCGCCGCGTGAGCTGGGAAATCGCGCGCGCTCCACTCAGTCCGGCTCAGCCGCCGCGCTACGATCGACGCTCGCGAGACAGCGCATACGCGAACTCCGTTCGACTTCGAAAACCCGCACGCAGTGACAGCGCGCGGCTTTAATAGTGATCTGACAGGCGGGAGAATTCATCCCTTGGGCGCGAGTGAGATGCTGCCAGCGCTGCTGGTGCTGGCGCTGCTGGCGCCGGCCGCAGCGCGCCGCCACGCGCCTGACCTGCGCGAGGACGAGCCCGCGCGCCGCAGCAGCCGCCCGGCCGGTGAGTGCAGCCAATGCATACCCATCAATCTGCACCCGCGGCTATATTTGTTAAATGCGACACGCAATCGATGTCGCGCGAGCCTGCCCGGAGAGCGGCGAGGCACGTGCGTTTATGTAAATAACTGCATTCCGAGCTGCCGAGGAGGAGCGTAGCGATCAATTAAAACGCACGTATGACTCTCGGTTGTTCAATGTGTATGTTAGGGCCACCGCGATACGCTCACCTGCATTAAAAGATCTAATTTGTTGATACGCGCGTATCGTTATCTGAGGGCGATACCAATATTCGTACGATGGTGTAATAAAAACAATGACACGTGAGTCTGCTTTCAATATCACAAAACGATGCGGGATAGTCGAGTGTTAGGAGCTATTTTCGCATCACAATAATCTGTCTTATCGGGCAAAGCCTCGAGAGCGAGCAATATACACACAACATGTAAAACGTCGACCAAGCCGCTGATACGATAGTAAAAAAATCTTAACCACTGTTTGCTTATAAAACTTACTGACACCTATCACTGTGATATTTTATATTTAACTTTAACATAGAGCAGCAACGTTGTAAGAATTTAGACAATTTAAACTAATCAGATATATTAGTTTAAATTGTTAGTTTAAAGTTTTTTTAAATGTAATTATTAGCATTTTGACATATTAGTAAAGATCGAATGTACATAACATATTCCCCCAAATAATAATAAAAAACCGGACCATTTATATGTGATGTGTTTTTTATAACTTTGCGATAATGCGAAGAAATAAAAACATAATTCCATGTATCAGGGGGTATCTGCGGAATCTTTAATTTCTGCAGAAACAGTTTTATGTTTATGCCGTAGATGAAGATAAGCTATCACTAAAACACGTAATCTGTAAAGTACCTATTGAATAAGCATGATAAAAGTAATCAGCAACATAGATTAAGTCAGCGTTTTGTGCTAATTTGTTTCAAAAATAGCCTTACTAAAAGTTGCCTAGATTATTATGCTATATTTGTAATCTAACACTTGTTATATTTCAAATAAAATCACCTTCAATTTGACGTATTTTTATGTAATGAAGTAGTTTTTATAATACCCTAATTTATACTAAAAGGTGGAGTTTATTTACAAACACTAAGTTCTTATTAATGCATAATTGCTTATAAGATCCAATATCATATATCCCTCACGAATATTTGTTATTTACTTTAATATTTTTTATTATTTGTATATCTAGTCAATTAAGAATATGTTCCCTACTAATTAGTGTTGTTATTATTGTCAGTTATAAATTTATTGAGTGCCAATTGATCGTGACGGACTTACGACTAATTTAATTTGCCGGCGTCACAACGTCGCGTCGCAGAGTATTAAAGTTTGCAAATTTATGTAATAATTTTATCACTGCGAAAAATTATCACATTGTAACGTTTCAAATTTTTTACGCAACGATTCCTTTTAAGATTTTAATTTATAATTTCAACGACTCTCTCCTAGATACATTTTAATAAAATAATGATAATGATTAAGATCCTAATTTAAAGTGTAGATATCATATTATAGACCGTAAAGTGACTTAGTCGCGTATCGGAATTAGTTTGAAAGTTGCCGCATTACACAACCAACAGTATTCATGAACCGCACTCCAGCTTAACCACAAGGCGGGATACTGTCAAATGTAGAGCCCAAAATAAATAAATACAAAAATTGTCTAATTTGAATAAAACCTAAATATTACAATGAGCAAATAAAAATACCTTAAAGGCGAAGAATTCGTAGTAAATATGAAGATGATAAAATATAGCATTTTGTATATATTTTACTGTCTATATCAAGGCCACAAAAAGATCTAAAAACTTCTTATGATTCACAATCTCTAAGACTTTCTTTCATTTTTCAAAGACACTACAGAAGCTGCCAACTAACATGAATTCAGTGCCAAACACTTTTTATACCAAGAAAAGACAAAATATATAAAAAATCTAACCATCCTATAAATCCGAAAAAATCTGTCATTGGCGCATCAGTCTTAGACATTCCCTTGCTTACCGCCAGGCAAGTCAAGGTCGGATGTCATCTTACATTTTTTTTTATTGAGACACGACATCTGACTTCGACTTAAAAAAACCGTCTCACTTTACGGTTGACTCAGACGCCGTCACTATTAAAGGCAGAACTTAAAGGCACGCCGGCCTTTAAGTTCACCTTTGTGCACAGTTATCAAGTTTTAAATTAAAAATATCAATTCGTATAAGAAAAAATGTGGATGTAAGGGACGCGACAGATTTTTGCGACTATTACTTGCTGTTATTTTATTGTGGTACCGTACCAGTCATCTTTATTCATAGACCGCACTTCAGCTTAACTGTTTAAAAATGATTAAAAATGACCATCGACTATGCCCATCACTCTAAAACAAGGTTTCGCAACCATTTTTTCGTCGCGTCCCCCCTCGATTATAAATAAAATTTAAATGTGCCTTCTTTAATTTTTTCATAATAATAAAACGCAAAATAATTTTTAAAATTATTTTTCTTTATATTCATTCTAAGTCATAGAAAATAAATTTTAAACGAATTAAAGCGATTTTATCGAAATAATTTTATATAATTAAATTTTTAGTTTGGGCGTCAAATATTTTTTCTTTTAAAAATGTATTATGCGCCTCCTTTGACACCTTTCTAGGCCCCACTGCACTACTCTAAAAGTACCTGGCTACCTCTATTTCCAGTCTACAAGTAGCAGTTCTATCATCGATAACATAAAACGATAGAAGATAAGTAATAGGTAGTAATTGATTAGCTGCGACCTCGACTGCATTAACAAACGTTGATGACACATGCACATAATGTATTACCTAGTTAGATAAACCAAAACAGTTAACCAATTAGTATTTTCTGATGTTTTACACTCACATTGTCTCTCTCAGGCCGCGAGGGCTACAGATATAGGAAGAAATAATAATGAAACATTACCAGGATCCTGACATAATGAAGAAAGACGTGGTGCATTGGTCAGCACATCAGTTTGTTACGCATAAAGTCCCGGGTTCAATTCCCGGTCGGAGCAAATATTTGTTTCATAGCTTTTATTTGTAATATTTAATATATTAGTTGAAAGGCGACCGTGGTGTAGTGGCAGTGCAATGGTTACGCAAACCAAGAGCTTGGGTTCAAAACCACTCACCGGTACCAATGTATCTTTGATCGTCTTGTTTCTATGATACAAGCTTAGTATAGAAATGTGAAAACAAAAATGTTGCCGGTTCCCACTAGGCCTGAATTGTGAATATGACGGCAATCCACAATTCAATGTAAGTTTCTTGAAATGTAGTATCAGTCACCAAGGCCGTCTTTACCCGGGGGTTCAAGGGGTGCGGTGCACCCGGGCGCAGAGTCCTAGGGGGCGCATGCCGACCGCCATAAATTTCGATAGGTACCTACTACACTGAGACCACGCGAGAGGAGCCTTGACTTTCGCACCCCGGCGCTGAATATGCTTAAGACGGCCCTGTCAGTCACATTCATTCATAGACCGATCTTTAGCTTAACATCAGAAGTTGTGTCTTTTGATAAAAATACCTGTGAACAGTACTGTAAAACATGCTTGTTTTAAAAAGTTGCTGGTAGGCCCCCTTATACTGCTTTTAGGTTTGCACCCTCGCCTTCAGCGCGGGAGTCAATTCACGCTGAACATTTGGCTAAGCAAATGTCTTTATTAGTAAATATTAAAGTCCCCCTCGTAAATATTCAAATAAAGGAGACCGTGATGTACTGGTAGTGCAATTGTCACTCCAAACCAAGTGCTTCGGTTCAAATCACTTGTCAGTGGCAATGTATCTTTGGTATATACACTTTGGTTCTATGGTTCACTTTGGTGAACAATATTGCAATACTATTTATTTTAAGAAGCTGTAATTCAGCAGGTTTCTAGACATTTTCCTAAATGTTCGTATAATATGTAAAATTATATATTTTTATTGTCCTAAATGATTTCTATAGTGTAATAAAAGTTAATTAATACATCGCCGCTGATGTATATACGTGGAGATAACTATCTTAATAATAATTTTGGTCCTACGCCAATATCTGTGGCCGTAAATAAAAACAAATGTTAGGATGCAAAAATATCATTGCTATTCCAAAAGTTACATTCAATGTTTCACATTACAACTATCACTATTAGATCAACCGGGAGATAAAAAGAGCGTTGACATTTTTCGTTTTACGAATGTGCGTAGAATTTAAAATAATGCTGATTATGTGCACGACTGTATAAATTGGACTGTTACAGCGGACATTTTACAGCTTTTTTAATCAACCGGGAACTATAGACGGGGTCTCATATGTCGAGTCACAATAATAAAATGAAAACAGTAATAGGCGGCGCTCTTTTTGATCTCTTGCATAATAATAATAAAATTTTTGACCCCCAGGTTATTATAGATATCGTTTTATAATAAATAAAAAATAATAAAATGTGTAGTTAGGCTATTTATATCGTTAGTTAATCAATTTATATGACTATAGTTTTGAAAATTTTACTAAATATTATTAATTAGTTACTTTGCATAGTTATTGCGTATAATAATTTGTTACCTACTTTATTGGAATTTTATCTAGTAACTAGCTAGATACTTTACATTTTAAGAAGGACGAATTAATCGAGTACATGATAATGTCTGGAACACAATTATGTTTGTTTTATTGTATTTGATTGCAAAATGTTTATTTCAAATTCTTTATTGCACATAACATTGTACATAGGCGAGCTTATTGCGTTAGGCATTCTTTACCAGCTAACCTCTGAAATTGTGACAGGCTAGGCAGGGTCAGAGACAAAAGTAATTACCACAAAGTATACTAGAAATACTTTGTTATATTATAAATAATGCGGTAGAAATGTGGTCATTAAGGAGTGTGTGGAGTGATGATAGCGGATAGAATAAGGAATAGCTCAGTGTGCGATAGACGTAGTTTGAAAGAAGATGTAGTTGACAAAGAAATGCTTCGATGATTTGGGCACATGGAAAGGATGAGTGAAGGTAGATTGACGAAAGGAATTTATAAATCTGATGTGGATGGATGCGTTAAACAAGGGAGGCCCAAGAGGGTGTTTTCCGACCAAATCGGAGACATCCTTAAGAAAGCTGGGTTGCCTAGTTCCCATAACCACAGAGCCTTTAGTATGGTGTCTTTATCTTTGCGGACCGTCAAGAAAAAGACACCTTTGGATTAGTCAAGTGAAGTTAGTCAACAGCCCGTCCTATTCTTATTCTATAAGCATATTATCATTTCATTGCCACACTGTCGACGAATGGAATTCTTTACCTACCTTTGCGTTTTTCTCCTATGATCATTAGAGCGTGAAGTTCTTTTGGCCGGCAAACTGACGGCGACTTAGGGGGTTTTAACTCTTAAGCCTACACTGCTGCCCATCAGGCCAGTCAGAATCACATATCACGCCCAATAAGTATAAAAATTAAGTTAATGAATTAAACAAATTTTATGCGGCTTACTATAGCGTTTATTTTGGTTTTGATTTTACAATTTTTCATTATTCCGACGACCAACACCTCAGTCTCTCCTTGACCACGATGGCTGCAAAGCTTTCGAAACGTCGGAATAATAAAAAAATGTAAAATCAAAACCATAATAAACGCGATAGTAAGCCGCATAAAGTTTAATCATTAATCAATGTTCGCGCTAAATCTAAGAAAGTACTAAAGATTAAGTTGTAAAAATATAATGAGTAATGAACGCTTGTGAAGTGATCAGCTTTTGGGAATCAGCTACGCTGGCATAGTTGATAGGACAGCCTTGCACTTCAGATTAACTAAGGGAGATGTGCGGTCATATGTCGTAGGCTTATATAAATTAAAGCTGGAAAACAACAACTTTTTAAAAATTGAAAAAAAAAAACGTTATTTAACTCGTTTTATGTTTAACATGGAATCATTTATTTTGAATTTACTTAATACATTGACTAATGAATCGGCACCTGAACAAATTATAAACTGTATTTGAATAACAAATGAGGTGTATTTAAAAAAATATTACTTAAACTGAATTGTAATATTCGATTCAACTTTGTCCCTGGAATTTGAAAAAGCATCAAGAAGCACTTCTGGCAATCTGAACTATTGAAATTTTAATAATAAAAATTACTCGCGCCTTGTTCCCGAATAGGGCAATTGCTTGGAACTAGAGCCCTTGCAATTTTGTAAAGACATAGGCTCTATGCGTCTCTTTTCGACCATACTACGAAGGATACTTCGTTCAACTTTAATCGACTCGTCTTTTAACTACACGCCAGGTGAAGCATACGAATGGCGGTCAAACTAAACGGCTTGACGCATCTTTTCATTTGTCATACAAAAGGATGGAATGTCAGCCCCTGTGTTCTCTCAGTCCTTTGATTTTTCAAGCGAGTCGTGAAAAAGCACGCAATATCGGCATAGTGACAGCAGTAAACTGGGTCGCTTTCTTCAGTAGTGGGCATTCTTGACCTTCCCTTTCTAAGCAAGGCGAGATAAGACGTCGTGTTACGTACAATAAAAATATTACATATTGACCTATTCCGAATTCACATTTGTCGACAACTACGCCAGCATAGTTGATGAGCAACTATGCTTACAGTTTTTAAATGGTAGTAGCAGTGACATCCAATTATGGACCACACTCTAGCTTAACATCAAGCGGGGTGCTGTTATAAATATGTCGAGTCACAATAAAAAAAGATGATGTATAATAATAATAAACCACCTTAATTTCACGGACCCATAATTACTTACAATTGAACAACACAACAGGTCAAAGAAACTTTTTTTAATAATTCAGACCCAATATTTGACCTTGACTGTCTGAAAAAGCTGATACAGTCGTCGTCACTATGCCTGCCAGAGGTGCTTCGCTTGAAAGATCCAAGGTTATAAAATGGGAAGAACACATAAGCTCCCAAATAATTAAATCTTAGACTGACTTAAAATGTATTCTTATGATATCCTATTTCAATAAACTTAATGTTTTTCTGTTGAAAATAAAGTAGATAAATGTTTTTGTAAAACAAAAAGTTCATTTATTAATTTTCTTCTAAAATTAAGCTTTATTACGGCAATAAAATTTTAAACAAAATTTGTACAACTCAACAAAAACTTTAGAGTATTTTTAATTCGTTAATTAGGAAGTATTTTATCTACTTGGAAATGAAATTAATTAATTTATTAATCAGAGATTTTATTTTTTATTACCGCCTGGCGCCACCCAGAATCTTAACATAATTTAAAACAGAGTAAGCAAGATTATATTATAATAGATATGGAATGAAGTTCTTATAATATCCTATTTCAATAAACTTTGTTATTGATAAAATAATAAATGATATTTTTATTGTATATTGTCACAATCGTATTCTTCTGATATTAATCCGCAATCCTAAAGGAAAGGCGATTGCTGTCAAGGTTCCACTATGCCGGCCTAGAGCACTTTCTTCAGTTTTTCTGAACATAAAGGTTTGTAGAGACAATAGAGCGCCACTTGCGCAACTCTCTCGCGTTCCCTACGGCTTAAAGTTTGTATAAAGTAGATTGTGGATGTGACGGAATCGAAAGAGTTGTGTCAGGATCGTGCCAAGTGGCACTCCATTGTCTCTACAAACCTTTATGTACACAACAACTGAAGAAAAATAACGACTCGCAAGTGGCGCAGCTTTTTTGAGGATATCTCCGTTTTGGTCGAAATAACACCCTCCTGGGTCAGCCTCGTTTAACGCATCCATCCACATCAGATTAAGAAATTCCTTTAGTCAATCTGTGCCCAAACGATAAAAGCATTCCTTTGTCAATCTTTGTCACTACATCTTCTCTCAAACCACATTTACCGCGCACTGTGCGATTCCTTATTCTATCCGCTATTGTCACTCCACATACACTCCTTAATGACCGCACTCACAGACCTAACATCAGACGGATAATGTCATAATATGTTTAGCCACAATAAAATATTAGTGGACTTTTTACTTCCTTATACGTATCCTCATTAATATGTTTCATTCGTTATTGAGCAGGATACTTAATTATATACGTACAAATATAATGATGCCAATTTTATCAATGAAATATGACTATAATGCGATTAAAATAAGAATAGGACGGAATCGGCGCCATTTTGTGACGTCTAACTCTCCAACCAACTTCACTTTAGTATGGTGTCTTTTTCTTTGCGGGTCGTCAAGAAAAAGACACCTTTGCATCAGTCAAGTGAAGTTAGTCAACAGCCCGTCCTATTCTTATTCTAATAGCATAGATATTTTTACATTAAATATAAACTAAAACAATAAATTTTAAATTAAAATAGGTGTTTGTTTTGGCGAAGGCTTAATATTGTTATATTTTATTTATTTACATTTCTATATTAAGATACTAGAAACAGGACGACTAAAGTACATACATCAAAGATACATTGGTACCGGGGCCGGTTTCGCACCCGTTGCACCACGGTCGCTCTGCTTTACTACTATATTACATATTTCTCTGTCCTATAAACTTTAAGCCAAGTATTAAGGACCTCTGGCCGGCATAGTGGCACCTGTATACAGAGTCGTTATTTTTAATTTTGCTGCGCTCTTAGAACTCCCTTTGCTAACCATCAGGTAAATTGTTATTTATTACTGTTAAGCTTATCTAAATAAATTTTATTAAAGATAAATTAAATTAAATCATCATCAAGATACTATTACGTATATCCATTACATTTTTTTACATTTCTATACTAAGCTACTAAAGTGAATATATACTGCTGTATCATAGAAATAGGACAACCAAAGTACATATATCAAAGATATATTGGTACCGGCAAGTTGTTTTGAACTCATGCTCTCGGTTCTATATGCTCGGCTCTAGTGCACTGCCACTACACCACGGTCGCCTATTAAGAACTACCGTTGATCAGCCGTTCCATTAAATTATTGGTCTCAGAAATAATAGAATAATTTAAGTAAGTTTAGACACTTTTCTAAATATGAGAATATAATAATAAATAACATATCCTGATATGGTACCTATTATTCCGATTTCATTTCTTTAATACACTACGTTGCTATATTCCAAATGGTAATAAGTGGGCGCCATGTTGTCACGAGCGCTCATAATATGGATTTGCGTTTCATCGTCCTACTCAATTCGCAACGAGTGTAATTTGTTGTACGTTTGCGTACGTACAACACGTACGCATTGTCTCAGAAGTCGGCTCAATTCAACGGTTCGTTGCCCTGGGTCCCGAGCAAAACAAATGTTGAGTCCATGATGTCACAAGTAATATAGGCATTGCAACATGCCAAGAATACCTAAAGCGGCTTATGTCATACACTGTTAAGTAATAGAAGATTCGTTGCTTTACATGACACCTAACTTCTTAGGTTCAATAAAATCACTACATAAATCATAAAAGCTGCGTTAAGAACAAAGTCTTCCTAAATCAATAATTATTATGGGGGAAACTGTTAATCACTATTACGAGGACGTAAATATTCGCGTGCTTTGAAGTAAATTTTGATAATTATTAGCACAGTTCATTAACAACAGCGGCTGCTTCCACGAAATTAATTGAGGTCAACGAATTTAAGTGCATACACATCTCAATTAACACGATACTCGCAACGCGATTGCTCCAGTACAGTAAGTGGAGGTTGGAATGCCAAAAAGAAGCTTAAACATTAAAACCATTCAAACTTCTTTATTTTACTTCACATAATATATGGCATACTATCAAACGTTCATTTATTTTTGTTGATATTATAATGAGATATACTGCGAACTTCCACACCTACGTCGGGTGTAGCAGACAATGGGCATTAATTTTCAAAAGCCGAAGGATAGGAATGTCGAAGCTGCGACCTCAGGCAGGTAGAGGTTTTGGCACCTTTATGATCAGATCTTGACGTGTCATAAGCCACCCACGGCTCCTCATTAAGCCGATAGTCGACAAAGGCGTCGGAAGGATCGTAACGCCACAAAGCTGTCGGATTATGTCGACCCGAGGGTCGTCGTCCCGCGGCTCACATGCTACAATTGCACACAATACTGCTTCGAGAACGCCAAAAAGTTAGAAAAATAAGAGGCGGTTGCGCGACGCCTGTTTGTGATACCATCTCGGCGCCTCGAAGCTGTTCCAATCGGTGCCTCAATCCTTAAATTTGACCGTTTTGTAACTGTCTGCATTCTCGAGGTGACAGAGGTACGCGCCGGCGCATAATTAGCCGCATACGTTTTAGGTGTCGTGAAATATTGCAAAGTTTAGAGAATTTAAAACGACGATGCGAATACTGAGAAGCAATAAACGGAGGTTCCGAAATTGAGCAATCCGTTTTGCTTAATGTGGACCTCTCGTGGCTCCGTGAAGCATCGCTCGCTGATTTTTATCGAAGGTAATTTAGCTGTGGTGCAACAGCGACGCTGGAGTCGAGTCGAGGCTACTCCTACGCACAGTTCGGCTGGTACAGCTCGTTATGAACTTGAATTAAATGAATGACGCACTTGTATGAATGAGCGGGAATGAATGTGAGTCGGAAGTGCAAGGCGCGGGGAACACGCTAGTCCATCGCACGTGCATCCGTTCGCTGCATTATATTGCGTATGCTATTATAAACTTAGAAGTTAGAGCTATGTATGTGAGAGCATATACATACCTAGATTATTATTTTTTTTGTTAATAACTCGGACATAAACGTTATTTCACGTATTCATCCCAATTAGGTATATGTTGACAGTAATCTAAATTTGATAAAAATGAATAGATGTGTTTTGTTCGAGTCTTAATAGAGCTTCCTGTAGTGAATATTCGGGTTATAAATTCAACATATATACACATTTATCATCACTTAAAACACGTGTAATATGTTAATTGGTTTTGTTTGTGTTGTTATCAAAACGATGACATAATTCTCGAATGAGTGTCAGTATAATAATTACTCGTGCGTTGACCTTGCTCTTGAGATTAAGATCCGAAGAGAAGTTCCCGATAATGTAAATTGTCAAAATAATTTAAACGTTGTCATATTAAAATTTATACTAACTTACTCTCTTGTAAGATAAAATTTCCGAGAAAAACACTGGATATCAACTCGATAATGTAGGTTAGATAAGGTATCTATACTATCATTGTTACCGTTAATAATTATATTGTGTTTTCCGACCAAATCGGAGACATCCTTAAGAAAGCTAGGTTGCCTAGTGCCCATAACCATAGGGCCTGTATGAGGAGAATTGTGGATGTGAAGGAAGCAAGGGAGTTGTGTAAGGATCGTGGTAAGTGGCGCTCCATTGTCTCTGCCTATCCCTGTGGGAAAAAGGCGTGACAATTTGATTGATTGATTGATTGTATTAATTCGTAGATGCACGATGTATTAATATGTACAGTTTGATATTTACGAAATGAATTTCACACATAATGTACTTGATGGCATTATAACTGCACGTTTATCCATGGAGAATTGTCACTTGTGCTACTTGAAATTAGCAATCGCGTATGGTGAAGGGAGATACCTTAGCAATACTACTTGGTAGGTGTGTTTAAATCATTTTACGGAACATTCCATCGAGGCTAGAGGCCCCAGACTGTTTTATGTACAAGTTTACTTATAAGAGCATTACTGCAAAACCTCCATGTTAATTAATAACGATAGAAACACTGCACCCATTTTAATCAGCTCGGCGGGTGGGCGAGGAATTAAAATTGTGCACTATTATATTATTTTCAATCAATACTCGAAGCGCTAACATGCAGCACCAGTATGCGATCACTTGTTTACTATTTATACACTGAATAAATTTAAATAGGAATTAAAAAAAACTGTATTTATTATTAGTAATTATGGCATACATTTTACAATCAATAACAGGTAACTAACTATAACTATTTAACTATAATATAATTAACAAAAAAATCTTGCATACATTTAATGACGCGTTAGAACGCGATGCTCCGAAGGTAATGTGATATGTTCAAACAAATTCATGAGCAAACTCATTTAAAAGCAGGTAACGCAATCAGCCGTGTACACAATACCTGCATGACAAACATACGAGTATATGGACCCATTTATTAGGCACCAATTGATAAATATTTACTCACTCACAGTTTACCAGCAAATGGTGCACTTAGATTTACAGGCAGGGCACCTTTTGGCGCCAAATATTAATTTTCTAAAGATTACAGTGCTGGCGCCGCTCGGCCCGTCAACGTCAACAAACATGATGGTCTTCAGGCATCAAGCCATTTTCGCACTTAGGCTTAGTCCTTATAATAGCCACAATGCTTTGATGTAATAATGTTTGTTCGTTCAACACGAAATGGATCCAAGCACTCCACTCAATCGCTCGTGAAACGTGTTTGCATAAAATGACTACTATGACTTTCTTATCCCATATGCCTAACGGTTGAGATGGGAACGCACTACAATGTTTCATCTATTTTATTCATTCACTTCATCATACGAGTATATTTTTATATAGTTAAATAACATTGTCTAGCTTATCCGTTATAAAATATTATATTTAGTAATAATTTAAATACTTGTACGTTATCGACATTTGTTATCGCAGATTTTGATAAATTTCGTGTGCAATTTTGTTGCAATTTTTCCCACGATGTAGACTCGCTGTCTGCAGTGTGACATATAGCGTGGTTACGAATGAAAGTTGTTGGCCCATTTATTGCTTGTAAAAATGTATTATTTTTGCTTAGTGCGGATTCAGGGAGCAACGAACTGGTGTTATTACTTGTGCCTATATTTATATAATACATATTACAACTTTGCAAATATTTGATTATATAGATATGTATAATTATACAATTTCTTCGTGTACATTTACTACAAGTAAGTAGTATCATATTTATCTACACATGTTTAAAATTATCATCGTAACTGAAACAAACTAAAATAATCCTGAAACTTTAAACATTTGATATAATTTAATACATATTTAAGATAATTACACATATAATTTAGTTTTATGTGCGTAAATAAAAGAAGGCATATTCTGTTTTTTTTATTATTAAAATAGATCCTAAAGTAGTAGTTTGATGTTATATTTAGACAGAGCTACGCAGCAGTAATAAAAATGATATAAAAAGGCGCGCGTGCGGCTCCGTGTAGACTTCTCTAAATCCTCTCGACCGCGCACTGTCAAAATATTGTCAAAGTGAATTCCGTGCGTCCAATATATTATAATGATTTTCCACTTGGCAATAATCCTAGCGATTTATTTCGATCGCGGCAGATATTAAACCGCATACCGCATATATCTAGCCGAGGCGTCATTCCCGGCGGCGGCGCGGGCGGCCGGTTGTTGAACCAGCTTTCATTAAGGTTGTTCGAACATACGAGGGGATCCGCAATACGGGATGTTAGCTCCCGATCTAGGGATCCGGCGGCGATGTGTCTCATTGTCACTTGCGATTATATTTAGTGGTGATGCTGGGTTACGTCATAACGCCGACTGCGGAAGCGTCTGTCATCTGTTGTCTGTGTAACTCTGGGGCCATGTCCTCCGTTGCTGGACTGCCGGTGCAACTTGCCCACGTGCAATAGATATTTGGCAAGGCCGCCACCGTATCTTTATTACGCGTTTCCGGTAGACCTTCTTGGACTTTTTCCCATCTGACTTTGTGGAAATGCGTGTTGACGTATTGTTTGACGTCATACGTTATTGTTTTATTAACGATTGACATTTTTCTATAAAGTAAGTTTGCTGTGTCACAGTTGAAATTCTATTAAAATAGTAAAACAATTTGATTACTAAATACTTATGTCAATTTGATCGAAAAGAGTGTTATATCATTTGGTAGTACTTGTGGTCGTATATTTTAACAATTCAAATGAAACGATCATTAATTGCAGCCAGCGCTGTGTAACAGTTGACAAGTGTAAATAAATGTAAATTCATGAAGCAGGAAGAGTGTTAGATAGCGGTAAGACTCCGCCCACCACGGTGCCTCCCATCCACTTACCACTTGTACAGAATCTCTTACACTGCCCAGTCTTTTGTTGATCATAACATTATCGGTTCGTCTCAATTATTACCGGTAATGAATATATCAATACAATGTATTATTAAAACCGATACATGATCCGACATTATGTTCGTAATCATGATTTAATTTAATTACCACTAAAGCAATGTTTGTCGAGTAAATCTGGGTTAAACCTGCAATAATCTGTTATCTGGACCTAATGTTTATGTTATGAGTGAAGTTAATTTACGCAGCTTTTAATGGCAGTCAGCAGCGCGACCTGCCTGTATCTAGCTTTTATTTTCGTAAACATTCTGTCCAACTTTATGTTGTTTGAGAAAGTAAGGAAATAATATTGTGAAAAAGTCTCGTTCCAGTTTCAAAATAATCCATATTATAGTTTGATGCGATTGTTAGTATTATAAACGATTTGTTTTAGCACTCAGACATTGTTTATGGCCAGAGGATGTCGGTTTTGATCGCGAGAGGACGTCAGTGGTGTGGGAACTGTCGCGTCGCGGGAGGCGGACTCGACGTGTGCTGCGAACTGTTTATTTTTATTTGTCGATATCGACGATCGGCGCCTGCTCCATTAGTCATGTGACACTATCGACAAGGGATCGGTTCTCGTCCCTCTTTAATTCCAGTCGACGCCCGTGAGACTGGACTTGCAGGAATATGTAAATGTACAGCCATCACCACAAAACAACTGAACGATGCTAGTGTTTGTACTTATTGCGAGCAAAACAGATGCAAAGCGTCCATTTTTTACATATCTATCTATTCATTTATGGTTATTTGATGGGCGTTATAGTACGTAGGCAGAAATATAAAGTTAATATCATATGAATGGGTATTCTTAATATTACATAATACTGCAATGACAGGATTAAGTTTGTCGATTTATCCATATAGTCTGTGGGCGTCTCGGGGTCAATGTTCTTAGCCCGCTGAGTCACCATATGCGACATACTAAGACTCTATCATATTATTGCTTTCTTATAAGGCTTTTGAGCTTAAATAATGCATGTTATGCAACTGGATACAGTTTGCGTTGTCTCACTTGCATGTAAAACGAAGCCGTGGGAGTTGAAAGAGCGATCGCAAATGTCGGAGGGTTGTTTAAATGCAGATGCGGCCGTAATGTAGCACTCCGTTCATAAATTGCGTTTTTAATTTTAAATGAGTATGGAAATCTTAGATCTTTAACACCTACAACTGCACGCGTTGTATTTTAATGTGTTTATTGATTTCTAAATGCGTTTTACTGAAATATAAAGTAGAAAATGTGTTGCTTTTGTAAATATATTTTGCATGTAGTTTAGATATTATTCGTCTGATTTCGATTTCGCAGAAATGCTTTTATATTAACGCGAGAGACAAGAAACAAAATTGAGAAAGAACTTGCAATTTAAAAGCGATTTTGTTCATAAACACATTTTTCTGTTCCCATTACTTTGCACCTTAAGCGGCATGTTATCAAAGCTGACCTTTAACTCGCCTTTTGGTCGCTCTCACTCTTTTTATTTGGCTGTACACATGATCCTCTGATGCCTTCCTAATTGGTATTCCGTGGGCACGCCCGTTTAAGATGGTATCGATGTTTGTGGCTTGGTGCGAATGCCGCGTTCCTTCACGAAGGATCTACCGACTGCGCGGACGTTGCGTTGTTGCGTCGACATAATACAATACTTTTAATAGTATTGACATAGATTTAGTTTTTAAAAAATTTATAATTAATGTGCTTTGCAATAAAAATGGATAGATTTTTTACGCGTGCAAATCGGTCAACTACGACTAGGAATTAAACGCGGTAACTATCGCTTAACGCGCATAATAATACTAGCAGTAATATTCTGATGCTAGTATTATGAACTACCGAAAATTAATAATAGAATTCTATTTAATTATTTTATCTTATTTTATTAATGTATGGGTTAAATTAAATATACGATATTATTGAATCGGTATGCAAAAAAATAAGAAAATTTTTAACAAAATTTTGATTGAAGAAACATATGATACGAGTATATTTCCTGTAAGCACGTAAAGTACGTTAACTCGATATAAGACATGTATTAAAGGCATTATCGTATTATCGATCAGCGTCCTTAAAGCGGTGTGCAATTAGTGCTTTCCTTAAACGCTGCGAATGCGGACCTCCCGCGCGAGGTGACCGGCGGCCGTCCTCTTTATGAAATTATCAGTAAATTGAGAGATAACCGCTCCCTGACGTGCTAATAGCACCTTCCATGTGTTCTTCTATTTATTCATCACTACATCGCCAATGAAGCAACTACACGGCTACGGTTCATGCCAAGCGAGATATTAATATCTTTACAATGTGTATTTATAGTATGTCGTTAATTTAATTTTGTCAGGTCGACTATACGTTCAGTTAGCTTTAGCAATTTACTTTTTGCTCAGAGGCGGTAAGACACATATGTACACAGGTAGTGTGCGACGCCGCTGTGGCGCCGGAGTCGCGGCCGCGGCTGTTCGCAAAGGGCGGTGGGTTCTCCTTAAAAGGTGCTGTCACTTATGGAGAGGCCTTTCATAACACTTAATAAGATGCAGTACAACTGTAAAATTTCGTGATGGATGCATGAGAGCAGTCACGAGGTGGCCGACGGCCGTGGGACATCGTTACGTTGTTTCAACGGCTGTGTTTTTTCCGCCCGCTAATTGCACCGTTCGGATATTTAACTGCTCCGGATTGTCTTAAGCGGCGGCACGCGCGCAAACAATTCACCTTTATATTTTAAACCACTTATCTAACTATATCGTTTCCATTCAATTAATTTCAAATGATTTTTCAGAGATTCTTCTTCCACATTTAATGTGAATACTCAGACATTTTACGAGGCGTTCGATGTTAGATAGGTATGCACGTTGGAAAGAAATGAAGTGTTTTAGACGAGAGCAAAACTTTCTCGTTGACAAAGCGATAGTTTAATACTGTTGTAAATTGTAGATAAGTTCACTTGTCAACACTTTCGTTTTGGAATTTCCGTGTAATAAAATGTTTTCATATATTACTTAAAGTTTTAATTTCGCTATTATGTTATTATATTTAAACTTCTTATGTATGACACTTTAAAATCTTTTATTTAAAATGTTTATCTATGACAGTCTCCTAAACTTGTAAAAATAGCACTGAGGATTTTATTATTACAAAAGAATATTTTTAGTGGATGAATTCAAGGTTGTAATGCGAAAACAACTTTCCGACAATGATCTTGGGAACATAATAATAATAATAATTATGTTTATGAATAACTATAATTATTTATTAACCATTGATATAATTCAATAGCTCACTCATATTCCACGAATACACATTTTTATTATAAGAATGGTAGACAGTTGGTGGTCATTTGTCCAGTCTGCCTACACGTGAGCACCATCAATTTTAAATGTACAGACCGTAAAGTGGTTTAGTTGCGAGATCAGCTTGAAAGTGGCGAGTTCCAACTAGGCCGGAATAGTGGATACGACTAATATTTACACTTATGTATCAGTTGCCTCTATTTATGGACCGCACGCCAACTTAACATCAGGCAGGGAAGCTGAGCTGTCCTATGTCGAGCTACAATAAAACAATGTTATGAACATAGAATAATGACGCTTTGTAGCGCGGCGAATTATAAATCTATGGTTATGAATAAAAAATAAACGGAAACGTTTCTCGATCAAATAGAGGGCTTTCCTAAAAAAACGCTCTATTGCCTTCCTGTGGGAGTTAGGCGTGATATAATGATTGACCACCCTGAACCAACACCGAACTTGGTACTGAAAATATATTAATTTCAAAACAAATCTAAGCATTGGCAATAACAGTTTCTACGAGTACTCCTTCTAAACAAAACTCTATCTATCAACATCATAATTGTCACATCTTTAATTTCCTCAGAGACTGTGGACTTACCCTGCTTTTTAAGAATGTACCCTCATCTTTTGGGTATTTCCCGTTTTAAACTCAAATCAAATAAAACGAGATGATCACTTATATTCTTGCTCTTTGCCTACAATACTCAGAGCCAACACGACAATATAATCAATACTACGGGAGTAATAGATCTTAAGGTAACAACAATAAATTTAGTATCGTTATTGTCACAATTAATAATAATAAAGACATGGTATATTTTATAGTACTGTCTGTCGATCCGTGACACTTAGAGACAGGCGATCACGTTTTTCATTATGGTTTTACATAAGCCTAACTCTATGATGTCATGTTTAGATAATTACGAGTTATTTTTATTAATTAAGACCCCAAGTACTAATTGTAATTAGTTTATATTTATTGCACTACAATAACTGTTAGTTTTACGATGCACTCAATCACACCTCGGTTAATAAAGTTGATTATTTAATTTTAATTTATGGATTTGGTTCATTCCATCAGGCGGTTTAGGACTGTCATAGATTTATTTGTCCTTTACTAGTGTTTTTTTTATAGAGACTTGTCATCTGATCCATGAGTTATTTAAATCGCCAAGAACGCCGACGACTGAAAGTACCAATTCAGTTCACGGTACTATTAGTCGCTGTCACTATGCCTGCCAAAGACTAATATTGACTAATATTGTTGCAAATAAATTCATTTTTCCAAATGTTTTCCATTACTTTGAATTACAAACTTGGAGAAGAAGAATATACGCACTAACCTTATTCAATCAATCAAATTGTCACGCCTTTTTCCCACAGAGATAGGCAGAGACAATGAAGCGCCACTTGCCACGGTCCTGACACAAGTACCTCGCTTCCTTCACATCCACAATTCTCTTCATACAAGCACTATGATTATGGGCACTAGGCAACTCAGCTTTCTTGAGTTTGTCTCCGATTTGGTCGGAGAACACCCTTCTCGCATCCACCCACGCATCCATCCACGTCCGATTTATAAATTTATAAATTTCTTTCGTCATTCATCCTTTTCACGTGCCCAAACCCTCGATCCCTTTGTCAATCCTTGTCACATCTCCTGTTAAACCGCATATATCGCGCACTGTGCTATTCCTTATTATATTTCAATTCAATTAAAAATATATTAATAGTTAAACTCGAATAATAAACTCGAATAAACTCAATTAAAAATATATTAATAGTTAAACTCGAATAAATCTATCTCAGGTAGGTCGATGTACTAAGATCCGTCGTGTTCAAACCATAAAACACCAAGAAGGAGGATGCTGCGTCTGACGAGGCTCATATCAACAACATCACTTGATATCGATCATACAATTATCTAGCACTAAATTATTTACCTAAACGACATAAACTTAAAGTTCATTATTGTATGCATTTGTAATGTCTAGGTAACAGTGTAGTACAGCTTTCCAAATAGGGTGTGTGATCCGAAATAGGCAGCAGTCTTCAAGGGCAGGTAAATTAATGCTTACTTAGTTTTATTAGTCATTATTATTTATTTAACAAAATACAAAAATTCAATATTAAATCTCCTTTTCGCTCAATCTTTTCTTCTCGTGTAAAGCCAACGTGATACATGATGTACAAAATATGGAACACCAGTGACATGTAATGAATTGCCAATATTAACTAAATTTTGTATCAAACAAATACAGCTATATTGTGGTTGTAAAGGCTACCGTGGTGTAGTGGAAGTGTGGTTACGTAAACCGAGAGCACTTGCCGGTCCCATGTATCTTTGATATATGACATTGGTTGTCCTGTTTCTATGATACAAACACTTGGAATAGAAATATAATAATAATAAAGGAAAGAAGACATCGTGTCAGGATCATGAAAAGTGATTAATTGAACTACATATATTTATACAGTCAGCAGCGTCATAAAGAGAGTTGTGGATGTGAGGAAAGCAAAGGAGTTGTGTTAGGATCCTGGAAAGTGGCTCTTCATTGTCTCTGCATATCTGCCGGTGGATCCCACAGGCATGAAAATTTAATAGATTAATTGATCAGCAGCGTCTCTCTTAAATATAAAATCAAATACAACTATAACCCATGCTATACAAATACTCTTGTCTAATAATCAAACTAATCATCTCACGTCGTCGGTTAAAAACGAATCAGGCACGTCTTGTCACTTAAACTTAATTGTTTAGTAAACTATAACCGTATAAATTACAAACTATTCTAATCATCACTAATTAAACTGGAGGTTAGTAAGTCACTTAGTGCAAATTGAATTATCAGCCTCAAGTAGTTAGGCTGGAGAGTAAACGAGGACGATGGTGTTGAAGACTGGTTCGCTTGTATTATTGTCTTAATATTCATTTTGATTTGTAAATTGTTTATTATTAACTAGCTGTACCCGCGGTTTCACCTGCGTAAAATTAGGTTTATAACACAGTCATAAAAAAGGAGGAGGTTCTCAATTCGAATGTATATCCCTTTTTATGTTCGTCTGTCATTTTTATATGAGTTATTGAGTTATAACAATAACTCTCATAAAAATGACAGACGAAATAAAAATAAGTATAGAAAAATTCCTAACAGCTGAAACTATAGACAATTGGAAACTATAGTAAAATATATATTTTTTAAAATTAAAAGTATCATATGTTACTTCTAGTACCTCCAAATATAGGTGTACAAAGTTTTATGGTGATCAGTTAAGTAGTTGTTGCGTGAAAACGTAACAAACAAACTCACATTCACATTTATAATAATAGTAGGATTACAGTTGCTTTAGACCTTATTCTGATTGGATAGTCTTGAATTTGTATAATATTTAATATTCGTTGTAATACAATTTTATTGTCTTTTTATCACTAAACCAAGCTTTACTAAAATTAGCTAGAGAGCGTATGTTACGAGAGCAAATGCATTTATCTGTTGTTAACCAGATGCAACATAGTTTATGTGTCGCGCGGAAATACCCATTGATTAGTTTGTTTATTATTTATTTAACTTTAAAATATTAATAACTACACAATACATACACAATTTTTATTCTATTTATTATTAGAATAACTTTCATAATACCATTTATTTAACTTTAAATTTAAACTAACCAGATAAAATAAACTGAAATTAAATAAGAAATCATGACTGCATACGTAAATATATGATTTGAGCACACAATATTATTTAATATTCTCACTTCTTAAACTGTTAAAGTAAATAATTTTATTAGAATATACGTCCGTCACAATTCTTTTCATTTTCAGGGTCTTAGTATTTTATTTATGGAATGGATTTTATTTAGCTATTTAAGTAGAATAATTAATTAATTTTAATCTATAATTTGATTCCTAATCTTAATTTGTTTTACTGTCTTGCGACATGTAACATTGACTAGCCTGATGGTAAGTAAGGGGCAGGTCATGAGTACCGACGACTGAAAAACCTGATTCAGTTTTCGGATGCTTTAGTCGCTGTCACTATACCGACCAAAAAAACAATTTCGGTAAATTTTGTTTAAAATTAAGTTTCAACTTGTAAATTTTCACCTTGACACGTCCGTTAGGGAGGAACCACCTTCTTTATTCACGCAAAAATAATGTTGGATTCAGTTATGAACAGCAAAACTTTTTTTGTAATTTGTAAACTTTTTTGAACAGCAAAACTATTTAAATAATGTGTAAGTGTTATATAGGTACTTGTATATGTTTTGTAACATTGTGTTTCATTGAGCGACATTATGACCTTGAATGGTAACAAAACTTTAAGAGACTCTCTGAAAGTATTTGCTGCTGAAAACCAAAACAAAGTAAGGAAAACTTTAAGGAAAATAACTTTAGTATCTATTTTATCTAAGATAAACTATTTAAAAACAGAATTGTTATCTAGTACCAGAAGTCTAGCAAGTTACTTAGAGAAAATTTTAAATTTCATACAAAAAATGAGGTCTCTGCCTACTTTAACGCCCTTCTGGAATCGTTCAGATTATTAATGTTTTTTAATTGTGGCTCAATAATAACACCCCGCCTGATGTTAGGCTGGAGTGCGGTTCGTAAATGGAGACGTCATTTACGGACCGCACTGTTAAATAACTCTGCACGTAGCCGTCGCATCGACTATGTCGGTCTGGTTGAAATCGGCAACTGTCAAGCTATTCCGGACTGAGTCACTTCATGGTCTGTACACTTGAAAGTGTTGTTACTACCCCGGATCGGGCAAATGACCAGCAACTGTATGTCTACCACTTCTAATTTCTTTTATTGTTTGGTTTGAATCAAGAATCGTATACTTACAGTAAGTAGGCAAACATGTCACTCTTGCGCAGGGTTGATGACAGCTTCGTGTCTTAGCGTACGCTGACATTGAGCTATAATCAAAATATTCATCACATGTTCCCTTTTAATTCTTCCATTAGCCGGCATAGTGAGGGCTTTTTCCCAGCCACACTATGCCGTAAACTAAAACGGTTTTTGAAGTCGTCGGCGCTGTGGACCTCCCCTTGCTTACCCTCAGGCACGTAGAAGTCAAATGACACTAACTGTTGTTAAAATGTTCTAGTGTTTAGTTTGCCATCATATATAATTTCATTTATTCTAAATTTAAAATGCTAATACTTGAATATTGTTCATGGTTGTGATGTGGTTTTTATTTTAAACATAATTGTACTAACTACATTTTATAAGTATAACATATATATATATATATATATATATAGATTGTATAGGTTATTACTAAATTGCTGTTTCATTTTTGCAATTATAATGAGTACATAGAAATAAATAATAAATTATTTTCTTTTAAACAATTGTAATCAGGATTGTGTTGGTTGTTTATGAAAAGGTTGTCTCGCACTATCTACCTATATCTGTGTGATAACATACTAATGTTGTTTTAGTTTTAAGTAATAAACGTTTGTCATACTCAGTGGAATATGAAATGATGTTTCATTCATATTTTGCATTTGTTTGTGTCTTCAATTTATACCCATCATAAGTAATGAGTGTGTCTTGGAACTTTTAAATAAAATAGTGCGGATTATGCATGCGTACGCGCAGGCGGCCCTGAGCTATCGCGGCATTGTATTCAAATAGATGGTTTGTCATCGCCGACCTGACTGAACGCTGACTGAACGACATGTTGTGGCTCTTCAAACCTTCACAGTGACACTTTGCTTGTATATTTTAATTTTGTTTCAGCATGCCTACATAAATATAAATACAAAATATTTAAAATATCACTACTATTCGCCACTATGTGTATCTTGTATCTTGTCTCCTCTGTGCACATATATTTAAAAAAGGAAATAACCTATTGTAATAAATTAATCTTGTTAAGACCTCACGCGATTATATAATATAAATGAATATAAGTATACAAATAATCGGATTGTATAGATAATACAAATTAATATCAACCAAGAGAATCACATTTAATTATAAATAGATAAAAAAAAAGTGAATTGATATTATTTAATAACGGAAGCTGGGTTGCGTTTAAAAAATAAGTCCGAAGCAACGCTTGAGTTACCACCGACAATAGGTCGGTCACAAATCTCATCAAACGCCCAGAGCGGCGGAACATGGTAACGAATTAATGAAGGTAAGAGATCAAATTGTCTGTTCGTCAAACAATCGAGGGAGTGGTTAGCCGTCGTTGGTTACACGCAAAAACTCAACCGAAACGCTAATAAATCTTTATTGGCGCTGCATGAAATTTATAAGACGTGCCGTCGCGTCGCGTAAATAATTGCTATCTGGGGTGATTTTGTTAAACATAGGTGTTCTCATGTTGCGGTATGTAACGGCGTTCAAAATAATAACAATTAACGTCAATTTATAAATTATGACAACAATATTATCTAACACAAAGTATGTATATAGTAAAGTAAATAACTAACAAAAAGGGTTAGTTAGTTATAGACCATGTCTAGATTTTAGATATTATAAGTTACGAGCCTAAGTACGAAAAAGTGTGTGTAAATTACAATTAATCAGTAAGTTTTATCAGAACATATTTAAATATCGATTTATCATGTTATTTTATTAAATTTATCGTATTGAGGTCAACTATTTTTAGAAGATGACAAAATACGAGTTAAATTTAGTAAAAAAATATAATGCGTATCATTATAACTTGTTTGAGAAATAAAATTAATTGGACAGGTTTGTACAACACTTTAATGACAATAAAATAAAAAAACTTTTAAACGCGTAATTTTATATTTGAAATAGGAATAATAATTTCCCTTACAGGTATTGTACATTTGGTACTTAGCAAAATTAGTATTATCTGGTTATTATCATGGAGTTATTATCTAGCAAGATAACTTTCACTGGAATTAATTATTAAATGATTAAAATCAATTAGATACATGTACTATAATATCTTAATTGATTTATTCTTGTCTTACAGATATATAATATGTTTTTAATTTTTGGCAAACAAGACATAATTCTGTGAGCGGCAACTTTATGTGGTAAATGAAAACTGTAATGAGAAATAATCGCATCACAAAAGTGCTGAAAACAACACGAGATATAAACAATGTGCAGTGAAAGTCGTTTATCGTGTGCGCAGACGCAGCCGGAACGATCTGTCGGCGCTAAAGGCTTGCTCACATGACAGGACGAAGCGACACAACCTCAACAAAATATTGCGCGCAATTGATTATTACCATTGTTAAAAAATAACTTTTGATAACAATCTATTTAATATGTTATTGCTAATAATTTAATCTGTGATTCAATGATAATGAATGTGTAAGGATCGTGGACAGTGGCGCTCCTTTCTCTAAGAAAATTGAGGCGTGACATTGATTGATTAACAATAATTATATTAAATTATTTACGATATAGTAAAATTATAAGTAAAAACAAGTGCAGTTCAATATAAATATGATTGTTTACCTGTTTATAGATTGCCGGTAGTGAGTGTGTAGCTTCCCTAATTCGTCGTAGTAAATGTTCACACCATATTGTAGAGTTTATTAACGCGAATGTTGGCGTCCAAGCTCGCCCATTAATCTCCATATAATTAAATGATCAAGTGAAATTATATTTAGGCACGGGAAACGGGGACGCGCCTACGCATGTCGCGATCACCCAGACGCTCCTCTCCCCCAATTCTGGCGTTGCTGAAAAACACCTTAAATTATAAAATTGTCACACTCTGCGTTATATTTACTAATGTTATCGTGCGTCTAAGTTATACAGATAGTAAATAAAATAAATATTGCATTTTAAAGTAATGGAAGGTTATCTTTAGGAGAAGTCATCTAAATGGATAGTTTTGATTCGTAATTTCAAATGAATATATATTTATGTGTTAGATGCATTTAAAACAAGCTTTGTACTTAGTGTTATCATAAGCTTTCTAGTGTCATGATAGCTAAGGCACAAAACTAATAAGTATTCTTGCTTAGTGAAATCGTCGAGGAAAAATCTTGAGTTCTATTAACATAGTAGAAAAGCTAGTTTTAATCATAATTGGCTGTTATCCCCACTATGTCTCGAGGCAGAGCGCGTGCAGAGCCCCGCCTTCGCGTCGCATACACTTCACTCTTCATAATATAAATTGCATACATAATATTATTCGACCTGTAGATCTACAATTAAAATTTGCATTCCGTCCTCTGATTGATAACTCTGTTGGATGGAAGAGCCGAGGCGGTGACTTCAATTTGAACCGCGTAGGTGTGACGAATGGAATTAATGTCTCATTCATTAACATATAAATATTTACACGGACTGTTTATATTTGCTATTAAACTCAATTACTTTGCGACTATTGTTTTCAGCGTGTACATTGTCTGGCTCAATTTTGGAATTCAATTATACTTACAATTAAGTTTTTCTTCGACATTATTTAATTAAGTTAATCATTAAGGAGTGTATGTGGATAGAATGAGGAATATTCCAGTGCGCGATAGATGTGGTTTGAAAGAAGATGTAGTGAGAAGGATTGACAAATGCTCCAAGGAAAAAGATGAGTTAAAGTATACTGACGAAAGGAATTCATAAATCTGATGTAGATGAATGCGTAAACGAGGCAGACCCAGAAGTGTGTTTTCTGTCAAAATCGGAGACATCCTCCAGAAAGCTGGGTTGCCTAGTGCCAATAACCGTAGAGCTTGTATGAAAAGAGTTATGGATGTATAGGAAGCGAGGAAGTTGTTTCAGGATCGTGGCAAGTGGTGCTCCATTGTCTCTGCCTATACCTGTGGGAAAAAGGCGTGACGATTTGATTGATTGATTGACATATTATCAACTCATTTAATTGTCCCAATGCTGGGAAAAGGCCTTCCTCTCTATTTCCACGACTCGCGACAACTTCTTCCGCGATGTCCTTTTCGCGATATACGGCAGAGACGACCTGCCCATTTTTTCATTTCGGTTCGGCGGCTTTTTCGTATATTTGCGTTTTGGAGAGCAGAATAGTGTTTTGAATTTTATCAGTGAGAGTTAAGCTTAGAACGATGCGCTTAGAGGCTCTTTGAAAAATCTCAAGTTTATAAATGTAAGTCTTTGTAAGTCATACAATGACAAAGTTATTTTAGAAATTGTATTCGTAAAAGACGGACATTATACATATGTAAATATATTATATAATAGTGGTCAAAATAGTACGCATCTGTCTTCGGTCGTACGAAGCGTAAAATTTGCGAAACATTTTTTGAGTTTGTTTTTATGAGGTGCAACTAAACGACATACTCATTCTACAAACATTTGTAGAATTATACTTAATAAATTATATGCGATATTTTTGTGTAGTACTCTTGGCACGTTTCCATGTTTATTCCGTTATCATATTCAATAACAACCTATCATTTTTATGTTACAATTTTCAGCAAGAATATAATTCTATATAGAATTGGTCGGCTAATTCTACATACATACTATATAAAATTAAACGCAGTTTAGACAAGCATTAAACATATTTTAATGCAATTTTGTACCACAAACTGACGTTTGACTGTATGTAAACCTAAGAATATGCAGAAGAATCTCTTAAGTCCAAATTCTTTGGTGTAAATACGCTGTTTTAAATATTTTTTGTAGTAAGAGACTGAAAAAGTCAAGAAATATGTTTTATTTCATTAGTATAGGATATAGAAAAGGCGACTGAGGCAACCGTGAGTTAAATCATTACCATCAGGCAAGTTGAGGTCAGATGGCAAGTCTCAATATTAAAATAAAACTATGTACTAATTGTCTAAAGTGCGTTTATTTTTTTGTAGTAACAGGATTCATATTGAATACATCATGAGAATTGAATACATTATAATTACAAGTTGACAGAACCACAAAAATAGCTATGTAGATAGGTACCATTTATTGAGTACAAAATTTATATAATAACCAAAAACGAAACAAATTGTTTGGAAATATTATTTTTAAATATCACATTATAAAACCTATGAAAGAAATCTTTGCTTCTACCGGAAAACGAACGCGGGACTTTAAGCATAACGAACTGGTATGCTAACCTATACGCCACGTCATTGTCTCATCATAGAAAGATCCAGAATTACAAATAATTTCCTCTATACATAGGTTTTTAATAAATAAAATGATATTCTAATAATGCTTATTATAAATTGATAATTTGTCTCGGCTATTAAGTTTATTCCAGCAAAGTGTATCGAGCCACTCATTTGAAAGCCTGTTTCATCATCTTCTGATAAGTGCAATGTAAACTTGTCATGTACGTGTAGATAACTCATGCAAAATTGGTTCTATTTTCATATGTTAACTGTATAATTAAAATTTAAATAAAATTTATAAAATATACCGACAGTTTTAATTTATAATAACTTTTATGAAAGAATTTTTAATCTATTTTTTTATTGTAATTCGACATCTGACCTCAACTTGCCTATTGAAAGAGCTCAGTCTAACGACTGAAAAAACCGACTCGGTTCATTGTTGCCACAGTCGCCTGAACTGTTCAGGCAGGCCACTATACTTTTTTACTATGATGCGATAGATGCGGAGAAAACATGGGCAGGTTTCTATTAACATTTCATTTGCTAATTGTTTAACAAATAATGGAGGCACCGAATCGAGCAGTAATAGAAAATATGATTGTACACTTTATAAATCCTTTTCGTCAATTTCTTTTTATCCATTCTTTCAATGTGGCCAAAATTTTAGTGCCATTTTATAGTAAAATACACAAAACAAATATGTTTTTAATTTAATAATTTCTAATGTTCTTTAATATATTAAAGTACATTGAACAGTGATATGTAGAATATAATTGTTCCATTATAAAGTAATATCAAATATATAATCATCTACAAAGAATTACCTAACAAAGGAGTGCCTAATACAAAATATAAAAGGTTTCATACATGCAAAAAGCGTAAACAAATAGCACTTTTTGTTATTACAAAATTGTTGCAAATATATCAAGTTCGGCAACCCGTTTAATTAGGTAACTTAAAGTTCATAATTCACCAACTGTCACCACCTCGTAAAACTGTCTCGTATTTTGCTAAAGTTTAAAAACGGCGCTTAACAGACATCTACATGCTCAATAAGGAAGGCGAATGATTTATATGATTTTTATGGTTCCTACTAATTGGTTCGACAATGTAAACGGCCTCAAAATCGGCTTCTTGCATTTTAATCAGGAACACTGGAAATAAACATATAAATTGAATTATGGACAGATCGGACGAGAAGAACCAGTCACAATTGCGACAGGCGGGCGCCGCAGCTCGTCAATGGATACCTATGAAAATAAATAAAAACATCCAAAACTTGCTCGTTTATTCACAATAATAATATTATTTTATTCTTCTCTTATAGGTGCACTTAGCTTCTTATTGATGCATCAGACTTAAAACGGAATGGATAATCTTAACGGCCGAGTTTTACGAGTTTGCGCACATTTTATTAAATTTATAGCTACTACTGATTTAATCCTTTTGTAATTCATTTATTTAATATGCCTCACGAGAAAATATTTATCGAAGTGTTTTCTTGTTTTGGTATAAAAATGAGGAAGACTTGCCTAGTGGTATTTACCTTGTGACTAAAGATGTGTTTCTCGGCATACTTCGTAAATATCCCATTTTTTATGATTATTTTTTTATTGGCCATTTGAAATAACTTTGAATAGGTGTTGCTTTTAACATGTAGATAAAAATGTATTTTTCAATATCTATAAAATTTAATTCACCGTATTAATATGTGATAAGCATAGATCTTAGACATAACAGTAATTTAGAATGGTAGGCAGAAGTTGATGGTCATTTGTTCAGTCTACCAATTCGGCGTAGTTCCGAGTTTCGGCATCTGTTAAAGGTTAATGGATTTCAACTAGGCCGGCATGGTGGACGCGACAGCTACTTGCAATCATTTAACTTAACATCATTCAAGGACCGCACTTTAGCTTAACATCGATAGGGCGGGGTGCTGTCATATGTAGAGCCACAATAAAAAAAAGAAAATTTAAAAATAAACATCAACGGTTATTTTTTTTAAACATAGATGTACTGCAATAATTGCGTTCATTCATAAAATTGTTTGTAATTTCACCATCCGTTTTAATATTACTTTAGATACAAGTTTTGAGATGAAGGGGCGACATTAGTAGATTCCTATGTGAATGGCAGATTATAATCGTTGTTACATATCTCAGATTCTCAACGTTATAACGTCGTGTTCGTATTTAATAGAGGAGTTTTTGCTTTCATTTCCCGCAGCTCGAGTAATTTTCCTTCCTTTCGAACACTGTTCCTTTCTCAAAGGCTATGTACTTAACTAGGCTTTGACATTATTAAAAACTAGATGACTCGTAAGAGCGAGAACTTGATCTCTTACACCCTCATGATCCATTAATCATTGATTTCGTTTATTGGTAAACAAGTAGAAATCCAAGGGAGCCATAGCGCCTTAAAAAAACAATTGAGTTTACGGTTGAACCTTATTATGGAAATTCCCAAATCAGCAAAGAGACAATAGATTAATTAGAGAGAATGTTTTCGGGGGATATAAAAATGAATGCCTGCACTACAAGATATAGATTATGAGAGTTCTTTATTTTTTTTATTGTGTTTATTGTGCCTTTCCCAAATCAAGTGAAAGTGTACATTATTTTTTACATTTCTACACTACGCCACTAAAAGTGTATCATAGAAACAAGACGACCAAATTACATCCAAAGATATATTTTTACTAGTAAGTGGTTTAGAATCGGGCGCTTTCGGTTTGCGTGACACTACATCACACCACGATCACCTTTTTAAGTTTAAAAGGTAAATAAACAAAAAAATATAAATAAAATATTATGCATTGAATGAATTAAGAAAATTTTCCTTTAGGTAAACAGATGACGTGATTGCACAATTGGCTTTAATAAGTATTACGTTACCACACATTTATTTGCACAAATTAAGAATTTCAATTGCAATTTGTACCTTTTGCTTTACGCAATAGAATCGCTAATTGATTTTATTGTTTTACTCATTTATGATTCTATATGAAGAGATATATTCGTTATCAGAGGTTTAATATGAATGAGTGGTTGTTTGATTGTTCTATATTGCAATTTTATTAGTAATTATTTGCTCTACATTCTTTAAGAGCACCTAGTTTCACCTATCTTCAAGTAGTGTTGTATTTATTTTATTGTTAAATTGTTTGTTTTGTTGTTTTGATATGAAAAGAGCCTAGCATAGTGGATGTGACTGCTACACATCCACTATGCTGGTTTTTTTCATTCATGGACCGCAGTCTAGCTTAAAATCAGGCGGGGTGCTGTCATAATAGACGATTGTTAAGGATAAAACGGGGTCGAATTGGAAGATTGATTTTTGATTAATAAGAAGATAAAACAAATTAATAAAGCAGTTTGCAGTGTATGAATCATAACCATAGAGCCTGTATGATTTGTGGATGTGAAGGAAGCGAGAGAATTATTCAAAGTAATGCTTTATTATCTCTGTCTATCCTTGACGGAATTGTGGTGTGATAATTTGATTGATTGATTGCTTTTAATTAACAAATCTATATTTGTAGATTTACTATACCAATACTCAATAATCTACAATATCGATACATGAAAAATAGGTTTTCAGTAAATTGTACTTTTAAATAATATTTATTTAAATAGAAAAATATATTTTAATTTTACATTTTAAATAGTTATCAAAATGTCTATTATTTGCGAGGAATGTGAATTATACTCGTTAATTTAAATTCTTGACACTCTTAACTATTTCTAAATAATTTTAAATATAAAAACTTCAAATCTAAAATAGATTTAAGTATGTCTTTCCTTAAACCTTAAAAGATAAGTCGCAATATTTTTTTTTACCATTTAGTAATATATTCATAATTTTTAATAAAGTTAGTTGTTTTAAGTCATTATATTGTCATTTATTTTTTAATATATTATTAATTTATGTCTTTTATGTTAAAAGGGTAATGTGAGAAGCTATACTCTTAAACCAGGTGCGATGAATATTAAATAAACTGTAATAAAGATCTATCATAGACCGCACGTCGTCATTTCTGTCATTTTAAATTAATAAAATTATTTAACATTAATTATTTCTATTGATTATTAATTATTTTGTATTATATATTATATGATTCCTTTACGACAACTGACAATGTATATACTATGATATACATAGATTTAATAGATTACTTTTGTTTAGTTAGGTATAGGTATAGCCTTCCTGGCTATATCTATACCTAAATGTATGATATATGTATGATTCATAGCCTATTCTCAGATTAAAGGCAATTCTTATATGTCAGTTATCGCGTCTCGCTAAAAAGTTTGAAATATTTAGAAATTTACATATTTTATAACGTTTTTTAGTCAAAGATATAAATCTAGATTTTTATTTGACTTTAAAGTATTTTATTGTGTAAGCTGAAGTGTGGTCCAAGAATGGAGGCGACTGCTTTACTACAGGTTAATAATTTCAAGTATGAATCACATCACTATGGCAAGCTAGTTGGAACTGCGTCGCTTCACGGTCTGTACACCTAAAAACGGCGGTACTGCTTACCACTCTTGAAATTTTAGGAAGCAAAGTATAATAAAATTTTGTTTAAAAGAAACATTGTTACGCATTTGTCTGGTGTGTTCTTTAATTCACATATTATAGTAATATTAGCATTAGGCGGAGCAGTTCCAGCGGCAGACACCTGTTGGTGACACCTGATATGTCAGAGATTTACATAATACGCGCGTCTCGCCACAATGACTCGTGACGTCATTCACCAACACAAACCACACATATATCAAGAAAACGCCACAAAAAACACCATTTAATACACTCGGAAGCCATCCACTCTCCACTTTTACGAACTTCAACCGGATGCTAATATTCATGTTTTATTAAAATACATTTCGTCAATCCGTATGTTTCCATTCATCAATATATAGCTGGTTTTCATTATTCTATTCGAGGCGGGTCGTTAACCGCCCTTGACGTGTCCACATTCTGTTGCAATCAAGGTAATGTTGCATTCGTTAAGGAAAAATCAATGGTTTTTCAATTGTTAGTGTGCCCACTAGTAGTGCGCCATTTATTAAGCTGAAATGGTCCGCGCAGTCAATACAATGAATGTCAAAATATTCCGCTTAAGGATAATTTGGAGCGAGCAATTTATGCGCTGCCCACGCGCGCTGAAATACGGCATACGCCTCTTTTTGATCCCTTTTATGTAGAGGATTTATTGTCAGTGGTGTCGAGCCTTCGTAACACATGCATACGCTAGGACCTTCGTGCATACATCACACATTCGTACTTACTAATATCGTTTCGATCTTTAGTTATGAGCTATCTATGATTTACACACGATAAATAATTGCACATAAATCAGTTTTATGACTATATAACGTACGGCGTAAAGTAACACATGAGCCATAATAGCCTATGCTACAAAAATATTATTTATTAATCAATAAATATAGTGAGATAATGTGAAAGAGGCATCGGATGAGAAGCGTCGCGAAAGTACATTTCACTGGTGAGAAGATCTGGCGTGTGGCCAACGTTTCCGAGAAACCATGAGAAGTTACGCCATGTCTCGCCTCGCATTTGATGCCTAAATCATGTCGGAGATAATATTTACTCAAATATAATATATCGAATACTTACATATATAGACGGGAATCAGTGTCGGGTGACTCCGAACGGCTGGGCGGGTGTAGACAACGCGCGATCTTGGCACGGAACTGTGTCACTGAAAACTTACATTTACGAATATAATTTAATAGCATTCATTTCTCACTTTTGTTAAAGCTATTACTGATAATAAATTGTTAGCATGAAAATAATATAATGTTTGTTACAATGTAACTCGGTTTTGATCTATTTCCGTTGTCTCGTAAAATCTTAAATAGAATATAAAGGAATTGTTTATGATCTAATATTGCATTAGTTGTAGGTATATTTAAATATGTCTCATAAAGTGTGATAACCTATTAAGGTTCATGATTGGTGTATCCTGGGGCGAACCCTCCTTCCTTATTATCGTGCTGCAACCACTACTTTATCATCGCTACAGCTTCATTGATTGATTAATGTGCTTCATTCGTTCTCTTATCATCATATCTATTGAAATTACTTATAGATAATTAAATTGGATCAGTTTTATTTGTTTTTTTTTCTCTATTTATACATGTCTTTATCAAAGCACTTGGTAGTGAGGTTAATTAAATAGCTTTGAGAAGATATGACCAAACAATTCGTAGAGAAGTAGTATATTAGTAAAACATTATTGAATTGTTTTATTCGATAGTAAACATCTTATACATAATATTTATCGTTCAACAAAAATTGCAAGCGAATTTTGTCTGTAGCGTTCTCACGGTTCAATATCTAATAATCGACTATCTGTCCATTTTAGCATTTTTCTTGTGGATGCGGACGCCATAATTTACATTTTGTTTACATTTTATTTTACAAACAAACAAAAAACTGGTAACAGAGGAATACAATATACAATACATCTATAGGTACTCAATCACGCTGATTGACTGACTGATTGGACTGACTATTCAATGCAAGTTGAACGAACAAGTTTCGCTGTCACTGTCAGCTAATAATTGAATCAATAAAAGTTGAAAAGTCTTAAACTTTTGTTGAACCGATATTTCTTGCTCGAACTTGATTGTTCAGACGGTTCGGGGGAACGATTTCGCAGTTGATCAACTAAATTCGCCCCGTGTGAACGCAGTGTTATGTAGAACAATTTGTAATGAAAAACATTGTTGCTTTATGTTGAAAGAATGTTTTTAATAAATTGATATTTATTTACAAATCTCAAAGCAACAGTTTCATTGATACAACTCCTCGTATTACGTTAATTATAATCAAACGTTATATAAATGTATACTTCACATCAAGTGTTATTTATATAATGCCAATACGATGTATAAAGACAAGCTATTTTTACGCGTCGTTCGTTCGTGGTCTATAATTGCAGCCAATGCAATGTAGTCTCTGATGTTTTTTTTACTTATATATTTTCTACTTGATGAGGCAAGTCCGTTCAAGGTCTCTTTCTCATTTTGCGAGTAAAAACTTGAAGTATGTTCGCAATGAATAATATATGTTTTGTATGGAACAACAAGCTCACAATTATTTATATAATTTATCACAATTTTATAGATAACTTGATATCCATATTTATTTATCTACAAAAATGTTTATAGATTTGTTCAATTTAAAATAAACGCTCTGACTTTTCACAAAAAAAAAAAACTGAACAACTTAACAATTAAGAACAATTCACTACAATGCTTTTAAACTATATTTTTAATTTAACCTTCTGCGGCTGAGGTGACTTTAGCATAAACATTCGACTGAGGTGGAGTCTGTCAGACGTCGTATTAAATATCATGGTTTATTGTGAAATTTCAAATAAAACTATAGAAATTATTTATTTTATGATTAAATGGTTCATTTGTAATATAACAAAATATATAAATAATTTTTTTTAAAATAAAATATGTGGTAATTATGTGATCGTTTAATGAGATGATTTTTTTAGGACTTTTACACTTAAATATAGTAAAGTAACGAAAAAACTCGAAATAACAGTTCCTCTATAAAACTATGAATGTTAATCTTATGAATGATCTCCTTTAAGGCTAATAATAAGAAATCAACGAGATCCTATGGTTCAATAGAGCAGGAATCAGTCTCAAAGTTGCCCTTATTATAAGACCTAAAAATGGAAATCTTTACAAAGTGGAGACGAACATTGAAGACAAATTGGCTTTTTGCACTCACAGCAGTAACATTTAATTTGCCTTTTTAATTTACAAGGGCATATGCTGCATAATATTCTTCCTGCAGGTCCTGGAAGCTGATCTTCAGGCCTTGCTGGAGGCAAATCATTACTAAAACTCTTGTTATAGTTAGACGGAGTTCTCTGGGCAGTCTGTAATTACAAACGCGCTCTTTTAAGATAGGAATAATTAGTTCTCTTGCCATAGGTAATAAAAAGTCCCCACGCCACAGTTTAGTACTTATGCCAGATACTAAACTGCGGCGTACCAACCAGATCCAAAATTCTGTAAAATATTGCCATGGGCTTTTGCGGTTGCACGAATAGATGAAGCATTTTTTATCTATTACGTCGACTCCATCTTAAGAATGGTCATAATCAGCAATCATGGTTGGTTTCTTGGTCATCATCTTTCCCTAATTCTTCAAGCCATTCATCGTCTTTGTTCCTATAGTTTCCACTGATGTCTCGCTTTGGTGGTCTTTTATTGCACTGATCCGACATCTAAAAAGTAATCAACAAAAATACTTGAATAAATATAATAAATATTAGGATATTTATTATATTTATCCAAGTATTTATCTAAGACTGAGAGCGAATATAGCATATTTTATTGACATAACGACTGACAGACACTATGAAGTTAAAAATATATTGATGAGGTGACGTCTAACGGAATCCAAACGTTATTGCTGTACTTACGTCTGTGAGACACTTTCAGCTCGTAACTCCAAAAGTGGGCACCGCCTGGTCCCCCGCGCTTTACTGACCGTTGCCGCGAACCGTTTCAGGAAGGTACTGAGCGAGACAGAGCTATAACACGCTATTTTGCGATCTGGCAATGTTTTATGTTTTCGGCGGTGTCTGACAGACTACCACCTCAGTCGCAGAAGGTTAAAAGCATTGTGGTGAAAATTGTTCACAAGAAATGCACTTTTAATTGTATTAACTATTTTTATATCTTTACAGAATGCCAATTCGGGAAGCAAGCCAAGGAACTCGGATCCACGTGGTTTGCAGACCTAGGTCCTCCCTTTGGCGTTATGTACTGCATCAAATGTGAATGCATACCAGTAAGTTTATATTTACAATTTTCATACGAACCACTACATAATATAATAGGAATACAAATTAGTGTCGCATAATGAAGGCAGCCGTGAACTGAGGAGGGCTTTTTTAATCGTTGGCACTCTTTGACCTCTTGACCATTATGCAAGTCGCAATCAGATGTGTTCACAATAAAAAAAAACAGTTTAATTAAAAATAAATTTTAATCTTACTATATAACTTTTATCAGGATAAACTCTAATGCTAAAGTTTATTGAAAGGCATATTTTGTATTAATCTCAAATAATTCTAAGAAAAATAAAACTTAATCTAAATAATGAGTTAACGTTTTATAATAGGCAATAAAAAATAACTTAATACATTTTTTACTTTCAGGTACAAAAGAAGCGAAGAGTTGTAGCTAAAGTCCATTGTCGTAATATTAAAAGCGAGTGCCCTGAACCTTCCTGTGATTCCCCGGTTTTACTCCCGGGACGATGCTGTAAGACCTGCCCAGGAGATAGCAGTAAGTGATACTATTAATAAAAAAATAAAATTATTGACAGTGAAAAGGTATAGGGAGATATGTATAAAAAAGACTAAACACAGAAGAAAAAATGTTTACAATTTTAGCCCGACGTATAACTGATACACATCTGATACACCATCTGATGTTAAGCTGGAGTGCAATTCATAAATCTGTTATGATGGTCTGGCTGATTTTTGACAACTTATAAGGTGACTTCAAAATGCGACTGAGAAACTTCACGGTGACACTGTTGAATATGGTGGTAACCCCGGATCGACCGACTGGACAAATGCCAAACGGCCATCAACTGTCTACTGGTTTTTATGTATCACTACAATAAAATAACGTCATTTCCCTTCTACTTTTCCACCGTAGAAATATATAATATAAAACGCTAAAGAATCATTGTATCATATTGAAGTTAACTGTTTAAAATATTTTTTATTATTTTTTATTGTGACTCGACATATGACAGCATCTCGCTTGATGTTAAGCCAAAGTGTGGTCCATGAATGAATGTCACTGCTACTACAATTTAATAACTGTGAGTAGCAATCACATCCACTATGCCGGCCTAGATGGAACCGGCAACTTACAAGCTGATCCTGAAACGTGACCAAATCACTTCACGGTCTGTATACTTGTAAGTGGTGGTACTACCCCGGATCGGCAGACTGGGTACCACTGCCTACCACTCTTTGATAACCAGACCAGAAGCAAATATCCATCTCTTTTTTATTTATTAACAAATATTTGCAATATTTAATACTATTAAATATTACAAATAAAAGCTATGAAACAAATATTTGCTCTGACCGGGGATCGAACCCGGGACTTTACGCGCAACAAACCAGTCGCTAAACCGTTCGTCCACGCCTGTCGTCGGATTTTACTTGTCTGCCTCTCTCGTGCTGATCCCTTCCTTCTCCTCATTCATACAGGTTGTCACAAAGATGCGTTCATTATCATGACCTCAATGTAAATATAAAAATATGTAGAGTATCTATAGGGTACCAATAATTTGTAGAGATAATGTTAAATATTATTGTCTTGTCTCTACAATGTATCCTTGAATCAATAGTACAAAAATAAGCAGGTAGACACCCTTATTTTTGAGCAGGAGCTCTTTTTCAATCTGTATAAGAACAACAAATAATATAAATAATACTTTTAAATTATTGTATCTAACTTTTTACAATTTGTGCACACTAATTTCGCCTATATAAGCTCTAGATACAGTTAACTATAACTATTTATCTTGAATAAATATTACAGCCCTAAGGGAAACTGGTCCCTTTAACAAACTCCCGCTGTTACTCGTTTATACCTTTTTTTCCTGATTGATGGTCTTATAATAAATTGCTGAAAGATTACAATTTAAATTGCGTACCACAGGGTAACTTATTTGAACCTACGACTATTTGAACCACGTATATTTTATTATTCTTTTATTACCATAGTTAGTATTTAATTATACATATTAATTATAAATATAGTATTTATTGGTAAATATATTTATTTATAACTTTTTGTGTATATAAATTTACAATACTTGAAAGTAATGGTAAAAAGACTTTGCCCAGCAGTGAAATTAAATAGGCTAATAATAAAGGTATTTTAAATGAATATCGATTAAATATAATTCACTTAAGAATATAAACTTATAAATATGTCAATAGAATCAATACTGTAAAGAATATTATTTTAATTTATTAAAACTCAAAGTTCTTTTATTTTTTATATTATTCGCAGAGGAAATCATATAATAGTATTTAATTCGGTCAACACTCAACGGAACGCGGATATTTCCCCTGACCTGAGAGGGAGCAAAAAGACGAGGTAGGAACAAGGTTAAAAAGTTCCTTAGAGGCGTGGTGTAGTAGATTAAGGAAGCATAAAACTGCAATTTCTCTGTTATGAAATAAAATGTAATATAAATATTTATGTAAAGCATATTTAATTTGTTCAAATTAAAGTATTAAAGTTGTTAGTCTATTAAAAGTAAAATGGAATGTTGTTGTCCATGCATCTTGTATATTACGTGCCTACGGTAGCCTAGGTAATGTTTGCATTAGAGTGTTTGCGATAAATTTATCAACATGATAATAGTATAACAGATAAGTGAAGTGAACGACAGTAAGGTCGCTAGGACAGGTACGAGTGTCCGTTCGAAGCAATAGCTCACAATTCGAAGGGTAAATTTTAAGTGCGTTAAACGACAAAGGCCAGGTTCGATTCTCACTTGAGACGAACAATGTGGTAATTTTGTTTTATGCAATATAACTAATTTACTTAAAATACTTCATAAAAATAAGTTTTTACAGCCATAAAACAAAAAAAAATAAAGTAATATACCAATGAATCTTTGATATATAAACTCTAGTCATTTAGCGAATTAGCATGCATGAATGAAAATACAATATAAATTATAATAATATTTTATATAGCATACATAAGAAACGTTACTGAGCCAGATTAGGATATGAATTAAATAGACTCTGTATTTCGTACAGATTAGGATTAGGTTTTCGTATTAACTTTCCACCGATGCACATTTTTTAAAAGCTTCTCGAAATATAATTATAGTAACTACAACCGTGAACTGAGACGATTTTATTCAGTCGTCAGCGCTCTTGGACCTCCCCTGGTTGCCCATCAAGTCGAGGTCAAGAACATTAGGTCTAAAAACGTTTAACACGCCATATTTATGATTCAATCAATATCTTTACTATCCGTGAAGTCTATCGTGTATGGATTATTAGAATTAGGCTTGATTAACTTTGTCTACACAGCGATCATAAATCTAAGTTACTATCTATGTTTTTTAGTTCTTTGAACTTTCTTCGGGTACTAAAAATTAATTGACCGTTTACTATTTAGTGCCATAAAGTCATAGTCCCCCCTGAATATATTGGAAACATGATTCTCGACAACAGGTTAGTGAGTCAGTGGCCATCTGTCGCGAAATCTATCTACACATGTGGAAATCGAACGGTCCAACGACAAATTACTTTTTTGTACATATATACTTTGATAGCTATCATTAATATGCCATTTTCAATATGAAGATTGTGCCATTGTAATTTGATACATCGACACATTTTGAACAATATCATACGTTAATAGCGCGAATCCAACTAATTTGGAATATATTATAATCAAAGATTTAAAACTAATTAATTTTTATTCGCGCATTGTAAATATCAAGATATCAATCTATTCGGCGAATTGGTTTCATCGCCATATCGTCAACATTAAAATAACTAAATATTGATAATTGTGTAACTATAATATTATATGACCATTTGCGACAGACGGTCAACATATGACGATGACAAATGATATAGTAGTGAACGATGGCACCGCCTGCCGGCGTCATGTCGGCTCCCACGGCTGCCCGCGATCATCAATATTCTTTATTCACCTCATCTGCAATCATGAGTAATAATGCTACTAGTTAGATGTCTTAATATTTGTCAATAAATTTTAATGTCTAGATCAATAAACGCTATATCTGTTTTGATAGTGACAAAGGGATGAAGACTAGACGGCTAAGTGTCTGCCATCTCGCGGTTACCGAGTGGGACTATATTGAGAGCATTACAATGGCATTACTCAGATGCACCGGGCGATGGTGCAGAAATGGCACGCGCTGCGGTACCCCTCCGTTCCCTGTTCCCCCTTCTTATGCTGCAAATATAGCGGCACAGTCGCCTGGTGGTTATTCCGGGAGCGGCCGTCGACCCATCAGAGCCGCGACGCCGTCTGTGCACCTTTTTAGCGAATACAGCTTACAACATACGCATTTTTTTGCGAATATGTCTATATAGAGGTCCTTGCAAGTTAGGTTCACGTAGAAAAATCCGCTTTCAACGAAACGCGAACGAAAAATACTCAATAATATGGGTACACTACAAAAAAACATTCGCACTCGCACTTTTGAGGAATCAGTACTTTGACTTATGAAAGAAGTTTTCAGTCTCACTTGTAGCTTGTAGGTAACTAAATATTCCGATGAGGAATTTAAATCTTAGCACATATATTAGCAAACCCCCACGTTTATCCCAAGAGAAATATTAAAACAGTTTATAAAGCAAGCTTTCGACAAATTCCTAGTACTTTATCATCCGTAATAGTGGACAGATGTTGCAGTAATAAATCCGAGCTCGTAATGAAAACAACGCCGGAAACCGAGAGAGAGAGATTTAAATGGCTCATCGGTGTTGTAAATGAAGTGATGGCTTGTTTTGAGCATGGGATGATGTTTAGCCGAGAACAATGGTAAGTATGTATGTACTTATTGAGCATCGAGGTCTTGCTCGACGGTGCACGGCGGCTGCATGTGGTTTGCACGGTTCATCGGTCCGCACCTCGCTCGCCAGTCGATCACGACTGTATCTAATTCAGTGTACTGTATGTGCCTCCGAGGAATTTGTTTTGTGCACGCCGTTGCCGCGAACGATCTCTTTTTTATTTTCGTGGGATCACTGTCTCGAATGGTGTGCATTCCTCGCTTAGAATTCGCACTTCTCTTTTTATATGGAAAAAGTTCAAAGTAGCAATAAGTGTCCTACGGATTTAGATGCATAATAAAAGCTAGATTATTCTTAGTCGTTGGTAGTCGGGAATCTGGTTTTGTACACCGCAAGTATCGGGCGCATTATTATTTTAATGTGGCCTAATGAGGTAGTGTTAGGTAAATGTGGTTACTGGCCACGTTTATTGTGAGTAATAGCGTCGTGGTTTGTGGTACCACTCTGCGTGACCGTTCAGTAGGTAATGTACGTTGTTGTGGCGCCACTAGGAGGGCCTAGGTTTAGCTGTACTTCAAACACCATTAATCTTTAGATTAAACCGGGTCGGTGGTATGGATTAAAGTGACATTTGAATGCTTGTTATTGCATTGATATATTAGCTGCTGTATCTAGCAAATCTATAGTTCACATTATTGTTAATTGAATTATAAGTTGCTTCAGATTTAGATACGTATCAGAAAGTTGAAATCAGGAATGTTTAATCTTGTTTACTCAAGTTACATTAATTTACTGTATTATGATACTCAGTCATAATGTTTTATTGTAAAGCTTAATTTATGGGTTTTGCACTATTTATGTAATGGGGACATGCGTAAGAAATAAAATATTTCAAACATTAGCAGTGTTTAAGCTGAAAATATGAGCGTAGCGTATGCATATGATACTATGTAACACCTAATACTTTAAGCATTTATTACATAAATAGATATAAATCCAAATATGTCCCTTTAATGATTTTTTACGTTACTAACTTAATAACGTGGAAAATCGAAAGTGTACGTAAACCTTGATTGTATCATAGAAACTGGGCGACCAAAGTACAAATATCAAAGTTATATTGGGACCATGGTTTTAAACCAGGGACTTTTGTTTTCTATGACCATTTCACTACTACAAGACCACGGTAGCCTTCAATGTAATCACATGTAAAATCTGATATTTAAGACCTAAAAATAACATTTACTTATTAATTTTCTTATAAGAGTTTACTCAACATTTTAAATATTTGCTAAGCCCCAAGCGCATATCACGGTAAGATCATAAATTCTAATGACATGTTTTTAAAAGTGGTATAAATTTATTCTCATTACACACACGAGTATGAAGCGACGTAGTAGGTTTGCCCGCGGGTGGTTATCAAGAAACCGCTCAAATTACATGAGCTTGCACATTTTCATTTATCATTTTACTCTTTTTAAATGACACAAATTTTACATTGAAAATTCCTTCATGAGTTGGTTGATTTGACATCTTTCACCTAAAATCAACCCTAAAACCTAATTAGATAAGAAACAGTTTCTTTTTAATTTAGATTACCGAACCGAATTTCATGAAAAAATAAACGATATTTTCACGAATCGTACAAAATATGTTTATTAAGATACATACGTATTAGAATATATGAAAATTCATTTAGTCAAATGGTTTTGGTCGAAATTCGTAAAAATACGTAAAGTCAATAGGAGAATAGAGGAATCAACAAAATGCTTTTTTAAGACGATCTAGTGACGAAGGATAGGCAGATTAGAAAAGCGCTGGACGACTGCAGATAAAGCAGGTCCGCGCATCCAGTCCAGCATTTAATTGATAATAAATTAAAATTGATACACATTCGATAAACGTAAGTAGGTAACAAAACTAGTTACTGCGGTGCCTATATGCCTATATTATAGTCTATATTATAGTCACCAAATAACTTATATTAAAAGATCATTTTGGTAATCGTACAGAGATATTTTTCGTTTGCGAGACCATTTCAATACCACTATGTCGCTTTAAAAATATAAATACAACTGGAAAATATAGGAGAGATCTCAAAACTCGTGTTCTACGTGCGCTGACTGTTAACTCAGTTCGTAGAGTCTACGCGTAAAAGGTCACAGGCGAGACACGAAGGCTATTCGGAAAGTAGACTGGCGCCAACGTCAGCCACTCTAAGCAAATTCGGTGAGATTGTGCGACGCGTCGGTTCTGTGACGCACAAATATGGCGCAGATCTTGTAGGGTTGCGCACATCTTCGCGAAATGTTGCTATGAGGTTAATATTTGGTTGAGATGATAATGATTCTTTAGTATCATTAAGACTTTTGTGGTTTAGACTTTGTTAGTTTAGTAATAAGTATTTAAAATGCATTTATTCCCTAATTTCGAAATCCTAACGTTAACCAAAAGAACAGAAATTGAATTAAACAAGTTTGAAATATATTAATTAATAAGTTTTTTAAAATTTAAAATTTTTCTATGTTATTAGTTGAGAATAGTGAAATCCATTATTGGCAATGTTTTTAGTTTCAAGTTTGTTATAAAAACTGTTAGTAATAATGCTGTGGATTTGTGTTCAATAAATAAATAAATAAATAAAAGAAAATTACTGTAAATGTGCCATTCCATATGATATGAATGAATCTTTGAAATTAATTTGAATAATTTATTCTATTGAATGGTATGCAGTTTAAAGCATTATATAATTGTTAGAGCTATGTAAAATTGGTGCCAACCCTGATTATAGTTTATGGCACATACTGTTTGAATATTCTATACAGCACGCAATTAAATTAAGCGTTTTATGGGTTATCGAATTGCGATTATCACTGTAATAGATAGACAAGCTATTCAATCAAATGAATATAATATATCTTATTTTAAAAACTATAAATAAATACTTTATATTATGACAGTTTGTGTTTTGGAACTATAAATAAACTGATTCTATCTTTAATCACAAAAGAAAAGGGATTTAATGACAAGATTTATTTATAGATTTGTTATTATCCCTTTATGCTCTGGGGAGTTCTAAGGGGAAGGCCTATGTTCAGCAGTAGACGTCTTCTGGCTGATGATAATAATTTATGCCCCCGAATGAAAGCGATTGCTACTAAATAACTGCAAGTAGCAGTCGCATCGACAATGCCAGCCTAGTTGGAACAAGCTGCTCCTGACTCCGGATCGTCAGATTGGGTAAATGACCAAAGAGCTGCCTACCACTCCTAAATTATATTTTTTATATTGTATTTTTATAAAAAATATGTTCATCACCATGTCATCTATGATTCGTCCACTGATGAACATAGACATCCCTTAGCGATTTCCGTATCGGTCTGCTGGAAGCGGCCTGCATCTAGCGGTTTTCTGTCACATTAAGCAGGTTGTCAGTCCATCTCGTGGGCAGACGTCCTACGCTGCGTTTTTTAATATACTTTTTTATTGTGTGCACGAGATTTAACATCGACCGACATCCCCTATATCCAAAAATTTCGAGGACTAAAAAAACCGACTCAGTGTCTTAATTGCTTGAAAGATTCAAGATATTTTCCGTATATTTAATCAAAACATCGGGACGATTTGTCCTCGGAGCGAAACATGTTCTTGAAATAAATCTATAATCTGAAATGAATAAAGAATCGTTGGGCCTGGGGAAATGTAAGGCTTTGGACCTGTAAAATTATACAAATTGACTTCTTATCTGGTACATACGAATACGTAATTCTAATGTATGAACAATTACTCATACGTTATGTGTAATTGTGAACATTTTCCACAATTTTATTCATTGTACAATGTATGTGGCGCCAGTGGCTCGTTTCCATCCGACTTTATGGCAGAGTTAATATTTAGCTGCGTAAATATGTTAGTTGAACTAGGTAAAGATATACATAAAATTATGCTGTTTGTATTAACAACAGCCGCTAGCCGTGGTTATTAAATTATACCTTGTCTTAACGTCTTTGTTTTAGATTAAGGCCTCTACAACATCTGAATAGAATATTGCTTATTTAGGATTTACTCAGCTACTTTAAACTTCTATACTAAACGGTAAAATTATCTATTATCTGTTCTTGGTTTTAGACCATCTCACCTCTACTTGAAATTAACAAGGTTTTGAACTCACAATTTCCTTATACATTTCCCTCTATTTTATCGGTCGTAGGTATTATCTTGAGATTGCCAAAATAAAGATTTAATTTACTTCCTAAACTTTCTACAATTGTTTTACTAATATCTGGTTATTTTTCAAGTAAGTCTCGTTCAAATTCAATAATGTCAGAACAAGAATTCAAAAGCCCAATGCATTTTAAAATGTCTTTTTTTTCACGTGACGAATTCATGTAAACATTTGTGCGGTTCACAGACGGACGTTCATCACTTAAATCAATATACATAACATTATTCAATGAAATTTTGTTTTAAACTTTGAGTGTACATTCTTGAACGATGCCCGTGATTCACTCGTCACTTTGCATTCGGATTGGGGGCATGTCTAAATTTGATTATGAACTTTTAAATAATTTTGCGAAGACGTCATTGCAAATTTTATTAAATAAATCTATATATATAGTTAGGGCGTATCTTATTTGTTATTATATACGTATTAAAGAGGTAGACAGTTGATCGTCATCGGGGGTAGCATCAGTCGCGTTTCGGTATCAGATTGAAAGTTGCCGGTTTAACTAGGCCAGCATAGTGAATGCGCCTGCTACGAGTACCTGAAAACATTTAACGCTTCCATACACGGACTGCATTCCAGCTTAACATCAGACAAGATGCTGCCATAAATTGAGCCGCAATAAAAAAGTACAACCATATTAATTAAGGACTGTTTAAATTATTTATAGTTTCTTGTAAATACAAATATCTGTTAGTTATTAGTTTATTAATCAAATTGTCACGCCTTTTTCCCACAGGGATAGGCAGAGACAATGGAGCGGTACTTGCCACGATCCTGACACAACTCCCTCGCTTCCCTCACATTCACAATTCTCTTCATACAAGCTCTACGGTTATGGGCACTAGGCAACCTAGTTTTCTTGAGGATGTCTCAGATTCGGAAAACACCGTTCACATTATTATTATTATTAATTTATTATTAGTTTATGAAATATGTAATATCGGGTCCGCCAAATAACTTTTTTTCTTGAAAATGCTATAAAAAAACTACTTAATATTTCTTCAAATTTCTTTTTTTATTTGAAAGTACAATCCTTCCGGCTAATGATGGAAAATAATTTCATTCATCATAGCATTTTCAAGAAAAAAAATTATTTGGCGGACACGATAGTAATTAATTTATGAACAATATAAAATTACTTTGTACTACTTTATTATCTATCATCAGTTTATACTTGAAACTAATGTTGTGTTATTTTTGTATATTGGATGCAACTGTTGACGTTTTGTTTATTTGACTTAATTTTGTTAACATTCTACTAAAGAATACAAGTTAAATATTAGATCTAATGTGTTTTAAGATAGAGTATAATATTGTTTAATCTAGCTCTACTGTTGAGTCTCATGAGGATAGGCTAATTGTTGCAAATTGAAGACATATTTATCTATTACAGATCTCTTTGGTCTTGTTAAACAATTTAACATTTCATTGGAATAACGCCAACTATATTACCTGTTGAATTGTATATTTTATTGCAAATATGTGTCTTGAATACACCACTTTATCTTCCTATTGTCTCGTTTTAAATAAACGCATATGTTTATCTCCTGGCTTAGCACAATATCAGATCTGTAGTGTCTTTTTAATAAAAAAATACCTCGATTTTTGTATCGATTGTGACCTCAACGTCTACTAAACGTCAACGTCATAGAATTTTTCCACAGTAATTTCTTTAACATAATGTAGATTTATTTAAAGGAAAATAGCAAATAATATTACCTATTAAATTATACATTTTATAGTAAATATACGCCTTTATCATTGCAATCTCGTTAATGTTAATTAATTAAATTAATTTAATGTTATTAGCTTTTCGAATTGTGTATTCAATGTTATTACGTCCAAACAGGTTGTGATGATTGTAAATAAAAATAATTACTATTAAATAAACATATTTAAATTATGGTTCATAAAATATAATGTTAATGTCATTATGTCTTTAAAATATATCTTTATTACAAAAATATCATTCAAATAATTCTGGTACAGAATTACACCGATGACCAAAATCGGTGTATCTCGTGTAATTCGTTTAGGGAATGTAAACGATGGTATGAAGAGAATTATGGATGTGACGGGAACGAGGAAGTTATGTTTGGATCGTGCGGATAAGTGGCGCTTCATTGTATTTGCATATCCCTGTTAGAAAAAGGCGTGACAATTTGATTTGATAATTTTGATGTACCTACACTCTGGAATTCCATTAAAGATTAAATACAAAACCGAACGTTGCAAATTGAGGCAATAAATTCTTATGTTATGCAGTATAATAACTGAGGTGTGCAATTAATTTGTATGTTAATCGATAGTCCCTTGCAATAGCTATGTGACCTATGATCTATGCCCAACAAACAAAACAGATTTATTTACTAAATAACATTTACGCCTTATTCTCGCGAACTACTGAAAATAAATTGATTATTAAAACTATTGACACTTTCATCATGTCCGTCATAACTGTGTTCTCCACAGGCTGCATCTTTAGCGTGCGCTACGATTCATAGTACCTGTATATGAATTTACATTTGATACATAAGGGAGGTACCTAAAGTCTTTAAAATTAGTTATGATAACTATTTATTGAGCTTAAGTGGACTGGTGATAAGAAAATAGAAATCCGAAAGTGCTGACGATTGAAAATAGTTTTAGTTTACGATTCCCTCAGTCGCCTTCATAATTTTATATTATTTTCTTTGTCAAAAAAGTATTCGCTTGCTATTTATTAATCCTCTTCAACTGTACAGGTAATTAATATTAAATCTTTCTGTTTTGAAGAATTCTTCATTAATTGTCTGGTTCCTAGTACAAAGATAGTCAGAGACAACGAAGCACAACTTCTTCACAATCCTGACAATTTTCTTTTAATTCGACTCGTCTTCTGACGTCGACTTGCCTGATGGTAGTCAAGGGAAACTCCAAGAGTGACAAGGACTGAGAAAGACGAACCAGTTCACGGTTGCCTCAGTAGCCGTCCCTATGCCGGTCAAAGGTCTTTCTTCACGCATCTCTTAAAGGATCCAAGTACATTTGCATTTGCATCCCACTTTATATTTTTTACCTCCTCCATTCCCTCAGATCATATTATATATTTACAATTCAAAAATATAGGAGTATGATCGCGCCTATATTGCATAAGTAGCCATTTTCTTATTTACAAAGATTAAACTAGTTGACAAATATATTGGCATCCTGTCGAATGCTATTAATTAATCAAAACATAGTTAGATAACTATTTATCTATTGACTTAGCAATAAATATTTATTGGTTTAATGCACGAGAGCCATTCATTTGGCTTGAACTTTAACAACCTATCATAACTTCTCGATAGTGGGATAAATACACTAATTCTTATTTTAAATTGGGGTCTCGACATATTATGACAGCAATTCGCCTGATGTTGACTTGAAGGGTGGTCCAAAAATGAAGAGTCCATAAATGGCAACTCGCCTGATGTTAAGCTGGAGGGCGGTCCATAAATGGAGGCGACTAGCTAAATAACTGCAAGTAGCAGTCACATCCATATCACGAAACGTGATTAAGTCACTTCACGGTATGTTCTATGGGCTTTTTGCTTCCTTCATCATCTATACGACGGAGAATGTTCCGAGGGGCTCTTAACCTTGTTTCTACATCGTCTTTTCACACCGTCAAAGGTTCGCTAAGTGGAACAATCGATAAGTGGAATGCTTTACCAGGCCATGTGTTCGTCACATCCTATAACCTTGGATCCTTCAAGCGATCCGTGAAGAAGTACATTTAGTCGGCTAAGTGACGGTGAATTAAGCAACCGCGAACTAAGTCGTTTTTTTTCAGTCGTTGGCGCTCTTGGACCTTCTTTTGCTTACCATTAGGTTAGATGTGTAGTCACTATAACATCAGATAAAAGAAAAACATTTTGAATGTAGGTCTAAGTAGTATGAAATCGTCTACAATGTTGAAAATACTTTGTAAACAATATACAATATTTATAAATATAACTGTTGTATATTAAGATGATTAATATTTACAATCTGTGAAATCATTAGCTAAGTAATAAAGTTTATATATTTTGCAGGCGTATTTTGCAAATATTCATGAATAAATAATCTATGGTTATGCACTATGTTTTGTAATACGATTTAATTTCATTTTTGTGTATCTGTATACTTATTGAAAGAAATATTACCTATGATTATTTTTCAATATTAAAATTTCTATATTAAGCTACTAAAGTGCTTGTAGAAACAGGTAAACCAAAGTATAGTAAATCAGATTTCGTATAAAAATATAGAAAAAAACAATAACCAATTATAACTTTTTTATTCTGAGTCGACATCTTTTTCGTCGACATATGACAGCACCCTGCCTGATGTTAGGCCGAAGTGTGGTCCATGAATGAATGTCACTGCTACTACAATTCAATAACTGAGAGTAGCAATCACATCCACTATGCCAGCCTAGTTGGAACCGGCAACTGACTAAATTACTTCACGGTCTGTATACTTGTAAGTGGTGGTACTACCCCGGATCGGCAGACTGGGTACCACTGCCCACCACTCTTTGATAACCAAACCCGATGCAAATATCCACCACTTTTTTTTATTAACAAATATTCGCAATATTTAATATAATTATTAAATATTACAAATAAAAGCTATGAAACAAATGTTTGCTCCGACCGGGAATCGAACCCGGGACTTTACGCGCAACAAACCAATCGCTTAACCGTTCCTCCACGCCTGTCGTCAAAATCAGACCTCGACTTGCCTGATGGTAAGTAAGAGGAGTATTCCACTTGTCAATTGTTTTATAAGGAAAAGACGCACCCAACCTTTTAGTTCGGCTGCTGATTCTGTTAACAAATTGCGGATGCGGGTATCACGGGTGTGAAAAGACGAGGTAGGAACAATATTAACATGAAATATCGTAAAACTTTCTACTAATTATTTAGTATGTTTTATTAAAAGATTATTTTGCAAACCGTACTCAAATAGCTGCAAGGAAGGCCCAGAGCATCAAGTCATTGTGTCAATGCTAACAACATTGATTCATCTTAATGAATATATTAGTATAGATAGTAATACATACATAAATTAATGTATATATTATTCGTAGTAATATATAGTAATTCTTAGTATAATATTTACTAATATATTATTAAAATTAATATCAATAAATATATATTTTTACTGTTAAACACATATTGTATAAGTTCTTTCTGTATTTCTACGAGTATATTAGATTTAAATTAAGTTTTACCCGATATTTTAGCTGGAGTTAAATTTTGCTGAACATAAATTTTGTTGGCATAGTAAAGAGTGTCGTATACTGAATTGGTTTTTAAGTCGGTGCTTTTGGACCCCCCTTGCTTATGATTAGGCAAGTCGATGTGCACTGGCGACGAAATAGAAACAATGTCAGATCGACAGATTAAACGAACAAACAGCTTGTCTGCCTAGTACCTACTCTTTATACATACAGTAATTCAGTACATCAAATGAACTAAACAAATTTTATGCGGCTTATTATAAAACTGCTTTAAAATAGGAAGTTACGATTAAAAGGCGCTTGAATTATACCTTTTTAGAAACTACGTGAAACGCTGTAGTTTTTGTGATAACGGACCAATTTTTTGTTGTACATTTTTTTTTCACTGTAGCCATTTCAAAAATTAAGCTTTCCTTTTGAAAATTAATCATTGTTAATAAAAGCGTTTATTTTTGTATGAAATATGGGTACAAATTTGGTGTAATTCATTTCTACAGAAAGATGCATTATTAGCAATTATATTTATAACAAAAAAACATACGACTTATGTATAGTATGTATTTTTTTTAACATTAATCTTACTTAGTCGACTATTTTCATAAATAACGGAAAAATTGCTATAATTTCTAAACCAGGCATCAACTAATAATTCTATTAATGGTAGTTTGTAGAGAATGATCACTTCTATGCTCCCATTTCGTTTGGACCATGACTTCTGGAACACCCTGTATATACTTAAAAGTACAAATACATTGGTGTCGGCAAGTGGTTTTAAACTCTCGGTTTGCGAGAAGACATAGAACAAAAATCTATCATAAACGGAAGTTTATATAATTATATGATCATTATTCTATTTCGTTATATGTTACTAATTAACCCTTAACTCGCAAATAATTATGGCATTATTATTTATGTTTGTTTACTAAATTATATTTTAATACAAATGATAATGCAACACTCATTCAATAAATGTATCATAATTATCCAAATTAATAAATAACCGAAGAAGATCACGAACCTTGTGCTTTGCATCAATTAAACATTCTGATAATTAGGTTTATTGATATTATTATTGATTATTCGTATTTTATCAAATCACATTTGCTTTAAGAGCGGTCAGCAGGAATAGCACGGTGAACAAAAAAACTACCTCAATGTTTTTTTACCTTTTGTTATAACTAATTATGTAGCATAACATCCTTTGTTATTGATTCTAGTGCCTATTTAATTAAAAAATTAAAAACTCGATATGAACTATTTATTTTGTAGAAATATTTATTTATTTATTTAGGCACATCCAGCTTCTTATAATTATTATATATAATTATTAATTTATTTTTAATAATATATTTAATAATTACATTAATAATATATTACAAATAAAGTATACTGTACTATTAGGGTGTTATGTCACATGTCGAGCCACAATAATAATAAAAAAATATATATATAGAGCTAAGGAAGCAAGATAATTGTGTTAGGATCGTGGAAAATCGCGCTCCGTTGGGAGTCTAACTCTGTAGAAATGCCTCTAACCCGAGGCGGCACAATTTATTTGATTGATTGATAATAATGTCGAAAATACACCCATGTCTGCTAACTGTACTGAACTGTATGCCCTGTCCCACTATTATAAGATAACGTGTTTTTGTAATTTCAGTTTCTATTTTAGGCTAGATTTTCCTGTTATAGCGAATATTCTAGATAACATCATTCATAATTTGTAGTATAATAAAACTATCGTCTATCTGACCTATAATTTATAAATGTTTTAAGATTAAAACCTAATTTACCTAAAATAACATAAATATGAATACAATATTTGCCTAGGTACTTACTTTACATAAGTATTGTTACTCGTAGGTTTTTTAAACACTTCACTTAGGAATTTTTTAACTTAAATGCCAGTCAAATAAGCATTTTTACGCTTCGCTTAAATGATTCAAGAAAGAGAATGGGAAGAACATTAGCTGGTCCCGTTTATATTTTTTAATGAAAACTAACGTGGTATAAACTTATATATAAATTGGTAAAGCTATGTAGAAGGACTATGATACGAGTATAGGGATAGATTATGTAAGGGTATCAGTGGTGTCACCAACACACACGTCATTTCCATTGCTTACTCGGATGTTACATTGGTCAAGCATTCGCTTTAGATTAATAAAAAGTTCTGTATGGTTTATTTATTATTTGTCGTCGGCACTCATGGACCTCTTCTTGCTTTCCATTAAGCGGGTCGAGGTCAGATGTCGAGTCACAATAAAAAAAAATGAAAAAGCTATAAAATATTACATAAAACTTTTTTAATGTGGTTCGACATATTACAATATCCCGCCTGAAGTTAAGCTGAAGTAAACAGAGGCAGCTACAATAGAGTACAGTAAGGTCCCATTCACGATGCCGGCCCAGTTGAAAGCAGCAACGTTTCAAGCGAAGCGTGAGAAAAGCCCGCCATCATGATGGCGACGCAGGTAGGCAGTTTTTTAAATCGTGTCGGTGCTCTTGGACTTCACTTCACCATGCGCTTCATAAGACAAACGTCATGTAACAATAAAAAATCCAAATGAATTGGCGTAATCTTCTTTTAAAATTAATAGCTACATAAAAATACCTATGATAATATCCTTTGTTATAAATCCGAAAATTTATTATGATATAATTAAAATTCTACTGAAATAACTAAATTACTTTAGCTTAATACATATCAATTAAACTGTAATTGATAATCCTATCAATTGTTACAAATTGATCAATTTTATCTAAAGCGAAGTTCAAGGCTTAAGAACTTTGACCGTCTATGTTTCATGGCCATTGAACGGCGCCGGTTCGTGTCCAGAGGCGCCACTTTACTCATACTTGCACCCTCAACAAAGGAACCCATTGATTGTGTATCTCACTATCAGCCATGCCCCGCTGATTCCATGACCTTTGTCTATTCCGACTTTAGTTCGGTAGCACGAAATCAAAATATAGTAGCAATAAAAAAGATAGGACAGGTATAAACATACTTGTTTTATTTATAATGTTTTGTAACAAATGATTTGTTTTGTAATAAATTATTATTAAATTATTTATTTATTGAATTTTAACAGTAGGTTAAAAATGATTATATAAATTATATCGATGAATTAAATAATTTTTGTGCGGCCATGACCACGATGGCTGCAAAGATCTCGAAACGTAGGAATAATAAAAAAAAATTAAAATCAATAACCAAAAATAAACACGATAGTAATTCGCATATTTTTTTTTAAATTCATTAATGTTCGCGCAAAATCCAAGAAAAAACCTAATTATATCGATTACCTTTTTAAATAGCCACAAAAATTGGTAGTAAAAATGAGGTAAATTTCATGTACTTTTAATGTTCCAATATGTACGAGTATGTGCTTTTAATTCATTACAATTTTCACCATTTTACTACAAATAATATAATTATGAAAATGCATTTTGACTTATGACAGCAGAATTTCTTTATCGTGGGATTAGAGTTCAAGTAGTCGAAAAGTTTACAACTATTTTATAGTTACTAATAATAAATACTTAAAATTTATAAATAGAAAATTCTTTACATATCCCGAGGTAAATATAGGGAAACTAATGAGGAAACGCTATTAGAAAAAATAAAAATAATAACTTACATATACCAGTTACGAATCACTGTCACAAAAAAAGATTATTGAGAGTATTCAACAACTCTTTAATTGTTTTATTTATTTGCATTTCTATACTAAGCTACTAAAGTGCTTGTTTCATAGAAACAGGACAACCAAAGTACATATATCAAAGATACATTGGTACCGGTGGATGGTTTCGAACTCGTGCTCTCGGTTTGTGTAACCATTGCACTGCCACTACACCACTTTAGCCTTCTTTAATTACTTATTACTAAATTCTAATAAATTTATTCGTTTTATGTTTGTTATATTATATACATATTAATGTTATATATAAATATATAATAATAACAAATATGTAATATTTTAAATAGAATAATATTTTACGCATGGGGGATATTAAGAATGGAGGGAAGTGGCATTAAAACCAACATTATTAGAACCTTAGTCAGCTACCTCACAACCTCTGTGTTTTTTTAACCCAGTGTGAATTTAAATGGCAGGCGTCATAAATAAATTTGTAATCCCATAACCTTCTGTCACGACAATTATAATTTATGAATATTTTTTACGTGTCTAATAAAAGAATTTGTTAAAATTATATTCTTATTAGTCATAGGACTTGGTGCCTTTGATGTGTTTCGGTACTCAGAAGAAAAAATCTAAACCTTATTTAAAAAAATATCTTGTTTTGATATAGTAAAATGAAGCTTTAGTCATTCATGTACGACCCGCGTAAAGATTCGTATCGATTACACCAGTCATCGAATTCAATTCTCTGTCCTAACAAAAGCTTAGTTTCATAGCTTTTATATTTAAAATAAAATTTTTATTATAATAAATATCGCTAAATTAAAACTTGAATCCGATGCGTGAAGAAGCACCGTTGGCTAACACAGTGACGGCGACTAAGGCAACCGTGAACTGAGGCGGTTCTTTCAATCGTTGGCACCTTCTCTATGTCTAATTGTCTAGTCACAATAAAACAAAATATTCATATTGTATGACAAGAAAACAACAAAAATAAAAAGTCCTATGAGGAAATGTTTTTAAAAATAAGCATTTAAATATAAAAGTCATTCATTTAAATAATGATAGAGTCTCACACAATTATTGGTCGTATAACCAAAATAAAAATCTAATTTTCCTTTATAGTCTAAAAACGAGAACATAAAATTTACGAATAAAAACCTCGTTTGCTTAAATGTAAAACATCAAAAATTGTGTTTTAAGGTAACAGTGCGTGTCAGGAACTAAATGTTTTTTATTATGAAACGACATCTAACTTGGGCCCGCCTGATGTTAAGCAAGACGAGGTTCAAGAGTAACGACGACTGAAAAAACCGAGTTAGTTTACGGCTGCTTCAGCTGCCGTCACTATGCCGGCCAAAGGATTAGAATTATAATACGACATCTAACCCCGACCTGCCTGATGGTAGTCCGGAGAAGTCTAAGAGTTTCAAAGATTAAAAAAACCGACTCTGTTTACGGGTGCCTCAGTCGCCGTCACTATGTCGGCCAAAAATACAATTATTTTGTTTGATTGTTGTGTGAATGCGACTTTTACTAGGCTGATACCTACATAACAATAGTACTGCATTGGCAAAGTGGACCTATGCATTTTTAAGTTTTTTGGACAGCTTCTCGCCAGATATTAAGCTGGAGTGTGGTGAAATATCTGCAAGTAGCAGTCGCACCCACCATGCTGGCCTAGTTGGAACGATGTTTTTCTGTTACAATAATATTAATATACGAGTACACTGCCTCTAGTTATTTTTCTAGTACCCATATACCAATTTTTTGTGTACAGAGATACATTAAACCTCAATCAATCATTTAAATCAAATCAAATTGTCACGCTTTTTCCCACAGGGATAGTCAGAGACAATAGAGCGCCACTTGCCACGATCCTGACACAACTCCCTCGTTTTCTTCACATCCACAAATCTCTTCATACACGCTCTCCGATTATGGGCACTAGGCAACCTAGCTTTCTTGAGGATGCCTTCGATTTGATTGGAAAACACCCTCCTGGGCCTGCCTTGTTTAACGCCAAGACCATAAACAATAAACATTAACACTATAGTGGAATAAATTTAATTTGTTCCACAAGTAGTAGTGAGTTGTTGTAAAACGTGGAATAACTATACAATTATTATCATTATAACTGATTGATTTTATAAATAATGTATTTGCAGTGTTAATCAACTAATTCTTAGTTAGAAGTTGTAATTTATTCTTATGTTTACGTTTTCATCGATATTATTGTATACTTTATTCATATATATATAATATTATATTGTATATTACGATATTATTATATGAATTATCGTAAATAACCGTAATTGCTTAATACGTATTGCGCATATGCTTACTATCAAATTAACTTTGCAGTTTATAATTTTCTTCTCTTTTATTCTGACGCGCATCTCACCTCGACTTGTAAGCAGGGAAGATCCAAGAGTGCTGACCACTGCGAAAATCGTCCAAGTTTACAGTTGCCCCAGTTACTGTCACAATGCCAGTCAGAGGTCCTTTTCACGGTTAGCTGGAAGATTACAAAGTTATAAACACGTTATATATAGTTAATGGTTATATATGCTTTACTATTGTCGATTATTAGAAGCGCCAAACAAGGTTCTTTAACTCCTGAGAACCTGGGGCTCCTGAGAACATTTCTCGTGGTATTTTTAAAGACTCTTATCTAATCAATAATTAGGAGTATGTATGGTAGGCAGTGGTGTCGTTCTGGTGTATCCTACAAGTGAAATGACGTAGTCGTGTTTCAGAATCAGCTTGTAAATTGCCGATTTCAACTAGGTCAGAATAGGTGTCATATCACAAGCCACTATAAATAAAAAGCACGATTTTATTAAAATCCTACCCCTATAAAATGCAGATAATTATGCATGTTTTAATTTTATTGCAGCCGATTCCATTGGGAAGCTTACGAAACGTCTTAGATATAACTTAACGGAATAAAACATTTGAACGCAAAACCTTAAACAAACCTATAAATATAAATTAACGTGCGCAATTTGCATCTGAAAATGAAGTCACTCGCTTGTAATTTTGTTTGGAATTCTTGTGTAGAAATAGACGTTTAGTCAATATTTACTCTAAACAATATTAGCTATTTTAAATAAATACAATTGCAATAGTTTTCGACGTTATTATTGTAAACAAAACATGTTAGTAAAATAGGCATGATTCAGCCTGTTTTTTTAAGTAATCTATACTTCTATATCTATGCAAATACATATTATAAATACGAAAGTAACTATGTCTGTATGTTACCTTTTTACACGGAAAAGTGGTACAAAGCTCGTAGGGTTATAATTGTCCCTCTGCTGGGCAAAGAGAGGCCCTTTCTTTTTTCTATAAATCACCATTTTTTGCGGGAGACCCATTAATTATTGTCGAATTATCTCATCTAGCCATCTCTGTTTAGATAATCCGTGATGTCTTTTGCAATCAGTAGCTTACTGAAGTCCACTACTGACCTTATTCATAATGGATCAGACATGACGAAGAAATAGCCTGCTCAGTCCCACTTATCCACAGTCCAATTAAATAGGCTAATGTCAATTTATGCTCTTAATTCCCTTAATAATTTAGTATTAAAACAAGAGAACTGTTTAGAATAGCACATTAGGTTTAGAACACATTTTTGCTTAGAAAAGTGTATGCCTAGAATTAAGTTTTCCTTTCTTCTTTATAAACGCAACACAAGACATTCACTTAATATTATTTACATAGAATCAACCTACTAAATATGGTAAAGCAATTTCTATTGTTATGGTTTTGATACCATATTAGAAAGAGATAACGGTTTTAGTGCAATATTATATTCATAGATTATTAAGTTTCTATTAGAGATTTTAATGTGTATTGTGACAAGTGGGGTCGTAGCCGAATGGCTCATGCGTAAATCATTCGAACACCCGAGTCAAGCTATGAAGACGGGTCGGGTCAGTAGTTGGATGGGCGACCGTTAGTGGAAATAATTATTTATTTGTGCTCTGTTTTAAAATATTTTTTTTTAAAAGAACACATCTATTTTTACCTCCGTCTGTGTGCCTGTCTGTGGTATTGTAGCTCCTCTCCCAAACAAGTGGTCTGTCTCTTTTAACGCATCCATCCACATCAGATTTATAAATTCCTTTCGTCAATCTACTTTCACTCATCCTTTCCATGTGCCCAAACCATGAAATCAATCCTTTGTCAATCCTCGTCACTGCATCTTCTTTCAAACCACATCTATCGCGCATCAGATAGAATGAGGAATTGTACGAATATCTTATTCTATCTGCTATCGTCACTCCGCATACACTCCTTAATTACCTCATTTCTACAGCGTTAATACTATTCTATAACAGTAATAATATTTATTTATATTTTAAATAGATGGCCGGCAGTCCCCGAATGTGACAATTATGAATTGAGTTGATTTTTTACGGCGTTCTTGGATCTCCTTTTAGATAGGTCAGGTAAAGAGTGGTAGGCAGTGGTACCCGGTAATTCGATCCGGGGTAGTACCACTACAAGGCTAGCATAGTGCACGTGACTGCTACTTAAAGTTTTTTAAATTTTGAAGTAGTCACCTCCATTTATGAACCGCTTGATATTAAACTCAGGCGGGATGCTGTCATATGTTGAGTGACAATAAAATAATATAAAAAATAGACCACGACTCAATAAAAAAAGAGTTATTTTAAGACAACTTTAAACATCTTCGGAAGCAAAAAATAAGGAATTTAGGTAAAAAAATCTTGTTTATGTCTGGTGTAATTAGGATTCAGGTTGTTGATAAAAAAACAATTGGTTATTCAGTACAAGCGAATTGTTTTGGAAACGCACACGGTCGTCGATCCTTTGATCATTAATTATATTCCATCGACGAAATTTCTGTTTGTTACTTTCTTTTAGCATACAACGAAAAACACATTCAAAAGAGGTCAACCTCTTTGAAAAATGTTTAGTATGATAAAGGTGTACGTATACTAGAGTATCATCATCAGCCAGAAGGCGTCCACTGCTGAATATAGGCCTTCCCCTTAGAACGCTATTTCAAACGACAAGATGCCAGTTGCATCCACCAGTTAATCGTGACTTTCACTATGTATTCAGTCCATCTAGTGGGAGGTCTGTCTACCTACGCTGAGTCTTCCGGTTCGTGATCTCCACTCTAGAACCTTTTTTCCCCATCGGTTGTCGGTTCTTCGAGCGATGTGGCCAGCCCCTTGCCACTTCAGCTCGCAAATTCTACGAGCTATGTCGGTAACTCTGGTTCTTAGTATAGTATACCTTGTAGAATTATGGTAGTAACATAAGTTGGCGTTTGTAAGATAACTGCAAAGTCTATCTAAACATATTCATTTCATTCAAATAATCATAAAAATATATTATGCTACATGGTGATTAATATTACATTGTTATTATGGGTTGCATAGTGCCTATAACCATAGAGCGTATATCTATTATTATTATTAAAATAAATGTTTGTTCATTATATAATTTTATTATATTAAATTTATTTTCATTATTAAAGAATAAATATTTATTAAAAAAATTATTTATTTCATAGTTAAATGAAAAATTTAATCAATAAAGTTTAGAGTTAATTAAAATAATGGTAGTAATAAAAATAATAATAATTAAAAAAAAAAGTAAAATATTTTATTATATAAAATTGAATTATTTCATTGGAGGACTGTAGATGCGAGGGAAGCGAGGGAGTTATGACAGGATCATGGCAAGTGGGGCTCCAATTTTACAATTTTTACTTTTTTTTAAATTAAATATTTATTTAATTTTATATCGTATAGTTTGTGGTAGCTTTGTAAGTCGTTGAAAAAAGAGTAAAAAATCCTAGAAGTAAGTATTTTAACTTTGTACTTAACCGTTGTCAATGCAATTTTCATATAAGAACTTTAAACAGCTCACCTTGGTTTTTACCGGATACGGATTTTCTTTCGACCTATCTCATATTAAAAAACACCTCTACTGATAAAGTTTACCAATTATCTGATATGAAATTTTAGATACCAGTAAGAAGACTATGAGTAATGAATTTTAATTTGAAATAAAGAAATTATCAATCAATTAATCAAATTGTCACACCCTTTTCCCACAGAGATAGGCGGAAACAACGGAGCACCACTTGCCCGATCCAGACACAACTCTTTCGCTTCCTTCTTCTCTTCCGCGACATCCACAATTTTCTTCATACAAGCTCTATACCTTTTCAAGATTTCTTGAGGATGTCTCCGATTTGGATAAGGAAATTACATGTGCAATAAATAATATTTAAAACATTTGGGGTTTTAAATATAATTTTAATGGAATTTTATGTACATATAATAATTTATTTTTTTACGGGAAAAGTATATCATTATATTAATTTAAAATCTGCTTTAAATGATATTTTTCTAAAAATATTATCTATGTTTTGAAATAGATAATGTAAATTAAAAAAACTAGTGAACTTTGTGGATAGTATGTACGTGACACGAAAAACGTATGCACTATGTTTGCGAATAAGTTATCAAAGTGCAATTATTTATTTTAAAACTTATAAAATCCTTGATTTCATAATATGTCTTATAACAAAAAGCTCTTTGGTACTTTTACTTTACTTTTACATTTATAATTTCACCTTGTAAATGTAAAATTGTGTCTTTCAATACAATGCAATGTGTGGCTGGGGTGTTGGTAACAGTGTTAACACCACGGATGTGGTTTGTTGTTCTACTTTTTTGGGTAAATGGTAGTCCATAAACGGCGGTGCATAGGCCGCCGCAGAAATGCCGTAGCGTCAGTACAATGCGTCGTTGTAGCTGCCTTACAAGGGTAAAGCAACCGTGCGCGAGAGCAATGGGAACAGAAATGTTTGATATTTCGCAGGCCGTTTATCTTTGTATGCTTGTATAAATAAATGTCTCTCAGTATTCTCCCACTTGATAAAAGTTGACTAAGTCTCAACTGATACTAAGGAAAACGAATATTGTTAAGTTTGGGATTAAAACCACAATTTACACTAAAATACTTTGCTTTTCATAAATTCATGTAATGTTGCACCCGCCCCAATTCTCGGCAGGATAGCCGCCAAAAATACTCTTCTGTAATGCATTCGTCGATGCAAAATTATATTTTATGGAAATCGATGTTGAATCGAAGCCAACGATCTTCATTGCATTCTCATTCCACACGACAGTTATACGGACAGGGCGGCACACAAATACCGCGGCGTGCCTATCAACAATAAGACCGCGCCTTGTGCCATAAACATTCTTTGCCACAATCATTACGAATATAACCTATAAATTAGCACAGAGCCGACTCTCAACAAGTCGCTCGGCGTCGCGGGAATTTGCAATGAGGCTCGGGCGGCGGCGTCGCGGTAATTCTTCAATGGAATTGTTTGGAGTATCGATTTGACGTCCTGGGAAGCCCAACGTCACATGCAGATCGCATTGCCAATTAGACTTTGAGCTTTCGGCGTAATCATCACTCATACCATTAGCTGTTTGCATTCCAATGAAAGCCGACAATACCATAATGCACAACATGATGACGGCTACGTTGCTAACATAAATAATGCTCAATTACAATCATATGAAAAGCATTAAAGAAAGTGCGTCATGTTTATCTCATTTCATTTTAACTGGGATGCGATATAATTAAAATTGGCATTCCCAATTGGTACTATTGTTATGGGGGTTACTGCTCCCAAACTTCAATACCCGCATTAAGTACATTAATATATTTTGTCACAGTATTTGTTTCTAAGCATCTTTCGCTACTGTTGAAAGAGTTGATTGCGTCACCAGACATCGCGTCACTAGTCATCAGTTCGGAATAGTCGAGACACTCTTTGAAACTCTCTAATTTCATATACGACACGTCTAGAAGTCTCGAGGTCAAGGCGTTTTTTTAATATGAAAACATGTATGAAAAAATATGCATATCTGCGTTTTTGAAGTTTTCTGCTGAAATACAAATATTTGAGACATGAAATATTATTTTCTTTATTATAAATAAATAAATTGTGTATATATAATGAAACTATATGAAGTAATATGTAAATCTGTAACATAGCTGTGAACATGTTGATGCCTTACACTATTACTCTTTTTTTTTTATTGAGACACGACATCTAACCTTGACTTTTTTGATAATAAGGGAGGTCCATTATAAGCAAGGGGAGGTCTAAGACTGAAAAAAACGTCTGATCTTACGGTTGTCCTAGTCACCCGTCACTAGGCCGCGCGCTTTTTCACGGTCTTTCTTGAAGGACCCATTTAAGATTATAGGACGGGGAGAAGACATGGGCTGGCAAAATATGAGTACCGGAAATGTTAATTAATATTACATTGAGGCATGCCAATATTGTATGTGTAAAACACAATATTCAATCACGTATTACAATATATCAATAAATCAATTAAATTATCACACCCTTCTTCCACAGGGATTGGCGAAGACAATGGGGCGTCACTTGCCACTATCGTGGCACAACTTCCTCGCTTCCCTCGCATACATTATACAAGCTCTACGGTTATAAGCACTAGGCAACCCAGCTTTCTTGAGGATGTCTCCGGAAAACATCCCCCTGGGTCTGCCTCGTTTAACGTATCCACATCCACATCAGATTTATAAATTCCTTACGTCAATCTACTTTCACTCATCCTATTCATTTTATATTTCATGTTCATGAGCATTCTTTTGTCATCCTTATCACTACATCTTCTTTCAAACCACATCTATTGAAAACTGTGCTATTCCTCATTCTATCCGCTATCGTCACGGTAATTTTATTCTAATTCTACATTAATTAATACAGTTATTACAATTATATCGAAAACAATATTTGCAGGATGTGTACACATTCCTATTTGAGCAGAGCAAAATAAGTGATGATCGCATCAATAAATTTAGAATTATATTTTGTTGATAAATATTCAATTTGCGTTGTAACAATTCGAATGTTTTGTTATGGGCACTGCGGACCCCTCTCTGTTTAATTTGCACAAATGTTTATTGAATTTTACGTATTTCCTTTATGAACAACGCAATGTTCGTTTCATCTAAATTGCCTTTGAGTTAGTCGTTTCTAATTCTAGATTGCAGGCATTTTACTGTTATATACTGTCGTTGCTGTAAGACAGTTTTTCATTGTGTTTTGTGTATTTATTTGTATATTTATTTAAAGTGAATAAATATACAAATAATTACACAAATACAGAAAGAAGAATACCTATATGCAAAAGCTTGTAAAGATCTAGTTATATTATAGTTAAATTCCTTACCATGACTTAGAAGCCATAATTTTCTATAATTAAAAAAAAACAAATTATAATTTCTATTTATTAGATACGATTACTTACCCTTTTACTTATTTATTTTACAACTAATGCCCCTAATGGATCCTAATACCCATGGGCCTTTTCAGCCAGTCTAACCTTAGTGCCAAGAGCTAAATATTACAACTATTTACGTGCAAAGGAAATAAAAAACAAAACAATAATTTACTATAGGAGTATATTTATATACTAGGTACTCACTAACACATATATACATATAAACCAACAATAAATATATATTTTCTAGATTAATAGAATACCTATTATAGATCAATAGAAAATATCTTAATAGTCGTAATAATTTCTAAATGTCAAAATAGTTGTCACAAATGTGCTAATAGTTAGGAATTGCATCATATTTAAAAATTATCAATGAGTGAGAAATTGGCGCTAAGTGACAATGATTTCCTTATTGGCCACAAACCTATTTATTTACAAGCGACTGTAAATTTTATAAAATTACATAAGTAAACAAACCTAAATGATTCTTTGCCTTATAAAGTTTTACATTAGTTTAACATTATATGGACACCGGTCATTTTCCTTTGCTTGTTTGTCGAAAAAGCCATGACATCTTTACTGTGTAATATCTATTGTGATTCATAATACGTGATAATAATACAACAAACACAAGTAATACTAACGACTTTGTAATTAAACCAAGTAGGTATATCACAAGCGATTGCAATACATTTAAAGATAGTCACGGAAGTTAAGCAAATGTCAGAATGAAACAATACTTACGAATTAGTGTCCCTTCATTTTACAACCGCTGTGCTTTCATATTCTGAACATAATTGGTAGATTAGTATTCAGTAATATCTCATTCAAATCCTGATTTAGTATCAATAAGGTATATTTGTTAGTGATAGTTGGCGCCTAGCCGCCGGTTGTTTGCTGATAATTTGCCTCGTTGGCGCCACTGCGACAATTCACTTCTTAGCACGACTATGCCACTATGATCTTTTGACCGCCCGTTAACTGTCGCGACATAAACTCTAAACATTACTATGCCGGTCAGCGACACAATTTTATTACAAACTATTACGCACTCGAACATGGCCACACTACAGATTACTTTATTAAATCCAATTGATACCTATCGTTACTTTAGTCATCGATATTAAAAATTGTGATCTCGTGCAATCTCGACTATTTAAAAATCCATACACGTTCTGTAAATGATCAAAAATATCGACTAGTTTAAATAGAGCCTTAATATAGAATACAAGTCACGTTTTAGAATATGAAGTTAGTTGAAATTTTTAAATTTATGGTAAATTACATAAATGAGTGGTGGACGTCAGCAAGGCGCCAGCTGACCGCCTGGGATCTCTTTGCGCACGAGCATAAATATTCATTACGTAGAGCCGTGAGCGGGCGCCGAACGCTGCCGAGTCAAAGGTGCCCTGGCGCCACCGACCTGGCCCATCTCGCCCTCCTACACTGCGTGCTCGTAAATATATACGCCAATAACATTTGTACGTCTGAAATGTCATAAATTTGTCTGCCAATTGAAGATAACATGAGATAGAGAACTTTATTGACGATGTGGAAGTAGCAAGAGGTCATATCGATAAGTGTTCGTAATACCACAATTGCGTCGACGAGAGCTTAACGAGCTTGAATCGTCGAATCGAATGCAATCAAACTGAACGCACGAAATGTCAGTGCTCCCTCTATTTCTGTCATCATTATGCATTGCAGACCCAACAAGAAAACTATGCAAAACACAAATTCTATTGTCGCCGTCTAGACACGCGTCCGTCTTGTTACAATTCAATAATATTTAAACCAAGCCATAATGATTGGGAGGGTCGCCGGTCGAGGAGGTCTCGCGAACCGGCCTCTGTCGCGATGAACCGATGCCGATGAAACGAGATGTTTTTATGAGCAACTGCATTTGTCGGAGAAAGTACCGGTCGATCGTGGAACTTGGGAAATAGCTTTCAACTATGCCGACTTGTTGTCGAAAGAAAAGTTATAAGTTGATGATTAATTACGTTAACATCAAAACCAAAGGACAATTTAAAGTACCTTTGGACTGTGTCATTTTTTATAGTTTTTGAGCTTTTATGTAGTTTGATATTAAATAACTGGGGAAATTAAATGAAATATTCTCTTGGTATAATGTAATTATTTGCTCCCTTACGTGTTTAATTAGTTTTCCTCATTGGATTTATAAATATTTTATTGTTCCAGCACCTGACCTAGTGCAAGAGGATTCACCTCAATTTACGCCGCCTGAAGAAGAAGAACTTAGCAACAGACGTAAGTGAATTAATTAGATATAAATGATTCGTACCATTACAACACTGATCTGTGTTTAGATTAAATTGTTAATTAATATTTAAGATTTTTTAAACTTTGTTTTAGATTTCGGAGCGTTACTCACAGGCCGCTCTCCGCTCTGTATTAGACGAGATGATATGAGTGGGGTACCTCAAGCCGCAGGTGTAGCGACATCAAGGTTTATATTTCGGCGACGACATCTTTATTGGTCTGTTATACTGGGTCATTCTATTGTCAACAAACCAAGAGCGTTGGCTTTCCTTGATAAAGGTGGAAGATTATTATTAGAACAACCAATAAAGAAATTTCCGGGGATCCATGACACTTACGAAACAAAAACGGATAAGGTTGTTTTTCTTTTTACATCAAAATATTTTTCAGATTTTATATTTTCCCTCATCTTACACAATATATTTAATGCAAACTTCAAAAAATGTTTTCAGTTATGCGGTGTATGGCGAAGGGTGCCTAGAGAGTACAAACGACTTCTTCGAGAAGGGGTACTCTACGTGGCACTGATTTGGGGTGATGAACGCAATGGTACTATGGACAGTGCGCTCACCGGTCGCATTAACAAGTGAATATTATATTATAGTTTTTATTTCAAACCCCATTTGTAAAAAGTGGATATAAAGGAAATAAAACACCTACGCAATGAAACAGAGTAATGAATTTTAAAAGCAGTACTTACAATAATAAATGGAAAATACATGTTACCGTCACTCGATAAAAATAGGTTTATGTAGTTGGTTATAGTTCAGTCAGGTATGAATCAGAATTCTAAAATCCAGGTGTTTAAATACTTGGTTAAAGGATTTAGTTACATACAATTTTCGCTTGAGTAATTTACAATACTAGCCGAGTTAGAGCAAATTGATTAATTGACCGCATGATGCATTGCGGAATTTGCCACGGCCGGTCATTTGATCTTCATTAAGAGTCATAAAATTGTTACTGGAGGAAATATACTTTATTAGCAACATGAAACTGATTTGTTACTAGGTTTGATTTCGCACCACACCTCTTATGACTAATCTTCTAGATACTAGTCGGGTAAATTTTCCTACTAGTTTAATTAGTTAAATAGGAAAACTTATTTTTTATGATGTTTCCAGGTATCCAGCTTTGTCAACGGAAATGTTTACAACGCTATTGGAGCCTGAGGAACCGCCTCTCACTAATGGAAATAATGCTTGCGATAACTCTCGAGGTCTTCCTGTTCAAGACTCAGGGTGGTGGGGTGGTACAGCAGTGGTGACTGCTGTTGCTGGTGCTGCTCCAAGTCTTCATGTTGGCCTAATGTTTAATGGAATCTTCGGACAAAATTCACACGACAACGACATAAGGATATCGATTACTATGCCTGATAAAAACCAAACAGTTGTTATTTATGAGGAGGTAAGAATTTTTTTACAAGATAAATGATACAAAAGAATTTTCTTTAAATAAACTTTTTTTATTATGTGAATACTAATATTTATTACATTGCTTATGTTTGCAGATTGACAACTTGCCAAAACCTGGATATGAAATGAACGTCGTAGAAATACGTACACCAGTATCAGCTGCCGAACTTAGATCATTAGCCCGTGGGCGACTTGTTATTGCCATTGAGAGTATAGCTGCTCCAGAGCGACGTTTGGCTGGACCAGTAGGTCAAAGAGCAGCTTGTGAAGTATATCATGCACCATTGTCTGCTGAACGACAACCAGCTAGTATATATCCCGAAGGATTCGCAATGCTTTACATCGACAAAGATGGATCTCTTGTTTACGATATTCAGGTGATTTTAATTAGAAATAACCTATCTAAGTATTAAGAAAATAAATGTTTACTGTTATCTTTGAAGAACAATCGATCGACAAGTGGATTTTTTTTTTATTGTGACACGACATTTGACTTCGTCCCGCCTGATGATAAGCAAGAGGAGATCCAAGAGAGACGACGACTGAAACATCCGAGTTAGTTCACGGCTGCCTCAGTCGCCGTCACTATGCCGGCCAAAGGTGCTTCTTCACGCATCGCTTGAAGGATCCAAGGTTATAGGAGGGAGAAAACACGTGGGCTGGCAAAGCATTCCACTTGTCGATTGTTCTACAAAGAAAAGACGCACCGAACTTTTTAGTTCGACTGCCGATTCGGTCGACAAAATGCGGATGCTTTCCCCGACCAGTGCGGGTATTACGGGTGTGAAAGACGGAATGATCACTATGGGTTCTTTTTATACTCGTATAACCTTGGATCCTATAGGAGTGTAAAACCTTTTGCCGGCATACTAACGACGACAGTTTTGAGCTTATATTTTTTTTAGTTTACGTCCAGCTCTTTAATTTATTAGGACAAGTCAAGGTCGCGTCCCAATAAAAAAAGATAACCATTAATTTCTATCTATATTTTTTGTAAATTACAGTTGGAGAATATAGGAGTAGTAACTCCTAAGATAACATTGGTAGAAGAACAAGGGAAGCGTCATTCTCAAGTAGAAATCTTGGACACAACAGCGGGTATTTTTGTTCGCCCAAGCGCTAGGATATTCCCACCATTATACGATGATCTACTTGCTGTGCATATTGGTGTAGATTCTGGTTAGTCAATGTCATGTATTGTTTGGAACTTGTTTTTGTGTAAAATTAAGTGATATTAGCTCCAGTTCGCCATGCCGAACCCAAGTCCCGGGTTCGAATTCCAGTCGGAGCAGATTTGTTTCATAGCATTTATTCTAATCTTTATTAATTAGATTTAGTATTTTTTATTGATAATAAAATAATTTATAATATAAAAATAGGCAAATATTTGCTTCGGGCCTGGGTATTTAAGACGGTTAATTGCCCATTCTGACGATCCGGGTTAGTGACATTCTGACAGACATCGTGAAGTGACTAATTCGCGTTTCGAAATCAGCTTGAAATTTTCCGGTACCAACTAGACCTGCATAGTGCTGTCATATTACGTCGCATTAAAAATTACCATGTCGTGGTCTTATTTTCAGGTCCTCCGATTCTTCGTGGCCGACTAAGTTCGAGGCCATTACCTGATGCAGCAGGTTCTGGTCCTGCGTTACTTCGGCGAACTGACGTACGTTCTCCCGTGGTTTCGGGAGCTAATCCGCTAGCAGGGCTGGCGTGGTTGTCTATCGATTCTCTTTGTGGAGTACATTATGAGGTTAGTAAGTTAATTTCTCTAATAATTATTTTTTTATTTCTATACGGTATTGCTAAGATGGTTTGGGCACATGGAAAGGATAAGTGAGAGGAGATTGACGGAAGGAATTTATAAAACTGATGTGGATGGATGTGTTAATCGAGTCAGACCCAGGACAGTATTTTCCGACAAAATCGGAAACATCCTTAAGAAAGCAGGGTAACCTAGTGCCCATAACCGTAGAGCATGCATAAAGATAATTGTGAATGTGAAGGAAGCGAGGTAGTTGTGTCAGGATTGTGGAAAATTGTGCAGTTGTATAGCTGTAGTAGCAGTCACCTCAGCAATACGGTGGGCAAATATTCCTTTTTGACTGTCTTAAAATAAGAGGCCACAGTCGCATCGTAAACACATCTATTTTTTATATAAGGCAAATAATGAACAAAAATAAAGGCGACCGTGGTGTTGTACCACAATGGTCACGCAAACCAACAGCACGGGTTCCTAACCACTTGCCGGTACCAATGTATCTTTGAGATATGTACTTTAATATAAACTTTAATATAAACTGTCATAGTGTATACGATTATTAAACTGCAATTATTTAGTTCCTCCATACAAAAACTGCACTCCAGCTTTAGAATGCTGTCGTATCTCGAGTCCAAAAAATAAGTAATATGAAGTTCACTAACTAAGCACTCTAAAATATATTTTTTTTAGGTTACAGTAAATGGCGGTGAAGGTGGTTGGACTGCATGGCTAGAAACTCACGCAGCAGGAGTTGGTGGACCTTCAGCTCGGGCTTTAGGTGGTGCTGAAGGTTGTGTATTGGAACCTGCAGGAAATGAACTGGCAGCTTTAAATGCCGGCGCAGCGTACTTAGATGTGCGGGCACCTGATAATGTTACTGCGTTGTTACGCACGCGATTACCCCAAGTACGTACGCATTTAATTACCTTCAATTCACAATAATAGTAATCAAGATAAGATAAAAAATACGCTACTTTTAGAATGCGTCACCGTTTTATTTATTGAGGCTCGAAATCAGGCAGCACCCCGCCTAATGTTAAGCTGGAGTGCGGTCCATCCTACAGCTAACTAACTGCAAGTAGCAGTCGCATCTACTATGTCAGCCTAGTTGGAACCGGCAGCTTACAAGCTGATCTCGAAACGCGGTTGTACTAGTGAATATGACACACCCTTTAAAAAGCAGACCTGGAGCAAATACACTCTTTTTTTATGCACAAATTGGTTATATACAATCTTATTATTAAACTTTACAAATAAAAGCTACGAAACATACATTTGATTCGACCGGAAATCAAACCCCGCGACTTTACGCGTGCGACTTGCTTTATTATGAAACCTGTTAAAACAAATTTAACTCTTTATTATAGAGGAACTTAATTAATTATTACTTATTACTTTTTTGCTTGCACGGAAAGATTAAAAGGTGAGTTCTTATCAAGACAAAGATATAGATATCATATAGACAAAATTATATAAATATGGAAAAATGCAAACAACAAAATACATCATCATCATCAGCCCGAAGACGTCCACTGCTAAATATAAGTCTCCTCCTTAGAACACCAGTTGCATCCACCGGTTATTCATGACTTTCGCTATGTCGTCAGTCCACCTAGTAAGAGGCCAACCTACGATGCGTCTTCCGGTTTGTGGACTCCACTCTAGAACCTTTCTTCCCCATCAGTAGTCGGTTCTTCGAGCGTTGTGGTCAGCCCAATACCACTTAAGCTTGCAAATCCTACGAGCTATGTCAGAATCTCTGGCCAATATCCTCGTTCCGGATTTTGTCGCGAAAAGATACTTCAAGCATAGTTCTCTTTATTTCCCGCTGAGCGACTCTGAGCTTTTCCAATAGGCCAACAGTTAAGAACCACGTCTCAGTGCCATATGTTACATTGGCAACACACACTAGTTAAAGACCCTAGTCTTCATGCACTGCGGGATGTTTGACGAGAAGTTATGAAGCAATTTCCCGAACGCCGGAATAGATAGTTTCTTGGTAATTACGTATGATCCATTGAGGCGTTGTAACCAATAAAGTTATAAATATAATGTCTTATTATTTTCAGATAAGCGTGCCACCATCGTGTTTGGCTTCTGTGCCTTGGAATAATGACAACAATGAATTGACACCAACTAACTATGCACCACATAATAATCCACCAACTGATAATACATTATCCAATACTGCCTCCTGTTACCACGGCGGGAGAACTTATGAAGATGGCGCGCAATGGATAGTTAATGAGGTACGAACTATACTTTGTTCTATACTTTTTTTAAATATTTTTTATTATTAACATTTCTATAATAAGCTACTAAAGTGCTTGTATCATATAAATAGGACAACCAAAGTACATATATCAAAGATACATTGGTACCAGTGGGTGGTATCTAACTCGTGCTCGTCGGTTTGCGTAACCATTGCACTGCCACTACACCACGGTCGCCTAATATATGTTTGAATATATGTTTTCATTGAGACTCGATATGAGACAGCATGCCGCCTGATCTTAAGCTAGAGTGCTGTCCATTAATGGCAGAAGAATTTCCAGTCTAATTGGAACCGACAATTTTTAAGATTATCCTGCTAAAAATAATCTTAAAATGAATCCAATGTAAATGAATCCAATTAAAATCCAATGTACGGTTATAGACCGTATAGTAATAAAAATGCTTTAGGCTAATGATTGGCGTCCGCTTGAGGCCAATTAATAATCTAAGGATAATGCTATGTTTTAAATTTTTCTAGCACAATTATTGACCTGCTATGAAATTGGGCTATGTTTTGACAGTTGAACTCCGGCTATAAAGGTTACGCGGTCGCTGTTAGTGTCAAAAACAACTTTTATTCATTCGGATAATGAATTAACTTAAACTGTTAATGAAAAAGAACTTCTCAGTGTGTTGGGCGGTCGAAAATTTTATATTTGAAGCTCATTAATGGAGTTTAACTATCAAAACGAAGCTCATTGTCATTGAGTTACGCGGTCGGCATTAATTCGTAATTATTTTAAAAGCTTTTTTGTTATAATTTCCAGGCCTGTCAGATATGTGCCTGTGCTCAAGGTGCAGCACGTTGCGAAGAAATAAGATGCCCAACCGTAAATTGCGCTGTTCCGACTATAAAACCACCAGGACAATGTTGTCCGATTTGTACAAGTAATTTATTCATTTATGTTATAAAATAAATTATTAAAAATCTTTATTCATTAGAAACAAAATGAACTTAAGCTAGAAGAATTTGACAACGTTATAAATAACGTACCTAACAATAAGTGCATACCTTACATCTTAATTATCCTGTCATAATCTCGACATATTATGACAGTGCCCCACCTGAGGTTAAGCTGGAGTGCTGTCCATGTTTGAATGGAGGTGACTGCTACAGTTTGATATCTGCAAGTAGCAGTCACATTCAATATGCCGGCCTATTTGGGACCGGCAACTTATAAGCTGATTCTAAAACGCGACTAAATCACTTCACGGTCTGTATACTTGTCTGTACACTACCCTGGATCGGCAGACTGGAAACCACTGCCTACCACTCTTTGACAACCAGACCCGAAGCAAATATCTGCCTCTTTTCTAATTAACAATTATTTGTAATATTTATTCTAATTATTATTTTATATTAATACATCTTTGTTCCTTTTTTCCAGATTCAACTACAGATGTTTGGAATGAATCCCACGGTTGCCTTTTAGCTGGCCAATACCACGCAGCCGGTTCATCCTGGCATCCTTACTTGGTTCCCGGTGGTTACGATACATGTGCTGTTTGCACTTGCGATTTCGCCACTCGAATGGTGCGCTGTCCTCGAGCAAGGTGTCCGCCACTCAAGTGCAATGAACGCGACGCTTATCGACCTGATAAGAAAGCTTGCTGTCGTGTTTGTCCAGAGGTGCGTAAATACAAGTGAAAAATTATATATGTGAATCGATATAATTTTTGCCGGCATTTTTTATTGTCGCTGGACATATGACAGTATCCTGCCTGATGTTATGTTGAAGTGCGACTGCTACTACAGTGAAATTACTGTAAATGGTTGTCGTATCCACTATACCGGCATAGTTGAATCCACTATACTCATAAGATAATCCGTAAATGCGACTAAGTCACTTTATGGTCTGAATACTACTACTACTACCCCATATCGACAGACTAGGCACTCTTTTACAACCAGATCGAGGCAAATGTTCTCCATTTTTTTATGCACAGATACTCGTAATTTTCAATCTAATAATTAAATATTGCAAATAAAAGCTATTACACAAATCTTTGCTCTGACCAGGAATCGGACTCGGCTTTTTACGCATAACGAACTTATTGTGATGGCGACTGAGGCAACCGTGAACTAAGTCGGTTATTTTAGTATTTAGTACTCTTAGATCTCCTCTTGCTTACATACTAGCAGGCAAGCCAAGGTGAGATGCTGAGACACAATAAAGAAAGGAATTAAGAATAATAAGAGAAATTATACGATTAAATAAACGTATTTTTTTTTCTAATCTAGGTTAAGAAAACTGAAGAAGATACTCCAAAGGATCAAGGTGCGCCACTAACTGCTGAAGAGATTCTAGCCGAAGGCGGCTGCGTGTTTACTAATGGTCCTCTACCTAATGGGAAGGAAGTGCATCCTTCTATTCATTCGCATGGTGAACAACGATGTGTCACTTGCCGTTGTAAGGTAAGCTGATATATAATCAAAAAACATTGCTCCTCGGGTTATTTTCCAATATATATATATTACATTTCTATCTAATCTACTTAAGTATATGTATCTTAGAAACAGGACAATCAAAGTACATATATCAAAGATACATTGGTACCGGTGCGTGGTTTCGAACTCGTGTTCCACACTGCCACTTCACCACGGCCTATAGGCGACCTTACTTTTTTCAGTTCCCTTTTCCAAAAAATCTAGTTGAAAACGGCAACTTTCAGCTAATCCCAAAACGCGACCGAGTTACTTTATGGCCTGCAACTGTCTGCCTACCCCTCCTAATCAACCAGATTTCGGGCAAATATCAGCCTTTTGTAAAAACAAATATTTGCTCCGACCGGGAATCAAATACGGGACTTTACGCGTAGCAATGCATCACTTGTATTTCACGTTTTAAATAGTTCATAATATAAATTATATTGCAGGATGGCGAACTAAAATGCATGCGTAAACGCTGCGGTCGCGGCGTGTGCTCCAAACGACGGCGTGGCTCGTCTGATTCGTGCTGCGTGTGTCCGCGCCAACGCCGACAAAGGCAGCTGCGAACGCCGTCGTCACTGCCCAGCTGAGCCTTCAGCTCCAGCTCCACCACAACCCTCGAATGATTCTATGTTGCATTTCCCGCCGCGCGGCGAGTCCGCAACGCTTCAGTATTACGCCGTGCCGAGTGGAACGGTGGATTCTCGTCTGTACATAATCCGAGACTGCTCGTAGGCTAAGTGATGACGAGTGAACGCTTCGCTCTATAGACTGATATATGTATTTTTATGTACTCGTGCAAATCGAATGTGTTAATTTAGTTTTAGTGGACGGTGTGGGGTTGCGATTCATCATGTTTATGTGACGGAACGCAATCTGTTGATGAACTCAGTAGACTGCAAGATTATTTGTATTATTACAGTCGCAAATAGTCGCGCAGACTAAGGTATACTCTCGACGGGCGTATTCCCAAATATCAAATATGACATTTGAGAATACATTAGCCCCGACCAAATGCTTATATCGGAATGGGGAAGGTCGTTGTAAATGGTCAGTGTGATTGATATTTTACTAAATAGCTTTATTATGTTTATCAAACGAAAACGATGTAAAATTTGCCCACCGGTATTTTAATTGGTTTTGATGGTTATACAAAAAAGTGTTTTGGCACATGATGGCATCGTATTTGAAACCTTTAGTGATGATGTGTCTGATATAGGCGTGCTAATGATGTTGGGAAAATTCTGTCGTTATGTTAAAGATGTGCCATATTTTCTTAATGTAAATATAATTTATTATAAATAATTTACGTATATTTATTTAGGAAAATCATGTGTTCTCATTATTCAACCTTGAAACGTAATCATATCATATTATTTAAGATCATTTTTTAGGTAAGAATACCTACAATTATCTACGTAAGTTCTGATTTTGATTTTAAATTAGACTAATAATAATTTTGAATAATTGTATGTGTATCCTACAACTATAGATCGATATTTCGACGATATTATTATTTCCGTACTGGTAATAAAATTCCCAGTCGGTTTCTTTGTAAATATTAGGGAGTACTTTACTATTAAGTTTATATATCCAATACCAGATATATGAGTTGTACCGTTATAATACTTAAATGTTTAGTTTTAATGCCCATTTAAGTTTCGTGACTAGTTTTTTTATTAATATTATTTTTTATTAGTATTTCATGTTTAGTTAACTGTTCTAAGGAAGCTAGTCCGAAGTTTTGATGTGATGGAATTGTATGCCATGTAGATAAATCAGTGTTCGATTATAGAATTCAAATGTTTTTATATATTAAATTTTAACGTATATTTTATAAGTTGTATGTTAACCTGCGTAATAATGTTAGCTTAAGTTTAAATGTAAATGCAACATAGTACCTAGATCCTATTGGGTCGATTTGTTGCAATACATTTCTGCACGTCAGAGGTAAAAATAGCAGTTACATTCATTTTGAATTTAAAAGAATAATAAACAAAAAAGAACCTTCTTCATATAAATGAATAAAGACATCATTCATTTTAGACTATTTTTGTAATGCCCAATGATGAAAAAATATATTAATGGTAGTTTCGATACTTGTGTAGATAAAACTAATAACATTTTTTGCTTTTAATTGCTGTGCAACTGAGTTATTTGGAAAATAAAATATGGCTTTTGTATTGTATCCCAATTACGAATATTTTCTAATAACATTGTATCCTTCATACATTAAACTATTTTAAAATATATATCAAACTGTTAATACAATTTACCCCAAGTCCCCATACAAAATGAATGATGTCATTTGCACATTTTTACAAAAAAAACTTTTCTCATTTTATGGCTGTACACCTCTGAGGTGTAGAATGGTTACGTAGTATAACATAATAAAGTCGCGGTTATTTATGCCAAAAATGTATTTTATAATTGACTTAATATTTTTGGTTGCTTGTGAGTTCTAGTCCATCGAAGTGTAATGAAATCGACATAGGGAGGGGGAGAACAAAATTAATTGTTAAAAGCACAATGTTTCTTCGAAGGAAATAGTGGAATATTATGATATATTTACATGATAATACATTGTATTCGTATCATTAATTATAATCTAACATTAAATATTTGAACCTGTGGCTTGCAAATAACAAACTAATAGCAGGTTATTCAGTTAGATTTATATTGCTTTATTCGCAACTTGTATTTTTCTATTTCCTACTTCTTATTTAGCCATTATTCGTGTCTACTATAAATTAATAGTTTTATTATACCTATTATGTTCCGTCTATGTAATATTTTTATATAATCGTACATATGTATTATGTTTGGCAATAGTTAATCGTTTATTTTACAATTTTCATCAAATATAAAAAAATAAAAATTTACCTGTACACACTGTTTATTGTTTTATTTTTCCTAATACCTATCCTCCCTATACAATTACCTTGGATCTTTTAAGCGATGCGTAACGCAACACCTATGGCCGGCATAGTAACGTCGACTTAAGCAACCGTGAAGTCGTTGGCAATCTTGGACCTCCTCTTGCTTACCATCCGGCAAGTCAAGGTCAGGTGTAGTCACAATAGTCACAAAGACAAGGTAATCCAACCTACAATTTCACTCAAAGTATTGGATTTACTTTATATATATAACTATAAAGAGGTAAAGTATGTGACGTTGTAGTGAGAGTAGTCTTTAGATTTACTGAACGGATTTAAAAAAATGTTTTACCAATTGAAAGCCATGTACTAACCGAACCACAGTCATAATTTCCCACAGGTATAGGCAATAACAATGGAGCGAACCTTGCCACGGTTCTGACACAACTCCCTCGCTTCCTTCACGTCCACAATTCTCCACATACAAGTAAAAAAGTTTACCGCACATCGAAGGGGGTTAGTGTTGAAATAAAGTAAATCCAATATATACGAGTAATAGGCATACAGATATATTTTTCTTTCCTTCGCTGTATTAAAGTAATCTTTTACTTTTCACCCCAAATAATAGATAATCGTGAGATCAGTGTCCGTGCGGTTGACAATGGGACGGGCTCCTAAGCCGGTGGGTTTTATTCAGAATATAAATAACATTATACTTGCTGACACTTACTTCTCTATTTTTTTGTCGTTATAAATATATTGTAAAATATGTAATAAAATATTACCTTATGAAAATTAACAATATTCTTTTATGATATAGATTAATACCAATTTCTATTTAAACATAGTTTTAAAATCTGGCCAGCATAGTGACGGCTACTGATGAATCTGTTTTCGGTTTTCTCAGTCTGCACTCTTTAACTTCCCCTTGCTCACCACAGGGCAAATCAAATGTGGCATCACAATAAAAAAAAAACAAATATGTGTTTAAAGTTGGTTTACTACCAAAACTTTATTGAAAATTAATTTATTTAAATGATTTAATACATATTTATTTATTAAATATAAACTATATACTCGTAAGAAATTTTATTATTTGTTTATTTTTTGACCAATATCCTGTAAACTTAAATTATATTTAAAAAATATATTATAATTTACACGTATACACACCATTAATATGATAATGGTGAATAATAAAACTAAAAAAAAAACCATCATAATATTTAACAAAAAAGAGACTAAAAATAAAAGAGAAACTATTAAAAATCCATAAAAGGAGATTTATACAGTTATTTACAGTTATTACTTCAAAGCCATAAACCATAATAATATCATAATAATAATCTTAATTATCTATAGAGCCTTTATGAAGAGAATTGTGGATGTGAAGGAAGCAAGGAGTTGTGTAAGGATCGTGGCAAGTGGCGCTCCATAGTCTCTGCCTATCCCTGTGGGAAAAAGGCGTGACAATTTGTCTTATTGATTATTTATAGTTTTGAATTTGGATTAGCGAGTGCAACTAATGTGTCGGCCATTGCATAGGCTAAATCATCAGCAATTTTAGGGGTGGAATTTATTCCCATTATACCAACACGAAGAGTTTTGCCAGCTGTTGGACCAAGACCGCCAAAAATTAAAATATTGTGCCTGAAAGGGAAATAAATAACTTTAAAAATCAGGTTAAATATCATGTTTCTAATAAAGGAAATTTGAAGTATAGGTTCTTTATAAAGCAAGGGTCCACAGCTTCTAAAAGCACATCCGAGTAGTCATGCTGTTCGGGTTGCCCCAAAACGCTACTTATACATTTACGATTCATCATCATGAGCCAGAAGGCGTCCACTGCTGTACATAAGCCTCCCCTTAGAACGCCATTTCGAACGACAAGATGCCAGTTGCATCCACTGGTTATTCGTGACTTTCACTATGTCCAACTAGTGGGAGGCCGGCCGTGTCTGCCGGTTCGTGGTCTCCAATCTAGAACCTTTCTTCCCTATCAGTTTTCGATTGTTCGAGCGATGTGGCCTGCCCGTTGCTTCAGCTTGTAAATCCTACGAGTTATGTCGGTAACTCCGGTTCTTTGGCAAATATCCTCGGTCGGGATTCTGTCGCGCAAATATACTCCAAGAATAGCCCGCTGAGCGACTCTGAGCTTTTACAAGAGACTAACATTTAATTACGATTATCGTTTTATAATTTCGTTTACTATTATTTACAAGATTGCCGACGACTGAAAAATACCATTTCACGGTTGCCTTAATCGCCGTCACGATGCTGACAAAGGCATAACCCTGAATATAATTACTTATATCTCTATTAACTACTTACTTATCTCTCATATAATAAACAAATTGTTTATAATCGTAGCCTTTTGGTAGATAGAGGGTAGTGACAGTGGCTAATCTATCTGATGCTTTAGGCACGTAATATTTCAAGGGTAAAGATTTGATATTCTCCATGAACCGTCGGGTATTCCTCTCATGCCTTTCCCACATCACGGGCAATGTTTCTTTTATTAATTCTTTAAGACATGCTCTTAGTGCCCAAATCAATGGAGGACTTAAGGTGTGGTGGTATCTGAAACAAATATTGTAAAATTATAAATAAAAAAATAATAATTGTTGAACTGTAGTAGCAGTCTCCTTCATTTATTAGGCGGGGTACTGTCATATGTCGAGTCACATAAAAAAGCGACAAACTCGTTAGGTCCTATTCATACTAATTTCTTTATTTTTTTATTTTTAATTTTTTTTTGACTCGACATATGACAGCACCCCGCTTGATGTTAAGCCGTAGTGTGGTCCATGAATGAATCTCACTGCTACTACAATTCAATAACTGTGAGTATCACATCCACTATGCCGGCCTAGATAGAACCGGCAACTTACAAGCTGATCACTTCACGGTCTATATGCTTGTAAGTGGTGGTACTACCCCGGATCGGCAAACTGGGTACCACTGCCTACCACTCTTTGATAACCAGACCCTAAACAAATATTCATCTCTCTAACAAATAATTGCAATATTTAATATAATTATTAAATATTACAAATAAAAGCTATGAAACAAATATTTTCTACAACCGGGAATCGAACCCGGGACTTTACGCGAAACAAACCATTCGCTAAACCGTTCGTCCACGCCTGTTGTCAGGCGTATTATAATTTGTATTATAACTTACGCTCTGGTATCTCCATAGCAGTTCCATTGTTGTGCCAACAGTTTCACATCGAAGTAGAAGGGTGGCTCGTGTGTTCTGTTGTTGATACATTTTCTATGTGGAGAAAACAAAGAATTCAAACAATTTAATGTATTTTTTTATTACTCTACATATTTGACAGCACCATGAACCTGGAATGCGGTCCATGAAACGAGGTGACTGCTACTAAAGTAAATAACTGTAAATAGCAATGTCTTAGCCACTTCACGGTCTGTATACTAGATAAGTGGAGGTACTAACCTGGTTCTGCAGATTGGGTACCACTTAGAAAAAGTGGGATTCTGATATAAGTCTCATGTTAGAACACAGGTTAAATAAATATCTAGCTAGTAGTAAGTTTAGCAGCAAATATAATAATATATCTTGATATAAGTCAGATAATAAATCCTATGCAGTACCAACAATTGCAGAAACTGCATGACGAAAAGATGGGATTAAGAAATTTTGACGCGATACCAGATAGGCACTGGTCAGTGGTGAGAGCGGTCGCGAGTTAAGCGATAGAAGCAAAGTTCCATATTTTTGGTGGACTCGGCCTAACAGAGAGTGCACAGCAAATGTTATAAAGAGTTGAAACCATTTTTAGCACGATAGTATATGACTAGAGGTGACTTCTGCATGAGTGAGCTGTTCAATTGTCTGCAAGCAGCATTCGTATCCACTATGTATTCCTTGTTGGTAATTCTGAATAAATAAATAAAAATACGTACTAACATGGGGTACCGTAATATACGATTTTTGCTGGTGTTTTACAAAATGTTATACCGAACATAATGTATTGAGTCTGTATGTTAATGTACATGTATGTTAATAGTTGCCTAGTGCCCATGACCTTAGAGCTTGTATGAAGAGAATTGTGGATGTGAATAAAGCGAGGGAGTTGTGTCAGGATCGTGGCACGTAGCGCTCCATTGTCTTTGCCTATCCCCGAGAGAAAAAGGCGTGACAGTTTGATTGATTGATGTACTTAAGTATGTGATCCCTAATCCACTTACTCGGCACGCTCACTAAACGCTACAGGTGAAATACCAGCTGGACCACTGAAAGCTTTCTGTGTGGACGTATATACAGCATCCACTTTCCATGCATCCATGAAGAATGGTACACCGGCTAGTGACACAACTGTATCAACTAAAAGTAGTGCGTTATATCTGAAAATATAATTTACATTTATAGTAATTATATTTAAAAACCTTACTTCTACCAAAACAATTACATAGGAATAAGAAAATATTAAATCCTTAACTTTAAATAATTATTAATTAGGAACTGATATAAATAATTATTGCATGTGATATAAAACCGGTAATAAGAACTGCACGATAAAAAATAGAACTACGACGCGAGCGCATAGGGCATGGATGTTACGTAAAGCGGGAGAGAGGTTTCGCGTTAGGCTACGGGGGTTCGATCCCCAGTCGCATTCAATTTTCATTGCTTCTTTATTCAAGAGTAATATACAATATTATTAATTTAAAACAAATAACTATTTTATAATTAAATAAAAAAACACGTCCCAATGAAATTACTTTTAACATTAAAAAAATAAATTAAAAAGGATTTACAGTAATAAAATATTCTCAAGCAAGTCCAATCCCGTAAAACATTGCAATAGTCACAAAGTTCTCGATCTTTACTTCGCGGAAACCTAGTTTCTTGAACAAAAAGTATGAAAGAATGAACGAGGGGATGTAATTAAATTGTTCGGTGTTCTTGACTTGGTTCTACTTACGTTTCTTGCAATCGAATAAAGTTGCAGGATAGAGTTTAACTTTGCAGTGGTACCATACAACGAGTGCTATATGAATAGAAATCCATGTACTAGATTTGTTTCTAAGAACTAAATTAGTAAAGTTAGAAATTAATTCTCTAAAACTTCCACGAGTATCATTTTTTTATTGTGACTAGACATATGACAGCACCCAGCTTGATGTTAAGCTGGAGTGTGGTCCATAAATGGATGTTACTGCCACTACAATTTATTAACTGTAAGTAAAAATTACATCAACTGTGCCGGCCTAGTTGGAACTGGCAACTTACAAGCTGATCCCGAAACGCGACTAAAACACTTCACGGTCTGTATAATTGTAAGTGGTGGTACTGCCCCGGATCGGCAGACTGGGTACCACTGCCTACCACTCTTTAAATCATAGATGTAGAATGTACCTATATAAATTAATTTTATAATTAAATGATCTGGTATTTCAAAGACACGTTTCGCTACTAAATAATTTTCTTTATTTGTTATTTTGTTCACGTTGTTTGGCAGTTTGCCCTGGTCTCCTTGTGTGAGACTCCTTGTCATGCAGGTCAGGAGGAGTAAGTTCGTGACATGCGGACTTTTTAACTCGATCAGGGTTCCTCGGACCTACCCTACAGGTCCAACTAACTGTTCTCACTTTTTTGCAGCAATGGAGAAATTAATACTTGTTTGTTCTTATATGAGTTAGGAAAACTTCAGCAACGCCATTTGAACTTGTGGAGTAAAAACTTGTAAAAACTTGTTGTAGTAAAAGTTTTTTTAACTTTAGTTCGCTTATTTTATACTTGATGCTTTTAATAAAAGTTGTCTTAATTGTATAATAGAATTATGCTTTTAAACAAATATAAGCTTTACTAGAAAAAACATCTATTAAAAAAATCAAATAATTACTTTTGACATAAATCTCCAAGTCCTCTCAAATCTTGTACGGTCCCTGTAGACGAATCACCATGCGTAATAAAGAGAGCCTTTGGTCTATGCAATACTAACGCATCTTCTATTTGATTTCTTGTAAATGTTGTATTCGATTCAACTTTAATTACTCTTACATCTAGACCTGTAATAAAATATTAACTTTTTAAAAATGGATCATTGCTTTGTCTCTACTTTGATTTGATTTTATTTTGAGTCGGACTTTTGGTGGACAAGTAATGATGGCCCAGTCTACCAACAGTAACACAGTTTTGAGATTCGTATATAAGTTTCTTGTTTCAACTAAGCCGGCATATGGCACACTTGCAGTTGATCCCCGCATTCCAGCTTAACATCAGGCGGGATCTATCATAATTACACTACTATAAAAAAATGATATCTCTATTATTATTGAAAAGTGACCCCGACTTGCCTGATGGTGTAAGCAAGAGAAGAAAAGACCGACAACCGTCTCATCTTACAGTTGCTCTGAACGCTGCTACTTGGCCGGCTAAAGATAAAATTTTGATGTTATTTTGATTGCAAAAGTAATCGTAATGTTTCGCAAAGGAGTATGTTTTGATGTAATTTTGAAATAAAAATGATAAATATACATATTTACCGTTGCCTAGTGCCCATAACCCATAAGCTTGTAAGAAGACAATTGTGGATGTGAAGGAAGCGAGGGAGTTGTAACAGGACCGTGGCAGGTGGCACTCCATTGTCTCTGCCTATTCCCGAGGGGAAAAGGCGTGACAATTTGATTGATATTTACCGTATCTCTTAGACATGACATAAGCCCGATCATCCCAGATTCCTCTTTGAGCTATCAATATCTTTTCTCCTGGAGCAATCAGATTACTAATTACAGTTTCCATACCAGCATGCCCTGAACCACTTATCGGTAATATCAGACGGGATTTCGTTTGGAAAGTATATTGCAAACCTTTTAGTATGTCTTCTTCAACCTAAAAAAATGTTGAGCTTTTAATTTGAATGTTGTGTCTAGAGTTTTTGGGATATATACACCTAGTTTTTATTATTAATTGCATCTTCACCATCTATACAAAAATAATATTGTATAATTTCATTCATATTGTACGTGTAAATCCTTATTTATTGTAAATAGTATAATATACTTTACTGTATAAGACGACCGTAGTCTAGTAGTAGATAAATGGTCTCGCAAAGCTTCAGGTTCAAATTATTTTCCGGCTTTGTAATTATCTTTTAATTTAATGTTTCTAGTAGCCTGTTTACTTTTCTAGTACATTTTTTTTGTATATACCCAATTTAAATTTAACTTACTTTATAATATTCATCGCACATAGCTGAGATAACTGGTAAACTTAATGCTTCGATTACAGACGGGTAGATATCACATGGGCCAGGACCACAGAGCAGTGGTTTCTTGAAGACCCTGTCGGTTATCGTGGGCGCTGCTACGGTAAGTTGCTCGTCACCCATTGTTAATTTATACTAAAAATTATAGTATTATTTAGAAAAGGCAAAGTTCTTGTCTCTACAGTATCATAGGTATTTTATTTTATAACGATCATGGTGTATACAATTTTTTTACGACTATAATTTTGATTATTATAATTTGACAAAAAAAACGTAGCATCAAACTTAGAACCTGCTAAAGGTGGCAAGAAACTGCAGTATTCTGAGCTCTTCCAGCAGGCTACTGTGAAGATTCCTGGTGGGGGCTAATATGTACAACTAATGGATGAGAGAGGATTCGACGGTCGAAAAGCTTTGCAATCGAATAATCAAAATCACGGAAAGACACGGGAAATACACGGTGAATTGTAGAGAAGGAATTATTTTTATTTATCAAAGAGGACATATAATTAAATACAAATAAATATGCTATATTGCCAAATAAAAATTACATTTTTGCCTTTGTACCTACAAAGTGCAGTAAATACACGCATGTATACACAATTAAAATAAATATAGTATAAGCTGAAACCCAAACAGAGGAGGGTAGTTTCCACTACAGAGCCGCTACATAAAGCCACGTCGACCCGCACGCAGCCCACTTTTCCCTCGGAGCTCCGTGTGTTAGGGCGTTACTGCTGGTGTAGGTCACGTGAGGCATTTTGTGATTTGTTAAAGTTGTAATCACCACGTGTCGGTGTTCATTGTTAGTTTTAGGCGTAATTCAATAAGTGATTTGATGTGTAACTTTGAATTGTAATAAATAACTGTTTTAGTTTGTACTTGTATCTTTTTTTAACTATTCCTACTTAGGATGCTAACAATAGTATATTACAAATATATACGCGAAAAACGATTTTTAATCATAAATGATGAGTTTGCACTTTAATATGTATCACGTTGTGGTAATCTTTAAACTATGTTACTATTTAGAGTTTTAATAAGCATGGTCAGATTCATTAACTATTTACCTAAGATTAACTGAAGTCAGTATTTTTCTTAATCATTCATGGCTTATTCCAATGCATATTAATAGCGTATCAATTAGTGATGAAAATTAAATAGAAAAACTCTCGCGTAATAACCGGAGGAGATCGCACCTTGTGACGGTTTATTAAGTTTTTTTTCAGTCGTCGGTACTCTTGAACCTCCTCTTGCTTGCCACCAGGCGGCTTGAGGTCAGATATCTAGTCACAATAAAAAACCTATGCAGTCGAGTCGAAACTTTTCATTCCTATCTTTCCATCGTGCACGTCTTTTAACTGCAGGGTCCACGAGGGTATTAGCCTCGTTGTGCGTTTGAGATAATATAAAATATTTTTGGCATTAAAAATTGGATGTAATTAACTTAGTTATTTTTATGTCCAATTTTTGTTACTATTTTTAACCTATATTGTCAATGTATTATCCTCACGATTAATTAAATGAAAATTATTATTTACATTTACACAAATAATAAACAATATTATCATCCAATTTTATTATGTTTACAAGTGATAATTTTATTTTGGTTCTCAATAAAAATATTATTACTTTATTATCATTTTTTAACACGCGTCAGAAATGAGATAATGTAGTAAAACGTTTTAAAGTCCATTGGTGGTATAATAAAGTGGGCTATTACCCATTAAATTTGTTGTTAGATAACACGCAAAAGTTTCTATTTATTTAGTTCACAGAGAGTCCCTGTTCGGAATCGTGTCATACCATTAATTTTTTGTCAATATTACTAATGTTTAAACTATTATTATCTATTTAGATAAAGAGGAAAACCTAATTATTTACTTCATATTTTGGCGTACGATAAACTGTAAAGTGAAGTGGAGATGAGTTTTCATATAATTTATTTTAAAAACGACCGTGGTGTAGTGGCTGTGCAATGGTTACGCAAACCGAGAGCACGAGTTCGAGACCACCCACCGGTACCAATGAATTGATATATGTACTTTGGTTGTCCTGTTTCTATGATACAAGCACTTTAGTAGCTTAGTATATAAATTTAAATAAAATAAAAAAAAGAAAAGAAAGTTTTTCGGACTAATCGGATATACACTACATATCCAACTAATATCCAATTGTATCCAATCCAAATATCTAAATAATATCTGATCTCGCTATATATACTCGTAAGAAAAATGTACAAAAATTATCATTGATAACCGGATCAAGAACGTAAGTCAATAACCTCAGTTCCGAAGCAATTAATATCATTTAAACGTATGAAAATGTAATATAGATGTAAAAACCAATAAACGTTTAATTTTTTTACAGGACCACTAAAGGCGATACTTGAGTATCATAATCGTGAATTTTGGTTACCAGAATTGGGTTAATGTTTAGATTTAGTGCTAATAGGGTGGCAGTAAATTTGCGACAATGTTCTGCCGCTATCGGATGGCACATTTGGCAAGTAGACTCCGCTTTGGGCGAGTGTTTCGTGCCAGCATCATATTTGTTTTACTTGACATTGCTATGAAAATATTTCCAGGGAATTACCAATAAACCTTTTCAGAAAAAGTTTAAAATGTAAGATAAGTATATTTATATTGGGTTTAAAATTGGAATCGTTGGGTGAACACATATAGTCAGTTGCACAAAGGGCCGTTAAAAATTTGAAGGAAGTTCCTTTACCATTTTTTAACGATTTCAAGGATCTTAATTAACTAATTCCCTCAAATGCACAGTTCTCTTTATACACGTTCTACGATAATGAAGTGATATTTACCAGTCGATCCAACAGTAATAAACAAACCGATTGCAACGCAACCTATCAGGCCTAGTGGTTAATCTAAATAATCCAGGGACCGACCTAAAACACCAAATTTTTTTAAATGAAATTTATTGATTATTTTTCATTGAAACCAGTCCAGCAGCCGTTTGGGAGGAGTTCAGTCATATCCACACGGGCAGAAGAAATATGTAGATAAACATATAAAAATTGATACCCTATATAAAAATTGTATCTAAATTTATTCTATGAATTTATATTTGCAATGACGGTGACGTCGATGCTGTTCTTTCCACTCAGTATTTGATGTGAATATTACTGAAGAAATAAATTGACTTGTGTCCCTTGTGGACGAAGTGTCACTGATACAGATTACGTTCAATCAACTTTTAACTTATAAAAATATATATAAAAGGGAATGAAGTTATTTTGTAAAATATAATATTTCTTTTCGAACACACTATTTCAGTAATAGAGTTCGTTACATCTTTCGTGGCACATAACTTAATACACATACACGAATTATACTTCTACTATTATAGATAATTTTATAATAAAAAAATTTTTTTTTTATTGTGACTCGACATATGACAGCACCCCGCTTGATGTTAAGCTAGAATGTGGCCCATGAATGGATGTCACTGCTACTAAAATTCAAGTCACATCCACTATCCCGGCCTCATTGGAATCGGCAACTTACAAACTGATCCCGAAACGCGACCAAATCACTTCACGTATCACGTCTCTATACTAAGTGGTGGTACTACCCCGGATCGGAAGACTGGGAACCACTCTTTAAAATTACTTTCCTTAAATATTATCCTTATCAATTCTCACGTTTCAAATTCCACAGGCATAAGCACAGCAACTGAGCATTAATTTTTAAGATTCTGACATACACACCCTCTCTCTCCTTAAGTATACCTTGTTTTAATAAGTTGATATAAGTTTCAAGATAAAGTGTCTGTATGAAGAAAATTGTGGATGTGAAGGAAGAGAAATCGTTTTATTGTATCAAACTAGTAGTGGCAATTCATTATCCCTGTCACTATAGGTATAAATATTGTTATATTAAATTACTTTAACTTAAAATAATTTACTTACAAAAAAATCTTCGTAGATAAATATCCAGCACAAACCAGTATAAGTATTTTGTTATTTAAATATTAAAAAAAAATTGTACGCCGCCAGTTAACTCGAATTCACAACTACTAATGAGAAGAACTCATAAATTGATAACCTATATAGTTAATTATTGAGTCAATACTAAAGATTTGAGTGTAGAAAAGGTCAAACTGACGTTTTCAATACAGATAATTTAATGACCATTTCACACTATTACAATTAACATACTATCTTGTTATAAATTATTCTTACTTTTAAAACATTAACGTGTGTATAACGATTGTAGTGTATAATAACCCTAATTGATATCATAGGAACGTCTTTAAGGTCATGGGGTATAAAACTTTAAGGTTTCGGGGTCAATTTTATAATTGTGCAATAATAAAAGTTACTTTTTTTTTAATTTGTGACTGACATTTGAGCTCTATCTGCCTGATAGTAAGCATGATGGAGTTCCAAAATATCCTGTTGATTTTACCACCTTTTCAATCCAATGGCTTTTTTATTGTGGCTCAACATACGGTAGCATCCCGCCTGATGTTAAGCTGGAGTGCGGATGAATGGATACGACGACTACCTGGGACCGTACCTAGACAGGGTAAATCACCACCAAGTTACTCTTTTACCCAACACGGACCAAATACACGCATTTGTTCCATTTAAAGGAGTGCGTAAAGTTTTTCATTTCTAAAATTATGTTAGTTTAATATATTAATCAATCAATGAATCAAATTGCACGCCTTTTTCCCACAGGGATAGGCAGAGACAATGGAGCGCCACTTGCCACGACCTGCTTCCTTCACAACTCCCTCGCTTCCTTCACATTGACAATTCTTTTCATATAAGCTTGTATGAAATTTAATATTATAATTATGTACGAGTATATGAATACTACACAAATGAAAAGTTAGTGGTTACAAATACTCGTAACATAACAAAACAGTCGAACTAAAAAGTTCGGTGCGTCTATTCTTTGTAGAACAATCGAGAAGTGGAATGCTTTGCCAGCCCATGTGTTCTCTATCCTATAACCTTGGATCCTTCAAGCGATGCGTAAAGAAGCACCTTTGGCGTGAACGTAAACTAACTCGGTTTTTTCAGTCGTCGTCACTCTTGGACCTCCTCTTGCTTATCATCAGGCGGATCGAGGTCAAATGCCTAGTCACAATAAAAAAACGTATAAATCGAGATAGATAGTATTTTTTATCAGCTATATTCATTTAGTAAATTTCTAATTTATTTTTGCCTGTATTTGGCTTCAGTAATACAAATTGTGTAACGTAGGATTATTGTGTAATTTATAATATTTTCAGACTTTAACGATGCTACTATTATGATATGGATTTGTTTTCAAAACATCCTTACTGTACGTAAAGTAGGTATTAACTTTAAATTGTATAAAATATTTTAAATCCCGTTTTCTCTCCGTAAATAATGTCCCTAGAGACTTTTCCCAGCTTTAATTTCCGGAGTGTTTTCAACTAGGAAATAGTAGTTAGTTTCGCAACATTATACAAACAGTTCTTGTTTAAATCAGGTGGGATATAATTTATAATAATGTTTTGGATTAACCTTTAAGACGGATTTACATTATATTAGTAATAGCATGAAATTGAAACAACATATACATATACACGTTTACGTCGCTATTCGAGAACTTTTCGGTACCAACGATCCATTTTTTTTTGCGATGGATCGTTGGGCTTAAAGCAGTTCGTTACGAGTAATTTCCCGGGTTCGATTCCCTTTGAAGCGAAGAATTGTTTTATAACTTTTATTTGTAATATTTTATATTATACGATTTGGTATTATAAATAATTGATTATAAAAAAGAGACGAAAATTTTCTCTGGATCTGGTTGTCAAAGAGTGGTAGGCAGTGTTGCCCGACTGGGTAGTAGGGGCCTTACACTTACACTTGTAAACGGTCTGTATACTTACAGACCGTGAAGTGCCTCAGTCGCGTTTCGGGATCATCTTGTAAGGCCGGCATAGATGTGACTGCTAATTTTAGTTATTTAACTGTAGCTCCATTCATGGACTCCACTTCAGCTTAACATTAGGCTGTCATATGTCGAGTCACAATTTAAAAAAAAGTAAGTGCTCACCAATTAAACCTTCGGTATTATTGTGAAGGTTGATGTAAAGAGAGAAAGTACAATAAATTTTAAGAACAAAACAATAAATTAAAATAAAATCACAAATTTAAAAATATATTGATATATTTACTTTTATTTATATTATATTATAACTTATATTTATATTATTACATATTTAAATATATATATTAATATATTTAAATGTATTTATATTATACAATACGTCTCATTAGTAATCAGGAAGATAGCATTTAGTAATTACATAATACGTTTGTAAAAAAATGAAATAATTTTACAAAAGCGATGTCTTATAATGTGAATTCGTCTTTAGGGTAAAATCACGTAGGACCTCTGCGGTTTTACCTTATTTTGTAATAATATTATTGAATGGAAGTTAATGTAAGTTTTTAAGCTTTCTATGAGTGATATTTCCTTTGAGACTTCATTTGTTTATTTTTTCCAATTGTTAAAGTGTCTTAAATGCATTGAATGTACCGGCAACTTATAAGTTGATCTCGAAATGCGACTAAGTCACTTAACTGTCTGTATACTTGTAAGTGGTGGTACTATTTTGAATCGACATACTAGACACCACTGTCTACCATAAAAAGGATTAGTATTATAGGACAAAACAAAGGCGTGTTACACTACGTATTGTACTCGTATATTTCATGACAAACCATTAGATTATAATATAATATTTTTATTATTAAATAACTCGACATCTGTCTTCCTAATGATGAGCATGATGGAGGTCCAAGAGTGTCGACGGCTGCAAAAACCGATTCGGTTATCAAATATAAACATGTTATAAGTACATAAATGTAATGTTATCCGAAAACAAACAAATTCACAGGCTTTTCAAAATAAGGTTAAGTATGTACGTTTCCCCTCGTTTTCTTGAGTGGAAAAAATCACCAGCATACCCGATAATTTTTGCTGTGGTAAAATCCGGAACACGCTCAGAGTGCATTAGTCGATTTAAGACGCGCATTACGTGCGGGACCATTATTTTCACAGTTCGTTTAGTCTGCCAGATGAACACAAATATAGCAGGGCTATAACATATACAGAAAAATACACTCTCATTTTCAGCTCATTTTGTTCATGGTTTTAAAAGACTCATTAATTAACATTATTTAATAATGTACGAGTATTACAATAAGAGTTATAGGGAGACTCATTTGCCCAGTCCGCCAATCACGGGCAGTACCACTACTTGTATCACGTACAAGACCGTAAAGACTTATTTTATATATTTTTTTAATTGTAGCCCGACAGGCTCAAATATAAGTATAATAATAGGTATAGTTATATTACTGTGTAGGTATATGTTGTATAATAATTGGGAGATAATATCGGCTCTGTCCTAAAGGTTTTTCCCTTAGGACTGCCTGATGTTCAGCTGAAGTGCGGTCCTAAATAAAGACGAATGCTACTACAGTTAAATAACTGAACGTAGCAGCCGCATCCACTACGCCGCCCTGTGTAGGTTATCTGGTAGAGAATGCTTTTAGCATTAAGCTTGTCTTTATTGTTTCGTATTTTTGCTGTACAATAATGATTTATTCGAATAGAATTAATAATTATATTTATTTATAGATGTGTTTCTGAAATGTAAAAATGTATTCTGGTCCTATTATCTTAACGTTCATATTGCTGTAACGTAGCCACGATTTTCAGTTAGTCGAATGAACCTGTCCTTGTTTTTTTATTCTGTTAATGTACTAGCTAATACTTCACGCTGGCTCATTTGTATATTAGATTTTTTCTTAAAATTTTCATAATATAAATTTTGAGTTTGATTGTTTGTAATTATTTTCAGTTAGTAGATATAACTCTTCATTTTATTAATTTATTGCTCTAAAAGCGACCTGACATGGAAGTTTGTTAACTTCAGGTCACGTCAGGTCGCTTTACTTATAAAAATACACCAAATTTAAAAAATCAAATTGTTACGCCTTTTTCCGCAGGGATAGACTTTTTCGTGTGTGGCAATGGTGCGCCACACACGATCCTGACACAACTCCTCGCCTCGCTTCATATACAAGCCCTACAATTGTGGGCATTAGGTCCATAATTGTAGAGCCCAACTTTCTTTGATTTTGTTGAAAAAACTCTCTCCTGGGTTTATTTAAATTAACTTAAAATAGTTATGAAAATTTCGCTATCGTATCGTACCCGGCATCTGTTGCCAGCCTAATTATTTATTATTTACCCAAATGTTTTTTTAAGTGACACGTTTTCTATGCGTTCCGTTGACATTCTTCTATCGTATATTTTCATCGTGTAGCTCTTTCAGCAACTGGATCACATATTGCCGGGTAGTAAAACAAAGTTCTACTTAAATTATTTGATGTTATAGACGATCTTAAAAATATTTAGATATTCATAATTACTTAAATCAACATCTCTACTATGTTATTTCGAAGCCAACTGCCGATTCGACAGAATGCACATGCCTTCCCTAACCTGTGAGGATCCAAAAGTTGAGGTTAAATAATTTAACAATGTAATTTAGTGTTATATCAAAATAAGTTTAAAACAAAGTTACTATCTGTGTGAATGTTGGGTTATATGTGATTTTAATTACAGAACTAAAACTGATTTGGGAAACACAACGTGATCAATTTTTAATTAGTATCTACGATACTGTAATTATTAGTTTGGTATTCTGGTAAATGCTGTTGAACTAGATTCCTATATTTAGGATCAGCTATTATTACTGTTATATTTGGAGATAATAAAATTTGATTTTCAGGAATATACTTATTATTGTTATTTATTTTAAATCGGCATTTGATTTTGATATGATATCCTTAACTTGTATTTTACAAAAAATCAGCTAAATATATTTTCTTAATGAGGTGCGATATAACAACATCCTGTATGATGTTAACCTGGAGTGCGATCTATTAGCACCAGTCGCATCCAGTCGCATCCAGTCGCATTCACAGTGCTTAGCAAACTGGGCAAATGACACCAACTGTCTGCCTACCACTCTAAAGATATTAATAGAGTTTGAACAATATGTTAATGTTTAAAAAATTCTTAATTATTGTTATTTTAGTTGTTTTTTCTCCGAATAAATAAATGAATATAAATAAAGACACTACTCTTATAACTACGAGTATTTGTAAGATAACATGAGGTTAATCTTTGTATACGACATTTCGATTCACAAACTTCCGTAAACAGAGCATTAAAAGGCACTCTGACCAGAGTTGGAATTGCTACGAGTATTGTACATTACTATTGATTGGGTGAATCTCAAGTGTACTGAATCCAAGTAAAATCAATAATAATATTATTGTGACTTGCCTGATGGCAAGCAAGGGGAGGTTCAAGAATGCCGACGACTTAAAAGAACTGACTCATTTTACGACTGCCTCAGTCGGCGTTACAATCTTCGCCAGAGGAGCTTCGCTTGAAGGATAAAAGGTTATAGGATAAAGTGGCATTCTAAACACACGCAAAGAAAAGATTACTTCAGAGTACAGTGGGCATTGTAAAGCCTTTATTGGTATGAAGAGAATTGTGGATGTAAAGGAAACAGAAGAGTTGTGTCAGAGTTGTATAAGAGAAACAGAAGGTTTCTCTTATATGAAACAGGAGACTCTTATAATAAAATTAACAAGAGTTACATGTAACTGTCTGATAATATAACTCATGTCATTAACTCTTTACTAATAAATACTTCTAATAATTGATCAATAAATCGAAATTGGAAAAAGTGTTTTGTTTTAAGTTAGCATTGAAGAATTCTTAGACAATAACCTGGCGATCGCCCCCCAGGGCGCTTGAACACAAATCCAATTATTTTGTAGCAAGCAGCGCCCGGCGGTGTGTAATTGATTTATTTGCTCATTTCTTGCACACAGAATGTAGTGCGCGAAAAATACGATCATGAACAAATAGCTGTTTAGGTTTTAATCGACTACTCCATTGAGAATAAAGAAGTTAATAATAAGTTAAGAATAAAGAATTCGGATATTTTTTTCATTTTGATTAAAGTTAATTTTGTTACTAGTAAAACACTAGGTACGTGTAACAAAAGTCTAAATAGTCGCGGTATCTATATAGAACGAAATAAATGAGCGTTTTGTATTTTCTGAATAAACGGTTTCTGTTATATATTCAAATAATAATCATAAATGTAATTATGTATACTTATGATTGTCATTGTTTTTAGCATAAATATTTAATTTGTAACTATTATGTATATTTATTTTATTTATTTTTATTTATTTAGTGACATCCTTTGTAGCCTACCTCTCATCTATATTGTAGGGCCAACATTCTGAAGGTTTGACTTTGCCATTAGGTCTGCCGTTTTACTATTGTGCATAAGGCTTTTAAATAAAATAAGAAATATATGTGTGGGAATACGTTTTGGATTGTATACTGGAATCTTACTACATCCCATCCTTTTTTAATTAGTTATTATAAAAGGATTGTTGTATACGCTATATTGTAAATAAATTAACGGGAAATCTTACTTCAACATCAGAACATAAGAAGTATTTCAACAAAAATCCGTAATCGAAAATATATCCATTAGGATGACATTCGCAAATGCGGGGTTATTGCCACCCCAAGAAGACGGGTGGAGTGGACAGTGGACTGGAGCTTTGCCGTGTTTTAGAACGCATTAAAGAGGGCGGATTACCGAGGACAGTGACGAATCGCCTCCGCTTGAGCTCTGCCCGCGTGTCGTGTTGGACCGACTGGGCAGAACTGCCAAATTGACGTTATAAATTGATTCTTGCTGATCCCATCATTTCTTCCATTAGATATTTTAAAACATTTTTGGGTGCAACGATCACATGAATAATTTGGGTATTTGCTTAGGATACTCGGGCTTTTCGAGGGTACGGGGTCAGCAGTTCGTTACTCACGGAGATCGAAAATACTTTATACAAAAATACCATAAGTTAATATTTATTGACTACTTAGAACATAAATATATTTAATACAATCGTATATATTCTCAAGAATCCTGGGATCCGCAGCCATCTTAGGGCTTGTACGAAGAGAGTTGTGGATGTAAAGCAATTCTCCGCATATCCCGTTGGGAGCAATTGATCGGGATGGTTAAGTTAATAAGCGAATATTAAATACAATATATTCATACAATATGATATACATTATTTACATATGTTTATATACATAAAGTAATAACAGTCAATGCTACATAATACCCATGTGGTTTGAAAATCATTGTGGTTTCATTTATACCCCAACCACATGTACGCGCGACGTGAAACTGTTTATTAATGTTAATTGACTTATTTAGACTTAAATTGCTTGTGACAATTATATTTAATGCATATAAGAATTATTCAAATTCAGTGTGGTAGGTAGACAGTGGTGGTTATTTGCTCAGCCTGCCGATCCTGGGTAGAACCACTGTCTTAGTCGCGTTTCGGGATCAGGTTATACACCTGACTACCATACTTAAATCAAGTATGGTGGTATTGAATTAGGTGGTGGTACTACCCCGGATTGGCAGACTGGGCAATTCACTGCCGTCACATTCATAACATTCTAGTGATAATTTTAAACAAAAAAATTTTTTTGCAAACAACTTTATCTTTCTATATTTATTAATATAAATATGTAATTAAACAAAATTAAATGACAAATATAATTAGTGAATTAAACAACTATCGCGTTTATTTTTGGTTATTAATTTTATAATTTTTTTCTTATTTATTTTTCCGAAGTTTCGAGAGCTTTGCAGCCATCGTGGTCTCTCCGTAATTTTGTTGAATTCATTAATTAATGTACACGAAAAATATAGGAAAATACTAAATACTTATATAATTAGAATGCATAGAATTATTGTGATAAGCACATCTCTTAATGTGTAATATGTTTTTGAAGCGGTGGGTGTCTCTTGAGCTCTGCCTCATTATAGGGCAGGGAGTATGACCGAATGCACAATAAAATAATCTTTTTATTCGCGGAGAGTGCTCCAACCAGCCCAGTTTGTTATCTGAACGTCTGAAGCGAGGCATAACGAGGATGTAGAGACAATGTTCCCCCTTTGTATTCCACTCCACATGTCCTCGAAATAACAAGGGCTCTATTTTCAATTCCCTCCATTGCGTTCTGTGGCTTTATAAGCGAAGGGAGCCTTAAAATGCATAAAGAGTTATACATTCCATAATACTTCAAAATACATATGTATTTTTAAAGCTTACTTCCTCATCAGCATGAAGTATGGAAGGGTCTCTTGTCATGAATACTACGTATTTGGATAATTAGGTCCTTTCTTTCTAACCGGGTGGTAATTTAGTTGTAAAGTTAAGTTTTTTTTAATTGGATGTGTCACTAAACCTCCCCTTTTATTTTATTTTTATTTACATTTCTATACTAAGCTACTAAAGTGCTTGTATCATAGAAACAAAACAACCAAAGTACATATATCAAAGATACATTGGTACCGGTGGGTGATCTCGAACTAATGCTCTTCGGTTTGCGTAACCATTGCACTGCCATTATACCACGGTCGCCTTTGCCAAATGGTAGCGCCTACGACGGAGAAAATTGACTCGATTTACAGTTGCCTCCGTCGCCAGAGGTGCTTTTCACGTCCCGCCTAAAGGTTCTAGAGTTATATGTAATAGGAAGAACATATAGGCGCTTAAATTAATTCTTCACGAGCCTATGAGATCGGCCTTTGTTTCAACCTTTGTTGGAACGTATGTTTATTGAACATGAAACTACTCGCCTAACCTTTTGGTTCGACTGCCGATTTCTCCGCAAATTCAACGTTCACAATAATTACCTGGTAGATTATACCTAACAACGTTAGGTACGCCATATGTAATTATCATGAGCCCATGAAAAAAAATCCATGACTCCAAACACTTTGCAATCTCTCTACACGAACTATTGTAGGAGTCTATCTTTTCGACGCGTTGTTTGTAATTATAGTACAATAATTAAAAATATGAATAATATTTTTGCATTATATAATAGAAAATATACATCTTATTCTCTAGAAAATAGAGCACAGTACATCATATATTATATTATATGATTATTATTTCCGACCTACCATTCCCGTATGATTCTCAAAACTTTCCTAAGGTTTGAGAATGATCTAGAGTAAATAAAGTATTTTAAGTAAATAAATCAGAACAGTATATAAAGTAACTGAATATGAAGACATAAAAGTTATACCGCAAGAGTAGAAATAAAGCAATGAACGAATATTTTCTTATTATATAACTCAAAAGTAGCAAAATATTCAAGAAAATGGATCAGCAATTAGTTAGATCTTCTGAGAAATGGCTGTAGCAAGCAGTGCTCTTGTAAAACAAAGCGCCATTGAATCACTCCGCTGTTACAGAGATCGTCAACTTAACGACCCACGTATAATGACAACTGCTTACTGAATGCTCCGATATTGTTACAAGAACACCACAGACTAAAATAATAGATGTAAGAAAATGTCGTTAACTGCTGTTGCCCGAGAAATATTATTGACGTTTTCCTACACTGTGCGCTGTATAGTAAACAATTTTAATTGGTGTGAACGCGATCACTCGTAAACTGAGCAGCAATCTCTACGACACCGCTTAAACATAATAGTCAAGAGAATAACAAATCGTCAAAACGATGGAGTTTCACTGAGAAATTCTAGCATAACGATTACTCAATGTACTCGTATATTAAGAAATAGTTAAGCAAAGAGTAATTAAATAATTATATTCGATGGACTTGATTATAAGTTTAAAAATATGGAAAACGACAGAAGTTAGTAATCTTTACGATTTCATGTAATTGGGTCCATTGTGCGACTGAAATTTGAAAGTCCCCCTCATTCACTGAAACTTGAAAGTAATAAACTTGTTCTTTCGATGAATTGCCTTATTCCGAAGTTAATCACGAAGAAGTGAGATCGGGAGCGCCGCGTTTGAAGAATGAGCTAAGTTCCACCGATTAATTTTCCTTCGATGCGCTTCGCTATCAAATTTGCGCCTTCACTGACACTTCTATTTTGTTTTTTTTACTCATGATTAATAGTTGTCTACTATTGTATTGTCTTTAATAACAAATTTGATATCAGTGATGTATCTATTTTTGTTCCATTCCATTTCTTTTATGAGTGTTTTAGCCCCTATTTCTTTTATTGAATTCACCTCACTAATTTCTTCCAAGGAAATGATTTATTACAATGTACGCTTATATGTTATATAGAGGTACCTACATTGCTATATACGTTTCAGCTAACAATGTAGCGAACACACAAAGGAAACTTTTATATATATTTTCATTTCGTCGCCTTGTACGGTGCACTATCTTCTGAGCAGGTGATGAAAAATTCCTTTACTGGAATTGTAGATCTAAAACCATTATTCTTGAGCTGTGTCCGCTCGTATCTTGGCTGTTATTTTGATTTGTGCCCCAACGGGAGCCGAGCAACAAATGGTGTCTGATGTCCCTACACTCTCTAACACTGAAAAGGATATTTCTCTACAAACGATGCATTTATAAGAGAATAAAGCTCAAACAGTGTTTTATTTTTATTGCTTACCATATATGTTTATATTTGAAAGAGTGTAATGTGCTCTGTGCTCGGTTAACTTAGAACATTTGTATTTGGTTCTATTTTTGACAATTCTAAAATAATTGAATTAAACAAATTTTATGCGGCTTACTATCGCGTTTATTTTGGTTTTAATTTTACAATTTTCGGTATTTCGACGTTTTGAGAGCTTTGCAGCCATCGTGGTCTCGGAGAGACTGAGGTGTTGGTCGTCCTATTGGTTGATGCTGTTATTGTTTCCAAAACTACCCTGGTTGATGTTTTGATTTGTTTTTCTTTTTTCTGTTCCCGGCTTATAAGCGATAGTAAGCCGCATAAAATTTATTTAATTCAATAATCAATGTTCGCGCAAAATTTAAGAAAATACTAATTCTAAAATAAATTCATGTCGAGCCACTAAAGTAAAAGAAAATATATATATATATATTGTTTAATTTTTCGCACAAATTACATTATTTGTACATTATAATGATACTAAGTACAAATAGAATATTACGCAAAGAAAACATTAATCTTTAGTGGGAGAACTGATGCCTGAAGTAGGGCTATATCTCAGGACACTAGATAATCCAGACCCATTGTACATTATTATCAAAATTTTGTAGATTCATTCAATATGAGGAATATTTAAAACTTACATTATAATTATTTCGTATAAAGTGCTTTACATAATCAGGTATAGTATGTGTATCATTATTGTTTTTTTTATTGTGACACGACATCAGACCTCGACTCGCCTGATGATAAGCAAGAGGAGGTCCGAGAGTGACGACGACTGGAATAACCGAGTCAGTTCCCGGCTGCCCCAGCCGCCGCCACTATGCCGGCCTAAGTTTTACTAATATATTCTAAAGGGGAGGCCTATGTTCAGCAGTGGACGCCTTCTGAATGATGATGAATATATTAATGAGATTTTAAAATAAATTAATCTAAAGCATAACGTTTATCTTTAAAATAAACTCATTGTTACAACCAAGTTTATTTAAAGAAATTTAAATTAAATTTAACCTTTGGCACCCTTGGCCGGCATAGTGAAGAGGATTGAGGCAGCCGTGAACTGAATCGTTTTTTAGTCGCTCTTGTATCTCCATCGTGCTTACATTATCAGGCAGGTCGAGGTCTGATGTCGAGACACAATACAAAAAAAAATTAGGGTAAACATTTTTGTCGTTTTAGTTCATCTTATTTTCGATATTGACGCTTGTTATCTTGATTTGTAGTCCGCTCGAGGAAAGCAAGAAAATAAGATAAATAGTGTCCTTTATACGTTTGCCTTGTACGTGGGACACGAATAAGGTTTTTCTTGTACTTTTTATTGAGACACTTAATTTTTCCTAATGCTACGAGTGTTTTGGTGGTGGAGTCTCGTTTCGATTATGAGGTTATGAATAGAAATATACTATTTATTTTATCGATAATATATAGTTATCTTTTTAGTGTGGTAGGAAGATAGGGTTGATGGTAATTTTCCCAGTCTCCCCAGTTAGAACCGGGGAAGTCCTTAACGTCTTGGTCGTGACAAGTTAAGGGATCAGCTTATGAGCTGCCAGTTTTAATTAGGCCGGCATAGTAGATGCGACTTCTGGTTGCTGTTATTTACCTGTAGTATCATTTGCCTCCATTCTTGGTCCGTACTCCAGCTTAACATCAGGCCACCAAGGCCATCGAGCCACAGTTAAAAAATATATAATAGTTATTAACAGCTTAAAAAGTAGCCCTGTGCTAACATTATCTTGAGTAATAGCTATATTCCTAACAATGTAAAGCAATTAGTTTATATAGAAATATTTCTTCATATTTTATGTGATATGCAAATTTTGTTTTAGTAGGTAACTTGGCAATTTATTGTAGTAGTTGAATGTATAATTAGGCCTTTGCTTGCATAGCTGTTATAGTTTGATAACTTCACTAGTTCTCTTAACAAATATTATTAATATATTTTTTGTATATATCTATACAAAGCTACTAACATGTGATTTTATGATGGCATTGGTTGAAAAAAATACTAAAATCAGAGACATATTGGTACCGGTTTTGAACTGGATGTTCTTAGTTTGGAGACCACTGGACCACGGATCTCTGAAATATTTGTGAGTTAAAAAAATACCTGAAGCATACAACGTTACAGCCTACATACGAGTTTTATTTAGAGTTAGATTTATTGTTTTATTTTATTTAAAACCCTTTCATTCCACGAACTTTTGGACCTCCCCTCGTACTTGAAATAAAGTAAACCGTTCACTTTTTATAAAATAAATTAGAAAGTTATTTTTGGCATAAAGTTAACTTATCTATCTGATTAGAACCGCTTTTTTATAAATTTTTTAATATATTTCCAATTTATTTTCTTATTATTTTATTTAGGATGTTTGAATGTGTACATTATTTTTTATTATTATTTACATTTCTATACTAAGATATTAAAAAACTTTATTAAGTATGTGCTTACTTATTTTTTTCTTGCACTCTAAAGTTTACAACAATTCCTAATATCCCAATGGTTTGACTGGCAGAGAATGCATTTGGTTTAATTTTTTTTTAAATTTAGACGCTTAATTTTTCTTGGACTTGCTTATGGTAAGCAAGGGAATGTTCAAGAGCGCCGACGACTAAAAAACCGATTTAATTTACGGTTGCCTAAGTCACTATGACGGCTAAATAAATCGACTTGTTTATTATTATTTCTTTATATATATATATATTATTCTTCTAATAAATGTTTGAGTGTAGTGCACGGATGACATTAACAACGTTGTTACGTCTGGCAGTAGTAGACTGTTTCTACAATATGCAAAGCCTAATTCTCCAAATGCTTGTCCGACTATAATACGGTTGAAGTTTCAGAAATGTGATGGTAATGTGTAATTTTAGAGCCAGCAATTTGAAACATTTTGTAATATAACATTTGCTGATTTGTACGTTGAAAATTGTATTTGTTATATCTACTAGACTAAAGAATTCATTTTAATTGTTTTATATGAGCTCTTGGAAGAGTTTAAAATTATAAAATTGTTCTATAATTAGTGCTCTAGATAGATATCTGATATATGCAGTTGACTGTTCATTGTCACGATCGTGATAGCACTATCTAGATCACTATCCACATCAATCAATCAATCAATCAAATTGTCACGCCTTTTTCTTATGGGGATAGGCATAGACAATGGAGCGCCACTTGCCACGATCCTGACACAACTCCCTCGCTTTCTTCACATCCACATTTCTCTTTATACAAGCTCTTGGGCTCTACGGATAACAACCCTTTGAGAATATCTCTGTTTTGTTTAATAATAATAATAATAAATACTTGCCTACATACACATACAACAACCTGATAAAATAAAATAACACATGTAAAACAAATACATAATATCGAATAAGATGTAGTGAAAAGGATTGGCAAAGGAATGCTTCGATGGTTTGGGCACATGGAAAGGATGAGTGAAAGTAGATTGACGAAAGGAATTTATAAATCTCATGTGAATGGATACGATAAAGAAGGCAAGCCCAGGAGGGTGTTTTCCAACCAAATCGGAGACATCCTCAAGAAAGCTAGGTTGTAGGTTCGGTTCGCACTATGGCGCATAACCATAGAGAATGGGATTAGAGTCTAACCAATTCCTAATGAAGAGAATTGTGAATGTGAAGGAAGCGAGGGAGTTGTGTCAGGATAGTGGCAAGTGGCGCTCCATTGTCTCTGCATATCCCTGTGAAAAAAGGGCGTGACGATTTAATTGATTGATAATTAATCAATCAATCAAACTATCACGCCTTAGTTTCTATAAAGATAGTCAGATAAAATGGAGCGTTATTTTCCACGACACAACTGTCTCGTTTACCTCATATATACAACGTACTTCTCTAAAGCCTTAGCAAAATATTTCATTAAAATTTTCAATAAATTTACCTATGGATCTAATAAAAACGTATTCCACATACATAAACTTTTCAGCTATTCAAGTAAAATATTCAATAAAATGCCTAATAATTCCGATAGCAAACTTGTTACACCTGCTACAGAAAGCGCATGCAGCGAAGGAAATCAATCTTAAATCGGATTTCATACCCTTACGTACATATTCGTCGGAAACTAACTCCCTTGAGATGAGGGGAAATAGAAATATTGATTAATATAATGTAATGTCGCGTATATAAACCACTTTAATATAAATGATAAGTAATAATAAAATTTAAAAAAAATCTTTAGTTTATAGTTTATTGTGATTTAGTTTAATTTGGTTATAGTATATTTAGATAGTTTAATTTGGTATGTAATCATAATTAATTTTGTTGTGGATATTTGTAATTGGTTGCATATTAGCAAAAGTACATAGATATGCAATGTATCTACATTGTATTGTCAATGTAAAATATGTTAACTGTTAATATGCCTAATAAATAAATAATAAATTGTCAAAACTCAATTCTCACAGGCCTAGGCAAACACTTTTCACGATTCTGATCACAATTCTCTTGATATAAGCTCTATCTAATCGATGTTTATGAGCAATGCGGATATCTGTCTTTTTTCAAAGAATGTTTCTAATTTGTTCAAGGAACATTTTTCTGGGTCGACTCCGTTTTATCCACTCACTTATGAGTTCTTCTTTTGGTAATCTTCTTTACACCAACGCAATATACTCTTTTTGATGACAGGCGTGGACGAACGGTTAGGGATTGGTTTGTTGCGCGTAAAGTCCCGGGCTTGATTCCCGGAGCTTTTATTTGTAATATTTAATATTGAAAATTGTTAATAAAAAAAGAGGTGGATATTTTCTTCGGTTTTGGTTATCAAAGAGTGGTAGGCAGTTATACCCTGTCTGCCGATCCGGGGTAGTACCACCACTTAAAAGTATACAGACCGTGAAGTGATTTGGTCGCGTTTGTGGATGTGGATGTGGTTGCTACTTACAGTTATTGAATTGTAGTAGCAGTGACATCCATTCACTCCAGCTTAACACCAAGCGAGATGATGTCAAATGTCGAGTTACAATAAACAAATGGATGACATTTTTTGAAATATAACAAAATTTATGATTATTAGTTTATACTTAAACGAGTTTTCCTTTATTGTAAAAATATAGAAAAGCTAGATTTACTTCCGCGAGGCTTCCTCTACCAGTCCACCTTGGGATTGAGCAGAAAGAAAGCAAAAGTAGTTTTATTGTTATTATTATTATTCATTTCTATACTAAGCTAGTAAAGTGCTTGTATCATAGAAACAGGATATATTTTGTTTGTTTGTTTGTTTATTACATTATAATAGAGACAAGTTAGATTTATATAAGTTTAAGCCACTTTAAAATTAATACCACTAAAACATCATAGAACGGAACATCATTTACATTGTAATATATACATAGTATCTACATTGTATTGGATTAGAAGATTTGACTTAAGAATTAACTTTTATTTAAGAATTGAAGTTACTTTTGTTAGAATAAGTGTGTATATGAAATTTATTCACACTTTTCCCTAAAATGTGCCTACAATGTAATAAATATTATGTATTGTAAATACACTATACAATATGTGAGCCTTATGCCAAACCTTTATCAGCTAACATCAATACTATATAAACTTATAAAGACATACACTCTACGAATAACAAGATTTTTCCTTGACGTAGAAAACCCATAAAAGCAAATTGACATTTAGAAAAAATCCTCTATATTAGCCCAAAGTATAAATGCGGCACCTGGGATAGCGGTCTCGAGTTCAAATCCCGGCGGAACTATTTTTAATTAAATTGAGCTCTGCTACCTTTTCCACTGAAACTCTTAAGTGTTTTCTCGATAAACTTCTTCACAATTCGAGTACCAATTGTTCTCAATATTGTGCTATGATGGTAAAATATAGATTTTATTATTAAAAAAATATTATACAATAAGTTAACCTTATAAATACTAGTTATTTTATTTTATATGAATTTATTATAAATTACATTTAATATAAAGGATATGATATTATTTTAATTTTTATCCTAATATGCCTTTTGCTAATTATTATCTGTTCGGTTGGTCAATATATCATAATAAATACAATAATAATTATGCTTTCAATAGACGAAGACAAAGTCAGTTTCATAGTAGCGTGCGTGCAGTGCTGAAGAAACACAATGTTTTGTTATAGTGACGGCGACTGAGGCAGCCGTGAACTAACTCGGTTGTTTAACTTGCTTATCATCAGGTGGGTCGAGGTCAGATGTCTTGTCACAATAAAAAAAACAACTCACACGCCTGATGTGTGAGTTGTCACTAATTAATTAACTACAACTCTAGCAAAGAGGTCCCACGCTAAATCGGAAGACCAGGCCAATGACCAAAAGCCTTCTACTCTTTTTCTACTCTCTCGTTAAGATTAATAAACTCGTATCAAAAGCGACATTATCACGTAAAAATAAAATAAGGTACTATTTTCGTCACAAAAAAGCTTATGATTTCGACACTGTTCCACGAGTAAATTTAATCTTAAAGAAAGTTATAAAGTTTTTATCTAAAACAAGAAATGCCAGTGCTATTTTACATCCTACATTGTTTTTATGTAAGGACAAGGAAACAGTTAGAGATCTCTAGGTCACCGCAAAAACTTTAAATGTTCCTTTTTATTGACCATTTACCAAAGTAATGGTTACACACTTCCTTTCCTTTTGGTTACAAAACCTTTCCTTAATCTTGTACCCTAAAAAAAGCGAATATATTACGAGTCTAATTTAAGAGAGAAATATAATTTTAGTTGTATAAGTTAGTGATGAAAGTGATTATAATAAATCGCGCATTGCACAACTGGTTTGAAACTGACTTTGATCAGTAAGCTACACAGCCCCTACGTACATGGGTCTAAAAACTTTTTTTTACATCTCTATATACTAAGCTACTAACGTGCTTGTATCATAGAAACAGAACAACCAAAGTACATATATCAAAGATACATTGGTACCGGTGAGAAGTGAGTGGTTTCGAACCCGTGATCTCGGCTTGCGTAACCATTGCATTGCCACTACACCAGGGTCGCTTTTCTTTCCGATCTTTTCATCATGCAGTTGAACATACCTTTGGTTATATTTGGAGTTTGATACAGTGTTTTTAATTACGTACTATCATCTTTCTACATTTTCTACTTATTACAAATACATCCATATTTAATATTCTATAAAGGGATTGCAGTAATAGAAAGCTGGTGTAAACACCTCCAAACAATATGTATTCAGCAGTTCAGCACCAACTGAATGCTATGCAGTTTAATTAGCACGTATTCAGGATCTACAGAGCCGACGCGTTTTGTTGACGTCTGGTAAACAATATGAATAATACATAACATACATGTACTAATGTATCTTATTGTGAAATTAAACCTATAAACACTAAATAAGAGTGTGCAGTCAGTGGTACTCCGTCTGCCGATCCGGGAGTAGTACCACCACTTACAAAGTGTACATACCGTACAGTCGCGTTTCGGTATCAACTTGTAAATTACCAGTCCTAACGAGGCCATAGTGGATGCGACTGCTACTTGCAGTTGTAGAATGGATGTCATTCATGGACTGAACTTATTAAAATTAGAATAAGTCATATTTACTGGCAAGTGGCGATCCTTTGTCTCTGCCAATCTCTGTGGGAAAAAAACATGACAATTTGATTGATATTTAAATTAGAAATATTTTAATGATTATGATAATAATATGGTATTTCGACTCGACATATGACAGCACTCCGCCTGATGTTAAGCTGGAGTGCGGTCTATGAATCCACTGTGCCGGCCTAATTAAAACCAGCTACTTACAAGCTGATCCCGAAACGCGAATAAGTCACTTCAGGGTCTTTACAAGTGGTGGTACTACTCCGGATGTACTGGGCACACTATATAACATAATAAATATTATTAATACAAAAAAATTAGTTTCGCTTATCCACAATAACAAGTAGCTCTAATTTTGTTTAGTACATGTTGTAGAAGCGAATAAGTAATGCAATAATTCACGGCACTATTTCCCAACGGTTAAACACCTCCAGATCTCCAATGAAATGTAACGTATACTATTCTCAAATGGTATTAAAATGGAAATAAGTAATTTATGCAGTATATTAAAGTAAGAAGACCTTTATAATGTAATAAATAATAGTAACTAAATTATTAATAGTATTTCTCTGATTTAAATTATAATGATTGGGGAGTTTTATTTTTATATAGTTGACAGCAAACTGTCTGTTGATAAGTGCAACCCATCGGGGAAGTAAAGTAGCCACAGATAAATAAATTATGTATGCAAGAGGAGCTTCGATCATGACAGCCTAGCTCTCTGGTAGGCCGACATAGTTTAGCTGAAATTAGGCGACAAGTATGAAGTGTATAATTTTTTTTATAAATAATATTTAAATATATTTTTATATTTAACAACAATTAAAAGAAATATTTCAAATAGCTTAATTAATAAATCTGGTAATAGTAATAAAACCTTATTTAAAACTAAAAAGAATTCCAAAGTAAAATTTAGTATTTCCAATAAGCTTTGAATTAACTGCAAAGCGTTCCTACACTCATAGTTAAACAGATTTCCTTTGCATTTTTTCAACGCAGTAATGACTCAACGGGGTTTCCCGGAATAAATTAAAACATTTCTTCGAACACTTGGATAAATACCAAACACTTTTAAGTAATATTTTTAACCAATAAAAACTCGTAGACGATATAAAACTGGAATAGTGGTTTGCAATGGCCCATAAAGAGCCATTAAACGCTTTGCAGAGCCTCCTGTTTTATGGTTAAAGCGACATTGTAACTGTTTTCTCTGACATGTTTAAAAGGATATCTTTTTCAGGAATGCATACTGAACAACACTGTAACCGATTCATTGTTAAACTGTTGCACTTCATTGGCCACGAAGAATGCAATATTATTTTATGAATGTGGTAACATTGTTAACGCCTATATTTTAGATTTTTACTTTTATCTACTCATCTAATACGAGTCATTATATTACAGAAAAACGCGCTGATATTTTTTTTCAATACCTATTAATAAAAGCGTTTGAGGTATAGTTGTTGTGAAATGGCCTCGCAAAGAAAACAACTTACCGGTACCAATGTATCTTTAATATAATTTGTACTTTGGCAGTCCTGTTTCTTTGATAAAAGTCCTGTTTTCTTTGATAGTATAGAAATGTAAAAAAAATTATCTAGAATACCACTTGTGCATTACTTGTCCCCATCAAATATCGCAAACCCTTCGATACATACCTAACATTCATGAAAATACATAATAACATTAATTAATACTGGTAATTAAGAAAAAAGTAGAATCTGTCCATTCTGATGAAACTGCCTCGGGTTTTTTTTACGTAGGATATTTATTCGCTGCTCACATTTACTTATTTAGAATTTGTTTTGAAAGAGTAAAAATCTTATTAGTCGATTGTGAATTTGATTCTGAAAAAAAAAAAATTGGTCAATAATGTGACTAGCCTTAGTATTTTTTTTCTAGTTTGTACCGTACTCTTTCACGTTAAAAAATATTACCTAAACCTTCTTGTAACATTCATAACTTAAATGAAAAGCTTATGAGCGAACATTATTTCAAAACGATTCTTTCATGTTAAAGATTAATGATAATGATGAAAGTGAAATAGCGTGAACAATGAATTCTTTCAAACGATATATTGAGTGAAATAAGAACGTCTAGACCGATAAAACGATAGAGATTTGTGGAAAAATGTCGTTAGACAGCATTAGTTCTTAAAGACTAACAGTGGTTGTAAGTTTAAAACGTCATCCATTTTATAGTGTTATCGGGAACCGCAGTAGGAGCAATTCGTCAATGTCCAGATATAATCCCCCCTTCAATGAGTCCTAAGCCGGCATGGTGGGGATAGGGATGTCGCGTCATCCATCACTGGTGCTTCAGTCAATTGCTCGCGATGTAGTCCGATTACTTAATAAAAAAGCTTAATAAATGTGACAACAAACAATTCAAAATATAGTGCCAGGGGGATGGCATCTTTGCCATCTTTTCCTATAGAGAAATGTAATCAATATGTTTTTGGAAATTAATTTGTTTTAATATCTGTAATGGTTTCTGTGACTTAGTGTCCTAAAATACTAATATGTTTACAAATAAATAGTAATAATTGCAATTATAAATATTTATTATCTTAAAATAATTGCAATCTAAAAGGCGCTTTAATTGCATTTTCTGACAGTTAACCTTTGGGAGGTGTGACAATGAATCCTTAAACGCAGAAACAAATATAAATAAATTTAATATATGATTAAATTATTACATACGTTAAGTACTAATGTGTACTTTAATAGAAAATTTATTCAAATTATTATATTATAAAAAAAATATCTAAATATTGTATTGTAATATACCTTTGCTTCTCTAGTAAGTCATCGTGAAGCTTAGGTATGTAAATGTTTACTGTTACAGGTTGCTACGTCTTAACACCGTCTAAAACAGAAATTAAGCACATTTTTCATAAAAAATATATAAAACAAAATGCTTACTATATTTTAGCGTAGTAAACGGTTTACATTACTTTGGTATCGTAGCTTGTGGCGAGTCATCTTGTGCAAACTATCGACCTCAAGTGACAGTTCTGATGAAGGTCCCAACACAATTAGCCTTCGAACCCTTCGAAAACATGTGTCATTTGTAAATTAAACTCACCAAAAATTATAATTACTTTGCATTGTAATCTTAACAGTTAATACACTTTTAAAGTAATAATTTAGCCACTAAGAAGGTTATTTTGTGATGAAAGAAACTTGTTGAGTTATGCCAAGATCGTGGCAAGTAACGCTCCATTGTCTCTGCCTATCTCTGTGAGGAAAAGGCGTGATAATTTGATTGCTAAACTTGTGGATGCAAAGGAAGCAAGACACAACTGTGTCACAATCGTGGATAGTGGCGCTCCCTTGTCTCTGTCTATCCCTGTTGGGAATAAGGCGATCATGAATTTCTATATTTTTTCATAATCAAGACAAATAAAATATACATTTCCAATAAATCGATACCGAACCACTTTTATATGAAAATTTTATACATAAATGTGTATTTATACACATATATATGTATGTATATATTGTATATCAGCCATCACATCATACAAACATCACAACTTTGTAAAATTCAAAATCGTGTAACGAGCATGGGGAGAAAAGAAGAAATCCAAATGTAAATTTTTACTGATGTATTCTGCTACTGTAAGAAATTCCAACTTGTTCGTTACTAATTTGGTTTTCAATGCACGTAAGAAGCCATAGAGTGGCGAACAAACGTGGAAGAAGGAAAGGTTCTATGTGAGATTATCATATAAATGAGTAAATTTAGCTTGCACGGCCTGCAATCTTATGAAATTATTCAACTTAACTTCGATTTTATATGAAGATTCGTTTCAGTCTAATGAGATTACTTGTTCGGTAGCTTTGCATTGTTTTATATGGGTTATTTAAATTCAAATTTATGTTTTATTTGTGTAAAGCATTACTGATATAAAAATTATGCATTTATTCATTTAGAGTTATTTTGTAGAAGAAATAATTTATTACAATTCTATCGTATTAAGGGGAAAATTTTATTTTATTGTAAACGCGATATTTAACTTTGCTTTCTCTTACGATAAGCAAGGGGAAGAAAAAACTGATTCCGTTTGCGTTTGCCTCTGTCCCCGTCACTATGCCGATCAAAGATGTTTTTATCTGTTTAAATAATAATAACCTAATGTGGATGGATGCGTTAAACAAGGCAGGCCCAGGAAAGTGCTTTCCGACCAAATCGGAGACATCCTTAAGAAAGCTAGGTTGCCTAGTGCCCATAACCACAGAGCCTGTATGAAGAGTATTGTGGATGTGAAGGAAGCAAGGGAGTTGTGTAAGGATCGTGGTAAGTGGCGCTCCATTGTCTCTGCCTATCCTTGTGGGAAAAAGGCGTGACAATTTGATTAATTGATAAATAATAATATTTAATACTTAATAATAAATTCATAAACAAGAAGCCATGCTTTTTAAGGCATCATAGTGGACACGTTTGCTACCAGCTCAGGCCTCCGTGTTTGGTAGCATTCGTCTTCACTCATGAGCCGCGTTCTAGTTTAATATCAGGCGGAAACAACAAAATAACAAAAAAAAACAAAATCAAACAATATTTTTTATATTGTGACATGAAATCTGACCTCGACTCGCCTGATAATAAGCAAGAGGAGGTCCAAGAGTGACGAGTGAAAAACCCGAGTTGATTCACAGCTACCTCAATCGCCGTCACTATGTCGGCAAAAGAAAAGACATCCAAAGAAATACGCCAGCATAGTAACGGCGCAAACGTAAGTTAACTCGGTGTTTACAATCGTGTTTACAATCGCTCTTCGACCCCTTGCTTAACATAAGGTATGTAGAGTCTCAACGAAAACAATAATTAGAATTGTTATATTAGACATTGTTTAAGTGTTTAACAAAATAACAATTCATAAAAAAACATTTACTCACTTAATTTTAATTTAAAATTATAAAGAAAGAAGCACGACCGTCGAATCAGAAAACTCATTTCGCTACGACAACGTAAATCTTAAAGTAGGACATAATTATTATGAAGTACTTAGTTAATGCGGTTTTCAACATAAAGACTAAACAAAATTGTTTACCGGCTCACTAAGAAATTTGTTTCGCTACCAAAATTATTATAATTAAGAATTTAAATCAGGTGAAAATTTACTTTATTTATAGGGTTGCCTCTTTTCGTCGTTTTATTATAAAATATTTAATAAGAGTTGTAGGCAGTGGTACCCAGTCTGCCGATCCAGGGTAGTACCACCACTTACAAGTATACGACCGTGAAGTGATTTGGTCGCGTTTCGGGATCAGCTTGTAAGTTGCCGGTTCCAACTAGACCGGCATAGTGGATGTGACTGCTATTCACAGTTATTAAATTGTAGTAGCAGTGACATCCATTCATGGACCACACCAAGCGGGCACTGTCATATGTCGAGTCACAAAAATAATCATAATTAAAACTCTTTTGTTGATAATAAACAGTAATAGATAGTTTTGAACACATCTAACTGGCATAGGGACGGCGACTGGAGCAGACAAAACACAGTCAGTTTATTCAGTCGTCGGCACTTTTGGAACTCCCGTTGCTTACTGAAGCGGAAGAGATAGTTTGATAGATCGCAGTCATCTCCGGAACTATAATACATATAACGAGGATATACGCCGAAGAACTGGAGTTACCGACATAGCTCGTGTGATTTGCAAGCTGATGTGGTAATGGTCTGGCCACATCGCTCAAACAACCGACAACCGATGGGGGAGAAAGGTTCTAGAGAGAGACTACGAACCGGCAGACGCAGCGTAGGTAGGCCTCCCACTAGTTGGATTGACGACATAGTGAAAGTCACAGGTAACCAGTGGATGCAATTGGCTTCTTGTCGTTCGAAATGGCGTTCTAAGGGGGAGGCTATGTTTAGCAGTGGACGCCTTCTGGCTGATGATGATGATATATGATGATATATAGGCTGATATTAACAAAAATACCTGGAATACCCGATAATAGACGACGTCATGTTAGAAGACACAGTAAATCTATCAAGAATAAGATAAGAATTATATATGTTAAATAAAAAATAAATTATGAAAACAATATTCTATAATTCGTTGTAACTGCCAAGGAAAATTCCATGAAATTGTTAGATTTTGATTATAATACAATTTCCACGAATTATAAGTATTATTAAAAATGTTGAAATGAGTGAAAATTGATGAAAGGAATTAATTAATAAATCTAAAGTGGATAGATGTGTTAAAATAGTGAAAAAAATAATAATAATACAATTTAAATTACACTTGTACTTAAAAGCAGTTAAATAAAATAAATTGGCGTTTATAGTATATAAATGAATACTATAGAGGAATTTATAGTTGTGTTTATTATAGTGTTTGCACAATAGCGCCTTATTGCTTATGCTTTACGATGCAATACGCACAAGTGGCTTAGCAGTAATTGAATTGCAGGCGTCCATGCACAGAATGCCCTGTTTCAGTTCATATACATATTAGCTCTCTATGTTTAATATCTAAATACTCTATGTCTAATAAAACCTTATTTGTACTATAAGGCGGTATATTTTTTTAGATGTATTCAGTTAGGTATTTCTCAACTGGGCTGTGGTGTTTATGAAGTTCTTTACTCGCCTACTTGTTCTACCATTCCTATATATTTTTTAAATTGTTTGACCTGACAGTCGAACTGTCCGGTCGTTTCTTTCTTTATCGAACAATCTACGAGTGAAATACTTTGTCAGACCATGTGCTCTCCCCATTTTTTTTATTTTTTTATTGTGACTCGACATATGACAGCACCCCGCTTGATGTTAAGCCAAAGTGTGGTCCATAAATGAATGTCACTGCTACTACAATTCAATAACTATGAGTAGCAATCACATCCACTATGCCGGCCTAGATGGAACCGGCAACTTACAAGCTGATCCCGAAACGTGACCAAATCACTTCACGGTCTGTATACTTGTAAGTGGTGGTACTACCCCGGATCGGCAGACTGGGTACCACTGCCTACCACTCTTTGATAACCAGACCCGAAGCAAATATCCATTTTTTTATTAACAAATATTTGCAATATTATTACTATTAAATATTACAAATAAAAGCCATGAAACAAATATTTGCTCCGACCGGGGATCGAACCCGGGACTTTACGCGCAACAAACCAGTCGCTAAACCGTTCGTCCACGCCTGTCGTCAAATTATATACCTTGCTTCTTTAAACGAGGCGTGAAAAAGCACCTCTGGCCGGAATAGTGACGTTTTTTATCATTGGCATTCTTGGTCCTTGCTTACTATCAAGCAAGTCAAGTACAGATATTGAATCACAATTAAATAAATAATGCCGCGAACAGACTGGTAAAAGGTAACATGCAATGTAAGACCTTTCGCGCGCATTATCCGCGCATATACCTACTCACATTTGTTTTCAACAAACTTGTGCACGCGCTCGGGCTTTCAATTTGGAAATCGGAAAAATATCGACATCATGTTTAAGATTTTTCTTAGAAAATTGTGTTACCTAGAATGCAAGCAATGTGAACGAAATCTGCACGTAGCGTAAAGAACGACTGGACCGAACATAAACTACTGTTGTATAGAGTTCTTACTATATGAACCAGGTGGAGAAAATTATACGTCGGGACTTCAAATCAATTAAGTATATATACATGACTGATCTGAGGTAGGGACTATACCAAATCTACATTTATTAACGTATAATTAATCTCTACCAGTTAAGTACTAAGTCTACATAAGATATTGTGTATAAACTTTAGGAAGTCTTATAGTGCCGAAAAGGAAAATTTATTGACATTAGAAAAAGAGTAGGTAAATGTAATAAACAACATTGCGTCAACTCCAATATAAGTAAAATATAAATATAGTTTTATAAGTAGTTTCCCAAAAAATGCTGAAGATGTATGACAGGAAACGTTTGGGAGTCACTACCCTTCCTTTTCTGGTACATAACAATATACGGCTTCAGGCAATTCTCTTTCAATATTTTTCTTTAACGACATTTGTTACAATTCTGAGAGACCTCTCGATACTCGATGTTTATTTATACTTCCATGTTTGTTTAGGCGTTTTTCTACAATGGCTTTATTAATATTTATTTCGTTTGTATTCCGTGCTGTATTTGTTATTACACATCGGGGAAGTTGGCGGATGACAAATATATGTCACAAATAAAGGCTTCTTTCATTTTTAATCATCGATTGTTGTTTCTGTTATTGGTATTTTAAACTACAATAGGCGACATGCTCAAAAAAGAAGGGGTGCGTGGTGTCTACGATCATAGAGCTTATTAAGGAAATTGTGAATGCGAGGGACCCGAGAGAGTTTCATTTGTATTAGGATCGTGAAAAGTGGCGATCTGTTGTCTCTTCCTATCACTGTAAGAATTAAAGCATGACAACTTCTTTGATTGATTGATTGATTAACTACAATAATCTATAGCCATAACCTATATGTTATAGTTTACGTATAGTATAAATTATCAAAAGAATAGAGATCCTCAGCATAATCCTTTGATGCTTCAGAAGTGAGGATCACAATTTCTTCATAGTAATTCCTTCATTCAGGATAATTACGTATTAATCAGATATTACGATAGAATTATTAAGTTTATTTTGCAATTAAAAATGTATAAGAAACCATGATAAACTAATAGCGCTTAAGTAAAAAGTTCGAAAGTTTCAGTTATATTGTAATCTCTATTCGAATACAAAAGTTAGGGAGTGAACGAGTGTTGTTTGCGGGCGCGAGCGTGAACCAAAAGCTGTACCGTTCAACCTTTATTTAGTGTCAACTTAACACGACCTCTGGAAACAGCGTTACCAGTGTTAGAATAAAATCAACTTGCAAAAAAGTTCTAAAACACATATTTATCAAAAACAAGACCGAGTGAATCCGCTCTTTCAGTTTATTGATGCTTCTACATTGAACAAATTTTATAGTTAATTAATATTATATAATTTTACTGACGAAAATATCAACACAAATTATTAATAAAGGGTGCCAAGAGTCCAAAAGCCCCGAATTACTTTACCTCGCTTGAAAGATTCAGGCGGGTCGAGGTCACATGTACATGGTAGAAATACTGGTAAACATTTCACTTGTAAATTGTTTTACAAAGAAACGACAAGTCGTAACTTTTAGTTCAACTGTGGATTTAGTCGATGGAATCCTCCCTTAACTCAAACAACGCCAAGCCAATGATTCTAGTGCATACCAAGTTCATCTCTATTGTTTTTATATTAGAGTTTATAACTTTGTGAATTCATAGTTACATAAAGTGTCAACTATTTAAATATAGTAATAAATCTCGCTTCACGCGGGATTTACCTCGTACCTACGCTAAAGTGTTCGCAATGGAATAAAGCAATACCTAATGTTCCAAAAAGACAGTTAATGTTTTCGAGCAATTAACAGAAACTCGTTCTTCTCCTACAGGTAAAAACATAGGTATTTAATATAATTTAAAAATCCTTTATACCTTATAACTTGTATATACGCTTTATAACTTGCCATCTGGTAACCCTATTCAGAGGAGCTTTTCGTATTACAGTCTCTTACTATTTTCAACGAACAGCATTAACAGTAAGTTGAGAAAATAACATAGTTGAAATAAATTTTAGAAACTTAGATAAAGCTTTCAATTCAATTCCTGTCGGTTTAATACTGTCAATAGACTTGATTAAAAATGAAAACGTATTTCTGCATTTTTATGACTTCGCTTTATAAATCTAGGTATATTATGTCATAAACTACATCTACCTATATGAAAAAGAAAGTGTGTACGAAAGAGCCGAAATATTTTTATTACATAATTTTTAACAATAATATTTTAATAATTATTATTCGATTATTGTAAATAGTAATGAAGTAAAGTAATTTCTTGTACTGATTTTTACGTGACTTTTACGTGATTTTTATTGACCACGTTAGCTATCCACTGTCTATCGGACCGGTAAGATAACCTACCCGTTATTCACTGCCACTTTATAATTAAAAGTTAAAGTAATTTCTTCATACACACCTAAATAGAGAGTTTCAGATTAATAATACCATTATAAAAACTTTTTTATTTTGATTGATTTGCTACAATTTAATACGCTTTAACATCGATGCTCTTTATAGTCAAATTATTGCGGTAGGTTTGATATTCTTTCAATCATAGTCGTGGGAATAGGCTGAGGTAGACAATGAAGCACCACTTGTCACGATCCTGACATAACTTCCTCGCTTCCCTCACATACACAATCCTCTCACGCTCTACGGTATGAAGAGGATTGTACATTTAATCACATACTCGTAATAACAAATTATAAAAATATTTACTATTATTTCGTTCTCAGATGACTGTTATAAAATACAATATATTCAGTTGTATGTTTTCCATAATAAATCAAATAATGTTTTACAAAGAGAATTTATGTATTGTATTTTGCTTTTGCCGATGAATATGGCGAATACATTAAATTACTATTATAAAATTTTTTTTTTAAATTACAGAAGTTCTGCGAATAGTTCATTTGATCAATTTGGTAATAATATTAAAATATATAATAATTACGAGCGTTATTATGATGTAGGATAAATACCAAGAATACTAAGTTTCACTTTATTTTAGCAAAGTCTGATCGGGTGAGAATAGGGAGAATTTTATATTTCTATTAGCTTTTTTACAATTATAGAGGTATTTAACACATACTCGTAAACATAATTCTGTATACCCTAGATGATTATTCCTTTTTAAAATTACATATAAAACCACCCCTGCCTTCACAGCTTTCCACCTCCCGAGTACTATACGCACCAACATCCTGAGTACCTAATACCCCTGACGTGTTGTCATCAGAAATCCAACAAAGCACCCGATAGTGTTCTCTCACTGCATAGAAGAAGCTAATTTTGCTTAAGTGGGCCACTCTACGTGTATGAGGAAGTATGGGCTGGTTTATCAACCCTTACTGATTTACTCATTATTATCCTCTAGTACAAAATGTTTTTATTTATTTTATTTTGTTAGTAATCACTGCTACAATCTGACAGTCAAAGTTTAACCCAGCTTAGTATTTTTATGAATCGATATAATGACAGAACTTATTCTGAAGTTAAGTAAGTAGCAGGCCTAGTTGTTTACTAGTTATGATTTTGACACGTGAAATTTTAGTACAGTAAAAAATCTAAACCGACATTTTGAATTCAAGGTTTATTTCTATGAGACTGCACTTTCAATCCTAATTTTGAAAAACGTTTAATTCGTTCTTGATGATGATGTCCTAATGAGTCTATTATAGTCTGTCTAATTATAGTATAAGTGACTAAGCACTAGTTATAATTTAGAATTACAGATAAATTCTAATAATTTATTATTTTAACTTATAATAACTTTAACTCGTATTTTTTATTAATTTGATCCCAGCGTTTGACTCAATGTTTGTTCCCGTTATCATTCTAGCAACTTTAATTTGTTTAATGTGTTTGTTGAAAAGTTCAGAATTATAAAGCTAAGCTAACTTTTTACGAAATTAACAATGTATAAATTTAAGCGATGAATTTGCATACGTAATTGAGACCTTGCAACGTAAAAGTAATACTCATATTGTTTTCATTTTAAGGTAGAAATAACATATTGGTTTTTAATTTATTATTTCTGATGTGGATGGCTGCGTTAAACGAAGCAGTCCCAGGATCGATTGTTTTCCGATCAAATCGGAGACATCCAGTTGCATCCACTGATTATTCGTGACTTTCACTATGTCAGTCTACCTAGTGGGAGGCTTTCTACGCTGCGTCTGCCAATTTGTGGTCTCCACTCTAGAACCTTCTTCCCCATCAATTGTCGGTTTTTCAAACGATGTAAACTTGCATGAAGAGAATTGTGGATGTGAGGGAAATGAGGGAGTTGTGTCAGAATCGTAGCAAGTGGCGCTTCATTGTCTCTGCCTATCCCTGTGGGGAAAGGCGTAATAATTTGAATAGCTTCTTGATAATTTTCTAAGCTACCTAACCAATTACAAATATAATATTGGGCTTTAAAAACCACGTGCAGACTTACACCATATAAAAGTGAATATTGAATCACCGTCCCAAAGGGAGTGATCCCCTTTCCGAGGTGCAAGCCGTAGAGACCGGGTGCAAATGGTGTGCATTGTGAATGCAAAAATATAAGTATAGGTGATGAAAAATGACGTAAGTATTATACGCGAACGGTGCGTGAGTTACTGAGATTAAAAACAAATATCACTTTAATTGAAGTACTCGTACTATCTTAAAAGTACTACTTAAAATCAGGGTTTAGAAGAATATTAAAGGTGAAGGGTGTGAACATTATTCGTTTACCATTCATAGATTTTTTTATTATATATATATGAAGTACATAAATTATTATATAAAGTTTAAAAATACTCCTAATTCTATTAAAATAATTGTTTTAAAATCAAAAAGTTATTAAGTTTTTTAAATAAAAACATAACATAACGTTATTAATTATTTAATTAAACTGATTGTCTTTTTTTTAATTTACCAGATGATGAGAAAGAATTTTAAAAGTATCAATGATTTTGAAGAATATTAAAGGATGTATACTGATAGTCCCTTTAGGACGGTGTGATTCAATGTTTACTATGGTGTTTTACACAATGTTGTGTACAAACATTGTATAAAACACAATGGTGTTTTATACAATGTTTTATATGGTGTAAGTCTGCATGTGGTTTTTAAGGCCCATAACCGTAGAGCTTATAAATTAAACATTTAAAATATAAAACATTTGTTAACATTTAGTTAAACTCATTTTTAAATGATGAGAAAGAATTAAAAAAAATACTTGATAAATATATTTCTTTGTTATGAACAAAACAACATTTTGAAGTATAAACACTGAAAATATTTTCCGTTTAGGTAAACCCGTTTACGCCACATGAGGTAGTAACATGATTTAAAATTTATTTCCTTTGCTATAGACACAAGACTCTGTCTTAGCTGGCCATAAAATAGCATCCCGCCAGACAATGCTAGGACCAGTAATTGGTCAAGACGATCATCGTGTTCAAATGGAGTGAACCGTGAAGTGAACTTGCATTTATTCAACTCTAGAACTAGGCGACTCTATTCATGGACTGTAATGTCTACTACTATATATATATTAGTTTATTTTACTATTTGTTTGTTACAATGATTTTTTTATTGTAAGATACTAACTTAAAACGTTCAAAAACGTTTGTGGCAAAACGAGCCTTTTAGGATTTTACGAATTTCATTATATTCGCGACAAAAAGTTTGACTGGATGCACTGCATTGTCCAGCTAAGACGATGGGCACTGACTGAACGTAGCTAGATGCAATGATGTAAAATTGATTCTACGTGGCAAGACTCCCATATCGTACTACAATATATAATCATTTTTAAAACAATATTTTGTTGTTTGAAATTCAACATATGTTTAATATACAATGTAATATTTTCTTCAGATGATAAAATAAAAGGTATGGTTTTTAATAAAAAATAACAATCCATTAAATACTTAATAATAAAATAAATAATAATAAAATAAGGCCTGCTGTTGTCTTTAAAGATCAACACACTTTATCAAATTCGATGTCCAAATATCTTTGGTCTACATCTCTTCAAAAACAATACATCCTTTTACAATCCGGTGGTCAGAATGTGCCGATATTACAACGAACTGGTCAAAGAACATGACATAGACATTTTTGACATGAAACTCTCTAAACTAAAAACATCCCTGAAGAGCATCATTACGAGATGACGGGTCAACCCCAGATTCTATGGGCGCTGTTTCGATTGTTTGGGGATAATCTTTGTTGTTTATTTTAATGCTCGTAACTGGCTTGTTTTTATTTTTATTTTTATTGTTATTTTCTCTTTTTTTTTCTGTTGTATTGTTTTGAATTTGTGTTCTTATTTAAAAATATAAGCAAATCAAGCACTTATCAATCTAATAAAACACATATCACGGAAATAAACCAACAAGAAATAATAGAAAATCTCCAGCGCTATCTAGTGTTGAGTAGTTACACCTGGAACTTAAACACTACACCTGGAAGTTAAACTTTCTAACTTTATTTATGCCTCTCAAACGAACACCTCCAAATACACCTACACTAAATGTTACATCGCCTAAGACCCGACAAACATTGAATAATAAGCAAAGTGAAGGTGTGGCAAGAGATATGTCTACAGAAAGAAACCAGAGAACTAGGAAAAAACGTGATGGAAGTAGTAATAATGAAGAGGGAAATAATAATGTTATGGAAGAAATGAGAAAATTATTTAATGATTTCAAAGATGAGCAAAATAAAAAATTTAGTCAATTGATAGATACAGTTAATGAAATAAAGAAACAGAATATTGATTTTTGCAACACAGTTGATTTTATCTCCAAACAGTATGAAGAACTAAAAACTAATGTAGAAAAACTAGAGAAGGATAGAAAAAACTATGTTGCACATATACAGATATTGGAATTAAAAATCGAACAAATGGAAAGAGGTATCAAATCAAGTAGCATTGAGATAAGAAATGTTCCTTCAAGTTCTCCTGAAACTAAAGAAGCATTGACAAATATAGTACTGAAAACATCATCCGTGTTGGATATACCATTACAAACATCAGATATAAAAGATATCTACAGAATTCACACCAAGACGAGTAATGAAAAAACAATAGTTGTCGATTTCACGAATAACCTCATAAAAGAAAAAGTAATTACGGGCATTAAGACATATAATAAAAGGAATAAAACGAATCAATTTAACACTGAAAGTATAAATATGAAAGGGCCTAGAAAACCGATATTTATTTCAGAAAACCTAACCCTCAAAATGAAAAGACTATTTTTCCTAGCCAGAGACTTCGCTAAAACCTTCGGCTATAACTACTGCTGGACAACGCGTGGCAAAATCTATCTCAGGAAAAAGGAAGGGGCGGCTGTTCAACGCATTGATACTGAAAACGATCTTGAACAACTCAAACTATTGAAATGACTACTTGTGATGTATAAACTAGATAACCGTACCTTTAATATATTATTAACCTACAAATACAAACAACACACAATATTTTTTTATACTACCCAAAAACTTAACTATACAAAACATATAATAACATATACACACACACACACACACATTTATACACTATACAACTTACATAATATATATAATTATCTGTCTAACGCATATTTATATTGTCTTACTACCCAAAAATTATACTATACAAAACAAATAATCACATATACACACACACACATTTATACACTATTCAACTCACAATATATATATAATTATCTGTCTAACGCATATATATACTGCCTTACTACCCAAAAATTATACTATACAAAATGTATTACCACATATACTCACACATACAATTATAAACTATTAAACTCACATAATATATATCTGTCTAACGCATACACATATAGTCTTACCTATTGCTCTGCACCAAAGACTATTAGGAGTACTACTGCACCATGTTATGTATACAACAAACAAAATGAATTTCGCAATTACAGATATACAAAATGATATAGAGAATTGTAATGTTTCTCAATCTACACTCTGCTTGCCAGAAGATTGGTTAAATAAAATAAAATTATACAATACCAATATTAAAATATTGCAAATTAATATTAGAAGCATAAATTGTAATTTTGATGAACTAAAATTATTACTTGTAAGATTACAGGCTAAATGCGACCTAATTGTACTCAGTGAATGTTGGCTCAGTAAAGTCTCGACACTCCCAAAATTAAATGGCTACAGATCATATAAGTCAAGTCATAGGAATCAAAATGATGGTCTAGTAATATATGCACTGGACGAATTAAAATGTAACGTGGTGGAATATGAGTTTATGGATGCAAACTGTTTGGTCGTGGAATGTGGTAAGTCTCTTGCAGTTCTTGCATTATATCGGTCGCCCTCAAATACTAAAATAGATAATTTCTTGAATAGTCTTGACAATACACTAAAAAAAGTAATCCCCTTTGAGACAGTTGTAGTTGTTGGAGATATTAATATTAACATCATGCCAGATAGTAAAAGCTCTGTTGCAGATAATTACCTGAATCTCATTTCTTTGCATGGCATGATGCCAGCACATAATATGATTCCTACCCGAGACACTACATGTCTAGACCATGTTATACTTAAGAGTAATAAGAAATCTATTACAGCTGTATTAGACACCAACATCACGGATCACTCTCCTGTACTTTTTTGCACAGAACTGCGGAATCAGAGACCCAAAGCTAATAAGGTTTATAATAAAATTGACTATAAAGCAGTAGTCGAAGAATTAAATAAAAAAGACTATTCAGAAATGTACAAGCTAACGGACCCCAACCTTGTTGCTGATAGTTTAATAAAAACAATATCTGATGCATTAAAAAAATACACCTCAATGCATAAAATAACCAATAGAAAAAATATTCTAAAACCATGGGTTACTCCTGGGCTGTTGAGGTGCATGAAAAATAGGGATCAACTACACAGGCAGGCCAGAAATGATCCTCAAAACATGGTGATCAAGGTGACATATACACGATATCGAAACTATTGTAACAGAATTTTAAAGAGGGCCAAACAACTGCACGAAAAAGAAGAGTTAAACAAAGTTAAGAATAATCCCAAAGAAACTTGGAAAGTGATAAGAGACATAGCTGAAATTGATAATGTATCAAAATCCCTTGATGAATTATTACACATAGAAAGCGACCCTATCTCATCGTTAAATGTTGTTAATAAATTTTTTGTTGACGTGGGTAAAGAATTGGCTGATAAATTAAAAAAACACAATAAATATGAAATTAATTCTAATATAGACATATTAAGTAATAGTCAGGGCAATACTATGAACCTAATGGATGTAGATGAAGAGGAAATAAACAGAATCATAACAAGTCTTCGTAGCGATTGTGCAATAGGTTGGGATGGAATACCTACCAAAATATTAAAAATGGCTTCTAATTCACTGGTTTCACCAATAACATTCTTAGTAAATTTATGTCTCATGGTTGGTATATTTCCAAGCGCTTTTAAAAAGGCTCTCATACATCCGATACATAAGCGGGGAGACAGAGACAGTGTCAACAATTACAGGCCTATATCAATACTCACTAGCCTCTCAAAGATATTGGAGAAAGCCTTAAATAATAGATTAAAGTGTTTTTTAGAATCTCAAAACTTACTTGCCAAAAATCAGTATGGTTTCAGAAATAATAGGTCAACGGATGATGCTGTTTTCGAGCTTACTGATGATATAGTACGTGGGATAGATAAAGGAAACAGAGTTGTTGGTATATTTTTGGATCTATCAAAGGCGTTTGATACTGTCTCTGTTCCTCTGCTATTGCACAAGATGGAAAGTGCTGGAGTAAGAGGACCGGCGCTAAAAATATTTCAAAGCTATCTCTCTGAACGCACGCAATGTGTCAAGATTGATAAATATAGGAGTGCTGATGAACTGTTGCAATACGGAGTTCCTCAGGGCAGCGTGCTTGGCCCTACACTGTTTCTGATCTATATTAATGAACTCTGCAATTTAAATCTACCAAATTGTAAAATCTATACTTACGCAGATGATACAGCTCTCATAGTGCAAGGAAAAGATTGGGATCAGGTGCGCTGCAATGCAGAAAATGCCCTACGTGTGGTTATGACCTGGCTTTCTTCTAATATCCTAACGCTAAATGTAGAAAAATCAAAATATGTAACTTTCTCACCATCAGCAAGGACACAACCCACTACAAACTCTTATACCATCAGGACTCACAACCATTGTACTAATAATAATAGGGGCTGCGATTGTCTCTCCTTGACTCGTACATCAACCATCAAATATTTGGGTGTTGAATTGGACAATACGCTTAATTGGCAAATACATTTGGGCAACTTAGTTAACCGCACCAGAAAACTTATATTTATATTTAAGAAATTGAGACCATCACTTGACAAACGTACATTGATGATGGTATATTCAGCACTTGCAAAATCAATTCTAAGCTACTGTATCTCGTCGTGGGGTGGAACATACTTAACATCTATGCTTAGATTGGAGAGAGCTCAGAGAGCGGTATTAAAGGTTATGTTAGGGAAACCCTTCAGACATCCTACACACTTATTGTATCGCGAAGCTGAAGTTTTAACCGTGAGACAGTTGTTTGTTCTTCAAGTCACGCTGCGAACACACGCCAATCTTCCGTATAAAAAGAAGTTTAATGAAGATATACGGACCAGGAATAGAATTTGCAGTACTATCACCCACAAAAATAATTTGGTAACTAGGCATTACTATGCGTTGAGTAGCAAAATATATAATTCTATTAATGAAGCTCTAAATATCTATCCACTTACTAGATATAAGTGTAAAACAGTAGTGACACAATGGTTGCAAAAACTTAACTATGATGACACAGAAAAACTCCTAAAAGTAATAAAATAAATAATATATGGCAGATAACACACCCACCAACACACACACACACACACACACACACACACACACACACACACACACACACACACACACACACACACACAAACATATATACGCACAATCACCCCACTACTAACAATAAAACCTTTGTAAGAAAATGAACTGTATTAGTGGGAGAAATTGATAACTGCAATACAGTCATTTTTGTTGACTAGTGCAGTGCTCATTGATCCACCAACTTTAAAATGTAAATTTTTTGAAATAAACAATTTTTATTTTATTATTTTTATTTATTTATTTATTTTTTGTTATGCTGTATGCCCTGCTTTGGGTTACAATCTCACATCTTTGTTTTATTATATTTTATTTTGCGCACGTTAAGATTGTAACCTGTTTGGGCATCTATCTATAAATAAATAAATAAATAAATTATTAATTATTGTACAGTTGATATAAATATAAGTATAGGTATAAGTATAGGTATAATAAATATAATTATTTGTGAATGAGAAGGAAGCGAGAGAGTTGTGTCAGGATCGTGTCAAGTGGCGCTCCATTGTCTCTGACTATCCATGTGGGAAAAAGGCGTGACAATTTGATTGATTGAAATACAATTATAAATATAACATTAGAAAAGAAAAAATAGGTACCAAAGTGCAACTGATAGTTTTTGCTCTACATTTGAAAAAAGAAAACTAACATTTTAGGCGGAAAACAGTGTATGTTTTGCGCTATATCTATCGCTATATTTTTAGTCTATATCTATTATAATTTTATTACACCAAAGTTAAAAAAAGCTTTGTGAAAAGTCCATAGTATAAGAAGGGGTAGAAAATATTTGTTGTCGTTATGGTGTCCTGTTTGTTCAATCGATGCTTCTTTTGTTTGGTAAAAATAATATATATTAGTAATGTTCACACTCTTCAATAACTACAGTAATTGCTATAAAAATACAATGCGAACAAGTAGATAATAACGTATCGAATTCGAAGAAAACCTCCATAAAAGTTATATAAACATCGTTATCTAGAAAATATTGAAGGAAAAACCATCGTCAGCTTTATATTGTTTTCTAAATCGGAAGAAAGTAGTGCCAGGCGCTTCCGGCGACTCAGCTTGTTTTCTTAGAAAAATACTGATTTTCTCTATTTTTTTTATTACTATTTTTCATCTGATTGCACAATAATGATACAAGTGTTGACACAAGTACTTATTAACTATTTTTATAAAATTCAATTAACTGTTTTTTCGTATATTTTTTAAAAATATAAGTCAAATTATCACGTTTCTATCCCCCAGGGATAGGCAAACAATAGAGCGCCACTTTCCACGGTCCTGACGTAATTCACTCACTTTCACTATTCTCTTTGTTATGGGAACTGCAAAACCCGGCTTTTTTAGGATTTATTTTTTTGGGGGCCATTTGATTGAAGAACACTAATCTGGGTCGTACCCATTATATTTATTCACTGTTAAATAAAAATCCTAATTAGGTAATGACTTTGCAAATACTCACCAAGACAAACCCTAAGAGAGCAAGCAACACATAGATAAGTATCCCATTAGTTGGTGCAAATATTATAGACAAATAACTGTTATTAACTGTGTCTAAACATACGTCATCTTCGTGTTGATTGCGTAGTCAAGTAGAGGGTGCCTGTATCACTATCAACAACTTTGCTATTCGCGAGTCAGCCACTCGAGGAAAATTACCTTCCACTATGAAACGTACCCAGCTATCGGATGTTTTGTGCAAATGTACGGGGGCACGAGCGACTTGCATCACTCTTGCAAGAGTGCAGACTCAACAGTGCTTCAAACAGATTCAAGAATTGTGTATAGTTGGATATATAAGTTCGGTGTATTGACTCTTTAATGGAGTGTAATGAGGACCCTTTGAAATAGTAACAAGTGAACGAATTTTAATTTTTAAATTCTCAATTGTAAACTTTTATATAAAAAATGTGTTTTCTGCCGATCCTGGGTAGTAGCCACTCAAAAGTATACAGACCGAGTGCCTTAGTCACGTTTCGGAATCAACTTACTATTTGTCGCTTCCAACTGGGCCGGCATAGTGGATGCGACCGGTGCCTACAGTTATTAACTGTAGTTACCTTCATTTCTGGACCGCTCTCCAGCTTAACGTCAGGAGGTCAGGTGGGGGTGCTGGGTGTTGGCATATGTCAAGCCACAATAAAAAAAAGTACCTAACTATTTATATTTCCATTTCATTCATTAAGTTATGAAATTAGTTGTTATTTTGCATGACAAGCTGCAAGAAAAAAATTAAAGTGTTTTTGACCTCGCATTACTGCAACTACAGTAAATTACGTATTACGTTAGCAAGTTTAGAGTAAATGGGAATTTATAAAGTTCTGAAGACATTAACTAAACTTTAGAAATTATATAATATGTATGTATATCCTAACTTTAGAGGGACACTTTTTATAGCGAATGTACAGAATTACTTAAAAAACTTGTAGTTTAATCATATATTTGTTTGGGATCGTATTTGGTGTAGGTAAAAATATACGATCCCAAAGTTGATTGCAAATCGCGACTTCGATTCTAATCTTTACATCTGAAAGTGGCTGTACCACTTCAGGTCAGCATACTGTACTAACGACCACAAACTGTGCCTACTACTCTTAAACCCTTACACCTGGAAACAATATCTGACTCTTTTTTTTACAAATATTTATAATATCTAATTACAAACAACATCTCGGTTAATGAATACTCGGGTCGGTTATTGAATAAAAGCGACTGCTAATACGGTTAAATAACTAAAATAGCAATCCACACTGCTGGACTAGTAACTGACAACATACAAGCTGGTCCTGAAACGCGAGTAAGTCATTTCCAGGTCCGTACACTTGCAAGTGGTGGTACTGGCAATTGGTGTTACCTCAAATTGGCAGACAGGGCATGTGACCACCACCTATTTGCCTACCACTTTTTAAAATAAAGAAACCTTAATGTATTATATTATATTATAAGACTAATTTTATTAAACATCATTAAAGTTTGAAGGGGAAAGTACTTAAGAAAGGTATTATTGATTTTGTAAACAAAACATCGCATAATATTCTTCTAAGAATAATTTAATAAATTTATAAATGGTTGGCTTAAAGCGGAAGTAAACTTTGATTTTAATGACAACATTGAAAGGAAGTTGTATAAAAGTTAATACTCTAACGCTAAAAAGGTTGCTAGAACATGCACACGGTAATATCGGAAAGTAGAACTCTTTGAAGAAACTTATACGTAATTAGAGATCGTTGAAAGTAAAGTCGCATTCCCTATAACGTCAATAGGTATGCATCATTTAATAAGTAACTATTACTTAGGACAGGGAAGTAAATTTTTACTAAATGGATTACTTAATGTAACATGTCCGTTGTTTAGTGGTAATAAGAAATTTAAAATTACCCATCATCAATAATAGAATTACATTTGTGTAAATTAGCAAAAAAAGTTGGATACAAAAATTTACACGTGCACATTTGTCAACTGCGACCGTTTTATTATTATACTAAGCTACTAAAAGTGCCTGTATCGTAGAAACAGAACGACCAATGTACATATATCAAAGATACATTGGTACTGGCTAGTGGTTTTAAACCTGGGTCTCTCGGTTTACGTGACCACACCACGGTCGCACCGGGTTCAGTGTCCTTCGTTAGACGCACGACCGCGTTGACCTTAAAGCTACTCAGCGCCTATGGTTTAATTCTGACGCGATACTTGCGAGTACTACCAAAATTTGGACTACTGGGACAACTATAGCTTGATAACCAGCCCAGGCTTTGTGAACGGTTACGTTAAAAATGGTAAGACATACGGATCTGAGTGTGATTATTATTATAATATTTATTATTGTGAAGGTAATAAAGGGCTACTTTCTTCTTCAACAAATTGGCATTTGTTGCGAACCTGTAAAACTACACAATAGGTTTTAACATCAACGTGTAAGTGGGTCATAGTAGTAAGATCTTAATCGGAAGTTGAAAATCTAAACAATTTTATAATCGGTTCAAATTTTTATTGCGATTCCGAAATTAGCTGCGATTGCGACTTGCAGCAGGTAGATTCGCAATAATAAGCTCTCTCACCTATCCCGAGTCCCACTAAACGGTATTTTGTGTATTGTGCAACATCGATGATTGTGCATCGACATGCGCCTAACTTGAGGACGCAACGTATGAAACTAATTACGAGTATAGTGTTAATATTTTAGTGAGCATTGAATTTATCGACCCGTAAAATTCATTGGTAACTTCTTTGATTTGTGACGACCTGCTACCTTAAGTGCATTCATTCATTCTGAGCTAGTAGTAAGGGATCTAATGGAAGCTTTCATCGTTTAACCAACAGAGATAAATGCATGCTACTTGTGCAATTTGCTTTTGAAGTTTGCGGCGTGTATGTTGAACACGGTAATGCACTAAAGCACTTTCCCCGTAAATTTTACATTATATTAGAGTTATCAATCGTATTCGATTTCATTGGAACTGTTCTGGGCACTTATCAAAGTTTACATTTTTTTCAACAATTTTAATTTATTGAGTAATTCGATAAGTAGTAATGTGTTATTGAGTTTTTTTTATCTATCTTGATCAATTGGAATTAAGAGTGGTGTGCAGAAAGTGGTGGTCATTGCCCAGTCTGGAGATTCAGGATTCAAGTGTAGAGACTGTGAATGGTTCATGCGTTTCGGGATCAGCTTAAAAGTTACCGGTTTCAGTTAGGTCGGAATAGTGAAAGCGACTTGCAGATATTTAATTGTATTAGCATTCGCCTCCAGTTATGAACAGCACTCCATCAGCTTAACATTAGTTGAGGTGCTGTCACATCCACAATCCTTTTATAGAAGCTCTTCGATTATTGGCACTAGGCAACCCAACTTTCTTCTCTATTTGGTCGAGTCTTTTTTTTTTATTTTTTATTGTGACACGACAATTGTCCTCGTCCCGCCTGATGATAAGCAAGAGGAGATCCAAGAGTGACGACGACTGAAACATCCGAGTTAGTTCACGGCTGCCTCAGTCGCCGTCACTATGCCGGCCAAAGGTGCTTCTTCACGCATCGCTTGAAGGATCCAAGGTTATAGGAGGGAGAAAACACGTGGGCTGGCAAAGCATTCCACTTGTCAATTGTTCTACAAAGAAAAGACGCACCGAACTTTTTAGTTCGACTGCCGATTCGGTCGACAAAATGCGAATGCTTCCCCCGACCAGTGCGGGTATTACGGGTGTGAAAAGACGAGGTAGGAACAAGGTTAAAGCGCTCCTCGGAACATTCTCCGTGGTATAGGCGATAGAGGACGCACAGAGCCGCCATGTCTCTGCGTAGTTGCAGGGGCTCCAGAGTTCGTGTAACCTGTGCATCTCCTATAATTCGGACAGCTCGGCGCTGCAATGAATCCAGGGCATTGAGAAGATACTTGGCAGAGCCGTCCCAGAGATGCGAACAGTACTCCGCGCACGAGCGTATTTGAGCCTTGTATAAAAGTAGGCGAAGCTCCGGCGCGAAGAACCGCCGCACCTTGTTCAGGATGCCAAGTTTGCGGGAGGTGGTCTTAATAGCCCGCTCAATGTGGTCCCTGTAATTCAGATCGCGGCGAAGGGACATCCCTAAGATGTCAAGTCTGTCCGAAGTACCGAGGGAGATGTTGCAAAGAGAAGGAAGGGAGATAAACGGGGATTTTTTCGTCGAGAACGCGCACACCTGAGTCTTGTCTGCGTTAAACTGAACCAGGTTCTCGACGCCCCAATCTCTTCTGGGTCTTCCTCGTTTAACGCATCCATCTAAATGTAGTATGTAGTGATAAGGTTGTCAACATTATCTTAATTAATTATCTTCATATAAATAAATAAATAAATAATATGTTTTTCTATTTATAGACAAACATATTTAACTTCGATCGTCGGTCCGAAAGCACCGACGACTAAAAACAGACTTAGTTTACGGACGCTTCAGTCGTCATCACTGTGCCGGCCAAAGAATGTGGGTGGATAAACCAATTCACTTTTTCAATACCCGGCAACGTTTAAGCTGACGCAACAACAAAGCTCCTAAGGCTAGAAATGTCGCTAATTTTTTAGTAATTACTATCGCCTTCATTTTTACTTATTTTAATCTTAAGTCCGATCCATGAGAAAATTCTAGGCTAAAAAACATATTTATAATTATGGCTTTATATTACCATGTCACGTTAAATTGGTTTAATAACATATAATTATGTATTTAAAGTTGTAAGTTGACGGGAGGTTAAAGGGTTACGTGAACTCAAACGTATTTCGTTCTCGGCAAATAAATTTCAAATCGAGTTACTGTGTTAGTCTTGTAGCGTTAGTTAAATGGAAAATATTCCAACATCGCCTTTGGGTGTGTAGCGACACGACTGATACGATTTTCGAAGCACATTTACCACGAACGGAGATCAGCAAAGCGATTCGGGCGTGATGTGTGAAACATACTATTTTTACTGACTGCTCGGAAGTTTTACGAATTGAAAATAGACCCAGAAGTCAAACATGTATTTATGTTATATTCTATTAATCAAACTGTCGCGCCTTTTTACCACAGGGATAGGCAGAGACAAAGGAGCGCAACTTGCCAAGATCCTGACACAACTCCCTTGCTTCCCTTACATCCACAGTTTTCTTCATACAAGCTCTACGGTTATGGGCAACCCAGCTTTCTTGAGGATGTCTTTGATTTGGTCGATTTTTGTTTAAATCTTTTGTTATTGTGGCTCGACATGGAACAGCACCCCCCCTGATGTTAAGCTGGAGGCGGTCCATGAATGGAGTTAACTGCTACTACTTTAACAAATACAAGTAGCTGACGAATTGGCAACTTCGAACCGGTCCCGAAACGCGACTAAGTCACTTTACAGTCGTATACTTGTAAGTGGTGGTTCTACCCCGGATTGGCAGACTGGGCAAATGACCACGCATTTTCTATACCGGAAGATAAGGGCAGCATAGAAAATGCGACTGGTAATATTGTGTTAACTGTTAACAATCGCTTTCATTCATGGACCGCACTCCAGATTAACATCAGGTACTGTTATATGTCGACTCACAAAAACTAAAAATAGGGGACCATGTACTAGATCAAAAACCTAATTTATAATCTCTAAATGCTAATTTTCCCAGCTTCCTCTTAACAAAATACAAAGTTGAATAATTCAGTTGGTAAAACTGTAAGAGTGACTTCGCTTACAAAATGGAGACTGAACTAAATAGTTCATAGACATTCAACTTTCCGGATACTATTTAAAGTTGTAAATGAGCATCGTTACGAGGGTACTCCTGAGGGATGGTCGGGATATAAATTATTAGAAAAAAGATAAATAGTCGTATAAAATAAAAGTTTAAGATAATAAACAATGTATTTTTAGTTCAGCTGCTTTATTAACATCATCAACAATTCTCAATTCTTTTTTTTAATGTGACACGACATCTGACTTCGACTCGCCTGATGATAAGCAAGAAGAAGTCCAAGAATGACGACGTACTGAGAAAACCGTGGTGGCCAAAGGTGCTTCTTCACGCATCGCTTGAAGGATCTAAGGTCATAGGATGGAGTGAACACATGGGCTGGCAAAGCATTCCACTTGTCGATTGTTTTACAAGGAAAAGACGCACCGAACTTTTTAGTTCGACTGCCGATTCGATCGATAGAATATGGATGCTTTCCCCGACTTTTTATACAAATCATAAACCCATAAAACCCCTGCTTTTTTTAAGATTGTTATCAAATTCTAGGAATATTCTTCTGTGTCGTCCTGTTTATCCTTTCACTCACCTCCGATTTATAAATCTCTCGTCAATCCTTTTATCCATTCTTTCTAAAATTAAAACAATGTAATAAAACGATATTCTTTTACGAAATAAAGCTAATAAAATTTTATCAAACAATATACTAATAGACATATCTGAAATTAAGATTTCATTTACTGTAGCAGAACAATGGATGCGTTAAACAAGGCAGGCCCAAGAGGGTGTTTGCCGACCAAATCGGAGACATCCTTAAGAAAGCTGGTTGCTTAGTGCCCATAACCATAGATAGAACTTGTATGAAGAGAATTGTGAATGTGAAGGAAGCAAGGGTGGTCAGGTTCGTGGCAAGTGGCGCTCCGTTGTCTCTGCCTATCCCTGTGGGAAAAAGGCGTGACAATTTGATTGATTGATAACAGAACAATAAAAAAAGAAATAAATTTTGGTTATAGTTTTACAAGTAAGTTTAACTTTGAACCTTTAACTTTATGTTTTTGTAATAAAAATTACGAGCTTGTTTTTGTTTACAAAAAAGTCAAATGGGATGATTAACATCTTAGTTTACCTATTACCACGATGGTCGCAATACTCGCAAAGCTCTCCATAAAAATAATCAAAATAATATAGATAGGTGAGCCGCAAAATTATTTTATTTCATGTAAATATATTTTTACTCAATAATTTATAGTAAAAAATAGTATAATCAATTTAAAAACTTTGTCTAATTGAGTTTTCTTAGATTTTGCGCGAACATTGAATAATGAACTAAACAATTTTTTTAATTTATTTTTATTGGGAGCTTATTAAGACATGTCAGCTCCATAGAGCCTAAAACATAAATAAAATTTATGCGGCTTATTATCGCGTTTATTTTACTAACTTTACGCGATAGTAAGCCGCATAAAATTTGTTTAATTCATTTGTCTTTCTGTTTAAAGTAATTCTTAGGAAGTGGCATGTTTATTTTAAAATCTTAAATATGAAAACATTTTACTTTAATATGATATTTAAACTGCCACCATTAACGACAACCGCTGCTGGCAATTTACCTTGTTCTCAGAGAAGCCTTATTTTACGCTTTAAGAGAAATTATGTCGTCTTATTTCCTTTCTATTCATGAAAATTGCATTTTTGATGTTTGTACTTGCTTCAGTGCCGAGAATTTTTCTTTACATTTTTGTGTTGAAACAAATTAATTTTACTTCATAAATATAAATAAATAAATACTTTTTACGACAGTTTTCAATAGGTTAACGTTACACGATGGTGGTCTACAACTGTCGGAGATAGACATAGACAGGCAGGGGACGATGATTGAGGCAACTGTAAGGCGGGTTATTTAGTCGTCGGCGCTCTTGTAAAAAAGGAAAGATTTCCCTTGCTTACCTTCAGGCAAGTCTCATCCTAATAAAAAAAATATAACTCAAAACAAAGAAAGCAAAGGGTGAAGTAAACTAAAATATCGTAACTATTTTTCTCCATTGGTCAGAAACGCATGAATGAAGGCAACTGCTACTACAGTTAAATAACTGTAAGTAGCAATCACATCCACTATGCCGGCCTAGTTGGAACTGGCAACTTACAAGCCGATCCCGAAATGCGACTATTTCGTTTCACAGTCTGTAACTTGTAAGTCGAGGTACAACCCCGGATCGGCAGACTGGGCAACTGGGCACCACCTACTACTCTTTGACAATTAGACCCGTACATGTACAGGCCGTGAAGTAAATCATTCGCATTTCGGGATCAGCTAAAAGTTCTAACTAAGCCGGTATAGTAGACGCGACTGCTACTTCCAGTTATTAAACTGTAGTTGCAGTCACCTCCATTCATAACCTAAAATAAAATATATTCAGGACAAGCTATAGTCAAAAATATATATATTTATGACATACATATACAAAATTATATACATTTTATTCATTCAACACTTTACTATTCCAGAACCCGCTGAAATGAATATTCAAAATTCGGGTAAATACATAATGTGCTAGTGAAAGTACCACTTCATAGAGTAACGCTCGCACCCGACCCAACCGTTATTTAGTAACGCAATTCCATACACAATTATGCAAATATGTAACTTTGATAATAGAAATTTTACAAAAGTCATTGTAGTATAGAAACCTTATGCGGAACTAATAATATAGGTAAACCAGACTTTAAGCATTCTATGTATTTGTCAATTCAGAAAGTACGTTATTCAGGCTTAATTTCTAAGACAAATATAGAAATATCATAAACTACTGTAGGTACAAACTACTGTGAGTAAAGAGTGATAAAATAATATTTTCATTGTGACTTGACATAAGACAGCACCTGGTCTTTTTTTGTTCTTGGCTGCCAATCCGGGGTACTACCACCACCTTCACACCGGTAGCGTACAGGCCGTGAAGTGACTTAGTCGCGGTCCGGGATCGGCTTGTAAGTTGTAAATCGCCAAGGTCACCATAATGGATGCGTATGCTAGTTGTTAAAACTTTAAAAACAGTCGCCTGTATTCATCGACTGCATAAGGTGGGATGTTGTCATATTATGTCGAGCAACAATAAAGAAAAAAGTAAAACAAATGTTAGTTCCGCTATTTCTGGTAAAACTATAATAAGGTACCGACTCAATTGTCATACAGGGTGTTAGTTTTCAAACTTAATTTTCTACTTCGTTGATTTAATTTTCTGTGTCAATCAAGATTCTAAACTTAAATTCTTGAGATGTTAACTTTGTTCAATTTAGAAGTTGTTATTGTGGCTATAAATAAGTTTCCTTATTAATTTTAATTAGATATTTAATATCATTGTTTCTATTTATAAAATTATTATAATGTATTGTATTTCTTCAGTTTCCGTTTAGCTACTTTAAAATATTGGAATTGTAGTCTATTTATAAATACTCTTAATTATATTATTACTAACTGTTTCCCGCGGTTAAACTCGCGTTTTTAAACTGTGACTCGTAACTTGGGTTCTGACCCCTTGCATCCTCGTGATCCATCATCAGGTACTCTAGATCTTTAATATCATATAAGCTCAGGTATAAGCTAATAATAAGAAACAATTTCGTTAAATCGCCATAGATATAACATATCCTCTCATTCTTATAATCCATCATCAGGTACTTCAGGTCTCTAATTAAATAACAGCACAACTAAAGTTTGTGCTATGTTAGTCAAAGCACCGTAGTTATATTTCTTAAATATCCCTTGTACCGATGATCTATCTATAGATATTCCACGTCTTCGATTTGATAACAGCCCAGTAATAGCCTTGTAGTAAGAAACAATAGCACCATAGTTATACCCCTTGCCTCCTCATGGTGCATCATTAAGTACTTCAAGGTCTTTAATTTGATAAAGACCCACCTAAACTGACCTATTGTCATCTCAGGTCAGGTAAGTCGAAATCAGATGTTGATACAAAATGTCAATATTTTTTTTATATAAAAACAAAATACAAAAATAATTGTAGCAAAATGTGTAAACGAGAGTTTCCTAAATTTGCATAGGGCGATTTGAATTACTGTTGCCTCAGCCATAGTCGTCATGTTGGCCAAATAAGTAATAATAAACAAAAAATAAATGAAGAAGTGTGATACTTTTTATTAAAAATAATCACAAACCAGGTTTATTTATAAATATCAATCCATCGTTTAATATAAAGTTTAACAAAAGACTTAACAATTGTTGGTCGGGCTTTATACATTTAAAACAAATTTATTTCTAAATAATACTGTCTAGACTCCGATTTGACTTTCGAAGTTCGTATTTCAAACAAATCGTTATAAATGGTTAGCCTGTGACATAAATATACATTTATAGCCTTTATTGTTGTAAATGGTTTTCAATATCTGCATCTTTTTCTATATTTGATATCTTAAAGTTCAGACAAAGGGTACTTTTTACATAACTTTCAAATAAAAAGCACACTATTTCTTTAGTAAAATGTAATTTTATTTTCATATACAAGTAGGGACAATACTTACTCATATAAAGTCGTATATAAAACGTATACTCGTAAATACCTGTGGGGAAAAAAACCGTGACAATTTGATTGATTGATTGAATTTAATTTATGCCCGCTGTAGAGTTTAAATAATTTTCAATTAATAATTTTCTGTAACATCTACAAAAATTATAAAAATCAAGCACTAAAAAAACACAGAACTATCAAACGATAATGCCCTAAATCCTACATGACAGGTAGATAACGGAGCGTCACTTTCTACGATCCTGACACAACTCTCTCGCTTCCTTCACATCCACATTTATCTTGATACAAGCTCTTTAATAAGCTCAATAGGTATTGTGAAATCTAGCTTATAAATAAATAAAAATAATTTGATTAATAAAGTTATATTTTAACTTTAACATTAGATAAATTTGGATTAATTCAACGTTTCACCGCTCCCTCTATTCAGTGTTTTACTTTGAAACTTGTACAATGTTATCTTAAAAGAGCTTTACAAATTTTCAAGTGTAAGTAACAACATTCTATTTAATTAAAAGTTGCTCCCGTGAGATTTCTACTATTCGCCTTCGTACACTCTGCCGACATCGTTGCATTGTGATCTTAGAGTTGCTATTTTAAACTACACTTATAAGATGCACTCCAACAAAGGATAAAGTGTACTTTAAAATAAGTAATTTAATAAATACGTATCTTTACAATTGTACAGACGGAATCAGCTTGAAAGTTGCCGGTTCCAACTAGGCCGGCACAGTGGATGCAACTGCTAGTATAGCAGATAAAGACTGTGGACATTCGCGCTCATTTATAAACCGCATTCCAGTTCAACATTATATTGTATATGTGTATATTATATGTGTTACTGCTGTCAATTCATTGTTAAAATATGATTTTAAATGTATTATTTTTTTTAGTATATGCTAGACGGTAAAATACGAGTATTGAGAATTAAATTAATGTACAATTCTACTTATAATAATTACATTTGTTATTGTAGTAGATATAAAAGATTAAATAGAATTAAAAAAGCAGCCTCGCGAATTGTTAGTATTGTTTTAAAGTATATTTCTTAATAAACTTCTAATAAAGTGTTTATTGCATCTAAAAGAAAGTTTGGTGTACTAATTCGTATTCAATTAGTATTTTATATTAAGTTACCCTTAGATTTATCATTGTATAGTTCACGAGACAGGTATTAATTTGGTCAACCATTTTCTCTCGGGCGATAATTCGTAAATCTTTTCAGAAAGTTGTATCATCAAACCTCGTAGCCAGCATCTGCTGTTCCGTTGGTGATTTGAGCAGCGGTAGGCTCCGAAGCACGTGACTCAGATACCTTAACTTGCCTTAAATATATTATAGGTAAATAAATATTGATGAATATATGAACTTATTAGCATTTAAATAAGCTATTTTTTTTAAGTATATTAGTATGTTAAACGCCTTTCATTTAAACATACTAATATCCTAAATTATTATTTTTTAATTTATTTTTGTAATATTTTATACTATAATAGTATAAAGCTGTATAAATTCCTAATGGTTTTTTGAAAGAAAATTTGTGCACAGACACAGGGTTCGATCTCCGGTTCAAACTTGGCCGACTGCACGCGTAATTTTTATTTTTATTACAACATGTAATTGTATCATAGAAACTGAAGCACAGAAATACTTATATCAAAGTTAGTTTGAAACAGGGCTTTTAGTTTGTAAGAATATTTCATAATTAATATAAATACCAGATAGGACTTTTATAGATGACCTTAAAGGCATAATAAATTTTCATTACATAATAGTAAACTCCAGACAATTGCTACATTAAATAGTTCGCCGCATATCTTCCCTCCATTAAATTATGTGTTGTGGAAACTATTATCATACTAAGATGTTTGGAAAAATGTAGGGCTTACAATTATTAGATACTACATTTAAAATACTTAGTTTCTACTACATTTGAAACCGACCTTTTAAATGTAGTAGAAAATAATTAAAACATATAAATTAATAACCTATATTACAATCAATCAATCAAATTGTCACGCCTTTTTCCCACAGGGATAGGCAGAGACAATGGAGCGCCACTTACCACGATCCTTACACAGCTCCCTTGCTTCCTTCACATCCACAATTCTCTTCATACAGGCTCTGTGGTATATTATATATATTACACATATATTAATAATCTATATATATATATATATATATATATATATATATAGGTTACCCTTGCTTATCATCAGACAAGTCGAGATCAGATGTCGAGTCACGTCATTAATATATATATATATATTAATGACGTGACTCGACATCTGATCTAACCCGGGACGTATCGGACTGGCGTGTTAACCAATACGCCACGCCTTGCTTATCATCAGACAAGTCGAGATCAGATGTCGAGTCACAGTAAAAACATTAAATTAGTTGCAAATTATTAGTTCTAATGTCCCTTTATGTTAATATATATAAAAAAAGAATAAACATAAATGAAATGTATGACTCTATTTCGTTACAAATATAATTTGCGTGGAACTTACGCCAATTTATTAAAATCGGTTTTAAGATTGAGGACTCCGATTTAGACTATGTCACAAGGACGGGACCACGAAACCGCTCCAAAGAAACCGACCAAAGCAGGTCCGAATTGCCTCGTCCAATGGTCATCCGTTTCACTCGCAGATCGAAGAGAGACGCCTTTCTGGTAGCAGCAAAATCTCGTCGCAATATAAATAACAAGGACATCGTTAGCCAGGGAGAGGATCGTAAAATATTTATAAATGAAAGGCTTACTCGTGCAAGTCGTCAATTATTTCGTGAGTCTAGAATATGGGCTCGTGAAACTGATTATAAATACTGCTGGACCAGAAACGGTTCCGTTTACGTCAGGAAGCGTACTGGTAGCCCAGCATTACTCATCAAAACAAGAGATGATTTGCAAAGACTGTACCAGAAGGGTCCGATTGCAAAGGAGCAAGCCTCCGAGAACACATACCAGCAATGATTTTCATTTTTGCATTTACCAGTTTTTTGCTTACCTTTTTGTTCTTATGTTTTGTTTGGTTTTATTTTTATTTATTTGTTTAACATATCATAACTTTTTGTACTCCTTTTTATTTTACTGTACTGTCTTATATTTGAGAGCTTGGATCTGTGTTTCTTTAAAAATCGTAAATAATATAATCTGTATCAATGTTTGGGTTTCCTTCTTTCCCTTGTCGATGTTAATTCTATCTTGGAGCTTCTCTCCTTACAATACGTGTACGTTTGTTTACTCTTTGTATTCTTGTAAAATCCTACTTGTTTGTTTAATTCACTTTGTGGCTATTTTGAATTTTATTTTTATTTTTATTTCGATTTTCGATAACGGGTAATACGGATTTAATGTCAAGTATAGATAACTCTTTTAACATTCCATGCCACAAAGAATTTTACGCAGAACAGTGCAAAAGTATAGTAGGAAAGTACCCTCTAAAGATCCTTACTTACAACATCAGAAGTCTTCAAAAGAATTTCAACAATTTTATGCTAACATACAATCGCCTTGATTTGAGTTTTGATATAATGGTTCTAACTGAATGTTGGTTAAGTGATACCTCAGTAGTTGGGCAAATTGATGGATACCGTGCCTTTCGCTCCACAAAATATTTAAACCAATCAGGCGGAGTCGTAATTTATATTAAAAACATATGGTCACCATGCGTTTCTGAACCTGACATATTAGACGCGAATGCTCTGTTACTAAGTATCCCAGGATATTTTACCGTTCTAGGTATCTATCGTCCACCTTCCTTCAGAAACACGGAAAATTTTTTGGTGTCTCTTGACAATTTTTTAGCCAAAACAAGACACCCATGCTTCTTCCTCGCCGGTGATATTAATATTAATATACTTGGTAACGAGGATTGCTCCTCCGAGTATCTATCTCTGTTGGCGAGTCACGCTTTTAGACCGGCAGTGAATGAACCTACTCGACTTGGTAACTGCCTCGACCACATATTTATAAAGACAATGTTTGATGCCAGATCTCTAGTCTGCTCCTGTGACGTGTCTGATCATGATTTGGTTATGTCTGGTATCTCATGGTCCAAACCCAAGATACCCGTATTAAAGAGAACTAGAATCAAGCATAATATAGAACAAATTAACTGCCAATTAAGTACGCTAGATTGGACACCAATTATCAACAGTACGGATATAAACGAGGCCTGTAACATGTTCTCTGACTCACTAACAGAAATTGTTAATACTCATTCTGAGGTGATCAAAATTAGTCGGTCTAAACATATTTTACAACCGTGGATAACTCCAGGACTAATTCGTTGTTCTAAACACCGGGACAAACTGCATGCCGATGCTCGTAGATATCCAAATGATCCAGTCAAAAAATTAATCTACATCCGTTACAGAAATTTCCATCGCAGCCTTCTTAGAAAACTAAAAAACCAATACGATTCAAATGAACTAAGTCAAAATAAACATAAACCCAAGAAACTGTGGGAAAGTATCAAACGTATATCACACTCGAGTGGAAACAACACTGCCGTTGCCACCGAACTGTCAAAAATCAAGAACTCTGAAATCCATTCTTTAGATCATTGCAATAATTACTTTTCAACAGTAGGTAAACGCCTGGCCGGAGCCATCCTTGAAAAACTGAATGAAACACAAGAATCCCTAGTTTCACAAATTGACCTACCTGTTACACCCTGCAACTCCTTATTTTTGTGTCCTGTGGTCCCATCGGAGGTAGAAAGTTACATTCTTCAACTAAAAAGCGATAGTGCTCCAGGAGTTGATGGCTTAACAAATAGCCTTATAAAGAATATTAGGAAACATGTAATTACCCCTCTTACTCATATTTTTAATCTTAGTTTGACATCGGGTGTCTTTCCAAATTTGTGGAAGAGTGCTGTCGTTATTCCTTTATATAAAGGGGGTGACAAGATTTCCCCAAGTAATTACCGTCCTATCTCTTTGTTGGGTTCTTTCTCGAAAATTCTCGAACGAATTGTTAATAAACAATTAATGACTTACTTGGAAAAGTACGGCTTCCTTTCAGATCAACAGTTCGGTTTTCGTCGCGGTAAGTCCACAGAGGATGCAGTTGTTCTATTAACAAACACAATTGCGTCCTCCTTGGACAAAGGTTCGGCATGCGTTGGGGTGTTCCTGGATTTGGCCAAGGCATTTGACACGGTTTCAATTCCTATCCTATTACGTAAACTTGAATGTCTTGGCATCAGGGGTATACCTTTGCACTGGTTCCGGAGCTATCTTTCCGATAGGAACCAATGCCTTAAGGTAGGAGATTTGTTGAGTAATCCACACCCCATATCGTACGGTGTACCTCAGGGCAGTATACTCGGGCCCTCTCTGTTCCTAGTATATTTAAACGATATTTGTTCACTGCGATTACCAAATGCAAATATTGTCTGCTATGCAGATGACACGGCTATTATATTTCAGGACTCCTCGTGGGATCAAATCGCCGGTACGGTGGAGTCAGGTATGTCAACGGTTGCTAGCTGGCTTAGGAAAAACCTCCTTACTTTAAACACTTCTAAATCGAGTTTCCTTTGCTTTCACAAAACATCAGCTTCTGCACCGAGAAACCTGCAAAGTATCAATATATGTATTTTGCCTGATCCACATAAAATATTTGGTTCATCGTGCTGCTGTGATAGTATCACCAGATCCAAATCGCTAAAATACTTGGGAGTTGAGTTGGATGACAGACTAACCTTTAATAACCACATCGAAGCAGTATCCCGTAGAGCTAGGAAACTTATTTTTAGTGTAAAATTACTCCGTGATGTAGCAGATGCAAATTTACTTCGCACCATCTATACCGCACTCTGTGAATCTGTCCTTACGTACTGTGTTCTGGCATGGGGCGGTGCTGCAACGTCAGTCTTAATAAAGGTAGAAAGAGCTCAAAGATCTATTTTAAAAACAGCTTTTAAGAAGCCGTTTAGGTATCCCACGGCTCTTCTTTATGAAGAGACTCAGGTCCTCAGTGTTCGAAGACTTTTTATTCTCAAATCCATCACTACTATGCACCACTATATTTCGGCCTCAAACTCAATTACCAATAACACTCGAATTCCATCAGTTGCTTCCACCCTAACCAAAACCACTTTTGCACAGCGGTTTAACCTATTCCTAGGTCCTTTTATATATAATAAGATTCTTCGAAAATTAAAAATAAGCACTTTAACCGTCCGTGACCTCCGCTATAAAATAAAGACGTACCTTCTTTCGTTGAACTATCAGGAGACGGAGTCGTTTATAAGAGTTGTTAGCTAGCCCTGCAATAACTTTATGTATGACTGTTTTTAACTCAAACCTATAAATGATATATGGAAACACAGACACATGCTTATTTAAAACAATTTATGTACTATCTTTACTTTTACTGTTATAGTGTGTAATTTAAATTGAGTAATTTATTGTATTTTTCACATAATTTTTGAAATTAAAGATGTGTACATGTCAACCTTGGATGATGGAAAATCGAAGGTTGTTTTCAAACATCCTTTTGTTGGGTCCCATAAGACAGGCGCTCTGCCTAGTATGGGTCCACAGTCCACCCCATTCAGATTTTTAAAATGTTCCTAAAGTTTAAATTACAATAAACATGTCTTATTGTTAATTGTTATGATCCCCAGGTATAAAGTATTTTAATTGTATTTCAAAAAATTTATATTGGTACATGTTTTATAAGGAACTTCGAATAAATATTTATTATTATTATTACATTTATTTATTTTAAATCTTATTTTTTATATTTTTAAAATAAAATAAAAATTAAAAATATAAAAAATAGTTGTCCACCGGCATCGGGAACAGGGTCCAAGCCACCGGTGGTCAGGGCTCCTGAGAAAGGAACCTCCTAACAATACGCGCCGTGTCCAGGAGTACTGCTTTCTGAATCAAACGCTTGATCCAGCTACCTAACGAGAGCCTCTTTAGGTGTTTATCGAGGCTCTTGGCTATTAAACCATTGGCAGTCACAACTATTGGCACAATAATTGCTGCGTCCACCTCCCACATGTCGACAACCTCGCGAGCCAGATCAAGATACTTTATTTGCTTATCTTTCTCAGCTTTCACGAGGTTCTCGTCATGAGGGACCGCTACATCAACAATTATTGTGCGACGCTCTAGTCGATCTATCACCACTATGTCAGGCTTATTGGCAACAATAGTCCTATCAGTGATGATAGATCGATCCCAGTATAATGTGATATTTCCATTTTCGAGAACTGGGTCGGGCACATATCTATAGTACGGTACTTCTGATTCCACAAGATTGTATTTAAGAGCAAGTTGCTGATGGATAATCCTGGCTACAAGATTGTGTCTATGCAAATAGTCTCCATTAGCCAGACGAGAACAGCCAGAAATAATATGTCGGATTGATTCCCCGGGTCGGTGGCATGCCCGACAGATGTCAACCGTACCATCCTTCACAATATATTTCCGGTAGTTATTCGTCATCATAACTTCGTCCATAATCGCACAGACAAAACCTTCAGTTTCCCCAAAGAGGTCACCAAATCGCAGCCAAGATACGGACGCTAAGAAATCTACATCGGGCCCATGCAGGGCCCGGAAAAAGCGTCCGTGAAGCTCCTTGCTCTGCCATACTTCCCTGCGGTCATTAGTATCCAGTACTACTGGTTTGCGCCAGTTCTCGTTTGCCAAGGAAAGCGAGGTGAGGCCCTTGTCCACAGCGACCACATCACGATGCATACCCACATCGGTTTTAAGGAAATATTCCCTAAGGCTGCACACCTCGCGGTTATGTAGGGTCTTAGCATTTAAAAAGCCACGACCCCCACACTTCCGCGGGATATACAGCCTCATCACCGATGATCGTGGGTGATGCATTCGATTTGCGGTCAGCAGTGTGCGGACCCGTCTATCCAGGGCGTCAAGTTCTGTCTGAGTCCATTTGAGTATGCCGAAAGAATACATCAATACTGGCATGACCCAGCCGTTGAAAGCGCGGACTTTGTTCCCGCCTGATAAAAGACTATTCAGTACTTTATTCAGGCGGCCAAAGAAGCGGTCTTTCAACGACTGCTTCACATCAACAGCATTGATGCCTAACGCTTCCGACATACCCAAATACTTGTAGGTTTCGGTTGAGCAGAGGGATCTAAGGTGTATGGAATCCGAGAGTTGGATTCCCACGGATTCCATAATCTCTCCTCGCTTTACATGCATGGTTGCACATTTGTCCGCACCAAATTCCATGCTGATAGCGCTACTGAAGGTTTCTGTTACCTTCAGAAGCTTCATTATTATTATTATTATTATTAAAAAAATTTGCATGCGCACTCACCTACTCATCAAGTTGTTATTATAATGAGTTATAAGTGCATTTTACCACACTGCAGTCCTCGCCACACTCGACGATAATTGAGAAGCTTTGCATAATTAGCAGTGTGCGCAATCTTGCAACAAACATGATACAAGATTTAGTGCAGTCTGTCTATTACGTGTTGAGAGAGAGTGAAGCAGAGTTATTTAAAAGAAGAGTTTTTAGAATCCTGTACTAAATAATAAATGGTGATTGGTAAACGTTACTAGAAAACGACGGCAAATAGACGAGTGGAATGCTTTCAATCAATCAATCAAATTGTCACGCTTTTTTCCCATAGGTATAGGCAGAGACAATGGAGCGCCATTTGCCACGATCCTTAAATAACTCCTTCGCTTTCCTGACATCCACAATCCTTTCTATAGAAGCTCTTTCACTACTTCATATAAAGTGTGAAAGAGTACCTCTGATCGGAATAGTGATGGCGACTGAGGCAAGTGTAAACTTCGTCGTTTTTAATAGTCGTCGCCGCTCTTTGCTCTTTCCTTGCTTACCAGCAGGCAAGTAGAGGTCATAGTAAAAAATAAAAGATCTTAAAAAATCAAAATCGAATAACTTGCTTATTTTATATATATTTTTCTTTTTATTCAAACAAAACCAAAGAATTCATGAAAACCCATTTTTTTCAGTTTAATATTCATTCGATATCACTGTGTTTATACGGTATCTTATTTCAATATCATTTTGGATTGTAACGAGTGGCGACAAAGAGAACGGTGGGGAATTTCCCTGGGATTCGATATGTCTGAAATTAACTGAAATCTCATTTTCGCTTGAAGTATTGATTTTTATACTTCTACACGGTAACTGAGTACTAAGAAGCATTATTAATTACACTGTGTTGTCTGTCAGTCCGTGTGCAATTTAGTCCTTCAACTTATATGTTAGGCAGAGTTTCGATATCTTCACAACGGAAAGAACATTTTAATCCAAAGACAGGTATTTCAATTTTTTTGCCGACATATGCAATGGAGAGACCTATGCTTGAAAAATCTTTGCGCAATAGAATTCGGAACGAGGATATTCGCCAAGGAACCAGGGTTACCGACATAGCTCGTAGGACTTGTAAGCTCAAGTGGCAATGGGCTAGCCACATCGCTCGAAAAACAGATAACCGTGAGGTAATAAAGGTTAGGCCTTGAGTAGAGACCACGAACGCAACGTAGTTAGGCCTCCTACTAGGTAGACTGACGACATAGTGAAAGTCACAAGCAACTGGTAGATGCAACTTGTATCTGGACTGGCATATTGTTATTCGGAATGGCGTTCTAAGGAAGAGGTTCAGCAGTGAACCTCTTCTGGCCAATGATGATATCGCGTTAAAAGCCGTTTAAATCCATTCTAATTGTAGCGCTTGATAACTCAGCTTTTTTTAAGACATAGTATAATTTGCAAAAATATATACATAGTAACTACTTACATTTTTCCCTTATTATTATTTAGTTTCTATACATTTTCTTATACTATTATGTTTATACTGTAACCTATCTTATTTCAATATCATTTCGGAATGTCTGTTTTAGTAGATTCGGAGACCATAGTCGTTTCCATTTATGGCGCTATAACGGATCAAATGCGGTGGAAGTGATACACCCGGCGATCGTTTAGCTCTTTATTACAACTCTAAAACGAGTGCAACTGCTCCTGAAACAATCCAAGCACATCTAATATTATATCTTTTGTATAGATTGTGCGTAGTGTTTGAATCATAAATGTATTCGTGTTTATGTGATAGGTTGTTCATTGTAAGTGCTTCCATTTCGGTTTTATTTTGGAATCCTAAAGCTTTTATTTGAATTCTTTATAAACTTGACGGTTCGACACTATTACAAAGGCCGTGGCTACAAAAAGACGAGAGATAAAGAGAGTTTTACTTTTGATCATGAATCGCAATCGCATATCACTGTACAAATTATCAATCAATCAGTATAATTGTCACATCTTTTCTCACAGGGATATGCAGAGACAATGGAGCGCCAATTTACAAATTATGTAGAGTCTTTATAATTTTAAGTAGTGGTACTACCCTAGAATGGCGTACTGGGCAAATTATCACCGACTGTATGGAGTCAAACAAATCATCTTCTTTTTATATGAAAATATTTGTGTCGTTAAAATTCAAACGTGGCCATATCCACCTCACTTTCGATTTTCACATTTTACATTTAATATATAGATAAAAGTCCATAAAAGGACTGTATGAATTCAAAATTGTTTAAATCCACCTAAAAATGGTACAAAATGCAAACGTTTCATCTTATTTTAGTTCAAATGTGGCCATATCCCTAGAACATAACGCGCTATATCAATTTCGACCAATCATAACGCAGGGTTTATGTTGATGTGATTTTAAAATGTCATTTTTTACATTAATTAATAGGTACTCCGTAAAGATTTTATAATATTTAAATAGGAAAAATGCATAGTAAAACAGTAATATTACCTTCAGGACAAACTAGAAAGAAAACAATATCGAATAAAATCATAAAACGGAAATTAAATACTAATAAATTATAAGTAATTACGTTTTTATTTCTTCATTTGATCCTTTTCGTATGTTACTTTAGATATCACCAGGGTTGTCAAATGTATAATTGTTGGATTGCGAATTCAAATGGTTGTGGGTGTTGCAAGATGGCTTTATAGTACATCTGCTTTTATTATCAGTATTAAGCGGAATTATTTTTATAAATAAAAGTATACAAGTAATCTAACTTAAGTAAAAAAAAAACAATGAATTAAATAATGTTCGCGCAAAATCTAAGAAAATTCTATGAGCCAAAACAAGAAAAAAATATAAAACTGCAAACTGTAACATTGGCTAAGAACTCACGGTAAGATTTGGTGTCGGGCCCGCGGCGGTTTTGGGATTTCAGGCTCGTGAGTTTTTTTTATTGCGACACGACTATTGACCACGATCCGTCTGATGATAGGCAATAGGAAGTCCAAAAGTGCCGACAACTAAAAAAAAACGGCTGCCCCAGTAGCCGTCACTATGCGGACCAAAGGTGCTTCTTTACAGATCGCTTGAAGGATCCAAGGTTATAGGATAGAGAGAATACATGCGCTGGCAGAGCATTCTATGACTTCCGTAGAATGTAAAAATGTATGTTCAAATTACTCTTTTAAAACTCACGATACAATTTCGGTCCCTGCGATTGTCGTAGCCGCGCTGACGAACTACATGAATCGCCCGACAATCGTACGCTCTCCAATTGTAGATCGCAGGGTTTGCTGGAGCTGGCCGCGACTGGTCGTCGTGCTATTCATTGTGTGACTGTTTGTTGACTTACAAACATGTATTAAAAGGATTTTGAGACGTTCGAATAAATAAAATGAGTTTGAAGTTGACCAAATAAATAATAAACAATCAATTTAATTGTATAGATATATTTTTCTATGGACAAGACTGAGAAAATAAATATGAGCATTTGAATTTTCATATATATCTGTGTTGAACCTAGCATAATAACAAACCTACAGAAGAAGTTTGAAATTTCGTTTTTTTTTTCTCTTAATTTACCTATACATAAATTAATAATTTTAAGTCTGAAAATAGTGTTACTTCTTTTATTGTAACGCAACATGTGACCTTGACTTAATTGATGGTAAACAAGGGAAAGTTTACCAGTGTTGACGGCTGAAAAGAACGAGTCAGTACTACGTTCGTCTGAGTCGCCTTCACTTTACCGGCCTAAGGTGTTTCTTTATGGTCCGCTTGAACAATCCAAGGGTATAGGAAGAGGTGTAAAATGTGCGCGTAAAACATTCTACATGACGATAATTCCACAAAAAACGACGCGCCAAACAATCTAGTTTGGCTAACAATGTACTTTAATAAAATAGGTACCTATTTTATTTAATAAAATAGGTATTTAAATACCTATTTTATTAAAGTACACCTTTAGCCATTATTCCTACCTACTTTTACTTGTGTCAACCCTGATTACGTCATCACTGCTTTTTCGTTTCAAATTTGTCCATGTCCACTGTCAGTTAAATCAAAACTAGTCAAATTCTTTAGGTTCAAATCAAATCTTGCCATCTCCAAAAATAATATCAATAATTTACTAAAACTAGAGCACATATAACTACTGAGGTTGTTTAAATATTAATTATACATTAAACTATTATATTAAATGTGAAAAAAAAGAGGATTAGGTCTTTCGAAATGTACAATAAAGAAAAAGCATGATTTCTACAGTTTAATTTATTGTGGATTTGGCCACGTATGAATTTTAACGACAGATTTATAATACCATATTATAATTAAATTTTATGAAACAAATCTATAAAAATCTTAAGAAAATCCGGCAATCTGGGTAAATGACCACCACTCATAAGATCCGGGGTAATAGGTACTACTGTTTTTAACAGTCGGCGTCGCTCTTTGTTCTTCCTTTATTTATCATCAGGCAAGACGGTTAGATGTCTAGATCCAATAAATAAAAATATATTTTTTATGTAATTTTGTCCGAATGCGTTACTTTTTAAAGATTTCAATGATTTTATCTAGATCTTGCTCCGGATATGAAACGAATCTTCAATTGTGGAGGTTAGTACAGGGAATAAAATAGGATGACTAGGGTTCAGAAAAGCAATGCACATATATTTCTCAATATTGCAAATTTTCCTTCAATTTCCTTTCTCAAATGGTATTCTTGTACATTTCCTGTCTCTCAATATTCTGTATGCACTATGTGATTACGCCAATATATAAATTTGAACTAGGTTATTCAACTAAAGTATATTAAACCAGTCCTTAATTTATAAAATAATAAAAAAATACACTGTCGAGTTAATTTCAAAGCTAAACACAAAATAACTTATATTAAAACATTAAAGTGTATATTTATCACCTTAGCTTAATACAGGCGGGTTGCTGTCATATGTCAAAAATAAAACGAAATACAGGAAAAGTAAGATTATAATGCGACCGTGGTGTAGTGACAGTGCAATGGCTACGTGGAACAGGCTTCGAAACCACTCACCGGTACCAATGTATCTTTGATATATGTACTTTGGTTGTCCTGTTTCTATTTTTTTTTATTGTGACACGACATTTGACCTCGCCTGATGATAAGCAAGAGGAGGTCCAAGAGTGACGACGACTGGAATAACCGAGTCAGTTCCCGGCTGCCCCAGCCGCCGCCACTATGCCGGCCTAAAATATTATACAAGCTTAGTATAAAAATGTATAAAAAAAATAAAAATAAAATAAAAATCTTACTTGCTAACAATCTTACTTAAATCAGCAAATATATATTTTAATAATATGGAACTGTACAAATAATAACATGAAATTATTATTATGTTGAATTATGTAAAGAAGAAAGTAAGAGGGTTGTTAGAAATACTCTTTGAACTAAATTGAAAAGTTTCTTGTGTTTACTTTTATTTGTAAATTTTCAATATTTTGCGTTTATTATATTATGCACATTGGTTAGCACACTAGATCTTTACGCGTAAAGTCCCGGGTTCGATTCCCGGTCGGAGAAAAAAATTGTTTCATAGATTTATTTGTAATACTTAATAATCAATCAATTTGCCACGCCCTTTTCCCACAGGGATAGGCAGAGACAATGGAGCGTCACTTGAAGGCGGATATGTGCTTCGGATCTCATTGTCAAAGAGTCGTAGACAGTAAGGCCCAGTGTGTCGATCCGTGGTAGTATCACCACTTACAAGTATACAGACCATAAGATGAATTCGGGTAAGTTGCCGGTTTCAAGACCAGCATGAATGCAACTGCCCTTACAGTCACCTTGATTCATGCACCACCCTCCAAGGCTTCTCAACAAAATATTACCAGTAAAAAAATTAGGCATCAAATGAATCTTTTGTAAATGCATCGTCACGCAGAAGTAACTTGTGTTATTAATGACAGCTGCTTAAAGAAAAGTGTACGAATTGAACAAATTGATAGCCCTCGTCGTCCCATCTGATTGTAGTTTCGCGACGCCGCCCTCAAATGGGAGTGATCTGTCAAAGTCAAGGATAATCCCCTCTTAATGAGTTCAAAAACGGCAATCCCTTGCCCTAGCTCTGAAAAGCACCTTCATTAATTAATACAATTTGCAATTAAAAAAATAACGTTCTGATTTAAATGTAATCACATCCCATTCTGCATCTTTAAGTCTAGTTCTTGTCGTTGGGGAAATTGCCATTATTTTCCAAACCTCTTTTATTATTGTGACTCGACATATGACAACACCCCGCTTGATGTTAGGCTGGAGTGTAGCAGTCACATCCACTATGCTGGTCTAGTTGGAACCGGCAATTACAAGCTGATCCCGAAACGCGACTAAATCACTTCACGGTCTGTAATACTTGTAAATAGTAGTACTACCCCGGATCGGCAGACTGGGTATCACTGCCTACCACTCTTTTATAACCAGACCCGAAGCAAATATCTATCTCTTTTATATAATCATTAAATATTACAAATAAAAGCCATGAAACTAATATTTGCTCCGACTGGGAATCGAACCCGGGACTTTTCGCGCAACAAACCAATCTCTGACAGTTCGTCCATGCCTGTCGTCAGCAAAAGAATAGATAAAAGAATAGTCGTATTTTTTTATTGTGGTTTGGCATGACAACACCCGACCAGCTTGATGTTACTCGTAAGTTGGAGTAAAGTCTATAAAAGGAAGCGACCGATACACTTAAATCACAGCTGTCAATCTTTCAAAAACCTTCAGTAGCTTATGTATGTGTTCTGAAACTCGACCCAAGTATCACGCTCTTAGTCGGTAGTACATTTAAAGGTGGTGGTACGACAGACTGGACTAATGTCCAGTTAGATTTAGTTTAAATATATTGTTCAGTTTTCTTTGCTTGCATTTAAAAAAAAACTGAATACCTTTATACTCGTACCTGCAAAATATTGTGCGTGATGCAACAGGCTTGCACCCAGTTTAATAGTATTATTCAGTAAAGTAGTATTAGCTTCAAGAGTCGGATTAAATGTTGATTAAGTTTAATCCATTGTACCTATTTCATTTTTATAATGCATTTTATACCCATGTAGGGGTTACTTTAATAAAAAGTTTATTTGAAATCGAGCATCATCACTTGATACTATCACTATACTATTGATAGTGATGATGCTCGATGCTGATCTATATACGTCCAGTGGTAAAGTAGCCAAATTCTACCTGGATAACCACGATCCGGACACACTTGCCAATGCATATTGTCGTGTGAAATTATGTATAAAAAATGTATACAATTTTTATACATTACATTGCTGAAATTACTCATTCAACTATATACTTCCTAACTCGCATGATCGTTTGCGAAAAAAACACTCAGCTACCACCCCACCTAATTGTGCATGAATCCTAGTTAAATCGATTATCAGTTACAAAACCAAGGCCGGCATAGTGGATGTGACTGCTACTCACAGTTATTGAATTGTAGTAGCAGTGACATCCATTCATGGACCACACTCCAGCCTAACATCAGGCGGGATGTTGTCATATGTCGAATCACAATAAGTTAATAATGTTTTTTTCATACTAAGCGGCTAAACGTGCTTGTATCATAGAATCTGTGTACTCTATGATACAACTATATCTACTATTTCTATTTCTAAAGCTATAGAGCTCTTATAATAATTACATAGACACATAGTAAAATGACATTTCAAGAAAGAAAAAGTTTATATACATTTTTAGTAAACAAAACATGTATTAAATCTGGTGTAGGTTTTCGAGGAACGTGAGAAGGGGTGGTGGTTGGGATCCGCGGCAACATGTCGGGGCCACGCGAAAAGTGCATTAATCATGAAAGGACAAAAGCTGCTTTTTATCGGAATTTCCCTTCCTAAGGGATTCCTCAGCGTTACTTTTTTTCACATTTGTCACATTTTGTTCTGAGTATTTTATTTCTATAGTTAAGGAAAATATGGTTTTATTCCAACAACGCTCGGACAAGTTGACGACAACTATTCTTTTCAATAAACTTTGGCTTTCGTTTTTTTTAAATAAGATTTTGTATACGTATACGATTTTGAGGGAAGCGAGGGTGTTGTGTCAGGATCGTGGCAAGTGGCGCTCCATTCTCACTGCTTATCCCTATGGGAAAAAGGCGTGACAAATTTATTGATTGATTGGTTTACTATATTTAATAAGTAGGTACGAGTAACTGTAGCCTTAACAAACTGGCGAGACCATTTATTTATCAACCTACCACGACTGTTTATATATTTGTATGTGACTTGTTTTATTAAATATTTATTTTAATGTTCTACAAAAATCTATATTTAAAAATACGTTATAATGGTCTCGTAATTTAATAATGCTTTAGAAAACAAGAGCGCTACTGGTTCATGACGAAGCAAAATCAAAGAAGATCAATCAATCATTTTGGAGACATTTTTAATAAACCTCCTTTATATTTGGCCTAAGGGAAAGGTCAGAGAATGTTTTACTTACTTTCTTTCCGTCGCGTATAATGAATATCTAATATGGCTTTTCCGTGTTGTTTATATACAAATATATTTATAGAGATATAGTAGGCTCATGTTTTCCTAATAAAGTTCCTGGTATTCCGGTGCTCAAGCATTTAATTAATATTAAGTCTATATATAAATATTTGTGTTTATCTTGATAATAATTTTGTACTTTTCCTATGAAAGTCATAACAATAGGTATTCCTATGTATTGGTAATAAATATTGGATAGAAAAAATCACGCGGGTACATAAAAAACTAATTATATGCCCATAACCCTACGGTTATGGCAAGCTCTACAACTTGTATGAAGATAATTGTGGATGTGAGGGAAGCTAGGAGTTATGTCAGGAGCGTGATAAGTGGCGCTCCTTTGTCTCTGCCTATCCCTGTGGGAAAAAGTCGTTACAATTTGAAATAATAATAATCAACACACTAATATAATAAATGCTAATACGTGTGTGCGCTTGTGTGTTAGTATTAATGATACTCCTGAAATGGCTAAACGGAATTAAATGAAATTTGAAATAAAGAAAACTTATTCTTTGAAGTGACTCATAAGCTACCTGATGATAGGACATGTGGGTCTCCGTGAAAAAGCGGTATACAGGTAGTAGTAAAATACTTGTAAGTTTAACTTAGATGCTTCCTTTTTTTATAATAAAATTATTTCAAATGCTTATCTTTACATTGTATGTAGCCTTCTGAAACAGTTCACAAAGTAGGAATAAAAGCATCAGTTGTAGAGCAGTCACTAAACATTGCGAACTTTGCTTTGAAAAGGATTTTCTTACATTGTTTTATCGCAAGTCCTTAGGGACAGTTGAAAGAAAAGCGGGAATCTATGAACAAAATCTTAGGGATTTAGTAATGTGTTCTTGGCAGCCTAGCATGACGGTATTTTTATGATGACTCAATGTAATCTAAGGTTTTGTGCAAAAAATTATATAAAATTTACTTTTAATTATTAGGAAACTTTCCCAGTTTAATGTTCTATTTTATAATTCCGAATAGCTTAATAGTTATTAATAATTTCTATTTTGTATTTTTATTTTATATTATCTACTATACCTATATATTATATTTAAAATATGTCAACCTATACGTAGGTAAATCAACAGTACAGAATATACTATATAAATAAACTAAACGAACATATAATATTATTATCTTTTATTTTCTGTAAAATTAATATAACTTTATTGAGACGCGACATATGACATCGCCTGCTGTCAAAGAAAGTCCAAAAACACCGCCTACTGTGAAATCTGATTCAGTTAACGGTTGCCTCGTTCGTCACTATGCCGGCCAAATATTAGTTATACATTTGTTCAAAATAATGTATACAGTTATTCAGGAATAAATGTAAAATGAGCTTGTCTTATGGGACCAAGAATGTCCTTATTAACAGCCTATTAAATGCTGGGAAAAGAAATCCTTTCCTTCTTCCCGTCTGTCGCAATATATATTTTTTCGGCTACGCGCCGGCGGCCATTGTACTGTGGCCGAAGTACTGTGTGGTGCTACGTATTTTATATGTGACTTTCAAGCCTAGAATAAATACTTCATGGATCTTTGGAGTTCTGATGATACCTCCAAGACCAAGATGTTTATAATATTATGATGATGATAAAATATGGTAATAACCATGGCAAAGACTAGAAGACTTCATTTCAATTTTTCTTTGTGTGTGGTTGCAGCGTGGGTTTGACATTTTGGTGATCCATAATTTATTTGATAGTAATTATTTACTTTTTTTTCTAAATTAAAAATCTGTTTTTATTTAACAATATATTTATTAAAATCTGTTTTAATGTACATATATACATATATATATACATATACATACATATATTTGCGAAACCGTGGTAGATTGTGTCGATGACCTAGTGCGTGCTAGAACAATGCCCACGCTAATAAATTATTGAAATTTCATTTCATAATTTCCATTAGCTTTCTTATCATTGAAAAAACACACCGTAATTCCAATGTCCTTCGAAAGTAACAATAGATACCATTAAAATAGAAAAGTGTAATATTTTCGACTTCTTATAGAATTCGTATTCAAATAGTAATAAATTTTATAGCATTTCAGTTCGTATATAATACCAGAGGATTGGGAAAGCAATATAACTTTACTGAGTGGATGACAATTCGACAAGCGACGGTACATGGCATGGTTTACTGCGCAACTTTGCCGTCTTCTTGGATTCATAACGCAGTAAAAACCTCAAACTTTGTTGAATTATTAGCTCTACGTGATTGATTTATTCCTATAGTTATCCACTTAAAGTACACATACACAGTATTATTATGTTGATTTTTTAAATAAAATGTTTAAGTTATAAATGACTAAGAGTGTAAGTCAGAGAGGAGTTGGTGATCATTTGCGCAGTCCACCGAACCGAGGTAGTGCTCGGTGACTGAGTCACACCGCGAAGTGACTCAGTCGCGTTTCAGGATTAGCATAAAAGTTGCCAGTTTCGACAAGGCCGGCATAATGGATGCGACGGCTACTTGTAGTCAGACTTTTAGCCTTCAGCCAACAACAACCCAAGAACCGGCCCATCGGCTTTCCGTATCACTAAAACGATACTCGAGGAGGTAGTCTGACATCGCACTTCACCGCAATACTGCGCCAACTCGACGCACAGTCTACAAACAGGGAGCATTCGATTGCCTTATTCGCCAGCATAGTGACGGAGACTGAAGCAACCGCATAATGAAACGGGTTTTTTTTAGTCATCGTCGCTCTTGGATCTTGCCTATCTTACCAAGTAAAGATCGGATGTCGCGTCTCAATATAAAATAGTATATTTCATTACAAGTGCGGAAAGGCTGTCATTGCAAAGAGTTCCGACAAATGTCTACCTGAGCCGAGGCGCAGCCGAAGGCGAGGGTTGACAGTCGGAACAAGTTGCAATGACGGTTCCGCACGTGTTCTGAACGACTATTTTTAATACAGTTGCGAAAAAATGAAGCAATTTATTAAAATAATAAAAACACAATAAACTTAACTAACTAATCATTTATTTCTTATAAAAGTTATAATTCACATATACATTGAAATTGGTACAGTTTTTTATACTAACTGGGGAAGTTATAGGTTGCATATTTACTGTTTTATTTTAATTCAAAAAAACTAGGGTCGAAATTACTCATTTTGTGCAACAAACAACTAAACTCGCAAAGAAAATTTCTGAGATTGGATAGGCAGAGATTTTTTTCTTCACCCATTAGGTAGGCAAAGGGAACTATGCCCATACAGCCAAGTCTTTAGTAGAATTTTTTTTATTAATATGAAATGAAAATGAAATTTAATGAGATGAAATGAAATGAAACCTAACCTAACTCATTCAATCAAATCATTAAATTTGAAACAAATTAGTAGCTTCTTTTTAGAAATATACGTATTTGCATAAATCATAAAAACTTTTTTTTAGTAAAAACTTCATGGTTGGTTTTTCTTTTTAATAGACATTGTTTTGACAGTTGGGAAAGAGAACGCACGAGTTCGGGAAAGGTAAAAAAAAGCACGAGTGTGTAATAGCCCACATCCCGAACGCTATACGTCCCTGCAATACGCCACTTTTTGAGCAACTGTATTAAAAAAGTAAATTAGTCCAAGCCTTTTTCCACAGGTATAGGAAGAAATAAAGGAGCGCCACTTGCTACGACACTTGCTTCCCTCCAGGGCCGTCTTTACCCGTGGGTTCAAGGGGTGCGGTGCACCCGGGCGCAGAGTCCTAGGGGGCGCATGCCGACCGCCATAAATTTCGATAGGTACCTACTACACTGAGACCACGCGAGCGGGGTCTTGACGTTTCGCACCTCGGCGCTGAATATGCTTAAGACGGCCCTGCTTCCCTCACATTCATAATTATCTTTATACAAGCACTACGGTAAGATAACAAGTTAATATCCAATAAAATAACTAAACTAAACATAAAATAATCGCAATCCTTAACTGACTGGCATAATAAATAAACCACAAAATATAAAGTAAAATACTGAAAATATTTTCTTTGATAAGGTGACAAAATTTTCACTTGGGGCGGCCGATGTTAGGAAAAACACACAGCGGGGAAGTTTTTACGAGAGAATTTTCGACATAAATTATGTCACATACGTTCTTATCCGCCATTATTTCGTCTTGAAGTTTCTGCCTACGTATTCTTTTTACGCTGTTTGCTAAAGCGCAACAATTTGTCTAAGAGTTTATGCGGGAATATTTGTTATGCAAATACGTCATGATTAGAAATTATTTACTCAAATTCTCGTCTCAAACTTTTTTTGGAACTTGACATTATGAAGGCAACCAAGCCTGATGATGAGCTTCTAGTTCATATTAAATAATTTGGCACTAAATATAATTGTGTGTGTTTATTTGTATATATATATATATATATATATATATATATATATATACATGTGATACTTGTATGCAGTGGCGGCTGGTGGATCATCGGTGGTGCACTTTACTTGCTCACTAAGTCTTAGGGTTAGAAATTGCAATATTACAACATTTTTTGTTTGTATACTATAGTTCCTTCTATTTTTTATAAATTAAATCGACTCGGCCTTTTTTCCGAAGTGAAATGTTCGATTACTTTTTTATTAAAATCTGGTATTGTTTGAACACGTCACGGGTTTACAGCGATACTATACTGATAACGAGTAGTCATCCAACATGGCCGTTGCGTCGCCGCCTACGCCGTTTTGTCAAACAAACCTTAGGCGCTTTCGCTCGTTCGGTAATCATCAGTTCGCGCGTGCGGCGCACGAGAATAGACTATTTGCTAGATACATTTTCTATGAACGATCTTTTGTCTCACGCGTCGGGCCTGTTGGCTCGTATCCCATACAAGTTGTACTAGCGGGTCTACTGCGCTTCGGCGAGTGCACGAGAACTGCTAGTACAACTTGTATGGGAGACGAGCTAGTGGGCCTGACGCGTGGGACAAAAGATGGTTCATAGAAAAACTACAACTTCTTTACAGCGAAAATAAATCTTAATAGTTTAACAAAGAGATTAAATTGTTTCGTCATAATTGGAAAATAGATAAAATAATATATTTTTAATCTATTAAAATGTGGTGGTTCAGAGCACGAGCGCACTTAAGGGACAGCCGCCCTCGCTTGTATGTAGTTTATGTAATTGTAGTTTGTAGTACATTTGCACCCTACCCATAAATGCCATAGGCATTAAAGTAGCCTATGTACCTATATTTAGATTTATTTTGGTGCAATAAAGGATTTAAATAAATAAATAACAACAAGTAGCAGTCACATCCATCATGCCGGTTTTATTGGAACAGGCAATTTTCAAGCTTATTTTAAAACCCGATTGCGTCACTTGACAGTCTATACTCTATACACATGTATTCCGGATCGGCGACGGACTGGGCAGTTGACCACCGAGCGACTGTATTTGTTAATTGAAACTATTGTTTATTATACGAGTATTATCTTTTTAAGGTTGTGCTTGTTAAATGAATTAAACTGACGACATGCGGGGGACATCGGTTAGCACACCAGTCCGTTAAACGTAAAGTTCTGGGTTCCATTCTCGGTTGGAGCAAACATTTGTTACATATCATTTATATATGTTTAATAATTAAATCGAATATTACAAATGTTTGTTAATAAAAAAGATTGGCTGATATTTACTTCGAGTTTGGAAGTCATAGTGTCAAGTCTAGGGATTAGCTCGTAAGTTGCTGGTTCTATCTCGGTGGCATAGTGGATACGACTGTTACGTGCAGTTATTTACCTGCAGTACTCCATTATGGACCCCGGTTCAACTTAACATCAGGCGGATGCCGTTCTATATTGAGCATAATAATAAAATAATAATAGAACCAAGGAGGTTGCGAAGTTGTGCAAATGTCAAAACGAAGCTCTAATATTATAACATAAATTAACTTGCATAAAATAGGAAAGCATCGGAAATATCGTTGTAATGGAAACACTTTCTCGGGTCGGTAGGCTTTCTTGATAAAATATAAAGGTAGAGTGTTGTTTATTGACAAGTTCTGCGACCCGAGGTCGGTCGTTGGGGAAAAACTAAGCACTTACAAGGCGATTTTCTTCTACCTTCAGTGTATCGATAAAACTTTTGTGTAATTTAAAACAGTAATAACAACATACCTAAATTGAATTTAATATTCTAAAGATTTTTTAAATATTTTTTTCAAAAGAATATTTATTGTTTCTTATTTTATTCTTTTATAATATTTATTAAGAAACTATGTTGATAATGGCGTAGAGTTTAGGTTTGAAACTAATTAAGATACTTAATCAAAAGGCTCGTTACATAAATGATTATTATTTCCTTAGGTAAAAAAATTAAATGACTGAATGTCGAGCATTTATTTGAATAAAGTGAATAAGTGATATTTTTATATTAAAGATCCTATCCCGGCGCGGCGTCTGTTGGACTAACTGAATTGTCTTTACAATAAACCCTGTTCACGGACACACCTCGAGGGCCTGCGAACTTTTAACGAGGAAATAGTGGTCGTAAATCACGGGAAATTCGTTCTTATTGAATTTCCTTTTGTTGGCGAACGGAAGCTCCGCCTTACTTTTTGTTCCAAATGGACGGCCCAGCCACAATGAACGAGTAGGATTCTTTTTATAACATGACATGCAGTTTTAGTGTAAATACTTTTAAATTGAGGAATATTAAATTTCGGGATCACATTGTAATTGGCTGGTTCCAACTAGGCCGGCATAGTGATTGTGACTGCGATTTAATTCCTATTTAACTTATTGAATTTCAGTAGCAGTGACATAAATTAATGGAACGCACTCCAGTTTAACATCAGGCGAGGTGCTGTTTTATGTCGAGTCAAAATAAAAATTAAATTTGTATTTATCTCAACAGAATCTTTATCAATTTTCCAATAATTTATTACCATTTCTTGTGTATCCGTGCACCAAATACGTATAATAAATTTACGGAGATTTAGAAAGTTCTCTTAACTTATGATCATATTATGGAAATTTCCGAATCCTGTAGCAAAGGAAACCCTAACTATTCTTCGGAGTTTCAGCTCCAATCAACCTCTTATTCGAAGTTTGTTGACGAGTAAAGGCCGTCAACTTTCTGCAAGGAGCTTTAGGACTACTTGTAAAAGCGACTTTGTGCTACAAATCTCCGCATATTATTTAATACTGTCATATTTACATATGAAACAGAATGTATATTTTGTCCATATTACACAACAAAGTCAGCTGAATACACCAATAAGAGCAGAGCAGCTGTGTTGTTTAACATAAACGAGTCCCCAGACATTTTTTACAATCTAAGCAAACTGCATAATAAACGAAACTTATGCACTTTATTCAAAGAAGTATACTTTCAGCGAATTCCCTCTACGCTAAATTATTCCTCAGCTTTTAATAACATTTATTTAAAATGAAGGAAGCAGACTCAAATCAAAATAACGAGGTGGCGCGTAAATTTACTAAAGTGCAGTCCGAGTTTCAGAATTCGCAACGTTTACGTCGCCTTTTGAGCTCACTCGACCGTATTGTGAAGGTTCGGGGGAAAATGTTGTGTCAGGAGTGCCTACCGCGGGGTTTTAATACTTTTAAAACTTAACGCTTGTATTCACCGCTGTCTGCGTGTAAATTTAGATATTACGTTTTCCCGTCTACTAAAATACATTTTATATTATTTTCAATTTGCAAATGAAACAGTTCACTAGGATAGTAACAGTGGACTAGGGGACTAGAGAGCGCGATAATTTCTGTCAACAATAGATATGCAGATATGACTATCCGTATGACTTTAAGTCTATAGGAAATAAAAATCGTATATAAGTAATGCATCAACATTTTTACCAATATACATTATGAAATAAAAACGATACTGTCATGACGGAAAAATGACCATTTCCGCGGTACGACATTGTAATTTACAAATTGAAGTGATGTTCTGTATTTTGTTCCTAAATAAAGGCCGTTGTTATACAACAATATGCCAGTTGCATCCACCAGTTATTCGTGACTTTCACTATGTCATTAGTGCACTTTTCAATTTAATATTTGGTAACTATTTATACAAACAAAATGTTTACAATTATTATTCTATCTTTTTTTTCTTGATAACTTGACTTGCAAAGGAACTGACGGCTGAAAATACCGTCTCATCTTACGGTTGTCTCAGTCACCGCCACTATGTCGGCTAAGGCAAAGGGCAACCCATTTGCCTAGGCAAAACTTTTTTTTTATTTTTGATATCACTATATTAAGCTACTAAAGTGCAACGACAACGATAATAGAAACAACGACAAAAGTACATGTATCAAAGATACATTGGTTTCAACCCCAAGTGGTTTTAACCCCGTGATCTCGTTTTGCGTGACTAATATGAAACACTACATAATACATAGTACGGTCGCGCCTTTTTTAAATTTTAATTATTTACAATATTTAGTCTCTATTCTATAGATATTGTATTTCGGTATGCTTGTTTGTTGCAACAGATACATACACTCGTTGATCATTCACCCGACAACCGTGTCTGAACGTTCTTTATTATCACATACATTCAATCTAATTCAATGTTAATTTCACTTCAAACGTGCACATTTGCTAAATGAAGCCTCCATATATATTCTCTAATGCATTAGGCACTTCAATTACTAGCATTCATTGATACCAATTGAATTCGGGAACCCATTCCTAGATCTCATACGAGTTTATCAGCAAGAGCGTATCAATTGCACACCAACCTGAAAAGAATTGTATGTTTTCTAGAAGTCTAGTTTCGAATTGTTTTGTTTGTAATACGTCAGTAAATCTTACACGACATATTCTAGGCAGCCACGTTGTAAACATGTTTATTTCTCTAATAACAACTACATTGCGGTAACAAACTAACATTATATGAATTATATGAAAACCTAAAAGTTGGGTCAGGATTGTGGAAAGTAAGTGATATCATTAAGTGGTAGGCAATGGTGTCCAGTCTGCCGATCCGGATCGGCAGTACCATGACTAACTGTGCTTGTAAGTGGTGGCACTACTCCGGGGTAGTACCACCACTTACAAGTACAGACCGTGAAGTGACATTTCGGGATCAGCTTCTAAGGTTTCAAATAGCTTAGAGGATGTGACTGCTATTTACGATTACCAAACTCTAGCTTAACATCAGGCGGGGTGCTGTCATATGTCGAGTAAAAAAAAAGTGGTGCTCCGCCTGCAATGCCAGTTCCTGTGAGAATTCAATATCAATGACTGAAACTTGTTACTATGAAATAATAAAAATAGTTTAATTATATACAAACTTCTAGATATACACATTCCGCATGGGGTAGATTACCCGTGCGGGATGAATTTTTTAGTTTTTTAATACAAAAAAATAAAAATATATAAAAAAAACTTGAAAAAATACTCACAAGCGGTGGCGTAACAATAAAATATTTAGAATTATTAAAACAAATTATGTAAATGCAAGCAATTGTGGTTGCACTGGTACACCAAATATTAACCCGAACGAAGGGGAATTTCATATTTTGTAAAACCACAAATGCACAGCAATTAGGATGTAGTTGTCCAAATTTATATAATTTTACAGTTAAATTAGACGAGAAGAGAGAATAATAAAATATTTATTTATTCAACCAATACATCATCTTATTCTTATTTTACAACATATATATTACTTAAACACATAATTATTGTCAATTGTTTTGGCCGTTGATACCTGAACTAGATATAATCCATATCTCAGGCACCAGCCCCATTCCATAATTAGAATTACCAATTATTTAAGATAGTTAAGGAAACAAGTTAATTTAATTTACACTTAGAAGTAGCACCACATATTGTTACATACAACAAACTTATTTCTACTTTAAAACACTCAGCAAATTCTCAGTATCGTTATAACTTAGAATCAATAACAATAGTTTAAAAAATAGTTCAGAGTTCATCAATTAAAAAATAAATGTTTTATGTATTATCTTTTATATTATTTTCATAATAATATATAAGTATTTGGAAGCTTGGCCATAACTGCAGAGCTTGTATAAAAACATTTAGATGCGAAAAAAGCGAGAGAGTTAAAGAAGTAGAACGTTTATATATTTTTTTTACATTTCTATACTAAACTACTTTAGTGCTTGTATCAAAGAAACAGCACAACCAAAGTACATATTATATCAAAGATACATTGGTACCGGTGGGTGGTTTCGAACTCGTGCTCTCGGTTCATGTAACCATTGCACTGCCACTTCACTACGGTCGCATATTTTGTTATAGGCTATAATTAACAAGTTTCTTGTGAGTTATTTTCGTCATATGCTTTCTCAAAATCATGGTAGGCAAGAGTTTGACAATGCGCAAGAGCCGGAAGGCCTATGCGAAATAAATTATTTGTTTGAATTTGATATTACTATGTGTATTGTGTAAACGAAGGAATATCTACTTATATTAAGTAGTAGATGTTTATATCATATATAAAAAATATTTGTATCAATAAAATTAACAATCATTAAAGATACTTAAATGGTAATACGATGTAAAATGAAATAAAATCATTGATTTAATAATTCCTTTGTACAATGTCAAATATAATCGACTTTACACAGATTAATATCGAGTCAAAATATTATACGTAGGTTATTTAAGTTGAAATATGTCAAGCTCATTTTTGATCATGTTATCCGTGACAGATGAGAATCTGTAGGCCGTAATCCCTTTTAAATTCTTCATGTTGCTTTTATTAAATGAAAAAGACATTTTTTTGATACATGTGGTAAGTGGTAAGTAGTAAGTGGTGGTACAGACCGTGAAGTCACTAATTTATCAGATTTCGGGATCAGCTTGTAAGTTGGTTCCAACTAGACCGGCAACTAGGCTTGCAGTAATTTAACATAGTGACGGCGACTGAGGTAACTCGTTTTTTCAGTCGTCGTCACTCTTGGACCTCCTCTTGCTTATCATCAGGCGGGTTGTAGTCAAATGTCGTGTCACAATAAAAAAGTAGCAGTTGAACTCCAGCCTAACACTAGGCGGACTTACAGTTTAATGTCGAATCACAATAAAAAAGAACGTCATTACTATTAAATCTTGGGTATCATTGAATAAAATACCTTAATTAATAAAAGAACTGTACAATGAAATTGGTCAATTAAGTAAAAGTAATCTCTATTATATAAGTTAGATAGGTCACAGTTTTGCTAATACATAACGTTGATAACATTTTTGCTATTTCAAACTTTCTGTCATTCCAAAGACTACATAGTCGTCGGAATTCCTGGATCTCGCCTTGCTTACCACCAGATGTCACGTAACAATAAAAAAACTAGACTTTGAAAAAAGAACTGATTTGATTTTAAATAAATAAAATACATACTAAGAATTTAAATAAATTAATTAATAAGTAAGATACTTAACTCATACTTAGAAAATAAACTCAAGATAAATGTTGAGTAATAATAAGGTCAAGAAAGCTAGGACCTATGGAAAAGCTTGTATAAATAAAGTTGAATCAAGAAAGTGAGAATATAATGCCAATATTGTGTAGAGCTCCTTGTCTTTATCTATCCCTACGCTTTTATTTGACATTTTAGCAAATAATTAAATATATATTTAAAAAACTAAATTAAGTATGTCTTAGTTTTTAAATCAGCTTTCTCAGAACTAAATATTGTGTTTTATTTCGTTTTAATCTTCCTAATTATAAATACCTCCAGACATCCAGAGCTGTCTGAGGCTTTCAAATATCATCAATTTCAATTTGAGGGGGAATAACTTTAGGACATATTTAAGTAATGAAATATTTTGTTTGCACTAGATACCTGAAATTGTTTTTTTATTTTTTAATATCGTTATCCATTTGTTGTCTTTTAAAGATCGTCTTATTGGTCATAAGGCCGCCATTTGTGTGTTGCCTCTACTTATGAATATTTTCAATCAATCAAATAGTCACGCCGTTTTCCTACAGGGATAGGGAGAGACAATTTCAAGCTACAATTTGCACAATAAAGAGCATGTGTATCTCTGTCTATGTATATAAAACATATTTTATTTTACTATTAAAGTTTTGTGTTCTCAACACAGTAGAGTTGTAGTAGCTATCTCTCGTGACATATTTGGCAACAGGCACGCTTGGTTGACTGAACTGGCAGCCAAGTGTGATAATGTTGGTTCCGTTTCTCTATTCCGGAATATATTGCGTGACGTGTTATCAGATCGGCAAGCTGTTGGGATTAACCGTAATGGAACTTTCATTGTTTACTTGAAAAGAATTAAGTTAAATTACGCATGTGTGCCCATGCATGATCGTTGTGTTGTTTACTCTTAGTCTTTATTTAGTAGTTATAGTTATTAAAATTGTTTATACTATAAGTTGTGCAATATTATAACTTTATAAGTGTGAATTTTATCTTAATTTTAGCATAGGTATATGTAATTTTATCTATTCAAGAGCACATTGCCCTTTAGTTTTCGTATTTAACTCATATAAAATTTATAATAAATAACGATTTAATTTTTTTAAAATCATTATTATCATAATACCTATAATTAATTTTAATTATTTATTTAAATGATTAGAATTGTGAATGTAAAGAAAGCGAGGGAGATGTGTCAGGATCGTGGCAAGTGGCGCTCCATTGTCTCTGCGTGTCCCTGTGGCAAAAAGGCGAGACAATTTGATTAATAGATTGAATTTTAATTTTTTTTAAATCCTAAATAGTGATCCTTGATCAAATCGGGATCATTCTTAAATATAAGGTGTAGGCAGTGCCTATGACCATAGAGCCTGTACGAAAAGAATTGTGAATTGTAAGATTTCGCTTCCTTCAAGCTATGACATAATATTTTTGTATCTGCTTATCCCAGGGGTAATTTAGGATTGACAATTGAAGTTGCAGTCTTCATAGAAACACTAACCAAAGGCATTTTTATGCGTTCGTTTTATTAAATACCTTTTTGATGTTATATTTACTAAATGGCAGAAAATTAACAAATGTAATAATTATCGAAAACTGATCATGTTTAGGAAACGTTAGACAAAACAATATTAAAGCTAAATAAAAGGTCTGTTATTTACGTCTTGGTATTAATTCGACAATTTAATTAACTTGAGAAAGCTAACGAAGCCATCTTGATCCGTAACAATGAAGCTTCTAATACTTGTAATATTTTAAATTAATTTCTATTTGAACAATTTATAATATAGCTCTATTATTGACAACAATATTGACAATATATTTTACATGTCTATATGTAAATTGAGCTACTAAAATGCGTCACCACAGACAGAATTGCATCGGCCGTCTTTGCCATAGATTTTTTTATTGTGAGTCGACATATGACTGCACCCCGCTAGATGTGGTCCATGAATGGATGACAACTACTATGCCAACCTAGTTGAAACCGGCAACTTACAAGCTGCTCCCGAAACTTGACTAAAGCACTTCACGGTCTGCATACTTGTAAGTGGTGGTACCACCCCGGATCGGCAGACTGGGTATCACCGCCTACCACTCTTTGATAACCAGACCCGAAGCAAATATGCGCCTCTTTTTTTAATAACAAATATTTAAAATATTTAATATAATTATTAAAAGCTATGAAACAAATATTTGCTCCGACCGGGAATCGGGAATGAACGCGCAACAAACCAATCGCTAACCGTTTGTCCACGCCTGTCGTCAACTTGTATGAGATTTGATTCGTGTAATGTATTTTATAGACATTTATCATTAAGAACACAGGACAAAATTGTATAACTTCGATTTTAAAACTATAACCTTCGATTTTTCAAATGACGCGTGAAAATTCACTTCTGGCGGGCATAGTAGCTGCAACAGAGACAATCGGTCTTTTCAGTCAGCTTGGTGCTCTTGGACTTACCCTTAATGAACATTAAGCAAGTCGATTTTTAGATGTCGCATAATAATAAAAAAGATGTAAAATTATAATTACTATAACCTGATAGTTATAGTAAATTCTTTGAACAATCAAACAGTGGCACGCGAACCCGCAATCATTGCTCTTCGTGTACATGAATGCAACCTAATCGAAATAGCAGGCATTTGGGAAAATTATGACCAATGTATAAAACAAATTATATATATATATATATATATATATATATAAAAATGCAGATACTTGACATGGATAGGATGTGGATGTGATACGATATTTAGTTGCGTCAGGATTAGGAAATTGGTACCCCGTTGTCTCAGTCCATCCCTGTGGAAATTAATGATGATGATGATTATTTAATATGATTTTGTCAGTCAACTTTAAGTGTAAAGAATAATTGTCTTGAAGAATAATCTTTGTCGCATAATTGACTTAATATAGATTGTTATGATTTGTCATACAAGTGATTTATATATTGTAGATTGTTAAATAATAAAGTCGTAAGTTATAATGAACTAATGGAGTTCAGTGTGGACATACAGTTGGTGGTCATTTGTTCAATTTGCCAGTAGTGTTACACCATTACTTTTAAGTAACCGTGAAGTGATTCTGTCGCGTTATGGAAAAAAGCTGTCAGTATCCAACTGAGCCGGCATATTGTCACTTACAGTTATTAAAGTGTGGTAGCAGTTGTCTTTTTTATCGTGACTTGTCATCTTCCCTCGACCTGCCATTAGGTAAGCAAGAGGAGATCCAGGAGTGTCAATAAATGAAAAAAGCGCCGTTACTATCCTGGTCACTGGTGTATCTTCATTTATGGACATACATCGGACGGGGTCATATGTTAAGTCACCATAATGTAGAAGTTTAATTAACATAAATTGTAACAAAAAAATATGAGATGTTTCCTAATGAAATGAAAAGAAATTGAAAGAGGAATTCTGACACAATTTTCACCATTTAATAATGTGACAGTTATTGAGGTCAAATAAAATAAACAAGTAAAAGTTTTCTTGTTTATTTCATTGTTTACTAAAGTTTTTGAATAGCAGCACTAAGGTTTGAGAGAAATTTACCGTTTTCTTTTATACCCAATTTTATTCAGCCACTTTATATCTTGTTTACATTTTCATCTTTATCATAACTTTTACAATTTGACTCGTATTTAATCGGAAATGCGGAATATTTATCTTATTTCTACTACATATAAAAATTTAAAACTTTCATACTGTTTCATTTCTTTTTCAAGCTACTAAAAGTGCTTGTAGCATACTATATAACTTTGAATATAAACTGTATACAACCAAATTACATAATATCGAAAGTTGATTTTGAGAGATACCTGGTTTACATGACCATTGCACTACTACTAGACTATGGTTGCCTTAAGTTAGTATGTAAGTGTTAGTACATTTTTTTATCTCACCGAATTAATGACAATTTTAATATTGGTTAAGACAGCATTAGGGTAATACTCGTTATAAGTATAAGGATTTAAGTTAATTCTTAAGTATTTAACTTAAGAATTAGAAACATTCTCATTTTACGGTTGCCTTAGTCACCGTCACTATGCCGGTCAAAGTAGTGTCAGTATCGTGGGATGTGGCTCCGTTATTCCTGCCTGTAGAAATTAAGGCTTGAAAATTTAATTAACTATTTCTTATAAATAAACGAATAGTAAAAAAAGTATTGTATTTGCATGCCAATATTTATTTTCTAGGAAGCATAAGCAATAAAGCAATTTAGCCGACGACGCCTAAAGATGAGTGGGAGTGACGAGGGAACGTCATGAATATCAACAAGGGAAAAGCATCGTCATTGAAGACTTTATGATGCGAAACCTGAAGGGAGAACGACCGACCAGCCTTTAAGTCTGTCTTAATGTAATCTATTAAAATTGAAATAATACACTCGTTAAGTAAATGTCGGGCAGGCTATCCAAGCTTTTGTAGTCGCTACGTACACTTTTAGGATATCGTGGGGTACGTATTCATAATAATGATTGTGAATAGTTCAGTATGACGTTTATTTAAGTTACAGATTTCATACAAAATAATCATAAATGTTGTTGAAATGAGAATTGTGTGACCGCATTTACTTTTTTAGAATTGTGAATGTGAAGGAAGTGAAGGAGGTTTATCAGGATAGTGGCAAGTCGCCCTTCATCGTCTCTGCCTGTGGGGAAAAGGCGTGACAATTTGATTTTGATGTGATTTTTAAAAATAGATTTATTATAGTTATGTTATTGTTATAAAGAGAAAGATTTTATTACAAATAAAATACTATATTGCAATTATAAAAAAAAATGTAATAAAACTATAATGATTTTAATACACATGCTTCGTTAAAATAAAGTACGAAATAAAACTTGTATTTCTAGCATTTAAAATAATTTATAAAGCGAAAATTCTTAGCGGTACAACTAAAAGCCAAAATAAACATCTCGCAATTTCATTTGAAGACTCTTCAGTCAGACGATTCTGAGCTTCGCTGCCCCTTTTCCAGACCGTTCTAATGCTCAAACGCACAAGCTTACGGCACGTTAAAGTTACTTGCTAAAGTTGCTGAGCCCTATAGAAAAGTATCAAAGTACAGTGCTTAAAGCGCTTACCAAGGGTCTAAAGTCGACAGAATTTCCGCTAGACTTAAAATAAGTCACATATGTGGAATGGCGAATCTTACTTAGGTTAAAGTTTTAATTGAATTTACACTATTGTGGTTGACTTACTAATAATTAAATAAACATAAGAATCAAAGTTTTCAAGTTTTACCATTTGAATCTTGAAACTGGCAACTTATAAAATAATCCTGAAACGCGACTAAGTCACTTTACGGTCTATGGTAGTACTACTCCGGATCGGCAGAATGGGCACCACTGCCTACTATCCTTTGAAAAGTGATGTCGTTGCGTTTGAAGAACAGATTTTAAATTACCTGTTCCAAATAGGCCAGTATAGTGATTACGACTGCTACTTGCAGTTATTTAACTGAAGTAGCAGTCGCCTCCATTCATGGACTGCACTTCGGCTTAACATCAGGCCGGGTGGAATCGTATGTATATATCTGTGAAATAGCCGTTTTGTCCGAAATAAAAAAAGTTTTTTTTAATTAAGAGAATTGTGGGTGTGACGGAAGCGAGGGATTTTTGTCAGGATCGTGGCAAGTGGCGCTCCATTGTCTCTGCCTATCCCTGTAGGAATAAGGCGTGACAGTTGCATTGATTGATTGATATTTAAGTTAATTTCAACAGTATTAAATCCAAACTACCTACAGTTGTCTGAAACATTTTAATCTATTAAATTGTTTATAAACATTGATTCATCTTTAATGTAGATAAAATCTATTAATATATGATAAAGAAGGCATTGGCTGTTAAAATCTAATTTATAATGTAAGGTCTTAACTGCACTAGGTGATAGGCATGCTTCCTAATAGCTTCCTGGTTGAATAACTTACAGAACTGACAACTTAATGATGCTCTGACATGGACTATCAATATTTGTATATTATTACATACTTGTAGGGTTTCTTGTCGAGCTTTAATAAGATTTGTAACAAATTATCTAAATATCAATTTAATTGTCACGCTTTTTTCCATTATTTAAGGCGACCGTGGTGTAGTGGCATTGCAATGGTTACACAAACCTCTCCGGTTCAAGACCACTCACCGGTACCAATGTATCTTTGATATATGTAATTTGGTTGTCCTATTTTATTAGTAGCTTAGTATAGAAATGTAAAAAAAATAAAAAAATAATAATGAGACAGAGACAATTTTGAGCCACTTGCCACGATACTGACACAACTCTCTCGCTATCCTCACATCCACAATTACCATCATACAAGCGATTCCATGGGCAACTTACCTTTCTTAAGGATGTTTCCGATTGGGTCGGAAAACACCCTCCTTGGCTTGGCTTGAATCTGATCCAACCACATCAGATTTATAAATTCCTTTCGTTTGAATTTCTTTATTGTCTAAATAGAAGATGAAATTTAAAGTGGTAAGCAAATTCTTAGGTTTATCATGAACAATTCCCAGAGATGAGATAAACAGAGACGACGGAGCGTCATTTTCACCATCCTCACACAACTCTCTAGCTTCCTTCACATCGACAATTCTCTTTATGCAGGCTCTATGGTTGCGGGCACTGCGAAACTGTTTTTTTTTTTAAGAATATTCCCGTTTTGATCATGGGTCCCCGTTTTATCTTTTCACTCGCCTTCGATTTATAAATCCCTTTTTCCAATGTCCTTTTATCTATTCTTTCAATGATCAGACTGTAGGTGTAGGAGTGGTAGAGAAGGGACTTTCAATTTTATAGACACTGAAGTGAGTCAATGCTTATGAAAGTAAATGAAAGCTGAAGCATCAGCTGTGCAGGTGATGTGCAGGTACATTTCATAGAATCATGGAAATAGGTCGAACAAAGTAGGTACATACTTTGTATATCAAAGATACATTGGTACAGGCATGTGGTTTAGAACCCGTGCTCTTGATTTGCGTGACCATTAAGCTACTACTACACCACGGTCGCCTTATAACGCCTTTTATAAAATTACGCTTCACAATATAAATGTTACTAACCAATGATTTGCTGTACTTATTTACTATAAGAAACAAATATAGATGACCCCCTGATGTTAAACTGGAGTGGGATCTACAATATTCTTAGTAAAACCACTTGACATTATATCGAAGCAGCTGTACTTCGATCTGATGTTAATTTTAGGACGGAAATTGGAGCTTATATAAATAATTCCTCTAAGTTTGCAAAATAAATGCATTGAAACGAATAAATTAATAACATATGAGGGTGCAAGTTAAAATGGCGTTTCATTTTATTTTGTTGCGACTGGCATTTCATGTTAACGTGCAACAAACCACAATGTGTAAGAATTAAATCTTTGAAAAAATCAACTAAAGAATATAGGGGATAACAAGTTATTTGCAATCTATTCAAACTAAACCATAACCAAACAAGTAAAATTTTGCTAAAAACACATATATTATTTTATTTTATGTTAATATGAAAGCTAATTCTGAAATCTTCTGAGATTTTGAGCGAACATTATTTATGTAATAAAAGATTTCATCGTTTAATTTTAGTCATTTTAAAAAATCGAACTAAAGTGATCAAAATCAACACGATATTATTTTATTTCTGTAACTTGATTAATCTTAGGTTTATTTTATTCCTGTACTTTTGATTAATCTAATTGATGTCTGTAAGGCTTTCAAAAATTATTTGCGCTGATTAAAATAATTAAAACACAATAGAAAGCTGCTTAAAATATTATATTTTAGGCCTAAATTCTAACACCTTATAATGTGTTACTATTATAATTTAGTTACTAAATAAGTATATAACGATAAAAAGTATAACTTGTGAATTGAATATTTTATAACTAAACATTGGAGAGATGCGAACTAAAATACATAATCACAGTGCGAATATCTCATAAAAGTTTAAAATAAAGGCTTATCCACATTTAAAAGCAGATTGTGCTTTTAGCTTCGTTATCAAGTCGGCACACGCCATCCAACAATCACGTTGGCGAGACCGACTGAATGCAGTAGATCAAAACAGTTTTAGCACTTTCATAATGCGAAGGAAATTCAGCTTTATTCACTTCATTGTGTGCCCTTTCAAACGTTCAAGAATATATTTTCTAGAATAAAGAGTGGAACGAAGTTTTCTTGTTAAGTTTTGTGGAGACTGGTAATGGGAATTTTCGTCCTTAATGATTTCTTCATTTTCTCTGTCTTACATTGTGATACATAATATTCTCTTGAGTTCAGAATATATTTTAAAACTTTAGTTTTATATTATTTAATTTGTAATATAAACCTTAGGTTTATAGAATTCCCTATTCAAATATTTTAAGCCTATGAAAACATACAATTTTTACACAGAATCCTATAATCCCCATTCTATAATCTTGGATCATTCAAGCGTAGCGTGGCCAGCACAGTGGTAATTTACTTTAACAGCTGTAAACTACTTTACATTAATTTAAAACAGTATACTATAACGTAAAACATTAAAATAACTAGGTACCAGGTTGTTTTTTATTTTTTTGCAAAAATTTGTAAACAATCGCTGAAGTTGACGAGCTTTTACAACGAGAACTGTTGACGTTTCGCATGGAAACTGTATGCAAATATACTTGGATTTTGGGAGTTGCTGTCAGAGCTTAGCTACTATTTCGTCCAAGTCTTATTTCGTCGGACTTTTATTGGCGTTAGACACGTTTAAACATTTCTTACATTTTGCGCGAAAATTGAATAATGATTTAAACAAATTTTATGCGGCTTATTATCGCGTTTATTTTGATTTAATTTTTTTTATTATTCCTACGTTTCAAGAGCTTTGCAGCCATCGTGGTCACGGATCATTCGTTTAAAGTTAGTTAATATGTAGTCTAGAATAGTATGCGGTGAGACAAGTAGTGGAAGGCGAAAGTGGTAGTGAAAAATATCAAGTCGAGCCACAATACTTGACAATGAGGAAAAGACTGAGGAATACCGCATTTTTAAACAGTAATAGACAATTGGCGTTCAGTTGGCTAACCTGTGGTACTCCCACCCAGGGCCATCTTAAGCATATTCAGCGCCGGGGTGCGAAAGTCAAGGCTCTGCTCGCGTGTTCTCAGTGTAGTAGGTACCTATCGAAGTTTATGGCGGTCGGCATGCGCCCCCTAGGACTCTGCGCCCGGGTGCACCGCACCCCTTAAACCCCCGGGTAAAGACGGCCCTGCTCCCACCAGTAGCGTTTCAGAATAAGTTTAGGCCAGCATAGTGAATGCGGCTGCTACATTACCTTTTATTCGCCTAACTGAATTTTAACAAAATAAGGAATGACCAAAATTGGACTTGGACCGAATAGTACCTAAGCCGCTGTCAGTATGTTACTTCTTGCAGCCTTTGTATAACAATACCGACGTCTCTGTAAACAGGATTTCAGATTTTCGGAATCAGAAGTTTTCCTTTTAAAGCAGTAGAGATTTGTGCTTTTTAGTTTATGTATGAAATACTAAATAAACTTAAAAAAGTAACAAATAATAATTTATTATTATCATAAAAAGTATTTTACATAATAGGGATACAAATAGCATTGAAAAGTAATTTTAAAACAAATCATTAATAATTCAACAAATTAACGTCTTATTTCTACAATATTTAATTAAAGCTCGTAAAAGTATTTAAGATGGCTGATAAACAAAATGTCTTGTACAGTACTAATAGCTTGCCAAAAGCCAAGTGATAAATAATTTAAAAAGGTCAATCCTCACTGGTTCATTTTTTATTTAAATATTAAAAGCTTTTATACAAAATATGCTATTATGTTGAATAATATTATTTATTACTTGTTTATGTAAGGAAACTTTCCATGAAACAAAAAATAGCCAATAAAAAATTATAATAAATAAATAAACATGAATTTAATAAAAATTATAATCTAATAAAAATAAAATAACTGCTAAATGGACTATTAAAAGTTGTTAATGGAAAAATTTAACGTAGTAATTATACCACAAAGATATTATTAAAACAGGAGCTTCGATTAACAGCCTAATAACTTATGTAAAGTGTGGTGCATCGAGTTACATTTCAACCCCTCAGTCGGGTTGTCGCGGACGCATGCGCGTGCACCACCGGACGCGTACGGCATATGCGGAATATTAAAGGAGGAAAGAGAAAAAAATTAACTTGTGAAGCCATTTTCGTCTATCGGTCTCAGCCCCCTCACCGCCCGCAGACAGGGTTTCGTCTGACTGTACAGATACAGAGTGAACCGCGCTCTCGCGGCGTACGAACGGTTGGCTTGCGTCACGCGGTCTTCGCTACAGAACATACTTTACGTATCGGACAACCTCGCAACCGGTTTGGCCGGCTCATATGCTTTATACATTTTATGCGACGATCTGTGCTGTGTTACTCGGCCACTACATTTAAAGAGTTTCAGCTTAACATCAAGTGTACCATTTAAGAACTTTCAAGTGTAGTTTGAATCTATTTTACTTTTTAGCGTAGTGCAATCATAACCTTGTCTAAAAGTTATTTCACGTGAGTTGTGTTAAAAGTGTATAAACAAAGTTTTTTTTTGTATTAAGTTGATATACTTTGTGTTCTAATTTACTATATTGTTTATTGTAGTCTTATAAAGATTTGATTACACTCTCATATTTGATTGACATACTTCGCAACTTTGCTGACTTGAAAAATTGTTATCATTGGATCAAAAGGTTTGTTTGTTAATATTAATTAAATTATTTATCATAGCTTCTAATTTCAATTAATGTTTACTTTAATAAATTTATTATTTTATCTTAATTTATATAAGTAACTTTTGCCTTTAAAGAGATTTTAAACTTGTTATTTTTTATATACGCGCATCTATACACAAAAAAAGGTAATTTCCTTTACAAATTAATGAATTTTTAATGGGCAACAATACATTTTACAAAGATATAAAAATATATTTCAAAAAAAGTTATTTTGAAAAGTTATCAAAACTAGCCGGCAATGTTTATTTATGAACCGAAAGCGTTAACCGAGATGCATTCGAAAATAGACAAAGATAATAAAAATCTATACTCTTACCAATAAATTATCAGAAGACGTTCTTTTATTGGAGTAACGAATGGTGAGATGAGAAATGGCGCAACTTTTATAGATAAATCATGTGCTCCCCGACCAAGAAGAACTAAGGGGGCCGTGTATTATGTGTCTGGCTGAGGGACGATCGTCTATGTTATTTAGTTCTTGTTTACTTGCGGATACTCAATTAATGCTTATACTATGATTTTTAATTAAATAAACCAAAGCGACAGATAATTCCTATTTGCATCTCTTTTTGACACACGTAATAAAGTGAGATACATATATGAATCAGCTGTCATTTTACTCCATGAAATTAAAAATCTTATTATAGATTGACTTCAAAAATAACTTGCTTCTAATATTATCATATAATAAAGTTATCTAAGTTTACATATTAGAACTTAATAATAGGCTATAAGCATTTATAAGTTTTGTAATATAAGTATATTTTCACTGTAAAGGTTTGTAATTTGTAAGATGTCAGTATTATTGCTGATAGAGATAGATATTAGAGATGTCATTATAACTGCGACTGAAGCAACCTGTAACGGCTTTTCAGTCGTCGGTACTCTTGAACCTACTTTTGCTTACCATCAGGTAAGTCACGAAAAATGTCGCGTCTCATAAAAAAAACTTCAATAAGGTTAGGGCGAAATGGTGTGCTTCGAAAAATAAAGTATAAAGAGCGCCGACGACTGAAAAATCGTTTCATCATCATCAGTCAGAAGACGTTCACTGCTAAACATAGGCCTCCCCCAGCAGTGAAAGTCTTCTGACTGATGCATTCCACTTGCATTGAGAGAATAGTGGATGTAAGGGAAGCGAGAGTTGTGTCGGGATCGTTAAAAGTGGAGTTCCTGTAGTAATTAAGCCTTGACAATTTGATTGATTACTTGATTAAGAAATTAGACTGATTATGCAGATATTATACAAAATTAAGTAATTGTAAGTTCTTTTATACTTTTATTTTTATTCATGTTATAAGTCCTATTCAAAGACAAAAACAAAAGACAAGAAATGCTCTAAGACCATTATAGGAATATTAGCATTGGCCAAAGTTCATCCGTTTCTAAACTGTATGCTAATAACTTGTTACCCTTATAGGTCAGATAAATTTTAACTCTGATTTAATAATATAATAGTACTTAGTAGTTTTTTTTTATTGTGACACGACATCTGACCTCGACCCGCCTGATGATAAGCAAGAGGAGGTCTTAAAGTGACGACAACTGAAAAAACCGAGTTTGTTCACGGCTGCTTCAGTCACCGTCACTATGCCGGCCAAAGGTGCTTCTTCACGCATTGCTTGAAGGATCCAAGGACATAGGATGGAGATAGTACGCATCATTTAACTATATAACTAGTAACCCATAATAATATAATTCTCTTTTAGTTTTGAAGATCAACATGTAACCTCCAAAGGCCTCACCAAAACTCTTTCCAAATCTTCTGGCTGTGTCGCCATAGCTGAATCGACAGCATCTTCTCTTCTTTTTTTAGTGTCTCTTAACTGATGATGATTGGCAGTCAGCTTCTTACACTCCTCTCTATCAAGCGCTAGTCAAAACAATTGATCAACAGAGGTAACGCCAGTCCACTCGCGGATGTTTGCTTAGCAAGGATTTCTTTCTACAATCAGCGCGTCGTTTGCAAAAATTCTGCGACAATACTTACACTGTATCCTAACCTAACAACTGGCATTGTGAAATCATGCAGATGCCACTTATGACTGTGGTTTTGCCATGTGGTTTTGCATCCAAATTTTTTTTTTGTGACACGACATCTGACCTCGACCTGCCTGATGATAAGCAAGAGGAGGTCCAAGCTAGACGACGACTGAAAAAACCGAGTCAGTTCACGGCTGTCCCAGTCGCCGTCACTATTCCGGCCAAGGGTGCTTCTTCATGCATCGTTTGAAGGATCCAAGGTCGTAGGATGGAGAGAACACATGGGCTGGCAAAGCATTCCACTTGTTCAAATCTACAAAATTCAATTAAGTTCCTTCTAAAGTTCACATCACTGCGCCAAGATCTATCCTATAGTGCGTATTGTATAAAATGAACTTACTTTTTATAAAATAAGAAAATATAATAGGAAAGAAGCCTCTAATGTGACCGTGGTCTAGTGGTAAAAAAATGGTCTCGCAAACCAAGAGGCCCATGGTCTTGCTTGATCCTGGTAAGTCGGTCAATCCTGATACTGATCGATATATTTATGAAAAAATGTATAAAATTACAAAACAGATCTGCTGGTGCTGGCAACAATATATTTAAACAACTGAATAACATTTTTAATATAGTATAGTTTGAAACATGGCCTACAGCGCCAGTGTGAACGATAATTAATTATATAAATATTGTTAAAACTATTTAATATTTTTTTAATGTAACGATGAGCATAATAGTTTTATCTATCGCTCTATGAAGATTCTTTATTAGTTGGTAGTATCTGCAAAAAATACTTAGACTCTTTTTATTTGTCAAATTTACCTCCTGACTCTTGGTATACTATTAAATGGAATTCTGTTTAATAATGTTATGTATATGTACTTAAAACTATTAAGTTGTTTATTTGTTGATACAAGTGCAATACAATTTAATTTATTTTGGCTAGACATATGACATTCAACTTTACGATCTATAGAGGTGATGATACTATCCTGGTAAGCAGACTAGGCAAATGACAGGGTGTCTGTCTTTTGCCTATAAAGTATTTTTCATTTGTTTATTTTATTTCACTTATAAGTAAAGATACTAAAAGTACGCCATAAGTTGTACTAAATATACTTGTGGTCCTCTTGTGGGGAAATTATTTATTATTATTATAAACAGTTGTTATTTATAAATATTAAAGTAATTTTACAAGTAAACAACGAATCAAAGTTAAAAGTTCCTCTTAATAAAAAAAGAAAATCCTAACACAGTGTTTGGATTTTTTAGTGTTAATTAATATTTGAATGTAAATAAATAAAACACATCAGCTATGCATAATAAAATAACTTTTTATCTAGATTTAGGTGACAGTCTTAAAATGGTTCTCCATTAACAAGAAACTACAACATGCAATTTACAACGAGGATTAATAATATATAATAATTACAGTACTATGATAACTACAAAATTCACCATATTTTTATTTCATTTACTTAAATCCACTTTTAATTTAAAAAAAATATTCGTTTTCTTGTTTAAAATTATATTTATATTTTTTTATGTAAAAAAGAACAATATTTAAAAACTCACCAAAACTATTAAAAGAGTAGCTTTTTTAGAAAGAAGATCGTCCTTCAAGTAACTCAACAAAAGCACCCAGAAACGGAAATTGGACTGCTAAATAGGCTAACGTTCGATGAGCCGTAAAATCGATAAAAATTGATGAAGTATTGTCTACTCAGCACCTTTTCTTTTAACATTTTTATGTACATAGGTATTTTAAACACTCTATAAATGTATAATATTTAAAGATTTTGAGACATATTTTCTGACATATTTTCTGAGGCAATGTATGCGCCAGTATATGTAAAAAAACTGCGACTTAGTATCACGTATTTGAAGTATTTGTAGTTCAAATCATATCACAGAATTTTTAGGTACTTCTTCGACTTCCCCTTGCTTCCCTTGATAGTAAATCAGGTCAGATGGCAAGTAACAATAAACAAATTTTCAATTTTCCAAATTTTTAAACACTTACTAGGAACTAAAAAAAATATTATTTGGGGAACTCGAGCCTGGTTCTAGAATATGTAATGAAAAATATACAATAGGAATAATAATGGTGTTACCGGAGATATAGGAGAAACCCAATTTAATTGTCGGCTTTATTTTAATTTGCGCTAACAAGGGGCATGAGTCAAATATCGGGTGTCAACCCGTAATTACTGGAAGCAATAAAATGGACATTTAAGTTCCCACGTTACCGGAAGCTAATACTAGATCGCCACGCTTCGGTACGTGAGCTCTTTGACTATTGTCCCTTTGTCCCTAGTTAGCTTCGTCAGACGCGTCAAAGAGCGGCTTTCTTTGTTCTTCACCATTTCATCGCACTTCATATTTACGCCTAACTAATTAGGAAACTTATTTATAAAAAAAATAACACTCCCTAATACGTATATGTTACAATTATTAGGCACATACAGTACTTAATAGAATCAAAATTCTAAGTTATTTAATCGTATTAAAACGGTAGTCATGATAAATACGGATCTTTAATTAATTAATACGGTGTAACGGTTGTATACTAATGGGAATCTAATGTTATATAATAGTTTGTATACCAAGTTTAGTTGCTACAAAGTTCAAGAACACCGAGACCAGAAACACTAGTGAAATTTGCATTCCCGCTTCGCTTCGACAAGGAACAACGCCTAGGACCACCCGCGTTGTCTTCACTTCGCAATACAATCGCAACTTTATCCCCGAGCAACAAGATTTCAATTTACTTATTATATAGCTATTTTATCATATCGTTTGCAGTAAGACATTCTACTATACCTATCTTTATTGTACTCGGTGTATTAAGGAGGCAACGATATTGACTTTCATCCAGCTCATCTCGGGTAATGTTCAAATCAAACTAATCAAAGCTCGCATTTTTCATTGAACATTATCTCTTTGTTTATTTATTAAATTTAGTATTCTTTTCCTTAGTTTATCATTTTTTTTTAACAAAACAAAACAGCTGCAGGAACGGGCGGTTCTCATTAGCAGTCGAAATAAAAAATACTTCGAGGTAATAAATTTTAGCGAGGCTCAACGTCCAAACGTTTACGGTTTCTTTTAATTTGGTTGCCATTGTCAAAGCATCCCGCTGAGCGGCTCCTTCGATTTCTTGCGAGTGTTCCTGCTGTTTAAAACATTATTTCTTATTAGACGATTATAGAAGAGAAATAAGAAATTGTTTGGAATAATTTACCGATTTAAATACGCAAATTTATAATTTTATATTTATCCTTCTTTATTAGTTTCATACGATCTCATTTATAATAAACTACCTGTCTTTGATTATTTAATATACCTATCATAATTATCTTTAAAACAAAAGATTAATTCACCTCAGATCAATAAGCGTCATTATTTACTATAATGCATAAGATTCAATTTAAAATACAACGTGCAAATACGGGCATCTTCGCATACCTCAAGTAGATATATCGTACCAAACTGTTTATTTAATTTATGGTAATCATTCAAGGGAATGGTCGGCAAAGGCTCTGCGGGTGTGGATAAGATGAATGACGTTGCATGTCCCTACTCACAAGAGAAAATAGTGCGGGTGAAATGAGCCGTATACACCTATGTAATGGAAATTAAATAAGCCTAAAAGCCCTTAAAAACAACACTATCAACTCTTGTTATTTTACGAGAACATCTGTAAAGTAACGCAGATGTTACTGATTTGTATTTTTTAACGATGTATTGTTTCTTTGTTATCGAAATACTTTTGTTTATTAACCAAAATATGACACGTGTATTGCAATAGACTAACACCAAGTGTTACCCATCTGTGGAGTGTAGAACGTGCCGATTCGGTCGCACATTAAAATTCCCACACATAGGATTGAATGAAAATAGACCCAAAAAAAGGTTTGGGCCTTTTTGAGCAGCCCGTACGGCCCCTTTTTCTACTCACAACAAACAAGCAGGTAAGCGAATCTTTACGATCCTTACTATATGAAATATGTTATTTTCGCCGGAGGATTTTACATCTTATTACTGCAGAATAAAGAAGAAGTTTATAAGAATGAACGTTCATAACCGCTTGTGAAGAAATTTTGGTTATAGAAAAAAAAACTTTATTTCCTTTATTGCTTGAGCAAATAAATTCTATTCCTATGGGAGACGACGTGTTATCGTTCTGTTATTGCTAGATGTCTAGGTACGAGAATGGGAACTTCATTGGATTGCACTCTTTTATTACTTTAGGGTTTATTTTGTGCGATTTGTCTTCCACGTTTTTCGCAATATTCTTTTATTTCAAATTGAACTTTTACATGTTACTTTTAATGGTTATCTGTTACAATTTATACATTGTACTAATTCTAAATTTGGATGTGGATGTGAGAACATAGAATATTGTATTCCCATATTTGATTGGTTATGTTGCATCTATCTATTACAATAAATTGTAACTTCGTGTCTGCATTTCGGCTAATCATTCTAAGGCCTCTAAACCGGCTACGACAGCGGGCATTCCAACATCGTTTGTGTTCAAACAGAGAGACCGTCACCGACCGCTGCGGACGCATAATCAAAACAGACATTGTGTTGAAAGTGTCATGTTGGCGTGACACACACAAAGTCACCATTGGGTATGAGACCTATGTGAAACTATGTACATAGTTGGTGCCTTATACAATTTGAATAAACCATAAGTACTGAAGCACTGAATATTCTAGCTGTGTATTCCGTGAGAGGAAACAAAGAAATAGAATAAAAATGTAGTTTAACCAAAACAGAGATTGATTTTGCATTATCATCATAATATAAATAATATAAGGAACAAATAAAAACTAATAATATTTGGGTAGTAATGAAATACAACACCAAATATTTTAATTTTATCAGCATTCACTTTATACGTGTGCGGTTCAAGTGTAATAGGTAAGGCGGTGGTTCCGTCCACACCAAGCGAGCAATCATAACAATAATGTTATGATAGGCCAGACGGTCGCTCTGTCTTGTTTATTTTAAACACTCCGGTAACAGCTAAGTAAGATTATCTTTCCTGTAATACTATAGCTTTAAATTGTCTTTACCAGAATTAGGAATCGTTGTTTAACCATTCTCTATGTTAAACACAAACCAACTAAAGTGTTTAATTGCTTACTAAAAGTTTAAATTCAGATTTGAAAACACATTCCACTTTATAGGTGTCAATAGTTGATGCTGTAAATGCCACCGGCACGGAAATAGCTGAAAGTTAGGAAATGTAGCCGACTGTGCCGGTCGACAATTGCACATCAACTAACTCACTTGAATTCAATTAAGATAAATTAAAACTTTATTTAGAAACATATTTAAGTAATATAAATTTATTGTTAAAATATATTCACATTAACACCTTTGATGTTTTCTTCCAAGTAACTTATCATGCCTTATTGTTAATAATAGTATCTCTGAATAATAGAAGCGGTAAATCTAGCTTGGAATTTTTCTAAACTCCATTCAAAAAACTATTTTAAATAATTTATATCATAAAATGTATAGTTAATTTATATGTCATATGGTCATATATTAAAACTTTATTTTCATGGTAAATGTGAGAAATTTATTCGGCAATTATCGTCAGCGTTTACGGTGTAAATGACTGTGATTTGATATTATAATATTTATCTCTATCATCACAAACTATCGATTTAGAAAGTTATATATTTGTTAATATATTCTATTTAATATCTTTGATATTCGATTTTCTTTTCTCAGCGCTTAGATTATTATTTGATTAAACGAGTTTTCTTACTATTCGGAGTTTAGGAGTGTCATTTATTTGAAATTAGGTGTTATTAAAAAGATAATATTGTGTGTAACGTTAACCGTAATGTCAATGTAAATGATATTATTAATGACAAACTTTCTTTGTTCCGTGCTTTGTTCAAGTTTTCATTGAACTCTGCGTTCATTTAATATTTATCAGAGTCGTTAGGTATATGGAGTCTATTATTTTGATATTATTGGGTCAACTTGTATATTGATTTCAATTTATTTTCATTGAGTTGTAATTTGAAATGGCGTTCGGTTGACTCCTGAGCTTCGGCGTGCGAGCGGATCGAAGTTTACGGCCTATAAACTCTTTATTGCCCATTGTCGACGAATATTACTTAACCCCCATGACTTATGAAGTAATAAATTTGGTACTATTATACCGTCAGTAGTAAAATACTCAGTTGATGCATCAAAGAAATTAAGCCCTCAGGTTTAATGCGAGTTCCAGGTGAAATTATTCCGTCGTCTTCCCCTCTTTGTTATATCTCTATCCTCGTACGTAGGAATTTAATGTTCATTCCATAGTTTACACTCAACTTATTCACAATTTTCAAGATATTTAACTCAGTTGAAACGTGAACTGATTCAATTCAAATTATAATCGTAATGCATTCCAGATCAATAGATGAACCCGTGAGATAAGCTTAAAATATCATACAATACCGCGGCTGTAAATAACTTATTTGTAATTGCGGAGCTTCGATTGTCTGTTAGTAAAAGAAGGAAGCCATGTTGGATCGCCGCAAATACTCGTAGATGCTATCATCTCTTGTGCCTGGCTCCGCTTTCTGTTTTAAATCGTTTAGGTACATAGATATATAGATACGTGCCTACTATGACCAAATAGGTACCGCGATGATTGCGTGTTGGATATTCTTTACGCTTTAGATCAAAGATAAAACTTTGTTTGTTAAATAAAGAGTACAGTGTTATAAAAAACGTAGACTCGTGACGGTTGAATGGATAATTGAAATACTTGCTGTACTTATACATACCAACCTCATTTAGTAGACAGTTATTTCGAAGTGAAAGATACACTTAAATAAAAAATGTCACAGTCCAGTCTGCCAATACGGGTACGGGGTAGCACCACCACTTTTGAGTGAACATACCGTGAAGTGATTCAGTTGCGTTTCGGGATCAGCTTGAAAGTTGCCGGTTTCAACTGGGCCGGCACATAATGGATGCGACTGGTACTTGTAATTATTTAACTGTAGTAGCAGTCGCCTTTATTCGTAGGCCTCACTCCAGTTTAACATCAGGGGGTTCTATAAAACATCGAGCTACAACTATATTTAATAAAAATAAACCACTCAAAAAAAACAAAATCGTTGACACGTCTAAAAAATCCATTAAATAAACGCCGATATAATTTTGTATTCACGCAACAAAAATATTTGTCAAAGAACCCTCTCCAAAAAGAATTCTCGAGTACCTAGAGCGGGAGAATAATGGTTGTGGGGCCCCATCTGCTGAGGCATGAAGCTATCTTCACAACAGAATGCTTAGACTCTCTGCTTCTAATATTGGTCGTCTTTTAGCCAATCCATTGTGCTCACAATACGCTTGTTATATTAATGCGATAAACATCTTTCGGATCAAATTTTGCTCAGTTTTTTTTTCAAACCCAATTTCTATTGTCAATAGAATAACACAGAGTAAAAGGTTGAAGATAATGCACCTTTTTGAATTAGTGCTCCTTTTCAATTTGCATCATATGACACACGTTCTATTATAATAGTGTAATTATTATTATATTGGTATTTAAGTAGACACTACTCAATTTATATAGAACAATTTATATAGAACACGAAGAGTATACGATAATACGCAATAACTTTATAATTTTTCATTACTTTACCTACTAAACACGCCTCGCATATAAACTTTTATAGACTAATAAATAAATAATTGGTAATAAAACAATACATTCAATTATAATATTATTTTCTTGGTGATTATATTTTTATGTGTATTTCTTTTGCAAGAATGACAGTACCCTGTATAGAGTGTATAGAACCATACGTATACTGTTTCATTGTTTACATACTTTAAAAAACTATTTACTTTTGATGTTTTTATATTGTTTTCGAGGTGTATAATTCTTTTGCACTATCTATTGTCTAAATTGTTTGACCTTAGTAGTGGGAAGTATCATAGGATTCAAAATTTTAATTTAAATTTTAAAAATTTAAATTTGCAATCCGTGATAATATAAGTAAATCTAACTTTTTCGTAGAGCCTACTATATCTTACTCTATTAAATATGTGTTTACACGTATATGTATTATATCTTAGAATTTATATAGGTCTTTGTTACAAATTGCTAGTAATTTTTGTTATAAAAATACAAAAAGGAGAATCACAACTTAAGGATTCATATTCGTAATATAAATATCGTATGCTATAATATTCTTTATCGCGATGACATGATTGTCGAGATATTCTTAAAGATATCGCGACAAGACACAGACAATGCAACTTTGTGTCTGTATGAATAATTGCCGTATTTAACTGCAAACATTTGCCGTGCCACAATAGACTATTTAGTGCATGAAAGACATTTTAGCGTATCATTGTAACATCGGTAGGTACTCGTATATCTTCGTTGGAAACGCTTAAACAAAACGCCCGGGAATTGCTTCGTACATGGGTCTTATAATAGTTAAATTAATTTATATTTAGGTTAAAATACAAACTATAATGTATTAGTGCTACCACATTTAATTATATTTATTATTTACATTAATAGTCATACGAGTGTAGAGTGGTAGGCAGTCAGTTGGTGGTCATTTCCCCAGTCCGCCGATCCGGGGTGGTACCACCACTTACAAGTCTACAGACGGCTACCACGTAATTTCTAGTTCCAACTAGGACAGCATAGTGGATACGACTGTTACTTGCAGGTCTTTCACCGTAGTAGCTGTCGCCTTTATTTGAGGACTGCACTCTAAATTATAATAAAATTAGCCCATTTAATTATTGTCTTACTGCTGAATAAAGGCCTTTCTTTTTTTCCATAAATCACGATATGAACTATTTTTTTATTATAATGTGACACGACGTTTGACCTTGACCCGCCTGATGATAAGCAGGAGGAGATCCAAGAGTGACGACGACTGAAACAATCGAGTTAGTTCACGGCTGCCTCGGTCGCCGTCACTATGCCGGCCAAAGTGCTTCATACACATCGCTTGAAGGAGTCAAGGTTATAGGAGGGAGAGAACAAATGGGCTAGCGCAAAGCATTCCACTTGTCGATTGTTCTACACAGAAAAGACGCAACGAACTTATTAGTTCGACTATCCTAGGAGTACATCACATCTCGCCATCTCCATTTGGGCTTACTGCGATGACTTCTGCAATCTTTAGACTTTGCATACATCAAATACGCGGCAGAAATAACCATAGTGCCCAGTACCATTTCAGTTTGGTGGCAACGTCGACACTCTGGAGCGCAGTATGGTGTTTCGTTTGTCTGTGAGTTTCACGCCTAAAATACTGCGCTCCATTAATTTTGATTAAGGTTAAATTATATACTTTAAAGGATTAGTGCTAAATAAACCTAGATTAAATTTATAGTTATAGTTATATATATCAGTGAAATGTTCCTTATGCAATAACTTGTTTATGTGTAGCTTTACAATTATGGGTCTATAAAAGTTTTATAATGTACTGTGTTCATACATTTCCGTCTATTTATATACATTTATTACCTGAACGTAGAACGTGGATAATACATGTACTATCTACACATTATATCGTAAAGGTAAGGATCGAATTAAAAATAAAAAATTAAAAAAAGTTTGTTCTCGACTTGCCTGATAGTAACGTAAAGTAAATAACCGGAGATTTTATTTTATTTTTATTGTGACTCGACATATGACAGCACCCCGCTTGATGTTAAGCCAAAGTGTGGTCCATGAATGGATGTCACTGCTTCTACAATTCAATAACTGTGAGTAGCAATCACATCCACTATGTCGGCCTAGTTGGAACCGGCAACTTACAAGCTGATCCCGAAACGTGACCAAATCACTTCACGGTCTGTATACTTGTAAGTGGTGGTACTACCCCGGATTGGCAGACGGGTACCACTCTTTGATAACCAGACCCGAATAAACTTTTTTTATTAACAAATAATACAAATAAAAGCTATGAAACAAATATTTGCTCCGACCGGGAATCGAACCCGGGACTTTACGCGCAACAAACCAATCGCTAAACCGTTCGTCCACGCCTGTCGTCAAATAAATCATTCAATCAAAAATGTCACGCCTTTTCCCCACAGGGATAGGCAGAGACGGAGAGATTGAGTTATTAAATTGCTGAAAATCTACTAATTATTACTATGAATACATAAATTTCGATTTGTCTTTTTATCATTAAGAGTAGTTCCAAGAACGCCGACGACAAAAGAAATTCCACTCAGTTTACAGTTGCCTCAGTTGACATCTCTAGGTCAGCCAAAGGTAGTGAGGGCATTTTTCTACTGGACATATGACAGCACCCCGCCTGATGTTAAGCTGGAGTGTGGTCCATGAATGGAGGTGACTTCTACCACGGTTAAATAACTGCAATCAGTAGCAGCATACACTATGCCAGCCTAGTTAAAACCGGCAACTTACACGCTGATCCCGATACGCGACTGTGTCACTTCACAGTGTATGTACACTTGTGAGTGGTGACTGGCTGTCTACCACTCTTAAATAAAATCTCAATAAAAAATGGCGAAATAACTTCGCAGACATATATAATATATATGGCTATGTCTACTTCACAGTGGAAATGTATTTGGGGTGAGATGAAAACTTTTACATTTTGTATCCATATTTTATTTTGATTGCTGTGTGTGAAAGTAATGAACGCTTTAAACTTTGCCATTGTATATTTTTATGCAATGTAATATTTTACAAGCTTTGTTCGTATTTTTAGTTACGTTTTTACTTTTTTTTTAAATATTATAAGAGTAAAAAACTAATAAGTGTGATAGGCAGTTGGTGGTCATCCGGGGTGGGGCCACCGTAGACCAAGAGCGTCAGACTGTCAAGAACCTCAGCTGCGTTTTGGGTTACAACCACAGATAACTATTATACTAGTAATACAGATAGGACAGCTGCTTTGACTTTGTTGACTGAGTTCTAAAAGTTCACACGCAGCGCTAGCGTCGAATATGACTGATATTGACAAGCTGATTTTGGAAATCAAAATGGACGAAGGAAATCAAAATGGCTGCATATCGACGAGTTCTTCGCAAAAAGAAAAATTCTTCCTTTATTTATTTTAAATAGAAATCTTATATTATGATAATAAAACAAAACAGTTTATTTTAAAATATATATATTATGTTTAGTACTTTTCTAATGCCAACTTTTGTGGCATTTCCATTTTCAAAAGAAACTTTTCCTGGATTGATCTGTTTAGCAATATATTAATTATGTTGCATCAAATGTGTAGCTTATCTCTTAAACATCGTATACTGCATGATAGTTCTTCAACATTGCAGCTATATGTATGGTCTTCATGTAATTCTAAAACAAACATCAACATTATAAAAGCCTTATCAACCTACAAACATTAAATGACTTTTCTATTGTTACTATTGCAAATAAGTATGCGATATTTTAGTAAAACTTACCGGGTGTACATAATATTCTAAAAACAACTTCTTCAGCAGATGGTAATAACAGAAAACTAAGTAACAAAAACACAATGAAAATAACACGCAAGAAGGACGCGAACGCCATTTTCACTCCATAGTAGTGATGTGCATAATCGAATGACGATAATCGAATTAATTCATTTCAGTAATCATTCGACTTAGTTGATTGTTAATAAGGATTAGTTATTAACAATCAACAACGGAGTTTATTGAATAATTACAATAAACTCCGTTGTAATTATTTACTAGCATACATTCGTTTCAAAAATTAGCTTTTCAACAATTCGAATAAATTGATTAAAAATTAGTATTATGGATTTATTGCAACTACTACTGTTTTATTAAACAAAAAGTAACAACAAGCGTGTGCGAGCAAGATGATCGTCCGCGTATTAAAGTAAAACCAAACTAATATTTAAAAACAATCATTCAATTAGACACAAAGAAATAAATAAGAAAAAAAATGTTTTTTTTTTGCTTGTCGTAGATCTGCGACAATGGCATACGACGAGTTAATTTAATCAGATAAAAATAAAATGTATAATGTAAATGTATTAGTATTATCATTCGATTATATTAGTTCAATAATTAATTGGTTATTCGATTAATGAAATTATTCGACTTGCACATCGCTACTCCGCTACTACTGCAGCGCTTCGTGTGAACTTTAAGAACAAAGCTGTCACCCCCCTGGTTACAACTAGGCCGGCATAGTGGATGCGACAATTATTTAACAGCAGTTATTCACTAAGCGCACTTCTGGTTAACATCAGGCGAATACTCGCAATAGAACCTAATAGTAACATTAGGCTTGCCTGTAAAGGCAACTTGTATCCCAATGCGCTATTCCAGCCTTTTCTTCTACATTTGATTTACGTTTAGCACATAGAATTTATGTGTAATTAAATAAATAATAACATTAAATAATGGTAAATTGTAAATAAAGGTTTAGCTTTCTAAAACTGCGACTAGATGGCGTCACTGTAGTTTAAAAACGCAGTTAAAAACTTTTCATTATAAAGAATTTTCGTGAGAGGAAAAGAATTCTCAGATGGTGGACGGACAAAAACGCTGCATGATAATGTTTCCCAGTACTACAGATTACTGCGTAGAAGCATAAAACATTCTAAGGAAGTATGCTTATTTCAGATTTTTTTATTAGTTTAGTTTAGCTTTTTTTTGCATTAGTTTAAAATCATAATCAGCCAGAAGGCGTCCACTGGTGAACATAGGCCCTTAGAACGCCATTTCGAACAACAAGATGCCAGTTGCACCTAATGGGAGGCCTACAATAATGTGAACTATTTTTTTTACTTACCCGTTTAAATTTTTGGTTTGTTATGCATTAGTTATAAAAAAAGCAAGCTCAGCTGGTAGCTACTTACTAAGAATTTCATACCATGTCGTATATACATTACGGAGAAATGTTGCAAACTCAAACTGATTTATGTAAGTCACGTTGTTTGCGAAGATGGCAAAATATTGAATCGAGTAAATTATTCGTTGCACAACGTAAATGTCTGAAATTTGATTTAGTACATCCCCCGGAGAGTTTGTTATTAAATATGCAATTTTGTATATATTTTTCCAAAGACATTTATTACGGGATAACATTTATTCGAGGCATAAATATAAAAAAATACTTAAATGGAAAATAGAATTTCTTGAAGTCTATTATCTATACATACATACTTATTACATATTTCATTTATAATAGGTACATAGAACTTTCTTATTTAGTCAGCGAATTAACATTTTATTATTGTGTAAAATATCACGCCTTTGCTCCGACAGAGATAAACAGATAGGCCACTTCTTATCAAAATATATTATTATTCTGATTTTCTTTATTTTAGTTAATTAGATCTTGATTTACCTAATTATTATTAAGCAATTCTGTAACGAGTATTCAAATTTACCCATTCATATGTTTTTACCAAATCTTGTAAACTTTCTCAAAATATTGCTTTGCTCTACGAGTATGAGTGACCATTCTCTTCTACAAACAATTGAGTATATATTTGACTATGTCTAATTTTTTATACTTTAACTAATTATTAAAAATTAGGTTCTCTACTTTGAAAATGATCCAAGCTACATTACAACTAGTCGCAAATGCAGTTTCTCAAGGAATGCTTATTAAATTAAAGTGTGAAGTTGTTTGACGTCGCGCTGCGCCGCACTGTAGCATGGTTCCGTAGGCAGTGAATAAGTAATGGTACTTAGAGAACTTGAAGCCGAAATTTTCAATAGTTTCTGACGTTTAAATAAGTTTTGCGTATATTAATATTAGTGTATATTACTGGATTAGTGTATATTATTTATATTAAATATCTATCTACATATTTAATATAAATCCGCCTACATTTGTTTGATTGTACTCTGTAAGTTTATAGCAATTGTTAAATACCTAGATATTACATTATCTAAATTGAATAAGTAAATCATGCGATAGGAGGCTAAATCATATAAGAAAATCATATCTTTACATGTCTTAAAAAACTTGCAGTTGGCCGCAAAAATACTTTTACTTCATAAACCACGTAACCTCAGAAAAAAAAGTCCTTTAAGACATGTAAAGATATGATTTTAGATTTCTATGATTTAGTCTCCTATCGCATGATTTAATTATTCAATATCTTTATTTAGATTATTTTAAACCGCCGACATTTGGAAAGCTTCGCAGCCGTGTCTTTCTGCGTTCACGATGGCTGCATGCTTTCACAACTTGCCGGATTAAAATAATCAAATGCGATAGTAAGCCGTAATTTTTTATATATTGGATTAATTTTTTTATAAGTTTGTTATTTCGTATTTACATTTGAATACAATAAACACAAACCGATCATAGGTTTGTTGCCTGTGTTCATTCAGTAACGATTAAGTATTTAATATTATAAATTATAACGAAAACATATTATATATTTCTACTGATTTGTATTTAGTATTTTTTTTAATGTAGCTCTGTATTTGTATTTATTCATATATTCATACATGCTTTTTGAGGTAAATATTTTATTTAGTTTATTAAGAAAATAAAACATTCGCCATCTAAGCTGAACACGTCCACCGATATAAAGAAAACACTACGTCCATATAAATAAAAAACAACGCTTTTATATTACCTTAAGTGAATCTATTTAAATAAATGTCTATTAGCTCTTGGAGTATAAGGATCGAGTCAGTGAATGCGCGGAGTTAGCTTGATGGATTTATGGTCAGGGCAGGGCGTTTGCTGTTCGTAATCCGCGTATTGTACGGTTTGCGTTACACTAGCATTAAACTTACTTGCTGCTCTAATATTTATTCTATCACTTAGTACGTCCTTTAAGTGAGTTATTTATTGCACGAGTTATTCACTTGAATAGGTATACCCGTTGACCGTTGCTTTAATTTACTAACTCTATTTAATTTTTACTATTTAACTATCTATTTTTTATCTATAATTATCTATATTTATCTTTTAATCTATAATTTACTAAGTTTAAATGGATAATTTGTTCTCACGGAAAAAATATATCTTATCTTTATCTTTGGAATATATTTTCAATCATTTTTAAAGCTTGTTATGTTTTACAAAAATTTTTTATTGGCTAAAATACTTTCTTATGTTTAGCCTAATGAATAAGTTATACTTGCATTATTTTTCATGGATACTTTTATAAAGAGGTATTTTAAAAACGGTGTTATAGTATTCTGTATTTATTTCAATTACTTACTTATACTCCTAAATTGTTTTAAACTTTTATTTGTACTAAACCAACCAAATTGTCACGCCTATTTTCCATATAGATAGGCAGAGACAATGGAGCATATTTATTAATACAATTATAAATTATTGTTATGTTGGATTTAGAATTAAACGAACCATTTATAATCTTAAAAAAGTAATACTAAATCACGTTGTAAATAAACAGTCTCGGATCCAATTAATATGTATCAAAACTGATAACAAAACGTGTCCAAGTTCTGACTTTGGAGTGTGTATATAGAGTGCGTGTGACGAAGTATGATCAACAAGTGCAAATAAGAATTATATTTAATATTTTACGCCGACTTGCTTATATTAAATACGTCAATATAATGTGTGTCAATAGATAACATGGATATCGATACAGAATTAAATAAAACTATACTAGTAGACCGGATTTCAATGGTATAATGGTTTAAAATTTGGTAGTCGATGGTAATCCCATCATTCGTACAATAGCAACCTATGGAAGATTATATTATTTTTCTATCTTTTCTGAATAATTTTGTAAACATACTCGCAACTCTTACGGTAAAAATTAAAATACATACGGCTTTAAATTAAAATAATAATATCTCATTCGATCTTCTTAGTGCTATACCATAAAATAATCCATGTCACAGTTGCTCACTATGTGCACAAGAGGCGTTGAGTTGCATGCGCTCTCTATTGTATACTTTAAGGTTCTAGTGTATTTGCATTTTGCCAACGTTTTCATTTGTACGGGTTTACACCCCAACAGCTCGGGTTAATTGGCACGAAACGTCGAGTGCCGGTGCTACGTTTGCCAGTCTGATAACACGTTCTCTACGAGTCGCCACTTGGTAAAGAAGTCAAGTGAAGATCCTTTTTCTTGTAATGTTACCAAACGACTAGAATATATACGAGTGTTTTAATACAATATCTTTATTGAATTGAATACTAGACATTTGTGATAAAATTTTATTGTTTATTGGCAATGATCATTAACAGATACTATTAACTAAACAACAGTTGCTCATAGGTAGTAAATAATGAACTTTCATCATGCCTAACAAAAAAATTGACATTAAAAAGATTTTGGATTATCGCGTTTTGGGATTAGCTTGAGAGCTGTCGGTTCCAACTTTCTCGGCAAACACATACAGTCGTCTTCATTTAAGCTTAACATCAGGAGGGGAGCATATGCCGAAAAACTATAAAGAAAAAGAAAAATCTGCGTATGTAAGTATACATAAATATACGGGTTCTCTCATGATGTTTCTCCCGATCGTACTAATCCCGACCCTTTCTTTAGATTATCATTAATAAAATTATCATTAAATAAAAGTATATAAAAAAATAAAAGTATAAGAAAATGTTTATGAAGCCTCGTTACATTGTAGTTTACTATCCAATTTTACGTCACAAAGTGACTTGTTAAGGATTATTATACTAATCTTTTCCAGTAATAATAATAACATTGCCTAGATAGTTCAATAGGCAGCTTTCATCTCATCGTTATTATGTTATAGATAACTAAGTAGGTACATTTTGTACTTCGCAATAGCTATATTGATATTCTAGTTGCTTTTGATAAATGGATTCATTGAAGACGATTCAATCCCTTATATTATTAAACTAAATACATTGATTAATCCATTAGGATGATATTATCGAAATATAATTATTTCTTGAGGATTGACTAGAATTTTTGGCTAATATTTATTAAAGCGTTGAATTTATATCTTTATTTATATATATTATTGTTTATTTGTATGATATTATGTTTAATATATTTATGTAAAATCTCTTATGTTATTGAAATGACCTGCATCTTATTTATTGTCTGTTTAGTCTCGAAGGTTATGCCCTAGCATCAGACTATTAACTTCTAACTATCCAATCAAATCAAATTGTCATGAATTTTTCCCACAGGGATAGGCAGAGACAATGGAGCGCTACTTGCCACGATCCTTACACAACTCCCTCGCTTCCTTCACATTCACAATTCTTTTCATACAAGCATCTCTGCCTATCCCTGTGGAAAAAAGGCGTGACAATTTGATGGATTGAATGATTATTTTGCTAAGTAAAGCAAAAGTCACCAAAATCTTTTTTATTTTAGATGTAAAAGCTGTTATTATTATATTATATTTTTTCAGTATGGTAACAAAATATGTTGGTACCACTGTATGTAAGTAATGTTGGTACTACTGTGTTATCCGAATAAAGTGAGTCTTGAAAAACCACCAACGTGTTTTAATAGGTTATGGGCCTATATTCGATTTTTTATTGATTTTCCGATAAAAGTGTTCAGTTTTCGCGTAAATATGAGTAATCATTTTATTCAAAGTGTCCCAAAATTAAAGGGCAGAGAAAACTATGACGAATGGAGTTTTGCTGTAGAAAACTTATTGATACTCGACGGCATGGATCATTGCATCAAGCCGGACCACGCTAAAGAAATCAAGCCAGAAAATGATATAAAAACCAAGGCGAAGCTAATATTGACTATTGAACCAGGATTGTACGTACACATCAAGGACACTGAAACATCCAAGGAGTTATGGAGAAAACTGAAAAATATGTTTGATGACTCGGGATTTTCTAGAAAGATATCCTTGCTGAGACATTTAATCTCGTTGCGTCAAGAAAACTGCGATACCATGACGACGTATGTTACGCAGGTTATAGAAACAGCTCAGAGGTTAAAAGGTACAGGATTTGCAATCACGGATGAATGGATTGGGTCATTGCTATTAGCAGGTTTGCCAGATAAATATACTCCAATGATCATGGCGATAGAACATTCAGGTATATCTATAACTACAGATGCAATAAAATCAAAGTTAATTGATTTGGAGGTTTCGAATAATCGTTCTGAAATGAATTCGAATACTAGCAACGCTGCATTCACTGCGAAGAAGTCGCAATCAAATACGATAAAATCGAAGAAGCACAACACTAGACAATATGGCGGGAATACGTCAAAACTGTCAGGCGAAAAGAGCGTGTCGTGCTATAATTGTAAACAAAATGGTCATTATCGAAACCAGTGTCCTTTATTGCAAAAGTAAAGGCATTCAAATGCTTTTAGTGTAGTTTTCCTGAGCGGAGAATATAATAAAAGTGAGTGGTACGTAGACTCAGGTGCGAGTACGCACATGACGGCGAACAGAACGTGGATAGTAAATGCCAGTTCACCGAAATTATCAGAAATTATTGTGGCAAATAACATGAAAGTGCCAGTTATGTGTTCCGGAGATGTGCATATAACGACATATCCGTGTATGAAACCAGAGGATGTGTATGAAATCACAGTTAAAGATGTACTATGTGTGCCAAGCTTATCGACCAACCTGTTATCGGTGAGTCAGTTAATTAAAAATGGAAATAGTGTTGTTTTTGAGAACAACAATTGTTATATTCGTAATACGAAAAATGAATTGGTAGCTACTGCAGAATTAATAAACGGTGTTTACAAACTAAGAACGAAGGTGGACACAGATTGTTTATTGGCAGTACCAGGAATAGCAAGTGCAAAGTTATGGCACAGACGACTAGCACATATTAACAGTTGCGATTTAAATAAAATGAAAAATGGCATTGTAAATGGTTTGTCATATCCCGATACCAGTGACATGATGAAAGAAAAATGTGTAACATGTTGTGAAGGCAAACAGATGAGATTACCATTTTCACATGTGGGACAGAGAAGTTCAGAGACACTACAGATTATACATGCTGATGTATGTGGTGCTATGGAAACAAAATCTATCGGAAATGCAAGATATTTTCTTCTATTTGTTGACGATTACAGTCGTATGACTTTTATATATTTCCTAAAAAACAAAAATGAAGTTTTGAAGATGTTCAAGGATTTTAAAGCAATGGTTGAGAACCAGCAAAATAATAAAATAAAGATACTTCGTACAGACAACGGCGGTGAATTTTGTAATGCTGATATGGAATCATTTTTGAAAGCAGAAGGAATAATACATCAAAAAACAACTGCTTACACGCCAGAACAAAATGGTGTTTGTGAGAGAGCCAACAGAACAGTGGTGGAAAAGGCAAGATGCTTACTTTTTGATGCAAATCTGGATAAAAAGTTTTGGGCAGAAGCCTGCAGTATGGCAGTGTATCTCAAAAATAGGTCTATTTCATCTACGTTAGTGAATAAGACACCATATGCATTATGGCACAACAAAAAGCCAGACTTGGGTAATATTAGATTGTTTGGAAGTGCAGTTATGGTCCATATTCCAAAAGAAAGAAGATTAAAGTGGGATAAAAAGTCAGAGAAACATATTTTGGTTGGTATTTCTGAAACCACCAAAGGATATAGAGTTTATAACCCTAAGAATAATAATATAAGTATTAAACGAGATATTGTTATAGTGAATGAAGGTGAAACTCATTACAAAAATGAAAATGCTATTTGGATGTCAAATGATATAAAAGAAGATGAGAATTTAGAGAAGAATATCATAAAGAGTGATGAACCTTCACAAGAAACAGAATCAGAGACAATAGAAAGTCGAGATTCAGTGGGGGAATCTATTTGTGAATCTCTGGACAGTTCAGAATCATCATCTTGTAACACAGATCCAGAAAATGGAGATGACACTCTTACCCCAGACACTGAAGACAAGGTCAATGAAGACGGAGATGATAAAAGGGTGCGAAAAGCTCCAGAACGTTATGGTTATAATAACCTATGTGTATCAAATGAATTTCCAGGAGATGAAGAGTTAACATTTTCTGAGGCACTTAATGGACCAGAAGCTCAGCATTGGCAGCAAGCGGTGCAAGAGGAGTTACAGTCATTTGAGTACAATGATGCATGGGAACTTGTTGAAGTCACCAGTGATGCATCAATAGTGCAGTGTAAGTGGGTGTTAAATAAAAAGATTGACGTAAATGATAAAGTGTGTTATCGTGCCCGGCTTGTAGCCAAAGGTTTTACACAACGTCGTGGAATAGATTATGTGGACACATTTTCCCCTGTTGTGAGACACTCCACACTGAGAATGTTGTTTGCTCTCAGTGTGCAGTGGGGCATGGACATTACTCATCTAGATGTAAAGACAGCTTTTCTTAATGGAAATTTAAATGAAAATATTTACATGTCAATTCCTGAAGGGTTTAGGAAAGAGAGTAGTGGTAAAGTTTTAAAACTTAAAAAGGCCATATATGGACTAAAACAGTCTGCTCTAGTTTGGTATGAGAAGGTTAAAGATTGTTTGTGTAACTTAGGTTTTATAAATAGTGAATATGAACCTTGTTTATTTAAAAAATATACTGGTAGTGTTAAGATAATAATTACAGTTTTTGTTGATGATTTTTTAATTTTCTCAAATTGTGCCGAGGAAACTGAAAAGTTAAAAATAATTTTAAGTACTAAATTTAGATTAAAAGACTTGGGCTCAGTTAGACGCTATTTAGGTATGAGAATTGGTGTAGATAGACATAATAATGTCATTTCAATTGATCAACAACAGTATATAGAGCAATTATTATCTAGATTTAACATGTCTGATTGTAAGCCTAAAGATACTCCTATTGAATGTAAATTAAACATTGACAAATCTGATCAATGTCTAGCCAATGTTCCCTATCAAAGATTAATTGGCAGTTTAATGTATTTGTCAGTTTTGACAAGGCCTGACATAGCATATTCCATAAGTTATCTCAGCCAGTTTAATAATTGTTACAGTGAAATTCATTATAATTATGCAAAGAGAGTATTACAGTATCTGCAAAGAACTAAAAGCTATTGTTTAAAATACAGTAAGGGATTAAGTGCTAATAATCAGTTAATGGGTTTTGTGGATGCTGACTGGGCTAGTGACTCAATAGACAGGAAGTCTTACACTGGTTACTGCTTCACCATGTGTGGTTCTGTGATCTCATGGCAAAGCAGAAAACAGAGGACTGTTTCTTTGTCTAGCACAGAGGCAGAGTATGTTGCACTCTCGGAGGCATGTAGGGAGGCTGTGTATTTGCAGAAATTATTGTATGAAATAACTGATGAAATGTGCATTCCTATATTGCATTGTGACAATCAAAGTGCAATGAAATTGGCAACAAGTCATCAGTCACATAGCAGATCAAAACATATTGATGTTCGGTATCATTATGTGAGAAATAGTATTAAGGATAAATTAATTAAGACAAAGTATATTCCCAGCCAAGAAATGCCTGCTGACTTGTTAACCAAAGGATTGGTACCCACTAAGCATTATAGATTTATGAAATTGATTGGTGTTACTCCAAAATAATATTTATATACAGTATAGTTATATAGTTTGTGATGTGTTGGATTGGATGCACACATTTGTTTAAAGGTTTTGGGTTATTTTGTTAAGTGGGGGTGTTATTATTATATTATATTTTTTCAGTATGGTAACAAAATATGTTGGTACCACTGTATGTAAGTAATGTTGGTACTACTGTGTTATCCGAATAAAGTGAGTCTTGAAAAACCACCAACGTGTTTTAATAAAAGCTATACTGTATATGAAAGTAAAAGATTTGCGTGTGGAAAAGGAATCCATTAATGTAGTCAGTCGTTCTGCTGCCACCAACAAACAAATTACTGATGCAAACACGATGCTGCACGCGAACAACCACGATCCTTGAAAAGCTTTTGCTTGTTTTGTCAATTTTCTTTCACGGATTTTAGCGTAGGTATATCAGCACAAAGGAATTTGTTGGCCTTCGAATATGATAAATGTTACGTTGCTAGGTAATTTTATATATGACTTTTAAATACCCCTAGGGATAATACTTTTAAGAAATTATTTATATATTTTCGTATTCGATAAAATGATATATATTGTAATAATAGGCAGACAATTTATAGTCATTTGTCCAGTCTGTCGATCCGAGGTAGTAACACTACTTTCAATTGTACAGACTGTGAACTAAATAAGTCGCGTTTCAAATTAGCTTGAAAGCATTCCGGTTCCGACTAGGCCGGCATAGTGTATCCGACTACTACACTTGCAATTATTTAACTGTAGTTGCAGACGTATTAATTAATCGACCACACTCCAGCTTTATAACAGGCGCTGTCATATGTCGAGCCACAATAGAATAAATCAATTTTTAGCACAGAGCTTATACTGATTGCGATCCTGTCCTTGTTTATCTATCTGCATTGGGGAAATTCCAAAGGCCTTCTAGAAAACTTTGATCTCCTTGCGAGCGACACTGGCAGTACATAACAGTATAAAATAAAAACACAAAATCATGAGCATAAACACTAAAACAATCTTGTCTCTTAAGTTTTAGAATAAAACAAAAATGTTACCCAAGAAAGATTAGGACGTAAATTATTATAATCATATTCTGTTTAATATGAAGTTATTTAATTCCGACTTATGTAAGATACGTAATAGCTTACATTAAGTTAAAACTTCTCATGAAACTTACATTTTCTTCGTTGGCTCGGCTTACTAAGTAAATGCGTCAGAAATGGAACTCACATGCAGATCCCGGCTTTTACGTAAGCACTTCGTACACGAGGCTCTGGTAATTCAGACTCCTTGTTGCATCTCCTATCTTACATATACGTCTATGACATACAGCTATTTAGAACGTCTAAGCCTCTTTAAGACTTGAGCTACTTGCTACTACTAAATACTGTTTCTATTGTCACAACCTATTTATTCATTATTCATTAAAATGATGATGAAATATCTTGTTTTTACATTTATATAATTAGCTACTAAACGTGCTTATACGATAGAAACAGAAAGACCATAGTACAGATCAAAGATATATTAGTATCGGCACGTAGTTTTGAACTGGTGGCGATTGGCTCTAGCGATACCATATCACTACCACTAGACCATGGTCTCCCATGGTCTTTAATTAGTTTCCTTTCCTTTAATCATTATTTAATAACGCAATTGTGTACTTTATTTTTAGTTATATGAGCTTGGTTTTAGTTTATTTTTAGTTTGGTTCGTTAAGTTGTAATCAATAAATATACAAATAAAATAATGTATTATCCCCATATCAGAGATAGGGGTCCAAAATCGAATTCCAGCAATACAAGGACAAGGAAAAACAAAGTTAAAAATAAAGGAATCCTTCTATTAACCCAAAGCCTGTATCCATGTGCACCGAAGCGTGTTCTTGCTATCTGTCCAGGCGAACGGCACACGAGCGTGTTGCTGTCAATTAACTTGCCGAGTCTCCTGGCGCAGAGGCGTGCAACTAACGTGTATCTGCCTTTAACACTATAACACATACCTAAGTTGAAGTTACACGTTCAACAAAAACTTGCTTCCATCGCCATCAGTCGTTACAAGTTGTAGGCGCCTAACTGGTGCCCTTGAATTGTTTATTATTATTTATTATTTTTAATGTGGAAGAACACCCTGCCTCATATTCAGCTTAATATCAGTGCGGCCCATGAAAGGAGGCAACTGCATTTATATACTAAGTTTCTAAAGTGCTTGTATCATAGAAACAGGACAACCAAAGTACATATATCAAAGATACATTGGTACCGGTGGGTGGTTTCGAATTCGTGCTCTCGGTTTGTAACCATTGCACTGCCACTACTCCACGGTCTCCTTAATTGCAAGTAGCATTCGCATCCATTATGCCAGCCTAGTTGGAACCGGCTACTTTTCAGCTGATCTTGAATCGCGACTGGGTCACTTCACAGTCTCACATTTGGGAGACTGGTACAATCCCGGATCGGCAAATTACTATCCCGGATTTGTCTTCCATTCCTAAGCAACCAAACTAAGAGAAAATCTGCCTTATTAAAAAAAAGGTATTATTTGTAAATATACGGTATAAAACCTCTAAATAATCTGACTCCTTAAACGTCTTACCACCTTTAAGAAGTTGCTTTTTTCTTTCATAAAAATTAAAACGGCTTACACCAAATAATATTTAATTTAATGATTTCTTGAATCGTTTAAGCTATGCGTGAAAAAGCATAGTGCATGGCATAGTAACTGAGGCAACCGCGAACTGAGTCGCTTTTTTCAGTCGTTGGCACTCTTGGACCTTCCTTGCTTAAGATCAGGCAAGTCGAGATCAGATTTCGAGTCAAAATAACAATAAAAACACATGACTGATGCATTACTGATGATTGCTACATCAGTCATGTATGTGAACCTTACCTTATTCATTGGAATGTATGTAGTTGAAATAAAAAATTCAATAGATATGTAGAGTAAAAGGAAATATTGGTATTTAGAAGTGCGTTTGTCAACAGTTCTTTCTAAAAGGCGGTTCCTAAAATTATCATGCATATTCGATATTTGTTTGTTATTCTAGTAAAATATATTTCCAAGAATATCGTGTATGCACTAACGATTCATTAGTTTATGACTTACTAAAATATTACTATTGATTTTTGATATTTGATTAGTAATACGTATTTGTGTGATTTAAAACAAACATCAATTAATCAAATAGTTTCGCCTTTTTCCAGGGATAGGCGAAGACAATAGAGCGCCACTTGCAAATAATATAATAATACATATAATTTAATGAATTAAACAAATTTTATGCGGCTTTTATTATATCGCGTTTATTTTGGTTTTGATTTTACATTTTTTTATTATTCCGACGTTTCAAGAGCTTTGCCTACGTGACCAAGATGGCGTCGGAATAAAAAAAAAATTAAAATCAAAACCAAAATAAACGCGTTAGTAAGCCGCATAAAATTGTTTAATTCATTAATCAATGTTCGCGCAAAATCTACGAAAATACTTAGTCTGATATAATATAACATTAATATAATATAAGTTATAGCAGTAATGGTTTTGGAGAGAGAGGAGGAAATGACAGAATGTGAGATAACGATAGACGGAAAGAAAGTGGAACAAGTCAAACAATTTGTTTACTTGGGAAGTATGTTTACTAGGGATGGAAAGTGTGATGAAGATATTGAGAGAAGAGTGCAAAAGGGTAACGTAGTGAACGGTGCCATCCATAGTATAATGAACAGCCAAATAATGTCCCAAAAGTCACGGATGGCTGTTCATAATGCGGTGCTTGTTCCTACATTAATGTATGGGAGTGAAAGTTGGGTATGGCAGAAGAAGCATGAGAGTAGAATTAACGCTGTAGAAATGCGGTCATTAAGGAGTGTATGTGGAGTGACGATAGCGGATAGAATAAGGAATAGCACACTGCGTGATAGATGTGGTTTGAAAGAAGATGTAGTGACAAGGATTGACAAAGGAATGCTTCGATGGTTTGGGCACATGGAAAGGATGAGTGAAAGTAGATTGACGAAAGGAATTTATAAATCTGATGTGGATGGATGCGTTAAACAAGGCAGGCCCAGGAGAGTGTTTTCCGACCAAATCGGAGACATCCTCAAAAAAGCTAGGTTGCCTAGTGCCCATAACCACAGAGCCTGTATGAAGAGAATTGTGGATGTGAAGGAAGCAAGGGAGCTGTGTAAGGATCGTGGTAAGTGGCGCTCCATTGTCTCTGCCTATCCCTGTGGGAAAAAGGCGTGACAATTTGATTGATTGATTGATTATAGCAGTCGTCGAACTTATATCGGACTTTCCCTTGCTTACTATCAGCCGAATCTAAATCAGATATCACATCTTAATCAAAAATATACATATATAATCTGTATTATGTAAACAAATAAATATTATCAATCAATCAAATTGTCACGCCCTTTTCCCACAAGGATAGGCAGAGTCAATGGAGCACCACTAAATATTATTATAAATATTATAACACTATAATTTAATCTCTATTAATGTAATCTCCTAATTGAACATTTTACGTAAAGCTTAACAGAAAATTATGCAATCTTGAAACGTATGAGAATAATCCCTCAAAACGCTGGTAAACATGTTAAGCTTCTTTCCGCTCTACTAAAATAAGGGGCGAAGACGGCGTACGACATCACTGCACGATCACGTAATGTTAAATTTTTAAAACGACTATTTTTTATAAACAAATCAAAGGACATTTGCATACACATTTTAAAATAGTTGGATGTACGAAGATTACATTGTATTTTGCATAGTTTAGGTGTACAAAATGATCAAACTATAATTATGACAGTTGCAGAACTATAGAACTAACAAGAAATATGGCGTGTCTTTGAGATTGACAGACGATACAAATTCCATGTTATTTTCCAAATAACTCACAGCAATTAAAAGCAAAATGGTTATTTTTTTATCAATATCGAAACTACAATTTATATATTTTTTCATCATTACACATTACAAAAGTAGTACATAAAAGCCCAAAATAAATTATGTCCTTTTAGTAGTCTATCTTTTTTGTGTATGTCTGCCCTTCCACTAACCTTAGATCTTTCAAGCAAGCATAGTGATGGCGACTGAGGCAGCCGTGAACCCAGTCGGTTGTTTCAGTCGTCAGCACTTTAAGGCCTTCCCTTGCCGATCAGATGTCAATCCCCAATAAATATAAATAATAATTGGTGACCTTAATTATAATAATAAAGGTGAGTAAAATAAATAATACGCTAAAATAAATTTAATATTACTCGTAAATCCATATCTATGGATTAAAAGTTAATATGTCTAAAGGTGAGGCACGTATAAACATAGCATTCTGTTCTCACATTTATCCCACCCAAACAGTAAACAAAACAGTGACAACTAATTTAATCCGTGACCCGACTGTTGAATTTAAAATAATCAGGAAAACTTTAGGAAAAAATAGTGCATCAACCGCATGTTTGGTTTGAACTCCTTTTCAATGCATTCCATGCACTTTAGCGGTATACTTACAACCAACTCACGTACGAGCAGACGAACAGGCGGACGTACACGTCACGTGCACCGTTCCAGCTGCAACTCCTTACCCACAACTTCAATTTAGTTAAAAGTGGTAGCTGAGTGCAGCCTGGAGGAGTGTACCAACTTTTCCGAGAGTCATGTCAGTTTTACGTAACTCTTTTTCAATTCTACAGCCTTTTTGGTATGTACATGTAATATTTCTTAAAGGAGATTTCAAAGATGCCGGAGTTATTTGCTTTTTTATTAAATGTTTGGCGTTAGGTTAGCTTATATTTAACACTACAAAAAGGCACGGCTGTTTACGAATGTTAATTATCATAACGTCGACACAAATTAACTTTAAATGTCGTGTTTAGATGCTTCGTGAAATAAATATAGGTAGGTATAAATATCAGGTTTTTTCTACATCGGGTGTCGTTGTCTACAACTGCTTATTAGTCCGAAACAACCCTCAAAACTTTTTTAACTGGTATTTTAATATTGAACATATTTTTTTGAATAGTCGACGATGACATGTGTTTCGTCAGTTTTGAACCCGCCCTAAAACATTACCATACAGTTACCTGCCCACGAAAATACCTCTTTAAAACGGTGACATGACAATGACGCGTTAACATACATACAATACCTTGTTAAAGATAAAATGGGAAATAAATGCCATTTTGTGTTCACAATGTTTAAGATTCCCACTGTTTACTTGTTTGGTATTTAGTTTATAGTTTCAAAGATTGTTATCGATTTGGGTGGACATTATGAATGCGTAGGTTGTCCAATTTGTTTAGTTGAGAATGCGTTCCTAAAATTTTACAATCAAATTGGAATTTTAATGACTTCTGTTTCCTATAAAATTAGCTAACTCACACTCTATATAGGCAAAGATAAAACACTTTTTGTTAATTTAAAACCAATAAAAAACTAAAAACTGATTTAAAAGTTTACATATACCTACTCCTTTTTTTATTTCTTCCCGAATGTATTCACTGGCCTTTATAATTAATGCCCATATATTTAAAAATGTAAATTGATTACAAAATCCACTCAAGTTATATATTTTTAGTTTTATTTGAATCTCGACATTAATGAATCAGGCGCTACTATAATTACAACCCACGTGCGCTTGTGTGTGCTTTAAGTGATTTTAGAATGTGGTAACATTTATATATAATGCTACGTCAGCCCATTAGAAGCGATGTCTATTAACACAAACAATACTTTTACACCTTTGGCTTGCAACCATTTTGCAAATCACATATTTATTGTATGCAAATTAATGTCTCATTTGTCTCGAATAATTATTTGCCAAATAATATCCGAAAAGTCACGGATGGCTCTTCATAATGGCTCTTCTTCCTACATTAATATATTTGGTGTGGCATAAGAAGCATGAGAGTAGAATTAACTCTGTACAAATGCGGTCATTACAGCACAGTGCGCGATAGATGTGGTTTGAAAAAAGATGTAAGGACAAAGATTGACAAAGGAATGCTTCGATGGTTTGGGCACATGAAAAGGATGAGTGAAAGTAAATTGACGAAAGGAATTTATAAATCTGATGTAGATGGATGCGTTAAACAAGGCAAGGTGTTTTCCGACCAAATCGGAGACATCCCCCAGAAAGATGGATTGCCTGAAGCCCATAACCGTAGAGCTTGAATGAACAGAATGAGAATGATCATGTACAAATTATAGAACTCTTTCCTTCATTGAATTAAACAAATTTTATGCGGCTTACTATCGCGTTTATTTTGGTTTGATTTTACAATTCTTTCCTTCATGTTCTAATAAAATGCTACTTTCATATTTGCATATTATAAGTAAAATTGGATTAAAGATTGGCCTATTTCCAAGTACTTAATTTTACCAGCGTGGTAGTAAACTTTATGTAAGATATAACTTATATAAAATATATTTAAATCTACGAGTATATATAACGTGAAAATAGATTAAACTTTATTAATATTTGTTTACAACACATTCTTATTTCACTTAACGCTATTGTCCATAATTTTGGTACCACCTGCGGCTTTGGAGAACATTCACTATTATAATTAGGGTTTCGACCGTAATGGCGTCTATCATTAGAATTTATTGTTAAAATGTGCCTCTAAATATTTATTTTAATCTATATTAAAATTCTTACTGGTCAGAAAATGAACAAAGTTGCTGCTTCCAAATTGATTCTAATGTAAACATGTTTAATTTCATTTTTGAAGTGGAACGTTTGAGATAACTTGGAGATATTCAAATTAGAATCATTTTGAGTAAATTTATGTTATTTAAATAGGACGACATTTTTCGTTATTACGATTAAGTGGCACATTAGTTTGACTATTATAAGTCTCTAAATCTAACAAGTGTCTCTTCAAGAGCGGCCGCGTGTTTTATTTTTCTTTGTTATTTATTAAATAGGTACGTGGGTTTGAGATTCTTTTCGTCGTGAATTAATTATTACACTACATATATGTTATACACATATCTATATGTTAATTAATTTAAGGTATTCTAGTTTTATGTATATAAAAGATAATTTAAATTCATTTATTTTATTAATGATTTGTTTTTGATTTGGGAGGTGTGTCGGGATCGTGACAAGAGTCTCTGCCTATCTCAGTGGAAAGAAGCATGACAATTTGATTGATTGATATTAATGATTTGAAGTAGTTCGTATTTAATACTATTCAAATACTCTTTAGCAATTAGTTTACATTACACACTTCCCTCATATAAATTAGTTACTTTAGAAATGACTGTAATTTCGTTGTTGTTAAATTTTTCTATGTTGCATTTACCTGTGTGAATTTTAAATTAACAATTTACTATAACATTCATTATTGAACCACCTACGAGATACCGTCACCTTAATGACAGGGTACCTCTTCGCGTGTATGACGGGAAAGTTACTTAGCTATTAATTTAAACAGTATAAGAGTAGCAATTACCAAAGCAACTGTTCATTACGTAGATTAATCATCAGACGAATTTGCATTTAAATCAATAAACCTCCAGAATAGATAAGTTGCTTTATAAATAATATAAAATTACAATCAGCTATTAAATTAATTGAACAAAAACACGTTTCAGTTAATAAGTATTATTAGGTCCTCGGAGAAAAATGAAAGAAAAGATCTAATGTGAGACTTGATTTTAACCTGATTGTAGAGTATGTTTTGTTCTTAGAAATAAGATTAAAAGCAGAGCCTAAAGCATAAACTTTAGCCACGCCTTAAATATGTGGAACTCATTTGGATTGGTCGAGCATTCAGCTTTGTTTCTAACCGCAACGGCTTTGTTTAAATATCCACTTAAATTAGCGATTGCGATAGCGCCGTAATTATTAATGTAAAATATAGCAAGCTTAAGTCTCGCACCAAGAGAGCTGGCGGAGGCGTTGTCCTATTATTACGGATCATAATTTAAATAAGGTTAATTTTATGGCTATTAATTTCATGTTCTGTTTTACTAGGAGAGGTCGTCGCTAGTATTTCAGGTTACAGAGCTTTTATAACAACATTATTGCGATAAGAGCATTCGCATAATTAAATTTTGTTAGCTCTTATTAAAGATAATAATTACCAACGTTTTTCATTAGAAATTCTTACTTTTTTTGTTTCATTTTAAATTTTATCATTTAGTCTGTATGAAGAGAATTGTGAAATGTAAATGTGAAAGAGTTGTGTCAGTATCGCAGAAAGTGCGCTTCGTTGTTCCTGTGGGAGTGGAGACGTGACAATTGAGGATCATCAAACCCTATTGTGTAAAATAACAAAAGTTAGTTATACTAAATTAAGTTATACTAAACCTTAATAACTATTTTTCAGTTGTTAGATCACAGGTTTTCTTTCTAAATTGTTGATTACATAACCATTTGAAACAGTATTAAACGGTTCCCGTTATTCATTAATAAATAATTGTAGGAGCAGACGAAACGTCCGTGTCAGTTCATTGCGTGCGACACGCATTTCTCTCAATTTTCCCTCTTTCTACGTATCTATATACGCTTCATTGTACTTACAACCGGACAAGATTATTAAGCGGATACAATTAGTCCTGCTATTTTTATTATTGCGACGCGACATTAGACCTCTTGACTTGCCTGAAGGTAGTAATCAAGTGAAGGTTCAAGAGCCAAGAGCTCATTCGACCTAAGAAAAAAATTCACACTACTCATAAAAAATAAGACACTACTCATTTTACAGTTACCTTAGTTGCCACCACTATGCCTGCTCGTTTTATTTTTGCTTCGCTTGAAGCATCCAAGAATCATCAAAGGTTAAATTGCATAAATTGCTAGATATTAAAGCGTAGACTACGATTACTATTGCATTAATGCAATGAATGTAAGTACTCATATCTGTTCTCTGTTTTTTTTAAATGTAAATAGATCATTAAAAGAAATATTTCTAATTGAAAACAAACAATGTTTAGCCAGATAATTATTTGCGAATAATTATAGTGATTCAGAAGCAATAGGGTTCAAAATTAAATTATTCACATAATAAACTAGAGAGTAACTCATTTGTAAAATTATGTCATAAAGCACACCTACCTCAGGAACTAAAAGAAAGTCCAAACTGAGTTGCCAAAAAATAACAACTGAATGAAATGTTTGGGCCAAGTAATTTATGACTGTCGACGCAAACTTTCTTGCGCCACGAAAAGGTTAATGGAAAAGTAAAGTATTTTGTTAGTAACACGTGATAATAATATTAAATCATTAATACTGATAAATTATAACAATCACGTTGCCCTAAAATAATTATTTATTTTCAAAAATTAATGTAAGTATAACTTAGATTCAGTAAGAATAGTAATCAAAGAAATTGTTCTTTCCACATGAAGGAACAACAACGAATCAAAACAGTACATCTCACAACTATTACAATTCAAACGTTTTCCCAAATAATAAACAGCTTTGTGTAATTTTTGTAATTTGCGTTCACGGGTCCGGAATCGTTTTGGTAATGGTCCGTAATGAGGGTGTCGTGTCGAAGCTCGGCACGCATGGCCTCTACGGGCACATTGCCATCATTGACACTGTCGCCCGCAGCTGGCGGTGTCACAAAAATTTACTTATCTCTGCCAGCCGTGAAAGTTGATATAGAACCCACTTTGATTTCGATACCATTTAAAAGCTCGATAACGGAAAGAATTCCGATACCATTATATCTATTTAAAACTCCCATTCAATCGAACGGATTAAATGATAAGAAATTTCTACAACCATTTTGTAAAGCGATTATTGACCTTAACTCATAATCGCTGCAACTTAAAATCACAATAATATCGCTTAACAAATTCAACTCCTCAGAGAACCCGTTGCAATTATGCGATTCAATGATCTCAAATCACTTTGAATTGATTCCTGTGATCCCATCGACATCGTTACCGAGCTTAATCTTTGTAATATTTCTAAGAACGCACAGTCGATCGTCGCTCCCTAAAACGAACTTGTTTGTCGCGAGATAATAAGGATCGTCCATGAGAAAAATGGGTAATTTGTCGAATGTAAAAAACCTGCAAATGGCTCTTAACACTATAATAAAAACAGAGATAGGTGTATGGTGGGTCGATTCGAGAAATGAATTTAGATTACAGGTTAACGCCGCCTAAGTGTGGGTTTGAGACTTCACCTGCGCTTAAAAAAATATTGAGGTAAAAAAATACGAGGCCGCTGCGAGCTGGTTGCCTGCACCTCTTTAACTGATACGTGACTTCAACGCCATTAGTCGTGCTGGGCTGACGCATGCCATTGTCAAGCATGTGAACATCCACATAGGAATATATTGCATAGCCTTGCAGGTCATGGCTGTTCGCTATATCTTATGAGTCACGGCATATTAAATGTAGCGAATCAAACGTATTTTATAAACACTCATATATTGCATTTATGTCTAGTTGCAACACGTACAACAATTCAATATTAATATCGGGAACATTATCTAGATAGATTTTATACATAGGTAGATATTCTTCGAGAACAATATATTCCTGTATATTTTTTAACATTAAGTTATTTTAATAATTTAAAACTAACAACGCTATAATTAACCGAACTAATTTCAATTATAAAGAAAACTACGAGTCAAAACTTTATGACCAGCCGCGGCAATTACTGTAAATATTTCAATTATTTTTTTATTAACAACGCATATAAATTAATTTAGAACAGAAGTTATATCTCGAAACGATACATAAAACAATATTCAATCGTTGTACACCGGCGGGGCGTCCGTCTGAATAACATTAGCGTACGATTACTAAAAATAAAAGCTCTAGACCGAAATTAATAAATTTAATTGCACTAAACTACAGGTTGCCGCCGGTCATAAGTGGTAACAGTATACATTCGCGTTTTTATAACGTGTTATACGATGATAATGAAAGGATATTACCTACCGGGGATAAGAATCCTTGTAATGCTACAAAGAAATATTCGACGGCCCTTTGATGTTTAATGCGAGAATTTTTATATCAATTTATGTGAATATTTTAGTTAAGTACGCCTTAGCTTCATAGAAATTTAAATCATCGCTTAAAGGAATAAAATTACAATTACTTATGTACGAGTTTTCTTTTATGTTACACAAGTGCGTATTCATTTTAGATACTTATTGGACGTTTAATAAACATTAATCTTTTCAATTTACGCCGCAATTACCGTAAATTCCAATTTTCTCTCTATTATTATAAATAATGGAATGTCCTTTCTAAGACTTACTTGCTCGTGCAGTGATCTTTCTGTATCCAAACCGGTTGCACGACCAGAGAAATAGTTTCCAGCGTGAATCTACAGAACCTTTTATTAAGCAGCCTTAGTTGCCTTTTAAGCTTCCAACACACGTATTTAGTATTAAGTTTATATTGTAGCTTTTATTAAGGTAAAACTTTTAAGGTTTTGGTTACAAAAACAATATTAAGGTGTATTATTTCTATATTTATAACAGTAATTAAAAAGGGCGCTTCATTATATCTGCATGTTACTGTGGTAACTAAGGCGTTACAATTAGATAGATAAAAAACATGTATTTATGGTTTAGTGACTTGAACATGTCAGAAAAGTCGTGTAGATGAGCCACAAGTTAGGGCCGATAGACGTCCAAAGTACCCCGTGACTAAATATGCGCCCACGCACATAAACAACTTATGATACCTTGAATAATTGTATGTCCGCGTTCTGATCCATCCACTTTGGTACGGAAGCATTTTAATTTAATTAAATTTAACGCGTGTTTTACTTAGAGGCAGACTAATGTGATTATAATTTAAGTTGAATCAAGGTTCAATTTGTTCTGAGGTTTTAATATTAGATTAGTGTAATTGGTATTTAGAAATTCGATTTGACGAGTGAACAATTCAACGTAATGTAATGTTTTACGCTAAATTAAGATTTAAATATTTTCTTTTATCTCTGATTCTCGTTAATCTAAGTAAAAGCTCATCATTAACTGTAGTTGCAAAATTGTCAGTCTTAAAAAGTTAATAAAAAATTACAATGTCGTTTATAGCTTTTATACAATTAGACATTCATTAGTTTAGCGATTAATGATTGCGCAAAAAACAGCGAACATAAAATGCTTGTTAAAATCACTCGGTGGCCGACCTCAAATAAAAGTTTTGAAGCGTTTTTTCAACCTCAAAAAAAAAAACAGAGCACAGGAAGTAAAGCGTATTTAATCGTTACAAGCCCGGGAGCATTTTTTTCATCTCCTGAATTAATTTTAATTTTGATTCTATTAACATAATAAAATAAATCAGTGTGAGTCCGCAGGGAGAACGCGGAAGAGGAGAAAAAGTAATCTAAAAGTGAGATCGAGGGTCTTAGCTGGTGACGGACAATTTGAAAGGGTCGGTCGGGTATGGATTATGTTTAAAGTTAACTTTGCGGTTTATTTTGTTTATGCTGTCGTTTAATGTTTTTGTATAACTGGATGTTATTAACGATGTCTTTTTGGGTGAGTACGATATGCGGTAACTTTGGGTATGTGACCAGTTTTTGTTTCCCCGGCCGAAGATAAAAACTAATAGTGGGTAAGTGAACAAAGAAGTCTGTAATAAAGCTGAGCCGCGATAACATCCCATCCCAAGCCGTGACGGAGACAAAAAAATGTCACAAAAAATCCTAGTCACTTAGAAGAATACGGGACTGAATTGCTTTAATATTGGCTCATGATTACGACACCTACAAGATATTTATAAAATTAAGCTTGTAATTGTTGATCTCATCGCAATCTCTTACATTTTTTTGTGACTGTCATATTTCTAATCTAAAATATTCTTTCAATGGAAGCAATCAATTTATTGTTTTTTTCTTGTGCGCAGTGAGTTTATCACGGATAGTTTTAACGTTGTAGATTAGTATATTCTTGTGTATTTGGAGCAAGCAATTCACACAATATTACAATGAAAGCCTAATAAATTAACGCGGTGTCATGGAAGGTTGCACAAAAAGGGGCAGATATTAATAAAGAGCGATGTAATACATTCTCAGAAAGAAACACTCTCTGCTCATAAATATTCCTTTAATGGTGAAGTCCACTATATTTCTTACTGTAGTAATGTAGATCTATCTACATTACTTCTGCAAAAATAACAAAATAGTCTTTGCGAAGATTTTTGCGGTTCGATAAGCCTGAGCTGACTGCATAGAATGAGGCACTTTAGTAGTGTTGTTCCTTTGTTATCTCTGTATTTTACGAAAACAGGCTCATAAGACACCGACATAGGATCCCTTTTAGCTGTTCGAAAGTAGCAAAAGAACATCCCACGAAGGTCTTGATTTGTTGTCGCGATAGGCACGCGAATGATGCCTCACCACATGCGCAAGGACACTACTCTAAAAATAAAACCTACATTATTGCTTGCAGATAAACAAACGAGCTTCTTGCCATTCATGTATTTATTTTGATAACTCGCCAAATTTAAGTTCATAGTGTATAATTCATACTATGTAAAATTAGGAGCATGAACTACAAAGATTAATGTGCTTTGGACTGCGATAAAAATGGTTACATTTCATACTTTGTCATTGTCACAAATGGAACTGGTTGAAATGAATTGCTAATTTCTCACATTTGTGGTAATGGCATTATAAAAGTGATGGATATGTTAAAGTTGGCTTGTAGCCGCGTCTGCACTTGAAGTTTGCGACAAAGACAACTAGCGTTCAGCATGATCGCTATTAAATATTTATAACCCTCATATATGGACTTAAATCAATGTAAAGTTTTCGTATTCAGAAAGGGCCAGTCGGGGCGACGCACTCGTAATCGTGTCACGTACTGCCATATTAGACAAATTTTCAATGAATTTTAATGTGAACTGTCGGTCAGCGTCAACACGATGTTTGTATACAAGTTAGCTTGATAACATTCAATGCATTTAAACTATTTAATATGTTCTTTTAATAAGTAGTTATTTTTAAAGTTGCAATGAAAATTAATTATTGCACTAAATTTTACAGTACATTGGCAAGCTTTAATACCATTAGGCAGTTAACAATGTCTAGATGTGACCGGACTTTGCTTGGGATAGTGTACGGTGTAGTGTTTAGAAAGTAAATAGAATAATTAAAGTACAGAAAATATTATATCTGCCTACATAATTAACATATGAAATTGTATATAAATATACAAACAATAAATATATATTTACACAAATATAAATAAGTATATTATATTGAATGTCAGTCAGATGCATTCGTTTGTTTTCCGAGTAAATGCTTAAATAGATTGAAGCTGTAAAAGTAGCGCGTAATATATTACTTTTTATTCAAAAGTGTATGTGGAGTGGAGTGTAAGTGTATGTAAGGAGTGTGTGTGAAGATAGAATATTATTAGGAATAAATAGCACAGTGCGCTCTATATATGTGTGGTTTGAAAGAAGATGTAGTGACAAGGATTGACAAAGGAATTTATAAATCTGATGTGAATGGATGCGTTAAACAAAGCAGGCCAAGGAGGCTTCTTGACATCCTCAAGAAAGCAGGGTTGCCTAGTGCCCATAACCACAGAGTCCGTATGAAGAGAATTGTGGATGTGAAGGAAGTAAAGGCTCTCAAGTAAGTGGCGCTCCATTGTCTCTGCCTATCCCTGTGGGAAAAAGGCGTGACAATTTGATTGATTGATAATTCAAAAAGTTACTTAAATTCAATTTCAATTATAAAGATTATTACGGTCGTCTCTCTTTGTGTTATAATTTTGATGTGTTTTTACATCTGCTAATGCATATACGGATCATAACGGATCATTATTTAAAAATGTTTTGATTTTAATATCAAATTAAGTTTTATTGTACAACAATCAAATTTAGTTGCGTTACTTACATGTTTGTTAAAAATTGTTTCACATTATTACTTATTTGCCATAAAATTATGATCATTAATTACCACAGGGTTAGGCAGAAACAACGGAGAGCTACTTTCCACGATCCTGACATAACTCTCCAGCTTTCATCACATCCAAATTTCTTTTCATACACTCTATGGTTGTGGACACGGAGGATGCCTGCATTAATCTAAAGAGTAATTTAAAAAAATACACAAAAATTACTGACAATTGAGACTCAGAGTATACCTACACTCAGTTTTGGTACTTTTCCTCATTGTGAAATATTAATTTATAACGGTGATTTCGCTTCTCGGGTATTACAGCTACGGGGTGCTCCGGTTAATTTTCTGTAACTTTATACTTTAATTATTATTAAGTTATATATTTACGTACTCATGAAATTAATCTGTTCCGTAATTAGCTGAATACACTGTAAAATTATATTTTTATGTTTGAGTTTATTTCTACAAGTAAGCCATTGTTTATGTATTGAGAGTAATAAAATTAATTAGGGCGATGTAATATGTAATATGTGTGAAGTTTATGTATACGCGGACACGCTAATTTCGCTTTCGGCGACGTCGGCATTTAACATTAGGGACGCGCGGCGAGTTTTAATTTGTTATCAATTATGCTCGCTCAGAGTTATTTATCGTCGTTTTGTTTTATTTACTTTCTCACAGTCGGCTGTGGGTGGTCCGATCACGATTTTGGCTTGCGATGCGCACCAATAAGTACCTTCAGACTCGATAATGAGACTGATAGCGATTTAACTCGAGCCTTGTTACCGAATTTCGAAAATTGTTGCAAGATAATTAAATGTAGATTATATTTAATTGCAAAATTAAACTCTTTTTATGTTGTAATTACGAATTAATTTTATTTGTACTGTCTCATATAAATGCGTATTTAATTGTATCGCCAATTTTTATTTAATTCAGATTTTTTTTAAATTTTGTCTCGGCATATGATATCTGGACTGGAGTGCGGTCAATGAATAAAGGCTACTGCTACTATAGTTATTCAAATGCAAGTAACAGTCGCATCTACTATGCCGGCCTAGTTGAAATCGGATACTTTTAAGCTAATCTCAAAACGCGATTGAGCGAGTCACTTAATTAATTTTCTGCAGCTTACTACCGCAATTATTTTAATCCGACGATTCGTAAGCTATGCGCAGATTATCGTGATCGCGGAAAGACAATAACGATTGCTGTAAAGCTTCCAAAAATTGCATAAACAGTATTCGCGCAAAACCTCAGAAAATGGTGTACCAACCCGTATTTGAAAATCATTACTGTCTGCCTACCAGTCAATCTATTAAATTGTCACGTCTTTTTCCCATGTGGATAGGGAGCGACAAGGAAGCCACTCTTAGCTAATTTAATTTTATAATAATAACTGTTCTCTAAACATTTAATAATCCGATGGAACATGATGCTTCTTTATTTACGCTTTTTATATTGCGGCGGCAGATGATTTTTAAATTTTATCAGTCAATGACTCCGTAAAATGTTATGCACAATATATTATTAAATAGTTCACATGACTAAGTAATGACTAACTGTGAATTATTCATGCAAAATAAACTCTATTTGAAAACAATATGCGTTCAATCTTCACAGTTGACTGAATAAATACAAATGTAATACCTACTGTTTGGTGGTTTTATTTGTGACTAACACTTGCATTTAAATCACAATAAATCTTTATGTGTTTGTTTTTTTTTTAATCCAAGCTTGGTGGTAAATAAAATATGTTTTATACAATGTCCTCTTATGGTTGCCTCGCTTCTGTCGCCATCACTATACCGGCCAAGTTTTTTTTTACCAAGCCACTAAACTTGCCTATTTAATAGAAGTTTAGCGACCAAATGTACATACATACACATTCAAATACCTACATAGGTATATAAGACAAAGATACATTGGCAACGGCCAGAGGTTTTTGAACAGAAAATGACCGCAGCAATCGTAAGATGGAAAGGTTTTCTCAGTCGTCGTTAATAAAAAAAAGCCTAGCACTATACCACAGTCATCTTTCTATGTAAATGTATCCTCTTTTTTTGCAAGTCTATTTATTCCAATATTAATTTCATTAACATATATCGGAACTTTCTTAAAAATAAATACATCGGTCAGCTGTGTCCATAATTATAAAGCTTCCTACTCCTTATACAAGGAGTAGGAATGTAAAATGTGGATGTAAAAATGGCGCTCTATTCTCATTGCCTATTATTGTAAGAATTCAGGCCTTACAAATTGGTCGATTGATTGATTAATTTCATACTTTTTTATTTTTATCATTTTATACTTTTATTTATATTTTTAAATTTTTAGTAAAATAACATTTTTACACAATAGATTGTGGTAAAAATTACAATTAACATATATTAAAACGTTTTAAACGTGTATTCAAGCATTGGATTAGATATTATAATTGTAGCAATATAGCAGAAACGTAAATGTAAATAAAATATGCTTAATAAAGCAATAAGACGAGTTCTAATCAATATAAAATATAATTCGTCTATTTTCGACTACATAACCTAAAATGAATAAAATTATATTAACTAATCCACATCTATCGCCAAATACCAATAACCCACACTATTTCCACTTGTACTTATAAGAGCCAAACCATAGTTTTTGTTAGTTGGGTCACGTGCACGGGCGAGCATCGAGTCTCCGTATACTGGTTAGCGGTAAATTGCTTCAAGAAATGTGATTCTAATTGAGCAGCTAATTTGTAGTGAGTATAGAGATGGTAAATTAGATGGGCACGTCTTTCTGAACGCGTGGAGGCATTCCCGTTTAATTTCATCTTACTTAATTACGAACAATGAAGTTGCTTTTTATTGGCGTTAGCCTGGGGTTGCCATTATTTGTTGGAGTTAAGTCCGAATGGTCCACGTGGAGATGTGCATGTGCCGTGTGAATTTTAATATATGTTTTTTATTTGTGACTCGACATATGACAACTTCCTGCCTGATGTTAAGCTGGAGTGCGGTCCATGAATAAAGGTGACTGCTACTTAAATTACTGTAAGTAGCAGTCACATCCACTATGCCAACCTAGTTGGAACCAGCAACTTACAAGCCAATCCCGAAACGCGACTAAGTGATTTCACGGTCTGTATACTTCTATACAGTCTGTAAGTGGTGGTGGTACTACCCCAGATCGGCAAACTGGGCAACCAGACCCGGAGCAAATTTCGGCCTCTTTTTTTATTAACAAATATTTGTTTTAATCAAATTATTAAATATTACAAATAAATTGTCAGTCTTCGGCGCTCTAGGACTTTCTCTTACTTGCAAGTCCAGATGTCAAGTCTCTATGAAAAAATATGTACATTTTATTGGGTCAACATGAGAATGTATATGATTCCGAGACAAGAATGACGCCCTTGTCGCTGGTGATCCCCACACGTGGATATAGCCAGTTTAGAGAGAGTCGGACGCCACAATTATTATTTTGCAAGATAAGTATCGAATTTGGTAAAATGTTTAGCAAAACATTGCATTTATCAGCGATCTCAATTGTAGCATCTCGAAAGATCTCGATATCTCGAGTTCATATTTACGAGTATATTTATCATATTTTTTAATGTATTCTATTTGATTTTGCGTAAATGTTATGGAATATATTTAAATTGCATAAATTTAAAAATTAAATTATTTTAATTATTTCACACTGCGTCCATATAAATCAAATATAAAGGTGAAAATATTTTGACTGGTTGACCGTTACAAAGTTAATTTATTATGACCAGTTTATTTTTTAATATAATATATTATATTGACAACTGAGGTATAGTGGTAGTCCAATGGTGTGCATGGGTGATATGGACTTTGGTAAAAAAAAAAACATTTGACTACACGCCGCATGAGTGTGATCCATTAGCAATAGGCGACATAAAGATTCCATGAAGAAACAGACTAATTTACATATTTGACAATGCTTTATATACATTTATATATATTTGTATGTAGTGTGTATGATTATATCTATAATATTTATTAAATTCAAAATAAATAATTTTACTACCTATACTGAAAAATCAAAGAATACATCTCTCAAAGGTTAACACTTTTGTAGTAATTGTGCAAAGAAATCTTTTATTATTAATAATACTACTTGCTACTACAGTCTGCAAACAGCAGTAGCATGCGTTATACCGCATTCGCTTTACTCCGGTAACTCTTTAGTCTATCTGATTTTAACACGTAAACCAGTTTCCCTTTTAAAAAGGGGTGGCAAGTGCGGTTCGGGAGACTGCGGTTAACGACAACCTATTGTCGATCAACCATCCTCAAAATTATCAATCCATCAATTAAATTGTCACGCTTTTTCCCACAGGGATAGGCAGAGACAATGGAGCGCCACTTGCCATGATCTTGATACAACTCCCTCGCTTTTCTCACATTCATAATTGTGATTTGTGTTTTTTTTACTGTGTTTTTTTTATATTAACATTTTTTATACTAAGCTACTAAAGTGCTTGTATTATAGAAACAGGACAACCAAAGTACATATATCAAAGATACATTGGTACCGGTGGGTGGTCTCGAACTCGTGCTCTTCGGTTTGTGCAATCATTACACTGCCACTACACCACGGTCGCCTTAATTTCCTTCATACAAGCTCTACTGTTAAAATTAATAAGTTAAATTATGAATAAAAATGCTTACTACTGACAAGTTGACATCAGCATACACTTTGATATGCATAGCGTGTCCCGGTACAGCTGCGCTACGAAATAAAATTTAATAAACATGCAAAATTCAATATGGAGAAATTGCTCAATAACTTTATTGATATCAGCATTCGTATAGATAGGGATCAATAAAGTTTCATTTATGTTTATTATATTTTATATTCAATAGAAATGACATAAATTGATTTACTTATTTATAATGGTTTCAATAAAATAACCATAAACATATCGCCGTCATAAATATTCCTAATTATACTAAATTAATAAATATTTAATATATACTACTAGCGCTTGTAGAGAATTGTGAATGTGAAGGAAGCGAGGGAGTTGTGTCAGGATCGTGGCAAGTGGTGCTCCATTGTCTCTGCCTATCCCTGTGAAAAAAAAAGCGTGACAATTTGATTTAATTTGGTACTAGCGCTTAACTGGTGAGGTTCTTTCAGTAGTCAATCGGTGCGTTCATGTCATCCCCCCACCAGCGTCACTACCGCGTCACTACCACAGGGACCTACTCAGTTTTTTTAATAACTATATAAGTATAAAATAAACAGTGGCACTCTATTGTCTCTGCCTATTTCCCACAAAAATAAAAAAGACAATTTGGGTGATTGATTGATATGTAATAACTATAATCACAATGGATAGAGGTGCTGTATTGTCTTCCAATCCCTATGGGCATAGAGTCGTGGCAGTTTGATGGATTGATAAGCATAGAGCTAGTATGACTATGATTGTGGATATAAAGGAGTTGATTCAGGATTGTGGATAGTGTTGTAGCAGTATTTGAAATGAGAATTGAGAAATCTAATTATTTGCTAAACTCAGCAATATAATTAGATTTTAGGCTTCCAGCGTTGTTTAAGGGATAAATACAACATAAATAATTTAAATATACATTGGTTTGGCAAAATAAAAACACAAATCCACAATGCGGAAAACATGTTTTAAATAAATTAGATTATTAAAAGAGTATATCAAAGAATAACAAACAAAAACAAATAATAAAAGGTTAATTCGTATTTGTATTAAAATTTAATGGACCTATAAAATATTATCCTAGAATTCTGTCAGTGACGTTGTTTTTTCTATATAGAGAAACTATTTTTATTATTTTTCAACTTTATTTCCATTTCGAAACGCGGCCTACATTTCTACCTTGCTGCCAAAATATTTGTAAGCTGAGTGAAACAAAACGTTAAAGTGTAGTCTACTCGTATTTAACTTAGAGAATGAATTTTGTTTCACACGTTTGTTAGTTATGTCAACTACATAAGGTCTTGTACATAATATACATAAGGTCCTAAAAATGTTATTAAAAATAGCTCCGGTTCTGGTCGTTCAAAAGTAGTAAGCAGTGGTGCTCAGTCTGCCGACTAAGTCGCGTTTAGGGATCAGCTTGTAAGTTTTTAGTTTAAGTTATTTAGCTGTAGTAGCAGTCGCCCCTATTTACGGACCGCACTCCAGCTTACCGTTAGGCGGAATGCTGTTATTGTTATGCCACAAATGAAAAAATACACCGTTTTTTTATTTAGGGCTCGACATTAATAATATAAATAAAGACATAAATAAAATAAAGTATTCATTTAATTTTCTAATTGAAATGTTTAATTGTTTCAGGTATAATAAATACAAACTACGTAATTATTAATTATTCATTTAAATATTACACGTCGACTACAGTACGAGTAAGTATAAGTATTTGTAATATAATTAAAAATAACTTGCTTAAATATCAATGAGATGTAACTACTACTTACGAGTACTTTCTTCCATTTACTTACATTTTTCTGTCTATACAAACCAAAGAGCTTGACTGGCATTAAAATTCAAAGCTTTTTGATTAAGTACAATAAGTTACTATTTCAAATAAATATTTGTAGCTAAGAAATCACTAATAAATTACAGAAACAAAAGCAATAATTTGATAATATAATTAAGTAGTTTTAATAAGTAAGTAACTAGTAGAATCAGTGGACTCATTAACTACAGTCAAATCTAATAAACAAATAAAGTATTTGAAAAAGTTGTATGCAATTAATAAGATACGACGTTAATATTTTGTTTTTATAAACGTTCTCTTGCTTCATGGATGGCAGATAAATTTATTATCGAAAGCTCTTTCACTTGAGACGCCCTTTTTATTCGTCTGTCAGGGACATGACAGGGCCCACGCCTCCTGTGTCTAATTAGAACAGAAATAACGCCAAGAGATTTGTCAACTTCCGAGCTTTCATGGCATTCCTTTGAGGTTACTTTTCACCGACGAACGTGTCTCTCAAAGATTTCGGATGATCTAAATAGATCGTTAAGCGACTGTGAAATATCGTTTGTCAACTTTGGAGGTGGTCCAGCCGAAATCATTTCAACATTTGTTAAATAACTTGTTACATGTTTCTTTATAGCTAAAATTTGTTAATGACACTTTCTAAATTTTTATCACCCGCCTTTTATAATTCTATCGTAAAAGGAACACTATGTTTTTAATTGGGTGCCAACGCCGGATGCATGTTTTCTATCACTTTTAACTTCTGGCCATAAACATTATATTTTCCAGTTATAAAGTTAAAATTAATTTCGAAGCAAGAAGTATACTGAATTTTGAATAATAATTTTTGAATTAAAATTAATGTAATTTCATTAGTATTTAAAGTAATCTATTTTAGGGGAGACACGAGCGTGGCCCCACAATCAAATGTCAAAGTAACTTTTATCAGAAAGTTGACAAATAAATCCCTGGGCGGTACTTAACTTTTCCCATAGTCCAACCAAATGCCCCGAATGCTACGTGACTCCACAACTTTGCTTTACTATTGTTATTCCTTAATAAACATCATAAAATAATAATCTTAGGGATAAAATTTGGAAGTAATTCGTGACACTACAATTATTTCTGTTTATTTATTACTAGCTGTGCCCGCGACTGCGTCCGCGTGGAATAGTTATTTTGGGAATCATATTAATTTTTTGTTTAACTACCCGCGACTTATTTTAGACGATTAAATTACGTAACTAATAGAATATATTTTAAAGTAGTTTTAAAAAGAATATATTTTAAAGTACTTCTGCGTAAATTATATTTTCAGTTTTATTTTCTTGTGCGCTGAGTCCTTTTTCTAGGCATTACAGTGACGAAGAAAGAACGAATGAAATGAAAACTTAACCAAACTAACTGTATGCTTAAACTAAAACCTAACCTAATAAGAATTGTAAAACCTAACCTTGAAAGAACGTAGATGACACCTACAGGTATTATTTACAACAAAACAAAAAAAGTGTTATTGTGAAAATATTAGAAACAAAATACTATACTAAACACAAACACTACCTACTATAGAGAAAACTACTACAAAATGAAATTGTACAAAAAACGATGATATTATATCGTAAAAACAAATTAACGCTGCATTCAACCGATCAGTAGGGAGCCGACCGCATAGTATGCTTGTCTGTCTATAAATGACGCGCCCCTCCACTTTATTAGTTTATTTAAATGTGTGAATGCATATATTACTAACTATACTATTAAACTTCATCACGTTCGTTCCTCCTTTGTGTCTAACCAGCAACTGAATAACCAATTACTGCATTTTCGGTGTGTTTTATCTATATTTTATATTTGCTCGTATGCGTAAATGCAGTGGAGGGGCGCGTCATTTCGGCTTAGACAGACTATACCTCGTAGAGCTACGCCCCCCTCCGCCTCGCCCGCAAGCACCGCCTCTCCTTGCCCGCCCTCAAAGACGAATAATATTTCCCGTTTTTTCCACATTTTCGACTGTTTCTTCGCTTCTATAAGTTGCAACGTAATGTTTTATAGCCTAAAGCCTTCCTCGATAATAGATCTATCCAACACAAAAAGATTTTTTTAATTCGAACCAGTAGTTCCTGAGATTAGCGCGTTTAAACAAACAAACAAACAAACAAACAAACAAACTCTTCCGCTTTATTATATTAGTATAGATAAGGTGTACACGACAGGACACGGCCTTAACCTGAATTTATTTGAATAAAAAAATTAAGGTTGTATCCCATACACACATACTCACAGCATTAACAGTTGCAATTAACAATATATATAAAAAACTACAACCGTAACACAGACAAAGACATATTAGGTGGCCTAAACATGTCATATTAAATTATTTATGATAAAAAAAGAAAAATAGTTGTCAATGTGGGCTTATTTTAATTAATTCATATTAGTTCATATTCAATTCGGATTAGTATTTTCTAATAGCTTTTATTTTATTATCTAGGAAGCCAAAATTGTATTTTCCTAAAATGAACTAAGTATTTGTCCAATTGGCAAAATTAGTTTTGTAAGTCATGTATTATTGTCTTACACTATTTTACTATGTCCACTACACAGTTTACCCAACACTATTATTAGCAACAAAAACTTTTATCTATGTATATTTTCATTAGAGTGGATACTGAGTTGACTCCAGATTGCAGAAGGCATCGTGGCATGCTCAAACAGAGTTATATTTTTTATTGTAAATGACAGCACCTCGCTTGATGATAAGCTGAAATGTGGTCCATGAATGGATGTCACTGCTACTACAATTCAATAACTGTAGGTAGCAATCAGTAGTTGGAACCGGAAACTTACAAGCTGATCCCGAAACGCGACCAAATGACTTCACGGTCTGTATACTTGTGATGGCGAGATGAGATTGATTTCTACAATAGTTCGTGACGAGTGATCGCCAAATGTCGTGAGTCATGGAAAAAAGAGGGGGAGGCCTTTGCCTCAAACTTAAATAAAATCAAAACAGAGAATGATTTCAATGACCGAAAATACCAATAAGACTTATCGCATAACACTGATCTCAAATTTTCCCATCCTCTGTTCCAAAAACTAATCATTTTTTCATTTTAATAAAAGTCAATTCGGAGTATAATATGATTTATTTAATTGAGTTGTGCACATAACTTTTGCATTAACCTGTCAATATAACTTTATGATTGTTGTTTTAAACATCTGAGTTTAGCGTACTTTTCTCAGTTGGAATCACGTGACAGTTATAAAGTGTCATTTGTTTTGGGTCGCATCTGTGTTACGTTCGGTCCACGCTGATGTATTTACGAGCTATTAGTGCAATAGGAACAAATGTATGCGGAGACTCACGTTTCTCTTCTTAACAGGATCAGAGAGTCCTTTGGCAAATGAGTGATTTAAATCTCTTCATGAATAACTCGACTATAATTAAAGTGTTGTTGACTGGCCGATTTATAGTGTAAGGGTTCAAAGGGCTGCGTTATTTAGGTGCCATTATAAATTAGAATAAATGTCAGAACATAACACTATTGTAGGCTATTTTTATCCTGCCTTCTTGTAAGTAACAATACTTATTCTTATTTTAGGCGAAGGTTAACTTACAAAGCCATAAATGTCAAATTTATACGGCTTGAGACGTTCTTAGTTTTAAAGCTGACTTAATACTTTCTTAACCGAATACATTTGTAGTTTTAAGTTCTTATGGACCCATACCAAATGAATCGTGTTTGATTTATTAATTCTACTTATGTTAAGTTTTAGCTCATTAATACAAGATTAATCTTAAGCAACAAGAATTGTTATTAGCATGTGTTTGACATTATTTGTGGCACCTGTCGACTTAGCATTATGTATGTAAACTTTCATACCGCACCTTGATCATTTGAATTTCGAATTGTAATGAGGATTAGTCGATACCCTACACTCGCATGCACTTGACAAATTGTTCAATTTTATTGTGTTTACAATGCACAAACATTTACTATTTACTTAATATTTACTCCCCCGTATACAATGTGAAAACTCAGTGAACCGTTGCATTAACAATCACTCACAAAGAAAACGGTAATGGCCCTCGCATATATATGTTAAATAAACTTTCCAAATGCGTGCATTAAATTAAAATAATTCTAAATTTATATGTAAATTTAGTGACCGCATTTTGTCCTTCGTTCGCGGCTTCTCGTTTCTAAATCGATTATGTTACACGAATTTGGGTTGAGATCCGATTCAGATAACTTTAATGAAGGGTTTACTGGAATTGTGATCCTTTAAGTATAACAAGTGGCTATACATACTTTGTGGTCTAGAACTTATGGTCGTTCATAAATAACTTAACGTCCTTTACCAAAATATAAAATCAATGCGAACAGATCGAATCAAATTACAAGAAATAAATTAAAATTTTATTATTAATAAGTAACTATAAAACTCAAAAAATATTATTAAGTGCATTTCATTTCTTAATAAATAAGATAAATACGTTGTAAAAAGCGGGTAATTTAAAACGTTTTAGTACTATCAGTTTTATAGTAGGTTTTTATAGTTATTGTGTAATGACGAGAAGTGATCAGGGTTTATGGAGACCACCCGCTGAATGTCATACGATTGTTACACTAAGAAGCGCCCTTTCCTATTTTACCAATTAGTCATGATTAGAACTAATTTATAGTTTCGTTTTATGGTCCATTAACCACCTCCCTAGTGGCTAACGTGACTGCAGAATTTCAAAACACTTTACAAGGACATTGAATTTAAAATTAATCTCTTGTCAACATTTTTTGACACTACTGTATTAATTACTAATGTATATTGTATTGTTATTTTTTTGATTGATCAACTGTGCCAGGGATTCGTTTTATTTCTATTCTATTTTACTACCAATTTATACTAGCATTAAAATATGACAAAAATATTAAATAGAGTATTTTAATAGGGGTTTTATTACTATTATTACTAATATTCTAAAACTCACGGGCCTTAGCCAAGCGGGTGCCATGACTTTATGTGCGTATGTACGTGTGTGTGTTATGTTTCTAGTACTGAATATTAAAATACGGACTGGTTGTTTTTTATAGGTGTTCAGTATTATTACTGTTTGTCGGATAATGGAAGTAAAAGGATGGATATCTAATATATTTTGATTACACAATGCGATGTAGCAATTAGAGAATGACGCCTGCCGTTGATATTACACTTTGGTGTTTTTCCCAGTGTGTTTTTATTATTATTAGCTAAATTAAATATATCTCCACAAACTATCAGAGGTCTAAAAGCCTAACAAGTTCTAAAACTTTAAATGTTACGTTTAATACTATATCTACATTTTAGAAAACAGTTAAATTGCTCTCTTGTCTTATTCTGTTAGTGCTAGTTACGAGTAGTTACTCTGTTTCGATTTATTGCTGCAAAATGTTTGATCACTAGTTTATCCATAAAAAACATTCTCAATTAAAGAAAATCCCACTAACAATTATTCGGGTACCGATCCTAATTTAGTGTTTACTCTTTCTAAATCAATTTGGGATTAACTATAGTCCTTTTATTAGTCATTTGTCGCTTTAGCCACGATCAGTACTTTAAATATTAGATTTTAAAAACACACTAATGTCATAAAAACGTACATAGTATGTATGTGTTTTGTTGTTGTTAAGGCTCGACATCTGACGTCTACTTGCCTGATGATAAGCAAAGAGAAGTCCAAGAGCGTCAACTACCCAAAAAAAAAACAATCTACTTACTTACGGCTGCCTCAACAGCAACAACAGCAACTGCATCGTCACTAAACATTGTAAAATCGCATATTAAATAAAAAAATAACTTTATTTCTATATAAGTAAATGTAATAAATCTGCATTAGACGTTAATTTTGGCATATACTCGTACATCATAAATCAGACTTTAATTCTAAATTAATTATAAAACTCACAATAACCCTCTTCAAGTCGATTCGAATTTAAAAAAATGGCAATAAATTACAAAAAGGTACTGAGTATAATAATAAGGTTTGAATAAAATCGTAATAAGTCCATTATTTATTTTATGATCAAATCGGGAACATTTTAAAAAGTAGAGGTCTTGCAGTTCCTATAATCATAGAGCTTGTATCTATAAAAATTGTGGATGTAAGAAAAGCGAGAGTCTGCATCGTGGAAAGTTGCGTTCCATTGCGTTCTATGAGAATTGTGTCCTGACCATTTGATTATACTTAATTTATACTTATTTATACTTAAACCTAATAATAATATATAAATACCCAATTACCCAATTTAATATGGATTTATTGTTCCACTAGCTTGGAGCAAAGATTATAAAATTGATTGTAAAATTCACCGACCGTGGTGTAGTGGTAATGCAATGGTCAAGCTCACGCAAAACAAGGTTTAAAACCACTTGCTGGTACCAACGTATTTTTGATAGTTGTACTTTGACCGTTTCTATGATACAGGACGTTTTGTAGTAATTTATAGGACGTTAATAAATTGTAAAAAAAAACGATCTATAATAAGTGTATTAAATATTTTAATAATGTATATTAATTGTAACTAATCAAAAAATGATGGCAGGGTTATTAATAGTATCGTGTTTTTTACGAGTAGGAATAGAACAATAATTTAAAGGGAATATAGGTAAATATTCATTTATATCGCGTGCATACTTAGCTTTGAAATTTGTTGCCCAAATGGTTTTTCCTGGCTTGCTGTCAGCTGCCAAATTGAATATAATTTATCATGCAATATGTAACAAGTTCAATGTACTAATAGTTAAATATGAACATTCTATTTTCTCCGAGTTTTTTTAGATAACTATTAATTAAATAACCATCAAAACTTAGTAATTATACTTTCATGTCAAAGTATGATGAACAATGTATTTACTTTTACTGTTTTGGCCGGCATAGTGACGATAAATGAGGCAATCGTAAACTGAGTCAGTTTCTTTAGTCCTTGGCAATCTTAGACTTTCTCGTGTAAGTCGAGTCAAGGTCAGATGTCAAATCACAATAAAAAAATATAAATATATTTTCACTCAAATATAATGTAATTTATTTATATATTTTTTAATGAGGCTCGACATAATATGACGGTACCCTGTCTGATGTTATTCTTAAGTGCGATCCATGAATGGAGGAGACTGCTCGTATAGTTAAATATCTGCAGTAGCAGTCGCATGCACAAGCCGGCCTAGTTGGAACCGGCAACTTACAAGCTGAAACGCGACTAAGTCACTTCACGGTCCGTACACTTCTAAGTGGTGGTACAACCCCGGATCGGCAGACTGGGTAAATAACCATTAGCTGTCTGCCTAGCATCAACTGTTAATTAAATAACCATCAAAACTCAGTCATTATACTTTCATGTCAAATGTGGATGAACGACGTTTTTACTTTATGAAATATTCCCACTCAATTATAATGTAACACTTTGTTAAAATAACAATATTATTACAAAGGAAGTTAAATCTGTAATTATAAAGAAGATTTTTTAAAATTTCTTTCATAGGTTCCAAGTAGGCCGACATACATAATGCAATTGCTTCTTTTTTTATTTTTTTATTGTGACTCCACATTCGACAGCACCCCGCTTGATGTTAAGCCGAAGTGTGGTCCATGAATAAATGTCACTGCTACTACAAATTCAATAACTGTGAGTAGCAATCACATGCAACCACTATGCCGGCCTAGATGGAACCGGCAACTTACAAGCTGATCCCGAAACGTGACCAAATCACTTCACGGTCTGTATACTTGTAAGTGGTGGTACTACCCCGGATCGGCAGACTGGGTACCACTGCCTACCACTCTTTGATGACCAGACCCGAAGCAAATATCTATCTCTTTTTTTTTATTAACAAATATTTGCAATATTTTATATTATTAAGTTTACAAATAAAAGCTATGAAACAAATATTTGCTTCGACCGGGAATCGAACCCGGGACTATACGCGCAACAAACCAATCGCTAAACCGTTCGTCCACGCCTGTCGTTCTTGCAATTATTTAACTGTAGTAGCAGTCGCTCTCACTCCAACTTAACATCATAGTTGGCGAGCTGTTGTCGTATGTGGAGCCACATGAAAATCTAACATAAAACAGTCAGTAAATAACACGCTATAAATAGATGTTCATTATGTTATCATTACGCAAACGTAATAACAAAAAGACGAACAAATAAAAAGGCCTTCGCATCCAATTAATTTTCCAAAAATCATACCGAAACGCTTTTATACTGTACGCAATATCAATATATCCCACTTCTTGTTTGGTTTAGTCACGGCAGAGGGGGCGAGTGTACACGGGGCACGGCAAATGTCTCATTAATCATCACCCCTTATACAGCTGGCTACAGAAACGTGTATGTAGGCATTATCGAAGTACCAATGTTAAGAAGGCACCCACTTTTTGTGTAGCTTTCAGGCTTTACGGAAACATAAATTTGTTCACGGCTTCAACTCTCACATCTGCGATTCTATCCGGTATTAATATCTTATATATGTAAAGTGACAGCTGTTTTTAAAATAAAGCCAGCAATTAATTAAGATAGCACTTTTGAAAATGTTTAATTTTAATGCGACGACACTTTACATTGGACGTTATCTCTCTACCTGTCATTTAGTTTTAATCGCAATAATTTATAGATAGTTAAGCCCATTTATTATAGTAACTTCTATGAATATTTCAAAAGCCTGTTTATTTTTATGCCACATATTATTTATAGATATGTAAAATAACAAACATAACACGTCGTGAATCATAGCCAAGTACTTATAGAACATCTCTAAAGTTAACATAGCCGGTAGTTAATCATAGCTAATCTAACTTCAATCTAAGTTCAGCATGATGTAGATCATAATTAAGTTGTGTACTGAGTCGTCGCGAACCGGAAGCGTTTTGTTCATATCAAACGTTCATCGCATGTACTAACCACAAGAGACCCTTTCCCCAAAAAATTCAGATAACTTAAATAACTTTTGAATATTTAATGGGTAGCTTTTATATTTAACGTATATTTGCAGTTTTGTATGATAAAATAAAGTTACAAAGTAAACGTTAGTTATGTAAATGGCTATGCCACGAATTCCGCTTTTCTTAAACAAACAAAAAAATAAAACAATTAAGGTGGAAATATTTCTCAAATACGAGTTTGTAATCAAATAAAACAAACAGTATACGTAAAACAAACATTCCTTAAAAAGTTTTTCAGTTTCGGTTCAAAACGAAAGTAATAGGGTGGAATTTCTTTTTTCTTATCTAACTAAACACCCACCAACCCCTTTTTTGCGAGTTTTTGCTGAAACAGAATTTTCTTCTTGACAGCGTTGGTAGTTGATCCTCCTCGCCTGATTTAGGCTGGATGTTGAGCCAATTTCGTAGGCTCTATCTCGAGCAAAATTCTCCTCATTTAAATTGTAATTTAAGAGGCCATATAAAACGGGCTTTGAAACGAAGCTATTTTAAGGTTCTTTCATAATTATACAATACCAAAGGATTAACACAATCTGATTATCATATTAATTGCTCACCGCTCACATTCTACGCCTTCTGAGCTATGAATTTCGCATGTTTCAATTGCGGCTATTCCGTCAACAGCTCAAAGGATTACATTTATTCAAAATCATTCTCTGGGCGGTTGAATAACTCCTTGAATTGGAGGGATTCGATGTAGTAAAAAATAAGAATATTCGCATTTTTTCTCTTTAGTCATCATTGAACCCGAGTAGTAAAGGTTCAAAGGCTGAAGGACCATTGAAATGGAAGTGGTTCCGACTTTATTATTGGCTGCTGTACTCTCAATTCTCGGAACATGAGGGGAAACGCAAATCGAGGACACTACATCAACCCTACTCTTATTAGAATTGCATTTTTATATCTCATTTCATTATATAGTTGAAGAAAATAAACTCGCTAAGTACATAATAGAAAAAACGATTCTTCTTAAAGTTAAAATTATTAAGAAGTGCTTACATTAATCTCTTTACCATGAACGATAATATGTTACAGTTCCATCAAAGCTTATTCCATTTGTAACAAATGGAATGGATACATCATAATTAAGATAATGATAATAGAGAATGTCACGGAAAATATTGACATCTACAGAAGCATTAACGTTGTCTAAACCGTATTAGACATCCGCGGGACAATATTTCTTCTTACGAAATACGACCTCGAATAATTGAAATAAAACGAGTAACATTTACTTTCACGTCACGCAATTCACCAAGATTAAAGTAACTTTTTATTTCGTTATGCATGAGAAAGTTACCATTAGCCGCTTAGGGTGCTACAGAAATTTATCGATATTTTTTTTAATGTCGATATATATTTTTACATCTTGATAAAAAAAGAGGTTCAAGAGCGCCGACAACTGAAAAAATATATTTAACGGTTGCCTCGTCGCTATGCTATTTTTCCACGATTAGCTTATAGGATCTAGGTTTATGGGATAGGGAGAACATAGCAAGCACATTTCACTAGTCTTGTCAATTGTACGACAAAAAGCTATTTCTGAATGCGGCGATGTGTGCGTATCATGGAAGTAAAAAGATTTTTATTTATTTATTTAAGGTAAATTGGAATGTTACCTTATGAAATGTTATGATTATTAATTAGGTTAAAAATAATAATGCGGTACTTGTTTCTACAGTATATGAGGAAGTAAATGTTGTGTGTGGCAGAAGAAGCATGAAAGCAGAATTATTGCTGTAGAAAAGAGTGTATGTGGAGTAACGATAGCGGATAGAATGAGGAATAGTACAGTGCGCGGTAAATGTGGTTTGAAAGATGTAGTGACATTGATTGACTAAGGAATGCTTTGATGGTTTAGGCACATAAAAAGGATGAGCTAAAGTAGATTGACAAAAGGAATTTATAAATCTGATGATATTTTTAAACGAATTTATAAACGAGTTAGACACAGGAGGGTACGACCAAATCGGAGAACGGTGGGTTGCCTGTCTAATGTCCATAACTGTAGAGCTTGTATGAAGACAATTGTGAATTTGAGAAAAGCGAGGGAGTTATGCAGAATCGTAGCAAGTGGCGCTCCATTGTCTTTGTCTATCTCTATGGGAAAACGACATGAAAATTTGATTGATTTGATTTAAAAAAGACTCCTCACCCCACTTCAGCTAAACATCAGGCGGGTGCTGTCATATGTTGGTCACAATAAAATAAAATAAATAATAAAATCTCATGAAATGAATAAAAATTAATAAAATTTGTAAATGTGGAAAATAATAGGTACTAACATTTTATCTATAAAAGTTTATGCATTTCTGCTATTAAACGTATATTTATGTATATTAACCGTATCTATACGAAGAGATAAAAGCCCTCCCATGTCTCCGTAGCTTATCAAAAACAACCTTAAAGTACATTCGCCCGAAACATGGGATATCGATTTAAAAGTGAGACAGTTTTTCTCACCCGCATACTGTCAAAATCTGTACATTATCCACAGATTTGAATCTAACTTTTTATAAGTACCTAAATTTCATTCCAAATGTTACTTACTAGTTATCGAGATTATATGTCTTTTTGGACAGCTAACATAACTTTATAACATATCTATATTAATATCTCTTTATAAATAAAATTTAAAATATTTCGAAACGTTTATTCATACAAGTATTACAATCATTGTATAATTTAATGTACTATTGAATTATATTAATTTAATTTAACACCTAATTATGGTGGTCACAAAGAGACCTTCATGAACAATGTTCGTGCATAGCAGGAATGTCATACCATAGACTGGTGTCCTGCTAAAGGTAGCGGAAAACAGCTGGATGCAGGAGGTTGCCAGCAGTGGACGGCAAGATCATTATGAGTAATCAATTTATCATGTCTCAATAACCTTTATATCTATCGCATATCAATAACGTCACAATTCTATCACAGTGGGACATAAGTAGAGACAATGCACTACTTTTCATGATCTGACAACTCCAGCTTCTGTGATATCTATTATACATCCAAGTTTAAACAACGTGAAATTATATTACCGATATCTTAACATAATTAACTTTTATTTTGTACAATATACGAGTATAAATTTCACAAACCCATGTTTTATAGTTAAAAATATAACAAGAATATAGAATATAATGTAACAAGAAATTAGTTAAAACCACTTAAATGTACTTTTACGAGTATATAACGCAGTATGTGGTTGTAAATCAAAATGCAAATCTCACTCACATTCCATCGTCTGTCAATGTTTGGTATAAACACAACCAAAATAACCATTACATTAAATTAATAAAATGAACCAGTCTAAGTCAGTGTTGCAATTTAGTCACGTAAAAGTCTTCTTACAAGGGAAATTGTACGAGGGTTAGAAAATAATTGAAATAAAGCAGGTGACATAACTGCGGCTCGTCACGCACAGTGCCCACCTGATGTATTATAGAGTTTAGCTTCAGATGAAGGCTTTATATAAGCTCTATTGTACATACATGACCCTATAAAATCATTTTGTAAATTAATAACAAATTTAAAAGACATACGCGTTTCGGATCCTGGATTAGGAAATGATCCTAATCCAGGTTTTGCTTCTTGTGCTCATGGTTTCTTCCTACAAGCAGTAGAAGATGACTTCATACACACACTTATATCTTTTTAAACCTATCTTTGTGGGGATAGCGACGGGAATAAGTACAGTTTTTATTATTATTGTGACGCGATATGTGACTTCAATTTGTCCGAGGGTAAACATGGAAGAGTCCAAGACAGATAAAGACTAAAAAAACAGTCAGTCACAGTTAGACTCAGTCGCCTCCTTAGCCGTTACTGTGCCGGCCAGTTTTTTATTTTAATTTTTTTATTGTGGCTCGACATAAGACAGCACCTCGCTTTATGTTAGGCTGAAGTGTGGTCCTAGAATAGAGTTCACTGCTACTACAATTCAATAACTGTAAGTAGCAATCACATCGACTATGCCGGCCTAGTTGGAACCGGCAACTTAAAAGCTGATTATAAGAGTCACTACACTAAGAGTTTGGTCAAATGACTACCAACTGTTTGCTTACCACTCTTTGATTGTTGCGTAACTTGTTCGGGCTAGTGTGTGCGCGACCTAAATATAATCCTCGTCTTGTAATTATGTTTTATGTGGGGATGTAATATTGCTCTATTTATATTTTTTGTCTAGGTTTTTGTTTTGTAACCTAAATATATTCCGTATAAGAGATAATAGCACCTGCGTGATATTAGGCAGAAGTGCGGTTCATGAATGAAAGCGACTGCTATTACAATTAAATAACTGCAAGTAGCAGTCACATCCACTATACCGGAGTATCGGAACCGGAAACCGGAACCGGAAAAATTGCTGGGCAAATTACCTCCAACAGTTTGCTTAACAACTCTTTATCACCCAGACTCGACATTGACTACTGAATAAAATCAAAATAAAAATTATGTAAATACAAAAAAATAAAAGTATATTTTATATGGAATTGTCAAAAAGTTTTAATAATTTTGCCATTTATTTTTTATGGCTTCACGCTTGACGGCACCCCGCCTGATGTCAAGCTGGAGTGCGGTCCACTAATATGTCTTTAATATACCTACTCTGATTTCACGAAAGTTTTTAGACAACTAGTTTAAATATATAGGTTTTTTATCAAAAAGTTTACGTAATATGCTTGTTTTTATCTATTTTACCTATCAAAGATTTAAGGTACTATATATACGAGTAAATGTGTATGTAACTATTTCTACTGTAGGTGACAAAGTTAAATTTTCATATTAATTATTATAAATAATAATAAAATAAAAAAATGATCTATCTAAATTTGCATTTTAAACCGCATATTAAATTACTTTCGGTTTGTTTTGCAAATTTGTTGCATTAACTTGGTATTTAAAACACTATATTATTCATAAACAAACACAATGAACACCAAATTTACAAATTAATTATTGTAATTATTATTAAATTATTGTCATAATTACATCAAACTAATATCACATTTACTTAATATAAATTAAATTTATTGAAACAATTCAAATAGCGGAGTAAAAGAGATAGATATAATTAAAGCTTTCGTTGTGATTGTAACGGTCTTGATTCATTATAAGATCAGTTACTGGATGTTTGTGATGAAATTTTGGACGACCTCTTATTGTTAAAGGCTTTTGGCCTCTTTGTCCGTGCCCTCTAGCGGCAACGCACACATGCAGTGAAGCCCTTTGTAGGGAAGACCTGCTTTTGACGGGGCTCTGTTAAGATAAATGAGGAGGTACAATTATATTCAATTCTCTACAACGAGCTCATGACATACTATTATTCAATAAACGTGCAGTCACAGCAAATACGACATGGCTAATAAATCTTTCCATTAGATGAAAGTGAGGTTTGAGTTTATGAATAATAAAATTGAGTATGTCGCCTCTTATTCCATGTTATTTTACGAGTGTCGTCAAACTAAAGTAGTTTAATTTTGCACTATTATCACGGGATGAAATACTTGCCAAAGTTTAATAAGATTCTGACAACCCTCCCAGTTTTACTAAGACCGCTATTAATATAACAATAAGTCAAATTAAACTTTAACTCCTTACGTGTTTAAAACAATTTTTGGCAGGCATAGTGACGGCCACGGGGCGTTTTGTTTAGTCGTCTGCACTCTTGGATTCCCTTCCTCAGGCAAGTTGAGTTCATAGTTCTCCTAATACCACACGACAGCGAAATGACAAACGTGCACTGATATTTGACATCTTCGTAACCAATCAGCGAATAATAAATAAATAGGTAAACCACGTTGATTGGTCACGGAGTGGTTGCGACCGCGACGCATTTTTAGTATTTTTTCGTCGCCATAATGTATTACATCAAGAGAATCGGGGCCCCAGATGTCGTGGCTTAATAAATAAAAATGTATATTATGGATATTAAAACGATATATATAAGTGTTAAAATATTAAATGTATTTATGAATAATATTAACACAGAAACTTGTTATTTTGCTGTTGATGTTTTATTAAGTAGTAAAAATGGAAATTAAACATTCATCATCGGATTAAGATATTTAGACACTTTCTTTAATTAGTTGCACGCACTATTCTAAATATAGGCGATAAAGCTATTTTTATTAATTAATGGTTGCCCTCAGACTTAATACATGTTTGTCACGAAAAATGATTCAATGTTTCTTTCGGCAGTTAATCCCATTTTCATTCAATGTAGCGATAACGGTCGCCAGAATATTTCGGCACATAAGGCCCTACTCCACATACAAACCGAATAGTCCGACAACTGACGATTATAGGTGATTGATGGATGTTTTATGGGGCAAAATAAAGTAACAAAGATTCAATATACTTATAAAATAGTATATTTATTAAATGACTGGTAGCCAGACAGTTTTTGTTTTACTAAGAATATACATCTGACCTCAACTTGACATCAGTCAAGTAAGCAAAAATAACTTCAAGTTCTAATCCAAAATAATACCGACACTTTTGTCGGTACGGACCGTGTAGTAGAGACTTACCTAGTCGCGTTTTGGGATCACCTTTTTGGTCCCAACTAGCTAGTATAGTGGATGCGATTGCTACTTGCAGTTATTTAACTATACTTGCATACAATAACTATACTATACCGCACTTCATTCGCACACCTCAGACAGGGTGCTGTCATATTACCATAATATATAGTTGTATTGTAACCAAAGATACAAATGTTGTTAGAGTCTGTCCAACCCGAAATGACGCGCCCCTCCACTGCATTTAAGCACACGTGCGACTATAAAATATGGATGCAACACACCGAAAATGCAATTGTAATTCAGTTGCTGGTTAGACACAAAAGGAGGATCACGATGATAAAGTATAGTAATATAGTTAGTAATATGTGTATTCACACATTTAAATAAGCTAATAAAGTGGAGAGGCGCTTTATATAATATAATTAGACAAGCTAGACTTAAATAAAGATTATTATTATTATATTAAGTCAAACTTACATTATTCAGGGCATACTGCACGACATTCTATACATCTAGCCTGTGGACTTCATATTGGCACAAATCATTAGGCGCTCTGCGCGTTTAGTATAACGCATACAGGGTGCTGTTGGGGCTGCCACGCTTCTGCAGTGTGTCAGGCATGTTTGCGGATGTTGATGGGTTCAATGCCATACTCCGTAAACGATGTGCGGCCACGCTGTTTAGAGTGCGGGACAGCACCAACAGCATCTTGGCCATGCTTGCTGGTAGATGGGACAGTCGCTTTGTCAAGCACTGGACCAAGATGCATCTTAGCATATAGGTCACTAACATAGTCTAAGAAAATTGTTTACTAACAGATATGGATTTTGGTCTGAAATAAAAGTATTTTATTTTATTTATTATATAACCAGCCATAATAAAAAAACTAATCACCTATTATGGTTAGTTGGCGACGTTTCGGTTTCCCTGTGTACGAATGTACTAATCGTAATCTAAATGAGCGATTAGAGTCGTCTGCGCAACAGAACGTGGGCGCGGCTTAACGTCATTCGAAATTTAAAGAGAATAGTAAAGAGCGCTCGTCGAAATTATAAAAGCTTTATTTAGTAATACTATGATTATAATTACAATACCGTTAGTCTTATCTTAGTTGAATAATCACTATTTAAATACGTCGTGTTTATTAATTAATTATAAATGAATATTGGTGTTGTTGGTAGACGTTTTGGCAATATACATACGTAGCAATGTATATATTTTCATTTGCGTAAAATGAAATAAAACTGTCTGGGGAAATGAGTATATGCAAAATTCTACCAAATGTTGCCTACGAGCCAAAAACTAAAAATACTCCAATATAAGTGGAAAAGTCGGATTACTGAACTGTAAAATTAATAGGCACAACATTTAGTCAGATAAGGCATTACGGCGATTAAATTGTGACTGCGACTGAGGCAACTGTGGACTGACTTAATTTTTTCAGTTGCCGGCACTCTTGAATATTCTCTTGCTTACCATCAGGTAGGTCGAAATCAGATGTGAAATTACAATACAAAAAAGAAAACAAGTTTTTTATTACGTTGTTAATTATTCGTAATAAATTACTTCGTAATTTTTAATTTGTTTTTAACTTCTAACACCTAATCGTCGGGGCTGGTCTCATATAACTGACAAAAATGATGGCGTCCCCCTGCCCGTGCCGTGCCACGCGCAGTTTTAGTGACAGATTACTGGACGTACCGGTATAGTGAAATGCCGGATTAGTAAGATTGTATTGTATATACAAACGTCAAAACAACAATATTGTATGGTACTATCATATATCATTAATTCAGCAAAGGGGTTAAAAAGTTTTTTATTAAATTTTATATTGCGACTCGACATATGACAGCACCCAGCTTGATGTTAAGCTGGAGTGTGGTCCATGAATAGATGTATTCATGGACTACGACTACAATTTAATATCTTTAATATCTTTTAAGAGTGGTAGGCAGTGGTACCCAGTCTGCCGATCCGGGGTAGTACCACCACTTACAAGTATAGGCCGGCATAGTGCTTGTAATTGCTACTCACAGTTATTGAATTGTAGTAGCAGTGACATTCATTCATGGACCACACTTCGGCTTAACATCAAGTCACAATAAAAATAAAAAATCTGTGAGTAGCAGTCACATCTTCTAAGCCAGCCTACTTGAAACCGGCAACTTACAATCTAATCCCGAAACTTGATTAAATACTTGTAAGTGGTGGTACTATCCCGGATCGGCAGACTGGGTACCACTGCCTACCACTCTTTAAGTGATATTAACTGATAAGTGCAATGTTTTATTAGAGTACGACGTGTGACTGATCTTCAAGTGGTAAAGTATGATCGATGATAAGGTTCACGTCTTTTGTGACCTTACCACACATGATATCAAATTAGCCCGTATTATAAGATTATACTACTGTGCTTAGTATTATATATCTTTAAAATAATATTAGATTGACGAAAAGAATTTATAAATCTCATGTGAATGGATGCGTCAAACGAGGCACGCCTAGGAGGGTGTTTGCCGACCAAATCGGAGACATCCTCAAGAAAGCTAGGTTGCCTAGTGGCCATAACCATAGAGCTTGTATGAAGAGAATTGTAAATGTGAAGGAAGCGAGTAAGTTGTGTCAGGATCGTGGTAAGTCACGCTCCATTGTCTCTGCCTATCCCTGTGGGAAAAAGGCGGGACAATTTGATTGAAAATAATATTTATAATCCGTTAATAAGAACAATTGACAAGTGGAATGATTTACCAGTCCATGTTTTCTCCATCGTTTAGATTCTTCAAGTAAAGCGTGACAAAACCGTAAAAAAGTGTCGGCGAATAACACAACCGTAAACTGAGCCTTTTTTTCAGTCGTCTACGCTCGTAGACCCCTTGTTTAACATCAGGCAAGTCACAAACCGCAATCATGATGGCTGCAAAGCTTTTAAAACATCGCTATAAAAAAGGTGACCGTGGTGTAGTGGCAGTGCAAATGTTACGAAAACCGAGATCACGGGTTCAAAACCACTTGCCGGTACCAATGTATCTTTGATATATGTACTTTGGTTGTCCTGTTTCTATAATACTATATAAGCCTTTTAGTGGCTAAGTTTAGAAATGTAAATAAAAAAATAAAAAGTTAAATATTGTATAAAAAAACCTAATATAAACGCGATAGTAAGCCGCAAAAATTATTTATTTCATTTCAAACGTACAATATTTTGATAGTTGTCATTTGCATTATCTTGCCGCCCGCATAAAGTACTCGTATGTAATAAGTAATAAACTATTGTTATTAATATAAAAATCCAAAAATAATAAACCTGTTAGAAAAATACATTGTACGGAAAATTAACGCCATGTCTTTGGCCTCTGAGGAACTGCGAGTCCGTTTTAAAGAATGTCAACGAGATGGTCACTTAAACTTATTTTTATAAAATTGATCTCAATATAATATATTTTATTAATTTCCAATTGTAGTGTCTAAAAATGAAAATAAATTAATAAGAAGTACTTTAATCACACTATACAGTTTCTAACTTTTCTACAATAAATAATTGTGTTCTCCCAATCCCCGAGAGGGTAAGCTAACGTTAAGATAAGAATAAATTTCACAGCCAGACTAGACTAAACGCTAGATTTAATTGTGTGGGCGGGCTCTTAATTCGGTACTTTAATGAAGTAATATCAACTTTATGAAAGTACTATTTGTTGTTACTGAGTACAATGTATTAAATGAATAAACTTTGAGATGGTTAAAAAAGATATTGCCATTAAGTTTAAATTTGGTTTTGTTGTATGAAAAATTGCGTTTAATAAAATGACAAATGAACTCAATCTTATTCATATTAAGTTAGAGTAGGGTTGCAGTAATGATCTTAAATGAAGTATTAGTCGGTTCAACTCATAGTGGCGTTTGCTACCTCATTTAAGTAACTGCAAGTGATAGTTGAAAGTGGTAGTTTTAACGTGAAAACGGGAAGATGATTTTGAAACACGACTGAGTGAGTTCACGGTCTCTAAACTTGAAAGCAGTGCTCATCCGGAAAAGATGGGCAAACTGGCCTAATGACCACCAAACTGTCTTGGTCATTTGGCCAGACTGCCTACCCTTAATACTGCCACTTAGTAGTTTAGTGTTTCTACTAAACAAAACAATTGGTATAAAACTAGTTTAGCCCAATTAATTATCTTATATATTTACGAAGTTTTATTTAAGTGTAATATAATTTTAGTAAAGATTATACTAACAGCATCAACATAAAAGTATGTTAAGAACTAGCGAGTAAAACACTTTCTAGGAAAAAAAGTTAAGAAAATTGTAATACTTTGTGCGCGTCACTTCTATTGTATTTTTTTTTTCTTCTAAAAATATATGTGTCTCAGTAAAAGTCAATTAAAACGAAAAAGAAATCTCTTAACAAAAAATAAATCTTATCAAATAAAGCGTAATCAGCCTTGCCTAATAAATTCATTAAGTAATTTTAAATGCTAATGGATGTCTGAGAACTGAAGTGGACTGAAGGGGTGAAAGGAGGCGGCAAATGAATAATGTAGAACCCGATATCTGGCTTCTGTCCTTTCTTCGCTACTACAATATCTATTTTAACGTTTATGTTTTCCTAGTATTTATGAATTGTTTGTTAGTCTACTATAAAAGCAAATATAATTTACATTTTTAATTCCTCATGTGATGCGACATCGACTAGTATGTAAATAAACTCAGTCGTTATCACTATGCCGACCAAAGGTGCTTTTCCACGTTTCTAATGTTATAGTATAGATAGACAGTTAGTAGTTACGAAATGGAAAAATTGTTATTACAATTAGAAGAACGAAAGGATAATATTTGTAATGGTTATAAATTATTAAATATATATTCATACTTTAGCGTTTAATTAATTCACGAAGGCAAAATGGAGATGAAACTTTTAATTCCAATAAACAATGTGTAGGTAAATAAAGTTAAGTTTGTTTATTTACCCTTTAATTTACATTTAAACTTACTTGGAATATAATACATACTAACTTTGACTTTATCCTTACTAAAATATTATATATTATTAAAACACAGCAATAATGAAACGTAAAATAATTTACATTACTCAAAGGAAATTACCTACAAATAGAATCCCAAAAATTCCTTTTAGTTACATAACCCTAAACCTACCTACATCATCTCTTCAAACTATCTCACAGAAATTACTTACTTAAAAGGAACTAAATCAACGAATTAGAGTGAAGCGATTAAAACATTAGTGTCACTTGAAACACAATTAGAACTGATGTTTATTTTATTGAAAGTCAATAATCCCCCATGTGGGAGGGCATTTATTATCGGGCAATTGACCGGTGTCCGTTGGTCAAGCTCTCACACAATGACATTCTATTCGTAACCGCTATCGATGTGTCATACGTCAATATTTTTCATTATCCATCCATAAAAGTCAGATATAATAAGTTTATGTATATTGATTGCTATGGCTAAAGTCTTCTGTGAGTTATTGATCTGTTTTTAAGGCAAAGAAATTTTATTTAGAGTATATGACTTTTAATTGTGACTTAACATTCGACCTCGACTTGCCTCTTGGTAAGCAAGGAAAGATTAAGAGTGCCGACCATTGGAAAAACCGCCATAGTTTAAGGTGTTTTTCTCGCATCAAGGTTGGGATGAAGGAACCGAAAAGCAGGAAGAAACCGTTATAATTTATAACAACATAAAAAACAAAAGTCTTGTATGTTGTTATAAAGCCCAAAGACAAAAGTCTTTTATCAGTGCGTTCAACAAAACAGTGCAATACCTATGTATTGCACTGATGGTATTCCTAGTCCACATGCTTGTGTGCCAAAGTGCAACTTAGCTAGGTTTGACGACCCTCGCAGGGTAGCTTACCAGCTATCACAAGAGAATGCTTTAGGCAGAAAGAAGGTTGACGTCTGAAAGAGGCCTATGTCCAAGTTTACCATTACCACCCGAATCACGGTCGTCTTTCTGTTCTTAGTATTTGCCTTCTTTTCTAAGCATTTTTATTTACACATCTAATTTTATGTTTGTCTGGTTTTTCAGCAAAGTCTATAATGTTATTTTTTCCTTTTCAGATTGATATTATTCATCGACGCCTACAATATGAAAATGTCATAAGGTAATTTTCATATTATTTTCTTTAATAGCCTACATTTGAGTACACCTACACGTTTTAATGTGTTTTATTAAAGTAATAGAGGGTAATAATACTTTTTAAAATGTCAACAACTTACTTTTATATAGGAATAAAGAATAAACTGTCGTTAGTACTTTTTCATATTAAGAATTCATAAAAAAGGTCTTTTATCAACATGAAAGATCTGTCACTAATTTATTTCTACTAAATTAATTATAATGAAAATAATTAGATAAGTCTGAAACAAACCTAATGTTAATTGCTATGAATGGACATTTTAATCGATCAATCAATTAAATTGACGCGCCTTTTTCCCACATGGAAAGGCGCCACTTGCCAATGGAGCGCCACTCGCCACGATCCTGACACAACTCTCTCGCTTCCCTCACATTTGGTCGGAAAACTGTAAATCTAAGAACACCGACGAAAAAAGCCGATTTTATTCTCAGCATAATAACCGCCTTCAATAGAAAAGTTTCGCTAATAAAATCTGTATCTATAACGTTACAATGACATGAAATTTCACTTTAAACACTATAATACCTAGAATGTCATAATATTGGATTCTATGAATTCTGGTTAAATTCCGCCTTTCACTAATGTCCAGTGAAGCCCAGTCGCCCCGAGCGTGTGTCAACCCCACTATGTCAGATTATACCGTAATCCCCTTTCTTTAAAGCTAAGCCGCTCTCTGTAGTGGAAGTTAATCTGTTTTGCTAATCTTTGTCTATTAATGGATAGTGCCTAGATTCATTTAACTATTTATTTATAACTAGCATTATGCAATTACGTGGTAAACATGGCGGCTGTATTCGTCCTTTATGGCCAATACCACGCAGAATGTTCTGAGGAGCTCTTTAACCTTGTTCCTACCTCGTCTTTTTCTATGTTTAACAGAATCGTGAGTCGAACTAAAAGGTTCGGCGCATCGTTTCTTTGTATAACAATCAACAAGTGGAATCCTTCATCAGCTTATTTGTTCTCCTATTCTATAGCATCTTTCATCCAAAGCATATTTGGCCGGCTTAGTGTAAGCGACTAAGATAGCCGTAAACTGCATCTCTTTCTTATTCTTGCACTTTTTCTTGCTTACCAATAGGCGGTAGAGGTTTTTGAAATACACTTCTCTTATAAAATAACATTTATAAAGTTTTTTCTTACATTTTGCGCAAACATTGATTATTGAATTAAACAAATAGGACCAATAGAACGACCAACACCTCAGTCTCTCCGTGACCACGATGGCTGCAAAGCTCTCGAAACGTCGGAATAATAAATAAAATATAAAATCTAAACTAAAATAAACGCGATAGTAAGCCGCATAAAATTTGTTTAATAATTCATTTATAAAATTGGTGTGGATTTGTGCAAAATAATTACGTCGAAATGAAAGTGCGAGTAACATGTGAGTAAAATATGAGGTTAAAAATATCAAATAAAAAACTGACTGGAAGGAAAGCTATGTAGAGCTTTTTGTGATTACACCTTAATGCTTTTCGTCTGAAATTTATGAAGCTTATAATATTATGAATATTGTAGGAGTAACATATATCAACATGCATCAAAACGCAATAACATTTTTCGTAATAATAAAAACGATTTCTTATGCTGTACAATATATTACAAAGTTGTTAAATTTAGGCAGAGATAATGGAGCGCCACATGCCACGGTCCTGATACAACTCCCTCGCTTCCTTCACATCCACTATTCTCTTTATACAAGCTCTATAGTTATGGGCACTAGGCAACTCAGCTTTCTTAAGGATGTCTCTGATTTGGTCGGAGAACATCCTTCTGGGTCTGCCTCGATTAACGCATTCATTCACATCGATTTATAATTTTCTTTCGTCAATCTACTTTCACTCATCATTTCTACGCACCCAAACCATCGAAGCATTCCTTTGTCAATTCTTGTCACAACATCTTCTTTCAAACCGTATTCCTCATTCTATCCGCTATCGTCACTCTACATACACTCCTTAACGACCGCATTTCTACAGCGTTAATTCTACTCTCATGCTTCTTTGACTTTTGGGACATCATTTGGCTGTTTATTATACTATGGATGGCACCGTTCACTACGTTACCCTTTTGCACTCTTCTCTCAAAATCTTCATCACAGCTAAAACCTTATTGTTTTTTCTACACAAATTATTATATCGCTAAAGTTAACTAACAACTATATTATTATAATACATAATCGCTTGTATCTGCATAATAAGCATCACTTGATAAACAGCTCTGGTAGGCATTGTGTAGTCAGCGCTATTGGACCTCCCTTTGTTTACCATCAGGCAAATCAAGGAGCCTCCATAAAAATAATCACTACATATATTTAGTTAGTTATATTTTAAGATTATAAGTTAACGTATATAATTAAAAAAATATTATATGTTGAATATAAATTGGTATTGGCAAAGGGGATTTCGTATTGTTTCCGTAAAAACATATAAAGCAAGTAAATATTTACGTACATTTTATACATTCGTGTTTTAAATAAAACAAATAAAATACACTACAAGTTTATTTTCCCAACAAAAAAGCCTTTGTTTACATACAGTTGATATTTAAATTTACACTCAACTAACACATCTGTTAAACATTATGTTATCTTTTCACAAAAAATCGTTATTATTTTACAAAATAGAAACAACAACATATGCCCAGAACCCCTAAAACGAATTTGTACCATTTATTTATTTTAGACTTTATCATAACAACAATATCCCGTACTTCTAATGTGTTCGTTGACTTTGAAAATGGCTTTAAATTGACTGACCCGACCCACAGAGGTCAAATGTTGATAATTAAATTGTTTTCTATATCGAATATGTCAGTATCAGTTTAGGATTCTACTTTTCATCATATATTTATTTTAAGTTTTTTTTTTGTTTTCTGCCGATAGCGGCCATGCCGACAAGCGTGGCGTATTGGTTAGCACACCAGTCCGTTACGTTAAAAGTCCCGGGTTCGATTCCCGGTCGGATCAAATAGTTGTTCTATAGCTTTTATTTGTAATATTTGGTAATAAAAAAAGAGGCGGATATTTGCTCCGGGTCTGGTTGTTAAAGAGTGGTTTCAAGTACACAGACCCGTGAAATGACTTAGCCGCCGTTTCGGGATTAGCTTGAATGTTTCCGTTTCCAACTAGGCCGGCATAGTGGATAACTGCAATGTAAAAAAATGAAATCAATTTATTTAATTGTGGTAGCAGTTACCTGCATTCATAAACCGCACTCCAGCTTAATATCAGGCTGAGTGATGTCATAATGTCGAGTCACAATAAAAAATATATTATTATGTTATATCATATAAAAAACGTTTTATACACAAGTTAAATTTAACTACTATATCAAGAAATACATTACTTACTCAATTTCATGGAATTTTATCGCTACACTATTTTCGATATGAAAGTTATTCTTGGAACATGGCGAAGGTAGATCTCGTGATGAAACCAGAATAATTCAACAGGAAATAAAGAGAATTTACTAAAATCTGTACCGTAAACTAGGAAAAGGAAAATATACAATATGTGACAAGTTTATTTTAAAATGGTTTAAAATCCTATTTTGTGAATTAAACTAATTTTATGCGGCTTACTATCGCGTTTATTTTGGTTTAGATTTTACATTTTTTATTATTCCGACGTTTCGAGAGCTTTGCAACCATCGTGGTCACGGAGATAGTAAGCCGCATAAAATTTGTTTAATTCATTAATCAATGTTCGCGCAAAATCTAAGAAAATACTATCTTATTTTGTTTTGAATATTTTATTTTAATATTAAATTTTAGGTATCGCACATATTTATATGACTATTTGAGCTAATAACATAAAGTGGTTGAATAAATGAATTAAACAAATTTTATGCGACTTACTATCACGTTTATTTTGGTTTTGATTTTACAATTTTATTTTATTATTCCGACGATTAGTCAATGTTCGCGCAAAATCTAAGAAAATATTAGTTGAATAAACATGTATTTTACACCTGATTGTCATTATAACCATGTATTAATAAATATCATGTCACGCCCCTTTTCCCACAGGGAAGGCAGAGACAATGGAGCGCCACTTGCCACGTTCCTGACATAACTCCTAGCTTCCATCACATCCTCAATCTTCTTTATACATGCTCTACGGTTATAGGCACTAGGCAAGCCAGCTTTCTTGAGGATGTCTGATTTCGTCTTCATTTTAGGACGAGGATATCTCCATATGTGATCTCCCCATCCTTTAACCTCGGATGCTTCAAACGAAGCGTGAATACGCACATTTGGCCAGCTTAGTGACGGCGACTGAGACAACTGCAAATTGAATCAGTTTTTTCGGTCATCGAAAATCAGGGCCCCGATTTTCTTACACGACAGCGAAATGACGTACTTGCACTGATATTTGACATATTTGTAACCAATCAGCGAATAACAATACTCAATAAGAAAACTACGTTGATTGGTTTGCGACTGCGGCGCAATTTCACTGTATTTTTGTCGCCATTTTACCTTTTTTTTATTGTGACACGACATTTGACCTCGACCCGCCTGATGATAAGCAAGAGGAGATCCAAAAGTGGAGACTACTGAAACAACTGAATTAGTTCTGCCTCAGTCGCCGTCACTATGCCAGCCAAAGGTGCTTCTTCACGCATCGCTTGAAGGATTTTTTGTCGCCACGCATTAGGAGAAACTGGGCCCTGATGTTGGGTGAGCTAAATAAAAAAAATAGAAATATCAAACGTATAAAATCATTTTACTAATGTTTATGTGTATTTATTATCTCTGTTCCTTGTTTGTTACAAAAAATAAGAAAAACACCGGGAAATAATTGTAGTAAATGTTATTATACGATAACGAGATTTAATTAGTGTTCGTTGGTCTATAAAGGTCTGCTGGAAGAGAGGCTAATGGCAAACGGTTCCGTCATCGCCATCGGCAACTCGGCACCGGAACTTCAATTTCCTTTCTAAGGACGACTTTTCCTTTATGACAGCATATCACTTATATATTTTTAAACATTTATTGATTTACCAATAGTAATGAAATTATTCCCCTATCTCGGTGGAAGTACATTTGTATTGAATTTTATTGAAGATAAACCTCATATAATAAAATTCCATTCAATATAAGTTTAGAGTGCATTGATTTTTATTTGATTTCGTATCGTCTACATGTTTAGATTTCATAAAGCAATAAAAATGTTTTAAAAATCTGACTTATATATTTTTATGTAGAAATTGTTTATTGAAGTCTAAGAAAACAATATTGCTCTATAAATCAGTCTGGATACAACCCAGGCGTTTCTTCTCACTCGTAATATTCGTTTGAAACATTTTTATCGCAAATTTCCATTTCTTTCAAGTTATTAATACTTTTGTTTGGTACTCATTTTAAAATAAATCACAAATATTTATATAATAGTTAAATGAATTAAACAAAACTATCGCGTTTATTTTCGGTTAATGATTTGACATTTTTATAATCCGACGTTTCGACAGCTTAAGCCATCGTGGTCACGGCCGCATAAAATTTGTTTTCAATGTTTGCGCAAAATCTAAGAAAATAAAATGATAGTAAAGGTGATGGATATGTTGAAGAATAATCTTTATTTATAGCAACAAATCTTCGGAGTAAATTTTCTGAAACGCGCAAAAAAATTAAGCCGAGATTGTATTTTGTAGCAAGAAAATTAAACGATATTGAAACTTCATAAATTTGGAATTTTATAGGCTCAAGTAAAACTCCACCAAAATTCTTGCCATTTTTGCGTTTACCTGTTCTTTTTTTTCGTAACAAAGGAAATATAAAAGTACTCGCGTTATTTACTGTGGGTTTTCTTTTCGCTTTTTTTTAAATAAACTTTGTAATTGTTTAAAAATAAATATCGCCCATTGTAAGCTTTCCTTTCACAAAAGTACAAAAAGGTACAAAGCTATTAGTATTGTTTAAGTAAAAATTACAAGAAATCAAAAATCTGTCGTGTGATCGTTTATTAATCGTCGTGTTTGGTGAATAAATTTACTTTTGTTTGAGTTTGTCTTTGCTACGGGCGTTATTTATTCAGCAGGACGACCCCGGGGCAGGTCGGAGCTAGATACTTCACCATGTTTACATAACATTTTCGTCTCTCTGTTGACGTTGACTTGACGATATTTCACGAACCTAACCGAATTTATTAAATATGATATCGCCCCTCTGTATTTTCCCAAAGCTCAAGTATATATACAAGTCTTATTAGTTGGCGAAAAAAATATTTATTCGTGGCAACATAATTAATAAACCCTCAAATTAAATTACGCTACTTTGAGTGTTCTTTATTATATTTAGTGGTCGTGTTTTATTAACAGTCTATGAACGTTATCGGGGAAAGTAGTAATTTTACAGTATCTTATATCCGTTAGACAGTCTATAGGCCACCAACGATAAGTTTTATTTTATTGTAGATAGTTCACGCCCGCGCTTAAGGCACAAACGCTGCTGTAAAACCGCCGATTGACATCTTTATAGCGGCAGGCGCAGTTGATGGGTGCTCTTAATACGTAGGCGACTGATTTATCTTCGGAGCACGCAACGACGCGCGAAATGCACGAACAGCTACGTAGTCCTACCCACACCTAGGCGAGAGAGCAAAAATCAATCCTGTATTCATGCCTACATAATGTGCTTTATACTTGCATACTAATGAAATATAAACACACTTCCAGAATAAATTTACTCCCACCCGCGCTGTATCAAATCTTAAAGATTCATTTAAAAGTATATTTTAGCAACAATTTTACTGAAATCTTTGAAGTAAAAGCAATAATTCGATATGGATTTCGAACTCCCAAAATTCCATTTCAAATTAAGAACGCTCTCGTTATAATGAACGAATGGGGGCGCCATTAAAATAGGGAATCATAAATAATGCAAGCACGGGTTTTGGCTTCGTTTCAAGACATTTCCACATTAAATTTCATGAGAGGTTCATTTTTCCGGGGCACGACGCGAGCACTCGTGCGTGGGTCACCTCGACCACATGCCATGCCAGGAGCCTATCAACTAATTTGCTCATTTGTTATACTTTATTGTTAATAAATAGCACTCTTAAAACATTTTATTACGTTTAAGCGATTGCCATAAATACGAAAAATGTTTCTCATAAAAGTTGTAAAACTGTGAATTTGTACATTTAAGTTTTGTTGAAATATAACGACAGTTTACAGAGTTCTTAAAACAACAATGGACAATAGGGAATATGCATGTGGTTTAAATATTGCTGCAAATTTTTCCCCCGATTCTTTATTGTACTAACATCATGCTAAAATAATTATATTTTTAATTTTCTTTGTATATATTGCATAAAAGATTAAGTAAAAAGTGAAAGATAAGCAAGTGAAATTCAAAAGAGTGAAACGCATCACCATTGGCCGAATGAAGCGTGACGTCACATGACACGTTCGGGGTCGAAGCTCATATTGTGCGCGTAGTGTTTAAGAGAAAAAATAGCTGTTCTTTGTGTTTATGCAGTGTTTTTGTTTAGCTATTACAACTTAAAAATCCACATAAATAACAGTAACACTCGTAGTAAACAAATACTGGTCGTGACGTGTGACGTCATTAAAAGCCCGCGCTAGATGATGGCGTTCAAATGTGTCAAATTTAATCGAAGTTTTAAAATTATTTTTAAAAAATAATTAGTACTTGTCCAACAATATTTATATTTTTTATTATGTTATAACGATGTAATAAGTGAATTAAACACATAAAAAAAATACATGCATATACCCTATTCTTATAGAATTCTATATTTAAGTATTTCTAGCATTGTAGCGAGCAATGCTTCTTCTTATTCTTCGTTTTTCACCATCGTCCTTTAGGAAGGTTTCATTCCAATGCACTTATTTCCAATTGAATCTTTTTATTATATCAATTACATAATTAATTAAAATTACAAACGATTGTTACATTAGTTAACACAATAGTCCGTTATGCCCAGTCGGAGCAAAGAATTATTTCATAACTTTTATTTGTAATATTCAATATGCACTAAATATTACATACTTTAATGATATATTTATAATAAATGAATATCATACTTTAATGAATATTAACATCAGATTTTACTTACATTTGTTAATTTAAAAAATAAGGCGAATATTTGCTCCGGGTTAAAAAGTTGTAGGCAGTAAAGTTTCTCGATCTGAGGTATTACCAATACTTTCAAACCAATAGGGCGTGAAGTGACTTAGTCGCGTTTCGAGATCAGATTGAAAGTTACCGGTTCCAACTACTTCAAAATTAAATATAATAAAACACACATTTGGTTGATATTTGTTGAAGTCAATTGTTATTAATTATTCAGTTTATTTGCTCAATTATGCACATTTTTATTATTTCTCCCAGTGTCAATATATTTTTGGTCGCAAATATTTTTCATACAAATTAAACTTTAAATTTCAAAGCGGTCGTACGCAGAAGAACCTTGAGCTTTGTAGCATTCTGCAGAATGTTTTTATTTTAATATTGTCTAAAATCTATACTTATGTGTACAAAGGTTTGTTTAATAATAGTTTATTACGCAATTATCGTTTATGTATCATTTAAATTGCTATCATTTAACAACGCGGGTGGCAAAACTGGAAAATAATATTGGAAAATTGTTCTAGGTATTTTTAGAATAAAGTTACTTAACCTGTCATTAAGACTTAGTTATAAAGGCGACCTCAGTGCAATGGTTACGCAAACCGAAAGGGTTCAAAACCACTCACCGGTACCAATGTATCTTTGATATATTATGTACTTTGGTTGTCCTGTTTCTATGATACAAGCACTTTAGTAGCTTAGTATAAAAATATAATAATAATAACTTAAAAATATTTTATACTTGTTATATAATTAAAAAAACCTCGTATTCTTGGTACGAGTAGATTACACATAAAGTATTTTTCTTAAGAATATAAAACTAATAAATACAAAATTAACTATTGCTCAAAATTTAATTGAAAGGAAGTTGTAGTTAACGACAAAATAGTCGAGGTGTATTACAGAGGGGAAAGACCATCTATCATCTTAGTACCAAATTTTGGAGTTGACACAAAGTAGATGAAAAAATGATTGATGTACCGCCAACTCATCGAGGATCATCCGAATAATAAGCAGCTTATGATTTAAAAAATATATCAAGTTTATAAATTAATTGTTTATCAATAATACAGCTGCTCACTTCCAGGATTGCATAATAAAACTACGGTAGGTGAATAGTTGATCTCTTTAAAAAATCCTGTTCTTAAATAACATTAATAAAGACCTTTTTGACGACTTGTGTACGAGTATAGTAATATTTTATAATTAAAGGTAATATTTAATAATTTGTTGGCAAACTGGGCAAATGCTCACCAATTTCTACCCCTCTAAAATGCCCACACTAAAGCAAATATCTATATTTTTTTAAACATTTTTCAAACAAATCAAAATAATACGAGAAACCGTGGTGTAGTGGCAGTGCAATGGTTACGCAAACCTAGAGCACGGGTACAAAACCACTTTCCGGTACCAATGTATCTTTGATATATTTACTTTGGTTGTCCTGTTTCTATGATACAAGAACTTTAGTATGGAAATGTAAAAAAAAAAGTTTTCTCCAACCGGGAATTGAAGTGGTGTGCCAAGTAAGTTGTAACTATGCCTTTTTTTATTTTCAATATGTTACAACCTTTTTCACATTTAATTGGATATTTATGTAATGAAAAATATTTAATAAACATTTCTATACTAAGTTATTAAACGTGCTTGTATCCTAAAAACAGTACGACCAAAGTATATAATTAGGTACACCTACACCAAAGATTCATTGGCACCAGCAAGTGGCTTCAAACCGGTAACTTAAGTCTTTTATCTACCAGTAGACCACGGCAGGCCTAATAAATATGCCGGCCTAGTTGGAACCAGCAACATACAAGCTGATCTCGAAACGCGACTAAGTCACTTTACGGTCTGTATACTTGTAAGTGGCGAATCGGCAGACTAGGCAGCACTGCCTACCACTCTTCAAATAAATCAAACGTTTTATAATAAATATGTTAAATACATTTTTAAAAAGCACGTTAATGACTAGATGTTAATTTATTTGAAGTCAGAATAAATCACATGTATGCTTAAGTAAAGTACACAAATAGTTTTTGCTAGTAGCAGTGTTGGTTCATTAGTTTAGTGACTTTCAACGTCGGTTGTGCATTTCACTCGGACAGGACAACAGACTCCTTAATGGCCGTTTCATGAGTGTTGCACAAGTATAAGTATGTAGACGCTGCTTTAGAATTTTCCGTTTAAACTGACCCTAATTAAAGTCTAGTTAGTTTTTGTTTTGGTCTTATTTATAGTCCTAAAACATATACATGTATACCTATATTTTTTAAGTTTAAAGAGTGGGTACTGGGTAGGCCGTGCTGCTTCACAGTCTGTTTAAGTAAGACTGTGAAATGACTTAGTCGCGTTTCGAGATCAGCTTCTAGGTTGCCGGTTCCAACTGGGCCGACATAATGGATGAGACTGTTACTTGCAGTTATTAAACTGTACCACCTTCATTAGTGGACCGAACTCCAACTTAACATCAGGCGGGGAGCAAACACAATATGTAGAACCACAATTTTTTAAAATCGGCTTCAAAAAATTGTAGAAGTATAATTTAGAGAGTAATAATAAGTTACTTTAACTCAATTTACCTAATGTAAGGGCCAACCAAACGTGCTAAAAAGGTAAACATTTTTTTGTCTATAAAAAGTTTGTATTCTGATTTACGCAGTGTCAATAATAAAATTACAAAGCAGTGCCATTTATTATAAATTATTAAAGCTTTTATGCAACTTCGTTCAAAGTTACAGCTCGATTCAAACTTACTTGAACTGACTATGTTTTTAAAAAATATTCAAATGGTTAAATCACAACTTATGACAGCATTTTCTTAGTGCACATTACTACAATTTCCTAGACAAATAGAATTAGAAAAAATACAGTTTGACAGATTATGATAGTTTGCATAAAATTTGTACCACAAAATTTGTTTTCGCCACGAAATTATCATTTATATATCATTAATCTTGTAGTAAAATATGTTCATAGTTACAGCCGAAGAATAAAACAATGTGGTAAACAAATGAATTTATAAAAATCTATAAGGAAAGTGTTTAATTTTGTGAAGTAAAAAGTTTGTTTATCTTTTTATCACTTTTGGCTGGCCATCGGTATAGTGTAAAAGCCTAGCTTAATTTAAATATTGTTCACCTTTTCGAATTATAATTTTATTTTAAACGAAAACAAGTGAATATTATTTTATTGCTTATTTTAAATTAAACATCTACAACACAGTAATCAAAAATTATAAAATTCACATTAAAGTAAATTGGGAACACAGATATTAATTAGGCTGTAAATTTAATTACGATAGACGTTAATAATAATAAAGTAGTAACATGTAGCTAACATTAAAAAGACATTGAAACATTTGTTTTATTTAACCTATCTCTGGTGAAGGAGTATTTGAGATAAAGATGGAAAAATCAGTGTAAAAATTAAAGTTCATATACCTTATATAATTGTTTTTTATTATGCCAGTCAGCAAAATGCTTTCTCTGTTTTAGTTATTACCCAAAATTAACAAGTTTAATTTTTTTATTCAAAATAAAATTAAAATAACATCAAATCCACAAAGAAATAAAACTAGGGAGAAATTCCCATTCTTCAAATCTTTATTACGATACATAACTAGTCTGAACATGGCCATTATTCAAAATAAGCCGTAGAATAATTCATAAATAACTAGGCACAAGCGTCTAGTTTTCAAGTAACGACCTAGTACTCGTTAAGTAATGGGTGACGACCTGACATATACAAAAGTAGGCTAAGTAGGCACTAGATAGGTAAGTACTTTCTCGAACGACATGAAACACAGAATTGCTACTATATTTCATAGATATTACAAGATATTTATCATTTATCGTTAGAAGATCTTACCTACTCAAGACCTTACAGCCAATGTGGTGTGTCTAAAATCATGTTTTCTCTCTCTGTGCGTATATTATTTATATATCTATATTTCTATGTTTAGGATAGAGACAAATACACACATTTGTTTACCGCTTGCAATTTAACGCAATGTAAAGTTTTTAGAGGGCTATTCAGGTAACAAATGTAATGTAAGTAATTTAAAAAACTTGGATCCTCCAACGTGAAAAAGCATAGTGCCTGAATAGGTTATTTCAGTAATATAAATAGGTTATTATCTTGAACGTTAATCGGAGACATCCTCAAGAAAGCTAGGTTGCCTAATGCCCATAACCTTAGAGCTAGTATAAAGATAATTAAAAGGCAACCGTGGTGTAGTGGCAGTGCAATGGCTACATAAGCCGAGTGGCACCACTCACCGGTACTCACCGGTACCAATGTATCTTTGATATATGTACTTTGGTTGTTCTGTTTCTATAATACAAGCACTTTAGTAGCTTAGTATAGAAATGTATAATAAAAATAAATTGTGGGTGTGAAGAAAGCGAGGAAGTTGTGTCAGGATCGTGGCAAGTGGCGCTCCATTGTCTCTACCTATCCCCATGGGAAAAAGGCGTGACAATTTGATTGATTTATTGATCTCGGATGTCCTCTTCCTCACTATCAGGCAAGTCAAATGTCGACTCTCAATAAAAAAATACTTCTTCATAGTCATCGGACCGGACCCGCACACAATAATAGGTATTTATATTCACAATTCATAAGTTCATATTTTTGTCTAAAATATTCTACTTTAGTTTTAATTTAAGTTCTAGAAGCAGACCAAAAAGGTGCAAAACAAAATCGAATAAAATAGATTATTTCCATTAGATCCTCCTGTAATTTATTGGCGTTGAAAAAATCCGTATTCAAAAGTTAATTAGTCTAATGCTAGTTGTAAAACGTGGCAGTTTTAAAGCTCGGTCATAGGGCGTGGGCATGGGGTGTAGGGAGTGGTCCGATGACAACACTTTACATTGCAAGTCACCTGGACTAATGAATCCACTTATCCACGCCTGAAAGAAAAAACACGATAAGCCAAGAATTTAGTTATCTAGTACTTTTTTTTATTGTGACTGACCTCTACTTGTGGTAAGCAAAGAAGGTCCGTGAGTGCTAACGACTGAAAAACACCGACTCAACTCACGCATCCCCGGTTCAAAAATACTTGCTGGTATCAATGTATCTTTGATATTGATAGTATATAGAAATGTTAACCAAGAGAATTTATTGTGGGTCAACATATGACAGTACCCCACCTTATATTAAGCTGGAGTGCTGTCCATGATAGTAGGCGACTCATACTACAGAGTAATATTTAGAAGTAGCATTCGCATTTACTATGCTGGCTTAGTTGGCACCAGCAACTTATAAGTGGTGGTAGTGGTGCTACCGCTAATCGGCAATCTGGACAAAACACCATTAACCGTTAAACACTCAGAGCAAATATCTGCCACTTTTTTTATCAAATATTTGTTTTCTCGCTTATACACTTTTGCTTTTCTAACGTCCGACATGCTCTTAACATAGTATCCTTATTTCACTAATTGAATGACCACGTATGTGTTTACTCATTCTGTTGGGTGTGAGCCCTTATGGACTAAGTTTAAGTGCTACCTTGATTTAGGCTACCTTTCGTGTAATAAATTATTTAACGTGAACACTTTCCTGAGTTTTGTTACATTTTACTATTTATTATCTATGGCTGTAGATAGACCATAGAGAAAGGGGATACAAAGAAAGCAATGGAGTTAGTTGTGTCTGGATTATGTCGTTTCTTTTTGGAAGAAAGCGTGAGTGTTGTGTAAGAATCGTAGCGCTTTATTGTATGTACCTATTCGTGTGGGGATTGCGACAACAATTTGATTGTTAATTTAGCATAATGAGTTAAATTTAATATCATGAATAAGCACAGACAATGAAGCACCGCAATTCTGACACAACTCTGTCGCTTACATCCAAGTAAAAGTAGAAAACTATTTTAAACTCGTTTATTTGCAACTAATTTAATTTTACGTGCACGTTTCGGTTTAAAGTTGGACTTAAACGTCGGATTAAATTATTAAAACCAAATATGTGAATTGTGACTATTTCAATCAAGTAACAGCAACTTTCGACGGTCCTATCACGCTTTCCTTATATCTACATGCAGTCTTATCTACAACTTTTATAAAAGTGATAGGCAGATAGTTTAACATCAAGCAGGGTGCTGTCACATTATGTCATGTGATTTATGAGGTGATTTTTGAAGTTAATTAAAATATGTACAGTTCCACTTTTATTCAACTTTTGTGATGACGACTGTTGCAGCCCTAAACTGAGTACGATTTTGCAACCGTTGACGCTCTTGAACCTCCCCTTACTTATCAATCAGGCAAGTCGTGAGTCAGATCTCGAGCTACAATAAAAAAATCATATAAGTACGGATATAGTTATGAATATGAATACGTAAGCGAAAATTTACATAAGGATTCATACATATCTCTGTTTAATCAAAAATATTGGCTACAAAAAAACATTTTATTGAAAACGTAAATTATTTATTAATAACGTTTTGTTTTGTTTCAATATTGAATATTTATTTTTTATACCAATATTAAGGTTTATAAATATCTCTTTCACTTGCCCGTTAGTATAAATAGCCGCTTTATAAACTACATTTAGTAACGCGACCGTGAATCGAACCCGGCGTTTTCTGTCCAATTATTAATACTAATAAGCCAAAAACTTGCCTAAACTACAGATAAATTATTTTATTAGTTACCTAACTATTAGATGTTTGCCTGAAATTGTTATTAGAAAATATATCCAATTGAAATTTTCTATTATTTCTAATAAATTTTAACTAGATAAAAGAAGTAAAAAGCTGTATTATAGAACCTGCAACTTTCAAGCTGTTCCCAAAAGTCAATTCATTTTTAAAGTGTTAGTACTACCTCTGACCGGCAGAGTGGGTAAATGACCACTGTATGCCTTGAGGATGTCTCCAATTTGGTCGAAAAACACATTCGCTTTTAACTTTAAACATATATAATAAACAGGGATCCCAGTAACCATAGACCTTGTAGGAAGAGAATTGTGCACTTGAAATGGTAGAAACAGTTGTGTCAGGATCGCGAAAAGTGACGCTCTGTTGTTTCTGTCTATTCCTTGAGGTGTGACAATTTGTTAGATTGATTGGATTCTAACAAGAGTCATTTTTATTGAGCCTCGACATTAGACATTGGTAGGCAACGTTTGCCTTAGTCACCGTCACTATGCTGGCCAAAGCTTCATTTTACTATAGATTTTATTGACCATGTAGTTCTTTGAATGAATGCGGAATTAGAAAAGAAAGGTATGAAAGTGAATGTAAGTAAAACTAAGGTGATGGTTTTGGAGAGAGAGGATGAAATGACAGAATGTGAGATAATGATAGACGGAAAGAAAGTGGAACAAGTCAAACAATTTGTTTACTTGGGAAGTATGTTTACTAGGGATGGAAAGTGTGATGAAGATATTGAGAGAAGAGTGCAAAAGGGTAACGTAGTGAACGGTGCCATCCATAGTATAATGAACAGCCAAATAATGTCCCAAAAGTCACGGATGGCTGTTCATAATGCGGTGCTTGTTCCTACATTAATGTACGGAAGTGAAGGGTGGGTATGGCAGAAGAAGCATGAGAGTAGAATTAACGCTGTAGAAATGCGGTCATTAAGGAGTGTATGTGGAGTGACGATAGCTGATAGAATAAGGAATAGCACACTGCGTGATAGATGTGGTTTAAAAGAAGATGTAGTGACAAGGATTGACAAAGGAATGCTTCGATGGTTTGAGCACATGGAAAGGATGAGTGAAAGTAGATTGACGAAAGGAATTTATAAATCTGATGTGGATGGATGCGTTAAACAAGGCAGGCCTAGGAGAGTGTTTTCCGACCAAATCGGAGACATCCTTAAGAAAGCTAGGTTGCCTAGTGCCCATAACCATAGGGCCTGTATGAGGAGAATTGTGGATGTGAAGGAAGCAAGGGAGTTGTGTAAGGATCGTGGTAAGTGGCGCTCCATTGTCTCTGCCTATCCCTTTGGGAGGAAGGCGTGACAATTTGATTGATTGATTGATTGTAGTTCTTTATGTGATGCTTTTCAATGATAAAGCGTACGAGTATGTAATGTCCAACTAAGATATATGTCAGCAATTCGTATTCATAATTGTTATGCAAACGCGATTTTAAGCTTTATCACCGTGCAATAAACGATAAATTATATTAGTATGCGGTATGTACAAGATAACATTTTCGATGTTGTACCTTATCAAGCTTATTGTCTGACAGATTGCTGTCAGAGGTCGATTTGTGTTGTAATATAAACTAAATTCTTATCAGAGAATATTTTTTTATGTAGTGTTTTTACTGTTAAAATTTAAATTGAATATTTTTAGGTATGTTCGTAGACAACTTTTTTTCTGACAACCTGCATGGTGTGGTTGCGCACCAGTCCGCTAAGCTTAGATTTGCTTCAGGTCTAGTTATTAGGAGTGGTATGTTTTGGTGGGTATTAGCGCAGTTCGCCGATCCGGAGCGGTTCCACCACTTACGTTTACCGACCAGTTTCTAGTGGATGCCAAAGTTGCTTGCTAGTGGATGCAACTGCTACTTGCAATTATTTAACTATACAGTCATGCTAATATCTGACAAGGCGCTGTCTAATGCCACACACACAAAGTTGTGGCTTATAAAGTTGTGGCTTATATATACAATAAATAAAGAATTTTAAGTCATTATCTTGTATTGTGGCCATGGGGTGATCAAATTAGTTTTTAAACTATATAATACTTTCCTTGTGAGAATTATTAAGAAGTAATGTCGACGCTCGAGTCTTTAAATAAAGGAAAAATCGGGTCAATTGCATGTAAAAGATTTGTATCTACTTAAAATTCAAAGGTCCGGCTTAGCGGAAAATATCAAAAACGAAATGCGTAGTGAAAAGTCCATGTAATCTAAGCGCCGCGATGGTCTCACTGTCTTGTTATTTCGCTGTTTAATTTAAATATGTAAATTTTATTAGGCATAATACAGGCTGAGGACTCTTGAATTGCAAATGAATGTGACATTACGTTTTATAGTCTGGTAGCCAATTCGCCGGCCCGTTTCCTTGGAGCTGACGGCAAATTTTCACTTAGAAATGTCCCAAGTTTTATTGGGTATTTTATGAGGCCTACCAACAAATATACTTAAATTATAGTTTCAATGTTTTCATTTATTCAGAAAACTTATAGCACTGAGGGTTGCTCGAATACGATTAAATTGAATCAAATTAAATTTAATTTTTTTCCTACTCTGTCACTATTTTAATAAATTTTTATACGTTATTTTAGTTCTTTAAGTTTCTATTATATCGCCTTTTTTAGACATTTGTAAACATGCTTGTATCATAGAAACTGGGCGACCAAAGTACATAATATTATATACCAAAGATACATTTTTTTAAATGCATTTTTACTAGACTACGGCCGTTGATATTGTGATAATTTAAATACATACATTAACTATTAAGCATCGCAATAGCAAGTATTATTTAGGCCAGATGTTCATAGGTTATCTTCACTGCGATACAGACCTCCCCTACTGCAGTACAAATCAATAAATCAATTAATTTGCTTCGTCTACGAGGGAATTTATTGCCGATACTTACTTAATAAAATTACTTTCAATTCCCTAAGGAATCGAGAATCTAATCACAATAATCCCTCTTGTACTCGTATATAATATAATAAACCTATTTAAAATATACACACAAACACATCAAGCGTGTCATTTTCCTAAATGCAAAGAATGAATGAAAACCTAATTCTAGTCACGAAATGGAAATGCTTACCCTTCGGATAAACAGATCTCGAGGAAAATCCCTAAAAAATGTCTTATTTGAAAAGAGCAACGTCGAACACGGCCCCTATATGGATAGCGTCTCGGTGACATTTCTACAGTGAGCATCGTAAAACGAATGAATGTTCTTATGTCAATATTACTTTGATGATGTGACGTGGCCTTACGGTGGGGATATTTAAATGGAACGTTATGGTGATATTAAAAACCGGAAAAAAATTACGACCGGAACGAGTGGCTGCGGCTGCTAAAACGATCGTATTTTCGTTGATTTATTCACCCATTATTAGTTTATCAGCTGTACATATTGTGTTTATCAAAGATCTTGAGTTTTTTATTTGTTTACGCTTTCTTTTGAAGCTATGTTTATGTTCTTAACAAATTAATTTTACCCGTAATAAGCTATAAAAGTGTTATGGACGGTTATTAACAATTTTTAATGGTTTATTATAATTAGGTTATAGATGTATGCGTTCTACAAGTTATATTGCGTGAAATTACGCAATATAAATTGTTAGGAAAACATCATACCATTTATTGAACACAAAAAACAGTTTAGATACATACAATACACGCTTGAACAATGATAATATTATTCTAAGAAGTTGCGCAACATTAACCACTTAACATAAAGAGAAAATTAAAAAGTAAACACGGGCGGAGATAGCAAAACAATTACATACTCAATTTCATAAAACAAATAACGTTCTAGTAATTCTGGGGTTATTCAAAACGAAGTAGGTAGGTTACACGATGTTAAGCACATCTCTGAAATCGGAGAGCCGAGTAAATACGCATATAAACTCAAAGATAATTGTTACGAGCGTACGCCTATTCCTCTCTAATGTGTTACCGGCTTTACTGAATTTTAACGACTTTCCGGGACGAGGAAGAAAACGTATTCTCCAAGACAAATTGAGGTATACGACTCTTTGATATACTTACGACCGACTAATTTACACGTGATTCTTTATGCTATTTGTTTGATGGTACAAATTAAATTTGTTACAAAGAGTTCACAAATGAATTTACGTTTTGTTTGCTTAATTTTCTTTTGCTACAAAGTCGTAAATTTGCTGTAAGTTTTCTATGGCGTAAAATACGCACGCACACAACACTTGCCTAGCTATAAAAGGAACATAAAAATGTACTCTTCATTCACGAATAAACTTTGGAAAGGAAACGCGTTATATAGTAATAGAACACTACTTTAGCGTAGTTTATTAACTATTCTTGGACTAATAAAACTAAAAGTTGTTTGAAACCCTATATCATTTGTTCGTTAGGACGGTTTTACGTGAACGTAACTTTCTTTTGCAATATCTTTGTTTATAGCCGGCAAATTGACGGCGACTGAGGTAATCATAAACTGAAACTGATTTTTCAGTAGTCAGCACTCTCGGACCTTCCCTTGCTTACCATCAAGGTCAGATGTCGCGTCTCAACAATAAAATATATTATTCATAATTGACAAGTGAAATGCTTTACTCGCCTACGGGTAAGGGGAAAATGTGTGTAGCACCTAGAATCCTTTAAAAAGCACCTTTGATTGGCGTGCGTACTGACGGCATCTAAGACAGCCGTGAACCTAGTAGTATGTGGATAACAAGTGAAGTTTGTTCCTTTGAAACTTCACTTGTATACCACTAGACAAGTCCAATCATAATATTAAATCATTTAAATAGCCCTGGGCCTCTAAGTTTTAATACGTATGTCCTGATGCTTTCGGAACCACCTCCTCCTAGCCGCAAATTAAAGTAGTTAAACGCGTCTAAGCTATCCTTATTATGCATCAGATTTATTTTTTATTATACTTAGGTCTAGTTTCGTAATATACTTACTTAATTTACCTCAAAATAAAACAGTTGTTTAAATACTTGGTTTATTAGAAAATTATGTAACGCTTTGTTGGCTTTGAGGTTTCCTTTGTGTATATCACGGATTTAATTTGAGTTTTCTTGGAAACAGAAAACTCAATTAATTCTCATTAAGAAACAGGTTCAATAAAAGTGGGTGTATGTTTTTGTGTTTATTGAGACACGACATCTGATCTCGACTTGCTTGATGGGTAAGCAAAGAGAGGTTCAAGAGAGTCGACTACTGGAAAAAAAACCCGACTCACCGTTCCTCAGACACCGTTCACTATATATACCGTTACTGTGTCGGTTTTTATCTGATCCTAATGTTTAATTTCGAATAATTAATGTATGTATTTGTATCATAATTAACACGTTTTTGAACTTATCGAAGATGGTATATTCTATATTATATACGCTCTGGACTTATAAAATATTTTTATACATATAAAATGTTCCACTTCGTATGTTCCATGTTTTCTAGGTGGATCTTTTTAAATTATTTATTATTTGAAATATAAATTGCACAAATCTTAAAGCTGCATAGCTTAATGCCTTAGGCATTTATTTACCAGATGAACCTTTTGTATGATGTTATTTGTAATTAGACACTATGGCGGAGACTAAGGCAATTGTAAACTATGTTGTTTTTTTCAGTCGGCGCCGCTCTCGTATTTACCCTTGCTTACCATCAGGCAAGTCGAGTTCAGATGACGATTTTTAATTTAAGGAAAGATTATACTTTCCATCTATATTAAAAATAAATTATTACTTTTTAACCTGCATCATGCCACATATGCACAATAATGATTACTAAAGTAAAGAAAAATTAATCATTTACTGATTATTTTATAAATAAAACACATGATGCCCTAAATAGAAGAAACTAATAATGTATACTATTAGTTTTTTTATAGACGAAGGGTGCATAAAAAATTCACCGCCACACTTACTGATCCACAGAATACAGAGCTCTAGACTCTGCACCACTAGAAATACTTTTAATAAATCGTCTAAAACTTGGTAGTACTAAAAGAAAGATTCGAGTGCAAACGCGAACCCAATCTTGGTCTGGTGGTAGATAATGGTCTGGCAAACCAAGAATTCCTAGTTCAAAACCATTTGCCAGTACCATATATTATTCTTGAACATGTTTGTACTTTGGACGCCCTGTTTCTATGGTATAAGCATGTTTTGATCGACAAATGTCAAATTTAGGTATCATATCTAACTCTTTTAGATATGATACTCATTTTTAATACACATACACATTTACCCAGTAAAAAAAATACAATTAAAAAATGTGAGGCAGATAATTGCTCTGTAAAGGTGTGCTTATAAGTTTAGTGGCCAGATATTATTGATTGCCTAGTTTGCCGATAAGGGGTAGTCAAGTGACCCCTTATCAAGTTTAAAATGAAATGACTTAGCTTGAGAGTTCCAACTAGGCCCGCATAGTTAACTTATGTCAAGGGACAATAAAAAAGTATTTGCAATTAATTTTATTACTTCATTTTGTCGACATATGTTTTTGCCTTTATGTGGCGTCTAATATGTACCTATATGTTATCTATATACTGATAACCCATGAGGCGTAATTTGTAAGGGTACATGTGTAGAAGTAATTGTAATTTATTTTATTGATTGCAATTTGTTACATTACAAGATCTTACAAAGAATAAATATCTATTCTTATTGGTTTTTATAAATCAATCCAATTGTCACGCTTCAATTCCCAAAAGGATAGACAGAGATGATGGAGTGCCACTTCTTGGTTTTTATGTAGAATTCGGAACAATTCAAATCCATAATTTATTTTTTTGTACTAGCCGTACTTTAGTCCACACCGACGGTAAAAATAGTAATAATAACATAGCGGAGAGACTAACCTTTAAAAAGTTACAATAATTGAATCCTAATAAACATTTAAAAAAAAAGATTTTAATCTCGTTTTGTTTTAATTATTATAATCTGATGTTTCGAAGGATTTGCAGCCATAGTAACCGCGTGGTGACCTAATTTGTTCCAAGATCGTATTTATAAGCTCCCAAAACATCGATCGGTTCTCGACCCTAGTAAATTCTAAGTTATAAATATAAACATAATAGATTCAGCTCTAAAAATATATAGAAAATTAATAAAAGCTGGCGGCTACAATTACGTCGTCATTAGTATGAATATCACATGATTTTGGACTCCACCCTAATCTAGCGGTAATCTGGGGTGCGATTATGTGTGGGGTGAATAAAAAAATACTCTGAAAAAAATACAGTATTTGGATTTTATGTTTTTTATCCTCATTCTAGATTACCAATTGTTGTTTTTGTTACGACTGAGGCAACAATAAACTGATAGGCTTTGTTCAGTCGTCGGCGCTCTTCGACCTCCCCTTTCTTACCATCAGGCAAATAAAAGTCAGTTGTCGCGTCTCAATAAAAAATCTCCGTACTATGGTGGCCAGATTTTTTTATTTTGACTTGAAATCTGACTACCTGCCTGATGGTAAGCAAGAGGAGGTCCAAGAGTGCCGACGACTGTAAAAACAGCTTTTCTCGGTTATCCCAGTCGCCGTCACTACACTACGGCCAAATTTGCTTCTGTACGCATCGCTTGAAGGATCCGATGTTATAGGATGGAGAGAGCACATGGGCTTCCATTTTGTGGAATATATTTATACACAAAACATTGTATATATTCAAAATATATACAAATTAACATATTTTGTTTACAAATTAACATTAGTATCTGTTTAATAGTTGTTACATTATATACTTCCTTGCTTTTATAAATATGTGACTTTGATTTGTGGTATCCGGCTCTATATTATCAAGTTCACATCACATAATGTCATATAAATTTCAACATGTATTATGTCGGTATCAGCGGCCGCTCTTTATGGCCCTACACGCAATTGAGGCGACTTAGAAATCCCCTAGCAGGCTCGGGCATAGCATATTATTGCCGCTGCCGGACGGTCAACGGGCGCTTTACGAGCCGCTTCCCAACACTGATGATGATTTAGATGCAAGGAATATCGGCCGGAAACGCCACGATAAACCGCGGGAGCGTCGTTACCATGGCAACTGGGGACGTAGAAGGGCAAGCTATCCCCAAAGTTTGTCCGCGCCCTTACTAGACGATTTACTTCACGGACACTTATCGTAATAAATTGGTCGGGAATGTCAGCAATAACGGTACGATGGTTAGTAATAAAAATGCTAATATGACATTGTTTGGTTAGGGTGAAAAATTGTGATTTCTTCCTAACTAACACCAGTAAATCAATATTAGACACAATTATGTTTAATTAAATTTATAAATATTTTAACATACTATTATTAGTGCTACATTAGATACATTTTATAATTTTTACTATAGTATAGGTCTAAAGATTTTATTTTCAACGTCTTTTACTTACCCATGCCTAAAATGAAACATAAACAGTGTCAAATCCCGCTTTATTACGTGTCGTCTGATGATGATATATCGATGTCGCTACCCTACCCTTATCACAGAGCGTGTAATTTTGAATTCATTGCCCTCAGCTTCTCTCAAATTTACCATAACAATATATAAAATAAATATTTGAATATGGTAAATACACAAATTGATAAATCGCCTTGCTTGAGATTTAATTATAATTTTCTTTTTGTTTTAGAGTCCAAATGGTTATGAGACGATGAGCCATGGACACACGCAGCGCGCCGCCCAGCCCCGAGGAGCCTGGGGAGGCGGTGTACGACTCACGATGTGGACGACACGCGAATGCTCCACATTTACAACGCGCATATACCAGTTGCCGCGAGCCCAGTCGCCCTCGACCACATCATCGCCATGTAGCCTCGGAGCCTGCGCATCCAGACGACCGCGTTCTAACCACAGCGGAAGTACACGATTATCCATCTTCAGAATCAGGCATTGCCGCAGATTGTCCTCATCCGCACCAAAGTACTGCAGACGACAGTCCAGGATACGGACGCTCGGAGTACGATATCCGATCTAATTACAGTTTAAGACATAATAGTGATTTCATACACTCCACAGAATGTAAACATAGACAATCAGATTATAATAGAAGTCATACTCCTGAATTCCACGGTCATTCTTCAGAATATGACCACAGTCATGGTCGGTCACAGACATCACGGCGACGTCCACGACATCGTCGTGAAGAAGACGATGGCGCACAATCGTTAGACGAGAGATGTGCACGTGATTTAGATGAAATATTACCAGCAAGACTGGCTGCTGTAAACATATCTCGAGAAGCTCCGCCTCAAACTTGGAACAGAAATAACATAGCAGCTACTATGGAACGTTTTGAACCAGTAGACTATTCATATGCGTATTATGATGCCGGCCATCATTTATCAATGCCATCATCTTCCAAAAAGTCCAGCCGACAAAGAGGCCGTGGAGCCGCAACTAAAGAAAGAACTACTCGACATAATTATGTCACTAGGTATGGAACTGAAGAAAATATTTATGAAGAAATAACAGACGGTTCACGAAATTGTCCGAAACATCGATATGTGCCAAGACAATCACTCGTTTCTTTAGATAGAAGTGTCGTCGAAGAAGAAGTTCGTAGAGTAGAGTCGAGACATAAAAGAATATTAGGAGAGCTCAATTTAAGTGTCGAAGCAATGTTGATGCCTGAATGTGAATCGCCAGATTCAGAACGCGCGGAGGACCGTGATCATATTGAAGAGTTACTTCGCGTAGGGCCTACAGATGAATTACTATCACCTGCAAGTTGTAACCCGCCTGACTTAGATAGTGGATTTAGTGGAAGTAGTAGTGGTGCAAGCTACGTGGGAAGTCTGAGACGGAAACCAACGGGATCTGCACCTCATTTACCTGCCGTAACGTATGGAACAAGAGGCGCGGGTGTACGCATACTTGGGGTCGATGAATGTGCTGCAAGATGTCCGCGAGAAATTCCTTCCCCACGAAGCTCAAGTTGTGGCGATGCAAAGACAACTGGATTTTGGAATAAAAAGGCATGGAGAAAAATATCAGGATTTTCAAGTTCCAATAGTATCAATAAAGCAGGATTAACTGGTGAGTTTTACATGTAATACAATTTATTTCATTTTAAATATGAACTCAAATTTACCATTTCATACCTGTACACTTATTTCAAAAACACATTCACATTTCTTACATAATATTAAACACAATATCTCAATATCTTTGGATTGTAGGTTAGGACTTATACACTCATAACGTCATAGAGTCATAACGTAACGTAACTTTTACGTCTTCTTTTATTTTCTCGGTCGCTTTCGTTCACGTCGACGTTTATAGTTTTTTAGTAGAACGCGCGCGCAATTCCTATCGAAGCTTTTATTTTTTTATGTTTGTTTTGTTAACGGTGCGGCGTTTTACATTGCAGGTCTGCTCGTTAGGTACACTTTCCGCCGTAAGTCCGGCTCACAAGGCCCCCAGAGTAAGCGGCACACCGAGCCAGTCAAATGCGATGCGTGCCTCTCTCAACGATGTTAGCCGCGCCACGGTAAGGGACCGAAACCGATCCAAATTTTTCAAGTAATTCTTTATTGGCAGAACTCCTAAAATTATTCTTACAAATATACAATGAGATTCTGCCAGTAATAAATCAGAGCACATTATTTTAATTGGCATGTCGCGTTCTTACATTTCATTACCACACTATTTACAAAAATCTGACGGTTCCCAATACTAATATTAAGTGCAAATAGTCAATAAAAATAGATTACAAAATCATTATAATAATCGTTAAAAGATAAAATCAATCGAATATCAGATAGCAATTATCCTGAACGCAATTTATTAAAGCTTTATTATATCCATAATCTCAAAAAAAAAGTTATGCGTAAGTTAAAGGCAAAAACTCAATAACGAAAGTATAGAGCACCGCCGCGGTCCGGGACGATTAACAAAGTCGATAGAAAGTTCCCTCATTAAGGTATCGGAGATATTACTTTTGCAGAGTTCCCCCTGAGATAAGTATTGTTCGTAACAAGCCGGGCCAATACCCTGTTTAACTAGTAATTAAAGACTTCATCTTTTCACCATCACATCTTAACAAATCACAAACTTTTCCAAACTATCAAACTTACATTATGTAAATTGTGTTGTCGCCAACAAGTTTTAAAAGTACCGTCTTGGTTCCAGATAATGATGCGTCTAGACCAAGCAGAGCTAAATCGAGAACACCTACAATACCATACAGGTTAATAGTTTCCTTGTATTTTAAATATTGAGTAGAGTCTATGTAGTACAAATATTATTAAAATGACATCGCACTTTTGCTAGTAGTGGTAACACGGTTAGATAGATATGGTTTATTATTGAGGCTTAATTCATAATCTTGTATTTTGTTTGTTACAGCTACTCCAACGGAAAATTGGTGGTGCCGTTGGATCCCATAGCACAGAGCTGAGGGGAACGACCCCCTCGGCTTGACAACCTCTAATTCCCAAGAAGGTCTCCTAAAAGCTATTCAGGAAAAAAACAAATGAAACATTCCAAATTCGAATTAAATTTGAATTTCTAAGTGTTACATTAAAATCTTCCGGAGATTTTAAATCAAAATTCGCAAATTATTTTCACGTTCGTAGTAAAAAGACGCGAGTCATCACTATGAATCGTGATAAAGGTATTCAGATAATGTGTTATTATATTTATACTAGGTATTTTGCTTTTACATGTCATGATTTTATTCACGTGCATATACTTTAGTGTATATATATTTTAATGTATATTGTAAAATATGCAAAAAGACTATTATATGCAAAATTTGTAAAACTATAGGCGTGTATACGGTGAAGCGGTGTGATAGAATGAAGCCTAAATAGTATAATAATAAAACGTTTCATAGAAGCGTGAATGTATTCAGACCAAGAACAGAGTAGGCATAAAATATACAAACCTTTGTAATTTAAATGTACATACACAATTAAAGATGTTATATTTGATGATGTATTAATTTTAGCTTTAAAACATTATTGTCTTCGTTGTATCCATTTCTATATTGATTACTACTTTTTGTTCTAAAAAGATAACAGTGTTAGCCATGGTGTTTAAAACAAAACTTTATTATAAAATAATAATGAATTATTATTTTATAATAAAGTGTACAATGATTGCTCATATCACTATTACCTAGCTTTAAAAAAAACATCGGATCGCGAAATCTTGGCATAGTCAGCCGTAAACTGCATATTTTCGGTTCAACATTTATTCAGTTTTTTTCAGTCTATGGACCTTCTGGACATGCTCCCAAGTTAAATGTCTCTTCCCAATAAAAAAAAATGTATGTTATTTCTATATTATATTTCCACAAACCATAGCATTTTTTTTTTCGCTAATTCTGTTATGTGTCATTTTGAATTTATGCCTACTCGTTGCTTGGTTACTTTGATGTTGTTATTAATCTTTATTAACTAGTAGTAAATAGGATCTACAGAAGGCTGACACCGTTACAATTTTTACATTACGCACTTTATATTGCAAATATGTGACGATGTCTATGGTTAATCAAAATGTAAAATAAATTGTTTAAAAATTAATATGCACTTCATTGTGTAGTTTCAATGTTATGGGATATTTTGTACTGTGTGCCGCGCCGGTCTAGAATCTAGAATCGATTGTGTAAAAAATAAAAAATGTTATTTACAGTAAGAAATAGATTTTTTTAATTATTGTGACTCGACATTTGCTTACCATCAGGCAACTTGACTTGCATGGTAAGCAATGGGAGGTCCAAGAGTGCACACGACTGAAAAAACCGAGTCAATTCACGATTGCCTCAGTCGCCGTCACTATGAGAGTCACCGTTATCATGTATATTATAGTAATATTGACACTGTTAATATTAAAATTTAAATAAACAGCATTGGTGCTTGTCCCTATTACTACTGCCAAAATTTAAATTTTTGATAATATTATTAAACCAAGAAAATAAAGTTTGTATTCCCAAAATAACAGTCACTATTTCCATTCATTTTTCCTCTTTGTTATGAATGACAAAAGAAAAAATGACACAATTTAACGACAAGGCATAGTTTTGGCCTTTAAATGCTTGGCTAAAATATATACAAAAAGGTCCAATAAATAATTTATATACCTTTGTAAAATACTTGTATGTAAATTTTGTTTAAAAATATAAAATAATTTGAGGTAATCTCATTGTTAATAATTGTTAATCTCTTGTATATTTTGTAAATAATATTGTAATTAAAACATGGTGCACTTTCAAACTTATACATAAGTTATAATCAACAGTCACTTAACTAAATGAAGTCTGTTCTTTTCTCTGAAACACAAATCCTGAATTGTGCGTCTCTACATTAAAAGATAAATATAATTATGATAATTAAACAAATAACACCACTCGATAGGAACAAAATAAGAATGTTCATGATTTAAGAATTTAATTCCAATTTAAAATGCAGTGATGGAACCAAACCATCATCATATGCACAATGCTCTTCATACAGGCTAATTGGTGATGTTTTAAGAATGTCTCCGATTTTATCGTCGAACAGTCTTATGGTCGTCCCTGTTTTATCCTTCCACATTTGGTTAATATAAATCTCTTATCAATCTCATTTATCCATACCTTTCTCAATATACGAGTAAATGTAATATGAGTGAAAGTAGATTCACTAAAAGAATTAATAAATCTAATGTGATTGGATTTGTTTAACGAGACAACCCCAGAAAGGTGTTTTCCGACCTTATCGGAGACACCTTTAAACAAGCTTGGTTGTCTAGTGTCCATAACCGTAGTGCCATGTTGAAGAGAAGAATTGTGGATGTGAGGTAAGCGAGGGAGTTGTGTCAAGATCGTGGCTAATAGCGCTCTCAATCTCTGCCTAATTCTGTGAAAAAAAGGCATGACAAATTGATTTGATTTGTAATATAAATAACTATTATCGCACTTATATGTATATGTTTGTGTATCAGAGAAATTAACCTACTTATTTTTGATTGATTTTTAAATATGTATATTTTATATAGTGTGAGATATTTTTATTTATTACTATGTAAGTTCATGATACTTTTTTTTAAAGTTCATTCCGTCTGTGTAAGTTCTATTTCGCAAATCAATTGCGTATTTTTTCTTAGTAATTAATTATAAATGCTGTGTTTTGTATTGATGTACTTTCGCTACATATTCTTGAATATTTGTGTATCTACTTACTTTGTTTCAGTCATCGAAACTGATTAATGGATTAAATAATATGATTTATACTGTCTGTATTTTAGCAACCGTGTTCAGGTCAAAAGAAAGATTTTTAATAAAGAAATTTAAAATGTGCTCGATTTGTTTCATTTATATACCTCGTGTAAAAGTGTAGAATAATATGGTAATGAACCCGATTGGTATCTGCGCTAATAAGATTACTACGGTGCTGAACGTAACTTGGCTGTGAGAAATTTTCCAATAGCTAATTTGAGTCATTTACATCTCCCCTCATTACAAATCCCCTCTCAAAACGAAAACAAGCTCAACGAATATACAAATATTCTCAGAGAACAATTTTAGCAGATGAACAACGAAACCCAGCGGGGCTTTCAGCGATAAAAGCGTTTTCAAATCATCAAACCTTTAAATCGAACAATGGTCGAAAATCCTTACAATAAGAGGTAGTATAAAATTTCGTCGGAGGGGAACGAGTCCCGGTCGTGAATTGCCTATTGTGACCGGGGCCGAACGAGTTAATTGTTTAATTGCCAATAAAAAATAAAAACAAAACGACCCATTGTTCTGTGCTCGGCGAGAACGCGTTATGAATACGTGTGGAGCAACGTGGAGCTAATGCAGATGGCAGCTGCCGCAGTGAACAGCCAGAAGGACGATTATCTTGATTACATCACACGAGCAAACGCATTTCATTCCACGAATACGTATGTACTTACATGTAACAATATCTACTGTGGGTATAGTTAACATCAGAAAAGTCAAGGTCAGAAGTCGAAGCTCTATAAATAAAATAGAAAAAAGCAAGAAAATTAAAACAAACGGTAAACCATAATTCAATTTATAGAAGTTGTATCGTCCATATCAAAATGGTACATTAAGGGACTTAAATATATTTGTATTCTGGTCATATAGATTTATTAGGCACTTGGCTTTCACAAAGGGGATTTCTACAATCGGGACGAGCTTTTATTAATCTGTTGTTCATTCCCAGACGAGCAATCTCGCTGTCGTCCAATTAATATCAATATAGCGCGCACAGATTGTTACATTCCGTCCGCATGACACAAACCACATTTACAAAGGAATGCCCGCCCTGCTATACAACTATTTAATATAATCAACTCATTTAATCATATTTTTATTGCACGAAGTGAACATATTAACTCCTATGTTCTCCATACGCTGAATGGTTTAAATGAAAGAGTGAAGTGAGAGACAAATTAAATGTATTTTGTTTGAATTCTTTACAAACAATACATTTTTATGTTTTTGAATTAATTTTTATCGTGTTAAAACAATATTGTCCTTATGAGTAATTATGTCATAGCTGTTATGAATTGTAAGTGGATAGATATGAACCAGAAGGAGACATTCAATCGAAGACCTTCCTAAAAAAAGCAGAAATCCGCAGCATTGTTGTGGATGTAATAGAAGCTAGAAAGTTTTGTCAGGAACATGGAAAGTGAAGCTCTGTTATCTCTGCCTATCCCTGTGGATATACGCTGTTGAGGGTGGTGATGCCCAGTCTACCGATCTGGGGTAGTACCACCACTTTCAAGTGTAAGTGATCCAGTCGCGTTTCGTGATCACATTATTTGCCGGTTAGAACAAGGCCGTCATATTGGATGCGATTGCTACTTACAGTTATTTAAATGCTTCAACTTAACGTCAGACGGGGTGTTGTGATATGACGTCACAATAAAAAAAATATAAATCTAAATCTTACTACTATTTAGGCCAAAATAGTATGTGAACTAACGAAGAATATTTTATCCTTTTTTCCTCAGGTATAGGTAGAGACAAAGGAGCGCCACTTGCCACGATCCTGACACAACTTCCTCGTATCAGGAGCAACCGCGAAAAAAATACAGAACGATATATGAAGCATTTATATTCCAGGGCTCGATATATTCCCGACTGCTACTACAGTTAAATAACTGCGGGTGGCAGTTGCATCCACTATGCCGGCCTAGTTGGAACCGGTGACCTAGTACAAGGTGATGCTGGAACGCGACTAAGTCACTTCACGGTCTGTACACTTGTAAGTTGTGGGTTTACCCGGATCGACAGATGGCCTACAACTCATAAAAAAACTCAAAACATCAAAACTTTATTTCATAATACTAATTAATACTGCATAATTTAGAGTGGCAGGCAGTGGTGCCAAATCTGTACTCGTATAATTACATTTTTTTATTGTTTTTTTTTTATTTTTTATTGTGACACGACATTTGACATCGTCCCGCCTGATGATAAGCAAGATGAGATCCAAAAGTGCCGACGACTGAAGCAACCGAGTTAGTACGCGGCTGTCTCACCCGCCGTCACTATGCCGGCCAAAGGTGCTTCTTCACGCATCGCTTGAAGGATCCAAGGTTATAGGAGGGAGAGAACACATGGGCTGGCAAAGCATTCCACTTGTCGATTGTTCTACAGAGAAAAGATGCGCCAAACTTTTTAGTTCGACTACCGATTCTGTCGACAAAATGTGAATGCTTCCCCCGACCAGTGCGGGTGTTACGGGTGTGAAAAGACGAGATAGGAACAAGGTTAAAGAGCTCCTCGGAACATTCCCCGTGGTATAGGCGATAGAGGACGCAAAGAGCCGCCATGTCTCAGCGTAATTGCAGAGGCTCCAAAGTTCGCGTAACCTCTACATCTCCTAGACGAGTACAGACTGTAAAGCGACTTAGTCGCGCTTCGGGATCAGCTTTTAGTTGCCAGCTTCCAATTAGGCCGGCATAGTGGATGTGACTGCTACTTAAAAATACTTAACTGTATTAACAGTCACCTACATTCATGGACCGCACTCCAGCTTAATATTAGGCGGGGTGTTGATATCAAGCTCATCATCATCAGCCAGAATGCGTCCACTGCTGAACATAGACCTTCCCCTTAGAACGCCATTTCGAACGACAAGATGCCAGTTGCATCCACCGGTTATTCGTGACTTTCACTATGTCGTCAGTCCACCTAGTGGGAGGCCTACCTACGCTGCGTCTTCCGCTTCGTGGTCTACACTCTAGAACCTTTCTTTCCCATCGGTTGTCGGTTCTTCGAGCGATATCAAGCTACAATAAAAAAAATACTGGTATTATGAAACTGTATTTTATTTCTTTGTTAATAGTTAAGTATTAAAATGTGTTAGCGTAATGATTTCGGCCTAAAGGTGGGTCAGCTATTGTAAGTGAATTTCCCTGTAAATTCGAATTTGGAGGCACCCACGTGTTGTGGGAAACTGGAACACAAAATTAATATTAATAATACTAGTAAAACGATCACGAAGTATCATTTACATAGGGTACATTTAACCTGCCATCTTTAAATACTGAATAAATACTGACTGACCCTTTTAAACATGATAATGTAGGTATAATTAAATTCACACTAAATAATATGGCGACCGTGGTGTAGTGGTAGTGGTCACGAAAACCAAGAGCGCAGGTTCAAAACCACTTGCCCGTACCAATGTATCTTTGATATGGTACTTTGGTCGTCCTGTTTCTCTGATACAAGAACTTAAGGAGCTTAATATAAAAATGTAAAAAAATCTAACCTAATAGCGTCTCTGAAGTTGGCGCAAGTTGATGCGCATTACAATTATACGGTATAGCGGGATTCCGGTGTAGGTGAGAGAGCTTATCCTTGCGACTGTACCTGCGCGACATCACGCTCGCAGCTAACTTATATGCACAATATAAGACTCTATATTGTGCATATGAAGGAAGCAAGGGAGTTGTGTTATGATAATAGAATGTGGCGCTCCGTTGCCTCTGGCTATCAATAAGAGAGAGGTATAACAATTTGATTGATTGATAATAATAACAAAAAACACATTTTTAAAGCTCCGATTGAAAACTACATTTTCAGGTAAAACAAACTGAATTGCTTTTTTTATATTTTTTATTATGACTCGACATATGACAGCACCGCGCTTGATGTTAAGCCGAAGTGTGGTCCATGAATGAATGTCACTGCTACTACAATTCAATAACTGTGAGTAGCAATCACATCCACTATGCCGGCCTAGATGAACTTACAAGCTGATCCCGAAACGTGACCAAATTACTTCACTGTATACTTGTAAAGGTCTGTATACTTGTAAGTGGTGGTACTACCCCGAATCGGCAGACTGGGTACCACTCTTTGATAACCAGACCTGAAGCAAATATCCATCTCTTTTTTTATTAACAAATAAATAAATAAAAGCTATGAAAAAAATATTTGCTCCGACCGGGGATCGAACCCGGGACTTTACGCGCAACAAACCAATCGCTAATCCGTTCGACCACGCCTGTCGTCAAAACATACATACAAGGCAAACTAATGGCAATTGGAAGTAGCTAATAGCAATATGCTCAGTTTACCAATCAGCTACTTTCTAGTAGGCAGACTGTGAGCTAAATTTGTCGCGTCTCGGGATCAGTTTCAAAGCTTACGAATTCGACTGGGCCGTACTTATTTATATAAAAAAACTGCTATGTTCATTTATTAACCTGTAACAATTGCGTCGTTTTACAGGTTAAGCTCCAGCAAAGGTCGTCACAAATAAAAAAAAACTTTAATCATTGTTTAGTGTGTTAATGAATTAATTCAAACATTTAAATAATATACAATGTCCAACATCTTATAATCTAATGACTTGATTATCAATTTATTCTACTAAAAAGGGGTCGAAATCTCACATACAAATCGGCGATTAACCATAGATGGGTCTAGTTACAATAAACGCCTGCGGATCTGTTTTTGTTCCAAAATTCCCCAAGTTTGTTATCGTTGCTATTGGAGGGAGAGTTTAGGGGCTAAAATAAACAGTCGGCGACTTGCAACATCCCACAAAACTCAACCTTTCCTCCCCCCAGTGAAATAAGTTCCTCAATACACAAAGATAAGAGTTACAATTAAGATAAGAAGGTAGCTTCGTTGTAAAATATTGAAACAGAAGCAACTCTTATATCTAATAATATGACACATGTTTATTTTTTATTTAAAATGTAATGGATAAAAATGGTCTTTTTAAAAAAATGTGATTTGACATAAATAAATAATCTGATGTGAATGGATGCGTAAACAAGGCAGGCCCAGGAAGGTGTTTTCTGATCAAATCTGTGACATCCTCAAGAAAGCTTGCCTAGTGTCCATAACCTTAAAGCTTGTATGAAGAGAATTGTGGATGTGAAGGAAGCGAGAGAGTTGTGTCAGGATCGTGGCAAGTGGCGCCACCATAGTCTCTGCCTATTCCCATGGGAAAGAGGCGTGACAATTTGATTAATTGATTGATTTGACATCGAGACGCAACATTTGGCCTCACTTGCCTATTGTAAGCAAGGGGAGATTCAAAAGTACCGATGACTGAAAAGACCGACTATGCCTGCTAGAGTTGCTTTTCCACGCCTCGTGTAAGGATTAATCTGACATCTGACCTAGACTTGCCGATTGTAAAGCGAGATTGCCTTAGTCGCCGTCACTATCATCCTCATCAGCCAGAAGTTGTCCACTGCTGAACATAGGCCTCCTCCTTAGAACGCCATTCCGAACGACAAAATCCCAGTCAAATATTATGCGGTTAGGATATTGTTATTTAATTTATAAGCGCTGCACGTAATTAAACTAGTCTTAAGTCCTAATAAACTGCACCCCGAAAGAATTATTGATTTGGACGTGGAGGACATTCAGGCTCTTGTGTATCTGATCCATAGGCTATACGTGTAAACTAATATTTATTTGTTTTGGCTTGACATTTTATGACAATATGACAGCACCTCGCCTGATGACTTCGCCGGAGTGCGGTCCATAGTTTAATAACTGTAAGCTATTCTAGGCTTTTACGTTTACGTTTACTATGCTAGGCTAGAACCGGCAACTTCCAAGCTAATCCCAAAAAAATCTGATCCCGAAAAGAAACAAAGACACTTCAAGAAGCGGCAGAATGGGCACCACTCTTTTAAAAAATGAATGTTTACAGTATTATTTTGTACTAAGAACTCTATATTGTTATTATAAATGGTTAACAGCTGGTTGTTAATATCATCCACCTATACTACGGGCATATTCCATGCATGCTGTGCATCCTGAGAACCCCACAGGGATAGGCTCACTTCCTTCACATTCACAATTCTCTTCATACAAGCTCTATGGTTATGGGCACTAGGCGACCAAGCTTTCTTGAGGATGTCTCCGATTTGATCGGAAAATACCCTCCTGGACCTGCCTTGTTTAACGAATCCATTAAAATGAGATTTATAAATTCTTTTCGTCAATCTAAATCGATGAAGATAGCACCAGTCACACCTAAAAGACATCTGTGCCTGCTTTTTCTAAAAGTGATTCATTAATCACTTTCGTTCATTAATTATCTAGGGAATGGCGTACAATAGTTTCCTAATTAGATACATCTTTTTTATTTACATTTTTAAATTAAACTACAAATGCTATCATAGAAACAGGACGACCAAAGTACATCTTACTATTATTATAAATGTGAATGTGAGTTTGTTACGTTTTCACGCAACAACTACTTAATCGATCATCATGAAACTTTGTACACATACTAGAAGTAACATAGGATACTTTTAATTTAAAAAAATATTTTTACTATAGTTTTCAATTGACTATAGTTGCAACTGTTTGGAATTTTTCTTTATTTATGTTTATTTTATATGAGTTATCGAGTTGTTGTGTTATAAATCTAATTTTACGCGGGTGAAACCGCGGACACAGCTAGTATAAAGATACATTAGAACCCGTACTCTCGGTTTGCGTGACCATTGCAATGATACTACACCACGGTCCTTTACATTAAAGTATACCTACATACTCGTATTTAATCGTGATTATTATTGTGGTCCCGCCTGATGTTAAGCTGAAGTGCGGTTTATAAATGTAGGCGACTGCTACTACAATTAATTGACTGCAAGTAGATCTGCAAGCTGATCCCGAAATGCAATCCGAATCGGCAAACTAGGCAAGTATCTGCCTACTTAAATATCCATATCCAGGAACAAATAACTGCCTATATTAATACTATAAAACAAGTTTTTGCTCCGACCGGGAATAGAACCCGGTACTGTAGTACCCCTAGCAGACTGGTGTTTTAACAAATGCGCGCGCGGATAAATATAGATAGAATATGTATAATCTCAGTGCTTGGATTAATTAATTAGGTTTCATTGTGTGTTTAAAGAGTTTTATAAATAGAGCTAATAACGAAACAAAAAAAGTTATTTCATTATTCTTTATCACTTTGTCACGTGAATTCGTGACAACAATACATTTAATATTCAAATACAAAGGTAATGAACGAAGGTGTTAAATATTACTACATGACAGTTTTTTATAAAGCTAATATACCTAAATGATTTAAGGTATGTATAGCTTCTCTGACTATAAATGACGCGGCCCTCCACGTTATTAGTTTTTTTTTTTATTATGACTCGACATATGACAGCACCCCGCTTGATGTTAAGCCAAAGTGTGGTCCATGAATGAATGTCACTGCTACTACAATTCAATAACTGTGAGTAGCAATCACATCCACTATGCCGGCCTAGATGGAACCGGCAACTTACAAGCTGATCCCGAAACGTGACCAAATCACTTCACGGTCTGTATACTTGTAAGTGGTGGTACTACCCCGGATCGGCAGACTGGGTACCACTGCCTACCACTCTTTGATAACCAGACCCGAAGCAAATATCCATCTCTTTTTTTTTATTAACAAATATTTGAAATATTTAATACTATTAAATACTACAAATAAAAGCTATGAAACAAATATTTGCTCCGACCGGGAATCGAACCCGGGACTTTACGCGCAACAAACCAGTCGCTAAACCGTTCGTCCACGCCTGTCGTTTATTTAAATGTGTGAATGCAATAACTACATATTACTATTATGCTTTACTTTAGCAGCGTGCTCCTCCTTTCGTGTTTAACCAGCAACTTAATGACCAATTACAATTGCATTTTCGGTATATTTTATGTTTTCTCGTGTACGCAAATGTGGTAGAGGGGCGCGTCATTTCGGCTTATGTCATCATAATACCGTTGTTAAGGCGACCGTGGTGTGGTGGTAGTGCAATGGTTACACAAACCAAGAACACGAGTTCGAAACCACCCACCGGTACCAATGTATCTTTGATATATGTATGTACTTTGGTTGTCCTGTTTTTATGATACAAGATTCTAGATGATTTTGGCTTTGGACGTTGATGGTCGTATTGTCAAAATGAATTGAAACAATTTCACGGCATCCATGGATTCTCCGTGTGGGTCGAATTAAAATTCGACATTTTATCTCCTCTTCTTATAGTTCAGGTTTTCTCTTCATCTTTTTAGTCAGCCGATGTAAAATGTTGCTCAATATTTCTACAGAAGTCCAATCTTCGATAAAATATTGTGTCGGTATCAGAGCAATGACGTCAGCGTACACACTCATTGTGTCTCCTGTGAAAATATTTTACAGAACCGAGATCGTATTAAGTTGCATCAATAAGTTCTAAAGTATTTTACAAATAACTAAACTAATTTGCCTCCGTAGGCTCCCTGCCTCACTACTAACGAGGCTCATTTTTTTAGTATTTCTCTAACAGCTAATTATGTTATATACCAAAAGGACATAATATTTATTTATTTTTATTTATTTATAAACTCTTTATTGCACAAAAGAAGGTACATAGGCGAGCTTAATGCCTTAGGCATTATCTACCAGCTAACCTTTGTTGTGTTGTGCTGTGATTGGGTGATAATAGAGAATATAACAAACATTTAGGAGTTTTTTACAATTCACCACAAATAGTGGTTCACTCAATTTTGCAATCAAATTGTAACTAATCAAAATATGTATACTTATATGTTTTGTTTTAGCTTGTCGATTTGGTCAACTAAGGAAATCTGTGCTTTTATTCTTCATTATATACTCATATAATAAAATGATGTATTAAGTAATAATATACTTATAATAATTTTCATAAAAACAACCTTTCTAAAACAACTACAGTCATGTACTGTAATAAAGTCTGAAACTTCATAGACAAATATTCATATTAAGCAAATAGGGAACAAAGTTGCTCTTAGGGATACAATTTGGAGTTTCTCCCTTGTCTGCTATTACGGTATGATTTTAGCATGTTTAAAAGCACTTGTATGAAATTTTAATTACACCGCAAAGCAGCACAAATTCATGAGCGAGCCAAGCCACAACCTTCATTCCGTAAGTCATGTTGGTTACAAACTAAAGCTCCTTTTATAATTGGAGAATTAATTTCACAACATTTATATTTTGTCACTTCTGTTTAATTACATTTAGTTTTGCTCGGCATTATGTGCTTTGCTGCAGACTCTTATTAAACTACGTAAACAATAATAAGTTTTTTACCCCGTGACTCAAAAAGAGGGGTTTTATAAGTTTGACGTGTCTGTGTATCTGTGTGTCTTATTCCATATACACAATCAAAGCATCGTAGCTTCTTAACGAATGGACGGATCTGAAGAACCTGATCACGGATACTCTCAGATCAGCAAATCAACAAGAGATAGAACTATATGGCTTTAACTATAATTGTTCCTTACTATGAGCTGAGCTGAGCCGTTATCAAATTGAAGACCTGGAGCACTTGATTATGGACCAAGGATGTATATGAGATATAACTATGGTGCTATGACTAAAGTTGTTTCTTACTATAAGGCTGTTATCAACTTGAAGATCTAGAGTACCTGATGATGCAGCATAAGGTAATTTATTTACCATGCAAGAGATATTAAAAGATATAACAATGGTGTTATGGCTAAAGTTGTTTCTAGTGTTCAAATCGAGGGTTCCTTTAAAATTTTATATCACTTTATATAACTACTTATAAATAAATAAACAACATCTATTTCATTGGAGATCGTTTGTCTATCAGCTGCCGGGGAAGGCAGAATTAGTATATTATTAGTAACAGTAAAATATTCTCATATTTTATAACGTCGCCTGGATGATTAATTTTTTTAAATATAATAATTAAAATGTGTGTTGTGAATATGGATTAATAGATATTTTTATTTATATTTCTATATTAAGATACTAAAGTGCTTGTATCATAGAAACAGGACGATCAAATCTCTACAACAAAGATATGTTGGTACCGGCAGGTTGTTTTGAACCTGTGCTCTCGGTTTGCGTGACCAATGCACTACTAGTACACCACGGTCGCCTTGTTTACTTGCTTATTTTGTGTAAGTTTGCCTTTAAGTTGCATAGATCGCAAAACCAAACAAAATAGTTATGTTGAAGCAAAACTTAATTAAACAAATCTTTAAAATGTTACAATGTAATGCCCAAAAGTAAGTGAGAGAGTCGTCACTTCAACGACTACGACAACATAAATCCGGTGTCCACAATGACCTCGATTTTGGGGGATCGTCTCACAAAGCTACGCCAAATTGCAGCCGCAGAAAATTACGATGTGGTTTCATCTCAGGAATTACGAGTAGTATCTCGCTAGCGTTAATGTGTTGGTGCAGATTACATACCCACAATGATACTCACTATTTCTTGAGCTTACTTCATTTGCTTCTTGAAATATACTTTTGACTACGTGCAAACATATTGCTGTATTTATCAGTCAATTAATCAAATTGTCACGTCTTTTTCCCACAGGGATATGCAGAGAATTATCTCTCTATTAGGAGCGCCACTTGCCACGATTCTGACACAACTCCCTCGCTTCCCTCACATCCACAATTCTCTTCATACAAGCTCTACGATTATGGGCACCAAACCCACCCAGCTTTCTTTAAAAAATATATTTCCAACTAAATATGATGTTGACAATTTTACTGAAATTATTAAAGATTATGTTTGATAACGAGTACTTATTACTAATTTAAGTATAATATTTACTAACGATTAATTAACTTTATAAATATATTATCATTGTATCAGCCATAAGACATTCACTGTAGGTCATCTCTTGCCATCTCCAAAGTGGCCTGCTAGATCCAGCAGTCTCCTGCCACCTTTAGCTGATCATCAATCCATCTTGTGGGTGGGTCCTACGCTGAGTTTTCCTGTACGTAGTATTCATTTAAAAACTTTTCAGCAAATAAATTAAAGGTGCAGTTAATAATTATTGTTTTAGCATACGATTTGCACTTCTTTGTTTTTTTTGGTGTAATAAAATTCTTGGATACGAATCACCCTATAAAGTAAATGTACTTGTAAAACCTGTGTTACATGTATCCTACATGAAATTTACTACCCATTTCCTTACATCATTTTATGCTCTAACTTTTTTTATCGTTTATTTCACTTTCTTTTTAACATTGTACTCAAGCAAAAAAGTTTTTGAAATACCTTTTTTTTTGGGACACCATCGGCGAATTTTTTGCTAATTTCTTTTAATACATGCCTGTGTATATGCTATACATATATGCCTTCAAGATTGAAGACTATTTGAAGCGATCATGTTCTAATGATAGAAAAATGATCTCGCAAATCAAGAGCTCCCGGTTTAAGATACATAGGAATTACTTTCTCGTTCCAATGTATCTTTGATATACAAGCACGTTTAGTATCTCAGTATAGAAATGTAAAGAGCTACTTGTTCAAACCGTGAGTAGAAAGAAGCACAAACTACCTATATCAATAAATCATTTATATCGAAACGGAAATCGACAGGTTTGATCTAATGAATTTTATTTATTAACATCCTACTTAAAGTAACTATTTTAATTCCATTTTTTTAAATTTCTTATTTTAATATCAAGAAGCTGGTCAACTTCACAAAACTCAATTGAAATTATGTTGATGAATTTTCAAAGTTTGTTGTTCCCTATTTCCTCTTCCGACGAAGACTTTCCAATTTACATAATATTTATTTAGATTGACTATTCCAATATAAATGTGCAGTCTAGCGTTGCACTCTTTACTTAATACTTAAGCGCCAATATCACCGTGTATCTTAAGAAAATATTATTGACATATATTTGTTGAAAAAAAAAGAAATGTTTAGGAGAGCAGTTGGGTTCCACTTTGTTCACATCCGTTCTGGACATATTGTTGGCAGAGTGCCAGTGCACTGCCATGTCATAGCCATGAGCTGCTCGCTGGCATATAGCATTTCAAACATTATTTACTCACTTTACATTTCATCTGTTTGCTAAATCATAATTTTAATATTTAAATCAACACTTAAACATTTCAACAGCAAGTTGAACTTCTTGTTATATTCTTAGTAAACTCAAATAGGGGTTCTTAAACACTGAGTATTCATACTTTGTTTCGCCCTCTAAATGATGTAAAATAATTATATTTATTTAACCATTGTACTCGTATTAAATTGTTCATTACTGAATTTAAAAGAAGTAATTGTGATAAAGTAATCCCTAAAAGTCTGAGACAACCGTAAACTTAGTAAGATTTTTTCTGACGTGGCAGCTCTACCCCAGCTTAGCACATTTGGCAAATGACCACCAGTTGTGTGTCCACCACTTTAAAAATTATTGCATACCTAATTTCATGTTTTAACTGACTGAAGGTATAATACAGTAAAAAAGCTTTTCAGCTTCAAAAAGTGACGAAACAGCGCAAGTACAAAATTTTAGTTGCAAATTAGGTCCTTCACTTAAACTGTATGGTCGAGAGCTTGTGCAAATTTGGGTCAAGCGATTCTATATGGCAGGCATCTACCAAATGTCGCACCTCATTTTCCGTCACTTAGCGTCATGTTGTTTTAAGATTTTATATTATATATTAAAGGAAGTAGGTATGGGATATCATCATATCTATAAACACAATGTTAATTATTATTAAGTATCTATCTTCTTCTTTTTCTTCAGTATCTATCTTCTTAGAAACAGGACGACTAAAGTACATATATCAAAGATACATGGGTACCAGAATGTGGTTTTAAACCGAAGACTCTTTGTTTGCGAGGCTGTTATGCAACCACTATACCACGGTCGCCTTGAAACTTAGTGATATATGTGAAATAAGAAAGTAAAATGGATATATTTTCAATTCCATATTATTAAAAGTTAAAATAAACAAAAAACCTTATCATAAAACTCTTAACCGCCTTTCCTATATTACATTTTTCATTCCCTTTTTATCTGAAACATTTTTTACCTGCGAAATTGTTGGAAGTGGGAAACGGGAAACATACCGATAATACTGATTGCTACAAGCGATAGCATTTGTTTGACAAATTATGCTCGCCCGTGTTTGACATTATAAAAAAACAAACAATAGGTATTTTTCACGCCTTTTTGATGGAATAACTCAAGTTCTAGAAATAACCTGATGTGACCTATATTTGCCTAACTACATGTTTATATTATTTCTCTTAACCTTATTCCAACCTCGTCTTTTTACTCCCGTGATACCCGAAGACATCAAGAGAAGCATTCTGTCGACCGAATCGGTAATCTCAAATCGAATCTCTCACAATCGTAATCTAACAATAATCGACAAGTGGAATTTACCCTTTATTGCCCCACTAGCACGGCACTCCAAGAAGCAAGATATAGACCTGCAAAGAACATCATTGCAACTGATTTTAAATAACTTACTAGAACATTGCATCAAAATGATCAAAAAAATGTATTTAAAGGTTATGTAAAACATCATACAAACCAATGTTAAAAACTTTAAAAATACTTTTTTTCATCATTTTGATAATTAGGTTATTTAAAGTTAGTTACAATAATATTCCTTGCTGGTTTTTATCTTACTTCTTAGATTGCCGACGCCGACGCGGCTTAGTAATGCGTAAGATCAAAAGTCAAAAGTCGCATCTGAATAAAAAAAATTGCTCATCCTTGCTTAGCGGTTGCAGACATTTTATCTGTGACAGCAGTCGCCTGGGTTCACGAAATCCTAACATTTCCTTACACTCTCTTGCTTGAGAGAGCAGAAACAAGTGTTTATTTTTGAGTGTGAAACAAATATATCAGCACACCGCCCGATGTTAGGCTGGAGTGCGGTCAATAAATGGACGCGAATGCTAATTAAATAACTTTTTTTTATTATTGTGACTCGACATAAGACAGCATCTCGCTTGATGTTTAGCTCGAGTGTGGATGCCAACGCTACTACAATGCAATAACTGTAAGTAGCACGCTAATCCACTATGCCGGCCTAGTTGGAACCGGCAACTTTCAAGATGATCCAAAAACGCGACTAAGTCACTTCACGGTCAGACTGGAAAATATTTAAAATTACTTTAATGAAATAAATTAGTTTGACGTTATTCCTTACGAAATTTTTTAAAGCAACCTCGTAGCCATCCCGTGGAGTTAAAATAGTGTAAATTAGTGACGAGCCTTAAAAAAACATTCCACCCTAGTACATTTAGTGGACACTCAAGAGTTGTACGACTAAAGAAAATATCCTTTAATGGAAATACATCGGAACAAATGGGCTTCAATCATAGAACATATACTACTAGACTCCGAGTTAATACACATTTCTACAGAATAAACAGAACAAAAAATTAACAGAATTGCGGTTTGTTAATTTAAGGTCATGCTCATTGACGATTAACAACATGTTTTCTTGTCTCACTTTTAAGCAACTTCCAGACGCACGATATTATTTGGTAACAACAGTCCTCTACGCGTAAAGTCCAGGGTTCGATTCTGATTATTTCATAACATTTATTTATTTATTCATTAAAGACTTACAGCTATATTATTGACATCTTTGAATATATCACATAATCATACATTTCTTAAGACAAATATAGTCCATTTTAATATATATTAGCTCCTAATAAAATAAAATTAATAATAATTTATTTGTATCATTTTTTATTGTTATACATTTCTATACTAAGCTACTAAAGTGTATAGAATGTATCATAGAAACAGGACAACCAAAGTTCATATATTAAATATATTCTTTATTTCTTTAATGTACATTTAATATAATGTACTAAAAATATTGTTTATTTTTAATAATTGTAAATAAAAAACTTGCTCCGGGTCTGGTTGTTTAAGAGTAGTAGGTACAATTGTTGGTTTGCCTAGTCTGCCGGTTCCAACTAGGCCAGTAAAATAGATACGATTGCTACTTGCAGTTATTTACCTTTAGTAGCAGGTGCCTTAATTCGTGGACCGCTATCCAGTTTAACATAAGGGGTAATGTCATATGTCGAGCTTTAATAAAAAAAAGTATTACTATGTATATTATCTGTACCTTAAGCAAACACGCCTTCGGGCCCAGTTCCACGTCGCGAGGGGATCTTATTGGCTTACCACAGATGCAACTTTCTAGCACGGAGACTTGTGTACTCCACTTTTAATGGAATATTTTGTTGTGCTTTCATGTTTACCCTATAATGTCGTATTAGTTACAACAGCAATAGCGCATACGGTAAATTATTAAATATTTTTTTATTTAGTATGATTGTGTTTGACACACAACTCCCTCGCTTCTTTCACATTCACAATTCTCTTCATACAAGCTCTATGGTTATGGGCACTACGCAACCTAGCTTTCTTGAGGGTGTCTCCGATTTGGTCGGCGAATACCCTCCTGGGCCTGCCCTGTATAACGTATTCATTCACATGAGATTTATAAGGATTTTATAAGTAGAGGAGTTGTGTCTGGATCGTGGCAAGTGGCGTTCCATTGTCTCTCCCTGTGGGAAAAAGACGTGACAATTTTTTATTTTTTTATTTTGATTTAAGGTATCTGGGAAAACAGGAAAGACCCGAAAGATTTGATGGAACGCGTGGAATGTCCTCATTCTTAAAAAAAAAACTAGATAACGTGTATGAAATATTTTAAATTTAGACAGGCATAGTAATTTTGAGTACTACTGCAATTATTTAACTGTAGTAGCAGTCTCCTCCATTAATGGACCGCACTCCAGGTTAAATAACATAACATTAGGGGTGCTGTCATAATATTACATAATATGTCATATAAGTGAAGGCAGCAAGTTAGGCAGTCTTTTATTTCTTTTTTTTTGCGTTTGCGTAGTCTATGAATGGATGTCACTGCTACTACAATTTAATAACTGTAAGTAGCAGTCCCATCCACAATGCCGGCCTAGTTGGAAAATTGTAACTTATTAATTTTTTGAAATTTCTATATTTAGCTAATAAACGTGCTTGTATTATAGAAACAAAGAACATTATCAAAGATACATTAAGTAAGTGGTTTTGAACCAGGGGCTGTATGTTTGCAAAGTCATAACACAACCACCATATTATTATATTAGCTGTAAATCAACCTTAAATAAATAAATAAATACTATTGTATTTTCATATAACGACATGACATCGTCACACGAGACTGAAGTTAAATACGCTATTGCAAGTCTCATCGATCGTTTTCAAACGGTTCTTTCCTTTAAATAATAAAACGGTTATTCAATACGCGGTCTACGGGGAGTTTTAAACAACTTTATTAAGTTCAACTAGGTATTATAAGGGGTTTCCTTGGAGATACCAAAATACAACCGATTCTATAGATAAATCAACCTACGTTTAGAGACAAGAAGCCTAATTTATGCCAGGATTATAAGTTCGAGGATCCTTTAAAATACTTTATAATGATTATGTCTGAATTTATACAGCTTCTATTTTAACATTTCTTAATTGCTTATTAATAAGAAGAAATAAGAAGTTTAATTGGTAAAGAAGTCTATTCTTGGCAGTCTGGGTTATTCAGTGTTTTTTTTGTGGCCAGCTAGCTAAATATATAACAGCATTTCGCCAAATGTTAAGTTAAGCTATAGTGCGGTCAATGGAGGCGACTGCCACCGTTAAATAGCTGTAAGTAGCAGGTCACATTCACTATGCCGGCTTGATTGAAATCGGCAACTACAAGCTGATCCCGAAACGAGACTAGGTAACTTCACAGTCTGTACGCTTACTTGTAACTCGTAGTATAGCTTGTCTATAACTTGAGCGATGCGTGAAGAAGCACCTTAGGCCGGCATAATGACTGAGATAGCCGGGAACTAACTCGGTTTTTTCAGTCGTCGTCACTCTTGGACATCCTCTTGCTTATCATCAGGCGGGTTGAGGTCAGATGACGTGTCAAAATAAAAAAAAAATAAACCGCCCCTCCACTTTATTAGTTTCTTTAAATGTGTGAATGCAAATATTACTAATTATACTACTATACTTCATCAACGTGCTCCTCCTTTTGTGACTAACCAGCAACTGAATGACCAATTACAATTGCATTTTCGGTGTGTTTCATCCATATATTATAATCACACATGTGCCTAAATGCAGTGGAGGGGCGCGTCATTTCGGCTTGGACAGACTCTACGAGTACTATCCCGGGTCGGCAGCCTGGGCACCACCACCTAGAAGCAGCCGCAAAGCAAATATTTAAATAAATATAACATTAAATATATTTAAATATTACAAGTAAACGCTTTGAATAAGTCTTTGCTCCGACCGGAAATCGAACCATGGACTTTCCGCGTAACGAATTGGAGTGTAAACCAATGCGCCAGGCCAGGCTTGATAAATAGTTGAATAATTAAGTTGTATTAGCCCAGGGCCCCACGAATTCACGATCTACCCCTGTTGAACGTAGATCTATTTACAATTATTTAATCAAATTGTCACTCCTTAATGCCTATTTTGCACTCCACGATCCTGTCACAACTGATATGTCCTATAGTAATAAAATATTAAAAATAAATAAAATTCATTTTGTGAATTGAGTCGGGCATGCACAGTTCCGGTTGGGACAGATGAGCGGTCTTTTCCGGGATCGATTGCAATCCGGAAACAACCATTGACCCATTATAATGACAGCGGTTGTGATGTCACCATATGCCGTCTTTGATCATAGAGTTCAAAGACGGACGAGGATACCCTCTGATATTATTATTGGCAGTTTCATAGACGAAGACGAATATGACACCTATCTATACATTATATGAAGCATATATGACTGTATTTTCTGAGGCACAGACGACTGAATAAGCAGTTTTATTTTACGGTTCATTTTAATGTCAGCGAATTTGTGCACCTTGCCATAACTTTTCTCTTTGAATGCAAGAATTCTCTTGAATGCAATAAGAATGCAAAGAATTATAAGCAATATTAAGTTCGCTTTTTTAAATTAAGCAATAAAGTTCTAAACAAATAAATAATATTAATGGAAAACAAATAAAAATAAAGTGACCCTTTTTTGTTTCAACTTAAAATGAGTTTACTATTTTAGCGGCTATGAAAACACGTAGGTTTTTTTATGTAGTCTTCAATTATGAATAATATATTATTGTCTTATCTATACATCCATTCTACACATTCTATACAATATTAAAATAAAAGTGGTAGGCAGTGGTACCCAGTCTGCCGATTCGGGGTAGTACCACCACTTACTAGTATACAGACCGTGAAGTGATTTGGTCACGTTTCGGGATCAGCTTGTAAGTTGCCGGTTCCATCTAGGCCGGCATAGTGGATGTGATTGCTACTCACAGTTATTGAATTGTAGTAGCAGTGACATTCATTCATGGGCCACACTTTGGCTTAACATAAAGCGGTGTGCTGTCATATGTCGAATCACAATAATAAAAAACGTTTTTACTATATATACAGTACATACACCAAAACAACATTTTTTACAATTTTTGTTTGTCTGTCTGTCTGTCTGTTTGTTCCGGATAATCTCTGAAATGGCTGGACTGATTTTAGCGAGACTTTTATTGCCATTTGCTGATGTAATAAGTAGTAACTTAGGCTACGTTTATTTTAGAAAAAAATCTTAATTACAAATAAAAGCTATGAAACAAATATTTGCACCGACGGAGAATCGAACTCGGGACTTTACGCGCAACAAACCAATCACTAACCCTTCGTCCATCTGGGTTGATTTGATATTAAAAAACAGGAGTACCTGATGATAGACCATGAGGACCGCTTTCCTGTCATGTACTCACATTGCGATTACAGTTTATAAAGGCGGGTGAAACCGCGGGGAACAGCTATACTTATTAGCTATGTTATATAGGTATTTTATTAGTTATCCTAACAATAGGTGAACTCAATATACTTGCATGAGTATTCTCTGACAGTCTACCTTGAGGACAAGAGAGAAATGTTATATTTATGTAGGTGCAAAAATACATAAGTCATATAGGTACCATAAACTAATAAGTTCGTACATATACTTACTTAAAATATATTAATTTATAATAAGATATATTAAACGAGTCCCATAATTCTCATTAAAATATTGTCATCTTGAAATACTTTAAACTTGGTAATATTAGTTATTAGGCAATAACTTGAACTGTTAATAAATTATTATTTTGACGTATATTTCACTTTATTGTTTGGTAAATGTTAATTTACTTTTGTTATTAGACGTACTTTATTTCAAATATTCTACAAATAATTACATTTCTTCTGTATGAAACTTTATATTTCGGCTTAAAGACTTAGTCGTGTTTCTGGATGATGTTAAAAGTTGCTTCTTACAGATTTTTTTCTGTAGTAGCAGAATCCTTGTGTGTGTCACGATGTGTAGTTAATATCAATTACCACAATAAAATATTCATAATTTAATTTCAAAATTAGTTGAATTTTGACTTTCATAAACTGATGATTTCATAAAGGTTATTATGTATTAAAGTAAAGAAAATTCTCAGGATACTGTTAATACGAGGTGCTAATTTAAATTGAAATATTAACATCTCGTCATAATACTGACTTAAAAGTTACTAATTTGTCTATACATACATACATGTTCATGTAGCTACATAGGAAGTCAATAAATATAGATACAAAAGAGCAAAATACCGTCCTCATTTGAGCAGGCTCAGTCAGCCTCGGGATATGTGTCGCCCTCATTTCTTGCCAAACTATAGCACGAAATTAAGCGAGTGTCAAAATAGTAGGACCATAATTAACAAACATTAAATCCAATTATTAATTTGTCCTATTTATTTGTCTATTTGAAGTCTTTTAAAGTATGAGCTGTCATTTGAATTTGAAAAGTCAATTATATTAGGTTCGCCTGTCTTCACGTTCGGAAAATTAACAGGGCTCTAGCTGCGGTGTTCAGGGGTGGGGACCGACCCCATTCCGCCGAATGCCACTTGGCTTTATGCAACGTAAACTTTACAGTTTTTTTGGTCGCGTTCGTACTTGTTTTGAGTCACTACTTTTTACGCGGCGTTCACTGCTTCAGTATGTCATTAACAAGTCAAATTGACTTCTTTCATAGGTTTTATTACAATTTTGAAATGTAAAATAATCTCTTTAACCGAATTTATATTTAGCCAATGTATATGTTTGCAAATTCTCTCTAAATGGTACCGCCCGGCCGGCATAGCTTAACTAAATTATTTGTATTTTCTTAGATTTTGCGCGAACATTGATTAATGAATTAAACAAACTCTCCGTGACCACGATGGCTGCAAAACGCTCAAAACGTCGGAATAATAAAAAAATGTAAAATTAAAATAAACGCGATAGTAAGCCGCATAAAATTTGTTTAAATCATTAAATTATTTTCATCGGAACCGCTATATTATTTTAATAGTCACTATTATTAAATAAACAAGTCGTTTCTAAAAGACGTCTATCTTCTAAAAGAAAAGAATTTAAACGAAATAATCTGTCACACATCTAATAATAATAACAATAATATGCTTACAAATAAACATGTATGAAAGTATAATTATGACGTTTAATTTATACATAAATATATATTTATTTGGATATGTATGTATGTATAGATTTGATAAAAGTATCGGCTTCTACCTACTACTATACTTTATTTGATTTGATGGCGAACTATCCTCACTATAAATAATTATCTATTACTAATTAATCCTTATAACGTGATAATAAATCGAACGGTTCAAAACTATCTCACCGGTATTATGTAGCATATATAAAAATGTTTAAAAAATATATCTTTAATTATGATTTAAGATATAATTAAGATTTAATTATATCTTTAATTTCAACGTTTTGAGACGCTTCGAAATCAGTTATTAATTAGAATAATTAAAATAAACTCCATAGTAAGTTGCATTTTTTTAAATAAAAATTACAAACCCTAGAAAGATCGTTTTTTACTGAAATACGGAAAGTACAAATGTTGTAATTCAACCAATCAATCAAATGTTCACGCCTTTTTCCCGCAGGGATAGGCAGAGACAATGGAGCGCCACTTGACACGATCCTGACACAACTCCCTCGCTTCCTTCATGTTATAATTTTGATCTATAATTTTACAACTCCTTTTATTACTTATCAGTTGTGTTTTTTTCTGTGGCAACTCTGCTGGTCGTATCACATGTAGCAGTCACATCCCTAGTTATAATCATTCAACTATTTGAAATAGTCGTTTATAGCATTCCAGAAATAGTATATCAATTTAGTTTGCTAATAAGCCGTGGACGTACCTAACCCAAACAGTGGCCACACAAGCCACAAATATAAATGTTTATTTAAATAATACATTAAAACTGTCACACCACACTTCACTTGTTTTACTTGAAATTAAATTGAAATAATGCCGTGTGTACACAATATAATACTTTTAGAAATTTCACTTAATATAATTATTGTTTTTTAATCAATCAAACAATCAAATTGTCACGCCTCTTTCCCTCGGCAATAGGCAGAGACAATGGAGCGCCGCTTGCCACGATCCTGACATAACTTCCTCGCTTCCTTCAGATCCACAATTCTCCTCATACAAGCTCTACAGTTGTGGGCACTAGGCAACCTCCGATTTGATCGGAAAACACCATCCTGGGCCTGCCTTGTTTAACGCATCCATCCACATCAGATTAATAAATTGCTTTCGTCAATCTACTTTCACTCATCCTTTCCATGTGCCCAAACCATCGAAGCATCCCTTTGTCAATCCTTGTCACTACATCTTCTTTCAAACCACATCTATCTCGCATTGTTTTTTAGTTGCTGCTAAATACATAATAAAGGTATATTAATTAATTTAGTTTGAATCAGAATTGATAAAATCACACCAGGGCGTTTTCCGACTAAATCGGAGACATTCTTAAGAGAGCTGGGTGGCCATAACCGTAGAGCTTGTACGAGGAGAATTGTGGATGTGAGAGAAGCGATGGAGTTGTGTCAGAATCGTGACAAGTGGAGCTCCAATGCCTCTGCCTATCCCTGTGTGAAAAAGACGTGATATTTTGATAGGTTGATTGACTGAAAAAATTACGTGTGCATACAGGTCAACTGTGACCAGAAATCAACAATGTTCAGTTTGTTTATTTATTTATACAGTATTAGTACCTACTTACTAGTAATAAATTAAAATGTACCACCCAATGACAGTAAAGAAAATATTTATTTTATCGGTGCCACCACAAAGGTTATACCAATTCTCTAAACGGAAATAGGATGCGGACAAGCACAACGGATGTCATGTATTAAAAAAACATGCAATTACAAATACTTATTTGTCATTTCTTGAATATTTGAACAATATTAACTAATTTTATGTCAACATAATAGTCGTACCGTCTCCCTCAATTAATATTAATTTATATCTAAAATGCGAAAACGGCATGGACAGGTCGTTAGAACGCCGCAGTCTGGCATCACTGAAGCATGGATTCCTGCTCGTCTGGGCGGGCGGCCCACCCGCAGTTTCAACTCAAATACATTTATTTTTAAACAACCGCGGAAGTCTTACTGTCATTTGCATATGAATATTTTATTCGCCTAAATTTAGTTATTCCGCGACCAAAAAGTGAATTTAGTTTTTTCCTATTTGCGTTTTATATATATATATATATTTTTAGCCAATGTTTATATATTGATACAATCATAACGTATATATGTATCATAATCAATTAACAAATTTTATGCGGCTTACTATCGCGTTTTTTTTTTGTTTTGATTTTACATTTTTTTATTATCCTACGTTTCAAGAACTTAGCAGCTATCGTGGTCACGGAGAGAATAATAAAAAATTGAAAAATCAATAACCAAATATAAAAGCGATAGTAAGCCGCATAAAATTGTTTAATTCATTTTTCAATGTTCGCGCAATATCTAAGAAAATACTGTTGTACATACTTTAGTTTTATAACTAGACATATTTTATATCGCTCTGTATAAATATTATAAATAGTCACAGATGTTGCTGATTATTATTAAATAAACTAGATCCTGTTAATAAATTAAACATAATATTATTATTAGAAATAATCACAATAACTTATCTATAACGCAACTGGTGCATAGTTTAGATAAATTTATATGGCCACTTAATAATAATATATCGAAGAGAAAGCCATCATAATAAATTATGATAATATGATAGTTTATATCTTAGCAAAGAAGCTGTAAACAACGTTATTATCTAAAACTACTAACAAGTTCTAAGTAGTGTAGAGTTCACTTTATAGTGTTAAACTTTAGATAAGTTAGATACTGAAGTTAATAAAATTAGATGCGGGAAGTGTATATACTTTTAATAAACTAACAAACTTTACAACAATCATAATAAATATATATTTTAATACATCCTACCAAATACAAAAGTAAAAGAAAATGATTTGTTTTTCCTAAATGTGGAATTGGCTCGTATTATTTTTTTATTTAAAAACTTTTTATACTATACAATACACATACTATGTACTTCACCTACATTTAACCTACATACTATGTTAAAGACGAACCTTATTCCGCTTGACATTCTCTGCCAATGTACCTTAGGGGCCTACAGAAAGATTTAAATAAAGGACAAGGTGCAAAATAACAATAAATACACTGTAATAAAAGTAAATCATATTTACATAAATAAATAACACAAAATAACAAATACATAATAACTAAAACATGACGACAGGCGTGGCGTAGTTAGCACACTAGTCTGTTATGCGGAAGTCCCGGCTTCGATTCCCGGTCAGAGCAAATATTTGTTTCATATTTTTTATTTGCAATATTTAATAATTTGTGTCATCATTGTAGGAAGTTCCTTTGTATCTGTGATAATTAGATGATTAATTATCACAGATACAACTTGATTAGGTGACAATTGGATTAGGTGAACTAACAAACGAATTACTTACAAATGAATAAGTTTATAAAGAAACGCGTATTGTGGTATTTGTACTAAGATTTTCAACTTAATAGACCAAAGTGAGATGCAAAAAGTTATTTCTATTTGCATCTCATTTATCTAAGTTATCTCATTTTTACTAACACAATATAGTTATAAAACAGTTACAAAACAGCTGTGTCATTTTAGTCTACGAAAATAAAAATTATAATATATTTTTTTATTATTATTTACCACTGCGCTAGTTCTACGAGTATAGCAATCAAAAAGTCTTAACATAATTATTATGTTTTAAGATGTGAAATTCATACAAATATGTGCATGTAAATAATATTTTTAAAAAGCCATTAAAATAACGTAATTTAGATTGGATTTTTGTTATTTTCAGTTCCTCGTTGAAACTGAAGCCAGTCACGCGTGGATATGAGAAACGTAAAAAAGGCGTGGTCGGCATTCGCTATGTCAAAACAAAACAAAATATATTTTAATAATTCATTATCCTATTTTTAGAAGATGAATTTAAAATAATTGAAATACTCTTATTTTAGGCTAATAAAACTTGTTTGTACAATAAATATACGACTAGGCTAAGTAGAGTTGATGATGTGCTGAACATCTGAACCCTAAATGATAATACTGTTATTTATCGGAATATCCTAACTGTCGAAATCTAAAAGGGCTTGACGCATGTATCCCTCAAAATTGTTTACAAAAACATCTTTTAGGTTAATTATTGTGTAAGTTTTTAATTATGTTTATTATGACAGCAGGGAGGGGTCCGCAGTACTTACAGCGGAGTTGTGTCAGGATCGTGAAAAGTGGCACTTGGTTGTCTATCCCTGAGCGTATATTTTTTTAAATTCATTTGCTAATATGATTCATTATCTATTTATTGTAAATATGTTCTGCATTTATTTGTTATACTATACTATGTACTTTTCTCCATCTGCCTACTTTTTACCCTCTGTAGTACCTAACTCATTGGGCAGTTTAGTTGTCTGGCAGAGGAAGTTAAGGCTCCGAATCTGTCTTTATTAATAAAACAGACATATTATCGTTCGGTTGTACCTATTTTAATACCTAATTTAAAAGTTTAAATAAATTTCATGTTTTCCAACAAAAGTAATAAAATTTTAAATGTTAGTTATGTGATTAGTCGTTTTAACTGGAAAGTCAAATTGTACAAACCCTCTCTTTGTTAGAAGCAGTTAAACCGATTACTTTTTTGTAACATAACTGCAGTATGTCGTTATTTCGGGAGGTAAAAGTACAAAACTTATTTTCTTTTGGATTTTATTACGACATTTCAGTTTGAATTATTGCTGGGCAATAAATAAAGGACAAAGAACCATCGAATTTTGTTTATGCTAGTTATTGGTACACTGTGGGTGAGGATTTTAAAAATTAATTTATGAACTGGTAATAGAACTCTTTACAAAGTTATCACATCGCGTTTGAGGACTAATGGTGAACAGCAGCCCTATTTACTAATAATGATGAAATTATTATTTGCACAATAAAAACACAATACAATGAGCGAGCTTAATGATAAATGGCATTTTCTACCAGCCAACCTTTGGAAGAACCTTTGGGTATATGATATATGCGACAAGTATACAGACCGTGAAGTGATTTGGTCACGTTTCGGGATCAGCTTGTAAGTTGCCGGTTCCATCTAGGCCGGCATAGTAAATGTGATTGCTACTCACAGTTATTGAATTGTAGTAGCAGTGACCTTCATTCATGGACCACACTTTGGCTTAACATCAAGCGGGGTGCTGTCATATGTCGAGGCACAATAAATAAATTAAAAAATTAAAAAAAGATATTGAGGGTGATATAGTAATATCATCAAAAGGAGATATCAACTAAAGAAACCATGGCTTACCTGGACGTCAACACTTTATCTCTTTTTATTTTATTAGGACGCGACTTTTGTCCTCAAATTGCTTAATGGTAAACAAGGGGTCCACAAGCGACAACGACTGTAAAATACCAATTCAGTCTACAAGTATAAATTGTCTTTGTCATCAGCTATTTGTCATCGATCATTGGTCTAATTTTTTTGCAGCTAACCAAATATGAGTAAAAGCAACTTTGATCTTTGCAAATATACTGTAACGGGATGAAATTTTAAAATATACAAGGTTTTTTACAGTGACAACGTTACTGTATAGTGTATACATGGAGGTTGATTGGCTTCGTCCACCTAAAGCTGTACAAATATCAATGTACCCCTGACAGACCACATGCTACTAGACAGCGCACAGAAACGTAAACCCTAATCTAGATAGCCGTTAAAAGCGATGTTTGTTAATGCGTATCATTCAAGAGTATATGTAGACTTAATCGAGTTTCGGGATCAGGTGGAAAGTTGCCAGTTCCAACCAGGCCGGCATAGTGGATGCGACTGATATTGCAGTTATTCAACAAAATCCAACTTAAAATCTGGGAGTTGTCATACCAAGGCACGATAAAAAATGGTGTAACATCTGACGTCATTAGACGAATCTAATCTAAAGCGAACTTTAGTTATTGCAAAAACCTGAATAACTGAACTGTGGATGTGAAAGAAGCGAAGTAGTTTTGTTAGAGACCGGATGGTATGAGTTTGATTCCATGGAAGATGGGCCGGGTGCTGGTATGGGATGCAACCTGTTCAGACACGCTGGCACCTTCCCATCAACATGGAACCAACAGCAGAGCTGGTGCGGCTTGTGAAGCGGCTGAAAAAGCTAAAGCGTGCAAATACAGGGGTCTAGGCTCCGAGTATGATTTTGTCCCATTCGGTGTCGAGACCCTTGGTCCGTGGGGTCCTAGCGCTTTAAGGCTTTTTAAGGAAATATCAAAAAGGTTAGTCGACATCACAGGAGACCGAAGAGTTGGCAGCTACCTCGGACAAAGAATTAGTCTAGCTATTCAAAGGGGGAACGCTGCCAGTATCTTCGGAACCTTGCCTAAAGGGACTCCTTTTAATAATGTAATTTAGTTATTGTTATTTTTTTTAATTATTTTTTTTAATCAATATATATATTAGAGTTTAATGTAAATTTGTACTTTACTTCCGCCGTGCTCCGCCGATTTTCATATTTAAACAAAGTAGTATTCGCATTCGATGGCTACTCTCACACGTTTAATAGTAATCAGTTTTTTTTTTTTTTTTGGATGAATATACGGTTGTCCAAGCCTCGATTTCTTTAAGACATCATTCCGTATTTCGTGTGCTACGAGATGCACGTGTATATCGGTTGTCCGCATTTTATTGTAAATTTTAGTGTAAATAATTATACAATCTTACTCTAAATGGGTAAAAGGCAACGAGAAGAAGCTGAAAACGAACAAGCAAATTGGCAAATACCGTAGAAAATAAGATGGTTGGAGAAACGGAGCTCCACGAATACGACGCCATCACGGTCGCCCTCATCCACGTTTGTTCGTTTTACCTGCATGAACAAAACGATTCAGGTAAATACCGATACTGGATTTTTTACATAAGTGGATTTGTTGCAACCAAAATGTTTTAATACTTCGTGAGACTATAACGTCCACTATTTATGAATTATTATTGTGATTGAGTGTAGTTTGAAAAACTGCAATGTTACAATTTATAATTACTGTTATTGATGGTAGTTTGAAAAACTATAATGTGACAACTAATTATAACTGTGCTTGAGTGTAGTTTGAAGAACTGCAACGTCACAATTTATTTTATTATTGTGCTTGAGTGTAGTTTGAAGAACTGCAACGTCACAATTTATTTTATTATTGTGCTTGAATGTATTTCGAGGAATTACATCGTCACAATCCAATATTATTACCTCTTGAGCATGGGTGAACCTACGTCGTCCATATATTGATGTGTATGATTTTTATTAGAAAAATGTACTATATATAATGAGAATCCTAATTCAGGTTATAACATTTTTACCCAGGGTTTATGCTTTTAAGCACCAACTCAATAAAGAGTCGAGGTCAATAAACTCTTGACCTTGTTTTATTAGTCACTCTAGACCAGTGTTTCCCAACCTTTAAAAAATGTATTTTATCCTTAATAAATATAAATGATTACAATATTTTTTTTGAAAAAAATTGCCTTTTTTGTTAAATTGGTCACCGATATCTAGCATTGCATATAAATAACCCAAAGCAGAAGGGTTGAAGTCGTGTCTAATCCATTTTGAAATTACCCTCCTTAACTATCGAATTGCCCTGTAAGGCGTGGGCCCCACTTTGGGAAACACTGCTCTAGACCATACCAAAGAACGTGAGTGCCAGAACCAGCCATACACAACTAGAACCCACAGACCGTTGGTCAAAAAGTTAGTCTGGTGTAAAAAAAAAAAAAAAAAAAAAAAAAAGAGAGAGGGAAAATGTATTTAACACAATGGTTAACCCTTGCAAAATAAACCCTGAGGTCACATATGCAATCAATAAACCCTCTCTGAAGAGGGATAAAACAAAAAGTATTCACTATTTTGCCATGCCATGCAAATACAGTAGATCACAGTATTAAGAATAAAATTATACGGTGTTATATAGATATATCAATACCGCCATTTATTAATATAAAAATGTTCAGAATGTCAGAAAGATACTGAAAAACTTATTTCAATGAACTTCTCTTTAAGAAGGTTTTTAGCCTCAGGCTAGTTCAGGTGAAGTTGCCAGAGATGCAGCACAGGACTCAACTCCTGAAATATCCCTTTTTGAAGTCAACTTTGGACTTTTGGTGATAAAATGGGAAATAGTAAAGCCGCAGCAAGTTCGACCACTGATTTTTTAAATAAATAAAATCCTTTAAACTACTGGGGACTCCCTCGGAAGACTATGTGAGAAGGTGGTTGCTACCAATATGCTGTTACGAAAGGCAACAACAAACAGCGTCAACAGACGATTACAATATTTTTACAAGGTACCCTCTGACATATTTATTTATTTTTCATGGATCTGGGACACAATATTCCATTTAATATAATACCTTTATAAATCTAATACCTGTACAATAAGTCAGGTTCCAATTGGTCAGGTTGCCTAATTTCTAAGGAAGAAATTGCTGACTTTAATAGTTCAATAAATGAACTGTTATGTAAAGGTGCTATTTATCTTGAGCTCACCAGAGTCCAATTAATTTATATCCTCACTATATCACTATTGCCCCAAAATAATACATATAAAAAAAAAAAAAAAAAAAAAAAAAAAAAAAAATTTTATTTTTAATCCTAAAAAATTAACATCTTTTTAAATTGAGGAAATACGTACTGCTCTTAAATTATTAATAACTGCTCTGGATTTTTATACATGACCAATATTGATATTAAAGATGATTTTGACACCCATACATAAATATAATAAAAACAGGAATTATACTTCATTAGTATATTTAAATGTTTAGATAAAGACATAATAATCATGTCTAATGGCCACAAAGGAGACTTATATATTGGTAAGTTTATGTTTTATTATAAACACAACTAAAAGTAAATTAATTCCACAAGCATAATGAATGAGAATAGGTTCTGAAAACATGACAGTTGGAACAAAACACGTCCTATTCAAAGTTGGCCACTATAACAGGCATGCTATATGCAGCATGTCCAGGACTTCAGGTGTAACATAATATAGCTGATGCGCATACAAAACAACTTGAACTATGGAAATGCATTAAATAATAATAGATATAATAGCCAAGTACCAATATCACAAGGTGCCAATAATTAACTATCCTGGTGACAAAATAATTTGTTTCACTTTCATAAGAATCAATTAATCAGCCAAAATAAGTAATTTATGCAGATGCATTATTGTTAAATTGCGGTTATGTTGTACCACTAATAGGGTTCGGTAAGATTCATAAATAAATAAATGAACACAATAATTACCTAAATTTACTGGCTGTCTTTTTGCTTTAAAATCATTTACATGTAATAAAAGTAAGTAACTGCTTTATCATGTTAAGAATTAACAACACCACATATTGATAGTCTAGCTAAACTAATTTAGCAGTGGTGTAAGCATGCAAGTATGTGCGTATAGACAGATTATATACCATCAAAAACAATACTGCTTCAAATAAAATCAGTTGACACTGCTTCAAGACAGTTTAACAATAGAACCTAGTGAAAAACGGCAAAATATGCCTTTTATACGATTATTTCAGGTTTTGGTATTTCTAAAAAAGATTTGTTTGCCTCTACACATAATCATAAGTGTAAGTTATATATTTGTTGGCGACCAGACCACTATGCTATCGCAAGAGATTCTTTCACAATCTCATGGACGTTTTCCATACAGGACTTTTTACAAATATCATTCGTTTTCCACCCTTTTCAATTATAATAAAGCTTTTCTAAATTTTGTAACAAGGCACCTAGGGTAATTATAGTTGGCTCATATTGACCATTGCAACCATAGTATCCTTTCTCCAGGTTACACGGTATATTGCCTGTAAGTGCAGGTGCTTCATTGTCGATAACATTTTGAAGCAATGTAATACATACCTAATTGTAGATAATTGTAATAGTAAAAAAAAAATAGTATCACAAATATACAGATACATTACACTTCACAGATAGATAAGATTTCTCTTATTTATTCTTATTTATTAACCTTTTTCTAATACTTCTAATAAAGGCTATAGTTATAATTCAGTAAATTGGTATATTCAGCAATAGCCCTCATTTACCAAATGAACTTACCACTGACATTTGTGTTAAGATACTATCTAAGAGATTTTTAGGTTTCGCCCACAAACTCGAAAATATGATTTAAGAACCCAATGTTGGTTAAGAATTATTATATAAATTATATCCAAATGAAAATATTTCACTTAATTTGTTATCCAATGTGATAACATTGTTAGCTCTTGTAACCGCTCATAAAGGATAATCCTCATCTTTAATTAAATATAATAATATGATTATTTAAAATATTGCGAGTTAAAATATAAATAATAAATTTCAATAAACCTAGGGCCAGGTCGTACACAACCAACTTTATTATTGCCTCTATTGTATAAATCCTAAAATATCTTTTATAAAAGAGAGTTTATCTACCCTGCACAAAACTCTTTCAGTTATATAAATGAAAAATAAATAAAAAAAATCTTGTTCGTTAACAAACTTTAAGCAATTAAAATAAAGATACACTTTATATCTTGATATCTATGACATACACTTGAAAATCATAGTAATGGTCATTTGTCAACATCTACTATTTAAACATTAGGAGAGAATATTGACACTATTCGTAGAACTGTTGGATGGTCCGAAAAATCCAACACTTTTGCAAAAATTGGTTTAAAAAAAAATATATATATTATATATATATTTATTACTTGTACTAGATCACTGTAATGACTTAGAGGACGCATAATTATATAAATTTAAGAAATAATTGTTATAGAACTAAGTTAATGTGATTGAGGAGTTCTGATCATCCAAATGTCTGGTAATACTTCCATTTCAGTCCACAAACCTTCAACCTTTAAATATCTACTTTGTTTAAATATGAAAATCGGCGGAGCACGGCGGAAGTAAAGTACAATTGAGAATCAAACGAACTTACCTGTAAGTGAAGTTCGATGATAATTGTACGAACTTCCTTAGTGCTCCGCCGATTGTGAAAGCCACACCCTCCCACCTCTACATGTAAATAGGTAGGTGAGTTTCAGGTTTGTAAGCACAGGAACACTATAAACAGAATGATGTCTTAAAGAAATCGAGGCTTGGACAACCGTATATTCATCCAAAAAAAAAAAAAAACTGATTACTATTAAACGTGTGAGAGTAGCCATCGAATGCGAATACTACTTTGTTTAAATATGAAAATCGGCGGAGCACTAAGGAAGTTCGTACAATTATCATCGAACTTCACTTACAGGTAAGTTCGTTTGATTCTCAAATGTAAATAAATGTTTTGTTAGTATCATGTTACAATAACAATGAAAGTGGCACAAAAAATGTTTACAGTATAAATTTACCAAAATAAATAACAAGTGTGACGACATGTAGGTGATCAGCTCAGTATGAGCTGCGGCCGCAGCTTAGCTATAGCCGCAGCACTGATTTTCAACTGACGCTGATGATTTTCAGTACTGATTTCAGCTGATTTGATGATACATTTTCTTTGTTTTTGTTATAATAGCGTCTATTTGTTTGTCGACAATAATACCTCTATGTAAATTTTCAACAGGGCTTTTCGATTCGACGGATGCGTTCAATTCGCCCGTGGAATGGAAGTGAAATTGGAAAAATTGCTCTAAGCTACGTTTCAAGAAGTTTTATCAACTATGTTTAAGTAAAATGTTTGCGGATTTCGCTTTAAGGTGGTTGTTAGAAATTATAAATATAGTTTATTTATCTTTTGCAACAACTATAATACTAATAGACTCAAGAAAAGATTTTTTATCATCCTGATTTTAAAAATAATATAAAAACAGAAAAAACTAGACCTAAACCTATAGTTTTGTTATTGTGACTCGACGTTAACACCCCACCTTATTATAAGCTGGAGTGCGCACCATGAATAAGGACGACTGCTACTACAGTGTAACTCCAAGTTAAACTACACTTAGTCTTCGCATCTACTATATAACCCTCGGCAACATTTAAGCTGAATCTGAAACGAAAACGTGTACAGTACATATCGTAAAACGAAAATTTTTACAATATGTACACTTAAAAGTGTGGAATGACTACCACGGATAGGCAGACTGGGCTAATGACCACCAACTCTCTGCTTACCATTCCTTAACGAGATTCGGGATATCTGCCTCATTTTTTTATAAACTATTTTTTTATAAACTAATAAACTATATCAAAACTCCGATTGAACCCAGACCTACGCGGTAAAGTGGACTAGAGTTTAGTAGTAGAGTTTTAGGAATTTAACAAAATAGTTTTATTTACCATTTTTACATATTTATGAATATTATTTAAAGAAATAGTTATAAATAGGAAGATAAAAGAATAATAATAATAAAAGGAATTAACGGTGACAACACCGAAAGTTGTATAACTTGATCAAATCGGGGCCATTCCTAAAATGCACGGTGCCTTTTAGGAATGGCCTCGATTTGATCGATTCAGATTTGAGCCTGTGTGAAGAGAATTAAAAATGTGAAGGAAGTGAGTAAGTTGTGTCGTTCTCGTAGAATGTGGCGCTTCGTCTCTGCCTATCCCTGTGGGAATTGAGGCGTGACTAAACATCTAAAGTTGACCTGCCTTGTGAGCATAATGGAAGTCCATGAGTGCCTACGACCACATAAACCGAGTCAGTTTACGGATGCCACAGTCGCCGTCACTATGCCGGCCAGAAAAATCTAGTTTTTGATTATTCAATATCATTAAACTTTAATCGAAAATACACTTTAACTAGGTATATTATTATTGCAATATTTAAAATAAAATTATATTATAATTTATTTATTTTATAGTAAAAATATTACGAAATATAACTTCTGACCTTAGAATGTTGAACAAAGATCTGTCTATACCCATATATTAAGTTAATGGTATCTGGAGTTAAGCACGCCCTCGAGTACAACGGTACCTCTCAAAGAGAGCACAAGAAATAAATTTAAATTGGGTAGGCGGAGTTAAAGTAGCGGTCAATTTCGTTTGTCTATTACACCCTTACATGTCCATGAATGCGTGCATTTAATATCTACCAGCATGAATTGTAATTTGAGACGAACATCAAGATTATCGTGCCCACAATTCTCTTTTTACTTATTGCGGCTCGTTACTTACCTTGATCTGACATGTCTGATGGTGATCGGGGAGGTTTAAGAGCGCCAACTACTGTAAATGCAAACTCAGTTCACGGTTGCCTCAGTCGCCTTCACTATTCCGGCCAGAGTTAATGAAGGATCCAAGGTTATAGGATGGGGAGAACAGGTCTTAACAAAGAAACGGCCACCCTTATCGTTTTGCTTCCAAACAACCTCTATGGATATAGGCACTTCTGGTCCATGCCTTTTTTAAATAATGCCCAAACATTATTTGGAACCGTCCTTGTTTAATAAAAATGAAATAACTTTTCTAAACCCTGTATAGTCTGTCTAAGCCGAAATGACGCGCCCTTCCATCGCATTTGCGTACACGAGAAAACATAAAATATGAATGCAACACACCGCAAATGCAATTGTAATTGGTCATTTAGTTGCTGGTTGGACACAAAAGGAGGAAGGAGCACGCTGATAAAGTATGGCATTCATTCATAGAAATATTTGCATTCACACATTTAAATAAACTAATAAAGTGGAGGGGCGCATCATTTATAGTTAGACAAGCTATACTTATATATTTGACAATAAGTAGGTCGTACAATGAAAGTTAACAACAATACTATATGAGATGAAAAAAAACATCAAAATCTAAACCATAATCATTTTCGTCGCAACAACAAAAAAGGGCTACAGCATTAAATAAATAACGGCATAAAAAATCTTTTTTTACCTATGACCTTAACACAAACAATTTTCTTCTCCCTTTTCTTGTAAGACAAATCTATTCTTTATTTGTGGATGTAAGTATCGTAAATTATCTTTTCTGAACACGCAACGTCCCTGAACCCTCAGAACGGCCATATCCTTCCTTCACCTTGTCGGAGATTATGATGCATCGAGTGTACGGCGAACCTTCGTATACTCGATCAACGTTGCTACCCCGCCCAACATTCGTCATGCTAGACTAGTTGCTACATTCTAAATAATATATAATTACTTTAACTTACATTTTATTTTTCTTTTGAGAAAAAATCCCAAGTACAAACTTAAGTGTATTTTATTTTGTTTCAAATCTAATCTAATAGTCACGTCTCATTTCTCACAGGGATAGGCAGAAACAATAGAGCGCTACTCTTTACGATCCTGACACAACTCTCTCGCTTTACTCACGTGACGATTCTCTTCATAAAAGCCTTACGGTTATAGGCACAACGGTCTCTCCTTTTTTCGAATAATGTCCTGGCTTGTCCCCTGGTTTATCCTTCCATTCACCTTTGATTCATGAATCTCTATTATGATTCATATGTGTCAATAAATAAAATAGTTTTACGAATAGATATAGGCAGTGAAGAAATATCACCAATTTCAATGACTTTGCACGAACAATAATGGTCAGACAGTTGGTGGTCATTTGCTCAGTCTGCCGATCCGTGGTACTACCGCCACTTTCAATGGTACAGACCATGAAGGACTCAGTACCGTTTTGGAGACAACGTTAAAGTTGCCGTCTCCAACTAGGCTGGCAAAAAAGAGATGGATATTTGCTTCGGGTCTGGTTATCAAAGAGTGGTAGGCAGTGGTACCCAGTCTGCCGATCCGGGGTAGTACCACCACTTACAAGTATACAGACCGTGAAGTGATTTGGTCACGTTTCGGGATCAGCTTGTAAGTTGCCGGTTCCATCTAGGCCGGCATAGTGGATGTGATTGCTACTCATAATTATTGAATTGTAGTAGCAGTGACATTCATTCATGGACCACACTTTGGCTTAACATCAAGCGGGGTGCTGTCATATGTCGAGTCACAATAAAAAAAAAAACTTACCTACAGATGTTTAACTGTAGTAGCAGTCACCTTCATTTATAGACCGCATTCCAGCCTAACATTTGTGCGGATGCTGTCATATTTCGAGCCACAATTAAAAAATGTAATTGTTCAAACCAAAAATAAAGCTCATACAACAAGCAAAGTACCTTTTCATTTTATGCGAATGTAAGTGTTGAATGCAATGTTCTATTTCTGAAGCGTAATTCAGAATATCGTAAAGAACTTTCATACATCTCCATATATTTGATATTCATTAAGACTGCACGGGAAGTGAGCGTCAACATTCGTAGCGTTTCCTTTCGCAAATTTTTGAATGTTACATTTTTAAAGTTTGTCCAAACATTTTTATTTTGGAAAAACATTTAGTTCGTTTTTTTAATCGTCTTGACACTGGACGAAAAACTAATATTAACTCTCACATAATGAGAGTATAGATTTCCATATATGTAAAACTTTTAATTTAATAGGTAACTATAGAATAGGTTGATACTATTGCTTATCACTTTTCTATATATCCACAATGTGCTATCTCTGACTGGCACTTACTAATGCGCTTGGAGAGTGACGTCATGACGTAGCGCTGTACTGACATTGGTCAAATACCATCAGCAAAACAATTCCATCAATACATCACGTTTTGTTGCTTTGTCAAAGTTAAAACGCTCATACATACAGTATAGCCTAACCGGCCGTGGTGTAGTGGAAGTCTAATTGTCACGTAAACAGAAGGCCTCTTAGTTCAAAACCACTTGCCGGTACCAATGTATCTTTGATATAGTATGAACTTTGGTCGTCCTGTTTCTATGATACAAACACTTATATTTAGCTTAGTATATAATTGTATATATATTATCCAATGTAATGTAATTGTAATACATTCCATTACAATTACAGTTGTTTACAATAATAATAATAAATTACATTGTTTGTACATTATTATTCAGTTAAATTCCCTTTTCAAAGTCCTTAAAAGCAATCTAGTCACGAAACTACAATTTAACTAATCACTCGTGCGTCGCAAACTGGTTTGCAAATATTTTGACAAGGGGACATCACCATCCAAAATACAGCTCCCAAAACAAAATCTCACAGTTCATTTATAAATGAATAATTATGAACACAAGGCGAGAATATTTTCAGAAAACACAGAAAATTAATTCACTTTCTTTTTGAATCGTATTTTAATGCAATAACAATATTTTCTTTATTTCTTCTAAAATCATTTGTCTCGATTTTTTCAGTTTTTATCGTATGAAAAATTATGCAATGTTCCGCATAATTGTATTATTATTCAGCAAAAAGATGTGATTTTACCCCGGGCTATAAAGAATTTTTCACCCGTCGTATGTAAGCCAAAAGTCTCGGCCATCCACCGTACCATCTAGAAAATTCTAAATTTTAACCTAAAAACAAGCTCCAAAGGGTTAAAATTTCTATAAATTTCCAAAACATCTGTATAATTATATGTGATGCTCTGTGTATATAGTAGGTAAGGAATTTTAATGAGAGAGAACTCGTCTTGGTCATATATTTAAGTATGTAAGTGAACTTTTCATAAGGTTTTATCACCAGGATAAGCGAATATCTGAAATTTATTTCTTTTATTAATCGCTCCTTTCATACGTATTTTTATTCTTATTTTATAAGCGATTTTGTTCTACGTTGTCCATAAAATAAGAAATAATGTTCAATAAAGATAGTTTTAATCTTAATTAAAGTTTCCTCTTGGTGAAAGGGATAACATTTTCCAATAATGAAAGAAGAATAACATTTGCATATTTAAAGATTTCTGCTTAATGACCTAGCGTTAATTTCTTTTAAATTTCTCTACTACGTTGGGTTTTGTGCGGTTCTCTTATCTCTTTTCCTGGATTCTCGTGATTTTTGTTCACTATCAGCATGGAACAGGTACTGTTCTGTAATTAACCGCCTCTGTGCGCCAACCAATTTATTACGAGAATATTATCTTTGTTGACCCAAGTTGCTGTAGCGAGAGCAGTAATTTTTCCGCTTTATTGTGAACGGTTTCAATAAGCCCTCTTAATTGTAAGTTGACCTTTATAAATAGTTATTTATATCTATCCTTGGAGTAACTGAATTAGTTATTTATACCTAAGACTGAATTTTGTGGTAATTTGATCTCCCACCTCATTAATTTTCCAAGAAGCATTAATAAATATTGAGATTTGTCTAACTTTGAACATTACCGATTTAGTCTGCAATATAAAGTTCAGTCATCAGAAATAAATCCAATAAGCAATGTGATATCGATCTTTGAAACCCAATATAACATTTTCCAGTTTAGCAAGTAATGTTTCAACGGTAACTTTATAATCCTAATGTAATTTAGTATCACAAACTCTGCCATACTAAAGTAGAAGAGAATATATGTTATCATAGATGCACTCGACATCGCAGCTGCTCCCAAAGTAACCCAGCTAAGCAACGTGCTCGCTATTGAGCCACTAATGCAACCTAGCCTGCATTTTTAATTCATGTCAAGGGCCTTGGGGAGCAGCGACAAAGTGCAACGATACATTCAAAAGACGTACTTATTTTTTATCTTGAATACATCGCGTGTCGTCCAATTACACTTTGATGTTGATTGATGCAATATGTTTTATTGATTAATTGGTACAGTTTTGTTGACGGTTTTGATCCCATAACTTTTGTTTTATTATTGAATCATTTATTATTAAACGGATGTCATTCAATTTAGTTCTTTTTGTTTATAACCTGTTTTTATTGGGGCTCAAGATATAACAGCACCATGCCTCATGTTAAGCTGGAGGTCGATGAATGGAGGCGACTCCTAATTTCAAATAACTGCAAGTAGCTGTCGCATCCACTTTGCCGGCCTCGTTGGAACCAACAACTATGGATATACTTAAAAGTGGTGGTACTACCCAGATAGACAGCCTGGCCAAATGACCACCAACTGTGGTACAACTACAAAAGTGGTAGTCTTAGAAATTCACAAACTATTTTTATATTAAAAAATGAGTATTTTAATAATATAACCATATAATGTATTTATTGTGACTTGACATCTAATTACGATCTGTCTTATGGTAAGCATGAAGGAGATCCAAGAGTGCCGACAGCAAAAAAAACCGCTTCAGTTCATCCTGCTTCAGTTGCCGTCACTATGTCATCCAAAGGTATATAAAATGTAACAAAAACAATTAAAAATATCTTATATCTTTTAATTGAAACCTATACTCATAGTACGCTATGAATCACCTCACGTAATCATAGCAAATGATGTCATATCGAACATGTATCTTTAGTTGTTCCCATGTAGAAGTGTGAAAGGGTATATAGGTACTGAAACTGTATCTTTGTCAACAATACCAGTTGTAGGGTGAGCTTTCATTTTTGGTTATGAAGGAATTTTCCACAAACATTGAAAAGTGATGAATATTTTAATGGTCAAGTGTGAGTAAATGCTGACGATATATTATGACGAGCTATACTATTATTATCTAAATAATATGTTATCTAAATAATATTCAAAATCTTTATTGCTTATACGTAGGGCACACTGAAAGTTCTGCGCTTCTGGCCGCTCATAAATCTTTTAATTTTTAATGTTATATTTTTTAAACATAAGAAACTAAAATAATTGGGTTTTGAAAAATGGCGGGGTATCGCGGGACAATCGTTTTATTAATGAGTGACGCAAAACTTTCAGTGTACCCCACGTAATATAACTACAAAGAGCATGTACATACTCGTATATACGCCTCGATTACCACAGGGATAGGCCTCTGCCACAATGGAGACAATGGAGCGCCACATGCCACAATCCTAACACAACTCCCTCGCTTCCTTCACAACCACAATTCTATTCATACAAGCTGTGAAATGATGGGCACTAGGCAACCTAGCTTTCTTGAGGATGTTTCCGATTTGGTCGGAAAACACCGTCCTGGGGCTGCCTTGTTTAACGCATCCATCCACATCAGATTTATAAATTCCTTTCGTCAATCTACGTTCACTCATCTTTTCCATGTGCCCAAACCATCGAAGCATTCCTGACAAAGCATCCTTGTCACTACAACTTCTTTCAAACCACATCTATCGCGCACTGACTTTATATGGCTGGATATCCTATAGTAGCTATCATGTAGAATAAAATTTATTAAATTTAGTCATAAAATTTTATTGTTAATAAAAAGAATGGTTACTCCAGTTGTGGACAGCAAGCCGACAGTGTGCTTCAGCCTTTATCGTTCACCGAGAGCGTGAGACTCCACACAAACGATGAATTATTGCATGTCATCAATTACTGGACGGACACGACGAGCTACGCCCTAAAGCGCTGTTTACACTGTTACACTTTTCATACGATATGTACCGTCTTGTTAGTGTACGAATATTATTTACAATTTGTGTACAATAACACATCATGTGTACAGTCTCGTTTGAGCACCAGATTCCAGCAATTGTTTTTGCAATGGAGAATAATTTTATTTTAGTTTTTATTTATTTATTATTTAGACGCCTTATCTAAAATCGATTTTCCTGATGGTAAGCAAGGAGAAGGGCCAAGTGCGCCGTAGACTGGCAAAACCGTTTCATTTTACTGTTGCCTATAGTAAATATCGGCCAATAAAATAAATAATAATTAATAAAATTGTAAACAAAATAAAAAATAATCCCGAAATAATCAATCTCTTTTCCCGCAATCAATGGATAGCCATAGGCACAGGGATAGGCAGAAACAAAGGAGCGGCGCCACTTGGCACTATCCTGACACAATTTCCACGCTCATATCCACATTTCTCTTCATACAAGCTCCTATAGTTATGGGCACTATAGTTAGTTAGTTCCGATTTGGTCGGAAAACACCCTACTGGGTCTGCCTCGCGCATCTATCCACATTATTTCTTTTAATTCCTTTCGTCAATCTATTAAAATCCATTTGCCCAAACCATTGAAGCATTCCTTTGTCAATCCTTATTATGTTTCGGGATACATGCATTAATGCATGTATCCCGAAACAAATATCTGTTTAAACGTATTTGTATTTTTTATTGTAGTGGTCAATTTTTATGGAGTGTGGATAGAATAGAATCTACTACTACTGCAGTTCAATAACTGCAAGTAGCAGTTGCATCCACTGTGCCAGCTTAGGTGGCTGCAGCCGTGAACCGAATTCGCTTTTTCAATCAACTCTAAAGGTCATAATAAAAAAATATGAATCGAACATGCTTAATTTAGCATGAAAATGACATGAGAAATCAATCATCCTGGATTCATTGCAGCGCCGAGTTGTCCGAATTATAGGTGATGCAGAGGTCACGCGAACTCTGAAGCCCCTGCAACATGGCGGCTTTGTGCGTCCTCTATGGCCTATACCACGGAGAATGTTCCGAATGTCCCGTAATACCCTCGGGAAAGCATCCGCATTCTATCCACTGAATCGGCAGTCCAACTAAAAGGTTCGGTGCGTCTTTACTTTGTAGAAGTGGAATGCTTTGTCAGCCTATGTGTTCTCTCCATCCTTATGACCTTGGATCCTTCAAGTGATGCGTGAAGAAGCACTTTAGGCCGGCATAATGACGGCGACTGAGACAGCCGGGAACTAACTCGGATTTTTCAGTCGTCGTCACTTTTGGACGTCCTCTTGCTTATCACCAGGCGGGTCGAGGTCAAATGTCGTGTTACAATAAAAATAAATATATTCATTGGCGTATATAAGTATATAAGGCGTACAGAGTATATAAGAGAAAATAAATATTATTAGATTTATTAATAGTTTTATATATGTGTAATATTTTTGAGACATATTATGTTAAACAACTCATTACACTTACATCAATCATCAACTAGTGGCCGGTATATTGAATCGGTTTTGTCTAGTCGCTAGTACTTTTGTACCTCCCCTTGCATACCATCAGCCAAGTCCGTGTAAGGTGTCGAGTCACAATAAAAAACAATACAAACAAACTGTCACGCCTTTCTCCCACAGGAATAGGCAGAGACAAAGGAGCGCCACTTACCACAATTCTGACACAACTCCCTCGCTTCCTTCACATTCACAATTCTCTTCATACAAGCTCTATGGTTATGGGCACTAGGCAAACTAGCTATCTTACCACAACTTAATAGTGTGTGGTAAAGAAAAGAGTATGAAAAGAGAGTTGTGAATGTGGAAACGATTAGATAGAGTTGTGCCGGGATCGAGAAAAGTAGCGCTCCTTTATCGTTGCCTATCCCTGTGGAAAAAGTAAGACATTTAAGTTAGTTATAGAATCAAAACATCGATAATATTAAATCCTTTATGCGATTTAATTAGGTCGTAAAGCTTCTATGAAGAAAATTGTGGATGGAGGGAATTGTGTTCTATACCTTTGCAGGACATTGATCAAATATTTGTGACACTTTCAATTTTATTCCCTAAACTGACGCGTCGAGTATTTCTGACAGAACTTCAGTGACTGTCGGAATGATTAATGTGTACTACGTTCTCACCATTAGTTTCAGTTGGGCTTGTCATTCCCATTGTTGTCGCTTTCACGCATCACTTATCAGAGCGAAATGCGCTCGAACCTCAATGGCAAAACTATAGAATTATAGTTTGACAGTCATTTTATCAATACACTGTGGCACCCCATTGTGGTTACTAAGCGCCTACAAATAAATTAAATGGATTAAGTTGTATATAGTAATTAGTTTATGTCTTTGTTCAGGCGTTAAATTTCAAAAAACTGAGAGATCTACTATAGTTTTCAATATGTTTTTACATTTCTTTACTAAGCTGCTCAATTGGCACCATCAAGTTATTAAACCAGAGGCTCTTAAATTGCGAGGCCATTATTCCACAGCCACTGTACCACGGTTGCCTTAACCAACTTTCGCTTCCCGTTATTACGAACAGACTCAAAAATCGGAACCTCCTAAATTTGTTATATAAATAAGTTTGGTTGCTAAGTATCTATTATATGATACAATAACTTGTTTATAACAAAATTCTAGTACATATCTTAATCAAATTTTACTATACAAAGTATCTAATACCATACCAAAAAAACGATGAATGTATCTTAAATATATAATGGGTAATTTTCCATTGAGAGAAAACTCAAGTTAAAAATAACAAATGAATATAAAATTAAAAGTACACATGTGTAATTTTCAGTGGCAACAATAGGCACCATATTTCAGTATAACAGCATACGAGCTAAAAAACATAGAGCAGTTATGACTAGACTCCGCTTGAATAGAAATATTTTTTAAGGACTATTTCCTACCTCACTGTGATTCACTATCATATCAAAGTCATGCTTATTTGATTCGACAGGTTTGACTTTGAATAATAATCTAAATATCAATTGCAAGAATACTTTTACAAGAAAAAGCGCTGTTATTCAAACGTTCACATAAACTTGCCTTTGTTTTTATAGGGTTTGTTTTCATTTAAAAATGACTTAAAATAGCGGCTACTCTAATGTGACGTCTATTGGCATGCATCCTGTGCTGAAAAAACATCGAGATGTTAAACTGTTTTGTGTTGTGGCTGAATACTAGGCACGGTTTAATTAAATTTTTAATTGAAATGTGAAACAATAAAATGTTCTCAGAATAAAGACAACCTTAATGGTATAACAGCCTTCTCATATAAATTGCTTCTCTAAAATAATAATGTATTGCAATGTTTTTATATGGATTTAATTAGAATTACTATAGTTTTATTGTACAGTCAAACGAAAATCTAATTTCAGTGCTTTTAGAATTAGGTAAAACGGATATTTGCTTCGGGTCTGGGTATCAGAGTGGTAGGCAGTGGTGCACAGTCTGCCGATCCGGGGTAGTACCACCACTTACAAGTGAAGTGATTTGGTCGCGTTTCGGTATCAGCTTTTAAGTTGCCGGTTCGTGTTGTTGTTAAGTTGCGATGCGTGAAGAAACACCTGGCCGTGAACTGACTCGGTTTTTACAGTTGTCGGCACTCTTGGGCCTCCTTGTGCTTACTATCAGGCAAGTCGAAGTCATATGTCGAGTCACAATAAAAAAAAGCAAAGTCGCAAAAGCTTATTTTGTTTACTTACTAAAATTCAATAATTATTACGTGGGAGGTCGTATTATGGTTTCCTTTTTAACCAAAGAAACCAATTATGAAATTAATTGATACGCAGTTAATAAACAATTTTGTTTTGTAATTGATTAGAATATTTCAACAACTTTGTACCCATTCATCAACCGAATGAAAGAAAGTATACAAAACTTTATGTTTACAAAAGTTTTCGGTTTGTTTTTCCTGAACAATTTAAGAAAATTACTGATATTATTTATGTGGATTTCAATTATACGAAGTTTAATAAATGCTTATTTAGATCCAATTATCTTTGTTCTTTTGTTCAATTATTTTAGATTTGGATAGATTAAGATAGATTTCGTATTTACTACGTATTTACCTAAACCATTAGCGTTTCTTTGTAACTCAAATAAAATAAAATTGTCATATATTAATTCCCACAGAGAAAAGCAGATATAACAAAAAAACATTTACATTAAATTTTATGCGACCACGATGGCTGCAAAGCTCTCGAAAAGTCGTAATAATAAAAAATAGTAAAATCAATATTCAAAAATAAACCTCTCTCGCAAAAGTGTGCTTTATAACATTAAGCTTCTGATTTGGCAATAGAGATTATGTGTTTAAAGCAACACATAATACCTTTCTCAATCCTTGTCACTATATCTTCGTTTAAATTACATTTATCACGTACAAATTAATTACAGGAAATGAATATAAATACATTTTTTGAGGGTAAAGGGTTCAACAACAGGGTAAAGGGTAAGGGTTCAACAATATTGTGTAACCATTGCACTGCCACTACACCACGGTCATCATAATCATCATCATCAGCCAGAAGGCGTCCACTGCTGAACATAGACCTCCCCCTTAGAACGCCATTCCGAACGACAAGATGCCAGTTGCATCCACCGGTTACCCGCGACCTTCACTATGTCGTCAGTCCACCTACCTACGCTGCGTCTTCCGGTTCGTGGCCTCCACTCTAGAACCTTTCTTCCCCATCGGTTGTCGGTTCTTCGAGCGATGTGGCCAGCCCATTGCCACTTCAGCTTGAGAATCCTACGAGCTACGTCGGTAACTTGGTTCTTTGGCGAATATCCTCGTTCCGGATTCTATCACGCAAAGAAACACCAAGCATAGCTCTCTCCATTGCCCGCTGAGCGACTCTGAGCTTTTCCAACAGGCCAACATTTAAGGGCCACGTCTCAGTGCAATACACCACGGTCGCCTTTGATTAAAATAATAAAAATAAACGCTATAGTAAGAAGCCAAAATCCAATATGTATAAGTAACCATCCAATAGTTCTTCTATACTTTAAAGCCAATTTAATATCGTATTATTATTATAAAATATATCATTATAATAACGTAAGTATATATAGGTATATAAAGATATAAAATCTTATCCAAGCTTAAGAAGTAACGCGTCATAAAACATTTTACTTGTAAACTACGCAAGCGTGCGATATTTGTTGGCAATAAATATGTTTCCCTTTTTTTCCTTACGAAATGAAATATTTTAATACTCATATGGTAATCTTATATTTTTATTTACAAATCTCTTTTATTATTATGTCTAATACTTTTCATTCTTAGTTGGTATTGGCGCTCCGTCTTCTCTGGATTTTATTATGGTAATCAAGGGGTAAAATTTAAACTAATAAAATTATATATTATTGGCAACCCCAGGAGGGTGTATTCCGATCAAATCGAAGACAAGAGGTTGCCTAGTGCCCATAACCGTAGAGCTTGTATGAGGAGAATTGTGGATGTGAAGGAAGCAAGGGAGTTGTGTCAGGATCGTGGCAAGTGGCGCTCCAATATCTCTGCCTATCCCCGTGGCATTATGAAACTTCATGACACTTGTAATTACTTGAATTTGCAGTTATATTGAATTTAACAGTTAAATTATCTAAGGACATTACATATTGAACCTACATTTATCGAGATAAAAAATAATCTGTATTATTTACGACCAACAATGCTTTTTTGTGTTTAAATCAGAACATTCTTAAAAATAGGGGTTTGCCGTGCACATAGCCATAGAGCCTGAGTAAAGAGAATTGAGTATGTTAAGGAAGCGAGAGAATTTGTCAGGATTGTGAAAAAGTGTCGCTTCGTTGTCGCTGCCTATCCCTGTAGGAATTGAGGCATGATAATTTAAGTTGATTTGTTTTTTTATTTATTTTTGTATCAATTATCTTAATATACAAAGTATAGTAGCGAGAGATCAAAAAGTGTTGTTAGTGGTGGAAAAATCGCTAATAATAAAATATATATTGTACTTCAATTCCTTAGTGCTCCGCCGATTGTTCCGTATTTAAACAAAGTAGTATTCGCATTCGATGGCTACTCTCACACGTTTAATAGTAATCAGTTTTTTTTTTTTTTTTTTGGATGAATGTACGGTTGTCCAAGCCTCGATTTCTTTAAGACAACATTCCGTATTTCGTGTGTGCTACCAGATGCACGTGTCTATCGGTTGTCCGCATTTTATTGTAAATTTTAGTGTAAATAATTATACAATCTTACTCTAAATGGGTAAAAGGCAACGAGAAGAAGCTGAAAACGAACAAGCAAATTGACAAATACCGTAGAAAATAAGATGGTTGGAGAAACGGAGCTCCACGAATACGACGCCATCACGGTCGCCCTCAACGTTTGTTCGTTTTACCTGCATGAACAAAACGATTCAGGTAAATACCGATACTGGATTTTTTTACATAAGTGGATTTGTTGCAACCAAAATGTTTTAATACTTCGTGAGACTATAACGTTCAATATTTATGAATTATTATTGTGATTGAGTGTAGTTTGAAGAACTGCAACGTCACAATTTATTTTATTATTGTGCTTGAGTGTAGTTTGAAGAACTGCAACGTCGCAATTTATTTTATTATTGTGCTTGAATGTATTTCGAGGAATTACATCGTCACAATCCAATATTATTACCTCTTGAGCATGGGTGAACCTACGTCGTCCATATATTGATGTGTATGATTTTTATTAGAAAAATGTACTATATATAATGAGAATCCTAATTCAGGTTACAACATTTTTACCCAGGGTTTATGCTTTTAAGCACCAACTCAATAAAGATTCGAGGTCAATAAACTCTTGACCTTGTTTTATTAGTCACTCTAGACCAGTGTTTCCCAACCTTTAAAAAATGTTTTTTACCCTTAATAAATATAAATGATTACAATATTTTAAAAAAAAAAAAATTGCCTTTTTTGATAAATTGGTCACCGATATCTAGCATTGCATATAAATAACCCAAAGCAGAAGGGTTGAAGTCGTGTCTAATCCATTTTGAAATTACCCTCCTTAACTATCGAATTGCCCTGTAAGGCGTGGGCCCCACTTTGGGAAACACTGCTCTAGGCCATACCAAAGAACGTGAGTGCCAGAACCAGCCATACACAACTAGAACCCACAGACCGTTGGTCAAAAAGTTAGTCTGGTGTAAAAAAAAAAAAAAAAGAGAGAGGGAAAATGTATTTAACACAATGGTTAACCCTTGCAAAATAAACCCTGAGGTCACATATGCAATCAATAAACCCTCTCTGAAGAGGGATAAAACAAAAAGTATTCACTATTTTGCCATGCCATGCAAATACAGTAAATCACAGTATTAAGAATAAAATTATACGGTGTTATATAGATATATCAATACCGCCATTTATTAATATAAAAATGTTCAGAATGTCAGAAAGATACTGAAAAACTTATTTCAATGAACTTCTCTTTAAGAAGGTTTTTAGCCTCAGGCTAGTTCAGGTGAAGTTGCCAGAGATGCAGCACAGGACTCAACTCCTGAAATATCCCTTTTTGAAGTCAACTTTGGACTTTTGGTGATAAAATGGGAAATAGTAAAGCCGCAGCAAGTTCGACCACTGATTTTTTAAATAAATAAAATCCTTTAAACTACTGGGGACTCCCTCGGAAGACTATGTGAGAAGGTGGTTGCTACCAATATGCTGTTACGAAAGGCAACAACAAACAGCGTCAACAGACGATTACAATATTTTTACAAGGTACCCTCTGACATATTTATTTATTTTTCATGGATCTGGGACACAATATTCCATTTAATATAATACCTGTATAAATCTAATACCTGTACAATAAGTCAGGTTCCAATTGGTCAGGTTGCCTAATTTCTAAGGAAGAAATTGCTGACTTTAATAGTTCAATAAATGAACTGTTATGTAAAGGTGCTATTTATCTTGAGCTCACCAGAGTCCAATTAATTTATATCCCCACTTTATTGTCTCCAAAATAATACATATAAAAAATAAAACTTTTATTTTTAATCCTAAAAAATTAACATCTTTTAAAATTGAGGAAATACGTACTGCTCTTAAATTATTAATAACTGCTCTGGATTTTTTTACATGACCAATATTGATATTAAAGATGATTTTGACACCCATACATAAATATAATAAAAACAGGAATTATACTTCATTAGTATATTTAAATGTTTAGATAAAGACATAATAATCATGTCTAATGGCCACAAAGGAGACTTATATATTGGTAAGTTTATATTTTATTATAAACACAACTAAAAGTAAATTAATTCCACAAGCATAATGAATGAGAATAGGTTCTGAAAACATGACAGTTGGAACAAAACACGTCCTATTCAAAGTTGGCCACTATTACAGGCATGCTATATGCAGAATGTCCAGGACTTCAGGTGTAACATAATATAGCTGATGCGCATACAAAACAACTTGAACTATGGAAATGCATTAAATAATAATAGATATAATAGCCAAGTACCAATATCACAAGGTGCCAATAATTAACTATCCTGTTGACAAAATAATTTGTTTCACTTTCATAAGAATCAATTAATCAGCCAAAATAAGTAATTTATGCAGATGCATTATTGTTAAATTGCGGTTATGTTGTACCACTAATAGGGTTCGGTAAGATTGATAAATAAATAAATGAACACAATAATTACCTAAATTTACTGGCTGTCTTTTTGCTTTAAAATCATTTACATGTAATAAAAGTAGGTAACTGCTTTATCATGTTAAGAATTAACAACACCACATCTTGATAGTCTAGCTAAACTAATTTAGCAGTGGTGTAAGCATGCAAGTATGTGCGTATAGACAGATTATATACCATCAAAAACAATACTGCTTCAAATAAAATCAGTTGACACTGCTTCAAGACAGTTTAACAATAGAACCTAGTGAAAAACGGCAAAATATGCCTTTTATACGATTATTTCAGGTTTTGGTATTTCTAAAAAAGATTTGTTTGCCTCTACACATAATCATAAGTGTAAGTTATATATTTGTTGGCGACCAGACCACTATGCTATCGCAAGAGATTCTTTCACAATCTCATGGACGTTTTCCATACAGGACTTTTTACAAATATCATTCGTTTTCCACCCTTTTCAATTATAATAAAGCTTTTCTAAATTTTGTAACAAGGCACCTAGGGTAATTATAGTTGGCTCATATTGACCATTGCAACCATTGCCTGTAAGTGCAGGTGCTTCATTGTCAATAACATTTTGAAGCAATGTAATACATACCTAATTGTAGATTATTGTAATAGTAAAAAAAATAGTATCACAAATATACAGATACATTACACTTCACAGATAGATAAGATTTCTCTTCTTTATTCTTATTTATTAACCTTTTTCTAATACTTCTAATAAAGGCTATAGTTATAATTCAGTAAATTGGTATATTCAGCAATAGCCCTCATTTACCAAATGAACTTACCACTGACATTTGTGTTAAGATACTATCTAAGAGATTTTTAGGTTTCGCCCACAAACTCGAAAATATGATTTAAGAACCCAATGTTTGTTAAGAATTATTATATAAATTATATCCAAATGAAAATATTTCACTTAATTTGTTATCCAATGTGATAACATTGTTAGCTCTTGTCACCGCTCATAAAGGATAATCCTCATCTTTAATTAAATATAATAATATGATTATTTAAAATATTGCAAGTTAAAATATAAATAATAAATTTCAATAAACCTAGGGCCAGGTCGTACACAACCAACTTTATTATTGCCTCTATTGTATAAATCCTAAAATATCTTTTGTAAAAGAGAGTTTATCTGCCCTGCACAAAACTCTTTCAGTTATATAAATGAAAAAAAAAAAAAAACTTGTTCGTTAACAAACTTTAAGCAATTAAAATAAAGATACACTTTATATCTTGATATCTATGACATACACTTGAAAATCATAGTAATGGTCATTTGTCAACATCTACTATTTAAACATTAGGAGAGAATATTGACACTATTCGTAGAACTGTTGGATGGTCCGAAAAATCCAACACTTTTGCAAAAATTGATTTAAAAAAAATATATATATATTATATATATATTTATTACTTGTACTAGATCACTGTAATGACTTAAAGGACGCATAATTATATAAATTTAAGAAATAATTGTTATAGAACTAAGTTAATGTGATTGAGGAGTTCTGATCATCCAAATGTCTGGTAATACTTCCATTTCAGTCCACAAACCTTCAACCTTTAAATATCTACTTTGTTTAAATACGGAACAATCGGCGGAGCACTAAGGAATTGAAGTACAATTGAGAATCAAACGAACTTACCTGTAAGTGAAGTTCGATGATAATTGTACGAACTTCCTTAGTGCTCCGCCGATTGTGAAAGCCACACCCTCCCACCTCTACATGTAAATAGGTAGGTGAGTTTCAGGTTTGTAAGCACAGGAACACTATAAACAGAATGTTGTCTTAAAGAAATCGAGGCTTGGACAACCGTACATTCATCCAAAAAAAAAAAAAAAAAAACTGATTACTATTAAACGTGTGAGAGTAGCCATCGAATGCGAATACTACTTTGTTTAAATACGGAACAATCGGCGGAGCACTAAGGAAGTTCGTACAATTATCATCGAACTTCACTTACAGGTAAGTAGTTCGTTTGATTCTCAATTATTCACAGTATAGACACTGTGTAAAGATACAAAACGATGTCATGTACCATGTATAGAGTACATTGTGTACCCGTAGAGATATCTAAATTTTTGAAGGCAAATTTAAGTAAACAAGTTTCGTAACGAATACCTACTATACTCTTATATATAGGTATGTATATAAATGCATTGTAGGTTTGTTGATCTCCACATCGCAACTTTTGTGATCACAACGTGACCTGGGTTCCTATTCTTGTATAAACTTTTAAAGCGAAACATTGAAATGAAAAAAAAAGTACCTTTACTTTAACTTCTTAAATTAAAATATTAAATTTGTATATATATTATTATGTTTATTAATTTAATATCTAGTAGGTATTTAATACCATATAAAACATATTGTTAAAGTTAACAAAGTATAACAAAGCTTTGTTTTTAACTTATATTAGGTCGGGGATAAAGTCTTTTTGGGTTTATAGTATGTAAACCCAATATAGTAGATTGCTACGCTTAGACTAAATACGTTAAAAGTTCTTGATACCGGTAAATGGCTCTTGGTTTACGAGACTTGTACCACTGGACCACGGTCTATATTAAAACATCAAATCAAATCTAATTGTCACTCCTTTTTCCCACCGGGTTAGGCAGAGACAATGGAGCGCCACTCGCCATGGTCCTGACACAACTTCCTCGCTTCCTTCACATCTGAAATATTTATTATTTTATAATATATTGTAACAATAAGGTACCTACTAGTACTCATGTGATTTTATTGTAAATATATTAATCCATAAATGTTTGAATTATATCCTTGTATAAAACATAAGTAATTTAATAATAAAATCAAGCCTTTGCCCACGTATACTTATTTATTATTATTACATTTATTTGCTTATTCATATGATAAAAATTATCCGTTTATATTTTTAAAAAACTTGAAGTTCTTGAAAACCGTGAGATTGCCAAAAATACGAGTGAAACGCTAAAGTTGTTGAGGTAGATTTTCAAGACCTTTTTTAATTATTATTATAGTATGTAAAAATAAAATTCCCTTGACCACTGCATCTCTTTTAGACAAGAATAGTGCCTTTACTGAATCAGATTGTCCGCATGAAGGATTGGACTGGATTACAAGCCGATGAAAAATTCCGACTGTGCAGATACGAAATCGCAAATTGAATAGAAACATTGGAAACAGAGGGATCGGGGCTCGCTTTGTCCTTTGTTTATTGTGTCTACGCAATTTCTATTCAATATGCAAATTTAAACATTTTTATTTTAAAATTTCGATATCAAAATATCATCCTTTTTTATGCAACGTTATCCAAATGCTAAGATGTTTTTGCAATCATTACATGAATTTACTACTCATAAGAGTATTATTACTCATATTATTAAAAAAACATAACATAGTACATAAAATCATAAAATTAACATAAATCACGTCTTTTTAAAAGAACTGCGTTGCGGAGTAATGTTTTATGAGAAAATGTTTTTATATATTTTCGGCACGCTTTGTAGTCTTTAGAACGGATTCTGGATCGGTTTGACGGATACGAAGTGTCATTAAATTCCTCTTAAATGTGGACGTGACATAGGGTATAAAATTTTTATTACAACGGCGTCCGTGAAAACAATACTATCGAATCCATTTGAATTATTTTATCTCACCTCGACTCGTATTATAGAGGCAATGGGAAATGCTGAATAATTGAAAAAAATTACTTAGTTTATAGTTACCTCGTATTGTAACTAGGCAGACCAGAAAATTACAAGAAAAGATTTACAAAACACACCTAAAGTTGGTGTTTTGTCTTGTCATATATATATATTGTACTTATTTTTTCTGTCATACGCCTTTCCGAAGCCATGATAGTATAAGCAAGCCCATGTCCATGCTAATAAATTATTTTCCTTTTTTTATCTTTATTAAACGTGTCATATATTCAACTTATGTAATATAAAATGGTAAAATAAGAAAAGAGTTACTATGTTATAGATATATTTTCTGGAGCAAAAGTGCATTTTTGTTGGAACATATGGAATGCTAATAACATCCCCCGTGCTACGGAATGAATATTTTATTAAAGATTTTAAAAGCTGAATATAAAGTGTTTTTATGTCTTTTTATTTTGGACATTTTAAAGGTTTAAAAATTCATTCGGATAACTTGAGAAAGTATACTCTACTGGCATTTAAATGATTATATATATCAGGAAATGTAAATAAAACTAGATTTTTATAACAGTATTTTCTTCTTTTTCTAAAAATTCATAAGAGCTAACTCTACTTTGAATCCAGACAGATGCACGAAACAATGTCCAACAAATCACACAAGTTTTTAAACTAGGATACTATTCGTCGCCGGGTCTTACCTTTCCTAGTCAGTAGTAGTATTATAAACTTAATATTATACTGGAGACAAGCGTGGAAGTTGTGTCAGAATAGTGGCAAGTGGCGCTCCATTGTCTCTGCCTATCCCCGTGGGAAAAAGGCGTGACAATTTAATTGGTTGATTGATATTATACTATTACCCACAATAAGTAGCTATTTTCAGAAATTTCAACACGGTTTAATTTGGATTATTTTCACCTTAATTTTGAGTATTAACACCACAATAATTCGGAAATACAATTTTGCAGTTTATATTTACAATGCATTATACTATTTGATATTTTGTATTCGTGACATTTATGAAAAACATGAATGATCATTAATATTACATCATACCTTTGATGATATAAATTTGAATTATTAAAATAAATCACTTATTTAATACAACTATGAATTTATAAATATAAAATAATAACATTATTTATAATGGCACGCCTCATTTATTACTCTGTTGTCTCTGCTTATAGAGACAACAGAGCGACACTATCCACGATCCAATGGCTGGCATTATATGTATGACGGCGACTGGGGCAGCCGTGAACTGACTCGGTTTTTATAGTCGTCAGCACTATTGGACCTTCTCTTGTTTACCATCAGGCGGGTTAAGGTCAGATGTCGAGTCACAATAAAAAAAAACGGCAACTTACAAGCTGATCCACAAACGCGATTATTCAAGTCACTTCACGGTCAGTATTAAGTGATGGTACTACCCCGGATCGGCATATGGACACTCTTAAAATACTGTCAGCCAATATATCGCAATCGATATTTGACAAAACCGGTAGCCGAACGGACAGAAGATCGTGAGCTAGTGCTGGTAGGCCTTTCTTTTTCTTTAAAAGATTTTCACTTTTGCATCCCTTAACAATATGAATGTATGTATAACATTGAATTAAACAAATTTTATGCGGCTTACTATCGCGTTTATTTTGGTTTTGATAAACGCGATAGTAAGCCGCATAAAATTTGTTTAATTCAATGTTATACATACAATCATATAGTTAAGGGATGCAAAAGTGAAAATCTTAAAAAAAAGGCCTACCAACACCAGCTCACGATCTTCAATGTTCGCGCAAAATCTAAGAAAATACTATGAATAACATTTTAAAATAAAGGTTAGAGAAATACATAGATAGCTAGGCAACCTTCTCCCCTACTACCCTGCCATGTCAGGCACGCGACACGACAACCAACGATGTCGCACAAGTTATCGTTCAGCTTAACGTACGAAGCATAGAGTAAACCATTTTCTAGAGAGGTAATGAATTGTGATCAATTAACGAAACAAATATAACTTTTTAAAGAACATAAACCTCTTATTGACGTTCCATAGGCATAATGATAATATTATTATTATTGTCATTCATTATAATATTATGCCCATTTAAAATAACAACATAAATAAATGAAAATTAATTTAATAAACAAACGGTAGGTCATTAAAAATTTAACATATTCAAAAGTCCACCGAAAATTAATTTAGGTTTAATAGTACTCTTTTTATAAGCTACGCCGATGTACCTCAGTAGAAGTCTTATTTTTAATCGGTACGAAACTATCTCAGCTAATGATAGCGCGTCACATGCATCACATAAGTCCGTCCGCGATTGGTTGTTGTTTAAGCGCCGCGTTATGTTCAGAGTTGTATTGGCAGTTGGTTGTATTTAATCATGTTCAGTTTTCAGTTTTAGTCGTCTGTATGTACTGATAAAAGTGGTTGTAGTTCAATAAAGTATAAACTCAAAAAACTGCAGTCATCCGAAAAATAATTTAGTGTGTAAAATTTTCACGTAAAATTTGCTACAATTGCTACACTTTTGACAGAAACACTGGTATACTTCTATAGCACTACAGCTCCCTCGATATATATCCCTCTTTCATTGTTAAAGGTATCTGCGACGCTAATAAATCTATGCCGATAAGCGCGCGTATATAACGACCTTAATATTTCTAAGGGAAACTCCCCGTACCTATTCGTTGAGTAAACAATATTATTTATTAATGGCAGGGCAAAAAATCACTTTATTCATCTTTTATAATTGTATGTAAAACATAATCTAAGAAAAGCTAGTAAAAATTATATATATACTACTATTTCCATGTATTTTTTGCATATTCCATTTTTTTAAATATCTTTGGAAGTGGAAAATTATTATTTTAATAATATAATTTAATAATAAATGTAATATTTAATAAAATCGAAAATATATGTACCTATGGCTCGTAGCAATTGCAAGGACATATATTGCTATCACAATGTTCACAATGTATTTTCTGAATATCTTTAAGTAATCAGCGATAAATATTATAATAAAATTCTTTATTTCACAGTAAGAAAATACAGTGCGCGAGCTGAATACTAAAAAGCATTTTCTCTCAGCTAAGTTTTTTCATTGCGTGACAATTTGATTGATTGATTGAATGGAAGTGAGGTAACAATAAATATATAGAGAGGCATATTTTAACAATATGATCCTAATATACACGGAGACATCTACGAGTATAAGCAATAAGTTGTAATAGTAGAATAAATTAACGCAATATAAAAGTATATTTTATCCAAAATATCACTAATAAAAAGCTGAATCTAAAACAACGTTATTATTGCCAAAAAGCATGTGTTATGTGATAAATAAATTCTCAGCTCGACGGTCCCTTGCTCCCCTAATGTCGATCGCATATAACGCCTATCAATCGGGCATTACAGATTATACACCATTAGACTTCGCTTCAATCCGTCATCTTTTCAGTCATCTATAATCGTGTTCACATAGGTTACAGGGTTTCATTACCTTCGCTTCAAATTTTTAACTTGTATGATGAATAAATCGCTAACTATAGCCGAAACATCAATATCTTAATCAAGATTCACAAGAAAACTGTATGACATATTAATAAATAAGGCATATTAGAGTATAGTTAAGATACCTACATTTTTCAGACTTTTTTTCTGACAATATTAATTAATAGATAGTAATATTCTCGTAAAATTAATACTTTATTAATGATATGTACTTTAATACAATAACCACGATTTATTTAATTATAAAGTAGGATTTTAAATTAAACAATACAATTTTATAATACAATACCTTAATTTTATACGCTCAAATCATGGCTGTATGCATTATTATAGGATTAAAAAGTATACGTAAAGTTTACATACATTTATAGGTATTTTTATTGCAATTATAGATAATTGTCGTAGGACTGTTTAGTGTTTACCGTCTAGTGGTTTGTAGGCATAGATCAGGCGTCACATGAAACAACGTAGTCATGTAGCGGAAGAGATAAAAAGACGTACTTTCCCATGGAATATTACAACCTAAGCGATTGCTTAGCAATTTTTGCGACATTGTATAAAGATTATTGTGTTAGCCCCCCAGCCATGAGTTATAATCTTATCGAACTGCCTCTGTAATTTTTACATTGTTCTTTAATAAAATAAAGTGACATGTAGATTTTTAGGTACGTAGGTATTATATAGATGTATACGTATTTATAAAGATAGATTATATGTCTATGTCTTAAGTATATAATGTAAGATCCTTGCGCGAAAAGTAAGCGTGAAAAGTACCTTTATCAGGCCCAGGGCGGCGACTGAAGCTACCGTAAATGCCATCGGTTTTTTCAGTCGTCGGCCCTTTTGGATTTCCCCTTGCTTACCCACAGGCAAGTCGAACTCATATCTTGCGTCTCAATAAAACAAAAATGTGAACTATGAAGTATAGTGGAAATTTTCCGCGACTTATTCCAGCTGACCGACCGTGATTTTATCTATTCAATATTTATAAATAATTTATTAAGTAACTATTAATACGAATAATTTTACTTTACTTAATTATACAAGGCCTATGAGTCACTCTTATGAAAAATCCATATAGCATGACTTTACTATAATAATAGACAAAACAGTTTTTTTATATTTTATTTCTATACTAATCTCCTCAAGCTTCATAAGCAATGGGAGGCCCATCCATAAGAAATGAAATTTGGAGTTTGGAGCGCTCCAGATACATCAGAACACCATTCCACGACACTCATTTGTCTTAATAGCTTAAACTAGGTATTCATAAAAAGTAATCATTATTACTTTTGTTAACAAGCTAAATTAAGGCTTATTAATACAAAAGAAAAAATCTTTAAAAACATTTCGTTAAAAAAAAACGTAAATTTATGGTAATTCACATAAATTGTGGCTATCCATGCGTACATTGCCTGATACATTTATGAACGATATATTGACGAATATCAAATATTTACAGGTATTCAATCAATCAATCAATCAAATTGTCACGCCTTTTTCCCACAGGGATAGGCAGAGACAATGGAGCGCCACTTACCAGGTATTCATGGGAGTTTAAATTCATTCACGAGATCCCCGTAAAATTAAAAGCACTGAAGTCTGTTTAAACAATGTATGGAATTCTTGCAGCATATATGTATTTTAAGTAACATATTACATATAAATATATTTAAATTATTGCGTTTAATTTTAAAGCATGTTTAAATTATGTTTTCTTAGTATGTCCGAGAGTGACGACGACTGAATAAAACCACCGAGTCGGTTCACGGCTGCTATCACACTCGCCGTCACTATGCCGGCCAAATGTGCTTCTTCACGCATCGCTTGAAGGATCCAAGGTTAAAGGATGGAGAGAACACATAGGCTGGCATTGCATTCCACTTACCGGTATACTAACTAATTATATAATAAACCACTATTCATTACGCCTTCCACAGGGATATACAGCGCTACCTGTGTGCTACTTCTCACGATGCTAAACATCATCAATTGGCGTTACGTTTTCTTTGCCTATCCCTGTGGGAATTCAAGCATAATAATTTGATTGATTGATTGATCAATAGCAATAATAGCTTATAATTAAGCTATCATTGCAGCATAAAATACGCAAACTAAATTCACACACTTATGAAGTGCTCGAGTAAGACGTTACCTATGATTACACTTTGTGTAAATACATTGTAATCGCAAAGCTCGACCTTTGTGTAGGACGAGATCATATCACGTGGCTGTTACACGAAACTTCCATTTAACACCTCGGAAACCCTTCGAATGGCACACTAAACTCGACTACTACAGTCACGAAATGGTCACATTAGCTGAAATACGTGACCGCATAATTGAAAGTGGCCACGAGACCTCGCCAAATAAGGGATTAACAAATGTGTATTAGCTTATCTCAATTGGTTCGAATTACTTTATTAACGCACATTCTATACAGTCCTTTGTTTTTAAGGAAATAAAAAATACTTACTATAATTAAGTAATCTTTTTTTCTAAAATATCAATCAATCAATCAAATTGTCACGCCTTTTTCCCACAGGGATAGGCAGAGACAATGGAGCGCCACTTGCCACGATCCTGACACAACTCCTTCGCTTTCTTCACATTAACAATTCTCTTTATACAAGCTCTATGGTTATGGGCACGAAGCAAACTAGCTTTTTTGAGGATATCTCCGATTTGGTCGGCGAACAGCCTCCTGGGCCTGCCTTGTTTAACGTAATAAAATCTATTTATATTTACATTTAGGAAAATTTACACCTGAAAGTCATGGTAACAGCAGAGGTCGGCAAACTGGGCAACATCTTGGCTAACCTGGACCTCTCCTTGTTATTAGGCAAGTCAAGGTCAGGTGTGGAATCAAGAAACTGGAACTGAACTTAAGACTTGTATAGACGCTACTCGTTCGACATAATTATTATAATATAATATAAAATAAGAATAAATAAAAGAAATTAAGAAAATTAGGAGTCTTGTAAAAACATGTGGTTATTATGTAGTATATGTATACTAACCACATAATTTTCAATTTGAACGTCTTTTTCTACTGATTTTATGCAAGAATAACATAAAATGACATCGTTTCGTTACTAGTATTTTTCCACCTGGAGCACATTTTCTGAAACGCATACATAAATGTGCTCATACAAGCTTTTCCCAAGAGAAAAGGTTGTGCTTGCCACGATATTCTTTCGCTTCAGCTATAACCTACATCCATATTCATATTTTGCTTCCTATTGCTACCTTATACTACTTAACCTTTTCTTAAAAGTACTCGTACATCTACGCTATAAAAACATAATAGAATAGTTCTCGTTTTTGTTATAAATTAATATAGGTACCGGTTTATGGATAGTTGAAAACACATCATCAATTGCTAACAGAAATAAAATTACGCTCATAACTGAGCCTTGTGGTAAACCATTTTCCACTTCTAAGAGGTTTGAAATAGTGTTATCAATTCTAACTCGTATAAATCTATTATATAGAAAATTTTCAGTGAATGCTAAACAATTTCCTTTAATATTATTGCGCTCCATGATCTGAAGAACCCTATGTTTCCAAACCATTTCATAAGCCTTTTCAATGTCTAATGTAACTGCTATAACATGCCTTTCATCTGAAAATGATGCCAAAATCTCTTCTTCTAAATTCATTAAATGGTCTATTGTAGATCTAGATTGTCTAAACCCGTACTGAAACGGGGATAATAAATTGTTTGTCTCCAAAAACCATCTCATTCTTCTACAAATAATCTTCTCAAGAACTTTGCATAAGTTGCATGTTAGTGAAATAGGCCTGAAGTTCGACGGTAAGGAAGGTAACTTACCAGGTTTTAAAATTGGAATTACTAGTGCTTCTCTCCATTTATCTGGAAAAACCTGATAACTCCAAATGAAATTGTAAATTTGTAGCAAGTAATTCAATGCACAACTAGGTAAGTTTTTAATTATGATATTTGGAAGATTATCAGGTCCTGGGCTCGTATTTCTAACTTGTGTCAAAAACTGTATTAATTCATGCATCAAAATTGGGTCGTTTATCGGATTGCTATTGTCTTTAAGATCAAAATTAGGACTAAGTGTTTCATTTTTGGTTTTAAACAATAGAAAATTAGGATCATAATTACTAGATGATGAATTAGACGCAAATGTGTTTGCTAAACAAATTGATGTTTTAATGGGGTCGGCGCTTAATTCATTGTCATTAATTTTTAAAACAATTGTATCTCGTCTCTGTTTTGATCTATTCACGCTTTTAATCTTTTTCCAAATTTCATTCATAGGAGTTTTATTATTGATAGATCCCACATATTCTTTCCAATAGGCTTGTCAAAGGATTTTTATTTGCGGATGATTTGACAATAATATGCAGTGGCAATACTTTAGACCCAACTCTTAATTTAATACAAATTACACTAGATAAATTACAAAGTTGGGCAAATAACACAGGATTTAAATTTTCAAAACTTAAAACTGAGTTTATAATATTTTCTCGAAAACAAATAAAATCAAATGATATGATTAGCTTAAAAATTAATAATCATACTATTAAAAGGGTAGATCATGTCAAAATTTTAAGATTACTTTTTGATAAAAAACTAAACTGGCATCTACACATAGAAAATTTAAAGTCTGAGTGTTTTAAAAGATTGAATATAATAAAAACATTGTCATCATTTAGTTGGGGATCTGATAGAAGGTGTTTATTAATGACATACAGAGCAATAATTAGACAAAAAATTGACTATGGATGTGTTATATATGGTTCAGCAAACTCAAATAAACTTAAGACTTTGGAAAGTATTCAGAACACTGCATTAAGGCTTTCGATTGGAGCATTCAAAACTAGTCCCGTCAATAGTATTTTAGCAGAAGCCGAAGAGTGCCCTTTATATATTAGACGACAAGAAAAATGTATAACCTACGCAGCAAATATATTATCCCGACCTAAAATTCCGTGTTATAAATACTTTAACAAGAAGAAATTGTTAGATTATAAGTTAAAAGAAAAAACAATTTACTCTCAACCTCTAAGAGTTAGGGTTTCCAATTACACTTCGCTTTTCGGTATCTCAATTCCTTCTATAAGGAATAAATCCATATTGTCTTCTCCGCCGTGGCAGCTTATTAAGTTTCCAATAGATCTGGAACTTGCGAATAATCCTCGTGATGACACCCCTGATTTTATTTACAAATATTTATTTTACTCTTTGGCTAATATTCGATACAAAGACTACAAGACATTTTATACAGACGGTTCTTGTATAAAAGACAGATCAGGTTGCGCCATTATTCATAATAATGAACGTCATATATATAGATTACCAAATTTAACGCCTATTTTTGTATGTGAAGCAATTGCTATATTAAAAAGTCTAGAAATTATTGAAAATAAATCAAATAATGATAAGTATGTAATTTACACGGATTCAAAATCTTGTCTAACGGCTCTTAATAATGAAATTAATAATGACTCTCTTGTATTAAAAATAAAACAATTAATGATTAATCTTTTGGCACGCAAATATATTTTCGCGTTAGTTTGGATTCCAAGCCATCAGGGCATTATTGGAAATGAAAAGGCAGACAATGAAGCGAAAAATGCCACGAATGAAAACAATATTATTGATATATCTTATAAATGGAGATACATTGATTTTCAAAAATATGTAAAAATAAAAGTTAAAAGATATTGGAATGATACATGGAATATTAACAATAACAGTTTCCTAAAAAATAATCGTCAATCTATATTTGAAATAACTCCAATTCCGATAACATGCAGAAGGGATCAATCCGTTCTCACACGTTTACGTATAGGTCATACAAATCTTACCCATGTTTACTTAATAACCAAAACCGCGAGGAACAAATGTATTAATTGTAATATAGAGATAAGTGTGCCACATTTATTACTGGAATGTAAATTATTTCAAAGTGAAAGGAACAGATTTAAGCTACCGGATAGTACACGTGAGTGCTTAAATTGGGATAATTTTGCTAACACATTAAGTTTTTTAAAGTTTATTAATTTTTATAACAAAATTTAAATTGTTAAATGTATTGTGTATTTAAATGTAGTCGCAAATGACCTAGCTGTTAATAAGCGACTTTAAATAAATAAATAAAAAAAATAAAAAAATATAGGTACCTATTTTTAACATTAGTTCTATTTTAAATATATTTTCGAATGGTATTTTCTTAGATTTTGTGTGTACATTGATTAATGAATTTTAACAAATTTTATGCGGCTTACTATCGACTACTAAAGTCGGAATTATAAAAAATTGTAAAATCAAAACCGAAACGCGATAGTAAGCCGCATAAAATTTGTTTAATTCATATTTTTGAATGATTCACTGGTTTACAAACAAACAAAAATAGCCAATATAAAAAAAAACATAATCTAAAAAACGTCAACCTAAAAAACTATGACCTAAATCAAAACAACATACGAGTATTTCCAAACCCTGTATTTATTTACGAATCTGCTAATAAATGGGCATGCATCGAAGCCTAAATTTGTATTCGTGTTACGCAAAATCATATATCTAAATATTACTATCTGGATGTTTAATTAAATGAGTTTCGTTGACGAACGGATCGTCAGTGAAACAGGAAATTACGTCTCTAATCAGATTATTCCAAACGAACGGCGACAAGTGACGTTTTGGGCGTCTGTTGACAACGCGCGGTTTTCCATAGAGGGTGGTAAAATTGCTTTTTACATTAACATACCCACCCCTACCTTTACCTTTTATAAACAGATAACAAATTTCACAAATATGTCATTATTAAATCAATGAAGACCGCCGCCTACCACATATTTGATTTTATGGTTAAAGCGTTTCTCGTAAATTGCATTGAGTGCCTTTTTTCATCTTTTTTTTAAATTGCATTTTGTAATATTAATAAAGTTGTGTGGTTAAATAATTATCATAATTAATGATATATCAAAGATTTGCTATTTTAGCTTACGAGAACATTAAACGCCGTAAGCTCTAATTAAATAGCAATGTTTTCAAAGTAAAGCAGTCTCTATGAAACCTCTCGCACTCAACCTTAATTAGTGTTAATCTTAAAATAATAAGTCTCGTGTTCTTCCTAATTGGCACAAATTAAAAAAGTATTAAATTTTTTAATGTTTTCAAATCTAAGAAAACGTCGCGCTCACTTTGAGAATTTTACTTACGAATTTTATATAAACATCAAAGTACATTAATTAAACCTAAGAACCCTCTTAAGCAACGTTTAATACGGTTCTTATTATTAAAAACATTTTTAGAAATATAATTTAATTTATTATTAAGTATCTTTATAAACCTACTAGTAAATCCGTTTATTTATTGCCGATCCGGGGTAGAACCACTAGTTTCAAGTATAAAGGCCGTAAAGTTGCGCTTCGGCATCAGCGTAAAAGTTGCCGGTTCTAACTAGGCCAGCATAGTGGTGGCGAGTACAACTAGAAATGATTTATTGGTAGTAGCAGTCGCCTCCATTCATGAACCTCACTCTAAACTCACCATCGGGCGAGTCACCATAAAAATGCCTTAGATAGATAGATAGATTAATTAATGTTATTAATCACTAATCATTTTCCAAAATATAGACTGCCCCCCTAGCACGGCAATCCAAGAAGCAAGATAAAGATCTGCAAAGAATATCAATGCAACTCATTTTACCCAGAACAGTGCATCAAAATGTCTAAAAAAGATATGTTTAAGGTTTTGTAAAACTTCACACAAAACAATGTTTATTATTTTAACACTTATTTATTATTTTTTGTACATTTTGATTTGCCAGCCTATTACGTTATTTAAAAATGAGTTACTATGATATTCCTTGCAGCTCTTTATCTTGATTCTTGGATTGCCGTGCTAGGGGGGCTGGTATATTTTGAACATAAATAATATCACTCATTTATTATAATTGAACATAATATCTGACACGTCACATTAAAAATTTCAAATAAAAATCTTTGTTATTCAATGAGATTTCCTATTAAGTTTATTTTTCATTGAGATTTTTTCGTAGCGGATTAAATTTTTAACGAGATCTAGATTTTTGATCGAGTAGTTTTTATTGGGACGAGCTTCGTTAAAAATGGCTTTTCCAACGCTAATGAATAAATGCCAATCTCATACACATTTAAATCCTTTAAACCTTTAAAAAGCTCAGTAGAAATAAACACACATTTAAATTTTTAGATTTTTTCGTCTATTTTGGGGGTGACTATATATAAATAGAAGCATTGTAGCCAACATATTGTTGTAGAGAAATATATTTTCTAAGTACGATACAGAATGTCCAGAAAAGAGACATAATTAAAACCAAAATAACTGACTTAGTATAGTGTTCTGTTGAAATTTTATGTTGCAAAAGTTCCCTGATTTTCGAATAATAATTTTACACTCTTTTTTTATATCTATTTTATAACAACTATGAAAAAAAAGCTATCGGTTATCAAAAATAAACGCGACAGTAAGCCGCATTCGGTAATAAATAAATTATTCAAACTGCTATAACTCAAATCTCCTTAAAATATCCAAGTGTTATGTTAGGAAATCTTATACAAACTCGCAGATTTGGCAACAAAAATTGTTACCCTTTCGAAACACTATTTTACTTTTCCGGCAACAATCTGACATGCACGATATTGAAACGCGTAGATTTCTCACGCCAAATGTCCAAAACATTGTCGAGGACCTATTTTATCCTGTCAGTTGACTTTATCACGCTTTGCTTTTATTTACCTATCCGTGAAATGTATCCAAGAGATGAGATTTTAAAACAGTCATCTCTGATCAAGAACATAAGTATAAATACATAATACGAGTACATAAATAATTATGTATTTAATTTTGATAAAAGACAAAAAGCTTTTTACTTTGTAGATTTTTCCGATTCAATGAAATAATGAAACATAATAAAATAGAAACGCGGCTAGATGACTTCTGAACTTTAGTAAACTACCAATCAATCAATCAAATTGTCACGCCTTTTTTCCACAGGGATAGGCAGAGATAATGGAGCGCCACTTACCACGATCCTTACACAACTCCCTTGCTTTCTTTACATCCACAATTCTCTTCATACGGGCTTTTTTGCTTGTTGAGGATGTCTCCGATTTGATCTGAAAACACTCGCCTGCTTTGTTTAATGCATCCATCCACATCACATTTATAAATTCCTTTCGTCAATCTACTTTCACTCATACTTTTCCTGTCCAAACCATCGGAACATTTCTTTGTCAATCCTTGTCACTACATCTTCTTTCAAACCACATTAATCACGCAATGTGCTATACCTTATTGTTTATTAAGAAGCTTTTGTGTTTTTTAATGGAACACATCAATAATAATAGGTGATGTTTTTTTTATTATTATTTTTATTGTGACATATGACAGCACCCCACTTGATGTTAAGCCGAAGTGTTGTCCATGAATGAATGTCACAGCTACTATAATTCAATAACTGTGAGTAGCAATCACATCCACTATGCCGGCCTAGTTAGTGTGACGTATTTGTAAAATAAACTCATTTGATTAGTTGAATTTTCATCAGGTTACACTAATCAACCAATGAGCCCGTCAATGGCTTTTTTATTTTTTTATTATTGTGACTCGACATATGACAACACCCCGCTTGATGTTAAGCCAAAGTGTGGTCCATGAATGAATGTCACTGCTACTACAATTCAATAACTGTGAGTAGCAATCACATCCACTATGCCGGCCTAGATGGAACCGGCAACTTACAAGCTGATCCCGAAACGTGACCAAATCACTTCACGGTCTGTATACTTGTAAGTGGTGGTACTACCCCGGATCGGCAGACTGGGTACCACTGCCTACCACTCTTTGATAACCAGACCCGAAGCAAATATCCATCTCTTTTTTTATTAACAAATATTTGCAATATTTAATATTATTAAATATTACAAATAAAAGCTATGAAACAAATATTTGCTCCGACCGGGGATCGAACCCGGGACTTTACGCGCAACAAACCAGTCGCTAAACCGTTCGTCCACGCCTGTTGTCAAACTTTCAACTTCAAATGAATTCTATACGGTTATGATTGCAGTTACGTGATCCGCCTGCAGTTATTGATCTGATTCGTGTTTGTTTTTTATTGTGACTTGTCACCTGAAGATTAGAAAGAAGACGTTCAAGAGTGCCGACGACCCAGTAAACAGTTGTCTCAGTCACCTTCACTATGCCGGCCAGGGGTGCTTTTTACGCTTTGCTTGAAGGATCCAAAGATTTAGAGAAGAACACAAAAACTATCATACAAAAAAATGCAGCAAGCAAATTTTTCTGGTTTTTTTTTGGGATTGGTAAGTATCTCATATCTCTGTCGAATCACCATCCTCACGATTCTTTCCAATTCATCGATAGGAATATTGTAATTTATTTATTTATTAAGCCTTCCAACAAGATTGCATTGTATACAATACACACTCATATAGCACTATGTAATTAAGCTGAATACAATCTTACTTATAGGACAGGACTGCATGCATTAACAATAATAATGACACTATCTACCTTATAAAAGGAAATATTAAAATTTCAATTATTAATTAAAAATATTAAATTTACAATTATTAAATAAAAATAATAAAATGTTAAATTTTTTTAAAATAAAATAACATATAAAAAGATAAAAATAAACATTTAAACTATAGAAAATTTCATAAAACAATAATGGAACGTAATTATAATAGAATAGAATTCCGTTCGGATATAAATAACAGATTTATAGCTAACGGTTTAAATAGTTGAGATCCCTTTCATGTCGGGCGTTGTGAAGGCTTAGTTTAATTACCATCAGTGTAACATCGTTAGTTGGCTCCCAGTCTCTTCAATTGGATTACGTAAAACTACATTACTTTGTGAAAATATTTCTGTCGATTCCGTTATAGAGGTCAATGTGCATTTTAGTGGTCTAAATTGGGTTTTATCTAATAACTGTTTTTTAGATTTCGGAGATATTCTCAAGCTGAGTTGCCTAGTGCCCATAATCGTGGAACTTTTATAAAAACAATTATGGATGTAAGGGAAGCAAAGAATTGTATCAGTATCGTGGCAAGTGGCGCTCCATTATCTTTGCCTATCCCTGTGGGAATAAGGCGTGACAATTTGATTTAATTTTGTTGATTTGTAACAAAAGTATATTTTCTTTATGTGAAACTGACTTTTTAAATTTAAAATTTTGTTGAAGATTCCAAATTATTATTTGGAATATTTTTTTTACTCTCCTTTAATTCCAGGTTGTTCAGTCATATTTTTTGTAGAAGAAGCTGTTTGCGTCTTCCAGTTTGTCGTACTTGGAACCTAGGTTTTCATATTACAGTGCTAAATTCTTTAAAAAAAACGCATTTTTTTTTAGTTTCAACAGCCTCCCTTTCTATTCTGGAAATTAGTGGACTTTCCCTATCCAGGATCTTCGGGTTGTCCAAACGAATGTAATGACTTTTGCCGTCTTGTTGGTACTCATAACGAATTCGTTTCTATAAGTACCTACAACATTGTTTAATATTAATGATATTTATTCACGCCTTTTTTTCACAGGAATAGGCCGAGACAATAAAGCGCCACTTGCCACGATCCTGCCAAAACTGCCGCGCTTCCCTCACATCCACAATTCTCTTCATACAAGTACTACGGTTTTGGGCACTAGGCACCCCAGACTTCTTGAGGATGTCTCTGATTTGGTCGGAGTACACACTCCGATAATAATGGTATTTATTAATTAAAAAATATATTAGGATATAAATCTAATTAGAAAGTGCAATACTTAGATTTGATTAGAAGCTAGTCAAATTTATACTAGTCCGTAATTTATATGCACAAAGTATTTTAATATTAATTTTATGAACTATTTGATATCCTAATAGTACAAACACACACTACGACTGCCAGAATTTCCTGTAGTAGTTCTCTAGACCTCTACACTGGGAAAATGGTTCCTGGACTAACTTCCAAAAACTTGTGAGTTTCAATTAAAATTTCCATCAAATGGAATTTAGATTTGTTAGTACCGAAAAGTTATTACATGAGGAGTTTATGGTTAGTTTTGTTTTAAATAAGCTTAGGGGCACATTAATCTAATGCAACTTTTTGTACTCTAGATTACCGCTATTATGTTGATGTCCACAGTCTTAAATAACACAATGGATATCTACAGAATTAAATAAAATTTGCAATGTGCTCTTAGCCTAACATGGAAAAAGTCATAAATACTAACAGTTCTCCATCCTAATCTATGTCAGCCACATGTCAAATAAATTATGAGAAAATTCCACTACTAAATGGTCGCCAGGTTGTAAAAGTCATCGAGATAGGTTCAAACGTAAGGGGTGAGATGAAATAGACTCCTAAAATAGATCGTGAAAAGTGTCGTCACGGTAAACGTCATGGGTGTAATATTAAAATATTTAATAAAGAATCAGTAACTTAAAACAAGGTAAGTTTCTTCTTGGGTACTACTATCGTACTACTTTCTTGTAATAAAATATGAATTCCCACGGCAACTTTTATATAGGAAGTTTCATAAGAACATATTTTCGAGACTTATTAAAATTTCGTATGTGAAGTAGTAAATTCTAAGTTTACAGCAGCTATTGTTCCGGTCATCCAACCACTATTAAGTAAGACTTTGTAGATTAAGTTGGGCGTGTCTAGAGGACCAGGCGAACGGTTGTAAGTGACAGTTAGCCGAGTTAGATGTTGTCTTCAGTTTAAGCCACGGTTAGAGCCAGCTCTTAAGTTTCAAGCTTAGATTTTGACCTAATAGATATACGCTACGTCTTTATCTAATTTAAAGTTATTTTTAATCACACTTTATACAAAAATGTAATCTATTACGTAAACAAACGATATTTTTGCGTTGTAAACCTGAAAAAAGTTTTCTTGTGCATGCAGTTATTTTGTATTCACTTAACATTTAAATAAATAATATTTAATATAATTATCACAGATATAAGCATAGACACTTTACACGATCTTTACACATCTCTTTCGCTTTCTTCACATCAGAAATTCTCTAATAAATAACAAAAATTAATGTCCTGGCATGTTTTGCACTATCACTTCCTGAGGGGATATTATTATTAATATAACAAAAGCCTAGACCAATTTATTAGGAACGGAATACTCAATTTACTTCGTCAATAAGTATTCTTCATTGTGTACTGTCACCAAAGGGGAGGCCGTTGTTTTGTAACAAAGTTTATACAACGGATATTGAAGTTCCGTCGTTCCTTTAGAGTGGTGGCAGCCACCAATTTCATGCGTTTAATGAACATTCGAGTGTGTTATAAGGCTTCTTTGGAAATTTAAATTACTTTTCCAAGTATAAAAGTTATAGTTGTAAAGAAAAAGTCAGAAGTTGTCGCGTTTTTTATAAATTTTATATGACTTTTCTATATTTGTGTTGAAAAAAAATGTTTTACTTTTTTATACTAGCTACTAAAGGATACTGCTTTTAAAGACATGTTTATGAACTTACTACACAAGTTACTTATGTTAAAAGTTACTAGATTAGTTAGACAAGTTTTGTAAGAACTCATCTGACATTTTTGTAAAAGTTTTTAAAAGTTTAAAAATTTATTTTCAGATAATTTATTCATACTTTGCAATCAAAATATAACTACTATCGCGTTGTGAGTATTTTAAGACCGAAAGATACAGTAAGGTATCTCAAATATCTTTTATTTCATAACCAATAGTCGTTTAAAACCTCAGAAAATACTAGATTTCTACAGTGTCCTCCTGGAACGCTGGTCGTCCTACCGTTAAAATATTGTGAGTCTCTCCATTACTTTCCTTATTATTCACTTATTTGAATAAAGTATTATTAGGTATCTCCTTGATCTAAAACAAAAGGATTTATTGTAGATCTTAATGAATGGGCATGCTGTGACCCGCAATGATGGTATGGTCCTCAATATTTATGTAAGCGCATTAAATAAAGGTAACATTGGAATAACAAATACCCGCCGCCGGGAACAACAATAGCTTAAATATATCACGGGAAATATTAGGAGCCAGGAGAGCCGCAATTTCCGAAAGAGCCTCGGCGCAGTCTCACAAATTCATAACTCTTTGTGCGCTTAGTTGTTGTAAAGTCTATGTGTAATTTGGGAATGCAGCAGAAATGTTTGCTAAATGATTTATTGGTTTAGACTTAGAGAATTTATTTTGTATTAATTTCATTTTGTATTAATGTAGGCATCGTTAAAAGAAAAGTTTATGCCAGTAAACCTTAATTACTCAGGAGTTATTTAGGAAGTATTAAGTTTATTTAGTATCCAACCTAATATTTGTTCCGGAACGGAAGAGGCGGATATTTTCTCCGGGTCTGGTTGTCAAAGAGAGGTAGACAGTGGTACTCAGTCTGCCGATAGTACCACCACTTTCAAGTATACAGACTTTAAAGTGAATCGGGATCAGCTTACGAGTTGCCGGTTCCAACAAGGCCGGCATAGTGGATGCCTCGCACTCCAGCTTAACATCGGAGTGTGTGAGGTCACATGTTGGCGCTTTGGCATAAATTAGTATTATTTTATGTATGTTTACATAAAATAATACTAATTTATGTAGACGTACAAAAGTGCAGCTTACTAGTTAATACTTTTATTCAAACTGAATCGCAGTTTGAATAAAGGTGATTATTTTTCAACAAAAGCAATTGTTATAAATTTTATAGATGTATGAAAACAACTTGGTACACACATATGTATTCAAATATTTTTACCCCAAAATTTGCATATAAAGCGAAAGAGTTACAACGCTGGTTGGTAGCTCATAGTTTATTTTAGAATTTCATATAACAACTTTTAATTTACGTTTGTTAAATAAATTAATATTGCTATCGAGATTTGAACATAAATAGACAAATTACGAGTTATAAAGTTAATAAAATTATAAAGTTTTTAACTCTTTAATCATCAATTTCATAATAAGTCTTTAACTCTAATCAAATACATACATTGAACTACTAGTACATTTATGATTATTTTAAATTACCCAAATCAAATTATCATGACTTAATTCCCCCTTAGATAAGCAGAGGCAGTGGAGTCTTTTTTTACAACCTTAATCAAACTTAGTATTTTCCTAAAATTTGCGCGAACATTAATAATGAATTAAACAAATTATATCTCCGTAACCACGGTGACTGCAAAGCTCTCGAAACGTCGGAATAATAGCAAAAAAAATGTAAAATAAAAAACCAAAAATAAACGCGATAGTAAACTGCATAAAATTTGTTCATTTCATTAATACAACTTTATTTTGCACCCATAAATCTCTTCAAATACCGCTGTCTTCTGTAAACTGTGTAAACCGTGGTAAAACAGTATTCGTCAGCTCATAACATGTGGACAGGCAAAAGTAAATAATAGTTTTAATGAAGTAAGGAGTTTTGCACTCATATTTCCGTTGCACTGATATGAAAAAAAAGTACTAATACTATAAATACTATACTATAAAATATTTATAAATAATACAACTTAAAATCCAATACTTGTATAGGTACTAACCGTATCATTCGACAAGTGGAATGCTTACTTACCAGCCTATATGTCCTTCTCGTATAACCTTCAAGTAAGGCATAAAAAAGTACCTCTGGTAGACATAATGATATAAACTGAGACGGTATTTTCAGCCGCTCTTGGATTATAATTATCTATTTAGCTATAATGAATTGATAAATTTTTAGCGACTTACAAATTTTATCTTTCCGTTACCACGATGACTGAAAAGCTCTTGAAACGACGGAATAATAAAATGTAAAATCATTAACCAAAAACAAACGCGATAGTAAGCCGCATAAAATTTATTTAATTCATTTTTAAGTGTTTGCGCAAAAGTCTAAGAAAATTCTACGAGCTATAGTTATCCTTTGCTTATCACTACGCAAGTCGTGGTCAGATGTCGCTTCACAAGGGTAAAAAACACTAATAAACAGATATGAATAGATAATTAACATAAAAAAAACATATAAAATAAATATACATATTTATATATAATATGCAAATTAAGTGAACAAAAACGAAAATTGCTTACTATAATGAAATAAGCAAGACGTGTCAATTATGAATATAGTGTTACAAAAGATCCATTCTGGGTTTATCCTTGTGCCGTCTCCTGAATAATGGATAGCCATTCGTTGGATAGCTTAGTGTCAATGGGATCACGTGCTTCGTCGCCATATTGGATTATTGGAAATAATTGACAGCGATGCCGAAGTGTATAGCATTCAGGGAGATATAGAAGTCTCCATCTTTGGACTTTGTACAAATATTGACAAATTTAAAATGTCCAATGATATCGAAAATTTAAGCCTCTATCTATAGACTTTTTCATTTTAAAAATTTAAACATTGTTACGTTTAAAATGTAGGTACACTATAAATCTGGCCACTGATAGGCGTCATTAAGTTTAGACTCTGCATAAACAAAATAATGACCTAATTTAAATTAATTTAATATTGACTTAAATTAAAATATAAACTTAAAATATTGAATTAAATTAGTTTAAATTAAATAAAAGTAAGTATAGGTTTTTTATTTATTACTCCATCGTAAAAACCATTCGCCGGTACCGATGTACTTATTATTATTATGTTGTCCTGCCCCCAATCACGGCAATCCAAGAAACAAGATAAAGAACTGCAAGGAATATTATTGTAACTCATTTCAAATAACGTATTAGACCGGTACATCAAAATGTTTAAAAAAATATTTATTAAAATATTCAACGTTGTTTAGTGTTTTACAAAACGCTTAAATATCTTTTTTAATGCACTGTTCTAGTAAGTTATTTAAAATGAGTTGAAATAATATTCCTTGCAAGTCTTTATCTTGCTTCTTGGATCGCCGTGCTAGGGGGGCTGTTTCTATGATATAAGCACGTTAGTAGCTTAGTATAGAAATGTAAAAAAATAACAAAATGCTGGCCCTAAGCGTAAGGATTTACTTGCCACGAGAGAGTGCGCCAAAAGTGCGCAGTATGCCGAACCAGGGCAGTACCACCACTTAGTAAACTGACCATTAAGTAAATCAGTCTCGCTTTGGAATCAAGGTCAAGATCACCGCTTCCACGGCCGTAATGGTGGATGCAAATAGCAGTTGAGTTATTTACCTGTAGCAGGAGTCGAACTTTACTCCAACTTAAAATCTAGCGGGAGTGCTATCTTAATATGTCGGATGTCGAGCCACAAAAATCATCGTCCTATTCTAGATAAACATAGGCTATTTTATAATAGGCACTTTTATGGGAACAACATTATTGGAACAAATACTACTTATTTAGATAAATTTTTTAAGGATAGTTTTATAATTCTTTGGCTGGGGACTTATTATTAATGACTGCAGCGCACACGGGACAGTGAATTGCGGTTCAATATTATTAATCAATCAATCAAATTGTCACGTCTTTTTCCCGCAGGGATAGGCAGAGACAATAGATTACAATATATTATATATAGTATATATACAATATTATTATACAATATTATCAATACATAGTAAACCACTAGTTAGCGCAAAAAGTAAGCAGTACCTTTAACAATGTTATTTTGTTGTTTAGCATACATTGATTCGAATTTCAAACACTGGCGGTTGTCATTTAATATGATATAATCGTTGATGATTATTTCACTCCTTTGTCCGTAAATGTTTCCAATAAATTACTGAGTAACGTTCAATGTTGTATTTTTAATATATTGCATCGCAGTGAAATTCCCCGTAGTGGTGAATTTGGTTTGTGAAATAGCGAGAATAAAGTTAATTCATATAGGAAATATAATTTATTTATATGTTATTACTATATAACATGAAGTTTATGTAATTTTTATTTATCAAATCATTCAAATCAAATTATCTCGCCGCACCGGGATAGGCAGAGACAATGGAGCGCCACTTGCCACGATCCTGACACAACTCTATTTTTCTTTGCCATAATATACAAATGCTAGAATTAAGAATATAATACACATTATAAAAAAAAAACAAAATTAAATAACTAAAGGACGAAAATATGGTATTAAGGAATTTTGCCGCAAGTACGTGGATGCTGTTGTGTAGCTCAGTGGGCAGAGAGGTCATGCGTTAATCGACATGCCTTCGAGCATACATTCGGTGTGAATTCAAAATTTAATTAAAAGCAGATACAAGTTATTTCATTTTTTATAGTGTCTTATTGATTAGGTATGCAAAATCACCCTATGCAAATGGCTCAAAACTATTATTTCTCTAAATGCATTCCAACGTGTTGCAGAATATTCTATTTATACAGTTAACTGATATCTATTTTGTGTTTAAACCTGTTTTTAATTGAAACGGATACCTGTCGACAGCCCCGACATAAATTAAATACAAATTTAAATAAACACAATGAAAGGTTCTGTTTTTCACTGGTAATGAAATTTAATTAAAATAAAAAACAATACGCCACTCTCATGTTCGTATTTTAATTTAGAAAAATACGCGAAATTTCACGTGGAATAAATACTGTTATGAAATCATAGTTCATTTAAATTAAAGGAGTTTTATTCAATTAAGTATTGAAACCTTTTATATAGTTTGATTGTCATTTTATAAATAAAATAAAGCTGTACTGGAACATCATATGCAGTGTATTAACCGAACAGGTGCTTGAATTAAGCAGCTCCGTGTAGATTTTCAGTAAATGTAAGGCTATAATACGAGCGAAACTTAAGAAACCAACACACATGGGGATGGGTTTTTTAACGAAATACTATTGACATTATGATTGCTAGAGGCGACATGTATTTTTCCGTAATTAGGAAGGTGTTGTAAAAGGCAAAAATATAGAGATAATTATTCATCAGAGATTGTATGAAACGCCCCAGGAGCAACAGGTAAACATCGCCCTGTATTTTCCACTCTTGTAAATGGAATAATAACCCCTGCTGGTTCAGCAAATTCTTGGGGAAATTAATTCTATTATCCTTCTCCGTTTTTGGGCTCAGTTACGCTGTATGCGTGCAATCAAATAAAATGCCTCTACCTTTATATTTTCATCGTTTCAATAATTTAATTTTCTATTTATATTATATTCGTATACAAATCCCTAAATATGTTTCAATGAATATCAAAATATAAATGCAATTTTATTGAACGCACCATAGTTTTTACTCTTACATATCTTTTGGATCCTCATGGTCCATCAACTGGTTCAGCATATCGATACCTTAATTCGCAAACCGGCTAACTCCATTTTTACCGAATTTTAGTTTTTGATGCAGGATTTAAGACTGACATAATTCGCACATTTTAAAATAAATAATAACTCTCTAAACTTTAAACTTCTTGAATAAATCACCACAAGAAAACCGAACAACTCCAAGCAATACATAAAGTCCACGATTATGACGGCTAACTCCAACAAATCAATTTTGTTTGGCGCATTACACGTGTGCATACAGTGATATTTAATCAAAAATCAGCAGAGACAATGGAGCGCCACTTGCCTCGATCCTTACATAACTTTCTTGCTTCTTTCATATCCCCAATTCTCGTCATATAGGCTCTGTGGTTATAGGCACTAGGCAACCCAGATTTCTTGACCTTGTTTAATGCATCCACCCACATCAGGTTTATAAATTCCTTTTGTCGATCTACTTTCACTCATCCTTTCCATGTGCTCAAGCCATCGAAGCATTCCTTTGTCAATCCTTGTCACTAGATCTTCTTTCAAACCACATCTATCGCGCACTGTGCTATTCCTTATTCTATCCGCTAACGTCACTCCACATACACTCCTTAATGACCGCATTTCTACAGCGTTAATTCTACTCTCATGCTTCTTCTGCCATACCCAACCTTAACTTCCTTACATTAATGTAGGAACAAGCACCGCATTATGAACAGCCATCCGTGACTTTTGGGACATTATTTGGCTGTTCCTTATACTATGGATGGCACCGTTCACTACGTTACCCTTTTGCACTCTTCTCTCAATATCTTTATCCCACTTTTCATCCCTAGTAAACATACTTCCCAATTAAACAAATTGTTTGACTCGTTCCACTTTCTTGCTGACGCTACACAACCATTGGCAACCCTAAAGGTGTCTTACACTTTTAGAGATGCCAAACCAGTCAGATAGCGCCTCATTAATTCAAACACATGCACTGGAATCCTCATAGAGAGATTTCAGTGCATTTATGGTATTTTGCCAACATTTTTCGCTGACGCATCTTAAAGAGAAGATTTGATAAATACATCCCATCCCTTTTTGAAATCCCGCTTGCGCATCCTAAATTTCATCATCTGTTTCATGCATTACCCTTTCAATCAATTCTTTTGCATACAACTTGCCAACAATACTGAGAAGGCTGATTTTTAGGTTCCTGATGTGACAAGATCTTACGATAATTTGCCGCATGACAGCTTAACTGTACAGCCAGCATAAATACAGCTTCCTCGAGCAACAGAATGTTATTTGGCATGATCATGTATATTTCACAAATGAACAACAAAGTATTAGTTTACATTCTACTAGAGGTAATGATTTATGTTCTATCCCTTCTACTTCATGTACTAACACAATGTTGATGTCTGACTATGAAATAGTTGAGAATATTGTATTGGAAAAAATATCTGAAACTGAAATGAACACTTCATATTCTCCAAGTTTATTGAGCCACAATCAAGCTATAACTCATTTGGACATAACTAACAGTGAATGCATCCAAACACATGTTTTAGATAATTGCATATCAAACAATTCCTTAACATTAGATAGCAACATGCCTCAAGAGCTCTTTTCCCCAACAGATTTTTAACCAGATGTCTTTACTTCATTTTAGAATTAAACTACACACACCGGCAAAATTAGAGGAACATAACAAAATTCTCAATATTTTTGAAAATAATTTATTGCCTATGTACTTTTAGCACATTTATTTAATTATTTATATATGAGAAGCTAAAATAACACAAAATTAGGTTATAAAAACTTGTAACATAAAAAAAACAGCAAAAAGTATAAATAAACAAAATCTTTGAAATATGAGTAACAAGAGTTGAAGTAAAATTATTAACATTTATAAAAGAAATGCAAGGTTAATAGCGTGTACTGCCTTCTCTGGCTCTTATAAGAGCCTGGATACGCCTTCCCATACTCTGAATTGTTAATCATTTCTTGTGGGATATTCTCCCACTCCTCCAGTAGCGCAAACTTAAGCTCCTGGACATTTCATGAAGCTGGAGTTTTAGCTCGTACCCTTCTTCCAATGATGTCCCACACATGCTCTATCGGGTTCATATCCGGGGATCGCGCTGGCCAATCCATCTGGGCAATACCAACATTATTAAGTTAATTTTGTACGATATTTGCGGTATATGGCCGCGCATTATCGTGCATATAAATGAAATTTTGGCTACAAATAAGACAAAAGGCACACCATGGGATTCTAAAATGTCTGTTTTTTAACAGAGATGTGCTGTTAAAGAACCACCGTCAACGATCACAAGCTCTGTCCGGCACCCAAACATATGCCACCCCAAACCATGACGGAGCCTCCACCATAAGCCACTGTTTCCGTAAAATTTGTTGGGTTATAACGTTCTCTGCGAAATCTCCACATTCTTTCTCGCCCATCAACAAAGTTTACACAAAATCGAGTCTCTTCACTGAACAAAACTCGACTCCACTCACTTGTCCAATTTTGGTGTTACGTGCAAATAATAATCTGGCTCTCCGATGTCCTGCCTCCAGTTTCGGTGCTTTTGCTGGCACCCGTGAGTTTAATTCAATTTCTTCTTCTTCTCACTGTACGTTCGCTTACACGCACATCTCGGACCTCCTCCAACAGATTTTGGGTCTGCACAGCTGTTTGACGGCGATTTCTTAAGGTTCGTCTCTTATAAAACGGTCATTCTCTATCGTTTTCGCCCGATGTCTGCCTTGTCCTCGTCCGCGAACGTAAGATCCAGTCTGCCTGTAACGTTGAACATCGCGATGGACCACAGAAACCGATACACCTAAGGCCTGACTGACCGAACGGTAGGTGTGATCATGGTTACAGCCCTGGCGAGTGTAGTTGCTGGCAAGTCACTCATTTTGTATTAAAACGATGTGTTCTCTTCAAAATCAAACGATAAAATGAGCTAAACTTACATTGCACTACACAAAACACCGTTTTTATCAAAAACACTTACAACGTCAATCATCGACAAACACTTACTTATAGGGGTAGGATTTCAATTTTAAAAAAAACTAACTTGCCCGTTCAATATTTTATTTCTTAAATGCGTCGGAAACTATAAAAAATAATTACACGTCGCTCGACCCACTTGAATTCAAGATATTGACCTTTTTACCAATGTTCCTCTAATTTTGCTGGCGCGTTTAGTTGATTATAGTAGCTCTGATAGTAAATCATATGAGTATCAACTTAACGGAAATAACGATGTGAAGTAAATAAGGAGAAATAGTCAAGTGAAAAAATAAAAAATGGAAAGAGAGGAAAAGAATACTGCGGCAAAAATAAAATTGATGGTACATGGAAGAAAGATATAAAGAAGTTTCAGAGATATCAAATTGTATAAGTCCATAAGACCAGGCAAAATAAAAAAAGATACAAAGGCCAAAGGTGTGTGCAATTTTAATATTGTCTTTTTAGAAGAATTAATTGCTTACGCAAAGACGACATTCTTAAGTTACTGCTATAAAATAAATATTTGGATCTTCAACAACTCAAAACATGCCCATAGATTATGAAACCAACTATAAAAACTTACCTCATGAGAATTGAATAAAATTTAAATAAAATATACTAATATTTTCATTAAATTGCACAGTTTTATTTTTCCCTATAAAAACATACAACTCCCTCTTCATTCGTATTTTGAATTTAAAAATCCGGCCCACTCCTAAATCGGGTCAGTTAATAAGAATAATAAAAATGTTTACCTGTCTATTAATAAAAAAAATGTGTATTTACTTATTATCTACCAACGGGATTTTCATTTTTTCTAGATTCCTCATAGTTTAGATATAAATATGTTTTTAGTGTCTCCTGTAAAATTCACTAAAATGGAGTTGGCCGGATTGCGAATTAAGGTATCGATATGTAAAAGTTCATTGTAAAAAAAAAACATTTTATTTGAAGCACCATGGTTGTATATTTTTTAGTTTTGTTGACTGAGAGGATCCATCGTCAGGTTCACCAGATCCACGTATCATGTTATTTTAACGTATAAGCTATATTACTATAAACATACTTATTTATATCCTTACAATGTTTTGGGCTTATAATAAGTAAGATTATTATAAAACGAAATATTTAAAATATGAACTTTGGAATTACATATTTGTGTAGATTAATCAACTGTGTTTATTTAAGTAGAACATCCTATTTATTTATATTAAACTATCGAATAGTTGGAGAACTTTTGTAATTACGAAACAACCCTCTCTGATACTGTTCAATTATGTGTTTTATTTAAAACATACTATGTGTAATTACGTGTTTATTTACTTAACCAGAATCATCATGACACACTTAATAATTATAAAATAATTCTTGATAGATATGAGTGTATGCTATGTATGACCAACATTGATCGATTTCAATTTTCATGTGACCTTTTTGTTATATATGTATATTTGTACGAACTTGTTTGTCCGTACAAATATACATACACACACACACATCCATAACAAACTAAATAAACAGAGTAAACCGCTCGAATTTGAATGTGTCAATAATCGAAAATACGCTTGAGTTTATACTGCACCAAGACTATTGAGAAAGCGTCTCGTGATTACAAAATCTATTAGACAAATTTCCAGTTTCTACTTCTATAACTATTCATGAGACATTAGTTTCATGACTTGGATAGATATTGAAAAGGTCTTTTGAACCTTTGAAGAGATTTAATTTAAATAGATTAAATTATTATTGAATATACCTAAAATTCCACTTTGAACTTCTTTTCCTTCAGATACATCTACTTGAGATTTTGGATTAAACACGTGTAAAAAGAATAAAAGGATAATATATTCCTAAATTGTGAAAATCAATGGATACTTAAGCAAATTGTGTGAGAGAAAAAACGGTGTACATTTTACAGAAGAAAAAAATCGGCTTATGATCTGAATAAGGGAGCAGTAGTCACGAGCCTGAATTACCAGTGAAGGCCCACTTTTACGTCTTCCCCGTGTCGTCTTCAGGCGTTACTTTTTTTTAACGACGTACCATCCAAGGCGTTCATTAAGGTTATTAATCCGACGGCACGAGCAGGTTGTTTTCACTAATTGGCGCAGTTTTATTTCAGCTAACGTCAGGCATCCTCTTTCATAATTAAATTTATAAGTGCTTTCGCCTATCTTGGTATTTTTAAAACAAAATACGCCGTGCTATAAATTTTAGTAACACTTTATAAAACGGCAGCGTTAAGGTATAATACTCGTACCTTTACAAATATTGTGCGGGACCGGGTCGACTAAATCGAACCTCCGCAGAACTTGGAAACGCGGCCGTCGAAAGACGAGCTCAGCCGTGACGACGAAAGTCGATCTACGGGTTTCCAATTCTACGGCAGGCTGACTCCCGCGCTCACCAGTGGTCTCTCCAGAGGACCAACGTACGTTAGCCTAGAGCTGGAGAGTACCGGTGAGTTTGGGCTTGCCGACGAACGGTCCGATGCACCGAAGAAATGCCGGGGTGCACGATGGGTGGTGATGCGATGAAATGAAACACCAGATCTTGAGAGTTCAGGTTTCGTTCCTCTTCTATAGTCCCCAGTCTTGGTCGGATGGCGGTGAGGTGGCGTGTGCGGCGGTGGCGATCTTCGAACTGATTTTTGCGTGCTAGGCCGCCTATATTTATTCGCCACCTCTCCCGGCGCTCGGTGACTCTCGCATGCCGCGACGCGAGAGCCAATGAGCGTCGAGTATTCGCCGATCAACCAAGAATGGGGATAAGAAAATTGCACGAAAATACTATTTATTTATATTTACAATTCTCTTATACTATTAACAATTATTATTATATCTATATTAATCTATAAACTATTGGAATTTACATAAATCTAATAAGAAACCATTCTTCTATACTATAACTATTCTAAGTGACTATTCTAAGCTCTAAGTGGTGCTAACTAAGTGCTTATAACTATACAAAGAGCTTAAATCTATCCTATTCCTATTTACAATGTCTATAAACTCTATGCCTAGCCTTAAATCGCGTCCGAATAATCCAATATGCTTAAGTAGCTCTATACACTTTACATTGGTTACTTTTACCAATTTATCTATCTATAAGTGTAGTAGAAGCTATAATCTATCTAAATACTAAGACCTAAAGTAGAAAAGTTAATACTTAAACTCTATAATTAGGTCCGAACATTCTAGTATGCCTAATGCTGACTAGGTTTTAATATTACCTCTTATTTAAGTGTCTTTACATAAAATGAGATATCGTCTATCATTCTATATTAGAACTATCCAATTCCACATAAAATAATAGGTATCACTATAAAACTATTAGCACTGCAATGGCAAGGATTCAAGTCTATTGCGCCGACCAATGGCAGCGCTTACATTATCAGCTAATGGCGTGAAAGCAGCGCGCCGTTATTGCACCTTAGCTTGGTATTTTCCTATTGACTATTCCTGTTGGAAAATACCAAGCTGTACTAGAAAAGGCCATTGCAGGTTTTCCTGTTCTATAAACATAATTACATGATCAAAATCACATATCTATTCTATGCTATACGATAACGTGATTTGATAAATTATGTTACCAAATCACACATCTATGTGATTTGGTACGTATATCGACCCTGTAGTGGTAGATAAACTATTTGTTCTTTTAAAGAACCGAACTTAATAATTTAAGCCCTAACTATTATATTTCCCTGAAGCAGGCGAAATCTATCTTACTAACATTTAGTGTTTGTGGCGGGCTAAATTATTATCTATTGATACGTTATGCTAGTCTATATACGTAATAATAGATTCGTATTCTCGAATGTGCTAATTATGTGTGATTAAAAACTAAGCTAAACGTGACGCGACTTAAGACTAGACGTCTACTTATAACTATGTGCGATACGTCTTATTAACTATACTTTTTTAACGGCTTATAACTAAACGAGTTATATCTAAAGCGCCTACCTATGCCTATAAGACGACTCATATCTAGAACGCCTACCTATTACCTAACGGCTTATGTCTAGAACGCCTACCTATTACCTAACGGCTTATATCTAGAACGCCTACCTATTACCTAACAGCTTATATCTAGAACGCCTACCTATTATTGTAAGACGACTTATATCTAGAACGCCTACCTATGACATTGCGACTATCTATCTACATTGACGATCAGAGCAGAGAAACTTGTAGTGACGTCAAGAGCAGAAACCGAGGAAATGCGCCGTCCTGTCGATAGCTCTGAAAAGAGCTGTTTTAGCACCCGTATAACGCGTAGTAGCTCTGAAAAGAGCTGTTTGTGAGAGAGGAATGCTGTGCCCAGTTTCTTTCTTGACGCGACGTGAAGTCTTCAAGATATCCTTCAAGGGTCCTTTGATCTTCTATGGCGTTCAAGGGTCCTTTGTTCTTCTATGGCGTGGGCGTAGCGACGATGGGCACAGCGATGACATCCTCTCTCTACGGGTGCGGGCGGCGCATTGAGCGGCTGCGCTCTGTGCGCCCTATTTATAAGCGCGCCGTGAGACAGGAATTTCGTCGACGTGGGAACATTCGCGAACAATAGCATTCCAACGGTACGCCTACATGCGAAACTATTTGACTATTCGGTTGAATACCTATCTATATACAAAATGCAATGTCGTATTAAATAATAAACTATATTTACATGTGAGGCGTCGTGCACATACTCCCGCCGTGCAGTGACGTAGGCTGCTGTTTGTTGACTATGGCGCTGCATCCTCTGCTACCGGTGTCACGACGTCTGGCTTGTAGTCGGTTGGCAGGACGATGAGCTTCTTTGTGGGGCGCCTTAGAACTCCACCCTTTGTTTGCACGTCCACGGCTCGTACAATGTTGTCCTTGCCCGGATATGTTGCCACTACCTTACCCCTTGGCCAGGTATTGCGGGGCAAGGTATTATCGCAGATCAGGACGACGTCTCCTAATTTTAACGCCGCTCCCTTGCTCCTTGGCTCCCGCCGATTTTGTAGGTCGGGCAGATATTCTCTTAGCCATCGCGACCAGAAATGATTCGTCCATTTGACCCAGCCGGTTCCTATTCGCCAGGTCTCTTGAATAATGTGCTTCGCCTGGACTGTTATAGGTGAAACTAGGCCCAGTGGGTCGAATACCGACATGATTGTCTTTAAAGCTTCCCTCTTTGTTGGGACCTTTCATCGTCATCGGTGATCTCCTTGGGTACCCTAGCAAAGTTCAGGTTAAACCCTAAGGTATCCAATTTAGGCCGCCATATAAGGCCTAATATTTTCTCTATTCTATTTCCGTCTTCTAGATGACGATCTGTTATTTGGCTTTCTGTAACTTCTTGAAACTCCGCTACAACTTCGTCGCTATTAGAGGTCCAACCTCTTAAGTTGAAATTCGCCTCGCTATGTATTTTCTTTACTTGTTTAGATATTTCGATGGCTTCGCCAACGCTTCTAAAACTGTGTAGATAATCATCCATGTAGTGGTTGGATATTATTGCTTCTACAGCTAGCGGGTACTCTTCTCTATATTTTTCAGCGTGCGTGTTTTTTATGTATAGTGCGATGCTGGGGGAACACGCCGCACCGAAGATAACTGACCGCATTCTATATTCGTTGGGTGGGCCCTCCCGCCGGTCAGCGCGCCAAAGGAATCTAAGGACGTCTCTGTCGGTCTCTTTTATTCCAATTCTCAGAAACATTTCTTCTATGTCGGCGGCTACAGCTATCTTATGTTGTCTGAATCTCATTAGAACTCCAGGTAACGATTGCAATAAATCAGGGCCAGTAAGGAGGTGCTCATTAAGGGTCGTCCCTCCTGTGCGTGCGGCCGCGTCGAATACAACACGTACTTTTCCTGGCTTTGCTGGGTGAGTAACCGCGAAGTGAGGCAGGTACCATGTCTTTCCCGGTGTAGGAACAGCGGTGGCGGGTTCGGCGTAACCCTTTGCTAACAGGTTTTCTATTTGTTTGTTGTATTCGATCTTCATGTTGGGTTCTTTGTCTAATTTCTTCTCTATCGTGTAGAGTCGTTTTAGAGAATTGTCGAAGTTGTTCGGCAGTCGAGACTCCTTTTCTTTCCATAATAGCGAAGTTTCGTAGCAACCTGACGGTAACCTCACGGTCTCTTTGTTCAGCAACTCTATAGCGCGTTTCTCGGGATCCGCGCGTGTTTGGCGGGCCGTTATCCCCAATCCGTCTATGGCGAAATACTTTTTTATCTCTTCGTTGATATCTTCATCTGAGTTCTGAGTGTATACTCGTTCGACCACGTAATTTAATCTATGTCCCAGCTGTCGAGTCGTTGCTCCGTGCAGAACCCAACCCAGTTCTGTTAAGGAGGCTACGGGTTGGTTAAGCGGTCCTGTCTTCGTCTGCTGGGCCATTAACAGGTGCCAATTATCTTGGCCTATCAGCAACGTAGGCGTTGCTTTCCCATGGTGCAAGTAACTCTCCACTTCTTTAAGATGACGACATCCTCTTATATCTTCAAGTTTTATTGTTTGCGGCGACAGCTTGAGTCCCTGGATCGTGCGAGCCTTCAACTCGAAACTCTTCTTTTGACCGCTAATATTGATAGAGACTCGTCGAGAGCGCGTCGCCTTTGTTTGTTTCCCGGCGACGGCTTCTATATTTAAGGGGTCGATTGGTCCCTTTGCGCCGATACGCTGAGCTATGCGTTCATCTATGAGGGTGACCGTTGATCCATCGTCAAGCAGTGCAAAGGTGTCGACGGATCCTTTGGGTCCCGTTAACTTGATCGGAACTATTTTCAAATATGTGTAAGTACGGGAATAAGTAGAAGCCACTACTTCGTTCTTCTCTGTGCTAGGTGGGTCGAAATGTAGAAGAGAATGATGAGTTCTGAGACACCCGTCTTTCTCGCACCTCTTCTTGGGACAAGTGTGCTTGGCTGCTTTATATTGCAGGCAGCGATAACACATTCTATTCTTCCTTGCCAATTCCCACCTTGTCTTTGAGTCCGCTTTCTTAAATATCTCGCAGTCGTGTTCTGCGTGGTTTTGTTTCTTGCAAAGAAAACAGCTCGATGCCTTTATGGGTCCTCTATGCCTATTGTTGTCACAACTCTCAACTTTCTTTTGTTGTTTCACAGTAGTCTGTTCTTCGATGTAATTTGACCGCTGAAACCTTCTATTTGATATAAGAGTTTCGTCTGTTATGACTTCTGGTGGGGCGAATCTTCCACACATCTTCGCTTCCCTTTTGATAAATTCTTCGAATTGAACAAGGTCTGGCTCGTCTTCGGCTCTGTTACTTGAAAAATCGATCCAGCGGTATCGTAGAGCAGGCGTCAATTTGTCCACTATGTCTTGAATTATCTCCGGGTTATACAGGTAGCGCGATTTCTTTAATATTTTAAGTGTAGCTACGCTGTTTCTAATCTTGCTTGCGAAAAGACATATATCTCTGGGTGAGTCCGTAGTTCTCCCAATGCCACGTAGTTTAGCCATCTCCGCCTTTGCGATGGCGTCTGCACGTCCGAAACTCTCTTCTAATTCTATCATGATTTCTCGAGCGTCGGCATTCGCTATTAATAGGGGCTGCACTGTTTCCTTCGCTCTTCCTTTCAGGGCTCTTCTTAAACGGGCCGTGTTCTCGACCTTTGACAAGTGCTCGACTGACTCATCGAATGCTGCTTTAAACGTCAACCATTGTGTATATGAACCGTTGAATGGTGGGAGGTCCATTGTATATCTTGTGACATTTTGCGTGGGTTGACTGATACGGCAAGCTTGTGTGATTGCCATAGCCAAGTCTGTGAGTCCTTGCGAAGATCCGTGAGTGTTCGTAGGAGGTTGTTCGGTCGACTTCAGCTCTTCCGACTTCGGTTGCGATGCCTTATATTTGCATTTGTCCCTTTCTTCCTTAATAAGCGATTTCACTTCTTTTCGTGAGTGTGAGGTGCTTCTTCTATTTGCTTCTGCCGTGACTCTGTCATCCGACCAAGACTTGTTGACAGAGTGTTGAGAGATATCGTCTTCTTGCTGTGACTCGTTGGAGCTATATTCTTCTGACTCGGAGGCCTCGAGTTGTAATCTATGTGCTCGGAGTTCGCACAGCTTGAGTTGAGCTAGAGCTATATCTTCTAGCGCTTGGGCGAGTCGGCGATTTTCGTCTCGTCCCTCTTTTGATGATCTCTTTTTTCTATGTTGCGGCGCGGCCATGTCATAAGTTGAGGCTAACGGCGCAGGTATTGAGGCGGTCGGCGTAGATGCGTAGTATTCAAACGACGTAGGTGCGACACGTAGCTCGTGTTGAGATGTGATTTCGTGTCTTGAAACATGTGGCGTCGGTGAGCTTGTACGTATCGTAGGCGAGGTTGTGCGCAGCTCTGGCGAGGTTGTGCGCAGCTCTGACGAGGTCTTGCGCGGCGCTGACGAGGTTGCTTGTGGCATCGGCGATGTAGCGCGCGGCGCGAGCGGTGCAGGGGTCATCGGTGGCGTGCGTCTGACAGGGCGATAGTCTCGCGACGACGGGATGTCGAATGACTCTGCGTGTGAAGCCTCGCCTTGGTCCCTCCCCCTCTTCGATCTGGTGATCGGCATCGTGCACGGATCCGGCTCGAAGGACCAAAATGTGCGGGACCGGGTCGACTAAATCGAACCTCCGCAGAACTTGGAAACGCGGCCGTCGAAAGACGAGCTCAGCCGTGACGACGAAAGTCGATCTACGGGTTTCCAATTCTACGGCAGGCTGACTCCCGCGCTCACCAGTGGTCTCTCCAGAGGACCAACGTACGTTAGCCTAGAGCTGGAGAGTACCGGTGAGTTTGGGCTTGCCGACGAACGGTCCGATGCACCGAAGAAATGCCGGGGTGCACGATGGGTGGTGATGCGATGAAATGAAACACCAGATCTTGAGAGTTCAGGTTTCGTTCCTCTTCTATAGTCCCCAGTCTTGGTCGGATGGCGGTGAGGTGGCGTGTGCGGCGGTGGCGATCTTCGAACTGATTTTTGCGTGCTAGGCCGCCTATATTTATTCGCCACCTCTCCCGGCGCTCGGTGACTCTCGCATGCCGCGACGCGAGAGCCAATGAGCGTCGAGTATTCGCCGATCAACCAAGAATGGGGATAAGAAAATTGTACGAAAATACTATTTATTTATATTTACAATTCTCTTATACTATTAACAATTATTATTATATCTATATTAATCTATAAACTATTGGAATTTACATAAATCTAATAAGAAACCATTCTTCTATACTATAACTATTCTAAGTGACTATTCTAAGCTCTAAGTGGTGCTAACTAAGTGCTTATAACTATACAAAGAGCTTAAATCTATCCTATTCCTATTTACAATGTCTATAAACTCTATGCCTAGCCTTAAATCGCGTCCGAATAATCCAATATGCTTAAGTAGCTCTATACACTTTACATTGGTTACTTTTACCAATTTATCTATCTATAAGTGTAGTAGAAGCTATAATCTATCTAAATACTAAGACCTAAAGTAGAAAAGTTAATACTTAAACTCTATAATTAGGTCCGAACATTCTAGTATGCCTAATGCTGACTAGGTTTTAATATTACCTCTTATTTAAGTGTCTTTACATAAAATGAGATATCGTCTATCATTCTATATTAGAACTATCCAATTCCACATAAAATAATAGGTATCACTATAAAACTATTAGCACTGCAATGGCAAGGATTCAAGTCTATTGCGCCGACCAATGGCAGCGCTTACATTATCAGCTAATGGCGTGAAAGCAGCGCGCCGTTATTGCACCTTAGCTTGGTATTTTCCTATTGACTATTCCTGTTGGAAAATACCAAGCTGTACTAGAAAAGGCCATTGCAGGTTTTCCTGTTCTATAAACATAATTACATGATCAAAATCACATATCTATTCTATGCTATACGATAACGTGATTTGATAAATTATGTTACCAAATCACACATCTATGTGATTTGGTACGTATATCGACCCTGTAGTGGTAGATAAACTATTTGTTCTTTTAAAGAACCGAACTTAATAATTTAAGCCCTAACTATTATATTTCCCTGAAGCAGGCGAAATCTATCTTACTAACATTTAGTGTTTGTGGCGGGCTAAATTATTATCTATTGATACGTTATGCTAGTCTATATACGTAATAATAGATTCGTATTCTCGAATGTGCTAATTATGTGTGATTAAAAACTAAGCTAAACGTGACGCGACTTAAGACTAGACGTCTACTTATAACTATGTGCGATACGTCTTATTAACTATACTTTTTTAACGGCTTATAACTAAACGAGTTATATCTAAAGCGCCTACCTATGCCTATAAGACGACTCATATCTAGAACGCCTACCTATTACCTAACGGCTTATGTCTAGAACGCCTACCTATTACCTAACGGCTTATATCTAGAACGCCTACCTATTACCTAACAGCTTATATCTAGAACGCCTACCTATTATTGTAAGACGACTTATATCTAGAACGCCTACCTATGACATTGCGACTATCTATCTACATTGACGATCAGAGCAGAGAAACTTGTAGTGACGTCAAGAGCAGAAACCGAGGAAATGCGCCGTCCTGTCGATAGCTCTGAAAAGAGCTGTTTTAGCACCCGTATAACGCGTAGTAGCTCTGAAAAGAGCTGTTTGTGAGAGAGGAATGCTGTGCCCAGTTTCTTTCTTGACGCGACGTGAAGTCTTCAAGATATCCTTCAAGGGTCCTTTGATCTTCTATGGCGTTCAAGGGTCCTTTGTTCTTCTATGGCGTGGGCGTAGCGACGATGGGCACAGCGATGACATCCTCTCTCTACGGGTGCGGGCGGCGCATTGAGCGGCTGCGCTCTGTGCGCCCTATTTATAAGCGCGCCGTGAGACAGGAATTTCGTCGACGTGGGAACATTCGCGAACAATAGCATTCCAACGGTACGCCTACATGCGAAACTATTTGACTATTCGGTTGAATACCTATCTATATACAAAATGCAATGTCGTATTAAATAATAAACTATATTTACATGTGAGGCGTCGTGCACAAATATAGAAATTATACATTTCAGAATCTTTTATAAGTAGGTTTTTAATCTCTAATTTCCTTTAAGAGAAATAAAAATATTTTGTTTAATTTTTTCTGTGCCAATAACCAACAACGTTATTAAGTTACTTAATATTAAAATATCAAAGCGCGGAGCCAAAGTAGACGGCAGCGTATCAAAAAATATGGTGATACAATTATTGTCAGTGGATGGATGGATCGGTGTCATAAAAATAAATGATCACGTTTATGAGATCAGACGGTAAATTTTAATTTTATTTTGTGTGCTTCATATTATTTTAATATCTAAAGATAGAATAAATCTACACGTGTAAATAATTTATGCTATATATATTTTTCTTGTTATTTTATTGTCGCTCAACATATGACAGCACCCTGCCTAATGTTAAGGAGGAGTGCAGTCAATAATAAGAGCACTGGATGCTAATACAGTTATTTAACTGAAAGAAGCAGTCGCATCCAATATGACGGCCTAGTTGAAACAACTTTGAAGCTGATCCCGAAACGCAACTTCACGGTCTGTACAAAAGTGATGGTACTACCCCCTGTAGTGCAGACTGGGCAAATGACTACTTTAAACTTTGATTAACTTTGACCTAAAACACGTGGATTTAAAATAACAACAATTACTTACGCAATTTGATACTTTGATATTCCCAACGAAATAATGAGTAAAAGTGATAATTAAATGATTAAATGTGATAATTAAATACAAAGTTAAAACAATAATACGAACATAAGTCTACTTTCAATAACAACGTAAGTAGAGAAACAAAAAAATTGTGAATGGGAACACTAGAGAAAGACGCAGTGAGCGAGTGTGAACTGGGAATAAACCAAACAATGACATTTTCATGGCATATATTCTCCCTATACACTTGAAAATAAATTGCATTCAAGGCGTTGATGCAGCAAGGTTTTGTATGTACAAAATACTCTTTTGTTTACACAACAAAATCAAGAGAAAACATCTCTATTACCACGCCGTTAAGTTGAAATTCAGCTAACACCTTTTGACGAGACTTGTATAAATGCTTTGCCTTGTAAAGGGAATATGACACATTATAAATTGTCTATACATAGTGCAGACGTTACTGGCGTAAGCATGAAAGCATTAAAATGACAAATTGTTCATTGCCGCGATTCCATTTTTCATTTGCCAATGGAGGTGTTCCCTACAGACACCCTACGGCTATTAAGGGTGTGTTAATTTTTATTCCCTTACTAAAAAACATGTGTAGGCATTTCATTTTGTAAATAAAACCATTGCTTACATGAAACGCAAAGTTTGTTCCATTTATTTTTTATTGTAATAATAAAAATATAAATCTATTACGCTTTAATGAAATGCTTTCACAGACATTTAAATGTGAATTAATATCAAATGAATATACCCCTAACATTCGAATTCAAACTTCAATAACCATAGTAACCTTACGTATGTAGTAATACTCGCTTAAACTGGTGAAACATGCAGAGAAATCTCTTCAATTCAAATTGTAATGTCGTAAGCTATGTAGCTCGCGGTCTCTGGTCGGATTGAATCGCTTAGCGACAATGTCGTTTCGGGTCGCCTCAAATTACTAAAATGGGTTTTCGATATACCGCCCATTTGGTGGCAAGCCCTTTTAGGTAACATGCTATTCTATATCTTACCTTGTAGTCTGATTGTGACTATTTGTGTTCGTATTCGATTAGACAAACGATTATTATCTATTGAATGCTACATACAATTCCGATTAACATATTATATTTATTAACAATTAGAAGTAGAATATACCACTTTAATATACCTATCATAGTATAGTACTAGCATAATGATGTGACAAATTCAAATTTATTATCAAATTTTTTTTTTATTATAATTTTACGACTAAATGCCACTTTTTTTTTGTTATTGTGACACTGTTGACTATAAAGCACAGAAGTCGTTTCTTCATACGAAACTTCATAATCAGTCAAACGTCACAGAGCCCATCATAGCGTGCCGTAAGTATAGGGGATTATATCTTTGTAAATGATTTATTTCAATTTTTCCCTAACTACCTAATTTGGAAATAGATACATAGATAATAGTATGAAATATACTTTTATATACAAATTTTACTTTTAACAGATACTTTTTACAGTTTAAATTAAATAGATCATTAAATACGAGATTTAGGAGAAGATTAGATTAAGTAAGACTGTTTTATTTATATTTAAGTAAATGTAAGACGCAGTATCCAAAGGGTTCGCTGCACAACAAATTAGCATCGTAATTTTGCAAGGAAATGCAAGGAACCGTCTGCAGACATGCTACAGCTCTGACGGCAATTTTGTATTTAATTTAAATTGTTAACATTTCTAAATGTACGTGTTGTTATTTTGTTAATTTGAACTTTATTTATTCGTTTAGAAGTTTAATAAGGTGTGGAAATAGCGTGAGTAGTTTTCTATAATTTGGAAAAATATAATTTCTTTACACTTATTTCTAGTTATATGTATTGAACAGGTTTTAAACCGGCATAGTGACGCTGCCAACTAAGGCAACCGTAAAAATTATAATGATTCGTTTTTTTCAGTCGTCTGCGTTCTTGGACTATTCTTTGCTCATCATCAGACAAGTCAAGGTCGCGTCTCTTAAAAAAATATATCTTTTACGGGCATAATTAATTATTAGTTTATTAACTTTATTATTATTTTTAAGTTTCCTTAACCTTTTTAAAAGTTAACTAAATTCAATACAATTTTAAAAGTTTTTTTTGTAAAAGTTTGTACAGAAAATAACAATGAAAGTTATTTTAAAGCGGAAGAGTCGAAGAAAAATGAAGACTGGTTGAAAAAGAAAAATGAAAAAGTGAGATTGGAAAAAGAATTACAAAATAAATTTAAATTGGTTCTTATTTTTATTTGAGTATTATGCTATGTTATGCAGTGAAATGTAGAAGAATATAGTTTAATAACTTATTGACGATTTTTAAACTTCGTCTTATTTATTTTTTCTTTGTAAGATAATTTAATCGTATACATATTACATATTAGCCGTTTTAAGAAATAAAAGATAATTAAAAGTATGTTTATTAGTATGTGGCAAGTGGCGCTCTTTTGTCTCTGCCTATACCTGTGGGAAAAAAGCGAGACAATTTGATTGATTTGATGTTTAATAACCAGTATTTCGTGTAAGTATAAAAAACATATTTTAACGTAAACGTAAGTATAACGGTATTTTACATATTTAGAAATAAAATAGTTTCACTTTTATACCGTATCTAAAATTACAGAGATTTCTCGTATTTATTTTATTGTATAGAAAAAAAAACATCTTGAAGATAATTTGACTCAACCACCACGGGAATCAATCTTCAGAGTATAGAGTATTTTTCTTGGAAACTTTCCCTTACCCAGCGTTTGTTATTATTTTCTTCCTTTAGCAAAATATTTTCTATAAAAACACTTTTAACATTTTAAATAATAATTGCTATTATTTATTTTTGTAAAGGTATTTAATGTGAAAACAATAAATTAATTATTATTTTGATTTTATACATAAATTTATTTGTCGAACAATCGAACTTCTCATTCTGTTACCATGGATCCTTCTGAGAGGAATAGCAACGGCAAAAGAGTCGTTTTTTTCAGTCGTTAGTTGGACTTACTATTAGGTAAGTCGTGGTCAGATATCGCATCACAATTAAGAAAAATAGTTGATTTTAAAACTTATCTGCTATTCTCACGTTTGGATTTTGCGTAATATTTTCAATTTAATTTTATTTAATACACGCACTATAATGCACCTTATTTAATCGCCGTACTATGACGCACGCAGGCGGACTTTTAATTATTATTTATATTAATAATATTAAATATAGCTAGGTTGCCTAGTATCCATAACCTTAGAACTTGTATAAAGAGAATTGTGGATGTGAAGGAAGCGAGGGAGTGTCAGGATCGTGGCAAGCGGCGCTCCATTGTCTCTGCCTATCCTCATAGAAAAATGGCGTGACAATTTGATTGATTGATTGATTGAATAATGTTAAATAAGCTGTATATTATGTTTCATTGCACATGCACATTGTACCTAATTTATATTATTTTTTTAGTAGGTGCACATAACCTTAGATAGAGCTTGCATGAACAAAATAGAGACATGACATTTGAATTGATTCTTTAATAAATATTTACTAAGTTATTAACATTACAAGAACATTCAAATTTCTCGTAATTATCACAATTAATTTAAACGAAGAACAACTAAACCCGCAAATAAGAAGTATAATTTGTAAATGGAGAAAATGATAGTATGTAATGAATTATGAATTATGAATTTTACTCTCTAAACAATGTTTTCGTTCAAACATTTTGTATGTTGATCAATTAATTTTTGTTATTTTATGAATGTTTACTCCTACTGTGAAAATAACTAGAAACATAAATATGTTGCTTTGTATGTATATGTATTTATTTGTATATTTACGTATTTTAGGTAAGTATGTGTAATGTATTTTTATTAAATAGTATATTAAAAAGGTGTAACATGCTACGTATGACTGTTTATCTTTGCAACTACGTAAATATAACATTTTTTTCACTCTTGGCCCTAAAGAAGACTGGTAGAGAATGCCTAAGGGCCAGTTCACCTATTGTATAAAGAATAAAGTGGTAAAACAAATAAATAAGGGCGGTGTTCAGAATTAACCCTTAGCAAAACATAGCTTTTAATTTTACTGAATAAAAAGTATAAATGTATTTATAAGAAAATGGTTGCTGAAATGGCGAAAAGATTTAATGCGGCTTACTATCGCGTTTATTTTGTTTTTGATTTTACAACCAAATGACACCGACTGTTATTTTTGCAAAATAACCGGGAACAGAAAAAAAAACAAAATCAAACAAAACAAAACAAGCGGGGTAGTTTTGGAAACAATAACAGCATCAACCAATAGGACGAACAACACCCCAGTCTCTCCGTCACTCTCGAAACGACGGAATAATAAATAAAAATGTAAAATTAAAACCAAAATAAACGCGATAGAAAGCCGCATAAAATTTGTTTAATTTAATGGCGAAGAGAATCAATATGAGCTTGGCAAGGAATCAATGATGGCGAGCTTGTCACATTTTCACAATGTACCAATTTAATTATATGAACACGTGCCAGATGTTCAAATTAAACTGTCAATGCTTATGGCAGTTTCGATAATAAAGCAATGAATTAATTTTATTTTATACAAAAGCTGTACCATTCGCAAAACATCAACAATTTCAGATAGAGCCCTGACAGGAGGCAAATTAATGAAGTGCGGTCCGAGTGGATTTATTAGAGTTCCCTGAAGTAAACCTCATTCTAATCGATTGCCACTACCTACCTTTTCCTTAATGTCAGATGGAAGGATCTTTCCTAAACAAATGGACACCATTGACTTATTTTTTACTTAAAACTAATAGGTAACAAGCTGCTATGAAATATCACGACACATGCTTGCCTGGTGTGGGGACTGTATGATATTACAATTTAATTTCGTATGAAGAGAATTGTGAATGTGAAGGAAGCAAGGGAGTTGTGTCAGGAACGTGGCAAGTAGCCCTCCATTGTCCCTGCTTATCCCTGTGGGACAAGGCGTGACAATTTGATTTGATTTGATTTCATATAGAGTTGTATTTTATTTTGTTTTACACTGATAACTGTAAAGGTTAAATTATAACTAAAACGTGAATCACTTGACACAAAACCCTCTCGCTTCTTTTTAACCACAATTCTCTTTATGTATCTATGGTTAAGTCACTGCGGCCCCTGTTTTTATTTTTAAGAATAAGCCGATTTCATTGAAAAATAATCTTCTGAATCGTCCTAGTTATATCCATCTCTTTCGTCAAACACCTTTCTATGTGTCCAAACGAACGCAACATATAACAATCTTCATAAAATAATTTGTTTGTATTTTGCATTAACTGTTCATACTTTACAATTAAGCGAACTTGATGCTAAAAACTTTATGTAAGTAAAACATACAACAGAAATTGACATATTTACTATTCAAACTTTGTAGACGCTTTTCATTCAAAATACATTGCTTTTACTTTAAGAGAAAATGCATTTAGTAAAAGTTTAAAATAAACTTTGATAACAAACTGTTTTCTTTTTGTATTTTTTAAATACATATGACATTACCCCGCCGTACGTTAAACTGGAGTAAGACCCATGAATGGAGACAACTCCTAGTACAGTTAAATAACTGTAACTTGCAGTAGCATCCACTATAGGAACTGGCAACATTTAAGCTAGTACCGAAACGCAATTAAGTCACTTTACAGTCAGTCACTTACAACCCCGGATCGGCAGGCTGGGCAAATGACCACTCTATGTGTCCTGGCCACTCAACAATATGTTATCATTAGCTTATCATCGGGCAGGGTGCTTTGATGTGTTCAGTGACAATATAAAAATCTTACTAATATTGTAAACTCAAAAGTTTGCAAGGATGTTTGTTCCTCTTTCACGCTGAAACGGCTGAATGGATTTGAATAACATTTGTAATGGAGATAACTTGTACTCTAAATTAACACGTAGGTTAATTAAAGACATAGAGTGCCCACCTGGTGATGGACTATTGAGATACAGGATATATTTCGGAGATATATCTATAGAGCTTTACCAAAAATTGTTTCAATTGTGAGCCTTAAACAAATCTTCAAAATTATACGAGTCGATCTTAAAGGGGGGAGAGAGTGTCCCACATAAACGCCACGTTTACAAAGGATAACACCGCAGGACACAACTAGTATTATTATATAATAAAACATGGATATGTAACTAATAATAATTATCATTGAAGTGAATAGACAGAATTCCTAATATTAATTGCAATTAGGAAGCTCTTACGTAATATTAATTACTTTGACAAACTACTAAGATTTAATTCGATTTGATCCTAGGTGTCAGGATATTACTCTGTATTGACTAATTTGCCTTTTGACCTATATAGATAGGTATGACATGTTAATTAATTATTATTACAGTGTATAATTAAATTAGGCCACCGTCTACAGCCGTACTCAGCGATTTCTGAGTCGATAGAACTTATACTATATAAGTACATTGGTTGTTTTTCGATCCTAACAAATCCAAGCGAAAAAAGATTTTCTACTTTATGTTATCCAATAAAATATTCATAACGTGAAGTTTACTGCTGGATGCAATGGAATGGATGAAATGCAATGGAATTTATTATTCCAACAGGCTACTGTGAAAATCACTGAAGAAGTCCTATGTTTACGAATAATGGCTGACATGGTGATGAACTTTACTCTTCTCTAATTTCTTTTTTAAATCAACCACCAGTTCCCTGCTGGATATATGCCTGCCCAATTATTCTCCAATTTTCTCTGTTGTGAGTTAGTCTGCTCCAGATTGGTCTGGCAGTTGCTTGGATATCTCTCTCATTCTGGCTGGCTACAGATGTGTCTAGCCTCTACTACGTGGCACCAAAGATAGTACGAAGGCGTAGCTACTACGAAGAAATAAATAAACTACTGTTTTAGAACATATTTATTTAACATAATTATACATATTAACAATGTATGTGGAGTGACGATAGCGGATTTAATGAGGAATAGTACAGTTCGCGAAAGATGTGGTTTAAAAGATATTGTGATAAGGATTGACAAAGACATGTTTTGATGGTTTGGGCAAATGGAAAGGATGAGTGAAAGTAGATTGACGAAAGGAACTTAAAAGTCTGATGTGTATGGATGCTTTAAACAAGGTAGGTCCATCACGATCTATTCTGACCAAATCGGATACATCCTCAAGAATGCTTGGTTGCCTAGTGCCCATGTACTGTAGAGCTTGTATGAAAAGAATTGTTGATATAAGAGAAGCGAAGGAGTTGTGTCAGGATCGCGGCAACTGGTGCTCTTTTGTCTAGGCCCTGTGGGAAAAAGGCGTAGCAATTTAATTTTGATTTGATATAACAATATGAAGAATGTATGTATGTCTCTGCATACATACATACTTGGGAAAGAGGCGTGACAATTTGATTGATTGATTGATTGAAGAATCTATTAACCTCAGATCATATAATATAATATACTTGTATGATCTGAGGTATTAACTAAAACATAAATATAAATAATAATTACTGAGACGCGTACAAAATTTATCAGAAACGCCCTAAGCATTGTCTACTTATAACTAAGATCCTATTTATGCCGTCTTTAGAGCAAAAATCACGTTCGGCGGGGATTTGCACAATAATTTCTTACTGTTATTTATTAAAATACACTACAATATACGTGTATAAGTATAGAATTATTTGGTATAAGTCATGAGGACTGTGGTAACCGTAAAGTCGGTTATTTTAGTCGTCGGGGCTTTTATCAGGCAAGTGTTGGTCAGATGTCAAATTAGAATAAAAATACTTTGACAAGTCGATTGGTCTCATATCATTCAAACATGAAAAAATGCAAATGAACCAATCAATAAAATCATTACGCCCTTCTTCCACATGAATAGCCAGAGACAATGGAGTGCTACTTGCCACGATCTTGACACAACTCACTTCTTTTACATCCACAATTCTCTTTATACAACCTCTACGATAGCATTAGTATTATAAACTGTATTAAAAAATCTATCTATTGCGAGCGGGGAACGATTTCATTAAGCGACAGACATCGGATTCGATCCCCGACCCGAGTCGCAGTTGATCGATGAGCACGCGTGATTTTTTTATATCCAACTTTCATTACAATTTTATACTGTAATAATACTAGAGGAACTATTCAGACCACACCCCGCTTAATATTAGGTAAGGAACTGTCATATGTCAAGCCTTAATTTAAAACAAAATACAATATTTATTTTGTAAGTACTGTCATAGCATTAGAATATTGCAAAATTTAATAAACAAATAAAATTCAGTCGAAATATATGATTTAACTTATCAAACCTTTGAGTCAAAAGATCGTCCTCAAAGTTTGATCATAAGTTTCTTGAACATTGAATTTATTTGTGGACCTCTCGCCAACCGCCAACGAAACTTCAATAAAATCTTTAACTTTTGTAAACTTAAAGAGATACAAAAAGTTAAAGAAACAGCGATATATTTATCATGACAATTTATTTTTGTTTCTTTGCATTCAATTATCACATTTATAAAATTATAACTCTTGAATAAATTTAATAGAAAATAATTCACCCTTAATGATAAAGAATTTATTTTTACAATTATTCATTGACTAGCTGACCCTTGCCCACTTCGTTGGGCGGTCAACATTTTCACTTGTGAAGAAATTAATTGCCTGCTCAATTTTTAAAAGTATAAAGTAATCTTCAACTATAATATTTAAGAAGCTTGAGTTTCTTAAATATAATGTAGAATAATGGCGAAATTATTTACCTTATTAAAATTATCAAAGTTACCCAGTGATAATTTTTAGGTTGATCGAATATAGAGAAATTATTTATAGCTGTGAAACGTGTCCCTTCAAAATTCCTTCCGAAGTTTTAGTAAAGGCTTTCTACCGCTTTACTAAGACAATCATTATCGACTTCACTTTCATCCTCGCCTTGTAATGAATCATATTTATATTTACGTGTTTCATATTTATATTTACTTGACAATGTTCTTGCTAATCTTTTTACTAAAATAATTTTACGGCGTAGTATATTTAACAGATCTTTATAATAAATAAACCAAACATTAGTAAACCAAGAAGGTGCTTAATGTGCAACGGTTGTCAAAATATTCTTGCGTTTTAATGGATATCAAAATAAAGTTAAATTTCCTTCAACTGAGTGCATGTGCTTTTGAAATCTGCATACCTTTATCAATTAATCTGTACTTTTATACATAAATTGGCTCGAACAGTTTTTAAAAGGAAAATTAAATTATTTTTACTCAGCGATAAAATATCGCTTTTATTTCGTACAGGTTACATTTACGGCCCATTGTGAACGTATAGGCGATTGATTAAATTGTAAAAGCCTCTGATAGTACGCCGTAAAAATGACAAAAGAATTCTGTATGAAGGTTCAGCATTTTATTTAGGTTTGCAGAGCGCTCGTAAAACAAGAGCCTACTAATAAAATGTGTGCTCTTCTTCAAGATTTTGCTCTTTACTTTTTCTTGAACTCGTTTCTCGAATGACAATAGAATTTAATTCAAGCTTTTGAGAATATATTCTTATACTTAACAGAACCCATTTTATTGCTTAGTCAATAAGTGGAGCGTTTGACCAGATAATGCTTTCAGATCACAATGTATTTTTAATTACAGAGATTTTGTTTTCGTTTAAGTTAATTTAACTTTTGTTAAAGTTATTTTATTTCAATTATTCAAGTTATTATACTTACTTGTATAATTAAAATATAATAATTAACAAAGTTTGAATAATAAAATAAGTTCTCCGCACCCGAGCCATTGAAATAATTGAGACGTGTGTTATATTTGTGATCAATGGAAAAACAACTAAAATTTCAACCACAAGACTGGGCAAACTAACTGCAATTTCTTTATATAAATTAAACAAACTTAAACATAAAACTATGTACATATAACAAGACTTCAGATGGGCTAATGGATCGCACTCCGTCTTGCGGCACTCTAAGGGGTGTGCAGTAATCCGTATTTCTATAATAAATAAATAAATATATAGAAAACATTCAAACCTATTACCCTTATGCAAATATAAAGCTGTTATGCAAATGTGTTAAAAGGGAAATGTCATGAAGCAATTATAATTAGTATTCATATCACAGCTCGGAGTTTGAGCATCCCACAAACTAGTGGTCACACTGCGAACCACGGGGGAGCACATTTCATCTCAATTAAACAACTTCAGCGCCAGGTTAATTACAATAGGCGAATAGTGTTGTCACACTTAACCATGGCCTGTAATTACTGACTTAATAACAGTATCGCCTCGAGGGTCGTGTGTGTGTTTGCGTGGGATCATAGCTTTGTGTAAAGAGATGGTGAGTTTGCTTTGACGTACGTATGTTGGGGCAATTATAGTGTTAGGTTTATTCACATTCTAGAATTATATTTATGATCTAAATGAATTTGAATTAAAAAATATATCTTTGAATAGATTTTTACCAAAATAAATAGCATAATATTAAAACGAAACCTAAAAATATGCTGAGAACCTCTATACACGCTAACTAAATACGCTAACCTCGGTACTGGTTATGAATTTGCGCCGTTTGGGGTCGAGACGATGGGCTTGTTTATATAACGAAGGTCTTGTGGACCTTCAGCTAAGCGCCTGGCCAAGGAGTTGTCCAAGCGGCGGATGGAGAAGTCTGGAGACAGGAAGGCTGGCAATAGTTAATATACTTTTAATTTTATCTGTTTCTCAATAAAGAATATAGAGTGTGGTCTATAAATGGAGACGACTGCTACTACAGTTAAATAACTGTAAGTGGCCTATTTGAAACTGGCAACTTACAAGCTGATCCCGAAACGCCACTAAGTCCCTTCACGGGCTGTACACTTGTAAGTGGTGGTACTACCACGGAGGCAGTTGGGCACCACTGCCTACCGCTCAGACAACACTCTTATAAATCACATCGAAACAATTTGTTTATATAAACGATTCGAAAATGCCCTTTCATGGTTCCTTCAAGTTTTATGTTCATTACCTATAACCCCTATAAATTTGAACTGGGAGCATCCGCTTATCGTTTCCTACTAAGGTTTTACGTGTAAGCCATTTACATTTTGAAATATGTGCAAAAAAACAGATGTTACAAAAACCTGTTTTTTTTTCTTAATATTATTATTGAGACTCGACTTGCCTGACCTGCCTGAATGTAAGCAAGGAGAAGTCCAGAAGTGGCGACGACTGAAAAAAATCCCCACGCATTTCAATTTGGACGGCAAATATTTTTGCATACCTATAGGAAATAAAAGAGTGGTAGGTAGTCAGTTTATAGTCACTTGTCTAGTCTGCTGATCCGTGGTAGTGGTGGTACTACCATAAAGTGACTTAGTCACGTTTTAGGACGGGCTTCATAGCTTCCGGTTCCAATTTTTTTATTTACATTTTTATACTAAGCTACTAAAGTGCTTGTATCATATAAACAAGACAACTAAAGTATATATGATATATCAAAGAAACATTGGTACCAGTGGGTGGTTTGCCACTACACCACGGTCGCCTTAAATTAGGCCGACATAGTAAATGCGTCTGCTACTTGTTGTTATTTAATAATATCATCAATCAATCAAATTGTCACGCCTTTTTCCCATGGGGATAGGCAAAGACAATGGAGCGTCACTTACCACGATCCTTACACTACTCCCTTGCTTACTTTACATCCACAATTCTCTTCATACAGGCTCTGTGGTTATGGGCACTAGGCAACCAAGCTAGACATCCTCAAGAATGCTGGGTTGCTCAGTGCCCATTTAATAACAATATAATATTAACCACACTTCAACTTAACATCAGGCCGATGGTGTCACATGGCGAGCCACAATAAAAAATCTAACCAAGTAACAGCCGGTTGTACCAAAAAAGTTTTAATTTACGAATTTAGTTTTACGTTATACTTATTTTATTACGGTAACTATTATAAAATTTTGAATTGGGTTGTTCCACAGGAAAACACGTAAAAATACTTGCCAAATGAATGAAGCGTTAATTTTACCATTTGAATTATTTTTTCATGGTAGTATATTTAATATATATTTCAACCTTAAGTCTAAGTGAAGTTGTCGGACAACGAGTTGTCCACAGAGAGCTCAGGTATAGAGGTTACGATTTTTCCATTTCTTTTCTTATCTACACGGCCATATTACACGGTGGCGCCTGCAGATAAGTGCAGGAGACGCCTTCGATTCCGGATATTTGAAATCCCAGACACTTTGTATTTGAGAACGAAAACCATACAATTGTAATTCAATACTTCCAATTTAATATGGACTTTATTGCATTTAAAATAAAGGCGACATTTGTGTTAGTGCATTGTATATGTAAGTGTGAGGTTGAATGCACTTCAAACCGTATTCAGTTGAAGAAGCTTTCGATAAAATGGCTTCGTTTGCGTTGTATATGTCAGATGTGTAAATCCTCTGTAACCGCACTAAAGAAATATAAACCATTTATTTATAGTATATCCTTGTATATTTTCATTAATAATTACATTTAAGTTAGAATTAAAAACATTGAATATATTAAATAAAAATAAATAATAAAGTTGTGTTTTTTTTTATTATTGTGACACGACATCTGACCTCGACCCGCCTGATAGCAAGAGCAGGTCTAAGGTGACTACGACTGAGAAAACCGGGTTTGTTCACAGCTGCCTCAGTCGCCGTCACTATGCGCGACTGAGCATAGTTTATGTATTTTTATTTTATTTATACATATTTAAGTATTATGTATTTTATTTAAGTATTATGTATTCTTTTCTGTGACTCGATATCTGACATCGACTTGCTCAAGGTTTAAGAGCGCCAACGACCGAAAAAAAACAACTCAGTTTACGGTTGCCTCAGTCGCCGTCACTATGCCGGCCAATTTTTTATGTATTTATCCATATTATTATAGGTATAGGTTAGGTCAAAAAAATAATTAAATTGGCGACCGTGGTATAGTGGTAGTGCAATGGTCATGTAAACCTAGAGCACGGGTTCAAAAACACTTGCCGGTACCAATGTGTCTTTAATATACTTTGGTCGTCCAATTTCTTTACAAAACCATTTTAACTGTGTAGGGCACATATTTTTTAAACATATTATTAACCTTTTTTATAATCTTTTTTATTATTTGTCATATTTGTTTTCTACATTTGACATGACGTATTGCAATAAAGATTTCTGTGAAGACGCATGTTTTTTAATGATAAAACCAGCAAAATCTAATACAGTCCTCAACATTAGTGTTGATTTTCTGATAATATAGGTACACTTTAGGAACATAATTCTTAATCCTGCATATATTAGCCTAAAGCATTTTTACGTTGAAGATTACGAATGGAAAAACAACACAAAACAAACCAGCCAAACCCCATTTGTATATTACAAAGCGACTGATCTCCTATAAAAGAATATTAGCGTAGACGACAATCTCTTGCCTCATTCAATTACTGTTTAATTAGACAAAGTGCAGTCGCAGGTAACAACCAATGCCGAATAATTACGATATTGGCAGTCTGGGGGCGATATTCTCTATTCATAAGCAAATTAAAACCACGCAAATGCAATAATCCTTATTTACTGTTACATTAACTTTATGTGACATGCTTTGAAGGTTTTTTTTATTGTGACGACATTTGACCTCGACCCGCCTGATGTTAAGCGAGAGGAGGCCAAGAGTGACAATGACTGTGAAAACCGAGTTTGTTCCAGCTGCCTCAGTCGCCGTCACTATGCCGACCAAAAACGTCTTGTCTCAATAGTAACTTAAGCAATATAATGTTTTTTTTTATTAAATTTAATTTGTATGTCCCGTTATTTATTTAGCTAATAAGTATTTACTTACCTATGTTATTAATTAACGAGTAATAAATAAATGTATACTTTTGATATTGAATTACTTTTTATTATTATTGGCAATAAACTTTCTAAATAAGATTAGTAATTAGTTCTTAACTTAATAAATTGGATCAAAGCGAAAGGATATCAATTATTTTGTATGGGCACTTGGGCTTAATTGTGTAAAATAGTTTAATGTACGAAGATTACAATGTAATTGGATAAAATCGTTTATTTTGCATAGTTTAGGTGTGCAAAATGATTAAACTATAATTATGACAGTACAAAACAGAAATGTTAATATGGCGTGTCTTCGTGATTGACAGACGATACAAAATCTATAAATTTAAAACTAAAATTATTGATTGCTTGTTTTGTTATCATTAATTATTAAGTGTTAAAGTCGGTAACTAATTATACAGAATGAATGAATAAGAACGATTCTTAATAAATTAACATCCGCAAATTAATTACGAACTCGACCATTTCTTTTCTCTGTGGACTTGATGATGTTTTTATCGATACTCTGGTTTATTTTAATTTTTTTACACAATGAATCTAAATTTTGTACTAAATTATATCAAACTCACAGGGATGTGCAGAGACGTTGTTACACTTTCCGGGATCCTCACTACTGTCTTGTTTCCTTGATAGTCACATCTCTCTTCATACAAGCTCAGCAGTTAGAAGTAGGCACTACGGTCCTCAGCTACCCAATAATTCTCTTGTCAGTCACAAAAATACTATTGTGACTCGACATCTGGCCTCGACCCGCCCGATGGTAAGCAAGAGGAGGTCCAGGAGTGCCGACGACTGTAAAATCGTGTCTTCAGCCGTGAAACGTTGCCCCAGTCGCCGTCACTGGGTCACTATGCCGGCCAATGGAAATATTTAGGTATTTATACAGTTCATTATACAGTTCTTTTTAACATTTCTATACTAAGCTACTAAAGTGCTTGTATCATAGAAACAGGACAACCAAAGTACATATATCAAAGATACATTGGTACCGGTGAGTGGTTTAGAACACGTGCTCTTAGTTTGCGTGACCATTGCATTGCCACTACACCACGGTCGCCTTTTAGCAGTATATTTAAAAACAGCGCTGTGATTTTGTTAAGAACTTTTGCTGTGTTGATATTCATTTAGTAACTACATCTTTAAGCAATTAAATATGGTATATTTTTAGTTAATAATAATTTATTTATTGTAAGTTATAAAAAAAGCTGTTTATTATCCGTTTCCACGCAATTAATTTAACGCCTTGAAAGTACCTCTCTCTACTCTTATCTGCACCAAACATTTAAAATAGTTAAGGAGTTAACATACTATGCAAAGCTTTAATAGAAATCTTGGACTACTATCATCAAGTTGAGGTCCGAGGCCAAATTTCAATGATAAATAATTAGTCCATTTACTAAATATTGATCTTCATTCATAAAATGTGAATGTGAGGGAAGCGAGAGAGTTGTTTCTGGATCGTGGAAATTGGAACTCACACTATCACTAGAAGGATTTGAGCGTGACTAACTGAATGTTTGGTTAGAATTAACTATTTGAAAATTTTCATTTATATTTATTGGAAATATCGCTAATAATAATATATAAAACAATCGTTTCTATTAATTTCTTAGTAGAACAAGTGGTCGATACAAGTGGAATGCTTCACCAGCCCATGAGATCTCCGCATCCGGCATAATGACCGATACTAATGCAAACGTATAATAAAACTCTTGGGCCTCCCTTCGTTTACTATCAGGCAAGTAAAAATCAGACGATTTGTCTCAATAAAAAAAATACACCCATATGTACGAGTAATAGGTACACTACGTTAAAGTATTAATAAATTGAATTACTAAAATTTGTAAACGAAATGTAATTATTTCAAAAGGACATTTTATTAGTTTCCAATCTAAATTAAATAATATAAAAATAATTTCTTAAGCCTCAAGAGGAACGTGCTGCTTAACTCCCTTCGTGGCTCAGATGCATGTTGACAGGGTGTGCTAACTTTTCACAAGAGTACCTATTCACCCTCTTAAAAGTTCTCCCTAAAGGGCGAAAGTGAACAGCCATATGAAGACAGTCTTGGATCGCGCTTGGATAGTGGTATGGTATAGTCTGCTTAAGCCAAAATGACGCGCCCCTCCACCGCATTTGCGCACACGAGAAAACATAAAATATTAATGCAACACACTGAAAATGCAATAATTGTAATTGGTCATTCAGTTGCTGGTTGGAAACAAAAGGAGGAGCGTGCTGATAACGTATTATAGTATAGTTAGAAATATGTATTTGTATTCACACATTTAAATGAACTAATAAAGTGGAGAGGTGTGTCATTTATAGTTAGACAAGCTATATTATATGTCGACCCACCATACAACATAAAACAAGTCAGCATTACCAAATTAGGAAATAACAAATATAAAAGTAAGTAGTTTAAGAGTGGTGCCAAGTGTGCTGATCCGCGGTACAAGTATACAGACAGTGAAATGACTTAATCGCGTTTCGGGATCAGCTTGTAAGTTGCCGGTTCCAACTAGGCCGATAGTGGATGTGACCGCTACTTACAGCTATTTAACATCATAACTACAGCTGGATGCTGTCATGTGTCGATATAAAAAATAAAAAATGTTTTAGGATGAAACATTTAAAATTGAAAGGAGATTTATGAGTTTTTCATCCCCCACAATGACGTCGGCATATCCCTTGTGATTTGTTCGTAAGGGAGATGATAGCTATGTAGGCATTATTTACATTGTTTAACTACAGCTGGGAAATATAAATAAAATTATTTATCGAAATAATTCTTTTATTATTCGAAAGTCGACCATGGTGTAGTGGCAGTGCAAAGGTTACTTAAAACCGAGAGCAAAAGTTCGAGATCACCCACCGGTACCAATGTATCTTTGATATATGTACCATAGACCAAATCTGTGCAACATCATTTAACAAAATATTCCCTTACGCCTGGCAGGAGCATAAGCCACGCCTCTTTTACCTTCAAATAATAGACTAAACAAAAAATTCTTCTAATACCAATATTTTGGTAACAAAAAAAAACCTAAACAATGTTACCTGCAGATCACAAAACAACAAAAAATAGAAAAATACTCGCCTTCAATAGGCTAACGTCGAAGCAGCCGACAATGGGCATATTACGTGCGCAAGAGTTGTTCATACCATTGTATCCCTTAAGGTGGTGCAGCGAGCGTTTTGTCAATATTACTTTGGCTGTCCTGTTTTTATAATACAAGCACATTATTAGCTTAGTATAGAAATGTAAATAAAATGTAAATAATGATAAAAATATATTACAATATTAATATTATTGTAACGCAACATAATATTTTTATAATCAAATTTTTAATGTTATGGTAGTAGTATTTTTACTGTAAAATTGATGTACTAATTAGAGGTTTGTCCATGTTTACAAGCTAATTATCTATTTTATCTACGCCGTCCTATTTGTTAAAATTATTTTCTAGTTTTGTTTTTGTCACTCTAATTCTTATTTGTACTTTTTGTGAATGAAGTAGAAAACTTGTTTTGCATTGAACACTGTTACTCACTTAATTTTATTGCCAGTTGCATTTCATAGTGTTTTACTTACATAATAATGTGTACATTTTACATAACTGTGAGTACATTTTATCAACATATTAATTTTTGAGGCGACCCGTGTGTAAAGGTAGTCGCAACGGGGAGCACGGATTTAAAGCCACTTGCCGGTACCAATGTATCTTAGATAAATGTACTTTCGTCGTCTAGTTTCTATGATACGAGCACGTTAAGTAGCTTAGTATAGAAATGTAACTGCAATAACTGCAACACTTATAATTTCACTTGATGAATATCGCAAAAAGATTCTGGTCATGAACGCTCAAAACTTTTACCAATTTCAACTTTAATTAACAGCAAAGTTTTAATATACGAAAATAGTAAAAAGCGGTACAACGTGTACTGAAATAACATTTTCCCAGACGTAGAAATGGCAGCCAAAAGTAAATGAAACTAAAACTAACTTGTTATAATGGTGGCCGAAGCAGGGCGGGGCCATCCCCAAGTGAGTTACAATAGTATTCTTATACAGAGCATGAGTGCGGGTGAATATAAAAAAATACATCTAATTGAATTTTTCATTTCATTCTAAGAATCTCAGTGGCGCTTTATTAAACTCGTTGAATAGAAGTGAGCTGCGAGGGGCAATCGGAGCCAGCTTGATTTGCATTACTGGGGATGAACGAGCACAAAGCACTGAAAGGAATCCACGAGGAAGGAATTCAATGCAGTCAAAGACTTCAAAAGGACTCTAGACTGCCGACGAGAGGTGGACAGACAGACCGACAGATTTCGTAGCCAAACGTATTTTGTAAATAGATAAAGCTTTTAGGATCAATTACATTAGAATCCCTGTGAAAGTTTCTCTTGTCAAATTGTAAAGGCTTCACTAGCAATTTTAGATATGAAAATACACTGTATATATTACTACAGTATATTATATACTGTATACCATATATAATATACTGTAGTAAGTAGTACTACAGTATATTATTTTTACAACAATTTACATATTTTTTAACAATTGTTTAGTAACTAAGATCATACTACTAAAAGTATGGTTTCTATGAGTGCTTCTATCACAGAAACAGGAGTGTTAGGCAGTAGTGCCCAGTCTGGCGATTCTGGAAAGTACCACCACTTTAAGTATATAGACCGTGAAGTGATTTAGTCGCTTTTCGAAATCAACTAGTAAGTGGACGGTTCCAACTAGGCCAGCATAGTGGATGTGACTACTACTTACAGTTATTGAATTGTAGTAGCAGTGACATCCATTCATGGACTGCACTGCACCTTTACATCAGATAGAGTCCTCTCATATGTTGGGTCACAATAAAAAAAACACAACCACAGTACATACTATTATATAAAAGAAACATTGGTACTGGCAAGTGGTTTCGACTCGGGGGCTCTTGGTTTGCGTAGTTGTATTACCACTATACCACGGTCGCCTTTTAATATAGTATTAATAATAATCATTTGCTTTTTTTACAACATATTAAAGGCCCTTTCTTTTTCTCGAGAAAATGCTGACTTGCCGAAACGAGCCAATGATTGGTGCGTGATTTGCATTGATTCTATTGGAAGACTGAACACTGGGGACCGGAAAAACCTGATGCAATCAAAGAATGAGATTCCAAACGGATAACCGGATTACTGGGAATCCCAAATTGGTTTCTGACGACTTATTTCAGACAATTGAAAATTCATTCCATTTAATAATAACTTTGTTTAGAAGTTGACGAATAATGTTGGCTTTGAGATATTTGTTGTAATGATTTTGATTGAATATGAAACTGGGTTGCGGCTTTCTTTGCGCTACCGATTCACCAAGTAATCAGACATTTCGAAGTAATACCATTCATTTTCTTTTGTTCTTATATTTTGATGTGTAAACTCTTTTGATATTTTTTTTTATATACGAAATAAATTTTTGATTTTTTTTCTATTGGGGCTTGACAGCACCCGCCTGATGTTAAGCTGAAGTGCGGTCCATGAATGGAGGCGACTTTTTCTACATTTAAATACCTAAAGTAGCAGTCGCGTCCATATATGCCACCTAGTTGAAAATAGTAACTTACAAGCTGATCCCGAAACGCAACTTAGTCACTTTGCGGTCCGCACAATAAGTGGTGGTACGAAGTTGACAAATACTACCCTGGGAACAACAACTCTTAGCAAATATCTGCCTCCTTTTCCTCTATTTACCTATTTAATAAACAAACATGCTCGTATATAAAATTTCAACATTAATAAACTAATTATTTAAATAATAACAGAAACTATAACAACAAATATAAGTAATTCAAAACAGCTACCAATCACGTAAATTTGCTACAGTTTAAAATCTAGTTAAGCCTCTAAATTTCGTACAAATGTGCCTAAATGCCTGTTATAATTTAGAAAAGCAGAAGACACGATTATATTGCAACTATTTAGTCAACTTTGGCAACCACCTCTAATTACAGTTTAGAGGCAATATTTAAACGTTTATGCTCAAATGGCTGGAGGAGCTTGAAAACTATAGCAATTTACGTTAAAACTCGTGAATAAGTACCTAATGTACATTCGAACTCGATGCCGCCAGAGTATAAGGATTACTATTGTAATTTTCATTAAATTTAACTACAAAGTCCTTACAATAAGAACAAAATGACACTGTGGTCCAGTGGTGATATGTATTCTCTTCAAGACCTCCCAGTTCAAAACCAGTTACCGGTATTAATGTATCTTTGATATACGATTGTGTGTGTTTTGGTCGTCCTCTTTTTATGATATAAGCATCTTGATATAAAAATGTAAAAATAATAAAAAGTATGCAAAATTACACTAATATTAAAAAGGCCCGGAATATGTTTTTTGACAAATCGTTTCACTGCGCTTTTTTCAATTATTATATAAATAATGAAGATGATGATCTTCTATAACTATGCCTATATATAACTATAAAAAGTTTTGAAAACAGCTTGATGAAGAGCTATCGCACATTAAGAAAACCAAAAATGCTTCACAGTACTAAAAAGTTATTGTAAATAGTTATAAGTAAGTTAAGTTTTTAAATATAAAAGGTTATACCGCCTGCCAATACTCGTCACGTTTTTATTTTGACATGACGACGACTCGCTGATTTTAAGCTGGAGTTAAATATAAGTTTAATTTGCCGTTAACTGCAGATGAACAACTTCTATGTTAATTTTGATGACCAGCAGTAGCTTTTAAGTTGATCCCAAAACTATACTTTATTATAACTTTGAAAGAAAACCCTCATATGTCAACGTAAGTATATTTCTAATCGAATGTAAGTATAAAAGGAAATAAAGGTGTTTTATTGAAGAATGAGGTTCATGAAATTGTTTAAAACTGTGACAAGGGACTTGAAAGACAAAGTAAACAAAAAAAATGGCATGATTATATTTTATACACGACCCCTCAAGTTCTGGGTTCGAGATAAAAGCAACCCTTCTTACATACGATAGTACTTGAATTGTTTATAAAAATCATTATTTATAACTATATACTACCTAAAGTAATGTACATACATTATGATGCATGTACATTACTTTATTCATACATATATATTTAAGGTATACAATACATATATTCTGTAATTAAATTTAAATGTATTTCGTCTAAGGTAAGCAATAAAAAATATTTAAAATAAAATATTTCAAAGTTATTATTTAAATAAAATGTAATTAAATAAAGTATCAAATGCTGATTTTGTTATTGTATTTATATTTGTTGTATTGTGACTCGACGAGCCTAATGTTAAGCTGGAGTTTATTGAATGGAGGTGACTGCCATAACTTCAATAAGCAGTCATTAAATCCACTATACCAGCATAGTTGGAAAAATTAGTAGCATTATTATACTATATTACCTAATATATGTTTCTATTACGTATGATGGGATTTCATAGAATAAAAGTACATTTTATTTTTAGTTTATCATACTGATATACGGGTATAATAAGTATTTGTTCCCATGACAATAGAGGTTGAACATTCTTAGCCCGAGTAAATCAATTCGAGAAAAATAAAGAGAAATGTTAGGCATATTAAGAAATATGGTGTTTTTTCCACCAGCTAAGTTCTGTGGAATTGATGTATGATATTGTGCTGACACTGATAAAGGTCTCCTTGGATTTGACATCTTGTTATGGGCAAGTGAAAAATTATTTATTTGTTTTCCTTGATACGCACGTTGCGTTACCAACTCAAGTTATTTTGAGAAATCTATTCACGTTGAACAAGAAATATTATCTTAGAAATTGACTATATTTACACTAAAGGTTAATAGGTCCGGTCCACTCATTATTTATATCAAAATTTGAGTTCCTTAGAATGAAAATCTATTTAGGAAATTTTACTTTCAAATAAAATATAATATTTTAATTAGTATTATATTTTTTAATTACTAGGTACTCGGATTATAATTATTATTTTATAATAGTATGATAGAAATAGCTTTTCAGGAACATAAATGCTATTAGCACAAAAAAAATATTCGCTAGACTTTTATAATGAGAAAGTTTCATGATGTTGTTAATACTATACTACCACTCATGCGCTGATGAATTAAGCAAGAATTTCGAAGGCAGCTAATTCACTGGTTACAAACTTAACACCACTAGCCCCCGCAGAGATTTCGAACTGAAATTCAGATAAGCACATGTCTCCCCATACTAAATATGCTACTCTGCGTCTGGCTGCGTGCTTGGAGCTACGCTACTAATCAAGTATGTTAGTAAGCGAAGCCTTTGATATAACACATCGCAGTAAAATCGAATGCTGTGACGCTGGCATGATGTAACGCCCGCACTATGCCGCCACATGCAATTACTTTGACGTAAATAAAACTTTATTATGTGGAAAGCATCTCCTTGTTAGATATTTCAGAAGATATGCTGATGGTGATTTTGAAGAAGCTATAGTAAAGGTCAAGGCCAAAGTGGTCAAAGTAAAGGTCAGGGATCATTTTAATTATTTATCCTTTCATATTTTCTATAATAGTTTTCTAATGTTTTTACATCTGCCAGGCGTCCCACGAATACTCACTTTTTGTGTAAGGGTATAAAAGTAAATTGAACAAAAATGTCTATAAAATAATTCTACCTTACCTTTTACCATTAAGCAATTTAATAAGAAAACAGAGTTAATTTAGAACAATCGTAGACTATAACAATAATCTAATTATCATTAAATGTCAGAGCGGCACAGATGGAAATAAAAGAAAAATATTTTCATTTTCGCCGAGCAGCCTCTACAAGACTGTCACGGAGTGTTAATGGGGCCATTCTGAGCCATTTTCACGGTTTTATTCAAAGGGTTGGACAGAATTACTCGCTTCGTTAAAGGCCGCCGGAATAGAGCCGATATTTATTTTCATTTTTATCTACCCTCTCTCTTTCCAGTCATAATAATGAAGTTAATTTTACTGTGCATTTACCTAAATATATTATTAAAATTTATTCAAGCATTTTAAACAAAAAATCTACGTTTTTATAGACGTTTACAATTACAATTTATAAAATTATTGTGGATGTGAAGGAAGCGAGGGAGTTGTGTCAGAATCGTGGCAAGTGGCGCTCTATTGTCTCTGCCTATCCCCGTAGGAAATAGGCGTGACAATTTGATTGATTGATTGATTAAAAATTACAAAAAAACTCTTACTACAAATAAAATTATGTCTATCTTATCTTATACGGCGTGATACAATAATGTTTCCCATAACCATATACATGTTTAATATTAGTCTGGCTGTATAACGTTCTGCTCTAATCGTTAACCTTCAAAAGGAGCATAACTAGAATTTTATAGCATCATAAATCAATGATATGGGGACATACTTACATATCGTACATACTCCTCTACACGCCTGTCTTTTAATATAATACTCATATTTGATCGGCCTTAAGGACGCCATAGTGGATGCGACTAATCCTCGCAATTGGTTTAACGGTAGTAGCAGTCTCCTCCATGACCGTAACTAATCTTGTTACCATTCGGTTAGTCGATGCTCATAGTTTTTATTTACAAGTGCCGGCTACTAGAGCAACCGTTAGATGAGACGGTTTATCAGGTAAAGATTTTTTTAGTTTTATCCAGAAATTCATAAACCTAATGTGGATAGATGCGTTAAATATAAACCCAGGTGAAGTTTTTCGACCAAATCGGAGACGTCCTTGGGTTGCCTAGTGCCCATGACCGTTGAGATTGTATGAAGAGGATTGTGATTGTGGATGTACGAAACCAGTCAACAAGTGGCGCTCCATTATACCTACCTTTCCCTGTGGGAAAATGGCGTGACAATGTGTTTGATTCATTGAAGTTTTTTATTATTATTGTTAATTGACATTTAACCCCTCCTCCTTCCTAATGTTAAACTGAAATGTGGTCCATCATTGAAGGAAACTGTAACTACAGTTAAACAAACCTGTTACTTTCAAGCTTATCCCGAAGCACGACTGAGTGACTTTACGGTCTATATTTGCGTCTTTTTTATTTATAAATATTTCGAATACACAATCTCTTAATTAAATCTTTGCTCTGACTGGGATTCGAATCCGTGACTTGTGCGTAGCGAGTTGATGTGTTACCAATGCGCCACGCTTGCCATCAAAACATCAAGTTATTATGTTTATCCTATAAATAAAAAGTAAATATAATATACCTTTCGCTTATTCCCAACAATTGGAATAATAAATGCGAGTACATATTTACAAAACAGGAAAATCGTCTGTAATTTCTTGACATAACCACTAAGCCTATTTGTTGACTACGATATTAAATGTTTAATAAAACTCCCCGCTTACCTTTACCAAACAAAGAGATAACAATCAACTAAACATACTCGTAGAATGTAAATATTAAATTTATTTTTTATACAAAGATTTTAATTACTGATAACCCGCCAAAATTGTATAAGGGTCCGTTCCCATTTAGACGGACCGTCTGTTTTCTCGGTATGATATGACTGATATGAGACCGATATGCCAGTGGCAGCACAATTTATATAAGGCGACCGTGGTGAAGTGGCATTGCAATGGTTACGCAAACCGAAGAGCACCTGTTCGAAACCACCCACCGGTACCAATGTATCTTTGATATATGTACTTTGGTTTTCCTGTTTCTATGATACAAGCACTTTAGTAGCTTAGTATAGAAATGTGAATAAAAAAATATATATAAATTAAACTATTCACATTTAGACAGATCCGAGAAAAAGAAAAAGTCAGGGTCTGAACATCCGGATCGGATAATGAATCTGCCAAGGAGATGGCTGGCACCAATGTGCCTTCCTTCTACCCCGCAGCCCAAATGCACTCTCTGAATATTGTGTTTTGTACTATTATATCTAATGAAATTCTTCCAAAAAAAGAAAGTAGTTAAAAACTTTGTTTCATCATTTCTTAATTTATCTATTAATATTTAAAATGTTCCTGCTAAGAATCTTTCTCGTAGAATAGAATGTACCAAATATTTTCCTTTACTTATTCTTGAATGCGACCATAGCACTGGAATATCGTCGTCGTCCATCGTGTACGAAAACCGAACGCAAACTAATTTCAGCCGGCCGATGCATGTGTAAAAACAAGAGTCCGGTCGCCGTTTTGTTTAAACAGACTTTCTAAGTGGGAACATGCCCTTAAGGGCTATTTAAACAAAAAATGCCTTCGTATGTCGTCGTAGTTAAATCCATAAGTTACTAGGCTACTCTTAAAGTCAGAACAGAGTAAAACAAGCCGTGTTCCTTTGTTTTAAACTCTAAATTGTAAGATTTAAAAGCGTATTAATAATCGTATGCTTCGTATGCATACTCGTATTAGCGATGATAAAATCATGTTAATATCCGTTTAAACTCTCTCTATATCCGCTACGTCATCTGTCATCGTCTTCTTTAATGCTTCCCTAATTTACATCTAATGATTTCAGAATGTATGTAACTTATTTAGAAATCTGCAAGTAGATTTTTATTTCTTTATAGAGACTTAACTGCGGATCTTGTGGTACGCAAGAAAAAGTCCCAGAGCGCCAATACTCACCCTTTTGAATATTTATTGCTTATTTATTAATAATCCGTCCGTGGTCTAGTGGTAGAGGAATGATCACACAAACCCTCGTTTAAAACCACTTTTGAACCACAAAACAAACTATTAAAAGAAGCAGATATTTGCTTCAAGTCTGTGGGTTAAAAGTGGTAGGCAGACAGTTGGTGGCTATTTGCAGTCTGTCGATCCGGGGAAATAGCACTTTCAATTATGCAAACCGTGACGTGACTCAGTGGCGATTCAAGATCAACTTGAAAGTTATTGGTTTCAACTAGGTTGCGATAATAAATGCGAATGCTACTTGCAGCTATTTAATTGTAAAGGCAGTCGCATGTATTCATAACCCGCACATCAGGCTAAGTGCTGTCATATGTCTAACAACAATAAAAAATAATCTGAAAAGGATGTGAATAAGCCTCCAGCACAGAATCTAATATCCCCAGTCGATTTCCAAAAATGAGCTAATGTAAATAATCTGGAATGTTTTGTCAATATAAGCATTCAATATTACCAGAATAAGTTTACTAAAAGGACGCTCTCGTATTTGACTTGTCTTGAAAACTTGATCGTTTCGTATTCAGAAGTTCGCATATTCGATAAAAGGAGCTTAGGACGTTTACGAGTATCTTAAAATAAACGCTTTGGTCAGTGTTAGTCCTAAGATAATATTTACATATTTAAAGTTATACAAAATACTTTAGAATTTACCTATTTATTATTATACCTAAGTTATTGTTATTTTATACAAAACTTGATTTTATAATAATAAATACGAGTAAGCTTACTTAAAAAATCAATAAATTATGTAATAAACATATTTTTTATTATATAACTCGACTGATGGTTGAAAGCAAGAGAGATCAAAGAGCTCCGACTGAAAGATTTAGATTCAGTTTGCGGTTGCCTCAGTCGTCGCCACTGTGCTAGCCAGATGTGTTGTTTTACGCTTCGTTTGAAGGATCCATGTGGGTTGCATTATGTTGCACACATGGGTGGGTAATGCACCCCACAACGATGCGCCGTTTTAGTTCGACTGTCGATTCAGATAAAACAATACGAACGCCTACTTAATCTTGACAGTAATTAGGTACTTATATCTCCTTGAGTACAGGTTGTAGTATAGACAAAACATAGTAGGCAGTCAGTTGGTGGTAATTTGCCCACTCTGCCGATCCGGGTTAGTAAAGTTTCAAGAGTATTGTCGAGTATTGGTATCAGCTTGAAAGATTTTAACTAGGCCGGCATAGTGAATGCGACTGCTACTTGTTATTTAACTATACTATCAGTCACCTCTTTTCACCTCCGCTTAACATAGGCGGGCATAAATAGCTTGTATGTCAAGCCTAAATAAAAAAAAACATAGGTCTCCTCAATTCCGCTGGATTCAGGCCACTGAATCTGCGACTGTTAACAGGTCGTTAGTACATCCTAGTAGGTCCCTACTACGCAGTGTTTTCCTGTACGTGGTCTCCATTCCCAAACATCAAGGTATAATATTGTACTTGAAAATTAAAATGTTTGTCAGCATTTAAGGAAAAATGTTTATGTAATTTAAGGAAAAGTTTTGGTACAACGTCAGTTTCAGGTAGTAAGGAGATGGGTTTCTACGTGAATGTCAGGTGCAGATAATACTATTATTCTATTCTTAATACGCCTTTTAATATATATTTTAAGCACTGTTAAAAGTTATTGAAAACCGAATTGATCACTCGTAATGTAGTTTTAATTACGATTGTATAAATGTGTTATAAATTTCGGATATTCTAAAAAATCACAGGACACACAGAGACAATAGATAGAGAGCTACTTTTTCATTTCCTTTACATCCACAGGTCTCTAAAAGTTACGAGTACTGCAGCCTCCTGTTTTTTTCTACGGAATAATAATATATTTAGGTATTTTGTAACGATAATGATAAAATTACCCACAAATAATATGACAACTCCAAGGGGAAGTCCAAGAGTATCGACGACTGAAAAACAATTTAGTTTACCATTGTCTCAGTCGCCGTCACTATGTAAAAATGTATTTTTTACATAGTAACACCCTAAACCCGGCACAAAATCGTTATAAGAAATACAGTTACAAGGAACCTCTATAACCCAGGCTACGAATATTACGGAAGAGGGTGTAAATTAGGGTTCCAAATACCTCTTTATAGAGATTGCTACGCGGGCTCGTCCTTTTAAAGCTCCAAGTCACGTAATAATATTGTGGTCCTCCTAATCGTTGGTATTCACAGTCATTGTATTTACCGTAAACGTGGAGTTGCTTTGCCACTAAGGTGCCGTAGTGCCACCCTTTGTTATTAACCCGCAAAATAATTGGCAAACTCCTTTGTTTTCTTGGTGAGAAACTTTTCACTTTATTAGAGTTTAGTTTATTTATAATATTAATACTTCATAATAATATAAACATGCTTACTTCTTACTTCTACAACTTACTTCACCTTTCTACTAAAGGACATCATTCATTTTGGGCCTTTATGTACTACTTTTGTCATTTTCAATGATGAACAAATATATAAATGGTAGTTTCGATACTTATGTTGATAAAACTAATAACAATTTTTCTTTTAATTGCTCTGCAATTGAGTAATTTGGAAAATAAGAAATGGATGTTGTATCACAAAGACACGCCATATTAACAGTTCTGCTTTGAACTGTCATAATTATAGTTTGACCATTTTGCACACCTAAACTATCCAAAATAAAGGATATATTCGAATTATATTGTAATCTTCGTACATGAAACTATTTAAAAATGCATATGCAACTGCTAATACAATTAAGCCCAAGTCCCCATACAAAATTAATGATGTCTTTTAAATCGTTCTCTATTATTGTGCCTTGACATATATACGACACCAATCCGCCTGATGATGGTGTCCACGGAGCTTGTATAAAGTAATTGTTGACGTGGCATAGTAAGTGACGCTCGGCCTATCCTTGTAGAAATTGAGGCGCCTCATATTTTTTTGTGACACGACATCTGACCTCGACCCGCCTGATAACAAGCATGAGGATGTCCAAGAGTGGGGACGACTGAAAAAAAACGCGTTAGTTCACGGCTGCCTCAGTCGCCGTCACTATGCCGGCCAAAGTAACACCCTGAAGCTTAATTATTGTTTGCTGATTGGTAGTCATATCAATAAACCTAAAACTTAAATCATAACTATTTAAACTTGTATATAATATAACTTATGTATGAGAGATATTTAGTTATTCGCAATTATTTGATATTTGTCTATAGTAAATTCATAGGCATAGTGACGGAACTAACGAGAATAGTTATTAAAACTTTATTTATTGTTATTTATAGAATGACGTACGACGTAAAGCGACACTATCTCTTAGGGTTGTTCACTCAATCTATATTTAGTGTCATACTTAACATAATGACTATATTTTACTATAATCTTCATATTCAATTATTAGGCCCATCATCTTTAATTTAGTATTTGGCCGACATAGTGACAGCGACTGAGACAGCCGTGAACTGACTCGGTTTTTTCAGTCGCCACTCTTGGACCTCCTCTTGAGGAAGATCGAGGTCAGACGTCGTATCACAATAAAAAAAAAAGGAAAATATAACAGCCCATCTATAATTTCGATTATAGGAGATGATCCATCATCAGGCTCTCTGGAACCGGAAATGTTTTAAAGCCTATAAACCAGAATAAATTATAATGAAAGAACACACCACACATATAAGGCGATCCTGGGGTGATAGATAAATAGAGAAGGTAGTAGCAGTCACCTCCATTTACAGGCCGGACTTCAGCGGAACATAAGGCGTGTTGCTGTCATATGTCGAGCCACAATAAAAAAAAGTTTTGCAAACCAAGATCTCCTGGTTCAAAAGCACTTGCCGGTACCAATGTATCCTTAATATATATCTTTGGTGTGTATTTCCATGATTCAAGCACGTTAAGTATCTTAATATACAAATGAAATAAAAACACAATTCAATACCTATTAGATACACAATAATTGAGTTTAATAAACTTTTAGTTGGAATTTACTTACCAGCCCTAAAATCAGCTCAACGGCTATCGTCCAAGCATCAAGCCCTTGTGTCGGATTTGTGCCAAAGCTGTCAGCGTCACGTGCTGCGGTCGGCAGAGTGAAAGATCAGGAATACAGGGTAAATTTCATCACAAAATATTGATGTTGAATTGACGGTTAATATTAAGGTGTCTTGTTAGAATATTTCACGATAGATTGTTACAGTAAAAATTATAAAATGTTTGTAGCTCTTTAATGTAATCTAAAATTTATGTTTATGTGTATGTTTTCTCATTTTTTGAATAGAGTAGTACTCTACACCTCCTATAGGTTGCTTGTTTTCATAATGAATAAAATAAAAACTTGAATTGAAAAAAGATAGGTATTCGTACTTCTACTTTTAATTATTAGCGCCTGTATTATTTATATTGAAACAAAACAATATCACTTTGCCAATGTCAAGTATGGGCCAAAATGCAAAAAAAAATTGTATGACCATATCAATCCGCTGCTCCACAGTGCCACAGTGCAGAGGGATACGCGGAGCAGTGCCATACGTCGGTCTTTTAACCATCAGACAATAAGAACGCTCTTAAGGGAAGTTATTGACTGATGCCCAGGGTGCACCAACCCATCTGATTTCCGTATATATGGCATCACGAGGTAGTCTGAATTTATTTAGTATGTATTTATTTATTGGTATAATGGTAATTAACAAATTAGTAATGAGTTTGGACAGAAAAAAACACGCTGGCATAAAGTTGACAATATGTGACGTAGAACAAGAAGACTGTCGATGAAAAAAAAATTAAGAATTGACCGACAAAAGGTTCGAACCCCGATCGCAATTGACCGATATGAAAACGTGATAGAGATGTCTAATTTTTATTTCTAATTTATACATTTATTTCTAATTTTTAGAATAAATTTATACAAAAATAAGTGTTATATTTCTTAATATTGATGCCATTAATCCTAAAGTGTAATAAAATGTCCGCAACTCATTGTTCGTAAGTAAAGTATGCTCATTTATAAAGTGTCGTTGGGCTATTTACTTGGCGATCCATGAGATCCATCCATCAGGTACATTGTCCATCGGCGACGGCTCCGTGAGGGGAAATTGATAAATCTTTTGCTTCAAGAATAATCGGCGAAGTTGCTCTAAAACTTTATGTATAGATATTTATATATAGGTATACATACATAAAGTTTTAGATAGTTTTAGGTGTGTACGTAATATACACATGTTTAACCCTGTATTGCGATTATCGCAAAAGGTTAAAAGCCAGCTTGAAAAATTTCTTGATTAAAAGTCTTTAAGAATTTAGATCTAAGTTGAAATGGTTGCCGATTCGACTTCGCAGGAATCTCAGGTAACTTACCTTTCTTTACACAATTATTTTTGAACCGGACACTCCTAATCATTTAAAAAAAAATGTTTTCCCGTCTCATGTCATGAGAGACATGAGTCTTGTCTTGAGAGAGATGAGAGGATTTGTCATGAGAGACATGAGTCTCTCATGACAAATCCCTTCGTTCCTCTAACAACCTTACTTTTGCGATTCCTCCCTATTCCACACTGGGTTCCTTTCCAATTTATTTTCTATTACTGTCTCTAGGTTGTGGTATGATCTACAACATATTCACAAAGCTCCTATTAGAATTATCTTTAAAAAAACACTTCATTTCATATTGCTACTAAAAACTCATAATCTTAGGTTGATATTTATGTATTTATGCATGGTGTATATTTTTATGTATGTTATTATCTATTTATCTCTGAATGACTTTCTTCCTTCTGCTCACATTTTGAACTTGCTTCTATTGTTCCAAAGGATGGCTGGTAAAGAATGCTAACTAGCATTAAGTCCGCCTTCGTGCACCTTAGTACCGCAAGTTATAAATAAATAAATACATATGATTAATCTTTTATGAACCAATTATTGACGAATAATAAATATCCCACAGGGATAGCCAAAGACAACGAAGCGCCACTGTCCTCGATCCTGGCATAATTCTCTCGCTTCCTTCATAGCCACAATTCTCTTCATTCAGACTCTGTTGTGACGGACAGCGGACGACTGCTTTTTCAAAATGTCCCCAGTTTTATCAAGGAACAACCTTGATAAGACTGGTGTCTGTGGCAACCGTAAATTGAATATCTCAAACATATCCCTTGCATCCTCATGATCCATCATCAGGCACTCCAGGTCTTCAATTTAATATTAGCCTAGCTAAAGGATCATAGTAAAAAAAACAAAAGCACTATAGTTATATTGTTATAGCACTATAGTTATTGACAAATCCCTTGCATCGGGCCTTCATTTCGATAACAGACCAAGTAAGGCTAATTAGCAGGATTAATTTTAGTCGAGGCACCATAGTTATGTCTATCATGGATTGCTGATTTAAGGGAAACTATCTTCAGATTTTTTTAGATCCGGAATATTTTTCATCGTACTTACTTTCCTGGGTCCCACTACGGGAGATTGGAAGCGGCAGCGCTCAGCGGTAGTTTAAGAATTGACTTACGCATAAAAAAACGTTCTATTATTTTCATGTTTCTGGTATAAATAGTAGCCTATATTCCATTGTAGACTATAATCTATCTCTGTACTAAATATCATCCAGATCCAATTTGCCGTTGTAGCGTGATTGAGTAACAAACATCTATAGATTTTTACAGTTTCGCATTTTAAATATTAATATAGCAATAAAAATAAATAGATACTTGTAATATTAATTCAAAATGTTATTAAAGCACCATCTGCTCGTAGCTTTCGTAAATGCTACTAAAACCTTGCACTTAAAGCTCACGTAACAGTGTTCACCTGCCTCGATAGATGGCGCTAGTATATAAATTCATTAAACACAGCTTCTCTGACACAGTATTGAATAGCTTTTCAATTTTCATAATAATTACAATGCAATAATAACTTATTTAAATACAGGTATATAAAAATATCTTTTACTTTTAATCACCTACAGGTGATATTTAATTTTTATTACTATATAATTTTCTTATCTTAAGTATCTTCTACCAGAAAAAGTTTAACGTTGATTGAAATAAATACCTATTAGCCATGGTAACCCAATTAACTACCTCGCTTCCCTGATAAAAATGCATCCTAAAAACTTTGTATTTTTATAAATTACAAAATAAAATATGATACAGAAATAATTCAGACCGACATAATGGAAACGTCGAAAAAACTTTAATGATCATTCTCATACAAAGTCATAACAATTTCATTCCAAGAAACGATAAATACCTTTGTCATATAATAAACTTACTATATTAATATAAAAGAAAGGCGTTAATTTCCCTCGGCATGCGTTCCATTATATCACAAAAGTTCGCGAAGTGATGCCCCTGGGCAACCATTATCGTTGATAACTACAGTACAAAGAGGCCGCATATGACATATTGGAGAAAACGTGGTATACTGACACGAATTCACGTTGCAAACCTCAGTGACCCCAACCATTCTTATAAGGTATTCGACCGTTACTCATTCGAGTATGGTAGGGCTGCTACATGCAATAGAACATTACAAAATCTCTAATGATATATACATTGTTCTCGTGATGATGTTCATATTGTGTAAATACGATTGCGTTTGCCAATTTCGAACTGGACATTAGTACTCCCGTACACTTACATTGTTTTCAAGACTATTACAAACACGAAATCAAGCTTGATATTTTCGTCACATTCGATATTATAAATTGCATCAATATTTCATTCAGTGTAATCTTTATACAACAATAAGTATTTATAATTTTGTTATTATATTTGTATATCTTCGCGTTTATTATACAATACTGTGTAACATTTTATCATCACATCATTATACTTAATAAACAATATAAATATTTAATTTAATATTATAGCATATATTTATTTTTTTATCCTAATTAATCTGCAGACCTAACGATTGATAGTAATTGTTTTTGACATGCGGGTTTTTTTATTTGAAAACAATAACCGTATATTATTCGATGACTAGACAAACAAAAAATCGAGTAAAAACCGATATATCTATAAATAAACTCTAAATTCAACAGTTGAGCAACCCTGAATCAAGACCATATCGGCATAATGTCTAATCGCTATAAACTGTGTGGGATCCAAAGGTATCAACCAGCGAAGTCTCGAAGTGAAACTGCAAACCGTAACATTAAACTATAAGTTACAACTGACAATAAGACATCGGTTACTGCTGTGGTATTCGTAACGCACTTGTACCCATCTCGTTTAGTGACTACCCATAACCTAGACCAGTGGCGATGACTCACCGACTCCGTGTCAAATCAACTAGTCCGTAACTCTTGACGTGAGAGAGAATCTGCAATTTGTTAACGTCAGAGCTAGCAATGAATGAGCCGGAATGACAGTTCCACATAGAAAATTATGCCGATGTGTTTTTAGGTTAAACACATCAATCTCGCAGTACCTATTGACTTGTTGTTTCGACGTTGATAGGCGTATTTTAAATTTGCAACTGAGGCAATGCCTTATATGTATTTAATGATAATGTAGCTAATGCCTTTTCTTAAATGTATGTCGTTTAATGTATGTAACTCAAAAATTCACTGCGCGCTCATGACATTAAAAATGGGGACGTCAGACAGAAAATTTTGATGATAATTACATTTAATAATGCTTGGTTCGTGGCCCATTGTCGGAGTGAGTGGCTTCCGACGAAGTTAGAGCCTCGAACCTCGGCCTTCACGTCTTCTGTCACACCCACCGACACATTGACTCATTACCGCCCACAGTATTCACCATTTGATTCCCACAAATAGGTCTAAGTGTTAACAGTTTTATGTTACTGATGATGTCTTCCGAGTTTTGTGGCATTCATTTATCTTTTAAGTAGAAGTTATATCAAGAAAAATAGTATTATTTTGTAACTGTTGCTTTTGAAATATAATGTGATGATGTGGGCGTCAAATTAGGCCCACTTTTTATTGTTTTGAGTTTGCCAGTTTGTTTTGAGTGAAAGATAAGAAAATATCTGTAACGTAGACTTTGATTTAAATTCATATTATAAAACGACCATAACAACATAAGAATACAACATCTATTGTCTACCAGATAGTCGTTGATTTACGACGTCCGTCCGGGTGGAGTCAACGGACGAGACAGGGGGTTCCAAAATTAGCCAGTGCGAATGCTAACCACGCCGAGGTTCTGTGGTGAGATAATATTTTGAAGTCGAGCCGTTGCAAGATTATTTCGAATAATACCCTACTCACGTCCAGTGGGACGAATACTTAATTTTATTTTTATTCTCATCTGAAGTTTTTGTCAGCTGCTTTACAGAAACAAAGACTATTTTTATTGCGGCAAGACAATGACCACGCAACGCCTGATGTTAAGCTGGAGTACGTTAGATTAATGTAGGCGACTGCTGCCATAGGCAAATGTCAGAAGTAGCACTATGCCAGCCTGGCTGAAATCCGAAACTATCAAGCTAAATCTGAAACTAGGCTGAGTCGCTTCACGGTCTTAACACTTGAAAGTTGTGGTACTACCCCGGATCGGCAGAAGCGAATTAAAAATATTCACATCTTTGTTTAAATATAATTTTAATTTTAATGACATGCGGATGCGTAGAAAGCGAGAAAGTTGTGTCAGCATTGTGGTAAGTGTCGCTTTATTGCCAACCTCTAAAACAAATTGTTAATTAATAATCAATCAAATTGTCACGCCTTTTTCCTACAGATATAATATAAGTGTAATCGTAGAGCTTGTATGAAGAAATTTGTGAATGTGAGAGAAGCGAGGGAGTTGTGTCAGGATCGTGGCAAGTGGCGCTTTATTGTGCCTGTGGGGAAAAGGCGTAATAATTTGATTGATTGAAGTACATATTATAAAAACTAACAACCTTAAAGACTTTGCAGTATTAAAGCAAAAGAAATGCAAATAAACTTTTTTTAAATTGCAATTGGTTAAAGATGCAAGTAAATATTCTAGATCTAATAATACTTTGGGCCAAGATGTTTACGAGGCGAATCGGGGTATAAGCCGAAGTTGGCATGAGTCATACAAACGGATTCCATGTCAATGTAACGACGTTGAACTTGTATTATGCCACACTCCGACGCACTCCTTAATTAGAGGTACAGTTCTTTTTCGTGATGTGGAGCAAATAGAATCATGGACTACATACAATAATTATAATAATTGTTAAATGTTCATACTTCCATAATATAATAGTTTAACAGACACGTAGTAACTTATAAGCTTATTAGATTGTGACCAAATGGCTTTAGTACATTTTTAAGTTTAATTAAATAAAAAATATGGGTTTATTTTATTACTACAAAAACTCCACCAAAAGGTAATAACAAAATCCTTACTAAAGACATGACAACCTCTTTTTTGGATTTGAAATAACTTTTTTTTTGGATTTTAATATAGGTACTCGTACTAAAAATGAGCCAGAAAAATATTAATTAATATAATCAAAATAGTTATATAGTCAAAATATGTGTATTTTTTGTTTTTTAAGTGTACGCATATCCAATAAATAAATTAGATTTTTTTACATTTCTATACTAAGCGCGTCTACTTGTACTAAACGTGCTTGTTTCATAGAAACAGAGCGACCAATGTCCATTTATCAAAGATACGGGCAAGTGGTTGTTGTGGAAGAACATCTTGGTTTGCGTGACCAATTTACCACCACTAAACCACGGTTACTGGGACTGAATTGCTTTGAATTCTGTTTCATGGTTTACTTGTATATGTTTATTTTACAAGTATACATCTGGGTTTAGCTATAGTGCCAGGAAATAGTATAAAGCATCTTCTATTCTTGAGTGTCTTCTTAGTAGTCGCTAAGTCTATTTATAATTATTACTTGCCAAATGTTTTTCTCTTTCCGAATACAGGATACGTTATCTTTGACAAATCTATAGCCAACACGGATATACAAATTCCCATGATGTTTATTACATCGTTTACTAGTTAATGACATAAGCTTTCAACTAAACAACTTTATGAAAAGTTGACATTGTCGTATTTAAAAGACAAGTTGACGCAATATTCGGTAATGTTATTATACAATTAACCAGTAAGATGATAAAGAAAATAGATAAATGTGACAATCACTGACACCGACAGTGTCAAAGTACTCGTATTTCTTATTTAGACCATAATCTTTTGGTAACATTTAAAAAAAAACTGTTTTAACATTACTACAAAATAAAATAGACAACACAAAAAGTACAGTAACTTTTATTTTTATTTCTTACAATAAATACTTTGAAATTCTTGTAATAAATTAACTAGAAGGGTGAGGAAATACTAGAACAAAATAATTTAAAATCTTACAATAATTGTAGAGTTAGGAAAGGTTTTGACTGGCAAAGAATGCTAAGAGGAATTAATTCTGTCTTTTTTTATATAAGTCTTTCTATAAATTTCTTAGGCCAGCATAGTGACGGCGACTAGGGCAGCTGTGAACGGACTTGTTTTTTCAGTCGTCATCACTCTTGGACCTCCTCTTGCTTATTATCAGGCGGAGTGAGGTCAGATGTCGTGTCTCAATAAAAAAAAGTTTGAAGTTTGATTTGTAAATATTTTACGTAAACTTTTCATAAATAATTAACTCTTTATACAAAAGAAAGGTATATGAATACCGAATATGAAAAAATAATGTGGACCAAACGAGAATAATCTTTACGTTACAACTATACCGATACCGAATATGAATACCGAATATGAAAAAATAATGTGGACCAAACGAGAATAATCTTTACGTTACAACTAGATAGTGGTTCCGGATTGAGTCTGCTACCTTCCCAATGGGTGATTATGTTATTTTGTGACCGGTGTGATTTACGTAAATTATTTTTAGTTACATGAAAGGGTAGGAGGTAGAAAGTTCTTGAATGAAGACAACGTACAGGAAAACTCAGCGTAGGAAGCCTATCCCAAAAGGTAGACTGACGACCTGCTAAAGATGGCCAGTAACTGCTGAATGCATGCCGCAAAGTGGAGATCATTGGGTAAAGCCTGTGTCCAGCAGTGGACGACTGATGGCTGACAAGATGATGATGATAACTGAAAAGTAAATTTTACTCATATTGTTAAAAAGCTTACAATGCTTTACAGGCCTTTGCATTAAGCTACTTGTCTTGGTTTATATTTCTTCTAATAATTATTTTTTTTAATGAGGTAAGAATTTTGGAGTTAGCATGTCTAACGTTACAGATTAAATGTGAATGTGAAGGAAACAACATAATTGTGTATTGTGTCAAGATCGGGAAGTAGCGAAAACCTATCCCTGAAATAGAAATATCACAATTCGATGGATTGATTAAACAAGCAAATTAGCTTGCTGGCTTGCAAATATTTTGCTGGTCATCCCAGTAACTCATCGTCATTTTCAGAACTAATGTCGCATTGTCAACGAACTAATGTATGGTAATGGTAAAGTCAGTAAACTACCACGGGTCATGTTTATTAAAAAAAAACATTTAGTTTGATAATAAAAAAACTGCAATTACATCAAACCTTAAGTTAATTTCCGCGTTAGAATTAGTAGAATACTTTTACTTTCGTTGTTAATTATTTTCCGTCCGTTTCTAAATCGAAGGTGGAATTTATTAATCAAGTAGTTTCTTAGTAGGCTCTATTAATTGATTTAAACTTTCATTCTGAACTTAAGCTTTCTAGCATTAGCTAGTATTGTTTATGGTTATTAACAATGTAAATAAATGACTGCATGAATCTATACTACAGTATCTAAGTAATGAAGTAATTTCACAGGAGAATTTAAATCGTGTTGGCTACCGAAAATTGTCTGCGACAACAGCGGTATAATGTCTTCTACAGCATCATTATCTTGTTTACTAATTAACAGACTTGTATGCCTTTCCAATTTTCCCATAATTTCCTTGGTTTCGGCTTAGCCTGCTCTAGAATGGACCTGCAGTATTTGATATATGCCCATCTGGCAGGGGCATTCTTTTTTTTTCTTTTTTTTGCTTCTCGGTATATGACAGCATCCCGCCTGATATTAAGCTTAGGTGCAGTCCATAAATGAAGAAGATTGCTGTGTAATAACTATAAGGTAGCAGTCACATCCACTATGCCGGCCACTTTTAAGCAGATCTCGAGACGCGACTGGGTCACATTCTGTACGCATAAAAGTTACGGTACCTCTCCGTAACTGCTTTCGGCAAACTGGGCATCTAAACACCATCTGTCTGCCTACAACTAGACACGAAGAAAATATCTACCTCTTTATATTTTATTAATATGTATTTATTTTTGATATTTACAGTGATATCGTAGTGACATCTTAGGTTATTTTGATTTGTGCAGCTAAATAAGTGTTCGCATATAGGTATAATGTTGAAAATGACAATGGATAATAATAATAACATTTTAAAGATTGATCAATCATTTTCACTGATCAGCGATTTCATGTCTGCTTTCTTAGTTCACTTTCACGATGCTAATGATGACGAATGCATTGGTAGCACAATATGGTAATTCAATAAAGTAAGCTATCACACATCTCACTATTGTTAATATGTCACCTTTCCTTTTCTTAATATTCTTCTTTATTATTTTCTTGATTTTGCGCGAACATTGATTAATGAATTAAAAAAATATATGCGGCTTACTATCGCGTTTATTTTGTTTTAGATTTTACATTTTTTTTTATTATTCCGACGTTTCGAGCGCTTTGCAGCCATCGTAGTCACGGAGAGACTGAGGTGTTGGTCGTCCTATTGGTTGATGCTGTTATTGTTCCAAAACTACCCCGTTTGATGTTTTGATTTTGTTCATCCAATAGGACGACCACACCTTAGTCTCTCCGTGACCACGATGACTGCAAAGCTCTCGAAACGTCGGAATAATAAAATAAATAAAAATCTAAAACAAAATAAACGCGATACTAAACCGCATTCATTCTTCTTTAATATCAATAGTTGTAGGTAGGTACTTATTATTTTGATATAAGTTATCATCATTAATTTTACGCCTAGATATTAGCACTTCAGAAAAACGCAATTCCTTCTGCTTAGTTGGAGGAGAATATATTATGATCAATTAATCAAATTATCATTTAGGGATAGGCAGAGACAAAATATTACGAATATATTATCGATTTATTTTCGGCAAAACTAAATTCCTATCAAATTAAACGTAGATGTTATAACTACACTCTTGAGCTCACAATTGATCTGTGGCATTCGTGTAATCAATCAATCAAATTGTCACGCCTTTTCCTATAGGGATAGGCAGAGACAATGGAGCGCCGCCTTCGCTTCCCTCACATACACAATTCTTTTCACACCAGCTCTACGGTTATGGGCACTATACCTAGTTCCCATAACCGCTTTCTAAAAAAAACTTACACAAATTACCCCTAATTTCTCAGCGGCACTTTCCACGATTCTGACACAACGTTCTCGTTTTCCTCACATACACAATTCGCATTATACAATTCCTATTTCTTTTCTTTAGGTATCTTTATAATCAATCCATATTTATTCCACGTTTCCATAGATCACGATGATTCGCTTTCTCAAGCGTCACGATTTCTTAAGATCCATAAATGTTGTTTACGCGTAAAATACATTGTAAGCCACTGGTAAACCACCATTTTTATACACTGCTTTCGTAGTTTTAGTATTATTGTCCCATGACATCTGACCTCGACCCGCCTGATGATAAGCAAGAGGAGGTCCAAGAGTGACGACGACTGAGAAAACCAAGATTGTTCACAGCTGTTACTATGCCGGCCAAAGGTGCTTCTTCACGCATCGCTTGAAGGATCCAAGATCATAAGATGGAGAGAATACATAGGCAAGCAAAACTGTATTGAAAATAATACAGTTTTAAATAGAAAGACGTCCTCAAGAAAGCTAGGTTGCCTAGTGCCCATAATAGTAGAGCTCGTATGAAAAGAATAGTGGATGTGAGAGAAGCGAGGGAGTTGTGTTAGGATCGTGGCAAGTGGCGCTCCATTGTCTTTGCCTACCCCTGTGGAAAAAAGGCGTGACAATTAATTGATTGATTGATAAATAGAAAGAATATTTTAAAATATAGAGCTTTATTGATTGATTTATTACATATCATAACGTAATTATTATAACTGTGCGTATGTCAATGTCCAAATACCATCATTCATTTTGTATGGGGACTTGGGCTTAATTGTATTAACAGGTAAACTGCATTTTAAAATAGTTTGATGTGTGAAGATTACAATATAATTGGAATTTATCCTTTATTTTGCATAGTTTAGGTGTGCAAAATGATCAAACTATAAATATGACAGTTCAAAGCAGAACAAAAATGGCGTTGATTGACAGATAATAAAAAATCCATGTCTTATTTTCCAAATAACTTAATTGCACAGCAATTAAAAGTGTTATTAGTTTTATCAATACAAGTATCAAAACTACCATTTATATATTTTTTCATCATTGGACATTACAAAAGTAGTACATAGAAACCCAAAAGAATGATGTCCTTTCAAGAGAGCTCGAGAAAATCGTGCTGACGGTGCGAGCAAGAGCCCAAGTGTACAAAGCGGACAGGTGAAATTGCTGCAAACCTAATGGCCAAATTTTTCTGCTTTCTGCTGAGACAATGCATATAATGCTAAAAACTAATATAGAAAACTTTACTGTATAAATCAAATTGTCACACCCTTTTCCCACATAGGCAGAGACAATGGAGTGCCACTTCCACGAACCTGACACAACAGTATCAGTAATTTCTTATGAAATAATTACCTACTAAAGATTGGTGGCCAGACAGTTAATGGTCATTTACCCAATCTACCGATTCCAACTATATAGGCCTGCATAGCGGATGCGAATGTTACTTGCAGTCGTTTAACTGTGGTAGCAGTCGCCTCTATTTATGGACCTTACTCCAGCCTAACATCAGGCTAGTGGTGCTGTAATATGTACTTCATACATTTTCCACAATACAAAATAAGCCCTAGACATAAGAAAATTTACTTTTATAAAGAAGTATCGATATCCAATACCCTTAATACAGGGGAATCGTTGTTATAATTTTATTTATTAAAGTTTAATTAACCAATACAGCTTAAAGGCGGCACTTTGCCAACAGAATGAACTCAAATGACGTACGCAAATTTCAAAATGTAAGATACAATTTAAATTAACTGAACACAACATGGCCGTGACTTGATTGTAAAATTATTCCAATTTAGTAAGAAAATATTTTAACACAATATGTTCTTTTTACACTTTTATTTTATTAATTATTATGTTTTTTGGTATATTCTAATGCACTGAGCACTGTGCAATATCTATGCAGCACCAAGCAAAACTAACCACTGATTTTAAGAATTAAAGTGAAATCTTTTGGGTCACCCCCGTTTAATATGCCTGCTATATTAAGAAGAAAATTAGAAAAAAAACGTAAATTATGTTATAAAGAATAAGTAAATCCAAGTACAGTTTCCGACGTAAAGTAATCTACGGCTTTGGAAAAAAATATTATTATTAGTATCTGCTTTGTAGAGCATCACTCAGTCTGTATCTACAAATATTTGCCGTTTTATCGTTGGCTCATGTCATGTGCAAAAGAGACCACGCTTTACAAAGTCGAAACTCGATGGTAATACCATCGTACATGTTTTAAGTATGTAGTACGTATAAAGAAACTAATCGAATAAATAGGAATTAACAAAAATATAATGAATATAGCAGTTTATATACTATTTTTACTAACTCCGTAACTTGTCATAAAAGTAAAGTTTGTTCTAAATTCATATTAAAGTATTGAAAACTTCTGTTATGGACGGATGCACATCACCAGCACGTGCCGGAAGCTTAACCACACTACAGGTTCGCAGAAGTGCCGCCAAATAAATATTGACCAAAGTATTCCTAAATCAAATATAAGTTTTATTTTTGCCACAATAAGAATCAATTTCGAATAGAATTATTTTAATCGTAAATTACCAAAAATGTTGTAGGTTATAAACGTGAATCTGCACCGGTATTTTTGCCTTTGGACAAGTTTCTTCATAAAAGGTTATGGCCGAAATAAATAAGTGCTAAAAAATTTCACCACCACTTTATGGGAATGTAAATTGAAAACCAAAGCCTACTTTTATAATTATATATTTCACGATGAATGACGATGAACACAATTATTACAATGTTTTCTTTTTCACATATAATCATTTATTCTCCATATCCAACAAAATAATTGTATTTTTATTTTATTTTGTATATTTTATAGTACTTCGTGCTCGCGACTTATAGCCTTTTATTTCGCAAGATTACAGTAAATTATTCTAAATAATACGCTATAATCCAGCATTATAATTTTTTTATTTTTTTAGCAAAGCTTTACGCTGTTTTAATTTAATTAGGTACGCCTATCTACAGTGGAATTTAGTCAGCTATAAACTTTTACTTCTCTCAAAAAACTCTACAAAAGTAGAACACAAACAAAAAATGAGCAAAACTAAAACAGTACTATTGTTTTGATTAAAGCATTATGTCATTATCCGATTAGAAAAAACAGATCAACAAAGTTCAACCTATAGACTATCTATCTACTAGACGCCTGCATATGAAAGCTACAATGCGTTCACAATTGGAATTATTTATCGAAATTAGGTATGTACTCTTACAATACTAACTAATTGAATATTAACTAATTGGTCCTTGTTCTACTCTTGTGCTGGGCCCATAAACTGCTGATATCAGGTTAATACCGTAGTTAATGAATACAGCATTTACTCAGACTCTTTATTTTTTATTGTCGCTCGACTTGTCTGATGGTAAGTAAAGTGAGATCCAAAAACGCCGACTAATAAAACTATGAAAACGAGAAAAGTTGCCTCAGTCACTATCCTATTCCTGCAAGATGACTTTTCACACTTCGCTTAAAGCAAGGCTGCTCAACCCCAGGCCCGCGGGCCACAGTATGGCCCGCGAAAGATTTTTAAGTGGCCCGCGCAAGTATGGTTTGATAATACGCACCAAATTAAAAAAAAACGCTGCGCACAGTACAGCCCGTAACTAACGCTAATACTTCTCATTGGCGTTAGATGAAACTTTAATGAGTTGGCTAAAATTGACGAAAATTGGAATGTGCAAGATTTATTAGAAGTCTGTCAGCTAGAAAGTACAACCCAAGGAAAAGACATCCTTAATTTTCAAAAATATATTTAATGCATTAATATACATATAAGGAATGCAATAGAAAAGCGTTTATCGTGGGACAAATTGATATCTATTTGCACTGATTGTGTGGCTTTGTTACAGCATTTCTTAGGTCGAAATTTATTTTTGTATGATTGCATTATCCACCAGGAAGCCTCGTGTCCTTGCACACAAGGCTTTGGAGTTGAATGACATTATGGATCCAGTAGTACGATGCATAAATAACATACGTGCAAAAGCTCTTAACAGACGTCAATTCAGACTATTATATGAAGAAGAAATCAGAGAATATGGAGAGTTACAACTGTACTGTGCTGTGCGATGGCTTTCAAGGGGCAGCATGTTGAAACATTTCTTCAACTAGCGAGAACAGGTGTTGCAATTTTTAGAGCAGAAAGAAAGAATTTCTGGAAATTGGTTCCAAAAGGAGAATTTCCAGCAATAACTGACCTGGCGTTACAGTTTTTAAGTAGTTTGGATTAACATATCTATGTGAAAAGGTTTTTTCAGATCTTAATTATGTAAAAAATAAAAAGCGCACATCCTTAACTGAGCAACATACGAGTATTTGTGACTTGTTGTTACTGTCATCGTTTCTTAATGATTGAGTTTTTATTGCGCTTGTCCTGAAAGTAACTAAAATAGCTTTCCTATTTGTGGCCCGTCATTAACAACTGAATCCACCGTTTGGCCCGACTCCTCAAAAGGTTGAGCAGCCTTGGCTTAAAGGATCCAATGATACTCGTAGGATGGGGAAAACACAGAATTTATATTTATTTCACAAAGATATTAAGTTCACATTCAGTGTCTTGATTTTATCTACATTATTCTGAGGTAATGTATTCTAGACAACTTCTAACATTTTAGGCCGTTAATTTTTCTCTCTAGTTTCTAATACTACATAGCTGTTTATGGTCTGTGGTTCAAACAAACATTCGAACACTGATTGTTTTCTTTCGCAATGACAGTTCTAAGTAATGTCTGTTGAGAGCTATCTGTTAATATTACCATTGAGGCAATTGCTTACAAAATAAGGATGTAGGTTATATTTAAAATAATCTGAACTGTATAACCTATACTACTTTTACGAGAAAACCTAATTCAAAATGACTCATTTTAAACTAAACTATAATTTAAGAAAATTTCAAAGTTTTAGTCTAAGATTTTGCTAAGACTGTTTTTTATTGTTGCTGTTTTCATTTAGCCAAAACCCAAAAGACTGAACATAAAATGAAATTGAACAGTCCAGTTCCATGGGTTTGTCAAAAAGCCATGGAAATATAAAATTTGCAAAATTTAAGTGGGGCAGCTCATCTCTGTCGCATGTCTGATACATTATGGGCAAAGTACACTACTGAGTAGACGCATTCGAATTTAACTTATTCGAAACTTCAAAGCAAAACACATTTAGCATAAAACAATAAATTCCCCGTGATTTGATGACAGCCCTCACTTGACTCCCTGTTGCAAGTTTTTTTTTTATTGTGTCTCGACATCTGACCTCAAAGAAGTGCTCTCAAACAAGTTTAATGTCAGACTAAGTGGAATAGCTCATGCACAAGGACTCTAAAACTTTAACATACATGATTTTCACCAATACGACACATGATCAAAAAAAAGAATACAACAAATAAGTAAACGACATTTTTATTGAGACGCGACATTTGATCTCGATTTGCCTTAATGGTACACTAAGCAAGGGGATCCAAAAGCACCAATGACTAAAAAACGATTTAGTTTACGGCTACCTCAGTCGCCGTCACTATGCAAAGCTAAAAATCTCTATAAATAAACTTAAAACCTCAAAAACGACTAGAAGTTTACTAAACGTTAGTTAAGCTATAAATACAAAACAATGTTCACGTATAACATTACCAAGTGAATGCAGCTTATAATTATTTGTATAACGCTAAAGGAATAAGTAAGAGAATTCCTGTGTCAAGCGAGAAATTATGCTAAAGATGCGTGGAGCATTGCCGACAAAGAACCGCCATTTGTCACAGTACATATTCATTTAGCACTCATACAATGTAATGGAACTATACTTTGTGTCCAACAATGTTACAGGCCATTTAATACTTACAATGAAGCTATTAAAAAATCAAGATAATATTATTATACATTTTTAAAAATGCATGATAAATCAATCAATCAATTAATCATATTGTCACGTTTTTCCCTACCGTGATAGGCAGAGAGAATGGAGAGCCACTTGCCACGATCCTGACACAACTTCACATCCACAATTCTCTTCATACAAGTTCTACGGTTATGGGCATTAGGCAACCCAGCTTTATTGATGATGTCTTCGATTTGGTCAGAAAACACCCTCCTAGGTCTGCCTTACTTAACGCATCCATCCACATCAGATTTATAATTTCCTTTCGTCAATCTACTTTTACTCATCCTTTCCATGTGCCCAAACCATCGAAACATGAAAAATATAGTTTAATATTTTCATTTTATTTACATTTCAACAGTAAGCTACTAAAATACTTGTATCATAGAAACATGACAACCAAAGTACATGTGTATTAAAGATACATTGGTACAGGTAGGTGGTTTTGAACCCGTACTTATGGTTTATTAATAATTACTACTACTAAAGTTTGAGGAAGGTAAGTTTTGTTAGTTTGAGCACAACGAAAGGTTAGATGTGTACAAGAGATTTATAGATCAGATATAGGCGAAAAGATTAAACGGGGACATCACAGAAATTTGTTGAAGATTACAAGATAAAGGACATTATTAAATAATCAGAGATCTGCAATAGCTATAAAAGAATTGTGAATGTAAATACTCGTATTAACGGGAAAGTAATGTTAGGATCGTTAAAAGTGACGCTTAGCTGTCCATCCCTGTGACATATTGATTGTTTAGAAATGAGTGCAAATGGGGCACTGGGTTGATTGGGGCCTTGTGGAACTGATCTCAAAACGCGATTAAGCCACTTCACAGTCTATATAATTGTGTTTGCCTACCCCCGGTCAGCAGACTGGCCAGGTAGATATAAAATATGGATGGAAAGTGTTCTTGAAAATGGATATATTTATTAGACCTAATTGAAAGTTTTTGTAAGGTTATCCAATTAATCATAGCAATAAATTAATTATTCTGTTAATAATTAAAATACATTCAAAATGTACAATTTATATTTTCATTACAATGATAAATTATTTGCAAATAAATGACCTTTATACACTTGTTCATTTGACAATGGCCCCAAATGAGATTAATTGCTTTTCATAATTCAACTTGGACAGCTATAAAATTACTTGTTTTAATAAATATACTGTTTTTTATATAATTATGGATCTACATACAGCGCACCGCCTGATGTTAGCTGGAGTGCAATCCATGAATGGAGGTGACTGCCAGTTCAGTTAAAAAACTACAAATCACAGTCGCACTGATACCGGCCTAGTTGGAACCGGCGACTTTCAAGCTGATCCTGATACGCGATTAAGTCGCTTCACGGTTTGTATACTTGAAAGTAGTGGTACTACCTGGATCGGCAGAGTAAGCAATGGCCACCAACTGTCTGCCTACCACTCCTAAAATCAAATAATTAAATACTATAGATATTACTAGTTATCGTACCAAATCGGAGACATCCTCAAGAAAGCTGGGTTGCCTAGTTCCCGTAAACAAAGAACTTGTATGAAATTATAGATTATAGATGTGAGCGAAGCAAGAAAGTTTCATGATCAAGGCAAGTGGCGCTTCATTGTCTTTGCCTATCCTTGTGGAAAAAAGACGTGACAATTTGATTAATTAGTAGTAAATTAATTTGTTAATTGTAAATTGTCAGGTAAACCAAGCATAATTTATTACCTAATTACCACCTTTTTTTATAATACAATAGGAGTAAGTTACGTATAGTTTCTTCAAACCTGAAATAATAAAAAGAAAAAGCTTTCATGTTTTTTTTAAATGTATTTTTATGAATTAATTACTTTAAAAAAATTACTGATTCTGATAAAACTGCTTACGCGTAGAATGTTACACAATTTTCACTTTATTTTTACTATCTATTACTCGTATTAAATAAAAACATGGAACTCAACGGAAAATATTAAAGTGAAAGTGTTGTAATTATCTACTTGCAGTGTGCCGTGATCAGAAAACCCATCGAGCATTATTAATTCACCAAAATGATTTAAGGGCTTTTGACCTGAACACCTCTCGCTTGTAAAACTTTCTTAAATCGATAGTCACCGGTTTTGGGAATGACATTAATTGTAATTGCTTTAATATGTTTAATAGTGATATTACTACCAATTATTTTAAATAACTGGATTATGTCATATTTAAAGGTTTTACACGTTTTAAACTCTAAACTTTCATATATAATAACAAGACGTAAAAACAGTAATAAGTCAAGAAAAATAATAAAATATTATTGAAGCAATAACCATTAATTAATGTTTATTTATTCAAGTATCAGTAGGTAACATGTCGATATCTTCTATCACTGCTTACATTAGTCAGACTTAAACAAAGCAATCTATTAATTAGCTGGTATGTGTCCTTGAAAAAATATAAATACAAGCAAATTAAAGGTTGCACTGGACGACCCAACCAACAATTATAATTTTGACAGACAAATTAGACGGTTCAAATGTTCATGATTCTCACATATTAAAAATGCTTCTAAAGTTCGTGTAGATATCGCGGATCGCAGGGCACAAGGAGGCGCAACTGGCGACCACGGTGACTCATGGCGGCCTCGGGGTCAAGAGCACATTGCTGCCTGCCTACCTGAAGAGCATGATGGCATGAAGGCAGCCTGCAGCGATAAGAGATATCGACGACACATGGTAATTTTAACTGTCAAACAAAGTCTCGTGTCTGCCAACGTAAAAGCTTCTTACGCATTAATTTATTCAATTCGACCCCGCCTATTTAATAATGTGATTTATATTTCAATTGTATAAAGGATACCTTGGTTATTTGTGACGCTATAAGGAAGGCTTCCTGCTGAAGTGTCCCACACGGAAACTTTTGTTCGTAAAATCAAATGATGTTTATTGCACATGTAGGTTTAAGTAAAAGTGTCTAGTGTTGAGAATAATAAAGGCTAATGTTTTAGTTGTTTTCATTGAGCGATCGCCCACGCTGGTGCCTTTCGCTTGCACCACACCCGCACACGTGACCAGCGAACCATTCCTCACTGATGAACTGAGATGGAGCACTTACATTTGCCATTCATTACGAGCTCTGTGAGATGTAAAGAATCGTTTGAGAGTTCTTTTTGTTTTAACAATCCTTCAATTCTTATTAAAGCTTTTGTTAACTCGTAGGTATTCATTTCCTCAGACATTTATTGGTTTCTCATCTCCTTTTGTACTCCTGCTTTAACCACAAAAGTTTTTTTCTTTGGTTTTATTTTTACACTTTAATGCCCGCTCTAGAGTAGTATATATTATGGGCATTACTCATACTCAAGGTCTGAATAATAAATATTAATGATTCTATTGAAAAACTAAGTAATATTATGTTCACTGGAAACTTATTAAAAACGTCATTAAGTGCAATCGTTTAAGCAACAATAGTTTCATAGGTGCTCGCTCTGCTTTTTACGACAATCATTCATTATTTAACTAATTGAAGATGACCTTAATAACCAAAAAAATTTAGAATAAGTAGTACTCATATATTATTTTCTTTTTACAATAATTCAATGAAAAAAATTATATCGATTGAAAGAGTGGTGATAGGTGGTCATTTGCCCAGTATGACGATCTGAGGGTAATACCGCCACTTTCAGACATTTACCTCCTCTATTTATGGACAACACTCCAACTTAACATAATGCGGGATGCAGTCATGTGACGAGTCATAATGAATAAAAATACCGGTATTGTCTATTAAAGTATTAAAACTTGTAACCTATTGTTACTATTATAACACGAGTATGCTACTAGGCTACCGAAAGTGAGATTCTATTATTGTAGATCAATGAAAAAAATCCAACCTATTACGGTACAGGTCGTTAGAGCGACTCGTAAAATTTATAATACTTTTTTACGAGTCTTGTGCTGTCGTGGTCAAAACCTGTTTATGTGGCGGAGGGCCGGCCACACACCTTGCCTCGTGCTTAGAGCTCTCAAGCCGACTATATGATCAGACTCGCTGAGATAAATGTCAGTGCCCACGGGGAAATTGACTCTAACATACTGTAAGCAGAAACACAATAGAAAATTGTTTTATCTATAAAATGCAGGATATTCTTATCGTCCTTTTGGTCCTTTCAAACATGGGGAACTTTTTTTAAGAATCAAAGTTGTTTGGTAAAATCTACTTTAAATCTAATGTATAAGAGTGATATTTGAGGAATTGGCATTATCTTTTATTCAATGTTTTTAAAATTTAGTCGATGTTATCGTGTTTAATTTATGTATCATGTAAGAAAGCAACCTGTCTCAATAGAATGTCAAAATAGTTTAATGAGAACAATGATGTAGAAAGTGTATTGAGAGGTTGTTTCTTTTAATTTTATTTAGTTCCTTATCATCACGTTCAATCAACTGTAATCCTTTACAACCCAAATGGGAGGGAAACGTTTGAAAGGAAAGTTTTGCACAATACTTTTACCTAACTTAAGTTAAACACTAATTAGAAAATATCTAAAAGTTTACTTTTACAAGAATATTTCTAAAATGAAATTTATTTTCTCTTGATTAATGTCCCTCCGTGTTTATGTACTCGTATTATAATGATTTGTAGAAGAGACATCAATATAAACGATGCCAATAAAGATTACATTAAAACTACATTAATACCACTTTATAACCTCTGTGAACGCCGATTCGCATCTATCATTCAGTAAATACAATTTATAGGTCAAAGCCTTTCCGTTTACAATGAATTTTCGCCCATATTTACATTCGCAAACGAGTAAACTTAGTACAGATTAGATTACCCACATAGTTAGTTTGATAAAGTTAACCACAAAATAGATTTTGTGGTTAATTGTCTTGTTTAACAAACTTAGAACAAATTTCTAACAGAATTTTCAATTAAAATGTACCTATCAGAAATGTCTTAATCAGACTTTACCGCCTATACCACGGAAAATGTTTAACCTTGGAGGAGCTGGAGAACAATGTTTCTACTTCGACTTTCGATTGTTTTCTTTGCAAAACAATCGAAAAGTAAAATGCTTCACCTGCCTATGTATTCTCCTCATTCTATTAAAAAAGAGTAAAAAATAGTGACGTCGACTGAGGCAGCCGTAGAAAAAAACTGTATATAGTCGTCGGCGCTCTTCCACCTCCTTTTGCTTACCATTAGGCAAGTCGAGGTCAGATGTCACGTGTTAAAAAAAAATACTTTTAATGAATGCGTCTGACGCAGTAGCTTTAAGTTTGCACTAGCATGCGTTAGCATGATTCCTCGGAAACCAGAATGAGATCACAGAGTGAACAAAATGTCATCATCTGATGGATTCCATGTGCCATTAAAAACGCCGTCAAAACATTTTCATGCAACAATGACTCATCTTGGCATTTACCACCCATGGCTTTACAAAGAAACTGAGATGGATTATCAGAAATTATGCAATAAGCGCACTGGCTGTCTGTTCACATGAGCTTCACACACTTTCCCTGAGACACTACAGAGACCTGAGACCAAGAAGACGGACCACCCAAGGAGATGACATCGGAGATACTTGAAGGGGCTATCGTTTCTTATACTCTTATGTCCTACATTATCTTTATATTTATATCTTTATTACTGAAACTGTATAGGATCTATAGCACAGTTTTAATTTATTTCAATAATTAAATTAGCGTAGAAATTTTTGCTGCATATATGCCTTTTTTATTCCTTTTTACTTTTCTTTTTATTGTGACTTGACATATGACAGTTTTCCGCCTAATGTTAAGCTGGAGTGCTATCCATGAATAGAGGTGACTGCTACTACAATTTAATAACTGTAAGTAGCAGGCACATCCACTATCCACTACCGGCCTAATTGTAACCGGTAACTTACATGCTGATCCCGAAATGCGCCTAAGTCACTTCACTGTCTGTATACTTGTAAGTGCGCTTATATTATTAAATATACATTTCTTTTTTAATAGCTATATCATACCACGACTTTAGCTAATTAACCAGAATCATACATAAATGTCACAATTCAGCAATTCGTCCCTCACTTCAACTGATGCAACTTTTTCTTTCATTTTCTCAACTTTCGTTTGTTTTACAAATTTTAATGATCTCTAAAACGCTCCCACACTGCACCTCTTTCATACGGTCATAAACGTTTCTAGTAATTTACAAATTTTCCACCATAAAGTGTAAAATTTCTTATCGTTGGGAAACATTGTTAGATATTGTCGTATATGCAACTAGTTTTGTAAACATCTTGTGGTTATCGCTTATATTTGAAGTGGGATTAACGGTACATTTACGTGTTAGACATATTTCAACATCTCATTATCCTGAAGTGCCCAAGTAATGCAATAAAACTAGTGTTTCTTTGGAGAAAAGTTACTTGGCACGTACTTCTGTGGGCGTAGAAGATATTAATCCACAAGTTTTATTTACCGTTACATAAATTGTTACATCCTTTTTATTAATAACTTGCAAAAATAACAAGAACACAGTTATTTAAGTCTACAGTGACTTAATCGTGTTTAAGGATCAATTTGAAAATTGCCGGTTCTACTAAACAGGCACAGGGGATGCGACTACTACACGTACCTACAATCATTTAACTGTACGCATAAAATAGATGTATTTATGTATTCAAAAGTAAGGTCCTTGCCAATTGGTTGCTCACTCCACTATTAAATAACTATTCCTGTTTTTGTTTTCAATACTACCTTTTTGACTACCTTTGGGAATCCCTAGCCATTGAAACAGTGATGCTAGCAATAAAAATTTAATATATTGGTAAAAAATGAAGTAGCCACTTTTCCATTTACCTAATTTTCTAACCAATTCTGCCCATTTGTGGCTAGAGTCCATAGGTGGTGGGAGTCCTTTTGTGCTGGAGGCCCTAGGCTTATGTAGGCTATGCTTAAATGCGGCGCTGCTCCAGTGTGAAATCGCTCGAGTGACAATTTAAAAAAAAAACTATATCCAGACTAAACATACGAGTAATAACTAATTAAAGTATTGATCATTTCTTGTAATCTGCATAAATAATTGACGTAATTGTCATTAATTATTATGAAAACAAAGGCATAAATATTGTGAGCTACGGTGATTATAATTATTATTCGAATTAATATTTAAGATAAAATTGTATTCGCAATAGTAATTAGTCGTGCAAAATTTAATTTTACATCTCTTAGTTTGCGTGTCTCAAAACATCAAGTTAGTGTAGCGGTTAGTGGCGTGTTTCGAAAATACTGCCAATTTAAGATAAGTTTCCGCCTAACTTTATGTAACTTTATGGTACCGATTTTCGGATTACATAGTAATTTTTCCGTGAAATGTTTAGTTTTTTCCAATTGCCCAATAGTTATAGTTTCAAGTCATAACAGTATTGTAAAAATGTTGTTGTTATTGTCATAATAATAATTTTAACCTAAACTTAAGTTCTCATGGATGCATTAAACGAGGCAGATCCAGGAGGGTTTTTACCGACCAAATCGGAGGCATCCTCACGAAAGCTGGGTTGCCTATGTACCCAAAATAGTAAGCTTGTATGAAAAAAAATGTAAATGTGAGGGAAGCAAGGTCCAAGATCGCCGACCACTGAAAAACCGTTCCATGTTACCGTTGCCTCAATCGTCATCACTTTACCGGCCAAAAATTCGTTTTTACGCTTAAAATCCAAGATTATAAGATGAGGAATGACGCAAAGAAATTGTGACAACTCACAAGGTGTAAGAACATCGCCTGTAAAATAACAATTTTAATACATATGTATTTGCTTATAATATGTAAATAAACATGCTGTGTCACAAATTCACTGAATAAGTATACTCATGTTTATTGAGCAAAGATGTTTTTGCAACACCTAACTGGCAGCGTGTTTTTATTACCAAGAAATAATATTTAAAGTACACTTCGGAGTCCGTTTGACATGGACTCAAAGGGTCGATATACTTTTTCGATAAATAAGTATTTTCATATCTATATTTGGTATTTGGAAATGAAGACCTTCATAGATGTCTGAAGTGTTTGTTTAGTCATTCAATGTCATTCGAGAAATAATTTTAAGTCATTACACAGGATTTGGATGGAACTTACTCGCAATGCGTTCCATGAATAGAGACGACTGCTACTGCCGTTAAATAATTGCACATTTACTATGTCAGCCTATTTGAAACAGCTACTCAGTCCTTGCCTATCCCTGTGGGAAAAAGGCGTGACAATTTGACTTGACTTGACTTGACTTACTCAGTCGGAAGAATAATGACTGAGTCACTTCCTGCTGGGTTAGGTTGGGCAAGTTAACAAGATTATCGTCTCTCGTCGACGATTGGCAAAATTATAAAAGCTAGGCTAAATCCACCAAAATGAGACTATTGATGATAATGATCAAACGTGCCGTCGCACAGACGATATTGGTCACAACGATCAATAGTCTCGTTTTATTGCATTTAGCTTAGCTTTTATTATTTTGACAATCGCCGACGAGAGACGATAATCGTTTTAATTTGCCAATCTAAGCCCGCTGGTCTGTACATTTGAAAGTGGTTCGACCCTGCCTGGGTATTTTTCCTGCCTACTATCCTAAAATTCCCTTTATAAATTTTGGTTGTAAACTTAAACAACGTACTATTTAGTATACTTTGGCCAACTTTCCTCTCTGAGAACAAAAGACGCTCGTAAAGTAATACCCCGAAGTATGTATCGCTCTCGGTCTGTTTATTTTCAAAGCTCACTTTGCTAGTTTTATGCACGTGCTTTGTGCTGCGATACCACATTTATAGTTAAACATTTTTTTTACTTCTTTAACGTCTTTACCTAAAGTCCAATTTCTCACAAGAGTTGTATAGTCATATTTGTTGTTACCGTACACTTGCAACACTGAACATTGCTATGCCACTTTCCCACGAGCTCTCACGTCACCGCCCTCTTGTTTGTTGACTATGCTATAAAGATCTATACCTACCTAAACGTTTACGTCACCAAATATGTCACCCCACTACAATGGAAATATGATTACTGCCTTGCCTTTCCTAGTATACAAATATTTCCAACATTTCCAATATATCTTAAATGTTCTACTTTATAACATTAACAATTGCTTACAGTAGAACCCCCTATAATACGCTAATCCGGTTCGTGTTGAATGACTTCGTATTGTATGAGATTTTTTCCAAATTATTAAGACGCGTCTCTTGACCTCGACTTCCTATTGAAGAGTTAAAAGTCAAACATAGAAATTGAAGAGTTAGGGTAAAAGAATCCTGCATTAGCTGTTCAAACCCCAACGTGATTAACTTAATTATTATAAACTCGCTGTGCCCGCGACTGCGTCCGCGTGGAATAGTTATTTTGGGAATCATATTAATTTTTTGTTTACCTACCTGCTCAGCTTTATTATAAATTACCTATAGCTGTTACCCGCGACTTATTTTAGACGATTAAATTACGTAACTAATAGAATATATTTTAAAATAGTTTTAAAAAGAATATATTTTAAAGTACTTCTGCGTAAATTATATTTTCAGTTTTATTTTCTTGTGCGCAAAACTCGCAGCCGCTTTGCAGCAGCAGTCTGCCGAGAACGCTGAGTCCTTTTTCTAGGCATTACAGTGACGAAGAAAGAACGAAGGAAATGAAAACTTAACCAAACTAACTGTATGCTTAAACTAAAACCTAACCTAATAAGAATTGTAAAACTTAACCTTGAAAGAATATAGATGACACCTACAGGTATTATTTACAACAAAACAAAAAAAAGTGCTATTGTGAAAATATTAGAAACAAAATACTATACTTAAAACAAACACTACTCACTATAGAGAAAACTACTACAAAATGAAATTATATATAAAAAAGGATTTTGCACGATGATATTATATCGTAAAAACAAATTAACGCTGCATTCAACCGATCAGTAGGGAGTCGACCGCATAGTATGCTAGTCTGTCAATAAGCGACGCGCCCCTCCACTTTATTAGTTTATTTAAATGTGTGAATGCAAATATTACTAACTATACTATTAAACTTCATCACGTTCGTTCCTCCTTTGTGTCTAACCAGCAACTGAATAACCAATTACTGCATTTTCGGTGTGTTTTATCCATATTTTATATTTGCTCGTATGCGTAAATGCAGTGGAGGGGCGCGTCATTTCGGCTTAGACAGACTATACCTCGTAGAGCTACACCCCCCTCCGACTCGCCCGCAAGCACCGCCTCTCCTAGCCCGCCGGTTAGCGCTCATCATGCGACGCGTGTGAATTTTGTTTCAGAGTTATTTTAAAATTGTATTATCTTATAAGATGTTTATTGAAATTAAGTGATGTCAATGACAATTTTGTTCACAGTTAAATACTCTTAATTAATAACACATTTATTTCGATAAAGAATAATATTATTATGTTAATACAACTCTGACAAATAATTTGTAATAATGCATTAATTTAGACCAAATTTGACTATCATAAAAACGGTTATTGTGAGTTAATCTTAAAAGATAGACATATACGGTCGTGGACATTTTTTTAGATAATTTAAAGAAGAATAATTCTTTCATACATATTTTTTGGGTATCTCGAACGGTTTTCGCAGCGTACGCAACGGAAACCCTCAAAGACGAATAATATTTCCCGTTTTTTCCACATTTTCAACTGTTTCTTCGCTTCTATAAGTCGCAACGTAATGTTTTATAGCCTAAAGCCTTCCTCGATAATTGATCTATCCAACACAAAAAGAATTTTTCAATTCGAACCAGTAGTTCTTGAGATTAGCGCGTTTAAACAAACAAACAAACAAACTCTTCCGCTTTATTATATTAGTATAGATAGTATAGATCATCACCAGTCTATCAAACAATTATAAGAAATGCCGACGTTTTAACGACAACCATCTAATAACTGGTCAGTATTCTAGTGATACCGACTTGGACCTACAGTTTAACTTGCCATCCGAAACTTTAGTGGGGAGTAATATTTTTTTGCCACAAGCGGGTGACCCAACACAGACCGTGCCTCTTATTGCTTAACTCGTGTTATCGAACGATCTGCATGTTCAGCACACAGCTACGAACCCACTTGTTAAAAATTACTTCCTTTAATAAATTAGGCTTATTAGAAAACAACATATTTTATTGTAGTTGCATAAATATATATTCTACGAATCTAACGAAAAAAATCCGTAGTATTTTTATTAACTACAGCATATAGGCATACTTGTTTCTAGTAAATACGGAACCATATTGTATGCATAAATAAAAACCGTGCGCAATCAAGATTAAAAAAAGAAAATATAGAGGTTGTTGTGTTGAGGCGATTCCATTGCAGTGTCATAATTATTTGTTCTTGATTTTGTTGTTGTGTTTGTGTTGATAGACTACCGAAATAACGCATAGTGGCAAAAGAATCGCAAAGGCTTGGAGGCTTTGCGAAAATATTTGTAATTAACAAACTTGGGGTTTGGTTTACATTTGAATCATTTTACCGTGTTAGCCGTAAAACACGAAATCAAATGACATTTATACCAATAGCACAGTGCGCGTAAGATGTGGTTTGAATGACGATGTAGTGACAAGGATTGACAAAGAAAATGCTTCGATGGTTTGGGCACATGGAAAGGATTAGTGAAAGTATGTGAATGGAAACGTTAAACAAGGCAGGCCCAGGAGGGTGTTCGCCGACCAAATTAGACACATCCTCAAGAAAGCTAGGTAGAAAGCCCATAACCATAGAGTCTGTATGAAGAGAACTGTGAATGTGAAGGAAACGAGGGAGTTGTGTCAGGATCGTGGCGAGTAGCTTTCCATTGCCTCTGCCTATCCTTGTGAAAAAAAGGCGTGACCATTTGATTGATTGAATTCATACGAATCTGTCTTATTATATTATGCACCCGTGTTATAGAGGATCTACTGTATTATGATTTGATTCGCGTTTCGTGTCGGCTTAAATAGGAAACTTCTATATAATATTCTCAGATGATAAATTTACAAACATTGCAACCTAGATATTTAGAACAATATTAACGATTGCGATTGATGTTGACATTTGTTACAATGGAATTTATCATTGTTCCATGGTTCTAATCGTTAGACCTTTCCGTACAAGCTGACACGCTCATGATTAATTTAATATCTAAACTTAAATTCAAAGTAATACCGATCAAGATATCAAACTATAAAATGAGATAAAACTTTCTACGTCAACTTTATATTAGTAATAAATCTCGTTATAAATTTTACTATTCGTCACTATTTCACCGTCAAATGAATTGTAAATTTCGAGAATTTCTCTTGATTGATACTGACGTGAAATAATGCTCCTAACGTGAAAAGTTCTCCTTTAGAGTTTCTAAAATAATTTATTTTAAAACAACTATAATCTTGTATGAAAAGAATTGTGGATGCGATGTAGTTGTTTCAGGATCATGGCAAGTGACGCTCCATTATCTTTGCCTATCCCTGTGTAAAAAGAGCGTTACAATTTAATTAATAATTTGATTCTATATAAGTAATATGTATATTTCTAGCTGATCCCTAAAGGCGACTAAGTCTTTAAGTTTACCTGTAAGTGGTGAATGTAAATGTTATCATATTAAAAAGAACTAATATGATAAAAAATAGCTACCTATATGAAGCGATATCTATAATGTTTAAATATCAAAGAAAAAAGCAGAAGTGACTGTGTTAATTTCATAACTTCTATTCTATCGTGTGGATGCTTAAATTCGTATCAAGCATTACAAAACATTGCAAACCACCGAATATAACCGCAAGATTTAACACTTGCGCGAACAAAGTTAAAACATGTAATATACACATTCAATTGTTGATTTTCTTAAACGTATTCAGTGCAATTTTTGACAGTTTAATTTGACAGCCCAATTTAAATATTTGACATAGATTTACTTTAACCTAATATTAGATAATGTGTTAAGATCATTTTGAACAAAAATATATATATATATTTTAATTTATTTTAGTTAACCAATTATTTATTTGGTTATTTATCTCGTAGAGCCGATGGCTGTTGGGCTCTACAATTCTCAAACAAAGATTTCGTATGGTCGAACGCAGCGTAAGACGTCTACCCACGAGATGGATGAATGTTCTACTAAGGGTAGTAAAAAAAACCTATTGCTGATTAATGATTCTGCGCCCAAAAAACCTATACGCGACTGAAGCTGATTTTCAGCAAAGTAATAGGTTTTCAGTCGTCGTTACTATTGGACCCTTTCCCTCTTCCTTGATGGTTGGGGGTCCAGGCAAGTTCAAATATCTCGCGTCACAACAACAAAAACCGTAAAAAAACTGTGTATTAGACTTATTAATTTATTAAAATACAACAACAATTTAAAATATTTGTTGATGTTTTTAAAATTCCATTAAGTCACACTTAATATTTGTAAATATTATTTATTATAAAATTACCTTCAAAACTTACTCATAAAGTCATAATAATAATCCACTAAACACATACTTAAAATCCGGCGCAACTTCCGCGGCAATTACTTTCCGGAAAACATTTTAAATATTAACCTTGTCAAAGGTATTAGGAGTCAAAATTTGTTATGCATTTACTCAATTCGACAATCGATTTTAATAAAGTTCAAACTGTTATGTCAAGAAAGAAAGTTGAGTATCGTAACGATGACAAAACGAAAGTATCCAAGTGTCGCGCAATTGCATAATTCATATGTCTACGATTCAAAGATTAATATTGCCTTGAGGCAAACAAGACAGATAATTATTAACAACCATAAAGATCCCAATGACTAAGTGTTACTAGTATTTCATAAGTCTATCTGCTATTTATAAGCTCATACAATGAAACGTCTTAGAATATCTTTGCTTTTTATTACGCACTTTGTTTCATTCCAAGACGAATATCCGGTCATTTTATATTTAGTTGAAGCCAACTGTATCTTAATATTTGTAACATTATACACATACGGGTTATAAATAATACAAAATAAATTAACGCGATTCTATGTTGGACATAAAAATGCCCGTATCATTTATCTGCAGACAATTTTAATATCTTTTGCAAGCGATAATCCAAAACTCTTCATTCACGTTCGCAAAGGTACGAAACGCGTTGTAACAGCTATGCAAATGACGTTTACGCAAGCCGACAATGACAATAATTTACAATTGACCTCGACCTTGCCGGGTCTCGCTCCCACAGTGCACCAAAACAGAAGACAGAAAAATATATGTTTCGAAACCATCTACCTCACCCACGTGTGCCATTTTATGAATTCGCGATCTGGGACATGCGTGATCGGGGTTCTGATGACCTTTCAGTATTATGGTGAGTTAAAACTGTTTTAAGGACACCATGTTCTCAAGAATTAAATTTTATAATAATTAAGTACGTTTAAGAAGCATCTTTGTGAATAAGATTTAATAAATCAGCTTAACAAGGCATGTATTGAGACTTATATCGATTTATTATTTATATTTATTTAAATTTATGTCATCTGTGATTCTTTTTATTACCTTATAATTATTTAAGTATACGTTAACGTAAAACTTAATTAATTTTATAATTTAATTACGTAACCTGCCTGATCCAATATAAAAAGGGTAAAAATGCAATCTGTGCTTATGAAAGTAAAAGCACTTAATATGCCAGGGTTTCAAACGCTTAACATTTGGTTTCCGATCGATAAATTTAAATTATGCATTGTATTTAAATGCAACTTTTTCAGGGTACCTATTTATCATGATACTGGTCCCGGGTAACATCATTTGTTTGGTCTCGATCCTTGACAATTAATTGTTTGAATAGTTAATGTTATTGTGCCAAGGTTGTTCAAAGTTCATAATATTGTCTCTGTATAATTTTGCGTCCAATTTGTTTTATCACAATCATGACCTTCATTGACAATCCTTGTGTTCATCTTGGAAATTTTAAATAAATATTGCTTAATTTCTAATTTATCAATAAAAGCTTCTATCCCTGAACGTATTGAGATTATAAATATTCAGCGTTTTTGTTACTTGTTTAATCGTTTGAATCCTTGCTAAAAACTTTCGATAGTAAGCCGCATAAAATTTGTTTAATTCATTAATCAATGTTCGCGCAAAATCTAAGAAAATACTAAAAACTGTCATTTAGATAAACGGATATTCATTAGGTTGTTACTATTTAATAGTCATTATAACGCCACTGTGTACCAACCATGCTTTCTATTAACACTTTTACATATTTTCTATTGACATTCGGTTCATGAGAAACACGTGTTCAAGCAAAACTACTGCAGTTTAAAATTCTTTATTTATCATCTCCACTAATAATATTGACGTAACAAGTCTATCTTAAGCGAACAGCAGTCAAGTTGTCGTAACAACTTTCCTTCAATGGTATCGAGATTGTTTAATTAAAGATCATTGATTCAGTTTTTTTGCTTATCGTTTGGGGCATGTATGCCCATAATGGTGAAGCAACAAATGCAAATAGTCTTATATCAGAGTGGAAAGTATCAGAACCTGTCCTATTATGTAGGGTTCGTGTTGAACTTTCGACCAGGCAAGAACAAAAAGTAGCTGCAGAAAGTTGTCGTCGATCCAGACGTTCGATTTCATCCATCGAGGATGAAAGTCCTATATTGTAATGCCATCCGGTTATACTGACCTTGCTATAGAATGGTAAGAAAATAGTATTGCTAACGCGTGACTCCACAACAAAAACTCCCATTTGCTAACAACTTTTTGCACGCCAATTTTGAACGATTTGTTCAGTGAGAGTTAGTCTTTATGTTATCTCTATTTGGATCAGCTGCTACAACTAACAATGCGTATCCATCGTTATTTAAATATTACCACCTACTTTAGTTACTATTCGTTTGAGTGAAACTTTATGATCCATTGGCATTCTTCTCGATAGCATTTCGTATACAATTTAGTACCTATGCGTTTTCACTTTCATCGATTGTAGGCAAATTTAATTTCCCATTAAAGATAGAAGTTTTCTAAAAGTGAAATTGGTAATTTAGGTTATTTCCGACAAATAATTGGCTCTGAAATAGTAAATGAATAATAAAGCTAGACTAAAAATATGAATCAGGTTTTCTTTCTGTCCAAGTTTAGTTAATTATGTAGATTCGGCTTTTTTTAATCCAGGTCGTTATGATATATCACGTAAATAATAAAATTATAAATACTATTAGTATAGGTTAGATTATTAATTACAATACAGAGAGTTAATTATCTTTGCATAATATAATAATTTTTAACTTTGCGCTACCATTAATATATTTCAACGACTAATGATAGCAGAAAATCATTTTTATACACATTTCGTGCAGATTTAATTTTATTAGTCGACATTTCTTGACACTTAACCTTGCATAGATATTGAACTTTAAATAATAATTTATGATCCTATATAGTATCTCAATATCACACATGTTAGTACATATAATTCCATTTATTACAAATAGAAACAAAACTTACGTAACCAAAATGACAATGACTTATAATGATATTAATTTGACAATATGAAATGGGCATATTCCAAATAAAATAATAAATGTCCATAAGATAGTTGTCACAAAGGAAACTTTCCTTAAACCTCATCATCATATAATAAGTCTATCAATCAACAAGATTATTCTATTACATGCTTGAATTCAAATTAGCGAAGCGTGACCGACGTCGTATAACAATACGTGCATGGAACAGTCCCCTGGCTTACTTTCACCCACGGAAGAGTTGTTATCTCTAGGAGGCACTTGCCGTTAGCCCTGGAGCCTCAAAGCAGCCGGAACACCATGGACCAAAGACAATCAGTTTACGTAACCCTAGGACGTGCATGAGGATGCTATCTCGTAACAACGTAATGCACTACTTCTATGCAGACGTCTTTAAATTTTATTGTTATGGCTTTGACGTAAGGGTTAAGTCAAGAGTCGTGAATACTTGATGTTGCAAATACTAAAATACCTTCTATTAAATCAAATTGATTACTTGCATATTACCTTTTAAATTATTGATGACATAATTGTCGATTAAATTGTGTACTTTATTACTTTGAGGCAAAATTACTTCAACAAGTATGTTCTTATCTAAGAATGATCATGAAAATGACCTTGAACAATTCGTTAACTACAACACAGTGTCCTACATTCAAATACTCATCTAAAAACATGACATTGTATTTAATTGTTCAATGGCCATTGTCTTAATAATCTTAGATTATAATTTGATTCATGAGTATGTTATAGTTAGTGCATGATAATCAGAGATATTTAATACAGGTTATGTGATGATGAATTAGTTCAGGTAGGTATTAATATGTAGGTATAGGTTTTATATTTATTTTTTTCTAAATATAAAATCAAAGTCTAGAAGGGCATTAGTGTTTTAACCTTCGTCATTATATTAAATGGCTTAAAACACAAAATGCCGGTAAAGACAGAGGGTGGTTTGCCATTTCGGGTACAGCTTGAAAGTTGCCGCTTCCAACAAGGCCGGCATAGTGAATGCGACTGCTACTTGCAGGTATGCAATAAAGTGTTGAGCCACAATAATAAAGAGTTAAACTCTTCATTTACATGTCATTTAATATTTTCGTTTACTGTCGTTCAGTAACACAATGTTTAAAATATAAGCTCTATATAAAGTTTTAATTTGGTGCTGATTTTATTAACAAATATGGGTTTTACTCTAGGAAATGCGTTTTCTCTTTCAAATGCCCATTTCACCTCACCCATTGGTGAGAATGAAAACAACTGTATGTTTTCTTAATTTTCAAGCATAAATATTCCGACATAAAATCATAAAATAACGCTTTATCTGTGAACAAAACATTATTTCGTGATATAAATCGTTTTGTGCATTCAAATTGCCGTCAGCGATGTTTGATCCGTTAACCTTGTTATCTTTACTGCCGTTGCATGTCTTATGTATTATAAGTGTTCATAGTTACAATGTAAAAATTATGTTTTGGTGATATATATTACAGTACAGACATACAAACTTACTATTGATATATAAAGAATTCATTGGCTGAGGCAGCCGTGAACTAGCTCGATTGTTTCAGTCGTCGTCACTCTTGGATCTCCGCTTGCTCCTCATCAGGCGAGTCGAGATCAAATGTCGGGACACAATATTTTTTTTAACAACAACCCTTCTCAAGTTTATTTTTTTCCTCTTATTATTGCACGACTTATTACAGCACTTGAATGAATTAATAAAACGTTAAGCTACAGTGCGGTCCATGGATGGAGGCGACTGCTAGTACAGTAGCAATCTCATCTACTATGCCGGTCTAATTCAAACCGGTAACTGAAAGCTAAGCTGACACCGAAAAGCTAAGTCACTTCACTATCCGTACACACTTGAAAGTGGTACACACAGACTGGGAAAATGACCACCAGCTGTCTGCCTACTACTCTTACTCTTAAAGTCTACAATATATAGGCCTTTGGTTGGTTAAATCATTTATAGTTACGGAATGGTCGATTATATCCTGTCAATAGGTATAAGTTATAAATCCACTCATAGGTTAGTCCACAAGCTGACTCAGCCGATCGAGAAGCGATCCTCCATACAATGTCATTTGCCACTGATGTGTATGGGAATAATATAAGATAATTATAAGGGTAAAGGACCTCGTTAAATTTGTATTAACATGAGGACTGAATGAAGAAATACTTTTAAACGAAATAAGTAAACGAAGTTTATATTTTCTAGTTTATCACATCACAGCCAGCTACGCATTAAATATACGCAACATATATAATTATAAAAACATTTCATATGCATATGCGTGAACTGTGACTAAATAGTAATGTAATGAAACAAATGTCTAAGACAGTTTTATTGTGCTCAGTCGTATCTCATAGATCTAAAGATATTATATGGATATGAATACAAAACATGACATAGCTATTGTTCCCAACGGGTCAAGGGAATTCGTGCACAAATCCATTGCATTTGACCGATACATAACTAATATGGACAGAGCTTTCGATTTCCTAACTGTATTTCAAAATATATTGAGAAAACAATGAAGACGCTAAAATCTTTGTAACGGAATGTCTCACGATGCACAGCTATGTCTCTTTGCCCTATATTGACTGAGTTTACTTGTGAAGCGTCTTGAATACCAATGCCGAACCAATATAGCCGTACAGTTTACAACACGATCGCTTTTTTTGGACTAAGATAAAAAATCAACCAGTACTTATCCAACATTCCAAACACGTACCACCTCCCAAAGTTTTATGTAATTTATTTGTATTAATTTCCTCCCAATGGTTTAATGTTTATTTTAATTACCAGTTATCATAATTATCATCTCTCTTAATTAACCAGATAAAATCAACTACAAAAGGTACAAGACAATGGACGCTTCCATCACTCCGAAGACACCCAATTCTGTGAAAGACCGGTTCACAGCAAAAAAGTGCAGGTCCACTCTTACGTCTGTTACGACACCCACCTGCGACTTTGCCATTCATCGTGCAAGAAAGCAAAAGCGATTACAATAATATTATAATTTTAAATAACGCTCATAATCGAGGCAATGAACTTGCGTCTTACGACCAAACCGTATGATTATAAACGTGTACTTTCACTGCGCAACGACCGGCCTGTTATCCGGCAAATTTTTTTTTGGTTACGAAAATTATAATAATTAGAAGAATTCAATAGTTAGTGATTCAGCTTTTGATTTTTCGATAAGCTTGTAGAGTGTCATCGAGATCAACCATTGTGTGCTTGAACTTTCGTTCATCTTTTGTTAGTGAATAAAGAAAGCAGAAGTTTTCTCTGCGCCTAATGAGATGGATTATAAATCGCATGGGAGTAACAGCAGGCGGATTTCAAACTTTGCATTCGAGGCTGACAATATTAGATATTTGTTTTGTCATTGTTTTTATATTCTTGTGGGTATTCAGATTGCATATGATTTATAATGGGATTGTTATAGAGTATATTATTTTCTTTTTGAGCATTGATATGATTCCAGTATTTAACCAGACCACTTAAAATGAAAAGTGTTAGCCCGAAGATCTAAAGCATGGTAATTGAAAGGTTTCAAAAGGTATATAAAAGTATAAATTATAGGTTCGCGCCAGCCCTCTTGTCCTACACAATGTTTATTATACTAGGTATATATTTTATACTAACATAATGTAAGCATGGACTTCATAGATAATGGTCTACCTATTACGACATCGTTATGAAAGTATCGTAATTTCCATAGTCTCATAAATATTTTTTTACATATTACTATCAGCAACGCATAATATAACTAACTAATCATATGCCTTTGTTTGTATTAAAATTTAATCAGATAATTTATAATATTTTCTCGAAGTTATGTAATATTTTAAACTTAAATAGTGGTTAGCTGATATCTAAAACACATAAACAAGATTCTTTGTGGATCTATTATTAGTTGGGTACCTAACAGTCTTATTAACGTCTGGACATTAATAATAAGGGCAATACTTATACTGTATCTATTACTACATGATATGGAGATACCTTCATTTGAAACACAGAGCCTTAACCTTTACAATATTTTATCCTATTCAATACTTACGAATACCATACATTATGTATGTACTCGTGCATGTAATAGTAAGAAAATGCACATAAATTTAATGTTTTCCCAAAGTTATCGAGAGTCATTGATAACTTTCACCGTATTCCCTTACGAGACAAACCTCTACATGTGAGAGTCCATTGACCTCCGGCCCCTCGTTCTGTAATTCTGACTCCCTGATAAGCCTCGGTTAATGGGGCGTGCCACCATAGAACAACAATGACTATTGATACCTATTTACTAACTATTCATTCGCTAATACCCATTTAATTGGATCACTGATTTGGCTGAATATGTTTCCCGGATTGTGCTTTTATGTGATTGTTATTAATAGCTCTATTTAATTTAATTATACTTATTCTGTTGTCCTGTAAATTTTAATTGTTTTTGGACCCTGTATAGCTCCATTTCTTTTTGCAGATAAGTAGTTGTAATAAACTTTATAATTTCAGTTATGGTTAGATACAGTGATAATTAAAGTGAGGACCCAAAATGCCCAAAAAACTGTTGACATTCAATTATTATGTTCAGAAAAGTCGATTAGCACTACGAAGCATATACAAGTTGCCGGCAACACGTGAAAAGAAATAAAGGCGTAAGTTTGTGTAATTTTAAGGTCGAAAAAACTAAATAAAAATGTAAAAATAGAAACAGCAAACAATTGGCATATCTACTGGCGATAAGTGTAAAGTACAAGGCTACCAAGTCACAAGTAAGACGTTCTTGAAAAACGCAAATGACATCATTTTGTTAACGTCAGTAACGACTAAAAATTAAGTAGAAACGTTGAAATAATCTACTAAATTAAAAAGGACATAACTTCACACGTTTATTTAAGCTGAATAAACATTTTAAAATTCGATTCTTTTTCGGACGTTAACATTCACGATCGTAATCACAAAATTCAAATTGTCATTTTGTCGCCTTCATGTTAAATACGTTTGTATGATAATTAATGATGTCACGATGTTTGACGTGACTAGTATATTAAAATCTCATATCACGACAAGTAAGTTAAATATAATGATGACCATTCTGTCTAGGAAAGAAAATGGCTGTGTAACATTAGACATTAAAGCAGGGAACAAGGAAGAGATTTCTATATTGCAAAAGAGGCTTGGTAGCTACAAAAAAGTTATAGCAAAACATAGCCTGAAGTCATTTTCAATGTTTATCTTTATATCATCTAATAGCTTTCTAAAAATGACCAATAACTTCCTAATTAATTGTCATGTGAAAGGAATGGAGCACGTAGGAGTAAGTAGGATGTAACATATCAATAATTTGATAAACATAATTATGGATCACTCATCGTTAATACATATTACGTATGTTGAGCAATTACGAATACCTTTCAAAATTTTACGATTAACTTTTCACTAAGACTTCGGATTATGATATCTCAGACAAGAGCCACTCATGAGTTTTTAAATTTAGTTACATATGGACAGATGTTTAAACTTTTTTATATATATAATTCTAAAGGGTCGGGAAAGATGAAACAAAGCGCCGCCAGTCAAGTTGTCCGCATTTCTGATAACTCATCGTCTGGTGAAGTTTGACTCAGGACAATGATCGTATAAAAAGTTTACGGAAAAAATATTCGTTTCCATTTTACAGTGTGAATAGGAAATATTTAGCATATATTAGTATCTAACAAATAAGTTATTTAATATTTATTAAGTTATTTAGCATTTTCTTTTCGCGCTAATATTTGGTTATTAAATAAAACATTTTACGCCGTACGTCTTATTGCTTTTATTTTCATTATTTTCGACCATAAGGTTTCGAAGGCCATTATGATCGTGGGGAAATGGATGTACATATTGAAAAGTTTGAAAGTTTCGTATTGAAAGTTTTCAGCATTTTTATTAGTACTTCTTATTGAGACTGCCAAATATTTTGTTTGACCGTGCAATAAAGTATTTTTTATAATTTTTATCTGTCGTTTTAGTAATCCAAAACCACTACCAGTGTTTTTGAGACTTTATCGTTTTTGAGTTGTATATATTTTACTTTTCAGAAAAAAATAACTGTGTAATATTCTAGCCTTATTTGGTATACATTGTCTTCGCCTGTGCTAATGGGAACAATCGTGTGCCTTTTAGAGAATTCTTTATATTTTAGGAGGTATTTTTTTATGTGTAGTAACTGTTTATTAACAATTCCCTGACAATTTAAGAGACTTAAGAGATGTAATATTTGCAATAAAAAGATCAATTTGTCGAAGTTAAAAATGCGGTGTAATCATAAACAGCTTTTAACTAAAGACTGTGACAATAAATCGTAATGCAATGGGCACAAAGACAAGTGATGTTTCGTCGGTGAATCGACGGAAGTCGCCGAACGACGCGATATTTTGAGCAAGGCGCGTCAGGCATGCGACTTGTACGTATGTATAAATAAATATGGTTATAACAAGACTTGGCACTTCACTTAAGTCACTACGAATAAACTTATATTTTCGCTTACAATTTATTGGCTTTTAATTATAAGAAACATATTGATGTGTATCATATACTATCTACATAAATACCAATTGTTATGTCTTATGATGTTAATATTTATCTTCCCAATCAACCAAAAATGTGATCTCTGGTTCAAAATGAATAAATAAATAAATACCTATTTATAAATGGAGAAACATCAAATATAAAAAATAAAAGATTATTTTCTTTTATTTTGACGCGACATTTAACCTTAACTTACCTAATGGAGTTCAAGAGGACTGAAAAAAAAACGATTCGGTTTACGCCTGCCTTAGTCACCGTCACAGCCAGAAGTGTATTTTCACACTACTTTTAAAGGATCCAATGTTGTAGGATGAGGTAGAACACATGAGCACATGGGGAAAAGTATTCCACTGGTCGATAGTATAACAAAGAAACCACAACGCCCCGAACCGAACCGAGCTGTTGATTTGGCCGAAGATCGGATGCTTCTTCATCTGAAAATCCTGAAATATCACAAAAGTGAATAGACGATCAAGGAACTAAGTCAAAGAATTCCTCGGAGCGTTCTGCATAAAGTCATTGCGAAATTGCAGAGACAGAGATAAATAAATCACCGTTTTCTGCTAATGCCTAGGTACTGTAACTTGTGTGCATTAATGCACCGACGCACGATTGTCGTCGGCTTCCAAAAGCAAATACCACACACAAATATAATAATAATGAAGGCGATTGTTTGACAACAAATTTATTATTCAATACATTAACATTTATCCTTGGGCCCATAAAGCGATAGAAAGGATATCCGTCTACACTTAGGTACAATCCATTTTGTTAACTAAAATATTACATAGTGTCTGTTTGAATTTATTACGCAGCGCAATTGATTTATGTATTATAAAATTGTAAACAACTATCGAAATTATAGTTCATTATGATGTTGGGTAAAATTGATGATATTTATTATGTTTTTGGTGATTAGTTATATAGATGCTCTGTGGTGAGCATTAAAATACTTTTGATTCCTTTTGATTTTTTCAAAAATTCACTCGGAAAAATATATTGTCAACTGTGTAGTTAGTTAAAGCTTACTAGTTACCCTTTATTATTAATATTTATTGATTTAAAACATCTATTGCCGACACTGATATGGTGTACGTGCATTTTTTTTTAATGTAAAACATTTTTAACAGGAATTTATCTGGAAAGTATCCAAGATTACCTGTAGGAAGGGAAGAACATATCAACTTCACACTTTTTGTAAGTATTTTATAAACTCTGAGAATTTAATTATTTAAATTAAATTAGTAGGAGTTCGTAGTCTTTGAGAAAGTTTCGCAACCATTCATGAATGCATTCGATTGAAGTAAGTATAAGAAATAAATAAAAACAGCACCCACATAGAAGTAGTTTCCGGTCCCAATAGCTTACACTCGTTGTCAAGGACGCACCCAACCCGCACCCCACTTCCGTTCACCAAAATAGGGTAAATGAAATTAGATTATGTGCAACCAGTTGCATTCGATTAAACTAAAACTTTTTAATGTTTAAAACTAGTTTTTTAGCTCTGCATATGAAGGGGATAATATGCTATTTCTTACTACGCGTAAAATCCCGGGGTTCGATTTCCAATCGGAACAAATATTTGTTACATAGCTTTTATTTGTAAAAATAGAATATTAGAAATATTTGTTAAAAAAAAAGAGGCAGGCCTACCATGCCTACCATGGCAGTGGTGCCCAATCTGTAGTAGGTACCACCATTTTATACGAGGGATCAGTTTGTAAGTTACCGGTTTCAACCAGGCCGGCATAGTAAATGTGACGGCTACTTGCAATTATTTAGCTGCAGTAGCGGTCCCCTTCCTTCATTCCTGGACCACACTCCAGCTTAACATCAGGCGAGTTGCTGACAAATCCAAGTTATAATAAAAATCCTTCATGGCGTTTATTAATGTTAAAGGTAAAATATTAAAAGAGAATATTATCACTTTTACTTGTACAGTTCCTAAAGCTATATTTTCAAGTCATAAAGTAAGTAATAAATAAAACAATATGCACTGACAAAGTAATGCAAATTATATGCATGAATATGGCCATGCGATTGAGATGGAATGTCCATCGTTTTACCACTTTCCCTCAGTCGGCATCCCACGATCTCTACAACCCCATTCCCAAACCTTAACTCATCTGCCGACAAACTGCTGGTAATTGCAGAGAACTTTATCCGGCTTATAATGAAAGAAACAAGCGAACCTGCTCAAAACCCCTGCAGATAGGTCGTTAATAATAAAGAAATCACTTTCACGCAAATCGGTGGAAAGTATGTCATGGTATACAAGTGCTAAAAGAATTTACAGAATTGTGCGTGTAATATGCACTTTTTCGAAGGTTAACTACTCGAACACATTTCATGCAGCTGCACTTGTTTATATTTACCATATAGCGGGGGCGCAACTCGCGTTCCAATCGACTCGTTCGTCCACTCCACTGATCAGTGAACGTAGCCAGGCATTATTGTAATCCGGTTCGTTATGTTATGTGAGACTGAGAGTTTTTCTTGTACCTACCGACTTCCCTACTTAGAACCTATAGGTATTATCTTCTAAGGAATGACTATAACCGATTTTACTGAGAATGAGGACTGAGGACCTATTAACTTTATGTTTATGGTGGTTTTAGTTCATTTATTGCCTACATTATTTACGTTTCAGTACAAATACTAGACAATTAAGCTAATAGCGGGGAAGTGTTGAGATCGTGGAAAGTGGCGCTCCATTGTCTCTGCCTATCCCTATGGGAATATGGCGTGACAATTTGATTGAAATGTCAAAACAACGCAATGAATGAAGGATGTCATTAGTGACAGCAGAATGTTTCTATGGCCATGTGGATCATGTTCTCGTCTGTCAAATAATTTTAATAAACACCGTTAATTGTAAACCATACACCCAAATCATAAACCGTTATACACGAGCATTATACCAAACAATCCTAAGTGGACATTAATTACAGTGTGGGAAGTTCAAATAAATTGAACTGCTAACGTAAGAAAACAGTAGGTTATTCTATCAGAAAATAGCAATCGAAACATTATTTGTGACCTATTAAAGTTCTTAATCATCTAAATTGTTATTATAGTGCAATCCTTACTGCAGGTGATAATGTTATTGTACGCATTCTTGGTCTCGTCTCTCCCACTCCAATCCAATAGTGAACGCAGCGAAAAATGGTCGGAAGGGGCGCAAGACGGTCGGTGGCGCGGCGCGGTTGTTGCCGCTCTCCACCCTGCTCGCCGCACACCCGCAGTCTGACGGAATGAGAGGAGGCGGCTAGCTGCGTGTTTTGTGTTTTTACATTTTGCGGTGCAATCGTTATTTTGTTGTACATTTGTTTATAAAGCTTTTTATTGTAGTTTGCTACCTCGTGTGTAAATACTTTTAGTTTTTATTGTTGTGCTATGACGGACATCGGTGTGTCGTTATGACTGTGCGAAGTGTCGCTCCCGAGACTTGTGGATGTTCAGTGCCTTTCGTTGTTGGAACAGTGAATTTGTACGGTGGCTCTGTTTTGTTCCTCAATTATTTGCTGTGAAGTTGAGAACTCGTGCACCCTGCGGTGTACTCAGTGATTGTTGTCGTGGCCGGTTTCTGTAACTTTCGAAACTTGCATAAAATCGTGGGTAATGCGCTCATAGCGAATGCGGGCCCTACACGCATTCCATAGGGAAGTCAAGTGCCGGTAATAAGTATTTTACGGTGAGTACATACTGCACTCTTAGGTTCATTGTACTTTGACCCAATAGCGCGACAACGACGGTTGACCAATGTCAAAAGTCAAGAATCGCCGCGCTGCCTGGTCACCGCTTTCTTGTAGTCGCCCTTTGTTTGCTAATGCACATAACTGTTTCTATGAACATGGTAATTACCACATAACTTGCTCTAATGTGATAGCTTAATAAAAAAAATGGAACATCACTACACCTTTCCCTGAGCTGAATGTTATGAGTCATTGACTCTAAAGCATGACTTATAATATTGAGAACTATGTCAGGCGACCACAATATGATTAAAAACAATGTCAGTGAAAGAATGACCTTAAATTGTGTTGAAATAATAATCTTTTCATTTATCAGAGATCATGTTTAAAATTTATTGTTAGAATTCATTTAACTGTTGTGTAATTTATTTAGTTAATAATTATAAATCCTTTGTAAACATTGTTTTGTTTCATGACCCCAAATGACCTAGTCCCCTAGGTTTAACAATGGTTGCAATGACACTACAATATGGTGACATAAAAATCTTGCATATAGAAACCCCTCTAGCTGCATATTAAAGGTCCTCTAGTTGAAAATAGCTATGGGCAACAGTACTGATACTTATCAGTAAGATCATCTGCTCATTTACCTATCTCAGAATTTTTATTCATTTCATCATAAGCCTTTCCGAAGGCATTGTAGATTAGCAAGGGCATGTTAAGCCCATGCTTATAAATGATTCGCATTTAATTTCAGAACAATTTGTTTCAGAATATGTATAAATAAACTAGAATTGTGTGAAGTTCAGCAGTTTAAAATTAAAATATAAGGCCCACAAGAATAGCCACAGACAATGGAATAATTGGTTACTAATTCCTTAATCATATTTTTATTATGAAAACAATTTTTGCATGTAAATTCAACAATGATGAATATTTAAATAAATTAAACATAAGTATTTGAACCTTTATGATTAAAAAAATCTACCAAAGCAATGAAAAATTAACAAATCATAAATCCATATAATTATCAATTAAAATTTCATTGCTCAAGTACTCAACTTATTTTTGTGACTTGACATATGACGGCACCTCGCCTGATATTAAGCTGGAGTGCAGTCTATGAATGGAGGTGACTGCTACTACAATTCAATAACTTTAAGTAGCAATCACATCCACTGTGCCGGCCTAGTTGGAACCGGCAAGTTACAAGCTGATTCTGAAGCGCGCCTAAGTTACTTCACGGTCTACCCTACCCCTGAATTGGCAGACTGGGCACCAACCACTGCCTGCCACTCTGATAACCAGACCCGGAGTGAATATACGCCATTTTTCTTTTTATGAAAAAATATTTTAAATTTAATGTAATTAATAAATATTACAAATGAAAGCTATGAAACAAATATTTGCTCCGACCGGGAATCGAACCGAGGTCTCTACGCGTAACAAACTAGTATTCTTACTTATTGGGCACACCTGTCGTCTAAGAACTATCAAAGTCTATAAGAAGCGCAAGAGTTGTGTCAGGATCATGGAAAGAAGCCTGTTGTCTCTGCCTAACTCTGTGCATGACAATTAACGATGATAATGTTTTTATTTATATTGATTGTAATACAATAACAATTTATTGAGTTGTTTATAATACATAATATTATTTATTTATAACTTGCCATCCCCGGTATGCCACATAAAGTAAATGAGTGTTTGATTTAATACCTATTATATTTATGATTTTGCAATATATACATATAGATATGCATCCTCATATCTATATGTATCCTCATTGGAAAAAGGCGTGACAATTTTATTTTTTTTTATTTTTTTAGTGTGACTCGACATATGACACTACCCCGCTTGATGTTAAGCCAAAGTGTGGTCCATGAATGAATGTCACTGCTACTACAATTCAATAACTGTGAGCAGCAATCACATCCACTATGCCGGCCTAGATGGAACCGGCAACTTACAAGCTGATCCCGAAACGTGACCAAATCACTTCACGGTCTGTATACTTGTAAGTGGTGGTACTACCCCGGATCGGCAGACTGGGTACCACTGCCTACCACTCTTAATTGAGATTGAGATAACTGATTGAGATATGCCATATTATAAGCGCAAAAGTTTGTAAGTATGTGTGAATGGATGTTTGTTACTCTTTCACGCAAAATCTACTGATTTTAATCGAACTTTACACTTAATATAGCTTATACATCAGAATAACACATAGGCTATACTTTATAAACATATTGTGTGAATTGTCCAAAATATAACGTTAAGTGTCAAGTAGGTAGGAAAAAATCTGTCATCTGCGAGCTCTTCTGGCATGCGCTGCAAAAACCGTTAGAGTCGATCATCCTCCTTCTTTTTAAAGTAGGCTAAAAATGTTTTTGGGAGTCGCGCGATTTAAAGACTGGTAAACCTAATTTTACGGGGGTGAAACCGTGGGCACAGCTAGTATCTATATAATTTTCAAAATTATTTTTAAAAGCTTCTCACTAATATAATATATAACAAAGCATTTTGTGTCTGCAAATTGCATTATTTATTCATGGTATGATTCATTAATTTATCTGAATTATTATTTATCCTACTATTTATGGAATGGATGTGTTATTTCAAATGTGCTTGTATCATAGAAAGACGACAACCAAATTACAAACATCAAATACACATTGGTACTGGCAAGTGGTTTTGAACCCGTGCTCTCGGTTTGCGTAACCATTGCACTACCACTACACCACGGTCGTCTTTATGATTTACATTTTAAGAGCGGTAGGCAGACTTGCCCCCCTAGCACGGCAATCCAAGAAGCAAGATAAAGACCTGCACGGAATATCATTGCAACTCATTTTAAATAACTTACTGGAACAGTGCAACAAAATGTCCAAAAAATAAATATTTAAAGGTTCAGTAAATCCTAACACAAAACAACGTAGAAACTTTATAAAATATTTTTAAAACATTTTGATTTGCTGGGCTAATAAGTTATTTAAAGTAAGTTACAATAATATTCTTTGCAGTTCTTTATCTTGCTTCTTGGATTGCCGTTCTAGGGGGGTTGGTCGCTTCTGACGGACGACCTGGGTAGTCCTAGTAGACCTAGGAGTAAATTCTGTGAAGTTATTCAGTCGCGTTTCGGGAACAGCCTAACCTATCTCGTCTTTTGACTCCCGTGAACCCTCACAGGTCGGGGGAAGTATCTAAAAGGATCGGCGTGTCGTTTTTTTGAAGAACAATCGACCAATGCTTTACCAGCCCCTATCTTCCTCCTATAACCTTGGATCCTTGAAGTGTAAAAAGCACCTTTGGCCGGCATAGTAATGGCTACCGTAAACTGAATCGTTTTCTTTCACAAGTAGAAGTCAAATCTCTATATAAAAAAAGTTTTCGTATATTGATCTGTGGCAGCAATCGTTTTTACGAGTCGCACTCTAAGCTTAAACCAGGTAGTGAACCGTACACTATGTACGGTTGTACTATGCTATTAGAATAAGAATAGGACGGGCTGTTGACTAACTTCACTTGACTGATTCAACTGAGGTGTCTTTTTCTTGACGGTCCGCAAGAAGACCATACTAAAGTGAAGTTGGTTGCAGAGTTAGACGTCACAAAATGGCGCCGATTCCGTCCTATTCTTATTTTAATCGCATTATATGTCGTACTCGTACCAATATAAAAAACGGGCTTCTTTAATTGAAAATTGTACTTAATTTATAATTGATTTGTGGTAATTACGTTATCGTTATAACTGGATAAGTATAATTAGTTTGTTCTACTCAGCGCTAGCGTATTTCTATTTATTCATATAGACATATTAAGGCAAACATGGTCTAGTGGTTGTAAGATGGTCTCGTAAACCAAGAGACCCCGGTTCAAAACTACTTACCGGTGCCAATATATCTTTAATATAATTTATGTAATTTGGTCGCCCAGTTTCTATGATACAAGCTCGTTTAGTAGCTTAGTATAGAAATGTGAAACAAAAACAGTACAGTAATTAAATAATTAATATCTTTGCCACATTAGAAAACTGTAATATATATTTATTTATTATTCTTTTAAAATTAGAACACAGTAAACCACATCGTAAATGCAGCTGCGTGTTCCGAGAAACGAAATTTTATCATCTGTGCATATGCTGACATAAGTAACTTAAAAAAAATGTTTCTTGTCTGTGGAATTAACGAGTTCTATTTTCGAAAGAGTACGTGCCAGGATGTTGAAAGGGGATGATTTTTTCTAAATTTAAAGCACAGGTGTTGTGTTTATTATTTTCATCTCTAAAGATTAATTTTAAAACTCAAACAATTTACATTTCTATATTTAGCTAATAAAGTACTTTCATCATAGTAACAGGACGACCAAAGTACATATATCAAAGTTACATTGGTAGCGGTCGTATTCATATCACTTTAAATAATTGCCTACACCGTTTCATCAAAAAAAAACTAGGTTAACATACTTGTTTAAATGCACATTTTCCCTACACGTGTGCATTACACATAAAATTAAACACCTGGGTGGTTGCCACCCGTAGTATCTTAATTGTGATTGATCAATCCCACAGGAAATGCGCTAACTAAGCATTAACTTGAGCGTTGCTAGTCTTAACTACAAGAGTTTATATCTTAAATCAAGCGACAAGATAATGAGTACTAAGTAGTGAAGCAGGAACTTATTTAGCACCTCCTCGACGTGTTTATGTTATTAAATCTTGTGTGTGTAACTAACTCTGTTGTCCTAAAACAACACTCAGTATTAAAATTAAAATGTTCCTAATATTGATCACGATAGTACATAATAACTACAATCAATCAATAAGACCGTCTCGCCTTTTTCCCACAGGGATAGGCAGAGACAATAGAGCGCCACTTCCCACGGTCCTGACACAAATCCCTCGCTTTCTTCACATCCTCAATTCTCTTCATACAAGCTTTATGGTTCTTTAAGGAAATCATTACATTTTGCATACATGTTGGGTCGAAAGTTTTTTAATTACTATTGTTCTTAGGCAATTTTGTCACGTTAATTTTAATTGATTATCCCATTTGTTTTAAGGCTTGTCGAAAATAATTGGTTGCGCTCAAATTTCCACAGAAACACAGAGACAACGGCGCGTCTTTTCTCTTTATACTATGCAAGCTTTTGGCACTGCAGATACCCACTTTTGTTTGTTTTTCTTTTAATTTATATTCCAGTCATTTGACAGCGCCTCGCCTTTTTAAGCTACAGCACGCTCCTTGAGTGAAGACTACTGCTGCTACGGACAGAGGTCTGAGCTGGCAGCAGCTGTGTCTACTATGGCGACCTGGTAAAGCGGCCAGTTTTGATCGAGAAACAATCCTCTAACACAATAAACAAAGCTCCTCGTTTTATTCTTTTCTATTTATAAATATCTTTCGTGAATAGCCTTTTAGAGCCATCCTTTTATTGTGCTCAAACCAACGCTACACTTAACCATCAAATACATACTTTCTTTTGTTTTTGGACGACCGAGCTAATCTTTAAAGATTTCAAGAATGCGACTCTTGCTGCAATGTTCGTAACTTCATTTGGAGTTAATACTTAAAGAGTAGGTCTTAGTGGGTGAACCTGTTCAAATTTATTAGGATTTACGATGGCACAATTGATTAAGTGATCTATCATGAATTTTCATAATAGATCAGCTGTTAATAATGCAATTAGATAGAATATTTAACTTTTAACTAACCCCATTTAACGTTTTTTTTTGCCAAGTTGTATCTATTGGTAGGTCCTTGCGGTAGTGCAGCGGTGCGGGAGGCCTGTGTAAAACCCTATGCCTGCAATGCATTGACTTTTTTGTACATGTATTTGAGACCAAGTAATATTTGTAAGACCGGATTCGCATTGCCCTAAGGTTTTGGCCTCTGGATAGAGTATTGGGGCTAATCCTATATTTGATAACGAGGAACCACCCACACCCAGATTTCCTTCCATAGAAGAACCCGCAGGATGCGGAATCAGCCCTTGTATCAGTATAAATCCTCACATTTAAAACTTCAGACATTTATTGTCTCCAATATCAGGGTGCAATCAACTAGTTTCAATTCCACTTTTCTCCTAGGTGATCGATCGACTTCCCACCCACTGAATAATCGTTCACAATGGATTATGGGGAGAGGTGTGTCAGGATCGTAGCAAGTGGCGCTCCGTTGTCTCTGCCTATCCCCGTGGGAAAGAGGCGTGACAATTTGATTGATTGATTGATTGATTGGATTATAATAATACTATCACAAAAATAAATTCTGGTATGATATACTCTATGGGTATGATATTATCTGGTATGAAACAGTCGAAAGAGATTTGTTTTTTTGTATATTCAAACATCATATAACTGTTATGGCCTAGCTTAACTCCGGCAATTTTTATGCTAATCACGAAACTCGACTGGATCACTTCACTGTCTGTACACCTGTACTAAATCGCTATGTTCACTTCAAAACTCATAATAAAACCACGAGTAAAATATAAAACACGTTTATCGTTGGTTATATTTCTGTAGAGTAATTTTAATTTAATCTTTATTGTACTTGAAGTACGGTTTAAATTGTTTCAACTAAGTTTGTTGTATAATCTTGCGACATCCCCGTCTTGTAGGTTGTTAATTAAATTGATAACAGTACATGAAGATTAAAACTGCCCACTGAGAATGTTGGGTAATTTATATTTGGTATCGATTAACATTCTTATTGGTTCATGAAGAAATCAATCAATCAAATTGTCACGCCCTAATTCAAATTAAGTAAACAATTCTATGTGAACGCCAAAATATTGGCTGACAATGGATTGCCATTTTCTACGATCCTGATTTTCTTACTTCCGCGACTCTCTTCATACAAGCTCTGTGTGTGGGCACTGCGGAATCCTGATTTATAAAATCCACCATTAAATGAAGGAGCAATCCTTAAGTCGTCTCCATTTCATCCTTTCATTCACCTCTGATTTATAAATCTCTTGTCGATCTTCTTTCATCCAACCTTTGAATATTTCCAATCCTAGTAAATATACCTTTTAGGTCTACGTACGACTTCGTACAACTTGATCTAAATAGGTAATATTTTTGCCTGATATTTATAGAAAATATTCTGAGTGTATTTCTTCAATATATAAGTGCATTCCAGGGAATGCAGTAAGTAAGAAATATACTGGAGGTTTATGAACGTTAACGATAAGAGCCAATACCAACAAAAATATGATTATTCAAGACCATTTTATGTCACATTTAGCTAGTTACCGATAAAATTGCAAGATACGTTTAGGGCATTTTGGTAACACCAGTCCGCTACGCGTAGAGACCGTGAAGTGACTTAGTCTCTTAAGTTGCCGGTTTCATCTAAGCCGACATATATCAAGCTTCAATAATATAAGTATTTACTAATTATATTTAAGCTAAATAGATTTAGAATTTCCTAGATTGTATCTGGCAAAGTTATGTATATATATTAATAGTAATCCTGGAAAAGTGGCTTAGATCTATTCCCACCATCTGTGTGTCCATTAGGTAGAGTATTTCGTTGAACTAATAAAACTATCGTAGCTGTCCGCACTAGAATTTGAACGGCTAATTTCATGCGAAATTCTCTGGGTGAATTATATTTCTTTTCTAAAAGTAGTTAGTTCAATTGAAGTGAACACAATTATACGTAAATAGACTGTAAAGTGACTAAGTCGTGTTTTGGGATCATCGGGGAGCATAGTGGAAGCGACTGCTACTTGCAGTTATTCACCTATAGTAGCAGTTGCCTCCATTCAAGGACTGCACTCCATCTTAACATCAGGGTGCTATGATTTGTTAAGATATTAACAAAACTCACGATTGTCTTTCCAATTCTTTTAGATATATTCATCTCTGTAACATAGTGCTCATAGCGACAGACGCCGGGTTTGATTTCCGGTCGCAGATATTTTTGACTTCTTTGAACCAACTGACCACAATGATAATTTTATTAATCTTTTTTATTGATATTCGACATCAACTTATGGTATGCAAGGGCAAGTCCAAGGGCGCCGACTCGACTGAAAAAATAATATAACTTACGGTTGCCCCAGTCGCCGTCACTACGCCTAGAAACCCAGTAATCTAATCATAGGATTTATCAAATATTTTGCTTTACTACAAAACAAACGTTGATAAAATTCTTTTGTTATAGTTTATTCATTGTTAATTTATGTTATCTTTGTAATCTATTATTAATTAAGCTTTGTATTAATATAAATTTATAAACTGTTCTTTATTTGCAATTGTTAAGTTTCTTTCTGGTATCATAAAATATAATCATTAAGTATAAATTTTATTAGCCATATCTTTATGAATAAAGCAGGTCTTTTGTTTATTATTTATGATACGGTAAACGTAATAAATGCGGTAATTACGTTTAATTACCGTTTATTATTCATCCGCGTTCTGTTGACCGACAGCCGAACTTATTCGGCACTTCATTTTTTAGTTCTTTTTCTTTCAACAAGTGGAATTCTTTACCCGCCCATGTGTTCTTCCTATCCTATAGAAAAACGTCCTATAGAAAGCGTGATAGGTACATCTGACTGTATAGTGAAGGGGACTGAGGCAACCGTTAACTGAATCGGTTTTATCAATCGTCTGCGCTCTTGGACCTTTCTTTACAAACTGGCAATCGAGGTCATATGTCGAGTCATTATTAAAAAAACAATAATCAGCATAAGTATTTTTTTTAAATTTACATTTCTATACTAAGCTACTAAAGTGTTTGTGTCATAGAAACAGGACAACCAAAGTACATATATCAAAGATACATTGGTACCGGTGGGTGGTCTCGAATACCACAGTCCAAGAATTGCCTCCATTCTTGGATTTCGTTCCAGCTTAACATCAGGCGGGGCGCATGATGTTAAGCTGGACTATTTTATCGATCCACAATCAAAAGTTTAACTAACCACTTACTTTTGTATTAAATTGCAAATGTAATAGATTTTCTTTGTTACAGAGAAACCAACGGCGCGGGTGGCGTCGCGGGCAGCGTCGCCAACGGCGGCCTGCTGACCATGAATGCCACCCAGGTGCAGTGTGAACCACACGACTCCGTGGTCCTAATTAAATGTAAGTCCATACATTATAACTACTCACGCTTATGACTTAGCACTTCGTAGATGCTCCCTGATATATCTACATAACGGCGGCAAAGGTAAAATTAAACACTATTTGTTAATAAAAAAAGAGATAGATATTTGCTTCGACTCTGGTTATAAAAGAGTGGTAGCCAGTGGTACCCAGTCTGCCGATCCGGGGTAGTACCACCACTTACAAGTAAACAGACCGTGAAGTGATTTGGTCGCCTTTCGGGATCAGCTTGTAAGTTGCCGGTTTTATTGTAGTAGCAGTGACATCCATTCATGGACCACACTCCAGCCTAACATCAAGCGGGGTGCTGTCATATGTCGAGTCACAATAAAAAATATAAAAAATAACTATTTCTTTAAAGTACTCAACTGTAGTTACGTCATTTTAGTTACTTGCTATTAGCCTTGAATTCAGATCTTTATTCTTTACGTGAACTATATGGCATCAGAAATGAAAATTATTCAAATTATAAGTTTTAAACAGTCTGGCCGACATACATTGTGGTAACGACTGAGACAGTCATAATGCGAGTCTTTCTTTTAGTCGTCGGCGCTCTTAAACCTCCTTTGTATTTATTGGCATTATTATGAGCCCGGTAATTTCCCTACTGGAGACAAAGACAATGGTCCTCTTTTCCATGACCCACGATACTTTGCGGTCTCTCGCCACAAACTATTGTAGGGGTTTATCTCATCTCGCCATCTCCGTATGGGCCTACCGCAATGTCTTGCAATCTGGATGTTCCGTATGTTCCGTCAGTAGTGCGCTTTGCCTTTAATGCATCAACATGCGGTCATACAACCTTCCCAATGCTACTTCAGTTTTGCGCCTTTTTTATAATGAAGCTTTTGCCTTATTTGGCTAAATTAATGATATAAAGCGGTTGTAGGTTTCACCATTTTCTTTATAAAAATCTAATTCATATTCACAAAGAAGCATTGATTTTTTTAAATCAATCAATCAAATTGTCACGCCTTTATCCTACAGGGATAGGCAGAGACAATGGAGCGCCACTTGTCACAATCCTGATACAACTTCCTCGCTTCCCTTACATCTACAATTCTCTTCATACAAGGACTACTATTATGGGCACTAGGAAGCTATAAAATTATTTTTCAAAATATTTATTGACTAAAAATGCTTGTATCATAGAAACAAGACGACTAGGGTACATCAAAGATACATTGGTATCAGCTATTTTTTAACCGGGGCTCTCTGTTTTATCAGCCTGAATTAAAACATATTGTATTGCACATAATATTACCTACAAGTAGAATATGTTATATGTAAGTTTTAATTTCATCAAATAAACGTAATGCGGTCGTTATCTGTGTAAATGTCCTTCATAAAAAAACCTCCATGTGTGGTTATAGTTGCCCTGAATAGATATTTGCCCTAGATTCGAGTGTTGCTTGCTTACAATATCGATTAGTGGAGTTTTACTGTATCACTTTATTTTCGTCTAGCTGTTAAGTGTCTATGAGTTAATAAACGTTTATTTACTATGTGTGAATTAATCTCAATTTAGGGCGTTAATAGTACGAGTACAAGGACGAGAACGTTTCGACTCATATATCATATACCTGCGTACTTTATCGCCGTATACCACGGAGAATGTTCCAAAGAGCTCTTTAAGCTCTCCTACCTCTCACCCGTGATACACGCACAAGTCGGGATAGCAACATGTTGTCAATATGCCGGCCAAAGGTTCTTCTTCACGCATCACTTGAAGGATCCAAGGTTATAGGGTGATGAGACCACATGGGCTGGTGAAGCATTCCACTTGTCGATTGTTCTACAAAAACGACGCACCAAACCTTTTAGTTCGACCAAATTAAATGACAGTGAATGACTATATACCAGCAGCATTATGGCCGTTTTCACTTTTGTTCATAAAGTTTCGTACGATTAAATAATTACGTTTGAAGGAGCAAATTGCTTTATTGTCACTATAAAGAACAAATGTAATTAATAATTTATACGAAACTTCTTGAGCGGGTCAAACGTCAAAACGGCTACAATAGCGTGTCGTTGCATGGTATGAATAAAATATAACGAAATTGCGGATTAAATTAAATAAAATTGTGAATGTGAAGAAAGCAAGAGTTGTGTCAGGATCGTGGAAAGTGGCGTTTCCTGCAAATAGATAGGCCAATAGGGGTTGCCTATCCCTGTGAGAATTAAGGTGATATGATTAATACGAAATTGCGTTTATTTAAATTAATTTATGCGTCGTTTTAAAAAAATTGCAGTCACCTTATGTTCTAGGAGTTGAAAGTTGCCGGTTTCAACTATGCCGGCATAGTGCACGCGACTGCTAATTGTATTTAATTAACTATAGTAGCAGTCGCCTTCATTTATAAACCGCACTCCATCTTAACATCTGTTGAGGTCAGGTGCTGTCATTATGACGAATAAAAAGCTCGCCTATGTAGGTACAATGTTAAAAGTGTTTTTTTTTATTATTTTACGGTGCAATAATGAATTTACCTATCTATCTATCTAAACTCTATTAATGAAGATATTTCCCCTATTTGTTAATTTAGTTGCATAAAAATGCGATCTACTTTTAGAAGGAGAACGTGTTATTTTACTAATCAGTGACTCAAAGGGAATCGTTGAGTAAATGTGTTAAATACGAAAAAGCTAATTATAATAATTAGTCCGGTCATTTGGACATTCGAAGGTACATAAATTCCCACCAAGCTGAAAATCGGCAAGATTGTTTAAAATACAATGAAAAATAAAATTTGAAAGTTCCCCATCATTCCCCTGTAAGGAAATTTTTTTATTCAAGGTCAAAGGTCAAAATAATGAGTTTTTCGCGATTTTCAGCATAACGGTAAGTTTTATCATAAAAATAACTCAGACAAAATTGTAGATCATAAAATTATCTACAAAAAATATGTCAATACTTTTTTTCTTACGAGCCACCGTTTTTGAGATATAACGATTCAAAAAGTTGTAAAAGTTGTAATCGTCATAATATGCACACGTTTCCACGCCACCTATGAGGTATTGTATTTAGCGCAATTTTTTAACGTGGTTTTCCCGGTAGGCCTATTCCCGGTAGGCCTATTGTGATCCTGTTTAATTTGAAACTAATGCAAAATAATGGATATTAGCAGAGATTGAAAAACAAAATCAATTTAAGTTGAAAAAAGTAGTGAAATTTAATTGTCCGAGTCGTAACTTTCGAATTATTCTTCTTGATTTTCTTGTTCTTGTTCGTCTTGTTCATCTTCTTCTTGTTCTTCATCTTCATAATATACCCACAAAATCGCTGAAAATCGCGAAAAACTCATTATTTTGACCTTTGACCTTGAATAAAAATTTTTCCTTACAGGGGAATGAAGGGGAACTTTCAAATTTTATTTTTCATTGTATTTTAAACAATCTTACCGATTTTTAGCTTGGTGGGAATTTATGTAGCTTCACTCTTATTATTTGGTCTAATTTGACCGGACTAAATGTTCAGGCTAAATGCTCATTAAAACTGTTTTATGATGTTCTGTTCAAGTTGGTAGTTTTATTTTGGGATTATTTACATTAACTTTGAACTGTATCCTGCGTTTAAAAGCTTTTTATGTATATGGGACGAGATAGAGTTGTGTCAGGATCGTGGAAAATGACTATGGCTCTGACTATCCCTATGGAAATTAAGGCTTGACTACTTGATATATTAAGGCGACCTGTCTAGTGGTAGTGAAATGGTCTCGTAAACCAAGAGATACTGGTTCAGAACAATTTGCCGGTACCAATGCATGCTTCTTTAGTTGCCCAGTTTTTATGATACAAGTTGGTAGCTTAGAATAGATTCAAAAATTAGGAATATATACAAATTCCTAATTTTTAACTAATTTCTCAAAGTTGTAATCTCGTAGAAGCAGGCAGTAAGTTGCTGCCTTCTTCAGGGCTTGTGGACTTCCAATCTTTTACTATCAAGGAAGTTTATAGAACGATTATTCTTCAAAATTAAAGATAAATTTCTTATGAAAAATCCTTCTCAAATTAAAGATGATATTATCTGTATACTAAATGAAATTGTTATTTCTTAGGTTATCCAAATAATGGATCAGTTGCTCGCAAATTTGTATCTTTGTAAGTATTGACTTATGCTGTAGTTCTCTATGACGTCATATACCTCTCAGTAAATGGTTTTTGGCCATCAATTTCATACTTCACATTTTTTATAACCAGTCTGGTTCTATTACGGTAAATATTCTCATCTTATGATTCATCATACGATCATTTGCCTTGCGTCCATTGAGTGAATCTTATACGGTGTGCCTCATGTATTTTATATGTATAATTAACATAAAACGTAATAATTTAAAACTATACGTTTCTTTGTAATTTAAAGTACCTTTTAATCGACTGCTCTATTATATAAATATCCGAGAATAGGAAAAGGGTTTTTAATTTAATGGCAGTCTTGGCAATTCATTTGGTAAATAATAAAATCATATCAAATGTTATATAAGAGATATGTTTTACTTCCAACGGTCCAACGCCCATCAACTCATGGACCGCAATATTAAAGAAACACTGATCTAAATGATACGTAGAACTTAAATATACGCGTAATAAAGCTAAAAACAATCCCTATCAATACGAAAGTTGTGTGAGTTCGAAATACATTAATCAAAGCGGGGCATGTGTTTCACGATCTACTAATGTGGACGATATTTTTGGAACCGTCTCCGTTACCGCGTCAACCGTTCAAAATGGAAACTCTGATAAATATGAACTCGATTCTAACACGCTAATGTTCCTTTAGTTTCCATTCCTATATTTATTCCACGGAAAACGAAACTAAAAACTAATCTAGTTTATTTATAAGAGCAATGAACTTCTATAACCAATAACAATGTTCGAGATCTTTCTACTTTAATTACATTGATATGAAACCAAGAAATAGTTATCTAGTTTGTAAGAAAATAAAGACGCATTCCTTCGAACATAAAAATAACTTTCAAAACATATTTATCGACAAAAGTCGACTTTGGCGAGTTGTCTGCTGGCACTAGCATAAGTCTCATGAATTACTTGTTCTTATTTTCACCATAACAGCAACTAACCGTATTGCAGACGAGAATATCATAAGGATTCCTTACTTTATATTATTAGCTTGTCTTGCATTTCGGTTTTATTACGTATGAACCGTAATACATATATTCAGCGTATATTCGTATTTCATTGAAAATCTCAGTAAACACAATAACGATCGTTTACATTATCGTATCTTTAAATAGATTAACTTCGCAGTATCTCTGCTTGTTGGCAAAGATAGGTTCAATGGTTTATTCCATTTGTTTACATCCTTTTACCTTCTACGATTCCCCAAAACATTGTTTTTGTATATTTGCAGATTGTACAGAAATAACTTTGTATATTTATAATACAGAAAGCTCCCCCGTCGCGTTATTGCTCCCAATTGAGCCGGGAGGGCGTGCACTTTCACAATTAGCTTTGTGTGACTATAGTAATAATTGCTTGAGCCTGGACGCAAGCCAATGCCGACGGTATTTAATTTTTTTTCCAAAATGGCCGCCGTGAAATAGGCTTAACAATTGACGCGGGCCATCAACAATTATGTTAATCTAGCTTAGTTAGTTTTGACCCGTCAACGAAGTGCAGTGCACGCTAATAACGATGTATTTAAAAATTAATTCGGACAACGTGAAGTTTTTTCCTGTAATAGTTTGTGAGTGGTCAACATGGAGTTTACATTAGTTATTGTGGTCAACCGTATTAAATTATGTCCAGCCGACGTGTCGCCACTGAAGACTATCGGTAATGCATTTATTTTATTACGAAACCATGTCAGAGTTATTTATTCTAATAAACAAACAAGAAATTCCCAAGGCGATGAAACTAAACAAAGGAAACGTGGCAATGAGTTCTCATGTGTGGCAAGAGCTATTGAAACAATATTGTAAGTGACATTCTTAACCATCTGAATAAACTTAATTGAACAATTTCTATCAACCCATTGCCCTTATCTACTTGGTCTGCGTTGGTCCGAATAGTGAGTACAATTGACCGCAGCTGCTAATCATTGTTAAAGGACAGTAAACTTAATAAATAAATAGGACAACTAAATTTCATTACAATTCTTTTAATTTGTTGCATTAGTATTATTTGGATCTACCTACACAGATTTTTAAATCGACATGTTATAGTCCTCGTTCTTGAAGTATTCGAAAAATTGTTCAACTTTTTATATTTTGATGTTTTTGATTTAAGATAGTTTTCCTATAAATCTGATATAAAATAATAAGAAAACCTTGTGTGTGGACTGTATGGGCTGGTCCTGGTTATGAAAGCACGTTGTAAAACTATATAAAGGTATATAAAAACGCCAAACACATCTTTTTGAATAAAGATTTATTGGACAACAAACTGACATCAGAATAAAAAAAATAAAGGTTATAATGTTTCAAATAGTTTAAAACGGACCTCATAAATTAAACTTTTCTAAGTACAGTTCTTTCAAACATACAAAACTCATTCTTGATATCTCTAACTTCGCTTACTCACTATTGGAATAAAAATTAAATAAACACGGAACGACGTCAAAGGAATACGCAGTAATGATTAGAAAAATATTGATTAAAAGACGCGGAACCTCACCTAAACGAGGAATTAAAAGGAAATCCTTAAAACACATTTTAGACGATGACAAATCAAATAGTCAATTATTCATTATTACTTTGATTCATTCTCATGACTATTTATTTTGGGGAAGAACGCGTAAATTATAGTAAAACAGAGATTTACCTATTTTCAATTTTTTACATTCGTACAAAAGCATAGTGGCTCAAAAGAATATGGATATAATGATAATATACTATATTATAATTACCTAATAAACTTACATTTATAATTGTAATCATTATATTGCTGCACCATATAACAATGTGTCTATGGTGCATGTTTGAAAGTTTTGACAAATAAAGAGTCGTTGGTCGTACGTAGGCGGTAGAATTTGTAAGTCATTTGCCCAGACTGCAGACCTCGGGTGGTACCATCACTTTCAGTGTACAGACCGTCAAGTGATTCCGTCGCGTTTCGGGATCAGCTTAAACGTTGCCGGTTCCAAAGTCCGCTGCCGCATTCATTGGCGAATGCGACCACTCCACTAACAATTAAAAAAATAACTTAGCCAACATAAAAAAATACAAATATAGTATGATTTAGATTTACCATTACCGTTAGAGTTACCAATACCATTAGATTTACCTAAATATTAACAATTTAAACGTACTAAAGTGGTGTTGAATATTTAAGACTGTTGAAAACTTTCGTTTAGCCTAAGGTATTTGTTTCATAGTACTTGGTATAATAAGAGAGATTGTTTACGTCAACTCATTGGGTAGATTGTGCGAGTTTGAGTGACAGCGAGTACGTAGTCGGTGCCTATGATGTCGACCTACTATCTGGTCAGTTGAACCAAGATCTCTAGATATGGTACAGCCATAAATTCAAACTCGTCGCTAGCCTATTTCACTATTTACTATGTCAGTGTTTCATCTTATTAGGTTATCTTATTTTATCGTTCAATATGATTTGTCTTTACATGCAATTGTTCTAAAGTTTCTCTTTTTAATTATGAAATACAACATTTGATTTAAAAAATACGTGAAAGTAGATTGACGAAAGGAATTTATAAGTCTGATGTGGATGGATGCGTTAAACGAGGCAGATCCAGCAGGGTGTTTTCCGACCTAATCGGAGACATTCTCAAAAAAGCTGGATTGCCTAGTGCTCATAACCGTAGAGCTTGTATGAAGAGAATTGTGAGTATGAGGGAAGCGAGGAAGTTGTGTCATGATTGTGGTAAGTGGCGCTCTTTTGTTTCTACCTATCCATGTGGGACAAGGCGTGACAATTTGATTGATTGATTGAAATAAAATGTCTGCAGGAAACCATTCCCATTATAGTAGGGTTAATGGATTAACTTCCAGGAATGACTAAGCATAAAAGTAAAATCCCTCTCGATTGGAATTAAACATTTTACTACGTTGTAATGGCGCGTTGTCGTATTACTTTAGCTGGAAGTTGTATAACTACGAGTGTTCTTTGTCCGGCATAGTGAGTGCTACTAAAGATGAGACGGTTTGTTCAGTCGTCGGAGCTCATAAACTTTTCCTTGCTCGCCTAATGGCAAGTCGGGGTTAGATGTCACCTTTCTATTTTTTTAAAAGTCATTCATGTGTTTTTCCCTGATTGAGTGGCACAATAACTGAAAATAGGGCTTATTTATGGAAACCTCCCACACGAGCCTATGACGCCGTTTTAAGGAACGACTGTTTTTATCGCGTCAGTTTGGTGCTAATCGATAAGTGAGCAGAACAGCCGTGTCTTAATAATCGTGGCAATATTTGGACTCATATTTGGAGTATATATAGTAAAACTCGCTATAGTAAAAAAAACGTAAATGACCTAATACTCTAGATTGGATTAAAAGTTCCAATAATTGGCAGCAGAAACACTAGATTACAGAAATCTAATAATGTCTGAGAAATCGTACGAGTTGTCTTTAGTGACACCTACAATTCAAAACACGATAATGCCTTGCCAGCCTTGATCGACGAGAGGTTTTACACGACGATCCGAGTAAAAAAAATAGAAAATATGACGAGCCAAGCTCATCGGTACATAAAACCGCGGTATTGCAATGATACACCGGCAAGCTTTACCGACGAGCCATAAAACCGCGGTTTTACTCGTCCGTCGATCAGGGCCATTAGCATGGTCGAAGGGTAACTAATTAATACCACTATGTTTTATTTATTGTTGTCCGTTATGGAGTCGGTAAGAAGAAAATTATGAATGGGATTTAAGCAAGATGGTTTGGACAGGATGGTGGAATGTGGCCTATCCCTGAATTGATGATGATGGCTCGACTTGACATACTTGTATAATAGCATTCTGGACTACTAAAGGTAAATAACCACAAGTAGCAGTCGCATCCACTATGACGGACTAGTTGGAACCGGCATTTTAAAATTGATTCCGAAACTGTCTGTATATTACGGTATGTGCACTTGATTTACTGCAGACGCCTCCGTTTACGGACCGTACTCCAGCTTAACATTAGGCAGGGTGCTCTTAATTCTCATATATCGAGCTACAATAAGAAATCGGAGTATTTCCTTTTGATATATCCCTTTACCGTACATGTACTTTTTTTAAATACACCGACGTAGATAAAAGCATTGGTACCTGCCCCGAGCCCCGATTCTCTTAAAAAACATTATGCCGACGAAATAGCAGTGAAATTGCGCCGCGGTCGCAAGTGACCAATCAACGTTGTTTACCTATTGATTTGTTATCGCTGATTGGTTACGAAGATGTCAAATATCGGTGCAACGCAATTTCACTGCTTTTTCGACGCCATAATGTATTAGGAGATACTAAGCCTTGCTGTGTATCGATAAAGGTACAATTAATTAATGGGAGTGCGTTCCCGGAACGAAGCAGCTCCGTTTGTTTGGTCGTTGTATAAATAAGATGTTTATTAACAATTGCACAATGCGCTTGTTAGTATCATGTTGCACACAAATACCATTTAATGAGGCAACAATATAAATTATGTTATCAATTCTCGGAATAAAGCCGACGTTAAATATGCCCATAATATATAATGCATTGATCTAGAATCAGTCTGTCACTATGATTTACACTCGCTATCATTATCTAAAAGCGGTCCCGGTCAGGATGTGTTCGTCTTCTACGTTTCCAGTTATGATAACATTGAGATGTTAAGGGATGGTAACTACGGCTAATTTATGATTATTAATTTATAGTTATAAGGAATATTACAGCACCCTCTTTATTATTAAGCACAGTAGAGGTGACTACTATGACGGCCTAGTTGGAACCGGCATGTTTTAAGCTGATTCCGAAACGCAGCGGAATGTGTACAAACTTCACGGATTGTTCGGCAGATAGTTTGTGGTTATTTGACCAGTCTGATGAACGGGGTTAGTAAGGTCTAAGTAAAGTGACTCAGTAGCGCCGAACAGCTTAAAAGCTGCTTGCCTAACCATTCATTACGAGTACATAGTGGATGTAACTGCTACTTGCAATTATTGAACAGTAATACCAGTTGCTTCCATTTATTCACCTTATGTTTTTTTTATTGTGACTCGACATATGACAGCACCCTGCTTGAAGCCGAAGTGTGGTCCATGAATGAATGCCACTGCTACTACAATTCAATAACTGTGAGTAGCAGTCACATCCACTATGCCGGCCTAGATAGAACCTGCAACTTACAAGCTGATCCCGAAACGTGACCAAATCACTTCACGGTCTGTATACTTGTAAGTGGTGGTACTACCACCAGATCGGTGGTACCCCTGCCTACCACTCTTTGATAACCAGACCCGAAGCAAATATCTATCTCTTTTTTTTTATTATATTAACAAATACTTGTAATATTTAATATTATTAAATATTACAAATAAAAGCTATGAAACAAATATTTGCTCCGACCGGGAATCGAACCCGGGACTTTACGCGCAACAAACCAATCGCTGAACCGTTCGTCCACGCCTGTCGTCATTGTCGATTAAGAAATAAAAGCCAAATATTAAAACTCAAACGGTTTTGTCGCATTTTTGCATCAACACTGCTATTATAGCTTGTATTAAAGCTATCTTTGTATTTTAATCGAACAAACAATGCTATGTTTATTAGTAATACGAGTAGGTTTATTGTAATAAACCGCATTTTATAGTATAAATCCATATGGCTTACATGCTTACATATGTGTAAGGTAAATAATACTTATATTAAAAATACCATATTGAGCAGAAAAATATGTTACATATTTTCATTACAATAGACATTCTCACTTTTGTTTAAACATTACGATAAATTTTCTTTGTCCAGTGCTCCCAGGGTTCGCAAAAACGCTTAGTTAATATAATCCAGTGATGTCACATCGTCTATTTTACACAACGGAGCAATATTTTTGCTTCCTTTACATTCTTGTCACACATGCCTTTTGGATATGGGCAAGACGGACTCTTTTTTAAATTCCCCAATTTTATTAGGGAGCATCTTCTGGGCAATCCCCTTATTTTTTCTCCAATTTATAAATCATTTTGTTAATTGACAATCTTCTTTCATCCATTATTTCTATGTGCCGGTGTGGGCACATCGCAACATACCTTTCTCAATCTTTGTAAATCATATTTTTTTACGTAACTGTATTCTTCTCTATCTGCAATCGTTACCACAAATGTACTCACTAATAACTGCATTTCTACAGCACTAATCACACTTTTATGCTACCAGAGACATTCTTAAAAATGCAGGGGTCTGTATCAATGTATTGACTAGTCTGTATGAATTGAATTGTGAATGTGAAGGGAGCAAGAAAGTTGCATCAGGATCGAGGAAAGTGGCGCTCCGTTGTCTCTACTTATCCCTGTGGGAATTAAAGCGTGATAATAGATGATAATAAAGTTAACCGTGGTGTTGTGGTAGTACAATAGTAACTCAAATCAAGAGCACGAGTTTAAAACTACTCTATTGTATATTTATATACTGTGGTCGTCCTATTTAAATGATACAAGCTGTAAAACATATTTAAATAAATAATAACGTAATTATCACAAGAACAGGCAGCCCTATCGAAAGCCAAGGACTAACAACAATTAAGTACGTAAGTTCATTGATATTCTTATTGGTGTACCATTACGTAGGCATTGTTTGAGTAGGGGATATCATTCGGTAGTGTCTCATTCAACAGTGGAGTGTCAACACGTGTGCTCTTATTGTGTTTAATTTAATTGGTTTATGTGATTGTTTAGTGTTGTATTGGATTGATTTTATTACACTTTTTCCAAGGTATTAATAGTTTCAATTTATTTGTGATTGAATTTTTATTTTAAGAGTGGTAGGCTAGAAGTTTGTGGTCCATTTGTCCAATTAATCCATCCGGAATATTTCGTCAAGTTACTTAGTCGGTATTAACTTAATAGTTGCCGGTTTCAACTAAGCCGTAGATGCGAATGGTGGTTGTATAGTTACCATAATTATTTAACTATGGTAACAGTCGCCTCCATTCTTGGATTACACTCCACTACACAAGTTAACGGTGTTGTCATAGACACAATACATGACGCTCAAGAAACACTTGATGCAATGATGTGGAATGTCAATTGCGTTTATCGTCGTCTGGTTTTTGAAATCGTAAAGTTTACTTTATCTATTTTTTGTACTTTATTTATTTAATTCAGTATATACGACAGATCGCAAACTAAACATACCAAAAAATGAACATTCCAAGATTTATGCTGGTTTGCGACCCAAGTATGTATACACACAAAAAAAAACATTACTTAAAAGTTTAACAATACATATAACAAGAATGTGTATTGTAGAAATAAAACACAAAAAATAATAATTATAAAAAAGTAATAAATTAATGTAAAATGTATGGATCTACTATTTGATTATCCCACACATTGCATCAAGACGTTTTGATTTTGTAAACTAAATAGCTTAGTTGATGCAATTCCCTTTAAGGAATGAAATGTTCCAATAAAGTCCGAAAGTCGTAAAACGTTAAAACACGTTTAACTGTAAAAGTGATAAGAAAATGAAGTAAATTGTTTTTAACGACGCTAGTTAAATTATCTATTTTTTGTTGATAATTGTTTACATTAGAAGTGGCGTTAATTAATAAATTAGGTTAATAATGATAACTTTGAAATTAAAATTACCTATAGAAAATATGTTTAATATAATAGTTAATAGTAGTAATGAGTGAAAGTAGATTGAAAAAAGGAATTTATAAATCTGATGTGGATGGATGCGTTAAAGGTAGGACCAGAAGGGTGTTTTCCAACCAAAACGAAGACATCCTCAAAAAAGCTAGGTTTGTTAGTGCCTATAACCGTAAAGCTTGTATGAAGAGAATTGTGGATATGAGGGAAGCGAGGGAGTTGTGTCAGGATCGTTGTTAGTGGCGCTCCATTATCTTTGCCTATCCCTGTGCAGATAGGCAAAAAAGCGTGACAATTTGATTTAATTGAAATAGTAGTTCTGAATGTATATAAAAACTATTTGGTATTAACGTGACGTAAACTCAGCTGTTAAAAGAACTTGTACGATAAAAATATAAAATGGAATTTAATTTTTGTAAGTATGGCTCGGAGTAGTTGTACTTCATGTGTTAAGATAAAATAAGTTTGTGTGTATGCATTGAAATATGCCAAAACTTATTAAAAACTTCTTAATATTTTCTTAGATTTTGCGCGAACATTGATTAATGAAATAAACAAATTTTATGCGGCTTACTATCGCGTTTAGCCTCTCCGTGACCAAAATGGCCGTAAATCTTTTGAAACGTCGGAATAATAAAATGAAAAGGTGTCAAATCATAACCAAAATAAATGTTTTATTCAAAACTTATTAGTCATCCTCGACTATAATACTAAGTTATCCTTTTTAATTAGTCGCGATTTCACTGCTTTTTCGTCGGCGAATCGGGGCACTAGTTACTGTTACTGGTTATCTCACAAAAGAGTAGCAACAGTTTTAATACACCAAATAACATATGAAAATGAATGTGCGACTAATAGACACTACTCGAAAACTATCGTCACACATTTTCGTAATAAAATGTAATCGTGATTCAAGGGCGTTCCTAATAATATCACTGAATTCGCGTACCTAACATTGTGTGGGACATTCACGAGTACATTTCATCATGGAAACCATATGTAAGACTTATTATATATCTTCTAGAACTTAATGCGGCATAAGAAATTGTGTCACCAACCGACTATTTGTGTAGATTGTCCATAGTAGCGCACCCACTTAGAAATTTGTTGTAATGGTATTCTATATTGAATTTTAATTCTATACAAATAAAGTTTATTTTAGATTTTACTTTTATTCCATAGTTTTTGGTTAGTAATAAACATCTTCTCAAAACAGTCTAAAACTAAAGAAGGCTGGCAGAATTTTTTCTTATTTCTCAAATAAACAACTAAAGGTGCTTAAATCATACAAATGGCAAACAAACTACATACATACATGTATATCAATGATGTGATATACATGTGAAGACCGTGAATACGCGTAATGGGATCAATTAATTGTTGCCCGAATTCATCCAAGACAGCTCGCGACTTCTGCATGTAAACATTTGATCATGGCAAAAGTCTCACTTCAGCTTAACATCTGGACCCCGATTCTCCAAATACATTATGGCGACTGAAGAGCAGTGAAATTGCATCGTGGTCGCAAGTGACCAATCAACGTGGTTTACCTATTGATTTGTTATTCGCTGATTGGTTACGAAGATGTCAAATATCGGTTCAAGTTCGTCATTTCGATAATCGAGGCCCAAAAAGCGTGTAGACAGCCATATTTCGTGCGGCAATCATTGTATTTTATTTGGTTATTTTTGGGAACTTAGTATCAAAAATACAAGCGACGCAGATGATATTTATAAGAATAATAATCTTGTCGTTTGGGCTGTCATAAAACAGCCGTTGAATATGTGGGTAATATTAATATTTTTAAATTGAATTCACGATTCATCCCAATTAATGTGATAATATTGTATATATGCCCATTTTTAATTGTAATAAATTGTATGTAATATTAAGTAACCATAAATGTATGTATGTGTATAGTATATGTCGATATAATATTTTTAATGAATTGAAATCATTTTTTGCGGCTTACTATCGCGTTTATTTGTGTTTTGATATTACATTTTTTTTTTATTATTCCGACTCCGTGACCATGATGGCTGCAAAGCTCTCGAAACGTCGGAATAATAAAAAAATGTAAAATCAAAACCAAAATAAACGCGATAGTAAGCCGCATATAATTTGTTTAATTCATTAATCAATGTTTGCGCAAAATTTAGGAAAATACTATATAATATTTTTATTTATTTATATAAATTATTAAATAATCAAGATATTGGACTATGTAAATCAATTACAATTATGCTGTTATAATATTACATTACCATTACATGATATTGGTAATGGGGTGCAATTATATTTTATTAGTGAACTTAATATACAAGCACTAATTGCAATATAAGAGTATAACTCAACTCAGATATGAAATAATCAATTAAATTGTCACGTCTTTTTTCCACATCCTGACACAACTCCCTCGCTTCCCTCACATTTACAATTCTTTTCGTACAAGCTCTGGGGCAGCCGTGAAGACTCGGTTTTGGCAGTCGTCGGCACTCTTGAAACCTCTTCTTGCTTGCCATCATCCGGGTTGAAGTCCGATGTCGAGTCACAATAAAAAAAGTTAAAATATCATCAAGTGAAGGATACACAATGTTTACTGGAGAGGAATATAAATTTATCTAATAAGATTCAGTAATTATTTTTTGTTTTCCGACCAATTTGGAGACATCCTCAACAAAGCTGAGTGGCCTAGTGCCCATAACCATAGAGCGTGTATAAAGAGAAATCTGAATGTGAGGGATGCGAGGAAGTTGTGTCAGGATCGTGGCAAGTGGCGCACCTTTGTCCCTGCCTATCCCTGTGGGTAAAAGGCGTGACAGTTTGATTTGATTTGAACGACCTTTCACACGTTTATGAAACGTTCATACCTTTTAACACGCTCAATCCTATATGAATGTTTGATAAATCGACAATAGATATTTTATATTAAGCTCTGTTTTAATTTTAAATGTCGTTTTTCCAGATGAACACCGCTCGGCGGGAGGGAGTTGGGAGGAGCCCGTGAGCACGGTGCGGAACACTACGTTCCGTCGCTCACAGAGACTCAATAGCACCCTGGACTCACGGTGAGTGATCATGAACTATCGTGTACAACATTAACTAAGCTATCCCTATTACAATATATACCTACAGGTTGTCCTTAAACTGATGATCAAGCGGGTAGTGAAAGCTTATACCAATTCTATAAAAAATAGGAAAATAATCTATATAAATTCAATTAAAATAGGCATATCTTTAAAAATCGAAGTGAGTCGATTCGCTAGACGTTGTTAGGGACACTCTGTATTAATGCACCGTTTTTTATATATATAAAACAGTGTATTAATGCATGTAGATAATTTATATTGTAAAGTATTTTCACCATACTTTATGTTAATTGCTTTTGTACCTTGCCGATACTGTGTGACAATTTTATGTGCAATAAATTATTTTAAATATATACTGGGGTATATATATATATATCTAGATTACTCTGAGTTAAAAATGCCGATCAGGTATGCCGATCAACAGCGAAATGACTTGTCCACGAACTTCAACGTATTAAGAGAATCGGGGCCCTGATTAACCTACGGGAATGTAGACGTGTGACAGTTGATTGATTGATAGAAAAACCGTTATTTATTTAAGTAGACATTGTATTAGAATCTCCTTTAATTATTATTATAACAGAATGCAATGTTTATGCATAACAGTAATAATACAAAACATGGCTGCACATCACAATTGTAATAAGAACAATTTGAAATGAAACAGATCATAAACATAACAATACAAATGATTATATTGTATGACATATGATATTGTTATTTTATTATCTGCTATAATGTCTCGGTCACAGCCCATCTTTGGTCCCTAGAGTTTCATCTCTTTGTTTTGCAATCATTTCGATCATTGCGATCATTTAATTAACTAATAGACTTCCGCATCTTAATAGCTAATGCCCTTGGCAACCATTATTTTATATTGTGACTCTGTATTTGACGACAGACGTGGCCGATTGTCCAACGGTTGGTTTGTTGCGAGTAAACTCCCGGTCGGAGCAAATATATGTTTCATAGCTTTTATTTGTAATATTTAATATTGTAAATATTTGTTATTTAAAGAGGCAGATATTTGCTTCGGGTCTGGTTATCAAAGAGTGGCAGCCTGCCGATCTAGGGTAGTACCACCACTTACAAGTATGCTGACCGTGAAGTTATTTAGTCGTGTTTCGGGATCAGCTTGTAAGTTGCCGGTTTCAACTAGACCGGCATAGTGGATGTGACTGCTACTTACAGTTATTGAATTGTACAACCATTAATGTACCCCTCTCCAGCTTAACAACAAGCGGTCACATGTCGAGTCGCAATAAAAATATAAAAAAACTCACATGGTAATGGTAACCTTAACTTGCCTCATGGTAAACAAGAAAGTCCAAGAGTGCCGACGACTAAAATCACCGGCTGAGTTACGTCGGCCGGATGTGCTTTTCTACGTCTCGCTTGAAAGATTCAAGGTTACAGTATAGTAAAAACACATGGGTCGAAAAAGCATTCCACTCGTCGATTGTTTTCCAAAGAAACTACGGGCGAAAATTATGTCGCGAACATATTATTTATAAACATAATTCCTAAATCCAACAGTGAACCCTCTCGCCACAAACGTGTAATACGATCTGTATCATTCAAGTTTTATTTCACTCTTTGTAAGCTTTGAACATCACGAAAATGACTCACTTATTCATGTGATGCAATAAATAAACCTAAAGCATAACTCAAACTCAAATTACCTACAAATCAATCTACACAACTAATGTGCCCTTCCATAGACCGCATCATTCATTTTGAGATATTTTTATACTACTATTGTTATGGCTAATGATAAAAAAATATATAAATGGTAGTTTCGATACTTGGATTGATAAAACTAATAACAATTTTGCTTTGCAATTGAGTTATTTAAATAATAATAATTGGATTTTGTATAGTCTCTCAATCACGAAGACACGCAATATTAACAGTTCTGCTTTGAACTGTCATAATGATAGTTTGACCATTTTTCACACCTAAACTATGCAAAATAAAGGATATTTTCTAATTACATTGTAATCTCGTAAATTTAACTATTTTAAAATGTATATGCAACTGTTAATACAATTTAGCCCAAGTCCCCATTCAAAATGAATGATATCCGTTCACTTTCGTTTAGATTTTCCTGGAAGACACATTTCCGCTTAACATAATTGCTTGAGAATTTACATGATGAGTATTAAAAAAGCATTGATTAGCGAGGTGTCGAGCGCGCATCTGTCATTTCCTCCGCCGCAGTGCTGTGTGGTCTCGTTGGCAATAATTAACATGCGCCACAACACACAAATTAACACGAATTTCCTGTGCACAAACTCCAAAGGCCATCGTTTAGGGTCAGCGACATTACACGACTTAATTTCGCAGCAACTTCACACCGTTTGAATTTTATGTTAGATAAACGTTTTGTTATTGCAAATGTTGCAGGCAAATCAATGAGCAGACACAATTCGCTTAGTAACAGCAGTGTAGAGATAATTAGTTGGCATGATAAGCACAATTCGTTACGCGTTCTTTTTTCCTAATTAAAATTTTGTTAACAACTATCAACTGGAATGTCCAAGAGTTATTTTTATAATGATAACGTTTAAAGAACACTATCGCCGCTCATTGGTCATCACAACTCATAATCTTTATCATTATGTACATAAGTTACGACTAATTTACGATATGATGTGCAGCCATATCGTAGAAAAATAATATTATGTTAACACATTTTCCCACTGATAAACTCACTGTCATTGACATTATTATGTGATACAAAGGCGACATTGACTACACCAGTCTCTACGTGCGAGTCACACGGTCCCTTCAAGCGAACATTTGGCTGGCATATCCGTAAAATGAAACGGTTTTTTTAGTCGTCGACGCTCTTGGACCTACTCTTGCTTACGATCAGGCAAGTCGAGGTCAGATGTCACGTTTTAATAAATTAAAGAAAACATTTGTTTCGTTGTTTAATTTGTAATATTTATTGATTAAATGTTGATATTACAAATAATTGTTAAATAAGAAGGCAGATATGTTCAGGGTCTCGGTATTAGGAGTAGTCATTTGGTGGTCATTTTCTCAGTCTGCCGATAAGGATGGTACCACCACTTTCAACAGTACACTTTTTGTCACGTTTTGGGTTAGCTTCAAAGTTTTCGATTCCAACTAGGCCGGCATAGTAAATGCCTAACAGGCAAGGTGCCGCGTTAATTCAAAATAAGAAATAGCAATTACATACATTCATTTTATTCTATAAATAGATCTATTGCAATAATTTTGCAAGTGACAAATATTGTGTTGCTTTGGAATTTGCATCTCGCAATAGTAATTCGTTTTGACACTCAAATACAGATTCATGTTGGGCAAACATAAAGGTTAAGTTACCTCACAAAAACACTAATTTAAATTATTAAACATGACTGGATGATTGCATTCGCTAATGAATTACATTCAATGCTTAAAATGAGTAATTAAACGTGGTTCTGAATGTAGCGACAGAAAAATAACATTTGACGTCAATTTATAAAAAAGTGCAATCAAGATATCTTGTACTAAACAAAAAATATGTCTTTAAATCCACAAGAAGTATCTATTGTATGTTTAAAACAGTGGTACATATGAGCTACGAGTATATAAAGTTCCCAAATGCTGATATGTTTTGATATTTTTTTCTAGTTTGAAAGAATAAGCTTTGACAAAGGAATGCTTCGATGGCTCAAAAAGGCTGGGTTGCCTAGTTATCCACGGTTATGAGCACCAGGCAACCTTGTAGGAGCGTGTATAAAAAGAATGTGGATGTGAGGGAAGCGAGAGAATTGTTTCAAGAACGTGGAATATCGCACCAATGTCTCTTCTTATCCTTTGCGACTGACACTTGCAGTTATAAAACTGTAGTAGCAGTCGCCTCTATTCATAGACCGCACTTCAGCTTAACACCAGGCGGGGTGCTTCTAAAATGTAATTTATGCTTGTGTACTAATTTATTCGTGTTTTTAGCAAACTTTGCAAATACATGCGAAGTCGTACTTGTCACAAATGATGAAACCACTTCGAATACTGTGTCCAGTTTTTGGAGTGATAATTTCAATGCTTACTTACTCGTATTTGCATAATGTCGTCATACTTATCGAAGGCTTACGCATTACTCAAAGAAGCCTCCTTAAGTTTATTTAGTCTTATTTATTTACAAGTTAAACGAGGAAGAGAATTAAGTTCTATATTTTGACAACGTACTAAATTAAAATCAGGCGGGGTAACTTGGTGGCGTGCTAAATGTCAAAATACTTTGTTACATTTTGATTAAGTTACCAAATTAGATTCAAGTCACAAATAAATCTGAAATAATAAAAAACTTGGTTGCCTAATGCTCATAATCGTAAAACTTGTATGAAAAGTATACTGGATTTGATGGAAGCGACTGAGTTGTTTCAGGATCGTGGCAAATGGCGCTCCATTGTCTCTGCTTATCCCTGTGGGAAAAAGGAGTGACGATTTGAATTTTGACGATAAACGTATCTAATTATTTTTGCATAAATAAACTCAAAGTTTATATACTTAGTTATATATTGTGTTTGTTATACTTGTTTGTATATTTGCCTTTTGTTTGTCATGTATTAATTGCTCTATTGTATTGTTGTAAACTCCACTGGGACGTACTCGATTATGTCAATTGGCAAAATTGCATTACGAATGCATTGTTGTTGTTTAACAAACTACGCAAAAGAATAAATACAATAGAGCTGTTGAGAATTTGATTGTTGTAGAATCTTTGTTATATTATTACTTTAATATTATGTATGTATAAGACATTTTGTATATATATATTTTTTTTATATATAGAACATTGATTAATGAATTAAACTTTTATGCGGCTTCCTATCGCTTCTCTGTGACTACGATGGCTGCAAACGTCAGATTAAAAAAATGTACAATCATTAACAAAAACAACGCGATAGTAAGTCGTATAAAAATTGTTTAATTCATTATTTTATATGTATAATATTTTATAATGTAGTTTATTGTATGTTTTTGCATTCTCCCTATCACAATACCTGGCTAGTAGAGAATAATAAGCTCGCTGAGTGCACTACGATTTTGTGTGCAATGAAGAAGTTTGAATATATATCTTTTATTGTGACGCGATATCTGACATCGACCCGTATTTATATAGCCTGTAGGAAGACAATTAAATGTAATAGCGAGATAATTGTGTTAGGATCGTGTGGCGAACCGTTATATCTGCCTATACTTGTATATCAATTTGTGGCCATCGTATGAATTGAGTGGTGACATTTTGATTTTGATTAAATTAATAATACATTTATTTACACCATTAAAGACCCAGGTAAAACACTGCAGTATTTCTTACGGTGCACACTGTGGTAACCCAAAAAGACCACAGCCTGTGATAGGGTATAACTACTTTCCAAATTCAATATCCATTATTGTGAGAAACACCAAGTACTACACAGAAAACTTAATTAACTACTCATATTATAAGTTTAAAGTATATATTCTACAATAAAAAAAAGGCTTCATTCTTAACCTTAATTGTAAGTTTTTAACAATGGACATCATTAATTATGTATAGGGACTTGGGCTAAATTATAACCACATACCTAGAATACGTAAACTATGGTATTTACAGTTACATGTGCATATTATAATAGTCTAATGTACGAAGATTACATGTAGTTATAGTTTAAGTTTGCAAAATGATTAAACTAAAATTATAACAGTTCAAAGCAGTACTGATAATATGGCGTGTCTTCATGATTGAGAGACGATTCAAAATCCATATCATATTTTCCAAATAACTCGATTGCACAGCAATTAAAAGCAAAATTGTTATTAGTTTTATCAATACAAGTATCGAAATTACCATTTAAATATTTTTTATCAATTGGCATTACAAAAGTACATAAAAGCCCAAAATGAATGTTGTCCTTTGTTTTCAAAGACATTCACACGATAAATTGTCATAATGTAATGTAGTTAGCGTTAACGAACATACGAGATACAAGATCATATCCAAGATATGAGAGATTTATTATTCAAAAGTTATACTCGTACATACTGTAATTATACCCAACAACTTTCTTACGCAATGAGCGGTAATTGTATAACGTTACATTATAAATTATCCCTTTACTCTTTAAATTTTAATGAAAATTATTACACGTGTAACCAATAATGTATGCAACTAAATTTCTTCAAACAACCTTCGCAAACAACAGAATGTCGTACAATATTTTCTTTCTTGTGGCTCTACATTACACCTGATGTTAAGCTGGAGTGCGGTCCACGAATGGAGGCGACTGCTACTACAATTAACAAGTAGAAGTTACGGCCAGGTTGCCTAGTGCCCATAACCATAGAGCTTGTATAAAGAGAATTGTAAATGTGAAGGAAGCGAGGGAGTTGTGTCAGGATAGTGGCAAGTGGCGCTTTATTGTCTCTGCCTATCCCTGTGGGAAAAAGGCGTGACAATTTGATTGATTGTTTAAAGTTACGGCCACTATGCCTACTTGGAACTGGCAACTTTCAAGCTGATCCTGAAATGTCACTCAATCACTTCACGGGCTGTACATTTGGAAGTGGCGATACTACTCTGATTTGATTTGACAAACAGGGTAAATTATCACCATCTATATGCGTACCTGAAACAGACGGGCCTATAGTATAGGCCCGTCTACTTACGGCCTGCTTAGGGGTCTAAACCCGGATCAAATATTTTACTCTTCATTTGTTTTATTGAATATTCGTAGTATCGTAATAATTGTAGATGTGAGGAAAGCAAGGGAGATGTGTCAGGATCGTGGCAAATGGTGCTTCAGGTCGCAGCAATTTCATAGCATATATTTGTAATATTTAATTGTTATGGATTGGATATTACAAAAACAATTGTCACGCCTTTTTCCCACATGGATAGGCGCCACTTGGATCGTGGCAAGTGGAGCGCCACTTGCCACGATCCTGACACAACTCCAATGAAATAATGAAAGTGATATTTGAATAACTTTTTATATCAGTTATGGTTCCGGTAGGTACCATACAATCATAAAGGCATGGCTTGTTTAAGAATTCTACGCGTCAACTCAACGGGATGTAGTCACTTGCCATTACGTCCCGTGTCAGCATGTAGCTAGATGAGGGCAGGTTTTTACTTATAAAAGTTAGCCCAATACACAAATTTATTTGATATAATATAATAAAAGCAATAGCTTTGTTAGGGCCTTATACATAGAATTTATTGAGGCAACCGTACCTTTAATGAAATGGATTTTACGGTCGTCGGCGCTCTCGGATCTCCTCTTGCATACTGTCAGGCAAGTCGAGGTCAAATATAATATCTTAATTAAATAAAAAGAAAAGAAGACGACCATGCATTCTATCCTTTAACATATTCTTGCACTTGGCAAAAACCATCGCCTAGTTTTCTAATGATCCGTAGGTAACTTGTTTTATTGTATCAAAACAATTAGCACCGGCTACCTTAGAATGTTTGGTATGTGGGATTTACATAAGTCGTGTGAGTTATTATAACAAAGCTCATAGATTTAATCTAATGTGGGAAAATCGTATGAATATGCAAACCGTAACGTGAACTATATTTGTAAATTTTTGTCTTATATATACTCCTGTTTGCTAATTTGAACATCAATCAATCAAATTATCACGCCTTTTTCCCACAGAGATAGGCAGAGACAATGAAGCGCCACTTGCCACGATCCTGACACAACTCCTTCGCTTTCTTCACATCTACAATTCTCCTCATAGAGCTTCTAAGATTATGGGCACTAGGCAACCTAGCTTTCTTGAGGATGTCTCCGATTTGATCGGAAAACACCCTCCTGGGCCTGCCTTGTTTAACGGATCCCCACATAATTTAAACATAACTATCTTAATAACCATTATGGCTATGTACATTATTTGTTTGAAAAGCGGTGCTAATGAATTGTTATTTCACAGAACTAGCGGGCAATTTCGCAACACGATTAGTCGCGCCCGTGTATTATGCGAAAAGTTCCGAATCGGTGCGGCGAGCGGCGGTGCATCTCCCCCCGCACCACCGCCGGAAGACGAGGGAGGGGGGAAACTTGGCAGGTGGTTCAGTTTGAGAGGACGATCCACGCACCAATATGATATGCATGCACAGGATCCGGACAAAATGTCGAAAGTACCTGAGGTGAGTGACAAAAAAATGTTCAAAAACTCTTCTACCTATATACCGTTAGAAGTGCATGTGTTTTTGTTATTATAGAAACAGCTGTCGCGTCTGCTAGGAAGTTCACTTTTGTATTTATTTAAATTACAATAGTCCTCTACTCCCTTTGCATAAAATAATAAACGTCTTAAACGATGAATGGTATTACATTTTGCAAAATCACCAACACAATTGAAGTGAGGCCAGCGACTTATTGATTGAACAATTGAAAATCGGTCATGCAAAATCATTCAGAATGATTCAAGATAACGGCTGACAATGTGATACAGATCATTTGCCTCGTTCACTTTTATGATGTCAACAGACTGTTAGTTGTAAGAATATGTTCCCCCCTTTTTAGCATTTCCGCCCACAACCGCGCATAATATCCTCATTTGTAAGCGGCCCGGCGCGGCGGTTATTATAATCTTGGCTACCTTAATTTTTATATTGATTATATCGCACAGGACGTGCGCAATTTCTTCGAAGTATAATACCAATGTAATATAACGGTAGTGTTGGGGACTTCAGAATAATATATTATAGTACATATATATTTTTTGTGTATGTCAAGTTACAAAAAATAATTCAAATAATTAGCATAGTTTGAAGGCAACAGATGTTTTAAAAACAGGATTCTATACTAAACCAGTGTTTTTCTAATTTAAATCTCATTTAGGATACCGCAACAATAAACTTGTATAAGATTACAGTGTAACATCTATTTATTTTTAAATATAATTTATCTATTCATCTCATTTTCAATTGGAGTACTGATTAATGAATATACCGGGGAGTATTAATGTATAGTGGGCAGTACCACCACTTACAAGTATACAGACCGTGAAGTGACTTAGTCGCGTTTCGGGATCAGCTTGTAAGTTGCCGGTTCCAACTAGGCCGGCATAGAGGATGAGACTGCTACTTGCAGATATTAAATTGTAGTAGTAGTGACATCCATTCATGGACCACACTCCATCTTGATATCAAGCGGGGTACTGTCATATGTCGAGTCACAATAAAAAAATCATCGATGAAAAAATACAGCAATTAAAATTGATAAAATTTTAATTACTCTAAACAAAAATTTATGACGTTAATAATCCTACAAAATAGCTGAATACTATTTTTTTCCTTACCTATGGCATAAATCTAATGTGGTTATTTATTCAACGAATCGAGTGGCACTTGTTAGTCAGTGAGTCAGTAAATGATTCATAATAACTAATAGTTATGCTGCCGACGTCCGAACCATGTATACGGGTTTATAGTTGTGCACGAACAAAATGGAATATTTATTATATGAATATAGTGAATATTGTATTGGAATAACAAGCCATAATGTTCTTAGAAAGGTATGCGATGTGAAAATATACTATATTTAATTAATATTTAGTTCTTACAACTATTTCGTAACAACGTGGCGGAGTCTGTAATCTCGCCTAGAGCTTTAACGGCTATGACATAATAATAGAATGTAAACAAAGACGGCCATTTCGTTTTGCAGCGCCATCTTACTAAATAACGTGGAAGCTTAGTTGTAGATGTTGCTGTTGGCTTGGTTAGAAACACAGGTTATTTAGGTTTAGTTTTTCTTCTGTTTTGTATTTTTTTTAAAGATCAAGGTTCTGACTGATCGCATAATTAAAGTTAATAATTCATATTCTCAAACTCATCTGCAACGTACGTTTCTTCTATTTTACATCTTATACTTCTGCATAATTTTATAAAATCGAATACGAAATAAATTTGAAAAAACTTATCGAAATATTTGTCGAACTCTCTATTTGGAATCCTGAATGCTATGTGAGTTAGGAAACTTGTCTGTCTACACTTCGAAGTTGTCTAATAATCATAATTACTATTTTCAAATAGGAAAATTCCTTAATTTAAAATCTATTGAATTCCAGCGGGGTTAGGTAAAGCAAGTTAAAACGATAATCGTCTCTCGTCGACGATTGGCAAAAAATAAAAGCTAGGCTAAATCCACCAAAATGAGACTATTGATGATAATCATGAAACGTGTCGTCACACAGACGATATTCGTCACAACGATTAATAGTCTCGTTTTAGTGGATTTAGCCTAGCTGTCATTATTTTGACAATCGCCGACGAGAAACGATAATCGTTTTAACTTGCCCAACCTAACCCAGCTGATTGTGGAAGCGATTGCTACTGCACTCCAGCACCAGACGGGTGTTGTCATATTTCGAGTCACAATACTATTAAATAATATTCTTTACTATTATCTTACAGATGGAGGAGGATATGTTTTCATGTGGTGAGCTTCGTGGTGGTCGGCTATCGCCACCCTCACTGGGGCCACCGCCTGAAGCTTTATCACCAGTCCAACTCCGAAGAAGGCATGTCGTCGCTGCCATTATACATAGTGAAAACTCTTATGTTGCTACGCTGCAGAGACTTGTTAATGTAAGTTTAATTTTAGTCTAAATAACAATAATGATTTTTAATTCCTAATTTTATTTCCCTTCTTTAAATCTGATGTGGATGGCTGCGTTAACCAAGGCAGGCTCAGGAGGGTGTTTTCCGATCAAATCGGAGAGATCCTCAAGAAAGCTGGGTTGCCTGGCGCCCATAATCTTAGAAATTGTATGAGAAGAATTGTGGATGTAAAGCGAGGAAGTTGTGTCAGGATCGTAGCAAGGCGCTTCATTGTCTCAGCCTATCCCCGTGGGAAAGAGGCGTGACAATTAGATTAATTGATTGAGGTAACTTTAATATAGGTGTAGTCAAATAGTTTTAACAAATACTCTAAATGTAAAGATTTTTTATTTAGAAAGTAGGGTTGTGTAGTGCCCATAACCCTAGAGCTTGTATGAAGAGAATTGTGGATGTAAGAGAAGCGAGGGACTTGTGTTAGGATCGTGGCAAGTGGCGCTTCATTGTCTCTGCCTATCCCTGTGGGAAAAGGTCGTGACGATTTAATTGATTGATTGATTGTTACGTATAGCCATAAATAGATTAATGTAATATTGACTAAGTATATCGTGACATAATAAAAAAACTGTTTTTTATGCTAATTAAAAACAGTATCTGGTGTGCGTTGTTGTTAGTTTTTATTAATAATCTAGTTAATAACTTCATAATCGCGCCTTAATTCCCACATGGATCGGCACAGACAACTGAGCTCCACTTTCCACGATCCTTAAACAACTCTCCCGCTTCATTCACATCCGCAATTCTCTTCATACAAACTCAACGAATAATAATATCGATTAAAATTGCAACGGATGCTGTTCGTTTATACTTTTTAATATTTCGTAATTGGCATATTACAATTAATCTTCGTGCGTTGTAATAAATTACAACCGTGTTATGTACTTACACAAATAATTAACATTTCCTATTCGGCACAAAAATATTTCCGCTGTGAATAGAATTTAAAACTCATCATTATTTCCTCCCTAATTTTTCAATTTAATCGCTAATTATATAAGTATATAATGTAGGACAACAAAAGTGCAAAGGTTAAATCGCAAAAAAAGTCAGAGAATAACAGTCGACGACTTTGTATAACTCGTATAATTGCCACTAATTTGTCAAAGTATTGCTGCTGGTTTAATTTATGCCAATTACAATATTATAAACTTAAGCCTCGCAACAGATATCGATAGTAAAACATCCTCTTGATTCTATTAATCTATATCTACAATAAAATATATTTGATTGTTGCCTAGTGCCCATAACTATAGAGCTTGCATGAAGAGAATTGTGAATGTGAAGGAAGCGAGGGAGTTGTGTCAGGATCTTGGTAAGTGGCGCTTCATTGTCTTTACCTATCTCTGTGGGAAAAAGGCGTGACAATTTGATTGATTGATTGAATTATTATGGTATCACACGATAATGATCCTCTTAAAGAAATGTATTGCGCTGTTAAAAGATGGATGGGTGACCGCTAGTGGTTAAAATCTTGATCCCACTCGTGTTTTAGATGGAATACTAAATCCCAGTCAGTTTTTCATATATTTCTATTCTAAGCTACTGAATGTGCTTGTACTCGTAAGTGCGAAACGATGTAACAAGAAGGCGGTCGTTAAGACGGTCGCTTGTCTTAAAACTGTCGCACCCTAATCCAATCCTGGCAACCAAATTCTGTCTACATAACCACAATTCGGACAAAAGTCTGTGCCCAGTAGTAACATCCGTATAATAAACAGACAAGTATACTAGTTGCCGGTTCCAACTAGGCTAGCATAGTGGATGTGATTGCTACTCACAGTTATTGAAATTGTAATAGCAGTAACATCCATTCATGGACCACACTCCAGCTTAACATCAAGCGGGGTGCTGTCATATGTCGAGTCACTATAATAAAAATGCTGATGCTGATGATAATGATGATGGTGGCGGTGATGATAATGATAGGAAGTTTTTCCCACACTTGAAGTCTACACGAAAAATGCTGTAATTATTCCACATACAAGATCGTAAGCTGTTACTATAAAAACGATAATATAAATGAATGACTTTTACGCTACATCCGTTGTAAAGTATTGTGAAACAAAAAGTCCACATTTAACACTTGTTTGTAAATTAATTCCATTATATCACTTGCAGAGGTGTGACATGCCGTGACGTTTGTGAAACAATTAAAACCTAACGTTACGCAACAGCTACGTAATAATTTGACGTATGCTAATTAGATTTTGTTAGCAAAGCGGTCTGTGCTCTGTTTTTAATCAACTACTGAATTTTAATGACTTGAGCAATGCTGTATGCAGATATGAGTTTTATGTTCGAAGACCACCTTAGGTGTTTTGAAATTATGCTACTCACGTCTGATTTAGAATTTATTGCTATACGCGACTTTATCTTAACATCTATATGTATTATCTCAGTATAACTTTATACAATAAAAAATATACTCGTATATAGTTTTTATAGGAGGCAAGGTCTGATGTTACGCTGGAGTGCAGTCCATAAATAGAAGCGACTTCAATTAAATAATTGGAACCGGTAACTTTTACGCCGATCCCGTAACGTGACTGAGTCACTTTACGGTCTGTACACTTAAAAGTGGTGATACTACCCTGAATCGGCAGACTAGGCAAATGACCGTCATACTACCAATTCTAAAACAACTTTTATTTTATTTTATTGTGACACGACATCTGTCCTTGACCCGCCTCATGATAAGCAAGAGGAGGTCCAAGAGTGACGACGACTGAAAAAAACGAGTTAGTTCACGGCTGCCTTAGTCGCCGTCACTATGCCGGCCAAAGGTGCTTCCTCACGCATCGCTTATAGGATCCAAGGCTATAGGATGGAGAGAACACATGGGCTGGTGAAGCATTCCATTTGTCGATTGCTCTACAAAGTTTTCTACAGGATGATTAGATTACAGTTAGTTTATATTAGTTACAATTGACATGTAATGAAGACAGGGACGTGACAACGTATGTAGATGAATTTACAATATTTCCCGTTCATTTTATTTCGAAAGCTTTAAACAACAAAGCTTTAAAACAAAGGCTTTAAGCTTAAAAAAATATATTATTGAACATTTATGGTATTAGAAATTGAAAGGTCCTCCTTGTTCAATAACTTTTAAAGTATTAATCTAACTCTAAGCGAAAGTGCCAAAATCCATATGTGAGAGTTTATTTAAATCTTAAAGTACTATTCAAGTTATTCTGTGAACTGTTAAGTATACTTCACAGTATTGTTTTGAGTTAAGACTTTCACGTTAAGTCGCAATTCTTACTTTCTTTACACAAATACAAAGACAGTTTTCAGACATAATTATTCCGAATTAGTCTGACTAGTTCAATTGTTATTTTTCTACTTTGAAACCGTGTTTTTGACAACAGCGATGAGCCAAATATGTTTATAAATATGGTATAAATAATATTGAATCTAGAGTAGAGTTTGAAGAAATAAGAAATCTCATAAAAAATTATGAATTGAACGAAAAATATGAAAAATTACGTCATTATTCAGCTATAATTGGTATTTTTAAACCGAAAATAAATTCTTTTTTGTATTATATACAAATATTATTTTATTTTAGAAAAGAATTGAATTTCCAGTTTTATTAGTCTAATTCCAAAAACACTAAAATTTATGACAGCGTGTGTGTGTGTGTGTGTGTGTGTCCATCCTTCTCCTCTTGTCTCTCTTGTTAAAAACGCGACTAATCGTTCTTCCTACTTTCGTTTTAGAAAAAGGATTTATAATTTATGCTAGACGCTATTGCCAAAATCCTCTACTATGTTAAGACAAGTGTTCTACTTATGTATTGTGTCGCCTACTATGGTATATATTTTAAATTTGCATTTAAGGAAGTCGCTATGTATAACAATGGGAGAACAATTATTGTATCGCGAGGTCGCCACTGTTTAAATAGACATGCCTATTTATGGCTTGTCTATGATTTTAAATGTTTATTTTATGACATACTAGTAACAGGCCTACATTTTTTTTTATTATTGTGACACGACATCTGATAAGCAAGAGGACCTCGACTCGCCTGATGATAAGCAAGAGAAGATTAAAGAGTGACGACGACTGAAAAACCCGAGTCGGTTCACGGCTGCCTCAGTCGCCGTCACTATGCCGCCCAAAGGTGCTTTGTCACGCATCGCTTGAAGATTGGCTATAGGATGGAGAGGACACATGGATTTTGTCATGTTTTTATAAACACTTGTTTGATTATTATCCAAATAAGGCATATTCCAATGATACATGTATTTGTATTGTGACTCAACATATGACCTTCATATGAACATATGAACCGGCAACCTTCAAGCTGATCCAGAATTATCACTGAGCGAAAGAGTTGTAGCTCTCCAGGGACATGGAAAGTGGTAAAGCTAGTCTAACTATAAATGACGCGCCCCTCCACTTTATCAGTTTATTTAAATGTGTGAACATATATTACTAACTATACTACTATACTTCATCAACGTGCTCCTCCTTTTGTGTCTAACTAGCAACTGAATGACCAATTACAATTGTATTTTCGGTGTGTTGCATTCATATTTTATATTAGCACATGTGCTTAAATCGTGATAATTGAATATATTAATTTTCTAATGATACAAATACAAGTTTAAGTAGACAGTTTATGTTTGAACAGACAGGGAGGAGGGTTGTGAAGTCTTTGTTCAGTACAAACAGTTATAAATTGACATATAATCTTCATTTATTAAACTTTAATAGTTTGAAGGATAACTACATTTATAAATCTGATGTGGATGGATGCGTTAAACAAGGTAGGCCCAGGAGAGTGTTTTCCGACCAAATCGGAGACATCTTTAAGAAAGCTAGGTTGCCTAGTGCCCATAACCACAGGGCCTGTATGAGGAGAATTGTGGATGTGAAGGAAGCTAGGGAGTTGTGTAAGGATCGTGGTAAGTGGCGCTCCATTGTCTTTGCCTATCCCTGTGGGAAAAAGGCGTGACAATTTGATTGATTGATTGAATTACATTAGAAATAAATAAAATAAAGATACCTATGAAAAACGGCAATAACTTTATAAACAAGTTATTATGTTTTAATTTAATGGCATTTAGATTATTTAACGTGTTGTTAATTTCTCATAAAGATGTTAATGACTCGTTTATTTAAGTTATTTGTTTTATAAAGATATTTAAATAATGTATAACTTTACGTCTTGTATGGATTATAATATTAAAATTATTTTATAATCCATACATTATAATATTAATGTTATTTTAACATTGTTCTCCTTTTTTTTTAATTTTAATTAAATATTTTTCTATAACTATATGGATATAATATGTGTACTTTAATTATTCTATTTTCTACCACTCCATAAAATAATTTCTAAAGATATTAAGCTCGCCATTATATGTATTAATATTATGATTTATTTACTAGAGTTAGGGGTATCAATTTTTGTGATCTTCTGCAAACTTGGGCCTTGCTTGCCCTGATCTATTTTTACTATATCTTTTTCGTCGGTGAAATTGCTCCACAATTATTAAAAGCGCTCAGTGCTGTCTTACGCTAATAACCATTACAAAATACAGAAAGCTCTGAATACCTAAATTAATTAATTTGTATATAATAATTTATAGGACTACAAGAAACCTCTTGAAGAGAGTAGTCCAACAATTCTCAACGCTAGCAAGATACAAACATTGTTCCATCGTCTTCCTGAGATACTCCAATGTCACCTGACTTTCCGAGCTGCGCTGGCCGACTGCTCGCGGACGTGGGACCGCGATGAAAAAATTGGTATGCTATTTTTATTTCTTTTCATAATTAATCCCCGATTTTACTAATCACTTAATGTGTGGGGGAACTTAATGTGAAGGAAGCGAGGGACTTGTGTCAGGACCGTGGCAAGTGGCGCTCCATTGTCTCTGCCTATCCCTGTGGGAAAAAGGCGTGACCGTTTGATTGATTGATTAATTGACCTAACAATAAATTCAAACTAGACTATAGATTTTGTAGAAAGGTTTTTTACACATAGGTTTTTATGAAACTTTCTCTGGTTGTTATTCTACCAAGAAGATTTATTATTTTTCCTGTTTACATATTGGTTTATGTCCATAATAAACAATTAATTTTGTTAATTGAAATTTAACAGAACAAAGTAGTATAAAATTATTAATTATTATTATAGGGAAATACTGATAATTATTTGTATATTGTAATTTCCTTATATTAACAGCTGTTTGGCCTAAAATGAATAATTAATATACCAAGGAATTATCCTTGCATGAATGTCATTATTTCACATGATTTGGGTTTTAACAATAAAATATTAATGAGGAAAATAATTATTTTGCATTATCATTTATTCAAATTATTGCCTTTTTTAATTCATGGAAAAGCAGAGGTTGTTTTCCGAATCGAAATAATGACTAATAATTGTATTTAGTATTTTTGTTTATAAGTACGAATTAATTAAATCTGCTGAGATTAATTAAATTTTTTGACTTGTATTTTTTATTGCACTTCCATCACTAACTTAACTTTCACTATTGTCAATGATACTAATGGTTTGGCTAGTAGATAGATATATCAGCCTTTTATACCAGAGCAGGTAATGGATCCAGCATCCATTTTATCGTCTTTTATACGTCTTCCCTCTGTCCTATCCTTCCCTTCCTCTGTTTTAGTCAATACGACTGAAAAAACCCACAATATTAACTATGCCGGCCAAAATGTGTATTTGTAAATCGTGTTGCATATTTTATCCGTGAATTTATATAATTATGTTTCTCTTTTCAGGCGAGGTCTTCCTAAACGCATTCTCAAAAGCAGTCGTACTAGATGTATATTCGGATTTTATAAACAACTTTTCTGTAGCAATGGAACTTGCCAAAATGGAGTCCAAACGCAAGTCGGCGTTGGCTGATTTCTTTAAAGTGAAGCAAATCAGTGCCCATGACCGCTTGTCGTTTTTTGGACTAATGGTGAAGCCTGTACAAAGGTTTCCGCAGTTCATCATGTTTTTACAGGTACGTGGTTTTTATTATTACATAAATACATATAAATAGGTATTATTATTATTTTGTGACACGACATTTGACCTCGACCCGCCTGATGATAAGCAAGAGGTCCAAGAGTGCCACTTTTGGGACATTATTTGACTGTTAATTATACTAGGCCGGCATAGTGGATGTAATTGCTACTCACAGTTATTGAATTGTAGTAGCAGTGACATTCATTCATGGACCACACTATGGCCTAACATCAAGCAGGGTGCTGTCATATGTCGAGTCACAATAAAAAAAAAATACTGGCACCGTTCACTACGTTACCTTTTTGCACTCTTCTGTCTATTTTATTTACAAAACAATGTCTACTTTGAATGTTAACATTAATTTCTTTTTCGAGTTTAACATTTACTGTAATGATTTGTGAATTTAGGTTTTGTCTACATAGAAATGAAGAAAAAAGTAATGTATTCAGATGAAAAAAAAATGGTTACCCCGCAATTCCCACAGGCACGATGGAGCTGCACTTTCCGTGATCCCGCCACAACCCTCGCATCTGCATCTTTATACAAACTTGATGGTTGTTTTTTTAAATATCCCCAATTTGATCTAGAAACAATCTTCTGGGATATCCCTCTTCTATTCTTTTAATACCATTTGTATAAATATTGTTTTAGGACTTATTAAAGCACACGCCACCTGGACACTCTGACCGTGTGTCACTGCAAAGAGCTCTAACTAGGTTAGAGGCTCTGGCTGATGCACTCAATGAAAGAAAACGTGACGCAGAAAGGACACAGGTGAATATATATTTAAAATACATAAACATTAAGTTATCTGACCGGCATAGTGACGACAACTGCCGCAAGATAACCATGGTGTAGTGGTAGTGCAATGGTCACGCAAGCCGAGAACACAATTTGCCGGTACCAATGTATCTTTGATATATGTACTTTGGTCGTTCTATTTCTATTATACCAAGCACTGTGAGCAATAGAAAGAGCTATCCTCAGCAACTCTCTGCTGAATAAAACAAAGGGATTCGCCAGAGCACAAAAGCAATATATAAAAAAGGCATAGCAAAAAAGATTAGCACGCTGAAGTAGCGGTGGGCTGAGAACTGACGACAGTCTTAGTAAACGATTTCTCAAACGGAGACCACGTATAGGCAGCCCCTGGTGTGGCAGAAAGTCAAGAGAAATGGCGCGATCTGTAAGAGGTCTAATTTATGATAATGACCTACTAACTTAATCATATTGGCGTCGAGATCTAATGACACCTAGAAGAGAAAGAAATAAATTGGCTATGTACGCGGACGGTAGGCTCACAGCGCCAGTACAAAGATACTTATGTAGTCTGTAAGGCGACCGTGGAGTTGTGGCAGTGCAATGGTTACACAAACCGAGAGCGAAACCACCCACCGGTACTAATGTATCTTCGATATATGTACTTTGGTTGCCCCGTTTCTATGATATAATCACTTTAGTTAGCTTATAGAAATGTAAAAAAAAAATAAAAAACATGCAAAAAAACTTTTTTTTTCTAGGCTTTTCGTGCAGCGCTACGTCGTTTGACACGTAGTGGTGTAGCGGGCGCCGGTGGTGCAGGCGGTGCTGCCAGGTTCGGTGCAGCAAGACTATTGGCTTCCAAAGCTGATAAACGACATCTACTTAGACAAGACGATCTGGTGCAATTAGTAAGTAGGAATGTATTCAATCTCTACTACGGGACTACACAACTAGATGGCGCTGCAAAGCGTACAGTCCCTTGGACAGTAAATGTATTTTCATATGGTCATATTAGTAGGCTGACAGTTGGTGGTTTTTGCTCCCTCTCCAATGCAAAGGTCGTTGAAGTAATACAGTCACGTTTCAGGATCAGCTTAAAAAATGTTTGGCAATTCACAAGCTGATCCCGAAACGCGACTAAATCACTTCACGGTCTGTATACTTGTAAGTGACGGTACTACCCCGGATCCTCAATGCTTCGATGTGGATGGATGCGTTAAACGAGGCAGGCCAAGGAGGGTGTTTTCCGACCAAATCAGAAACATCCTCAAGAAAGCTAGGTTGCTTAGCCCATAACCGTAGATCTTGTATGAAGAAAATTGTGGATGTGAGGGAAGAGAGTTGTGTCAGGGTCTTGTCAAGTGGCGCTTTATTGTCTCTGCCTATTCCTGTGGGAATAAGGCGTTACAATTTGATTGATTGTTTATTTATTTTCTTTTTCTTTTACTAACAGGAATTCAACCAGTCCGGCGCAATATCCAAATGCAAACCACGCAGGTTGCTACTACTCAATGACTTAGTTGTCTGCGTGTCTGTTTGTGCTGGCGACGATGCTGAACGTCTTGGTTTGAAATGGGCACATCCAGTTCTAGATGTTGATGTTTTAGATACAGGGACATCACCAACGCTTAGTAGGGTTCTTGCTCAAGGTATGTACACTTAATTATGTCTTTTGGCTTTATTTCTGCTGATTCGGGGTAGTACCACTACTTACAAGTATACAGATCGTGAAGTGATTTAGTCACGTTTTGGGATCAGCTTGTAAGTTGCTGGTTCCAACTAGGCCGGCATAATGCATGTGATTGCTACTCACAGTTATTGAATTGTAGTAGCAGTGGCATTCATTCATGGACCACACTTCGGCTTAAAATCAAGTGGGGTGCTGTCATATGTTGAGTCAAAATAAATAAAAATATAAATAATTTGTTGGTAGGCCAAATTGAGTATTATTATTATTGAGGTTCGACAGTGTTAAAAGAGTGGTAGGCAGTGGTACGCAGACTGCCGATCCAGGGTAGTACCACCACTTACAAGTATACACACCGTGAAGTGATGTAGTCGCGTTTCGGGGTCAGCTTGTAAGTTGCCTGTTCCAACTACCGACAAAGTATATATACAGTTATTGAATTGTAGTAGCAGTGACATCCATTCATGGACCGCACTCCAGCTTAACATCAAGCAGGGTGCTGTCATCTGGAGTCACAATAAAAATAAAAACATATTACAACACCCTGCCAAATGTTAATTTGGAGTACCGTTCATCAAAAGATAGGACTGCCATTACAGTTAAGTAAATGCAAGTAGCAATCGCATCCATTATGCCAAAATGAGAGAGAGTTGTGTCAGGATCGTGAAAAGTGGAACTCTGCCTATCCCTATGGGAATTAAGGCATGACAATTCATTATGGTTAACTGGTTTTTTTTTCTAAAAAGGGGAATGAAATATGCTTTTATACGTAAGCAGACGTTCACTAATGCTACAATAAGCGGCCGTGGTGTAGTGGCAGTGCAATGGTTACGCAAACCGGGAGCGCAGGCTTGCCGGTACCAATGTACCGTAGTACATATGTACTTTGGTTGTCCTGTTTCTATAATACAAGCACTTTTGTAGCTTAGTTTTGAAATGTGATTAAATAATATATATTCAATTCTTTAAAAGGTATGAACAGAAGCGGCAGTATACGTTCAAACTCGAGCAGCACAGCTAGTCAATGGAGCTCGTCAACGGGCGATTCCCTATGCAGCGAGATGTCAGCCCTCATGCATGACTATGAAACTGTATCACGAATGGCTGACTTGGCTGCCTCACTAAGAACACAATATAACGAATTAGCACCAGATATGTTCAAGACATTATTGCAAAATATACAGAAAAGTATACAGGTTGGTTTTCTTCTACAATATGATAATTTATTAATCTGATATGGATGAATGCGTTAAACAAGGCAGGGCCAGAAAGGTGTTTTCCGACCAAATCTAAGACATCCTTAAGAAAGCTGGGTGGCCTAGTGCCCATAACTGTAAAGCTTGTATGAAGAGAATTGTGAATGTGAAGGAAGCGAGGGAGTTTTGTCAGGATCGTGGCAAGTGGCGCTCCTTTGTCTCTGCCTATCCCTGTAGGAAAAGGCGTGACGAATTCTTTGTCCGGCAGTGACGACAACTGAGTCAGCCGTAAACTGAATCAGATTTTTCAGTCGTAGGTGCCCGCTCTTGATCATGCCCTTGCTTACCACCTGGATGTCAGATGGAATGGAAATGGCACCGCGTTGAACCGCGGGAGAGGTGACATGATAAAAAAAACTTGGAATTTTCTTAAATTTTGCGCAAACATTGATTATTGAATTAAACTAATTTATGCGGCTTACTATCTCTTTGACCACGAATCACGATAGCGAAACGTTAGAATAAAAGTTGTACAACCATTAACCAAAAATTAACGCTATAGAAGCTGCATAAAATTTGTTTATTTCAAATATTACTTTATTTATTCCTAAAAATTGCTAATAAAATTCTTTAATATTGTTTCAATATCCACAGAAAAAGGACGACGAAATGGCGTGGGTCGATTCGTGTTGTCTACAACTAACAATAAGAGGTCGTGAAGAACCAGTGACATTTCGAGCTAGTGAACCAGGTGCCAGATTAGCTTGGGCGACAGAATTAAGATTGGCTCAACTCGCTACAGCAACCGCTAACTCTCCAGCGTGGAGACTAGCGGCTTCGTTAAATTCCCCAGCACATAAAATGCCATTGTTTGTTGCTGCTACGCCCGTTTATTCCTCGAAGACCTTGACTGAGGTTGGTTTCTCTTTTTTTCTGTATTCCATGTGGACATTCCAGCGTGGGTAAGAGGTGGATTGAAGCCCGACTTTAGAGACCATGAATGTGAGGAGTAGGTTAGGTCTCTGTTGTGTTTTAACTACTATGATTTCCTCAGATTTTGCGTGAACATTAATTAATCAATTAAACAAACTTTATGCTGCTTACTTTAGCGTTTATTTTGGTGTTGATTTTACATTTTTTTTTTATTATTACTACGTTTTGAGAGCTTTGCAACCATCGTCTCTCCGTGACCACGATGGCTGCAAAGCTCTCGAAACGTCGGAATAATAAAAAATTGTAAAATCAAAACCAAAATAAACGCGATAGTAAGCCACATAAAGTTTGTTTAATTCATTACTATGATTTCGATAAAACTGCGTGCAACGCGCCTTGGCAACACCAATCAGCTATGTGTAAAGTCCGGGGCTCGAATCCCGGTCGAAGCTAAGATTTGTTTGATAGCATAGCATTTTGACAATTAGTTTGTATATTACAAATATTTCTTAATAAAAAAGGAGGCAGATATTACAACCGTACAGACCGGGAAGTGACAATCGCGCTTCAGGATCAGTTTGTAAGTTGCCAGTTCTAACGGTGGATACGACTACAATTTGAAGTTATTTAACTATAGTAGCAGACGCCCTCTTTTTATAGACCGCAGTCCTACTTAACAGCAGACGGAGGGCTGTCATATATCAAGCCACAATACAAAAAATATTTCATTTTTTTTTGTATTCAGTTTTACAACTATCAATCAATCAAAATGTGACGCCTTTTTTCCACAGGGATAGGCGGAGACAATGAAGTGCCACTTGCCACGATCCTGACACTACTCCCTTGCTTCCTTCACAGTCACAATTCTCTTTATACAAGCTCTATAGTTATGGGCACCTCAGCTTTCTTAAGCTTTTTTACGACTAGTATTCCCATATTACAGGTCCGCTGCGGTTGTTTCTATACATCAAGTGGTGGTAGCCGCGGTGCAACAGCAAGGCGAGCCCGCTCCTTACTATGGGTTGGCGCGAGTAGTGGCGCAAACAGTCATGTATCAGTATTGACACACAGAGCTGCCAATTTGAAGACATTACTTACGTTAGATCTACCAGATACTAAGGTAAATAAGAATAAGCCATATGGATGTAATGAGAAATATGTCAGAAACATGGCAAGTTTCGCATTGATTAACATTTCGCGTAGTGACGAGTCGCCTTGGGAATCCCCTTGAATCTGGCAAGTCGCGGACAGATGTTGCTTCTTAATAAGAAGAAAATGGTTGCTTTGGCTTGTATTCTTAACCGCCAGTCATACGCCCCTCAATAACTTCTTTCGGACTCTATTTTAAAAATAAGTATTTAATATTATCCAACTTAATTTAAAGTAAAATTTAAGTGAACGCTTAATTGGAATGTTTTGTAGGAAAATATACGTTATACTCGTTGTACTGACTTTTCGTTTCTTAATTACATTCATCAAAAAATATTTAAAGCAAAATTTAAAAAAATAGGAAAAATACGTATTTTAAAATGTATTTTGCTTATAACATATCTGTACGAAGCTACTAGACATACTTTACCTGTATCATAAAAACTGAACGACCAAAGTACATATATCAATGATACGTTGTTATCCGCGAGTGGTTTTAAAATAGGGTTCTTGGTTTGCTACCACTAGACCAGGGTCACCTTATAATTATGTGTATGATGTACTATTAAGTAGAACATCACAAGTAAGGTGTAATAATTCAAAACAATATTTTTACAGGTAACTTCAATGGAGCACGCAAAAGGTATTCGACAAGCGACAACCCTATCTGGTGACACTGTATGGATCGGTACTGACGACAAGAAAATTCTAATATTTTCTGGAATAGAACCTGAGAAACAAGAGAAGTTAGCTGAGACTTCGACCATCGCAGGAGTAACACAAATTAAGTACCATTGCGACTCCATGTTCGTTGGTCTATCTAACGGACGAGTTTCTGTATTTAGAAGAAATCATGACGACTCTTGGGCTTTACAGGAACCCCTTGCTATAGAATTAGGTGACAAACCTGTGCATTGCGTCTTGCCAATCGACGGCATTGTCTATGCCACATGCGGACGAAAGATATTCGCAATAAATGGACTAACTGCCGAAATAATGCGAATATTAGAGCTCAAAGGCGAAGGAGACAAGCCCGTTCGCTATCTCGCACATTCCGGGGTAGGTTTATGGACTGCTTTTGCTGACTCTACATACGTAGGGCTGTATCACGCTGAAACATTTGAACATCTACAAAATATCGACATCGCTGCTGACGTTGCCAAAACTATTGGTGCTAGGGAAGGTAGTAAGCCTGCTTTTGTGTCATCACTATTGGCTGGCCAAGGCTTATTATGGGTTGGTACCACGGCTGGTGTTACGGTCACTGTACCGTTACCAAAACTAGAGGGATTACCTCTTATTGGTGGGCATTTAGCTGTCTCTTACCACGCTCATGCAGGACCAGTTACTTTCTTATTGGCATTAATACCCGAACAGAAAGATATAGACGTAAATGTAGTGCGGCGAAACCTCTCTAATGCACGTGCACTTGCAAATCACTCGACTGTGCATGAATTCAAAGAAGAAGAACACAAAGATGACGACGAGAAACCAAAGCTGGAACGGCGGACGTCCGAGGAAAACAGCCCTTATCGGCCACAACGGATACACTCTGCGGTTGTCAGGCGAAAGAAACCCGGTGACGTTCGTTTAAGCAAAACCTTGCCCAAATGTGCTAACCTTAACGCTTGCGATGTATACGGGTTATATGGTGATCTCATGTTTGTAAAGGACTGCGTTGGTGAAGCCGATGTGGGTGGCTCTGGTGGCGATTCACTCAGAAAAAGTGACCCAGAGTTAGCTGGTATACCATTCAGGGTTAATACTTTAGATAGGAGGATAAAAATGCGAACTGGCAGACCGAGGAGTCTGGATTTATCTAGTTGGTCTGTTGATTCTCGCGCGTCTAGTTTATGTACATCGTCAGGTAGCGAGGAGTCAATGGCGTTACGTGGGGTATCGCGGACGAGTTCGGGAGCTTCCGGAGCCGCGAACCTTGCTCCCGTTGCAGCCTCTACGCCGGATTCGACCTCGAGTAAATCTAGTATTTCGGATAGATCAATATCTCGCAGTAACTCTTCTAATGCCAATGAGCGTGTTGTGAACAAAAGCGCTGGTCGCAGTCTCCGCGGCGCTGACTATGTAGTAGGAGAGAGCGCCGCTCGTCGCTCAGTGTTAACAGTGATGGGAGGTCGCGGTTACGTGGACTGGCGTCAGACCGCGGATGCAGCGGAGAGGCCAGCGCCAGCCGCTGATCCTAACCCCAAAGACGCACACCTCATACTCTGGGAGATGAGGCTGTAGTTCCGAAACGCACCAAATAACCCACGCATTGTGATCGCAGATCTGAAATATTCGCCTAATACTTTGTGGTTTCACTTACCAAAATACTATTCTATGACTGCCTCATCATGTATTACTTAATACGGCTTTATATATAATTGCCTTATATTTTAGAATAATGGTTTACACTAGGTGTAAATAATGTGATAAACTTTAAATTATTTTTCTATTGTTGAGGCCTGACCTACATTGTTCGTTTGGCCTGACGTTTACATTGGTTTATAATAAAGCACTGGTGCATTATACATAAATGTGATTATCTATTGAATTGTTATAGGTTGATGTAGTTCTATAAGTATGATTAAATTATTACTTATGAATAGCATTAATGTGGAACAGGTTCTTTATTTGTTCAAAAATATATATGCATTGTTACTAATAAAAACGCACAGCAGTTTAATAATTTATTGATGTTTTACCTCAAAATATTATGTATTTACTATAGGGTTAGTCTGAAACTCGGCGCGAAATTTACTACAGAATAGACATAATGTATGTCCTAATGTAGCTTTTCTAGGCCGTGTTTTTGTTGCCTAACCCAAATTATCGACAGTCTATTCTTTCAAAGTGCACAAATTTTTAATTATAATATTTATCAGTCAGATACCCGCCATACTAATTTAGTCTGTAAATTATGTAATATAGACGTATCTATATTTTTAGTACTATAGATTAAAGAAGTATATTTAAGGGATATCGTTTAAATTTTTAATGTTAATTGTTAAGTTTTCCTACCGAAAACAAGTTTCTATTACAAGGGGCCTTATTTTGTATTTAGTGTTTTATTCTGTTAGCTTTATTCTTTAGAAAACTATAAATTCGCTTTAAGAATTAGACTGATTTAGCCTAAGTATATGTAATTATATGTGAATACGAAATATACGATCATGCGAACGAAAAACATAAATAAAAATTGTGAAACTTAAAAGTTATATACAATTTTGCTATGATCCATAACTATATTAGTTTATGGTATATAGGAAATTAAAATTGTCTCTGTTAAATATGCAATATATTTTTCTGTTAAATTGTTATACAAATTGCTCTGTTAATTATGATATTACGTTTAGTTAATAGTAGATACCATAACGCTCAAAGTTGTATCTTGCATTTCGCTCGCTCCTACATTGTTCCAATCTAAAAATACGAAAAATGCGCCTTGGCGTTATTTTGGCACATTTTTAGGTTGAAAACAAGGACGTTATATATTCCTATGTCATATATATTTTTAAGTATTCTTAGGACCATTATTGAAAACAAGGCAAGCAAGCGAAATGCATGAGACTTCCGAGTGGTATTCCGTGTGTAAGGCTATTGAAATTTATTTACTAAAAACAAAGATAAATAATAAATAATTGAATTTAATATTGTTCATGTAATTCAAATTCCATTTTGTTATCAAAGTTTTTTTATTGTTCACCTAGTATTAACGTGCCAAATTCAGTTATATATATATATTTTTATAAACTGTTTGTTGGTCTATATTAAAATAATTATGTCTAAAATTATGGAAATTATTGTATTAATGAATCTATATACTTTCAGAATAATATATTGTTTCAATATTTTGTACCAGTTTATTTATGTTTAAAAGAATTATGTTTATTTTATTCAAACGTCACAACAACCTATGTAAGTGTAAATAAAACATGTTTATACTTGTAATATTTTGTTTGATTAAAAAAAAATATTATTATTAAAGTGATTGTAATTGTAGCTGTAATAAAAAAGTTCAAAGAGCAATCAGGGTTACCTATTATTCTGATTTCAGTGCTGGCCATACATCATCCTACCGAACCGCTATCTTGAATGCCATCAGTGCCAAATTCGGAGTCCGTCAAAGCATTTGCGAATACTTCGGGCGTAATTGCATGACTAATACCTGACTACCCTCGAACATAGTTTAATTTCCCTACACTCCATGCTCTAAAAACTGTTATTAACGTATAACGACCGCGACCGCTGGTTTGTTTTCTCACATAGATTATGACTTTATTTCTATCACCAGGTGCACAAGAATAGTAGTTTAAAAAAATGTCAAGAAATATGAAGAAAAGGGATATAGCACACAGGCACTCCTAAAAGTAATATCAATATGACAACTGCTACAAGTAATAGGTGATTGACAAGGACTTTTGCATATGTGGTTCCCAAAGTGTGCTATGTTGAGTTTTTACCATTCTCCAGAAACTAATTTTTTGTGCACTTAACCTGCAAGTGTGTCTTGAACTAAAAAATGTTTGAGAACCCCCGTTTTAGAAATAAAACCAAAAACTGCTGTTTCTACTACTATTTATTGAAATATAACCAGTCCTATTATCAAAATAAATTACGCTACTAAAATTTGTCTACAATATTCAAAAATATAATTTACTACTAGGGGTACTAGAAAAAATAAATCTAAAATTAAATAACAAATATATGCAGTTTTGAATATTGCAATAAATCAAAATTTAACAAAATAATACCAGCACCCCAGTAACTAGTCATGTATTTTAAATATGGTGTTGCACTTTGCATTGACGGAGTGCCTCATTGAATCCTTGGCAGAGTGTGATGTCACTCTGTTGGTTGGCACACTCAAGGAATTGCTTGATCTCCCATGCACAAGGGCCCTGAGGGTTCTCGCCTTGGTATTGCTGGTATGTAGTTTGTGGGGCTTGAGCCTGGGGTTGGGCCTGGGATTGTTGCTGTTGAGTCTCGTTGCTGCTGCTTCCACCACCAAACATGCCAGTCAATGCACTTCCAGCTACGTGACCCTATAAATAGAAAATTATGAATTTCTATCTACCTAAAGAGTGCTGCATAGTCTGCTGATCCGGGGTAGTACCACCACTTAAATATGCAGACCCAAGTATAGTGACTAAGTCACCTTTCAGGCTCAGCATGTAAGTTGCCAGTTTTAACTAGGCTGGCATAGTGAATGTTGTGACTGCTACTAACAGTTATGTAACAGTATTAGCAGGCACCTTTTCATGGGCTTAACAGGTATGTAACAATGCATTAGGATCACACTACCTTCTAATGTATAGACATTTTTGACTAAGAATATAGACCACACTGAAACTAAGACATAGATGATTTGTTGCCTTTTCCTTATTCCTGAAACAATTTATTTGGCTTTGATTTTTTTTTAGCCAGAAGTATTGATATGCTGCTTTAAATGTCATGTAGGCTTCTAATTAGATTCTGCATTATTATTTTGCCTTCCAACAAGATTACAATGTTTACAATAAACACTAATAGCACTTTATAATATAGCTGCTAAATGCAATATCAGTTATTGAACAGGACTGCATGCAATAATGACAATATTTAACAAAACACTTGGTATTAGTATAATACATAATAAATACAACAGGAAGAACTTACTAAGCACTGAAATATAATAATTAACACATAAAATAATTGAAATTACAATTATCAAATAAAAATATTAAAATTATTAAACAAATATATTAAAATATTACAAATTAACCATCAATCTTTTCATGATCCTTTATCGATTTTCTTTTAAAATTACAATATAGTGAAGGACTAAATAAAGCACCAAGACTTCTATTAACTAGATAGCAGATGCTAATGTGTGCAGCACTACTGATGAGCAAGAGTTTCACTATTTTGTTTTCTCTTCAGCCAATCCAAAACCAAACAGCCAAAACTTAATATACTATGATTAAAGGATTGATCATTATTATCTAACATTTAACTAAGAACAAATATGTAAAATTCTGTATAATTAGAAAATCATGGATGTAAAAGCTTGACAAACATCCTATTGTAGATAATAATTGTGAAAGTAAAGATGAATAATATTATCAATCAATATCAGATTTGGCACAACTCTCCTGCTTTTTCCCGATCCACAATTCTCTTCATACAATTCAACACAACTGTGGAGAAGTTGTTGTGGAATGACCTCACAAACCAGGAACCTATGATTTAAACCACTTGCCTGTACTAATGATCTTTGATATATATATCAACAGATAAACAATGCATGCATGTTTAGTAGCTTAGTATAAAAATGTAAAAAAATGTTACTGTCTATATACATCAAATGTTATTTTACACTTACTTAACCATATAAAATAGTATTTTAGTACAATGAACTCTAGTTCATCACAACAATTTGTTACCTACATAACCTTCAAAGATCAGCTGTATAAGTAAATAAGATAATGTGTTTGCGGAACACCACATTATTCCATTATTCTACACATCCAATAATATATCATTTATTCCATTATATATCAACAATTTGTATAAGAGATAAACAAAAGTTGCTAACAATGATACATCAAACATGTGATCTTTGTGTCATCATGGCACTTTCCCAAAATATTTTTAGCAAACTAATAATCCCTAAAATAATGTTGCTAAAAATTACTACATGCAAATAAGGCACAATAAAAGTTAAAGGTTAATATTGTTTACGTAACAAAACCAATACGTACCACTGTGGATCCGATAGCTACACCGCCGGCCGTAGCTGCCATTTGCCCGAACAGAGATGGTTGTTGGGACTGCGGGGAAGCCGCAGCTGGAGCTGGAGTTGATGGGGAAGCATGAGCTGGAACCCTGCTGGGTGCAGGCGCAGGTGGTGGAGCAGAGCTGTAAATTACATGAGGTTACCACATGATTTCACATCATTTTTAAAGCATAATTTTACCGATATACTTACCGGCGCGGCGCTGGAGGTGGGCTTGCTGATCTTCCGCGACGTGGCATTTTTATTTTAGCTTTTATTTTACTCTAAATAACGATAAAAAACTTCTCTTTCGATCAGTTTATTCTCGAATGTCGTACGATTTCGATTATAGATAATTTTTGTGAACTGTCAATGTCAAATTTCGTAGATGGATGTTCTAGAAAACAGTAATTCTCTTTCTAATGCGCGTTTGGTTTAATAAGCGCAAAAGAGTAAGCGATAAATTAAAAAATCTAACTTTTAGTGTTGCAAGATTGAAAAATAATAAATTAACTACATTCAGTTTAATTGTGCTCACAATTCGTGTTTTCAGAAATTATCGCGCCACAGTATATCTACTTACAACAATAGTTTAACGCCTTTCAGGATGCACAATATGCCAACACAGCTGAATAAGGATATTAAAAGTGCATAATCGGATTATTGAAACATATATTAGACCCGCTAGCAAAAAGTGTAACTGTGTTATTGTGAAATGTCGATCGTTCCTGTAAAGGTGTGATTCCGACGGCGACCGCAGACTGCAGACCGTACTACTAGATTGTATGAATCTTTATGAAATTGGTGTGAATTTCTATGAAATGCGTAGGTGGACTGACAACATAGTGAAAGTCACGAATAACCAGCGAATACAACTGGCATCTTGTCGTTCGAAAAAAGCCTATGTTCATAACGCCTTTCATAGACGCCTTTTAGCTGATGATGATGTATGAAATTAATAGCATAGCGCAATTTATTTTGGGTTCTATGTACTACTTTTGTCATTTCTAATGATAAAAACATATATATATGGTAGTTTCGATATAAAATTATTAACAACCTAATACACGATTTCGTAATAGTAAACGTAATAAAATAAGTATAAAGTGAAACTAAATTCGTAAATTGAAACTTTTTTGGTACAACCGGCTGTAAGAAAGATTATTTAACATGCCAATGCCGCTTATCAAAAGCTCTTTAATCAGTATTAAATAAATTCCTTTGTGTGTACTGCATTTAAATAAAGGATCATCTGATATTCTATTCCTTGAAGTACGTAATAACATCAAGATCGTCATCGTCTTCTAATAAAAGATCAGTGTCTCAACTCTGACATCCTTTATCACGAGATGTTTTATAACGACTGCGAGCTGTCCGCGTATTTAATCCAACTCCAAACTGCAAATTGTAGTTGGTGGTTTCGTATGTAATTAACGTCATTGTTTTTGTAGGTATCGGGGAGCGACTAGTAAAAAATAAAAGAAAATTCTTAAAAATATATTTTGCAAACTGGCATGATAAATTGTACATAATAAAAACAACAAAATATAAATGCAGTATTTTGAAGACATTTAAATTTTTGACTACAGACGTGGACGAATGGTTTAGTGATTGGTTTGTTGCGCGTAAAGTCCCGGGTTCGATTTCTGGTCGGAGCAAATATTATTCAATATTGCAAATATTTGTTAATAAAAAAAGAGATGGATGTTTGCTTCGGGTCTGGTTATGAAAGAGTGGTAGGCAGTGGTACTCAGTCTGTCGATCCGGGGTATTGACTAGATAATAATTCCACCATTATTACAAATTAATATTTAAGAAACAAAAGCTTTACAAATCAATTAAAATTGCACGGCCTGTCACTTGCAGTTTTCCGCCAAAACTCGTTAAAGGCGTGTTATTTTAGTTTTAAACTTCATTACTGTCATTATTTTCTAGTTTAGTGAGTGAATGTTTGTTCTGTAAAATTTTTTAGCCATCAAAGGCTAATAATGGGGACTCGACTGGCTTAACGCGCCGTAAAAAAATATATTGTTACATATTATACTTATTTAGGCGTTATGCGCTTAAACAATTTTTTCGTATAATTAAATTTCGATAATGTTTAATATTTGCTGAATATTCGCTATGATACGTATATTATACACTTCTCAGGAGTTAGTGGGGGAACAAGTTGAACATTGTGCTGATGTATATTAATACTAATAATAATAAGTTGAAGTTGAGATACTATTTTAATGTAATATCCAACTTACATTAAATGCATTGCAATAAATGTATTGATTGCAATGTGTTAGGAATTTCTTACTAAATAAATGAGTAAAATTAAAGCATTAAAAATATACCGTATAGATTGGTGCAAAAATTACGTTTTTAAGTATGACCTATGTATAAATAAGACTATTTATAAATCTGATGTGGATGGATGCGTTAAACAAGGCAGGCCCAGGAGAGTGTTTTCCGACCAAATCGGAGACATCCTCAAGAAAGCTAGTTTGCCTAGTGCCCATAACCACAGAGCCTGTATGAAGAGAATTGTGGATGTGAAGGAAGCAAGGGAGCTGTGTAAGGATCGTGGTAGGTGGCGCTCCATTGTCTCTGCCTATCCCTGTGGGAAAAAGGCGTGACAACTTGATTGATTGATTGACCTATGTATCATTATTAAATTTCAAAATGCATTGAGTCATTATAAAAACTTGATTTTGTCTAATAAACTAAAAAAACTCTAAATTACATCGTATGGATGATAGTTTCAGACTTCGGTAATGTTATTTGTTTATGTTATTAGATGTTACATTTAATAGGATCCTTGAAAGCTCAATTTATTTATTTTCGTCTATATCAGATTCAATTTTCAGCACATCCAGGAAGCAGAATCTCAGACGATATTTTATTCATAAAATAATTATAGCAAACCTATATTCATAAAAAAATAAACTGAAAAAAATACTTTTTAACACACCAATATATGACTAAATATTTATAATTCAAGCAAATTGTAAATTATCACTTGACGATGAACGCACGGAACGGATAGAGTTGTTCGCGCATCAGTAGTCGCGTCTTTGCCGCTTGCCCGCGTCAATTTCTGTCAGTCAGTCGGAGTCGAATGTTGAATGTTACCGGGCGATCGCGGTCGTCGTGTTTCATATTTTTGTATGGTGTAGATTATTTCGGGTAAATTCTAAGTGAAAACTGTCACAATGGATACATTTTTAAATGAATCAATGCTTGGATTTGTCGCGGCTACCATTCTATTTTATGTTGGATTTTGCTATTATAGAAAGATTTTCAGAAGAGAGGACGAAATAGTTGAGGTTGATTCAGGTAGGTTTATAATGAAAATGTAGAATAAATATAATGTATTATTTAGTATATAAACAACTTAAAAGAGAAGTTATTTTTGTGTGCTATTTTAAGTAGGATAAATAGTTTTATTTAGAGAAAATGATTTATAAACGCACGTGGGCTGTAATGTAGTACCGCATGAGTCAATATTGCGGGATTTGACTATGTGAGCGGATGGTAACGGTTTATCCAGACCGGCTAAGAATGCAGGCGGCATACTTTTTAGGATTAATATGAATGTAACATTTTAAATTAAATGTGAATCTTCAGTATACATTCAATACGAATCAGTGTTGAATGAGCTAGCTAGCTATTTACAACAAAATCGATACTTCTGCGTTACTCGTAGATTATTTTGTTCGCAATTCATGAGTTTTATATTAAGTATAGAACTATATATATGAATATTTTGCTGTTAAATAAATGTATAAAATTAATTAATAAATATAAAAAGTTAAGTTACCAAAATAATTACAAAAGGTTACCTAAATTATTTGTATATGTTTGGTTCATCATATATATTTTTCTCTAAATTCTATATTAAATAAGCTTTATAGGTGCCTAGTTTAATCTCAAATAGTTGTAATGTATTGACCTACCTCAATACCTTTTGGGTAGTTATGTATTTAGGTGTCCTTTTTACTTATTATTATTATTTTTTATTTTTATTTATATTAATAAATATATTATTTAAAATCTATTATACCTATCTACATTGTATATGCACATTCATGTTTAATATAGTTAGGTATTTCATTGTTTCCTATAGATACTACCTTCTTATTTATTTGTATAGGTACCCTATATTTTAAAGATTGTTTTTCTTGACTAAATCATGAATTACATAATGTATTTTTCCCTAAAGATATAAGTAAAATAACTATTACCTATTTCTATTTAGTAGTACAATTACTGAAAAACTCACATAGTTACAAATATCATTTTTCATTAACATGGTCAATCCTCTGTTTCGTTAGAGAAATGAATAAAATATTGTTTTTTATAAAATCAGTAATCTGCAGTAGTCATAACTGTGGAGCTTGTATGAATGAACTTGTGGATATGAAGGAAGCAAGAGGTAAGGTTTTTACATTTAATACTAAACTATTAAACATGCTTGTACCATAAAAACAGGATAACCAACTCCAGTTTAAACCGGGGGCTTTAGTTTGTGAGACCTTATCTACTGCAAGGTCTCTGTTGCCTTGCTGTTGGATTGTAGAAAGAGATGCTTCATTTTGTCTGTTTCTATGTTGTTTCTTAGATTTGACTATTTCCTTCTGTTATTGTTTTTAAAACAAACCTAAATCAAAAAATAAATATTACCAAAATAAAACAACACTTGAATGAGTAACTTATTTTTAAATAATTGGTATTGTTATGCCAAATTTAATGCACAAACAATAAGGCAATACAAATGACATTTATAACACATAGACATGAGTAAAAGCAACGCAATAAGCAATGACATTTACGCTGGATTATAAAAATTATAATAAAACTATACACCTGTATACATATTGTCATTGTATAATAATATTCTTGTGACTAATTCACAATGACATTGTTTCTGCACTTCATTAAATAACATCAAAACTAGAAGTACCAGGTACCTAACCTACCTACCCGTCTTAAAGATGATAATAATTATAAAACTCTTATCATTAAGATATATTGCATTGGTGTGGTCTGGGCACATTAAAAGGGTGGTTGAAAGGAGATTAACAAATGAGATTTATAATTTGGAAAATAAGGATAAAAAGAGGAAGAACTAGTTTGTTCCTGAATCAAAACAGGGATGTTCTTAAAAAAGCAGGTGTCTGGGGTGCCCTTAAACAGTTTGTATGAAGAGAACTGTGAATGTGAATGAAAGATGAGGGTTGTGTCAGGATCTTGGCAATTGGCACTTCTTTGTCTCTTCCTATTCCTGTGAGAATTGGGGCAATATAGATGAAAATCATCTTTTACACCTAAAAAAAATTGCGAATACAAACGCTTAAAAAAGCACCTCTGACCGGCATAGTAAAAGCGACTGAAAAATCTGTTGGGGGAATGGGGTTTAGAGTTGATGCCGCTCTGGCACCTCCCTCTGCTTACCACAAAATTGATATCAGGTCAGATAGATATTTTTTTTATTATGTGACTATACCACATTTTAAAACAAGCTTAAATCTACAATACGAGAAAACTGTGTGATTATTATATCAATCAATAAAATTGTCACGCCTTTTTCACACAGGGATAGGCAGAGACAATGGAGCGCCACTTGTCACGATATATTCACAATAAAATTGGCCAATATCAGCTTGGTGATGTTGTTGATGACAAAATATATATTTAAAATCAATCAAATTATCACGATTTTTCACACAGAAATGGGCAAAAACAATGGAGTGCCACTTGCCACGATCCTGACACAACTTCATCGCTTCTATCATAATTTCTAATAATAAATTAAAAAGTGAATGAACTGTAAGTATTGAAATAACAAAAGACCCAAAACACATGTCAGTACTTACCATTTGTTTCTACAATTTCGTATTAATATATTGCATATTAATGTTAACAATAAAATTAGCAATTGTACCAAATGTAAATGATTTTAAAATCATTATTAATATAGTAATTTTATTTTAAGAGTGGTAGGCAGTAGTGCTCAGTTTGCCGATACAGGGCAGTAATGTCACTTAGTAATATCAAGTAGCGTTTCGGGAATAGCTTGTGAGTTGCCGGTTCCAACTAGGCCGGCATAGTGGATGCAACTGATATTTGCAATTATTCAACTTTAGTAGCAGTCGCGTCTATTTATGTATGAAACTCCAGTTTAACATCAGGCGATGTGTTTATGTTGAGCCACAATAAATAAAATCACCTATCCATTTGTCAATACGTTTCAGATACCGTGGTATAGTCGTAGAGTTCTGTAGTAGAGTGGCACGCGTTCAGAATCACTTGCCGGTACAATGTATATTTGATATATTAACTTTGGTTATCCTGTTTCTATGATACCAAGCACTTGAAGCTATAATATAGAAATGTAAATTTTAAAATTATGTATACCTTTTGTACTATTAGTATTATCCTGTAAGGTTGGTGGTTTTATTAAATTATAAATACTATGTCAAAAATCAGGTGTTAAATTTTACTTTTTTATTTAGTAACACTTTCACTTTTCGTTTTGAGATAAAATACAGTTTCGCACTTGTTCTCACAATGTAATCTATAAACCTATTATTTGAAAGTACAAATAAAGAAATTCACTATTCATTAGGCTTTGAGTTTTAGACGAGGTTTTATTGTATCTTGTTTTTATTAAGCTCTATACGAATCCTTATCTTTTCTTATATTCACACGATATGTTAAGCTGGGCAATTTATTGAGAGGTGTCTGCAGCTATGCTGATCTGGCTCTGAACCTTAAAGTGGTGATGTTACACGACACGAGTGGCGCATTGTTTAGCACACTAGTCCTTTACTCGTAAAGACCCGGGTTCGACTCCCGGCTGGAGCAGATTTGTTACAATGCTTTATATTTTTAAGCATAAATTTGGTTAATATTTGTTTTGAAAAAATTGGAATCAAACCGGGATACAAAAAAATCAAATCATCAAACGGGGTAGTTTTCGCAACAATAACAACATTAACCAATAGGACGACCAACACATCAGTCTCTCCGTAACCACTATGATGGCTGCAGAGCCCTCGAAACGTCATAATAATAATAAAAAATGCAAAATAAAAACTATAATAAACGCGATAGTAAGCCGCATATAATTTGTTTAATTCATTAATATTTGTTAATAAAATAGAGAGTCGGATGTTTCCTCCGGGTCTAGTTGTCAAAGAGTGGTAGGCAGTGGTGCACAGTCTGCTAATTAGTCGCGTTTCGGGTCCAGCTTGTTAGTTGCCGGTTTTAACTAGGCTTGCATAGTAAATGCAACTGATACTTTAAGTTATTTAACTGTAGTTGCTGTCGCCTCCATTAATGGACCGCACTCCAGCTTAACATCAGGAGGTCTGCTGTCATATGTCGAGCCACGTAAAAAAAGTGAAAGAGCGACATCTTTTTTTCATCTAAAATGATGTATGAAGAGAAGCTCTATGGTTATGGGCACTGTCATACCCTGCTTTTGGGATATGGGAGTTCTTATGCCCAATATGTATCTTCTTAAACTAACCTCATAAGGCAGAAATAGTTTTTAGATGTCTTTATTTAAGATGAAGTCCTATTCAAGTAGCTAAGTCGTGTTCGCTACTCAGTGAGCATGTCTTACCTATTATAATCAATCAATGAGCCTTTAGTAGGTCAATGTCAAACGACGCATCATCTCCTATTGTTTCGTTGAAGATCACCTCTGGAGAAAATGCTTTAAACCACGAAATGGCTTTCTCTAACTGTGCAGTGAATGACAGGCGAAACTGAATATTTTGGTGAAAGGCGTGCGAGATTTTTTGAGTTGAGCATTTAGTGTAATTGTATGTTAGGCGTACCTACTTTTCTGCATTGTTTTTGGTCCTTCGAGCCGGATCTTGTTTATTTTTAGATATTTTAGTACAAAACTTTATGCAAATACATTTGTTTTTAAATTGCACCTTCTGAGATTTAAATAGTTCTTAACTATTTGTTTTATTTATTTGTTAACGTAAGTTTAAATTGAGATTTATATACGCATTGAAGTTATGAAGAGAACCCATTATTCACTTCACTATGCACTGTGCATAAACAATGCTCTTAACATTGACTTAACGGCCATGTTTCCTTTAAAATGTGTATTTTGTCCTTTGTATAATTTGTTTTTTTATAAGTATTTTTTTAACAGTACTACGAATATATTAAATGAAATGGTAAGAAAATACACAGTCTATAATACATTTAGTCAATTTAGAAAATCAGTGAGGCATCAGGCAGCTTCAATAAATTCACGTATCCACAGATGTTTATAAAGAGTGTTTTTCAGTTTAAAAACATACTTACCATAAGATGGTCTAAAGCAGTGCTTCCCAACGTGGGGCCCACGCCCCACAGGGGGGCAATATAAAAATGAACTCGACATGACTTTAACCCTTTCGCTTTGGGTTTTTTAAATGCAATGCTAGATATCGATGATAAATTTAAGAAAAAAGGCAAAATCCTAAAAAAATGCTGTAATCACTTAAGGGAACAATACAATTTTTAAGGGTTAAAAATTACGTATGAGGGGTATTTCATAAATGTAGGGCATCGCATTTATCGGGCAAGTAATCACATTTCCATTGCTCAAACTTTGCGAAATTTTTATTCTAATACTTAATTTGATGCTTAAAATATTTTTATTATTAGTTTATGGTAAAAAAAAAACTCAAACTAGAGATAACGCTCTGGTTTAAGTTTGTTTGTTACTGATAGAATGTCAAAATCTATAGAGATTCCTACTTCAAATGATAGGTTAACCTATCTATGAATAGTTAAAAATATACATCTAAAATAAAAATAACGCATGACCTTTCACTAATTTACACACTCCCCAAATCGTATCCGGCAACAAGGTGTGTGATTGTCGATTAAAAAAGAACAAATTACACATCGCAAATGTGTAATTTGTTCTTTTTTAATTTTAAGCTTACAAATATCGAGTTATCCTACTTCTTTTTAACTACATAACACACTAATCTCCTAGACTAATACAATTCGATTTCTTAGTTGTTCATAAATCGTATTTACGAACAATGACGAGATTTATTTACTATTAACATAAGTACAATAAAAATGTTTTGGTTTCAGATACAGGACCTGATGAATTGGAAGAACAAACTAATAAACAAACTCAGAAGAATAAAAATCGATCAGTATGGAAGAACAATAGTGAATTTAGCCATCCGTGGCTTATGAAAAATCTTAATCATCACCCTGGAACCGTGTTAAAAGTCGACTATTCTCCCAACGGAACATTTTTGACCGGAGCATGTGAAGGTAAGAGTTTAAATATAACTAAAAATAACTCACACAGAATTTATTGTCCTGGTTGAAAGTTCATATACTTTTTAAATATCAAAATTTGTATAATTAAGTTAACCTTGATTAAATGTCTATGAACTTAAACTTAGGCTGGGTCACACTATCTAATTTAAACGGTGATTAATGTCAAATCTTTTGCTTATGGGTGAAGTTTGATTGATGCATAATTTGTAATCTTTCCCTCTTTGTAGCACAATACTACCGGCAATCATAGGTAAAGGTATTAATAAAGATCAGGCTTTGTAACAAGGAATAAATATGTGTTTTCGTTGTATATTTTGACATTTAGTTACCGATATATTTAGATAGTGAAACCCTATTTAGCTAGTATGTTTATAACTAACTTAGCATTCTAAGCGTATTAATGAGTCTTAAATAGCAACGAAATTATTTGTCAATTTAGTGCATATATTCTTACAATAATCAATCTTGTTGACGTGTAAATTGTGGTGCACAAGTTTATATTGGCTCGCAATTAATTTTATAGTTAACCAAAACACTTAACCAAACACAATTAATCAAAAGACAATGATTAATTGCTAATATTGTTATTTAACATTTGCACTTGATAGAGTATTTTTTCGTATATTGTTTAAGACTTTTGTTTTTATTTAAAAGGTCATCTTAGAGATTTACGTACGAATCCCTCATTTTCTAATGTGTCTTTATATTAAATCAAGTACGGCCATAGAAATAATATGTTTCTATTATATTTATCGCAATTATTTCAATAATTATATAGAATTTATTTCAATGACAAGATGTTCCTTTTAAATAAGAATTATATTCGCAGATACAAATCATTTACAATCGAGTCGAGAATAAATTAGCGTTCGTTGTAATAATCACGTAACATTGAATATTTCTTGTGAATTTTTGTATCTGAGAACACAGTTGCATAATAAAAGTCAGTACAAAATTGAGCATGAAATTTATTTAACCACTTAATAATATATAAATTGCTTTTAAAAATAAAAATGATACATTGTGCTTACTTTTGTTATTTAACATTTATAACTGTGGGGTGGCATCATATTAACATCTGTTAAAACAGCCTCAAATTGAAGAAATATAAAATAAACTGCTTTTCCTGCTATTTTAAATATAATCTGAAATAAGACCACATGTTTCTTTTAATTATATATTATTTTTTATAACAAAAACATTGAAACCAGCTTTGTGTACGATTTTCGTCTTGGCAAATGTGTTTGGATTCTATTTATAAATATTACGTTGCTGAAATTGTTTCTCTCCGCGTGCATATTTAATATTTATAGGGTTAATTCTCTTTGTGTCAAGTTGCATTGACGCCAACTGAGGCAGCCTTAAAATGAGACGTATTTTTCAGTCGTCGGCGCTATTAGACTTCGCATTGCTTAAACGTGTAAGAAAGTTCAAAATATAGTTTCGAAAAGGGAATGATGTATAGCAAATTTATGTAAAGAACTAGCTGTGCTCGCAGTTTCAACCCTGTAAAATTAGGTTTATAACACAGTCATAAAAAGGAGGATTTAAAAAAATCAAAAGTATCCTATGTTACTTCTAGTACCTCCAAAAATATGTGTACAAAATTTTATGATGATCGGTTAAGTAGTTATTACGTGAAAACGTAACAAACAACTCAAATTTATAATAATAGATACTATTTAAAAATATTTAATATATCATTTATCATTTTCTCAGAGAGGATGTTGTCAATAGTGTGAGAATAGTGCCTTTTCTGGTTATATTATTATTAAGAAGCATAGTTCTGAGACCTTGTGCGTTTTTGTCCCAGCTAGCTACGTCGCTGTCATGTGTAATTTGGAGGTCCTCACGCCAAGGTTGTAACACTAGCCTATTGAAGCCTATTCATTAATATAAGTTTATCTTTACCACCCTTACATTTAAAACTTTATCTTCAAAGGAATTTTATATATATTTAAAACATGAGATGAGATGCATATTTGCAGCCAGGTTGCAAAAAATAAATTATTTATAATTAACGTCAAAATATTATCGACTTACTCTTGATGGTAAGCAAGGTGAGAATCAAAATCGCCGACTAAAACCTTTACATTTCACAGTTACCTTAATCGTCTTCTATGCCCGTCTTTACTATAAATTATGTGTCCAGATCAGAGTTTCCCAAACTTTTTTCTCATAGACCACTTTCAAAATTTAGCTCTTTCCGGTGGACCCCCTGCAGCTACATTTCTACCATATTCCTAAAACTCGACAAAAACAACCTTTGCAAGTCTCGACACGTTGCACTGGATATGGAATTTGCAAGTTTTTACAAGTAACAGTCGCTAATCTTCTTAAAATATTAATCTGCCTACATTGATGGGTGTAGTCAAGCTAACATTTTAGTTCTTTACTATCGAACCCAGATAAATTATCGTGGATCCCCGGCTTACAAATTGTGAACCTCCATTTTTTTGTCACGCTAACGTAGACCCCTGGGACCACTTTGGGAATCAATAGTCTAGATAGTTTTTCTATTGAAAAATTTATTTGAATAAAAACAAATAAATTACTCAGTTTTCCTAATCGATTATATAATTGAATCAAAAGTAATCGTGATTTAACAGTCTGTGAATGTTTGTTAATTCTATGGAAAATCAGTTTCTCGCCCCAGTTACTAGTTCGATGTGGTTGACATTATTTTAACGTGGTTAACCGGAATGATCATACTGATATGCCGGTCGCTCACCCCACACGTCTGCGCACTGTTTCACCTTTGTTTACTTTTTAACTGGGTCGAAATATAGAAAATACTAATTAATATGCTGATTCGCTTCAGTCATGTACGTTGTTATAATATAAATCGAATGTATGTATGATTTTACCTATATAGTGGTCCCCTGGTAATCCGGCGCCCCCTGTAATCCGACATGTCTATTATTATTATTAAATATTTTTTTGACAATCTTCTCTAATGTAGATAATGCATGATTAAACAGGTTACAATTTGTACGCGCCTCCATTGGATTTGTGATTTGTCGGATTACTCTTTGGTTCCGGACTATAGGGGGTCTTAGGCAATACTCTATAATCAGACAAATTCGATAGTTCGATACTGCCCTGCAAAACGTTTGCCGCATTACCGGGGGTCCACTGTATATGTTTAGAGAGGGCGTACCTTCTCTTATGCCCGGTTACTTTAATAAACTATCCGTCATCGGTAACAGTAACCATTTGTTGTTCCCTTCACAATTCACAGACGTTTAAATTATTTTATATTTTTTTTTACTATTTTTCATAATTTATACTAGTAGTTATCGGTAACTTGACTTACAAGGGGTATTTTAAAAAAACAGTTTTGACCTACGGCTGGTAGATAATTTAACTGTTCGTATGAAATACGATTCGTTTTACAGATATAGGAACCGGGCTCTAATAGCAATGTTATATAATCTTACCATGCAATTTCCTACAAAAGTAAACCTATTTTAAATAATATTACTTTATAAAGTTACCAGTAGACCCACTAGCGAATCGACTGTTGCCTTCTAACTCTTTTTAACTTTTATCATTATGGGATCATAGGATGTCACGGCACATTTAAGAGGAAGTTTTTAATTATTTTTGTATTAATAGAATATGACGTCATAGTCTTACAACGAGCTGTGGGGGTCTTACAATGGCCGTCCTGGGGGGTATTTGTATCCGTATAAATTGTACTGAACCAATTGAACCATTCAACACTCTTATTTTTAACTTTCTTCTTTATTTATTGTGGCTTTATATACTAAACCCAACTTTATTTATTTTTTAATTCTTACATTCTATACTAAAGTGCTTCTATCATAGAAACAGGACGACCAAAATACATTTATCAAAGATAAATTGTTATGGATAAGTGGTTTTGAACCCGTGATCTTGGTTTGCGTGACCGCACTGCCACTACACCACGGTGGCCTTATACGGCACCTTGTCTATTGTTAAGCTGGAGAGGGGTTTATGAATAGAGTCAAAATAAGTGCAAGTAGCAATCATATACACTATGCCGGCCTGGTTGGAATCGGCAACTTTCAAGCTGATTCTGAAACGCGACTTCACGGTGTACTTTAATGTATCCGGAAAGTACCTCGGATCGGGCGGCAGACTGGGAAATGTCTGCCTACTATTCTCTATCACCCAGACTCGGAGCCAATATCTTCGATGTAAAAATAAAACTTCATAACGCGAGTTATTTTGATTTAGGTTTTACTGAATAAATTTTATGACTTAGGAAAAAATGTTAAAAATTAGAATTTTTAGGTTTACAGCAGTTTATATAAATTCGTGGAAATGAATAATTAACTTGAACAAAAGTAACGTTAGTTAAAATAAATATGTATACCTACACAAAGAAAAACCGAGATAACTAAGTAAATAGGCGGAAATATGAAATGTGAATATATGTCATGTTAGATAATGGTAAAAATGTTTATTTTAATTATTAATAAATCACACAGTTCTATGTAATTTAATTTATTACGAAACAAAACAATTTTGCAGCTTACGATCGCGTTTATTTAATTGTTTTATACTAATGTTTTGAAAGCTTTGCAGCCATCTTGGTCGCGGGATGGGTAAAGTCTGATTTTTTATAAAGGTTTCTAAACCTACGCAATTGTTTGGAAACCATGTTTTTCACTCTTCTGTGCTTCGGGGCCGTTTTCATATATTTTTTGCAGAATATATATTAAGCTGTCCTCTTGGCACGCAGTTTGTCGCCCTTGAGTATTAAGTTTACTTACGTACGTACCACCATCTCAATTGATTTAAAAAAATATATTTGTCTCGCGTTTCATTTTGGCTATTAGTCTTTCCCCAGCGTTGCAGAATTTAAACTTCCAGAAAATACTATAACTAAATTGAATCAGAAAGAAAGTTTTTTAATGAATACTAAAAGCGTATAATTATTTGTAATTATTACTTTATCTTTTGCGATCAATTTCCTTACTGTTACAGCATTAATTTGTGTTGCGGTACTAAAGAATAATTAGTAAAACCGTGGCCCTAATGAAGCAGTAAAATAGTTAATGAAACAAGCTCTTTGGTTAAGGGCACTGATAAAGTGATAAGGCATTTAATCAAGAAATTCCAGATAAAATACCCTTATGTCACAACTAATTAGCCCTTTTTATGAGGCATTTCGGTATGTTTCTAATATATTTTACTGGATCGTTATCTCCCCACATAGGCGTTTCTTTGTCGCTCGCTCCAATGATTAGGTAAAGGGTAAATTTTGAGAAATTTCATGTCGTCAGTATAATTACGTGTTATCTGACTTCTTCGACTTGCCATATCATAAGCAACTGAAAAAAACGATTCAACTTCCTGGTTCCTTTTGAGCCAGGGGTGATTCCTTTTTCTAGGGCCAAAGGTGATTTTTCTTGCTCTTCCTAAATATTGTTGACAGTGTTGACGGACACGATCCTCATCACCCCAACTCATGGAAGTGATAATAAAACATTGACAACACGCGTGGCGCATTGGTTAGCACGTTAGCACATCAGCACTTCGATTTTATTAATTGACTTTTCCACGAACTGCCACTGCGTTCTGATCATAATTTTTATACTAATCTAATTAATAATATTTATGACGACGAAAAGTCAGTGATACTGCGTGATACACGTTGATTGGTTACCTACGAGAATGCGAAATATATGTTACTGTCTTAACAATCTTATCAAATTATTACGCCTTTTCCACAGGGATAGGCAGAGACAATAGAGCGCCACCTGCCACGGTCTTGACATAACTCTTTCGCATCCTTCACATCCACAATTCTCTTCATAGGAGCTCTATGGCTATGGGCACTAGGCAACACAGCTTCCTTAAGTATGTGTCCGATTTCTTTCGTCAATCTACTTTCACTCATCCTTTCCACGTGCCCAAACCATCGCAGCATCCCTTGTCACAACATCTTTCAAACCGCATCTATCGCGCATTGTGCTATTACTCATTCTATCCACGATTGTCACTCCACATACACGCCTCAATGAACGCATTTCTACAGCTTTAATTCAACGCTCATGCTTCTTCTGTCACACCCAACATTCACTTCCCTACATTAATGTAGGAACAATAACCGCATTATGAACAGCCATTCGTGACTTTTGGGACATTATTTGGCTATTCATTATACTATGGATGGCACCGTTCACTACGTTACCCCTTTGAACTCTTCTTTCAATATCTTCATCACAATATCTACTGCCTTTCCGTCTTCATAAATATTATTTAAGAGCAATACCGATTAGTATAGAAGTAACTTTGATAAAGCAGTGACAGCTCGTGGACTATAGCGTTTACTATGGCATTAATTTCTGTTGCGGAACTAAATAATAGTTTGTGTTTAATATTGTATTTGTTATGCTCTATCAGTGAGGACAGTATATCCCTAGGTCAAGACAAGGTTTTAAGTCACGCGTCATTGCTTAGATTTACTTAGGTACCAAAAGACGCCAGCAAGGCGCGGTGCAACACCGTGACATAATACGAAATTTAATACGAATTCATATATTTTTGTATAATTTTATTGTATAATATATTTAATTGCTTACTCAGTAACATTATTATTCGATGAATAAATTTGTAAAAAGTATTCGTCTTAATAAAATATCAAAATAGTGTATCTACGAGTAATATCTAATTCTCTCTAATATAGTGACACGATATCTGATCTCGACTTGGCTAATAGTAGGCAAATGAAAGTCCAAGAGTCGATTTAGTTAACGCTTGCCGCAGTCGCCGTCGCTTCGCGGTCGATATTTTACTCTATATTCTTTCTACTTTTCCTGAAAACTTACCAGTAGGTAAGGTGACTAAGTTTTCTAGTAATCAGAATAGGTCAAAGATTCAATTCTCGACTTTTTTTCTAGTTGAACAGAAGGCTAATTAATTGAATCATAATTATAAAATATGTAGTAAAAAAATTAAGCATCAGTTTTTGTAACTGCTCGTACATGTCACTGAGCACGACTTGATTCAGTTTTAAACGTGTTAAAGATTTATTCAACCGCTGCCTTTTTTTCTTATTCTTGTGTCATTCTTATAGCTTGTTACTTAAATACATTTTTATACTAAACTACTGAATTATCATAGAAACAATACGGCCAAAAAAACCGGAGTCTTGCGGTATGCAAGCCCAATTCCACTATCACTACACCCACCGGTACGACAAGGTATTAAAGTAACTAGTATTATTATTAGTATTAAAAATAGTATTAATAGATTAATTAGTCCATACCGCCCGTAAAGAATCCGTAAAGAAAACGTGATTATTTGATATTTTTAATTAAATATTTATTATCGTTTGAGTTACCGCTTGAAGAACACATTTGTATTAATGAATTAGTTTGATGACCTATGCGCTGCTAGCGAATGGAACATATTAAAACGTCTGTTCAAATTACGGTATATCAAATAACACTAAGTCGCTCACTAAACTGAAAACTAGCCTAGGAAACTCGTATGAGTCTCAGGCCATGTAATGCTCAGTATACGATAAGCTACTTGTATTAGAATACTTTATGTATCATTTATTTTTTATTTTATTATTATGACTCGAAATATGACAGCCCCTCGCCAATCCAAATTAGCACTTCACGTGCCGATATGCCAATCTACGTTGGCAAGCCAAATCCTGTCCCCATAACCATGGCCGCGATAGGTTATGTCCAGTAGTAGAACATATATATATATAGGCTGAATTTGATGACGATTATATGAGACATCAGTAAAATATAATGTAGGCTTATGATTAATCTAACCTAATACTAATCTAAGAAATTCATCAAAATTCTTAGGAGGTTATGGTTGTTTTGTATGAAATATTAGGGTTATTTTCAAAGAGTGGTAGGAAACGGTGCCCAATCTGCCGATCCTGGGTAGTATCACCACTTACAAGTGTAAAGACCGTGTTGTGACTTAGCAGTCCACTATATAGGCCGATATAGTGGACTGCTACTTACATGTATTTAACTGTAGAAGCGGTCAGCTCCATTCATGGACCGCACTCCAGCTTAACATTAGGCGCGGTGCTGCCATATGGCGAGTCACAATAAAAATAAACCTGCGTGTTAAGTTAATCACTCAGCTAATTTAGATTTTAATTTAGTAAGCCTTTTAGTGGGTGTTGGATTTGCGTTTCTCAAACATATGTTTTAATTTAAAATGATGCGTAAAATAAGAACAAGTTTTTACATTAATGATAAGATTATAATTTTATCTAGGAGCCGTTACATCGATACCATATAGTTTTTATAACCTTGGATGAGCTTCCTATAACGGGTATCTTTTTGCCAATTATTTTATCTTTAGAATTATTTAAGTTGTTGCAAAATATTATTGTAGTTGCTTAGTTATATTTATTTGCAAATAAAAGTCATCGATCCTTATTTCTCTATTTTCTTCCCAATTTCGAAAGGCTTTACTAGCCCACGTATTATCCCAATTCTTTAAATTCTTTCTTTCCCATTCTTTTGAGCTCGAAAACTATATTTTAGGGCTCAATAGTTGTGGCGACTGGTTACAGTTTTCCACGATTTACTAGTCGTCAGCGATCATGGACTTTGCATTAATTATGACTCGACATCTGCCCCTAGATTTGGCTGATGGTCTAAGTGGCGGGAGGAGGGGAGATCTGTAAGGGCCGACTGAGAAAACTCAGTTTACTGTTGCTTCAGTCGCCGTTTCGCTTAAAAGATCTACGTAGAGAACAGAGAACATTATAAAACCATTATAAAGCATTTCCACTGTTCCGTAGCATCATGTAGCCAAAGGTGACATGTCCTTCTATGATAAAAACCATTTCAATTGTTTTCTATTTATAAGCATTTTCTTGAGAGTAATGCCCAGTCTGCCCATCCTGCTGTAATGGCCAGTCGGTCAGTACCGCCACTTACAAGTGCTACTTACAGTCACCTCATCTGTCGATCCCATTCCAACTTAACATCAGGCGGAGTGCTGTCACGTGTCAATAAATAAAAAATAACTTAATAAAGACATACTTTACAGTACCGGCGATTTTTGTTTTTTATTATTATTTTGTCTTCCGTCACAACATGGCTCCTATTGACTTGAAATCAAACAATAATAATCGTCCTATTGATTCCTACGACTTCCTATAATTATTATTTTTCGTTATGGATTGACATACATGGATGGACAGCACTCCGCCGGCTAAATAACTACAAGTATCAGTGCACTATGCCTAGTTGGAACCGGCAACTTTCAAGCTCCCAAAACGCAACTAAATCGCTTTACGGTGTGTACACTTGAAAGTGGTGGTGCGACCCCGGATCGGCGGACTGGGCAAATGACCACCAACTGTCTGCCTACCATGAAATTGTAGACCTGATGCCTAGTAAACCGTAACTCTAATCGCCATTCAGTTCCGGTTGGGGATATTAATCATTTTTTTTTAAATTGTGACACGACATATGACAGCACCCTGCTTGATGTTAGGCCGAAGTGTGGTCCATGAATGAATGTCACTGCTACTACAATTCAATAACTGTGAGTAGCAATCACATCCACTATGCCGGCATAGATGGAACCGGCAACTTACAAGCTGTTCCCGAAACGTGACCAAATCACTTCACGGTCTGTATACTTGTAAGTGGTGGTACTACCCCGGATCGGCAGACCTGCAGACCACTGCCTACCACTCTTAATCTGTCTCTAAGTCTTTGATTTACAATATTTTTTATTATTTATAAGCAATAAATCAATTAATATAACAATTTTGCATATAATTTTTATAATACGTGCAACGATAATAGTACTTTACAAACGTCAGCAAATACTAAGTTTATCAAGGAACGTGCTTTTAGAGGGATGCATTTGTGATTCATCAATTTAAAGTTCATGTCATAACAAAATTATTTTTGTTATGAATCATTTCATTGCGTACTTAGATAAAAAAACAATAAAAATATTTTTGTAATCTTAACACTACTGACCCAATGAATGGTGCAGAGTCACGTTTCCTCTTTTATTGCACTTGAAATTGACCGTGTTTGTTTGCTTTTATTTAGATTTTATTTTTTTTTGTTTTTACATTTCTAAACTCAGCTACTGAACGTGCTTGTATCATAGAAACAGGACGACCAAAGTATATATCAAAGATACATTGATACTGGCAAGTGGTTTTAAACCGAAGGCACTTGGTTTGGGTGGCCATTCCACAACTACTACTCCACGGTCGCCTATGTTATTAGATTAATGTTTATGAAAACCTAAGAACCACATTAAAGCCTTCGTTTTAAACTCATAATAACAATAAATTAATATGACTAATTACGCGTTGTTAATTCCAACAGAGATAGGCAGAGACAATGGAGCGCCACTTTCCACGATCCTGACTCAACTCTCTCGCTTTCCTCACAGCCATAAGTCATTATATACAAACTGTGCGTTATGGCCACTGCAGAACCCCACTTTTTAAAGTATATCCCGGATTTAATCAAGGAAGAAATATTATGGGTCGTACCCATTTGTTTCTTCCACGCAACTCTGATTTATAAATCTCTTTCGCTCTCTTTTTCTATCAGTTAGAATATGCTCAAACCAAGGCAACATAACCTTCTTGTAATATCAATCAATCAAATTGTCACGCCTTCTCTCCTCAGGGATAGGCAACTTCACATCTGTTTTTGAAATATGTATTTTATTTTTATTTTGTTGACCCTTTTTGGTTGTTAATTAAAAGCTACAAGATATTAAATGTGTACTGATAGAATAATAAATATAACGAATTGAATCATAATAGATGATTCAATTCGTCATTATTTATTCAAAGTAAGATTAAGGAAATTAATTTACAGCCTGTTTAATGTTGCCTTCCTACATTGTACCCATTTGTTATTAGAATATATTGATTTGTTAACTTCTCTCGACATATCAAGAGCTATGGATATCGCATTGTCACGTATTTTTCAATGACTAGGTCAAAGATTACTAATGTGTCGTGATCGCATTGTGGAATATTCCAGTCTAATAATTTGTTATAAAAACTTAATTGTATTTTTTTTGCTTGCATTATCTCAAAGCAGTCTTGTAAGAGCTACTAGATATTTAATTCTAAATATGATCACATATTATAAGTATTACTGACTCATATGCGATCATAATTAGAATTAATTTAGAATTAATATTCATTATCATCATGTTAGCAATTTTATTATTATTAGTGTAACAAATCGATTTATTTATTTAAAAAAATTATTAAACTATTTACTTAATGCTGTTAGACATTCTACCTTAGGGACAAAAAAAAACGTGGAAGATGAGGGAAGCGGGGGTGTTTTGTCAGGATCATTTGATTCACCCTGAAGTGCAAATTAAGTTGAAAAAATATTATTGATTGTATAGACCTACAAATTAAAATCTAATAACTCCTAATAATATTTGATAAATATGTTATGTACATACGACATATTTATAAGTATATTAATACTATAATATACCTTCTTTTATACGTACATACATAAACATACCAAGACGTATTTATACATACATAGAATACAAATAAAATATAAAACACAATAATCGATTTTGTTAAATATAGCACATGATATAATATGAACAATTTAGAAAATTATCAATTATTTTAATTATAATGAAATATGGGAATTGATAAATAAAATCAATATTACAATAAAAATGATAATCAGAGGGATTGATAAATTATTATCAATCAACCAATCAAATTGTCACGCCTTTTACGCTATAGACAGAGACAATGGAGCGCCACTTGCCACGATCCTGACACAACTCCCTCGCTTCCTTTACATTCACAATTCTCTTCATACAAGCTCCATGGTTATGGGCACTAGGCAACCTAGCTTTCATGAGGATGTCTCCAATTTGGTCGGCAAACACCCTCTTGGGCCAGCCTCGTTTAACGCATCCATTCACATGAGATTTATAAATTTTTATGCGATCCTAATTAACATTAAATATTATAATAATATTCAACACTAAATTATATTCAGCTGTAAAATTAAATGAAAGCAGTATTTAAAGATTTCACGCGTTCCACCCATCCTATAACCTTGGTACTTCAAGCGAAGCGTGAAAAAGCACCTCTGGCCGTGACGATTGAGGGAACCGTAAATTGACTCGGTTTTTTCAGTCTCGTCGGTGCTCTTAGACTTCCAGACATGTCGAGGACGTGTTACAATAAAAAAAAGAATACAGGCAGTAGTCAACTGCTTGGACATAGGCGTCCAGCGTTTTCTTTGAGCGACGTCAATCCATTTCGTAGGTGGAAATCCTACGCTGCGTTTTCTTGTAGTATCCATTTGAGGACTTTCGGCCTCACTGGCAATCTGATATACGAGCTATGTATAGATCAGAAATAATATTACGATGCATGAAATTCCCTAATTAAAATTAAAATTTATGTGTTTATTTCTATACTAAGCTACTAAACATGCTTGTATCATTGAAACTGGATGATCAAAGTGCACATATCAAAGATGAGTGGAATGCTTTGCAAGCCCATGTGTTCTCTTCATCCTATAACCTTGGATCTATCAAGCGATGCGTGACGAAGCACCTTTGGCCGGCATAGTAACGGCGACTGCGGTAACCGTGAACTAACTCGGTTGTTTCAGTCGTCGGCACGTTTGGATCTCTTCTTCCTTATCATCAGGCGGGTCGAGGTCAAATGTGTCACAACAAAATAAAATAAATATATTATTGGTACGCAACGGCGAGTGGTTTCCACCACGGCTGCCTTGTTTTACTATTACTAGATACGTTAATGATAAGCCGTTACGTGTTCTATTATATTAGTTATCATGTTATTTTATTACGTGTTTGTAAGTAGTAACGTAACGTAATTATCTCAATTATGATGGTGTTGAAGGTTTTGTTTATTTTCATGTGTAGTTCAATTGCCAATATCGTAGTGTTTTCAGTTAGAACTGGATCTCACTTACGTAAGTTGTTAACACAGCATCGTAAACGTTAACATTTCATTAAAAATAGAACTTCCTCGTTCTCTTATGAGCCGTGACGGTGTTATGCATTGTGCATGTATTACTTTCGTAATATTACTTTGTTATTGTTTTTTTTTAATACATGTGCACACATTATAAGTACTGACCTTATTTTGCATTGAACTGACGCGGGCGTGGCGTAGTAGTGTGCTACCAGTCTGTTACGCGGGACTCCCGGGTTTGATTTCCGGTCGGAGCAAAAATATAAATAAAAAAAGAGGCAGATATTTGCCTCGGGTCTGGTTGTCGTACAGAGGTGCCCAGTCTGCCGATCCACTTACAAGTATACAGATCGTGAATAGCCTTAGTCGAGTTTCGGGATCAGCTTGTAAGTTTCCGGTTTCAACTAGGCCGGCATAGTGGATGAAACTACTACTTGCAGTTATTGAACTGTAGTTGCTCCATTCATGCACCGCACTCCAGGTTAACGTTAGGCAGGTATTGTCATATTATGTCGAGTCACAATAAAATAAATTGCCCATTTAGTTGTTATTTTAAATTGTAACTGGACATAACACAACATCCCGCCTGATGTTAAGCTAGAGCGCGGTACATAAATGGAGGTGACTGCTACTACAGTTCAATAACTGTAAGTAGTAGTCACATCCACTATGCCTGCCTAGTTGAAACCGACAACTTACGAGTATCTGAGACGCGACGAAGTTACTTCACAGTCTGTGCACTTGTAAGTGGGGTACTTACTGCCCCGGATCGACATGCCTAATAGAAACAACAATAAAATTAACTATCAGGGATAGGCAGATACAATGGAGCATCACTTGCCACGATCTTGACACAACTCCCTCACATCCACAATTCTTTTCATACAAGCTCTACGGTTATGGGCCTAGCTTTCTTGAGGATGTTTCGACTATAAATTATGAATATTGCATTGCTAAAATTTATGCAACTATATAGTTATAGGAAAATGTATTTTTTTCCTCTTCATAACGTGAGTGTTGTAAAATAATTTGTTGCTAAGTCCATTTAAAGAGTACAGTCCTTCAATTATATGGCATGCCTATGTGTTAGTACAATGAGCTATTAAAATATATGGCAGGTGTTGTTACCAAATCACATTTGCTCTGCAGTATGACAGATGACGTCATTACCACACTATGTTGTACATTGCATTTTATCATACCTAATCTTAGCTTAACCTTCCTGATAAACGATAACCTAAACGAAAACTGTATTAAACATATACGGAAGAAGAAACGCTGATAAAATATTAATAAAAATAAAACTAATCGCAAAACAAATCAAAGAATTGCAAAATTTTGAACTCATTTTGATGTTTAGTGTTTACGTTTTTAAATATTAATATTATTTTCTATTATGTCATTAAGTATAATTTACAATGCACGAGGAGGTTTTCCTACGTTTATTAATGTCGGCCCGAAGGCTTGGTGGCTCTGGACGATTGCCTTGACATCCTTGTGCTCCGTCACATCTTCTTACAAACATGGCGCGGGGTAATCATTAATTTTGTGATATCTCGTTTGACTCCATATTGAAGTACAACATGCTGAGAGTTGAACCATGGACATACTAGTCGGATTTTATTACATAAATGTCTTCTTTAAATAACTTTGCAAATGTGTTAATTATATGGATAATAATTTATGAATTCTTAAAAGGTAAAATAGAAAAATTTGTGTGATGAATACAGCTTTACGTACTTTTTAATCAAAATAAAATAATTATTTTCTTATAGGCCTATGGCCTATCGGAATGGTGCTGGAGCCGCCGTGAGAGCGACTGAGTAGGGAGGTACACTTGTTACGCATGATACTGATAAACCATCGATGTCCTCTTTCGCAAACATCCCTGACGCGTTCGAATGAGTCTATAACAAATATACTATGGCAAATCATTAAAAAAACAATTCAATAAAAACGTAATTACAAATAACAAGTCATTAACCACATAATTCATAATTCAAAACAAGATGTGTCCCAATCTTGATAGCGTGAGTTTCACCTCTGCAACATCGGTAAGACCCACCTAATCGCAAACACATTCGGAATGGTGGTGGAGCCGCCGTGAGAGCGACTGAGTAGGGAGGCACACTTGTTACGCATGATACTGATAAACCATCGATGTCCTCTTTCGCAAACATCCCTCACGCGTTCGGATGCGTTGTTATATGACATCTGACCTCGACTTGCCTGATGCTAAGTAAGGTGAGACCCAAGAGAGCCGGAAACGACTGAAAATCATCTTATTCTACTGTTACTTTAGTCGACGTCACTGTATACTATGCTGGTCAATTGAATGTGTATTATCATTATTAAATTGTAGATTAAACGATTCCATTAACATGATTAATATTCGCACAATTTTCCATGTTATCATGTTTCAAATACTTACTAAGAATACATTGTGACTTTTATATATTATATCCTTCCTCTTTGTTATTTATAGACCGTGCTGCGGACATTTTATGTAAGCTAAACAAGTAATAAATGAAAGTAGCTTATCTACTTTTAATATTTATCAAGCGCTATTATTTGTATACATAGTACACATTAGTTCACAAATCTGAGTTATTAACAATAACTGCTTTACGAATGTCAAGGCTAAGCTTAGCTTCTTCCTTATGGCAACAGAGATAAATGTTATAAAGTAATAATTTGCGGATGCGGCAATCATATGGTTAATATTGATTTTTCACCAAAAAATGCCCTCGCGTTTAGTCATTTGCATCTATTCTGTCTTACAATTGTTCTTCCTACGTTGTCATCGTGAGATCATCGATGACGGCTGCCAGTGCGGAGGTCATCACGACAGGCCCCCTCAAGATAACGATTGTTTCATATCACAGATGATACAATTCTATCTTTGACGTCACATCGACGTTCTTATTTATAGATTTTTTCTCCATCTTAATTAATAAAGTTCCAATATTTTGTAATGTGATATTAATATGATTTAGTATTATGTGAAAAATTTAACATTTTTGCATGGATGGGTAGTGATGGCCTTCTATTGTGGGATTCGTAAAGAGGCAACTCACGGACATGCTAATTTTATGCGCACGAGTTTGTTTTCCGGAGACCCTTGTTTAATATACTAAAACCAAATAATACGTGCCCAAAACTTAAAACAATCGGGCGGTTCGAAATAGCCACTATATAAATATTATGAATTTTGTGTTGTTTACGATTTCCTATTGATAAACACTAATTATTTCTCAGTTATTTCTGATATATTGTAAACTCGAATGGAAATATCCACAACCAGAAACATAATTATCTGTTTTGATTTTTTAATCATATAAACAAGACCGAGGAGGTGATGTAAATGATATAACCCAATGAAACTCTGCATAGTGATATAATATATGCGTTTGGCGCCGCGGACCACTTTCTCTCGAATTCGGCCGCGAAAGTTGTCTCGTTGCACACTTTCTATAACTCAGTGTTTGCACGTTCTGTATTGCACTTGTATATAGGTAATGGACTATTTGTATTGCATTTAACCTTCATAAGAGTCTTCATCAAGTACAATAAATTTACTATTTATTTAATAATTTAGTTAGACAGAAGGGTGTTTCCTGGCCAATTCGGAGACATCTCCAAGAAAGCTGGATGGCCTAGTGCCCATAACCGTAAAACTTGTATAAAGGGAATTGTGTATATAGTCCCCTGTCAGGATCGTGACAAGTGGCGCTCCTTTGTCTCTGTCGATCCCTGCGGGAAGAAGGCGTGACAATTTGATTATTTAATTTAGTTAGACAGAAATACTTTTAATTATGTTCATTTTTGTGGGATTATGGCAGTATTCCATTGTGGATATTTCAACATTGGTAAGAGGTGGATCACACCGAAATTAGAATTAAAACTAAAGTCGAGTGAAGCCCGTCTTTGGAGACAAAGAATGTAAGGTAAGAGCTGGAGGATTCTTATTATACTAAAGGAGGACGAGGGAATCTTGGTGAAGGATCCCTCCCCTGTAGGTCTTCCTATGGAAGAAAATCTTTGTTGTGGAACTATCTATTTGAAGTTATGATACCTTATATTAAATGATTTATATAAGAGACGGAAGTTTTTTATCTGCAATAAAGTTAAACAAAGGTCACATTAAACGCTATTCTATGTGACACACGGCACATACAATATTTTTTTTTATGTTATAATTCTACGTAAGAAATCCACATGGAATATATTAGCAAAATATACAAATTTAGGTAGTACCAAGGTCAAATATAATCTTTTATGTATTTGAGGTCTTTTTTTTGACAGGAAATGGTTTTTAGATCATAATAGTCTTACACACTATATACACCTCAGCCTTCGAAATTTATCAACGCCGAAACAAATCTTGGTTCTACAATTTCTGTCTGAACTGAGTCTGGATTTCAGCCGAATGATGAGCCGATCATTCGGTTTCGATATATCGGATCGATATCGATATAAAATACATATCAATATTCGATATTTATTTTATCCTCACAGGAAAACTTAATTAACAAAATGCATAGTTGTCATTCTGCTGATCGATCGATAACCAATTTTTTTTACATTTCTATACTAAGCTTACAAGTATACAGACCGTGAAGTGATTTGGTCACGTTTCGGGATCAGCTTGTAAGTTGCCGGTTCCATCTAGGCTGGCATAGTGGATGTGATTGCTACTCACAGTTATTAAATTGTAGTAGCAGTGACATTCATTCATGGACCACACTTTGGCTTAACATCAAGCGGGGTGCTGTCATATGTCGAGTCACAATAAAAAAAAAAGCTACTAAAGTGCTTGTGTCTTAGAAACAGGACAACCAAAGTACATATATCAAAAAAACATTGGCACCGGTGGGTGGTTTCGAACTCGTGCTCTCCGTTTTGTGTAACCATTGCACTGTCACTACACCACGGTCTGCTTATAAAGAGAATCGACTCCGTTGTTTCTGCCTGTCCTTGAATTGAGGTCAAACATTTGGATTGGACATCGATTAAGAAATAAATTGATAATTTTACCATCCCAAGGAACTATTTCGTATGTTTGAAGGTTTCGTATGTACGCAGAACGAGACGAGCCTTTATGTCCTATGTTGATTAAACTGGGTCACTAACTAGTAAACGTTTACAACTTTAGGCATATGTGGTAATGAGAGTCTGTTTATTTGCATTGTTTGACATGTATTTTGGTCACCTAATAGAACAAACACATTATACGTCACGTACCTACTAAATGGTTTAAACAACAAAACGTACATTGTTTTATTGAAAATTGTCGTGCTTACTTACCAAGGGGAGATCCAAGAGCGCCGACAACTGAAATAAACGTTTTATTTTACTGTTGCCTCAGTCGCCCTTACTATGTCGACCTTTTCACGCTTCCCTTATTGAAACCAAGATTACAGGATATGGGGAACACATCGACTGGTAGTTCATGCTGTAATGATTATTTTCCTTCTCTAAATCAGTAATGAGCCTTTCTTGTTTGAATTATACCTCATTTATCAGTACTTATTCCATAATATTTCAAATAATATTTTCCATAAAAAACAATACTTCCGGTAAGATTTTCTGTGCACCTGGCGTCGATGACATCATTATGTGTGGAAAAATGGCATCGCTAGAAATAGGGACAATGTCTCACCTTTGTATATTTTTCCATTCGCCAATGAGATGAGAGATATAACTATTTATACAGATACTTTTATATTATAAATGAATTTATCGATAACAAAAAATTTGCAATTAATAAAGAAAACAATGTTGATAAAGACGTACACAAATTTTCAAGACGCGAATGGTCCAGGTATTGTTTGTCTGTACCAATTATTTTGGCATAAAATTACTTTTTATGAAAAATATAAAATAAGAAATCATTGAGAAGAATCGATGTTTTTTTTGTATAGTTTTAATTATTTAAAATATGAGAGTTTTTATATATATATAAATAAAAAAGTAGTTAGTTCAATGCAAACTATCCTGTCACGCTATGTCATCTAAGAGGTGTTTTTTGACGACTCGAGTACAAAATTGTTTAATATCGTCAACGAGATATTAAGTAATGTAAAGTGAGATGTTAACGCGCTTGAAGGTGCGAATGGTCCTAAGTGGTGGAAAGTGCGGTGAAAACTGTTTATTATTGTTGCGAGGGGTATTGATATAACTAAACAGGCTGCTCCACTTTCGCCCTCGTATGCAGCTAATTCAATAAAAGGCGACCGTGGTGTAGTGGCAGTGCAATGGTTACACAAACAGAGAGCACGAGTTCGAAACTACCCACTGGTACCAATGTATCTTTGATATATGTACTTTGGCTATCCTGTTTCTATGATACAAGCACTTTAGTAGCTTAGTATAGAAATGTAAAAAAATAAAAATTAAGCCTTTATCGTACTAATAAACGAGTTTTATATGCAACATCTCACACACCGTATACAGACCGGGAGCTTGTAAGTTGCCGGGTCCAACTAGGCCGGCATAGTAGATGTAATTGCTACCTACAGTGATTTACCTGTAGTAGCAGTAGCCTCAATTTATTGACCGCACTCCAGCTTTTCATATGCTGTCATATGTCTAGTCACAATAAAAAAATCTTTTGAAAATACCAGGTATTGAAAAGGGTTAATAAATCTATAAAATTGCTATAAAGGTGTTTTTCAAACAAATCGGAGACATGTGAATTGTGGATGTGAAGGAAGCGATGGAGTTGTGTCAGGATCGTGGCAAGTGGCGCTCTATTGTCACTGCCTATTCCTGTGCGAAAAATTTTTTAAAAGGTTTGTAGATACAAAAGTAGTATAAGGATATAACGCTCTTTGGTTATGAGCACTGCGGACCTGCATGCTTTTTTTAAGAATGTCCCGATTTGATCAAGTGACCTTCTGGGTCGTCCTCGTTCTATCTTTCCATTCGCTTCCGATTTATATATCTCTTTTGTGAATAAAACTAAATGGTGACGCTATAAAAAACATTAAATACGATTATTATTATTTATTTATAATTTCTCGATTTATTTCTCATAATATTATTTAATTCTTTAAATGTGTCTTGTGGGAACTATAAACTATCACAAGACGTTAAACACTCTTTTATGAAATAAATTACAATATTTGATATATTAACTTAAATACTTATTTCAATATTCAAGAGGTCTAGCGGTAATACAATGGTCACGCAAACCGAGAGAACGCATTCAAAACCACTTGCTGGTACCAATGTATCTTTGGTCGTCCTGTCTTTATGATACAAGTTGTAACTTGGTATGGAAATGTAAATAAAAGAATATTTATGAAGGCGTGTGTGTAAGAGAGTGTTGGTGAAGGCTAAATATATATAATGTTCCACAATTCTCTTCCTACAAGCTCTACGGTTTTGAGGGAAGTGAGGGAGTTGTGTCATGATCGTGGCAAGTGGCGCTCCATTGTCTCTGCCTATCCTCGTGTGAAAAAAGGCGTGACAATTTAATTGATTAATTTATATTAGGAGTTAGTGCAGACAGTTATACTTTTTTTATTAAATTTTAGCTACTAAGGTGCTTGTATCATAGAAACAAGACAACCATAGATATCAAAGAATTGATATCTATGGTTTAAACTCGCGTAACCATTGCACTGCCACTACACCACGTACCAATGCACCTTTAATCGTCTTGTTTCTATGACACAAGCACTTTGGTAACTTAATATGGAATGTAAATTTAAAAAATGTATCCATGAGCATGGAGTCACGGATGTGCCACTACTGTTACCAATGCAATTATTTAAAGAAATACGATTATCTCACGGAATTGCGATTATTATCAACATTGAGAAAGTTAACCCGTTCAATATTATCTCTTTGTGATATTATGTAATAACCACCTTATTAAGAAATGCATTACCTTAATCTTTTATATATTTAAATTCTCTACTTTATTTGAAGTTAAGTTAAATAATTTTGAGATTATTTAGGTGGAGAGTGGATGCAATTAAAAGCTCAAATGTTGAAATGAAACCTTATTAGGAATGATGCAAAAGTAAGCATTAAGCACGCGACTATGTTACTTCACGATCTAAAAAGACTGGACAACCGACCACGAACTGTGTTCCTGTTACATATCACAAAGAATGTTCCGAAGAGCTATAACTATTTTCCTACCTCGTTTTTCACAGCTATGTTACCCGAATCAAAACGTTTTTGTGCGTCGTTTCGACAAATGGAATACTTTATAAGCCCACATATCTTTCCATCCCATGACCTTGGATCCCTTAAGCGATGCGTGAAGAAGCATCGGTTTGGTTCTTGACACTCTTGGAAAATGGCATAGGAAATAATGCTGTATTATTTATACTAGTACTATAGCAAATTATAATTTTACTATTTATTCACAGCTCTATTAATAAATGTTATTATTCACTAGAATTTGCATCTACGTTAACAGAAAACATGCTTCTTACATGTAAACATATGTTTTAAAAGTCACAATTAAAAATAGAGGCAGATATTTAAAGAGCTGTGTAGTGTTAAAAAGTGGTAGGCAGATCGTTAATCATTTACCCAGTCTCCCGATCCGGGGAGAACCACAACTTTTAGGTGTACGTGTACAAACCGTGAAATGACCCATTCGCGTTTCGGGATTAACTTGAAAGTTGCTGGCATGGTGGATACGACTGCTACTTGAAATTATGTAATTGTAGTAGTAGTGGGTCGCACTTAAGTTATCATACGTTCAATTCACGATCATATTTTTTTTAATTTAGGCGACGACAGCGACATTTGGTACACAAATATTTTCGGACACTTTTTTTGCTTACCGTTCTGTCTGATGATAAGCATAATAAAGGTCCTAGAAAGACGACCGATAAAACATAGCCACTTGTCCGAACTGACACTTTTAAGTATGTTTATAGTATGTTTGGCCAGCCCATTGTTTCGTTTGTTTTCGTTCTTGTTTAAAATTAGTATGTAATAAATAAATTAAGGTGCAAAGACCTTTTAATAGTACGGTCGTCCCGGGCGTTTGCTAGCCACCTAATGCCAATGCCAATGTACTCATTCATGGATCCAATTTCGTTATACTTTTATTATTAAGATCAAGTTTAAGGTCATTTGTCTACTAGGTGATACGTTCGACTATAGTTTCCGGTGATAGGTGGCTGGTAATGTTATTATTAGACCTTTTAATTGTACCACTGATCTCCCACTCTACTCTCTTATTTCAATGACTCGAAGCACTTTGCGGTCTCTCGCCATGAACTATTGTTGGACTTCTACCTCATCTCGCCATCTCCGTTTGGACCTAACTCGCTGATAGAAATAACCTACAATTAGGTTAGGTGGTCTCAATAAAAAACGTATTTTAAGTAAATAAGAGACAATAAAATAATAATTAGAAAAATAAAAATCCTAATTAAGCTTTTAATCAATCATAATAGTAAGCAATAAAAATAATCATGAAAGCTATAGATGATAATAATGTATAGAATTAACTAATACCTTATTGTTGAGTAAAGATGAGAAAAGAGAAGAAACGTGGATGTAAAGAAAGCGATAGAATTGTTTCAAGACTGTCAAGATCCCTCTCAGTTATCTCTATTTTTGAAGACCTCGTGAGATTTTAAGTTTAAAACAAATGTGGTCATAACTCTGACCTAATTTGTTTTGTTGAGATGCGTATATTTTGGCAACTCATTTTATCAAAACAAAGAGCTGTGACGAATGCTCACTTAAATCTGATGACTTATTGCGTTGGTATGAAAATAAGGCGATCGTGGTGTAGTGTAGTGGTACTACGATGGTCACGCAAACCAAAAGCACAGGTTTGAAACCTTGGTTGTCCTGTTTTTATTAACCCCCGACTCAAAAAGAGGGGTTTTATAAGTTTGACTTGTCTGTGTATCTGTGTGTCTGTCTGTGGCATCGTAGCTCCTAAATCATTATATCATAGCATCCTAGTCCATTCATTTAGGACCTAAACGAATGGACCGATTACGATGCACCACAAGGATCCAAGGGATATTAAAAGGATATAACTATTGAGCCATGACTAATGTTGTTTATTACTATAAAGCTGGTGATATGACTAAAGTGGGTCCAGACGTTTCAGGGGATCCTTTAAAATTTTAATTTTGATTTTATGATACAAGGACTTTAGTAGCCTCATATAGAAATGTATTTAAAAAATGTAATTCGCGTAATACACGTATATATAGCTCTTGGAAATCTTATGTTCTTAGAAATATTTTAAAAACAATGCTCTGAATGAGGTTACTTTTAGAGCATCGTTTATTTAACATTTATTTTTCTATTCGGTGCACCGCTCTACTACCGCAGTAACCTACTCAGTTAAGTTGTATGGTTACTAAAATAAATAATTAAGTTAACAAATCTTTACATAAGTTTGTTAAGCTTTCTCGTTAATTTCTTAACAAATTAGGCCAATATAATTGCGGTTGAATAACTAAGAATAATTTAACCATATAAAACAAAGCATTAAATTACTATTAATTGGTATATCTCGAAATGCAATGTTTTCTTGCATCATTTGACTTACTATCAGCGTCTATTGTTTTAATTTGTTTATCAAAAATATGCACGTTATCTTGGATAATTGGTACGGAACTAATTATACGTTGCTACGACTTAGTACGACAGTCCCCATATTATTATTTGTATACATTTCTATACTAAGCTACTAAGAGTGTTTGTATCGTAGAAACAGGACGACTAAGTGGTGTTGAACTGGGGGCTTCTCGGTTTGCGTGACCAATTGCACCTACCACTACACCACGGTCGCCTTACTATTTCTACATTAAGTTTTCCTTTTTTATTATTATTATAATTGCTGCTTCTACATTTAAATAGCTGCAAGTAGCAGCCACGTCCACTATGCCGGCCTAGTTGAAACCGGCTTAGTTAGTGACTGACTTAGTTAGGGATCAGCTTCAATATTAGCTGATCCCTAACTAAGTCACCTATCTGTATACTTGAAAGTTGTGCTAAATGACCACGAACTATCTTTTTACCACTCTTTTTTGACAATGCACTTTAAATACAAATAAATGTAGGTATATTAAGATCGATTATGTAATTGTTTTGACAGACAGACTGAAAGGCAAACCGTGTTTATTTTGAAATACAGAATTAATTAAGGATACAATAGTTAAATTTGAATGTTCTCCTAAAGACGAGAATGTATGCAACTTTCATGTCTAAGTACTTGACACAAAACCACAAGTGGTAGTGCAAAATGGCTTATGTTAGAATTGCAATATTGATTTATTTAAGAACATGTTGCGTAGAACATCTCGCAATAATGCCTCATTACACCCATTTCTAATTTCATAAAAGCAGCAATTTTAATTGGTGTTTTTTTAGACTGGTGTGCAACGGGAAATATATTTATTACTATTACAGATAATATTAAAAATAATTATAAGAAAAATAAATGCTTACAATATAATGTTTTCAACGCCTTAGAGTAAATGCAGCGCCGAAGTTGTTTGAATTAAAGTCGAATGCTGAGATCACGAGAACTCAATTTTGCAGACATGGCTTTCTTTATAACCTATACCACGGGGAATGTCCTCTTTAATCTTGTTGTTGAACTCCTGTGATTACCGCACATGTCTTAAAAAAAATTGTTAAAAACTGTATCTGAATAAATTGTTTATAATAATAGGAGTAAAAAGTATTGATTTAAGTTAAAAATGATAAAATAATTCGTACGTTTTTAAGGCATTAAATGTTTCATAAAAACTAACAGTTACTGCAAAATTATTACACAATCGTCATCAATATTAAAGTTGTATATTTACAAGTAATAATAGCATGCTGCATGACGTAGTTCGTACCACGTGGATTTTGTAATACACATTCAGCTATACACAATAAACATATAGCCTTACAGATATGCACCTTAATTTGTATATTGTAAGAACGAAATTCCCTTGCCAAGTTATACAAGTAAAAAATGATACGCTTTTTAATGTGTAGATTATGATATGAACACACTTTTAGCTATATAAATCTTATAATGACTCTTATTTCATTATTCCGTAGGTCTATTTTTCTGTGTAGTTTTTTTCGTAGTAAACAAATAGTACTGAATGACTACGTAACTGTCTAGTTTAAAATGTTGCTATATAATTAGTCCGCGTCTGTGAAATGTCTGGCACTTCACGTTACTACTTACCTACTCAATCGTATAGTAAGTAGTCAATTATTTTTAACATGCACTTTTTATCAGTTGATCGTGTTTTTATTGTTTTATTACTTATAAACAATCTTTATTAAATGCAACTGCTTAATATACCAACAATTATGTGATAATAATCAGGATAGTTTATTGATTTTTTCTCGAGTCAGTTTTTCATGGTAAAATTGCATTAAAGTTTAATTAAAACAATTTCGTATGCACTTACGGTTGTGAAGATTAATTAAAATGTCACTTTCAAGTTTTAACTTTGTTGTATAAGAAAAATGACATTTTAAAATTATGTCATTGAAATTTCCGGTTTAGGATTTAATTATATTCTACTAAGGGCGGATTCGACCAAACCTAATAATACTCCGTATAAACCTTATCCGCAGTGTAAATAAAAAATTATCTCCCGTATAGTAAAGTTTTGCGTTCTATCAACCTTTAGTAGGAGCATAATTTTATTTATACTGCTTGTAATTTTAAACCGCCGATTTTGGGCAGGTAAGTTAGTAATCCTAGGGATAAGCGTGTGTTTGACAGTTCGTTCGAAGATATTTTTATTTGTTTTATGTTAAATTATTTGTCTACGTTTAATGGCAAAACGTAATTTTCAGTGTGTTCTGTGTGTTTAGTGATTAAGCATTTAAGTGTATTCATTATTGTTTTGAAAAAGTACCTATCTGAAAACGAAATTATTGATAAAAATGTCCCGACGCCTAAATGAACTGATAGAAGATACAGACTCCAATAGTGATCTGGAGTATCAACCTCCCATAAGACGTCCGAGATGGATAATGGAAAGACGTAACTTTTTTGACGAATATGATGATTTAGACTTTGCAGTGAGATTCCAATTGTCAAAACAGGCTGCATTGTCTTTATTACAAAGCATAGAACACCATCTGGAATTATGTATCTGATAGGTGAGTTAAATCTATAAGAATTAAGTAGGTACCCAGCCTTTTAATGTGAAGTCAGTAAACTAGTTGCAAAATTGGATAATTACTTTTACTTTTTTTAGGTTGATTCAAGATGGCCAGGTACCACATTCTTCGCCACAATCTGCTCAACGTGGTGCTGTTCGTAATGCACTAATAGAAAATTACTTTCAAAAGTAGATATAATTATTTGTGACTGTACTTGCAATTGTGTAACAGTAAAAGTCAAGTTCATTGCAGATAGTAACCACATATTATTGTTAATCATCAGTCATAAAAGGTCCATACTACAACATAACACTGTTGGAGTATAGACCTTTCAGAAAATTTACATATCCATGTGGCTTTTTAGATAGGTATAACTATGTATTTATTTTATTTCATTTTGTTTCAGTTTGCTGTAACAATATTAGGGTGTTTGGCGTTATGAAAGAAGACTAAAGTTTTTATTTATTGATGTTTATTAAATTCCTGTTCTTTTAATTTTGTTTGTATTTCTATTTCTATAAGTTGTACTCTCTTTTTTTCATATAATAATTGCTGCTCTTTGATGGCCATGTCTAGCCTGTGCTCATCCTCTGCGCGCTTGTTTTGGACAATAATTGCGTTCATTTTTGCAGTCTCTAATGGGGTGGTTTCTGAAACAGACATTTATGTGTACATTTGGCAGCATCCATTATCAATATGTTCTCATTCCTCTAACACAAGTCATATTTTATTTAAGGGAGTGAGAAGAAGAACCGCTAGTATCTACTAACTATATCCTAATGATCCTATTGGTTTTTCTCTATATATAGTTACAAAAGTGACCAGGTATACTAAAAACTTTTTGCATGAACTTGTGGTAGAGCTACTGAAAGCTGAACTTGATATAAAGCAAATTAGTCTTACCAACTCTAGATTTATTTCGTTGGAGGTATGGTCGCCTTCTAGATACATAATTTTTTGACTTCAATGATTTTGTGATTGGTGTTTTCAATAAACTTGGAGTGTAGTCCCCCCAATCCTAAAAGAAATATTCGTTTCCTTTTTTCTTCCGTCATTATCGAATCGCGATGTTAATTTTTAATTATATTTTTTGCAACAATAATTTTCTGGCAACCACTTTGACAACTAATATTATGCCACAAAATAAAAACGTCAAGTTTTCTATACTATTTCATATAACGTAAGGAACTTTTTTTTTGTCGTATTACTCAGTAATTCATCAGTCGTTTAATTTGCCGGATTAACTAATCGGGATTAATTTATCCTGACAATCTGTTAGTCGAACGTCCATGAATTTTTAGTATTGGTATAAAATAACACCGTCGGTTGTTAAACGGCAGATATCGAAAGTTTGGTCGAATCGGACCTTAGGGCGGATTCGACCAAACATATTAATACTCCGTATAAACCTTATCCGCAGTGTAAATAAGAAAATATCTCCCGTATAGTAAAGTTTTGCGTTCTACCAACCTTTAGTAGGAGCATAATTTTATTTATACTGCTTGTAATTTTAAACCGCCGAATTTGGTCAGTAAAGTTCGTAATCCTAGGGATAAGCGTGAGTTTGACAGTTCGTTCGAAGATATTTTTATTTGTTTTATGTTAAATTATTTGTCTACGTTTAATGGCAAAACGTAATTCTCATTGTGTTCTATGTGTTTATAGTGATTTAGCATTTAAGTGTATTTATTATTGTTTTGAAATAGTACATATCTGAAAGTAACTCTATCTGTCTTCTTGTTGCAGTAATGGCTGCGTTTCCTTTTTTCTTCCGTCATTATCGCGATGTTAAATATTTATTATTTTTTGAGTTCGTAGATATTCTGCCAACAGATACCTATGTAACCACTTTGACAACTAATATTATGCCACAAAATAAAAACGTCAAGTTTTCTATAGTATTTCATATAACGTAAGGAACTTTTTTTTGTCGTATTACTCAGTCATTCATCAGTTGTCGGATTAACTAAACGGGATTAATTTATCCTGACAATCTGTTGGTCGAACGTCTATGAATTTTTAGTATTGGTATAAAATAACACCGTCGGTTGTTAAACGGCAGATATCGAAAGTTTGGTCGAATCGGACCTAAATGTGACAACAGTAAACTAAGTTTAATACTTACCTCACACATATAAATTAGTACTTAAATTATTAATAATTAGCCAATTTAAAAGATTTTGTCCCAAAAAGCCTAATGATTAATATCAGTATAGACTTGTAAGCGTTGAGGACTGGAATACCACTTTTTACAATGGCCTCCCTAGTTGCCCGTCACCACGCCGACAAAAAAAAGGTTTAAAAACTAGGAAAGTCTGATAACAAATTAGGGCGGTTAGTAGCCTAATTTGCCAACTGGAATGGTATCTAGTTCAGGTAATCATTTTGTTTGAATAGAGCTAAAGTTTATGATATGCGCCATCTATAGAAAGTTTCGAGTAATTGTTGCTAAATTTAGTGCTGCCATCTAGCGGATTCTGGCGAAAATATGAAGTAATTCAAGTTACATCCGTAGATGGCGCTAGTTGCATACTTTCTGGTAAAATATAGTCAACATTTACAGTTTCTACAATCTTAATAAAATCAAAATCCAATTTTATTAGGAAAGTTTAATTATAAATTAATTTGTTTTCATATATATAATAATATATTAACGAATTATTTTATTATTATTTAGAATGTTGGTTTTTGTGACAAAAGTGTATTAAATACGTTTCTGGTCTGAAACATTCAAGGGCGTTAGAATTGAAAAGAACCCGGAAAAGATGAAAAACTGTTGAAAACAGTAAAGGTCTTGTGTCGCCAATCGACACCCCGACTGATTGCGGAAGCCCGCAGTTTGGATGACCTTCATGCATTGCTAATTATGTGATTATTTTGCTATTGATGCCCAAATACTTTGTTAAATACTTGTAATTATTGTCTGCTTCAATGAAAAAATATTATATGAGGAAAGTAATTAACGACTTACTAGTCTCGACCTAGATTGAGATGGATCGGTGACGTAAAAGCCTTTTTGAAGGTTTGTTATGAAGTAACAAAAGACTGTCTGACAATAATGGAGAGGAGGGATGTCTTTGTCCATAATGATTGTCATGTCATATGAGGGTATTCACCATAGGAGTAATATTTTTTTGTGGCACTACTGTTTAAATAAATAACTACAGTTAAATAAGTGCTAGTAGCGGTCGAATCCACTATTACGACCTAATTGGAACCGAAACCTTTTAAGCTTATCTTGAAATACGACTAAGTTATTTCACGGTCTAAGAGTGGTAGGCAGTGGTACCCAGTCTGCCGATCCGGGGTAGTACCACCACTTACAAGTATACAGACCGTGAAGTGACTTGGTCACGTTTCGGGATCAGCTTGTAAGTTGCCGGTTCCATCTAGGCCGGCATAGTGGATGTGATTGCTGCTCACAGTTATTGAATTGTATTAGCAGTGACATTCATTCATGGACCACACTTCGGCTTAAAATCAAACGGGATGCTGTCATATGTTGAGTCCCAATAAAAAAAATACACTTGAAAGTGGTGGTGAGATATCGAGATATATCATACTTTTATTCTTCTATACATAATAGGTACTAAGAAGCATTATTTTTTATATCTTCCAATTCTAGATTCAGTAGGATATTTTTTTATACATTTCTATACTAAGCTACTATAGTGCTTGTATCATAGAAAACAGGACAACCAAAGTACATATATCAAAGACACATCGGTACTGGTACTTACCAGTAACCACTTGGTTATAAACCCGTGCTTTCGGCTTGCGCAACCACTGCACTGCCAGTACACCACGGTCGCCTTAAGATTAGGTTAGTGTCGTTGGTCGTGTTTAGGTGTCGTTGGACGAGATAAACACAAAGCCGTTGAGATTAAGACGGTAGGTCAAGTGGTACGAAAGATCAATGTTCGGAACATTTACGCATTTAATGATAGGATTTGCGACATTTCTCAAAGCTGTGGTAGGCAGATTAGACTGTAATCGCATATAGGGGTTTTATCAGGAGTTGTTTTTATTTATTTGTGGCTCACAATGTGACTGCATCCCTTCTGATGTTAAGCTAGAGTGCGGTCTATGAATGGTGTCGACTGCATTAAATAACTGCAAGTAGCAGACGCAATCACCATACTGGAATAGTTCCCCTAACTTTCAAGCTTATCTAGAAACGCGAATGGTGATACTACTCCGGATCGGCAGTCAGTGAAAATGACCACCAACTATCGGCTTACCACTCTTTATAGTGTTATTTGTTTATTTAGTATTAATATATTAAAGTACAGTCAGTAGACAACCCTATTGAGCATTTGCCTACTGAACGGGCGACGGTAATTATTTCAAGGATATTGCCAAGATAAACTTTTTACTTGTACTGTGTGTAAAGTTAAATAGGGTTGTCGCGTGGTTTTAATTACTTTTTGGTAACTTAGTATAGAAATTTTCACACAAAAATTATTTTTGCATGAGGATTTTCTGTTTGATGTGAATACAATATATACCTGTTCAGTTTTCATAAACATTTACAGTTTCTCCATTAGAAAAAAAACTATACCTAATTACTTACGTATTAATTATTTATTGAGACTATCTCTGACTAGACTTGCCTAACTAGACAAGCAAGGGGAAAACCAAGATTTAATTCGTCAAAAAAATTTTTTTTACCTACGGTTACCCCAGTCGCCGCAACTATGCCGGCCTAAAATTAAGACCACTATAATATAATATTTTAATTGTATGCTCGTACTGTCAGCACTTACACTGCTGTTTAACATTGAGTATATAGAGGGTGACATGTCATTGTACAACAAAGAAATAACACGTTGTACTTACATTGTTATATTATTAACTTTTGTTATATCAATATTGAAATTTTCAATGCAATACATTGCACTGAAATGTAACCTTGTGTGCTCGTACAGAGATAGCGTGGCCATGAATCCACGTCTTCCCGTGATACATCCACCAATGCCAATTTCATATCCGCTTGTCACTATATCAAATATTACTCGCAAACAAAGTCCTTCTTTGTTTTTTGTTATTTACATTTCTATATTAAGCTACTAAAGTACTTCTTGTATCATAAAAGTAGGACAACATAGTGGATGTGACTGCTACTTACAGTTATTGAATTGTAGTAGCAGTGACATCCATTCATGGACCACACTCCAGCTTAATATCAAGCGGCGTGTTGTCATATGTCGTGTCACAATAAAAAATAAAATAGATTTATTGCCCTGTGGGAAAAAGCCCTGACAATTTGATTGATTGATTATTTACATTTTATCACGATTTTAACATCTATCTGCACAGAACCGTCCATTGGTTTGTCTATTATTGGGTGATCACGGATTCCCAAGAGTGGTAGGCAGAGCTGCCTAGTCTGTCCTACAATTATAAATAATGAAGTCTAAAAAGAAATGCCCAAAACTGATGATGATCTGGTACCATTTACATAATTAGTTCTATTGCCTACAGGTTTCAGGCAAAAAGAGTTGTTTTCTATAGTTGAAAGTTGGTTTTGGTAATTAAAAATGAGCACATAAATGTGATACTAATACTTATACAAAGGACATTATTCATTTGGGCTTTGTAATGTCCAATGATGAAAAAATATATAAATGGTAGTTTCAATATTTGTATTGATAAAACTAATGACAATTTTGCTTTTAATTGCTCTGCAATTGAGTTATTTGGAAAATAAAATATAGATTTTGTATCGTCTGTCAATCACAAACACACACCTTATTAAAAGTTCTGCTTTGAATTGTTCTAATAATAGTTTGATCATTTTGAAAACCTAAACTATGCAAAATAAAGGATATATTCCAGTTATAATACATTGCAATCTTCGTACATCTATTTTAAAATGTATATGCAGCTGTTAATAAAATTAAGTCCAAGTCCCCATACAAAATGAAATATTGTCCTTTCGAAAGTGTTTGTGACAAATGAGGTTTACATAACTTATGCTCATTATTTCGCTCGCACTAGAACTAGAACAGAATGTAGGCTAAAAATCGTGAAAACACTATTGAGCAGCGTCAAACATTTCCATAATTTTTCTTAAGCCACTATTCACGGATTGTATTGTTATGTTGAGACACAGCTTAGAAAGCGAATTGTCAACATGGCGAAACCGTGCGAATATGAAATTAATTCTGTGTAATTTGATATTATTATTGTTACATTTGATTACAATTTGTGGGTGAATAAACTTTGCAGTTTGATGTTTAATTAATGTGGTCAGTTGCCTCCTGTTTTATTGACGTAGAATTCCATTATCTCTGTTTATAAAGCTACTATGTTTTATAATGGATTAGCAGGTAACACTCGTTGCTTTTAAGCCTGTCAATAAATATGTAAAACGTTTTGGATAATATCTTTTCATAAACCTAATAATAGTAATCGTTTGATCTTTTACTCTTTATAAATACCTTTTTATCACAAAAAGAAGAGCTACTTTGTAGGAAAATAAATTGCTTTTTAGTAAAACAAAAAGCGTTACCTGCCTTCTTTTGTCTTCTCTACCTAAGCTTCCTGGTAAAGCATGGTATTTAATATGAAATTTCTCTTTCTACATTTGCTATATTTTATGTTTTCTATGTTATTTCATAGTTTTTATTTTATTTTATGAAAATACACCCATATAATGGATCTACAGTTAAAGGCTTAATATTTTTTAGGTAGAAGAACATTAGTATTACTTTTTTAAATAATAAAATTTCGTTAGTTTATCTTAGTATCTTTTTTGTACTTCAAGTCGATGATAGAGTATGAAGCCATGGAGTTCGTGGATAAATTACAGTTATTCTGATTTCAAAAATTAAGGATACATGGGCCCGGTTTTATTTCAAATTGACAAATTCACAGTTGGAAAAGTAGTTTATATAATAAAGCAAATAATAATAATAACACACGACAGAGTCGTAACATTAACTATTTTAGTATAATATAACACACTTTCTAAAACTACTAACTGCTTTTATAACTAACATTTGGTGATGGTAATTAAGTTTATATAATATTTAAGTTAAGTTTATTTGGAGACGAGCTTGTATACCCCGGTCTGTGTTAAAAAGGTAAATTAAAAGGACATGCCAATTATTAAATTAAAACACGCGATTTTTGTCATTTTTTGCTCAATGTAACAAAATTAGAACGTAAATTCCAAGAACATTAAATACTTAACCAATTATTATAAAAATAACTTTTTAGCGGTCACCGTCATTACCTTTTTTGGAGTATGTAAAAACTACACGTAAATAAAACCTCGATTTTACGCCTAATTTATTAAATTCTGTATAGAAATTTAACGGTACACGGGTAATTGATTTTGTTTTACAATTGTATTGTAATTCAACAAGGAAGCGGCTTGTAGTGAACATTAGCACACTCAGTAATCGCGTGAGATATTTTTTTTTGTAGAAGGGTATGTTGTTTGAACCTTGGCCGACACGGTACACTAAGTTTACACTAAAACCGAGCTCTTACTTTTTGTCTAATGTAGAAAATTGTTATATAAAGTGGTGTAGTGGCAGTGCAATGGTTACGCAAACCGAGAGCACGGGCTCAAAACCAATTGCCGGTACCAATGTATCTTTGATATTAATATGTACTTTGGTTGTCCTGTTTCTATGTGTATCACTTTAGTAGGTAGGTATAGAAATGTAAATAATATAAAAAAACCATTATGTCTGATTAGTGTTTTTTAAATAAAACAATATCGCCGATAACTTTTCGTGGCATCAGTGATTTCAAAGTATGTTATAAAAAATGTTTAACGTAGTATATATAAAAAGAACAGGCAAATTGAATTACTATTTAATGCACAAGCGAGGAGCAACGGCCGGTATTGATCCAGAAAACAGCCCGTACTATTTATAACTGCAGTCCGGAGGGTAATTCAGGTCATGCCATGGTGTATGGATATCAGCTAAAAATGATATTTCTTGTTGTTTGCTTTAATTACGTTAAACAAAGAGAACAATGGCTCGAGAAGGAAGTAGGAAGATACATCCATCGGCATTGGAGATACGCCGCTGTGCAATCAACTGTGACCGCCCTTCATAGGGTTGTCATTGACTTTGTAACACCTTAATTAAAATGTTTGTCTAAACATTTGAAGAGTGATAACCTTATTTCAACCATTTGACTCAGCCAGAGCAGCGTTACAGAGATTATGTTCAATATTTAGATCATTTAGATCAATATTTAGAATTATCTAAAAGTAGAGAAAAGGTTATTTAATGACTACAATTTATATGGGTTTATAATTGTAACAAATAATAGGTGAATTAAATTTTGTTTATTATTGATTACACAAGAACATGTGTGAAGCTCTACGTCTTGTATTTAGTACGTGTGTTTGTTATCTTGACATAATGAAAGTTGATATCAGGCGCTAAATTTAACATTCCCTTTCCAGCTTTGTTGATAGATAAAATAGGGTAATAAACTTTACTTTGTAGGCATTAAAAAGTGAATCGTCGCTTCGGATATAGAAATGCATCAAACATAGTTCATTTTTGAATTAAGTTTTTTAATCCCAACATATTAAAAGTTTTTTAAAACCCAATATATTTAAAGTCATCGGTTTCGTGCGAAAAACAACATTTACATAAATAAGCTTTTAGTTATCTAAATATAGTACTTTTATAGATAGAAACCGTTACATTTTGTACGACAGCAACGTTTTATTGTCAGTTTATTCGGTAGTAATACGTTGCACAATGGTCAAAACGTTAAAACAATGCAGACGGGCCGTTACTTCCGTATTGCGATCTCGACATCGGATGCTGCGACGAACGGTGAAATTCATAAACAGCGGTAGCACTTCCGAATTTGTTGGCCCCAATTTACTATTCATATATGCATATACGTCTATGCTTACTTATATGAATCAAAAGACACATGAGAATTGGTATCTTATTTATATCATCTTAAGGTTTAAATCTTTACTAAAATTATAAACAATGTTTCGCCAAATTATTTCTACGCGTCTCACCGTGTATACTTTATTTGTCTATATGCGTCTATTTATAGCTTCCTTAATATAATATATATTTATAGGTAACAATTTGATGTAGTTTGAATCTTTTAAGATATGGAAAACATTCATCATCAAATTGGCGTGTACTAATTACTTTATTCGCGTGGGACGGTAAAATACTGCCTCGGATTATAGCAAAAAATAAGCTTCATCTTCCTGAAGGTCGTATTTCAACATACCCGTCATAACAACAGTCGCTCAGAATCTTTTAATATCAAGCAAGATTGACGTCCCCCGTGTCCATATACTGACGAAACATCGGATGTAATTGCGAAATTTTCCGACTCGTGTTCATATGGCTTGCAACATAATTTCTCGCGATCAATTTCCATTCAAGTGAATAGGTTCAAAGTTGAAGGATCAAATTGAAGCCTTAGAAAATCTAATTAACGTTGTGACTAGTCAGCACGCTAAAATTAATTGACTCAACAATTTAATAGATCTATACATTTACGTGTTTCGTATTATTGGATTATTGAAGACTTGATGATTTTGTAATAAAAATATTGTAAGTTTACAAACAACGTGTTAATAACAAGAATATTTTTTAACATAATGTTTACAATATTCGTTAAAAACTCGATTCTGATTGGCTGATTGGTTCGTAGCTTAAACCACGACGCGGTCAATGTTTTGCCTTATGATCTCTTTTCCGCTTGCGACGTGAAACAGAGGAACAATAAAACATCCGTAGTTGATAAGATAAATATTGTCATAAATATGCCAATTTATATTAATAAGAAAGGGCTCTGCGTTATCAGTAAGTGTTTCCACATCTCATATATCACATTATGAATACAGTACCTATTTAATATTCCTCAATTAAACTTATGTTATTAGAGGAGAGATGATTATTAGATTTCTATGTGTTGTTACATTATGAGATGTTTTGTTTTGTTAAAATAATGCTAAACTGTAAAAGAGTAGGTAGTCCCAAACCGGGATAATACCACCTTTTTAGGGTTCCGTAGTAAAAAACGCAACCCTTATAGATTCGTCTGTCTGTCTGTCCGTCCGTATGTCACATCTACTTTATTCTGAAACTATAAGAGCTATACTGTTGAAACTTAGTAAATAGATGTATTCTGTGAACAGCATTAACATTTTCACACAATTATAAAAAAAAATAAAAAAAATTGGGGGTCCCCCACTCTTAGAACTGAAACTCATTTTTTTTTGCATCAAACCCATACGTGTGGGGTATCTATAGATAGGTCTTTAAAAATGATATTGAGGTTTCTAATATAATTTTTATCTAAACTGAATAGTTTGCGCGAGAGACTCTTCCAAAGTGGTAATAAAGTTGTTCCGCCCCCCTGTAAGTTCTAAAATAAGAGAATGATAAAACTAAAAAAATATATATGATGTACATTACCATGCAAACTTCCACCGAAAATTGGTTTGGACGAGATATAATAAGTAGTTTTTTTTAATACGTCAAAAATCGAAAACAGCAATTTACCTTTCATTCAATTAACTCAAATATAAAAATCGATCAACGAACTACAAGTACTTTTATATTATATGGTACTTGCTGCTACGGAACCCTTCATGGGCGTGTCCGACTCGCATTTGGCCCTTTTTTAAATGTACAGACCCTGAATAGCGTTACGGGATTTGCTAGAAAGTAGACGAACGTAGTAAATACGACTGCTGCTTGTAGTTATTTATCTGTAATAGCAGTCGCCACACTACAGCTTAACATCAAGCAAGATGCCGCCTACATTAGTCGAGTAACAATGAACAAAATATATATCAGATAGACATTAATAAATATCCTTCATGTACGAGTATAGCAAAGCATAATAATGAGAATTGATTGAATGTTGTGATAGGTAGGAAATTGGTAGAGATGAATAGAGTTCCGCTGAATTCCAGACCTATGGCAACAAGCTGTGTTGCTGCGGCGTTCGAACTACGTCAGAGGCATCCACGGCTCTATCGAATTTGGATAACGTATGTATGATATGCGTGCAATATGATAACCGATTGTGTCGTTACACCCTGATATACGGGATTGCTTTTGTACTTATAATTGGAAGTAGCAGTCGCATCTACCATGCCGGCCTAGTTGGAACCGCATAAATATGGCCGGCATAGTGACGGCGACTGGGGCAGCCGCAAACTAACTCGGATGTTTCAGTCGTCGTCACTCTTGGATCTCCTCTTGCTTATCATCAGGCGGGTCGAGGTCAAATGTCGTGTCACCAAAAAAAAGTTTTTTATTGGACTGGACATATGACAGCATCCCGCTTGATGTTAAGCTGGAGTGTGGTCTATGAATGGATGTCATGCTACTACAATTCAATAACTGTAAGTTGCAGTCGCATCTACTATACTGACCTAGTTGAAACCGGCAACTTACACGCTGATCTCGAAACGCGACTAAATCCCCTTAGGGTGAAACAAATATTTGCCCCGAGTGGGAATCGGCACCGCCTCTCGTCAAAAATTCATTTTAATGTAGTCATCATTATGTTATTAATCAATCAATCAATCAATAAAATTGTCACGCCTTCTTCCCACACAATAAAGCGCCACTTACTACGATCCTGACGTAATTTCCTCGCTTCTTTCACATCCATAATCATTATGTTAAAAGTAGTGGTTATAGGCAATATTTTTTGTTGTTGTTGTGTGATACTACACTGGATCGGTAGACTAGACAAACTGCCTGCCTATACTAACTCATTGGTGTTTATGTAACTTGAACCTTTCTCCCAATAGTTCACAATTTATCTCAATTGCAAATTAAAGAAAGCAGACAAAAGTGATTGTGAGCAATTAAAATAATATTATACATTTATTATTTGTTGAGAGGGCATTGTGGATGGCCGTGACAGCTTCAATACGGGAAATTATAAACCAATTTATAATGCAAAAAGGAGAACATATAATTAGTGATCGGTAATAAAGACTCGTTTTAATTTAATGCATAAATATAAAAGGAATACAAATAGAATATTGTATACGTACTTTTATTTTTATTGTCACTCGACATCTGACCTCGACCTGCCTGATGGAGGAGCATAACTTATAAATATATTTAACAACTATCAATGCTCTGTAGAGATCGTATGTGCAATTGTCGCCAGAAAGACTCATTAGACAACATGAATTAAATAGGTAACACAATGCCGTCCTAGGATAAGCCGGGATAATTTAGCGCCCCATTTTCAAATATTAATCAAATTGTTACCAGGTGGGATAGGCATAGACAATGGAGCGCCACTTGCCAGTTGCCACGATCCTGATACAACTCCCTCGCTTCCCTCACATCAGGTCCTGGGTCTGCCTCGTTTAACTGGAGGCGTTAAACGAGGCAGACCCAGGACCAAATCGGAGACGTCCTCAAGAAAGCTGGCTTGCCTAGTGCCCATAACCGTAGAGCTTGTATTGTGGATGTGAGGGAAGCGAGGGAGTTGTATCAGGATCGTGGCAACATCAGTTAATGAATTCTTTGAAGGCATTTCTTTGTCAATTTGCAATATGTATCCTTTATGTTTTGAACTATAGTCCTGTTTCTATGTGATTTATATTACTTGACAGAGCCTATATTGCCAAGAGAGGTAGGCAGTAGTGCACAGTCAGACCGTGAAGTGACTTAGTCACGTTTCGGGATCAGCTTGAAAGTTGCCGGTTCCAACAGACCGGCACAGTTGATGCGACTGTTATTAGCAGATATTACTCTTTATAGCAGTCGCCCCCATTCATGGACCGCACTCCAGAGTAACAAACATCAGGCGGGGTGCTGTAATATGTCGAGCCACAATAAAATACATTTTTAGTATAGTAAACCTATTGTAGTTTTAGTTTAAAGACCTTCAGCAGTTTAGAGACTACACGTGCTAGTTGCCTAACAAATGCGATTTGCTCGTAGTAGCGTCACTTCCGCTCCGGACCTACGTTGGGCACTCTGTTGGGCAATCATAACTGCATCGTCGCTCACACGCTAGTATGTGTACTTATCAGTGAATTAATATCTTTCCACTCATGAATGAAATCAACTACAATACGAGTATATTCTGAGGAGCTCTTTAACCTTGTACACAGGTTCCGTATTCTGTCGACCGAATCGGTAGTCGAGATTCGGCGGGTCCATGTGTTCTCTCTATCTTATAATCTTGGATCCAATAAGCGAAGCGTGAAAAGAAACCTTTGACTGGCATAGTGAAGGGCCTGTGACAGCCATGAACTTATTACTTTTTTTTCAGTAGTCGGCATTTTTGGACTTTCATCATGAAGACAGGTCGAGTCTGTTGTCGAGTCACAATAAAAAAACTTAAATCTACCAGAAGATTTCCATCAACTAAAAAAGTTCCATCTCTGTGGTCTAGTGCAACCTCTCGCAAACCAAGAGTCTTGACGTTACTAATGTATCTTTGATATAAATGTACTTTAGTCGCCCAGTTTCTATAATACACGGACATTTATTATAGAAATGTATTGATTTATATGTTCTCCATATATTATAAATACAACATTACATACATAAAACATAGCTATAAACTAATGTTATAAATTATATAACATTTATAGACATATTTCTAGCTATGACAGAAAAAATATTAAAAATACAGTCAGAATTCGTAACAAACGCGATTGTAACAACACTGATACGTTTATTTTTATCAATGCTAGTTCATTTAAACGCAATAAAATAATTTTTCAAATTGTGCGTAACATTTTCGCTAACAATTTAGTAGTCTATTTGTAACGCATGTCGAATAATGTTCCACTTTGTTAAGTTCATTTCGTTGTCATTGTATTTGACCCTGTATTACAATGTAAAGGTGGGTTTACGCTAGCGAGCTGAGCGAGAATTTGTGTAGTTTGGACCGCAAACCTCGTTCTTTTTTTGATTCGACTTTAACAGCACTTCGCCTGGAGTGCGGCCCATGAATTAAAGACTGCTACTATAGTTTTATAACTGCAAGAAGCAGTCGCGTCGCTGATCCTGAAAAACTGACTGTTAACTTGTAAATGGTAGTACTACCCCGGATCGGAAGACTAGTCACCACTGCCTACCAGTTTTCAACCAGTCCCGGATAACAAATAGTACAAATAAAAGCTATGAAACAAATCTTGGCTCCGGACGGGAATCGAACCGGGGACTTTACGTGTAACGGGCTGGTGAGCTTACCAATAATGCCACAATCGAGCAGGAGCCAAACGCTTTCGTCCTCGGCTTGTCTAGCGTAATACGCACCTTAAGTATTGCAAAATGCATACATATTTCACACACAAAATTGGTGTCTTCTATAGCGTTTGGTTTTTTTTGGGCTCGACAAATGACAGCACCCCAAGCTAAAGTGCAGTCAGACGAAACTGCAAGTAGTATTTACATCCACTCGCCAGCCAAGTTAGAACTGACAAATTTTAAGTTGATCCCAAAACGCCACTAAATTACTTCACGGTCTGTACACACAAGTAAGGTAAGGTGATGGTTCTGCCCGGATTGGCAGACTGGTCGAATAACCATCAACAGATGGTTATTCGCCAGATCGTGATGTTAGAAGTGGTAGGTAACATCACATACAAGTCTGAATCACACATATTTTACACATTCTATATTATAATTCACATTATCATATGATAGAATGTTACTCGTTTAATTGTTTTATTACATATAAATCGTTCATTGATTTAATGAGGTCACGACGCGCTTAGATTATAAATTCAACTAACAAGGAAGCATTTACCTACCGATTCACTTTTTACCAACTTGGTTTTTATTGTTTAATCGAGCACAGCAATGTTTAGAACTTGTAACGCGGTATTCAATTCTATTAACGATATGACGACCGCATTGGTTAACACACCAGTCTGCTTCGCGTAAGTCCTAGGTTCAATTCCCGGTCTGAGCAGATTTGTTTCATAGCCTTTATTTATAATATTAAATTGCATTGGATGTTTAGTAATGTTTGCTCCGGTTTTGGATATTTAAGTTTGGTAGGCAGACAGTTGGTGGTTATTTAGCCAGTCTGTACCACTGCCTGTTTTAAATGGCTTAACCCATTCATTGCCGATGAATCAAATCTGATTCCTGTCAAACTTCTTGGGTGACAGCTTAGTTCTTAAAGTTCACACGAAGCGCTGCACAAAGTACAGAGTAGCGATGTGCAAGTCGAATGATTTCATTTATCGAATAACCAATTGATTATTGAACTAATATAATCGAATGATAATACTAATATTAGTAGAAACAGCAGTAGTGGAGAACTTACTAAAACATAATCATCCTTGTATAGCACATACTATAAATTTAACGAAATAAATACTAGTGATGAATGTGTTTCCCTGTGATCATTTTGATCAAAAGTTTTCCCAAAAAAATACCTTCGAAACCCCTAGTATTACGGCTTATATAATGGTAAAACAGTATGAAGATATGGCTCTGATAGATAGAAACACGAATCCTCTAACATTTTTTCCAGATTTATATAACGAAGTTATAAAAAAAACTGTGTGCCAAAGTATGTAATAAAAATAGTTGTGTATTAGAAAATAAATATGGACTATTTCAATATTACGTTTTTTGTTTTTAATACCTACATCATTTTATTTATCTACATTATTATATTTTAAATCTTCTTTGTAATACTATATTAGCATATTAAATGCAAATTGTAGGTATCTTCAATTAAAATGAATAAATAATTCAAAATGTTTGTTAGATGGCTTCGGACTGCGTAATATATAAATAATAATCGATGTAAAATAATAATTTCATCATATTATAATGTTGTGCTTTAGCCACAAAAGTGGAAAAACCCATTCCTTCTCTGTTATAACTACAACGGAGTTTATTGTGCTTAACGCTAAAGTTAGTAACTAATCCCTATTAACAATCGACTAAGTCGAATGATTACTGAAATCAATTAATTCGATTAAGCACATCACTACTGTGGAGTGAAAATGGCGTTCGCGTTCGCTAGCGCTGCGTGTGAACTATAATAACTAATGTCAAAGCAGCTGTCTATCTGTCAAATTGTGAATTTGACGTGGCAACGAATCGGTTAACATCAGGCGGGGTGCTGTCACGTGTCGAGCCTAATAGAATGATCCCCATGAGAGAATTAAAATGCGTTTAGTAGCTGTAATAGCTTCAAAACATTGAAAGTGTCCTTTAGCATACTCAGTTAACTCTCTCAATCTTTCTCTCCTTGGAATAGTTAAAAATCATAGAATTTTAATTGTATAGACCAATATGACAGATAATTCCTATTTACATCTTCGACTTACATAATACAGATATAAAACAACTGTCATTTTAGTGCACGGAATTTAAAATCATATCTCTCGAAATAATTAGCTGGACGATAGTGTTTATTTACTTGAAATATTAATCATTATCGCTTTGAAAGAGTTGCTCAATAACTTGTGTAAGTTATGGAGCAATCTTTATTGCATCCTGACAATGATACAGATTATTTTAAATGTGACTTGACAATAATAAAGAGTCAAAGAGTGGTAGACAGTGGTGCCCAGTCTGTTAATCCGGAGTAGTACTACCACCCTGTACGGTATGTGTCGTGAAACTAAGTCACTTCACGGTACAAGTATACAGACCGTGAAGTGAGTTAGTCGCGTTTCAGGATTAAACTGTAGTAGCAATTACCTCCTTTTATGGACTGCATTCCGACTTAATATCAGGCGGGGTTCTGTACTATGTCAAGACACAATTTAAAATAAAACGTATGATGTGTAAAATGTGTAGGATAGGACTGTATTAAGTAAGGCTGGTTTTAATTTAAAACGTACGTCTTCATGATTCTAACAATAACAAACTCAATATATCCAAAAAACATTATGTAAAAATAGGTAAAAATAAGGCTGGTCTGCGGTCAATGAATGAAAGCGACTGCTAGTACAGTTAATTGACTGCAAATAGTACGTTATACATAATTAAATGTATGTATATGACATATTGTATCGATAATAATTGCTATAACTAGTTATATCTAATTTATTTAGTTCAAAGTTCTACTATCTTTTTTATCAGGACCACATATGTTCGTAAACAAGCTCTATTATTTTATTTTAATAGAATGTTTGCCAAAAGAAAGAAAAAACAATTTATCTAATGTTTAGAATATTATTCAATAATAAATTTTTGTTTATTTTGTAGCTGGTAAAGGCTTTTTCAATATGGAGATGTGACTGGCTGGTATAGTGACGACGACTGAGGCGAGGCAAGTTGAGTCGGTTTTATCAGTCGTCAGAGCTTTTGGACCTCTTCATTTACTATCGGCCAAATTAAGATGTCGAGTCTCAGTAAAATGTGTTTTTAAGGTTAAAGCACCGAAATGCCATTTTGTTTTGTTTGGTTTAAGACGCACTTATTGACGTCAAATATTTATATCTTAATTCGTTTGCGAGTTTAGAGTTAGGTCAATGGCTATTTGTAACTACGCGTTATATAAAACAACTTTAGTATTATATATGTATATATATGAATCACACAAAACAAAGCATTTATTAAGTTGCTTGATGTCGAGCAAGGGGAGGTCCAAATACTCCATCACTATGCTTTACAAAAAAATCTATGTAATTTATAATATTTTTTATCCTTTGTGTTAATATTTTTATCCTTCGTACATGACTTTAAAATTATAAGGAAGGATTTAATAAGGAAAATGAATTTGTACGATTATAAATTTGTCTACGTAACCATACTGTGGCCGGTTCACATTAGTGAAATCCCCGCCTACATCACAGGAAAATACATCTTATGATTTATTATAATGTAAAATATTATGAAAAATCATTGGGTGGTAAAGTTTGATATTACTGATAACACTATGGCCTCTTTGGTCAGCAAAATGACGGCGACTTAGGCAACCGATTTTTTAACCGTAAGCTGAATCGATTGAATGATTGAAAGTAGATTGACGAAAGTAATTTATAAATCTGATGTGGATGGATGCATTAAACAAGGCAGGCCTAAGAGGGTGTTTTCTGACCAAATCGGTGACATTTTCAAGAAAGCTAGGTTGCCCATAAGCACAGAGCCTGTATGAAGAGAATTGTGGATGTAAGGGAGGAAGGGAGTTGTGTAAGGATCGTGGTAAGTGGCGCTCCATTGTCTCTGCCTATCCCTGTGGGAAAAAGGCGTGACAATTTGATTGATTGATTATTGAATCGATTTTTTCTGTCGTCATGTCACATGTCGAATTCGATAGAGCTGATTTAGCGTTACGACCTCTTTTAAATATAAATATAAAAATATATAAACGTATATTTATAGATAGATTTGTTAAGGGATATATTGTAATGAAACATGGAGAATGACTAATATTATATGTATGGTTATACTTGCCAAGTTCATTTGCAAATTGTGTTATCACGTTTGTTTCGATATGGAAACAAGGTGGCCTGTAGTTAACAGAATAGCCAGGTGGGTGGGCATTGTACTCCAAGAATTAGCGTGTGATTTACGTTCTACGAAATCATTCAATACTCTGCAAAGGACGTTGACCAGATACTAACGATATTACTAATACAATAAGTTTATTTTTGTGAGAATTTTGCTGTATTTCTTTGCGGAGATTTGGTAAGAAATGGATCCCTCGTGGTATCCATCAGAAAATTGGAGTTAAAATTAAAGTCGAGTGAAGGCCGACTTTGGAGACAATGAATGGGATGTGCTTATATATGTGCCCATAACCGTAGAGTTAGTATGAAGAGAATTGTAGATGTCAGGGTGGCGCTCCATTGTCTCTGCCTATCCCTGTGGGAAAATGGCGTGACAATTTAATGTGCTTATGAATAAGTAATCGTTAAAAATTGATTTGTGAATACGGGTCTACGTAATAAATATCATCTAAAAGAAGATGACAAAGATTAAGAAAATTATGTTTCGAAGGTTTGGGAACATAGAAACAATGAATGAAAGGAGATTGACGAAAGAGATTTATAAAACAGAGAAGAGTAGATAGATAAAACGGGGAAGACCCAGAAGTTTGTTCCTTTTCGGTGAGATTCTTAAGAAAGCACGGGCCGCCATAACCAAAGAGCATGGTACAAAGTGAATTGTAGATGTGAAGGAAGCTAGAGTGTTATGTCAGGTTCGTGGAAAGTGACGCCTATTGATGATGTTGATGATGATTTGTTAATTATATTTTAACACATTTGTTAGGTAATGAGATTTTTAATACTAATGAGCAGCCAATGGAAAATGTCATTAATTATCTGACATTATCTGGTTATTAAAATTGTGTAGAAAGTTTATTAAGTAATCGATGTTATTTGTTAACTTAAAGATGGCTGGTTATTTATTGTAAATGCTTTTGACTATGATTTTTAATGACTAAAATGACAGCTGTTTCATATCTGTATACTCTATTATATTAGTCAAAATGAGATGCAAATAGGAATTATTGTCTCTTTGGTCTATCCAATTAAAGGTATACGCATAATTATGACTCGACGTATGTCAGTACCCCGGCTGATGTTAAGTTGTAGTGCGTTTTATGAATTGAAGTTACCTTTTTCAGAATACTTACAGTACTGTAAATAGCGGTCACATCCAACTTTCCGGCCTGGTTGAAACCGGCAACTTACACTCTGATTCTGAAACGAGCCACTTCACGGTCTGTATACTTGTAAGCGGTAATACTACTCCGGATCGGGGCTCCACTGCCTACAGCTTATTTTTTATTGTGACTTGACATATGACAGCCACCCTGCTTGATGTTGAGCTGGAGTGTGGTCCATGAATGGATGTCACTGCCATGCCACTACAATTTAATAACTGTAAGTAGCAATCACATTCACTATGCCGGCCTAGTTAAAACCGGAAATTTACAAGCTGATCCCGAAACGCGACTAAATCACTTCACGGTCTGTATACTTTTAAGTGGTGGAACTACCCCGGATCGGCAGACAGGGTACCACTGCCTACTACTTTTTACGTCAAACAAAAAATTAAGTGTTTATTATTGAAGGGTTTTCCTTTTACACGTTTGAGACGAGCTGTTTGTTCTATGCGATATAAATAATAACAAACACGTTTTAAGCGACTCTGACGTAGTTTGGCATGACGCTAGATGGGGATTCCGCTTGGTCGCGGGACAAATTGCGTTACATCCGACTTATCACTCGCTTCCCACCTTGTGATTTTAATCATAACTAAAAATAAATCACTTACCCAAAACGAAAACAACGTTTCGATTATTTGTTAGATTTCCTTACTAAGCTACTAAAAGTGATTGTATCATAGAAAGGGGACAATCAACGATAAATTGGTATCGGCTTGTAGTTTTTAAATCGGGGATTTTCGGTTTACTATACTACGGTCCCGTTATTTTACTCTTAAATTCAATTAAAAAGTAATTAAAAAATTATGTTAATATAGCCTCATTGTTATCATATACCTCAATAACCCACAGGGATAGGCAGACACATCGGAGCGCCACTTTCCACCTGACACAACTCTCTCGCTTCCAAACATATTCAATTCTCCTCTATATCAATCAATCAATCAAATTGTCACGCATTTTTCCCACGGGGATAGGCAGAGACCATTGAGCGCCACTTGCCACGATCCTGACACAACTCCTTCGCTTCCTTCACATCCACAATTCTCTTCATACAAGCTCTACGGTTAACATATAACATAGAAACATCCAGCTCAAATATAAATAGTCATAGTAAAATATTTAAATAACATTACATATTTTCGTTTATCTAAGAAATAATCAAGAATAATGATCAGGAGTAAATATGATCGTGAAGCACTGATTGTTAAAAATAAACTTACACGTGTTATTGGAACACTGCGTAATAACATTTGAATAATTATATTAAATATTCCAAATATTTGTTAATAAAAAAGAAGTGAATATTTGCTTCGGGTCTGGTTATCAAAGAGTGGTAGGCCTGCCCCAGTCTGCCGATCCGGGGTAGTATACAGAAGTAGTATACAAGTATACAGAAGTGAATTGGTCGCGTTTCGGAATAAGTTTGTAAGTTGCCGGTTCCAACTAGACCGGCATAGTGGATGTAATTGCTACTTACAGTTATTGAATTGTGGTAGCAGTGACATCCATTCATGGACCACACTCCAGCCTAAATTCAAGCGGGGTGGTGTCAAATGTCGAGTCACAATAAAAAAAATAAGATATATATGGAATACAGTATAGAGTAGTCTCCCTAAGAGTGATGGGCAGACAGTTGTGGTCATTTGTCTATAACTTTCAAGTGTACAGACCATGAAGTGACTTAGTCGCGTTTCGGGGTCAGCTTGTAAGTTGACTGTCCAACTAAGCCTACCAACTAGTGAATACGACGCGACGTCTGCTTGCAGTTATTTAACTGTGGTAGTAGTCGCCTCCATTTATAGACCGCACTCCAGCTGAACATCAGGCAGGGTGCTGTCATGTACTAAGCTATTAAAAAGTGCTTGTATCGTTGAAACAGGACAACCTAAGTAAATGCATCAAAAATACCTTTATACCGGCAAGCGGTTTTGATCTTGTGCTTTCGGTTTGCGTAACTATTACTTTACCACTTCACCACGGTTGCGTTTTTTCCACAGTTTGCAAATATGGGTAGTATGATTGTATAATAAATGATATTTTAATGTGAGAATTGTGAAGCGGTCTTGCATCGTATCTCATCGCAATGGAATCGTATTTTTAATGTTTGTTTCATTTTAATTAGCCATTCAGGATGTGAGCAAGTAATTTGATCATAACAATATGGAGTTAGTCTTATACACAAATTTTATTATTATAGGTACTCGTATTATGATTTTAAATTCTGTTATTTATTTTATGTATTCTTTTTAATAGTTTTATTTGTGTGAAAATCCTGTTTCTGTTACAATTGCATCAACGATTGCATTACTTTGCAAATTTGTAACTAAAGTATGCATTGGACCGCCTGATAAGTGTCATGTTTAAATTAAACTATAGCTTTTTAATGCAAATTATTTTTTAATGTTAAAGTAATTTAATTTGCATAGCTTACCCACTATTATGTTGCAGACTTATTAAGTTGATCATTGGTTATCTTGGCGAATCTGTCCATGATTATGGGTTATGGTATAAATAAAACAATGAATAACACTTAAGTTTAATTAAATGTCGATAAATTTTAACGACAGGCGTGGACGAACGGTTTAGCGATTGGTTTGTTGCGCGTAAAGTCCCGGGTTCGATCTCCGGTCGGAGCAAATATTTGTTTCATAGCTTTTATTTGTAATATTTAATAATATTAAATATTGTAATATTTAATAATATTAAATATTGCAAATATTTGTTAATAAAAAAAAGAGATGGATATTTGCTTCGGGTCTGGTTATCAAAGAGTGGTAGGCAGTGGTACCCAATCTGCCTATCCGGGGTAGTACCACCACTTACAAGTATACAGACCGTGAAGTAATTTGATTCGGGATCAGCTTGTAAGTTACCGGTTCCATCTAGGTAATCCGGCATAGTGGATGTGAGTGCTACTCACAGTGTTTGAATTGTATTAGCAGTGACATTCATTCATGGATCACACTTTGGCTTAACATCAAGCGGGGTGCTGTCATATGTCGAGTCACAATAAAAATAAGAAAACAATTATGATGTTAGCTGGGTTCTGATGTTTTTGACTGGGTTGACCATAGGGTATGTTATTAGTTTCTCTCTTGGCGAATCTGTCATTGGTTATGGCATGAATAAAACAAGACACTTTAATTAAATGTCGATAACCAATTATGATGTTCAGTTCAATGCCTTTTGTTGTGGATTGATTATTAGTAACAAAGACCGATGAAAATATATGTACGTTAGTGTATTATTTAGTATTCATGGCTCGTTTAAGGTAGTATCCATGCGTGTAAAGAAACACGAAGCTGTAAGCGTCAACGACGTGTCCCGAAAACGTTATTTTTCCGGTTTACTATGGACTCGTTTTGTCTTGTACAAATTTGGTGACCGTTACCTCAATAGTCCTCGTTGACCGTCTTACATGTGACTATTATTTAACTATTAATACTATGTTGCCAACTCGTGGTATTAATGTGGGATTTTAACAATTCAATCCGTTACTTTACTTATATAAATAAAAAACTGCGGATCCAACAGACAGTTACAGAAAGTAAACAAGCAGTGCAGGGTTAAATTGTAAATCTAAATTATTAAGGAACTCTCCTAAACACACCAAATATTGTCATTAAAAAAAGTCGAGCTAGCCACATTAGTGAGCTCTTAAACGGCTAGCTCGACCGATCACATACACACGGACAGAAGAAATATATAAATAAGAAATAAGTAAAATTATAACTGGTTAAAAAGTAAACCACTCAGATTGAATAAGGAAGGCTGCAATATATAATTTCAAAGTTAAAAACCCTGAGGGCTTGTTAATGAATAATATTTGCGAAAATCTCCTTGACCTAAAAGTTATCATTTTGTACTACGATGGTCACATCGTGTATTGGCGTGGGTTGACGTCATCAATGATGCATGACTTTCACCACAAACAAGTCCTCATTCACTGTCGTTGCGACAACAGCTGTGAAATCTTTCGATGAGCAGATAGACATAATATTACCTACGATTTCTATAGTTGGTATTAAAAAAAATATATGTCACTTATCACTGACATTTTTAGTTCAATGGCGATAATGATGCCTTATTTGAGAGTAATCATTAAATTTTATAAATTTGACCTAGTAAATTAATCTATTTCACGTAAATATAAATTAATATAAAATTTATCAGCTACCGATCCACATCTATCTATAATGTGGTTTTATATCTGAATAGCTCTTTATAATGAGACTGCTAGTTCTAACGAAGGTACTTTATTCGCCCTGGCCTACTGACCAACTTTGTGAGTGGAGCCATCTCGTTTGATGCTTCATTCCTAAAATATCAGTATCTGATCTCATTTCTATTATGTAAATTAGCTATTCGTTAAGAGTTTGCCTTTGTGTAACGTGACTTTAAATAATTGTTGCCATTTATTTTCTTAGTCTTCGTATCATGTCTATACTGAGCTACTAAACGTGCTTGCATCATAGAAACAGGACGACCAAATATACATTGGTACTGGGAAGTGGTTTTTGAACGGAGGGATTTTGGTTTACGTGCCGATTGCACTACTTCTATAGCACGTTCGGCTGTTCGGATGATTTTCCAGTTTAGTACCGATGTTTAGGAATCTTGTTTTACACGCCAAGCTTAATGTAGTGACATGTTCGTATTAGTAAAACTCGCATGTTCTCATATGTATATATATAGTCATATTATATCTGGCTATGTATATAGGTATCTCTATAGTTGCGTAACTAGGACATCATAGCTATTTTCATCATTGTCACATAACAAACGTTAATTTGACACAATTATTACAGTACCCACGTGGTACACACATCCACATTTACAATTCATGACTGGTTAGCATAGAATACTGTAAATTTAATTAATTAGATACATAAAATTACAAGTATTAATATATTTTTTTCTACTATTATCCTTTTTTTGATTGAACTACGGCGTAATAAACTCTTTAATATGTCCTTCGTTATAACAAAAAACTACTTATTTAGTAGACATTAGTTTACTTGTTCTTTTATCTTAAATTATATTTATTAACACACTCTTTATTATCACCCATAGGTAAATAAATGAATTTCAATTGATTAAATACTTTAGTATTTAAACGTCAATATCTTGTGCATTGAATATGAATTTTTGAGATATAAACTATTTTTGTATGAAAAATACATATAATAACCTTCCAAATAACTCCTTAAAAATAAGGGAGAAAACTAAAACTAAAGGATAAAATTAATAATGTTTCTTATTTTTAAATAAGACGAACTAAATTCGGCCCAAACTTGTGACCTAATTTCAAACGAATTTAATCATTATTTTAACGAGTTTCACGTGATCTTCTTCTGGTCATATGCCTTTCCAAAGCCATGGTAGAATCTGACGATGAGCTAGTGCATGCTGAAAACATGCCCATGGTAAAAAAAAAATCATTTCATGTTATTAATTCCCTTAGTTTCCACGGGGATAGGCAGAGACAAATTATTAAATCATCTTCGACTTTTTGTAGAAACTATAAAAAAATTATTGTAATTTATTGGTTTTTCTTTTATTCTTTTTGTATGATTTAAACTACGAGTATTTATAGATCAACAACCTATTCGGTCCCTTGATTTTCTTTATACGTTGACTGTATTAGTGTTGGCCGGTTCTGATGGTCTAGCTATAAGTCGTAGGTGCTAGGCGCCCGGTACCGTTCGTCACCGGCCGAGATGCGCGCTCTGACATCGATTCGAAGGTTATCGCCGGAGTCAGCGACCAACCGCGCCCACACATGCTCTCTGTATACAAACAAAGCGCGGCACACATGCGTAGATGACGCGTGATTTTGCCTCATGAATATGATTGATACAGTACGCCCCGCCGAGGCGCAACAATTAGAAGCTATTTTTAGGCACGTGGCATATATTAACTCAATTAAAACTTTTGTTACTACGGTCTGTACGAGTTTTCTTTTTATTAAGACGCGACATCTGACCTTGACTTGCCTGATAGGAAGCAAGGGTCTAAGGGCGCCGACGATTGATATAACTTTTATTTTACGGTTGCCTCAATTGCCGTTACTATGCCGGCCAAAAATGTGGTAATTTAGTGAACTCATGTTGAATATTTAGAAAACGTGGTCTTTTAATTTCATAATGTTTTAAAAAATTTCAATCAAAGGATGAGTTATAATATATTATACTAAATAGTAAGACTTACAAGTATATAGAGAGTATAGACCGTAAAGTGACTTAGTAGTGTTTCGGGATAAAATTGTAAGTTTAGCCGGCATAGTGGATACGACTGCTACTTGCAATTATTTAACTGTGGTAGCAGTCGCTTCTATCAATGGACAGCACTCCAGCTTAACATCAGGCGGGGTGCTGTCCCATGTCGAGCATCAATAAAATAAAACAACCGTCTGGATTGAAATGAATGAAACTGTTCTCTAGACGAACCCTTATTTACATATTGAACCCGTTACGTTGTCTGTCTGTATACTATATTACCTAGAGTATTTGCTTCAGGTCTGGTTTTTAAAGAGTGGTACGTAGACAGTTGGTGGTCATTTACCCAGTCTCACGTTTTCACCAGACCGTCAAGTTACTAAGTCGAGTTGAAAAGTTGCCAGGTTTAACTAGGCTGGTTATTTAACTCCATGTAACTGCTACTTGCAGTTATTTAACTTCAGCTTAACATCAGACAGGGTTCTGTCACATGTAAGCCTCAATAAAAAATATATTATATTTTCACGGATGTTCAAGTTTCCTTTTCTTTTGTTCTGGATAAGGTTTGTCCTACATAAACTGCATCGCCGAGAGCGACCGGTGCGTCAAGTAGATAGTTCATTGATGTCACGTTTGTTAATTTAAGCTACGATTTATATTGTTTAGCTTTTTTTAATGACGCGTTTAATTTTTATCATCTATATGTTACGTGGCATTTTGCCTGCAGTTTGTCACGTCGATAACTTCTATAATGTAAGAACCTTAATAAGATACATGCGTACGTGATTTATACATAATCCAAGAAAGAACTTTTAACATATTGATTATTAATTTTATCAGTTTTATTACGTCAAAATCTTAAACTCACAATACACATTGTTCAGTAGACGAAATTAATGAAAATGTTCTTGAATGTGATTTACGGTTTAGTTTATTGAGAAAACGAGCGGAGACGTCTCTATAGAGCGATATACGTACACATATATAGGTGCCGCCGACTGAGCGCAGGGCAACGGCCGTCCTTCCGCCAGGCCACCGCCTCTCCCTCCCTCGTACACACACTCAATCACAAGATTTAAATATACATCCAGTCAATGACATGAAAACATAAGGCAATTCGTTAAAATAATTACCCAAATGAATAGAATGCCATTTGTAAAAACATTAAGTAATTAGTCTGAAACGTGGTATTTATGCTGTTCATGCTTGCACTTCAAAATAATGCTGAAAGTAAAATTATTATAAAAAAACCCGTTGCGTGGTGTACATTCTTTCAGCTATATCGTACGTATTTTTATTTACTTTAGCACATACTCAAATGTTATGTTCTCCGCGCACTGACAGTGTATCAGCTGATGTTAGTAAACAAAACGTCTTTGTATATATTTACCGATTTTTCAGACGCCGCCCGTCTCTTCTGTCGCTTTATTACAATATTTTTGAATATTATTGAATGACTAATAAATAATATATTAAATTATCGTTTATTTTGGATATTTCTTATCATTGTTTCAAAAAATGAGAATAGGGCGGTCGATTGGCATGTCCCGTTAACGAGCGCAGCTCTACCTGCGTGATACGTATATATCGCGACGCTCCCCACCAGCGCGCTTCATTAGTACAGCGACCGTGCGCCCGCCCGCACGTTCGGTAGTCCCGCAGTATCGTATCTCGACTCATGTGTATACAAGCTCGCTCCTCGACAACATGTATTGTGACATTGACCTCGAGTTGTTTTGTCAAGAGGTCATCCCGTCGGCGGATCCTGCGAGTGCAGCGCGACGCCGCAAGCCGCGGGAGAGACGTCGTCCCCCGGCCGCGGCGCCGTCGCCGCCGCCCCCGAGACTGTGCGCCGCCGAATTGCATGAGGCGTTGCGCCCCCACGTGCTATCACCGCAACGTATGTGGACCCTCGGATACCCGCTCGAACTCGAGCCGAACTCCTGCAAAGCTGTTGTTTACGTCAACCCGCCTCCTCGCGCCCGGCCATTCACCAGTTTCGACGTGAATGCCCCTGAATTTGTTCCCGGCGGCTCTCAAGGTGACAGTGGCCGGGGTTCTTGCGGTTCCAGTCCTCGATCTGATAGTGACGAAGAACAGGATGCCGTTGAACATTTGTGTGTGCGATGTGATACACCGTTTCGTGTCGGACGCGATGGTGAATATTTAACGAGAGAGAATTGTTTCTTTCATTGGGGTCGACTCGGGTCAGACCGCCGTCAATATCAGTGCTGTGGTGCATCAGTAGGGACAAGAGGTTGCAGTACGGCGCGTTTACATGTGTGGACCGGTACAAAGCCCGGAATGAATGGACCTTTGGAAGGATATGTACGAGCGCGTTCCCGTCGTGGCGGTGTATACGCCGTGGACGCGGAGATGTGCTACACGACGGCCGGTCTTGAGCTTGCTAGCATCGCCGTCGTAGCAGCTGACGGGAGGGCCGTTTACAGAGCGCTGGTGCAACCCAGCGGTACTGTGATTGATCTCAATACTCGTTTCTCCGGCATCAGGCCGCGCGACCTGGCGCGCGCGACCAAGACGCTGAGAGACGTGCAAAACGATATTCTGGGATTCGTTGGAACTGACACTATTTTGGTGGGGCATGCTTTGGACAATGACCTACGGGCGCTGAAATTATTGCACGGCGCGGTGGTGGATACTTGTGCGCTGTTCCCCCATGCCCGCGGATGGCCGCTGCGACGATCTTTACGTACGTTGGCATCCGAGCTCCTGGGCAGGGATGTGCAGCGCGCCTCTCATTCCCCACTCGAAGACGCTCGTGCTGCAATGGACTTAGTGCTCGTAAAATTACACCAAGAACGCCGAGTACGACATATGCATGCACCGATGTTTCAACCGTATGACCCACTCATCTGTGCCGCCTAGTGTTATGGACACTCAAATTTTGACGACTTATCATGGATATAAGGATTTTTTGGTAGTGACAAGTGACAAGTGTTTTACGTTGACGGAGCGCGCGTACTTTTATATTTTAATAGGTATGTGCCTTCGAATTGTTGCGACAATAAACGTAAATGTTTTTTAAATATTTTGTTTGCTTTAAACCCTCTTATGTTTTTATTGCATGTACTCATAATAAGTAGTTATGTATAACACTATATGCGTGAGATTGTATAATAAGAACGGACAGGCCGGGGTTTCCTTGATGGAACTCCGCTGTGCTGTTCAGAGTATGACGTAAGGGAAACCCAATTGTATTAATCATAGTCTCGTGTTATCAACGCACAAGATTGTTTTTAATATGTGTACAAAGGACTTTAAACAGGAAAATATTGTGATTTTTATTATTATTTATCTACAAAAACAATAAAGTATCAGATGATTCCTTGGTGTGTTAACGTAATGACTAATCATTTGATATACATGTGTACATAATTTCGTTATACATTATATTATTCTGAGCAACTGACTCAACCGGAAATTTGCAGTTTCTTAGTAAAGCAGGTCGACGATGTTACGTGGCTTAAACATTTTTTGAGTGTATTAAGCTGACCATATGACAGTCGAGCCTTAATAATAGCACAATATAGCACCCCTCCTGATGTTAAGCTGTAAAGTAATCCATCAATGGAGCCGACTGCAACTGCAGTTAGGTAACAGCAAGTAGCAGTCGCATCCGCTATGCCGGCCTAGTTGGAACCGGCAACTTACAAGCTGTCACCAAAATTACCACCAACTGTCTTCCTACTACTCTTAAAATGTTTATGGAATAATTAATATCATAGGTCGGCTAACAAAATTATTTGTTGTATGACAAAGTTTACAAACTAGGACGTGTCACTGACCTCTTCACCCACCTGATGCTAAGTGGAAGTTAATTTTGCCCATTCAAAGCTCACATTTTGTTTATTTCCATTTAACCGTGTCAGTTAACTCTTTGTTGCCATCGAAGGGCTATTGGCTCTTAAAAGGCGATCGTGGTCACGCAAACCGAGAGTACGGGCCTGAAACCACTTACCAATATATCAATCAATCAAATTGTCACGCCTTTTCGCCATGGGGATAGGCAGACACAGTGGAGCGCAACTTGCCACGATCCTGACACAACTCCCTCGCTTGCCTTGCTTAACGCATCCATCCACATCTTTGGTACATATATATCATCTTTGATATATGTACCTTAGTCGTCCTATTTCTATGATACAAACACTATCAGTAGCTTAATATATAAATGTAAATAAAGAAGAAAAAATGTACATAAATATATTGATATATTGATGCTATGCACTAATTTTCACCTGGCCAGCGCCGTAGTGAAGGCGACTGAGGCAACTGTGAGCTTAGTCCGTTTTTTCAGTCGTCAGCCCTCTTGTACCTTCCAATTGATTACCACATGACCAGATAAGGTCCGATATCGAGTCACAATAAAAAATATATTAGATTGCAATATGATGAAGTTATGTGTCGTGTCTGGGTATCAAAGAGTGGTAGGCAGTGGTGCCCAGTCTGCCAATCCAGGGTAGTACCACCACTTACAAGTGTACAGACCTTGGAGTGACTTAGCGCGTTTCGGAATCAGCTTGTAAGTTGCCAAATCCATCGAAGACGGTATAGTGGATGCGACTGCTACTTGCAATTATTTAACTGTAGTAGCAGTCGTCTCCATAATCAACTCCATTAAAAATGCCTTTTTTTTATTGTGACACGACATCTGACCTCGTCCCGCCTGATGATAAGCAAGAGGAGGTCCAAATTGACGGCGACTGAGAAAACCGAGTTTGTTCACGGCTGCCTCAGTAGCCGTCACTATGCCGGCCAAAAGTTATTCTTGTAGTTATGTTATTCTAAATTAAACAAATTTTATGCGGCTTACTATCGCGTTTATTTTGATTTTGATTTTACATTTTTTTATTATTCGGACGTTTTGAGAGCTTTGCAGCCATCGTGGTCACGGAGAGACTGATAAAATTTGTTTAATTCATTAATCAATGTTCGCGCAAAATCTAAGAAAATACAATGTTGTAAGCGGAGTAATGTTTTCCGTAATATTAATAACGTGATGTTAAGTTTCATAAAGGTTATGAAGTCTTGTTTGTGGTTTAAATTTTGCACATCGACACTACACGACCGTGCACTGGAAACCTGATTGTGTAATGCCTTACATAAATGAATTACGAAACAACTGGTAGATGAGTGAACATAATGACTTCCACCTTGGCAATTGCTTTGTCGTTAGGATGGTCGCATTGCAGAAACATTGTGTTTGTTTTTGGTAGGCGTTGACGAAACCAGTTGATGCAAGAAATCGAGCTCTAGCTTAGACATTTCTATACTAAGCTACTAAACGTGCTTGTGTCATAGAAAAGACGATACAATGACGATAAGACGATAACGATGTATCATAGTTGCATATAAATTTCAAAATAGCTTGATGTACGAAGATTACAATGTGATTGGAATATATCCTTTATTTTTGCATAGTTTAGGTGTGCAAATTGATCAAACTATAATTATGACAATTCAAAACAGAACCGTTAATAGGGCGTCTTTGTGATTTTCCAAATAACTCAATTGCACAGCAATTAAAAGCAAATTTTTTATTAGTTTTATCAATACTGGTATCGAAACTACCATTTATATATTTTTTCATCATTGGACATTACAAAAGTAGTACGTAAAAGCACAAAACGTAAAAGTCCTTTATATTGGTACCGGCAAGTGGTTTTACAATACAAAGCGGGACCAGGCAAGCTACCTCTGCCGCATGTCTGATCGTTATTGGCAAAGCCAAAGTACTGAGTGAACTCTACTTTGCAAAAGACATAGACGTGACTTGCAAAGACGCGGTATGAACGATGGCGACGCAAGATAAACTCATTTGACAATTAAATAAGCTAATAATAATGATACAATTTACAATGTAACACATTGTAATAGGCATAATTGGATAATTTGCATAGTAACCTCAAACTGGGTTAAGATATAAAATAATAAAAATTACAATATAATTAAGGTCTTGATAACGAGATTTCTATTTTAAGTAATGATAGAGAATAATAATAGTGGTTTTAATGTAATAAAATCGGACACACGCATGATATAGACACTTATCTTTAGGTAAAATAACAAAGCTATAGTTGTATCGTATCAACAAGGAGCAATGGCCGCCCGCCTCGAACGTCCGCAGCCATCGCATCGCTTTGTTTACATCGCATTAGCCAAATTTATAGCTAAGGTTTGTATATTAAAACACAATTTACACACGCTAATGGAGAATACGAATCGGAAAGCACGCCTCATAGAAAAGAAAATGCACGAATTGAAACTTTATGAAAGAGCATGTATGAGGAGAATTTGTGGATATGATGGGAGCAAGAGTTGTTTCAGGATCGTGGAAAGTGACGCTCTGTTGTCTTTGCTTATCCCTGTGGGAATTAAAGCGAGACGTGTTGTAGTAGTTGTTGAATGGCCTTGCAAACCAGGAGCCTCCGGTTCAATACCACTTAATGGTATCGATGTATCTTTGATATATTGTGTACTTTGGTTGTCCTGATTGGATGATTCAAGCGCGTTTAGAAAAATAAATTGATGATGAAACTTTTTATTTATCAATAATGTTATTTATTGTTGCGCAGATATTTCCTTAATAGATTATCTCGATAAATTATAAAAATATCTACTTTTGTGTGTAAGTCAAGTTTATACATAATTAATTGTTTTATAGTAATTTATGCTCTTAATATTTCAATTTGGGTGACCGTAATACGATTGTATTTAAATTATATCTGATTTGTGATTAGCAATCAAGAATATAATTAAGTGATATTAGAACGTTCTATCTTTTTTTTAAATTTTTACTCGTCATATGACAGCAATCCGCCTGATGTTATATAAAGTCATTCATGGATGTTACTCCATGAATGACTTTACGGTCTATTTGTACACTTGAAAGTGTTGGTTAGTACACTGGATCGGCAGACTGGGTAAATGACCACCAACTGTCTGCCTACCACTCTTATAAAAATAAATAACGTGTGAATCCTCTTATCATTATATACATAGTTTCATCAAACAACGACAATGCTTGTGTTTGCGATATTCTTTATGCATAGATATATATACACGCGCCATTTGCGTAATAAGTAGGTAGGTATATATCTATCTACACGTGCACACATTCATAATCAATATATTATCTAGTAGTATTTTTAGCTGTAATGATTTATTTTTACTAAAATAATTACTTTTATAATTGTGACGTTAACAATAATAATTTCAGACACGAAATGACAGTAAAGTTAATAAAGTTTATTTACGCTTGCGTTTAGGACATGGCGGTTCCTAAAACATTTGTTGTAAGAATTGTGTGTGCACTATAATTTTTTTGCTTAAGTTTGAAAAGAGTTGGTTTTTGTAATAAACATTTTTTTTAACAAAACCTATTGACAAATTTGTCTCAATAAGTCAAAATTTTATATTTGGTTAACCTACAAAAACACTAAATAAACTACACAAATAGTTTTGATTGTCTCAATTAATTAGGAAACAATTTCGATGTTTTGTTTTGAAATAATCTAAAGCACCGACGTGATATTTTTCTAAAGAAAGCATGAGATAAAAGTAATATATTTGTGTAATAGTAGGAATTGTTATCTCTGATTTTGAAGAATTGCAACTTAACAACGTACCGGACTAAAATAGACGTGACTTCAGCACGTCTTTCCTCGGTAATTGTAACATCTCTTCATTAGAATGTCTTCCTTGCGTTACGTTTTGTAACATATCGTAAAATAAATATTTTTAATAACTTTTATTTGAGACTAACATCCATATTTGTTAGTAAACATTTTTTGTAGACTATGTTAGTGATCTATACTAAGATGCATCATGGTCCAGTGCTTGATAAGCGACTGTCTAATCTGCCAGCAACCATGGCCAAGATGCTGTTGGTACTAACTATCCCGCACTCTGAACAGCGCAATATAGACAGACATAATTCTTTATTGCACATAACAGAATACACAGAAAGACAATCAATATAAAACGATATTTTGTGAGGTTTTATTCCATTTTAGATATTGTATAGCGATTTGGGTTCTCCATCAGAAAATTGTAGTAAAAACTAAAGTCGAGTGAATGCCGACTTTGAAGACATCGTTGTCAGCGGCCAATATGCAATTTGCAGGCATATCTATTAAAAGTGATTTCTTCCAAACAACCAAGACATTTAATAAATGTATGTATATGCCATCCATTGATATTAAAAGTATAACAAATAACTGAACAATAAAAAAAGGAATGTCTATAAAGAGATTTATTCATACGGCTACCTATACGACATTTTATTATTAAAACGATTTTCTTTTTAAACAAAGCGTATAAACAATGCATAATTTCCAGGTAGAGTTGATTGTTGTGGGATGTGATCGTCAAATCAATCAAATCAAATTGCCACACTTTAATTCCCACAGGGATACTTTCCATGATACATCAGGCCGCGCGACCAAGAAGCTGGGAGACGATATTATGGGATTCATTGGAACTGACGTTATCCATAACTATTTCTCTTCCTTCACATCCAGAATTAAAGTTTTTATTTTATATTGAATATAATTAAATTATGAAGAATTGCATTAACCTCTACTAAGCAAAAGCTAAGGTTTGTAAACAAAGATTTAGGCATGAATGGTAAGTAGAATGTTTTACCCATGTGTTCTCCCCTTCCCCATCTCATCATGTATGATCCTGGATCCTTCAAGCTTAGCGTGAATGATCGTCTTTGATGGCAAAAACGGTTTTGTCAGTTGTCGGCGCTCTCGGACCTCCCCTGACTTACCATTAAGCAAGTTGAAGTCAGATGCCTTGACAATACAATACTGCTACTGAACTAGTACTGGAACGCTACTTGGTTTCTCCGGAGAAATCCGTATCTGTGAATTGTAATTACAACAAACTGGATAAACCAACAAGCATCGAAAGTGTCTTTTCCGATATCAAGAAATTTACAGCTGTATCATTATATAAAATGTGTATGAAGAAATGTGTATAATTAAATTTTCTTCATGTATTAACTAGATGTTGACACGCCACTGATACTTCACCTCCGGTTTTATGACATAAATGCCGCGTGTCATGACTCTCTTAGTTGGAATAATGCCTAGATTTGTAATAGAAATAGAGTTTCTCAGAATTGAAACTGTCCGTAGTAAGACATTTTGAGTAAATGTTCCCGCCGGCTAAACTTCTATTATTGTAAATCGAATTGTCGGCAGACCTGTCAATTTTCCTTAACATGCCAATTGAATACTGTTATTACAAGAAACCTCAATGCGTTTGTTAGAATTTCAACTTCTGTAGGAAATAGTTTTTTTGTTACTGAGACGTCATACCTGACCTTGACTTGCCTGATACTAAGCAAGTGAAGGTGCAAGAGCGCCGATGACTGAAAAATAGTTAAAATTTATGGCTGCCTTAGTCGCCTTCACTATGCAATTAAGATATAATATTAAAGATGATAAACGAATGTCTTTAGCTCTATTGAAATCTCCGTTAAAAATGTTGTCACTTCTTCATTACCGTGAGATTAAGATACAAAAAGTATTGCAGGTTCTAAACAATGAGCGAGGCATTCAAGGTAAGGTGTTCCATTAATGCGTTTCATGGCGTTCGCCTCCACGCCAATACATCTTTCACAATAATACTTGCACAAAGTTGAACGTAGTTTCGTCACCGTTCACTCGGAGACGCCCACGTTCGCGGCGATCCCCACTCGGTCTCATGAAGTGGAAACCGAGCTCTAATCTATATGCTTACGTTACATGGTTACGTCAAGTGATGGACAACTTCAAAATATTGTTATCAATCATCGATGTTTATGAATGAGTACATCTTGACATCGAAAACAGCTAGTGGGGATCAAAATATAGCTAATGGAACTTTGTTCTTTCAGCCTATGCCTTAACTTGCCTTGATCTTCTCCGATCAAATCTGAGACACCCCAAAGCGAATTTGTGCTTTTCACAAAGGACCTGAAGTTTTGATTGACAGTAGTTAGATTAGAACCCATTTAAATAAAACTGTGTAAATTGAAAACCATGTAAATAATAAATAATCGTGGTGTAGTAGTAGTGAAATAGTCACGCAAACCTAAGGGTCCTGGTACAAAAGCCACCTTGCGGTACCAATCAGTGTATCTTTGATATATTATGTACTTAGGTCGTCCGGTTTTTATGATACAAGCACTTTTAGTAGCTAAAAATAGTCACAGATTTCATTTTTATAAATACATTTATTTTATTCTACGCAGGTAATAGCCATTAGCCCACTATATGTTATTTACTATACAAAGCGCAGCGTCGTTAATAAATTATTCTATTTGTGGATTTTTTTATTGTGGTTACTTATAATTAGGAAATGTGGAAGGCAGTTTTAATACTTGCGAGTAAATGTAATTTCATTTAGTTTTTTCTTTAGTATCGACCAAATGAATAAAGTTTAAAATGTCATTGAATTATCACATGTCGTGAGTAATCCTACTAATTATAAATACTCGTAATACATGATTTATAAAATTATCATTGAGTATATTTAAAACAATTTCCTTCGTGTGAATTATGTTGAGTTAATTCAACAATAGTTGCAATTAAAGAAATTATTGTAACTATACTATTTTACTTTTAACATATCCTTAGAACGTGGCCTAATATAAACAAAGACTGCAAAATAGTATTAATGTTCAAAAAAAAAATATTTTATTGTGACACGACATCTGACCTCAACCCGCCTGATGATAAGCAAGAAGAGGTCCAAGAGTGATGACAAAAAAACGGATTATTCACGGCTGCCTCAGTCGCCGTTTCTATGCCGGCCAAAGTATAAATATCAATCAATATAAAGTATTTTAAGGACTTACTTTTACTAATACCTACTTATTAAAAGTTATTAGTACTTATTTACTTTTAATATTAATTATAAGAACATTTTGCCATTAATTTAATCCAATAATGAATGAATGATTTTAGTGATGAAAAACGTATTTATTTATACATAGTTATGTATGTTATACACACAGCTGTATGCAAATATACTTCATCTGTGACGTTTTGGTCGTTCAAACAATGCTGCGGACCTTGGTTACGGCTTGGGTACAGGCCACGCTTTTTGTCTCATTATTGTTTAGATAAAAATCAGCTGGCTCATATGTATATGATCTTGTGGCAGTTCGTGATTACAAAAAATAAACTAAAAATATAATGATGCGAATGAATTACTTTTTTTTCTGCAGCGGTGAACTTCCTTGATTCCTTGAAGAGATCGAACTTGATTTAAATTCATTACAAAGGTTAAGTATTTGCAAAAAGTATACGAAGTTTATGATGTCAGTGTTGGAACGAAATATGTATATAAAAATTTGTTAAGTGTTGATGATTCATACTTTAGAGATCTGACTCATTCATTCATTATGAGAATTATTGGAAGTCCATTTTCTGAAGCGATATTATGTGGATGATATTGAAAATATTAGCTCAAATTGTTGTTAAACAAAGACACAATGTGAGTCACGATGCGCATGACCTGAATACATTATAGCAAGCAAATTGGCCTCTCCTTATAAAATTTTATAATAAATATCTGAAACCCTTGGCCGGTATAGTGACGGCGACTAATATGACTGAGGTGACTGTATAATTGAAAATTTTTTTATGTCGTCGGCGCTATTTACCTTTCTTTGTTTACCATTGAGGCAATTGTAGGTCAGATGTCGCGTCTCAATGTAATGAAAAAGCATCACATCGATTTCAAACAATTGCTATGATTATTAGAGGTTGCGCTGGCTTATACAGCCTTGAAAATGAATGTTTAACGAAGCTTCAGCCATAAGCCGACTTTCAGTATATCGATTTTGAGAAGGCTGAATTAGAGACAATCTTGTATGGATGACATTGTATGGCTGTATAAGGTTGTATCACGTCGACAATCAGGTTACAATTTTTAAACATTTAACTTTGTAAATTTTATATATTTCGAGTGGGTGTAACGCAATTGCGTAATTTCCAGGTGCCCGGTTACATCAAAAGTAGATTGTTTGCCAAATTGACCTTTTATTTGACGGCGGGGCATAATAAATAGCGGTCGCAAAGCGGCAATTTAAGCGTAATGCGTTCTATTGCATTACCTGAAATCTAAAGGCCTTGAAATAGTGACTCAGTTTCGATATCTAACTGGTCCGTTGACCTTTTAATTGTGCGATTCGCGTTGTTGCACATTTACTCGATTATTATTATTACTATAATTTCACACGCAATTTATTTGAACAATATCCACTTCCCAAACAGATAAATTTTAGTTCTTGAGCCATGTTTATGGTTGGTGTATTTGTAGATGCTATTCTTGGTCCTTTGAACATTTGAATTATTGCATAGATGACTTATTGTTATAAAACATACATTTTAGTGCTGCGAATTATTTTGCAGCTGTTATTTAATCAGGTCAATTGTAATTACTCACCGATACTGTTACAGTGAGTCATAAATTATGGGGAAACGGTAAACATTGAAATCTTGAAAACAAACTATTGTTCATAATATTCATATCCAATGACCTAAACGTAAAATGTTTCACTTGGTGTCAAATTATCTGACTTATAAACTACATACTTTTTTAATATATACTTTTTAATATTTACATTTCTATACTAAGCTACTAAAGTGCTTGTGTTATAGAAACAGGACAACCAAAGTACATATATCAAATATACATTGGCACCGGTGGGTGGTCTCGAACTCGTGCTCTCCGGTTTGTGTAGCCATCGCACTGCCACTACACCACAGTCGCTATAATTGGTTCATACAATTATAGTAGAAGTGGTTAATAACCAGCAGTAGATGACTAAGGATTGTAGGTTATTAATACTTTATCGCATGGTGATTAGTTGGGTATAATATACTTATTTATTTATTTTATTTAAATCCTGTATTGCACTAAAATAAACTTTAAAATATGTACATAGGCTAGTTTAATGCATATTAGGCATTTTTTAACAACTAACCTTAGGGATGATAAGAAATTATGGGCAGGGTGCAAATATACTACAAACTATAATTACATAAACTACATACAAGTTTCTTAATAGCTCTTCACTTTAAGTATCATCCTAGATATTGGCCTCGACTTGCCTGATGGTAAGCAAGGAGAGGTCTAAGAGTGCCAACGGCTGAAAACAACCGATTAACACGGTTGACTTATTTGACGTTACTATGCCGGCCAAAGTTTCAGATTATTTAGCAGGCATAGTGACGGCGACTGAGTAAACCAACTCGTTTTTTTCAGTCGTCGTCACTCTTGGACCTCCTATTGCTGATAATCAGCCGGGACGAGGTTAAATGTCGTGTCACAATAAAAGAAATACGTCATTTTTTTGAATTAAACAAATTTTATACAGCTTACTATCGCGTTTATTTATCTCTCCGTGACCACGACTGCTGCAAAGCTTTCGAAAAATCGGAATAATAAAAAAATGTAAAATCAAAACCAAAATAAACGCGATAGTAAGCCGCATAAAATTTGTTTAATTCATTAATCAATGTTCGCACAAAATTTAAAAAATATGACGTCATTTCTTTGTTAAAAATATAACGTCGAACAATGACATTAAACGTTGATAAAGGTTTTCATAATCCAATGTATTTTTAGCAACCAGCCACCGCAAACAAAATCCCTTAACTGCAAAATAGGTCTATTTAACAATGTACGTCATTATAAGAGTTTTCATAAAGTTCAAACTATTATTAGGATTGTAGGCGTTTGTATAAATAAGGCACAATGTGGCACGTTTTTATTTGTTTTAACTTAGCTTTAGAAAACTGTTATAAATATAATTGTCTTATAAATATAGCTTGTCTAACTATAAATGACTTGCCCCTCCACTTCATTAGTTTATTTCAATGTGTGAATACAAATATTAATAACGATACTATGTATTATACTTCATCAGCGTGCTCCTCCTTTTGTGTCTAACCAGCAACTGAATAATCAATTGCAATTTCGATGTGTTTTATCCATATTTTATATTTGCTCGTGTGCGTAAATGCAGTGGAGGTGCGCGTCATTTCGGCTTAGACAGACTATACATTACTAAACGTGCCTGTTTGGTAAAAACAGGACGACCATATTATCAAAGATACATTGGTACTGGCAAGTATTAGTATTTAACCGGGAGCTCTTTGGTTTGCGAGGCTACTCATTAGCCACTAGACCACGGGCACCTTCGAGCCCATAAGCAATTGTAAAGCCGCAAACTCCTCATTAATATCATTGACGTAAATCGTAAGGAAGGGTCAAAGTCCCGCGTGAAACATTGAAAGTGATACTTATAAGCACATTTCAGGGGTTACACGAACTTTGGGTGGTGCATATGACATGAATTATGTACGTGGGGTCGCTATGAACTCAGCTAAATGCTTCTGTATTAATTAAACCATAAGTTAATGGGCCTAGCCCTTTGTTTTGTTGCACTTAAAAGATTAACTACGAGGTAAAAGATTAATTTTAGGTTTTAATGTACCTATATATAGAGTAACTATATCCTACTTATTATTATAAGTGTGAGTGTAAGTTTGTTACGTTTTCACGCAACAACTACTTAAGCGATCATCATGAAACTTTGTATATATATTTTTGGAGGAACGAGATGTAACATAGGATACTTTTATCTAATAAAAAAGATTATTTTTTACTATAGTTTCCAATTGAATATATTTTCAGCTATTTGAATTTTTCTATATTTATTTTTATTTCCATCAGTCATTTTTATATGAGTTATCAGGTTATAAATACAGAAAAAAGGGATATACAGTCGAGTTGAGAGCCTCCTCCTTTTTTATGAGTGTGTTATAAACGTAATTTTACGCGGGTGAAACCGCGGGCACAGCAGTAATGTATATATCGGTAAATTTATATAGAGTAGGCATATAGTTGGTGGTTGCGGGTAGTACCACAGACTGAACTAACACAGTCGCGTTTCGGAATGAGCTTAAAGGTTGCCGGTACCAACTATGCCGCCAAAGTAAAAGCTACTTTACTTTTACTTTACTGTAGTAGCAGTTGTCTCCGTTCATGGACTAGACTCCAGCTTAACATGCATCGGCGTGCTGTCTCTCGAGCCAAAAATAAACAAATATGACTCGACAGAATGTTTTGTAATTAACTTTATGAATAAGATAAAATTTTAATCTAAGCGCTTAATTTTGTCTAAAATAAATCAACAGAGCGTCGCTTTCCACGATCCTGACATAACTATCTCGCTTTCTTCACATAAACAATTCTCTTTGTTTGGATTCTATAGTTTTTTTATTTTTTTATTGTGACACGACATCTGACCTCGACTCGCCTGATGATAAGCAAGAGAAGGTCCAAGAGTGACGACGACTGGAATAACCGAGTCAGTTCCCGGCTGCCCCAGCCGCCTCCACTATGCCGGCCTAAGTTATAAGCACTGTTAAGCAAATAACAATTTTTCCCCGAAATGTACAACTAAGTATCATGCAATATTGTCGTATTCCATGAACGAAAGCTCATCGATCGATACTTAATATAACTAAAAATACTTTAAAAGCTCGCGCTCTGTGTTATGAAGGGTGCACCTACGGGTACCTATATTGTCGATGACGCTAATTGTTCTATATCATTTATTTGTAAAATTATTGGATTGTATATTACAAAAAAAATATTAATAAGTAAGAGATATTTGCATTGAATATAATTTTTTTAAATTATTTATTTCTAAACTAAGCTACCAAAGTGCTTGCATCATAGAAACAGGACTACCAAAGTACATATATCAATGGTACCGGTAAGTTGTTTCGAACCCGTGCCCTCGGTTTGCATGACCATTGCACTGCCACTACACCACGGTCACCTATGGTATGGTTGTTTAAGAGTGGTAGGAAAAAAGTTGGTGGTCAGTTGCCCATTCTGTCGATCTAGGGTAGTACCACCCACTACTTTGTACAAAGTAGTCGTAAGTTCCCGATTCCAACTAGGCCAGCATAGTGGGTTTGACTGCAAATTGCAGTTTTTTTAACTGTAGTAGCCGTTTTTTATTGTGACTGGACATATGACACCCCGCTTGATGTTAAGCTGGAGTGTGGTCCATGAATGGATGTCACTACTACTACAATTCAATAACTGTCACATCCACTATGCCGGTCTAGTTGGATCTCTATTCATTAACCGCACTCTAGCTTAAGATCAGGCGAAGTTCTTTCATATGTCTAGTCTAAATAAAAACATTGTATCATTATTATACGAATACTGTTACAATGTTAAACTCATATATTAAATTGTATTGAAGTTGTTAATTAGCGAAATTAATTAGATTATTTAAACAGCAACAATGGAACACATGTTTTTCATTGTAAATTGAAAAGGAAACCAGTTTATGGTAAATGTGGAATATATGTACTAGTTCAAACATAATATTGTTTCATAGACAATGGAAAATAGAGCGTACATAACAGTACTAACATGCGGTTACATTTGCGGTTGTTCATAATTATGTAGACTATACTTATCCGACTATCATTATGACGGTTTTTTATAGAGAGACTTGACATATGACCTCTGACCTACAGGCAAAGTGATACTTGACTTTTCCTGTAGTTCTAGACAGCTAGACAGGGGAAATTCCAAGAACCCCGATGACTGAACAAAAAAACGGATCAGTTTACAGTTGTCCTAGTCGCCGTCACTTTGCCCGCTAAATGTCCTTTTTAATGCTTCGGTTTGGGTAGAAAATATAAGCTAGCTATTCCACTTGTCGATTGTCCTACAAAGAAACGACGCTCCTAACACCTTAGTTTGTCAGTCGACTTCTACTGCCCATTTGGTCGACATCAGTTATTGTGCGTCAATTTATCCACCTTTATTATTTTCCCTGCCTATTCCTGTAATAAAAAGGCGTGACAATTTGATTGATATTATATATAAAAAAAGAAAACTGGGTTGCCTAGTGCCCATAACCGTAGAGCTTGTATGAAGTTGTGGATGTGAGAAAGGCGAGGGAGTTTGTCAGGATCGTGGCACGTTGCGTTCCGTTGTCTCTGCCTATCCATGTGGGAAAAAGGCGTAACAATTCGATTGACTGATTAATATTATTTATTATTAAATGAAATTAAACTCATTTATATATTTTTATTATTAAATTTCACCTTATTAAGTGCCTCATCGATGTGAGGAATATTCAATTACGCTGTTTAAATCTGGGGGAAATCATGCCAATATTGAAATTATTTTCCATTTACTCTTCCATATAAAATTAATGTACAATTATGTGGTTTCAATGTTTGATCGATTGTTAATTTTACAATATCTGAGTAGTATGTGTTTGTGACCTATTTGCTAAATTGCAACATAGTTGAGTTGACGTATTCGATGCAACGTTTTAGAAAACGTATTAACCTATAAACTTATTGAAAGCATATGCTATCCATCTTCTATTATATTATCCAGATGTTTGTACAAAAATAGATACCGAATACGCAGTAACCTTTAATAAAGAAGAAAAACAAATTCAAAAATATTCGAATTTGAATAAAGCATCGAAAAATGGAAAAATAGAACTAGAAGGTCGTGTATTCCGCGAAGTATTATAAATTTCCAAGGTCTCTAACGGATTTAAAGCTTGATAATTATTATCTACCAACCACTTTGAAATAATACCATATTAATGAAACGTTTTAACTGTTTAATGCCTTAGAATTAAGTAGGTAGCCATTTTTTATTGACTAATTTCTTTTAAGATGCCACCTTACTGTTGTGAATCAATATCGTGTCAATAATACAAATAGAAACTCTACAATATTAACACATGTTTGTATTTCCTTGCGCAGGTGGCTGCGTTACTCTATGGGACATAAAGGATATATCTGAAAAGAAACATAAAAAAACTTTCTTAGACATATCACCAGATTATGCATCGCATGTGGTTTGGAGTCATGATTCCAAATTTTATCTAATCCATACTGCGAACTCGAGGACTATACGTTTATGTACAATTGAGAAGAATCCTGAAGGCAACATGGTCGACTCGTTTCCTTTTGAATTTTTTAGACAGGTGTGTGTGTGTTTTTTTTTATTAGTTAAGTGATCCTGTTTATTGTTCGGGAGGTTGTTGGTGGTTTAGTTTTTCCAGAGATACAGATACTAGTATTTATATTAGTGTGACTAAGCTACTCATGTAGGTCTGTATTTATTTATATTTGATTTGGAGTCATGATTACTTTAAAGAGCAATCAAATTCTGTCAAAAAGGCACAGATGGCTGTTCACAATGCGGTGCTTGTTCCTACACATTATTATATGGAAGTGCTTGCTGGGTATAGAAGGAATATGGAAGTATGGTTAATGCTGTGGAAATGAAGGAGTGTATGAGGGTTAACTATTGCAGATAGAGTGAAATGTTCACTTTTGCGTTAATGAAGATGTAATGTCAAAGATTGAGAAAGGTATGTTGCGATGGTTTAGGCACATTAAAATAATGGATATAAATAAAATATTTATAAATTGGAGGCGAGTGGAAGGAAACGGAGACGACCCGAAAAATTGTTTCTTGATCAAATCGGGGACTGCAATAAAAAACAAGGATTCTCAGTCTCCATGGAGCATACATGAAGAAAATTGTGGGTGTGAAGGAAGCTAGAGAGTTGCCAGAAACTTGCCGTTGTGTTGTATGATTACTAATGAGTGGAATCTTCGGATCATGTATAATATAAAGATTGATAGATTGCTGTGGGAATTATCACATTTTAATTATCCAGATTGGAATATGGCCTCGCATAGCATAGCCAGAGAGTTTAACCATTAAGTTACCCACAGGCCAAAATGATTTGTGGTATTTTCTGAAACCATACTTAGTTTTAAAATCATTTGACGATGAAATTTAACTCAGGACATAAGTTGTATAGTATAGGCATAAGGCACAGAAAGATAAAACAACAAAGTAGCATACGATGTTGCATGTACGTCGTAGTTCCGACTATGAAGCGCAATCCGACGCCAATGTTTTCTTTTTATATTTTATTACTTGTTTGTTTTGTCCATAAAACTTAAACGATAATGTGTTCTATTACCAGTGTTGTCTTTCTTAAGTATCATTCCTATCTTGGTTAAACTCTTGTACATGTAAAAGATGTACCTACATTGTACGTGCTATGGAAGTTTTTAATTTAAGATGTTTTCTTGGTCATGGGTCATATGTCTTTAGTGTTAATATATTTTCTATAAGTTCTATCAAAGGACTTCGTTTTAAGCTTTTATCTGTATTTTTTAAACGTTATGTTACCAAATATAATTTGTAGAATTTCCTTAATCACCATCAAATTGAAGCCTTACTTTTCACAGGGAAAGCAAAGACAACGGAATGCCATCTTCCTTTACATCCAGAATTATTTTCATACAGATTATGTTTGTGATCCCTGTATTTTTTAATGTGCCTAATTTGACCAAGTTAAATTAGGCACATATTTTATCTTTTTCCGTTTAAACATTTGTTAAGTATTGCATGCTGTGTACAAATATTAGCTTTTTAAACTCATTAGGTTTTAATATTGTATTATTATGTTTGTAAACTGTTTTTGTACATATTGAAATAAAATAACTAGATACTGTTTTTTTAATTTCTACAAGCCGATTGTGTTGTATGTAAACAATGATAAACTGTTGTATTAACAGGTCAATAGTTGTCTACTTTATGTTAGTTGCGTCGCAGATAATGCAAGAAAGAAAGTAGGTCATTAGGCCTACTACTAACGATTTACTGATATCGATAATTATTATTGTCTTATACAATAAAAATAAAGAATTTTCATATCTATATTTCCATACTAATATTATAAAAAATTAATTGTATGTAAGTTTGTATGTTTTGATGTAGAAGGTAATCTCCAAAATATTTACGCGGTTTAAATATTGTTTCATCAATATTTAGAATGACCTTTAGGGTGGACATGGTGACATAGGCTTTAGAGGACCCCATGAAAAAGGGGCTTTCATCGTGACGAATTTTGCCTTATCGAAAAAAGAACGCTGCCTTATTGATAAGAAATATATATATATAAATATAGTATGGTTTCTAAAGAAGAGTTTTATAGTTTAAAAGGTCCGCGACAACCTTAGATAATTAAGCGACGACATAATATACAAAAAGTATGTTATCTACATGTTGCGGTTAATTCACAAATTGATAAAATATAACTGCATGATACATATTTTTAAAATAAATTTTATTCGGTCAGGGGTAATATAATTAGGTAATGTTAAATTTTAAATAAAATGAAAGTGTTTACCGGCTGGAAATTTTATGTAGATAAACATTGCTACATAACATAGATTGGACGACATAACATGTGAATAGACTTTTTTTGTTGCGTTTTGACTGCGTTTTGGGATCAGCTTGTAAGTTACCGGTTTCAACTAGGCAGGCATAATGTTATTGAACTGTAGTAGCAGTTACCTCCATTCATAGACCGCACTCCAGCTTAACATCCGGCAGGGTGCAGTCACATCGGAGAGAGAGAGAGAGAGAGAAAAGCAATCTCTACTTTCTCCATTCGGCTCTCTTCTAAAATAGGGAGAAGAAGGCGCGATTATATCCGCCTCCTTTCCCCTTAAATACTGGGGACATCAGGCTCGGGGTTAGCCTGTCGCTTCATGTAGCGAGAAGTAGCCACGACAGCCGGCATGCACCACTGGAGATGTCGGACGGATGTACCCCAGCTTCCAATCCCCAGCGTTTGTGATGAAAGAGGCCACCGTGGGGTTATAGCCGGTACGAGTCCGGCATAATCCTGGTTACTACCCCGAGAAAACAGGAGTAAACCCTTACGAAAAAAAAGGTGCAGTCACAGATCAAGTCACAATTTAAAAAAAGTTTAGGTATTCCATACCTCTAAACTTAAAATTGACGAATCTAAATGGCGGAAATATCCTAATCTATGTTTTCGCGTACAATGTCGCGGGTACACAGGTGGTAGTGTAATAAATTGATACATTTCACTCCCAACTGATTTCATTTGCACATTTATTTATGTATTATATCTAATCAGATGTAAATTTTGAATGAATAGTAAAATACGTAATTATGTAACGTGAATAATAAAGTAATTTATATATGTGAATGACAATTTTATTTAATATAATGATAAAAACAAATGAGCTGTTAATAAATTTGTATGCGTTGTATATTTCCGCGAATTCAATTAATAGCTGTTGTTTTTCGTTTCACAAGTATTTATTAGTTCATATAAAAATAATATGACCTTCCTGGCTACGGTTAAAATTTGTCACTCCTCAAAGTCAAGTGCGAGTATTTCGATCTTAGACACACGAGTACTTGTTTACCGCGCGAAGTGGAGCGATGTTATGGACTCCCTAGAATAGATTGACGCAACTGGTATAATTTAAAATGCGTATTATATTTAGCTGAACCAATATAGGTGGGCGTAATAATGTTATTTTTTTATACGGAAGCACACGAACGTTGGCCTCTACGGGTGTTTTGATTGACCTCCTCTGTTTACTTAAAATTGAATTTATGAAATATATTATAAATGAGAGGCGAGTAAAAAGATAAAACGACTTAAAAGATTGTTCCTTTATCTAATCTGGATCATTCTAAAGAAAACAGGTTTTTATATATAACTAACTAAAGTTGATCAAAGTTTAAGAGTTAACGAGTTTCTTGTGGCTTTCTGCTCGTCATACGCCTTTCTATTGTCATGGTAGAATTAGACGATGAGCAAGTACATGCCCATTTCCCATAAAATAATTACATTTTATTTTTACGAAGAGAATTGTAGATGAAAGAAAGCAAGAGAGTTGTGCCAGGATCGCAGAAAGTGGTGTTACGCTGTCTTTGCCTATTCCTGTGAGAGTTGAGGAGTGAAATTTTATTAATGATCTTACAAAATATATTTGTTGAGAGTGGTCATTTGTCCAGTTTGCCAATCCAGGGTAGTATTGACCGTGAAGCGACTTAGTCGCGTTTCGATGCCGATTCAAACTAAGCCGGCATAGTGTATGCGACTGCCACTTATTATACAGTTATTTATATGAAGTAGCATTTGCCTCTATTTATGGACCGCACTTCAGCTTATTATCAAACAGGGTGCTGTTATATTTCGAGACTCAATAAAAAAAACTTTAATTTCTGTGGTGAGACGGTTTTATTACTTGTTATTATTATACGAGATGTTACAGCTTATCCGAGGAGTCATAAAGTAATTAAAGGCATATTGAACCCAGGTGTCTCCTAACAATACCATTTGCTAGGTAATCATTTCTTTAAACGAAATGTTTGGTTTTATGTGATGGATACCGACCATAGAATTTTTAACACCACGTTTTAAATATAGATAAGTTCCTTTAACTATTTTATGTTCATTGTTTTGTTTTCATTTATTCTAAGTTTCTTTGAAAAAATACTTTCTCTTTGCTAATCGCTAACGATCTTCGCTACTATTTTTAGTTACCTGAATTTTAAACTTATTTTACTATTGTTTTTATTGCTTTGTTTTGTTTAAAAAATACTGTATTATATTGTCCATAAAGAGTTTTGGGAATATAATAATTTGGTTTTACTTTAAACATTTACTAAAACGTGGTTATTTATAATACGAGTAGGTAGGCATATTCGTATCGTTATCGTAATAATTAGAATTAAATGATTAATTTTTGAATAAAATACACTATTAAACTATTAATAAGCTTGAGGTTCGTTTTATTACGTTTAGTGATATGATAATGATAATTCATATGTTTCCATACAATAAATTACTCAAAATTTCACCCGATTTTCCGATCGGGAAATCCAGTTTGATACTTTCAGAGTACGAATATAAATTGTATTTCTTCAAATTTTGCTACAACGTATAACTACAGAGCGCATGATGTTAAGCGAGGTTTGATATATGAGCGGTGGTGACTGAAGCCACAGATAGATAGATATGCCGTAAAACAGCGATCGCGTCTGATATTATATATCAGCACTATTCCACTATCGGACCTACTCTTGCTTACCATCAGGCGGATCAAGGTCAGATGTCGAGTCACAAAAACATATATTTTATGGTCTATTCTTATTAATACTCGGTACCACTAGGCAAAAGACCACTTTTAATTTCTATCAATCAGACCTGTAGCAAAAATCTGTTCAGTTTTTAGTTTTAAAATGATTTGAAACAAAATGTTTTGGACTGGGAATCGAACGAATTAATCCGCTACTAATGAATATATTTATGTAAATTTTATTGGATAACTTAATATGTGAGTAATTACGAATTCTTCAAAAGACTATTAAGATTGAAAATCTAATTGTGTCTGACTGTAAATCGACTCATAAACCATTAAGATGCGGTCAAGGGTGTTGGGATCGTATTTATGTACATAAAACAACAAATAACAAATAGATTTTATGTTTAAATTTATTGTCTATGCTAAAACAAGACAATCATAGAAATTTATTTTCGTACAACAATATACTATTTAATATTATGAATGTTAAAAAAAGTCATTCACGCCTTTATTTTAATAATGGAGAGGTAGAACTACTGGACGTTATGTTAGTTTTCAGGGTGATGATCTAATGTAAGTGAAGGACAAATATTATTATTCTGAGAATTTTCTTAGGACATTTTCCATCATCTACGAGCTATCCAAAGACGAACAGTTTGATTCCTGATGCACGTTGATCCATAAGAACTATGTATCTAAGGTAGCCCAGAGCCTTTAACATATCAAGTATTTTTTTAGACAATCTGACATTTGGGTGACGGAGGCAACCGTTAAATAAAAGTGTTATGTTAGTCGTTGCCGTAAAGCAAGGTAGATTTTGCGTCTCAATAAAAAAAACAGCTTGACATAATGATGTTAATCAGCCAAGTCAATTACCATAAGCTTCTTTTTATCCCTCGGCATGGCTAGGAATGCAACTCGGGACATGCGTCCACATTCTGATTCTGACCGATTCTGATAGTCAACAATATTAAGAATCGACAAGTAGCATGTTTTAACAATACACTTTTAAGTGTAGCGTGAAAAAGAACATATAGCCGGCATAGTCATGACGATGAGGACCGTATGAAGAGATTTTACTTTGCCTATCCCCGTAAAGATTGATATTCTTAAACATACGAACGTACTCATATATTGGGCCTTACATATTTCTAAATATTCTGTGTAAATTTCAGAATGTATTTAATGACTAACTCATTTGTTGAATTATTAATTTACTAAATGGAAATATTTGCCTTACTAAATGTTTTTCTTACATCAGTTTTTCAATACAAATATTGTTTGAAGTACACGTGTCCCTATTAGACCTTGGCCACTAAAAACCTTCGTCTCGCGTACAAACTTCCATTGCTTGGCTCTGTTTACAAAACGTCAATGTAAAGGAGATTGCAGTGAAAAGGTCACGCAAACCGAGAGTCCCCGGTTCAAACCGCTTACTTAAACCATTTGGTACATGTACTTGGGTCGTCCAGTTTCTATGATGCAAACACTTTAGTAGCTTAGTATAAAAATGAAAAATATATTTATACATATATGAATAATATATCAATAGAAGTAAATAAATTGTATCGATGACACGCATATCGCATTGGTAATACAGCAGTCGGCAACATTTGTATCATTTTATTTTTAATAATAAAAATATTATTTTTATAATACAAATCAAAAATCAAATTGTCACGCCTTTTTCCTACAGAAATAGGCAGTGACACAGGTCATGATCCTGACATGAATCTCCTCTATCCTTCAAAAAGGTGTTTTTAGACCAAAAATCCGTAAAGCTTGTATAAAGAGAATTTTGAAAGTGAGAAAAACAAGGGAAATATTTTCTCCTAATGGTTGTGGTCATTGGATCATGTAGTACCACCACTTTCAAGTGTAAAGACTGTGAACTAACTTGATCGCGTTTTGGAATCAGCTTGGAAATTGCTTGGAAATTAATTCAGCAATTAAGTATACCGAAATAGGGGACTTAACTGTACTAGCAGTCGCTTCCATTCACAAACTGTATTCCATCTTAACTGTATTAGGCAATGTCATGTGTATTTCGAACCACAATCAAAAAACTTATTCTTATTATCTTATTAGAATTTAAATCTTTTATCATTTCGATTTAATTAAAATCTTATATGTAAATATGATCAAACTTGAGCAAGTATCTATGTAAGATTCTAAGTAGCTTTATCCTAATAAGTTAGTTTAGAAGACCCTCATTTATCTTCAATATTTAGTATTGTCCAGAAAAAGAAAAACCGGACAGGATAAGATTATTAAATGACCCAGTCCAGCACTGTCTGACTCTTCTTGATAGGTTAGGTTTTAGTATAGATACGTTATCTACTATTTACTCATACTTAAGTATTATTTGGGGTTTTGTGAGACCATTGTTTTGAAATAAAATATTTTTGCGACTTACTATCGCATTTTGTTATCGAGCTCACGAGGAAGCGATAGTTGCAAAGCCTTCGAAACGTCGGATTAAAATGCTAAAAATTACACTCAAAATCTTATTGTTAGCTTAAAATCTCAGAAAATACTAAATATTAGATTACCTGATTTAGTCGTAAATATATTTTACATCCTCAAGGAAGCTGGGTTGCCTAGTGTCTATAACCGTAAAGCTTGTATTAAGAGAATTGTGGATGTAAGAGAAGCGAGGGAGTTATGATAGTATCGTGGCAAGTGTTGGTCCATTGTCTCTGCCTATCCTTGCGGGAAAAAAGGCGTGACAAATTGATTGAATGATATTTTATTTCTTTTTTATAATTTTCGTGTTGCAACATGAAAATTAACATTTCCAAGTAATGCCACGTGAACTGTCACGTTATTTGTTCAAATTAATATTCAAAACAATCTTCTTTACCCTGTCGTTGTCACAAAACAACGTGTTTCCTTAGGGGCGTACAGTACACCAAAACAAATACCTTCTTTCTACGTATATATTTAATATTATTTTATTTGTTGTAGTTTTTAATCACATTTCTATACTAAGCTACTAAAGTGCTTGTATTATAGAAACAGGACAACAAAGTACATAATAGTAAAGATACATTGGTACCGATGGTGGTAATCGGTGGGTGGCTTCGAACTTGTGCTACACCACGGCCTTAGCACGATATTAAAAGTATGTTAGTGATAATTTGTCCAATCTGCTGACCTAAGGTAGAAACACCACTTTCAAGTGTATATACAGACCGTGAAGTAAATAATTCGTGTTTGCGGGTTCCAACTACATGCAGTTATTTTACTAAGTTAGTAGTCGCCTTTCATTCACTGCACTTCAGCTTAATAGCAGGCGGGGTCATGTCAAAAGGCAACTGTCCCTAAGGAAGACTGGGAGAGTATGCCCAAAGGCATTAAGTAGGTACACCTATTGTCTATAGAATGAAGTTTTAAAATATTATATAGTGTATTATTAGTTATATTACTCGTAGGTAGTGACAATGCATCGATGGTTTGGGCACATGGAAAGAATGAGTGAAAGAAGATTGACGAAAGGAATTTATAAATCTCATGTGGATGGATGCGTTAAACGAGGCAGACCCAGGAAGGTATTTTCCGACCAAAACGGAGACATCTTCAAGGAACCTGGGTTGCCTAGTGCCCATAACCGTAGAGCTTGTATGAAGAGAATTGTAGATGTGAGGGAGTTGTGTTAGGATCGTGGCAAGTGGCGCTCTATTGTCTCTGTATCCACGTGAAAGAATTTGGCGTGGGCGTGATAATTCGAATGATTTTAAAAAATAATAATTATATTTTCGGAAATTTATGAACTGCTGCAATGAAATACGAGTATATCTATATGTCTATCCTAGTATGTAGTAGATAGATATATAAGTCTCGCATAGTTACAGCCAACATGTCTACAGTAGATGATGGCATTGAGCATTTTTTTTGTTACAACGCTCATGTAAAATTGTAATAAAAAATACTTATGATGACGAAGCAAACTGACTTAAGGTTGAAATCTATTTGCTTAGCTACATCATATAAAACTTTATGATTTGTGTTAACCTTGTTCCTACCTCATCTTTTTTACTCCAGCGATTTTGTCGACCTAATCGCTTATCTAATTAAAAGCGGTTCCGAACAATCGAGAGCTTATACATGGATTCCATGGCTGAAACTTTGTTTAATAGAAATTAAAAAATATTATACAAAACGACAATTTTATGATGAATATTAGGCGCAGACCGTGAGGTGACTCAGTCGCGTTTCGGTCTAAAAGTTGCCGGTTCCAGTTAGACCGACTTAGTAAATATTTAACCAGAGTAGCAGTCGTCTTCATACATTGACCGCACACAAGCGTTGAGACACAATTAAAAAATGTGTTTTCATATGAATTCAATTCAAATCAAATTATCACGCCTTTTCCCCACAGGGATAGGCAGAGACAATGGAGCGCCACTTGCCACGATCCTGACACAACTCCCTCGTTTCCCTCACTCCCACAATTTTCTTCATACAACCTCTACGGTTATGATTTAAAAAAATATATTTTTACAAATATAAATATTATGTTAAGTTGTATATTTCTAAGTGATAATTATCAGGATAATTATCAACAAAAATACCACACTCAAGCGGGAACTAACTAGAATGAACGAAGAATTGGAGGATATGCGATATGAGTGTAATAAACAGCGACAAACAATAAACGATTATCAAGTTTGCCAGGAGACCTACACACACTCCTTGGACAAAGTTTGGGACCTGGAAAAGCAACTACACTTTTCCAATTCCAAACTAGAACTAATTAATAAAACCAATGCGCAAAATGATCTAAGGCAAACACTAGATATATATGACAAATTATTACCTAATACCGCAAAACAAACTTACCTTATAGGCACCAACAAAATAAAGAAATATATTAAGTTTAATAAAATCATTAAAAGGTGCAAAAGGCAATTAAAGCAGCACTCAAAATCGACAAAAATAATTAGAAATAATATAACACTAGTCAGGCGCATAGATCACTATAAACAACATTTAAATAAGAAGAACTATGAATGTGATTTATTGCGCACAAAACTTAGTGACGCGCAGGGAAACATAGATGAATATGTTCGCTCCATGGATAACATCATAGAACTAGGTGAATACAACTTGCAGCGTTTCCAATCACTGGAATCATCCAAGAACATATGCACCTGTGCTACGAACGCATCCGCCCGCAACATTATTACAGTTTCTACTGAGGAGGACAACGAGCTGCATCTATCGCGTAGCCAGCAAGCGTCCCCACTCTCGCTCACAAAACAGTTAGGCAACTCAATGGAGGCTCCTAAAATTGTAATATTCTCAGATGAACTAGGAACCGGCGCGGGAGCATCCATGTCCATGTACACAGATTGCAAGGTGGTTAATAATTGTTACCAGGGAACCCCACTTAGTGTAATCACGAATAAAATTAATAACTGCAAGTATGACTTAAATACAATATTAATTATTATATTAGGAAACAAAAATGTAAATAAAAATGACTTAATTACTTTGATTAAGACATTAAGACACATTTCTAATCAAGGTATTTTAAAAATTTATCTATGTGGGCTTCCTTTCGACAACTCAAAACAGTTTAATAAATCTATACATAATCATAACTGTTTATTATATAATGGTACATGTTATGATAGGGATATATTTTACTTTGATATTAACAAATATAGCAATAGGTCTATTTTTTCACAAAAAACGTTAAAATATGTTCTTAAAATGATTGCATATAATATTGATAATCTAAAAGTGAAAGTACGAAATAGCAGCAACACTCCAGTTAGTTTAAACTAACTTCTAGGACAATGCATGACATCAGCAAGCAGCATACTCCTGATGTCTGCAGCACTAATAATAATACATTATATAATAATAAAATTGTTACATATAATAATCATGGACAAGCATTGGTAAATACAACAAGTACATGCCAATGTCCTATATATAATAATAAGATTAAAAAGATTAATATATTTCATCAAAATATACAGGCTATAACTAATAAAGTTTTAGAAATTAGTTTATTTCTTGAAAAGTTTGATATTCATGTAATGTGTATAACTGAACATTGGCTTAAGAAGCATGAAACGATTAATATACAACAGTATAATATTGTAAGTTCTTTTTCCAGGTCTAAAGCAAAGCATGGTGGTTCTCTTATTTTAATAAAAAATAATATTAAATGTAAAGAAAGGTATGACATTTCTCAAATGTCTATTGAGCGCACTATAGAAGTTGCATGCGCCGAAGTCGGGCAGTTTATTATTGTATGCATATATAGACCACCGGTTAGTGATTATAACAATTTCGAAATCACTTTAGAAGATATTCTTGGTAAGGTCAGCAAATCAAACAAAAGTATAATATTGTGTGGAGACTTCAATATCAATATCTTAGAAAGCTCCTCAACAACAACACGGTTTCTCAACCTTATGAAGTCGTATGGCTTAGATTACTTATTTCTAGAGCCAACTAGAATATCCTTGACGACAGGCACTTGCCTTGATAATATTTTCACTAATTATAAACCGACATATAAATCAATAATGCACAACTTGACATCTGATCATTATGGCCAATTAGCTACTTTTGACATTAATATGAATATTTTACAACATAATCAGAATTTTACATTTAGATATTATAACAATACACGAATTCATAAATTTATTTCAAGTGTTAGCTCTGAACTCAATAGCCTTAGATACCCTGGTGATAATTCAAATGAATTATACAATCAATTTTTTGAGTGTATTAGTAAACAATTTTCAACAATATTTACAAAAAAAACTGTACAGATAAAAAATAAGTCAAATTTCAATAATTGGGCTACTGTGGGTATTTACAAGAGCAGACAGAAACTTTATGACCTATACAGCGAAAAGGCTTATAATAAAAGCGAAAGTTTTCTAAAATATGTTAAAAACTACTCCAAAATATTTAAGCAGGTGTGTCATATAGCTAAAACCATACATTTAAAAAATATAATAACTAAAGCTGATAATAAAATAAAGGCTACATGGGGTATTATTAATAAAGAATGTGGGAAATTAAAAAACCTAAGTAATAATTACAAATTAAATACAGATGGTAAAATTTATAGATCAGATAAAGATGTGGCCGAGGAGTTTCAGCGTTTTTTCTCAAAGATTGCAATTCAGACCACCAAATCTTTAAAATCTTCTCCCGATAAGTCGAACACATTTCTAAAAATAAATTTAAAAGTAACTTATGCCCCCTTTAGTTTTTCTCATGTCGATGCTACTGCAATTATTAAAACTTTTAAGTCTTTATGTAAAAAGAAAACTGAGGATCTCTGGGGAATATCAGTTGAGATTATGGACCATATAATAGACATGTCAGCTCCATTTTTGGCAGCTATATTTAACAAAAGCATTGATCAAGGCATATTTCCTAATCTCATGAAAGCCAGTAAGACTATTCCCATATTTAAAAAGGGCGAAAAATCGGATCCCAATAACTACCGACCAATATCAATACTTCCTGCCTTTAGTAAGATATTCGAAAAAATTATCTTAAGCCAACTGCTTTCACATTTTACTATAAACAAAATCTTACACACTAGTCAGTTTGGTTTTACCAAAGGCAAGTCCACAACAGATGCAGGTGTCAGGCTTATAAGTTATGTGCTGGATGCCTGGGAGGATTCGCGGAACACCATTGGTATCTTTTGCGATCTATCCAAGGCGTTTGACTGCGTAAGTCATGACATACTCATAAATAAACTTAAATTCTATGGAGTTCATAATATTGCCTTAGATCTAATGAGATCTTATCTCTGCGATCGTACACAAAAGGTGGATGTTAACGGAACTCATTCTAATGGCTGCATTGTTTCAATGGGTGTACCACAGGGTTCAATATTAGGACCTTTTTTATTTCTGGTGTACATCAATGATCTTGCCTACTCAGTTCAGGATGTCTGTGATATGGTATTGTTTGCGGATGATACTTCCCTAATCTTCAAGACTAACAGAAACCAAGATGAATTTAATGAAATAAATCATGTTTTGTTCCGGATCGCTCAATGGTTTAGTTCGAACAATTTACAGCTTAACGCAACAAAAACTAAGTGTATAAATTTCTCTTTATCGAACAAAAATGACACAAAGCCTATAGTAAAGTTGGGTGGTCAGAGTCTGGAACTAGTGCAAAAAACAACTTTTTTAGGGATCACAATTGATTCTAATTGAACGGCCAGATTAGTATATTTTGCATATTTCCATTCTCTGATGTCTTATGGCATCTTGCTTTGGGGTAATGCTGCTGATTTCAACACTATTTTTGTTTTACAAAAGAGAGCTGTCAGATCTATCTATAACCTGGGTGCACGTACTACTTTAAGAGACAAATTTAGCAAATATAACATATTAACTACTGCTTCACAATATATTTATGAAAATCTTTTATATGTCCACAAAAATAAAGAGCTTTTTCCAAAAAATTGTGACGTAAACAATAGAATTACGCGTAACAGTAATAAATTACATTTACGTTATTACCGACTAAGCAAAACAAGTCGTTCTTTTATGGGAATCAGTCTACGTGCATATAATAAGCTGCCTGACGAAGTAATTAGCCTTCCTCTGAATAAATTTAAAAGAGTCGTCAAGTCTAGACTAACCGAGAAAGCTTACTACACATTGGATGAGTATCTAACTGACAAAAAAGCGTGGACATAATCCATTATTATTTATGTTAGTATGTAAGTTGACAATGCCCATTTACAGCAGCCACTTTAAGTAAATTGTGACATTAGTATTTAGCTATAAGTTGACAATGCCCATTTACAGCAGCCACTTTTAGTAAATTGTGACATTAGTATTTAGCTATAAGTTGACAATGCCCATATACAGCAGCTATCGTATAATCATAATTAATTAAGTTGACATTTTTTCTGTATATCTAGTTTATAATTTGACAATGCCTTTTTACAGCAGCTAATGAACCACTGATAATTACTAACAGTGATACTTGTAATCAATTGTTCAAATTATTTTTTTTCTCTATTTCAACATGCTGATTTTTTTTTTTCTTTTATTTGCTTATGTTTATAAAATTGACGTGTAAAAGTGCTGTGTACAGCCTATTTGCTGAATAAATAATTTGAATTTGAATTTGAATTTGAGCTGAGATTGGCAACTAGTTTTTTTCGAAGTCAAAGCAAAAACTTTTTTTGCTTAGGTTTTTTTTTGTTATTAATGTGTCATGATTATAAAATAATAATCATAAATATTAATTAATGCAGTCACCTTATTTCATATTCGATTATCCTAAATCTTTACACATCTACGTACATATAACATTTCTCTCCTTTTATTTATTGTGATTAGACATATGACACAACCCCTCGCCTGTTGTTAAGCTGGAGTGCGGTCCATTAAAGGAGGCAATTGCTTTTACAATTACAGTTAAATAACTGCAAGTGGCAGTTGCTTCCACTAGTTGGAACCGGAAACCTTCAACCTGATCCTGAACGACTAAGTTACTTAACGGTCTATCTATAACCTTGTAAGTGTTGATAGTACCCCGAATCGGCAGACTGGGCAAACCACCAACTGTTTTCCAATCACTCTTAACAGACCCGGAAAATTATCTGCTAATTTTTTTTATTAACAAAAACACATTTATTTGTAATATACTAACCAATCATGAAATATTACAAATAAATGCTATGAAACAAATATTTGCTCGGACCGGGTATCGAACTCAGGGCCTTATGCTTAGCGGACTGGTATGTTAGCAATGTGCCAACAGGTCATTTTAATCCTAATCACAATAACAAGTTAAATAATAATCGTCAAATTAGTATCGTTTACCAACTATTCTCGTGGCAGAATTAATCAATTAATCAAATAAAATTGTCACGCCTTCTTCCCACAGGGATAGGCGGAGACAATGGAGCGCCACTTGCCACGATCCTGACACAACTCCCTCGCTTTCTTCACATTCACAATTAATGCTTGCTTTATTCTATTTCTGGCTCTATAAATAGCAATATAATTAATTAGGTGCTATTTATTGTAGCTAGACATATGTTCCAAAATTAGTAAAATCTAACACCAGCCTACTCTTATATTTATTTATTTTATTAATTACCTTTTTATAGTAAGCTACTAAAGTAATTGTATTATAGAAACAGGACGACCAAAGTACATAAATATATCAAAGATATATTGGTACCGGCGAGTTGATCTGAACCCGTGCTCTCAATTTACATGACCATTACATTACCACTACACCACGGTCGCCTTAATAATTTGACTTGTACATGTACTTTATAATTGGATTTATTATCTTAATCTAAAAATAATAATCTTGTATAAAGTTTACATAACACAATATAAGCCAATAGTTATTAAGATAAAAGGTCTATGTGGTTATCTTCTATTGGTATAATCTTAAACAACACAATGTCGTCAGCTAATTGATATAATAAAACGATATCATGACTAAATATTGCAAGAATACCTAATCTATTTTTCCACCAAATAACATTGACGAGGCTGGTGAGGGCATTATCGCTCTAATCTAATATTAATAATAGTATTTTCTTAGATTTGGCGCAAACATTGTTTAATGAATTAAACAAATTTTATGCGGCTTACTATCGCGTTTATTTTGATTTTACATTTATTCATTATTCTGACGTTTCAAGAGCTTTGCAGCCATCGTAGTCACGGAGAGACTGTATAAATAAACGCGATAGCAAGCCGCATAAAATTTGTTTATTTCATTAAATAATCATAATTCTACATTTAATTAAGAGTGGTAAGCAGACAGTTGGTGGTCATTTGCCCAGTCTGCCGAATTAGAGTATACAGACCGTAGTGACTTTTTTTATTGTGACTCGACATCTGACCTCGAACCGTCTGATGGTAGGCAAGAAGAGTGCGGTCCAATAGTGACGACGACAGCGAAAACCGAGTCTTCACTATACCGCTCAAAGGTGCTTCTTCACGCATTCATTGAAGGATCCAAGACTATAAGATGGAGAGAACACATGGGCTTGCAAAGCATTCCACCTGTCGATTGTTCTACAAAGAAACGATGCACCGAACTTTTTAGTGCACCGACCTTCCTGACTTGGTCGCGTTTTGGGATTAGCTTGTAAGTTGTCGGTTCCAACTAGGCTGGCATAAAATAACTGTAACTGCTACTTACAGTTATTTCACTGTAATATCGCCCCCATTCATGGACCCCAAATGTCGCATAGGGAATGCAACTGATACTACTTATGAATAGTCGCTTTCATTCTCTCCAACTTAACATCAGGCGGAGAGCTGGCTCATGTCGAGCCACAATAAAAATATATACATAATATAAAGAAACTTTTCTTTAATGTTGATGATTAATTTTATCAAAACATTTGAAATATTCATCTCGCATGTTTAGATTTTATTATTTTGTAATGCCTTCTATAATTATATTGCTTACGGCATATAATGTAACTATTATGCACGCTTTACGTTCTTTACGCATTTATTTCATGAGCCGCCGATTACGATAAGAGCACGCATAAAACCGCGATGCACTCATGAGCTATTCACAGTGCGTACACAGAGATTTAAAGGTTAGATAGACATGTAATCGAAACTTGCATTTGTTATAAAAATATCAAATGGAAAGTAGTTATAGGTCCCGGCAGATAAAGAGCGCTGACTTTTGAGCTTCGCAGTATAGGATTCGGCAGAATAGAAGAGCTCTGGGTCGACTACGGTAGAAGAAAGTCCAACCTATCTATACAGTCGTGCATATAATTAATAATATTTTAAATTTCATGCACAAGCGTACAATGTAAAGTAATCAATCAATCAATCAATCAATCAAATTGGTTGCCTAGTGCACATAACAATAGAGCTTGTATGAAGAGAATTGTGAATGTGAAGGAAGCGATGGAGTTGTGACAGGATCGTGGCAAGTGGCGCTCATTGTCTCTGCCTATCTGCGTGGGAAAAAGGCGTGACAATTTGATTGAATGTAAAGTACTGCTTACTTTACATTCAATCAAAACAAGTTACTGCGCAGCTTCTATGACAGCGCTCTTTTTTTTGCCGGGATCTACAAGATTGCGAGCATTGAGTCTCAACTCTACTTTTCCCCCCGATCTATTATGTATAGGTGTGAAGTGCACTCCAAAGCTTGCGTTTCCGCCACCCTAATTGCGACGAGACGCGAGCGAACGCTACGAACCCGCTCCAAGCCTATATACGTTGACCTAGTAGTGCTTCAACTCCGCTTCGTGTATATAAACGACTTATACCTTTTTTTTAATCAAAGTCAAGCTTTTTGTGTATTAGTTTGTAAACCCTAACTGTATAGCCCCTCGGTGTTGGTGGAGGACTGGTAACTTATTTTTAAATTGTGATGGTATAGACAGTACCTTACCAGTACTACCCCGGATCGGTAGACTGGGCACCGCTGCCTACCACTCTTTGACAACCAGACACGGAGCCAATATCTACCTCTTTTTTTTATTAACAAATATTTGTAAATTTACTAATAAATATTACAAATAAAAGTTATGAAACAAATATTTGCTCCGACCGGGAATCGAACCCGGGACACCCGCACAACGGATTGGTAGCTCACCACTACGTCACTCCTGTATTTTAACTCTTTGTCCGCGATCTTCTTTCTTGAAAAAGAACCCTATCCTTGTTATGATTACTAAATCTTCGTCAGTTCGTTGGATTTAAACTCGAATGCTATTGTTTTCCCAATAAATCCCAATTACACACATTTGTTAGTATGAATAGCACAATTCTCGGAATAATGTTCGCAGCGCGCAGAATTAGTGAGTCAATGTTGTTGCAATAAGAACCTGTATACCTCAGTAGGTATTGTTTGTTATAGTACTATCGCTGCTTACATTGAGCAAAGGCGGAGCATGCGCATTTGAAGGCTCAATGCAAACATTAATTTGGTCCGAAATGCTCTTGTAAACCGAGTTTGTCGTGCATTACTAAGTTAGTAGTTTGTCGTCCGCCGATAACAAATTTTATTACCACCTGTAGCCTCATTGTTTTAAGAGCAATTTATTCACGGCCTTTTCGACAGTAGGTCGAGATCCTACCTCAATATAAAGTTACATTTATACACATTTATAGCAATTCTACGCTTGATTCTCGTCGAAGATTCTTAACTATAATTAAATTTAAATCTTATTATAAATATATTAAGGTTGAATATAAAATATGTTATAGCATAAATAAATCTATTTTTACGGGCCATTTTAAGCTCTATAACACTTCTATAGAAAGCATCTCTTTATATCTCTTACTGTTGAAGAAGTGTTTGAAAGAAAATGATCCCGCGGTTTTTTTGTTGACTTACGCTACAAATTGATCTTCACGAAAGCGATATGATAAGATCTATTGTAAATAATTGGATGAGTAGTTCCGGGGATTACCGACTACATCAAAACTAACAAACTTTATCTCTTTATAGCATTACTCGTAATATAGAATTAATGTGAGTAATAAATAACGCGTGACAATATCGAGATACAAATTACAATGAAACGTGCTAATTTCATATTCGAATAAAATGATAATGAAGAATTGAATCATTGCATAACCATGCTATAAAATGATATGTATAAACAAAACTATACTTTGTCATACGATCTTGTTTGTATTCGACGTGTTTACTTTTACATCAAGTACCTATTTTGTCCTTCTTATAAATGACGCCGCAGACTATTATTATATAACTTGTGTCAATTCAATGAAATGCATTTGTACATTAAAGATAACACTTTCATTTGAGTTGATAATTTAATTTGAACGTATTGTTTATACTAAGTCTGTCTATATCAATTGCTAAATACTTTAATTTACAGCTGAATAGGAAATTGTTTCCAAATGTCAGCTGGCTTTAATTGTCACCTTATAAATGCCCTCATTATGGCTAACCGTAATTTGCAGGCCTACATGGAGATGGATTCCTAGTAGTTAGACCACCTATATTAAACGCCCAAAGTTCAATTCAATCTTTAAGTAGACCACATTTATTTTTTTATTAAAGTAAATTTAGAATAGAACCTTGACTACAAACAAACTTGCACTTGGAAAGTACTCATTAAGGTGACCATTTATATCACTATCAACATAATAGTGAAATAAATGGTCACGCAAACAGAGTGCCGATTCAATCTTGGATATATAAACATTGGTTGTCCTGCTTCTATGATATAAGAACTTTTAGTAAGTTAATATAGAAATTTTATTGAATTAAACTTTATGCGGCTTATTTTTAGTTATTGATTTTACATGTTTTTGGTTAAAACGATAAATCCGATAGTATTTTAAATTCATAATCAAAATCTAAGAAAATATTTAAAAAAAACAATTTTAAGTAAGACATTTTTGCCAGACAGACATTTTGAACAAAACTGATTTGTTCTAGTCTATAGAATAAAACTGATTAGTTTCTTGGAAACAACCCTAGCGTGCAAGTATTGCATATTTTTAAGCAAACTTTACCTGGAATAGCGATTTTGATTGTGATACTCACGCGAGGCTTAATCCCAAGTTTTTAAATGTCGTTTCTAACTTTTTACTGCGAGTTATACAAAATTTAATAGGAACAGTAGGTAAAATTTACGACTTGATACTTGATAATATAAAAGCGTTTAAGACATATTAATAGTTTTCGTCTCTTCCCCCTCAATATTGAGTGCTAGTGCTGAAGACTTAGTCGTTATTTTTGGCATGGCAATGGCGTCCTAAGATTTATTATATTTCCAGTCGTAACAGCTACTAAAATTTAAATTCAACGATTTGACTTGCATAGTGATGGCGACTGAGGCAATTGTAAAAAGAAAAGGTATTTTATCATCACTTTTGCATTTTTTTTATTGTGACTTGCCTGATGGCAAGTTAAGCAAAGGAGGTCGGAGGAGCTTGCCTCAGTCGTCGTCACTATGCCGGTCAAAAGATAAATAACTCTAAGTCGCATTCACTATGCCGGCCTAGTTGGAACCGTTGTCATAATTGAAATCCATAAACGTGTGGAACAACAACAAAAGTTTTATTGAGCACCATCGTAAGGTCGAGTTTAAAGCATAAAACAACAGATTGCAGGCTTATATAAACTATATTGGTTTGACATTGTTAGGGGACCTGCCTTGGAAATAGGTCAGGAACTCGGGAATCAAATTGGTTGACGGTGATCGCGCACAATCATATTATGTACTTACTGTTGTTATTTTTATACTACGTAACCCTTTCATGACAAGAAATTGAAAACTATATTGTATTAACCGTTGTTTTTATTATTATCATTTCTATGTAAAGATATTTAAGTGCTTGTATCATATATTCACTGCTCTCACTGTCCCCTCTACCCAACCAAATGGGTACTTACAATATTTTGTTAATGAATTCCGCCTTCGACATTTGGTTCAAAAATGAACTTTTTTAGGCTGTTGTATGATAAAAACAGGGCGACTAATACATTATAAAGTATATTGTATCAAAGACACAATGGTATCGGCAATTAGTTTTGAACCCGTGCTCTCGGTTTGGGTGACCATTGCACTACCACTACACCACGGTCGCCTTAAACCCTACTTACACCCTTACAGCTGACTTTAGGAAGTCAAGTTCATTTAAAAGTGATACAAATCGTTAGATTTGATTATGAATTATAAAATTTTAACATAAAAAATCGGAGACATCCACAAGAAAGCTAGGTTGCCTAGTGCTCATAACCATAGACCTTGTTTTTTTTAAATTTTTATTAAGACTCGACATATGACAGCACCCCACTTGATGTTAAGCCGAAATGTGGTCCATGAATGAATGTCACTGTTACTACAATTCAATAACTGTGAGTAGCAATCACATCCACTATGTCGGCCTAGATGGAACCGGCAACATACAAGCTGATCCCGAAACGTGACCAAATCACTTCACGGTCTGTATACTTGTAAGTGGTGGTACTACCCTGGATCGGCAGACTGGGTACCACTGTCTACCACTCTGATAACCAGACCCGAAGCAAATACCCATCTCTTTTTTTATTAACAAATATTTGCAATATTTAGTGTTATTAAATATTACAAATGAAAGCTATGAAACAAATATTTGCTCCGACCGGGAATCGAACCGTTCGCTAAACCGTTCGTCCACGCCTGTCGTTTGAAGAGAATTGTGAATGTGAAGGACGCGAGGGAGTTGTGTCAGGATTGTGGCGCTCCATTGTCTCTGCCTATCCCTGTAGGAAGAAGGCGTGACAATTTGATTGATTGATTAACATAATAAACCTACCATACAAAAGAACTCTGAAACTATAAATGAGTAATTGCATAGCACAGTTGTGTATCGTAAGGTGGATGACCTGAGAATAGGATGGCTTCGCAGTTAGGTACCTAGGGGAGGTATTCACTAGTTAGGTGACGTATCAACAAACAGACATTCTATACACTCTCTTCAAGTACTAGGGATCTAATGAAGTGGCGCACGTACAGTTGAATGAAAATGCACTAGTACCTACTTGTCAAATTGTATGGGAAAGTACATAAGATCCGTGGTTTCTTAATTGTGTTTCAAAAACTTTGACTTTTTAATAATAATTAAATAACATTATATGAGTGTTTCCCACGCCCCATAGGGGGGCAGTTTGATAGTTAAGGGGGGCAATTTAAAAGTGGACTCGACACGACTTTATCCCTTTCGCTTTGGGTTATTTAAATGCAATATTGATATTTGCAAAAATTTAACAAAAAAGGCAAATGCTGTAAATATTTTTATTTCTTAATATAAGGGAACAAAACAATTTTTAAAGGTTAAAAATTGTGTTTGGGGTGCATACACATTTTAGAAATGTTAAGGTGGGGCATTGCCTAAAACACTGCATTATACTTTAACGGTACACGTGGTGCATTGGTAAGCCACACGGGTCCTTATTCTCTTAATGTTTTACGGCGAATATAAAAAAAAACAATAGGTAAATTACGCTGACTTGCGACCGCGACGCTATTTTACTGCTTTTCGTCGCCATAACATATTAAGAGAATCGGCGTCCAGTACGTTACGCGTAAAGTCCCGGGTTCGATTTCCGTTCATAGCTTTGTTTTATAGCTTTCAATTGTCATATTTAGATTTACTAATAAAAGCATAGATACAAATATTTCTTAGTAAAAATTAGAGGCGGCAGTCGTGCCCAGTCTGCCAATCCATGTTAACTAAATTGATATAAATTATCATTATTAGTAACAAAATAATGTACGTCAATCAATCAATCAAATTGTCACCCCTTTTTCCCACGGGAATAGGCAGAGACAATGGAGCATCACTTGCCACGACCCTGACACAACTTCCTCGCTTCCTTCATCTACAATTTTTCTCATACAAGCTCTAAGGTATGTACGTACGTATACAAATTGACATAAGCCTTAATAACAATATTACATTGCTTATCTAATTGCATAAATGTAATTTGTGTACAAAACTTTACACCTACTTATTATCGTTGACTAATTCACACGCAACTAATTAGGCGCTTCTGACAAGTTGTTTTCAAGTACACTTCGGAATAACGCGGCTTTTTAAGACATACTTAGATCTTTTGTGAGAATCTATCTATAGTTAAGTTAAAAAAACTACAAAACACGCCTATATGACAAAGTGAACCAAAATATAAATGGTCAGCAAGAATGCCGATTACTGATAAAACCGAGTCAGTTCTCGGTTGCCTCAGTCGCCGTCACTATGCCGGCCAAAAAATATATTTTATAAAATTACTGTATAGTTTTTAATATGTGTACAAATTTTTAAATTATTCAGACCTCTAGAAGTGTGTGAAAAATTAATTTGAAATATTACGTTACATAGTTACGTGTCAAGCTAATAAAGGCGTGTTAAAAAACGTAACGCGTAAGCATCCCCGGTTTGATTTCCGGTCGAAGCAAAGATTTATTTAATAGCTTTTATTTGTAATATTTATTAATTAGATTGTATATTACGCATATGTTTATTAAATAAATGATGATCCGGGGTAGTACCATCAACTTAGAAGTGTACATACCGTGTGAAGTGACTTAGTCGAGTGTGTGACTTATTGATGTCGATCATCAATAATAAAAAAAATAGAATAACCTGATATCAAAACAAAACAAAAGGTCAAACAACAGAGGAAATCACAGAAAGATTTGCAAAGACCAAATGTCAAACAAAAAGCAGGGTTTTATCACATATCAAGCCACAACAAAAAATTAATACTTTTAAAACCTTAGAACAAGTCACTGGTCTAGAATGCAGCCAGTGGTTACATCAAAGCCGCGATATGTTGCTCTATCTATCTTGTTATGTTTTTAGACTATAATTAATTATATTACAATTAGGATAGATCAAAAGAATAGTCACGTTGCTCTATTTTATAATACATACAACTCTAATTTGAGTAGCATCAGAACAAATAAGTACGAAAATAATATTAATATTATGTAATAAACATTTTATTTAAATTATACATATAAAGTCTAATGAGGATATCAAGAATCGTACTAAAAAGGCTATTCATTCGTTATAAGATATTATATCAATTAGTCAATAAAATAGTCACGCCTTTTTTCCACAGGAGTAAAGATATTATTTATGTTCATGAGAAAATTGTGTGCTGGTAGGCAGAGTTGCTGGTTATTTGCTAAGTATTCCGATCTGTGGTCGTACCACCACTTTTAAATGTGTTTCATACGAATTTCGGGATCTGCTGCTGGATGAAGTTGCCAGTTTCAACTAGGCCGGCATATTGGATGTGACTGGTAGTAATAGTTATTTAACTGTAAGTAGCAGTCACCACCAATTTTGACCGCACTCCAGCTTAACATGTTGATGTGCTGTCATATGTTGAGTAACATTAAATAAAAAAAAACCTTCTTTAACTGTATAGTGGCAGTCGCCTTGTTATATATATAGATGGGGTGCGGTCACAGTCGAACCACAAAGTTAATTCTTATTCTTCTGACATGGAATTTTCTATCTTGTAGTTAGAATAGAAAATTCTTGCTAGATCAATTTTAAAAAGCATAGTAAATTTTAATTATATCCATTTTTTACATTCATGCTAAGCTACTAAACGTATCATAGAACTTGTATCATAGAAACTGGACAACCAAACTATAGTTGGGGAACGAGCTAAATGAATTCGGGGGCTGAGGTGCGGTGGGGCGTGAAACGACCACCACCCGTATCTTAGTGGCCGCTTTTAGTGACGCTCATAGCTCGGCGATGTCATTTAATATCGATAAAAACGTTTATATATTTTCTGTTTGATTATTGAAAAATTAGTAAGTTAATTGAATAAAAGAGAGTCGTCATCCGTATTCAGGCTAGAACCGTGGCTTAAAAATGTGTGAAAAAGAAAATAAACATGCAGTCACTTTTCTCAAAATTAAATTAATATATAATTCATCAAAAATTGTTGCTGTCTAATGTTTATACTTCAATTTAATACACATTTATAATTTTTAATAACTAAATCTATTTGCATTTTAAGGAAATTGTTATCGACATTTTGTATGTTACTTCACTATTCATAATAGACACGTGACCATGACGTCACAACTGCATTCCTCGCACGTTCCTTTAACTCGTTCCCCTACTATACATACATATATCACCGAAACAATGGTACTGGCAAGTGGTTTCAAGTAGCGAATTGCTTTTATTAACTCGCATGTTTCAGTCGTCGTCACTCTTGGATCTTCTCTTGCTTATCATCAGGCGGGTCGAGGTCAAATATCGTGTCACAATAATAAAAAAAATATAGTCACCATAAAGAACAACAAATGTTCCTTCAAACGTCATTATTAATTTATACGTAACTTCATGAACGATGCAAACGTCAAAACGGCCATCATAGCGTGCCGCTGGTATAGACTCGGCCGCATTGGTCGCATGCCTCGGCAGCAGGCCCCAGTACACCTGCAATGGCATAATATCTCATTTCTGTACAGCCAAACAATAGGGTTACATAAACTGATATGGGCCACATAAGCAAGTTACCACTAAACAACCTATATTATCGAAAATGTTTCAATGTAGCTAGGTTGCCTAGTGCCCATAACCATAGATCTTGTTAGCGAGGGAGTTGTGTCCCTATCCCTGTAGGAAAATGGCGTGATAATTTGGTTGATTCGTTGATGGTTCAAGGATATATTGCATTTTGAAACTTGTGCAATCTTACAGTTAATTTCATGCTTTTCTTTATTGTGACTTGACATTCATACATCACCCCATCCCATGTCAGCATCCCACCTGATGTTAGGGAGGTGCGGTCCGTGACTGGAGGTCACTACAACTACAGTTAAATAACTTTAAAAAGCAATCACATCCACCGACGCCGGCCTAATTGAAACCGACAACTCACAATCTGATCCCGAAACGCCACGGTCCTTACACAACTCCCTCGCTTCTTTCACCTAATTCTCTTCATACAAACTCTATGGTTATGGGCACTAGGCAACTCAGCTTTCTTTAGGATCTCTCCGAACGATGATGTAGATGATAAAAATGATATTTAGCGTTTTCGTAATTTAAAGAGATATACAACAATTTATATCTCTTTGTGTAGTAAGCAATATTGCCCTTTGTGTTGTGTCACAAAGACGTACGCAAGTCTGCCCACGCATGGCTGATGGCAATTTATACTTGCCAATCAAATAAATCACCAAGTTCCTTACGTGACAATTTAGATGAGTTGAACTATGCACTTGCCACAATTTTTTGCAGTTTTAAAAGCAACTCATACAAATAACCTCCAAACGAGTATTTAAAAGATGTATATATATGTAAATACATATATGTAGTATAGCTTGTCTAACTATAAAAGATGCGACCCTCCACTTTATAATTTTTTTAAATGTGTGAATGCAAATATTACTAACTATATTATAATACTATAATGAATTAAACAATTTTTATGCGGCTTACTATCGCGTTTATTTTGGTTTAAATATTACAATTTTTTTTTTCCGCTGTTTCGAGAGCTTTGCAGCCATAAAATAATAAAAAATTGTAAAATCTAAACAAAAAAAGAACGCGATAGTAAGCCGCATAAAATTTGTTTAATTCATTAATCAATGTTCGCGCAAAATCTAGAAAATACTATATTACTAAACTTTATCATTGTGCTCCTCCTTTTATGTCTAACCAGCAACTGATTGACCAATTACAATTGCATCGGTTAGTTGCATCCATATTTTATATTTGCTCGTATGCGTAATGCAGTGGAGGGGCGCGTCATTTCGGCTTAGACAGACTATACATTAACTACCTGTCCCGGCAGATAAAAAGAGCGCTGGCATTGAAGCTGCGCAGTAACTTGTTTTGTTACCAACTCACTATTCATTCTACGCATGTGTATAAAATTTTAAATATCATTAATTATTTGCACGGCTGTATAGATAGGCGGCCTTCCATCGCATTCGTCCTGTGCTCTTCTAATCTGCCGATCCTTATACTGCGCAGCTCGAAAGTCAGCTGCCGGAACTTGTTTTTCTGCCGGGAACTATACGAGTAGATGATTTTTTTTATTTACTTCGCCTGATGTTAAACTGGAGTGCAGTCTATCCATGAATGGAGGTGACTGCTGTAGTTAAACAATTGCAAGTAGTTGCTTCTCCTAGGCCGGCTAGTTGGAACCGGCAACTTACAAGGTGGTCCCGAAACCCGATTAAGTCACTTCACGGTCTGTATACTTGTACTACCCCGGATCGGCAGACTGGGCACAACTACCTACCACTATTTATCAACCAGAACCGAAGCAACTATTCGCCTTTTTTTATTAACAAATGTTCAATAAAAAAAACTATTTGCAATTTTCAATATAATTATAAAATATTACAAACAAGTATTTGCTCCGACCAGGAATCGAACCCGGGACAACGCAACCAACCAAACGCTAACCGTTCGGCCACGCCTATCGTCATTTGTAGATTAATGACGTTTTTGATGCACTTGTTTGGAATTCGCAAAAATTGAATTGACGTGTATGATTATATTTTTCTTACATGTTCGTCATTATATGTGGTTACATTATATCTAAATAGTCACTTTCCTTGTTTTTGTTCTCATTCCTATTTAGTTTGTTATTCAACTCTAATGTATATTAAACGGGTTCAAACTTTGGCCGGCATAGTGACCTTGACTGAGGCGGTTTTTCAGTCTTCGGCGCTCTTAGAACTCCCCATGTTTATCAACATGAAAGTCAAAATCTGATGTCGCGTCTTAATAAAATAAACGATGCATCAAACTGATGATCAAAAAACTTAACATATATGAACGTTAGGTTTTTTTTAACGTGAATCAATTTCTGAGCTCGATTTGCCTAAAAAAACAGCTGCTGCCTCAGTCGCCGTCACTATGCCGGCCAAAGGTGCTTTTTCACGCATCGTTTGGAGGATCTATAAAGTTATAAGACGGGGAGAACACACATAGGCGTGATAAAGCGTGTGGGCGACCGTGGTGTACGAGTAGTAGTGGCAGTGCAATGGTCTCGCAAACCGAAAGCACGGGTTCAAAACCGCTTGGTACCGGCAATGTATGTTTGATATATGTACTTTGGTCGTCCTATTTCCATGATACAAGCACTTTAGTAGTTTAGTATAGAAATAAAATGAAAACATGCCACTTTCTGTTTGAAAGTTCTACCAAAAATCGTTACATAAAACATGTTTTCATGGGTTGTGAAAATAATCCCATATTATGCGTAGAAATTGACTATAAACATTTTGTTTATATCAGGGGTTCCCAAACTTATTTTGTCTACTGCCCACTTTAAGAATAAATTATTTTTTAGCGCTGCCATTTTTTCACCTACTTAAAAACCACTATAACTTCAAATTAAATTAATTATTGTGAGCTATATTAGCGAAGATCAAACATTCATTCTATACGAGACTTTTACTTTAACCCGTAAGAGTTAACTTGAGACCTGAGCGCAGTAGGTAGTACACAACGGCGCTCAGGTCTCATGTTAACTCTTACGGGCCAATGAGAATGATTATTGAAACGCAACTTTAAAATATTTAGACAGAGTGTCATTTATTCAAAATATAACAAACAAAATCAATTCTAATATAAAAATTAGTTGATGTTCACTTGTAGTCGAGAGTCGAGAGCTCAGTTTTACTGCCCCCCTTTAGGCCTGCAGCGCCCACAAAGGGGCGATATCGCCCAGTTTGGGAAAGGCTGGTTTATATGTTTATAGTCAATTTCCTTACATTCGTCACCCATGGCGCGTGCATCTAGAATGACACTTTCTCATCGTTAATGGCTCGTCATTTTCTATATTTTATCGCCACCACGATCCCATTGTATTCAACTCTGTTAAACTAGATCTACGGTGCGTTTCACAATTTTCTATGACATTTCAAGTATTATAATATTTATATAACAGTTTTATTTTTTGGTCATACTTAATTTACTGTGACATAATATACATGTGACAGCGCCTCATAGCGCGCCCCATAAATTGAGGCAACTGCCACTATAGTTAAATAAAAGCAGTCGCATACACATAATTGGACATCAGGCGGGACGAGGTCAGATGTCGTGTCACAATAAAAAAAAATAAAAAAATCAGCAACTTTCAAGTTTATCCTGAATTATCCTTATATTTACCAAGTCTGAGACAGTTCTTGGTAAATACACTTGCTAACGGTGATTCTACCAGGGATCGGCAGACTAGGCAATTGACAACAGTTTGTCGGCATTCTGTTCCTATTTTATCTTACGATTGTTAGTTTTTTAAATTGTGACTCGACATAAGAGAGCACCCCGCTTGATGTTAGGCTGGAGTGCGTTCCATTATTGCAAGCGACTGCTACTACAGTTAAATAACTGCCAGTAGCAGTCGCATCCACTATGCCAGCTTAGTTGAAACCGGCAACTTACAAGCTGATCCTGAAACGTGACTAAGTCACTTCACGGTCTGTATACTTACTTGTAAGTGGTGTACATACCTCGGATCGTCAGACTGGGCACCACAGCCTACCACTTTTTGACAATCAGACCCGAAGCAAATATTTAATCATAATAGTTAAAAAAAATGTTCGAACGGATTCGAACCTGGTATTTTACGCGTAACGAACTGGTGTACTAACCAATGCGCCACTGCTTACCAAAACCAATAACCAAATCGTCAATGTGTTGAATAAAATATGTAATGTAGTAAATCCGTCAACTAACTCATTTTTTAGTCGTCTGCACTCTAGGATCTCCATCATGATTACCATCAGTCAAGTCGAGGTCAGATGTCAAGTTAGAATAAAAAAAACATAAACATTGTTGTGGTTGTTCAGGGCCGGACCGTGAGTTTAGGGGGCCTTGGGCTAATACTACTTAGGGGCCTACCTAATTACTCAAAGTATAAGAAAAAAATAAGTCAGTACTAAGTACCAACACCTGGACGTAGACTTGAATTAAATAGGTTTGATTAATCGCAGGATTTGCAAGGCTGCAAACTTTACTATCTGTTTCATTTTATAAAATTATAGATTTTTTTCGCATTATCGTCTATTTTTGACTTTAACTTGACTTAGCTGTGGGTCCCTTGAATCCACGGGGCCCTGGACTGAAGCCCATAAAGCCATATGGTAGATCCGGCCCTGGTGTTGTTATTGATGTCAATTATACTATAGCATCAATCAGCATGTAAATTTTGCGATTAGTTATTTAACAGATGAGACAAGGGCACTTTCAGTTTAGTCGTTAGCCGAGATAAGATACCGCCGCTGTCGCATTTAATCCATTATAAAATGCACTCTCCAGTGCATGTACTAACATAAACACGAACGCGTCTCCTATTACTGTACATTTTTCCTTACTTGGCAAATGTAGTAAACAAACTTTCGGCATAATGATGGATTAACGATAAAAAACAATTACTACTGACGAGAATCAATAAATATGACGCGAATCAGTGAAAATATTTTATTATTATTATTATTGGGGCACAACATTTCTCATTTGTAAAGGGCATCATTTATTTTGTATAGAGATTTGGCTTAATTATATTAACAGTTTCATATACATTTTAAAATAGTTTGATGTACGAAGATCGCAATGTAATTGGAATATATCCTTTATTTTGCATAGTTTAGGTGTGCAAAATGATCAAACTATAATAATGACAGTTCAAAGCAGCACTGTTAATATGGCGCTTCTGATTGACAGACGATACAAAATCCATATCTTATTTGAGCACATTGAGCAATTGAGCACAGCAATTAAAAGCAAAATTGTTATTAGTTTTATCAATATAATACAATATCTTTTTTCATCATTGGACATTACAAAAGTAGTACATAAAAGCCCAAAATGAATAATGTCTTTTACCGTGTGATTTTAATAACTTTTGTGTATTTGTTACATAATATATGTTTATTCTATAGAATAACACAGTAGTAAACAGTTTCCTCAGATAAAGGGCATGAGAAATTGTGATTTTCATGTTTGTTTACTACTTCTGCCAAGTAAGAAAAAACACGGTATATAACATAAACGCTGTAAACACGAACGCGTCTCCTATTACATTATCATATTGAACATGCTGACGTAAAGCAATTGATTATAATCTATGTGTGTGGCTCTCGCATGATTAATATGTGCAATACGATTCAGTTATGTTAACAGCTGCATTCACCAAAATATTTGCATGTAATATTATTATTACGTATAAAGAGTTGAAATTAAACGAAAAGTAATTAGTTAACAAAACAAGTTACTTGAATGCCAGCGCTCTTTTTGTCTGCCGGGTCTCTATGTACCTTGAATGATATTCATTGTACCTCTTTTAAATTGTTGTTATCACCAAAAGTATGTGAGCCGCCATTCTGATATCTAAATCTGAAACTTCACAATTTTTTGGGTAAATTAACTGCCATACGATAGTACCATCAACAATTGTACCTTAACAAGCAAGCAATTTTTTGCCATTTAGCGCCTAACCAAGTATTAATAGTGAATAAGTTTAAAGAGTGGTAGGCAGTGGTACCCAGTCTGCCGATCCGGGGTAGTAGCACCACTTATACAGACCGTGAAGTGATTTAGTCGAGTTTCGGGATCAGCTTGTAAGTTGCCGCTTTCAACTAGGCCGGCATAGTGGATGTGACTGCTACTTACAGTTATTGAATTGTAGTAGCAGTGACATCCATTCATGGATCACACTCCAGCTTAACATCCGCTTGATGTCGATGTCATATGTCGAGTCACAATAAAAAAAAGTATTATTAGCAAATTGTTTACGGACATTTTATGAATTGCTATTTAAAACAATTCGTTTTCGTTACAAGACACCCGTCATCCTGATGTACACAAAAATCTAAGTAATTATTTATTTAAAAGTATTACTTTTACTCCTTTCACAAATGTATTATCTAATGATTAGATTCTAATCGAATAGGTTCTATATTATAATTATTATATTTATGTTAGTATATATGTGTATATAGATTGTAGTTGTATTAAGTTGCATAGTAATACAATCACATACATCGTATACTCCCATCGAATATATCGAATTCGTATTCCATTTACGTATTTTTATGGATTTCACTGGAATTCTTTTTTTGCATTGTGATGTTTTCTCGCCTCAATAGGTATGTATGGTATAGGTCGCGTCGTATGTATTACACCTAAAAGCCTACTTACTTATACTAAGTTGCAATCTAGTCATCGATGCTAAAACATTTAACAAATATTGCGCGGATATTTTAAATGTAAATGTAAGCATCGTTTACACGTGTTATACTCATATGTATATATTTTCGTATCCAGAAATGGAACAATAGCGGCGTATTGTAGTTATTGTATGGTGTATGTAAATATATGGTTGGAGCACGCGCAGCCTCGAAAATGTATTTTTAGCGCCAGGAAGGTTCATGGGCTGGTTTTCCTTGCGCATTTTGTTCATCTGTAGAAAAACATGTCTACTTTAACTTGTTACTGGTTTTACGATGATTGCTGATGACATGTTTGTATTTTATTTTATAACTAAAATTGATTATTTATAGAGTAATATCAAATCAATTAATCATATTGTCATGCCTTTTTCCCACAAAGGAGCGCCACTTGCTACACCATTCCCTCCCTCACTTCCCTCACATCCACAATTCTCTTCATACAAGCTCTACGTTAATATGTTTTATTAATTACTGTGAAATTACAACTATGATTAAAGATTTGAATTCCCCAATATAGATTTTAACACCTTTTGTACGTCAATCCTATTGCACGTAAATGTCTAGTTGGGGGAAGTCTGTTTCTATCTTGTTGAAAATAGCGAGTGTCTCCAGTAAACACATTTTTTTAAGCGAGGTATTAATTAATATCTTTGTTTATTGGCTCTACATTATGGCCATTGGGTCATATGATATTGTCCTCTATTTCATTCAATTATATATTAAGTGGACTGCCTTTGTTTGGTTGAGCGTTTATTCAGTGTTGATGGAAATGACATTTGTTTGTTGAGGATCCTGTGATGTTAAACTTTGTGGTCGGCACACAATTTACGAGGTCACATAATGTTTAATTCGATTGTTTCTCTTTCATTTGTTTAAAAATGCCAATAACTATTTGTTTTGTTTATGAAATGTTGAAATATAAACAGATTTGGTTTGTTGTTTATTTTGTTAATTTAAATATCCGTTTTTGCAGATGCACGATGACATGATTGTGGGCTGTGCCATTACTCCTGACAACAAATATATTATGTCATGTTCTGCCAACAATGATATGATAATATGGGACGCACAGGGGAATATGCTTACGAGGATCCATACAGGTCTGATGAGGACATTCGCTGTCAAAATGTCTGCCTGTGGTACTTTGGTTGCTGCTGTTGGAATACCACCTATGGTTAAGGTATTATTTCCCTGCTTTTAAGTATATATATAACTTTCAAAGTATATATTATTATATAAGGATAAGTGAAAGTAGATTGACAAAAAGAATTTATAAATTTGATGTGGGTGGATGCGTTAAACAAGACAGGCCCAGGCTTTCCGACCAAATCGGAGACATCCTCTAGAAAGCTGGGTTGCCACTAGGCATAACCATAAAGCCCCATAACTTGTATCGCTCCATTGTCTGCATATCCCTGTGCATAATTTTATTGGTTGATTTTGACTAATCTGGACTTGCCCAATGGTAAGCAAGGGAAAGCCCAAGAGCGCCGACAACTAAAATCCTGATCCAAGATAAGGTAACCTCAGTCGCCGTCACTGTGCCTGCTAAAACACCATGTTATTAAACATGTATTGTGAGACGGATTATATCACAAAATAAGTTGCGTAAATTATGAGTAATTTTCATATACAATTTCACGTATTAACAATTTTGTATTGTCGCTATACGTTTCGCAATAACTTACTGTGTTGCTAAGTTCATTTATATCGTATTATAATAAATAAAGCGTATAATATGTTTTTTTTTAAATTGTGACTCGACATCTGTCCTCGACTTGCCTGATGGTGAGCCTCAAGAGCGCCAACCACTGAAAAACCCGACTCAGTTTACGGTAGTCTCACTCTTTTTTACTATGCCGGCCTAAGGTGATTCACGCGTCTCTTGAAGAATCCAAGTGGTAGAAAAGAAAGAAAGTAAGATCCAATTACATTCTTAAAGCTGAAATTCGTATCTTTATTAAGTCAGTAGTCAATCAAATGCAGAGGATTTCATTCGTTCGCCCGGATATTGCAAATAAATCGGGAATTACAAATATTATGAATTCGTTATCTGGCCTCTGACTGACCCACATTCGACGAGATAAACACGGAAACGTATTTACACACGAATTTTATCGCAGAGGTGTTTTAAATATAGTTTTTTGTTGTTTAGTTAAGAAGATAGGGTAAATAATTTTAAAGAGTGGTATGCAGAACATAGGTACTTTTGCCCTCTGTTGCTGTCTGCTGTTGCTGGGTACCATTACTTACAAAGTGTACAGACAGTAAAATGCCCAAAGTCGCGTTTTGGGATTAGCTTGAATGTTGCCTGATTTATCTAGACCGGCATAGTGAAGGCGATTGCTACCTGCAGTTATTAAATGGCAGGTAGCAGTTTAATATATGCATTTTAATTTTTAGGTATTTGAAATGAGATACGAACAAAAAGGCATACGAATGGCATTCCAATTGAGTGGACATGGCGATGCTGTTTACGATTTCGAATTTGATGCCAGCATTAATTCTATTGCCACAATCTCTAGAGATGGCAGTTGGAAGTTGTTTGATATCAAAGGTAACGTATTTCGTTATTTCATATATTTATTTAGAAATTTACTAACAGCAGCATTTTAAGTCATACCCTCATCTTTGCTTTAATTCAAGGAGAGTCTGTCTCGTTCTACGTCTTTTAATATGAAATTGAAATTCGAAAGAGACAGATGTTCCTTGCGTAAACAAGAATACAGAGGTAAATCTCAACTTAGAACGAGAATAAATTGTTCAATAAACAATCAAATTGTCACGCCTTTTTCCCACAGGGATAAGCAGAGACAAAAGAGCGTCACTTACCACTATCCTGACACAACTCTCTCGCTTCCCTCACATCTTCAATTCTCTTCATACAAGCTCTACGGTTATGGGCACTAGGCAACCCAGGTTTATTGAGGGTGTCTACGATAAACAGATTTTATTAATTTTGTTATAAAGCTTACCTATTCCAATGGTGATGAAGCGCTGTCATATGTCGAGCCACAACAAATAAATAATTATTTATTTATTTCAGTATTTATCATCATCATAAACAGCCAGAAGAACATAGACCCCCCCCCCCCCCCTTATATTTTACAAACAAATGTCATTTTAGTATAATATAAAATAAATACTACTAATGATAGATATTTATTTGACTAAATATCATTAATCTTTTTGTATTAAAGTTAAATTGCTGTTATTGATTTTTAACAGTTGCACTAATTCTCATACAAAAGCCGTCTAGATATACTTCTATAAACGTTTTAACCGATAGAGCTGCATATGTTTTTTTTATTTTACTTACGTACGAGCGATCTAGAGTTTAAACCGACTTTCTTTAACAGATTCAGCCAAAGAATGACATAATTTATTTTACTTACAAAACTGAAGGAAAACCGCCCCTTATCTTAGGATCCAATAAACCGAACTTAAAAAAAATAGTAAAAACGATGGTTGCGATTCACATAAAGTCCCTGGTTCGATTCCCGGTCAAAACAAATATTTGTTTCATAGCTTTTATTTGTAATATATTTAATAAATATATGAGATATTGCAAATATTTGTTAATAGAAAAAGAGGCGGATATTTGCTTCGTGTCTGGTTATCAAAGAATGGTAAGCAGTGGTACCAAGTCTGCCAATCCGGGGTAGTAACACCACTTACAAGTATACAGACCGTGAAGTGATTTAGTCGCGTTTCGGGATCAGCTTGTAAGTTGCCGATTCCAATTATGCCGGCATAGTGGATGTGACTGCTACTTACAGTTATTGAAATGTAGTAGCAGTGATCCCCATAATCACCCGCTTAAAATCAAGCAGGGTGCTGTCATATGTCGGATCACAATAAAAAAATATTTAAATAAGAGATTATGTAGATTATAATTTCAAGTAAAATAAGTCTTTGTGAAATTAGTCTTATATTTAGATTGGTCTTGTTTTTCACGTTTGTCGCACGTCATTTGACTTTAATGTATGCAAAAAAAAACACTCACAGACTTGATGAATATTTTTATGGTGCTCCAGTTTCTGGTAACATTTAAAAGTTAAATTGCATCTCTATTTAAATAAATATCAATCACGTTTCTCTCCTGAACGGGGTAGCAGAAACTTAGTTGTGAATTCCTACTGTTTGCCACGTTGTATTGAAGGCCTATTTTATATGTAGATAAAGTTTATTATGCAATCAGTTCTTTTATTTTTCATTGTTGATCTTTATTTTTTTTATTGTGACTCAACATATAAAAGCAACCCGCTTGATGTTAAGATGGAGTGTGGTGGTCCATGAGTGGATGTCACTGCCACTACAATTACAATAACTGTAATCACATCCACCATGCTGGCCTAGTTGGAACCGGCAACTTCAAGGTGATCCCGAAACGCGACCAAATCACTCCACGGTTTGTATACTTGTATGTACTACCCCTAAACGGCCTACTTTTTGGTCTGCTTTTAATATATAAAATTTATAAAAGAAATAGTTCCGATCGCAACTTTACCACCTCTTCGGTACGATTCCCACATTTATAACTTTATATTAGCCTAAACAATTATATTATCTTAATTTGTAATTGATAAACTATACTTTCTTTGAAGGTAATTTATAAATCGTTTATTAAATGATGTAATATTTAGAATTGATTTCATGTCTAGGATCGTAATGGAAATTCTTTAATACCTCAATTATTCAAATCGGCGCCATTTTCTACAATCCTGACACAACTCTCTTGCTTCCCCACATTCTTAATTCTCTCTTTTTACAAGCTCTACGGTTATGGGCACTGCAGACCTCAGTTTTTTTTAAAGAATGACACCTATGTATAAAATTATTTTTTTTTGCTTTTTGACAAATCAAACATCAATGACCTAAATTCATGTCGCATAAGACATTAAAAGCCTTTGACATTAGTTCATGCATTTATTAGAAAATAGTCGCGAAGGGTAATGCCGTGATAAAAATTCTAATTGAGTGACATTCGGAAAAAAATTAAGAGTAGTAGGCAGTGGTGGTCAGTATGCCGATCGAAGGATACTTTGTACAGACGGTGAAGTGACTTGGTCGCGTATCGGGATCAGCATGAAAGTTGCCGGTTCCAACTAGGCCAGAATAGGCCTGCGACTGCCACTTGCAAGGGTTTAACAGTAATAGAAGTCCCCACCGTTTTAGCGACCGTACGCCAGGCAGGATGCTGTCATACTCATATGTCAAAAGTCGAGTCCCAAAAAAAATTATAATTGATTGAAGTAAATCTATTAGGACCAGCTTGAGCAATTACTAAAACTGCTTATAAGGCGATCCTGTGAAGATTAAACCTGTTCCTAATTTATTGCTATATGTTAGGATTTAAACATTCTCAAGGATTACCATCCTACAGTCGCATTTCTGAATATTATTTGATGCTTTTATTTACCTGTAGTAGCAGTCGTCTCTGTTTTTTAACTTCAGGCGGTGTGCATTTTGTATTTATTTACATTTCTCTATTAAGCTACTAAAGTGCTTGTATAAAAAAAACAGGCTGACTAAAGTACATAAATCAAAGATACAAATAGGTTTGAATTCGTGCTTTCGGTTTATAGAACCAATGTACTACCACTAAAGCACGGTGTCGACGTTCGCCCTAAATATAGGCCAGAATAAATTAAAAATACTTCATTTAGTTATTTATTTAAATCCTTTATTGCACCAAACTTTAAAATAGGTGGGTTTAATGCCTATTAGGCATTTTCTAATAACTAACCTATTAGGCATTCATGAGGTGAAATCCTAGGAGACAGCATTTTTTTTCAAATTAGACCTAAACTTTGTATTGTATTGTTGCAGATGCTAAAAATGGTACTCAACCCAAACTATTGTTATCAGGCAAATACACCCAGACTGACAACATGCCAAAGATAGCTCTCACGCGTAAGGGTGATGTGCTGGCTATCACAGTTGATTCATCAGTTGAGTTCTACAATATGTATACTGGGAAATTGTATAATGTCGCTAAAAATATGTTTGTTGGTATGTATACTGTTTATTTTTTTGTTTGTTTTTTGTTTACCTTGACTTGCCTAAGCGAGGGGAGATCCAAGAATAAGACGCGATTGAAAAAGGCGCCAAACTTTTGGACTCAGTTGACCTCAGTCGCTGTCACTATGCCGGCCAAAGGTGCTTCTTTACGCATTGGTGGAAGGATCCAAGGTTATAGGATATAGGAGAACACATGGGCTGGTAGAAGCATCGTCGACTATTCTACAAAGAAACGACGCACCGAATCTTTTAGTTCGACTGCCGATATTACTTATGCAATTGATCCAAGTAGTAATATTAATAGTAATATTGAGTAGTAATATCTATTGATTGTGTTTGTAAGAGTGGTAAGCCGTTAGATTGTGGTTATTTTGTAGCATGTAAGTTTCTGTAATTCAGCTTGATGCGACCTCTGTTTACATACAGGAATATCTGTAGGAATATTCTCCTCCACTCATAAAGCACAGATGCTAGACTACCAAAGTTCATCTGTCATTTATGCTGTGGCGACTTCGATAGACGCTACTAGATGGCGTTGCAAAGCTAGCAGTCATTAGCCAATGAGACGTCTTTTTAACCCCCGACCAAAAAAGAGGGGTGTTATAAGTTTGACTTGTCTGTGTATCTGTGTATCTGTGGCTCTGTGTATCTGTGTATCTGTGTGTCTGTCTGTGGCATCGTAGCTCCTAAACGAATGGACCGATTACGATGCGGTTTGTTTCATTTGAAAGCTGACGTGATCGAGATGGTTCTTAGCTACAATTGATGAAGATCTGATCAGGGGTTTCAAGGTCATCAGCTCGATTTGTTAGCTGCGGTAGCGATCTTAGACGCGCTGTTTAGGATGACAACCCTTATACGTCGCTATGCGACGAAGATTGTTATTTTATGTCAAATAAATATGCCTATGTAAATACACGTAAAAAATGTTATAATTTTTCCCTTAAAATATTCATATGGCGAGGTTGGTTTGCAGTTTAGATCGATTACCTTGATTGTATATTTTAGGGGAAAAATTATAACATTTTTTACGTGTTTTAACAATGGCATATTTATTTGACATAAAATAACAATCTTCGTCGCATAGCGACGTACAAGGGTTGCTTTCCTAAACACGCATAAGGCTGGGAATACACGTCCGATATTGCTGAGCAAATTATTTACAAATCGGAAGTAGGAATCAGACGTCTATTTTGTTTCTGTATTCTGTATGAAAACTGCACCTTCAGACAATCGGATCGGCCATAAAATCGTAAGCGCCTTGGCGTTGTTTCCGATTCTGACATCCGATCCGACTATCGGATCTGACGTGTATTAAGTATTCAAACAAATGTATGGCACAAGTGCTTTCCGATTGTCTGATCAGACGATCGGATGGGACTATCGGAGAGGAAAATCAGACTTGTATTCCCAGCCTTATAGGTATTTACTTTACTTTTAAACATATATGTGACTTAACATTTGAAATAAAAACGTATACAAATACATGTGTGTTTTAACTGGTACCACTAAGCTACTCTGATGATGGAACTCGAAGGTACGAGACGAAATCCTGGATGTGTTCAAACTTTTTTTGGTATACTAAGTTTGGACTTATTAGATTTGTCTTGAAGGTAGGAAACTAAGTGTAGAAAAGTTTGTGCGATAAAATAAAACGGATCTAAAAAATCTGATCATGGATCCTCTCAGATCAGCAAATCAACAAGAAATGGACCTATAGTGCTTTAACTAAAATTGTTACTCACTATGAGCCATTAGCTGGACCGTTATCAAATTAAAGACCGAGAGTATCTGATGAGGCACCATCATTAATCCTCTCAGATCAGCAAATCAACAAGAGATAGAACTAGAGTGCATTAACTAAAATTGTTACTCACTAAGAGCATTTAGCTGGACCGTCATCAAATTGAAGACTGGGCAATCTGATGATGCACCATTTTGAATCCTCTCAGATCAGCAAATTGATATCATTTGATCAGCAAAAAAAAGAGATAGAACTGTAGTGCTTTAACTAAGCCTTTAGCTGGGCCGTTATCAAATTAAAGATCGGGAGTATCTGATCATGAATCCTCTCAGATCAGCAAATCAATAACAGATAATATCATAGTGCTTTAACTAAAATTGTTACTCTCTATGAGCCATTAGCTGGGCCATTATTAAATTGAAGACCTGGAGTAGTTATCTGATGATGCACCATAAGGATCCAAGGGATATTAAAGGGATATAACTATTGAGCCATGACTAATGTTGTTTATTACTATAAAGCTGATGATATGACTAAAGTGGTTCCAGGCGTTTCGGGGGTTCCTTTAAAATTTTAATTTTGATTTTTATAGTAGATACTTTTCAGGCAGTTAGAACAGTGGCGTAGCGTGGCAAGGCGGAGAGGGCGGCCCGCCCCGGGCGGCACATTTAGGGGGCGGCAAAATTTATAAAAACTAAAATGAAACGTTAAAATTTTAACCTGAAATTCATATTTTGTTGTACCTATGATTGAAACTCCTAAATAAGGGGGCGGCAATTTTTTTTTCCGCCCCGGGCGGCTGATTTCCACCCTACGCCACTGAGTTAGAATAAACACAAACAGAAACGTAAGACCATTGGCCAATGGTAGGCCATTTTCCATCTCCCTTCGCAATGAAGATGTGGGGTTGCATCGCCACTGTCTTACCATTAATTAACGTAATTTATTTTTCTTTACAGATGTTGTTAACGATCTGAAGTTTGACAATAGTGGTCGTGTAATTTACATATGTGGCGATCGCTCAATCTTGTTACTTCACAATGTATGCGCTTATCAAAATGAAATGGATGAGGCGAAAAGAACACTGGAAACGGACCCAAGGACAGTGCTCAGGGACGATTTACAGATAACCATTGAAAGATGCAAAAGCGCGCTTGTTAAATTTGGCAAATTTGACTAAATGCGTAACGTATTTATATTATGCCCAAAAAAAGTTTAACTTGCAACTAGCTCCATAAATGGGCTTAATAGATGTTCTTTTTTTATAAGATAATGTAATAAAAATATTTTACTATATTTTAAAAATCGCCATCAAGGGATTTACACAAGACATTATGATTAAGTAAACACAAAAAATGACAGTTGGCTAATGACGTCCCAATGTCGCTGAATGGTCACTGACTTTCCATCGCCACGGTATTACGCTCTCTGTGTTGTTGACAACATAGAGAGCGTAATACAGTTCGGTCTTATCCCAAGGCGCGCTATTAGCTTCACAACAACAAATTTGGTCCAGCTATCGTGGGATCAGTCGCTAATCCTGTGATGTTTTTTTTTATTTTTTTACTGTGACATTTAATATTCTAAAAATAAGTCTATTTGATACCGTAAGTGAGCCCCCGGTTTAAATTCACCAATGTATCTTTCATATATGTAATTAAGTACATACATCGGTTGCCCAATATTTATGATACAAGCATGTAATAATAGATTAGTATAAAAATCCTAAGGAAAAAGGTTTTTTTTGGGGTTTTGATCTTATTTACGGAGAGGCAACCGTGTGTCGCGCGATATGTCGCTGTGCGTCATGCGATAATTATATAATAATAATGATATATAATTATCTTCCTTAAAAGGCGATGATGTCGTACTCCATTGCACATGCACACGTCTGTGTTGTGCGTTTGTGTTTGAGCGTGTGACGCCACGGGCACCGCTTCATTTTAAGCAAACGCGCATAAAATCGCTTCTATGTAAACGTCTTTGAACGTAGCGCACCGCGTCTCTGTAAATAAGTCCTTAGACGTCATAGGATGAGTGCGAAATATTCAGTTTTAATTATAGAAATCATATATATTTTGTATGGGGAGAGTTGTGGATGTAAAGGTAGCTCTATTGTCTTTGCCTATCCATGGGGGAATTGAGGCGAGACAATTCGATTAAATATACAGTCTATATTTTTTTAAATTATAGAACGTACATTTTTTTCTTGTATACTATAAGTATAGTTAAGTCATGTCAATCTCATTTTAATTTACATTTAAGTTTTATTTAGACATTTTACATAATTTAGTTATATAAACTCAAATTAATTCTATTGAATTATAGCCATACTATACGATACCATAGCAGCCGGCTGGCCGGTGACGATAACTTGTGTATAGAACTTTATATAATTATATGCCTGATTTATTTGTAAAATAATAAATTACTTTTTATGTGGTACTTAAATTGGTATGTGATGGTAATCAATCAAACACCCGACGGAAATTATTGGAACTAAAAGTTTTAAAATACGATAATAGATGGCGCTAACCAAAACTAAGTACATATACCTAATATTTTAATTATATTAGAAAACCTTTTTAATTATTTTTTTTTCGAATTTAAAATTATTGTATCTAAAATTTAGGTATTTAATTTTTAAAATGTTATTTTGTGAAACAAGCGAAAGACTTTTGTCAGGATCGTTGAAAGTGATGATGTTATGACTTCATTTTTTTTATAATTCTAGTCTCGAAAACCTTAGCATTTGATTACAAAGTACATGTAACGAGTTGTTACCAAAGAATGGAACAAGTATTTTTTTAAATAGATCTCAAACGAACATATTTCTCATGGATGTCTGAATTGTTTGTAAGTGAAACTTCAAACTATGTTAAGTGGAAGCTACTTATATTTTCAAATTAAAAAGTGTGAGTGTTATTAAAAAACATTCTTACGTTGTCTACACACAATACAATTTTATATACAATCTGCTATTCCAACAGGTTGTATGAGGAGAATTGTGAATGTGAAGAAAGCTAGGGAGTTGTATCAGGATCGTGGCAAGTGGCGCTCCATTGTCTCTGCCTATCCCTGTGACAATTTGATTGATTGGAATTCGCGGTTGGCGTACTGTACTCACGTAGCGACGGCGCTTACAATTTCATTCAATATGATCGCCACGGCCGCCTGCACATATGTAAATAATATTGGATTTAATGCTGTCCAAATATTTAAAAAAAAACGGGTCTTGCAATTGTCCTCGCTACGTCAATTAATTATATCTACTGAGAAATAAAAACAAGATATTCAGAAAATGGACAAAAATCACATGAATATATATTTATGTGAATTTTCATTGAATTTACTGTATTATTCATGTTATCTTCTTCTGTACAAAGTAACGACAACACAAACGACGCCGACTGCTACGATCCTAGGCACGATCGATAGTATTAAGACTGAGCCTGACTTGTTACAATCGCGCTGCTCGTTTTAACTCAGCTACAATATGCTGTGATAATCCGCAGATTGCTAGGACGGCCGACATGTTGGATGGTAGGAGCCACAACACATACAAATAGTGCAATTTGCTTGTTTTACAGCAGATCGCAACAACAGATTGTATGGTGTGTAGACTGTTTTAAAATAAAGTTGATAATTGCTGCGTAATAGGTTTACCTGCATTTAATAAAAAATCTTATTTTTATCTGTAAGAGATTTGATTTTTATATTATTTTTGTTATGCATTTATTATATTATTTGTATTAGAATTAAAAACATTTTATATGGAGTTTACCCATTATAGTTAATAAAGGAATTTGAATAAGTAAATTGTGATTTTTATTTTGTTCCCCAGATGCGACCTCGGCGACATCATGATGGATGCTATCTCTATTTTCATTTTGGGTATTTTTGTACCACTTAATGCCCTGCTCAATTATGAAAATATATAAATGGTAGTTTCGATACTTGTATTGATGAAACTAATAACAATTTTGCTTTTAATTGCTGTTCATTTGAGTTATTTGAAAAATAAGATATGGATTTTGTATCGTCTCTATATCAGGACGACATGACTTATTTACGTTCTGCTTTAAACTGTCATATTTATAGTTTGGTCATTTTGCACACCTAAACTATGCAAAATAAACGATATTTTCATTGTAATTTTCGTACATTAAACTATTTTAAAACGTATATACAATTTAGCCCAAGCCCCCGTACAAAATGAATGATATCCTTTGTATGGGTAAAAAATTTAAAGACTTGCATACAATGGTAAAGTATTCCCTTTTGGAAAGTACGCCTGCACGCGTTCGAAATTCACTAACTATAACTAGAATAAAACATTGGGCAGCTTGGGAGATTAAAGGAAAGAGGACAAAGGCGTAGGGACGGAAAGAAATATCGAGCAAAAAAATATTAAGAATATTATTTGTATAATTATTATTTTTTAATTCACAATGTGTAATAATTTATACTAGTAAAAAGATTAACGAGTTTAAAATAATTTCGACCAGTGTATAGGTAAGGTATATGGAATACTGTGAATTTCGTGTTTCCTCTAAAACAAGAGCTATTTATCGTCGCTTCACTAAACCATCGTCTTTTATCCACTATTCCTACTTTAATTCAACAAAAAAAAAAAGAATACTATTTACTGTTTTGGTACAGGGTATTTTAATTGGGTAAAAAATAAAAGTTAACAAATTATTCAAACATTTTTATTTATTGTATTTTGCACAAAAGTGTGTTATCGACAGCATAATGAGATACTAATAGAAAATTTAAGTACATTTTCACAGCTTCTAAATAAATGCAATTTTGTTAATTTACATCAATTCCAAATATTATTTCGCAAAAATATATGAGACTCTCAATAGCGATAAATTTTAGAAGAAAATATATGAATTTTTATTACATTTTAATAGTGATTATAGATAGCTAAATTGTTTCTTTTTACTTATGAACAATGTAACAATTAAAATATATTTAAACAGAGATTCATTTCTACTTATTACAATAAACTAATATATTTTGCTTCTACAAAAGTTCAAATATATATAAACTTATTCATTCAGAATAATTATACATTTTAAACAACCAAACAAAACGGCGGCAGAAGCGCATCGAGAACAGAAAGTTTATGGAGATGCTGCTTTAAGTGAAACAACTTGCTGTGATTGGATGTTAACAACCGTTTAATATTTTTGGTGTTGGCAGTTGTCAACGCGGAATATTGACGTGACGTATTAAAGGAATTGTTTCGCTAGTGGTTTGGCCGATGCGCATACTGTGCTACGTCACTATGACGTCATTTCGTCGTGTGACGTTACGATCCAATCTCATTAGCAACTGCCGGGGGGAATAGTATGTTATTTGAACAGATTCTCTTTATTCTAAAATGCTTTCTAATTAGTAAAGAAACAAAATGAATTAGTTTATGATAATAACAATGATAGAGATAATAAAGTAGAAATTAATTAAGAAATAAACTAATTATATAAAATAGCAAATTAGATTTCATTCAACGCATAAAAGATTTTACAACAATTTAACTATATTGTATTTCCTACAACGACGGACGTGTTTTATTATTTAATAATTAATTCTTCAATATATAGTTATATTTGTAATTTAGCCTTTTTATTATGGTTAAAGCGGGTGGCGCTCCATTGTGTCTGCCTATCCCTGTGGGTTTAAGGCGTGACAATTTGATTGACTGATTGGCGACCTATTACATATATAAAAGGAATTTTAAATATAACTTTATATTGAAGAATTCCATTAAGATTTATTGACTAAAAAAATACAGATCAGAACACCGCAGCAAATATATGGCAGTATATAATTTGTGACTTGACATAATAATAAGATAACCACACTTTTAGCCACTAGTGACTTTCTTTGCTCCCTTTTATATATCCTATTTATAGTTTTGTGAGATCAATTTTAATACCAATGAGATAGTTTTAAAGACCGGTATGTTTCTGTGAGTTTTGGAAAAAATATAGATTGTTTTTAAATTGTGACGTGACAGGTCTAAGTGCGCCGCCGACTGAAACATAGACTCAGTTTACGGTTGCCTCAGTCTACGTCACTATGCCGGCAAATAGAATGCCTAAACATTCCAGATATTACCTATAATTTATATTTGATACTTTTAATTTAATTTTTTATTTAGATTATATAAGTAGTTTTTTTGCACAGAATTTTAATGTATTGGACAAATGGTCACAAAATAATGAATTCATTATAATATAGTCGCTGATAATGTAATACGTTTATGACAGCGTAATTTTTTTACCCAAACTTTTTTTACATGATTGGAAAATAGAGGAACTATTAAGTTAACCGCGGAGCCCACCACCGGTTTGGGTCCCCATTCTCCTAATACACAATATCAGCAAAATAATCTATCCACGAACTTCCACTGTCACTTCGCTGCTATGTATTTAAGAGAATCGGGGCCATGCTACGCCACCTAGGAGCAGCTTATGGCAATTACCACAAAGTATTGTATAACGTGAAACATCTTTATGATAATTAAGATGTTTTTAAAATGCCGTGAGCACTGTCTGCTCTGTAAAGCCAGTCTTAACTGGCAAAAACGCATTGCATTATCAACGACAAATAATGTTATTAAACAAAACCGGACGCAAAAGTTATTTTAAAGATCTATAGCAATTACAGATACAACAATTAACACATAAATATACTAATACATTTATAAACAGATCATTACATAAATGTATAAAGGAACACTAAAGGACAATTTCACATAACAGTCTCTTAGCTTACGAATTAGAGCTAATTGCAAACTTTATGGCGTCTCCGAAGTTAGCTGCGAGCGCGACTTCGCGGAGGTACACTCAAAATCATAAACACTCATCTACTTTGAGCCCCGCCATACTGTATGTATTGCGCATCGACTTGGGCCTAACTTCGGAGACGCTATTAAGTTTGAATTGAATTATACCCATGTAAAGAACGAAACGTTGTCAAAATTGTTTAAACATATATTTAGGCTTTGTTGGGCAATTAACTTTTGTTGAAATTGTACTTTAATTCTGCTATACAAGATTGAGAATTCAATAACAAGGTGAATTAAACTATTTAATATTGTTTCTATATGTGAAATTAGAAACCAATGACTTATTGTCTTTTTGTTTGTTATGACGCGACCTTTGACTTCTTCTTGCTTGATGACAAGGGAAGGTCAGATGTTAACGTTTGACTGTTGGTGATAACCCATTCAATTAACGGTAGGGTAGTTTTTTTTAAATTTGTTATGAAAAGACAGTTTTTATACAAAAGTTTTTCTTAAACAATTAGTGCCTTTAAAAAAGTCTAATTAAGCTGTAGTCTACAAGGCGATCCAAGTTGCTAAGACTCGGCAACTTTAATTGCTTAACGACTTGTAGAGTAACTCTTTTCGCGTTAAGAAGTCTTGCCGCCGAGTCTTAACAACTTAGTTCACTTTGTTGAACAACCTTACTACTAAACTAAGATAAACATGTAAAAACATACACTACCAAAAACATAATAAGTAATATTGTGACTAATTCCAGAAAAATTAAAATCCAACGGACTAGATATAAATAACTACGTTAATAAACATAAACCTTTTGGTTCTTAACTCCATTTTAACCCTAAAACACTATTTAAAAAAAATGAAAATTCGTCTAAAATATGTTTTAGAGCTAAAGTGGAACGAAATTTACAATAAAAGTTTTGATATTGAAGACTTTTTACATAATTTAGAAAAAACCTTTTTGTTAGAAATTTAAATTAAACATTACTGTACTATATTACAGAATAAAGTGTATTGTAGTAAGCCTCTTCAATTTTTTATTATAAAATTTGTACTATTATTATATTATTACTCAATATTATTGTTCATAATAAGTAATAATGGTTTGTTATTATTTTTATACAATAATTTAGATTTTATATCAAAGATACTTAACTTCTCAGATCTCAAAAACGTTAGTTACTTAAATAGAGATTCATATAAACTTAAGAACATTATAACCGTCAACTAAATAAAGAGATTTAAAACTTCATTCCACTGCGGCGCATGGCTTTTACTGAGAGCTAATGCTTCACTGCTACTAGGGAGTTTCTAAAACGAGGCGTTCTCTGTGAAAGTTAGGGAGGTTTCATCGAAATATAGCTGTGAATAAAAACGATACTGTGGAGACAAATCAAAGAGCGACTTCGTTAAAGACGCAATTAGACGGGCGCTGCAATGCTTTGACAGTTCTTTAGCCAATCAGAAGCTTATATCTCGCGAGAGCTTTTCAGTTCTTGTGTACGTATATTGTGTATACGTTTTAAATATATTACTTATACATATTTATAAATATTACTGATATTTTTTTTTGGAATTACATTCACGACAGATAATCGTTTAATTTATTTATATATTCAAAAAAGCTATAGCATGCTATTTTAAATATAACAAGGCGTTGATTGATTGATTATAATTTCAATTATATATAAATGTATATTATAAATTGAAAGTATTGCTAGTGCTTGATCGACTATACCTTTTTTTTATTGTGACACGACATCTGACCTCGACCCGCCTGATGATAAGCAAGAGGAGGTCCAAATGTGACGACAACTGAAAAAACCGAGTTATTTCACGGCTGCATCAGTCGCCGTCACTATGCCGGCCAAAGGTGCTTCTTATAGCCGATTAAACACCAGCACTAATATAATTTTAGGCAAACTAACTTATTTTTGTTATTGTTTTATCTATCCCTTCCTATGATCAATCTAACCAATTCTATATTTAAAAATCATCTAATAAAAAAAGCTACAAAAATGGAAGCGTAATTTTGATATGGTGTTATAAATTTCGAATCATTGAGCAATAAAAATTGTTGATTATTTGATTAATTATCAATAAAAGTGTGAAAGTGTGCATATTGCCTAATTTTAATAATTCAATGACAACATGGAGGTGGTAATAAAAATGTGCATTGTATTGTTATAAAAACTAAATATTTAAGCAAAATTTTCCATTTTATTTTTTTTAACTGACGCTACTTTTGACTTCGACTATATGGACGAAGTGCGCCCACGACGAGTAAAACCGTATATGGATGCCTGTCGTCGTCACTTTGACAGCCAGAGATGCCTTTTTGCTGATCCAAGGTTATAGAACGTTATCAATTGTTCAACAAAAAATGCTGCGCCGAATCTATACTCAAAGCTGTTCATTAAAGCGACTATGGTGTAGTGGTGGTGAAATGATCACGCAAACCAAGAGTCCCGGTTCAAAACTACTTGCCGGTATCAATGTATCTTATATATGTATTTTGGTGGTCCTGTCTATCATACAAGTACCTTTAGTAGCTTGGTATAGAAATGTGAAAAAATAATATAAATTTTTTTGATCGGCGTTTAGAGCACGGCTTTAATTCTCAGTGGCACTTACAGACTTGCCAACGTAGCACGACTTTTTCATACACATAATATAAATCCAGCAGTCTCTAACTTAATGGTCGTAACTGAGTATGGCAGTTAGAATCATGTAGGAAATTTTAATTACTCTAATTTTGTATTTCTTTTGTTACAATTACAGGAACTAATGCCGAGAACTGATAAGTAGATGCAACTACTCAATCTACCTATTGGTAGAAGATATCAATACAAACATAAATTATTATAATATAAGATTATGCAGTTTGATCATAAAAAAATAGCTCAAAAATCAAGCTAGAAACTTAAAAAACCTAATATTCGAAAAAAAAAATCAGTCAATAATTCCAAACAAGAAGTCGATAGGTATTTTAATTAAAAAAGTGATTGACTGACTGCCAGTGACTGAATGTCAGTCACTGTCGGAAAAGAATACCTTAATAACCGTAGCTTTTATATTTATAAATTCCGAAATACTTTATACAAAGCATGCAAATTACTAAACACGAATCCAGTATAATCAATGATTCTTCACAGATCATAGAGACAAAATAAACAGACAGCGTCACGATTCTGTTCAGTATTTAGCTACTATGTAAATGAAGAATATGTTCCTTTCTACGAGCGTATTAAAGTCTAATTTTCAGAAGCAGTTCAGTTACCTTATTCTTACACTATATCTAGACAAATGCCCAAATATAAGGCACGTTTCAATGATTATATATTAAGTTGTTAGGAAATCGAAATGCTAATACTTAAAAAGATATGGTTTTTATAAATTGTAAACTAGTAAACAAACAGACATATCTTTTATGTCTAGAGATTTGATCAATGTCTCGAACTATGCTATTAGAATAAGAATAGGACGGGCTGTTGACTAACTTCACTTGATTGATTCAAAGGTGTCTTTTTCTTGACGGTCCGCAAAGAAAAAGACACCATACTAAAGTGAAGTTGGTTGGAGAGTTAGACGTCACAAAATGGCGCAGATTCTTATTTTAATCGCATTATACATGACTATGACCCCGTCTGATTTTAGGGGCGATAGCGGTGGCATAGCGGATTCGTCTGCCACAGTCGAATCCGCTATGGCACCCTAAGTTAAATTTCGACAATAATCATTCACAAATAATTAATTATACCTGAAATATTTGTTTATTTACATCGTTTCCAAGTTCTAAAAATATTCTTTACCGATAATACGACTAACAAGAAATTCTATATAACACTCGGGTGCAGAGAAATCAGTCCAACTATGTGTTGGAATGATAATTAAAATGCAACAATGAAAGGTATTCCTATAACGTGGGCAGGTTTAAAAGGCAGTGTAACCTTAATTATTTAATCTGTCAAATTGTGCTGATTTCTTTGCTCCTAACAAAAGTCAGAATGCAACATGAACTTAACTTTGAATTATAACTCGATGTGCTATACGTTTAGAGGATTCGATTCCCGAGATCCCTGACCATTCTTGATCCCAAAAATTTCGGGATTGTATTTGGCTGATCCCGGGATATATCCCGGAATGCAATGAAAAAACTTTAATAATATTATTGCGTGAAACGAAACGCATTCATTGTTTGACATTTGGCAGCGGCAGCAATCTTGTCTTTACAAATAGGGGATTAAGGGATTGCCTATATACAATCCCGTAATCCCGGGATCAAGAAAAGGTCCGGGATCGAATCTACAATATACGTTACAACCCAAAATTATAATACTACACAAAACTTTGTAAATAGCTAAAGCACATAGCAACTAAACTATGTGCCGCTAGATGGCGTTGGCAATCGCTAGTCAATTAACAATTACACAATTTAGAATTAACAAATCTGTTTATTCTACATCGTTGGTTGATCGGAGACAGTTATTACTAATGAAGTCTGTCTATGTTGGATGAGCCACCCATGACATCGGAACGACCCGCGATGTTTATTATTCGCACTGCAGACAAGTACGGAAGCAACATTAGTTTGTGTGTGAATTCAAAAAAGAAAATAATAGAAAAGAGTAATTTATACTCTCAGAAAAATTATACTCTATAAAGAGTATCGTATCAGCATTTCTTAAATGATATTTCTAATTTTAGGAAGTACAATAATTTAGCCAATAAGCGATTGTTTTGACAATTTATTTTCGTATTTAAGTAGAATTATAGAGTCGTTTGTTAATAATAAATGCATTGTTTTAAATACAAATATTTATTCAAAAACTTAATTTAGTTTAACCGGCGATGTAGATGAGATCAAATCATGTTGATTCAATTTAGTACAGGGACCTACCTGCCTAGGGTGGTATTGTCAAATCACTATTCTAATTTGGTACATACCACCCATGGTACTGAAATTATTCTTATTTATTATAATTTACAATCGCTTTTACCCAGAAAAAAAGTAAAAAACCAGTCACTTGGGAAATTCTTAAAGAAAAAATAAACTTAACACACGAAAGTATAAAATAAATACTGTTAAGTACTATAAATATAATTATAAATTATTTAAGCGTTTTGTGTTCCACATACGCTTTGACTTTGGTAATAATACCTTTTTTTAATTGAGATAGATATGGCCAAACATTTTAACTCTTCCCATTTATTTCATTACAAAAAGACTAGCATGAAATTCGTTTATCGTTTGCTCTATGGCATCTTGCTAACAGTCAACCAATATCCAATCAGTCCATTCTGAAATAATAAATCACATAATTATTAAGAAGATTGACGAAATTTATAAATCTAATGTGAATGGATGCGTCAAACAAGGCAGGCCCAGGAGGGTGTTTCCGACCAAATCAGAGACATCCTCAAGAAAGCTAGTGCCTAGTGCCCAAAACCACAGAGCTTGTATGAAGAGAATTGTAAATGTGAAGGAAGCGAGTTGTGTCTGGATCGTGGCAAGTGGTGCTTCAGTGTCTCTGCCTATCTCTGTGGGAGGAGGGCGTGACAATTTGATTGATAATTATTTTTTTAATGTGATTCGACGATAAAGCAACCCCGCGCCTAATGTTGAGCAGGAGTGCGGTCCACCTATGGCAACGAAGACTACAGTTAAACAATTGCAAGTAGCAGTCGCATCCATAATTCAGCCGAGTTAGAACTTACAAGCGGATTCCGAAACGCGACTAAGTCATTTCAAGGTTTAAACACTTTTTAGTGGTGGCACCACCCTGGATTGGCAGACTGACCTAGAGCAGAAAACTGTGCATTTTTAAATCGTAGACATTCTCAAGAAAGCAGGGTTGCCTAGTGCCCATATCCATAGAGCTTGTATGAAGAGAATTGTGGATGTGAGGGAAGCGAGGGAGATGTGTCAGAGAATAGTGGCTGATGGCTCTCAACTGTTTCTGCCTATCCCTGTGGTAAAAAGGCGTGAGAATTTGATTTGAACTATGTATACTTTTTTTCAAACTTAAAATCTAACTGGAAATCGAACCTGGATTTACCAAGTACATATACAATGTGTTGGGGGACTTTACGACAATAAATTAAAACAGTGTCAATATTACTTCATAGGATACTTTAAAAAATATAAATTAAATTCTAACATCAAAATTTAAAAAATATTTTTTTCAAACAAACTTAATACCATAAAAATATAAAAACAATAAAACACCATTAATGTACCTAAGATCACTGACCTGTGATAAGAGCGGCAACAGCGCACTTGTCATAGTACCTACGTAACGTACTTCTCAGGGACTTTTGGCGGCATCCGCCAATAATGATGAACAAAACTAATCACAAAACTGTGTAAAGTAGTTTCTTCAGTTTTCATTATTTTAAACTGCATAGGTAGTTTTAATTAAAATAGCGATGCAGTCAGGGTCATTCACCTGTATCATATGGGTCCGTAACAAATACAGGATGTAGAAAAATTGCAAAATAAAAATAATGTCTTGTGGCTAAAGTAATGGATATTTTTGAATGATTTTTTTAATGTGGTTTGAGAACATCATTAGCTATCCGGGTTTTAATTTATTGTCGTATTATCCCCCCACACACTGTATATCATTACTAATGGTATCTACGCATATATTTCAAAATTTACTTTTAAAAACTTACCATTTACCAATAATTGTGTAGTCTCAAGCAATCTGCAGCTAAATCAGCTAATAGCGCCCGCTTTTTAGGCAATAATGTTAGTCCGGCTACACGGCGGGGACGTTTATCCGCTAATTCACACATTGACAATATTCTGCCACCAGGGGTCGCTTCAACTACTAACAAAGATGGCCGACCTTTGACAGAACGTGTACACACGATATGGTATCCATCGTCTGATAACTCTAATGCTATACCTCCATAACTGCCCCGACCTGTGAATTAAAACAAACTATTTAATAATATTAAAGTATAATAATATTTTATCAAATTTAGTGCTGTTTTTCATTAAGCTAATGATCTATTGAGTATGTAAAATTCATTAGTGTCAATATAACAATTTTCCATAAAACAACACTAGCGACAAAAGTTTTAAAACTTTTTTTAGTTCCGTGTAACGTATTAACAAATACGCCACGCATGTCGTCGATTTGACTCAGTCCTATGACTATGTAACTATATTTTTTTATACTAAGCTACTAAAGTGCTTGTATCATAGAAACAGGACAACCAAAATATATATCAAAGATACATTAGTACCGGTTAGCCGTGCTCTCGGCTTGCGTAACTATTGCACTGTCACTACACCACGGTCGCCTTAAAGGATGGTATAGTACTACAACAGTTTTTACAAATCTAACGCTGACTAATACCGAACGTGAATGATTACTGCGAACTACCTAAATGCGGACTCCAAATATGGCGCCTACACAACAACCAATAGCTGACGCACATGCATCGGTCGTACACGTGAAAAGCCATGATTGGCTGAGATATTTTGCGTCATACGAAAATACTTCTGCTCGGCTATAGCTTGTTTAACTATAAATGACGCGCCCCTCCACTTTATTAGTTTATTTAAATGTGTGAATACAAATATTACTAACTATACTTCATTAGCGTGCTCCTCCTTTTTAGTCTAACCAGCAACTGAATGACCAATTACAATTGCATTTTCGGTGTGTTGCACCCATATTTTATATTTGCTCGTGTGGGTAAATGGAGGGGCGCGTCAATTTGGCTTAGACAGACTCTACATCGGTGTAACTTAGAAAAGTGGGACTATTTTTATACTATTATGGTAATGTAATATAAAATAATAATGATCACCTTTAGGTACTGGTGCGAGCGTAGTGAGTAGTGTACCATTTGCGTCATAAACACGTATACACGTATCAGCAATCACTAGCAATTGTTCTGTCAAAGCAACACCACCGACCAAGCCTAGCTCGCCTGTTCCCACCTATATTAGAAAAAGATTGTAAAATTAAATACTGATTGTTAATAAGTGTAGATGTTGACGTTTTATACCCGCACAGTTCGGGGAATTATCCGCATGCTGTTGACTGAATCGAGAGTCTAACTAAACGGTTCAGGGCGTCGTTTCCTTGTCGAATAATCGAGAATTGGAATGTTTTATATATGTTCTACCTTTCACATAACCTTAGATACTTCAAGCGAAGTGTAAAAAAGTCAACGGCATAGTGACGGTGACTGAGGCAAATGTGAATTGAGTCGGTTATTTCAGTTGTCGGCACGACTGTATAGATATAGATAGGTAGACTGTAGGTAGATAATAATAAATAAAAATACGGTTAATTACAATCGGCAGTGTCATTAATGCGGCGTTCTCACGGGGCGAATTTAGTTGTTCAATATTTATAGCTTAACAAAAAATCAAAAGCAAATATTTACTGTAGCGTAGCTCACGGTTCAATAATAATCGACTCAATATTACACTATCTGTCCATTTTAGCATTTTTCTTGTGGTATACGGCATAATTTACATTTTATTCACTTTTTATTTTACAAACAAACAAAAAACTGGTGACAGAGGAATGCAATATACAATGCATAGGTACTCAATCGCGCTGATTGACTGATTGATTGGACTGATTATTCAATGCAAGTTGAACGAACAAGTTCAGATGAGTCGATTAGCTGTCAGCTATCAATTGAATTAATAAAAGTTGAAAGGTCTTTAACTTTTGTTGACGGGATATTTATTGCTTTAACTTGATTGAAAGTCTGTTCAGACGGTTCAAATCGCAAACGATTTCGCAGTTGATCAACTTAATTCGCCTCGTGTGAACGCCGTCTAAGTCACAAAGAATAGGAAACTAAAAACTCAAATTACCTCAAGCTCAATGTCGCCATGTTGATCGAATACGAACACAGTCCTTGCACCATTATCAGCAACGGCCAATCGTCGCGTCGGCACATCACTGGCGACCGCAACCGGCTCCACCATGCGATCCGAATGTACAACGCGAACTGTTGCACCATCTAAGTTGACCTATATTGGTGATATGAAAGATGACAAAACTTTTCGGCATCAAGAATATTCGTGCTGCCCCCCCTAGCACGGCAATCTAAGAAGCAAGATAAACCCTGCAAGAAATATTATTGTAACTTATTTTAAATAAATTGATAGGCTGGTATATAAAAAATTTGGAAAATGATTTATTGAACCTTTAAATATATATTTTTTAGACATTCTGTTCTGGTAAGTTATTTAAAATGAGTTGCAATGATGTTCTTTCTTTGCAGGTCTTTATCTTGCTTCTTGGATTGCTGTGCTGGGGGGCTGGAGACGAATTTGAAGGCGACCGTGGTCTAATGGTAGTGCAATAAACATGCAAACCAACAGCTTGCAGTTCAAAACCACTTACCGGTACCAATGTATCTTTGATATATGTACTTTGGCTGTCATGTTGTTATGATACAAGCACTTAGTAGCTTAGTATAAAAATGTAAAAATTCAAACCTCTGTGAGTGTTTTAGTTCTCCAATTAACAGCGACAACACCTTCAGCAGTAACTGCTATTCCCGTACAACTGCGACCAGATAAACCTACAGAAACAATTCAATAAATTTCAGATTATAAAAAGTAACAATTTAATATTATTTATTATTATATTTATTTATTTATTTAAAACTTTATGCACAATGTATAAAGGCGGACTTAATGTCGCTAGGCATTCTTACTAGCCTACCTTAGAAACAATTTAACGCACTTTTTGTATGAGGTAGGTGAAAAAAAAAATAGAAGCATTGTCTTTCCATTCATTCCAGCATTCCATTGTCTCTGCCTATCGCTGTGGTAAAAAGGCATGACAATTTGATTTACTGATTTAAAAATAGTGGAAATGTTATCCAGTAATCATTATTAAGTTGATCGAGTATAGACAAGTGATTAAAAGCTGTTTAACGTGTCTCTTAGTGTTCCCTTCAAGACTCCATCGGAAGTGTTTTAGTAAAGCTTTTCCACCGCTTTACTAAAACCATCATCATCATCACCCTCATGTAGTAGATGAAACACTGAAGTGTTTCATCTTCATCCACTGAAGACATTATAACGGAAGTCTAGGCTGTATGGACTAAGTTTCCTTTGCCTTCCCAGAAAGGAAGAACCGAATTGAATAAATTTTACATAAAACAACACGCCGCCTGTTATCAAGCTGGAGTGTGGTTCAAGAAAGGAAGTTACTGCTACTACAGTAAAATAACTGAAAGTAGCAGTCTCATGTTGAAACCGGCAACCTACAGCTGATCGCGAAACGCGACTAAGTCACTCCACAATAAAAATAAACATACCTTCATTAACAATATGACACTTGAAAGCGAATGACTCATCGTCTAATACTTTAACTCTAGAATTCCCCGCGTCTAGAACATAAATTTCCCTTCTCTTTGGACATCTGAAAATAACAAATAACATTCATTAGTTGCAACAAAATATAATTAAAATAAGGCACATACAATTTATGGTTTGAAAGCAGATGTAGTGACAAGTATCGATAAAAAGATGCTTCGTAGGCTTGGGTACAGATTGACGAAAGAAATTTATAAATCTGATGTGAATAGATGCGTTAAAAAAGGCAGGCCCAGGAGGGTGTTTTCCAAACAAATCGGAGACATCCTTAAGAAAGCTAGGTTGGCCTAGTGCCCATAACCACAGAGCTTGTCAGAAGAGAATTGTGGATGTAAAGGAAGCGAAGGAGTTGTGTCAGGATCTTGGCAAGTGGCGCTCCATTTTCACTGCCTATTCCCATGGGATAAGGGCGTGACAATTTGATTTGATTGATTTAAATAGGCACATTGGGTATCATAATATCATAATCAGATCATAAATGAGTCAAAAGAGAGAGGGCCTGGTAATAAATAGTACGGCTCATGAATAGCGGCTACAGTTAAATAACTATAAGTAGCAATCGCGTCCACTATGCCGGCCTTGTTTATTTCGGCAACGCTCAAGTTAATAAAGCTGTATTATGTAATATATGTATGTAAATATTTGTAAATAAAATAGAAAAACATAGAAGGATATTTGCTCTGGGTCTGGTTATATTTTCAGAGTGGTAGGCAGTGGTACCAAGTCTGCCGATCCAGGGTAGTACCGCCACTCACAACTAAATAGACAGTAAAGAGTCGCGTTTGGAGATCAGCTTGTATGTTGCCGGTTTTAACTAGGCAGCACCTCTTTAGCAGGCACCTCTATTGATAGAGCGCACTCCTGCCTAATATCAGATGGGTTGCTGTCATATGTCAACACTTGCAGTAAGAGAAGACGGCCTCGCAGATGGCTATATAACATCCGGAATCAGGGGGCCGACCGCGCAACTTCAATGGGAATGACAAGGAAATTCATTCCCATTTGTCAAAAAGTTACGCGGTCGCTGTTAGTGTCAAAACAACTTATATTCATTTGGACAATAAGTTTCAACAAGCTTAAACTGTTAATGAAAATGAACATTGATTCTAAGTGTTGCGCGGTCGCAATTTTAATTTTAAAGCTCATTAAACGAAGCTCATTCTCATTACGCGGTCTGGCTAGAAAAAATTGGTTGGATTAGGTAGGGCGAGTAAATCTTACTTTCTACGTGTGGATTTAACTCACCTAGCCAATGCAACTGGTTGATTCAAGTGTTCCTTTCCAGAACCTCTGCTGCCCCATGATAGTAGAGGTTGAGCGGCCGCAGCCACTTCAGTACGCAAAGGTGAATCTCTGACAGCTCTCGAAAAGACCAGCACACGCACACACAATGCTCCCGCCGACCAGGGACGCATTGTTATTCTGCAAATTTAAATTATTTATTTATTTAGGACTTATCGAGGACGCTTCCGTAGGTCTGCAGGAACGAGAAGGGTCTCCTAGCCTTCCTGGAGAAGATCGGGTGGCTCCGCTAGCTCGGTTTAAAAACGCACAAAGAAACCAAAGAGGACTTCAAGTGCGGAAACGAGCCCACACATAACTGCTGTATTTAATACAGATAATTTTACGTTTCATATATAAATTATACAATTTAACATTTGTGGAGCCAAAAACAGTCTATCAATGTATACATAGTCTTTTATATTAAATGCAAGGTAATTAGGTAATTAGCACATACAATAGTGACATGTGCAACTTACGAGTATAATAACAATAATATGTATGCATACGTGTTTGTGTGCGTGCGTGCGTGCGTGTGTGTGTGTGTTTGTGCGTGTAAGTTCCTCCATTTAATATATTTTAATTTTTGTTTTATGTATTAAGAGAGGGAGGCCTTTGATCAGCAGTGAGACAAATAAATAGGCTAATTTTTCTTTCCATTTGTTTTATAAGAGTGGTAATTGTCTTATAAGATCTTATTATTATTTTAGGTCTATCGGTTGTAACTTGTAATTTTTTTATTATTAAATTTATTTATCCATTTAATACTAGGCTACTATGAAAAAGAAGTTGGCAAGAGATTATTGGCGTTTACTAATGTTTAAAAATTATATTAAAATTTCCAGTTTTTTTATGTTCCGCGTTTGGAGGCGGAAATACCAATTGGCAAGTTTCTAGTGAATAGGTCGTCACTATGCTATGCTATTAAAATAAGAATAGTACGCGCTGTTGACTAACTTCACTTGACTGACTCAGAGGTGTCTTTTTCTTGACGAAAAGAAAAAAAGTATGGTGTCTTTTTCTTGTCCGCAAAGAAAAAGACACCATACTAAAGTGAAGTTGGTTGGAGAGTTAGACGTCACAAAATGGCGCCGATTCCGTCATATTCTTATTTTAATCGCATTTTACATTAAAACACTTATAATGCCTAATAAAACCCAAATATTTTAATCCATACTTATATAATCCAGAATCCAGATCAGTAACAGAACAGGGCAAAGGATGGTCATCGAGGGTCGCCGCAGCGCTGACAGGATCACCGCCTGTACTTCGAGCCTCACCATGGTAATCAATCGTACGAAGAATTACGCTCACTTCCAAACCACATACGCAGGTTGATTCTAGAATTAATATAAAATTATATTAGATGGATTTTTTACCAGCATAATGGCAGCAACTGAATTAACCATAAACGGTTTTTTCAGTCGTTGGTGCTCCTTGTCCGTCTCTATTTTACCATCAGGCAAGTCGAGTTGAGATTTCGCGTCTCAATACAAAAAGGCGACCCTGGTGGCAGTGCAATGGTTACGCAAACCGAGAGCACGAGTTCGAGACCACCCACCGGTACCAATGTATCTTTGTGGTGGGTTTTCATACATTACGGGCTGAATCCCAAACCCCTTTGCCTATCTCCTTATAAAAATAAAATGTCACTGCGCGTGCGCGAGTCATGGCGCGGGCATTGAAACACTCTCTTGCTTTCGGACCTTCAAACTAAGGAGGCGGCCGCCTCATTTTAAAATACAAATTTAATAAAAGTGAAGTGACAAAACCCTGGTGAGTGATTTCCCTTTATTAATTTCACAGCCCGTAATTAATATATATATTTTTTTAAAACATAATTTGGCGATCGATCCGTGTCTCGCCATAAGTTGGTCCAATTCGACCCAGGATTACCCAGCTATTCAGCCAGATAATCACATTTTCACACATTGTAAACATTGTAATCACTTCACATTACATTATTTCAAATTTTGTTTGTGTATTTTAAATCAATTTTATTAAAACCTACAAACTTAGGTAGGTAATAAAATGGACGCCGAAACAAAGAGCATTGATTTAAATGAATTATTACAGCCTCATATTACGAAAAAAGAAGTATGTTTCTTAAAACTTCAAAAGTTATTTGAATTATCGAAATCCGTTCAATATAATGACGATTTAGTCTGCGAGTTCAAATTACGCATCAACGAAATTGATCAAATACGTGTGCAGTACGAAAACTGCATTACGCAGATTAATATAATTAAATTAAAATATAAACCTAAATATGTAGCATCCTATAAAGAAATTGAAAGTTTTGACGAAATATATTACGCGATAAAAAGTGTGGATGAGGGTATGCAAGCGCAGCGCGCAGCGGCCGCTCGCGCCGCCGGCGCGACCGAGCCGTACGCTTCCGTGGCGCGCTGCTGCCCGAAGTCAAAACCCCGTTTACCTAAACTCGAATTATATAATTTTGACGGAAAATTAGAAAATTGGCAAACATTTTTCGACACATTTAGTGGTCTTATACATGACAACGAAGACATTTCTAATATCGAAAAATATTATTATTTATTATCAGCGGTGAGTGGGCCCGCATTAAGCATAGTTAAAAGTATGCCAGTCACCAGTGACAATTACCCTATAGTTTGGGAAATGCTTATTAAAAGATTCGAAAATAAACGCGCCTTAGCTACTAGTTATTTAGATAAATTATTTCAATTTAAACCTTTAAATGTAGAATCAGCTGTAGGATTAAATTCTTTAATAGAAACATTTTCAGAAAATATTAAAGCTTTGTCACAATTAAATATTCCTGATTTGTGTAGTTTCTTATTATTTTACATGACATTGCGTAACTTAGACCCTGTTACAAGACGCGAGTTTGAACAGAGTGTCGATCAGGAACAAATACCCACATTTGAAATTTTAAAATATTTTATTGAAAAACATGTTCGTGTATTGGAAATGTCTAGTTTAAAATTGCAAACAAGTCAGTTTACACATCAAAATAAATCAAATAAAACACAATTTAATAATAAAAGTCAACAACAAAAAAGTTGTTTAACTGCGGTCAGTTCGCAAAATAATAAAAAATTCTACCAATGTTTGATGTGTAAACGGCCTCATACGATATACAAATGTTTTAAATATGCCGCCTTAACTCCGTCACAGCGATTAGTTAAAATAAATGAATTGCAATTATGTCAAAATTGTCTGCGTAATAGTCACACAACAAATAACTGTACTTCTCAAAATAGTTGCATACTTTTTAAACAAAAGCATCACCACACGTTGCACATTGACAACGGAGCTGGTGGGAGTAATAATGAGGTGACTGGTCAAACTGTAGCCCTTACGTGTTCAGCTAACTCCACGGTATTATTGGGCACCGCGGTTATTCACGTCGCAGATAGTTGGGGTAGGTACCACTCCGTACGTGCAGTAATCGATAGCGGCGCCATGTCTGGCTACATAACAAACGCGTGCGCACAGCGGCTAGGATTAGTGCGCCGCAAATGTACATTCGAACCTGTCGGTCTAGGCGGTAAGTTAGTGCAACATTTCGGTTTGGTGACATGTTCGGTTAAACCACGAAATTCATCTAGCCCCGTTCTATCGACTGATGCGGTCGTTGTCACAAACATTACAAATAATTTACCTACAATTTCATTATCAAATAAAATAATTAACGAGTTCAAGCATTTGGATTTGGCCGACCCTGAATATCATACTTCAGCGCCCGTCGACATGCTAATAGCCGGTGATTTATTTCCTTACATCTATAATGGTCAAAAAATATTACCGCGCTATACGGGAATACCGGTAGCGATGAATTCAATATTCGGTTACATTATATCGGGCCAAACAATAGTGGAACGCTACGATAATATGGAGAACGCTTCCGTAAATTTATTATCTACGCAAAATAATTTAGAAAAATAATGCATAAAAATAAGGTAGTTTCAAATATTTCACAAAATCCAAATGATATTTTTGTCGAGTCATTGTTTAAACAAGAATGCAAACGAGACCATATAGGCTGTTTTGTAGTTAAATATCCCTTTAAATTAAAGTGTGAACTTGGCGATTCGTCGCAACAAGCTATGCGGCGTTTCTATAATTTAAAAAATAAATTAAATAAACATCCAAGTCTTAGAGAAAAGTATAATATTTTATTAGAACATATTCCTATAAATGAAACGTTTTGTTTCACCGATTCATCTGTGGCACTGGCGTGGCTTAACACTCCTAGTTACAATCTTAAAACTTTTGTTGCTACACGAGTTTCTAAGATTCTTGAAGCCGTGTCTAGTGACTCATGGTCACACGTTAGCGGAGATAAGAACCCGGCGGACGTATGTTCGCGCGGCGCCCTACCGTCAGCCCTTCTCGCGATGCCGGAGTGGTTGAGCGGCCCAGCGTGGGCATACGAACCGCGGATGAATTGGCCAATTAAATCAATAATTCATTTTAAAAATGACACTGTACCAGAATTAAAAGTTCAAGTAGCTTCACTTTCATCATCCTCATTAATGAGTCCATTCGACAACTTATATGAAGACTTCATTAATAAATATTCTAATTTCAATAAATTGCAAAATGTATTGGCCCGGTGTTATCAATTCATAAATAATTGTAAACTCAAACCATCTAAACGGTGTTTAGGGTGTCCATCATTGTCTAATATAAATAAAGCACATGATATTCTAATAAAAACAGTTCAATATAAATATTTTAATGCTGATATTACGGCCCTATCAAAGGGAAATAGTTGTTGTAATAATATTAAAAAACTTAGTCCATTTATTGACCCCCTCGGTTTCCTCAGGGTGGGGGGTAGGCTGTCTGCTTCACAGATTTCCTATTCTCAAAAACATCCGTTATTACTTCCTAAAAATTCTAATTTTACAAAAATATTAATTAATTATTATCACATTATTTATTTACATTTAGGTCCTCGTTCACTTCAAAGCGTAATTAGTCAAAAGTATTGGATTATATCAGCTCGTAGTGTAATTCGATCCCGTACAATTAAATGTATCTCCTGTTTCAAAGTTAGACCTCCGACGTTAAAACCTATAATGGGAAACTTACCCACATCTCGACTTAATGACATTCATGCCTTTCATACAGTAGGTACTGACATAGGCGGTCCTTTTCTCACAAAGGAAAGCAATCGACGAAATGCGAAAAGTACTAAAGCATACTTATGCATCTTCGTATGTTTCGCAACACGAGCAGTCCACCTCGAAGTGCTGTCCTCGTTGTCAAGCGAGTGCTTTTTGGCCGCGTTCGATCGGTTCACATCCAGACGTGGCCTATGTCATACTGTTATATCAGATAACGGTCGAAACTTTGTTGCAGCCGGTAAACAACTTGCGGAGATATGTCAATTTTATAAAGATCATAACGACCGACTATTATCTCAATTCACTACTCGAAAAGTACACTGGCAGTATAATCCGCCAACAGGAAGTCATTTCGGCGGAATGTATGAGACTGCTATTAAATCCGCGAAACTTCATTTAAAACGCGTCGTTGGCACCCAAATATTGTCCTTTGAGGAACTCACCACTTTGTTTACAAGAATTGAAGCAGTTTTAAACTCGCGACCATTAACAACACTGTCTAGTGATCCGTGCGAGTTTGAAGCATTAACACCTGGACATTTTCTGGTAGGGCGTTCACTCCTAGCTGTACCTGAGTACAGCTTGGTTGATGAACCACGACACCACTTAACACGGTGGACACTAGTACAACAGATGTCACAAAGATTTTGGAATGTGTGGCGCAAGGATTACTTGCACACTTTACAACAAAAGGCCAAGTGGACTAATAAATGTCGAAATATAAAAATAGGCGAATTAGTATTAATTCATTCAGATTTACCCCCGCTTCAATGGCACCTCGGTCGCGATACAGAATTGTATCCCGGTCACGATGGTGTGGTACGCGTGGTAAAAGTTCGTACCCAGTCGGGTGAGTACGTCCGGCCAGTAGTCAAAATTAGTCCACTGCCGCTACAATATTAACTAAGTGATAACTTTTATATTTAATTAAGTAAATTTTAATTTTAAAACTTAATTTTAATTCGAATAATTCATAAATATAGTTTATAATAATTTTAAGATTTAACTCAATGCTCAATCGTATTTAAGTTTCAAATCATAAATGTTCAAATTGTCAACAACCCAATTTAATTGTGTTTATAGCTTCATCACTTGTTCACAGCGTAAGGCATAGTCAAGTTATGAAGTAACAATGTCAAGACAATTAAATTGGTTAAATCTTATCTTAAATGTAATTTGTGAAGGCGTTCAATTTGTTTAGTTTGAACACAGCTAAGTAATCTGACTAACAAGTTGAGTAGCCTATCTCTTTGTCTAAGTTATATATATATTTAGTTATGTAAGTGTAATTAGCCTAGTTTTTACTACATACACTTATCACATTAAAATACATACAGTCCACTACTCTAACCATCCCTGGTTGAATAACTGGGGAACTTTGGGAGATTCCCGGTGGGGGGATTATGGTGGGTTTTCATACATTACGGGCTGAATCCCAAACCCCTTTGCCTATCTCCTTATAAAAATAAAATGTCACTGCGCGTGCGCGAGTCATGGCGCGGGCATTGAAACACTCTCTTGCTTTCGGACCTTCAAACTAAGGAGGCGGCCGCCTCATTTTAAAATACAAATTTAATAAAAGTGAAGTGACAAAACCCTGGTGAGTGATTTCCCTTTATTAATTTCACAGTCCGTAATTAATATATATATTTTTTTAAAACATAATTTGGCGATCGATCCGTGTCTCGCCACTTTGATATATGTACTTTGGTTGTACTGTTTCTATGATACAAGCACTTTAGTAGCTTAGTATATAAATGTAAATTTTAAAACATAAAAGTTATGCCTGATGGAGGTCCAAGCGTCATGTTTTTTATAAGTTATCATATGTAGTTTAAACAAGCACAATTATGTATATAATGATTGAACTTAAATATTGAAAAAGCATTTGGTGCCAAGCCAATTGTCCATATAACGCACTCGCTTTTTTTATTGTAGCTCAATATATGAAATCATCCCGCATGTTAAGCTTGAGTGCGGTCCATAAATGCGACTGCGACTACAGCTAAATAATTGCAAGAAGCAGTAGAATCCACTATGCCGACCGACTTTCCTTTTGCCTAATCAACGGCTTAACTTAGCTGATTGGCGATCATAGCTATGGTATAGCTATGATCGTCGAACATAGCTACAAAACAACACATTATAAACTTACCTAATTGTAAAGTACATAGGCCAGGAAATGTAGTACTTGTCCGTACACGACCGAGTTGACCAAGCGCTTCAGTAAATCTGGATGGGGCATCATTATGGCCAAAATCAACAGCTAAGAAAGCATTTTCCCTTGGCTCAGAAAGTGCTGTAGCATCGCCCAATCTTGCCCCTAAAGCTATTGCTCGTGTGCTAACTTCTCGAACTTCAACTTGCTGTTGTAAGCCAGAACATTCCGCTTCCACCTAGAAGTTATAGAAGTTTTATTAGAGTGTTAGTTTGATAACTTAAAAGCGTTAGCGTTACGTGAAGTAAAAAGTAAACTTCAGTCAGCTGACACATTTTTTTTAATTATGTTTTTTTTTGTATTGTGACACGGCATTTGATCACTACCCGCCTGATAAAAAGCAAGAGGAGGTCCAAGACGACGACGACGACGACTGGAAAAACCGAGTCAGTTCACAGCTGCCCCAGTCGCCGTCACTATGCCGGCCAAAATCATGTTTTAGAATATTCTATTGCTAGAATACCGTAATAATATTCCTAAATGTGTTTACTGTGATAGGCTGTAGCTTGGCTATTTATCACGAAAAATAACACTATTTATGGTTGGCTGGCATAGTGTCGGCGCATGAGGCAACTGTAAGGGACAGTTTTTTAGTCAGTCAGCTATCTTGAGGTTCAAGAGCGTCGGCCGACTAAAAAAACGGTCTGGCAAGTCGAAGTCAGATGTTGTGTCTAAGGCAACTGAAAGATGAGACGGTTTTTAGTCATCGGCGCTCTTCAACCTTACATTGCTTACCATCCAGGCAAGTCAAGGTCAAATGTCGCGTATGAATGATAAAAGGCACTTTACAACAATTATTTAATTTGATTGTGAACCGCGTATTTTGTATTTGTAATACATAAAATATCAATAACTATAATATAATATTGTATTTATAAAAACGTAGTTGGCGTGATAAAGTCAGCTTGTAAATTACAATAATCTAATTAAATTCAATTTGCAACAAACCATTAATTATAATGGCAATAAAGCGATATGCAATAACAACCTACATAATTCTAGTTGGAACAATTATAATTATATTAAAATATGCTTAAATTAATCAGTAATTTTCCTTTATTTTATAGTGCAGGCTGCAACAGGATATTTGTTTGCAAGAAATGAGGACCACGTTGAGTATTAACGGGAACCTCCCACATTTCAAAAGGTTAGTAAAATTAAACTATAAGAGATAGAAAAAACAAATTTATTGGCTATATAGAATAATTATGTGATTTTTATTAAGCTAAGTTCTAAATAGTATCTCATCCAAATGATGGCCTTGCCGAGCAATGCACATGTTGACCCTTTCGTGAAAGTTTCGATTGAATTTCTCGAGTGTGGCACGGATTATCTGGGCGATTTCTTTTTGAATAGCAGCCTTGAGCTCTTCCAGAGTCCTTGGACTATGTTTGAAAACCTCGTTTTGTAACCCCATAAATAATAATCGCAGGGGCTTAAATCGGGAGAGCGTGCACAATTGATTAAGTAATACTAGAATTGGAATATGCCAAAAAATAATAGAATTATAATATTTATTTTTAGATATATCTTTTTTTAATTTTGATACGAATTCTGACCCATTTGAAGTCTTCGATGGTAAGCGAAGGCGTTTTTGAAAGTTAAGCGCCGATGACTAAAAAACCGATTAACTTTACACTTGCCTCTGTCGCTTCACAATGTCGACCAAAGGTACTTTTTCAAGCTTTGGTAAGAAGATGAGGAAAACATGGATATTTTATTTAAAATCACAGCATAGGGTATGATGAAGCGAAGTCTAGTAGCACATAGTCTTTATTTTAGACAAGCGCTAACAAACTAGTTAAAATCATTACTATTTGAACAAGTTTACATTTTACACTTGAGTTTATGTAAACTATATATAAATAGCAGAAGTATGCATTTGGCAGAATAACAATTTTGAGTACATGATCGTATGTTTATCTTTCTACTAGAATGTTTGCACTTTTTGATGGTGATGGGAAACATAGTTTTGAAATTGACAGGAATTTAATGTGTCTATAGGTACAGTTCTTTCCTTGCCATTTCATGTGTTTTTTTTATTATGTCTTCGACATTTGACCTCGACCTGTCAGATGATAAGCAAGGAAGGTTTAAAAGCGTCAAAGACTGAAACAACTGAGTTAGTACACGGTTACCTCAGTCACCGTCACAATGTCGGCCAAAAAATACGGATCACATATGTATATGTGTAATATTAATAATATATAAAAAAATACCTTAGCCTTTTCAGCGTCAATTAATTTGAGTTGTTCTTCTAAAAGTTTCCTCTTATGTGACGCCGCAGCCGCAGCAGCATTTTTGAGTTCAGTGTGACGTTTTTCCAAAGCACTCTTTAATTCCGAGAAATGTCTGTCAATAGCTTCGTCCGCTTGAGTGGCCGCTGCCTCCAATCTTCTTAATTCGCCAGAAACAGCTTCTCTAGCAGACCCTAACTTGCTCAGGCACTCATTGGCTCTATACAATAAAATCTCAGACATCCTTTTTAAAGCTATGGAGAATGGTACAACGGTATGATCACAGGGTGTGTCGCTGTGCGGTCCGTCAGCGCAATGGCGGCAGAAAACGCAGTCGCAAGTCTCACAAAATAGAAGTTCTCTTCCTGGATGTGAACTACACTGAGGTATGACTTCCCTTCTCTGTCTGGCCATCAAATCTAAGAGCTGGTTGACCAAAAATGATGGTGGTAATGCTGCTACTCCACCTCTGGGTATAGTGATCAGTTCACGACAGATAGGACATCGGAAATTGCCTGCATCTCGTGTTTGTGAAGCAGCTATTCGCGTGAGACAATGTAAGCAGACTGTGTGAGAGCAAGGGAGTAACTTTGGGGTGTGCTCTCCACCATCATAAATGCCTGCAATTGGAAAGAAAACTATTAAATTTTATTTTTAAAATCTAGGCTGGCATAGTAGATGTGACTGCTACTTGTAATTATTTAATATTTATTTGTAGTCGTAACATTCTCCCCCATTTATGGACCTCACTCCAGTTTAACATCAGGCAGGGTGCTGTCACATGTTGAATCACAATAAATAAATAAATCAATCAATCAATCAAATTGTGATGACTTCCTCCCACAGGGATAGGCACAAATCCCTCGCTTTCTTCACATTCACAATTCTCTAATGAAAAAAATACAAAATAATTTATTTTAAGATACATAATTAGTGCATTTGTATAATGCTATTTAATACTATGACATAATAATATTATCAGAAATTTATTAGCAACAGGACATAAATATAATAAACTTATTTATTATTATAGTTGTTGGTAGAGACAGTTGGTGATCATTTTTCCAGTCTGCCGATCAGGGATACCACTATCAAGCATAAGGCATGGTGTTTATGCTTTTAATACAAGTTATCTCACTATTGATAATTAATTCATACATTTCTATACCAAGCTACCAAACATGCTTGTATCAAAGAAACACGATGACCATATACCAAAGATACATTGGTACCGGAGAAACAAGTGAGACTTTGCCACTCATTTGCTGAAACCAAACCTGGGTATAGTAACCTACTGACAAGTGGTTATGAATCAGAGGCTGTTGGATAGCAAGGCTATCCCACAACGACGGTCGCCTTATAAAATTTAAATATAATAAAAAAACTAGTGTCAAAATAGAAAACAAATTTTACCAATCTTTATATTAAATTGAAAGTTAATTGTTATTCTACGTGCATAAAATGAAATGGTCTATTACATATGGTCATCAAATTTTCGTCATTGCAACACTATTACTTATTGCATTCAACTTAAGGTCTAAAGTACTGTACAAAATTAACATGGAAACAAAAATTGGATGACCAAGTACAATAAGGTAATAAAATGAACAGAATACTAACACAGACAAGTGCCGCACGTGAGAAAGCTCTCATTGAAGTCCTCATAGTTGATGGAGACTGTCTCGACGAGCGTCGAACTCATGCTGGCCATTCCGACGCCCAGTCGAGAACTGTGCAGCAACAATATGTGAATAGAAAATTAATGATATAGTGGATTTGAATATGTTAGTGCAATACATTATTAATATAATATGATATCATGAACATTAAATAAGATTATCATATTATGGAATTATCTTACATAAACACTGTATATATAAACTGTGGTGTATACATATATTAACAACCATAACATTGTCACCGTATTATTTTTTTATTTTACATTTCTATACCAAGCTACTAAAGTGCTTGTATCATAGAAACAAAATGACCAAAGTACATATATCAAAGATACATTGGTACCAGTAAGTGGTTGTAAACCCGTGCTCTCGGTTTGCATGACCATTGCACTGCCACGACACCACGGTCACTTAAGGCTGCCTGTCCATTGAAGCAGAGCGAGCTTGCGGAGCTGAGAAACGGAGAAATATTAACCAATGGGATTGCATAAAAACTCCGCTTAGCTGCAGTGGACAGGGATTTGCGAGCTAGTTTAAAAATTCATACAATCCTATTGGTTAATATTTCTCCGTTTCTCAGCTCCGCAAGCTCGCTCCGCTTCAATGGACAGGCAGCCTTAGTTATAAAAACTGTATAACTTTAGGTTGGAAATAATTATCTTGTCTCAAAAACTAAGAGTTAGAAAAATGTTCTGCTTGGACAATGCTGCCGAGACTTTGACAGGTAATGTGTGACCATTTCACTACCATGATCACCATGAATCTAGTATTGTATTATTGGGTCAAATTTTAATGACCCAATGCTACTGTAGAGCAAAGGAACCAAGTATACATTTAATTCTACAGCTACTTTCCCATACATATCCAAGAAATGAATAAATTAACAGAACAATATGAAATGCACAATTTAAAAGTTGATAATTATACAAAGTGTGAAAATTCTTGACATTTAGGGCATGTGTGAAAGCAGTGTGTTGTTACTGTAGTTCAAATGTACTTTTTAAAGGTTTATAGTGTGTGAGAGAATACTCTACTTATTATAGAAAAGAAAATAATGCATTTTCCATTTAGTCACCCATTTAACTTTTAATCCATTTGTTTATTAGGTTCCACTGAAATACTTACAAAACTAATGTAATTGTCTATTCATCTCTTTATAGGAAAAAATATAGACCATTTATACCTTTGTATAGAAATGTATGAAGGCTTTCCTTATCATATAAGGAAAGCCTTTCTCTGCCAGTCAACTATTGAGTTGTGCACAGTGCAAAAGTAGGTAGATGGAGTAAAGCTTCATCAGAGGATTTATAAGGATTTCTTATCAGAGGTTTATTCTAATTTTTTTATTATTTTTTATTGTGACTCGACATATGACAACATCCCGCTTGATCTTAAGCCGAAGTGTGGTCCATGAATAAATGTCACTGCTACTGCAATTCAATAACTGTGAGTAGCAATCACATCCACTATGCCGGAACCGGCAACTTATCAAGCTGATCCCGAAACGTGACCAAATCACTTCACGGTCTGTATACTTGTAAGTGGTGGTACTACCCCGGATCGGCAGACTGGGTACCACTGCCTACCACTCTTTAAATGAATAAATTAATACAAAACATAAAAGATATACTACAACTGAATAGAGTATATATAATACTATATGTATATAGACTATGTTATGGTTATTTTTGATACAAAGATTCAAAAGCTAAGATTGTTTTATTTATTTATTTAACATTTCTCTACTAAGATACTAAAGTGCTTGTAACATAGAAACAGGACAACCAAAGTACATATATTAAAGATACATTGGTACTGGTGGGTGGTACCAATTGTGATTGAAATGTTAATAATTTGGCAGGAGAGTTGCTTCAAAATCATGGAAAGTGACTCCATTGTCACTACCTGTAGGAGTCAAAGCATGGCAATTTAATTGATTAATAATTTATCATGTCCACTTGTAAGGAATATACTATATGTTAAAATAAGAATGAAGCTGTGATAACAGGTTAACTCGATTTCATTTTAAATAAATATTAGTCCAACTTTTACTTGTAATCATTTATAGGCCTATATCATGGATTCCTTATCAGAGGTTTGCATTTTCAGTTTTTTTTTATTATGACTGAACATCTGGTCTAGACTTGCCTGATGGTGAGCAAGAAGAGGTTCGAGAATGCCATTGTCAGTCGCCGTTACTTTGCCAGCCATGTTTAAAATAAGGTTTTATAGCTGGTTTTTTTTTGGCACCCTTGGACACCTCTAGCTTCCCACAGTAATACTCTTTGTGTCACTATGTTTATTTATTAAGGTTTAATATATTGCACAATAATGCATTAATAAAATAAAACACAAAAGATGTCCAACAATCAAGTCAGGGACATTCTTAAGAAAGCAGGTGTCCAGTGTCTATGGCCATCTAGTCTGTACAAAGAGAAATGAATATGAAGGAAGCAAAAGAGTTGTGTCAGGGTTGTAAAACTTGGGCTCCCTTGTCTCTGCCTTTTCCTGTGAGAATGGAGGCATGACAATTTTATTGATTATTTTATAAGAGGAAATTGATTGCAATCATTTAAAAGTTTACTCCCATTTGTCCCTATTTATTGCAACATAATTAATATATTTTTATAATACATAAAAAAAAATTAAATTTAATTTAATAAAAAAAAAGTTATAGAAAGTTTACAGAATAGAAAAAAGTTATAGAATTTTATTTCAGACCTACCCACTTTTTGGAACAGTATCTTTTTTTAGGTACTGGTAAATTATTATGAAATAATGTATATTTTCCAAGTAAAATGCACCTGTTACAAATCAGTCACTTTTGTAACTAAGGATTTTATATAGGTTATGTATACACTACAGTGTAAACTAACACAAGTTTATCTTTGAAAGTAAAGTTCAATGACATCAGGAGAGCATTTGCATTCTATTCAGGGAGATCACAATGTGGACACATTATTTTTATATGTACTCAATTGTTTTTAATAAGAAAAAACAAAGTTATTTCAATGATACTTAATACGGTGAATTTTGGTTATGATAAATGTAATGTTAGCTAATTGAAAGTTACGAAGTAAAATACTTACAGAAGTGAGCAACAATACATGGAAGTATGAACACAAAACTGAATATGGTAACCTCTCCTCTACTAAATTTACTTCATTCTAAAAGTAGTAACACACATTACAGCTTTATTATGTTTTTAAAGGAATAACGATTGTGTGAACGATGTTAACTGCTAACGTAAATACCACGAAAGCAATAACACTTACTGCACGAATAATACAAGAAATGGTAACATATTTAAGTGGTACACATTATTTTACATAATAACACAATGCGACATCTCATAGCAAATACAAAAAATGTAAACCAAAACACTGTGTCGTAATCGATCGATAACTATAGGATATTTGACGACAAAGAAACTTTAACTATTTCGAATATTGCACTGCAAAAGATCACATTAAGTTAACTAAACTGATACTACGCTTTTAACTGATAATAAATTTATGGTTTTCGACGAATCATTTTAAGAGTTCATGTTCCGGAGGCGAAATATTTATCAAAACTTTAGAACATTAACCTCACAACAACATATTCATAGCTGGCCTCTGTCAACGGAGCGCAGAAATGGAGGCAAAAATACACAGCCAACAAACTAATAAAGATTGTACAAACGGCTAAACACGACCGCACGCTATATGGCTTTAAATTAGGATATTTCTACTCTTTTACATAATAAACATGTAAAATAAATTAATAAAAGAATTAACGTTATAGATAATATTATGATGTTTGTTATGACTTAAACTTGTCGGCATTAACTAAAGAATGAATTTCGAATATTCCTCAAAAAATATTACCACATGGTCGTACTACAATTTTGGAGCGAAATTTAAAAAAAAAATATGTTTAAGGCAGTGGCAGTAAAATTTACACGAATATAACGTTTCTTGTAGCAATTACATAAAATATATTTAATATTATGTTATTATAAAATCCGCTTTTACAAAGGACGTTTGGTTATACGGTTTGTTTTATTTATTTACATTATTTAGAAGTGCTAAATTAAATGCAGACAGACATGCAGATAAGTGCTATTTCATAAATATTAAATTAGATTCTTTTGTCGTTATTTATATATTATTAACTATGTATTACTTACGTAGGTACTTACAAATTAATCTTCAAATTACTTTAAACACTTAACAGTTAATCCTTATTAGATATACTGATATTCAATGTAGTTGTTCACTGCAATTTTTAATATCATCAACATAAGCATCGTCATTTTGCCAGGAAATTACGTCATGTATGAGGAAAAAAATATAAACCAGTTGCTATTCAGCAGTGGATTGAATAGACGTGTTTATTTCGGCACAACAAGTACTTTTATCCAAATATTTATACTTACATAAAGATATATCGCATTGACCTTCGGGGATGTAATCGATGTAAATAAATAATGCTGTGTTGTGATACATAAATAATAAAAAAACTGTAATCATGTCTTTGAATAGAATTAAACCTTTATTGTCAGTCAGAAATAATTATTTATTAATAAGGTAATTTAGCAGTAGTACATTCTATTAGATACAAAAATATGAAAGAACATTATTTCTTCTTAAGATGGAAAAGCCTTAAGGTGTATAACTTCTTTTTTATTTTGACTCGACATCCAATTTCGACTTGATTGATGGCAAGCAAGAGGAGGTACAAGAATGCCGACAATTGAAAACCCGAAGTCCCAAGCAATTCACGGTTTTCTCAGTCGCCGTCACTACGTTGGCCAGAGGTGTTCCTTCAGCCTTGCTTGAATAATCCAAGATTATAGGTTCCGGTTGCCGGGTTGTCCGGTTGTCGAATACCCGGCGCAGAACGTATGATAGGAATGTATGGTAGGAACAAGGTTAAAGAGCTCCTCTGAACATTCTCTGTAATATAGACGATAAAAGACTAATGCATCCGCCTTGTCTCTGAGATGTTGCAGTTCGGCGCTGTAATGAAACCAACTTTTACATTACTGCAACCTTTATTATACGTTTCATCGAAACATTACGACCAAAGTACGTAATATCAAAGATACATTGGTACCGGCAAGTGTTTTTGAACCAGGGATTCTCGGTTTGCGTGACCATTTCACTATGGCTCAACCACGCCTGCCTTATACATTACTGTCGGTTTATTGCGCAGTTCAACTGAAGCAAACGTAAATATAAACAAACACCTTGGTTACACATCCGTTCTATTAGTTGATAATTGGTAAACCCTATTCATTTCAGAACTGTAGCCAGCAGCTCTAATGCAACGGCGGAAACTAGTAAACTCAAATCATGGAAGGAAATTCCTGGACCATCTTCACTGCCAATTATTGGGCCTGCATTAAATTTTCTACCAGTTGTTGGTAAGGCCCTTAAATCGTAAACTTTAATCTTTACGAATAAATATTTATTTCATAATTTATTCGTGAGAGAAATTTAGTGTATCGCCCCGAGACTGTAAATTTAGAGTTCGATCGCCTCATAAATAAATCGCTCATTTTCAAAATGTTTTAAGAATGAGTTTTCGAGGCAACTGGCCATATGCTTAGGATAAATACCACACTCACAGAGGACTAGACATACTTTTAATGTGCTGCCGATTACTCATTCATTCATAAACAGATAACTAATCTAACATGCAAAAGGCAATGTTCTATTAGTTATGATAATATCTACTTATTTTAAAACATTAATATTCATTTCAATCATTTTATTAATTTGCTTATCAACTTAAAAAAGCGATTAGCCAAAAATCACTAGGAAAGTTAAAAATTTTACTTACTCTTTAAACTTTACCTGTAAAGCATGCTGAAGTAACAATGGGCACGGCACATAACTCGTAAGTTGGGAAAAAAAATCTCGAATGGAGATCACGTAGGTACAAATCTTGTGGGTGCTGCCTGGGATGTGCACCCACAAGATAGTCAGAAAACCTGATAAAAGTTGGAGAAAATCACTAAATAAAACTAATAATATCAAAATACATTTTGTAAGGTAAATTTGGTACCATTGAAGACTTCAATATTGTTAGTCAAGACTTCTACAAGATGTATGGAACTATTGTAAGAATGGATGGAGCCTTCGGATCACCACCGAATATACTTCTTTATGATGTTAAATTAATTGAGCAGGTATGGGAATAAATTATAAATGCTACCTTCTGTTGGCATGTCATATGATAAATTTCAAGATGATCCCAAAACGCAACCGAGTATCATATCGGATCAGTAAATTGCGAAAACAAGTACCCTGATCCTACTACTTACCACAAACACTTTGCCGTTATAGCCACAATATTTCCGTACAAATCTTGCACGTTTAAATTTTACGTTTAAAAAAACGAGTTTAAATTTCTTTCAAGGATTAGGATTAAAAATTTATTGTCTAAGATTATTGAAATAAGTTTCAAAAAATTATTTTGTATGATAATATGCTTTAATATTTTAAGGTATTGCGAGGAGAAAATAAATTGCCAGAAAGGCCAGGCTTCCAGTCTTTGGAATACTTTAGAAGAAATCAGAAGAACTCTACTGGACTTTTAACTGAGTAAATACAAATTGTTTATTTATCACTGGAAATCATTTAGAATGTATGTGATATTCTTACTGCAATAACAGACAACTTTGATAATGGTTCTAAAGTCGTTATAGATAGACTCGTGAATAATATTGTAAAGAATCAAATATGTGAAACGTGTAGTTGCAGTGCAATGGTAAATCGAGAGCAGGGTTTAAAACCACTTGCCCGTACCAATGTATCTTTGATATATGTACTTTGGTTGTCCTCTTTCTACGATAAAGCACTTTAGTATAGAAATGTAAATAAAATAAATAAAAACTCATTGATATCAACTAAGAGTAATTGTTCAATAACTATTTTATTATTAATTTATGGATATTTCAATGCTTGTATACATGTCAATTACTATTTATACATGTAAAATGTGTAATGAAAATTAAAGAAAAAAAAACCCTGGTTTCAGATGACCGGTGTGCACATGGAAATTTATCCATCCAATTTTCTATAGTTAATTATATTATATATGAAGGTGTTATAAATTATGTCTATTTAATTTCAGACATGGAGAAAGATGGAAAGAATTTCGATCCGCCGTAAATCCTGTAATGTTACAACCGAAAACTATCAAACTGTACAGTGATGAGATTGATGGAGTTGCTTTAGATATGATTAAAAGGTATTTTAAAATCAATCAATTAACATGTCACGTATTAATTCCCATAGAGTCATAATCAACTCTACTGCTTGCTCCCTTTACATTAACATTCAACATAACAATAACATTCTCCACGACTACGACGGCTGCAAAGCTCTCAAAACGTCGGAATAATAAACAAAACATGAATGTAAAATCATTAACCAAAGTAATCGCGATAGTAAGCCGTATAAAAATTATTTAATTTATTAATCAATATCTAAGAAAATTTGAATTAACATTAATCCTAATGCAGATTTTTTAAATGTTTCCGAATTAATCATCCCCGTTTTATTCTTAAACTCACCTCTCATTTATACAAACCTAATTTTTTATCTCCTTTTAATTTAATTTACTGCTACTTTATCAATTTATAATTATATAATGTTAACAAAAGGTGAAAGATAGCTCCTCCATGCGAGAGTGTAAGGCATAAGTTAATCTGACTCAAAACCACTCCTTTGTTCATATCCATTTCCGCAAGTTCATAAAGTACTATTTTTATACTGTGTAATCATATACTTATATGGCAGATTGAAATCAATAAGAGACGAAAAGAATATGCTGACAGAAGACTTAGAAGTGGAACTAAACAAATGGTCACTTGAATCAGTAGCTGTGGTAGCCCTAGGAGGTCGTCTTGGGTGCCTTAAAAGTGACTTAGATGAGAACTCACCAGTTAGAAGACTAATTAAAAATGTAAGGGAAACGTTCGAAATAAGCGATAAGCTAGATAATAGACCTGGATTATGGAGATATATATCAACACCAAATTATAGAAAAGCTATGAAAATTTATCAGGAACAAATCGAGTAAGAATTGCTGTAATTATATTTTAATCTAATCTGCTTCTTACCAACAAGTTAGTGGAAATCAAAATACATAGGTATATCGAATAAATAGGTAGCAATTGAATTCTGAACGATTTTATAAAAAAAGTGTTATGTGGGTTGCGTTTTTTTAAAATCGTTTTGATATAGTCTTCTAATCTCTATTTGCCAGGTACCAAACAAAACCAACTTTAATAAAGCTTGTGTCTCTTTATTTTTATCTTTTAGGTTCATAGTACATACATATATTTATTATATACCAAATTTTCAGTCTAACAAGAATATTCATATTCAAAGCTATGGAAGAACTAAAGAAAAGAGAAACACTACCTGAACATAAAGGTGTACTTGAGAAACTTCTCGAAGTCGATGAGAATGTTGCTATAGTCATGGCCTCTGATATGTTAGTTGCTGGTGTTGATACGGTGAGATATTGGGTACTAATATTCAAAATAAGCTGTATGCGTATTTGTAACTTATATAAAAATAAATACAAGGTATGTTGTAATCGTTTGGGCACATTGAAAGAATGGATAAAAGGAGATTGACGATAAATACAATATTTATAAATCGTTTATTATATTCCCTAATTAAATCGGGGACATTCCTAAAAAAGCAGGGGTCTGCAGTACCTATAACGAAAGAGAATCGTGGATGTGAAGAAAGATGTTGTCAGGATCATGAAAAGTTCTGTCATAAATAATTTTCCTAAAAGACTACTATATTGTGGGACGAAAGATCATTTGCCCCACGATAATTCGTTTACGGAGCCCATCACAGGCCTACGGTCCGGCTACGACCTTGGCAAATATTGATTGCGAGGTAATCGAATGAGAGCATTGTTTAAAAATCTTCTAGTTACTGTTTGTAGCATTGATACAATATCTTCAGCAAAAACCTGTACAAAACAATAACAAATATGTTTATTACCAGAAAGTTTAAAATTTACAATAAGTTTCGGTGGTCTCACACTAGGCATTGCCTGACTCGTGGCCTAACAAGCGAATTAAAAAGAATAAGATCTTAAACAATAGTTTACGATCTTAATTAAGCTAATAAGCTTAATTACCACAAATTTCCAATCAAATTCATGATTTAGAAAATAAAAATAAAACATGTATTATATAAAAAAAATTGAAAAATTTAAACAACAATAATAGTGGTAAGTGGTGGTTTAAGAGTGGTAGGCAGTGGTACCCAGTCTGCCGATCCGGGGTAGTACCACCACTTACCAGTATACAGACCGTAAAGTGATTTGGTCACGTTTCGGGATCAGCTTGTAAGTTGCCGGTTCCAACTAGGCAGGCATAGTGGATGTGATTGCTACTCACAGTTATTGAATTGTAGTAGCAGTGACATTCATTCATGGACCACACTTCGGCTTAACATCAAGCGGGGTGCTGTCAAATGTCGAGTCCCAAAAAAAAAACTGTAATAAACAACAATAAACTTTGCATTTAGCTCAAATGTTTTAGTTATTCAGCTTATAAGCTTTTTGTTAACAGTATATAAGTTGTGTAAATAGGTTAAATTAGATTTAGTTGAATATACAATTTTATTTAACAGACTGCGCACACAATGCTCGGAGCTCTTTACCTTCTCGGAGCTAATATGGATAAGCAGAAAAAACTTCGTGAAGAATTGCAATCAACGGATGCAAATGAGAGAAGACCCTACCTAAGGGCTTGCATTAAAGAATCGTTAAGGCTCTACCCTATAATTGGTGCTAATTTAAGACGAGCTACCAAAGACTATAATTTGGGCGGATATTTAATTCCAGAAGGAGTAAGATTTTTTTATTTGGGTCTCTATGAAAGCATTTTTTTAATATTGGTTATTTGACCGTCACGATTTGCAGTTATTTCGTTTCTGTATTCTTTTAGAATTTGTTATTTTCTCTTTATAAAATTTGTCAGCCTTTTAATCTTAGGAAATTTAGAAAATGAATTCAGTGATTTTATCGAGCTTTGAGGCGAAATATAGTCATTAAAAATTACTACCATTTGTTTCAGATGAATATAGTTTTGATGCATGAATTTGTTTCAAAACTAGAATGTAATTTTCATAGAGCTAACGATTTTCTTCCTGAACGTTGGATAACAAAGAAAGATGACGAACTGTACTATGGGCATGCACATCCTACAACATACAACCCATTTGGTTTTGGCGTTCGTATGTGTATTGGAAGAAGGATAGCAGAATTAGAAGTCGAAACATTTTTGGCAAGATTAATCGAGAATTTTGAAGTCGAATGGTTTGGTCCTCCACCCAAACGAAAGTCATCGCCGATTAACTATATTGTTAAACCGTATAACTTCATTTTTAGAGATGTAAAAAATGATTAGAGATAAAGATTTATTGTTGTTCTTAATTTATTATGTAACCTTGACTGTGTCCCGTCTCAAAAGAACAGTAGTGGACTGTAAATATGTAAGAATAATATTTATTTCAATAGCGTCTATTTGAATAAATGTTTAGAACCAATGTAAATTGTATCATCATTTAGGCGACCGTGGCGTAGCGGCAGTGCAATGGTCACGCAAACCGATAGCATGGGTTCAAAACCACTCGCCGGTACCAATGTATCTTTGATATATGTACTTTGGTTGTCCTGTTTCTATGATACAAGCACTTTAGTAGCTCAGTATAGAAATGTAAAAATAATAATTATAATAAACCATATATTTATTTCAAGTAAAGAAGGCATTATACATATACAGTGTCAATTAATATTAACAACCCAAAATATATTATAAAACTTTTTTAATCGGCCCATGACTTACGAGTATCAAAAAAGTCTCCGACAACTTTAAAAGTCTGACTTAGTCGCCTTAATCGCCGTCACTACGCAGGCCAAAGGCGAATTCTAGTAATGTGACTATCAATAGAGCAATTAATTCATATAAACCTACAATAGACCGGTTAAAAAAACTCTCAAGGTCTTCGTAGGTAATTTACTACTATTATACAAACGACGTATTGAAATTTGTCAAAACATTTGTTATTGTAAAATATACAAAGTATTCTGATCGAAGACCACTATGGATGACAATCTTTAGAAAAGGATTAAGTAAAATATTATAAATAAACGCGATATCTAGTATAACAAAAGAAATATTTTAGTTCGCAAACAATAAACGCGTAAAACATTTAAAATGCTACATAACTAATGCAGTTCTACAAATGGAAATATACTCTTCTTTCTGCCTACCTTGGGCAGAAGCAAATAGTACCTACAATCTCCTACAAGTGGAATATGTATTAAAGATATATAAACCATTTCTAAAATACCTATTAAAGATAAATAAGATATATAAAGAAGAAACAAATACAATTCCATGTCATACACATACACTGTTAGATAATGATACATAATATAAAGATAATAGCTATGACGACATTGTCGTCATCTATTCATATCTTCCTCGAATTTGCTTTTGTGCCAGTAAATACAAAACAAGGCAAGCGGCAGACGTGTCGCGTGTTTGCATAAAAAAACTGGTCTGGATAAAGCAGTGCGTTAATTAGTCAAAGAATTTATTGTAACTTAGATTGTCATTGTAAATCATCAGCGTTATCTGATCGTATATGTAGAAGATTTGTTTTGAATAATGTCATTCTTTAAAGTAAAGCCGTTACTGTTTGTAAATAAAACCAATGTTATGGCGTTGAGGTGAGTTTGTTTATTGATTTTTAACACTTTTCTAAGTTGTGACTCGACATATGACAGCACCCGCTAAATGTTAAGCTGAAGTGTGGTCCATGAATGGATGTCACTACTACTACAATTCAATAAGTTTACTATGCCGGCCTAGATGGAACATTTATTATAATTATAAATATTTCAAATAAAAGCTATGACATATTAAATAATATAATATAATAATTATTTATACAAAGGATTAAAATAATTTCAGTGCGTAAGCAATCGTAGCGCTGAATCCCGCGCGACCGTAAAATACTTACAACCAAGCTACAGCGCAAAGGATACGGCCACTTAGCTTTCATTAAAGTAGATTAAATTAAATAAATAAATAAAAAACATATTGTAATAAAAATAATAGAGTAAATACAATTATTTTTTTGTTGTGACTTGACATTTGACTTCGACTTGCTTGATACTAAGCAAGACGAGGTCCAAGAGTTCCGACTGAAAAAAAAACGATACAGTTCACGGTTGCCTCAGTCGCTGTTACTATGCCGGCCAAAATATCAACAACAAAGCTTTATATTATAAGAATAAAAAATAATAATAACTAAATTATTGAAATAACAACAAAAAAAGATATATTACTGTATAAATTACTGATGAAAAATTGAAAGATCCATGCGTGGACATCAGCCAACTGTGACCGCAGTTCGACCCGATATCTGTCGCTTAACACAGCACATACGGTTTCGATCAATAGTTTCAGTTGACCGATATGTTCGCGTGCCTTTTTTCTATACAATAATCGAAATTAGTTTGGAAAAATCATCTATTGCAAATGATAAATAAGCCTGTTTTTAATAATGCCGGATAAGTTTGCTATTTACAGATTTCGCGCTGCAGTAGCAATTGTCGCCATTAATAGACCGCACACCAGTTTAACATCATGCGGGCAGCTGTCATTTGTCGAGCCACAATAAAAATCACAATAAATATACAATTAGATACATATAAGATACAATAAACAATTAATATTGTTTTTAGGTCAGTTACTAAAACAGCGTTAAAATCATGGAAAGAAATTCCTGGGCCATCGTCGCTTCCATTCATTGGACAAACGATGCATTTTCTTCGTAAAGGTGGTATTTAGTTTATTTTTTAGTATTAAAAATTACATACGTGGTCTCATGGCGTATTGGTAACACACAAGTCCGCTATGCGTAAAAGTTCGATTCCCGGATTCATAGCATTTATTTATAATATTTAATCTAATGTGTTTTTTATTCAACCTGCCTATGATTTAGACTCTAAACTAGAGAGTAACTAATCTTTAGGTTAACACAAGTATTCGTAAATGTTGATAGAGGCGTCCCCTATATTTCTGATGAGCGCCAAAAATGTCTTTTTATTTTTTCCTACTCTCTAACAATTATTGTATTTCATGTTTTTAGGTTCTATTGGGCCACTAGAAGATTTTTCGAAAATAAGCGAGATACTTTACAAGACGTATGGTCCACTTGTAAGAGTTGAAGGCGGTTTTGGTTCTCCACCTATTGTATTAGTTTACGATGTCGAAATGATTGAGCAGGTAGATTCAAATAGATTCAAAACTTGATGCTCTAGATTCGTTCTAGCGCCAAGCTGTCCGAGTTAACTTCTAGCAGAGGTCACGAGCCCCTGCAACTTCGCAGACATGGCAGCTTTGTGCGTCCTTTATCGTCTATACTACGGAGAGTTCTTTAGCCTTGTTTCTACCTCGTCTTTTTACACAGGTCGGTGAAAGCATCCACATTCTATAGACAGAATCGACAGTCGAACCAAAAGGTTCGGTGCGTCTTTGTAGAACAATCGATACGTGGATTGCTTTACCAGCCAAAAAAAAACCTGACAAACTCCCTCGTTTCCTTTACATCCGTAATCCTTCTGAGACAAACTTTACAGTTATGGGCCTTTGAGATCTTAGCACTATTTTTTTATAGGCAGTTTTTAACTAAATCAGTGAAACGAGAATTGAAAGTTTAAAAATTACTTTGCAAAAATGATTAATTACATTTTTCAGGTATTACGTAGCGAAAACATGCGAATGCCTGAAAGACCAGGATTTCCTTCACTAGAATATTACAAAAAGAAATACAGTAATCACAAATTTAATGAACGATCATCAGGACTTCTTACAGAGTAAGTTTAGTTTGTTTGCGAAACTAAGCAGGCAGCGGCCGAACCGAACTACTACTTTTAAGTAACTCAGTCGAGTTTCGGAATCAGCCTAAAAGTTGCCAGATCAAACTTCGCCGGCATAGTGAATGCGACAGCTAGTAGCACTTGTTATTGGTAACAAATTATTTTAGACAAACTTGTGCATAGAAAATTATAGATGCTCAGATCAAATATCCTTGAGTTCCTATTTACCTGTTTATTATTTTAGGCATGGTGAAAAATGGAAAGTCTTCCGTTCTGCAGTAAATCCTGTTATGTTGCAGCCAAAGACAATAAAATTGTATGCCGATGAAATTGATAATGTGGCACTTGACTTTATCAAAAGGTATCATTGTATTATCTCTATCATGATACATAAAATATTTTGTTTTATATATTTTGTTTATATCATTTATTTTCTATGCACCTTCGGTCTTTTTTAAATCTCTCTGTCTTACCTACCTTACCTTATGACTGGCAGAAAATGTCTAAAGTTATTAAAGTTGATTCGCCGTTTGTTAGTGCAATAAAGTTTTTAAATAAATAAATAAAGATATAACTAAGATTTAATATCTTATCTTTATTTAAAAATTATCAATGAAGGCAATTAGGACTCGTATTAGCTAATGCTTGCTATGGAAGAGGTGGGAAAGAGAAAACAGCAAATTATCTAAAGATGCAGTAACATGCTGTTTTTTTTTTGTTTCTTTGGACCTTGACTTGGTCTTATCTATTTATCACATATGAAAATCATACCACAATATGGCATTACAAACTAATTAACAGCTAACGATTAAGCAGGAAATAAAAGGTCAGCCTAAAGCCCATTAGCTGTCCATGTTTTAGATGGAAATTAGCGACACTGTCTTTACCTCGAGTAGGTTTAAGGTCTAAATCGTTAGAAGTTCGCAATTGATGTGTTGTTTATTTAGATTAACTGAAACCTGGAAAAAATTACGACACGTAATTTCCTAATTCTTTTGGACGTATTTTATGCTTTGGTGCAAAGAAATGATTAGCCAAAAATATATTTACAGATTAAAGTCTCTACGAAATGAGAAAAATATGATAACAGAAGATTTGGAATTGGAAATTAATAAATGGGGTCTAGAATCAGTTGGTGTAGTTGCATTGGGTGGAAGAATAGGTTGTTTAGACAGTAATTTGCCTGAAGACTCTCCAGCTAGGAAGCTTATACAAATTGTTAGAGATGTATTCGAAATTTCTGATAAACTAGATAACAAGCCTGCTATGTGGAGATATTTTGCAACCGCTGACTTTAAGAAAGCTATGAAAGTGTTTGACCATCAAATTGAGTAAGTAAAGCATAATGAATTTAAACATAAAAAAATATATTTATAATCAAATGCCTCATTAGTGTTTTCGTTGTTTAGTAGATACTAATATCTGTTTTAACATAGTACTTACTTCTATTATGTCTGTATACGATGAAGAAAAATGGCAACAACTTTTGTTACAAATATGATTCGAAATATGTAACAAAAAAATAAAAAATGTGGACATTTAAACAAAATTTAAAAAACATCGAGAACTTACAACATCGACACATATAAACTACAAACCAAACCGAATTAAAGTTTATCACTTATCTATTTTAAACAGGTTAACTAAGATATTTATAAAGAATGCGATGGACGATTACAAAAAGAGGAATACACCACCAGAAAACAGAGGTGTTCTGGAGAAACTTCTAGAAGTCGATGAGGACATTGCTGTGGTTATGGCCTCCGATATGTTATTTGCTGGTGTTGATACGGTAAAATCTTATAAGACATCTTATAAACTGTAGAGACACGTGGTTATTAACCTATTTCCTTTTATTTCCTGTTTTCCTTTTCATTATTGATGCTGTTTTCTTTTGGTTCTATACATGTATAATTTTAATAACATTTAAAATATTAATGTGGTATCTCGGAAATGATTACCATTTCGCAACAATATTATTGTTCGTAAAACAAGTTCATACTTACAATGACTGCCTCCTTTATTTTATTTGTATTTTTATGATATTACAGACTGCTCACACAATGCTCGGTATCCTCTACTTATTAGGTTCTAATAAAGAAAAGCAAGAAAAATTGCGAAAAGAAATACAATCAACAACTCCTCAGGAACGAAGACCATATCTTAAGGCTTGTATTAAAGAAGGTCTGCGTTTGATGCCGGTCGCTGGTGCTAATATGAGAAGAACTACCAAGGATTATCATTTAGACGGATATTTGATTCCAGAAAAAGTGAGTTTAGTTAAACAATACCACTGATAACAGAAATTGGCAATTGTTCATTCATAGTTATTAAGCGGCAAGTGGAATGCTCTACTAGACTATGTGTACTACTCTATACTATACTCTAATTATAGTACTACTCTGGATCAGCAAATGACCACCACGGAACAAATATTTTTCAATCTGTTTAGATTACTGTATTCTTATAAAAACTATTTATTAAATATCACAAATAAATGCTATGAATTCAATTTTTGCTTCGTCATCGACACGGTTTTACACCCGGGTTTTAATGAGCAGCAGATTGAGCAGATTGAGATTGAGTCGTTTCGTCAGGATGTAATTATGATATCACTTATTTTTTACATTTTTAAACGAAGCTATTAAAGCTGATTGTATCACTACTAATAAAATGTTTGTTCCAGATGAATGTAGCTTTAATGCATGAATATGCCTCAAAGATGGAATGTCAGTTCCCCAGACCAAATGAGTTTATTCCAGAACGATGGATAACTGATAAAGAAGACAAACTATATTATGGCCACGCCCATCCCATGGCGTACAATCCATTCGGGTTTGGAGTACGAATGTGTATTGGTAGAAGAATTGCCGAATTGGAAATTGAAACTTTATTATCAAGAATGATTGAGACCATTGATGTTGAATGGTTCGGACCACCTCCGGAGAGGAAAACCAGTCCTCTTAACTATGTTCTTGGACCTTATAATTTTATTTTCAACGATGTTAAGAATGATTAGATCTCTTGTATAATTATAATACAGTACGATCTCCTCAATCCGGCACCAATACAAGTGAATGAGCGCCTCGCCGGATAATTTATAGATAAAATGAATATGTACACTTATAGGTACATAATCAAGGTTTTTCTACGCAATATTATCTAGTACCTAAATAACTCTTAATATGTACACTATTGATTTGTTTCTAACTTCTAAGGGGCCGTTCCTACTTAGACGTGTGTCTGTTTTCTTTCTCGATCCGTCCAAAAGAGTCGGATATGCCAGCGACAGTACAATTTATATAACACTGTATACATTTAGACGGACCCGAGTAAAATAACGGATCAGGGTTTTTAGTCGGTCAATTTGCCACGGCGAAGAGCCGTCTAAACGCCCGGATCGGATATAGTGTGAATGAATCTGCCGAGGAGATTGCTCCAATGTTCCTCCCTCCTACTCCGCGGTCTGAACTCACTCTATGAATTTTATGTTTTGTACTATTATGTCCATTTAAATTCATCCAAAGTGGTCATCAAAAGAAGTTATTAAAATACTTTGTTACATTATTTCTTAATTCACCCATTAATCTTTCTCGTAGAATAGGGTGTACTCAATGTTTTCCTTTATGTACTGGGATATACGAGTAGTCATCATCCATCGTGTACGAAGAATGATCGGAGCCGGCCGGTGCATGTGTGAAAACTTACGCCTGGTTGCCGTCTTCCGTTTAGACAGACCGGTCTGTATAAGTGGGAACGACATCGGTCTCAAATTATTGATGAAAATGGTGGCAGGGCTTCTATACCCCCATGCCCGTGCCACGCGCGTTTGTTTTAGTTACTGATTACTGGACGCACCAGCATGCTGTAGTGCCAGATTAGGGAAATTGTACTGTATTTATTGTCTATACTAGCGGCACGCTATGATGGCTGTTTTGACGTTTGATTCGATCATGAAGTTTCGTATAATTTAATAATTACATTTGAAGGAACAATTGCTGTTCTTTATAGTGACAATTAAGAACAATAATGTGCTCATTCAAACGTAATTATCAATGTATACGAAACTTCACGATCGAATCAAACGTCAAAACGGCCATCATAGCGTGCCGCTGCTATAATTACAAAATTCCTAATGTAAATTATTTTTATTATAATAAATATATTTTAATTACAGGTTTCTTTATTTCTGTTTATCTACATAGTAATTATATTTTTATTCTTCAGCTTGTTTGTTGAGTGATTCAGATATCTTGTTATGTATTCAATGATAACGATTTTGCAAATCATGATTGTCAGACAAATTCAAGTTCGAGTGCAATCAATAATTTATGTATATAAATCTACATGGTAAATTATATATTTATATTTGTGAAAGGTTTTTTATTCTTATGAAACACATCTAATTTGGTTTTGGTGGCCGAAGAATAGCTGAACTGGAGATTGAACTGTTAATAATTTTGAAGTATAATGGGAAGGACCGTCTATTAAAATAGTTACTTAACTGACAAATTCGTTTGTTACGCCTTATAAATATGTAATAAATAATCTAAGTATTAGTTTTGTAACAAATTATGTAAATAAAATATGCCTACTTATATTGTTTATTATTATTATTATTCCCCATACGATTATTATTGTAGTTATGGATAGGCTTCCTATTTGTCAATACCTCAGAACAGAGAAACATAGAAAAAACATATTTCTTTGTTCTGTGATCAATATAATATAAATTATTTTAAGATTTAAAACTACAAATATTCTTTATGTATTTGTTTACTTTTATTTTGCACTTTACCTCTCATCTACATCGTCGGATCAACTTCCCAAAGGTATGACTAAAGGTAGAGAATGCCGTTGGCAATAAGTCTGCGTTTGTACCATTGTTAAAATAAATAAATATTTTATAATAGATAAATTGGATTTAACGCTAATTATTTGTACCAGACATTCACAATTTATCACAAATATAGGTAAGTACTAATGAATCAATCAAATTTTTACGCCTTAACTCCCACAGATCAGTCCTCCATCTTAACATAACTCATTCCTTTCCTCACATCCACAATTCTCTTTATATGAGCTATAGAGTAATGAGCTCTGCGGATCCATATTAATTATTAAAAAAAAAACAATGTTTTGGGTCATCCGCGATTTATCCTTCCACTTACTTCTGATTTATAAATCTCTTTCATCAATCTTTTCGATGTACCTTAAACATTTAACTCTGAAAATATCTTAAAACTAATGCTTTCTTTGTGTATATTTTTGAATAAACTTTTATTATATCATTCATACGATAAGTGATAAAGCATGATTTAAATAATATATCAACAACAATAATCTCTAGTAATTCACGACCGCGTTTGCTTGAAATTATGGACAACGAAGGTCATATCTATTTTGATATGTTGTTAGTGTAGACAAGAATATTAACAGCGACGGGTGTGCGGTTTGCATTATCAAACAACAAAATGTCTAAAGTAACAAAGATTGTTATTAACAATCGTATAACGCAAGTCCAGCCGCTCCTAAGGTAGGCAGATATGTATTTATTTATAGTAATAAAATAATATACAAAAGGCGTACTTGAATGCGTACGGTGAAAAACCGGTTCAAAATGTGCGGACGTAGATTTAATATTCTTAATCAACAATATCGAAGGACGAAAAAAAATATTGTTTTGTTCAAAAAATTCATTAAATATTAGTGTAATCGGAAGGTCCAATCAGGGCCGTCTTAAGCATATTCAGCGCCGGGGTGCGAAAGTCAAGGCTCCGCTCGCGTGGTCTCAGTGTAGTAGGTACCCATCGAAATTTATGGCGGTCGGCATGCGCCCCCTAAGACTCTGCGCCCGGGTGCACTGCACCCCTTGAACCCCCGGGTAAAGACGGCCCTGGGTCCAATCGTAGAAAGATTTATGACGACCCACTTGACGCATTAGTTAACACACAACGTGCTACGCGTAAATCTAAGATTTGATTCCCGGTCAGGACAAATATTTCTTTGTATTATTTAATAACTATAAATGGTATAAAATAAAATTTTGTTTGAAATAAAATAGGCAGATATGTGTTCCGAGTCTGACTGTGAGTGAAGGCAGAGAGTTTGTACAATCTGCTGATCCTTGGTCTTGGTGGTACAACCACTTTCAAATGCACAGACCGTGAAGTCGCTGAAAATTACCTATAGCCAACTAGGCTATAGGTAGTGCAGTAGCAGTTGCCCCGCATTTTAGAACCGCATTCCTGGTAATTTAAAAATATGCTCTAGTAATTAAAGAAGCTTTCCCGAAACCAAATATAGTTATAGAAATATTTGTCGTGAATCTTAAATCCGTTAAATTTAGACAATACTCGTGAATTATTTTATTGGAGACAAATTTATATTTTAGCCAAAAAAGATGGCAAACAACAGCTACAGCAAACCTAAAAACCTTAGAAGAGATGCCTGGTTTGAAACGTCTACCAATCATTGGGGTTCTACACCACTTCCTTCCCGTTATAGGTATGTGGTTATCTCATAGTAGACATGGATCTGAGAATCTTATATAATGTAATCTCGGTGTCTCTAATATACTGATTAAAGTGGCAGTTGTTTATTGTAGTTCTGGTAAGTTTAAAATTACACATGCATGTTGAAAAACAACAGTATATATTAAGCAGTAAACTAAATAAAATAAGCAGTGATTAAAAGCAAAATGATTAGATAGGTAGTTACGGGTAGGCGTTTAACAAATCGGAATAAGTGACTGACTTAGTTAACGGCTCAGGCATTAACTAAGTCATTAAAATACGGAATAATAAAAATGTTTTACACCCATAAGTTATTTAATGATGCTTATTTTTAGGCAAAGTTGGTATAAAACTAAATACATTCGACTTGTTTAAAACATTGGAGAGTCAATTTGGTACAATGGTAAAACTTGAAATTCTACCAGAGAGATCCATTGTCGTTATGTTTAATCCAGAAGATTATGACAAGGTTAGTATTGTATTAATAGCATAAGCATGAGAATACAAAATAAAATACACAGACAAACTTAGAGATAGTAAAGAATTATCTGATAAAACTAGTGAAGCAAATTATAAGTATAAAATAGAATTTAATACAATTGTAGTGTGATTTAATCTTATGAATGTTAAAGATTATATTTTAAATAACACCAACGCATTCTATCCACCGAATCGCAAAAGTCTTTGCAATCGACAAGTGGAATATTTACCAACCGAGAGTTCTCCACATCCTATAACCATGGATACTTTAAGCATATTTGACCGACATATTGACGGCGATTGAGGCAACCGTAAAATGAATCGTTTTTTTCAATCCTCAGTGCTTTTGGACTTGCCTTTGCTTACCATCAGATAATTCGAGGTCATATATCGCCTCTTAATTTATTACTAATTATAAGTCCGTTTGTTTCTGCAGTTATAATATTGTTCTGAAATATATTCGTTGTTTTATAGGTGTACAGAGCAGAAGAACATATCCCTTCAAGACCAGGTTTCAATACCATGACATATTACAGAACTGTTATGCGAAAGTCCATCTACGACGGTGTTTATGGATTAACTACTGCGTAAGTACATTTAGAACATCCAAATAGTGTGAAATATTCAAATTTAAAAGTACGAGAAGCATAAATGTAAATGACAATCGTTTAATGTTTTCAGTGAAGGACAGCAATGGCGAGAATTCAGAACGAAGGTGAATCCAGCACTTCTTATGCCAAAACTTGTAAAATTATACACGCCAACAATATCAGAAGTTTCTGATGACATGATCGAGAGGTTTGAATTACTACTACTACTTAAATACTACGCGAAATTAACAAATAAATTTATAATACAATCGTTGGTTTCTCCACAGGATAAAGAAATTTAAAGACGACCATGATTATATCAATAAAAATATGCACTTTGAAATGACAAAGTTCTCTCTAGAATCGATCGGAGTTGTTGCTTTGGGTACAAGGATTGGATGTCTTAAAGATGACCTTCAGGAGGACCATCCTGCTCGTCAGCTCATCAAAGCTGCTCTAGATATACTGCACCTTAGTTATAAACTAGAGTTCTTCCCTATACCATTCTGGCGTTTATTTAATACACCAAACTTTAAGAAAATCGTCGCTGCATATGATTCACAATGGGAGTAAGTAATTTATTTACAATTAGCCATAACCTAAAAGTTTACTGTTTTAATAAAAAAAACTCTATTAAACATTCCAGAATAAGTGAAATGTACATTAAAGAAGCAAAAAAGCAAATAGCTAAACGTAAACAAGATATTTTAGAGGAAGACAAGAGTGTTATTGAAAGGTTATTGGATGTAGACGAAAAGGTAGCCGTCATGATGGCTAATGAAATGCTTCTAGCAGGAATTGATACGGTAATTTAAGTTTGTGATATAACATATACTATAGATCGTCCTTATTGACCATGGAGAATGTTCTCACGAGCTTCTAAACTTCCTAGTCTTTATACAAGTCGGAGGAAGCATTTGTACTCTGTCGACCAAATTAGCAGTCAAACTAAAAGTCGAACAATTGACAAGTGGAGTGCTTTAACAGGCTATGTAATATCCATCCTATAAACATGGATTCTTTAAACAAAAAAAATCATCTTAGGCAAAACGTATTCTGAATCGGTATTTCAATCGTCGGCACCATCAAATATAAAGACTAAGATAAACAAATAATATTAACTTTGACGATACGCTTAGCGCTTTGCTTAGCACACCAGTCCTTTACGCTTAAGTCCCGGGTTTGAATCCCAGTCTGAACAAATATTTGTTTCATAGCTTTTATTTGTAATATTTAATAATTAGATACAATATCACAAAACATAGTAAATAATAAGAAAGGCGGATATTTGCTCCGGGTTTGGTTGTTTAACGGTGGTGCCTAGTCTGCCGATCCGGGGAAGTACCAACACTTTCAAGTGTATACACCGTAAAGTGACTCAGTAGCGTTTCGGAATTATCTTGAAAGTCGCCGGTTCCAACTAGGGCGACATAGTAGATGCGACTGCTACAGCAGTTATCTACTGTACTCGCATTCATGGACCGCACTCCAGCTTAACAACAGAAGGGGGGTTTTGACACATGTTGAGCCAAAGAATTTACGTTCCATTTTAGCTTGCTATTAGTCTATCTAATAATTAATAAGGTCCAATATTTTAATGACCACATTTTAGCCGTTTTTGAAATTTCAGGTTGCATTTACAGTATTAGGAGTCTTGTACAATCTAGCAAATAATTTAGCTAAACAGCAAATTCTAAGAGAAGAGATTCGTTCTGGGGAAACAAGGAAGCCATATTTAAGAGCGTGTATCAAAGAAACTTTGAGAATATGGCCCGTTGTACCTGGGAATTTGAGGAAAACAACTAAAGATCATGTTGTTGGAGAGTATTTAATACCTAAAGGCGTACGTATTTTGAAACTATTTATCTAAAACTATCAATATTAAATGGTATTTTCACCTATAATAGTATGAGAATAAAAGCTTAGATATCAATATTCTTATTTTAAAAGTATAATAATAATAATAATGCATCTAGTCTAGATGGTACATAAATGCTGTGCTTAGATTGCTAGATAGTTTGTATTTACTCGATTTTACATAATATATAATGTATTATTTAAAAGGTGTATATATTTCTAAATCCTAAAACTTTAGACAGACAATACATGGTCGACATAGTGACGGCGACTGAAGCAACAGTAAGCTGCATCGGTTTGATCAACCGTCGGCGTTCTACTTCCTCGTGTTTACGGTCAAACAAATCAAGAGCAAAAATACCGAAGCAATTAAAAAAAAACTGGAATAATTTGGCAATGTAAAAGATCCCAGGAAGGCCAATTAATAATAAATGTACTGGTTTTTTAGGTAGATGTGGTTTCACCAAATGAAGTCCTATCAAAATTAGAAAGACATTATCCACGACCATTAAAATTTCTACCAGAAAGATGGATAGCTGAGAAAAGTGATCCATTGTACTATGGAAATACCCATCCGGTGGTGACACAACCTTTTGGCTTTGGTGTACGCATGTGTATTGGCCGAAGAATAGCTGAATTGGAGATCGAAATGTTAATATCAAAGATTGTTGATAATTTTGAAGTATCATGGGAAGGACCGCCTATTAAAGTAGTTACTAAAGTGACAAATACGTTTGTTACGCCTTATAGTTATAGATTTAAAAGCATAAAATAAATAAATAAATGTGATTAAAAAGGATTAGTGACTTTTATTATTGTAGACCTTATTGACTGACATTGTTATAAGTAACATTTTTTTTGCATGAGTTTTTTTATTACCAAGGTACATTAGTACTTAAAAACGTTGTCTTTTATGACTCTACATATAACAGTAAACTGCCTGATGTTAAGCTAAAGTACGGTCCATGAATAAAGGCGAGTATACTTAAATAACTCCAAGTAGCTGATGACTGATCCCAAATTCGACTAAGTACTAACGAACAAATAAAGGACATCATTCATTTTGGGCTTTTATGTACTACTTTTGTAGTGTCTAATTACAAAAAAAAAAACTTAAATGGTAGTTTCAATATATGTGTTGATGAAACTAAAAACTATCTTGCTTTTAATTGCTGTACAATTGAGTTATTTGGAAAGTAAGATATAGATTATCTATCATGTGTCAATCACAAGGCACGCCATATTAACAGTTCTGCTTTGAACTGTCATAATAATAGTTTGATCATTTTGCACACCCAAACTATGCAATCTAAAGGATATTTTCTAATTACATTGTAATATTCGTACATTAAACTATTTAAAATGTATATGCGTTAATACAATTAAGCCCAAGTCCCCATACAAAATGAATGATGTCATTTCTGCAATTTCTTTACTGCATCTACTTACCACTGATAATTTAAACCATTTAAAACTAGAAATAAAACTCTAAAGTATCATAAAGGTTTTCTATATTTAGCCTGTATCCACACTCTGTACATCATTAACATCTTTCCACGATTCACTTGTAATCTGCGATCAATTAAATTTTGCTCCTCAATAAACCCGGCTGTTTTAAACAAATTAGTAATTTCCTCTTGAGTGAAGAAATAAACTCTAGTTTTGTCGCCTCTTGCATAGAAATTTTCTGATATACATCTTCCATTTTTGAATCTAAGCTGGGCTAAATCATATCTTCCGTAATCTCGGAATACAAGTAAACCACCTGGTTTCAAATATTTGTAGATGTGGTTTGCGACAATTGGCATTCTGTAATTATAGAAGGATTATTGTTGATGAAAGTCGGTTATTTATATCTATTTTATTATTATTATTAAGATTAGACATCTGACACATTAGACTGGTAGCATAGGGAATGCCAACGAGTGACAAAATTGTTTAAGTTTTAAAAAGTGTTAATTGAAGTGGGTAATACAAAAAATATTTAGTTACTACATAAGATCTCTTACAAGTTTCTTAATAAAATATACTCTCTTACAAAAAGTAAGTTTTGTTTGTAAGTTTAGATAAACATTCTTAGTACAACAAAAACATTAAAACGTACTGTAGTTTAATATGAGGTAAGGTGCTATCATATTTTGGGCCACAATAAAAAATGAACCTAAAAATAGTATCGCCACTCATGAACTAATGAAATTTATGCTTTAGGTGCTTAAGGATGACAGTTTATCAAATCTATCAATCAAATTGATACACCTTTTGTTTCACCCCTCATTGCACCCTCCCATTGCTTTCCTTGCATCCACAATTCTCTTCATACAAACTCTATGGTTATGGGCTCTACTTCTATTAACTTGTTCGAAATCCAATTATTAAACCTATAAGGTTTGCCACTCAGTCTGATCTGATTTTAGAATAAGCTTAAAAGTTACCAGATTTTCACCAGGCTATAACCAGGATAAAACTGCTACTTGCAAAGATTTATCAAGCCAGCAGTTCACTTCGCACTCATTGCTTAAATTCCAGCTCAACATAACTTAATGTGCTAATATAAAAAAAATATACTTACTTTAAAGGCTCAATAGCACTCAAAACGAAAATAAGTACAATAATATCCAAACTATTCTCTTCAAATGGTACATCCCAATTATCTGTTGTTGCGTCCAAAACGAAGACATTACATCTTTTTGTATCATAAAGTGAATTCTCTTTCATTATTTCAATAGCTCTTGCGGAAAAATCACAACCATAAATGAATAAATTTGGATCTTCGCTGTATTGTAAAATCGGGAATATTGTATTTCCGACACCACATCCTATTTCAAATATTAATCTTTTATCTTTGTTTTTATTAGAATTTTGAATAGTGGCCTCATCTAAATTTGAAATTGTAATTTCATTTTCTTTTAAATTTGGAATAGTGTCTTTATATTCTTTTGAAATAAGTATATCAGATTTATTTGAATTTGGTATAACAGTTTCATTTGTATTTGGGATTGTAGATCCAATCTGTGTGGAGTCCTCAGGGTATATTCTCTGTGGTGCTTTAGTGTTGTCTGGTGCAAGCTCAGGAAACTCAGTGAACAGCCAGTGACGATCTTTGAAAAATCTGTAATTTTATATTTTTTTTCTAAAATTGCTGTAAGACTAAACTTTAAGATTGATTGTTGATTGATTGGAATGATGGTGTGTAAGTGCATTCCCCATTTACACTCTTCAGTACTGAAGCTTAATTAGGGCTGTGTTTCAAATATGAATATTTTTTAAAATCATTTCCAGAATTCTGGGATTGTGAGTCAGCTTCAACTGGTTAGGGTGATTTTGCAGACTGGCCTTATATATTTACTTATATCTATTTATTAAAGTTGAATTTAGGCAAACCAGTGAACCAAGCCTGTTTATTGGTAGTAGCAGTACTAAATTAATTAAATGAAGAATATGTCACAGTTATAATTATATTTTTACTTTGATTTAAATTATTGTAACCAGAATAATTTCCTGCAGTAGTGGAGGTGTGCACATGTCATGCTTCATGCATTTCTCCACTACCACAGGAACCCTACTAAATTAAGCTCCATGCCTGCGCAAATTTATGAATAGGCGCAATGGACTGCCTCAATGTGCTAGAGATGTGAATAAAATATTTATCAATCAATCAATTAATTACATTGTCACACCTTTTTTTCTACAGGGATAGGCAGAGACAATGGAGCACCACTTGCTACAATACTGACACAACTCCCTCGCTTCCTTCACATTCACAATTCCCTTCATGCAAGCTCTACGGTTATAGGCACTAGAGGCAACATAGCTTTCTTAAGGATGTCTTGTTTAATGTATCCATTAATATAAAATATTTATTATTTACCTATTTTGATGAATATCATAGAATGCATCCCAATGTTTGTCAGCATTTTCTTCTAAGCTCTGAACTACTTCCTCACTAAATAATACATTGGAATTTTGTTTAACTTTAACTTTTGCTGCCTCTTCCTGTTCAGAGTCCCATTGTACATTATCCCTGAAAAATGAAAACATAATTCACAATCAAATTTGTTGTTTTTTTCTTCAATTTATCTTATTAAGGATTTGTTGCAGACAATTTAAAGAGTGTAAATATATTAAATTTAAAACGTTAAATTTATTTAACGCAAATAAGTAGGTAAAGTAACTTTGGTATTTATTTCTGTCCCTTATAAAAATGAAGGATGTGTGAACTACTATAGCTCGCAATATAATTGCTTGTCGTAATTACTTTTAAATTATAGGGCTAAAACGGTAGAAGAATCTTGTACCAAGCTTTAAATAGAAAAATTTTATCCTTAACAACTAGATGCCAAATCATATTGGATTTGTGGATTGTTTCAAAATAAAAAACATCGTACCATGCATTGTGTTTAAAAACTTCTTCAGCATTTTCTAAATATCGATTCCCGAATTGTGGACGTTTTTCTGGATCTGTGTCTTCCATTTACACTTATACTAATAAATAATTAAATAATCTTGTTTAATGTTAAAGTTTACTACGAAATATAACCTTAAAACATGCTGACATAAATAATGACAAATGACAACTCTTAATCCGTACAAATTAGAAATATAAGCTATGGTTTGTACTTGTATAGGTTAATAGACTTTTTGACATTGCTGTATTATATGCCTTAGCACCAATAGTTGATTGGTTTGTTTTGACAAAAATGACAATTTAGTGTGCGTTTAGAAATCGCAACAATAAACCCAAAAACCTGTCACGTCTCTATTTTCATAGGGATAGGCAGAACAGTGGCGTAGCGTGGCGAGGGCGAAGGGGGCGGCCCGCCCCGGGCGGCACATTTAGGAGGCGGCAAAATTAAGAAAAACTAAAGTAAATCGTTAAAATTGAAACCTGAAATTCATATTTTTGTTGTACCTATGATTGAAATTCCTAAATAAGGGGGCGGCAATTTTTTTTTATCGCCCCGGGCGGCTGACTCCCACGCTAAGCCACTGAGGCAGAACCTTAAAAAATAATTTCGTCAATCACAAAACAAGATGAAATCATATCATTATCTAATTTTGTTGTAAACGAAAAATCTTTGTTTTCTAAATAAGATAAAGTAGATATAATTAGGTAAAATGTGTAAGAAATTAGGTTTTTCCTTATTCTACTGCTTCCTTTACATCCACATTTCTTTCTAATATGCTCTAAACAAACTGTTAATATCTGTTCAAAACTTGAGTAGTATTAAACGAACTAAGTTGGTTACAATTTCGATTAAACATGTTCAATACAGGTGCAGTTTGTAAAGTTGATGTTTGTACTTTAGTTCCTATCATAAGACCTACCAATCGGTTAACACCTTGTTAATATATATACACTTTGTCTGATATACACTTTGTTAAGTACGAAGGGTAAGTGGCAAGCGCATAGCAACTTATACTACTAACGCTTCCTTCAGTAAAGGAGCAGGGCACCCTCCCGCAGTGCTCCACTAACGCAAGAATTTACTCAGTAAAGCGTTATGAATGTAGTTTTATTGTTTTTTGAAATAAGCCCTTAAGACCAAGGTAGATATTGTAGCTCGACATACGTGGAGGCACCCTGCCTGATATAAAGTGGAGGCTACAGCTGCTTCGCATTAACTTTCCCGGCCTAGTTGGAACCGTCAACTTTTAAAGATCATCCTGAAACTCGACTAATAAGTCAATAAAAAAGTAATAAAAGTTAGAGAGCCTTTGTAGAGTGTGACAATGAGGCCAATGCGACATGAATAAATAAGTTTTTAATTTTATTTATTGTGACTCGATATATAACAGCACCCCGCTTGATGTTAAAAACAAGTGAACATGGTGAAACAAGCGAGTGATCAGTGTAGTCACTTATCACTCGCACTTCTAAGTTAAATACATTAGTCATGAATGTAAATCAGGCTTCGACGTTTACTGGTGACAAGCCCAACTTAGTATTTAGGACACTATTGAACGTGAACTAGGGAACATATTGTAACATTGTATAGATAAGTTTCACAAGTAAATAAGAGTACATGTTATAGAATCCGCTTTGAAAGGTCGAGGATGATAGACTGTCGTTGAATCGGCAATCGAACTAAAATGTTCAGTGCGTCGTTTCTTTGTAGAACTATTAACAAGTGTAATACTTTACCAGCCCATGCGTTCTCCCTAACCTATAAAACATTGAAATATTCTAAAAAAAAAGTTTTAATTAAAATATTTCTGCTTATTTTTTCTTATCACATGATCGTTAACGTCCAAATTATTAGTACTTCAAGATAAAATGATTATTAGTAGTATTAATTCTCTTTAATTAACTCATTAATATAAAATAAAACACATTCAAACTTTTCTATTCTTTCTTACTTTTCTAAAACTTCATCCACGATTTAATAGTATAGAACGAAGTTAGATATATAAAGAGTGTTTTCTTTGTCATTATAAGAGGATTATTCGTCTAATCGAGTACGACACTGTGAGTGCCACAAAAGGCATTCTGAAACCATCCCTTCGCATAGCGTCTAGACATTGGATTCCACTTCCTTAGGAGCTCCTAAATACCTACTGAACTAGTTCGTTCTGACGTTATAGATAGAACCTCCATTAGAGAGAAGTCGGTTGCTTAAATTCAAAATACAGCGGTTGAATTAATAAAATGTACAAAACAAATTACGAAGTGTGATAGTTACCCGCTAAAACCAGTGAATTATAAAATACTTTCTGGGTTTTTAAGATTAGTTTTTTTACATCTACCGAGACCTACAATTACTACCTAGAATAGTTTAAGTGTATTTTCAATCATATAAATATTATCTATTTTTAATTAAAAGAAGAAAGCTTATTTGTAAAATAAAAGCCCTTTTGCCCATCGCAAACACAGGTATAATGTAGGACCACATGATGCAACTAAAAACAAAAACATACGGCTGAATTGTATACCTCCTCCTTTTTTGGAAAGTCGGTTAACTATCGTATAAAGGAAATGACGCAGCGTAGGACGTCCACCCACGAGAAAAGGGTAGTAGGAAACTGCTGGATGCAAGCCGCTTGCAACAGGCTACTGTGAAGTTCGCTAGGGGAGGCTTATGACTGTCAATCGATCAGTTCATTTTCCACATCTATGTAATAATCTGAAACGTCCTTAGTGCGTTTTTATTTTTACACCCGCTGTGGGAGTAATGGGGTGGCGGGTCGTGGAGGCTCCACAAACAATTCTCGAGGATATTGAACGGCGTGCGTTGGAAATGCATTGGCTGTGGCTGCGTAGAATGGAAAGCTTCACGACTCATTGCGCGGCAACTAATGTGTGAAGATTGATAATAATACACGTTTTTGTTGCTCTAATATAAAAAGTTTAAATTCATATTCAACATGTATGCATGTGTTTGAAATTATAGCTCTGTATTATTTATATTAATAGCGAGAGATTTGTGTCACAGCCGTAGCAAGTGGCGCTCCGTTGTCTCTGCCTATCCCTGCATTGGGCAGCCGTGAAATAACTCGGTCTTTTCAGTCGCCGTCACTATTGAACCTCCTCTTGCTTATCATCAAGTGAGGTCAAATATCGTATCACAATAAAAAAAAAAGTTGAATTGGATCCTTAACTTCCTTATCAGTTTTATTTTTGCCCTACAAAAAATCGACCCCAATTCTGAATTTTGTAAAAAAAAAACTTAAGTATCTTGGCCAGTATAGTGACTGCGACTGATGCAGCAGTGAGCTTAATCGTGTTTTCAGTCGTTGGCGCTCTTGGGCTTCCCCTTGCATACCGTTAGGCAAGTCAAGGTCAGATGTCGCGGCTTAGTAATCAAATTCTTGGACAGTACTCATTTTCTCGTTACTGAGTAGAGGCATGAAACTATATTTTATATTAAAGAGGTGGATAAATAAACATGATGATGAAAACTAGTTTATTACATTTTATTATAATTAATGTTTATACAATTAAAGTAATTGCATTTTACATTGCTTTAAATAACTAAAAGAGTAAATATTAAATACGGAGTAACTTTATCACGTTTTAATGCGAACGGAAATTGAATTTGTGAAAGCATCCACTATATTTTAGTTTGAGATTGTGTTATTTAAACTAAAATATAGTGGAATTCTAAATAGTAAAATACTAAAATAAAACTAAAATTATAGTTAGAAACGTTAAAGCTTGAAAAGAAAATCGGCCCCGTCTTGGGACTAACTTGAATCAATAAATAATGAATTCGTCATGTCTTAATTCTGAAAGGCAGAGACAACGGAGCTCCACTTTCTACGATCCTGACACAACTCTCTCGCTTCCCACACATCTATAATTTTCTTTATACATACTCTATAGTAAGATGTTCTGTAGATGTTCCTATTTTAATTACCAGATTATTTATTACAGTAACGAGTACCACGAATATTCCTTAACGGTCTCAAACACTATCCTATATAATTTAGCAAAATATTAACGTCCGATATTATGGAATGTCATCTGTTGTGGTCGGATGGTAAGTGTTGAATAGACTCCATATAGACTCCTACATAGACTTCAAACTATTAGACCCAGCACCGCTTTTAGGGTCTGTTGGCCCCTAGCTTACATCTGCGGTGAGAGCCCCATTTAACGTATAAAATAGATTAATATATTTCAAAGTTTAATTTATTTTAATGAATAATGCTTAAATTTTGGGGCTAATTAGACCTTTCTCTAGAAATTTCATAAACGTTAATCTAGAGTGTGATACACTAATTGAGGCGACTGCTACTACAGTTAAATAATCGTTGGAACTTACAAGCTGATCCCGAGATGCGACTCAGTACTACCACTATGTAAGTGGTTGTACTACCGGATCTATCTACTTACCAGTCTTGAACAACCCGACCTGAAGTAAATATCCGCCTGTTTTTTTTATTATTATTAACAAATATATGTAATACACAATCTGAATAAATATTACAAATAAATGCTATGTAACAAATCTTTGCTTCGACCAGGAATTGAACCCGGGACTGCTTGAGCGGACTGGTGTGTTACCAAATAAGCCACGCGTGTCATTAATATTAACGTACGCGTTGTAATTAACTGATTCTATCGGTGTACTCTTTCTTGACCGTTCTTGTCTATCAGAGTATTTCTCCCATGTGGTGTCTAGTTGGATGTAGTATATAGTCTGTGTACTCACATGAATGGATGATGTGTCTTCATCGCTCATAATCTCCAAGTAACTATGACAAAGTCGGGAGTTTGCAAGGAAAATATTAAGCTCCTTTTGGATATTTTATTGCGTACTTGATCCTTCCTTTATGACTGGACAGACCTTTCCAAATTTTCGTAAGAGGTTGTCAACTAGCGCTTAACTGAGAAGGTTCTTGCGCTATTGGAGCATTGCAGGAGGGATGTCTTTTCGTTCACATAGCACCCCTCCCCCGTCGCTTCAGTACGGCAAGAACGTAATTAAACGCTATGGCTGTAGTTTTAATAAGTATTTTCCTAGATTTTGCGCGAACATTGATTAATGAATTAAAATAAATTTTATGCGGCTTACTATCGCGTTTATTTTGGTTTTGGTATTACATTTTTTTATTATTCCGACGTTCCGGCTTTGCAGCCATCGTGGTCACGAAGAGAATAATAATCAATCAAATTGTCACGCCTTTTTCCCACAGGGATAGGCAGTGACAATGAAGCGCCACTTACCACGATCCTTTTTTTATTAACAAATATTTTCAATATTTATTTTTGAAATATTTGTTGCCGGGAATATTTCAAATTCAAATTGAATATATTTGGTCCGGGAATCGAACCCGGGACTTTACGCGCAACAAACCAATCGCTAAACCGTCCGTCCACGCCTGTCGTCAATCCTGACACAACTCCCTCTCTTCCTTCACATTCACAATTCTCTTCATACAAGCTCTATGGTTAAAAAAATGTAAAATCAATAACCAAAATAAACGCGATAGTTAGTAAGCCGCATAAAATTTGTTTAATTCAGTTTTTATAAGATTATTTTTCATTAATACATACAAAAATGTGTAATATCCAATTTATTTTATTATAAGTATAGTATTTATCATTTCTTGTCAATTGCACTAAGGAGCAGCGCGGTGGATGCATTTCACAATATATTGGTTTTGTTTTATTACTTTATGTGGAACTTTAACAAAAAAATCTTAAAAGAAATAAAAAATTTAATAACAAAAAGATATACTTTTTAGAAATTATTCCACTTGTATTATTATTTTATTATTAAGTATACATTTCTACACTAAGCTACTAAAGTGCTTGTATCATAGAAACAGGACAACCAAAGTACATATATCAAAGATACATTGTTACCAGTGAGTGGTTTCGAACCCGTGCCACTCGGCTTACGTAGCCATTGCACTGCCACTACACCACGGTCGCCTTAATTATTCCATAAATACTTATTGACGACAGTTTTTAAATGAAAAACTAATATATTGTATTCTGAATCCTTAACTTATAAAATTTTGTGAGTGTAAATAAAAATTGACTTTTTAAAAGATAAATGAATCCTAATTAATATAATATATAGTTTTTGCAAGTGACTGTCATAATTGTAACCGTGTAATTTTAAGAAGTGACTATAATTTCTTTGGCCGGCATAGTGACGGCGGCTGAGACAGCCGTGTACTAAATTTTTTTACACGGACTGAAAGCCGTTTCAGTCGTCGGCACTTTTGGATCTCCTCTTGCTTATCATCAGGCAGGTCGATGTCAAATGTCGTGTCACAATAAAAAATAATTGTATACACCCCAACGGGGTACATGTATGTTCAGTTTATTAATGTTCCACCTATTAATACTCATGTTATGCAATTTTATATAAATAAATAAATAAAGATTGATTGGTGTGTTTTCCAACGTGCTGCGCAATGGATCATTGTGCAGATTACAATAATAATTAAAATATATTTAAATAACAATGTAAATTACAAAACGCGTATATCCAATGGCGTTGCATAAAAATTCACATTCGTATAAAAGTTTGGCTCTAATCCAATGTTTCAGAGAGAATCTTCAGGCGCTGTTGGAACCATGTACCATAATCGAAATGATACGAGAATATTCTATAGACACAGCTTAGCGTTATTGTAATAAAAAATCTTATTGAACCAGATTCGATATCGATTTTTATTTTATGAACTCTTTATTTAAACATTTGTGTAATAAACGACATAAGTATTAGGCCTTCGATTAAAAATGTTTCATATCTCTCTCAGCCATATTATCTATTTTTTATTATTTGTAAAACTTTTTGTGCTAGATTTAAACTGTTTTTATATATTATTTGTTATAAATTCTAATTGAGCTTATTATGACTTTTGGAAATCATGGTAGAGTCAGACAATGCGCAAGAGTCGGAAGGCCTATGCGAAATATATAATTTGATTAGTCTCCAATGATCTTCAGCGATTTTTGGCCACCATTACCAGGTCGACAGTCTATCTTGTGGATAGACGTCCTACTTTGAGTGTTTGTACTTTTTTAATATCATATTCGTATTTTTTTTGCATTTTTATACTAAGCTACTAAAAGTGTATAATAGAAACAGAACGACCCAGGTACATATATCAAAATTACAAGTCTCGGATTGCGAAACTATTGCACTACCACCACACCACGGTCGCCTTATGTAAGTATTTAAGTAGATATAGCAAAGTGCTCTTTGAATTTGTTACCATATCTATATGGGGTTGTAAAATTTAAATTAATAACAATAAAATGTAATTTATTGTGATAATTGTGCAGGAGTTGGTAGCAATTAGCGGCAGCGACGGCGAGGCCTCTAACTTATTGAGAGTCGCGCACAAGGGCCATCTGGCGTCGCTCCAATGCTCCACTTCTAGTGACACACGAAATTTTCACTCATTTTTAGGCAACTTGTGAACAGTTTAAATGTGTGCCAAATTCAACCTTTAATTTTTAACAACTTACTTTATTATTTTTATTATTTAGAACATTCTCACATCCTACTCGTAAGTCCCACATCACTCATAAAACTGCGGGGTTAGGTTGGCAAGTTAAAACGATTATCGTCTCTCGTTGGCGATTGTCAAAATAATAAAAGCTAGGCTTAATCCAATAAAACGAGACTATTAATCGTTGTGACGAATATTTTGATCATACGTTTGATCATTATCATCAATAATCTCATTTTGGTGGATTCAGCCTAGCTTTTATTATTTTGCCAATCGTCGACAAGAGACGATAATCGTTTTAACTTGCCCAACCTAACCCCGCTGAATGTAGAAACATTGAAAACGTCTTTTTATTTATTCATTAAATTTCTGACAAAGACATACAATTTTATAATCATTATAAAATACTTTATGCCGTCTTTTTTTGTATAATTACCTATATACTTATTTTTGTTTTTATTCTTTTAATCCACGACTCGACAACGCATTCTTTGCTAATATAGATGTTGTATCGTGATCGTGATCAACCTTTAAAATTAAAAACTAGGTTACTATATTTCATCATTTAAATTATAAAAATATTAAAAGGGCAATAGTTATGTCAGCGTAATCTAATAACCAAAACAAAAGCATCATCTTATCGATATCAATAGAATGTGTAAATTGTCTTTATCAGTCTCATAAAACTGGTGACCTCTTAAAATAAATTAGATTATTTTTATTGCTAGAAATAAAAATAGGAATAAATTTTAACGAATTTCAGAATAACTTTTTAACCCTAGAACTGTAAATAAATGATTTGTTGTTATTGCTCAAAGCACCCATATAATATAAACCATTGTCAATAAGAATTAAATTAGCATCGACCTAAACTTAGTGTTGTTATTATCTGAACAAAGTTTTTCGTCTAGCGACGCACCACCACAAATATTTAACTCGATACGCGCATTTTTTTACTTTAATAACAACGTTTGCACCAAACACTTTCCTATAATATTTCCTATTATAGGATATCTTTATAAATAATACTTACATGGCTTTGATAGCAAATAACCAGACTGTGATGTGGTCAAATGCACTCTGGCTGAACTCCAATTTAAGATGAGCATCTGTTTTTAACTACAAACAATTTTTTTTTCAATAAAAAGAAAAATTAAATTTTTGGGCAGGTATAATTCATTAATTCAAATCCTTTATTGCACCAAAATAAACTTTAAAATAGATACATAGGCGAGTTTATTGCTTATTAGGCAATCTATAACATCAACTTTGGGATGATGAGAAATTATGGGCAGGGTGCAAATATACTACAAACTACAGATATATAAATTACATACAAGTATCACAAGTATTTATTAATGTATGTATTATGTAATGTATTAATGAAATTGTAGTTTGTAGTATATTTGCACCCTGCCCATAATTTCTCATCATCCCAAAGTTGATGTTATAGATTGCCTAATAGGCATTAAACTAGCCTATGTATCTATTTTATAGTTTATTTTAGTCCAATAATAGATTTGAATGAATGAATTATACCTGCAAAAAAATATTAATGCGTCAGGAAAGTTAAACATGTAAGGTTCCCTTACGTTTTTATATATATTATAATTGATTTATAAAACATTTTGAATATAAGGTAAATTATTAACACCATAATCATATATAGTCTTTTATCTTTCAAAATAAGACTAGATTTACATAAAATTCTAATGAAAACTCCATGAACCATACCCGCAGGCTACAATGTAGCGACATAATAAATATAAAATAAAAATTTTAAAGGGTAGCTTACAAAGTTTCATACCATAACTTGATCATAAAAACATAGGTAGTTAGATCGACATGACTTGAATATTAATGTATTTCTTTGATGAATATGCAAAACTAAAGATATAACGTAAGCTAGTTAGTTTGAATTTACAAGTGCTATAAATCTAGCAACCCCCTCAACTAGTACTTTCTGCTTATGGCACTAGGTATTGTAGGCCGATTAATGCACTAAGTTTTAAACGTAAGATACTTTTCAACTTATAGCTAACTAAGTATTGTACAAATATAATCAGTTTGGAAAGCCACAGCTTCACCACTCCCATCGACAAAATAAATATTTGAACAATAAATTAATACATACCTAATATTTGCTTTTATTAGTGTTTGTACCTAATTATGTTAATTTTGAATCTGAGAGCTGGTAATTTAAATGTATAAATAATTATAAGGTGCCCATTAATAGAAGTTGCACTACAAGAGCTGAAACTTGAGTAAGTTTGTCGACCACGCAGGGAAAACTTCGTTTTTCATTTAATTTCTCTCGAACGAGCACAGCTTACAATATTTTTAGTGAAACCAACTTTCAAATAAATTTGTTATTACTTGTCGAGTCTGTGTCTCTGACATTTTATTTTATATAAAGAAGCATAAGCAATTTTAAAATTATCCGCATGCCTCGATGCTCGTGTATTAACATTCTTTAAGGTTATTTTGTTTTCAAATTAAAATTTAACATATAAAGATATACGAGTAGGTCTTGAGGTTGAGAGGTTTCTGTATGACCGAACTAAAGAAATACCCCACAAATACTACTTTTCATCCCGTCTGAAGTATTAAATTGATTGGTGAACACTATCTTAAGTAATAATCTATCGGAAATAGATTTTGTTTTTTTTTATTAACTTTTCCACCAAAATGGCTGGTTGTGTTATAGACACTGGTTACTCAAAATAATGTTATTAAAGATACGTTTAACAGTGATAAGCAGAAAGTTGGTAGTTATTTGCCTTTTAAGTGTACAGACTGCCGGTTCCAAATAGGCCGGCATAATGGATGCGACTGCCACTTGCAGTTATTTAACTGTACTAGCAGTCGCATATTCTGGGACCGCATTCCATCTTAACATGGATAACTGTCTAATGTAGATGCATTTTTTTTTATGTCTAATGTTTAAATCACTATTTTTATTATGACTTGACATTTGACCTCGACTTGCCAGAAGAGGTCCAAGAATGCCCATGCCAAAAAAAACGAGTTGGTTTACGATTGCCTCAGTCCTGTCACTATGCCGGCCAAAAACCAAAATGTCGCTTTTTTTGAATTCCGAATCCGTTATATATACCTATAAAAAACACGGTTAAATTTAATGTAATACTCCTCAGCGTACGTAAAAAATACCGATTATTTTCCTCTTACTTGCAACAGGTTGTTCTTTACCAATGTAACATTTAGTGACATTAGTGGGCTTCCAATGCAAACCCACGTCTTATAATTGGCTTAATACGACCGCCCGTTGCACAATAAGTTCACATCAATTACTGATCAAGGGATTACACTAACGACATGTCGTGTTTGATTTTAGTTTATCTGTGTACTGCAATTGTGTTTATACAACTTCAAATGCGGTTAATCGTTATTTTTTGTTGTTGTAAATTACAACTGTTAAATTACTGATGTGAAGCTGAAGTCATCATCATCATCATCACCAGCCAGAAGGCGTCCACTGCTGAACATAGGTCTCCCTTAGAACGCCATTTCGAACGACAAGATGCCAGTTGCATTCACCGGTTATTTGTGACTTTCACTATGTCGTCGGTCCAACTACGCTACCTACGCTACGTCTTCCGGTCGTAAGCTAAAGCACAGTGCATGAATTAAGGCGACTGCTACTGCAGTTACATAACTGCAAATAGCATTCCGATACACTATGTCGGCTGATTCTGAAAAGCGACTAAGTCAAATAATAACTAAGTCAATTAACGTAACACGTAAATCTGTGCAAATAACCACCAACTGTCTGCTTACCAATCTTAAGTTGATGCAAAATGACTATATTCAATCAATCAATCAAATTGTCACAGGATTTTCCCACAGGAATAGACAGAATAAATGAAGCGCCACTTGCCACGATCCTGACACAACTCCCTCGATTCCCTCCCATTCACAATTCTCTTACGCTATCCGGTTATGGACACTAAGCAAACCAGCTTTCTTGAGGATGTCTCTAATTTGGTCAGGAAACACTCTTCCACAGTGATAATTGGTTTTGAGAAAATAATTGTGACCGTGAGTTGATTCTCAATTGTCTCAGAGTCAGAGTGCATGAAAATTATTATTAATTTATTGTAGAAAAAGTTATATTCTGGCTAAAAAAACGTTTTTCATATCCGCAACTCGTTTAACATGGTAATAGCTGATTTAAACAAACATTTTATACCTCTTCAAACAGACACAAAATACACACTTTTACATAAATAAATAAAACCAATAAATAAACGCGTGAAACTTTTACTTTTATAAAGTTAAATGTAAAATATTTATTTAAACGTGTCTGGTATAAAATAAATTCCACATTCGTCTAAAATGGAAGCAAAACTTATTCAATCGATATCGTATTGAACAGTCGCATGAGGGATTCAGGGAGCTGAAGGTAAGGTAGCGTTCCGGCGCACACGATAAGGTCTGATCTGCGGAAGACAGCGAGCAGGCTTGCAAGCGCAGACGGGATCGATATTGCAACGGGGGCTCGCACCACCACGCTCCCCCTTGGGTCCCCTTTTTCGGTGATAATCCTCAAACTCGACAATTAATTTATTAGGAAAAGTAAATAATAGGTTTTGTTTGCCATTGTATTTGTAAGTCAAAATAGATGACTTGTGACTTTACATGTGACCTCGACCTGCAGTTTGTGGCTGCCTCAGTCCAGTGACTCAGTCGGCATAGTGACAGCTCACCATGCCGACCGGAGAGTTGGTAGGTTACTTCTGAAATTACTGTTAAAATTACATTCGCTAAGTTAAAGAGTTTTATTGCGCTACTCTTAATTATTATTATCATCTTTATTACTCAATGTTCACAATGATACTGAAGGTTTTGTTGACGGAGAATGTCTAGTGGCACTAATTTCGCATTTTGAAATTAATCATAATAAAATACATTGAATATTTTATTGAATGTATTTATAAGGAATTCGTAGATATACCGCATATGTTGCCTAAAATTGTATTGTAATTTAAAAAAAAACCTTTGCGTTAGTAATATTACATCTTACGAGTAAACTTATTTTCCCCTTTTGATTAAAGAAATTATTCACGAAGAATATAAGCAATATTATAAATCTTCTAAAGTGCTATGCAAACTGCTATGTTAATATAGAGCACGTAAGTATTATTATAGAAGTTAGTGTGAGTTAGTATGGTGTTTACCCTATAGGCAGTCGGCAGCGTTGGCTGAAAGTTTTGCGATAAGTACGGAACTAGCGCGTGGTGTACGCAATGCAATATTGTTACCCTGTTACGAGACTCTAACAGCGGATATTAAGGGTGCATTGAGACGAGCACAACGTTTTTGTATTGTTCTATTTGTATGAACTTTTGTATATTGTTTAACTTACGGCTTAATGATTATTTATTCGTATTTCGAAACTTTCTAGTAACTAACGAGTTGGCGAAAAATGAATTTGTGAGCTCGTTTAACAAAATTATAGGACTTTTTGAAAGTTGTTACGAAACCGTTTAATTACTTTGACTTTTTTGAGATCTTGGTTCTGATTGGATGTTATATAGAATTGAGGTACTACACGAATTTTGATGGAGATAAAGATATTAATTTAACAAGATTTTGCGTTATACGACTTTTGCGTTTATTTGAATATTTTTGATCAAACATAAAAATGTTATTATCCTAAAAGTTAGTATAAGAGTTAGTGATCATAAAATTTTGTTAAAGACAATTGAAAACAAAATAAAATATATGGTGGAAACTCGAGTAGAAAAGTGTTATTGCTTTTTTGATACTTCTTATTGGAAACCTCAAAAAGTTTAACCATACATGAAGTTCTATTTGAAGTGGGATCGATACATAGCGAGAGGCATCGGCCGTGTGGTATATTAGACAATAAGGATGCACTTAGGACCCCTCTCTTTTATTTTACAGACAATAACAGGAAATACATATTTTTAATATAACGGTATCATAGATATGCGAAAGATACATTTTCTATTTAAGTATAGATGATACTCGCTACAATTTCTATTACCATCTAGGTATTAAGTTTATATGATTTTATATAATGAAATAGTTATTGTAAAGACTTTTTTTTAATAAAAAATTATGTGTGGGTACTGATTTTGTAGTGGGTTATTAAAAATTAAAATATGTAGTTGTAATATATTTTGCTTATTATCAGCCAAGTTGAAGTAAGATATCGAGATACAATAAAAAAGTGTAGGGAGCATGAGATTTAAATGAGGATTAAAAATGTGTTTTAGTCATTTGCTTTATTTTTCTACACGTATATCTATTATTAGATCGTACACATATTATTGGATAGTTTTTTTTTTATGTTGACTCGACATATGACAGCACCCCGCTTGATGTTAAGCCAAAGTGTAGTCCATGAATGAATGTCACTGCTACTACAATTCAATAACTGTGAGTAGCAATCACATCCACTATGCCGGTCTAGATGGAACCGCCAACTTACAAGCTGATCCCGAAACGTGACCAAATCACTTCACGGTCTGTATACTTGTAAGTGGTGGTACTACCCCGGATCGGCAGACTGGGTACCACTGCCTACCACTCTTTGATAACCAGACCCGAAGCAAATATCCATCTCTTTTTTTTTATTAACAAATATTTGCAATATTTAATACTATTAAATATTACAAATAAAAGCTATGAAACAAATATTTGCTCCGACCGGGGATCGAACCCGGGACTTTACGCGCAACAAACCAGTCGCTAAACCGTTCGTCCACGCCTGTCGTCAGAATATACATAAATACATAAAAATTGGTAATAAATTTAAAATTCGTTGAGCACATCTCTAGCGAAAACTCTTTAGAAGTGAGGTGGTACTTTGTATTGTAGGAGTCGTCTCGGCTAGGCGTTGTTCTCAAACATGCTACGACTAAGTTCTAAGTCCGAACTACGCCTTATATCGAAACCGTGCTATATACAATAAGAGCTCCTATCACCTTGTATGAACAGTAAGCTACCAAATAGTGAGATACTAAAATAATGGTTAAAAGTAAAAAAAGTGTTAAAAATGAGATATTTTAATTGTGACATTTATATGCGAGAGATAAATACAAATATGTTTATTACCAATAAGTTTAAAATTTATACTTGCTGACTCGTGGGGCCTTAATGACATTAATTTTATAAAACATGTAATGAGCTATTATAATAATGAGAAATTTTTAAAAGCTAATTATCTATGAATTAAACAAATTTTATGCGGCTTACTATCGCGTTTATTTTGGTTTTGATTTTACAATTTTTTATTATTCCGACGTTTCGGAATAATAAAAAATTGTCTCACAAATCATCTCACTGTTGCTTTGCGTTGCTTTAGGGTATCGATATATTAAAAATAATATATTTGTTATTGCTTTGATTGCGCAATATTCAATTGTTAATACCTTATTATACATTATTGATAAAGTTGTTTTATTTTGTAAATTTTATTACATGCTAATTTTTGGAATCGTAGCCATTGCACTGCTACTTCACCACGGTCGCCTTTCATCATAAAACCATAGATGTATTATATTATATTACGCGCTCTATACATTTTTTTATATTCTAAGATCGAAACTTATCACAGCAGCGGACAGTGCCTCAACTCAAACACGCTAAGATACGAAGCTTCCCTCTTTACTGTTTTTTAATCTGTTTCTTTTGTATTTTTTAAAAGCCATCCAATATTATTAAGGACATTGCTAACAGTGTGTTTCGAAGAAAGTATTTTGTAACTTAGAATTTTCTTAGATTTTGCGCAAACATTGATTAATGAATTAAATAAATTTTATTCGCCTTACTATCACGTTTATTTATGGTTAATGATTGTACGTTTCCTGAATAAAAAATTCGTTAGTTCGTATAGTAAGCTGCATAAAATTTCTTTAATTCATTATTTTTTAACTTGTAATACAAATGGTCTAAATGGTCGAATTTAATATCTGATCTTTACCTTAAACTCTAAATTTCATCAACTTATGACACATTACATTTTATAACAAAAGAAAAATAAACACAGATAACACATTTTTTATGACTATGTTTGTTTATAATATGTACTTTTTAATTGCTTTCATATTATATTTTGTTTCTATATCTATTTTTTGCCTGTAATTTGTGTTGATTGTCAAATGGAAATATTAGTTTAATATATCTTGTTTATATTCTACATTTTACTAGGTGTAAGAACCATAAAAAAATAAATTACAATAGCGGAAATATAGTAGCAGGCAGACAGGTAGTGGTCATTTGCCAATCTGCCGACCCGATATAGTACCACCACTTTCAAGTGTACAAACAATAAAGTTGTACACTCAGTCTCTTTTCGGATTCGCCTTAAAAGCTACCGGTTCCAACTAAACCGGCATGGTGAACGCGAATGCTAGTTGCATTTATTAAATAGTATAGTAGCAGTCGCCTCTATTAATGTACTGCATAGCCTAACATAACATATCGCACCTGTCTTAATGTCTTAAGGTTTGGCTGTCAGCGAATGTCTAACGTCATTAGGTCCGCCTTTGTGCATAGTGCTATTAAGTTTGAAATAAATAAATAAACATAGGTTTTGTCACATGCCGGCCGAGACACAATTTAAAAAAGTTATGGCCTTTACAATCAAGAAAAAAGATCAATCAATCAAATTGTCACGCCTTTTTCTCACAGGGATAGGCAGATACAATGGGGCGCCACTTACCACGATCCTTACATAACTCCCTTGCTTTCTTTACATCCTTAATTCGCGATAGGTTTTATTATTCAATTTGATTTATTATCTAAAATATTAAACATTGTTTAATTTTTATTGTGACTTCCCATATGACAACACCCTGCCTGATGTTAGGCTGGAGTGCAGTCGATGAATGAAGGCGACTGCTACTACGGTTAAAGAACTGTAAGTAGCAGTCGCATCTACTATGCCGGCCTACTTGGAACCGGCAACTCACAATATCCCAAAACGCTACTGAGTAACAATACTCTCTATTCAACAAATAGCAGATTAAAAGCAACCCCGGTGGGATTTGAACTCAAGAACTTTGAGAGTTTATACCCTTATCGAGCGTACCGCAGTACCTCGTAATAATAGTTATTTTATAAGCAACTAGCCCTTCCAGTGATTAATTATACCAATCTAACTTGTTGTTATAAGACTCCATATCCTAAGTGGATAATCTATCAACAGCGCTGCAAATTGAATTAATATTTTCTAATAGAACTAAAACAAGATGGCTTTGCTCACGCTGGTATTCTTTTTGGTATCACCCTGGTATCTACGGTAAGGCGACCTTCGTGTAGTGGCAGTGCAATGGTTACACAAACCGGAGAGCACGAGTTAGAGACCACCCACCGATACCAATGTATCTTTGATATATTTACTTTGGTTGTAGTATTTCTATGATACAAACACTTTATTAGCTTAGTATAGAAATGTTAAAAAAAGCTCCAACGACCAAAAGGTCCAAGAGCTCCTACGACTGACAAAACCGTTTCAGTTTCAGCCTCAGTCTCCATCACTATACCGGCCATAAATTGGTAAACATAAGTTTGTCAATATTTTTTTATTGTGACTCGCCATGTATCCATGAATAAAGGTAACACTATAACACCCACTATGCCGGCCTAGTTGCAACTTACAAGCTGATCCTGAAACGCACTAAGGTATTTAAACTCACACGCACTAAAGTCATTTAACGGTCTTTAGACTTTTATATAATGGCCCCAGTATTAAAAACGTTGATAATCATCTCTATCATCTGCCTATTACGGAGGACCCACATATTGCGACACATTTGTGACGACAGGCGTGGACGAACGGTTAGCGATTGGCTTGTTGCGCGTCCCGTGTTCGATTTTCGGCGGTCGGAGCAAATATTTGTTTTACAGCTTTTATTTCTAATATTTAATAATTATATTAAATATTGCAAATATTTGTTAATAAAAAAGAGGTGGATATTTGTTTCGGGTCTGGTTATCAAAGAGTAGTAGGCAGTGGTACCCAGTCTGCTGATCCGGGGTAGTACCACCACTTACAAGTATACAGACCGTGAAGCGTTACGGGATCAGCTTGTAAGTTGCCGGTTCCAACTAGACCAGCATAGTGGATGTGATTGCTACTCACAGTTATTAAATTGTAGTAGCAGCGGCATCCATTCATGGACCACACTCCAGCTTAACATCAAACGGGGTGCTGTCATTTGTCGATTCACAATAATAAAAAAACACTTGGTGAGTATCGACCAAGGTGCACCATTATTATTATTTTATTATGGCTCGACAAATGACACCCGATATTAAGCTACAGTGCGATCTATAAATGGACACGATTTTGTAGTCGCCTCCATTAGCAGTATCTATATTGCATCCACTATTTCGGCCTAGTTGAAAAGTTGGAACAGGCAAAAACAAACTGTTCCTGAAACGCGGCTGTCACTTTACAGTCTATGCAGTTAAAAATGGTAGTACTACGCTGGATCGGTAGACCGGGCAAATAACTCAGTCTAAATATGAATCTATTGTCGGTTTAAAATCTAATTATGTAAGGCATCGGTTTATTTGGCGGTAATTGATAAATGTTATGTATTTTATAAAGAGTAGTTTAAAGAGTTTACAACAGGGAAGGCATAATATTAGTAAACAGTTTTATGAACAAGTCATTAAAGGGGTAGGTAAGAGTTTTAGCAAACAAATATTGTTTGCCGCAACAGCAGATGGGTGCAATTACTGTGCTCCGTGAACGTTAATGCTGCACTTAAAAACGTTTTACACTGAATGTAGAGGTTTTTGGCTTTTGTCATGTCCAAGGCTCTAAAATAAATGATCGTGCTTGCATGCTAATATTAGAGTGGGGTTTCCGAAAAGAAAATTGCTATTTTGTTACTAAAGTTTCTTCATTTAATTTTGAATATAGTTTACGTGACGTACGACGTGCAAAAAGAAGGTGGTTATCAATTCATTGCGTACATATTATTATTTATTATTTTATGGAATCTTGCTATACGCTAATAGCCATCCGAACTGGTGTTGCCCGAATAAAATATAGCGCACGCTCCATTAAAAACCATATAATTAATAAAGCTAAGGTTTTATTTTGCTTTAAATTCAGAGCTTTCCAGATATTTTTTACAATTTAATAAATAAAAAATATTTACTTTATTTTAATTGTCCAAGAGCATAGACGACTGAAAATTCCATCTCAATTTACGATTGCCCCAGTCGCCGCCGCCGTCATGTACTTAATTTTAAAATTGAGTAGGGGGATCACTTAGGAGTTGACTTTGACCAGACGTTAATAAATGGGCGCTTACACCTTATAATTGTAAAAAACTGTCGCGTCTTCGGCTCAGTTACAGATGAATATAAATCTTTATGTAGACGGGCTTCTTCCTAGGAGTCTACAGGGTGTTTCGTATTCGTCGCACGTGCCTTCTTCGTCCCCTGAATATACGGAATATAAGGCGAGCTACGAACACCATTTATTGTACGTAGACTGGCTTCATAAACGCAGTATCAGCCTTTTAAACGATCGTTAAAATTGAAGATCTATATTTTAAATATCTATTATTTAGGCCGGCATAGTGGGGGCGGCTGGGGCAGCCGGGAACTGACTTGGTTGTTCCAGTCGTCGTCACACTTGGACCTCCTCTTGCTTATCATTACGGGGTCCTTAGGTAACGATTGCGGATAAAGTGAAGAATACAGTTATAAGAATAGCGATAAAGAGAAAGCATGTTGCGATGGAAATTGGAAAAATGTATATAAAGAGATTGGCGAAAGAGATTTATAAATCAGAGGCGAGTGGAAAGATAAAACGAGGACGACCTAGAAAGAATAAAGTATAAAGAGAATCGTACATGTGAAAGAAGCAAGATGTGTCAGGATCGTGGAAAGTAGCGTTCCATTGCTAGTCCCTGTAGGAATTAGGGCGTGAAATTAATGATGATGATACTTAATATTGATTGTTATTTGCATTATTCATGAAATAGTAACTATTAATGGTCATTAAATTTATGACATTTTAAATAATTTAATTGGTATTTTAATGTAGTAAAACTAATAAGTTACTATTTAATATTATATGTCAGTTATTAGCTGTCTATGGGAGCTGTCGAAGGGGCCTGCATCTAACGGTTCCCTACGTCCTACGCTGCGTTTTTCTGTACGTGGTTTCTATTCGTGAACTTTCGGCCCCAACTGCTATTTGTTCTTCGAGCTGTGTATAACGAATAATTGTTTAGTTATCACGAGTTGTGCTAAGGTATAAGCAGTGAATTAAGAAAAAACTTATTGGCAAATAAGTAATTATTTGATCTATTAATCAATCAAATTGCCACTCCCTTTTCTCACAGGGATAGGCAGAGACAATGGAGCGCCATGGTTATTTGGTCTAACGCTGACATTTATTATTTTTAGCTATTTAAGTGTTTCATTTTTATACATCTATTATGTTTTGTTATTTAGATTATTTAATATATCGTATACCATTCATATGTAATTCATTGCTGTATTCCTTTAACAAATATGAACACAACTTTTTATTTACTTACAGCTTGGAAATCAAAACACGTATTTTATCACTATAATCTATTCCACTATTCAAGCTTACTTACGTACTAGCGCATTTATTATCAGCCAGAAGAATTTCATCAATAATAATTTTTATATAGAGATATTATTTTATGATTATATAAAAAATGTATTTGTTTTTAGTTTACTCTTAAGCGATAATTTGTTAAATTTATTGTTTGTTTTCTTCAAGAAAGCTGGGTTGCCTCGTGCACATAACCGTAAAGCGCGTATGAAAAGGATTGTGGATCGGAGGGAAGCGAGAGAATTATGTCAGGATCGTGGCAAGTGTTGCTTTATTGTGTCTTCCTATCCCTGTGGGAATAAAATAAAATATTTTTTATTATACATTTCTATACTAAGCTACTAAAGTGCTTGTATCATAGAAACAGGACAACCAAAGTGAGTGGTTTCGAACCCGTGCACTCGGCTTACGTAACTATTGCACTGCCACTACACCACGGTCGCCGCATTGTACTTCGGTCGTTCACATATATGTTGAACGTTAGGTTGGTTCTGTACAATAGGCATTACACCGGATCGACAGACTAGGCAAGCAATATATTTACCTGAAGCACATATTTGTAATATGTAACGTAATTATTAAATATTACAAATACATCTTTGCTCCGGCCGGGAATCGAACCCACTACTTAAGAGGCGGACTGGTATGTTAACCAAAGCGTCACACGAGTTGTCAGATGTTTATATAAAAACGTACGAGTAGGTATATATGAGTATTATGTAATAAACTTGTGCAAGTTAGTGAAATAGGTAATGTAGCCCCGTTATTGCATCCAGAAGTAGCTTCATATAGGAGCGTGGCAATTTCCCTGTTTGTAAACGAAACAAATCACTTTAAATGAGACTGTAAACGTTTTGCGCAATGCGTTCAACTTTACACATAAAACAACATTGAAAATTATATTTTATTTGACATCTTACTGGTGAGTTTTATTAAAAACGAAAAACGTAAATTTAATTATTTACATCTCCTTTTGAGTGCTCGTATACCTCTTTTGTTTTCGTCTCTGCATGCTGTAGTTAGATTTTAATTAAACAACCTGTTTTAATATTTAGTTGTGTATGAAACATGTCTAAAATATTAGTATTTTTAGACATGTGGTATAAGAAGTTTCGTGCCCTAATGTAGACTATTTTATTCAGAGTTTTGGTTATATCCACAATTCTCTTCATACAAGCTCTATTGATGGAGCTTGTATGAAGGAAGCGAAGGAGTTGTGTCAGGATCGGCGCTCCATTGTCTCTTCCTATCCCTATGGGAAAAAGACGTGATAATTTATTTTATTGATTTTAGTTATATATATTTTTAAATCCTGTACTAAGATACTTAACGTGTTTTATGATAGATATTGGGTGATTACAGTTCATTAAAGGTATATGGGTATCGGTAAGTTATTATTACAATTGAGGCTTTACATATGCCAGCATCCCTCCGCCTTTCACCTTAAGCTGGAGTGCCGTCAATGAATGAATGCGAATACTAGCAATAAATTAAGTCGCATCCACTATGCCGGCTAATTTGAAACCGGAAACTAGCAAGCTTATCTTGTAACGCGCCTAGACCATTTTACAGTCTGTTCACCCCAGATTGGCAAACTGAGCCACTATCATTAGTCCATGGTCACCCTAAACTGCCTTAAATTATTTTACTGTTATTAAAACTATTTCTTATTAATTAAATAATAGTTTTATTATTATTTTATTAGAAATTCAGTTTTATAATATATATAGGAATAAAACAATATAGAGTTTTATTGATTACATCAAGTCGCATGTCTGAAATAAATCACGACATAGCAAATCGGGAAAGGGGTTATGTCCTCGTCAAGTATTCTATTCACAATCTGCTCACTTAGCGAAAATAGGGCATGACGCTACACTATTTCTATTTAGAGAAATACCAATACACGTACAAATAATAAACCAATATCGAAATTAATTATTACAAAGTGTTTTCTTAGATTTTGCACGAACATTGATTATTGAATTAAACAAATTTTATGCGGATTACTATCGCGTTTATTTTGGTTTTGATTTTACAATCATTCTCTCTGTGACCACGATGGCGGCAAAGCTCTCGAAACTTCAGAATAATAAAAAAATGTAAAATACATAACCAAAATAAACGCGATAGTAAGCCGCATAAAATTTGTTTAATTTATTAATTATTACAACTACTATTTCTGCATTTGTATTTTTTTTATTGAGTTACGACCCTTGAACACCTCTACCTCGATTTGCCTGAGGTACCAAGGGAAAGTCCTAGAGCGCCGACGACTGAAACAAACAATTGCCACGATCGTTGCCGACTGAAAATTAATTGTTTAATCATTTAATATGTTGAAGATAGCAATCATCATCATCATCAGCCGGAAGATGTCCACTGCTGAACATAGGCCTACCTCTTAGAACGACAAGATGCCAGTTGCGTCCACCGGTATATTGTCGTTCATACGAGTAATTGGGGTTGCCATAATCCCTACGCTTGGCAGACGGCTAGGGGACCGCAGTATACTGACCGCACGTTAAGAGGACGCTGCTGCCCATCTTTTGGTGAGACTGGCCGAATTTTAGGAAATCCCGGGTCTAAGACAGCAATGTATGAAGAGAATTTTGGATATGAACGAAGCAAAATAATTGTATCAGGATCCAAAATGTGCCTATCCCTATGTGAATTAATACGATGATATTTCAGCTAAATATTGTAAAATACAATGATACACTTCCCATGATTCTGATATAGCTCACTGCTTCCTTAAGATCTACAATTCATAAAAGCTCTATAGACGGATTAGAGACCTTTGCTATTTTAAGAATGACCTCAATTTACAATAGTAACAATCGTCTGAGTAGTCTTCGTTTTATCCTTTTACTCACCTTTGATTTATAAATCTCTTTCATCTTTTATAATTACACCCTTTTAAGGATAATGTTTTTTAAAGCTCTTGGAAATTCACCGCTAATCTATATTTCGTTATGTTTTTTAGTCGGCATAGTTATGGTGACTGAGGCACCCGTGAGCTGAGACGGTATTTTTAGTCGTCGGCTCTTTTGGACCTTCATGCTTACCATCAGGCAGATCGAGGTCAGATGTCGATTCACAATAAAAAAAACTAATTCTAATAGTAAATACTAAAATTAGGCCTTACATACATCAATTTAAATTTATTTTGTATATTTAAATATAAAAAATGTATAATAAATACGAAGATTACAATGTAAATGGAATATATCCTTTATTTTGCATAGTTTAGGTGTGCAAAATGATCAAACTATAATTATGACAGTTCTAAGCAAAACTTTTAATATGTCGTGTCTTTGTGATTAACAGACGATACAAAATCGATATCTTATTTTTAAAAGCGAAATGAAAGAGCGGGCTCGCCTTATGGCCGTCTCTACTAGGGAGTCGGGTTTCTGGTTGCAGGCTTTTCCGTCTGCATCGGTTGGTACACTCCTCGACAGAAATACCCTGACCCTGGCGGTATGCCTTCGTCTCGGAGCCCGAACTGTCCATCAACACCAGTGTCGGTGCGGAGAACCGGTGGATAGTCTCGGACACCACGGGCTTTCTTGTGCCAGAAGTGCCGGTCGCATTCCCCGTCACGCGGCACTTAACGATATCATTCGAAGGGCTCTTGTCACTGTTGGAATGCCAGCAATTTTAGAACCCTGTGGCATTGCGCGGAGTGATGGCAAGAGACCTGACGGCATGACTGTTGGACCGTGGAAACTTGGCAGGTCCTTGGTGTGGGATGCGACTTGTGTAGACACATTGGCACCATCCCACATCCAAGCGACTTTGTTAAGCGCGGGAAGTACGGCGATTTCTGCTGAGAACCTCAAGCTAACCGCTAACGCAAATACGCTAACCTCGGTACTGGTTACGAATTTGCGCCGTTTGGAGTCGAGACGATGGGCCCTTGGGGACCTTCAGCTAAGCGCCTGGCCAAGGAGTTGTCCAGGCGGCTGACGGAGAAGTCTGGAGACAGGAAGGCTGGCAATTATTTCTGCCAACGTATTAGCCTTGCTATACAAAGGGGAAATGTTGCCAGTCTCCTTGGGACTATCTCTGATGCGACGTCATTGGATGATATTTTTTATTTATAGTTTAAATAATTAATTATATTTAATATACGTTTAAGTTTAGTAATTGTTATTAAAATTATTAAATATTAAAGCGAAATCGTTATAAGTTTTATCAAAACAATTTATATATTTTTTCATCATTGGACATTACAAAAGTAGTACAAAGAAGCCCAAAATGAATGATGTCCTTTCCGCTTCTTAATTTTTTTAACAACATTTATATTTTAATATGTATTATTCAATCTAATTATTAAATATTACAAATAGAAACAATAAAACACATCATTGGTCCGATCGGGAATCGAACACCGGACCTTTTGCGTAACCAACTTTAAATTTAACGTCAAAATTATACTAAACCTAAGGCTGTACTTATATTTTACATATACAAGTGAATCGCCCTCAGGGCGGAACTTTGACCATTTTTATGGCTACATATTTATGATTACAAAATAGCCTGTGCCTGTGCTATCGTTGTTTGACATTATAAAATGCAAAGGCATAACCGCAGGCGACGCGGCAGCATGTGAGTAACCTCATGTTATTAAATAGTTCGGTGATATAGGTACCTCTTTAAATATACTTTAGTGCTATACATACTTTGAATGTTTAGAAATATTATTTAGTAAATCAATGAAAGACGGCCGTGGTTTAAAACCAATTTTCGATGAATTGTGGTGGCGGTTCTTTGTCTCTGCCTATCCCTGCGGGAAAAAGGCGTGACAATTTGATTTTTAATTTGATTGAATCTTTATTATATATGTACCTTGGTCGTCTTGTTTCTATGATACGAGCACTCTAGTAGCTTAGTTTAGAAAAATTAATAAAAATAATATCTGGAAACCACTAATTTTATATTGAGGAAGTTATATTGCAATAGTTTGGGCACTGTCTCTGTTTGTCTCTGCCTTTTATTGTGGGAATTAACGCGTGACAATTTGATTTGACATGCTTTAGAAATATTACTGAATGTATTATACATAAATAAATTATTATTATTAAAATATAATTAGTCAATGAATCAAATTGTCACGCCTTTCCCTACAGGGATAGGCAGAGACGGCGCTCCATTGTCACTTGCCACGATCCTGACACATCTCCCTCGCTTCCTTCTCATTCACAATTCTCTCCATACAAGCTCTACGGCCAGTACCTAGCCCTAGTCTAGCTAGGCAACAACATAGCTTTCTTGGAGATAATAAAAATATGGCTAAAAATATTTATTAATTATTCTACAAATACTATTATAGTAAATCATTTGTTTTCTAGCCATGCTATGAAGTTTATAGACAAACATAATATTGCACAATAAAGAACAAAAGAATAAACTTACGTAGCAATATCACCCTCTAGACAATATTAATATAAATAACAACTCTATAATATGAAGAATAATTCACTTAGGCCTTGCAAATACTGCTCGTAGACTGCTAACCCCCCCAAGGGTTGAGATGCGGCGTTGTAGTGTTTGCTACTTGAGTTCAATGAACGCGAATCAAATTTCAGTCTATACAATTAAAATGATAAATAATTTTGAAAATATTGTTTTTCATTGTAATTTTGTACTATTAACTAATAAAACCGAAAGATAGAAAGATAGATTCTTCTATATTAAAAATGCTTAATGTTCGAATTAACAAATATCATATATGTTACAACAAATATGATAATTTTGACTCAAAAAAAAAATGGACCGATAAATTAATGAATAAATACTCAACATCTTTCTAATGACAATTATTTTACTGCCAAGTTGTCTCTCGCTAATAGGCTCCACTATTTTATCTATGAAGAGAATTGTGGATGTGAAGGAAGCAAAGGAGTTGTGTAAGGATCCTGGCAAGTGGCGCTCCATCCATTGCCTATCCCTGTGGGAAAAAGGCGTGACCATTTGATTGATTGATTATAACTATAACTAAAAGACAGAGAATATATTAGAAAATTAACGTCAAAAGGCACACAAAATCTAATAATCAATAATTGTAGAAGAAAATTTAAATCACTATTTATTGTTCTACGAAATAGAGGATTTTCCTAATTCAATGTCTAACATATATCAGTATTGACCGTAATATGCCGTAAAAGTAATAGTAGTTGTGTATTATCATAAGATTGCATTGAATCTACATGTAAGCAAATCAGTTTGTAAAATGACATTTGACCGACTACGTTGATCCGTAAGATAACAACGTTCTAACAGGTAGCGTACTACGTCTACAACGAATGAGCGCACCTGGCCGCTCAAAGCATTGAGCCACAGGTAAACATTAACCACGTGCGAGTCATGTGCTAAAATACAACCTCTCAAATCCCTAACGAACCAACCATGAACAAGACTCCCTAAGGAAACATATTCAAATAAATTTTCCATTATAGGTTTTTCGAACACCAACGCACAAATTTAATGATTCTTCCCATTTTTATTTTATAGAATTCCCAACATGAAGCGTAGTTGCCGTGCTGAACCGACAGTGGGCGGGATCCAGACAGTATTGATTTGACCATTGGCTCTTTCCCACACTATAGCTGTCATTAGTGTGCGAATGAGACGGTTAGAAGAGAAAGGTTTCTAGTGTAGAGTTTCAGCGTACAACTGACAGTGGAGTAGTGTTGAAAGGTCATAAGCGAGGGATGAATGAAATGGTGGTGCGTCCCCGAAGCGACAACTGCTGTCGGCGCATTTCACTTCCGGTAAATCCGCTGTAGAAGTTTACATCGGTAGCCTTGCAACTGTAATTTCATGTGGATTTCAGTTACCTTCTATCGCAGGGGCACGACGCTTTTGTGGATTTACAACTCATTTTGTGGGAAATTTTATTTTAACATACTCAACTTTAGACAATAGGGTTAGCAACCATCTTTTTCAAAACATAAAAAATATGTAATAAGCTAAAAATATGTATATTATTTACTTATTTATAATGTGGTGCATAATTATGTAAAGAGCATCGCAGCGCATGTTATCAGAAAACGATGTGCATACTTTATGATGCGAACCTTTAATGTAAAACTAGCAAGGAGACGCCTACGTGCTTCGTCCTGAGTTCAGGAAATATTTTAGCAAATATTGCTTTGAAACATCTCTGAAACGAGCGTAGGGGACGTTAAAAAAGTTTGTAGTACGCGCGTGGGTCGCGTCTGTTGGATCGTGTCTATACATATGCGTATTTATTCTATTGAACATGTATTTACATCAATTACTCAGATCTGAAACTCGTTTGTACTAAAATTAATGTGTCTTCAGAAGTTTACTTTGGCTTACGTGAATGTATATATTAAGTAAATTGGTAAAGTTATTTTTAGTTCGATGTTGAAATTTTACGTATTTCAAATATATTTATTTTCTTTACCAAAATTCTTAACAAAATTGGTTTTGGTAAAAGTATTTAATTATTTTTGGCATATTTCATACTTTATATATTGGATAGAAGAGTATATAGACGCTTTATAACTTAGTGGTCAAGGCGGTCACACAGGCATCAAATATAATTCCTGGTCGGAGCTGATCAATAAGTCAGAACACAAGATACTCGTATAAAAAAAGTAAAAAAATCACTTGACTCACCCCAGACACAATTCTCTCAAATCTATAATATCCCTAATTCTTTAGAATCTCTAGGGTTGTACAGGTTCATAACGAATCTTGTTTATTCCGTGTAGTAAAGTATACAATAATACCGTGCATGGATGTGTTAGTAAAACACATTTATTCCGAGCTTATGTTGTCGAAGCGGTATCTTACATGCATAAAATAACACTAAGTACACGTAGCAAGACATAAATAAAATTAATGGACTATGAACTCTATAGAAACTTTAGAAAGTCTCTTTAAAGAATACGAAACACGGATAAAATGTAAACGTTAATTTACATAATAATTTGATAGGTATATAAATAAATATACAGGGTATAAAGCTACCTGTCTAGTATACTTAAGACCAATTTCATAAAACTGCTTTCTTATTATAAAGAGACTAGATGTGCACTGCGATTTTACCTGCGTTTAAAAACGAAATTGGAGACATCCTTACGAAAGCCGAGTTGCCTAGTGCCGATGACCGTAGAACGTATATGAAGAGGATTGTGGAGTTGTGTCAGGATTGTGGCAAGTGGCGCTCCATTGTTTCTGCCTATCCCTGTGGGAAATAGGTGTGAAAATTTGATTGATTGATAATGACTGTGTCTTGTAAGTACATGAGAGGATCCCTTGGATCCTTATGGTCTATCATCAGGTACACCAGGTCGTATTTTCATAGCACAGCTAAAGGTCATAAAAAAGCTAAGAAACAATTATGTAACTATTCTATTAAATTTTAAATGTAAATGTAGTAAAAACAAAAGGAAATAATATTAGATCTTATGTACGATCAATTTGTATTTAATAGAAGAGAAGGTTGATATCTTGAATACAGTACATATACTAGTGCTGGTATCATCGTTCATGGAAAACTATAAACATTGTAAAGCACCAAATAAAGTTTTTATTATTATTATTATGTATAGTTAAAGCACCTTAGTTATATCACCGTATGTATTGAGTATTGTTACAAAACTGAGTACTTTTTAAGGGGTCTTATTAATACCTGTTGTTACCCATACCTGTTTCACTACCTTAACGTTGGTTGCCTGGAAAAGATCGCTTTTTAGAGATGAGGCCACTTATTTACCCTACTCTCTGGAAGAAAAACCACTTGCTGTAACTATGTATCTTTGATATATCGTCCACTTTCTGATACAAGAATTTCTGCCAGTGTAGTATAGAAATGTAAAAAAAATAACATAATGTGTTGTAAAGTGTTGAGAAAATTTCAGTTCCCACAAACTTACTAAAAGTGACTAAGTTTTTTACTTTATTACTACTGTGTACTTCTTATTATTGTGTAGGGTCTGTTCGTAGATTCCCTGTATATACAGTCATTGGAAGGACATGAATTATTTTTATTTATATTGAAAAAACAAAATAAAAGTCGAGTCAAGTAAGAATATATGCGAAATCGAAAAGAAAAATAAAGAACTTAATGAATGACTATAGTCTTTACTTTTTCAAATTGTATACTAAGTAAACAAACTAGGTTTTGATTTTGCCTACGATTTAATTCAGCTTGCACATGAATTAAATGGTTTTCTTATTGTGACCTCCGCTTGCCTGATTGTACGCATGAGGAAGTCTAAGAGTGCCGACGACCAAAATAACAATTTACTCAGCCGACACCTCAAGTGCTTTTGCACGCTTGGCTTGAAGGATATACACGTTTATGGGTTAGGAATAACATAATAGGCGGGTAAAGCCTTAGTGTTTTAAAGTTCCACTATTCTAGTAGAAATTTGTAAATCTCGTTTTTTTATGATATTACAAAATCCCATTTAATTTTATTTGACATTTATTTATTATCTCGAAGCCATCCTTAATCACAAACCATTACAGGATATAAAGCAGTATTAATTAATTCAATAGGGGAAATCTTCAAAAAGCAATGCCTTTATATCATAGAAGTATAAAAGTTGTGGTTGTGAGAGAAGCACTAAAGTTGTTTTGTCCATCTCTGTAGTAGACACTGATGTGAGGCGTTACAGTTTTATTGATGTGTTAATTATTTTATGAATTTTTGTGTGTTTGTTTACATAGTCTCTAAGTTGAATAAAATATTTTATAGTAACGTGGAGATATGCACATTTCTTATGATTTCCAGTAGATGTTCAATACAGAAAGTTAGATGAAAATTTATTTCCATACAGGGAAGCTGTCGCAGTTGAAGTTTGTAAACACTTGAGACACTCCGTTTGTATTCTGGACGAAGTTGCGAATGTGCCTCAAGCTACATGCGAGTAGAATTTGTATTTTTATCGAACGAAGAGTTATAACTTTAGCAATACCATATATGAACACCGTCGCCGCATCTCGCTTTTAAGAAATTTACATTTATATTATTTTTTTAAAGTAATGGTGATAGATTCTGAGTTAAATGATTGTTTTTTGTTATTTACTTTGCTTTGTTGGTGGTATGTGTATGATATATATATTTTTATTGACCTCAGAGCTCGATTTGCCTTTTTTTTTATTGTGACTCGACATATGATAGCACCCCGCTTGATGTTAAGCCGAAGTGTGGTCCATGAATGAATGTCACTGCTACTACAATTTAATAACTGTGAGTAGCAATCACATCCACTATGCCGGCCTAGATGGAACCGGCAACTTACAAGCTGATCCCGAAACGTGACCAAATCACTTCACGGTCTGTATACTTGTAAGTGGTGTTGATGGTAAGTGAGCAAGGGAAGGTGTAAGAGCGCCGTTGACTGATTTATTTTATTTGACGGTTGCCTTTGTCGCTGGCCAAATGTGCCTTTTCATGCTTTGCTTGTAGGATCCAGGCTTGTTTGATTTTACCATACATGCACTGGTAAAGCTTTCAACTTGTCGATTAATCTACAAAGAAATATAATTTTCGATTAATCAAATTTAGATTTTATTCAAGCAACAATCTTAATGATTTAAGTAGCCGATAAAGAAATAATTGAAAAAAAAAACTTACATATTTTTATGAATTTATTTATACATTTTTTTCTCTAGTATATCTTTTTCACAGTTATTTAAGGACAGTGGTTCTTTTTTATCTATACGTTACAATCAATCAAGACGTTACAATATGATTTTCGATCGATTCATTAATTCATAGCTGGGTTAAATAAGACTGTTAACTAGTTAAATAATATTAATTCGTGTCATTCAAGTAGTCGAAGATAAATTTTAGCAATTAGTGCAAATTTGTGATATTATTCTTATTCTTCTTAAATGGTTAATTGTCACTGGTAAGGGGATTAATGCAGAAATTCACGTTCAATTTGCGACAAAACAATGGAAGGCGGTTGCAATTAGTAGAATGGCCACTGAGTACTAAGGGAGAGCTGAATAAACGACGCGCAGACAAAAGAGTCGCCGATTCGACTCCCGTTCGAAAGCACTTTTTCATTTCTTCCAAATGAGCAAACAACTGGCATAAGTGGAAAATATTTGAAGTTTATATATATTTGTAAATCTTTGACGACTCGCATGACGTATTACCCAACACACCAGTCCGCTACGTGTTCGATTCCCGGTCGGAGGAAAGTTTACTTTAATAGCGTTAATTAATTAGATTCGATATAATAAATATTTGTTAAATAAGAAAGGTATGTGAGTCTGCTGATCCGGAACAAGATAGTATTACAAATGTTCGGACCGTGAAGTGACCTACTCGCGTTTCGGGACCGTGATCAGCCTGCAAGTTGCCGGTTCCTACTAGGCCCGAAAGCTGGATGCGACTGCTACTTGCAACTATTAATTTTCACTAATAGCATCCATGGACAGCTTAACATCAGGCGAAATGTTATATGTCAAACACAATGAACAAAAAAAATTATAAATTGTTTACGGACGGACATACTAATAAAGTAATCTTCTAGCCTACACTCAGGCATCATAATCAGTAGTAATAAAATGACAATACGTAGGAAATAACCCAACCGTAATATGTCACCAGACGATTATTTAATGCGACATGTTACTTATCAATTGCGAAAATAGATAGTTTACTATTATTATAAATATATACCTAATAGACGCTATAATGGTGTGCCCAATATACGTCTTCGTAAGCGATATCTCACGTTCAGGACCACGTCGTCTATATTCATTTACACCAGAAATTATTTCATTTATACAGCATTAATATATAGCACACATTTAATATACTATTATTATGCATCATAAAGAATAATTCAAAGTGTATGAAGCAGCACGGCTAAAATGAGTGAAAGCACAAACACACACAAATACGCAATATTCAAAAAGTGAAATTTAGGTATATAGTAGATACTCGTACCCTTCTTTATTAGGTATCATAACTAAAATTGTAATTAATATTGGACTTCAGTAATGTAAAATAAATAAAATTGTAATATATCTGCAAGTCTTGCACAATGGGTCGTTTATATTGTTACATTAGTCCCGTAGTATTTATTTACAGGTGATGGCGCTAATCACATAGCTTACCAGACAGACCACAGACCAATACCAATAGGTAAGGCGGTGCGTCATTTAGCTAATTCATAGTGTAGCTTCCTATGGTCCTTATTTTTTAATCATGACACGCATTCTGGCTTACAGCTTAACATCAGGCGTTTAATTTTTTACCAATGTTCATATTATTTATACACCGCGTCTAACTGTGTATGGTCTGTGTGTGTAAATGATCCCTGGATTTTTATACAGCTTTTACCTACAGCAACGTAAAGCTATATTATTTTAAAACATGGTATCCATTATAATGATGAATTCCACTTATTACAAACCGCAAGAAAATGCGGTATTTTCCCCTCTTACCTCGAGTCGAGTTTAAAAGGAAATATTTATGTTATAAACAACCGGAAGTTACTTGATATCGTATACTTTTTAAAATGGTCTGAACTTCTATTTAACTTGATATTTTATGATAATGTTTTGGTTGCTTCATACAGAATCCTTGATTTTATTTTCAAACACAATTGATTTTATTAATTTATTTTAAGTCGCTTCAACATCAGCCACAACTGTAGATTTAATGGTCAACTTTAGTGAAATCTTACAGTGGGTTTACAGAATTTAAAAAAAAATCAAACTATATCAAATATATTAAACACAATTGTAATTGTTATTTTAAAAGATAACAAGATACCTTGGTGTCAGCAAGGTGGTTTTGAACCTGGTTTTAGGTTGGCGATGTCGAGACCATTTTAGTACCTAACAACGTCTAAATGACAATTAATTACGCTAAAATATCGCGCAATTTCATATTGTGACTTGACATCTGACCTCGACCTGCCTAATGGTAAGCAAGAAGAGGTCCAAAAGTGCTTCCACACAGATAGGTATTTATAGGACAAAAAGGGTCACTTTCTACGATCCTTGAACCGTTTTTAAAATAAAAAGTTTACTACTAACAAAAGGGGAACTTAATGACATTAGGCATTTTCTGACAGTTGACCTTAGGGAAATAAAAGCGTAATAAAAGTGTAAGTGCATACATAGTAAATGAATAATTATAAATAAAAACAAATGAATTATCCAATTATCCAAGAGAACAGACTAATTATTTTGTTTGCTCATACATAGAGAAATAGGGAAATGAACCTCTTAGGCCGGTTCCTATATCTGTCAAATGGATCATTTTTGATTAGAACAGTTAAATAATCTTCCAGTCAAAACTGTTCCTATAAAAGACGCCTCGTAAGTCAAGTTACCGACAACTTTTTATAATTGTTACTCGACATATGACAGCACCCTAGTTGATGTTAGGCTGGAGTGGGGTCCATGAATGGATGTCACTACCTTTACAATTTATTAACTGAGAGTAGTAGTCACATCTACTATGCCAGCATAGTTAGAACCGGCAACTTACAAGCTAATCCCGAAACGCGACCAAATCTGGGTACCACTGCCTACCACTCTTTTATAACCAGAACCGAAGCAAATATCTATCTCTTTTTTTATTAACATATATTTTCAATATTTAATATAATGAATAAATATTACAAATAAAAGCTATGAAACAAATATTTGATCCGACCGGGAATCGAAACCGGGACCTTACTCGCAATAAACCAATCGCTAACCGTTCGTCCACGTCTGCGGTATTGTATATTATTATTTTAGTAGGAAAGCAAGGCTATCACAAGAGCTGAATAAACATGAAAAAATAAACTTGTAAAAAATAAAACTGAATAAACTTGTATTTTTGGTGTATTAGGCTCCATAAAGATAGAAGACAAGAGACATCCAAGTACACAAATATAAATTTTATAATTTTATATGAGAACCAATTTTAAAAACGTGACATCAAGTGTGAATAGCATTTTGTAACGTATATAATTGCTTGTAATGTTTGTTTCCTACAGCATACTACAATTTAGATTGAAATTATGATACGAGTAGACAGTTGTCAACTACAATTTGCAACAATGATGCATGCCACCATAAAATATAACTTTTTTTAATTATTATTTTGTTGAAGAGTAATTTTAATTTGTTTTTGTTATATACTTTTGCTTTGTTTTTTTCTGGAATATAAGTTATATATTTTCTTAATTTATTAACTTTTTTATACTAAGTGATTGTATTATAGAAACAGGACAACCAAAGTACGTATATCAAAGATACATTGGTACCGGATAATGGGTTTGAACTAGCAGATCTTGGGTTGCGTGACCAAGTCACCACTATAGACCACGGTCGCCATAGCCACGGTTTTCTTCTAGAGCCTTATCTAAACAATTTGATGATCTAAGAGAGCACTATCTCAAAAGTGAGGGCGACTCTTGTAACCCTGAAATGACTCGGTTTTTTCAGTCGTCGGCACTCTTGGACTTCTTAATCAGGCAGGTCGAGGTCAGATGTCAAGGCACAACAAAAAAAGTGTAACAAAGTTTTGTTAACCCTAAAATAAAATTGTTCGTCAATTAAATCGGGATTTTTTTAAATATGAAAATCAGACGTTCGTAGTGTCTATAACCATAGAGCTTGTATGAAGATTATCGTGAAGATAGCGAGAAAATAAAGTAAAGTCCTTGCCAATCCCTGTGGAAATAGAGACGTGATGAACATCCGGGAAAAATATAAATTTAGGAATTACCGCGCAATAGCGCATCTTTGTCCGATATAGTAACGGCGACTGAAGCAACCGTAAACTAATATGGTCTTTCAGTCACAGCGCTTTCAGTTTCAGGCGCTTTTAGCTAACGATTAGGCAGGTCGCATTTTTCGCCATTTGTGATTCAGATAAATTGACGAATTCGTTGCCTAATTTACAATTATTGATACAAATAAATTGTATGAAGAGAATTGTGGATGTGAAGGAAGAGAGGGAGTTGAGTCAGGATCGTGGCAAGTGGCGCTCCATTGTATCTGCCTATCGCTGTGGGAAAATAGCGTGACAATTTGATTGATTGGTTGTTTTTTTAAATCTCTATATTTAATAGAGTCCACAAACAATATTTTAAATTTAATTTTTTGGTTTTCCTATTCTTTAAAGCTTAGACATATAAATGTATATAGGTAGGTAATAAAATATAGTGCAACGTCAACATTTTCTGATTGCGGACCCCTCGTCTAATCAGTGAAATGAAAGGCTTAGCAGATAACGGATCTTTTCAATGAATGAACTAAAACCCAAGTACTAAATAGAACTAAATCTGATGTTATGAATTGAATATACAGATGTATACATAAGGTTATTTATATAGTTGAATAAATATATGTGTTTTTTATATTGGTACTAAAGAGTGAAGCTCTTTATTTTTACTTTTATTTTAGTCGTTACTTGACATATGACAGTGCTTCGTCTGATATTATATTGTATAGTGCGATCTATGAATGCAGAGGACTGCTACTACTGTAACTGTAACTGTAACGACTACTGTACTAACTGTAAGTATCAGTCACATCCACTATACCTAGTTGCCTATGTTAAACCGGCAACTGACAAGCTGATCCTGAAACGCCACTAAGTCACTTCTTAGTCTGTATCTTGGTCCTATAGATACCTTTAGATACATGCGATTCCTACCGTGATACCCGTACACAGATCTAAAAAGAAACCGCATTCTGTGGACCGAATTAGCAGTAGAACTAAAAGAACAAATCTTTCGGCATCTCGAAACTTGGTCGCGTTGGCGGGTCGGATGTAAGTTGCTGGTGTCAACTAGGCATAGTGGATACGACTGCTACTTACAGTTATTTAATGTAGTAGCAGTCGCCTTCATTTATATGGACCGCATTCCATAAGCTAAAAAGGTAAGGTAGGATCGACTAAAGACAAAAAAATTAAGTAACCTTTTTACCCTCACAAATTAGGGTACCCCTAGTTGGGCCAGCATAGTGGATAAGTCGCTGTCATATTATGTCAAGACAGAATCAAAAACACTATCAAATGTGATCGAATTTTAGTTTCACTTTATTTTGTAAGTTAGTTATTTGAAGTCATTACTAGACAGTGCGGCGCGCTAATGAGATCAGGAAATAGTACGGTCGAGGAGCTTAGAACTTTTGGACGTAAGCCAGATGTCGAGAGTTCGTTTACCACCTCGACAGGTACCGATGAGTTTTGCACAACTTTTAATTTACTGACTTCCAAATTATATGAATTAGTTACATTAAAATTTACATTGTTTTGACTGAACAGTAATTAATTATATAAATTTATTAGTCTATTCGGAAACATTCACTGAAATACGAGTATAAATCTCTAAGTAGCCGGTTACAACTAGGCCGGTATAGTGGATAAGACTTGCATTTATTTGAATGTAGTAGAAGTCGCTTTCTTTCATGGACCGCACTTTAGCCTAACATCAGGCAGGTCGCTGGCATATCGTATTATATCAAGACACAATATAAGTTTATTTTAAGGTAGTTTTTTTATTATACATGACTATACTAGGCTACTAAAGTGCTTGTATCATAGAAACATCATATCATAGCGTGGATGAGTTGAAAGCAGCTTTTAATCGTGCCACCAAGTCTTGTAAGAAAGTCTTTAGAAGAGCGGAGGCACAGCGCGTTTCCAGGATTGGCGAGAGTCTATTAGCGCACCCAACGGGTAGTCGCAGCTTTTGGAGTCTCGCCAAAACTGTGGAATCTAATTTCTGTCGTTCCTTACTGCCACCGCTGAGACAGCCTGATGGCTCACTGGCGCATACGGCAAAAGCGAAGGCCGATCTCTTGGCTGAGCTCTTTGCCGTTAATTCACGGATCGACGATCGTGGTGCAAGGCCACCCACCTTGCGTCCATGCGGGCATACGATGCCTGATATCCGTATCAGACAACGCGATGTCCGCATGGAGCTACGATTGCTCGATATCCGGAAGTCCAGTGGGCCTGATGGTATCCCAGCGCTTGTGCTTAAAATGTGTGCAGCGGAATTGACTCCCGTCTTGACGAGGCTGTACCGACTCTCATACTCGTCGGGCTGTGTGCCTCGGGCTTGGAAGGGGGCCAATGTGCAACCGGTCCCGAAGAAAGGTGACCGTTCGGACCCTGCAAACTACCGTCCGATAGCTGTAACCTCAGTGTTGTGCAAGGTCATGGAGCGGATAATTAATAGCCGCCTCATGGCCTACCTGGAGGGTCATCAGCTGATCAATGACCGTCAATATGGCTTTAGGCCGAAACGGTCAACTGGTGACCTTCTGGCGTATACCACGCACGTCTGGGGTGAAGCGTTGGACGGTAACGGAGAGGCCCTTGCCATCGGCTTGGACATCTCCAAAGCGTTTGACAGGGTCTGGCACATGGCCCTTCTTTCCAAGCTCGAGGCATACGGTTTACCTGACCGTCTGCGTGGCTGGATAGCCGACTTCCTGCGTGGCCGCTCCATACGCGTTGTTGTGGATGGCAGCGCGTCACGTAGGGTGTCGGTGAATGCTGGCGTTCCTCAGGGCTCTGTGCTGTCGCCGACCTTGTTCCTACTGCATATCAATGACATGTTGGACCTTGGATCCAACATTCATTGCTATGCAGACGACAGCACGGTGCATGGACGCTACACTGCCCGCCCCGCAGCCGGAAAACAGGAGATAGCCGATATGAGAGAGTCTGTTGTAGCGGGGCTGAATCGGGTTCTTGATTGTATTACCCATTGGGGCGACGAGAACCTGGTTCAGTTCAACGCAGACAAGACTCAGGTATGCGCGTTCTCGACGAAAAAATCCCCGTTTATCCCCCTTCCTTCTCTTCGCAACATTTCCCTTGGTACTTCGGACAGACTGGATATCTTAGGGATGTCCCTTCGCAGCGACCTGAATCACAGGGATCACATTGAGCGGGCTATTAAGACCACCTCCCGCAAACTTGGCATCCTGAACAAGGTGCGGCGGTTCTTCGCGCCAGAGCTTCGCCTGCTTTTATACAAGGCTCAAATTCGCTCTTGCGCGGAGTACTGTTCGCATCTTTGGGACGGCTCTGCCAAGTATCTTCTCAATGCCCTGGATTCATTGCAGCGCCGAGCTGTCCGGATCATAGGAGATGTAGAGGTTACGCGAACTCTGGAGCCTCTGCAATTACGCAGAGACATGGCGGCTCTTTGCGTCCTCTATCGCCTATACCACGGGGAATGTTCCGAGGAGCTCTTTAACCTTGTTCCTATCTCTTCTTTTCACACCCGTAACACCCGCACTGGTCGGGGGAAGCATTCACATTTTGTCGACAGAATCGGTAGTCGAACTAAAAAGTTTGGTGCATCTTTTCTTTGTAGAACAATCGACAAGTGGAATGCTTTGCCAGCCCATGTGTTCTCTCCCTCCTATAACCTTGGATCCTTCAAGCGATGCGTGAAGAAGCACCTTTGGCCGGCATAGTGACGGCGGGTGAGACAGCCGCGTACTAACTCGGTTGTTTCAGTCGTCGGCACTTTTGGATCTCCTCTTGCTTATCATCAGGCAAGTCGATGTCAAATGTCGTGTCACAATAAAAAAAAAAAAAAAAAAAAAAAAAAAAAAAAAAACAGGACAACCAAAGTACATATATCAAAGATACATTGGTACCAGTGAGTGGTTTCGAATCCGTGCCTTATGTAGTCATTGCACTACCACTACACCACGGTTGCCTTTAACGGTTTACTTACCTCAAATACAATTATTTTTTTAATTACTTATTTTTTGATTTTAAAACTTTATCGTTATAATACAAAATCCACCTTTTGTATTTTTCCCTTGGGCGTTCTCTGCTACTTTTCGGGGACAATAGAGAGATGTTTTTTTATTTTTTATTTTTTTATTGACCTCGTCCCGCCTGATGATAAGCAAGAGGAGATCCAAGAGTGACGACGACTGAGAAAACCGAGTTTGTTCTCAGATGCCTTAGCCGCCGTCACTATGGCGGCTAAAGTATGTTCTTATATTAACGTAGATGTAAAGATAAAATAAGTCTAAACTAACATAATTTGTGTTAGTACATTTTCAGCGGCAGTTTTAGAATTTAGAAGACAATAGAAAAGAATCCGTATTGTAACAGTTTCCGATTGTGACACCATATTAACTGTAATAATATTTAAGGTGTAATTTCATTTTATATTAAGTTTGCGCTAGTTATTAATACTTATAATTATGTGTGGAACGCTAAGGAAACTGCGCTTTTGATGTGAATACGCAGATATGACTCTTAATGTATACATAACCACAATTCTATTTATACGCTTATATTATTCGAAATTAAATCTTATGACTATTGTCTTTAAGAGTGATTGTTAATTGCAAGTTGTATAATGATGTATTTTGGTCGCTTCCGTTTGCATAAGACCAAGTAGAAACTTGCCATCCCGTCTTACTCTTACAAAGTTATAACGACAGTCTAAGTTACTATTTGAATTGTTTAGTTACAGATTAACTTAAAGTGAGTTGTATTTACTTAAGATTTCAAATGGAATTACATGCACGCGCTTTGTACTGAAAGATAAAATATTTTGTTCTCGCTAAAACTTACGAAATGCAATGCCTTGTTTAACGCCTCCATCCACATCAGATTTATTAATTCCTTTCGTCAATCTACTTTCCATGTGCCCAAATCATCGAAGCATTTCTTTGTCAATCCTTGAAAATCCTTCTTTTAAACCACATCTATCGCGTACTGTGCTATTCCTTATTCTATCGTTATTTTTACGAAATCACATTACAAATCTTTGAATTTTTCGGCTTTTCCCTAATATAATATGCATGTACTATAATATAAATCCTATCGAAGAACCGACAACCGATGGGGAAGAAAGGTTCTAGAGTGGAGACCACGAACTGGAAGACGCAGCGTAGGTAGGCCTCCTACTAGGTGGACTGACGACATAGTGAAAGTCACGAATAACCGGTGGATGCAGCTGGCATCTTGTCGTTCGAAATGGCGTTCTAAGGGGGAGGCCTATGTTCAGCAGTGGACGCATTCTGGCTGATGATGATGATGATGATGATGAAATCTTGCTCTTGAATCACTCTGTCTATTGATGAAACGATAAGTTTAAGTTAAGGGGCGTAGTTAAAAAGATCTATGCGTACCAAGGGCAGGACGCGACTTCGTTTCGTTATATCTAGATCGTATATCTAGACATAGAAATTGGCATAAGATATAAGTTTATAAACAGAAATTATATTTATTATAATAATAATACAAAGCAGTTAACAAATAAACACTGAAACGAATGTAAGGAATAAAAGTTCAGACGTTGACAAGTATCTCTATTTTGGAAGGGTGTACTCTTAATTGAAAGCTTTTCACGCTGGAGAGCCACTAACTCTCCGAGAGAGAAATGGCACTGTAATTCGTTTTTGATGTCTACAACGTAAAATATGGCACGCTAATCAAAATATATTGCTCACGTTCTTTCACATACCTACAATACTCCACTCTACACTGGATGTTGAGTGAATTGTGGCGTTGATGACTCTGAATTATTGTTGTTTCAGTGTTATTACCAATGATTTAATACTGTTTAATATTTAGATAGAGAGCTTCGCTTATTAATCACCATTTAGGTTATTATCATTGCGGGTAAATATTAATTATTAACGCAATTAAATTAATATGTATTTAGAATAGCAAACCTAATACATCGGCAAAGTTTTGAAAATCATTTTTTATTGTGACTCGACTCGACATTAACACCCGGCCTGGTTCATATTAACAGCTGGAGTTCGGTCCAAAAATGGAAGCAACTGAGACTTAATCATTCAATCAAATCGTCACGCCTTTTTCCCACAGGGATAGGCAGAGACAATAGTAGCAGTCGTATCCATTTTGGCAGCAGCTTTTTTATTTTTTTATTGTGACTCGACATATGACAGCATCCCGCTTGATGTTAAGCCAAAGTATGGTCCATGAATGAATATCACTGCTAAGACAATTCAATAACTGTGAGTAGCAATCACATCCACTATGCCGGCCTGGATGTAACCGGCAACTTACAAGCTGATCCCAAAACGTGACCAAATCACTTCACGGTCTGTATACTTGTCTCTTTTTTTAATAACAAATATTTGCAATATTTAATATTATAAAAGCTATAAAAACAAATATTTCATATCGATCGAACCCGGGACTTTACGCGCAACAAACCAGTCGCTAAACCGTTCGTCCACGCCTGTCGTCAAAAATCTATTAGAAACGCGACTAAGTGACTACAGTCTTTATATTCGACAGGAGCTCTTTAATCTTGTTCCTACCTCGTCTTTTCACACTCGTAATACAAGAAGCACCCGCATTCTGTCGGACAAAGGTAATGCTTTACCAGCCTATATGTTCTCCTCATCCTATAACTTTGGATCCTTCAAGCGATGCGAGAAGAAGCACGTTTGGCCGGCATAGTGACGGTGACTGAGGCATTTTTTTCAGTCGTCGGCACTCTAGGACCGCCATCTAGCTTACCATCATCAGGCGGGTCATGGTCAGATTAAAAAAATATATTGATAATAAGGATAAATAAAATGAATTATTCAAATACTCGTAAATATCATTATTGTTATCAACCTCGACTTGCCTGACTGATGATAAGCAAGGAGAAGTTAAAGAAAAACCGACTTAGTTTACGGCAGCCTAACTAAGCCGGCCAATGGTGCTTCGTTACGCCTCACTTAAAGGAATCAAGGTTATAGAATGGGGAGAACACATAGGTCGATAGAATACAATAATTATAATTCAATTTACCTTTTAATTATGGCTGTTAATTAGCCTTAACACATTTATATGTATTAAGATGAATCTATCGTTAACATTTTTAAATAAAGTAAATTAGGAATTTAGGTTTTTAACCGGCATAGTGACGGCGACTAAGGTAACCGTAAAAGAAAACGTTTTTTCAGTCGTCGGCGCTCTTGGACCTCCCTTCGCTTACCATCAGGCAAGTCGAGATCAGATATAGCATCTCAATATCAGAAAATATTTATACAAATAATATGAATACATTTAATATAATTTTAGGTAAACAATAAAACATTTATTAGTGTAACAAGTTCAATTATTATGAATCGAATACAGTTGAAGATCCATGTGAAACTAGCGACAGGCAAACTTAAACTCGCCGCCTCTAACATTGTTCGTAGCCGCTTCCGCCACGTAGTTTATTTTCGCGCAGACGTACCTAACGATTCGCGATTGCAGCGCCTCTACGGCGAGACACCGAAGCCTTTGACAGGCGGCTAATATGGCCGTGTGAACACTATCGGTTAGAACCTACGCTTTTTTATCTAAATTTGCCGGTATCCGCGATCGTTTAAACACCGCAAACTTTTATTAAGTAATGCACTAGCGTTCCTAGACGGTTTTTTGATATTTTGTACGCGTCGTAGTATCGTAAATATAGAGATGGCTTTGCATTTGGAGACCACGTTGCAGAGGAAGTTCAACTTCAAGATGACGACGGTAAGTGCAACCATGCTGTTATCGATCGAGTCTCGTGCTCCCGACCATATGTTTGTCTAAGAGTCGTGTGTGTGTGCCGTAGACTTGTTATAATTAATTTTTAAATGCAATGTTTTTGTTTACTTATTGAAACACGCGCGGTTTGTTTTTAAAACACACGTGTTGTTACTTGTTAACTGATTCAAATTACAATTAAATATTGTATTAAATAGATGTTTATTATATATTTTAAATTATATTATCTAATTATTTATTCAATAAAAGGCTGACAGAAGACAGGTTTATTATTTTTAATTGTGGCTTGATATATCACAACATGTAATCTGATGTAGGTACATCTGAAGAGCAGTCCATGAATGAAGGTGACTGGTCAATAACTGCGGATAGCAGTCGCGTCTACTATGCCGGCCTAGCCGGAACTGGCAACTTTTAAGTTGTTTACGAAACGCAACTAAGTCACCCCGGATCAGAAGATTTTTTAACCAAATAGCATAAAATGCGTAGGTTTGAATTTGAACGTAGTTCCACGCCCACACTGTCTGTGATAGAAAATGAATGCATTCTTCTGAACGGAACGCCTACGACTAAAGTAAAGGTCAGGGTTTAGGGTTTCAGTGTTTCATTTTAAAGATCAAATCAAAAGATTATATTTTAAGTAGCATTTATTTGGAAAATCTTGTTTTGAACAGGGAATAGACAATAGCGGTTGAACGTAGGAAAGTATGCGTAATCATGCGTGATTGTTGATTGCGTAAAGGATTATCACGCGTGGTTAAGTGAAAAACACATGATTTACAAGTTCATAATTCCCTTTCTCTTTCTGGTGGGATTCACGCGGGAAAGATTGTACGTTCTACGTGTAAAGCTAATTACGCCTCATTTTGCTGTGAGGTAGCCAGGTTAAGGTGCGATTCCGCCGGCGACTGCAGACCGCAGACTGCACTACTTCTTTGAATGAGATTGATTCCGTGCATGGCGACACTAGTCTGCAGCTGCCGCATTAATATTGTTTCCAAACGTCATATTTATAATCTATGACTTAGCAAATGCTGATTGTCGCCTTGCACGGAATCAATCCCATACAAACCAGTATTAACAGCAACTCGGTGATTCCTATGGCGCTTACACATTGTCACGCCTCTTTTAGCATATGGATAGGCAGGTGTATGATTTGATCAAAATCTATTGTTTTATTTCTCAACTCTTCTCATACAATTTGTTTAGTTATGGATCCAAGTTTTTTTTTTAACTTTATATTTGACGCGACATCTGACCTTATTTAACTTACAATTAAAAATGGATTTTCCATAATTTATTGTCGTTTTAGTTTTTGATAATTACAAGGAACTGTCAAATACAAGCCTAAAAACAGAATAGTTTAAAGGACATCATGTTCTGCTCTGAACATGATCAGTTCTGCATTGAAATGTCATAATTATAGGTTGATTATTTTGCACACCTAAACTATGCAAAATAAAGGATATTTTCCAATTACAATCTTCGTACATTAAACTATTTTAAAATGTATTATATATGCAACTGTTTAGCATATACAATTTAGCCCAAGTCCTCATACAAAATAAATGTTTTCCTTTTACTCACTAATGATTTAGTAAGCATTTTTGTAACTGAACTGTGTACATGTTAAATCAAGATTCTTCGTCATAATAGAAAAATATATTCACATTTTTCACAAAATCTGCAGCCAACGAAGTATCTGAAAACGGCGGTTTCAGATACTTCGTGACTATTCTCTAACAATCTTTGTTATCGGAAATATACGAGCATTGCAATATATTTTAATAATACATAATATATTTTTGCTTTAAAAGAAAATCTTAAATAATTTAAACTTATTAAAAATAGAATAGGTCTTTTCTTGGTCAAACCCTTTACAACAGAACCGAAAGATTAAGGTTATAAAAATATATAACATATTTATATTAGAGATACATTGGGACTGGGCAAGCGGTTTTTATTGGTGGTCTCAATCCATGATGAACCTTTCGAGTTACATATGCGCCAATTGCTACTTAGGTTATCCAAATAAATAAGTCCACTATTTAAAGAAAATATTTTGTTACATTTTTCGTTATTATACTAAACTACTAAGGACATAATTGTATTAGAAATACATTGGTACTGGGCAAGCGGTTTTTAACTATCGCATGCGTGACAATTTCACTATCACTAGTCGTCACCATGTTCGCCTCAACGAAATATTGTAAATAGTTACTATTTTAATATCTTGGGTCAGCCAATCAATAAAATAATCGTTTGTCGATAAGCTGAACTTACGTACGATGTTGAAGTAATCATGATAATGGTCACAGTATTTGTACGCTAGGAGCGCTGAAAGCGTCGATTTCTATGTATATTGTGTTTTTCTATAACTGAAAAAATATGTAAACAAACATAACCATACAACTATAATAATGAAGCAGTCATGGTGTAGCGGCAGTGCTATGGTTACGCAAACCGAAGAGCACGAGTTCGAGACCACGCACCAGTACCAATGTATCTTTGGTTGTCCAGTTTCTATGATACAAGCACTTTAGTAGCTTAGTATAGAAATGTAAATAAAAGTATAAAAAAAGTTGAAAATACATAAATAATAATATTTGAATAATATAATTTAATTTGAATAAATAAATAATATAATTTGAAATATAAAAAATGTGGACCAGACTTTTTTACAGTTGCGTAGGAACCATTCCTAATATAAAGAAATCAGTAGTTAACCTGTATAATTAGATTGCCTATTTTTATTTTATTTTGGGCAAGTTTATTGCTTATCCATAAATTTTGATTCCGACCTTTTTATGTACCAAAAGACGATCAGTCATGTGGATCCATCTGGAAGGGTCGATGGGAATATTTTATTAAATCGTGCTAGATGATGGACCTTAGTATTGTGGATTAATTTCAGCTAAACACAAAAATTTTAGTATTTTGTAATATATTTTTTATTTGTTTGACCTAGGGCGAATATAAAAGTAACATTTTGAACGTGCTTTTAATTATCTTGACTATGTTAGAACGGTTAAAAGAAAACGGTATGTACTTAGATTAAATGCTTGTTACAAGGAAATTTAGAACACGACCTAATTTACTTGGGCTAAAAATTTATTAGCTGAAAATTTTCGTCGTAATAGAAAATTAATAGACAAATAGTAAATTTTTAGTGAAAGTATTCTTGAGCGTATCTTTTACTTTTTTTATTTTCTGAAGTTATTTCCTGAAATTATCTTATTCTCATGTAAATAAAACTCAAAGTATAAAAAACGACAGGCGTGGACGAACGGTTTAGCGACTGATTTGTTGCGCGTAAAGTCCCGGGTTCGATCCCCGGTCGGAGCAAATATTTGTTTCATAGCTTTTATTTGTAATATTTAATAATATTAATTATTGCAAATATTTGTTAATAAAAAAAAAAGAGATGGATATTTGCTTCGGGTCTGGTTATCAAAGAGTGGTAGGCAGTGGTACCCAGTCTGCCGATCCGGGGTAGTACCACCACTTACAAGTATACAGACCGTGAAGTGATTTGGTCACGTTTCGGGATCAGCTTGTAAGTTGCCGGTTCCATCTAGGCCGGCATAGTGGATGTGATTGCTACTCACAGTTATTGAATTGTAGTAGCAGTGGCATTCATTCATGGACCACACTCCAGCTTAACATCGAGCGGGGTGCTGTCATATGTCGAGTCACAATAAAAAATAAAAAAATAAAAAAAAAAAACATTGTGCCTGCCAGTTGTAAAAATAAAATCTGCCTTACACAGCGAAATAAATATGAATATGAAATGATATTATGAAATAAGTTATATTTTATAAATTAGTAAATTAAAATTGTGTATAAAAAACATGCATGAACATCCTCATGGGGATAGGCAGAGACAATGGAGTGCCACTTGTCACGATCCTGACACAACACCCTCGCTTCCTTCACATCGTAAGGATAAGGTTATGGACACTAGGCAACCTAGCTTAATATTATATAAGCTTTATTTATGTCTAGTGTTTATATAATCCATTTTTTATTAATTAACCTATAACCTTGGATCCTTCAAGCGATGCGTGAAGAAGCACCTTTGGCCGGCATAGTCACGGCGACTGAGGCAGTCGGGAGCTAACTCGGATGTTTCAGTCGTCGTCACTCTTGGATCTCCTCTTGCTTATCATCAGGCGGGTCAAGGTCAAATGACGTGTCACAATAAAAAAAAACTTAATTAAACTGTAACAATTCTAGCATGTCAATATGATAAAAAACTGCAAAACATAAGAGAACTTATAAAAATACATATAGCTCCTAATGTATAAAACTGTACCTACATATTATATAAGTGAGTACGATTTTTATATAAACTTTTTCGATAATTTAAATTAAAAAAAACATGTAATACCATTTTATTTTATAAAAAAGAGATATCTAAGATTATAATACTATTACCATCTGTAATGCCCCTAAAAGGATAAAATATTTTAAATAGATAAAAAACACGTGCGTCTTTTGGAGGGGAAAATTCTGACACTTGTTGAGTCTTCTCGCATTCAAACTCGTACAATTAGATTGGGGTACCGAACCGTTACATTCCCCAAACTTACAAGTATCATGTACATTCGAGTAATAAAACCGTTGTTAGCAAATTGCTTTAGAGTTTATAACATACCTACATACTTTTAGGAGTGGTAAGTAAGCAGTGGTGCCCTGTCTGCCGATCCGGGGTAGTACCATCACTTTCAAGTGTACAGACCGTAAAATGACTCAGTCGCGTTTCGGAAGTTCGCATCTATTATACAACTAGGCCAATTTAGTAGATGCAATTGCAGTTACTTTGCTGTATTAGCAGTCACCTATACAGACCGTGAGGTGATTTAGTCAGGTTTTGGGATCAGCTTGTAAGTTGCCGGTTCTATCTAGGCCGGCATAGTAGATTTGATTGCTACTCACAGCTATTGAATTGTAGTAGCAGTGACAGTCATTCATGGACTACACTTCGGCTTAACATCAAGCAAGGTGCTGTCATATGTCGGGTCACAATAAATATTTAAAAAAAATCTTCACTCATAAACCGCATTCCAGCTTTGATGTTAAGTCGGGGTGCTATTATATGTCAAGCTATAAAATAAAACATTCAATATGTCGTTATATGAAATTAAACTATAAAAATAAATCAAATCACGCCTTTTTCCCACGCGGATAGGCAGAGACAATGGAGCGCCACTTGCCACAATCCTGACACAACTCCATCGCTTCCTTTACATCCATAATTTCCATATTCAAGCTCAAAGGCACCAGGCAACCTTTAAAATTTTAAAATCAAGAAATAAATAAAGTAATTGTAAAGTTCTCGGTATCCATTTAAACGTTATATCAAACTTTTATTAATAATAATTTATGAATATAATATATGAATATAAACACTTATGAATATAATAATTATGACTAACGTTGCCTAAAGTAATAATTTATTTTCCCCACACCTTTACCCCATTGTAAGTAAAAGGAAATGTCTAATGGGGAAGTATGGCGCACTTACGGGTCACCCCTTCACGGGTCTCGTGATTTGATAAAGTAATAATGACTATTATGTTACCCTGTTTTAATAGGGTTACCAGATGAATAAATAAAAAGTATTTAAACATTAATTTCACGAATTCAGACAGACAGACAGATTGTTTGTTGCACAATACGAAATACATAAAAAAAAAATATGTTAGATAGATTGTGGTTCATACTTTATCCTGTTTTTTTTTTTGGATATAATATAGTACTTGACAGCATTCCCCTTGATGTTAAGCTGGAGTGCGGTCCATGGAAGGAGACGACTGCTATAGCTTGTTTAACTATAAATGGCGCGCCCAACCACCTTAATAAATACTTTATCAGCGTGCTCCTCTATTTGTGTCTAATCAGCAACTGAATGACCAATTACAAATGCATTTTCAGTGTGTTGCATCCATATTTGATATTTGCTCGTGTGCGTAAATGCAGTATAAGGGCGCGTCATTTCAGCTTAAACAGACTATACTAAAGTTCAATAACTGCAACGAACAGTCGCATCCAATATATCGACCTAATAGGAATCGGCAACTTTTAAGCTGATCCAGAAACACAACTGAGTCACGGTCTGGTACACTTGATCACTGTGTACAGGCCGGATCGGCAGTAGAAAAACAATTAATAAAGTGTACCATAGTATATATTATTATATTGTGACTCGACATCTGACCTCGACTTGCCTAAGCTAGAAGTAGTCCAAGAGTACCGACGACTGAAAAACTGAGTCAGTTCACGGAGTCAGCTTCAGCCGCCATCACTATTGTATTTTATCTAGACCATTCAGAAATGTTCGCTCTGTTAATTGTCTTAAAAATCAAAAAATCAAGACATTTTACATTAGGGTATGACAATTGTTTGATTGAATAAAAATATGTTATATCTTGTGACAACCCTAACTTAGAGTGACTATAGTTTTATTTGCGTACTAAATTGAGTCTGTACTTGAGTTTAATATAATTATTTTGTCATTATACGAATTAATTTTAATCATATACTCAAAAAGGTAAAATAATAGTTATATTTGATTGCCACGACCTCTATTATGGAAGGGAGGTTAAAACCTAAGGTAAATAATGTAAATGACTAATATTTTTATAAGTTATAATAAAGATTTTATCAAAGAAGATTAACAAAAGAGATTTATAAATCAGCGACAAGTGAAAGGATAAAACGGGAACGATTTAGTTAATATTGTGACTCGATCAGGAATAATAATGAATAATAAAATCAGTGCCCAAATATAGTGAGTCTTGTATGTGATGGAAGCGAAATATTTTTGTCAGGATCTTAAAAAATGACGATCGGTTATCGCTATCTATCCCTTTGGAAATTGATACGTACCCATAACCTTAGAACTTGTATGAAAAGAATTGTGGTTGTGTCAGGATCGTGGCATGTGGCGCTCCATTGTATCTGCCTATTGCTCCATGGGGAAAAGGCGTGACATATGTTTGATTGACTTAATATTTTATATTAGGTATTACATGATATAAAATATTATAATACGAGTATAATATACAACTCGTATAATCAATCATTACCAAGTGTATAAATATAAACCTTACTCTAAAATTGGCTTTACTTTGGTAAATAAGAGCATTTAGTTAAGCTATACTAAAATCACATAAAATACGTTTTCCTTAAGCCTATTATTATTATTACTTTAATTTCAAGAGGAAGAAGAACAGAAAGAAGCGCACATTAACATATCTATTTCAATAAGTACAAAAAAAATATTAAATCAAAACACTAATTCGATCTTCTCTGGTGCCTAGAAGGCACCGTGGTGTAGTGGCAGTGCAATGGTCACGTAAGCTGAGAGCACGGGTTCGAAACCACTCACCGGAACCAATGTATACGAGTATGTACTTTAGTCAACCTTTTTCTATCACATAAGTATAACAAAGCACTTTAAGAGCCTAATATAGAAATATATTTAAAAAAAAATAAAGAAAGAACTCCGACCGAGCAACAGGCGTGGACGAACGGTTTAGCGACTGGTTTGTTGCGCGTAAAGTCCCGGGTTCGATCCCCGGTCGGAGCAAATATTTGTTTCATAGCTTTTATTTGTAATATTTAATAGTAATTAATATTGCAAAATTATAATACATATAATATCATAGACGACAAGTCAATTGATAAATAACATATTGATAAAAAAAAAAAAAATTAACTAAAATACATTATTAAAAGGAGTCCCTTTAGGCAAGGTTCCGAAGATACTGGCAGCGTTCCCCCCTTTGAATAGCTAGACTAATTCTTTGTCCGAGGTAGCTGCCAACTCTTCGGTCTCCTGTGATGTCGACTAACCTTTTTGATATTTCCTTAAAAAGCCTTAAAGCGCTAGGACCCCACGGACCAAGGGTCTCGACACCGAATGGGACAAAATCATACTCGGAGCCTAGACCCCTGTATTTGCACGAATATACAAATACAATACAAATTGCAAATATTTGTTAATAAAAAAAAAGAGATGGATATTTGCTTCGGGTCTGGTTATCAAAGAGTGGTAGGCAGTGGTACCCAGTCTGCCGATCCGGGGTAGTACCACCACTTACAATTATACAGACCGTGAAGTGATTTGGTCACGTTTCGGGATCAGCTTGTAAGTTGCCGGTTCCATCTAGGCCGGCATAGTGGATGTGATTGCTACTCACAGTTATTGAATTGTAGTAGCAGTGACATTCATTCATGGACCACACTTTGGCTTAACATCAAGCGGGGTGCTGTCATATGTAGAGTCACAATAAAAAAATAAAATAAAAAAATTGCAGCGCCGATTTTCAATCGAGTTCCTGATACACTATACACAACAATGTTGGAAAACATAAGGGTTTGTCAAAGTTATAGGGGGAAACATAATATTATGTATACTATAATTCATACAATATACATACCTATTAGTGAACATAATAGGTATATTATTTAATATAATATAAATTTTACTATACAATAGCATCCTCTTTTTGTAGCACAAGCAATTGAAGACAGGCGTGGCGCAGTGGTTAGCCCACCAGTTCGTTACGCGTAAAGTGACTGTCGGGTTCGATTCCGGTTCGACTAAAGATTTGTTTCATATTCATATTTAATAATTAGATTAAATATTACAAATATGTATTAATGAAAAACCAGAGTCGGATATATGCTCAGGGTCTGGTTGTTAGAATCTGGTTTGCCAATCCGTGAAGTGATTTAATCGCATTTCGAGATCAGCTCGTAAAGTTACCAGTTTTAATTAGGACGGCATAGTGGCCGTGGCTGCTACTTGTATATGTAGTTATTTAACGGTAGTCACATCCATTCATAAACTCAACAAAAGAAGCCTTCACCTGTGACCTTTCCAAAAGTTGAGAGATATATTTCAAAACACAAACTGAATAGGTTGAATTGTAAAATATATATCAACCTCTCAATACATTTGGCGTTAACAATAGAACAGCACACACACACATAAATCACAGTTACCTTTTCCTTATGAAATGCTAGTACTGGATTGAAGCGATTTCTTTTCATAAACGATGAATGTTCACCCCAGCCATTTGAGAAACCCGCACCAATGAAAAACGCACATAGAATACCAACAACTATTCAATATTTTTCAGTGGAAATATTTTTACATAACAATAGGAGTCCTGGCTGAGATCGCGAGAGATTTGTTTTCAGAATTAATTCAACGCTCCTCTACTAGGTATTATTTTGAGTTATGCATTTTTATTTGCTCTTATATTATATATACGAGTATACGGTTTCTTTGTAGTACTATCGAGATTTTCTTCATCCTACGAGGGTTGCGTTTCATGTTTCGGGATTAGAGAACAAAAACAAATATTAATTATCAAAAAAAATTTAAAATATTCCCCGTGCAGATCTATACACTTTTGCATGCGTTTGAACCAATTGTCGAAACACTTTTGCCACTCTGATTGAGGTATCTCCAAAACATGCATTCTGAATGCAGCAACCGCTTCTTCCGGTGTCGAAATATGTTGACCTCTCAGTTTGTTTTTTACGTACGGGAATAAAAAGAAATCATTCGGTGCCAAGTCAGGACTATACGGCGGATGACTCATCAAATCGATGTTTTAGGTGCTCAAAAAAGCAGTTGTTTGAGCCGATGTGTGAGAGCTCGCATTGTCGTGGTGAAGAGTGATCCGTATTCGGCGGTTGGTTTTCCTGATTTCTTGGAAGACAAATGGCAAACAAATGGTTGTGTACCACTCAGAATTGACTGTTCTGCGTTGTTCTAGTGGTACGGTTGCGACATGTCCAGTCCAGTGAAAAAACAGGCGATCATTTGCTTGGAAGTGCTTCGTGCGCGAACAACTTTTGTTGGATTTTGCTCATCTTGAAACACCCATACAGTCGACTGCTGTTTACTTTCGGGCTCCTACGCGTAAATCCACGATTCTTCACCTGTAACGAGGTCATAGACGTGTTTCGAAGCACCGCGATCGTATTTTTTGAGCATTTCTTTCGACCAATCGACACGAGCCTTTTTTTTAGCGATTGACAAATTGTCGTTACGTAAGCACCTTTGGCCGGCATAGTGATCGCAACCGTGACTTGAGTGACTTGACTTGAGTCGTTTTTTTTTCAGTCGTTGCAACTTTTGTACCTCCCATTACTTTGTATTAAGCAAGGGAAGGTAAGATAACTTTAATATAACTTCATATAGGTTAGATGTCGCGTTACAATAGCGATAAAATATATCAGACTACAAAAATATTAAATACGTAATATTAATACGTAATAATATTTTAACGTAAAAAAATATTTGTTTAATCTTTTAATAAATATTCTAATAATCTTAATAAAATAATCTTTAATAAAATTGGTATTTTTGAATATATTTTTAACATATTTCAATGCTTATAGCATTATTTCTGTATAATTTATTTTATATAAGAAAATAGCTGTCGAATTACCACTGAATTACACAGCGCTTTTTTGACGTTATTTGACGTTAGATAACCAACATAAAAAAAAATAAGGAGACAATTTTCTTAACATCCATGGACTCTCCGTGTGGGTGACGGGAGCATCGCGCAGTATGTAGGAAAGTTTTCCTTTTGCGACATACCACTGCCCACTTTACTTTTACCTTCACTCTTACCTCTACCTAACCAAATAATGAATTTTCTTAGATTGAATTTAACAATAAGTCACGCCTAAAGTTCCTACGGGGCGAAATGTGGGCAGCGGAGAGCCGTTTTGCCACGTTGTGGAGGAATGAAGACTAAGTAAGATGAAGTATGTAAGATGATAAGAAAATAGATGAAGAGAATTATGGATGTGAAGGAAGCAAGTGAGTTGTGTAAGGATCGTGGTAAGTGGCGCTCCATTGTCTCTGCCTATCCCTGTGGGAAAAAGGCGTCACAATTTGATTGATTGATTGATAAATTAAACAAACTTTATGGAATCATTAACCACAAATAAACGCGGTAGTAAGCCGCATAATATTTGTTAATCCAACAAATCAAACCAAAATTTGGTAAAATTTTATATACATATACATTTCTATATATTATATTGCATATTCGCCTACCTATGTGCGAAAACTTGTAAAGGCCTAGTATTACTGCTGTTACATTTTTATTGTAAAATAGAGGCTGTAAGTTTTCCAAATCAAATAAAATAAATAAAAATATATAAAATGGAAATTATTAATATACATTTGTGTGGTTTAATACCTAATTTCAAAAACTCATTAACAATAAATCACTTATTTGACAGTGCAATTAATTTTCCTGTCACGATACGTATTAGTTAAATTCTGCATTTGCTTAAAACTCTCTGAATAATTGTAAAACTCTTACTTGAATCGAAATATTAAAAAAATAGGTATATTAATATTTGTTTGTCAAAAGTATAATAATGAATATAAATAAGTAGTAATCAAATGTATAATTTAGCAGGTAAGAGAATATGCATGACAGACATCGTTACAGTACGTGTTAATTATTATCTAATGTATAATAATGTGTATTATTTGGTGTTTTCCGACCAAATCGGAGACATCCTTAAGAAAGCTAGGTTGCCTAGTGCCCATAACCATAGGGCCTGTATGAGGAGAATTGTGGATGTGAAGGAAGCAAGGGAGTTGTGTAAGGATCGTGGTAAGTGGCGCTCCGTTGTCTCTGCCTATCCCTGTGGGAAAAAGGCGTGACAATTTGATTGATTGATTGTATATTAATGTTTATTGATATTTAAGTGTGATTGTATATGTCATTGCATACTTTCAAGGCGACCGTGTTGTAGGGGTAGTGTAATGGTCACGCAAACCGAGAGTCTTCGGTTCAAAACCGTTTATCGGTACCAATGTATGTTTGATATAATTGTACTTTGTCATTTCTATAATACAAGCACGTTTAGTAGCTTATTATAGAAATGTAAACAAAATAAAAGAACTTATAATCATATTATTCATATTACTAATAACAATGCGATAACTAATACGAAACTAATAACAGAATAAGACAGCTTGAAATACGCTAGGCTAGCGCAACATAAAACAGATAGTGCAAAAGAAACAGAAAGGACATTAAATAAAACAACTTTAATAATTATTAACAATATTAAAGTTTATTTATTGTAATTATGTATATGAAAAAACCAAACACAGAAATACGAGTACACCTTAATCACTCAGCCACGATTATTGTCGTTTCCATCAAATAATAAAATTAAAATTGTTTATTTAACTTAAATATTCAAGCAAAACTTCAAACATTATAAAAGTAGTACTTATTCCCCGTGGTAATCAGAAAAATATTTTAGGGAAATTACCGCAATAAGGCGATGGCGGCCTTATTAAATATCTTAAAGCAGATGGCCTATTATGTATTTGATTTGATATGTAAATTACAATAGATCGCATCTTGTGTAGATAAAAATATGCTAAAAGTCTGCTCTGTGACATACTATATGAATGCATCAAAAAAGCGTCAATCAATTAATCAATTTGTCACGCCTTTTTCCCACAGGGATAGGCAGAGACAACGGAGCGCCACTTGCCACGATCCTGACACAACTCCCTCGCATCCTTCACAATGCTCCTCATACAAGCTCTACGGTTATGGGCACTTTCTTGAGGATGTCTTCGATTTGATCGGAAAACACCCTCCTGGGCCTGCCTCGTTCAACGCATCCATCCACATCAGATTTATAAATTGCTTTCGTCAATCTACTTTAAAAGAAAGAAGCGTATGTCAATATTAACGATTAGCGAACGATGCCATGTGGTTACTTAGCGATTGGCGCTTACAGAAGTGCGTCAATCTTGTTAGCTTTGGTATACAAGCCAAAAAGCGTCTCTCAATCTATTTTTTTTTAGCCAGAGATGTGGCAGGTTCGTGAAAAGTGGCGCTTTGTTATCTCTGCTAGTCCTTGTAGAAATTGAGGCTGACGATTTGTGATGATGATATTGCCTTACTAGGTCCTCAAGATAAGGAATATAAATTAAAAAAAAATATATGCGGCTAACCATGACGTTTATTTTGGTTTTGATTTTACATTTTTTTATTTAAATTTGTTTAATTTAATAATACAATACAAATGTTGTAAAATGTCAATAAAAACAAAATCTAAGAAAATAGGGAATCTGTTTTTATTTGGTTTATTAGGGTTTACAATAGATAATATATTTTACATACTAAATTACAAAGAACAGCCTAATATTTTAATATCTTGTCAACCAGTTACATATTTCAAAAACAGATTTTTACAATAAATATATATTTTAAAGTATTAAAACAACCGATTTTCTACTATCTAAAACATCTTAACCTTAATTTTATTATTGACAATTAAAGAGAAAAGTTCTTAACCTATTTATTAACCCTATCAAAACCTTTTTTCATCGTAAAAAGTAAGATGAAACTCAAACATTCAAATATTTTACGTGGGTAAAGAAGCTATTTATTTTCAACAATTTTTTTACATTTCTTTCTCTAAGCTTTTCCTATAGACTTCGAAGTCGTGTCAGTTTTCAAAGCGCTAACGGAAGCTGATTAAGTGGGGACGTTGGAGGCCTCTACGAGTCTTTAACTACTTGTTTGTTGATGTTAATGAGGGACGCCAGACGGCTTCGGTTTATTTCTAGTTAGCCCGTAATATTAGACAATAATATTAATTTTGCGATTATTATTTAAGCGATCGTCGCTTAGGACATTCGTTCAATAGTCAAGTCAAATCCAAATTAATATTATTTATTTATTAAGCCCCCCCCCCCTGATGTTAAGCTGGATTGTGTTCCATGAATGTAGTCAACTGCTAGTACAGTTTAATAACTGCAGTTGCAGTTGGATCCACCTCGACCTAGTTCGAACCGGCAACTTTCGAGCTAATCCTGACTGAGTCACTTTTTTTTATTTTTTATTGTGGCTCGACATATGACAGCACCTCGCTTGATGTTAAGCCGAAGTGTGGTCCATGAATGAATGCCACTGCTACTACAATTCAATAACTGTGAGTAGCAATCACATCCACTATGCCGGCCTAGATGGAACCTTCACGGTCTGTATACTTAAAAGGGGTGGTACCATGAACTATCTAACCCACGACTCTCAAAACTGCTAAATACGTCTGTAAAATCCTGCTCTTGTAAAAATCAACTAATTATCCTAAATATTTAGTTCGCTCACTTTGGTCGCCTAGTGTATGTAAGACCTTTAGGAATGACGTCAAACCGCTTCGGCTCGGTCTCTGTTACCCCCTAGTCTAGTTCTCAATTATAAAGTCTACAGTCGAAGTGCCTTCAAATTTAGGATTGGTCAAGTGTAATTTTAGTCTCTCTGTAGGCCATTATTAGAATTAATGATAAATTAGGTACACCTAGAAAATGGTTTGAAGAGTAGAATAATGCTTAGAGAGTATTTTTGGATAGCATGTTTAAAATTATAGATTGCCACAATGCTCGGTTAATTATAAATATATTTTAGACGATCCTAAGCTACTAAATATGCTTGTATCATGAAAACAGGGCCTTAATTCATTTTACACATTGACAGCGAATAATAAATCAATAGGTACACTATGTTGATTGGTCACTTGCGACCGCGGCGCAATTTCACTGATTTTTTGTCGCCATAACATATTAAAGATGCCCAAAGTACATACGAGTATATTTAGGCTTCTGATTTAGGCTTTTGGGAGAACCAAGAGCCCGGAGATTATACTTGTATATCGTATCCGTTGTTTTTATTATGAAAATTGAGGTCAATTATATTTTCACACTAATAGGCAGAGACAACAGAACGCAACTTTTTACAATCCTGGCACAATTCTCTTTTTTGTTGTGCCACGTCATATTATAACTTGCCTGATGTTACGCTGGAGTGTGGTATATCAGCAGTCGCATCCTATCCCGGCAACTTACAAGCTGATTTCGAAACTGACACATTACAGTCTGTATACTTGATATTAGTGGTACTACTCCGGATCGGCAGACTGGACAAATAACAACCAACTGTCTATTTCCTCCACATCTGCAATTCTCATAATACGTGTTCTATGGTTACAATACTTACATAAATATATTTACTCCGAACATAGGAGTTAACGTGAAGAATTTTTATAAGTATCCCTAGCTATGTCATACATAATGTAAATAGTGCTGAAGTTCACACGACTAAATTGTCCCTAGTTACCATGTTGAGGAGTCTTCAAGATAATTATACGAGCATTGCATAAGACTTTATTTAACATGCAAATGCTGGTCGTTCAAATAGGGTTGCCAAATAGAGACTAGTTGAAAAAAGAGGAAAGATGCTTTTTTGATGTTTTTATTTTTCTTTGTGTTGTGTTCTGTTTGTATGTTTTAGAGGCAATAAAATATTGTCGCGAACTAAAAACAGGCGCTTTCTGTCACCTTGTGTCATAATTTTCTTTGATTTCTTTGTATATTAATTTCTTTGATTATCGTAGATATAATTTTAGTTCTTATTGTCTGTGATACAAGCACGTTTAGAAGTACGTAAAGATACATTTTTTTATACTTTTTATTTATATTTAAAACATATTAACAGTGTTTCTACTACTTAAAACTAAAATAAATAATAAAAAAATAGAAGACAAACTAAACTAAAAAACAAAAACCAATTAAAATAAATTACAATAACATCTATAACCTATTTGTACTTGTCTGGACGATTTAGAAGTAAATATTAGAACTTCTACGAGACGAGATTCTACGTGTACAAGATTTAAAATTATTAAAAAGTAATTTATTTTTTGTAACTAATTTAATAAACGCACCTCTAGTCTACTTTTAATACAGCCAGGAAAATACGAAAATATTTTATTTGGATAATTTTCTTTAAGTTTTTCAGAACGGCACCCCTGTTATTATTCACCTAGGCACCTACTTAGGCACTCTGTGTACCTCTAGCGTAGAACTACTCAATTAAGAGGAAAAGCTCGGGAATAGTCCGCAGCTCTTCGTCAAACTTGTCGCTTAATTTCGTTATCAATGTTTCTTGTATTCCTATCGCATTAAACGATTCATTTAACATTTATATTTGTATTTCAAAAGACTTTATAGTTAAGAGGATTATTTTCCTCCGTTTATACTATAATACATACTTTTATGCTGTTTTGTTTTCATTGCGATTCGACATATTATTAATGCACCCCGCCTGATATTAAGCTAGAGTGGGATCCATTAATAGAGTTGACTGCTACCATTCAATAACTGTAAGTAGCAGTCACATTTCATATGCCAACCTAGTTGTAACCAACAACTTACAAGCTGATCCAGAAACGCGACTAAGTCACTTCACGGTCTGCTGTTTACACTTGTATGTCGTGGTACTACCCCGGATTGGCAGACTGGGTACCACTGCCTACCACTCTTTGATAACCAGACACAGAGCAAATATTCGCCTTTTTCCGTTGTTTACAAATATTTAATAATAAATATTACAAATAAAAGCTATAAAACATATATTTACTCCGACCGGGAATCAAACACAGTGCAATTTACTATTTATATTTTTAATAAATTAAGATCAATATGAAGCTTGGGTGCCTGCCGTCAATGGCAGACAATCTGATCAGACTAATTTGCCTAAACCAGCAACCCCTCTAGATTGTCAGAGTTACGTACTTCTTGAATTATAAGTAAAAGCGCAAGGAATAAGGATGAGCCAAATCTAAAACTCGGCGGAGACTCATGCCTTGCCAGATTGTTAGTATTGCTTTCATCTTAGTTAATTTAATTATAATTAGTTCACGTTGAAGAGTCCACTGTGTCGATTTAGATTTTGCAGCGTTCATTAAAATTGTCTTTACAGTATTTATTTTTGTCTTTACAGTAAAGTACCAAGTTCGATTCTTGGTCGGAGCAAAGATTTGTTTCAATGCTTTTAATTTAAAAAAGAGGTGATGGTTCTGTCGACCAGGGTTAGTACAGACGTGAAGTTACTTAGTCGCGTTCCAGGATCAGCTTGTAAGTTGCCGGTTCTAACTAGGCCGGCATAATGGATGCGACTATATTTGTAGACTATTTCCGTCTACAAATAGACTTTGTTTGACTAGCAGACGTTAGATATACTTGCATATTAGATGTAGAGACGTCTGCCGGATCAGCTGAGTGTCTGGAGGCCGATGACCTTGTCCACGTGCAAATACACGGCCGCGAGCCGCGATCACACTTGGTAACGGTACAATTTTATAATTTCACATATTACACGTAGGTACCAACTGACGTGTTTTCTTAACTATTCAAAAGTGTGGAATTTACGCACACACCCATAACGCATTGTTAATTCTTATTAGGTGTCGACGATCGTTTTAAAATACATGAACGTCAAGTATTTGTAAATAAAAGAATACATGGAATTTCATTATTACATAGAAAAGAGAGAAATATTTACTGTTTTATGTTGGTGAATATGATAGACAAAATATGTCAGAGCATTTCTATTCATAATATTTCAAACGGAACACCTTTCTTTGTTTATTATTATGTCTTCTCCCGCAGTCCTTGAAAATGTTATTATCAATCGAACATCGACATTATTTACCTTTTTCATTCAATTTTACTCGTATTTATAAATGGCAATACGATTGTAGCCTCAATCCGTACGTCTTATTAAATATTTAAGGAAGAAAGTCTTATGTTATTGTGTCATTTCTACAATATGTGCTTATGTTTTATTTATTTATTGTGTCAGCCTGAAGTGCAGTCATTAAATGGAGGCGACTACTATTACTACAGTTAAATATTTGCAAGTAGCAGTCGCATCCACAATATCGGCTCATATTTTACTGACAACTTTGAAGCGATTTCATAAACTCTTCCCAAACTCTCCCAACTTACATAAACTCTTCCCAACTGTGTGTAGTGCTAATATTTGATGACGAGAATATTATGCGATTAAAGCATAAAATATATGGGTACTTGACTGTGGTCTAGTGGTAAATAAATGGCCTCGCAAACTCCTAACTCCCTAAAAAAGAACTCCTAACTTGTTGCTGTCCTAACTTTTTTTTTTATTGTGACACGACATCTGACCTCGACCCGCCTGATGATAAGCAAGAGGAGGTCCAAGAGTGACGACGACTGGGACAACCGAGTCAGTTCCCGGCTGTCCCAGCCGCCGCCACTATGCCGGCCTAAGATGCTTCTTCACGCATCGCTTGAAGGATGGAGAGAACACATGGGCAGTTATCCTGTTTCTATAATACAAGCATGTTTAATACATTGTATAGTGTAGAATTAAAAAAGATAGGTCAATAAAATTAGGTATCACAACAAACTTGAAACCATTGGTTGAAATTCCATATAGAATTATGAGGAATATTCCACATTTTCTGCCTATTTCTATGGAAATTAAAGCGTGACATTGTGATTTAATAAAAAAAAGGTTTTTGCAGTTTGCAGAAAGCAACATAGTTATGTCAGTATTGTGGAAAGTGGTGCTCTGTCTATCTCCGTGAGAATAGAGCTAAAAGGTTCGGTGCGTCGCTCGTTTCTTTGTAGAACAATCGACAAATAAAATGCTGTACCAGCCCATGTGTTCTCCCAATTCTATAACCTTGGAATCCTTGGATTCTTCAAGCGATGCGTGAAGAAGCACCTTTGGCCGGCATAACGACGGCCACTGGGAAAGCCGTTAACGACAGACCTCCTCTTGCTACCTTGCTTGCTTAGGCGGTTTGAGATCAGGTGTCGAGTCACAGTAAAAAACCACGGAACCATCTTGGTTCCTTGTAGTTGATAGTTATTATGTTGAGTATTGTTTTTCTTCAGGTTTATATTTATCCTCGTTTATTCCTGTAAAGATTCGTGTAAACGTTGATTTTGTACTTGAACTTTAAAATAAACTAAATATTTGAACTCAAATATTGCGAAATAAACAAACAATAGCTAACAATTGGAAATGCCGATTCTATATTCGAACGAATTCGAATGTAGTGCAAACAGGAATATTTATTTGCTCATACACTGAACTAAAGCGAAGGAACTGTAAGTTGTGTACCTACTTTTCAAAGGGCTCTCTTTGTCCAACATCCTTACATTTAAGTAATTATAGTACCTAACTAATACTTATACGATTAGTATTTTCTTAGATTTTGCGCGAACATTGATTAATGAATTAAACAAATTTTATGCGGCTTACTATCGCGTTTATTTTGGTTTGGATTTTACGGAGAGCCATCGTGGTCACGGAGAGGCTGCAAAGCTCTCGAAACGCCGTAATAATAGAAAAATGTAAAATCTAAACCAAAATAAACGCGATAGTAAGCCGCATAAAATTTGTTTAACTTATACGATTTACAAAGAAAGCCTAATTGAACCTAATTAGGCAGTCATTAAAATACGAACTGCAAATAACATTTTTAATTGTAGCTCGACTTGTGTTATCTCTCCTGATGTTAAGCTGGAGTAGAGTCCATAAAAAACAGTTAAATAACTTCAAGTAGCAGTCGCATCCACTATGCTGACCCAACTGGAACCTAATTGAAACATCTTTTAAGTTAATTCCGAAACGACACTTCACGGTCTGTACACTTAAAAGTGTTTGTACTAAACACATCGGCAGACGGCAAATGACCAGTTTAACGATCCTAGCTGTTCCCGAAACCCGACTGAATGGTCCGTACACCTGAAAGACTGAAAGCCTGATGATAAGCTCCTCTTGCTTATCTTCAGGCGGGTCAAGGTCAACAATTGTATCGTATTACAATAAAAAAAACTACCCCCAATCGGCGGACTGGGTACAATACACTGCCTAAAATATGCCAAAAGATATATTTTTATTATTTACATTTCTATAATAAGCTACTAAAGTGCTTGTATCATAGAAACAGGACAACCATCAAAGATACATTGGTACCGTGGGAGGTCTCGAACTCGTGCTTTCGGTTTGTGTAACCATTGCACTGCCACTACACCACGGTCGCCAGATAATAAAAATATCCTAATAAAATATCATCTTGTTAAATGTTATTTGTCATGAGCTACCCTGCTCACCTTATTAGGTATTGTTTTCCAACAAATTGTGATGTTAAAATCCGATCGAGTCTGGCGAACGGTTGTTGAACCGCGGGGCGCCATTGGGAGCGCCCGCAACACTAATTGACTGTCAGGCGGAATACATCGTACCTACTTTATAGGCATATGCTATACGTATACTTTATGTACTGTCTAATTTTAGGAAATTTATTTGTACCTTCCGAAATAACTGGATGATTTTATACTCTTACCATGCATTTCAAGAGTGATCTAGAGAGATGGTGGTCGTTTGTCCTGTCTGCCGATCTGGGGTAGTATGTGCAATGTGCAACCACTTTCAAGTGATGTGACTCAGCATGTTTCGGGATCAGCTTGAAAGTCGCCGGTTCCATGACGGGCATTGATGCGACTGTTACTTTCCATTAAACAGTAGCAGTCACGTCCATTCCTTGATCGCACTCCAAATTACAAAAAAACGTATTTATTTGCCCAAGGTCCCCGAACCAAGTGGGTATAACGTGCGCCCTAACCGCTTTTAAATTAATTGAATTATTATATTAAACTTTAAGAACATAAGATGGTCCTTATTCATATCGATTGAGAATTAATCGAATATGTATATAGGTAAATGAATTCAAACACTTTTGTAAAAGCATTCGAATGAATTTCTAAAAATCTATTTTTTATTCAAATACTCTCCCGTTGCTATCGTACACCCTTTTAGGTACCCGCCTTGAAATAAAATCCAAATAAACAAGGGTGTAAGGGGTGTAAGTAAGGTGAATGTTCTGAGCTACCTTGGTGGGTCACGGCTAGACATCAGCCAGTTCATGACCACTAAGCAATGTTTGCAAATAGTATTAAGTGTTATTTTTATAACTTATCATAAAATTTTAATATTTCTTGACATGTTTAAATGTTTATAGGTACTTTTATTGCAATCAATTTTTTTTTGTATTTTTCTGAAAAGATGTACTGCGCGAACTTTATAATATAAAGTGAAATGCGATTTATTATCGCGTTATTTTTATTTATATTAATTAAAATAAGCAATAAGACGGTGAAAAATAAGCACCATTTTTTTCATTGGTGTAATAGGAAATATTTATGTGTAACCACTTTTTTTTAATATACAATTTTAAAAAAGTAAGTTAATTAATAATCAAATACGATTCTTATTGGGAGCACAATTGGTATTAAGGTCATTATTATTATTAAATTTCTATACTAAGCTACTAAAAACGCTTCAAAGCGATCAAAAAATCCGGAAAACCGAGGTACATATATTAAAAATATATTGGTACCAGCAAATGGTTTTGAAGCATGGGCTTCTCGGTTTGCACTACCACAAACAAATTTTATTGTCCTACACATAACATTGGTTTCACAATACCATGTTATTAGTAATTAAAATTATATTATTTTATCCCCAAAACAGATGTGACTCTTATCTCTGGAATTTATCTAAATAATTATTAGCAAGGGTCTGCAGTGCCCATAACGGTAGAGTCGGTAGAACGATCGGCACATAATAAGAGCGCTAGACGACTGCGATGGGAGCAAATCTGCGCATCTGTACAGTCGTGACCGTTTTTTTTAATACTTCGATATTTACACACATACGAAAAACGAAAAGTATGTAGGTAACAAAACAAGTTACAGCGCAGTCAGAATGCCAGCGCTCTTTTATTTTCCAGGATATATACCTTTAAAGATATTTGTGGATGTGAAGGAAGCGAGAAATTTGTTATAAGATCGTGGAAAGTGGCGCGCTATCTCTGGAATAAAGGCGTAACAATTTATTAAATTATGATAGTAGATGGGACTGCTGTTTGCAATTATTTAATTGTGGTAGCGGTCTAGCTTAATTAATATGAGGTCTACACCGTTATAGTTATAAAAAATAAAGATACATAAAATTGAAATTGTAAGTTATTTTTGCATACAAATTATCTGTACTACTGACAGATACAAATGTAACACCGGTTGTAAAATCACACGTGTGATCTATCTACCTTTTGAGGGGTAAAAACGTCCCCCAATAGTTATTCAGAGCGTGTGCTATAGTATATCGTTGACGGATGGACGTATGCTGTATTCAGTAATTATAATTGTTTATTTATATGTAGTTAGACGGAGAGATGAGAAAATACAATACGTCGATAGATAAAATACCATTAGATAGAACAAACAATTATTATAGCTATAACCTAGTATTTTTTTATTAATATAAGACGAGATTTATTCAAATCGTATATTCGTTATAGGCTAGAGGAGTTTCTTGTAATTTCTTCTCGTCAAATGCCTTTCCGAAATCATAGTAGAGTCCAACAATGCGCAAAAGCCGCTTGGCAGTTTTTCTTTTTAACTTGCCTAACAGTAAGCAAGTGAAGTTCAAAGAGCGCCGATGTCTGAAAAAACTTTTCAGTATATGGTTGCCTCAGTCGCTGCCACTGTGTCAGCCAAAACCATAAAATATTTCTGTCTAAGACAATGTTAACGCTAAATTAAACATTGATACTCGTATTATATAAGAAAAAATAATAATATTACCCTGAATATTAATGTGACGCCCAGCGAGGTTCTTATGGGAAATAATTAAATGCCAATTTCGCCATCCCCGAAGTCATATCGCAGGTTCTGGTCTCGCTGTCCAAACCTAAGTTCTCGTTTCCTAATCGCAGGTATCGCTGTTTCGCTGTCCAAACAGGATTGACTGCTGTGCCGGCCGCGGTCCTTACATATAGGAATATTGGAATCATCCCTTAACCGTTGTGTGAAGAGAATTGTGGATGTTAGGGAAGTGTGGGAGATGCGCAATAGGTTTTATTTGCACTATTAGGAATTATATCGTTAACGAGGTTCAAGCTAACTATATTAAACTATTATTGTATATTTTCTTTGAAATTAGTGGTACTGCCCCGATCAGTAAACTGGAAAAATTATTAACACCGCCACTCATAAACTACTATTTTGTAGTTTATGAGTGCGACATTTTGTGCTATCGTCAAAAATGTCGCACTATTGTTTCTGCGTTTCTGCCTACCCAAAGGGGAATTGAGGTATGTCAATTTGTTTGAAATATTAGGAAAGCGTGTTTTATTCCATCAGAACAAAATAATTGACATTAAATATAACTGTCACAGGACTGGTGATTAGGTACATATAAATTACAAAATCAAATTATTTCATACCATTTGTAATGATTTATCGGCTGGCGTGTCAGTATAGCCGTGACTGAGTTTAACTAATGGTTATTTGTGTTGTGCCGGACGTACGTGTGATAACGAGAGTGACAGACGCCAGCCAGATGTTTTCTGTTAAGTCATAGCACAGACCAAATATAATAGACTCCGCTGAATTATTTGTATACAAAAAAAGTATATACAATTAGCGCGAAGAGAGGAGAATAGGCAAATATTTAAAGAAAAAGTTGAATGCTCGGATTCCATATTTAATGGATAACCTTAATTTTTATATTTTTGACCTAATTTTTCTTGAACCTAGAAACAATTTTATAAACTAAATTTAATATTTTCAAATTCTTCATAATATATTTGAGTCATTTAGTCATTATATACAGTTTTTATCCTTTATTTAGTCCTTTATTTATTTTATTAAACGGCGATTGAAGCAATCGTAAAGTGTAATGTTTTTTTCATTTGTCGGCGCTTTTGGGCTTGCCTTTGCTTACCATCAGGTAGGTCGAGGTCTCTATAAAAAGGCTAATCTCTCTCAGGTACAGTCATTCCCATAGTGTTGGAGATCGTGACTCTTTTTACAATTGTTTACCACTTTCCTCCAGATCAACTTATCATATTCTGCGTGGATCGCCTCACTTAAGCTGTAGACTAAGTAGGCCATCCAGCATATACGCTCCGGCCCCTCAGTCATTTCAGATAAAAGCAGCCTTTCTATATTTTTCCAATTATTCTTCGAATGTGACTGAAGTATTGTTTGTCACGGTAATCCAGCACATGGTAGACAGACGTAATCGTTTTTCAATCCCCAAGCATTTCAGGGCTAAACCTCAACATACGCAGCTAAAACCACATCTCAATTTTTTATAATCCAATAAACATATTATGTGAGAATATTTTTGTACAAATAATATTCCAATTATAGCTTGAGCTTAAAAAAAGTATATTTCGTTGTTGTCGTTGGATGGTATATTGCGGGACTGTCTAGTTGTATATAGTCTGTGTGTCATAGGGAAACAATACTTATTTACCGATTGTACTGAATAAAATTGCGATTATGTTTGTATAGGCTTTGGACGTATTCTTTTTTGTCTATATACACCATAAGTAAAGGATTTAGTTTATACGTTTTAAGAAGGGCGTCTGGTTTGAGTTTATGTTTGTTCATTAGGTACAATATTTATCTTTTTATTTATACATCATCGCACATGTACCTCTCTCTGGTCGGCATAGTAACGGCTATTAGACCTTCCCTTCTTTATCATCACGTTATTCGAGCTCAAATGTCGAGTCACAATAAAAAAAAAAGTTCAATATTGATTCGTAATAGTCATATTACAGCTATAAATAAGTATAATAATTTATAAACGTGAGGGAAGGAAGAGGGTCGGACAATATGTAAAATGTCACGCCTTTGCTTTCATTGAGATAGGCAGACTCAAAAGATCGTCACTATTCACATTCACAACTCTCTTTACGTATATCGACATATAGGTACTATCTTACATTCATTTAACTCATTACAGGATATAGTTAATAAAATAAATGAAGACAACTTTCGCAGCATCAATCTATATTTAGGTAGTAAGCAATTGACGTATTGTTGAAGCCCACTCTAGTCTATTGATCGAGTAAATTAATTGGATATGAATAGCTGTTGGACGCCATGGAAATTTAATTTAGCGACAATGTCGCTTTATTACTTCGTTGATCATATTACAAAAGCAACAATCATCTAATAAATCACAACTTTCTTTATCTTCTTTTTAAACACTCAATTACTCTTTTCTGAGTAATATTTTTTATTGAGGCTCGACATATGTTAAGGCAAGCTGGAGTGTGGTCTATGGAGGCGATTGATACTTCAGGTAAAAACGACAAGTAGCAGTCGCATTCACTATGCGGGCCTCGTTTAAACCGGCACTTACAAGTTGATCCCGAACGCGAATACGTCACTTCACGGTCTGTACACTTGTAAGTGGTACCATCTCGGATAGGCAAACCGGGCAACACTGCCTAACTCTCTTTGAAAAACTTATTTTCTTAAATATTATACCTATTTATTGGGTATATACCTATATAGCCATGAGTCTTTCTGAAGCCATGGTAAATCAGACGATAATCAAGTGCATACGAGTGCAAGTCCCTGCTAATAAATTATTTTCTGAGTCTATTTGTGGATGTGATGGAAGAGATATACTTTCTTTAGATTAATGGAATGTGGTGCTCTGTTATCTTTGCTTATACCTGAATTAATTATTATGGCGTTACTATAATTAGTTTGTTTAATTTAAGATATATACTCGTCGCCATTTTTTTTACAATTTGACTTTCTAGTAATTTTGAAGAAAGAAACACATTTTAAGCTTATACTTAGCAGTGTAGTGTAAATGTATATTGTACTCGTATGTTAAATTTTCCAAATTCCTCAGTAATTTTATATTGATCGTTTTATGACACTAATTAGAAATTTTCCAAGTTCCTCGACAATTTTATATTGGTCGTTTTATTGACACAAATCAGAAAATATCCAACTTAATGGAAAGCAAAATTACAATAAAATGAGTTCTCAAACGTCTATCTTACTTATTTTAATAATTGTCTCGTCACAATGCCACAATAAAAAAGGCAGTTACATCCTTTTTACCATATAAAAGTACTTATTAAAATAAATTTGTAGCGGGGGATATTTACATTTACTGTTCCCATGTTAATTCCGTGCGACGACGATTACCGTCGCTGCGGGTTATCGCTTAATTTAGCTTATACCATCCTCCATTACAAAGTTTGCTAATTGTTATCATTCTACTATATTCTCTTATATAATGTACAACACAATTTATTATCATGTATATTTTACATAAAATATATTTTTCAAAATACTATAAATCGCCCAGACCGTCTAGTGACTAGTGGTAAAAGAGTGAGTGTACTCGCAAACAATGAGACTCAAATTCAAAACCATTTGTCAGTACTAACCTATCGAAAAGGATCAGGAAAGTTAAGGTTAGATGTCGCGTCTCAATTAAAAAATATATAAAGAAGAATATAAAACTGGTTACCCAAAATGTTGATTGAACTACAAATCCTATCTTTTATGGCCACCCCAAAAACTGCAAAAAGGCGTTAATGATTCACAAAAGTTAAAAATAACAGATGAATTATTTCACGGGTGTTTTCCGAGTATAATTTGCTGCGAGGCCGTGGGTCGCAGCTGCATATTCCAATGTTGGGAGACTGAACACAATAGTCTTTCGACAATGGATCCGTCCTTAACCTTTACGGGAGCGTGGGTGTCGCGCTGCTCATTCTATGCCCACTAAATAATTTGATACATTGCAGACGTCCTAAATCAAAATTTAAAATCAAATTATGTTGCATTTATTTATTTAAACACCTATAACAATGTTATTTATTAGTTATAAACATTTATCGTAATTAAAATAAGGTATCGTATAATTGTGTTAACCGTGGTGTAGTAATAGAGAAATGGTCACGCACAATGTGAGTCCCCGGTTCAAAACCAATGTATCTTTGACGTATGTATTATTATACAAACATTTTTAGAAGCTTATAATAGTAATATAGGAAAAAAATATTTAGAGTCCTATCACAGTATACCCGTAACTATATGTTTTGCAAAACGCGACTAAGTCACTTCACGTTCTGTATATTAAATTTACCACAAATTTGAAAGAGAGACGTGACAATTTGATTGACTGATTAATGTATAAAATATCAGAGTGGTATATTTTATACACACTATACTTAAATTTCGGTCAGTAATTTCATACCAGGCTCCGTAATTGATCTAGGATTTCTAAACCCTTTTAGTTATTTTGTGTTATGATAAATAGTAGGTCGCTTCGCTTTCTTGCGTTGGCGGACACCATGTATATTTACTGACTTATTTTTAGATTAATACTTTAAGTGATTACTTTTAAATAAAGCACACTTAAATTAGCTTGGATAAGTTTTTGCATTTGTAGTAGTGCGCCTAAGAGCGCGTTTCCATTATTGACACACGTTATGAAAACACGTCAGGTCCTTAGGTTTTAATTAGAAATAAACGGAAGATAACCGGAAACTTTTATAACCGGAAAAGCACAAAATTCGGTACTTACAAATAAACTAGTTGATAAAAATTGCAGAATATCGTGCACAAAACCGACCAATTGTTTTCACCGACGAAACATATAATATAGCATACATACGTATACATAGTATATAGTATACATGTCACATCTCTCTTCAATCTTCAATCTCTTCAAATCATGGCACTTCAAGTTTAAAGCGACATAATATATCGAAGGGCAATCGCTTGATCATTGTTCATGCCGGTGGTATGGATAGTTTTGTACCGAATGCATTGATTAAGTTTAAAGACAACCAAAAAAGTGGTGATTACCACGAAAATATGAATAATGATAATTCATATATAGCACGGACACATTGTGCTTCGTTTACCGGCATACTACCCTGAGTTTGAGTCCCATAGAAAATATATGGGGGATAGTGAAAACATATTATATGTCGCTAAAAATAATTTCTCAATGAATATTAATACTATAATGACATTAGCTGAGGAATGGAGAAAAGTTTGTCTGCATGCTGTTAAAGAGGAAAATAAATTTCAGGGTAGAGACGCAGTTTTAGATATAAGATCGGTGCGAATTATAATTAACTTAAATGATTCATCTGATGAAAGAGAGGATGACTGTGTAATGTCTGGGGTCGGAAAAATGTCGGAATAAAACGTATGATTTACTACCTTTAAAAATAGAAAATATTTAAAATGTTTGTTTATTTATTTGCTGACTGTACACTACTACAAACGCAAAAACGTCTCCAAGCTAAAATTAAACCTAATGATAGGAGATCGTAACATCTTTATCTACCGCCACGACATAATGGAAACGCGCCCTTAGGCGTGTGTACTACACACACTACTACAAATGCAAAAGCGTCTCCATCTCTCACAAATTCCTGACGACGGCGTTACGATCTGGTGTACTTGGTTAGTAATGAACCGGCAACTTATAAGCTGATCTCGAACGCGACTAATTCACTTCATGGTCTGTATACTTGTAAGTAGTGGTACTACCCCGGATTGGAAGACTGGGCAAATGACCACCACACTGTCTGCCTACCACTGCCTAACACACAGACCTGAGCCAAATATTTGCATCATTTATTGAAATTAACAAATATTCATATTAGCCTATCTAATAATTAAATATTACAAATAAATGCAATAAAACAAATATTTGCTCCGACCGAGAATTGAACCAAATTACGAGCTACATAAAAAGATAATTATTTATTTATATAAATTTATTCATTAAAAATCATAAAGTGATTTGATATTAAATTTAATTTAACATTTTAGTAGGTCATCTTTTTTATTTCTGTTTTGTGAGGGTGTGACGAAGGACAAGGGCAACGTAGGCCCGTCAGCTTTCATAAAATAATGCCTGGATTACCTGGGTATCAACGTTCAAGGTTAAGAGTGGACATATAAAATAAATCGTCCTTTTTTGTCTGTAAGTGTGAATAACCTTTAATACTGAACAAACACAAAAGATTCGAACAAATTTTAACCATACAAGTTAAATATAATATAATTAATAAGAGTTTGTGCGAGCTAAATAAGTAATAATGTAACAATATTGTTTTAAATTACTTTAAAAAAAGGATTTGTTATATTTCAAGATAAAATGTTTTATAACATGTTTATTTCTTCTTTAATTTTAAAAACAATGTTTTTGTTAGAACCTAATAAAGTCAATCTACATTCAGCCTTCAATACTTTTGACATAATTAGCTTCAAAACATTTCTCATTATTATAATATGTACCACTGCCTACCACCAGTACCACCACTTACAAGTATACAGATCATGATGTGATTAGGTCACGTTTTGGGATCAACTTGTTTGTTGCCGGTTCCATCTAGGCCGGCATGGATGTGATTGCTACTCACAGTTATTGAATTGTAGTAGCAGTGACATTCATTCATGGACCGCACTTCGGCTTAACATCGGGCGGGGTGCTGTCATAAGCCGAGTCACAATAAAAAAAATATATATGTTGTATTTTTAAGAAAAGCACTTCATTAAGTCATACTCGTATTTAACGATTCAATATGTCTGTCTCTAATACGTAAAACATGGCAAGTAGAACGGAATAACGTGGTGAACCAGTAGAATATTGTAACCAAAATATCGGTGTGTGATCCTTTAAAAAGCAAAGTTCATATGAAAAGGTTTGTTGGATATACTCGTAAAGGAAGCGAAAGAGTTATTGTGTCGAAAGAGTCGAGATTGTGGTAAATGGCATTGTCCCTGCCTATTCCTGTGGAAGCATAAGATTTTAAGTCCTAAAATATTAAAGTTAATACAGCAAATAGTTAAAATTAAAATTAATTTAAATGATATTATAAAATATAATAGAAGTACTTGAGCCTTGTAGTCTACTTGCAACATTGATTATACCTCACCCCCCAGCTACAGCAATAACTGTAAAAATAAAAAGCCTCCTTTGGTAAAATGCCAACACTATGAAAAGAATTGTCGGCTTGCCATAGTGATATATTATGTACTTGTAACTAGTGATGAGCGATTTGTACGGAAATGCACACTGAAAGATTTTTATTTAATTCTTTTATTATTGTGTCTCGACAGCTGACCTCGACCTGCCTGATGGTAAGCATTAGGTCTAAGAGTGACGACGACTAAAAAAACCATCTGAGTTCACGGCTGCCTCAATCGCCGTTACTATGCCCACCACCTTGAAATAATATAATTTTTTTAAACAACTCTTTGCTAAAAATAACCAACTGAAATAATTTTAGCATAATTCCTTTAAACTTTTCTTCCAAAGGCAGGCATTGTGGGTCCTTAAATACATAAATAAACTCAGAAATTAAATTCTTTTAACATGCTAACCTATACAATTATGGACATACACTTTTAAAGTAATCTTAAAAGTGTACTGTTATTAGATAATTCTAATAACAGTATTATATTTTTGTCGACAAAGTAATCGGTTAAATGCACTACTTAAATTCTAAATGGCCCATCTCTATTGTATTTATTTTTGCGGAGACAGAGGCCGGCCTGCGTCTGGAGTTCTACCACATGACCTATAGAGTTCAAGGACTCTTTATAAACCCACAAAATGGAGAACTCGTGTAACGTATTCTATTTCCTACTCTTATTACAATTTATTTCTTAAAACTTCACATTAATATTTTTAAATGCGACTGTGAAATACATAACAAGTAATTTGTATTCATATTAGTTTATTCTGAGGCTAATACCAATGTATCTTTGATATAAGGTTACTCTGACCATGACCAGTGTTCAATCTGATACCTGAAGATAGAATATACATCTAATAATGTATATTTTTAGTAGTGACGATTAATCAATCAAATTTTCACAACTTTTTCTCACAGGGAAGCGACACCTGCCACGATCCTTAATAAATGAAATCGTCGTACTACAAACTCTCTGCCAGTCATTAGTTTATCTAGCATTGGGCTGGACATAAGGCAGCGTTCTATTTAGTGGCCTGCTGGAGGCGACGGTTTTCTGTCACCTTAAGCAGGTCGTCATTCCACCTCGGACGGTAGGTGGGACGTTCATTAGAATGTCCATTATACATCACTACAGCCCCAAAGGTCATCGTTTAAATAATTTTGCACTTTGCAATTTTGAAAAGCATTTATTTGAAAAGTAATTAATTTTATACTTATATTTACATATTATATTACGAAGTGTCAGATAATTTTAAATATTTTTTTTATTGTGGCTCAATATATGACAGCATCCTGTCTGATGTTAAGCTGAAGTGTTGTCCATAAAAAAGGGGACTGCTACTATAGTTAAATAACTGCAAGTAGCAACCGCATCCACTATAACAGCTAGGTTGGAACTATCAACTTACAAGCTTAGTCGCGTTTCGGATTCAACTTGTAAGTTGCCGGTTCCAACTAGACCGGCATAATTTGAGTGACTGCTACTTACAGCACTATTTAACTATAGTATCAGTCCATTCACGGACCGCACTACAGCTTAACATCAGGCAGGGTGCTGTCATATGCCGGGACACAATAAAAAAAGTCTTACTTATTGAACTGTAGTAGCAGTCATCTCATGGAGCACCACTCCAGCTTAACCACCACATTCATGAACCCCATTCCAGCTTAACATGCTAAAACGCGGGGTGCTCTCATATGTCAAACCACAATAATAAAAATGAATGGAGACGCTGAGTTGGTTTAGTTCCATTCGCTTGTACTATACCAACCCAGAAGACTTTGTAAAATGAAAAATATTAATCAATCAATAGGCAGAGACAATGGAGCGCCACTTACCACGATCCTTACATAACTCCCTTGCTTCCTTCACATCCACAATTCTCTTCATACAGGCTCTGTGGTTATGAAAAATATATGTATGCTTATAGAAATGTCCTTAAATGCTTTCAGCGAGTAAATCCCTTGCCTCAATATTATGTAGGCGTAACAACAGGTTTGTATAGAAATATTTCTTTTATAGAAAAACAACAACGCCTTTGTAAGTTTTTTCATATTCCAATGTTCGCGTGCAAATTGTTTGAAGTTTCTTTCTGTAGGAATGAATAACTTTTGTAGCATTTTTCTTTTACTGTTTCCAATATCGCAGTAGACTGGAATTTCGTATATGCTGCTCAGGTAGTAGGAATCCCACCTCAGCGGAACGTAATTAGTTGTACCTACGCGAATGTTTTTCTCTTTTACTATTTCAACAAAGAACTGCACTAGATTGTACTTTTTTGAAATAAAAAAGGACAACTAAAGATTAAATTAGAAGGGTACGTATTTACAAAGCTACGTTCCTCCAATCCCATTTGATTAAGCGATAAAAATAAAAGATTTATCGCGGAACAGTCTCTCTCACCTTTACTCTTAACTTTTAGGGGGCCCTTTTACTGTAAGTGTGAGGCGTTATTCGTTGTCATAGTTTACACATGTCGTTACCTTTTATTACTTTAGACTCACTAATTAATATAAACCATTTCCTTAATATTATGTTCATATATTCTAACAAATATGTACTAAGAGTGGTTGGCAGTGGGGTCCAGTCTTTCGATTGCGACTGACAAGTATTAGCAGTCGCCTCCATTCATGAACCCCACTCCAGCCTAGCATAACATCAGCCTATATTTATGTATTGTGTTGAGTCACAATACATAATTTATTTTATTTTTATTGTGACTCGACATATGACAGCACCCCGCTTGATGTTAAGCCAAAGTGTGGTCCATGAATGAATGCTACTGCTACTACAATTTAATAACTGTGAGTAGCAATCACATCCACTATGCCGGCCTAGATGGAACCGGCAACTTACAAGCTGATCCCGAAATGTGACCAAATCACTTTACGGTCTGTATACTTGTAAGTGGTGGTACTACCCCGGATCGGCAGACTGGGTACCACTGCCTACCACTCTTTGATAACCAGACCCGAAGCAAATATCCATCTCTTTTTTTTTTATTAACAAATATTTGCAATATTTAATACTATTAAATATTACAAATAAAAGCTATGAAACAAATATTTGCTCCGACCGGGGATCGAACCCGGGACTTTACGCGCAACAAACCAGTCGCTAAACCGTTCGTCCACGCCTGTCGTCAAAATATATATTATAGTATATCCTCAGCCGGTAGGATCGCTAAACCGTTCGTCCGACAGGCGTGGACGAACGATTTAGCTATTAGTTTATTGCGCGTTCGGGTTCGATTCCCGATCGGAGCAAATATTTGTTTCATAGCTTTTATTTGTAATATTTAATAATATTAAATATTGCAAAACATTGTTAATAAAAAAAAGAGATGGATATTTGCTTCGAGTCTGATTATCAAAGAGTGGTAGGCAGTAGTACCCAGTCTGCCGATCCGGGGTAGTACCACCACTTACAAGTATACAGACCGTGAAGTGATTTGGTCACGTTTCGGGATCAGCTTATAAGTTGCCGGTGCCACCTAGACCGGCATAGTGGATGTGATTGCTACTCACAGTTATTAAATTGTAGTAGCAGTGACATTCATTCATGGTCCACACTTCGGCTTAACATAAAGCGGGGTGCTGTCATATGCCGAGTCACAATATAAAAAAAACTAATATCCCCCATAATGTTCACATATTGATCAATCTGTGTTATGCATCTTTAGGATAGTTTCTAATGACGACTAGGGCTATTGGATGCAAAGTCTCACAAGTCGTCAGCGCTCATATATCAACATTATTAATAAACACGTCTTGTAGATCACATTATAATAAAAGAGAGAGACATCCTTAAGAAATTGCCTTGGGCCCATAACCTGTGGGAAAAAGGCGTGACAATTTGATTGATTGATTATATTAAAAAAAGAAAGGGAGTAGTTTGCCCTGTGTGAGATAATTTAATGGGCTAATAATAAATTAAAATGATTATTTTTCCTGGCCAATGAAGCATATCTAAAAACCTATCCCGAAAAGTTAAACTTTTTAAAATTCCGAATAAATTCGTATATCTTAGGGCAACTTTTAATTAACGTAATTCTTCAAGGTGTAAAGAAAAGTTTGTCTAATTGGGATCAAGTTAAAATAGAAACATCTTTATGCTTTTAATGATTAGTAGAAATCCTGCAGACTAATTAGTTTTCATATTCATTTACTTTTTAAACGAGGTACTCGTAGAAAATTGAATCTAGATTTTTAAAGTAGTAAAAACCTACTGCATCTCGCTTTTTTCTTAAAAGAATACTAGTCTTTTTTATCCTTTCGTGCAGATTCCTTTTGCCTTGCAGAGGGTGCTCCTATCAAATTACGATTTATATCAAGGGGTGCTCTGGGGGGCGGGAGAAGGGCGGTTATCGTTCCAATCGAACTCAGTGATGGATTCCGAGTGTCGCCGAAGAGATACGACTATTTAATTCGAGTTTACTTCTACTTTTTGTGAGATTTTTCCCTCCCTGTTTTAGAATGCTCGTGGTAGAAAAAATAGACCATTATACTCACAGCTAGTTGATTACATTTATTGAGAGCAGGCAACTAAAGGGATCTAATCTCTTTTATTTGCTCGGATGTTTTCGAACAAATTTGTTTTTTTTTTGTTTTTTTTTTGCTTCATTCTTGTCTTATTCATATTAATCTAGTTAAATAGTTTTGAGCAGATTATTAAGCAATTTAGATTTTTTTTAAAACATTGTTTCATATTGTTCCATAGATGCTAAAAAAGGTGATAAAATAATAATGATCTTACAAAAATATATAAATTGTTTTCTTCTTTGTTGCCGTGTCATTGGTTTAGCAAGCAGAGCGATTGTATCGTATATTATTTTAAAAGTGAATCGCAGAGGTAATCCCAAATGCCTCGGTTCGTATACAGCGGGATTAAAAACTGCACGTGAAACTACACCTGAATAACATCCTTCTGTATACTCCACAGAGAATGCGTCTGACATGTGTGTTTTATAAAAGAAAAGAAAAGCATTGTTAACAAAAGAAAATGAAGCAGAAAAGCTATAGGCGGTCCTGTCTTTTATAATAATATTAATGTTATGTCTTTAAATTTATATTTTATTTACAAGGCATATATTATAGTATGAAATAACAATAAATACATTAAGCTACTTTAATTCAGTAGATTAATTTGCAGCCAATAAAATTAAAAAAATACTATCTGAAATATATTACACACAGATATATGAAACTGGCAAATAATACCACCTCCCAAAATAAGCATCCTGAAAAGGTATTGTGGTTCTAGGCGCTCCAAAGCATCGCCTAACAGGCTCAACTTTGCTTTTCTGCGGAATACTGTTCGCCAAGTATCTTTTCGATGCCCTGGATTTATTGAAGCACCGTGCTGTACAAGTAATGGGCGATGCTGAGGTCCCCCCACAACCTTGCATTTTTCAAGCGAGGCATGAAAAAGCAACACTCGCCGGCATATTTACGTGAATTGATACAACGGAAAACTTAGTCGTTTACTTCAGTCATCGCCACTCTTGGTTACTATCAGATAAGACGAGGTTACATGTCGCAATAATAAATAAATTACAAGTATAATACAGAAAATCATTTAAAATTTATTGTCATGAAACGTTCATTTATTTTACTTAGTAAAAAGCAATATAAAATGTCTCGTACATTGTGGCTGGCTATCTCGAATCGAAACACAGTGAAGGGGGTATTTTTTACAGTCTGATGTTTATTTAAAAAAAAAAAAAACTCTAGAATGTCCCAGAAAGCGTGAAAAATCATCATTGGTTGGCTGTTACTACAGTTAAATAACTGTAAGTAGCAGTTGCATCCACTATTTGATTCACTAGTTGAAACCGGCAACTTACAAGCTGATCCCGAAACACGATTAAGTCAAATCACGGTATGTATATATACTTGTAACTGGTGGTACTGCCCGGATCGGCAGTACCACCAATATCCGCCTCTTTATTTTAACTATACGGCTTGTATAAAGAGAATTGTGAATGTGAAGGAAGCTAGGGAGTTGTGTCAGGATCGAGGCGTGGCGCTCCATTGTCTCTGCCTATCCCTATTTTCGTTTTAGGCGTTTAAATTCGCTTTTTTATTATTATTTGATTTTTAATTTTTAATTTGTAATATTCAATATTATTATTAAATATAACAAATAAAAGCTATGAAAGAATTTTTGCTCCTGCTGGAAATAGAACCCTACGCGTAACGAACTGGTGTTCTAACTAATGTCACGCCTCTCATCAATGTGCTTAAATAATATTTACTTTAGCTATAATCCTAATTAAGGACCTGACTGTGTTTTATATTTTTGCAGCGATTTTTAGATGGAAGCGTGGAGTGCAATGGTATGTCGCTCTGAGTCAGAGTTCACATGTGGATTGATTCGTTCCCTGTCGCCGACAACACAATTGAACTAAATTCACTTCATTGTACGTTTTAGTCGGTGTCTGACAGTTTTAGTTCGTACAAACTCCAACTAAATGGCAGTTGTTTATCATGACAGTGTCAATGAAATAATAACGTACGCCCACTTGTTACCCACTATATAACTCTTTCTTATGTATGCCACACATTGATGACACGCGTTGCTTAGCACACCGGTAAGCGGTAAAGTCCCAGATTCGTTTTCCGGTCGGAGTAAATATTTTTTTATATTTAAAAAATAATAATTAGGGTAGAATATTAAAAATCTTAACGCGGATATTTGCTCCGAGTCTGGTTGTAGGCGAGTGGTCCAGTATGCCGATCTGGAGACAGTAGTACTACTACGTACAAGTATACAGACCGTGAAGTGACTTAGCTGCGCTTCAGGATTAGCTTGTAAGTTGTTAGTGCCAACTAGGCCGGCATAGTGGATGTGACTACTACTTGTTACTATTGTCACTATAAGGATTTATTATTAAGGAACAATTATTCATTCAAACGTAATTACCGATTTATACGAAACTTTATAAGCGGAATGTGAAGGAAGCGAGGGAGTTGTGTCAGGATCGTGGCAAGTTGCGCTGCATTGTCTCTGCCTATCCCTGTGGGAAGAAGGCGTGACAATTTGATTAATTGATTGATCGATCATAAGCGGATCAAACGTCAAGACGGCCATCATGCCGTGTCGCTGGTATAGTTACAAATTAATACCTATATTGTTTAAATTAAGAACGAATTATAAACACCAATTTTATAGACTTCAATTTGTAAAGACTTCCGAGACCTAAGTACTTTGGAATGTCTAATAAGAAGATTGTGGATCGGCTAGGTTTTGTCGTGAACCTCTCGTACGCTCCTATTGTTCGTCAACAATAGGCGAAGTGCATAGTCTTGCAGATCCTGAATGACCAGCTCATTTCTTCATAGTCGACTCTTGACCTGCACGATTAAGATGTTATATTAAAGCTTTGTTATAAGATAATTAGTAATAAATGAAAAAATCTTTGAAATAAGTTGTTAATAAAGTAGGGAATTAGATTAAAGAGATTTTTTATTCATTTAAACTCGACACCTGACTTTGACATTTGACAACAGGCGTGGGGCATTGTTAGCACACTACTCCATTACGCGTTAAGTTCCGGGTTCGATTCCAGGTCGAAGCAAAGATTTGTTTAGTATATATTTGTTAAATAAAAATAAACTATTTGTAATATGCAATCTCATCATTAGGTATTACATATACTCGTAAAAGCTACGAAATAATCTTTGCTCCGACCAGAAATCGAACCCGGAGCTTTACGTGTAACGAACTAGTGTGCTAACCAATGCTCCACACCTGTCTTTCAATGTCTTCATCGCAATTCCCATCTCTTTTAAACACAACAAACTCTAAGCATATTTAATTACAAGCCAACATGACGCATGCTGTCTGAACTGAGTCCATTTACGTCAATCCTTCAAGCCTACTTCATGTAAACTACTTAGAAAGGATTTTTACATTTTTGCTATGAATCATTTACTACGCCTGAAACGTGACTAATGCTATTTACTTTAATTTTTCCTGTAAAACAACACTATACGTTAGGATATCTATTCACTGATCAAATATGATTGTTTTAAATTCAAAATTAGAATAGGTTAAAATTTTGCTCCGACCGAAAATCGATTCCGGGTATTACGTTAAGCGGACTCTTGCGTTAACTAATACAATAATTCTAACTTATAGTTATAACTTATAAACACAGGATTGCAACTTTTTTTAAATCATAAAATATGTCCTGACAAGTTTCAGCTGGTCAAGAGGTGGTCACGAAAGTACTCTCATGGCACGGTCGAGGTAAATAAAATATGCTTAAAAACGCATTAAGATCCGTTTTAATTTATAGTAATTGTAATCAAAAAGATGTTACCGCTTGCTTGTAAGTTAAACTCGTAATCGTAAAACTTGGTAAGCCTTCTCATCTTTCTGCCTATCTCTAAAATAATAAAGGTATTCTTTTTACTAAGATAAAATTACTAAGATGAAAGTAGTTACTCTAAAACTATTTATAATACCTAAGTATCTTGTGAATGTAGATGCAGGACAGCTACACATACTATAAAATTATATATTTTTTTATATCGGTTTGGCCTATTACCCCCTTGCCTAATGATAAGCAAAGGGAAGGCAAAGAGCGCTGCCGACTGAAAAATAGGTCCAACTTACTATTGCATCAGTCGCCGTCATAATGCCATCCAAAGAAATAACTACAAGGATTCAATGTAATTAAATAAATAGTTCAAAAGGGCCGTGATGTAGTGGCAGTGCAATGGTCACGCAAACCGAGAGCACAGGTTCAAAACAACTCACCGGCACCAATGTATCTTTGATATATGTACTTTGATCGTACTGTTTCTATTATACAAGCACTTTAGTAGTTTAGTATAGAAATGTAAAATAACAAAAGCATAACAAAACTAAATCCCAATAGTTGTAATAGGTATATATCACAAAAGTCTGTAAACCATACAATAAACCACAAACAATTCCTGGAATTAGCTCATTGGGAAGAGGAAACATTCAACAATCCCATATAATTCTAACAATATCATTATGCGAACTGCACTTATTTTATTTAGGTTGCTAAGATTCATATTAAATAATAATAATTTAAAATTTTGAATATGTATATGAAAAAGGTTGGAATATCCTATAAAGCATGATTAAAGAGGTCGTTTTAAAAAAAAAAGAGGATTTCTTTGTTTATTACATTTAAAAAATGTAATAAACAAAGAAATTGTTTATTACATTTATACATGTTATTATACCGTAGATTGAAAATTGTGGATGTGAGGGAAGCGAGTTGTGTCAGGATCGTGGCAAGTGGCGCTCCATTGTCTCTGCCTATCTCTGTGGTAAAAAGGCGTGATAATTTTATTGATTGATTTTGTTTTTTTATTATTGTTTTGTTTATTAATTCAACAAAAATTTTATTGATTTATTTACATAAATCGAACTAAGGCGAACTTAATGCAAATAGACATTATCTGTCAGTTAGAGACTAAAGCAGAAAGACTGAATGGAAAGGCTGAGGTAGTCTAATTAAGAGTGGCAGGTAGGCAGGCTCTTGGTAGTGAGTGATTATACAATTTACCCAGTCTGCCAATCCCGGACCACCACTTTGAAGTGTAAATACTGTAAGGTGACTCAGTCGTGTTTTGGGATGAGCTTAGAGTGCGACTGCTACTTGCCATTTTTAACTGTAGTAGCAGTCACCTCTATTCATTCCGCACTATAGCTTGGTATCAGGTGGGGTGCTGTCACATGTCGAGCCACAATAATAGCATAACATGAATCATATTTTTATATTTAGAAGGTATACTTACATGATTTATCATAACGTTTATTGTATTTAATGTTATTATTTAAATATGAATTATATTTATATGCTATTGTTAGGTTATTGTGTATTTAAATAGTATTTAACCTAATTCATTGATCTAAATTTGAGTCACGTAATGTTTTGCAGTAAATTATAACCATAGTAACGTATGACTAATACAAATATTTTGGTAAAGTAAACAAATGCATATATTTATGTAGAGCTATAATGAGTATTTATAGCTTTTAACACCTATTAATTTGACATTAGTTTAATATACATAGTACATAGGTTCTTGCCGTGGGCAATAATGCCCTCTTGTGAACCCCTTGAGGCTTTCAGGGGGCAGTAGAAGATCCAAAGGCGGCACAAGCAGATTTAAAAAATAATAGTCTAAGAGGTTTTTAAATAAATTAAAATGGCTCTAGAAAAACATTGTATTCCTAAAGCGGGTGGTGGGCAAAATACTTGTAAGGTTAAGAACATCAAATTACAATCAAAACCACTTGCCGGTACTAATGTATCTTTTATGTATGTACTTTGGTCGTCCAGTTTCCACCATATAAGAGTATTTAGTAGCTTGGTATAGAAATGTTAAAAAATGTCTAATTTCGTAGTTTCTACAGGATTCAAGGATTTCAAAAGGACTTATAAAATGTAATATTACCTTACTTTACCCACACCGCTCCACTGCCGTAGTTACACACTATCTCTATAGACAGGGCCGTCTTTACCCGGGGGTTCAAGGGGTGCGGTGCACCCGGGCGCAGAGTCCTAGGGGGCGCATGCCGACCGCCGTAAACTTCGATAGGTACCTACTACACTGAGACCATGCGAGCGGAGCCTTGACTTTTGCACCCCGGCGCTGAATATGCTTAAGACGGCCCTGTCTATAGATGTTAAATCCTTGGTTCCAAAATAATTAGGTTAATTCGCATAGATTCTAATCATATTTGCAGCAGCCATTAAATATTTTCACATGAGCAGTGTCATGCATAATAAAGATAAACTTTGTGTGAGTTAACTCTTGGAACATAGCGCCATACAACTGATAAGATAACGACTATGTTCAAATATAAGTAGCAACAAGGCAAATATTATGTTTTAAAACTAAAATGCAACATTTTAGAAACATACTATACACTGTATACATCTTATTTAGTATAACTTAAGACTAACACCGTAGTTAGGTTTCAGATTAATCCTACTATAACGTACGATAGATAAGTACCATTAAAATAGTTTTAGAGATAATTTTTAAAGTATATAGTAAATAGATATGTATAAAGCATTATTTTATTTAATATTGTCGAAAATAATATTATTGTTTAAAATTAAAATTATTATGAGTGATGTCATAGCTCGTAAAATTTGCATTATAATGTGCATGCAACGGTCTGTTGTAAATGTCAAAATCATTCTCAGCGGCCGAGTGGAGGTGTCTATTATTATAATGTAATTTATAATCCACAAAAATTATTGAATTAAACAAATTTTATGCGGCTTACTATTGCGTTTATTTTAGTTTTATGTTTACAATTTTATTTCATTTTATTATTCCGACGTTTTCAGTCATCGATCACAAAATTTGTTTAATTCATTAATCAATTTTCGAGCAAAATCTGAGAAAATATTCCACAAATATTATAATGCACAAGTCAATAAAAGAGCAATAACAGTAATACGATTATAATATAATAGAAAGTGTGATTCACGTTAAAATTTAGAAAATTTTTGATAGAAAATTGAACTGAAAAAGTAGCTTTCGACTACAAAAACAATTTGAATTAAAGTAATCAATATGCATCTACCCACACTGTTACCATATCTAATGAAACACCGCGACAACCACTACTAGTAGTTATAAAGAGATATAATCGTAAAAATGAGATAACAACAAATGATGAAAATAAGAGATAGATCAATCAATCGAATTGTCACGCCTTTTTTCACAAAGAAGCGCCACTTGCCACGATCTTGATTCAACTCTCTCCTTTATTCACATTCACAATTCTCTTAAACAAGCTCTAAGGTGCACTAGGCAACCTAGTTTTCTTTGGGATATCTCCGATTTTGTTGGAAAACACCCTTCTGAGCCTGCCTTGTTTAACGCATCCAACAACATAAAATAAAATTTATAAATTCCTTTTGTCAATCTACTTAAAATAATTAAAGATAACCAATATTTATTTACATAAAATATAAGTCATAAAAAAACTATTCTAAATATTCTGAAAAGTGATTCGAATAACCAAGACACAATAAAGAGGTCCCATTCATTTTTATACAGTTTATCGCAAAAGTAAGTGCATACTTAGCCATAGTTCAAGTTATAGGTCCCCTTTCCTTTATATCGTATACAAATAGTTTATCTTTTATCCATAGGTACTTTAACTCTAGACAGGTTAAGCCGAAAGGCTAAGGACAGATCGTAGAAGAGGATTGGTCCTTGAGACCCGAGACTCTGTATACCGTGAGAGCTTTTAAATTCAACCGTGGTTCCGCTTTGTAATCCCCAGTCTCCTCAAAATATTTCCGCCTTTGTAATACGTCTATTGTTAAAAAATATTTTATGAATATTATTAAACTGTTTGCGATGAATCTTCTGACCAGACGCGGCGGGAAAATTATATTTCGGCACGCTTTAATTTATTTTTTTCTTCGTAAATACCTTTTATGATAATATTATTTAGTGTTTTTAAATTATCCATGTTTTTCTGTTGATAAAACCTATATAGTTTTCGGCGTTAAGTAATGATAATCGGGCTGTGGAAATAGATTTTCTTTTAGCTTTGTAGAGTAACGTCTCTCTCGCCTGTAGCTTGCCACAGCATCTAAACGTTACATAGCATCGATGTTTACATAGGTACTGAGTGACTGAGACGAAGTTCTACGAGGCTGAAACTAGCCGATTATCTCTTTTCAATGCCTGATGTTATTACCGCCGGGAACTCTAGTACGTATTCATTTGTTGCATACTTTTTCAAATATATCAAATCTACTTGTTCAAAGATGAAACAAGATACTCTATATCTATAGATATTTATCTTTAAGGGATGTTGTTTGAACAAGTAGATCTTTCGTATGCAAATGTCATATTTAAACTGAAGAGAAAATTGTATGGGTCAAATTCTTTGAGTTTGAAGTCAAACAAAATAATACTACCAAGTACTTACTACATTTTATCTTTTTGTTTGAAACAAATAAGGAACTTTCTCTGATATTAGTAATGACTCAATAAATTTAGACTAGGCTAATGACTACATTAAGAAGCATGAATGTTATATTATTTAATCAAATATTCCTAACATAAATTAGGCTAATAAAAAATAAAGGCAACAATTTGGAACAAGCGTCTAAAAATGATTTTTTTTGGTATCTAAAAACACTACAAAATATATTCATGTTCTTGTATGGGTTATACTTATAAGTCTTATTAGTTTTAGGACTCATAACTTAAAACATATATTTATGTTTTATGGTCAAGCTCATAGAAGACGTGTTGAAAGGTCCGCTCTCATGGCCTTGTGGAAGTGACTTCGGAAATGCAAGTATTTCTACAGAGGGCGCCTGATAGAGACTGCAACAATGTGCAACGGTCGAGGTCACACTCATTCGTTGATTCGGTCACCTATCACCAAATTATTCTGCGTTTCATAATTTGCCTCAGATCTACTCGGATATCATCTCAGAAGGTGATATCATACCGTTATATTATATTTTATATAAGATCGTCATATCTTTTATTTAAATAATATAAATTTATAGTTACTTGTTGCTTTACCGACCATCATTATGTTTATGCGAGGTCACGAAAAAACGTGTAACAGCTTCGTATAAAGTATGCCTTCTAAGATTGTACATTTACATGTTTATTACTGGCACATACATATTTATTGTTGTTTATAACCATTTGTGCTTAAACCTTAGGAAAATATCTCAGAAATAATGAATATAAAACTATCTTTAGACGAGTATATCAATATAACGATAACTCAAGTGCCTTCATTAAATTCATTCCTCAATCGTAGGGATAGTTAGTAATAACACACCACTACTTTCAAGTACCACAATTTGACACAACTCACTAGTTTTTTTGAACATTACTGTCCTTATGTGCATTATGAATCCCACTATTTAATTTAATTTTGTAAATAATTAAATTAAATAGTATACAATTTCTAGCGATCATATATCACATAGTTGATCAGGTAATTATTTTTTAGTAACTCGTTTAAATATCAAAGTCGTAAAAATAAATTAGTTTAACACAATAAATTATTTACCGACTTGAAGTTAAATAAGTTTGCTTGTTTTCTATTAATATTTACTTTGTAATATTTGTAAGAGATATGTAATTAATGATAGGTAGTTATTTTGAACCCCGACACCGAGCTAAATGTCTAGAGGCGTTATGAACTCAAATATCATATTCCCATAAGTAGCTCGCTCGTATCTAACCCAGTGGTTGCTGTTTAATTTTACATAGAAGTTTAGTTATAAAATTAACGTAAGGTTGTAATGCTTATTTGTATAAAAAATAATTTAAAATTAATAATTTGCAAATTAGTGACTTAATTTTCACTGCACAAATTACAATTAGAGTATGATTACAAATTACAAATTACAATAGAGTTGTAATGCTTATTTGTATAAAAAATAATTTAAAATTAATAATTTGCAAATTAGTGACTTAATTTTCACTGCACAAATTACAATTAGAGGACTAGAACTACAGAATAAAAGTCCGGATATCCGGCTTTCAGCTATTTATTCCTTTTCTTTTCTGTTCTTTTTTATCTTTGGCCCCTCGACTATTAGTAAATTGGAGGATAATTATTCTATTATGTTTGTTTAAATATTTTGTTAATTCAAATATTACTAGATGAATCTAACTGCTGGAAATAGTTACGAGTATTACTTAAATTCTTTTCAATTGAACACAATCGATAATAAATTGTGAATAAATTTTAGAAATCAAAGTGACAATTTGATTGCTTGATCAATAAATTTCAACAATGGTTTTTGTATTAACTCTATAAAGATAAACATTAGATAATCCTAAATAAATTGGACAGAAACCCCAGAGGTGTTGAGAAATATTTTTATTAACAAAAATCAATAAATGATTTGTCATATTTCCGAGGCTTAGTGAAAAACCTTCGAACGCAGAATGGAAAATTGTGTGCTTGAAGAAGAACAATTGGCCTCTGAGGAATCGTCTAAGGAAATTGTGCCCCGCGCATAAAGATTGGATGCTATTGATCGTTGATTTAATTCAAAATATTTTCGTATTCATAATATAGATTTGCTTTGCGTACTTTTCTCTTTTTATCCATGTTTATGTCTTGAACTGTGTGTAGAATTGGCCATAACAGTGACTGAATATTTTATGATGTACCTAGCCAAATAATAATGACTATATCATACAATTCTTATCAAATCAAATAAAATTGTCACGCCCTTTTCCCTTTTCAGGCAGAAACAATGGAGCGCCACTTGCCACGATCATGACACAACTCCCTCGCTTCCTTCACAATCACAATTCACTTAATACAAGCTCTATCGTTATGGACACTAGGCAACCTAGCTTTCTTGAGGATCTTTCCGATTTGGTCGGAAAACACCCTCCTAGGCCTCCCTTGTTTAACGCATCCACATAAGATTTATAAATTTCTTTCGTCAATATACTTTCACTCATCCTTTCCATGTACCCAAACCATCGAAGCATTGCTTTGTCAACCCTTGTCACTACATCTTCTTACAAACCACAACTATCGCGAACTGTGCTATTCCTTATTCTATCCGCTATCGTAACTCCACATACACTTAATTCTTAACTAACGTTTATTTAATCTGTCTGGCCATATTGTACTATACCATACTGTACTAGTATACATAGGTGTCTTTTTATGATCACAACATACGCCATAACAATTGTCAATGTTTAAACGATATGACCATTATTATAATATTTGGCTACGTTATGCAATGGTGGCTTTTTATGAATAAGTCGGTGAAGTCATGAAAAAGTAATTCTGTGATCGGGACACGCCATTAACACAATAAAAATACTTAGGTGGTATCAATGTTCTTAATTTAACAGACAATTATAGTTCAAAATAAAAGGCATATAAATAAAAGTTTGTTTTAATAAATATCGTTTAGTTTGAATATTATACTTCAAACTTTTAAAAATATAAACATTTATATTGTCCCTGGATTTTTTTTTAAAAACAGTATTTTTCTATTGTACCCCCTATAAGATATTAAATTATTCTTTTACAATATAACATGTATAATTTGAAGCTGTCTCAGCAAAGAGTGAAGAAATATAAAACATAAAATGTGTAAATTTTACTGCAATTGGTGCGAAATACACGTTGAATATAAATCGTATACTGCGAAACAAGTCATAAATGTTTTAAAACACGCTTTTTCGCTTTACATGAGATAACAATTTTTGCTTTCACCAAACTCTATGTAACTAAAATAAAAGCACTACAAGTTTTGATTCCATTTAGTTTGAAATATTGTTTACTTTTTCCACGATATATTCTTCGGATATTTTTGTTAAAGAAACATTGTAAATTGTACACATCATTATACCAATCGCCGATCAGATCACTACCGGAAGGATTGGGAATGTTTTACTATTTTATTTACATAAATAATGACATCAAAGCTTTTAATTAAAAAAATGAAACGTGAATATGTGAATAAAACGAGACATGTATCAATATAGCAATTAACATCTACTATATCAATATATCGAAATAATTGCACTGGATCTAGTCGTTTAAGAGTGGTGGCAGACAGTTGGCGGTCATTTGCTCAGTCTGTCAAACCTTGGTGTACTAACCACCTCTAAGTTACACTGTGAAGTGACTTTCATGGACCGCCTGAGCGGGATGCCGTCATAAGGTCCACATTAAAAAAACATACAATTCATCATACCTACAGAATGTCAATATATCTTCGCTACACTTTGATACAAGCACCTTTGACACACTATTTGTCGCTTAGTATTTCTGTACATATACATATATAGTTATATATAGTATTATATATAACTATATATAGTTTATAGGTCCACATAATAACAGTTGTACTCGTAAAAAATGTACTCTATCTATGAGTCAATAAGAAATTATTGATTGCGGCCATCAAAATATGATTTGTACCAACAAAAATCATATGTCACAGCTGTTATGATGTGGACCAACTAAATTCTGCATTTAGGTCATCTGCAAACGATTTGGTTTATCTAGGATACAAATATTTTAAAAAACAATTATCTTTTTGCATATGAAACATAAGTTTTTGCAGCGGCGTTTATTTTAATCTAATATGTAAAAGAGAAAGTACAAATAACAATTATATTTTTTTAACTTAAAAGTGCATGCGTGATTTATTTCAATCCAATTAGGTCATGATGAGTTTTTTTTATCAATGTTTAATAGATGTGAAAATGTTCAAACAAAACTGTAAACTATAATAGACTAACACCTCAGGCTGATGGCACTGCGGTATATATATTGTACTGATATAATTTGAAATAATCAATCAATCAATCAAATTGTCAGGCGTGACAATTTGAAATAATAGTTTGTATTTTTACCCTTTTACATATCGACTCGACTATTTAATAAATATAAAAGGTGTTCAATATAATTTGTCTCCCTTCATTTTATATATGAAAAAATAGAACCTTAGTACTGTTTTATTATTCATCATAATGAAAATTTAGTTCGTAAGTTTCAGAGCTTGGCAGCTGTTTAATGGTACTTATTCATTAATAAAAAAAACAAAGTATAAAATATGTAGTTTATTGTTGGTCCGTCTGCTCAATGGGAAACCACAGAACTACTAAGGATGTTTTTAACGTCGAAAGGAATGTTAAGCGGGTTGTGAAACTTTAAATTGCATTTTAAATTTCGTTCGTTAACATCCAAGTCTTTGAAGTGAGTTACCAAAGTAGGTGCGCGTTGGTTACAACTCTTTTAATTAGATTTATATAAATGTATTCATAAACTGTTCCCTTTGAGAGTAACTGTTTGTAATGTGAAAGAAATTAATAAGAAACTAAAAATCTTTTAATATGTCCCTTTCAATTGTCACATTCTTTACAGGTCACATGATTTACATTTAAATAAAAATAAAGAAGATAAAATGTTTAAACCTTAATTAAATTTTACATTTGAGTTATTTACTGTCCTAACTTAATTGTTATTTTTGTTAGCTAGATTGGGTCTTCGAATATCTAAAATCGATCGACGTGATACAGTCCTGGGTGAATACAGTCTTTGTTTTAAGTTGTGTTTAACAAAGTGTGTTAATACGAGTAGTTTAATTTAACACAATATTTGGCCACCAATAACCCAAAATGGTTACTAGGTTTACCTAATTATTTTGAATTTGTTTATTTATAACTTTTTTCTTGGTAGACAATCGAGTTACCAAGATAAGTTTAAAAACATTTATTTTTGTGTCCTAAGGTTTAATACTGATGACGTCAGAGAGTATATTTCTAGAATGGATTGCTTAAAAATTGTTTTGATTTTATATTTGTTCGCAATATTCCCACAAGGTTCTTTTGTGATTGGTATCTGTATTAATTAGTTAAAGTATTATATTTTAAGGGATTTTTGTTAAGAAGCTATTAACATTATTAAAGAGAAGCTATTAATAAAAGTAAAATAATTTCATAGAAAGTGGAATAAAACGACTGTGGTATAGTGGTAGTAAAATCAATCAATCAATAAAATTGTCACGCCTTTTCCCCACAGTGATAGGCAGAGATAATAGAGCGCCACTTGGCCATTTGCCCGTAACAACGTATGTTCTAGGTACTTTGATCGCCTAGTTTCTTAGATACAAGCATAGAATAAGAAAATAATTGATATTATAATAGGCTGATAAGACCTCCTAATGTAGATAAATAATAATGTAGACAAATTATGTTTAAACTAATGTCTATCAATTATCGTCTATCAATTACTTTGTTTATCATTGTTAATAAAAAGTACTTTGGTCGACGAGTGTCTATGATAAAAACACGTCTAGTTGCTCATTATTTCTTCTATTACGACTTGTGCTTTATTGTTGTTCATGTTTTTTAAATAATGTATCTAACGCTAGAGCTTGTATGAAGATAATTGTGGACGTAATGGAAGCGAGAGAGTTGTGTCAGGATCGTGGCAAGTGGCGCTCCATTGTCTCTACCTATCCAGGGAAGAAGGCGTGACAATTTGCTTTTTTTTAAATTGTTTTACATAGTTGGATTGTGGATTATTTATTGGATGTTCTAAATTAATTAATTATATAGTAAGATATGTTGTACTTTTTTAATCATTTTTAATATAAAGAGATTTGTGGATGTGAGGGAAGCGAAAGAGTTGTGTCAAGATCGTGGCAAGTGGCGCTCAATTGTCTCTGCCTAATGTCACTCTTGGACCTCCTCTTGCTAATCATCAGGCGGGTCGAGGTCAGAATACGTGTCGCGATAATAAAAAGGCGTGACAATTTGATTAATTGATTGATTTTAATATTTGTTTCTTTTTGTTACAGGAACCTAGGTTTCGTGCTGAAAACGTCGCCAAAGCACTCGTGAGTGTGTCGTGTTTCGAGGTATGACGTGTGTGTAATGTCTGGCACTTTAGTTAAACTTTTAGTAGCTGCTTTTTATCACCCAATTCAAAAGGCACTTTCGAACATGCATTTAACAACGTTATTTTATATAATACCATTTCGAATGTTAAATTATAATAATGCAAAACATAATAGGCTGTAAGTTGTAAAATAATGTTTTCTTTTGACTTTTATAAAGTTATTGAAACAAGCTTATGTATGAAGCTCAATGATAATGAGGGTCTTACACCCAAGATGTACATAAATCACTTCTAAAAGATTTTTTTAATATTGTGAATCCACATTTGACCTCGACTTGCTTTAAGGCGATCATAAAAACTTACCGAGCGCTAACAACTGATAAAACCAACTCGAAATTGCTTTACTTTGGCCAGCATAGTGACGGCGACTGAGGCAGACGTAAATAATCCGTTTTTTTCAGTTGTCGTCACTCTTGGACTTTCTCTTGCTTATCATCAGGCGGGTCGAGGTCAGATGTCGTGTCACAATAAAAAAATAGTCGCTTCATCAGTTAAACGTAGTTCTTCAAAGTTAGCTTGAAGAATTCAAGATTATAGGATGAAAAGAACACATAGGCGCTTTAAGCACTTGCACTAAAGGGACGGAATGCGGATGCTTTTACCGACCTGTGTTTGTAGATTTTATTATTATGATTTTAATCCAATACATTTATTCATCATAGTCGCGACAAAATAGGTTTATAAAATCCTTAAAAAAAATAATTAATTGGTTTAAAATTTCCTTCACAAATGCAGCACCACGCACCAAAAGCATGCTAAATAAACACCACAAAGAAGAACAATACAAAAAACAAATAATAATAAAATAGTAGGAGATTAGCGTACAATAGTTTCATCGGTGATCTAATTGCGGCATGCGACCGCGCTGACGTAACGGGCATCCAGTGGTGAGTGACCGCATAGCCAGCGCATGCTTCGAAACAACATTCCTGACAATCTAAACAGCAGTTACATACAACCAGTCCCGTGGCCACTATCTTAAATCTATTTGCTAAATCATACATAATAATCTACCATTTTAATAATTAAAACATTTTTAATACCTCAATTGTCCTTAATTAGAGACAGCGAAATGCTACTTTCCACGATCCTGACACCACTCTCTAGCTTCCTTCACATCTACAATTCTCTTCATGCGCGCTCTATAGTTACGGACATTGCGTTGCTTTGCTTTCTTTGGGAATGTCCCATAAGAACTATGTTAAGAGTCGTTTCTTGTCTTATCCTTCCATTAATCTCTGATTTATAAATATCTTTCTTTGATTTAGAAATCATGTTTTCAATAATAGGATAATAATCATAATAATAGTGGCATATTCCAGGGCGACAGTTTGAGTCCACTGTGGTTTTGTCTGGCCCTCAACCCTCTCAGTACACTACTGGATGGTTCGGGCCAAGGCTACCGGTTGAGAAGAGATGGTCAGGTCATATCACACCTCCTTTACATGGATGATCTGAAACTCTTTGCCCCCAACAATTTGCAACTGATGAAGCTTCTGAAGGTAACAGAAACCTTCAGTAGCGCTATCAGCATGGAATTTGGTGTGGACAAATGTGCAATCATGCATGTAAAGCGAGGAGAGATTATGGAATCCGTGGGAACCCAACTCTCGGATTCCATACACCTTAGATCACTCTGCTCAACCGAAACCTACAAGTATTTGGGTATGTCGGAAGCGTTAGGCATCAATGCTGTTGATGTGAAGCAGTCGTTGAGAGATCGCTTCTTTGGACGCCTGAATAAAGTACTGAATAGTCTTTTATCAGGCGGGAACAAGGTCCGCGCTTTCAACGGCTGGGTCATGCCAGTATTGATGTATTCTTTCGGCATACTCAAATGGACTCAGACAGAACTTGACGCCCTGGATAGACGGGTCCGCACACTGCTGACCGCAAATCGAATGCATCACCCACGATCATCAGTGATGAGACTGTATATCCCGCGGAAGTGTGGGAGTCGTGGCTTTTTAAATGCTAAGACCCTACACAACCGCGAGGTGTGCAGCCTTAGGGAATATTTCCTAAAAACTGATGTGGGTATGCATCGTGATGTGGTCACTGTGGACAAGGGCCTCACCTCACTTTCATTGGCAAACGAGAACTGGCGCAAACCTGTAGTACTGGATGCTAATGACCGCAGGGAAGTATGGCAGAGTAAGGAGCTTCACGGACGTTTTTATCGGGCCTTACATGGGCCCGATGTAGATTTCTTAGCGTCCGTATCCTGGCTGCGTTTTGGTGATCTCTTTGGAGAAACTGAAGGTTTTGTCTGTGCGATTATGGACGAAGTTATGATGACGAATAACTACCGGAAATATATTGTGAAGGATGGTACGGTTGACATCTGTCGGGCATGCCACCGTCCCGGGGAATCAATCCGACACATTATTTCTGGCTGTTCTCGTCTGGCTAATGGAGACTATTTGCATAGACACAATCTTGTAGCCAGGATTATCCATCAGCAACTTGCTCTTAAATACAATCTTGTGGAATCAGAAGTACCGTACTATTGGTATGTGCCCGACCCAGTTCTCGAAAATGGAAATATCACATTATACTGGGATCGATCTATCAACACTGATAGGACTATTGTTGCCAATAAGCCTGACATAGTGGTGATAGATCGACTAGAGCGTCGCACAATAATTGTTGATGTAGCGGTCCCTCATGATGAGAACCTCGTGAAAGCTGAGAAAGATAAGCAAATAAAGTATCTTGATCTGGCTCGCGAGGTTGTCGACATGTGGGAGGTGGATACAGCAATTATTGTGCCAATAGTCGTCACTGCCAATGGTTTAATAGCCAAGAGCCTCGATGAACACCTAAAGAGGCTCTCGTTAGGTAGCTGGATCAAGCGTTTGATTCAGAAAGCAGTACTCCTGGACACGGCGCGTATTGTTAGGAGGTTCCTTTCTCAGGAGCCCTGACCACCGGTGGCTTGGACCCTGTTCCCGGTGCCGGTGGACAGCTATTTTTTATATTTTTAATTTTTTTTTAATTTTAAAAATATAAAAAATAAGAATAATATACAATAAATGGAATAATAATAGGAAGATCATAATATGTCTAACGAATACACGTTTACACAAAATTTCAATTATACACTATAATGATAATTTGTCATACCTATAGTAAGTTAAATTTTCAGTTTATACATAATTCACTTATAATATTGGAAATAAATATAGTGAAAAACTGAAAAAGCGTGTATTTATTTTCTGTCGTCGATGGTCTTAGGGGAGGTCCAGGAGCTCCGATTGAGATTACTTACCATTAGACAAGTCGATGAAAATAAATATTTTATATCAATAAAAGATCAATCAATCAAACAAACTGCCACGCCTTTTTCCCACAGGGAAAGGAACGACCGCTCTGACGCGATCATGACACAACTCCCTCGCTTCCCTCACATTCACAATTCTTCATACAAGTTCTACGGTATAAACAATAATTTATTAAAATATTTATTTATTTTATGCAGTTAACTATACAAGAGTAGCACTCGTGGTTTTACATAACTAACCACGTTATTCCGTGGAATCGAGAATGTTTAAGATCTAGGTTGAATTGCTGTTCAACGAATTGTAAAACTACTTCTTTTGTATCAATACTTTTTACGTAAATACTACTTAACGGACCCGGACGCTGTTAGTGCATTCCACAAGTTCATTGTGAATATTAGATATCGGGTTTTCATACTTCATTTAAAAGCAGATTATGATTAGAGAGTGATAGGCAGTGGTGCTCAGTCAGCTGATCTGTGGTAGTACAATCAGCTTGTAAGTTGCCGGTTCCAACTGGGTCAGCATAGTTGTTGTTACTGCTATTTACAGTTACAAATTGTAGTAGTAGTAACCTCCATTTATGGACCGCATGCCAGCTTAACATCAGGTGGGGTGCTGTCATATGATGAGTCACAATTAAAAATAAATATGCCTGATGTTACCTGGAGTGCAGTTTATGAATGGAGGCGATTGCTACCATAGGTAAAATAGGTGGAATCCACTATACGACCTATAAAGAAACAACAACTTTTAAGTTGATCCCGAAACGCGACTAAGTCACTTTACAGTCAGGCATCAGTATGACCCCCTACTGTCTGCCTACCACTTTTAGTAAAGTATCTCTAAAATACAGTTCTAATAGCGAATGGGTTAATTGATTTTATTTTTACATACTTGTGACTTGTTCATGCAATACCGATGGAAATTCCTCAGATAAAAATGTAATGCAACGAATTTTCCAATCATTGTTAATTCCTCGACTATTACTAGTAAATAACCTATATGACTGTGACCAAACGCATTTCGTGACACACCAGCTATGCGTATAGACGCGGGTTCGATTCCTAGTCTAAGCCAAGATTTGTTTTAGAGCATTTATTTATTTAAAAATAAGACAGATATTTGCTCTGGGCCTGGTTGAGTGGTAGGTAGGCAGGTGATGGTCATTTGTCCAGTCTGTCAATCCGGTGTAGTACCACCGCACCGCTTACAAGTGTATAGAGCAGTGTTTCCCAACGTGGGGCCCACGTCCCACAGGGGGGCCAATTTAATAGTTAAAGGGGGCAATTTTAAAATGGACTCGACACAACTTTAACCCTTTTGCTTTGGGTTATTTAAATGCAATGCTAGATATTGGTGACAAATTAAACAAGAAGGCAAATTCTTAAAAAAATGCTGTAATAATTTATATTTCCTAAGGGAACAAAACAATTTTTAAAGGTTAAAAATTATGTATGGGGGCATAAAAAATTTAGAAATGTAAAGGTAGGCATGGCCTAAAAAGGTTGGGAAACACTGGTATAGAGCATGAAGTGACTTAGTAGCGTTTCGGGATCAACTTAAAAGTTTCCGTTTTCAATTTAGCGACTCCTACTCGTGGTTATTTAATTCCAACTACAGTCACCTTTATTAATGGACCGCACTCCAGCTTAACAGATTGCGGGGTCGAATGTCCAGCCTAATTAAAAAAACTAAGAGAAACTTAATCGTGAGTTAAGACTTACTAAGTAAGCAATGCACCTGAGTTAAATTTAATCTTTCATCTTAGTTAATCTACTATTTAGAGGAGTTAACACTTTACAAACTATTCGTTACCTTTGTTCTTGCCGCGTACAAGTTTGTTTACTAAATATTTATCGTCTTTGTATTATAGTGTTCTGCGAAGAAGGTTGCACTTACTAAACCTACGCGTATGGTTGCATATAAAGTATAATGCATTTTTTTTTCGTCGCACAAGTAGTAAACAAACTGTCGGTAAGATGGCGGATTAGCGATAAAACGCAATTACTAGTGGTGCTAATCAATACGGTCATTAAAAAAATATCGATGAGTTTTTTGTCAATAATCAATCAATTAATCAAATAGTCACGCCTTTTCCCCACAGGGATATGCAGAGACAATAGAGCGCCACTTACCACGATCCTTACACAGCTCCCTTGCTTCCTTCACATCCACAATTCTCTTCATACAGGCTCTGTGGTTATGGGCACTATGCAACCTAGCTTTCTTGAGGATGTCTCCGATTTGGTCGGAAAACACTCTCCTGGGCCTGCCTTGTTTGACGCATCCATCCACATCAGATTTATAAATTCCTTTCGTCAATCTACTTTCACTCATCCTTTCCATGTGCCCAAACCATCAAGGCATTCAATTAAATGCATACTTACTATATTATTGTGATTAAAAATATGATTGTAAAAATGATTTTTACGCTGTGAAAATGCAGTCAAAAGGACATGGGAAATGGTGATTTTCTTAAGTTGCGATGTTTGTTTACTACTTTTGCTAATTAAAGTAAAACACGGATTAGTTAAGAGAGCCCCATTACAAGTTTATATTTGTCTATAGGCTAACTAATCATCATCATTAAGTTTTTAGTTGGCATAGTAATGGTGAATGACCTAGACGTGGAATGGAACAATTTCATCAGTCGTAGGCGCTAAAAGGTCGCGTCTCAATAGAAAGAAAAGATACAGGAATCGAATCAATTGCTTCTTTTGTAAGCGGTACTTTTTCATAATTCAGATTCAAACATATGACTTTGACTCACTTGATGGTAAGCAAAGGGAAGTCCAAGAGCGCCGACGACTAAAAAAGCGATTTAAGTGTCAGATGCCTCGGTCGCCGTCACTATTTTCTATTACAATATAAGATTAAATCTAGTAAATTGTATTAGCAAAATTAATTAAGCCAAAAACTTTCTTACGGCAAAATAACAATAAAGGATTATTATAAGGACATTTTCCAACCAATTAAATTCAATATTCATACCCATATAGAGTATGATAGTAAGATAAACGCATTCAATTGTTAAACAATAATTCAGTATCCGCACCCACAATATTGTTGACCGCATTTACAATAGCTGTGCCAGATAAGAAAAGACACAAGGATATTTCCAAGTAATTCAACGTTTCTTTAATTTAATTTCAATCAATCAATCGAATTGTCGCGCCTTTTTCCCACATGAATAGGCAGAGACAGTGGAGTGCCACTTGCCACGATCTTGACTCAACTCCCTCGGTTCCTTCGCATCCACAATTCTCTTCACACAAGCTCTATGGTGATGGGTACTAGGCAACCTAGCTTTCTTGAAGATGTCTGTAATTTAATTTAATACAGATAAATAAAAAATCAGAAGAATAAAATAACGAAATCTAAGAACATGAAACAAAGACAGAGACAATGGAGTGCCACTTACCACGATCCTGACTCAACTCCTTCGCTTCCTTCACATCCACAATTCTCTTTATACAAGCTCTATGGTAATGGGTACTAGGCAATCTAGCTTTCTTGAAGATGTCTGCAATTTTATTTAATACAGATAAATTAAAAATAAGAAGAATAAAATAACGATATCTAAGAACATGAAACAAAGACAGGCCACATACATCTCCAATGCTATTTAGGAGTTAGACTTGAAGTAAATACGATTATAGTTTACTTGTAATGAATAAACTCTGTAGAATCTCCAGTGAAGCAAAATTTAATTATTACCCGCCGTTCCGCGTCCGTTAATCCGCTCGAACAACGATTAAACCACAACTTTGATAATTGAAACCCATTGTGAGACAAGCCTTCTGCTTTTATGCAATATGCAATACATTTTTTAAAATTTATAGCAGCTAGAATGATAGTGAGCCTAAGTCTACAACGATTATTTATAACTTTCTTTATAAATAGCTGTTTTATCTCTTGCAGGAAATAAGGTTATTTTAAATCCTTAATAAATTAATTTATGTCTGGTTCTTCTTGGCCTTCTCTTTCTTATCCATCAGTCAACTAATATCGCTTACAATTAAAGATAAAAGTAAATACACAGTTTTTTTTTAAATGTTTTTTTCTTTATTGTAAATAATATACAAAATATACGGAATCTATATACGGAGAAAGAAATATCTTTCTCTGTGAATCAATCCTTAGATTGTATAGTAGATAGGTGTAGAAACACGCATAGCATAAGAAACACAGGACCTAAAAGCTAGTACCTAAATTAAATAATAAATATTATTTACAATAAAAATAGAATTTAAAAGATGCACAATTATCAAAGATATTTCTGAGGAACTTACTGTGTTTGTTCTCAATCAGACTTCAGTTTTGAAATAAAAAAAATTGCGACTTACTATTACATTTATTATTATTATTGTAATCCTAAAATCATTTGTTCGAAAGCTTTGCAGCCATCGTGGACGAGGGAGGACGCCATCATTTTCTTCTTTTATGTTTAAATATAAATAAATAGTTAGTTCCAATAAACATTTATTTCCACTATTGATTTTAATCAAACAAGCAAATAACATTATTATCTACACAAGATATAACTTATGATTAGAAACAAAATACAAAAAAGTCACGACAAGGAAAATCAGAGTTAACTGAATGTCAAAATTATTTCCCGTGTTTTATTCGTCTAGTCATTCGATTCTATGCTATTGTTAAAAAATGGTATTTCATTTATCAATTACGATGCATTAGTATTACTCGTATATTTATTTATAAGATGCGAATCTCTTATTCCCTTTGCATTTGTTTAAATTTTACTAATACGTATAATTACTTTACTAATTAGGTAAGCAAGCCTCAACGTCGCAAGCCAGAGCCGCTGAGTAATCACATTGTAAACCAATTTTGTTTAAATAAAGTTTTATTTAATTATCATTTAAATACTACTTATATATGTACTACTTTACTAATTTATAATTAGATGTGTTCTTTAGATGTTTGAAAATCTTTTTTGTTAGGTCCCACAAGACAGGCGCTCAGTACCTAATAAAAGCAGCGACGCGCTATAATGACCGTTTTAACGTTTGACCGTTCAAAAAGTTTCGTAAAATACAAATTAATACATAATAATAATAACGTTTGAGGGAGCAATTTTCTGTTCTTCACACTGGCAATAAATATGTCAGACATTGCAATCAGAATTCAGTTTTTACTGTTCATACATAATTCTCAATCGTGTTTTATTCATTATATACTTTGTTAATTTTAGCTCAGAGTCTATGACTAACGCTAAGTGATATGAAATTTAGTTTTATTGCGGTTAGTTCATATCCTGACTCATTTTAGTGCCTATTTAAAATAACTGGTGCACATTAATAACACATCTGGAATTACCTATTTCGGGTATTGTGGATAATCAGAGATAACGGAACGACATTTTCCACGTTCCTGACATTTTTCTGTTTCCATTTTCACGCTTCGGGTGAATCCAAAATGGAATAACCTATTTCGGGTAAATCCAAACGGGGCAAGTTTAGATTGTAATAATAATATAAATTATTGAAATGCAAGCAAACTTTTGCTACTTACAGTTATTGAATTGTAGTAGCAGTGACATCCATTCATAGACCACACTCCAGCTTAACATCAAACGGGTTGCTGTCATATGTCGAGTTCGAGTCACATTAAAAATAAAACTTTTATTAAACAAAACAGCGCAACTTCCACTATTTTGAGACAACTAGGTATATAGACTGCTACTTACAGTTATTAAACTTTAAGTAGCAGTCACCCCATTTATAGACCGCACTCCAGCTTAACATCATCGCTCTCGGCTCCCTTACAACCACAGTTAAAATTTCTTTCTACTAGTTCTATCGTTGTAACTGCGGACTTGACATTAAACCTAAAATCGTCGATTAAATGTGCAGGCATACCTAGGTTGATTATTTTATCTTGTTTTTTTTTGTGACTCGACATTTAACCTCGACATGCCTGATGGTAAGCATGAAGGAGGTCCAAGAGTGCCGACAACTGAAAAAACCGTCTCAATTCACGGTTGCCTCAGTCGCGTCATTATGCCGGCGTGGAAACTTTATCTTAAACTATCTATATATGCTTAAACTATTTTATATATGCTTATGTGTTCTTCCTATTCTTCAAGCGAAAAGTGAAAAAGAACCTCCGGCCGACACAGTGAAGGTGAATGAGGCAGCCGTAAACAGAGTCGGGTTTTTCAGTCGTCGGCGCTCTTAAACCTCCCCTAGCTTACCATCAGACAAGCCGAGATCAGATGTGACAATAAAAAAAAACTTTTTTTTTAACATTTCTATACTAAGCTACTAAAGTGCTTGTGTCATAGAAACAGGACAACCAAAGTACATATATCAAAGATACATTGGTACCGGTGAATGGTTTCGAACCCGTGCCACTCGGCTTACTTAGCCATTGCACTGCCACTACACCACGGCGGTCGCCTATTTACAATGAACAATAAAAATGAAAAGGATTATAAAATTCAAAGACAATCAGATAATAAAGTCTTTCTTTATAAAAAATGTAATCGATAATATGAAGAAATAGTGATAATAGAAGTCTTTGCCCTCTGTTTATTATCAATTGATAAACATTATTATTATCTGTTGATAAAAATATTGTTTAGTTTGAAGAATTTATTGTGCAATTGTTTGCGTTAACACCTCTTATGTGTTACCTAAATACCAACTCATGTGTGTGTTAGAGTGAAGCTACACGGTGCGGCGCGGCGCCTTAGCGACGTCGCTGCGGCGTCCTTCATATAAAAACAATGATATGGCAGTCGGTGCGTTCCGGCGCCGTACCGCAGGCACACCGCACTTCGATTGAGCGAGACGCGAGGGGGTAGGATCCATTTTGCACTGGGAGACTAGGTCCCCGCTCCGCATACTACCACATGTGTACAATGATGCGGCAAAATGTTTGCGATGCGACGCCGCACCGCACCGTGTGGCTTGGCTCTTATATGGACAAGTATACACGGAGAAGTATTATAACGAAATAAATATTTCATTTTTAAATGACGAAAATAGAATATCTGTAACGATATTGTAAGAGATCAATTATTTTTTAACTTTCAGTCCCAATGATATTTTAATAAATGACGTAGATATGTTATACGCGCTCCAAACGAGGCACGTTAAAACTATGCTAATAAGCAAACTTAAACTCAGTGTCGCGATGCATAGCAACATATATTTGACTCTTTTTCGCTCCCGATAACTGCCATTTTGTTTTTCCACTTGTTTGTATGCCTAGTCGTGGTTGATCGTTCAAACATGTGCCATTTGCGAACACTAAAACTGGTGTAGAAGACGTATCTACCTCATTTTACTTAATATCATTGTTTAGAATTGTTTTATTATGACTGTTTAGTTGGCCGTCTTAAATAAGTAAATAAATAAAAAATGAATCTAACACGTACCCTCTTCAGTGTTCCAATATTTATTTTATTGATGGATGATACATATAACAGCACCTAGTGTTAAGCTAGAGTGCAGTCCTTGAATGAAGGCGACCGCTACTATAGTTAAAAAGTTATAATAAAGTAAATCTTGGTCTTAAATTCCTTTTTAAAATGTATAAAACATTAAATTTAATTACAATTTGTGAATGCAATAAAAAAGTAGCTACTGCCTTATTTAAATCATTCTCATGGGCCTACTCATCTTTCAGTAGTAGGATACATGCATTTTGACATTTGACAAATGATTCCAGTAACCCCGCCGATGGTGCTTCAAAATGGCATACGCGCTATAACCCCTCGGTATTCGTTTTTCAATTCTTTTTATAAAAAAACGCCCAACGTATTTTTATAATAAAAAAGAACTGCAAGAGGCCGGTCTCGTACCCGCCGACCCGCGCCCGCGCTGTCACGAACAAGCCGAGATAAATATCGTGAAATCCAATTTCGTGGTTTTGTGGTCATTTTTCAGCTTCTCGTATACAAGCTGCTGAGTAATTAGTTTTTTTCTCTCCTTTCTTATAAATAAATGTTTATACTCGTATTCAATTTGGTTTATATATTTTTTCGTTTAGGAAGTTGAAATTATTTAGATATATATTAAAAAGAAATCGAGCTATTTAAACTGAATTTATTTGTTTGTTGGTGTAATAATTGTCTTCCTTCCTCAAGCGAAGGTTTTCGGGGGAACCACATAATGTAGAAATATAGTTATTATAGTTGTAGTAAATGGGTAAGTAATAAGATTTGAGAAATGAACGGTATGTCAACAACACGTTACGTCCCGGCTTACGGTCACAAGATAAATGAGCTTTTGTAATGCAACCCATTAAAGCTAAATATAACTATTGTTGATGTTTACAAAAATTATTACTTAGCAACGTTTCATTTTATTTATTTATTGGACAGATATGACAGAACCCCGCCTGACGTTATGCTGGAATGCAGTCCACGAATTGTGGCGGCTGCTATTACGGTTAGATTACTGCAAGAAGCAATACAAAAATTTAACAAATTCTATGAGAAATTGTGCTTATTTACATTTTTATTAAAACCTAGTTAAAAACAGTTGTTACCTAACATACCACAAATACATTTAAAGTTTAAACCTATATTCAATATGTCTAAAACTATATTCAAACAGCACGAACTGTAATGGTTTCTGTAAATAACCGTAGCGTAACATTGGAGTTAAAAGTTTAAAATAAATAAAGCCATAAATAGGTTTCAGCTTAATCTAGGACAATCGATGTTACTGAACTACGTAGCCTATTCAATGCATACACATTCCGGAAACCTTTGATTCACCACATTTCCTTTTCACAGATTGAAATAAAGCACATCTATGTAAACAGGGAATAGTGCACGACTACATATATACTCGTAATACATACGTAGGTATGTATAATCCTTTACATTCAAAGCATTCTAATAAATGTATAAATAGAGTATACTGTTTTTTTATTGTGACTCGACATATGACCTCGACCTTGACGTCGATGGTAAGCAAAAGAAGGTCCAAAAGTGTCGACGACTGCAAAAACCAGTCAGTCGAGTAGTGTATAATAAATAAAGAACATAATTATGGTAAAATTTAAATTCATTTATTTATCGGTCACGCCCCAATAAATATTTTGACCGGCATAGTGACGGCGAATGAGGCAACCGTACGCTGAATATGTTTTTTAGTCGTCGGCGCTCTTGGACTACCTTTTGCTGATGAGGCAAGTCGAGGTAAGCTATATAGATATCAAGGCGAGCGACTTTCAAGTCAAGCTCAAACTACGAGTATGTTGAACAGATCTGGTGCTTTTTTTATTATATCTAATTCGATTTATTTAGTTTGGTTTTTATTACAAAAGATTATAATGAAAATTTTTTTTTAGATTAGAATATCATAATGTAATTTGCCAAACGAATTTAAACAAATAAAATTGATTATGATCAGATGGTTGCTTTTATTACGTCATTTTGATTTCCTCTTTAATTAAAGGTTTTGCAGTTATTAACAGTAAAATCTATTATAAAATATGGATACACTTGGCAAGGAAAAGGCAAGAAAAAGAAGGTTCGAACCTCTCTCACTAATGTTTACTGCTATCTATAGAAAATTTATTCATATTTTTTGACTAACGGGTATTTCATAACAATATAAGAAATCAAATCAAATTGTTACGCTTTTTCCCACAGGGATAGGCGTGACAATTTGATTTGATTTATTATATTCTGAGTAGACAACCACCTTAAATATATCAGATCAGTTAGAATCAAATCAAGAACCCCAAATATAACATAAATGATAGAAAAACATAAATATCAATATCATTACTTCAAATTCAAATACGAGTACTGTACCGAAATGCAAAGTATACCGTAATTTGAACGCTACAAGCAAAATTTCAATACAAATATAGTTACAGAATGCTCGGCATCATGATGTGTTGAATACAGAATACAATGACACGTAGCTTTATATTCAATACCGCTATTACGAATACCTAATATAAATGTAGTTTTCTTTTTGAAAATAAACGTTAGACCGTTTCGGATAGAGTTTAATTTACTTAAGATTTACTTTGAACTTTTAAACCACTGCGCGTTTACTAATTATAACACGCAATTACTGGGAATGCGTCCTTAACTTGTCGTTAAACTTTTGATAGGTTTTTCATTGTGGCTCGTCATATGACAGCACCCCGCCTAATGGCTAAGGTGCGGCCCTTCAATAGAGGCGACTGCTACTAGAATTAGTAACCGCTATAAAAATTGCTAACTGCAGGTAGTAGTTGCATCCACTTTACCATCCTAGTTGAATCAGGATGTTTTTAAGCTGATCCTAAAACGCAAACTTCACGGCCTGTGACGTTTTTGAAAGTGGTACTATCCTGGATGTCTGCCAAATAGCCACCAACTGTCTGCCTACTGTTTAACACCCAGACTCAGAGAAAATATCTACCTAAGAAATATTTGTATTATTAAATCTAATAATAAATCGAACGGCCTGGTACATTACCACGCGGGTCACAATGCAGGTTCTTTTGGATTCGACAAAGATTTTTTAAAGCCTAACTTAGTACAAATTCATTTGACTATGTATCGAAAAATGTATTGAGTTTCATGTCTTATGTATAACTGAATCCTATCTCCTTAGTGGTGAAAAGGACCACTCTTTTTCACGTCGCGCGACTTTGACCGTGTGGATCGCCCCATTAAGGTCCGTTAATATCTACAGATATCGACCGTGCCAGACAAAGTAATGTTCTTCTATATAGTGTGTATTAATATTTACTAGTAAATCTACCGTGATACAACCGCACGCGGACAGGCGGGCCGTGCCTGGCCGGTATTCGCGGAAAGAATATTTTATCTGTGGGTGTCTGCCTAGTAGTATGAATAGAACATAAGAACTGTGCAGATATTTTGCTTCTCTTTACGAAAGTTAAAGAAATTGTGTCAGTCGACTTTTGTCAGTCGAACTTTGTCACGCTAGATTTGAACAAATAACGTCCCTCGTTGTCTGACACGCTGATGTCTGTAGATACTTATAAACGGACCTTTATGATCCTTTCGGCTTTTTACCCTGGAATTTTCCAGATATAATTATAATTAGCCTTTTAAGATTCTCCCCAATAATATGCCTGAATCCTTACAAATGATTCGAACTAAATCATATCCCCATACAGATACGGTTCACATATCTCGAAGTTTATTCGCACGTCAAGTATGTATTCGTGGTAGAGGTTATGTGCATGTAAAATAACTGACACAATGATTCAGTTTACAACTATCAAGGCTCACCGAGGAAATGTCAAAAACAGGAGAACACACATGCATTCTGCTTTAATGTGACACTGACACTTTTCGTTAAATCGAGTGGAAATGTATTTGTAGCTATTTGCATTAATAATATTATAAATATAAAGTTTGTTATTAATAATAGAAGATCCAATGGAAAAGGGTTTGGATTTAAAAATAAATGTAATACTTTGTTCCTACATCCTCGTTTTATACCCGTGATATACCCACACAGGTCCCACATTCTATTCGATGAAACCAACCGTAGAACTAAACGGTTCAGCATGTTTTTTTTATTGAACAATCTACAAGTTTACCCGCTTTACCAAATCTTGTGTTCTTCCAACCCCATAATCTTAGATTCTTTAGGTGAAGCGTAAAAGCACCTGTTGGACATGTCGAACGCTGTTGGATCTTCCGTTGCTTGCGTAGGTCAGCTCTCGTATCCAGAAGCGTCTCTAGCCCTTGTGAAGCCCGTGTGCAACCAGTATCCTGGTGCCCTCTAGTATAGTAGGAGCGGGGTCAAAATGAAATACTAACCTCTAATGCGACGCTTTGGAGGTATCGCATTAGAGGGCGCTCAGCTCCCCCTTAGCCCGGCGCCCGTGTGCGCCTCACACTCTGCACCATAGAAAAAGACGCCTCTGCTCGTATCTATTAAATGACTTATACGAGTATCAAAAATCTTTTAAAAGCTTTGATGATCCGAGTGGCGAAGTAATTACCCAAGTAAAGGCTTGGGTTTGATTCCCTGCTCAACACTGCTGTATTTATCTGGTGCAATAGTAACTTTCATTCCCGTTAATAGATCTTACTCCAGCTTAAGATTAAACGATTGCGATGTGAAGTAATATGACGTATTAAAAATGTTATTATATTAACATAATAAAATTATATACGAACACTTTTACTTTCACGTGCGTGTGTCGTGTTTGTGATAAAATGAAGATAAACAAGTCATTATGATTGTCCCCTTTGAAAAATTTTATGTATGTTCCAAGAAATAATTTTATTGATTTTTCGCTATCCAGTTAAATATTTGTGAAGCAATTTAGTTGAACTTGGATCCTCTGAACTTTGAAACTGATTACAAATGGAATTTCGTTTTATCAAAATATTTATTTATTTTGTTTGAAAACCTAATGCATAATGATACAAAAGCGGACTTAAGCCAATGGCATTTTCTTGACTGGTAGAACATCTTTTAGATGTACATCTTTAGGATGTAGATGAGAGACAGGGTGCTATAAAAATACAGTACCTGCTATGGATGGGCAAACTAGGCAAACGATTACCAACTGTCTGCCATATGTAACTACCCAACTGAGCAAATATTACCTTTTTTTTATTGACAAATATTTGTAACAAACAACCAATTTAATCTTATTGTTAAATACTAAAAATAAAAGCTACGAAACAAATCTTCGCCACGCGTGTCATTATTATTATGTCATTAATAATATGTGTTCTTACGAATTAATACAACGTTTATAGTACCAACCACATCTACAGGCCGACATTTTAGAGAAGAGAAACCTCATTGTCCCCATTTTTTCTGCATTATTTATGACAAAACCGAGCTCTTTCAAAAGATAACAGCGAGATTTTTATATTATAGACAGTCTATATTATACACGAGTATTTTGTATAATAGCGACATATTAAATATTTATATATAGAATGTAACTAAGTAGATGCAAATAGTGTATTTGTGAGTTTTCAAAATTGCCCTTAATTTTTTTTAAACCTTTTATAATATAGGTTAATTTTATTAGTACAATAAACGTCACAGTGAAGTGATTACCGAAAAAAGATTTATAAATTAAATGATAAAACAGGGACAACCCAATAGATTCTTCCTCAATCAAATCGTAAACATTACATAAAATAGCAGGGCCCACATTGCCTGTAAAATAGAGTCTGTAATAAAATTTTCCTATTTAATAAAGTTTCGTGATGGATATTATAAATAAGATTCTGTTTATTTACTTTAGTCATATTTAATTGTTATATATGTGGACTTAAACAAAATTTCTCGACCATCGTCATAATTACTTACTTAATTAATAAAATAACGTTGTTAATTTTTCCAAAGTTGTCACCTGCGCTGCATTACCAAAATATTGTTCGCACAGTTATGATCGCCTGTGGTTTTGATTTCTGGTTAAAATGCGGTTACTATAAGCCGTGGCAATGACGCATGCAACTATTTTAACGAATAAAATAGCCCTTGCGAAACGTAAATTGGAATCTGACCGGCTAAGGCAACCGTAAACTGACCATCAGACGGGTTTAGATGTAGCGTCACAATATTAGCTTATAATATTATTGAATTATACAAATTTTATGCGGCTTACTATCGCGTTAATTTTCGGTTATTGATTTTACAATTTTAAAAACCAATAACCAAAAATAATGGCTATTGTAGGCCGCATAAAATTTGTTTAATTCATTCATTAATGTTCGCGCAAAATCTAGCTCATTATTTTATTATTTGGCACAACTAAACTAACTGGATGAGTGGATATATTTATCCGATTTTCAACCTTAAAGACAAGTAATTGCGTTGCAAGTAGCCTGCACTGCAAAATAATTTGTCCTTGATGTATCGCCTTAAATGACTACCGCTTCCTGTCTGCGCCAATTGATGTTTTAGTCCTTTATGCATCTTTATAGTGATATGATATATGTAATTTTCTTATAAAAAAATAAACGCTTGTGTGATTAGCTTGCTGCTTGAATTTTTTTCTATACTAAGCTACCAAAGTGACTTGTATCATAGAAACAGGACGACCAAAGTAAATATATCAAAGATACATTGGTACCGGTAAGTGGTTTCGAACCCCTTTTTTTCGAGCTCTTGGTTTGCATGCCCATTGCACTGCCACTACACCACGGTCGCCTTTGACATCATGACAGCAAGATTTTAAGCTGGAGTGCAATCCATAAATAGAGGCGACTGCTACTACAGTTATACAACTGCGACTTGGAACCGTCAACTTTCAAGCTGATTCGAAAACGTGACTAAGTCACTTTACGGTCTGTGCACTTGAAACGTTTGTTGTAGGAAAACGTTGGATATTACGTAAATGTTTTTTCATCTTTGCAATTTTCTTTGCGGTCTAATCTATGAAATAGCACGTTTTTTATAACAGCGGCTGTCGGGAACTGTCGCATGTCATCTACAATCCCAGAGGGGAACCAGCCCCTGTGAAGCCGCTCTATCTTAATATCACCATTATAGAAAGAAAGGAATAAAAAACAAATGGTTTTACAAAGGAAATGTATATTTTCAGAGTGATTTTTGATGTTACATGTTTAGATGTTAGAATTCTTCGTCTTTAATTAAAAGTTATTTTATTATTAAGCTGTGTTCATTAGCGTAGACTTATACCTCATACCTTTACAAAAACAGACAGGCATACAAACCTCCAAGAGTCCATCTACCACTCTCAAAATACATGGTATTCAAGTAACATTGTATCTTCAATTCAGGATTTTGACAATAGACGTTACCAGTTCATTAAGCTTAAAGGCCCAGGGTTGATTCCCGGTCGTAGTAAAAATTTGTTTCATAGATTATGTGTTTATAAAAAAAAGACGGATATTTGCTCCGGGTCTAATTTGTCAAAGAGTGTTAGGCAGTGGTGCCTAGTCTTCTGATTCGAGATAGTACCACTACTTACCAGTATACCTACTGTGAAGTAACTAAATCGCCTTTCGAGATCAGCTTGTAAGATGCTGGTTGCAACTAGATCGGCATAGTGGATGCGACTGCTACTTAGAGTTATTTAACTGTAATAGCAGTCACCTCCACTCATGGACCGCACTCCAGCTTAACATAAGGCAGGGGTGCTGTCTTAATATGTCGAGCCATAGTGAAAAAATAAAAATCTTCAATCGAGGATTGCGAGTTTGACTATGCCTCACCAATGCACAAAACAAATAAGATTATTTATTTTATATTTTAAATCATTTGTTTGAAATGACATTTTTCATGCATTATTTATTTTAGGCACAAAGGAATTCCACAAAATGGCCAAGATAATTATTATCTATTTGCCGATAAGGAGCACATAGATTGGGGAGACGTGATGAATCGTAAAGAATGTCCGTCGAAGCATTTAGATTATAATAGATTAGATACAAGTATACTGTTACTATTTGAGGTTTATTTCTTTTTATGGAGATTCATTGCAGCGCCGAGCTGTCCGAATTATAGGTGATGCAGAGGTTACACGAACTCTGGAGCCCCTGCAACTACGCAGAGACATGGCGGCTCTGTGCGTCCTCTATCGCCTATACCACAGAGAATGTTCCGAGGAGCTCTTTGACCTTGTTCCTACCTCGTCTTTTCACACCCGCATTGGTCGTGGGAAGCATCCTCATTTCGCCGACCGAATCGGCAGTCGAACTAAAAATGTCGGTGCCTCTTTTCTTGGTAGAACAATCAACAAGTGGAATGCTTTGCCAGCCCACTTGTTCTCTTAATCCTATAACCTTGGATCCTTCAAGCGATGCGTGAAGAAGCACCTTTGGCCGGCATAGTGACGGCGACTGAGGCAGCCGTAAACATTTTTTTTCTTCTGTCGTAGACACTCTTGGACCTCCTCTTGCTTATCATCAGGAGGGTAGAGGTCAGATGTCGTGTAACAATAAAAAAAAACATGGGCTGGTAAAGTATTTCACTTTTCGATTGATCTGCAAAGAAACGCGCCGAACCTTTTAGTTTGACTTACGATTCGGTTGATATATAAACATACCTAAGTATAAATACAATACACTGGTAGAAGATTACAAAATAATAACATTTACTTTGCAAGTGACTCAAAATATGTATGTAGACAATATGCAGTAAAGGGCAGGCATAATGCTTGGAATCTTATGCTATTAACGCATTTGAGCACGCCAATAAATGTATATGCATGTGTAAAAAAATAACTTCAACCCGTTGGTCTGGTTGTAAGATGCAGAAATCTCTGCTGTGTGGGCGTGGGCTAACCGGTCTATATCCACCCTGAACTTTAACAAACGAATAAAATGAAATAAAAGGTTGTTTCATATCGATAATCAACAAGTTTCAGTAAGAAATTTTGCCTAACTCCTAAGTATGTTCTAGTTCGTAAAATCTTATAAGATTAGTACAGTAATTGTCTGTTAATCTCTGCGAGTTGAGCTAAAACTAAGTTTAGTTGCTCTTAACTACTAATTGGTAGCTGCAGCGGCGACGTTCATTGCTCCATGAAGTCTCAAGAGAAATGTTTAATTTTCTTACGGTGGACACAATTGGAAGAAAACATAGGAGGCGTCGCGACCGATTAGATTAACTAAGATAAGATTAGCAGAGCGTCGCGAAGCCGCCTCGGCTGCACCGTGTTGCCCGGCGCCTGTCATGTGAATGTGCCAATTACCCACCCTCACAGACTCTCCACTGATTAAACAAAATAACCTCAAGAACGAGCAGGCACGTCGTCTACTTAACTAATTATGTCTCATTAAACTGAAGCGCTATGAGGCCATAAAAATTTCGCGTGCACTCGAGAGGTCCATCACCGTTACCTAAGCGCATCATGAATATTCAGCACGAGACCGTTCGCCACGACTCGTGTATCCCGGGTACAGAGTTTCGCGGGCCGGACTCGGGCGGGGCTGCACCCCATAATGCAATGATTCATATTCGGTTTGCGGGCGAGTTGAACGTCTTCCATTATTGTCATTCATCGGAGGAAGTGGGCGGCGAGGGGCGTCCGCGGGTGAAGCCCCCCGCACGGATCCGCAGTCGCTTACCGACACTCTCGCCGATAGCACGCGAGAACTGCGATGCACGCAGCCTGCTAACGAAGTCGTGTCCGTGTGTGTGTGCGTGTTCCCGAACATCCGAATCTCGCCGTTGAGCCGAATCAGCCGGAGTGCTCCATCCAGCCTTAGCCAACAGTCAAGCTGCCTGTGCGTCAGCTGATCGCCGACTACGACCGCACGGTGAGTGCGACGAATGCACGCGCGACGGTCATCGGGCCACTAAATGGCTATTTCGAGATACATGCCAATCTCTGCCCAGGATGTCTGTGCACTTTATAGACTTTAACAATTACTTGTTGACGGATGACCAGCGATTGAATCGCGTAGTTATTTTAACGAGTATCGCAAGCCGGTGCCACCCTGTGTTGATAAACAGTGTCAACTTACGCGCGGTATTCCACCATTCGGCTCGTTTATCCGTGGTGAATGCCACTTGTTGTGAATTAATTCCAATAAACTGAAAACATTTCGCCAACAATATTTCCGGTGTTGTAAAAAGTAAACAATCGTGAGCGGCACATTTTTGTAGAAATTGTTGATGCGTGATGGTAACTGAAGTCCCTTCCCGTTTTATTGTTTCGCACTAATTGTCAGCGGCCAGTAAGTTATATCTAGTTTCATTATAATATTCGTGTGAGATTAAAATTATATTTAAAAAAATAAATAAAAAAAATCAATTTAAAATAATGCCGATAGAAGTGTAAGTAAATACCTACACCTGTAACCTGCTCCATACGGTAACGTTCGCTATCTCTTATCAATCTGCTCTTGCGAAGGTCGTCGATAAGTGATAAGCAACCACAGTCCGTAGGTACTGGAAACAATGCCACAATAGGTATATATTATACAACTGTATGATTATTCTAAAAAAAAATTTAACTACTTTTTATATGTTTTATAAAATAGATGCAAAAAATTTAATTTTTTTAAATATTTATTTTATAATATTCTTAGGTAATCATTTTTGTCGGCTGTACATAAATAAATTATCCATTGTCTCTGCCTATCCCTGTAGGAAAGAGGCTTGACAATTTGATTGATTGATTAACATAAAGAAATTGAAAATATATGTATTTCATTGAATTTAAAAAATGCTTAAAATAACTTTTAATGTGTATATTTAATTAAAATACCTACATTAAAACGTATATCTACTAAATAAAAGTCACTATCATAATACACTACGCCCACAAAATAATTTAAGATAAACAAAATAAAAGGCAATTAAATTTGTTACTAGATAACATTATACAAGTTAAAATAGATTGGAATAGGACAGTTTCAATATTTATAAATATCCACTACTAATTACCACTAGCTACACGAATGGGATGCAAAAAAATATTGACCGAAATAGTGATTGATTACCAATGTAATGTCTTCAATCAATCGTCATTCATCAGTCATTGTAGTAAGGCGACCGTGGTCCAGTAGTCTCGCAAAGATCTTAAGGTTCTAAACCACTTGGCAATGTATCTTTGATTATATGTTCTTTGGTCATGTTTCTTTAATAGAAGCCCGTTTAGTACAAGCTTAGTATATAAATATGAACAAAAAATGTAGAGAATAATAAAAAAAACTAAAGCGTGGTACTTTAGTTATTTTTATTATTATACGCAGTACAAATACAAGAAAAACGAATAAAAATGTGTTGATCGGGTAATAAAAATCCCTTTATCATAAAACAATAGTTTTACTTTTCATATGTTACTTCTAACAATGTGTCATACGAGTAGTTAAAACATCAAGGCGATAAGAAGTAGCACAAAAAATCCCAACGTAATGGGTCAGGCCATTCTCAATAGGTTATTCAAGAGGCAAGAATGCTCAAACGCATTAGCGGCGAACAGACTCCTGTATCTTCGAATACAAAAGAGTATTGACATGACTTGATAAGGCATATCTTTCCTTAACTCGATACTTACCTACCTATCTATACACATCATTGTGCCTTTATCGTGTGCGGTTATAGCATTAAGTGGACGATAAGCAAATAAACGTGGTGTCCGGCTACGGTGTCGACTCCAATTTTGCATATTTTGATTGGAACTCTTTGTTCTCGCTACAATGATCCATACACGTTCAATTTAATTATAATCACTAAAACAGCTGATATCCAAAGTCCAGCTTATCACCTTGGTACTAATATTTTCATATTATTATTACCACGTCATTGGCTAACGTTGTTTGTTTGAAGTCAGCCACCAATGTGGCAATGATATTAGAGGTTGTCGACATTATAACTTGCCCATCCATCACGCGCTACGACATCAAAACAAATCTTGAAAGGTCGTGCGAAAAGCAAAAGGACGTACTGGCACACAAAGTGAACGGTATGCGTCTATATAAAGATACATATAAGTACTTAGCTATATAGGTACTTAGTGAGTTGGTAGGAAATATTCTTTCATACATGACCGCACATACGGGTATATACTTGAGTTAGATTCGCATTAGTAATCCGCGTCGGCGCGTTCGTTCACTTCACGTAGGCTATATTTAGTGGGAGCAGCGGCGAGCGGAATGCAGTCAGTCGGGCGCCTGACCTACCGCAATAGAGCTGTAACAGTTTCGGCGCACGCACCGACAACTCGCCAATGCTCTCGAGGATGTACCAGCAAGCACGTACGCGGACTTTGCACAATCCTTACCGTTAATTACTCCATTTGTAATAGAAACACATCTCTAATGCTCATATTCCTTTAAAGAGAATTGCTTACAGTTATTTATTGATGTGTTAAATATTATTACAAAGGGTAAAATCTTCTTACAGTAAAATATGTTTGATGTAATATTGCAGAAAGTAATAAGTAACCTTTCCCTATTCTTCCCCGTTCTCTAATACGCTACGCACGTAGACGTTACTACGACACGCATTGACACAATTCCCAACTTTATATCTAATTTAAATTGTTTTAGAAACAAATTTCTTTATCAAACACCCCTATTTTACCCCATTAACCCCCCAACTTACCCCTCTTTTGTTTAGAATTGTATTTTATACAGTGTTTAATTTAAAAATAAAACTTAAAAGCAACTCAATCTTTAAATGATAAAATGGCATTATTTTTTATAATAAATATAAATTAACAATCTAAATATTACGTTAATCATTATGATTTATTGAATAATGATTGAAATCCAAATACAATTATATATACACTATATAGTGAGATAATTGCAGGTCTATTAAACAAATAAATTATAATTTATTATCACTTTACGTATATCAATGAACGAACACACGAGAAGTTATTATATTCGCAAGCAAATAAAAACGAATATGTTATCGTTATGAATTACAATATAAAGGAACAGTTTAGACGCGAATCACGTAATACGGAGGAAGTAGGCTTCGTATAAAATGCTGAAAGTATCTAAAGAAGCAGACAGTGGCATAGGCGACGGTCAGCCTAGCCTAGTGCGTCTATCCATGGCGCCACATAGCTCAGACTCCGCTATTAAATACACGATTGATCGCGCCACTGTCGTTGCTCGTACTATAAACCTACGCCGAGTTTCTTACGTAATATTACAAGAATATTGAGATGTGCCTTCGTGGGACAATTTTTGTTTCATAATTTTAACTTTATCATGCCTAGAGTGTTAGATTAAGTGCGCGATTTAAAGTTTTTATATCAAAATATTATATAAACAACTCATTTTATGTTTAAAGACTATTTAAATATATATTTTACTATTATTAACTTGTAAAAACTCAAATCAAAGATGTCGAATGTATTAGAGGCATAATTGTAGAGATTGCAAACTCGGGATAGTGATAGTGAGACCTGGATTTGACTGTGGTTTCAGTCGCCGGAGCTATTAGACTTACCATAAAGCCAGTTCAGAGGTCAAACGCCGCGCCTCAATAAAAATGATTTTATTTTAAGAATAGATAACTGGATATTTATATTTATTTGCCTACTTAAATAGACAAACCATATATCTAAAGTTTAAAAAAAATGGAATCTAAATATTAAAACAAACAAATCTATATAAAAAAGGCATTATTTGTAGTACATAAAATTCTGTATAAAATAGGTAATTGAAGACAAAATTTATTATAGTTTACCAATAGTTAATGATTAATTAAAGTACCGGCGAATAACTGCGAAGAAACGTATAAGTTTGGAAAACTTTGCTCGTTATTTGCGGAAAATTACACAAGAATTTAATATGTGTTCGAATAAAATATGCAGAAGCATTTCCTTTGCTTTTAAACGGAGCGTTTTAATCCGCTTAAATTAAATCCTTTTAATAAGATTATTATATTTTTTACTTACATATATTAATATTTCAATTTGATATTTATATTAAAAAATATTTAAAATCATCATCAGCCAGAAGGCGTCCACACGCCATTAGAACACCATTTCAAACGACAAGATGCCAATTGCCTTCACCGGCCTACCTACACTGCATCTTTCGGTTCGTGGTCTCCACTCTAAAACCTTTCTTTCCCATCGGTTGTCAGTTCTTCGAGCGATGTGGCCAGCCCAATGCCACTTCAGCTTGAGAATCCTACGGGCTATGTCGGTAACTTTGGTTCTTTGGCGAATATACTTGTTCCGGATTCTATCGCGCAAAGAAACACCAATAATAGCTTTCTCCATTGCATGCTGAGCGACTCTCTGAGTCTCTCCAACAGGCCAACATTTGATGGCCACGTCTTATGGCCATATGTCATTACTGGCAACGCACACTGGTCGAAGACCCTTGTCTACTAATACGAACTCAAAATTATTAAATAGTATTTACATGTTAGATAATGAGTATATTTCGATTTATATTAATTTTATATTATCGATGTTTTTATACTTATGCTATATAAATATATATTTTCCCTGTGTGTATATGTAACTGAACAATTCTTTTTATGTGTACTTTCGGACAGAACATCGTTTATCAAGTTTGCTTGTCGATTAAATACGAGTACATTGAAGAGCAAACTTGTTAATATTTATTGTTACTACATTATATTATATTTATATTTAAAAACGAGTTGGAAATAATTACGCCGACGACTAATAAAACCAACTCTGTTCACGGTTGCCTTAGCCGTCTTCACTATGCCGGCAAGCGTTGCTTTTTCACGCTTCGCTTCAATGATCCAAGGTTAAAAGATAGAGAGACAATTATGTTGGGGTTTTTGAAGTGAATAAAAAGTTTTGGTAATGTATTTTGAGAATAAATTATATTGTAAATTTTGGTCTGGCAATATGTAAATATCCATCGATTTATTAACAGATGGTTGGCATTTGACAGAAACAAGCGCGGTGTAATAAAACTTTTGCATCCTAATTAGTTGGCTTATTTATTAGTCTTTGTAAATATGTATTAAGGAATTGTGTCAGGATGGTGCTCCATTGTCCCTTGTCCCTGTAAGAAAAAAGCGTGACAATTTTATTGAAGTTTTTATTGTCATCTAACCTCGATTGGCCTGATGATAAGCTGATGGGCGTCAAGAGCGCTAACGACTCAAAAATACGGTCGGTCAGCCTATATTTTAATAATAATAATAAACACTATTATTACACAAACTCAAATTCCTTGTAAACTTAATTACAAACCAAGTTGTTTAGTTTTTTTTATTGTGACGTCGACATGCCTGATGGTAAGCATGACAGAGGTCCAAGAGTGTCAACGACTGAAAAAACCGTGTCAGCTCACGGTTGCCTCAGTCGCCGTAACAATGCCGGCTAAAAGTAATTTTTCACGCATCGCTTGAAGGATCCAATGCTATAGGATGAGGAGAACACATGGGCTGCCAAAGTATTCCACTTGTCTCTCTTCTGAAGTCTTGCGCGAACATTTTCTGTATAAAATAATTAAAAAAATTGCGTCTTACTGTTTTTTGCGTAAGTAAAAAGCAAAAAAAGCTTAGCAGTCGACCCGCGAACATTGTTTTTATGTACACACTCTTTTTGCAAATTACAAAAGATATGCCTAAGTCAAACATAGAGATTTATAAAAAAAACTGTTTTATCAGTACCGGGATTATTTTTGCAGTTAGAATAGCAATACAAACGCCTACGTTTTGACGTCATTATATGGACACGTAATGTTTTATCAACCACATACTTATTGTATTAAAGATAAAGCACATGTTGCCAGGTAAAAAAAGTGATAACAAATTATATTATACATGTAGGTTACGGCGCGTTGCAGAAAAATATATTTTATAGGTGCATTTATATATATATATATATATATATATATATATATATCTTGTTTTCTGTTTTATTGTGTATTTAGATAAAAAAAATCTATTAAATAAATAAGATTAAAAAATCTGGTATTCTGTTTTGTAAAAATGTAGGATAGAAAATAAATTGACGTTAAAAATAGGCTATGAGATGTACAAAGGCCCTATTTTGCAAAAATAATTCCGATTTGATCAAGGTGCAATTTTTGGGTGATCTACGTCCCTTTACCTCCTCAATCTTCTTTCATGCATCATTTAGATGTGCCCAAACAAACGCAACACTAATTAACCCTGTTTTAAATCACATTTTCACGCCCAACTATTCTTCTCTTTATCCGCAATCGTACACACATACACTTCTTAATGGCCGCACTTCTACAGCATTATACTTACTTTCATGCTTCTTCTGCCACACATAACATATACTTCCATAATTACATTTGCGTATAAAAGATACCAACTTTATTATGTAATATAATATATCAAAAAAGTTATTCATTTTGAATAGGTACAAAATGTATATAGAAACTTAAAAATGTAGTTATCTTCATGTCATATTTTGAAGGCCCAAAATGTTATAATAAATCTGAATTGAAGTTTGACGATCTAAGAAACCCGTCATTGTCTGCAAATATGAGTTCTCATACAAACAGTCGAGACATTGTTTATTTTGTAGCAGATCTTCATCTCCGAGACAAATGTGTTATTTACATTTCGTAAACGGTCCATGTCACATCTGTGTCGTAGCTCCCAGCTATCAGTGAGAGAGGAGATTCGCCCTCGTCACGCGGCGGGCGGATGCGACGCTGATAACGGCTCTGTTTGTTATATTGTCATATGAAACAATCTCCCTGACACTTTGCCTACCTTGCCTAACTACTATGAGCCGTCGCACAAATGTACACAGCACACATAAAATTTTGGTATTTAATTTGAAGCAACTAATACTATGTCAACTAATAAATGTCAATGCGACGCCATCGTTGAATGTAATTTAAAAATTCACGCTCGTAATTCAAAAAACAAACCGCAGTAATCCTAAAGTTCTTAACAATTTTCATTTAACAAACTTTCGTGATTTCTGTCAAAATGATTCCAAGTCCACATTTATATCGAGGGACGGCTTCCGGGAAATCGGCAGTTTTTCTTTCGTGAACTCGCTTAAGGGACATTTCCCTTATCTTTCATTACAGCTGGTCGGAAAAAGGGCACGAATATTTCCAATAATGTCGCGGCGGAGTTTTAACAAGGCTTTGACACCAATTTTACCGAACCAACAGTCCAACTTCTAAACTTCTTTAACGACACTTCACGATAGGATTCATTAAGCAATTTGTACTTCATAAACGGTTTTGTTCTTTTTAAACTAACATTTCGCGATTGTTGCTCTATAAATATACAATATTTATTTACTCTAAATCATTTCTATTGCACTTTATTGAGAAACATAAAGGGGAGAAGGCAATGCAGAGTCGAGTATTGTGAATGCTCTCCAGCTTTATTCATTTATGCCTACTCCAAAAGACGCGCTTCGTCACTTCGTTCTCTTGCATGAAAGAGGGAATGGAAGGGAAAAGTGAAAGAGTATGGGAGGGGTAATGGCCCTCTTCGGGTGCGGCGAAGTCGTCGATAATTGGGCCCATTAGGCGTCGCCTGCAGGTGCTCCTCTGAAACGCTCGTCAAATTATTTAGAAGGTTCTAGTGTCGAAGTTTTAAGTCACCTGAAATATTCTTAAATAATTTCAACGCCGAGCGAATGCCGCGTCTACTTCGCTTTTAAATTTTGTTTACAAATATAATTTGTTCGTGCATATATTTGATGTTTATTTTATTTACCGAAGATTATAAATAATTATTTCTAGTAAATGTAATGTATGTTTCTAGTGATATTGACATTGTTTATTCTGACTTATCAGTATTATGTATTTTAATGAGGTTCAACGTGAATAATAACATTTTAATGTTTATAATATACTTACATTTATATTTATTGTTGACAGGTACGTAAGAAATTCAGATCACACTCAAGAAACATTCGTCATCCTTATTTTGTAAGTAAACCATGTCACATATATATAACTTATTTGTGAATAACAAATGTTATTAAAATATTGAGATTTTTACTAAAAATATTAATCGTGTAAAGAAAGCTGATAAGTGAGTAGGCTATAAGAGATTTGTTATTTTATGAATTCATTGTTTATTTGTTTAATATTTATTATTTTTGTTTGAATTATTTATTTATTTTATTGTAAGTAGATTGACGAAAGGAATTTATAAATCTGATGTGTATGGATGCGTTAAACGAGGCAGGCTCAGGAGGGTGTTTCCCGACCAAATCCGAGACATCCTCAAAAAATCTAGGTTGCCTAGTGCCCATAACCACAGAGCCTGTATGAAGATAATTGTGGATGTAAAGGAACCCAGGGAATTGTGTCAGGATGGGAAGTGGCGCTCCATTGTCTCTGCCTATCCCTGTTGGAAAAGGCGTGACAATTTGATTGATTGATTGTAAGGATTTTGTCTCATGTGACAACAAAGTTTAAAAAAATTATACCAGGTTCGATCCCCGGTCGCCGCCAACTGATGTGCACCCGTGATTTTCCTATCCAATTTCATCAATAATTTATACAGTAAAGTTATTGTTAATCGATTATTCTTGATTACATATTACTCGATTTTATAATTCCAAAATTGAGTTATTGACAATGATTAGTTTAATATTACTAAACAATTTAAATACTATGTAAGTAAAGTATTTATTATGTTAAGCTTTTGTAATTAAGTGCTAAAATACTTATTGAGTAGTTAAAATAGATTAAACATTGGGGATTGAAAATCAAAGACCCGAAATTAGTTTAGTGGCGGGTGTGAAGATCGTCTATTAAATCGAGGGTGCATATTCTATAATGCCGACGACCCGCATGATTTTGTCTATGTCCAAACCAATATACTAGTGATGTTATTCTTGGTTTTGTCGATATTAATACCGTCATTTATAGTGATGACGGCAATATCGATATTAATTTCGATCACAGATATCACGTCACTGAAACTTATATATTTCAATCAATCAATCAATCAAATTATCACGCCACTTTCCCACGGGGATAGGCGCGCCACGGAATGGAGCGCCACTTGCCACTATCCTAACACAACTCCCTCGCTTCCTTCACATCCACAATTCTCCTCATACAAGCTCTACGGTTATGGGCACTAGGCAACCTAGCTTTCATGAGAATGTCTTCGATTTGATCGGAAAACACTCTCAAATGAGAGTTATTTTTACATACCTATATATTATATTTCTTTATTATTGCCACGCGACATTTGAAGTCGACTTGCCTAGTGGTAAGCAAGGAGGTCCAAGAGCATCAACGACTGACAAAACCTTTCCAGTTTACAGTCGCCTAAGGTGCGGTCACTATACCGACCAAAAGGTTTAATTTGTAAAATGCTGATAGGAACCCGATTTCTATATTAATTCACTATATGTGCCTAGATGGTCAGTTTTTCATAAATTTTAATTTGTAGTAGGGTTTAAATTTTTAGATAGACTCGACATATGACAGCACCCTGCTTGATGTTAGGCTGGAGTGTGGTCTATGAATGGATGTCACTGCTTCTACAATTCAATAACTGTGAGTGGCTGTCACATTCACTATACCTAGTTGGAACCGGCAACTTACAAGCTGATCCCAAATAACAACTAAATCACTTCACGGTCTGTATACTTGTAAGTGGTGGTACTGCCCCGGATCGGCAGACTGGGCACCACTGCTTACCACTCTTTTATCAGACCCGAAGCAAATATCTATCTCTTTTTTTATTAACAAATATTTGCAATATTTAATATTATTATTACAAATAAAAGCTATGAAACAAATATTTGCTCCGACCGGGAATCGAACCCGGGACTTTACGCGCAACAAACCAATCTCTGGCCGTTCATCCACGCCTGTCGTATCATTACATCTTTACAACATAGTCGTAACAACGAATTATACTATCTACTACATTTCCTCTTTAGCACGGTCGACTCTATTATGGAATGAAATATTGTTTTCTATGTCTGAGAGTCACAAGTTTGTTTGTGCGAGGGTGGAACTTTCTTTATAAGAAGTAATGTATTTAGAAGTTTTAATTTGGTTTAAAAACTAGGAAAAGTAGTGGCTGGAATTCTAAACTGGATGTTGGGAGTCCTTTATTAATTTGTTTATACTCTTAGACTCTTCACAAGTATAATACACGTATATACATATTTATATATAATTATTGGGTTTAATTTATTTTAAATTTATTTTTCTTTTCCTTGTTTATAAAATCTTAAAAAAGCTGGATGGTGTCCATAGTGTCTAGCCACGGAACATATATGAAAAAGAAATTGTCTAAGGATGATGGAAAGAGGGTTGTGTAAGGATCGAGGAAAGTGGCTCTGCCTATCCCTGTCGGAATGAAACCATGATAGTTTTATTAATAATATAACATTTTATTTCAGTCGTCGGTACTCTTGTCAGTCGCCTTACCATGAGGCAAGTTAAGGTTAGATGTCTAGTTAAATAATAATAAAAACTATTATTACACGAACTCAAATTCCTTGTAAACTAAATACCATGCTTATTTAGGCACAGGCCAATAATAATAATCTTTATACAGATAAAGATAGCATTTAAATGTCAGTTGATGTAATTATAAATGACATTTGGTTAATTATAAACTTGGCTGGCGAGGTTCAATGTTTTACTGAGTCAGTGTATCAGTTTGTCACTCCTACGTTTTCACATAAATTAAATTATTTTAGTTCTTCATAAGTAAATTGCAGTTCGTTGAATAAATTACCGTGGTCAATTGGTAAACACATGGTCTCACAGAGCGTCTTGGTTATCTTTGATTAACTACTTTGTGTTAGAAGGAAGGATGTAAATAATTTTCATAAAATATATATCTATTTGTTACACAAGGTCCGACTTAATATGTCTAAAAATAAATGAATGCTTGAGGAAATGCATCTTTATTTTTTATTATTTATATTTCTACACTGAGCTACTAAAGTGCTTGCATCATAGAAACAGGACAACCAAAGTACATTATATCAAAGATACATTGGTACCGGTGGGTGGTCTCGAACTCGTGCTCTCGGTTTGCGTAACCATTGCACTGCCACTACACCACGGTCGCCTATATTTTATAGGTCTTTTTTATTGTGGCTCGACAATACACCGCCTTGTTATAAGCTGGAGTGCGGTTCATGAGTAAATGACGTTACAAGTAAATAATTGCAAGTAGCAGTCGTATTAAAATTGCCGTTGCCGCCTTGTTGGAACCGGCGAATTTCAACTAATACCAAAACGCGACAGAGTCACTTCCCGGTCTGAAAGTAGCGATACTACCCCAGACTGCAAATGATTATCAACTGTCTGCCTACCACTTTTGAACACCCAGACCCGGAGTAAATAAATAAAGGCCGCATTTTTTTCTTTTAATAACAAATATATATTTGCTTTGACCGGGAATCGAACCCAAAACTTATGCGTAGCGAAACAATACGTTACCGGATCAACTGTATCTATAAGTTGATACTTCCAAAAAAAAGATTATAACTTGTCTTTGCATTATATTGAATACATCAAAACCCTGTCATACAAAAAAAAACATAATAGAGCTTAAAATATTTGTAAAGGCAACAAAATATTCATGTATAAATAAAGCGCGAACCTTTTCCTTTATCGAAGTTTCCTTTACATCTATATTTACAGGCTTACCACAATAAATTTAGAATTCAAAGTGAAATGTGTTTTTTAAGCGTCCACAGCGATCCTAGCCTTAGGGTGCGGATCGGGAGCAATTCACAGACCGCATACCTCTCCAAATAGACTCCTTAGCCGGTGTATTAGCATTAAAGCAATGAAGCGCGCGAGGAATTGTAGAAATCCATTCTACGATCGCTTTTTGTCCCAATTTCTAATAAACGATGTCTAGTTGTGTGTGGTCTGTGGAGCGGGGTGACCCCCGTCAACAATCGGGTCGAGGTGTAAAATGCGATTAAAATACTTACAGAGATTCCCTTTTAAATTATTCCGCCGGGAGGTATGAACTCGTCTGAATTGCCGACGTTACACCTTCTTGTATTTGGCTACTTGTAATTACGGAAATATTTTATGGGTAATTTATTTTTGAGAATATATTTTAGTACAGGCAAATCTACTTATTGTAACATACTAGAAATAGAAAGTCTTAAAAGAATAGTCTTTGGTCGGCATAGTGACGGCGATTAAGGGTTTTTTTAGTCGGCGGCGCTCTTGACCCTCGTCTAGCTTACCATTAAGTAATCGGAGTGGCTTAAAAAAAGACTCATTTATTAGTTTCATTAAATTACGCAGACCCTATTAAAGTGACTAACACTTTCGTCAATAATATTCAGCAGTATTTTCTTAGATTTTGCGAGAACATTGATTATTGAATTACACAAATTTTATGCGGCTTACTATCGCGTTTTTTTATTCCGACGTTTTGAGAGCTTTGCAGCCATCGTGGTCACGGAGAGACCAAAAATAAACGCGATAGTAAGCCGCAATAAATTTGTTTAATTCAACAATAACATTCCAATTATTTATTGGTCTGTTGAACGTTAATTCCGCTGTTCAGATGTCTTCAAGAGGATTCTGTAAGGATTTTTTTTGTAGGAAACAAATATTATAATATATACATACCTATATCCATAATTATATTATAGTTATGATGTGACGGGCTCTTAAACAAAGTTAGACGTATATTGCGTATACTATTATCCCAGTTTCATCTAACCAAACAAATATTGGTTGCCGAGCCGATATGTGCGTGATAATAAACGTATAGAGACGTATAGAGAAAACGTATATAATAAATATCTATATAAATAGTCTTCCATCATATTACAAGTATATTAAGGATCACACGATTTTGGATTAGATAATAAATTAGGAATTTATTCAGTACAATCAAACAGTAGGCTGTGTTTGTCCATTTTTGAGTGTTTATATTAAGTTACTTTTGGCCGGCATAGTGACGATTACTATTAGGTAAGTTGATGTCAGATGTCACGTCTCAAATAAAATAAATAAAATTTGTATAAAGAAAAATCCCGCCTGATATACCTATTTTATACATTTTTATACTAAGCTCTATAGTGTATCATAAAAACAGGACAACCAAAGTACATATATCAAAGATACATTGGTACCGGCAAGTGGTTTTGAACCCGTGTTTTCAGTCTGCGTAACCATTGCACAACCACTATACCATGGTCGCCTTAAATTAAATTACCTAACTAACATTATTATCAATATGCAAATGTTCTAACGCGTCGTAATCTTGAAGTAATAATGGGTGTCAGTCTTCCTTAATTTTTTACAAGCAAAAACATACAGGTCGAAACCATTTCGTTTATTACTATGCGAACGGATTAAGTACTATACAAATTGCCCTACAGTATCATCACCTAAAAAAAGCTAGGTTGCCTAGTGGCCATAACCTGAGAGCTTATATGAAGAGAATTGTGGATGTGAAGGAAGCGAGGGAGTTGTGTCAGGATCTTGGCAAGTGTCTCTGCCATTGTCTCTGCCTATCCTTATGGAAAAAAGGCGTGACAATTTGATTGATATCATCACCACCGAACCATTACTAAATACTATTTTTATTTTATCTTAATAACATAATTATAATCACTTTAATTATTAAAATAACAATTTATTTGATAATTACATAGATCAAATATCTACGTCTATTTACGGCTGAGTATGTGACAGCTCATTATTTGACATCATTTCAAATCACAATACCAATTATTATTAGGTATATTAAAAGTTGTCGTTTATATTTTATGTTCAAATCAAATTGTCACGCCTTTTTCCAATGGGAATAGGAAGATACAATGAAGCGCCACATGCCACGATCCTGACACAACTCCCTCGCTTCCCTCAATTTTAGTCGCTTCCACAACTCCTTTAATCGCTCTACGACTATGGGCACTAGGCAACCCATAAATGATCATGTATTCATAAAAATATAGATTTTATTTATATTATAATTCTGTACCTTCCGTGAAAAACGCGTTAATTCAAAGTTTCCAGGAGAGACAAAAACTAAATATTTTTTTTTATCGTAAGAGTGAGAAATTGATACTTAATCTTTATATGTTAATTGTGACATAATGTTAAGGATAGGGAATACACCAGTTAGATTATACTTTCCAATAGCATCAAAAAGTAAAATTTCGATTGTCGAGTTGAAGCGTTTTTCATGGCAGATACACAATTATTTGTACACAATGTAAATAAATTATTTATATTAATTTATTTACATAGTGTAATACCCCATATTATCATTATTTGTACATTCCTTTGATCCAAAGGTTGCCTGGAATAGATTGTTGTTTAGTAACAAGGTCTTCTGTGTCTCTATGCTGACAACTGACAAAGACATATATTTAAACAGCTCAAAAGTTAAATGCTATCAACTTGGTGGGAATAAATGTCAAAGTATTAACTGACAATGATTAGGCAAGAAATAAAAAGAGCAAATAAAGAGCTTACTTGTTGGTTTATCAGCTGTCAAATAGAGCTGTCGAATTGACAGTTCAAGCGATGGGGTAGTTATTTTAGGTCAATATGACAGAAATTCCCACTGAAAGTATTTATTATTAACTTGTGATTGTTTTATACTTGTAATCTTCTGACCTTTCTCATAACCATTAAATGATAAAATTGTTACTAATTGGTCATACTACTAAAAATAAAGAATATTTTAATATTATTAACAATATTTTACCGCCTTTAATTTACAAAATAATAATTTAAAATTTTGTGTTCTTTTCTAGTAGCTGCATATTAAAGTTTAGAGACTAAAAGTAGCAAAAGGCTCCACAGTTCTCTCCCAACGCCCCTTCACTAATTAAAAGGACTGAGACCGAGTGATGAACCCAAATTAAAATGTCAGCAGATAAAGCTCACCGTAAAGTTGCAAGCCCTCTTTATAATATACCTGGGTAGTGCATAATCTAGACATTCTTAGATTACTACTTTCCCATTCCTAGTAGCATTTCCCACTAACAATTTTAATTATTCAAATATTTTATTCATTATGGATGCGGAGGAAGCGAGAGAGTTATGTTAGGATCGTAGAATGTGACAATATGATTGATTTATTTTATTCATTACGTAGATTTTCTTATTAAAAATAATATAGCTTCCTAGTAATATAGTTTTAGAAAACATCAACCTTTAGACTTCTTAATAATTAAAAGAAAAAGTGGATAGACTAAAACTTAATCATAACATTTTCATAAATATAGATAAAGATAAGTACTCCAGAAAGTACTAAAGGTACATGATTATTTGCACAATTATTCCATTAATTCACGTTATAATTGTACGATCATTACATGGCGAGCGTCTGACTTCACAGTCTTGTATAAACGGGGGTGAAATTATTATTTGAACGTAATATTTAATTGCAAAATCGAAACTAATAATCTATTTATTTCTAATGGGTTTAGGAACAAATAAGAAAATAAATAAATTAAAACGCAGTCCTTATATTTTTGTATACGAAAGTCCTCATGTGGCCAGCGCTGGTATAGGATATGAATAGAAATAAACTAAAGAATAAATATTCATTATTCATGGAAACTGTTCGTCAAAAGAAACTATCTAAACGCCGATTGATTCCTAATACAGTAATGCGTTTGAAAGCAACTACGAGCCAATGATCATTGGCAACGCTATGAATGCAGTCTGCGATATTGTAAGTACGTGTAACTACGCTGTCCAAATTAGAAATACATCTATGTTCGGAAAAGTTGAAAACTTACAATTCAAAGTTAAGCTTAATTAAAAAGCTTTTGTTCGAAACCATCGAAATATGACAAAAAGTTAAAATAATAAATAATTTTCTATAATATGCAAAAATACGAAAGTTTAAACAAAAACAAAATTAAAAAAACTGTAATTAGTGTAAAATAATGTTTACAAAAAACGTATGCAAATAATAAACTAAACAAGTATATATTACATATAATACATATAATGCAATGTTATTTGGAGCTGTTTGGCATATTATTTTTAAATTTCACAACAGCGAAAACAAGTTTTTAGTTGGCAATAATATCCTAAAGAACATTTATTGTGTTTTTGTTTTGTACAGCTAAACTGCAAACGGTAATGCATTCTGCATCTCGAACACGACGCGACATTGTAACGAGTCACGCATTTTACTAATATGGTACATTACTGCGTGACCACATCTCGCTATAACACACACGATGCAAATCAGGAAGGACAGGGACAAAAGTAACTAAAATGCTCTATTCAATGAAATAACAGCATGCAACCCATTATTGTCCTACTCGGGACAGATGGTACATTTGCAATCCTACATGTCACCGCATCTAAATTTCGGCATAGAGGCTAAGTGCACCACGGTTTAATAGTCGTCAGCGCTTATGGAACTTTGATATTAAATTCAGATCCCACCAGGTGATTAAAAAGATATAAAAAAGTGGCGGTACCTTATCAAATTTTCAAACGCTTGGCATGAGTCTAAATTCTACGAGATCGTTATAAATAATTTATAAGAATTTCTTTGCCAATACATCTGTTTATTTATACATAACATTTATTAAATACAGAATTATTATTTACAGTTTACCTAATATATTTATATTGCTATGATTTTGCATATATTTAATGAAAAAATATTGTTTACCGTGTGAGCATTATTTTAGAATATATTCAAGTTCACTGAGCTTTAAACTATCTCTCTTTTTTAAGATTTACGAGTAGTAATTATTAAATTAGTTTCTTGTAGCCTTCTTTTCATCATACGCCTTTCCGACGCCATGAAAAGAGTCAGACGATGAACAAATGCAAGCTATGCCCATGCTAAAAAATTACTTTAAATAATTTCAATTGTAATATGTTTTGCGCGTTATTAAATAATATAAAACAAATAACATTCCTAATAATCTTATTCTAGTTATAGGGAAACTATTTGATAAATAATTATAAATATTCAGATAATAGACCGGATATATTGTGAAACGGATGTGGATATATGAAGTATAAAACATAGTCACGCGTTATTGTCAATTATTTAGAAAAGTTAGAAATAATGTAATATTCCCACTTATTCCAATTTGGACAATTAACTTGGTATTATGCAGCTGCGAACGTTTATGATTGCTGAGCGTTTACATAGGCTATTCGTTTCTGTTACCAGTTCGCCACCTCCTTTTTCACGCAGAAATTACTAATCTCAGAACACGGCATGATTTTTAGATAGTGGAAACTATGAGTACATCTGTGTATTTGTACTAAAATATTCAATACAAATTAAAAGAAAAATGCGTTCTGTTTAACGGAGATTTATTTATAGTGATGTTCTCAGACTAAGAAACACTTTGTAGTTTCTAGGTAAAGAAAAAAATATAATTTACGGTATAGGTGGGCACGATGCTATATAGGTCGGTATTGCCAAAAAATGTTTCGTTTCTGACGCTCCAGTTGTGTCTGTGGAAATAAAGGCGTGACATTATTGATAATATGGCCTGTCTAACTATAAATGACGCGCCCCTCCACTTTATTAGTTTATTTAAATGTGTGAATGCAAATAATACTAACTATACTACTATAATTTATCAGCGTGCTCCTCCTTTCTAACCAGCATCTGAATGACCATTGCATTTTCGGTGTGTTTTATCCATATTTTATAGTAGTTCATGTACATAAATGCAGTAGAGGGGCGCGTCATTTCGGTTTAGACAGACTCTAGCATAAACAGGAAATGAAATATTTCAATTGGATTAATCATCCAGTTAGTAGGTATATCTATATAACCACATACCATTGTAACTGTAAATGCGTATAGTAGGTATCTATATACAAATAGAGACACGGTAGGAAACAGTTTGTTTAAAACACCTTTGGCCATAAAATAGCGTGCAAAGTTTAAAACAAAAACGGACGCGCTGGTCGGATTCGTTAACCGAAATGTTGCAGATGGGTTAAACGAGCAAAGTTCAAACTGAATACAAACATTGTGGACACAACGTGAATTATTGCACCAAGGCATTTCCTATTATGTCCGATGTGCATGTTATTCGTTGTACGACTATATTCCACTTTGTCCGCTAGTCACTATGTGAAGAGACGAACGTTAAATTCTTTATTTTTTCATTATGGCAAGACATCTGACCTCCACTTGCCTAATGGTAAGCAATATGAGATCTAAGAGATCTAATAAACTTTTTACGGTTCCCCCATTGCCGGCCAAAGATGGAAGACATAAATTACGATAGAAGGCATAATACATTTGATAAGTTCAACATTAGGAAAAAAATCGCAGTCATTATAATATGTAAAAAAGCTAAAATTCAGAATAAATATTAAAGTTTATGTATAAAATATTAAAATTGTTATTCGTTGATTTGTTTCCTACGAGAATGTCTAATATCATCGCAGTATTGGTTGAAAGAAGAAAGAAGATGTGGTTTGAAAGAAGATGTAGTGACAAGGATATGCTTTGATGGTTTGGGTACATGGAAAGGATGAGTAAAAGTAGATTGACAAAAGAAATTTTACGGACCAAATCGGAGAAAGTTGGGTTGCCTAGTGCTCATAACGATAGAGAAGAGAATTGTGGATGTGAAGGAAACGAGGGAGTTGTGTCAGGATCGTGGCAAGTGGCGCTCCATTGTCTCTGCCTATCTCTGTGGGGAAAAAGCGTGACAATTTGATTAATTGATTGATAAAGCAGTGGAAGTTCGAGGACAAGTCATTCCGCTGTTATGTATTACAAGAATCGGGGTCCAGTTGTTTTGAGTTATGAGCGAACAGCAATAGGTTTTTAGAATCAATAACTTCTATGACTAGAATTATTCTCGAAAAACATTATCGTTTTATTATAGTCACATAAATCAATAACATACCTATTAGGTGTAGTGTTCTGGTGATTCATAGTGATCTGTTGCTCGTCTAACAATAACATCATTCTACATTTTATGCCTTCCCAAATACATTCGCATTGACTCATGTCTCCAACATCACCGCAAAGGTTAAAGGTCTCTTTTTAATGACAAATGCATTTATAAAGACACAATTCTAATCCGATTCGATTGATTTTATTATACTAATGATTTATAATATAAATTTAAAATGTGAATAACCCTTTTAAATAGTGAATGTTCCTCGTATTTATTTATTAGACGTATTTTATATGTTTTGGATAACACATCCGTTCTCTAATTCCCGGTCAGAGCAAAGATTTGTTTCATAGCATTGTCACGCCTTTTTTCACAGAGATAGGCAGAGACTACATTCATGGACTACAGTTAAATAACTGAGAGTAGAGTAGCATATGACGGCCTAGCTGGAACTGGCACTAAGTTAAATCTGAAACAAAACTGAGTCACTTAACGGGCTGTATAATTTTTCATTCATTTCAACATCAGGCTACATCACTCGTGCTGTCGTGTGGCGATAAAAAAATACATAAGTTTAAATACCGATATAACTTTTAGACTAATATAACATCAATGTTACTCTATAAAAGGATGTTTTATTATAGTTATTATGGCTAAGTAGTTATCTTAAAATTCACGAGCAACCATCAATATTTAATGCCATCAGTCAATCGACCTCCACTAAGAGCGGAAGGTATGCGAGGCATGTCCCACCGCAGCTAGCACGCTGGACAATTCAATGCCTCTTTCTTTATAATGCTATAACAGACGAAATGTTTCACCCGAATCTCCCCTTTATGCTTTTGTACATAGAGGTGTTGGTTGTCTGACTAATACACTTGTTTTGGGGCCAGTATACCGCGGAGGTGTTTATTGGCGAGAATTGGGAGCATCCCGGTTGTTCGACGAAATCGCTATCTGTCGTATAGTCAGTCGTTATTACTTGATGGGACTTTTGGACAATCCAGATTTGGTGTGACGTTAATGCGATAAAAACTTCCGCTTTGTGTTATAACTTTGTATCGTTTGTCATTTAATATTTGTTTAGCGTAAGCGTCCAAATTACTTTTACAATTGAAAATTTACTGTGTTAATTGATTCAGTAAATATCACCAACCATTTTTCTTTTTATATTTGTATTGCTTTTGGTTTTTTGAATTCCTCATGCTCTGTAAGGTGTTTTAATGTACAGTTACTATGATATCATCATTTCTTAGTGTGTTTCATCACAAAAAATACCTTTTTATATACAAGTTTATAATAATAAAAAATACAGCTAATATATTTATTAGCATCTCATAAACTCTTCACCGTTCATTCCCTTACTGTGCATAGTTTATATTAAAATTATAGTCTCCTAATATACGGTATATGTGGGTAATAAAACGAAGTATGGCACAGACAATATACCCAATAGATACTACAGCTGACGATAATAACAATCCGATCGAACTAACTGAAGTTTTCATATGAATTGTAATGAAGCGAAGTCTATATGCCTTTGGTATGTGTGAGTCCCGCATGGTCGGTCGACGGTCGCTCGCACCGCTATGTGGTCACCAATTGAGTAGTGGCATCGTTAACAGTTCATTCATCGGGTGGCCATATGGACCAACCACTAGGGACCCCAATTTAACTTAACTTTATACGGACAAACATAGCTCGATGTGGGATGAAATTTCATAACTCTATTTTAAATTGATACTTTACATATTTTACCCGACTACTGACAAATAGGAGGTTTATGTTTTTAGAGCGTGTAATACTACTATTCTAAACAAATAAAATCATAAAACAAAATAATACAAATGATCTACAAATCTAGATTCAGAGCAAATATCTGCTTCATTACTTTTTTCGCTCCGACTAGGAATCGAACCCGGGGTTTACGCGACCGGACTTTAATCTTAATTGTAGGAGTAAGACAGGGTATAAAATTTAAAGATGGCGTCATCGACAAAATAAATAATTCGCCTGTAATACATTTTTTATTATTTAAGTTTCAACATTCTATGAATTATAGAGCTTGTTTTTAGCTTTTCAGTTGATATTTTTTTACGCAGTAAGATTTGTGTTTATTTTACATAATTTAGTTTATTATTTTATTAAAGATAATAAAAGTACGATGGTTAATAAAACATTATTCGTTTTAACGTTTTTTGTTAAGAAAATAAGTTTGTTTTTGTGTTATTTAAAGATATTGGTAAGAGATATTTAAAATATACGTACCTATACTCCATTCATGGACCGCACTCCAGCCTAACATTAAGCATGGTTCTGTTATTTACGTCGAGTAACTATCAAAAAATACTTCTTTTTTTTATTATGATAGTTTACTTTTACCATAGTACCATCTACTTGTTTTAACAAAATTTCGAATTTGCAATATTCTAGGGAGAAACTGTCGCAGATTTAAAGACTTTCCCAAGAGGAACCTATGTAATTAACAGTGTTGTCTCTGCCTATCCCTGTGGGAAAGAGGCGTGATAATTTGATTGATTGACTCACTGCAAGTTCTATTTTGTAATTATAGTACAATAAAGTTATAATAGATTAGTTTTAAAGTGGTAGGCAGACACTAAAGTCAATGGTCATTCGTCCAGTCTGCCAATCCGGGGTAATTTAGTCGTATTTCAGTATCAGATTAAAAGTTATTGTAGAGGAACCGGCATCTAGGCCGGCATAGTAAATGCGATTATTTAACTGTAGAATAACTGATACTTTCTTTAATTAATAAACCGCACTCCAGCTTAACACCAGGCGGTAGTAAATAAGTTGTAAAATATCAATGAATCAATCAAATTGTAACGCCTTTTTCCCACAGGGATAGGCAGAGACAATGGAGCGCCACTTTCCACGATCCTGACACAACTCCCTCGCTTCCTTCACATCCACAATTCTCTATGTGTAAAATAAATCCTAAAAGCTGTGATATTAATGGATACATGTAATGCAGATGGCACCCACGCCAGCTTCACTGATTGGTCGGACTTCTCAATTGCTTCTTTGTGCGCCTCTTGTATTCTCATGACACTTCATCAATCTTCCCATGCCTCCGTATCACACTTATACTCTTTATACTTTAATACTCATGTATCATGTTAACCTAAATGAGATGGATAACGTTCACTTTATTTATGTATTTAAGAAGACAATTTTAAACATTTTGATACTAAGCTTCTAAACGTGTTTGTGTCATAGAAACAGGACGTCTAATGTAGATTATTATATCAAAAGTATCGGCAAGTTTTGAACCGTTTTCTTTTTAGTTTGTTAAACAATTATTGATCAAAAATACACAAATATATAAGTACTATGTTTATTATTTATACCTACTTAATATTTTAAATCGGAGACATCCTAAAAAAGCTGGATAACCGTAGAGCTTGTATAACGAGATTTTGGATGCGAGGAAAGCGAGGATGTTGTATCAGGACCGTGGCGCTGGCTTATCCCTGTGGGGAAAAAGCGTGAAAAATTAATTGATTGATTGATTGTAAAGAATAAATCCAACATAGTTTATCATGTGAAGTTATTCTAAAAGCCGATTTGTTTAAGAACGAGCAATACGTTTTACGGTTTCAGTAAATACTCGAACAAATGTGCGAGTAATATTTATCGGCGGTAGCAGCGTTTCCCTGATTAATTCAATCGGATGCGCCTGGCTGACGGACCCGACCGCCTCTTTGGGGAAAGTAGGAGTGATCAAAAGTGCCGTTGATTCACCCCGTGAGTGTGTACTTGCGTTATTCACTCGCTTTTCCACAACTTTCGTATTATTTCTTTTTGGATTTTCTTTCGCATTTTCTTTGTGGTACAATTGCAATGAAATATCCTTTTAATTAAGTGTTTATTTAATCGTATTGTGCTGTCATTTCTGGGAATTTAAATAGATGCTGAAAAGCATATAGGAGACTGATTTATTTGAACACTTTTTTATTCCCGCTTAAAACATCGATTCACTCTGCTTCAGATTCGGTATTTTACTTATATTGTTATTTGTATAAATAACATAAATAGTACTACAATATTAAACAACTTTATATCATTATCATCAACAATGGTCACGCTTTAATTTTCACAGGGCTAGGCAGAGTAAAGATCCTTGTACCCGCCCAATATACTAGTACCAAAACAAATCTATGAACGAAAGATGGGGAGAGTGGTTAAGTTTTTCAAATGGAAAAATCTCAACGCTGAAGGACCGATTAAACAGAAAGACGAATAGGTATTCTGCTTTCTTAAACGTCTCAACAGGAATTTAGCCTTGTAGGAAATATTTCCACCATCTGCAAGTCAACTGAATATGTTAAGACCATAAAACTGTTTTCCAACAGTTTTATAAATATCAATTCCACAATTCTCTTAATACAAGTTCTACGGTTATAGGCACTAGACAACCCAACTTTCTTGAGAATGACTCCGATTTGGTCGGAAAACCCCTCTTTGGTCTGCCGCGTTAAACGCATCTATCCACATCAGATTTATAAATTCCTTTCGTCAATCTACTTTCACTCATCCTTTCCATGTGACCAAACCATCGAAGCATTCCTTTGTCAATCCTTGTCACTATTATTTAGTTTTCAAAATAAATAGCATAAAATTATATTCATCTTTGACATATGCAAAATTATTATTCAGTCCTGCTTTTTATCGTAACGTTTGGCATGCCTGCAAGCGTCATGATTTGGAGAACAATTTCCCAGTGGGACAGAGAGCCTCATTTCCGCTCAAAGTTCACAACGCTAAAGGCGGCGACGATCTCGACAATATTATTTTAGGCTTCCGAATACATGTTCCTGTGCCAAGCTTCATGATCATGTACTCAAGTTCGATTTTATCCATTGAAAAACATCTTAGTATACCAGTATGCATTAATATACTTTTAAACTTAATTTTTTTTTAATTTCTCCGCTAGCTCAACGTCATACCAGTAATGGAGGTAGATAATGGCCGGCTTTATATTTATAATGTCTGTCTTTTGGCCGGCATAGTGACGGCGAGTGAGGCTGCCGTGAACTGAGACAGGTTTTATGAGTCGTCATATGTCGAGTCATAATAAAAAAATATAATTAAGTTTTATAAATAACACCAAACGAAAATATATTAATAATAAAAATAATGATAAATTTAATTTTAAAATTTAAACACTGAACCGCCTACGATTTTATTTTGTTACTTTGTGTTAACACGAGGTACAAACAGCTTTGTAGAAACAAGTTATTCAATTTCACAGCTAACTAAAATGGAGGTCGAGAGAATAATAATAATAATGCATAAGTAAGTAATATATCTTGAGGAGAGTCGTATAATCATACATAGTTGTATGTAGCGGAAACAGAGGCCGTGGTTTGTTGTATAGTAGGGCTGTAAAGTATGATTACATTGTGCCGTTTGTGGACGTTTCCGCATGCATGTTGCGCTTGCTGCCAAAAACACGAAACTGTGCTCAAGCTTTGATCCCAGCAGTTTATTGCTTCCGAGTCTTCTTAAAATAAATGCGGCGTTGTTTTAATCTTGACAAAGACGCAGCTTCTATTAATTTAGTAAAATGTCCCTGCTCCCGTATACATAACGTATAATTGTACATTTTAATTGCTTTAAATGCGCTCCTGTCTTGTTTTAAATATATGTTTGAGAAACCATTATTTAATTAAGTTCACTGATCTTTTTTATAATGTAAACCTTAATCTAATTATAATTAGACTTTTGGTATTGTTTAGGCATTTTAGTCCTCTGCGGTATCTTTGTGCGTTCTTCAACAGTTCATGAAGGCCAGGAGACCTTTATTAATAACATTAAATAGCTAATTTAATAATAAATCTACAATAAAGTATGAATCTAAAGAAATATACGTAAATAAAATCAAATAAACAATGTAAAAAATCTAAATAAGTTTCCTTTTGAAGAACGGAGGGAGGGTGAACATTAATTAAGCAGTGCGACCACAAATATCTAGATGTTACTGAAACCGCATTCCTACCGTTTAAACCACCGTAACTTTAGCTACGGTGTAAGCGTATATAAAAGCCGTTAAAAGGAATGCCTCTATGTGGGATATTTCCGTAAAATATCGGTGTACATTCAACTAGGAGTAAGCGGAAGCAGTTCAATTAAGGCTGGTATTTAAGACTGCCTTCTACCGACCGCCTCTGATTGCACTCCACCTACCAACGCCCCAGGGTATAGCTGCCTCGGTTTTAATTTTCAAATACACTAAATAACTACCTATAAAATGTAAAGAAAATGTTTACCGAACGTTGAACTGAATTAATGAAAAATCTTCCTTTTATTTTGTACGTCGCAAATAAAATGGTTAGGAAAATTTATAACTTTCATATTAAAAGTTATAAATATATAGCCTTTACTATAAAATCTTTAATAAAAAATAATAATGTTAATATTATTTTAATTAAACAAATTAATTCTTTAAAAAAGTGCTAACCCTAAATCATCTTCAGAAAATTACTTGTGCTATTTTTCTTTACACTTCGACATCCCTATTCTATCTAGCAGTACAATACGAATGCCAATGGTCCTGCAACAAAGTGAATCTCGATCAATGCAGATCGCTACAAAGTAGTTGATCCGTATGTCCACGTTTATGTAGATGAAATGTGAACACGTCGGCACACCCTTTCTCATCTCCTGTATCGTTTCACTTAGCTCACCCTGTGTTATCAGATTACGGCGACACTCCTTTAACTCGAATAAACATTAATTTATTTATAAAATTTTAAAAGAAGTCTCACAGCATGAATCTTCTCTGCTTATTGTAATTCGTAGGAACACATAGTAAGTTTTTATTATGAATGAAAATATATTTAATAAAATATATCTCATAATACTCAGTCCTTTAACTCGAATAAACTTTAAAAATTTTATAAAATTTTTAAAGAAGTCTTACAGCATGAAACTTCTATGCTTATTGTAATTCGTAGGAACACATGGTATAGTTTTTATTATAAATGAAAATATATTTTCTACAATATTTAATACTAACACGATAATAATAATAACCATTTCATCATAAGAATTTTCCCAATATTTGCGGTTTTGATTATTGATCCTGAAAGTTTTCATTGCTTATCGCTGTAGATTTAATATCAAAAGCAACAACAAAAATAGGAACAAACTATAAATTATTCTAGTAATATTCTAGTAAACCAATAAGATTTTATACATACATGTACATGGTAAGCAATACAAATTAGTGCCTGATCCAAATTTCAATAAGTAAAGTGTAATTCGAATTAGGTGAGTGGTATCATTGGATCAAGTGCGGACACACTTCATTACATCGATGCGCCGGCAAGATACTGCTCTACACTTTGGTTTATAGTACTGTAAATCCCATCCGATTTCAAACGCAATACGTCATCAGTGAGTACCTACCTACTATTGCACTATTTGCTCTAGGGACGTTAAAGTTAGCCGCAGTTTTATGGTCTACTAACTTGCCTTGAATACTTAATATATTTAAGAATGTAAACGGTTTGCTATATGAATGTAGATTTATTCTACGTAAATATTACATTTAAATAAAAACCTTTATTGAGAAACAGATAAAATTAAAAGTATATTAACTATAATAAGTAAAATTAAAATATAAATAAAAAATAGCATTTAATGACGTCGCATCAGAGATAGACCTAAGAAGACTGGCAACATTTCCCTTTTGTATAGCAAGGCTATTACATTGGCAGAAATAATTGCTAGCCTTCCTGTCTTCAGACATCTCCGTCAGTCGCTTGGACAACTCCTTGGCCAGACGCTTAGCTGAAGGCCCCCAGGGGCCCATCGTCCCGACCTTAAACCGCGCAAATTCGTAACCAGTACCGAGGTTAGCGTATTTGCACTGCTTGAGGTTCTCAGCAGAAATCGCCGCACTTCCCGCGCTTAACGAGGTCGCCTGGATGTGAGATGGGGCTAATGCAGAAGTCGCAACCCACACCAGAGACCTACCAAGTTTCCACGGCTCAACAGTCATGCCGTCGGGTCTCTTGCCGTCGCTCCACGCAAAACCAGAGGGTTCTAAACTTGCGAGCACTCTAACAGTGACAAGAGCAAAAGATTACATTGTTTGCTTATTAAAATTTAAATACACAGATGATTGCCGTGGCACATTGATTGACATTGGTTCACTGCGCGTTAATCCCGGGTTCGATACCTGATCAGGGCATTACATTTATTTATAATGTTTAATTATTCGATTGGATACAGTTATTTGTTAGTAATATAAAGACAGATATTTGCTTCGGTTTTGAGTGTTTAAAGTGTGTATGCAGACAGTTGGTGAACATTCGCCTGCATATGCCGATCCTGAGTAATACTACAACTTTGTATAGACTAATATATACCATGAAGTGACTTAGTCGCGTTTGAGGAACGAACTAAAAATTGTTGGATCTGACTAGGTCGGCATATTAATGCTACTTATTACTTACAGTTGATTAACTGTGGTAGCAATCGCCCCATTCATGGACCGCACTCCAGCTTAACATCAGGTGGGAGGGGTGACGTCATTTCACACCAAAATATATTTAAAAAATCTGCTGAATTTATACTTGCTGAATATATTGGTGCTAATTTAAAAATAAAATAAAATTTTATATAGGTTTGTGATAGTCCCTATATAGTTATCTTTAATCTAAAGATTTATTTATATATTCAATGGATTCCCATCTCATAAATACGGTGGTGTTATTAGAGTTGCACGTGAAATCACATTCTAAATCTTTGTGAATACTTGCTTACCTTGAGTGCTACGACAAAGTTCCAGGCAAACTCACCTAACTTAAACTGTCATTTTAAGTTTGAAGTTTAGTCGAGATTGTACTGCGTAGTGGCATTGTTGTTTAGGAATTCCTTAGCTAAGTCTGTTAGCAACACTGCAAGTAAGAGATTTTAAAGAATGGTAGGCAGTAGTACCCAGTCTGCCGATCCAGTACCACCACTTATAAGTATACAGACCGTGAAGTAAATTAGTCGCGTTACGAGATTAGCTTTTAAGTTGCCGGTTTCAACCAGGCCGACCGACATAGTAGAAGCGACTGCTACTTACAGTTATTGAACTATAGTAGCAGTCACCTCCATTCATGGACCGCACTCCAGCTTAACATCAGGCGAAGTACTGTCATATGTCTAGTCAAAATAAATAAAAAACAAAAGAACGAGCAGTTCATTTGCTCTGTTAGTAGATAAGGTGCCTCAGTCTCTGTGAGTAGATTTATTGCTCAGTAAATCCACAGCCGCAATGACTTGCAGTTCGCCCCTCGATGCTGCGGCGCTTTTAAACAATCTCCTTCCAGCACCCTCGAGGCTGAGGACATTAATTAATTTTGCTACATTGTTCGTTCGAATGTTCGCATATCCAATTTAGACCTCAATAGTTATTTTTAGGGATAATATATAATATATATCTATGTTATCAATTTATGTTATTTATTGTGGCCAGACATATGGCAGTACCCTACCTGATGTCAAGCTAGAGAGAATGGAGGCGACAGCTACTGGCATAGTTGGTCACAGAAGCTTTCAAGTTGATTTCAAAACGCGATTTAGTCACTTCACGCTCTGAGCAATTGAAAGTGGTGGTACTACCCCGGATCTGCAGATTGGGAAAATAAATAAGCACTGTCTGCCTACTGTCTGTCACCCAGACCCAAAGCAAATATCTGCATATATTTTTTTAGTAACATAATATATTGTATGTATGAAATGTCTAATTTAAAAGTTAATAAAATAAATGCTTTGGAACAAATTTCTCCGACGGGGAACCAAATCGAGACATGCGCCTGGCTGTGCTGTGTTACCAATGCACCATGCCACGCTGATACAATAAAAAAAATTGTATCTCACGAATATTTTTGCAGCAGAACTCTTTTATAAGATACCCTGATGTACTGACGCAGAATTCTTATTTTGATCGGCGCGTATCTATTTCAGCCAATCATAGCGCGTCACATGTACACGCGATGCATGTCTGTCTGACTGCCATTGGTTGGTGCGTAGGCGCCATGTTTGGAATCCGCGTCTAGGCTGTTCGCAATTGGTTGTATTTATTTATGTTTGGTTTTAGTCGCCGCTTTACTGCGCTAACGAATATTGCCAATTCTACTTATAAAGATAGTCGTACTATACCATAGTAATAAATTCTTAAATACAATGAATCAATTGGTCAATAAAGTAAACATGCTTATATTTATTGAATTGAATGCAGCCCAAAATAAGATAGATAATTCAAAATAAATAGCATTATGTGGTTTTGTATGCTGTTAGCCATTTAAAGCAATTAATACGGCCATCTGGTATTAGCAACAGTCACAAAATCCCACTAATGCCATTACCTATTCCTGGATTAACACTCACAATGACATATGCGGAGAGTTTAATTTTCTTTGTTTTCTTTGTTAACAATAAGACCTTTTTGTACAAAATTAGTTTAATATTTTAGAGGGTTTGTTGGTTAATTTTATTTATCCCATTTTTTTTCTAAAGCTATTTTTTTTATTTGCAATGATGATGCTGCCTATCCCTGTTGGTAAAAGGCGTGACAATTTAATTGATTGATTGATAATATAAAGCGGCTTACGGCCTTTTTTCAAAATAATAAGTACTACATCTAGCCTGTCTATTAAAAAGTCAGCACCTCTTAAAATGTCTATTTCATGTTTGTAGTGTAACTTTTCTAAGCATTAAAGTACTTCAGGTAGAAATGCGATTCGCTGTGTTCTTAGCTTTGTCTATAATACACCCTTTAGTTTGCTTTTGTGAAGCTGAAATCCGAGCTTGTGCCGATTGTCGATGACTTGCCATTTGCTCGATATACTTACAGTTAATTGTGTCGGTGTCTATATACCCTTTTCGTAAATTCATCGATCCAATAATGTACTCGAGATGACATAAAATGATTGCAATTAACTATGAATACTCATATTAGTATTAAAACCATATTTCAGAAACGTGATATCATCCTTTTATTTCCATTTCAACCTTGTTATGAATATCAATTTAGCGAATGTACACAGATTAGTCCAAAATACGGTGGAGTGTATTCATTTTTCATAAATCGTGCTGTAAATAAACGACCCTCTCGCGCAAGGAAACATTGTATATAAAAACCCGCCTTTAACATCATTAATAACCTTAAAATGAAATCAAGTTGCCGGAACATAAATCTCTCATTACTTCTAGGTACCCGCCTACTGAAATTTCACGAGTACATCGGCTGTAATTAAGGTCGAACCTATAGAAGCGGTCGGACGATTCGCTCGGATGGCTATACTGTTAACGATACTTGGAAAAAACGACGAGAAAAAGCAGACGCATGTTTTATTAATTCTCCGTACACACGACGCGCCTGCGGAATGGAGCCGACCGCCATTTTTCTGCGGACGAGATTTAAATATGGAATTCCGGTGTGCGAGCGGGAGAGACGCGTGCCATTGACCTTGCGTTGCGGCCGCGAGCGCACGCGCACCATGTCCGGCGGCTCTCACGGGATGCGCCCGCGCCTGCCGCATTGCAATACCGTCACAAGGTTACCACCGCGCGATTCGGCATATCACGCCCAGTGACATACATTTCAGTTATCCTCGTCCCGTTTTTGCTCGACGCGGCTTGGCATTGGACTAATAATGCAGATCCAACACCAATTTCAAATGATTCTATTAGTTTGCAATATAAAATACTTATAATATTTGATAGAACGAAGAGATATTGTAATGAAATATCTTAGGTACTAAAATAGCTAATATTATTTAATGGTTTCTTTGACAAGGGTACGCCCAACAATAAATAAATAAATCAGTATCTCCACATGACGTACAGTCAAAAACAAAACAGCGCGTATAAACGTTTTCCACGAATTGTAGTAATAATTAGCATAAATATTATTGCATTGCAAATGCTCGTGGGTTTGTTTAAATGAAAATTGTTCAAATCTGTTCACCGCCCACAAATCCTGGCGATAACATAACAGTAATTAAAATTATTTATTAACATGTGTATGAGGGTGCAAATGAAGCGGTAGAAAATAAAACCCCACTTGTTGTCAGGGTGCTAGACCTAACATAATAGCCACTCGACACGCAATCCTACTTATTAAAATGCAAAATTAATTCATATTGTGAGACATAAGTAGGGAACATTGAAAGAATGGATGAAAGGATATCGACGAAAGAGATATGTGAATCGAAGACGAGTGGAAAGATAAAACGGGGACGACCCAGAAGAACAAATCGACCAAAAAAATCAAATTGTCAAGCCTTTTTCCAACAGGGATAGGCAGAGACAATGGAGCGCTACTTTCCACGATCCTGACACAACTCCCTCGCTTCCTTCACATTCACAATTCTCTTAATACAAGCTCTATGGTATACAAATCGACGACATCCTTTAAAAAGCAGGGTCCGCAGTATCCATATCCAAAGAGCATGTATGAAGAGTATTGTGGATGTGAAGGAAACAGAAGAGTTACGTCAGGATCGTGGAAAGTGATTTCCCATTGAATCACCGAAACCCTATGAAAAGTATGGCGTAAATTGATAAAGATGTTAATTAAGATAAATTCTATTTGATATAATACTGAATAAACGTTATTTAAGTAAGAATGTGAAATGTTGAAACAGGTTGAGACAACGGTACTATTTGGGTGTATACTTATTCAATTTATAGATAAATTATGTGTAATGTATGCTAGTTGGCGAGTTAATGCAAGGCGTAGTGGATCCAAGGTATTCAAACACAGTTATGCGGTGAATCGAAAGCTTCACTCATTAGTTGGGCCCCCGTCGCATTGCAAACACTCGATACACCTGCTGACTGCTTAATTAGGGAAATTGCTCACTGTTTAACTACTCACAACACTGACTAAACGCCATTTATATGTTGATGTACGGTGGATTCTACTACAAAAACCTACGGAGTGTCTGTCATTCGCTACACGACTGAAGATGCAGTGGCATAAATCGCTTTTGGGTGAATATTTTAAGTATGCTACTAGTATATTATCTTATAATGGCTTCCACTAACTGCAGGTAAAAATTGAGAGGGGCCATTAAAATTAGTAATGCCGCTTTACTTTACTGTTTTTGATGATACACGTACCGAGTTCATTATTTCTGTGATTTTTATACAAATTCCAAAATTAAAAGATAGTCGTTGGTTAGTCTATGTTTTTCGAGTTTATGTGGGGATGAAATAAACACGATATTTATATTTAATTTTTAGATTAGAATGTTATACAAATTAATTAATCACGATGCTTCTCACCATTTCTTATTGCGAAATCGTTCTGATGTTTGTTTAATAAAAATTATATGTTAAGAGCAACAAAAAATATATAAGGTTTACCCTTAAAAATGATACTGTTTATTATTTTATTTAACTTTTGCGTAGCTATAAGCGATCTTCGTTTGATATTGGGAATAAAGTGTCCATTTGTACACACGAAAACTATTTGAGTTTAATTTGAAACCATCGATGTTTGAAACACAGACAACATATTATTAGACAACATCAAATATAAAACCTCTGCCATATAGAAACCTCTGCAACAACTATTCAACAAACTTATGGTGCCGAAACTATTGTAAAGATTTGTTCTTGATTTTTAGTCGTTTATTTTATCCCATTTTCAATGTAGCAGCTTGTTGTTTGTTGTCTATGCTTTGTAGACAATATAAGACCACCAGGATTGTGAACATGGAGTTTGTTGTTGAGTTCATGATAGGTATCTACAGTGAAGATAGCTCGCGGTCTCGGATTACTGTTCAGATGAGCTTGAAATTGGTTAGAAAATCTAATGCTTTTATATTTGATTCTGTCCTCGCTTTTATTTTTATAATTTATTGCATCTTTATTTACATTTAATTAAGTATTTTGCTATGTGAGTTTCTAATTCTCAATTTTTGGGAGTTATCTCAGACCTTCCTGAATCACTAGACACTTGCATACAAAACGTAAAGTTAATTTGAATAAATGAATGATGAAAAACTATGTCAGTGAGTATCGTAAAATATACGGTTTTATATTTATTATAAACAAATATGTGAAGTTTTGTCTTGTATAAAGTAAAGAAATGTATTATTAATATAAATGTAAATATGTATTCAAAACATCAAGCACATCGGTTACAATGTTGTATAATAAAAGTTTACCTCTTTAATGCAAAGTAGATGTATGCTATAACTCACACTGAAAGACTTTGAAAAGGTAGTTTTATTTTTAAATTTTGTTTACCTAAATCTCACATAATACGTTTACTTTTCTTATAGGAAAATGGTCGCTTGTACGGTAAAAGGAAACTTCATAACTAATTTCCAACTAGATTGAATTTTGTCGCTTATCAAAATTTTACATCACAACATTAATTTTCTCTAGACTCACTTTATACAATTTGAAATAGTAGGTGTTACTTGTAATCAAAATACTTTTTAACAGTCCATAAATGTTTATTTTAGTATTTTCTGTTGAATTTTTATTATGACGTGATTTTTATTTCGGTTTGCCGATGAGCGATGAGGTTGTAAGATAGGGCAGAACGCATGGGTGATTGTCGATTGTTCGACAAAAAAACGACGAGTCGAACATTTTTATTTGGTTCAATATAATGCGGATTTTCTCCAAACCTGTATGTAGAAAGACGTGGTAAAAACAATATTTATTATACAAGTACAAAAAACACATTTATTCAATTAAGTAGGTATACTAATAATATAAATAAATATAAATATAACATTTTTTTTCAATAATTATTTAAACTACTTCATTAGCCGCAAATTATAAAGTATAATTATAAACACCGCATAAAATTTGTTTAATTCATATATAATATTTGTATTAAGTGTATTATTTTTATATCATATAATATTGTATTAGGACTAAGCATAGAAAATGAGATTGTTATTACTAAGTTTTGAATAAAATATTTAAACAATAAAAGTATAATGTTAACCAAAACGTTATTTTTCTGCGACAATCAGTGTTATTTTAACATTGTACTCACGTACCTAACCATCAACAAACAAGGAGTACACGATAAGAATAAAAAATCAAAAGTTACTTGCCAAAAATGGCGCCGAGACTGACGCCTCCAGAAATGATCTTTATCGAGGATTTTACTCGGGGATATCACATTTCTGTACTTGAAACAAATGCTTGAACAACATTTAGAAAACATCACGAAATATGTTTTACATAAATGACAAAAAATTATAATTATAGAAAATGCCTGATTGTAAAATGCCGGCATAGTGGACGTGACTGTTACTTACACTTATTGAAAATTGTAGTAGCAGTCACCTCCATTCATAAACTGCACTCCAGCTTAACATTGGGCGGGATGCATGTCGGATCACAATATATAAAAAATATTTATATAAAAATGCTTGCCCCTGTTGCGATGGAAAATAGATACGTTAAAGTTTAGGTTGTAGATAAATCACTTATCACTTCACCTTTTAGTTATTTTTACCCCTAGTCATGGCCATGGGGATTATATTGCGGGTAATTTGGGTGCGTCATATGCAAACGTAAATTCTATTTCCCTAACGTAAACGATCTAAAGCAACATTAGGAAAACAATAAAACTTCTAAAGACTTTATCCCCAATTTATAAATAAAACATAAAATTAGTTAGGTTTTTATTGTAGTTCTACATATGACAGCACCGCGCCTGATGTTACGCTAGAATGCGATCCATAAATGGAGGTGACTGCTACTACAGTTAAACAACTGTAAGTAGCAGTCACATCTACTATACCAGCCTAGTTGGAACCGGCAACTTACAAGTTGATCCCGAAACGCGGCTAACGGGTAAACGGGGTCGGCAGACGGGGTAACACTGCCAACCACTCTTAAAATTAAATCAACAGCATACGTTATTTATATAGACTTGTCGGCTCGTTGTAAGAAGACATCTTCTATTCTAATAATGATTTTTAATCGCGTAGGTAAGTTTAAAACAACTTATTTATGAGTTTCAAACAAAATTAAATAGCTAATTTACAATATTATTGGCCCGTTAAAATTTTAATGAATCTTTTAATAAAAAATTAAGTTGTAGGCAGGACTGCCTATTGGTCATATGCCTAGTCTGCCGACCCGAGGTATTACTACAGACCGTGAAGTGACTATGTTTCGGAATCAGCCTGTTCCGAATACACCGGCATATTACTGCTAGTCGCGACTTCTACTCATTAGTACTTAACATCAAGTGGGCCATGACATTATATGACAGCTAATACAACTAACAACATTGATACGACATTGAATGGAGGTTTTTTTTTTATTGTGACTCGACATATGACAGCACCTCGCTTGATGTTAAACCAAAGTGTGGTCCATGAATGAATGTCACTGCTACTACAATTCAATAACTGTGAGTAGCAATCACATCCACTATGCCGGCCTAGATGGAACCGGCAACTTACAAACTGATCCCGAAACGTGACCAAATCACTTCACGGTCTGTATACTTGTAAGTGGTGGTACTACCCCGGATCGGCAGACTGGGTACCACTGCCTACCACTCTTTGTTAACCAGACCCGAAGCAAATATCCATCTCTTTTTTTTTTATTAACAAATTTTTGCAATATTTAATACTATTAAATATTACAAATAAAAGCTATGAAACAAATATTTGCTCCGACCGGGGATCGAACCCGGGACTTTACGCGCAACAAACCAGTCGCTAAACCGTTCGTCCACGCCTGTCGTCAAGGTCTATTAACTATTAACAGAGATAAACTAGACAGATGATACTGCAAAACATCTAATAAAACTGTTTGTTAAAAATGAATCGAATGAGACAAATTTGCATTGGCGGAATTTCCTCATTGCATAATTTCAATGACAACGTGATTCATGCGAGGTTTAGTGCAGTCACCATCTATCGCGCGGATGACGAAGCAAAGATGCAATGCAATGCCTATTATCTATGACAACTACAATAATTAGCACTGTCGTGACTAGTAATTTCATAGTCGGATGACTTTTTGTTAAGACGTACATGTATGTTTGTTAAGACCTGTTTTAGAGTGCAATAGGTCACTTTGTTTGCCTTTTTATTATAATTTAGACGCGGCATCTGATCATAAGCAAGCAAGATGTTGTTTGCTTACGATATATGCTGGTTAAAGGTTTTCTTTGCCACTCGTTTGAAGGTTAGGTAATTATAGGATAGGCAGAACAAATGGGCTGCTAAAGCCGATTGTTCTACAAAGAACAATGCCAAACCTTTAAGTAACAGAATGTCATGTATTATATAAAATATCCCCCTGCATTTCGGGATGAGCTTGAAAGTTGCCGGTTTCAATTAGGCCGGCATAGTAGGTGCGACCAGTATTATAGACCGCTCTTCAGCGTAACGTCGAGCCAAATAAAAACAAAATCTGCCTCTTCAATTACATGCCATGAAAAAAGAGAATTGTGGATGTGTGGGAGGCGAGGGAGTTGTGTCAGGATTCCTATCCTCTGCCTTTCCCTGTGGGGAAAAAAATCGATGTATGCATTTCCTATCATTTTCAATTACTTGTTTACAAGACATCTTTCTTCTAGAGCTGACATTCTAAACGATTCTTTAAATAAAATGTTTTTTTGTAAAATACATATTAAACTGAAAGATCTTCATTGTTCATAGTAAAGACTGAAAACGAGGGATAGATCGGTAGAACGAGGAAAAAGTGTTTTTCCTAAATATCATCATGACTCCGCGTTTCCGTTACAGACTCATTATTGGGGAAAAAGTATATTGAATAAGATGTAAAAAATATGTTTAAAACGTTTGAATTGAGCATAGAAGGAAGCGTGAAAATTGTGTCAGGATCGTGGAAATGTCTCGCTCTAATGTCTCTGCTTATCACTGCGAGAATTGAATCGCGATAATTTGATCGTCCCCAGTAGTGACATTTAGTAAATTACTTATTTTATTGCTAATTGTGGGATTCAGGAAGCATAAATGGTAGCTCTGAAATCACCTGAGTTTTTGCGCTGGTTTCGCAGGTTTAAAAAATGTCGGGGCACACGTGCCTCCCTTAATTAGTGAAATAATCCACTCACCTTAGGTCTCTTCGCCTTCAGCCACCACATACACGTCGTCCAGATATGCGTCGTCCCTTATGTGGTTGTTACTAATAATTTGTTAATTTGTACTATGTTTAAATTATAATTTTAAATTGCACGGACCGTTGCAGTCGTTACAATATGGCACTCTGATCTGCGGCGTTCGTGGCCTCGACAACTTTACGAGCGCCGAGCCACGCGATTGGTGGATAATCGCGAAGCAGCGATGCGGTTGGCCGAAATTAAATCGACCACCGGTAAATGCATTACTCACCAATCAGGGCACACTTAAGTACCCAACATTTCCCCCCACCGAAACCAGCATGATGGTTTCCCACAAAGAATTGAAGATTCAGAATAATGATGGAAGGAAATTAAAAATCTTAGATGTGCTTTAGCTACGAGCGAATAACACTATATATATAAAAAATTATAAACTAGTAAACGACTATTTATCCCTAAACTAAACGTTAGTTTCTAAATTAAAAGGTAAATAAAAATGTAACTTAAACTAATGCTAAAAACAAAATTAAAATTAATTATTATACGGTAAAGGACTTAATTTATTAACTGGCCTTTGAACCGTGCTTTTAGCTGTTTTAATAGTGACACAGCGCACTATACCATCTTTGCCCGGATGAATCTTTTCTACTCTAGCCAGAGGCCATTTATATGAAGCAGTTTGATCATTTTTGACCAATACCAAGTCTCCTACCTTAATATTAGGAGGGGACGTGAACCATTTGGCTCTTTGCTGTAATGTGTTAAGATATTCACATTTCCACCTTTTCCAAAACTGCTGAGAGCAATGTTGTAAATATTGCCAACGTGACAATCTAGATGTGAACGTATCAGGCAAGTTATATTCAGGTATTGAGGTCAATTGTCTATTAATTAAAAAATGACCAGCCGTTAACGCTTCAACTTCACCCGGGTCATTTGACAAAGGACATAAAGGGCGCGAATTCATAATTGCTTCTATTTTACAAAAGATTGTGGAGAGTTCCTCGAACGTCAAGGATTTTTCTCCCACACATCTTACAATATGATATTTTGCAGACTTTATTCCCGCTTCCCAGAGACCGCCCATGGCTGGCGCACTGGGAGGATTAAATTTCTAAACTATTTGTCTTTCAGAGCAACCTCCAATTATGTCATTTTGAAAAGTATTAGATTTAAATGTCTTTTGTATTTCTGTTAAGTATTTGCTAGCAGCTATAAAGTTAGTGCCGCAATCAGAATAAATATAAGAACATATTCCGCGTCTAGCAACAAACCTATCTAAGGCGGCTAGAAAACAATCAGCTGACAGTGAAGTAACGACTTCCAAATGTACAGCTTTAGTTGAAAAACAAATAAATAGGCATAAATAAGCTTTATTAACCTTTGCATTACGACGCAAACTTTCTTTTATAAAAAAGGGACCGCCTAGATCAACACCAACATGGTCAAAAACCTTATTGGACTGCAGTCTAGCAGCTGGCAACGAGGCCATTTCCGGTTGAATTTGAGGAGGCTTAGCCTTAAAACAAATCATACATTTTGACAGAATGGAACGTATGACACTACGAGCGCACAGTATCCAATAATTCTGATTAAGGAAATGTTGTAACGTCCTAGGACCAACATGTAAATATTTTTTATAATAATATTCAATAAGTAAAAAAGTAAATCTACTCTTTTTTGGTAGAAGAAGGGGGTGTTTTGTGTTGTATGGTAACTCAGCGTTTGCGAGACGACCCCCCACCCTGAGGAAACCATGGTCGTCGATAAATGGAGCCAGTTTACGCAAAGAAGGAATATACGTTGTACCATTGCGTAACTGTTTAAGTTCCGTTGAAAAATAAGCCTTCTGAACCAAACCAATTAATAAATCAGTAGACTGTTTTAATTCACACGTATCTAACGTGACGCGTGTTGCTACGGAAACGTTCCGCTGGGTGCGATGAATAAATCGCAACAGCCATGCAAACACTCGTTGTAATTTAGAAAAGGAAGAGAATTTATTAAATATATTCTCACAATATTCTATTAATGATTCTTTAGTTTGCGTTAGAAGATTAAAAGTATTATTTTGTAATTTCAACTCTGGTATTTGACTATCATTTTTAATTGTATATGTTGATACTGGCCATTTATCCATATTACCATACAACCACTCCGCTCCTTCTAACCATTGTCGACGGCACTGAAGCAGTTGTGCGGGAGACGCTCCACGCGAACTGATATCAGCGAGATTATTTTCACTATTAACGTGCCGCCAATTACTCGGAGGAATGATATCAATAATTTGAGCAACACGGTTGCTAACAAAAGTTTTAAGTTTATATGCGTCGGTTTGTAACCAAGACAATACAATAGTGGAATCAGTAAGAGCGGTAATTTGATTTAATTTAATTCTAGTTAAAGTTGTTTTAAGAAATTTTATTAGTTTACTAAGCAAGACCGCAGACATTAACTCGAGACGCGGAATTGTCACCGGTTTAACCGGTGCAACCTTGGATTTAGATATTAATAAACGAACCTTAACATCACCCCGATCATCGTGACTTATAATATATACACACGCCGCGAATCCTCGACTTGAGGCATCACAAAATCCGACTAATTCGCAACTTTTGAATGTTGGTAAAAGTGCGTGCCGTTCGACGCGAAGTTCCGACAATCGTGGCAGTTCGGAGATGAAGCTGAGCCATCTCTCACACATCTCAGTTGGCAGACGTTCGTCCCAGCCAACACCAAGCTTCCACAAGTCTTGCATAATACATTTAGCTACAAAGGTACAGGGGGCAATAAAACCCACGGGGTCATAAATCGATGCTAATAATTTCAAAACTGATCGTTTAGTTGTTAAGGAATCAGTTTTATTAACTGAAAAATGAAATTCATCGAATGAAGGTGCCCACTGTAGTCCTAATATTTTAATTGAAGAATTATTATTATTATTGTCACCAGTAAACGCTAACGAGCCTTCAAGATAATCGGCAGGAAAGCGTTCAAGTAGATCGGCACAATTACTCGACCACTTTTTTAATATAAAACCGCCGCATTTTAATAAATTTATTAATTCGTTTTGTAGGTCATTGGCCTGAGAAAACGTTTCACAGGACCACAATACGTCATCCATATAAATACCTTCCTGAATAACACGTTTAGCTGAAGGGAAACGTTCGCCTTCATCCATAGCTAACTGAAGCAATGTTCTTATTGCTAAGTATGGTGAACAACTAAGGCCATAAGTTACTGTTTTTAATTCATACTCCTTAATCGGCTCTTCAATTGATTCACGAAATAATATATGTTGATAAATACGATCCTCAGGTTTTATTAATATTGCACGATACATTTTACAGATATCACTTGCAAAACAATATTTAAATAGTCTAAAATTAATTATTATTGAAGCTATATCACGATATAATTTAGGGCCGGTTAATAAAATATCATTAAGTGATAAATTAGAATTAGTTTTAGCGGATCCATCAAACACCACACGTACTGGTGTTGATGTACTACTAGGTTTATAAATACAATGATGAGGAATTAAATATTTACTGTTAATTTTGCTATTATATATTTCCATGTGATTAAGTGACTCGTATTCCTTCATAAAATCTATATACGCGCGATGTATATTAGGAGCGCGCGTGAGGCGGCGTTCTGTACTTAGTAGTCTGCGCTCAGCTATATTACGATGTTCGCCGAGCGGCGAGTGTCCGGGCCTCAGTAATAACGGTACGACGTATTGTCCGGTCACTTCGCGACTGTGTTCACGCACGTATATATCCTCGGCTAACTGGTCGTCTGGACTGAGAATAGTAGTACACGGTACTTCCTCTACTTCCCAGAACGATCGTAAAGTACTGTCTAAAGAGTCTTCTTCTAAGTTAATATGAAATAAATTTGAACTTTTAATATTATTTATATTAGAATATAATTTACCGCTAACAACATAACCAAATGTTGTATTAATTAAATTAGGTAACCTGGGGTCAATATTTAACGGCCTATCTAACAACAATTCTGACACGATATCATTACCGAGCAGAATATCGATATGAGATTTTTTATAAAACCAAGGATCGGCTAATTTAAACTGTTGATAACGATTAACAATGTTATCAGGAAGTGTAATGTTAGGCATCTCGGATGACACCTTATCCACCACTACCATGTCTACCACGAAAGTCGGAACGTCCGCATGACGTGGTTGTATAGTGCACGGCACTATACCGAAAGTCTTTATAACCTTACCGCCTAGTCCACATACTGTAAAAGGACATTTTTTACGACGTCCCCAGCACTAATGCACTTATCCTGATGTAATAAATAATGATGTGGTAACGTACACACACCACAAGACATGTTACTTTTACAGTTGAGAGTGTCATGATTATTTTTTAAACAATTAGTACATAGTTTTAAGGCATTGACACGGTCAATCCTAGCAAAGACGGGCAATTTACGAAACTGCTCACATCTATAAATCATGTGATCATGATTACAATGATAACACAACTGTTTACTATTTTTAAAATTATTATTGTTAACACGGTTAACTTGTAAAGCTGATTTAGGTGAGTTTTTATTATATTTATTATTACTATAAGTTGGATTATTTCTAGGTTGGTTATAGTTTTTATTAGAATTTATAGCTGGAGTGTGCATAGGTTGAACACTGGATGTGGGAAATGCATGTTCTAACACTTTGATTTGTTTTTGTACAAAATTAATTAATTCCACAAACGTTGGGAATAATTTCTGATCTCTTCCTTCCTCAAAGAGTTGTTTAGTATAATTATCAAGCCCTCTTAATGCTATATGACAAAACAAATAATCCTCTAAATTAGGTACATCAAGGGCTTTAATGGCTTTAAAGGATTGATCAAATGTTTCAATAAATGAAGTTAAATTATCAATATTATTTTTATTTAAGGGGGTAAAACTTATTAATTTATTTATATATCTACCTAACAATAACCTCTTATCCTGATATTTATCTAACAAACTGTTCCACACTAGACTATAATTAGCAGCTGTAATAGGCAAACTTTTAACTATATTTAAGGCTGGGCCCTTAACACAGGAAAGTAAGTAATGAAATTTATCTATATCTTCGAAATTTCTATTGTGAACTAAAGATATAAATGTGTCATAAAATGTGGGCCAGTTTTCATAATCGCCGTTGAATTGATATAAGGCTATTTTAGGTAAGGAAGGACGAACTAAATTTGATTCTTGATTATCTAATTTAATATTTTTAACATCCAGGTTAACATTTATTTTTGACGCAATTAATTTACACCTATATAATAACTCATCAAAACTATCTAATGCTGCCGTCGATGGCTGCGACTTTGAATTTAGTTCGAGTTCGATATCAATAAGGCTCATAATTATCGCCTTCAGCCACCACATACACGTCGTCCAGATATGCGTCGTCCCTTATGTGGTTGTTACTAATAATTTGTTAATTTGTACTATGTTTAAATTATAATTTTAAATTGCACGGACCGTTGCAGTCGTTACAATATGGCACTCTGATCTGCGGCGTTCGTGGCCTCGACAACTTTACGAGCGCCGAGCCACGCGATTGGTGGATAATCGCGAAGCAGCGATGCGGTTGGCCGAAATTAAATCGACCACCGGTAAATGCATTACTCACCAATCAGGGCACACTTAAGTACCCAACACTAATAATAGGTCATATCTACTTGTTATGAATATTGAAACCATAAATTTATTTCTTTAAAACTATTGTACTGCAATTATATAAGGCGGTGCATAAGGATCTTGTGGCCGCTAGGCATTATCTACCAGCCAGCTGAGTATTATTGTATTATTGTGAACTTTCAATTAGCGGGGGAAACGGCAATAGAGATTAAGAACAAAAAGTAATGTTAAGTTAGGGCAAGAATATATTATAACTAAGTTTTAAAAATTATTAATACGTGCATATACAAATCATTGAACATAATAAGTGTAAACCAAATAAACAAATACATTTTATGTCATCATAATAAAATACGTATACATAAACAAAATAGCTACTTATACAATACATAAATAATGAACATAATCAATATTGTTTTTTTACATTGTGATTCGACATCTCACCTCGACATGCCTGATGGTACACAAGGGGGAGGTCCAAGAGTGCCGACGACTGAAAAAGTAACTCAGTTTACGACTGACTCAGTCGCTATCACTGAGATAGATAGGGGAGTATGGGTATAGAATGGGGAGAACCAACATATGCAGGTAGAGCTCATATGTTTGTTTTTTCGTCGATTGGTCGACTAAGTAACCGTTCCTACTGTTAATTCGTTCGATAAAAAGCGGATGCCTTTCTCGAGCCTATGCTAGAACCTAGAATTTCTTTTTCCCACAGGGATAGGCAGAGACAATGGAGCACCACTTACCACGATCCTTACACAACTCCCTTGCTTCCTTCGCATCCACAATTCTCTTCATACAGGCTCTGTGGCTGTTTCTTTTTTCATAACCAATAATGCAACTAACATAGACAATACGAGTAGATGTTAGCCTATGTTAGTAACGGTATAAGACATGCGCCCTCGCAAATAATTCGGTTACTATTCCTTGGGGTATTTATATAAATCTACATTCCGACGTAACTGCTACTCCGTTTAATTCGGTAGAGGGATAATCGTTGCAATTGTTTTCGTACTATGATGTTACGGGTGAGTTACACACATTACTCTTAAAAGGTTTTATATAAAGAGACCCCTTCTTCACTTAATTAAAACAACTCTTAAGGTAAACCTATTTTTAGGGCGGTAGAATCCTGTTAACGATTTTTTTATTACGTCATTATGAACTCAACCCGTTCCTCGTTTAGAATTAATTTCATAAACAAATTATGACTTATAAAAATGAATTGGAAATAAATTCAAGCATATGTGATTTTTAAGAGTGGTAGGCAGACAATTCGTGGAACAGGCTGCCGATTCGGGGTAGTACCACTACTTTTAAGTGTACAGACCATGAAAGTACATAGTCGCTTAGGCCCAGATTGAAAGTTTCTGGTTTCAACTAGGCCGCCTTTTTTATGGATCGCACTCCAGCTAAACATCAGGCGTTAATATCGAGCTTCAATAAAAAAAGATTATATACGAGTACTAGCGGAGCCGGCAGACGTCGACCTGTCCGGCAAAACAGCACCACATTAAATATGAACAAATATACGGTTTTCATCATTTTTGGATATCACACTGTTTACTATGCTCTCTATATCTAAATTATTTAATTAATAATTTTCTTTCAAACCTTCTATGGTAGAAGTATGGTCAGTAACTTATAATTTTCTATTCTTTTTAGCTAGGCAAAGAAAAGTACTGCCTAAATTAAATTGTTCAGCAAATTAAATTTGGTGACGTTCCGACAGCAGCGTCACCTACCGAGCCCAATTGTGTTTTCAATACACACAAAAGTTCATCCAAATCGGTCCAGACATTTAGGAGGAGTTAGTGACAAACACATGTACAGAAGTACTATATATATTAAGATATGCTTAAATATTTGGAAGTAAAACAATTACTTAATTAAACTTATATAGTGCAATTGGTACCGTAACAGAGTTTTTTTATCCATCAATTCCAAGTATTAGCTACTAACAATTATGAACACTTATGACCAATTGACGGCGCATAAAAAGCCTTTTGTTGAATATTCATTGAGAGTTATTGATTTTTCATCAGCTCGTGCCATGAGAACGAACATAATGTGTGCACGCGCCGGAGCCACAGTTATCTTTTGTATAAATATTTATAAATTAACATGAGCCCCATTTCTCTCCCCGTCTACACACTACCATACGGGTGTTATAATGCAGGAAATGTTACAATTAATTACTATGGATAAAGCTCGCATTGTCAGCTCATCTTTACAAATTGCTTTTTTGTATTCAATACAAAGGAGCACTTCTTTGAATTTTTATATTGTCGTGGGATTTGAATGCATTTATGTGATTTGTATCGGTTTGCAGTCGTTATGTTATACGTGCCCACTTATATGAGGAAGTAATTATTAAATCAAGTTGTAAATATTAAAATACTCGTAGCTGAACCGTAACCGTGAATAAGCGGTTTAATGTACGAGTTTATTCGTTTGCAAATCTGAAGGGGTTATTATAGGCTTAATGCAAGGAATTCGCGTGCGACCGTATGCGGCGCGGTAGTTCCGGTGGATCGCCTCTGGGGCCCGTAACTCGTTCCGAGAGACTGATGACCGTAAGATAACGGAACGCTATGCCAATAGACGCAACCGCCATGTGCCTCGGCCGGACCCTCATCGTGGCCCCACAACCTCAAACACGCTTGGGAACCACAGATTCCATCCATTTTAGCAATCGCTCGTAAACCCGCCTCAGTTACGTGTAAAGGGTCATTTGATAACAATCAAGCTCTTTGCCGTCAAGCCATTTCTTACAAATTAACGTTAATTATTCATATTGCCGTTGCTCGAATAGGCTTCGTTTATTTACTTTGTAATATTAGATTTTATTAAAAGATAGTAATAAATTAATAAACGTTTCTTAATGAAATCTCTGCTAAATAATTTATTTTCTAGATACGAAACTGTCGTTTTGTTTACAGAATAATATTAACCAGCCTATTAACTTTAATGAGACGCCTGATAAAGGAAAACCAAAGCGTGTAGTTATTCATTTAATTGATTAATATAATTAAGAGTCATTACTGTAGGCACTTAAAGAAAAATTACAATGTTTTATGTGTATGCAAATATAATAAATATGAGTTAGTCTACTAGCTCATTAATTGTCTATTAGCATGAACGTGTGCCTTGAGAATATAAAACCACTGCAAGAACACAATCTCTGTTAGTGATCAATAGCATAAGAATGCAAAAGATTAACCGTAAAACGACCAAAACAAACAATGTGTACCTATGGAAGGTCGGAGGCTATTAGAAAAAAATACTGTTCAAAATGTTCGGTGTCTCGTACGTAGCACCTGCGCGCCAGACGGACAAAAAAATTCGTGCACAAAGTCGACAGACGTCTGCCTCGAAAGAAGGCTTACTTAAGTTTACTTGAAACTTCGTACATTTCTGCACTCTCGTTCAGTTCATGTTATTATACGGTTCAATTGTTCGACAGACTCCTCCTGATTTTTACTTTATATTTAAATATCGACAGCGAACTACCAATATCTTATGTACAAAAATTTAAATAAAACTGATTACTTATAGATATGATTTGAAAACTATATATATAAATAAACTTCTGTTGTCAATATATCTGTATCTCAAAGTTATAATATTGTTTGAATATTTTAACGATTATACGAAACACCTTCTTCGAATGCAGACAATTAATTATGAATGCGAAGATTAGCAAAACCGTGACAGATTCTGAGAAGATTTACAATTGGAGTCTTAGAGATCAGCTTTGTGTAAATGGCGACCAGATACAAAACGATCAGTTATAAATCTATGTAAGTACCTAATTCTCCAAAATGTTCATTATATTTCTTACTGTTTTAAATATAACTACTAAAATTATAATGGTTTTCCCAAGAACAGAAAATCCCAACAAATCTTAGATTTTCATGAATATTTTTAGAGATAATAAAAAATGTTTTACTTTTGTGAGATTAAGGCTCTTGAAAACGTTGTAGCTTCTACGTGAACTTTAGTCTGAGCCATCCAAAGAGCGGATCACATCTATTTCTCCAAGTAGAGTATTCTCTTGACAGTTGCAGAGATTTATTCAGCTTCGCGTCCTGTCTCTCACGGCGCACACTCCAACCCTTTGCATTATAAAGATACAAAGCTTAAACGTTATTATAACACCATCTATAATCACTTCTAGAATTAAAATATAATGAATAAATAATGTTACATCATTATGCATCAACATATTTTTCCTCGTATAAGTAATTGTATCTGTTTTCCTTGCCAAAGTAGAATATAACACATCATTTATGTTATAAAAAAAGGTTCAACGCTCAATTAATGTTAATCAATTATTGTGTTTTGATCGTGAACATTTTATTCTCCATAGTACTATGTGGTAGATAAATACAAGTACTTAGGTGTACGAGTGATTTTTCGCAGCCGGATGCCACGTTACTTTCAACTACTAGGAATGCGGCCACTGACCAGCTTCTCAGTTCCCCCCCCTCCCGCAGCAGTCTTCGTTCTGTCTATTCCTAATGTGCAGCTCTCAAGCCTGCCTCTGAACATTAATGTATGTGTACACATCACATTAGCACGCGTACGTTTCGTATCGGGCGTATGTTTAACGCATTCTGTTTATATTGTGTCTGGTTTACAGCTGACGTGTTGTTCGTGCCAATTTGTTTTTAAATTGTGTTTTTTGTGAACTGTGTCGTGTTGGTTTATATGAATTTATCGAAACAGGTGAGTTATATTTTTACGCGATATACAATTATTTTGCCATTATGTTTTTATCTTGCTTTTATTTTATGGACGGGCGCACCTACGTATATGTTAATTCGTGGTTGATTTGTTGAACAATTAACGCTAAAGGTTGCTGATGATAATATTTTTGTCGTTATTCAGGCCATCATTTCAAAGCTTTACGTCCGTCACGTCTTCACAAGGACGTGCCACTTATCTCGTTGGCTCGTCGGCCGCGCGCTTGCGAATACGATGATAGCATCGCAAACATAATAAATGTGAAGTGTTCCTGGATCAATCTATCTACATTAACATTGTATAGCACATGTATGATTATATAAAAATGATCCTTTATTCGCGAGTTCATGTACTCGAATATTTATTAACTTTTGAAGATGTCAGTAAATATTCCAATATGTGAGTTATGACATTTCAACTTTGGAACGTGCTCATTTGTCAACTGTCATCCCCAAACACTTTATTTCGCCTAAGATGCCGCAATATCTCTTCAAGTTATCTCCGCCGAATATTTTAATTTTTTTTCTGTATGAGTGAAGTTCTAAAGTATATCTCTAGAGTGGTGATGTCATTAAGAACTTGATTGTTCTATCCGTTATTTAATAAAATAATAAGGAACGGTGGCTGCCTACTAATGCCGTATCTACCTAGTTTCACAAGCCGCACCTAACAAACCATGCAAATTCAACATCCTACAGACGAATATTATTTGCATATTGTCCGTTTGTTTGTGAATCGTTTCTATCTGCTAAGCGCTTGTCGAAATTCGCATTGCTAATAATACAATGGCCAGACGCACCTTCTGTATTACCGCCGCATCTGTTCAGATGCAGACGGGGCAATCCGCTAATAATAGACTTTATATCCACACATTAAGGCTGAGATTAGCTCAATGTGCCATTCAAATATTGAAAACGAGAACTAGACATATAAATCAGCGTTCGTCTTCGCCGTGTTCTAAACGATGGCATGGTAAAATGATTTTATTGAGAACGTTTTCAAACTTGATTTTAGTTCGTTAGTATGGGTGGCCTGTATAGTTGTAGACAGGATATTTGCGGCCAACTTTCGGCAGTCGTTGAATGGGCAGGTCGTCGACCTAAAGCGTCGAGGCGTGGTATAAATTTGCATGTGTCGTTGACACGCGCCGCTGCAGGCGAGTCGCGACCGTCGCGGCCTCCACTTTTCCTTTCAGTACCGCGGCGGCCCACACCGCTCTGTCAAATACCTCTCGACCTGACCTCCTGACACCGACTACTTAATCTACTTTTTCTTTCAGCAGTTAGCCACATTCATAATATTTTTTATTTAATATTTTGATGAAAGGCATGTAATAGTTAATTGCATTGCATTCTGTTTTATCATATAATAATTTTACCAAATATTAAAGTTATACAAGTATTTGAACTGAAAGTTATTGGCAGCAAAGAGTTAGGCAAGAATCTTCCGGCCATCAAACACGTCAGCTCGGAACGTGCGAAATCCAATAAAGAACTCGCGGCACCTGCTCCTTATTACATTCTTTTGGTGGTTCCCGCCCGCCGTCGCTCGCCGCTACATCTCTGCCGAGGAAGTGCTCCCGTGAATTTGCCCTAAAACTTTTCCCGACAGGAGATTGCTTGTTGTTCAACTTTTACTTTGGAAATTTGTTCAATTAGCATGAACGATGGTATAAAAGTTCCTTTGGGAATGCTTTATAACTGTGGGAATATTAAAGTTCCTTCACGATCGGAAACCGTTCAGTGTCAAATATAATTTGAGGATACACTTGTTAGGAGTTGTTGCGGCCAAAATCCCACTAAACTTTGTCTGAACTATGTTTCAAGAATAGTTTATTATTCAATATATTTATTTGTACAGTAGCGTATTTATTAAAAGGAAATAAATCTTAGAGTTTTGAGATATTATTGCTACTGAGATTAATGTCACAATTGGCATGTAAATGAGGTTCGGCTGTCATCAATAACAGTAATGAGAATATTAATAAAATTATTTCCACGTGCCAGACATGAGACAATGCCGTCCCCAAGTGGGCGTAGCGATCTCAATTGCAAATACGTTATTAGCATATGTGCTTTGTGACTTCTTCAAAGAACATATCCAACCCAAGGTGACAATGTCCTTACTATTATTCAAAATATATTTCTATATATTGTATATATATTATTATTACACATTCTATTCTATACTAATCACTATAGTTTAGGATATATTTGATATAAATGTTGCAAAACGATTTTGTTGATAAAAATAACTATTAGAAAAGTTTTAAATTTGGGAAGCGATGCATTGTGTTAAATTTTTATCAGAAAAGTGGATACAACTGCTACTTGCAGTTATTTAACTTTCTTCAGAGAACAAACTTTAAAAGTAAATATTCATTAATTTTTTTTAAGTTAAATATAATATTTATATTGTATTGTATGTATTTAATATTTATTATTTATTTTCATCGGATGTTACTTACAACCTCTTTACATTAAGTATAGGAAAAACATGAATAAATGCATATTCCTAAAAATGAATATAAATTTTTACTTATGTGAATAACAATATAAATTACAATCCAGAAGCCATGTCCGCCCTCAATGATTCATTTCTTGGATTTCTTCCAGCATCTGTCTTTGTGAGACTCAAAAATCTTTGTTTAGTATTATATTTGTACTACAGTATTAAATACATTGCGTATAAAAGAAAATAATAACTACTTATATAGATTTATACTCGTACATTTAATGATATTTATGCCATGTAAAAAACTCGTAACATAGTGAGAGTCACGAATAACCGGTGGATGCAACTGGCATCTTGTCCTTCGAAATGGCGTTCTAAGGAGGAGGCCTATGTTCAGCAGTGGACGCCTTCTGGCTGGTGATGATGTTTATTCGTATAATAGATAATAAGTAAATATAATGAGATACTATTCCACGGTAGAGAAATAGTATCTCAACCAACAACCCCCGGTTCAACACGAATGTATCTTTGATAATGTATATGTATATACTTTGGTCGCCCTGTTTCTATGATACAATCGTCTTTAATAAAAAGATATAGAAATGTTATAATAAATCATATAAGACTGTTTATATGTATAGATATTTATGTGTAAACAAATACCCGTATTGATAGTCCTATAGTTTGTTTACATAGTCCGAAAAGTATCGAATTTATGAGTGATAGGATAAGCTAACCGTTGGGCGATCCGCGGTGCCACCACTACTTTCAAGTGTATAGACCGTGAAGTGACGTCAGGGATCAGCTGGAAAGTCTCCAGTTACAACTAGGCCGCCATTAGTGATACTTGCAGTTATTGAACCGTAGCCTTCATTTTAGCAACAGGCGGGGTGTTCATTTTAATAGCGACGAAAGTACGCAATAATGTACTTTTATCTTAAGTGCGTTATTCTAAAAAACGTTATTTTTTGCAGAAATTTATAAATAAAATAAAAATGACATTCAAAGGAAATAGGTGGCATTTGAATGAAATTATTCGTTTTTTTTACATGATTCGTACTATATACAACAAGTATGATCTTATCGTAAAAATATCTCATTGGCCGCCATTACTGATACTTGTTGTCATATAGCAAGTTACGCCAGCGCTCACGAACCTACACTGTTGCACAATGAAAAATCTTTCTTTTTATTGTGACTTGATATATGACAGGACTCCTCCTTATGATAACCTGAGGTGCCCACTAACTACTCGTACTAATAACTGTAAGTAGCAATTACATTCACTATGCCGGCTTAGTTGCACAAGCTGATCCCGAAGTATACAAAGTGTTCTCGAAAAATACTTATTCTTTACAATAACAAAGTAGTTAATTTATATTTTAATTTCACTTCAAAGGAATTACACAAAATATATTCTAATGTCGTGGTACCGTTTTAATTAGTACCGTTTTTAAGTATAACGAGTTTTACATACGGGAAAGCTTGTAAGTAGTAATACGGTGGATAGTACCATTCTAAAATGAACCTTATTTCAATTAGGCTTTTAAGATTAAAATGGCCGTTCTATTTTTTCATTACACATTATAATTAAAATATCAAAGTATCATTTTTATCAGATTCAAAGCAAAAGTTTTATCAATGATAAACGCTAATAGTTGTCAATATGTTTCAACCAATTAGGCAAACTTGAACTGTGTGAAACTGATAACAATCAGAAAGCTATCAGTAATAAAATATTATTAACAATAATTTTAATAATTTATAAAGTTGTTTATTAAAAAATGCGCGAACATTTTTTAATAAACAACTTTTTAATTTTAAATAATCACTTTTATCTTAAAAACGTTATTTAATGAAGAATATATAACGCGATAGTAAGCCGCACAAAAATTGTTTAATTCCTTCATCAATGTTCGCGCAAAATCTAAGAAAATTCTATAATTTGGTAAAAAAAAATCACACAATAGCTTAAGAAAACCTAATTATTCTATTTTAATTTGTAATTCCTGTCGGTTGACGACCTTATGCCGCCATCGGCTTCGTAGCGTCGGACGCCAGAAGAACTTGCCCCAATTACTCACATTTTTTTTTAAATCAGCCTCTGTAACAATAGATAGAGTTCTTGCAGATGCCAAAGCTTTTAATCTTTAATTGCACGCTATCCGACTCTCTTGGGTTATACAAAGAATTCATTTTTTTATTGTCAGTGTCTTGCAATATATCAGTTAAAACATTTCCAGTTTTATCTAAATAAGTAGCTCTGGAGTTGATTCTTTCGAATATACGAGTACAATGTAATAGACTAAATTTTATACTGATACATTGATACATTGATACATCCCATGACTAATTTCTAAATGGACTTTTTGTTCTAATAGAAATATTTCTAACCGTTAATAAAAATATTATATTTTATTTAAAAATATTAATTTGATTGACATCTGACCTTAATCTTGCCTGATGGTAAGAAAGAGGAGGACCAAGAGCCATAGTCTAGCTGACTGAAACTGAATGACTGAGACTGAAACACACGTTTCAGTTACGTCAGTCGCCATCACTATGCCGGCCAAATTCCTAAAAGTGTATGCAGAAATTACTGGGAATATGCTATCCCTGCACGGTCGGGAAAAACACCAACATTCTATTGACCGAATCAGGAGTCAATCGAAAAGGTTCCGCGCGTTTCTTTGCAAACAAGTGGAATGCTTTACCAGCCTATGTGTTCTCCCCATCCTACAACCTTAGTATGGCCAGTATAGTGACGACTACTGAGGCAAGCGTAAACCGACATTAACAGTAAAAAAATGTACAATAAAAATACGATATAATTTATTTAAGAATCTTCATCCATTGTAATAAAAATAGCTTTAATTTTCGTTTATATCTCGTTTAATATTACTTTGCTTTTATTACCGTTAACATCGGTAAAGTTTATTATTTTTATACTAATTTTATGTTTTCCTTCTATTTCAGGTAAGATTATTTTTATCTTTTCCCAAGAAAAAACAAAACAAACAAACTCCGAAGTCGGTGAGATTATTTACTCTAATTAAACGTTGAAATTGTTGTACTGAATAGTAAATTAGTGAAGACACTCTGAGACAGTTTTTAGAGTGGCAGATAAATAATTAAGGCGACCGTGGTGTAGTGGCAGTGCAATGGTTACACAAATCGAGAGCACGAGTTCGAGACCACACACCGGTACCAATGTATCTTTTATATATGTACTTTGATTGTCCTGTTTCTATTATACAAGCATAACAGAATAAATGATGATGTCAAATGCCCAGTTTGCCAACTCGGATAGTACTACCTGCATTAATTTAACTGTAGTAGCAGTTGCCTCTATTCATGTACCGCACTCTAGCTTAACCTCTATCTAGGTGATGTCCAATTATAAAGGAATAAACATCACTTCTCTCATAGTGTACATCTATGCCTTTAACCCATAATACAGATGAATTTAATAAAAAAAAGTTTCAATTTCTAAAAGTATCTCCTAGACTAAAAAACAAACGCAATTTTATGTGAACGTAAAAGCCTTTAAGTCTACTTCAATATTGGACACCATATATCTGCAGCGAGTAAATACAAGGCGTCGTCGAAGCGAATGTTTGTTTTCAATTCATCAGAATGTAGTCGTAAACTACGTAGTCACTGTTAACGATCAATAATGTCACAATCGCGTTAGAGTATAAATAAAATAGAGCTCGGGTGATGAAGTATGAACAATATCCACATGTTTGAATTACATTTTAATACTAGAATGCCTTGATAATTAATGTATAAAGCCTAATTATACTAAACGATCGCAAAAATGGTTTATCATTTGAGTGGTAGGCATACATTTGGTGGTCATTTGCCCAGTCTGCCGATCCGTGGTAGTACCACCACTTACAAGTGTACAGATAGTGAAGCGACTTAGTCGCGTTTATGAATCAGATTGTAAGTTTCCTGTTTAACCTGGCGGAAATTGCGGATGCGACCACTACTTACAGTTATGTGACTGTTTTTTTTATATTTTTTATTGTGACTCGACATATGACAGCACCCAGCTTGATGTTAAGCTGAAGCGTGGTCCATGAATGAATGTCACTGCTACTACAATTCAATATCTGTAAGTAGCAGTCACATCCACTATGCCGGCCTAGTTGGAACCGGCAACTTACAAGCTAATCCCAAAACGTGACCAAATCACTTCACAGTCTGTATGCTTGTAAGTAGTGGTACTACCCCGGATCGGCAGACTGGGTACCACTGCCTTCCACTCTTAAAAGTGGAAGGCAGTGGTACCCAGTCTGGAAGGCTCAAGGGAAGGCTCCACTCTTGTAGTAGCAATCGCCTCAGAACTAACAACAGACTAACAACAGTAAGTAACAGTCTGTTGTTAGTTAAGCAGAACTAACAACAGACAGTACAACTTCTATATGTATTAGAAAAAACATCTACTGCATTTTGTTCAATGTTTATTTAGGTATCACTAAGATATATGTTATACTATTTACTGATCATTATTATTGGTTAGACATTCAATTACCCGAATAATGAGAACCCAATAATCTCTTTCAGAATATTGGAAGAAAGCCCTAAATATCTCACAATCAGTATTTTGTCTCAATATTATATTATTCGTTTCTTATATTATTATATTTCAGTAATTTGTTGTGATTATCTTACAAATCTAATTACAAATTTCAAAGTAAACTTTTAATAATACTTCAATCAATCAATCACAAAGAGTGGTAGGCAGTGGTACCCAGTCTGCGAATCCGGGGTAGTACCACCACTTACAAGTATACAGACCGTGAAGTGATTTGGTCACGTTTCGGGATTAGCTTGTAAGTTACCGGTTCCATCTAGCCGGCATAGTGGATGTGATTGCTACTCATAGTTATTGAATTGTAGTAGCAGTGACATTCATTCATGGACCACACTTCGGCTTAACAGCAAGCGGGGTGCTGTCATATGACGAGTCACAATAAAAAAAAATCAAATTGTCAAGCCTTTTTCCCACAGAGATAGGCAGAGACAATGGAATATAAATATAATAAAAAATATATTTAATATTCTATAATAAAAAAGGCATACAAGTAAGGCGTTTGAATCGGCGACCTCACGGATTCCAAACCACTTGTCAATAAATCAAAGATACCAATGTATATTTGCTTTGATATATGTACTTTATTCGCCCGGTTTCTATGGTACAAGCAGATTTAAAAGCTTAGTGTAAAATATCGTACCTATTATCTCGCTTACAAGTGTACATACCGTGAAGTAACATTGTCGTGTTTACCCGGATCAGCTTGTAAGTTGCCAGTTTCAACTAGGCCGGTACAGTGGATGCGACTGCTACTACAATTATTTAATTGTAGTAGCAGTTACCTCTATTAATGGACAGCACTCCAGCCTAACATCAGGCGGGGTGTTGTCATATGTGTTATTTATTGTATAAGTAGTTATTTTTATTATATATTTAATTACGATTATTTAGAATAAGTACTGTTTTTATTATTAAAGACGATAAACTTTTTAATATTTTAAATAAATAGTTACTAACTTGATTAATCAACGATATCTATAGTAATACATTTTTATAGTAGTTATATTCCCAAAATTCATTTTTCAATTGACTAAATTAGTATTGTTATGAAAATGACATAGTATACATATTCATATAATACTATGTCATTTTTATAACAATGTTTTAGTATTGTTTGTTACTAAACGTAGTAAATAATGTAAAAATCAAATGATGAGTTGATATATTAGGCATTCATACTTGGTAATTTAGGGTTGAGAAACTCCGTAAAATGAGGGATGGGATGGGCTTTCGGCAACAGCTGTGCTTTAACATGCGTCTATCAAAACGACGAGACAATCTCGCTAATCGCAATTAAACCTCCTGCAGTCTGTATAATTAAACATAACAATTTCAAATTTAGATTCGACGCCTGAATTAAATGTTCGATTCCCGAAGCAAATACAAATATCATTTATTATTATACATTTTTATACGTTTTTTTTTTTATTGTGACTCGACATATGACAGCACCCCGCTTGATGTTAAGCCAAAGTGTGGTCCATGAATGATGTCACTGCTAATACAATTCAATAACTGTGAGTAGCAGTCACATCCACTATGCCGGCCGAGCTAGAACCGGCAACTTACAAGCTGATCCCGAAACGTGACCAAATCACTTCACGGTCTGTTTACTTGTAAGTGGTGGTACTACCCCGGATCGGCAGACTGGGTTACCACTGCCTACCACTCTTAAAATACTATTATTATATTTACTATTATATATTTACGATAGCGGATAGAATAAGGAATAGCACATTGCGTGATAGATGTGGTTGGAAGATGTATTGACAAGGATTGACAAAGGAATGCTTCGATGGTTTGGGCGCATGGAAAGGATGAGTGAAAGGCATTTATAAATTTAATGTGGATGGATGCGTTAAACAAGCCAGGCCCAGGAGTGTGTTTTCCGACCAAATCGGAGACATCCTTAAGAAAGCTGGGTTGCCTAGTGCCCATCCCCACAGACCTGTATGAAGAGAATTGTGGATGTGAAGGTAGCAAGAGAAAAGGGTGTGACAGTTTGATTGATTGATTATATATTTTTGCAATCACGATTGTCATCGCTCAATAACGTACCATGAAGCCGATTCGTTTTTATTGTTTGTATCCTTGTCTATTATTATGCCATTATGTGGTATATACTAGTTTGAATCAGGATCAGAAATCGCTCGGGGATTTTTTTTCTATGACTTCCCCTTGGGGGTCCAAGAGTGCTAGCTAACGACTGAAAAAAAAGACTCCGTTCACAGTTCCTTCTGTCGCCGTCACTATGCCGGTCAATAGGTGAAAAAGCATAGCTTGGCTGCTTCTTTACCCATTTAATTCCAAACTGCCCACGTTCACAATTGTTTTGTTAGCGGTAACATAAATGAATTTTCCTAATACATTTTGGTTGTTACGTTTCGGTTGTGGTTTGTTCTGAGTTTAGACATTTCATTTAAAACTTTACCCAATACACAATTAATCCGTGGAATTAATTATTCGTTGTTCTTTTTATTGCCCTGTTTTTGTGCATTTTTGGGTCTTGAGTGGATCAAAAAATCAATACTCATACATCGTTTTTAAAACAAAAGTTTAAATTATTTATAGCAAATATCGGTATAAACATTTATTTGTTTCACCAAATACGTTTACACACTTATATTCATTTACTTTTATTAATAGACAGACATTATTTTTGTGACGAATGACCTTTTTGGCCACTTTACCACTAAAAAGCGATCTCTTCCAAGCAACTAACCAAGGTAGTGAAACAGATCTTCAAACAGATCGTTCAAAACAGATATGGGCATGTGATGCAAAAAGTATTTAGATTTGTAGAAAACATAATACCTTATACATAACCTTCTGATTAACATTCATAATAAACATGAACATAAGTATAAAAAAAATCTTCATTAAATAGTAAACAACTTAAGGTATGATTAATCAATAATTCTATAATTATTGTTTGCTGTGCATATGTTGATATGTACCACCATATCAAAAATATAAATGATATATATTATAGCTCTAGTTGTTTTTTTTATGTAAGAAAAACACATGAATTTTCAAACGTATGAGCATTAGAAGATTATATTTCGCAATGTCTCGTTGGCGGTATCATTCCCTATTAACCTTAGGTTCATGCGGGTAAGTGGACAAGGGTTGGTCATCCGGATGCGGACGTATTAATTGGTCTCGATTACACGTGCATCCGTGCGGATATTAAAATCAAAGGGCTCAATGCGCCAGACGGTCTGTGTAAGAGATTTCAAGTTTTCTTTAGGAAATTGAGTTTTTAATAACAGAATGTGCAATTTATATTGAAACTTTTTTGTTATTGTCTCGACTTCTGACCTCGACTTGCCTGGCGATAGGCAAGGAGAGGCCTTAAAAAACCGATTCAGTTCACGGTTGCCTCAGTCACCATCACTATGTCGGCCAAAAAAAAGGTCACGAAACTTTAATTTCAGCATTGAATTAATATTACTAGCGTACGTTAGTAATATTAATTCAATGAATTTCAGATAAGGTATAGATTGAGAATAAATTATACCAATCAATCAAATTGTCACTCCTTTTTCTACGAGGATAGGCAGAGACAATGGAACGCCACTTGCCACGATCCTGACCTGACACCTATTTTATGTTATTTATTTAATAGGTACTTATCATAAAGTAAAATTAAAGGGCGTATTTTAAAAATTACCTTAAATGATTTTGTTTTTGTTTCTCATAAATTGGGTCAAGATACGACAATTTCCTTTGAGATGTTCATCAGTTTAATCGGTAAATAAACACCAGGGGTCTGACTTAATGAAATGCTTGCGTGCTTGGGGACGTGCCTTTTACGGTTGCGTTGAGTCACGTGCGAGCAAATCGAAGAAAATTACAACTAACTATAGAAAGTTACCTAAACGAAATCTTACCTGAACTGAAAAAAAGAAATGAACTTTTACTGCATTTCGTATACTTATATATTCTTATAGCAGTATAACTTTAATATCATTTTAAAACCCGCAATAACCCGTCCGGGCAAACTAAGGAAAATTTTAATATTTCCCCCGAACTTTGCTTTAGGCATTAGGCAGTTGAACCGCAGACGCATCTGTCTGCAATTAAAGTCAGACAAAAAGTCTCGAGTTGAGAGTGAACAACACAGCTTTATCTAATATTTAACTCGGTCTACTGCAATACCGGAACAAATCCAACGGCACATTTAATATTTTACCTAAAACGATCTGTGGTTTGCGGCTTGAGTTTTCTCGCGAACGTCTCGCTTAAGTTTTGTTTTAGTGCTAAAGGAGTACTCACAAGGGAGTACCTACGATGCGCTGATTTCGCTTCTGAATACTTGATGAGAAACGCTTTCTTTTGAAAACTAGCGTTTGTATTTTAAGTTGTTAGTTAGCAGGCTATTTTGTAGCAAATTTTCCTTACCACAAAATTTAATATATACTAGAAACTTATTCTTAGAATTTATAATTGTACTTGTACTAATATTAGCGTAGCAAATAGATAGAAGGTACTATTTAGGGATGCCCTCAATAAACTCACAACCACAGAAATAAATTGAACAAAAATAGAATCTCATCTATTTATGCAATGCTTAAGCACTTTAGTTTAATTTTAAGAATGCTCCTTAACGATTTGTTTTGGCATCACAACTATTACTAAATGGATTTTATTTTATATGAAATTCTATATAAATGATGTTATTGTTAAACAGATAGTAAAAGGCATTTTATTGAACAATATTTTAACGTTTCAACCTTTATGATTCATAATTAAGTTAACGGCTTTTCAGCATTAAGGAAGAAATAAAAGAACCCCAAGATATACTCCCCCACAGCAGTAAAATGCGTGCAGAGATCAACGACTCGTTGTCTTGTTGGTGTCAGACGTGTTATTAAGAAATTCCTCGCTCCATTGAACGGTTGTTTGTAAACCCTAGGTAGGTGTACTTTGTATGAGTAAATATGACAATTTTCCTCCAAATCCCTTTCGCTATCCAAGACGAAAGCGCACATCGCTTCTTTGAATTCTCTTCCTTTGAACCGACACACGGTTATCGTAGCGTTCAAGTGAACGCGACTGAATAAAGTCATTAGCATGAAAACTGTTTAGTTTACAAGTAGCTGCTGAGAACATTTTATTTACTACTTTGGTTCCTTTACATTGTTTATATAATTAGACATAATCATTAGAGAACGGCAAAAGTTAGACTTCAGACGAACAATAAAAATAAATGTACAAAACGGTGCTTTGTTCAGTAGCGTCCAAATATAAAACAAAAACCGCTTCGTCGGTTTGCAGCGGATCGTTTAGTACAAATTTAACATGGCGGCTGTTCACCGAAAACTGTTTATTGTTGTCTCCTTGACAAAGGGCTCCGGAAGTCGAACGGCAAGCTATCGCGCCGATTAGCGCTGGGAAAGCCGACTTCCGCTATCGTCGGACGCCTGCTGCACTGATTACACGGAGATCTTTCAGTAATTTTATTTCCGCTCCTTGGTAATTGTAGGAAGCGGGTGGACCGTTTAGTCGTTCGTTTCTCTTAAAATTAGGTATTTTATTAGTTAATGTTTGAGGCTAAATATTATGCGAAAATTATTCATATATAAACGAATATTTCTCTAAGACAATGAAAGTAATATTATAATTGCATTTGACGTGTGTGTATCTAAGGTTCTAGTATGCGGCAATTTGGTAGAATGCATTTAGAATATTATTTATAGGGAGAGACAACCGCTGGCCGGCCGACGACCGGCGAGACTCGTCGCCGCAAGGCCGTTCTTCTATGTACTTATACAACTAGATATAATTTTGTCCACGCAGTTATATGAAAGTTCACTTTCAGACTATTGGGAGGGCGCGTGATGTTGTTATTACCAGAGGCTATTCAAGTCTGTTGGTATGAAATACAATTTTAAGTTCAGTCTCGCCCCCTCAAGTCTTGCCGTTGGTTTATGTGATTGCTCGTATTTTATTGGATATACTTAAATAACTTTATTTCGATTCACAAGAGATTTAACGTGGTCTTTTTTATTGATTATGGTGGGGTATTAAATATGTTTTAAATATTTTAAACGTGAATAAGGAACATTGTATGGCCGATGTCATGTCTGTACGCTATAAAAGTGTAAACCCTTTTTAGGATACCCCTAAAAGTAAAGTTTTACTATGTAACGATAACAACACCAATTTTCCGAGTACAATATAAAACAAGAGAAATATGAAGCTCGCGTAATAATATGCAACAATGTACCTGAGAGTACTTGCTTTGTTTATTACACATCTCTGTATTGTAGAATATAATGTTCACATATATTATATCTAATGATACAAAAATAAAATAATGTACGTCTCTTTATAATGTGAAGGTTGTCTTTATAATATCTATACATTTATTTGCCATTTGTGACTAAATCTCACCTAAACAGTTTGACCGATTTTAATGAATTTTTTTGTGTATGTTTAAGTTTGCTTAGATTGACAATTAGACCCTGTAGGTAGCGCTGCAATCGTTTTTTTTTACTTTCGAGCAGGACAATGTCTGTCGTATAATGCAAGTATTTGCACATTAAATTTCTGACGTAACCTGAACTTATGAATAACCTTTTTCTTTGTTGAAGAATATCCAGTCATGCAGATAGCTTTGTTATATAAAAATCCACTGGCACTGGCAGAGATTGGGCAGCGCCACTTCCCATGGTCCAGGCATAACTTTTTAGCTTCGATCACATCCACAAATCTTTTCATGTAAGCTCTACAGTAAATACATGGACATACATACATGGACCAACTCGGAGATATCACGAACTTTTATGAGAAAATTTAAAAATAATAAAATCAAATACGTCTATGTATTTCCAAAATAAAAAAATGTTTTCTGAACATAAATAAATTTGTAAAAGTGAATCAGGATTTCTCCTCATGACTAAACAAACTGTCCGTGAAAGTGACGAATTGGAGCTATCTTTTGCTCACTTTGTTTCGGCCGTCAAATACATTACCCTGATAGAAATGCTTTTGATTCAGAAGGAAAAGGAGCTCTGAAGGCTGATCCGATTTTTTTATAAAGATTTATTCATAAGTAATGCTAAGAAAATGGCATCTTTTTTCATGGATAAGATTTTGTACCTCATATTCAATTGCAGGAAACTAGTTAATTTTGACATTCATTAAAATCTAATCAATCAATCAATCAAATTACTTTAGCTATCGCGGTGGCAACGGTACCTATTTTTATATGTAGTACAGACTTCCACGTATCACAATTCTGACTCAATTTATTTGCTTCTTGTATCTCTCACAATTCCATAATACGTACTAAAATATTTTGTGCAAAATTTAGTAAACATAATTTCTATTTTTCAACAATAAATTTAAAGTTGGTGTTGCAAATTCACACGAAAATAAAATGTTGACTCCAAGCTACTTTTTACATTTTCTTTCTGCAACAAATTCTTTACCTACCTACACTAATCCAATTTTAAGTTTGACGTACAGTTCTGAGGTTTTTATTTTATTCCTATTTGGTCGCGAAGAACCCGGGTGACGAATCTACATTTTTATTTCTAAATTACTTTTAGTTTTTCTATTGGTGGCTACATTTTAATTCACCCGATATTAAAGAGGTTCTTTAGTTTTACTGGAGTGAATGGAGGCGACTGCTACCACAGTTATTATCTGAAATCGATTATTAATATGAAAGTATAGTATTTACTATACTTTACTTTACAATACAAGTATGTAAAGTATTGGTATTATAAATGTAAGTAGTAGCAACATATACATTTTTTTACTAGATTGAATCGTATGGCCCGCAGGGATTTGCCTATTTTCCAGGCTATTTCATACCGTTTGCTGTTCGAGATACACTCGCGAGGTCTCTGCCGTGTTGTACCCACTCGGGATTTCGTTTCCAATTCATTTATTTCTTTGGAGATCGTTGTTTTTGGCTCCCTGAGACGGTATATCACAAAAATAGTCTGTGAATCATAAAAACGTGGAAAACAAGACCAGTGTGTGTTGCCAGTGATAACATATGGCACTGAGACGTAGCCCTTAAATGATGGCCTGTTGGAAAAGCTCAGTGTCGCTAAACGGACAATGGAGAGAGCTACGCTTGGTGTTTCCTTGCGCGATAGAATCCGGAACGAGGATATTCGCCAAAGAACCAAAGTTACCGACATAGCCCTTAGGATTCTCAAGCTGAAGGGGCTGGCCGCATTGCTCGAAGAACCGACACTGATATGGAAGAAAGGTTCTAGAGTGGAGACCACAAACCGGAAGACGCGGCGTAGGTAGGCCTCCCACCAGGTGGACTGACGACATAGTGAAAGTCAGGGGTAACCGGTGGATGCAGCTGGCATCTTGTGGTTCGGAATGGCGTTCTAAGGGGGAGGCCTATGTTCAGCAGTGGACGCCTTTTGGCTGATGATGATGATGATAATGATGATGGAATATTTTATCAAATATTTATTTATAGTTATTAACTGATCACATATATTTGACATTATATTTTTTTATTATTTTCAAATTATTCTCGTTCCAAGTTAGTGATTATTTAATTGGATGACTTGGAACAACAATATTTATAAGCTCTGTATTTCTCATACGAAATTTCAGTTATTTTTCTGACAGCAAAATGTGTTTTACTACATAAGTCTCTTAACAAAAACTTAATCAAGGGGAAATCGTCTAAACATATGGGAACAAATTTAGGCCGGAATAATCGTTAGCAATAAAAGAACTCGTTTAACGTTCGTCCAGTTGTTTCATTCTACTACCCTTCCCGGACAATGGTAAGTGTTCGCACAATGCCAACGTCATCTATCAAGTGTCTCCCCCTCCCCATAATAAACACCCCCTCACGCCCCCGCTCGCTCTAGACAGGTGAAAGGTTGTATTAGAGAGAAATTGTGAATAAACAAATTAAATGCAAAATTAACTTTATCTACACTCTATTTTTCTCTTTGAATCAACTGTTCAACGATCCTTCACCACAAGAAAAAAACTTGTATTTTCTCAATAAATTTACGATTTAAAAAATCTATTTTATATTCGTAATAATCAGACTTTATTTAAGTATGTTTAATCTGCAAATTACATGTTTAAATAAGGCAAAGTCTCGCGTGACTCAAATCGTGGTCAATCGTTGCCCTCATAATCTCTACTACCTACAGCACCCCAACATCTAATAATAGCATTTACCCCCAAACCTCAAATTAAATTCAAATTGATATTTATTTTCCCACTAATCTCTTTCATCTTTCAATATTTTTATTTTGTTTTATTGGAATATTATTAAAAAGTTTCTCCTTTGATCTACAAATCTTCTTTATATTTTGAGACATTCTAAACCCTGAAAGAAAGTTTGAGGAAATTTGGTCGAATAAACAAATATTGGATGGAAATTTTATTGGTAATTTATTATAAGAGAAATTTTCTCACAATTAAATTGTTTACTAACACAGGATCGGCCCCTTTTTGGTTCACCTCACTATCAGGAATCTGTACAATGGGCCACTAATCGCCGCTAGACAGCTACAACGAAATGTGGCCAAAAGCGGAGGGCGTTTGATTGGTAATCGATATCCGCTCTTACTAACAAAATGTTCACTATAATTACGAGGCCAAATACTAATGTAAGATAACAAAGAGATTTAGAATATTGCCTAACAATTTTATACTTATTTTATACTAATATGCCAAAAATCAGATTGTTAACCTACACATACCTATACGAGTTCTAAAGTTTTATTAAATTCTAATAGTTATGAGAGTGTCTAGACGACAAAATCGTAGGTTCACTGAAAGAACCGAGTCTTTAGAAGTGACTGTTGCTACTATAGATTTAGAATGCACGTATTCTACGTATTCTGTTGCACGAAGAGTTTACGTCTGTGGTCACCACGGTCGCGCTATAGAGACAACTTGACGACAATATCGTCGCGACCGTGTCGGAACTATGCACCTAGCCTTAAAGACTTGATTCATTTTATTCGGTCAAATTCCTTTTTCTACGCAGATTAATGGTTAGTTCATGACGAGCGGTGAAAAAGACTACCCTAAAAGATATCAAACTCATTCTGAATTAAAAAAAGAGCGAAGTCTAATTTTATGTGATTTCTCTATATTTCACGCAAGTCATGCTAACGGTACTGAATGTTAGAATCTATAACTATATTATACACTGATTTCATTCAGCTATTTAGAAAACTATCGCTTTGATATTTTTATACGTCTGCGGAAATAAACGTAAATGTAATAACGATAGTTGACTACTATGCAGGACACGAATATTCTTGCTTCTTATGCAACCCTAGTAGTTATTATCGTTAGTGAATAAATATTAATTAAATTGTCACACCTTTTTCCATAGGCAGAAACAATCCAGACACAACTCCCTCGCTTTCCTCGCATCCACAATTAATAAATATTTGGTTAGACTATTTTTTTATTTATTTCGATAAACCAAACAGTAAACTATGGATATTAAATCAAACTACATTTACGAATTATTCTGATAAATGACTATAGGTAAAAAGTTTATTATAACTTAATAACCCTAAACGTGGATTTATACCGCGAAAGCAATAGTGACAAATACTTTTCTTACATTGTATTTGGTAACACAATCAGCCCTTTGTTAGAATTTAGTTAAATCCATAGCTGCAGGGATTAAGTCGTCCCGAGTTTTTGTCATTCTCCTTTATCATTATTAATTAATATTTAGAGGTTTCGATTTTAAATATACATAGAACAGATGTTATGTATTATTCTAGTTCTTTGTCGAAATATGGTTTAGGAACAATGACTTTGAAAGTTTGTTTAATTATTCATTATAGAAGAAATATAATGGGACAATGGACATTCTTAAGAAAAAGCAGGTTATCTTAAATAGTATCTTAAACTGCGATGTCTATAACTGTAGGGCTAGTATGAAGAGAATTGTGGATGTATAGAAGCAAGAGAGTTGTGTCAAGAAATTGCTGTTTATCCCTGTGGGCATTAAGATATGGCAATATAATTGACAGAATATAAATGATATTGGATTGTTTTTATTAACGATTTTTTTAGACTTATAGATGTTTATTATATGTGAATTGAGACACAACATCTGCCTGATGGTAAGAAAAGAGAGTTCCAAGAGCGTTGACGACTGAAAAAAACGTCTCTTACTTTTACCACAAGCAACGTCTGGCATAGTGCTGGACAAAAAATGTAATAAATAAAAAATAGACTATATCTACACGTACATATGTAAATAACATGAAGATATGACTATATATGACCTACAAATACATACTTAATAAATATAAAACATTTTACGTACAAGGTAGTACTTATTGGTACTAAATACTTAATCGTTTTAAAAATTACACAAACCAAACATTCTTTCTTAACATAATGGTTTATTTAAACTACAACTGGCCGACTTTTGTACCGGAAATGACGAGATAATGCAATACGTTAACAACAATTATAAACAAAAATGTAGAAAATTTTAACCAATAATATCCCATTTACTTGCGGTCGGTGTTTCAATGATTACTTAAGTTTGATTCAATACTAAGAATTGGTTTATTACACAAGGGTTTTGAATCTATAAAAGTAACATGGTAAACTGCTTTATAAATATGAATAAGCATAAAGTTTTCTATGTTCTAATGATTGTTTTTTTAAATCTGGCTAAGGTTGGTGTCCAAAAGAAGATTACTAATGACTGCATTTATATATGTATTTTGATAAATAATAAATTCACATAAAAATATTAATAAAAATATCATGCAGATGTCTCTTTGTACTGACTAGACCAATTCTCAATGCATTAACGAATTCATATGTAGATCATATGACCTTATCTGAAGTTAAACTGGAATGCGATCCATGAATAGACCTGATGGCAGCTATCAAGTCTATTCATTCTACTATTCACTACTCTAGCCTAAATGATTACCCGCTACCTTAAAAAAAACCTTCAAGCTCATCCCGAAACAAACTATACACTTGGAAGTATATAGTAAACTACTTGTATCTATCTTAAATCGGCAGATTGGATAAATAACCACCAACTATCTGTCTACACTTTTAATGAATGAATTAATGAAATTGCCTCGCCTTTTTCCTCCGCGATAGGCAGAGACAATGAAGCGGTCCTGACACAACTCCCTCGCTTCCTTCACACTTTTAAGTGTCTTGTTTATTTAAGTTAGTGGACATTTAATCATTGACCCTATTGTATGATTCAACTTGGTACGAGTATAAAGTAAACAGATTATTGAATCATGTTGTATGCACTTGCATTCGTGACGTCAGAGCCGCAAACGATTATCATTAAAAAATTTAGTTACACATTGCGTTGATGTGTAATGTATGTAGACAGATATGTATTACACATCTTTTGTGTATATTCGTGTCTGCAGAGTTTATTCAAAGTTTGTTAAACTTTATTGTTAAACTTCCTATATACAAAGGAAAATCTATGCTGCTAGACATTTTCTGCCAGTTAAAATGTCCTAAAAATAGTATACATTAAGGAGCCAATGATTTTTAATATATGGATAAATAGGATTTAGGCCGGCACAGTGACGGCGACTGTCGTAACAGCCGTGAACTGCTCGGTTTTTTCAGTCGTCGGCACTCTTATCATCAGGCATATTGAGGTCAGATGTCGAGTCACAATGTTAAAAAAGTGCAAAATACTAGTGAGGTACTTACTATACTAAAATAATTGCAATAATTAAGAATACATTATTGTATTAGTACAAATATAATGGATAGGTGGAATGTATTACTAGCCCATGTGTTTACTCTATCCTATAGCCTCGGGTTCTTGAAGAAAAAGCTGCTGTGACTGACTTCTTATAGACACAGTGACTGCGACATACACTGAATCGGTCTTTTGTATACCAAGTTTACCACGTCACCAGGCACGTCGAAGATTAGTGGTTACATCGCAATAATAAAATGTAAATAATAATAAAGATTTTTTTTATTTAGACTCAGATTTTTTTACCTTAGAGCTTGTATGACTCCTCATTCTCCAATTGTTAATGTAAAGGAAGCGAAGGAGTTGTGTCAGGATTGTGCTCTGCCTATCCCCGTGGAAAAGAGGCGTGACAGTTTGAATAGCAAGAGGAGGTTCAAGATGGCCGACGATTATAAAAACCGATTCCATTTTACGGTTACCGCAATGGCCGTCACCATGCCGGCCACATAATTGTGGCTTAGATATGTTTATTATTAATACACAAAGCTTAATTGCCACATGCCTTTATCTGTTTATTGTTTTTTATTGTATTATCGCACAATACAATCACACAAGCTATTTTTATATATTTGACGCAATAACGTATCATAGGTATTGTGTGTAAATTGCGATGTGTTCTTAAAAGACGAGAGCTATAATAACTTCGCCCATGAACAAGGGCAACACTACTAATCTAAATGTAACATACATTGATTGTAACTGGTCCCCAATGACAGAATATCGGGAACCACTTGTATCACGAAACTCGGTGACTAAATACTTATATGGAAAATACATTGGTAGGCCAGAGGTTTTGAACCAAGGTCTCTTGGTTTGCAAGACTTTTTAATTACCACTAGACCACGGTCTGTTTATGTATATTATTAATTATAATACATATTTCTTTTTATTTTGTATTTCATAAATCTGATGTCGATGGGTGCGTTGAACGAGGCAGACCCAGGAGAATGTATTCTGACCAAATCGGAGACATTTTCATAAAGTTGGGTTGTCTAGTCTATAACCGTAGAGATTATATGAAGAGAATTGTGGATGTGAGGGAAACGAGGGAGTTGTACTCGTATTAGGATCGTAGCAGGTGGCGTCACATGGTTAGATGTGGAAAAAAGATGTGACAATGGGATTTTATTTGATTGTAAAACCGCAATGTATACGTAAATAAATCATTGTCAACAATCATTGCAAAAGTATTAGAACAAATATACATTTTAGCCAGCCGACATATGTACAGCAACAAAGGCAATCTTAAATTAAACTTGCTTACCATCAGGCTATCTAGAAATTACCCTACTATCCTCCTTTTGTCTTATATACCTTTATAAATATAACAAGAGATTCTTAAACAAACGAAGATTGATCTTTGTATAATTCAATTTTAAATGAATATGCATACACACCACCGTTGCAGTTATGCCAAATATAGTGGCTCCCAGTCGGGCACGATTGCACACTAAATCTCACTTAATTTTCGCCAGTCCATGTTCGCTTATGCAGAATATCCTTACAGTATAGATGCAATAGAGCGCGGATATATCTGCCTATACATTTAAACTAATTTTAAGCACTAGATTTATAGATGACTGGTGTAGTAGGCAGTGATGCCCTGTCTGTCGATCCCTACTTACAAGTATATGGACTGAGAAGTGACTTAGTCGCGTTTCGGAATTAGCTTGAATTTATGAATCAAACTCTAGCCCAACATCAGGCGGTCTTTAAGTTTAGATATTATAGCAGACGTACAATTAAACTAAACTGAGTAGTTAATGGGCTTACAACTTTTCGTGCAGTCTATCAACAAAATCAACCGTTAATAATACATCAGTAAAAAGGCGACCGTGTCCAGGGATAATAAAATGATCCCAGAAACCAGTAATTGACGCTTCACATTTACCGATACCAACGTATCTTTCATATAAGTACTTTGGACATATATTGTCAATAGTACTAACATTTTACTCTAGTTAATTTTATATATACATACCCTCCTAATATGGGTCGACCTGTAACAGCAACACGCCTGATGTTACGCTGGAGTGCAGTCCATAAACGTAGGCGACTTTTACTAAAGTTTAATAACGCAAATAGCATTGGCATCAAGTGGCACGGCCCAGTTGCAACCAGCAACTTTTAAGTTGATCCCGAAACGCAACTGAGTCACTTTACGATCTGTAAACTTGTATCTGGGTACGGCAGGCCAGCTAAATGACCACTAAATACTACTCTTAAATAGTACAAAATTACTACTACAGTTCATACCTTAGTTTATGGCTCTTACAGCGTCACGGGCGCTCTACACGTTTCTACCGCAACAGAATATCACACCAAGTTCTTAAGCTTCTGTGTATTATGTAAATTGTAATAATTCTAGTTTTAGTTTACTATAGTTGCAGTCTGAAATGTATCATATCGTGTCACGAACACACATTCCAGCTACTGCAATAACTAATAGTGCAATTTGCTAGTCTTCCGCTTTGAGTGTATTAAATCTATAAATCAAGTTAATAAAATATTGTATGTATGCAGCATAACCATTGATATTAAAGATCATTGGCTGTTTGATTTTAAATCGCCCAAATCACTCGTCTGTAATAATTAGAAAGCTTTAAAAAATTATGTTTTATTATTATTATTGTACTATGAGAACAACTGACCTTGTGCCCATAGTAAGCAAAAGTAATGTCCAAGAGTACTGAATACTTAACGAACCGACTCACTTTACGTCTACCTTAGTCGGAGTCACTAGCCCGCCTGGGCACAGGTGCTTCTTCACGTTTCGCTTTAAGGATCTAAAGTTATAAGATGGAGAGAACAAATGGGCTGGTTTATTCCACCTGTGATTGTTTAATAAAAAATACGCGCCGATCTCTTTAGATCGGTTTGTTCGATAGAATTCGGATGCTTCCCCCGGGTATCACGGAAGTAAAAATACGAGGTAGTAACTTAAAAATAATTGAATCTGATGGTCTGGGGTACTTAAGGATCTCTGTTGTAGCTGGACGATATTGGAGTACACAAAAGTATTTTATTATAAAGTATTAAACTATTAGATAAATTATTTCAATAATTTGCGCAAACCTTTGAACTACATTATGGTATTAATATGAACATTTTAATATTATAAAGTTAAAACAATTTCCGTTTAAGTATTCACGAAGCAATTCCTTTAAAGTCGTGGGCAGATATTGAAAATTCCTCACACAAAGTGTGCAGCGTATTAAGCGTGTTTATCAAACAGAAATGCAGGCTTAAACTATTTCATATGGTGCCTCAGACTCTACCCATTCCTTTCACTATACACGTCCTTTGTCAAAATTATTAGGTCACAAATTATTGAGATATTTACTGTATATTTGTTACACAATATTAAAGTAAATTGAACTTTGAGGTTAATTTTACAAATAACATATTACTTTGTTAGGTTTTAGACAGATGTATAGTTGAAAGTGTTAAAGCAAATTGAACTTTAAGGTTAATATTACAAAAATTATATTACTTTGTTAGGTTTTAGACAGATGTATAAAGTGTTATAGTTGGGATAACGCCGCAGCCGTTGCACACGAGCGGCCACTAAATCATTGTTGGAGGCTGCACTCTGCAAACCGCCTACTTATAACCGGCCCCGTGTTGCCATATACACACTTTCATTGTAATACCTTTGAAATATGTACATTCAGATATCCCATAATCCATCAATAGGTTCTTTTTTCAACTGATTTGGCGTTACGTTTATGTACCTGCAGTACTAAACCATATTTGCGATTTCTCCCATTCTAAATTGTTATCATATTGAAGAATTAAAACTATTTGATTTTGTTAATAATTAATTATTTAATTGCAGAATTTAATATTTATAACTAAAATCACATCTGGCATCTTTTTCTCATTTTGTATCTGAGAGAGCTAATTTCGTGAAAAGTCGACTGTCATAATATACACAGAGAGTTCGATTAAGCTAATGTCAAATTGACGTTGTTTGTGTGGGAAGTACCTCAAGTTCGCCTTTCAATCGATTTAAAATTGTTTCGTTACGTCATTGGACCAAAAAAGGATCTAATATAAGTGGCAAAACGTCGACTGCGAGTACGAGAGACTTAAAGTATTCGATAGAACCTTTAATAATGTAAAGTACCGTTGACATTAATTGTCTGGGAAGAACTTAAATTCAACTTGTTCTCAATCGCCTTGCAGCCTATTTACAATTTATTTTGCAACGTCTACCCCTGCCACATTCCACGTTTCTTGGATTTTTGAAGGTATACCACGGTATCTAATATATTGAATATTCAATTAATGGAGACGTCATAAACTGGTATTCAGGCAAGGCATGCTGACGACGTGCCTGTGTGCAAATGAGTCGAGGCATTGCGAAGGACGCGACCGCATTCCATCTCGCACCACCACATAGAGGATGACACGGATAACAAATTATTACGACTTAAATAATATTATATGTAATAAATATTATATAATTCCTTCATACACATTTTTTTTATTAAATTTTAGTCGTCCTTATGCTTTTACATGAATTGTCTATAATAAAAATTTGACAGAAAAACTTGCTACATACTACGATGATGACGCCTCTCGATCTCTTCAAATGGGTAATTTCCCTAATTAAAAAAACCTAACCTGTGTTTTTTTATTATTATTTTTACCTTTGGCCATTGTTCCGCTAATAATTGTTCGGCTATTCCGTTATTTTAAAAGCATTTGAAATAAAGTGATCCTATTCGTGGAGAGTAGTTTAGTCTCGCTACGGCTAAAGTACGAATTGCCTAGATAAATATCTAGGTTTTATTTTTCTTTGCGTTTACTAAACCAACATAGCTGCAAAGTCATTTCTTAACAAATCTGTATGTATATTAAGCCATTATTAAATATATAAGGACTGAATATCACAGTTGTTATCACTCTGTCTACATCGGATTATGAAATATTTTTATCTATAGAGACTTGGTAAGAGAAAAGTTGACAGCAAGAGACTACGCTGTAAAAGCCCAAGGCGTCTGAACCGACCAGATTTTCAATTAGACGCCGATGCACGTTGCTTTACATTGAGCCAGAAAAGCTTTGGCGAAGTGAGGGAGAGAATTCGAGTATCAATGAAAACCATAAATCTAAAGATTCAAAAGTTATTCGCAGTAATCTATCTTTATTTCTTAGTGGAAAACGTCAAGCAATAAACAAGATATCAATCTAGAGTTATAGATAGGTATTGGATGTTCGTAAATATCTTTATTACCTGTAACTTTTTTCTTTATGACCGTAACCAACTTACGAGGTAGTTCCAACGAAATGATCTGACCATGAATTTTCTAATAACTTATACCCTTATGGATGTGTGACCTTATTACATTTAAAAACACTTTCTATGTATTTATTTAGATGATAAAGTAACTTAACAACAGGCGTGGCACACCAGTCCGTTACGCGGAAAGTCCCGGATTCGATTTCCGATCGGAACAAATATATGTTCCATAGCTTATTATGAATTATAATTTGATTAAATAATACAAATATTTGGTAATAAAAGAAGGTAAATATTTGCTCCAGGTCTTTAAACATGCTTTATGGTTATGGATACTGCAGACCACTCTACTTTTTGGGAAAGTCCCCGATTTGAAAAGGATACTCGTTATTACATTATTTTTTAAACAAAGGGAAAATTGCATTGAAAATTCTTAGAATTAAAACTTATTAATCATTGAAAAAATATTAATCATAATTGATCGATAGAGTCAATGATGACCCACTTGAAACTTTACTATTCTATATTTGACACGACCGTATAAACATTACACTATATTAATTACATGTAGAGTATGTATATAACATATAATATAACATGTATGTATGTATGTTATAATTTATCACATTGATTTATAGATATAACGTGTATTAACAGATTCTAGTGTCATTATAGAGATCGTGTTTCTGGCACATGCCAACTGCGCCATCGCCCCAGATCGGATAGCGTGTACAACTCTGTCGTATACATATATGAAATTATAAAATACTATAAATTTTAGACGCTCTACTAACTATCCTCTCGCCAATAGAAATTCCAAACTGAATTTAGAATTCCTAATTAGATACTCAAGTTGTTACTACGAAATAAACTAGTGTTATACAGTTACCAACTCGGCTCACGTGTTTCTCTGTTTGTTAAAGGTGAGACGTACGCGTCGTGTTATGTACTATTATTACTCATGGATGCGCTGAAATCTAGTTAATTACAACTTTAACTATGATTTTATAGCTAATAACAACGGTCAATTGATTAAAAATACATTTTTATAGTTATAAGACAAAAAAGATAAAAATTATTTACTCATATGAATTGGGGTAAATATTTATCAAATTCCGGGAAATTTCAATGACTCTGAGTTCCTAATTTAAACATAATATGAACTATACAATATTGTGAGGACCGAAAATGGCAGAATTTGCTACAATATCTAACAGTCCTATAACACTACGCTTAAGTTCTGGGTTTGATTCCCAATCTAATCGGAGCAAAGATATGTATCACAGCATTTATTTATAATATTTAATTATTATAATAAATATTAAAAATATTTAATAATAAAAAATGAGGCAAATATTTGCTCCGGATTTGGCTAGTACCACCACTTTCAGATCATACAGTAACTTAATCACGTTTCAGCAATAACTTAAAGGTTGACTATGCGACTGCTACTTGCACTTATTTAACTATAATAACAGTTGCAGATTAACATCAAGCGGAGTGTTGTCATGATTCGAGTCACATTGAAAATTCGTACAGAACATCATGAAAACCGAGATATCTATTACAATCAAATCAATCAATCAAATTGACACGCCTTTTTCCCACAGGGATAGGCAGAGACAATGGAGCGCCACTTACCACGATCCGTACACAACTCACTTGCTTCCCTCACATCCATAATTCTCTTCATACAGTCTCTGTGGTTATGGGCACTAGGGGTGCCTAGCTTTCTTGAGGATGTCTTCGATTTGGTCGGAAAACACTCTCCTGGGCCTGCCTTGTTTAACGCATCCACCCACATCAGATTTATAAATTCCTTTCGTCAATCTACTTTCACGTAATATTACAATATTATTACAACGTAATTGATACTAAAATAAATAGCAATGGCATCATCCTCAAAGAGTGCAATTTTTAGTTATTCAATAATGCACTAGTCTGTGTTACCGGAATCGTGCCTATACCCACATGTGCCTAGAATAATAAAATTGTGTTGCATGTGATACGAGGACAAATGCAACTCTGATGTTTCTGTGGTTTTAGATTCATGATATATTTAGAAAGTTACTCTTATAGCTTCAATAAATAAAATATGGTCACTGAGCTAGGAATCAGTTAGTTTTGTATTTTTGTAGTGTACTTTCATTGGAATTTTAAGTAAGTATGAGATTAAGGCGACCATGGTCTAGTGGTAGAAAAATGGTTCAAAACTACGTACATATTTATGTTTGTATCTTTGATGATCCTACATACTTTGGTCACTTGTTTCTATGATACAAGCAAACACATATCTTAGTATCTCAGTGAAAAATTTAATGCCCTAAATTCATACCGATTCAAAAACCTAGTATCCTTATTGTATATTATATTATTTTTATTATACATTTCTATACTAAGCTACTAAAGTGCTTGTATCATAGAAACAGGACAACCAAAGTACATATATCGAAAATACATTGGTACCGGTGAGTGGTTTCGAACCTGTGCCACTCGGCTTACGTAAATTCGTACATTGGTATGAATTTAAAAACAATCCTGACCTTAAAGATAATTTCAATTTCCTTCGTCGTATCCAATTTTTTAATGGCCAGTATTTTAATTCGCCAGTGTCAAAGTGATAATTTAATACATTGTCAAGTAATAAATATTACGAAGATGAATCACGCCAGTGATTCATCATAAGGTGAGGGTGAGAATGAAGTCCGCTCTTTACTTTCTTTTCGTCATCATGGTTTTGTAGAGAGATTTACTAAAACTTCCGAAGGAAACTTGGAGGAAGCGTAAAGAAACACGTATCATAGCTTTAAATTGAATGTCAATGCTCGAAGAACTTTTAAATAACAATTCCACAATTATTATTGCACATAAATATTCAAAAAACGCGAATTTTAATCATAAATTAATGTTGCACGACCAGTCACCTGCCCGCCAAAAGTCTTCGTAACTAATTAGGATTTCTACATTACAAGTTTTAAACAAAGAAGCCGCGTTTTAGCATAGAGATTAAAATATTACTTGTGACAAATATTTTATGCGATTAATTTACAATTTAAACATACGTACAACAATATATCTACAAATATGCTTACAGGTATGGACTAGTAGAAAATAAAACAAAATATTTTGTTATCAAAATTGCAGATACGGCTACGGTTTTATTTGTTTACCGGCGGCGTCGGGAAATCGTTTAAAAATACTTGAGATAAGTTCAGGATAAACAATCAGGAACTCTATCAGAAAGCTTTTTCCATTAGCGTGTCTCAGGTTTTATTTTTTTTTTCTTTTAAATTAGTATTATTTGTAGTCCTTACAGTTATAAATGAAAACTATTTTCAAACGACTTTTAATTTGCTTTTTCTGAGAAAACATGTCAAGAAAATATTGTTGTAAAAACACAATTTAATTGACTTGAGAGAAAAATTCTATACATAAATGGTTAAGAAAGTTTTTTAAAATTCTATTATAATTTGATTATAAAACAATTATTATGAAAAACGTATATAATACACGGGTAGTTTTCCTACGCACTTATGCGTACAAATGTGATTAGTATGTAAGCTACTTATCGCACAACACTGACTGACACCACACGGATGCAAGTGAGGAAATGTTCTGCGTGACTCAGAGGATGTTAGAAGACTACTTGAAGGCAACATTTCCATAACTAGAAACACAACTGCAGTGACGTCACAATCTTTTGTTATAAGCATCGATGCTCATAATTCATGACTGTGTAATGAAACAGCTGTTGTGAGTGCTTAATGAAGCAAGCATTTGTGAGTATTTGAATTTCTCGTAGACAGCGGGTAAAGTAAGTTCTTGGTATTGTTTGCGGTCCTTAAGCAACCAACAATCACGGAGACGACGAGGTTGTGGGGTCAAGTTAGATAAGGGGTGAGGGAGGCTAAAGTCTGACTAGCTGAAATGTCTGGGACGCCTTCTAATTTCACGGAGCCGTCGAGACGGAGGAACGGCCTTGTCTCGAAGATTTACAATATTCTAATCTGTAATATTCTTTACTGCCATGATTGCTTTGATTATTTTTATGAAAGGATAAATATAGAGGCAATTTATTAAGTTTTTTACGCTACACCCACTCTGAGTTAATACTCTCTAATTAATACTTGAGATTGGCGGTTTCAAAAACACTTCTGTACAAATAATTGTTATTTTTTGTTGGTATAATCTTCTTAAAAAGAATCGTTATTTTTAGAAAATAATAATAGGTAGTATTGTTGTCTAGTACCTACATAGAAAGAAGTATATTTTATAAGTCCTTTGCCCTTCGACTTTGGAAGAGATTAAGGGCTTTTTGCAATGATATATTGGTATTTACTATCTGACCTCAACGTAAAAATCTTTTTAATCTCTAGGAGTCTGCACTTTTACGAATCAACATTTGTAGCGAATAAACGTTGAATTCTTTAAAATAAAATAAATCAATTATAGTATTTAAGGCACAATTTAGTAGTAGGCACAACCACTTGCAAGTGTAAATACGTTGAAAGGACTCAGTCGCGTTTCGGATCAGTTGAAAGGTTGCCGATTCCAATTAGGCCGGCATAATAAATAGCAAGTTTTTTTTAAACTGTAATAGCAGTCGCTTTTCATTCTCCATTTATAAATTCATTCTCCATTCAAAAGGCGACCGTGGTGTAGTGGCAGTGCAATGGTTACACAAACCGAGAGCACGAGTTCGAGACCACCCACCGGTACCAATGTATCTTTGATATAATATGTACTTTGGTTGTCCTATTTTTATGATACAAGGCACGTTAATAGCTTAGTATAGAAATGTAAAAAAATGATAAGAAATTGTAGTAAATAACAAAAAATGTATTTAAAATATGGTATATTGTGTGATTTATGAACGAACAATTTAAATACATTAATATATTATACATGTCATATTAATAATGTTAAACATCTTAATCCATACGTAAACCTTTAAAAGTAAACTATAAAATACAAGACTTCTGTCTCCATTTAACGGCTGTGTCCGTCCAGGTAAAGAGCATTTCGAGCCATCACTTATCCTATCAATGAGTGCCTATTCAATTTTCTAAAAGGAACTTTATCGTTCACTCCGTGTGATTTATTTCATCTAATCTAGTTGGACGCATTTATACCACCAATAAAATCACCACTTGTTTATTAGTAGTGGACACTTACAGAACAACACGACATTCTGCCAGTAGTTACTTGAGAGCTCCACTTGAGTATGGAACAAGGGAGCACTTTTAAATACAACAAGTAGCGAGACACGAATAAAATTTATGAGGAGACCGCATCTCAGTAACCGCACTTACAGTAAATCCTACTCCGCTAACTCACTTGTACATTTTACGGGCGAGGCTGCTTTACTACTCTTGTTAAAGGAAGGCGATGAAAGCAAGGAAGTGAGTGGAGTGTTAAGGATGAGTTAGAGTAGTGGATTCCAATTCTCGACGTTAATGTGTAGTCTGAGAGCCAGCCCCGGGGAACACTTTTATTATCCGCTATTGGCTAGCTTTTAAGTGTCAACATTAAGGCGTCGTGTGTTAATAAAAAGATATGATGCACTCACTCCTTCATTCTCATTATAATTCAATTTGTATTATGAAAGCGTTTAAAACTTCTTGTTTGATAACTTCAAAATGGTTGTTAGTAATTAATTACTTTTATTATTCACTGAGCCACGAGGGAGCGACCTGTTGATTAGGAGCGAGGGGCGATTTTAGATGCCGTTAAATAGAAATTGAGCTGTTAAGACATGTACAACTTAGGAGATTTTAAAAATAATGTATGAATAGCTTTTAAGGATATAATGTTACTTCTTCGGCCGGCATAGCAACGACGACTGAGGCAACTGTAAACTGAATCATTATTTCAGTCGTTGGCGCTCTCGGACATCCCCTTGCTTTCCATCAAGCAAGTCGAAGTTCAGTATTGTCTTTTTCTATTATTGTTAACTACATATGACAGCACCCTTATGCTATGCTATAACACACCATGTTATGCTGGAGCGCGGTCCATGAATTGAGGTGACTGCTACTATGGCTAAATAACTGTAGTAGCAGTTACATCCACTATAAAGGCCTAGTTGAAACCGGCAACTTACAAGCTGATCTCGAAACCCGACTAAGTAATTTCACTGTGTGTATACTTATACTACCCCGGATCGGCAGACTAGGCACCAATGCCTACTAATCTTTAAAATAAATGTATACATATAAATTATGTATCAATATGTTGATTGTGTTTTTGGGGGCGGTTCATTTAGCTGATAGGGAGCTAGGTTAGCAACAGAGTGTCCAAACGGTCACAGGCGACGTTATTCGATTGGCGTCGCGCCCTTCCGACGCCACTTTTACCAAATCAAAAACTAGAAAATAACTATTGCTTGCTCCCATGCAAGCGAATAACATCTGATAACGGTGAACTTAATACACAATTGCATTTTAAATATTTCCATTTGAAATCAAATTACAGATACAGAAGAAAGATAAAAAGGAATTACTTCATTGTAAAGTTTCTATTTAACTTTCCATAGTCGAAGGAACATTTTCCAAGAATGCTATCTATTCGAATATACTATATCGAATACTATCTATTCGTTGCATTTCCTTTCTAACATCGATGTTTACATCTAAAAATACAAGAAGTACTATTCTTAAAACTCCATGCAAATTTTATAGAAGAAGATCTATTTGCGTATCAATAGAATAGCTGTGCTTGAATGTGAAAACTTTTCTATCATTTTCATGTAAATGTACTTGTAATACATATTTAATAAATCTGTGAAGAAGTGACTTAGTTGCGTTTTAGGATGAGGTTATTTGTTGCCGGTCCAACTGGGCCAGGATAGTGGATATGACTGCTACTTAAAGGTTAGATTTAACTGTGTAGTAGCAGTCACCTAAATAGAACTCAGAGCCACAATATAAAAATATATATACGTATGTGTGTTGCGTAGGCGTAATCTCTGGTGAATGAGTGCGATACTTAAAGTTGATAAGAGTGTCGAGACCCTCAATTAATATGATCATATTCCTAAATTAGCGGTTCGTATATCAAAAGGGCACATTCCTCTGCAACGGGACACCGCAGGGACGATCATGTCATTATGAATTTATACCACCCTAATTCTCGGTCAGGCACTCCCACGCACTAAGCGGATTGCCAGCTTATCGCCTTACGGCCGTACTCACCTATTTTTTACGATAGCAAAAAAATAAATAGTTGTGAAGAATAAGAACGCCATTTACCAAAGAAAAAACGACAACAAAGCCGAGATCCCTATGGCTTTCCTGGCCGGTTTTTCGAATTCCGTGACTCAAATAATTAAGTCTGAGGATAAGGGTCGTCGGGTGAAATTATACATTGTTATTGCCGCCATAAATCTCATTTTCGGTGAACGCTCCCGCCTGGAATAACAAGTACTTACATCACGGGAATTTCATATCTCGCCGTACCACCTTAGATGGATCATAGCTTAAATTAGATCCTCTTTAAATAATCGACCACATTCCTCATCTATTTTAAACGAAGCGATTGCTATTTCGGTTCGAATCATTTTATTTAAACAAAAACCCAATTTACAAATTCCATTAAATTTTAACCGCATGGTTTTATGCTTTAATTCCAATGGGATTTACACGTAGATTACACTACAATGAATATTGTATTATATATATTTAGCAATGAACAAAAATATGTTTTATAGCAAATATGTACGTACCTACGGGTATGTATATGTTGGAAAATACATTCAAGTCATTTAGCTGCAAAAGTCGTTTGCGAAACTGTATAACATGGTTCGTCACGGAGACTTCGACTTCGCGGTATAAGAGATAGGAATCTTAAAATATCCATACATCAATCTCATGATGCAATTCTTGCAGCTAGCTATACATTACCACTCATTACTCGTCACACATTATTAAACATTCATAGGACTTGCTTATTTTATTAAATAAGTAATCACCAACACCTACATGGTTAATTATAAACCATTTATCTGATAACTTACATAATTTATAATAAAGGTATGAAATTACATACGCGTATCGTAATCTAGTTGGACTCCAATAAGAATACGATGTAATTTAATCTAATTAAATGGCCTTTTTTTACAGCCTTGACCGATCTATTTTGACCTCGAACTTTAATTATTAGGTCTTCAGCATAAACTTCAAGTTTAAGGCATCTTTTAAGGTTTCCGGTAATGTATTTCTAAAATCGTTTACAGAGGCAGTGAGCTTAAATTGTTCTAATTTTAAATGGAACAAATGTTTCCTTTTAGCGGATTGTAGTTGTCAATTTTTCACCGTCACTCAACGTCAATCGCATTGACGAGCGATGAGCGTGAGCGGAAAGCGAGAAGCTCACGATTCACGCATTTGTCTAAACTGCAATTTGATACCGTACGTTCGTGCGTGAATGCCAGTACCTTTGTAACCTATATCTGAATATTGCCTACCTTTATAAGATAGATTGTATGGTCTTTCTTATGAACCTATATAAAAAACTTATTACCACACAGTATTTTATTGTGCATATTAGTCGCAAATAATGTAATCACATAATAACCATGAAAATCAACATTAATTACCTTCGATATCGCAAATCTAATTTATCTTTGCAATGAGTTTAGCTTTTTGCAATATTATATAAAATAACAAATAAAGGTTTCCGTAATTAACAATTTATGTTCTATTGTTCACAGAGCACCGGCGGTTGTCGTTCAGCGAGCAGCGTAGCCGTGGGCGCAGTGACGGTCGCGAGCGCAGGCGCAGGCGCGGGCGCGGGCGCGTGCGCAGCGCGAATGGCTAGCGCAGGCGCACAGTTCCGCGGCGGCGCGCAACAATGGGCAGCGGCATATGCGCCGCCACCCTGCCGCTATCCGCCACCGCAGCCGCAGCCTTATGCGACTGCACCCAGCCCTTATACTCCCCATCAGGTAAATATGTTTTCTATCCCAAACTTTTAGAACTGTTACTAAGTATTTTAGAATTGTTAGGTCTAACTATGAGCGAATGTACGTACTATTATGATTTACACACAGCTAATGTTCCGTCAAGTCATAATGATGAACAAACTATTACATGCAAATAAGCTAATGGATCAAAGTGGCATACAAGACGCCGTTGAATATAGTGTGAGAAATAATATGACCCCCATTACCTTGTTCTCTTTGGTCGGATACACATTCCTGGCCGATGAGAGACATCAGTATTAACTCAAATCATTCTAATATGTATGTATAGATGTATATGTTGAATATTCAACTTATGGCTATCATTGACGTGGGACACAATATCTTAGACGAGCCGGTCAGACGACGCGGGCGTGTACTAATAAGATCGGGTCATTTTATGAGCGAATTTACGATCTATCGTCTGCCATGTTATATGTCCACTTCCTTAAATATTGTCTGATATTTAACATGTTTACAGAATCATTTATTAAGTCTGTCTATCTGTTTATGGATAAAGTCTGTCTAAGTCATTTTATTTAAGTTTACTAATTGGTTTTGTATATAAATGTAGATATATATAGATTGATATACTCTTTATTTTGCAAATTATAGCTTAAAAACTAAACAAAAGTAGGTGCAACAAACAAATGGCCGTACACCAATATGGTGATCTCATCCTTGTATCCAATATAGGTCAATATTAAACAATTTAGAGGAAAGTTAAGATAGTACACAAAAAAATTAGACCTTTAAGAAATTACTTACAACTTGACCTAGATAATAGTTAACGAACAATAAAAAGGAAATTCACCGAAACAGAGTGCTTGTGTGCGACATTGAAATACTTCACGAGAGAACAATTCGAATAAAAGAACCGTAAAATTACGTGAGCGCTGTACAATTAAAAATATACGTTAATCGCCTATACCACAGATAATGTTCTGAGGAGATCTTTAACCTAGTTCCAAACCTCGTCTTTTACTTCCACGATACTCGCTGGGGTAAAGCAATCGGATACTAATCGAACCAAGGAATGCTTTGCCAGCTTACAACCTTGCATATATTATATTAAGAGAAACGTGAAAAATCACGAGCCGACATAGTGACGGCCACTAAAACAACCATAAACTAAATTTGTTTTTTCAGTCGTCAGTGTTCCTGGACTTCCCCTTGCTTACCATCACAAACTAAGATACTCATAATCTTTATATCATCATTAGCAGCAGCAGCCAGAAGGCGTCCACTGCTGAACATAGGTCTCCCCTCTTAGAACGCCATTTCTAACGACATTCGCTATGTCGTCATTCCACCTAGTGGGAGGTCTACCTACGCTGCGTCTGCCGGTTCGTGATCTCCACTCTCTAGAACCTTTCTTCCCCATCGATTGTCGGTTTTTCGAGCGATGTGGCCTGCCTATTGCCACTTCAGCTTGCAAATACTACGAACTACGATGTAACTCTGGTTCATTGGCGAATATCCTCGTTCGGGATTCTGTCGCGCAGAGATACTTCAAGCATAGCTCTCTCCTTTGCCCGCTGAGCGACTCTGAGCTTTTCCAACAGGCCAACATTTAAGGGTCACGTCTCAGTGCCATTCTATATATTTATTTCTCTGTTCGTCTGTCTGTGTGTATGTGTAACACCTCCTAAACGGCTGGACCCATTTTAATGTTTTTTTTGTGGGTCCCTGAATGGCTAAAATTGGGACCGGTAGATGGTGCTGCAATCGGTTTCCTAGCGTAATTGGTAAACGGGTGTATACATATACAGTTATAGAATTGTTAAAAACGTGGAGAATGATCTGTAGCGAAGCGTGAAGTACATAAGTGGTGCTTTTTCAACAATCCTCTCTTAATTACATTATAAAAACGTTTCTGTTTGTGTTTCATGGATTATTATTAGATAGATAATTAGGTGTTGAGCTACTCGTACCTATTGTACAATTAAAATTGCTTTAGCTCCCATTGATCACTTTATATTATATGTATTTATCTGTACATACGGTATTTGCAAATAGATTACGATTTTTTTATATATACGGCAATTTTTTCTACGGGGTATGTGACTAAAATTTAGGTTTATAAAAAAAATGTTCTATGATAATAAAGAGCTAACAATTTACAGCGGGTTATTTTAGACAAAAGATTTATTATAAACGTTAATATAGCGACAAAATTATGATACATTCTCGTTCTATTGTCATTCGATCACAACATGGCGTCATCCCTCATCACGAATTATCTTAAATAACTCACTCGATATTTTGTTGATACAAATTGTTGTCGCAAGAATTTATTGTTTTGTTGAAAGAATTTGTAATATTGTTTTAAATTTATTGTTTATAATAACTTTCACAATTCGCAATAGAAATTATTTAGCTCGACATTTGACAGCACACCGCCTGATGTTAAGCCGGAGCACGATCTATGAATATAGGCGAATGCTACTACAGTTACATAACTGCAACCTGATCCCGAAACGCTACTTCACGGTCTGTATATTTGTAAGTGGAGGTAATACCGCGGATCGGCAGGCTGGGCACCACAGCCTACCAACCACTCTTGGACAACCAGGCCCGGACCAAATATCCGCCTTTTTTTATTAACATATGTTTAAATTAGTCAATATAATTATTAAATATTACAAATAATTACTATGAATAAAATTATTGGTCCGACAGGGAATCGAATGCGTAACGGACCTGTGCAAACCAATCCTGTCATAAATAGGTATAGGCCGAAGTTAATTCCTTATTCCTTATTGTTTAAATTTGATCGAGGTACATTTTTCTGGGTAGTCCTAATAGTCTGATTTTAAAATCTTTTTCGCCAATTTTTTTAGTAGACGTGCGATATAGAGACGGCGACTGAGACAGCCGTAAACCGCATTGGGTTTGTCTGCCTTGTCGACGTTCTTTGACGACTTCTTCCCAACGACTTTCCCTTACTAACCATCTAGGCAAGTTGAGGGCAAAGGTCGTGTCTCATTAAAAATATTGATTTAAAAAACATCTAATATTTGTTATATTCGTAAGTCAGGGCTGTTGTAACGGCCCTAAGCAACACGAGAGTTAAATCCCTAATGAACTTCGGTCACTAACGTTAACACACATTGTTCTTGTTTCCAAGTTGAAATGCCAGAACATGATTGTGCACATTTTGCCATCCTTCTATACACTGAAACTGGGATACAGGGATACGATATACAATGAATATTTCATTACAAACATGTGACTTGCACTTAATACTTCGAAAGTAGGTACTAACTCATTAAAATTTAACCTTTTTACTGTAAAAAGTATATTTTGAAACCAAAAAAGGTAGTGGAATGAAACATAAAGCATTTGTGAGAATCTCAGCGGGAAGCATTCATGTTCTAGTTAATTAGCGTCCGCTTATTCTGCGAGCCAGGCGGCTTAAACGGCTCCGGGTCTCGACCGCCGAACAACTCCAAGCACAGCGTTTACGAGGCATCGCCAACACTAACCAGATGTCGCACAAAGCCCCTGTTCTCGAGTTCGCGCCACCCACCCTCTAACAAGAATGTCGTAAAAGGAATTTCTTGGCGCCCTTATCGCTTTTCGAAATAAAACGTAGCGCGTCGCTTCGTACGTGTTTTATTACAACGCGTCTCCTTCGGGATTTATCTCATGGCCGTCCGCCACCCGATGCTGAACTCTTTTACATTCGAGTAATAGCTGAAAGAATTTCGCTTATGCGATTTGTTTCGTTGTGTTTCTTTCTCGCGAATGTAATTTGGTGAAGGTAACACGGCACGATTTCTTAGAATGTTTACTTTTGTTCAAGTCCCCGTGATTTATAACCTCTACAAGTGACAACCGTTTATTCTTTGATTCTTGCACATTTAAAATGACATTAATAGCTTTTAACATGCATATAATATCCAGTTATATATTACACATATAAATTGTCCTGTGACTTCTCTCATATAAATCAATTTACAGCAAGCGTGTTTAAATTCTAAAAATAAATTCAATGATCAATTGATATTCGTACCCTTATACATAGCTCTCACGGCACACTGTGACTATATCCATCTAAGGAATACTATACAGCTGTCAATAACATTCTACATGTCAAGTAAAAAATTAAATGTGTTTAAAAATATGAGTAAAGCATAAAAAGTTAACTGTTAGAATGCCATAAAACTTATTCTAATTTCAACGAAAGGATTGGTCATAACCCAAAAGCTCCATCCCAAAATATGGTTTCATCTATATAAAAATTTTAAACGATAATCCAGATAATCTTTAGTACAAATTACAGCATTTGTCACGCTAGCCGCCCGCGCCGAAACGTTGGCACCGAAGCTTCTCTACGTTCTGGAAAAGCTATCAATTTAAAGATGTTTGTTTTATTTAGTTTTTGTTGACGCACCCTCTCTTCGGGCTTACACAGCCGCCGAGTTTAACTACATTAAAATAAACAATAACTCTCTATTTATTGCTGCATTTTACCGCTGTCATAAGAACAAATTCTGTTGAGTTTATTGCTCTGTTAAAAGTCTTATTTACGTCTCATACGACTGAGGGACTCACGGACAAATCAAGTTAGAGTTCCTCTTGTTGTTTCTGAAAATAAATGTATCTGAATAGCTACGAGGCTTTTATACTTTGAACACGTCTCTAATTCAGTCGGGTAATATCCCCTAACCCAATTAAAGAAAGTACGTTTCAAGAGTCCAACAGGAAGAAGGGGTGAGTAATTGGGTTATTATGCAGCCGGAATATTGGTTATACTGAACTATACACCAACATTAATACTATAAACACACAAACAGGGCTTTCTAATATAATTTCAATTATTATATTGTCTCCAAACTGTACTTAATGATTCATAAACATTGATTATGTTATTATATTATTTACTTATTCAGGAAACTACAATGTGTGTGTTCCGGCGCGGCTTTCCGATCTTTAAACATCAATGTTAGTTTAAAATCATTTTAAGTATAACAAAGATCAAAGAGCAACCCAAAAAAATGTCCGTAAAATGTCAACAACAATAAAATGCTTAATATCGTTAAAGTGAGATAGGTTGTAAAAAACACACTTAAGTACCACGTGTTGTCGAGCCTTGAAGTTCGATGCATGATTTAAAATGAGGACGGACAGGGCTCTGTAGAGATTAATGATGAGAATATGTCAGATGTCAGGGCTGTCACAACTCTGCAGCTTGTTAGATTCGTCGCGCCTGCCAAGGGATCCCGATCCTAAATAGAGGTAACAAGTAAAAAATAAACGTAAACCTTAAACAGATTGTACAGGCCATACATTCACTTCGTGGCTTGTTTAATTCCCCCCTACCTTACCTAGAATCGAGTAAATTTTGTTTAAAAGGTTTGCGTGGAATATATTTAACACTTCTTTAGAGAGATCATTAAAGAAGAATTATTTTATCACATGACAAGAACGATACGTTTAAGTTTTGATAAATAAATACGAGAGCAAGGCCATAATTTTGGGATTATCTTTTTTAAACAATAACAATCGGAGTCCTAGCGAGCAAGGGAATGTGAGATAGGTCATGCTGTTCACCATTATTTTAAAAACTTTTTTATATAAATGTAAATGGTGTATTTCATAAATTAATGATTGGTCTTGTTGCGATACGTGGTAGCGCCAGCGAGACCAATCATTAATCTAAGGTTGTAATTATTAATAATTAAGTTTGAAGAGTGCATTCAAGTATAGGCAAGTTATTAATAATTCTGTAATGTTTCGAGAAAACTTTAAGCAAAGTTATTCCGCCGCTTCACGTCACCACCGTCATCTTTATTCACCATTTTCTGCTAGATGAAACACTAACGTGTTCATGATTCGTCTACTAAAGACATGATATAATTAATTAACTGTATGGACTAATTCCTTAGATTTTTTGAACATCATCCTTTATCTCGGGTTAAAAATCATTTATTTCGGGTCGCAAAACATGTATAAACAGTTTTTGCGAAGTATAAAATTATTGTCAATAATTTGTTGACATTTTCGCCTTTCGAAGTACCTACGTATAACAAATGAACAAAACATTGGTCGGTCATTGCTTATTACTATAAGGTCACAAGTGAGTACACACCCACAAAATTCTATAAATAAACGTCTTTGATAAGTAAACAACAGCATCAGTAGTTTGTTTGTTGTCAGTTGTCATATTATGCTCATGAAATGTTACATCAGTTCTAATTTGTTCACGTCCTAACATGAGAAATGGGTTCCAGTCGTCAATTTTCTTATTTATTATGAAATCTTATCTTGTACAGCCATATATTACGTAGTTTTACTTCAGCTATGATATTAACGACTAGTATAAGTGATTTTGTGAGCTTCACGAGTGAGCTTCAATTGGCACTAAAAGCTACACAAATTGGTTTAAGTAAAGTTTCAGTTACATCAACTCAGTCGCTTGCACTGAGAGCGTTATTGACACCGTTTGCCATTTCACGAATAATTAATTTCTACACCAGACTATTCCCAGTTTTCTTTTTAAGCCATATTAAATGGAAACTCGTAGGCCTTTTTAAACCCTCTACAAAGCTCATTATCACACGCGCTCCTCACACTCAAAGATTATGCTGATGTATTTAAATATATGCACCAAGAGAATTTTTTTTCGTAGTTGAAATTACCACATATATTTTGTAAGGCTTCTGTTAACCTTCTACGTTTCGAATATCCTTTTTTTCCATCCATAATGAAAGTACAGTTCCATCCGATAAAAAGAAGTTTACCTTTTGAATTTGTATTCTATGCAATGTATTTTCTGCTTTGAATTATGAAATGAATTCATTTGAATGAATTTAACTTATATCGTTTAATTAGTTCTAAGACATAGTTTTATAACTGTGCCATTGATCACGAAGATAATTGCAATTACTTTTATGCAGAAATAATAAAAGTAACTTAGGCTGAGATCTATAAAGCGTGCTCTGACTTGTCTTAGACTTCACTTTGAATAAACTTTGCTGTGTGTATGCAAAACAAAAACTTCGCATTGATATTTATAGTCATATTTGGAATCGAAACAATTTATTTAACCGCCGCAGTAAGAATAAATTAAATCTTGTGAGCGAAGGTTGAGTAAAGTCAAAGCACACTTTATAAATCTTAGTCCTATAAATTTAGTCAGTAGATAAACAATTAATATTTTTTTAATCTGTTTAATAATATCAGTTTCTATTTAATAGTAATTTTGTATAGCAGCATCGACTAGAGTTTGTTTTGGTGTAGACGTAAGGTGCAAGCGATCTCACGTGCGACCCCAACATTACTCGGGAAGAAAGTATAAATAAACAAGACTTGCTGATATCTGTCATCCGAAGCATTAGATTTATTTCGGCTTTAACGGAAGGTGAAGGACCGTAGCCCCCAATGATACCATATGCAAGGGAACAAAAAACATATTTGTCTCACTGAAGAGCTTCTCAAACATAAAAGTCGATGTTTATATATATATCTATATTTACAAGAAAACTAACTCTGAAACTTGTTTAATATTGTGAATTTACGGGTCGGATCCAGTCGCGTAAAAAGGCGTTTTTTCTTAACGAAAAACGGTAGCTTTTTGTTGAATTATGTTAATGTTGGAGTGACGCGGAAAGGGCAGGCTACCGATATTTAAATTTGCCTTTTGGATATTGGTAAAATGCTTTTTTGGAAGAAGTTGACCCTGTCTATTTATGGCACGATCGAAAAAACCAAAGCAACGTAAGTCGTTTCCATATTGATATTTGTACCTACTCTCTGTATTTCAGACATTTTTTATTATAAACGGCGAATGGTTAAGCTTGTTATAAAATACCATCCAACAAAGAATTTGTACGTCGCTATATTATTATTAGCCTAATATTCTTATAGAACTATTTCTTTATAAAATTAACGAAAAGAAATAGGGAAGTCTGACTGTGACCGTTAATTAATTTTGTACGTCCATTACAGGAGCCGACGAGGATTGCTTTACCCAATTATCTCGTATCAATCAAATTAATTTATCGCTTTTGTTTCGTTCCTTTTTAGAAATTCTCCCCTCTTTATTATTTAACATTAAATTATTATTATTAAGAAAAGATACCGAAAAGATATAATATGAAAGAGATTTATGAATAAGAAGTAAGCGGAAGGCTTAAAAGACCCAAAAGATTAAATCAGGAACATTCTCGAAAAGCAGAGGTCCACCTTAGAGCATGTTTAAAGAGAATTATGGATGTAAAGGAAGCTAGAGTGTCTTGTCGAGTGTGATCGTGGATTTATTTATAATTGTGACGCAAAATATGACAGCAGCCTGATTTAAATGACGCTTTGTTGTCTTTGTATTGTTTTTATTTAAAAGTTAATTAAGATTAATAGATCTATCTACGGTTAAGGTATGTGTAGAATATAATACTGAACTACGAATTGTTTGAACAATTAATACCAACAAAAAAGTGCGTAACAAAACAGTAATTTGAGATGAACGTGTGATAAGCGTCCGTTAGAAACATTATATTTTTTTTTTACATGAGTATCATAGCCGTAGAATCGTAGCCGCGGAAAATTGAAATTAATCATTTCTGGATTGAATCGACGATAAAATAAATGGAGCGTCGGATTTTAATAGATTGAATGGGATCATTGTTTCATTTTCGAAATTCGTGTTGATTTTATAATAACAATGAATAACTGTAGCAGTCGGATTATTATGAGATGGCTAACATTGAGTTTTAATACAACTGATTCGTGATTCGCTTCAATATTTTTCCATTAGAAATAAGATAATTTATTAATGATAACAAGTTACTTATAATTGCGATTTTATCTTGTTTTTATAAGATTATTGAAAGGTATCTAATGCCTGATTTCAAAAGTTATTCTTTAATTTTTTTTATTTTAGATGAAACATTATCAAACATATTTTTATTATTGTCATAATTTGATATTATTGTAATTTAACAAACACTATGCATAAGTTACTGCTATGCGTGAGTCCCGGGTTTAATTCCTGGTCGGAGCGAAAAAAATTCATAACATTTAATTGTAGTGTTTAATAATTGGATTTAATATTAAAAACTATATTTTTTGCTCCTGGTCTGGATGTTTAAGAGTGGTGGACGAACAGTTGGTGGTCTCTCGGATCAGGATCAGCTTAAAAGTTTCCGGTCCCAATTACGTCGGCAATTTGTGACTGCTACTATAGAATCGATTGCCTCCACTAGACCAAGCAATCCAATCATACGTATCATGTAAAGCAAGTGATATTATATGTCGAGACACAATAAAGAATTTAAAAAAACGACGAAAAGCTTTGACCTCATACGAAATTTTAATGTATTTAAGTTTTGTTAGTGTATTTTTTAAATGATGTATAGTCATTGTCGATGAATTTCAAAGGCTTCTAAAGCTGACCTAGCTATTAATCTAACACTGGAAAGTGGGTAAGTTTTAATGTGATGCTAAAAGCCATGTGGGTCCAATATACACGCAAGCGCTGAGCTATCGAGCTGAGACCAACTGTTGAGTGCCTCCACCCACCCTCGAATCTTGACGTCACCAAACGCCTCCTATTCACTATTACTCTATTAAGGGTTTTTGACTAAACTGTACATTTGCCGAACCGAACTTTTATTTCCTTTCCAGGCTTTTGCACTATGTAATACGAATACACGTATAATAGTATCGCACAAATTAAAATGCATTCTGTTCTTGCCCTGTTAGCAATTATACTTTAAAAAGTGGTTCATATAAATATTTCGTAAATCATTAAAGGTCTGGTGAGTAGTGGATTTCGTAGCCCAACTGGTTTAATTTAGAGTCCTTTGTGCAATTCTCTTCTATTGATTAATGCTTGATTATGTCGAAGTTTTAGTTCATTTCGTCAATTTGGTGACAGAATTTGGCTCACACTCCGGCTTAAAATCAAGCTCACTTTATACTGCTTTGTGACCCAGTATAAATTTTATAAAAAAAAATTAAATTGTAATTTTTCTTATTTTAAATGACTGTTGGTAGCAAGTGTACTACTAAGTATGATCATTAATCTTTTGCCAAATAAAATGAGTGCCAGGTGCTATTATTTTTGTGGGGCTAAAATTTTCTGGAAGTTGCCTGATAGATTTTACTTTTCTAACGACATTTATAATTTTCTTCTATCACGAATTGTTAAAATTAACCTTAAACTTACAATGCTGGAATAATGTTCACTTCAAAGTTAATACTCAATCACATTTGTTTGAATATTATTGTATTCTTACTTCAATATTTAGTAGTCAAGATTAGCAGGCTTCAAAATAAATTGTTCACTATGTTTCTGAGTCCGGAAAGTCCGAGGTAAAAAGGCGAATCCTACACTCTAGTTGAACCAAATCTTTAATACCGCCTGAAATCACGGCGGAAGTTAGGACGACGGTGGAAGAGAGTAGTGAAGAATATCAACGAGAGTCACGATCCTCAACACTAAGGGAACAACTGTAAAAAGTGAATTCTTCGCAGTGACAATTTTATTACTTATTAATTTTATTATAATATAAAAGTTATAACGGATATTTAATATATTTAGGTAAAGACATAGGCCTTCACTAAAAGCGGTTTGCATCCAGCGATACTGCTACCGGTTTCTTTTAGCTGGTCATCATACCACCCATCTTCTGAGTGGATATCCCATGCTGCGTTTGTTCATACAATGAAATAAAATGCAATACAATATCCTTCAGAAAAAATTAAAATTCCGAGTGAATAACAGCAATAAAACTCGACGGTAGCTGTGTAATTTTAATTATCATGTATTAAGAATTTTATGAACATGTACTGTTATTTTTCAAGCGTGGTATGAATTATATTACGAAACGGAAATATATTGTTCAGACTCTTTGTTTTTAAGTCGTAGAATCTTAAATCTATCCAGGGAAGGCGCGTCTGGTGTCTGGCAGTGCAATGGACACGCAAACCGAGATCTTTCATATATGTTCTTTGGTCGACCTGTTTCTATGGTATAAGCACTTTATTAGCCTAATACTGTTCGTATTTTAAACTGTTCATTATGTACTCGTATAGTTAGGCTATACCTAAGTTAATATCTTAATTACTTCAACATTCTTTCCATTTTCGGCTATTATTTCCATTTTATAAGGCTTTTGATCGCAGAAGTAAATAAAACAAACATCATCTATGTATGATTGTACACCGTCTTAAGTATGTCTCCGGCATTGTCAGTATGTGGTCCGCCACTAAGCTCTAATTAATTAGTTTTGTTAGTAGTCTCGAAAGAAGTCATACACTATGCTGAGTGAAAAGCCACTTTAGTACATATGAGTGCTTTATATTCGCACTGAATTTTTCTCCCTCTAAAAGCCTGGAGCTTTGTAAAACAATATTCTATAGGAATTCCCACTTTATTGCGTGACTTGCGGAAATTAATATCAACGCCCACAGGATATAGAATTGAACGTTCATCCCACTGGTAAATCTGTTCTCATTACACGTTAAAATTAACAAACAGCTCATTTAAATAATGGCACAATGTATTAAAATGAAACGTATTATTATGTTATAATATTTTCTTAGATTTTGCGCGAACGTTAATTAATGAATTAAACAAATTTTATGCGGCTTACTGTCGCGTTTATTTTGGTATTGATTTCACAATTTTATTTTTTATTTATTAGGTCCCTCCGTGACCACGCAAAGCTCTCAAAACGTCGGAATAATAAAATAAAAATAAAATTGTAAAATAAGAACCAAAATAAACGCGATAGTAAGCCGCATAAAAAAAAATTAATTCAGTATTATCATGTTGCTTATTACAAAACAAATATCTCAACAGCTTACAATCAGGGCTTACGGAATTTTTTGCCATTTCATTAGACCGATTTGATCGACTTCACAGCGGAGAATGAGCTGGTATGGTCTAACAATTTATAAGAATAATGTGACTACTTAATAGTCAACTCAACCATCTAACTACTTCTATTCTAGTATAGGCATAGGCGCTTATCTGACTAGATTCCAGCGGTAGTAGAGATGTGCAAGAGGGGTGACACGTGAAAGAAAACGCAGGAGTACAGGAGTAAAGCGCTAGTAGATCTGTAAAGCGTAGTAGATCTGTAAGGCGACTACAGCCTGAAGCGCAGCTGGACCTCCACTTGTAGCAGCTCTTCATTCCAGTAGGAGTCAAATGTCATTACAACAACAAAAAAATGATTCATTGACGTTTCCTAAAGATTGTAAAAAAAACTTTGCTTGTTTTTTACTTTGAAAAATTATTCCTCATAATACTGGAGCCTGTTTAAAAGGCATCATTATGATTTTCCGTCACAATTTTTTTAAGTATTGACATCACCCCGTCAAAACTTCTCCCAGAATAATGGATTTTATTAAGAAGAGGGTCGCACCATTATTTGACACGTTTCGCGTCGTTGAATCTGTGTACGTTACTCCCGGCCACAATTTATTTCAATTTATTTTTAAATTTTATATCATGAAAAGACATTGACATGACTAACACATATCGATCTTAATTAATAAATATTGTGGTCCCTTTTCAAATATTGAATCAAATATGAATTGGGAACGTGATTTCATTTTTTGTGTCTATCAACTTTTGTGATCTTTCATTTGAAAATTAATTCAGATACCTATATTGTGGGTATTAAATATTTTTTATCAATTGATTTATAGACATTAACGACGTACAGTGAGCTGCAGAAAACTATTTAATTTGAAAATCTAACTATTTAACGAAATAGTTATTTTAACAACTTTTCCTCAAAGGTCAGTAAACTAAATCAATAGACCTAATAGCCGGCTAAGCCTCTAATAGACATTTGGTTTAGTTAATTAAAAAGACATGTACACGATGTCAAAAAAATAGATCAGAACATCTTTATTTTTCATTTCTGCTTTACAAACGTCCTTTACCCTGAGAATCATTTTTAGGGCTTCACTTTTCATTTAGGCATTGGTCTGCAACAGTTTATGACGCAAAATAAAAATAAATACTTCGTATCGTCACTGCTTTTGTAAACACTTAACAAAAAGTTGGCGGATGAAATCCTAGTTCAATCGCGTAACTTATTTAGTGGCGCTAACTCCTTTTATATTTTTAACAGCCCTTTATGCAACTGACTCTTAATCAAAAAGTTCTTGAAAATTTGTTAAATTAAAGATTTCTATTAACTACCAATCCAAGATCACATTAGCATTGAATGTTAAAATCAAAACAACGTTTCAAAAACGCAAACAAACAATTACTTCTATTATTATATCGTGTATAATCTTTGCGACTATTTACTAGGAGTAACATTGCGTAACACGTATTTCAAAGCGTTTAGGTAAAGTCATGTAATTTGTCTTAATAGCGTAACCCGTGTTGTATGTCAGTCTCTCAAATTTAACTCAGTAAATATGTTGTACATACATAATAGTGTTGGTTAAAGGTGATGTTATTCCCAGATATTTACGACTTTAATATGTTAAACTAAAACTTCAAACACTCCTTTGTTTGTGTAATCTTCCGCTTAATAAATATTCATTTAACTACATAGACGCATTTTAATGCTCTTCTATTCTAGCCATTTATATTTATTCAACCGACTACTAACTAAAAATAATAATCTCTTGAATGTGAAATAATGAGTTGTTTATATAAAGCCATTACTAATTTATGAGTTACGATAGATAGTGATAAATGACAATTACGAGTCAAAATGTTGCGTTAAACAACGGATGAAGTGATGTTATCAATTGGTAAACGGTATTGTCACACATGAAGTTGTACCAATATATTAGAGACCAAATGAGTTCTTCCTTCCACCGGATTTGGTAGTTCCCCTCGACGCTACGTCCCGTGCTGGCACCGACAGCGTTAGGCTATATATGATGGGAGTCGATTATACGTGCGTGCTCGGAATCGGTATGTGCTCATTAACCCGCGCCGCCCTATTCATTACTCGCCGTCTGAATAACTAATGACCGTCGCTCCACCAAGAGCAGTTATTTTCAATGAAATCGTCTTAGGAGTCGCTTAACCCGCTCGCTTCGGGAAGTAGAGAGGAGATGAACGCTGACGAAGTATTAGCACGTAGACAGATATTTAATAAACAATATTCGTGAGCGGGATAGCTTTATTAAGTTTTATCTAATGATAAGTTGTAAGCAAATTAAATTAACTAGAACTTTCTATTATCATCTTCTAACTGTTCGAATTAAATATGTTTTTTATTGTAGATGATTTATATTATTTAGTCGGAGAACACCCTCGTGAGTTTTCCTCGATTAACGCATCCATTCATATCAGATTTATAAATTTCTCTCATCAATTTATCCATTAATAAATACTCGTATTTGTTATATTCAATCAGTGTTCCTAATCATATTTAATAACTGTTAATTAAACTTCTTTTGTTTTCATTCTAGTATGGAAGTGGTGGCATTACGTCAACATGCGGCGGTGCTCGAGTGCCAACGGCATCGTCTCCGGCTAATACGGCGTCTTCATCATCATCCAATACGGGATCTGCTGGAGGCACCCGTTCAACCAGCTTGAGCACTGCACCGCCTCCACCAGCCTCATCTGCATCAACTATAGGCATGGGTGGAGAGCAACTCAGCCGCACAAATCTCTACATCCGAGGCCTCAATCCCAACACAAGTGATAAGGACCTCGTGCAAATGTGCCAAATGTAAGTTGATTTTAATGTAAATTATTTATTTATAATTAAAATTATTTTAAATATTAGTTGGTCGCCATAGTGACAGCGACTGAGGCAACCGTAAAATGTAACAGTGTTGTAAGTCGTTGTCGCTCTTGAATTTCCCTTTGCTTACAAGAAGCCCCTTTGGCCGCATAGTGACGGCGACTAAAGTAACCGTGAATTGAGTCGTTTCTTTTCAGTCGTCGGCACTCTTGCTTACCATCAGTTGTTGAGTCACATTTAAAAAAAAACGACGTCACTTTCAGGTATGGTAACATCATATCCACCAAAGCGATTTTGGACAAGAACACAAACAAATGTAAAGGTAATAAAAATTGATCTTTAAAGAGTGTAATTAAAAAAATAATAAAATTTTAAATGTAAGGAACTATCAAGTTATAGGTATTTATATGTATTAAATATAATATAATTTTTAATGTGTATATATAATATTGATATTTAATTAGCGACATGTGTATTATACTAATCGTACATTAGCTATGGTTATTATAAATCTAAATTATTGATTATTAAATTATTTTCTAGAAAACCATATACCTTCATTAACTAATTCATCTATGGTGAGAAATTTTCCAACTTTTGCACGAACACTAGTTGTTTTCAATTTTACTCATCGTCGCCATTTTGAATCCGTTATCATTGTTTTTACACGTATCTAAATGATTTTTCTAATTCTTTATGTAGTAACACTGTTTGCACTTAGCACCGTTTCATAAATTATGATTTCCTAACATGAAATATATACACTCACAATTTCGTTAAAAATACATTACTGCTACAATTGAATTCACGCTATTTTTCTTATATTTATAATAATATATTTATATTTCTTATATTAGATATCATAAGCATGTTTCATATTACGATAGTTCCGAATATTTATTTTATTTAACTTAATATATTTATTATATCTAATTTAATGTTTTAAAATGAATTTAATTTAATTTTAATGTTCGCAGGATATGGTTTTGTAGATTTTGAAACAATAACTTCGGCCGAAGCAGCTGTTAAAGGATTACAAGCTAAAGGTGTTCAGGCCCAGATGGCTAAAGTGGGTATATGGTTCCCGCGTAGTCTGAACCGTGTACGTTGTGCATGCAAGTAATACTATGACTAACAGCCTGCTCCTAACCGCAATCTCGATAACCACTATTGACTCCCCTAAACCTTTATCCCGTCTAACCTTTCGTTATCCCAAAAGCTAAATCGGTACGTTAAACATGATGTCTATTAATGTTATCTAAATTATTATTTTTATTTCTCAATAAGCAGAGGCTTTTTTAAATGACATCTCTCCTCGACTTGTCTGATAATAAGCAAGGGAGTCCAATTACGCTGACGACTAAAAAAACAGATTCAGTTTACGGTTGTCTAACTTTATGCATTTTCTGCCAGTTAACCTCTGCGTCAAGAATTGCATTTTATACATTGTGAGTATCAAGTAGGTATTTATTATAAAAAAAGGTTCTAAGCATGTGCTAGTCAACCTGAAAAATGTAAAATATATATGTATATATAACCTTTCCGACCCTCACCTATTTTCCGACCTGGTTGTTTGTCTTTCCTCAGCATTCCCTCTTCCTTCTAGCTTTAGTATTTATTTATAATATGTAACTGGAAGGCTATATCTTAATGGGTATCTAAAGGCATCTTCTACCTACGTATGTATACCTACTTACTATATCCTAGCATAACCCCATAGAACATGTAAATGATACATAGTTGCATTGTGGATCCCTTTGCATAACGGGTGTTTAATTAGATAAGTACAGTTGATAAAATCTACTAATAATATCAAAATTACTTAAACTCTATTAAACCTGATACTTTCTAGATAACCATTATGTAACAATAGGTATTCAATAAACTAACATACATCACGTTCATTGGATACAGTCGGCTAGTGCCGACAGAATAACAAGCACGGCTTGTAAGTATTCCTAAAAATGTAACGCCATCAACGCAAATATAAACGCTTACTTATCTACTCTAATACTAACATCTTTATTGTCGTACGCTTTAGCATAAACCGATGTAATTATCCGCTATTGGGCTCTGGAAATTTCTATGCTTTCGATATTTGAAATCGCAGTGTGTACCAGCTTTATTAAACGTAAGCTGATGGCTCACTTTGACATCGACCTTATAGTATTAGCTCGATTCGCTGATTTACGCCAAGCTGGCTTCAGTGTCTATAGATATCTATGCAGGCTTCAAATTATTATAAATTATCCGAATTCTATTCGCAATTGGCATCATAGAGGTTAAGTAGGCGACACTGAGGATTAGTTAGTTTGGGTGATTTGAAACTATTTGTACATATCGGGCCGGTTTGATAAATTGCATGAGAGGTCGATAAAAGCATCCACACTAACAACCACTACTAACCAAACGTACAGTTCGAATTCAGACAAAACTATTATATATATGTTTAAGCTTACAAGAAGGTTACTTTATCTGTGCCCATCTTGGGCATTTATCCCCTTACAGCAACAAGAGCAGGATCCAACCAACTTGTACATGGCTAATCTGCCGCCACACTTCAAAGAGACTGACGTGGACCAGCTCTTGGCTAAGTTTGGACAAGTGGTCTCCACGAGGATCCTCCGCGACACTCAGGGCCATAGCAAGGGTGTTGGCTTCGCGCGTATGGAGTCACGTGAGAAGTGCGAGCAAATCATCCAGGTAAATGCATAATCAAATTTTCTTTATTGAAACGCTACATCTGACTTCGACTTGCCCGGTAGTAATCAACGGGAGTTCCAAGAGCGCCGCCGACTGAGACAATTGTTAAAATTTACGATTGCCTCAGTCGCCGTCACTATGCCGGCCATAAACAAAAGAATGACTTATTTTTTTTGTTGGGCTTGACATGACATCAATCGAAAATGGGCACCACTGCTTGCCACTCTTAGACAACCAGAACTGGAGCATTATCAGCCTCTTTTGGTTAATATAAAATATGTGTTATATTTAATTTGAAACAAATCTTTGCTCCGACCGTCAATCAAACCCGTGACTTTACACGTAACGGTCTGGCGATTTAACCAATGCGTCTCTGTGCGTTATTTTACAAATATTATAATTAAATCTTTGCACCAACCGAGAATCGAACCTTGTACAACAGCAAACTCATATCATTTTTGCTCTATTACAGATGTTTAATGGGAACCCAATAGCTGGTGCCAAGGAGCCATTGCTGGTGAAGTTTGCTGATGGCGGCAATAAGAAGAAGTCCCTGTACAAGCAACAGGACAACGGCATCAGGTCATGGAGGGACACCAACGATTCTGTTGCACAGGTAAGTAATTATTAAACTAACATGAGATTGAAGTTGCGTGACTTAGTCGCGTTTTAGGATCAGCTTGTAAGTTGCCGGTTCCAACTAGGCCGGCATTGTGGATGTGACTGCTACATGTAGTTATTTAACCGTACCAGCCGTCACCTTCATTCATGGAACGCACTCAATCTTAACATCAAGCGGGGTGCAATTAAAAACAGATAGTTTATGAGATAGTTGGCTGGTATAGTGACGGCGACTGGGGCAGTTGTGAAGTGACGTCGTTTTTCAGTCGTCGGCACACTTTTCTTTTGTAACACAAAATCTCACCTCGTCCCGCCTGATAATAAGCAAGAGGCGGTCCAAGAGTGACGACGACTGAGTAAACCGAGTTTATTCACGGCTGCCTCATCGCCGTCACTATGCCGACCAAAGGTGCGTGAATCCTTCACGCATCGCTTGAAGGATCCAAGGTCATAGGATGGAGAAAACACATGCAGGCAAAGCATTCATTCCACTTGTCGATTGATCATCTTGGACCTCCACTTACTTATTATAAGCTGGTCAAGGGCAGATTTTTTTTATTGTGACTCGACATATGACAGCACCCCTCTTGATGTTAAGCCGAAGTGTGGTCCATGAATGAATGTCACTGCTACTACAATTCAATAACTGTGAGTAGCAATCACATCCACTATGCCGGCCTAGTTGGAACCGTCAACTTACAAGCTGATCCCGAAACGTGACCAAATCACTTCACGGTCTGTAAACTTGTAAGTGGTGGTGGTACCCCGGATCGGCAGACTAAAATAAAAAATAATATGAATAAATAAGTTACAGATACTATTTTTTTGATGAAATATTGATCATCTGACATATTATAGGCAATAAGCGTTGGTGGAATGTACGGCAGTGCTGTGAGCGCTGGTGGTGCGAGTGGCGAATGTGCTGGTGTTTACCGCAGCGGCGTATACGGAGTAGCTGCCTTCCACCATCACCAGCTCCATCATCATCACCCAACTGCAGCGGCCTGGCTTGCCCCATACGCCACATTGATACCACCAGCTCATCCACCTCATCCTCAGCATTTACCCATTGACTCGGTGCCTAGCCAATATGTGAGTATTTTATATTTTTTTTACTAACACGCTTTTATTAGCTTGACTTGTATGCCTGTAAGACGTATGTAACTATGTAACAGAATTTTTCAAATTATCTTTCACTCACTTCTAAAGGTCTGAATGACTTTTTTCGGCCGCCATAGTGGCGGTGACTGAAGCAACCTACTAGTACACACTCTACCTTTTAATTCACATTGTCCTATACTTAGGCGTGTTTTTTTAAACTATAGTTTTAATATTTTGTGAAAGCAAATTTTTTTGAAAATATTTTCGTGCTCAATGGTAACTAAGATTAAAATACGATCAATCAATCAAATTGTCACGTCTTTCCAAAGGGATATAGTTTTTTTTCAGTCGTCCGCTCTTTTGAGCCATTCCTTGCTTACCATCACCCTTACCATGTTTTGATCAGCGGACCGACCGCTCAACTTCAATGGGAATGAAAATAAAGTTCATTCCTATTTGACAAAAAGCTACGCGGTCGCTATTAGTGAGAAAAACAACTTTTATTCTTTCGGACAATGAGCTTCAACGAGCTTGAACTGTCAATGAAATGAACATCGATTCTCAGTGTGTTGCGCGGTCGCAATTTTAATTTTGAAGCTCATTAATGAAGTTAAATTGTCAAAATCAAGCTCATTGTCATTTAGTTACGCGGTCGGCACGCAGAGTGGAATTCTTATTATGTTTTCTAAATTCCAGGTCAATTGGGACAATCTAAGGCCAGAAAATGAATTATACGTGAGTATTCACAGTCAATTATTGGTGTGGAGTGTTATTTAAATGCCCAAAAAAATTATAGTAAATCATAGCATGTATTATACCATTGAAATTAATTATGCATTATTAATAAAGTAGTAACCAGTTGTGCCCAGTCACCGAGCCGAGTTAGTACAAGTATACAGACTGTAAAATGACTTAGTCGCGTAAAATGCCGATTCCAACTAGGTCGACAGCTACTTAGATTTATTTAACTGTAGTAACAGTAACTTTCATTCATAGACCACACTCTAGCTTAACATCAGGCGGGGTACTGTCATATGTCGAGTCACAATAAAAAATATAAACAACTATAGTAAATATACACTTTTTAAATACAACTCAGAATTATCAAATAGTCTTCCTATTTGATCGTTTAATGACCGATTAAGCTAGCGCACGATGTAATACGGATTTATCTCAAAACTAGGCCGGCATAGTGCTATCACTGAGGGAATCATAAACGCTTTTTCAACGTTAGCGACCAGCAAATGAGGTCACGTACGAATAAAAAAAATTTGATTGCTTCTAATATTTCTATTTGCGTAACCCTTCAACTTTCCTTACAGCGTAAGCCTTAAAAGAATGTGATTGTAAAACGTAAATAAAAAGAGGTGTCATACGTTTTATGGTAGCTTTAAAATATTTAGTTTATATCTGTTTTTTTATATATTAAATCAGAGGAACTATTTCAACTATTTTTGAAAATTATAATTTTGTGATATATTATAAGCAACATCTTTATTTTATTAGATTTTTTTTCAAATGCCGTGAACCGTTTATCAAATAAAAATTTAATTTAAGACAAAAACTATAAGTCTGTCTCCTCTTAAGTGAAATGCAACGTATTGCAATATCACCGACGTTATATGATGTTTTGTGTGAGCTGTGTTGTAATAGTGATTACTTGATATGTTACAGTACTTCACCCATCCTTACCAGTACTTCGCTGGGCCGACACCGCCGATCATCCCGATGCCTATGGACAGCGAGCACGCATCCACGGCTGCCTCCCCGGACGAGGCCTACCAGTACCCACCTAAGTAGGCCGCACGGACGACACGCCACTTCAGCTGTACACGAGCCAAAAATCAAAGCAACTGTGACTTTTAACATGTTAATTTGTTTTAGTTTTAATTTGCGACCGCGGCAGACCTTATCGAATGCTCTTATATATATGTTGACTAGATCTCGTGGTGCTTCGGCTTTCCGTGCATTCCGAGTGTTTCCGCTTCTCGCGTCGCATGTTCCATTCGCTGTGATGATTGATCCTTTGATGAGGTCTCCTCTCGGTCCAGGTGAGGATTTGATGTATAGATAGAGCTTCAATTTTAAAATATGTTTTTACATTTTAATTTTATTATTGTTTTATGAAAATTTAATTTTAAGATTTTAGGCAAAAGTTGGATTATGTTGACAAGATTTATTTAAGTTAGTTAAGTATTTATTTTAGTATAGTTTAATTTTCTTTATGGAACTTGTCCTTGGGCGGGCATTATGAAATTTTTATTTTAGAGTCAGTGTCATATAAATTATTAAGCCGGTCACCAAAATCAACATTATAATTGATTTATTTATAATAATACATCACAAGGAACGTGTGCAATGACGAAATGAATATTTTGGTATTTGCAATCGGGTGTAAAACAATACTGAACGCTGTGTATTGTTGTGGTCATATCATGATAATAGGAAAATGGTGTAAAATAGGAAACCTAATGTGTAATAAAAGTGCACTAAAGTATAGCACTTAAAACGATAATATAAAATGAATAAGGAAGTTCGGAATTCAACATTTACTATCAAAGATAGTGAAAAGAAAGAAAAACGTTAAATTTACCAAATTTAAGTACGCTTACTCAAAGTATTTTTTTGACGTTTTTATTTTGATTTTTTGTCTTAGAAACCAACATTTCGCAAGTTTTGTGATTGATAGATAACTGTAGAAATATGGTGCAAACGTCCGAAATTCGTAAAATATGAACAAAGAGATCGGGCAGCTGCCATTAGTTATTATGCTTCATTATGCACGAATTTGGTGCTTTAAACATGGGGACTATTATAAAGGTAACAGTATTATTTAAATAATATTCGCTAACTGTCTTCCAAAGAACATAATTTTGTGAGGAAAAAGCATTTACATTAATGCCAGCCCTAAATAATTCATTCTTCCATAGTTTAATTTTTGCAATTATATTGCATTAGAGAATGATTTCTTAACAAAATGACATTAATCTGTTAAGGATAATCACGATAAATGTCACTGGAACGCTTTTCAATCGTAATACGAGTATGCCAAGTAACATTTGACAAGTTAGACTCGTGCCGGAGTTATTGCCCCACAGCAAGCCTGTGTCCACTGCACGCTAGTCATTTGTCAAATGTTAAGAAACCTCCTTTATAACCCACAAAAATGATATAACAAGGGCTGAGCAATATGGTCCTGTGAGATATAAAGTCAAAATAAGCGCTGTCACTATTAACATTAAGCAATAAGCAGTTGTAGTCTATTTATAAAATTTACGAGTCTATACAATTTTTCATACGTTAGACCATCATTATATTTTAATGTGTGATTAAATAGCGTGATCCTTTTTTGAGAATCATGTTCTGTTTGAACAATAGATGTTACTTAGTAGATGGTTGCACATTCCACTAGTGAAACGTGAAGTTAATTTCCAATTTATTTGACATTCTAAAAATTAAAAGGATTCGAGATCCAACTAAACGCCGTATTGGTGTAATGAGCACTTTTTTGTACCAACACGTAGATTTTGGGTACTTTACGACTTTATATAAAATTTGATATTTTTATATTAAATATATATATATATATAATTATACATGGATATGTATACATGTATACACATTGTTGTTGGGTACGGTGAAGCCTACATTTAATATATCGCAACCGTTTAATACTATTTTGGCACGACAAGTTTCATCAGAACCAAAGTATACAAATCATTAAATTCGAGTAAGAAGTAGGAAACTATTTATACAACCCAGGGACTGAAAACTAGTTAAATATTTGATATATTAACTATATTTTACTGAAGATGAGCGTTGACGCGTTCGTTCAAAGCGTGCGCCGTGATGTAACCAAAAGTGATTTTTGATAAACTAAACAATACAGGAAGTATGAGACTAGCGAGGCGCAGGCTTTGAACGGAACTGTAGTTTTTTGATTCAGTAGTCATCTAACAGTTTCGTCGTTTTGTTCTAAACAAGGCTGAATGTTTTGATGTGTAAATACATATTAGCAAATAACGCGAACGACACTGTAAAATACCACACACGATTGTTTTACTTCGAGGCAATGCATTCGGTACTTAAATCTGATCAATGAAACTTTAGCGGTAGTCGAGAAAACCCCCAGCGGTACCCACACGTCGAGTGAGTGAGAACAATACTCTTCAATGATCAGTTCGCCTGATCGAGCCAAATTTATTGAACTGATGTTAAACCGCCTTTCTCATGAAGAACGACCATGGAATGATATCGTACCAGAACATTAGGTATGTTAGACTTAAGTAGATGTTCGCTGATCGATGTATTTGTTGGTCGAGTGTTCGACGTGTCACTCTAGCTTCCTACATAAAAACAGTCTTCCGATTAGATATTTTCTCAACGTTGCATTTAAATTTTTGATGTTGCGAAGTAACGATTTATAATAATGTAGATTATATTTTTGATTGTACCAAAATTTTGTAGATTTGTGTTATAAAAACTTGATCTTATCATTATGAAAAGGTCAAGTTTTTATTTAAAGGGATTATTTTTAAACTCCCAAATAATATTGAATGTTATTTTCATACGTCACATTGTTGAAATAAGGTTGAAACTGCTAATAAATGAAGTTATACAATATAAATAAAGTTTATACAACGAAATTGAACATCGCAAATTAACTTTATTGACGCTTAAATTTGAAACTTTAATTCATTTAATTTAATTCGGCCAAAACGCTACCCCGATTTAACCAACATTTAATCGTAATCAAGAAAACATCTTTATTTATTAGTGGTTTCTAGCCTTAAACGTTTTTCATAATAGAAGTCAATGAATTTAATAACAGCTAAAGTATACTATTTAATTGCGTTATAATTTAAAACAAATACGCTTCTTTTAAAGCAATATTGTAAGTTATATTCAGTAAGGTAGTGCCTTCAGCTTTCTACAAAACAGCAATGTTACAACAAAGCTATGTTCAAGTATATTTATAATAAGTACTATCCTCGGCAATTGCTAATGCGCTAGGATCGTGACGTCACACGACTGGGTCACTTGATAATGACGTTGCACTGTACCAGCATTGGACAATACCATCACTGAGGCAGCCATGAACTAACTTGGTGGTTTCAGTCGTCGTCACTCTTGGATCTCCTCTTGCTTATCATCAGGCGGGTCGAGGTCAAATGTCGTGTCATAAAAAAAACCGTCGAATTGTAGAATTATTTTGTCAGTGTGTTATTCTAGGCAACCATAGTGGATGTTAGTTATTTAACTGTACTGACAGCCATCTCACTCCGCACTCCAGCTTAACATAGGCAGAGTGATGTTCATATGTCGAGCCACAATAAATATTTAAATACATACGATGCGTTGAAGTTAAACCTCGGTCGCATGACGTCATAGGTTGACTTCAAGTTTTGTTACTTTGTCAAGGTGCCAGCGCATTAGCAACAGCCGGGGATATTATAGGTCAACATGCGGAGACAATGCATTTTCACAATGTGAATATTAATGTTCCTAGTTGAACGCACTTCAACATTCTTAAACATGTGTGATATACATATATATCTACCTTGAGTAGCATAAATGCTCACATTGCAAGCATTAGAGATAGAGACGCCGTACTCTTAAGAGCACAATGTTATTGAGGAACCAAGATAGAAATTGGAAACCAAAAGGATACCATGTTGAAAAAAATAGAATTGAATTCATTGTAGTTTTTAGTTCGGAGTAAGTAAATGTTTTTTGAAATTAAGTCATTTATGAATTAAGTGAACGCATATTGTTTGGCCGCGTCGACTGCGACGCGACAAGGACCCATACACATGGAGGACTAGGCTATAAACATGTAAACTAGGTTAAGCTATAGTTAGGTTAGGTTAAGAAATGAAAAATGTTCGACGCTAAGTTAGATAGAGTAGTTTTGCCCTAGCTTTATTTTCTAATGATCGGTGGACCCGTGAGTGTTGATGGCGGGCTCGTAGGGTAGTTTCCTTTGTTAGTTTATTAATTTACTTTGACTGGACTGAAGGCCGCCAACAGCACGTACGCGTCCTCTTTGTCACAAGTAATCGTAAGTTTCCGTTAACACATTTGCTTTCACCTGTTTCGTAATGTAGTCGATTGGAGAGGAAATTTTTGAAAATTCAAAATCACTCCGAAGTCGATACCAATGTAATTGTCCAGTGTGTATTAATTTAGTGTGGTGTTCTACCCAAGAGACTAGTCTAGAATTGTAGTATAGTTTAGTTAGATTAGTTAGGTAGCCTAGAAATACGAAAAGCAAAAAATAAAAACTTCATAAAATGTAAAAAAAAAACAATTGAAATTGTCGGTAAGAAAGATTATTTTTAAGGGACATGTTGCTTCGTTGTGTTTTGTTTTCGTTGTAATATTTGGCATAACTATAATAATAGTGTATTAAGGCAATTCTCGCAGAGAAAGAAGCACATAGGAAGGAATGTATTTATTTTGTTACAAAATGTTTGCAAGTTTCTATTTATGCTATGAGCATTATTTATGTGAGCCGCGGTTATTCATAGTTATGCTAAATGGGACTAAAAGTAATATATAAAATTAATGGTACTAAGGAGCATGTTTTATTGTGACCTGTCACGTTCCTTTGCAATGGACATATTTTGTAAGAGCAATGATTGAAATAAAACAAGCGAAACCAAATCAAGTTGTTTTTTATTGTATTTTAATACCACACACTACTTCCCACAATTATTACACAAATAATAAATATGAATTCAATTACAGATGATAATTTTATACGGATTATGCAGCATAGGGTAAACCAGTAACAAAATGGAAAAATATTTCTACATTATTTAACAAGTTTTATTTATCTTTGAGAACTAAAAATTTGCTCCGGATCCGATTGTCTCTAGCTAGGAGTGGCAAGCAGTGGTGAACAATATACCGATTATAACCAATCCTTAAAAATATATTTTATTAACCTTATCATCATCAGCCAGAAGGCGTCCACTGGTGAACATAGGCCTCCCCCTTAGAACGCCATTTCGAACGACAAGATGCCAGTTGCATCCACTGGTTATTCGTGACTTTTACTATGTCGTCGGTCCACCTAGTGAGAGGCCTATCCACGCTGCGTCTGTCGCTTTGTGGTCTCCACCTTTCTTCCCTATCGGTTCTTCGAGCGATGTGGCCAGCCCATTGCCACTTCAGCTCGCAAATCCTACGAGCTATGTCGGTAACTCCGGTTCTTTGGCGAATATCCTTGCTCCGGATTCTATCGACCTCTCTCCATTGCACGCTGAGCGACTCTGAGCTTTTCCAACAGGCCAACATTTAGGGGCCACGTCTCAGTGCCATATGTCATCACTGGTTAAAGACCCTTGTCTTTAGGCACAGTGAGATGTTTGACGAGAAGACATAACGCAATTTCCCGAACGTCGCTCATCCGAGTTAGATTCTTCGAGCGACCTCGAATTTGGACCTACCTAACTGGACAATGTGGTTTTTTAACCTAATAATGTAGAAATATATTTTTTCTAATTGATTACAGGTTATCATATTTTATTTTCTTCGCAGCATAAGCCTTTTAATTGTTATATTTTATCTAGTATAAAATATAACAATACCTTTATATTATAAAAATACACGCGATCTACAATGATTTTGTAATATAACATAATACTACTATAGTACAACGGTTTTTTTAAGGCAACTAGTTCACAAATCTTTACAAAATCACCACACGACTCCAAAGCTCCTTAGGTTAAGACCTGAAAAGAATTATATGTGGTTATTATTATTACTGTCACTTTTGCAGGAAACGAGGTACACACATCGACATGTTAACCCATTTCTATAAATGAACACTAAAATAAAATAGAAAGAACAATTACAAATAAGTATAATATATTGCAGCGACACCATGTTAATATGGGCTACAGAGCGAAACGGGTTTTAATGAATGTGCCCAAAAGCGGCACTAGCGCCGCCATCTTGTGAGACGACATCATTTAACAGAAATTGGTGACTAATATTCTTGCAGAGATGGACATTGTCATTTTGCGATCATTTTACGTATTCATGATGCTAAAAGTTATAGGAAGTAAAAAACATAACTTCGAGAGAAACTGTATGCCTTAATACGTAATATTTAACCATCTTATGTCTATAATTTATAATGCTACCTACATAACACAGCAGTGCTATAGGCTACATTGTCGCGTTATTAAATGACCCTTTTTTATGGGGAAATCCTCATGGATAATCCTGGTTTCTCGGAGTAGTAACCAGGATTATGCCGAACTCATACTGGCTATAACACCACGCCACGGTGGCCATCTTCATCACAAACGCTGGAGATTAGGAGCTGGGGTATATTCGTTTAAATGACCCTAACACAATGGCAAAGAATAACGTCTATGTACAGTAAATTATTTATAGGAGTGCGCCCTCTAGTATTGCTTCTTTCGTATTGCTTTGTAAGCGCACTAAAATCAATTAAGAAATTTTATTTAATACTTACAATAATTATGCTTTGGTAAGTGCATGTTTAGATTTGAATATTCTAAGCGTATTGTCACAACCACCGCTGATTAGGAACATGGGTTCTGACCAATCACAGCACAGGACTTTGTCTTCGTGACCCGTTAGTTCGTAGAGTGGGGTGCGGGGGCTGAAAGAAATCAGTATTATAATCACAATGAGAATACAGGTAGGCCGGCATAGTGGATGCGATTGCTGCATTCTTCTCTGTGGACTTCGACTTGCCCCAACGACTCTAAATTAGCGACCGTGGTGTAGTGGCAGTGCAATGGTTACTCAAACCGAGAGCACGAGTTCGAAACCACCCGCCGATACCAATGTGTCTTTGATGTATGTACTTTGGTTGTAAAAAAAAATAGTTTACGGTTGGCCTAGTCACTTACACTATGTCAGATATAGATGATGGAGAAAACATATGAAACAGTCGATTGTTTATCAAAGAACCATAAAGTTGAACTGTCGATTCGCATAAGAGAATGCAGATATTTTACCAAACCAGTGCGGATATCACGCGAGTAGAAAGACTAAAAGAACTGATTAGTTTTAAGTTGCCTTACTCGCTTTTTTCGCGCATTTTCCCACAGGAATAGGCAGAGACAATGGAGTGCCACTTGCCACGATCTTGACACAACTCTGTCACCCCTCAAATCCACAATTTCCTTCTTACATACTAATGGTTATCAGCACTAGGCAACCCAGATTTGTTGAGGATGTCCTGATTTAGTCGGTAAACACCCTCCTGGGTCCTGGGTCGATTAACAGATCCTTCACATAAGATATGTTGTTTTAATTTAAAAAATACTACTTATAGAAAAAATACACAAATAACAAACCTTCTTGTTTCCCATAATTTGACAGTTCCGTCATAGCCAGCAGACAGGAACAACGTATCAACAGTTTTAGACCATCTTACAGATTGCACCCATCCCTGATGTGAAGTATATGTCATTTTTACGATACTATCTAAAATATAAAGAAATTTTATTATTACATTTTTCATTATAGCTCGACATGACAGCATGGTGTTAAGCTGGAGTGCGGTACATGAATGAAGGCGACTGCTACTACAAGTAAATAACTGCAAGTAGCAGTCGTATCCACTATGCCTGAAACAGGCGATTTTAATAACCTCTTTAAATGCCACACTCTTTAATAATATAACTGCACACTGCCTGATGTTAGGCAGAGGTCTGATCAATGACAGGAAGTGATTGCTGCTACAGAACTTTAAGCATCTTCAAGGTCTGTACTCTTAAAAGTGGAGGTACATCCCGGGTCGGCAGACTAGAGCCTAACACCAGATCTGCATTTTTTTATTTATTAAATATATCTAATTATTTAAAAAAATACAATTAAAATAATAAAGTTTTCAGGATCAGGGCCTCAATTCTTATAATTTAAACCAATTCTTATATCCATCTGATACCTTTCTTTTAAAAAGTTACGAGTAATAAATTGTTAATTTTTCTACTAAACTTACTTTTGCCGTAAATAGTGGATGCGACTGCCATTTTAATTATTTAACTGCACTAGCAGTTGCCTCCATTTATGGACCGCACTCCAGCTTAACAGGTGAGGTGCTGTCATATATCGAGGCTAAAACTAAAATCTGGCAGCGTGAAAGAGTAGTGAACACGCTTTCGTTTATAATTATTAGTAGAAAGAACAGTAACAATTACCTGTTGATCTAGGATCATAGACACGAATATGTCTGTCAGCTGATGCAGTAAGGATTGTTCTATTCAAATGTGAATAGTCAACATCAAAGAATGCTTTGTTACCTAAAACATATTATTATTATTATTATTATTTGTTTTATTATTTTATATTTCTATACTAAGCTACTAAAGTGCTTGTATCATAGAAACAGGACAACCAAAGTACATATATCATTGGTACATTGGTATCATTGAACCCGTGCCACTCGGCTTACGTAGCCATTGCACTGCCACTACACCACGGTCGACATTAAACTTATTATTACATTTATTTTATATGTAAACTAGTGACTCAGCGATAAGCCTCATAAGGTATTCATGTGTCTCAATGTAGCTGTAGCTCTATTTCAAGTAAAGGTCAAGGCCAAATTGTTTAAAGGAAAGGTCAAGGTTGATTTCCTTTAACAAATAACCCTTACATGTATATTTTCTATAATAGTAGCCTATAGTATGCTATAATTATATATTTATAACATATTTATTTATTATATTTATAGCATGTATAATTAAGACCTATAAACTACCAGAAGAAATTATTTAAATGAATGTGAAAACTGCATAAAAACCAATACATAGTTTCAAAGACCAAAGCGTACCGACAAAGACTTAGGAAGCGACTTTTTTATATTATGTAAAGATTGATTTAATTGTGTGTGCAAGTTTAGAATTTTAACTGCAAAAAGTATTTTTACTATATCAGTTAATTTTTAAATGGCCTAATAGTTATTTATACCTACTATAAATAAATAATTAAACACAAACCAGCAATTTCTTGTTTAATGCCACCCAACTCGCAATCCCATAACTTAAGCAAATGATCCCAACTGCTGGACAATAAAGTGTTGTGATCCATCCATACAACACCACCAACAGCTTCCTTATGGCCTTTCAATGTCGTTATTGGTTCCTAGAAAGACAGAAAAACTAACAATATTTTTTAATCCTTTTCTTAATGTGACAACATATGAGGACATAGATGCCACTGCTACTGCAATTCAATAATTATATGAGTAGCAATCACATCCACTATGCCGGCCTAGTTAAACCGGCAACTTACAAGCTGATCCCAAAACGCAACAGTCTGTTTTCCTGTAAGTGGTGGTAGTACTCCGCATCAGCAGACTGGGTACCTCTGCCTACCACTCTTTGATAACCCGGAATTTTACGCGCAACAAACCAATCGCTAATCGTTCGTTTACGCCTCTTTTGGAATGAAACTTCCCTATATTTCTTTATTGAAACGCGGGATTTTTTATCTAGATTTACCTGATGGTAGGAAGTCCAAGAGCGCTGAAGACTTAAACAATGTTTCTGCTTATAGATGTCTCAGGCATCTTAGATACCATACCAAATTAGTCCCTACGGCATAGAAGGATGAACAAGTGGACAAGTTCGACAAGTGGAATGCTTTGCCAGCCCATGTGTTCTCTCCATCCTATGACCTTGGATCCTTCAAGCGATGCGTGAAGAAGCACCTTTGGCCGGCATAGTGACGGTGACTGAAGAAGCCGTGAATAAACTCGTTTTTTTCAGTTTTCGTCACTTTTGGACCTTCTCTTGCTTATCATCAGGCAGGTCGAGGTCAGATGTCGTGTCACAATAAAAAAATAACAAAAAAGGATAAATTAAGTACAGTATTACAAATCACAATGCCCTGTTTCCCCATCAGTTACTGCTACAGATTTGTATTTCTTTTTTAAATGTTTAACTCAATTTCAGTATATATTGTCAATATATAATATATGTGAAGAAAGCGAGGGAGTTGTGTCAGGATCGTGGCAAGTGGCGCTCCATCGTCTCTGCCTATACCTATGGGAAGAAGGTGTTACAATTTGATTGATTGATTGATATAATAAAATTAATGTACAGTCGGAATTACATACCCTTGCCTTTCCATGTTCAGGTTTACTTCTCTTCTTTGCAGGAACAATATCCTCATCAGAGAAACCTGTAAAAATAAATATACTTATTTATCTAAGGTTATGTTAGAAGATAATGTCCAGTAGTATAATTTCACCTTATGTAATTTGTACTGTACTCTGTTGTGCCAGCATAGTGTGTAGGAATCTAAATACATATTATTATTGTGATGTTTTCAAGCCTGTGTTAGGCGTCTTAGGTTTATTTGGCTTTTTTTTCGACTCCTTGCCACATATTAAACTGGAGTGTAGTCCTAAATGAATGCAACTTTATTTTTATAGTAACTCGACATATGACAGCACCCCACTTGATGTTAAGCCGAAGTGTGGTCCATGAATGAATGTCACTGCTACTACAATTCAATAACTGTGAGTAGCAATCACATCCACTATACCGGCCTAGATGGAACCGGCAAATTACAAGCTGATCCTGAAACATGACCAAATCACTTCACGGTCTGTATACTTGTAAGTGGTGGTACTACCCCGGATCGGCAGCTGGGTACCACTGCCTACCACTCTTTAAATACTAAATACCACTCTTAAATAAATAACCTAATGATCCCGAAACGCGAGTAAGTCACTTCACATTCTGCATACATATAATTGGTGGTACTACATTGGATCGGCAAGCTGGGCACTACTCTTAATGTTAAGCATCGAGAGGGCATAAAATTGGCCTTTTGTCATTAACAATGTAAGAACAGAATATTGCTATAATAAATATTAAAGTGTAGATTTGAAGGCTATATTGTAACAAATAGGAAATGATAAGACCTGTAATAACACTCTACTAATATAACAAATTAAAGGACATCATTTATTTTGGGCTTTTTGTACTACTTTTGTAATGTCCAATGATGAAAAAATATATAAATGGTAGTTTCGATACTTGTATTGATAAAACTAATAACAATTTTGCTTTTAATTGTTGTGCAATTGAGTTATTTGGAAAATAAGATATGAATTTTGTATCTTTTCCCAATCACAAAGACACCATATTAACAGTTCTGCTTTGAACTGTCATAATTATAGTTTAATCATTTTGCACACCTAAACTATGCAAAAAAAAGGATATTTTAGTAAGCTTCATAAATTTAAAATGTAGACGCAACTGTTTATACAATTTAGCTCAAGTCCCCATACTCAATTAATGATGCCCTTTCCAAAGTTAACTCTCTAGGTTTGACTTACTAGTTGTCCAAAGGCAAATATTATAATCCCAACCCCCTGTTGCAAATCTCAGACCATCCGCTGACACAGACAAGCATTGAACACCTTTCTCATGGCCACGGCATGTCACAATGCATTCAACTGAGTTGGCATCTATATCCCAAGACCATAGCATTGCCGATTGATCATGTGACCCACTAAAATTAAAAAACAATTATAAGGAGGTAAATTGATAAAAGATCTTATAGATTTTTTTACATTTCTACACTTAAGTACTTGTATCATTGAAACAGGACAACTAAAGTACATATATATATAGAAGCTACATTGGTAAGTGGTTTTTAACCTGTGCTCTCGGTTTGCATGACCTTTGCACTGCCACTATACAACAGTCGCCTTAAGCATGCACAATGCACAACTGACCAGTGACAGTCGGTCAACTGACAACCAATGAACTAAGTTGACTGACTTATTCTCATCTTTGTTCTCAAACTTGATCAGAATATTTGTATCCTCTTTTTATTGCACATTGCTTTTAACTGCTGGATCCAAGTCACATATAACCAGGTTAATAATACATGCAATATAATGCAATCTCTACATGTTTGATTAATTTTTGTCTTAAAATTTTACCCGACTTCAAAAAAGCAATCAATCAAGCGCGCGCCGGTTACAACTAGGCCGGCATAGTGGATGTGACTGCTATTTACAGTTATTAAAATTGTAATAGCAGTGACATCCATTCATGGACCACACTCAAGCCTAAAATCAAGCTGGGTGCTGACATATCAAGTCACAATAAAAAAACAAGGTTATTTTGTGTTGCCATGTCAACTAGAGCATGGTCCTTTAACCATTGGTTAAGACTTATGACAGTTGATGCCATGGACAGATGTTTAAGCTGGCATTATACATTCATGATGTTTTTTGTGTCAGATTTTGTTATAAGGGTAGTTATAAACTATATCAAGCTACTACCATAAGGCAAGTTGGTGTTAGATGTTAAACTTGTTAAACTTATAAGGCCATAAGGCGACCGTGGTGTAGTGGCAGTGCAATGGCTACGTAAGCCGAGTGGCACGGGTTCTAAACCACTCACCGGTACCAATGTATCTTTGATATATGTAATTTGGTTGTCCTGTTTCTATGATACAAGCACTTTTGTAGCTTAGTATAGAAATGTATAATTAAAAAATCACAATAAAAATAAATAAAGCATTGTTACCTGACAAACACACCCTGATTATTTTGTACAGAGACCCATGATACTGCTTTAACTGGAGAAGTGTGACCAGGTATTGCCAATTTATGTACACCTTTATTTGTCCAGATATGTATACTGTTATCATAACAACCTGATAGAATCCTAAAAACATTAAATGACAATGAATTAAACAAATTTTATGCGGCTTACTATCGCATACATTTTGGTTTAGTTTTGGTTTAATTCATTAATCAATGTTCGCACAAAATCTAAGAAAATACTATTAAATGACAATGGTAATATTAAAACGGGTATATTTAGGGCCTTATGATTTAAATAAAAATATTATTACAAAGTTTGTTCAACACTTAACTGGTATTGCAAAAATGAGTAATATAATTAGTATCAAAATGTTACAAATAATATTAAAATCAATCAATCAAATTTTCACGCCTTATTCCCACAGGGATAGGCAGAGACAATGGAGCGCCACTTACCACAATCCTTACACAACTCCCTTACTTCCTTCACATCCACAATTCTCTTCATACAGGCTCTGTGGTTATGGGCACTAGGCAACCTAGCTTTCTTGAGGATGTCTCCGATTTGGTCGGAAAACACTCTCCTGGGCCATCCACATATTTTTAACTTATGTTTTATTCATTAAAATATAATTTATTATCCAGACATTTAATTGACCCACCACAATGCAAGGAGCTAACAATTTAACAAATATTTGCAAATGAAAAAAATACAATTTTTAAAGTTAATGACATTAACATATTATTTTATTTTATTCATTGAAAAAATACATATTGAAATATAAACTTTATTACTTTATAAAGCAATAGCAGTAGCTTTATTGTTGTTGCGAGCATGAAGCCCTCTCTCTGCCCACCCCAGACTCCAGTGCAGGTGAATCACTCAACAACCCCCCTAGAGTATTAATTATTATGTAAATCATATCATACCAATTTCCTTTAGCCTCTACTGCAGAAACCCAATCATCATGCATCAAACAGTCTTTTGGTGTAGGAGAAGGAAACCTTTCTAAATATTCAACTTCCAAACTATCTTCTGTTGATATTGACTTCTCGTTCAAATGTTCCGCCAGTGAAGATACTAATAACTCCCCACAAACAACAAAATCAAAATCTACCAGTCGTCCAATAGAAGAATTTGTATCCTTCAATAGTGTGTTAATAAGGCTGTTCAAATCTGATGGACACATGCTGGCCTGGACCGCAAAAGGATTATCAGGGACTGCATATCTGAAAACATTATTATTTACCCAGTTAATGGGACAACCCTTGCTCGGCAAAGGCCACTTTTTTTCCAAGACTCACGACAATTTGCGATCTCTCGCCACGAACCATTGAAGAAGTCGTGACAGACCATTCGCTATCTCCGTTTGGGTCTCATCTACACAATGTGGAGTCCACCATCGCCTAAAAAACGTGACCATGTGGAGTTGAAATAAATTAATGCAGAAAAACTTACTGTTCTTGCTTCGTAACGAACTTCACTTCTATTTCTGTGTTAACAGAGTCCGACTCCATGATGTCAGAAATGTGTTAATATTATGCTCGTATTTATTTATTATTAATACGCTTTTCAAGGAAAAACGCCGCAGCACGCACACCGCACAAATAACGCGACTGATTTTGACGTTGACATTTCAAACTATCGTTCGAAAAAAAAAAATTTACACATGGTTCTAATTAATTTATACTAGCCGTACCCGCGTTGTCAAGTGACGCTTAAACACTGTTTTTCGTTACGTAACTGACTTCACCCTATGCATCCCTCATGGTCCATTATTAGGTTCTCTGGTCATTTAATTCGACACGTAGTGAGAAACAATTTTAATTAAAGCACCATAGTTATTTCTAAAGGATGGATGGAAAAGCTTGTGTTTCCTGAATATTAATGTGTATTAATGGTAGATTATTTTTCCAGTTATCATTTATATGTTCATCGAGTAATGACAAGTGATTAGAAGCTCTTCAGAACGGAAGACCGAAGAGAGAATTTGTTTTCGAACGATATTTAGGAATGTCTAAATCAATCGTGTCGTGTTATTGTCGCGAGCGGTGTGCGTTTTTTCGTTTATGAGACTGAGGAGGTTATTTATTTATTGATGGTTACTTTATTTACGAGTTAAATTATAAAAATGGGTGTTAAAAAAGAGCCGATTAACTACGTCTTACGTAAAAAAGGTGGTAAAAATATAGTAGAGAGAAAACCTTTAATATCGCCTAACGAAGAGTAAGTGAAGAGAACCGCATGTGTCTCATATTTATTACACATTTGTTTATTTATTCATTTTGCAAACTAAACCTAGTAGGCAAATAGAATCAACTACTTGGAAGGCTTCTTTTGGACGTAATTCCAAATTCAATTCTTTTCGTAATTCTTTTTCAGTATTTGTAAAATAGCTAAAAGCCTATTAACAATATATAGTGTTTATATGATAAAAAAATACATATTCGCACCAAGTTTCAAGATGATTATTAATGAAGTTAAAAAAATAATAAATTTTTTTACTTTTTCGGCACTGTATTGCCATTATTAACAACAAATATTTACAAATTTTAATGTTACTGGTTGCAAATTAACTGGTTGAGTATCGCCTACTGAACAGAAATTTTCATTTCTATATATTGTTAACAGGCTTTTGGCTATTTTACAAATACTGAAAAACAGTCTTTTTTTGCATAAAAACGTTTAAAAAAATATGATCTAAACATTTAAAATTGTAGGTACTTCACAGGGACGTTTATTGTTCATATAGACACTCGACAATATATGTTGTCACCTGTTAGGAATTATGTACAGCCGCTTCTTTAATTCTATTGGTCTATAGACAGTACAGCTACATAATCAGAAAGTTATATTAGCTATATATTTAAGCCTACTAATAAATAAATAAATATTTGGGCAATTTAAATGTGTCTGTGCAAATAATCTTTTTTTCTCACCAGATCAGTATTGGTAATAGTGGAAAATGTTGTGCGTGTATACAATATACATACTGGTGATTTAGTTCATGTCCTCGAGCAAGAATCAGATGATTGTAACTTAATATCAATTGAATTTCCACGAGATGAGTTACACAATCTTTGTGGGATCTCTGCAGAAGGTCTTCTTACTATTTGGACTTGGGAAAATGGTGCTATACTCAGAGAGATGGTAAACCTACATATAACTTTTATTAATTAAGGCTCGGCATATGACAGCTCCCGCCTGATGTTAAGCTGAAGGTATGAATGAAGGCAACTGCTAGTACAGTTAAATAAATGCAGGAGCAGTCACATATTTTTTAATTCTTTTTTGTGACTCGACATATTACAGCACCCTGCTTGATGTTAAGCCAAAGTGTGGTCCATGAATGAATGTCACTGCTACTACAATTCAATAACTGTGAGTAGCAATCACATCCACTATGCCGGCCTAGATAGAACCGGCAACTTACAAGCTGATCCTGAAACGTGACCAAATCACTTCACGGTCTGTATACTTGTAAGTGGTGGTACTACCCCGGATTGACAGACTGGGTACTGCTGCCTACCACTCTTTGATAACCAGACCTGAAGCAAATATCCATCTCTTTTTTCATTAACAAATATTTGCAATATTTAATGTTATTAAATATTACAAATAAAAGCTATGAATCAAATATTTGCTCCAACCGGAAATCGAACCCGGGACTAACGCACAACAAACCAATCGCTGAACTGTTCGGCCACACGTGGTGATCTAGTTAGAACCAGCAACATATAAGCTGATCTTGAAAGATCTACCACTATGGAAAGAACTACAAATAGAACAATATATTTTATTGGATGATTTTGGCTGATGTTGAGATATGATACCCTTCATATTGAGAATTCTCTTTTTTAATCCTTAATAATAATTATACGACTTTCCATCAACTCAATATTCATAATAATCCTAAAGATTTGAGCGGTAGAGAATCTTAGGGTTATTAAGTTTTGTTATTTTTTTTTATCAAATCAATCAATCAAATTGTCACGCCTTCCTCCCCCAGGGATAGGCAGAGACAATGGAGCGCCACTTACCACGATCCTTACACAGCTCCCTTGCTTCCTTCACATCCATCATTTTTTTTTATTGAAGCGTGAAATCTGACCTTGGCCTGCTTGAATGTAAATGTATCAAAAGTAATGTAAACTAAAGGTATATGTAACTTTTTCAGCAACTGGAAATTCAAAATGAAGTAAAATTATTAACATTTAATTTGATTGACAGCGATGAGTGTTTTATAACAGGCCATAACGAATTAACAAATAAATTGTTTCACGCAACATATTCTTTACAAACTGGTTGTCTTGTTTATAATTTTGGTGAGAAGATGACAATTGACTATATTAATATAATCAGTGTTGCTATTGCTTCAAATGACAATGAGAAATGTGTTGCCATATGTAATGGATCCAAGAATCTTTTTATACAAAGTTTGACTCAAAAGCATATGAGAACTGTGTAAGTTATTTATTTTATTATTATTTTAAGGTTGTCGGTTATATTACATTTCCAGGTCTAGATAACTTAATGATAGATTGTCTGATCAGGAAAACTGTAAGTGATAGAAGTATGGTTCTATCACTAACATAACTTTTATTACATTTGGGATATGTTTTTTTTTTGACATTAGGCACAGTTCTTAAGTGAAGCTCTGACTTAGAGGTACTATTTTTTTATTGTGATTCCTTGGCCTGTCTAATAGTATGCAAGGAAGGTCCAAGAGTGTCGATACTGAAACTGAAAAAAAAAAATGTCTTGGTCGCCTGAACTACAGGGACATAGGTGCTTTCTCATGCATTGTAGGATTGTAGGATCAATGGGATGGGAAGAACACATGGGCTTTTTGTATTATTTATTTCCTATTTTTAGGATTCTGCACTAATTATTTTAGGTAATTATTAGGATCTAATATTTTATGTATGAGGTTATAAATAAAGATAGGACGATCTCAAATTTATTCAAACCAAGTTAGGTCGATTTAAAAATATGCATAACCCAATCTGCAAACCTAATTGATGATTCGATTTAAACCAAGTTGACAATTTGTTCCGACAATTGCCGAATACATGGTGTGGTTTGCTATAGAGTTTCAGATGTGCATGTATGACTAAATAAATTTGAAGTCTGATTTATATATATAATAATAGATCAAACCGGTTTATTGTAGATGTTAACCGACCCAATTTGGTTTAGGCCTTAACTCAGTTTAAACCGGGTCGAAAAGTCGAGTTGTTACATCTCTAGTTATAAAACAAATAAATCATTTTAATTATATTAATTTGCAGCATAAAAAATCATAATTCAATACGTATATTGAGTGTGACTGCCCAACCTAATTCAATAAGTTTCTTGACAACTGATGCTTTGGGTCGTGGTATATTACTAGGTGGTAATTTTTACACAAACAATCATGAAGATTGTGCAAAAGAAAGATTACATTGGCATCATTTGCCACTGTTTGCTGCGGCTTTCACACCATTAGGTAAGAATTTTGTAAACTTCTACATTTCTGTACTAAAAATATTTATTTGAAGTGAAGTGACTTAGTCGTGATTTGTTGCTGGTTTTGTTATGTAACTGTTGTAGCAGTCACCTCCATTTATGGACAGCACTCTATCTTAGCATCAGGTGGTGGTATTTATAATTCCAATTTAAATATGACATTGTTTTTCAGGTTCATTTGCAATTACTGGTGGTTTAGAGAATGTTCTTGTGAAGTGGACTTTAGGCTGCTTAGCTAGTAAAGTGAGAGAATTGATATTCATACCCCGCCTTCCAGGAAGTGTTAAATATATCTCTACTAGCACATCTTTTATCATTGTATCAGTATCAACTAATGGTAAGTAAGAAACCATCTGGTTACAAAATCATGGAGATACTTCTACAAGCATCTACTTTATCCTTGGATCCTTCAATCGAAAATAAAGTGACGGCGACTGAGGCAACCGTAAACTGATCCGATTTTTTCAGTCGTCCACACTCTTAAACTTCTTCCTGCATTTCATTAGGCAGGTGACGATCAGATATCGCGTCTTAATAAAAAAATAGCCATTCGTATATGCACCACCAGCGCCAAGACGTTTCCTTCCATAGGAAAACTCGTCAGAAAGGAAGGGCCCACCAGGTTTTCCTCATCCTTCCGTAGTATATTCCTTATTAGTAATATATATCCAGTTTTCACGAAACTAAAGCCCCGGGTTTATTCCTAGTAGTTAAGTCGCCTACCATAAATATGATAGTATAAGTATGTATAATCAATCAAACAAATTGTATAATCTATAATATACCACTACGCGTTTAGACGACCGTGGTGTAAGTGGCAGTACAATGGTCACTTAAACTGAGAGCATGGGTTCAAAACTACTTGCCGATACCAATGTATCTTTGATTTATGTACTTTGGTTGTCCTGTTTCTATGATACAAGCACTTTAGTAGCTTAGTATAAAAATGTAAATAAAAATAAATAAATTTAAAAAACAAAATACCTCCGAAAGCTTAGACATAACCATAGTGCTTGTATGAAGAGAATTGTGAATGTGAAGGAAGCGAGGGAGTTGTGTCAGGAACGTGGCATGTGGCGCTTCATTGTCTCTGTCCCTGTGAGGAAAATGGCGTGACAATTTGATTGATTGATTGATAGCTCTAAAATTTGTGTTCACTCGAATTTCGTAATAACGAATACTTAAGTTTAACAAATAATTTTTTTTACTTCAATTGTAAACTACTTAATTAAAGTAAAAATCATTTTTTTACTATGTTTTGTTCTTTATAGCGATCATAGTAGTTGACTCATTGTTCCATGTGAAGTCGACAATATTGGAATGTGGTGGTTTGTCACAGGCAGCAAGAACCATGGGCTCCACACTTACGTTTGTTAAGCCATTGAATGCATTAGTGTTTGGTGGGAGATCGGGACATTTGCAACTGTATTCTACAATTTCCAATACAGTTTTACATAATGTAAGTTGTTTTTTTTAATATGTGGCTGAACATATTTCAGCACCCTTTCTGATGTTAAGCTGGAGTGCGGTTCATTTTTATTTTTTATTGTGACACGTCATTTGACCACGACCCGCCTGATGATAAGCAAGAGGAAGTCCAAAAGTGACGACGACTAAAAAAAACGAGTTAGTTCACGGCCAAAGGTGCTTCTTCACGCATCGCTTGTAGGATCCAAGGTTATAGGATGAAAAGAACACATGAGCTGGCAAAGCATTCCACTTGTCGATTGTTCTACAAAGAAAAGACGCACCGAGTGCTATATTTACCCAGTCTGCCGATCTGGGGTATACCACTTACAAGTATACAGACCGTGAAGTGATTTGGTCGCGTTGTAGGATCAGCTTGTAAGTTGCCGGTTTCAACTAGGCTGGCATAGTAAATGTGATTGCTGCTTACTGTAATTGAATTGTAGTAGCAGTGGCATCCATTCATGGACCACACTTCAGCTTAACATCAAGCGGGGTGCTGTCATATGTTGAGTCCATTTATAGGGTATGGAAAAAGCATTCAGGGCACCGTTTCTCTTAATGCATTGTGCAGACGAAAAAGCAGTGAAATTGCACTGCGGTTGCAAGTGACCAGTCAACGTAGTTACCCTATTGATTTGTTATTCGCTGATTGGTTACGAAGATGTCAAATATCAGTGCACGTTTGTCATTTCGCTGTCAAGTATTAAAAAAATCGGCGCCCATAAATGTTTTTATAACTATATTACTGAATTAAACAAATTTTATGCTTACTATCGCGTTTATTTTGGCGTTTATATTCTCCGTGACCACGATGGCTGCAAAGCTCTTGAAACGTCGAAATAATAAATAAATATAAAATCAAAACTATATTATTTCAGATTGACATAACACAACAAAACAACATCCCACCATCAAGAGACAATTTGATACCACTAAACACTGAAGTGACTTGTGCAGGAGTAAACGCCAACGGCAATTGGTTGGTCACGTCTGAATACAGGAACGATGGCAAGAACTACACAGAAGAGAAGCTCAAATTTTGGATGGCATCAAAACATGAGACTACGCCATTTACACTTACAACCTGCGCCAACTTATCACACGGAGGCTGTAAAGTGATCAGTATAGCACTCGACGCTAATGGAACTAAGTGCATATCAGCTGGAGGCGATAAGAAGTTTAGAATTTGGACTAAAGAAAAACCAAACCTTGTTACAAATAAACCACACTGGTCTTGTCTCACAGCTTGCTATTATTCATCTGGCATCGGCCATTCACTTTCAATTGATATTCTAAACAAATTCAAGAGCTATGGTCATGCCTTTGATCCTTCCGATGTAACAAGTTGCCCATACTTACGAAAGAATGAAAGTGAAGACGATATAATTCATAGATTAATGAGTGTCAAGCAAGAAGATTCGGATTTGAGAGATGGTGATGTTGGTGGGGTTTTGGTTACAGATGAATGTGATATGGGTGGGGTAGCGATATCCCGAGATGGGTCACTTATAGCAGCATGGTTTGGTTGTAAATTGACACTATGGGATTCACATTTGTGCACATTGAGAACAACACTATCTCATATGGCGTTGAGACCTCAAGGTGTTCATGTGCAGTTTGGGAACAAAGATGCATCACATTATGTAAGTTACTATTTATGCTAATGCAGTCATTAAGTTGTGTAAGCGGGATAGGCAAACTGTTGGTGGTCATTTTCCCGGGGTCAATCCATGGTATTACCAATATCAAGTGACTTATCGCTTGTCGGGATCAGCTTGATGGTTGCAGGTTCCAACTAGGGCGATATAGTGGATTTAACTACTGCTTGCAGTTATTTAACTGTAGTAGCAATCGCCTCAATTCTTGGACTCACTCGAGCTTAATGTCAGGTGGGGTGCCGACATATGTTAAGCCACAATATAAAAAAAACATGTTTGGCGCCAGTACCGAGGTTGGCGTATTTGCACAGCTTGAGGTTCTCAGCAACACTTTTGTTACACGTTACACTTTCCGCGTTTAACGAGGCCGTCTGGATTGAAATGGGGCTAACGTGTCATGCCGTCGGGTCTCTTGCCGTCGCTTCGCGCAATACCAGAGGGTTCTAAAATTGCGGGCACTCCGACAAGCTGTTTAATTAAGTTTAACTTTCAGTTGGTCTGCACAACAAAAACATGTCTGGCTGTATGGAGTTTGTTGTCGTTGTCAGTGAAATGGATTGTTCCTGTGCATGCGACCTGTTTAACTGCCTGCACTGTTACAAATAAAATGGCTATCACAACTGTTAATAATGATAGTAAGTTTACTTTATTTTTTTTATTGTGACACGACGTTTGACCTCGACCCGCCTGTTAATAAGCAAGAGGAGATCCAAGAGTGACGACGACTGTAAAAACCGAGTCAGTCCCAGTCGCCGTCATTATGCTGGCCTAAGTAATTGTATTTTTTTTTGGTGTTGTTGTGACACGATATAAATGGAATGGAAGCGACTGCTACTACGGTTAAAACTTTCCCCGACCCGTGCCTCGTGTTTTTATCACGGATGTAAAAAGACGAGGTAGGATTGATTTTGTCGCTTTCGATCCGCTCAACTGTCGCTAATTTCGTGTCAACTTTGGCTTCTTAGATTGATTTTGTTCGCCATTTAACCAATATTTTATTGATCGAGCTCTCGTATTGTTCTTTAGTCATCCTGTTTTTACGATGCAGAGGCAAACAATGGGAGGTGTCTAAGTCCTCCCCTTGCCGACTACTGAAAAACCATCACATTTTACAGTTGTCACTATGCCGGCCATTTACTTGTTCCTAATATATTTTTTAATATTAACCATATTAAAAAGGCGGAGGCACAGCGCGTTTCCAGGATTGGCGAGAGTCTATTAGCGCACCCAACGGGTAGTCGCAGCTTTTGGAGTCTCGCCAAGACTGTAGAATCTAACTTCTGTCGTTCTGTACTGCCACCGCTGAGACAGCCTGATGGCTCACTGGCGCATACGGCGGCCGATCTACTGGCCGAAGTCTTTGCCTCAAATTCGCATATCGACGATCGTGGTGTAGGGCCACCCACCCTGCGTCCATGCGGACATACGATGCCTGAGATTCGTATCAGACAACGCGATGTCCGCATGGAGCTACGATCGCTTGATATCCGGAAGTCCAGTGGTCCCGATGGTGTCCCAGCGCTTGTGCTTAAAACTTGTGCAGCGGAGTTGACTCCCGTCTTGACGAGGCTATACCGGCTCTCGTACGCATCGGGCTGCGTGCCTCGGGCTTGGAAGGGGGCCAATGTGCAACCGGTCCCAAAGAAGGGCGACCGCTCGGACCCGTCAAACTACCGTCCGATTGCTGTAACCTCAGTACTGTGCAAGGTTATGGAGCGAATAATTAATATTCGCCTCATGGCCTACCTGGAGGGTCACCAGCTGATCAATGACCGTCAATATGGCTTCAGGCCGAAACGGTCAACTGGTGATCTTCTAGCGTACACCACGCACGTCTGGGGTGAAGCGTTGGATGGTAATGGAGAAGCCCTTGCTGTTGGCTTGGACATCTCCAAAGCGTTTGACAGGGTCTGGCACAGGGGCCTTTTATCCAAGCTCGAGGCATACGGTTTACCTGACCGTCTGCGGGGCTGGATAGCTGACTTCCTGCGTGGCCGCTCCATACGCGTCGTTGTGGATGGAAGCGCGTCGCGCAGGATGTCGGTGAATGCCGGCGTCCCTCAGGGCTCCGTGCTGTCGCCGACTTTGTTCCTTCTGCATATCAATGACATGCTGGACCTCGGATCCGGCATTCATTGCTATGCAGACGACAGCACGGTGCATGGACGCTACACTGCCCGCCCCGCAGCCGGCAAACAGGAGATAGCCGATATGAGAAAGTCTGTTGTAGCGGGACTGAACCGAGTTCTTGATCGTATTACCCACTGGGGCGACAAGAACCTGGTTCAGTTCAACGCAGACAAGACTCAGGTATGCGCGTTCTCGACGAAAAAATCCCCGTTTACTCCCCTTCCCTCTCTTTGTAACATCTCCCTCAGTGCTTCGGACAGACTGGACATTCTTGGAATGTCCCTTCGCTGCGATCTGAATCACAGGGACCATATCGAGCGGGCCATTAAGACCACCTCCCGCAAACTTGGCATCCTGAACAAGGTGCGGCGGTTCTTCGCGCCAGAGCTTCGCCTGCTTCTTTACAAGGCACAGATTCGCTCTTGCGCGGAGTACTGTTCGCACCTCTGGGACGGCTCTGCCAAGTATCTTCTTAATGCCCTGGATTCATTGCAGCGCCGAGCTGTCCGGATCATAGGTGATGCAGAGGTCACGCGAACTCTGGAGCCCCTACAACTACGAAGAGACATGGCGGCTCTGTGCGTCCTCTATCGCCTATACCACGGGGAATGTTCCGAAGAGCTCTTTAACCTTGTTCCTACCTCATCTTTTCACTCCCGTAATACCCGCACAGGTCGGGGAAAGCATCCGCATTTTGTCGACCGAATCGGCAGTCGAACTAAAAAGTTCGGTGCGTCTTTTCTTTGTAGATCAATTGACAAGTGGAATGCTTTGCCAGCCCATGTGTTCTCTCCATCCTATGACCTTGGATCCTTCAAGCGATGCGTGAAGAAGCACCTTTGGCCGGCATAGTGACGGCGACTGGGGCAGCCGTGAACAAACCCGGTTTTCTCAGTCGTCGTCACTCTTGGACATCCTCTTGCTTATCATCAGGCGGGACGAGGTCAGATGTCGTGTCACAATAAAAAAAAAAAAAAAAATGTTTTATTTTTTCAGTAATCGTATTCACGCCACACAGTTCCAAGCCTATTTTACATAAGAAAGTGGTTGTGGATCCAGGCTCTGGTGTATTGAAATATTGTACATTCGCCTCCTCAAATGATAACAGAATACACAGAATTTATGTTATGAGAAATGATTCTGTGAGTATACTTATAGCGACATTTTTTTAAATATTGTGGCTCGACATACGGCTAAACCCCACATAATGTTAAGCTGGAGTGCGGTCCATGACTGCTCCTACAGTTAAAAAACTGCAAGTAGCAGTCGCATCCCCTATGCCGACCTAGTTGGAACTGGCAACTTACAAGCTGATCCCGAAATGCAACTAAATCAATTCTCCAGGTAGTTTACACTTCAAGTCTGTAACTACCCCGGATCGGTAAACTGGGAACCACTGCCTACCACTCTTTTTTACCTCTCTTTTTGTATTGTCTTTGTCTACCCTCTCTTTTACCTCTTGATCCAGAGATGCTATTTCACGCTATGCTTCAAGGATCCAATGAGAATGGGCTGATTAAGCATTCTACTTATCGATTGTTAGACAAGGAAACGAAGCGCCGAAACTTTAAGTTTAATTTTGATTTAAATCTCAAAAACACATTTATTTACTTTATCAATCAATCAATCAAATTGTCACGCATTTTTTCCATGGGGATAGGCAGAGACGATGAAGCGCCACTTGCCACGATCCTGACTCAACTCCCTTGCTTCCTTCAAATCCACGATTTTCTTCATACAAGCTCTATGGTTATAGGCACTAGGCAACCCAGCTTTCTTGAAGATGTCTTCGATTTGGTTGGCAAACACCCTCCTGGGCCTGCCTTGTTTAACGCATCGATCCACATGAAATTTATAAAAATAATTTACTTTTATGAATATTGTCTTATTTCAGGAATTGTATTGTTTAGAACCAGAACGTGTTAAAGATGGCAAATTGGAGATAATATCACATGAGAATATACCACAGTCCCATTTTAGTATGATGGTTGCTGAAAAACAAATTAGTGATATTCAAGAACCTTCTATGAACACTTTGGTACTCACCTCACAGGAAAAGATGATCAGCGAGACCGTAAACAAGGTACGGGTAATTATTATTTTATAGGATTACTTCCGGGCCTGACAGCAGACCCTATTTTAGAGTCAACCATTTTGTAGCATAGCTACCAGGTCTAATTTAAAATCTAAACTATCGAGAGACCCACCTAAACATAAACAAACTTTTTTTTTTACAATCAATACAATCAATCGATCAAATTGTCACGCCTCTTTCTCACGGGGATTGCCAGAGACAATAGAGCGCCACTTGCCACGATCCTGACACAACTCCCTCGCTTCCTTCACATCCACAATTCTCCTCATACAAGCTCTACGGGCACTAGGCAACCCAGCTTTCTTGAGGATTTCTTCGATTTGATCGGAAAACACCCTCTCGGCCGCCTTGTCTTGTAAATCAAATTTATACATTGTTATATAATTTATAAATCAGTATTTAAAAAAGTTACTTTACGATCTGTATGCTTACTTGTATGTGGTTGTACTACCCTAGATAGGCAGACTGCCTACCACTCTGATAACCAGACCCGGAGCAAATATTCGCCTCTTTTATTAGAATAGTAAATATTTGTATTATTTTATCCAAATATTACAAATAAAATCTATGCGACAAATCCTTGCTCCGACCGGGAATCGAACCCGAGACTTTACGCGTAAGAGACTGGTGTGCTAACCAACGCGCTACGCCTGTCACGCATCTTAATTTTTCAAGGCAAAATTTAAGGACTAGAGCTTATATGAAGAGAATTGTGGATGTGAGAGAAGCAAAGAAGCGCTCCATTTTCTCTGCCTATCCATGTGGAAAATAGGCATGAAAATTTGATTAATTGATTGTCCTTTAATTTTCAGTACTTCTCAGCGCCAGCACACATGATGCCGGCATTAGGCGTTTTAAGTACGCCTTTCCTTGAGCAAATATCCGGTCGACTGGAGAATAAAGAGGCACAGGAATCAGAACTGGAGCTTATGGAGGTAGACCATGCATCCAATGCAAGCGATGATGAAGTAGAAGTAGGAATGCCCATTGCAGAAGTACCAAAACCAAAACAATTGTGGACTGTGGATTACGAGGAAATTAAAGAAAAACGATTAAAGAAGATCTGGAAGCAACCTGATGTGGATGGGTGGATCAGTGATTTATTTGCCAAAACTCTATAATTTTATTATTGTCAAATCCACACCTTAATTCCCACGGGGATAAGCAGAGATAACGGAGCGCAATTCGGTACTGGTTTTGAACCCGTGCTCTAGGTTTGCCTAACCATTGCAATACTACTTACAAGCGTGGCGCATTTGTTAGCATATCAGTTAGTTACGCGTAAAGTCCCGGGTTCGATTCCCGGTCATTACAAATATTTGTTAATAAAAAATAAGTGGATATTTGCTCCAGCTTTAATTGTCACTGTGGAAAGCAATGGTATCTATTCCGGCGATCCGGGGTAGTATCATCATATATACAAACCGTGAAGTGTGTCGCTTGTAAGTTGGCGGTTCCAACTAGGCCGGCATAGTGGATTCGACTGCTACTCACAGTAATTCAATTGTAAGTAGTAATCGCCTTCATGCAATTGACATTTACTATTGCGATTAAGAACAGTAATTTCTGTTATGCACAGTTTAAGGCGACTATTGGGAAGTGGTTACATAGAACCTTAGGTACCGTACAAAACCACATTATTTTCATGGTCGTCCTGTTTCTAAGATGCAAGAAAAATGTGTCAATAAATTTTGTCATTGTAGATACGTAATGATATTTTAACCATCTCTGACGAGGTCTGGGCTAAGTATAAAAATAAAATGTATAAATATAATATTTTTCTTTGTATTTAATTTTCGTGTTTTATTTATGGACCTGTGTTCAATATACAAACAAGTATATTGGCCGGCATAGTGACGGCGACTGGGCCAGCTGTGAACAAACTCTGTTTTCTCAGTCGTCGTCACTCTTGGACCGCATCTTGCTTATCAATCAGGCGGGTCAAGGTTAGATGTCGTGTCACAATAAATAAAAAAGTATGATTGCATCGTTAAGTATGTCTATAAAGGAGAGTGGAAAATTATACTCGTATATGTTTTAAGAGCGCCGAAAAAATATCTATCGTTCTACGGTTTCTTCAACTGTGTATTCAATAAGCTGTGTTTTTAAGCTACTTTGAGACTTAGAAACGAAAATAACAAGTCATGATACCAACCAAATAATGTATGCCACGCCCGAAATCACACAGGGAAAAGCAAAAACCATAAAGCGCATCTTCACAATTCTGACAAAACTTGACCCACGGCAATCCAAGAAGCAAGATAAAGAACTGCAATGAACAGCATTGCAACTCATTTTAAATAACTTACCAGAACAAAATGTCCAAAAAATATATATTTTAAGTATAAATAAATTCCACCAATGCGCGAACATTGATTAATAAACAAATTTTATGCGGCTTTTTATTTTAGGCCGGCAAATCAAAAGGTTATAAAAAATATTAAAGTTTTCTACGTTGTTTTGTGTGGAATTTATTTAACCTTAAAATATATATTTTTTGGACATTCTGTTCTGGTAAGTTATTTAAAATGAGTTGCAATGCTGTTCATTGCAGTTCTTTATCTTGCTTCTTGGAAGCTTTATGGTATAGTCTGTCTAAGCCGAAATGACGCGCCCCTCCACTGCATTTACGCACACAAGCAAATAATATGGATAAAACACACATCAAATGCAATTGTAATTGGTTATTCAGTTGATGGTTAGACACAAAAGGAGGAGCACGCTGATGAAGTATAATAGTATCGTTAGTAATATGTGTATTCACACATTTAAATAAACTAATAAAGTGGAGGGGCGCGTCATTTATAGTTAGACAAGCTATAACTGCGGGTACTGCGGCTTTATAAGGTAGGCAGTGAATATCCCAGTCTGCCGATCCAGGGTAGTACCACCACTTGTAGTGAAGGGTCTGTTTAAAGTGTACAGACCGTGAAATGTCTTAGTCGTGGTAATCTTTTTTTGCGCGAACATTGATTAATTAACAAATTTTATGCGGCTTACTATCGCGTTTATTTTGGTTTGGTAGTCTCTCCGTGACCACGATGGCTGCGAAGCTCTCAAAACGTCGGAATGATAAAAAAATGTAAAATCAAAACCAAAATTAACGCGATAGTAAGCCGCACAGAATTTGTTTAATTTATTGACTTAGTCGTGCTTTGGGGTCAGTTTAAAGGTTGCTAGTTCCAACTAGGCCAGCATAGTAGATAAAGCTGCTATTTTCTGTTTTATAGCTGAAGTTGTCCAGTTGCCTCCATGAACCGCACTCAGGTCCAGATTGGATCCAGGAACAATCTGGGTAATCTCTATTTTATTGTTTGACTTTGTTATTACCTCTACATAAATCTCTTTTCAAAATTTTTGTAGTTGAAAAGTAAACTCTGTCCCTAATTTCATTTAATGTGTAATTTCCCAACGTAATCATATTATCTAACAAAAGTTTATTTTACGTGATCGTTTATTGCTTTAGATAAAATTACTGTTGATTTAAGCCTTGACTTAGTTCTTTAGTTCTAAATATTTAATTCAGTTATTGCTTGTGTATTTACGGCTATTTGAGTGAAAATGTCTGACATTTTTAATAAAATGGAATTAGAGAAAATTGCTTTAAAACTTGATTTAAAATCGGTTTTAAATTGGTATTTAATAGACGCTTCTGATGAAGTAATAGGTTATTTGGGTGAGCATTTAAAACTAATAATAGAAGGAGAGTCTAACGGTGATAAAGTTGCTCGTGGCGCCTTTGTAAAATGTATACCAAGATTTGATGCGCAGAAAGCAAAGTATATAAATGAATTAGAGTTTTTTAAAAAGGAATATGTGATGTTGGCTGAATTGTTTCCTGTTTTTGGTGGTAATGAAGGTAAGTTCTTTTTTAATATTGATTGCAAAATAGCAACGCAATTTAACTGGTCCTTTCGTCGACATAATGTATTAAGAGAATCGGGGCCCATAAGAGAAACCCCCCAAGAGAAGGGTTTCTGTCATAAATGTCGAACCACAATAAAAAAGTTATCTAAAACTGATGGTAAACATACGTATTTTTTGTGGGACCCAGTAAAGAAAACAAGCCATTATTTCTTTTATTTACTACCTCATCTTTATTTGATTAATTTTAAAACGTATCCCTTGTATTACAGGTAATAAAAAATGGAGACCAAAATGTTTGTTTGTGAAAGAAAATGCATTTGTATTAGAAGACCTAAGCCTGCAAGGTTATAGAATGGCTCACAACGAAGCTAAATTAACACTACCTGAAATAAGCGCAGTAGTAAAATCGATTGCCATATTCCATTCACAATCCTTAATATATGAAAGTAATCTAAAACGTTCCATCTGGGAAGATTATTGTGATTACATTAAAGATCCTCCGAATGGCAAGAAATGGAGGGATGCCGGGACAGAAGCGGTGATAGAATATTTGAAAATATTCTCCATATATAAATCGAAAGAAAGTTTTATAAACGAAATTGAAATGAAAGTGCCAGTATTATTTAACAAAGCAGTGAAATTGTTAAAACCAAGCACCAAATATAAAAATACTATTAATCACCGTGATCTTTGGAGTAACAATATATTTTTGAGAGACAAAGGAGATTCTATAGAAGCTTTGTTAATAGATTTCCAAACTGTAGTTTATTGTTCACCAATGATTGATTTGGCTTCTGCTATATACTTTAACACTAATAGAAAATTTAGAAGTGACTATACTGATACACTTATTGATTTATACTACAAAACCTTAAAGGAAGAATTAAAAGAAGTTAATATAGAAATAGAAAATTATTATAAAATAGACACTCTTCATTCTGCGTACGAAGAAGCAATACTTTTTGGTATAACTCAAGCTGCTCTTATTCTACCAATTACAATAATGGATAATAATGTTAGGAACAAATTGTTTACTGATCCGAAAAATTCAAACGAAATCAATGAAGGATCGAGAACTTTACAAATTATAAAGGCAGCTAATGACAAAAAGTATCAAGAACGAATAACTGAACTATTTGATGAATTTGCCGAAAAATACATTTTTATAGAATAATAATTAACTATAATTTTTCATCTGGCTATCCACAAAAAAGGCAGCTAGGACGACAGCAGTGGCGGACTTACCAGCAGGCTGAGTAACACACACAATATACGAATTTTGAATATTGGAGAGAAATTAGAATATTTACAAAAATCGAAATTTTTGCTGTAAAAATAATCAAGGATCTGTACCTTGATTTCAGTACCTTATGATCAGTACCCTAGTCAGGGCCGTTTTTACCCGGGGGTTCAAGGGGTGCGGTGCACCCGGGCGCAGAGTCCTAGGGGGCGCATGTCGACCGCCATAAACTTCGATAGGTACCTACTACACTGAGACCACGCGAGCGGAGCCTTGACTTCGCACCCCGGCGCTGAATATACTTAAGACGGCCCTGACCTTAGTTCTCAATGATACTAACCAACCTACTGAAAAGTTGATGTACCGAGGATGATAGAACACAAATCATATACGTAGTTGGAATTTTATTGAAAATGTAATTGATATGATTGTGGACTAAGGTATCAAAATTTTGGCGGCAAAAATTTAATGGCTATATCTGTCACTGGACGAGAGTCATATTGTATAGCAGTATTTTTTGACTATATTTTTAGTAAATATATTTTTATTACTTACAAATATAGGTATGCGTTATAATAAACAAGTTGATCGACATACGGATTATTATCATTTCAGCACAAAACACCAGTTTTGCCTTGTTAAATATTACAAGAATTATTAATTATTTCAAATCAATCTGATACCTAAATAAATATTTTTGAACATAGTTATGTTTGAATTATGGACGCTAAGCTCTGAAGGGTTCATACGCTTATTGTCATGAAGGAAAATGAACAGAAAAGAACTTTATTAATAAAATTACTTTTAGTTTGTTGAGTGCTGATTTATTTTGGTTTTCGTTCACTATTTATTCCCCATTTAGATATTCATAATTAGCAGACCTAGGGTTAAATATTTTTGAGATAATGCAGATTTATAAAAAAACACAAAAGCTAGTAAACCATTCCACTTCTTGATTGTTCTACGCCGAACCTTTAATTTCGATTCGATTAACAAAATGCGAACGCTGTTCCCGACCCTTGTGGGCATCACGGAAATAATAAGACAAGGTTATCTTTTATTAAGTAAATTACCTTAATTAATAATTAAAACTATTAGGTTTTACAATCAAAAGATGTTATAACTAAGATCTACTGTTCGCTTATCTTAGTGTTTAAATTAAATAGCATAATCAGCATCTACTGTAGCACTTAGTGGGATCTTATCAATCTTAATATTTGACTTGGCATCATAAGATGTCTACACAATTGTTTAATTTCTAAAACCACAGATAACTGGACCCCACATCCATTAGAAAGGCGTATGAGAAAAAAGTATCTTTCAAGATTTGTCTTTTAGTCCCCTTTGCCTTGTTGCTTGGACTTGGAATAAGTATCTATTTATGTTACAATAATTATCTAATGTGCAATGTTACATAACTCCCAGGAGAATAAATCTAGGAAACATTAATAAAGTTTTAAAATCGATGAAATTTTTATGTTTTGCATTGATATTTTTCTATAGGCGTTGCCTATTCTCATAAACCCTGCGCTGTCTATTGGTATACAATCTATGTGTAATGTAAATATTTCTGTAATAAAATATAAGAAACGGGCACATTTAAAACAGTTGATGTCCTATTTTCTAATTAAAATATATCACCATGATTAAAAAGTTAAATGAAAATATAAAAGTTACTAAGGACGGTACAAAAATTTCGGATGCTTGTGTCGATTTTATAGTTAAGAAATATTATGCAGAAGTTCGATATAATTTGAAATCATTTACTATTAAAAGTGCTAGTGATAATATGATTGGTTTTTTATCCGATTATTGGAGACTTGAAATTGAAGTCGGGTTAGAAGATAAAGAGAAAGAGATATTACATTTCTTTATAAAGTCTATTTGCCATAACAATACTGCAAAAGCTGCAATGGTTAATGAAATGAAACTGTTTAGTAAAGAAGTCCTTTTTTATAATGTTATCAAAACAAATATCAACTTTGATGGTAAGTTCTTTGATGTGAACGACTATTCGTCTGCAATAACGAATGGTTATAGCAATAATATAATTTCTCAACCTTTTTGCAGATTTGGACCAATGGAGTCCCAATTTAATAGTCAGTTTCGACGACGCCATGGTATACCAAGATTTGTCATATATGGGTTATAGAAACCGAAATAAGTTACTCCAATTCGATATACCTCATACATTAAAAGCTTTAGAAACCTTGGCAACTTTTCATTCAGCAAGCCTTTTGTTTGAGGAGAATAATAGAAAGACTAACCCAGAGTATTCGATTTATGATGATTACGAGGAATACTTAGATGTCGGTGGTTACAGCGAGAATAGTATTTGGTTTGTTCAATGCATAAGTGGGGCGTTAGAAGTTGTAAAGATGTACTCTAAGTATAGAGAAAGAAACGATATTATGAAATTAGTTGAGAAAAAATGGAGAGATGTATGGGTATCAGCTTTAGCCCTCTGCGATTATTCTAAAACTTTTCGAAATGTGATTTGTCATAGGGATTTGTGGAATAATAACATATTGTTTCGTTACAAAGAAAATGGTAAACCAGATGCGTGTGTTCTTGTTGATTTTCAAGGAATAAAACTCCAACCACCAGCTGGCGACGTCATGACGTTGCTTCATTGTAACCTTGATTCGGAACTTAGAGAAACAAATATGGATTTGTTTTTAAATTGTTACTATAATAAATTAAAAAGTATTCTTCTTGAGAACAGCATAAATATTAATGTAATTATACCTGAAAAGGAATTTAGGTTGTCTGTTAGTAAGCAAAGGAAATGGGGTTTAATTGTAAGCGGTTGTGTAATTCCACAAATAATGATCGACGATGAATTAGTTACGAATACTTTCACTGATACTGCGCGCTTTGAAGATATCATGACAAGAAGTAAAGGAGATTTTATTAAAGATATGATAAATACTAACAAAACATATAAAGATGCAGTTATGAACATTTTTGATGAAATAATTGATAGATATATTATAAATAAAGATGACAATGCAATATAAATGATTATCTTAGATCTACAAATCTGTAACTATGCCAGAGGCAAATACTACGAGACGAGCGATAACGCGTGATAAATGATAAAAAGACAAATTGGAAAGTTGAAATTACAAAAAATCTTTAATTTATTAAATGTCATTGTCTTAAATATTTAATCCTACTATTATTATAAATGTGAATGTGAACCAATTATCATGAAGCTTTGTACTCATACATATATTTTTAGAGGTACTAGATTTTATAAAGAAAAAAAAAATACTTTTTAAATATAATTGACTATAGTTTCAGCTATTTGGAATTTTTCCATATTTATTTTTATTTCCGTTTGTCTTTTTTATATGAGTTAACGAGTTATAAATACAAAAAAGGGATATACCTACAGTCGAATTGAGAACCTCCTCCTTTTTTATGACTGTGTTATAAACCTAATTTTACGCGGGCAGAGCTAGTATAATATGATTTTTAATCAATTAAATTGTCACAGGGATAGGCAGAGCTCCATTTGCCACGATCCTGACATAACACCCTCGCTGCCCTCACATCCACAATTTCATTCAAATATTATTCATATAAAATAATTCGCGTAGGAAACTGTTTTATTGAGTGAACGACTGTAGAGAGAGTTGAAATAATATGCTTTAGAATTTCCTCATAAAATTACCCGCGACCATTTAGACATATCTTATGAATAATAATTTATAATAATGAAACACGACAAATAACAATTATTGTGCAAGTCTGCTCAATAATATAATCTGGCGGCACCGGTTGTTCGCGTGACAATAATCTGATACAAAACATATTATGGCTATTAACAAAATAAACAAAATAATTGTCAGTGGATTCCGTGGTCGGTGTCGTTATAATAAATATAAATATTTAATAAGTGTTTCAAACATAGAGATATATTATGTGATATCATATATCTCTATGGTTTCAAAGCTCATTTTAATACATATGTTTTTTTGTATTTTATATTAAAAGTAGAATGCTTTACCAGTTTATTTTTGTTTCTCCTAGAGTATTTCATTCCCTTCCATAAGCTTGGCGTGACGGTGACAGCGAAATCGTTTTTTTAGTCGTCGACTGCCTCTTGCTTAACATCAGGCAAGTCGATAAAAAATATGAATCATGCATAGAGATATATATTACACTTATATATCTATGGAATCATGGTCAATAATCTAAAGCGCTTAATAATCTTAGAACTGAATCTCATGAGCAACAAGTCTACTCACGTCTATTAAGCTAACAAGATAAAATACACATTCACTCACGCGATATAACAAAATAAAACAATACCATATACTTAATTCATGTTTTATTATTTACTAAAATCCGTCGTATAAGACTATTTTTAACAAGTCCATCCCTCGGAAAGCTCCAATCTTGTTTGGGTGCAAATTTATTATCCTCTAACTTGCGAATACCATATTTAAGATGCCAATAATCATTATCGGAATCCTTTTGAATGTATATGTCACAGAATGGTCTGACTAGAACTATATAAATTAGTTCTACAAAACTTAAAATGCTGGCACCTAAAAATAGTCCGCCTGTTCCGCCAGTGGATACTGAAAAATAAAATACGTTTTTACTGCATGCATAATGTAGGTATATTCAATTTCACAAGACCAAGTTTTTTATTTTGGGTCGGCACATGACAGCACCCGGTAGATGTTAAGCTGAAGTGCGGTCTATTAATAGAGGTAACTATAATACTACTACAGTTAAATATCAGTAAGTAGCAGCCACCACATCCACTATGCCAGCAACTATACCCCATGCCCATATATGTTTTCACCCATATAACAGATACCGTTGTTATACTCAATAATATATTACCCGAACTATTAACAATTTTTTTAGGTTATGTCAATCTTATCAAAGTTATATTACTGTTACTTAAATACTCTGAAACTTATATTCTTTAATGTCAATACATATAAATTTACATTAAAGCAATTCAATTCGTAATTTCTTAATTTATTATTTTCTTAATGTGGTAGCAGAATTGTGTAATATCATTGTGTTTCAAACAATGCAGCATTTCTGTCATAGTATTTGTGATAAATACTTATAATAAATCTTAATACTAGTATGTTAAGAAATTTTATTCTTTTAAAAGTTATTCGAACTATACAGTTAGTAAAAATTCCCACGCATCTATTTACATCCACAAAGCTTCATAATAGAGTACTTATGAAGTTTTGTAGTATCAAATTACAAACTCCTGCTTTTTAAAGATACTTTCATTTTATAGTTGTGGCTCGACATAATAAGATAGCAACCCGGCAACCCGCCTGATGATAAACTGGAGTGCGGTCTATGCTACACTTGGTGGTACTACCCCGGATTAACAGTCTGGGTAAATGACCATCAACTGTCTATCTACCACTCCTAAATGTCCCCGAAACTAAAAACGGGGCTAAAATGTTCCCGATTTAATCAAGGACAATTTACCGGTTTGTCAGCGTTTTGTGACGCTGTCACAACAACAGCAAAAGAATTTTGTGTCCAAACATTGTGTAATTAAGAATAAGTATTAAAAAAAACTACATAAAACAGCATGATACAAACTTGGCGGCCTTATTACTAAAAAGTCATACTTATCACGCAAACAATCTTATGGCAGTGAAACGGATATATGGGTGTAAAAATACAGTCTAGTTATTTATCTAATATTATTAATGATATTTTAAGAAAAGACGTTTATATGTTGTACGCGCTCTGAACGAGGCACGTTGAAACTATGCTAGTGGGCAAACCTGACCTCAGTGTCGCGATGCAGAGCAACATATATTTATCTCTTTTTCGCTTTTAATAACTTTAATTTCTTCCTACTTCCACTTGTATTCGTATGTTTGCGTGGTAGATCAGTTTAAACTCATGCCGCAAATGGCACTAATCTCACAAAAACTCGTTGTAGGTGACGTATCTACTCATTTAATATCATTGAATATTATAATAAAACTTGCTCACCAACTAAATCAAGTACGCCGCGTACCACATTCCTTCTGTATCTCTCACTTGGTAACATTGCTAACTCTATAAGTACTGTGGCATATTCGTCTGCAGTAGTCACTTTGAAATCTTTAACAACTGATATTTCCGCTTCAGTACATGATGGTAAACAGTCGCAGTACAAACCTGGTCTGGTAGACCACTTTGCTTTGAGGACCTTCAATTTGAATTTAAATTTAATAAATCGAATACCTAATTATTGGAAATAACTATTTTGTATATCTACTAAGCTACATGTATCTTAGAAACAACAAAGAAAGTACATACGATGCATTGGTATAATGCTATTAGAATAGGACGGGCTGTTGACTAACTTTACTGGACTGATTTAAAGGTGTCTTTTATTAGATTACAAATATTTGTCATCAAAAAACAATGCAGACATTTTGAGTTTTGGCGGGCAACTGCAATTTTGAATTATTCAAAAAGCTTGTGTTTTCCATAAATAATAATGTGTAATAATGGTTGAATTGTTATCCAGTTTTTAAGTTGATCGAGTAGAAACAAGTAATTTAAAGTTGTAAAAAGTGTTTCTTCGTGTTCCCTCCAAGATTCCTTCCGAAGTTTTAGTAAAGGCTTTCCGCAGCTTTACTAAAACGATGATCATCAACCTCACTACCATTGTCATCTTGTGATGAGTCACTCGCGTGGTTCATCTTAGTGTTTGGTTGACAATGTTTTAAAATTGAATCATATATTTTTACTTTAACACTGGCAAGTTAAATACTAAAGCCATAAACAAGAAGAAGGAATGCCTGTCTGGGTGTTTAAGGCAGACAGTTGATAATTTAAAAATCCTTTTATAAATTCAAAACCAGTTCAAAGAAAACAGATTTAATGCATAACAAAAATTGCATCAAAATCAGCATTCTGCAGATTACTTCACTGACGCTACCATTCTCCCATGTCATAATAATTTGCACGTTACATAAACATTGTAACAAACAAATATAATCTCAGGTCTTTAAGGCCACATCCCATTGCCACAGTAAAACTTAAAGGTACAGTAGTACACGTCTCGGCAGTGTCCTTAAAATAATTTTTCAATAGGCTTATAGGGCTTATATGTCATGTTGCACAGCAACCGTATGTACTATGCTATTTGAATAAAAATAGGACGGGCTGTTGACTAACTTCACTTGACTGATTTAATGGTGTCTTTTTCTTGATGGGTCGCAAAGAAAGAGACACCATAGAGAAGTGACACCAAGTGAAAGTGAAAGAGACACCATAGTGAGACACTAAAGTAAAGTTGGTTGGAGAGTTAGACGTCACAAAATGGCGCCGATTCCGTCCTATTCTTATTTTAATCGCATTATAACTTCAGAGCACTCGTGGCTGGCGTTTGCTGAGGTCTTCTAAGACCGCCGTAAACCGATTTTGTTTAGAGTATTCTTAGATATTGCGCGAACATTGATCAATGAATTAAACTAATTTTATGCGGCTTACTATCGCGTTTATTTTTTGTTAATGATTGTACAATTTTTTATTCCGACGTTTTAAGAGCTTTGCTACGATGGCTGCAAAGCTCTAGAAACGTCGGAATAAAAACCTGTACAATCATAAATCAAAAAGAAACGCGATAGTAAGCCGAGTTTGTGTTTAAGTCGTCTGCGCTCTTGAACCTCCACATGCTTACAGAAGGCCAGTCGAGGTCAAAGGTCGCTTCTAAATTTCATTTTACTTACCGACAATTCATTAAGATGATCATTCAGGCATATAATCCCTTTGACATCGCATTTAAGTTCTTCAGGCACATTGGGCATAAAGAAATTAGTGCAATTACAAAACTTCAACTGCGCTTCCTTCCTACATTGTACAGTGCAAGCGCTGTAGGAGTAATGTCTGTACACTTGCAAGGAATTCTCGTCGGAATACTGACATTTGCGTTTCATTGGCGATATGAAACGAGCGCCTGCGTCGTTCTCAACATTGCGCAAAGTTATAAGGCGTCTGCAATTTATCAACATTCCTATTATTGTGGCTCGACATTTGACAGCACCTCGTCTTTTGTTATGCTAAAGTGCGTTCCAGGGAATGGAGGCGGCCACAAAAGACTAGTAACAGTCACATCCACTATGCCCGCCTAGTTGGAACCGGCAACTTACAAAACGATCTCATAACACGACTAAGTCTCTTCACGGTCTGTGTACTTGCAAGTGGTAGGACTACCCCATATTTGCAACCTGGGCACTATATATCAAATCAATAAATGAAAAAATATTTTCTTCGACTAATAATTTATTAATTATTATTTACATTTCTATACTACGCTACTAAAGTACTTGTATCTTAGAAACAAAACAACCAAAATACATATATCAAAGATACATTGGTACCGGCAAGTGGTGTTGAACCCGTGCTCTCGGTTTGCGTAACCATTGCACTGCCACCACACCACGGTCGCCTACTATTATAAAACATGGATAAACCAAATAAATAGTAACCTGTGAAATACTTCTGGGCCAACAGTTAGAACGTCCGATCCCAGTGTCGTTACCGACGGTACATCCTCTTCATTTAATACATAAACCTAGAAAGAAATCGCTCAGTATATATCTCCTTTATAAGACGAGATGTCAAGACATGATCATAAACATGACCGAGTATCTTAAAAAAAAGGCTAAACTAGGCTACTGTACTTGTATACTATACTACACTACAACTAAAAATTCTCCTTTGTTCGGCATAGTAACGGCTGAGGCAGCGCAGCCGTGAACTAACTCGGTTGTTTCAATCGTCGTCACTCTTGGATCTCCTCTTGCTTATCAAGTCGAGGTCAAATGACGTCTCAAAATAATAATAAAATCATCAGACTAAAAAGTAAGGACTCACATTACCGGTGACCATAACATCAAATTTAATAGCACCAGGTCCAGTCGTTCTGTTACTTATCATAGGCAATTTAGGAGCACCTGACTTCCTAAAAATTAGATAGTATTTTGAATATCAGATCTCTCAATTAATCATGGATTTATTCATATAAGTACGTAATTTTATAAAGTTATCTATTTTATCATGTATGTTTGAAAAGTAAGATCTTTGGTCATCACAGTACCAGCAACTGAATCAACCCTTAACCTCCCCTTGATCAAAATCGAGGTGATCAAATCGTGATCAAATCCAGGCGACAGGCGTGGACGAACGGTTTAGCGATTGGTTTATTGCGCGTAAAGTCCCGGGTTCGATCCCCGGTCGGAGCAAATATTTGTTTCATAGCTTTTATTTGTAATATTTAATAATATTAAATATTGCAAATATTTGTTAAAAATAAAAAATGGATTTTTGCTTCGGGTCTGGTTATCAAAGAGTGGTAGGCAGTGGTACCCAGTCTGCCGATCCGGGGTAGTACCACCACTTACAAGTATACAGATCGTGAAGTGATTTGGTCACGTTTCGGGATCAGCTTGTAAGTTGCCGGTTCCATCTAGGCCGGCATAGGGAATGTGATTGCTACTCACATCACAGTTATTGAATTGTATTAGCAGTGACATTCATTCATGGACCAACTTCAGCTTAACATCAAGCGGGGTGCTGTCGTATGTCGAGTCACAGTAAAAAAACAAGGTAAAATGTCGAGTCAAAATATATAATATATAAAAGGAAGGTTGCACCTGTTTGTAACCCATTATCCTATATCTATCAAGCGAGGCGTAAAAAAGTGCCCCTGACCTAGACCTTCCCCTGCTGGCCATTACACAAGTATAGTAAGTTTACGGTATTATTTTTTGATCAGCGCTTTTGATCCATCATCTTAAATACAGACTACGGTTTAAAGACGTCAAGGTGACTTTAATATAAGTTTCCATACATACCTCCCTTGTATAGTGTTAATAGCGTAGCAAGTTCCAAGTTCTGTATCCATCGGTTGAAAGTATTCACAACAATTAAATTCAACACCATTCCATGAACAATTTGTTATCGTATCCATACAAGAGCTACGAACCTTTAAAAAGACCAAGGCTTGTGAGATTAAAGATATTTGATTAGGTAAAGATCAATAGTTAAAAGTGATAAATAATAGGATTAATAGATAGGATTAAAGATAAGAGAAGAAGACCAAGTTGCTAGTAGTGGATCGGGAATACGATACCAAATGGAAGACAGCGAACTCGAAATACAATATCGTACAGGCATGGCGAGAACAGCGTTGACCCAGTTATTAATATGGAAGGACAGTAACACCAACAGAAAAGCAAAAAAGCAGATGTTTCAAACTCTGGTATTTTGTTAGATGTAGGTATTTAGGGCAACTGATTGCAAAAGACATCATGGCAAGCCCAGACGGAGTTGACACGCATAAGAGTCCGCTAACTCCTATAAGTAATTGGTAAATGGAGATTAATCGAAGAGTCGTAAATTGTGGTGAGGTTTGAATAAATAATAATGAATAAGTTAACGATAGTAGCCCTTACCATATTAGCGTAATAAGTGAGATTCGTTTTCACGCATTCTGGCAATGAATCTTCTAAACCACAAAACTGGGACGTATAATAAGTAATTCCTTTGAAATATGCCAGTTCTTTTAAAACCTCTTCCATGTTAAAATCATGCTCCCCACCCCACAAGCTAAAATAAACGTTGACAAGAAATAGGCTTAAATCTACAAAGATCAATATAAAGATTTTAAAATTACTTTTTAATTGTATTTTTTTTATTGTGACTCGACATATGACAGCACCCCGCTTGATGTTAAGCCGAAGTGTGGTCCATGAATGAATGACACTACTACTACAATTTAATAACTGTGAGTAGCAATCACATCCACTATGCCGGCCTAGATGGAACCGGCAACTTACAAGCTGATCCCGAAACGTGACCAAATCACTTCACGGTCTGTATACTTGTAAGTGGTGGTACTACCCCGGATCGGCAGACTCGGAACCACTGCCTACCACTCTTTGATAACTAGACCCGAAGCAGATATCCATCTCTTTTTTTTTATTAACAAATATTTGCAATATTTAGTATTATTAAATATTACAAATAAAAGCTATGAAACAAATATTTGCTCCGACCGGGAATCGAACCCGGGACTTTACGCGCAACAAACCAATCGCTAAACCGTTCGTCCACGCCTGTCGTCAAAATTATATAAATGTTTAAGTACTAAGAGTAGTACTTGTAATATAGAATATATCCATCCTCCATGTTCTGTATTTATTTACTTTTGCTCTCTGCATAACCAAAACGTTGACTGGCTGAGAAAGCCGCATTCTGCCTTTTGTGTATAAGTATACTCGTATTTATAAGTAAATGAATAGTCATTATAAGTAGTAGATATTTTAAACAGGATAAAATGGAAAGGATGAGTGAAAGTAGATTGACGAAAGGAATTTATAAATCTCATATGAATGAATACGTTAAACAAGGCAGGTCCAGGAGGGTGTTCGCTGACCAAATCGGAGACATCCTCAAGAAAGCTGGGTTGCCAAGTGCCCATAACCATAGAGCTTTTATGAAGAGAATTGTGAATGTGAAAGAAGCGAGAGAGTTATGTCAGGATCGTGGCAAGTAGCGCTCCATTGTCTCTGCCTATCCATGTGGGGAAAAGGCGTGACAATTTGATTGATTGATATTTTAAACAACAAGTAGAATTAAACCTCAAAATTGGCATCCCTAATTAATTTGTCACTTACCTATCGGAAACTTCTTCGATGCGTCGAGTATTATCATTTTCACAGACGGCAACTGAAGGGAAGTGAGTGTCCCAGTCCTTGTATGCAGTTTCCACAACAAATGAAATTGCGTTGTCTTGAAAAGCAGCGTATTGGGCTTTGATCAATAAGGCAGATCCGTACCATGATAAAATTACAAATATTAACCAGAATAATCTAAAAATAATAATTAGCTAGGTTGCCTAGTGCCCATAACCACAGAGCCTGTATGAAGAGAATTGTGGATGTGAAGGAAGCAAGGGAGCTGTGTAAGGATCGTGGTAAGTGGCGCTCCATTGTCTCTGCCTATCCCTGTGGGAAAAAGGCGTGACAATTTGATTGATTGATTGATAATAATTATAATCCAACATTTTATCCTTTACTCACATCTTGCTACGTATAATTTTTTTTTTTACATTTTTTAATGTTAGTATTTTACATTTATTTATAAGCTAGAAACCTTTATTTAGTTAGAAACCTGCTTGTATCTTAGAAACATGAAGCCAAATATACATTGGTATCGGCTAGTGGTTTGAACCTGGTTTTAAATCTTGATGATCGGTCGTCCTAAACATTACAAAAAAAATTGTTTAGTATTACAAAAAAAAACGCGCCCTAGACAAGCATTAAATATGTTTTAAGTCAATTTTCTTTTCATACAAGCTCTACGATTATGGCCACTACAATTAGGAGAAGCGAGGGAGTTGTGTCAGGATCGTAGCTAGTGGCGCTCCATTGTCTCTGCCTATTCTTGAAGGAAAAACCTTTTACCTTTCTGTCCAATGCTTTTTGAAATCAACTAAGAATCTAAAACCATGTATAGACGTAGTCTCTGGAATACTTTTAATTCCCTTCCACCAAATATCAATATAGGCCTTTATTTCTTGAGACATAATTTCGTAATGCAATAAAAACACAAAACAAATCATTTATATAACATTTATTTCATATAAAATTCATAACATGCGTGATTTAACAATTCTACACAACACCGTGAGATTGTACCATCTGTTACAATTTCCAATCTTATCAATATAAAATCTATTGGATTATTATCCAACTGTAATAACCTAAGCTATTTTTCCCATTAAAAACTGATATGTTTGTATCATTTTATGACCACCAGCGTAGCGCATTGGTTAGCTTACCAGTTAGTTAACGCGTAAAGTCTCTGCTTCGATTCCTGGTCTAAGCAAATATTTGTTTCATAGCTTTTACTTGTGATATTCAATAAAATTGATTAATATTACAAAACTTTGTCAATAAAAAAAAGAGATGGCAATATTTTCCGGGTCTGGTTATCAAAGAGTGGTATTTGGGGTAGTATTATGGTTTACAAGGAGGACAGTTATTTAACTCACCTCCCTTCAATCTATAACCTTCACCCAATGTTAGAAATTAAATTAGTAAATAAGTTTATTAATATTTAAAATTAAGTTAGACACAACTAGGACGATTGTAATGAGACCTTCTATGTTAAAATCCGTAAAACTGTAGACTACTGAGCATGCCAATAAAATAAACATGTTAAACCATGCAGTGCGATGGAAAGCTTGCCAAGCATTGCCAAAGCTTTTTTAATTTTATAATGGCCCGACCTATACAGCATCCGCAAGATGTTAAGTTGGAGTGCGGTCCATGAATGTAAATAATGGCAGTCGCATACACCTTTAATAAAGGAATAACATTATTTAAATTTTATCTGTACATTAGTCTTGGGTACATTCCTCGTAAGTTCGTTCCAGTAGAGTGATCTTCGTTTCATGAGTGCAGTTTTCTTCATATTTGGATTCATTGCCATCTTTTTTGCTGCACGTTGTCGATGTTTGTAATCACGCATCAATGTCACCGTAAAGAAATAGAGGAACTCCAATACGCTGACGAAGCTAAATCCAGTCACGAAACCACAAGTTGAACCGATGTTACCTGTTAAAAATTACTATTATTCGCACATTGTTAAATGTATAGACTTTAAAGTGACTCAGTTGCGTTTCAGGATCAGATGTAATTATTAAGTTATCACTGTGAAGAGGTTATAACACAGTGATAAGCAAAAGAATGTCTAAAAGCGACGACAACTGAAAAAAACGAGATTATTCACGGCTGCTTCAGTCGCCGTCACTATGCCGGCCAAAGGTGCTTCTTCACGCATCGCTTGAAGGATCCAATGGAGAGAACACATGGGCTGGCAAAGCATTCCACTTGTCGATGGTTCTACAAAGAAAAGGCGCACCGGCTTTCAGTCTCAACCGAAAATTTATAAATCTCATGTGAATGGATCAAGGTGAACGTTAAACAAGGCAGGCCCAGGAGGGTGTTCGCCGACCACGGAGACATCCTCAAGAAGGTTGCCTTGTGCCCATAACCATAGAGCATGTATGAAGAAAATTGTGAATGTGAAGGAAGCGAGGGAGTTGTGTCAGGATCGTGGCAAGTGGCGCTCCATTGTCTCTGTCTATCCCTGTAGGAGGGAGGGTGTGACAGTTTGATTGATAGATTGATATTTTAAGCCGATAACTTACAAACTGATCCCGAAACGCGACTAAGTCACTACACGGTCCGTACAGTTGTAAATAAGTAGAGGATGACAGTATGAAGGCTACTATAGTTAATTAAAACCAGTCATAGTTAAGTAGTCACATCCGCTATGTCGGATTTCGTCACTACACAGTAAAGTGAATTGGTGAGATGCAGTGGTTAACGGTCGACGCAAATACGTGTTTCATAGCTTTTATTTGCAATATTTAATAATTATATTAAATATTGCAAATATTTGTTAATAAAAAAAGAGGGATATTTGCTTCAGGTCTGGTTATCAAAGAGTGGTAGGCAGAGGTACCCAGTCTGCCAATCCGGGGTAGTGCCAGTTGGTACTTACAAGTATACAGACCGTGAAATGATTTGGGCGCGTTCCAACTAAGCCGGCATAGTGGATGTGATTGCTACTCACAGTCATTAAATTGTAGTAGAACCATTAATGGACCACACTCCAGCTTAACATCAAGCGGGGTGCTAGTATGAGTCGAGTCACAATAAAAAAAAAATAATGAAGGTAATGTCACTGAGGTCCTAAATACTGAAAGTTAAAAGACAAAAGATGCTACTTACGAAGTATCATAGAAATAACTTACTAAACAAATCGAACCATTTCATAATGACATTTTGCTCATAACAATCCGCCATTTCATTTGCGTATTTAACATGGATTATTGATGTATTAGTGAAATTCACACCCGCCCTGGAACAATTTCTCTATTATTTATATATCTTCCGGTTCGTGGTCTCCTTTCTTCGAGCGATGTGGCTAGTTGCTCATTGCCACTTCAGCTTGGTTTTTTTTTTATTGTGACTCGATATATGAAAGCATCCCGCTTGATGTTAAGCTGAAGTGTGGTCCATGAATAGATGTCACTGCTACTACAATTCAATAACTGTAAGTAGTAAACACATCCACCATGCCGGCCTAGTTGGGACCAGCAAATTACAAGCTAATCCCGAAACGCCACCAAATCACTATACGGTCTGTATACTTGTAAGTGGTGGTACTATCCCGGTTTGGCAGACTGAGTACCACTGCCATAAAAGTGGTAATAGAGAGGCACTTGCTGTTCATTGGCTTGCACATCTCTCTTTCTTCTTGTTTAGGGCTTTAGTATTTAACTTGCCAGTGTCAAAGTGAAAATATATGGTTCAATGTTAAAATATTGTCAAGTAAAGATGAAATGAACCACGCGAGTGATTTATCACAAGATGACGATGATAGTGACGTTGATGATCATCGTTTTAGTAAAGCGGCGGAAAGACTTTACTAAAACGATCAACTTAAAAATGATTACTGGATAACAATTCTACCATTATTATACATTAACATTTATGAAAAACACAAGCTTTTCAAATAATTCATAATTGCGCGTCCTGTCACTTGCAGTTGCCCGCCAAAAACTCCTTGCACATCTTTAAATCGTTTGACAAAGTTTGGCCGTCTGGCATAAGACCTAGGGATGTTAAGCGTACCTACAAATCGTTAATCAAAAATATTGTTTTTATAATACATCATAGGTATTGCCTCACTAGTAACATGACCTTTTATTATTGCGTTGCTAAGCGATAATGCAGTTGCCATGATAACTATTTATAAATAAATTAAAATAAATTCTTGTGTCAGTTCATGGTTGATTAATTTATATAATTTATACATATACACGTTTACAAAAAATGAGCGGTCTCGTAAATACAGAATTTGAAGTGTATGGAAAAGTACAAGGGGTTTATTTTAGAAAACACACACAGAAAAGGGCTTCTAGTTTGGGTTTAAAAGGGTGGTGTATGAATACTCCACGTGGAACTGTAATCGGCCAACTCCAAGGACCTAACGAAGCGGTGAATCAAATGAAGATTTGGTTACAGAAAGTGGGAAGCCCAAATTCTAAAATTGATAAGGCGGCGTTTATGAATGAAGGTCCAATAAATTCGAGTGCTTTTAGAACATTTTCTATAAGACGTTAATAAATATTGTATTTAATTAAAAGTTTATATTTTATCTTTTTTCTCATTATATATACAATCCTCATGATCTATTTCATGCCTTAATTCCCTCAGGGACAGGCAGAGACAACCACTTTTAGCAATGCTGACACAACTCTTTATATCGATAATTTTACGACAAGCGTAGTGTAGTGGTAACGAACTACCAGTTCGTTACGCGGGTCTCCCGGGTTCGTTTCCCAGTCGGAGCAAATATTTGTTTCATAGCTTTTATTTGTAATATTTAACAGTAAGAAGATTAGATATATAAATATTTGTTAATAAAAAAAGAAGCAAATAATTTGCTCCGGGTCTGGTTGTAAAAAGAGTGGTAGGCAGCGTTGCCCAGTGTCCACTATTTACAAGTATACAGACCGTGAAGTGACTTTGTCGCGTTTCGGGATTAGCTTGTAAGTTTTTTTTAAACTAGGCCGGCATAGTGGATGTAACTACTACTTACAGTTATTAACATCAGGCGAGTGCTGTCATATGTCGAGTCACCATAAAAAAAACTCTACTTACAGCCATGGTTCCCTATTTCTGTCATGTAAACTATTAAGGTAATCTGGATGAATGAAGACGTTCTTGAAATCGTAACTGTATGCGGTTTTAGAACAAGCAGGATAACACATCGGGCAGTGAATGCCACCACCAGCCAAATCCAATTCTAGATCTGAATATAGAGAATCATCGTCCAGTGGTCTTATTGCTATCGATTGTGCTGGAATTATAAAAAATAGTAAACAGTATTTTATAGGTGGGTCACACTATATATATATATATTTATACATGGACAGCACTCCAGCTTAACATCAAGCGGAGTGCTGTCATACGACGCAACACCATAAAAATATATTTCTTTATATTAAAGTAAGACTCACCGTTAAATAATTTCAAGCATGGCAAATCTGTTAAGTCGCAAATTTTCGAATTCATCATACTTGGCATATTGAAGGGTGTACAATTACAATTTTCATACAAGAACAACATGCGACATTTCAACAAACAATCGCTGTATGTGTAGAATGATAGATATGTCGACTCATCATAGAAGATACATTGACGTAGTGTTATAGGTATATGTTGAATATCCCGTGATGCTTCTGTTAAGCTTGCCGATATTGCAACTGTCATCTGGAAAATTACATATCTATATATTATAGATAATGTTTTTTGTAGTTTTTCTATAAGGAGTTTTCTTTACTTAATAGAATAGTGAAACAAATACGAGTATATATATTTTTACGACCCGCGAGGCGCAGAGTTACACACCAATCCGCTACGCGTAAGTTTTGCATTAGTATCCCGGTTGGAGCAAAGATTTGTTTAATGATATTTATTTGTAATATTTAATTACGAACAATTATTAACAAAAAAAACGTGTTAGACACTTGCTCCGGGTCTAATTTTTTAAGAATCGAAGGCAGCCAGTCCGTGGTCTCTTTCTCAGTCTACTGACCGTCTTATTTCGAGATCAGAATGCGATTTCTCATTACTTAAACTGTAGTGGCAGTCGCTTTTATTCATGAACCACATTCCAGTTTAACTTTAGGTAGAGTGCTGTCAAAATAATATTTCGAAAATGTTATTCTATCAAAATGTTATTTTCAATTGAATCCAACAGCAGGCTGTTCAAACGTGTGTGCTTTATGTAAGTTTGACATGCATTATAAATCACAATAAGGTATAACTTAACTCTTACTTGAACGGTTGGGTTCACAATTTGTATAGCAAAACTTCCACTTGGATCATCAGGAAAGTCGTAAGCGTCCGAAAACTGTAACTGTTATTAATTTTGTAATATTAAATGTTGCTAAATATATTTCTGAATGTTTAATTAAGTTTTAATATATTAATTACATACTAATGCGCCTTGTAAATAAAAGTGATCGTAAAAATCATCAGTTTCGTCAAATCGTATCAGAACTTTCAATCCTTGGTCGTAATCAAATGCTGACTTATTTCCATAATTGTACATGTCCACATCTCGATTTATATTTAGACTGCAAATTAGAAAGATCAAAATTCAACCCACACTAGATTACTCGACCACACCACTTCCAATACTCCTGGTTAACCCTTGATGTCAGCAAAAGTTACATCCTTTATTTTATCGCATATATTAATTGGGTTCCAAGAAAAGTTGATTTAACATAAATTTTGAAGTGAAACAATTTCTTAGCATTTATCGCGTGGCAGGCGGGAGAGTGAAGGCAGCGTTTCGGACTTGTGACCGAAATGTAGGTTAAATTCAAGTAACAATCACAATAAACTTACTGAAAGAATTCGTCCGAACCCCGAAGGTAGTTGAAGGTACAACAATAACCATTCATTGTTAATCGAAAGTCAAATAGATCTGAACAATTCATGATATTTTCATTCCATAAACATGCCATTAGAAAATCTTCACATTTTGGGGTTAACTGTAAAGAATTCATATTTATTTTAGCTAGCAACTTTTATGTTTAAAGTTAACGTTTTGGCGGTAACCCAAGCTGAAGTAGCAATGGGCTAGCCTCATCGCTTGAAGAAAGGTTCTAGAGTGGAGACCACGAGCCGGAAGACGCTACGTAGGTAGGTAAACTGACGACATAGACATAGTGAAAGTCAAGAATAGCCAGTGGATGCAACTCCCAACGACAAGTTTGTTAGGAATGGCGTTCTAAGGACGTCTTTCTGCTAATAATGATGATAATGAACTAACCCAAAAGTATCTTTAACGTTCTCTAAAATACTTTGATTTTATTAATTTGAATAAATACGTATAAAATTTATACCTTTTATTGTTCTTACAATTTAATTAATTTTTACATGATAATACTTATATGTGCCAGACGTTTGTAGCGTGTTCTTATTTGTCCGGCTTGGTGATAGCAACTGAGGCAATCGTTAACCGATTAAGTTTACGGTTTACTGCTTTCTTAACATAATTTATTTAATTGACTAATAACTTACATTTCGCAATAATTTTTTCATGTCATGTTTTCCCAATGCCTGATGTAGTGGCATTATATTTGGGTCATCGTCTGGTAATAAATTGTACATACTCCCTAGATCAGATAAAAGCGATAACATTTGTGTTAAATTATACATCTTGTTTCTTTCTTCTTGTAATCTAAAGAAAAACAAAATTAAATAAAAGTTAATAATTCCGCTTAATTATGCATATTTGGATATCTAGGTATATGATAAATAAATATTTTTTTATGTTTCTTGGTTATTGGGTAAAGAATTACCTTTATTATTATTTTATTATTGAAATTAAGTAATTACCCATTTTAAAACAAGAGTTTGATACATGTTTTACATGCTTAATATTATTATTTTATTATCATAATTATAATCCTGGCTAACCCTGGTAGGAAGCAATTTGAGACGTAGCAATTTGATCAATTGATTGGTTAAAATTAAGAAAACCAGATGATGAGCCAGAGTCCATATTCCAAAGCTTAGATCCGATCAGAGAACGTACCACCATCCCAATATTATTTTATTCTTACCACTCAATTTCATACTACTTTATCGTACAAATGTAAGCTTATTTTAAATAATATTACTTTCCTAAAGTTGGTCTTAAGGGGACATCATAGATGTTGATTCTCCACTAATAAAACTTACATACTTATATAGAATAACAAAGGATAATAGAGTAATTCTTAACTCACAAATCATGAGCCAACTGTGTTACTGCTTTCCTGCTAATTCTATTCGTAGTACAAATGCCTATGGCAGGAAATATTATTTCATTTACTGATATACCTTCTGGTAGTTGCGTGGTTACTAATGGTGCTTTGTAATATTTATCGAATGTTGCCCAAACCAATGAGATTGAGCTTATAAGAGCTATTATCATTGTAAATTTCCATATCCATCTGAAAGTAGGTAATTTAGTTTGTTTAGCTCTATTAGTCACTGACACTTGTGCCGCTTTCTGAAGATACCGTGGCGGGCACTTCAAACCAATCTTCCAATTGTGTCAGAACTAGGCTTAGAAAACTACCCACTTTTATCGCTCTATCTTCGCCGGATTCTGGAATCTGTGAATCATTTAAGAATCGTAGGAAGACGGTGAGATGGTCATTTGCCCGGTCTGCCAATCCGAGGGTACCACTTTTAAGCTCGAAAAGTTGCAGGTTTTATTTAGGCCGGTATATTGGATGCGACTGCTATTTGCAGTTATTTAACTGTTGTATCAGTAGCCTTAATTCATGGACCGCACTCCAGTTTAACATTAGGCGGAGTACTGATTATGAACTACCATAAAAAAACAATGTACGTAGAGAGGGCGACCTCTCTACGTATGTTATAATCTTGAGAGGCCTATGGTATTGTAGTAGAAGTCCGAGGCGCTCGGCTGACTAAATCAAGGACCACGTTTAAATACCGGCGCTGCTTTACATGAGCCCAAAACCCGTGGTCAATAGAAAAAAGAGGAAAGGCCTAAAAGAGTAAGCCTTGGAAGAGAAGAGACAAATCTATTTATTTTTCTAAGTTTAGGATTGGGTTCCTGATTGGATTATTATTTATAACATTGAAATAAGATAAATGGTTACATTGAAATAGTCTCAATTTTATTTATTTCCTATTACAGTATTGAGTATATTCATATGCATAACCAACCCGAATTAAACCAATTATTTTCGATAGTATTAATTAGGTTTTCCTCACCTTTCAAAATTCTGCATATCATCATCAACAAGATTTTTAAGACCACAAATGGAAGATTCTTCACAATATTGTTTTGTTATACATTTTAAACTTTCTTTAAATTCTTTATAACGACTTAGATGTTTCTTTTTATTCTCATTGTTTTTATTATAATAATAGGGTTCCACTTTCATTTTTTTCATTGTCTTTTGTATCTTGTGTTTTATGTGAACCATTTGTCATTTCTTACCATACGCGTATGGTGTTAAACTAGTCTTATAAAATATATAAATTGTTGGAATGAAGGAGTTATAAGAATCGGTTTACAACGGAGACATTGCGGAACATAATTTAGATCACGTTCTCCTTTTTGAAGTAGGTTAAAAAGCCATTAATATGATCAATTGATTTTAAATGTTGCATTAATTACAGTTTGTCGTGACTTTTAAAAGACAAATAGATGTTTTAAAGTGATAAAATCTATCATTATGTTCTCTATTATTTATTTCTATTGACATCGATTAATTCTACACTTTATTAATAGTCAATCAATCATTAATAGCTTCAATTCACAGAACAACAGGTAAACAGAGCACCAGTCTTTCTACTATACCTAACTTCCTTCACGTCCACAATTATACAAACAAAAACTAATGTAATTTATTTGAAATAAAACAACTTTTTGGATTTTTTTATACAAATACTTAACTAAAATATAATTAATATAATAAGGTTAGTCGACATCACAGGAGTCCGAAGAGTTGGCAGCTACCTCGGACAAAGAATTAGTCTAGCTATTCAAAGGGGGAACGCTGCCAGTATCTTCGGAACCTTGCCTAAAGGGACTCCTTTTAATAATGTATTTTAGTTATTTTTTTATCAATATATGTATTAAATGTATAAAATATCCGTTTAGTAGCTTAGTATACAGATGTAAATTATAACGAATAATATAAATAATGTAAATTTTTTCACAATAAAAAAATATATATATATAATATAGTTTTCGAGTAAAAAAATATTACCCAATTTGACCGCAAAATTTCAACCTTTGCAAGTGGGTGTTGGCTCCAAGGGTGGCTGTGAAGCTGCTGTCCATGCTGCTCGGAGCTTTGTAGTGAACAACGGAGGAGATGTGATGTTAAAGGTGGACGTCAAAAATGCTTTCAACTCGGTTGATAGAGGTGCCATGTTGGAACAAATTAAACAACACACCCCTGAAATTTACAGTTATCTTTGGCAATGTTACAGCACCCCTTCAAAATTAATTTATAAAAATCACTCTTTAGTATCAGCAGTTGGTTGCCAACAGGGCGATCCACTAGGTCCTGCCATCTTCAGTTTAACAATTCACAAGATCATAAGCAGCCTAAATTCAAAATTTAATTTATGGTATCTCGATGATGGCACGATTGCAGGAAACGCAGATACAGTTCTTAGGGATTTACAAAAAATTATAAACGATTTTAAGACCATTGGTTTAGAGCTAAATTTTGCGAAATGCGAACTGTATCTTTCTAATTTATTAACACCTGGCGAACAATCTAAAATTATTTCCATTTTTAATAGTCTGGCACCCAATATAAAAATTTTAAACAACGAAACCCTTCGACTTCTAGGATCACCAATCCTTGATGAATCGATTCAAATTTACGTTCAGGAACAATTAACAAAATTTAACTCAACTTCAGAACGCTTATTCCAAATTCAACCACACATGGCACTTTTTATCATCCGATTTTGTTTGTTTGCCCCCAAATTTACATATGTACTCCGATGCTCCCAACTTTGGAAATTTCCCAATGAACTACTATTACTAGACAAACTTTTACAAAATACACTAACAGAAATCCTAAATTGTCCAATGAACGACCGTACATGGGCCCAGGCCTCACTGCCAATTCGGTTTGGAGGTCTGGGAACTCGCAAAATTTCTAGTGTAGCACTGCCAGCGTTTCTGTCGTCAGTATATAGTACTGTCGAGCTCTACGGGAGCATCACAAACCCATCTTTGGGTTCCGTGGAGCCGGCGTATATGTCGGATGCCAGAGATGCCTGGTCAGTTGCGTGCCCCAATATTTCGCTACCAATTTCACCAAAATTTCAACGACTATGGGACGAGCCGCTCTGCAAAATGGTAATGGAAGATATATTATCTTCCAGTAACATGAGAGAGCGGGCTCGCCTCATAGCCGTCTCTACTAGGGAGTCGGGTTTCTGGTTGCAGGCTTTTCCGTCTGCATCGGTTGGGACACTCCTTGACAGAAATACCCTGACCCTGGCGGTATGTCTTCGTCTCGGAGCCCGGACTGTCCATCAACACCAGTGTCGGTGCGGAGAACCGGTGGATAATCTTGGACACCACGGGCTTTCTTGTGCCAGAAGTGCCGGTCGCATTCCCCGTCACGCGGCACTCAACGATATCATCCGAAGGGCTCTTGTCACTGTTGGAGTGCCCGCAATTTTAGAACCCTGCGGTATTGCGCGGAGCGATGGCAAGAGACCTGACGGAATGACTGTTGGGCCATGGAAGCTTGGCAGGTCTTTGGTGTGGGATGCGACTTGTGTAGACACATTAGCCCCATCTCACATCCAAGCGACTTCGTTAAGCGCGGGAAGTGCGGCGATTTCTGCTGAGAACCTCAAGTACTGGTTACGAATTTGCGCCGTTTGGGGTCGAGACGATGGGCCCTTGGGGACCATCAGCTAAGCGCCTGGCCAAGGAGTTGTCCAGCCGGCTGACGGAGAAGTCTGGAGACAGGAAGGCTGGCAATTATTTCTGCCTTGCTATACAAAGGGGAAATGTTGCCAGTCTCCTTGGGACTATCTCTGATGCGACGTCATTGGATGATATTTTTTACTTATAGTTAAATTATATTTAATTATTAGTTGGTTAGTAACAATGTTGTGTTTAATTTTAATATTAATTTTGATTAATGTATAATATTTATGTTATTGATTTTATAATGAAATATAATCAACAAAATAAGTACTTAAACAATTCATATAGTTAATATATCATTTTAGACAATGTGTTTAAATTTGAATTTTAACAGTACCTATATTTTATATTATATTTATTTTTAAACAACTAAATATTATCAATCAATCAAACTGTCACGCCTTTTTCCCATGGGGATAAGCAGAGACAATGGAGCGCCACTTGCCACGATCCTGACACAACTCCCTCGCTTTCTTCACATCCACAATTCTCTTCATGCAAGCAAGCTCTAAGGTTATAAATATTATAAGCTGGTAATTTTAAACTACTAGAGACTCTTGGTTTGCAAGTTCATTTTACTATCAATAGACGAGCGACAAGGTCGCCTTAACGTAGGTATTTATGATGATATACAATGTATTAGTTTATGCAATAATTAATACATACATAAATATTTTTTTAAACTTTGTTATAATTTTATTTTTGTTTTGCTCATAATCTGTATTGCACAACGTTCATAATAATATTGAGGGTTGGCTGGTGTTGGTTTTGTAATTATAAGTTCTTACCTACGTATATGTCAAATATACTCACATCTCCAAGTAACTTCCCTCCTTTGATTACAAGTGAAAGTGGCCAGCCGAGAATCCCATTTGGTTCGTATTACATAGGTAATGGCATATACTTACTGAACTAGTTGATTACAAAACATATTGCCAAACGAGAAGTTTACCATCTCTTTATAATACTTACATACTAAAATGTTTAGACATTCACTCGCCACTTCAATCATTTAATTGATGCTTTAATTTGGGCGTTGAGCTCCAGCCTAAAATCAGGCAAGGTGCTGTTATATGTCGAGCCACAATAAAGAAATAAAGAGTTAAAATTATGTTTTGCAATTTAGTACAATGTCTCCGGCGGAGGAAATAATCCGTAGTTAAAATTATATTTATTTAGGTTTACAAGTATTTTCTTTGCGCAAACATTGAATAATGATTTAAACAAATTTTATGCGGCTTACTATAGGGTTTATTTTTTGTTATTAATTTTACAATTTTTGATAATTCCAACATTTCTAAAGTAAGCCGCATAAATTTTGTTTAAATCATTTAGTTTCACTAATTTGGCTAGGACAGGAAGATAGTTGGATCCATTAAAATAAAATATCGAGTTATGTCATTTTATTCCGATGGTTGGGTTAAAGTTCACACACCATCTGACAGTGTGCGTTAGAATACTACCTTCATGTCCGATTAAGATCTTCATTTCTAAATTAGACACCTGAGAGTATATTTTACTGGTATATCTGGCTCGAAAGTATACAATGCTAAAAACGTATACTTCAACTTTGTATATGCACGAATTGAACGGATATCCGCGTATAATATGATTATATAAATGGTTTTTATAAAATATGCATCTATAAGCCTACACACATAAATATATTTTTATTTAAGTATATACAAGTATTGAGAAATAACGTTTACGAAATCAATGAGTCAGTGTTTACTAGAAAATCCGAATTAAACATATTAAAATTCAAATTTTAAACTATATTTAACTGAATAATATTATGCTATTATGATATTTACATATTTTGCAAATATCATTTTGATGACATACTGCCCGGGCTGGCTACCCGAAATAAAAACACAGTGATTTTCCGACACAAAATGCTATCAAAAAATTAAATTGTACTACAATCTACTTATATAAAAACTTATCTACCTTAGTCACTTTTCCTACCTATTTAAAGAGTTCTTTTAGGTAAACTGTAAACTGAACATTCACATTTAGTATATTTTATTTGTGTCATGATTGTGGCAAGTGGCGCTCCATTGTCTCTGCCTATCCCCGTGGAAGAGAGGCGTCACAGTTTGATTGATTAATTGATATATTTTATTTCCAACTTTGTACTAAGTACTACTTTTGTTTGTATTACTACTAGCATTAAATAAATTTAAAAAATAAAAAAAACATTTATTCGCAGACTACATAGGCCCAAATAATTGTTAGTAACACTCACACTTATGAACTAAATTAGTATACAAAAAGAAAAATAAATAAAAATGTTAAAACTATACTTATTCTATTAATTAATGCAGACAACTTTTCTCGGGTTCATCAGGGCTGTTGTCCAGTGCTGTTGCAACTTACTATCCGGCATGTCAACAAGCACCTTGAGTATACTGTTGGGACTACCCAGCATTCTGTTTCTGATGGAATATGTTTTTCTGCGCATCACAGCATGGAAGTCAAGTCCAGTTATTAATTTTTGGCATATTAAAATAATATGCCAAAAATAAATAAAGTTTACTCAAACAATAGGACTTTACAAAATATCCGACCATTAGTTATTTTTATAATATCACTTGTAGAGGAAATCCCACATTGGAGTACTATCCGCTCACCACGATATCGACGGCACTTTATTTTAGCTTAAGGCAGCCGATCTTGGTCACATGAAAATACGGCAACCTTTTAAATGGTAACTTTGCGTAAACAAATCTACCTACGCATTACATTCTATAAAATTTACTTGCATAACAATTTATAGTAAAATAATTCGAATTGGCAACAATTCCAACTAGGTCGACATAGACATATTGGATGAGACTTGCAGTTATTTTACTGTTTTACTGTAATAGCAGTCGCGCCTATTCACGAACCGTATTCCAGCTCAAAATCAAGCGGAGTGCTGTATCTCTTGTATCAAGCTATAATAATAAAAATATACATATTTGACATTTTACATAAAACCGTCATAACATCTCTTCCTGTCTAGACTATTACATGACTAATGATAATGAATTATTAATAATATATTATTTTATAATGAAAGAAATCGAGTTATGTATGAATTTCTTATTCTAAATAACCCAGTGATGTAAGAAATAAAAAGCTTTTTCCATAAATAAAATAACTCCGGTTTTCATAAAAATAATAATTAGGTTTGGACTGTTATTTTGACTCGATATATGACAACACACTGCCTAATGTAAAGCTGGAGCGCGGTCCACATATAGATACGTGTTCTACTACCTAATACTACTACTACTTGAATAACTGCGAGTAGCAGTCGTATCCACTATGCCGTCAAAATCGTGGTAAACGGATAGTGTTCCAATGTTGGATTTCCTCTACAAGTGATATTATAAAAATAACTAATGGTCGGATATTTTGTTTTAAGGTAGGATAAGTATGATAATATTTAAAAATACACATGTTTTAGTAATCATCCTATCAACTTTTTTAATTTTTGGCATATTTTAATGCTAGTAGTAGCTTACAAGCGGATCCCCAAAAACACGATCTTGTCCACCACTCTTGCAAAAAATTCAATTCTTATACCGAATATTTAAAAATTTCGGAATGAAGTGATTTTTGTATCCCTCTAAGGCTCCATTTACTTTACTTGTTTGGTAGGTAATAATGCGATTCGTGGTTTCATGCTATGTAATTTGACAGACATTATATAACTTTCAAGAATTCGCTACTGTCGTGGTTTATTATGAATAAAACAAGCGGTACGCACAAAACTACAGTACAAAAAGAAACTTAGTCTCATTGCAGCACTTTTTAAATATTTAATCAATCAAATTGGCATGCCTTTTTCCCACATGGATAGGCAGGGACAGTGGAGCGCCACTTGCCACGATTCTGACACAACTTCCTCGCTTCCTTCACATTCACAATTCTCTTCATACATGGCTCTATGGTTAATAATATCAGTATTATTTTTAGAAAGCGCAAGTAGTTAAAATCTATTTATAGAAATCTATATGTAATAATCAAATATCTTGGTAAATACCATTAAAGCATACAATCTCCAAAAAAACACAATTACGCAAATAAATCTAAACGCATCGGTTCAAGGTAATCATCTTAAATATGACAAATTACTTGCTTTGATTGGTATAGTATAGGTCTAATTAATATTACATAATATTTCAATGTACATTATACAAGGTGATTGAGTTTTACTCAAAAGCTAATAATTTTAAAAGCTATACTTTTTCTAGCTTTTAATATTGAAACTGATAATCGGATATAAATGTTTGTATATATATATACCTAAAATTTCAATCGTCAAGCCACGTAGATTTAAAAAGGCCACACGGAGCGCCACAGAAACTAGACAGAACAACAAAGCATGTCAAAACTGACAAAGTTATTGTTAATAAAAGTATGTATGTTGACAACATGTAAGTTTAACATTACGCTGACCTGTAGTTTTGTGTTGAATAAAAAAAACATTTATTTATTGGTCATTTGTCCAGTTTGCCGATCTAGTGCAGTACCACTACTTTCAAGTGTACATCGTGAAGAGGCTGAATCGCGTTTAAGAAAATGTTTTAAATGCCCTAGTGGGAACTTCCCGCCAGGGTGATATAGTGGATATGACTGCTACATGCAATTATTAACTGCGCCGCAAGCACCTCCTATCATGGACCGCACTCCAGCCTAACAAATAGCGGGGTGATGTCATATGTCGAGCAACAATACAATTATTTGTTTTATTTAATAAGGGAACACTCTGTGTAACCTTACGCAAACTTTGAAGCTCACGTTTTCTTTTCTAAACCTTATTGACAAACAAAGTACACAAACAATATTAGAGCAAAGCCTAACACCTAACAAAAGCCAAACACATTAGCCTGCTAAAAGGTTTGGCTTTTGAGAGGTTGACAATTGAGTTTAATCTGAATCCTTGGGCTACTTTATGGCTACGTCTTATGTGCGAAAAGGAAAAAAGATATCACCACTTCGTTACACGTAAAGTCCCGGGATTCATAGACACTTCTAATAGATGTATATCACTTATGGGTTTTATCAGTCTTTATAGACATAGTCTACCAATAAAATACTTATAGTAGGTTTTAGGTACCTATATATTTATTATTATAAATATTCCTTCATCTTCACTACATCTTCTTTTAAACTACACCCGTCTCATCCCATCGGGATATTCGAAAAATAATGCTTTGATAGGTTAGACACATGGAAAGGATGAGTCAAAGTAGATTGACAAAAAAAAAATATAAATCTGATATGGATGGATGCGTTAAACAGGGCAAATCCAACTGGGTATTTTTCGACTAAATCGGAGACATCCTCAAGAAAGCTGGGTTGCCTAATGTCCATAACTGTAGAGCTTGTTTGAAGAGAATTGTAAATGTAAGGGAAGCGTTCCGAGTTGTGTCAGGGTTGTGGCAAGTGGTCCTTCATTGTCTCCACCTATCCCTGTGGGAAAAGACGCGACAATTATTGTTATAAACCTTCTTCCTACCTCGTCTATTTACTCCCGTGATACCTGCACAGGGGTGCTAGCCAAGATGTCATCGCTAGGTATCGATTCTATTTCTACAATCGCTAACGCTCAAGCGTTAACGATAATATGTGCGCAGCCAAGATGCAATGCACTTAGCGATCGCTTATTCTATGGCAACTTTCGATAACTGTCTATGATTTCGCTCAATTTGGCGAACGGAAATGTCATTAACGTCAAATTCACAAATGGGGAGTTTTGGCGGGCAACTACAAGTGACAGATCGTGCAATTTTAAATAATTGCAAATCTTGTGTTTCTTAAATATAAATGTATAATAATGGTGGTAAAAATGGTTATCAAGTATAGACAAGTGATTTAAATGTGTTTCTTCTTGGTTTCTTTAGGCTCTTTCAGAAGTTATAGTAGTGTTTTCTCCGCTTTACTAAGACCATCATCATTAACCTTATTCTCACCCTCATCTTATATTTGTTTATCATCGGGCATGCTTGATGGGAGGTAAGGAGAGGTCCAAGAGCGCCGACGACTAAAAAAATTACTTCTCTTACGATTCTCTCGACACTGGCCAAAAATGCCTTTTTAATTTAAAATTAGAATTAATACAGTAGATTAAAGTTTAATACTGCTTTCTTAAACAATATGACGCAGTTTAAATTATTTATACCTATTAACATGTAAAATGTTAGCATTTTATATGTTAATACAACGCTTACTAGGCATAATAATGTGATTTCCACCGTCTCATTACGATGACTGAAATTATTATAATGTGATTTTTACTTTAAAAAAATGCATAATTAACGATTTTTAGCAAAATTAATCTAATAATTAACAAGAACGCACATGTCTTACATATTTTAAATCAGCTGATCGAACAATCCGCCATTTTGTTTCGTTTTCTACAGCATATTGACGTTCGATAACTTTGAATCGCCAGCAAGCGAACGAGCTGTCAAAAAGTGCATCTTGGCTCGGGTTATCGAAGGTTTTATCGAATCGTTCGATCGAATAGAAAGAAATTGTTGACTTGGCTACGAATTTGAAGATCGTTTCGCTAGACCACGTGACTTTTCGTTAGCAAATGTCATTCCCATACATTTGTGTTTCTATTCTATAGCGATTTCGATTGTAGAAAGGCAACTTGGCTAGGACCCCAGGTCAGGTGAAGCATTCGCATTCTATCGAATGAACCGCAGTCAAACTAAAAGGTTTAGCGCGTCGTTTATTTGTAGAACAACCAACAAGTGGAATATTTTACCAGCCATGAGTTCTCCCAATCCTATAATCTCGTATGCTTTAAGTAAACGTGAAAAAGCGCCTTTAGCCGGCACAGTGGGGACGATTTAGGCAAACGTAAACTGAGTCGTTTTTTTTTAATCGTCGGCGCTCTTGGACCTCTTCTTGATTATCATCAAGTCCAGGTTAGATGTCGCGTTTATTTTCCTTGACATTAATTCGCTATTATTTCAAAATACAAAAAATATATTATATTTATTTTTAGTTCGTAATAATTTATGATAAACAATTCAAATACGTACATAATTTACAATATTCATTAGTCTTTGTTTTGGTTAAAAATAACATTGTTTTTAGGACAATTACATAACTGCAAGATTCTGTATAATAAGGCTGTTTACACACCAATTCAGCCTTTATTTTTTGTGTTTAATTATTCATATTGTGACTTGGCATCTGACCCCGACCTGCCTGATGGTAAGCAAGAGGAGGTCAAGAGTGCAGATGACTGTCAAAACCGAGTCAAAACTATGCCAAGTCGTCGTCACTATGCCGACAAAATACTTGTCTTTATTTAAACTGTTCGATGAAATAATAAAGTCGAATAGCGTCAAAGCCATATGGTCTAAATTACTAAATTAAAAAAGGTCTCTTCTACATTGATAACTTATGTTTGAAACAGCCTAAACCAGTGTTTCCCAACCTTTTTTAGGCCATGTCCCACCTTTACATTTCTACCTAACCTAACTCATAATTTTTAACCTTTAAAAATTGTTTTGTTCCCTTAGAAAATATAAATTATTACAGCATTTTTTTAAGAATTTGCCTTTTTTGTTAAATTTGTCACCGATATCTAGCATTGCATTTAAATAACCCAAAGCGAAAGAGTTAAAGTCGTGTCGGGTCCATTTTTAAATTGCCCCTCTTAACTATCAAATTGCCCCTCCCCCTGTGGGGTGTGGGCCCCACATTGGGAAACACTGGCCTGAACAATAAAAAGAATGAATTAAATAGGCACTTACGTATATCACTAAAACTAAAGGCTGGTTGCAACTAATTAAATGTTTTATAAATTAGTTATTAATTTATCCTACAGATCGCATGTTTTTCTATCCAATTTTCATTACTGATTCATTAGAACATGCTAGAAATTACTCTTAAATATCTTATTTAAATGTTACCCACGCCGCAGTGGACCAAACGACATCAGTTTTCATTAAAAACTAATAAAATTACGTGAGAGTATCTGCAATGATTGCATAAGGTCATGAATTTTATATATATAATATGTAACTTTAGATGTAATATACATTTTATAGGATATAAAATGACTAATAATAATAAAAAGTTTTATTATTATTTATAGTTGTTTAAATATCTGCTCAATAATTACGAAATCTTATTTACACACATTGAAAAATTTAAATTTGTTTATCATTATTAATTACCTCCTTTTTTATTAACGACATATGACAACACCCCGCCTTATGTTAGGCTGCAGTGAGGACCATGAATGGAAACGACTGCTACTACAGTCGATACCACTACCTTTTAGGCTGATGCTTTTTATTATTTTTTATTGTGACACGACATTCGACCACGACCCGCCTAATGATAAGCAAGAGGAGGTCCAAGAGTGATGACGACTGAAAAAACCGAGTTGGTTCACGGCTGCCCCAGCCGCCGTCACTATGCCGGCCAAAGGTGCTTCTTCACGCATCGCTTGAAGGATCCAAGGTTATAGGATGGAGAGAAAACATGGGCTGGATTCCACTTGTCGATTGTTCTACAAAGAAAATACGCCCCGAACTTTTTAGTTTGACTGCCGATTCGGTCAACAAAATGCACAGTGCGGGTATTACGGGTGTGAAAAGACGAGGTAGGAACAAGGTTGAAGAGTTCCTCGGAACATTCTCCGTGGTATAGGTGATAGTGAACGCACAGAGCCGCCATGTCTGCGTAGTTGCAGGGGCTCCAGAGTTCGTGTAACCTCTGCATCTTCTATAATTCGGACAGCTCGGCGCTGAAACAGGATTGAGTCACTACACGATTGTATGCTTCACTTGAAATATCTGTACTAGTCGCGCCTCTAGGCAGCACCACCACCGCCATCTCAGTTGTCAGCGTTTATGAGGACTTCAGACATTTGCTGCGGTAGCCTTACCCTTTTTCTCCGCCAGATCCTCTCTGCCATGATAAAGAGGCACACGTTTTTTTTACTTTATTGTGACTCGACATATGACAGCATCCCGCCTAATGTAACTGCTACTACAGTTAAATAACTGTAAGTAGCAGTCACATCCACTATGCAGGCCTAGTTGGAACCGGCAACTTACAAGCTGATCCCGAAACGCGACTAAGTCACTTCACGGTCTATATCACCTTGGATCCTTCAAGCGATGCGTAAAGAAGCTCCTTAGGCCGGCATAATGACGGCGACTGAGGTAGCCGGGAACTAACTCGGTTTTTTCAGTCGTCGTCACTCTTGGACCTCCTCCTGCTTTTCGTCAGGCAGGTCGAGGTCAAATGTCGTGTCACAATAAAAATAAAATATATACTACCCCGAATCGGCAGACTGGGCATCACTACCTACCGCTCTGTTTCGAAATGACTTTTAATATGTTGTTGAATTAACCCCGCGTAATAGTACGCACCTAACTCGCAACATCACTTAAGATTGGCCTTGTTAAATATTCCTTCAAAGCGGTCATACTAGCTGCCTCCACAGTGGTGGTGGTCATCTCAAAGACATTCTCTTGTTAGTCGATAGAGCATCACTATATGATAAACACGTGTGAAGTGAGTCAATCACTGTGAGTGTGCAATACTGTTAAGTGTTAAGTTTGTTTTGTGCATGGAACGTTAATTATAAATAAATCGTGATGGCGGCCCTTAATTTTACAAAAAGGTAAAATGTAAATAATTTTTAACTAAAGTGATTATTCTTTTTGCTATTGTTTTTATTGTGACTCGACATATAACAGCACCCGCCTGATGAATGGAGAATGGAGATGACTGCTAGTACAATTCAATAATTGTAAGTAGCAATCACATCCTCTATGCCGGCCTAGTTGAAACCGGCAACTTACAAACTGATCCCAAAACATGACTATGTCACTTCACGGTCGGCAGACTGGGTACCACTGGCCACCACTCTTTAATAACCAGACCCGGAGCAAATAACCTCCACTATTTTTATTAACAAATATCTGCATTATTTATTATGATTAAAAAATATTACTAACAAAAGTTATAAAACAAATATTTGCTTCAACCGGGAACCGAATCCGAGACTTAACGCGTAACAAGCTGATATGCTAACTAGTAATTGTTTTTATTATCCTTATTTTACATAAGTGAAAATTATTATTATCAATTAAATTGTCACGCTTTTATTATTTTTATTATTATATAATAGAAAAGGAATTCAGTCAGTAGCTTATTTACTCTAGTGCCGGTCTACAAGAAGGCAAATCCTAAAATACAATATTTAACAGGAGTCAGTTGATATCAATCAATCAATCAATCAAACTGTTACGCCTTCTTCTCACAGGGATAGGCAGAGACAATGGAGCGCCACTTGCCACGATCCTAACACAACTCCCTTGCTTCCTTCACATTCAAAATTCTCTTCATACAAGCTCCATAGTTATGGGCACTAGATTTGGTCTGAAAACACCCTCCTGGGCCTGCCTGGTTTAACCATGAGATTTATAAATTCTTTTCGTCAATCTACTTTCGCTCACCATTCCTATGTGCCCAAACCATCGAAGCATTTCTTTGTCAGCTGATACTCTCCCTTTTATGTAATGAATCTTAAATTACCGCTATATGTGTATTAAATAATCATCTTTATTTTGTATAAGACATTAGACATAGCAATTTTGATAATATAACTGCTCGTATCCAGATTTCCAACCTGAAGCGTCTTCGAAACTTTGGCCATTGACATCCATAAATATAAACCTACTTAATGTATTAAGTACTAATCTATAGTTTTTGTTATATAAGAACTTCTATTAGAATTTTCTTAGATTTTACGCGAACATTGGTTAATGAAATAAACAAATTTTATGCGGCTTACTATCGCGTTTATTTTTGATTAATAATTGTAAAAAAAAATATTCCGATGTTTCGAGAGCTTTGCAGCCACGGAGAGCCAATCAATCTAATTATCACGCACCTTTTCCACAGAGATAGGCAGAGACAATCATTAACTAATTATAAATGCGATAGTAATCCGCATAAAGTTTGTTTAATTTAGTACTTCTATTACTTTATAAATAAAATTAGTATTGAATCGATTCCCGGTTGCAACTTAAGATAAGTGCACGTGTGAATTATTTTTATCCGATTTTCATTACGAAATTATTAAGTAAAAACATTTTTATTAGGAATTCACACGCCGTGTTTTTAACTTTACTGCTATAGTACTGAAAATTAATAACCATTATTTAAATTAAAAATACGTAAATTCATATTATAAACCCACATTAAATAACTTTAAACCCAGTTTAGAAATAGCAGAGAATTTCGCAAAACACGTGGCCGCAAGCTATTCTTTAACATAGTAAAATAAAGGCTCTATTCGTAACACACACGATCGTTGACCAAGTTTATTTGTTGTTTGAAAATTGAAAGTGAGTTTTTGTTTACGTTGCGCAGGCCGGTCTCGACCTTGTCTTTATTATGCTCTCTCCACGTGGGCTTCTCTTCCAAAACTATAATTGGTTAATCATTATTGAACAGTGGCTATGTTGCCATATCACAGCGGGATATCAGCCTGTTTCATTGTGAATTGATGTTTATTTTATTTTTTACATTTCTGTACTAAGCTACTAAAGTGCTTATAGAAAGTTCTATAATAGAAATAGAACAACCAAAGTACATATATCAACGATACATTGTTACCGGTGGGTGGTTCCGAACTCGTGCTCTCAGTTTGTGTAACCATTGCACTGCCTTCATAGGCGACCGTGGTGTAGTGGCATGATTAATATAGATGTTATTGCTTCTTTAATTAACTGTAAGCAGAGCAGTCACACTGACCATGCCGGACTAGTTGACAACGGCAACTTACAAGCTGATCCCAAAACTCACTTCACGGAATGTATTTTTGTAATATTATTGAATACATATTATTGATAATTAATATGTATTACACATAATTATAATAATAAAATTAAATATATATATTTTTTTATATTATTCATTTCTATACTAAGCTACTAAAGTGCTTGTATCATAGAAACAGGACAACAACACATTGGTACCGTTGAGTGGTTTCGAACCCGTGCTTTTCCGTTTGCGTAACTATTGCACTGCTACTACACCACGGTTGCCTAAATATGCATTGTAAAATATTCATTTTCATTGTAAAATTTGTTTTTATTATTAATACTTGACATTAGTCAGCACCCAGCCTAATGTAAAGCTAGAGGCGGCTTATGAATGAAGGCGACTGCTACTACAGTTAAGTAAATGTAGGCAGCCGTATCCACTATGCCGGCCTAAATAAAACTGGAAACTTTAACGCTCATCCCAAACGCGACTAGGTTACTTCACGTTCTACCACTTCTAAGTGGTGTATTACCCCGGATCGGCAACTGGGCACCACTGCCTACCACTATTAAAGCTCTTAATGACCTTTGTTATCTTCCTTTCAGTTCCAGATATACCCGCATCATTCTAAGCCTAGTAATATTGCTATGCCAGTTATGGTTAGCGGAATGTCTTCCACCACCACATCCCAGAGTTTTAGAAGTAAGGGAGCAGGAGAACTATTTGCCACATCACCTCAAAAGTCCAGCACTACAAAATCAACGATTAAGAGACCTATTACCATTGACTAGTCTATTACATCATGGGGAAAAGGTGGTACGTATTATTTTTTATTGTGGCTCAACGTATTCCGAAACGCGACTAAGTCACTTCACAGTCTGTATAATGGTACTATGGTACTGCTGATCCGGGGTAATGGTACTACCCTGGATCAGCAGACTGGGTACCTATGCCTACTATTCTTTGACAACCAGACCTGGAGCCAATATCCGCCTCTTTTTTTAAACAAATAATTGTAATATATAATCATAATTAATATTATCATTTAATATTACAAATAAATTTAATTAAATATTACAAATAAAAGCTATGAAACAAATCTTTGCTCTAACCGGGAATCACACTCGGGACTTTTGTTTAATATTCTGACATGAGTCTGCCTAATGGTAAGCAAGAGGAGGTCTAAGATTGCCGATGACTAAAAACCAAGTCAGTTCACGGTTGGCCCACTCACCGCCACTATGCCGGCCAAAAAGTAAAAGCATCCGCTATCTGTCGACCGAATTAACAGTCATACCAATGGCGTCGTTTCCTTGTAGAACAATCGACAAGTGAAATGTTTTACCAGCCCATCCTATAGCTTTATCTTTAAGCGTGGCGTAAAAAGAAACACCTTTGGCCAAATTAGTCACGGCGCCTAGCGCAACCGTAAACTAAATAGGTTTTTTCAACCGTCGGCAAGTTGATAGAGGCCAGTTGTCGGGTCCTAATAAATTATTTATTTCTTCCAATTCTTCCAAATCTTCTATGGTGAAAGTGTAACTGATAACTTATAACATTCTAATCTTTCCCCGGCTAAAGAAAAGAACGGCCCAAATCAAATTTGGTGACATACCGACAGTTTTCAACCCATTGAAATATACAGACAAAATTTCATCCAAATCGGTCTAGCCGTTAAGGAGCAGTTAGGTGACAAACTCACATACAGAAGAATAATTAATATATTAGAATATTTTAATAATAAAGAAAATATATTGCCCACAGTGCCGCAATAGTCGTTAACCCAATATGTCGGCAATTGGTAGTCGTTGAGCACAACAATAGATAATTTACTACAAGTAACTGAGTAGAGATTCTTATAAAAAACATTTTAAACTATAATAATAAAAATAAGAGTTTAGTATCTGTGAAGAAAGCAAGATAATCTCCGCCTATCATTGTGGTCATACAAACGAGTTAGAAGAAATATGTATAAATATTCTAATATATGATAAATTGTACGATGACGTGACCGTGGTCTAGTGGTAGTGAAATGGTCTCGCAGTATAGAAATGTAAAAAATGTACTTATATTATTTAATCTAAACATACACAAACTATACATTTAACAATGAATATGTATAGAGTGTTTTCCACTTTGGTTTCCAACTTCTGTTCTAGCTTTAACTAAAGTTAGTTTACTTCTTGACAGCTTCCGACTCTAAAACTAGATATTATTGTAACAGTCTGTATAACTTAAACATTATTCTAGAATTTAATATGCACCATTCTAATGTATCTTGTGTTCGAATGAGATGCAAAAATATTAATTGAATAATTCATAATAAGTAAAATATCTTCTAATGACTAATCCAATCGTCTGATCTATTTGCCAGCTTAGATAAAGCGACTATAATTACTTCATTTTCTTAGTAATTCACTGACAACTACAACCAGTGACGAATTTATCCATAGATGAGAGCGGAAGGCGGACGTAAGCTTCTATTCAATATTAATATTCAAGTATGATGGTGCACGCATTCAAACTTAATGCTAGTTAGCATTTTTTACTTAGTTGCTACAACTTGGGAAGGAAGAAGTGGTTATCTATGTTACGTCATACTTGATATCCAGCAGCAAAAATGTATAAGTTTATTTTTTGTTAAAGGTTTACGATCGACCAAGTGACGAAGTACCCCGAGCGAGCATAGTCACCATGTTGACACACGCTGGTTTCCGAAGACGACAACCACAATTCAACAATCATCACAGCAATTATCCACAACACCACATATCATCGTATGATCTATTTGATGACCCTCCATCGTTCCCTAGTCAAGATTTACTTCAGTACTTATAATTATAGCCAATTAGAGTTTTTATCTAGTTATAAATTGTTTTCTTAATTGCTATAATTATTGTTAGCTAGTGAATTTTGTACCATATTATTTTCTAAGGTATATTTCGTATTGTTTATAAAATTAAATATTTTTGCGGCTTGTGTATATATCCCGGCAGATAAAAAGAGATTAGAAGAACGCTAGACGACTGCGGTGAGAGCAAGTCCGCGCTTATATAGAGTCATGCACATAATTGACAACATTTTAAAATTTATACACATTCGTAAAACGAAAAGTAAGTAGGTAACAAAACTAGTTACTGTACAGATTGAATGCCAGCGCACTTTTTATCTGCCGGAATCTATACTAAAGCGTTTATTTTTATAATATTTATCATTTTATTTTACAAACTTCCCCGCAAAGTATGCAGGAAGTTCGGGCTGCAAAGTATGCCCGAAACGAAGATTAAAATAAAATAAACGCGATAATAAGCCGCAAAAATCATTTATTTTTATCATTTTAAATTGTTTTTTTTTTAATTAATGTATTTCACAATGGAGCATGATTTTTTGACCATGTTTAATCCAGCCTATGACTACAAAAAAATTAAGAAATTTAAAAGTCTTATCCTTATAAAAGTCTTAAGAAATTTAAAAGTCTAAAATGTTAATATATATATTTGTCTGATACTTTTTCTATCAGATAAATATTATATACTTATATTAGCGCGTGACAATTGATGATCACGAGGAAATAATATTAAATTGTCTGATGAACGTTTTATGGTAACATCGTGGTATAAACTCACGGTGCGGGATGACTGACTTATAGGTATAATTTTGCATTATTGTAAAATAATATCTACTCGTGGATATCCAGAATTTAAGTACTTGGAGGTCTAACTGCGCCAATATTTCCAGCTAATGGGCCTATGGATAAGATGTCACATTCCTTCTTGTCCAATCATCGGCTCCTTGGCTAACTTTAAACATAAAATATAGCAAAACTTTATTTCTAATCATCCCCCCTGTAAAGTGATCTTTTTCTATGTATATTATGTAAATAATATAAAAGTATAGTTTAAAAAAACACGCTTATATGACAATGTGAACTAAAAAGTAAATAAATGGTAGGCAAGAGGAGGTCCAAGAACGCCGAAAACTCAATAAACTGAGTCAGTTCACGATTGCCCCAGTCGCCGTCAGTATGCCGGCCAAAAAAATATTAAATCAAATTATTGTATTGTCATGGGTTTTTAATACATGTACAAATTTTTATATTATTCAGACCTCTAGATGTGGGCGGAAATTAAATTGAACGATTCCGTACTAGTGAAGCTAATAAAAGCGTGTTAATAAATAAGCATTTATTGTACATATTATAATCTTTTAGAATAAGTTTATATAAGTGTTTAATGCAAACTATTTTATTAATAAATTTTGTAGAACAAAATAAATTATTATTCTTTCGCATTTCGTGTCAATTCTTTGCATAATTTAATAATTTATATTCCAAATTATCCGTATATATATAATTTTATTATAAATGTTGTAATATTTTCAAAGATACAATCTTTAATGTCGTGTTATTTTTATCTAATGGCAAAATCTATTCACGCTAATATTTTAATTGAAACATTTTGAATTGTTTCTTGATAAAGTTAGGAATGGTAGATTAATATAAAAACAATTTAATTGGATTGAACACTGCACCTGAAACCTAATTGTTTTCTCGTCAAAAAATGTATTAAACGTTAAAGATCTTTATGTTGCCGAATAGCACCAGAACTTATAGGAATCACTATAATTAATTTCCAGAGGAAAAAATAATCATAAAACTTCATTAAATAAACTAAATATTAAGTAAAAACCATTAACACCTGCAATAACTTTTGGATAATAAAATAAATCGTAAGTGTGCAATTTGCAATAACATCGATTAGCAAACATGTCTGAGACTTCTTGCAAGGAGTTAATAAAAAACTATTGCGCTAATACAAGTTTCGCTGGGATTCACTATATTGCGGATGATAAAAAGCATTGGACAGAGAGGTACGTACGTAAATGTATATAAATATAATTCAAGGCATTATTTCTGTAATGGGTTTTTGTGTAGGTTAGAATAGAGTTTCTATTATCTAAGAGAATTCTTTTTCTATTGTTACGCTAAATCTGACCCCGACTTGGCTTATTTTAAACAAGGGAAGGTCTACAATCTACAACTGAGAAAAAACGACAAAATTTTTCATCATTATGCCGGTCAGAGGTGTTTTTTACGCTTTTAGGATCCATGTTTATATAATGGGGAAAACACCGAGGCTGGCGAAGCATCCCACTATTCGTTTGTTCGACAAAGAACCCAGTGACCCACTGAACCGGTCGATAGGTGAAATGGCGAGGTAGAAATAAGGTAAAAGATCTCCTCAAAACATTATTCATGGTAAAAATCAAAGAAGCATAGAACCATATCTCTGCAAAATTGTTTTAAAAACACGCTAGAGAATGAATGATTAAGTAATGTACTAAGCCTATATAAATAATTTCAAAAAATAGCCTGTATTTAATTTATCTAAAGAGCCTGTAAGTAAATTGTGGTTTCGTGAAATTGTAGAGAAAACTGTACCTTTACTTTAGTAAGATGCTTTATCAAACCAAACCTTTGTAATGTCGTTGTTATAAAGTTCATTAAGAAGAAGATATAATTCACTTGCTGTGGCTGAATTTTCTTATAATATTAAGTAGTAATCTTATTTAAAATTTACTGTACAATTTTCCAACTTCGATCGTTAAGAAGAGTTACCTACACTTAAAATTTAAGTTATCCAATACAATTTTACGCCCATATTCCCACAAGCAAAGACACTGGAGCGCCTTTTCCCCGATCCTCCATTCATGGACTAAACTAGAATTAGGTCCATAAATAGAGGCGACTGCTACTTCAGTTACATAACTGAAAATAGCAGATGCATCCACTATACAGGCCTAGTTGAAACCGGCAACTTAAAAGCTAATCAGGAATGCGACTAAATTACTTCACGGTCTGTACCTAAGATTTTATAAGACGAAGCGCCCGTCTTGGCCGTTGAGGCGGGCCGCGCGTCGACTAGCATAATCTTAGGTCTGTACACTTGAAAGTGGTGGTACTACCCCAGATCGGCAGACTGGGCAAATTATCATCTGCCTACTTCTCTTAAATCTAGTCTTATCGGTAGTTTGGATAAAGATTTACTTTTTAGTCGTCTAGTCATTTACTTCAATTATCATCCATAAAATTACTTCTAGAATATTCTGGTTGATTCTGGTCATCTTATCCTGGTATGGATCTGCTATATTAATCATAGCTGCTTGGGATTCCTTCAGCACTAGTCCCATTAGTTTCGGTGTGGAAACTACCTACATAGATTGGAACACATCTTTCCCATCAGTTGCTGTTTGCGAATTTAATAATCTTGAACGGGTTTATAATATTTCTGACACGTAAGTATCACAAATATCTTCAAAATTTTAATTGTTTCAAAGCCCGATTAAAAGTATTTCGAGTTATTCTCGAAGGATCCTCTTAGTAAGGATTCGAAGATTAACTCGTGCATGATTTGATAAAGGAATAATAATCTTCTAGGTCGACTCCGTTTTATCATTCCACTCACCTCCGATTTATAAATATTTTTCGACAATGTCCTTTCATCTATTCTTTCAGTGTTCCCAAACCATCGCAACATACTTTTCACCACTTATTTACCGCGTTACCATATTCTTCTACCATATCCAGCATTCACTTCCATGCATTAATGTAGAAACAAGCATCGCTATATTAACATAATTTCTTATTATGCTTCAATGACTCGTCGTTCAATGATTTCATCGCACTTCCTATCTCTTGTACACATCCACCTTTCAACTCTAATTTCTAATCAACACAATAATAAAATATTTTACTCTATTAGTACTTTACTTAAAGTATTATAGTATGTACTTTAAATCCTGAAAGTACATATTATAATTATTTTATAGAACATAATTTTTCCCGCAATAACAAATTTTATAGCAATATATAGGTACGTTTATTTCCTTAAACCCTGTCTAAAATTGTTTATCAATTATTTAGTACCAGACTTTATTGCAAAGTTGTAATTATTACTATATTTCAGAATCTGGCCATTGGACCACGCTGTAGATTTAGAAGAAGTGTTAAAAGAACTGGCATATTTCCGTGGCACAACCTATTACACTTTATCATTCTGCAATAAACCTAACGCCAATGTTCTGTGCCCCCAGTCGAACTTTAGTTATTACGCTAATTTAGTAAGAAGTGATTGTAGATCTACAATTTCTAATTGTTCGTACATGGATTGGAAGTTTGATTGTTGTGAATATTTTCTGCCGATTGAGACCGATGTTGGGAAGTGTTATGTACTTAATTCTGTGCAAACTGAGTAAGTAAAATAACTTTCTTTTTTCTGAAAAAGAGTTTTAGTTTAATGAAATATCAAACATATTTTCTAAATTCAAAATAAGAACAAATAACACAGTTTCTTTTTCTTAATTGTTTTAGAAAACCAAAAAGGTTTAATATGATAAACAATTATAAAAATCGTAAACGAGGTTCTATAAGAATGGAAATATTAGTCCCCGCTAGGGTATGTATTCAAATATGTTATGAACCTCTCTCTCTGTGTTAAGGATCGTAAGGTCATTTAAAGTATTATTAAGGCTATATGCTACTTAATCTTATACTTGGAGCTCTGCCTCTTGGCATCTTAACATGAAGACAGGGCCGTTTTTACCCGGGGGTTCAAGGGGTGCAGTGCACCCGGGCGCAGAGTCCTAGAGGGCGCATGCCGACCGCCAAAAATTTCGATAGGTACCTACTACACCACCTAGAGACCACGCGTGCGGAGCCTTGACTTTCGCACCCCGGCGCTGAATATGCTTAAGACGGCCCTGCATGAAGATATAAAACTATTGTTATTTATTAATATTCTTATAGGCATACACGATTGGTGATGATGAAATACCAGCTATTACAACAGTCCAATCTGCAACAATGAGAATTGAATTCGGCAAGTTTTACAGGTAGGCAAATACTATAGCTATTTTAAATAGAGAATGTTTTTTATTTATAGTTTAATATTATACGAGTTTAATATATTTTTGTGTATATTTGGGTATCATATCGTGATATTCTGTTTTCCAATTTGGGCCAAAATAGATTGTCTTCATCCTCACTTTATTTACTATTCTCGTATTACCTGGAAATTACAGAAGACGTATCTCAGTAAGAAATATAGAAAACGACCCATTAGTAATTCAGACCACGGCCGAACAACGAGCTTGTCGTCTTGATTCTGAAGTAGAAGACAGAGTCTATCCACACTATTCATACAGCGCATGCACCATATTATGCAGGAAACGAGCCCAGATCGCGACATGTGGATGCAATGATCATTTTATGCCTGGCGCTAGTAAGTATTTTTTTATTTAAATGTAGAGAATCAATTTTATTTAAATGTAGAGCTTGTAGAAACAAATTAGGTTGTAATAATTAACTGCCAATCGGATCGGAATTGTGATTAGGATTTAGCTCCCCGAATCAATGTTCCAGAGATGCATTTTTACTTGGTTTAGTGACTATTATAGCAAATAAATTATTTATTATATTAAAAACAAAAATGTAATTTCACTTTGTTGTGTACCAAAGCTTGCGATTTTTTTTTAAATCTATAATACCTATACTGTGACTCGACATCTTACCTCGCCAAAGAGTGTCGTCAACTGCAAAAAACGACTTCGTTTGCTGTTGCCTCAGTCGCCGTCACTTTGTCAGCCCATGTGTTCTCGCCATCAGGTTATACCTTGAATCCTTTAAACAACACGTGAAAAGGCAGCTCTGCCGGACCTCTGCTAGGACCTCTTCTTGTTTACTATCAATCACAATCAACCTCAATTGGTCAGATGTCGAGTAACAATAAAAAGAACTATGCCGGCCAGGGGAGCTATTTCACGCCTGTCTAGAAGTATTTTAAGTTACTATGAAGTAAAATATAACAGTAATAATTTAAAGCTGTATTGTTTTTACAGAAGAGGAAGAACGGTGCAACATGAGCGGTTTGGTATGTCTAAATGAGCATTACAGTATGCTCTCAGTGCTTCGACCACGTTGGGCTAAGAGGCCTGGTTTAGTTTGTGACTGTCTACCTTCCTGCACCGAGACCGAAGTCAGCCTTATTAATGATGAAAAGTTTCCGTTAGTTGTTTTTTTTATTAAGACATAATTTAACCCTTTTTGGTTAACATTTCACATTAAAACAGTATTGCTGAAAAGGCCTACCCGAAATCCTGCTACGGGACTACTCGGACTACCAACATAAATGCTCAGGATTTTTAGACTCTGTTAATTATAATGAAGTTTCCTTCTTCATCATCATCATCAGCCAGAAGGCGTCCACTGCTGAACATAGGCCTCGCCCTTAGAACGCCATTCCGAACGACAAGATGCCAGTTGCATCCACCGGTTACCTGTGACTTTCACTATGTCGTCAGTTGACTTAGTGGGAGGCCTACCTACGCTGCGTCTTCCGGTTCGTGGTCTCCACTCTAGGACCTTTCTTCCCCATCGGTTGTCGGTTCTTCGAGCGATGTGACTTCTTCGCTTTGTTATTATTAGTATAAAAAGAAAGATAATTAAAATAGAATACAATTTAATTAATTCTACAAGATCTTAATAAAATATTAAGAGAACCGCCATTCACAGTCTAGTTGTCCAGTGTGTATAGGCTTACCATTGTATAAAGTATTGCACGGAGAAGAAGTCTAAATAAAGTTTGTTTTCAGATATCATAATAAACGAGCAAGATTAGAAATTATTTTAGATTATTTACCAACAGAAAGATACAAAAGAAGTGTTATAAGAAGTCGTCTGGATTTAGTTGGTAATATTCTTTCATTATCACTTAATAAATAAAAATATTATTCATGCTCTAATCCTTAAATTATTATTTCCAGTCTCCACATTTCACTGCCTACTCGAAACTTCTGTTTTATACCTAATCAAAAAATACTTTTAAAAGAACTCAAATATCCATCAGTAGAAAGTAGACTTGGGTAGTTCCGGAACGAGTCACTAAAATGATATACTTCCGATCCTGGTACTACACCACTCACTCGTTCACTGCAAATTCAAATGTGTCTCTAGTTCATTTAGCTCCGAGTCATGCACTCATGCGGAATCGTACCTCGTTCGTTACTCGTACCTAGTATTTTCGCGTAATACCGTGAAAGTATATTTTATATATCCATTGCTCTCCGCGTGCACAAGAAAATATTTACACCGCGTGCATTACGAGTAATAGATAGAAAGTATGTTGAAGAGAGCAGCAACTCGTCGTCTTTTTATAACGTATTTTTCTAACGAATATTTGCAGTTTTAAATTATGCGAATTGGTAATTGTGATTATAATTATTGTTTATTATAGTTTCTGTGTACATTTGTGAAGTGTATGATCTAAAATAATTCTATAGAAAGGATCTATAGAAAGGATATCTTGATTTTTAAAAACAACTGGAGCTTTTCTTTACCGAATGAACTAACCGAATGCGCTTCCTTGAACTAAATGAACTAATGAACTAGATGAGTGAACTAGTTCCGATGGAAAAAATATACATATCACTCCGTATCATTTGATGGAAGCGTTTTGCACATGTATAGTAGAAAGATCTTTTTCATATGGCGCGTCATCTGACTTCTGCTTGCCAAATGCAAGCAAAGAGCACAGACGACTGAAAAAACTGTACCCTATACCGACTGAGCTGAATTTCTGCTGTTCCCGAAAGGCATCTGAGTCACTTTTCTGCATTTCTGTAGTCCACAGTTATAACACTAAAACTTATTTGACAGTATCCGTCGGGGGAACAATAGGACTCTTTGTGGGCGCCAGTATACTCAGTTTTGTAGAGCTTATCTTCTACTTTACAATAAGATTTTGCTGCAACCATTGGATCCAATACAAGCGTGAAGAAAAACAGCAAACAGAACTGTATCATAAAAATAATAAAATTATGAACGTAAATAGAATTCATTACAAACATAAACGAATTATTGCTAAAAAGAAAATTCGGTATGATATTTATTGACTCTCTAATAACCTCATATTGTTTTTGTTAGTGTAATTTTTAGTTGTTTTTTTTTACCATATAGTTTTTAATTCCTTTTTTCGTGTATAATTGCTATCTCTTTGTATGTACTATAATTATTTGGAAACTTTGCTGAGTTGTGTTCTATTTTTATGTTATATTTTATGCATTGAATAATTGTATGTTTCCTTAATAAAGTTAAATAAATAAATAAATAATAAATAATTCTATTAAATGACAAAAATAATATTTTGTCATTTAATAGTCATGAAGAGAATTGTGGGTGTGAAGGAAACGATAGTATCTAGATATTTTAGATGGTGGACAGAAGTGTCGCTCCGTTGTCTCTGCCGATTCCTGTGGGAATTGAGTATCTAGTAACAAGTTTATTGATTAATGTACAGTGTCTTTGGTATTCCTAGTCTGACCAATGTTATCATATGTTTTCCTTTTTAAATAAAGTATTAATTGTCTTGTAATTTAGCTACTCGTATGTTAATGCAGACAACTCACATTTGTACATATTGAATCACCCACAAACAGCTGATTATTGCACAATGTAATAAAATACCTTCAATTGAGGAATAAAAACAAATAAATATTTGGATATGTTTATTTATTTTAACAATAAATCCTAATAAAAAATCTACTACCCTACTTAAATTATTTAGTAATCACATAAAGTTGAATAAGAAAAAGTGATATTTATAAATACAATAAGTAATAAAAATAGTATAAAAATAATTTTACGCGCACATAGGTATTCGGTCGGCAGCTTCCAATTTTTTTTTGTGACTCGTCATATTATTTCACATTAGTAGGAACAAGGGAAAGTCCTAGAGGGTCGACAACTGACAAAAACACGACTCAGTCTTAAGGCTGACTGGCTTTAAAGACATACGGGTTAGGTATAATACCTATTTATTTATTAAAATCATATGGGCTTGCCATCTTTAGGGACCCTTGTGGAAAGAAGAAAATGTTACACAGGGCTACTATAAAATCTAACAGTTTCAGTCGCCGGCGCTCTTAGACGTACCATTGCTTTACCATCAGGCAAATCTGATGACCGTCACAATACAAAAAAGACAGTTATTAGTCAATTAAACATGTGTTTTCTTATGCTGTACCTAACGAAGCCGTAATTTACCACAGTGTCTAATAAAACTATTAGCGAATAAAATTCCTCAATTATTTAATCATTATAAAAGATTATAGGTTGCTTCTATAGGTCATAGTGGGCCACGCAAGATGCGTTGAATGATAAATTGCATCATACTAACTACCAGCTTCCTGTTAACATAAGTGACCATTTCTTGAGTTTATTGCACTTTTAGCTCATTGGCCTTAATATAAATTAACTGTAATGTTCATATTATTACGTATAATAAAAGATATAATAGAAATAAATTATAATAAGATATGTTGAAAAAGAAATGTTGCCAGTCTCCTTGGGACTATCTCTGATGCGACGTCATTAGATGATATTTTTTATAATTTAATTATATTGAACTATAAATATATGTAGTTTTAATTGTAGTTTTAGTTTCTCAATAGGAAAATAAGATATTTTTGACAAGGAATATCAATCATTTAATTTTTTATTGTGACTCGACATATGTCCGCACTCCGCTTGTTATTAAGCTGGACTGCGGTCGATGAGTAGAGGTGACTGCTACTACAGGTAAATAACTGTAAGTAACAGTTACATCTACTATGCCGGCCTAGTTGGAACCTGTAACACGGCCTGTATATGGTGGTACCAGCCCGATCGGCAGACTACCTACCACTGCCTAACACTCTTAGAAAGTATTATATTTTAGGTACTTCTAAGAATAATTATATTTTTGGTTTAATCCATGTTTTCATTTAATGTCGTCTTGCCTGCCCCCATCGGCTGCATGGTCCGTGTGCATGGAAACGCCGATATCTCATGCAGTGCCATTGCGGAACCAGCTGCATTCGGCGTAACGCTTCCATCTACAAAATAATAATACGATTTAAAATAAAACGAAAATATAATTGTTTGGTCACATGCAAAGAATGAGTAAAAGTAAATTCACGAAAGGAGTTTCTAAATCAGATGTCGATGGATGCGTTAAACGAGGCAGACCCAGAAGGGTGTATTCCGACCAAATCAGAGACATCCTCAAGAAAGCTGGGTGCCTAGTTATGTAGAGAATCGTGGATGTGGCTAGTGGCGAACGGTGACCTGTGGGAAAAAAGTGTGACATTTTGATTGATTGATATAATGAGAAATCTGACTGCTGACTTTTGCGTCAGGTACAAATAATTCAAATCAAAATTCTAATTCAATCAAATTCTAATGTACAAAGATAGGAAACTGATAAAATAGGTAATATATCCTAATAAATAGGTAAATAGGTATTATATCTACTTTGTATGCTTTTAAAGCTGCTTAAGAGCGTGGTGGCCGGCATAGTAGGGGCGACTGAGGCAGTCGTAAACTGACCCTGTAATTTTTAGCGGTCGACACTTTTAGACCATCCCTTGCAATCCGGAAAGTCGTAAATCCATTTGAAATTAATTACAAAGGTTATTTATTATTTTTCTATAATTATAACAAAATAAATACTCACATAATCTAAATTCCTGCTCCTATACGGGAGAGCGTTTAATTCGCACACTAAAACATAGGCAAATAATAGCATTATTATGAAATAACAGCTTTTCATTTTATATCCCACTTTCAACAATTATCTCTCTAATGTTTTAATGGCAAAAGCTACGAGAGGTATCAGGGATTCGTATCGTTCCCGCCATTTTATAGTCCGGGAGAAGACACCCACGCGCTTTCTCAAACCACGTTGTATTGTTGTTCTGGAGGCTGCGATGACACGAGACAAGTTGCGGAAAGCGGGTAAAATATATAGAATAGAAATAATTTTGAAATCATCTATATCAATCATATCATATCAAAATCATCTATATCAAATCATCGCAGGTATATTTAAGGACAGAATTTCTACCAAAAGTGAATAATTATGTTATAATGATTAGGAAAATAACGATAGATCATTTTTTTATTTTTTTTATTTCTAAATATTTTTTTATTTACATCATAGAAACATTACCATCAAAGTACATATATCAAAGATACATTGGAATCGACAAGTGGTTTGAACCCGTGCTCTCAGTTTTTTTTTTCTAATTGACCTAGTCATATAAATGGGAAATAATGAATTAAAATATGAATCACATGAGTTTTAAGGACCACACATTCCCAGAAAATGTTATTCGACACTGCTTAATAACCGACGCGTTTATTAAGCAGTGTCTTTAATACTGAATCATACCAGTAACAATTTATATTAATAAGACCATATTATTACTTCAATGTTTATATCGGTTTCATCTGATAGGTCTAGGAACGCTAATTTACCATAATAACTGCTTTTAATGCCATGACATGTATTAGATCAGGGTTTCCCAACGTAGGCCCCACGCCTACGTTGGGCACTTTGATAGTTAAGGGGGGCAATTTAAAATTGGACTCGACACAAATTTCACCCTTTCGCTTTGGGTTATTTAAATGCAATGCTAGATATCGGTGACAATTTTAACGAAAAATGAAAAATTCTTAAAAAATGCTGTAATAATTGATATTTTTTAAGGGAACAAAACAATTTTTAAAAGTTAAAAATGATATATGGGGTCATAAAAATTTTAGAAATTTTAAGGTGGGGCATGGCCCAAAAAATGTTGGAAAACACAGTTTTAGATTGTTACTTACTCGATTATTTATAATTATAATATATTAAAACACAGATCCTAACGCGTAATAAAGCATATTTCATTTATCTCGACGTTTCGGTTCTTTTCTCGTGACCACAGCTCTTACAACAGAGCCGAAACATCCAGATAAAAATAATCTTATCAATAAAGCGTTAGGACGTCTTAAGCGTTCAGATGTCTTCAAGATTTCTGTAAGGATTTTAACTCGTTCTGCGGCGACCGACTGGCATCTTTATTTTACAACCTCTTTAATTTTACCCAATAAATAAAAGAATCTTATTATGTTTATCATACATAATAAGATTCTGGGTGACAGTACAGGCGCAGTACAGTACAGTGACAGTACAGGTATTGAAATGTTTGAATGACTTGTGTACAAGTACTATACTAACCACTAACATTCCACTAACCTATCTAATAAAATATGTGTATTTTGGGATTAATTCTGAAAAATGGACTAAATATATCGCAGTAAAAGCAAAAATAAGCGCACAGATTAAATAAAAATCGTTTATATTTGGAGAAGGCCATACATTATTATAACATACAACTGTAAAAGAGACAGAGACAAAGGAGCGCCACTTGCCACGATCTTGACACAACTCCCTCGCTTCCGATTCATTCCGAATCACAATTCTCTTCATACAAGCTCTATGGTTTTGGGCAGTAGGCAACTTAGCTTTCTTGAGGATGTCTCCGATTTGGTCGGCAAACACCCTCCTGGGCCTGCCTTGTTTAACGTATCAATTCACATGAGATTTATAAATTCTTTTCGTCAATCTACTTTCACTCATCCTTTTCATGTGCCCAAACCATCGTACCATTTCTCTGTCAATACTTGTCGCTACATCCTCTTTCAAACCACATATATCGCGCACTGTGGGAAAAGGCGTGATTTGATTTGATTGACAACTATATAATGATTTTTTACGCGTCAGCGCTCTTAGACCCTATTTTGCTTACCACCAAGCAAACTCAAAGTCAGATGTGGCGTCTCAATAAAATAAAAAGATTTACTACATAGTGATAAGGAATTTAGGTCACAAAGCATTTGTTACCTTCACGTAATTGGCCATAAGTGCTAAGTTAACTATTTGAAACATTAAAACGGATGAGCAAATATAAACCCTTATTGTCACGCAACTAACGATAATAATCATACATAAAGATAATTTATAGATACAGCTAACCATATAGTAAGGGAAGCCCTTCAATTTTGTCCTAGGTTTACCATTATTTATGAATTTAAATAAAATGGCTTTTTTTCTATTTTTAATGTGTACTCAACATGCTTAATGGTAAGCATGATAAAGTTCCAAGTGTACCGACGACTGAAAAAACTATCTCAGCTCACGGGTGCCTCAGTCGCGTCACCATGCCGGAAAAAAAATATTTATTTTAAAAAATGTTCTATGCAAAGATTGTTTCACCAAACTATAATACATATTTAACTAGTACTAGTACATATTAAACTTGGTTTAAGAACATTATATTAAAGAAACTGAATAATTAATTTAAATTCTTCATAATATATTATATAAAATCTCACTTAAAATATCCACATATTTTCCGAAAAACATGGTCACCCCTCACTTAAAGTCTTCTATCGATTTAATAGAGAACAAAAGGGACATAGCTATCGTTCCGCCCTCCTCAGTGACTGCAGCGACTACTTTCATCGCCCGGTTTAAAAGAAGAAAAATAAACTCTGAAATTAGGACGCAAATTTAGAAACGTTTAGAAAAAGTGTTTAAATGTTACAAAAATGATTCATACAAGTCGCGTAATAAGTGTTTTTAGTCTACAATTTAAGGATATAAATAAAAGATATGGTAAGTATAATCCTAATACAATTTTATATTGAAAATTTACCTAGATTTTGTTATAAATTATTATATATTTATTATAATCGTACAGCCCTACATCTAGTTCCTACAGTGTTCAAAGCAAGTACTTCGCTAATACAGTTTTTGTAGTTTGTTCGTTTTATTGATTGGTGTGACCTGTTTACTTAAACCGCTAGTACTTTTGTTTCATTCATTGTAAACAACAAACTCACTAGACGTAAAATATATGTAACCGCATTTCATTGGAATACCTAAATTATTTTGTTTATTTATTTGCGAATTGCTTTGTGCGTTAGTTTTACTACACAATAGCGATTTTGTTTGAATTATTTGCAGTCTCTTGAGCTATAGATGTAAAGATACGTACTTAGTATCAATTAAAATTGTTTTGTAATTTGATTATTAAATTGAAATAATTGAACCAAATGGGAGACATCCTCAAAAAAGCTGGGTTACCTAGTGGTCATAACCACAGAGCGTATATGAAGATAATTGTGAATGTGAAGGAAGCGAGGGAGTTGTGTCAGGATCGTGGCAAGTGGCGCTCCATTGTCTCTGCCTATCCCTGTGGGAAAAAGGCGTGACAATTTGATTGATTGATTGAGTTTTACATTCGGAAAGAAGCCAATGTTTTTTAGAACTACTGACCACATTTAAGGATCACTTAAATACAAATTGTGTCAGGATCATGGAAAGTGGCTCTCCGTTGTCTCTACCTATCCCTGTGGGACTTGAGCTACGAAATTTGTGATAATAATCGCTCTTTATATGTACACTTAGTTACTAATGTTTTTCAATCAATCAATCAAATTATCACGTCTTTTTTCCACAGGGATAGGCAGAGACAATGGAGCGCCACTTACCACGATCCATACACAACTCCCTTGCTTCCTTCACATTCACAATTCTCTTAATACAGGCTTTGTAGTTATGGGCACTTGGCATAGGCAACTTAGCTTTCTTGAGGATGTCTCCTATTTTTGTTTAATGTTTTTTTTTCAGTATAATTATATTTTAAATATTTGAATAAAAAATGAGCGCTATAATGGATGCCTTTGGTGGGAGCGAGGCGTGGGGGGCGAGATGGGCGCTGGGGGCGCTGCTTTTAGCTCCTTTAGCAGCCACAAGTTATGGATATTGTACTGTTTTAGCCATTATTATCATGGCTGTTTTTATACTATTAGCAGGTATACTAATTTAATATGAGTTTAAAAATATATATGTTTTAACTAAAAAAAAATATGACACCTAAATGCCTAATATGGACTTGGACCAGGGCCGTCTTTACCCGGGGGTTCAAGGGGTGCGGTGCACCCGGGCGCAGAGTCCTAGGGGCGCATGCCGACCGCCATAAATTTCGATAGGTACCTACTACACTGAGACCACGCGAGCGGAGCCTTGACTTTCGCACCCCGGCGCTGAATATGCTTAAGACGGCCCTGACTTGGACTAATAAATGTAGAAACTAACTGAACCCATACACATCCGAGCCGATTCTTGCTTAACATAAGCTGGTATCAGATCGAGGTCAGATGTCAAGTCAAAAGAAAATTAAAAAATTGCCCCGCGCTGAGCCCAAAAGCACCGTGTGTGGGTAAACTCAAATAGGTCGGTGTGGCTCGGCTGCCCTGGATGGATTGTTGGCCATTCCAATATGCACGACGCCGCGCGAGCCGTTAAACATAATTAATAATATTTTAAAATTTATACACATTCGATAAACGAAAAGTAAGTAAACTAGCTACTGCTCAGCAATAATTGCACCGATCTTTTTTCTGCCGGGTCTATACCGGCAAGTGGTTTAGAACTGGACACTCTTGGTTTGCGAGGCGTTTCACAACCACAAAACCACAGTCGTCTTAATTCTTCGCGAATATTACAAAAATCTACGTTCTTTAGTAACTTGAAGTGACATTTCAGCATACACAAGCAGCGATCTCAAACAACTCGCTACAGTATTACCACCACCAAAGACAGGCAGGGGTCGACGAGAGCGCAACCTTCGTTCATTCGGCGATTTCATGGGATTATGGATGACATTTCTTTCCCATTTAGTAGCAGTAGCTATATGTGCTCGAATACTTAGCGCAACTGCCGACCATGTGACGGGGGGCAAAACTAGAAGATGGTTGTTCGGTTATGAAACAAGAGCACTTGGTGAACCATGGCCTGATGTGTTGGGTGTTACAGTTGTTATGGCTGTGTGCGCTATGTTTATGTGCGGTTTAGAGGTACGTTTATTATTGTCCATTCTTTTTTATACAGACTTGACATCTTTATTATATTTTTATTATTGTAAATCGACATCTGACCTCGACCTGCCTAATGATAAGCAGCAATGATAAGCTTGAAGGATCCATTGTTATAGGATATAGAGAACACATGGGCAGGTAAAGCATTTTATTTGTCGATTAATCTACAAAGAACAGACGCACCGAACTTTCTAGTTTGACTGCTGATTCGGTCTACAGAATGCGGATGCTTCCCTCGACCTGTGAGGGTATTACGTTTGTGAGAAGACGAGGTAGGAACAAGGTTAATAGATAGATAGAGGACGCACGGAGCCGCCATCTCTCGAAGTTGCAGGTCGCAGGTTATACTCGTAGGTGATGCAAAGGTTCGTGTAACCTGTGCATCACCTATAATTCGTATCTGACCTCGAATTGCTTGAAGCAAAGCGCCGACCACTGAGAAAACCGATTTAGTGTGCGGTTGCATCCGTCGTGCTTTTTTATGCTTTGCTTAAAGGATCCAAGATTATAGGATGGGAAAAACACATATGGGTGGGCAACGCATACCATTTGTCAACTGTTCTACAAAGAAATGCCTCGCCAATCCGTTAAGTTCAATTGTCGATTCGGTCGACTGAGGGAAGATAGACCAGACCAACCTGCGCGGGATTCACATGAGTAAAAATATGAGGAAGGAACAAGGTGATACTTTCGTTTTACTAATTATTTTTCGTTTTAGGAGAGCATGATGTTCACAACGATCCTAATGATAATACTTTATGTATTTAGTCAATGTTTTACAATTTTTGGATTGATTAATTTGGATATTGCAAATATAAAAATGCCTTCACCGATTAGTATTTTTGAAGTGAGTATATTTTTTATGAGGGTTGCTTGAGATAGTATGACAGCAAGATTTTAAGCTGGTAGTTCCAAAATAGAAGCGACTGCTAAATAATTGCAAGTAGCCTTTACTATGCCGGCCTAGTTGAAACCCTTAACTTACAAGCTGATCTCGAAAACTATCAATAAGTCACTTCACGGTCTGTACACTTGTAAGTACTACCCTGAATCAGCAGACTGGGCACCACTGCCTACGACTCTTAGACAACCAGACCCGGAGCGAATGTCTGCTTATTTTGAACAAATATTTATTGACAAATATTTGTAGTATTCAATCTAATTTTAATATTACAAATAAAAGCTATGAAACAAATCTACTCCGTCCGTCCGGAAATCGAACCCGGGACTTTTCGCGAAAGCAATCCGCCGCCGTTTGTTTCTTTTAAGTTTAATCACCAAACAAAAGTAATATTTTATGGAAGTTTCTATAGGAACAATTAAAGTATTAAACGATATCGTATATTTCAGATACTTTCAGCTGGAGCACCAATAGCTTATTCATTTAGTTTTAAGACACCGAAACAATCAGGCACTCAGACTAAATACTTATTAGTAATGATATTATTGCCGACGGCTGTACTGGCTGGACTATGTTTTTTATATACCAATATGTTAAATGGGTAAGAATATTCTACTATTTAGGAAGCTAATGCAATGCACGTGTAAATAAAATGTCGTAAACCGGAAGGAAACAACGCATGTTTACTCTAAAATGCTCCTCTAGAAACATTTTTTAAATTTTAAAATTTTTATTGTATTTAAATACTCGTATTATATATTTTTTATTATTGTTTCACGACATATGACAGCACCCCTCTTGATGTTAAGCCAAAGTGTGGTCCATGAATGAATGTCACTGCTACTACAATTCAATAACTGTGAGCAGTAATCACATCTACTATGCCGGCCTAGATGAAACCGGCAACTTACAAGCTGATCCCGAAACGTGAACAAATCACTTCACGGTCTGTATACTTGTAAGTGGTGGTACTACCCCGGTTCGGCAGACTGGGTACCACTGCCTACTACTCTTTGATAACCAGACCCGAAGCAAATATCTATCTCTTTTTTTTTATTAACAAATATTTGCTCCGACCGGGAATCCAACTCGGGACTTTACGCGCAACAAACCAATCGCTAAACCGTTGGTCCATGCCTGTCGTCAAAATATATTAATATATTTATTCCTAATACATCTTGCATGTCCTGCATTTATTTATAGTATGCGTTTTCTCCATCTACCTATTTTTGATCTCTGCACAACCCGAAGGTCGATTGGCAGAGATAGAAAGAATCACAGCTCTAAGTCGGCCTTGTGTAAAAAGTAATGAAATAAATAAAGTAATAAATCAAAAAAGAAACTTTGCGATTAAAGAAGTAGTAAACATTACTAGAGTAACTTTACTTTTGAAAACTTCTAGATTCCCTAAAGCTATTATAAAACTTGTAGAATAAAATAAAAAGTACAATCTTTTTACAGCACTAGTATTGAAGCCTCATTACCAGTGACGTCATTATTGGAAGCACGAACAGCTGGATGGGTTTGCCCAGTTTTATCAGCAGTTACTGTCGCTGGAGTGTGTTTAGCTTTGACCGAGTTGTGTCCAATTTTATTCACAGTCTTAGTGAATTTGGCATCACCTGAATGGAAGGTTCTAACACGATCTATGACATATGAAAGTACTACGACTGGTAGTCCTGTTTTAGCTGTTTTTACTGCAGGTTAGTATTCTAACTTCGTTTATAAGGATAATTATTTTAGTATTAAATCCTTCCAAATAATGGAAGTATGGAAGTGAATGTTGGGTGTGGCAGAAGAAGGATGAGAGTAGAATTTTAACGGGTATGTGGAGTGACGATAGCGGATAGAATAAGTAATAACACAGTGCGCGATAGATTTGGTTTGAAAGAAGATGTAGTGGCAAGGATTGACAAAAGAATGCTTCGGTTTGTTTGGGCACATAGAAAGGATGAGTAAAAGTAGATTGACGAAAGTAATTAATAAATCTCATGTGAATGGATACGTTAAACAAGACAGGCCCAGGCAGGTGTTCGTCGACCAAATTGGATACATCCTCAAGAAAGCTGAGTTGCCTAGTGCCCATAACCATAGAACTTGTATGAAGAGAATTGTGTACGGGAAGGAACCGAGGGAGTTGTGTCAGGATCGTGACAAGTGGCGCTCCACATTGCTTCTGCCTATCCCTGTGGAAAAAGGCGTGACAATTTAATTAATTAGATTGAAATTCTTTCCTGGTGTTGAAGCAGATTCTCAGCTATATTTAAGTGTCTTTTTCGATACTCACGAACCAGACGAATTTAAATAATTAATTACTAATGAGAACATTGGTTTATTTGCAGGAAGTTTAGCTGCTATTTTAGCATTTGCTTGTCCCTTGGCGCATATGATAACTTTAATGAATGCTTCTCATCTATTGGGGATTGCAATTCAAGCCTTTCATTTTACTATTATGAGATGTGTGCCGACTACTGAGCAGAAGGAAGCCGGAGGTAATTTTGTATAATCTAGATTTAAAGTTAAAATACAAAATAGGTATAAAAAACCTCTGATTAATATTCAAGTAAAATGGATATTCGTGTGATGGTTACCAGATGTTCGACAACAGTTTTTTTTTCAAATGAAACGGAAATATCACATTTGACTGATATAGTAACGCAACCGTGAAATGGATTTTTTTTTCAGTCATCGGCGTTCTTGGGTACCCATTGCTTACCATCAGGCAAGTCCATATCAGAGGTTGCGTCTCAATAAAAAAAAAAGGAATTATGTAATCCTAATGTTAATTATAGGCACAATATTAGGTATATTCTGTATATTTCTAATTTAGGGAAATTTCTGTCTTTGTAGAATATTGAATGAACAAATATAAATTAACCATTAGTTTCTTTTTTATTTTAGATATTGCATATAAAAGGTTGGACATTGAAGGGAGTTCTAATCTTGTTACTAAATCTGGTAAACACAAAAGCGCTCTTAGATTTTTATCTTCGTTGCGTCACACAAAAACGCTTGAAAGCATAAAATCGAAAGTAAATAAAGGTATGTAGCAAACAAATAAGTATATAGATCAGTCCTTACATAAAGCCTACATTACCTTTGGAAGTATCAAAAGATAAAATACATTATAATGATTTATAACTTAATAATTGAGTTTAATAGCTATGCATTAGCTAGCTTACAATGGTAGTTAAGCATTGGTGATATTTAAACAAACATATTTTTTAAATTTCTTAGTTTAGTAAAAATTAAGACCAAAAGAAATAGACTGTGGATAATATAAACCTTTAGTATCCTGATGACTCAGACAATGATCAATAACAGACCGAAAATCATTTTTAGATACAGAAGAACGTGAATGCCTTCTACTCGATGAATACGGAGGTTGTCCTACAGAAGACACTGAAGTTGTAGGTCCGAGTAATGTTGAAGATCTAGCAGATATTGATGACACAATCATAGCTTCTGAACAGAGCGATCAAGAAGCATCATCAGGAGACGATTCTACTGATATTGATGCTGTTGTAAAGGAGTATCAAGATCGTGTACAGGTTTGTAATATAGTTTAAGATGACAGGTGTTTAAAAGACTTCAATTGAGCAAACTTTAGTTATTGTGATGAATTAAACAAATTTTATGCGGCTTACTATCGCGTTTATTTTGTTTTTTTTAATTTTTTTATTATTTCGACGAATAAACGTGGTAGTAAGCTGCAAGAAATTGCAAAAAAAATCTTAAATATTACGCAAAATTTTTTGCGTAATATTTAAGAAAATACTATGTATTTAGTTATTGTAATTTAATAAGAAACAAGTCAAATTTAAATAAGTCTATTAGGGTTGATGGAATCACGAAACGTGAGGAAAGCTAAGAATGTACGAAATCTTGGTCAATGGACTATACGAGTATCGATCATAACCGAGTTCATACTTATGATCAAATACAAGTGGCCGATTTTTGGGTGGCTGTGACCATAACCTTTTGTAGGGGCTGGATCCGCGCCTGTACATGCGGTGAATTAGCGTATGACATAGGACTCACGAATGTTGGTGAAAATATATTATGATTTCAGGTAGTCACGGCGACTCCAGTAGCGAGTGCTCCAGTGCCTCCTTGCGTAAGAGGTGCCCGAATTTCAACAGTTGGTGCCTTCATTCAATTAATAGCAAACACTTTACTGGCAATAGCATTGTGTATTGAATCTGTGAAGACTGTTTTACTTTGTGTAGGGATTCCATGTATGTTTTTCTTTTCTTTAATAATTTTTAGTTTTAGTTTAAAACAACCTATTCTTATTTAATCTTGTTTAATATATCAATAGCAGTTTTATGCTCTAATATTTTTACATAGGTTTTGTTCATTGGAAATCACTGATATGTGTACACTGTACAGTGGTTTGATAGCTTAATAGATTTTGATGATCTAACTCTGATAAAGCGAATATTCAATTTATTTTACTAATGTTATTTTACTAATAAGTTGTAACATTTTTAGTGTGGATCTTTGGTACTTTCATCTGCGCTTGGCAACCAGCTCATGGTGTAGGTACGAGGGGATCACAACGGTTCCAAGGACCACTAACAATGTTGATGGCTGCTCTATTTTTAACTCCACTACTTATTGACTCATGGCCGGCGATTGTTTTGTTTGCTGGTGCTGGTATGTATAATTCTGGTTGTCTTTCAAAAATGATAAATTTGATGCCCCTGATATGGATTAAACGAGGCAGGCCCAGAAGGGTGATTTCAGACCAAATCGGAGACATCGTTTAGAAAGCTGGGTTGCCTAGTGTCCATAACCGCAGAATTTGTATAAAGAAAATTGTGAATGTAGGAAAGTGAGGGAGTATTTGTCTATCCTTGTGGGAAAAGGGGGGTGACAATCTGATTGATTGATTCTCCTATATGTATAGTTGATCACTATTTTTTTGATAGTCAATAACTTCGTGTTTTTTGTGGCCTTCTATTTGACTGAATATTTCCGAAACCCAACTTAATAATAAGCCTCCAAGTAGGCCAATTTACCTACAATGTTTATTTGTTAATAAAAAAAGAAACAGATATTTGCTCTGGGCCTGGTTGGGGGTGGTAGGCAGACAGTTGCTGATCCAGGGTAATACGTGAAATGATTTGATCGCGTTTTTAAATTGCCGGTTCTAAATAGGCATAGTGGATGCTGCTTGCAGTTATTTATTGTAGTGGCAGTCGCCTCCAATCATGGACCGCACTCCAGCCTAACATCAGACAACTTCATCACATCGAGTTTCAATAAAAACGTACCTAATTCATTTTATTGTATTTTCTTCATCAGGTGTAGTTATCTATGCGAGATGTGAACGTTGGTGCGGTGATTTAGCCGTACACCAGGCTAGGACAGTTCTACATCGACACTCATCAGCCAGACCCTGCGTACCACATACTTCTGCCACTTTTGCTCATTGCGATTCACTTTACATAGCCAGGTGAGGTTACTTACTTAGTACACATGTTTTACAATAATGCAAAGCAAATAATACATTATTGATAAATTATACTCTGCCTATTTTGTCGCCCATAGTCATGGACTAACGTCTACTAGCTAAGGTGCTGTCATATGTCGGGCTACAAAAATATTTTTGCACAAATGATAAGGTTGAAATAATTGAATATTTTAAATTTGACGATAAATATTGACTATATTAAATTGACTATATTAAAATTAACTGTATCAATTGAAAATACAATGTTGTACATTTACATTCTCTAATAGCGTTATACTTGTCGCTGTCCTAATTGCTTTTGTAATGTCAAGTGGGTTAAAAACCACTTGCCAATGTATGTTTGATTATGTACTATAGTCGTTCTGTTTCTGTGATAGCACTGTAGAAGGTACTTAATATTGAATTCTTTTCTTTTTTTTGTGATAAAGCGTCTGACGGTACGTAGGACGGTACGCAAACCAACGTAGGAATGTTTCTGTACATCTATACATTGCATCAATACTTTCATACGAATATTTACTCAGACAATATTTTACAGATGACATGAAAGTGACTCGGATACGAGTCTTGATCAACTTATTGACGTGGAAGATGGAGATCCGGATGATGAATAAATAGCCATGCTGTGTAAACAATGAACGTTGTCAGTGCATTAATTAGATGATAGATAAATTAATAAGTAATCAAAACATTAGCTTTGATTAGCTGGGACTAGCTAGATCAAAAGTTCCCAAACTTTTTTTCTCATAGACAACTTTTCAAATTTTGCTGGTTCCGGTGGACCCCCTCAGCTACATTTCTACAAAATTCCCAAAACTAGACAAAACCGCCTTTGCTAGTCTCGACATATTGTACTAAATATGGAATATGCAATTTTTTTTATATAATAAGTAACAGTCGCTTTAAATATTATCTGCATATGCCTAAATTGATAGGTGAAGTCAAGCCAACATTTAAAACCAGATATTTTTTTGTGGACTCCCGTTTACGAATTATGAACCCCATTTTTTGTCACACCAACGTAGACCCTAGTCGTGTCCCTTGTGGCCCCTGAATGTCCACTTTGGGAATCAATGAGCTAGATCATACGTCTTAAGCAAGTTTATAGTAGTCTTATTCTGAAGCAATACCATTTTTAGCCGAAATGTCACAAAGACCGGCATAGTGGGGCGACTGAAGCAACTGTAAATAAAACGGTTTTTTCAGTCGTCAGCGCTCTTTGACTACCCCCTGCTTACCTAAGGCAAGTAGAGGTAGAGGTCAGTTGACGCATCTTGATAAAAAAAAAAGAAAATCAGAAACTAAGTAAGTTCCCCTTTCCATATCATTGGTCAAGTCGAGGACACAGTCGTGTACTGATAAAAAAAATGGAAGTAAGATTCTAATAATACTACTTATAGTCTGTCTAAGCATAAATGACGCGCCCCTCCACTGTATTTACTCACACGAGCAAATATAAAATATGGATAAAACACACCGAAAATGCAATTTTAATTGGTTAGTCAGTTGCTGGTTAGACACAAAAGGAGGAGCACATTAATAAAGTATAGTTAGTAATATTTGTATTCATATTTAAATAAACTAATAAAGTGGAGGAGCGCGTCATTTATAGTTAGACAAACTATACTAAAATATTTAGAGACAGTTGTTTTATAGGGGTAAAGTTTTTTTTTAATCCTAAAACATGACTATTTTCAATTGAACAGACCCGGTGCTATAAATGTAAATAAAGCTTTTAATTGATCTCTTTATAAAAGAAACATCACAAATTGCCTTTTAAAAATAAGTACCTAATATTTTATTGTTAATAGTAGGTAAATAATTAGCAAAATATTTAAAACTATAGCTTATATTTTCATATTTTTGTAAATATCCACATTAGATTTATACTTAAATACGTACTTAATTTTATTTAAGCATTGTACAATTAGGCGAATTAGATATTTAGTAGGTATATATATTGTACAGTTAGTGATCATTTGACTAGCCAGCCGATCCTGGGTTGCACCACCACTTTCATGTCTAAAGACCGTAAAGTGACTCGGATGCGTTTCGGGATTAGCTTGCAAGCAGGCCGACATAGTGGATGCGACTGTAACTTTCAGTCATTTAAATAACTGTTGTTGTCGCTTCCATTTATGGACGCAATCTATCTTAACAAGTGGCCGTCTAATGTCCACCTACTTGTATTATTTAAATATTATTTTGGCAACAAATTTTAGAGGTTAGAGAGCGATATAGAGCAGATACTGTAAATATGTCTATTTACAGTATCTGACTTTACTACCATTTTTGACTACCATTTTTACAAAACATAACGGTACTACTAGTTCTTATAAAAAATCTATTGCTAAGAAATCATTTGTCGCGCAGATCGGAATTTCACCCTTTTAGTATGTTTATTAAGTCATTTTTGTATAATTAAATGCCTTTGCTTTGTAGCGCTTGGCAAATTCAATTAAGGCTGAACTGTCATCGCGAGAAGTGACAACGTCCAATAGATAATAATTAATATTAAAATCTTTATTGCACTTTTCTAATGTCAGCACCATAGACAAGCTGCTAAGTAAAATTTAGGCCGTTACTACACTAAGCAAGTTACGCCTGATTGTGTAGAGATTTGGTTTGACTAAGATAAATTAATTCCACTAATAAAGTGGAATATTACGCTGAATAGACGTGTAACTTTAAGAGTGGTAGGCCGGTCATTTTCCCAGTCTGCCGATCCGGAGTAGTATTTGTTAAAGATAGGACGATCTCGAAATATTCGAACCGAGTTAGGTCTATTTAAAAATATGGATAACCCGATTCGCAAACCTAGTTGATGAATTCGATTTAAACTGGTTTACAAACCGAGTTGACAATTCGGTCCGACAATCTAAATTGCCCAATACACAGTATGGTTTGCTATAGAATTTCGGATGAGTATGTATGACGAACTAAATTAGGTGTGTGATCTAAATATATATAATAGTTAATTGTAGGCCTTAACCAACCCAACTCGGTTTGTGTAGTTTTAACTCGGTTTAACCCGGGTTAAAAAGGTTGAGTCATTGCATCTCTATAATGGATTCTACTGTAGCTTAACATCAGGCGGAGTCATGTCATATAGAGCTTAATAAGAAAGACATGTTATTTTTTTTGTGAGAGATTAGGGCCCTACTTATTTTACTTCTGAGGCCCCCGGATCTTAAGAAGCTATGTGAACGAATTACCTTAAGGTTTTGCTTGTATATCACCTATAAGCTTTGCCTAGCCTACAAATAAATTTAAGACAATTTGATGTAAAATAAAATAAAAGATTGTTCATGGAAAGCGTATTTTATTAAATAGAGTAAAAAGAGATTGTAAAAGAGAGAAAATTACTACATAGAAACTTAATAACTATTTTTCCAACAGGTGCATCTTATAAAGTTTTTCTGATCTTCGATCTTCAAAAACGGGGTTAAATTTGGCCTCAATCACTTCTTTAAATCCTTCACTTATATGAGGATCCTTAAATTTATTCCTGGAAATCAAACAGAATACATGTTTGCAGTGGCGTAGCGTGGCGGGGGCGGCCCGCCCCAGGCGGCACATTTAGGGGGCGGCAAAATTTAAAAATACTAAAATAAATCGTTGGAGCTTGAACCTGAAATTCATATTTTTGATGTACCTATGATTGAAATTCCTAAATAAGGGGGCGGCAAATTTTTTTTCCGCCCCGAGGCGGCTGATTTCCACGCTACGTCACTGCATGTTTAGTCCCTAGCACAAGTTTTTCCTATCCAAAATTCATGACTTATTTAAAATAGGTTTAAACTAAGGTCGGTTTACGGTTGCCTCAGTCACTCATGTATACAAATTTTCAATTTATTCAGACCTCTAGAAGTGGGTGAAAATTAATTTGAAAGAATCCGTTACATGGTTACTATACATACAAGTGAAGCTAATAAAGGCGTCATAAAAACTACTTACTTATAGGTAAAGAAGACAACATCATTAACTGGAACATGAGCTGTCTTCATTATCTCCCTATATTTATTATTATGACGCGCGTGTGCAAATGAAGTGGCCAATTTCACACAACGGCAATCCACTTTCTCTTTTTGCGCCAACGCAGTCCACCGACTTCGTGATTCCTCATCGGGATTCGTACTATCTACTATCACACTTTTTCCTTGCTAAAAATAAATATATTAGATTATAATGGGCAAGTACTAAAAATATTATGAGTATTAAAAAGCCTCTTTACCCTTTACTAGATCCTTTATCGCCTATCTATACCATGGAGAATATTTTGAGGAGCTCTAGAAGCAGGCCACACCATTAAACCATTCCACTTATAGATTGTTTAACAAAGAAACGACAAACATTTTATTATCGACAGAATGTGGATGCTTCTGCATCCTGTGCTTGTACTGGGGCAGATACTTGATAGTGGTATGTCACATGTCACATCCACTATGCCGGCCTATTCGGAACCGGCAACTTACAAGCTGATCCCAAAATGTGACCAAATTACTTCACAGTCGGTATACTTGTAAGTGATGGTACTACCCCGAATCAGTAGACTGGGTACCACTCTCCACTCTTTAAAATTTATCTCTCCAGCGTTTGAGATAAATTATCTAAAAACTCACAAATAGTTTACTTTTGGTGTGGCCCTGTGTGGCGCTTATTTCTTAAAAGTCGACGGTGAACCAACCAGGCTTCCGTATGTTAGGCGCTTTGTGGGGCAAGTTTTTGAATTTCGATTATTATTATATGATTTTAGCGCCCCTGAAACTATCGCTTTGGGCTGGGCTGACCTCCCCCTAGATCTGGGCCTGGATCACAATTACAGTACTAACCCCTAATATTCTTTCAGCGGCAACAGCACACTTCTGCCATGACCCAAGTTTATCTCTACATACAGCAACATATCTATTATTTGACTTTGTCTCAATTTGTTTGGCTAAAAATGATTTTCCACTTCCCGGAAACCCAACTAACACCAATATCTGCAAAGTATATTACTCATTATTAAACTTAAATGTGTAAATTATTATTTTATACTATAAGATAATAAAACATGAATTACATAGCCTTAAACCTATAATGGTAGAAAGAGTCATACGCCAGGATTTTAAATGTATAGACTGAGAAGTAACCCAGTCGTATTTCGGAATCAGCCTAAAAGTTGCCCATTATAATTAGGCCTGCAAAGTGGATGTGACTACTACTTATTTATTACAGTTATTTAACTGTACTAGCAGACGCTGAGATTCATGGATCACATTTCAGCTTAACAATAGGTGGGGGCTGTCAAATATTGAGCTACAATAAAAATAATGAAAAAAATAACTAAAAATTAAGAATAAATAATAATAATTATAAATTGGCAACACTTCTATACTACCAACATAAAGAAACATACTTATTTACCTCTTTAGTTGTACTAATAAGATTATCATCAAATGAACCTGGAGTCACTTCCCTGGGATCAAACTCAGGTTTAGTAAAGGGTACATTTGCAATTGAATGACCTAGAAAATATTGCTCCGGAGTGTAGAATTTTAAACCTATGTTTTCTGCAAACAATATGTCAGCTAATGAGTGATCTTTCTTCTTCCCTGGTGCCCATTTAGCAGCCCTACCTGCTGCATCACCACAATAAAAGCTTTCATCCATATTAATAGACAGGCCATCATTTTTCTGTAAAATGTATTTAATAATTTATTATTGCATTCACACACCTATTACACTCTTCCTATTAAAATATCAGGTAATTGGGTGCGACTGCTACTTTAGTTGCCCACGCTCCAGCTTAACATCAGGTGCAGTGTTATATGTCGATCCACGAACCAGACAGCAGATAATAAAACTGCAATACTGAAGAGCGTGGGTCTCATTGGAGGCAATACTCAACATGCCTGTGATCTCACAACATATCTGGTCATAGTCTGGATGACTGATTGCAGATAGTGAATAAACAAATATATATATATGACGACCCATAATGAAATAAATAAAAAACAAGTCATTTAATTAAGTAGCATAATAAAGATTATGCAAAACACACAATTAAAAATTTTTTTGCATTATACAAAAGTGAATTCAGACCTCAACTTGCCTTATGGCAAGCAAGTGGAACGACTAAGGCACTGACAACTGAAAAATCTGGAAAATATTTCTTTGTGTAGTTTAGTGTATCCTTTAATTTTCATACAAAATAATCATATCACACCTGTTTTGTTAATAACTTCCACATGCCTGTAGATGGTTTCCTATAGATACCTTTTCCAGTAGAGACAAAGGCTTGTATAGGAACATTTACTGCTTCAGCTATATTATGAATTTTCTTCTTGAAATCTTCAATTTTAGTCCTACCATTACCAATAGAGGCTTGATTAGTGAAAATTATAATTTTAAAGCCTTTCTCATATTGTTCTTTTAATTTTTTTGGCACTTCTTTAAATATTATTTGCCAATCATTTGTGTCTACAGGGTGAACTTTATTTGATTTAGTTTTAATTAGTGTTCCATCCATATCAAAGGCTGCAATCTTCTCACTGGATTTGACTCCTTTTGCTGTATATACATAAAGTTCACCTTTGTTAATATTGTCCCATGTACTTTCCTTGGCTGTCTCTATTTCTTTATCATTAATTTCCGTTTTTGCAACTTTTGCGTCTCCGGACTCCATTTCTGCATTATTTTTTCTCTTTTTTGGCACAGAAGGAGTATTAGGCGGAGGTGTGAAATTTATAATGTAAGTATAATTATTAAATATTACATCAATTTTCGAACCATGTCCAACTTTGTACACTTGGTCTTTGATTGTAGCAAAGCCATCTATACCTGATGGATGTGCACCAAGTTGTTTAAATTCAACTGTGTAGTCATTATAATTTGCTTTAAGACTTACTGTAAAGAGAAATATATTCATATTAAGATCAAAAGTGGAGCTTTGAACCAGAGGCTCTTGGTTTGTAATTCCACAACCACTACACCATAGTTGTTACTTGTAACTAAGTATATATTTTCATGTATGACAATTTAATTGCTCTGTACGTAAATTTAGATTGTAAGGCCAGTGTAGTGGTAATGCAGTGGTTACGCAATACGAGAGCATGGGTTTAAAAACCACCAATGTATCTTTAATATATGTACTTTAGTTGTCCTGTTTCTATGATACAGGCACTTTCGTAGCTTAGTATAGAAATGAAAAATAAATCGCAATAGATAGCATAATCAGAGGATGAAAGTGGTATGGTTCTGCCATCCTATTAGTAATTATTTATAGCACATAACAAAATAAATACGCATATTTCCTCAGATCGCATTTGAGTTCAAGAGTTTTACATCCCTTAATTAAAGATACCACTTTCATCACAAAATTTAAGGAATGGCTAATGTACATAACCAGCCCAACATTGTAAATTAAAATAGTCTAACACTAATTCTACTTACTTACTTTGTCGTCTTGAACAACTTAATGAAATTATTTGCGTTTGTTTGCTTCGCCCCACAAAAATTTCTTCATCATGCGGCAATGTTATTTCAGCAATGTTAGAATCATTTTCGTTCTCACATTTTAAGGCACAACTCTTTGCCATTTTATAATATAACAGAATTATAAATCGTTTAATTAAATTATCATAATTCGCCTAAATAACTTTTAAGCCATTTCGTAAATAATTTAAATTAATTATCGCATTATCTAATTTCTACTGGAGAACTGACTGACTGACTGACATTAGAAATTTAGAATATTTACATTTTTGTCTATGGATGCTTGATGTTAGATAGTGATGTAATTAATAGTACATGTAATCTTATATTATTTTGATGAACTCGGTTATCGGTCGTTAACTTCAATACCATTAGAAATGTCATTCAGTGTTTGATGGCTGTTAAACCCAGGGCCTATTTATAGCCACATTCTGTATGTAGAGCACATTCTGTATTAAGTCTGGTTCGTTATTTTAGGATTTGGATACATACCCTTACACTTGCTTATCACAATTCTTTTTTAATAACTAAAGCACACTAATGAATGTATAATTAGGTCGCAACTTATGCGGAACGTCATAACTAAAATTTGTTCACTTGACCTGTTATTTAAAACAAACGATTAATTACTTGAATACTGATCTAAAAAATGATAATGGCAGATGGGACTAAAAGACCAACTGGACTAACACTGCCAATTGCTCAAACCACAAATCCTTTATTCTAAATAATTAACTATTTATTTCAATAGCTAAAATAGTAATACGCTGATTTTATTGTAACTCGATTACGCTCTGAAACTTTTAATCGGTCCTTGCCTTCTGACTAAAAATGTGACAAATATGCTCATACGAATCAGTGCTAATTCAATTAGTTTTCTCTGTAACTCCCCAATGGTGTCAAAATGCGCTTGAGTTTCCTTTGGCATTTCCATACTATGATAATTTATTCCCTAGATTATAATTACAGCGGTTTCATATCTGCATCTCACTCTTATATAAGTTAAAATGAGATGCAAATGCAGATGCAAATGATTATTTATCACTTTGGTCTACCCAATTGAAAATCATAGTATTAAAACTCTTAGTTTAAACTCGTATATTTGTATGCATTTAAATTGCTTCCGAAATAGCAAAACTTCATGGGGTAAATCAACCAACATTGACAACTTCTAGGGTTTTTACCGTAAATTTTACGTAAAAATTTAACGTGTTTTGTAACACTTCTAAGAATGGGCAACTAATTGGTACAGAACTGGTACAACCTCTTGAAGTAAATTTTCATACAAAATTCTTAGAAACAAAAGAAAGCTTTATTATATCGAATATACAGTGATATAGATTTTCTGATCAGTTCAGCGACATTGGAGAAAATAAAAGTTGCTCTATGAGTGGAGTAAACTCCTTTTATGATTATAACTATTTTAGTTTAACAAAAAATATATAAGCATTAATTAAGATAGGAGCTACGATGCCACAGAAAGACACAAAGATACACAGACACGTCAAACTTATAACACCCCTCTTTTTAGGTCGGGGGTTAACAAAAACGTTCTAACTTATTTTTGCAAAACCAAGGGAATCCAAAATATTTCTTGTCTCTGCTTTGGAGAGAGAGAGACACACAAACACGTTAATTCATTCAATCAGTCGATAAAAAATTGTCACATTTCAAAACATGTCGTGTCGTGGAGGGGTTTGAATGTTTAAAAGTGTTGTTGCAAATTAATAATTAAAATTCGTTAATGGTGTATCACATTTTAATTTAAACAGCGTTGGTTTATGTAGGTAAAATAATTAAAAATGTTTTATTTGCGGTGTAAATTAGATTTTTTATGTCACTAAATATTTGTTTTATGTGTTTCACTGACGTGTGTTAATTCTATTGGAGAAATTCTAGTTCATATTGTAGTCTCATAGATCGGATGTTTTTTTACAGGTTTAAAAGTTTTATAATGACTTTAACTAAAAGAAAGAATTCTGAAAGGGAGGAGTTAATTGAAAGTGATGTTTTACCTGATGGTCCCAGTAACATAAAGGGAGATGAATTTAATATTGCAGTATTATTATTTTTATATACTCTGCAAGGTATACCTTTAGGTCTTGCGGGTGCTGTACCTATGTTACTACAAAATCGAGGAATAACATACACACAACAGGTGAATTTATTTAATGTATATATAGGATTTGCTTATTGAGCATTGTAAAACCGGCATAGTGACGGCGACTGAAGCAACCGTGAACTCAGACGGTTTTTTCAGTCATTGGCACTATTGGACCATCAGGCAAGTCCTTGGGCAGAGATAGTGAACCAATCTAAAGAAGTAAATGACAGTCAAACAAATATTTCATACATTTGAGTCGAGTTTTTCAGTCGTCAGTGCTCTTGGACTTTTCATTTGCTTATCAGAAGACAAGGCCAAGTCTTATTGAGGCCTGCCATTTGACCTTAACTTGCCTGACGGTAAGCAAGAGAAAAGCCAAGAGCACAGATGACTGAATAAACTGATTCAGATGTATGATATTTTTGTTTTATAAATGCTTATACATTATTATGTTAGAATTATTACATAACATGATTACTCAGCAAAATATATTTTCAATTAAAAGATATAAAAATAATTGTTTTTTTATGTAATAATTTCAGGCAGAATTTAGTTTTGTAAATTGGCCATTTAGTGTTAAGTTGCTATGGGCTCCTGTTGTGGATGCAATATATTGGTCGAAATTTGGCCGACGGAAGACATGGCTTGTACCAGTGCAGTATTTAATTGGCCTTGTCATGATTCTGATGTCAAGTGGGATGACCCAGTGGTTAGGATCATACCAAGAACCACCGTCCATGACAATTTTAACAATTTCCTTCTTATTCCTCAACTTTTTGGCTGCAACACAAGATATTGCAGTAGATGGGTGGGCTCTTACAATGTTGAAAAGGTATTTCATATATAATTTAGTACTCATAAAACTTTGTAATAGATTTGAAAATGTATATTAAATAATTTTATACATTTTTATAATCAATCAATCAAATTGTCACACTAGGGATAGGTAGAGATAATGGAGTGCCACTTGCCACGATCCTTATGCAACTCCCTTGCTTCCTTCTCATCCACAATTCTCTTCATACAGGCTCTGTAGTTATGGGCACTAGGCAACCCAGCTCTCTTGAGGATGTCTCCGATTTATAAATTAATAAAAAAATACTATTAGTTTTAATAGTAATAGTCTATTCTACTATAAGCTATAAGTAACCATTGTTTAGTGGTGGTGAAATGGTCATGCAGACTGATAGTCCCCAGTCCAAAATCGCTTGCCAGTACCAATGTATCTTTGATTGATACATGCAATTTAATGCAAGCACTCTTAGTAATTAAATATGAAGTAATAATGAGGTGACCGTGGTGTAGTGGCAGTGCAATGGTTATGCATGAGTTCGAGACCACCGGTACCAATGTATCTTTGATATATGTACTTTGGTTGTCCTGTTTCTATGATACAAGCACTTTAGTAGCTTAGTATCGAAAGTAAATAAAAATAAAAAAGAGTGGTAGGCAGTGGTACACATTCTGCTGATCCGGGGTAGTACCACCACTTGCAAGTATACAGACCGTGAAGTAACTTGCCACGTTTCGGGATAGTGGATGTGACTGCTACTAAGAGTTATTTAACTGTAGTAGCAGTCACTTCCATTCATAGACCGCATTCCAGCTTAACATCAAGTGGGATGCTATCATAATAAGCACCTTTAGCCGGCCGTCACTACAGTGACGTGAGGTAGCCATGTACTATGGCTGTTATTTTTTCAGTCGTTGGCACTCTTGGACTTCCATCATACTTATCATCGGGCAGCCGTTGAAGAACGCACAAAGATACAGAAGAGGACTTCAAGTGCGATAACGAGCCTGCTAAAGACTACAAAGACAAAGACTATCATCGGGCAGGTCAGATGTAGAGTCACAATATAAATAAAAATCTTTGCTTTTATTTCAGACGTAATGTGGGTCATGCATCCACCTGTAACACAGTGGGCCAAACAGCTGGATTCTTCCTAGGCTATGTATTATTTCTAGCATTAGAATCTCCATATTTTTGTAACAAATATCTTCGTACAACACCTTCCAGTGTTGGTCTGGTCACACTTGGCAGCTTCCTTTTATTTTGGGGCTGGGTGTTCATCTTTACGACAACTTTAGTTGCCTTCTTGAAGCATGAAACTGAGGAAGATGTGTCTAATCCGGAGTATAATGGAGTTAGGAATGTTGTGAACGCATACCATCAATTATATGCAATTATTAAATTGCCTGCAGTTAGGACTTTGGCACTCGTTCTCTTTACTGCAAAGGTAAGAATTATGTTAGAGCTATTTATAGTTTATATTTTTTGCGCTACATTGTTTCTGGCTATCCCCATGAGAAAAATGCGTGACAATTTGTTTTTGTTTTTTGTTGTTGTTATTTATATTTTTGAGTGAAAGTAGATTGACGAAAGTAATTTATAAATCTGATGTGGATGGATGCGTTAAACAAGGCAGGTCCAAGAGGGTGTTCTCCGATCAAATCAGAGACTTCCTCAAAAAAGCTAGGTTGCCTAGTGCCTATAACCTTAGAGCTTGTATGAGAATTGTGGATGTGAAGAAAGCTCCATTGTCTTTGCCTATCCCTGTGGCAAAAAGGCATGACAATTTGATTGATTGTTTAGTATTCCTCTGCAAGTGAGACTAACACATCTCTAGACCGGCATAGTGGACTGCTATTCGCATTTATGTAACTGTTCATATACAGCCTGTGAAGTGACTTAGTCGCGTTTCTGGATATGCGTGTATGTTGCCATTTCCAATTAGTCTGGCACAGTTGCACCAGTTACCTCCATTTATAGATCGCACCCCAGCTCTCATTACGCAGGGTGCTGTCATATAATGCGATTCAAATAAATAATAGGACGGAATCGGCGTAAATTTTGATCATTGACTCTTTTTTCTTTATTGATAACGTAATATGTAGCCGCTAATAAATTCTGACTACTTAAGGATAATTTGCAAATTGTTGACTCAATATTCCATAAAAAATAATAATTAGCATAGTTATTCAAAAAGAAGTTTAATTTATACATCGTTAATTTTAATTTTAAATGGGTAATTCTCACTTTAAATTGGTCTAATGAATGAATATATTGTTACATTGATTATTGTACATTTGAATAATAAAAACTAAGGAGAACTAATTTCCGCATTCTGTCAACGGAATCAGCAGTCGAACTAAAAGGTTCAGGCCTCGTTTCTTGGAAACAACAATTGACAAGTAAAATGCTTTACCAGGTTGCTCAAAGTTAAATGTCGAGTCACAATTTAAAAAAAATGTGCCTTCCTCTTATAACCTCCTTCAAGAGAATCGTAATAATTCACCTGTGGCTTGTATACATGCGCAAAACGCTTCCATCAAATGATACGGAGTGATATGTATATTTTTTCCATCGGAACTAGTTCACTCATCTAGTTCACTAGTTCATCTAGTTCACTAGTTCATTTAGTTCAAGGAAGCGCATTCGGTTAGTTTATTCGGTAAAGAAAAGCTGCAGTTGTTCTGAGAAATCAAGATATCCTTTCTATAGAATTATTTTAGATCATACACTTCACAAATGTACACAGAAACTATAATAAACAATAATTATAATCACAATTACCAATTCGCATAATTTAAAACTGCAAATATTCGTTAGAAAAATACGTTATAAAAAGACGACGAGTTGCTGCTCTCTTCAACATACTTTCATACCATTACTCGTAATGCACGCGGTGTAAATATTTTCTTGTGCACGCGGAGAGCAATGGATATATAAAATATAATTTCACGGTATTACGCGAAAATACTAGGTACGAGTAACGAACGAGGTACGATTCCGTACGAATGTACGATGTGTTTATATCTCGTTCCATCATAGGAGTGGTGAGTGAGTGGATATGCGATGCATGACTCGGAACTAAAGGAACTAGAGACACGTTTAAATTTGCAGTGAACTAGTGAGTGGTGTAGTACCAGGATCGGAAGTATATCATTTTAGTGACTCGTTCCGGAACTACCCAAGTCTAGTGGCTTGCATGGTGACCGCGATTTCAGCAACCGTAAACTTAATCGGTTTTTGCAGTCATCGACGCTCTTGAACTTTTTATTTATTGCAATATTAATTTGTAGACAAAACTTTGATGAAGTGAAATATACAATATACAGACATTAATTCTACGTTAAAATTATTATAAAAATGCGGTCAATAAGGAGTGTATGTGGAGTGACGACGGGAGATAGAATCAGGAATAGCAAATTGCACGATAGATGTGATTTGAAAGATGTTGTGACAAGGATTGACAAAGGAATGCTTTGATGGTTTGGGCACGTGGAAATGATGAGTGAAAGTAGATTGACGAAAGGAATAGGTATGTAAATTTGATAGGAGGGTGTTTTTCGACCCAATCGGAGACATCCGCAAGAAAACTGTGTTGCCTACTGCCCATAAATATAGAGCTTGTATGAAAAGATAAGTGGATGTGAGGGAAGCAAGGATAATGGCAATGCACTCCATTGTCTCTACCTATACCTGTGGGGTAAAAGCGTGACAATTCTATGTTGTTAATAATATTAATTTCTTTGATTTCAGATAGGCTTTTCAGCTAGTGATGCTGTATCGGGTCTAAAGTTAGTTGAAGCTGGTGTACCAAGGGAAGATTTGGCTCTGTTAGCTGTCCCATTAGTGCCTGTGCAGATTATTATGCCAATTGTAAGTTGTGCAATTATAAAAAAAACAGTTTACGGTCGTTAACCTTAAGTTCACGAGACATATTTAAGAGTGGTAGGCAGTGGTACCCAGTCTGCTGATCCGGCGTAATACCACCACTTACAAGTATACAGACCGAGAAGTGATTTGGTCACGTTTCAGGATCAGCTTGTAAGTTGCCGTTTCCAACTAGGCCGGGCATAGTGATTGTGATTGCTACGTACAGTTATTGAATTGTAATTGCTGTGACATCCATTCATGGACCACAATCCAGCTTGATGTTAAAAGCGGGGTGCTGTGTTATGTCGAGTCACAATAGAAAGAAAAAACATCTGCTCGTAAACTTTCTAAATTTAACTCATTTCTATTTTTTTTACAGCTATTAGCAAAACATACGACGGGCCCAAAGCCACTCTCATTATGGTTGAATGCATTTCCTTTAAGGCTGTTAGTTGGGCCATTAGTTGCGTGTCTTGTCTCATTCACACCAAGTTTGCTTGGGAAAAGTGGCCCAACGTACTATTATCTCTTTATACTAATGACACTCTACATTTTTCATCAGGTTAGTTTTTTTGTATTTCTATACTGTGCTTGTATAGAAACAGGACAACTAAAGTACATATATCAAAGATACATTGGTACCGGTGGGTGGTCTCGAACTCGTGCTCTAGGTTTGCGTAACCATTGCACTGCCACTATAGCACGGTCGCCTTAAAATTGTCTATAACTTGTTATTTTTATAAAAGCTCGACATGTCATGTATACATGCGCAAAACGCTTCCATCAAATGATACGGAGTGATATGTATATTTTTTCCATCGGAACTAGTTCACTCATCTAGTTCACTAGTTCATCTAGTTCACTAGTTCATCTAGTTCACTAGTTCATCTAGTTCACTAGTTCATTTAGTTCAAGGAAGCGCATTCGGTTAGTTCATTCGGTAAAGAAAAGCTGCAGTTGTTCTGAGAAATCAAGATATCCTTTCTATAGAATTATTTTAGATCATACACTTCACAAATGTACACAGAAAGTATAATAAACAATAATTATAATCACAATTACCAATTCGCATAATTTAAAACTGCAAATATTCGTTAGAAAAATACGTTATAAAAAGACGACGAGTTGCTGCTCTCTTCAACATACTTTCATACCATTACTCGTAATGCACGCGGTGTAAATATTTTCTTGTGCACGCGGAGAGCAATGGATATATAAAATATAATTTCACGGTATTACGCGAAAATACTAGGTACGAGTAACGAACGAGGTACGATTCCGTACGAATGTACGATGTGTTTATATCTCGTTCCATCATAGGAGTGGTGAGTGAGTGGATATGCGATGCATGACTCGGAACTAGAGACACGTTTGAATTTGCAGTGAACTAGTGAGTGGTGTAGTACCAGGATCGGAAGTATATCATTTTAGTGACTCGTTCCGGAACTACCCAAGTCTAATGTCATGTGAAGCTGGATTGCGGTCCTTAATTAAAGGCGACTGCTACTAAAGTTTAATAACAGTAAGTAGCAGTCACATCCACTATGCCGGCCTTGCCTCAGGGGGTTTGCCCTCAGGCAAATCAAGGTCACATGTTAACACACCCTTATTAATAAAACACATTTTTTTTTAATTTTCCAGGCCTGCGTTTACTGTATGTTTGTTGCTGTGATGGCATTCTTCGCGAAAGTGTCGGACCCTGCTGTCGGTGGCACATATATGACATTGTTGAATACGGTCTCCAATTTGGGCACTAATTGGCCAAACACCTTGGCTCTATGGGCCATTGACCATTTGACATATAAGAAGTGTTCGTCACCATCGATAGAGAATACATGCTCTAATCAATTAGAAGTTGCTGTAAGTGTGATTTTTTAATAGGCGTAATCTTTTTTATTAAGTTTTTACATCTGACCTTGACTTGACTGATGTTAAGCAAAAGGAAGTCCACGAGCGCCGATGACTAAAGAAACCGAATCAGTTCTCGGTTGGCTCATTCGCTACCAGAGGATTTGGTTTTATCCAATAAAACCTGGTGGTACCCAGTCTGCCGACCCGGGGTAGTACCACCACTTACAAGTATACAGACCGTAAATTGATTTGGTCGCGTTCGGGATCAGCTTGTAAGTTGCCGGTTCCAATTAGGCCGGCTTCCAGTTATTGAATTGTAGTAGCAATGACATCCGTTCATGGACCACACTCCAGCTTAACATCAAGCGGGGTGCGGTCAAATGTCGAGTCACAATAAAATAGAGCTCTTTAACCTTGTTCCTACCTCGTCCTTTCACACCCGTAATACCCGCACTGGTCGGGAAAAGCATCCGCATTCTATCGACCGAATCGGCAGTCGAACTAAAGTTGAATTGACAAGTGGAATGCTTTGCCAGCCCATGTGTTCTCTCCATCCTATGACCTTGGATCCTTCAAGCGATGCGTGAAGAAGCACCTTAGGCCGGCATAATGACGGCGACTGAGATAGCCGGGACTACTCGGTTTTTTCAGTCGTCGTCACTCATGGACCTCCTCTTGCTTATCATCAGGCGGGTCGAGGTCAAATGTCGTGTCACAATAAAATAAAAAAATAATAACAAAAATAGTTGTTTTCTATGGATATGCGTACGCACGCACGCACGTTCAGCTTTCAACGTCTACTCAGCGAAAAGCTATTTAGATGCGAGAAATACTTGCAGTCCATCCATTCATGGACTACACTACAGCTTTACAGGCGGCTCGCGTTTCGGGATCAGCTTCTAAGTTGCCGGTTTCAACTAGGACGGCATAGTGCACTGCTACTTACAGTTAATTATCTGTAGTAACAGTCACCTCCATTTATGGACCGCACTCCAGTTTAACATCAGGGTGCTGTCATATGTCGAGTCACATCAATAAAAAGTGCTCCTGGTTTAAAATCACTTGCCGGTACCAATGTATCTTTGATATAATGTACTTTGGCAGTGGCGTAGCGTGGCGGGGGCAGAGGGGGCGGAAAAAAAAACTATTATATACTAAAACTTTAAAAATTGAACATGAAATTCATATTTTTGTTGTACCTATGAATGAAATTCCTAAATAAAAGGGGGCGGCAAAATTTTTTTCCGCCCCGGGCGGCTGACTCCCACGCTACGCAACTGTACTTTGGTCGTCCAGTTTCTATAATACAAGCACGTTAAGTAGCTTAGCATAGTAGAAAAAAATGATTACACTAAGATACGTTTTTAACTTTAATTGACTTGTATGTATGTAACTACGGGATTTGTATACGTGTTAAAAACCGATGTCAATACATTTTTTTTTGGCCGGCATAGTGACGGCGACTGAGGCAGCATTGGACTCGGTTATTTCAGTCGTCGGCATTCTTGGACCTCCTCTTATTTACCACTTTACTTTATTTATTACCACTTTATTTACTTTTTAGTTCATACTGTTACATAAGTGTGTTTTTTTCCTCTTACAGGCATGCAAAGACGCTGGGGGTCATTGTTCGACAACATTAGATGGATTTTATATTGAAATAGTGTCGTGTTTCTTTATTGGTTTCCTATGGTTGTTGTGGGGTAAACCAACTATTAATAGACTACAGCGACTGCCGCCTGTTTCCTGGCAGTTAAGAAGGACACAATGATGAGACTGATCTATATGATACATAGTTTTAAACTTAGCAATTTCGATTCGTAATTAGAATATATTAAAACGAGTCTTAACGCATAATGACGTCACGCTGGCATAGTGTAGGCGACTGAGGCAACCGTGAACTGAATCGGGGTTTTCAGTCATTGGCACTCTTGGACCTTCAACATGCTTACCATCAGGCAGGTCGAGGTCAGGTGTCGAGTCACAAAATAAAAACATATTTTAGTTAGTAATGTAATTACTAAGGTATTTTATTTTTTAATTGGCAACATTATCTGTTGTATAGCGAAGCTTGCATGTGGTGATTAATTTATTTCGATTTTATGCGACGCGGACCTAGCAGTTGAAATAACTGCACGATGAAAGTAAGAAAGAAAATTTTCGAAGCTAGTATAATTAGGCTCTGTGAAGGTCACTGGTCAGAGTGGACACTATAGACGCGGGATTCAACTTCCGGAGGCATTATTTTTCTCATTCTTCTCATTACTACTTTATATATCTCGACATTTCGACCCTGTTGCAAAGGCCGTGGCTGATGTGGACTGCTAAAACTGCACGCGTTTTTCTAACTACCCGTACTTGGTATTTATTTTTCTTGCGGTCGTAACATTGTTCGATAGTTTCCCTAACGTGTCGTCAAGCCGTTTGCAATTATTATTATTATTGATATTGGAGTTCACGCATAAAACTTTGGTTACATTTTTATTCTTATTTCAACGTACAATGCTTGCAATAGTAGTCCGTTTCTTTAGCTCAATCTAGCACGGTTTGAAGACAAAATGCTATATGCCTGATGTTTCTTTACTAAGGCGAATGAAATATCTTTAATTGGGCGTTAAGATCCATTTTAATCTATTCCAATTATGAAATATGCAATGCCTGATTTCATTTAACATCATACTATTATTATAAATGTGAATGTGAGTTTGTTTGTTACGTTTTCATGCAACAACTACTTACTCGATCATCATAAATCTTTGTACACATATTTTTGGAAGTACTAGAAGTAACATAGGATACTTTTAATTTAAAAAAATATTATATTTTACTATAGTTTCCAATAGTTTCAGCTGTCTGGATTTTTTCTATATTTATTTTTATTTCCGTCTGTCAATTTTATATGCGTTATCGATTAATACTTCTCCTTTTTTATGACTGTTATAAACCTAATTTTACGCGAGTGAAACCACGGGGACAGCTAGTTTACTTATACTTCAGTTAGTATAGATTAACTAATTTTATTAATTGAGGGCCCTTAAATTTTATTATTATAGGCCCTTACAGTCAATTGCATAAATGTCACTTGGAGTTTTTTTTTTTTTTTTTTTATTGTGACACGACATTTGACATCGACCTGCCTGACCTGTTTTAATGTGGTTTTAGTAAAATTACTACATTTTTTTATTGTGACTCGCATCTGACTTCGACATCGAAGTTCGGTGCGTCTCTTCTTTGTAGAACAATTGACAAGTGGAACGCTTTCCCAGCCCATGTGTTCTCTCCATTCTATGACCTTGGATCCTTCAAGCGATGCGTAAAAAAGGACCTTAGGCCGGCATAGTGGCGGCGGCTAGGGCAGCCGGGAACTGACTCGGTTATTCCAGTCGTCGTCACTCTTGGACCTCCTCTTGCTTATCATCAGGCGAGTCAAGGTCAGATGTCTTGTCACAAAAAAAACTTGCCTAATGGTAAGCAAAAGGAGGTTCAAAAGTGCCGACAACTGTAAAAGTGGAGTCTTCACGGTTGCCCCAAATGTCGTCGCTATGCCGGCCAAAATATGTATTAAAATTTAATAAATTATTATAAAACGACATAGAATAAAAAGTGTTATGATATAGGCCTGTGAGTATTGTTTAACAAATAACCCTATATAGAGTTCGGGTGTCCATTCATTGTTTTGATTGATTGATTAAGTGGTTTTATGTGATTGTTTAGTGAAATCGGCCAATTAGTGTTGTAAGGATTTTATTGTATTTGTGATAATTGTATTGTAATACAATCCGTATTAAACAGGTTAAATTATAATAGAGCTCTTAAATTATTTTAAATAAAATAAAGTTATTGTGACAGAATACTTTCATTGTTTTACTTTACCTCCAATTTTTTTTTTATTGTGACTCGACATCTGACCTCGACCTGCTTGATAGTAAGCCAAAAGAGGTTCTAGAGTGCCGACACGACTGTAAAAATTGAGTCTTCACGGCTGCCCCAGTCGCCGACCAAAGGTGCTCCTTTACGCATCGCTTGAAGGATCCAAGGTTACAAGATGAAAACACATGGGCTGGTACAGCATTCCACTTGTCGATTGTTTTACAAAGAAACGACACACCGAACCTTTAGTTCGACAGCTGTTTCGGTCGACATACCGAATTATATTACGAAATACATCCGATTTATATTTTGTGTAAGGTTGGTAATCATTTGACCAGTCTGCCGTTCTGGGGGATTACCACCACTTTCTACACAGGGATAGGCAGGATCTTGAGAATCGTCATTATAAAGGACATTATATTTTATGATCTGAGGAAATCATTCGTTTTGGGCTTTTATGTACTAATTTTGTAATGTCCAATGATGAAAAAATATATAAACGGTAGCTTTTGATACTTGTGTTCATAAAACTAATAACAATTTTGCTTTTAATTGCTGTGCAATTGAGTTATTCAGAAAATAAGATTCGTATTGTCCGTCAATTACAAAGACACGCCATATTATTAGTTCTGCTTTGAATTCACACCTAAACTATGCAAAATAAAGGATATTTCCCAATTACATTGTAACCTTCGTGCATCAAACTATTTTAAAATGTTTATGCAACTGTTAATACAATGAAGCCCAAGTCTCCATACAAAATGAATGATGTCCTTTTACCCTTTATTTCCCACTGGGATAGGATAGGCAGAGACAACGAAGGGCCGCTTTCCACGATACTAACACTCTTGTTGTTACCTTTAATTGTGAGAGTCTAAACCAAATACTCGTAGCTCTTGGACTTATCGACGTTTACTTACCATTAGGCAAGTCGAGATCGAGTCAATTAAAAAAACAAGGGTAAGGGTAGAGACCATGACTAATAAGATAATAATAAATGTAACGTTCTTTAATAATCACAGACTAAACACACTATTGAAATTATTTAATTAGATATCAAAATACGTTACCAAAGTCAGTAGGCGAAGATAAGGCAGATGTGCATAACTTCGCCTACCTCATTTTTCCTCGCATATCTAAAGATGTCTATAGCTACAATATTTTGATTAGAATGCGATTTAGAAACAACGAAATAGAACCTTATTAAATGTGCTTAAAGTATTATATTTTCTCAATTACTATTGAGTAGGCGAAGTTAGGCACGGTAAATTACTCTTTCCATACAAATATGAAGATCCATCCAGGGTTGTCACAATTTATCATGAACCTTAGTTGTAGGTACTTAGAATGAAGCACACAAAAATAAAACATTACTTTTATTTATCTTATTTATTTAACGCCTTTTACGAGTAGGTTCTTATATTAGTCTCTCCCATACTACAAATCAGTCTTATTTAGATAAGTACTAGCATAATCAAATCCTTACAATCCTTCCAGTTAATGATGGAAAATAATTTCATTCAAATGGCTGCCTCGGCTGGAAATACAGTAGCCTACACGGTCGGTCCAATTTTTAAGAACATTATGGATTGTGTTCAGCTGTATTTCACCAATGGCTTCACGAATATTGTCCTTTAAAGCATCAATTGTCTCTGGCTTGTCGACGTAGCACTTTGACGGCACCCCACAAATAATAGTCCAACGGTGTCTAATAGCAGCTCCGAGGTGGCATAACGACATCAGCTCTGCGGCTGATGATGCGATTTTCAAAAACACGGCGCAAAACATCAAGTGTAGCGTCGGCTGTGTGGCACGTAGCGCCGTCCTGTTGAAACCAAATGTTGCCAATATCCTCTTCTTCAATTTCTGTAAACAAAAATTCGTTCAACATGGCCCGATAACGATCGCCATTGACTGTAACGGCCACTCCTTGCTCATTTTCGAAGAAAAATGGACAATTATTCCTCTGGACCAAAATCCGCACCAAATAGTGACTCGTTTTGGGTGCACCGGCTTTTTAATGAATGCCTGCGAGTTTTCTGTGCCCCAAATGCGACAATTCTGTTTGTTTACATACCCGCCAAGATCCCGCCGAGGTATGTCGTATTCGGCTTTGTAAGAGGAAAGCTCTTTGTTTTTTATCATGTCAAGAGCTAAGTCCATCATTTGTCGGTCATGATTTGTAATATAGCTTCTCTTTTTTTTATTTTATTTTTTAAGGCCATTTTTCTGAAAAAATAATAAAAAAATAAGTATAATGACAAGAACTTAACGTTCCTCATTGCCCATAGAAATGATCGCTTTAAGCGATAACGTCAAACATTTAAAAAAAATATGTTTAATGTCTTTGTTCTCTACGCAATAAAGAATAATTTTTTTTTTATATATAAAAATCCGATGAACAAGATTGGTTAATATGTAAATAAGTATAAACTATACTTAGTTATACCTCTACTATTATCGAAGACAGGCGTGGACGAACGGTTTAGTGACTGGTTTGTTGCGCGTAAAGTCCCGGGTTCGATCCCCGGTCGGAGCAAATATTTGTTTCATAGCTTTTATTTGTAATATTTAATAATATTAAATATTGCAATTATTTGTTAATAAAAAAAAGAGATGGATATTTGCTTCGGGTCTGGTTATTAACACGTTCACGCCGGCGCGGGTCACCGGTGACCCGCACTAAACCGTCTTATCGGGCGGCGTGGGCCACCGGTGACCCGCACTAAACCGTCCTATCAGGCGGCGTGGGTCACCGGTGACCCGCACTAAACATTGAATTTTAATGATAATTATAATCAATAATGTATCAGAAACATAATTTTTGTTCATTTGTTAATTTGTGGTCAGGATGAAAAAACGGCACGAGTTAAAAAACTTGCACAATAAATCTCACTGTACTGCAGAGAAACCAACAACGCGTATAGAGGTCTGAACAGGCAAAAATCACGCGCCGCCAGATAAAACGCGATATTAATTTGAACGCCGCCTAATAGCAAAACAAATTATAATCGGCCCCGGCGTGAACGTGTTAAAGAGTGGTAGGCAGTGGTACCCAGTCTGCCGATCCGGGGTAGTACCACCACTTACAAGAAAACAGACTGTAAAGTGATTTGGTCACGTTTCGGGATCAGCTTGTAAGTTACCGGTTCCATCTAGGCCGGCATAGTGGATGTGATTGCTACTCACAGTTATTGAATTGTATTAGCAGTGACATTCATTCATGGACCACACTTTGGCTTAACATCAAGCGGGGTGCTGTCATATGTCGAGTCACAATAAAAAAATAAAAAAAAACCTTTTAATATGTTAATTAAATTTCATTAGTTTAAATTAAAAGTTCAATAATCTACATTGAAAATATAGTCTTTGCGACAACCCTACGGGTAGGCGATGTTTGGGAACATCATGGCCGCTGATGTGTCCCCTTACATATTTGTAATGTTATCATATCTATTGATAAAGATAATGACAAACTGATTGTTTTATAAGAAAATACAATAAATTTACATTATGAGACACTTATTAGGATAATCTTACCTGTTGACTGGAAGCGACTACAAACAAAGTTTCCCGCACTTCACTAAAAACACCTCACGACACTGACGTTTTCTGATGTAATGGTCGCCAAATTAAGCGGATTAACTAGGTTGCCATCAGCAAAGTATTACCATGACTAAATAAAAAACAAGATGTAGGAGTTTATTTGTAACTTACTTCTAAGGTTTCAGTGATATTGAATTTTTCTTAAATTCAGGCGAAGTTTAGGTGACTAGGCGAAGTTAGGAAACTCGACGGTACATTTATATTTTTAATTTCTCATTTATTAAATCATTCCATGTCTTAAATAAATCTTTTAACTACATAACTAATTAATATCGTTAGTTAACATTTTTATTTTATATTTAATAATTTTTAATTGCAACAATTGATTATAAATATTTAAAGGTACGTTTTTAAAATAACTATCAAAAACAATATTTAATACGTAACAATCAATTTAAAAAAAAAACGTGCGGCTTACTATCGCGTTTCTTTTGATTTTCAATTTTATCTTATTATTTTACAATTTTAATTGTAAAATCAAAACCAAAATAAAGGCGATAGTAATTCGCATAATTTTCAAAAATTCAATAATCAATGTTTGCGCAAAATCTAAGAAAATATCAATCAGTAACGATTTAACAGTTTGTGCCTATTGCAAATATGTTTGGGTTCTAGGGCTATTTTACGCTGTATCTATACTGTACCTAAAGGTATACATGTGGGTATTATACAGGTACTATAATAATAAACTAGGCCGGCATAGTGGATGCGACTGCTACTTGCAGTTAATTAACAATGCGAATGGCCTGTGAGCAATATATAAATAATTAGATTTATTTATTTTAAGGCGACCGTGGTCGTGGCAACGCAATGGTTACGCAAGCCGATAGCACGTTTTTGAAACCACTTACCGGTACCTATGTATCTTTGATATATGTACTTGCCACTTGGGTTGCCGTGTTTCTAAGATACAAGCACTTTAGTAGCTTAGTATAGAAATAAATAAAAAAGTAGTAGCAGTCGTCTCCATTTCATGAACCACACTCCAGCCTAACATAAGGCGGGGTGCTGTCATATGTCGAGCCACAATAATAATACAAAACAGCGCTAACGGATCGTTTAGTTTCAAACATCTTTTTTGAACGTTTTATGAATTTATTTTGGTCGATCTTTTTCTTTTTATGAACTTGGTACTTTCTCAGACAAGCAAATTACATTTAGCAACCTTGATAGGTTGTATTTATAAATTTTAATTAACCCTGTTTCAATGGTTCTGCATATAACTTTGGTACGCGGGATATATTTAGCCGAATCTCTAATAAATGTCTAACGCCCGGTTCCTATATCTGTCAAACGGATCGTTTTCATACGAACAGTTAAATTATCTATCAGGCGTAGGTCAAAACCGTTATTATAATTATTAAATACCCTTCGTAAGTCTAGTCACCGACAACTATTAGCATAAAGAAAAAGGGTAATCTGTTTTTTTAAATATTATTTTTCAAAACGAATAGCTACTGTTACCGATGATGGATATTTTTAAGAACCGGGCATAAAACAACATAACTACATTTCACGACAAATGCATGTGCTAAACGACATAAAAAGCCAACATTCAGCCTTCAACCGTTAAAATCACGGTTCCCTCCTTCCCAATTCGTCATCAGAAATAATTGGTCGCCGATCATCACTTTTATTCCCACGCGTCAGTTTACCAACTCGTCTTGCAATCGAACTGGTCTTTTCAACTGCTCCCCAACCGCCATTGCCATTGCCACCTCCACTTCCAGAACGAGCCAGGAGACCTGTTGTAGCTTCACCCAACTTGCTGTGGTGGATGCCGTAAAGGAAGTACAGGAGGAGTCCTGTGAAGATAATTTAATATTACATTTTATTTATTGTGACTTGATTCTATCAGGAAGTCAGATACCTTGACCTTAAAGAGTGCCGGCGACTGCAAAAACCGTCTCAGTGTATGGCTGCCCCAGTCGCCGTCACTATGTCGGCCAAAGAAGCTTCTTCACGCATTGCTTTCGGAATTAGCTTGAAACTTGTCGAAATTCAGCAAGGCCTGACAGACAGCGCCCTGTATGATGCAGACTGAGTCTCTATGGTTTTTAAAAAGGCTAAGTCTGCAGAAAAAGAGCGCTGTTATTCAAGCTGCGCAGTATCTTGTCTTGTTAACTACTTACTTTCTGTTTTACAAATGAGTATAAATCTTTAAATATTATCAATTATTTGCAGTAGTTCTAATCTGCGGCCCCTTATACTCCTTCAAAATGTGCATCTCTTACTTACTTATACCAACATTTCTGCCTAATACTGTTGGATATCTAAATTGCAAATACATTTGTAAAATATATATTCGCTACAAACAAGCATCAAACCTGGTTATATAAAGTAATTGTAGTGTATGAGGAATACACACACACATATATATTTACGTGCTATTGCTATTGCACGTGGCACTGTCTCGAGCGTATAGTAGAACACGAGTGCCCTGCGACGGGCGTAGACGTGTGGCATAAAACGTTGGCGAGCCTGTGGTTACAGCAACAATTCTTAATTATCTGTGTTACTACTGCATAAGGTACTATGCAAACGCTAAAGTAATAATTGCTAAAACTTACCAAGTGTTATCCAAATGGCGAACCGTGCCCATGTCAGCGCGTTTAAGTTGACCATCAGCTCAACATTAAGCATCACACTTGCGGCTGGCATCAATGGAACCCATGGTGCGCGGAATGGTAAACGAGTTGGGCTTTGTTGGTGCGCCTGGATAATTACTAGGCCTAAAAGGAAATTGAACCATAATAATCATCGTCACTCTTGGACCTCCTCTCGCTTATCATCAGGCGGATCGAGGTCAGATGTCGTGACACAATAAAAAAAAAGGTAGGTACTAATGTTGTAGTACATAAAAAGGTGGAAACATCTCTCTGGTATTATAGTTATTTTATGTCCAGACAAAACTCTCTTACTTCCTTCACAATTTAGCCACAAAAATAAATTAAATAATTTAAAGCGACAATATTTAGGTTAATTCAAAAGCTATAGAGCGGATCCAATTTTGAATTTAAATAATTTATGGACCCACTTGAACACAAAAACATTAAAATCGGTCTAGCCGTTTAGGAGAAGTCTAGGCACATACACATGGCATCTGCTTTCTGTCGGCAGTCAAAAGGTTTATAGAATCACCATGTCGTATGCTTTACCCATCCTATTATCTTGGATCCTTCAAGCAATGCGTAAGAAATAAATGCGACTGTGAACTAAGTCATTGGTCTGATGAACAAATAAATTTTAACATAAAAATGAATTTACAAACTTACATGCCAGTATAATAAATAGAAGTATGAAATCAGGCAACAATCCCCAAGCTCCAGTATGTTCTGACAAGAAATGGTTATGAGCGCATAGACACGCCGTTGCGATAGTGAAAATGTAAACACACGTAGTCACAGCTGCCCCAGGAGCTCGACCACCAGCAATAGGTTCTAACCAGGCGTATTTGGCACGCAGACGACCCACAGTCAAGGCTTCGAACATCTATAAATATGTACAAAACATTTTTTCTACGATAGAGACTGCCGACTTAACTTACCACCTGTGGCTGATTCTAACGTAACTTCCTTCGCATCCATATATTTATCTTTGTATGTAATATAATACCCACAAATGGTGCGGCACAGTGCCCATAACCAAAGAAAATAATATGAAGAGAATTGTGGATGAGGAGGAAGCAAGAGTGTTATGTCAGGATTGTGAATAGTGGCGCATAACGCTTGAAAATGATAATGGTCACTTAGTGTAAATCTACTTACTTCGGAAGACGAAGATCCACCATCGGTCGCAGGAGTTCCAGTGGCCGAACTATCTTCTCTATCACCAGGTGACTCAATTTGTGGTATTCCAAAACATTTATCCTCCACAACAGGCGCTGGTCTATATCTCAAAATAATGACAGCCGCACTCACAATCGTGTAGGCCAACAAAGTTCCAATTGACATGAACTCCACCAGTTTTTCCAAATCGAATAAAAGTGCTATGAATGCTGAGGATAAACCCGAAACAACCAAGTTGATAATAGGTATTTGAGATTTGCTAGTAACTGTGCTGAAGAATCCAAAGAGTAATCCATCAGACGACATTGCATACAAACATCGAGGCAACGAGAATAGAGATCCGAGAAGAGTGGTTGTCATACCACAAACAGCACCAACGGCTACAGCATACTTTGCCCAATCAGCGTGAACAGCGCCTAGAGCAGCGGGCAATGCTGCTTCTGGGTTAATAGTGTTATATGGAACCATCAATGTTAGCGCAAGAGCTACTAGAATATAACCAGTAGCTACGACAGCCATTGAGGTGATAGTTGCAACAGGGATAGAAATCGATGGGTCTTTAGCCTCCTCGCTTGAAGCTGATATACTATCAAAACCAACGAATGCATAAAAACACGTCGCAGCTCCTGCTAGAACTCCCCCAAATCCAAATGGCATGAACCCGCCATACGTTTCGGACCAATTATGAACGTCAGCGTAATAGAATCCAATACAAATCACGAAGGAAATGACAAGGAGATTGAGCATTGTTAAGGCATTATTGATGTATGCAGATGTCTTTACTCCGACTGCTAGAATCAATGAAGCTACTATACAAATAAGGAATGCAAGAACATCGGGGTATCTGCTGAGAAGAGATTCATGAAGTTCTCCAGTTATAGAAATAGTGGCGTTACTTATCGATCCATCTAACATTGCATCCAGATAACCGGACCAGGCCCTCGCAACAGACGCTGCCCCTGAAAGCAACAGCAATGTTTTAATATCTTAAAACCTTAACTAAAGACACCGTATAGGTTATTATTAAAACTTCAAAAATAGCTGTAGAATAATTTTGAAACTTAGTATATGTCGCTAGCCTCCTTGGTTTTTACGATTAATTGTTTTAGAACATTTGCAAGGGGGCTGAACTGCGGTTCATCTGTACTTATTTGGCATTTACACATGGTATGCCATTATACTAAGAGTAAAGGTTTCGCTTGGTTTTACCTATCATGTATTCCAGTACAATATTCCATCCGATAATAAACGCCCAGAATTCGCCGATGCTGACGTAGGTGTATGCATAAGCGCTGCCAGCTCTTGGTATCCGCGTACCAAATTCCGCATAACAAAGAGCTGCCAATGTAGACGTTATTCCAGCTAGAAGGAAACTAAGGGCCGTGGCAGGTCCTGCCATATGCCTAGCCACTGCACCAGTTAGCACATAAACTCCAGCTCCGACCATATGCCCAATGCCTTAAAAAAAAAAGCAAAATTAACTTAGTTTCAGAGAGACAAACAAATTAAATTTTCACGCCTTTTTCCCACAGGGATAGGCAGAGACAACTTGCCACGATCCCGACACAACTCCCTCGTTTCCGTCACATTCACAATTCTCTTCATACAAGCTTTATGGTTATGGGCACTAGGCAACCTAGCTTTCTTGAGGATGTCACCGATTTGGTAGGAAAACACCCTCCTGGGCCGGGTCTGCCTTTTTTAACGTGTCCAGTGGCCAATCCGAACTAGTACCACCATTTTCATGTGTACAGACCGTTAGTCGAGTTTCGGGATCAGCTTGAAAGATGCGACTACTACTTAAAATTAGTTTCAATTGTAGTAGTCGCCTCTATTCATGGACCGCACTACAGCTGAATATCAGGCGGGGTGCTCCCATATGTCAAGCCACGATAAAAAAGGCGACCTTGAAATAGAGGCTAGATATAGTTTAAATAAATATACATATAATTTAACTGTTACTCACCAAGCAAAGTGATATCGAAGGTGGTGAGACATCGATTTAAGGGTGTATCCAGGGTGTCCCCATAGATCGGCTTACGACGGTTCACCTTTTGGCAAAATCCTGAGAGGACATGCCCCAAAATTCTATGCCGTGCCCCCGGCATTTCTCGTGAGCTAAACATAAAATTCATGAACAAATAACAGAAAGAAATTAAGCTTTTTTAAGTAAACAGCGTTAAAAATGTTAGGCATTATTATCAACGTTACCTAAACATTATTTCTATGCAACAGTGCTTCCTTATTCTTTATCTTTGTGTGATTGGTGGATCAAGATCTATTGAGCTATATCTAATATGCCAATTACAAAGTTACCTCTTTTTTGTTAATCCAGCTGATAAAACTTGCACTATTGCCCAATAACTACTGAGCTTTACCAACGAGCCTTCAAGACTACATCTACAGCAATGATATAAAGTATTACATTGCTTGATTAGATTAATGTATAAAATATGAACTTAGTATTGAAGCAGTAATGGATATCTCTAGAATTACTGTCTCAACTAGACAAAGTTCGCTGAAAAAATTGCGCGCGCAACTAATCGATTTGTCTACATAATGAAGATTGTAACTATGTTTACATTGCTCTCGGTTTTATTGCACGTTTCATTACCTATCATTCGCTTATTTAGTCATTTATTCATTATTAAATATTTATCATGTTACAATTATATTATATATTGATTATCAACTTAATAACATAACAAAGTTGATAATTATAAGTCAAAATTTACTATAGAAATTACTTTCTTTGATATTTGATTCTATTAGGGCAATTCTGTAAATATTTGGTAATATTACGATTTGCTTTATAATACTTTAACATTAATAAAGTATATTTTCTTTAAATATACATTAGGAATCCCTAATGTATACTTAATACCTTTTTGTATACCTCAGAAACTTTGAGCGGTATTATATACGTATATTCGATCTTTAAATACATAAATGTTAACGAACATTGGTATTGATTTATTTATTTTTGTTAGTTTCTAATTTAAACGAACCCCAAGATAAATTATACTATTTTAAACACAAATCTGTGACTAAATTTGTAGATGATAAATTGAACCACAGAGTGTTTCTGCCCACGTAATTACGAAGCTCGTACCAATCTAATTGAAATATTGTTAGCTATTTAAACTTGAGTGGCAATTAAAAGTAAGTGAGAAATTTCCAAAAATAAGTAAGCAAATAAGTGAAATTTATGTTAATTCATATTTATCCCTGTAGAGCCCACGCATTTCATGTACAATCTTGGCGTAGGTGGTTATTTCTGCGGATGACGTCATTCCAGGCTTTGAATGTGACGTATTTGCGTATCCTTCTCAATTTTAATTGCCAAGTAATTTTCAACAATGCTTCCCTTACGAGTAAACAATTAAATTACCGGAAACCCGTCCGTATGGAAAGTTATAACATGGGATATTGTTTAACGAGGGATTGTTTGAGGTTGAGATAATAATTAATGTAAGATTATAATTATAATCTTAAATTGTATAGAAAGGGCGGGCGTGATCTTGCTTTTGATTAAGGAGGGATCTCTGGGGATCTAGCTCGGTTTCTTTATCCACTATACCGGCCCCGAAACGCGACTGAGTCATTTCACGGTCTGTTTGCTTGAAAGTGGTGTTTTCTATAAATTTACTAAGCTATTAAACGTGCTTGTATCATAGAAACGGGACGACCAAAGCACTACATATATCATAGATACCAGATTGCTGGTAGCAAGTGCTTTTGTTGTTTTTGGCAAGTGGTTTTGAATTGGGGTTTGTTTACGTGACTATTTCATTACCACTACACCACGGTCGCCTATCTGCTAGGAAAGCAGTAATCTAATTTATAGGCTTTTCGCACGTGGCATCGATATCAGGTTCTTTTGTTATACTTACACAAGATTGTCTGATTAGTTCAAAGACACACGAACAAAAACGAATACCTCGGTCATTCATCTATCTTTTAACACAATAAACAATATTATCTTCGTTATCGCACAAAACGAAATCTTAATAATTTAACAAGGATTTTTTTTATATTCATATATGGAAAATACATAAATTTTCTTTGATCCTCAAATTACTCAACAGGAAAATAAAATATTTAGTACTGCGCGTATTTCATAACACAATTTATCGTAAATATTTTTTTAAAATACAATTATTCAAGATAATAAATAAAATAAAATATAATCTAGGTAACACGTTTTCTAAGCTCTTCGAACCTTTGGAAAAATTATTTAACTCTACCAGATAATTCTTAAAAACAGGCGTCTACAATGTCTGTAACCTTAAGGATCATGTAAAGTTACCTCTGTCCGGCATAGTGAATGCGACTAAAGCAATTGTAAATTAAATAGGGTATTCCAGTCGTCGGCGTTTTCGGGCCTCCACTGGTAAGCAAGTAGAACTCAATTTTTTTTGACTCGACATATGGTAGCACCTCGTCTGATGTTAAGCTGCGGTTCAGATGACTTCTACTACAGTTAAATAACTGAAAGCAGTAGTCATATCCACTTTGCGGGCCTAGTTGGAACCAGCAAGTATAGATTTGTGTCGTCTGTCAATCACGGAGACACGCCATAGCTTTGAACTGTCATAACTATAGTTTGTTTATTTCGCACACCTAAACTATGCATAATAAAGGATATATTCCAATTACATTGTAATCTTCGTACATTAAACTAATTTAAAATGTATATGCAACTGTTAATACAATTAAGCCCAAATCCCCATACAAATGAAGAGTCCTTTTGCTCCGATCGAGAATCCAACTCGAGACTTGTTACGGACACGCCTGTTGTCAAATAAAACAAAGTAATTTATACTTTGATTCCATATTGTTGTAAGTGTAATGCATTCTAAAGTTACTCCGTAGAGATATTGTAAGGGTAAATAAAAAACACAACATCCTTCATAATAACATCTTTATTGACATTCTACAATGCAACATGGCAGGGTATTTCTCTCATAATTGTCGTCCCTAAAACTATTTCACATATACAGTTAAACATTGTTTGTACGTAGGTATACTACTTCATTACTATCTACTGCTAAGAACATTACCCTACATGTGACTTAGCCCCCGAGGCTCTAAGGTTTTTTTTTATTGTGACTCGACATATGACAGAACCCCGCTTGATGTTAAGCCGAAGTGTGGTCCATGAATGAATGTCACTGCTACTACAATTCAATAACTGTGAGTAGCAATCACATCCACTATGCCGGCCTAGATGGAACCGGCAACTTACAAGCTGATCCCGAAACGTGACCAAATCACTTCTCGGTCTGTATATGTACTTGTAAGTGGGGGTACTACCCCGGATCGGCAGACTGGGTACCAATGCCTACCACTCTTTAAATATACCACCTATTCAGTGCCTTAACATAAGCTATTGGGTGTGAATAGCTGCAGTATACAAATCGGATTACGTGAAAAAGAACCTTTGGCCGGCATAGTGACGGCGACTGAAGCTGCCTTAATTAAACTCGTTTTTTTTCAGTTGTAACTTTTTGGACCTCCTCTTGCTTAACATTAGGCGGGTCGAGGTCAGATGTTGTGTCACAATAAAAGAATTAGGCATTGAATAGGGCAATTCATTGAGACCACGTGGCAACTAATCAAACACATAAATTTAATAAATTAGACAAGAAAAATATATATATATAAGAAGCAGAGTTTAGCATCGAGTGAGTTTAGCGGTATGTGGTCTATACTGCTAATAATGTCCTAAAATTCCATGTTAAACGACAAATTAATAACGGCCCAGAATTAAATATTATAAAAATCAATACTCAGAATATGTTATATGTAAAAGTTGAAAACCATTAATTGTATTTTCTTAGAATTTGCGCGAACATTGATTAATGAATTAAACAAATTTTATGCGGCTTACTATCGCGTTTACTTTGGTTATTGATTTTACAATTTTTATTATTCCGACGTTTCGAGAGCTTTGCAGCCATCGTGGTCACGGAGAGTCGTGACCACGATGATAAATTCATTAATCAATGTTCGCGCAAAATCTAAGAAAGTACAATTAATGGTAATACCATTAATTGTTTTATGCCTTCATGTATATCTGCCCCCCTAGTACGGCAAACAAAGAAACAAGATAAAGAACTGCAAGGACTATTATTGTAACTCATTTTAAATAAATTATTAGGCCGGCAAATGTTTCAAAGAAGATTTCTCGAAACCTTTTCCAAAACCTTTAAATACTTTTTTGGGCATTTTGATGCACTGTTCTAGTAAGTTATTTAAAATGAGTTGCAATGATATTCCTTGCAGGTCTATCTTGTTATTTGGATTGCCGTGCTAAGGCAGATGGAGCTATATTTCGTTTGAGCATTCAATTATAAGTCGGTACCCAAAGCTTTACTGAATAAAGAGAATTTATTGGTTGAAATAGTATCTAACTGGCATTAACATTGACCAAAGGTTACTTCGGGTACAAACTTTATCAATTAAGTAACGAAAGCGAAACGTACAATAAACAATTTCCTCAAATATTGTAGAGACAAAATATGTATACTTTGTATAATCCATATTTCAATTCTAACAATAAAGCTTTTAAATAGGTCCGAAAAAACATATTTTACACTTTTTATTGATCTCAAATAATTTAGTATTCATTATAATATACAAATTGTAATGTACAAACATTTGACATAAAATATAGTAGAATTCATAATTTTTTTAGAATAACTTCATTCTCATTTTTATATAATTTTAAGTTTTCAAAACATTAACATCATACCCTGTGAACAACCTTAGTATTGAAGAAAAACTCTGTTGGGTCACCATGGCCTGCTTTAGCAATAGAATAAGTATTCAAATTTCGAAATGAAGATAAATACTGTTAAGTCGTACATAGTCTTTTGGCCCTGGACCCTTATTTACGTATCTCATCTATTATTTAACCATGTTTTTAAATACCATACTATAAAATAATATGTTATTAATTTTATAAACATTTTTAGTTATAAAAGTTAGCAAGAAAGCACATCGCATTTATATCCACCGAGCAAAATTATTGGTGCTTTTCGGACATAGACAATGCTATACAGCTTGGTTTATCTTTACATCTTAGGTCTTTGACATAATTTATTTCGATTTTGATAAAAAACAAAATACTTGCTCTACCCAAATTGCATATTTTAAAAAACGTTATTTATTAAAGTAAAATATTTTACGCGATTGACTATAAAAATGTTGCTAACATTTCAGTCTTAATCACGATAGTAATCAATTTTATAATGCGAATTTATTTGGTTTGTTTTGAAAGAAGTTAAAATATTAGGATTAAAAATAGTAAACTGGTCATGACGTAATTGGTCAAATTGGTCAAACAAAAAAAATGTTATGAGATATATATCACTATTTCACGACGATATTAAGCAACATTTGAACAGATCACTGTCTCTACAAACGAACGATTGAGCCAACCACGTCCGTTTGAATACTGGCTTATTTTTTTAACAATCCCCTCCCGTAAGAACATCTAAATTCTTGTAAATGCTAGTTGCAAGCTCGGACCCATTATTCACAAATAAACCTAAATTAACAAATCAAACTCTTGGTTAAAGGTGTATACAAATATTTGTTAGAGTCTGTAACTGTTGGTGCAACTTGGCGTATTACTAATTTAACGAACTAATAATTTGACCAATGAGAACTATAATGCGATTAAAATAAGAATAGGACGGAAGCGGCGCCATTTTGTGACGTCTAACTCTTCAACCAACTTCACTTTAGTATGGTGTCTTTTTCTTTGCGGACCGTCATCTTTGAACCAGTTAAGTAAAGTTAGTCAACAGCCTGTCCTATTCTTATTCTAAAAGCATAGTACTAATACTTGGACTTTAAATTTACTTTATCAAACACACATTATTTTACAATTGGTTATGGACATATGCGTATTAAGTACAATGGCCAATTATGTTTTTATCGTCATACGTCACATCATGTTAATTTAGCTGAGGATAGGCCATCGACAATATTATATAACGTAGAATAATTTAAGGCCTTTAATTAGGTAACACATAAGAAATAACTTACAAAAGATACACAAGTGAACACTTAGAATGGCAAAATTCAATACAATAATAATTACAATTACATAATTTACATATTTGTGCTTAGCATATGGGTTATATGTATTTGAAAGCTTACAATGCTGGAAACGCATCTATGTATAAAACTTTTACCAAAATTATACATGCATTTGGGCAGTTTATTATTTCCCAAATGCATGTATAATTTTTCGCATGTATCTAATTAAAAATTAACAATGTATTTTAATAATTTGTTGATAATATACCATTTTAATTAAATTGACCCGAATAAGTATATTGTCGATTACGTAAAATATCTCCAAAATAAAACACAAAGTAAATCAAATCACAACCTACAAAGAAAGAATAAACGTTACCAATAAATCAAAATATGGCAAGCTTCAGTGAATGTGAATAAATTTTGCTAAATTTAGTTCATATTTATAGTACCGTCGTCGCCCACATTCAAACCTAGTTTTGTTCAATTATTCTAAAGGTCAAATTGTATAAATATATCTAAACGGACCGCCTATCAATATACATTAAATATACATATAAATTTCATTATTGCAAGGACATCCAAAAAATAGATTATACGCGACATTGACTTCTTGCTTATGGTTATAAAATTGATAAAAATAAAATTATTCCCTTGTATTGAAAACTATTATTCGAAAAATACAATACAACACAACATTGATAATTTTATCACATTGTAAAATAGTTTAAAAAACTTGTGTAAACATTTGATGTGCACAGAAAATAATAGTAAAACTGGGTTTAAGAGATTTTTTTAAAATTATTTTTAAAACTGTTTGTTAAATTGTTTTAAAATAAAGATCTACAACGGAATCCCCGCTGGAAAGAAATATTTCTTAACAAAATATAGTAAACAGTTGATCTTACTGGTCAGCACCGACGTACAATGTTACATGACCGCTAAAAGCATATAATCTATGGGTATTTGTGCATTTCCAAAAAAACCTTAGCAACAAATCTTTATTCCACGGAGACAAAAAATCGCGATATGCAAATCAGACAATGAAATGAAATAAAAACAAAAAAATAAAAGTGTAAATATTTGTAATTATAAGCTATAAACAAATATATATTTTTAATACTTTAAGTAATTTGTGATACGAAATCTAATAATAACTACGAACACACTAATTTAACCTACAATATTTTTTAATTGTGATGAGAATATATATTTACGTGTATTAATAAATACATTACTAAAATGAATTTACGACACTCAGAAAAATACCTTTGCTACATAGATAGGTAGGAACTTACACAGAACAAAAATGAGAGGTAGGTACTTTTTACATTATTCACTGCACGGATGAAAGGGGCAGAGATAAAAATCTTTTAAATTGCGGGTAGATGCCAAATAAGAACTTCAGCAAGGTACTTACTTGTTACATTACAACGTACTATGTAAATAAACACTCATACTACCATGTTGGTCGTAAAATGGAATAAAGTGATACATGATGTACAAAAATAATACAAAATTATTTGTATATTTAAATATTCTACGGACATTATGGCACGGCCTGGGTAAGATATTCTCTCTGTATATATCCTAAATATTTTTAAGTAAAAAAGTTATAATTTAAGTACAACTAAAAGTACCTCAAAGGGAGTCAACCTTTCAACCTTTAAACGTAAAAAAATAAAGCTAAAAATATAAAAATAATATACACAAAATGTAGAAAAGTAAACAATAAATTGAGAAATTATATATTTTTTCAACTCAGAAACAAATACATTTAGACAAAAATTAAACGTAAAAATAACTTCGTGAAATATTTATTGTTCCTGGAGAAAAGACTTTGTGTTTCGCAAAAATATCGTTCACTTTTTCACATCTTGCATACGAATTTTTTTTTAACATAAAATATTTATTACTTTAATTAAACTAATAAAATTATGCGAAGGACCGTAAACATAAAATTATATATTTATAAAAATATTTATGTTAAATAAAAGAGCAAGAAAGCATGATGATATGTTGAAGTTTCAGTCTTGTGAAAAATATATATATTTATAGGTTTTTGAAGCGGGGTTATGTATAGTAAATGCTTTATTAAAAGATGATAAATATAAAAATATACATAACAAGGATACAAGTTTAGTTGAGAGTTTTAACTCTTGAGAGATAATTTACACATCACACAATCACACCACAGAGGTCTGAAACACCACAAGACTAATGGGTATGGGAACAACACAGAGGTAAGTATGTAAGGCATTATTGCATTCGAAATAATAAGGAATGTTTTGTAAAAAGTCAATCAAACAAATTGCCGTCAACATAATACAACACAAACCTTATTTCAAGTCACATGTATGCCCAACTGGAACTTCGCGTCGGTCCTTGATCAGGGTAAAGCGAGATTGTCTTTAAGCGCCTAATGATTGACGCTTTCACTTCGTTTATTTTTCCGTTTATATACAAAGCTACAGTTGTATATTTAAAACAGGGCGTTAGATACTTTAGATACTTATTGTATCTAAAATACAATAATACCAGCAAGTGATTTAGACCTGGGATATCTTGTAAGTTGTACATAGGTTTTATGTGAAATACGGAAAATTAATGGCAAATCTGGGGATTTTTTTGCATTTATTTTTGGCGCTATTTGCCACCTAGCGACTACCGCAGAACTGGCGTGGGATAGGAAATTAGCTTAATGACCGACTTTATTTCTCATTGGGGTGATTATGTGGCATCTAAAGAAACACATTAGGAAACTTATTAGTAACATATTTACAGATCATACTCATATATATTTATATAATAAATATAACAGATAAGTATGGACTAATCTCTAACAGATACGTGGATTAAAATATATAGCAGATAAGTTAAATAAGTTGGTAGAGTTTATTATTAATACCTTGCTAATAACCAATAACAGTGCACACTTAACGCAAATTAGTGCCTGTACGATACTAAATTAAACATAATTATACTATTAAATCTAATTTATTATTAACTAATTTTTGCTTATTATTATTCCATTCCAATAGTGTTTAATACTATGTTAAAAAGTAACGATAAATGGACAATTATTGTTTTTTTTTGTAAATAACAATGTAAGAATTCCAAAATGGTCCCAAATATCTTTAATCAATAATTATTCGTATATTTTAGTTCATGACTAGACAATATGTGAAATAACACCATGTTTAACTTATTTTAGCAACAGAGAAAATCGCAAACATGCTTTCACTTTTTCATGGGATTAATTATTAAAATGCATAAAATAATAATTAATTAAAATTATATTTAGAGCCATAAATATTAAGAATTATGACACTGAAAAATATTCTTAGCACACCTACTACGTAGCGTCTACGTAATTCTACGAAATCTGCTCAGAGGTAGTAAATAGTACGTAACTCCGTTTCAATATAAATCAAGATCACTTTTACATCATGTGACCACATTCTTGGACATTCCCTTGCTTAACATTAGGCAAGTCGACGTCAGATATCGCATCTTAATTAGAAAAAACATATGTTTATTAAAAATGAAGTTACTATTGTGCACCTACATCTGATGCAGATCGTACTTTTATAAACTATCGTAAATAAATGCATGAATAATACAACATGAAATGCCAGTTGGATTCGTGCATGCTTTAGTTTAGTACATCAAATATGCAAATATAACAAATAATATTGGTAGTCAGCTTGTTTTAATATAGTCTAAGTGCATTTATAAACCAGGCTTACTTTCGGCGCATATGGACTTGTTTTAATAACATATTTTCAACTTTGTTTTGTGTGAAGTTTAGCAGAACCATTAAATATCTTTTTTTGACATATTGATGCACTTTTATTTATTTAAACGAGTTGCCATGATATTCTTTGTAAGTCTTTAACTTGCTTCTTGGATTGCCTTGCTAGGGGTGCTGGTTTGTAAACGCACTTACGATTTAGTCTGATTACAAATGCGAAACACGCTGATGCACTACATCATAATTAAACCTAGTTTTTCTACGTATAACTAAATATTGGTAAAACTCTACGGTTATTGCAATAATTTTGTGGGCACTTAGGAGTCGTACGTAGGAGTCGCCACCGGTTTTACGGTATCACCACCAGCCAATGGTCTTACGTTGGAACTTATATTGACTTAGTGACAGTCTGGAGATAGGTTAGGACATGCCAGACATAGGCTGGCACTTTTCATCGGCTGGCGGATTGTAACCATTGCAACATTGCCATCAATTGTGTTTGATGTCGCCACAGCATTCCCCCGACAAGTTGATAGGAGGAGACAACGTGCTTCGTATATCAGTTAGTACCGAGGGACTAAGGTTGCCAACCATCCCGTGATGCGGACATCCTGTTTTTACGGCTCAAATAATGCGTCCCGCGATACCTGACTGCAGGCGCTAAATGCTTTATGGTAAATCTAACCAAGTTAAGGTGCTGTCAGTGTGTCAGTGCCTCTGACTCTGTCAGTGGGACTGTCATCGAGTGTCTGTGGATTAAGAAAAGAGGAAGACATTGTGGGTAGTTGGTACGTGCCAGATGCTCGGAACTGTCGCTAAGTCGCAGGCACGTGTCTGTGGCTTGAGAAGAGAGAGGGGAAGACATTGTGGGTAATTGGAAGGAGAGAGGAAGACATTGTGGGTAACTGGTACGTGTGCCAGTGCCTCGGGACTGTCGCTGAGCCGCTGCGAGGCAATGTGTACAAGCATCAGGCACGTGCCCTGCGCAATATTTCTGCACGGGTGGAGTACTTCTTTTCGCTAGGTACCCACAGAATAGTTCGTCGTGTTTAAAACCTCATAAATATTTATTATTATTAGCCTATTTAACTACAGTAGGATACTAATCTCATCACGCTATCTCTATTTGAGCCTCCGTTTTTTTTTTAATGAACATTAATTGTGCAAAATCTAAAATTTACTTATTGTAATCAATTACTATACGTGAAATTCGTTAAAGCACATACCAGCGTGAATCGCATCTGAACATAGAATCAGAACAATGATAAAAAAAATATCAACTTTAAATATCTTTATAACTTAGGCAGAAAAGAACTTATCAAATAAGCACATAACATTATATTCCTATTTTTCTAGCTTTGTTTTCTATTTTATTGTAGTATTTATACTACGGAGCGCCATCGTGCATACTAACATTTCATTATAAAATATGAATTTATAAACTATCTAGAATCCTAGAACAAATACATCACTTAATTTCTGATATATTAATAACAAGTTTTAACTAAACAACATAGTTGTTACAAATTGTACTCAATCAGTACGTACTAATACGTATATTTATTTGTAATATAAAGTTCAATTCATCATTATACCTTAAAAATATTATCTCACTTCAACAATATGTACCCAAACATTTAGATTGTTTTATATTCTCTGAACAATTTTAAACAGCAATATGAAACCATCTTAGCACCTTATCACTTAAAATACACCATTCTTATCACATTATTTGAATTGCACATCCAAAAAAAAAACAGATAGACAGGCATAAGTTATTACAACAATATGACACCATATCAAAATTTATAAGAAAATACTTCACAAACTGGTAATTGTCCCCTGACCTTGTCAGGCTTCTTATACTATCCACCTGTTCCATTAAAGTAGTGAGCATGTTTTGTATATGGAGCAGCAATGTGGTACGGAGGTGGTTGTCCTCGACCATAAATGGGCTCTGAAGCACTGCTGGGGCTATGCTGGTGGCTGATAACGCTGGGTGTATTAGAAGACGCGGGTATTGCGTCGTATAAGTCATACATATTCTGAGCTCCGGGTGAGTGCATGTGGCTGTAACTGCCATCGTCTGACACCAGAGGTGTATGCGTCATGCGATATGGATTTGTTAAATGTGTATGCCCAGTAGGTGAATAAAGCTCAGGTGATTGAGTAGCAACATATGTGGGACTGGAACTTGACATTCCATAAATGTTTGCGTTAGGCGACGCAGCCTTCTGTATTGCTCCTGCATATATACGCTTATCAGCACTTCCTGCTGCATACACATTGTCACTGTAAGCATTTAAATTTGGCATTGTGGTTGATCCACTGACACTGTGACTTACTGTGTGTAACCTTGGACTGTGTACACTACGATTGGCAGCTAAATGATATCTATAAGAATCATAACTGCGTCTGCCATATATTTTTTCCTTCGCATGAGCATAAGTGTCAGTATCATAAACAATTTCATTATAAGTGCCTTCTGGTGTTGTTCTACACATAATTTGATCGCCATGAACAATATGCTCATATGTTGGTCTATTATCTATTAATGGCATGTGACTATATGCAGGCTCTTGGAAATGAGGAGGTACAGAATCTGTATTAGATCTTCTATCTTGTGAGCTAATACTCAATCTCTGCATATGACTGTGGAGATTATTTAGACTGTTTCTTTCATTTATCTGATAAATGTCTTTATTATGCTGACATTCTCCTGTTGGTGTGTATGCATTTGACACTGAGCCACTTGATCTGTCAACAGTCTTTCTTGATGCATAAATTTCATTATGACCCTGGTATGATTCTGAATCTGTATTACTTATTCTGTATTCATTGTGATTACTCTCATTGTTTTCTGGATAAAGGGCATGATCTACGCTTTTGTAAGTCTTCCCCTGTTCATAAGTAAGATCTAGAGGTCTATCATATGGATTTTCAGAAGGCAGATTATCATAAACACTGACTTTTAAATTTTCATTTTCTTTACCATCAATAGTATCTTTATGTAAATGTTCTATTTCCTTCTTATTATCAGATGCAAATCTTTGTTGTAATGTAGGCGTTATTTTAGCTGCTTTAATTTGTACACTGTTTTGCATTGTTGGAGCTATATCCTGTGTACCATCTTTATGTATGTTTCTAGCATGTTTGGCTAGAGCTCTTAGCTCTTTTGGATATGGTGTAGGAGCTCTTCTCAGTTGTCCTGGCTTCTCAGGAACTTTAGGGACTGCTTTCATATCCACAAAGCTTATATGTCTGGATGATACTTGGTTCTCATTAGTCACATTCTTGTCATTCTCTAATTTAGATTCAACTGGAGATAAAGGCACTTGGGGAAAGAGAAAACAAGTTAAGACTTGCTCATAAGTTTGGGGATCTACTTCAGAATGCATAGGCACAAGAGGTTTGCTTTGATTTTCAGACAGCCAGAGGGCCACTAAGTTATCACAATTAAGTAAGGACTGAGGAAGACAGGTCAAAGAATTTCTGACTAAATTCAATACTCTTAGGGAGGACAAATGTCCAACTTCTGGGGGAATCTTTTTTAGTTTATTAGCTCTGAGAGAGAGGACAGCTAATTTTGTGCAACTACCAATTTCTGGTGGGACATTTCTCAACAGATTATCATCAATGTTTAAGTACTGGAGTTTCCTTAACAGTCCAATTGACGAGGGTAATTTATCAAGGAAATTACGCATTAGCATAAGTTCTTCAAGATTGATTAGGTGTCCTATAGTCTCAGGCAATGAATATAAACGATTGTTATCAAGCTTGAGTGTTGTAAGTCTTGTGAGCTGTCCAATTGTGTCAGGCAATTGCACCAAGCTATTTGATGACAAGCTGATATCAGCAAGCTGATTGCAAAAACCAATCTCAGGGGCAAGTTCCTCTATTAAATTGTTACTTGCCTCTAAGTGTACTAAGTTCTCAAGCGGCTTTATAATTGAAGGTATACTGGTTAAGTTATTACAATCTAACCATAATTCTTCTAGTTTTAAAAATCTGCCAATTACTTCTGGAAACTGTTGTATTTCATTCTGTCCAATATCCAATCTGGTTAATTCTGTTGAGCGTGATAGTGATTTTGGCAAAATCATTAAATAATTATCTCGAAGCTCCAAAATTCGTAAGTTGGCGAGTCTTCCAAAATTTCCAGGCAGATATTCCAAATAAGTGTCATTTAAGTATAATTCTTGTAAAGCTGTAAGGTTTGTTATGGCATCAGGTAGTTTTTCTAACGGGTTTAGACTTAAATCCAAAAATATTAAATACTTCAATGCTTTCATGGTTTCTGGTATAGATGTCAAGGTGTTTCTATTGAGGTTGAGGTGTTGAAGGTTAACTAATGATGATATAGCAACAGGTATGGCTTGCAACTCATTGTCACTGAGATCTAGGTACTTTAATCCATGGCACATGAATAATTGGCGAGGTAGTTCTGTTATATGATTGCTGTGACATAGCAGAGTCTCCAACGTCCGCTCATAAACAAACACCTCCGTAGGAACATCTGCTAGCGTTTGATGTGAATAGTCAAGCTCCTGTATATCTTCGACATCCTGCCTCACACAGCACAGAAAGTCGAAAGGCATCGCGGTCGAAGATGTAATAAACACAAATATCAATAATTGGATTCCTTACTTGGTTCAGCAAACGCCAAAATCATTCTCGACACGTCCTTGTAGTTTATAGTAAAATCATATTTAAATCAGAAAAGTATACATTATTTCACAAACACTCGTACTATCTACAGTTACTGTGTTAAATCAATAAAAAATGTAAAATTATTCAATAATGAATCACACGGCCCGGGACTGCGATTGACCTTCCCCTCCCGACACACTCGTCCATTTTGATTTGACACTGACAATGCTTATTTTAATTTATATTTATATTTGAGGCACCTGGTTTTTTATTTCAGTAACATATATACACAGCTAAATAAAATATGACTTAGGGATTTAAGTAGTTTATCAACATTGATTCCAATTTATGTGGACGAATACCATTTAGGTTAGTGGTCTCTGAACAAATATCTTTATGAAATAACTTTTAATATACTGAAGACAAGGCTGTATGGGCTATGCCCTTTGCCTTCCCAAAATGGAAGAAGATAAGGAAAAAAAGGAAATACCTTTAAAATACATTGGCGCGTATTGAATGAATCAATGAACGAATTGAACAGTTTGAGAGTTTGACGTAGATTTTTATGATTGATTTTATTGTGATATTACCGGTATTTCGTTGTTTGTTGTCCTATTACTGCACCATAATATAATTTATACAGTGGATCTAACTACGAAATTACAGGATGGCGTATAAACTCTCAGAAGGTTCTTTAGGGGTATGTATTGAACGCTAAACACTGCAATAGGACATGAACAAAAGTCTTGAACATGCGCGTTTTTGTGTAATATTCCAACTTATTTTCAATGGATTCTAAAAATGTCTTTCTCTTTATGAGCTGGCTTACTTAACACACACAATTAACTCGCTTACTTTATAATATATATTAGAAAAAAACTACAAACATAGTAGTCATGAGGGTTAGATTTAGAGAGATAGATAAAAAAAGAGGTGGATCTCTGCTTCGGGTCTGGTTATCAAAGAGTGGTAGGCAGTGGTGCTTAGTCTGCCAATCCGGGGTACCACTACTTACAAGTATACAGACCGTAAAGTGAGTAGCGTTTCGGGATCAGCTTGTAAGTTGCCGGTTCCAACTAAGTCGGCATAGTGGATGTGATTGCTACTCACAGTTATTGAATTGTAGTAGCAGTGGCATCTATTCATGAAGCAAACTCCAGCTTAATATCAAGCAACAAGTCACAATAAAAAAAAAAAAAACCCTAGCAATATTTAATATAATTTAAGAATTCACATTCTAATAATACTTTTGTAAAAATATTCCAACTTTTTTATAACTATTGTTTACAATTTTATAGCTAGTTTATTACAAATAAAGTTTGTTTATTGTGTTTTCTAAATAATAACTATATCTGCCCAGTACTTTAAAACTTGTTTGAAGAGACTCATTGAATGAAGCGAGTGAGATTTTTTGGGTTTTTTGCACTCTCTTTTCTCTATCCTATCCTACCGGAATAGACTCATTAGTTTAGTTATTGTAATTTTCAGGTAATAATGAGTGGTGGTCACTATGAAAAGCCCATTATGCAGGTTTTGGGTAGTAGGAAGATTCAGGGTACAGGTGCCAATGACAGATTTAGGCTCAACATATCTGATGGTGTAAATACACACAGCTTTGCTATGTTGGCCACACAGCTAAATGATAAATTAATCACTGGACAGCTGTCAGATTTTACCATTATTCAAATAGATAGATACATCACATCTGTATTGAAAAATAATGAGAAGGGGGAGAAGTAAGTATTGGTTTTTATATTTTTCAGAATGACCACTTTTAAGAGTGGTAGGCAGTGGTACCCAGTCTGCCGATCCGGGGTAGTACCACCACTTACAAGTAAACAGACCGTGAAGTGATTTGGTCACGTTTCGGGATTAGCTTGTAAGTTGCCGGTTCTATCTAGGCCTGCATAGTGGTTGTAATTGCTACTCACAGTTATTGAATTGTAGTAGCAGTGGCATTCATTCATTAACGACACTTCGGCTTAACATCAAGCGAGGTGCTGTCATATGTCGAGTCACAATTAAAAAAAATGAATAGCTAAAATTTGCTATTAATGGTCAAATATTAATTTATTGTTTCTCTAATAAAATATCTCCATTAGTGAATTAAACAAATTTTATGCAGCTTACTATAGCATTAATTTGTTTAATTCATTAATCAATGTACACGCAAAATCTAAGATTACTTTCTTTCCATTCATGCCAAAAACCAACGGAATGCTTTTTAGTAATATGTATTTAAAAAAAATGCATATTAGAATGTTTGTAAAAAGCTTCAATGTGTTTTCAGGAGAGTAATGGTGATATTGAATTTAACAATAATGCATCCTGGGAGTGAGGTGAAAGTTAGATTGGGCAATCCGCAGCAACTGTCTGGTGAGACAGCATCAACATCATCTGCACCCCCATTGCAGCCAGCTCTTAAACCAACGCCATCTTCAACCCCATCATATAAAGCAACAAGTATGACACCAAATCTTGACAGTAGCATATTATCTACACAAATGACTCATCCTATTGCTAGTTTGAGTCCATATCAAAATAAGTAAGTATTTTAATTATATTTTTTATTTATTTATTGTGACACAACATCTGACCTCACCCGCCTAATGATAAACAAGAGGCGGTTCAAGAGTGACGACGACTGAGAGAACCGAGTTTGTTCACAGCTGCCTCAGTCGCCGTCACTATGCATTAAAAATTCATTATTTGTGTTTAATTATAAACAAACCAACATTGATATTGTCTGACAAAATAGCTGAAAAAAAATAATTGAAAAAGATGTTTAATATTATTATTCAGACCTCTAGAAATGGGTGAAAATTTTAAAAGATTCTGTTATATAGTAACATACATACAAGTCAAGCAAATAAAGGCGACCGTGGTGTAGTGGTAGTGCAATGGCTACGTAACAATATATCTTTGATATATACAAGTATACAGACCGTGAAGTGATTTGGTCACGTTTCGGGATCAGCTTGTAAGTTGCCGGTTCCATCTAGGCCGGCATAGTGGATGTGATTGCTACTCACAGTTATTGAATTGTAGTAGCAGTGGCATTCATTCATGGACCACACTCCAGCTTAACATCAAGCGGGGAGCTGTCATATGTCGAGTCACAATAAAAATAAAAAAATGTACTTTGGTTATCCAGTTTCTATGATACAAGCACTTTAGTAGCTTAGTATAGAAATGTATAATAGACAATGGTCTGCAACTTGACACTTTTAAATAATCTAATGGTTAAATCATTAATAATGCAGATGGACAATCAAAGCTCGTGTAATGAGTAAAAGTCAAATCCGTTCTTGGAGCAATGCAAAAGGTGAAGGCAAACTATTCAGCATGGATTTGTGTGATGAAAGTGGTGAGATACGCGCAACTGCCTTCAAAAAAGAATGTGATAGATTCTATGATATGATTCAGGTACTTACCTCAAATTTTATTAGATCAATCAATCAGTAATACCCGATAATTTTTCACGCTTTTTGCAACAAGCCTAAAATCCAGTATTTTTGGTTTCAATACATCCAAAGGCGACCGTGGTGTAGTGGCAGTGCAATAGTTACACAAACCGAGAGCACGAGTTCGATTGATATATGTACTTTGGTTGTCCTGCTTCTATGATACAAGCACTTTAGTAGCTTAGTATTGAGATGTAAATAAAAAAAAAGTTTGAACAAGAAGTTTGGGCTCCTATTTCGTGGCATTACGTAACAATACTATATTTTTGTACACAACTATTAGTTTACCACAGCATAAATAAATTAGTAATTGACAGTCATTTCAGTCAAATGAATAAATGTCAAGCTGGGGCTCTTCATTTCTGGGCCCAATGTTGGCACCAGCATTTGCCTGGAACCTTGTCCAGTAAACGTGACGTTGTTTGAGCGAGATCCACATTAAACTTTTTTAAATTGATATGCAACTTCCTGTAGTCCCCAAATTGCTTGTAGTAAGTCGAGGACAAATGGACCAAGAGAGAATGTTCTGAAGAGCTATTTAACCTTGCTTCTACGTCTTTTCACTTGTGATGCCAGGAAGGCATCTGCATTCTGCAATATTTTCTCCCCATGCTTCAATCGGTTGCCCATGGTTGCCATAGTTACGGCGACTAAGGCAACCGTAAGATAAATCCTTTTTTCAGGCGTCAGCATTCTTGGACTTGCTTTTGCCAAGCTAGTCAAAATCAAATGTCGCGTCAAATTAATAAAAACAACAATATCTTTATAGGTGGACAAAGTATATCTCATAAGTCGTTGTCAGCTCAAAACAGCAAATAAACAATTCACAAATCTGAAGAATGATTACGAGATGACATTCACTGAAGCCACTGTTGTCCAAGAGTGTACAGACGCGGATAGTGTGCCAAGTATTAAATATGACTTTCTGCCAATCAACGAAATCGCCAATAAACCACCTGATGCAATACTTGGTAAGTTTTTCAGTGATTTTACAATCCCAATCCTAAATTTTACCGTAAATCAATCAAATTGTCACGCCTTTTTCCCACAGGGATAGGCAGGAGCAATGGAGCGCCACTTGCCACGATCCTGACACAACTCCCTCGCTTCCTTCACATTCACAATTCTTTTCATACAAGCTCTATGGTTATGGGCACTAGGCAACCTACCGTAAACTGAATCTGATTTTTTCAATTGTGGGTGCTATTATACTGACTGCTGATTGTTGCTATGATTGAGCGCCATCATTCATTGTTTTGTCATACAGGAATGCACCCGCCTACTGGATTGTAAAACATTTGGTTCACCGAGTTTAGAAGGCGCGTGAGGTTCTTCTTTTGATTCAAATGTTAATTGCATTTTATTATTTACATTTCTATACAAAGCTACTGAAGTGCCTTGTATCATAGAAACAGGACAACTAAAGTACATATATCGAAGATATATTGGACCCAGTGGGTGGTTCCGAACTCATGCTCTCGGTTTGTGTAACCATTGCACTGCCACTACACTAAATCCCTAAACAATTTCTAGATTCTCATTACTTTAGCCTTGAAATATAGATAAAATTAATAAATATCGTATTATTAATTTTCTAGATGTAATTGGTGTATGTAAGATGGCACATGATGTTCAGGAGTTAACAGCAAAATCCACTGGCAGATTACTCAAGAAGAGGGATATAACACTTGTTGACTCATCTGGAGGAGCAGTATGTATTGTGAAATTATTATTCCACATCTTTAGCCAAGGCTGGCATACTGGATGTGACTACTACTTACAGTCATTGAACTGTAGTAGCAGTCACCTCCATTCATGATCGCACTTCAGATTAATTTTAGGCGGGTGCTGTCAATAAAAAAATATAGAACCTTACATCATGCTATGCTAGACTTTTTTCACTGTGCATGATGTGCGGTCCACGATTGGAACCGACTGCAATTAGCAGTTGCATCCACTATGCCGGCAACCTACTGTCTTCCCCGAGCTAAATAAACGCGGTAGGAATGCAGTTGTGACGTCATAGTCACGTGTCTATTATGAATAGTGAAGTAACATGCAAAATGCTGATAACGATAAACACACACTTTCCTCAAAACGCAAATAGATTTAGTTATTAAAAATTATAAATGTGTATTAAATTGAAGTATAAACATTAGACAGCAACAATTTTTATTGAATTATGTATTAATTTAATTTTGAGAATAGTGACTGCATGTTTTTTTTTTACACATTTTAATCACGTTTTTTATAATGATTCTAGCCTGACTACGAAAGACGACTGTCTTTTATTCAATTAACTTACTAATTTTTAATAATCAAACAAAGAAAATATGGACACGTTTTTTATTAATATTAAATGACATCGCCGAGCTATGAGCGTCACTAATAGCGGCTACTATGATACGGGTGGGGGTTTTTTGACGCCCCACCGCACCTCAGCCCCCGAATCTATTTAACTCGTTCCCCATCTATACAAGCTAATCCCGAAACGAGACTGATTCTCACACATCATGGTGTGTAAATTTGCGAATAGTTTTAATAACACGGATCGGCAGAGTTAGCAAATAACCACCAACTGTGCCTACCCCACTTAATTTTTGAATAATCATGTGTAATAGCTATTATATCCTAATATAAAATTATTTGAATATTTTTTTTACTCTAATAGGTTGCTTTGACTCTGTGGGGCAATGACGCCGAGAATTTCAATGCTGGATCGCATCCTGTTGTTTCTGTTAAGGTATTATCCATACTATTAATATAAATGTGACAGTAACTCTGTTTGTATGTTTGTTCCGTTTTCTAAGATTACTGATTTTATTGAATTAAGTTTTGGTTTAAGTAAATTTTATTTTAAGTTCAGAGGGTTCGTTTTATAAATATGTGTCCAGTGTTTATAGGACGAATGCGGGTACGCGACCCCGGACACCTCGAGCTACCATTTACTATATCCTTTTCCTTCTATAGTAATGGTATCCTAAACCTACCCAATCCCCAAATTCCTATCTATCCCTTTTCGCTTCCGCTAATTCCTTTTCCTCCCTTCCCTTTCCGCTAATTCCGTGGTCTGCCGCGCCCAAGGATGAATGGCTAGGGGTGGCCTAGTCGCGAGCGTGCCAGTCCCGATGGTTGGCGCCCATCGGGTACTAATTCATTGCCCCACTCCGACATGCGGGGCTCTGTCGGAGTGGAGTTATATTTCCCTTGCTATTCGTGGGATCAAGAATGGTTTATATAAAAAATTCTAGCAATAGCGGCGACATTTCTCGCCAAAAGTCACGCAAAATGTTCCCACGGGGCGAAAAGCGGGCAGCGGAGAGCCGTTTTGCCACGTTGAATGTTTGTGGAGGAATGAAGGCTAAGTTAGATGAAGTATGTAAGATGATGGATGATAAGAAAATAGATATTTTGTGTGTGAATGAGACGAAGCGAAAGGGCTCAGATGTCACCCACCATGGCCCCTACACAGCAGTCTGGACAGGGGTTGACTCGACAGCCAGAGCGTGTCAGGGTGTTGGAATATTGATGTCTGAGAGAATGGCAGAGTGTATGACTGAGTATGAATGTATGTCGCCCAGACTCTTATGGGTCAGGCTTAGAGTGGGGCTGCACAGACTATTTGTAGTTGGTGTGTATGCCCCGGATATATCTAAGCCACAGACCGAAAGGGAAGAGTTTTGGGAGAGCCTGCGTGATGTTTTGAATGTGGCTAGATCGAATGAAAGGGTTGTAATGTTAGGTGATTTTAATGCATGGGTAGGTGTGCAAAGAGTGAATGTGGACCATGTGTTGGGAAGGTATGGAGATGAGCGTGTGAATGAGAATGGAGTGAGTCTGGTGAATGTTTGTTTGGAGAAGAATCTCCTTGTGACAAACACGAAGTTTTGTCACAAGGAGATTCACATGTATACATGGGAGAGAAATAAAGAGAGAAGTATGATAGATCTTGTGATTGTGGATGAAAGGTTGAAAGTCAATGTTGTCGATACGAGGGTTTATCGCGGGGTCAACATTGGAACAGACCATTTTCTTGTTATGTCAAGAATAAATGGTCTGTTCAAGGGTTGGAGAAACCGCAGCCGTAAGTCGACAACACCGTTGACAAGAATAAAAGGAGAAAAGTTGCAAGATGCAGAAGTGAAAGAGGAGTATGTAAGTAAGTTAAGTGAAAAAATAGGAGATGCCTGTAATTATGAAAATGATAGTGTGGAAGAAGTATGGATGAAATTGAGGAATGGTATGACAGAAGCTGCAGAAGAAGTGTGTGGAGTGAGCAAGAGGAAGAATGTAAGGCCCAACATGTGGTGGGATAAGGAAACAGAAGTATTAGTATGCGAGAAGAAGAAAAAATGGCAGGATCTACTAGCAGTTAAAGCTAGTAGACGAATAAACGCGAGTAAGAAAGATGAAGATGTAAGTAAGGCAATGAATGAGTATAAAGTAATTAAAATTAAAGTGAAAGAATGTATAGAACGAAAGAAGAAAGAGGTGAAAGAGGATGTAGAGAGGAAATTCTACAGAAATTTCCGGGACAATATCAAGCTGTTCTGGAAACAGGTTAAGATAGCCCGGGGAGGACTGGAGAAGTCTAAAGTGAATGTGATTAGGGATTCAAATGGTGATTTAGTGACTGAAGAGAAGAAAGTGATAGGACTATGGAAGGAGTATTTTGAAAGTTTATTTGTGGGGGATGATGATACAGCACCAGAGTGTGTTGATGTTTCCTCCACGCTGAATGAAAGTGAATTTGAATGTGATATAGGTGTGAAAGAGATTTTGAATGCATTAAAAAGAATGAAAGTTGGAAAAGCGGCTGGGTGTGACAGAATAACTGTCGAGATGCTGAAGGGCGGTGGTCAGCTGGTGGCTTCCTGGTTGTGTCTCCTTTTTAGTAAGTGTTGGGTGTACGGTCGTGTCCCAGGTGACTGGCGCAAGGCTGTCATAGTGCCACTGTACAAGGGGAAGGGGTCGCAACAGGAACCTAAAAATTACCGCGGCATCAGCCTTCTCAGTATTGTTGGCAAGTTGTATGCGAAAGTATTGATTGAAAGGGTGATGCATGAAACAGATGATAAAATTTGGGATGCGCAAGCGGGATTTAGGAAAGGGATGGGATGTATGGATCAAATCTTCTCTTTAAGATGCGTCAGCGAAAAAGTGTTGGCAAAACACCAGAAGTTGTTTTGTGCTTTTGTTGACCTTGAGAAGGCCTATGATCGAGTGAACAGGAGTGAATTGTGGCAGCAGCTGTCCGGGTTTGGGTTGGAGGAGCGTTTGGTCCGTGCACTGAAATCTCTCTATGAGGATTCCAGTGCATGTGTTCGAATTAATGGGGCGCTATCTGACTGGCTTGGCATCTCTAAAGGTGTCAGACAGGGATGTGTAGCGTCACCATGGCTCTTCAATCTATTCATGGACAGTTGTCTGAAAGAGTTGCGTGAAAGGAAGTATGGTTTAAGAATGAATGATTTGGTGATCAAATGTCTCTTGTACGCCGACGATCAAGTTATCCTTGCATCTTCGGCGTATGAGTTACAGGAAATGGTTACTATAATGAATGCGGAATTAGAAAAGAAAGGTATGAAAGTGAATGTAAGTAAAACTAAAGTAATGGTTTTGGAGAGAGAGGATGAAATGACAGAATGTGAGATAATGATAGACGGAAAGAAAGTGGAACAAGTCAAACAATTTGTTTACTTGGGAAGTATGTTTACTAGGGATGGAAAGTGTGATGAAGATATTGAGAGAAGAGTGCAAAAGGGTAACGTAGTGAACGGCGCCATCAATAGTATAATGAACAGCCAAGTAATGTCCCAAAAGTCACGGATGGCTGTTCATAATGCGGTGCTTGTTCCTACATTAATGTATGGAAGTGAAGGTTGGGTATGGCAGAAGAAGCATGAGAGTAGAATTAACGCTGTAGAAATGCGGTCGTTAAGGAGTATATGTGGAGTGACGATAGCGGATAGAATAAGGAATAGCACACTGCGTGATAGATGTGGTTTGAAAGAAGATGTAGTGACAAGGATTGACAAAGGAATGCTTCGATGGTTTGGGCACATGGAAAGGATGAGTGAAAGTAGATTGACGAAAGGAATTTATAAATCGGATGTGGATGGATGCGTTAAACAAGGCAGGCCCAGGAGAGTGTTTTCCGACCAAATCGGAGACATCCTTAAGAAAGCTAAATTGCCTAGTGCCCATAACCACAGGGCCTGTATGAGGAGAATTGTGGATGTGAAGGAAGCAAGGGAGTTGTGTAAGGATCGTGGTAAGTGGCGCTCCATTGTCTCTGCCTATCCCTGTGGGAAAAAGGCGTGACAATTTGATGATTGATGATATTTTCAAACGCCTAGTGCGACAGACGTTATCTTGTCCTAATAGAAAAATATGTAGATTTCAGCTAACCTCCTAGGTCTCAGCTAGGTCCTATAGTGAATATAAACAATAAAAAAATATCCAATGGTTACACAAAACCGAGAGCCCGAGTTCGAAACCACCCACCGGTACCAATGTGTCTTTGATATATGTACTTTGGTTGTCCTGTTTCTGTGATACAAGCACTTTAGTAACTTAGTATAGAAATATGAATAATTTAAAAAAAATACACACAAAAAATATTAAAATCGATGCAGCCGTTTAGTTCAGTCACATTATACATGGACTGCAACTACAGTTCAATAACTGTAAATAACAGTCACATCCACTATGCCGGCCTAGTTGGAAGCGGTAATTGAACTGATTCCAAAACACGACTAATTATTAAATATCACCAGGCGGCCGTGGTGTGGTGGCAATGAAGAGCGCAACCGAAGTAACACGTCGTCCGGTTTCTATGATACTTTAGTAGCTTAGTGTAAAAAAGTAAATTAATTTAAAAAAAGCTATAAATCAAATATTTGCTTCGACCTGGTCGATATAAAGATAAAACAATTTAATAAATAATTTACAGGGCGCAAGACTAACTGAGTTCAATGGGAGCAAGTCAATATCTTGCTTAAGCAGCACACAGATGCGTTTGGATCCAGACCTACCAGAGGCACACAAGCTTAGAGGATGGTACGACAATGGCGGTGCTGATATGGACACTGTTAATATTTCTGCAAGGTTAATCATTCATTTTGTATGGGGTCTTGGGCTAAATTGTATTAACAGTTGCATATACATTTTAAAATAGTTTGATGTACGAAGATTACAATGTAATTGGAGTATATCCTTTATTTTGCATAGTTTAGGTGTGCAAAATAATCAAACTATAATTATGACAGTTCAAAGCTATGGCGAGTCTCCGTGATTGACAGACGATACAAAATCCATATCTTATTTTCCAAATAACTCAATTTCACAGCAATTAAAAGCAAAACTGTTATTAGTTTTATCAACATAAGAATCGAAACTACAATTTATATATTTAATATATGTACTTTGGTAGTCCTGTTTCTATGATACACTTTAGTAGTTTGGTATAGAAATGTATAATAAAAAAATAATATAAAATATATTATATCTCTTGGCGTGACAATTTGATTGATTGATATAATTTAAAAAACAAATTTACAGAACTGGCGGCTTCAGCGGCGGCAGTAATGAGTGGATCACATTCTCTGATGCTGAATCTCGGCAACTTGGCTCTGGTGACAAAGGCGACTACTACAGTCTCTTAGGAGTACTGACGTACACATTTTCCGACAACGCCGTGTACAAGGCATGCCCGCGTGAACAATGCAATAAGAAACTTGTTGATCAAGAGAATGGATTGTTTCGGTGCGAGAAATGTAACCAGGAATATCCTAATTACAAATATAGGCTGCTTCTTGGAGTGAGTGTAATTTTAAAAGTCAATTGCATACATCATTTGTGGCTCGATTGATGTTAAGCTGGAGTGCAGTCCACGTCCACTCAATGACTTTAAGTAGCATTATGCTGGCCTAGTTGGAACCGGCAACTTACAAGCTGATTTCGAAACGCGATTATAATATAATTACTTATGATATTATATCACTTTATGCTCTGTATACTTGTAAGTGGTGATACATGATTTCGCAACACCCAAAGAGTAGAGAGCGGAAGCGGCGGAAGTGGGTTAAGACTGCATAAAAGAGTTTACCTTCACGGCATACAAGGTATAAATCCTTGGGGGATTCACATCAAAAATAATTTAATTTTACGCCATGGCAAGCGTTCACCTTGGTCCATTTTTCAAGAGTGGTAGGCAGGTACCTAGTCTGCCGATCCGGGGTAGTACCACCACTTACAAGTATACAGACTGTGAAGTGATTTAGTCGCGTTTCGGGATCAGCTTGTAAGTTGCCGGTTACAACTAGGCCGAAATAGTGGATGTGACTGTTACTTACAGTTATTAAAATTGTAATAGCGGTGACATTCAAGCTTAACATCAAGCTGGGAACTGTCACATGTCGAGTCACAATAAAATAATATATAAAAATTAAATCGTTTAAAAGTAATCCATACAAACTATAACTTTTTCAGGCGAATGTCTCGGATCCAACTGGTGATCAAAGAATCACAGCTTTCAATGAATCAGCTGAGGCAATGTTGGGTAAAACTTCAGAAGAGATTGGCAAAATGTTTGAGTTCGACAAGAAAGCTTATACTGATGCATTTGAAGAAATCAAATTCAAAAATTTTGTTTTCAAATTTCGCACTAAAATGGAGACCTTCAGTGTAAGTAATAATATTTTATTTTTAATCCAGCCCTCCTAGCACGGTGATTCAAGAAACAAGATGAACACCTGCAAGGAAAATAATTATAACTTATTTTAAATAATTTACCTGTGGACAGCGCATTAAAATGCCCGAAAATATTTAATCAAGTGTTCAAGACTATATAGAAGCTTTTAATATAATAACCTTATATATATAGGCCACTAGCCACGATCCTGACACAACTTCCTCGCTTTCCTCACATCCACAATTATATTCATACAAGCTCATACAACCGTTTCTGCACTGTGGAAAATTAGTTGGGTTTGTTAAGGTGACTAATTTTCCACAGTGCACAACCATAGAGATTGGTTGTGGATGTGAGTGAAGCGATAGAGTTGTGTCAGGATCGTGGCTAGTGACCCTCCATTGTTTCTGCCTATTTAATATTTTTTTGCCTGCTTCCCCTAATGTTGAATTAGATTGAAAACCACGAAAAAAAATTGTAGCCCTCATTCTATCTATCATGACCTCAACCAGCCTGATGATAAGCAAGAGGAGATCCAAAAGTAATGACGACTGAAACAACCAAGTTAGTTCATGGCTGCCTCTGTCGCCGTCACTATGCCGGCCAAAGATGTTTCTTCACGCATCGCTTGAAGGATCCAAGGTTATAGGATGGAGAGAACACGTGCGCTGGCATGGGTGCTACCTCGACCTGCCTGATGGCAAGCTAGGGAAGGTCCAAGAGTGTCAACGACTAAAAAATAACCGCTTCTGTTCACGTCTGGCTCAGTCGTCGAGACAATGAAAAAATATAGTGTAAGCCACTTCTTCGAGATTATAGTTATTTTCTTTAACAGGACGAAGCCCGCCTGAAGACAATTGTCATGAATGCAGCTCCAATTGACTACAAGGACGCCAACTCGAGACTACTGAAGAGTATCACAGCTGCAACTGGAATACAAATCTAATTTCTCTAACATTTAATCATTCCTCTATGAAAAAACATACCCAAAGGCTTGTCTAACTATAAATGACGCGCCCCTCCACTTTATTAGTTTATTATAATGTATGAATGCAAATATTACTAACTATACTACTATATCTCATTTATTTATTTATTAAGGTTCAAAAACAGATCCTTACAACCAAACATACATTACTAGAACAAAAACAAATTTACAATATTTTATATTTGCTAGTGTGCCTAAATGCAGTAGAGGGGCGCCTCATTTCGGCTTAGACAGACTTTACTATTGTTTTATTTTGATTCCTATATAATAATTATGCGATATTACATTTTATTTAATGTGTATTTTTCATTTGTGAACTATTAATTTGCTGTACTGAGGTCAATAAATACCGCAATTATATTCTTAATAGTTTTTTTTTTCGTTTATGGCTCGAGTATTTAACTTACCAGTCTCAAAGTAATATTTAAAAGGCGACTGTGGTCTAGTAGTAGATAGATGGACTCGCCAATCTACAGCCCCCGGTTCAAAACCACTTAATATCTTTTATTACCTCCTTTAATTAAGCATAATATTCGAACTTAATACAGTAGAACCTCGATAACTTAAACCTCGGTAACATAAAAACCTCTGTTACTTCAAAAAATACTATGTTTCCTTCCCATCAGAGCCCAAAACCTCTATAACTTAAAATACGCAACCTCTATAACTTAAATAAATAATCTCTGTATAGGCCCTCAGTAACTAAAAGAACAAAAGAAAATCACATATTTTTTTAAGTAGACTAAACCTTTAGTTGTTGTTTTATTTTTATGTAATGTAAGTAATGTGAATAAATATGATTACATATTTAATTTTCAGTATTTTATTGAACCCATCCTTCTGATGCATTCGAGTAAAAATGGGAGCAAGGGTACATAGAAACATGTACATACCTCTATATTAACCTTTACCTAACATAAACCCTTGATAACTTAAAACCTCTATAACTTAAAATATTTTCTGTTTCCCTTGGACTTTAACTTATCGAGGTTCTACTGTATATGTTGAAAATTTTGTTTGGAACAGCACAACCTGTCATGCAATTGTCAGCTGTAAATTCAAACAATCAAAAGCATATTTTGTATATTTGCAGTACAAATGTTCTATTAAAAGATAGTGTGTTTGTCTTCGAGATTACGTAATATACTACTGCACATTAGTATGCTTCAATATCATGATTCCATTTTATGTAGAGTTACAATAATAAAAAAAATAATTATTGGTTTTGTTTTTTATTTAAACCTAATCACGTCTTCAGCGCCGGATTAAGACTTCGGCGGCCCATGGGCAGAGCATATGGTGGAGGCCCTCAAATCGTTTGTGGGTAATATTTAAATGGTAACTTTTCCCACTCAAACAAAAAAATAAGTTTTTCGAGCCTTCGTTTTTTTGTGGTTTGGTGGCGGCCCATAGGCAACTGCCTGTGTGCAAATCCGGCACTGCACGTCTTGTTACATTTAATATATATATATACTACCATCTACCTATGGTTCAACTTAGTCGATTTATTCATAGTAAGCACCAATGATATTTTAATAAGAAAAGACGTAGATATGATACGCGCTCCGAAAGTGACATGTTAAAACTATGCTAATAAGCAAACCTGAATTCAGTGTCGCGACGCAGAGCAACATATATTTGTCTCTTTTTCGCTCTCAATAACTATCATTTCGTCCTACTTCCACTTCGTGATTGACCGTTAAAACGCGTGTCATTTGCGAACACTAAATCTGATGTATATAACGTATCTTCATTGGTAGGGACACAACAGCGTTTACAATTTTACAAATATAGCAAAAGAAAAATTATGCTAAATTTTAAACATGCATAAACAGATTACTAATAATTATTTCTACAATTTACAGGTATAATCAAAAGAAACCAAATTTAAAAAATGTTTTAACAAGTTATTTTACATGACTACATTTTCAATCAATCACATTGTCACGCCTTTTTCCCACAGGGATAGACAGAGAATGGAGCGCCACTTGCCACGATCCTGACATAGCTTCCCTTACATCCACAATTGAAGACATGAGTGGATAAAAGTGACATGTAACATTTTTTTATTATTTTGGCGCAAATCTATTTAATTTGCTTGAGACAATCCTTTTTAATCAAGCAAGTCTTTTTTTAATTAGCACCTAATTAATGTTAGATAGAATAAATTCACATTATTTGTTATATATGTTTTTTTTTATTGTGACTTGACATATGACACCACCCCGCTTGATGTTAGGCCGAAGTTATTGTCATTGACAGTTATTGAATGAATTTAATAACTGTGAGTAGCAGTCACATCCACTATGCCGGCCTATATGGAACCGGCAACTTACAAGCTGATCCCGTAACGTGACCAAGTCACTTCACGGTCTGAATACTTGTAAGTGGTGGTACTACCCCGGATCGGCAGACTGGGTACCACTGCCTACCACTCTTTGATAACCAGACCTGAAGCAAATATCCATCTTTTTTTTTTATTAACAAATATTTGCAAAATTTAATATTATTATTAATTATTACAAATAAAAGCTATGAAACTAATATTTGCTCCGACCGGGAATCGAACCCGAGACTTTACGCGCAATAAACCAATCGCTAAACCGTTCGTCCACGCCTGTCGTTAAAAATGATAAATAAATAATATTATAAATAAAACTAAAATTATCACTAAATCATTTAATTTAAATAATGCATTTATAATTATAGTACTTAAAGTACCAAATATATATATATATATTTCAATTTATTGAAAGTATGCTGACACAGGCGTTGTCCTATACGTGCTTTTACCAGATTTCTTCTCCTTATAAAACACTTTGGGTAAATTTATATTTGCATTTTCTTTCTGTTTGTTTTGATCATTTACTTTCCTATCATTTGATATACCTAAAACAAAGATAGAACCATTATCAAAAATGACTGGAAAAACCGATTCAGTTTTCGATTGCTTCAGTCGTTCTGCGAGAGGTGCTTGAAGGATCCCAAGATTATATGATGGACTGGTAAAGTTATGTTCTTTATTGTGTCTAGACATATGATAGCACTCCGCTTGATGTTAAGCTGGAGTGTGGTCCACGAATGGATTCCACTGCTACTACAATTCAATAACTGTGAGTACCAATCACATCCACTATGCCGGCTTAGTTGGAACCGGCAACTTACAAGCTGATCCCGAAACGCGACCAAATCACTTTACGGTATGTATACTTGAAAGTGGTGGTACTACGCCGGATCGACAGACTGGGCACCACTGCCTACATTTAGCTAATAGGTTTTATCGCATAAAAAAACCTTAAGAGCCTACTTATTTTTTTTATTATACATTTCTATACTAAGCTACTAAAGTGCTTGTATCATAGAAACAAGTCAACCAAAGTACATATATCAAAGATACATTGGTACCGGTGAGTGATTTCGAACCCGTGCCGCTCGGCTTACGTAGCCATTGCACTGCCACTACACCACGGTCGCCTGAAAACATGGTTATACTTTTTAAATAATAGTCGTCATTGGTTTGATTCAGATCACCCAAGTCGTATTTTTTCCTATAAAATCTGATGCAATTACCTTTTTTAATATTATCACTTGTTGATGGTTGTAAATATTTTGGATCCAGTCCAGTGCGACCTGTCTTTGAAAACACTTCACTTATTGGACTATCAACTTCAGATCTAAAACAAAATTTCAATATAAAAAAGGATTATTTAATAGTATTTGTTGACTAAAGCTATACTAAAATTGGACACTGTGTAGTGGACCAGCTTTGATCACAGTTATAAACTATATACAAGGTGTAAACAGACATTGAGCAATCCTTGTATGAAGAGAATTGTGAATGTGAAGGAAGCGAGGGAGTTGTGTCAGAATCGTGGCAAGTGGCGCTCCATTGTCTCTGCCTATCCCTGGGGAAGGAAGGCGTGACAATTTGATTGATTGATTGATATTATTTTCGACATGTATTACTTAAAGCTTTTGGTACAAATAAAACACGGATACTTTGGCCATGCCGCATTAGGCTACACCCTCGCATAGCGCTTGCGGTCATTTGACTCTCATTTGATAGACGAACGTGATGTTACGCGTGTGCATTGCGGCTTGATAAAAAAAAGACATCATTTATTTTGGGCTTTTATTGTACTACTGTTGTAATGCCCAATGATTAAAAAATATATAAATGGTAGTTTCGATACTTGTATTGATTAAACTATTAACAATTTTACTTTTAATTGCTGTGCAATTGGGTTATTTGGAAAATAAGAAGTCGTCTCACAATCACGAAGACACGCCTTATTAACAGTTCTGCCTTGAACTGTCATAATTATAGTTTAATAATTTTACACACATAAACTGTGCAAAATAAAGGATTAATTCCAATTTACATTGTAATCTTCGTATATTAAACTATTTTAAAATGTATAATATGCAACTGTTAATATAATTAAGCCCAAGTCCCCATACAAAAAGAATGATGTCCTTTGTTAAATGCTATTTATCTGTTTACACCTGGTATATGACAAAGATCTTTTATCATATATGTAAATTGTAAATAATATGACCGTGTAACAAAACACTTACACTGCCGAGGTGGCATAAAAGTCTGGTAAATCTATAGAATCTTGTTCTGATAAATTAGCGTGCTTCTGATGAGGAGTTGAGGATGATGTTCTATTCTCATTTGATGGTCTTCCGTCTTCCATCTTTTTATGTAACCATTGTATAACTGAAAAGATACTTAATGCCTAAATACTTTTTTAAAAGAGATTACCATTTTCATGCTATGTTACTAAAAGTGCTTATTCCATAGAAACTAGGCGATCAAACTTAAATCCAATATATAGTACGTCTAACTACTAATGACGGCCACTTTATTAGTTTATTTAAATGTGTGAATGTAAATATAACTAAATATACTATTATACTTTATCAGCGTGATCCTCCTTTTGTGTCTAACCAGCAACTAATTGACCGTATACAGATGGACAGATGGTTTGTATTTTCGGTGTGCTGCATCCATATTTTATATTTAAATAAGTGGAGGGGCGCGTCATTTCGGCTTAGACAGACTCTACCTTAGTACCGACAGATGGTTTGGAACGGGAGTCTCTTGGTTTGCGAGAGCATATTAATGCACACTGCTGTGTACATACATCGACCGAGTCAATGTGACATTGTATGTATGGGAAGTGACTCTAGGTAGAAACCATTTGCCACGTCAGACAGCAGCTGTCGTGACAGTCTAGTTGTCTAGTCTGTGGGCCGACCTCGTAACTCAATGACAATGAGAATGAGCTCCCTTTGACAGTTGAACTGCATTAATGAGCTTCAAAATTAAAATTGCGACCGCGCAACACACTTAGAATCAATGTTCTTTTTCATTAACAGTTTAACCTCATTGAAACTCATTGAATGAATAAAAGTTGTTTTTGACACGACCTGTGGGAATGATTTATTTTTTACATTTCTATACTAAGCTAATAAAGCGCATGTATCATAAAAACTGGACAACCAAAGTATATATATATATCAAAGATACATTGGTACGGGCAAGTGGTATTAAACCTGTGCTCTCGGTTTGCGTAACCATTTAACTGCCACTACACCACGGTCGCCCCATTAAGGCCTGACAATAAGGCCAAAATCCAAATACCTATCTATGTGTTTGTAGCTTATTAGTGTGAAGCCAGAGTAAAAAAAACAATCAAATAAATTGTCACGCCTTTTTTTAGGCAGAGACAATAGGGTATATGCATGTATTTTTTTTATGTGTTTAATTCACTTATTACATCGTTATAACATAATAAAAAATATAAATATTGTTGGAAAAGTTCTAATTATTTTTTAAAAATAATTTTAAAACTTCGATTAAATTTGACACATTTGAACGCCATCATCTAGCGCGGGCTTTTGATGACGTCACACGTCACGACCAGTATTTGTTTACTACAAGTGTTACTGTTATTTATGTGGATTTTAAAGTTGTAATAGCTAAACAAAAACACTGCATAAACACAAAGAACAGCTATTTTTTTTTCTTAAACACTACGCGCACAATATGAGCTTCGACCCCGAACGTGTCATGTGACGTCACCTTCATTCGGCCAATGGTGATGCGTTTCACTCATTTCAATTTCACTTGCTTATCTTTCACTTTTTACTTAATCTTTTATGCAATATATACGAAGAAAATTAAAAATATAATTATTTTAGCATGATGTTAGTACAATAAAGAATCGGGGGAAAAATTTGCAGCAATATTTAAACCACATACATATTCCCTATTGAGAGACATTTGTCACGATTCTCAAATCAAATTCTCAAAATCAATCAAATAAAACAAAACCTACCCAAATTATTATTCCTAATAGTATCTTCTTTGTCTTTTAAACTCTTCTCAGCATTATCAAGTTTTATCTTAAGACTATCCAATTCAGTCATAATTTTTGTCAAATTTAGTTCTTTGCTTTGTAATTCATTTTTTAATTCATCCATATTTTTAACATTTTTGTCTATAACTTTTTCTTGTTCTAATGCTATTGCGGTTCTACATAGAAGCTGTAATATATAAAACATATTTACTTTTTTTAACCAAATGCTTCTTGATTTCTTTTGTGCTATGACAAATCATTGTTCAATCAATCAATCAAATTGTTACGCCTCAATCGCTACGGGGATCAGAAACAAGGTATCTTTCATAACCTAACCCTTCCGCGATTCTGACACAACTCTCACGCTTCCTTCACATCCATAATTTACATACAGACTATGGTTTTCAAGTGTAAAGACCGTGAAGAGATTCAATCGCGTTTTCTGATCAACTTGAAAGTTGCTGGTTTCAACAGCATAGTGGATGCAATGCTATTGCTACTTGCAGATATTTAACTTCAGTAGCAGTCACCTGAATTCATAGACCGCACTCCAGCTTCACATTAAGCTGTTATATGTCGAGCTACAAAAAAAGTGTACTGTAGTGTATGAGGGTACACATATATATGCATGTACAATATCTAGATGTACGTGACACAGTCTCGAGCGTGTCAGGCAGAACACGACAGCCGTCGGCGGGGGTAGAGGCGTGGCATGATACGTGATAAGTAGACGAGCCTGTGATTACAGTAATCCTTAGTTATCAGTGTTACTACTGCATAAGGTACTATATAAACACTACATGTACCATACCTTCTCCTTCATTTCAATGAGATCTGCATTTAATTTTGATATAATTTGATTTGCTTTAAATAATTGTTCTGAAGTAGAATGTGCAGCTTCATTGTTCTTATTTGCAAGTGATTCACTTAATGTTAGTTTATCTTCTAGCGTTATCTGAAAATATATGAAAATTCACACTTTTTATTCAGGATTTTATTTTTAACATAGCCTACTCTAAAGCCTCTACCACACAGGCGCGTTATTGCAAAAATGCAATAACTCCGATTCCTGCATTCTACTTTTATTGCGTTGTTATTATCGCAGCGGTGTGTAACTTAGTAGGCGTCCTAATACATATTGTACTGAAAACAGATATCGCAATAACGCATCCGGTATTACCGTCCGATAATAACGCACCTGTGTGGTAGAGGCTTAATACGCTGCGGTTTAATTTTTGTCAATTCTCATCCACAATTCTCTTCACAGCAACAAAAAATAGTCAATTTTTTATTTGTAACCAATTGAAAGAGATTAGCATGTATGGACAAATATCTCTTCAGTCTTCTAATGTATACTTGTATGTATGTATTACATAATTTGAAATATACTAAAATATTTGTCAGGAGTTCAAGAGATCTTACCTTTTCCTTCTTTAGATTTTGCACTATGTTATTTAATTCCTTATTACTGTCTGTACTCTCTTTAATAGACTGAAATAAGAAAATTAAACTTATCTTAATAAATAAATATTAATTAGGCAAATCAGTAGCGTAGCGTGGGAGTCAGTAGCCCGGGGCAAAAAAAATTTGCCGCCCCCTTATTTAGGAATTTCAATCATAGGTACAACAAAAATATCTTAGAGTAAGAATATAATGGGAACTCAATGAAAAATATGAATTTAAGGTTCAAATTTTAACGATTTATTTTAGGTTTTTAAAATCTTGTCGCCCCTTAAATGTGCCACTAAGTCAAATGCAAACAAAATGTAGTTCGAGAAATTTAATGAAGTAATAAATTTATTGTTAAAATTTTAATGAAATTACAAATTTTGGCTTACTATCAATTTTACATCTTTTTCCATTAATCCGACGTTTTTAGAGCTTTGTAGCCATCGTGGTCATGGAGAGATGGCTAAATAATGGCTAATACGAGTAAAGTACTTGTATCAGAAACAGGACAAACAAAGTACATATATCAAAAATACATTGGTACCGGCAAGTGGTTTTGAACCTGTGCTCTCGGTTTGCGTAAAACCATTGCACTACCACTACAACACGGTCGCCTTTATAAGTGATAGTTTTGCACGTGCAAGTGGAATTCCCATGTGTTATCCTATAACCTCTCCATCCTATAACCTTGGATCCTACAAGCGATGCGTGAAGAAGCACCTTTGGCCGGCATAGAGAACCGAGTCTTAGCTTTAGTCACCGTGAACTTTTTTTCGGTCGTCGTCACTCTTTAACCTCCTCTTGCTTATCATTTTTTGGCCGGCATAGTAACGGCGACTGAGGCAGCCGTGAACAAACTCGGTTTTCTCAGTCGTCGTCACTCAGGCGGGTCGAGTCACAATAAAAAAATATATATATGAATAGTATACCTGTTCTAATTGATTGCACTTGGACCGCAATTGATGCAACATGGAGTCCTTATCTAAAATATCACGTTCTAAGTTTGCATTTCTTGCTTTTACTGTTGCTACGTCAATGTGTGTTGCTTGTATCTCCCTTTCTAATATTGATAGACGTTGAGATTTGTCACTGTTAAATTAAGAATTTCTTCAGTTTATTTTTTTTATGATTCGACATATGGCAGCAACCCGCCTGATGTAAAGCTGGAGTGTGGTCCATGAATGAATGTCACTAGTACTACAATTTAATAACTATGCGTAGCAGTCACATTGAAAAGATACCGAAGAGGACTTCAAGTGCGGAAACGAGAACCGCAAATAACTACAACTACAACTAGCAGCCACATCCACCATGATGGCCTAGTTTGAACTGGCAACTTACAAGCTAATCCCGAAACGCGACTAAATCACTGCATGGTCTGTATACTTGTAAGTGGTGGCAGACCCCTGATCGGCAGTAATTGAATTGTAGTAGCAGTGACATCCATTCATGGACCACACTCCAGCTTAACATCAGACAGGTTGCTGTCATATGTCGAGTCACAATAAGAAAAAAATAAAAACAAGTGATAATCCAAATACATACCTTAGTTGGTGTTCCAGCATATTAATTTTGTCATGTAATTGTTTACATTGTGAATTATAATCTTCCAATTGCTTATCTTTTCTATTAATCATTTCTTGCATTGCAATAGACTGCGATTTTGTTGTTAATTCATGATTCTTTTGCCATTCGATCCTTTCCTAAAAAAAGATTTGTTTTAATATTGTGACTCAACATATCAGGTTCATTAAATTACAGTAAGTAACAGTCATATCCACTATGCAGGCCTAGTTGAAACCGGCACCTCACAGCTAGATCCCAAAATGCGATTGAGTCACTTCACAGTCTATAATTCTATATACTTGTAGTAGTAGTATTACTCTGGATCGGCAGACTGGGCACCACTGCTTACCATTTATTATCTACCACAAATTTCTAAACAAGCAACTGTAGGGAAGGAAACAGCTAACACACAGAATATTATTTTAATCATGTCAGTTCAGCAATATGACGCAGTCAATAGTCAGATGGGTGACCTCTAGTGGCAAAAAAAGCTGATGATGTTAAAAATTAGGGGGCTCTATTTGTACTTTGTAGTTCAATATAGATATAATAATAGATACCTGAGCTAATTTATCTCTTTCTCTTCTTAAATTCTCTTGATATTCAGCTTCTTTTTTTAATTTATCTTCCTCCATTTTAGATGCAGTAAGAGTCAATTCCTGTATCTTCCTTTCCAAATGAACACATTTGTCCTTCCACATTGTTTCATTATTAGATGCAGAATGTTTGTGAGAGGCCAAAGATTTCTACATAAATAAATAATCGATAAATATTTGTTTATTTTATTTTAAAACTTTATGCACTGTATACAAATGCCGCTAGACATTTTCTGCCAGATAAGGTGCAAAACATTAAAAAAATATATTCTTAAAAGTACACATAAATAATATATATCTATAATATATATGTCTTGATACAATCGATTTTTAAATTGTCACACATTTTTTTCCAAAGAAATAGGCAGAGACAATGGACATAACATAAGAGAGACATAACTCCCTTGCTACCCATTCTCAATTATTTATACCTGATGAATATATAGTTATTTATTAACCTATAAGCTTATACCAAAATGTGACTTAGCCATTTCACAGTCCGGAGTACTTATCCCAAATCACCGAACTGGGCAAATAACAATTTTCTGCTCACCTAAAACTTGTTTAGAAAAACTGCTTTTCACTTTTTTAATGTTAATTAGATCATAACATTTGAATTATAATCTAATTAATTTATTGAATTATTGTAACAAATTACAAGTGTAATAGTTATTTACCTTCAGACTATTAATAGTTTCAGCCATATGCATTTTAATATCATGATCAGTTGCCGGAGCAGTTTTTAATGATAAATGAACAAGTCTCCTAAACTCATTGTGTTCAACAATTTCGAAGAAATACTGCGATGGATTGGTCAGTTGAAGAATTAAAAACCTTAAACAAGTAACAAATATTATGTCTAATGCTATCAGACTTTGTGTAGAAACAATCACTATTTACATTTTTTTATTTTTTCATTGTGACTTGACATATGACAGCACCCCACTTGATGTTACGCCGAAGTGTGATCCATGAATGAATGTCACTGCTACTACAATTCAATAACTGTGAGTAGCAATCACATCCACTATGCCGGCCTAGATGGAACCGGCAACTTACAAGCTGATCCCGAAACATGACCAAATTACTTCATGGTCTGTATACTTGTAAGTGGTGGTACTACCCTGGATCGGCAGAATGGGTACCACTGCCTACCATTTTTTTTTTATTATCAATTCAATATTATGAAATATTACAAATAAAAGCTATGAAACAAATATTGCTTCGACTGGGGATCGAACCCGGGACTTTACGCGCAGCAAACCAATCCCTAAACCGTTCGTCTACGCCTGTCGTCAAAACATGCTGGCAAAGAGTCACCCAGTCTAGATGTGCGGCAGAGACTGAGATAGCACTGGTCACTAGGATATGAGTGATATCTTAGTCTCCGCCACATTGACCCAATTATGTTCTACATAAAAATCAGCACCACTACCTATCACTCTTACAACCAGACCCAAAGAAAATATCCACCTCTTGTTTTATTACCAAATATTTGTGATCCTAATATTCAATCTAATTAGGAAATATTACAATGTTTGCTTAGACTAGTTATTGAACCCGGAACAGGTTATTGTAATGAGCTAACCAATGTACTATGCATGTTTTCAAAAATTAACTTGCATAACCTCTGGCTGGTACCAATGTAATTTTGATCGCCCGGTACGAGTACATTTAGTAATTTAGTGTAGTATAGTAAATATTAAATAAAAGAAAACAAAATTTTCTCAACTAGCTTCTTTTCAAGTAAAATAAACAATAAAATCCGAATTAAATTTATGCTTGAACATTAACTTACATGTTGTTTGCAGCGCAGTGTTGCAATAGCCTCACCAGTTGTCCAGGAAAATTATCATAATCAATAAGCAATCCTTGTTGCTTTTTTAATTCCACATAATCAGACCTAGTCACATTTAAAATACACAAGAAACTAGGATCTTCGTCATCTGATAGTGATATTCGCTGTGAAAGATAAACAATTAGGCAAATTATACATAATATACTTTGTAAGTCATTGTAGAGAATTCAAAATAATTGCATTTACCAAACTATCATTCTCAAACAGTTTGCTTATAGTTATTGTAATATCCTTTTTACAGTCCTCAAAGTTCCTTTTAAATGTTATATAGTATTTTCCTTTATGGAAAGTATCACTTCCCATCATATTCATCATTACTTCATACCATATCTATATAATACATGAAAATTAAACTTTTAAAAAGTAGTTTTTCTAACGTATACTTTAATCAGTCAGCACTTGCTGTCAGTCATGGTTAGTCAGTTATAAATATTGTTGTCTCAAAAGGCACAGAAATATTTATAAAGGCTGGGTGAAATGATAAAGATTACCGTTGCTAGTGTTTCATCCATCATTTGAGGGTGAGGATGATGATCTCAGTAAAACGGCTGTAAAGCTTCACTATTTTTTTTAACAAGAAAACATAATTTACAGTAATTATAAAATATATATATATATAAATACTATATATATCTCACACTCCTCTCGAAGGGATAGTCTAAGACAATGGAGCGCCACTTGCCACGATCCTGGCACAACTCCCTTGCTTCCCTCACATCAACAATTCTCTTCATATTAGCTCGACCATGGACGAATAATTATGATTATTCGTCCATGAGCTCGACGGTTCCCGCGTATTTTGACTGACAGTGACAGGTGGAGTGGAGGACAAAAGCGCCGGCGTTTGTGTACCCTTATCAAGTGTTTTATGTGAATTATATTTTAATATATCAAAATGTGGAACGGTAAGAAACATTCCCTGAAAGTGACCTTACGGAATCCCACGCGTATTAGGCACTTAATTGTATTAATAATCGTTGTTTCTAGATCAGTCCGCAGTGGGTGGAGGTTTCTTCAATACCCAGACTCAATTTGGAAATGCCAATACTCCGAACCAGGGTCAGAAATCTGTAAGTATATATACTTATTGGAAGTTATTAAGATGACTCGTCAATATGTTAATGATTCTAATTAATGTTAACAGGCGCGGCGTTCTTCTCGAACCGCCCCAATAGTCATCAAGCAGGCCATGCATTCAGGGGATGAGGGAGTTAAAATATGGGGCACAGATATTCAAATAGTAAGCGTAGTTGCTAGAGTAAGGAATATAAGAATGCAGAGCACAAAAATAACTTATACAATACAGGATATGACGGGCAGAATGAGAGCAGTTTTATGGTTGGATCAAGAAGCAATGGATGAAGATGTAGGTTGCATTTTGTTTTATGCATTTAGCTGTAGTCTAAAATGGTGACACACAAATAAATGAAAATGCCTAATATAGGTTGAATCCTAGTTTGTATTGATCTGAAGGTGTTGTTTCTAAGTTCACTTTTTTGCAGTCCATGTACTAAATGTATTTCTCGTTTTAGATTTTTTTACATTTATATACTTATATCATATAAACTGGTTGACCAAAATATACAAAGGATGTATCTGCAAGTGGCTATTGAACTGGGGTTTTTCAAACCACAGTCCTCTTGAAAATTTCACCAGTTTCAATGTTTTATTTATACATAATAGTGCAAATGTAGAATTTTTGTTTACTAAAATTAAATGCACTTCTTGAGCATGAGGTTAAACAATTATTAACTTTTATTTGTAACTTAATCTGTAAATTTTCAGGATAAATCTACACCAAAAGTTGAAGTGAATGATTATGTACAAATATATGGTAATGTTAAAACAAATCGTGCAAAGAAAGTATTGATGGCATTCAAAATCAGACCAGTTACTGATGTGAATTGCATTACCTGTCATTATTTGCAATGTATTAACAACAAAATCAAAATGGAACAGGATTCCAAGAAGGTAAGGATTTTTCTATTTAAATTATTCCATTTTCTTATTTATTTTAACACTTTATACAATAGGTGAATTTAACACATCTGAGGATTCTCTGCCTTATTTTCTTATAAATTTTTATTACTAATTATTAACATAATCAGAAAGAGTTGCGTGACAGGAAGTATTGTTTGAGAATGAATGACTTGGTGATCAAATGTCTTGTACGCAGACAATCAAGTTATTCTTGCATCTTCAGTGTATGAGTTACAGGAAATGGTTACTACTATGAATGTGAAATTAGAAAAGGAAGGTATGAAAGTGAATGTAAGTAAAACTAAAGTAATGGTTTTGGAGAGAGGGGATGAAATGACAGAATGTGAGATAATGATAGACGGAACTGAAAGTGGAACAAGTCAAACAATTTGTTTACTTGGGTAAATACGTGATGACAATTTGATTGATTGATTGATATTTTGTGTACTCTAATCTTTTTTCTTCCTAATTATGCGCCTCAATTTCTGCTCACAACTAACTATGGTTAATAAGAGAATGCCTAAATGCATTAAGCTTGTCAATGTACTGTAAAATTGTGTTCAATAAAAAAAAATGTTATTGTTAATAAATTCACAGGAGAATGTGCCTAAACCAACATTCAACAGTGGTTTGCCAACAAATTCTATGGTTGGAATGGTTGACAACACCAGTTCTGAAAATGGATTGAATCAGAGACAAATGATGGTGTTCCGTCTTATCAAAGCTTCAAAGCTTGAACAGGGGATCAGCAAACCAGACATGTATGCTTCACTCAAGGATCGCATGGGACAAATGGAGTTTGAGTAAGTTTAACTATAATTATTTGTAAATTCTATGCTATTTAAATTTTCTAAAAGGTACATCAAGTTTCTTAAGAGGTAATGCTCTAAAATATTCTAAGTACATAATACAAATTTCCTCCACAAAGTATAATAAATCTATGGATGTTTATACTAATTTATCAGCAGTGATCACCTATAATTGTTAATTTCAAAATAAAAATTTATGTTTGATTAACAAAATCTTAATTTTGTATCTATATAGTACAACCATTGCATTGACTTTAACTTGCCTGTTAGTAAACAAGGGCAGATCCAACATCGCCGATGACTAAAAATCCCAACTCAGTCAGCTGCAACAGAATGCAGATACTTCCCCTGACTACTAACTCATTTTTTTAGTAAACTTAATATTTGTGATAAAATTACATATATTTGTTACAGGAACATTCTGGAATGGATGTGTGGTGAAGGTCATATCTACTCAACCATTGATGAGGAGCACTTCAGGGCAACTGATGCATTTTAACTTTTCTTACAAGTTGCACAATTAATAATACAAAACTTATTTTCTTACATATTTGATGTTTTATTCTATGTGGAATCCACTTCAACAAACAACTTAAGCATAGTAGTGTGGTAGACAGATAGTTGGTGGTCACTGCCCAGTTTGCCAATCCTAACTAGGTCGGCATAGTGGGGCTGCTACTTACAGTTATTTAACTAAAGTACCAGTCGCCTCTATTAATGAACTGCAATCCAGCTTACACTTGGGGTACTATAATTTTTAACAGGGATCTTGCTCATAAGAGATATAAGCTTATTTGTCTTAATTAATATATCAATATTTGGATCTATGACAAAAAATTGTCATTAAAAATCTTGGGGTAAAAGAAAACAAATGTATTAAAAAATGTAAATGCATATATTAAAAAATATTTACAACTATCCCTTTATCAGATCTTAGGATTACATATGTACATAAAATATATCTTAAAGTTTAGGCTTGTAAAAAAATGCAGTATTGTGTAATATTGGAGGCAATCTCAAGTAAGCTGGGTGGCCTAGTGCCTATAACCATAGAGCTTGTATGAAGAGAATTGTTGATGTGTGGGGAAGCGAAGGAGTTGTGTCAAGTTGCGCTTCATTGTCTCTGCCTTTCACAGTCCTGCTACTCTTGTTACGCCACTACTTAGTTTTAAACCCAGCTCAACACAGTAGAAGTCAGTGCAAGAGAAATACCATCAAAAACACTGCCTCCACTCTCCCACCTGTCATGCGATAGACCCAGCACGCAACTTGATGTTAAGCTGAAGTGTGGTCCATGAATGGATGTAACTGTTACCACATTTCAATAGTTGGGTCTAGTTGGAACCGGCAACTTACAAGCTAATCCTGAAACGTGACTAAATCACTTCACGGTCTGTATACTTTAAGGGGTGGTATTACCCCGGAGTGGCATTGGGCACAACTGCCTACCAGTCTTTGATAACCAGACCAAAAGCAAATATCCGCCTCTTTTTTTATAAACAAATATTTGCTCTTACCGGGAATCGACCCCGGGACTATACGCGCAACAAAGCAATCGCTAACCGTTTGTCTACGCTTGTCATCAAATGCTAAGAAATTGTTCATCTTTCTAATTAAAACATGGGAGGTATTAATAGTTTTTCATTATTTACTCATAATTTAAATCATACTTTCTGTGTATGATCTAAATTATGACCATGTAGTATACATTCATGTATATTTCTTTAACCATGGCCTGCATGGATAAGTTGGTGTACCCACTCTTCATTATTTTGCTGAAGTAGAAAATCCTTAATAATGGATGAGTGTTACTATGTATATTAAAACTATTTAACTTCATTAAGAGTGACTGGTAGAAATAATTCTTATTCTAAACATATTAACCTTCCTCGGATCTTACATTCGCCGTAAATGGTAAGATATTTTTTATACAGTTACATGATTATTTAGAAACGCTTTGATTTATTTGTGAATTACATGTAATCTATTATTTTGAAACAAACAAACATAGAAGGATGGTCTCAGCTTGATAATACATGGAAAGGGCTAGATGAAAGATTTGGAAACCTTATTTTCGCTGGAGTTTTTAAATCTAACTATGAAAGTTTATGGGCTGAAGTATATGGAAGACCGATATTTTCAGCAAGGTTATTTTTGTAAAAAATAATTGGTGAATGATTACTTTGAGCAAAGAAAAACTTCTTCGTACAAGTGCTTTGCTGACATTAGTGCAATCAGGTGTTGCACAAACATAATGTACTTTTAACACTGATCTTCTGTCTGTGCTTTCTCTGCCCATATTCACAATACGGTAAAACAACAAAAATATGCCTTTGAAAAAAGCAGTCTGATACATTCTAAAATTAAGTGCCGGTCGTGTTACCATGAAAATATTGTAATATGATATTATAATTTTTAATTTTATTATATAAAGAAAAATGCATCAGAAATAACAAGATTTGGGTTTTATTTCAAGCAAATACGTTTACATGATTGGACTATATTTTTTATTTATTATTCTGACACAACATTTGACCTCAACCCGCCTGATGATAAGCAAGAAGAGGTCCAAGAGTGACGACGACTGAAAAAAAACGAGTTAGTTTCCGGCTACCCAAAGGCTTCAAGTGTATGTAGTATATGGGGAACCGAGGAAGGTTAAGATAAAATTGTACTTAAAAATATTAAGACATTATGGATAACCGCTTAAAATCTAGATGAGCTAAGTAATTCTGTTTCTTGCAATGTCCACTTTTATAATTCTTCACGGACTGCTTTATTTTTTGTGTCTGCTTTAGTTCCTGGATACACTTTACTTTCTAACTGTACATCTTTTAATTCCTCTTGTTCTAGCAGGAATTCTTTGGCAGTCCATGCTTGTGAACCATCTTTAAACATAAATATAGCTCTATCGTCATCTACCAGATATCTAAAAACAAAATAACACAAAAATATAGCAAAAATTATCCTGGTGTTTTAAGTCTGTAAACCAATGTATAAAATATGGGTTGCAAAGGATTTTTTAACTTCAGAAATAAACTGCAAACAAAAGTATAGTTGGGGAACAAGTTAAATGAATTCGGGGGCTGAGGTGACCCCTTTTAGTTTAGTTTTAGTGACGCTCATATCTCGGCGATGTCATTTAATATTGATAAAAATGTGACCATATTTTCTTTGTTTGATTATTGAAAAAATAGTGAGTTAATTGAATAAAAGAGAGTCGTCATTCATAGTCAGGCTAGAATCATTATTAGAAACATGATTAAAATGTGTGAAAAAGAAAAAAAAACATGCAGTCACTATTCTCAAAATTAAATTAATATATAATTCATTAGAAATTGTTGCTGTCTAATGTTTATACTTCAATATGATACACATTCATAATTTTTAATAACTAAATCTATTTGCGTTTTAAAGAAAGTGTGTGTTTATTGATAACAACATTTTGCATTTTACTTCACTATTCATAATAGACATGTGACCATGACGTCACAACTGCATTCCTAGCGCATTTAGTAAGCTTGTTCCCTTACTATATATATATATCAATATAGCCAATATGTCCACAAACTCAGTCTTATACCAGGACAAAGAACAACCCACATGAAAATGAATTTGTCATTAGAATTTGGGATCATTGTCATTATCCTCAATGGTAAGAGCCCAACTGGAGAAAATTGATTATTTAAACCCCAACTAATTTGGGATTCAGTCACCAAGTGTGAACCTTAAATAAAAGTTCATGAAATAAAGTCATAGCATAGGGCTGTTATTGTGTTGAAACAAAAATAGTTTCACAGGAGCTTTGCAGCCCTGTAATACTTTTATATCAATTATAGGCTCAGCTTTGCGGAATTAAGCACCTGATATTAGCACCATATTTTTTTTATAGATAGGTTTGTTAATGAAGTATAATTTTCTAAAATTTCAACTTACGGAGAAGCATAGTTTTTACGCTGGAATTTTTTGAAAATTTAAAAATAATTGTAAACAAATCGCGATGTTTGACGTTTAATACATATGAGGTTATGAGACTAAACTTGGCAATTTATCCACAAACATGGATGCTAATAAATAAATATATTTAGCATAAAAAAAACATTTAATACCTTTCAGATTGAATGTGATTACTCCACAGACTTGTTTGCCATATCTTTGTGAGTTCCTCAGTTCTTGCCCTAGATGGTTTATTAGCTACAGACACAAACATCATTACAGTTTGACCTTTCTTCGTCGCTTGGAGTATAGCTTCAGGATTAGAAGTATCCAATTTTGTCAAATCTATTTGAGGTGGTTTACGCAAGTGCTCAGGCAGTTCATCCTCGGGTAATGGCTCCTCATCTTCTTCCCACTGATCAAATAATCTACAATTTAATGTGTTTTTATAATAATATAATTTAAAATTATAAGTACCGCTATCAGTTAACAAAACAAGTTACCGCTCCATATCGGCGTCGCTAAAGTCCCGTATATCCTTCTTTGCCCAATTGGGTTTATCCTTCTCATCATATTTCTTGGTTAATGTCTTAGTTAGACATAATAAAAACACAACTAAAAAGAATTTTAACATCTTTATACTGCCCAAATTGTGTAAAACTTAAAAACAGAGACAACTTGGCTAAATGACTGACAGTAACTAAACCAAGTTAATGATAAGTAAGAGCACAGATGACAAAGAATATCACATTGAGAAATTTTATAATTTAGTAAATTAAGGTGTAGTCAACTGATATGAATTACTGTGAATCTTGAGTACAATGTTCCTTGATGAATCTTGTTTCTTTTTATTTCCTATAATCAAGATTCCTCTAAAAGATTTAGTAGACTATTTCGGCTACTTAGGGTATAGTATCATCTTTAACCTCATTAATAAATTATTTAATATTTTAAGTTCATAATTCATGCACTAAAATCGCGTATGACAAAATATTTACGAAAAGAATAGGTTTTATGGCCTCCATTGCCTTTAATTAAACAACAATATTTTAAACCGAATGACGCTGGTACACGTCAGAGGGCGTTGGCACTTTCGTTCATAAACCATTCGTTATGTCATATTTCGTTCGGTCGTTCATGTTCGGCTGATTTTAATTTGAATTTTTCAATCCGATTTGAGTTGGCTGGCGAGGGGTCATGTCAGGCGTGTTACGATCGGTGTATAAATTACTTTCGTGATTTAGAAGTAGCTGTCTTATATTACAAATGTTTAAATAATATACACAATTACTTGCCTTATAATATCACGTTTACATTTCTTATGTTTTCACATACTTCTCTTAAATAGCCCTCGAAGAAAGTTTTTACTTGTTGGACTGATATTTTAAGTGAATAATTTTATTATTAAAAACTCTTAATTTGTGAACAATGGATGAAAGTGGCATTACACCTAACAACTCGAACCAGCAGTTGCTTGAAAACGGTGACAATGATTCTGCGACCACACTGCTGCAGAGCAAGTCCTCGAGAAGGCGAGATGAATTCAGCAGTGTCACTCCAGCTGAATATCTGACTGTGGGCATATTATGCTTCATAAACCTAATTAATTATATGGACAGGTTCACAATAGCTGGTAAGTTCACATTGCTTCACTTTCCTTTTACAACTTATGTAATTAGTTATTATTAGAATTGCAAGTGAAATAATTTAATTTGAATGATTTACTATATAAAAATAGTTCCATTTGATAGTTATGTACTAGTGATTTAAAATACTGGATGAACTTTTATATCAAAAAATGGAACGGGAGGTAGTTTTGATATATTTTTTTCTGTTAAGTTTTGATCAAAATTTATTTATATTATATCTATATGGTTCTTTTTGGATTTGGAAGTATTTTTTATATCAAGAGTAAGCAATATTTATTAGAAACTACTATTCAATTAATTCCAAGAACAATTACAAACCTATTCTGCAAAAAATAACACTGCTAATTTGATGTTTTTTAGGTAACTACAAATATGTATGCAATTATGTTGTTGCAAAGTAGTCTTAGGTATTTATGTAGGTATTAGGTATAGGAGAATCAGGGTATTAAGTGTTTATTAGGTATTATAAAAATCATTTACATATGAACCAGTGGCAATATTTTACAGAGAATACACTGATCCTAGTCATATTTAAATTTTTATTTGGCATAGAACAAAAGTTTGGTGTTTTTTCAATCAACTTTCAGCATATTTGTATATTTGGTGACCACACTAGAGGTCTAAAATCTATATAAATTTATTTTAGGCTTCTAGTGATGATAATTAACTTTAAGTTATAGAATTTTCTATTATTATTTATTTATAAAATATACATTTATGAATTTTGTCTTCATAAGTAATTAGGTATGAACACAATAAATCCGTTTCTAATATATACATTAATTACAATAATTGAGGAGGTCAGATATTAATTGCATTAATATTCACATTAAATAGTTATTGCAATTATAATTAGATACACATATCTAATTTTCATTTAAATGTGTTAAATAATTTTTATCCATAATTATGCCTTATTATACATCAAATCAATCAATCAAATTGTCACGCCTTTTTCCCACGGGGATAGGCAGAGACAATGGAATGCTTCGATGGTTTGGGCACATGGAAAGGAATTTATAAATCTGATGTGGATGGATGCATTAAACAAGGCAGGCCGGCGTTAAAATCGGAGACATCCTCAAGAAAGCTAGGTTGCCTAGTGCCCATAACCACAGAGCTTGTATGAGGAGAATTGTGGATGTGAAGAAAGCGAGGGAATTGTGTCAGGATCGCGGCAAGTGGCGCTCCATTGTCTCTGCCTATCTCCGTGGGAAAGAGGCGCGACAATTTAATTGATTGATTGATATTCCAAAATTTGATGATCAATATCTGTCTAGCCATTGATAGACTATCTTAACCCTAATAGCTTGAAATCTTTCCAATGACAATGGAATTGACCCTTTACCCAACGTAAATTGATGCTTCCCAGTGCATAGTAGGTATAGTTACCTACTATATAGCAGCATTAACCTCTAGCCAGTATGAACATAACATTTAATTTACCTTATACCAATGAATATTATAATGCTACAGCCACACTATGCCCTTCGCACTGCCGCGAATGTTGCCCTAACAGCCACAAACTCCCTTACTCGTCATGTTTACTCTGATGGACAAAAACATTGTAACTTTGACTCGCACTAAAAACCGCCAGAAAATGGATCGCCGGGCATGATGAGCGGCAGGACGGGCAGCATGACGAGTAACGCAGCCACACTATGTCTGCCCATTTCCCTCGCTATTTCTCTCGCCCCTCGTCGAGTGTGTGGCCGCGGGGTTAGATATTATGTGCCTTTGAAGGCCAGTATCCATGAAAAAAAACACCGGCCGGTATAGTGACGGCGACCGTGACAGCCGTAAACTGGCTCGTTTTTTTCAGTCGTTGGCACTCTTGGACCCCCATCATGCTCACCATCAGGCAAGTCGAGGTCAGATGTCCAGTCACAGTAAAAAAAAACATGGGTAAGGATTTAACCTCCATGTTTGTGTCAAATGTAAATGAATATAGTTTTATGCGCTTAAAATAAAAACATTATATTCTTGGTCATTATTCTTTTGAGATAAGATTAAAATTCATAACAACGTGATATATCTAAAGTTGAAGTTCAACTGTAATTATAATAATTTCCAGCAGGATATTAATGTTTCTAATAAATAAGATTTCTATTAAATATCATTACTGGCATTATTGTTGAAAATTGTTATGTTAACATCTTTTGTAATTTTCAAACACCATTTACTAAGGGACTAGTATCATCATTTGACATTTATTTTTATGAAAATTCACAAATACATAAAAGTAGAAGTTATACAAGTTTATATATGCTAGTTAGTGATAGTAAAAAAATCCAATTAAATCGGAAATATTAGTACAATTTTGTGTTTTCCCAAATCCATATAGACTAGTCACCAAAGTTAAGCGATATTAAAATATTTAACGTATTCGGATCTGACTTTGATTTGAAACATAGCGAATAGGAGTAATCCTAAGAAAGCTATATAAAGATCTTAGATTAATCAAATTTTTACTTACCTTAAAAACGCTCTCTTTTTCCGTAAATTCACCGTAAAGCTAGATTTTTTGTACAATAATTTTCCTCTTAGTTACAGCCTGCTATTTTTCCACTTCAATCTTAAAGTGATCGTTGACTTGTTCGCTTAATGTAAGAAGTAATACCAAAAAGTACAAATATCATTGATTTTTAAGGTATTTAAGAATTACTATTACCCAATGCGGAAGTCTGTGCCAAGTTATTTAGGTAATAAGCTTAAGAGCTTGTGCTGAATATATAAATTTAAACATGGATTATGATGCATTATGCAAGCAGGTGCATATCAGATAAAAAAAATACAAACACCAAAAGAAATTCTTTAGCAGGTGGCATCATTTTTATTAGTTTGCATATGTAATATTATACTATGTATTATGATTTATTTTATTTTATTGTATTATTTTATTTTTTATTATACATTGCTCTACTAAGCTACTAAAGTGATTGTATCATAGAAACAGGACAACCAAAGTACATATATCAAAGATACATTGGTACCGGTTAGTGGTTTCCAATTTAAAAGCTATACAAATTTTATTAACCTGAGAATTAGCTAGGAAATTTCCTTAAATACCGTCGTAAATAAAGTCGAATTTCTATCTTTTATTGGTGCAGCCATAAAGACTTTTACAACTTATTTTGTAATCGTTTCCTCATTCTTCTCTAGACAATACAACTATAGTTATACTATAGGCTGATTTATATTTTTATATATTAACCCAGTCGGCAGATACGACCGTGGTAGTACAGTTAAAATGTACAGACCGTACATTTGAACAGTACATTGATGTGACATTCAGAAATAGCTTCAAGTCTTCGTCTATAAATCCGCTTAATAACCGGCGGGGTGCTGTCTTATGTCGAGCCACAATAATAATAAATCAATTACACTGTCGGTACCTCAATTTATATAATATAATCTGCCTCCTAGCACGGCAATCCAAGAAGCAAGATAAAGACCTGCAATGAACATCATTGCAACTCATTTTAAATAACTTACCAGAACAGAATGTCCAAAAAAATATCTTTAATGGTACAATAAAACTTTACACAAAACAACGTAGAAAACATTAATCGTTTTTTTATACATTTTGATGTACCAACTTATTAGGTTATTTAAAATTAGTTACAATAATTTCCCTTGCAGGTCTTTATCTTGCTTCTTGGATTGCCGTGCCAGGGGGGCAGATTATATAATATTTGTATATAATCTATACCTATTATCTGAGGTCTTTTATCTGAATGTACTTTTGTCGCCCAGTCTCTATGTTACAAGCACGTTTAGTAGCTTGGTAAAAACGTAAATAAATGTAGGAAAAAATCTGAATGTAAGCCTTACAATATTGTTTACCCCTTTTATTAGAAACTAAAAGTGCATTAAACATGAGTAATAGTTTCTATTCATGTGCTTTACTAATGAATGCTCCCACAGGCAGGGCCGGGCGCGACGTCACGTAATCAGAGAACTAATCTCCCTCTGTGTGCTCACGTGCGTGGGCTCATGCTGTTCCCATCTCATTGAATACAATATCACCTTTTAAATATGTAACATGTGCAATGGTACGTTTCCATGGAAATGCACACGAATTACAGTAATCAACGCTATTACACTCGGCTTTTATGTATACGAAGACACATTACGAATACCACTGAGAATGTTCTGAGGAGCTCTTTAACCTCGTTCCTACCTCGTCCTTTCACAGCTGTAATACTCGCACATGTAGGGGAAAGCATCTGCATTCTATCGATCGAATTGGCAGCCGAACTAAAAAGTTCGGTGCGTCTTTTCTTTGTAAAACAATCGACAAGTGGAATGCTTTGCCAGCCCATGTGTTCTCTCCATCCTATGACCTTGGATCCTTCAAGCGCTACCTGAAGAAGCACCGTTGGCCGGCATAGTGACGGCGACTGAAGCAGCCGTGAATAAACTCGGTTTTTACAGTTGTCGTCACTTTTGAACCTCCTCTTGCTTATCATTAGGCGAGTCGAGGACAGATGTCGTGTCACAATAAAAAAAGCATTAGTTAATTATCATAGTCTGCGTGTAGATTTCTAATAACATAGAGAGTGTTGTATAATTCTCACGCACTTAACACTTCACGGGCGCGACCAATAAACCGTAGATAGCTCGGGACAAACAATTAAGTTTGAGTTTAGTGCAGGCTGTAAAATTATTTATACTTTTAAACATAAAAAGAGAATTACTAGTTTTTATCCTCTTCCATTCTAATTCTTGTGCTCTTTTAAATGTTTCATAATATGCTTAGCCGGATATTAATTAAGTCTTGTTATTTAAACGAATCCGACCCAACAATGCTGATAAGCTTCAAGTCGCCTCATTACTTGAGGTCACTAAACTTTTTTTATATCTACCTATAACTAAGTTCAATAATACCAGTAATGTATATAATGTTTTCTAAGAATTCCTGTAAACATTTTTGACAATATTATTCTGCGATTCATCTATCACCTATCATTACGTTTATTTTGGTTGATTAAAATCGTAATGTGTCAAAATATTGTTCTAAATTTAATTCCAGGAAGATTTTAAATACCTTTTTATGCAGTTATTGAGGCGCGACATCTGACTTCGACTTGCCTGGTGGTATTTACAAAAGCGCCAACGACTGAAAACACCGTTTAAGTTTTTGGTTGTCTCAGTCGCTGTCACTATGCCGGCCAAACATGATGGACAACATGGACAAACATGGGGACAACGACGAAGTAAAAAAAATTGATAACATTTAACTAGTTTTTTTATTAGGTACCTATGAAAACACCACGCCTAATGTTAAATTAGAGTGCGGTCCATGAATGGAGGCGACTGCTACGACAGTTAAACAACTGCAAATAACAGCCACATCCACTATGCCGGCCTAATTTAAATCGGCAACTTACAAGGTGATTCCGAAACGCAACTAAGTCACTTCACGGTCTGTACATTTGTAAGTAGTAGCATTACCTCGGATCGGCAGAATGGGCACCCCTGCCTACCACGTTATTATTATATCATATTAAAGCTTCACAATATGCCATATAAAATTTGATTAATATTATCTACACCCTATATGTTCGTTCACACATGACAACAGTTGAGAAATGTAATTTATTTTATCAGAAAATAATATTGCGGTGTATATTTGTTTAGAGGGGCGCGGATGATTTCCCCGGAGGGCTATACACAAATTGCCGTATGTGGTAGCACTTGTGTAAAACTGTCTTATCTATGCATCTATTATGGACTTTATTTTGCTTCTTTACACGGAAGCAACAGACCGAATGAATATTTATTTAGATCTCTTTGATCAGGACTTAATAATTTACTTGTCTGGTTATAACGGGGTACATGTATGTTCAGTTAATGTATGTTCCACCTATTAATACTCATGTTATGCAATTTTAAATAAATAAATAATTTACAGATTACTTTACTCTATTTACCAAACTCTAAATTACATTTTATTTTGCTAATTTAGAACGTCTGATCTAAATTTTTGAAGTAAAACTTTTTTAAGTATGTTTTTAAAATGTCACGTCCTCTCGTCACAGCTACAGACGTGTATTTTTCGATTTCAAAATATCAGTTATATCAATTCAGTGTATCAATTTGTCTTTTTATCATTTTATCAATTAATATCAATTCAATGTATTAATATATCTCTAGACTTTTATCAAAGACAAACACGTGATCGTAACCTTTGTATTTATTTAAATCTAACCTCTTTATTGATTGTAATTGATATATTATGTGTATCCTAAAAAAAAAGTTTCACGTACTACGTAGGAGTGTATACAGTATACAATAAAGCTATTTTTTTTGTTCAAAAATATATATTCTGCATTGTGACGGCGACTGAGGTATGAACAGACTCGGTTTTCTCAGTCGTCGGCACTCTTAGACCTCTATCATGCTTACCATCAGGCAGGTCGAGGTCAGATGTCGAGTCACAATTAAAAGATATTTGAAATCGTAATTGATTTTAACTAAATCAATTTAGAGACGTAGTATTAAAATGAAGTCACATGAGCGTAACTCTTTTGAATCTTGTTGGCCATCATGGTTCGACGAACTTTTAAAGGATATTTATAAAATGTCTTTTATGAGCTTACCTTGTTGATTGTCATTTGAGCGCCATCTTTATGAATGTTATGCCGAAATTGCAAGACCGTCTAAATCTTAATTACAATTGGATAATGAATCAAACAAATTTTATGCGGCTTATCGCGGATAATTTTACAATTTTATTAAACGCGATAGTAAGCCGCATAAAATTTGTTTAATTCATTCGCGCAAAATCTAAGAAAATATTACAATTGGATAATACTTTCTTTTATTCTTGCTCGACTCGGCATATGACAGCACCCAGCCTGATGTTAAGCTGGACCGCACATGGATAATGGATGGATGCGTCTGTTACTTTAGTTAAATGACTTAAAATATAAGTCATATCCAGTATACCGCCTATTGGAACTGGAAACTTTTAAGCTAATCCTAAACGCAAATAAGTTACTTCTTGTTTTTATTAAGACACGATGCCTGATGGTAAGCAAGTAGAGATCCCAAGCCGCCGACGACTGAAAAAGTCTCAGTTTACGGTTGGCTTAGTCATCGGCGCCAGAAATATAAAAAAAACAACATTTAGTTCTGTACATTTGAAAGTGGTGGTTACTATCCCAGAACGGCAGTCTGGCCAAATGAACGCTGTCTTCCTACCACTCTTTACAAAGTGAATTTTGTGGCGTGATCTTCTGCGGTAACATTTGAGTAAATAATATTCAAATATAATGTATAAGCTAATTATTTTCCCAACAAAAACGGCAATGACGTACATTTCCATTTGGCACTTAAAGTTTGTTAATAAAAAATGTAAATATGAACACGTTTGTATGATGAATATAATCATATATGACTCCAATTCATGAATAATTTTAAACAATGCATGAATCAACTTAGTATATGTCATTTTTTTATGACATATACTAAGCTTTCTATTATAGAAACAGGACGACCAAAGTACATATATTAAGGTTTAGAACCGGGGGCTCTCAGTTTGCGTGACTATTGCATTACCTACCTTGCATAAGGTTATATTAGGATAGTCTACTTCTAGTCTATCATAAATCTATTTGAATTTGAGTCTGTCGTTATCTCTGTGGGGTTAAAGGTGGGACGAATTCCATGAAATATCAGAATAAAAAAAATTCTTCCATAGAGGTTGCATGTTTTGCATCGTCATACTATAATCATATTCTATTTAGAAGTGGAAGTGGGCATGTCAAATGCACTATGACGTGACGTTGAATATCATTAAATAAATTTTTGTCTAGTCACGGCGTTAAAATAAATACAAGTTTTAGGGATCGGTCGGTTGACGACACAAGTTTCCTCTATTTTTGTTACGTTTGTAAAGTTACAATGTCCGCTTTATTTACGTTTATATGGAAATACGTCCATCTCGAATTTCTGTTGGAAATAAAATTCAATAGCGAATACCATAGAAGTCGTTAAATAAAAATGCTTAACCCCTTTTATAAATATTATAGACAGGATCACCCCGGGTGTCCGAACATTAATGAATTAATGAATAAAATATGTGAATGCCTAGCTTGTTGGCTTTACTGTTCATAGTGAGGGGGTTAAAATATAACGTACATAAAGTATTGTTCGGTATCGCTTACATAGTTTTTTTTAAATTTATCGCTGCACTAAGTTTACTTAAAGCCTCAATAAACCTATAATGTTACATGAACTAAAGTGAAATTCTGAAAGGGCAGTTCAAGTCTTCGTTCGTATATCAATCAATCAAATCGTCACGCCTTTTTCCCGTAAGGATAGCCAGAGACAATGGAGCGCCACTTGTCACGATCCTGACACAACTCCCTCGCTTCCTTTTCATTCACAATTGCTCTTCATACAAGATCTATAGTTTTGGGCAGGAGGCAACTTAGCTTTCTTGAGAATTTCTCCAATTCGGTCCGCAAACACTCTTCTGGGCCTGCCTTGTTTAACGTATCCATTCACATGAGATTTATAAATTCTTTTCGTCAATCTGCTTTTAGTTATTAATACACTTTTTAACGACCGCATTTCTACAGCGTTAATTCTACTCTCATGCTTCTTCTGCCACACCCAACATTTAATTTCATACATTAATGTAGGAACAAGCACCGCATTATGAACAGCCATCCGTGGACTTTGGGACTTTGGGACTTTTGGCTGTTCAATATACTATGGATGGCACCGTTCACTACGTTACCCTTTTGCACTCTTCTCTCAATATCTTTCGATTTTTTATATACAAATTGTTCGATTTGTTCCACTTTCTTTCCGTCTATCATTATCTCACATTCTGTCATTTCGTATTATATATCAAAGCTTTAAAAAAGTTTTAATAATAAATTAAATCGATAAAATAGTCGAAGCTTAACTAAAATATAAACTCTTTTAGCTACAATATAACAGCAACAAAACGATTTTAATACCCCTACTGCTATAGTGTTTTTTTTATAATCCATCACGAGCGCTTACCCTATCCTAAGAGTAGAGCTGTATTTTTTATGGCATGAGCTTAATTATTAAATTGGTTGAACGGTTCGAGGCATATTTCATGCGGTTTAAAGGATAAAAGGATTTGGAGGTGCGTGTATTTATAGGATTGTTCGGAGCGTATATTTGTTGGGGGTTTAAATATGAATAATGTTTCTTTGTTATAAAAAAAATATTAAAACTTGGACTATACGTTTTTTTTTTTTCCATAGCATGTCATAAACTTAACATTCCTATTAACATTACTTTCTTCTACATATTTGTGGAGATAATAATCATTATAGTAAGTAATGGGTGGTCTAGAATTTTATAGTTAATCTCGGTTACTGATGCGTTTAATAGAAATTGTCGATAAACCTCTGGCATGAACAACAGGCATATGGTTTTGATTACACTCGCTTATCATATCTTAAAATACATTCGTTGTCTCTGATTAGAAAGCTTTTATGTGTTTGGAGAATGTAAAAAGGAATGTTATCTTCAAAGCGGTTTCTTTAAGGAGTAGACAGTCCTTAATTTTATATGTCGCCAGTTTTACCGAAAAACGATTGGATGGCCACTTTGATGGGAGTAAAACAAATACTAAGATAATTTTAACATTTATTTTTCACATTAAAATAAAAAAATCTAAATTGAGTAAGGAAGTGCACGGAGACCCTTAGTGCCATCCCTATCTCAGTCTGTAGATGCGACTGACGCCAAATCGCCATGCGCTGAGTGTTAGCGACACTTTTTATGGGGATTTATAGTTTGTAAGGTGGTGCCATATTTGCTACCAACTGTCTTGTTTTTTTTGTGGCTCGAGTTATGACTGCTCCCGCCTTATGTTAAGCTGGAGTGCGGTCCAAGAATTAGGGCGACTGTTTGAAACGCGCCCTAGTTGGAACCGGCAACTTTCAAGGTGATCCCGAAACTTGACTAACTCCGTACACTTGAGCGGTACTAACCAGGACCGGCAGATTAGGCAAATGAACACTAACTGTCTGCCTACCACTCTTTAAATTTGAAATACCTGTCAATCCAGGGAATAATAAAGTAATCTAATAAATAGAGATGTAAGAGATGTAGATATAGTACGGTAGCGATAGCGATACAATTTATAAAGAGAAGAATAAATAAAAATATTGTATTTTCTTAGATTTTGCGCGAACATTGATTAATGAATTAAACAAATTTTATGCTGCTTACTATCGCGTTTATTTTGGTTTTGATTTTACATTTTTTTATTATTCCGACGTTTCCGACGTCTCTCCGTGATCACGATGGCTGCAAAGCTCTCGAAACGTCGGAATAATAAAAAAATGTAAAATCAAAACCAAAATAAACGCGATAGTAAGCTGCATAAAATTTGTTTAATTCAATAAAAATATTATTATTTTGTCTGGTAGCAAGTTAGAATACGAGTGGTTGGGCTGGATATTAATAACAACGATGCATTTTATGTGCATATGTTGAGAGTACTTGAACGTTGCATCCAATAAAATAATCTGGAGTGATGTTGAGTCGATCCAATTTGTTTCACGTCGCTTTAAGAGGCTTTATCTACATCGGTTTATTCCGTTGGTGCAGTATATGAGTATAACGCTTGTACGTGCTCTTTATTACTAACTTAAATAATAATTGATTTTATGTATTCACTAGCTATTTAGAGAATTTATTGTAATACGTGTTTTATGGTTGATTTGAGAGTTTATAGCTCTTCTCTGTGGGTCTCTATATCGTCGTTAATATAGCAATACGATTCATGGCAGTTAATATTTATTTACATGGGACACAGAATTATTTTTATTGAAAATATCAGGTACTGGCATTTAAAACTGATGTTTCTTATGATACGATAAATAGATCCCATGCCATAATATAAAAAAGTTTAAACAAATGCAATGTCAACGATAATATTTAACTTTGTCCTTTCGTTTAATAGATCTCCAAATTAATCATACTATTTACATCGTATGATCGCACATTTGCAATTTAATCTAACAATCGTTATCAACATTTATTTAAATTAGTTTACATTCTTAGTCGCATGATGTTTATATTTCATTGTTTTGTAAAATAAAAGGCATTTGCATTTAAATCAGTTTTGCAATCGATCGTAAATGAATACTTAAATCTTATGAATTGCCCTTGCAGGTGAACTGAACTTTCCAACGAACATTGCATCATTTTTGAAGTATTTAAAACCGATAAGGCTTATATTGATAATTGCCTATCGTATATTTGTCATGCAATTCCAGGTTAATATAACGGCGATAACAATATTTTTACTGCTCACTACGATAAACATCATTATCAACTTTTATTGATTCCATTATCGAGATTCGAATAGAAAGTACTAACTGGTCAAATTAAATTCGATTTCCCGCTATTTGTGGTAATTAAAGCTTGTTGCATTAGAATTTCCCTTACCACAAGTAACGTATATCTCCGTTAGGAAACATCGACCGATATACGATTTATATCAGTATTAATCTTGACGTTTTGCCAAAGATTCATAGAAACCCACATCGTCTGTGGACTTTATCATTATGAGGAAGTGCTCGCCCCCCTGTACACTTCAAAGTAATAGCTTCGTTTGTGAACCAAAATGTCGGAAGTTGTCAGCCTATGTAATGGAAATTTTGATGAGTTTTGCCAATCTGGGCCACACCGTCGTCCCCACGACTCAATGGCCCTTTGGTGTCTATAGCGGAACGTTTGTGATTATGTATCGACCTACCGTTGACCCAGAAAGTGCAATTTGCTTTCGTGTGCCTTTCATATGAAATTCGTAGTTTGTTGTTAACTCTATCTAATAAAGTTATTTTCCTTCGCGTACGCCTTATAGGGCTTTGTCTGTGACCTGGTTCTATTTTATTGATTATTTTAATATTAATTTCATTCATTTAATATAAAGGTCATTTGCCCAGTCTTCCGATCCGTGGTAGTACCACCACTTTCAAGTGTAAAGATCGGGAAGTGACTTAGTTGCGTTTCGGGATTAATTTGAAAGTTCCAACTACGACAGCTCCTTGCATATGCTTATTACAGTTATATAACTGCAAGTAGCAGTCGCATCCAGAATGCCGGCATAGTTGTCTTTAATCTAATTAAAATCCGATTTCAAGTTTATAAAACGTAATTACCTATAATTATAGTATACTTCGGCTTAAGAGCATTGACCAAGGTATTATCCATTTATTGTTGTACTGTTGGTAATACTTAAATAATATTATTTTATAAATAGCAATCAAATCAAATTGTCACGCCTTTTCCCACAGGGATAGGCAGAGAAAATGGAGCGCCACTTGCCACGATCCTGACACAACTCCCTCGCTTCTTTCACATTCACAATTCTCTTCATACAAGCTCTATGGTTATGGGCAACCTAGCTTTCTTGAGGATGTCTCTGATTTGGTCGGCAAACACCCTCCTGGGCCTGCTTCGTTTAACGCATCCATTTACTTTGAGATTTATAAATTATTTTCATCAATCTGCTTTCACTCATCCTTTCCATGTGCCCAAACCATAGGTAGAAGCATTCCAGGTATAATCAAGTTCTCATTATTTTATGTTTTTTAAGACAAGGTAAATTTCTTATAATCTAAATATTATATCTACATCTAAATAGATCTTAATAGATCTAATTACATCTAAATAGATTTACCTTAGTGCATTTAGTGGTAGCTAGTAAGTAATATGTCGCACAAATGCACACACATTCTTTGCTAGACTGAACATTATTATGCATTCTACGCTTGTTTGCAGATAACATCGAGATTTGCACAGCTGATTACTGCATATGTTTATTAAATCTGTGGGGTAGCTACACACGTAACATTAAATTCACTGCATTCTATAACAATATATTTTAATAATGGCAAAATCGTTATTTTTTTATTGGCCTCTCAGATCAGCAAGACTATAAGCTAGGTCTACCAGATTCGATCAATACATATCTACTACTGTACATTTATTTATATTTTTATATAATATTAAGTTACTTAAGCTTTATTTTATTGTTTCTCGGCATTTTACCTCGACCTACCTGATGGTAAGTATTAGTATAATCGAGGTCCAATAGTGCCAACAACTGAAAAAAAACTCAGTTCACGGCTGCCTCAGTCGCCGCCATTATTCCGGCCAAAAATGTGCTTGTATCATAGAAACATATATCAAAAATACAACGGTACCGGTTCTCTGATTTTGAACTCTTGCTCTCGGTTTGCGTGACCATTGTACTGCCACTTACACCCATCGATTGTTACGTTTCTAGACACAGTTTTTAAACCGTGGCGTGTCGTGGAATCTCAGCTATTCTTAAATTTGTAAGTACTTTTAGACAATATATTTCCATGCTTTTGAGTATATAACCTTGAATATAAAATAAAACAAATGCACACAAGAAGGTCAAAGTCATGAGGTCGTCTGTTACAAGAGGTTTTGTTTTTTCTCTTCTCAGAACCATTATAGAATTTATATATTTTTTTATTATTTTGACTCGACACATGACTGATGTTAACTGAGGTGCGGTCCATGAATAGAGGCACTGTGATGGCCTAGCTGGAACCGGCAACTTACAAGCTGATCCTAAAACGCCACTTCACGTTTTGGATACTTGTAAGTGGTGGTACTACCGCGGATCGGTAGACTGCATGGCCGACCATTTTCAACAAATACAACTTGAAAGACGGTTGAATAGTATGTAGAAAGAAATGATGTCTAGTAATAAAAGTCACACGAGCTTTTATATTTAGTGAGTTTTATAACCTTTTAATAATAAAATATGAACTCCGGAAGCTGTATATTGGGCGAGCTATAAAAGTAAAACATTTATCTTTGACTTGCTGCCAAGATAATGTTATCTTATGACTTTAATACAACAGTATTAGCCCTTATTATAATGTCACCCATTTATTTGTTCCCATGATGGAGTGACAGAATCTCATGAAAAATTAATTCAACAAGTCAAATTAAGTATTCAATGATAATGGAAAAAATAAATATTATTTGCGGGGTAATTATTACTCATTACTTCCTCAAGAAAGCTAGGTTGCGTAGTGCCCATAACCATAGAGCTTGTATGAAGAGAATTGTGAATGTGAAGGAAGCGAGGGAGTTGTGTCAGGATCGTGGCAAGTGGCGCTCAATTGTAAGCCTATCCCTGTGGGAAAAAGGCGTGACAATTTAATTGATTAATTTATCGACTTTAAAACAAGTGATAACAAGAAATGAAAAGCCAGCTAAAATAAGGCGACTGTTGTCTAGTAGTGGTAATATGGTCACGAAAACCAAGATCTCTCGGTTTAAATTCAAAACCACTTTCGCTGTTACCAATGTATTATTGAAACCACTAATCACGTGGTTTTCACGCCTGGCGACGGAGGGAATCGTAAGTAGAAATGGATCGTTGCTTTTAGTCGTCCGGCGCCCATGGAATTTTCCTTGGATCGTCAGGCAAGTCGAGGTCGAAGTCATCATAATAAAATAGTTCTATTTGGCATTTCCCCATCTTGTCATTATAAAAAAGAAAGTATTGTTCATGATTATGTCGTTACATGCTCATAATTATTCAGTATTTAAATTAGTTTTTTTCTAGTATGTGTATCGCAACCAATTTTTACAATTATCTACCATAAATATGTGCTTTGTGTGTATAATTAACTCGCGGAAATATTGGAGCGCGTGCCGATGCGCCTGCGCAGCTTTTCTCGTTTGAAGCGCATCTACCACATGTCACGTTAGGAATGTTGATTGATATTTTACAAAAATACTTTATCTAAAAATACATTATTAAATTGTAACTATAAGATTCGTGGCGTTAAGAGAAAGTTTAGGCTGACACAAGATACATCTAACTCACAACTTGTCAGTAATATTTTTGATTTCTGTTTTGTTTTTTCATTTCTAAACTGAGCTACCTACTAAACGTGCTTGTATTAAAGAAACTGGGCGACCAAAGTACACATATCAAAAATACATTGGTGCCGTAATTAAAACTGGGGCTTATGGTTTGCGAGTCTATTCCACTACCACTACTAGACCACGGTCGCCTTAAGGTTAGACACAAGATACGTATACATTATTACTTGTGTCTTTAACACTCGTCAGTAATCATAATCTCGCTTTAAGGTGTGAATCCGCCAAAGTAGTGCAGTCCGCAGACCGCGGACTGCACTACTTGTTTGTATACCGCATTAATATTGTTTCCAAACGTCATATTTATAATCTATAACTTAGCAAATGCTGATTGTTTCAATAGTGTCGCCTTGCACGGAATCAATCTAATACAAACTAGTAGTGCAGTCTGCGGTCTTGTTTTTTCATTTCTAAACTGAGCTACCTACTAAACGTGCTTGTATTAAAGAAACTGGGCGACCAAAGTACACATATCAAAAATACATTGGTGCCGTAATTAAAACTGGGGCTTATGGTTTGCGAGTCTATTCCACTACCACTACTAGACCACGGTCGCCTTAAGGTTAGACACAAGATACGTATACATTATTACTTGTGTCTTTAACACTCGTCAGTAATCATAATCTCGCTTTAAGGTGTGAATCCGCCAAAGTAGTGCAGTCCGCAGACCGCGGACTGCACTACTTGTTTGTATACCGCATTAATATTGTTTCCAAACGTCATATTTATAATCTATAACTTAGCAAATGCTGATTGTTTCAATAGTGTCGCCTTGCACGGAATCAATCTAATACAAACTAGTAGTGCAGTCTGCGGTCTGCAGTCGCCGGCAGAATCACACCTTTACTCTTAATTCATTATTTACTGATGGATATTGGAGATGTTTTTTTTTTAATTCGTATTATTGTGGCATTTAATAAATGTTTTTATCGTATCATTGCTTTTTACGTTATGTAGCTGAAGTATTGAACAAAAATACAATTGTCTATGGATGATTATAAACAGTCTACGGAATTACATAACACCGTCTGTCACGAGTCACGTAGGCCTTCAGTGACGATTTACGATACCTAGGTAGAGTACATGTAATTGTGTTAATGTCATTTTAACAGTTTATTGTTGCAAAAACACCGGATTAAATGTAACGTTTATCTTTTAAGTAGGATAAGTTGTGAAACTAAACTACGATTAGATTTCAAGTAAATTAATATAATAAATATATTCATGAATTAATTATATTTGAGACTCCCCATCTGCCTTCGACTTGCCTGATGGTAAGCAAGGGGAAGTTTAAAAGCGCCGACGACTGATAAAATCTTCAACATGCCGGCTAATGATTAGAAGAAGTTATATTTACGTCTTATGCCAGATTAAACTGGAGTTCTTATTTTTCATATTCATTTAGTAGTTCAATGGTAATTCTATGTCATTGTATAAAACGGTATTGTCACGCTTCAATTCCCACAGGAATATGCAGAAACAATGGAGCACTACCTCCCACTATTCTGGTATAACTCTCTCGCGTCCCACGCATCCACGATTCTCTTCACACAGCCCTGCTTTTTAAGAATGTTCCCGACAGGATTAATGCATAATCTTCGTTTTATCTTTTCACCCACCTCTGATTTATAAATCTCTTCTTAATCTCCATTCAGCTTTTAATATGACCCGAACGTAACGAAAGGAATTTGTAAAAAACCTATATTTAAATTGATTATAATTTAAATATAATCAAATTTAATATCTTTCAAAAAAAATTTGTCACGCCTTTTTCCCACAGGGATAGGTAGAGACGATGGAGAGCCACTTTGCCACGATCTAGACACAACTCTCTCGCTTCCCTCACATTTACAATTCTCTTCATACAAGCTCTAAGGTTATGGGCACTAGGCAACCTAGCTTTCTTGAGGATGTCTCCGATTTGGTTGGAAAACACCCTCCTGGGTCTGCCTCGTTTAACGCATCCATCCACATTAGATTTATAAATATTATGGTATTTTATCAATGAATCAATCAAATTGTCACGCCTTTTTCCCACAGGGATAGGCAGAGCGCCACGATCCTAACACAACTCCCTCGCATCTTTCCCACACAGTTAATAAAGACAGCGATATTTTAATATTACAATTATAACAGAATAAATATTTTAACAAGTTGAGTACTAATAGAGAGTGCTATTTTGTAAGTTTTACACTATGCTAGTTAATGGCAATTTGAAGTTGAAATTTTGTCGGTAACATAAAACATGCAATTGCAGCAATCTATTAGGTACCATCCACACTTAAAAATACAAAATGCTTGTTAATTATGACAGAAACCCGTTGTACAGTTTGACTTTACCATTAAGTTAATTAGACTAACTCTTCAAAATTAATGTTGGGAGTCATTTCAAGTGTACCGACAAGATAATGGGAAAACCTTGTATGTTTGATTTAATATTTACTTTTAGTTCTTAACTGTCTAAATATCATCTTTTATGATATTGAAATATATTATGATATACCTTATTAGACGAGTATATTCAACTCGATGTTTGAGACATAATAGATGATTTATCGCTCAGAACGCTTACTACGCTTCATGGGTCTTTGGACAAATATGAACACCATAGGCAAGGAAAGGGGGAATGTCTATGAGCTTTCTCTTCTTGGAGTAGTTTCATGTGGGACTGGGCGGGTATTCTCTGCCGCATGTCGGATGCATTATGGACTAAGTCCACAACTGAGTGGAATCCAGATTACAAAAGACATCGCGGTAGGCCCAAATGGTGAGATGGCGAGATGAGATAGACTCCTATACATGTGAATATAAGTTTGAGAAAAGCAAAGTGTCGTGAGTCTTGGAAAAATAAGGAAAGTCCTTCGCCCAACACTAGGAGAACTAAATTGACTAATAATAATTGTAAATTAGGTGTTTTTCGACCAAATCGAAGACATCTTCAAGCTAGGTTGCCTAGTGCCCATAACTGTAGAGCTTGTTTAAAGAGAATTGTGGAAGTGAGGGAAGCAAGGGAGTTGTGTCAGGATTAAAGCTAGTGAATAAATAAGCTATGTAACTTTAATAAACTAATGATGTTTTTAACGATGCCATCTGTATTTAAAGAACTGTGTTATAAAATAATATTTGATTTACAACATTAAGTATAAAATTATATTTATTTAACAATAAAACAAACATACCTATTTCATGGTTATACCTTAAACCCACAGCATTGAGAATATTCAAAGAAAAGTTGAGTTAGATGCGCAAGGTCCTTGTCGTTTACAGCCACTCGACTCCGATAACAAATAGTCATTATTTCAAGGTGTTAAAATATATTTGTTCTCTGTTGCAAAACCTAGTTGGCAGACTTGTTGGCATCGCATGTAATTTGGGTCAACCTAAAATTATATATTTGATAATATTTGTCCGATTACTTTAAAGTTTAAACTGTGAAGGCGAATGTAACATTATAGGTAAATATAATACTATCTCTATGTCAGATTTGATGTCATAAATTAAGTATGTTATCTTTTAATAAAATTTTCCTAATACATTTGTTTTTGTTGAGGTAATAAAAAAGTATTTACTTCACTTCACTCAGTCATAATTAGACGTTTGAATTTTGTTATGTTTTGATGTACTAGATTCTTTAAAGATTCCGTAAAGATTCTTTAGTACACGCATAGAGGTTAAAATGCATAAAACCTTTATAATGGCTGATCATACTCTTACGTATTGTAGGACAAACTTTAAAGTTATTTTAGGTAATAACTAACGGTTACATCCTGCTATTTATTTAAAATATTTATCCTCATTAGCAGGAAATCGTTGTTTGATTATCTTTGTAAATATGGATTTTAGTTCCTCAACGAAATGGCGTGATTTCTCTTTATCCCTACTAAATATATATTATTATTTATATTTCTATATTGTCACGCCTTTTTCCCAAAGGAATAGGCAGAGACAAAGGAGCGCCACTCGCCACGGTTCTGACACAACTCACTGGCTTCCCTCACATCGGCTATGGGCAATAGGCCCAACTTTGTTGTGAATGTCTTCGATGAAAAATGCGTGACAATTTTATTTCTATATTAAGCTAATAAATTGCTTATATCATAGACGACCAAAGTACATATTTAAGATACATTGGGTAAGTGGTTTTGAAGCCGTGGTCTCGGTTCGCGTCTACATTTTGATTGTACTTTATTATTGTCGTTCGTTATAATCTCAAAGCCGCTTTTATTTATGTGTAACACCGTACTTACACGAGACTATTAAAGTGCACACGATTTAGGGTAATTTATGGCTAGTCCTTAAGTTAATCTCTCTTAAATAAAATAATCTGTTGTATATTCACAGCCTCTAATCACCAGATTTGATTGGTATAGAGTTTAGGGCCCTGATTATCTTAATACATTGTGCCGACGAAAGAGCACTGAAAATGCATTGCTATTTGGCATTCTCGTAGGTAAGCGCAATCAACGTAGTTCATCTATCAGCTGAATGGTGAACCTGCTAGTATTTTATTATTGTGACTCGATATATGACAGCACCCCGCTTGATGTTAAGCCGAAGTGTGGTCCATGAATGAATGTCACTGCTACTACAATTCAATAACTGTGAGTAGCAATCACATCCACTGTGCCGGCCTAGAATGTCAAATACTAAGGCAATTTCACTACTTTTTCGTCGCCATAATGTATTAAGAGAATCGGGGTCCAGTTCTCATGTTGTCTACTTGTGTACGAACATTCTAATTTATGAGCGGTGATAACAAATAATTATACATTTGTTTATATTGTTATTGTGTTGACATCTGGCAGAGTACTGTGGCGTAATACCTGCAAATCATTATTCATATGTATTACGTTACGATAATACAATCATGCGATTTTTATTTATATATCTACTTAGAGTATAGATATAAATAAAGTTTGTATTAGTGCTCAATACAAACTTTAGACAGCACTGCACCGTCAGCAATGACAGCACCCCGCCTGATGAGCTGGAGTGGGCGTGACTGTTACTACAGTTGAATAATCCAGCATAGTTGTAACCGGCAACTTACAAGTCCCGAAACGCGACTGTCACTTTACGATCTGTACCAGAATAGGACCGAATCGGCGCCATTTTGTGACGTTTAACTCTCCAACCAACCACTTTAGTATGGTGTCTTTTTCTTTGCGGACCGTCAAGAAAAAGACCCCTTTAAATCATCCAAGTGAAGTTAGTCAACAGCCCATCCTATTCTTATTCTAATAATTATACTTGAAGTGGTGGTACCCGGAGCAAACATCCGCCTGTTTTTTTTTTAAATAGGTACAATGAAAAAATGATTGCAGCCATTTTATTTAATATTTATCCGGATAAATATTAATATCCTCTTATTCAAACGAGGACATAAAAGAGATTGCGCTTTGAGTAAATTCAAATATTTATATTAAGAGAAAGACGAGTCTCTGATATTTATTTGTTACGATTTATTAAGCCTCCGGGCGATCTGTCATCAACAAACGAAATTGAAGTTCCGGGGCTTCCGGAAATTGGAAGTCCTTACATCGTCACCCTATTTATTTTACCTGCAGGAGATCGTGAAAATTACAACTCTGCCACTGACACGTTATTAAATTTCTATTCTGATAATTCTAAAAGTAAATTGAATTTCTCTTTTTAGAATTAACAATATTAAGTTTGTTTGTTATATATTTATAAATCTGATGTGGATGGATGTGTCAGATTATAAATCTGACGAGGGGGTCGTGTCAGGATTGTGGCAAGTTTGTTTATTTATTTAAAAACTTAATGCACAATGCGAAAGATATTCTATATCAGTCAAAGCTTTAGGTTGTTGATCCTACGATGTGGATGAGCTTTACTTAAAATACAAAAATTATCGTGTTAGGTATGAATGTTTTAATATTTTTATTAAATATTTTACGGCTTATATTATTGCTCTACAAATTACTAACAAAATAGATAAGTTGTGCACATAGGTTAACTACGGTCGGAACTGAATTGTATTGTAGCCAAACAGGCAACCACTATGACTACTACTCAGAGCCTATGCACTCACGCCGAAATGTCTCTGTACTATATTTCAACGTGTAGTTTTTTAACTGATAAAGCTTCACGACGCTACAGTTGTCGCGTTAAAAGCAAATTGATTTTTTTCATCATATTTTAATTTTCTTTTATAGTTATAAATAGATTACTGGCAATACCCTAATCATATTTAATAATGGCACGTAAGTTTGTTTAAACATATTTTTAAATGTGTTTTCGCAATATGTTTCTGAGCAAACATTCGCACACGCGAGCTTTGCGTACGCAATCGCCTGCATCAGTGAACAACAAGGCGTGAGTGACTTGGCTAGTGGGTACAACGTTTTTCATTGGTGGAAACGATCGCGTGATGTTGTTTGGCGAGTGCCTACGTACGCGAGGCGGGAGTTTCCAACAGTTGTCTGATAATCTGACGATGACGTAGGCATAACCCACACGGGCATAGATAATCGTTAAACCTGTGTCCATTCGGCCAGAATTGATCGAAACAAACGAAACTATAATCGTATCTTTTAGGTGAATGAGTCAAATTATTTAAGCGATAACGTCACAATAAGTTCATGGGCAGTCATGACCAATATTCCGGTAACGTTGTTGTGACTAATGTAAAACTTATCGTAATGATATTTAAATATAATCTAATAGTCAAGATTCTGTTTTACGAGATCTTGGTGAGCTCATTGACTTAAAGATTCATATTCAAAAATAAATACAGTTACTTCCTACATCCTTTTTATATAAAATCCAACCGTTCATTCCTATACGGACTTCTTAATTTACTAAATGGAGCGTTACATTCACACTTCTTATGTAATAGTAAATTACATAAGCAATTACATTGTAGACATTGCATTAATATTTCTTTTTTAAATTTAAACGTAGAACTTTATTTTCTTAAATAAAAGCTTTCACCATTACTGCTTTAATTGTGTAAGTAAGTAAGTTGTAAGTGCTTAATTGTGTTGTAAGTGCTTTAAAAATTTCAATTGAAATAGAACTACAAATTTATGAATGGAATATCTATACTTTTATTTTTAAAAATGTTGACGCACAAACTTAACAGTTTTATTTTTAAACCGTTGACGGTGTATAATTCATTACATATGGGTGTGACGCGTCATACCATGCGATCACACCACCTCTATCGATCATTTTTTACTCAAACAAAATAGGATCTTATCATTTTTATATTATATCAAGTCCCAATCAAATAGATTTATTCACGATAAAAGTATTTTAAAATGATATAGATTTACCTTTCATTAAATATAAGTACTCGTCATTATTTCTGAGACTTAGATGAATCTAAATTAAATAAAGAAAGGTCTATGATAGGTCCGGATCGAAGGACCAAAACAAATTGTACATGAAGGAAAACAAGGTAGACGTAATAATGTTAACAAATAATATGTTTTTCATAAATTGTGAGAGCGCGCGATGACAATTACCTGAATTGCAATAGGATAGATAATGTTTTGGATTCTAATAAATAAATTATTTATTAACACCGATAATAACCTTCAACAATATCGATTCCAATTTAATTGCTTTAAACACTTACGTAGATTTTATTGATCAATTTTATTGATTACAATGGAAAGGACACGTGCACTATGGCTATAATTTAAGATTTAATTTTGATATCCTTTTATTGGGTATTAAAGCTGTATCTAGTTTAAACAATAATTTAATTTATCACCTATTAATTATCACAACATTGGATTATTTTAAGATACATTTTTATTTTATTCGAAAGCTCATAATGTAAAATGGCCATTTAAATTGTGGTTAGACAATAAAGAGTTTTTATTATTATTTTAATAGCTATGTAGACATGGAGAGAAGTCCATATAGCCCTCTTTATATTAATAGTAGTTTATATTTTGCTGTTCCATTGTTAAAAGTAAGGGGATTGTTTAACACAAATATGCTCTTCACCTTCAGAGGGTTACTACAACGCTTGTGCAAACAATAGCATGCACTCATAAAGGGATGATTTATAGAGGTGTCAACCATACGTGTTTGTTAGGGCTAATAATTTCATATCTAAAAAGGTATAACTACAATACAATAACTATATTTAGTCTTATGATAAAAACGGAACAGCTTGAGTCACTTCTCGGTCGAACCATGTAAACAATAGATTTTGTCCTTGCATCAAAAGTTTAATGACTAAGTAGATAACACTGCTTGCTTGCTTGCTTGCTTGCTTGTATGACATTGTAAAGACTATCAGGTTAATCCTCAAGTATAAGAGTACAGATTCATGCCGGAAAAATCTGTGTTTTACAATTGATTAGAGGGATTAAGATAATGGATATGATGTAAATATTTTTCATTTTAAAAAATGTTTCGGTCAAAATGTTCTTGTCATTTTGACTATGTTTGCGGATAGACTAAAACCTGAAACAATAGCTCTTCACCACCTGAATACAATTAAACCAAATGATATAATTAAAGTGATAAGAGATTCTAGTTTGAAAGAGCGCCGCCGTTTCATTTTCCGCTTATTAAAGAGTAGTATTATTTGCTTGTATGAAAATGTCAAATCTCTCTTTCCAGGTGTGCTTGGCGATATCCAGACAGATTTCAGTATCGGTGATGATAGAGCTGGACTCTTGCAGACTGTTTTTGTTGTGGCATACATGGTGTTTGCTCCCATATTTGGATATCTAGGAGATCGTTATTCGAGGAGGTACATCATGGCGTTTGGTGTTGCATTATGGAGTATTACGACTTTAGCTGGATCATTTATGACGGTTAGTACTTTCATAACTTTCATTATAACTTAATATGGTTACATCGGATAAAAAAGTTCTCTACTTAAATATCGGGTCATTGTTTTCTAATTGCCCTTTGGGTCACTTTTTCGATAAGATTCGAACTGGTTTCTTCAATAAAAGTGATAATAATATAAAAATACAATGAAGCTTTCTATATAGAGAATTTACTTATCAGCCTATAAATCATCATATTATAAGATAGTTCTTAAATAATTAATATGACAGCGCTGAGATTGGTGCAGTTATCTAATTAGTCGGTAACAAGTAAGAGCTTCATTAGTCATCGCATGCTATATTAAAACAATATACGACCGTGGTCTAGTGGCAGTGCAATGGTTACACAAACCGGAGAGCACGAGTTCGAGACCACCCACCGATACCAATGTATCTTTGATATATGTACTTTGGTTGTCCTGTTTCTATGATACAAGCACTTTAGTAGTTTATGGAATGCAGTATGGAAATGCAATTTTTTTTTTACAAATTCTTGGAATTGTATGACGTAATATTTATCAGTAAGTATTTATAGTAAACACAGCAACTATTTTTAGTTATAATAAAAATAGATGTTTATTTTGGTTTTATAATTCTTTGTAGAATTATAAAATCATTTGTTTGTGATGCAACATTCTTGGGTATTACGATAAAATAAATGACCACGTGGGAACAGTGCCAAGTCGTGTTACCATTAATTGTACGTTAAACCCTCAATAGTCTACTCTATCGTCAGCTGATTACGCAAAACGTAAAATATTTCGCAAGGTATTTTAAAATTGTTACGATAAATACATTTCTACTTAATGGTAATAGTAGCAATTTATAAATCTGGATGGATGCGTTAAACAAGGTTAGGCCCAGGAGGGTGTATTCCGATCAAATCGGAAACATCCTTAACAAAGCATCCTTAACCTAGCTAGGTTGCCTAGTGCCACTAACCTTAGAGCTTGTATGAAGAAGTTGTGTCAGGACCGTGGTAAGTGGCGCTCCATTGTCACTTCCTATCCCCATGGGAAAAAGGCGTGACAATTAGATTGATTAATTGGTAGACCCATGTTTTATATTATTGTTACCTACTTCTTTCAATAACTCGATAATACAAATGAATAGATGGACTCGTATTTCGTATGAACAGCGTATTTCTGATAGCTTTATTATTATAAGGAAGCTACATCTGATGGTAAGCAGCTTACGGTGGCCTCAATCACCGTCATTACACCAGCCAAAGCCAGTCGTGGATCACTTGAAGGATCCAACCTCAGATCATTCAATACAACGTTATAAGATTTATTACTAAAGTGTTTTTATCATAGAAACTGGACATTCAAAGAACATATATCAAAGATACATCGGTACTGGCAAATGGTTTTGTTTTGAACCCGCGCTCTCGGTTTTCGTAACCGTTGCAACACCACGGTCGCCCTAAAACACTGGGACCAATTTTCATTACTTACTTTTTTTACATTTCTATTTTTACATCACCTACATGGAAGCAAACGGGGGAGCCAAGGCACCTAGCGGTACCATTAGCATCACCACCCACAAAATCGTTTTTGCGTATATGACTAGTTCACTGTGATTCACTTGACCGTGTCGCTTTGTATGTCCAAAGAGGTTGATTGGATTGTCAAACAAAATGATTGTATTTGGTTATGGGTAACGTAGTTATTTTTTAATAGTGTTGCAGCTTATTTGCCTGTTACGATTTTGTTTTGTAATTTTTTTCTTTTATTGTGACACGACATATGACAGCACCCCGCTTGATGTTAGGCTGGAGTGTGGTCCATGAATAGATGTCAATGCTACTACATTTCAATAACTGTGAGTAGCAGTCACATCCACTATGCCGGCCTAGTTGGGACCGGCGACTTACAAGCTGATCCCGAAACGCGACCAAATCAATTCACAGTCCTATTTGGTCGGCAAACACCCTCCTGTGTCTGCCTTGTTTAACGCACCCATTCACATGAGATTCTTTTCGTCAATGTACTTTCACTCATCCTTTCCATGTGCCCAAACCATAACTATAACTATGTATAATTTCTCTTTTCAGACATTTCCCACATTCGCCTTCTTCCGTTGTCTGGTGGGTGTTGGTGAAGCGTCATATTCAACAATAGCGCCAACAATTATCAGTGATCTCTTCTTGGGTAATCTCAGATCGAAGATGCTGGCCGTCTTCTATTTCGCTATTCCTGTTGGAAGGTTAGTATATGTTCTGATTCACGATCAGAGCCAAATTGCAAATGTATTGTTTTGATTTCCTAGCAAGTTCAAGTTTAAAGAAGAAGAAGAAGATGACGATGAGGATTGTTTATGTAAGTAAAGAGTGAGTTTGCGGAAATAAAAATAATCTATGTGTATTTACCAAATTTATAAAAATGAATTTATTTACATCGTCGGATCAATATCCTAAAGGTTTGACTGTTAAAGAATCCTGCCAGTTTTTAAATTTATTAATAAAATATATTAATGATTTTTTATCGAGGCGACTGTGGTGTAGTGGCATGGTTACGCATACCTAGAGCACGAGTTCAAAACCACCCACAGGTACCAATGTATCTTTGATATGTGTACTTTGGTTGTCCTGTTTCTATGATACAAGCACTTTTGTAGCTTAGTATAGAAATGTAAATAACAAAATCAAAAATTAATTGAATACTGGAATTTATTTATTTTATTGTTTTTTATTTATCTTTATAGTGGTATGGGCTATATTGTTGGTTCATTAACCGCGTCAGCAGCAAATGACTGGAGATGGGCACTCCGGGTGACTCCTTTCCTAGGAGCCGCTGCAGTTCTGCTCATCGTATTCCTAATGAATGACCCGGAACGTGGTCAGGCGGAACACAGTCATATGAAAGCGACATCTTATGGTGAAGATCTGAAATCATTAATGAAAAAGTAAGTATATTTTTGACGACACGCGTGACGCACACCAGTCTGCCCGTCACAGGTTCGATTCCCAGTCGGAGCAGAGATTTACAACGTAGATTTTATTTATTTATAATTTAGATTGCATATTATAAATATTAGTTAATAAAAAAAGAGACATTTATTGCTTCTGGGTCTGATTGTTTAAGAGTAGTGGTAGACAGAGAGTTGGTGGTAATTTCCCCTTTATGCCAAACCGGAGCAGTACCGCAACATGCAGTCATTTAATTGCAGTAGCAGTCGCCTTTATTAATGGACCACACTCCAGTTTACCATTAGGCGGAGTTCTATCATGGGTCGAGCCACAAAAAATTACAAATCTAATTTCTAATTCTTTAACGGTATTTATAGTAAAAGTTTAATGAACTCGATTGCATGCCTCTGTTAATTGCCTCGATTGCATAACTCCTAATTAGTAATCATCGATTTAAGTTAGCACTTGATTTGGACCGAGGTTAAATTCTGATTATACTATATTTTTTCTTACTACAAGTAGTACAAGTTCTTCTTACAAGTAGTAAACAAACATGAAAATCACCATTTCCTATCCTCTTTATCTAAGCTAAATGTGTTTACTACTGTTTTATTCTATAGAATAAACATACACAATGTAAAAAAATGCACAAAAATGACTAAAATCACACACATATATACATTATTTTTATCAAAAACTATTTATATGGAAACGAAAAATTCACAAATAACAAATGTTTTGCCCCAATACATAATAAATAATAATAATAAATAAATAACCAAGTAATTCTTGGATATTTTTATATATGCGTATCGATTTGCTTGAGTAGTAATTGTTTTTTTTTTTTTCGTTAATCCGTCATTATGCCGGACGTTTGTTTACTACTTTTGTCAAGTAAGGAAAAATGTACTATAGTTTTATGAAGGACTTATTATTTACAGTCCATCATTTATGCTGTCGACGATCGCCTTCACATGCGTGTCTTTTGTTACTGGAGCACTGGCTTGGTGGGGCCCAAAATATATCTTTCTAGGGCTTGGATTACAGAATGATTCAATCTCCGAAGCAGAGTGAGTATTATTTAGGGAAGCAAAAAAGATAAAATATTTTATGCAGGATCTAAAATCAAGTGGTGGTGTCCAGTCTGCCGATCCGAGTAGTACCACCTCTTACAAATGCTCAGACCGTGAAGTGACAATCGCCTTTGGGGATCAGCTTGTAAGTTGCCGGTTCCACTAGCGGATGTGCCTGCTACTTGCAGTTATTTAACTGTAGTAACAATTATCCTTATTAATGGATAGCACACCAGTTTAACATCAGGCGGGGTGCTGTCACATGTCGAACACCAATCTTTGATCGGTGATCTACTAAAGTACCACTAAAATGTACAAATCTACAAACTCTCTTTAGAATTATTAATTTACATTTATTATACCGGGTGTAAATAGGCATAATTAGCAATCCTTTTCAACATGTTACACTACTAATATCAAAACGTTATTGCAAGCTTTATTATTTTAATAAAGCGCAATGCACGCGCTTAACGTCTATGGGGTGTGAGTTTAATGACCGCGAGCGCTATGGCAGGACGTTGCGCCCGCCCGAATCAATCTATTAACCATAATATTGGCATTGCTTGTATTATATATTTCAGTGATATAATGGTATAATATAGGAGTTGATATAGGACAAATAACTGTCAAAAATGAAAGAAAAAAAAGAGATTTATTTGTTTTGCTTTTATCGCATCAGCAGAATGTTAACAACCTCTAGTAGATCATTGGATTGCTCTTTGTCTATATACACCCGGTATAGTACATTATTTACACACGTGTAATCTAACATACACACACATACACAGAAAACCCGCCAATTCAATATGGCGGGAATGGCAGCCATATTGAATTTGTAACTAATTTTAACTATGAATATAGCGTGTCCTACAAGTTTGGTCTGGTGGCAATGTTTGCTGGAACCCTCGGCGTACCACTTGGTTCGTGGTTGGCAACCAAACTCCGATCTTCAATAGCTGATTGTGATCCGCTCATATGCGCCTTTGCACTGCTAGCATCAGCACCGCTAATCTTCCTGTCGCTGGTCGCCGTGCAAATAAATGTTGTGCTTACTTATATCTTAATATTCTTGGGAGAAATAACTCTGAACCTGACCTGGTCAATCGTTGCTGATATGTTACTGGTGAGATTTACTGCCTTAATTATCAAGCAGAAATCAGCCACCGGTAAAGAAAGCAATTATTTTAGTAATAATGTAATTTTATTTAAATAAAAAACAATATTCCGATGAGATAGCTAATGATATCATTATATTTACATTATATTATATAAGAATTGCTTAACATGGCGCTTTAAATTCATAAATTAGATCATAAGCATCTTTTTTGATAAAACAGCTTCTGCTTATAATTTCTAATAGCAGTCACGTATTGCACTCTTGACACTTACACAAAAACATTGCCTACTTACACTAAAACATTACCTACTTACACTAAAACATTACCTACTTACACAAATCCACTAAAATTCAAACTCGTGCTCAATCTGTGTTGTACACTTAGGTGGATGAGATGGTCGCAGTGTCAAACATCCATTCATAGCCCGACATTTTTTTTATTGTGACTGTTTATCCGTAGTAGCAGTTGCCTCCATTCATGGACCGCACTCTAGCGTAATATCAGGAGGGGTGCTGTCATATGTAGAGCCTCAATAAAAAAAACAGAAACAATTATTAGTTTAGTTGTCAGTACATCCATACTATACGTGTGACCCGCTCATGAAGTTTCGTATAAATTAATAATCACGTTTGAAGGAGCAAATTGCCGTTCTTTATGGACACTATAAAAAACAACAATTGTTTCTTCGAATGTAATTATTAAATTATACGAAACTTCGTGAGCAGGTCAAATGTCAAAACGGCAATCTTAGCATGCCGCTAGTATAACAATAGCTATACTAATGTCAGTACCGTGGTTAAGGCGACTGTGGTGTAGTGGCAGTGCAATGATTACGCAAACCGAGAATACGGGTTCAAAAACCACATGCCGGTACCAATGTATCTTTGATATATATGTACTTTGGTTGTCCTGTTATTATGATACAAGTTCTTAAGTAGCTTAGTATAGAAATGTCAATAAATAATAAAAAAATGTACTTGTAAAAAATGTAGATATTTCTTTACTAATATAGTAAGTTATAAATCTTTTGTCAATAGTTTTATGGTATTTGCTAATATCATCTTCCCGTCCCGGGATGTTTCTTAGCATATTTTTATTTTATTTTTTTACACATTTATACTAAGCTACTAAAGTGCTTGTATCATAAAATCAGGACAACCAACGTACATATATCAAAGATACATTGGTACCGGTGGGTGGTCTCGAACTCGTGCTCTCGGTTTGCGTAACCATTGCACTGCCACTACACCACGGTCGGCTCAATAGAAAGACACCATCGTCAACCTTTTTATACAAAGCAGATTTAGTACACGGGTTCGACTTAACAGAGTGTCATAAAATACGTGATTGTAAAGGCATGTTTGCACGTTAAGGGTATCGTTTATATTTGGCGGCGTGACGATGGCATCTGGCGTTATTGGCGTACCTCTCGGATCATGGTTGGGCGCTGCTCTAGTGAAGAGGTTCCCACGTGCTCATCCAGTTATATGTGGCATTGGGCTACTGGTGTCAGCACCTCTGATGGCGCTGTCTTTGTTATTAGTCGAGGGAACAATGTTGGCGCCCTTCGTTATCATGTTCTTCGCTGAAGTGTTCCTGAATCTCAATTGGGCTATCGTAGCTGATATGTCTTTGGTAAGATTTGGCTTTCATTCTGTCAATGATATGCTGCTCCTTATTTCTATTCGATTCCTGGTTTATTAATTATATCGTGCTGGGTAAATTTAAAAGGGATTTTTGTCTTATATTTTTATTTTATTTTGACGTCATCTAACCTGGCTGGTAATCAGAGGTCTATAGCGCGCTGGTGACAGAAAAAACCTTTTGATTTTAACCAGTGTTTCAAGTCAATATCATTTTCATATAACTTATCCTTAATACATTATTACTATATTATTAAAACATTTTGTGTAACAAAATTGGTTTAGATATTAATTTAAACCTCTATAAATTGACTGTTGCTTTATAGACCTTATTAATGCTGTAAAATAGATTGAAGTACATAGGAGCCATAAAAGGTATTATTGAATTTTGAGCGCATCCCGCCTAATTTAAAGCTGGAGTGTGGTTCATGAATGGAGGTGATTGCTAGTACAATTCAATAACTGTAAGTAGCAGCCACATCCTCTATGCTGGCCTAGTTGGAACCGGCGACTTACAAGCTGATCCCGAAATGCGATTAGGTCACTTTACGTTCTGTATACTTGTCTACCACAATAATGTAATTTAAATCAAAGTTCTTTATTTTAATCAAATATTAACGAAGTCCTCTTTGTCTTACCCATAGGATACACAGTAATTTAAATATTAATATGCGATAAAAAAAAATATTTAAAGTTAAATAACATCTATAAAGTATAAGATGCTAAAAACAAATAATCTAACAACTATTTTAAGAGTGGTAAAAAACACATTTGGTGGTCATCATTAGTCAGTGACCACTTTTCAGTGAACAAACCGTAGAGAGACGTGAGTTTCGGAATCAGCTTAAAAGTTGTCGGTTCCAACTAGTCTGGCATAGTGGATGTAATGTGACTGCTACTTACAGTTATTTAACTATAGCAGTCGCTTCCATTTAGGCCTACACTCCAGTTTAACATCTGTCGGGATGATTTCCTTTGATTTACTGCATTATTTATTAATTTGTTAAAACCACAAACTTATCTCTTACACCATAAGCCAATTTTGTATCGCAAGAATTTCATGTCATTATAAATTGCGGGGCGCGGTCATGCATGGGAATGGGTTTGTCATGCTTAAAGCATGCATTTTTAAAATCAGATTACCTTTTAGCACAATAAAAATGTATTAGAAATCTCATTGGAATATTGATAAGAACGAACAAAGAATGTGCTAACGGGTGGCTGATTTCGTTTATTTTAATTTTGTAGTGACATCTACTGATAATTGTGTGAAACTCTTCATCTTGAAGTACACAACAAATTCATGTTAACGTTGTAATTGATGCAAACGCGCATAGATGGCGCTGATTCAATTTCTCGCAATTTATTCTTAATAAAAATTGTATTTTCGCCTAAAATGTGACAAGATAAAATAGTAATAATGAGTAAGAGATAAGATTGTTTTTTGAATGACTTAGTTTTAGACTATTTAATTTTTTATATACGGCTCTGTACATTGAACTGAATTCAAATTAAACTAATATACATGTATTCGTCTGTTTACCATACCATATTCATTGACTCCAAAGTCGGGCTTTACTCGACTTTGGAGTAAATTCTATTTCTCATGGATTACCCGCTTCACGGGTGACCACTTAATCGCGCTGAAATGTCCAAATTGGAATACAGAAATTATTCTCACAAAAAAAAACGTTTACCATAGCCGAAATGTGCATACCCGTATAAGTATTTTTAATATTGTTAGATGAAATAAAAGTTTTTTGCCGCTTATTGCGTTTGTTTTAATTAGAGGATTTGATAGCCTTGCGGCCGTTTTTTTATTTCATTATACAATTTTTCACAATTCCTTAGAAAATACTAGCTAATATTGTTTTTCTGTAAATTAATTTTTAGTATGTCGTCGTGCCGCCTCGAAGGTCAACGGCAGAAGCTTTCCAAATTTTAATCTCTCACATGTTCGGTGATGCCGGAAGCCCGTATTTAATAGGTGTTGTAAGTATTTTTTATTGTTATTACTCTAATATAGTAAGAATATATGAAAGGGTGGTATTTTATACAAGAAGCAAAATGGAGAAAAATAGGAATGACATAGCTAAAAGAGTGTTCGTTGAATAAATCGAGAACATTCTTAAAAATGTTCTGCAGTGTAAAACTTGTATGAAGAGTATTGTGTATGTGAAGAAAAAAATAAGTATAGGGCAGGTGCCTAAGAAGGCCTACGTCTGTCGTCAGTGAGCTAAGACGTATGCGGTTTTACCCAGTGAGGGCCGAGTACTCTGGCTTGTAAAGGATTGTGGGGGTGTAAAAAAGCACTCTGGCTTGTATAAAAAGGAAGAGGAAAAAGGAAATGGCTAATACTTAATTAAATAATTAACAAGTGGTTATTATCTTTTCCAGATCTCAGAAACGTTAAAGCGATCATTAACTCCTAGTTCGCAAGAAGAAGTGACGTCATTCGTCAAATTCAAGTCACTACAATATGCGCTATTCGTTACGTGTTTTGTTGAAGTGCTCGGCGGCATATTCTTCTTAGCAACAGCAATGTATATTGTACGTGATAAAAATAAGGCTGATAGAGCAATAGCAGGTTAGTTTTTGAACATTAATTTACAACTAATGTAAAATTAAGATAATCTTTGCTCTTGAGTGTAGTGTAAACGTTGACTTTAATTTGGGGGGATTCCTTAGTCGATTCCCACAAGGTTAGACAAAGACAATGTATACATAATTTCGATCTAAGTCATAAAATAATCCATAAATTTACAACTTTTTCATAAATGGGTAATTTTTAAAAGTGTATAAAGTAAATTTATACAATTTTAAAAATTATATCACAAAACAAGTAGGAATAATGTCAAAGTAAATAACAGACCGACCATGTTCTAACAGTTAAGTTAGAAACAGAGAGAAGCTTTCTGATTGGCTCATTAGATGTCAAATTACTCGTATAGTACAAAACAATTCGAAACTGTTACCTTGAACGCGGGTCACTTTTGTTGCGTATTTTGACACTTAACGTGTGAAAGCTACACGCCCATACACTCTGTTGCTGGATGCCCAGCAACCGGAACGTATGAAAAGGCACTTAGAATTTCATAAAATTATCTAAATTGTGTATAGAGGGTAGGTAGTATTGAGTCAAAATTGACAGAAATGTAACTAGTTCAATCTAAAGGACATCATTCATTTTGCGCTTTTATGTACTACTTTTGTAATGTCCAATGGTGAAAAACTATATAAATGATATTTGATATTTGTATTGATGAAACTAATAACATTGTGCAATTGACTTATTTGGAAAATAAGACAATGGATTTTGTATCGTCTGTCAATCACAAAGACACGCCATATTAATTAATCGTTTTGCACACCTAAACTATGCAAAATAAAGGATAAATTACATTCAACTGTAATCTTCGTACATCAAACTATTTAAAATGTATATGCAACTGTTAATACTATTAAGCCCAAGTCCCCATACAAAATGAATGATGTCCTTTGTAAAAGGAAATAGCTCATTGGCTTTATGCTTATTTCACTGGCAGATACTTGCGCCTGTCATCCACTCGCCACAAATAATATTGTTTATACATTTCACTGGTACTATTTGTATTATATTCTACTTGACTATGAACAATAGCCCAAATTCTCTTAAAACAATATGGCGTCGATAAAGCAGTGAAATTGCTACGCATTACTGTTTGACATTGTAGTGTATGAGCGACACACACACACACACACACACACATATATATATACGTACTATTACTAGATGTACGTGACACAATCTCGGGCGTATCGGCAGTACACGACTGCCCCTCGACAAGGGCGAGCCTGTGATTACAGTATCAGTGTTACAACTGCATGTTACAGACATCTTCGTAACCAATCAGCGATTAACTAATCGTTGATTGATCACTTGCGACCGCCATAATGTATTATATTACGCTGCAACCGTGGTGTAGAGGTAGTGCAATGATTACGCAAACCGAGAGCACTGGTTCAAAACCACTTGCCGGTGGTACCTTTGATATATGTACTTTGGTTGTCCTGTTTTTATGATACAAGCACTTAGTAGCTTTGTATAGAAATGTAAATAATAGAATAAGAGAATCGGGGCCCTGTATGTACGCAAACATCCAAGCTGTGCCTGCATTCAAAGAGTCAAGTAGGAGATGATATTCTCATTGTTTCAGTTTCAACAAAAATAATTTAATATCTGGTGAGTGTTTAATGTAAGTTGACGCTTACTGTGCTCGAAATAAGGCTTATTATTCTTCGCTTATGTTCGTTTATATTGCATTCATGTGGAGAAGGTTATCATTTAAACTTTAATTTCATTCTATTATTTTACTAATTATTATTAATTACGATAGCTTGATTTATTATCATGGCGCCTAACTATTCTGTTAATATAGTTTTTTTAGCCGGCATAGTGACAGCGACTGAGGCAACCGTAACCTAAAACGGTTCCTTTCAGTCGTTGGCGCTCTTAGGTCTTCCCCTGCTTACCATCAGGCAAGTCGACGTCAGATGTATCGTTTGCATAAAAAAACAAAATATGCCATACAACAAAGTTATCCTAAAACGTTATCGTAGTGGCGGTCGACCTGCCGTCGAGGCCGCGAACTCAGGCATATCCAAAATCACCAAATCCTGTGTATAAGGATGGGGGATAATAATCCTAATAAAAGAGATGGGGGAACCACACGTTGAGGAAACTCGGAGGACACTTAACAATGAAATAATAATGACACCTAAATAATTTTTTTTTTGTTGAGAAGCGACACCCTTCTTTGTCTTGCCTGATGGACGGGCAAGCAAGAGCACAAGAAACTAAAAAAGTATTTTGTTTACGTTGTATCAGTCACAGTCACTATGCCGGTCAGAGCCTAAAGTGGTTTTACTTTTGTCGCCATTACAGCCTATAGCTACAATATTGTGATATTGATTTTATGGCATATTGCCTAACCAACATCTTATTTACTGCTATACTTACTATTATATGTTTTATGCTACACTCTGTATTGAGATGCTTTATATATAATACGGTGCCTGGTGCCCACCTGTCCTCGGACAATTTATTTCTACCAATTTTCGGTTAGGTAGGTATCTAATTTGGTGTTGGCGAGATAAGTTCCTTGTTATAATCTTAATCAAGTAGTTCACCGAAATTGACCATCATTTAATATCGTTGGACTCTATATGGGTCTTTATAAATACAATTTCTGTTTCATTTTTTCCCAGAAAACGAACACCGCCACGCGGAGCCCTCACATAGCAGTGCGCAAGTATTCAATGCAATCAACGACAGCACTTCGGAATGAGGAAATAATAAGTCTGAAAGTCGGTGATAGATAAATTATATTTGGGGAAACAAATCGCCCCATTTTTTTAATCACATTGTCAAAAATGTCAGGTTTAAGTCCAGTTTCTTAAGTGACATGCGTTACTATTGGTTAGAAATTACTGATCTGCCATAGGCTTATTGTCCACCAATCAGCTTAATAGTAAATTTTAATTGGTCGTTAGATTATCGACCGAGAAACCGGGAGTTTAATACAATAATGTTATTTGGATAACAGCTTTATTTATTTGCTTCTTAAGTTGATTGCAAGTTTTATAGTCAATTCATAAGTTATAATGCTCTATTTTAAATTATCTATGATTTATTGTAAAGTAATATAAAATGATAAACTAAGAAAAATATCTACTTACAAAGTACTTAATTTCTTCTAAAACCCGATTTCGCCATAACTTTTCTTTTTAAAATGATTTATTCCATGTAAAATGTCCTAAATAATTTGTTTGGATTAAATTTACATTTGCTGCGCTTTCTGAACGTCGATTTAACTAGGCCAGCATAGACATTGCGCCTTTTTTGTCGCACCATGAACAAAACGCATGGTCAACCTAGACCGTGTTTCGTAGTCTGATTAAGCGATTGGTGAAATCGGTTATAATTTTCTTCATTCCTTATTCTCACTATAAAAATATTAAATTTAGTTTATAATTCGATTAATGTTATTGTATTTTTGACATATAGAAAGACTGATTCTGTAGCTTATAAGAACGTGGGTGTGTGTGATTAAGAGGCGTCATTAGGGACCAATGCAACTTTTCATGTCCATTAATTTTTAACCTACATTTTACTAGCCAAGAGACCAAAATGTCGAGATGCAGACCGAAAATTGTATTGAGATTTTAATAAGCTGCTGTATAAAAGAGGGTGTAATAAAGCTCTTTCATATTTAGCGGTAATAATAATCTAATGCAGCCTTTGCAATTACCAAATCATTTTGTAAGCAAGGGTAATCCAAGATTATAGGATTGGGAGACCTGGTAAAGAATTCCATTTGTCTATTGTTCAACAGAGAAAGGACGCGCCGAACCATGAACCATTAAGTTAGACTGTTCGGACGATTCGGTTGACAAAATGCTTCTCCCGACCGTTTTATATTGCTAATATAAATGAGTTTATTATTATGTTTAACGTTAAAATGTTATTTAACAAATAGTGTTAATTTAAATTCCTACTTTAAACATCTAATTGCATTTAATACATACAACCGTGATATAGATGCCGGCAGAAAAAGAGCACCGACTATCGAGCTGCGCAGCATAAGGATGGGCTAATAAGAAGAGCGCTACGACTGCGGTCTGCTGTCGAGCTCATAATTAATAATAATAAAAATTAAAGTAGGTATTTAAATTTAAATTTGTTAAATAACATATTAACGTTAAACATAATAATAAACTGATGTATATTAAAAAAATAAAACTTACAAAAAATATATTTTTTAGACTTTATCAGACGTTTTCAAGTTAGCGAAAAGTTTTGTTGGTTTCAAATTACAAAGACTGCCTATTGGTGTACCAAATGTTACCGGTAGAGTTACAGATATGCGTTATTTATTGTATCAGTAAAATACATTTTAATGAATTTTGTATTATATCTTGTTAGATAGGTTAGGAGTACGCTTTAGTACGACAAATTGGGATTATTTTTAGGCACACTGAATGTTAGCTAGCGCGTATTAAGCTTGTGATATTAATACAAGGGATTTTCAGCATTAACGTAATAGGAATAAAGTTTCATCCTAGAATAAGTTATGTATTAAATAAATCGCCTATAAATGGTAATACTGCATCTCAAATTTTCGTACTAAAGCCACTGATCGGGTCCATATTTCTTATGTCAATTAATGTCAAAATGTATATTTTGTCTCTAGCCTCAGTAGCTTTATTTATATTATTTAGATTCAGTGCCTTTTCACACGTTACGGTTGCCGGATAACCGGCGAGAAATGTATGGGCCTTACGCCGTAACGTGTAAAAGCTACCGTACAAGCCCTCACCGGGCATACACCGGTTACCCGGCAACCGGAAAAGGCACTTATTGTATAGTACAGTCTGTCAAAATACCGCATGATCATAGCTTGGCGTGAATTTTCCGACTGTACTTTTTGTTACAATTGACTTATTTATTTTACACAATCATGTTCCTTTTATCTATTTGTTGGTTATGTAATTATAAATGTTTTTTTGTGAACCAGCCTAGTATTCGTACAGTTAACGTTCACACTTTTATTACTTATCTCACTTATCAGCACCGAATCAAAAGATCCAATGTAGCATCAGCATTTCAGATTGAAATAACTTTAAAAGTTACAGTTTTCATGACTTTGTTTACAACTCATTTCACTGTATTAGGTCTCTTAAACTTACCTCAAGAAAGGTATTTATATTAATTGGCTTTTATCCAAATATAATATTGTAAAATTAAATCATTTTCGCATTTTCCTTTTAGGCTAAGAAATATCACTAATTAACTGGTGTATAAGTTCTTCATATATTTATTAGGAAATATGTGTATATATAATTATAATTAGCGCCTCGACATAAATCGATAATAATAATTGTTAATAGATTGTGTGCGTCCAACTGTACAGAATATGAAGACTGAAAAATTTGGTTAAATAAACAAATGTAAATAAAGTATAATGTATGATTGAATATTATGTATGGAAGAAATGAAATATTAAAACAAGATAATTTATTTTCTTTTTATTGTTTTATTTCAAAATATTATTCATAACAAAACATTGCTTCTATCAACATTATAACAATAAGAATATCAAAACCGATCCATTATAGCCCTGGAAATCCTGCGCATAAAAACAAGACTTACAAACTCAAAGCAGAATTGAGACGGTGTTGAGCTATATAATATAGACCTGGAAACCAGATGACATTTTTGATACAAAATGATTTTGAAATATCAGTGATATCACCCTGAAATTAACTTGACTCTCAAGAAATGGGTCTATTGTCTTTTATTATATTGAGATGAAATAGTTGCGTATTTTATGGTGGTAACCAAGGGGAGGTCCAAGAGCGCCTGAAAAAAAAACGTGTCTCATGCCTTAGTCACAGACACTATATCAGTATACAGGGTGCCGCGAGACCAGTACAGCAGTTACCGGCTGCTGATTTCAGGTGGCATGCAGTCATATATCGAACCAATTTGAAAGAAATGCCTTTCTGCTGAAGATGTCATGTGTTCTCTCCATCCTATAGCCTTGAATCCTTTGAGGGATGCGTGAATTAGCATCTCTAGCGCCATAGTGATTGGGGCAGCCGTAAAGACTCGGTTTTTGCAGTTGTCGACTCTCTTGGATCTCTTCTTGCTTACTATTAGGCGGGTAGAAGTCATGTGTCGAGTCGCAATAAAAAAGAATAATAATGGACGATTTCTTCCTAATACGAAATTATATTAAAATTGTACAACTACTCACAAAATATAATTACTGCGAAATTTTATTCTCTAAGCACAGCTAAACATTAATATGACTAAGATATACTGACTTCTTCGAGTATGCATTTCAGTATGTCTGGCTTTCCGATATTCCTATTAGTATTAAGAAAAGACCAAAATTAATAAAAGGATATTTTTTACCTCTAAATTATTACGTGAAGATCTAATTAAATTGGCATACGACTAATGACAAAAAGGAAAAATCAAAAAGCCAACCAAACTAAAATATTGTTCTTTCGAAAATTAGTTCTATTTATATTTTTAACAAAACTTAAAATATCCACAGCCAAATTAAACCGTGCGAATAAAGGCTAGATAGCATTTGCATTCGTATCTGAATAAGATAACGCACAAATAAGACATTAAAACCACACAGCAACAAGGATCTTAATGAACGTGGTCACAAACGGAGCTAACGCCGCCATTTTGTAAATAGCCCATATTTGACAGGCTTATAATATTGCATAGAAGAGTATGATCGTACTAATGTCAAAAATGCAATTCAACATTTGCATTTTTTAAATATCTATACTAAACGTGCTTGTATTATAGAAACTGAGCAACCGAAGTACGTATATCAAAAGGAGACCGTGGTGTAGTGGCAGTGCAATGGTTATACAAACCGGGGAGCACGAGTTCGAGACCACCCACCGGTACCAATTTATCGTTAGTATATGTACTTTGATTGTCATGTTTCTATGATACAAGCGGTTTAGTAGCTTAGTATAGAAATGTAAATGAAAAAATATACATCGGCATGCGGTTTTAGACCGGAGGCTCTATTTGCGTGACCATTCCAATAGAAGCGATGTCAGAGAAGTTGTATACTTATTTTGAAAATAAGTAACTTTTCTCCGAAAAGTTGGGAAAATGTCTACAGTTGGTAACCCTACATAGCACATCTGTACACTGGCAACCACGATCACTAAGATCATTGTCGCATTACAACTGTGTACTCTGCATACGTAGCAAATGGGTATTTGCCTTCTTTTGTCGGTATAGTGACGGCGACTGAGGCAGCCGTGAACAAACTCGGTTTTCTCAGTCGTCACTCTTGGACCTCCTCTTGCTTATCATCAGGCGGGACGAGGTCAGATGTCGTGTCACAATAAAAAATAAAGAAAAAGTCAAATGTTATATACAGATCAATCGTCAGATTCAATATTAAATACTTATGTAACATTTTAGATTTTAGCTCATACAGTTATATTCACGAATTAGACTGCAATATTAAATAGGTTTTTAAAGTCTATACCTAACTATAAACTTGCTTCAAACGAATTAAAGTATGCATATTAAATAACATTGATATTAATAACTAGTGTTTATAAAAAATAAAAATCCGTACTTTTTAAAGCTTACAAAAGCGTCGTCGGAATTAAATGTCTTTTTGTTGTGGCTTGACATATGACAGAAACCCGCCAGGTGTTAAGTTGAAGTGCGGTCCATGAGTGGAGGCAATCGCCTTACACAGTAGTTAAAAAGGCAGCAGTCGAATCCACTATGCCATTGGAACCGGCAACTTACAAGTCCATACCAAAACACGATTAAGTAACTTTATAGTTTGTACACTTGAAAGTGGTGGCACTACCACGGATCGGCATAATGAGCCAAATATCAGCCTACCACTAAGTGATCAATAAAATAAAATAATGCAGTGGAACTTATCCAACTTATCGTGACTCAGATCCGAAATTAGTATAGTTTAATTAACTGAAATTAACTCTTAAGAAATAAATGAGGACAAGTCATGTTTGACAATCATCGGTGGGTATATTACAAAATAATAATAATAACTACAAAATAAACATTATAAGACCCCTTGGGTACACTAATTCTAACAATAAATGACAATAGTATATAAACTAGATAGATCTTTGCAATTGTGGGAAAACACCATAAACTCAATTTACAATATGTTTTTAATAATTAACAAATAAAAGTTAATAATAATACCCTGTCCATTCGTTTATTTTCTTTATGACACCCACACCTATGAATTAGTTTTTTTTGTATAATGTACCACAGTAATATCGTACTTTATTGACAGGAATGTACTTTAGTGAAGTGCCCTGTGAATTACAACCACAGATTATAAATCAAAATGAAATTTAAAAAATCGATCATTATGGTAAAAAAATATTAAACGCACGGAAAATGAATCGCGAACTTGATTAAAGAGGTAACACACCCGTTTATTTTAATTTCGAATTTATTTGACATAATGGATGCGTCATTAGATGAATTAAAAATAGATTATTATTTTAAAACAACTGCCTCCTGGCTAGGTAACGTGTAAGGGCGTCTCTAATTTCGAACTGTCAAAAAGAAATCAAACGAATGGACAGGGTATAGCGCACTTCAAGAATCTAGTATTTTGCAAATTTTCTGGCATTGTAAAATTATGTTTTGTTTTAGGGCCGAGAAATTTAGGAATTCAAAGCTCTTACATTTTTTAAGTAGCTTTTACATATCCAATACTTAGTATTATTGTTGTACAAGTATAAATTAGTAATGAAAAAGTGGATAGAAAAATCCTGCGCCATGCATTGGTAAAAGTTAAAAAGTAAGCTATACGCTTGAGTCGAAATTCGTCTATCTTTTTAACTTTTATCGTGCAGTTATTTTAACTGCTAAGACCCACGTCGCATATTGCTGGGTTATTATCGGCAATATATCTATCAAATAATTCTTGACAGGTAACTGAGTAATCACAAATTATTATATACATTAATTTAAAAGGTAACAATATATACTAAAACAATAAAATAACATTAGAAATTATTAAATGAATATTGAATTAAAAAAATATAATTATCATTTAGATACTATTCATTATTACATATATTTAAAATAGTGGTTAGGTTAGTTTGCAACTGGTCTCGCAGATACTGGGGCTAGTTTTAATTTTTGTAGAGCTGTGAGTGAATTTACACATATGGCCGTCAGTAGGATATTCAATATTTATTGCATTTCTTTCAACTTCTATTATATAAGTATGCGCTATCTCCCTAATACATCACCTTTTCCGTAATTAGTATAATTGTAAACAAGGTGTGGATTTTTTTAATATTGAAAACGAAGTAAGATTTTTTAAAGACAACAAATTTTGGTTCCATACCCGCCCTATAGGCTGGTAAATCCGCCACTGATGAAAATAAATCGCTTTTTACTTTCTTCATACATGAAATGTAATAATAATAAATACAAAGTCAGACCAGTTTCAGACCAACCCTGTTTTTTAATTATTGTTCATTAATTAATGCAAATTTGAATGAATGCTATCTATGGTCTATTAAAAAATATTGGATACTGTCAGGTGCCGATAATGAAGTACGTTTTGTGAGAAGTCAACGTAGTTTTTTAATACTGCTTTGTAAAAATGTTAAAAAAATAGTTACGATAATAAACCACCATTTATATCATCATTATCAGCAGCAGCCAGAAGGCGTCCACTGCTGAATATAGGCCTCCCCCTTAGAACGACAAGATGCCAGTTGCATCCACTGGTTATTTGTGACTTTCACTATATCGTTAGTCCACCTAGTGGGAGGCCTACCTACGCTAAGGTTCTAGAGTGGAGGCCACGAACCGGAAGACGCAACATTTATATAATTAATTATGATTGCGTCATTGACAACAATGGTTCTATTATGGTTATATTAAAAATAAATGCCAATAATAAAAATTAACCTAAAATGGCACAGAATTAACTTAAATTATTATTTAAAATGAGGTAATTAAAATCACAAAAATAAAATATTTTAAAGGTCTGCAATGCACTTTTTACAAAACCCAAGCAAAAACGAAAATATCTTTTATTAAATATCTAAATCTTAAAATAATAGGCAAAACTTATTGTTAATTTTTAATGTGGCTTGACATATGGCATCAAACCATAAATTATATATAGTAAGGGAACGAGCTAAATAAACGCGCACGGAATGCAGTTGTGACGTCATGGTCACGTGTATATTATGAATAGTGAAGTAAAATGCAAAATGTCGATAACAATAAAGACACACTTTTCTTAAAATGCAAATAGATTTTGTTATTAAAAATTATAAATGTGTATTTAATTGAAGTATAAACATTAGGCAGCAACAATTTTTAATAAATTATGTATTAATTTAATTTTGAGAATAGTGAATCCATGTTTTTTTTTTCTTCTTCACACATTTTAATTACGTTTCTAATAATGATTCTAGCCTGACAACGGATGACGACTCTCTTTTATTCAATTAACTTACTATTTTTTCAATAATCAAACATAGAAAATATGGACACTTTTTATCGATATTAAATGACATCGCCGAGCTATGAGCGTCACTAAAAGCGGCCACTAAGATACGGGTGGTGGTTGTTTCACGCCCCACCGCACCTTAGCCCCCAAATTAATTTAACTCGTTCCCCAACTATACATTAACAGACTTCCATTGAGTTAAACGTATTAACCAAAACACTTAAATTAATATACGGATACCACAAAACTGAGGAATTTTACTGTCCGCCATTTTGAAATCGGCACGTCATGCTCACGCGCTTATAAATTTACTCAATTACTAAACTCAACTCTTCGAGTATAGTAATTAACTGCGTGAGGTTGCTGATGGTGAGGTTGTTTTTTGTTCCAAATGTTGCGAATCCCTGAATTTTTGTGTACACAATTTATGGGCGACTTTATAGTGCTAACATACTATGATGGCCGTTTTGACATCTAACACATATAATCAGGGCCGTCTTAAGTATATTCAGCGCCGGGGTGCGAAAGTCAAGGCGCAGAGCGCGTTATCAGTGTAGTAGGTACCTATCGAAGTTTATTGCGGCCGCCATGCGCTCCCTAGGACTCTGCGCCCGGGTGCACCGCACCCCTTGAACCCCCGGGTAAAGACGGCTCTGGATATAATGAATACTTCTTGTTCTAAAATTATAATTTACCAACAACACGTCACTATTGACAATTAAGTACAGCTATTGTTACTTCAAATGTAGTTGTAATTTTTTATGATACTTCATGAGATGTCAAACGTCAAAACAGTCATCACAGCGTGCTCGTAGTATAAACAACTAAAAATATTTTAACATTACCATACAATACTTATTCAAAATATCAAAACTCAATACTTTTCAATGAGTTCGTATCGTCACTTATATCGATATCATCCGAAATTATGAATTTCATTTTTTTCGGGATAGGTTCCGAGGAATTGTAGCTGCTACTGAGTCCACGCTTCAATTTGGCTGCTAGCTGCACAACTGGGTTGTTGTTTTCTTCGTCCTCGTCGTCTTCTAAGAGGCTTTGTTCAATTGTTTGTGCATGAATATTAGTATTTTGTAGTAGTAATTCTACTCTCGATATAACGTCGATGTCCTGCCGAAATTTATTTTATTAGTTTTATCAAATAAGTTTTTTTTTATATTTACGTTTCTATACTAAGCTACTAAAGTGCTTGTATCATTGTATCGTTCCAACTAGGTCGGCATAGTGAATGTGATTGCTACTCACAGTTATTGAATTGTAGTAGCAGTGGCATCCATTCATGGACCGCACTCCAACTTAACATCAAGCGGGGTGCTGTCATAAGACGAGTCACAAAAAAGCAACTTACAAGCTGTTTCCGAATCGCGATCTGTAAATCGTTGTAATACTCCAGATCGGCAAAAAGGTTACCACTGCTTACTGCTCTTTGTTGTTTTGCCTACCACTATTGGACCTCAAATTGCTCCATATAAGGCGGCCGTGGTATAGTGGTAGTAAAATGGTTACGTAAACTGAGAGCTTCCAGTTGAAAACCACTTAGCGGTACCAATGTACTCATATCCTTGATATATGTACTTAGGTCGTCTTGTTCCTATGATACAAGCACGTTTAGTAGCTTAGTCAATCAATCAATCAAATTGTCACGCCTTCCTCCCACAGGGATAGGCAGAGACACTTGCACGGCCAGTGTACATGCGCAAACGTTTCCCCACTACGTTAAAGTCTTGCCAACTTACGTGACGCGAACTATATAGGAATGTAAAAAATATGTAAGCAAGGGAGACTCCAAGAGTGCTGACAACTGAATACCGTAATGAAGTTCAGTCGCTTTTAGTATAATATTAGCCAGCCTGTGCTTCTAACGTCATTTCTTTTTCATTGTGACTCAACATATGACAGCACCCCGCTTGATGTTAAGCTAGAGCGTTGTCCATGAATGGATGTCACTGCTACTACAATTCAATAACTGTAAGTAGCAATCACATCCACTATGCCGGGCTAGTTGGAACCGGCAATATTTAACATAATAAATATTAAAAATAAAAGCTATGAAACAAATATTTGCTCCGACCGGGAATCGAACCCGTAACTTTACGCGCAACAAACCAAACGCTAACCGTTCGGCTACGCCTGTCGCCAAAACAAACTTAACATACCTGCATCCACGGATGTTCTAATACTTGATCTAGAGTTATTCTAGATTTAACTGGTACAGTTAGCAGTTTTTTTACTAGAGATCTGGCGCCCGGCGACACTTCTCGCCAGTGAGACGCCGAGTACCTTGGCCTACCACGTATTATTTGCTGTTCCAATGGGATTCCGCCATACTCCTCGGAAAATGGTAAATATCCGGATAAACTGTTGGTCAAAAATATTTTATTTAAAACTGGTAGTAATAGCAGAGATTGTAGGTTACCTAGTGTCCATAACCATAGAGCTTGTATGAAGAGAATTGTGAATGTAAAGGAAGCGAGGTAGTTGTTGTAGTTGTCGTGGCAAGTGGCGCTCCATTGTCTCTGCCTATCCCTGTGGGAAAAAGGCGTGACAATTTGATTGATTGTATGAAAATAATTGTGGATGTAAATGAACCAAAAGAGTTCTCATAGTAGTCATATCAACTATGCCTGCAACTTACAAGCTGGACTAGAAACGCGACTGAGTCACTTCAGTCTATACACTGTACATTTAACCCTAGATAGCTAACGTTCGTCAAAATGACGAACACTCAATAAATATATCGCCGACACTTTCTTAATTTTCTATTCACACGGGTGCGGTGTTAAACTAACTCAGTGCAAGCAGAGCTGCGTCGAATGGTAGTTGCGATTTGGCGGTAAGTTGCATAGTTTTTGAGATACCCACTTTAGTAAGGCGACCGTGGTGTAGTGGTAGTACAATAGTCACCCAACCCTAGATGTATGTTTGATACATATACGTTGTCCATTGTGTTTCTATGATACAAGCACTTTTAGTAGCTTAGTATAGAAATGTAAAAAACATAATGCGCTCCTTTGCTTTTTTTTAAGAATATATTTGACTTAGGAACAATCTTTCCACTTACCTCTGAATCAAAATCTCTTTCGTCAATCACCTTTCATCCTTATAATGTATTAGGGATTAAGGCGACCGTGGTGTAGTGGCAGTGCAATCATGCAAACTGAGAGCACGGGTTCGAAACCACTTACCGGTACCAATGTATCTTTTATATATGTACTTTGGTCGTCCTTTTTTTATGATACAAGCAGCTTAGTTTAGAAACAAATAATAAATTCTAATTCACTATTTACCTAACAAACAAAATGACCCCCAAGCTCCATACATCTACTTGTGGCCCATATCTGTGTCTTCCATTTGACATGAGCACTTCGGGTGCCGCATATATCGCAGTCCCGCAAACGGTCTTCATGAAACTCTGCTCCCCAACAAACTTACTAAGGCCAAAGTCAGATATTTTGAGTCTTGTGTTAACATCTTTACTCTCCAATAGAACATTCTCAGGCTAAAATAAAATAAATACACATTTCATATATAAATTATCCAATTTAACATTTGGGGAGCCAAAAACAGTCTATCAATGTATACATAGTCTTTTATATTAAATGCAATGTAATTAGGTAATTAGCACATACAATAGTGACATGTGCAACTTACGAGTATAATAACAAAGTGTATGCGTGTGCTTGTATGTGCGTGTGCGTGTGAGATTGATGTGTGCGTGTGTGTGTGTGAGATTGATGTTTGAGTGTGTGTGTGTGTGATTGATGTGTGTGTTTGTAATAGAATTCTTAATTGCACATTAATAACTACAAAAGTTTACAAGAGGCGAGCTTAAGGCATTTTCTACCAGTTAACCTTTGGGAGGTGTATCCAGGGATATCTTCAGTGCAGGAAGTGAATAAAAAGATAATTAGTTTTCAATATGTAAAGTAAATAGATATAATATATAAATACACATACATACATAAAATAAATACATAATAATTTTGCCAAATATGTAAATTATTCTGATCTCCAGATCGGCAGACTGGGTACCACTCACTGCCTACGACTCTTTGATAACCAGACTCGAAGCAAATATTTGCCTCTTTTTTTATTAACAAATATTTGCAATATAATTATTAGATGTTACAAATAAAAGCTATGAAACAAATATTTGCTCCGACCGGGAGTCGAACCCAGGACTTTATGCGCAATAAACCAATCAGCTACGCATGCCGTGTAATAATAATGACCATTGCATTAAAACTACAGTACTATTATTTCTCTGACCGGCAATAAATGAAAACCCCATGACTTAACAAAAACCAAGTCGAAAAAGTCACGTCACTCAAAAACACTTTGTTTTATGTTTTAACAATTACCTGAGTCAATCCAAATCTAGCAGCAATAAAAAAATGTTGAATTAATATTTTTTTTAAGACAAGGCAATAGTCATTTTAAATTAATAAATTAAATTAAATTGCCACGAAACCGTTTAAAAAGAGTGGGCCAGGGGGCCGACCGCGCAACTTCAATGGGAATGACAATGAAATTCATTCCCATTTGTCAAAAAGTTACGCGGACGCTTTTAGTGTCAAAACAACGTTTATTCATTCGGACAATGAGTTTAATGAGCGACTTTAATTTAAAAGCTCAACTGTCAAAACGAAGCTCATTCTCATTGAGTTACGCGGTCGGCCCGCAGCGCCGGCCTTAGGGGTAGAGCGAGTAGCGGCCGCTTTAGGGCCTAGGTAGAGTGTATGCGCTAGGTGGCAAGTAGCGCTAAAAAAGCTTATTAAATTTACTTAAATTTTAAGTCACATACACACGCACATAACATATATATATATATATATATATATAAAGATAATAATTACGACATATTCAAAGTCCAACTTTTATTTAAATTAAAATTATTTTAAGTAATTATTTTAATTAAACAAATTTTTACGGCTTACTATCGCGTTTATTATGGTTTTGATTTTACAATAGTAAGCCGCATAAAATTTGTTTAATTCAATAATCAATGTGAAGAAAGCGAGTAATTCTCGTCAGAACCTTGGGAAGTATCGCTCTGTTGTCCCTGCTTATACCTAATTAAAATAACAATTTAAAATATTTGTAACTCACCTTTAGGTCTCTATGAGTAATACCCTGAGAGTGTAGATACTTGACAGCGAGAACCATTTGTCTAAAATAGAATTTCGCCAATGATTCTGACAATTGGCCCTGTTGAGCAATCCTGTCAAATAATTCCCCTCCTTCCATCAGCTCCAATATTATGTAGACCGCTTCATATGAGTCAAATACTTCCTCCGTTGTCACTATCAATGGCTGTTAAATGAGAGTTAAAATAATTTTTGTGTTATATAAACCTAAATATTTTAAGGTATTGAAGAGTGGTAGAAGGTGGGCCGACCTGGGATGAAGTCACGTTTCGGTATAATCCAAAAAGTTGACCATTAAGTAGGCCAGCATAGTGGATGCAATTGCTACTTTGTGAACAGCACTCCAATTCAATATAACAGTGCTAATAGGCTGTCATATGTCAGACCATAATGAAAAAAAAAATAAACAAATAACAAAACAAAAGAATACTCACATGTTTTAAAGCTTTCATAATATTAATTTCATTCATAATTTTAGCTGGATCTGTCATATTGTATAACTTTCCGTCAGTCAATTTTACTTTCTTCACAATTTTCATTGCATGTCTTGTACATTTTATCTAAAATTATTTAATAAATTGAGTAAGGCATGTTGCTTCAGGAGCATTTTATATGTCAAATCAAATCAAATTGTTATGCCTCTTTTCTACGGGGATAGGCAGACAATGGACCTGCCACATTCCTTGCACAACTCCCTTGCTTATTCACATCTACAATTCTCTTCATACAGGCTCTGCGGTTACGGGCACCAGGCAACCCAGCTTTCTTGTCTCCGATTTGGTCGGAGAACACACCTTGTTTAACACAATCATCCACATCAGATTTATAAATTCCTTTCGTCAATCTACTTTCACTCATCCTTTCCATTTGCCCAAACCATCCTTATCACTATTCACATTTTATATGTAACGAAAAAAATGTGAATCAAAGGTATGATGACACAGTGACCAAATATTGTTTTTAGATCAAATGGGAGATTCCTAAAAAGCATGCCTGCAGTAACCATAACCACAGAGCTTGTACAAATAGAATTGTGGACATGAAGAAACATGGTAGCTTTGGGAACGGGTTTGAGACATGACAATTTAATTTGATACCTTTATTCAATATAGCAGGTTAACATCTTAATTATTAAATTACTTAAGTCGTCATCGGAATAACATGCAGTCTTACCATTAATAAAAATGAAAATGACATTCATTTTGTATAAGGACTTGAGAACGGACAGCAGAACTGTTAATATGGCGTGTCTTTGTGATTGACAGATGATTAATAACTCCAAATACCAAATTGCACAGCAATTAAAAGCAAAATTGTTATTAGTTTTATCAATAAAATTAACAAAACTACCATTTATATATTTTTTCATCATTGGACATTACAAAAGTAGTACATAAAAGCCCAAAATGAATAATGCCCATAAATAAATACCCCTCCATTTAAAAAGAAAGTGCAGACATAAACTTACTTTGTCATATATTAATTTAACAACACCGCAAGCACCCTGCCCTAATGTCCGTGATATGTAATATTTTTGTGATATCTCCTTTGGTACGTTGTCCTGTTCATTTTTAAGTAAATCTTTGAATACAAATACTAAAATAAAATAATTATTAATGTAAACATATTTCTTTGTAGAACAAGTGCAATAGTGTGCCAGCCTATGTATTTTCCCCATCCTAAAACCTGGCCTATGAGATGTGTGAAAAAGGATCTTTGGCCGGTCATAGTAACAGCGATTGAGGCAGCCCTGAACTGAACAAGTTTTCAATCAACAAGCTGATTTTATACAAATATCAACAAACAACTAATTACTACAAATTATATTTCCAGATACATGCACCATTATATCTGCCACCTATCCTTGTGGGATTCAATGTGGGGCAAATTGATTAAATCTAGGTTTAGCCGTTGACAGGAGCTTTACGAGAAAAAGAAAACTTTTATTTGTAGTATGCCAAAGTGTTGTTGGTATAACAGCCAAGATTAAAAAGTAAGCAAGCAAAACATAAAAATTAATAGATCACAAGTATCATGGTTTTGATGAAAGATCACAAAGTAAAGTAATATTTTCAACAACTTACTTTTAACTAATGGATGTGTTATAGATATTTCGTCATTATCATCCAAAATTCTGCTATTTCCTTTACCAACTTTTGTTCCATTTACAAATGTACCATTGTAGGATAAATCTGTTATCATAACTGGGCCTAAATTTTCACTAAAATATTTATTACATTTATTAATACATTTTTTTAGAATTCATCTGATTCTCAATGCATCAGATCAAGTACAGTAAGTAAAATAATTAATTATACATAGTTATTATTACATAGGAATCAATTTGTAGGGGATGTATTAAGGTTAAGGCAGTGTACAAATCATTCAAGTATCAAGTATTGGACCTCTCATGTATCATTTATGGCTATTCAAAAAATATATAATATATAACTTTTCATAACTTTATTGTGAATCCATTGTATTCCGACGAATGAATCATCTCTTTCGTGAGATCATAATATTTATTGGACTTGATGATATGATCCTTTGAAATGTTTGTTTCCCACGGAAAGGTAAGCTGTATGATGATAATAGTTTTAAAGTGTCAAGAGTAAACAAAATATCCGGTCTATAGGCTGATACGGCTAGATCTTCAGGTATCTTGTAGTGTTTCTTGAATGTATCCATGAGTATTTTCCAGTCTGGTGCGTCGCGCAGGACCGAGAAAGGTTTATTTTGTGATTTTCCGAGATGGGACTCTTTCACAAAAGTAATCTGTCTTTCATTTGTGGACAAACCTTTCCTAGCTATGCCAATGCTAAGACTTACTGCTTCACGGATAATTTCCAGGACCTTATCGTGTCGCCGCGAGTAACAGCCCCTATCAAGTAGAGTGAGACACCCCACTAGAATATGTCTCGCAGTTCCCATGGCAAGACCAAATAATGTACAGATCTTATCAGTAACTTTCTTCCACCTTAACAGATTGCTCTGGTCGAGCAGAGACATTTGGAATGCATTAAGATAGAATTTTACTAACGCTGGAGACCAATCATACATTATTGTTCGCTATTTCAAGGCTAGGGGTACACATATCTCTCCTAGGGTGAGCCACTCATTCTGAACCTCTAGTCGTTGCGTGCACTCTATAGGTGTGTGCCTCGTCCTGCTTGAGTAAGGATTTTATCATCTCTTTATCGCTTTTCTTTTTCTCCAAACCTAATCCCTTTTTGCTTGTCTGTGCTCAGGTCATAAAAGCTTTGTGAAATTGAAGTCACGGTTCCATATCCAAGGCTAATAGATCTTTTGGAAGAGATGCAATTAAATTATCCCGAGAGTTAGTCAGGATTTCATGCTTAGTTATACATAGATGTTTATTTAACTCAGATGGTGTTTTGAAGCTCATTTCAAAATTCTGCTGACCTCTAAAAAATGTAGAGGAATCAGCGCCTCGTGCCAGTCCGAGCCAAGACTTTAGCAGTTTTACGACTTCAGCATCTAGCTTAAATAAAAGGGATTTGTTGAAATCATAGACAAGAAAAGGCCATGTGAGACGGGATGTTAAGCAGTTGTCATAAATCCAGGCTTTCTTGACATTGCTGATAGGCCGCTCTTCTATTTTCTTAATGTCATCAATGAAGCCTTCTATGACTACTTCTAAAGATGAATCTAATGGAAAATTATTTTTAAATATTGTTTTAATTTATACTTACTTTATATCTCTTTTTATGGCGAAATGTTGTTTACTAACATTTTTAATTATATCTTCGCGAATAATGTCCTTTTTCATAGCAAAAGAACAATTCATTGCTCTTCCTAAAGTAAATTCTGGTTGAATTAAGTCTGAAATAAATTAAGTAAGGTAGGTATTCTAAAATGCTTTTGGTTCAATAAACATGTATAATTTTAACAATCTAATGATATATTTACCATAATATTCATTGCTGCGGTTGTCTAATCGCCTCCAACATTGTTTCCCAGTTAGTGAAGCTTTTGTAAAATAAAGCCTTCCCCAGATAGTGGGTATGGAAGACGGAGAAGTTTGACTCCAGTCTATTTGTGATTGTTGCGTTTGCGTTTGAGTGTTTTGCGACTCCACTACATCACCTTCAGCCATTTTCGTATTTTCCAGTCAACTAATCTAATTACAAAATTCCCCAGCTTATTTAAAAATATATAAAACTTTATTTACACGAGTAAAAAGTTTCCGCCGCAAACTTAAAACATTTTGTTTTATAAATTTGTCTTTAGGCCAAGGAACATTATACTCAAGACTTTAAAATAAGTTCTTTGGCTATAAATACAAAATTTTGTGGCCGTTTTTAGACCTGCAAAGTTTTAGGCGAATGTTTTATGCATTAAAAGTGCATACTATAAAGTTAGTGTATGTTTGATGTAACTGATGTAAATATCATGTACTCAGATTTTTAAAATACAATGTAAAATAAAACCTGATGGTAAATAAGTCAGACAAGAAATCTTAGTATAGATTCTTTTGTCGTGTTTTTAACTACACGTTTCGCATTTTGTAAATTGTGAGCATTGCTTTTCATTCGATAATCTACTTACTGTTTTTAACAGACTTCAAAAAAGGAGGGGGTTCTGAGTTCGACCAGTATTTTTTTTATCTTGTTACCTCAAAACTTTTGACTGGTTAAACCGATTTTAATGATTATTTTTTTATTTGAAAGCTGGTGCTTCCCGTGTGGTCCTATTTTAATTTGGTCTAGTTCTGATATTGGCATCCATGAAAAAATCATATAAGTCTTAAATTTGCAACATTCTAATTTATGTTTGTTCGCGGATAACTTCGTTGTTTATGAACCGATTTCGATTATTCTTTTTTTGTTGGAAAGAAGATATTTCAAAGGTGGTATATATGATAAGGAAATCAGGGTTTGATGATGGCAGACCAGAGAAATCGAGTGGATCTTCCAAAAAAATCGTAGGGGCGACTAGTCTATCATTTTCCGTCTCAAGTAACAGTCGTCTCCTCATTCGAGAAGCATCTTTGCTCGGTCTACCCATCACTTAAAATCGTAAAATAAAATAATTTCTAACAATAAAAAACCGACTTCAAACAGTAAACTAAAAACCAAAAAATAAATTTTCTTCGCACAATACGTATTTTCATTTAGTTAAATAGAAATGATTAAATAACTATTTTATATAACAATAAAACAGTAACTGTGTATAGATATTATGAATCTTTCTAACAACTGACGATAATATTAGTAGGTAATTATCACGAAATATCTGTTCTGTGGTAATTATACATCAACCAATAAGGTTAAGGACAGGAAAGTATTTTATTGTTTCTTTGGCATATTAATATATAACAAAATAAATTTAAATACTTAATTAAACATTCCGAGAAACATAGTAAAGTTTTAAAATCCTATTTACAGATAATTTTTATGTTGATAAAATGATAACTTACACTAAAAAGAAGGACGTGAGTCGTGACTAGGGTTTGAGAAGTCTCGTCATCGTCAATTTCAAAGTCTCGAGGCACGAGACAACCGGCGATCGTCGTCTCGAGACTTCCAGACTTCACAAAATAAAAGTAGAATCGAGTTCATTTTTTTGCGAAATGTGTTTTTTATTGTTAACCAATACGTTTTTTTGTTAACCAAACTAACATTTCTTTAACATAAAATCAAATGCTAACATTTATATATTTTTTTCAAATTCAGCAATTCGTGCATTAAGCAGATTTTTTAATAAGTACAACTTCAGATTTTGGGAATGTTAAAAAAAGTAACAAATAACTAATTGGTCCTAACCATAACAAACATAATCACAGATTTCAAGGAATCATACTCATACCATATTAATCATCTATATATATAAAAATGAATCCCTATTTTTTTTTTTTTTTTTATTGTGACACGACATCTGACTTCGTCCCGCCTGATGATAAGCAAGAGGAGATCCAAGAGTGACGACGACTGAGAAAACCGAGTTTGTTCTCGGCCGCCTCAGCCGCCGTCACTATGCCGGCCAAAGGTGCTTCTTCACGCATCGCTTGAAGGATCCAAGGTCATAGGATGGAGAGAACACATGGGCAGGCAAAGCATTCCACTTGTCGATTGATCTACAAAGAAAAGACGCACCAAACTTTTTAGTTCGACTGCCGATTCGGTCGATAAAGTGCGGATGCTTTCCCCGACCTGTGCGGGTATTACGGGAGTGAAATGATGAGGTAGGAACAAGGTTAAAGAGCTCCTCGGAACATTCCCCGTGGTATAGGCGATAGAGGACGCACAGAGCCGCCATGTCTCTGCGTAGTTGCAGGGGCTCCAGATTTCGCGAGACCTCTGCATCACCTATAATTCGGACAGCTCGGCGCTGCAATGAATCCAGGGCATTTAGAAGATACTTGGCAGAGCCGTCCCAGAGGTGCGAACAGTACTCCGCACAAGAGCGAATCTGCGCCTTGTACAATAGCAGGCAAAGCTCTGGCGCGAAGAACCGCCGCACCTTGTTCAGGATGCCAAGTTTGCGGGAGGTGGTCTTGATGGCCCGCTCGATGTGGTCCCTGTGATTCAGGTCGCAGCGAAGGGACATTCCTAGAATGTCTAGTCTGTCCGAAGCACTAAGGGAGATGTTACTAAGAGAGGGAAGGGGAGTAAACGGGGATTTTTTCATCGAGAACGCGCATACCTGAGTCTTGCCTGCGTTGAACTGAACTAGGTTCTTGTCGCCCCAGTGGGTAATACGATCAAGAACCCGGTTCAGTCCCGCTACAACAGACTCTCTCATATCGGCTATCTCCTGTTTGCCAGCTGCGGGGCGAGCAGTGTAGCGTCCATGCACCGTGCTGTCGTCTGCATAGCAATGAATGCTGGATCCAAGGTCCAGCATGCCATTGATATGCAGAAGGAACAAAGTCGGCGACAGCACGGAGCCCTGAGGGACGCCGGCATTCACCGACATCCTGCGCGATGTGCTTCCATCCACAACGATGCGTATGGAGCGTTCACGCAGGAAGTCAGCTATCCAACCCCGCAGACGGCCAGGTAAACCGTATGCCTCGAGCTTGGATAAAAGGCCCCTGTGCCAGACCCTGTCAAACGCTTTGGAGATGTCCAAGCCGATGGCAAGGGCCTCTCCATTACCATCCAACGCTTCACCCCAGACGTGCGTGGTGTACGCCAGAAGGTCACCAGTTGACCGTTTCGGCCTGAAGCCATATTGACGGTCATTGATCAGCTGGTGACCCTCCAGGTAGGCCATGAGGCGAACATTAATTATTCGCTCCATGACCTTGCATAGCACTGAGGTTACAGCTATTGGACGGTAGTTCGCCGGGTCTGAACGGTCGCCCTTTTTTGGGACCGGTTGCACATTGGCCTCCTTCCAAGCCCGAGGCACACAGCCCGATGCGTACGAGAGCCGGTATAGCCTCGTCAAGACGGGAGTCAATTCCGCTGCACAAGTCTTAAGCACAAGCGCTGGGACACCATCGGGACCACTGGACTTTCGGATATCGAGCGATCGTAGCTCCATGCGGACATCGCGTTGTCTGATACAAATCTCAGGCATCGTATGCCCGCTTGGACGCAGAGTGGGTGGTTCTGCACCACGATCGTCGAAACGCGAATTTGTGGCAAAGACTTCGGCCAGTAGATCGGCCTTTGCCTTCGCCGTATGCGCCAGTGAGCCATCAGGCTGTCTCAGCGGTGGCAGTACAGAACGACAGAAGTTAGATTCTACAGTCTTGGCGAGACTCCAAAAGCTGCGACTACCCGTTGGGTGCGCTAATAGACTCTCGCCAATCCTGGAAACGCGCTGTGCCTCCGCTTTTTTAAAGACCTTTCTGCAAGACTTGGTGGCACGATTATAGGCTGCTTTCAACTCATCCACGTGAGGGTCATGATTTTTTCGACCCCTGGCCCACGCGCTGTGAGCTGCGTTTTTCGCTGAAACAGCAGCCGCGCAGTCACTGTTGTACCAGGGCCTGCTCCGGTCGTTACGAGATGCACAGTTGGATGGAACGTAATATTCCATCCCCAGTGCTATCTCATCAGCAACGGCCGAGGCACACGTGGATGGATCCTCGGAGTTGAAGCAGCGCTGCCACCAAGGGAGCGAAGCGAAATAATTTCGCATTCCCTCCCAATCCGCTGACCTGTAGTGCCACAAACGTCGCACCTCTTTCCTGGCAGGAGGAGGCACGACGCGCGGCACTATCGTCTCGACCAGGCAGTGGTCAGAAGTCCCTAGAGGAGCTTTGACCGAAATTTTATACCCGGTCGGACGAGTGGTCAGTAGAAGGTCCAGCAGAGAGGGGGCATGACTGACAATGTCTGGTACCCGGGTGGGCTGAGTAACCAGCTGCGTCAGGTCATGCAGAAGGGCGAAGGCATGAGCGGCCCTTCCCGCGTGGTCGGTCCTCTGGGACCCCAACCACACCTCATTGTGTGCGTTGAAGTCCCCCAAGACAACGGCCTCCGCGGTCGGGAACCGCTCCAGCGCTTCATCTGTCGCCCGGCTCAGAGTATCGAAGAGCCGGGTTGTCTCCGAATCCCCGTGGTGGGAACGATAAAGGCACCCGTAGATCCTGGCTTGGGAACCAAGATCCACGTGTACCCAGAGGATGGACAGGGAAGGATCCTCCAAGCAAAGCAGACGGAGACAACAGATATCGGACCGGATGTACACACATACCCCGGCTTTCGCGAGGAATCTTTCCTCAAGCGAATAGCCGGGGTATTGAAGGTACGAGGTGTCAGCCGGAGCCTTTATCTGCGTCTCCGTCAAGAAGAGCAGAGTGGGCTGTGCCATCTCAAGATGGTGATGGACGGCACTGAGATTGGCGTGGATTCCACGTATATTCGTGAAATCCACGCCAAACTCCTTTGTAATGGGGGTTTTTGTTGCCGCTGGAAAAACTCTATTTTTCTTGTTGTGTGCTTGCATATGGAGGGGGTTGTTTCTTCGGCAGAGACGAAGATGCAGCTATCCGCTTAGCCACATGCATCCCGGCGGTGTGAGTTTGCTGATCCGTCGGACGGAAGGGCCCCCGTACCCTCCCGGAAGTGATCGCCTGGACCCCATATCCGATCACCAATCGGCAAGACGAATCACCCCGAGATTATGCGCCGCATGGTGGGGCAGCCTCCCTCCGTGGTTAGCGGTGGGCTCAGGCCCCTGTACTATACGGCGGGCGGCCAGCGGTGAACCGTTGCTACGGGTCTCCCTGGCCGACGCCGACGGGTCAACAAACTCTCACCGGGATACTGCAGGTCAGCAGGATGCCACTGTCCCTAACCGAATCCACAACCCCCAACGCAACTGGTGCTACACAAACTAGTCCCCGAACGCGACTTGGTCACTATGGGGGGATTTGCACCTGTGTAGGGTGGTAATTTCAACCAGCTGAGGACACTTAATGCACCGGAAGTGTCCTCTCCCACTCTGAATTTCCCTTGGTCACGGCATCACGCCTGAACGGCTGGACCGATTTCGCTAATTCTTTTTTGTTCTGTTCGTTATTATCTTTTAATGTAACCTTAAGACATTTGACATAGAATTGACTGAATTAATTTAAAGGATCTAAGAAACCTGATTTTCTTAGTTCACATGACGGTTACTTTAGAGCCATCAGGCCTAATATTAAAAGTTCAATTTAATATGGAATTTTGGTAAGTTTGAATAGACTAACATACACGTTGCTAACATAACAAGTGGTATATACCTACTTGTTTATAAAGAAGAATACAATTGTTTTATTTTAATTTACAGATGAATTTTCATTTATAAAAATGCCAGCAGCTAGACGTACAAACATATATATGCTAGATCAACCTGACAACTTTATATAATAAAACAATTAACTTAATAAAATCAAAAATCTGCTCATTTATGGCGTCTAAGGCGGAACAAAGTTCGCCAGGTCAGCTAGTTATTAATAATAATAAAGCGGACGGCAGAGGTTTTTACGAGTATTATTGTAAGTTATTTATTCGTTAAACAAATGAACGTCGCTTTAAATGACAGAGTATGGGAAGTTTATCAAAGCCGTTTAGAAAAAAAAATTCCAATACTAGCTGACCCAGCGAACTTCATGCCGCCTAACAGTTAATGATTGTCGTGTTACGGATTAGCTAAACGTATATAAGTGATATGATTATAAGTGATTGTGAATTAAGAAAATTAATATTAGGTATTTACCTATGCCGTTTTTAATGAAATAAATTAAACGTTTTTTTTTCTATATCTTTTACTTCTATTATTCAAAGTAATCATCTATTCAATCAATGCATCTTTGCTAACGCATTGCTGTGCAGTATAAAGTCGCGCGTTGTCGTGGAGGAGCAGTGGAGCCGAACGATTGACCAAAGCTGGTTGGAGACGTGCGAGCTTCTCCATCATTGTATTCAATTCTGCACAGTACACATCTGCAGTAATGCTCGTCCCGTTTACTAATAAGCTGTGATGAATTACACTAGCGTCAGACCACCAAACAGTGACCATCACTTTGGGGGTACGTTTTCGTTTTGGGCATTGTTTGGGTGCTGAACCAGGGTCCAACCAAGTGCTTACGATTGTCGAACAGGATCCATTTCTCGTCACAAGTAACAATGCAATACAAAATTCCTTCATTTATATGCCTGTTGAGCAGTGATGGCACGTCTCGACGCGTACTTCGCGCTGGCGATCATTAAATTCGTGGGGTACCCATTTGTCAAGCTTTTTTACCTTGCCAATTTGACGCAAATGGCCCAATGTTCAATATTGTTTTGATGCTAACGTCGAAAGCTGCTGCTAATCATCTTCCACAATCGCCTTTAATTCGCCATTGTCAGCCTAAGTTTTCGGACGACCACAAGGTTCATTTTTTTATCATTCCATGTTTTAAAATAAAATCAATTTGAAATTAGAAACATCAGCCAAAAATAAAATATTTGATTTGAAATGGAACGACAATTTCCATTTCAAATCAAATAGTTTTCCATTTCAAATTAAATTTTAAGCAAAAAAATTGACAATTTGTTTTTAATTCTCAACATCAAGTAGCTTGAATATTTTTCTTACTTTACAGAAAATAAATTTCTGAACGCACGCATAAATGTTGAATAGAAAAATGTTTATTCATTTATTTTATTTATTATTCACACAATATGTTTATAAATTATAGCTTATGTGTTATTCTGATGTACAAGCTATATTATTGTAAAGTTTAATTAAAATCAATTCAGTAGTTTTTGCGTGAAAAAGTAACAAACATCCATTCATCTATCCACACACGCATACTCATAAAATTTTCGCTTTTATAATACTCGTATAAGTAAGGATAACTTCAATAACCGTGCCTCGTGTTTTGACCCGAAAGTCTCAAGGCCCGAGTCAATTAAAACAAAAAGTCTCGTGCTTTTCCTAGACGTGATGACCTAACCAACGCCACCCCAGCCGGAGAAATTTCAGATTATCTATAAATGTCTATAACCGATCGATAGGTAAAATTTATTACTTTAAGTATTAAAAATAAAAAAATTTCTTACTCTTTTATTTTTCGAGTTGTTAAACCAAATATATATATTTTTAGGTTATGTTTTATTTTGTAATGCCACCAATAAAATATAGAATATTTTTACATTACTTCTTACGAATAATTTATAACTTACGGCCGCTAAAAAGTCAACATGATTAAATTTAAGTTTCTAGGTTATTAACATTGTTTAATTTGTTATTAATAGTTTAATAGCATAACGCCTGAAATTTATCTTATTTTGAATCTATTTGAATTGATTTATTGAATTGTCACGCCTTTTTCCTACAGGGATAGGCAGAGACGATGGACCGCCACTTGCCACGATCCTAATCCTAACACAACTCCCTCGCACCCACAATCCCTTCCCAATATAAGCTCTTACTAAGCAACCGCAATCTACTTTGACTCATCGTGTCCAAGCCTTTGTGACAAGGTCTGGCACAAGGCCCTTCTTTCCAAGCTCGAAACATACGGTTTACCTGACCGTCTGAGTGGCTGGATAGCCGACTACCTGCGTGACCGCTCCATACGCGTGGTTGTGGATGGAAGCGCATCCTGCAGGGTGTCGGTGAATGCCGGGATTCCTCAGGGCTTCGTGCTGTCGCCGACTTAAATCCAGCATTCATTGCTATTCGCCTGCTATTACACAAATTGTATATACAAGGCTCAAATTGCTTCTTGCGCGGAGTACTGTTCGCGGTTTTGGGACGGCTCTGCCAAGTATCTTCTTAATGCACTAAATTCATTGCAGCGTCAAGCTGTCCGACTTATAGGTGATGCAGTGGTCACGCGAACTCTGGAGCCCCTGCAACTACGCAGACATGGCGGCTTCTTGCGTCCTCTATCGCCTATACAACGAAGAATGTTCCGAGGAGCTCTTTAACCTTGTTCCTACCCCGTCTTTTTACACCCGTAATACTCGCACAGGTCGGAGGGAGCACCCTCATTTAGTCGACCGAATCGGCAGTCGAACTAAACGGTTCGGTGTGTAGTTTCTTTGTAGAACAATCGACAAGTGGAATGCTTTACCAGCGCCATCTATTATATAACCATTAAAATAAAATGCCCTTCTTAAATTATCTATCATGATTTATTATGTAGTTTAATCGAAATTTCATAGATGTCGCTTTTTAAAATCTAAATATTTTAATGAATAAATTACCAAATTTAAAAATTTCCAACTAAATCGGAGACATTCTCAAAAAAGCTGGGTTGCCTAGAGCTCATAACCGTAAAGCTTGTATTGTTAATGTGAGGGAAGCGAGGATCGTGGCAAGTGGCGTTCCATTGTCTCTGCCTATCCCTGTGGGAAAGAGGCGTGACAATTTGATTGATTGATTAATTAATTGATCTATAATCAATAAAAATACTATATTGCTGTGTATTATATTATTATTAAAAACTTGTTAGACTTGTTCATAAATTCGTCCCTGTATCAGAATTCTGATCACACAGGGACGGATTTAATTTATTAATTGTCATTAGGTTTTAACATTAATAATGAAAACATTATTTTAATACATAAAAATGAGGTCTAAAATGCGTCAATTTATAAACGAACCTGCCCTTACCAAGAGGGTTTACAACCTGACCGATTTTATCCCCTGTTAAAATTATGAACGGGGCTTTTTTTATTGTGACTCGACATATGACAGCACTTGATGTTTATCTAGAGTTCTGTCCATGAATGGAGGTGACTGCTACTACAGTTCAATAACAGTCACATCCACTATGTCGGCCTAATTTAAACCGGAAACTTACAATCTGACCCCGAAACGCGACTGAGTCAGTTCACGGTTTGTATACTTGTAAGTGGTGGTATAAGTCTATCCCGGTTCGGCATACTGGGCACCATTGCCAACTACTTTTTAATAATCAGACCCGGAGCAAATCTCCAGCTCTTAAATATTTAATTCGATTAAATCTTACGAATAAAAGCTACGAAACAAGTATTTGCTCCGACCGGGAATCGAACCCAGGGCTTTACGCATAACAAACTGGTCTGCAGACCCAATGTACCACGCCTGATACGTAAACTAAACATTTAACCCACAAACCTATAATACTTGTTTCATTATTTTATTTTATATTTAATTTAATTAATTATTAAAAGTATTGAAGAGTCCAAGGGTCTGATTATCAAAAAGTAGTATGCAGTGGTGCCCAGCCTGAATTGAATTAGTGAAGTGAATTAGTCGCGTTTTGGAATCAGCTTGTAAGTTTTCGGTTTCAACTAGGCCGGCATAGTAGATGTGACTGCTATGTTATTTACCTGTAGGAGCAGTTACATCCATTCATAGACCGCACTACAGCTTAACATCAGGCCCCCGCCATAAGTCATATGGCGAGGCACAATACAATAAAATAAAAATAATTACTCGCTTCTTTGCGTGTTCTATTGAAGGTCCTTTGCTCTCTGAAGACTCGGTCTTTCTTTTTAATTGACTGACTGTAGAGTTCAGACTTTAGAAGTAAATTATGAGCTTGGGCCATATTTATATATTGATGTAGAAGCAGCATATTTTTCTGAAATTGAAAATGTGACTTCTTCTCTTTCTCACATTCCGAGAATCATTAAAATTACATTATCAGAGGAAATACATACCTACGTGTTAGGTGGTATTATAGAATACCAACCTGGACACTATGTTGCCTATAATAGCTCCTTAAACGGCACATGGAGAAAAAAAGATGGGTTACAAGACAAATGTGTCATTTTAGGAGATTCAAATTTACCAGCAATAAAAATTAGTGCTATAATATATGTAAAGCTATAATATATAATATCTTACTAATATTATAAACGCAAACGTATTATAAATAATACCTCCAAAAATAAATATTAGAAGTAACATAGTAACATAGGTATGTATTTTTTTATTATAATGTTATTTTAATGATTTTCGGGATTTGTGATAAAAAAGAAGTCTAATTTTCAATTTCAGAAAAATATGCTGCTACAACATCTATATATAAATATGGCCCAAGCTTATAATTTAGGTACTTCTAAACTCTGAACTCTACAGATTTGACAAAAAAGTTTTTTCTCTTGGAATATTCATTTAAATGATGATGAAGACTCCTGTATTTGTCGTTATAAACAATTGAATTATAAGTTACAGGAATTACGAAAAAAAATACTTTTTTCTTTTTTCTGTCATTTTTATATGAGATCGAGTTATAAATACAAAAAAGACATACAGTCGAATTGAGAACCTCCTCCTTTTTATGACTGTTATAAATCTAAATTTTCACGGGTGAAACCGCGGGCACAGCTAGTACAACATATAACGATAAGTGTCCTACTACACTTATATAAAAATAATTGCCGGAGTTATCGCGTAACATACGAAAAAAGTCGTCATGTATCATTGATCATGTACAATGTACATATAAAAAAGAATATTAAGTCGAATTTAGAACCTCTTCCTTTTTTGGAATGTTTTGAGGGACGCGCGATTCAAAGACTGTGTAATAAACCAAATTTCATGCGGGTAAATCCGCAGGCACAGCTAGTTAAAAATAAATATATTTAAAAATGTATGATCAATGACTATAGTACATAATACCTCATTAGACTTCACATATAACCATAGATTTTAAAAAATATTGAAAGAAAGCAGTTTGGCAAAATAAAACAAACTTTGGTTTCTGAAGAATTAAGTATATATTTATTGGTTCTTTGCATGTAAGATTTATAAATAAATATTGTTTTATGAAAAATAGTTTTTATATATTACCCAGTTATTATTATTTATTTTGTTTTTAAATACCACGAAAATTTAGTCGTTGTATTTTGAATAGGTTCAACTTCAAACTTCAAAACCCTTTGAAGTTTTGCAACGGTTTCCTGTGGCTCGACATAAAATAGCACCCCGCGTGATATTAAGCTAGAGTGCGGTCCATGGATGGAAGTAACTTCTACTACAGTTCAATGACTGTAATCCGCAGTCACATGCCGGCCTAGTTGTTATGGTCAACTTACAAGCTGATTTCGAAACGCGACTAAGCCACTTCATGGTCTGTAAACTTGTAAGTGGTTGTACTACCCCGGATCGGCAGACTGGGCACCACTGCCTGCCACTCTTTAACAGCTAGACACGGAGCAAACATCCACGGCGATACGAGTCCGTGAGCAATTATCTTCAAGGTATTTATACATTTGGCTAAAATTTGCGAATTTAAGCAGTCTCTCGAGATGAACCTAAGGGATCAATTAGTCTCAGGACTGTTAGCTACGAGGGCGCGTGGCCCGTACGTACCACCCGAGACCATAAGCAAAATTAAATTTATCTAGATACTGATGTTAATATTATTATTTATATAGTAGCGACCTGCTATAATATAAACAATTATCAATGTTTGTTTAATTTAAATCTACAGCAATTATAACAGCCTTATAACTATAAACATTACCTATAATGGATCTCACTATTCTCAACTTATAATTTAGACAAAATGTGGTAAGTAGGTACATTGTTTTGCATATAATATTCTAACAAATAAAAATAATTTAACAAATAATCAATCAATCAAATTGTCACGCCTCTTTCCCACAGGGATAGGCAGAAACAATGGAGCGTCACTTGCCACGATCCTAATCCTAACACAACTCCCTCGCACCCACAATTCCCTTCCTAATATAAGCTCTATGGTTATGGGCACTAAGCAACCCCAATGCACTTTGACTCATCGTGCCCAAGCCTTTGTGACGGTCTGGCACAAGGCCCTTCTTTCCAAGCTCGAAACATACGGTTTACCTGACCGTCTGCGTGGCTGGATAGCCGACTACCTGCGTGACCGCTCCAGCACTAAATTCATTGCAGCGTCAATCTGTCCGACTTATAGGTGATGCAGAGGTCACGCGAACTCTGGAGCCCCTGCAATTACGCAGACATGGCGGCTTCTTGCGTCCTCTATCGCCTATACAACGGAGAATGTTCCGAGGAGCTCTTTAACCTTGTTCCTACCCCGTTTTTTTACACCCGTAATACTCGCACAGGTCGAAGGGAGCACCCACTCTTCACAAGTCGCTTAAAGGATCCAAGGTTACAGGATGGAGAGAAGGGGACTGGTAAAGCATTCCACTTGTCGATTGTTTTACAAAGAAACTACGCACCGAACCGTTTAGTTCGACTGCCGATTTAAAAAGACGGGGTAGGAACAAGGTTAAAGAGCTCCTCGGAACATTCTTCGTTGTATAGGCGATAGAGGACGCAAGAAGCCGCCATGTCTGGGTAGTTGCAGGGGCTCCAGAGTTCGCGTGACCACTGCATCACCTATAAGTCGGACAGCTTGACGCTGCAATGAATTTAGTGCATTAAGAAGATACTTGGCAGAGCCGTCCCAAAACCGCGAACAGTACTCCGCGCAAGAAGCAATTTGAGCCTTGTATATACAATTTGTGTAATAGCAGGCGAATAGCAATGAATGCTGGATTTAAGTCGGCGACAGCACGAAGCCCTGAGGAATCCCGGCATTCACCGACACCCTGCAGGATGCGCTTCCATCCACAACCACGCGTATGGAGCGGTCACGCAGGTAGTCGGCTATCCAGCCACTCAGACGGTCAGGTAAACCGTATGTTTCGAGCTTGGAAAGAAGGGCCTTGTGCCAGACCCTGTCACAAAGGCTTGGACACGATGAGTCAAAGTAGATTGCGGTTGCTTAGTAAGAGCTTATATTGGGAAGGGATTTGGGTGCGAGGGAGTTGTGTTAGGATTAGGATCGTGGCAAGTGGCGGTCCATCGTCTCTGCCTATCCCTGTAGGAAAAAGGCGTGACAATTCAATAAATCAATTCAAATAGATTCAAAATAAGATAAATTTCAGGCGTTATGCTATTAAACTATTAATAACAAATTAAACAATGTTAATAACCTAGAAACTTAAATTTAATCATGTTGACTTTTTAGCGGCCGTAAGTTATAAATTATTCGTAAGAAGTAATGTAAAAATATTCTATATTTTATTGGTGGCATTACAAAATAAAACATAACCTAAAAATATATATATTTGGTTTAACAACTCGAAAAATAAAAGAGTAAGAAATTTTTTTATTTTTAATACTTAAAGTAATAAATTTTACCTATCGATCGGTTATAGACATTTATAGAGAATCTGAAATTTCTCCGGCTGGGGTGGCGTTGGTGATGACCTATGCGCATGTAAGATGCGGAGGGCGAAAGGACTTGCTTTGATTTTTTTTAAGTGTGTTTTTGAATGCCTAACGTAAATGTTTAGGCTTACATTTAGACCAAATTGCTATAGAAGTAGCTATAACGATACAATTTGGTCATAATTAGAGTATGCGGAATCTATTACGGGTTGTATTGAACAAACTTCGTTAAGATAACTAATTTGCCTCTAGCCTTGCATCGGGTCGGTGTCCAAGGTCTACCCTTTGCAAATAGCTTCCTTAATCCGCTTAGAGAGCCTTGACTTGACCGCTTCACATAGCCAATTTGCACCATCAATAACTCTCACTAAAACCAAGTTAGAAGACAAATATTGAGAGTAATGGAATAACTCGAATTATTATCTGCTATTCTGGATGCAGACAGCCAGCCATATAATAAGACACTAATCGTAAGTGTTCATTATTTTCAATCTTTATTTAAGTTTTTCTTTGTTTCTAACCCCATGGACCACAGACCAGGTTGTCAAATATCTCCCTTCCGCTTGTTTGCTCTTTATTCAATGCTTTATAAAAAGTGTTACAGTGGAGTTTTGGCGGGCAACTGCAACTGACAGGACGCGCAATTTTGAATTTTTTGAAAAGCTTGTGTTTTTCTTAAATTTTAATGTGTAATAATGGTGGAATTGTTATCCAGTAATAATTTTTAAGTTGATCAAGTATAAACAAGTAATTTAAAGTTGTGAAACGTGTTTCTTCATGTTCCCTCCAAGACTCCTTCTGAAGTTTTAATAAAGGCTTTCCGCCGCTTTACTAAAACGATCATCATCAACCTCACTCTCATCATCATCATTTGATGAATCACTCGCGTGGTTCATCTTCATCTTTACTTGACAATGTTTTAACATTGAACTATATATTTTTACTTTGACATTGGCAAGTTAAATACTAAAGCCATAAACAAGAAGAAAGAAAGTGTTACAGTGATCGAATTTAGTTCAAATATGCGCCGTTTTGTTCGATAATCTGTTTCCATCTAGACGGCAACTTCATAATACCCCCCTCGTAGAAACCCCCCTCCTTATTTGCGAAGAACTGGGACAGCCACTTCTCACAAGCCTCTTTTGAGTCTCTTTGAGTCCAAGTTTGCTGTGTCCACCAAACACACATCAAAACCTTCCTGGCCGTCAATCACGGCTTGGCCACTGTTTGGGACGTTTCACCGTCCTTAGACCACGACCGTTTTCGCTTGATATTGTCGTATGTGATTCACCTTTCCTCGCCAGTCACCATCCGCTTCAAAAATGGGTCGAGTTCGTTCCGTTTCAGCAGCATATCGCAGGCGTTGATTCGGTTCAGAAGGTTTTTTTTTGCGTCAAATCATGCTACATGCCGGTCTAACTCGATGTTTTCCATGATTTAATCGGTATTCGTCGTCACAGCTCTTCCGCCGGCTGGCTTATCCATGGTGTCGTATTCAACGGCTCTGAATCGTCGAAATCATTCCTCTCCGGTTCGAAGTGATAGAGTACCATCCCCCAAAACACCAATAATCTCACGGAATGTTTCTCTAGCGGATTTGCTAGAAAATAACGCGGAATTTCGGCGTTAGTGAACTCCATGTTTACACGCCTATAACTGTTCAACGCAATATCCAAACTAATCATGCATAGCGTCGTTTTGTAGGTTATGTCTTTCAAATGATGTATTGCCAGATACGAGCTCTGTAGCGCTTTGTACATAGCCGCGAAATTCAAAAGACAAAAAGGCGGAAGGAAGATATTTGACAACCTATTATAATGCCTTCGTTATACCAGTTCAAATTATTCATAGACCATTTTCGGGACTCTATAAATTATTTTCGATGTCTATAATGCACAAAATATGTCAAGCGCGCCTATGATATTTCTTAGAATTGTTCCGTACAATTTAAAAACTATAATACATATATTACAGCATGCACATTGCACTTTACAGTGGTCACGTCAAATTGTTTGTTTTATTATTTACATATACCTTCACGCGTTCATTCGCAGAGACATAGAAAGACACAATGAAGAGCCACATTTCACAATTGTCGTGTATAGACGTGTGAAAGTACAATTAATTAATAAATCAAGCAATTTAAAGAATAAGAAATTTTAATTGAAGTAGAAAATTTTATTATATGAAACTATAGTAAATTCGGGACGAATAGTAAACCACATTTCAGCATATCATCAGCTGTCATATAAGGGCTGTTGTCGCGTCACACTAATAAAAAATGTACCTAATAAAGTATAAGTAGTAATAAAGAACAGTATAAGTTGTACTTACCTATTTATTAGCCTAGAGGTCCTTAAATTCTATATAATATTTCTAAGTAACTCTAATAGAGGTTGTATTGAAAGCTCTCTTGAAAGGTCAAATGTGTTGGGGATAAGAACATGATCCCACGAGACTTAGTATTGGACGACAAAATTCAATTGTAATATTTATTATTATTCCATTTATACAGGAAAAATACTTTATTTACTATAGATATGATCCAGTTTGGAGGTTTTTTACATTTATATTATTAGTATCTAATAAATATATGTCAATAGAAGCACTTTCTATTTAATTTCATTTATTACTATTATATTAATTTGATAAAGGAATGCTTCGATGGTTTGGGCACATGGAAAGGATGACTGAAAATAGATTGACGACATGAATTTATAAATCTAATGTGAATGGATGCGTTAAACAAGGCAGGCCTAGGACAGGAGAGTGTTCTCCGACCAAATCGGAGACATCCTTAAGAAAGCTAGATTGCTTAGTGCCTATAACCATGGAGCTTGTATGAAGAGAATTGTAAATGTGAAGGACGCGAGGGAGTTGTGTCAGAATCGTGGCAAGTGGCGCTCCATTGTCTCTATCGCCTATCCATGTGGGAAAAAGGCGTGACAATTTGATTGATTGATTGACTATTAATTTAATTGTGACTCGACCTCGACTTGCCAGATGATAGATAAGCAAAGGTAAGAAGGATCCAACGTTATTGGACGGGGAGAACACATGTACAGGTATAGTACGTGTCGATTGTTCTACAAAGAAACGACGCGTTAAACCTATTAGTTCGACTGCCGATTCAGTCAACAGAATGCAGATGCTTCCATTAACTTGCGGACGCAAAAAGACAAGGTACAAGCATAGAGATTTAGAGCACTCGCTGGCCAAACTCTCACTGCGGCCACACAGCCGTCTCCACCTTTGTAAATCGTTTTGCTACTTAGCCATGTCAACTCTAAAACTCAGAACATTCTCTGTGGTGTAGGTGATAAAGTTAAAATAAATACGAAACAGGGCTTCTATTATTCAAACAGTTCAACGCTGCAATGAATCTAGGTATACACAGAGCCATTTTAGATGTGTGAAATTACGTGTAAAGCGCATAAAAAAGTTTTTAAGTTTATAAAACCCAGAGTGGATTTTTTAATAATAGTTTCATAGTGCACCTTTACATATAGGCCAAAAAACATGTTTGTGGTGGAACGCGGCTCAGTCCAGTTCTGATAAGGGAAAGGTCAAATAATATTCATGTGATGAGGTTAAATTTATTGCCGTATCGTAACCTCACAGTATATACCTATAATACCTAGTTCCTATGACGACATATGACCTCAATCAGCTTGATGTTACATAGTTAGCGTCATTCGACTATCGATTATGTTTCTTCAGAATTGTGAATTGGAAGAACTCCAAAGTTTTCAGTATATTGTTATCATCTGAGATGAAGCTAGCCGTTGTTGAAATTAATAATAGAGAGGTACTAATTTCTACTCCTTAAACGAAGAATAAGCTTTATATCACATAAATTAATAAATAGTGCATAAATTTCCAGTTCAATTTATTACCTATTTGATTTAAACTACTAAATATAACTGAATCAGAATAACCACGGAAAAATAAAACAATTTCTTAGCATCCATGGATTCTCCATGCGGGTGCCGGGTTCATCGTGTGGCAGGCGGGAGAGAGAAGGCAGCGTTCCGGACTTGTGACCGGAATGTAGGTTTCAAAGCTTTTTTCGGCATGTCAACACTCACCTTCCCTGCCCTCACTATCCCCTCTACCCAACCAAATATTGTAAGACTCCATAAATGGCGCCTTCGGCAAACGATCTAAAAATGTACTTACGGCTGACCTCAATTCAGATCTATGTAAATCTAATAGGAGTGGCAAATAAAACACATTATACAGTATTAATGAAACATATACTTTATTATAATTGAAATAGATCTAAGTATAATAATTTAGGTAGGTATAAATTAAAATAGAAAACATTATATTTATTGCACTAGGTTACGAATAACCGAATTAGATCTACGTCCTTGAATAAGTATAAATAAAAGCGGGTAGAAGATAGATATACTTATAATGATTTATTTTATTGTGTTACGACATAATATGACAGCAACCTGCCTGATGTTAAGCTGGAATGTGGTCAATGAATAGAGTCGACTGCAACTTCAATAACTAGTAGTAGACTCATTTTCTGTTTCCTGTAGAGAGGTTTTGAAGCATGTTGAAGCTGATTCTGAATGCGACTGAGTCGCTTCGTGGTCTGTACACTTGGTGCTAATTTGAAAGGAAACTTAAGTATTATATTATTTGGACTTAAAATTGACTAGAAACATGTTGACGACTTAGAAACGGTAAAACTCTATAGATACCTTTAACAATATTTGTATTGTTATATAATTAATAAATAAAATGTAAAAGTAAAAATAGAATTATGCTTTAAGCATAATTCCCGAGAGACACGAGGGCAATATTTCAAGACGTACAGAAAAATCACTTCAGAAAGGCTTTTACAAGTTCAAAAATATTGATAAATGTAAAAGATTTTTTAAACAGGTATATTGGTAGAACATGCTACTCAACATTGCCTGATGCTAAACTGAAATGCGATCGGGCTAATCGTTACTGAAATAATTCACATACTTTCAGAAAGTACGGTGGTACTACCCCAAGCAACTACCTCATAATAAACTATACGAACGAATTACATATTTAAATCGCTAATGTACCGACTACAAAGCTTTTAGAATATTTAGAAATAGTGGCCTCATGGTATATAAATGTTTAAATAAATAAATAAATATATTACAAAAGTTTACTGGAAAATATTAGTAAATTATCTAGCAACATCTTTGTATTTGGTAACATCTATTTGGACTAGTAACAAAAAATTAAAAAACAAGTATATACATAAATCGAATCGGTTGAATATTCTGACTACCGTTGATTATTTACTTTCGGAAACATGAAATCGGGTTGAAGTAGCACTGACGGAATCGGACCTGTCTCTTGTCTGTGCGCCATTGGCGGGCCATGCGTCCATCGACATTCCTTATGCCCCAACCACGTGGTTCTGCTTGTGGCCAAGAACGACCAACACGTCCACCAAATCTAGAAATATAGTTTTGTTTTATTATTCTGTTCGTTTTTTAGTCGGCACAGTAAACAGCTTTTTTCGGTCGTGGGAGTCTTTGGACTTTCCCTTGTTTAAAGAAAACGAGATTTTTTTAAATTTAATGTGACTCGAGATATGACTGCACCCCGCTTGATGTTAAGCCGAATTGTGGTCCATAAATGAATGTCACTGCTACTACAATTCAATAACTGTGAGTAGCAATCACATCCACTATGCCGGCCTAGTTGGAACCGGCAACTTACAAGCTGATCACGAAACCTGATCAAATCACTTCACGGTCTGTATTGAGATTAGGGGTCTCCAAAAAAAAAAGCTCTATAGTGAAAGCTCCTAGACATTAATAATTTCCTAAAAGCCTCAATATTGGCTAACAACACATTAAGTAGGTACACGAAGCCTTGCATTCAAATTTTATTAAAAAACCAAATTCTGTAATAATTCTAAAATACACTTTAAATTTTATTAAACGCTTAATATAAAATAATATCTATTAGTTCGAATTAAAAAAAACAATCAGTCGCGCCTCTATTATTACAGAGATTGGCGGCATATTTTTTTTTTTTGGAATCCAGACAAGTATCTTGCTTCCCTTTACCTGCCAAATAACAACGCAATTTCACCGCTATTTCGTCGCCACAATGCATTAAATGAATCTAGAGGTTCACAATGCTCATAGACATAGAGCTTGTATGTCTACCGTGTTCTACCGTTTCAAAACTACTTACCGGTACTAATGTATCTTTGATATATCATAGAAATAAGATCGTCTTTGATCGTCTTATTTCTATGACACAAACACTTTTAGTAGCTTAGTATAGACATTTATTAAACCTAAACTTGTTACTTATAATTATTTCGACGCCAATATCTCTCTAAATTAATAAAAACATAAAATTCTATATTAAGCTAAAAATCACGCCATTTCACAAGACCTATTAAATCTAGTACAAATTCAGATAAGCTTGTGTGTAGGCAAGAGAATTCAATAAGCCCTCTAATGAAAGCTTGCAAGAGCAATGCAATTAACTAATACGATTAATTAACGCACCGGTTGGTAAAGCTCAAGGTTTGAAGTTATTATAATATACCAGATGGTAGATTTTCATATTAATATCGTTTATTTAGAATTATTTTTACTCTTTCCTTTGTTACGATTAATTATTTTATTATTAGCAATGTGTCGATATAAGTTTCTTGAAACAAATACCAAATGAAAGTAAAAAAAGGAAAAATGTTTACCTCTCTTCAGCATCGAGTTGTAGCAAAAGTTTTCGTAGCGCCGCCGTATCGAATGCGTCCCATGGTCCTGTCATGTCCGTGTCAATATGATCAACCTTGCCTGGCAGACTGTTGTCTAACATTTCATCGTCAACCTCCTGCTGTTTGGAATAAATAATAAAAATGTTATTTATGGAAAATACACTGTAAATGTTTTTTATAACATGAAACGAGTCTCCGTGTGTAGGTTTTGACGACAGGCGTGGACGAACGGTTGTTTCATAGCTTTTATTTGTAATATTTAATAATTATATTAAACATCTAGCGGGGTGCTGTCATATGTCGAGTCACAATAGAAAGAAAAGGTATTTAGGCAAAAGTTGTCGGTCCGGTGTAGTTTTATCACTTTAAGTGTACAGACCGTGAAGTAACTTAGTGGCGTTTCGGGATCTGCTTGGAAGTTGCGGGTTTCAAATACGTCAACATATTAGTTGCGACTGGTACTTGTAACTGTAGTAGCAGTCGGCTCCATTCATGTACCGCAAATCAGGCGGGTTGTTGTCACATGTTAAGCCACAATAAGAGAAATACCTTATAACATTATTTATTTCTAAAGAATGTTATATTTCAAGTCGTTATGCGGTAATAAACTGCATATAACCATTTCCATAGCAGCAAAGGAAATTTAATTACAACGTTACATAATAAAAATATACAGAACACAACCCACTAGACACCCCTATTCGTTTAAAAATAAAATTAAATCAGTAATAAATAGTTAGAAATATGTATTATATGTCCTTTAAATAATGACTGACAAAATCGTTTTATTTTACGGTTGCCTCAGTCACCGTCTTTATGCCAGCAAAAAGTTTGTTTTCCAAGCTTTACTTAATGGATCCAAGATAATTGTATGAAAAGAACACAAGGACTGATAAGGCTAGATGCGAATCGAAGCGCCTAACCTTTTAGTGCGACTGCAGATTTGGTCGAGAGAATAAGGATGCTTCCCCTGACCTGTCTAATTAATTCTTTTATCATGACTATTCTTAGTTCAATGGCCAATAAATTATAAAACTAAAATGTGTATCAGTGTTGTTTATGAGGTTTTTTTTTCTGGAGGATTGTCAGTACATAATAAGCTATGATTTTATCTTAGTTTTTAAATCACATTCTAATAAGCTTATTTAATTTTAGTGCCTTTCATATTTCAAATTTAACCCATTTGTAGCTTTATCCCAGAGCTTTCCTATGGCAAAGCAAGATATTCAAATAAAAAATGAGTTATGAATACGCTGAAAGACAATTTGACAAGTAACAGAACATTCATGAAAACTCAGTACCGTCGCCTCCATTCTATATCAGGAGGGGTGCTGTCATATCATATCTCGAGTTACTGCAAAAAACTGTGTGATCATAGTAAACTTTTTTTCTTATCTAATTTGGAGTCTAGTAGTGTGTGCTCTGTTTTTTATACGGTATATGAGATCAAAATATCGACGTCACCTGAGAAGTTGATTATATTATTAATTAAGTTTAATTAGGTCTTCTTCTGAGTCGTATGTTTATGTAAATTTCTAATATTAACATAACTCTATTTATTTTTACATTCCTATTTCTTTCTTGAGTACTTCTTTAGGGATTGTTTTATTCAAAGATCACATTAAGGTAATTTGTTAAGGTAATTTAAGGCGACCGTGGCGTGGTGCAATGGTTATACAAACCGAGAACACGAAACTACCCACTGGTACCAATGTATCTTTGATATATGTACTTTGCTTGTCCTGTTTCTATGATACAAGCACTTTAGTAGCATAGTACAGAAATGTAAATAAGAAATAAATAGAAAAAATAAGAAATAAAAAATACGACATATCAACTTAAGTATTTATAGTAAACGGCTTTTGGGCCACACCCTAGCGAAACTTGCTAAAAATGGTTGAATTGACATAGTCTCATTTTGGGATTGCATATTTTTTTTATTGTGGCTCGTCATTTTACAGCGGCCCGTCTGATGTTAAGCTGGAGTGTGTTCTGTGAATAGAGGCGACTGCTAATACAACTAGTAGCCTGGTAGGTCTAAAAGGGCTTTTTAGCATAGTCAAATGATAGGGTAGGGTTCAGTAAGGCCCCGTAGAGAAAACAAGGGTCGAGAACAAGAACTCGACTGCCTGTCGAAAGTGTTAGTCCTAAATATACTTGAAAATATTACCTTACCAACTACTGACACCTTTTACCTTGCTTATTCTCCTACTTGATTTATTCTAATTATTCCAGTAGTCAATTATACAACAATTAAACAAAATATTAAATACTATAGGTACATACCATAGGTGCCGAAGTGACGAAGGATACAAAGAATAGAAAAAACGCCGCAGCTAACAAAGCATTCATGGCAATGGACTTCATTTTCAATTTTATGTTGAAAATGTGATCTGTGAAATAAAATAAAACTATTTAATGAAAATCGATGTTTTCTTAGATTTTACACGAACATTGATTAATGAATTAAACAAATTTTATGCGACTTACTATCGCGTATATTTTTGGTTATTGTCTCCGTGACCACAATGGCTGCAAAGCTCACGAAACGTCGGAATAATAATAATAAAACAAATCAATAATTAAAAATAAACGCGATAGTAAGCCGCATAAAAATTTATTTTCATGCAACTAATCAAATCATCAGTTTGTGCGGCAGCCGTGTTGTATTTTCTTTACCTTTTGAAATAATTGATAAATCATTGATTATACGAGTATATAATATATCAATTATTTCAATCATTTTTTACTAATAAAAGTAAAAAATGATCTATATTTTTTTTACAAATAAGGTTATTTTTAGTATGTAAAGAATTATTTTTGGATTTTCCTCAAAAGATTTCTAAGGACCATAACGACTCAGACACGTTACGAAATTAAAAGTTGCCGGTTCCAACTAGGGCAGCATAGTGGAGGCTACAGCTACCTTTTTAATTTTTTTGTTATCACTCGACATCAGATTCTGAACTACTTTCCTGATGGTAAGCAAGTGGAGGGTTCGTCTCATGATTTATGTGTATTACGAGTATAGTGTTTTTTTACAAGTAATTTTTTCTCGTCGCTAGAAATTCATTTCATTGTCCCAAGTGGGCAAACGACAACCAACTCTCTGCCTACTAAGCATTATCTTTAAGCCTGCTAATATACTATTTTAAGCATTATCTAAAACCATTCGTAATAGCATAGATATAAGTACGACAACAAAGCCCCAACCTATACAGCTCCAACAAATTAAGTTACCAGTATTAGGTATTAATATAGGTATTACGTTAATTGCCATCTAAAACTTATTTAATGACAATCATAGTGCAAGCATGAGGGAGTAATAATAGTAGGGGAGCCCAAGCGGGGATTTCTGGATTTACTCCAGCGTGACAGATTAAATTATGGGAGATACCTTGTACCCTGTAGAGTATATCTACCAAGTATTAGCCCTTAATACAGGGGGGTACGTGTATGGCAGCTGGTCAGAATTGTAAAAAAAAATCGATCTTTGAATATACTCGAGCGCGTCAGATTAAGCTAAGGTGAGTTAATTACATACTAATAAGTGCCCATTTTCTTAATCTGACGGATTGAGTATGACGGAAGAGAATGGGAAGGTCACAAACTTGTAAAAAAAAATCGTCACCTGGACATTCTCGAGCGCGGTCGATTTTAATTTTATTTTGAAGAAAAATGACTAAGAATTACTAAAAAACTATAATCTGTCAATTTCAACAAGCCGAAGTAGCAAAAATCGTTGATAAAGTTTTGTGCGAGCAGTTGCAGTAGAGCATGTATTCCCCACTTCGCGTCTCTCGTTCCCTTTCACTTCTTCTTTATCTATTACTCTCTTGCACAGTCTTAATATACAGGGTGTTACAAAACACCTCCTAAAGCCGAACCCCCTTAAAGGTGTTAAATGGTCTCTTATAAAATATTTATTTCAATAATTTGCCAACCCTGTTTCAGTGAAATTAAACAGTAAATTACATAGAACATATATTTTATGGAACGCCTATGAACATTTTGACCTAATGTACAATGTAAAAAAGTATAAACTGTACAAGAAAGAAGATTTTAAAATCTTATCTTAATAAGATCTTAATAACCATAAATTATATATACTTTTTCGTAAGTAAAGTAAAGTTTATAGTCTGTATTGTATGGATGGATGGATCACGCAAACTACTAACGCACTACTCTTTCTACTCTTTCACGCAAAACTACTAAATGGATTTTATTGAAACTTTACAATAATATAGCTCATATTCCACACAGTTTCTGAGATATTATTACTTATTAGTAAAAGTGGGCAGTGATTGTGAGTGAAAGAGAGAGAAATAGTCTAAACTGTACTGCGATTAGTGTGCTATAGTAAGTGTGTAACAATTACCTTAAAAAAAATTCGTTTTTTTTGTCAGATTAATGAAATCCCTCCAGATAATTGTCAGATTAAGGGTCAGTACAATTGGGTCATCTTACTGAACCTTCTGTATAAAAGACTGACGCGCTCGAGTATTTCAAATTAACGATTTTTTTTTACATTTTCAAAACTCCGCCACGAACTTGCGTCATGTCGGAATGGTCAGTCTTTTGAATGGGAGCTTCTGTGGGGCTTATTTAACATCCCCTCTGAATTTCTGACGCGCTCGAGCAAATTTTTTTTTTTTTGTTTTTCTACCTTTCCGTACTGCCACCCCCACCATGCAAACCGTCAGATTAACATACCTACAGTATTGTGGACACGTGGAGTATATACAATATCAAAATCTGACGCGCTCGAGTATATTTTTTTATTTGTTTTTTTTTACATTTTTGAAAATCCGTACACCCTTCCCCCACCGCTAAAACCAAAAACCCACATAACATTTAATTTTTTTTATCACCTAAACTTTAATATTTAATAGGTCCCTACGACGCTCGAGTAAATCCCCGATTAGCCTCTTGGGCTCCCCTACTATAAAGTGTCCCTATTATATCCCTATGTCATCTATTATATATATACTGTTTAGTGGCTTTGCTACTTGCATGTTCTGCTGTGTGGGTAGACGCTGGGCATTCGCTATATTCGGGGGTCAGGATTATTAAGAACATTGCTAAAAATAGCAAAACCGTTTCAACAATATAACAATATTACTTTATGACAGCAATGGGTTGCTGTCATATGTCTGCTGACAGCAATCCATTGCAACCGATGTTAAGCTGGAGTGTGGTCCATAATTGGAGGTTTCTGCTACCTTAGTGAAATAACTACAGATAGATCTGTACAATGATACAGACCGTGAAATGACTTAGTCGCGTTTCGGGATCAGCTAATAAGTTTTTACTAGCCCGGCTAGTGGCATAGTGGCAAGGCTATCTTATCTAAAAGTCATTTAAAGTGTCTCTAACTTATCGAAGCAGAAACAAGGAGATTCATAAAATAATTAAAGTGGCTGACATAGCCCACCGGAAAAGTACGCTGAACTATAAAGGCGACCGTGGTGTAGTGGTAGTGCAATGGTCTAGTAAACCGAGAGCACGGGTTCAAATACAATTCGATACACGGATTCGATACAAACACTTTAGTAGTTTAAATGAAGAAATGTATGCATGGAGCAAAAATGGGCACGGAGGGGAGTATTAAAGATGGCCGAATAGAAAAGCAAACCAGGAAATCATCGCTGGATGCAGACCGCCTCCAGCAGGCATCGGTGAAGATTGATGGGGAAGGTCCATGTCCAACAGTGAACGACTAAAGCCTACTACCGGATAGACGCTTTTATTCATGGACCGCCCTCAAGCTTAACATCAGGCGGGGTTCTATCAAAGGTTAAGCTACAATAAAAAAGTAGATTTGTAGCTGATGTTATACTTTAATGACTTTAGACCATACAGCAATAACATTTGTTCTGCTTAACATAATGCTAGAAAAGATTACAAGTCGAACACAAGTACATTAGAAATCAAAAGTGACAGTTTGAGATGAGTTTGCCATTTTATGGTAATTACCTTTCGGTTAGGTTAACACGCTAAATGTTAGAGGTTGAATTAATATTATGATGGAAGTAATTAAAATGTTATTCCTCCAGTTAATTACAAGGATAATTGTGTAAGATTTAACTACGTATAATATTTAATTATACATATACATATATTTACTCGTAGAAGAAGTGCTAATGATTTAAACGTACATAAGACAAAAATTAAATCAGCAAGAAAGCAAATAACCATTAAAGGCAATTATACTCGTATTTTAAGAAAAGACGTAGATATGTTATACGCGCTCCGAAAGAGGCACGTTAAAACTATGCTAACAAGCAAACCTGAATTCAGTGTCGCAATGCAGAGCAACATATATTTGTCTCTTTTTCGCTCTCAATAACTATCATTCCGTTCTACTTCGACTTCGTCGTGGTTGACCGTACAAACTCGTGCCACACTAAAACTTGTGTATATAACGTATCTACCTTATTTTACTTAATATCATTGATTGAAGGGGTTGGCAAGCCATTATACAGTTGTGTTATGGCTTGTCAGAGCAATTGAAACATCAACTCTAACATTAAAATATTATTTAGTGGTGGTTAAGTTGAAACTGTACCAATTGTGCTTAAATGAGGAGATTTCTACGCTACCGCAGGAGTCTACTACTCAGTGAAGTTATTAGTCATTTAAATGACATTAATTAGTTTAATTGTTAAAGTTTGGAATTATATATTCCAACATTTTGATCGATCGAAATAAATAATTTAACTAGAAAGGCTTGTGGTGAATGAAAACCGATTATTTCACTCTGAAAATAGATGCATAACCAGTTAATGTTTGCAGTAAAATTAACGTAATATAATTATAAATTATAAATTAAGTTTGGTGCTTTAATAAATTGACTATATAAAAATACTAAAATAAAAACGATTAAAGTCGACCGTGGAACCGAGAACACAAGTTAAAAATCAGTTGCCGGTACCAATGTAGTAGCAGTCGACTCCATTCATGGGCCGCACTCTAGTTTAACATCAAGGAGGTGCTGTCACATGTTAGGCCACAATAAAAAAACATAGATACCTACTTTGAACAAAATAATAGGTATTTATTTAGACCAAAAATATAATCACTAGGAAAATACATGTTTTAAAATATTTGATACAATAATAACCTATTTATTCCCAAAAGATTCATTCCAAATTATTACCATGATTATCTTGCTATGAAATATGTTGAAATGTACGCTCAAATTTGTATATTCAATGTATTTATGTTTAATTTAAATATTATTGTTGCTAGGTTGCTAGCTAGTCTCGTATTATGCTTGGATTAAAATAATATGGCTATTGTATAATTTAAAATCTAACTGGAAATTTACTTGTAATTCAAATTAATGCTTTCTCTTAAGTACATACATTATATTTAATGTTATAAAAAGTAAAACCGGAGATTGTGATTAAAATCTCGGTAGCTCATATTATTTTTATATGATTGAACAAAAACAGGCGTAGGATTTATATGTACTTAAGTGTACAAAAATAACTTACTATTTATTCACAGTCTAAATATTTGGTACAAAATATTATTAAATGTAATTATTTAAAAATAAATAAGTTAAATAAAATCTATTCTTTTATATTGTAGCTTGACATCCTAACATGACTTAACATCAGGCGGTTTTCAGTCAGGCACTGTCCTGGTGTTAAGCTGAAGAGCGGCCCATGAATGTTTGCGACTGTACTACAGTTCAGTATCTACTATGCCGGCCCAGTTGGAACCGGCAACTTACAAGCTAATCCAGAAATAGGAATAAAACTTTTTATGGTCTTTAAACCTGGAATAAGTAATACTACATATCACATATGGCTAGATGAACGCCTAATTCTCTGCCTTAAAAACTCAGTAAATCTTCGCTGAAACTATCAGTGAAATTTCTTAAAATAGGAGGTTGGTATGACGCAGTTGATTTTGTCCTAATTTCCGAACAAGTATGAATAAGGTTTTATGAACTTAAGGGTTGGAGATTATTTAAATTGATATGTTAGCTTAGGCCCACAAGCTTATTCACTTACAAACTTTGTCTATTTTAAATTAATATCACCCTCCTTTTTATGTAAGTACCAGACATTTAGCATATTTATATAGAGTTTTTTAATTAACAATCAATCAATCAAATTGTCACGCCACAGGGATAGACAATAGAGCGCCATTTGCCACGGTCCTGACATAACACATTTACAATTCTCTTCATACAAGTTCTACGGTTATGGGCACTAAGCAAATAAGGGTCTATCCTTTTGAGTTTTTATCAGGAGATCAAAGTATATGCTGTAAATTAATTTTTAAAACTTGTCTAGAAAAATATTTTAAAACAGCAGAGACGGCGGAATGGCAAGTTGACTTTACTTTAAGCAATAATAACACTGCAGGCCCAAAGAATTTGGAAAGAATAGAATCTTTGCTAAAATAAAAACTAATTCATTGTTATTTGTCTCATTTATGCTCGTATTATGTTTATACCATGTATGACTGAAAGAGACAACTACTTGTACTTCAATTCCTTTATTTCAAAGGTTGGCACTACTTTTTTGCAAATACAACTACTTGTAATTGTGGTTGACTTTTAATACTACTTAATTAAAAGTCACGTGGTAGTAAGAGTAGCGGCATAATTGTATCGTCATCCATTTTGAAGTATTTTAATGTCATTTGTAATTCTGACAAAATAGGTTGTCAAATGATTATCGAAACTAGTGACAACCTTCTAAATTACGAATGTAAAATTGTATATTCATCCTCTTCTGACTTCTTTTTAATGCCATAAGTGCAAATAGTATAAACGGTTGTATTTTGTAGCTATTTTAGGGTTCCTTCTGTGTCTTAAGTCCAAATTCTTTGTGCAGGCCATAGATTTATGATTGGTCTCGCTGACGCTTCGTAGCGCGACCAATTATTAATCTATGCTGCAGACGCTTATTTGCCATAAAAAATAATCATAAAAGTTCATAAAGCTCTGCTTTTGGAGCTCTCTTTTCGCATTGTGTACGAGTATCTTTAGCACAGAAGTTTATTGCACATAATGTCCAGAGGTTGTTGAATAGGAAAAGTTATTGGTTACACATACCATGAAACACATAAATCCGAAATCTATAATGTACTTTGGTCGCCTAGTTTGGTCGAGTGAAGCCTAACGTATATACGTGGACATTTTACTTTTCCAAATCGGTCAAGTGGTTCGAAGGATTATGTAGATCTTTTAAAAGAATATGTAGAAGAAATATGCACACTGGAATCGCGCAAAGGGATTTATTACGGATCTAAACATATGTCCTTAGTATTTTTTATTAAAATAAAATTAATTACATTAAAAAATATTTTTTTTGTCAGGCCACAATGAAATAATTAAAATAATAGTAATAAATTTAATGGCGCTCTATTGTCTTTGCCTATCACTGTGGAAAAAGTCGTGACAATTTGATTGATTGATTGATAATGAGTTTGAGTATTCAGCACTAATACTAATTTATACTTTAAATAATAAAAGCAATAAATTTCTTCATTTCTTTTGAGTACCTATTTTTATTACTTCTAAGGTATTTGAAATTAATAGGAAACAGAATTACAGTACTTTTATTAAAGGTATTGCATGGAAAGATTATTTGTTTTACTATTGTTAGCTAATCGCTTGTCAGTTAAGAGACACGTGGATGTCTTCCAGGAACAAATTATGTTTGTAATATACGTAATTGGTGGGTGATGACATTGTCGTTTATAATCGTTCAAATACAATCCATTTTGCATACATATTACATTACATTAACTATATATAAGTAAGTATGAATATTTTAACATACGTTTACAGAGAAACGCAATAAAAGAAAATATAAAAAAATAGATAGATATTTGATTCGGGTCTGGTTATAAAAGATTGGTAGGCAGTGGTACCCAGTCTGCCGATTCAGGGTAGTACCACCACTTACAAGTATACAGACCGTGAAGTGATTTATTCGCGTTTCGACTTCAGCTTGTAAGTTGCCGGTTCTAACTAGGCCGGCATAGTGAATGTGACTGCTACTCACAGTTATTGAGTTGTAGTAGTAGTGACATCCATTCATGGACCACACTCCAGCCTAACATCAAGCGGAGTGCTGTCATATGTCGAGTCATAATAAAAAAAAACAATTTATGAATAAATTAAACACCGTATTTATAAATATGTGCAAGGCCGCCAACGACTGAAAAAACCGACTCAGCTTACAGTTGCCTTAGTCGCTGTTACTATGCCGAAAATATTAAACCATTATCATCAGTCAGAAGGCGTCCACTGCTGAACATAGGCCAGTTGCATCCACTAGTTATTCGGGACTTTCACTATGACGTCAGTCCACCAAATGGGAGGCCTACCTATACTGCTTCGGCTGGTTCGTGGTCTCCAGTCTCCACTCTAGAACCTTTCTTCCCCATCGGTTGTCGGTTTTCCGAGTGATGTGGCCAGCCCATTGCCACTTCAGCTTGCAAATCCTACGAGCTATGTCGGTAAATCTGGTTCTTCGGCGAATATCCTCGTTCCGGATTTCGTCACGCAAAGAAACACCAAGCATAGCTCTCTCCATTGCCCGCTGAGCGACTCTGAGCTTTTCCAACAGGCCAACATTTAAAGGCCACGTCTCAGTGCCATATGTCATCACTGGCAACACACATTGGTTGAAGACCCTTGTCTTCAGGCACTGCGGGATGTTTGACGAGAAGATATGACGCAATTTCCCGAACGCATATATACATATGAGTAAGTATAAATATAACAACACCGTAATTACGAATAGCAAGCGGAGGTCCAAGAGCGCCGTAGACTGTAAAAACCGACTCAGTTACAGTTGCCTTAACCGCCGTTACTATGCCGAAAACAATAAACCATATTATAACTACATAATATATTAAATTGATTAGCTATTAAACATAGACCATAACAAAACATCAATCAATCAATCAAATTGTCACGCCTTTTTCCCACAGGGATATATCCCATATATATCACAGGGATCCCAGGAGACAATAGAGCGCCACTTGCCACGATCCTGACACAACTCCATCGCTTCCTTCACATTTACAATTCTCTTCATACAGGCTCTAAAGCTTAACAAAACACGAATCTTCTAAAGCTTACTCATTGAGAATTTGTAACTGACACAGATTCATACTTTCAAGTGTACAGTCCGCGAAGTGAGATGACGTTTCGAGATCAACTTAAAAGTGAGCCGGTTCCTACAAGTCCGTCATAGTGACTGCGGTTTTTTTTAACTTTAGTAGGAGTCGTCTCTAACTATGCAGCTCAACATCAGCGGGGTGCTGTCATATGTTGAGCCACATCACAAAAAACGATAAAATACATAGTTTAACACAATAATCAAATATATTCTTATAAATAATAATTTTATAATTAAACATATTATAAATAATTAAGGCGACCGTGGTGTAGTGGCAGTGCAATGGTTCCACAAACCGAGAGCACGAGTTCGAAATCACCCACCGGTACCAATGTATCTTTGATATATGTACTTTAAACACCCAAATGGGTAGTTATGGAGAAGCAATAACATAGATAATAAGACTAAATGTACACTATGGGTAACAGTAAATAAATGATTTGATTTGGTTGTCCTGTTTCTATGATATAATACAAGCACTTAAATAGCTTAGTATAGAAATGTAAATAAATAAAAACTTAAAAAAATAATAATTTCAATTCAAAGACCACTTGATCCTACGATCCAGGTAAAACTAATATAATACTCTAATTACATCGAATAAGCTAATTTTTCTATAATAAAGCAAAGTTGATACTTAGAAAACTGGCTTTGTATTTTTTTACAGTTTACAGCTTCTACAAGTTCTTGTATCATAGACACTCGTCTAGTATCCAAAGTACATATATCAAAGATACATTGGTGCAAGCAAGTGGTTTAAAACCGGGGGCTCTCTGTGTGACTAGTTTACGGTCGACGATACACCGTTGTTATTTTTGCAGTTATAATTTTCTTTAATTGTTTTTATTTAATAAAAAATACCTTTTATCTTAAATATAATTTAATTTAAAGATATAGTTTTTATTTAACAAAAATCTTTTGATTAATAAATACAATTGTTTATTTCACTGAGCATAATGCAACGGTTAATTAATTAATAACGATATTTTCTTAAACAAAAAATATTTACGTTAATATAAAATAATAATAAAAATTTACTTACCGAAAAACTTTCTTCAGCTAGACACTATTAAAATAATCAACTGGTATCTGATCAGGGAGCTCACCTTCCTTCTGCAGGTGTTGGAAGCGAATGAAAACTCAATGGTGGATGCCTGCGTTTATATAGAAAACAGTGCGCATGTAAACGCTTTAGTTGCGTAGGTACGATGAGCGTCAATCAAGCGGGAACCATATATATGAACCATTTTTTACCTCGTCAGAAGCATCGATATTCTGTCGACCTAATCAGCAGTCGAACTAGAAGGTTCGGCGCATCGTCTATTTCTAGTACAATCGACAACTGGAATGCTTTACCAGTCTATGGTCTTCCCAGCCTATATGAATCTATGAGCGAATCTATAAGGAAGCACTTTTGGCCGGCATAGGGGTGCCGACTGAGGTAACTGAAGTAACTGAGTAAACTGAGTTGGTATTTCAGTCGTCGGCGGCTACCACTAGTAAAGTCGAGGTCATTAGTTATATTGTAAGGCAGTCCAGCTCCCAAATATTTTTTGTTTTGAAGTTACAATTTAAAAAAAACAATGGTATTTTATTATTATTATTATTATACATTTATATACTAAGCTACTAAAGCACTTGTATCATAGAAACAGGACAACTAAAGTACATACATCAATGACACATTGGTACCGGTGGTTTTGAATCTATGCTCTCGCCACGGTCGCCACTACACCACGGTATAATGTGACACATCTCATTATACCGTGGTGTGTATAATTTTGCACACATCTGAGCTAAGCTAATGATAGAATATAAGTACTTGTACCTGTACAGCTTATTATTATTAATAATGATTTGTATACGAACTACCATAAATTAAAAAAAAACGGTTTAAATTAATATATTTACAATATTAGTACCAAATAATTATGATTAATACAATATAATTATATTTAATTTTACTCTACACTCTTCTTATCAATTTACAGAGTTTGATAAGTAGGGTAGTCCTAACAACACGATGTATACGAAGGAAGGCAGGTTAGCGAGAAGCGACGGTGCTACGTGTACAGGACGGATCGTAACGGTTTGCTACGATAACTGCAAATGATGCTTGGTAGACGTGCGATTTATCAATTCTATGAAGTGAAAATATTATTTAATTGTTCAATTTATTAGTAGTGTTATGACTAATGAGGTATGTTGTAAATGATTGAATGATGAAAGGATATTGACGAAAGATAAAACGAAGACGATCCTTTAATCAAAGACGTTGTGTATGTGAACTCTGTCATTGCCTGTGGGAATTAAGGTGGAAATGATATCATTCATTTTAAGCTTTTATGTACTACTTTTGTAATGTCCAATGATGAAAAAATATATAAATGGTAGTTTCGATACTTGTATTGATAAAATTAATAACAATTTTGCTTTTAATTGCTGTGCGATTAAGTTATTTGGAAAATAAGATATGGATTTTGTACGAGTATTATCTGTCAATTAAAGCCATTTGTTCTGCTTTGAACTGTCATAATTATAGTTTAATCATTTTGCATACCTAAACTTCACAAAATAAAGGATATAATCCAATTACATTGTAATCTTCGTACATTAAACTATTTTAAGAAGCATATTAAACTGATGAATTAAACAAATTTTATGCGGCTTACTATCGCGTTTATTTTGGTTTTGATTTTAATTTTTTTTATTATTCCGACATATCGCGGATATAAAAACACCAACGTAGTGGAAAGTCTGCAGTTTGTGAGCATCAACAGGACGGCGCCAATCACTACATCCGTTTCGACAAACCGAAGATCCTCGCAAAGGAAAGTCGACTGATACCCCGGATGGTACGCGAGGCTATTGAGATTAAAAAACATTCTAATTTCAATAGAGAAGGTGGTTGGCGATTATCTAACACCTGGGACCCCATAATTCACAAACTCAAGTCCCAAGTCCAGCAAACTGCCAAACCAGATGACACCGTCAGTTATTTTTGCAAAAATTTGAAATAAACCGGGAACAGAAAAACAAAATATCAAACGGGGTAGTTTTGGAAACAATAACAGCATCAACCAATAGGACGACCAACACCTCAGTCTCTCCGTGACCACGATGGCTGCAAAGCTCTCGAAACGTCGGAATAATAAAAAATTGTAAAATCAAAACCAAAATTAATAGTAAGCCGCATAAAATTTGTTTAATTCATTAATCAATGTTCGCGCAAAATCTAAGAAAATACAGGCATATTAATAGTTACAATTAAGCCCAAGTCCCCATACAAAATGAATGATGTCCTTTGATACCTAACAACTATAGTCGAATGATAGTATAATAGTCATGCAAACCGAAAGCCTCTGTTCAAAACCACTTGCCGGTACAGTGGTTTATGAACTATGGTTCATATTGCTTAGTAAAAATCAAAATCATTCGTGTTTCATTAGATTTTATTCACAAGCAATAAACTGTTAAAAATAAGCCCGAGAAAGTTATTTAAAATTAATTAAAATGTTTTATGTTTTGTGTATCGACATATGAGAGCACCCCGCTTGATGTTAAACTGCAGTGTGGTCCATAAATGGATGCCACTGCTACTACAATTCAATAACTGTAAGTAGCAATTACATCAACTATGCCGGTCTAGTTGAAACCGGCTACTTACAAGCTCATCCCGAAACGCGACCAAATTACTTCACAGTCTGTATAAATGTAATCAAATCAAATTGTCATTCCTCAATTTTGACAGGGATAAGTAGAGACGTAAAGAGTGGTAGGCAGTGGTTTTCAGTCTGCTGATCCAGGGTAGTACCACCACTTGATCGTTTACCACGGATTAGTTCTTAAGTTACCGGTTTCAATTATGCCAGTATAGTGGATACGACTGGTACTTGCAGTTACCTAACTGTAGTAGCAATCGCCTTCATTCATAGAGAGCACTCTATCTTAACATCTGGTGGGTGCTGTCATATGTTAAGCCACAAAAATACAACTAGGGGTCTCTGGGTGAGATTGATTCACAAAATACCATAAAATCGGTCCAAGAGGATTATGATAAGATTTAATTGCGCTCCATCAATGAACCATAAGTCCTTAGCGATAATAGAGGAATTAATATTACATAGAATAATGATAAAAATGACAAAATAAAATGATTTATTGCATGGAATTATACTTAAATGAGGATCCATGATAGCTTTGCAATGTAATGACGTAAACATTTGCTTGTAACTACATATGTACTTAGAAATAAGAATCCTACTATTATTATAAATGTAATTGTGAGTTTGTTTGTTACGTTTTCACAAAACAACTACTGAACCGATCATCATCAAACTTTGTACACATATTTTTGGAGGTACTAGAAGTAACATGGGATACTTTTATTAGATTTTTTTTACTGTAGTTTCCAATTGACAATAGTTTTTCCTTTTTATGACTGTAAAATATATAGTCGGCACAGTAGCGAAGACTGTAACCGTAAATTGAATAATTTTATTTTTCAGTGGCAACTGAAAGTTCTCCTTGGACCTACCCATACATCCCATAAGACAACTCGAGGTTAAAAAAATAAAATAATAATTTAATAATATGGTATCAGAAATACTCGTTATCACGACAGGAATAGGTAGAGACAACGTAGCCTGACACAACCCTTTTGTTTCCTTTACATCGATTTTTACGAATTGTGGCCCCTGGTATTGTTAAATACCCACATATTATAATAATAAAAATAAAGTTTTATAAATAACAACTTATTGGTACTAAATCCTCTTACAATAAACGTAGGTAGTGTAATAAAACTGCACTCAGGCATGCACTTAAGCTATTACTTCAATTATTCCACCATTATTGTTAATTGTATCGTTTACCACTTGTTTATTATTGTGCGGCCTGCAGCACTTCGGCCACACCTCTAAGAATGACCGGGGAGAAACTAGAAAGACTGCTTATGTTTGGAAAGTCCGAAGAAAAATCCAAGTAGTTCACAGGCTTGATAGCACCTTAAATAAAGCAATCTACGCAGCAGGAGATAAGGTGACGTGGAGGAGAATGGTGAAGAATATTAACAAGTCACAATCTTTATTTTTTTTATTAATTTAAAATTTTAGGTCAACACAACAATCAGGATAAATGTACGTTTAAAAATTGATTTATTTCCAGACTAAATACAGTCCAAAATGTATCATACACGAAAAAGTAAAGATTTATATTAAACATAAATAAATTAAAAGAATATCACTATAATTAATAAATGGTAATAATTAGGTAAATAGAAATCTGAAACCAGTTACAAATAAAACTAATTAAAAAAAACGCTTTTATGATAATGTGAACGAAAAAGTGAATAAAGCAAGAGCCTCCTTCAAAAACGCCGACGACTGAAAAAAATGAGTCAGATTACACCGTCAATTATTTTTGCTATAAATTGAAATAAGCCAGGAACATTAGAATAAAATCAAAACGGGGTAGTTTTGGAAACAATGACAGCATCAACCAATAGGACGACCAACACATCAGTCTCTCCATGAACACGATGGCTGCAAGGCCCTAGAAACGTCGGAATATAAAAATGTAAGCCGCATAAAATTTGTTTAATTCAAAATTAACGCAAATATCGAAGTAAATAATTCATCGCAACTTTTACAAAAAATAAAATACCTTGAAAGATTTTTCTTTCAGAGTTAGGTTCTTCAATTTCAGTGGATGTCTTACGAATATTATGACTTTTATTGCTACGCAGGCACTGGTGAATTTATTGCTGAAAATATAAATATTGGTATGTAAATATGTTTCGGCCATCATAAAACGCGATGTTATATTAAGAATTTATAAGGTTAATTTACGTGGAATACGTCTACTAAATATTTTTATTATTATTAAGACGCGAAAGTAACCATTTCAAAGTAAACCCTGCTGTTGTTGTTTTTAATTTTTCAGTACGTAATTACTTCGTTAAAATTATGATGCTTGTCTTATTTTTCATATTGACTCGACCCCTAACCTTGAAAAAAATTGACGGTAGCTTGAGTTGCCGTCACTAAGCCAGCCGTCTACGCTTCGCTTAAAGGATCTGCAACAGTGACGGCGACTGTGGCAGCAGTGGTTATTTCAGTCGTCGGCACTCTTGGCCCTCAAGCTTATTGTCTATGAGACGAATACACCACTGTTATAATATAATAAATAAATAAAAAGGGTAATAAATAATAGTAAATTAAATTTTATAAACATTAAAGTAAAACTATAAAATAACCTTTTAAATCTTAAGTACGAAGACTAAAAAAACAGTTAAACCTTTTAAAAATAATATTTATATCACAATAAAGATTAGAGACATTATTGTTTTTATTGTTATGAGTTGTTAAAGTGTACCCATAGGTTAACCTCCCAGCGGGCATGATTTTAGATGGTCGCGTGAAATAACATCACTCTTTGATGGCGCATACGTAGAGCGCGGCTATAGCGGTGTGAACCGTGGCAAAAGTATGAACAGTTATTATAGTAACTGTATTTAACAGATGTTACATTACTTTGATAGTGTCCGTTACACCTTTTCTAATAAACTTGATGATTAACGCAAACGCGTTGACGTGAAAGTCTCAGTTTATAGTTGTCGCAGAAATGAACAAAGAAGTTTTTGGAGTTTTGTAAATAATATTTATTGTTTTTAAATTGAATTTTAATACATAAAATGGGAAGATATAGGAACGAGTCAATTAAGCATTGTACCTTATTGTTTCTCCGTCACACAATAGCTTCGGATTTGGCCTGCAATGCCGCCAATACAAGGCTAACGCAACCTAGTGTGTAGGCGCAATTATTAAGAGGTTTTGGGTACTGTGATGCTAAACATAAACAAATCGAGTTAGCTATCAGTAGAACTATAAACCGACAGATATTGTCGAATATTGTCATATATTGTGGTACAAATAAAGAGACTGTTTAGTAGCTTAATATAAAAATATATACCCTATGTACTAGAGCACAACTGCTTACAATATTGACGAATATTCCCACTCTCATTGTATCAATACTTTAGGCATCATCCCTTTACCATTATGAGCTATAAAACTAAACGAATGTGGTTGTAAATCCTTAGGAAGCGCTATTTAATATACATGTATAAGTATAACAAATCTTGATTGCTTGCGATCGGTTTATATGTAATCTACTTGGTTCCCTTTTTACTTGGAATGATATTTTTTGTTCAATCCATGTTTAATTATTTATTTATTGTGATCTACGTACTGTTAACAATGTTTAATGTAGGGTTACTTAGTTAAATTTCTTAGTTCCATTAAATGTAGATTTTAAAAATTGTGTTGTGATCATAAAGAGATAGGTGTGAGTATTTATTGATTATTTGAAATTATTCTTAGATTTTGCGCGAACACTGATAAATGAATTGAACAAAAAAACAAATCGAGAGCATTGCAGCCATCGTGGTCACAGAGAGACCACGAAAGCTCTATAAACGTCTGAATAATAATAAAAAATGTAAAATCAAAAGTAAAATAAACGCGATAGTAAGCCGCATAAAATTTATTAGAAATTACTTAACCATATGTACTAAAAGATTATAAATTATATTAGGCTATGGGATGAAAACATTGGCGAAGCGTGGGAGTCAGCTGCCAGGGGCGGAAAAAAAAATTGCCGCCCCCTTATTTAGGAATCATAGGTACAACAAAAAAATATGAATTTCAGGTTCAATTTTAACGATTTATTTTAGTTTTTTTTTTAATTTTGCGCCTCATAAATGTGCAGCCCGGAGCGGGCCGCCCCCTCCGCCACCGCCACGCTACGCCACTGGATGAAAAAATCTCTAGTTGCTTTTTCTCTGGTGTCTGTCCGTCTGCTATTTTTGTCTTCCATAACTTTTTTTTTTTTTTAATCAATTTTATTAGGGGAATTACGCACATAAAATGGCGATGCCATTCCCATTATAAACTAAACCTAGACTATTTACAAATACAAGCTCATACAGATATAATGTGGATAAGGCTAGTAATACAAAACATAAGAAACAATTCACACGAAAATAGAATACAACGAACAAAAATAAATTATTAAACCTATGATGCATTTGCTCTCTCTTTTAAGTACACCGCCACGAATTTGTATAACATTTTGGCTTGCTCAGAAGCAGGCTCTGCTAATATACTGTTACAGCAACCAACATTCCAAATATTAATCCCCAATCTTTTAAATAACCACTGCCTATCACGTCGGTTCCTGACACCATCCATCAACAAATGTTCCACGTCCTCTATTTTGCCACATGTCTTCCATAACTTTAAGTTAATAAAAATAGACAGGCCTCTTCGACTTTGAGAAACAAAATATAAGTTAAGCAATTTCACACATCAATAATGTGAAATGTTGTCCTTAGGGAGATTTGGGTAATTGCCTAATATTAGATCATCATTGGTGTCGCGGTCTAATTACAATTTGTGCCAATATAAGTTGGAGAAAATTACAACTCAAGGGAAATTCCCATAACATTTACGTTTATAGGCATCAAAACAACATACTTATTATTAGAACTTAATCAGAATTTATTACATTATTACATTTATTTTCTATCCAACTTAGAAAAGTTAATGCCAACTATGTACTTAATAATGTTAAACTATTAATAATACAATTATAGAATTTCTTTCATAGAATGTCAGCTTTTCTTGACCAAAATTAAGGAAAATAGCCTTAATTAGTAACGTTTTCTTTCACGAAAGTTGTGAAGAGTGTAAAGGCAAAGCTATTTTGTTACTCATTGTAATTGTTCATGACCACACAGAAAATTAGGGCTTGGAAACTCTAATTATAGTTGAGAAAATTACTAAAGATCAGTGAATGAGAATTTTAATAACTGTCATCATTATTTGTGCTTAATTTCACGTAGGCGGCCGTGCTTTTAGTTCAAGGTATCTTCTATACACACGTTTTCGATCATTTATAAGTTCCAATTATCTAACTATAGACATTTATTATAAGTATTAATAAAATTTTAATTTTATTACCCAATGATAATACTGTTTATATTATATTGTATTATATTATGTATGTGTTATACATGTTATTTGTGTATCTATATATCTATGAATATATTTATGTATATATGAATAATTTATATATTTCTCATAATGTAATTGGTTACCTATTTTTATATTTTATTTTGTACCCTACCTCTTATCTACATTGACGGATAAACATCCTAAAGGTTTTGTCTGGTAGAGAATGCCTTTGGCATTAAGTCCGCCTTTGTACTATTGTGCATTAAGTTTTTAAATAAATAAATAAATAAAATTCATATAAAAGAAGATAGATAAACTAAAATTTTTTTGATTAATTAAGTGGAATTTTCTGGTCGTCATAGTGACGTAAACTGAGGCAATCGTAAACTGAATTGCTTGATTCAGTCTTCGGCGCTCTTGGAGCTCTCCTTGTTTACCATTTTACCATCAGGCAAGTCCAGGTCAAATGTTATTCCGCAATAAAAAAAAGTTTCTATGTTTGCAAGTTGCCTCTGAAATTCTTGCTCTGTAGGAAAAGATGCAATTAAGATTTATGATAATAGATTTTTCCTTTAACATCGCAATATCTGACTTCGACTTCTATTGATAAGCAAGGGGAGGTCCAAGAGCGCCGACGACAAAACCGACTTAGTTTAAAGTTTGCCTCAGTCGCCGTTACTATGGCCGTCTTTGCTTAAAAGATTTATGCGATAGGATAAGGAGAACACAAATAGGAAGTTAAATAAAACAATTTTGTAAATAAATGTTTATTTTATTTACTTTGTATGTTCAACCTTTTAAAACACAAATATCCAATTGAAGTGATCAGGGTAACAGCCTGACTACGAACAAACATTAACACTAAAAAACCTATCCAGTTTACGAAGACATCAGCTGTACTATTCCCGCCAGTTGCTGCTATTTGTGACTTTTTTTAAAAATTGTGTATAGACGACTGACCTCAACCTGCCTGATGGTAAGCAAGAGGAGGTGCAGTTGACTAAATTAAACGAATTACGGTTAAACTAAGGCAACCGAGAGTTCAAGGCGACCCTGGTGTAGTGGCAGTGCAATGGTTACACAAACCGAAAGCACGAGTTCGAAACCACCTATCGGTACCAATGTATTTTTGATAAATGTACTTTGGTTGTCTTGTTTCTGTGATACAAGCACTTTAGTAGCTTAGTATAGAAATGTAAATAAATAATAAAAACTGCCGGCCAAAGATTTGTGGCATTTGCCTAAAGTTACACGCAATTTCTAATGGGTTCATTTTAAAAGTGACTAATTTATTGTATTTCACAGGACAGAACCGTAATTATGTATAGTTTATAGGTTTTCCTTTACATCCACAGTTATATAATTATCATCATCAGCCAGAAGGCTTCCATTGCTGAACATAGGCCTCCCCCTTAGAACGCCGTTCCGAACGACAAGATGCTAGTTGCATCCACCGGTTACCTGTGACTTTCACTATGTAGTCAGTCCACCTAGTGGGAGGCCTACCTACGCTGCGTCTTCCGGTTCGTGGTCTCCACTCTAGAACCTTTTTTCGGTTGACGGTTCGTCGAGCGATGTGGCCAGCCCATTGCCACTTCAGCTTGAGAATCCTACGGGCTATGTCGGTAACATTGGTTCTTTGGCGAATATCCTCGTTCCGGATTCTATCGCGCAAAGAAACACCAAGCAAGCACAGTTATATATTAATTAATAACTATAATTTGAGTTAGTTATAAGGTTTATTATAAGTATTTTCTTTTAAATATTTCTTATATATATAAATCTATGAAATATTTAATGATTTCACAAATAATTCTGTATATCTAGATATTGAAACTAGAATTTCTTATTATTATTTTCAATGTTGTTTTTTATTAATCATGCTGTGTATATACGTTTAGGGTAATTAATAATTTAGTCATGAAACACTGTAAATTTATTATTTGTTGTTAAATATAACTGTTACCTGTTGTATATACCTAAATAAATAAATTGTGTGTTGGAGAGAATAAGAAAATTGTGGGTGTGAAGGATTTCAGAAAGTTGTGGAAAGCGGCAATCCGTTACTTCTGCATATCCTTGCAAGAATTAACAACTCGATTCATTGTAAATAACATATATATGGACATGCGTGCGACAGGTCTGTGTCTGCGACGTGGTCACGTTGACATGTTTTAATTATGTTCTAGTCACAACTATTTTTAACACGCCTTAATTTCTACAGAGATGAACAGACAACGGAGCAAAGTGGCGCTACTCCTGACACGACCCAGTTGCTTTTTTCACATCCACAAATTTATATAGACTTTCTGGATATGCGAACTCCTGCTTTTTTTTAGAATGTCCTAATTTACTCCCTATTACAGAACTCCCGAGTCACTGGGATCTGTCTTTATTTATTATGGTAAGACCTATCATAATCTTGGAGTCTTAAATGCAAATCGGATGTCAAATATGCCTTCTCAACTTTAGAGTGTTAAATGTAGAGTATCCTCACAATTACAAAGGACTGGCGGTCTATTCAAATTCCGTTTACAACATTAATGAGATTTATCAAAACGACAAGATTTAAGATGTGTGTAGATAGATGTTAACATCTCTTAATAAGATTAATTCTTGGAAATGATGTTAATGGCTTCCATTTTGAGTGTGATGCCCTTTTACTTAATAGGAAAATTTGGCAATAATGTTTGCTTTGAACTGTTAATGTATGAATTTAAATTACGTATATGTGTATTATTATTCAAAAAAATATGAAAATCTCTTACGTTTTATTCCTAAATAGGGTGGCGGAATTGGCTTTAATGGCTTAATATTTTGAATAATCAACTATTCCGCGTAGATAAAGGTATTAGGTACTACAATATAATATCTTAATATTTGATACGCTTTTTATTGTTATTAATCAATACACGTATCTTCGACTTGCTTCATGGTAAGCAATGTAATGTCCATGAGCGCTGGCGACTGATAAAACCGATTAAGTTTACAGTATACTTTTAATTTGAGCAAATACAAAAATAAAATGTATATTATTCTCAAATAGAAGTAAAATGAAATTCAGTTAATAATACATTTAATTGACAAACAATATAAAAGTCACACAGTGGTTGCGACTGCTACTTGTTCTTATTTATCTGTAATAGCAGTCGTCTCCATTTATTGACCGCCTAACATCAGGCCCTGGCATGTATATTGTATATATATCTCCATATATGTACATCCACAATAAAAGATAAATTTGAACACAAACTAAGAGTAGCTGAAATGTTTTCATTGTAAAATATAATGCAGGTGACGTATCTAATATCAAATTATATTATTAGGAGAAATGTAATTGAATTGTTGTCGGTTGTTTGATTAAAGAAATTGATACTTTATAACTCTATCGTGAGTTATAAAGTATATATGTCTTCCCTTACACCTTAATGTAAAAAATATAGCAAAAGCGGGCTTTCTGTGCCAAGAGCAAAAGGTAGGTGAAAAGCAAATTATGGTATATGCTTTTATAATATGCCTGTATAATAAATAAATACAGAGCATGAAATATACAAACAAATATGTATTTATTATATATAGAAGATAAATATATAGTAAATATGATAATATTGTATTAACAAGAAGTATCATTATTTATATGATCATTGTATAATACCTAAAAACTTTGGATCGTCATTTCTTTGTAGAACAATCGACAAATGGAATTCTTTAGCAGCCCATGTCTTCTCTCCATCCTATAGCCTTGGATTCTTCAAGCGATGCGTGAAGCACCTTTGGCCGACATATTGACGGCGACTAGGGCAGCCGTGAAGACTCGGTTTTCGCAGTCGTCGGCACTCTTGGACCCCTTCTTGCTTACCATCAGGCAAGTCGAGGTCAGCTATGCAATTCTCTAAGAGCAAACATCTTTACAACCTTAAAACATCGGCGAGCAGAAGTCGAGTCACAAGAGAAAAAAAATGATTTATTTAATCCAACTGTGTGATAAATACGTGTATAGTTGTAAATTTCCTATTTGGTTTTTGCTTTTATTTAAAACATGACTATTGTTTCGGTTTAATAAATATGTTTTTTATTGTTTATTTCTTAAAATTTTAAATTAGACGATTCGTTGATTAAATGAATATATACATTAGGTAATGTATATATTGTATATAAATTACCTAAAACGACCAAAGTAGACCAAATAGAAAATTATTCACCTATTTCTATCAATAAAAGATATTTGTCGATCAATCGACAAGAGAAATGCTTTAGCCGCTCATATTACGTTCTACCCATTCTATAAAAAAGCGAAAATGAAATTATATAAAGCACCGATGCTGACCAGAGTCAGCATCGGCGACTGAGTAAACCGAAAACTGAGTCGGTTTTATCATTCGTTGGCACTCTTGGTCCTCCCCTGCATACATCTAGGGTCAAGGGGATTCTTGTCACATTAAACAATATTCCTTATAAAATAAGATGTAAGTACTTAAAAAACATTTTCATAAGAAAATCTATTGCGTTTATCTCATAATAGAATCGTCGAGCCTACCACAGATACAACAACGTGAGGTTGTCCACTATAAATGTCACAAACAAAACCTTATATTTTTAATTATGCTACTGGCAGCTTTTCTTTTCTTTATTTTTTATTAAATATGCGCTTGCAGTTGACAAAGATTTGTTGTGTAAAGTGAGATATTTAAATAAAATTAATAACTTCCTGTTTTTACTTTCTTACGCAAGGAAGATATGGTTACAAGCTTCGGAGAAAATCAAATTAATAGGAACCCCGATGGAAATAATCGTTTTTTTTTATAGTGACTTGAATCGTGATAAAATTATCTTCGGAAGTGTTTTTTTAAAGTATGAAGTAATCTTTAAAATAATCTTAATCATTCTTTTATATTTATATTCTTTATTCAAATAAAATCCAAACTTTTCTTAAAGTCAAACACATAAACTTTTATAAATTTACATGATTTAAATCCTATGTCAACAATAACCTTAGTCGTATATCTTTTTATTCATATAAACGAAAACGGACCAAAAATGCTCTGTGTAATATAGTTATTTAGCTGGCATGGTAACAACGACTGAAATAATCGTAATAAACTGGTTCGCTTTTTTCGACATTAGGCGAAATATTGTCATACATACATACATGTTTGTTCGTTGGTTTGGGCACATGAAAAGCATGAGTGAAAGTAGATCGACGAAAGGAATTTATAAATCTTATGTGGATGGATGCATTAAACAAGGCTGGCCCAGAAGGATGTTTTCCGACCAAATTGGAGCCATCCTCAAGAAGGCGGGGTTCCCCAGTGCCCATAACCTTTGAGCTTGTATGAAGAGAATTGTGGATGTAAAGGAAGCGAGGGAGTTGCGTCAGGTTTGTGGCGCTCCATTGTCTCAGCCTATCCCTGTGGGAAAATGGCAGGACCATTTTATTGATTGATTGATATGTTTTATTATTATTATTTTGACGCTCATATGACAGCACCCCGCCTGATGTTAAGCTTCATTGCGGTCCATGAACGGATATTACTGCTACTATAATTCGATAAGTGTAAGTAACAGTCACATCCACCATGCCGGCCTAGTTAGAACCGACAACTAACAAGCTGATCACGAAACTAAATCACTTTACGGTCTGTATACGATGTATACCCCGATCGGCAGACTGAGCACTACAGCCTACCACTCTTTGTCAAGTCACAATTACAAATATATAAAAAACAAATAAACAGTTTTAAAATTCAAGAGTTTCAAAACAAGTGAAGAAGCACCATTGGCTGGCATAGTGACGGCAACTGGGGCAGCCGGGTACTAACTCGGTTTTTTCAGTCGTCGTCACTCTTGGTCTCCTCTTGCTTATCATCAAGCGGGTCGAAGACAGATGTCGTGTCACAATAAAATTAAAAGTTTATAGATATTTTTTCATTAATGAAAATTTTATTGACCTTCATTAAAGAAAGTAAAGTTAAAAAATATATTAAAAAATAAAATATATAGGTTGATAAAATATATCATAGTTTTTGCAGATAGCTTTTATTTTTTTTATTGAGACTCGTCATATTTACAGCACCCCGCCTGTTGTTAAGCTGGAGTGCGGTCCATGAATGGAGCATTAGTAATGAATAAATAAATTTTATGCGGCTTACTATCGCGTTTATTTTGGTTTTGATATTACATTTTTTATTAATCCGTCGTTTCGAAAGCTTTGCAGCTCTTGTAAAATCATTGTAAAATCAAAACCAAAATAAACGCGATGGTAAGCCGCATAAAATTTGTTTATTCAATAATTAATGTTCGCGCAAAATCTAGGAAAATAGTATGGAGCTTAGCTTAGAATAGAAATGTAAATAAAATATTAAATAATAATTGAATTAACAGTTGAGTTGACAAAATAACTTACGAAATATGAATGATATGTAAAAACCATCTTAAGAGCTATCTCTATTTTGTGACAATTTTAAAGAGAAAAAATATTATTTTAAATATATATTATGAATGTACTTGCAACCTTTACCTCTATTTCAATCCAATTTTTCGTGGAATTGAGGAATATTTTAGGAGTATTAGGCTAACAGTTGGTGGTCATTTGCCTAGTCTTCCGGCCCCGCTTACAAGTGTTAAGAGGCCGTGAAGTGTAGCGCCGTCTTTAACCTATTGGAGGCCCTGGGCACATTTGAATAATAGGGGCCCCTGTGAGATATAAGAGGTAGTAACCTCCAAAAGAAGTAGCCAACAAAAGAAGTAGTTTTAAATCCATTGATCGGTTACGTTGCGGTGATCGGTGACGTTGGTATAAGCAGTTAGGTATTGTAGTCATTATTGTTTGATTTTAATGGAATAAATATGTTTTTCACTGTACTAGCAGTGGTCTCTATTCACGGACTGCATTCTAACTTATATCAGGCTGCTGGTGTACGTCCAGAAAGAAAAACATCCTCTATATCTATGTCAACCTTCCTGAGTTAAATAACAATGAACAGTTTTGATATTAATTTATACAATTGAATATAATTAAGCAACAAAAAATAACTAATGTTGTGACTCGACCATTTGACAGCGCCCCGTTGTGCAGTCCATTAATGAAGGATGCTACTACAGTAATTGAATTACTACAAATAATTATGGCCGACAGTAGTGACGGCGACTGAGACAAGTTTTTTTTTCAGTCGTTGGCGCTTTTGGACCTCCTCTTGCTTACCATCAAGCAAGTAGAAGATGTCCACAGTGGCATCCACTGTGCCGGCCTAATTAGAACTAGAAATTTCAAGTTTATTCCGAAATAAGATTGCCACGGTATACACACTTGTTAGTAGTGATACCACCCCAGCTTCGTGGAATAAGCAAATAAGTCAAATGACCGTCAACTGTCTGCCTACCACTCTTAAACAACCGTTATGATTAAAACGGTCAGGCGGTTTCTTGACCTCCAGTGAAAATAATTGGAATAGAGTTAACTATCGTCCCCTTAATGCCAAAACCTGTGGGCTTTTTTACAACCTTTATTTAGCATCCATGGATTCTCTGTTCACGGCGTGGCAGGCGGAAAAGTGAAGGCAGACTGGTGACTGGAGAGTAGGTTTAAGGCCTTTAAGACATGTCAATTACCTTACACTCACTTTCCCCTTTACCCTACCGAATATTGGAAGAGGCCTAAAATAACCAAATATTTGTACCAAGATTCATTTTGGGCTTTTTTATTTTACTTTTGTAATGCCGATGAAGAAAATATATATAAATGGTAGATTCGATACTTGTGTTGATAACAATTTTGCTTTAAATTGCTATGCAATTGACTTATTTGGAAAATAAGATAATGGATTTTGTATCATATAGACACGGCATATTAACAATTCTGCTTTGAACTGTCTTGATTATAGTTTGATCATTTTGCACACCTAAACTATGCGAAATAAAGGATATATTAGAATTACATTGTAATCTTCGTACATCAAACTATTTTAAAATCTATATGCAACTGTGATTACAATTGAGCACAAGTCCCCATACAAAATGAATGATGTTCTTTGTACAAAAATTTCTGCAAATAAAGAAATGCTGTCGTAGTCAGATTCATCGTAATCTGACTACGGCGACGTAAATGCGGCTGTCTAAAATTGCTTTTGTTTTATAAAATGCCACCGATTGTCCAAGGTGACTGTGGTTTATTGGTAGATAAATGTTCTTGCAAACCATTGACTCCCTGTACCATGATACATTGGTACCATGGCTTTGAAACCACTGGTACCAATGTATCTTTGTTATACATACTTGAGGCGTCCTGTTTCTATTATGCAAACGCGATTGGTGTTAGTGTAGAATTGTAAAAATTGATGCAGCGATAGATAGCAAATAATTGAGAGCAAATTTAATTAGTCGCATTTACCCTACGCACTATTGTCTCTATCTTTGGCAATAAGTAGACGCAATATTGATAATTTAAAAGCATGTTATTGCATTGAAATAGCAGCGAAGCACGCGTCCTTTGGTATTAGTTGCTTGACCGCGTCGTTGTAGTCCAGTCTGAAAATGTAAGTAAATAACATCGAGTTAAATAATAACCTATATCGAGTTAACATATAACATATATCGAGTTGAATATAACATATTTATGGCAAATTATAATATTAGTATGTGTCAGGGTGATTGGTAGATCAATTGTTAGCTTTTTTTTTTAATTATTAGCTTTTAAATACAGGTAATAAAGTAGCAGTCGCATCCACTATTCCGGCTTAGTTGGAACCGGCAACTTACAAGCTGATCCCAAAATGCGACTAAGAAACTTTACTGTATACTTGTAAGTGGTGGCACTACCTCGGATAGGCAGACTGGGCACCACTGCCTACCACGCGTCCTTTATATTGTCGATTGTCGTCGTCATTAAATATGTTAATAAAATATTTTATTTTAATACAGCTTATAAAAAGGTGCTTCTTCACATCATGATATCACCATCTTCGCTTATCATAGTAACTATATTTCTTTACATACCATATCATTAATCTGCATTAGGGGTTCGTATGTCAAAGGTATTGCGTGGGGCTCCTCCAAGACCTCTTCATTTAGCTCTTGTGGATGAGGACTCTCACGGAGTACATTCTTTAATGCAATCAACAATCGATCCAGAACTAAAGCCGCTCGTTTCTCAGCCATCTGGAATTATAAAATGAGGTTTTTCATATTTATATTTTTTTTTAATAAGATTGGGTATGCAGACCGTTAGTGGTGCCTTGCCCAGTCTGATTCGGAGTAGTTTACCACTTTCAAGTGTACAGACCGTGAAGGTAGGAATGAAGTTAAAGAGCTCCTAAAATCATTCTCCGTGGTATAGGCTGCATAAAGACGCCATGTCTCTGCGAAATTCGTTCGTTCGAAAATCGGGTTCGAGATGATAATTGCAATTTGTCTGGAGCATCGAGAATATATGGCAGCACGACTGAATAAAACAAATTTGATATATAGTTAATTGGGCACACATGGAAGACCAAAATTTTTAACTACAAAATCGATGTCAGTTTTGTACCATACCAAAATGCTAGATTTAATTGAAATAGATTTAAAGTTAACTTGGAGAAAACATATACATTGACATACATGATACATTGACAGAAATTGAGTTCTGCCTGTTATGCCGTAAAAGATAAAGAGTACTGTGGGTGAGAGGCAGCTAAATCAGTATATTTAGCCTTCTCCATAGCCTAATTATGTACAGTCATCTGCAAATCAGAAGAAGGCAACAGGATATTCATACAACAAAAGAGGGCCATTCGTTTTTTGTATGACCTAAAGGGAACAGATGTTCCAACAATGTACGGAGTTTATGAAATGCTGACTCTTCTCTATATTAAGGAAAATCTAGACCAATATTCTGTTGAAACTATTAGACGAAGATCTCGTCTGAGAGTGGCCTTTATCGAGAGACCGTCGTCGCATAGACTGACTGTTATCTTTTTTTGTAATGTGACAATCTTTCTAAAGACATATAAGCTCTTGAGAGCAATAATTTTAAAAAGCGTGTTTAAATTTAAAGAAATAGTAATTACTTAGGTATATTATTAACTGAGGGAAGCTCTTGGCATGGCTAAATTTTCCATGTTATAAATTGTATTATATTTCAACAAGGCTATTTAGGCTGCATAATATTTTAATCAATTGTAAATTGTATGACATTTAATTTTGGGTATAGTCAAAGTCCAAGTGTGTCAATAGATACCTACTGGACGTTTTAAATCAATTAATAAAAAGTTGTTGGTTGGTAATTGCCAATGCATTCAGAGAATATGAGTCATTTAAAAAATTACTTTTCTGAATAATTATTAGGGAAATAAAACCCTTAATGTCACTTTATTACATCGTTATGTTAAATGCTATACCTAGCAGATGAAATTCAACAAAATTTAACGAATAATATTATTAGCTTTTTCACATCAAATGCTATAATAAATCGGATCTAATTAAAGGCGCTCGTGCGAGCAAAGGTCCTTAAATATGAATGCGCTGGTTGGTACGTGATTGTCAAATTGGCATAATGTGACCGTGTTCTTCAAAGTATGCTAAATGTGCTCAATGTAGGTAGTAACAGGCGTGGCGCATTGGTTACGACACCAGTTCGTAACGCGTAAAGTCCCGGGTTCGTTTTCCGGTCGGAGCTAATATTTGTTTCATAGTATTAATTTGTAATATTTAATGGTTAGATTGAATAATACAAATAGTTGAATTTAAAAATAGACGGACTTTCGCTCCGAGTTTGTTTGAGTGGTAGGCAGTGGTGCCCAGTCTGCCGATCCGGGGTATCCAGACCGTGAAGTGACTTGGTCGCGTTTCGGGATTAGTTTGTAAGTTGCCAGTTCTAACTAAGCCGGCATAGTGGATGTGTCTTACCGCCGCACCCCAGTTTAATATCAATGGAAGTGCTGTCATATGTTGAGCCACTATAAAAATAATAATAAAGAAATTTAAAAAAGGATATTTGAAAGTGTCGAGACCTTAGATCAATCAAGTATAGTCATCATATCATATATTAGTCAAGCGTATCAGCTGCGCAAATACGCCAACCTCAATACAGGTTACGAATTTGCGCCGTTTGAGTCGAGACGATGGGCTCTTGGGGACCTTCAGCCTAGCGCCTGTCCAAGGAGTTGTCCAAGCGGCTGACGGAAAAGTTTGGATACAGGAAGGCTGGCATTTATTTCTGCCAAGGAATTAGCCTTGCTATACAAAGGGGAAATGTTGCCAATATCCTTGGGACTATCTCTGATGGGACGTCTCTAATCTCCACAGGATATTTTTTTTTATTTTAATTATAATATTTATAAGTTTATACTATTTGTAATACCCAGATATAATTAGTATTATAATTAGTATATCAATTAACTATATACTTGACTGATCTGAGGTTGAGATTGATAAAACTTACCGGATGATGTATTTCACTTGGTGCTGCTATTCCACCGCTTATCACCATCAGTAACAGCGGCAATGCTGATAAAAGCATCATGATGATTTCACCATCACAATACTTCTGAAAATTATTATAGTCACAATTTATTGTACTTATAAAAAGATTAAACAATTTTATTTAAAAAAATATTCCATGCAAAATAATAAAAAAATCTAAAAATTTGAGTAGACGATTAAAACTTTGAACTACATTGACGATTAACTACATTGACGGCAATGTAGTAACTACATTGCCATTAAGCATTCACTTACGGCTAACCATGGCTAGAGGTGAACAACCATATAAATAAATAAATAATATAACTACCTACTATACGAGTATGCTACCGACCTAACAGTATAACCGACAAAAAAATTGGTTTTAATTATGAAATTGCCGTTTCATAGTAATGGATACTTAACATAAAACCTTCATGGGTGTGAGATTTTCGAGTAAAACTTTTTTCATATGATACCTGTGAGGTTCTTGTTTTCAAATTACAATTGGTTTTTAAATCAACTTAGACGGGTAAGATGGATACTACGAAAATCCGAGTAATCTTTGAATACAAGTTCCGACGCTGAACTAACGTGACAGAAACGGCTCGCAATATCAATGCTGCGTTTGGAGATGAGACTGCTAATTAACGAACCCTGAACAAAGCTTTCGTAATATGGAAAATTTTCTACGTGGTAAAGAGTTTTTCACGTAATTTCCAGTAATCACTGAGGCTGTACAAAATGCTTTGACACAGGTTGTCGAATCTAGATCCCCAGAGTTCTGTCGCAAAAGCATAAATAAACTTCCGGTTTGATGGCAACAATGTATAGATAATAAGGGTAAATATTTTGTTTAAATAAATATGTTACATTGTAGGAAAAAAAGAGTTTTAATTTTTCAGTACAAATCAGTAATTTCATACTTTAACCCCTAATATATGCATGACAACGAAAGTTTAATTGAAGTAGATTATGCGAATCATTGTTGTATTCAATAACTGGTACCTTAAAATATACTTTTTAAATTACAATGGGTTTTAGGCACACAGAAATATTATTTATTATCATGTCAGCATTAGGTCATCCATTGCTTGACATAGGCCTACCCTAGCGATCTTTACGGCAGCCTCCTGGGAGCGGCTTATCAGCTCTTCAATCCACCTTAAAAATAGACGTCCTACGCAGCGTTTTTTATCCCTAATTTTAATAGAAAAATGTAACATAAATATTTTTATATAAAGCAAAAAATAAATTTAAAATTTACGATTCCTAACCATGATTACGTTTTTGTTAACAAAAATTACCTAGTACCTACTGAAATAAAAAAAAACCGTTTTGTCTGTTATTTATTAACGTAAAGGAATTTCCCGCGCTTAATTAAGTTATTTTTCTCATTATACGTCAACAAGCTCATGGCCGACTTAACTAGAATTTATTATTTGAAAGAAAATTGATTATAAATTACAAGCTTATTACGTTTAGATACTTTCAATAGATAATGATACACGTTCTTATTCATTCGTATAATAATTTAATGATATTATTTGCTAATTCAAATTGTATTATTATATATATTTGACTTTATATCTAGACAGATAATTTAAATAATTGTTTAGACTAAATTATTTTGTTTATTAATTTAAAATATTTATATTTGTAAAATAATTTTAAAAATAAATCAAAGTTAAAGCGATACTAATTTGTTTTGCATTTTAACAAATACCGATTTTTGTTATCGTTTAACCGGTATATTCGTAAAACTACAAACAAGAAGATTTTTTTAAAAACTGAAACTGTAAACATAGCCAAAGGTACTCACACAAATGATAAACCGCAATATATTATGCACTTTAGAGATTTATTTCAAAATATTTTCGTAAATTTCGGGAATTTATTTATGCGAAGTGACCGCTGCTGCCTGTATTAACTGTTACGTGTTCAAACTATTACAGGGTGAAAGCACACACGCCCAACGCTTTATATGGCGGTACACTTTCAGTGACAAATAGCCTTTTGTATTCGTCACACTTTCACTGTGGGAATAATAAGAATTGATATTTCATGTTAAAAATAATAAATAAAATAAATATTCTATTATAAAAAATATTTTTCTGCCATTTAGGCTTGTTAAATCGTGCGCAAAAAAAAAGTTAAAGTAATTGAAGATAAATAAAAATTCGTAGGTTAATTATTTTTTCTTTATTCCAGCTTACCCTGTGAGAATTTTGTTTAGTTTAGTACTTAATACAAGTTAGTTGGGTTTTTAAATGGGAAAAAATTGTTATCACACATTTATTTTTCCATCAATAAACAACAAAGAACAACAAAGAAACTCTACCTACAATATTTCCTCTGGTCTTACATTTAACTTAGGAGTATTTTAGCTCGATTGCCTAGTGCCCATAACCATAAGGCTTGTATAAACAGAATTGTGGATGTGAGGGAAGCGAGGTAATAGTAACAAGTGGCGCTTAATTGTCTCTGCCTATCCCTGTGGACATGGGCGTGACAATTTGATTTATTTGAAAATTTTAACTTACCTAAGAATACAAATCATTTTTACAAAAAATCCTATTTCAAACCAGGTCGATATTATGTGAAATAAATATACTATATTGTACTATATCTTATTTCTTGTAGAAAAACGCATTGTACTTATAAATATCCATTTTACACTACAATGGCGGTAACGAATAGATTTCTCAGAAAATCCAAATTCATATTTTTATAGAAATATTTATTATCCTTTTCAATCGGATGTCAGCCAGAGTGATCATCGTTTTTTCCACAACAAAGCCTCTATACATACCCACACATATTACAAAACTATTAAACGTACGCAGTAATCTATATAGTGTGGGTGTTCGGCCAAAAAGAAAAATACAGAAATAGATTTTTGAACAGAAAACATTTCGACAGGACCAACTAAATCATAATTTTACTTAAAAACCTTTTAGTATTAATATTAATAAAAGCGAATCATGTGGCCAAAAAAATGAGCCGATGCAAAATTGAAGCCAGGGATTGACTCAAGGGAATACTATATTGTAGACTTTCTATGGAGACTTTAGAAACCTCATCCTTATTTTAAATAAACTATATTGTGATTTATTTATCCACTATAATTAATTATAATAAATACTGACAGTACTATCTTGCTTCATTCCTATCCTCAATTCTCTTAATAGAATATCTATGGTTATCGGCGCTGCTTTTTTTTAATTCCCAATTTTATTCCAACATTGTTCTAATTTTTAATATTTTTTAACGTACCATATCAGTGTAACGGACCCTTAAATGTGACGTAAATAAAATTAATTGTCATTTTTATCCACTTATAAGTAATCCCTAAAACACTATTTTGGATATATTTCATTTACTAAACTTCAACTACACCTATCAATGTTTCTGGGAAACATCCCAGGTGTTTTTGTGAACATACGTGGTGACGATAATATGTAGATATTGCGGATTACCTATTAAGTGATATAGGTTAGAGTTAAGCTTGTTGTTTGAAAGTTACAAATATTAAAAAGACAGGTCTATTTATAGTTTTCTTGGAACACTAGAGAAAAGGTAACTAAAAGGCTACGTACCCTTAACAAAGGCTAAGATAGATGCGATACCCTTGACTAGGCTACAACATCTACGGTACCTTTAACAGAGGCTACGACAGCTATGGTACTCTTAACAGAGACTACGACAGATACGGCGCCCTTAACAAGTCTAAGTTAGATACTATACCCTTACAGAGACTACGACAGGTACGGTACCCATGACGGAGACTACCACAACTACGGTATGGGTTACTTAAAAATATCCGACAGTTTTGGAGTGGTAGGCAATGATAGGCCCAGTCTGGCGATCCAGGTTAAATACCACCACTTAAAAGTGCACAGACCGTGAAGTGACTTAGTCGCGTTTCTGGAATCAGCTTGTAAGTTGCCGTTTCCAACTAGTCCGGCATAGCGGATGCGATTTCTACTTGCAGTTATGTAACTGTAGTAGCAGTCGCCTCTATTCATGGACCGCACTCTAGCTTACATCTTACGGGATTAGCTTGTAAGTTGCTGGGTCCAACTAGCCCGGCATAGTGGGTGTAATTGTTACTTACAGTTATTTTAACATAAGGCGGGATGCTACCATTATGTCGAGTCACAATAAAAATAAAATAAAAAACGCTTAGTGATTTCATACTTTTAGGCTAAACCGACAACATTACCTTTTAATTGAACGAAATTAGTTTTTACGAAATAATGTCTTAATTCAAATTCGTACTAGTAAACATGTAAACCATTAAAATTGTATTTTATTAGTAACACATTAAGAAAAGGTTAAAATACTGTGATAATAACTTTATCCTTTATAAAAGGCAATATATTTTATCGGCATCATAATGTGGGTGTAAGTGAAAACAGTTGTACCCAAAACCGGGGTTCATTTACGATGTAAGAAAACAGTGAGCGTTTTCATGAAATATGAAGCATAGGAATAAATAAGTAAAGAAAGTAATATAGTTCATGATCATGTGATTATGTCCACCGTGCGAGAACATGGTTTGTGCGACAGCTATAATGTATTGAACATGTCGCTCATCGGGGGTCCTACTACCACCCACTTAATGACCTTTCTTACGAATCTTAGGACCTACCTACAAATATAACAATTGTAGGTAGCATGTAACTGTAACAACGTGTAAAATCATGACAATGCGAAATTCTAGCATTAGCCACTTTTAGTACTGCGGATTGACATTATTAGATGTTTCTTTGTTAAATATTTTATTAGGCGTTTTATGTAACGAGCCTTGTTCGCTAATATAATAACATATATATATTATTATATAAACTATTACCATAAGTTATCATGTGTAACAAATTCAGTTCCATGCAAAATAAAAAATTTAAAATTACATACAAAAATAGATTGCAAAAAATAGGCGCAGCAAAAATCTATTAATTTACTAGCAATACTCAAATTTATATGTCAGCTATTTATGTGTGTGCGTGTGGGTACGCATGTCAATCGTTGAATGCACAGATAACTATTATACTAGTAATACAGATAGGACAGCTGCTTTGACTTTGTTGACTGAGTTTTAAAAGTTCACACGCAGCGCTAGCGTCAAATATGACTGATATTGACAAGCTGATTTTGGAAATCAAAATGGACGAAGGAAATCAAAATGGCTGCATATCGACGAGTTCTTCGCAAAAAGAAAAATTCTTCCTTTATTTATTTTAAATAGAAATTTTATATTATGATAATAAAACAAAACAGTTTATTTTTAAAATATATATATTATGTTTAGTACTTTTCTAATGCCAACATTTGTGGAATTTCCATTTTCAAAACAAACTTTTCCTGGATTGATCTGTTTAGCAATATATATTAATTATGTTGCATCAAATGTGTAGTTTATCTCTTAAACATCGTATACTGCATGATAGTTCTTCAACATTGCAGCTATATGTATGGTCTTCAGTAATTCTAAAACAAACATCAACATTATAAAAGCCTTATCAACCTACAAACATTAAATGACTTCTATTGTTACTATTGCAAATAAGTATGCGATATTTTAGTAAAACTTACCGGGTGTACATAATATTCTAAAAACAACTTCTTCAGCAGATGGTAATAACAGAAAACTAAGTAACAAAAACACAATGACAATAACACGCAAGAAGGACGCGAACGCCATTTTCACTCCATAGTAGTGATGTGCATAATCGAATGACGATAATCGAATTAATTGATTTCAGTAATCATTCGACTTAGTTGATTGTTAATAAGGATTAGTTATTAACAATCAACAACGGAGTTTATTGTATAATTACAATAAACTCCGTTGTAATTATTTACTAACATACATTCGTTTAAAAAATTAGCTTTTCGACAATTTGAATAAATTGATTAAAAATTAGTATTATGGATTTATTGCAACTACTACTGTTTTATTAAACAAAAAGTAACAACAAGCGTGTCCGAGCAAGATGATCGTCCGCGTATTAAAGTAAAACAAAACTTATATTTAAAAACAATCATTCAATTAGACACAAAGAAATAAATAAGAAAAAAAATGTTTTTTTTTGTTTGTCGTAGATTTGCGACAATGGAATACGACGAGTTAATTTAATCAGATAAAAATAAAATGTATAAGTAAATGTATAATGTAAATGTATTAGTATTATCATTCGATTATATTAGTTCAAAAATCAATTGGTTATTCGATTAATGAAATTATTCGACTTGCACATCGCTACTCCGCTACTACTGCAGCGCTTCGTGTGAACTTTAAGAACAAAGCTGTCACCCCCCTGGTTGAATGTAGTGAAAACTTTTCGGTTTGTGGCGTCTAGTTTTTTAACAGTAGATTTTCTTACATTAAGGGAATTTAATAGTGTGTAATGTAAGTTTAAGGGTATTTTATGTGTTTTTATCCATATGTTGCCATTTAACATAAATTTACAGGGTTGTTTCCTTGCAGGGCGCGTAATCGTTCACCATCGTCAATTGATAGGGACAAGAAAAAATTAAAAGAAAAGAAGAAAAAGGAAGATTCTGGATCCAGTAGTAGTGATAGTAGCGGGAGGTAAGGTTAAATTTTATAATTATTTAACTTTTAGTTAGGAAACATTTTTGTTTATACGTCGTATAGGTTAGGTTTGATTTGCTCGGCGGGCGGCGTTTGCGTTGTAATTTGCAAACATTTTGTAAGAGCTTAATCACTGAGACCCAAATTTATAATAATAACACATGCCGTAAAAACTAAATTAGATGTTGCGATTAATTATATTTTAACTTATTGCATTCTTTAACAATCCTAAAATTGTTTATATCACATTAGCTCTTCTGGTAGCAGCTCATCATCACGGAGGTCATCCAGCAGCAGTTCAGGCAGTTCCTCCCGCTCCTCATCCTCATCCAGTTCTTCCAGCAGCAACAGTGGTCATGACAGCCGATCAAGGCCTAAGAAAAAGTAAGCATTATTTTTAATTTAGGTAAATATAAAATAAAACATGGTGCAATCTCCTTTTTTGTCACAAAATGTATTTTTTAATATGGCTGTGTATTGAACTAATATCTAAATCACCAAATAAATAGGGGTCTGTGGTGTATCCCACTTACATGGGTAGGTTATGTGACCCCACTCACATGAGCAGACTGCCCCCTCTATAGCACCTGGTCACAATATAACACCCTGAACAGCGAACATCTCTGTCAATAATATTTTAGAGAGGAGGGTAACCCAAACCAACAAACCTCTAAAAACTACCTTATTGATGAATATTTATTAACAATTTAACTTTGTATTTAGGTCATCGCCACATAGAGATGTTGCTAAGGAGCGCCGTGAACCAGACAGGGAGAAAATCAGGGATAGATCCCCATTAGGAGATAAGATTAAACATGAAAACAATGCTAATGATAAGCATATAAAAATTCGAGACAAACATGATCGGTAATTATTACACATTTTTTTCAGCTAAATATTTTTTCATGAGTCTCAACATTTAGTTTGAGACATAAATTCCTTTCTTCAATAAACTTTCACTCATCCTTTCCGTGTGTCCAAACCATCGAAGCATTCTTTTGTCAATCCTTCTCGCTACATCTTCTTTCAAACCACATCTATCTTGCACTCATTCTATCTGCTCCACTTCACTTTACTCCACATACACTCATTAATGAACACATTTCTACAGCATTAATTCTACTCTCATGCTTCTTCTGCCACACCCAACATTTGCTTTCATACATTATTGTAGGAACAATTCATCCATGACTTTTAGGACATTATTTGGCTGTTCATTATACTATTGATGGTGTTGTTCACTACACTACCCTTTTGCACTCTTCCATATACTTCCATTCCATAGTTCTCTAAGACAAGCAGTTTTAGTAGCTTAATAAAGAAATGTAAAATAATAAAACATCATTGCAGATCTCCCAGCCGTAAGAGACGTGAACGTTCACCGCCACCTCGTCCCACAAGAATCCATATTGGAAGATTATCACTTAACGTCACAAGGGACCATATACAGGAAATATTCTCCACTTATGGTATTGTGAAGGCTGTTGATTTTCCAATTGATAGGCTCCATCCCCATCTTGGAAAAGGGTTTGCTTATGTTGAGTTCCAGAGCCCAGATGAAGCTGAAAATGCCATGAAGCATATGGACGGAGGTGAGATGATTTATTTTTTTGATGTTATAATAAGATTATATAAAGAATCCAAGTACATATGTTTCATCGAGTATTTATTACCAGCAATGTAAAAATCTCTGCCATTGCCTTTATTTTTCTTTATTGGGAAGGCATAGTTAATTCTGCTAGTATTTAGCTATTTAACTGTAGTAGCAATTTCATTCATTGTTGGACTGCACTCCATCTTAACATCAGATGGGATGAAGCCACCACTTGCCACGATCCTGACACAGCTTCCTCGCTTCCTTCACATTCACAATTCTCTTAATACAAGCTTTGCTATGGGCATTAGGCAGGCATGTCAGGATGTCTCCGATTTGGTCGTCAAACACCCTCCTTGGCCTGCCTTGTTTAATGTATGGAAGTGAATGTTGGGTGTGGCAAAGAAAGCATGAGAGTAGAATTAACTCTTTAGAAATGCGGTTGTTAAGGACTGTATGTGGACTGGCGATAGCAGATAGAATATGTTATAGCACAGTGCGCGATAAATGTGGTTTGAATGAGAATGTAGTGACAAGGATTGACAAAGGAATGCTTCGATAGTTTGGGCACATGGAAAGGATGAGTGACTTTTAAACATTGTTTATGTATATTTTTAAGGCCAAGTGGATGGTCAGGAAATCACTGCAGCTCCTGTGGTGCAACAAGTGCGTCGTCGTATGTCACCAAGACGGATGTCACCGCGGCCGCCACCACGACACCCACCGCCTAGACGACATTCACCACCGCGGTAAGTATACTAGGAAAACTTCATTTAATAATTTATGATACATTTATTTAATATAAAAACATATATTTTAAAAGATATTAAATAAATAAAATAAGTAGTTAGAGTTTGTCCAGTTTGCTGATCCGGGGTAGTACCACCTCTTACAAGCACACAGACTGTGAAGTGATTATTCGCATTTCGGGATCAGCTTGTAAGTAGCTGCTTTCAACTAGGCCGGCATAGTGGATGTGTAGTCACATCCACTATGCCGTTACAGTTATTGAATAGCTGTCACCTTCATTCACGTACCACACTCCAGCTTAACATCAGGCAGGTACAGTCATATGTTGAGTAACAATAAAAAAATCGCCTTTCGGGATCAGCTTGAAAGTTGGCAGAGTTTACCTATTATTCATGGATAGCATTCCAGGTTAGGATCAGGCAATAAGTGGTCATATTATATTCTGAGATAATAAAATTTTAAACACTAGTGCTATAATCTATAAGCAATGATCAATTTTAATAATTTTTTTGTAGATATCGCCGCCGCAGTCCCCCACCACGCCGCCGTTCACCACCGGTGCGCCGTCGACGCTCCCCACGTCCTGCTCCGCGCCGACGCCGCTCCAGGTCCTCCTCTTCCTCTTCACGATAATTCCCCTAAAATTTACACACACACATACACCAACATTCACTAGTATAAGTCAAGTTGTACAAAAAAATTATGTTGAGTAATAGTTTTTTTGACTATAATTTTGCAAAGAATATAATTCATATATAAACTTTCGGGATATAATTGACAATTTATTGACACTTGACATAATTTCAATTGCAATGACACGGCTACACACCACTTCTATAAGGTAAGTATGTACTTTGAACTGGTTATTACAGTTTTTTGAAGGTATAGGGGGGCCTAATTATGCAGTAAAACAAGTCGAGTCAACTTCTTAGCTGCCTTTGCACAACACTTTCTTTTTATTCGCGTTTTAACAAGGGGAAGCGTGCAGCCGCAGTTGCTTGTTTATTCATGCTTGATCCAGTACTGGGAACAAACTTGAAGCGTGATTGACCGGCAGTGACAGCGACTTAGGCAACTGTAATTTAAGTCAACGGCAATCTTGGACTTCTTGCGTATCATCAGGCAAGATGAGTCCAGATGCCGCGTCACAATAACAAAAACTTTAATCCTGAGTTAGGGCAGATCATATGATAAAGAGCACATGCGTAAAGGCAGCTGTGAAACTATGAAATTCTCTGCGTAATTGAATGTTACGTTATAGCAGTTTAATAAGGTTTTCTAAGTGCCCCTCTCATATGGTAAGTATGGTAGAAACGCATTATAGTCAGTTTTAACATAAGAGCTGTTTCTCTTACAATTATGTAGCTTGCTTAATGGAACCAGTGAGTGAGGTGACCAGAAGCAGTGCGCTGATAAAGGTGATTTGTGTTTTTTTAAGGACTCCGAAATTATGTTAATAAAATTTGTACAATAATTATGTTGTTTTTCACTCTTCAGATCCGAAATTCTGGAAGGTTCCCGATTCTGAACACTATCCTCTTATTTAACCAAGAATAATACTTTGTTTTGTGTGAAATGGCAACAGGAATAAGAGCAAGCGCAGACTAGAGTCTAGTTACTCTGAGGGTAGCCGTTATTCCCGTTCGTCAACGGTGGCGAGCGGGAATTTCTTTAAATCGATGTCCCAGTCGCCAGCCCTAATAAAAGTTAACATAACTATTTAGAATGCCATTGTTTTAAAGAAATTCCGTAGTAAACGGTGGCGAACGGGAATAACCGGAGTGTAGTCTTAAGTGTGACTATTTGTTGAAAAAACAATGCAATAGTTGACTACATAACAGGCTGCTACGAGTTTGAGCTGTGTAAGAAATATGCATTTCCAGCACTCGCTGCCGTTTTTATATTAGTGTAGCGATAATATTTAAAACATAACTGTTTATATCTTTGGCTTATAACTTTTTTGTTTAGATCTTACGATACCTAGAAACACCCCTTACCCTACCAAGCTTGGAGGAAAGATTGTCATGCTTTCTAAGCAAAAAGGCATTGTTTCTAAATCAGTATCTAGTAGTGCTCACAGAATATTACACTTTTTTAAATTTTGTCAAACTAAACAGCAAATCGATACCAAACATTTTGTGGATCATTCTAGCGATCGCTCAAGTAAAAGTTTGTCACAGAATCCAATCTGAAAATGTTATTAGATGGATCGGCAAAATGGTTTGTGTATCAGCATTTTGGCAGCGACTGAGGCAGCTGTAACCTGAGATGGTTTTCTCAGTTGTTGCCACTCTTGGACCTCATGCTTACTATTAGGCGGGTCGAGATCAGATGTCAAGCCACAATAAAAAAAATCATTACATGCCTTTACTTTTTAAATAATAGCTTAACTCTCGTCTGTGCTCAAACTAAGTTCCAATATTTTTTGATTGACTTAAAAAACGAAATATGTTTAAATTCATTTATTATTCATTAAAAGTAATATCATTTAATGATGTGTTTTCTTGTTTTCCAGCAATTATTTTGCAATACGTTTGGTAATCAGATGCTAGAATTTTCCCTTTACACAAAGTATTTTGATCCATTAGTGGAATTTCTGAAGTAGTCCTGAAATAATATTAAGAAAATATTTAAAAAGCCGGCGTGGTGTTCTTAGTTACCTTAGGAATGAAGTCTGTATTGAGAATTCTGAATGTGTCCGAAGCCAGAGTTGTCTCTGCCTATCTTAGAAATTAGGGCGTAACAATTGACGATGCTTGTTATATATTTGCAATGAAGGACTATTACGTAATATAGCCATGTAATCAAAGCGTGAAAAAAAAGCACCTTTTTCCGGCATAGTGACGACGACTGAGGTAACCGTTAACTGAATCGGATTTTTCAGTCTTCGGCGCTCTTGGACTTGCCCTTGCTCACTGTCGAGAAAAGATTTCATCATGTTGTCTATTAGTGGACTGGCATCTTGTCATTCGGAATGGCGTTCTAAGGGGGAGGCCTGTGTTCAGCAGTGGACGTCTTCTGGCTGATGATGAGGCCTACCCCAGCTGCAGTGTCCTCAAGGCGATTTCCTGCCACCTTTAACAGGTCGTCAGTTTACCGTATGGGTCCTACGCTGCGTTTTATCAATCAATCAAATTGTCACATCTTTTTCCCAAAGATAGGCAGAGACAATGGAGCGCCACTTGCCACGATCCTGACACAACTCCATCGCTTTCTTCGCATTCACAATGCTCTTCATACAAGCTCTATGGTTATGGGTGTGGCCTAGTGGCAATCCAGCTGCGTTTTATACTTACGGATATTTAATTTTCATATTTCGTGGTCCTCGCACTGGATTCCACGCCGACACAGGTTTTTTATTAGCCAACATGATTCCAGCTACTGCAACGTATAGTCCATACTCATAGGAATATTTATCCTGCAAACAATAAGCTAATTGACGTGCTTGTATCATAGAAACAGGGCGACCAAAGTACATATATCAAAGATGCATTGGTACCGGCTAATGATTTTAAACCCGTGGCCTCGGTTTGCATGACCACGGGTTCAAAACCATTACCAGTACACCACGGTCGCTTTGATCAGTTGTGGTATTGGTATCGGTTGTGATACCAATATATTACGGTATAAACCTGACCGGGGAAAAAATGGTCAAGTAATACAGAACATCCTGTGTTTGAATCCTTCAAGCGATACGTAAAGAAGCCCCTTTGGCCGGCATAGTGACGACGACTAGGCAGCCGTGAACTGAGTAGGCTTTTCAAAGACTGAGTAGGTTGGTCTTTGCTATACCTACCATCAGGCATGTTGAGTTGCAATAAAAAAACTGCATACTTTAAAATCATTAAGGTATCAATCAAATTGTCACGCCTTTTTCTCACAGGGATAGGCAGAGACAATGGAGCGCCACTTACCACGATCCTTACACAACTCCCTAAGATAATAATAAAATATTACATAGAATATTTACCCCCCAATCTGAAAGAAAGAAATCTGCCAAACTGAGATCAGCGGCAGCTGCTTGTGCTTCCTCTATTGTACTGAAGTGTGATAAATAGTTCTCATGCAGGAAGTTAACAAATGAATTAGATTGTCCTATAAATTGCTCTATTACATCTATGGGTTGATTCGTTAGCTTTTTGCCATCCTCTGTTCCTGTCAATTAGCAACTCTTTAATGACTTAACTGACAATTTAAATAAACTTTCTAAACAATCTAATGAAAGTACTGTACACTTTTTCTTACTTAGCAAAAGTAGTAAACAAACTTTCGGCATAATGACGGATTTTTCAGTTCAGTTTAAACAGTTTCCTTAGATAAGGGGCATGGGAAAAGGTGATTTTCATGTTTTGTTTACCACTTCTGCAAGGTAAGAAAAAACACAGTATAATTTAAAAAATTCGGCGACATATAGTGTGACATTTGATCCCAACTTGCCGAGGAAGTTAAAGAGTGTCAACAACTAAAATATCTGGCTCAGTCGCCGTCACTATGCCGGCCACCATACTTCTGACATCCAATTTTATAGGCTGTGGAGAACAAATATACTGGTAAAGGATCTCACTTTTGGATTGCTCTATAAAGAAACGACGCACAGAACTTCTTGGTTCGATTTGAACAATCGAAAAAATGCGGATGCTTTCTCTGACCTGTGCGGGTATCACAGGTGCGAAAAGAACATGTAGGAGCAAGGTTGAAGATAGGCGCTAGAGGACGTGCAAAGCCGCCATTTCTCTGCAAAGTTGCAGGGACTCCGAAGGTCACATGCTAAGAAATTCTAAATCATATAATATTTATAAAATAATTACTTTTAGGATTTAATACTCTTCCAACTCCATGTAAAATACTGACTGTATCATCTTTACCAATAGAATTATATTTTGACATTTGTTTCCTTTTCTTTGTAGTTTTTGTTTTTTGTTCCTTTTCCATAACACTTATATCTAAATTATATGTTGAACCTAAAATTTTAATCAAAAAAGAACTCCTAATGTATTAGTGGCATAAGGTAGAGAAATTATGTTGCAGACCAATAGTGGGCCACATTTGGTGCCAGTACCAATGTTTAGGGCGATCATGGTCTGTGGTAGTGATATGGTCCAGCAAATCAAGAGCCCTTGGTTCAGTAATCACTTGCCAGTATCAAACAATCAAATTGTCACGCCTTTTTCCCACAGGGATAGGCAGAGACAAAGGAGCACAACTCCCTCGCTTCCTTAACATTCACATTCTCTTCATACAAGCTCCACGGTTACCAAAATAAACGCGATAGTAAGCCGCATAAAATTTGTTTAATTCATTGGCCAAAATCTAGGAAAATACTAATGTATCTTTGATAGTTTGTCCAGTGTCTATGATAAACATGTTTAATAATTTGGTAATCATGTAGAAACTTCTATTTTTTCTATCAAGATGTTAGCCGTAAAAGTATATTGATAAAAGCCGGCCATACAGGATGTGACTGCTACTTGTAGTTATTTGACTGTAATAGCAGTCAGCTTTATTCATAGACTGCACACCATAGTGTAGAGAATTGTGGATGTGAAGGAAGCGAAGTAGTTGTCAGGATCGTGGCAAGTGGCGCTCCGTTGTCTGTCTATCCCCAGGGGAGGAAGACGTCACAATTTGATTTTTTGATCGACACCAGTTTGTCATAAAAAATAGCCATGATAAAATAGTTATTAATAAGTACCTGCCTTTCAAACAAGCAAAATGCAGATTTAACATTGCTGATCTGACATCTCCTGCTGATGAGTTAGCAACACATTCAATAACATCTAAACTTGGTGTATTGTAAAATGATGAATACTTTTTATTTATTATATCTGATACACGTTTTAATGCAGTTTTCAATACTGTTGGCGCTACTCCGTTGAATCTGTTTATTACGAAATCATTAAAAATATAAATAAGGAAAGACGCATTAAAAAAAATTAATTAATGCAAAAGTAAAATAAACGATTTTAAGAAAATCATTTATTAAAATTAGTACCATAGAATTGTGGATGTGTAAGAAGCAAGGGAGTTGTGTCAGGACCGTGGCAAATGGCGCTCTATTGGTTCTGCCTATCCCTGTGGAAAAAAGGCGTGACAATTTGATTGATTGAGTACTGAAAAGTTTGACAACGCATATTCAGACGGCTGCAACCAAGAATTGAGCCAGCTTAACGCGCATTTTTTATAAATAAGAACTGAATTTTTTGAGTGTTGTTTTATAATTTAATTTGCATTGCATGACTGTGACATAAGGTTAGGCAGCGATGCGAATTTTTTTGTTTCTTGTAAATTCTTCACTTCATATGCCTTTCCGAAACCATTGTAGTGACAATCCACAAGGGCCTAAAGGCCTATTCGAAATAAATTATTTTATGTGACAATTAGATATTAATTTATAACTTACATAACATGATGAATGTTAAATTGTTTTTTGAGATTGGTAAATAGATTCAAAGCACTGTTTTTATTGTCTGTGTGACTATCTGAACATATAAATACCATTGGTGATTTAGCTCTGTCTTTAAATTGCCTTAAATACAAACAAAAATGTTATTAAAAACTTTCTTTAATAAGAAAACTGGCACCCATTTAATTGTGCCCATAACATTTTTTATTGTGGCTCAACATATGACACCACCGCACCTGATGTTAGGCTGAAGTGTGGTCCATGAACTACTACTATTTAATAACTGCAAGTAGCAGTCACATCCATTATTCCAGTCTGCTAATACAGGGAAGTATCACCACTTACAAGTGTCCAGACCATTAAGTAACTTAGCCATGATGCTATTGGATGTGACTGCTATTTTAATGTAAATGATTACTAGCAGTTGCCTCTATCCATGGAATGCACTCCAAATTAACATCTGGCCATATGACTTTAAAAAGTTAAAATGTTTAGATTTTTTTTTATTGTTCCGACGTTTCAAGAGCTTTGCAGCCATCGTGGTCACGGAGACGACCATGATGACCATATCTGCAAAGCTCTTGAAACATTGGAACAATAAAATAAAATTGTAAAATCAAAACCAAAATAAACGCGATAGTAAGCCACATAAAATTTGTTTAATTCATTTAACAATGTTTGCACAAAATCTAAGTATGTTTAGAATTCATTTTATAGAGAACAATTATTTATATTTTACTTACTGTAACACTAGAGTAAATTCAGATGGTGTTCTCATAAATGTATTAGGCATGTCCTCAACAAGTACAACCTTTTTATTATTATTATCTAATAGCGATGTAAAATTTGCAGCATTTAATATAAATTCTAAAAATTTTGTTGATTGTTTTTCTCTGTATTCATAGTCTCCTATAAAAATATGTTTATTTATTCAAATTGGCAAAATTTTACATAAACAATGGAATATGTTTGTTTGAAACTGTACAAAATCAAAATTTGTATCTTTTTGCAATAATGACATTTGGTCACCTGCATTGCTGAGCTGCACTCCATCTTACTATCAGACTAGGTGCTATCATTAGTTAAGACAGAATAAAAAATGGATTTAGTATTTAAATCTTACCAGAATAGAACAACAATAATATAGGTTTTTCTCACCATAATCAGTAGGTATATCAATATCTAATGGCGTGATCCATTCTGTAACTTTAATATTGTGTTTTTTGGTAATAACATTTACTGTAGCAGTTTTCCCACATCCAACAGGCCCAGAAAGGAGTAATATTTCCGCACAATTGTTCTCAGACATATTTGTTAACCATTGTTCAACCTCCTGGATCTTTTTGTTATTGACAGCCAAGTCTTCAATTGTAACTGGATCAAAATTTTTAATCCAGTTCTTATCACTTATTAAATGTAAGTGGGTACTATTATTTTTAGTTTCAACTGTTTCATTGATCTGCAATTGTAAAAGCATATGATTTTGCTTTTTTGTGCGACGTCTGACCTCAACCCTCCTGATGATAAGCAAGAGGAGGTCCAAGAGTGACGACGACTGAAAATATCGAGTTTGTTCACGGCTGCACCAGTCGGATGGAGAGAACACATGGGCAGGCAAAGCATTTTACTTGTCGATTGTTCTTTTAATTAAAAACTTTAAAAAGGCACTACAATGATTTATAAGTTTGGCCAAAAGTTTCATAACTTACTTTTTCAATTGTACCTTTTGCATCTTGAAGAGCTTTATATGTAGAAGCTTTCGTCTGAGGTTCGAAATCGTTTACATCAAACATCGGTTTAATCCATTTCCTTGCCTGTAATTACACCAAATAATTAATAGCAAATAAAACTGTTTATTAAAATGGGTATTGTGACTTACCTTAGACATTTCTATAGTTATAAGTTAATTAAAGCGGCAAAAAATAGGCTAAACTAATTAACAGCAAATATTTTGAAAAACTTATATTTCTATTTGTTCCTGCCAAAATCTTAAATTTGCTTTTTGTTCTTGTTTATGGCTTAGAATTTAACTTGCTAGTGTCAAAATAAAAACATGTTCAATGTTAAAACATTGTCAAGTAAATATGGTGGTTCATCACAAGATGAAGATGATAGTGAGGTTGATGATCATCATCTTAGTTAAACGGTGGAAAGTCTTTACTATAACTTTGGAAGTAGACTCAGAGGCAACAAGAAGAAGCAATTGTCTATACTCAATAAACTTTAAAATGATTATTGGATAAAAAAAATACCATTATTATACAATAATATTGAAAAAACACATGTTTTACAAATAACTTATGATCGCACGATCTTCACTTGCAATTGCCCGCCAATACTCTGACAGCCATAGCAAGACATTTATATAACCGTTAAAGGCAAAGAAATCGTAGTCTACGTAGCCTAGCTTTTATCTAAAATAAATAATTATTATAATCAGTGTATGTTCTATAAAGGAACATACTTTACACACTAGTGTTTCATCGATTATATGAGCTAAATGTTGTAAAAATATATTTTGTCCGATATCTGTTGTCTCCGTCTGCTTTGCTTGGAGGATCCTTCCCTGTCCATCCTCTGGGTACACGTGGATCTTGGTTCCCAAACCAGGATCTACGGGTGCCTTTATCGTTCCCACCACGGGGATTCGGAGACAACCCGGCTCTTCGATTCTCTGAGCCGGGCGACAGATGAAGCGCTGGAGCGGTTCCCGACCGCGGAGGTCGTTGTCTTGGGGGACTTCAACGCACACAATGAGGTGTGGTTGGGGTCCCAGAGGACCGACCACGCGGGAAGGGCCGCTCATGCCTTCGCCCTTCTGCATGACCTGACGCAGCTGGTTACCCAGCCCACCCGGGTACCAGACATTGTCGGTCATGCCCCCTCTCTGCTGGACCTTCTACTGACCACTCGTCCGACCGGGTATAAAATTTCGGTCAAGGCCCCTCTAGGGACTTCTGACCACTGCCTGGTCGAGACGATAGTGCCGCGCGTCGTGCCTCCTCCTGCCAGGAAAGAGGTGCGACGTTTGTGGCACTACAGGTCAGCGGATTGGGAGGGAATGCGAAATTATTTCGCTTCGCTCCCTTGGTGGCAGCGCTGCTTCAACTCCGAGGATCCATCCACGTGTGCCTCGGCCGTTGCTGATGAGATAGCACTGGGGATGGAATATTACATTCCATCCAACTGTGCATCTCGTAACGACCGGAGCAGGCCCTGGTACAACAGTGACTGCGCGGCTGCTGTTTCAGCGAAAAACGCAGCTCACAGCGCGTGGGCCAGGGGTCGAATAAATCATGACCCTCACGTGGATGAGTTGAAAGCAGCCTATAATCGTGCCACCAAGTCTTGCAGAAAGGTCTTTAAAAAAGCGGAGGCACAGCGCGTTTCCAGGATTGGCGAGAGTCTATTAGCGCACCCAACGGGTAGTCGCAGCTTTTGGAGTCTCGCCAAGACTGTAGAATCTAACTTCTGTCGTTCTGTACTGCCACCGCTGAGGCAGCCTGATGGCTCACTGGCGCATACGGCGAAGGCAAAGGCCGATCTACTGGCCGAAGTCTTTGCCACAAATTCGCGTTTCGACGATCGTGGTGCAGAACCACCCACTCTGCGTCCATGCGGGCATACGATGCCTGAGATTCGTATCAGACAACGCGATGTCCGCATGGAGCTACGATCGCTCGATATCCGAAAGTCCAGTGGTCCCGATGGTGTCCCAGCGCTTGTGCTTAAGACTTGTGCAGCGGAATTGACTCCCGTCTTGACGAGGCTATACCGGCTCTCGTACGCATCGGGCTGTGTGCCTCGGGCTTGGAAGGAGGCCAATGTGCAACCGGTCCCAAAAAAGGGCGACCGTTCAGACCCGGCGAACTACCGTCCGATAGCTGTAACCTCTGTGCTATGCAAGGTCATGGAGCGAATAATTAATGTTCGCCTCATGGCCTACCTGGAGGGTCACCAGCTGATCAATGACCGTCAATATGGCTTCAGGCCGAAACGGTCAACTGGTGACCTTCTGGCGTACACCACGCACGTCTGGGGTGAAGCGTTGGATGGTAATGGAGAAGCCCTTGCCATCGGCTTGGACATCTCCAAAGCGTTTGACAGGGTCTGGCACAGGGGCCTTTTATCCAAGCTCGAGGCATACGGTTTACCTGACCGTCTGCGGGGTTGGATAGCTGACTTCCTGCGTGAACGCTCCATACGCATCGTTGTGGATGGAAGCGCATCGCGCAGGATGTCGGTGAATGCCGGCGTCCCTCAAGGCTCCGTGCTGTCGCCGACTTTGTTCCTTCTGCATATCAATGACATGCTGGACCTTGGATCCAGCATTCATTGCTATGCAGACGACAGCACGGTGCATGGACGCTACACTACCCGCCCCGCAGCTGGCAAACAGGAGATAGCCGATATGAGAGAGTCTGTTGTAGCGGGACTGAACCGGGTTCTTGATCGTATTACCCACTGGGGCGACCAGAACCTAGTTCAGTTCAACGCAGGCAAGACTCAGGTATGCGCGTTCTCGATGAAAAAATCCCCGTTTACTCCCCTTCCCTCTCTTAGTAACATCTCCCTTAGTGCTTCGGACAGACTAGACATTCTAGGAATGTCCCTTCGCTGCGACCTGAATCACAGGGACCACATTGAGCGGGCCATCAAGACCACCTCCCGCAAACTTGGCATCCTGAACAAGGTGCGGCGGTTCTTCGCGCCAGAGCTTCGCCTGCTATTGTACAAGGCGCAGATTCGCTCTTGTGCGGAGTACTGTTCGCACCTCTGGGACGGCTCTGCCAAGTATCTTCTAAATGCCCTGGATTCATTGCAGCGCCGAGCTGTCCGAATTATAGGTGATGCAGAGGTCTCGCGAAATCTGGAGCCCCTGCAACTACGCAGAGACATGGCGGCTCTGTGCGTCCTCTATCGCCTATACCACGGGGAATGTTCCGAGGAGCTCTTTAACCTTGTTCCTACCTCATCATTTCACTCCCGTAATACCCGCACAGGTCGGGGGAAGCATCCGCACTTTATCGACCGAATCGGCAGTCGAACTAAAAAGTTTGGTGCGTCTTTTCTTTGTAGATCAATCGACAAGTGGAATGCTTTGCCTGCCCATGTGTTCTCTCCATCCTATGACCTTGGATCCTTCAAGCGATGCGTGAAGAAGCACCTTTGGCCGGCATAGTGACGGCGGCTGAGGCGGCCGAGAACAGACTCGGTTTTCTCAGTCGTCGTCACTCTTGGATCTCCTCTTGCTTATCATCAGGCGGGACGAAGTCAAATGTCGTGTCACAATAAAAAAATAAAAAAAAAAAAAAAAATTTTGTATACAACTCAACCTATGCAATAAATGGTTATGTCATAAACATTTATAGAGCCACTGCTTTTAATTTTAAATAGCGATTGAGGCATATTGTTTTTTTTAAAATTTAAATTGTATTTTATATTGTGTCTAACAAATATATTACTTTGATGATATTAATTATATTATATAAATCAAACAAATAAAAATAGTATATATGAATATTTTTGCCATCCTTGTGAACGCAACTTCAATTACGTAAAAACGACATTTCACGAAAATATTGAAATTTATTATTTTAAATACCTTAATACTTATTCTTAAATATAAATTAATTGGTATGGTTACTATTATGTTATGTTTCAGTTTATTTAAGTGTTTAATAGAGCAAAATGTGATGTGTTTAAATGGCATTTGTTTTGCAGGCCGCCATGCAGGCGATTAAAGCCCTAGGGGCTGTCGCAACGTCCCCATCTAGTGTCGTTTCTGTTGTGAAGAAGGGTGTCTTCGTCCCCATAGTAGATCAAGTGCGCCAAACCCATTTGCCTGCCCCACAGCCCAATGAAAAACGAACATATTCACCCTTTAAAAACACATCTGGGCTTGGAGAATACGCTGTTGCCAGATTAGATGATTTACTCAACTGGGCTCGCAAAGGTTCCATATGGCCAATGACATTCGGTTTAGCTTGCTGTGCCGTTGAGATGATGCACTTTGCTGCACCCAGATATGATATGGACAGGTTAGTTATTAAGGTAGTAAAGAATGCAAGAGGCTTTGAGGTTGTTTTATGTTTTCTTGGACTCACTAATTTGTTGCATTCCATATCAATACATATAGATAATTTAGTGGTTTACAATATATCAAATAATGTTTATGGAAATTATTGGCAATGATCCAGTATTATCAGTAGGTACAAATATACATAACAAAAACAAGTCGGCAGCAAATAGTATCTTCTTCCATATATCTATTTGTTCCATCCTTTATACAAATGTTTGTCCAATCTATTTTTCAACAGATTTGTTTTTTAATTATCAACTTGTAATAATATTGAATCATTGCCAATAATTTTCACAAACATGATTTGATATACTGTACTTTATTCTGCACACTAGTCTTTGTCTGCTTCTTTGTGAGTTCTTCAACAAATCTCTTTTTAAAAGGCTGGGAGAAGCACATGCGTGACCATTTCCTCCTCATTCACGCAGCCTCTACAAAGGTAGTTAGTTATCTAAAAGCTGCCTACTAAATAATAACAATAAAAATTATATTCTAAGAATATAATAAAATAGCAGTATTCATGGATCTACTGCACTAAAAAGAAATGTATTAGCATCTGACATTAACATTTGATTTAAATGTGATACACACACACCAGTTTGCTATGTGTAGAGTCCTTGGTGTGATTCCTGGTTGGGGAAAGATTTGTTTCATAGCATTTATTTGTAATTTTTAAAATGTATGTTGCAAATATTAAAAAAATAGAATGTTACAATGCTGATATATAATTTGAAATTATTTTAATTTACAGATATGGTGTAGTATTCCGTGCATCCCCTCGTCAATCTGATGTAATGATTGTAGCAGGTACTCTAACCAATAAGATGGCACCAGCTCTGAGGAAAGTGTATGACCAAATGCCTGACCCGAGATGGGTTATCTCAATGGGAAGCTGTGCAAATGGTGGTGGATACTACCATTATTCATATTCCGTTGTTAGGTAATATTTTATTTTTTATAATATCTTAAATATTCATCATCAGCCAGAAGGTGTCCACTGTGTATGGCTGGGTATTTTAATAATCTCTTTAATAAAATATGATTTGATCCAAAAAATGTGATAAACTCACTCAAAAACTACCACTGTATTATCTCTAGTAGTTGCTAATGGGAACCTTCTCAGAGTAACGTAAGCTTTGTTACTTTGAATTTGTGACATTTTGCTAATAGTATTTAATTGGCCAATACCAGTGCAGTGCTAAACAGCTATAACGTTGTCACGTCGTGTGATGTCACAATCGAGGCGCATTCAGCACTACCGGAGATAGATTGAAATTTTTAATAGGTACTAATTTAATATCAATCAAATTGTCACGCCTTTTTCCCACAGGGATAGGCAAACAATGGAGCACCACTTGCCACAATCCTGACACAACTTCCTCGTTTCCTTCACATTTCCAATTCTTGATTTGTTTTGATTAATTGATAATTTAATATTACATATTTACTATGAAACACATTTTTTCTTTTACTGGAAAGGGAACCCAGAGCATAAAGTGCAGGCTTACTGGCATTATACAAACAGGTGTAATTTAAATAATAAGTTATTTGTAGATTAAAAGATACACCAGAGTTCAGTGAAGCACAAAAACTAACTTTATTTTATCATACCCACATTAGCAAAATACAAAATTATAAACTGTCAATAAAGGAACATAAACAAATACATAATATACCTTTCCCTCATATTGGTTTAAATATACAAAAGAAGTTAAACAATCAAGCAATGTCATAAACTACATAATTTAGCATTACAATTAAATAAGAGAGGGTTAAAAGGTATTAGGTATGCCAATTATATCAGGCCATTGTTCCGGAGGTGGAATTATGATGGGAGGATCTGGTGATGATGATCCTGATCGCTCTGTTTCTTGTGACAAGGGTCTGGACTCAGTTTCAGGAATAGATCGAGCTAGCATTTGGTCCACGTGCCGTCTATGGGACTCCCCATCTTCTGTAGTTACCACATAAGAGCTTGGACCCTGCACTGTTTCCACCACAGCTCTCTTCCACTTCTCACCCTTGCCATACATTCTAGCGAGCACGGCCTGACCAGCCTTAAAACTTCTGCTAGGCACTCTTTGTGCGGCCTGTTCCTGTTGTTGTTCAGTTTGTGATGGGCCACTATCCGGGTGTAGAGCTGATATTGCAGTCCTATATTTGCGGCCATTCAACATTTCAGCTGGAGTTCTGCCAGTGCAACTATTGGGAACTGTGCGCAATGAATATAATGTTTTAGACATTTTCTCACTCCATGGCCAATCACAATCAGATAATTTATGAATTTTGTTTTTAAACGATTGAATGGCACGTCCACTTGCCATTGGACGCTGGGTGATACGGTGGAGAATATATGTGCTTAATGCCATTCTTTTTTAGAAATGAGTTAAACTCGTCAGAACTAAAAGCTCTACCATTGTCTGACACCACAGTATCTGGTAAACCTAGGCTTGCAAAATTTTTTCTCAAAGTAGTTATTACCACCCCACTGCTCATTGATGGTACGATTTCTGCCTCAAGCCATTTGCTATAACTATCTATTAGCATGAGAAAGGTTTTGCCTTGAAAGGGGCCAGCAAAATCGATATGTACGCGACTCCAGGGCTTCTCTGATACAATCCAAGTCTGAGGATCCTTTGGAGGATTATTTCTCACTGCCTGACATTGTTCACATGCTCTCACAATTTCTTCTATCTGCTGATCCATACTGGGCCACCACACATAACCTCTAGCATATGCCTTTGTTTGGACAATACCCGCATGAGGAGTATGTAATAATTTTAGTACCTCACGTCGTAACGATGAGGGAATGATGACTCTGTTGCACCACAATAAGCAGTTGTTATTGTGTGAAAGAGCATCTCTACGTGTCCAAAATGGCTTGAGATTTGGGTCAGTACATACCCGTGGCCAACCATGGAGAACATGAAACAAAACTTTCTGCAGGGTTCTGTCCTTTTTAGTTTCAGAAGCTATAACAGTAGAGTCTATATTCCATTCTTCAGGTTTCTCTGCAAGCAAAAGTACATCTCTAAGACAGTCTTCACCACTATCAGAGGTGTAAGGTGAAGTCCACCTACTTAGAGCGTCAGCATTGCCAATCAATTTCCCAGGTCTATATTTAATATTATATTTATAACACTGAAGTTTCAGTGACCAACATAACATTCTTGGTGAAATCTGGTTGGGAATCTGTTTCTGTGGGTTAAACATGCCCACCAAGGGTTTATGGTCTGTGATGATACAAAATTCCCTTCCTGCCAAAAACTCATGAAACTTAGTTAGCCCAAACATAATTGCTAAAGCCTCTTTATCAATTTGGCCATATCTTCTCTCATGTGGTTGTAAGGTTCTTGACGCCATCATCACAGGTCTCTCAGACTTGTCATCCATAACATGGGTCAAAACTGCGCCCAGCCCATACTCCGATGAGTCACATATTAATAGCAGTTCCCTATTCAAATCATATCCCACCAATGTTAATTCAGAGGACAACATGTTCTTGGCTTGCATGAAAGCATCTTCTTCTCGGTGTCCCCAATTCCAGGGTCTCTTCGACTCCAATAACTTGTATAAAGGTTCTAGAAAAGTGGCTCTATCCGGTATAAATTTTTCATAAAAATTATACAAGCCTAAAAATGCACGTAATGTTTCTTTATTAGTAGGTGCAGATTTCTCTTTGATCTCCTTAACCTTTATTGGTGAAGGGTGTAGCCCTTCAGAATCAATCATATGTCCCAAGAAATGTATGCTATTGGATGCAAATACACATTTCTTCAAATTAAGTCGAAATCCCATGTCATTTAGTTTAAACAACACATTATGCAGTATCTGGTTGTGTTCCTCCATATTTCTACCAGCAATAGCAACATCGTCCAATAAACATGCCACCCCATCAATACCAGCAAGTGCTGTGGACATTAACCTTTGGAAGATACCAGGTGCAGCATTCACGCCAAAAGCAAGTCTATTCATCTTCATCAGTCCCAGGGGTGTATTAAGTGTCAGAAGCATTGCAGTATCCTCATCCACCTTGAGCTGCATGTAGGCTTGTTTTAGATCAACCTTGCTGAACACTCTACCCCCACTTAGTTTTACAAAAGCCTCAACCGCTGAAGGCAAGGGATAAGTGTCACAATGAATAGACATATTGACCGTTGAACGATAATCACCACAAATACGAAGGGAACCATCATCTCTTTTAACAATTCTTAGTGGTGTAGCCCATTTAGAATATCTAACTGGTGTCAGTATACCTGATTCTACCATTCGCTTTAATTCCCTATTTACTTCATCTTTCAGAGGAAATGGAACTGGTCGAGTCTTCAGGAATCGTGGTATAGCATCTGGGCGTACATGGAGGGAAACATCAGGGCCCTTATATTCACCCAATCCCTCTAAAAACAAATCAGGGAATTTTTCCAACAATATGTTACTCTCCTGTTCAGTCCAACATATGCCAGATATAACTATACCCAAGGATTTAAACCAGTTTCTACCAAGAAGACTGGGCCCACAACCTGCCACTACTAGTAATTCACACTGTGCTTCTTTATTACCCAGTACAACATAAACATCAACTGTGCCAATAACTTTCAATGGGTCTTTAGTCCATGTCACTAACTTAATATTGGTTGATTGCAACGGAGGAGGTGTCACCCACAGTTTATGATAAGTAACCTCTGAGATAATAGTTCTTGATGCTCCAGAATCAATCTCCATTTGTAATTTTGCCTTGTTCATTAGCACATCAGCAGTTATTGATGGATGATAATCTTCAGTACATTTATAAATACCTAACATACGTTCTGAAACAATTCCGGGGGTGTCCGGTCTACAATCATCAACCAAATTAACTTTACGAGTTTTCTTCTGGCAAGCAGAAGCAATGTGACCAAAACGTTTGCAATAAAAACACCTTGCTTTGGCAAATGAGCATCGCTCCCCATGTTTATGCTGGTTACCACAGTGTTGACATCCGCTATCTCGTACTTTATCAATTTGCATTGGTTCCGAGTCACAGGATGGAGTTTGCTTCATATCTCTAGTGTCTGGATACATATCAGGAAATGTTGCTTGATAATTGAGGCTTAATTGAACAGCCATCTCATAGGTCAGATTTTTAGTCTTCAACAATTCATGTTTCAACCGATCATCGTGTATACCCAACACTAATCTGTCTCTCAATTGACGCTTCAGATCAGTGAATTTACACTTAGCACCCAGAACACCAATAGCAGCTATGAACTCTTGCACACTTTCACCATGTGATTGTTGGCGTTTATGAAATTTACCCGCTTGCAAAATTTCATTTATTTCCGGTTCATAAAAAGTGTCCAATACATTAAGAATGTCTTTGAAAGACACCTCAACAGGTCTATGAGGCACTAAAAGTGACACTACCAGGGAGTAGGTATCTTTTCCACATTGGGACAAGAATAAAGAACGAGCTTTATCTAGATTTTTGTCATCAATGCCAGCCACATTCAATGCACAAAGTAACCGTTCTTTATAATCACACCACTTATCAGTTTTAGGGTTAAACTCCCCAGGGAACACTATATTAGTTACATTAGACGCCATAGTTCATTAAATCACATTAAATTATCCTCGTCGCCATTAAAAGATACACCAGAGTTCAGTGAAGCACAAAAACTAACTTTATTTTATCATACCCACATTAGCAAAATACAAAATTATAAACTGTCAATAAAGGAACATAAACAAATACATAATATAGATAAATACTCCTTTACTAAAACTAACAAATCTTAATTCACAGTGGGCTTTAACAAAAATGTTGTGAAAATATTGGCATACAATCCTCTCTGTGTAAAAGTATGAACTTGAACTAGAAGTGAAGACAAAGAAAGCAATAGATAATGTTAGTAGACACACTAGGAAATCCTTTATTGTTTAGGAAGATCATGATTATCAGATATCATGAACGTAATAGGAAGAACCCTTTGTTCTAGTAAAAAAAATAGAAGCCCTCATATATGAATGGGTTTTGATAAAATTACCTCATTTAGGATATTGGTGTAAGGTGCCTTCTTCTTGTTCCTTAACAATTGGCTCATTCTATCATTTGTGATTCAATTTGAAACCAATATTTTAAAGACAATTTTAGTCTTTGCCGGCATTGTACCCGCGACTGGGGCTACCATAAACAGAAATGGATTTTTAATCAACAGAGTTCTTCGACCTCCCCTTGCTTGATTAAGTAAGTCAAAGTCAATTTTCAAAATATTTTTTTATATATTTTTCAGAGGTTGTGATAGAATAGTACCTGTTGATATTTACGTACCAGGATGTCCACCAACAGCTGAGGCTCTGCTCTATGGTGTGCTACAACTCCAGAAGAAAATCAAGAGGATGAAGACAGTTCAAATTTGGTACAGGAAATAGTGAATCCCAATTTGTAGATAATTGTCATGTAATTTATTTAGATCATATCTATTTTAATTCTACGATTAAATATGTCTGTTGAACCATAATTTGTTTAAATAAAATTATACTGACTAAAATGCTTAGATATTAAAATACAGTAAAATATTATTTTATGTTGCATTTTAATTAATTACCTTTTAATTTATTTCTGCGTTACTTGACGAGATCAATTCCAAGATTTAAACTATTGTTACTGTGGCTCGACATATGACAGCACTTTGCCTGATCTAAAGTTAGACCGGAGCGCGATCCATAAATGGAAGCGGCAATAGTAATTGCTAACTCACCATCAAGGTTAAAACTTGGAGTACAAAAAGATTGCAGGACTAGTATGATCTTTCTGCATGTATTCCAAATGTACTTCCTAACCCGAGACTTTTTAATGTCAGGTATATCACAGAGAGAGGCATTAAGAAAGTCTAGAGCAAGACATTATTTTTAAAGGAAAATTAATGTCAATACGAAGTTGTCATACACGACATTTGAACAATAAAAATAAAACTTGTAAAATTTATTTCGAAGCTTCAATAGCAATATTGATTACCTACTTGGATTCAAATTAATTAGTAAGTATAATTGTAATGTTATTTAGTAGAAGTGAGAAGTGGTTGACGTTACGCGTGGCGCATTGGTCAACACACCGGTCCTTCACGCGTAAACTCCCGGGTTCGATTCCCGGTCGGAGCAAAGATTTCATGGCATTTATTTGTAATAATCAGATTATTACAAATATTTGGTAAATAAAAAAAGATATATACATTAACGGGGTCTGGTAATTTGTAAACTTGCAGTCCAGCGATCCGAAGTAGTATCACCACTTTAAAGTGTACAGAACGGGAAGTGACTCATTCAGGTTTCGGGGTTAGCTTAAAGGTTGACGGTTTTAGCCAGGCCGGCATAGTGGATGCAACAGCTACTTGCAAGTAATTTAACTGTAGCTGCAGTCGCCTCCATTTATGGACCGCACTTCAGCTTAACATCAAGCGGGGTGTACTCGTATGTCGTGCCACAAAAATAAAAAAGTGAAATTAGTTTGGCCGGCATAGCGACGGCGACTGTGGCAGTCGTGAACTGACTCAGTTTTTTCAGCCGTGGGCGCTCTTGGACTTTCATCATGATTACCATTAGGCAGTTTGAGTTCAGAGGTCGAGTCACAAAAAAATGTGTAAAATTATGAAGGTCATATCTTTTACAGACTACTATGCTGGTAATGAAAGCGTTAGTGGCTACCGCGACGGCCCCGTGTAACATAATTTCTGTAACAAAGAAGTGGATTTTTTTCCCCGTCGTAAATAATGTGCGCCGAACACATTTACCAGTCCCAAAGAAGGATGAAAAGCGTAAATACTCACCATTTCAAAAAACGAAAGGTACAGCAGAGTTTGCTCTTGCCAGATTAGATGATCTACTTAATTGGAGCCGTAGATATTCAATATGGCCAATGACATTTGGTTTGGCATGCTGTGCTATTGAGATGATGCATATGGCTGCACCCAGATATGATATGGACAGGTTTGTTTTTAATCGTGTAGAGACAGTGATATTTTAATAAGAAAAGATGTAGCTAGGTTGCCTAGTGCCCACAACCGTAGAGTTTGTATGAAGAGAATTGTAAATGTGAAGGAAGCGATCCGGTCTAGCTGGAACCGACAACTTACAGGCCGATCCCGAAACGCTACCTACTAATTCACGAATGCAAAATTGACCGGTATAGATAAAAAGAGCGGGCGACTGCGGTTGGAACAAGTCCGCGCCGCATCTATATAGTCGTGCACATACTTAACAATATTTTAAAAGGACATCATTCATGTTGTATGGGGACTTGGGCTTATTTGTATTAAAAGTTTAATATGCATAATAAAATAGTTTGTTGTACGAAGATTACGATGTAATTGGAATATATCCTTTATTTTGCATAGTTTAGGTGTGCAAAATGACCAAACTATAATTATGACAGTTCAAAGCGGAACTTTTAATATGGCGTGTCTCTGTGATTGACAGACGATACAAAATCTGTATCTTATTTTCCAACTCAATTGCACAACAATTAAAATCAAAATTGTTATTAGTTTTATCAATACAAGTATCGAAACTACCATTTATATATTTCGTCATCATTGGACATTACAAAAGTAGTACATAAAAGCCCAAAATGAACACATTCGTAAAACGGATAATAAGTAGGTAACAAAAAAGTTACTAAGCAGCTTAATACAATACAACCGTAAAATAAAACGGTTTTGTAGTCGCTTCTTGTCTGTAGTTGGCGCTTGTTTACAATCAGGCAAGACGAGGTCATATGTCGCGTCATAATTATGAGATCCTATGAAGTTTGTATGGCGTGGCTATCCATAGTTTGCAGTTTATTGATAATTGCAGATATGGCGTGGTATTCCGTGCATCCCCTCGTCAGTCAGATTGTATGATTGTAGCTGGGACTCTTACCAATAAGATGGCACCAGCGCTGAGGAAAGTGTATGACCAAATGCCTGAGCCAAGATGGGTTATCTCCATGGGTAGCTGTGCAAATGGTGGTGGATATTATTATTATTCATATTCTGTTGTTAGGTAATGATTATTTACAGTTTATCTTTACGCCTTTAATGTTGACGACGATAGGCGTGGCGAATTGATTAGAACACCAGTTTGTTATGCGTCCCGGGTTAGATTGCCGGTCGAAGTCGGAGCAAATATTTATTTATTTAATTATAATAAATAAATATTTGGTAATAAAAAAGGCGTATATACTCTTTTTATATTAACAAATATTTGCTCGGACCGGGACTTTGCGCGTAACAAACTGGTGTGCTAATACGTCAAACATCTTTCAATCTCATTTCTCGCGCAGAACATATTATATACATTTATTTGTTGGATAACAAAATATCCAACTAAAAGTTCCAGAACACAAGGGGTTCATGGCAGTACTCTATAGTCCAACAAATTCAATCACCTGACACCGCCTTGCTAAACGATATATTTGCTACGTACTCCCAATGACATCATCAATATGCGACGGTTTCGGCAGCCAGCGGATATGAGGACTAAGCCTAGAACATTGATATAACAACCGGCAGATAAAAAGCGCTGGCATTTAAGCTGCGCAGTTTAAGGATCGGCAAATAAGAGCGCTGGACGTCTGCGGTGGGAGCAAGTCCGCGCATCGTGTACAGCCGTGCACATAAAAAAAAATAACTAGTTAAAAAAAACACGCAAGAGGAGGTTCGAGAATGCCTACGACTGAAAGAAACGAGTTAGTTCACGGTTGCCTCAGTCACCATCACTATGCCTGAAAAAAAAATATTTTATGAAATTATTGTATTTTTTAGTAATACAAATTTTCAAATTATTCAGGCCTCTAGAAGTGGGTGAAAATTAATTTGAAATATTCCGTTACATACATACAAGTGAAGCTAATAAAGGCGTGTTAAAAAAAAAGAATAAAAAATATACACATTTGTAAAACGAAAATCAGGCAACAAAATAAGTTACGCGCAGCTTCTGTGCCAGCGCTCTTTTTTTCTGCCGGATCTACTCGTAAGTATAATAAAAGTGATTGTTTTCCAGAGGCGTTGATCGTATAGTACCTATTGACATTTTCGTACCAGGCTGCCCGCCTTCAGCTGAAGCTCTGCTCTATGGAGTATTACAACTCCAGAAGAAGGTTAAGAGAATGAAATCCGTGCAAGTTTGGTATAGAAAATAATCATAATTTGTTGATATTTTATTCTGCTACATTTTTATGAAAGCATTTTATGTGAAAACCGTGAAGCAGCTAAAGAATATTCCACTTTAGTCATATATATTTATTTTAGATTTTATTTGGTTTTCTTTATTATTATGTAGGCCATAATAATAAATCTTCTATACTCTATGTATAAGTCGACTAGTTTATATGAGACAAACTTGTTTAGTAGCTTCTTAGTATAGAAAGAAATAAAATTAAAAAATATATCAAGGCTTCAGGTTTTTTTATTGTAATTCGAAATCTGACCTCGTCTTAACTGATTGTAAGCAAGGCCTAAGAGTGCCAACTCAGTTACGGTTGACTCGCCGTCACTATGCCGGCCATAGTTGTTTCTTCAGGCTGCGCTTGAAGGATCCAAGATTTTAATATAGGATAAGGTAAACTAGGTTGCCTAGTGGCCATAACCATAGAGCTTGTATAAAGAGAATTGTGAATGTGAAGGAAGCGAGGGAGTTGTGGCAGGTGGCGCTCCATTGTCTCTGCCTATCCCTGTGGGGAAAGGCGTGACAATTTGATTGATTGATAGGGCAAACCTTCTACTTGTAGATAGTAAATTAAAAGATGTTTCTTGGTATAAAAATCAAAAGTTTTAATGGTATTTTCTCATCGCACCAAGCTTTCAATTACTTCTTTTAGTATACAGTTGATTTTATAATACAATTTTGTATGAGTAGTCATTTCTCCAAAGAAAACACAAAATACGCATTGGAGTTATAGCAATTTTGTCTGACTTTCAAAACAATTTCACATGGCACAGTAAAATAGCAGTAAAAATCATCATTCAAAAGAAAATACCTAATTACATTAAACTATTGATAAAAAAAAGAAATATTATATTGTATATAAATATCTCTATAAACACAATAAAGTTTGTATAACAGATATATTTAAAGTCAGACAAAAACTATTCACTAAGTCAGTAATATCACATACTCTCTTTAAATGCACAGTAAAAGTAAAATAGGCTACACGAGTGTCAGTTCTATGGGACATGTTATGCTACCGTTAACAAAGTACAAGGAATACATACAAATAAATAACACTGGTACAATTGAAAAACCATTATGAGATTTTTAACGGAAGTCAAAACCTAACTCCCGATACAATAATAATTTATGGATCTTTTCTTTGTATGAAGTTAAATAAACCAATTCTATATTTTATCACTAATTTTACACTAATATTTACAATTTATTTATAATTATATATAAATATGTATATATAATGTTGATAGCGACTCAACAAAACCCTATCATTCACATAATCCGTAATTTCAACTAATAGTGGTCTCACAATAACAACTCGATAGAAATATTTGATAAACAAGCGAATAGTTCTACACATGTGGCCGAGCTCCGAACTCGGACACGAACGTCTCTCTATATTGCACAATCCAAGCGGTGCGCGCGCATACCTCTGCCCCCTCACACACACTAAACCATCCCATCTACAAATATTAAACTATATATATCATTACTCTAAGTATTGTACATTCCGATTGGATAGTTCCAGAGATAGTGGCAGTTTATGCAAGCGACGTTAGAATAAATAATTTTCTAAACCGATCGAGGTTGAGAACGAGACAGGGGTCCCTCATTGTTCATGTCTCCGGTCTCGGAGCCGGGCGACGCCTCCTATCATCGTGGCTCTTCCTTTTTGAGCAGGTCGAGCGGCGCCATCGGTGTGAGCGGAGGCGCCAGAGGTGCGGACAAGGGCGGCAGGCCAGCCAGGGACGAGTGGCCCATGGGAGGCGGTAACGGCCGATGCAACATGGGGCCCTTCAACTGCTGGTGGTGCGCCGCGTACGCGCTTAGCATCTTCGCCCGATCCTCCTCCGCACGGATGGCGGCTTCCACTAGAGGCGTAAACCTCATGTGCTGCAATGGATCGAACCTGTAGGGGTCCCACCCGTAACCGGAAAGAGCGGGTGGAGGTGGTCGCGGCGGTTCCTTACGCTCTTCTTTGATTTCGGGCATGCCATTTCTTAGGGGAGATCGTTGCCGCACTCTTTCCATTTGTTTGCGTCGTTCCTCTTTATCACGTCGTTCCCTTTCCTCGCGGTCGCGTCGAACGCGTTCTCTTTCTTCGTGTTCCCTCCTCGCGGCATCTTGGGCCGGCGGTGGTATGGGAACTTGAGGCGGTGCTGGCCTCGGCCGCCACGCATCATGCAGTGCGGCCAAGGAGGTTGGATGTGGTACTCCATGCAGGGATCCTGATAACGCGAGCTCACGGGCGTACGGCGATAGACCGAACGGGGGTGGCGGCGCACTCGGGAATGCCCCTGCGCCATAGCGGGCAAACGGTGATATTCCTGCAAGAAACAACATAATGAATCAGTATCCCGACATTTGTGATGACAATTACAACATATGTATGAAAGAAGAAAATACTACCTAGGTGCGGATGATGTGGCGGTAGATAAGGTGATGGTGGGAGATCGTATGGAGACCGATAAGGTGGCTGTGGCGTGGGGAAACTTCTCATTTTGTCCTTGTCTGGCACAGTGACCACACTCATTGTATTGACAGAGCTGACAGGTGGTGCACTCACACCGCCTGCTTTCTCTTTCTGTTGATGGTTGTAGATCTCCCATGCTATCCTCACGTGCATTGCATTCCATTTGCCCGATTTCTGAAAGTTAATTATAATAAAAATTAAGTAAAATGGTATTTCAAGTTAAATTTGTAAATCAATATATTTATGTAATAGAATAAATAATAAAGAAGTTGTAAGAGTTGAGTGATGCTCAAATGATGATAGTAATAAAAGAAAGCAAGCGTTGTGCTAGACACCTACCACGACAGCTGTGCGCGGCGGTTTAGTGGGCTCGCTGCTTGCTGACACTACGGGCTGTTAACATGATGCAATGAAAGGTTAATGATAAACACACAAGCATAAAACATAAAATAAAGCTATAACAAGCATACAGTTGGTATCACATTTATATTATACTAGTGGATTTTTTTTTAGTTTTTCAAGCTTTAAAGTTTTTAAAGCTTGGAGTTTCTAGTTTCGAGATCTTACGATAAAAAAAAAACACTAGAGTATATAGATTTTAAACGAAATTGTGAACTATGTAAACAAACATACAATTTGTTTTCATTGTTTTTGTACATTCACGCATACACATCACACGCAGGTCAGCTGTGACCGGGGATCGAACCCGGCGTCTGTTCAGAGAACCTTAATGGTAAGTACAAAGTAAAGAGTAATTATAATGATTATATGTTTCTAAAAAAAAACATTTTTAGGTGAGGCTAGATTTTTGCGGCTTACTATTGCGTTTTTTTTTAATTATTGACTCGACAAGTGATAGCACCCCGCATGATGTTAGGCTGGAGTGACCGGACCATAAATAGATGTCCGCTATGTGACTGCTACTTACAGTTATTTAACTGTAAGTAGCAGTCACATCCACTATGCTGGCCTAGTTGGGACTGGCAACTTATAAGCTGATCTCGAATCGCGACTAAGTCACTTCACGGTTTGTCTACTTCCTGGATCAGCAGACTGGGCACCACTGCCTACCACTATTAAAATATTTCTATATTGTAGCCATTATAGTTGCGGAAAGACGATAGCTGCAAAGCCTTCGAAAATAAAAAAACGCGATAGTAAGCAGCATTTTTTTTTCAATTTCTTAAACATAATTCTCGCAATACCGCAGAAATACTATAAACATTTTTACGCAAAAGTTTGTTTACATATGTCACATTTTCTAATTAAAATATATAAACAAAAGATGCAAAACTAACTTAATTTTTATACAAGCTGTATTATACAATTTTAACAATATAATAAGAAAGAAAAGGAAGAATAGAGTTAAATGAATATTGTCATGACCACTTGAATATTAATAAAATATATTATTTACAACCAAGAATAGAAGGAGCCCTAAAATAGCTACAAAATACAACCCTTCATATTATTTTCACTTATGGCATTAAAAAGAAGTCGGAAGGGGATGAATATACATTTTTACATAATTTGATAACCTGATTTGACAGAATAACAAATGACATTAAAATACTTCAAGAAAAGGATGACGGAACAATTATGCCGCTACTCTTACTACCACGTGACTATTAATTAAGCAGTATTAAAAGTCAAAGTCAACCAAGTGGTTGTAATTGCAAAAAGTATTGACAACCTTTGAAAGAAAGGAATTGAAGTACAAGTATAAACATAATATAAATGAGATCAATAACACTAAATTACTTCTTATTTTAGCACAGCTTCTATTCTTTCCATATTGAGGTTTGACATATTTATGACAGAACCCCGCCTGATATCTAGCTGGAGTGCCCATGAATAAAGGCGACTGCAATAGCAGTATCATACAGGTGTCGGTGCTGGTAAAGCCCCAGGTTGGCACTGGGCAACTGACGATTAATGTTCCCGCCTGCCTGCCACACTTAATGTTCCCGAAGTTTTTATTGATAAAAAGTGTCAAAAAACTTTAAACTAAAAATAAGGTTGAAAACCAATGCTAAGCAAATATCAGGTGGGTTACAGTCATATGTCAAATCACAATATATATTTTTATAAAGGACCTTGATTTTTGTACTATAACTACTAAATTATTTTATAAAGTAATATTTTTTTATAGAAAAGTAACACGTGTACGACCGGGAATCGAACACGGCTGACCACTAAGTTACAAAGCGCCAACATATTTGCGTCTTAATCCTTTCATCCTATTTTTCCATGCAGTTCTTTTATCTGGGTTGCATAAATGCAAAACGACATGTCTTATTTTTAGTATTTTATATTCGTGAAATATTTTTTTTACTAAATTTAGTTGTGAATTTATCTTGGAAACAACGAGAGAATTTCATCTCGTGGGATTTGCGTTGGAGAAGTCAGGTAGTTTGCCCAGACACTACAGATGGGCGGTGCGATTGCGTTAATGTTAAAAGTATCATAGAAACCGGACGACCAAAGTACATATATTAAAGATACATTGGTACCGGTTAATTGTTTTGAGAGACCCTTTACCTACTTGGTCACCTTAAAGCTAACTTAATAAAAAAAGTCTAAATTCATAAACTATATAAACATACCTTAGGTGCGTAGGTAGAGAGTGGTGATGGTGGAACATACGGTGATCCTGGATGTAATAATCCTGGTGAATATGGATAACCCAGCGATAACCCTCCACGGTATAAAGGCGGCACTTTGGTTACGTCTTTGAACTGAAACAACAAAAAACATAAGAATCACAATACAAAGAAAAACTAGCATGGTTCTAAGAGGGGTAGGCAGTGGTGCCCAGTCTGCCGATCGGAAATAGTACCAGCACTTAAGTGTACAAACCGTGATGTGACTTAGTCGCGTTTCCGAATCAGAATGTGTGTTGCCAGTTCCAACTAGGCCGGGATATTGGGCGCGAATATTACTTGCAGTTTTTTTAAAGTATTGTAGCAGTCGTCTCCTGCTTAACATCAGACAGGGTGTTGTCATATGTTGAGCCACAATAAAAGAAAATGAGAATGTATAATGATAAGTGACGGCGTGGAGCCGTCAGTCTAATTGGCAACCGTAAGTTAACCAGGTATTTTTTAGTCGTCATCGGCCATCTTGGACTACCCCTTACTTACCATCAGTCGAGGTCAGATGTCGCGTTTCAATGAAAATTATCCTAATATTTTGGCCGGCATATTAGGATAAACCGTAACCCAGACATTAAATATATATATATATATGAAGTAGAGCGGACAACATTTCAATTTTTTGCGCCTAAAACCTGGCTCCGAATGTATGACAGTGCGTTGCTCGATATTGACGTGACCCTTCAAATCCTTTTATCTTTGCTGTAAATTAATGTGACAAAGATTTTGTATGAAAATTGCCAACATGCCCGCTCTATTCTTTTTATTCTCTTTGCCTGAATCGATTTCGGTCATCGACGCTCTTGTACTTCCCCTAGCTTATCATAAGGCAAGACATTATAATAAATAAATGAATGATATTCTAATATGTATAATTACCAATGATGGATGATGATGTGGAACGTATAACTGTGGCGGGTGATGAGGTGGTTGGTGTTGATGTACATGCGTGTGTTGATGTTGGTGATGATGCATCTCTGTGCGCACTGAGAATGCACCACCGGCTGCGGCCAGGAAGCGGGAATCCAGCTCGCGACGTAGTAAATCTGCACCAGGACCTGCAAAGGTTGCATTATGTTATTGTCACGGTTTAAGGGGCTAAGTAAAAAAAAACTAATAAGAAAACACCATGTTACATGAGATTGAATTGTAGTAGCAGTGACATCTATTCATGGACTGCACTTCAGCTTAACATCTAGCAGGGTGCAGTCATATGTCGGGTCACAATAAAAAAATATATTTTGACAAAAAAAGGCAATTTGACATGATCCTCGTATGTCAAACTTGTCAAATTACGACCTAGACGTTTTATGCATATGAGATCTTTAATTTGATTTCAGTTAACTATGAATAATAGAGACAATAAATTAACAAAGTGTACCCTTGTTTTCGCATTGGAGTCAAATCATTGTGTTGCCAGATTAAATTTCAAAGACATCCTTATTACGATTCTGTCTCACCCACACAAAAATAGCTTTATCCCATGTCAACGTATTGTTACTATAAACTTGTCACATACGAAAAATTTACATGAGTTATGCCGAACTATCATGTACGTCAATGTATTTGTAAATTATATTCACTACAAACTTATCTCATTACAAAATAATAGAAAAGTAACATCAAACTGTCATGAACGTCAATATATTTGCAACTAACAGCCACTACAAACTTTTTACATTCAAAAATTTGACATAGTTTACAACCGAACTGTCATGAACGTCAATATATTTGTAACTTATAACTACTACAAACTTATTACGATACAGAAAGCCGACTAGAATTACACTAAAATATGTCAAAATAACATATTAATATCTTTTTAGTAGAGTAATGTTAATTTTCTTCAAGTTTTAGTAGCTTGCAGATTTTAAAGAATACAATACAGAGCCTCCGTTTCTTAAAATACAATTAATTATAATATGACTTACTAGTTTGGAATAGTGATTCTGCAGAAAAGGGATTAGGATTAGGCGGTGGTATTGGTGCGCCAAACAATGGCGCTGAACCGAAGGCCGGCGGCCGATCTGGAGCTGCTGCCCTGCTGGAACAATGAGATACTCATCAAAATACTATTCACTTTTATTCAATTGATCAAAATCATTTTTTATTTTATTTTCATTTTCATACTAAGCTACTAAAGTATAAAGGTTGTCCTGTTTCTATAAAGTATCATAGAACCAGGACAACCAATTACATATATCAAAAATATATTGGGACCGGCAAGTGGTTTAGAGACCGCGCTCTCGGTTTGCGTAACCATTGCACTGCCACTACACCACGGGTCCCAGTACAAATCTTTTATCATTTATTTGAATATATGTTTAGTATGGCTATAAATGCTTAGCGACATTATATCAAAGATACATTGTTACCAGCAGAAGGTAGTTTTGATCTGCCTACATTTATTTTGCATAACCATTTTGTTATCCCTTGTCTACAAAACAAAATTAGTTTAAAACATAATTCGGAGGCTATATCATCTCAGATAAAGATAATATTATAGTGTTTAAGCTTTAAAATTATCATTTAACTGACCAGTTCGCTGAAGTCCTGGGTTCGTTTCCAGGTTCCAGGTCCACAAAGATTTATTGCATAGCATTAAGTTTGTAATATTTAATTTTTAAATTGAATAACAATTTAATCGTACAGACCGTAAAGCAATTCAGTCGCGATACGGAATCAAATTGCCTTTTCCAACTAGGCCGGCACAGTGGATGTAACTGCTTCTTGCAGTTACGAACTGTAGTAGCAGTCGACTCCATTCATGAACTGCACTCCAGCTTAACATCAGGCGGAGTCCTGTCATATGTCGATGCGCAATAGAATAAAAACTTGAGATACTAACGTCACGCCCCAATGTGCAGGAGGTTTGGCGCTCGAACTTATACTGCCAACCGTTGGTACTGGCGCTAAGGAGTGAGATAAATGTGGTGCCGTTGGTGCTGCTGGCGTTGGTGTTGGGGCAGCCAATGGTGCTACCAATGGATTTGCCAATGGCGCTGATAGGGCCAATGGCGCTGTTGCCAATGGGGCAGCCAATGGAGTGGGTAGTGGCGTCGGCATTGAAGGCACACTTGGTAATGTCACAGTTGCAGTCGCCGTTGCTATGTTGGGCGGTTGTACGCTCACGGCAGGTATCGAGGATACTGGTGTACTGCCACTCGCTCGAGATAAACTGCTTATGTTACTGCTGAAATAAATAAATAAAAAAAACGTTTAAACTTTACTGGAACTTTTGACTAACAGACTGGTGTGCACTGTTATGCGAAGTCTTGGGTTCGATTTCCCGTCGGAGATAACGTATTTTTTCGTAGCTATTATTTGTATTATTTAAGAATTAGATTGTATATTCTTAAAAATGTTAACATATAAAAGGCAGTTATTTGCTGCCGGGTCTGGTTGCTAATGGTAGGCAGTCAGTTGTATAGAGACTGTGAAGTGTTTCGGGTATTGTGAATAACTCTACTAGCAGGCGCCTCTATTCATGGACTGCATTCCTTTTCCACATCAGGCAGGGTGCTGTCATATGTAGAGCCACAATAAAAAAACTTCAATAAATGTAATTTTATATAAGAAGCTGGGTTGCCTAGTCCTTAAAACCGTAGAGCTTGTATGAAGAGAATTGTGGATGTGTCAGGATCGTGGCAAACGGCGCTCTATTGTCTCTTACTGTGGGAAAAAGGAGTGATCATTTAATTATTTTTATATTTTTTGACATACACTTCTATACTATGCTACTAAAGTGTTTGTATGATACAAGCACTTTAGTAGCTAAGTTAGAAACAGGGCAACTAAAGTACATATATCAAAGATACATTGCTATTGGCAAGTGGTTTTGAACCCGTGCTCTCGGTATGCGTAACCATTGCACTGCCACGACACCAAGGTCGCCCTAATTTGATTGATTACATATTATAATATAGCTCAACTTACCTATAGCTATCCCTTTCTCTGTTGGGGCTGTGTCCTCGTGGAGAATAGGGGTGTGGGGCATGCTGTGGTGCTGATCCCGCCGCTCCAGTAGACCCCGGTGTGTGTGGTCGAACACCCTTAGGGGTCTTAGGAGCAACCAATGGAGATGACGATAGTGTAGTCCGCTGTAATGATATATTTTATGTAAAATACTTCCACCAGTCTGCTTACCGTAAGTCCCGGGTTGAATTCCCGGTCGAAGCTGATTTGATTTATAGCTTTTATTTGTAATTTTAATTAGAATAAATTAGTTAATAATATTAGGAAATAAATAAGGTAGATATTTGCTCCATTAAATGCTTGTTCAAGAGTGGTAGGAAAATGATTGGCCCAGTTAGCCAAACCGGGGTAGTTCCACCACTTTCAAGTTTACAAACCGTGAAGTGACTTGGTCGCGTTTCGGGACCAACTTTAAAGTTGCCGGTTCCAACAAAACCGACATGGTGCTCGTGCTACTGCAATTATTAAACTGTACTAGCAGTAGCCTCCTTTCATGAACCGCACTATAGCCTAACATCAATTGGGATGCTGTCATATGTCGAGACACAATAATAAATAAAAAACTTGTGCACTTGGTTGATATCACAAACACTAACCGTATCTGATGAATTCCTGGGTGAGGCTGCCGCTGGCGGTAAATATGGCGTGTGTTGTAAGGAGGTGGCGTATGGCGCATACAATGGCGGATATGCCGCGCCAGGGTAGGCGGCGGGAGGCGGATAACCGTTCGTGGCTGCACTCTCTGACCGCGGTTGACTATCCGCAATACTGGCCACCGCTCCGCCGCTTGTCACCGCAGGGGTGCTTGGCACTACACTCGTCGCCGGTGATACATCCATGTGATTGGATACCGCGTGTGGGACAGTAGGTAATGTTCCCGCTAGAGAACTAGGATGCGGCGGAAGACTGACACCGGGATGTTTGTGACTGTGGGAGAAATTCGGTAAAGCGCTGACGAGCCCGGGATGGCCCGGCACTGTAGGTGCACCATGGTGAGGGCCGGTCGGAGGAGGTATTGATGCCGAACTGACGACCGATGGAGGTAAATGCATGTGGTTCAAAGCCGACTGACTGCTGGCGGGGACCGAACTTTGAGTTAACATATGACTGGTCGCCGTTGTCGTGACTAAATGATTTGATATATGATTCGAAACACTGAAAGGTGCCAGATGCGACGGTCGAGATGTGTAAACAGTTTGAGAGGAATGTTTCTGTAAGCTTGGATTTTGGTAAGGAATAGTGTGATTATGGACCCCAGTGTTCAGACTCGTGTTAATATTATGACTAGACCCGATTGTCGGAGTAGGATACGACCGGGACGATTGCGTGTTCGGCGAAAGGGGAAGGCCGGGTTGATTCGGAAGACTGGTCGGCACCGCAGAGACCGGCGTCTGGATCGGCGGTGCAGATCTGTGGTGCAGGTTGAGTGGAGTGGTTTCTGATTTAGTCCGCGCCTCATGGTTCGTGTGTCGATAATCGGGAAGTGCCGCGTGCGCAGGATACGATGGGAAGAGTGGTGACGGGGCGGGTGGCGCGGGCGTCGGGCTGTCAGCAGTCGCACGCGCTCCAGTCTTGGGTGCGGGTCGCTCAGGCTGGCCGGCGGCGCCGACGGGTCGCGCGGGTATTTGTGTTCCCGCGTGACCTTCCACGGCGGGGATGTGAGCTCCATTTTGTCTGTTTTCTGCGCGGAACTGTGGCGTCGGCAGTGCGGGTGGTGGTAAGGCGGCGGGTGCGGGCGAGGGCGCGGGCTGCGGCAGCGGTGCGGGCGCGGGACTCGCACTGCCGCCGACCGGTGCACGGGACAGTGCGAGCGCCCCGCCGCTGCCGCCGCGTGCCACCAGTTCGTTTTTGCCGCCGCCCGCACCCGCACCCACTATCGCACCAGCGATCGCGCCCACGCCCACGCCCGCACCGGCAACTCGGAAGAGCGAACCAGCATCAGACACCTGCAATGAAGGGTAACGTGAATATAATAAATATGTAGAAACACGCAGTTGCAAAATACAGCAATCGCGAAGTTTTATAACACTTACATCTTCCATAGATACATCATGAAATCGGGGTGATCCGTTTCTACTATTGTCTGGACTTGCCTGAAACAACAAAATATTCTCTTATTAATAAATTATATCGTAAAAACTATTTACTATTTAAGGGCAATGCATAAAGGACATAACATGAGCAAAGCCATTATAACAAGTCGCTACTGATTGATAAAACAAATTTACTTTTAAGTGTGACAATGTCAATAATAAAATCTATAAATAAACTGATAACAATATAACATAAAGAAACAAACAACAAAACATTAAATACTAAGTACTATTTTGAGAAACACTTGCTAAGTGAGCGTACAATTCGTTTCTGGAATTATGTATCATAAAAAATATAATGATTATAATATAAAATAAACAAACATTACCAAGTCAATATATTTTTGATAACAATTTAAACATAACTAGAAGCAATTAGTGTTTATTTATAATATTGAGAAACAGATAAACTTAATTATTTGTCAGTAACGAAATACCGCAATACGAGGTCAAGATATTATCAATATTGTTTACAATTGGTATCACTTATATTTGACTCGACAAATGACAGCGCTCATCCTGATGTTAAGCTGGAGTGCGGTCCAAGAATGGAGGTCAGTGCTACTACAGTTAAATTTCTGTAAGTAGCAGTCGCATCCACTATGCCGAGCTAATTTACAAGCTGATTCTGAAACACGACTACTAGTTTTAAATAAACAAACATCCCAAGTTAAGATTAAAAAGTTCGGTGCGTTTTTTGTTGTAGAACAATCGACAAGTGGAATGCTTTGCCACCCCATGTGTTCTCACCATCCTATAATCAATGCGTGAACAATACTAAGGCAGCCGTGAACTGACTCGTTTATTTCAGTCGTCGTCACTCTTGGACCTCCTTATCATCAGGCGGACCGAGGCCAGATGTCGTGTCACGATTAAAAAAAAACTATATTTTTTATTTATTCCGGAAATAAATAGCCAAGATATTATTAATATTGTTTATATTGGATGTCATTCATGTCATGTAGGCAAAACAGTGTAGTACAGAATCTTAACCGGTATCGAGCAATCGTTCAAGTGACTGTTGACGTGTCAAGTAACCTACCTACCTATATTGTGTTTTTGTTAACATGCGAACCGATTGTTCTAACACAATAGACGCCCACAAAGCTTATGGTCCTGAAGATGATATCACGAATTATGACATATCGTTACATTACTTGATCAGAATAGATATACACACTTATTATAAGGCGATCGGTACTGATGTATTTTTGATGTACATTGGGCGTTAAGCTTCTATGATACAAAAATAGTAGCTTAGTTTATAAACGTGAAATAAAATCTAACACGCGAGTATAACAAATAATAAACGATCGCAACGTCTACATAAAATATACGTCTTGGCCGTAGAGAGATAACAAGCCTATAAGTGGTTCCATCGTCATTACAGTTAGAGTTCATATCCTTTACAATCAAACGGTAATAAAACACGTCCGCCGCCGATATACATAAAGCTAAATCAAAATGAACAAAGATAAACGTTTCCTAAAAGAGAACGGTGTAAAGTTAAATAATTTACAAGTCGTAATTGAAGTAGCGATGAATCGGAAACCATTCAATAAATCGCCACAGTTCCTCGAACTTTCTTCGCGAGCGATGAATCGATTTAATAAAGTACTTTGTGAGACGGAGGATTTTTAGAAGCAGTGCGGTCGTTGAGAGGGAAGGAACGGAAAGTAATTACTTGGGGATATTTACGGTCGGCGAGAGAATGGCTCAATAAAACTAGTTGGAGCTGGCCGTTCGGGGTAACCGCTTCGTTTACGACATCTGCGATTTATTATTGTCTCGCAACGCTTGTTACTTTATTATTAATAAAAAAATGTATATTATATTATGCACAAATGATATTATGTTTATTTACTTTTTTATATTTATTTATAGGTAGCAAAACAAGGTAAAATTATATTGTAGAAATGACACAACAAAACATTATATTTCTCATCATCTCAAAGGTTAGTTGTTAGAGAAAGCCTAATATTATTATTATACATTTCTATACTAACCTACTAAAGTGCTTGTATCATAGAAACAGGAAAACCAAGGTACATATATCAAAGATATATTGGCACCGGTGAGTGGTTTCGAACCCGTGCCACTCGGCTTACGTAGCCATTGCACTGCCACTACACCACGGTTGCATTTAGTTTAATGCCACGGTAGGCATTAAAAAACCTATTTTTAAGTTTATTTTGGTGCAATAAGGATTTAAATAAATAAATGTAAAAGGTTAACAAATATGATTCCATTTAGGAAAGTTATCCTTTAAACGTATCTGTACTGTTATGGGTATGGAATATTCATAAGCTATCCGGAGAGCTCAGTAAGCGCACTCAAATAATGAATTGTTAAATCAAGATCGAGCGCAATCTCTGCAGTCGAGAACTCTACAGTTTGCGAGTTGCAAACTATATTTGGCAGTCTGTTGGCGGAACAAATTATTCAGTTGGTTGCATAAAATATTTAGCTTTGATGACTGAATAAGCAAGTATAACATCATCTTTCAACGAATGCCTTGGCGATCTGTCAAAATGCGGGAACGTTAAAAAGATATTCGGCGAGATATTAGCGCGTTGAGTGATGTCGTGTCGGCGAGCAATAATAGTAGTCGTGCCCACCTCCGACGCTGAAACGCGCGCCTCTAAATAACTCTAGCAATAAAAATAAACGACCGCATTAGTCAACGTTGTCAAAATAAAAAAGAAGATTGTTAACACGTTGTTAAATTTTAATTTTCCGCTATCTCGTCCTTAATGTTTTTAAAAGTGTCATTAACACAATTTGTCCACAAAGCTTTATTATAATAAACAATTGTGTGTTTCTCTCATAAAGAGTGACAGCTTGCTAAAATATATTTTTTTAAATAATATTATGTTAAAACTCTCCTAATACAATCAATTGGTGTAGTGGCAGTGCAATGGTTACACAAACCACACCACGCACGAGTTCGAGACCACGCACCGGTACCAATGTATCTTTGATATATGTACTTTGGTTGTCCTGTTTCTATGATACAAGCACTTTAGTAGCTTAGTATATAAATTATACAAAATAAAATAAAACCCACAGGGATAGGCAGAGAGACAGGAGCGCCACTACAAACTGTTATAGAATGTTGTAAAATTGATTTTTTTTACACTACAATCACCTTAATTATAATTAACACGACTACAAAAGTACGGTTCTTTATAGGCAAAGTAATTAGACAGTCGCTTCTTTATAATAAAAATGTTTTTACAAAAAAAATTTTCTACTTACTAAAATAAATAAAATCTTTTCTATTAAAATTAATTTGAGCCAAATTATGAATTCAAAACATAACAGCGCATAATCGCGCGCTCTTAGCCTCGGGGCCCACTCTCCTCCTCAGCCCGGCGGAGGGGAGGAATAGGGGAAAAATGGCGTGGCAGCTTCTCGCCCCTCATTCCAAATTCTAATACTTTCACAAACTTTTAATAGGGTAGGACTTTAAATTCAAGGAGAACGGTGACGAAGTTCAAACAGCGAACTGCTACGGTACCTATCATATTTCTTGACAAACATTGTTAAAATTTAAACTTTATCTTTTACCATTTTCTCGGATAATTAATAATGAAGTAGTTATATTTTTGATTGCAGAATTAAAGTGAATAGCCATTTCATAAACGTAGACAGTAATCATAAATTGTAATAGCGTTGTTTTGTGTTGTAAGTGATGGTGGAATGATAATAATACAGCGTCGTATCGGGAGGGCCGGGTGCCGACTCGGAGGGTCGATGTGTTCTTGCGTGTTTGCTTCGCTCGCGGCGACCGGCCTCCATGAATAATTCAAATAGCTTCAGTAATTTATAGGAGTCGCAATATTAGCATTTCGCGGTTCATGTGTGCTCAAGCTCCATAATCTTGTTCTATTTGACTTTGTGATAGAATAGAGGATTTGTTATGTTATCAATCCACATTTGTATTCAGCGCACAATGTCGCATAGTGGTTTTAAGGCACTTGAGGATATAACATTTTTATTTTTGAATCGAGAATGAATACTAAAGGTGATTCCGGGGACAGATTCAATGACAAAGGATACCGGCGAGATTCTGTACGTGGTAGACATGTTAAGTGAATTCTGAACGTACGATATGTCCGAGTTTGATTTAGGCCGCCCGCCCCTCCCTACAGACAATTTTAAGCTTGGGATCATAAGGTTTTATGATTTCAAGTGGGATTTGGGAAACGAGTGATGGATCGATGAGATTGACATCCGGATACTGTGTTATCGCAACCAATCTGAATTAGAAGGATATATGATAAGAGATTGTTATCATAATGCCACAAATGAAACACAATCGACATACATGATTATGTGTTCGTACAATCAACAATCCTAAAATAAATTCTTTTCAGATTTTAAGATACATATTTAACACTAGAGTGCACGCGTGGGCTACATATGTAGCCCAGCGTGTCATACTATCGTGTCTCTCATAAACACTTCGCGCCACAGTGCTGCCCTTCCATGTATTCCTCGAGTATGAATCCCCGCTTCCTTCAGTAGCTTGCCGATTCCCTTTGCACTTGTGTAAATTAAGTAAATTGCCGGTAAAGTTGCTGGGCTACGCACGTAGCCCGCGCGAGCGTTCGAGACATTTTTTGTAGAAGTGATTTCATCGTGTTTATTGGTAAATATATTAATATTCTTGTTATATTCACATCCGTAGTTTGTTTTATAGTGTGTTATATATTATTTTTTCATTATTTCAGTGCGTATTTGTACAATATTTAGATTTTTACAGAAAATCATAGCAGAACACCAAATACAGGAATGGTTGATAGAAGAGGACGAAGACAGCAACATTTCCAGCGACAGTGAGGTAGAAGAGGAAGATCTTGTGAAACCAAATGCACCGTATCAGTCTCCACACGACTCCGAAAGTGAGCAAGATGTTTTAGATGAGAATGAAGAGCAAAAAGAGTCAATGGAGGAGGATGACTTACCTCTGTCAGCTATTGCCAGTTTTCATACTCGTAATGGAACAAAATTTGGTCCATTACGAGTCTATATTAAGAGTAAAAACGGTCTCGTAATATGTGAAATGAATAACCCCGAGATAAAAATTATTCGCCGCATTACTTGCGAGAAGTCGGATTTGAACTCGCATCCTGTATAGAACGTCGTATAAACATCAAAAATAACTCTAGAGACATAAAACTAAAGGGCAGACAACTCCTAGGATTGACAGAGCAACCTTCACAGCCTAATATGCCAATTAGGGGTGGAGTGGGTCGCTGTGCTTTTTATAGCAGAGCTAGAGATCGAAGCACTCGAGAACAATGTAGCAAAATTACGAAGCGCATTTGTAGTGACCATCAGGTGATTGTGTGTCCTCAGTGCATAGAAAACGAATAAACATTTTGATTGACTGATGGATATAGAAGAAGAAAACTGATTCATTCATTGTATTACAATTGCATATCGAAAATTAAGACCAATTGATCTGAAACAGTCCAAATAATGTTGATTTTGTCGAAGTTTACAAATTATGAGAAATTGCGAAAACAAATGTTAAATTTAGTTAAAAAAATGCAATATACAAATAAAAATAAAGTTAATTATTAAAATTATTAAGTTTTTTATCTTTTCTTTCACCATTTACAGAAAAAACAACACATAAAAGTGGGCTACACATGTAGCCCGCGCGAGCGTTCAAGGAGTACTTTAGGGCGCGTGCACTCTAGTGTTAAGATACATATAAGTTATTGTGTCGACGACACCTTTCAACACATAATATTATTCAATAGACAACAATATAATTAAATCACATTTCTCAGCTACACAATACATAGTTCCATTAATCTGATCATGGAGCAGCAGTAAAGACTTAGTTTTCGCAGTCGTCGGTACCCTTTGACCTCTTCTTACCTACTATCAGGCGGGCCGAGTCACAATAAAAAAAAAATATGTTATTCTATTAAACTAGAAACTATCTATTTAGGATGTGTATTATTTAATCTGGTGTGTATGTATGTATGTAGTATTAGTATAAGTACACATTATATGATTGTTTTGACTTTTCACAATTTATTTTTCACTTAGGAAAATACGACACAAATAGGACAATAAGTATACCTCAATTGTATAAACAACAAAGTGTTAATATAATTAAATTCAATTAGTACATTGCAATCGCAACAAAATTATGAAGTTAGCCGAACAGAAAGTGGTTATAACATGAATATTTAGCACTTGAGTTGTTTGTTCATGACCTGAATTTGGTACCGCATACGGAATACGGCCGTTGTGACAGTCCATGCATAATAAGAAGTGGCAGCCATCGGTGATACGTGACACTTTTAAATGAGATAGGCATTGGTCAATAAAAAGAACAAATATGCATTATAAAGGTGTAAATATGCGTATGGTATACGGCGAGCGAACGTTTTACAAATATTTATAAGCTGATTTCGGTTTTACCTTGTGGTATGCGCGAGTGAGTTAAATGAAAAGTTGCAAAGTCATGAAAGTCGACAAGAAAGGAATTCTCCTACGAACATCCTGGGACTACATAAATAATTCATAAGACTTCTTCAACTGCATGAATTTGCAGACGCGAATCACAAAAGGGGAACACAGGTGGCGCTAACTCCGAGGACAGTATTATTTCTAAAATATTACTGACTATATAATTTTTATTATTATAATTCTTGTACATTTCTTTACTAAGCCACTAAAAGTGTTTGGTATCATAGAAGCAGGACGAAATATACCTTTCATTATGGAAAGATATATTGGTACAGGCAAGTTGTTTTGAACCGAGGGCTCTTGGTATGCGAGACCACGACTGTCGCTTTAAAAATACTACCTATAATAATCAATCAATCAAATTGTCACGCCTTTTTCCCACAGTGATAGGCAGAGACAATGGAGCGCCACTTGTAATGATTTTGACACAACTACCTATGTTCCTTCACATTCACAATTCTCTTCATACAAGCTCTACGGTTATTATTGGGAAAATATGTAAAACTCTAGATTTAATATATAGATTTAATATACATATTTTTATTAGGACTCGAATCTGACTTTAACTTGACAGGTGGTAACAAAGGAAGGTTTAAGAGTGTCAACGCCAACACAGTCACCGGCTAAAGAAATATGTGTTTAAATATTAATTCATACTGCTTCTTCAACGGCATGAATTTGCAGGCGCGAATTACAAAAGACGTCGGACACAGGTGGCGCTAAATAAGGGCAGTACTACTAAAATATTATTACCAAACATTATTATTAAAATATGTAAAATAAACTCAATATTAAATAATCTATTTAAATAATAAACACATTGCGCATAATAGTTAATTCAATATGAATAACATTAATATTAATATAGCTCACAATTAACATAATTTAATGTTTACCTGGGTGGATAATTTGTGAACAAGTTTATTAATCCAAATTATTTAACTGTCATTAAATATTTTATCTCTGATACTTTAAGTGTGTAATAGATATTAAGAAACAGGTTATGTTAATGATTTAGTGGAATATTGAACAGAAATCATAGATAAATAATGACTATGAATTAATTTATAGAACGGAAAACTTGCAAGAATCAACGTTTATTTATACGACTATTTGATTTTAAAACAAATAAAATTCGTTAAAAATAAGAAAAAGAGGCGGATATTTGCTTAAGGTTTGGTTGTTTTAAGAGTGGTAGGCAGACAGTTCGTGGTTATGTACCCAGTCTGCCGATTCAAGGTAGTACTACAACCACTTACAAGTTTACAAACTGTGAAGCGACTTAGTTGCGTTTCGGAATCAGCTTGTAAGTTGACTTTTCCAATTTGGCCAGCATAGTGAAAGCGACAGCTACTTGCGATTATTTAACTGTAGTATCAGTCGACTCTATTAATGGACCGCACTCCAGCTTAACAATATAACAAAAACATTAATTATGTACATATTTTCTTTGTCAACCGATAGTTTATTATAAAGTTAATTATCAATACCGTGACAATAGGCAATAAACATTTATTGGTTTTCTAAAAATTAAACCAGTCCGGTCAAACACCCTCGTCAGTTGTTTGAGTTGTCGTTTTAGTTAATCAGCGACCGCGCGGGGGTAAATATTTACGAGAGGGTCTGGGAGTCGCGTGATATTACTGCCAACAAAGTTGCTCACAACGGAATTGAATGTTGATGCTATCAGGGTAACGGACTAAAACAAACAACACGACATAGGTGCTCATCTATTTGACGAGCTTTTTGACTCAACAAATATTTGCGCAAACAGTTTGTTTTATTAATAAACCGCTTGGTCAACTTTTGGATGATCGAAAGCCTGAAAGGATATTGTCTAATTGCCCTTATACCTGCTGCTTTTGTTCGCTATTATTCGTAGAGTTCACAGAATGCTTATCCGTCTTGTTAGCTGAGATGTTGTGACTTTTCTTATCGGGTTTGGCGGCGGTCACCGATCCTTTGTTCTCCGCTTTCTGTCTCGCGCTCTTCTTCTTGGTTTCTTTCTTTCCACCGCTTTCAGCATTGTTCTTCGGAGAATCTTTGATCCTCACTATGGTAACTTTTAAACAACCGGTCGCACACTAATCACAGGTAAACTTTTAAATTTTTCACACCGCTCTTCAGTTGACACATACGCTATATTTCACTCACAAATGTGCACTAATTATAGACAATGTAGACGTAAACATTCGCACGGCAACAATGATCTATTGAAACACAGATTTATTTCTAAATATAAATTAGGAAACAGATATTATTTTTTTTAAACTATTAAATCACTGCAAATCCTCTAGTCACTGTAATCCAATGCTTCGGCAGCGTTAAGGTGTCCAGATTTGGTCGGCCGTATAATTCAGAGCAGATACGCGATCTCGTATAGACAAAGGCGTCCGCGCCCTCTCGACGTGCTACAGAGGCGACACGCGAGTCGGGAGTGGCGCGCGGCGATTGTCGGCGGCCGGTCCCCCTCCCCTCGCACATGCGCTGCCCGCCCAAAACACTCGACGACAGCCCACTTGTCTCGAAACATATTGTAAGCTTTTCAAAAGCTAATACTACGAGAATAAACATAATAATAACGACATTCTTATGTTGCGGAAAACCAACGTTCAAAGGAAATTATTTTCTTTCTTCTTATAAGAAAGATATACAAATATAACAATCGAATATTAACCCATTGCAATGATTTGTCTTTTTTATTGTTACTCGACTTGCCTAGCAAGGAATACAACGACTGAAACCCGACTCAGTTTAGGGTTGCCTCTGTCGAGGTCACTACGCCGACTGAAAAAACATAGTCATGTCTTAATAAGCATAATAACTATGTAAATTAACTATTAATGGGGGTAAAAAGGTATATTTTTACAACACGGAATGGCCTATTAGTTTTGACGTCTAACAATTATGTTAGTATGAGTGAAATTATTAATTAACGACACGCCCGGAGTGGCAACACGAAAGTTCCGCAATGTAAGGCAATTAAACAGCAGTGCTCTCAACAGAATGTAGCAAGGAAACGACTTCATAGGTCACGGCACGCAGGGGGGCGCTACTCACCCCAACGCATTAAGGTGGCATTAATTAACCTTAAGTATTTAGATTAATAAAACATTTGTGTGAACATTTCTTATAAAGGATATCATTAATTTTTTTTTGTACTACTTTTGTAATGACCAATGATGAAAAAATATATAAATGGTAGTTTCGATACATGTATTCGATAAAACTAATAACAATTTTGCTTTTAGTTGAAGTCCAATTGAGTTAGTTATTTGTAAAATAAGATATGGATTTTGTATCTGCTTTGAACTGTCATAATTATAGTTTGATCATCTAGCACACCTAAAATATGCAAAATGCATTCCAATTACATTGTAATCTTCGTACAATAAACTATTTTAAAATGTATATGCAACTGTTAACACAATTTAACCCCCAATTTAAGTCCCCATACATAATGAATGATGTCCTTTATTTAAATTGTGGCTCGACATAAATGACAGCACCCTGCCTGATGTTAAGCTGGGTTGCCGATCCATTAATGAAGGCGAGTGATACAACAGTTCATTAATTGCAAGTAGCAGTCGCATCTACTATGCCGGCCTAGTTCAATCCGGAAACATTCAAGCTGATTTCGTCACTTTACGGTTTGTACACTTGAAAGGGGTGGTACCACCATACCTTAGGTCAGCAGACTGGGCTAACAACATGATGTCGACATGGCAAATATATTTTGTGTCGGTGTGAGTAGTAACTATCTCAAGTATGTGAAGAGCGCGTCCGTTTCCGAGCAATAACATATTCGTGGTAGGTAGTAAAGCCGCCGTAAACCGATTTATTTATATTCCTTTTATAACTTATTGCTTTATGACGGCGATTAATGCGGTCGCAGTAGGGAAACCATAACCGAGTGAAGTTGCCTCGTAAACCTACTTGTGATCGCGACGTTTGCGTCGACAGCACGCCTCACATATGGACCGTAAACCGTTCAATTATGGGGGACATTCGAAACAAATTAAATTCAAACAATAAACGACGTGAATTTAAACGACTTTATTGATTACAACACAAACCTATAAATAGTTTAACATTAAAATTTCATACATGGATTGATTTTGTCAGTTTTTTTATTGTGACAAGACATAATTATGACAGCACCCCGCCTGATGTTAGGCTTGACTACTACTACAGTTATTTAGCTGTAAGTAGCAGTCACGTCCACTATGCCGGTCTAGTTGGAACCGGCAACTTGGAAGCTAATCCTAAAATGACCGTGAAGTTGACTACTTGTAGGTGGTGATACTACCTCGGATTGACAGACTGGGCACCACTGCCTACCACTCTTTATTTATTTAAAACTTTCAACAATGGGACTCGAAAAGTAACTCAAATGAAATTTTATTGTACAAAGATGTCTATTAAAGAAGAAAAACTAAGAGACAGTCATTGAATAAATCAGCCACAGAAGAAATGAAGACGAAGAAGCACAAAAGGACGTAATAAAAGCGTTCCCCATTGAAAATATTAATTTGAAATCATTTATTCGGGAAGTAAAAAAATCGGATAAAAGGAAATGACGGTCCCCTTACTACGCAAAGAGCCGAGGCGACGGGGATAAGGGAGATAAATCTCAAGTTGTCTTTTAGCTTACTATAAGAAAGGGATGTTTCAAAGATATCACAATAGTTGCGGATGATTTATATTAAAGAGATCATCAGATTTCCTGTTTAAATGTTACTTTTATTAAATAATTCATCATATTAGGCATTAATTTCAGACTTGACATTCGTGAGACAAAAATAAACATATAAATGTAAGTTGAAATATAGAGAGAGTACCTAAATGGATTATTTTGTTAAAATGAACCTCAGATCTAGTCACAGGTTTTATTAGCACAGGGTCGAGCAGGGAAGCGAATTAATGTAACGCCATTAGCTCGCGCCGACGCTCAATCCCCCTTCCCTTTTACACTAAAAGCAATTTGCATAATTAAACTGGGAATCTAATAGAGAAGCTCTGCTTGATCTGTCGGGCGCTTGCTTTATTAGCAGCGGTATGAAGTCACTAATTCACAAACAGTTCTCGCAACTCCGCAAACGGTAACATTAAGAGGCAAACAGGATATCTCGCTTGTGAAACACAAAAAGTAAAGCTACCTAGCTTTAAGCCGATTTACAGACGTGAAAGCACGTTCACAAAGCTCTGAGCGAAATTGTCTGCAGCTATACGAATGCACACACACACTCGTGCATGTACGTCGCTGCAGACAATTGAAGCAGATAACGTGAAAACATTTCTGCATCAAACTGTATTTGCATTTATTTTCCAAATATCGATATTTGACGCGCGCGCTAACATTTATTGTAAATAATGTTATCAACGAAAGTGAGACGATCGGTGTTGTTGAAGTACCTACTGTTGATTACGCAGATTAAAATCGTGTTACTCCTCAAACCGCTCGTTAATGATGCAATAAAAACGACTCATATCGATTTAACCGCCAGTTAAGAACGCTCGAAGGCATCATAATTTATTATACAAACAATGTTGCGTCAGTAGATGTAAATTACAGTGCTCGGCGGTGAAATTATGTAACGATGAGATTTGTTAACCGCCCGCCCGCAGAGTGACAAAAGTAATTAACACTTACGATACACTCGAGCGCTGCTTTACGGCGCTCGACCCTCGGGGCCCCAACTTAATGAAGACTCTCCCTCGGTGACGGCGGAGCTACGATCTGGCTCCACTTTAATCCCAGTTACATTTCGACATGCAATTTGCATGCATCCATTCAAAAGATAAACGTACCAACAATAAGTTTAATAAATATGCGCCGAGGTAAATACTGTAAGAAGTTATTTGAGTGACTGTAAGGAAAGTCAAGAATATAGAAAAGCTGCAATATTAAAGTCCCTCCTAGCGTGCAATAGTGAGGCGGTAATATATTTTTCACTCCCTCCGTTTCAAGAGGGTTGCAGTAACCGCACGATTTATTTGATTATTTATTCAATTTGTTATGAACAAACTGTTTATTATCTTAGATAATAAAATGTAGTATTTGCGGTAAAGAGAAACGTAAAATTACAACATAAAAATGCACACAATATTACAAGTATATTTAGAATAAAACCAGTTGTTAGGGAGAGAGATATTCGTAAGTATTGTTGTCGCTTCCAGAAGTAGCGGTAATCTCTATTCGCAACGGAGAAGCCACGAAAAGCGGAAAAACGTACGAGTGTCGGTGGCATAAAGGAGCGCTCCGGAACAGATTTTACCGCAGCCACACAATCAGAGGATTTTATGTTCTTCGCGAATTCATAAAAATCTATTTATGTTTAAAGACAAAGGTGAGTTAATTCAATATAATAAGAATGTAACTCATGAGTTATAGTAGGCAGTATACAGACCGTGAAGTGAATTGGTCGCGTTTCGGGATCAGCTTGTAAGTTGCCGGTTCTATTTAGGCCGGCATAGTGGATGTGATTGCTACTGACAGTTATTGAATTGTAGTAGCAGTGACATCCATTCATGACCACACTACAGCTTCCACATCAAGCGGTGTGCTGTCATATGTCGTGTCAAATAAAAACAAAAAGTCGCCATGTATGTTGTGATTTACTTACTATGTAATATGGTTAATGCGACATATATAGCAAAGCTGCCGTATGCACACAGGGGAGCGATGCAGTCGCGGATGCAGCGAGACGGTACATAAAATTTTCAACGACCGCGCAGAGTATCTGCCGGCATTATCTAGCTGTTTGCAAGTGCTCTGGTGCTTTTGAATAAAAATTCTCGAGTGTAACATTGTTTTCATGGCTTTGTGTTAACAACATGCAAATACGTGGCGTATTTCAGTAAAATTACTTTTATGTAACATACATGTTAATAAATTATAATACATTTTAAAGTCGGTTAAAAGGACATAATTCATTTTGGGCTATTTTTGTACTCAATGCCCAATGATGAAACAGTATACAAATAGTTGTTCCGATACTTGTATTGATAAAACGAATAACAATTTTGATTTTAATTGCTGTGCAATTGAGTTATTTGTAAAATAAGATATTAATTTTGTATCATCTGTCAATCACAAAGACACGCCATATTAACAGTTCTGCTTTGAACTGTCATAATTATAGTTTGATCATCTTGCACACCTAAAATATGCAAAATAAAGGATATATTCCAATTACATTGTAACCTTCGTACATTAAACTATTTAAAAATGTATATGCAACTGTTAATACAATTAAGCCCAAGTCCCTATACAAAATGAATGAGGTCTTTAAACTTTTACACGCATATTCAGTTTTGATTACAAGTTAATAGAAAATCACAAAAGCTAATAACTTTGGTACAAAAGGAAATTATTGAAAGCAAAAAGAGCGAGTAAGAGTAAACAGGAGCAAGACAAATAAGAGGGAGTAGTCGGGAGGAGGGCCACTGACAATCTCGTTATAGATGTGAATAAATAATGAGTAAGTATTAAGCTCGCCTTTTGCGCACAGGGGGTGACCGGGGCGCTCCTTTGTTGTCGGAGCTGTTTACTACGCCGGGGATTGCGCCACCGCAAGCCCAATTTATTCCGCTAATCGAGCTTCACCTCGCTTACACTAAATTAATTAACCCCGGCTTAACCTCGATACACAATATTCTCGGATGATTCTTTTGACTAATACGCCGATTCCATCTAAAGAATTAATTACTAATAAATATTTAATATCTATTACGATGAACATTAATTTTGTGTAAATCATATTATAATTTATGTTTATCACACTTGGTTCTTTGCCATCTAAAATAGATGATAGAATAATCAACGAACGTTTCTCAACCATTAGCTTTTAAATTTATTGCATTTCATTTTGAATCTAGGCCAATAAATATAATTCATAATGATTTGTGTTTTTATATAAAGTTTGTAATAAATATTTTAATGTTTAAGTTTAAATATTATTTATAGAATGCAATTCAACGTATGGCCATGCAGTTTATTTATCTCAGGCGCGCCGCATATGCCCGCGCGAGATCAAAGCGAGTCACAGATTCGCGCCCGCCCACGGTCAGGTGTACCGAATGATATTTGGATGCCGCCTCGTACAAATCATGGCTCGAGCGACAGCTTTAATCAATCTAGCGACAGGAACGCGAAGCATCTGTCACGTTGCCCGCAAATAAAAACATCGCAACCATTTCCACATATAACTTCAAATGTGAATGAAAAGTGAATAACATATAAAACACACACCCATTTTTATTTTTATTAGACTCGACGTATGACAGCACCCCGCTTGATGCTAAGATAGAGTGTGGTACATAAATGGATGTCACTGCTACTACATTTCAATAACTGTAAGTAGCAATCACATCCACTATGCCGGCCTAGTTGGAACCGGCAACTTACAAGCTGATCCCGAAACTGACCAAATCACTTCACGGTCTGTATACTTGTAGTACCAGGCATCTGCAGACCACAGCCTACCACACTTAAATATATTAATTTAACACTTTTATATCTTCTTAAGAGATATATAAGTTATATATATAATTATAATAATTATAATTAATAACAAAGAAGTGAGTGTATTGTATGCACTCAATAAATTAATAGTGAGTTACACAACAATAGGTTGTTTATGGCGGTGAATATTGTTGAAGCGATAGTAGCTGGCTTAGTGCTCGGTCAAAGCGAGAGAGGCAGCTTTGTGCGCCAAATTGAATTGAATATCATAACACATTGTGTCCGCTCAAAGGGAGAATAATTGCGATCTGGCGGCTCCATTTAAAATGTATCCGTGCAAATCTCGGCTAAGCGGAGAGATGAGCGCGCCTGTACAACGATCCTCATCCGTGTTGCGCGTGTGCTCTCGACTCGGCTACTTGGTCGTTTGCCAGGTGCTTTGTTTTATCGTTTTCGCAAATTATTTGGCAGATGTACAATGTTTTGATCTAATGATACAGAAAAATTGCTACATGTTCATATTAATTTGTCATCGTAGATAGGTTTTTATTGACTATATTAGATACAATGATAATATATCACTCGATTTAGAACCTGTTTAATATCACATGAAACCATCACACAAATAATTTAATTATGTTTGTAGATGTTATTAAAACAAATTTATAGACACGATGTAAATTATAATCAAAGCGGCATCAATAAAATAATGTTAACAATAAACAAACAAAACTGGGCGTCATAACAAGTCTCGGTAATTAATTACAATGTTCTCTCATAATGGTGTATGTATGCGCGGGCGCCGCGCTTGGCTACCTGAATGTAGCGTTTATCTCTGCGCCATATATTATACTGTCTGTCGGCCCTCGAGCACATGCTCATTTGCTTTACATTTCACAATAATTTATTTCATTCTATTATAATCCTTAATTTAAATTAGAATTAACTAAAATTGACGTACAAAACCAATTAACTATGAGAATTCGCAGAATATCTTTAAACTAAGACTGCACAATTAAAAACATGCAAAAAATCAAAATAATTTACATTTTTAACAATGCTTATATTATTATGTACGTGTATTTATCTATTATGTCTATTTACTTTTCTTATTTAAAACTAATTATGTTTTCTTTCACTTCCTACACTAAATAAATCACCGGATACATCTCCCAAAGGTTAACTGGTAAAAAATGCCTTACGGCATTAAGTTCGCCTCTTGTAAACTTTTGTAGTTATTTATGTGCAACAAATAATTCTATTATTATTAATTCAAAAACAAGCAGAAAAAATCATATTCACCTTTGAGTTTGTCGGCTATTATTTTGGCTTGCTAATAAAATAATAACGCCATAAAAAAAGCAAGAAACTGAGAGAGATAAAGAGAACGTAATAAAAACAGTGCAATTTTAGGGGCATTTTGTCGAGGTTATATCCATAAACTGAGAGGGAGGCTCGGTGTGTGGAAGGGGGTGGGCGACCACCCCTCGCGCTCGCTCTCGTGGCGGGAAGTAATGAATAAACTCACCCCGGGAAATTTTACCTCTTTTAATTTTACATTGAGGACGATCATACCCCACTGTTTCTGTCGGCTCAACTACTCTCAACGGACACGCTATTTTTAATGCCAAGTGTTCGCACGAAATGTAAACATTTAATTTCATTGATAAATATTTGCAATATTATTTTATGTGTTTACTTAATCTGAACAAAGAATAATTATTTAGCGAACATTACCACCAATCTTGGAAGTCACGAAGTTCTGTTAAGTGCTCCGATTTATAAGTCAATTAAGCTGTAACTTTAATCGTTACGGTCTCTTTGAGAAGGGATACGTTTAATGTAATTTCTTTTCTTATATAGATTTTTATTAATGTTTTTTCACATTAGCTTTCAGTTATATTATTTGAAAATAGTTTTATATCAACATAAAAAAACTAGTTCACGATATTATTTTATTTATAAAATATGTGACTTAACTATGTCAACACCCGGCCTGATGTTAAGAGGTAAGCGGTCCATGAATGAAAGCAACTGTTACTAAAGTTAAATAACTGTAAGGATGCGATTGCGCATCCACTATGCCGGCCTAGTTAGAACCGGCATCTTTTAAGCCGATACGCGACTAAGTATCTTCACAGTTTGTACACTTGAAAGTACTGCACCGAAATGGCAGATAGGCAGCCGACCACTATTTAAATGAAATAACACAATTCTAGTGAATCCATGTTATTTATGTTAACACATTCAGTGTGATTGTTTTGGTATCAATGTCAGAACCGAGAACAACATATTTGCAATAAATATGGCAGATTATCCCGCTCTGCAGTCGACGCTCGTAAGCTGCTTGGGGCATATCAAAATAAATTTACATAGTAACACGAGTCGAAAATAGAGGGAGGAAACTAAGCGAAACGACGAAGAGCAATGGGGCGACACATAAAGTCTCTCCGAGACGAAGTATAAAACAACAAAGTGGTCGACGCATTTCCCTGGCACTAAGAGGGGAATAATCCGATGACGACGACGCTTAAAGTGCCGGAGAGTACTGCTTTAGGGTTCATATAAAATAATGATCTCTTAAACACTGCAACTAGAATAACAATGGATATAACGATTACTTTTTCATTTTCACGTTTGTCATTGTAAACGATTTACATTAAACTATCCTATCTATATCTGTAAAAAGAAAACCTATTGAACGTATATATTTTGCAAATAATGATAAGTTACTTACAACATGTATAAATACATGTTAGCGAGACACCCGGTAAGCTATCTTGCCGGTTCAATAGCGGCAGGGTAATAAGATAAACACGAGCTGAGGACAAAAACCGCCTCAATGAGCTCGCGAGAATGTTTACTGACGATATTACAAGAGTGCTGAGGCGAACTGGTTCCGCTCGGCAGAATGTCCATTAAAATTCATTTTAATCTCTTTGTGCTGCTTTTTGAATCGTAATCGAATTAGAGAAGTTACTAAAGTACTTTTTTATATTGTCAGATGACAATCAAGTTAAGTTATTCCGCTTTTTATGTATAAAATTACCCTATCAATATAGTTTTTTATATGTTTATGTATATTAGTGTAATTTTATATATTTATGTATATTGAGTGTAAATTGTAAGTGAGTTTAAAAGCACTCATTAGCAGTGGAATGCTCGACGGTTGTAGCACATAACTCGAGATATTTGATGTGACATTTGGTGAGGCGAAGTTACCTCTGCAACGGAGAGCCAATTACAATGAGTATGCGAAACACGTTGGCAGACAAGTGCCGGTCGTTAGAACACTAGAATACATTATCTACGCTATAGGGATTAACGACTTTACAGATTTACGTGCAGTTAAGGTGGCGATTTATAGTACGATACATGTTTATTACCCCAACTATAAACTTATGCATAAAATAAGTTATTCACTTTATTACCTATAGCTTGTTACACGACCATCGTTTCGCAACAAGTAATAAATTTGTATAATTATAGTGTTTAAAAGAAGCAATGAAATAAAAATTAATACACTCATTTACAGACACATACAAATACTTTGTTAATGCCTTTGTTAATTAACGTGGAATTATTTATTATCACTGACATTTAAGCTCCGCCGTACATTTTGGTTCGTACACGTAAATCCTTAAATCAACAAAAAGGCATTGTGGTTGTTCGTGTATTTTAACACCTGTCAACTCCACAGCAGCTCCTTTAACTTTGAGTAGCTTAACTTTAATTACTTTACAAACTCCGGGGATATAGCCCCGAGCATCATAATATACTCTTGTCTGGATATTATGATCAATGCCGTAGACAGTTGGGAACTTTGTACAGATATGAAGATATATTATACTTAAGTTAATTAAATAATACAAATGTTATCTCTCTCTCTCTCTCTCTCTCGGAGGTTAGAAAGTACACTCCAAACAACGTTAAGAAGTGAACTTATTCTTGTTAGCGAACTCAAAGCTCTCTGGGAATAAAACCTTCGTGTTAATAGGAAAGCGCTCAATGGCACTCCGGCCAATCGAAACCAAGGAAGAGGCAATCGGAAGCCAAGAAGTAATCGTGGGGTGGACTAAGAGTTCAACCGACAACTTCGCACTTAACACCTGTTTGAAGGGGGCAGGTAATACGTGTGGGCGAAATAAAAGCGAAGCCCATGGGCTATGTTAATAAATTATGTTGGTGGATTGTGTGTTGTTCTGTTTATGTGTCGGCTCGGGCGTGCGGCTCAACTTTGCGGTACACTAATTACGGTCGGTGTCGGTGCTCGGGGCCGTCCCTTTACACAACCTGCAAACAGGCCGGCTGGCTTATCTGCCTTTCGACGTATGCCCTATCAAACTTTAAATTTACTTTAATACTTTGCATAATTGTATAAATTGAATTCGAAAATTATTAAGTATTATTAGTTACGTTTTATTTAAAATATGAATTAGGAATAAATTAGAAGTGTGGTGGCAGACAGTTTGCTACTTATTTGAACTGTCTGCCAATCCGTTATTTTCAAGTGTAGACTTATTCGCGTTTCAGTTAAAATTTGCCGGTTACAACTAGGCCGGCATAACAGATAAGACTGCTACGCTTTATTTAACTGTAGTAGCAGTCGTCTCCATTCATGGTCCACACTCCAGCTTAACATTAGGAAGGGTGCTATTATATGTCGCGCCACAATGAAAAAAATACTACGAGTATATACGCAAAACAACACAACATTTAACATAAAAGAAAGTAAAACACGTAGAGGTTTAAACTTCAAACTATGTGAAAGCGTGCATTATTTCACTTTGACTGTACATAGATGTACGTTTATCATGATGAAAGCGTCGACAGAGTGCCTGACAAACGGAATCCGGGAGTGCATCCCGAGTGAGCCGTCGATCCGACCAGAGATACGACATTTCCACGAGGACACTCCACCGCCTGAGGATAATTACACCCTTTTCACAGAGGACATTCACGACAAATGAAACACTGTTTTATATTTTCTTCACTATTTACACATACAACAAATGTTTAATGTTTATAAAACATACAAAACGAAAAAGAAAATAAGTGTCTTGTACATAATGCCAGATCAAAGAGAATGGGCGAGCATCCAATAAAAATAAAAAACTACGATTCTCACAATTATGTGAAATGTAATCCGACATTTAATTCATAAAGCGTAGAAATTTCAGGTGCTCTTTAAAATTTATGTAAACTATACCGAGCAAAGAGAAAGCTGCTGGAGCATATTCGAGGTATTTTTCACTGCAAAATGGCGACTAAATGTACATTTTCAGAGTTGTAAAATGTGCTGTAAAGTCGGTTTTACGTTGGAAGCTATTGCATGTTAGGTCTTATCCATGTTGAGATGGCGAGTCTCAAGCAAGGTGGCGTGTAGTAATACGAGAAAGTTTCTAGAGTGAGGACGCTCCAGGGCGGGGCACTGTTATTACACCCTCTCACCTACGCAAGGGGTTGCTGTTCACAGGCGTACTGTCGCGCAAGATTAAGACGCTACTCGCTTTGCTTTTAACGCTCCAGCTTCCGTTTCACTCCTTCTCAATGAACGCGCAACTTGTGCTGACATTCATAATAAACTTGGGATATTATAACTAGAGACATATCATATTTATTGTAAAATGATATTTAAAGTGACAAACACTAGGATAATTATCATTGATATACTTTATCTATAAAATTTAATCAAATAAAAATAAATATCCAAAAATAATAAATACAAACGGGCAAGCAATAAATTGTAATCATGTAATAAAATTCTCAACCTCCATTAATAAATAATGAGAGGTATCATTAAAAGCCAATAAAGCAAATAAAGCTTTAATTACAATCTTACTTAATAGAACATAAAAACAAATTGCCGGAGTAAAGTGGACAAATAAATTGAAAAGGACAGATGTTAAAAGGCAAGCATCCTCCGGAAAGCTCGTTTATATCAGGTTGTTACTTGCCACCACTTCGGTTATAAATAAAAGTGCCGAAGAAAAGCCAGATAAGGCGGAAGAGAAATAAGTTTAACCGAACGGGAGAAAGCATTATCATTGGCTGTGAGCAGGGAACAAAAGAAAATGGTGAAGAGCGAGCGTACAAGAGTACTTTATAGGCGCGTAAATATGTTTTATATCCCTCTACTGTCTGTTATACACTGGCGCGCCACCGCCCGCCCCCGGCCCCATCCCGGCGCGCCCGGGGCTCCCTCGCTCTCTCGGAAATGCCGAGCTTTAATAAAACATATATTTTTCTGAGCGAGGAAAATACTGGGAAACTCGCAATTTGTTCTTTCACTTTATGCTCGTTTACAAGACAAAAGTAGAACATTCAACAAACATTATGTTAATCATGTAGTTTATTGTAAATATTCCTCTACTATTAAATTTTCTGTGTAATTTATTACCTATTTGAGTCACACAGATAGTCAATTAAAGTTGCCATAGTAAGTTAAGTGGTTATAGATCGCAGAACAAATGTGACACGGTGGTGTAATGTTAATGGCGTCGAGGTGGCCTTATCTCGCATGTCGCAGCGCTGCGGTGCCGAGCGGGATTTATTGCGGTTCACGTACGACACGACCCAACACCGATTCAACCCACCGAAATGCTAATTAATATTAAGCACCGTCATTCTGAATTCAGTTAATTATTACTAAATACGTGCACGCATTATTTAAATGTTGTTTGCATTTATGCAAAATATGAAAATTGATTTTACAACAATGTTGAAAGTACTTAAATTAATATTCCGATGCTGTGGGGCACATCGTTTCTTGTTGCTTCTAAAACGATTCAGTGCGGCAACGTAAGTGGCTCTCCCTCGGGAAGACGAGAAATGGTACTTTGCGAGAAAGGGATGCCTCCTTCAGTTCAGCCACGCGCCATAAAATATTGCTCCAAACGAAAGAAGCACTTTCAATTAACCGAGGCAGGTTTGCGTAAGGTAAATCCTGGCAGAAAGCCGCCCGTCCATGCCACCTTGGAAAATATTTTATTCCCTCGGAATTCAATTGAAAGATAAATTGCTAAGATTCTTTTTGGACGCGTTTCAATAGGGAAGTGACTTGAATATAAAACGCGTATGAGTGTATTAATATTATAATACGCCGTTATTAAATAAACATTTATATTTTTATATATGAATAATTTAAGCTTGGGCCAAATGTGGGACGGGAAAAAAAGCGTTTTTTTTTATTGTGATGGGACATTAACCTTGATTTATCTGATATTAAACAAAAGCTCCGACGACTGAAAAAACGACACAGTTTACGGTTGCCTCAGCCGGAGGTTTGTTATCTCGCTTCGCCTAAACTAAAGGTTTACTAATGTGCATTATACGATTTTATTTATGTATTTACATTTCTATACAAAAGTGCTTGTATCATAGAAACAGGACAACCAAAGTATAATACATACGAATCAAAGATACATTGGTACCGGTAAGTGGTTTTGAACCCATGCTCTCGATTTACGTAACCATTGCACTACCACTACACCACGGTCGCCTTATTAAGTGATTAATACGATATTAAGTGTTGCTCGATCAGTATTCATGAGATTATTAATGCGTCAAGCATTCCCTCTATTCCACCCATTCCACGCGATAATATAATCAAACAATGAAAAAAAAAATGGGCCTATATGTGAAGCTACATTTTAAAATTAAAAAAAAATTAGTGACCAAATAAATTAAAATTTATAAGACGGTATCAATAATAAAAAAACAATCGTTCACAAGTATCACAATAACGAAATCCAGACAGAGTGAAATAGCCACTTGGAAATTCAAGTTTAATAAGCGCAAGTCAACAAAGAGAATTCCAAATGAAAAGCGAGCATCCAATGAAGGGTAGCGGCGATAAGCGGGGGCTCAATACACATGAAAGCACTGCTCTCTTAGAGATCGAGACCGTTGATCCTTACTCAGCCATATACTAAGCTATATATTACCTAAAGTATAATGCGATTAAAATAAGAATAGGACGAATTCGGTGGCATTTTGTGACGTCTAACTCTCCAACCAACTTCATTTTAGTATGGTCTTTTTCTTTGCGAATCGTCAATAAAAATACACCTTTGAATCTGTCAAGTGAAGTTAGGCAACAGTCCGTCCTATTCTTATTCTAATAGCATAGTATATTAATATATACATACACGTATTCGATCAATCAAATTGTCATGCCTTTTCCCACAGGGATAGGCAGAGACAGTGAAGCGCCACTTGCCACGATCCTGACACAACTCCCTAGCTTCCTTGACATTAACAATTCCACCAAATAATATAATACAAATTTCAACGCAATTACCGTGCTAAGATTGTGAGAAGTTTTCAACTCTAACAAAGTTTACGCTATGAGAGAGTTCTGTATTACTTTAGTGTCTGGTCGGTGGAGAGGAGCGTACAATTAATTTGTAAACGGTAACTTACGTAGAGGCAGCCAGGCGGGCGGTCGTGGTTAGGGGCGGGCCGCACTCCTCGGTACTGTATAATACTAGTTGCTGACTCCCGGAATAGCTAAGCTAATAACAAGACTTGCTCAGAACTACGAGTTTACACAGATTCCACCTCACCTTTGCCATCTCTGTCCCATTTGTATACAATTCAAAGTTTTACCATACAAGAGCCAGTAAACAATCTGCTTGTGTAAATGCATTGTTTGTGAAAATAAAGGGAATCCGCTTATGGTAGCTGTCTGACTACTGTGAGCGACTCTGTGGAAGCGTCTACGTAATTAGCTGAAAGCGACTGGATTTGCATATCAAAGTGGAGGCATAATTGAGCCTGGAGTGCAAATAGCCCGAGTGGAATCGGATCGAGTTAGTGGCGCTCTCTGGTTGAGTATAGCAGCACTATCACAGCCTGTCCCCCCCGCGCCTCGCGAGCTTCGTCGGGATAATTTAATTAATCGACTACGGGCACACAACGGCGGCGCGCTGAGACTGATTTCCTCCTCAGATATCCCATTTACTGGTATTATCGTGCCACTCAACTTACAATTCGATTAAGTTCCACATTAAGAGCAGACGCTCAAAACATATATTAATGAATGCTATTACAGCGTCAATTAAACTGCCCTAACACGACTCGAGATTATCCAAATTAACAGAACGAAGCGATCGTAAATTGATACCGATTAACTTTATGAATATTAAATTAACGTTGCACCCAATAATTAAAGCTCGTTTCAATAATTAAAATACAAAATGGTTGGATGATGTTCGGGACGTATTGCTCTGGGGTATTCGGCAAGTAAGCCGTAACCAGCCCCGCTAGCCGTGTAATAAAACGTTCACATAAATTTACAAGGCAATTAAAGTGATTGGGAGTCTGCTCGGTTATAATTAACTCGCAGTGACTGAGTGAAAAAAGGTGTCGGCACGTCGCTCAGTAAGATGTGAGAAGTGTGCACGTAATTGTTAACAACTACATCTACGTTTATTACTTTTTATAACACCATTACGATTCAGAAGCTAAATATGTATACATATTAAACCTCCTTCCCAAACTCCTTAGTACAGGCGCGGTGTATCTGACTGACAGGCTCAACATTGAAAATTAGTATCATTTTTTTCATTACGACTTATCATGCTTGATGGTAAGCAAAAGGAGTTTTCAAAGCGGTAACGACTGTAATAACAGGCTCAGTTTACGGTTGCCTCAGTCGCTTTACTATGCCGGTAAGGATGGGGAGAACACATGGCCTGTGAAATCAGCCGCACCCGACTGAGAGATAAATATAGTAATTGGTAAGGAATCTAATTATTAAGCTCCAACTATAGTTACGCCCACACCTTTTACCACAACGCTCGTATACCACGTATGTTTGATTTTTTTTATTGTGACACGACATTTGATCTCGACCTGCCTGATGATAAGCAACAGGAGGTCCAAGAGTGACGACGACTGAGAAAACCGAGTTTGTTCACAGCTGCCTTAGTTGCCGTCACTATGCCGGCCAAAGGAAATAAATTTACTTGATTTAATGATATTATTAATATATGAAGAATAAAGCGTGGAAAAGACGAGGTAGGCAGAACGTGAAGTTACTCGCGTTTCGAAATCAGCTTGTAAGTTGCCGGTTTCAACTAAGTTGGCATAGTTGCGACTGCTACTGGCAGTTATTTAACTGTAGTAACAGTCGCCTCTATTTATGGACCGCACTCCTGTCTAACATAAGGCAAAGTGTTGTCATAAGTTAAACCATAACAACAAAAAAAACATTGAATAAAAATAAGTTGGTAATATCTAATTATTAAGCTCGAATAAATAACTATAGCCAGGCCTTAACATCGTCTACCTATGTTTGACATTTACTTTGTTTATCAAATCAATCAATAAAATTGTCACGCCTTCATCCCTGACGTGAAAGACGTAAAGCAAGAAAATGTACAAGAGCTAGGACGACTGAAAAATAAAAACCATTCTATTTACGGTTGTCTCAGTCGTAGTCGCCTTCACTATGCCGACTAAAATATTTGTTTTCCAATACCGCAAAATACTAAGTAATTATTAACTTATAAATATTTTACAACTCATAAAAGCTTTCGTAGTACCAAAGTTCCTTTTCGAACTGATAAAATTAATTACTTCAAAATTTGTTTTAAACTTTACGGAGTGAAGCTAAACATTGTTAGTCTACCCGCCCTATTGTTTAATGAAGACTTTGTTCAATGTGCCCCACACTGAAGTTCTAAGAGAGAATTTCACGTTTGAATACAATGTCTATAAAAAGATTTTCAATAAAATTTAATTGATGACAAACACAAGTATTATATAAACAACCGCATCATTCATAACTCAATAGATACTTTCGTTATTTAAAATACTCTATAAATAGAGTATAATATAATGCATGTTTATGTAATATTGAGACTAACAGCCGGTTGTACCAAAAATAAACAATCAATCAAATTGTCACGCCTTTTTCTCACGGGGATAGACAGAGACAATGGAGCGCCACTTACCACGATCCTTTCACAACTCCCTTGCTTCCTTTACATCCACAATTCTCTTCATACAGGCTCTGTGGTTATGTGCACTAGGCAAACTAGCTTTCTTGAGGATGTCTCCGATTTGGTCGGAAAACACTCTCCTGGGCCTGCCTTGTTTAACGCATCCGTCCGCATCAGATTTATAAATTCCTTTCGTCAATCTACTTTCACTCATCCTTTCCATGTGTCTAAACCATCAAAGCATTCCTTTGTAATCCCTGACACTACATCTTCTAACCGGCTGTTAATATCTGACTTGACTTCCAAGAGTGCTGACCATTAAAAAAAAACGATTTTACTGTATTGTATGTACACATATGTACAAATTCCATCATAGGCTTATTTTCTTGAGGTACGTCATATGACAGCACATGACCTTATAACTACTACAACAGTTCTATAATTCCAAGTAGCAGTCGCATATACTATGCTGTCCTAAGTCGAACCAGCAACTTTTAAGCTGTCAAACGTCACTTCACCGTGTGTATTTTAAAAGTGGTGGTATTACCCCGGATTGGCAAACTGGGCAAATGACCACAAACTATCTGCCTACCAGTATTATCATAAATTAATTAATAAATAATATTTCAGTAATAATCTTGATTAACTGTCACATGAAGAATGAAGTTCAAAATATGAGATAGCTGACATGAACTCTGAACGTTTCCCGGTAGACACATCAATCATTCGCTGTCTGTGGTAACATTTCATTAAGTTCATTGTGATATTGAATATCAGCGAGATTTATGTGTTAGAATCAAGGCAAATGTCTTTGACATTAAGGGGATCGTTGTATGGTACAGTTTGCGAGAGTCGAAGTCGAGTGTTGTCTCCGGGGTGTAATACGGTTTTAATAGAGGACGTGTGAGGTCGTTGGATGGCAGCAATTTCCAGCTTCGCAGACGGCGTAATGTATTTAATTACGGGCACTTTGAGTGTGCACCAATCTAGTAATTAGTGAACAGAGCACGGTAGCTCGTAATCAGTGGCCTTTGCCACGTCGACGTGCGCCGCGCAGAGTGCTTCATCTTCAAGCGCTTTGTGACTCGCATTTCACAACCTGTTGACGAGTTAGTTAAGCTCCGAGCACAAAGGGCGTTATTAATCCTGATAGATTAAACGATGTCATAAGGCATATTTGATTATAGTGTTAAATTGAATACGAAATAAGTTTTATTTTTATTAAAAGTCGTAATCAAACGTCGACTGAATAAACCGTTTTATTTTACGTTTGCCGTTCAAAGGTGTCTTTACAAAAGCCGTAGACAAGTTTATTTTATATGGCTGGATTGCGATCTATGGATGTAGGCGACAACTACATAGTTAGTTTTTGTAGCGTGACTCGACATCTGACCTTGACCCGCCTGATGGTAAGCAAGAAGAGGTCCAAGAGTGCCGACGGCTGAATAAAACCGTAGGTAAGTAGTAGCATCCACTATGTCGGCCTTGTTTGAACCGGCAACTCACAATCTGATCCCGAAACGCGACTAAGACAATGAACGATCTGTATACTTATAAGTAATGGTACTACCCCGGATCGGCAGCCTGCCACTCTTTGTAAAGTTGTAAATAAATGAAATCGGTGCTTGTCACAAATTTTATTTTATTGAAACAATTCAATCGAAATTGATCGAACCGACTAAACAATTTGTAAACAGGTGCGGGCGACAGCGCGTCGTGTCCCGTGAGATTAATGGCCCCCGTTGGAGACCGCAGGACTAATAAACCTGTGCCGAACCGACCACTTCGCTTCCATTATACGCTTATTTAATTTCTCACTTTCAGCCGTTCGTGAATATTTAAGCATAATTAATTTAACTTTATAACTTAAGCTTAGAAACACGTATTATGTTTATTGGATTTTTATTACATTATATATTATGGTAAATACACAGTGTAAATACCACCAGAATATTTAATATCTATTATTGTACTCTCTAAAAATATTTAGAACAAATATTTATTACTTTAGTTAACGTCATATTTTGTTATATTTGTAGGCATTTTGTTTTTCCGACTTTTATTCGGAACATTTTTTTATTTGTAATTTTTCTCAGTAACTCTATCATTTATGAATAGAGTTATTAAAAGCTTAATTTGGTTTACATTTTTTTTATATTGATACTTTTAAATTTTATTTTCCCTTCTGTCTGTTTGTTATTATTATCAATGCTATAGTCACTAATAGGGAAAATTTGCTAGTTCTTTTAAAAGGAACAAAATAAATAAATATTTTGTTCATTTTTAATCGAAAGTGGATTTTTCTGTCCATGGCATGGATCATCCTAAATAAATCTTTATGAAATTATAGTTTTAAAATGATAATAACACATACCTTATCATCATCGCCTTCACTATCACACTGTAAGCAGAAATAAAACACAATATCAGATATTTACATTCAGAAAAATAACACAATACCACGTGCAAATGAAACAAATAAAAAGCAAAGAAATTCACCAAATAAATACAAATTCTCTTAGATAAAAATAAAATCTATTATGATGTTAGAATAATACACAATCAATGTCATAGCAAAGATTATAAATGTTAGTGATTAAATAAATAATGTTTTATGTTCTTTGATAAATATGTTATTTGATACATGAGGTCATAAATCGAATACAAGAAGTGATATTTACATGATAATGTTACGAAATCGAAAAGGGGATATATCAGGAATACCCATTACAATTGCAAATAAATACTGAATCATGAAGTATTCAGAACGGGGAGCAGAGGTAAAGTTACGTGGAACGATGCCGAGCGCCGCTACGACTCGATTTACAAATCTCGTGATTTAGCCGCGCTACGCGTCGAATATAGAAAGGGGAGGTTCAAGTGCGTGATCTGCTTACGTGAGTGACGTCACTTATCACTACTTCATAATTTTATTATGTATCTAATTCAAACACCATACTAATTCCAAGACTAACTTATGATAAAAACATAATGAATTTAAGATAACAATTTCACTGCAATAAAACATCAAACAAACGATATAATGTTAAAAAAAAGCTATCATGCGATGTGTGCAAACATTAGAAAGCCATTTAGCCAAACAAGCCGAGGCGACACATGCCAGAAGGATCTCGGAGCGGTTGAGAATGATAACAATGAGTAATACTCACGATATAGCCTTTTCCGGAACTACAGCGGCTACTGGCCTGTAGGCAGGAGAGAGAACGCGAATGTATGAGTGGAGTGGAACAAGGGGAGGCGAGAGCATGGAATCTCTTGTGTCTTTCTCAAGGAGAAGCGAACGCTGTCGTTTGTTATTTTGTGGCAAGAAAGTGTTTAATTTTCATGAACCCGTCACTTTTTAAAAATAAAATGTATTTTGCTAGACATTTAATTTATCAAAAAAGACACAAGAGCTTCTCGACCACTAAACAGATTGCAAACACAACATCTCTGACAAAGGTGACGATAACATTGAAAATAGAAGGGTTCGCTTTGTTGTAATAAAAGTTTGTTCTGGGTGCAGGGTCAACACTTACGTAAATTATTACAACATTTACTATTTGGTTATCTAGAATCATTGTTATCGATGTGTTCTTCTGTTGCTGAGGTTGGAAAAATAATAGGCAATGTGTGATGAAACTTACGTCGCTGAGTCTATCCCGGGAGGAGTCAGGATCTCTTGGAGCGATCGAGCTACCTGTCAATCGCTCCGATGCCCTTCCACTGTCATCCGACGTGCCCGCGTCCAACAGCAACGTAATGCCCTGTTAACAAAGCAAAATAGGTAGGTATATGCAGCTAAGTAATTATAGGCGACCGTGGTGTAGTGGCAGTGTAATGGTTACGCAAACCGAGTGCACGGGTTCGAAACCACTCACCGGTACCAATGGTCCTGTTTTTATTATACAAGCACTTTAGTAGCTTAGTATAGAAATGTATAAAAATAAAAAATAATAATCATAACATAAGAATACAATATAATCTATGATCATAATATAATATTATCAACGGTAAGCATTCATAAGGCGGTAGCATAAAGCCTCAGTGGTTCATATATCACAGGAAAATCTATTTATTGACTCGGATGTACAACACAAAAGGGAATTTCCCAATAGACCGAAAATGTAGCATTAAAGTATCGAAAATTGGCGTATATATATTTTACCTAGTCTCGACAAGCAATTTTGTTACGAACAAAACAACGAGGGGAGTGAGGGTAAGGTTTTTATAGGCTCACAAAATTGAGCGGTAACTAGGATATAAGAAAACCTGATAAGACGAGGACGGCTCCACTGAAAGGAGTCCACCGTACCGTAACGTGGCCGGAGTTCGACAATAAAAGAGTTTTCCATTTATCACATTTCGCGTCTATTTTACGGCGAAGATCGAGTGACGTGCTCGGACAGGAGAAGCGGGAAGCGACTTGTGATGCTCCGGACCGGATAAAAGAAATAAAACGCGCGGTAACTCCTCCGTAAACGGATAACTCCCCGACCACCCTCCTACAACCAACTTCAACGCTATTATTGTTCGAAACAAGTACTCCTTTCATCTCCGCCTCAAGGCAGAAACATCCCTATTATAATAAATCACATTAACTTTGCTTGATGAATAAAAAGATTTTGTTTAATGAATAATAAAACAATTTATTTTACATATTTATGAACGAAAATGTTGCAGATAAATATAAATGTCAACGTTAACATTTATAATAATAAGACGACTCTATAAAAAGGCAGCGGGCCGAGTAAATTGAGCAATTAAACGAAAATAAAAATTTACGACGCTTTCGACAAAATAAATTGTGAGTTTAACAAAGAAGAGTGCACTTGATCTCCAAACGTATAGAGGCCATAATGCAGGGGCTATTACTCACGGACAGTTTAGCTCTCTGTATAAATGGAGTCAGTTCCGGGAGTGGCCGTCGGCCGGAACAAAAACTCCACAGAACCGGAATCCGCTTGCACAGCGGATTTATCAAATGGTTGTGAGATCTCTTTAAGAGAATGTCGTACGTCTCTTGAATAAAATAATACTTGACGCGCTTAGAGACAAGCGTGGCGTGGTAACAACAGTCCACTACGCGTAAAGTTCCGGGTTCTATTCCCTGTCGAAGCAAAGATTTGTTTTATAGCATTACTTTGTAATATTTGATCAATAGATTGTATTTTACAAATTTTTGTTTATTAAAAAATAGGCAGTAACGAGTATTTGCTTCGGATCTGGTTGTTAGTATTCATTTGCCTAGTCTGCCTATCCGGGGTAGTACCACCATTTTCAACGATACAAACCTTGTCTTACTTAAGCGCGTTTTGGGATAAGCTTGTAAGTTGCCGGTTCCAACTAGCCCAGCATAATGGATGCCGTTAACTGTCGTAGCAGTCGCCTCCATTCATGAACCGCACTCAAACTTAACAATCGCGAACCACAATAATAAACAATTTGGGAATGTGTCATACGAAAATACAAGTGAAAGTAAATAATGTAAAAAAAAACATCACAGACATGTTGCATGTCTTTATGAAATATCTTTCACAATTCTCGACACCTTTAAGTTATTTCGACGTATGTACTTATAAAGAATATATTATCTTCAGATTATTATCATTACATGTAAGGCGACCGTGGCCTGGTGTTGGAGAAACGGTCTCGCAAACCAAGAACACCCAGTTTAAAACCACTTGCCGATACCAACAAATCATTGAATATAATGAATTTTGATCATGCTCTGTCTATGATACAAGCACGTTTAGTAGCTTAGCATAATAAAAAAAATAATCAGGGATATTCCGTAAAAAACAGTAATTCGCAGTGCCCATAACCATAGAGTGTATGAAGAAAATTGTGAATGTAAAGGAATTAGAAGCAAATTCCTTTACATTCACTTTGGTCTATTTATTAAATAAAAAATCATAGTAAGCTTACTTTTCGGTACTAATTGGTATTCTTGTAAAATTTATAAGTTACTTGTTTGTTGATAAAGGAATTTATAAATCTCATGTGAATGGATACGTTAAACAAGGCAGGCCCAGGAGGGTGTTCGCCGCTCAAATTGGAGACATCCTCAAGAAAGCTATGTGCCCATAACCACAGAGCTTGTATGAAGAGATTTGTGAATGTGAAGGATGCGAGTGAGTTGTTTCAGGGTCGTGGCAAGTGGCGCATCATTGTCTCTGCCTATCCCTGTGGGAAAAAGGCGTGACAATTTGATTGATTGATTGTTTGTTGATTACTTTTTGTTGCAAAAAATACTTATATATAGAAAGTTAAAGAAAAATATTTACTAAAGAAAAACAAACGGGAAAGGTTTAACAAAAGAGCTTTGTGAATATGACACAACAGCTTTTATATTGAAATGATAACGCAAATACGGCGATTATGTTCCCAATTATAATAAAAGGTTTTGCTTTCTGACCCCTTTTACATAGATAAACGAGTCAACCAAAGTCGCACATATCAATTTAATCCCCGGAACGTGAGCGAGATCCCTCTGATCCCGGATGGGTCGTACCGGGGATATAAACACCGGATGTTGCCACATAATTATTCCTACTCATTACACCGAGTTCAATTACACAGAATTCGTCAGCTTGGATTAAATGGCACAACTTTAAACAGAATTCCAAATTTGAAACCATTTACGAAATAAAAAAACACCGGTATATATTTATATTATCATATGTACTGTTTTTTACATATTTATACCAAGCTTGTACTTTTATACAGTTATATATCATAGAAATAGGACGACCAAATTAAACATATCAAAGATACATTAAAACCGGTAGATCTTGGTTTGCGTGATAAAGTCACAACCAGTCCCCGATCGCCTTAAAGGTCGATTATGTGGATATATTTTGTCGCGACAAAAACTGGCAAGATTTTGGTATAGTGAGCGAGCTCTTGCACTTCATGTAGTCTATTTTATTTTAAAAATAATATTTGGTATTAAATTAAAATATGATGGAATGTAAAAATGTGCTGTTTATTACCAAAATTATCCCTGTCGTTAATTGAGTAAAACACTAACCATTGCTCATGTTGTGCACAAAAACATATTAATTTTCCTCTATATTCGTGTACATTATATGACTGGTGTGTGCAGCGCGGTCATGTTCCGCCAACGATACTGCCGCTAATTGAAATGACGACCCTCGGCAGATATTATTTATTCATGAGAAGTCCATATGATGACCGCGGGACGTGACTGACGAGTTAAATCATTCAATTATATTTTTCATAAATATTATTAGCATAATTTATATAGACATAATGTTTTTAAACAACATTTGCTTGTTTTAAAATAATGCTGTATATTTTTTTATATTAAACAAGTTTTTTCTAGAAACGCGATATCTAACCTCGACTTGCCTTGTGGTAAGCAAGTGGAAGTCCAAGAGCACCGTCAACAGAAAAAACTGTTAATATTTTTGTTTATTGTTTCAAATTAAATTGTCACGCCTTTTTCCCACAGGGATAGGCAGGGACCATGGAGCGCCACTTGCCACGATCCTGACACAACTCCCAAAATTGGTTATTTAATAATTGAAAACTTTTTGAGGCCCAAAATAAAACGCAAATAATTGCATATTAATATTTTAGGCGTAAAGTGAATATGAAGTGAAAACTTTTGCCGACCCTGTAGTAACAAGCAGTATTACCATAGGCACTTTCTAGCGAGCGTGCTAAGTAACGGGTTGCATAATAATAAATATTGATGTATGTGGGGGCACGCTGCTCCTCGTGTACGATAGCCTTGTTCTAATTACTAAACACACTGTAAACATGTCTGCAAACTACACCAACACAAGTGCAGCGTGACAAATATTTACATTATACCGCCAGCACTTCATGGTGACCGTGGCGTAGTGGCAGTGCAATGGCTACGTAAGCCGAGTGGCACGGGTTCGAAACCACTCACCGGTACCAATGTATCTTTAATTTATGTACTTTGGTTGTCCTGTTTCTATGACACAAGCACTTTAGTAGCTTAGTATAGAAATGTATCATAAAAAATAAATTTGTTCTCTTCACTCACGAAATATATATTTATTTGAACAATCAACAAAAGTAACAACATCAAAATCATTTAAAAACTATCACACGCAAAAAACTCAATATCTAATTGCTCTTCGGGTTACAGATCGTCTCGGCATTATTAAAGAATTCAATATTAATTAGAAATATCTATAACCATTAACCATACATATCTATTGGACTTGCTATTGACTATTAATTTTTTTAGGAATTATAAAAATTCACAAAGATAATACTATTTATCTTTTTGCAGTTATCGTAAATTACTATAACAACTAAAAGCCATTAGAATTCATTAGTTTCAGAACGTAGTTAGGTGGAAAAATTCAATCAATCAATCAATCAATCAAATTGTCACGCCTCTTTCCTACAGGGATAGGCAGAGACAATGGAGCGCCACTTGCTACGATCCTGACACAAGTCAATCACAGTTTTTTTCCAACAATAGTTTTGTCATTACCCCTTACAAGATCATCTATTATTTACCGAACATCCTGTAAATATATAGTTATTATCTATCTAGTACCATTAAGGTTTCTTCGCAGTAAGCATTTTTGGTCGTTAAATTTTAATACGTTCATTTACAATAAAAATATTTTTTATTCGGTGTAATAAAGTAAGAAAACGTATAAATAACAAACGAGGCATGTGGCATGCAAGTATCAATCACGCCAAGTGACAGGAGCAGCTCTGTTGCCGGTATATGGTAGATTTAGCGAGTGGAATTCTGCATTAGAACGTTTGCGGATTAGCATATTGCAGCGGGCGGGCAATTCGTACTGCGATTAAATTAGAGCTTGTATAGTGGCGTGGCATTTATGGCTGGCACGCTTGTTTGTACTTATAAATTTAATTTCTGCTCCAATCTATTTGCGGTCTGCTTAATGGCCAATAAATGTGCACGTAATAGAGAAATGAGATACATTAAACGTTTCAATAGATACGTCACATTTACAAACATATTTGACATGAAACCCAATAGAGCATCGAGATAATAATTAATTCCGAGGATTAATAAACATATCACAGTCATGATGTTAATCATAAATTAACATAATTTATATATTAAATGAATACTTCATACGTTTAGCAAGCGATTTGTCAGCATTACACATAAGTAGATATAAAAGATGATCGAAAGCTTTTAAAGTATTGAAATAACATTTTACTGTCGCCGCTTGCAAGACAAATACACGATATAAACTTGTTTGACATATTATTTGCGGTGTCTCAAAGCACCGTCAGTTACTCTGGTAAACAAAACATCGAGTAATGGGAAAAGAAATCCCAGCAAACGAGATGTATATCCGTCGTCATACGAGATGCGAGTAAGCTCACAATATTCTTCCTTTTATTTATAGTATATCATTACACACGTAAGAGGATTTATTTCTTGGTAAAGTTTATGTTGGTAAAGCATACGCAATAACATATTCATTATTAGACGAGCATTTGTATGTTTACATAACTTCCTTGCTTCCTTTACATCCACAATTCTCTTCATACATGCTCTGTGGTTATGGGCACTAGGCAACCTAGCTTTCTTGAGGATGTCTCCGTTTTGGTCGGAAAACACTCTCCTGGGCCTGCCTTGTTTAACGCATACATCCACATCAGATTTATAAATTCCTTTCGTCAATCTACTCTGGAGTTGTGTAAGGATCGTGGTAAGTGGCGCTCCATTGTCTCTGCCTATCCCTGTGGGAAAAAGGCGTGACAATTTGATTGATTGATTGATTATATGTTTGTTTTTATTGTGACTCGACATCTGACCTCGAGGTCCAAGAATGCAGACGACTGAAAAATCCTACTCAGAATACGGTTGTATCAGTCGCAGTTTTCACAATTCATGTAAATTTATACAATTTCATATTCTACTTATTTCTGTCAATTAAAATGCGTATTAAAAACTCCTGCATGTGACATTTATCGCATCCGCATTGTATATTGCGCTGCTTAAAGCAAATCAAAATGAAACGTCGAACTGGCGGTGAATTTCAATTTAAATTCAATGAACATATCATTTCATTTACCAAGGAATTAATTAAAACGCTCGTTCGGTAAATTCAATATACAAACGCAGTCTCTTTTCAACAGATTCAATATTTACAAATAACTGGAAATGTTGCTATAACACTTTGCATGATTTATAAACGTTACTATTTGTTTATTTTAAAATATTAATTTTATATCTTTGTGTGTTATTTAATATAGGTCTACAATAATAATTTATTAAAATGTTTATATTATTATATTATCGTTATCTTAATTATGTAATTTAATAGTATAATAAAGAGCAGACCCGTGTAGTTATTTCCTTCGCATTATAGCGCAAATAAAGATCAAAAGTTTATCGAAGCATTCGTTAAACAATTATTGTGCTATAAATATAGCTGCGATCACGTTAACTACTTAAACAAAATCAATTGAAGTATAAAGTGAGCCTGGTATAAATCATCATTTAGTAGATATTATCGGAGGAAGGCGGGTCTCGGGGCAGGCGCGCGGCAGTGGGACGTGTCTGCCACGATGCCGAGATAAGGGAGGTAGAGGGCAAACGTAAGCAAACGGTAATATCGGAGGAGACAAGCAAATAAAAAAAGGAAGGCATTTGGCACTGGCAGTTTGTGGCTGCAAGCCAATGTTCTCGGACAACACAATAAGAGGGCGCTCGTGTCGAAAGCAATCGCGACACCAGACGTTTGTTGTACGACTAAAGTTATTCAAATGGGGATGAAAATATTTGTAGCTGTCACTTTGAAGTCAAGTGGTGTTTATTTTATTGTCACGGCTCTTTTTCAGCTTAAGCATTATTCACGGACACATTTATTATATTAAGAGTGGTAGGCAGACAGTTGTTGGTCACTTTTGCACTGTACAGACTGTAATGTGACACAGTCGCGTTTCGGGACCAGTTAAAAGTAGGATCCACGTAGGCCGGCATAGTGAACTGCTACTTTTCAGTTATTTAACTATAGCAGCAGTCACCGCACTTCAGATTAGGCTAGGTGCAGTCATCAGAGGGTCCACAATTTAACAAAACAGGCAAAACAATAGTAAATAATCATAAAATATTATTGTTGTAACAGACACATATTTTATGAATGTAGAAATGCATGGTAAAATGTGCGGAATATATTTCGAAACGCCACCGCAAGTAAACTTAAGACGAGGGTGAAACTTAATGATCAGCAGAGCGCACCGACAGACTATCTATTCGTTGGCAAATTGAATCTGCGAAGAGCTATTAGCCCTCACCGCAGCGGCACATAGTTCTCTCCTAGCGTGCCAAACGATCGTGCCCATTCCCAGCCTGATATTGTTAAACGCAAAGCCCCCAGACGGCAAGCGGTAAACCAACACTTGAAATAAAAGTTCGTGTTTATATCGTGCCTCGTACTCGTACCATTATTTTAAGTTATTACACAGAATATATCATTATGTTTATTTCGTTTGGTTATTTTTTTATTGTGGCTTGACATATGATATAGAGCTTCTATAGGCGTTTCAAATAAAGGGGACTGCTATTACAATTAAATAACTGCAAGTGTTGACTAAGCCTTGTTGGAACTGGCATTTTTAGCGGTCCTAAATCACTCCACTGTCTACTTCGAAAGTGATAATGTAGTAACCATCACTTTCGAATCAGCAGACTGGGCTATTAACTAATAATCCGCTACCACTTTTAAATACCACAACACCCGGAGGAAATACTACTTGCCACAATTTATTGTTATATACAATGTAATAAATAAATTATACAAGTAGATTGTAAAATCAATTAACGAATAAAATCTTGTTAAATTAAATATGTAGACTTTCAAAATGAAAAATCGTTCAATAGAGCTTCACATTGGCGTTTCACAGATTTATTGAATTTTATGAGCACTTGCAATTGTCGGCAGTAGGGGAGCAAGGGTTCAAAACCAGTACTAATGTATCTTATGTACTTTGGTATCTTATAAATGTACCTTATCACTTTAGTAGCTTACTAAGTAATGTTATTGAACAATAAAAAAATATATCTTCGATAATGTCATGTTCTGACCCATATTCTTTTATTAGCTTAGTATGGAAATTTCAGGTTCACATAAAGAAAGCGATCACCAATATAAAAAAAATGATTGTTAATTCAAAAGGTCCTTTCATTGAGTTACCTATCCAAACTGTTTATAAATTCATTAGCACGTTTCCCATAAATAAACAATAAAAGCTGAGTATTCATAAACAATGTTGGTCACGTATCGGCGTAGAAATTTCCCATTTTCCGTACTCGATTAGTCGACCCCTCGTCGACATTCAACGTCCGTTGTCCCGAACCGCAATTAATGCATTAATATTGAATGCGGATGATACCTAAGTATATAAAATGTGATTATTTTTGTATCGAGCTTTCGGTTCATTGCCTTTTTCGTTCATAAATGATTTTGAAGCTAATAAAAAAACAGCAATATAAATTTAACTAACTAGCTAAAATTTTGATGCAAACGTAAACAAAAATAAAGTCAAAACGTAAGGACCTTTTGTTTCAACAGTGTTGGCAAATCGGATAAATAACAGAATACGAGTGGCTGGCTGCCCATGAATACGTCCGTACGTGGTAGTAACCAAATAAAGCTTTCATGACGTCGGAATGCCAACGCTCGCGAGGGGAAAACGGATGGACTGGTGACAAAGCGGCGAGTGGCCGGCGACGACCCGCCTTTAATAATTTCACGACATCCTAACCGGCAATATTGGATTTAGCAGAGTTGTTTACGCGATTGTGACACTAATGCATTTACATTATTTACAACAGCGCTCACTAGCTTTTCAAATTTGTTAGCAAACAATATTAATTTATTCAAACACTAATAATACCTACGGACTGCTCGTACAAACATTCGAAATATAATATTATTATACAAACAGCTATAACGTATAATTAAGAAAACGAATTGCTGCTCTAAGTGAATAAATTAGTGAAGCGCTATTAGTTTGCACAGACACTCGACAACGTTCGTTGCAGTTAAATCAAAAGGGATCAAATCCATTTGATATCAATGCATTCAAGTGTGTATGTGTAGATAGATACCCGCTGCATTTTAATATCTCGTCGAGTGCACGCTTGAGCCATTCGTATCTTTTCCTTTCACCGCATCCCGCGCCAGCCTCCCAGCAGCTCGTGCCGCATTGTAATGCACTTCCGCCTCACCACTCCCGCCGCAATCAAGGAGACTTGCAAAAACAACCCGGCCGTGTGCTTTTCACGTAGTTTCTTTCTTTCAAAGCCATTATGCTACATTTGTGGTGATTAGTAAAGTAAAAGTAAATACTATGTAAAATATTTGCCTACAAGATATCTAGTAAGTAAAAAAGAGGTTTACGATTGTTCGCATGATAAATACATTCATATACTTAATAGTTTTTTAAACAATGAATTGTTTTATCGCCTTTCACCGGAGCATATCCGCAAGTAATATAATGTTTGAAATACATATTAATAACGTAACAACGTATAAACGTGTGTAATATATAAACGTCACTTAAAATGGCGATAAAACGTGTTGACATGCCGAGTGGCAGTTAATGTAAAGGTTTAATGCGTTTAGCGAGAAAGATCAGTATGCCCGGAAGTATTCCAAGCGTACACGCAACTAACTGGCGCACAGATTTAGACGTGCTGCGTTTAGACATGAGATCGCCAGATGCGTTAATGCATTAAAGAAAAAAAATTTCTACCTACAGTGTTTTATGAAATGTACCGTTAATCGCTTTTCTGCTACAAAAACAGCATTAGCTAAGGTTTTGCGCGAACATTGTTTATGAAATAAAAGATTTTCGCTGCTTACTATAGCGTTCATTTTGATTATCCTCGGAGGGAGTCTCCTGCAACCACAATGGTTGCAAAGCTTTCGTAACGTCGGATTAAAATAAGCAAAACAAACGGGATAGCTAGCCAGCAGATCTTTTATTTCACAGTATTAACGTATCTTAAAAATGTTTTGTGTGTTTTTCTCATTATCTTTTTTTTTAGATGGGTTAAGCAAAGGGAGTTCCAAGAGCGCCGAAGACTGAAAAAATCTTACAGTTGCCTCGGTCGCTGTCACTATACTGGCCAAAGATTGTTTTTACTATAAACATGTAGTGTTTGGGGCATAAATCATTATAGCTTTTACAAGTTAAAATTATTAATAACGCTTTCTATAAAATACCTCAATAGTTCTAGTAGATGAACAATAATAACGTTGTAGAAAAAGCAGAGAAATTGTAAATAAATAACAGTAGCACTTACATGGTTATTGACATTATTGGGTGGTCTCACGGTATCGCCTGGCAGCGCAGCCAGTGGTAGTCTCGGTTTGGTGGTCAGCGATGCTGTTCGTGGGGATGAAGCACATTTCACAGCAGCCTGCAACAATAAAACACATTTTAAAGGATAACCTATTAAAAAACTTTAATTATTTTAGAATTAAAAGAAAATGACGATTTTTCATTTTTTTATTTGTTAGGGATTTGACATCTGACCTTGACTTGCCTGTGAAAGCAAGGGAATTCCAGAAAGTCGTCACAATGCCGGCCTACAATAAATATTTCCTGTGGCTTATTAACATAATAATAATCGCAACTTATTCACTTAATACATTCTAAATAAAACTGGAAAAAACAAACGCAATAAGTCGGACATTAAAAAAAATACAAGTCTAGAAATATCAGTAGAAGCTAGTATGTCGCATTCACTTCATTAACATCATAATTTAGCTCAGCGAGCTGCGAGAGCTTGTGGACTCATTTTATGTATAAAGTCGGCAGTCGTCGTACATTCCAAGTAGGAACGAGTTAAAATGGGTGTCATTTTACATACGACTAAGAAGCACCATCTAAACGTAATTTAGCTTTCTCCGTGTTATATGACTAAGTGCCTCTGTCAAATGCACAGTATTATTGTTAGTACAATAATCATTAGGAGATTGTAAGAATAATATTGTCTTTAGTGTGCTTTTTATGCATATTAATGTATATGAAAGTGAATGGCAGTATGAATGTATGAAAGTATGGCAGAAGAAGCATGAAAGTAGGATTGATGCGGTCATAGAGGAATGCATGTGGGTAACGATTTCAGATAAAGTGCGTGATGAATGTGATTTAAAAGAAGTTGTGGTGACAAAGATTTGTTAAGATGAGCAGTTTGAGCATATTGAAAAATGCTCAAAAAGAGATTGACGAAAGAGATTTATAAATTAGAGGCGAGTGGAAAGATAAAACGGGGATGACCCATGCTGTCTGTAGGAAGAGAATTGTAAATGTAAATGAAGAGAGTTGTGTCAGAACCGTGGAAAGTGGCGCTCCATTATTTCTGCCTATCACTGTGGTAATTAATTATAACGTGAATTGATTATAACGTTTTAAAATTGTTTTGATTCTAAATGTGGCGGTCACTCGTAGAGAGCAATCGCTAGTGACTATATTAAGATTAAATAATGTAAACATAAAACTGTCGGAAATATACTAGACAATTAATAAACAAACAAGATAAAGGAATGTTAGTGGACAGTTGTAGACGGCCAAGTCAAATATTGTGATGTAAGTTATGTATCGGACGGCATCATCAATCAGTCCTGGGGTGCGGGGGCTCGTTGTAAGGCGACACGCATACCACTTGTACCGTAACGTAATTAATTCTTCCGCTCTCGAGTTTCATAAACGTCGCAGCGACTCGTGCGACACATAATAAAGAGGTACTTTACGTGACTACTGCGACGCAATCATGAGAAAAGTACATTTTTAATATTCCCTACTTGAGAAGTCTTTATATGATAATTACTTTTAGAAAAATGTTTTTATTAACGTTAGCAGTACATGCTTTTCTTTAAATATTCCTTTTTTTATTTGAAAACAAGATTGACGAAAGGAATTTGTAAATATGATGTGGATGGATGCGTTGAACAAGGTAGGCCCAGAAGAGTGTTTTCCGACCAAATCCGAATTCTCTAAAAATCGAGAATTGTGGATGTAAGGGAAGCAAAGGAATTGTGTCAGGATCGTGATAAGTGGCGTTTCTTTACCTATTCCTGTGGGAAAAAGGTGTGACGATTTGATTGATTGATTTTACATTTCTATACTAAGCTACAAGAGTGCTTGTATCATAGAAACATGACAACCAAAATCAAAATGGTTTTAAAAATTGCACTACCACAACACCACGGTCGCTCTCTTCAACGTAATTATTTTAAGTAAATATTACGAACCAAATAACTAACAATTAAACTGTAAAATTATTATGTTCGAAGTTAGAAGACAAGCACAAAACAATAGCGTGCGGATATAAAAGGTAACTTCATTCATTTGTGAACAATAGGTAAGTAAGTAGAGCTCGCGTGACTGGGGCAATTTACTCCAAGTGGCGACTAGATTCCATCAGCCGCATTTATTATTTAATGTTCATGATGATATGATAAGAGCAAAAAAGTATGTTAGAAAATAGATTCAATTACGGCAACAATTTTCTAATTTGAATAATGACAAGTTGATAAAATTGTGACAACCTCATTAAATGGTATATTAACGTTTCATTAATTCATAATGATTAACTACTAGTGAACATATTGAGTGAGGTATTTTAGTTATGGCTAAACGAGCCGCCGCGCTCTCACCACAGCGCCTGTTATGTGCTCGTGTTGAAATTCCTCTATCCAATCTTTCCATATCGTGCAGTTTTTCCAATTACTGCTATATAAGACGTGGATAATGCCGGGTTAATAAATACCACGTGCAATATTTGCAAAAGGTATACTTTTCAGCTGAGATCGGCAAATTAAGGGGTCTAATTTAATTTACCAGAACTACTACTAGTAAAGTAAGGTTTTTTATTGTGTCATAATTAAGCGGGAGTGCGATCCATGAATGGATGCGACTGCCAGTACAGTTTTTTTTTTTGTAACTACATCCACTATGCCTGCCTAATTGGAATCGGCAACAGAGCCACTTCACGGTCTGTACACTTGTAATTGGTGGTACGGGGTAGTAATCTAAAAAAAATCGACGCGTGGTTGTCGGTTCAAATATGTTGATTGTCGACAGCGATAATAAAAGAACAAGTGTGTTTGTTTAAGTTCAATAGTAAAAGTCACAGTAAAAACACGTTGCAAATAAACGGCCAAGACCATCATAATATCTGATACACAAATGTTCCTATTGTATCTCAGTTTGTTTGGCATGGAATCGTGTGACCGCTTTTATGAGGGGTGAATCCCCCACTGACACGTTTAGGAATGATACACAAAAAGCGTCGTCAGTACGGTCAACGTTGGAGCGCCACTAGGGGGGGTTACGTACGCCCCGAGGTGGTGGCGCCCGGAAGGGGCCATTACCATAACAATTAAATTATACTTCCTTGGCATTGACACGACTACAATTGAACTAAAACGACAGATGTTACAGAAGCATTAACAATTATTGCGTTGACTTTCTAACTTAAAAATATTACAAATTTCAAATATTTTAAAACATACAATCCTTTTAGGAATTTGATTGGGACAATTATCTGGATCTCCCCGTCTTATCTTTCTACTCGCTTTTAATTTATAAATCTCTTTTGTCATTCTTTAATGGGCACATAACCAAAAAGCACGTATGAATAAAATTGTGGATGTGAAGAAAGCAAGAGAGTTGTGTCAGGATCGTGAAACCGGCGCTCCATTGTCAATCGCTGTGAGAATTAGGGCATGAAATTATTAATGATAATTTTACAATTTAGGAATTTATTATATTATTAACTGTAGAGCTTGTAAGACGAGAATTGTGGACGTGAGGGAGTTGTGTCAGGATCGTGGCAAGCCCGTGGTCGTCCACAGACTATGTCTGTGGCGACAGCAATCACGCGCAGGTGATTGCTGGAGTTTTGCTGGCCTCCCATCGGGCGCGTTCCCGGGTGGCGGATAGGGAGCCGCGACGGTGTACTCCGTCGCGGTATCGGGACCCGGGCGTAGTGCCCCCGGGTTCCGACGCGGACCAAAACCAGCGTGTGGGCGCCCCGGCCTAACGGCCAGCGTGGCGCAACCCGAGGGCGGTGAACTTGACACCGCCCTCACCAGGTCCTCTTCCTGTTAGCCTCTGGCTACCAGAGGCGCATCGGGAAGAGGACACGAGAGGATTGTCCCAGCTGGGTGTCTTGGCGCCTGGTTGGGACGGAGAAGCGAGTGCGTCGCCCAGGCAATGACCGAACATTGCCTGAGCGGCGCACTACTAAGAGGTGGCGCTGCCTTGAGCGGTTGCTCGGCAGCGCCAAACTCGGTGCTCCCTCGGGCAGTGCTTTTTAGCATAGCCCGAGGTTGAGCGATTGGTGGATGCCGCTGCCCAAAGTGGGCAGTGGCAGTAAGGGAGAGACGTGCAACCGTTTCCGCACGTCTCTCCCAGAAAGAGGGGCCCGCTCGTCGTGTCAGCAATGTCGCGACTGAGCGGGCCACATTGTTAGTTGGGGCCCGAAAGGGCCAACGTCGGCGGAGTTACGCGGGTTTGCTAACGCGATACCAGTGCTCCGCCGATGACGGTCTGTGGAAACGGCGTGGGAGGTTTTAGCGCTATCCTAGGTGCTATCCTTTGTTTCTGCCTATCCCCGTGGGAAAAAAGCGTGACAATTTTATTTCAATTCATTATAAATATTATTTAGACATTTTTTAATATACATATAATACAATTCCTAAAAAAATTAATATAATAACAAAGAACTGTTATAAAATAAAAAAGGGGTGAAAAGAAGGGCCGGATGGTTTCAAAGAGGCATAACAAGTTTTGAGATTAGAAGATGAGGGAATCACTTCGTGTGGATTGTCGCGTGCCAGACACGTGCCAACTGTGGCCATAATAACAATGATTTGTAATATTAACACTTGTAACTTTAAAACCTATATTAGTTATGAAACTTGTGTATGCTCACTTTCGTCAAAATCAATTCTATTTTGTTTATTTATTTAATGCATTTTTTTATATATGTAGTTTACGTTTTATTGGAGTGTATTTATTCTCATTATCATTTTGCAATTTATCCTTTATTTATGCAATTTACCTTACTGTTGAACCTTAAAGTTACCTGGCAGAAAATTTCTTGGGAAATCAAGTTCGTCACATTGCATAAGGGTTTAATATAAACAAATAAGTATATAAATAAAACCACCACTGGCGCACTTAAATACTTAATGCATAAGTTTATTTATTTAATAACAACATAATAACTTTTGTATAAGTTGTTAGACCAAATAATAATAATAATAAAAACTCGCAAACAATATTACAAGAAAAAAATAGAATAAACATCATTTCTAAAGACATAAATCAAGAGAATTCGCTTTCTTCGCAAATCCTCCGGAGAACTTTGTGTGGCTCCAACAAAAGATTTTATACAATTCATTTCAGTCTCATAAAAAAGTTATCACGAATTCGCAGAAATCGTCGAGCTATTTTACTACCCGCCGGCGATTTTGGCGGCCTCTGGGAATGGAGACTTAATTCCAAATGCCTTTCGTATCATATTATCTTTTATATTCGGGGAACGAGATAACATTACACTGATAGAAGATTCTATGATATTAATTAATAACGATACAAGTGTAATTAGAGTATATTGGCAACATTAATTGTTGATCCAATGATATTATCACAGGTAATTAGTAGCTGTCAATGGCTTGTTAACACGCTGCATAACAATCACAGACGAGATATACGAACGTAGCTATACTTATGACAGGTCACTAGTAACACGATTACACGGCAATTCTAATTGATATTAAATTATTCACAGCGAACTAAATATAGATAATGACATACATTTATTCTAAGTACTGTAATGACGTTTAAATTACGTCATGTAAATAACATCTTTATTAAAACAAAGCTTGTTCTTACATAATGTATGGAAGTGAATGCTGGGGTAAGATTATTGCTGTAGATAGAGTATCGGTAATTGAGAAATACATGTGGGGCAACAATTGCGGATAGGCTTTAGGGTGCAAAATACAGTTTGCGTGATAAATGTGAAAAAAGACGTAGTGACAATAAGAAAGGTATGTTGCGATGGTTTAGTGATACTTAAAGAATAGATGAAAGAAGATTGACGCAAGAGATTTATAAAACAGAAGAGTGTGGAAAGATAAAACGAAGACGGACCAGAATATTGTTCCTTGATCAAATCCGGGATATACCTTAAAAACGGACCCTTGGTGCTTTATAAAACAATAGAGTCTGTATGAAGAGAATTGCAGATGTAGAAGAAAGGAAGCGAGATAATTGTGTCAGGATCGTGAAAAGTGATTCCGTTGTCCCCGCCTGTCTCTGTGGGAATTAATACGTGACAATTGATGACGATGAATTTAGGTGACATAAACCAGTATATTATAAATAATAAATTTATCAACACATTACGCTACGCACACATATTTCATAAAAAATCACATCGCCCTTATCAGTGGTAATATATTTTTCTATATAACTGATAAAACTATTTGAAAACCACGCCAAGTTGTGGTAGATAAGTTAACAACGATTAGAGTGGATAAAATTTTAGACAATACCAGCGATAACGTTGAAATGATTCCACTAGTATTCAAGTGCTTACAAGGCACTTAGTGTGGGTTGAACTAATTTACACTATAGGCGTTTAAAGATGTTTATCACACAACGTTGTCTTAACAATGTCAGCCACCGACCCAAAATTTTAAGCCCTATCAAACATTCATAAAGCCCCAACCTAAATGTGTTTATAACTAAATTTGTTAAACGAAAAAGTTTTTTTAGACAAGTTTACGAAAGCCAGTTTACGAGAAATCTAATAAGATTTAATGTGTCACTCTAATGAATTAGAAAAGTTATATATGTATATTGTTATAGTCATGAGAGTGTTAAATAATGGTAAAGCGACCGTGATGTGGTCACGAAAACCCACGTCACGCGTCCATGATTCAAAACCAATTGCCGGTGCCAATGCATCTTTGATAATTTGGTTTCTATGATACACTTTTAATAGCTTAGTATAAAAATTTTAATAAAAGTATATAATATTCTTTATTTAGTACCTAATTGTTTCATAAATACTACAAGTAAGAAACTATAATTATATTGTTATTAAATTCTTAGAAATAATTGTAACTTAGACAGTCATTTTTATATTATCTTTTTCTATTGTCTATTAACTTTGTTGTTCTATTATATTAACTTTACATAATATTTAATAGATGGACAGCCCTCTAACATAGGTTCTACCTAGTAAAGAGGATCCGAATAAAAAATACTTTGTAAATATTAAAAATAAAAAAAATAGCACCAAATCTTTTTTTACCTTTCTATACTAAGCTACTAAATGGCTTGTATTATAGAAACAGGACAACCAAAGTGCATATATCAAAGATACATTGGTACCGGTGGGTGGTCTCGAACTCGTGCACTCGGTTTGTGTAACCATAGCACTGCCACTAGACCACGGTCGCCATAAAATGGTGAAATAAATAGATTAGTAACTTTCATTATTATTTATAAATTCTATTGTAAATGCCATTTGAACAACAGTTAGTTGTAAATGTGAACTCGGCTGAATGCATTCAACAAAATAAATTGTTTGTCGTTAAGCATCAGTGTGCCTTATACCGTAACAAATTCTGGTGAGAGCTGCGACAAAGAGTGGTAAAGCGTGTCTCGCATTTTGTATGACAAGTCATATACAAAATGAAGGCTACCAGAACAAGATTTTTTGTTTTATTATAACTTGTATAAAGAGATTTGTGAATGTGAAGGAAGCGAGGGAGTAGGAAAAATGCGTGACAATTTGATTGATTGATTGAATATGGCTCGACATAGACAGCACCCCGCCTGATGTTAAGCAGTCCATGAATGGAGAATGGAGACGACTACTACTACTACAGTCTACTACTACTACTACGTGCTAACTGCACGTAGCAGTCGCATCACTGTGTCGACCTAGTAGAAACCGGCAACTTATAAGCTTATCTCGAAACGCAACTGAGTCGCTTCACGGTCTGTACACTTGAAAGTTGTGATACTATCCCGGAACAGCAAACTGGGCAAATTACCACTAACTGTCTTCCTGTCACTCTTAACAACCAGACCCGAAGCAAATGTCTGCCTCATTAAAATAGGAATTATTAAATATTTGTAAAAGGTATACAATCTCATTATGAAATATTACAAACAAATGCTATGAAACTAAATTTACATTAATAAAAACATTGATAAATGTACTATTACATTAATGTAATGTAATTATTATTAAGTAGTTTAATAGTTGAATTCAATTAGCCAACCCTGTTCTCCATATTAGAGAATGATCGATTCATTTACGATTGGAATTTATAATAGTCGATCATTAGCGAGGTTGTTGGAGGCAGCATCGTGTAATAAAACAGCAATGTAATTTTTAATTAAATTTGAACTTTACGTGAACAAAATACGTGTTGAAATTGCTATAACATTAAATGGTACAATTACGTTCGGTGCCTTATACGCTCAATTACCCAACCGAATGGTTCCCGCACCGTGTCGTGCTTGTTTACCGCTAAGCGATTACATAATTGACTTCAAGTATTTACTGTGAAATGTGAAAAAAATAAACACTCTGAGTAGTGATTTCGAAGAATTAAATTGCATTATAATATTCACACTAGGCAACCTAGCTTTCTTGAATTAATTGTAATTTTTTTTTCATTTCAATACTAAATAATTAATTACATTTAATTCAGGAAAGCTAGGTTGCCTAGTGACCATAAACTATTCATTCTCTTGTATGAAAAGAATTGCAAATGTGAGCGAGGGAGTTGTGTCAGGATTGTAGCAAGTGGCGCTCCATTGTCTCTCCCTATCCCTGTGGGAAAAAGGCGTGACAATTTGATCGATTGATTGATTTTAATACCTACATAAAATATATAAATTTCGGTTTCATATCGTGTTTATTTATAACGAGTAATTAAAACACTTGATAAATAGTATCATTAGTGACAATATATTATAGTAGGTCAGTAAATGAAAGTGAACATACTTTGTATGTCGATAACAATTAATAACACTTAATCATATTGCATAATGTCATTAGGCGCTTATTACATACAATATAGTTGAAGTTAAACAAATTGAATCTTGTTTTTAATCTGTTTGGATGGCGGTGTGATGCGGGCGTGCAGACTTGAGCTCAATTTGCGAGAGCAGTTTAATTAACAGCGACACGGCGGCCCATTAATTAAGTCATCAGACAAGCCAGCCTAGAGTAAAGCGTTGAGGATTAGACGGCAAACTACCCGGTAATGAAGGTAAACGCTACTTGAAGCTTAAGTGTAAACCAAACAACTTTGCCTGGGTAACTATTTACCGTGTGTCTCAGTCAAAAAGAACAGTTTCAACGTAAATATATTTAAAAAGTTATATCAAAAGGCGAGGAGTTGCGATAATAAACTGGGAGAAATAAGTTGAGACTTGTACGTGCACTCCACTTCAATTTGCGGAGGAGTGAGAGCGGGTTTAGTGCGACTTAACATTATTACGCACACGTCGAGCAGGATAATCTGGCGTTTTATAAGGCTTATGCTAAAACTATGAGCCCGACCGACGCGGCAAAGCTTCTCAGCTGTGTGCACAAAGTCGATTTTCCACGAAGCCAACGGAACAACTATGTATAAGATAAAATCTTGTAGTTTCACGAACTTATTATTTTTAAGTATACATAATTGAAAGATAAACTCAGACATCCTATATGGAGAACCAATGTATTTTTGATATACCTACATTGGTCGTCCAGTTTCTATGATACAACTGCTTTGAGTAGCTTAGCAAAAACAATGTAAAACAATAAAATAAACATTAATAAGAAAGAAGAAACAGTATCAATTAGTTTATTTATAAATAATAACTAAAGTAAATAAGTATTTATCAGAAAGCATACTCAATCACTAGAAAAACATAGAAGCACAAATAATAATGTCATTTGATAAATCAAATAAAATAGAATAGACGATCAAAGATAAAAAGAAAATAAAACTTTCAATAAAATCACTTCGGTCAACAAAATAACAAGATCTAACGACGTAATTGAGCTGGTAAGCTAGCGGAGCGGGGAAATAAATATGAAGAATGTAATCGAAATGTTTGTAAACGCCTGTCGCGGCTACGAACGTTGCGTGTCGTGAAACGATTACCTACCCCCGACGACCCACTCCCGTTTAGAGCGGCCACCCCTCGCCGCTCGTAGACAGAGGGAAACGTTCGAGAAACGACTGCGACATGCCATCTCGGTTTGCAATCTCGAGCTCATCGGTTATCAAGTGATTGTAAACATGCCGCTTGACTATTATCACTTTGTATAAACAATTGTATGAGTAATTGTTTTTATAAAATGAATTACAAAGTAGCTGTTGTGAATTTAATTATGTGTTGTCGGTATGATGTTTATTAGTTTACTCGCGGATAGCTATAATTTAATGGAAATGTGTTGGTTTTAATAACCTACTACGTTACGAAGGCTTAATTAATTTTATGATAGCTTTTAATTTTACAAAGAGACAAAGTTAATATTTAATTTTATAATTAGTTTCTATCCATATTAATTTTTATTTTATTTTGTATCCCTTAATTTCGTAAATATACCTAAAATAAAAATGACCCGCATAGCGTAAATCTCGGGTTTAATTCCCAGTCGGGGCAATGATTTTATACATTAATTTCGTAATATTTTATAATTAAATTGAATATTACAAATATTTATTAGTCAAAAAAGAGGAGTCTGATGATAGGCAGAGACATTACCTATAGTGATAGTACTAGAGACAGTGTTTTATTGGCGATCCGTAGTATCACAACTATAAAGTATACAGACCATGAAGTGACCCAATCGCGTTTCAAGATCAGTTAAAATGTTGCCGTTTCCAATAAGGCCGGTATAGTGAATAAGAGTGCTACTTACAGATGCATACACACAGTAGTAGCAGTCGCATTAGTTCACGGACCGCAATCAAGTTTAACAAATGTCGGGCCACAATAAATAGAGAATGAAAACAAGGCACGTAGTCAGTCATTAATAATGTAAACAGTTATTTGCTTGTAGTTTAATTGGAGTATTTATAATCCCCCCTATAATTACATTCCCAAGAGGCAGTATGGAAATGTTGATGGAACAAACTATAATTGTGGCTTTGTAATTAATCGGATCGACTGGCTTCATCAGTGTAATTAATACCTCGCCGAATCAAAAGAACATTTATTAAAAACTTTTTAATTTCACCTGCGTGTTTCGAAACAATACTTAGAATTTATGTACAAAACTCAAATATACATTTGAAATTTATTTTTGTGGTCGCTAAAGCATGTCGCATCCACTATGCCAGCCTAGTTGGAAATGGCAACTTTCAAACGGATCCCGAAACGCGACGAGTCTTTCACGGTCTGTACACTTGAACGACGCCCTGACTAATGTTAAACGAGTGAGCGCAGTCCGTGCGACTGCTGCCACGGACGCCACGGGAGCTAAGAGCAGCCCTGTCCACTATGCCTCTTCACACTGCCCTTCAGGATTATAGGACAGAGAAGACGTCTTTAAACACATTTAAATAATTATACACATCGCTTCCCTTACATCCACAATTCAATTTAATATACATAAATTGAATAATACTTAAAATTTTACATCAAGATAATATTAAATGAATGAATGGATACATATACAAAATAAAAATATATTAGGAAAGTTTATTATATAAACATTTCGCGGTTTGCATACTAAACATTCTAAATAGGTTTATATTACCCGTAGCGTTCTCCAATAAATTTCAATTAATAATATAATTTCCCACGTTAAACGATGATTATAACCGGCGGCGGTGGGCTGCGAGGTGGTGGCGTGCAAGCTTGCCGAAGACGTAAGCTGCTATTAGGGAAGTTGTTATTGCCTCATGTTATACTAAACTAGCGAGTAAATGCACCTGTTTCTGATTTTCAAACATTAATAGACAAGCACTTTGAATATTCACACATTACAGCAATTTCAATGACTATGAATTGAAATCTTTCACGTTGTATTTATTTTGGCCGGCATAGTAAGGGGACAGTTTTTTTAAGGCGACGGCGCTCTAGGACTTTACCTTGCTAATCATCCGCAAACCGAGTACAGATAAATATAAAAAAATTATATATTTATTTAATTATTTATATTTATCGCGTTACAATAAATATAAAAAAATAAGGCGGGCTTAAAGCTGCTTGGAATTTTCGACCATACAGAACTTAGGAATATTGCGGTTGGAAACCACTCACCGGTACCAATGTATCTCTGATATATGTACTTTGGGTTTCCTGTTTCTATGATACAAGCACTTTAGTAGCTTAGTATAAAAATGTATAATAATAAAACATATATATATATATATATATATATATATATACTTTTATATATATATAAAAGTAGTCGACTTCAGCAATAAAAGATACAACTAAAATCATAATACAATTCACATAATTATGATAATCACATAATTAATTAATTTGTTGTGTTTTAATTCTTGTTTATTACCCTAAACATACACAGCATGTTTATGATAAATAGAAAATTAATATGATAATATAATATAATATACAAGGCAATTTGTGTTAGGCTGTCAGTACACGGTCACATCCTTCATCAATATTAATAAAACATAAGTATAGAGATAGATCTAAAAATAGATAAAATTTGTTCCGATTATGTCTACACCTACACTATGTATTTGTTGTATTGCAAACGTATGTGATATCTGTTTATCTGTTTTATTTTTGAATACAGTGTCATTGAACTAAGTACTGAAATACTCGTATATAAAATATTCGCAAACGGTATGCGAAAACTTCTCAACTCGCTTTACAAACAATAACAACTTTTTCTTTCGTTTATTACACTGTAACAACACGGATAATTATGTACCATTTTAGAGGTGACAGTGTTGTCAGAATTAACAATTTTACAGACTTCATTTTAGAAATATTGTTAATTGAATTAGGTTCACTTTGTAAATACTTTTAAAGATATAAATATTAATTATTTTAATAACAAATGTTATTTGTTATTAACCTGAACCTATGATTTACAAATTTAATGGACTTATTTTATCCAATCAATCAAATTGTCGCGCCTTTTTTCTACAGAGATAGGCAGAGACAGTGGAGCGCTACGATACTGACACAACTCTCTTCGCTTCCTTCACATTCACAATTCTCTTCATACAAGCTCTACGGTTATAGGCACTAGACAACCCAGCTTTCTTGAGAATGTCTCCGATTTGGTCGGAGAACACCCTCCTGGGTCTGCCTCGATTAACATCCATCCACGTCAGATCGCACCGTCCACGTCTGTGTTACAGAAATAATAGGGGATACAACGTAATTATATAGGCAAAAAACATCCAGCAATATTTACCGTAATCTTATAAGCAAATAAAAAAACGACAATGAATCACTGGCAATTAAAAAAAAACTTATACCAATAATAATTCATAATAGGCGCTATTGATGTAGATTGATTAAGACTGTAATAGTAAACAGAACTAGTAATTGAATGAGAACTATGTCGATGGTAATATAAACCGGTATTCATTTGCGGCTGTCAAGAATAGCACATTAAACGGCATAGACTGGATAATTCATATAATTACTTGATTGACTAATAATTGTGACAAACTACCTTCTGAAGCGCAGTTCATTGGCTAAGGAGCAGGTGATTTAAGTAAATAATATCGGCGCACGTCTTCAAAAATACATTAAAAGATCACTTACTTTCCCTTTCATCTAAATCTAATCTGTTATATCTAATTTGATCCAAAAATAGTTCTAATAATATATTTTTTGGTAATTCTTTTAAATTTATTTAATATTGTTTTCCTCTGGTTTCTTGTAAGAGATCGCAACATCGGTGATTCCTTGTGTGTTGTACTTATTTATGTAGTTTTTATACGTTAAGAATATCAGTTCGTTACACGTAAAGTACCGAGTTCGAATCCTGGTTTTAACAAATATTTGTTTAATAGCTTTTATTTGTAATATTTACAATTTGATGTAAAAAAACCGGATATTTGCTCAGGGTCTGATGTTTAAATGCGGTAAGCAGTGGCGCCCATCCGGGATAGTACCGCCACTTTCAAGTATACGTAACGTGTACTTAATCGCGTTTCAGTCCAACTTGAAAGTTGCCGGTTTCAACCAGGCCGGCATAGAGGATGCAATTCTTCTTGCAGTTATATATCATCCCCACTCATTGACCGAACTTCAGATTTACATCAGGCGGGGTGCTATTATATGTCGAGTCACAAAATAATAATAATAATCAAAAGGTGTAATATTAAATTATTATTTATTAGAAGTAATATAGGGATATTCAACTAGTAAATGTGAGAGACCGTTGAGTGTAATTAATTGCCAATAAATATTAGTGAAATAAGGGGTGTCTGAGATGTCTCGCAGCACCATTCCGAGTGACCAATCTATTTGTAGTGTATGTAATAAATCAAACGCGAATGCGTCCCTGGCGCGCCAAGTCATCCGTTCGCATCGCTCGCCTACTAACTTCTCAGTAAACATTTACTTTGCCCTGACGTGTGTGTTTTCTGATAATGGAGTAATGCGCTACAAATGTTTGTGTTGTCGCGCAATAACTATTAACTCAAGTTATTTTATGACTATTGAATTGTTATAGCTGTAACTTTAATTAGCAATCCTAGTATTATTATAAATGTGAATGTGAGTTTGTTTGTTACGTTTTCACGCTACAACTACTTAACCGATCATCATGAAATTTTGTACACATATTTTTGGAGGTACAAGAAGTAACATAGGATACTTTTAATTAAAATATAAATATACATATTTTAATATAGTTAACTATAGTTTCAGCTGTTTGGAATTTTTCTATATTTTTTTTTACTTTCGTCTGTCATTAAGGGGACATACAGTCCTATTGAGAACACCTCCTTTTTTTTGACTGTGTAACTAATAAAAGTTATTTATTATAACTATTTATAGGCCGGCATAGTGGCGGCGGCTGGGGCAGCCGGGAACTGACTCGGTTATTCCAGTCGTCGTTACTCTTGGACCTCCTCTTGCTTATCATCAGGCGAGTCTAGGTCAGATGTCGTGTCACAAAAAAAAAGTTGGTTGTACGATAACAAACAACGCCAATTGTTAGGCTTATGCCGAACTCTGGAGGCCTAATGATAAGTAATTTTATTGTTCAGATGACATCATTTACTTAAGGTGTATATTACAAAACAATGTTCCAACAAGGTTTGTAAACTCCGTATACTTTCAAGCCATTGAGATCGACTGGGTCACAAACGATAAGCATACAAACGAGATACGGCAATTGTTTGTGCAGACTAATGAGCGGAGGTTAGTAAAACGACAACAATACCACTTTCCAAACAATAATGAAAGTAAAGCAGTCTTAAGCATTCGAGGGGAAATTCTTGAGTGGCGTTTCGTATTTCAATACTATTTACTTAGTAGGGAACTGGAACTGTAATGTCAAACAGCTGCTCTGTTGTTAAGAATAATATAAAAAAAAACTATTGTTCGAATTAGCAAATCAATGAAAATAATGGTTGACATTTAACGACTATAAAGTTGTCTTGGGAAAATTCCTTCAGATAAAACGCAAAGTAGAACGTTTGTATTCTCAATTTGTCGACAGTAACTTGAACCTAGGGAATCATGCTAGCGCTCTTTGCTACTATTAGATTGGCGAGTGGGCACTTATCGCCGTCACTCGTCTGGGGACGATCGTAGAGATACGACGCGAACTTGTTACCCTGCAAACCAGAAACTTCTTCTACGTTACAAGATGATTTTATGTCGCACTTTTAAAAGGTTCATCCTGTTGGAAACGGGCCAAGACAAAAGTCTTTGTCCTTTAAATTACCTAATACTGTTACAGAAACCGGATAAAATAACGCACCTTCTATACAAACTGTCGAAAGCAATTATTAATTTTGATGTGATTTTAAACCGATAAGAGTAAAGTAAATCGTTTGTAGGGAGCGATGTAATCATTCCCAACCCATCTGTAAAACGAAGTTGGGACAACTTCGTGACAAGTTACCGATAAGTGGATCCCCCATATTGATAGAAGTACGCTTTCAAATACAAATTCAGCGAAACATTTACGAAAATAAATTTACATTAAGTGTGTACACAAACAATAAAGTATTATGGACGCGTTAAGATGTTGATAGTTTATTTGTGGTTATAAATCGCGGAGTGTAATACGGTTAGCGATGGCGTAACATAAAATATAGCTTGGATAGTAGGAAATGTGTGCCTGTGGAAGGTGGAAAGTAAACAATTGGCTGCGATCGTTGCGGATTACACGCGCGAGCGAGCCCTGTCCGCGCCACCGCTTTGTTTATTTACATAAAACGGATGGAGCTCATGAATGTTTCAAACATTTACCAAACTCATTTTACTAACATTTTGTACTTCAATTTATTTCGGATACGTTTCTGTATAATCATTTAACACACATTCGTTTACATTATCAAATTGATGGTAACGACTTTTTTGTAATAAAATTAGCTACTTTTTAATATAAACATTCTTTATTACTTATAGGTTTATTTTATGTTTTATATTTGTTTTATTTGAGCTTTTATCCTTGAATAGTAATATCATGAATAAGTTAGTACTTATACATATTTAAACATAAATATATTTTAGTAGATTAAATTTTTCAACAATTAGAATATAGATAGTCGATAATAATTTAGATAAACTTAGAGCAAATAGTAAAACGTCTATCGCAGAGATAGCTTCCAATATCTCAGTAAAATGTAAAAGCTAGTCGAGGGTACCAGAGCGTTTGGAAAACGAGCGGGAATAAACAGCAAAAGGCCGGTAATAAAATTTCGAGTGAAGCAACCGAGACGCGACGCTGCAAGGTCTGCTTTCCTCTATGTATGCGAGCTCACAACGTCGGCTCTTGCATACATTTTAATATTATGTTAAAGCGCAATGAGAGCTTTTACACGGATAGCACAAAATATGGATAGAGTTTCATAAAACTGAGTCGAGCTTGAATTTTTATAGCGCGTTTTTATTAAATGTTCTTTAATAAAATATAACCGCTATTTAAGCTTTGTTTCAAAGTTTAGTTACACAAACAAAACCAACAAAAATAAACATTTGAGTATAAAGCGACTATAAAGAATTCTCTAACAAAAAAAATGTAAATAAAAAGCTATATTTGAGTAGCATTGCGAAACAATGAAACCTGAAGTGGCGCATAAGTAACTTTTACAATTTCAAACGAGTCTACCCCAGCTGCTAGCATACACAACAAAAATATTGGCAAACAAAACTTCCAAGACTGCCGCCTGCCGCATGCAAGACAAAAGCAATTTTTCTACAATATTTCTTGAGTAAGTGGCGCGCCCGAGTGTAAGTTGCTCCGCGAACGTGGGGGATTTTACAATTTTCTGCACTTGCATTTTATCGAAGACGGAACTTTGGATAACAACTAAACAGTCAACTACTATTTATTATACGTAGTAGAAAAGGAATCAGATTTTTTTAGTAATATAGAGTGGTAGTGGTAGGCAGTGGTACAATACCGTGTCTGCCGATCAGGGGTAGTACCACCACTTACAATACAGACCATGAAGTGACTTAGTCGCGTTTCGGGATCAGCATGTAAGTAGCCGGTTTCAACTAGGCCGGCATAGTGGATGTGTTACGGTTTACACTTATTGAATTGTAGTAGCAGTGACATCCATTCATGGACCACACTCCAGCTTAACATCAAGCGGGGTTCTGTCATATTACATCGAGTCACGATAAAAAAAAATGTAGTTACTACACGGAACCAGTAGAAATCACATCGCAATAGAAATAAATGGACGTCCATGTCCAAAAATGGCATGACTTTGCGAGTAGTAATGGTTTTCAAAGCACGTGCCATACAACACGGACATGGCACGGCTTACTAGTAAGGACATTCCTGGATGGACCGGACCGCCGAGCGTCCCAAAGCAATTTGTACAATTTGCGCAACCCACATGCAATAAAGTGATCAACTAGTCGCCCACAATTTTAATTTACTAGACAAAGTAGGAACCGAATTTATATTTTATTTTAGTGAAATTTCTTCTAATAAATCGTTTGAAATATGAAAGTCATCAAGAAAAAGTATCTCGATTAGAAGTTCGTGGAGAAAAAGTGTAACAAAACTTAACACAATTTATGAATTTAGCTCGAATAGTGGTTGCCGATTGTGGGAAACATTAATCTAAGCTCGAAGGTGAGCAGTAGAAGCGTGCGGGGGGTCCTCAGCGGTCGGTCCCGCCATTCTATGACCGCTGGCGGCTTGCACTGCTTGTTTTGTCCCTTTATCAAATTACCGCTAGCGAGCCGCTTTGGAAACGTTCCCAACAGTTTATGTACAAACTAATAAATAATAAATATGAAGTCAACTTCATATTTATTAGTTAATCTATTTTTATTAATTTCACAGAAGCTATTTACGTTGTGCAAAACACAGCTTGATAAAAGTTAACCTACCATGAAGTAGTCATAAAAGTTAGCGAGGTAGGGAGTAATAAAGAAGTTAAAACTTATAATATGTAGTCTAGAGTATTTATTTCATAATGTGTTAAGTAAGGGTCTAATTTGTTACAATTAAACTATTACTTTTGTGATACTGCAAGTACATAATATTATTTTATATCAAGCTAGTGCCATACTGTAAAGCTTGTATAAAGAGAATTGTGGATGTGAGGGAGACGAGGGAGTTGTGCCAGGATTGTGGCAAGTGGCGCTTCAGTGTATCTGCCTATCGCTGTGGGAGAAGAGCGTGAAAATTTAATTGATTTATTGATTGAATTATTGTAATTGACGTTATGATTTCTTCGCATGCACAAAAAGGCAATTATGGTATACAATTAACATAAATACATACCCGAAACATTTTAGATAAATAAGTAAATGAACAAATAAAATAATTAGTCATGCATGAATTGAAAGTCAAATGATCATGATATTAGGTACGGTATCATTCAGTAGATGAATTGCTCAACAAAACAAAAAAATATAATTTATTTCTTCAATCAAATTGTCGCGCCTCAATGTCCACAGGGATGGGCAGAGATAACCGACCGCCACTTTCCACGATCCTCACACACTTTCCCTTCTTCTTTTATTTCTTTCTGTCATTTATTATTAAAATAAAGTTCTTAGAAGTGGAAATACTTCAATTAAAATATTGAAATTATAACCTATAAAACCCCCGTTTTATAAAATCAATTAAAAACATTTCAAACTGTTTTAAGCACGTGATAAACAACTGTGTAAGTAATATTACTTAATTGTATAAAATATTACGCATAAGTGAATTAAATAAATAAAAGAATGAGCTAGATAAAGTTTGTAATATTAATCTATCATGCGTGCAATAAATATTTACGTCTTACTGCGGATACTATACTAAATCTCTCCCACGGAATCACAAAATCCACGTTTTCAACAAGATAAACCCACCCTAACGTGAAGGAAATGTATCGCAAGCCCGCTCCGCCAAATGCGATGTCTACAATATTTCACGCCCGCCTAACTTCTTTATGCCACGTCCAATCTTCGTCGACCGCTTATCAGGTAGACGGCTGCTGTCAAACTTTTCAAATTAGGTTTGAACGTGCTTCATTTTTTAAATGGAAATGTAAAACAAGCCAACGTAATATTCATAATACTTGGATAATACAGTATAAGAGAGATTATACTTGAAAATGTTATCATTGAGTATAAAATAAGACGTTTAATTAACGTTTTGGTATGTTATAGATATGGTGTTATTGAAGGCGATCAATTTTATCGCCACGACACGATAAGGTATTTAATATTCGTACTATGAACATTTTCTAATACGATACTATTGTCTGTTGAATTAGGTTTGCAACATCATCGGTTGCTCGGTCAAAATGTAGGCATTAGCGGAGATCGTGCGGTGGGTCGCCGAGCACCTAGTTTACAGACCATAGCCACTGCGATAGCCGCTTCCGAACAGATTCCGTGGGAAAGGCAGTGAGCTTGCACTTAACAATGCTCAGAGCTCGACGGGCGTCACCGATGCGGTCACGCGCAACTGCATTATTTACCAGCCTGTGTACTTCTAGACCCATTGGACGGTAACTTGTAACGGTTTCATATTGACATGTTTTGATGGTTACATTAGAAAGAGATTGTTTGATAAGCACACATGTGTACTGACAAAATAAGTACGTTGTTAATTACGATACTATAAAGTTAAATGGAGTAGGTATTGCTATCTTATTAACAGTAGGAATTAGTTGGCCGTGCGGATATCTCATTAAATTTTAAACATAAAAGATAATGATAATAGGTGTTTATAAAAAACACAATGCCTCCTGTAGAAGAATAGAGCCATCTACCTACTTACAGTTGCAGGCCATATGCCAGTGGTTTTTTTCGACGTAGGTAATTTTCCTTACAGAACCAGTTTCTTGTTCAAAATTAACTTACAACCATTGTCAGTAGAAATTGCATAAGAGATATATACGACGCATATGGCAAATTAAATAGGAACCTGTTCGTAGTCGATAAAAGGCGCGCAACAAACGTCAACATCTAACCTGGCTTCATAATTTAAACTACGTAAGTACCTAGGCTGCCAATTTATAGATATTAGATATGCAATTTCATTACTTCTATAACCGCCGACTTTAATGATATTAGGCGTTAAGAGAACATAAACGAGCGAAAGCCATTTGAGACCAAATATACACTTAGTGGGAGATCGAGAGTTGTGTAGGTACGACGACACGGGCCGAGCGGTCAAACTGCTTCGAGTTCACGCAACATCAGCTGCTATCCGCGCGCCACATATAGGCAAAGCCTATGCTAATAATAATGGCACACCTTGCGAATAACCAAATTGTTATTCAGAACCAGCGAACTAACACTAATGTATAAATGTTAACGCAAAGATATGCCGCCACACTCACCTACACGGAGGGTACATTCAATAGGTCAATGCACTACCCAGAGAGGACGACTTCCAGATACCACTGTTTTTATATAGCTATGCTTTAACTCATTAAAATTATAATACGCCAAATGAGGATGTAATAAATATATAATGTAATAACAGCTTGAAAGAAACGGAATTTGGATGATGAAAAAAACATCCACGTAGGTATTACACCACAGGTAGTCATTTACCAAGAAATATACCTAACAATATTCGAACTTCATAACTGGTGTTTGTTATTTACAAAACGCACTTTCTAATCATTGGTAAATACAGAACTCGGTGCTGTATAGGCCTAAATATAGTAGTGACAAGACCAACAGAATAATAACATTCCCATAAAATGTAAACATTATATTTCAACACGGTAAATAACAAACACAAAGGGAATATTGCAATTTTTCCATGTACAGATCATGAGTGGTACTCACCTCTAGGTCCTCATAGGTTCGGAAGGCCATTATGGCGAATCCATCGATGATGTCCTCCTCTCCGAGCGGCTCCTTGGACTTTTTCCTTCTAGCAGGAGGACGAGGCGGCTTCTCCCTCGCCGGAGACTCGTCCTCACCACTATCCCCATCTTTAGCTTTGCTCTCTCGCTGTGCTTGCATGCGCTGAGCCCGCTCCCTTCGCCTATTCCTCTGATTGCGCTGCTTCACTTCGTTTTCCATCGTTCACACATTATTCGTAACACCCGACCACCGTGCTTCACTACACTAAAGTTCTCACTACACTTATTTTACACATCATTATCCGTTGCTTTTACGGAGATTATTCGACCGAACGGCAAATCTCACTCAGAAAGAAAGACACTAGCCGTTTCCAATGGCGGATCGTACACCGTTGCCGCATTGCAAGTAAAATGGCCGCGTAGCACTACACTGGCTGTATTTTTAATATATTCACGTGATAGGAAACATAATTTCACTTAACCTAAACATATAAAACTATATTTTAACTAAAACTAATACAGTAACACAATAAATAAAGCTTATACATTATTCTCTGTACTCAGATTCAGTCAATAGTCAATACAATGAAAGGTGTCGTACGACGCCAACGCTACGTTGCGGCCGCGATATGAAACTAACGCCAGTGTTACCAACACAACGAAATAATATTCTGACGAATCGGGCGTAGTCGTGTACCATCGACAACATGTGGTGTTCGCTGTCTCGCTCAGATTATATCCCCTACTCTGTTAAAATAAATATTTTATTCTTTTTAACAAGATTTTGTAATTTAAAAATATATTTTTGTGTTGTATTTATTTAGTTTTTAATATTGCCTTTTATTATTTAATTATAATAAATCAATAATATATTTCAACTATTATTTATTATAATTATTTCTTGTGTTGGTACGAGTAGCCGATTTGCATTGGACTGAATTGAAGTGAAGTTGGTTTCTATTGCAAAATAAATAAAAGTTTTGTTTTGACGGTTGAATATTGCTTGGCATTCCAAGAATGCTCATCACAATGTTTACTCGCGCTGGATATTGATATTAAATAAATTAATTGCTATGAAATATATATTTAATAAAAAATGAACATAAAATAGCCGAAAAAAATGACATCAACATTTTTTGTACATTCAAGTCTCATAGAATTATTGTCATCAAACTCAGCTTATATGGTTAATATTTTATTTATATTTAGAAGATCTTAAAACTACTTATTCAAGTACTTAAAAAATTAGCAATCAATAGAATTATCATTGCTCGCGCAAGTCACTTTCCACGATCCTGGCATAAGCTTCCTTCGTATCCACAAAGCGTACTTCAAACATAGATATATCCATATTTCATAATCTCTATGACTTAAAATTATATTTTTAAGTTCAGTTATATTTTTCTATTTTAGAACCAAGTTATTGGGATTCTGTGCGCGGTAAAACTGGACCCCTCGGTTATGGGGTCGGGTGGGCACCGCGATAGGCGTCAAGATTTTAAGTTTATTTGAATCTGGGCTTATAACATTTTTTTAGAGTGACGCGGCATCTGAATTCTACCACCTAGATAGGCTTCAGTACTGCGAACAGGTTCCCATTTGGAATCCGTTCGACCAATTTCTTATTTGCGGTTTTTAAAAAGATGTTTTTTTTACTGTGACTCGATATATGACAGTACCTTGCTTAATGTTAAGCTGGAGTGCGGTCCATGTATGGATGTCACTGCTACTACAATTTAATAACTAAGTAGCAGTCACATCCACTATGCCGGCCTAGTTGGAAACAACAAGTTACACTCCACTTTGTAAGTGGTGGTATTATAGATTTGGAATGCACGTTTTAGTTTACGTATGGTAGGTCTGTCTGTGGGTGGTACTTTTCCGGGTCGGCTCTGGCCCTGGGTACCACTGCCTACCACTCTTTACGTAAATGTTTAATTGTATATCTGTTTTTAAAAGTGGTAGGCAGGCAGTTGGTGGTCATTTGCCTAGTCCAGTACACTAAAGCCACTGCAAAGTACAAACAGTGAAGTGAGTTCGCCGCGTTTTGGCATTAGCTTGAAAGTTGTCGTTTCCAACTGCGCCGACATAGTATCTACTGCCTCACGCAGTTAGGTATTTTATTGTAATAGAACGCTTAAGATCTGGTAAGATGCTATATGTCAAGACACAATATAAATAATGTAAATGATTTATAAGGTTAGTCTGAAAGAGGTTCCACAAAATATACAATAATAAATTATCAATCAATCAAATTGTCACGCCTCAATTTCCACAGAAATAGGCAGAGACCATAAAACGAGAGTTTCCATTATTCTTACACAATTCCACCGCTCACATCCACAATTCTCTCCCTACAGTTGAGTTATCGATATACAAAAAGTAAACCAGTAAACTCGACACTTAACCTCAACTTATCTGATGGTAAAAGTAAAGGGAGGTCCAAGAGTGCCTACAAGCGAAATATCGACTTAGTTTACGGCTGCATCAGTCGCTGTCACTATGCCGACCAGAGGTTCTTTTTTCGACAAGGGTCTAAGGTTATAGGATGGGCTGGCACAGTGTACCACTTGTTGATTGATCGATAAAAAAACGACGCGCAAAATCGTTTAGTTCGACTGTCGTTCGGTCGATAAAATGCGGATGCTTTTTTCGCTTTGTCGCTTTCTTCGCTTTCTCAAGTAGGAACATAGTTAAAGAGCTTCTTGGAACATTCTTCGTGGTAAAGGCGATAAAGTACGCGTAAAGCCGCAATGTCGTTTTTTTAGCTTAGGTTAAAATATGGTAGGGTCTTTGCCCATCAGTGGGACAAATAAATGGGCCAATAATAATAAAATTGCTTAAGTGCATACTTATTTGTTTTAATGTAGCTAAAATACATAGTTTTGTCGATTCACGTCATAGCTAAAATTGAATTTGCGTTTAATTATTGGTAATGAATTTTGCGATCATGTTCATTCGGTAGCATAATTTAAATGACATTTAACTTGAGGGGCATGAATAAATTATGTTTATATTAAACTGTTTTCTATATTGACGTAGGAGGGTAGAAATGGTTACTTATTATACATGGAGCTAAAACACTCAAGCTCATTTTCACAAAATGTCGCTAAGGATGTGTTACTTGATATAAAATCATAGCCCATGGTGATATATATATTTATATTTTTTTACCGTAGCTAGACATATGACAGTCGGAGTCAGCCGCCCGGGGCGGAAAAAAGTTTGCCGCCCCCTTATTTAGGAATTTCAATCATAGGTACAACATAAATATGAATTTCAGGTTCAAATTTTAACGATTTTTTTTATTTTGCCGCCCCCTAAATGTGCCGCCCCCTCCGCCCCCGCCACGCTACGCCACTGCATCCATTATGTCAACCACTAGTTGAAACTTGAGCTCTACCCTCAGATCATATATATGATACTTATATGATCTGAGGCCAAGACCGTCTTTACCCGGGGGTTCAAGGGGTGCGGTGCACCCGGGCGCACAGTCCTAGGGGGCGCATGCCGACTGCCATAAATTTCGATAGGTACCTACTACACTGAGACAAAAGTGGGGGGCGCAGGCTGACTTACGCACCCAGGCGACAGATATGCTTAAGACAGCCATGTCTGAGGCTCTACCTTATGCTATTTTATTATTTTGCTAAAGACTAGGTATTAATGATAACTGAGTTACGAGTATATTTCAAAAAAAGAATAGATAAAATTAAAACGGTTTAACGCCTAATATTAATTTTATATAAGGCGCTTTTATAATTAATATTTTAAAACAAACTTATATTTATTTCACTTACATGGATTTAAAACTACTGTTAGTAATTTATTTAACAGGGTGTTAATTAATGACATCCATTTTTATTACTTTCGATGGAGTTTCATTTGCAGATTTCGAAGCCTATTCTATTCTGTCCATTCAATTGCTGTTCTTCTTTGAGTTGTGCAGATATTTATTTGATTGTCTTTGTTATTCGGTTTGGCGGGGCAAGCATAAAGGTGGAACATGCCAAGAAATATTCTCAGTTCTGTGACGGTGCTTGGGCGTGGGAACTCTTTAATTGCTTGTGTTTTTTTCTGGCAAGGGTTTGATGCCCTCTGCAGAGGCTGCGTAGCCTAGGAAGTTTACTTCTTTTTTCTCCAAAGTTATATAATACTTATTGGATTTAACTTGCATCCGTACTTGTGAGTCCGAAAATGATCCGTTAATGTTTCCGGTCTTCGTATTCAGAGGTAATAAGAGCGTCGTCTATATACGCAAATACGAAGTGCAATACCCAAAGAACGGTATTAATAAAACGGTTTTAGCGTTTGACCAGCGTTTGTGATGCCGAATGTCAGAGTCCAACAGGTGTTGTTTTTGCTGTCTTCTTGATATTGCTTTCGTCCATTGGAATCACCTGCCCTTATCACGTCCTGATAAGCGCGTATTAAGTGGAAGAGGATCTTGTTTTTAAGAATATATGTAAAGTACTGTAACCTGGGAACCATATAGCGGTCCAGCAGATTCTGTCGATAATAATGTATGTCTCCGTTGCTTTTAGGCACGATATGAAGCGAACTTTCCCCAGGGCTGCGTGAGAGTCAGCATTTGGATCTTCAAGTAAATTTCTTCTTTCGCGCTTCGAAAATATTGTTAAAGTCTTCGATTCGATCGAGGAACAATCCTAAGAAACATATTTATCGAATTACAGAATATTGAGACCAACTAAAACATCAAAATCATAATAACAAAAATCAAAAAATTATAATGTCATATCTATTATATTTAATACTCTGTTTTGACGTCACATTTGCGATATGATCATGAACGATTTATTAAAGATTTAGTCAGGAGTTGAACTTTGTATAGATAACATGTAAGTATGATTATTTATTACTTGTGTTGTCTTTTAGCATTTTTTTGTTCTGTGATAAGAAAAATACTTTGAACTCGCGTGCATAGATTGTGTTGTAATAATTTTATTTATTTTAAACTTACTATAATTCCAAACGCCGCCGCGACGTCGGACCATAACCACTAGTCAACTAGCCAAACCTTTAGTATTATTGTAAAGAATGAGTTAGCGCGGAATGTGAAAGATTAAGAACGAAACAAAAAATGAAATCAAGGTAAAAGTTTAGAAATTACTTTATACATCAATACAATAAATACAAATTGCATCAATGTAAACATTTTACTGTAAATTATACATTTGTGCACCTTTGGTCGGCATAGTGACGGCGACTGGGGCAGCCGTGAGACTCGGTTTTTGCAGTCGTCGGCACTCTTGGACCTCTTCTTGCTTACCATCAGGCGGGTCGAGTTTAGATGTCGAGTCACAATAAAAATATACAGGTATGGGTATATAAAAAAAAATATATATATAAATATATGAATTCATTATTTTTATTAGAACCGTATGGTACTTTCTTTTATATAATCAATTTCACGTCGTAATTCCCATAAGGTTAGGCATTTAATCCCAGCAGATTGATTTATAATTTACTATGTATCTAACTTCATAAAATAAAAAACCTATGTACAATGATTGTTCGAATTAATATAATTATAAACCATTAGTACAACAATACGACTTTTAACTCATAATGAAAGTGACTGCCATTTGATCGGCGTTTATTTCTATAGCTGTGTAATTATTAATATACATACAGCTATACTTAATAGAAGTATGATTAATTAAATGAGGGAGGGTGTGTGTCCATAACCGTAGAGCTTGTAGGAAGAGAATTGTGGATGTAAGGGAAGCGAGGGAGTTGTGTCAGGATCGTGGCAACTTTGTCTCTGCCTATCCCTGTGGAAAAAATGCGTTACAATTTGATCGATTGATTATCAAATCAAATCAAAATGTCACGCCTCTTTCCCACAGGGATAGGCAGAGACAATGGAGCGCCACTTACCACTTACACAACTCCCTTGCTTCCTTCACATCCACAATTCTCCTCATACAGGCTATTGATGATAGCATATTGATTAATAGCATATAAACTAGAAATATTTTTATAATAGAATAAATATTTTTTAAAATTTTTACTTTACAAAAATAATTACCGTATTGTAATATTAAAAAACTAAATGGTTTGTAATTATTAAGGTTAACAAAATGAACTATTACATTTCAAAAAAGTAAATAGTGTTCATTTTATTACTTTGATTCAATTTATAAATGTAATATTTAATTACTTTGATTGCAATTTACTTGTATGTTGTGGTTAACGATAATTAAAAATAAAACCTGACTTAGAAATAATATTTTGAGAGATTATTACTCTTTTGAAATGTAATAGTGTTCATTATGTTGCTAACCTTAATTAAATATATATTCCGTGTAAATAAATGGATATATTTTTAAAAATAATATATGTAATTTCCAAAAATGTACATTTTAAAGTAAGAAATCATTTTCCTATTATAAAAATAATGCATTCTGTTTTCTACAATGAAAATAATTAGATAATTCCGCAGAAATAATAAATAATATTTTTATACTTATAATAAATTCAGTACGACTTACAATTATTTAATTTACGCAGTCTTTCGATCCGGGGTAGTACCACCACTTTCAAGTATAGAGCGTGAAGTAATTAAATCGCGGTTACAATTAGGCTGGCATAGTATATTGTAACTGCTAAAGTCTGTCGAAGCCGAAATGACGCGCCCCTCCACTGCATTTAAGCACAATAAAATATGGATGCAACACACCGAAATTGCCATTGTAATCGTCATTCAGTTGCTGGTTAGACACAAAAGGAGGATCGCGTTAATAAATTATAGTAATATAGTTAGTAATATTTGTATTCACACATTTAAATAAACTAATAAAGTGGGGCGTCATTTATAGTTAGACAAGCTATACTTGCAGTTATTTAAACGTAAAAGCAGTCGCCTCCATTTACGAATCGCACTCCAACAGTTAGTGAAATGCTTTGCAAGCCCTTGTGTTCTTTTTCTCCTATAACCTTGGATCCTTCAAGCGATGCGTGAAGAAGCACCTTTGGCCGGCAAAATGACGGCGACTGAGGCAGCCGTGTTCTAACTCGGTTGTTTCAGTTGTCGGCACTTTTGGAACTCCTCTTGCGTATCATCAGGCGGGTCGAGTTCAATTGACGTGTCACAATAAAAAAAAACATCAAGCGGTTATTGTCATATGTCGAGCCATAATTAAAATACGAAGACAAGACATTTTTTTCTACAAGATTTTCATTTATAGTTATTTTTGCTATGAATGAGGTACAAGTATGATCACTCTTCTGTAATTTTTCGTAGTACTGTGTTATGAAGTCGGGCATCAGAATTGTTTCGTGCAAATTAATTGTTAATAACACATTATAGCGTAAATTTAATTAGCAACCACGATCAAAAACATTACTATTTTTGTACTTGATTGGGGCAATTACCGACCACACGATACAATTTAGTTTGCAGTGTTTATGTTGTTATTGGTTTGAATGTGGTTTGAATGAGGATGTAGTGACAAGGATGGCCAAAGGAATGTTTCGATGGTTTGGGTACATGGAAAGGATGAGTGAAAGTAGATTGACGAAAGGAATTTATAAATCTCATGTGAATGGATACGTTAAACAAGGCAGGCCCAGGAGGGTGTCCGATTTGATCAAGGATTAGTCTAAAAATAATAAAAAAACAGGGGTCTACAATGCTTATAATCAAAGAGCATGTATGAAGAGAATTGTGGACGTGAAGGAAGAGAGTCTCTGCCTATCCTTGTGGGAATTTAAGCGTAAAATTGATGATAACGATGATGCCATTCTAATTAATTTCATAAGAGATAGAGTAAAAGTAAAAAAAGTTATAATTAAGTATAATTAATTCACCTAGTGTCTATAGTTGTAAAATGTATATTTTATCGTGCGGTGTGGTCTTGATAGCGATCTAACATAGTTATAATTTTATTCGGTGTTAAAGATCTTTGATGTTAATTTATGATTATGCCAGCCACTCTAACAATACACGCTTGTAAACTCGTGGAAATTTTAAATGAGTAATTCTCTAGTTATTTTATAAATTCATTATTTGGTTAAATTAGTTTTGCATTTGGGGTTAGTTCAGAGTGGATTTGATATATTAATATAGGTAATCAACTGGGCCAGCATAGTGGATGCGACTACTACTCGTAGTTATTTAACTGTAGTAGCTGTCGCCTCTATTAATAAACTCCAGCTTAACATCAGGCGAAGTGCTGTCATAGTTTTGACGACAGGCGTGGTCGATTGGTTGCACGCCAGTTTGTTACGCGTAAAGTCCCGGGTTGGAGTCCCGGTCAAAGTTTTTGTTTCATAGCTTTTATTTATAATATTAAATATTAATAAATATTCGTTAATAAAAAAAAAGGCGGATATTTGCTTCGGGTTTGGTTATCAAAGAGTGTTAAGGCAGTGGTACCCAGTCTGCCGATCCGGGGTAGTACCACCACTTACAAGTATACAGACCGTGAAGTGATTTAGTCGTGTTTCGGGATCAGCTTGTAAGTTGCCGGTTCCAACTAGGCCGACATAGTGGATGTGACTGCTACTTACAGTTATTGAATTGTAGAAGCAGTCCGTTATATTTATGGACCGCACTCTAGCAATAAAAAAAATGTCGAGCCACAATGAAAATAAAGTAAATGTGTATTTAAATTACAAATGAAGAAATAATCAGGCTCCAACGTTAATAACTTGTAGTTGGCAGTATGAAAGCGTGTATAATTGATAACCTACTTCGTGTTTAGAAACCTGAGGGTGGTCGGAGTTTATTGCACCTCTGTGGAGATTAGTACGAATTTTACGACTTGCTTGTAATACTGCGATTTAACGCTAGTACGTACTAACAGACTTTGTATGTTAAATTGTCCTTTAATAGTCGGATAAGTCGAATAGATTTCTACTATTTTACAAAGGCCTTTTTTATTTTTGACTATATTTATTTCTTCGTATAATTTAATCTGCTATTAATAAATATAATACTCTTTATTGACTGGTAGAGAATGTCTTTAGCATTCAGTTCAGTCCTAAATGTACATTACAAAGGTAAATAACCATTCAGTTCTCTACCTTTAGAATGTTGATACCATAATGTACTCGTAGATGAGATTAATTCTCTTTAGTAACTAAAGAGACTCGGATTTTATTATTATTTACCTTTATCATACTATATTTACAAATGTTACACTTAATACCGCTAGGAATTATTTACTAGCCAAATCTTCATTATTATTTTGAACGTAGATACTCGTATAAAGATAGAAAATATAATAAATGATAAAATAATACACACATATAAATAATTTTAGTAGTTAAACATAAACAAATTTATTTTATATAATAAAAAATTATTAAATTTTTATCATGTCCCATCCCGTCAAATGTCCCTATAAAAAAGGTCAGTCGTCTAAGAAATAGCTTTTATTAAATTTAAATTCTTTAAATTGATTTAATAATAACTAACTAAAATACTAAAATAATACAACTTAAAGCCTTTCAGTTTGTGAGTTAGTTGACTTTTGTAACTGAGAAGCGGCGGAACGGATTTAAGCAATTAAGATATCCATTACAATACCTTAATTAGGTAAATGGAAATACAACTAGAAAGGTCTAGTTGTATTGGCTACTGTAGTGTAGTGGTATTGGAATGGCTTTGCAAAACAAGAACCCACTACTGGGGACGGCTTGCCGGTACAAATGTATCTTTGATATACAATATGTACTTTGATCGCCCAGTTTCTAGGATGCGAGCACGTTTAGTAGCTAAAAATAAAAATGTAAGAAAAATCTACAAATCTCCATTTATTATTATTTAATATTAATTTTAAATACTTTGGTCGTTTAATATCTTAATAAGATAAGAAAGAGATCTCAAAATCTTTCTTTTTTATTATTTAAATCTAAATTATTTCTAATTCTAAATAAATATAAATACTTTGGTCGTCCTGTTTTTCTTTAATACAAGCACGCTCAGTAGATTAGTATAGAAACGAAACATAATAAAAAATCTCCATTGTTTTATTAATTTCTTATGTTTAGAAAATGAAGACTCACCGAATCGACCGTCGTATTATAATTGCGAGCGTGGCCGGCATATTACTTTCCACGTATGCTTTGTTCGTGGAAATGGCAGCTGAAAGCAGACCAGGATACAAAGCACTATGCGACATCGGGAAAAATGCACAATGCTCGCGAGTTCTCACATCCGAGTAAGTACAAAGAAACTTTATCATTTTATAACAAGATTCTGTCAGAAGTTTTATGAAGGATTACTTTCTCAATATTGGGGAGTGCGGCTTTTAAAGGCCCCCTTTCACGTAGAGATTTGTATTAGTATGGTATCTAAGATTTGTCTCAAAGATTTGTATCAGACGCGGTATCTAAGATTTGTCTCAGAGATTTGTATCAGTTTCAACATCCACACAAATGTGGTTTTTGTATCGATATACAAAATCTAGTCTTTCGGTATAATGGATACATCCAATACGTTTGAGATACCTTTAGCCTCCAGCAGTATTAATAGCTCTTGATGATACATTACTGTTTTTTTGAATAAAAAAGCGAAAAAGACCTGTATGAAACCGCATTGCCGTCCCAAGCCAGTGGACATCGGATACCACTGTATCCGATACCTTGAAACCATCGTTTACACGTTGAGATTATTGTCATGATACGGAATCAATGATGCCTGTTGTGATACAAATCTTAGCGCGAATGGAGCGATTTATAAATACTTGACCTAAGTTAGTTGATATTGAGGTAGGTTAAAGGCCGCCGTAGTCTAGTTTATAAAATTGTGTCACAAACCAAGAGAACCCGGTACCAATGCATCTTTGATATTATGCACTTTGGTTGCTAAATTTCTATAAAATAACAATTTTAATTCTCAATTTCCCTAAGGTAGGCTACTAAGAATACTTAGTGGCATTAAGACCGCCTTTGTATCTGGTGCATAAAGTTTTTAAATAAATAAAATAAATAAATACTAGCAAATAGATACTAGTTTAGAAAAGTAAACGCGACATCTGATTCCACTTTCTAGTGCTTGGTGGTAAGAAAGGGGGTGGAGTCACATGTCACGATCCAATAGTTTTTTTTAGTTTACGGGTTTCTTAATGGGGATCGACATAATTATGATGGTACCCAGTTTGATGTTAAGTTGGAGTACGGTCCATTAATGGACGCAACTGCCAACTGCTGCTACAGTTAAACAACGGTAAGTGACAGTCGCACCCACTATGCCGGCCTAGTTGCGATCATCAAGCTATTACCGTGACACGACTCCACGGTTTGTACACTAGTAAGTGGTGGTGTTGCCCCTGGAACTGCCGGGAACCACTGCCTCCCACTCTTATAATTTGCTCTCTGCTCTGCTTGACTTGTTCTATTTTTATATTTACAGATATTCAAAGGGGTTTGGTTTGTTAGCAAAAGATTCTATTTGGATGGTTCCTAATTGCGTTTACGGCATTGTTTTTTATTGCATCATTATAATTTTGAGTAAGTATTTTTATTAATTAAACAGTACAAGATTGTGCATTTAGAAGAATAAATACATAAATTTGAGAGTGACTTAAAAAATGCAGACAACGCGACGTTCCTTTAATGAAATTCTTAAAAGACTGATCTTAGTTCTCATTCATCTGTTGCGTCTATCCTAAATTGTAGAATTTATTTGAGAATTGTGAATGTAATATTATAGATAAAGAGTTGTGTCAGGATTATGACAAGTGGCCGGTTGGTTAGCAATTGATATTTTGCGCGTTTGGTAAGTCCCGGGTTTGATTCCCGGTCAGAGCAAATATTTGTTTCATAGCTTTTATTTGTAATATTAAATAAGTATATTAAATTTTGCAAATATTTGTTAATTAAAAAAGAGGCTTCGGGTCTGGTTATCAAAGAGTGATAGGCAGTCTGCCGTTCAGGGGTAGTACCACCATTTCACAAGTATACAGACCCGGAAAAGATTTAGTCGTTTTTCGGGATCAGCTTGTTTGTTGCCGGTTCCAACTAGGCTGGCATAGTGGATGTGACTGCTACTTACAGTTATTGAATTGTAATAGCAGTGACATCCATTCATGGAGCACACTTCAGTTAACATATGGGGTGCTGTCATATATCGAGTCACAATAAAAAAAAAATTGGTGATATTCTTTTTCGGTTGTTTCTTTTTGAACTTTTGGACCTTCTCTTGCTTATCATCAGGCGGGTCGAGGTCAGATGTCGTGTCACAATAATAAAAAAATAAAAAAAAAAGTGAATAGAATTCTTCTCTTAGTGCCTCTTTATTCTTATACCTCTCTCTATAGAGTTTAACAAAGGTATCACTAGTCCATCTGCGGATGTTTCTAAGTGAGAATTTCCTTCTGTGTCCAGTGCACCGTTTGATTTTTACCTTGGCCATCATAATCAATTTAAGCCATGAGCATCTATTGAGTCTAACTTTGTCGCCTTGCGTTTTTTCACCACATCAAACGAAGTTCTGTTATCGCTACTAGCTCTGTGACAGCTCTGCCAAATATCTTCACAATGCCCAGCGGGGTTAGGTTGGGCAAATTAAAACGATTATCGTCTTTCGTCGACTATTGGCAAAATAATAAAATGATCAAACGTGTCGTCGCACAGATGATATTCGTCAGAACGAATAATAGTCTCGTTTTATTGGATTTAGCCTAGCTTTTATTATTTTGACAGTCCCCGACGAGAGACGATAATCGTTTTAACTTGCCAACCTAACCCCGCAGGATTGATCGCAGCGCTGAGCTGTCCATCTCATAGACCTTCAATTTACCAGAGACACGCCAAAATATATACAAAATCGTTTTCCTTTAGTAAAATATGAATAATAAAATATTAATCTTAAAAAATAGCAGTCAAAATATTTACTTACCTAAAGACATATTTAGATAGGATATTATCAGCTACCGCATAAGTGCGCTTTGTTTTGTTTTTGAGATACTCCTACTAATATTATTAGGTTGAAAGGTCAATACGATTGTCTCGTCTGATATTTCATTGATCACTAGTTTAAATATTGAGATTAAAGTCGAAATTTAAAATATCAATTAAATAAATGAGACGTAGTTATTGTTTCTGCCTCGCCTTTTAAATTTTAGTTATTGTTTCTGCCTCGCCTTTTAACTTTTAGTTCTTGTTTTTGCCTCCTTCGCGATACTAGGTCGGGAGGCTTCTGCATTCTATCCACCGAATCGACAGTGAACTAAACGGTTCGGTGCATCGTTTCTTTTTCGAACAATTGATTAGTGGAATGCTTTGTAAGCCCATTTGTTTTTTGCATCCTATACCCTTAGATCTTTCAAGCGAGGCGTGAAATAGAATCGTTGGTCGGCATAGAAGCGAGCTGAGACTATTCGATTTTTACAGTCGTCGGCACTCCCCTTGCCTAACATACGGGGTACTGTCGCATGTCGAATCACAATAATAAAAACATCAAGCAAGTCGAGGTCAGATATTGAGTTACATAAATAAAAATTGTATTAAGTAATTATTATTATAACTAAGAAATATAAACAATGATATGTAAATTATTAAACAAACAAATTACTACAATAAACAATTGGTTTAAAAATTAACATAGTGTCTAAAAAAAAAACATGGCGTGTATAATCGTATTCAAAGCAAATTATATCAACCTTGATGGTCGGTAAAATGTATAAAAAAATAACTCCGTTTATTAATACAACCGTGATAATATAAACTGTTATGTATCTTAGTCAGGTTTCGGAATCAGATTGTAAGTTCCGTTTACAACTAATCCGGCATAGTGGATGTGACTGCTAGTTGCAGTTGTTTACTTATAGTAGTAGTCGCCTCCATTCAGGAACCGCACTCCAGCTTATCATCAAGCCTGGTGCTGTGCTGTCATATGTTGCGTCATAATCAATAAAGAAAAAACTTGGATTATCGATAGAATAGTTTGTTGAGCATAATAGTATCTAATATTGAATGAAAGATTAAAGACTGTAATTTACGATGTTATTTATTATAGGCTTATGTTCACACGTTACACGTTCACTATCTTTCAGTTTTAATATTTATCAATCACGATTGACGGTGAATGACGAAAATCATATATTACTCAAATCCTTTTATTAATCAGTCTGCAGAGCCTTTTAATTGATATATGACGACTTCGACTTGCCTAATAGAGCGCCGACAACTGAAAAAAAATTACTCAGTTTGCGGTCTCCTCAGTCGTTCGTTACTTTGCTGGTCAGAGATGCTTTTTCACGCTTTGTTTGAAGGATTCAATGCTTAGTATGAAGAGGATTGTGGATAATAAAGAAGCTAGGGAGTTGTGTCAGGATCGCAAAAATTTTTAAAGGGATCACAAAATTGTTTTTTATTTTTTATTAGAATCGTTACTATTCAAACTTGTATTTATTATACAATTTCATACCTACTAATATTTGCTAGTAATAACTAACAAATATTTTTTTGTTTATCATTACATAAATATTTCAATGCACAAAGTAAACAATTTTATTGTACAAATACCATTCAGGGATTTAGTTCCAGATAATCTTTGGAAGATAAAAGCAGGTACAGGGGTGCACAAAGTCAATGTACTTTATGAAAATATTTTACTATATACTCGTATAATACAATACAATTCAATTTTAAGTTTATTTTCAAAAGTATTAATTAACATTGCAATATGACAATGTTAACATTTTTTGAGTGTTGTTTGTTTACAAAGTCGCAAACGTTAGCTACCGTACAATTTTAAGTCTGTAAGATTTATTTGATTGACTAAACATCGTGTAATATGTGTCAGACGTTACTCGTACTTTCCGTACCTATTCATTATAGTAGCTATTCATCAGTAATTGTATATTGTGTTTTGTTAAACGTATTATTTTTATATTCAATATGATTATCTTACACAAATTTTATTACACTCATTACAAGACTTAACTAAATACTTAAAATATTCCTAATAGACTAGGTTTTTAAAATATTAATAATAAGGAGTACTGTCTTCGGCCGGCCCGCATAGTGACGGCGACTAAGACAACCTTAAATTGAACCTCTTTTCTGTCGTCGGTGCTCTTGGACCTTGGACAATCCTCGAGATCGAATGTCAGGTCACAATATATACTGGTATTCTTTGTTATACCACAGTCCAAATAAGTTGAATTGTAATAGATAATTGTGGATATGAGGGAAGCGTGTTAGTTGTGTCAGTATTGTGGCAGGTCGCGCTCCATTGTCTCTGCCTATCCCTGTGGGAAAAAGGCGTGACAATTAGATTGATTGTAATATATATAACTTTTTATCAATCAATCAATCAAATGTCATGCTTTTTTTTGCCACAGGGATAGGCAGTGACAATGGAACGCCATTTGCTACTTATCTATCTTTTTATATAGATAGATAAGATTGAATAGATTGAAAATGAAATAAAAAAGAACAATATAAATATACGATTATATACACAGATTCTTTAGGAAAAGATTCATGAAAACTAGAAAAATATTAAAAACAAACTGTAGTTGCATTTTCTTTGCAAACAGGTGTTAAATGGATTGAGCTGCGAACTATGTCTGTGAGTCTGTCGGATTTAGTGTTCGTATTTTCAAGCTGCTTTTACTTCCACAGTAATCTTGTGGCGTCTTTGGCTCACTTTTCCGGAGTTACACAGAAAATGCACTTTCTTAAGCGATTTAAAGTTTCTTATAATAAATTGAATAAATATTTTCTTTTCGTTTATTTTTGTTATTAATTAGAGTTGATATTCATTTATTGTTACTTACAATATAGACTTAAAAACTAATTTAAATATACTATCTTTTAGAACTTTAATTTGCATGTATCTATTTTTAAAATGATTTATTAGTTGTATACATTTTTTTTATTGTAACTCGACATCTGACCTCGTCCCGCCTGATGATAAGCAAGAGGAGGTCAAAGAGTGACGACGACTGAGAAAACCGAGTAATTTTTTTATATATATTTATTTACAAAATAATATAGAAAATTTGTTTATGTACTTGAGTAATTATCTGTATTATAGAACTATTGTTTTTCCTAATTTTATTTCTGTTTTTTTCGTACTCATTATTGCATTATTCCATGACTTAACCGTTAAAAACACTTTCTCTTCATTTCATCTTATTCTAATCTGCTATATTTAATTTTATTTGTAGTAACATTATTAAAGAAAATAATTAAAGGAAAATCCCTAATTTCCCTTTAATTGTTAAATATTGTTCTCCGGCTGCCTGAAAAAGGTCGCCGAGTTGGTTATAAAGCCCCCAGTTATGTGTTGAACCTACTTCACCTACTTATGTATAATTTTTAAGCTACAATTTGAACAATACATATATCTATCTTAAGTAGATATGAAGATTGTTAGCGTCTGCTTAGGTGTGCAATATTTGGGTATTATAAGTTTGTGAACGCGTGGGTTTTCTGGTGGACGCAACGGGCTAAATGACACATCATAAGTACAGGGCCAGTTATGTTAGTTCGTGAGAGTTTGGCTTACAGCTTGCGAAATGGTAACCACTTTACAGTCCAGATTGTTTGGAAACTCACGAGGCGTGAATAACTGTGATTGTAGCTAGTTTACGTGTTGTGAGAAATGCTTTGAAAAGTTTAACATTTTTAGTAAATAACTATGCTTAATCGTAAATAAAGTGTTGTATATTATAATAAATGTTTATTTATTTTATTTTTTAATGTGACAAGACATTTGACAGCACCCCGCTTGATGTTAAGCTGGAGTGTGGTCAATGAATGGATGTCACTGCTACTACAGTTCAACAACTGTAAGTAGCAACCACATCCACCATGCCGGCCTAGTTGGAACCGGCAACTTAAAAGCTGATTCCGAAACGCGACCAAATTACTTTACGGTCTGTATACTCTGTATACTGTATAAGTGGTGGTACTACCCCGGATCGGCAGACTGGGTACCACTATTAAAGAGTTATTGGAGAGTTACAACTTCTTTTAATTAACGAGTGTATACACATACAAAAATATTATAGAAGTGTTAAACTAAAGGCGAAACGACTTTTACGTTACACAGAATGACAATATAAGTAAAAAGTTTAAAAACAGAAAAAAAAACTACTAGGACGACTCGGAAAATTGTTGATCAAATCGGAGACGACGGAATTAAGATGATGCCAACTTGGCCGACATAGTGGATGTGACTGCTACTTACAGTTGTTAAATTGTAGTAGCAATGACTTCCATCCCTGGACTGCAGTCCAACTTAACATCAGACGGGGTGCTGTCATATATCGAGTCACAATAAAATAAAAACTTATATATCTTTGATATAGTCTACGATTTATTTTACGGTTGTTACAGTCGCTTTTACTATGGCTGCTACAGGCTAGAGGTGCTTTTATGCTTAGCTTAAACTACCCAATAGTACTAGGTTTGACGGCATAGTGACGGTGACTGAGACAGCCGTGAACAATCCGTTTTTTCAGTCGTCGTCACTCTTGGACCTCCTCTTGCTTATCATCAGGCGGGTCGAGGTCAGATGTCGTGTCAAAATAAAAAAAAGATGGTGAAAAAAAGAAAGGACGTGCCAAATCCGCCGGTTGTCGATTTCGTTTTGATACATTTATTTTATTTGGTACTAAATTAAAATTAGCGGATCTTTTAAAATGATTTTATTTAATTAGAATGAATTATTATTGTTAAATTTGAGAGTATAAATAAATACTTATGTAAATTTATTATAACGACATACGGCAATATATCACGATTCCGATGTATTTACTTTAACAATACAACTGATAAAATCGTAAATTAACATACGATCAAGGCTCTTTAAATCTACATTCGGAGCTGTTATTAAATACTGCTAAAGACGGTGATAAACTAAACTAAATAAATATTAGGTAGTATTTGCACCAATCAAAGTGGAAAACTTACATTTAAATTAATATCTTTTTTCCAATTTACTAATATCAATGTACTAATAAAAACTATATACATAGATAAAAACTAACATTTTAAGGTAATAAATATTTGTAGGCATAGTGACAGTTAGTAAGGCAGTCGTGAACCAATCCTGCTTTTTTTTAATTGCTGGCACACCTCCCATTGCTTGCCATCAGGCAAGTCAAGTGCAGATGTCGCGACACTATAAAAAAATATAGAACTATTTTGTTAACCTAAACGATATTAAAATATTTTTTTATTAATTTAATCGATGTTCACCTAGAGAGCGAACCATAAAAAAAAATGTGCAAGCGGCATTAAATCCGCTAACCCTGCATTACTGAACCCCACTATCTTTTAAGCCGGATATGACTGTTATTTAACTGTAGTACTTCATGGATCGCACTTCAGCTTAGCATCGGGCAGGGTGCTGTCATATGTCAAACTACAATAAATAAAGCAGATCCTGGTCTAGACTGTGCAAATTATAATTAACTGCCCGCCTACCAAAGTTTTAATACTGTTAGTATTAAGTATATTCGAACTTTGTCGATATTAAATTAACGACATTTAAATTTAAATGTTCAAATACTGCGTAAGTAAGCAAATTATGATCGTTGCTTAGAAAAATATTTGTACAATGTAAAACTAACAAATGCGTTTTTTTTCTGCAAATTCAATATTTCTATAAAAATATTTACAATGTACGAAGGATTATAGAAGGTTTTGGCACGGCTATTAAAGTTGACTTTAACTGTAATTTTTGTAAAGCTTGGCTATTACCTACTATTATTATATAAAAAAAAACAATGTTAAGCTACTAAAGTGCTTTTATCATAGAAACAGGACAAATAAAGTACACATATCAAACATACATTGGTACTGGCAAGTGATTTTCAACCCGTGCTCTCGGTTTGCATGACCATTGCACTACACGACGGTCGCCTTTACCATTCCTACTTGCAGAATATTTAAAACTGGTAGACAGGCCAGGATCTCGAAACGCAACTTAGTCACTTTACGGTCTGTACACTTGTAAAGTAAATAAATGCTAATAATCACAGCCTACTAGTTTATTTTATATTAAAGAACTTGTTGCCTAGTAAACCCAAACACAAGTTGCGAAGTCAATCCCGCAATTCAGTAGCGAAGACCGACACGCGACAATTATCCCTTGACGAGGGTTAAACCTTATGAATGGTACGGCTTAGGGGGTCACATTTAAAAAAAGTAAAATCCCTGATATGAATTCCAGTTGAACATCTGTCCGTAGATATTGTAAGAGCAGTCTGGTAGAAGTTCAGTGAAGTCCACAATCAATCGTGTCTGTAAAGAAATATTATAAGGTCAATGTTGAAATCGCCTCGTAATCTAACACTGGTCATTTAATGTCAATTATGAAGTCTCTGTCATAAACATACCACTAAATGTTAAACGTATTAAAATTAAATGTATTAAATGGATGTTAAAATGTATTAAGTTATTTATTTTCAGTAGACAATATTTAATAATACAAGTGCAAGTGCAGCAATTTTAACAGTCAAGAATTCTTTTACAGATACGATTGAGAAAATAATTTGCTCCTTTAGGTTTTTTCTTCTATGGTAACATGTAATAATAAATTGTTTTCGAATTTGTATGAGTTATAATTTATTGTCCTTTGTTTGCAATCTGTAGATAAACTTACTCGGAACTCGTTGGCAACTAGCAGACACGGTACGGTTCCGGACTACGGGAGGTAAAAAACAGGAACTTAAAATTATAATATACTAAAAGAAAAATATTAAAAATTAATTTTCTCTCTTAAATAACAAAAAATTTAGCTCATCTAACAAGGGTAAATTTTTTGGACGATACTATTCTATCCCTATCCCCAGCCAAAGTTACTCGTTTAACCGACTTCAAAAAAGGAAGGGGTTCTTAATTCGACCGTATATATGCTTTTTTATGTTTGTTCGCGAATAACTTCGTTGTTTAAAAACCGATTTTGATTATTTTTTTAGTGATAAGATAACCAATTGCATTTAAGTTTTATAGTGTTAGTAACATATGTTACTATTTTTATAACACAGTATATATCTAAATTCAAATTCAAATAATTTATTTATTATTATGGGTTAGTAAATACATTGGTCTTATTTCTATATTAGTGTTCCTCCATAACTACCCATTTGGGTGTATAAATATAGGGTGTTTACAAAATATTAAAAATTACTACTTAACAAACAGTCATTAACAAATAATAATTTAATAACATAATAACATTCAAATAGAAAAAAAATAACGTTAAAATAATTGCAAATAATAAATAGAAAAATAATTCAATGTCAAAATAATTCAAAATATTAATGTCATATAATAATAAGGTCATCTACTCGTATGTATATGTTAGTATTCCGAAGCCTATTGCAAATAATAAAATTGTTTTTTAAATGCAGACCGTAACGACATGAATTATTAAAAAATCGAGGAATTTTTAATATTCGCAGTTATTTATAAATAAAATGTTATTAATCAAACATATAAATCAGCTACGTTATTGCTGTGTTCAATTAAAGTTGAGTTTTAATCTTTTACGTTTACGAGTATAACAATTAGTAAAACAAATTGCAGAATCATAGAATTCTATTTGACATTTAAATAATAAAATCTGTGCCCTAGAATAAATGGTTAGACTATTATTGGATTATTAGGGTTGGCAATAAGCCGTAATTGGTGTGTTTGTAGCCCCCTGCACTATAACAGCGTAATCCTCTCCGAACAAATTGGGGTTTCGCTACTGAATCACAACGAATGAACGCAGCCGTGGGAACATTATTGTGGTTGGAAAATATGTCAATCATAATTTTGATACTAGAGAAGTTATTTTTACCCAAGTTTGATTTAAAATTCAGTGTTAATTCGTCAAGTTTAAATAAACAACTTTTTAACCCCCGACCCAAAAAGAGGGGTGTTATAAGTTTGACTTGTCTGTGTATCTGTGTATCTGTGTATCTGTGGCTCTGTGTATCTGTGTATCTGTGTGTCTGTCTGTGGCATCGTAGCTCCTAAACGAATGGACCGATTACGATGCGGTTTGTTTCATTTGAAAGCTGACGTGATCGAGATGGTTCTTAGCTACAATTGATGAAGATCTGATCAGGGGTTTCAAGGTCATCAGCTCGATTTGTTAGCTGCGGTAGCGATCTTAGACGCGCTGTTTAGGACGGGCAACCCTTGTACGTCGCTATGCGACGAAGATTGTTATTTTATGTTAAATAAATATGCCAATGTAAATACACGTAAAAAATGTTATAATTTTTCCCTTAAAATATTCATATGGCGAGGTTGGTTTGCAGTTTAGATCGATTACCTTGATTGAATATTTTAGGGGAAAAATTATAACATTTTTTACGTGTTTTAACAATGGCATATTTATTTGACATAAAATAACAATCTTCGTCGCATAGCGACGTACAAGGGTTGCCCGTTCTAAACACGGATAAGGCTGGGAATACACGTCCGATATTGCTGAGCAAATTATTTACAAATCGGAAGTAGGAATCGGACGTCTATTTTGTTTCTGTATTTTGTATGAAAACTGCACCTTCAGACAATCGGATCGGCCATAAAATCGTAAGCGCCTTGGCGTTGTTTCCGATTCTGACATCCGATCCGACTATCGGATCTGACGTGTATTAAGTATTCAAACAAATGTATGGCACGAGTACCTTCCGAATGTCTGATCAGACAATCGGATCGGACTATCGGAGAGGAAAATCGGACTTGTATTCCCAGCCTTATAGGTATTTACTTTTAAACATATCTGTGACTTAACATTTGAAATAAAAACGTATACAAATACATGTGTGTTTTAACTGGTACCACTGAGTTACTCTGATGAAGGAACTCGAAGGTAGGAGACGAAATCCTGGATGTGTTCAAACTTTTTTTTGGTATACTAAGTTTGGACTTATTAGATTTGTCTTGAAGGTAGGAAACTAAGTGTAGAAAAGTTAGTGCGATAAAATAAAACATTCCGAATCTAAAAAATCTGATCATGGATCCTCTCAGATCAGCAAATCAACCAGAAATGGACCTGTAGTGCTTTAACTAAAATTGTTACTCACTATGAGCCATTAGTTGGACCGTTATCAAATTAAAGACCGAGAGTATTTGATGAGGCACCATCATGAATCCTCTCAGATCAGCAAATCAACAAGAGATAGAACTATAGTGCTTTCACTAAATTTGTTACTCACTAAGAGCATTTAGCTGGACCGTCATCAAATTGAAGACCGGGCAATCTGATGATGCACCATTATGAATCCTCTCAGATCAGCAAATTGATATCAATTGATCAGCAAAAAAAGAAATAGAACTGTAGTGCTTTAACTAGGCCTTTAGCTGGGCCGTTATCAAATTGAAGATCGGGAGTATCTGATTATGAATCCTCTCAGATCAGCAAATCAATAACAGATAATATCATAGTGCTTTACCTAAAATTGTTACTCTCTATGAGCCATTAGCTGGGCCATTATCAAATTGAAGACCTGGAGTAGTTATCTGATGATGCACCATAAGGATCCAAGGGATATTAAAGGGATATAACTATTGAGCCATGACTAATGTTGTTTATTACTATAAAGCTGATGATATGACCAAAGTGGTTCCAGGCGTTTCGGGGGTTCCTTTAAAATTTTAATTTTGATTTTTTAATTATTAATGTTTTTTTAATATAATTTTTATTTTGACATATTCTATGCTAGGTACTTTTTATTTGTGCCTAATAATAATAAAAATACTTGACGCATCTATGCTGTTTTGGTACTCGAGGTGTGAGAAATATAGTCAGGGAGTTGGTGGTCATTTCCTTAGATTGTCATCTTGAAGTAGTATAAAAAGGCAGTGTGCGACTGCCTCCACCCATGGGTCTCTATATAGACCGTTTTGAGGACGACCGTGGTTTAGTATAGTAAAATGATTTCGCAAACCAACAGCGTTTAGTTTAAAACCACTTATCTGTAGCAATGTATTTTTAATACATACTAATAGTTAGTCTTTTTAATACACAATGTATTTTAATATATACTTGTATCTTACTGTATACTTTTACCGTATATAGAAAAAAAATATATTACTAAGCTTTTTAACGCGCTAGATCGAATCTTGGGCGTAAAGTAAATATACCAAAGAAACATTGATACCGGCGATCGGTATAGTAGTAGTGCAATGGTTACGCTAACCGATAGCACGGGCTCCAAACCACTTGCCGCTAACCGATGTATCTTTGATATATGTACTTTGTATGTCTTGTTTCTATGATAGTAGCTTAGTATAGGAATGCAAATAAAACAAATTTAAAAAAGTTGGACTAACATACCCAAAGTTATAATAACCCACGAGGCTACGGCCTCTTAATATTATCAAATTTCTTACATGTCTAATACTGTTTGTCTCTTTCAGCCACGTACGTTCGCGAGACCCTTGTGAAGGTACAGCTGCTCCTGTCACTGTTGTCAGTCGTCAGCATTATATATTTGGGATACCTCTTAGTGTTTGTGCTTAAAGATTTCTGTGTTGTATGCGTCTCCACTTACATTGTCAACTCGGCCATTTTGTTCTACGTGTATCAAAAGTTGAGGATGATTAAAGGGAAAATTGATTAAGTTATTTCAAATTAGATGTTAATTAGGTTAAAATGCGACTGGTACTAGAAAAACTGGGGCCTCTTTTCTAATTCTTTTTTCTTGGCCGCATACTGACGACGACCGAGACGTTTTTTTTCAGTCATCGGCACTTTCACATCATTAGTAAAGACGAGGTCAAATGTCGAGTCTCAAAAATTCTCATAAGATTTAATTAGCTTGATAAAAAAAGTACGTAGCTCCAGTTTTTGTGAAACCAATTGATAACTAAGCCGTTTTATTGTATTTATTTAATAAAAGAGGAATGCAAAAGTTTGTTGGAATCCATTAGGCCGGTATAGTAGACGCGACTGCTACTTCTGTAGGAGCTGCCATATTATTTTTTGTAATATGTCGAGAAGGTTGTGGAAAATTTGGTAAAATAAATCCTATTTAAAAATTATTATTTAATCATGTTTTGTGAAAAAACTACAAATTAGCCGCTGAAATTATATTAAATCGACAAGGGCGACATCTATGGGACTTTTGATAAACTAGCCATTTTGTGGCGACATCTGTTGTTAATTAGCGGTACTAGCTATTCACCAGCAGATGCCGCTACACGTTATATAGTTTTATTATTTTAAATATTTTATGTTATTAATAAAAAAAATTGAACACATCAACTGCATAATTTTGTTTAATTTGGTCTTATAACTTTGATTATAATATGATTTTACGATTATTATTTAATATCTATGCCGGCCATAGGTACTTTTTACGCCTATATCTATCTGAAGAATATATGCAGCAGGTAAATCTCAATTTTCATCAGGACAAATTAACATATAAATATACTTTTGTTTAATTGTGACTCGACATATAAAAGTCTATCAATGTAGGTGACTGCTACTACAATTCAATAACTGTAAGTAGCAGTCACATACATTATACCAGCCTAGTTAGAACCGGCAACTTACAAGCTGGTTCCGAAACTCGATTAGTCACCTCACGGTTAGTATACTTGTAAGTGATGGTAGACTACTACTACACCGGATCGGCAGACTGGACACTGGACAACAAGGAAACATATTGTCGTATCTCTAAAAGAAGAAATATGCTATAACTAGTCATATTGAATATGCCATTTTTGGTTTAAATTGCGTATATCCTTTATTAAAGTCGTATAGCCAAGTAAAGTGTTATTGCGCGTATCACGACAGCACTCCACCATAAATGGATTGTACAGTCACACATTGTCGTCTGTTACCCCCTTAAGGGGCAGCGCACATCAACGAAAAGACAGGCTGCCATTCATTACAGGATCGTTACTTTGGGTTTATATATTTATTTCATATTGAGGCACGATATACCTACACGACCTGATGTTAAGTTCAAGTGCGGTTAATGAATGGAGGCGATAACTGCAAGTTGCAGTCACATTCACTTTAAAGCTGGCCGGCAAATTTAAAGCTGGTCCAGAAACTGGACTGGGTCTACACACTTCACGGTCTATACACTTGAAGGTGCACAAGGCGTGAAGGTGGTACTACCCGGGATCGGATGTACCAAGGTCTGTTTCAAAGGATGCATCCATCGTGTCTTTTCTCGACCACGACCCTTCGAGATTTCGGACTAAATAAAAAAAAAAAATAACGCTATAGTAAGCCACAAAAATATTTTATTTCATTTTTTTTTGCGCAAATTGTTAGAAAATATTATAGGCGCCGACCGTGTAGTTCAGTAGTCGGACCAGTCGAATTTTTTGAGGACTTAACTGTAAAGATAATCTAGTCAGTACCTAGTGTACGTATGCCTTTATGTTTCTTTGTTTGATCCGCTCCTGATGACTGCTTGTCACGTTCATGACAGTTGCGTGTATATCATTTGTAATGTTATCCTTATACATAATTCATATTGGTCACAATTTTAATCTAAAGTCTATAATGGTCACACATTTTTAATGGATGGCAACAACGATAGAAAGATCCCTAAAGCCGAGATTGTTGTTTTTGAAAAAAAAAATGTAATGTTGTACCATTATGTTTTATGTAGGCCATAAGAAAATCGACCATAATCGGAAAATATCTATCTACCCCTAGGGACCTTTAATCTTATCATTATTTGATTATTTTAATTTAGCCACACTTAAATTAAACAACATTCGAGTATTTGTGACAGAATTAAAGAAGGGAATTAATTATGAGTATTTAAGGCGACTGTGGTGTAGTAAGGATAGTGCAATGGTCACGCAAACCGAGAGCACAGATTCAAAACTACTTGCCGGTACCCAGGTTTCTTTGATATATTTACTTTGGTCGTCCTGTTTTTATAATACTGTAGCTTAAAATAGAAATGTAAAAAAAAGGACCACTAGAACGTATTGTGACGAAAAACAAATGAGGGAGATTCATGATCATTTTGAAAATTGTTTTAACTGCAATAAACCCATTTGCTATCAAGTTTTATCTCGAAAACAATTTGCCATATGTTTTTTTACCATACAAATATATTCTTATAAAATAATTATATTGTATTGAAGTTTTTTGTTGCAGTTTTTGCTTAGGAAAGTTTCTTGACATACGTAGGTGTTCCTCATTAAGAGTTCAAGATATATTTTTTATGTCAAAATTAAAGATTTATTGAAAAGAGGATTATAACTTAGAGTTATTTTATGAGTTATGTTAAAATCCATTGATTCTCGTTGCGGATCCGGATCCGAAAGTAAAGTCGGCGTTCCGGACTTGCGTTAGGAAAGTGTTAAAGGATTTTGCGACATGTAAACGCTTACCCTTACTGCCATCACCATCCTTTCTACCCTCACCATCTTTTCTGACAAACCAAATATTGTAAGACCCTACCAAAGCCGTCTTTAACATTTAGTTTAAAATATGATTGACTTTGGGAGTTCAAGATCCTTTAAAAGATGATGTAAAGTTTTTGTTGGTATTCCTCTTCATAATATCATAATACTTCCTACTGCACTTGATATCATAGTCCTATGGAATATTTGTTTCCCACGGAATGGTAAGCTCGATAATAATGATAATGTTAGTATAGAAATATACAAAAGAAATATAAAAGAAAATGGATTAATAAAAATATATATGTTAATTATTATTCAATAATAGGAGATCTAATTCTGTTTTAAAGGTCCCGTAAAATAATTTTAAATATTGTACATCTACTTGCCTGATATAAAGATGCGAATGTTATAAAAATTCTCAACCATAAAGCAAAACCTTAAAACACTAATGATTCATAATATTGTTATTTGACATGATGATTTTTTGGCACAGTTCCTCGCCATACCATATATGATGCCCACGCGCAAGCCTTCTATAATATTATTTTTACGCCTACAGTCCTTTTTTACGTTTTTTGCGACATTGACCTTAAGTTTAGCAGTTCCTATCACATTGTACTCTATAACAAGATGTCCTACAGATTATACAGATATCATTTCATTATCTCATTTTTTTTACCAAACTGCTGTTATGAGACAATTTTCTAAGCAACCATGAATTATTTGTGAGGGTCCATCGGATTGAACTGGAAAGTAGGTTTTAGGACTTTTCAATTATTGAAAGACTTCAACATTTAATCTAAAAATGTACCACTGACCTTGGGGGCCAAGATGCTTGAAAAGATAATGTAAAGGCTATTCTAGTAATTCTTCTGCACTGACTTCCAGCTCGAAAAATTCGTTTTTATATAAAGGAAATGTATTAATTGTCTAAATAATAATATTAGCTATATAAATAATAGATTGACTTTAAAACAAACAGAGTATGGCTGATGTATTTACAGTGTAACATAATTTCTTGTAGAATTCGGAGTTACGAGTTTTATTTAGAAACCCGTTTTTTTTTCAATTTAATTTTAAGTATTTTTATTTTTTATTTTAACTAAGTGCCTTATGAACAAGCTTAGTCATTAGTCATGTCAGGCATTTCTTTTTTAAAAACGAATTGCTTCGTAGAAGATCTTTTACTATGCTAAAGGAACCGCTGATTGCAGGACGAGTCCAGCAGGAACATCGTTCATGTCCAGCAGTTTTACTCTAATGGTTGACATGGTGATGATGATGATTATGTTGACTATTTTATATCAATGTCTTATACATCGAAAGACTACTTACTAACTCCACAATAACTAGCTTAATTAAAAAAGATAAATAAAACCATTAATATATTGACTGTTTACATTAAAACCTAGTTGCCTACGCTATTTCAAATATTAGTGGGCCGTAGAAGGCCATATAAATAGGTACAGATATTTTAGCACCTACGACATGATTATAGTTTAATAGAAATGGATATTACATCTTTAATGGAGGGACTTGTTAGGAGTAAGATGAAAATAAGTTTCATAAGGGACCTGTGGCAAAAATAAGTTTTCGTCTGGCACAGTGAGAGCCATGCCACACGGTGCGGTGCAGCGCCGCATCGTGTTTTGCCACACTGTAGAACGTAGTATACGAAGCGGGGACCTAGCCTCCCAGAGCTAAATGGATCCTCCTTCCTTGCGTTTCGCTCAATCGAAGTGCGGTGTGCCTGCGGTATGGCGCCGGAACGCACCGTCTGGCATATCATTGTTTTTATATGCAGGACGCCGCAGCGACGTCACTCAGGCGCCGCGCCGCGACCGCGCCGCACCGTGTGGCTTCACTCTGACGGTAACTAAGGCAATCGTAAGATAAATTGGTTTTTCAGTCGTCAGTGCTCTTGGACTTTTCCTTGCAAGGTAAAGAAAGAAAAGCTCATGTGTCAATAGATTATAGTAATAGCATTGTGGGAAATAGCATAAGATATATTTTGGTACGCGCAATTACCTCAGTTAGGTTTACCCAAACGTATTTTATTAAATGTTTTTAAAATATAATTTTTAATCTTTCTCGTTCTTTTATCTTTGATATACCAATGAAGACAATGAAGGTAGAGACATAGAACCGTCCACTTTCCACGATCCTGAAACAATCGTCTTTCTTCACATCTACAATTCTCTTCATAGGCTTTTGGTTATGGATTCTTTATTTTGACCCTGCGGACCGCATTGTACTGGTAATAATTAATAAATAATTTCTAATGAATTAAAATTATTGGAATTAAGAAGCCTAGATTAACACAAGCCTTTTATAAGCTTCTAACAATAAAAATATACATGTAAGGTTTTTCATGTCACCCACTAAACTTCTATAGTATGTAGCGTGGGTTGCCGGTGTTGTGTAAAGTAGCAATTTAACCTTTTTTAGGATTAACAGTAGTAATATGTAGTAGAAACCACAAACCGTTGATAATGTGGATTTAGGCAACTTTCCAATAATACCAATTTAGGCTTATACAGAAGATTTAAATGCAAATTTTCTATCTTTCGAGATTTCATTGTTTGCCTTTATTTATTGTGACATATTATATTGTAGTCTTTTGTTTAAACTTTACTTAACGAGAAAAAACACATTTGTAGAAATTAAGGCGACTTAGTGGTAGTGCAATGGTTCAAAATTACTTGCAGGTACCAATTAATGTATCTTTGATAAACTTTAGTTATCATGTTTCTATGATACAAATACCATTAGTAGCTGAGTATAGAAATGCGAAAAATAGGCGTTAACACTTAGTGCTCTACTAGTACAGACCAAAGATGGCTGATATTTTCTAAAGTATTTAAATGTCGAGATTATTATTATAATATTTATTGTAACGCACCATCTGACCTCAACTTGCCTTTTCGGCAAAGAAATGAAAGCGAATTAGTGAAATGAAAGACCGCCTAATTGTACCAATTTTATCTTTTTCTTTATTACAAATTTAGCTAGGTGTGTATCTTTAATAGTATTAGGCTGAGAGTCCGTGGTCATTTGCTCAGTCTGTCGATTTTCTGGGGCGACTTATAAAAGTACAACCGCGAAGTGACTCATTTGCTTTTCGGTTACAGCTTGAAAGTTGCCGGTTCCAACTAGAGCGGCATAATGGATACGACTACCAGTTGCTTCGCTCCAGGGTAACATTAGGCTCGGTGCTGTAATATTATATCGAGCTACAATAAAAAACGTAGTTCTCCTACACCTATAATTATTTTGACCAAACTTTGTTCAATGTTAAATAGAAGTCAAACTCCAGACATGAATCAACTATAATGTACTTGATAGCCAAATTTAGAGATAAATATCTAATTTTAATGACACATAAGAAAAAATGATTATGGCCAAGGAATAATTGTTATTATGCGATTGTTTAATATGTGGATAATAATACTATAATTACGATTAGGTATGTATAACATATATATATATATATATATATATATATACATACCTATATACATCGTAATTATAGTATTATTATCCACATATTAAACAATCGCATATATATGTAACATATATATATATATATATATATATATATATCTATATATATATATCTATATATATATATTCAGACGTATATTTAAAAAAATATTATACAGGGCGGAATTTCCAGAGCGTAGCTGGAGGGAACGTACTCTAAACCCAACTGAAGATAGAAAATTTTACACATAGGAAAATTTTCTTTATTATAAAAAAGACGCAAAAGTGTATTTTGGTTCCAACTAGGTCGGCATAGAGGACGTGACTATGCCGCTAAACCCATTGCAATTATTTAACTGTACTAGCATTTCAGCTTAACATCAGGCGGGGTGCTATCATATGTCGAGCGAGCCACAACCAAAATTATAAAATAATATATTTTTGATAAGACCTGCCACACCCGGTAATTAAACCGACTAAAATCCAATTTAAAAAACCTACTAATAAAGGAAAAAATATATTCTGTAGGACCTACTTTTATGACACGAATCTGTTACCTTTACTGATCCTTTCAGTTACAAAAATCCACCTGTATACTTATATTAAGAACAGAAATTGTTTGAATAAAATAAACTAATTTAAACGTACGCAATATAAATAACAATAACTTATTTTAAAGTACTCATAGATATGCATAAGATAAATAAAAGGGGTCGTGTCGATATTGTCTGTTCTCTAATATTATTTGCTATAATGGTGGGGCCATTGTATACAGACAGTAGTACTGATTCAGGGCTTACTTCAGAACAAACGACCACCAAATGCTGGTTTCCTAACAAGACAGTCGATTGAAAATATGATGAGAGACCGATAAATAGTACCACTAGGCGACTGTGACCTAGTGGTAGGTAGATAAATGGTCTCACAAACCAAGAGCTCCAGATTCAAAAACCAATCCCAGTACCACAATGTACCTTTCTATGATACAACCCTAAGTTAAGTAAGGCACACGTACTGTAATGAAAAATAATTGAGTAAACAAAAAAATATAAACATTTTAAAAATATAATACGTTTTTTTATTGTGACTCGACATCTGACTTCGACTTGCCTGATTGTAAGCATGATGGAAGTCCAAGAGTGCGACGACTGAAAAAACTGAGACAGTTTACGGTTGCCACAGTTGCCGTCACTATTTTTTTTTTTTTTTTTTATTGTGACTCGACATATGACAGCACCCCGCTTGATGTTAAGCCAAAGTGTGGTCCATGAATGAATGTCACTGCTACTACAATTTAATAACTGTGAGTAGCAATCACATCCACTATGCCGGCCTAGATGGAACCGGCAACTTACAAGCTGATCCCGAAACGTGACCAAATCACTTCACGGTCTGTATACTTGTAACTGGTGGTACTACCCCGGATCGGCAGACTGGGTACCACTGCCTACCACTCTTTGATAACCAGACCCGAAGCAAATATCCATCTCTTTTTTTTTTTATTAACAAATATTTGCAATATTTAATACTATTAAATATTACAAATAAAAGCTATGAAACAAATGTTTGCTCCGACCGGGGATCGAACCCGGGACTTTACGCGCAACAAACCAGTCGCTAAACCGTTCGTCCACGCCTGTCGTCAACTATGTTGGCCTAATGTTCATTGCGCATCGATATTACAATTGGTTAGTAAAAAATACCGACACAGTTATCAGCCGCCTTCACTACGTGCTGGCCTAGTAATTTAGTGTTTAAAAAAAATCTATCCACGGGGATAGGCAGAGACAATGGAGCGCCACTTACCACGATCCTTACACAACTTCTTAGTGTTTACTAAGTTTAAAACTGTTGTATTGGAAATCTGTTGATATATACAATACAGTTTAGCAACTAGATATCATGATGCAGATATCATTGCTTAACCAATGTTGCTTATCCATATCAATCATTACTCATTGCCTAAGTCGCCTTTACCCACTAAGGTTCAGTTCAGGCAAGTTAAGCTTAGATGTGATAATGATACAAATAATTTTATTTATGTTTAAACATTTATAGTATCTAAACTATTATAGAATAATTTTGGTTGTTGCGATAACTGTAATCCGCATGAACGTAATAAGTGTATTTTATATGTGGCTATGTGGTTGAATATATTGTGTGGTAACGACGACGTTTAGTGTAGTCCTCAACCTTATTTTATAAGCAATATTATACTCAAACATTATGAAAGTTAATAATATTTATCAAACCTAATTATTGCATTTTTTTATCAATCAATCAAATTGTCACGTCTTTTTCCACAGGGATAGGCAGAGACAATAGAGCGCCACTTGCCACGATCCTGACACAACTCCCTCGCTTCCTCACAATTTACAATTCTCTTCATACAAGCTCTGTGGTTATGGGCACTAGGCAACCTAGCTTTCTTGAGGATGTCTCCGATTTGAATAAAAATAATAAAAATTGAAGTGGTATTGAGGTGTTTCGCAAACCAGAAGCTAGAGGGTCAAACTCCTAGCATGTGCCAGTACCGTTGTATACTCGTAATGATATAAGTCTTGAATTTCCTACCTAGTAATTTTTTTGGCGCGTCGTCTTTTTGTCTAACTAACTTAGTCAACTAATGTAATGTATTTGTGGGTAAGTCCATAAACGACGCACCATTGTAAAGGCGTACGTAAGGGACAGGAGTCAGTCGATTGCAAACCATTAAAGAAGTAAAAGCCAATACAGTATTTTATTATGTGTTCCCATCTAATACATAACAATTGGCGACGAGGGAACTTTTACGTGTGTAATTAGTAGTGGCAATATAATACGGTGTAAATTTGGCATAAAGATATTATATTGTAATGGCTACCGGGAACACGATGATTGGCGGCAACTTTATATTCGACCATCGAGCACAAGATTGGAACATTTTCAAGAGTCGGCTAGTGCAATTTTATCTGGCGAATAATATAAACGAAGAAACAGATAAATCGGCAGATCGGCGGCGAGCAATTTTATTAACTTCCTTTGTGGAGGGTACCTATCGTGTGGCAAGAGATTTGGCGTTCCCTACTTCGCTCGAAGAAATAAGCTACACGGAGATTGTCGCCAAGCTCGATAATCATTTTGGGGCGAAGCGAAACTGTTTCGCCGAAAGGTACCATTTCTATCGAGCACAACAGCGTCATGATGAGGAACTAGCTGAGTGGGCCGCGCGAGTGCGTGGTTCAGCGCAGTTCTGCGAGTTTGATAATCTCGAGAACATATTAAGAGATGCATTCGTACTCGGCTTAGAAAATCCTAAGGAAAGGGAGCTGTTGTTCGGAGAGGATGTCAAAAAGCTGACGTTCTGCAGGGCGTTGGAGATGGCGCAGGGCATAAGATGCGCGCACCGTGCGGCAGCTGTAAGCGCGGCAGGGCCGCAGCAGGTGCAGCTGCCGCCGCCGGAAGCGGTAGCCGAGGTGTTCAGCGTACGAGGAGCGGGCGCCAGCGTTCGCAGTCCGGTGGAATTAGTGAAGTGTTCAGTGTGTGGTTATAAAAATCATTTAAAAGAAAAGTGTAGATTTAAAAATTACAACTGTTCAAAGTGTAATATAAAAGGTCATTTAGCAAAAATGTGTAAAAAACTATTTAAAGACATTAATTGTTTGGATGTCAATAATAGTGAGTTGATGCAAGGTAATATTTTTAACATTCGATGCGTTAACGGCGAACCGATGCAACAAGTTGTGTCTATAGGAGGTAAACATTTATTATGTGAAATAGATAGTGGTAGTGCGGTCTCTGTTATGACTTTAGAAACCTATAATAGTTATTATAAAAATAAACATGAACTTAAACCCTGTAAAATCAAATTAAATTGCTATAACGGTAGTAAAATTTATCCACGGGGATTTTTGTCAGTGCAGGTTGTTTATGAAGGACAGGCGCATTACTTAAATGTTTATGTTATAAATAGTTATGACTCACCGGCACCGCTGCTCGGTCGAGATTTTATTTGTAAGTTTAATCTTCAATTGTGTATTAATTATTATGATACTAATGAGTATAAAGTTAATATAAATACATTAAAAAATAAATATTCTGAAGTTTTTAAAGACGAATTAGGTTGTTTTAATAAATATAATATTCATTTAAAATTAAAAAATAATTCTGAACCTATATTTTTTAAACCGCGGCCGGTGCCACTCGCGTTACGTACTAAAGTCGAATTAGAGTTAAATAGATTAGTGGAGCTGGGTATTCTAGAAAAAGTTGAATTTTCTCGCTATGCTACCCCTATAGTTCCCGTTCTTCGCCCTGATGGTAACATAAGAATATGTGGCGATTATTCGGTAACTTTAAATAAAAATTTGTTTATTGATAATTACCCGTTGCCTCGTATTGAGGAATTATTTTCTATACTGCACGGAGGGCAGGAATTTTCAAAATTAGATTTGTCTCGCGCGTATAATCAATTGTGTTTAGATGAAGAATCCAAGAATTTAACATGCATAAACACACATAAAGGGTTATACCGTTATACACGTTTAGTGTTTGGTTTATCGAGCGCTCCGGGTATATTTCAAAAAACTATTGAAAATTTATTAAGCGGAATCGAGGGCGTTTGTGTTTTTATTGACGATATTCTAATTACGGGACCATCGCGAGAAATCCATTCAAAAAGATTAGAATTAGTGTTAGAAAAATTAAAAGATGCCGGCCTTACGTTAAAAGCGGATAAGTGTGAATTATTTAAAAAATCTGTTAATTACTTAGGGTTCACTATAGATAAAAGTGGCCTGAGAAAGTCATCAGAAAAAATTAAAGACATTCTTAATTGTACAATTCCTAAAAATGTGTCTGAATTAAAATCGTTCTTAGGCATGGTGAATTATTATCGCTTATTTGTACCAAATACATCTAGTATTTTATATTCATTAAATAAATTATTAAAAGATAATGTGAAATGGGAGTGGGGCCCTCAGCAAAGATATGCTTTTAATAAAATTAAACAAGAGCTGGCGTCGGACCGCGTGTTGGCGCATTATAATCCAGAAGCGGTCACCATACTGACTGTAGATGCGAGTCCTACTGGATTGGGCGCCGTGTTAGCACAGCGCCAAGTGGATAACACCGAACGGGTGGTTGCTTATGCGTCACGATCGTTGTTAAAAAGTGAACATAATTACGCGCAAATCCAAAAGGAAGCAACATCTATAATATTTGGAATAAAGAAATTCCATCACTATCTTTACGGACGATCTGAACCTTTTATATTACGCACCGACCATAAGCCCCTAGTTTCTATTTTTGGTAATAAAAACGGTGTACCAGAATTAGCAGCTAATAGGTTACAAAGATATGCATTGTTTTTAGCAGGTTATAACTTTAAAATTGAATACATTAAAAGTGAAAATAATGTTGCTGATTTTTTGTCTCGCTCAAACCCACCCATTAGTATGCAAGAAACAAAATATACAGATGAGTCATCATACATTAACTTCATTACAAATAATATTCCCGCGTTATCTATTAAGGATGTGGTTCAACACACAAATAAGGACGCTACCTTAAATAAAGTTATGACTTATATAAGTAAAGGTTGGCCGCGTAAAATTATTGATAAATCATTATCACCATATTTTTATTGTAGGTTACAATTGACCGCTGAAAATGGTTGCGTTATGCGGGGTCATAAGGTGGTGGTTCCTAAAACTTTACAAAAGCGTTTGTTAAATGAATTGCATAGTTCGCATTTTGGCGTAGTCAAATGTAAAGCTAACGCGAGAGCGTATATGTGGTGGCCCGGTATAGACAGGGATATTGAACAAATGATAAGCAACTGCCCGACCTGTACGGCGCTGCGGCCCAGTCCGCCGCGCGCGCCGCTCGCGCCTTGGCCGTACCCGGATGCTCCATGGGAACGCGTACACTTAGACATGCTAATGATAAATGGAAAAAATTATTTAGTAGCGGTTGATGCACACTCCAAGTGGGTGGAATGTTTTTTTATGAATAGCACAGATACGCGCAATATACTGGTTAAATTAGATTATTTATTTTGCAAATTTGGCTTAGTGAGGACGTTAGTGACAGATAACGGTTCTAATTTCACATCTTTTGAATTTGAAGAATTTTGCAATAGTAACGGTATCAAACATTTAACAATTGCTCCATATCAGCCACAATCCAATGGTCAGGCAGAAAATTGTGTCAAATTGATTAAAAAGGGTATTAAGTCCATTTTAGCTCAAAATACCAATTCCAATCAATTTCAATTGTTTTTAAATAAATTTTTATTCGATTATAGAAACACCGTACATTGTACCACTAAATTCACACCAGCTCAGCTTTTCTTAGGTCGTAAGTTACGCACTAGACTAGATTTGTTGCATCCGTCACGTAATACCAGTATAGTAAACAATGCTCTGCATCAACCCATATTGTCGGCAGCCAATAATAATGTTACTAACCAACAGATCTCACAATGTGTATATTTTCGGGGGAAAAGGAATATTAAATTCACCAAAGGAGACGAAGTGTGGATAAAAACATTTTATAATAATGGTGCAAAATTCAAATGGAATAAAGGTGTGATTAAGGAAACGATTGGGTCTCGACTTTTCATGGTGTATGTGCCCGATTTGAACATCACAGTAAAGAAACATGCAAATCAAATATGGCCATCACGAGTCCCAGCTGATGACGTCACGAGCAGTATTAGCAGTGCGGTGCGGCACAGGCATGATAGCGAGTGTGATATACCAGTGCAGAGCAGAAGCGACAGCCAGGGTGATGGTGACGAAAGCAGGAATCCCAACATTGATTTGTCTACGTCGCTGACTTCACCAGAACGATCACAACCTGAGGAAGCTACATTCCTAACACCCGATGGCACACCTATACCTACTGATGAGAGTTCCTTTACGGAGTCAAGCATTGATGATGATTCTATTTATCTCTCTCCCTCTGATGTTACACTGACTGATGAGACAGGGAGTGACACCGGCAGCGATGACACTGTGGTCGAACAGCGACCCGTCACCGAGACCATTGTGAGGTCTAGACCGGTGAGAATAACTAGAAATGTAAACCCTAATTATAAGACTTAATAATAGTAATTAGATAGTAATAGTAATTGTAGTTAACTTTAAGTAATGTTTAATGTAGGTTTTATGTTTTAGTTAATTAGTTAATTAGTTTGTATTATGTATATAGGTGTATGTCTTAGGTTAATGGGGGAGGAATGTAATGTATTTGTGGGTAAGTCCATAAACGACGCACCATTGTAAAGGCGTACGTAAGGGACAGGAGTCAGTCGATTGCAAACCATTAAAGAAGTAAAAGCCAATACAGTATTTTATTATGTGTTCCCATCTAATACATAACAACTAACTAATCCTTATTTTTCATATGTTGTAACTTTAAATCCTTTAAGTGAAGCGTTAAATACCTCTGGCGACTGGGGGAGCCGTAAATTAAGACGTCGGTACTTAAGGAGACTTTCAATAGGAGGTCAGATGTTGCGTCACAAAAAAATAAAAAAGACCGCACTTCAGTCTCCAGCTTATTATTATATAGACGAGGTGCTGTCATATAAGTATGACGAGAAAAATAAAAAATGTTTGTAAATACCTATATACTTTAAACAAAACTACGGCGTAAAATACAAAAATTATTATGTATATTTTACAAACGATATTTGTAAAACACACCTTCTATGTAAAGTTTAACAATTTGCATCCATTTACGGCTTTTCCTCTATGAATACAAAACAAATAGATTCCTCGTCGCACGAAACAAGTGTTCGTCGCCTCACAGAAAGCCGGTTATACTTTAAATAAAATATAAATACGACCGGGAATAGTAGATGAGCTCACACGATGCAAAAAGCTAATTTAATTAATTGCAGAACAGAAAAAAACATCATTAATTACGATGAAGTAAGTTAAATGAAATTAATCTCAACTCTAATGGGTTTGGCGTGATATGGCTGAATGAAGATTATCTGTTTGATTTATTCCCGCATTAATAATTTTAAGGCAGGCGGTGGTGCCCAGACTGCCAATCCAGGGTCGTACCATCATTAACAAGTGAACAAACCGTGAAGTAACTTAGTCGCGTTTCGGAATCAGCTTGTAAGTTGCCGGTTACAACTAGCCAGACACAGTGGATGTGACTGCTACTTGTATTTATTTAACTGTAGTAGCAGTCGCCTAAAGACTACAAGCCTTCACATCAGGCATACTTCGAGCCCCAATAAAAATAAAAAAAGGTTTAAAGATTTATTAATTTATTGAGAGGATGTTGTAAAATCAGCAAATCGACTTTGCGTGTTTAACGTGTAAATAATTGAACGCCGATTGAACGATAGAGGAACGAGAGAATCGACTTGTGTAAGTGTTTTATTTTCATTGCGCTTCAAAGTGCATAATGATATAAATCTAACTCTCGGAGAGATCAATAAAATAATAAAGGGAAGCGTATAGAGGTTGTCATCTCGCAGCGAACATATCGTTGCATCGGCGACGGGCGTCCAGTTGCGGATTATGACATCGCTCGTAATGTTTATGCAAACTATTCGCCCACGCATCATCGGTATGCATCTGGAGCTCCATAGCGATAAATAAGATCACTCCCTGATAGGCCGGTTCTCCCACTGACATCGAATATTTGCGCGACCGCTCCTTGCTCGATAGTCTTATTGACGAAGGACGGTGGCTGCCTTCGCAATGAATATAAAATTACCTAATTAAAAATTCAATTAACATTTGTTTTGTATAGAACGTGAAGTCACTCAGTCACACATTATGAGATTAGCCTAAAAGTTTTCAGATTAGGCCGGTATAGTGGAAGCGATTGCTGTTATTTAACTGTAGTAGCATTCGCATCTATTTATGGACCGTACTCCAGCTTAACATCAGGCGGAGAGCTGTCACGTGCTACAATAAAAAATATTAACCTCACGTGTATAGTATTGTATCGTATAGAATAAAGAGTTAAAAGGAAATCTATATCTGAAGTAAGTAAGTTCAATAAAAGCAGCCAATATCAATGTGACAAATTATTAAAATGGGCGATTAAATGTTTAAAGCGGTTTTTCATCAGTCCCCACCACCTGTGCTCCGGCGCACGAGGCAAAGATTTCCTTACTCGGTCGGACTTGTATCGTTTTCTGACTCGAGTAGCGATCGCGCGCGTCATAAAGGTGCTTCAAATATCAAATTTTCTTAATTACACTTTTCTGAATGAAAAGAGCTTATTATAAGAGTGTTTCTCATTAATTACGTATTGTGTTAATAAGTGCTTCTATTGTATGGCAATAAAGTTGAATATTGCGTGAAAAGCAATATTTTGAGTGCCGGTTTAATCCTAAGGATTTTATTTTATTACAGGTTCGTTTATTTAATTACATCTTTTATATTTATTTTATCATAAAAAGTACATTATATATTAAATGCCAGTTCCTTATTGCGATTGAATTTTACAAGTGTAAAAACAGGATCATTAAAATATATTTTTATGTATATGAAGGTGTAAAATTGAATAAATATTAATTAAATAATTTACTTAAATAAAATTTAAGCTCTAATCCAGTGTTTCCCAACCTTTTTTAGGCGCCACCTAACCTAACCATTTCTAAAATTTTTATGCCCCCCGTACATAATTTTTAACCACTAAAAATTGTTTTGTTCCCTTAAAAAATATAAATGATTACAAGATTTTTTTATGAATTTGCCTTTTATGTTAAATTTGTCACCGTTATCTAGCATTCCATTTAAATAACCCAAAGTGAAAGGGTTAAAGTTGTGTAGAATCCATTTTTAAATTGCCACCCTTAACTATCAAATTGCCCTCCTAAGGAGCGTGGGCCCCACCTTGGGAAACACTGCTTTAATCCTTAAGACGTTAATGATTCTTTATTTCGTTTAAGATTCAAAAATAATATTACTTTGATAATCACACCTCCACCTTCGACTTTTGTTAATTAGTTTGTAGTTATAGAGAAAAAAGAATAGTTATTATTTATCATTACAAATAGTTAATACGTCTGTATAACATACAAAGTTACACACATACATTAATGTATTAAGTAAACAAAGTATGAGACATGCACCTTAACTTAGATTTCCTACTATATTCATGAATATAAAGACCTTCGCTATGACATAAGTTCGCAATAACAAATGTAAATACGGCCATATATGCGTAGGATGACAAGTGGACCTCCACTTTATAATATTATAAAAAAATATATTTATAATGAGGAAATTGACTGTTATTTATTCATTCTTTATTCTTTACGTTATAAATAAATTTAGGTAAAATTAATGTTATTAATATAACGTCTATTTATATCAATCTATTAAATTGTCAAGCCTTTTTTCCACAAGGATAGGCAGAGACAATAGAGCGCCACTTGCTACGATCCTGACGCAACTTCCTATTTATACCACTAATAAAGACTTTTCTAATGCTTTTAGACTTATATTTATCACAGCTTTACTTTTTCTAAGTATAACCTACACTATAACCTTAGTATTGCTTGTCTACTACTGAAAGTATTCGTCCTAATTATTGCTCTTATGTTGTGGGTCAACCTGCTGCAGAATAGTCCGGCAGTGGCTTTGATATCGTTGGCTCTTCTGGCAGTTCCATTAAACCCTTCGCCTACCTGTTGAACTCAGTGGTTGCATCTCTATTTTTTCTGGCGATATTTCATTACTAAACTGACGGAACATATAATAAAAATATTTTAATAAATTATATTATTATTTAAATAGTTAGATAGGATTAAAATTAGTATTTTTTTAGACTTAGTATTTTCTTCATAAATTTTAAATATATTTAATAATAGATTTAAATCATTAAATGTAATTTGATATTATTAATTGTTTATATTAATAAATGCATGATGTAATTGAAAAAACATTCTCGAATATCTATTGCAATTATGAATATATATGTTAAATGTTATGTAAAAATACATAATAGAAATATAAAGATACAAGTTTTTTTTTACAGTGATTACCTATAGACACAATTGTTGTTTGTTTACATTGCTGTTATACATCATAATATTGCATAAATGTGTTTAAAATCGTTCATTCGTGTTATATAGCAATATATTACATTAAATAAGTTGTGCGTTTTCCCGCAATGTCCGGTCACTATTGGTGCGGATATCGTGCCCTACATGCCGATGTATTGCAAAGGATTCCGCTCAAATCAATGCGTAAGAATTATTTAATTAATTGTTACATAAATATTTTTAGATATAAATTCTGTTTACAAAAATAATTTAATTATTTTTGTAAACCAGTCTGCGGGTAGACCGCGTAACTCATTGACAATGTGAATTGGCTTCGTTTTGACAGTTAAAAAACTCCATTAATAATTAATAAGCTTTAAATCAAAATTGCGTCGCGCAACACACCCGAATCGATCAAGAATCGATGTTCATTAACATTAACAGTTCAAGCTCATTGAAACTCATTGTCCAAATGAGCTCAATGAATCAAAGTTGTTTTTGACACTAACAGCGACCGCGTAAGTTTTTGACAAACGGGAATAAATTTTATTTTCATTCCTTTTGAAGTTGCGTGGTCGGCCCCCTGGCTAGGTATATATTTGTAACAAAAAATATAATTAAGAAGATAAGCTGGAGTGCGGTACTATTGGTAAATTATTACTGGTAAATTATTAATAAATTAGCTAGAAAACTTAAAAGTAGTAGTCATTTGTTATTATTTAAACTTATAACCTAGAGATTTCATGTCAACTTACAATAGTAAAACATGATTAAGTATCTCTCTATAAAGGAGGCTTTGATACCAAAAAAGCTAGTAAGGCCAGCAATGTTAAAACTTCATTACGGCAACAATGTATTGTATGTTACTGATATGCCATTCAAATGTCAAAATTATATTTTACAGTGACGTTGATTGGAACAATGTATTCTTGGGAGCACTCAATCAATTTTATGATAATTACAGTAGTTGGGCATTAGTGGTAATTTGATGCTCAGCTTTGATAAGCTTATTTTATAAAGTGTTGATTACTTTTTTTAAATTGTGACTTGACATATGACAGTACCCCGCCTTATCTTAGGCTAGAATGCGGTCCATCAATGAACGTGTCTCTACAGTCAAATCCATTATTCCGGTCAAGTTAAAACGGGCAACTTTTATTTTTAATATTTAATAATTAGAATAAATAATAAAAATATTTGTTGAAAAAAAATAGGTGAATATTAGCTTCGGGTCTCGTTGTTAAAGAGTGGAAGGCAGTGGTATAAAATGGTAATATCTTCTACAATACACTTTATCCAATCCGCCGTTTCTAGGTAGTATCACCACTTATTATTAACAAGACATACTTAGGTTGTTAAGAAAGCTAGGTTGCCTAGTGCCCATAACCATAGAGCTTGTATGAAGATAATTGTGAATGTGAAGGAAGCGAGGGAGTTGTGTCAGGATCGTACGCTGAACAACGGGCGCTCTATTGTCTCTGCCTATCCCTGTGGGGAAAAGGCGTGACAATTTGATTGATTGACATATTAATTTCATATCAAAACGCGACTTACTCGCGTTACGGGATCAGCTTTTAGGCCTTCATGGATGTGACTGCTACTTGCAGTTATTTTTACTGTAGTAGCAGTCACTTGAGAGTGCGATCCTTAAATGGGCATTTAACATCAGGCGGGGTAATAACACATGCTGTGTCACAATAAAAAATATATAAATTTATTTTATTTCCAAAATCTTGGTAGATAAAGGTGCCTCCGGTTCTGGTACCAGTCTTTAATAAATGTACATACTTTTATCGTCCTGTTTCTATGATTCAAGTACTTTCAGTTGCTCACTATAAACGTCTATAAAAATACGTTTACAAAGTATTTTCAAGCTTATTTATTGCCGCACTTTGAGTTTATTCAAAATTAAAACAAAATATTATCTTTAATATCATATTAATATACTTTTTGTTTCATAGTCGACCTTCATTAGTTTATACCGTGTGACCTAATTGTATCAAATATAGTAATGAGTTGGCGTTAATGTAAAAAATAATGTTGACAAGAGGTGCGAACTACTGTACTTAAACTTCCGCAATTAAAATTAGCAAAAAAAACTAATCTCATTTTTAAATATTACTCAATCAAAAGTTCAAATGTTAACTAATGTGCCGTACGAAATAAATACAATATGCGATCAATTAAATATATAAAATATTGTACGGCAATATTCCGCAATATACTCATAATAAACTGCTCTAGGATTTTCCATATAAGAATGAATCGGTAATAGGCATTGCCATTAGATTAAGATTCAACAAAGCGCGCATATATCTAATCGCTTATTGTTTATATTATTTATATATATATATATATATATATATATATATATATATATATATATATATATATATATATAGCATTTGTACTATAGTTACAGTATAGGTTCTTTCAACGTAATCGCATGGGTCCTTTGAGTTTCAGTCGTTTTCTAGATGTCATTAATAAACATTATAAACGGAAATAGAGCAAAAATTACCAATTTACTATATCACATTTCTTTAACTACTGGTTATGAAAGACTACGTGTTTATATGCTCAGGTACAATATCCGCGTATGCCACGGAGAATGGTCTAAGGAGATATTCAACCTTGTTCCACCTCGTCTTTTCACACCTGTGATACCCGCCCAGGTCGAGGAAAGCAGCCGCACTCTCGACCGAATCGGCAGTCAAATTAAAAGGTTCGGAGCGTCGTTTCTGTGTAGAATAATCGTCAATTTTTAGTGTCTGGCATTGACTTGCCTTATTACAAGCAAGGAAAGGTCTAAGAACACCAATTACTGAAAAACAAATCAGTTTGCGATTGCTTCAGTCGCAGTCTCTATGCCAGGTTATACAATGGGGAGAACACGAGGGCTGGTAATGCATACCACTTGTCGATTGTTCGAGAAAGAAATCAATGCCCCAAACTGTTTAGTTTGGACGACATAATGACAATACTCACGCGGTTATAATAGCAGTAAAAAACTCCAAGAGAGAAATGCTAAATACATGAAAAAATACAAGAGAAAAGTGCTAAAATGGACAGATAGAGTAATGACACTGAGTCGATTATTATTGAATCGTGAGAACGAACGCTACAGTCAAAATTTGCTTTCGATTTTTTGTTGAACGATAAATATTGAACAACTACATTCGCCCCAGTGGCGTAGCGTGGCAGGGGCGGAGGGGGCGGCCCGCCCCGGGCGGCATATTTAGGGGGCGGCAAAATTTATAAAAACTAAAATAAATCGTTAAAATTTCAACCTGAAATTCATATTTTTGTTGTACCTATGATTGAAACTCCTAAATAAGGGGGCGGCAAATTTTTTTTCCGCCCCGGGCGGCTGACTTCCACGCTACGCCACTGATTCGCCCCGTGAGAACGCCATATTAGTAGGAACAAAGTTAAAAAGTTCATCAGAACACTATATTATAAGAGCGCGCGGTTCATACGCGCGCTCTTATAATATACTCTTAGGTTGGCATTCCACAGTCGGTCGGACCAAGGTAACCGAGTTTCCTCCCTCACTTCGAAAGCCATTCAAAAAGGGATTTATCAATTGTTTTTGATATTTAGTACTCGTAAAGCCGATTTATTTTGGCCTTGCAATTTCAAATAATTTTCAATAGTGTTTATTATTAAAATATTGTTTATCTTAAGGATGAAATAGAGATGATTCAAAATAATGAAAACATACGTTTTTAACCTATTTAATTTGATTAGAGAATATTATTTATCAAAAAAGAGACGTGAACGTGAAGAAAGCGAGAGATTTATGTTATCATTGTCTTCTTGACCCGGGATATCCTAAAACTCGACTAGTCTCACCGGAGAATGCGCAGCAGCGTCCTCTTAACGTTCGGTGAGTATACTGCGATCCCGAAGCCGTCTACCAAGAAAGGGGATTATGGCAACCCCTCCCCCATTATGAACGACAAAATACCAGTGGGTGCAACTAGTATCTTGTCGTTTGGAATGGGGAGGAGGCCTATGTTCAGCAGTGGACATCTTCCGGCTGATGATGATGATGTCTTTGTCTGACAGTTTAGTAAGTTATTTTTTCTGAATGTTACTTGCGAATTATTATTTAAACTATTATTATAAATATAATTGACAAAAAATGAATATAACCTAGGTACCTAGGTCTCATTAAATAATTAAGTATTATGTGATATCGAAATGAACAACCGCAATTTCAAAGACAAACCACAAAATACTTTAATGATTGTAATATTATATCTTGTTACTAACGTTTAAGATACAAGATTAGGAAATAAAATAATTTAAACGATTATCTTTTTGCTGTTTCCAAGAATATTTCAATAATGAGATGTAGTTATTTTATACGACAAGAATTTTATTTTTATTATTATTATACATTTCTATACCAAGCTACTTAAGTGCTTGTATCATAGAAACAGGACAACCAAAGTACATATATCAAAGATACATTGGTACCGATGAGTGGTTTCAAACCCGTGCCACTAGGCTTACGTAGCGATTGCACTGCCACTACACCATGGTCGCCTTAGAATGTTATTTCTTTTGCCATATATTTTTAAAATATGTAAATATTCATATATTTTCAGAATATGTAATATAAAAATATATGTGATATCTTCAACTTGAATTTTTAAGCATCATACCATTTCAGGCGATCGTGGTTTAGTGGTTTTTATATTTTCATGCAAACTCCGCTCGGTTCAAAACCACTTGCCGGTACCAATTTATATTCGATATTAATGTACTTTCGTGGCCCGGCTTCTATGATACAAGCTAGTTTAGTATCTTAGTTTAGAAATGCAAATTAAAAAAGAATAATGCTAATTATATTCCTAACCAATCGTAGGGTATCTAATTTACAAAATGTTGTATTTTTTTAACATAGCTTACATCAATTTCTTTCATTTCCTTATTCACTATTGTACTTGATTTTAACTTGTTAAAAGACTACCTTTGGCAACATTATAACTCTTAATTTTTATTTCAGGACATAAGTCTTTAAGTAAAAGCTTATAAAACAATTAGTTGTTCCGTGATTTGTATGTACAAAACTATACACAAAATTGCATTTAAACAACAAATGTACTTGAATCGTCTGTTAAAATGATCACATTTTTTATAGAGCTGCAATAATTAGATGTATCCGGTAATGACGCAGCTATTTAGATGTTAAGTTGACTATGGATTATTGCACATCATATCCTATTAAACAACACGTCAGAGCTGTAAAGTAACTAGGAAAGTTCTTAGAAAATGAAATAAACTATGTTTACTATTGAGAAGTATTATTTAATGCATTGCGTTTCGGTGGTTCGTTGGGATAAGAGCCGTTACTCACTTCCTTGCAATAATACTAGACGTAATTTTAACATTCCTTCTTTTTATTTTAATTTTAAAATCTTCTTGCTAATGCAGACTTTGATCAGAAGAGGGAGGCACTTACTCGTATATCCTATCATGGACTGCGGTCTAGCTTGAGTTCAAGTGGTGTTTGTTACGCTATTAAAATAAAGGTCATTATTATTGCAAGTAGGTAAATAGTTATTTTATAATGTGGTTTACAACGTAAAATGCATAAACATTATAAAAATTCAAGGCCCGTGATGTAGTGGCAGTGCAATGGTTACGCAAACCGATGAGCCCGAGTTCGAGACGACCCACCGGTACCAATGTATCTTTGATATATGTACTGTTTCTATGATACAAGCACTTTAGTAGCTTAGTATAGAAATGTATAATAATAATATATAAAGAGGTATAGAAATAGATGCAATTGCAAGGTAACCATAGAGCTTGTATGTAGAGATTTGAGGATTCGAGGAAAGCGAGATTTGCAGCGTTTCAATTAGAGATATAATATAATCTTCTGGGCTTTCCCCGTTTTATATTTTTTTTATTTAGTCTTCAATTAATTAGAGAGCGTTTTCTGACATACTCAGATACACTTCGGAGACATCCTCAAGAAAGCTGGGTGGCTTTTTTGAGGATGTTCATACAAGCATTACGATTAGTGCCCATTAACCGTAGAGCTTGTATGAGAAGAATTGTGGATGTGAGGAAATTGTGTCAGGATCGTGGCAAGTGGCGCTTCTTTTTCTCTGCCGTGACAATTTAATTGATATATATTATTTTATTGTGATTTGACATTTGACCTCGACCCGCCTGATGGTAAGCAAGAGTGCTAACGAATGAAAAATTCACGAATCATTTCACGGCTGCCCCAGTCGCCGTCACTATGCCGGCCACTATATAAAAAAACATGTTCTTATAAAGTGTAGCAACAGGTAATACTACTTTAAATAAAGTCTTTTTTATTTTAATAGTAACTATTAATGTAGACGATTCAATGGAGTGTTGGTAAAAACTGATTCGTACGTGATCGTTGATGGCCGTTGGGGCTTGCGACCTCCGGGACTGGTGCAAACTTCACCGCACTATTAGCCTTTGTTTTTGTTATATACAGGCTTATAATAATGTAAGGTTGACACAAAGCTGTAAAAAAATATCCTAGCCTACATTAAACAAAAATTACAAAAATATTAAATCCGTTTTTTAAAGGAAGTAAGAGTGTTATGCCTGGTTCGTAAAAAGTGGTTTTCCGTTATCTCTGCTTAATTCTATGTGAATTAAGAATACTATGATACTATGATTATAGTATACGAATTTTTCATGCATATTGAAAACACGAACACTGAAACATTAAAACGCCTACAGATTATTACTTTGAATTTGGACGGATCGTTGTCATTTGCCTCCGGTCTGCCGATCCGGGGTAGTACTACTTTTAAGTGTACAGACTGATTGGTCACTTAGTCGCTTTTCGGCATCAGAAAATTGACCATTCTGACTAGGCCGGCATGTGGATGCAATCCCGGAACCGCAAAATGACGACTAGCTGTCTGCCTATCACTATTAATATGTAAAAAAAAAAATAGTAATTCTATTTAAAAGTAAAAAAAATGTCCTAATTTAAAAATAACATCCAATTGCATCTTAAGAACTCTGTAAGCACCATGAATTTTCTTTAATTGTAACCCTATAAAGTAAGTTAAAGTTCTCATGCCTTCTACATCGTGATATCATTATTCCTCACACGCATTTTGCATGGGTTTTACTTAGCCAATGTCAAGTTAATGTCGTTTGCGTTGCTATGTCAAGGGCAACAAATTATCCCTTTAAGAAATAAAGCTGCTAATGGAAGTACCCGCAAGAGACAATGGGTCTTTAAACAGTACATAATGCTATATGTAAATGATATTGAAGTAGTTTTTTATATCAATCAATCAAATTGTCACGCCTTTTTTTTATGGCGATAGGCAGAGACAATGAAGCGCCACTTGCCACGATCCTGATGCTACTCCCTCGCTTCCTTCACGTGTGTTGTTTTTTTATATATATTATATTAATATAAATTACAATTTAAATATTTTTGCATGAAGTGGTTTGAGTTTGACATCGTGATATTGATGTTTGTTATCAATACGTAAGCACGACTTTCCTATTTTTATGACTTGTTTCTTTTATTCGTTATAATTTCAATATGTGAAACCTAGTTAATTTTTAATGAAATACAAGTATTATTTACTTTTAGGCGGTATTAAGTTCGCCGGGTCAGCTAGTAATGAATAAGTTTATTTAAAAAAATGTTTATTTGTTACATATATCTATTAGTTATCAAATATTGTATAAGCCGGCATAGTGAATGCGACTGCAACTTGCAGTTATTTAACTTCAGTTATATAGTTATTTTTATAACAGTTTTTTCTATTCAAGGATCGTACTTTACCTATATTTAATTGCTGAAACAATTAGGTTTTATTTGAATATCATGTCCTCAAACGAGGTTGCAACAAACGAGGTGCTGTCATATATCCAACCTAAATAAATAAATTAAATTACCAAAAGAAATGATTAAAGCAAACCTAATTAGCTTGGTATTATCACTTATGCACTTACATACACAATTAGTTCTAGACTAAGTGGATTCCTGACAAGACGCAATGAAACAATTAAACCGCAAAACATCAGACGTCATTATAATTCTCGTATTCTATTTCAATAGAACAACATAATTTAGTTTTTTTCTTACAAAACAAAAACATCAAAGTAACGATGAAGTATCGATGTAAAGACGTCGTCCTTGAAGTTGGTCATCAGTTTACTAACAAAAAGCAGCCATTAATTGCAAGGAATACAAATAGAAGACAAAATTAATTACTTTTGGTCACTTAGCACGATTTAATCAATAGCGTAATTATTCTCGTCATGGAGCAAGGTCCCGCATTTGTCAGACGATACAATGTAATGCAATTAAAGTAAATTACAACTGTTTAAAAGCATAACTCGAACAAATGAGTACTTAGATGATGAAACGCTGCCAACAAACGTGGCCTAACAACTAACCCACATATGATTATAATATTTAAAACAAATCGACAGACTACTTTGCAATGTCGTTACTACGAATGTTAGTTGTGCTATGCGCGTGCTCAGTTCCCACGGTGGTGTTAGCGATAACCATCATTTGTTTTTGTGTAATAATTAAATTAAACTTTAAATACGACCAATAGAGTTCATTTTAGTTTTGTGTAAACTGAAGATGCAAAGCTAAACAGTCGTCGTGTATCATAAATTGATGAATAGAGATGACATGAGCTCGTCGCAGACTTTTATGTAATATTTTGACGTAATAAGTCACTTGACTAAATAAACATGTACGAAGAGGCAATATTTTGTCATTTCAAGTTATGCAAAGTGTAATTTAACTTATCACTTAATTAAGTTTATATAAAGATGTTTAGTTCATATGTCAGAAGTCAATGTTCAAAGGTTGGTCTAACAGAATTTCAATAAAATAATTTGTTTTGAATAATTTAATTTATTTGTTTATTGCTTATACAAATAAATTAATGTGCGAAAAAGTTATGTTATGAAGTCATACCTGATTTCATAAAATTTAAGTATGTATTTTCATAAATCTTTAATAATTAAATCTTTAATTGCTTTAACACTTTAGTAAAAATAGTTTGGTTATAGTAGTATTGATTCTATAAACAAAAAAATAAAGTTATAGATAATGCATACTATAAGTTAAGTTATCAATAGAGTAAGCCGCAGCCTGACTGCAAAAAAAGCCTCGGAGCCATCGTGGGCTTTTTTGTCACATTCACTGTTCCGGCCTAATTGGAACCGGCAACTTACAAACTGATCCCGAAATACGAATAAGTCATTCACGGTCTGTGTACTTTCAAGAAGTTGTACTACTCCGAATCGATAGACTGGGTACCACTGCTTTTGAAACAACGGATAAAATAAACGCGACAAAAAGCAGCAAAAATCTTTTATTTTCTAAACAATGTTAGTGTAAACACTTTGAAAATATTATTGAATACAATTAACCAATCAATGAAATTGTCAGCCTTTTTTTCACAGGGATAGGAAAAGAAAATAGAGCGCCACTTGGTACGATCCTGAAATAACTCCCTCGCTTCCCTAACATCCACAATTCTTTCCAACAACCTCTACGGGTATGAGCACTGTGCCCAAACCATCGAAGCATTCCTTTGTGAATCCGTGTCACTGTCTTTCTTCAGCCACATCTATCGCACACTGTGGTAATTCTCATTTTGTCCTGAATACAACATTTTCCAAAATATCGTTTCCTTCAAATAATGATACATTTATTTTTACTTGTTCTAATTACAAGTATGTTATTATTAATAGTAATTTTGTCATTGCTTGTAGGTAATATTATTATTCTCGAGTACCTAGGATAATAATAATAATTGTTAGGTGATTTAAAGGTGCCAGTTATGGTGAAGGGTCGTCATCTGACATTTCCACCTGTATTATGTAAGGTATTCTCGTGACTGGCGCATCCGACGATTATTATTCGACCATCAGCATTGCATTAGTGCATCTCGAGACTCGCTCGGCTGTCCAATGCCAAAATACAACAAGCGACTTCGTTTATATTTATATGACATGATCCAGTCCAGACTACCTGATTTTATAATCAAAATCAATAAAAAAGTTCACAAGCCTTTTTCCTAAATGGATAGGCAAATAGGAGACAATAGAGCGCCACTTGCCACGATCCTGATACAACTTCCTAGTTTCCCTCACATCTACAAATTACTTTATACAAGCTCAAACAAATTAATCAAATTGTCACGTCTTTTTCCCACAGGGATAGGCGCCACAATGGAGCGCCACTTGCCACGATTCTGACACAACTCCCTCGTTTCCCTCACATATACAATTTACTTTATACAAGCTCTATGGTTATGGGCACTAGGCAACCTAGCATCTTGAGGATGTCTCCGATTTGGTCGGCAAATGAAAAGCTCTATGGAATTTATAAATCTGGTGTTGATGAATGCGTTAAATGAGGCAGACCTAGGAGGGTGTTTTCCGACTAAATCGGAGACATCCTCAAGAAAGCTGGGTTGCCTAGTGCCCATAACACAGAAATATATCAAGAGCCCATAACAAACCTTGATATATTTCTGTGGCCCATAACCATAGAGTTGTATTTTCATCTGGCATATAATTATTGTTTTTTTATATTATTTATATAAAACCTTTTTTGATTAGTTAGCAAGCAACTAAGACATTTGTTTTCTAATTTTTTTTCCTATTGAAATCAGTTTTAAGAAATGTATTAGCTTCACATACAGCTGGTATTTGTTCTGTATTATCTCCAGCACTTTTCAGTCTTTGGCATTCTTGGATCTCCCCTTGTTTACCATCAGGCATGTCATGTCGAGGTCAAATGTCGAGTCACAATAAAAAGGTCTGTATTTTTATTGTAGACATCCGAGTCACTGGTGCACTATTGTATTAACGCCAGTACATGTTGTGTATTGAATCATGCATTTTAAATGCATCCTAGATTGAGAATGGAATTACGTTTTGATACTGTATTACGGTATAAGTGGAATTCTATACAACTCATACAAGTTAGGTTCTACGAGTCGTATGTCGTCTTTTGTTGAAGTTACTTTACGTTTAGCTTTAGATAATTTAGAAAATTAAATCTTTATAATTTATACTCATCATCATCAGCCAGAAAGCGTCCACTGCTGAACATATGCCTCCCCCTTAGAACGCCATTTCGAACGACAAGATCGACAAGCCAGTTGCATCCACCGGTTATTCGTGGCTTTCACTATGTCGTCAGTCCACCTAGTGGGAGGCCTACCTACGCTGCGTCTTTCGGTTCGTGGTCTCCACTAGAACCTTTCTTCCCCATCGGTTGTCGGTTCTTCGAGCGATGTGGCCAGTCCACTGCCACTTCGTAATTTATACTCAACTGGATCAGTAAGACTAAAAAAAAGACTTAATTAGACTCTACATCTGTTAGTAACTATAGACAACTGAACAGCTGTAATTTTAAAATGAGATTCAAATTGGACTTTTCTCATAGTAACCAATTCAGTATAAAAACCAGTCATTGTCACTATGCCAGCCAGATGCCTTGTTAAACTTCGTTTTAAAGGATCTAATGTTATAAAATGGGGATCATATGGACTTGTTATTATTCCATTTGTTTAATGTTCGAAACGTCGCGCCGAACCATTTAGTTTGGCTACCGATTCAGGCAACAGAATGCGGATGCCACCAGTGCAGGCCGGTATTACGGGAGTTTTAGGACGAGGTGGAACAAGGTTTAATATTATAAGTAATACAGTGGCAAATAAGTAATAATGCAAATAAAATTAAATATAGATGTCAATAATAGAAAACATTAAAGAGGAGGGTCCATCAGGCTCAACCTTTCTTCTTTGTTAGGTAGATACCCTCCATTTGGGAACTATAACAACATTTCACGATGAAGGTTTGTGCAAAATATTTGTTTTGCATTAAATAAGGATCAACATTTTAAATACAAAAATGTTCATCCCAATAAAATTCGAAAAAAGGTATTGACATAAGTAATGTTTGTTCAGGATATGAACAAATTAAAGTATAGCTGCCAAAAACATTTAGTTTTTATTTAGACCATTTGTTCACTGAAAATCAAAACTGCATCAACATCATTGTAAATTGTCACGGCCATTTATGAATCTCTTTTAGAAATTTCTACATATGCACAATAGTAAGTAGTTTAGTGTACATAAGGTCTAAGATGAATAATTTCTGCCGTTAAATACATACATTCCAGGTAGTCTAAAGTAAATAAAACTAAAATGTTAAGAACTTCTACTAACATTTCTGCCTGGTATGGCTCTACCAAGTATCTTCTCAATGCCCTAGATTTATTGCAGCGCCAAGCTGTGCGAAATATAGGTGCAAAGAAATTGTGGAAGTGAATAAAACGAGAGGATCACAGAAAGGGTATTGATGATTAGCAAGAGCAAGAGGCTGAGTTCATAATCGAAGACAAACTTTTACTACGGTGAGCAAGTGAGGAATTCTAGTTTCAATTTAGACGTCAAATGTGTACTTTGGAAATTCTACCAAATCAAATTGTGACGCCTTTTTCCCACAGGACAATGGTGCGCCACTTGCAATAAAAATAATTAAGTCAGAAATATATCATAAACTTTCAGATAAAGCACAAAGAGAATAAGAGGTAAAGGAGCTCCCAAAAATTAATCGTTACTTTATTGTGTCGATAAACCGGATAAGTTTATTTCGTCATATTGTTTTTTTGGTTCGTTGTCCATAAATAAAGAGCCCACAATCCCCATTGTGTGTGAGATCTCTCATGCATAATTTATCGATATTCGATCTTGATATCGGTAAGATTTCGTAAACAGATTGTCCATACAAATGTTTGGTCGGTCATACACAATCTTTTAAACATAATGATTGTTTTATTATGATATATCTTTATGATAAGTATGGCCTAATATTTTCGTATTTGTATTGACTTCGAAATATGACCACACACTCTCTTGGTGCCGTAATTTTTTTTTGAGAAGCCAATAATCTCGTTCCTTCATTGTTTTTTTATTAGTCGCACAGGTCAGGGATGCATTCAAATTCTGTTGACCGATTCATTAGTCGACCCATGTTATAGCAGCCTATTCGTTTTTCCTATAGGATTGGATCCTTTAAGCGAACTCGAACTCTCTGGCCGGCATAGTGACGGCGACTGAGGCAGCCGTGAATAAACTCGGTTTTCTCAGTCGTCTTCACTTTTGGACCTCCTCTTGCTTGGATCAAGCAGGTCGAGGTCAGATGTCGTGTCATAAAAAAAATACTGTTAAATAACCATACAACATATATCTTTATATACAAGTACACAAATATATTTTTATTATAATTTATAAGGTAAATATTATAACTGCACTCTAGTTTAACATCAGGTGGGCTTTTGTCATATATTAAGCTACAAGAAAAATGTATAAAATTATACCAAACTATATAACGTTACCAATTAGATTAATTGTTTACTTAAAATGTATAATTAAGGTTTGCAACAAGTGAGTGAACGTTGAATTTTTAACTTAAATTAACACAGAAACAACCTTCATGCTTAATTAGTTACTGAACCTATATTTAACGCTATTATTGCAGAGGATACTTACAACGTAGTTTTTGTGCGAATAAAATACTTGTTGCGCAATCCTGGTTAGGAAGTACTAATTTAAGGCTGTTATGCTTTATTTATTATGACTCGACAGATGACAACAGTCCGCTTTATGTTAAGCTCAATTGCAGTCTATTAATAAAAGCGACTGCTGGTACAGTGCTATGATATTGAGTCAAAACAAAAAATAGAAAACAATGTACTTAACATTAGTTGAATTAGAGAATTTAAAAAAAGTTTTTATATTTAAATTTAAAAATATAATAACCATCCTATAAATAACCAACCGTATTGTAGCATCACGTAGCCATTAAGCCTTCAAAGTGTCATCCCTTTTTAGTCCGAATAAAAATGTGCCATTAACATTCTTTATGGACGTTTGCGATGAGCATCCAATAACAATATATATAAATAATTCACGCTTTTATAACCAAAAGTGGTTAGCTAGGTGTGACGCTAAATGTCGAACAACCTACGTTTATATTTAAATAAAAGATTTTATGCAGTTTAATTTAAATATGCAGTTTTTTATTCCTGTTTAGCATATTTCAATGTTATTTACTTTATTATTATTGACCAGTATTATTTTACTTTATTACTTACTAGCTGTGCCCGCGGTTTCACCCGCGTAAAATTATGTTTATAACACACTCATAAAAAAGGAAGAGGTACTCAATTCGACTGAATATCCTTTTTTTTGTATTTATAACTCGATAACTCATATAAAAATGACAGACGGAAATAAAATTCCAAACGGCTGAAACTATAGTCAATTGGAAACTATAGCAATATATACATAATTTTAATTAAAGTATCCTATGTTACTTCTAGTACCTCCAAAAATATGTGTACAAAGTTTCATGATGATCGTTAAAGTAGTTGTTGTGTGAAAACGTTACAAATAAACTCACATTCACATTTACAATAATAGTATGATAAATTAATCATGAAAAAATACAATTACGCATGCACGTTGGGTTAGAGGTTAAGCCGCATTTTATTCAGCACTAAAATACTTCGTTAATATGTTAAAATAGCCGATAGAATACCTATTTTAGTGCAGATTATGTTAAAACGATTTCATAATTTGAATAATAATCACATAACAGTGGCCGTGGTACAAGTTTAAGTCAGTGAGTACTTTCCACCATTAAGACAAACTTATTTTGACAGTTGATGAAAATAAATTCGAAACCTAGCGTTTCTATTGGTGAATAGTGATCACCTAATGTGTAAAGAACTTTAAATTAAACTTACACTATGGCCATAAGTACCGCGTGATTAAAGTAAACAACACCGAAACATGAAGGTTTTGATCTTCTTTTTATGCGTTATAAGGTCTTCTAATAAAAGTATGTAGTCATTTGCCAACGTTCCACCACTTACAAGTAAACATGCCGTAAAGTAAACTTGAAAGTTGCTGGTTCCAACTAGATCGACATTTACCCGTGGTAGTTGGGCCTATTCATGGACTTCACTCCAGTTTTACATTAGATGGGATGCTGTCATATGATGAGCCATTATAAAAAAAGGGTCAAAAGATTAATAAGGGCAGGAATAACGAGATAATAAGGTCCCTTGCAATAGACTTAATCGGCCATAACGACACCTGTGTTATGTTAGATGTACTAGCGATTGTATTGAGGGGATCTTTCGTAACATCATTATGCAGGTACTATGGCAACTATTCAAACATTACAGGTGTTCATACGAGTGCTTATATTGCGTGAAATTGTTAATAGGTACTACGTAGAAAGGGCTCTATTAATTTTATATTATGATTATTTATGAATTAAAGGTTTTAATTAACCTAATATGTTGTTTAAGTTATTTATTACTAGCTGACCCGGCAAACTTCATACCGCCTAACAGTCAATGAAGAGATTAGCTGAAATTAAGTTGTTGTAAATTGAGAAAATTTATATATTCGTTTCCCTTTATAAATAATACAACCTAGGTTTTTGAGCAACATATTTTTAGTGACATGCCAAAATTGACTATTTGTTTTTTATATTATAGCCTGCGTTATTCTGATGTATATGCTATATTCATTAAAATCCATTCAGTAGTTTTGCGTGAAAAAGTAACAAACATCCATCCATCCAGCCATCCACACACACATACTCACAAACTTTTGCATTTATAATATAAATAAGGATAATTTACTATTATGATTTATTAAAATTAAGATAGATAAAAGAAGATTCATAAATAAAAGTTAGAAGTTTAGACAGAGAAGAATCAAAGATTGTGTCACTTACACTCAAAATAGGAACATGTTTAAAAGAGCAGGGGTTCGCAGTGCCCTTAACTATAGAGCTTGCCGACGATGAGCTTGTGACGTTGAATGAGGCAACCGTGAACGACTCGGTTTTTTAAGTCGTCGGAACTCCTGGACAAGTCATGATCAGATATTGAGTCTCAATAATAAAAATATAATATATATAACACAAACTACTACTATAAAACAAAAAATATTCTTGTATAAATTAACATTGAAGATTGGATAGGAAAAAATCGCGTGCACATCACTCTTCAGCGACCGGTGACGCGTGAAGTTATTTTTATCCAATTTTCATTATAAATTCACATATTAATTTAAAAAGATACAAAATAATGCTTTTAAATTTTAACTAAATGTTTTCAAAAAATCAGAACAAAAAGCTTTAAAATATGTTGTACTTGTTTACAGCGAATAATTTGAAGCTCGTTTCGTTTAATCGCAAAGGACATTATAATTTTGAGTACAGTTATTCTTTGGCCACTAAAAATATTTCGCGGAAGCAATGAATAATTGCATTTACAAAAATGAGGCCAAGTCCAAGTGTGTGTTTATATTTCCCAAAAAGTCAACTTGGCGTTCGGTGGCTTTTTTGCCATTGTCTCAAGAGCGACTACTGCCCAATTCGTTTTTAAGGGGCCGGTATGTGAAATTATTAATAAAATACACACTTCACTTAGCAAATACATACAAACGATGTAATACATTTTTAAAATATGAAATTTGTCTATTGTCTCTGTCTATCCCTGTGGGGGAAAGGCGTGACAAATTGATTGATTGATTGATAAATATAAAAAAATGTTTATAAATACACTTATTACATATTTATTGTGTTTTTATAACCTAACTCGTCTTTGTAGTCCCGTATAACTCGACCCGTACATGTCCAGATATCGACTCACAATAAAAAAAAGCTTAAACTTAAATAAATGTATAGAATCTATTAAGATCTAGATGTAGAGCTATATAGATTTAAGCTTTTTTTAAAATAATAAATTTTGTATTTGTAATATATGCAAGATAAAATATAAAATATATTTGCTACGATCGTCACATACTCACAAGACTGACACACCTTATACTAAATAAAGGGTGAGCTGTAGAAAATAATTTTATAATTTTATTAACAGTAATTTAAAAAAAAAAACAACTACATTCGACTCCTTATTCGCAACAAATAACTTAAATAATCATTGAAATACCTGTCTCTCAATGTTAATAAAGAAAGTATAAAACAAGTTACCATTTTTGATGTGAGCAGGGCCGCGGTGATTCATATGAAAATTAATTGCAAAGGCGCCTGCTGGCCTCAGAGGTCATTTATGGGTGAGGTCGAATGTGCATTATATACACTTACTGTCTGATTTAAGAGTTCAATATGTCACTGATGCAATATAAGGAACTTAACTCATGTAACTAGTTTTGCTATGTAATGATTCGTTGTATATTACATACTAAACTTACAAGTATACAGACTGTGAAGTGACTGAGTCGCGTTTCGGGATCAGCTTGTAGGTTGCCGGTTAAGTAGGCCAGCATAGTGAATGTAATTGCTGTTTAAAGTTGTGGCACTGACACTTGGCATCTATCATACATCACAGCTAGTGTCATATTTCAATGAATAAATCCTCACCACTATATTATCTCAAAGATAGTCAGAAAAAAGGAGCCCCGGGTCACTTCACGATCAAGTCAATCCCGAAACGCAACTGAGTCACCACTCTAAAGTGGTGGTACTATCCTGGATATGCTGACCGGGTAAATGATCACAAACTGTCTGCCTACCACTTTGTACGATCCTAACACAATTCCCTTCCTTGACATTGACATCATCAGTTCTTAGTCATCCACTGTTAGACACAGACAACATCCAGACTTCTTGTCCTGCAGTAGCATCCACTATGCCAGCCTAACTGAAACCGGAATCTATTTCCGAAACGCGACAAATCACTTTACGGGATCGGCATACTGAGCAAGTAAACCACCAAATAAACTATAAAACTGTCTGCCTACTACTATTAAAGTATTGAAAAGTATTTGACCATTTTACTATTTAAATAATAACGGTTAAGATATCCTACTACATCTAAACACATACATAATATAAAGTACCATTAACAACTCACGTTTAACATTATCTAGGATTTTTATAGCGGAAGTTAAAACAACAAAAATCTGCTAACAAGATGCAAGAATGTCGCGACATGCCTTTTGTTAAATTTCAATTTAAAGTTATGTAATATAACTTTATTTACATAATGACGCCATTATTTTAAAATCGTTTTATTGATAACTAAGAAAAGTTCATTTTTTTATTTTTTATTCTGACACGACATTTGACCTCGACCCGCCTGATGATAAGCAAGAGGAGATCCAAGAGTGACGACGACTGAAACATCCGAGTTAGTTCGCGGCTGCCTCAGTCGCCGGCCAAAGGTGATTCTTCACGCATCGCTTGAAGTATTTCTAGAAACAGATTTTTTTTCTTTTTATTGTGACTCGACATATAACAGAACCCTGTTTGTTGTTAAGCCGAAGTGTGGTCCATGAATGAATGCCACTGCTACTACAATTCAATAACTGTGAGTAGCAATCACATCCAGATGGAACCGGCAACTTACAAGCTAATCCTGAAACGTGACCAAATCACTTCACGGTCTGTATACTACCCCGGATCGGCAGACTGGGTACCACTGCCTACCACTCTTTGATAACCAGACCCGAAGCAAATATCCATCTCTTTTTTTTTGTAACACATTATTTTTTGTAAATTACAAATAAAAGCTATGAAACAAATTATTGCTCCGACCGGGAATCGAACCCGGGACTTTACGCGCAACAAACCAATCCCTAAACCGTTCGTCCCTAAACCGGCTTTCTAGATATTTCTAGAAAGCCGATAATGTGCGGTGCCATGTGTCTTGTCCATTCTATAACCTTGGATCCTTCAAGCGATGCGTGCATAGTGACAGCGACTGGGGCTGAGACGGTTTTTTTATTTGTCGGCGCTCTTGGACCTCCATCATGCTTACCATAAGGCAGGGCGAAATCAGATGCTGAAACACAACAAAAAAGTTGAAATTTATAGCTCGCTCACAGACTCATTGAAACCTTTTCACTATGATTTTTATTTGTAGATGTTTAACAAAAATGTATTCTTAGGTTAAACAATATATAAATATAGTATGACGTGATTGTTTGCACAGTTTGGGAATTACGATAACTATTAATAATGTAAGTTTTATGTATTTTATTAGATTTCGTGTTGTATTTAATAAATTTTAAAGGCTTTTGTGGAAGCTATTTATTAGGTGTTTATTAAGGTTATAATATTCAAGTGTCAAGGCTTTATTTTTACATTGTAATCAAGTATTTGTTCTGTTTTTGTATAATACTTACGGGCGGTTGCTGTTCGGCTAAATCACTCATATCTAATCTGGTGCCTAAGTGGAACCAACAACTTTTAAGTTATCCAGAAACGCGACCGAGTAACTTACCTTTATTATTTTTATAATAATTAAAAGGTTATAATTAAGGTTACATTGATCGAAATTATTCCTTATTAAACAAGTTTCCTTATAAAAATGTTCTAGTAGCAATTTAAATACCACAAAATGGAAAATATACTCGTATAGGAACTAAATAAAATAATTACTCGTATCTTCCAGCATGCTACCGTGAAGATAGTCCACTGAACAACCAATAGGAGAAATGATTGTTATTATTAATTTAATATAGAATAAACTACAAATATAATAAAAAAGTAATATTAATTTTGGCATGATGCCTAGTATTTTAGATATGGGTTATTCTTTAGAAAGTTAATTATTATTAACAGGCGGGAGGTAATGCTTTCTCACGGAAAACTGCAATTTAGCGACTACGCGATATTGAATTATTTATGGCATAATTCGTCCGTAAAATACAGACTTTCATTGATACCTTTATTGACCTAGAATTAAAAAAAATATAACACAAAATTTTTAAATGAAATTTTAAATTGTTTCTTTTTTTCGTTAACAATCGACCATGAAATGCTTTACCCGACAATGTATTTTTATACATTTTTATGAGCTTTAATTCTTTTAGCAGAGCATAAAAAGCAACTTGTCAATTGTTTTACAAATAAATAACTTGCCGAATCGTAGTTAAACCGCCGATTCAGTCGACAGAATGCGGATGATTACTCCGATCTAGAAAAAGTAAAAACGGTAGGAACAAAGTTTGTTGAAGCAAAATACATTATTTATTTATCTCTAAATTTACTACGCGTAAAGTTAGAGATACAATGTATTCACTATTCATAGTTCAAAAGATCGGTGTAACAGGCATGTCGAAGTGTCAGAGACATCTGCCAATAGTATTTGTGTATTCAGTGTTTACACAGCAATGTCGTGCGACGCCCGCCAGCTATAGGCAAGGTCACCTACCACTTGTCGTAAACATTTATTACCATAACGTACACGATTATTAACTTTTGTATGTCGTACAATGCGTTTTTATATAGCAGATTACTTTGGTATGGTCCAATAATCCCCATTGATGGGATTAACACTAAAAGAGACCGTGATGCACTGCACTGTTGGCCTGCGCTCTGGCGACGACTGAACCACCGTAACTGAATCGGTTTTTTCAACAATCTTGGACTTTTCATTGAGTAACTCGAGATCAATTATCGCGTCTCAGTAAAAAATATTGATAAACAGGGATCTGCAACCATCGAACTTGTATAAAGAGAATTGTGGATCTTGGAAAGCACGTTAAAGAAATGGTCTTAAAAGAATAGAGTATTGTGAGAATCATAGCAATGAGCAGTCAATTGTTTTCCTTTGTTTTAGAGCCGAGCATTTTAATTTACCCACCGTCATAGTTGATTGCAGCCGTAAACTGAGTCGGTTTTCAAGTAAATCGATATTAGATGTCGCGTCACAATAAAGAAAAAAAAATTAGAGTAGATGGACATTTTTTTAAACAGTTTATTAAAAAATGTACTTTTAACACAGCAATGTACGTCAACATAGTATAAGAAACCGCAGGTAAAATAAAAGTAGGAATTATAAAATTCTGTTTCACGGTGGTCTTTATGGTTCATTAAGTTTGTAATAGAGGCTTTTTACGTGTGTTATGACTTTAAATTACTAGATTTGTATTAATAAGAAATGTGTTCTCTCCATCCTATGACCTTGGATCCTTCAAGCGATGCGTGAAGAACCACCTTAGGCCGGCATTGTGGCTGCGGCTGGGGCAGCCGGGAACTGACTCGGTTGTTCCAGTTTTCGTCACTCTTGGACCTCCTCTTGCTTATCATCAGGCGAGTCGAGGTCAGATGTCGTGTCACAATAAAAAAAAAATGTATAGTAGTTTAGTGGATTAAAAGTAAATTAACCGATTATAAAATAAAAATTAAAAGAATCGTAGTTTTTTATTTATCTATTTTTTTAAGTGTTAAAAATAAATAATTTTGCATTAATTACAAGGAAAGAAGCTTTATAAACGCAACAGTAATGCATAGGGAATTTTTAAATATATTATCTCTAATTTTCATTTACAATTGCCGATACAATTATTGCTGGCAGAATTTGATTCTAAAAAGATAAAAAAAATAACAATAGGATGTCTCGTAAAAATTCAAACTGTATATGAGGTTTTAAATTATAAGTATAATTATAAGTATAAATTATGTAAATTATAAGTATAATTTTGTAATGAGAAAGCGACCGTGGTGTAGTAATAGTGTAATAGTCACACACACTGAGATACCCCGGTACAAAACAACTTGCTGGTGCCAATGTATCTTTGATATAAAATATACTTTGGTCGTCCTGATTCTAATATACATGCACTTTTAGTATAGGAATGTAAAAGTATATATTGTATAAGTGTTAAATAATATAATTTTTGTTTCAGTATTGAAGTAATGTTTTGAAATGCCGAGCGCTGATGTGTCACCGAATTCACCCCCTGCTTCATCACCTATAGCTCATCTCACCACCTATGAGGAAGCATTAGCTACTGTGAGTATTTTTTTAAACATATTGATTTATTGTCTCTGCCTATCTCTGTGGAAAAAGCAGTAACAATTTGATTGATTGATATTCACTTTAAGATTTTATATTCATTTTGTGATTTTCGTAAGATTTTGGGATATATTTTAAGACAATGAAACTGTTATATAAACTAAAAATAATATATTACAAGAAAAATTAAATCAATAAATTTTTTACAAGCTTCGTTTTTACTATTATAATAAAAAACATATTAATAAACTACAAAAAAAAATAATTAAAAAAAAATAATATTAAGCTATAGTTTGTATAAAACGCAAAAAAAGAAAATATACTCGATTATGTTGCCAAGAACTTATATTCATAAATGTTCGATAATTTTTGCCCCTTTGGCCTTGACTATTTTATTTGAAAAATCAGATAAAATATAAAATTTATTACATTATAACCTGTTCAAACTCCGAAGCTGCAAAGTTAAAAAATCAAATACTTGTTTAAATTGACAATCGCATAAAAAATTGAATTCTCGTTTAATTTTTCTACTTAAAAACCTACTAAGCTAGACAATTCAAAAGGTTATTTTAATAAATGGATATAAAACGGATCTAACTTTTATGTAAATTAAAGTATCTAGTACTTAAAATGCGCAACCTGTTTTGTTATGAATAAACTTAGTAGACTGCGCTTCTGTGTAAGCGGGGCGTGTTGCGTTTTTTTTTTAAATTTACATTTCTATACTAAGCTTAAGTGCTTGTATCATATAAACAGGACAACCAAAGTACATAAAATATCAAAGATACATTGGTACCGGTGGGTTGTCTCGAACTCGTGCTCTTCGGTTTGTGTAACCGTTGCACTGCCACTACACCATGGCCGATTAAGCGATATGTTAAGCGTATCATGAAACCACCTTTGAATGACCGTAATACATACAAGAGGAGTATTATTGATGCAAAGGAGATCAGTAATATGTTTCAGAATTTAAAGTAGTAATAAATAATAGTTCTTTGTATTGTAATCATCATCATCAGCCAGAAGGCATCCACTGCTGAACATAGGCCTCCCCCTTAGAACGCGATTCTGAATGAAAAGATGCCAGTTACTCGTAACTTTCACCATGTCGTCAGTCTACCTAGTGGGAAACCATGGAAATAGGAATCTACTAAAAAGTGTGTAGCAACTCGCCTTCTGAAATAAAACCAGCCCTAATATTATACGGTACCACCCCATGAGGTATACAAGACTGTGAATGTTAATATAAAAACACGCAAAAGAAGTCTGTATTTTATATACACAAGAACGCTTCGCTACACGCCCCGCTAGTATAAATTTGCAACCTTATTGCCTATTTAAGTTACAGCAAAGTCGTGGACAACACATTCGAGCTCTGTGCCAAGAATCCTTATGTTTATATCTGTTGCATTAATAATATTGACACTTTGCTTCATATTTTACACCAATATTACATTCTGCGCATTCCTTGCTACAATGCAATAGTAACATAAATATTACATAGATTATATCTGAAAATAGAGCCACAAAATGGCGGTATTGCATATTAATTAAATTATTATTTCGATTTTTCTTTATTGTGGCTCGACATGTGACAGCACCCTGCCTAATGTTGCTGGAGTGAAATACTGTATAGACTTCACGGGGATGGTACTACCACGGATTGTCTTGACTTGTCAGTTTGGGCAAATGACCACCTATTGTAGATCAAACATCTGCCTCTTTGTATTTGTTACCAAATATTTGTAATTTACAATCTAATTATATAATAAATGCCATGAAACAGGGATCTAGGATTCTAACATTTCTCACACTTTAGAAAAATATTAAGTATTTAAAATCTTTTATTTTAGATTTTATCATTACCTAATTTATTTATTGTGACACGACATCTGACCGCGACCCGCCTGATGATAAGCAAGAGGAGGTCCAAGAGTGATGACGACTGAAAAAAAAACGATGCGATTGTTTCATAAATACTCAAGTAAACTTGTCGGTGAGTCGGTGGGTAAACTAGATATAAGATACGAGTACGTTGGTTCTGAGAAATTGGACTGCAGGTTTTTTGGTTGCGATTCTGTACAAAACTATAGACGCATTAATAAACTTAATTAAAATTATATGTATATAATTTCTAAACTAAAGTAATTTAATTTCCTAAACACCGATTTGTAGTAGATTATAACTTCTATACGTATCTGTTCCGAGTTTAGGATTTACATATCTAGATATTAGATCTACGGTTTAATGGAATCAGACCTTCCCAAATCCATGCTGATTCCATTTACACCGGATAGGATTTCAATTGTCATACATTTGCACAATTCAACATAGTACCATTTAACAGAGGGTTCTTGTAAATGCTGCATCGCTGTTGTAAATAAAATCACAGTTAAATAAAATATTTTTGTATGAGGCAGCTTATATTATAATAAGACAGACAAACGTTCATTTATTTAAATAATAGCTCGAAGTATGACAAGCACCTTGCCTGATGTTAGGCAATAGAGCTGCTGTATGTTTTTTTTATTGTTACTCGACACATGACAGCACCCCGCTTGATGTTAAGCTAGAGTGTGGTCCATCAATGGATGCCACTGCTACTACAATTCACTATGCCGGCCACTTGTAGGCTACTTCTACAACAGGTTAACGCATGCAAGTTGCAGTAACATTCACCATGCCGGCATTGTCTGAACCGGCAACTTTAAAACAGATCCTGAAATGCATTTGAGTCACTTTATGGTCTTGAAAATGACAATGACAGTACTACCTAATGAAATGAAAATGACAGTACTACCTCGGATTTAGCAGACTGGACATACGACCAACAACTGTTTGCCCACCACCCTTTAAGTATTAATATTATAACTCCAATATTATAAATATTGATAGACTATTAGTCAGTTGCAGAAGTTGATTTTAAGACCCATTAAATTTATCAAGATAGTTATTTTGGCAATCGTTTTGAAAATGACAAGGTTCACGTCGAATATTGCCAGTTTAATACCATATCAGTTTGCAGTTTAGATCATTGTAAATGTGCCTTTTTATTAGTTAGTATTTTTTTAATTTAATTTGTGTCATATTCTATTGCTAGTGTTCTTATTGCGTGTTGACTTCTTACAGCAGTAGCTAGGATTATAGGATTGAGGTCGACTATACGGTCTGTATCGGCATTCATTGTAGTCCTGCACGCTTGTTGCATAATGCTAACTACTAACTATTATAGATTCTATAAATATTTATAAGACTAACTTTGTGTTATTTAAATTTTGTTAGGTTATCTTGATTTATTGGTTTCTATTAGGTTTTAATAGACTCTAATAGATTCAACAAAAAATCATGAATTTATTTTATTTACGTTTCTATACTAAGCTACTAAATATGCGTTAATTATTGAAACAGGACGTCCATAAAAAAGGACAGATAAGATATATTGGTACAGGCAAGTACACGCCTTTTACCCACAAGGATAGGCCGAGACAATGGAGCGCCACCTGCCACAATCCTGACACAACTCCCTCTCTTCCCTCACACCCACAATTCTCTTCATACAATATAATAAAGAGTTATTTATCTTTGCGAACTAGAATATAATTTTATTTGTTGAGACGCGACCTCGGCTTGCCTGAAGATAAGTAAAGGAAAAACCGACTAGAAAAACCGATGGCTCGGTCGCAGCCACTATGCTGGCCTAATGTGCTTTACACATAAGGTCGCTTTGCTTGAAAAATCCATCGCTTGAATTGGATGTCCATTGGGGAGACCAAATGGACATCCAATTCAAGTCAGGAAAATATTTTGGAAAATTTTCAGGAAGCTAATTCCGATGAAAATACATCAGATAAAAAGCGTTTATCATATTAGATATTTTAGTAAAGCTATTAAAAGTTGAAAACTGGACCATAGAATAAAAGTTTTCATAAAAGCCGGACGAACAAAGTACATATTATATCAAAGATAAATTGGACATTGGTACCGGCAAGTGGTTTTAAACCGAAGGCTCTTGGTTTGAGACTCAGAGTAAAAATTACCTATATATATCCTTTATTTATATATATCCTCTAAGGTTTGAGAGACTAGATACCATTGCAATAAAACTAGAACACGATCGCCTTTACAGATAAATAATAAATTAAACTATTTAGGAGACTTCTTTCTTTCTTTGTTCACTTGTTCAAAAACACATAAAACATATGAGTGTACAGTTAAAGTTTTCACAACTTCCTAATGTCTTCCATAAACATCCAAGTAGTTTATTGCCTTGAGAAGTTAGAATCGGTGTTATTACCTATTTTGTCTATGTTGACATATACTATTAGGAACGCATCTTGTATTGACATGAACTTTTCCTCTAATTCTATTAACATAGTCACACAAAAGTAACGCGATTTTCACACCAAACAGTTTGTCAGAAAGCCAAAATTTACAAGCCCGAAGTATGAATTTTAAATTTCTAAAGTATAAAAGTTAAAAATAGACTTTGCTCTCCTAATTACAATCAATCAATCAAATTGTCACGCCGTTTTCGCTACATACGATTATATATTCAGTTTTTTATATTTTCATTAACATTTCTATACTAAGCTACTGAAGGCATCCAAAGTACAAATACATAGTACCGGTACATTGGTACCGGTAGGTGGTTTCGAACTCGTTGCTCTCGGTTTATGTAACCATTGCACTGCCACGGTTGCCTTTAAATAAAAATACATTATTAATAACCTCGTGAAAGATTTTAGTGAAATACAACTAAAACGTTTTAAGACGTGAAAAATAAAATGTTACGTGACTTTAGAAAACTATATTACAAAATTGCTAAATTATTGCAAATGTTAACACATCTTGTTAGTCAGTAGTGACCTATTTTGTTTACTAGTTTAGTGGAACAAATGGTCTAGAACGAAATTGTTTAAAACCTAATGAGCTAAGTAGGTGAATTAGTAATGGCAATTATGTAGAAGCGACTGTAACTGAGTTCGAAGTATTAACTTGCTTATTAATGTTTGTAAATCGTTTATTATTTATTTATTTATGTAATATAACCAAAAGTATCGAAATAAATATTTTAAAACTATAAAACCTCATAATCTAGTCCTTTCATTTACAGATTAGTCGCGATATACATTATTAAAATCTAAACGAATTTTTAATGTTAATAAATATTATCTATACTTGACTTGATATCTATATAGCTATCTATATAGCTTCCATCTAGGCCGGCATCTAGGCCGGTTCCATCTAGGCCGGCATAGTGGATGTGATTGCTACTCACAGTTATTGAATTGTTGTAGCAGTGACATTCATTCATGGACCACACTTCGGCTTAACATCAATGTGTGGTGTCATATGTCGAGTCACAATAAAAAAAAACTATTTAATTATAGGAATAATTTGAAAAAGAAAAAGAAAATAAAAAAAACTTGCTTTTTTTAAGTAAATAAATAAATAACTTTAGTATAAAACTTGAATAAATATTATAATGATGTAAAAACGTCACAAACTGTGTGAGTAGAAAATATACATACTAAAGTAGAATGGACAATTGAAACTGCATACAATGGATTTAGTTTAGTGCACTACCTCACAGCATCCGCGCGCGGCCGCTCACTTTACAACTATTAATTAATTCTACTTGAATAGGTTTTATACGGGTTTATTTTACGGTTTTACGTCATTTTACTCGATATACGAACTATATTCTATGATCTTTTATTAATTTTATTAATTCACCCGAAAAAGCCACCGTAAACCTAATGCCATCAAAAGTGATTCGCGCGAAATATTGTAAAATAAGTTAATTAAGATCATTAAAGTGCTGTAATTGTGATGATTTAATAAGGCTTTATGTGTTGAATGAGTTTGTTGCTGAAAATTCTTTTAGCAAATTAATTTAAATTGTTTCAGTGTGTATAAAGGCATTGTATGTTCCCTTGGCTTGTAAACAGTAACAAAACAGGAAATTAATTTTCATCGTTTAACTTCGTTTAGGAATAAATTACTTTATGTTATATCTGTATAATTATCAGGTAATATGGGGAACATTGCTTCTATAACATTTTCCTAATTATATTTTCCTAACGCGTAAATCATTATAAATCATTATATTTAAATCAGTTAAATGTTTATTAATAAAGATTGTATGAAAAGAATTGTAGCAAATGACGCTCCATTGTCTTTGCCTAACCCTGTGGGAAAAAGGCGTGACAATTTGATTGATTTGAAAATTAGAGGTGAGTTAAACCGGGGATGGCCCAGAAGAATCAATCAATCAACTAACTGTAACTAGTAGTCGCATTTAGTATGCACTATCCACATTCAAGTTGATCCCGAAACGAAGGCACTTGACGGTCTATACACTGCTAAGTGGTGGTACTACACCGGATCGACAGACTGGGAACCACTGTCTACCACCTTTTAAAACTCGAAATTCTACTAGTATTAATTCCAAAATAGAGCATGAATAATATTTATTCAAGTAACCTTATTAACATGGCGAAAACTAACAACGATGTCTAATTATTGTGTTAGAAACGTTCATATTTCTCACGGCCAAAAACATGTTTTTACATAATTATAGTCATATTTGTTTTGACGACATAACTTTGTTGGAAATTCCGTATGTTGTTAAAATATTTGATATTTAAATTTGACTTTTGTCATTTGGATTTGACATCTGACCTCGACTTTTATAAGCATAGAGCGTGTTGGTTGTCTCAATCCCTGTTACTACGCCGACCGTCACTACGTTTTTTATGCTTCGCTTAAAGGATTGGGAGATAGGATGGAACCAGCAGCCGGTGAAGCATTCCACTTGTCGATTGTTTTACAATGAAACGACTGCCTAACCTTTTAGTGCGACTGTAGATTCGGTTGACAGAATGCAGATGATTCGCTCGGCCTATGCGACTTTATTACACTAGTAGTTTCACTAGCATCCGTTTTCTGCTTTCACGAAAACAAAAAATAAAGTTAGGCAGAAAGTTCTAAGAGTAGTGTCCAATCTGCCTGCCAAGCCGGGGTAGTACAACCAAGTATACAGATCGTAAAGTGACTTAGTCGTGTTTTGGGATCAGCTTGTAAGTTGCCGGTTCCAACTAGACCAGCATTTATTTAACTGTAGTGCTTAATTCATAAACCGCTTCACATCAGGCGATCATACGTCGACCCACAATAAAAAATAATTGATAATAAGTGCTTTAACGTAATATTCATTGTTCGGAGAACTTTTAAAACCTTTATGCAAGTAATTACTAAATTTTGTCGCTTTTTAAGATATAACTGTAACATTACGCAATAGCATTCACAGGATATTTTAAGTATGTATATTTCTACAATGGCCGCCTTAAACAAAAACACAATAGTTTTTTATTATTAAATGAGCTGGGACTCAAGCGCCCTGCTATAGGGCTTGTATAAAGGGAATAATGGAAACAAGAGATTTGTATCAGGAACGTAATAATATTTGAATAATCCTTCCTAAAATAGTCTTTTACTTCTGTGTTACCCGCTCGCACATGTCGGAAGAAGCATCATGTTGACTAAATCGACTGTCGAACTGAACGATTCGGAGCGTTTCGATTCTTTGGCTCCTTCATAGAAAGCGTGGACAATTGTTTTATTTTTATTATTTATTTAAATAATGAGTTGTGAATTTTTCTAATTTTGTGATTAAATTGTAGTTATACAAACCGTGAAGTTTTCAGCTGATCTTTGGGATCAGCTGAAAACTTCACGGTTCCAATTAACCATATGACTGCTACTTGCAGTTATTTGATCATATAGCGGTACTTCATGAATGGAGGACCGCACTTCAGCCTCAGTGCAGATGAGGTGCTGTCATATATTCGTATGTTAAGCGACAAAAAAATATACTAAAAAGATATAAAGATTTTTTAAATCTTTAACTGTTAAATTCAATCATGAATTTATTTCTTTAGAATTTTTTAAAGTCAATACAGTATTATTATGTTAGACAGCTAAACTTACTTTGCGTCGTGGGAGCGCCTTTTTATGTAAATTCCTGCCGATAAATGCCGAGTTACGAAATGATGTAAACGTGGATTTGTTAACTTGAAGACGTTTGGGTAATTTCTTTGAGTAACACAAGATTTATTAGACGTTCGTAATGTACTATAATGTCGCTAACGTTTTTTCTACAAAGAAAACAAATTAGATCATTATTTATTTAGTTACTAATACAAAGTGTTTTAAAGTTCTATCTACTATTTTGAAGAAAGTATAACAGGATCCCATATCCATAGAGCTTGTGGAAGAGAAATGTGAAGGAAGCGAGAGAATTGTGACAGGATTGTGTGGAATATGTGACGTAGCAGACGCGTCATTATTTGATTGATTGATCAACTATTTTAAAATATTAGAGCTGTTTAACAAATTTTCGCGTAGGATAAGATATTATTGTATAAACTACTTATTTTTTAATACCTGCTGGAATATAAGTAAAACCTGCTATTTTAAATCAAAAATAAAACAGCGGTTCGGATTCCAATGTTCATTCAATTTCTAAATTGATGGATAGAAGTAGATACCATTTCCGTCCAGTATTTTTGATAAAAACAGCATAGTGAAGCATGATTTTATTTTACCTAATAAAAATATAACTACTTTTATTAGAAAAACGAGAATTAGAACAGGGGTAGCTTTACCTTGAATATAGTATCAATTTTCATATCAGCTGAGTCATATATCATCAAGTGTTATACGATACACCGGCATGTTGACAACTCAAGCGCAGCCATGTGGTTTCTAAAAAAATACAAAATACTTTTTGTTATCAACAATACTTATTTTCATTAATTAATATTGGCTTTTTGTTTCATATTTATATTATTTTCCTTAGATAACTTTGATAGTAGGAACTGGGGACGTAGCCGAGTGTTTTTTATGTGTGGCTCGATACTCTGATAGATGTTGCACTGGAGTTAGAACCGGCAACTTACAAGCTAATTCGGAAGCGTGACTAAGTCACTTTACGGTCTGTACACTTGTGGCGGTACTATCCCGGATCGGTAGACCACTGCCTATACTGTTCTAAAAACCTTAAGGTTAGTTGTCAGAAAGAGATCGCATTTGATTAAAAATATTAGTATAAAGCAAAAAAATATTAGTATAACATACTTGTTAATATTATTTTTATTTACATTAGAGCTTGTATGAAGAGAATTGTGGATGTGAAGGAAGCGAGGAAGATGTGTCAGGTTCGTGGCAAGTGCCGCTCCATTGTCTCTGATTATTCCTGTGGGATAAAGGCGTTACAATTTCTACACTAAGCAACTAAACTTGCTTGTATCATAAAAACAGGACGACTGCATTATTATGTACTTTGGTATCAAATATAAATTGCTAATGGCAGATTATTTCACAACCGCCACACCACTGTCGCCTTATTGTATCGCAAGTTTGTTTTATTTATTATGTTATTTAATCTGATAAGAAGAGTATTAAGTTTTGTCTGACATCAGACATTGAGGTTTTTTTTATTAAGGAATATATTTCTTTTACATCTGACACTCAAAAGTTTTTGTGAATCCTAAAATTATTTAACTTTTAGTTCATATTTGCATTTTTATTTAAACTAATATAAATTCAAATTGTTCTTATTACTATTTAAAAACGAAGATAAAACGAAGACTAGGTAGGGAAGATTAGGATGCAAAATGCCGTAGTTATAGAACAAGAGAATTATTGATGTGAAGGAAGTGTAATAGTTGGGAAGTAAAGCTCCCTTGTCTGCTTATCTCCGTGGGAATCGAGGAGTGACAATGTGATTGATTATTATTGATTTATTATTAATTTAAGTGTTTTTTTTCTTCTTAATTTTCTAACGTTTGTTTTTAAGTATCTATGTTTTTCATATACCTATATATTATATTATATATTAATTCACATAAAACGAAACCAATAATAACAATATTAATATTATCAAATTAAATTGTTTATATTTAATTGTACTTGAGATGTAACATTCCATTATATACAAAAGTGGGTCAGTTCATTATTTAAGCACAAAAGTCAAAATATAATAGGCGAAGTGGTGGTAGAGCAGGCACAAGTGAACGGCCTTGCTGTGAAGGGTCAGCCATCGGTCAATGGGCCACTTGGTGCACAAATACAACTGTACACTCTCGATTTCAACTCACCTTTGTTATGAATACAAATAACATCTTCGCTTATTTACTCTGCAATAGGTAAATTCTATTGCTGCAGTAAGTACTTGTAACTCAATAACTCTATCAGCATATTCAGTAGGGTCCTAACAGAGTCATCTTTGAATTTGTGTTTTTAATTGTGGTTTAATATAATCATCCAGCTTAACATCAGCACTTCGCCTGATGTTAAGCTGGAGTGCTCTTTATGAATGGAGGTCTATGATCGCAGTTATTAATATAAATGAATATATTAATAATTTATAGTTATTATATTAAATCAAATTAATGTAATATATCAATTTAAACAACTAGTTGGAACCGGCAACTTACAAGCTAATCCCGCAAAATGTGAGTAAGTCACTTCATGGTCCGTATACTTACTTGTAAGTGGTGGTACTGTCCTGAATCGTCGGACTGGACCCCACTACCTACTCTACTCTTTGACAATCAGACCCGCCTTATTTTTTATTGAGAAATAATAATTGTATTAATTCAATCAAATCATTAAGAATTATAAATAAAAGCTATGAAACAAATCTATGCCTTAACCGGGAATAGAACCCGGTACTTTACGCGTAACAAACTGGTGTGCTTACCAATGCGCTACGCTTTTTGTTTTAACATCTTGGTTAAATATTTATATATTTATATATTTTATGTATGAGTGTATACATATATATTTATTTGGTTATGTTTTGATCTATTTGATCTGAAGGTCTTGCTTACATTTGAGTTGCTTCTATTGTCCAAAGATTGACTGGTAGAGAATACTAAAGGACACTTAGTCCAGCTGCGTTATTTAATAAGTAAAAATAATCAATCAAATTGTCACGGTTTAGGCACACTCTCTCGTTTCCTTTCTGTCCATTAAGGAATCGCGACTCATGCAACAGTAAACTGATACTGTTATTTCAGTCTAATCTAAAAACATTATTAGTTATTCTAAATAAAAGAAAAATGAAACTATCTAAACTTTAAAAGAAGTAAAAAATACGAACACTAAATTTCAATCGATCATTAAGCAATAGTTACTAGCGGTCAGACGCAGGATGGGTGGCATTTGCCTCGCCTTTAAGAGCTGCCTGCCATTCTTGTCATTACTGGATGTCAGTTGAGAGCAGCCTTAAGGGCATCTTATACAACAGTTAACCGCTAGAAGAGGTAATAGTACTATTCAAATACGGCCAGTAACCTCATGTATAATTTTGACGCCTTGCGGGTAAACGTAGTTGTATATTTATGAGGAATTTTTATTAGGTAATTAACATTATGGGGAACAGTTAATATCTGTATACTTATTTTGTTATTGTGACTTAAATTATGACAGCACCCTACCTAATGTAAAGTTGAAGTGCAGTCCATGAAGAGATGCGACTGTACTACAGTCAAATAATTGCAAGTAACAGTCGCATCCACTGTGCTTTTTTTATTATGACACGACATCTGACCTCGAACCGCCTGATGATAAGCAAGACAAGGTCAAAAAGTGACGACAACTGAAAAAAACAGAGTTTATTCACGGCTGCTTCAGTCGCAGTTACTATGCCGGCCAAAGGTGCTTCTTCACGCATCGCTTGAAGGATCCATCCATCGGATGCAGAGAACATATGGGCTGGCAAATCATTCCACTTCATTCATGCTGGTCTAATAAGAACCATTAAGCTTAAAGTTAAGGTAAGATGTCCAGTGACAATAATAAAAAAACACGACTGCGTACCTTCATGGTCCGTACACTGAAATAAAATGCGCTACGCGGGTCGTTAAAATTCTATATCGATACTGCCAATCTGATGACCGCAGAACTATGACGTCCGACAAGACCATATATTGGCAAACAAACTGTGGAGTGTCACTCTTGTTAGGTGCAGCGACTGTCTTCCTTCGCATGGTGATTTCTAGCATTGCTCAGGTCATTGACGCGATCTGGAAAAGTGATAATAAAAACATCTATGCTGTTTTTTTATATCTGTGTTTTCAGAGCTCATAGATTTATTCACAAAAAATGCCCATCTGCTTCCTATGTCACTTGTCATTAAACTATTTTAAATAACTATTATATTTTAAAACTAACATAAAAGTTTCTTGTTTCTTGAAATAAGTAATTACTATATACAGAATAGTCTAAGTAAATTTTATAAAAAATAACATTAATTAAATTTATTTATAATTATATTTATAAAAAATCCCATATTTAAGTATAATAATAAAAATATAAAAACATAACAAACAACATCTGTATATTCTCTTTCATATGTTATACTATAAACAACATTAAAAAAACATTGTAAGTGTTGTAGAATTACTCTTTTAGAATTACTAAACGAATTAATATCCAAATTAGTTAGCGAACGGCAACGTGTTATTATTTATAAAAAATGTAAACATTCGGTCGTTGTAATGATAGTTCTTACAACATAATTGACTATTTCGACGATTATTTAATAAAAAATAACAACTACATACTATAATAATAACCTTTACTATAGGTTCAAGGTCTAATAATTTTATTAAACTTTAATGAACGCGCTGTGGCAGTGTTTTGGATTTTATCGTTATTTTATTAGTACGGAAATGCATTTGAGTCCGTTTACTATGTGACTTTAATTTGCATTTATATTCATATTTAATAGGCAAGAATGGTAGACAGATAATTGGGGGGTATTTATTCAGTATTATTAGCAAGGACGGTGAAGTGACTCAGTCACCTTTCTGAATCATCTTGAAAGTTGCTGAAATGTGTCCAGGTCGCCATTGTGAATGTGACTGCAGACATTTCCGCAGCAGTCGCCTACAGTGCCAAAATTAATAAAATTATATAGAACCCAATTATATATTATTTAAGGCCACCGTGGTGTAGTGGCAGTGCAATGGTCATGCAAACCGAGAGCACGGGTTCAAAATCACTTACCGGTACCAATGTATCTTTAATGTATGTACTTTAATCGTTCTGTTTTTATGATACAAGCACGTTGGTAACTTAGGACACAAATAAATAATATAGTTTTTAAATTGTTGTTTTTTCTCACTAAATGCACTATTATATCTCGTTAATTTATGTATCGTAGTTTGTGTATTCAGTTTTATGCAGATTATGCTTTGATTCTATTATACATTGACGGCCATGATACGTATCATGATAAGGTCCATTGTGTACGTCAAACACAAGGTGATACTCTCCATTTATGCTCGTCTATTGCAACGGAGCCACGTCCTTTCATTGTCTTCTGACCATCCATATACGAGTATAATATAGCAAAGTATTTTATTTTAAAAGTTTACACTGTTTTAATTCTCCCTTAAAACATTTTTTAGTGCTTAAAATGTGTTTCAATTTCGATAATCCGCACCTTCATTAAAGCCATGAATTAAATCAAAATTGTCACGCCTCTGCCTCTACGATGTAGTGTCACTTTTTACGACCCTAACAATGAACTTTTAGGATCATCCTTTACATTTGTATACATTTGATAAGTATCACATCCACAATGTAAACGATATTAATACCACGATCTTAGCACAGAGCGACGATTCCCGCGGAAAAGAAAAAGGTCGGATAAAAAATCATAATAAACGCTATAGTAATCCGCAAAAATATTCCTGCAAAATCGCAATACATTTAATTCACATCTATTCCTTTTATTTTATTCTTCTCTATGCAGTATATTTTAAACGTATAAAAAATATTCGCAAAAGGAAAATAAATCTTAATTTTCCTATGAGAATCGATTACAAGGATAACGGGGGTGATGTCACGATGATAAAAATAAAGAACTCACCGACATGACGCACAAATCGAATCAATGGGTTACAACAATGAAGTGTCACGCGAGCGGACGACCTCGAGTGCACCGGTGCATCAGAGTGACAGTGAACAAGGGCGCGCCGTGTTGACCTTACTAGACACGTGGCCACTATTAAAAACACCCTTTATTTACATCACAATATTAATACAATAATAGCTTTTATCTAACTCACAATAAAGAGCAAAATGCTGTGGAATTCATTTACAGTAGCGTGTTTAACGAGCGGAAAACTGTCCATTAGGTTCAGCTGTTTTATTCGTTCCCGATTGTGATGGTCTAATGAAAGTGCTTTAATTGCTGTTATTAGGAAGGGTTATTTTTTATGTTGTTACACTTTAACACCTATGAGAATAAGGTGTTGTTTCGGTTTTAAATATTTATGATACGTTTAAATAGAGATAAGATCAGCATCTACAATTATTTTGTATCCATCTATGCATTTAGTTTTTAAGTAAAAGTTCACGAATGTATTAATTACACAGACTATTATGTTGTTTTCAAAGTAAAATACCATTAATATTTATTAAATAGAATTGATCAACAAATAATAACGGATCGCTTAGTGACATCCTTTAATAGTTTATTGTTATTTGATTTATGAGTGTATTTATTTAAAAAAATTACAATTCAAATTAATGTTGGTTACGGTATCTGCATCAGTTTTGTGAGATTACATCGCTGATTGATTTTATAGTTTGCTAGGTATAAATCATTGGACACGTTGTTAGATTTATTAGTTCTGTGAATGTATCTATATACATTTTGTGGTTTAGAGTTATTAGATTTAATCTTTTCTATCCTATGTAAATAGGTACAATCTTTATAGGCGTCTCTTTGTGGTTGTTTTTAATTCTGCATTAATATGTTCAGGGAAGCGAGGGAGTTGTGTCAGGATCGTGGAAAGTGAGGTTTTATTGTTTGTCTGCCCTGTGGAAGAAGGCGTGACGATTTAATTTATTAAGTTTAGGATATCGTTACAGTCCGTAATAGTAGAATAGTAAAAACGACTGAGGCAACTGTGAAATGAGTTGGTTTTAATCAGTCGTCGGCACTCTTGACCTACCCTTGCTTACTACAATTAAGCGTCTTTTCTTTGTAGGACAATCGACAAGTGGAATGCTTTGCCAGCCCATGTTTTCTCTCCATCCTGACCTTGGATCCTTTAGGCGATGCGTGAAGAACCACCTTTAGTCGGCATAGTGACGGTGACTGCAGCCGTGAACAATCCGTTTATTTTTCAGTCGTCGTCACTCTTGGACCTCCTCTTGCTTATCATCAGGCAGGTCGAGGTACTAGATATCGTGTTAAAATAAAAATATATATATCTCAATTATTTAAATATAAGTAAAGATATATTTAATATATTTCTTTACTTACGAGTATAAAAAGATTATACAAAGAAAATTTGTATAATCTTGTATAAAAAATATAATCTTGTATTTGTATAATTTGTATAAAGGCATTTTACATTCTAGCCGCAGATGTTGTTCTTTGAACTGACATCGTAAATATCAGGTACAAATAAAAATTCTATGGTGAATAAAATTGATAGCTATTTTAACCTATCGTCGAACGGACACTGAGTTCAATTAACAATTCTAGCAGCGAAGTATTCGTCATAGTGCGTTGTCCTAAAACATGTTTTCAGTGTAGGTGTTAGTTAGATCGTTTGTACATTGTTGTTTTGGGTGATTGATAGATGATTCATACGACAGCCTTTATGCGAATTGTGTTTATAATTAGGGCCACTAATTAACCATTCGGCTACAACCGCATTATTATTATAATAATTATTGTTTCAAAAATAATCATAATAATTTTACGGGAATTTCATTGTCAGGATAATGGAAAGTGGAGAGAATAATAAAGCCTCCGTGGATTTTTTTCAAACACATACGTTTTTCGCATGTAATGTTATTAAAGTACAATAACATTTTATATTTTAAAAGGTAGGTGTTATTGTGTCAATCAATCAAATTGTCGAGCCTTTTTCCGACAGGGATAGGCAGAGGCAATGGAGCGCCATTTGCCACGATCCTAACACAACTCCCTCCTAACAATCTCGCACACATCAACAATTCTCTTCATACAATCTCTGTTATTATTTTATTGTGTAGGTATATTATACATAAATATTTACGATATATTATCTTGAATATTGGATTTTTTTTAACGTGTCTCGCGTCTGACATCAAGTTACCTAATGGTAAGCAAGGGGAAGTCCAAGAGTGCCAACGATTGAAAAAACCGAATCAGTTCACGGTAAATAAAACTGGCCCATTGTTTTTCTGAGCACACATAGAACCAATACGGTTTTCTTAATAAACAGAAATAGTAAACAAACATCGTAAAGTATACATACATTATTTCTATCAAGAAACCATTTGTTTGGAAACGGTGAATTCACAGATGACAAATATCGTGCCCCTATGCTAATTACGAAAAAAAAAAAACAATATCACAGCAATAATAATAGTTATTATTTTTCACAATAATAAGAGATTCATAGATATTTATATGATCGTATTAATAGCTGTGTTTTATAGCTAATCCGCCATTATGCCGAAAGTTTGTTTACTATTTCTGATTTAAAAAAAAGTATAGTATAAAATTAAATACATTTTTCTTTATATCTATATGTGCAATGAAGAATTTTATAATTATTATTATGAGGACTAGGTAGGCTGTCTTAGTGGAAATATGGCCTTTTGTATATTGGGAACGACGATCTTTAATAAAGTCTACAAAGAATTTTGCAATAAGACAAATACACAGGTACTGTTATCGACAAGATTATTTTGCAGATTGTGAATTATCTCGTGACAGGTTTTTTAAAGTGATAATTGCATAGATATCTTATGTTACTTGAAAGTTTTTGTCATCAAATTAGCATAAATCTTTTGTAGATTTGATTTTATTACTTTAAATTTTAGTTATTTTTGCTTACATTGTTTACAAGTTTTACTAGTTTTCCGTCCGAGTTTTCTTAAGATAGGTCGAAAACCAGACTTATGGTAAAAAATATACCACACAACTTTTATTAGCCTAAATCTGCCAAGACAAAACAAATCCAATTTTGGTTGCGCAATAACACTGTAATGGTTAAAGTAATTAATTCATGTAATAATAATTAACAATGCAACGTAACATCCACTTTCCATCCCATGTGTTTGTAAAAGGAATAACTTTCCGTGCCATTCATCATTGATTCCATAGATACTATCTATGTAATTAAATACTTTCCACATTGGAAAACTAGTTAGATATTAGCTGAACAAGTATTGGGTATAGTGGCAGACAGTTGGTGGTCATTTTCCATACTTCCAATCCGGGGTAGTACCATTACTTTTAAATGTACAATTATTAAGTCGCGTTTCGGAATCAACTTAAAAGTTAGAGGTTCCTACTAGCCTGGCAGAGCTATGATATGATGTCGAGTCACAATAACTAAATGTAATTTAAATATTTGATATAAAACATTTTCGGTGAATCTTTCTAGTTATATCTACCCTAGTTGCAAGTGCAGTAACGGCAATTTAGCAAGAGGACTGTAGAAATTTATTACTTTCTAAAATTATTTTTGTATATAATATGAGCTTAGGTAGAGATATAAGCGGGTTCGGTTTCCGCAAATGAGCGGCAAAGGCTCATTTACGTCAAAATTGTAATTGTATTTTTTTATGAAGTATACATACTGCAATGTCCCTGATAGTACACTTAAAATACAGTCCTTCAACTTCCTTTAAACAGTATTAGCATACAATTAAATCGCTAACATTCCATTCATCACAGGTTTTAGTGAAATTGATGGACTACAATTGACACCTGAAGGGTCCCAACGGAAATCGAACTCGCCTGTAGAATTTAATATTGTGCAACTCCATATTGTTTTCCTAAATAAAATGTTAATCTAAACTATTATTACTTAGTGCTGGCTTAAGATTTTCCTCAGTTGTTTTACGTATTACCTTGTGTTAGTACGCTTTGTGGTTAATTACTCGTTCCATAATAAAAACCTGATTAATTTTACAATAGTATTACATTTTTCTATTTCAAGAAATAACAAAATAAAAGTGAATATTTAACATTAATAAAATAAAACAGTGAATAGTGAAATTATTTGTGCATGTATTTTCATGGTGACAGTGTGTCCGAAAAGTGACAATGGCGCCATCAAGCGGCGGTCGAGAGTTTTATTGCAATATTTATCAGCAACGACTACACCAAAGAGAACGGCTACGAAATTTATGGTTGGTTCTCCTACTCGGTAATAGATGGTGCTGCACATTTATAATTAAAGTTTATTAATTTTATATTAGATATAACAGGTATTAAATGTTAATTATATTTATGTATTTTTCTATATTGTTTCAGGCCGAACCTGGAGATACAATCGCAACAACAAAAGAAGGTATGTACATTTTTAATTTAAGTTTTTTTTCTTGTCTTCATTAAATACAAGCAGTCAATTAAATTGTCACGCCTCAATAGCCGAAAGGTGAATCGTTGTGACGAATATCGTCTGTGCGACGACACGTTTGATCCCCGCTGATGGGGAAGAAAGGTTCTAGAGTGGAGACCACGTACCGGCAGACGCAGCGTAGGTAGGCCTTCCACTAGGTGGACTGACGACATAGTGAAAGTCACGAATAGCCAGTGGATGCAACTGGCATTTTGTCTTTCGAAATGGCGTTTTAAGGAGGAGGCCTATATTTAGGACGCCTTCTGGCTGATGATGGTGATTCTATAAGATAATGTAAAATAATGCCACATATAACATAGCCGTACTGCAATTTATTTTAAGCAAGAAAACACTTATTTGAATGTACAAATATGCTTACAGAGGAATGGGTGACTCGAAAGAAGCGCGACGTGACAACAACGAGACAGATAGCGACACGAGTTAAACGAGAATTAGTTTTAGAAGATGGCAGAATACTCAGTGACACTGGACCCAAAGTTACCACATCCGTCAATGAAGATACACATACTACCAATTTTCAACAAAGCGAAGTAAGTATAGAATAACTTTTTAAAGGTTTCTGGATCTCTAACCATAGTGCATAGTGACGACGACTGTGGCTTTTGTTAATTGAATTGGGGTTTTCAATTGTTGGCGCTCTTCGATCTCCTTTTGCTTACCAACAGGCAAGCTAAAGTAAGATGTCACGTCTTAGTAAAAAAAAGGTTTAAATAAACTTTTTCAACACAGACAACCATGACATTCTATAATCTAAATGGTTTGTCTACATACAGTCAGTTGCATTTAAGGAAATCATTGCACAAAATATATTTTGGGTCGATTAACTAAATGTCTTTGTGTTTATAATTTAACCAAACCCAAATGTATATGACATTGCGTTTAGTTGATTACACGACCTGTCGAATATATGTCAAAAAATAAATAGCATAAATTTAACGCCTTATAAAATTTAAACGTGCCATCAATGGACACAATTTAAAAATATATTTAATTATTTAAATCGATATAAAACATGTATGAACATCGCCCATTATTAATTAATAACCCAAGTTACAGAAATTAATCAGGAAAGTAACTTCCACAAATGACATTAATCCGTTCAATATGCGCGATAATTCTCGCTCTGTGTATTAAAGATTAAAGTCATTATTCCACAGACATACTGTAGGGTGTTTAGTGGCTCTTTATTCTGAAAATTTATTTTTTCTGGCTGGAATGTTAAGAAAAGAACCCATTGATCGGATTAGTTGTCCAGTAGATCTCTAAATTTTTTTTTCTTTACCTAGCACCGTGTACCCGAGAATCAGGAAGGACATGATCAAGTAGACGGGTCCATCAAGTCGCCACAACGAGGTAATAAATATTTTTATTTGCAAGCTTTTACACTCGACATGGAAAGATAAACTTCTTGATAAAATTTTAAGTGACTAGTAATTAGTATGTTATTTATATGTTTTATTTTCTCTAATCCTGGTTTTGGCCGGCATAGTGATGGTGACTGAGACAATAATAACTGAAAAGGTTTTTGCTTAACACCAGGTAATTTTGGTCACAATAAAAGAAAACAACATAATATTTTTATTTTGTTATAAAAGTTGAATTTTGAAAGTTGATTTTGGGTTAATAGCGTTTGTATGTAGTTAAGAATGTCATTATTTATGATGTAAGATGCAAAGGGATTGTGTCTTATGTAATGAGATAGATGCAGCTGGTGAAAAAGTAAGTGTAGTTGAAATATATGATATTGAATTTCAAAGAAAAGTAAATAGCTCAACTAAAAATAGCTCGAAAACTAGATCATTGTAAAAACCAATTAAAATAAATAACTTTTTCCAGAAGCACTTGGTTTTCCCAATGATGTGATTGACGGGGTGGTTGTCCCAGCCGACGCAAAGGTTTTAGTATCCAGCCGTGTGGTGCCTAATTCAGATGGTAAAGTTCGAGAGAGCCACGACAGACGAGTTCTCACTAGAAATGTGACAGACAGAGTTCGGGAAACTGAAGAACGATTTCATCTTGGCGACACAACCCATGACGTGAGTATCTTAACTAACATGTGTGGTCTAGTGATCATTAAACTGGAAATTACTTCAAAATACCGTTAAGCCGTTAGCCATTAGGACTTTACAGCCTTTATAAATTAATGCTAAATAAAAGGTAAAGAAGCTCAAATAGTCCAATGTTAAAATTTAATTACAACCTTCGATAAAAAAGCTTCAAAAGATCTTTAAAGTCATCAAGGTTTAGTTTCGAAAGACTATTTGACAAAGGATGAAACTTGTTTAAATGTTACTCACGATTAAATTATTCATTCAAACATCGTGTCCGAAATCTAAAAGGATTTTTTTTTACATTTCGTATGTCGTATAAATAGATTTATTCATGATAGAGTATTGTTGATTACACCTACAAATCGTTCCATGAATATCTAAGTTTAGTTCTGTTATTGTTGGAAATATAACTCTGTATTTCAATGCAATTTATCGACTACTATTTATGACGGCTTTTTGCTAATCGCATTTTCAAAGCAAATGACTATCGCACCTATAATAATACCTGAATGGCAGGAGGCCAGTCCGGCTATCGGTTCTGTTTGATGGACGCTAATGGAGCCATGGGAAGGGATGTACATATATGCGACGAGGATTCTTACAGCTATTATACAGATAAAAGTGTTTAAATATTTAAATGTTTATCTGCATACTTATGTAATGGCGGGACTTGATCGTACAGATTTTGCACCGATAACGTTAAGAAGCAAAACAAGGTATCAAATGAACCGGTAATTTGTATTACAATCACAAACTAATGAGAATATTTAAGTACTAATTTAGGCCAGTACGTGATTGCAATGTGAGTTTTATTAAGAGCAGTTACGTGAGTTCCGCAGTCGTGCATCGGAGGTCGCCGCACGACCGTCGACACCCGAAGGTGAGCTAGTCGGCATTTACGAATATTTTAACCGGCACAATGAGAGAGAGAATCTACAAACACCCCCTTACTTATAAACCATTGTTAGTTAACAGGGACTACGAGACCATTGTGAGTTATTTTCCCAGGAAAGTAACTTGTAATATATTAACGAGCCCGCTTTGTAACAAGAGATATCGTAACTAAGTCATATTTTCACGTATTCGTTTACCATATTGTACTGAAGGTATCAAAACAAAGCGGCATGCTGAGTTACAGCGGCGCCGCGCTCTCAGCTTTTTCATATAACGAAGGGTCACAAATGGAGCAGCGCTTTATGTAGATGAGCGCTCACATAAATCGATGAGGATTTTGAAATTATAATTTGTTCGTGGAGATACAACGCCGCGGGCGCCGCGCCCACGCTCCTCGCAACTAGCCCCCCTTAGCGATTACAGAGCTTTTTAAAATATATTCTATAACTGAAGTTCAAATCATTCTTGCGGATAAAATATACTCACACATATACTTTGCTAAAGTTTGCTACGTTTTACCATCATTATGTTTTCATAACTGATCCCTATGATTATTACATCGATGACATAATAATAACTCAATATCACATTCCGACAATGTGATAAATCAACAGACCTATAAAGGAAACACTCTCACACGTTGCATTACATTTTGACCATTAAAATGTTACATGCAGCATACCGGGATTGCGTAAAATATGCGATTCCAATGTCGGCGACAACACGATTGGGATAACTGAAACTTACAATAATAAATTTATGTATTATCATCATCAGCAGCCCTACTAGGCGCAGATTTTTGTCGGCATCGTGGTTATCCAGGCAGGTTCTGGCTACTCCCCACGCTTGTCAACTCGGATTGGAGTGCGATAGTTTTAAGACGTTTTGACGACCGCTATCTAACGTGCTATTCAAAACGCAAGTGGGGTCGAGGTTTTATTCCACTAGCGGTCACCCATCTAACTATTATCTCTGCATTACGCAGTTAATGATGCTTAACTGCTACAAATCCACCTTAGTTATATTATGTACACTTCAAATATAATTGGGCATATAAGTGTCATTTCAAAATATTACTCTTGCAATTTTAGTCTTTATTAATACTCACTTAGGTTTAGTGAGTGGGCTGCATTTGATCTACCTAAAGTTTAACTAAGTTGTTTATGATTTTCTTAAAAACTATATGGATTCAAAGTATCCTTGCCATAATCAGTTCTAATGATTATTCTTGAGTAACTAAAATCGCTCGAAGAACCGACAACCGATGGGGAAGAAAGGTTCTAGAGTGGAGACCACGAACCGGAAGCCGCAGCGTAGGTAGGCCTCCCACTAGGTGGTCTGACGACATAGTGAAAGTCACGAATAACCGGTGGATGCAAGTGGCATCTTGTCGTTCGAAATGGCGTTCTAAGGGTGAGGTCTATGTTGAGCAGTGGACGCGTTCTGGCTGATGATGATGAACTAAAATCAAAGTTATCCTTGAGATTGATGACGAGAACTCATGTTTAAGTTGAACATTATATATTGGGTCTTTTGTCGTCATAGCCCTTTTTGTCGCTTGTATCAGAAGTATAACTTAACCTACATCTTGGTTTATATTGGAGGCGTAGAGCTTGCGACATTAAACCGATCTTCCAAGTTGAATCTTGAAAGTGAACGTTAAGCTTATTTTCTGCATTTATATGCATGCACGGCGGCGGCGGTTTTGTGAACGGTCGATTAGGTGATGATTACGAAACGATTCACTTGTTCCATTACATTTCTTACATTATAAGTTTAAAAGACAATGTCCTTTAAACTTTCTATCAAAATACACATTTCGGATATAGTTTACCTTTTCTTTTAATACATATTGAATTTTTAAATTGTAAGTATGTGTAATATTAATACTACATCACTACTTGCCTGAAGCAAGGGGAGGTCCAAGAGTGTCGACTACTAAAGGATCCGACTAATTTTTTGTCTGCCTTCGTCGCCGTTACTATTCCGGCTAGAGGTGATTTTTTATGTCTAAATTACGACGGAGAGAATACATAGACTAGCATGTCTGTATAAATATCGAAAGTTAAATTGATCAAGTTTAGTTTCATTCCCATCGCCCACAGGTTGAGAACTTAACCCCTCAGTGTCTTACAAATCTAGATGATATATTAAATTCTGCGCCAAGATTCTGAAATAAAATAAATGATTTTCTCTTCTTGAGAATTATACATTTACTATGGTATTGCAGAAGGTTGTCGTGAAATATTTCAAATGTGCTCCTTTAGCATAGCGGATATATTGCGGTGGAGAACAATGCCTGTGCAATTTATGTTCATGCCTTGTTTATTCTGGAAAATAATATTATCTGGAACAACTTTAGCCACAATAGCGGTAAACTTTAGAGAAAATAATATAATATAACATGACTTTAGTACTTGGTACATGAACTATTCAAATTACATTTGTCCCATTTGATTGATAAGTATAACCGTAGCTAATATTTACACCAAGTTTGCTAAATTATAATAACTAGTTTTTATAGCTTTGCAGTTAAACTATTTTATATCAATAATAATATTCTATTAAAACTTATTCAAAGCCGATGTTGGTCACTAAACGATAAACACTATAAGTACAAGATTTTAAAGAGGTTTCCTATCTGATATTGCCTATTGGTTTCTTAGTACTTTTTCTATTTTTTACGCAATACAAGACTCTGCTATCTAAGCACTTTGTTCGTGAAGATGCGAGCGGTCCAGCTAGTAATTTGACCTTAAGCCGCACATTAGCAGGGTGTGGCCGACATGCTTTCAACAGGGTTGCCAATATGTATGGCCACAAATGTAATTCTTGTTACTGGAATTACTGTTCCCTAGATGCGGTACTTCTATGGCATCTAATCACATAATTTTGTCTCTAATGCGTAGTTTTCAAGTTTTCTACATAATTGACTCTACATAGGTACCTATATTATATACTGTATATTGTCCATGAATTGTAAATTGTAGCTTACATTAATATTAAATGGAAAGTTCTAGAACCTCTTATATAAAATGTTAAAGTTATTTAACGTATCCATATTAAAGTGAAAAATAGTTTATTAATCCTAAAATTAGTGGCAGATGAAGCCAAGGTAGCTATAGCCTGGACAATAATTTAAGTTGTTTAGATAGCATCTACAAGGCTTCGTGTTTTGCCCAGGAATTCATGTGATCACCAACTGATCCAATCTCAGATATAGGTGCTGTTGAGGTGATGTTGTTCAAAATTATCTATATCTATCTACTTTCATTCTATGTGTTTAATGTACCGTACAACATGATCATATACATACTAGTACACCTGTCAAATCTTTGCGGAGGCTATCTTGAATATAGATTGTGGTAAGAGTTTTTTTTTAAATTAATAGTACTTCGCCTGATGCTAGGCTGGAGTGCGATCCTTGAATGGAGGTGACTGCTACTACAGTTAACTAACTGTAGTAAAAGTCACATCCACTACGCCAGCCTAGTAAGAGCATTCTCATCTAATCGACTTGTGACCTCTGCTGTTGACTAAGATTTAGGATGATTGAAGACTAGGTATTTGGTATCTTAGGTATCTTGTCCCAAAAACTACTAAATAAACCTATAACAAATGACAGCATAGTGACGGCGACTGAAGAAGCTGTAAACTGAAACGGTTATTTCAGTCGTCGGTGCTCTTAGACTTCCTTTTTCTTACCATCAGGCAAGTCGAGGTGAGATGTCGCATCACAACTCTCTCGTTTATTTTCAACTCTACAATTCTCTTCATCTCTTTGGGAATGGACACATTAAGTGGTTGTAAATAATTGTATGCATAAAATAATCTCGGTTATAAAAATCGGAAGACTATTTTAAGAGTTACCCTTGACATTTGAAGACAAAAGAATTTCCTCAGTATGGTTTATGAATTGTTCCGATATGCGTTCACAATGAATCATTAAACTTAATTACATCTGTCCAGCTCACTGTTGGGTTTCATATTTATTGCCTCATTTTATTAAACTCATCTCAATAACCACAAGCCACTAGACCGCTCATAGGTTAGCCCATCCAGTCAAACATGGTTGTTGAGTTATGTTGATAATCAGCCCAAAACAACTGGGTGACCGTGGTGTAGTGGCAGTGCAATGGTTACGCGAACTGAGAACACGGGTTCAAAAACACTTACCGGTACTAATGTAGCTTAGTATAGAATTGTATAAAAACTATGATTATAAATTATTATTATTTTCCCCGTCTCCCAATTATTTCCTTACAAAATTCTAATAAATTTGTGTCTATTTGTAAATGACCTGTGTATCACGTGTTGTTCATTTAATTGAAGCAAATCTACGTTATCTTATAGATTGTTTCATTCACACCTTGACCTTTTTGTTAGGGAATTTATTGTTATGATTGGAAAATCAATAAAAACGCTTTTATATCTGTTTTATATTTTTATATTATTCTAATGATAAAATAAATTGAAAAATAGTGAATGTGAAATTATACATTTTTACCGTTAAATTATGCAAATTATTAATTTTATTATTTAATAAACGGTGTTATGTCTAGTCCTTTAATCATAGGAATTCAATTCTTTTAAAAGTTAAAAAAATATAAACGAGAGATTCGCGTGTCATCGAATAATCATAAAATTAGACACGATTTGCATGTTTGGAACTCGCTTAAGTATATTTGCTTTTTTCTTTATAACACGAATTATGATTGATTTAAATAAAAACAATTTAGTTTCATTGTGTGCAAATTTGAGAGTTCAAATTGTGTCTGTTGATATAATTTATCCCGTTGAAGGTTGAATTCAAATAAGCGGATAATAATAAATCACTATTTTAATGATAAAAATTCTGTGATTAATTATGGCTTAGAAGTAAAAAGTTCAAGAACTATTTGTGGCTAAGAGATAGTAATTTAATTGCGTAACATAATTCATACTTTAATATCAAATAATCTTCTATTTAATCATATTCCACACAAACTTTAATTCTGTCTATTACAAATGGTATTCCAAACAATATTAAATAACAAATAAACAATAATATAACATCTAAAACAATAGGAACGTGACTACAGAAAGATACATTGTAAAACAAAACCAATCCGAATCGTGTTATCTTGCGAATTAATTGATGGTCTATTAAGCTACGAACACTAGCGGAATGGGGAATAGCAAAAACATGTAGGCAATTAGCTCTAAGTGCTGGCTTCAATTCCTTGTTCGCAAGTCCAAGGGGCGGGTGCCAGACGTTCCCGGTGGTAATGCACTGCGCGTTTGTGGCCTGCGTGCATTATTATCTATTCACAACCGACAGATCGCAAGATATGGTCTATTTAATAATATGGCCTGTTACATGCCGACACAGACATGTACTAAGGTGTTAGGAATATAATTGAGTTACGTACTTATGTATGTGATAGAAAATATAAATCACCCCCCCCCCACCCCCCTCGTACCCTTTAAGGGTCAATTAACAAAGATCTTTCACTTGTATTATTTTGCCAATATTATTTTTGTTTTTATTACATTTATTTACACATATCGTCATATAAATGGCTAATAATTTATTGGCATTTTTAAATTTAAGTTATTAACAATTTAAATTTAATAAGTTATATGCAAATTTTTCCTTTCCTAGGTAAATATTTATACAATAATAAAAATAATTTTATACACCCTCTTTAATATCTATATACACTCCTAGGATTCACCTGTACGGAGTGAACAAGAACCACGCCTATCCATAAGCGTGCTTCAAGCATTCCTTGAGAAGGCATTGTGCTAAAAGAGCCGCTCCTTTGTGCGGACCGGCCGAGCTGCGTTCACGCACACCATATTTCCGACATTTAACTTTCATTTGAAGTTAGCATTCAGAGAACATATTTCTTTGTATAATATTAAAAATTAATAAAACTCTTCATGGAATAATCGATCAAAACCATTATTGTCGATCCGCCGTGATATTTCTGAACGACATAACCGCATATTTTTATTTCAATAAAAAATAGATGTAGCTTGGAACAAGTCGTTGTTGGCAGTGCAACAACCTGTGTATAAAAATATGCTATATGGATGGGATGGATGCTATATTCCATGCTTGCCTATGTGTTCTCTCCATTCTATAATCTTGGGTCTTTCAAGCAAACTTTTGGACGACTGGGACTGGGGCAAGCGTAAACTAAATCGACTTGTTAGACGTTGGCGCTCTTAGACTTCTCTTTGCTTACCACCAGGACAGTCGAATTCAGATGTCGTGTCCTAATAAAAAAATGCAAAAGAGATAAGTCAATCATTAATGGTGGTGATCATAATTTTTCTGTCTCCATTGCCCCCGTGCGAATAAACGCGACATTAGTACATTATTTTCGCTTCGTAACAATCTTTAACTACAAAAAGTTTTTTTTTACCAGGCTACTATAAAATCTTGTATTATAGAAACTGTACATAATATTAACATATCAAAGTACACAATATGAAAGATGGTACCGGCAAGGGCGGCAAGTGGTTACGAACCGGGGGCTCTCGGTTGAGTGACCATATTACACTACCACTATATTACTGTCGTTTTCATTGTGTAACATTTCTGTATATTTTCGTGGGTTTTTGACAGCAATTAAAACATGTCCAGAATCGAATATAATCTGACTAAACACTCGTAATTGATTAGGCTCTAAACGGCAGCTTACAAAGCGTGCAATTTAACAATTTCTACGAAATATTGCCTAACGCTTTAGAGCCTCTAAAATGTCTACCATTAATTCTGAACTCCCATTTAAACCTATTTGGAGGATTGTTTTAACTATAACTATTTCATTATTTCAAACTATTTATATTATTTGAACGTAAGTACATATACTTTGGTCGTCCTATTTCTCTGATACAATCGTTTAGTATAAAAATTTAAACATATAAAAAATGAAGACAGACGTAAATTACACCTAATAAGGTTTTTTTTAATAAGGAATTCTTTTTAGATTGAGTACTTTTTGAGGATTAAATTCAGCACGAATTTTGGTCGGCTGCAACCTGCAATAAAGTCCAGCCTCTGTTGTTAGCGAACTAGAATATAAAAATATAAGTAGGTATATATATTTTAATATAAGTACATATAAGTAGGTACCTGTCTAGCGCAGTGTTCAAAGCAGTCACGCTCAGGCTTACCTGATCTGATCGACTGGACTAATGGTAAGTATTGACGACTGAAAAATACGATTCTTTTTACTGCGTTACTATGCCAAACAGAGAATTTTTTTTACGCCTTACTTGAAGGGATTAAGGATATATATTATGTATATAAGACTGGGAGAGAACATAGGTAAAGGTAAACACAATTAAAACAATCAATCAATCAAATTGTCACGCTTTTCCCCACAGGGATAGGAAAACTTACCAAGGACTTAAAATACCAATAAAAAATTCTGAATGTTTATCATTCAAATATTTAGAATTGGGCGAAAAATTGTTTGACTGAAAACGCAATATAAAATATTTTTTTCCTATTTATTTTAGCACAGCTCGATAGTTCGATATTCTGTAAATGAATATTGCCGTTCCTAGACCTCTCATAGACCTCCGGGTTGCGTGTCCCGCACGTATTATTCTTAGTTTAGACAAACGGCAGTCGTGTTAGTTTAACTTTATGATAACGATCAAGTGCGACGCTCTGTCTGTTTATTAACAATATCGCTTATTTTGTTTATTACCTCGTTTATGAAATGGCCAGATTTATTAATAATGCTTACAAATACCGATAGAAGTTGTTTATGAATGGAAATTTGTATAGAAATAGAGTCATGTTTATTAAATAATGCAATTATATTCATAGTGCTACAAGACTGCGTTTATAGTTATAAATTCACAATAATTTTACATTAAAATTCCTTGGATCTATTTAATATTTTATTTTGCTTTTAGTTTTAATATACAGATATTATACATATTTCTATTAATAAAATGACACGTTTTTTTCCCACAGGGATAGGCAGAGACAATGGAGCGCCACTTATAAGAAATATAAGTGTATTACTCGTATGTGTATTATTTATATTGGATTATTGTATATCTAAGTTCTACTTTAATAAATAATTATGTATAACTTCAATCAATCAATCAATCAAATTGTCACGCCTTTTTAACTTAAATAAGATAAAATGGTTATCAAAAAGTGGTAGGCAGTGTTACCCAGTCTGTCGACCCGGGGTAGTAGTACCAACACTTATAAGTATACAGACCGTAAAGTGATATGGTCGCGTTTCGGGATCAGCTTGTAAGTTGCCGGTTCCAACTAGACCGGCATAGTGTATGTGACTGCTACTTACAGTTATTGAATTGCATCATGCATCCATTCATGGACCACACTCCAGCTTAACATCAAGCGGAGTGCTGTCAAAAGTCGAGTCAAATAAAAATTAAAATATATTATATCTCATATCTCTGACTATTAATAGGTTAAATTGCAAGTTGTTTCAATGTTTCTACATAAGACCCAATGCTCTAAATCTTACGTTTATGCCTGCAATTACTATTCGCCAATACAAATGATGGCATTAATATTACGCCTACTAACAATATATAGTTAGGTATATATATTATACATTACACAATACGGGCGTGGTTAGTGGGTGATTTTATTTTGAACTTATTATTTTTAGTTGTGGTAGGCAGATAGCTAGTGGTTTGTTTGCCAAGTCTGCCGTTTCGGGGTAGTCAGACCGACTGCAAGTTTAGTATCAGTCACGTTTCGTTAGGCCGACATAGTTAAAGCGACTGTCAATTGCAGCTGCTAACTTACTATTTGTCTGTAGAAGCAATTCAATTTAATTCAATGACAACAGGCGGGGTGCTGAAATATTATTTTGAGCCACAAATAAAAATAATCTAGGATATAAACAATATTTTTGATTGGGGATGAGAATTTGTAAAAAATATGTGGTTGTTACCTATGTAGTCTTTAATCACACACTTTAACTTATTATTTTTAATTTTTTACTTACTTATTACTTTTTTTAAAAGAAGATGTTTGTGTGTGATGAGATGTGACAAGGATTGATAAAGCACCATTTGGTCCGATGGTTTGTTCACATGAAAAGGATGTGTAAAAGTAGATTATCGAAAATAATTTATAAATCTTATGATACGTTAAACAATAACGCCCATAACCGTTGAGCTTGTATGAATCGTGTTGTGCTAGGATCGTGGCAAATGGCGCTTCATTGTCTCTGCCTGTGGGAAATTGGCATGACAATTTGATTGATTGATTTACTCGCTTTGTCTAGTTTATTGAGAAAATGTAGGTCATTGAGGGTTGAAAGCAGAACAGCGTTCTGCGATTTTGGCGTCTGAATCTGTCAATATGCCGCCCCAATATAATGAACATCGTATATCTCTCCTACAACGAATTTTCTAAATAATGAGCCCTATTATATTTTGAGAAGTATGATTTACACACATGCGTTTACGCACCGTGAACACAATGCAAACTATATTGTTATAGAATAAGAAAAATATATAAAAAGAAAGGTTGTTATGACGGGTGATATCGTTGTAAGGAAAGCGGCAAGCGTCAACCGTCACAGTTTCCACGATGTATCGAGGTCGCTCTTCGACGAGGCTCTCATTGTTTCCTTCAAGAGCATCTTCTATTATTAAGCTTCATTTATTAAGGCTGGTTTATCAAGTCACACTTAACTATGTGGTCATGCTAAGCGGTGGATCAATAATATTTACATTTAATTCTATGTTATTATACTCGTATATATGGTCGTTGTAACGGGCACGGGGTAGTGGTCCAACTGCTCTGTGCAACTAGTTGGATCACGGGCCTTCACAAGAGGTCGTGGTCAAACTATAGTTCGGAGGGCCTATTTAAAAATGTGCTCTTAGACCTGATCTGAGTCCATCAGGCAAGTCGAGGACATATATTAAATTCGACATTATACGAGTACAATAATCTTGCAACCAAGCTGTGTCTATAATTCATATTTTAACCGTATTTGAGATTCAAATGTAGAACAATCGCTTGGTAAAGTATAATAAGTCACTTGTCAGTTGCGATTGTATAACAATAGATTGGACCTCCGTTCTGATCAAATGTCGTGACACTATAATAAAAAGATGTGAGAAGAATCTTAAGTTTAGTAAAGTTACCCGAATTACTACCTGAAACCTTAGTGTTGTTTGAATAAACGTTCTCTTAGGCTTCGTTGATTAAATTACAAAGCATTTATAATTCAATAACTATGGGAATGTATATCACGTTAACATGCTTTTTTTTATTATAGTAATTTTGTTACATTATTAGAGGGTAATAGATATATTAAGTGAAAGTAATATTCAGGTTTTACGTATGTCTATTCTATGAATAGACATAAAATGAAGGGCTATCCTAAATAGATTTTACATTAAAATAACTACAAGTAGCACTATGCCGGTCTAGTAGGCATTGGAAACTTTCAAACTAATCCCAAAACTTAACTAAGTCAAAAGTTTGTCCTAATTCGTTTTTAAGAAACTCTTAAAATACGCACTAACTTTCGGTTCAACATTTATCATCACAGGGGTATCTAACGACCTGTTTTACGTTGCAGAATGGCCTGTTACAATAAAAAGTTTTATTTCGCTCCTGCGCAGTGTACTGTTCGCTAATTATTTTTTCGAGGCCCTGGATTAATTGTAGCACCGAGCTGGTCACGAGAGCTCTGAAGCCTGCCTGATGTTAGACTGGAGTGTCAGCCATTAATGGAGGAGACTGCTACTACAGTTAATTAATTGCTAGTAGCAGTCTCATCTACCATGCTGACCTAGTTGAATTTAACTTTTAAGCAGATTTCGAAACGCGATTAAGTCACTTTACACTTGAAAGTGGTGGTACTAGCCTGGATTAGCAGACTTGGCAAATTACCACCAAGTGTCGGCCCTGTCTACCACTCTTACTATAGAAATAGGAAATATATTTCTTAAAGTATGTACACAATCAATCAATCAAATTGTCACGTCTTTTTCCCACAGGGATAGGCAGAGTCAATGTAGCATTACACATTATAATAATAATATAATTTAATTACGGAATGTATGCGGAAGTGTTGAGCTCTTTTTAAAGTATAAAGTTGTAGGTGCAACGATGACACGACTTAGTTCAGATTAGATAAGAGGTAGCGACAAGCTTTTGTGTGGCCCAAGTAATAAAAACATATATTATTAGGTATTAATGTGATTTATAAATCAATTTTAATAATATTTAAATATTTGGTTATACATTAAAATGGTTGGTTATAAAATTGCTTAAATAATGCCAAGTATTTATATACTTAGTAAATATAGGCGCCTAAAGTTTTGTGCGAAATTTGACATAAATTAAACGTTTCTTTAAACCATGGATCTTTGACATTCAAAGATTTATTTAGTAATTAGTAGTGGCTTAACGCAATACATTTTTTTCTATAATAAATTTAAAAATAAAAACACTAAGACCATTGAATCAAATTATAAGGCGGCCGTGGTCTAGTGGTAGTGTAATGCTTATGCAAACCCACACTCCTGGTTCAAAACTACTTGCCTATACCAAGGTATTTTTGATATATACTTTGGTCATTTACTTCTATGATACACTCTTAGTAGCTGCTTTGCAAAATAATAATGAAAAAAACATCAACGTGATGATAATTTTAAGTTGTTTAATTACATAGAAAAAAGGACGTAATCGCTCAATACGGAAAATTATACCCAATTAACTACTTTCAATGAATAGTACTTTTATATCTTGAGTGTGTTAATTTTAAAGGCCGTGGGATGTTTAGAATTTGGATTAAACACTAGTGATTTAATTTGGCATTTTTTCTTCTGAAAATGATTTTAATCATCATTTGATTTTAATAATGTAATGACATAAATGTTTTAAAATAAGTACTTCTTTGTCCCTATTTAACTTCATTTTATAGTCTTATTAAATAAGAGTATTATTAGACTTTTAAAATATATAAATGAAAATTAAATAAACCAATTTTCCTACATTAAACAAGAAAAATGTAAATAAATTGGAATACTACTCCGCCACTGAACCCTACTAAGTGGACCATCTCAAAATTAATAGCCAGGCGGCTTTATTCGTCTTAAAAAACAAGATAAAGTTATCAAAGCGATCCACGGCCACATTTTTCTCTCTCGCGATAAATAAATCGACTTTAATTATAAAATTGTCTCCAAATAGAATAAAAGTTGGCATCCTTGGAAATTGCGTCGCGACCACTTGCACCTGCCAATAGCCAAGATATCTACCGACAATTTATTTTTAGATATCAATTTATTTACGCGCAAAGCAAATTCTACTGATAAACATAAACGATGCGAATGCACCACTATTTATAAAATTACTTTTAAAATAAGCTATTTCTCTTTACAAGTGTATCCACTTATTATCTTATATTATAGCTACTATATCTAAAGCAAACAAATTATTATTCAAAATATAAATTATAACATAAACATAAATTAAAACGAAAGTCTAATTTAATATAATAAAAATTCCCCGCTCAACGTCATAAAAGTCATGTCGGAAAGAAAAATAACAAACAAAATTATAAACGTTTATCACGTGCATTGTTAACATCCTTTACGCTCAAGTTTGGGAATTATGTGTTATCAAAAAAACCTGTATCCCTTACAAGCGGTTTGTGGAAGGAGATAGTTCAACTCATGGTCGCCGGTGCAGACTTCAGTGGTTATCGCACCACCGCGAGCGTAGGGCCTCTTTAACGGCCGAACTTTCTACGGCACCGTTTATTACAGAATAAAATTAGTGTTGTGTTTAACAGGCGACTGTATTCTAGTAATTGGATTGTTGTGTTTATACCGTTTTGTACTATTGGTAGAGTTTGCTGTTTCCCAAGGAATTGCTGTAAGTTTATAAAATAACATTTTTTATGTTTTAGGTTGCTTAATTTTAGTCTCCACATTAAGTTTTGTTTTAGACAAAACAATCGATCAAGCTTCAAACAAAACCTAGCTGGTTGTATTAGCAACAAGTTTCGGCTGATAATTACTTAATAATGGTTCTGTTGATTAAAAAATCAATTAGTTTGAAACAAAAGGGTGTAGTCATAGGGCATTATAAATAATTTGCAAAAATGATGATGCGACCACACCGGCCGGCTACTCCGGATGCTCGTGGAATTCTTATCTCCTTCGCCGTGAAATTAAGCTCGCGCTATTTCTAAGAAATTACCTTTTTACGTCGGATAAACTGAGGTACTGTAGAAAAAATAATTGGCAGACACAACAATATGCAAGAATTTGCGTTATAGTTTTATAGCTAAAACAAAACCAATAATAATAAAGAACATAAACAAATCACGTGTATATTTTTTCAGGCTGCGTAATTAAAAACGAGGCAAACCATTGAATTGCAGATATAAACAAATATAGTTTTTTTTTAATAGACTATTAATATAAGTATATATTATTTAGGTGGAAAAAGGCGTGACAATTTGATTGATTGATTGATTTATGAAAATCTTTTATTAAATCATACAACACAAGAAACGGTTACAAAACGAACTACCGTTCAAAGTCAATTAATTAATAAACTTGATTACATGAATTTTTTGCAATATTTGTTCATTATTGCAAGAAAGTCACAAAATGCTACCACCATTGCGATCGCATTCTATTTTGAAAGCGATCCAGTTGCCGCGACTTACATTCTTGAATCTGGTTGGACCGGACCGGGAGCGGCTTGCAAGCCTTTGAGGGACAAACGTTCTTTGGTCAAAAACTAAAACCTAATATGCCCAAACAAGAAACATTTATTGTGTTTTAATATATTAAATTAGTTTGATGATTTATATTGTTGATATCGATAGTTTGTTATTTATTGTAATTAGCTTCAGCTTTGTTACTTAAGTAATTAACCAACAAAGCCCAAACAATATAAACATTATTAAACATTTAAAGTCTATATTTTGGAAACAATTTTAGAATATTCTAATAAAAAAGTTAATAGATATTTAAAACAATTTACTGAAGTTGTAAGCATATTATATTAGTTTCGTTCGGTTTAGTTAGGTGTATTATAGTATTATAATTGAATGGGAGTTATCAAATTTGATAACAAAGCCTGATAAAGCATAAGAGACAAAACGTTCAAATTGTCACGCCTTTTTCCCATTTGGAGCATTTTTAATTCCAATATTTTTAATAGTAAATACTTACTTAATTTTTACAAATCTTTTCAAGATATCAAATTTAATTTCTTAGTTGATATCAACTCGGATATAACAACAATAAACTCGTATATTGTTAAAGTTAGTAATTTTATTTGTACACAACGTTTTTAAACAAATTCCAGTCCACAGGAAGAAATTCTAAATCAATAGACCCATTGTAAATATTAGATAATGATGACATTGCAATGAAAGTTATGGCGGTTTCACTATTCAAAGAGAACACAGAGATTAGGAAATGTTGATAGGGCTCTCACAACCCACACACAAGAAAATAAATATTTATACTTTTTCTTATGGGGAATACACGAAGGTTCGAATGTTTTTTTTGAACTCTCTAATTATGGAGATTATACATAATATAAACTGTTCATTAATATAGAAATACTATGTAGAATATATCCCTTAATCAAATTGAGGAGGGCATTCTTAAAAAGCAGGGGTCCTAAATGTCCATAACCATAGAAAAGGTATGAATAAGGTGGAATTGTGAATGTAAAGGAAGCGAGAACACTGTGTCAGCATCCTGTGGCCTATCCCTGTAAGAATTAAGGCGCGATAATTAATTGAAATTCAACTCTGACAGTTCCCACCTTTGAACTCGAAAGAACCACGTTCTCTAATTGTTCTCATAATTCTGCAACGCATATTACAAATTTTTATATATGCATATCTAAGGCGACCTGGGTGTAGTGGCAGTGCAATGGTTACACAAACCGAGAGCAAGAGTTCGAGACCACCCACCGGTACCAATGTATCTTTGATATATGTACTTTGGTTGTCCTGTTTCTATGATACAAGCACTTTAGTAGCTTAGTTTAGAAATGTAAATAAAAAAAATTAAAAGAAAAAAACTTTATTGGTTACATAATTTATTTATCAAAGGCTCTTTAAAATATGTAACATGACATATTTAATCAACTAACCAATAAATCAAATTATGACGCCGGTTCACACAGGGATAGGCAGAAACAATAGAGGAGTGTTAATAAGTTATTAAATAAATCTCTCTTCCATACTTAAATTATATGCAACTAGGAATGTTAACTTTATTTGAAGATAATGCGTTGAAATCTTTTGTATACAAATTTATTTACGACTTATATAAAACTTTAAAAATATCAAATTATTTTACCTTTATTTTCACAAGGAGTAACTAAAGCAAAATGCTTAATTTAATTCTCTTGCCTTCTTCACTTTCCTAATATTCTTCAAACAGGCTCCACGGTTGGGTACTGAGGATTCCTGCTTCCTGCTGATTGCTTTGAAATTAAAATTGTCTCTCAATCTCCTCATTATCAATCATCAATCAATCAACGAATTGTTACGCCTTTTTCCCCACAGGGATAGGCAGAGACAATAGAATGCCACTTGCCACGATCCTGACACAACTCCCTCGCTTCCCTTACATCCGCAATTATCTTATTACAAGCACTATATCAATCTTTTAAACCTATAAGTTTTTTGTTAAATAGAAGAATGGTTCAAAAAATACCTTATAAACACCTAAAAATACGTAGGTATAACATGCATAAATATAACATAAATAAATGTATATAAGCTTTGGAGCTCAGGTCAAGTTTTTTCAGGTCTTCCTTTTTTGACACTCTATCGAGAAATCTATCAGTATTATTATATTTGCATAGGTTGTTATGTTTTCTCAGAATGACACAAAAAGCTCAATAGAGTAAGCAAGATAACGAAGTTTATATGCTTTAACACGTCGCATCGATTTTGAACATTCGTAAGAATTCTCTCGCCGTTCCTGCCAACTCAATTGACTTGCAGAGCTGTTTTTGTTTTATCCTTAACACAATGGAACATATAATTAAAGTGCTTTAATAATGGCGCGGGTGCTAATTATTTATCATAGATATTTCTTTCTACTAAATAAATATCTAATCTGTGATAGTAGTTGTACTAGAATAAAATTTTTTTTTGAAGTTTTAACCTTGGAAAGACTTTTTTTGGTACAGAGCGAGTGAGGCGCTCAGTCGTCGACGCTCTTGGAATTCCTCCTTGCCCAGTCGAGATCAGATGTTAAGTCTAAATTTAAAATAGTCTTGGAAGTAAATAAAACTCCCTAAGACACAAGATTTTTCATAAAAAAACATAGACATTATTACATATAATATATACTTTTAATGATGTAACAAAGATTTCTTTAAACACTAATGTAGCACCATTACACATAATTTAACAAACTCTTTATTTAAAATTGGTTTAAACATTTTCTTCCATCTTTACTTCTCGGGCAGGTTGCTGACATTTGCTACTTTAATAATGATAATGACCGATGATTTGACGTGACGGGCATTGCGGTTACGTAATCTTAAGGCAAAAACTTTAACAAGAGATCTTGTGGAAAAAAGTGGTGAAATACTACTCGAGCTGCTTACAATGTCAGGAGAGGTTCGAGTAATCTTCAGATTATATAAAAGTGGTAGGCAGACTGTTGGTGGTCATTTGCCCAGTCTGCCGATCAGGAGCAGTACCACCACTTTCAAGTGTACGGTCGCGATCTTTAATTTAGGACCCACTTCCCGGAACATTTGTTTAAATCACTCATTCGCAATAAAGACGAAAATGCTAAATCAATTTATTCGAAAGACAGATAATCTTTGACTTATATCTTAAAAGAGACATGTGTCAGTGTCAAAGAAAATAATTTGAAGAAATTTAAATTTTTAAATAAAAATGCTTGCAGTTAATCGGGAACAGTTAGGAGTTCAAATAATCCGATTACGCGAAGAAGGGTTAGGGGTACGTGAAATAGTACGACAAGTAAGTAACCAGAGCGACAGTTCGTCGATGGGCTCGAAGGTATGAAACAGAAGGGAAATCCGATGACCGGCGGCAAAACAACCGTCGCCCTCATGCCGCATCGGAAGAACAACGGCACCTCATGCGAAATCAGTATGAAATAGAAGGTTTCACGCCTACAAAGCATTTTGCAGAGATGTTTGACGTCCACCCGTTAACAATTAAAAGACACCTACATAGTATGGGACTGCATCACAGGCGACCGGCACGAAAGATCGCATTAACAGGAAATCACAAGACAATCCGTCTTAACTTTGCACGTGATTATTTAGACTTTGACTGGGGCTCGACTGCCGTTACAGATGAAAAAACGTAACCAGGCAGGTTACACGCAAGACCACGTTATTGCTAACCATGCGTCCGGTCATATCACTGCCAACATTTCGGGCTGGATGAGTTCAGATGGTGTCGGAGAACTGGTCAACTTGCCTCCAAAAGCGACTGCTCAATTTTATGTCGATCTCTTAAATGAAAGTGTGCTGCTGACCTTGAGAATTTCTTACCCTGAGCAAGAAACACCAGTAATAAATTTTGTGCAAGATAATGCTCCAATTCACACGGCACGGATAGTTCGGAGCTGGTTCTCCGAACACTCTATCCGGCCGTCTGCAGATTTAAATCCCATAGAGAACTTATGAGCCTTGATGGTGCAAAGGTGGAGCAATCGAAATGAAAGGAACAGGGCCGCACTCGTAGAGCACTGCCATTGGATTTGGGAAGGTTTCCGTGGGACTGATATATGCGAGCGATTGGTTAGATCCATGCGTGAACGTCTCTTGGCTGGCTGTCATTGAAAATAACGGTGAATACACGCGATATTAAAACTTGAAAACTCATTTATTTGGAATGTTACTTTGTTTATTTCTTTTTCTTGTAGGTTATTTTGTCAAGAAGACCTTGTTTTTTTTTCGTTTTAATGGTATTTTATGTAGTAATAATATTGATTGCAAAAATTGTAATTTTTTTAAATGCCGAATGCTTGAGCCCTACTAGTTTTTATTTTAATTGAATTAGTGCACACAATCTTCAATTTTCAATTCATAAGATGCGTGAAGAAGCACCTTTGGCCGGCATAGTGACGGCGACTGAAGCAGCCGTGAATAAACTCGGTTTTTTCAGTTGTTGTCACTTTTGGACCTCCTCTTGCTTATCATCAGGCGGGTCGAGGTCAGATGTCGTTTAACAATAAAAAAAAATCATATATCAAATGCCACAAAATGAAATATATAACTAGTTGAGAAGTTAAGTAGCCATCTGTCAGAAACTGTTCCCGCTCTCTACTTCTATCAAACTGTCGGAAAAAATCGGAAAGGATCGTTCCTTTCCGTTACGTCAGATTCGCATAGCTAAGAGCAGTTGCCCCTAGTAATACATAAACAACAACGCGATTACCAACATTACCAACTGAAATCATATAATAATATCTTAGTAGCTCTTAAAGATATAAGTTTGCCAGACGAAATTCGACCTTAGATGGGTCCTAAATTAAAGTTCGTGACTGTACAGCTAGAAAGAGACTTAGTCGTGTTTTGGTATCAGCTTGAAAGTTACCGGTTCCAATTAGACCGGCATTGTGAATGTGGCTGCTACTTGAAGTTCAATCAATCAATCAAATTGTCACGCCTTTTTCCCACAGGGATAGGCAGAGACAATGGAGCCATTTACCACGATCCTTACACAGCTCCCTTACTTGAAGTTATTTAACAATATTTTTATTTTTATAGAAAATTCAACATCTAAGGTATCATTGAATTATTGAATTATATTTTTATTTAAAAAGAAGACAAAATATTACTTGCTGGTACCAATATATATTTTATATATGTACTTTGGTAGAAAAAGTACAGAAATGTGTAAAAAAACTTTAAAATTATAATTAGCCAATTCAGCGCCAACAAAAATATTATTAATTGAAAACACATAAACTAAACAAGTGAATTTTAAAGCTTTTAATGCTATTCAATGTTATTTGGCCTTGAATGGTACCGGCCAGTGGTCATCGGCCAGAGAAAGGCCAAACCTTTCTTAAATGATTATGTAAATCAAATTCAAGTTTAGAAACTACAACACCATTACAATTATTATGTCGATAACGAATTACTTTCGATAATATTTAACTCATTAGGTTTTGATTAATAGATGCTGCTTTTTTTTGAAATAAGGTCGTGATCTATGAACTTGTAAATGAGTAATGTCAGTTTACGATGTACTATTTGATTGAATATGCTAGATATTTTTGTTTTTATTAAATATTTAATAATTTGTATTATAAACTTAATCAATAAAAGGGTAACAAGGCATTTTAAAAAATATTAAATATAATTTAAAAATAATAACTATATTAAACTATAAATAAAAATTTTATCTAGAGAAATCCCATCAGAGATAGTCCCAAAGAGATTGTTCCCAGGAGAGCAACATTTCCGCTTTGTACAGGGAGGCTAACACGTTGGCATAAATAAATACCAACCTTCCTGTCTATAGATTATTTAAAAAAAAAATAATTTAGACATAATTCAATTTCCAAACTTAATGACGGCTCTGAGGCAAAGCGCAAATCATACAAATCATACTATACATAAAATACTGTACAGGGGCTCGAAGTAGGTGGAGAGCTGCGCGAAGTCGATATCGCAGCTAACTTCAGACGCTATAAATTTTGGAACTAGCTGTACTACTAGCGCATTAATACCTTCCAGGTGGGGGTTTTTGATCACATTTCACCCCTCTCGCACCGCTCCACTATCACAGAATGTGGTACTAATTTAGCCGCTATGCCTGTAGTTTCTAGTTTTAAATATATTTGTTCGTCATAAGGCAACGCACCGCCTAGTGGTAAGATAGAGCGTGGTCCATGATAAAGACAACTGCAAATAAATATACCTAGGTAGAGCTGGGAGCAGCCTATGGACTATTTAACTGTAGTATCAGTTACTTACTTAACCACACTCCTAGGTTAAGATCAGACGGGGTGTTGTCATAGGTTGAGCTATAATAGAAAAAACTAGTATAAAAAATAATTATTTGGTTTGTGCGTTCAATGCCATTCGGTTTGATATATTATAGTAGAATACAATAATAATATAACATCAATAAAGTTCTGTCCAATCATTACACAAGTTTTTGTTCTTACAAACATATTCCATTAAGATAAAACTTGTTCGTATTGGTTGTAAAGCAATCATAGACATAAAAGGCTATCTCAATTGACTCAATTACCAACACTACATTGCAATTTCGAATTGGTCGATAGAAATAATCATGAAAAAAACCACTAGCCAATTCCAGCCGATACACAATGACCAGTCGTTTCGTACGTGTCTAATATACTTATACAAGATGATTTGATGCTGAGAAAAAATAACAAAATCAGCTCCAGAGCCGGCTCGGGCTATTAAATATTGAATAACCTTGGGCATTTTAGATCAATAAGTGGAAAATTCCGTGCGTATTTTTGTTTGAATAAAATTGTCTTAAATTCGTGAGTATTAAATAATTTACGTATACGTGTTTTGTTTTAATGATGTAAAAGTACATATTTGAAGTTCTATTCTAAAATAAATATATAATGATTCAAAACAGACAATTAATATATATATGAATTCGTAAATATTATTGTTATATCAATAGATAATGGTGATAATTTTATAATAAATTATGAGATTGATATATTTTTGTGGCTTGACATATGACAGCACCTCGTCTGATGTTAAGCTGATTGGGCTCAAATCAAATATTTTATTAGACTACAGTCCATGGGGCTTCCAAAAGGCATTATCAGACTCTACCATAATACAAGTACCATGACTGACAATATTTGCAAGTAGTAGTTACTTCTTACTATAATACCAACCTAGTTAAAACTGGCAACTTTTTACTAGGCTTATAATTCAAATTTATAAATAGGTCTAAAAACAATTAATGAACTAAAAAAGCAAAACTTAAAACGTATTTTAAATCTACTTGTAGTTTTGTAGTACATATTTTATTATCTAATAGTTTAGGCTTCGTTTACATGTATTATTATCTTTAAAACATACTACATTTTATTTTTTTATTTAAATTTCTTTATTAAAGTGCTAGTATCATAGAAACAGGACAACCAAAGTACATATATTAAAGATACATTGGAACGGGTGGGTGGTCTCGAACTCGTGCTTTCGGTTTGTGTAACCATTCCACTGCCACTACACCACGATCGCCTTGTAAAAATAATACGAATAATTGACTAATAAAATATAAATTCTTGGGATAAATTGTTTTAACTCGTACACAACAAAATAATTTATAATTTCACGTTGTGAATGCAATATATCGATCGTAGTTCAGCCAATTTATTATAAGTATATTCATTTAGATTTGATTGCAATTTACTATAACATGTAAACATTTCTTTAGGTTAGTTGCAGGCGACACTGTGTAAGATGGTATCGGGCTGATATATCGACTAGTAACTTGTGCCCTCAAGCCATCGTTTATAGGCGGTCGCCACACAATATTTTGCTCATTACTCAAGCTTAGCACTTCTGAGAAAACTACGAGACTAGAATATTTTAAATTATTTATGTTGATCAATTTAAAAACTAACAATCAAATTAGGTTTTTCTTTAGTCTACTGCTCTGGTAAACTATTTAGATTTATAAAATAAAATGTAATTTGCGGCTTATTATCGACGTTTCGAAAGTAATGCAGCGATATTGGTTACAGGAAGACTAGTTTCCTCAGATTAAAATAATTGATGGAAGCCCGCATTTTTTTTAAATTTTATAAACTATGTTCGCGCAAACCTTTTCTGAATTTACTATTCAGAATACGAGTATACCCGATAGTAAGACACGTAATTAATATATTTTGTCTCATAAATTTAAGTTTGTTCTTGTGTTCTTAAAAAAGACAAATCATAGGCAGAATAATCAATAGAATAGATGAATCACATTCTTAAGTACCTAAGCTATAGTTTTTGTTAAGATGATGTCAATGCAAGTATTTATGGGTTAGTGGGCGTACGAAAGTAAAAGTACTATATTATTACCTTGATGGTATAACATATGTAGGCGAAATGAACAAAACAATAGAAAAATGATGCAACAGGTTTTAAATTATTACCATTTTTAATTAATTACCTGAATTGTGGGAAAAAAAAACTAGTAATATAACTTCTTTTCTTTATTTGTCATATTATAATTAATTGCATTTTTATACGTATGTAAAGATTGCTACTAAGTCAGAATGAAGCTTACGTTAGCAATTAGATACAAAGTGGGTGGTCAAACAAGCAACCATCGCTTGCTTTTTAAACATAAAGAAATAAGACATGAATGAGAGAGAATATAAAACGAACACTTCAAAAGTTCCAAGCTACATTGACCAAGAAATAAAGCAACTTGCTAACTGTTAATTTTAGCATAATATCTTATCTCATCATCAAAACGGAGGCACTGAGCGAGAGAGCGGCGCGATTTAAAAACAAAAGATATCCGAGTGGTAAGCGAAGACGCTCCGGTTGATTAGCCTCGAACCATCGCGAGCGGGAGCCACAAAAGAAAAAATAAAACAATAAAAAAACTCTAACAATTGTGATCCAGACAGCGATCGTGGATTGGAACGATGATAAACCCCATGTCCATTAGGTTAAAGCGGTTTGTCCACACGCTCAGCCAACTTGCATTATTACCACAATCTACAATCAAGTAATATTATTTCTTTACAAACCGTTTACATTTTCATTGACTTATTATACATTCGAAATTATGTTTTATTGTGGCTCGACATATGTCAGGCTAGGTGACAGAGGCAACTAATGTAACAGGTTAATAGTGAATAAGTATTCACTATGCTGGCGTTAAAATAGGAAACTTTTAAACCTTAACGCAACTAAGCCAATTCACTATAAATTATATAATAGTTTTTGATATTCTTATTAAAAGAAGTATTTTTAGAATTTTGATCTTCTACTTTGAGCAAAACATGAAAACGTCTTTGGCATAGTGACGGCGACTGAGGTAATCGTAAACTGAAATTGTTTTTTTACTCCCGGCGCTCTTGGACCTCCCCATTGTCAGGCAAGTAAGGCCTAAAAAATAAAAACAAAATTGAATATTAGAATAACGACGTAAAATATATGATTTATGAACTAAATATAGATTTATAATAGGTTATTGAAAGTGATGAAGCATAGAGATTAGAAATAACTAGTGTAGGATGAGTAATGGATGCTAATTGAGAAATGAACAACACGTATAGTGCAGTGAAAGTAGTTACGTAATTATCACATGGTAATTCTAAAACTATATGTACACCGGATGATGAATTGTAGGTGATGATAATCTTGGACTCAATTATCTTTATGATTTATTTGAAGGGTTTGATATAATATATAATTTCTTTATTACGTTTAATTGTATGTTTGTAGCTTTCCTCATTTCATATATCTGATCATCTTTATGTCTTAATTGTGTTGAAATTAATATTAACGATATATTTATTTACGAAATACATTTTATTATATTTACATAGTTTTTATTGCAAAGTTCTTATGTGCATTACATAATTTAACCGTATTTAATAAGTTTTAGGTATCGAGAAGTCGATTAGTTGTGTACTAATATCAAAAATTGGATGAAATATTCTTAAAATTAACGAACTATTCGTATTTAAACATTTGTGAAAGACTGTATTATTACAAAAGTCATCAGCGGAAATGTCAAATTGGTTGCACTTTATAGTGTTTTGTAACTTGTTCTTTTATTTCATTAGAGTTACTTACCGTTTATTTTTAACATTTCTAAAAATAACTTTCTAAGAAAATGTTATTTTTATTTTTTAAATATTAATTTGGAGAATGATAAAATGTTATAGTTCACATAATTTTCGGTACAATAAACTTAAGAAAATAATTTAAAAAAAAAACACAAATAAAAGAAATAAAAAATTAGATACGAAAATTCACGTGTGCAGAGCGGTCTACTGCAACCGAGGATCAAACGCAGTGTCAGTCCTAACGTGCAATTCAATCCCCAATCGCGTTTAACTGATGATTTGCGTAAATTTTGTTCTATACAATTTTTAATACTAATTTATACTGTAATAATACGAGTAGCATTGGCATGTAGCATGTAGCATTGGCACATGCCAAAAAGGAAAAACATGTTTTTATAGGAAAACATACAAAGAATAACCTGAAAAAAAATGTAAATATGATTATGTTAAGTATATAAATATTGGTAAAAGCAATAATTATATGGTAATTAAAATACATTAAACCATTGTAAAAGTAGTTTCAATGTGTAGTTAGCGTGAATGGAAATAATTAATTTTCAAAAGTTATTAATTGCTTAATCAATACGAACACGGCTTCAACGATTTTTATTTTAGATTAGTTAGCATTTTATGTAAAGATTGTATTAGTAAAAGCGAATGTAACACGCGAACTAACTAACGGTCACACTCCGTTAAGTTATTGACCGACTGCATAACTGTAGTCAAATATTTAATTTGTTTAAAACTAACAGTCGAATAACACAAACTATTTTGCGGCAACACTATGGTTTGCGGTCTGTCAACGAATGATAGAAAAGATGCTTACGGTATTTTTAAATAAAGCTTTCCAACATTCTTTGAAATTCAAGCCTAACTCCAGGCGGAGTGCGGTTGAAATGTCGGCGTTAATATCAAAGAAACACCTGCATCCAACATAAACTTTAGTATTAAAAATTATGAAAACTACAAACAAGACGTATTTTATATGTAATACAAGTATATTCGAACTATAAATAACATTTAGTTCCAAAAAATCTGATAAATTTTGACACTAATTCAATCTAATGAAATTGCACAAATCATTATTATGTTTGTCTCGGCTAAACTAAATGTGTTTGAACAACTGAATTTTGCCCACTGAAATTTGTCTTAATTGACGTTTGGTTTAGTTACTCGTAATTATATTTTAAATATCTCTAAAAACCAAAATAGCTTTAATTTGTGCTGTGGTTTTCTATCTCAAAAGAAATTTAAATTATCATCACCAACAATAAAGCGTTGATAATTCTTTGTGAAGGCTTAGCTTAAAATTATTTAACCTCACTATATAAAATAAATAATCATAGAGCACGTGAATGACTGGAAAGGCAATGAGCATCGATATTTATAGGCAAATCGCGAAAAGTTACGTTTGAACAAGTAGCGAGGTCGACAGCTGAAGAGTAGCCTTTGGCGGTAGTTTGCAGGCAAGGCAATGAGGAAGCGGCGTGAATAGTATCCTGGCATCGAGTTGTCGCGCCCGCGGCATTTGCAAAGGCTTACCTCAGGGAAGCCATTCTAGTCCTCTAGAGATGAAAGTCGATTTGTCTAGTTTGAAGAAAAAACAATAAATCTCTCACAATAACACTATCTGAATAACAATCTCAAATAAATAATTATTGTGTTTTAATTAATTAAAGCTTATACTACTTATACTCGATCAATAGATCTTACAAGTTAAAAATCCAAAGTTCTATGCTCTAGCCTTTTTATTGTTACGCGACATCTGATCTCTTGCCCGATGGATGGAGCAAAGGGTCCAAGAGTGCCGACGACTGAAAATCCGTCTCAGTTAAGGGTTGCTTATCACTAATAACTTACCACTAATGAAACTATCACTAAGGATCCAAGGTTACAGGATGGAATAAATACATTAGCTAGGTTATAGGAAGGTATACACGGGGAATAGATACAAAGCATTTTTATCTCAGCAAAAATTGTCTCAAGCAAGATTGATCTACAAAGAAACGACGCGCTATACCGTTTAGTTCAAGTATCGATTCGGTCGATAAAATTTAGGACTTTATTTAAATCCATTTTTTAATACAGTATTTTATTAATATGTCTCTTTTGTGTCTTTTATCACATCGGTTGCGATGAAATCTCGTGATTGTTTCGAATGATCGAGAATTGGTTCCTTGTCTCTCATTCCCGGCGAACTCTAGAGTTAATCACACTACGGACTGCCTACGCAGACTCTCTTTATAAATAGTTCTTACACGCTGAATTCACCTCCTCGAGCGCTCTTCAAATTGGCTACATTCACTGTTTAGTTTCTTAATCGATGTTATTTTACACAAGGAAGAAATAAATGTCTGCAAAATAATGTACGTTTACCTACTTGATCAAAATATCACTGCAATCTGAATATAATACTCTCGGCCTAGTGTGAGGATGAATTGAATGTTTATATCTTTTTTTGCAATGTAGTAAATAAATATTTTATTCATTTTTTTAGTTATCGATTTAGAAAATAATGTAGTATTAACCTGTCAATATACGGCGGGGACCCAGCAGGTAAAAGATAAAGATAAAGTGCAAGATAAAAATATAGGATAGAGGAATTTCGACGTGAATCGTGCGCGAAAGACTCCTGGTTCGATATTCGGTTACAATTGATTGGTGTGAACTTTTATTCAATTACTATAAATTTATTACCAAGTTAGAGTAATGATACTAGCATTGGAATATACTAAAAGAAACAATTGCAATTAGAAACACTACGAAATCCTCAAAAGCGGTTAGCAGCCCTTTCAAACTCTCATTAAAAATTTAAATAGATAGGTATATAAAAGGGTAATAATAATAATATCCTGTTCTTATTATTTATCGCTGAGATCTCTGGTTAAAATTATTACAATTTCTTAATAGTTAGTTAGCTGTAAGCATTCATGGGTTCAGGAAGTTGGGTTTATTCTAGCTTGTTATTATAAGCAATGAAACGGTCTAACGTTTCAACGTTCATCCTATTACATAAATTGCAAGTGTAAGGCCGCTCGTCCACTTGGGTGATCAATGGCCTGTTTTATAGCTACCCAGTTTTATTGGGTTAAGGTTCCGACACAAATCAGCCATCTAAAATCATCAGTTGGTGGATGGTCTTAGGAAATCTGAGATATTTTATTATTTGTTTAATTTTAACAATAGTGTGTTCGTGGTAATTGTAATTATAGTAGTTTTTATTACTGAAAATGTGTATGTTTAAGAAATAAACTGCTGTTAGTTTTATTTCATAAAGGATTTCAATATTTAAAATAATAAAATAAATTGTTTTACTATTTATGTAATTACAAATATTTTTCCGTTTGTTAGGTTAATTATCAAGGTGCGCCTTCTACATATTTTATGCTTTTGTTTACCTTGAAGACTAATAAAATGTGATTGTAATTGTATTTACATTTCTTTTTTTATTTATTACATTTCTATACTAAGCTACTAAAGTGCTTGTATCATAGAAACAGGACAACCAAAGTACATAAATCAATGATACATTGGTTACGGGGGTGGGTGGTCTCGGCTTGCGTCACCATTGCACTGCCACTACACCGCGGTCGCCTTTACTAAGTTACTTAAAATGTTATAGAGACATATTACTATTGTATATTAAAAATACATTGTCTACGACTACACCACGGTCGCGCCATTTTAACTCTTATATCTCTCTTATCACCAGATATCTCTAAAGATGATGATATGAGTCCTATAAAGTACTTAAAGAAAGAAATATAAATAATGCTGTGAATCAGAAAATCTATTTATGTAAGTTCGTTAATTCAATAATGAATAAAGAAAGTACTCGTAGGTAGCTTAAATATTTCGTAAAAACAACGTAAAATTAAAATTAATATTAGACCAGTAATAAAAAATGTAAACCAACTGTGTAAAGCGAAAGTCTTAACAATAATTTTCACTCGGCCCAAGTTCCATAACATTTGACACTTAGCATTGTTTCAGTACGATTACCCTCTTGAGAGAATGTGAACCGGGTTTTAAGATTATAGATATAGTTCACTTGCGTCTGAAAACAATTGTTTCTTTAATAAGGTACTTTTATAAAAATCTAAATTCTGTTCAAAATGTAACGATTTAGTTTTTGTAGAAGTTAGTAAAAAATTTAAATATAATTGTTTCTATCAACTGCGATCGCGGTGAGCGACGGACATAGATTCGATCTATCAAATATTTATTACTAATTTATTTAGTACTCATAACCGTAGAGCCTAATTAGAATGTTTCAATGGTTTGGGCACATGGAAAGGATAAGTGAAAGTATATTGACGAAAAGAATTTATAAATCTCATGTGAATGGATGCGTTAAACAAGACAGGCCCAGGAGGGTGGTTGCTGACCAAATCGGAGACATCCTTAAGAAAGCTAAGTTGCCTAGTGCCCAAAAACATAGAGCTTGTATGAAGAGAATTATGAATGTGAAGTGAGCTAGGGAGTTGTGTCAGGATCGTGACAATACATCTAATATATCCAATTACATTGTAGCTAATACTATACATTCTTAAGATGTGAGGAAAACGATACATCCTTACTATATCTACTATACATCCGATACATCCTTAAATATATTTAAAAAAAACTGATCCATCGTAACATTTTTTACGAGACTTTTTTATATTTTGGGATGAGATTACCACATATCGCATGATGTAAAACTGGAGACTGCTGTCATAAACAAACGTCGCACTCACTATGCCGGCTTGTCTAAATACCAGCTACTTTAAGGTTATCCCAAAACGAAAAAAAAAACCCGGATTAATAGACTCGAAAAAAGACTGTCTGCCTAACACTTTAGTATGTGTAATAGATTAATTAAGGCGACCGTGGTGTAGTGGCAGTGCAACGCTTACACAAACCGAGAGCACGAGTTCGAAACCACCGGTGCCAATGTTTTTTTTGATATATGTACTTTGGTTGTTCTGTTTCTATGATACAAGCACTTTAGTAGCTTAGTATAGAAATGTAAAAAAAAAACTTGCAAACTAGGATTTCCTCGATTATAATAGTTTTATTAATTATAATAATCGATTGTTATGATTTTAATAATTAACGGATAAATTGGTGCTGTTTTCGAGTACTTACCTAATTAAGTTTTTATAAAACTCGTAAACAAAATTAATACCAGTTAATAGATAGCAAAAGTTAATTAATGATTTTAATGCAACTATTGTTGTTCCATGTATTAAAATTAATTAGACATGAAACCATTGACTTAACACCGTGTCATGTGTTAGTAGATTAAAAACGTGTTAAAAATTATTACACTATTTAATCAACCAAATTATCACGCTTTTTTCCCACAGAGATAGGCAGAGAAGATCGAGCGATCCTGACATGACTCCTTCGCTTCTCTCACATCCACATTTTTTTTCATACTAACTGATGAAACTATATAGACGTAAAGTGACTTAGTCGCGGTTCGAGTTAATCTTGAAAATTGCCGGTTTCACCTAAGCCGGAATAACGAAGCTTGAAAAAGTACGATTGGCAGGTCTTGCGGCAACGACTGGGGCAACGAGTTAGTTTTTTAGTCGTCGACGCTCTTGGACTTCTTTTTGCTTACCACGTCTTCTTCTTCTCTTATTTAATGGCGCCTGCGTTGTTTATATTAAAATAAAAACAATATAATTTTGCCAAAGTCAAGTATTGGCCAAAAGGCCGAGAAATAAACGTATGCTCCACAGTATCCTCTGAGAGCCTCTGCTGGAAACGAGGCATACGTGGACCAGCGCCACACGTCAGGCCTTTAGCCATTACCCAACAAAAACCCCCTTAAAGGAAGTTATTGACTGATGCCCAGGATGCACCGCGCCCATCTGCTTTCCGTGCATCCGAAGCGATATGGCAAGCAGACAGACACACGAGGTAGTACTCTGAAACCGCACCTCGATGCTACGTCTTATTAAAAAAAACTATTATATACTATTATATTTTTCATATATACTTTTTTTTTTTCAAAGTTTTTGTCGAGGCCTTTTTCATTAAATCTGAATATGTCGGCCTCATTATATCCACACTAAACATAATACTGGCAACTTATATCTATAGTAATGTAATAATAAATCTAACCTATTCTATGTTTAATATATACATCAGAATCAATCAGAATATCAATCAGAAGTTGGTTCAGCCAGAATGCCATTTAAGACGCCTACATTAAGTAAATTAATATTAAGATGACTAATTAAACTAGTGCGCTCAGACCGACACAAGTCACAATCCCACAAAATATGCATGACATCTTCAACATGACCACAATGTGGACAATTGGGTGAATCGGTTCTTTTCATAAGAAATGCAAAACTGTTAAAAGGAATATGGCCCGTCCTAAGTCTGAACGCATTTATCAAAGTACTCATATATACTTGGATTCATAATATACTATTATTAATATTATGAAACTAAGTTCATAGGTAGATATAGATAAGTTATGTGTAGCCAAGTAGGTATAATAATAAGTACACTAATATCCATATTGTTCATTCACTATTGAAATGATACACGTTATGATCCTAAGAGTAAAATCGGCTAAGTATTTCAGAACAATAAAAACGACTTTATTGTTTATGTGATACAGTTCAAAATTAATCATTTGATTTTTGTAAAGTGTAATGATTTGTATTCCGCCGTGTCCAGTCAATGGAAAATTACACCTGTCTTGTGGTCAGGTTGGTATAATAAAGGTGCCGTCATTGTAACTAAAATGAATGAGTTGATTTTTCAAGATGAAAGTGATGGTGAAAACTCGGATGGATTTATATGAAAAATTGTATTACAATGTGAGTAAATTGTTTCGGTTAATTTCACTTAGTGATTGAAAGGTTTGCTTTAATTTATTCTATAGTTTTTGGTATTTTTAACTGACTTCCATAATGAGGAGGTATACAATTCGCGTAACTGAGGCAACAGTAAAGTTAGTCTGTTTTTTAAGTTGTTTATCAGCTGGTAATCTTAAACCATCCCTTGATTATTTGCTATCAGAAATGTCGACGTCAGAGGCGTCCCAATAAAAGTTCATATAAAATATTTGTATTTCATTAATAAATAATAATAGAGATACCATAGATTAATAATTGGTCGAGCTATGCTACGATTGGTCAAAGCGTCAGCGAGACCAATCATACATCTATGAGAGATTTTAATAAAATTATTAGGATGGTAAAGGATTTCACGATTTAATTTCCGCTAGCCATAATTTAAATATACGTGATTTTTATAAAGATTTGATAATTTTATAAAGAAAAGCATTCACATTATATTTATAAGTAATAATACCTGCACTGGCATATGAGACCAAAAATAACATTTATCTAATCAGTTATTTCCAAATGAAACTATATTTTACTGTCCTAAGTTAAGATTTTAGATTATTTTATTGTTGCAAATAATTAAAGTAGTCGTTATGTCATCAGAGGTATACTATAAGTATATGAAGTGTCTAAAATGTTCTTTAAATAAACTAGATTTATTGTATAGCAACAAAAACTGTAGGTATACGCAATTCGCATAACCTATTAAGCTTAGAAACGGGACTCCACACATACCTATATTTATACTTTGAATACAGCATTAATAGAGAGAGAGCACGTTAATACCTAGTTCCGTACTACGATATAAGGAATTCCGAACAATGCGTTTGCCTACAAGTTTCAATAGACAATCAGATTGTCGCTTAATTATACAGCGTCACAATATTAGATGATCGTTGAAGCAAGTTCACGGTGCGACCACACAATGGCGGGTGAGCAACCTTTTGCTAGGTCATAGACAATAAACTTACAGACTCCGCTTTATTAGAAACTTGTATGAAAATATTTAATGATCTTAGATTAGACAGTAGGAGGGTTCTCTTCTGTAGCGTCTAATGGATTCTTGTCTATAAATGCATTCATTGTGATGTGCTGACGTGTGGGAATGCAACCGACTGCATTTGAAGCATCATCACGACTCAATAGCAATACAAGATCATAATCGCTATCTGAAACCATTCAATACGTAATTGGCACTCGAGTTATATTGTTAGACAGAAAGTGGTGTGCAATTTTTATAATATAAAATGTCAGTTTATATTACGATTTGCGGTCAAACGATATTTACGCATAAAATAAATATATTTTATTAGGTATTTAGATTTTTTTGCACACTATACTTCCTTGATGAACTCATGTAATATTTAGTATTTTCTGAGGTTTTGTGGTCTATCCTCGACCACGATAGCTGCGAAGCCTTTAGAACGTCATGTTTTAAAGTATTTTTTTTTCAAAATAAGCTGAAAAATATTTTATTCAATAATATTTTATTCCATTAAATATTGATATTCTTTTGTGTCCATTTGAGTAATTACAGACAAAGGTTTAAGACTGATCTTATCATTCAGAACAAAATTTGATAATTTTTATTATATATTTTTGTTATATTTGTTCAAACAAAAGTATGTGTAAAAATTAATTAAAAGTAACAATAAATTTAAATGATTCATGTATTAAAACTATACAAGTGACGACTACGTACAAGTATGTAAACACAAAAGTTACACATATAGTTGGAAACGGAAGAATAATAAACGGCCAGATGAACAGTTAGGTTAGCATTTTATTCCAATACAAACAGTTCTCAAACATTGTGCATTGAAAGCCCGTGAGAACACTTCTATAAAAAGCTGTAATGTGTGTTCTTTATTCATTGACGTAATATTATGAAAAGTTGTCGTCGAAGAGAAATTGATATAGCCGTTAATTAGTGATTCGCTTTGTTGTTTTAATTGATTATTATTTTGAATAGCGTGGTTTATTATTGAGTTTTATGGGCAATAGTATTTGAAAGTCATCACTTAATTACTTTTGTATATTTGATGATATTGGTCGCTACGTGGTAATGAAATGAAAACGCTCAAGTTGAAATCGAGAAGACTGAAGAAGGTTTTATTTGACATTAATAAACAATATAGATAATCATAAACAAAAGAATAATCTTTTCTTTCTTCTTGTTTATGGCTTTAGTATTTAACTTGCCAGTGTCAAAGTAAAAATATATGGTTCAATGTTAAAACATTGTCAAGTAAAGATGAAGATGAACCACGCGAGTGATTCATCAAATGATGATGATGAGAATGAGATTGATGATGATCGTTTTAGTAAAGCGGCGGAAAGCCTTTACTAAAACTTCAGAAGAAGTCTTGGAGGGAACATGAAGAAACACGTTTCACAACTTTAAATTACTTGTTTATACTTGATCAACTTTAAAATTATTACTGGATAACGATTCCACCATTATTACACATTCATATTTATGAAAAACACAAGCTTTTCAAATAATCCAAAATTGCGCGTCCTGTCAGTTGCAGTTGCCCGCCAAAACTCCAAAAGAATAATGTGTTAAAATGACAATGCTTTTTTATTAAAAATAAATTGTTATAAATTTTAGTGCGATAATGTAAAAGGTCGGCACAATAACAGTCGACATGGAAAATCAAAATCAAAATCAAAAGCATTTATTCGTTGGGCAACGGGTAAATAAAAAGATGTATATACAATATTTTGCACAGCCGTGCTCTACCCTACCGGGTATACGAATTTCAATATACAATGTCAAAATAAATATAAAATAATAGAAAAAAATGTCAATGGTAAAATTAAATTAAAAATAAAAACTATATTACACTATTTAACTATATAAACAAAATAAACTATATACCAAACAAATATTTTATTTACAAGGTTTTCCTATTTGCACAGAAATTATACATTTATATTTTTTATTTATTTCAATTCTATGTCACATAAATATTCATTAATGTCATAATAAATTTTGTCTTTTAGTAAGTTTGTTACCATAATTTTAAATTTAATAATGTCGTCTATGTCTGGAAGGCATAATGTTCAAATAAAATTTTCTGGAATACTATATCTTTAGGTATTGTAACATAAAGACTAGGTTTTTACAGTTAAATAAATAAAATATGGTGTCCGGAATAGCGTTTGTGAATCCGCATAATTTGCCCATAGACGCAACGATAGGTTCACATTCCTGTTGGAATCAATTGGTGCTCTAAGAAATGCCTGCTGGCTAAAATGTCACGCCTTTGTTTTCACAGAGATAAGTTAGACTAAACGATTTCCGTAATTCACAATAAACATAGTTAAATATTTATTGGATAATGGTTTGTAATCATATAACCTCTTTTTATTTTTCAATATTATTCAGATTTTTCTAGGTATACATATTTGTCTTTATTTTACCTGTTTTACCTTTTAATGTTCGTATTTTTTTTATTGTGACTCGGCAGCTGACCTCGACTTGATGGTAAGCAAGAGGAGGTCAAAGAGTGTCGATGACTAAAAAAACTGAGTCAGTTCACAGTTGCCCCAGTCGCCGTCACCTAAGTTTTTTAATCTATACTTTATTTTTTATATATTTTTTAAGAGGTGGCAGACGTCGAGTTTTTCATAGATAATGAATCTTTCCGAAGAGTCTTTCTAACCATAGTGATTACTAATTAACTTGTCAATAACTATAAGAGCTCAAGAGGGCTAATTTACAATAAAAGTTTTTATTTTATTTGACTTTAAGAACGTTACATGACCTCATGTTAAAAACATTAATATTTGATCAAAGTAAATAAATATTACGTGCCATCACGAAACAGAATTCATATAAATAAATCATCATGAAATCTCTATTTACATACGTCATGTTTGTTTGACTATAAATGACAGACTCCTGCTGAGCTTCCGTCGGATGTCAGTTAAAGTTTACAAGTAGACACCGGTCATGTGAGGGCTGATACTTTGTTTATCTGTAACTTTTTTTTATTAAGACTCGACATTTTTTTTTTGTGACTCGCCATATGACAGCTCCCCGCTTGATGTTAAGCCGAAGTGTGGTCCAGGAATGAATATCACTGCTACTACAATTCAATAACTATGAGTAGCAATCACATCAACTATGCCGGCCTAGATAGAACCGGCAACTTACAAGCTGATTCAGAAACGTGACCAAATCACTTCACGGTTTGTATACTTGTAAGTGGTGGTACTACCCCGGCTCGGCAGACTGAGTACCACTGCCTACCAGCTCTTTGTACCAGATAGGCACTCTCTCTATCTGACCTCGACTTGCCTGATGGGAAGCAAGAGCCGTCAGCGCTCTTGGACCTTAAAAGCGCTGACGACTGAAAAAATAATCGATTCAGTTGGTGGTTGCCTCAGTTACTATGCTGGGCAAAAAAATATTTTTATATTTTTTAAAGTTATTATTATTTCCTAAACATTAATATTATTACCAAAAAGTGTCGAAAGACAAACCTAACTCTCATAATTAACTATCGCTCATAACTCTTATTTTTCTTTGTCGAAAAATCAACAAGTGAAATGCCGTGCAGCACATGTGTTCCTTCGACCCTAAAACCTTGGATTCTTTAGGTAGCGAGGCGTGAAGAAGCACCCCTGGCCAGCATCTTTATGCGACTAAGGCAGCCGTAAACTGAGACGGTTTTTAAGTCGTCGGAACTCTGGGACATCGAGTCGACATGAAAGTAGAGGTCATATGTAGAGTCACAATAATAAAATACAAGTCTATGGGTATTAATATTATTTTTAATAATTGCGTAAATTGTATAATAGGTGTAAATTATTGAATGACAAGTAGCAACCCTCGTAAGATCGGGTTTTACAACATTTTCAACTGTGTACAGCTGCACGCAGACTGCGGTAACACGTATTCGTAATTCAGTATAATGTACAAATCTAATTGCAATGGCGCCGCAGATGATACACAGCAATGAAGGCGCGAAATAATTGGAAAGAATTATTGCACTTTATTGATTGTTTTAGTTCATTTTCCATATTGTGGGGAGATAAAAGGCTGATTTCTCGTTCGAAGGTGTAATTTAAGAACATTATTTATTTATCGTCTATAAATGATACAAAATGATTGTGCTTCAAGGGTAAAAGGTATTTATATTCATCGGTGGAGTTTATCAGAAGCAATATAGTATAGATAAGTTCTAATTTATGTTGGTGTATTTATTTATATACCTATGTATTTTAAGTAAATATATGTATATGTCTGTGTATGTAATTATTTATTACATAAAGTGTGGCTTTGACTTTTTTTATTTTTTGCACTTACGTAATTAAGACATTTTTTACTTGTCCCCAAGACTGGCAGAGAATGGCAACGGGTTTAATTATTGTATAAAAAAATAAAGTATAAAAATTAAAGAAATAAAATATTTAAAATATTGTTTTCAATGGGCACTGTCGACTAAATAGTACTTTAATTTTAGCAGACGTCTTTACTATACCGATCGGTTTATATTTCTGTGTTATACATTCAGATAGTTTTCCCTATAAGGGGCAATGTACGAGTTAAGTTTTGTAGTTAAATAAGCACTCTATATTTTATTTGACATGTTTTCTATACAAATAATAAAAGAAAGCAAACCATACAATTTCACTAACTCTAAATCACTTACAACGAAATGACATCCACTCAATAAGACATAAATAGCAAAATATAAAATCAACCTCACAATAACTAATAAAGAATGTACTATGTATTCGCATGTGGCGTTAAAATGTTCATTGAAAATTTATTATCGAAGGAAATACAACCTTAAAGATTAGAGCTTTAGGATAAAAATACTAGTTAGATCATACAGTTGTAAGTCTTTCGCCCCTATTCATTGTAGTATGCTCGTAAAATTGTGTATAGTCCAAACTGCATATTTCATGAGCGTCTGTATTGAATGGAAAGAAGGATACTCACAAGGAACTTTCGCGCGTAGTGTAACCGCTACGAAGCAATTTTTATTATTAAGACGCGACAACTGTAATCGACTTTCCTGATATGTGAAGAGACCAAATTTCATTAATATTCTAGATTTTTCGAGACATTTGTACCAATAGCCGATTTAATAATATTTCTATCTAGAATTAAAATATCTTGACCTCACTCTAGTATCGGATTGCAAGTTTAGCTGTATGATCTGTAGGCCGACCGCGTAACTCAATGACAATAAGAATGAGCTACGTTTTGACAGATGAACTTTATTAATGAGCTTCAAATTTTGCAACCGCACAACACCGAAAATTGAGTTTTATTTTCATAGACAGTTCAAGCTCATAAAAACTCATTGTCTGAATGAATAAAATTATTAACAGCGACCGCGTAACTTTTAGACAAATGGGAATGAATTTTATTCCCATTAAAGAAGACATGCCGATGATAGTATCTTACAAGTAATACAGTTAAAAAGGTAATAATGTTCGCGAGCATTACTAATATTGTCGTGTTACATTCCTGGCGTGTTACATTACACGTGGATAGTCCCAATGAGTACTCCCCTGAATATTGAACATACGATTGAACACACAAATACCATCACACGCCATCTGATTACGAAAACTATAAACAACTGTGTATTCGCATCATTTCCAAGAACAACACAATCGATTTTATTTACATATTTGTATCGTAATTTATTTTTTGCTTTAAAGGAACAGTTATTGTCAGTCGATACACGAATTGGGACTATAACTGGAAGGTTTTTAAAAACAGTAAAGAGTAATAGTGGGATAGTTGGTGATCATTTTAGCCTAGTTTGCTGTCCAGTAACCAACACTTTCAAGTGTACAGATCTTAACACTTCACGGTCACTACTCAGACGCGTTTCAAGATCAGCTTGAAATTTGCCTCTACTAGGCCGGCATAGTAAATGCGACTGCCACTTGCAGTTAATCACCTGTAGTAGAAGTCGCCTTCACTCCAAACTCCAGCTTAACAGCAGGCAGGATACTGTCGAGTCACAATCCATAACCTTGTACAAATAACTAGTAGGTACCATAACTTGGATCCTACAATCGGAGCGTGTAAAAGCATCTGGGGCAGGCATAGCGCCGACAACACGGCCAACCGTAAACTAAGTCGGTTTTGAAGTCGTAGGCGACCTCTCTTTGCTTATCAAGGGCAGGACATCGGTATTCTCTTACAATTAATATTGTCAAATTTCTAAAAGAATTACTTCTTCCCAATGACCGTAGCGCGAATTTAGAGTTAACGTTGTCAACGCGTTAAGCAAGCACTCTCCACCAATAGAAACGCTTGTCAAAATAAAATTGTAGAAATCTGATTGGTGGAAAATACTCACTCAGCGCGCTGACAACGTTAATTCGCACTACGGTCATTTATTTATTATATTAAATTATTATTACAGATTGTTTTGGATTTTCGACATCCAGAATATTGATATTTAATATAACTATTAGTAAATCAGGCCATTAGAAAGCTAGGTTGCCTAGTGCCCGTAACTATAGAGCTTGTATGAAGAGAATTGTGAATGTGAAGAAAGCGGGGGAATTGTGTCAGGATCGTGGCAGGTGGCGCCCCATTGTCCCTGCCTATTCCTGTGGAAAAAGACGTGACAATTTGATTGATTGAAATTTTTATTAGAGCTCATCTAGTTGCAACGCTAAACGATCTGTAGACTTGTAAGACTGTTAAAAAGTTGGGATAAATGGTTGTAAATTTAAAACCTTAGCCATAATTATTCACAATCACCGTACGAGTATTACGTATAACGTGTTCAGTATGTTATTAGTGGACGATAAAAGGTACAACAGAAGCGGTTAACTTGTAAAACACTATCGCTTTATGAAAGAATGAATCTCTCATGAACCATAGCTTCCGTATTACATGAAGGCATTTTTACAATTTTCTATAGGACGGTTTAGACCAGTGTTACCCAACATAGGCCTCACGCCCCACAGGGCAATCTGATAGTTATTTATTTATTTATTCGGAGAAAAAAAAATTAAGTTAGGGGGGATTTAAAAAAATGGACTCGACACGACTCTAACCCTTTTGCTTTGAGTTATTTATATGCAATGCTAGATATTGATGACAAATTTAATAAAAAGGCAAATTCTTAAAAGATGTTGTAATCTTTTATATTTCTTAAGGGAAGGAACGAAACAATTTATAAAGGGTAAAAATTATGTATGGGGGGCATAAAAAGTTTAGAAATGTTAAGGTGGGGCATAGCCTAAAAAAGGTTGGGAAACACTGGTTTAGACCATTAAAAAAACTAGATGTATTAAAGAAATTAATTAATTAATTATAAATTAATCCTATAAATTATTATTACTCTACTTTTATTTAAAATTCAATCATCATCATTCTAGATTTCCACTGTACCTCTTCATCTTAGTATTTTTTAATATTTTTATTGTGACTCGACATATAATAGCACCCCGCTTGATATTAAGCTGGAGTGTGGTCCATGAATGGATGTCACTACAATTCATTGACTGTAAGTAGCAGTAACATCCATTATGCCGGCCTAGTCGGAACCGGCAACTTACAAACTGATCCCGAAACACGACTAAAAACTTTACGGTATGTAATAAAAAAAACTTAAATGACACAACGCTATTAAGAAATGGCATCAGCAATTTCCTTATAATAATCGTTCTATGTCCTCAAGACGAATGCATTTTTTATTATTCAACCATGATTATAATTTCCTTGCTCGAAATTGAACTTTGTCACAATGAAATAAGACCTAATTAAATATCATGCACAAAGAGAAACGAGTGTGTATGCATTGGGCATTACCAGCCGTGGGAAAACGTCACAAAGCTAATAACTTTCACAGGCCAATACTGGCAACCTGTTCACCTTGCTCGTCCGGTGATAGATCGGACGACCAATCGAATGATTTCTCTGGCCATTTCTTTGGAATCTGAAGACCTGTTGGCACACTGGTTGTAAGGCCCTTTTTTTCTTTTTTAAGTAAGTACTTAAATACAGTAATATGTTTTTACAATCTTACTTATTATCTGACTCATGGAGTTTAAATTCGAAAATATATTTTTACACAACTTTACAAATAGCAATACAAAATATGAATTTTGATTTGAATTTTGTTTGTTTCATAGTAACATTTTTAGTAGTCTTTTATTTTGGTTTATTCCCATCTCGCTCCCTAAGAATCAATACCCATCTGCTATACTCGTACAATATCAATATTAATTTAAATAATATTTTACACCTATGTTAAGATTATTAGGGTCGTGGCTAGTGGCGCTTCATTGTGCGCTCTACCTATCCCTGTGGGAAAAGGCGTGACTATTTGATTGATTGTTAAGACTATTTTATATACGTATAAATAATAAATAAATTAAACTTTCTTTTAATTGCAATATTAATAAATATTTATTAAAAGCTGATGAAAATATTTACAATTAAAACTTTTGTTAACAAATTATTATCTAACTGTAATTAACAAAACAAGAATAAGAACTATTTATTTGTAAAACTATTTCGATAACTCAGTAGGATACCTACTGCTGCTACTGTTTCCGACAATTTCTTTTATTCTTAAGTAGGGCGGTCGTAATGAGTGGTTTCTAGTTCATTCCTAGTGTAATTATTGCACCTGATCTTAACTGATTAGGTAAGTGTGACGGAGTGAGAACGGTTTCTCCTTTTAAATTAAAATCGATTTAGGATGTAGGTAGAAGTTTTACTCGCTGTAATAAATACCAAGGTAATCCATTATTATATTATTAATGTATACATCCTTTAAAAAAAAGTAACATCATATTATTAAAACATCCGCTGTCTGTCGACCGAATCGGCAGTTAAACTAAAAGGTTCGACTTGCCTAATAGTAAAGGACCTCTCTAAGAGCGCCACCAACCGAAAATACCGTTTCAGTCTACGGTTGCCTCAGTCGCCGTCACCAGGCTATTGCTAGAAAGATCCAAGGTGTTAAGAAAAACATATGAGAACAAAAATTATACCAAAATAATTATTAATAATTCTACTAAACAATATAAACAATATTAAGGGAAGACGTTGTTAATCTTAATATCAGTAAGCAGTTAAATGTATCACAAATATCTATTAATATTTCAAAATACACAAACTTTAACTCATATAACGGAAACCTATAAATTTAACTCACGTCAATACATCTCGGAAATAACTATAAATAATAGTAAAGTTGTTGATAAGAACTCAACACTGTCACGGAAAACATTGAAACCTTTTGATAGTTCATCTTGAGTACAACATTTCCATCATATTCCTGTATATAATATTTATGTTATTGTTATTTGTGTTCAAGTGATATAACAGAATACGAAAACAAACCAAACTTTTTTAGTATAATACTTACATTTTAAATACATACATTACAGACCTTTCTGTCAAGTTCATTTTTGACTATTTATTATGGTAATATAATAATCTTTAAAAGCCATTTATTATTATAGTAATAAATTAAATTTTGTTTTTTTAACGTGCTCGACATTATATCTGGTGTTAAGCTGGAGTGTGGCTAATAAGTGGAGGCGACTACTACTACTGGTAAAAATGCACGTAGCTGTAGCATCCACAATGCCGGCCTGGTTGGCGATCCTGGTTGCATGCTGATCCCGAAACGCGACTGAGACACTTCACACCTAAAAGTGGTGATACTAGTCTACCCTGTATCACAGGGCAAGGCAAATGACCACCACTTTTACCGCCCTATTTAGTTCGAAGTTTGTAATATAAAATAATGAATAATAGGCATTATAAAATAACATAGTAGGTAATACTTTAATCTAAAACCGACCTTGAAAAACTTGCATCGGCACTATAAATTACACTTGTATATTCATAAGTAACTGAACATTTATTAAGCTGAATTCTAACAAATTGATCATACATAATTCATATGAGATTTACAACATACAATCAATTAATATTCATTTGACATTCGTGATCCTTAACAATTTAGTTAGGCTCAATGAACACGGATACGCCTGGCACAGATGCTAAGATTTATCATGGCTCCAGAAACCATAAATAACTTGCGCAGAAGCGAAAAGCGAGGAGCGTCGAGCGGAAAGGTCAGGCAAAACTGTTTGTCCGTTCAGCTTTGTCGAGCTTTGGGATTTGTTCACAATAATAGACATTCAACTGATAGAATATATCTCGGAAAGTATTTTAGATAGAGTCTGGAAACTTTAAAAAATATATTAAGGACAAAACAACCTTATAAGTGCTTATATTATACACAGAATTATATACATTTCTATACTAAGCTACTAAAGTGCTTGTATCATAGAAACAAGACAACCAAAGTACATATATAAGCGATACATTGATATCGGTGAGTGGTTTCGAACCCGTGCTCTATGGTTACGCCATTGCACTGCCACTACACCATGGTCGCCTTCGAATCAAACACGGCACTGAATACGGCATGAAAAAAATATAAGGGTTGCACTTAAATATATTGTTATATACAGAAAATGTGTTTAACAATTTACTTGAGTATTTATACCTTTAAAAAATTTTTGGCGGTCTAGATTTTGACCTTTCACCGGGCGGCCTTTGAAATAAAGTATAACTAAATAGTATAGCTAATTTGATATGAATACGTAATCTGTAAGTTGACGAACTCCTAGTTTTAGTAATTTATTAGTAATCCTATTTTTATTTTTGTTTTTATTATTGTTCGTTCTTGACATTTTGACACCCTTGATTTTGGATCTTTTTTAATATAAATTTAGACCTAATCTAAATTAGTAAAGTGACTTTATTTTACTATTGATGTGAGTTGTTAACACCAAAAGTACTTTGAATTAAAATTTATATAAGAAAGCAAGCCCTTAGGTGCAAGGCGAGGCAGCGTTGTCAAGGCCGATTTAAACGTTAGATAGTACGTACCTAAGGATTAATACCGGTGCCGCACCCTACCAACTCCTCTTAATAGACTTCCAACTATATAGTTTATGATCAGCAATAAGTTTGACCTTAAGTGTTGATATTACTGTGAACTTATTTTATATATTTTTAGATAAATTGATTTATTCTAATGTTGTAACGTTATTTTCTATTTAATGTTCATTTTTATGACTATTGGACGCAAATCGGATAGAAAAATACTTCTTTTTGTGTGACTCTACATATGACAGCACCCCGCCTAGTGTTAACCTGAAGTGCGGTACTGAATAGAGGTCACTGCTACTACAATTAAATAACGTTAAGTAGCAGTCACATCCACTATGCCGGTCAGTTTGAATTCTACTATGTATCATCTGATAATTTCATATGACTCGACATATGACAGCACCTCGCTTAATTTTAAGCTGAATTGTGTTCCATGAATGGATGCCACTGCTACTAAAATTTTATAACTGTGAGTAGCAATTACATCCACTATGCCGGCCTAGTTGGTACCGGCAACTTACAAGCTGATCCCGAAACGCGACCAAATTACTTCACGGTCTGTATACTTGTAAGTGGTGGTACTACCCCGGATCGGCAGACGGAGTACCATTGCCTACCACTCTACTACTTGACTTTTACCCGTATTATCATTATTTTTGTTGCTTTGACCGCCTAATGTTAAGATAAAGTGAAGTGCATCCATGAAGTGCAGCTACTTTCAATCTGACATTCGTAGCAAACAAATTACTCGTAATATAAGTCGCAATATATAGCAACTTAACTAAGTTTACATAACAATATTAATAACCATTTCTTGATTAAACTATGTATGTGTACAAGCAATGAAGTTAATCAAGTATTAGATATCGCTAACAGCAATTCAAGACTTTATTGATCGCTCGTAAAAAGTTCGAATGTCCTAAATCAAAATAAATTATGTAATACTTCTAAGAATAAATGAAAAAAAAATATGAGATCATTTTACTTTTAACTTTCAGATTTATTTCAGATCATTTTACTTTAACTTAGCAGATTCCGAAACGGGACTAAGTCGCTTTACGGTTTGCAAAGATGTAACGTTTGTTACGGTGTTTTAATTTGCTTAGGCAATTGGTACATTTTTTGTTAATACTTTTAGAAGGCTTTAATCTGTACCTTACGCTATTATACTCGTATTACTTGAACTATTCTATTCACATATAATTCAAATAATATTAGCTAAAGTATCTTTAAAAAAGTATGTTCTGATTTAGAGCAGCTGAAGTTGTAGTACGATTGCATAAGAGAAATAATGTATTATTAACATTTTATATCTTTAATCTACACCATAACGATAACCATTACTATGTAAAGTTAACGATCTGATATAAACTTAATTGAAATGGAAGTGAAAGAATTTAAATATATAATAATAAATATGTAATATGTAAGATATATTTTCAAGTTAACTTATTAACAAATAGGAGTACTTCATTGATGAGGGAAACACAATTTTTGCCCCTAAAAAATATTAAGAATTAACATATACATAATATACATATTTTTATATTATACCTATATGTAAGTATATTATATAATCTGTCTTGCAACAGCTCCCGAAAGTATTAACGTTTCCAGTTCCCATATCCTAAACCTAAAGTTGGCTGAGAGAGAATGCCAAGCGGAATTAGATAATTAATTAATAATTAAATAAATCATATTATAATTGACATAACAAGTTTAAATTAATACGATACCCATTTTTCGTATTGACTTTTCGTAAAACGATGTACTTTCGTTGAGTTATGTTGTAAAAGGCAACAAGTGCGAAAGCTGCGAACGAGCTTTCTCAAGGCCGGTCGTTGTAACAATATCTTAGATTTAATACTGAGACATAGAACCACAAACTTTTAGACTCTGATTCCTTTGAAGTTATATATAATATAATAATATTTTATTTCATTAATGAAGGTCAACAAAAGTAACACAAAATAAACTCTAGTTTCCCTCACTTCGACAATTCTCTTTATACAACCTTTGTCTTAATGGTTACTGCGTCCCCCGGCTTTTTAAGAATGACTCCGTATTGTCTAATTCAGTCTTCAGTGTTTGTAATCGATTAACCCATGACGATAACCAAAACCATGCAAGCACATAATGTCCTAAATTTTATTTATTTCATAGAAAAATAAACGGTATAAAACAACTTATTTATAACAATTATTCAAAGTTATCTAACGACCTTTAAAGTAATCTAATATTTTTTTCGCATATAAATGCGAGGTCTAGTTATGTATAATCTGTGCACCAAGACAACACTCCGGGGCACTAAGATCATGTTTTGCAATTGCTATTAAACTTTCTGAATAGGTGCTTAACAACTGATATTGAATGTCTGTGGTTACAGATACAAGCCAATTGTTGAAATTTTATAAAGTAGGTGCTGTTATATCACGTGGGTGGAAACAATGCTTAATGCGCGGTCTTTGTTATTGTTTTTATGTTATTGTTTTTATGTTATTGTTTTTAATCTTAACTATATAAAAATATGTATCTTAAATTATTATGGTATTTATATGTAGTATCTCAATCATTTTTTTTATTTTATTGTGACACGACATCTGACCTCGGCCCGCCTGATGATAAGCAAGAGGAGGTCCAAAAGTGACGACAACTGAAAAAACAGAGTTTATTCACGGCTGACTCAGTCGCCGTCACTATGCCGGTCAAAGGTGCTTCTTCACGCATCGCTTGAAGGATCCAAGGTCATAGGATGGAGAGAACACATGGGCTGGCAAAGCATTCCACTTGTAGATTTAAAGTATTAAGGCGACCGTGGTGTAGTGGCAGTGCAATGGTTACACTAACCGAGAGCACGAATTCGAAACCACCCACAGGTACCAATTCATCTTTGATATATGTACTTTGGTGGTCCTGTTTCTATGATACAAGCACTTTAGTAGCTTAGTATAGAAATATATAAAAAAACACAGGTTTTGAGCAAATATTATTTATTGAATCATCAATAATTAAAATGAACGCGATAGTAAGCCGCAAAATAGATTTCTTTATATATTATAGTTTTGTGTATTAATAACAAATAAAATTCATAATACACATTGGCCGGCATAGTGACGGCGGCTGAGAAAGCCGTGTACTGGCTCGGTTGTTTCAGTCGTCGGCACTTTTGGATCTCCTCTTGCTTATCATCAGGCAGGTCGATGTCTGATGTCGTGTCACAATAAAAAAATAAATAAATAAGCCTCCTTGAACAAACAAAACCCCAAGAACTAAGGTATCTAATCTATTAATAAATATGGAAATGCAATCCAAAAACGAGTGGTTCGCTTGCTTTGCATTCCGTGTAAATGTTTCTTTGATCTTTAGTAGAATTCTCGCATCTATGTTAAAACATGTATAAATAAATTATGTAAACATCGTGTTATAATTAGTCCTAAGTAAAGTAGTACTTATAAAAAAGCAGAATATCTTATTAATGGAATTTTAAATCGGCAAACATTTACCTTTTTTAGTATAGAAAGCCGGTAAAGACATTCGGTTCGTTTAGTTAATGATTTCAAGTATCACATAAAGGTACTATCTGCCTGTAATCTTGAGAATCCAATGGAGCGTGTAGTAGTTGTCAAGTCGAGAAAGTCTGTCGGATCCACGAGATAAACGACATCGACCGCGGACTTCTCTCAATGGAGAATTGCGAATTTGTCCGCGAAAGTACTTACGCAAAAGCCCGTCTGTCGGCTGTGACACTTACCTATTGATTTTAGGTTATTGCTGGTTATGTAAATATATATCAGGTTATAATTACTTAACAAAATTACTAAACTTATAATAGGTAAAAAAATCGCTTTCAGGCAATTTTAAAAGTATTAGCTGTATTTACTAAAATACAAATTTAATTCTCTAGTTTTACACAACCTAATATACTAATATAACGTAAATATGAATATCGATACATTTCTTATTACCTATACTTGTAAATCCATTAATATAAGTTTGATTGTGTTTTAGGGCTCCGTCATAGGTTTTTTCTTGCACCTTTCGGAATCTGCCTTCTGGAACTCAGATTATCTTTTCCAGAAGGCAGTGATCATTAAGTGCAATGATGTTCTTAACTATTATTAAACTATTAAACTATTTTTCTTGCACCTTAGCACTGGCTATATTATATACTATTCATCATTACCAGCCAGAACGCGTCGACTGCTGAACATAGGTCTCCCCCTTAGAACGCCATTTCGAACGACAAGATGCCAGTTGCATCCACTGGTTATTCGTGACTTTTACTATGTCGTCAGTCCACCTAGTGGGAGGCCTACCTACGCTGCGTCTTCCGGTTCGTGGTCCACTCCAGAACCTTTCTTCCAAATCTGTTGTCGGTTCTTCGAGTGATGTGGCCAGCCTATTGCCACTTCAGCTCGCAAATCCTTTGAGCTATGTCGGTAACTCCAGTTCTTTGGCGAATATATATACTATTACAAAAATATATTAGTATGTTGTTGATTCATCCACTAATTGTCAGCTCGTAGTGATCGCGACCAAAGCGTTCGATCTGGCACTTTTATTTTATTGCTAATGATGATTACTTCAAAGTTATTGTTAATTGCTTTTTCCCATAAATAAATGTTACATAAAAATATTTACGTAAAATGATCGAATCAAATCATATATGCGTTTTTTTAAATATTCTTATCTATGACGACGAAGCGAATAATAAAAAAAAGTGAAGGGATATAATGTTAATGCAGACGATGTACTTTGTATATGAACTAAAGATTTATAAGTTATCGAATCAGAAACTTTGCAATAGAAATAAACTATAGCCGACTGGAAAAGCAAGCTAAAAAGCAATAGCCAGAGCAAATAGCTCGTAGAAAATATGGTTGTTAAGGATGTAAAATTCGTACAGGAAACCACGTACAAACGCAACGCAGCACCACCCACAATATGAATTGACGAAATTACAAAGGTAGCATATAATATCTGGATGCAAGCCGCTTTCAGCAGGCCGTTATTGCTGGGAGAAATGATGATAGTGAGCAGTAGTAGTACTGCAGCCCCAAATAAGCCAAAAGAACCTGCGCGTGATGTGTATTTTTGTGTTTACTCGATGAGGAAAGTTTATGGAAACAAGTCAATGGTATTTATATCACAAGAGATCAGTATTTGACCCATAGAACATTCCATTGTGAAAGTGTTGTAGTTGTACGTCACGTGCGTACTGTTAAAACGTGTCAAAATCTTTACTTTATTAAGAAGGTTCAAAACTTTTATTAGTACTAAAAAAAAAAATTTACTTTAAAAGAGAGCAGCGAAACGTTGAAAATTTTAAACATTTGAATACTGGTATCTTTATATTTTATAGCCGTAGATCTTATAACAAGACTTGTGGGTCTAAAACAAACTTGATAATAAATAGAAATATTGAATGGAGAATTTGAGGTGTCGAACAACTGTGTACGGTTTTATAGATGTATTTAATCAAACATTATCTTAAGATACTGTAGAATTTCACATACTTAGTTGAAGGTATCGAATAGTTTTATTGTAATATATTTATACAAAGAAAAGGCGTTAGATAGACCTTCCACACGCAATTAGCCTTTGATATATTTGTGTTTAGTGCGAAGTATTTTCTTAGATGCGGTGGCAGGATAATGAGGTTTGCCTTTCAGATACTCGTAGAACAGTTTTAATAAGATAGCATGTAGTAACGTCAGCTCATGACTCACAGTCTGAACACAACCACGCTCCTTCCTACCACTATAAACAACTATTTAACTTCTGGGAATATGTTTGAAACCGGATACCGTGCCGATTATATTGATTGTTATTTACTAACATTTATCTGGTGGAGTTTGTAACACTGTTGCAACCATATTCATTTAACTTAATATTATATTTGTCTATTTTGTTTTCTATAATGGTATTTAATATTATTTAAAGAAGAGTATGATCGCTTTATACCTATTTATATATAATTCTACACATATAAATAGGTCTCAGGCGATCATATTCAAGTGGTAGTAAAATAGTAATTAACCGAGGTTGAATATCGCGTCGCAAAGAAAAAACCTAAACTCCCGATTCAAAATCTGGAGGTTATCTATGATATACTCGTATGTTACAATGTTCGTTTAAGTTTCTACGATAGAAGCACGTTTAATAAAGAAATGTAAATAGAAAATAATGCATTATAATATTTGATACGTGAAACTTGGGTATTATTTTACTTTAGCTCTAAATTACTTCAAAGACACTCCAAATTTATTTATTGTTATAACTTATATAATTTTTAACCCTAGTCATAGCAATGATATCAACAATTTCAATAAACAAGCTTAATGTAAGATAATACGAACATTTCTCGAGCTGTATCACAACAAAGTTGCATTGTAGAATTGTTAGCTTCACACCCTGTTTCAATATAATCCCTATACACAGATCACAAACAACTAGACCCCTTTTTATTAATTATTAATGTGAAAATTGTTCTGAATGAAAAAGATACTGTACTCGTCTTATAGTCTATAGATAGCCTTTAATGCGGTGTCTAATTATGTGTACTCTGTATCGCTATCTGAATTCCTTGAAACTAGCAACTAAGTGGGATAGCCTGTCGTATTTTGTTGTAACTTTATTGGTGGAGTCGACAACGTTTAATTAAGTACTATTTTTGTTTTCTTTATTGTACGAGTAAAGAATTTTAGTTACGAGAAGATTCCGTGCTCTGCGGCACGATAGAACTACTACCATTGACGCTGTATAGTCGACTGGAAATTACACTTGCAAACGTGTTTTTGTTTTTAAATATACTTTAATATGGAATATGTCAGTTTGCTGTGATACACGGAATTATACCTTCATGATCTTTAGTTAAGATACATACATTGCCAGCAGGTTTTTATATATAATTCGCAGAATTTATTAAAGTTTCAAGATTTTTTGCAAATAGTTCGTAATTGAGAGAAGGGTATAATTACACTACTATGTAGCTTAATACTATGCTACTTAAAATTGATCATAAACCAATCATATGCTGTCTTAAATCATTACTTGATCAGTAATTTTGTCTGATAATCTTTATTAGTTAAAAAGTGGTCAGATGTCGCGTCTCAATAAAAAAATATAGTGAAGGAAAAATACCGAAGTACCGAAATACCTATTTGTTTATTTAAATTTCTTTCTTAGGACAAAATAATTATTATAATACCACTTTGGATATTGTTTTCTACAAACTCTAAAAAAAATTAAATAATTTATTTCTTTTTTATTCTAAGACGCCCCACTTGCCACGATCCTGACATAACACCTTTCTCGCTTACCCCAAATCCACAATTCTCTTCATAGAGGCTCTACGGTTATGGGCACTAGGCAACCCAGCTTTCTTAAGGATGTCTCAAAAAAATAATAACAAATTATTACTTTTCGTGGGCAATATTAAATGTTATAAATAAATAAATAACGAATTCAACAAATTTATAATTGTTTATAATCTTTCGTACAATCTAGGTTCTATAAGTTATATTGTAGGTGTCCTCATCTTAAAACCACTATACTTCTATCAAACTACGTTGAGTCTTTAATTTCTTTCTTATCAAAAGAAATAACGTTATTTTATACCACGATGTAAATTTACAGTAAAACAATTTGTAAAATAAGTTACGTATAAACTTAAATTACATAGCTTTCGTAGCTTTCACAACCTTGATCACTGTATGGAAACTCGTAAAGAGGTAAACGGGTTGCACATGATTTATTGTCGTCGCTAGATAGTTCTTTACCGGGTTTTTAAATTAAACAATACAATATTGAGATAGTGAAAGAATTTTCAATTTCTATATTAAATACATTTATTTTCTACTTTATTTTATGATGGTTCAATAAAATAATATTAATTTTAGTATTCGGGATTAGCTTAAAAGTTGCTTCCATGTTTTTTGTTGTTATTATTTGTTCAGCCACAATGAAAATAAAAATGCTAATTTTCATACCTTCCTAAAGCTAAAGTCAACTTAATATGAAGATTAAATTAATTAATATACGCATAATTTTTCAAAGATTAAATGTCTAGACAGTTGGTTTAGTCGTTAGACATCTACAATAATTAACAAATGATGAGTTTAATAATAAATAACGCTTTAATATATTTTTAAACATACATACCGACCTTTATAATTAAAAATAATTACTCGCACTAATTATCCTACAGGGATAGAGAGAAAATTCATAATTATGAAACCTATTTTAATAAGTTAATGGCTAAGCAATTTAATAAAATTTAATTCATATTGCAATTAAAATTTCCGATAATTTTATTTATATGATAAATTAAAATAAATCAATAAAATTATGGCTTTAAATATACAATAAAATACTTATTATTGGTTTATTTTATACATAGAATTCAGAGCTTAGTAAAAACAAGGATTTTCAATGATTTTTTTAAATTGTGACTTGACATCTGATCTCGACTTATCCGATGGTAAGCAAGGGAAGGTCCCAGATTGACAGTTTTGCCTCAGTCGACTGCCTCAGAAGCCATCACTATGCTGCCAAAATTAAGCATTCTAATTAAAAAAATGAAATTCGTATATTTCTATATAAATGCGGTTACTACTGGTTACCACGCAGGTGTATAATTATGGGTTGTGAACTTGAAACAATAAGTTATGGAGTAGGTTAAATTTTACGTGGAATTTGAAAAAAACTGTGCTGCTTTTTTTTTTGAGCACAATGACCGCTCTCTTGTGATATCGGACCGGTTTAAAGTCATTTCATTTTTAACTCATGCAAAAATGTTTTGATAATGGTAGTGCATAACTTAAAACATATTTTAAATAAAAATATTATATAGTTATACTTGTAAACAGCAACAAAATATATCCTTCAAGCGATGCGTGAAGAACCTTTGGCCGGCATAGAGACGGCGACTGAGGCAGCCATGAACTAACTTGGTTGTTTCGGTCGTCGTAATTTATTTAGTTAGTTGGAGAAAATGTCAGGCAATAAATCTAACGAAATAGTTTTGACAACCGACGCACAAAGCACTTTATTGGCTTAAATCATCATTGAGCTCCAATGTCATTTTGTGCAAAGAAATTTTACATTTGGTCTATTAAATTATAAAGCAGAGGAGTTGTACTAAATTTGTACAAACTCCTATTAAAAATTGTAGCTTTAAATTTTGGAATATCAAGAAGATGATGTTTTTATTAAACAATCATGTTTAATCTTCTAAAGTCCAAGGTACTGCTGAATAACTTTAGAGCATGTACGACACAGTAAAGAATTTGTATAGATTTTTAAAATGTCAGATTGTGCAAAAAACCCATAGCTGCCGTCATTGTATTCGAAGAGCTGGTAAATAAATAATCACTAAAGGGTATAATAAAATAAATATATATATACCTGTAAACAGCAACAAATTCATGGCATTGTGACAGCAACTGAGGCCGTAAACTAAAGCGGTCATTTCAGTCGTCGGCGCCATTGGACAGTTCATTATTATTACATGTCGCGTGGCTATTAAAAAAAATTTACTAAGATTACCTTAGCTAATTTATTTTCAAAGGGATTGTTATTTGCATTGATTAACCGATTCTAATTTAATAAAAAAACTCTGTATTTTTTTATTGTGACTCGACATATATCACCTCGCCTGATGTTAAACTGGAGTGAGGTCCATGACTAGAGGTGACTGCTACTACAGTTCTAAAGGTAACAGTTACATCCACTATGCCAGCCTAGTTAAAATTGGCAACTTACAAGCTGATCCCGAAACGCGACGAAATCACTTCACGATCGGTATACTTAAGTCTGACTACCAATTTTAAAGTTGCGCCAACTTAGTGCCTTGTCTAAGTTAGCATTGTATTTGGCAGCTCCAAATATTTGAGTCACGTTTTCGTTCTACGTGATCGTGCTTACATTGAGTGAATCTTATTACTATGAAAATTGTTACTTTGTTACTCAGAAACGTCGCGTTACCAAAATATTTAACAACAGGTTGCTTTTTGTTGTCGCTCACGATCGTGGAGTCAATGGACGAAAAAGTGCATAAAAATAAATATGTATACACAAATTTAACTACCTACTAATAAATAAATTTAGCACACCAGTTCGTTAAGCGTAAAGCTTTGGGTTTGATTTCCGGTCAGAACTAAAATTTGTAATATTTGTTAATTTTAAAAAAAACGTCAAAGAATAGTAGGCAGCGGTTTCCGTATCAGTTACCGCACTCATGTGACATCCAATAATAGGCGTAACTTGAAAATCATGTTTTTTAGGGCTTAACTTTGTAATTTGATTTTAATTTTGGCGGGTCAAAGTTGGCAGAATGTATCTCCAGGATCCTATGATACCTATGTATATACCGAAATATTTAACCAGCAGACGGGGTCCGAATCAGTCACAAAAATGACTGGTTTTATACCCCTGGACCTGGGGATATTTGAAAAGCTTGGAGCAACACTAGGAATGATAATAATTAATGCCTAGCTGGCGGATTCTTTACCAGTCAGTAAGAGGTACCCAGTCTACCGATCCGGGGTAGTACCACCACTTACAAGTATACAGACCGTGAAGTGATTTAGTCGCGTTTCGGGATCAGCTTGTAAGTTGCCGGTTACAATTAGGCCGGCATAGTGAATATGACTACTACTTACAGTTATTAAAATTATAATAGCAGTGACATACATTAATGGAACACACTCCAGCTTAGCATCAAGCTGGGTGCTGTCATATGTCGACTCACAATAAAAAAACTAAGGCACTTTTAACGCCGTATTTACATCAAGTTGTAGTACAATAGTATAACGAGTAATTCTCATACGTCCTTTTTTATATAATTTTATATAATTGCAACTATCATAAAGAAATGTTACTTTAACGGTAATTAGTGTTTTAACTACCTTCATCCGACCTCAAGAGCGCTAAAGAAAATAGCGGACGGCTGTCTGCGGTGCCCTCTCGAGCCATTGACCTTTGCAACGAGAATTTTTATTACTTAATATATCACAGTGTTTGAATAAATATCGCCTTGTAGGTATGTATGGAAGGTCAAACTGACTTTTTGGCCATTTATTCAATTGACAGGTTGAAAGAGATATCCTCCTTCTATGTGCCCAAACCATCGCAGCATCCCTTTGTCAATCGTCGATCGAATTTCTACGATTAATTTAATTATTATTTAATAAATAAAATATCTGAACTATTCCTTTTAACCTTTTTTATTTATCCATATAAAACTATCTTAAGTAATATTGCATAACAATCAGTTAAATCAATGTATAATTTAAATTACCTGTCTAGCTCTGTATACTATAATGTACTTACAGATCGACTGTAACTAATTTTGAATTAAATCAAACGTCTGTAGAAATGTACACATACCAAAATAATTAACTAATCACGATTCTGCGGCGCTCGCGGCTACGACAAAAAAATCAGTTGAATGTTATATCATTTTTCATACTAGAAAAAAAGAAATATTATTTACAAATTGGGCCGTTTTCCTAGATAGATTATGTATTTCTTTTTTATACTGTATTGCCTTAACATATAAACTTATTGCCCTTCTTTACGCCTTAACTTTGGGGACAAGATACTTTTTTTTAAATTTAAACTTTTTTACTGTGCATATAATCACTTTTCCTAATAAATACATTCATAGAATGTTTAAGATTAGTCAAATTAAAATAAACCAATAAAATTGAATACAATTTTCTTAGAATTTGCGCGAACATTGATTATCAAATTAAATAAATTTATATTATCGCGTTACTATCGTGGCTTACTATCGCGTTTATTTTTGGTCAATAATTGTACAATAAGAAAGCTAGGTTGCCTAGAGCCCATAACCGTAGAGCTTATATGAAGAGGATTGTGGATGTAAGGGAAGCGAGGGATTGTCTTTGCCTATCTCTATGGGAAGAAGCCGTGACAATTTGATTTATTGATGATAGTATTAAATATAAAGATTACTTGTGCACAGCCTTTAATTTGAGATATCCAATTTCTGTATTATAACTGTAATGTCAAATAGGACATAGGCGGATGGGGCAAAGCTCTGAGATTGACTGTCGGCCCTAATAACAGGCCGCGACGTGCGATATCTATCGCTAACTGTACTTTGATTGAAGATCTTATGAAGTTCGACATTTAATTATTTGTGAATTGAGTGTACCTTTCATAGGTATTAATTTAAATTGAGGCACGTACATTATACTCTACAGTTACAATAGATTTAAAAGCCTCCACCTTAAAATTATTAAGTATAGTGTAGTTGATTTTTAATACTCTACTGTTAGTTTAGATTGCTAAAGTCTTTGTATTCAAGTTGCACGGGTGGTTTGGGAGTGTGTGTTGATGCCTTAATTTTTTTATGAATCCTATCGGATCGCTATCGCTTATGGCGGTTTTGTTGCAAAAAATAGTATTTAACTATTCATTTTTTACACCATTTATAATGATTTTAAGAGCGATAGGCGACAATTGGTGGCCTTTTGCATAGTCTGCTGATCCGGAAAGTACCACTTTCAACATATAGACTGTGAAGTGACTCAGTTTCGGTATAAGTTTGAAAGTTATAAGGTCGGCATAGTGGATGCAGCTGCTACTTGCAGTTATTTAACTGTAGTAGCATCAATCACCTCCTTTCATGGACCGCACTTCAGCTTGACATCAGGCGGGGTGCTGTCACTTGACGCATAACTTATTAACGTTATTGTCCTAATTCTTATTTTTTTTTTGTAGGCTTTGGTGACAGCAGTAACCGAAACAAAGGAGGATGACATCCGAGATGCTCTAAAGTCGCAAACCCAACACCAACTAGCGTTGGTGCCACGAGGCCCGCGTTTAGTGAAAGATACAGTCGCGTACAGCACCACTATCAATACAGATGATACGGTAATGTAGTTTTCATATTATTCATACCTTTTAATAAAAGTCCAGGTAGGCCTCCCACTAGGTGGACTGATCACATAGTTAAAGTCACGGGTAACCGGTGGATGCAACTGGCATCTTGTCGTCAGAATGGCGTTCTAGGGGGGTGGCCTGTGTTCAGCACCACCCCGCCTGATGTTAAGCTAGAGTGCGGTCCATGATAGGAAGCGACTTATACTACAGTCAAAAGGCAGTCGCATTCACTATGCTGGCCTAGCTGATCCCGGAACGTGATTGAGTCACTTCACGGTTGTCTTTGTACTTAAAAGTTGTGGTAGTTAAATTTGTGCATATTCCCCTTGTAATTTCGCCTTAGCGCCGAAATAATTTACTGTGCGTCGAGAACTGAAAAAAAATTGACCTAGATAGTTACTATGTCGTCCAATGTCTAAGCAAATGCTTCGGCTACTATAACCTTGTTATCCCCGTTCTATAACCTTGGATCCTTCAAGCGATGCGTGAACAAGCACATTAGGTTGGCATAGTGACGGCGACTGTGGCAGCTGTGAACTGATTCAATTCGTTTTTTTTCAGTCGTCGGCGCTCTTGGACTTTTGTCATGCTTACCATAAGGCTAGTCGATGCCAGATGTCGAATCACAACAATAAAAAAATATTATTAGAGCATCATGGTTCAGTTAAGATAGGCTAGCATGGTGAATGTGACTGTTTACTCGTACTCCAGCTTAATATCACGCCGTGTACGCTAATATGTCGTGGCAACTTTATGTTATAACCGCCCGTTTTTTTGTTTCATTAACTCTCTAACCACGGAATATACTAACGGTTATAATGTTACTTAATGCTTGACACTATTTTTCGTTTGTATTTAGGAAGAGTTGCGTGCTTTACGACCGGACGGCACCATCGTGACTGAAAGGAAACATACTAAGGAACAAGAGCGGCTGTGTGACGAGGAACTTGATAAGGACGAGGTAACTTACGATTTAATATTATTTATACAGTAAATACTACCCTGGATCAGCAGACCAGGCTCTACTGCCTACCACTTCAAAAAAATGTTCATCTAGGTAGATTTATACTCTCCGTGACGATGTCTGCAAAACTAATAAAACTTCGGAAAAAAAAAGTACAATCATCAACCAAAAATAAACGCCATAGTAAGCCGCATAAAATATGTTTAATTCATTAGATTTATACTATATTTGTCTCTTGATATAATTTTTTTTGGCTGGCATACTGCGGCAGCCGTGAAGACTCGGTTTTTACAGTCGTAGGCACTCTTGGGCCTCTTCTTGCTTACCATCAGGCGGGTTGAGGTTAGATTTTGAGTCATAATTAAAAAATACACGTATATCTTTATCAGGGTTCTCTTCAACTTTTTCTATAACATACAACCTTAGTTTTAGGCGCACACTTTGAGAACCTGGTTCTATACAATTAAAATTGTTGTCCTTATGAATGTTTTAACTTTTTTACAGGCTACAATTGAGTTTCTTGTGATTTATTTCTTATGACTTTCCGAAATCAGGGTAGAAACTGACACTGCGCATGAGCCGAAAGCTTTTATGCGAAATAAATGTTTTGATTTTTAATTTTAGACAATAGACAAAAGAATGTTGTTAAATTTGCTTTATTAAATTTTTAAATTGTATTTTTTAATCTTTTACCAGGCTCGGTCGTTAAGAAGCAACGAAAGTCGGGAAGAACAAGTTGGCGGTAGGGAAAGAAGAAAGAGAGTCGACCTAGAAAGTTCTACGGATCTCATGGCAGGAGGGAGACGGATTGCCACACAATTGAATTCCAAATCTCGTACAGAGGAAGGTGATGTATAAAATTAAATAATTTTTATTACAGAGTGGAAAATTATTAAAATAATGGAAAGATAAAAAGTTTCGACTACCTAATTTGAAATAATTGTTGCAGCCGAAAGGGTAGGACAACCAAATATGGAAGATGATTGGGACAGTCTCTCTGTGAGGATGCGAAGGCAGCGCCGACTGCGACATAGCGGTAAGAATTATAACTAGAAGTACTACTATTCCATACTAGATGGCGTGTGTTATGCGTAGTTAATAGTAACTATAATAGATGGCGCTGATTACATTTTAATATAAATGAGGATATCTTTAATACAATTAATTTAAGTATCTCATTAAATTAAAAGAAAAACGTGTTAATAAGTTATTTACATACTTATAAGTGAGAAATAAAGTTAAAAAACCATAAATATTAATCTTGAAAACACCTTCTCGACCCACAAATATTAATTTCCCTAAATAGGTATATCTTGTCTAACTATAAATGACGCGCCCCTCCAATTTATTAGTTTATTTAAATGTTTGAATGCAAATATTACTAACTATACTATTATAATTTATCAGCGTGCTCCTCCTTTTGTGTCCAACCAGCAACTGAATGACCAATTACAATTGCATTTTTGGTGTGTTGCATTCATATTTTATGCATTCTCGTGTGCGCAAATGCGTTGGAGGCGCGTGTCCTTTCGGCTTAGACAGACTATATCGTCCTAACTGGTCGCAATGCAGACCAATTCGATATGACCACGACAAATCTATGTGGGTGGATATGTTGTGATTATCTTAAAACAAAAGACGGATGAAGTTTGCAAAATTATAGTAATCTTCAATAGGCTTAAAATAGCTTGGAAGGTCTATTAAGTCGAGGCCTTACTTCTATTATGTTACAAACGATCAATGTATAAATTTTTAAACAATTAAATAGATAAAATAATTGTACAATCACCATTTTTTACCAATCCAGATGCAATAGTTAGGTGGCTTGCAGATATATGTGCCATCACATATACATATTCTTGATTTACATAATTATATTGTACCTATATACTTGATATACAATATCCTTGATCCAGAACAGCAAAATATTTAATCAATTAATCAAATTATCACGCCTTTTTCCACATAGACGATGGAACGCCACGATCCTGACATAACTCCCTCGCTACCCTCACATCCACAATCCTCTTCATACAAGCTCTACGGTTATGGACACTAGGCAACCCAGCTTTATTGAGGATGTCGCAAATATTAATAATTAATCAATCAATCAAGTCAAATTGTCACCCCTTATCAGACAGGGATAGGCAAAACCAATGGAGCGCCACTTGCCACGATCCTGACACAACTCCTAAAAAATTATATTACTCTACAGTACTAATAACTACAAAGTATCATTAGATTAAATTAATCTCAATAAATAGTTTGATTAATATAATATGTATAATTGACAACGTTTACAAGCATGAATAGTTTAACATTGTGACCATTTTTGTGTCAACTTGTCGGCCTTGTCGTAGAGCGGCGACCGTTCCGCGTTCGCAATCTTCTGTACAGAGTCAACCCACGGCGCCGATCGCGACATAAAAGGAATCATCGCGAACATTGTGCATAAATACCTCTTTTATGTTAGGGACGTAATTAGTTTATTGTACAATCAGATTAGATTATAACTGATAGAACAATCGACAAGTGGAATGAACCTTGAAACTTCAATTAATGCGTGAAGAAGCACTTTTGGCCCGCATAATGACGGCGGCTAAGGCAACCGTGAACTGACTCGGTTTTTTCAGTCGTCGGCATTCTTGAACCTCCTCTTTCTTACCATCAGGCAGGTCGAGGTCAGATGTCAAGTCACAATAAAAAATACGAACTTTGCCGTTGCTTCCCCCAACTAGTGTAGGTACAGGATCAAAGAGCTCGTGAGAACATTCTGCGTGGTATAGGAGATAAAGAAGAACGCATAGGCCGACATTTCTCTGCCAAATCGCAGGGGCTCCAAAGTACTCGTGACCTCAGCATTTCCTGTCCAGTAATGTACAGTTCGGCGCTGCAATTAAACCACAGCATGGAAATACTCTTAAAAAAGTTAAATTATTATAGTAAATAAATTTAATATATTATTTTGTCAACCCTAGCAATTATAATGTACTTACCTACTAAGTTACAACCTTAGATAAATTGCACACATTTTATATGTCGCGACGAATTACCTTTTAGGTTATTTACTTAGTAACTTGCATGTTCTGTGCGCTTATTTAATTATTATTACATTGCATTTACATTTTTAAGAACTACTGAACAAATTTGGATGCGGTATAAATTTGTAATGAAAATCTGAATAAAAAGTCTATGCGTGCACATCGGTCAACTGCCACCGGGCATCAAACCTGCAGCGATTTGCAGAGATGCAGTTTTAGATTAGAATAGGTTAAATCCTAAGGTTAATTTAGCGCAAGGCCCAACGTAAGAAAATGGTTCAAAAACTAGTAAAATGCTTACAACCTTCGATTTCATTGCAATCGTGTACCAAAGACAAACAAATTAATACCTCTTAAAACCTACGCTTTATTTGTTATAAACTACTCAAAAAAGCCTATAGACTTTAAAGAACAAAAAATAAGTTGTATCACCTTATATTGATTTTCATAATTTATTACTTTTTAATATTGAATAAACGAATTATATTATACGAGATAATTTATATTATACCAAAAATAGATGCGCCTGATCATTACACCTACGTAATTATTTAATTATAATATTGTGTTCCATGCTTAAGAACAACATGGGATAACAACTTCTGACTACATTTAGTATAAAGATACTCAGATAATCGATAAATGGCACGTAGTTTCTTTGTAAAACAAACGACGAGCAGAATACTCTATCAGCCGATGTATTCTTCCCTACTTCGAAGTTTGAATCCTTGAAGTGAAGCGTAAATGTGCACCTTAAACCGGCATAGTGACTGCGACTGAGGCAAATGTATAATGAAACGATTTTTTTCAGTCGTCGCTCGGTCAGGCAGTACAGATGTCGCAGCTCAATAAAAAAAATGGATATACTCTCTATTATGCAAATTGCAGCTTTAAACTATACATAAGTAGGTTTAACATAAATGGCGGCCTTATTGTAGCCAATATGGCGATCTCTTCTAGTCAAGAAAGTAGTATAATATTAAATAATTTAAAGGAAATTATGGGTATAGTGTACAAACAAATTTATTAGAACTAAATATTTAAAGGTACTATACCAAATTAGCATATTAGATGAATAGGAGAGAAAGTGTTATTATAATGTCTTTTTGAAGACGTGTACACTTTAGTTATTCTTCTTGGAGTTATCAATGTACAAATTCGTACCCAGTCTGCAGATCCTGAAGTTTTACGACCACTTCCAGATGTAAAGACCATGAAGTGACTTACCATTAGATCAGCTTTAACATAGTTATAAGATGTTTTTCAGGTACACAAAGAAGAGTGGTAGGCAGTGGTACCCAGTCTGCCGATCCGGGGTAGTATCACCACTTACAAGTATACAGTGTAAGTGGTGTATCAGCTTGTAAGTTGCCGGTTCCAACTAGGCCGGCATAGTGGATGTGATTGCTACTCACAGTTATTGGATTGTAGTAGCAGTGACATCCGTTCATGGACCACACTCCAGCTTAACATCAAGCAGGGTGCTGTCATATGTCGAGTCAAAATAATAAAAAAAACAATCCTTATGACTTATGATTTACCACCAACATGTGGGTTAATGTCGATTGTCAAGCCACAATCTTCTTAGCGGATTTGGTCCGTTAGTATATTATGCTTATAGCTTTATCCGATTTTGACTTTAAAAAACTATGATTGCCCATACATGTTATTGTACGTATTATATGTATATATATAAAACTACATTTATAATAGGTACTTGTTACAATTCAATAGCCGCATTTGTCTTACGAGTCTATCTATGTTACATGTCGTCCATTTTTGGTATGTTACACATAACGACCTTGAATGCATTAATTAGAGTTAGTCACTTTTGCTTAAGTGATTGTATTTGATTCAGATTCGTATTGTAGATGATTCGTATTTGGATTTATTGATTGTAAAATTTAATTTGTTTAATTATTGTTTTAAGATGTATAGCTTATAGAGTGAAGAATACTCGTATACAGGTAATGGAAGAAAAACTATGATTTTTATCATTTTATTATTTATAAACCAAATGATTATTGCGGCTTATTATTGCGCTTTACAGCTATCAAATCGTTTTGTTTAAAATAAACAACATAAAAACATAACTCCAAAAACTTTAATAGCCAATTAAAGTTGTCAATAAAAACATGATTCACTTGTCATTTATAAAGCTTCCCCCGTGATACGTGCTGCAATTGTTTTCGGATTGCAAATATAACAGAAGCCTTACTACGGGTGAGTGTAGTGAACTGATACAACCATAATAGTCGCATTGTGGTTGCCGACTCGGAGTACAGGCACCACTTACAAGTATCAATCAATCAATCAAATTATCACACCTTATTCCCACAGAGATAGGCAGAGACAAAAGAGCGCCACTTGCCACTATCCTCACACAATTTCTTTGCTCCCTTTACATTCACAATTCTCTTCATATTACGATTCTGGGCACTAGGCCACCCAGCTACAAGTATACAGACTATAAAGTGATTTATTCGTATTTCAGGACCAGCTTGTATGTACCAAATAGGCCGGCATAGTAGATGTGACTACTACTTACAGTCATTGTACACATTAGGACAATAACTGTACATCAATAACGTGGACATCAGGCCGTGTCAACTGTTTTGACTTAGTTCAATGTCTCTTCACACTGTACTTGAAGGATCCAAGTTTATAGTTCAGGGAAACATATTTTAGTTTCATGTTTTTATTGAGACACAGAGAAAAGACTACAGGAATCTTTTGGACCTCATACCACGGTGTAATAATATAGAAATGTAAATTTAAAAATGCCCAGTCTTTCTATTTTAAAACCGTGACCGTGAAGTGACTCAGACACGTTTCGGATTCGACTACTTTTTGCATCTATTTAACCAATAAAAAGTCATTCATTATACGTTAGCGTAGCAATTTTCATGTTTGAGGTGCAGTAGGTATTCAAGTATTAAAGTGGGTAATTTAGCACGATGTCCATCTGCTTGCTTATTATGGCGAGTCATTGTGCCCACGCATATAGGATGTGACGAGGTGAGGTCGCATCCGACACGACCGGTTCATATCAAACTATAGTTTTTAACTCACAGACATAAATGGACTACGCACGAGTATGATTGTTCCTTTCGTAATGACAATTGTCGTCCAAATCGGAAATATTGTATAATTTTATAGGTTCTTATTTGGCCTAGTACCTATGCACCTAGTATTTTCTTAGATTGTGCGCGCGCATAAAATTTGTTGAATTATACAAAGGACATCATTCATTTTGGGCTTTTATTTACTACTTTTGTAATGTCCAACGATGAAAAAGTATATAAAATATACAGGTTTGATACTTGTATTGATAAAGCTAATTACCATTTTGCATTTAATTGCTGTGCAATTGAGTTATTTAGAAAATAAGATATGGAATTTGTATTACCTGTCAATCAACGCCATATTTGTTCTGCTTTGAACTGTCATAATTATAGTTTGATCATTTCGCACACCGAAACTATGCAAAATATAGGATAAATTTTAATTATATTGTAATCTTCGTACATCAAACTATTTTTAAATGCATATTAAACTGTTAATACACTTAAGCCCTAGTCCCCATACAAAATGAATGATGTCTTTTTATGCGGCTTACTATTGCGTTAATTGCACCTATCATGTATATTATAAAATATATTGGTATCGGTGAGAAAATACCATGTATCTAAAAAATATCAATAGCTATTATATTTATTGATAAGTAAAAGATAAGTAAAGTCTAGCTTTAGCATCTTGAAGACCGATCGGCGTTGTGTGTGTTAATATTTTTTAAGACAAACTGTAGATTTTGTAAGACGATGCGCAACAGGTAGATGCGGCTGGGCAACGCGGGCGCATCGTCTTACAAAATCGTAATAATATAATAGTGTTATACGCACCAGTCTTTTGCGCACAAGTCCTTGGTTCCATTTCCTTGCTTTTAAGGGTCCTGCGGAATATATACAAATAAAAACGATATCGTCTCTCGTCGGCGATTGTCATAATAATAAAAAGCTAGGCTAAAACCACCAAAAATACTATTGACGATAATGATCAAACGTGTCGTCGAACAGACGATATCCGTCACAACGATTATCTAATAGTCTCCTTTGGTAACCGTTATTTGGTAACCTAACCCAGCAGAACTTCCTAAACGTGGTTCGTCAGAAGTGCTCGTGCGGATTGTAAATGGAAGTATTTTACAACCTCATACTTTAACTCAAACACCAATCAATTGACCTTCGATCAATCAAGGCTTCTTCTTCATTCAGCTCTTAAATCGAACTGAATTATAGTAGATATACAACCTAGTAAGATTATTCAGTAAACAGATAAATAGATTTAGAAATAAAGCTAAACTAAATGAATATTTTTCCAGTAACATACGCAATACTACATGAACCTTATGACTCGTTCCTATTCCTAGAATTTTTGTTATTCAAACTAATCTAATTGGGTTTTCCTCTCCATTGTTTACTATGCATTTGAGTGACAGTTGATTTTGTATTGCGTATTTGTTGTCCTATCAGATATAGGTACTTGTGTAGATACAACTTTAGCCATTGACATTTTTTACTTCGTTACAAGGAATTTGTAATTCTAATACCTTAATAAACTTTTTCTTTATCGGCCAATAAACTGGCCTCGACTTGCAAGGGCTAAGCAGTCCAATTGTGGATTGTTCGACAAATCAATAAATCAATAAGTTATAACTAACTAAATACCTTTTAATATTTTAAATAATATTAAAGGTATTATAATTTTTAATATCTTTGTAATATTAATGATCGCCAGAAGACGTGCACTGCTGAATATAGGCCATCCCTTGGAACGCCATTCCGAACGACAAGATGCCAGTTGCATCCACCGGTTATCCGTGACTTTTATTATTTCGTCAGTCCACCTAGTGGAAGGCCTAACTACCTACGCTACGTCTTCCGGCTCGTGGTCTCCTTTCTTCCCCATCGGTTGTTGATTCTTCGAGCAATGTGGCCAGCCCATTGCCACTTTAGCTTGCGAATTCTACGAGCTATGTAATATATATATATATATATATATTATGTAATATATGTGTATAACTATGTAATATATATTAATAAATCTATCAAAATATCACGCCTTATTCCAAAGGTAGAGGCAGGTAGCTTATTCATGATTCTTTACAACTCTCTTTCTTCTATACTTTAACTTCCCTATTCCAGTTATGCTGTCTCTTGCTCTTTTAAGAATGTCTCGAATTGGATCGAAGACATTATTATGTAATATATATATGAATAATTCTGTATTAGAATTTATTATTTAATTTGATTATGTTGTCAATAAATCTAAACATAATTTGGTTAAATTAAGACGTGTCGATGAGATGCAATAACTGGTTTATTATGTTTAATTTATTGGATTGCATTTTCGTCACATGTGGATGATATTTCGACGGTTTTTAATAGCCTTGAATACTTGTATTTATACAGTTACATAATACTTGTCAACCAGTGAGCTTTGTATGTGAATGTGATGAAAGATAGTCTTCACTCTTCCCTTTTATGTAATATTTAATTTGAAAGTAATAAAATTATAGCTTCCATGTGAATAGTCAGAACTCAGAAGCTAATGAGATTAATATTATAAATAACAAGCGTATGTTACCTCATTAATTTTAGATATTGGTAATATTGGTATACAATTATTTGACACGAAAAATAAAGAATAAAAACTTTTTTCGGACTCTAAATTATAACAATGTTATTAGAAATGTGTATAATCAGAAAATAAAATTCTCGTCGAAACATTTTGAAATAATTCCCATCTGAATTGGATTTAATTTCCTGTAATCAGCGCCATCTTTCTTATTTCTTTCCTTGGTAATTAGTTAATCTGTCATAAATTAACGTAATTTTACCTTCAGTTTTTAATGTTTTCATCCAAAGTATTGTCGAAAAGTAATGTTTAATATTTGTTTTGAATTGACCTTCGACAGTTTGGCAAACTTATTGACTGAACGGTTACCACATGTGTTTCGTGTTTCGAGCGTGAAGATACGGTGAATCGCCGGCGCACTTTGCCGAGCGATACCCGTGCGCGCGCTCGTGCCTCGAGCTCAGTTCATTCTTTGTTTACAGACCACGATAAGGATTACACCAAGCGACCGCTTGATTTCGACATCGAAGAGGAAACAAGAAAAAAGGAAACTTCAAAGTGGTTGGAGAGTCACTTTGGTAGCGAATCCCGATCTTCCCATGATTCGATTGCGGAAGAAATTGGACGACGTAATGAAAATGGTTATTTCAATGTGACACTGAAAACGAAACAAGCTGACGACGAAGGTTACTACGGAAAGACGTCCTCCTCTGTGCCACCACCCCCTGTTTACGCAGATCGAGCTCTACGTAAAACAAAGTCATCGACTCCTTCAGACGACAGGCTAGCAGCTACAACGAAAACTGGTGGATACTTTAAGGGTGTTGGGGATTGGTCTCAGCGACGAGCAAGCAAACCTAGAATGCCTGAACCACGTAGTTCTTCTCCCTCGCCTCCGGCTGTCAGAGCACATTACGCAAGTAACGAAAGACTTAATAGTGCCTCCCCTAGACACGTATATGGAAAACGCGACTCGCCTCAGGGAAGGTCATCGCCAATCGGACGACGTCATCCGCCTTCGCGCGACGACTCCGCCTACGTGTCTTCATCTACTATGCACAGCCCACCACGTGGTTCTCCGTTCCGACCTCTAGAAGCCGATCGATCTTTCCGGGAACCCTCCGTCGAAGAAGATTTTCGACCGCCAGTAGCACCTGAGCGGAAACGACATTCAAAACATCGTAATTCCGAAGAACGACGGTATGAAAGTAGTTATCGCAGTTCTTCGAGAAATGAAAATTCAGGAAGATCTCGTGATAGTAGGGAGGAAACAACTGAACCTCCCCCAGATTATTCCCCACCTAGAGAGCGCCGTGAAAGTTCCGATAGAGACAGAACCCCACCTAGACGTAGAGACAGAGAGGAGAGGAAATCTCACCAAAAAACGCGATTTGCAGCAGATAGTGGTAGAAGGGCATCCCCTGCTAGAAAATCTGTCGGTTCAGCTATTGGAAATTCGATTAGGAAGTTAGTTGGAAAAATAAGATCTGCTTCTGCGGAACGTAGAGCCAAATGGCGCAATTCACGATCTCCATCCCCGGAACACTCGTCGCGGACATACAAGCAGTACGGTGGTGAATTGTCACCGCCATCAGCCCCCACGCACAAGTACTACCTTGGCGAGGATCCATTCGCCCCCAGCATCTACGGCCGTGAACACAAGTACGAGGGCGCTAACGGCAGTTCACGACGAACAGCCGCTTCGGACGGCCGCGACCACCGAGATCAACAAAAGTGAGTTTATTATACAATTAATTATTATCTAAGGTCTAATTTAAATTCTTTATAACTTAGAACGGCCTCTAAACGATTATAAACAAACCTACACCTACTCCAAAATTCTATAATCGTAAAATGTAATTAAATATTTGTTGTTTTTATATTAACATAAAGTTTCTGTCTTTTTTGTAAAGTCCTTCTGAGTTCATTAGTGTTTATAAAGAATTTGATGTAGATTTTATAGCTTTGGGTTCTTTAATCTTAAATTGTCATCGCACTATTAACGGCTGACTTTTAAGTTTTAAAAATAATTTATGATTCAACATGGCTTATTTGTACAAATGCCAAGGGATAGAGTTGGTTAATTTCTATATAAGGGTAAAATTACATAAACTTGTTGTCCCTAATTAAAAATATCTCGGAAAAGGCCTTGCGTGTTACCTTGTTTGCGGTGAAGTTTTCCTTGCGGTTTTAAACTATAAACAATATCACTGAGTAGCAAAGGATCATGGATAAATGACAACATTTATAATGTACTTAGTCTTCAATTAATGCAGTTGTGTGACATCTAGCATCTAGATCTGCGTTGCATAAATCATGATTAAATTGTATTTTATATTTACGTCTTGAACCACATATAGCCTGATGTTAAGCTGGAGTGCAGTTCATAAATGGAGGCGACTGCTTTTACAGTTAACTGACTAAAGTAGCAGTCGCATCGACTATACCAAGTTTGAACCAGAAACTTTTAAACTGAACCTGAAACGCCGTATATTCACAAGTGATCTCAGTAATCATATTTTATTTGCTTGTTTAGTTATATGATTTAGAAATATAAAAATATCTTTTTTTAAATGAATAATGTATCAAATGAAATTTACTTTTAATAGACATTACATAATAACTTTTATAGGAAGCCGCCACACACCAAAATTAGTAATAGAAATCGATATACCAAATTAGGTCTAAACAGGAACTAACTATATCGTGACAACATAATAATCACCCACGTAATGAAATATTTAAAACAGAATTTTGGTTTATGATAGTAAAAGTTGTTCAAGCCAAAATAGGTAATGTTATTGTCTTTACATTTACGTTACATTTTCAAATATCTCGTGTAAACATCGTTGACCGTATTGCATACTAATCGCATTGCATAAAATGTTTGTTTTATGTCTTAAAACGCTGAAACCGTATACAGAACCCGACTCATTTGAAGATTGACTTAGGGCTTTAAATACAGATTAACACAAGAAATCCCTCTCAGGGTCTTGCATTTATCATCGTCAACATTTCTGTACCTCAGAAGCAACTTATGTTAAGTCACATTCTGCAAATTATGCAGGACGGCCATTTTAATGATTTTGTTGTAGTTATTATTTTTTTACTGTTAATGTTTAGTCTTAGTCAATACGTCCATAGCTTGTTTATGGTTCATTTAAGCATCTTTATTCTGTAAAATATTGTTACAGCTTGTACTATGCACCCTTTTCAGGGAGGTGGACTTAACACATTTGTCTCCAAATAAGGATGGCTTGTTCCAACTAAATTTCTCTATTAAGTCCAAATGGTATGAAATATTAACAAGGCGTATTATTTTGTAAAAACTGTCACGCCACCAACCGTGCCACCAAGTCTTGCAGAAAGGTCTTTAAAAAGACGAAGGCGCGTTTCCAGGATTGGCGAGAGTCTATTAGCGCACCCAACGGGTAGTCGCAGCTTTTGGATTCTCGCCAAGACTGTAGAATCTAACTTCTGTCGTTCTGTACTGCCACCGCTGAGACAGCCTGATGGCTCACTGGCGCATACGGCGAAGGCGAGGGCCGATCTACTGGCCGAAGTCTTTGCCACAAATTCGCGTATTGACGATCGTGGTGCAGAGCCGCCCACCCTGCGCCATGCGGACATACGATACGACGTCCGCAAGGAGCTACGATCGCTTGATATCCGGAAGTCCAGTGGTCCCAATGGTGTCCCAGCGCTTGTGTTTAAAGCTTGTGCAGCGGAATTGACTCCCGTCTTGACGAGGCTATACCGGCTCTCGTTACGCATCAGGCTGCGTGCCTCGGGCTTGGAAGGGGGCCAATGTGCAACAGGTTCCAAAGAAAGGCGACCGCTCGGACCCGGCAAACTACCGTCCAATAGCTGTAACCTCAGTACTGTGCAAGGTCATGGAGCGAATAATTAATATTCGCTTCATGCCCTACCTGGAGGGTCACCAGCTGATCAATGACCGTCAATATGGCTTCAGACCGAAACGGTCAACTGGTGATCTTCTGGCGTACACCACGCACGTCTAGGGTGAAGCGTTGGATGGTAATGGAGAAGCCCTTGCCGTTGGCTTGGACATCTCCAAAGCGTTTGACAGGGTCTGGCACAGGGGCCTTTTATACAAGCTCGAGGCATACGGCTTACCTGACCGTCTGCGGGGTTGGATAGCTGACTTCCTATCCTGCATGGCCAAATCGGCTCCATACGCGTCGTTGTGGATGTAAGCGCGTCGCGCAGGATGTCGGTGAATGCCGGCGTCCCTCAGGGCTCCGTGCTATCGCCGACTTTGTTCCTTCTGCATATCAATGACATGCTGGACCTTGGATCCGGCATTCATTGCTATGCAGACAACAGCACGGTGCATGGACGCTACACTGCCCGCCCCGCAGCCGGCAAACAGGAGATAGCCGATATGAGAGAGTCTGTTGTATCGGGACTGAACCGGGTTCTTGATCGTATTACCCACTGGGGCGACAAGAACCTGGTTCAGTTCAACGCAGACAAGACCCTGAGCGCGTTCTCGACGAAAAATTTCCCGTTTACTCCCCTTCCCTCTCTTTGTAACATCTCCCTCAGTGCTTCGGACAGACTGGACATTCTTGGAATGTCCCTTCGCTGCGACCTGAATCACGGGGACCACATCGAGCGGGCCATTAAGACCACCTCCCTTGGCACCCTCACTCCAAACTTGGCATCCTGAACAGGGTGCGGCGGTTCTTCGCGCCAGAGCTTCGCCTGCTACTTTACAAGGCTCAGATTCGCTCTTGCGCAGAGTACTGTTCGCACCTCTGGGACGGCTCTGCCAAGTATCTTCTTAATGCCCTAGCTCCATTGCAGCGCCGAGCTGTCCGAATCATAGGTGATGCAGAGGTCACACGAACTCTGGAGCCCCTGCAACTACGCAGAGACATGGCGGCTCTGTGCGTCCTCTATCGCTCATACCACGGAGAATGCTCTTTAACCTTGTTTCTACCTCGTCTTTTCACTCCCGTAATACCTGCTCAGGTCGGGGTAAGCATCCGCATTTTATCGACCAAATCGGCAGTCGAGCTAAAAAGTTCGGTGCGTCTTTTCTTTGTAGATCAATCGACAAGTGGAATGCTTTGCCTGCCCATGTGTTCTCTCCATCCTTTGACCTTGGATCCTTCAAGAAGAAGCACTTTTGGCCGAAATAGTGACGGCGACTGAGGCAGTCGTGAACAAACTCGGTTTTCTCAGTCGTCGTCACTCTTGGACCTTTTCTTGCTTATCATCAGGCGGGACGAGGTCAGATGTCGTGTCACAATAAAAAAAAGTACTTGGTTTTTATTACAATCTATTAAATAGTTCGTACATTTTGCTTATATTAAGCTCGTTACCAAGATATTTCCTTGCAGACCGTTCTCTACTGTAATGGCTGTCAATAACAGGAAATTATTGTAAATGATGTCTAACATTCTGCCTTATCACATCATCCAGTTTATTTGCAGGAACATATTTGACCCTAGCATCACCAGAAACTGTACCACCATCCCTATTTTTATAAGAGCTACATCAACAAAACTTTGAGAAATACACAATGTATGATATTTAAAAAAACTTCTTACATATTGGTATGACTTCTTCATTTACAGTAAAAGTATATTTTAATGTAAATGATCTTTTATTTTCTCTAGTACCAGTACGTGATAGTCCTCTTTCTACTTTTGATTTTGTTATCCTATTGGCTACATATAGCCACTTCTTGTTATTATCAAAATCTTCATGGTAAAAATTGTCGTTTATCCTGTTCGTTATCGTTTATAGGTAGTGGTTGTAGTTGGGATTTGTTATGTGTTGTGTGGGACTTAACACAAAAGCACTTTAATAAAATTTATAAGTTTGTAGGAGCGAAAATGTGTCATGTGGGACTTGAATCACATTGCCACTAACAACTACCTGGACATAACACATTTTCATAAACGGTATTATTTTATTCGAGCTATGTAGGACCTAACACAGTTTGCCACCAGCTGGAGATCTTTATTCTGGACATAAATCATTAAAAAAAAGTTATCCTAAAATTTTGGACTTAACACAAGTTACCTCTGAGGTACAGATTTGTTAAGTAACCTATTATTATAGTACCCATTTCAAAACTACATATTATATTTTTTATTTTTTGTTTTAATGTTCTTTAATGATAATTGGTTAGTAAAAATTCACGCGTGCTTATCGATCAGTTGCGAGATATTTATCATATTATACTTTCATATGATACTTTTTATATTATAAGTACATAAAAAGTATCATATTATACTTTGGCCATATTAAGGCTTTCTTAGATAATGCGAAATAGCGGTAAGCAGACAATTAGTGGTTCTACAGACCAAGAAGTGACACAGGCGCGTTTCGGAATCAGTTCTAACTAGAGGGACATAGTGGATGTGACTTATATTTGCAGTCTTTTAACTGTAGTACCAGTTGTTTCCATTTGTGGACCGCACCTAAGCTTAACAAGTCACATGTCGAACTACAATAAAATAAAAATTCATATGGTTCAAGTAAACTACAATGGAAATCAAGCCCATAGAGCTAAAAATACACAATGATTAAATCACAAATGTATGTCAGTTTTCAAATTCTTTCGTACCTTGTCAACATTATGAACGTTGTTTGCTATTAATTTAACGTCGCGTCGGCTGAGTTAACGAACGAGATCAAATTGTGTAAATAATTAACAGTTAAGACGCAATAAGCTATACTCGTATTTTATAGTTACACATTCATTGCCTTCTTGCAAGTTTATAAAGCCTGTTTTAACTTAAAACATCTGTAAATTTTTATTTAAATATAATCCGAAATTATCGATTTCTTAAAAATTAAAATGTTTTTTACTCCAAGGCAATTTATATGGATGAGCTAGTAATCAATATGCTAATTGGCTAAACAGTGATATTATTGATAAATTTGCATTTTATTATGCCCTAATGTCTATGAGATTTGCTATTAATGCGTTTGATATAATGCAAAATTAATAACATTTTTTTGTTTTATTCGCTTAATCTCAGATTATAGGATTTTGGTATTTTTTTTATTGAGATACGACATTTGACCTCAACTTGCCTGATGCAGTGGGAAATCCAAAAGCGCCGACGACCGAAAATCCGATTTAGTTTACCGAACAAATGTGCTTTTTCATGCTTCTTCACTTAAAGGATTCAGATCAGGATGCTAGTAAAGCATTCTACTTATCTATTGTTTTACAAAAGAAGTCGACCGAACCTTTTAGTTTGACTGGCGACTCGGTCGACATAATACGGATGCTGTGCTGAAGTAAAAAGACTACCCTCTTTAACCTTGTATAAGGTTAAAGAGCTTCTCAGTACATTTCCTATGGTATAGGCAATAAAAGATGAATAGAGCCTACCGGAAATAGATAAAACAAGATAGGTATATTGAAAATGTCTGCTGTAGCATGGTATAGAAGACCAGATACGTTGAATCTATAGAAATGTCCTTAAAGTGTGACGACGACTGGAATAACCGAGTCAGTTCCCGGCTGCCCCAGCCGCCGCCACTATGCCGGCCTAAGGTGCTTCTTCACGCATCGCTTGAAGGATGGTCATAGGACAGAGAGAACACATGGGCTGGCAAAGCATTCCACATGTCAATTGTTCTACAAAGAAAAGACGCACCGAACTTTTTAGTTCGACTGCCGATTCGGTCGATAAAATGTTGATGCTTTCCCCGACCTGTGCGGGGATTACGGGTGTGGAAGGATGAGGCAGGAATAAGGTTAAAGAGCTCTTCGGAACATTCTCCGTGGTATAGGCGATAGAGGACGCACAGAGCCGCCATGTCTCTGCGTAGTTGCATGGGCTCCAGAGTTCGCGTGACCTCTGCATCACCTATAATTCGGACAGCTCGGCGCTTACAAGTGTACAGACCATGAAGTGCCTTCCTTAGTCGCGTTACGGGATCAGTTTGTAAGTTTCCGGTTCCAACTAAGCCAGCATAGCACAGCGACTGCTACTTACAGTTATTTAATTGCAGTAGCAGTTACTTCCATTTATGGACTGCACTCCAGCTTAACATCAGCTACTGGGTTGCTGTCATATATAGTCACAATAAAAAAAATGTAATTTTTAGATGCATTGGTTGTGTTCGGTCTATAATACAGATCGGACTCGAACGAAGTCAAATCCAAGTTGTTTAGTACTTATAGATATTTTTACCCAACCGCCAAAAAAAGAGGGTTATGTTTTTCCTGTGTAATTATGTATATACGAGTATGTATGTCAATTTCTTTGGCACGAATTGGAACGTACCATTAGAATAGAATTATTTCTATTTGTTGAGTGTAGATCAATCGACAAGTGAAATGTTTTACCGGCCCATGTGTTTTCCTCATCCTAAAAACCTGATACTTGCAGTTATTTAAGTGTACTTAGCAGTCGAGCCTCAATAAGAAAAGATATCGCCATTTTATTTTCATACTATGTGGGCTTTTCGTAGAATCTGTTTCCCTTCACCATATTTAGTATTTAAATAATAAATGATTCACATAATAGTACCATAAAATTCATGTTAAATTATAATAAGTATATTCTAGTAAATTACGCAGTGACAAGTGTAGAGTGACAATGATTCATTGTTAGGATATGTTCTTAACAAACAACAGGTGTATTTAGTTGTGGGAGTCAGAATGCAAATTTGATTCTTATTAAAAACTGGTTCAATACAGAAAAACACTTCATGAAGTGCATTTATGGCTATTTACATATTTAAAATGCGTAAATACGTTGATGTTTCAATGTATATCGATATACCTAATTAGCTTGAATATATAAGTATACGAGATATCGTAGTCAGGTCGTTCGTATTTCTTTTACGTCTGTTTATTTTCAAAAACATAAATAGATTAAATTAGGTTGACAGCTTCTTTGTTGTAGAATAGATCTCAGTTTTAATAAGATATATGGAGATGCGTGGGTTTTACTTGTTCATCAAGTAATCACGACGACGATCACTGGCATTTTTTACTAACAAGAATATTATTTACTTTTTTATGTATAGCATTATATTAACGAACTTGTTTGTCCTCATGTTTTATTGTTTCTTTTTCCAGGAATCAATTTTCGAGCACTCTTGGCCGATTAAGTCATTCAACAAGCCGTTTGAATCCCAACAGTGAAACTGACGAAGACTACTCACGTAGCGCTCAAACATTACCACGTAAACTTCACGACCGGAAAGAAAAATCAGTCGAAAAGCCAAGTTCTAATAAATATTGGCACCGCTTGACCCCCAGCAAGCGCTCAAATAGTGCAGTAAACGTGTCATCAAATCACGTTTCATCGAATCCAGACGGAAAAGTAAATGGCTTCCCACCTGGTCCTGCCAAACCAGCTAGGACTTACAAAGCTCTGAATAGGAGTAAGAGTTTTGCTATGGGAGCACCTGAACCTGAAACACATCCACGATACGTTTCAGGCATGAGTCGCAACTACTCCACTATGTATAAATCAAATCCACATTTGAGCCGTTTGGACGAAACACCAGAGCAACTAAAAAGCCCTGGAATTGTCTCTATTATTAACCGCAGTCAAAGAGATCTCGCTGATGCAGTTTCAAGAGAAACAGAGAAACGCCGCGATGGACTCTTTGGAGCCAGATATGGAAAGACTTCGCCGTTGACAAATGGACATACCAATGGATATAATAAGTCTTATGAAGAAACCGACAAAAAGAAATTATTCATGAAAGGATTACGCGAGAGAGCACCAGAATTATACCACACATTACACGCTGATGATGAATCAGACGGTAGCAGACTCTCTCCAAGATATGGCTCGCCTTCACCTTTGTATAAAGAACGCGTTTCGGAGGAAAGAAAAACTATTTATAAAACTGATTCGTCTAATGGTGTAAGAGACACTAGTCCTTATGTATCAAGATTGGAAACTTCTCGCCTGAAATCACCTGCCATACGACGTGGCAGTAACAGCAGTGACAATTTCTCTGAAACATATAGATATACGACCCGTTCCGGTGACCCGACGCGGCCCAGTGTCACCGATACTGTGGAGACAGTAAGCAAAAAAATCATACCTTCAAAAGATGGTAGATCGAAAGAGATAATAGAATCAAGAGAAGTTAATTCGGTAACTAAAAGTCGTGGTGGGTATAAGGCAGAACCAGTTACAAGTTCGAAATATTTAGAGAATGGATCAAGGATATCGCCATTTGAACATCGAAATGGTTCTGCCCCGCTTTATTCAGAGAGAAGAAGCAGCAATTACAGAGTGACAGAGAAGTTGAGAGATTATTAACAAAATGAAAGAAAAAAAATCTAACATGCCATATTATTGTCCAATGAATGAAGTCATATACAGACTGAATTTTTGAAGTTTTGTACTTAATAAGTCATATTATCTATCTAACGATTGTTATATTAACATGATTGAAATTATAACTTTATGATAAAAATTTGAAATAATGTAAAAAGTCAATTAGCTTTATTAATTAACTAATTTCTATTTATTAGTTAAGTGATTTAATTCCGTCCATTGTAATATAACTTTTTGGGGGACTATAGAGCCTCTTTTTAACATAATAATGTAGTCATAGTATTAAGACCGTAGGTATTTTTGATAATAAATTTCCGAAGTACATACATTATGGTCTTCCTTCATAATTCTAATGACACAAGCACTAAGTTAGTATTAAGTTTTATAATGAAAATACTGTACTATTAAAATGTGTTTTATACGCACTAAGCTATCGTTTTATTAATCCATATTTCCCTATTCCCTAAATAAATCTGCCTATACCCCAGTATAAAAATAATTATGTACCAATAATTCGTTAAAATCAAATCAATGAAATTGTCACGCCTTTTTCCCACAGGGATAGACAGAGACAATGGAGGGTCACTTGCCACGATCCTTACACAACTCCCTAGCTTCCTTCACATCCACAATGCTCTTCATACAGGCTCTGTGGTTATAGGCATTATCTATGCAACCCAGCTTTCTTGAGGATGTCTTCGAATTGGTCGGAAAACACCTTCCTAGGCCTGCCTTGTTTAACGCAACCATCAACATCCGTGACTTTTGGGACATTATTTGGCTGTTCATTATACTATGGATGGCACCGTCCACTACGTTACCCTTTTGCACTCTTCTGTCAATTATGACAATTTCTCTTTTTGCATTATGACACGACATTTGACCTCGACCCGCCTGATTATAAGAAGGAGGAGGTTCAAGAGTGACGACGACTGAAATAACCGAGTTAGTTCCCGGCTGCCTCAGTCGCCGTCATTATGCCAGCCTAAGGTACTTCATCGCACTTCCTATCCCTAGTAAACATACTTCCCAAGTAAACGAATTGTTTAACTTGTTCCAATTTCTTTCCGTTTATCATTATCTCACATTCTGCCATTTCATCCTCTCTCTCCAAAACCATTACTTTAGTTTTACTTACATTCACTTTCATACCTTTCTTTTTTATTTGGCATTCATAATAGTAACCATTTCCTGTAACTCATACGCCGAAGATACAAGAGACATTTGATCACCAAGTCAAACCATACTTCCTTTCACGCAACTCTTTCAGACAACTGTCCATGAATAGATTGAAGAGCCATGGTGACGCTACACAACCCTGTGTAGCGTTTTTAGAGATGCCAAACCAGTCAGATAGCGCCTCATTAATTCAAACATATGCACTGGAATCCTCATAGAGAGATTTCAGTGCACGGACCAAACGCTCCCCCAACCCAAACCCGGACAGCTGCCGCCACAATTCATTCCTGATCACTCGATCATAGGCCTTCTCAAGGTCAACAAAAGCACAAAACACCTCATGGTATTTGGCCAACATTTTGTCGTTGACGTATTTTAGAGATCCCTAATCCCATTCCTCAATCTCGCTTGAGAATCCCAAATTTTATCATCAGGTTCATGCATCACCCTTTCAATCAATACTTTTGTATTCAACTTGCCAACAATACTGATGCCGCGGTAATTTTTAGGACCCCTTTCCCTTTTATAGTGGTACTATGGTAGCCTTGAGCCAGTCACCTGGCACAAGACCGTTCACCCAGCACTTATTGAAAAGGAGACACAACCAGGAAGCCACCAGCCACCACTCAGCATTTCTTTTTGTTATTGTGACTCGAAGTCCAAGTGGTTTATGAATGAATGTCACTGCTACTACAATTCAATCACTGTGAGTAGCAATCACATCCACTATGCCGGCCTAGTTGGAACCGGAAACTTACAAGCTGATCCCGAAACGTGACCAAATCACTTTACGGTCTCTATACTCGTAAGTGGTGGTACTACCCCGGATCGGCAGACTGGGTTCCACTGCTTACCACTTTTTGGAAAATTCTGTCACACCCAGCCGCTTTTCCAAGCTTTTCCAGCTTATGGCTTCCAACTTTCAGCAACTTATCCAACTTTCCAGCCTTTATTATTTTTAATGCATTCAAAATCTCTTTTACACCTATATCACATTTAGATTCACTTTCACTGTGTTGCCTTATCATCCCCCACAAATAAACTTTCCATCGTCCTACCATACTCCTTCCATCGTCCTAACACTTTCTTTTCTTCAGTCATTAAATCCCCATTCTAATCCCTAACCACATTCACCTTAAAATTCTTTCGTTCTATACATTCTTTCACTTAAATTTTTATTTCTTTATACAACTCATTCATTGCCTTACAAACCACTTCATCTTTCTTACCCGCGTTTATTCGTCTACTAGCTTTAACTGCTAGTAGATCCTGTACTTCTTCTCGCATACTAATTCTTCTGCTTCTTTATCCCACCATATGTTGGGTCTCATATTCTTCCTCTTGCTCACTTTACACACTTCTTCCGCAGCCTCTGTCATACCATTCCTCAATTTCATCCATACTTCCTCCACACTATTATTCTCATGATTATAGGCATCCCCTATTTTTTCACATAACTTACTTACATACTCCTGTTTCATTTCTGCCTCTTGCAACTTTTCTCCTTTTATTCTTGTCAACGGTGTTGTTGATTTACGACTACGGTTTCTCCAACCCTTGAACAGACCATTTATTCTTGACATTACAAGAAAATGGTCTGTCCCAATGTTGACCCCGCGACAAACCTTCGTATCGACAACATTGACTTTCAACCTATCATCCACAATCATAAAATCTATCATACTTCTTTCTTTAGTTCTATCCCATGTATACATGTGAATCTTCTTGTGACAAAACATCGTGTATGTCATAAGGAGATTCTTCTCCAAACAAACATTACTAAAACTAACTCCATTCTTATTCACACGCTTATCTCCATACCCACCCAACACATTCTACATTCACTCGTTGCACACCCACCTACACATTAAAATCACCTAACATTATAACCCTTTCATTCGATCTAGCAACATTCAAAACATCACGCAACCTCTCCCAGAATTCTTCCCTTTCGGTCTGTGGCTAGATATATCCGGGGCAAATAGTCTGTGTAGCCCCACTCTAAGCCTGACCCATATGAGTCTGGGCGATATACACTCATACTCAGTCATATACTCTGTCATTCTCTCAGACATCATTTCCCACACCCTGACATGCTCTGGCTGTCGAGTCGACCCCTGACCATGGTGCTCAAAGCTGTGTAAGGACCATGGTAAGTGACGTCTGAGCCCTTTCGCTACGTCTCATTCACACACAAAATATCTATTCTCTTATCATCCATCATCTTACATACTTCATCTAACTTTCTCTCTATTCCTTCACAAACTTTCACTGTGGCAAGACTGCCTGCTGCCCGCTTTTCGCCCCGTGGAAACATTTGGCGAGAAATATCGCCGCCTGTACTATAACTTTTTAAATTATTCATTTCTGTTCCCAAGTTTAGCTAGGGAAATATATTTCCACTTCGACAGAGCTCCGCATGTCGAAGTAGAGCAATTAAATAGTACCCGATGGGCGCCAAATATCGGGACTGACCCGCTTGAAACTAGGCTCGCCCCTAGTCACGCATCCTTGGGCACGGCAGACCACTGATTGGCATAGGATCTGACATCTAGAGGATAGAAATTTGGGGATTGGGTAGGTCTAGGTAGAGTTGAATACCATTACTATAGAAGGAAAAAGAAAATAATAAATGGTAGCTCGAGGTGTCCGGGGTTGCATACCCGTGTTCGTCCTATAAACACTGGACAGATATTTAAAGAACGAACCCTCTGAACTCTAATAATGTATTAATAATCGTTAATTATTTTTTTGAATTCATTCCGATAGCGGTTTTTAACTTGTCAGATTATTATCAAAAGAAAGTCCAAGAGCGCCGACGACTGAAAGAAAAACAATCCAGTTTCACGTTTCATTTGGAACATCCGAGTTTATAATTTTGAATGCTCCAATAACCTGACAAAGCATTCCTCTTTGTCGATTGTTCTACTACCAAATTGAATAAATTTATTTATTAAGGATACATACAATTATACTAATTACACCTCTATTCTGCTAATACTATAAAACCTTAATCATAATTAAAAAAATATAAAAAATTAACTAAAATACATTATTAAAAGGAGTCCCGGCAAGAGGCAAGGTTCCGAAGATACTGGCAGCGTTCCCCCTTTATTATACCATGCTTGATCAGTGTTCGATATTAAAATTTAATGGATTAAAAATAAAGGGAACTTACGACAAAACTATAGCATTATAAAATAATGACGATAGGGGGGGCGTATTGGTTAGCCGTTACGCGAAAAGTCTCGGGTTCGATTCCCGATCGGAGCAAATATTTGTTTCATAGCTTTTATTTGTAATATTTAATCTATCTAATCAATAAAATTACATTTCTTGATAAAAAAAAAGGAGTGGATATTTGCTCCTGGTACCAACCACAGACCTAGGATACGTAAACTCTATCATCTAAATTCTAAATCTATGGTACCAACACTGTGAAGTGACTTGGTCGCGTTACGGGATTAGTTTGCAAGTTGCCGGTTTCCACTAGGCAGGCATAGTGGATTTGACTGCTATTACACAGTTATTTGACCGTAGTAGTAGTCACCTCTATTCATAGACCACATTCCAGCCTAAGATAAGTGGGGTGCTGTCATTTAGTCACAATAAAATTAACTTTTTTATGATGGGCATTCTACCATGAATGCCATGACGTTTTCCTCGAATTAATGAAATGTGTGTTGGGGTTCGCCTGTACTCTTCAGTCATGTTATTGTGACCAAGCACACCTACAAAATTTAAAATTATGCCGGTAAAGTTAAAGGCTGGCAACAATATTCCCACCAAAAACTACCAATCATAGACAATTATTATTAGCCATGGAATCGAGTTTATGATGCCAATATTATTAACACATATTTTATTTTTTTAAATGACTTATTATTTAATAATATATAATAAATAATACAAGAAAAATTAATATATTTATTAATTATGCGTTTAAACCTCAATTAACTACTAAACATGGTAACACAGCCAATTCATAGAATATAGATCATATGTGTGTTTTATTTGCGTAAAATAGCGATTTCCTATTGGTTAAAATAGCAATAATTTTAAAATATGTGAAGCGCTGAAAACACATTTTAAACACTTTTCTGCATTTTTGGTGCATAGACGCGCTGTGTATAACTTGGTTAATAAAATTGTCATTCATAAAAGGAGGTAAGTTTCGCGTACAAAATGGTTAAAGGAACTCGCTTATACATAAACTAATCAATAAAACATATTTAATTTGTAGAATATGTCGGGTATATCTTGCGCACGTTTAGCGGAAGAAAGAAAAGCTTGGCGAAAGGACCACCCATTTGTAAGTATCCATGGCTTTATATTTAAACATTAATGTAAATATGAAAATAACATGTTTGATTGAAACTTACAGGGTTTTGTTGCGCGACCTATGAAAAATCCTGATGGCACTCTAAACCTTATGACTTGGGAATGTGCGATACCTGGAAAAAAGTCGGTATGTAGGCATTTTAATAATTGTTTTAGCTAATCGATTGAGCTTAGGTTAAGATGCCTATTTAACTTAATTTTGAATTGTTTTGAACTCGAAAATTAGTAATTTTAGTAATCAGTTGTATAAATACAATGTTTAAAATTTTACATGTAAAAAATGCGTATACAAATGGCGGGAATTAATAATTGTTTTCTTTCAATAAATAGTTTTAAACAATATTTGTTCAGTGTGTTGTGGATATAGTTATACAAAAACAATTTAATTAATTTCGAACTAATAAGATTTAAAGTTGAACATTTTTTAGTGAATTTGATCACAATGTTTGGAATTATACTGTTATACTGTATTTAGAACAGCATATTAGTTTTGAGGTGAAAGTTTAAAGGTTTAAAATCTTAATGGTTGTTGTTATAAGAAAGTTAAATCTAGTGGTAGTGAAATGGTCATGCAAACTAGGACCCCTGGTTTAAGCTACTTGCTAGTACCAATATATTTTTGATGTGTGTACTATGATTGGCCTGTTTCTATGATATAAACATGGTTAGTAGCCTAAAATAGAAACAGAAAAAAAAAGATATTTCTTATTCATTGATTGGCATACAACATGTGTATATTAAAACATTGAGTTAATTTCCCAAAAAAGTTGGAGACATCCTCAATAGAGCGGACTGCAGAGCCATAGAGCTTTTATGAGGAGAATTTAGTTTGTGAAAGAAGCAAGAAAGTACTGTCAGAATGTAGAATTTACTATCTCTTCAGAAGCAAAATAACCATTTGTCTTTTTATTGATTTTCTTGTTTTGATGAGAAATTGATTTATTGATCTAATATATGCTTTGAACCACTCCATACTTCTTTTCTGTTGTCTTTTAACTACTTTAAACTCTGTTAGTACTTTCAGATAGTTGTGAATCTCGGTTTTGTGAACATACCATGGTGTACGGATAAAATTATATTTTATGTTCATTGTAGGCCTGAGATATTACTTTTGCTAGTTGGATGCTACATGAGTAACCTGTTGACGGACAGTTTAGGCGATAGGGTTTTAATCTAATTTTGCCCAACACCCATTTTGAGACTATATTAGAGCTCCCTATTTTTTTAACTTTATTAGACCATAATATTTTTAATCAGCGCTCTGGGTCTTTTACTGCCCCCTTGAAAGTCTACAAGCCTACAAGGAGGCTTCATTGCCCACATTAAGAACCAATGGTTTAGACTGTTTTCCTAATAGCCATAACAGACTGCTAGACTAAAAACTTAGAGTGGTCAGTGGTGCCCTCTCTAACTAGGTTCTGGGTTAGTACCACCACTTACATATAGATTGTATAGACCACGTTTTTTTTATTTTTATTTTGACACGACATATGACAGCACCCCGCTTGATGTTAAGCCAAAGTGTGGTCCATGAATGAATGTCACTGCTACTACAATTCATTAACTGTGAGTAGCAATCACATCCACTATGCTGGCCTAGATGGAACCGGCAACTAACAAGATCCCGAAACTTAACCAAATCACTTCACGGTCTGTATACTTGTAGGTTTTCGGATGAGCTTGTAAGTTACCGAGTTAAAAACATAACTGACCTTGCATGGCAATCCAAGAAGCAAGATCTGCACCTGCAAAGAATACTGTTGCTTATTTTTTATTAACATGAGCGATATTCTAGTTAGGTGTCATTATTGCTTTTTAGTCGCCGCGCAGAGGACAGTTTTTTTAAACTGGCAACTTACAAGCTGATCCTGAAACTGGATTAAGTAACTTCACGGTCTGTACACTTGTAAGTGGTGGTACTACCCCAGATCACAGTTCTTGTCAAAGAATTTGGACTTAAGAAATAGAAGGAGCCCTAAAATAGCGATAAAACACAACCGTTTATGCTATTTTCACTTATGGCATTAAAAAGAAGTCAGAAGGGGATGAATATACATTTTTACATTCGTAATTTAGAAGGTTGTCACTAGTTTTAGGATGATCATTTGACAGAATAACAAATGACATTAAAATTCTTTAAAAGAGGATGACAGAACAATTATGCTGCTACTCTTACTACCACGTGACCTTAAATTAAGCAGTATTAAAAGTCTACCACAATTACAAGTGGTTGTATTTGCAAAAAACGTAGTGCCAACCTTTGATATAAAGGAATTGAAGTACAAAGTAGTTGTCTCTTCCAGTCACACGTGGTATAAACATAATATAAATGAGACAAATAACAATGAATTAGTTCTTATTTTAGCACATATTTTATTCTTTCCAAATTCTTTGGTTTTTGTATCATTACAGTAGTTATTTTTAGCATAAAATCTTAACCTATTGCTTAAATGAAAATTTCAGACACCATGGGAAGGTGGTCTCTACAAACTTCGTATGATCTTCAAAGATGACTACCCATCCAGCCCCCCCAAATGTAAATTTGAACCGCCGCTATTCCACCCAAACGTGTATCCTTCTGGAACTGTTTGCCTCTCCCTGTTAGATGAAGATAAGGATTGGCGTCCTGCGATCACAATCAAACAAGTCCTCCTCGGAATCCAAGATCTGCTGAATGAACCAAATGTAAAAGACCCTGCACAAGCTGAAGCCTACACTATATATTGGTAGGTATTGTTATAATACTGTTTATATGACCACTGTTAAGAGTGGTAGGCAGTGGTACCCAGTCTGCCGATCTGGGGTAGTACCACCACTTACAAGTATACAGACCGAGAAGTGATTTAGTCGCATTTCGGGTTGCCGGTTCCATCTAGGCCGGCATAGTGGATGTGATTGCTACTCACAGTTATTAAATCATAGTAGCAATGACATTTACTCATGGACCACACTTCGGCTTAACATCAAGCAGGGTGTTGTCATAAGTCTGGTCACAAAAAAAAAAAACTATTATAATGCTGGCCTAGTTGAACTGGCAACTTTCAGGCTGGTTAACACGACTTTACGGTCGTACTACAAAAGTTGTGGTACTACTGAAGCAGACTAAGGTATTGTGACAATATTGCTATTAAACCAATTTGGAAACATACATTGTGTGCAAATTATAAATAGCCATAACTAATTTGTCACATATTGAACCTCGTTTGGCTGCTTTCTTTAATTTTAATTTTTTTAACTCTACATCTGTTCTCGACCTACCTGATGGTAAGAATGATAAAAGTCTAAGAGTGCCGACGACTGTAAAATAACAGTCATAGTTAGCGGCTTTCTTAGTCGCCGTCACTGTGCCGGCCAAAGGTGCTTCTTTACACATTGCTTGAAGGATCCAAGTCTGGTAAACCATTCCACTTGTACATTGTTCTACAAAGAAACGATTCACCGAACCTTTCGGTCGATAGAATTGGGATGTTTTCCGAGTATTACAGAGTGTAAAAAGTCGAGGTAGGAACAAGGTTAAAGAGCTTCTCTTAATGTTCTCCGTGGTATAGGCGATAAAGGACACTGCTATGTGATTTTAAGCTAGTGATGGCGGCGACTAAGGCCATCGTGGACTGAGTCGGTGTTTTCAGTCATTGTTAGCCTTGTACTTCCTCTTGCTTGCCATCAGTAAAGTCAAGATCAGATGTCGACTCACAATAAAAAAAATTCAAAGTAATTATTAATCCCCTTAAAACGCCATTCCGAATGACAAGATGCTATTGCATCCACCAGTTATTCATGACTTTTATTATGTCGTAAGTCCACCTAGTAGGAGGCCTATCTACGTTACGTCTTCCAGTTCGTAGTCTGCACTCAAGAACCTTTCTTCCCTATCGGTATGGACGGAGGTCTGAAGACAGTAGTCAAATCTATTATACTAGATTTGTGTTCTACTACTGTAGCTACTTCATACTATGCTTGAGATAAAGGACCATTTATACATCAGAGGCTGCAGTTGTGTAGCCTGATGTTAGGCTGGAGTGTCGTTCTTGAATGAAGGTGACTGCTACTACAGTTAAATAACAGTAAGTAGCAGTCATCGCTCGAAGAACCGACAACCGATGGGGAAGAAAGGTTCTAGAGTGGAGACCACGAACCGGAAGACGCAGCGTAGGTAGGCCTCCCACTAGGTGGACTGACGACATAGTGAAAGTCACAGGTAACCGGTGGATGCAACTGGCATCTTGTCGTTCGGAATGGCGTTCTAAGGGGGAGGCCTATGTTCAGTAGTGGACGTCTTCTGGCTGATGTTGATGAAGTAGCAGTCATATTCACTATGCTGGCCTAGCGCAAACCGGCAACTTACTTTACAGCCCGTATACTTGTAAGTGGTGGTACTGTACTACCCTGGATCAGCAGACTGGACATCACTGCCGTTTTCTCTTTCTACATAAAATTGTCTCGGTTTTTTCCACAGGGATAGGCAAAGACAATGGAGCGCCACTTGCCACGATCCTGAAGATAACTCCCTCGCTTCTCTCATATCCACAATTCTCTTTATATAAGCTCTACGGTTATGGGCACCAGGCAACACAGCTTTCTTGAGGATGGCTCCGATTTGGTCAGAGAACACCCTCCTGGGCCTGCCTTGTTTAACCCATCCACATCAGATTTATAAATTTCTTTCGTCAATCTATTTTCACTTATCTTTTCCATGTGCTTAAACCATCAGAGCATTCCTATGTGAATCCTTAGTTTGAGGCGACCGTGGTGTAGTGGCAGTGCAATAGTTACGCAAACTGAGAACACGAGTTCGAGACACCCACCGGTACCAATGTATCTTTGATATATGTACTTTGGTTATCCTGTTTCTATGATACAAGCACTTTAGTAGCTTAGTATAGAAATGTAAAGAAAAATATAAATTATCATATAGACATCCTCAAGAAAGCTAGGTTGCCTAGTGCCCATAACCACAGAGCCTGTATGAAGAGAATTGTGGATGTGAGGAAGCGAAGAAGTTGTGTCAGGATCGTGGCAAGTGGCACTCCATTGTCTCTGCGTATCCCTGTGGAAAAAAGGCGTGACAATTTGATTGATTGATTGATATAAATATTTTGTATTTTCAGCCAAAACAGATTAGAATATGACAAGCGTGTTCGTGCTCAAGCGCGCGCGATGGCAGCCACAGAATAAACTGGTTCAAAGTGGAAGGATTTCGTCAGTTTTCTATACAGTTTGATTTAAATTATTTCAGTTGAATGTGTCTGTAAATTATTTTGTAACTAGTTCTTTATTTACCTACACAAAAAGAGAGTGCATGTTTGGAAATTATTTTTACCAATGTATAGACATCTATACATTCTCTGATCAACTATTTTAAGAGACAAAATAAAGGATATATAACGCGTGGTCTAATTATAATTATTGTTTTAAAATGACGTGACAAAGTAGATTTCACAGCTTGATTTGACGCGTCATTAGATCTGCAGGGTGCAATCCATTGAAGTTGATCGACATGAGCTCCCATACAAACGATGCCCACATTGACTTTTGGCAGTTTTGGTGGGAAACTGCAAGTGACAGCAGTGGCATAGCGTGGGGGGGGCACATTTAGGGGGCAGCAAAATTTAAAAAATCTAAAATAAATCGTAGAAATTTGAACCTGAAAGTCATATTTTTGTTGTACCTATGATTGAAACTCCTAAATAAGGGGGCGGCAAATTTTTTTCCGCCTCGGGCGGCCGACTTTCACGCTACGCCACTGAGTGACAGGTCTGCAATTTTAAATTATTTGTAAAAGCTTGTGTTTCTTGAATATTTAATGTGTAACAATGGTGGAATTGTTATCGAGTAAAAATTTTTAAGTTGATCGAGTATAGACAATGATTTCAATCAATCAATCAAATTGTCACGCCCTTTTCCCACAGGGATAGGCAGAGACAATGAAGCGCCACTTGCCACGATCCTGCCAAAACTCCCTCGCTTCCTTCACATTCACAATTCTCTTTATACAAGCTCTATTGTTATGGGCATTAGGCGACCTAGCTTTCTTGAGGATCTCTCTGATTTGGTCGGAAAACGCCCTCCTGGGCCTGCCTTGTTTAACGCATCCATCCACATGAGATTTGTATTTTCTTTTCGTCAATCTACTCATCCTTTACATGTGCCCAAACCATTGAAGCGTTCTTTTGTCAGTTTTTTAACTAGTAATTTATAGCTGTTTAACGTGTCTCTTCGTGTTCCCTCTAAGACTCCTTCCAAAGTTTTAGCATAGGCTTTCCGCCGCTTTACTAAAACAATCATCATCACCTCCATGACATGGATGAAACACTACAGTGTTTATCTTCACCATTCATCTACTGAAGACATGAAAAAAACATTTTCGGCTATATGGACTAAGTTTCCTTTTGCCTTCCCATTATGGGACGAAAACACCCCTTTCGCATGGTCTTTATGTGGCCATTTGCTCGGTCCCAGTCCTAACCCATTAGGGTTAGTACCACTACTTTCAATTGTAAAGACATGAATTACGCGCGTTTCAAGATTTTATTTATTTATTATTGTGACACGACATTTGACCTTGACCCGCCTGATGTTAAACAAGAGGAGATCCAAGAGTGACGACGAGTGAAACATCCGAGTTAGTTCACGGCTGCCTCAGTCGCCGTCACTATGCCGGCCAAAGATTAGTACCAGTTGCCGGAATTCAACCAGGCTAATATAGTGTGGCAGCGATGGACCAAACCCTACCTTAATATCAGGCGGTGCAGGTCGTGCCACAATTACGAAATAATTATACATTTAAGTAAATGAAACTTTATAAGTTACCTAATAGGCATTGGTCCGTCTAATCATATGACGAAGTCGGTATTTTCATTGTGACTATCTGTCCTCAACTTGCCTGGTAAGCAAAGGGAGGCCCAAGAGTGTCGACGACTGGAAAAGTCGAATTCCGCCTCAGTCGTCGTTACTATACCTGCCGGAATACGCTGGGAGTTCGATGTCAAAGTAACATTGTTTGTATGGGAATGTACGGATGTTCGGTGTCTTTAGACTGGCTAAAGCATAATGACCGCGACTTATTTTTAGTCGCTATCTCTACTGCTGTTAGACACGCCTTACACGTATTAAAATAATTACAATTTGCTAAACTTGTGATGAACTTTCTAGAACATTCGTATTGATATAATTGAATTGGCACAATAGACTTCATATATAGAATCATATAATTGCGCATAATTACAGAGAGACTTAAAGACAGAGCTGGTTTTAATGATCATTGGTCTCTCCTAATTATGTAATAATTTATAATGTGTGAATGTGTAGAATTTAAGCATTTAATACTGGCGTTGTATATTATGTTGGTATTTTACTTTTATTAATAAATATGTAAACAATTTCGTTGGTTTTATTGTTTAGCTCCCTAAAGCCGTGCTCTCACTTTGCTGGCCAAATTGGTATATCCAGTTGCTAAACGTCATTGGCAAACCGAAAAGGGTTTACTGTTAGCTTTAGCTGCTGTTTTGATAGTTGGTTGTAAAGAACTACCTTCTTCAAAGTAAATCGCGTTAAGGAACACACAACTTGTGTTTCTTGACGCTAACAACAAAAAAAACGAGTGTTACGGTTGCCCCAGTCGTCGTCACTATGCCGGCTAATAAAAGACCTAATAAATTTGTTTTTTACTAAACGTGCTTGTATCATAGAAACAAGACTACCAAAGTATGTACTTATGTATATCAAGGATATAAATGTATCTTCCGGTGGTTTTGACCCAAGGGCCCTCGGTTTTTTATTTATCATTTCTATACTAAGCTACTAAAGTGCTTGTATCCAGGGCCGTCTTTACCCGGGGGTTCAAGGGGTGCAGCGCACCCGGGCGCAGAGTCCTAGGGGGCCCATGCCGACCGCCATAAATTTCGATAGGTACCTACTACAGTGAGACCACGCGAGCGGAGCCTTGACTTTCGCACCCCGGCGCTGAATATGCTTAAGACGGCCCTGCTTGTATCATAGAAACAGGACAACCAAAGTATACTTACAAGTATACAGACCGTGAAGTGATTTGGTCACGTTTCGGGATCAGCTTGTAAGTTGCCGGTTCCATCTAGGCCGGCATAGTGGATGTGATTGCTACTCACAGTTATTGAATTGTAGTAGCAGTGACATTCATTCATGGACCACACTTTGGCTTAACATCAAGCGGGGTGCTGTCATATGTCGAGTCACAATAAAAAAAATATATAAAAAAAAAGTACCTACATATATCAATAATACGTGGTAAGGGTTTGCGTGACCATTGCACTACCACTACACAAAGATCGCCTTTCGTGCCTGGAGGTCAGAAGGTATGGTATGCTGTGAGCCTACCACCAACTTTGGGAAAGTAATATTATTTAATATAAGCTTACTTTTACGAAATGGGTTAGTAAAGCTATAATAATATTGCTCTAAGAGATGTTACGCCCTCTGGTCAAGTTGATTCCAAATGCAAAACTTTTTACCGCTACTACTTTTAAAGTAGGAGCTTAAAAACTAGGATAAGAAATAAAATTAAGTGAAACTAACCTGAAACGAAACTAAAAATAAATAAGTTTGACGGCAGGCGTGGACGAACGGTTTAGCGATTGGTTTGTTGCGCGTATAGTCCCGGGTTCGATTCCCGGTCGGAGCAAATATTTGTTTCATAGCTTTTATTTGTGATATTTAATAATATTAAATATTGCAAATATTTGTTAATAAAAAAAAGAGATGGATATTTGCAGAGCCGTCATAACCATATTCAGCGCCGGGGTGCGAAAGTCAAGGCAAAGTCGCATGGTCTCAGTGTAGTAGGTACCTATCGAAGTTTATGGCGGTCGGCATGCGCCCCCTAGGACTCTGCGCCCGGGTGCACCGCACCCCTTGAACCCCCGGGTAAAGACGGCCCTGGATATTTGCTTCGGGTCTGGTTATCAAAGAGTGGTAGGCAGTGGTACCCAGTCTGCCGATCCGGGATAGTACCACCACTTCAAGTATACAGACCGTGAAGTAATTTGGTCACGTTTCGGGATCAGCTTGTAAGTTGCCGGTTCCATCTAGGCCGGCATAGTGGATGTGATTGGTACTCACAGTTATTGAATTGTAGTAGCAGTGACATTCATTCATGGACTACACTTCGGCTTAACATCAAGCGGGGTGCTGTCAAATGTCAAGTCACAATAAAAAATTAAAAAAAGTTTAAAGGCGCGTAAGTGAAGTTAGGACCAAACAGTCAAAGGCTCGGTCAGGAGGCGATAAAGGTATGTTCAATCTCTTCAAGTTTAAGTTCCTTTTAATCTAATGGAAAATGTATCTAAACGTTAATATGACAAATGTGTTTTTTTTCCAACCAGTACGCCTCTGTACATACGTACAATATTAAAATGACTAGGCGTAACCCGTTACATAAGTATTAATATTATGTTTTGTCGCGTCTAATATAATTGAAATGTCCATGAGAATTATTTGGTTGTATGGTCATTCTTTAAACTGAATCGATAAGGCATTAAAACGGAGTATTTGGTGGTCCTGATTTATGATAGCTTATATTTATCTTATATGTAGCTTAGTATAAAAAGAAAAAAAAAGAGAAAATTACCTCATAAATAAAAAGTATATAATTATCCCCGTTTATCCCCCTTCCTTCTCTTCGTAACATTTCCCTTGGTACTTCGGACAGACTGGATATCTTAGGGATGTCCCTTCGCAGCGACCTGAATCACAGGGATCACGTTGAGCGGGCTATTAAGACCACCTCCCGCAAACTTGGCATCCTGAACAAGGTGCCGCAGTTCTTCGCGCCAGAGCTTCGCCAGCTTTTATACAAGGCTCAAATTCGCTCTTGCGCGCAGTACTGTTCGCATCTTTGGGACGGCTCTGCCAAGTATCTTCTCAATGCCCTGGATTCATTGCAGCGCCGAGCTGTCCGAATCATAGGAGATGTAGAGGTTACGCGAACTCTGGAGCCTCTGCAATTACGCAGAGACATGGCGGCTCTATGCGTCCTCTATCGCCTATACCACGGAGAATGTTCCGAGGAGCTCTTTAACCTTGTTCCTATCTCGTCTTTTCACACCCGTAACACCCGCACTGGCCGGGGGAAGCATTCACATTTTGTCGACAGAATCGGTAGTCGCACTAAAAAGTTCGGTGCATCTTTTCTTTGTAGAACAATCGACAAGTGGAATGCTTTGCCAGCCCATGTGTTTTCTCCCTCCTATAACCTTGGATCCTTCAAGCGATGCGTGAAGAAGCACCTTTGGCCGGCATAGTGACGGCGGCTGAGACAGCCGTGTACTGACTCGGTTGTTTCAATCGTCTGCACTTTTGGATCTCCTCTTGCTTATCATCAGGCAGGTCGATGCAAATGTCGAGTCACAATAAAATAACAAAAAAAGTAAAATAAGGATTAAGAAAATTAAAAAAAAACATGATGTTTCTTAAGCTTGTCAGGATCGTGGTAACTGCTTGGGAGTGGTCCCGTTCCAGGCCTGGCCGGGTGACGGACAAATCTGTTGCGCATACGTGTAATTCACAGTGAGTTGTGCCTGTCTGTGTCCGAGACTACCAAACTATCTCATACTAGGCGGTGTTCTGGCAGAGTACCCATAGCATTTTATTAACACTTAAATCGTCGTGGACATGTATAAACTTTGCGTGAACCTGCTCAAATGGACTCCAGTCTTGGCAGGAAGAATTTTTCTCAATGTACTAAATAGTGCTCCATTTTTGTGGAAAAGACAGCGCCGCATTTAAGCATAAGCTACATAATACGCTGTAGCCTAGGGACCCCTATAAAGATCTATTTTTTTACGTAAAATAGGGCCCTTAATCAACACAGAAGCCTAGGGGCCAACAGACCCTAAAGAGTTTTGATAACAATCCGTTATCAATTCCACAAGTTGTTACGCAAGTACACTAGACAGACGTCTTCAGTTGTATTTGATTCTTTACCTAGGATGCATTCAATGGTTTCTTTATTTTAAATACGGTTTTAAGTCGATAACAAGAAATAATCTACTTTATAGTAAAATGGTAAGTCTTTTTTTATTGTACTAAAATGCTTTTATATTCTACTATACCTTTGAGTGGGAAAGAACATAAATCTTTATTTTACGACCCAAAAGATTGGTTATACAATCAATCAAATTGTCACGCTTTTTTCCCACAGGGATATGCAGAGACAATGAGGCGCCAAAAGATTGGTCGTCTATTAAATTGCGGACATTTAAAAAAACAGTGCTCCATAGCTTGTATCAAGAGAATTGTGGATATGCAAGAAGCGAGAGTTATATCAGGATGATGGAAGCTGGCGTTCCATTGTTTCTGTGGAAATAAGACGTAACAATTTAAATGAGTTTAAATACTTATTTTCATTGACAATTTAATTTTGAATGTGTAAAGTTTGGTCAAATCACATTGCCACTATTTGTGTGACTTGTAATTAGCTTATAGATTTTCTTTACATTTCTGTACGAAGCTATTAAAAGTGTACCATAGAAATAGGACGACGAAATCACAAATTATATCAAGCATTTATTGCTACCGGCATGTAAATTTGAACCATGGCGTGGCGTCTGCTTGACCATTTCGATATCACTACATCACGGTCGCCTTGTTTATTTATTTTTTATTGAGACGCAATATCGGATCTCGGCTTGCCTGGTGGTAGTTTCAAGAGCACCTACTACTGAAAAAATCGTTCAATTTTCCGGTTGCCACGATCCTGACACAACTCCCTCGCTTCTCTCACATCCACAATTCTCTTCATGCAAGCCCTACATTTATGTGCTAGAGCACCCAGGCAACCCAGCTTTCTTAAGAATGTCTCCGATTTGATTGGAAAACATCCTTCTAGGTCTGCCTTGTTTATCGCATCCAGATTATAAATTTCTTTTGCCAATGTACTTTCACTGATCCTTTCCATGTGCCCAAACCATCGGAGCATTACTTTGTCAATCCTTGTCAATACATCTTCTTTAAAACCACGTAAATAATATAAAATAAATATTATTATGATATTAAATGTAATGATTTCTTTGTATTTGCACTCAAATGCATCTTATGTACCTCTACGTTATTCTAAAGGTACTATCAAACCTAGATATCTGATACCACTTGAGAGGTATAAATTGAAACATATAGGTAGTCTGAATTTATTCAGATTGAAGTATTTATTGTAAATGATACTTTATATAAGTCAAAACGAGAACTACAACTTTCAGCTGTAAAACCTCGAAGGCATTCAATCGCAATTCAGAATCGGCTTATGCCGCTAGCAGTCACGGAATACGAGTATTTCTTAACTCCTAGGCGCACGAATAAATTATTATTATCAGAAACATAATACAGGCATTATTTAACTTAATATACAATTTTTCCTCTTATTATTTATGTATATATTGCTGAGTCACGTTGCTAATTATATGACATGTCGATTCATGCAATTTTATTATAATTATTGTTTCTCATTGATCTTGCGGGGTTAGGTTGGCAAGTTAAAACGATTATCGTCTCTCGTCGGCGATTGTCAAAATAATAAAATCTAGGCTAAATCCAATAAAACGAGACTATTATTCGTTGGGACGAATATCGTCTGTGCGACGACACGTTTGATCATTATCATCAATAGTCTCATTTCGGTGGATTTAGCCTAGCTTTTATTATTTTGCCAATCGTCGACGAGAGACGATAATCGTTTTAACCTAACCCCGCTGGGATATTTTCCTTGATCGCATTAAAATAGTGTTTAGATGTGTCAAACCAATAATATGGCTCACAAGTAGCAAATATAAGGACTATGCAAATAATAATGACCAAATAGTTAACAGAAATAAATTAGAATTTTGGTATTTTTTATTTACTTTAGTATTTTGTAACGTTTTGCGCGAACATTGCTTATGAAATAAAAGACTAGCTTTCTAAACGGCGTGAATCAAACTATCAAAATAAACATTGTGTTTCGGTTATTTTAAGGCGCAAAACAACCTTTTTTATAGATTGTTTCTCTGATAGTTTTTAGTTTTAAATAAATCAAAAAATAGGCATCGGTACTATTAAAGTTACACAGAAATAAATAAATAAATATGTAATGTTAAATATTTTATCCTTTCAGATTTTGTGGCAACTTTTCAGTATAACTTTATTAACAGTCTTATGTAATGCTGCAAACATACTATACATAATACCTTTTACATCTAAATCACATTATATTATGCTTAGACCAATTGGTTTAGAGTTAGCAAGGAGAGGTCACAATGTCACGGTTATAACAGCTTTTAAAGAAGACGATCATCCGCAAACGTATCACCAAGTTATGTCAGATGATATCAAAATATGGGAAGCTTTTGGTGAGTTAATATTTATAAGGGAAAAACTATCTAACAAATTGTTAATGTATTGTAGTAGTCACACGGTGACTGCGTAAGTTACTGATCAGAGAAATGGCTTTACATATTGTTTTATTTTATTCATTTGTGATTTAAAACGACAAGTCGCCTTTTACAATAAATAATTAACTATGTACAAATTATTTCACTATCAAAGAACATAAATTAAATTAAAAATATTCTTATAATTATTACATACTATTTAAAATAAACTTATTTAATATTTATTATACACCCAGACATTCACAGTATTTTACGCAGTCACAAATATAATCCTGATCCAGGCTTCGTCAAAAACATCACAGTTCGAAGCTACGCCAAGGAGCGTTTACTGAAGTGATGGGTTGGGGGATTTGGCATAACTAATTGTGCGGCATGATGGCATCGCTAGAAGCGACACGCGACGACAGGCTCTCAATCGCGAATGTCTGACATCACCCCGACAGATGTTAAGCTGGAATGCGGTCTATGAATGTAGCTGACTTACTACAGTTAAATAACTGTAAGTAGGCAGTCACCTAGTCGGAACCGGCAAATTGCATATTAATCCCGAAACGCGACTAAGTTACTTTACGATCTGTATACTTGTAAGTGATAGTACCACCCCGGGCCGGCAGACTGGCCTACCACCACTGCCTCATCCTGCAGTTGTCTTAGTCGCCGTCACTATACCGGCCAAAGATGCTTAAACTTGAATTAAACAAATTTTATGCGGCTTACTATCGCGTTCATTTTGGTCTTGATTTTACAATTTTATAGTAAGCCGCATAAAACTTGTTTAATTCAAGTTTAAGCTTCTTAAATCTTAGATTAAATTACATCTTATTAAAATTAAATCTTAGAAAATATTAGGCTTAAAGTTGTTTAAGTAATTATGCTATTTATACCTTTTCAGGCGAATCAAGACCTAATGTATTTACAATGGTCGACACGCCCGTGGAAGAATTTCACGAAAAGATCCTTTGGAGAGGTGGTGCAGGAACAACAGAAATAGCACTAAAATCGAATAAAGTTCGTGAATTTCTAAGCAAAGATAATTCCTTCGATGTTGTTATAAGCGAACAATTTTTCCAAGAAGCCTTCTTCACTTTATCTTATAAATATAAAGCTCCTTTGGTATTAGTAACGACTTATGGTAACAGTATGAGGACAAATATCGTTGGTAGGAATCCGGCTCAATTTTCCACAGTACTACACGAATTTGCTATGAATAGAAATCCAACTAGTTTTTTTGGGCGAATGTTGAATCTATACTATAGTTTGTATGATGTATTTTTTTGGAGGTATTGGTATTTGGACAAACAAGAAGCTTTAGTGGAAAAATATTTGAAGGAATTTTTGCCTGAACCAATACCCAGTTTAATTGATTTGCAAAAGAATGCCTCTTTGGTGTTAATGAACTCACATTTTAGTGTCGATACGCCAACAGCTTACTTGCCTAATTTTATTGAGGTTGGTGGACTACATCTAAAGGAGTCGGATAATAAGTTGCCAGATGTAAGTATTTTCTTCTTTTTGCATTTCTATATTAAGCTTTCAAACGTAATTTTACCACAGAAACTGGACGATAAAAGTTTATATATCAAAGATACATTGGTACCGACAAGTGATTTTAAACCGGGTACATTTCTATACTGGACCGCCAATAGTTCATTTATTTTATTTGGTAGGTAGAAATTTCTGTCTGTTCAATTCCGACTGTGTAGCGACTCAGTCGCATTTCGGAATCAGTTTAAAAGGTGTCGGTTCCAACTAGGTTGGCACAGTGGACGTGACTGCTACTTGCACTTGTTTAACTATAGTAGCAGTTGTCTTTATTAATGGATCGCACTCTAGCTTTAATTTAGGATACCTACTTTTCTTTTTAGGATCTTAAAAAAATATTAGACGAATCCAAGCACGGTGTAGTTTATGTAAATTTTGGATCAAACATCCAAAGCTCGGAGTTGCCGGAAGAAAAGAGAGATGCATTTTTAAATGTATTTAGGAATCTCAAAGAGACAGTTATTTGGAAATGGGAGGACTCGAGTTTGAAAAACAAACCGGATAATTTGTTCATTAGAAAATGGCTGCCGCAGAAAAAAATATTTGGTATGAATTAAATTTTTATTTTCGTTTCAATTGTATTTGTTATTTTTTAGAGATGAAACTGGCTCCTTATTATTCACAAAATCATAATCAACTTCATTCCTTTTCTTATTGTGGCTCGACTAATGACAACACCCCGCCTGATGTTAAGCTGAAGTGCGATGCCTAAATAACTGCAAGTAGCAGTCACATCTACTATAATTCCGAAACGCGACTAAGTCACTTCACGGTCTGTATACTTGATAATTGACGGTGCTCTTTGATCGGGCACCGTCATTTAATTGTTAACATTTATAAATGCTACCTCTATTAAAATGAACAAAACCACTGTCATGCAATACATACAGACATACGATTATATACGATTTCGTGTTGTGACCTACGTAGTTAGCGGTCAGTAGTTGGATGGGTGATCGCTAGTTGCAAAAAATCTCGTCCCCATCCGTAATTTGTTGGTAAGTTAGGTCGAATATGCTAGTTAATGTTGTGGTAAGTGGTAGAAAGAGTGATCTCTGGTTGCAAAAAATAATCAATCCCACCTATTTGGTTTCTACGTTAAACTTTAGTTTCCAGTCGTTGTCAGTAGATGGCGCTCGTTATGAAGTAGGCATGTTATAAAAGACCCTCACCCTGTCTAGATAACCACGATCCAGACCTAGTGTCCAGTAGTGGGATGTATATACGCTGATAATAATATGAAATATGTTTGCAACTACAGAACTCTTACGAAGATAACTGTAAATGTGAAGGATGCAAGTACTAGTAGATAGTTGCGCTTATTTGTCTCTGCATATACGCCTGTAGGAGTTATGCGTGACCTTTTAACTAGCTGATTGGCGTTTAATTTAATTGATGTTATAACTAGAGTTTCCTGTAACTGACAGTTAGTGCTTCCAATTTACTATAGATAACTCTAATTAATATATATATGTAAATGCTTATTAGGCTTAGTGTGGCTTAATATCTAAGGTAGCTATTGTCTCTATCAAAGGGCTATAGAAACTAATTGTTGCAGCAATCTCGCTGGTTATTACTGAAATAGGACATTGTATATCAAACAATGTGAAATGACTTACTTATACAGAAGATAGGTTAGGTAATGGCGTCAATGGAAATGTATTTCATCTTAGCCTTTAGAATTTATTGCTTTAAGTGACGCGATTTGACTACTGCTTTGCTGCGCCCAGTAATATTTATTTATTTAAGACTGTAATATAATTAATACCTATATTAGATTATATAGGTATTGAAAATCACACCCTAATCCGAAGATTAATTACTGTTAATTTCCAATATTCATGCAAATAATTTTATTGTGACAGTAATGATTTTGAACAAGTATTAAAATAGGAAAAACAAACCACATCAATGGTTTTTATTTTTTGTTAGTTATGAAGTAGAAGAAATTCATCCCATGTGTTTTCCGAATCAAACCTATGCTTGGTTAATTATTTTTTCTATTGTCAAACATCTGACCCCGACCCGCCTGATAACACAGTTGCCTCCTAGTAAAGCATGAAATAGACACTCTGGTCGCCATAGTAAACAGTCGGTTTCTTCGGTAATCACCGTACCTCCTTTAGCACCTCCTTTTGACCACGCTGGCCATCGTGGTCAGAAGTCGCGTCATAATAAAATATATATTTAAAATGGATAGATCCAATGACACTTTGCGATGACATTTACGTAATGTCAATTAACCAATCAAATCAAATTGTCACGCCTTTTTTTACAGGAATAGTGCGTTACACTGACAAAATTCCCTCGCTTCTCTCACATCCACAATTCTCTTCATACAAGCTCTACGGTAACGTAATGTAATCTTGTATGTGTTTAATTCCAGCGCACCCAAACATCAAAGTGTTTATCTCACACGGAGGTCTAATAGGTACACAGGAGGCAATATTCAACGGCATCCCTATAATTGGCATGCCCATTTACTGCGATCAGTATAACAACCTTCTAAGAGTTCAAGAGGATGGAAACGGCAAAATTTTAGAGTACCACGATTTAAATGAGAGAACTTTAGAAAGGATTCTTAAGGAAGTTCTTAATGATAATAGGTACAAAAGTAAAGCTAAAGAGATTCAAGCACGGTTTAAAGACAGACCCATAAAGCCATTAGAGGCAGCTATGTTTTGGATTGAATATGTTATACGGCACAAAGGGGCTGATTTTGTTAAGAATCCAGCGTTAAAGATGAATTGGTTTTCTTACAGTATGCTAGACGTATACGCCTTTTTATTACTAACATTTGTAATTATTGTTTTTATTATATTTAAAATTTTGTCAATTGTTTACTCCATATTATTTAAACCATCTGCGTCAAAAAGTATTCGAGCAAACAAGAAAAGAGAATAACGAATAAGTTGTTTGTAGGAGGGTTACGTAAGTAATTGTTTAGATAGTTAATTATATAAGTATATGACGTAGAGTTTGTTGTTTTATTTAAAATTAAGCTTTATTGCCTTTTTATTAAAGTATAATTTTACGAAAACTACTTTGTAATACAATTTAAAAAAACTAAAAAAGGTTTTTATCGACAAGTTTCTTATGTTGTCTGTTTTTTTATAATTGCGGGTAAACGGGGATCAAGATGGCCTGCAGTGTAATGCAATCAAGAACCCGGTCCAGTTCCGCAACGTCGGCTATCTTCTGTTTTCTTGCTGCGGGGCGGGCAGTGTAGCGTCTATGCACCGTTCTGTCGTTTGCATAGCAATGAATGCTAGATCCAAGGTCCATATACAATGAAATAAGGTCGGCGACAGCACGGAGCCCTTAGGGACGTTGGCATTCAATGACATCCTGCCTGTTGCAATGACAATGACATCCACTACAATACGTATTAAGTGCTCACGCAGAAAATCAGCTATCCAGCAACGCAGACGGTCAGGTCAGCCGTATGCCACGAGCTTGGAAAGAAGGGTCTTATGTCAGACCCTGTCTGAATTCAATAAACCATTTGTTATGCCTATACATTTTATTTTATATTGAGTGGTTCAACTGCGTGGTAAAAAAAGAATAAGCTGATTATGATGGTAGATGATTACGAAAGAGTCCATGTAAAATAATAATATGACAGCTGATCCAATAAGTCTTCACACCATATTGCTAATGTTTACGCCTCCACTGAAAATAGATATAAAACAAAAAAATGATTTTTCGGTAATAAAACTTATACAAAATTCGATGAAAAGATAAAGGACATACTTTTTCTCTATTTCCAACTACTAAATTTAATGTCTCAGCACAGATTATTAGATTTGGTTCAAATACTCGTATATTTTTTGGTCTTTTTTTTTAAATAATACATATATTGTTCTGTTTTTAAAATGTGATAGTATTTTAGTAAGTTTTTTTTGCAACGTCCGGCTATGCTGACAAGTCACTCCTGCTGTTTACATCTGCAAGTAGAAAATCTCTTAGTTGTATTTCAATCAATTTGTGAAAAGAAGTGAACCTTCGGAAAGGAGTTGACCCGAGCTTGGTCCCTGGGTCTCGGTTAACTGGAAACGCGACCACTAACCTATTGCCTACTGTTAGTAGTACAAGGAAGAATTTAACAATTTCGTGATATATATTAAATGAAACTAAGATGTTTTATAGGAGCAAATAAAATATTATTATTAACGTATAATATTATATGAAAAAAAAAAGTATATTATAACAAAAAAATTGCACTTCTATCTGTGTTCTATTATGTCGATATTTATAAATCTATATAAGCCTATATATTTTTTTGTGAAATAAAACTAATTATTTATTTAATGGACCTATACTAGTGTTTTTACACCTGTCGATACAAGTGGTCATAAATAATAGTAATATCATGAAACAATATTTTTAAATTTTATTTTACTTTAATTATATTTGAATATAATTGAATTAACTTAATATTAAGTTACTTTGTAGTTTTTCTGTACAGATATGGTAAGTTTTTTTTTAAATAATAATACAAATGAAAATTTCAAACAAATAAAGCCTTAATCTAACTTATGAGATAATAGCTGTGACTGCGGTTTTCTTCCGTAGCAGCAGTTGTCTCCATTCAAACACTGCCTGGCGCACATCGCCTGAGAAAGAAGAAGACATCAGGAGAAGTGCCATCTTTATTGATTCATAAATATACTAGGTGTATAATGACGACATTTTGACGACAGGCGTGGACGAACGGTTTAGCGACTGGTTTGTTGCGCGTAAAATCCCGGGTTCGATCCCCGGTCGGAGCAAATATTTGTTTCATAGCTTTTATTTGTAATATTTAATAGTATTAAATATTGCAAATATTTGTTAATAAAAAAAAGAGATGTATATTTGCTTCGGGTCTGGTTTTCAAAGAGTGGTAGGCAGTGTGCAAGTATACAGACCGTGAAGTGATTTGGTCACGTTTCGGGATCAGCTTGTAAGTTGCCGGTTCCATCTAGGCCGGCATAGTGGATGTGATTGCTACTCACAGTTATTGAATTGTAGTAGCAGTGACATTCATTCATGGACCACACTTTGTCTTAACATCAAGCGGGGTGATGTCATATGTCGAGTCACAATAAAAAATATATATATATTATAGGAACGAGGAATATCTGTGAATGCAAGGTTCCTGTACTAGATCTGCGTAGCACACTGTTAACCACGACAACCCCGTAATATACAGTTTATTATTTATCTTTTAGATCCAACAAGCTTATATTTTGTTTCTTAAATTATTAGCCATACTCACAATATGCCATGCAGCTAATATACTCATATGTTTACCTCATACATCGAAGTCACACTATATCATGCTCAGACCAATTGGTTTAGAATTAGCTAAGCGTGGTCATAATGTCACTGTTATTACTCCTTATAAAGAAGATGTTTTACCTGATAATTATAACGAAATAACAACTGAAGTTATTAAAATATGGGACGCGGCTGGTGAGTCTAGTGTAACTTGTTTTTTATTGTCTTGCGCATTCTACTAATCGATTGATCTACAAAGAAACGATAAGCTGAACCTTGAAGTAAATATAGTTCCTGAAGATATATATATATTTTTGTGATCAACAAAAAATATTTTGCGTTTAAAAATGACACAAAATAAATTTTAACAATTTAAGTATACATTATAAATAAATTTTATATTATAAATAAATTAACAATTTAATTTAAGATATGCTTTGTAAAGCATATCTTTTTGCTATGCTAAATTACATAAGTTATATGTAGGTAATTTATTTATAATAATTTTAAGAGAATATGTATTTTTATTTCAGGTGATAGTTCTAAATCTCGATCGAACCCATTACACGTGCCGTACAAATCAATGAAACATATAGCAAATATTTTGTATAATGGCGGATTAGGTATAACAGAAGGTGCATTAAAAAGTAAAAGTGTACAAGAATTTCTGAGTAAAGATAATCATTTCGATTTAGTTATTAATGAAGTTTTGGCTCAAGAAGCCTTTTACGCATTAGCTCATAAGTATAATGCACATCAAGTATTAGTTACCACGCTTAGTACTAGTATGTTGAACAATTACCTAATGAGAAATCCTATGCAGCTTGCAACGATAATACATGAATTAGTAGAAAATAGAAATCACAAAACCTTTTTTGGAAGATTAACTAATTTATATTATACACTGTATCATTTATATTATTGGAGATATTGGTATTTGGAGAAACAAGAAGAATTGGCCAAGAAGTATATAAAAGATTTTTCTTCGTCCAGGCCTAGTTTGTATGACATTAATAGAAACGCTTCTTTGGTTTTACTGAATTCATATTTTTCTTATGACATACCACGGGCAAATCTGCCCAATATGATTGAAATTGGAGGATTACATATAAAACCAATTGATAGTAAAATAACAGATGTAAGTTTTGTGTTTAATATTATATACTTACTTAGATCTCTAGTGATGTCAGTTCAGTAATAATGAACTTGTCTGTTAAAATCACACCGGCGGGCGTTATTTGCAGGACCTGAAGAAAATATTAGATGAAGCCAAACATGGAATAGTGTACGTAAATTTTGGGTCAAATGTGTTTAGCACAGATTTACCTGAAGATACGAAGAAAGCTTATTTTAATGTTTTTAAAAAAATTAATCAAACTGTTATAATGAAATGGGAAAATGATTATGTGAAAGACAAACCCAACAATGTAATTATTAGAAAATGGTTGCCGCAAGTTGAAATACTTGGTATGTCACATAAGTCAATAGTGCTTATAATCATTACTAGAAATCTCTATTATCATTAACAGATCTCTATCTAGACTTTTTTAAAATTATATTTTATTTTGCAGCACATCCTAACGTAAAAGTATTTATATCACACGGTGGACGAATAGGGACGCAAGAGGCCATATTCCATGGCGTTCCGATAATTGGAATGCCATTTTACTGTGATCAGTATAATAATCTTTTCCAAGTACAAGAAGCGGGCCATGGAAAAATTATAGAACTCGAGTATTTAAATGAAGCCAATTTAGAAAGAGTACTAAATGAAGTATTAAATAATGATACTTATACAAAGAGAGCTAAAGAAGCTCAAGCTAGATTTAAAGATCGTCCAATGCCGCCTTTGGAAACGGCCATTTATTGGATAGAATATGTAATTCGCCACAAAGGTGCACCTTTTATGAAAAATCCAGCTATAGACATGACTTGGGTGGAATATACCATGCTAGACGTATATGTCTTCATTATAATTTCAATAATTATTCTATTATATTTAATTCCTAAATTTTTATTATATCTATTAAGATTATTATTTAAAAAGAGACCAGACCATCTGCCATCTGTTATTAGAAAAAACAAATAGTTTTATTAATTTTCTATAGTTAGATACATTTTGTTTAGTTTGCAAAGTTTTGGAAAGTTACCTATATGAAAATATCGATCATTAGACCGTACTAATATATAATTTATTTTTATATTTATTATCACATTCGATTTGATCTTGATATTTTAGGTATTAAGTAGGTGGCGATCCAAGATTCAAGCAAGGCAAAGACATGTATCCATTTTGTGTTACCTATTGAAATAGAAACGTGTCAAGATTGTTGGAAACTCTCCACCAAGTGCTTCATTGTTCAAGTTTGCTTCTAACAGAATTTGACATTAAATTAAGAACTTCAGAATGGGTTTCAATGAAAATTTGTTTTAACATTAATTTTGTTCAAAGTTTAAGTCGTTTGTTCACAGAAAATTACACTACGCTACACCGAATAACGAAATGTTGAAAACTTTTTAAATTAAAATTCTGCATACAGTGAGATATAATGATAATAACAGATTTGTTCCTTAATGCATTGGGTAAGATCAAGTTGTTATAACCGTGGTTAGAACAATTAAGGTTTTATAGATTTAACAGCCCATAGATTTAAATTGCACTTATAGAATAAGCCAATGCAGATGGTAACCTTTAACTTGGATTGATGCTACAAGCTGAGCTGAGCTGAAGAACCGCTGACTGCAGGTTGTTTGCACAGGCCACTGTTAAGATTGCCTATGTCCAGCAGCGGATGGCTAATAAATAACTGTCATGATGAACAAAATATACAATAAAGGATATACAATAAAATGATTTTATCGCAATGTGATTCTTAAATTTAAGCTTACTGCCATACCTATTCCACCAAGCCTATATTCCTAGAGCTTTATTAACATGCTCAGTGGAAAACATGTTAATATGTGTGATCATTTGTTAAGAGTTTAATATCATTAATTTAAATGAATGGAGGCGACTGCTACTTACTTCATTTTGAAACATACAAATTAAGGCGACACGCGTGGTGGATTGGAGATTGGTAACACATCAGTCCGCTACAAGTTCGATTTTTTTGTAATATGTAATAATTAGATTGTACATTACAAATATATGGTAATAAAAGAAGAGGCAGATATTTGTCTTGGGTGTAGTTGTTTACGAGTGTTAGACAGACAGTTGGTGGTAATTTTCCCAGTCAGCCGATCCAAGGTAGTACAACCACTTTCAAGTCACGGTGGATATAACTAAGTCGCGTTTCGGGTTAAGCTTGAAAGTTACCGGTTCTAGGTAGACCTGCATAGTGGATGTGACTATTACTTGCAGTTTTTTACCAGTACTACCAGCCAGGCAGGGTGATGTCTCATGTCAAAAAAGTCGCGTTCACTGTACCTTGTACTTTTCTTTAACCAGCAACTTTAAGGCTGATACCAAAACGCTACTGAGTCATTTTACGGTTTGTACTTAGGAAAGTGGCGGTGCTGCTCCGGATATGTCCATCAACCGTCTGCCTACCGCTTTTCAATGTCCTATTATATAGTTATATCAGATCATAAAAACGTGAAGCTATTTATATCACACGGGAGACTGCTTGGAATTCAAGAAGCAATATTATAAGGTGTTCGTATCGTAAGAATGTCAATTTATAGCAATCATTATATTACTCTGTTACAATCATATACTTATTATAGATTGCATAGATAAATAAAAAGAGATTCGTCAGAAAATCTACTGTAAAATAATATATAATAATATAAAGTTCTCAACGATGTTAATTTGATATCTTAGCATTATTACTTATTTATATCGTAAAAGTTTTTTTTATAACTGTGTGTTGTCAAGAATAAATTGAATCAATAATGAAAATCTAGGTAGAAATCAACCTATGCAATCCATAGTTGACAATATTGTTTTGGATTAAGGAGTAAAATTCGCTTAATTATATATGTCCTACTATGATAACAGATAGGTAGTGTTTAATAATAATATGAATTATATTTAATTATTTTTTATTTATTTATACATTTCTATACTAAGCTACTAAAGTGCTTGTATCATAGAAACAGGACAACCAAAGTACATTGGTACCGGTGAGTACCAATGTACTTTGAATTTTGAACCCGTGCTTTCGCCCTCATATTCTTATGTATATTATCTTTTTTTTAATTAATGGATACGAGTAAGGATATTATATTACAATAGTATGTCCAATTTTTTTATATACGGAAAATAATTCAAAGGTTTAGAGTAAAAGAAGTAACATATAAGGAAAGATAAATGAATATTTTATCTTTGCTTTAAATAATTTTTAAATGGTTACTTGTTAAGAAATCGAAAGACATAGCTAATCCAAATTTATATTTTAAAAGTAAATTGTCGGAAGTTATTAAATTTGAAAAGGAAACAAACGCAAAGGACTCGCTCATACGTACTGTGGGTAAAAGACTAAGTTTTACGTTCGTCGCCGTCGGCTGCTGAAATAATTAGGCAAATATTTGAACGAAACGTTGGTGTTTGAACTGGGAGCATACTCTAGTCGTCCGCTTTTGTCCTGCGAGCAGAGGGTCGTGCTAGACGCAACCTTATGAATTCAAAATGCGTGGCTCTCTGACTATTATGTGATGAGTTTCAGCTATTTTCCTTAAGTTTATCGTAGGATTCTTTTTATTTTTGTTTGGATAATACTTGTATAAAGAGTTGGAATACGCGCGGAAAGATTAGACTCAGCAATATTAATGATAATATCTCGCTCGCGTTGTGTATGGAAATAACATACCTAATGCAAAAACTTACGAGTGTATTACAACTTAGCATTATCATCGTTTATTTTAAACTTTATCTTTTGTGTAAATTCAAATAAATAATTGATTTTGTCAAAAATGTTTTTAATTTGCACCTATAGATTTAGAATGCATGTGTAGTTTATGTATTCTAGGTCTGTATTTGCATCTATTTAATCGGTATTTAAATTATATTTAAAATAAACAAGGTTCCTTCTGTAATATTGAATGAGACTTTCATCGCAAATAAGCATCGGCGCGGTTCGGTTTGAAACCTACTTCATTAAGAGTTTGCAATTAAAACTTGGAGCTTGGCGAGCGTTTGCCGAGGGATTACCTACCGACAGTTGGCAACATTTCGGGAATGAAAAGCTGTCGCCAAATATAACTGACACATCTTCCAATTACTATTCAAAGGTTTAATTATATTATTGGTTTCCTGTATTATTTAAGTATATTACATATTTTGTTTTACTCAGGTGACGCATTAGTAATGGTAGCAGGTAACCGCTACTTTGGAGTTTACAGGAAGAATGAGTTGAGGCTATCATGATCATAAAGCATAGAGGTTGTGAATAATGACGAATGGCGCAGAATCCTCCTTTGCCTGTAAACTAGCTACGCCGCATATTCGACTTGTTTTTTTTAAACAATCGACAAGTGGAATGATTTACCTGCACCCATCATTACATTGGACCCATCAAGCTAATTGTAAAAAGCACCTTGGTCGTCATACCCGTTGTTTACTTTATTTTTATTTATTTACATTTCTATATTAAGCTACCAAAGTAGTGCTTGTATGATGTGCTTGTAATAGGACGACCAAAATACATAACACACATGCATATACATAGTATATAGTACCAATGTATCGGCAAGTAGTTTTGAACCCGTGTTCTCGTGTTGTGAGACCGTCGCACTACCACTACACCACGGTCGCCTTAAATAGTTGTTAATAATTACGTCAGTAAATTAAGTTTGAATAGTTAAATTAGGAATTCAGAAGATAGCAGTTTAACATCATAAATATTACGTTGACGCAAAAACAGATGGAGTTGAGAAATATGAAAAATATTTTTATATAAGCATATTTTTTTATCACATTACAGTGTTTACTCTTTCATTTCGAAGAGCATGTGTTGGTCTAGTTTAGTTGCAGCTTTTTGTTTGGCCACAGACTTGAAATCACTAGACGGCATATCAGATCCTGTGACAATTTGAACAACCATTTACCTTCAACTTGCCAATTGTAATAATGATATTTATTTGTAGTAATATATATTATATTTACCTTGTTCATCAGTTCAAAAGCAACGTGTACTGTCATACTGTAACATACATAAGAAGGCGACCGTGGTGTAGAGGCAGTGCAATGGTTACGCAAACCGAAGAGCACCTTTGATATATGTACTTTGGTTGTATGATAGTTCTATGATACAAGCATTTTAGTAGCTTAGTATAGAAATGTAAAAAAAATGTCGACACATAGACAGAGCGCCTGCCTTATAGAACTAAACAAAAATATTTTTCGACATTCGAAGTATAGGTAGGTACTGTATATTACAAATGATGAAAATATTGATTTAAGTTAAAACACATTTCGATCAGTAATGCAGCAGAATTAGTTAAATATGTACATATTAGTAAAAAATGTATATTTATATTTATTTGTTTAATTATGCTTGGTACTGTGTTTCAGAAATTAGAGCGTTAAGTCCTTCATAAAATTGTCAGTCTTAAGAATAAAAATTGTTACTTTTGTTAATAACTCTGTTCCTTGGTAGTTCAAAGACAGAAGCTTCTTCATTTTGTCACATCTTGCTTATCATCAGGCGGGTCGAGGTCAGATGCCGTGTCACAATAAAAAAAAAAGTATTACGGTTGTATGGATGTGGTATTTTTCTGCACATTCAAGGTATTTTTGATACCAATTTCTAATATTAAAGTAAGGGTCTATAATAGTATGTGGCTTAAGTTTTGTATACCTAAGTATGCGTATATAAATAACCTCGGGGTGGCGTTTGCCGCAGTAACTTTTTGTTCCTTCAGTGGACAGTTGCAATGTTGAATTTATAATTTGTTTTGCATTGTTTAATAATAGCAAGCCGCCATTTTGTTACACTGACAACTCTTTTTGATTCTCAACTGAATAAATGTTCGTTTATATTTGTTTTTAAATTACTCTTTTGCTGTTTTGTTTATGATTATGTTATGGATGGAGGACGAAGCTTAACCGAAGCTTAACGAAGATTAAGCCGAAGCTTAATGGTATCTTATCAATAAATAAATCCAATTATCACGCCTTCATTTAAACATACGTAGGCAGAATTTTCTTGCGGACACTGTGGACATCGCTCTCTTAAGAATCGAATTTTTATGCGTCCCCTTAATTGTTGAATATTTTTATAGTTAATACCCGTTTTAACTATTTAATTAACTAACCTACCTGTAATTTATAAATCCCTTTCGTCGCGCAATTCTTTTGTATTATTTGTTTCTTAATAAACGTTTCCCTTGAAACAGAATATATGTCCGGATATCGTAAGGCTCTTGTTTTTTATTAATATTTCAAGAGTGGTACGCAGATAGAGTGGTACTGCCGATTCAAAATGATTAAATTTACAGACCCTCAATCGGCTTAGTCGCTTTTCGGGATCAGCCTGAAAATTGATGGTGCTAACTAGGCTGGAATAGTGGACTGCTACTTGCAGTTAATAAACTGAAGTAGCAGTTGCATAGCAAGGTCTGCAGTCCAGCTTAACATCAGGCAAGGTGCCATCATGTCGAGTCACAACGAAAGAATTTTTAATACATAATATAATTTCTTGTCATATAAAGGAATTACTCAGTTATTTTGACAGTTTATGTAAAATTTATTAGATACGTTATTTGGCCGTCATAAATTATTAAAACGATATTATGTTATTTATATTATAAAACAATTATTATAAAATAATACACGTTTAATTAATATGCTTATATCTCGTAGTTATTAACCTCACTGAGATGTACCGAAATTATAAACAGATTGTTCTTGTATTATCCTCACATCTATACATATAAGTTCTAATGTAAGTAATAGATGCTATATTAGAGCGAGCTCACACTAGATGCAATTGTATTAAAACTAAGATGTGTAGATGTTTATACATACATCAGTTCGAAAACTAAGGACCTCCTTTGGTTATGCAACATTATATAAAGTAAGATTTGTTACTGGAAAAATATTACGTTAAAAACCCCTTTTGGAATACCAATAAATAATTTTCCCTATGTTTTTTAAATATTTTCACGTAAAGTTACTTGGCCGCGTTTCGATCAGCTTAAAAGTTTACAGTTTTAACTACAGTTTGTTTTAACTTGTAGTAGTAATCGGTTTCCTTCATAGACCACTCTCCAGCTTAACATCAGGCAGTGTGCTATTGTCATTGTCGTGCCACAATAAAATATATATTGGGCTCTAAAATAAAGAAAATTATTCTCAAATTTTCGTCTGTGAAATAATATTATGAAATCTTTTTATCATAGATTTTGTGTTATATTATATTTAAACCTGCTTTTGAAATTCAAACCTCACGCTGCGAAAGTAACACAGGATTGACTTTGTCTATAGGCTATTGAAAAATCTAATTGTGGTTTCTAAAAGTTCATCACTTTAACAAATCTGTAAAGTTTTTTTTTGTCCTGTGTCAGTCGTGTCGCTGGTGTGAGCTCGCTCTTAATGCATACCCGAGGCACTTACACTGAGAACACGATCGTTCCATTTACGTCTGCATTTGCTACTCTCTGCCGTACAATTTTGGCTAAAAGGCCACCCCCAACTTTATTAAAATGTTGATTGTAAATGGACCTTAATTAAGTCTCGTTTTTGTTAAGAAGCGAAATCTGACGTCGACTTGTCTGATGGTACGCAAGAGTACATAAAAAACCGACTCAGTAAAGTCCAGTAAAGTGCGCGTACAGTCCCGGGTTCGATTCCCGGTCGGAACAAATATTTGTTTCATAGATTTTATTTGTAATATTTAATAATTATATTAATAATTATATTAAATATTGCAAATATTTGTTAATAAAAAAAAGATATGGATATTTGCTTCGGGTCTGGTTAACAAAGAGTGGTAGGCAGTGGTACCCAGTCTGCCGTTCCGGGGTAGTACCACCACTTACAAGTATACAGACCGTGAAGTGATTTGGTCACGTTTCGGGATCAGCTTGTAAGTTGCCATCAGCTTGTAGGCCGGCATAGTGGGTGTGATTGCTACAGACAGTTATTGAATTGTAGTAGCAGTGGCATTCATTTATGGACCACACTTCGGCTTAACATCAAGCGGGGCGCTGTCATATGTCGAGACACAATAAAAAATTAAAAAAAATGTTAACGACTGATTCAGGTGCTTTTCACGCCGCACTTGAAGGATCCAAGGTTTTAACTTGTCGATTTTTCTACAAAGAAACGATGCGCCGAACTTTTATGTTCGACTGCCTAATAGATCGACAGAATGCGAATTCTTCACTCGAACTGTGCGGGTGTCACGGGAGTAAATATACTAGGTAGGAACAAGGTTAAAGAGACACTAATAGAACTAATAGATTCAAACAAATTGAAGGATGTATTATAGAACTTTTCAAGTTCCAAGAACTTTTAAATTCCTAGATTATTTTAACAAATTAAATAGTTTACTTTATCTTATAATATTAGTTCCTTTCAGCGTGAAGAGGAAATTCACCAAGCTGGCTCCATGGCAATAATCACATCAACTCACGATCCCCATATTAACATCAAACGGTTGTTGATGTTATGTTAATTTAGTGTTGTTGAAATTGACGGTGTAGCTATTATAAAAATAGTAATAGGTTCTGAAGTCAGTTAAAAAATTGTTTACGATAAAAAAATTAATATACGAGTAGATAATAAGTATACTCAAATCAATCAATCAAATTGATTGATCCCTGTGTCTTTTTCCCACAGGGATAGGCAGAGACAAAGTATACATAATATTTAATATACACATTTAGTACAAATAAATATAAATTTTGTTATATAATTATGTAGGTATCTAAGATGTGTGAAAGACTGCAGTAAAACACATTTAGTGAAGGTTTGCGGACAACATTAAAATTCTTAGACCTTCAAGCCCATCCCGCTCTTTGTCATGCAAATAGAGAGTGAATAATTTATAGAAGATTCGTCCCTACTGTGTTAAGGACGTTGGTTTTCTTCCCCATTTAGTCCCAATGTTAAATCCGTAAGTATCTTTAACAATTATAACTTTTTAATATTAACAGCCGGTTGTACCAAAAATATTAATTTACGAATTCGTAAAAAGTTACGAAAAAGCAAAAATGGGTTACAACACTCTCTCATCTATGTTGTGTGTGTGTTTTCAGACATGTTGTGTGTGCATTTTTCTTCTACTTATTCGAAACTTTTTACGAATTCTTTACGAATACTTTTGTTACAACCTGCTGTAACATTTGTTTAGTTTAGTGAAATACTGTTGCACAAAATATCATTAGAGGCCAATATTATTTGCTTAACACCAAAAAATGCTTTGTGCTACTGTAGGCAACCGTGGTGTGTAGTAGCAGTGCAATGATCACGCAAACCAAGAGCACGGGTTCAAAAACCACTCACCGGTACCAATGTATCTTTGATATTATGTACTTTGGTCGTCCTGTTTCTATGATACAAGCACTTTAGTAGCTTAGAATATAAATGTTAAAAAAAAACTCTGTTATGTGTCAAAATAACAAATTCGTTACATTTAATAGATGTTAACATTAACTAGAGTTCCCTGCAACTGATAGCTAGTGTTTCATATTTAATGGTCAGTTAGTTAATTTATTTTATTATAGTTACTATTATACATAGTAGGTAAGTAGTTGCATGTTTTGCATAGTTAGCTGTAAACTCGAACAAAGTTTTACCCGTTCACCACTTTAAGCAGTTAAGTATGTAATAACTAAACATGGTGTATGGAAGCGGTTTCAACTATGTTAACCTCGTATTATGTGTTAATTTTAACTAAAGTTTTAATAATAAAAAGTTTTTATTTATTTAATACTTATACATATGTATGTATGTGGTAAGTCTTACTTCCAAAGCTACACTAAAGTCATTAATAAAATTATTTACAAAATCAACACCAAGTCTGTTTATACACGAGACATGCCGAGTCTAAATTGCCGAAAGTTGTTTGTTCATTGTTACATAGAGTAACATAGCAACACAGAACTCGCTCGTGTATACGTGTTCCCTAAATAGATAACAACGCACACATACGCAATTGATTACGTGTATAACCAGTTGTACTGAATGAAGTTAACTGCAAGACGCGCGGAGAATTTTTGTAAACAGCTGTTATCGTATCTTAAATTCACGTTAAATGTTTGTAACAGTGTAACTAATAATTGTACTATGAATTAAATTATTTCAATTTTTATATCCTGCATTTATAAAACTAGTAAATTTTGTTATTAGTTGTGAGTTTTTGTGTTAAACTAAAAATAACCTTGAAGTTGTTTGGACAACTGATAGCTAGTATCACGTATATTAAATCAAATAATAGTTGTCATTATTTTTGTAAGTGAACCGATGTGAAATGGCTTTAAATAACAGAATAATATCCTGCATTACAACTGTGGTAAAAAATAACACACGGTTCAGAGCGCTCAGTACAAGTAACGTGTCTAATGCAAAAACAGTATTTAATTGGGAAGATCCTCTGAATTTAGAATCACAATTGCAAGATGATGAAAAAGCAACTCATGATGCATTTAAAACATATTGTAACGAAAAGTTAATTCCGAGAATTGTGGAAGCAAATAGGAATGAAACCTTTGATCGTGATATTTACAAAGAGATTGGTGAGTTAGGTGTCTTGGGATGCACTATCAAAGGCTATGGTTGTGCAGGAGTATCATATGTCACATATGGACTAATCACAAGGGAACTTGATGCTGTAGATTCTGCATATAGGTCCGCAGTTAGCGTACAAAGCAGTCTATCAATGGGAGCGATATACATGTATGGAACTGAAGAACAAAAACAAAAATATTTACCAAGAATGGCTAAAGGCGAGCTTGTTGGGTGCTTTGGGTTAACAGAACCGAACCATGGCAGTGATCCTGGTTCGATGACAACACGTGCAAAATATGATGCTAAGACAAAAACCTACAAATTGTCAGGTTCTAAAACTTGGATAACAAATTCGCCTATTGCGGATATTTTAGTAATATGGGCAAAAGACGACCAAGACAAAATAAAAGGTTTCATTGTGGATCGTTCTCAAGTCAAACAAGGTTTAGATACTCCAAAAATCAATGGAAAATTCTCTTTACGTGCGTCAGCAACGGGGATGATATTGCTCGACGAAGTGGTTATACCGGAGGAGAATTTATTGCCAAACGCAACGGGTTTGAAAGGACCTTTCGGATGTCTCAATAACGCGCGGTACGGTATCGCTTGGGGCGCCCTCGGAGCAGCTGAGACTTGTTTGCGTATTGCCCGCCAGTATACTTTAGATAGGAAACAATTCGGTAGGCCACTAGCAGCGAATCAATTGATACAAAAGAAGTTAGCTGATATGTTAACAGAAATAAATGTGGGTTTCCAAGCTTGTCTCCAAGTAGGCAGATTGATCGATCAAGGTATAGCGGCTCCTGAAATGATTTCATTAATAAAGAGAAATAGTTGCGGCAAAGCCTTGGAGATTGCGAGAACAGCCCGAGACATGCTCGGCGGTAATGGCGTGTCGGATGAATACCATGTAATTAGACACGTAATGAATTTAGAAGCCGTAAATACCTACGAAGGTACACATGATATTCATGCTCTGATTTTAGGACGAGCAATAACAGGCATTCCCGCATTCTAAGTTACAAATTTTATTACAATGCAATTATATATTTTTATACATGACTTATTATTTTGAAAAGAATTTATATTTGTTATTAAATGTGTAAACGTTATTAAATATTTTTTATTTGCGGTTCAACCCACGCAATATTTTAGCTTTGATATATATTTTAATACTTATTATCAAAAGAATATTAGTATGACGTTTTTCATTTTGTAAGTACCTAAATAAAATAACCTTATTTTATATCAGCGACGTACGCTTAACGACTTGTAAGGTACAACAATGACATACTAATATAAATATTTCTCCTTTATTTTCACTTATAACACTCGTTTGTATGGAAAAACAACATCTTTTGAACCTTTTGAACACATCTTTATTGTGGTGAATTTTTCTTTTTTCTTTTCAAATCCAATTTCTTTTCGCGAGTAAAATCTTCCTTAATATGGAATAAGGGATGAACCACAATATCTCGGTTGCTCAGAATATTTATTTTAATAAGACTCGTATAATAGAATGAGGAAGGCGGCAAAGAGGGTTATTGCCAGCTTCTCGAATAATACAAGTTAACTAATTTTGTAATATAAACGAGACATTTTGATATAGGTATTTAAATACCTGTATCAGTGTATACACACATAGTGCCTTTATTTATTTATAGATTTAGAAAGCACTATTTTACGTTAAAATTAGATAAATCATTGATATATGATGACACATAAAAAATGGATTAGCATCTTCTGAGGTTCTAAATACAGTATTATTTCATAATTTACTTCTTAGCTTCAAAATGACAATATTACAGAATAAAAATATCTGATGAGTTGTAAGTGTAAAAGTAAAAGAGAAAACTGAAATCTCATGTTTTCTTAGAGAGATGATCCTGACACATTAACACAGCATTCAAAGGTCCTAATCAATGCGTTTAGTAACACGACATCTTATCTCCGAGCAAGGGGGCGTTCAAGAATACCAATTACTGAAAAAACCGACTCAGTTCAGGGTTGCCTCAGTCGCCGTCAATTTGCTTGACAAAGGTCCTTCTTCAGGCATTGAACGCATAACCCTGGACGGTTATAGGATGGGAAAAACACAAAGTTAATGATAATAAACCAAATCGGAGATATTCTGAAAAAAGCTGTGTTGCCTAGTGCCCATAACCGTAGAGCTTGAATAAATAGAGTTGTAGATGTGGAGGAAGCGAGGGAGTTGTGTCAGGATCTTGCTAAACCATAAAAATGATATAAAAAGTACAAATAAAGTTCAAAACTCGAGTATTTGAGTTGTATGTATCAACATTTTTATCTTTTTTTATCATTAGAGTAATTCAAATCTATTGTTGCGAAGTGAAATAAGCGTGTGTTATCACTAACTATAATTTAATTTAATAATGTAATTAAATTCTTATTAATCTGATAACAAATAATCCATCCATTTTTAATTTTTTAATGTTCACGTGGTTTCATTTATACTTTTAAAGTGAAATTCCATTTTCAAAAATTAAAAACAGTGAAAATTTATTAATTTTATCATGTGTTATTGTTAATGTGTCCCCCTCTGTCTCCCTCTCCTATACCTACCTTGAATGGATATGTATTTATATTTAAGCGAAGCGTAAAAAGCAACTTTGGCCGGCATAGTGACGGTGATCGAGGCAATTGTAAACTTCATAGGTTTTCTTTTAATCGTCGGCACTCTTAGATTTCTTAGAAATATATTTTTTTAACTTTTATTAAAACTCGAAAATATTGAATCTAGTCTATTTTAAGTTATCTAACAAACAAACAATAAAAAATATCTAAAATAAATTGTACAAATGGAACAGTATTTTTAAGTTATTAAGAGTAGTTGGTGGACAGTTGGTGGTTCTTTGTCAAGTATGGCCTACTGGGATACCACCAAGTGTTCAAACTGTGAATTGTGTAAGGACCGGCGGCATGAAAGTTGCTGGTTCCATCTAGGACAGACAGATGATTTAGACTAAAATTATATTAGTAGATAATTTTTGATTGTATTTAAGTTTCTTGTTGTACATTAACATGTACTGAGAAGCACAAAAATCTAGATTATGGTATAGGTAGCTCTTAGAAAGATAGATATTTGGCACCAAAAATGAAAAATTTCACGCAGTAAAAGATAGAATGCTCGTGTTTGCAAAATTCCTAGAAAATCACTTATTTTTATTCGTTTAAATTAAATTTAATGAAACACAAAGCATCTATTTCACAAGAATTGAAAACACATCTCACACTATTCGTGGATTTTACTTTTTATAATAATAATAAAATCAAAAATCTTATTGTTACACCTTTTCCTACAAGGATAAGCAGCGACAATGGAGCGCCACTAGCCACTGACACATCTCCCTCGTTTTGCCTAGTGCCCATAACCGTGGAGATTGTATGAAGATAATTGTGGATGTGAGGAAAGCGAGGGAGTAGTGTCAGGATCGTGGGTAATAATAATAAAAGTTAAGTAATAATAATAAAATCTTAGATAAAAATGCTTTACTTAACGCCTTAAGGCATTTTCTCTTAGATAACCTTTGTGAAAAGAATGCGATGAAAAACGCTTATTTCCTTCATTTTAAAGCGTATTTAGGAAAAAAATATTTAAACAAACTTTCTCAGATTACATTTGGGGATTTTGGATTTTAATCAAACTCAATGCAAAATAGATTTTTTATTCAAAGCCTTCTACAATTCTTTTTATTTCACAGTCTACTTGTGTTCAATAAATGTTACTTCTAGGTGACCTATTGAAGAAATCCGTCTACGACCTTTGTGAACTTGAAGCTTAGTTTCAGTTCTATTTCGTTCACCCCAATATGTTTGATATTATTGTGCATTTATTTGGATTCGAAGTAATTTGATAATATTTATTATACTCAAGTTACTATATTAATGAATAACAATTCCAAGTTTTGTAATATACAGAAAAAGTACTATATTAATGAAAAAAACGTTTATGATTTTGTCAAAAAGTCATTTTTATTAATAAGTTTCCCAAGAGCACAAGAAAAGTATTATAAAGGCATTACCCATATCCATAGAAGAGTATTTTAGATATGTAGGGAGCTAGTTGAGATAATTGATTGCTCTTTTTACAAATTACAAATTCTACGAATCTATGTAATAGTATTTTCTTAGATTTTGCGCGAACATTGATTAATGAATTAAACAAATTTTATTCGGCTTACTATCGCGTTTATTTTGGAATCATCGGAAAAATAACAAAAACATTCAAACCAAAATATACGCGATAGTAAGCCGCATAAAATTTGTTTAATTAATGCAATACATGTTGAGTATATTTTTACCAGATATTTTAGTAAGAAATCCATAAAAAAAACACAATTTACCCGTAAACACCTGTTTCGACTTTTATGTAGCGGTTTTATTAAGCATCATATTCGCTTACTCTGTTGTTTGTATGAGTGGTAAATTATATACCAAGAAAACATATTTAATCTTTCTTATGAAACGAAAACAATTTCATTTCCTTGCGACAAGCGAATTTCCCCCACAAGCGCTTGATATAACAAACCTCAATCTCACAGCTCGTTATTTAAAATATTTATTTTAATATTACGATAAAAGGTTGGGGTGAGAAAAAAATAAAGATTCTTTTAAAAAAACCGTGTTTTAAGCTTGTGCTTTTAATTTGCGCCAAAAATAGATTTTTATTTATTTTACCTCGTTACTTATTATATTAAAAATTTAAAAGATATCTTACAGTTTATATAATTTACGATTATAAATAATTAGGCACGAATTAGAATTTTTATTATTTTATTATTAGAAGCCGAGAGAATGTTTTATAGACCGCCCATTGTCAATTCATAGACATCTTACAGGAAATAATATTAAATAATAGATCTATGTCATATACAGCAATTAATTTTACTATCCAATAAATATTACGAAATACTATAAATATAGTCATAAGAACCGTTGCACTTACTCGTAAGTCAATGACATAAGCCCTATTTATTTATTTTGTTTTGTTTAAGGCTTAGTATTTAATTTATCAGTGTCAAAGTAATTTATGTTCAATGTAAAACCTTGTCAAGTAAAAATGAACATCAAAATGAAAGACGTCAATGTTTTATATCATAAGTTGAGCCGAGAATGAGGTTGATGATAATGGTTTTAGTAAAGAGGCGGAAATACTTAAAAATCTTGGAGAGAACACAAAGAAACACGCGTCACAGCTTTAAATCATTCGTTAGCCTTTCAAATAATTACTGGATAACACTTCCATCATTACACATTAATATTTAGGAAACACACGTTTTATAAATAATTTAAAATTGCACGCCCTGTGACTTGCAGTTGGCAGTCATAAGTCCAATAACCACAATTAGTATTAACTTGTCAAGATTGGAAAAGTTAATAGATATTTAATTCATTTTTAAATTTTACCAAGCCTTTGTGATTATATTATATTTTTAAGATGTGTAGTGTACAGCAGTAATAGTGTGCAGCTAGGTAATTGAAACATGTTAGTTATCATTTGTGTGACTTCTATTTGTAGAAGAATGAACAATGAGCTTGATACTTAGTAGTATTAAATATTGAATTAAGTACTTAGTAATGAACTAAGTACCTATTTATTAAATAATTTATTATTTGTACAAACAAAATGAGATTAATAATTATATAAATGAAGCGAAAAATATTATGAATTCTCTCGAAATAATAAAATATTTTATGGAAATGTAATGAAACAAAGAGCTCTGAGCTTGTGTTTAAATATGTATGCGTTCATTAACTTGCACATATTGAAAAATCAAGCTACTATTAAATTGAGATATTATTTTGAGAGTGTGATCTAGCCAATTTGGAATGAAAGGTTGTATTGTTGAATTTGAAATAAAATGACTCTTTTCAATTTATTCGGGCTATAGCATTTTAATTTATTTTGAAACGAAATGTTTGATGGTGACTATGCAAATCGGCATCCACAAAACCAATGTTGGGAGCTGCGCATTGCATATTACTAATTAATTTGTCATGACGCAGACACAATCCCTTTAAATTGTATTTAAACAATTTGTATAATTGTTGCAAATTATGCGCTTTTTGTATGCTCTATAATGCGATGCAATAGGATCGTGGCCATGTGTTCTTTGTAATAATAGACGAGCTTGCCAACATTATTGTGCAACGTATTTTTTCTTAAGACGCGTTATTTTGCCTGTTGGTAAGTAAGCAAAAGGAAGTCCATGAGCGCCTAGAAGGTAAAAAAAAGATTCAGTTGCCGTCACTATGCCTGCTGGAAGTGCTATTTATTACACACTTCGCCTGAAGGATGGGAAGAACACATAGGCTGGTGAAGCATTCCACTTTAGTAAATCGTTATCGTTAATATAAAATCTAATACTTAATGCCACTTCTGTATTTTACAACATAAAAGAATTATAAATAACTAATATTAATATTACATTACAATAAAAAGTCTGCGTGCCTGCGTGGTCTTGAGGCCAACCCTACAAGTATTATGCAAAGCTTATTAAAATATTTGCCGTATTTAATTTCTCAGGCGTTATATAGTTCTTCTTTGACTCACCATTCACCGCAGTCACGTTATAGGACGCTTTTTGGATTTTTATTAGCCATCTCTCTTTTTTTTATTCAGACACGAGATCTGATCTCGACTTGCCAGATCAAGCAGGACCTCAAGAGCGCCGACGCCTGGAATAATTGTCTTTTTATCTAACTATCGATTGCATTGTAGTCTTTTTTATTGTGGCTTGACATATTTATAACAAGACCACACCTGATGTTAAGCTGGAGAGCACTCCATGAATCCGTGAATTTTACAACTGTAGTGGCAGTCGCTTGCATCCACTATAGGCAGATTGGGCACCAAGTGGCGCTACTTTGTCTCTGCCTATCCCTATGGGAAAAAGCGTGACAATTTGATTGATTGATTGAGAATAATGCAGTTTCATATTAAATATTTATAGCCATATTTTTGTGCCGTCACATCACGCGATGTTCAAAGTGCTTATAATTTCATTTAGTTGATATTTCAATAGCTTTATTTGAGGTTTCAGTGACCGAAATGTGCCGCCATGTTCCTATTTAATGTGTTTATAACTAGTACATTAATACCTGATTGATATGCTAATCTCATCATTATCATAATGTAACTAATCGTTTAACTAATAATGCAAGCATAATTAAGAAAATTTTATCTCAATCAATAAATTTGACGACTGACGTTGCGACCAGTTTTTTACGCGTATTCGCGTAAAAAACGCGTATTCGATTCTCTGTCGAAGCAAATGTATTAAGTATGTATTATTATTATTATTATACATTTCTATACTAAGCTACTAAAGTGCTTGTATCATTGAAACAGGACAACCAAAGTACATATATCAAAAACACATTGGTACTGGTGGGTGGTCTCGAACTCGTGCCCTCCGGTTTGTGTAACTATTGCACTGCTACTACACCACGGTCGCCTTATATTTGTTCGATAGCTTTTATTTGTAATATTTATATTAAACAATGCAAATATTTGTTAATATTAAAAAAGGTGGCGGATATTAGCTTCGGGTTTGGTTGTCAAAGAATGTTCAGTGGTGGCTAGTCTGCTGATCCGGGGTAGTACCACCACTTATAAGTAATTACAGACCGTGAAGTGACTTCGTCGCGTTTCGGGATCAGCTCGATAGTTGCTGGTTTTATCTAGGCCAGCAAAATGGATGTGTTTGTGCAGTTATTTAACTGTAGTAGCAGTTAGTTGCTTCCGTTCTTGGACCGCACTTCAGTTTCACATTTAAAAAAAAAGTAAATTAACATTATATAACGCTTAGAATATCTGTTATAATAAACAAAATGCCAGCGCTAGTCAAGTGTTGGGAACGTATGCATATAGGTAGTCGATTGGAATCGCCAGTGATAGTCCCTGGAGTATAATCGAAGTGTGGCAAACATTCCTATTCCGATTGCGTTGTATTTTTCACAAAACTTTTCGCATTTCTGTTAGAAAGTAGAGCAGTTCAAAAGTTTAAGGTAATTTGCATCTCGCTCGCACGGATCTGAATTACAATGAGCCACGGAAGGCAATTAATACTAGAAGTAGCTTGATTCCGGTTTTAAACTAAGTGCTCTTTTGAATTTTCATTCTGATTAACATTAAATTTTACTTAGCCGTATTAGCTTTCAGTGCCAAAATGAAGCGGTTATGTGAGTAAACACAAAAAAAATTTGTTTAACTTTATTGTTTTAAGCGGAATTTCTACAGTTTCAAACTAGAACGCTTGGAACTTTTATATTAAAGTATTTTTTTGTTAACATTACATTGCGGTTTGCAGTCATATTTTCTTTATTTTAAGCTTAGTTATAATTTAGTGGATGTGGGTCATTCAAGTAAAATCATTTAATTTTATAATAAGTCCACATGTCAGGTAGAAACATTTACCTACAGTAGGGTTTCTTTGATAAAGCTAATTTTCATAAATCTTGATTGTAATCATTGTTTACAGTAGGTACATTAAAAGGCGATTGCCCATTTCAGCGAAACGGTAAGCGAGCCAGCCCTCTGCACACAATGAGATTGCTCCTTTTATTTTCATAATTACCATAATCAGCGTATTTTTATGAGGTGATGAGATTGTTGCATTCTTTTAAGTCAATGTTTGAAATTATTATAAACAATGCATGGAGGCGGTCTTAAAGTCAAAGGTATTTTCTGCCAGTTAAATGATTTGGACGTTAATATCCAATGTAACTTTTTACTCGTATACCGTATTGCGTTTAACAACCAGCTTTAAGTTTTGAAAGAAATACGTGCAAGATATTTTTTATTATTATGAACTATTTAAATAGTTTAATATAAACATTATAATGTGACCTTGTCTAGGGAGTGTGGAATAGCATCGCAAACAAAGAGTCTTCGGTTCAAAATTACTTACTCGTATCTGTGATGGTCTTTGGTCGACCAATTTCTATGATACAAATACGTTTAGTAACAGCATGGAAATGATAACAAATAAAAAAAACATGTTATTGCAAACCACCAGGATTTTGTTATTACTAGGAGAATTGTAACGGACATTTAATCGTGTTTTTAGAAGTTTATGTATATTTTTTATTGCCATATAGTGGGGAAGGGAAAAAAATGTGAGATATTATATTCCATACTGTAAAATAGGCACTTGTATGCAGCTGCAGCGAAGCGTTGACAACACACACTCGCTTCAGCAGGCATGATAAATTACTGCACCAACCAAAGTGGTTACCTACGTATAAACTATAACATTTCATGTTATACATTTGTATTAAAACATCAAGGGATTATGAGTTTTAATTCATTAAAATATGAATTAGAATTGCAGTAACAAATTTATAAATTTACGATCAGTGTTTACCTATATTTGATTACATACACGAGTTCGTATGCAAATATTTATTGCACTGAAATGATAAGTGAGATGTAAGTGTGACAACATAATATATGTGTTGCTCTAAAAACAATACATAAAAAAGTTTTAATTGGAACTTTATGGTACAAACTTTTATTTGGCAATCGCGTTGAATCGTCCAGACTACGACAGTCCATGTAGTATCCAATGTCGTAGTCACTACGCTATACGACTTAAAGTTTTAAGTGTACGAGTACCTACTATTAAAAGAAAGATTTACCTACGATTAGCCTACCTACTTATTAAATCCTAGGTCAAAATATGCTGAAATATTATACAAAATGACAACTTCGATCTTTCTTTAATTACATTTAAAATTTTCATTAGTGAACAATCAATAATATAATATTTGAATCTCGTATAAATTAATTATAAAAATTATACAGAAAATATCACGAGAGCACATCGCGCCCGGATTCGTTCCTCGCTTCCAGTTGACCGGGGTGCACGAAATCTTTTATTCAATTTTAAATACTAATTTATCAGTAATATTAAAAAATGATAATTAAAAAAACTTTGCCAGAAATGCCTATTAAGCCACAGAAAATATAGAATAATTATTCTACTTACTGTGCACAAAATAACATAACTCACAATTAAATACGCTTGCAAAAGCAGTCCATAAATCTATCGAGGTGTTATCTGGATAACGAAAACAACAAATAACGAGGTAGGTTTCTATAAGGAACGGATGTAGTTGCTACAAGTGTAAACTCCCGCTGTGCCCGGTGACAAATAGCTACTATAATGAGAGCTCGCTTCCGTGATGTGGAACAACACCAACATAACTACATGTCAGCATTAACAAAACATTACACATTTTCTTAAATACCAACTAGAATAATAAACTAGGTCAACGGGAATTTTTATTTACAAAGCATAAACTGTGAATAAGTGGCATTCCGGTGCTAACGAGTATGTGAAGGTTATTTGTTTGATATTTAAGCGTTTGAAACTCATTTAAAACGTATACTATATTTTTTACTTGTTAATAAAATTAAAACAGAATAAAAACATATTTATTAACTTATCAAGTTAATAAATATGTTTATTAATTATATTTTGTAATAATTTATAACTGTTATTATATATTTAATTTTGACAGAAAGTTAAATTGCTTGCGCTAGTTACGAGTTTCTCTCTAATTTATATTTAAGAATGTGGAAACAAAAGTTATTTATTTTGATAAATATATATATTTTTATTATTTTATAATACTTTGGGTCTTTATTGTTACATCAATTGTATTTATAGGTATCTCACTAAAACTAATAATATATTTTAGGGCAAGCTCTTTCTTTGCTTACAAATGCAATGAACCATGGCATTTATTTCACCAGTTTTCCGTTCATCTTATTAGGAATTTATAAATACACTCAGGAACACGTGCTATTCCGTGAACCACACGGCCTGCAGCTATATGGTATGAATGGCTTATTTTTATTAACTTAACTCTGACATTTCAGTATTTTAAAATAACTGCAACATTTTTTTTATTGTGACACGACATTTCACTTTGACTTGACTGATGATAAGCAAGAGAGACGACGACTGAAAAAACCGAGTCAGTTCAGGGCTGCCTCAGTCGCCGTCACTATGCCGGCCAAATGTGCTTCTTAACGTATTGCTTGAAGAATCCAAGGTTATATAAATAGGTTATATAATAGATGCAACTTTAATATTGATAAAATTATGCGCAACGTAGACTGCATAGGTATGTCGCCTTCATGTGCTGCAAGCCGTGGGTTTCATCTAGATATAATATTTCTTCATAATGTGCGAGCGGTCGCATAAATTTTCAACATATCTACTTATGGAACGTGCGTTTTAAATCTTTACTGTAAGAACAGAGGGGGTGTTTATCGTGATTGTTATTTACTTAGGGTTGGCAAGTTTATGACGTATTTTGGTATTGTGTTGTAATTCAACATCTAACCTCGACCTGATGCGAAGCAAGGAGTGGCCCAAGAGCGCCGACGACTGATAAAACCGACTTAGTTTACGGTTGTCTCATTCGCCTTTACTATGCTGGCCCTCTGGCTAGTTTATTTACTATACCTTACTATATTGTATATTGTAACTATACCTTGCAACTGAGGACTGTCTTACCAGAACACGTATTCTTGGTATCCTTTAACCTAGGCGGATCCTTCAAGCGATACGTGAAGAAGTACATCTTGCCGGCATATTGACGGTGACTGAAGTAATCGTCAACTGACTCGGTTTTCTTAGTCGTCGGCACTTTTTGACCTCCATCAACAGGCAGGTCAAGGTCACGCGATATAAGTGCAACCCTCGAAAATGTGAACTTCAGTTTTTCATTTTATTCAATTAATATATGCCGACATAGTGACAGCGACAGAAGCAACTCCAAACAGAATTGTTTTTTTTAGTCGTCGCCAACACCAGGCAAGTCAAGGTCAGATATCGAGTCTTAATAATAATAATTTTTAATTTAAAACATATAAAATATGATAAATAAGAATATAATAATATTATTAAAAACTATATCATTATAGTTTGATAAAAAATACTACGATACAATGCGTTAAATTTATCCTATAGATTAAAGTATTTGTTTCTTTTGACTGTCGCTTTTTCGTTTCCGTTTTATCGAGTTTCAAATCACAACGATGCTAAAGAAGTTTTCACTTTAAAAAGTATTACTATGCAGTTAAAATTAAAGTTATACAACGATAATAATAATTGTACCTACTATATCGATTAATTTGATTTTTTACACCTATAGGAATTTGTAATAGCCGTGATGATGGTTATGAAAGAAATGAGATGTTGTATCTAATGTTGTAGCTTATGTTGTATCTTATGTTGTATCTAATGTAGATGCTGCGAGAAGTGATAAAGTACTATTTTGGAAATGTTGACAATAAGGTTACATAAAAATTTTAAATGTTAAATTAAAAGAATAGATGTTTTTATTTACTTTTTATTATACTTATATTACTTTTTATTTACTTTTTCCGCATACTTTAGAGTCACGAGAAGATAGTGCGTGGTTACTAAACAGCATCCGGCAAGTACTAGTATTACTAGTACAACGGCAAGTAATACGTTTTTTTTTCAAATATTCGTACTTAGTTTATTTTTTTCGTCAAATCGTGACAAATGGTGACAAGCGATGCGTGAAGAAGCACCTTTGGCCGGCATAGAGACGGCGACTAGGGCAGTCGTGAACAAACTCGGTTTTCTCAGTCGTCGTTACTCTTGGACTTCCTCTTGCTTATCATCAGGCGGGACGAAGTCAGATGTCGTGTCACAATAAATAAAAAAATACATTTGTACGACATATACATATATTTACATTAATTCAACGTTTTATTCTGTTCCAGTTATGAATTTAAAGAAAAAAGTTTTTAAATAAGTTAGGAATTATTGAAAATTTCTAAAAATAACTGATAAAATCTATAGTAAATATAAAGAAAGGTGTATACAAAACAGTATACAGCTGGCCGTCTTCTACGTCAAGTACATCGTTAGACGAAGAGTTTCTTTTGTCTGAAGGGTTATGAAAGTTGCTTGTTATTTTCGCGCTTTTGTTAGTGACTCCGACAGAGCAGCCTTCTTTTTATTTATTCATTGTTTTTTATATTCAAAAGGCAAAAGTTTGCCGTATGAACTGATAGCTTTCTCCTGTAATTTTATTCGAAGTAGGTACATCTTTATAAAAAGTTTCGATTGCAGTACTTACTAAACTAATATTCAATCTAACCGTTAAATATTAAAAATAAAAGTTATGCAATAAATACTTGCTTTGCTGGGAATTAAACCCGGGACTTTACGCGTAAAATACTGGTGTGCTTACCAGCCACTTGCCGCTTTGGATAGTAACAGATTATTTGTTTTTGTATACATTCCGTTCCTATATATGTGTAACTGTTTCTTAGTGTTTAACTTAGGTAAATCGGAATTGTAAAGAACAAACAATTCTTATTTATACATTGTAGTTACTTTTTTTAAGTGGTAGGAAAGCAGTTGGTGCTCAAACCACCACTTTAAAGTGACTCAATCAGGCGCTGTTCGGATTATCTTGAAAGTTGCTGGTTCTAACTAGCCTAGTATGGCGGACGTTACTACTACTTCATTTAAATACTGTAGTAGCAGTCGCTTTTATTCGTGGAGTGGCCTGGTAGTGTAGACTCCACACACCATGCGGTGTTATTAGGCAAAAAAGAGAAATGTATCATAAACTTCAATTTAATAATATCTATAAAATATTTAAATCACTCTAACCTAAAACATGTTAAACAAAACGAACTATAACAATATATTCCTAAAATATACAATTCTGCGTCAGTTTGCGAGTGAAAAAGATTTCATAGCTCAAAAGTAGAGCGGAGTGCGCGGCGTTAGGTCGTAACTGTGTCTTTGCTTAAAAATTCAATATGGCTAAGCGTACACGGACTGAGGGATATATCACATAGAAGCAATTTGGGCACCTCTCCTCCGAGCACTAAACGTTATTTATGGTAAGCCTTGGCACACTCACTGGATTGCCCACATTGAGTTTCAAAGGATTTCGCAGGTGAGCTAACAAAAAACCTGCCAAGTAATATCGCATTTATGCCAATAGGGGTTTAGATTTTCACCGATTACCCGTTCGCAATGATTTTGCACTTTTTATATACGTGTAATGATTTTTGTTTGTAGGTCCTCTATATTTGCTGTTGAACTTTTGTTATTGCAACTCTACATTCAGACCTCGCCTATAGATCCTATAGCCCTCGTCTAGTGTTAGGATAGAGTGCGGTCCATAAACGGAGTCCACTACCGGTATTATCCCCAAACACACAGACACAAAGCAAATAACTGCCTCACTTTTATATTAAATATCACAAATATATGTTATAAAACAAATATTTGCTCTGACCAAGAATTGAATCCGGCACTCACGGAAACGGTCTGGTATGATAACCAATAACCAAAGCGCCAAGCGGGTCCCTCGTCGGTTTGTACTTTAAGCGTACATAGCAAACTTTAGGTAGGGTATTTTATTGACATGTTTTTGGGCAACCTCTAAATGAAAAAAAAAAAACCTGCTATAATCAGAATTTATTTAGCATGATAATATTCAATTTAATATTTGAAATACAAATATTTTATTGAATATGTTAATAAGTAATTATTTCGGTAATTTCATGACCCAGAAAATGTATTTATGAACAACTAAAAGCACTGAAATATTTTAATTAAATTTAGGCACCAACAACAAAATGGTTTTATGTGGTTTGTACGAGTATCAATGAAATCTAGTTAATCTTAACACCCATTAAATGGAACAATACATTTATTTTGACAACCATTTTACAAAACAAATGTCATTGGGTTGTAATGACATTTTGTAGTATTACAGGGAATTGCAAATGACAAGTCGTGCAATTTTAAATAATAATGGTGATGGTAATTGTGGTAGAATTGTTATCCAATATCACTCCTGCGTAATTTACCACTTTTATTTTAATAATAAAAAGATCATCGAATATGGTCAAGAGTATAAAACCTCTACCACATTGAGATAATGCGTCCCAATTCCTTGCACACACCTGCGTCCTACTTCTTTTGCGTTGTTATTATCGCAGCAGTGTGTAACTTCGTAGCCGTTCTAATACATATTGTGCTAAAAACAGATATTGCAATAACGCATCCGGTATTATCGACCGATAATAACGCGCCTGTACCGTAGAGGCTTTAAAGCTGTGAAACGTGTTTCTTCGTATTCCCTTTAATATTTTTTCCCTTGAAAAAAAATTATAGCTCCGTGTGTACTCGACGCTATAGTTTGGGTGGATTTTTGTTTTTAAAAATACTATAAATAAAAAATACGCTACTTTATTAAAAAGATAGAAGGCTATAAAATGATTGACTATTTTTATAGATAATACATATACATGACGGTCTCATGGGTCGTGAGTACCCAAGGCCAGGACATAGTTCCGACAGTGTCGCAACGACAAAGTCATAAATATTTTGCAGTTCTAACTAGACTTTAAAAGTGTTCATATGATTAACAGTCGTCACCGTTGTTGTTGTAACAAACTTGCGCCCAAGCGACAGCTACACGACATTATTGCCGCTAAATTGTTGGCACTATGCACCTGGCCATACTAAAACGTGGCGGCAACTGGTCATTCTAAAAGATTTATTTTACAATTAGAGTCTGTCTAAGCCTAAATGACGCGCCCACCACTGCATTTAAGCACACGTGCGATTATAAAATATGAATGCAACACACTAAAAATGCAATTGTAATTGGTCATTCAGTTGCTGGTTAGACTCAAAAGGAGGAGCAAGTTGATGAAATATAGTAGTATAGTTAGTAATATTTGCATTCACACTAAATGCAAATATTATAAATAAACTAATGAAGTGGAGGGGCGCGTCATTTATAGTTAGACAAGCTATAACGTGGCATATTAACTCCCCTTGCCTGATGCTCAGCAAGACGAGGTCAAGGAGTGCCGACTACTAAAAATACCGACGCAATATGCTGGCCAAAGGTGCATTTTTACGCATCGCTTGAAGGATCCAAGGTATAAGATGGGGAGAACACATGGGCTGGCAAAGCATTCCACTTGTTAATAGAAAACGATGCGCCGACCAATTTAGTTTGACTATAAAAGCATAAAAGTGTAAAATTGCTTAAATCAAATTTCTAAAGGAATATTTCAATTATGTACGGTTTGATTTGCAAACTAAATTTATTTCAGACCACAAGGGCGTGTTGTAAGTTATGTTAGAATCTGTGCTGAGAGTGTTAATATCAAATGTACAATACTTACATTCTATATATGTATTAAGATTTCTGGATCTGTTTGAGTTAATAATTATCTGTAGAGTTGTTTCATGTTCTCAAACGTACGTGAGTGTGTGGTGGGGGTAACAAATCGACATTGCTACACGAGCTCGCCCCTGAGATAACTAACCGACTGTTATTTTTCAAGTTTTGAGACGTATCTCGAAATTGCAAAAGGTTTCATCTCCATTTTCGTTGCATTTGCCAAGAGATTTATTTCTGTGGTTACAGATAGATATTTTAGATAGTCGTTCGTAGCAATTGAAAATGTGTTTTTTATGGATTAACTCGAAGACTCGTCGGCAATGGATGTATGTGCAAAAATGAAGAAAAAGAAACGTATTGAATTAAGCTGGGACATATTTTTACAAGAACGTTGAACATGTCCGTTTAATCTCTTTCGTCTAGAGTTAATAACATTTTCTATCACTGTCGTAAAACAGAATTAACTTGGAAAACAAAATTTTGTAGAACTTGATCCTCTGTGAATGATTATTAGTTCTCGAAAATTATTTCTTAAAACTAAGTTATTTTATGATTAAAAATAACAAAACTTTATCTTAGCTATTCATCTAGATCTTGATTCAAATATATTTTTCAAAGGAGTTAAGCTAACATTTCAAAATCCAAGTTCAATACGATTATAATAGGACGTTCTGAACTAAATTACTGTTATTAGTATCTTTAATTAGAGACAATTATTTATTCTAAAGGTGCCTTTCATATCACTTTCAGACGTCCGAATGAGCCTTTTGCACACTAATCATCTAAGCACTCTCTATTATAAACTGATTTATTTTTGTCTGTAGATAATAATCCCGTCTTGTAATTCAAAGCTACAAGCTCAAATATATCTACAAATAAAGTTAATTTGAATCTTCATATTTAATTATATCAGACCCTAATTAAGGTCGTAATACGAATAAGATTTATATAATTAGGGCTCAAGTTACAAGCATATTTACTATTTATTATTTAATTTAGTGACGTCGTTTAATTTTATTTTTCGGTCGTAGGCGCTTCTGGACTTCCTCTTGTTTAGCATCAGGTAAATTAAATACAGATGTTGAGTCTGAAAAATAATTATGAATATTATTATTTTATACATTGTATTTGAAATTATTGAAATTAAGTTGCATTAGTAGGTCAATGGAATAACAGATATAATCAATTATATTATAAATAAATAATTATGTAATCAGAATTTTAGGAAATTATTTCTATTGTGTTACAGACATAACAAACCCATAAACAAATAATTTATTTCTCTTTCAAATTGTGACTTTGGCAATTTACGCGGCAACCCTTTACTTTGATTCTTTCCCCTTTGTCCGGCAATAAGACAATTGTTTCACTAACAAATAAATTAATGAACATAATAATTTCTATTCAAATAAATTTGGTACATTGAAATTGCTTTCATGTTTTTCACAACATCCTTCAAAACATTAACAAGAGCCTTAATTAAATTTCATGCTCTAACTAAATACTTGTCAAACTTAATTAACTACGAGTAATATTCAATTAGCGAGAGATGTAATTAAAATTTGACAAACTACTCTACAAAATAGTAACATTTTATAATTAATAATTATAAATTAATCACACAAACATTAATAAATGAACTATTTTTTGAGTATCGCACTTTGTAATAAAGCACTTTGTATGCTTTTAGACTAGGTGAACAAGGTCACCATATCTTTATGTAGAGATAAATAAATAGCAAAATACGACTTATTTTACTTAGTTATACGGCTGCTTTTGCGTTTAAGTAGCGCATACGCAACGTTAATGCAACGTATAACGTTTCTGCCACGAATAAACACAACAAATACGTTGCGGCTGCGCTGCGCTCACTGGTGTGTGCTCAGTGCGTAACTGCTCATAGTAAGTTATTGGCTTTGTTGTAAAGGTTCTCTCATAAGTGGAACAAGAGAATCAAGAGTTAGGACGCAATGCTTCTTCGTCTGAAATCTGCATTTCACGTTCACTTTTTACTATAAAAAGTTACAGTTGTTACGTTTATTGAATCGTTGTACAATTGCAACGTGTACGTTGCGTGTAAGCGCTACTCGTGTGAAAGAAGCCTTAAACTAAACCCTTGACCTTAAATTAGATAAAAAGGTAATGTAATCGTAATGGGTTTGCTTATACGTATCAAATCAAGCTTATAAACACGTAAACCTCTGTGAATTTAAGATCCCCATCCTGGTTTATATCCCAACTTTTATTTATAAATCCTTTTAGTCAATCTCCTTTCACTCATCATTTTTATTTACCAAATAACATATATGTTTAATCATCGTTACTTCATCTTATTTAATTTCATTTCACGAAATAGAAACATTTTATAAATTTAAATTGTAAATTAATCAAAAGCTTAAAACAATCTCAGATGCTTTCCATAGAAAAGCCACATCACTGGGGTTTAGGTCACAGACTACATGTTGCTAGAGACTCCATACTTTTGATTTAAATTACTAAATTACATTACACAAACGGGAAAATACACAAGTGTGTGTTGCGCTTATTATATGCCAAGCGGAGTTGCGCTTCTAAAGTATGTAGTCTGTGTGTTGTAGTCTACCAATTAATCCAGAGCCTGCAACCATATTTAGGTCTCTGGTTCATTGAGATGGGCGTCCTAAAGTTACGCTACCCACTGTGTACATTGTTCATTAATAATTCGCCTTTCAAGGAGTGATTTAGGAATAATTTACAATTTATAGTTGCTTTGATAAATGTGCTACCTTCTTCTTAGTATACTGACAGTAGACAAATAACACCCAAGATTACTTTAATAAATTACTTTGTTTAAAGAATACTATAATGACATTTAGGTATGCCTGAGTGTCTGTAGAGACATTAGGTATCATTTTAATTCTTAAAACTATCCGTTAGTCAATTCTTTAAATTGTCACGCCTTTTTTCCACAGGGATAGGCAGAGACAATAGAGCGCCACTTGCCACGTTATCATAGAGTTTGTATGAAGACAGTTGTCGATATGAGTGAAGCGAGAGATCAGTGTCAGGAACGTAAAACGTGGCGATCCATTGTCTCTATAAGTATGTCCTTGTGTGTCAGTTAGACATGAGGGACAATTAGATAGGTCTGGTTGTTTTTTTAATTATAAATCTTTCTATTTATTAAGTAAGTATGTCTAACGCTCGGTTCCTATGTCTGTCAAACGGATCCTTTTTGATACGAACAGTCAATCTACAAGCCGTAATTATCTACCAGCCGTAGATAACCGTTTCTATAAAACACTACTCTTAAGTCAAGGTACCGACAACGACGAGCATAACGTATGAAGAAAACATGTGTTTTTTTTAATATTATGTTTCAAACGTCAATGAATTGGTAATAGAATAGAAGTGAATGGTTACTGTTAGCGATGACGGATTGTTTATTAAAGGAACCGGACATTAGTGGCAATAAAATGGTGTGGATAATCTTGGAAATACCTTGCTCGTTAGTGACCATGATAATGTCACGTTTAATACTTTAGTTCAAGCAAGTATAAATAAAAATAAATGCACAAAAACACTATATTAAGAGCGTGTCCCGAATAATGTTCAAATATTGTTCAAGAAACATTGTTTTTATTTACTTAAGAAGGAAGAACCGTTTTATTTAAATCTCGATTCTATTTAAAAAGCCTATATTACTCAGGTGTTTTATTTAAGAATTTTATGTTTTTAAATACTACTCATTTCACTCATCAAGAACTGTAAGAGGACCAAGCAGGTCTAAAAGGTCTGGGTACCTTAATCATGTCTGATTAAACATACTTATTAAAAAAAAATACTTATTTTAAAAAGCCTTTTGAAATTTGTTAAAAAATAATTGTATTATCAAAATAAATTTTTGTGCACCATAAAAAAGACTTAATGTGCTAAATTAGTTGTATTATAGTCTTACAAATAAAAAAGTATGAATTCCAAATATACAATTTGAAAAAAATAAAAATGGTCTCCTTTTAGTTAATATTTAAGTACTTACATTAATTCTGCTAGTATTTCTTATTAAATCTATAAATAACCGAGTCTCTATTGCGTAGGTATATACATTATAGGAGGCACCATCTGTTCGCGCGCTCAATATTATTCCTAATCAACGAAAAGCTCTTACACAGTCGCAATAATACAAATGGCAACAAGCTCTGAATGGAACTGTGGTCTGTTTACTCGTGTGTAGTGAATGCATAGTAATGCATCAGTAGATTGCTTACACTTAACTATTATACAATCTATTACCTACTTTATGAATTACAAATGAAAATTGGATAGCAAAGTTCACACTATGTACTTAAGCATGTGTGCATTTTATTTATTATAACTCGACATCTTATCTCGACCTGCCTGATGGTAAGCATTATGGAGATCCAAGAGTGCCGATGACTAAAAAAAAACAAGTCAGTCCACGGCTGCCACAGTCGCCGTCACTATGCCGGTCATTTTTTCAACTGCAAAGTGGAGTTAACAGACAATATGGGAAATGGACGCAGCAGGACAAGACTGTACTATTAGAAGATAACATAAAATAATTTCGACACGTGCAATAGTTTAGTTGTCAGAGCGGTCGGTATTTCACAACAGTCACCGGGTTCAATTTCAGATCGCAGCTGACCGAAGTTCATGCGTGATATTTTAATTTAATTTTCATGTCTAATTTATATATTTATAGTACTAGCAGAGGAAAATGCAACTTTTAATTATAATTTATATTTTAATCTTCTTTTTATATCTACTAAATCGGAGACAAACCTGGGTTGCCTAGTGCTCATAATCGTAGAGCTTGTATGAAGAAAATTGTTGATGTGAGGGAAGCGAGTGAGTTGTGTCAGGATCGTGGCAATTGGCGCTCCACTGTCTCTGCCTATCCCTGTGGGGAAAAGGCGAGACAATTTTATTGATGAATTATTTTATTGGTCTTTTTTCATAATAATAGTGAGTATTCCAAAACATATGTTAAGTACTCTTAGGCCGGCATGACCGCGACTGAGGCAGCCGGGAACTAACTCGGTTTTTTCAGTCGTTGTCACTCTTGGACCTCCTCTTGCATATCACCAGGGGGGTCGAGGTCGAATGTCGAGTCATAATTTAAAAAAAAGAACTATTTATGTTATTATAAAACAATAGTAGAAGTAAATATTTTTTAATTTATGAATATTAAAAACGATAAAAAGTTTTCTTGCGAAGTTGCTCGGCAGGATATTTGTTTTGCCCTATTACTACTGCCGCGGTGCAGTCTCTTGATTAACTGCCCGTCTCATCTTCATTGAATAATGTACTTAATAAAACAATTTTCATTATAAAACATTTTACTATGACCATCTTTTATGATTGAAATTTATTTTCTTGAAAGCTTTTAGTTGTTCGTTTAAAACTGCCAACCGTAAACTGAGTTAGTTTTTTCAGTCGTTGGCGCTCTTAGGCAAGTCGCAGTCAAATGTAGAATCACAATTAAAACAATGAGAGGTAGACGACAGGCGTGGACGAACGGTAAGCGATTGGTTTGTTGCGCGCATAGTCACGGGTTCGATTCCCGGTCAGAGCAAATATTTGTTTCATAGCTTTTAGTTTTTAGCTTTTATTGCAAATATTTGTTAATAAAAAAAGCGGATATTTGCTTCGGGTCTGGTTATCAAAGGCAGTGGTACCCAGTCTACCGATCCGAGGTAGTACCACCACCTACAAGTATACAGACCGTGAAGTGATTTGGTCACGTTTCGGGATTAGCTTGTAAGTTGCCGGCATAGTTGTAGACATTGAATTGTAGTAGCAGTGACATCCATTAATGGACCACACTTTAGCCTAAGCTGGGTGTTGTCATATGTCGAGTCACAATAAAAAAAAGGCAGTAGTGCCCAGACTGCCGATCGGGGACCAGTGGCGTAGCGTGGCGAAGCGAAGGGGGTGACCCGCCCGGGGCGGCAAAATAAAAAAAAAATATAATAAATCGTTAAAATTTGTACCTGAAATTCACATTTTTGTTGTACCTATGATTAAACTCCTAAATAAGGGGGCGGCAAATTCTTTTTCAATAAGATAAGATTCAATAAGATGTAGCGTCAGAATAAACCGAGAGAAAGCAATGACAACAGAGGTGTGAAAGTTAACGCATAAACCTTTATATTAATAAGCAGAAGTACAAAAACCTACAATGTTAAGGCATGCATCATTAAAACGAAACTTTACCGGTAAAGGTTGGAACTTTACACATTTCTGAAGCCGCAGGAAACATGTTCGCTTTAATAGTAGCCGAATATGTTACTGTGGCGAAACAAACGAATGACTATGTTTTACTGCACTTGGGCGATGAAATATTACACATCTGGAGCTACTGCTTATAACTTTTACTTTATGGCGGTCGTATTTTCTGTGAACAGATTTAAGGTTTTAAAGTTTTTGAGTTGTACTTCAACTAACCGGGCCTAGTATAACAAGTTAAAATTGCTTTAAATCATCTTATAATTTCGTATGGACAATTTAGAAAATTGGATTGGTTAGGAGAAATATTGGTTAAAGATAAATGAAGCATAAGAAATTTTGGTACAAAAATTGATGCACATCACTCACCTTATCAAGAACAAGTCGATAAACTGCACGCTCTGCGAATATCAAGTAGGGTATACCGAAAGATCTTACGTCAGCCCCTCACATAAATTTATAATCAAGCGAGCCTCCCCAAAATTAAATTAAATTATACCTGCCAGTGAAAACTTTGGCAAAACATTTACATTTCCCTGCTTGAAAAACGTCGTAATTCATCGACTCAATTTCACAATTACAAACGGGGAGTTAATTTATAATTCTAAATAGTATTTTACACTGAAACACTCGTGTTAGTATTTTATATTGTATATTTAAATTATATTAAACAAAATTTGAAAAATATATATTATTAAATTGGTTTACATTGTGATAAAAAACAGAACACACTAGGTATTCTGTGAGGACTTACTGTAGGAGTGAATTAAACAGTAACTTTATTCATCGGTAATGTTATTACGTTATTTTATCGAGCCACATCACTCGAAGAACCGACAACCGATGGGGAAGAAAGGTTCTAGAGTGGAGACCACGAACCGGAAGACGCAGCGTCGATAGGCCTCCCACTAGGTGGACTGACGACATAGTGAAAGTCACGGGTAACCGGTGGATGCAACTGGCATCTTGTCGTCCGGAATGGCGTTCTAAGGGGGAGACCTATGTTCAGCAGTCGACGCCTTCTGGCTGATGATGATGATGATGATGATATTTTATTTGGGATCATTATTAAACACTAATAGATAGAAACATCTAAACAAATATGTATCATGATCTTGATATAACTCTCTCGCATATATTTATTTAATATTTATATAATTACCTTATGATAAAAGTCCCAAAATAATAAGTACGGTTTTAAAATTGAATCTATTTATTATTATAAAAGTCAGTTAAGCAGAAAGATAATAAAGTGTCTCATCGCTGTGAATATAACAAGTAATAATGTTTCCCGAGGAGGACGGATGAATTCCATTCAAGGAACTCTTCTCGTAACGACCTTTTATTAAGTTTTTTAAAATTGCATCTTACATAGGATCCAAAGTATTCTTCCAGCCATCATGCTCTTTGAAAAGTTTAAATTTTAATTAAAAGACTCTTTTGCGTGCTACGAAACGACTCCAATTAAAACTATGTCTTCTACCGAGGACTAGAGCATAAAAGAGTTGAGAGGTCGGCAAAAAAGCACTGGATAATTGCTCGCTAAGAACTGCTTAATTGTGGCTTGTCAATTTTCAAATGTAATTATTACAACTGTTTGCATTCTTTTACACTTTCTTTTAATTCTAATTGCATAGATGGCGTTAAATATCCAAAAGTTTACCTGTAATAAAATAATATACATATTTTAGTTATTTATTTTAAAACTTTGTCCACTATGTACAAAGGTATAACTAATACCCGATAACCTTGGAGACCAATAGAAAGGTCAATCAATCAATATTGGTCAATCACGTTTAATATAATACAGTATATTTATACGAAACTAATAAACAAGTTTGTATCATACAGATTACACATAAACTGATCAACTGCACATAAATAATTCAGCACTAAAATATTATTCTCTTGTAAACAACCTAAATCGGAAAAAAAATACATTAAAACAATATTATAATTAAACTAAATAAAAAAGACAACAATAAAAAAGTGGAACAAAATTCTGCGTAAAAGTCTAACTAGGAATCATTTTGAATGACACTATGCAGACCGAATGAACGGGGGACGTTGAAGCGCGGACCGAGACGTGCCCGATGCGTCTGGATGAAGAATAGAAATGAAGTAGAGATGCATTTGAATACATTGAATAAAATATCGTTTCTAGTTAAACTTCTTTGTAATGTAGATTGCGAAACTGATAATTTAAGTTCAATGTATTTGTAAAAGCTTTCGTCTACAGATGGCGAAGATAAGGTTTTAATAAATTGAATGTTCTTCGTACGCCCTTAGTATTTAGAATGAATTGAATTGGGTTCTAAATGCCTTTAAAAATAGGAAAGGGTATTATTTAATTTTTTAAAATTTTTTTGTAACTCGACAATGATGTTAAGCTAAAGTGCAGTCAATGAATAGAGGTGACTGCTACTACTAGTTCAGGAGCTCATCACGTTGCGATTCGAATTCTAAAGGCTACCGCATTAGAGGATATGTCTTCCTGGCAGATATCCCTGGGAAGTGTCAAATTAGTTTATGAGAAAAGTTAACTTGATTGTTTTATGTAGTACATATAGCAATATTAAGTGTCAGTAGCACAGACATATCGAACCGTTCGCTTTTAAAAATAAAATAAAATGTATTAGAAAATAAGATGTGAGTTTCTCTACAGATTTTTTTAAACAATACAGTAGCATCTCATACGAAATTTTGCTGCACCATGAAAGCGTTACGTGATTTCGTGTAGATTTCCGCTTTATAACGAGAACAGCCAGCGCAGTTTTGCCAAATTACTTGACATTCCCGAAACTGGTTGAGAAACTTTTTCGTGTTGCAAGTGATGCATTGTATTCATAACCGGTAGCATAATGTTAGTAGTTTCTAACTCTTTAAAATTTGTATTGTTTTGGCCGGTTCATTCTGAACATGTTTTGGACTATACGTTTATTAGAAGTTTTTATTTGTTGACTTAATTAAATAGTGTTTACGCAGAAAATTGTCATAGACAGCGCTTTACCTTTTTGTAAACTAATTAATTTATTAGTGTCTGGGGCACTGGACACCAATATGTATTATTTCTTAGTTAATTAAATTAAAACAAATAGTCTAATAATAGAAATTAGAGAGAGTTGTGTCAGGATTGTGGCATGTAACGCTCGATTGTCACTGCCTATCCCTGTGAAAAAAAGCGTGACAATTTAATTATTTGAATTATTTCTTAGGTTAAGCTTGAAAGCATATTACGTCATAATGTCTCTAAATTTTTTTTACAATTTATTTATTAAGACTAGATTAGCGATGCGACTGAGGTACATTTAATCGACAAGTAGAATGCTTTGCCAGCCCATGTGTTCTCTCCATCCTATAACCTTGGATCCTTCAAGCGATGCGTGAAAAAGCACCGTTGGCCGGCATAGTGACGGCCCACCATGAACTAACTTGGTAGTTTCAGTCGTCGTCACTCTTGGATCTCCTCTTGCTTATCATCAGGTCGGTCGAGGTCAAATGTCGTGTCCCAATAATTAAAAAAAAAAGCTTTGAACACTATCGGTTACTTTAAATTTATATAGTATGCAAACTGTAACCATTTTTTTTTTAAATTGTAGATCGACGTAGGACTCGCCTGATGTTAAGCGTGAGTGCGGTTTATAAATGGAGGCGAATGCTACTGCAGTTAAATAACTGGAAGCAGCAGTCGCATCCACTATATCGGCTTAGTTGGAACCGGCAACTTAAAAGCTAATCCCAAAACGGGACTAAGTTACTTCAAAGTCCGTAGTACTCTATGCCACCGAACCTGCTGAACTGTTAAATATTTTTGTAATTCTTTAAAGTATAAAAAAACTCATTATGAGAAAACTAGTGAGAGAAACAAAATATGCACATGTGTGCGGCTTTTGGATTACGATTGTCAAATCTAATTTAGGAACGGTTCCAAAAAGGTTCCAAAAATGTTAATTATAAAACTCATCAGGTAATTAGTTTTTCTCGAGACATCGATTTTCTTTCCTAACTGCTAATTTATACTTTGTTCTAAGACGCAACACTGTAGTATAAAGTTTCAAGTAAGAAAGTTTGGTAGGAAATGCTTGTTTTACGGCCTGACCAGCAGGTAACGTGACACTCGGGAACGTCCTTCCTATTTTATCTTAAGCTAGAAACTTAAATAACTAACATTCATTATTAACAAGTAATGGTAGCAATAGAAGACTTTAAAAGGTTGCGGGGGCATCACCTAAGCCTTTAATATTTAAATTTATACCCATGTAAAATATAGGATGCATTTTCTTACAATTTATTAGGCAATTTGTCCTGATACTTTTTTTAAATTTATTATATGCGATTTTAAAGTTATTTAGGTAAAGAGTTTGAGAAGAGTTTTGTCGGAATCGTATTATTTTTTTATTGTGACTCAACATTTGACTGACATGCCTGATAGTAAGCAAGGGAGGTCCAATAGTACCAACGACTGAAAAAACCGACTCAGTTCACAGTTCCTTTATTTTCTACTCACTAATTTTTAAAATTATTTATTTATTTTATTTTGGTCAGTATTAATATTCTTTAGTATGACTTTTCTAAAAAAGCAGAGGTTCGCCTATAGAGCTTGTATAAAATGTAGATAAAAAAGCGAGAGAGTTGTGTCAGGTTCGTGGATAGTGACGTTATGTTGTCTATGTGGGCGTTGGGATGTGATATTTTTATTTCTTTTCATAAAATTTTACCAAACTATCTACTGTTTTATAAACGTAAAGATGTAACTGGGACAAATAAAGTCAAATCGTAACCTATTTAAATATCACAAATCTTAAAAATCAATGCGCAAAAATCATTCAAATATCTAGAGAAATGTAAACGAACGTTTCAATGGACTCAAAATGGCAGCTTCTAAAGGTCCCCCACCAAATGCAAATGGAATATTCGTGTACTTGGCGATTAGGGGCACCACTTCAACTCTGTTCGGGAATCGTTACAACCCGGATAAGCTGAGTTGTGCCTGTGCGGTTTACCAACAGGTCTAATCTACTTCTATTTTTAATTCAGTAAGGTTACGTTTTGATTCATAATTTTACTTATTCATAAATAGATAACGCAAACAATTCAATTGTATCTTTATTTTTTATCTTAGACACTACTCCTTCGTTCGGCATTACTTTGGACTTAAAAAATAGAAGGAGCCCTAAAATAGCTACAAAACACAACCGTTTATACTATTTTCACTTATGGCATTAAATAGAAGTTAGAAGGAGATGAATATACATTTTTACATTCGTAATTTAGAAGGTTGTCACTAGTTTTAATGATCATTTGACAACCTAATTTGACAGAATAACAAATGACATTAAAATACTTAAGAAAAGGATGACGGAACAATTATGCCGCTACTCTTACTACCACGTGACTTTTAATTAAGCAGTATTAAAAGTTAACCACAATTATAAGGGTTGTAATTGCAAAAAGTAGTGACAACCTTTGAAAGAAAGGAATTGAAGTACAAGTAGTTGTCTATTTTAGTCATAGTATAAATGAGATAAATAACACTGAACTAGTTCTTATTTTAGCACTGATTCTATTCTTTCCATATTCTTAGGGCATGACAGTGTTTTCGAGCCTAATTTTGACATCCAATGGATCAATGAAAAAGCTGCGCTCTTCAAACGTAATTACTAATTTATACGAAACTTCAGGAACGGTTAAAACGTCAAAATGGCCATCATAGCGTGCTGGTATAGCTTGTAGTACTATTGTGTCCTTTTGAACACTTTTGAACACTGAAAGTTTAAGGGAAATTTATTATATCAAAACATAATTCCAATAGCTAGTGTATTTTTGTTTTTTATATTCTGTAATAGTTAAAACGCAATAAATAACTTTGTTACATATTGAGTTTTTATGCATTCTAAATAAATTGTAGTTACATGAATACTGCTTCTATATGCCATCCCATATACAATAGAATATAAATCGTGAGGTTTTTTGTGTGGATCGACCATATGACAGCATTCCGCCTAATGTAAATTATTGTAATAATCGAAGGAGCTAGTTAAAACCGGCAACTTATAAGCTAGTCCCGAAATTCACTTTACGGTCTGTATACTTGTAAGTGGTGGTGTTAAGTGGCGGATCGGTAGACTGTACACCACTGTCTGCCACATTTTGACAACCAGACCTGGAGCAATTATTTTTTAAAAGAATTATGTTATGTTAGAATTGAGGGAAGTGGCGCTCCATTGTCTTTGCCTTTATTGATATCAGTTTCATAAGAAAAATAGGTAAAATGCAATAAAATTGATTTAAGACCTTCAAAGTGTTAAAATTTTAATTTTAGTAAACTACAAATAATAATATAATTATGAATAAAGCTATACGCAAGGTACTCATATTGAATTTAAAAGTATTCCGTAAAGAATGACGATGGCAGATTTTTCATGAAAAAGGTCGCACATAACTCTTCGTTTTCCTTTTATTTTTATCACTTTTAAGTAGAAAAAGTTAACCTACAAAAAGTAAAATCTAATTTAGGTTTAAGTGTTCGTAAAATATTGAAGATCCAACCTTCCTGGAGCGAGATGCGAGATCGCCGTGTCTGGAGGATATTAAAAATTTCATAACACTAACTTGTGTAGATTTAGTGCAACTTCATAGACTTTACAAGTATATGTGTTCCTTCGTGAGTAAATAACCCTGTTGAATAAAATAGTACACTTTAAAATTGCACATTTACTCCGAGCTTGTCTGTGTAACATTTTTATAAGTCGCTTAAACTTTTTCAGTTTAAATAACCCAGCTAATAGTATAGAAAAATATAATTGAATTACCAAATTGATCGCCACTTTTTGCCAAACCCTCTTATGCACATTTTAGTTTACCTAAAACAAAGCTAGATACTTGGCAAGTTGAAAGATATTTTAAAATGTAAGTATTTAATTATTATTAATATTATTATTATTTTATTGTGACTCGATATTGACAGCACCCCGCTTGATATTAAGCCGAAGTGTGGTTGTACTACTCACAGTTATTGAATTGTAGTAGCAGTGACATTCATTCATGGACCACACTTTGGCTTAACATCAAGCGGGGTGCTGTCATATGTCGTGTCACAATAATATATTATATATATATATATATATATATATATATATATATATATATATATATAAATTTGATATATATATTCCTGGGAATGATTTATTAATTACTAAGTATCCTATCTTACGCAACTCGTGTTATGAATAACTTATCAAACAACTTCGAACTAATCCTAAATTTTTGTCCTAAAATGAATATTAATAAACTGTCTTGAATCAATTTGTGATTTTAATTAAAATTAATAAAACAAAACTTATATAAATACTTAACTTGTATAAGTTTTTGATTAAAACAATTTCCTTAAGTTTGTTTTGAATTATTTTAATACAGTATATACCGCATACAGACCGTGAAGTAATTTGGTCGCGTTTCGGGATCAGCTTGTAAGTTGCGGGTTCCAACTAGGCCGGCATAAAGGATGTGATTGCTACTTACAGTTATTGAATTGTCGTAGCGGTAACATCCATTCAGGGACCACACTCCAGCTTAACATCAAGCGGGGTGCTACCAAATGTCGACTCACCATAAAAAATATAAAAAATAAAAATTTAAGGAGGAATATTCAATTATTATTTTTCTAAGCATTTGGTACCTTAATACAAAACAAATACAATTTAAAGCTCACACTACCATATTATTATTGTGGATGTGAAAGAAGTGAGAGAGTTGTACTCGTATCTAGATCGTAGAAAATGGCGCTTCATTCATAAAGGGATTCAAAAGGATCTCTTTAGGTATTGAGTTATATCATTAATATGCAGTAGGTTCATTATAGTTAAATATAATATGTAATTTTATACAAAACTAGTATATCATGAAAAATTCACTAGTAACCATCTCTATGTAGCGTTCGAGAGGAACGGTTGTATGCATTTGGACAACCACACAACTAATTACATCTCAAATACGAGTAATAGGTATACAATATTAAACTTTCTTATCTAGCCTTAGAGTCGAAAATTGTTTATTAATTGTGTAATGAAGAGTGTTGTTATGTGTGTATAGCCGGTCGTAATTCCATTAATGCCGCGAATACATCACGCTCGAGGCACCTCGCGCTCGCTCGAGTCGTTGGCGTGGATTTACTGCCAACGCTAAATGAAAGGGCTAGGTCGAGAGACGAATCTGCTATGTATTTTTGACGCTGTGTAAAAACGAATATGCATTGGATTCGTGGAATAGTGAAAATTACAGACGTCCTTTCAGCTTTTGTCAAAGGAATTCATCAAATATTTTAAATGCAAACACGGCTTTGTGAAAGATGCGATGGGTTTCGTAAATAATGATAAATAGACAAAAAAAAAACCATTTTTTTTAAAATCAGTTTTTATTTACACATCGCACAAAGTCTATTTTATAAAAACCTTTTATTCAGACAATGTATATAGTCCAAATAGAATTTTGCTAGTAACTACAATCTCAATCGTTCTTTTTTTTAATTGAGGGCGAACACACGATAGTTGTTATGCTGGAATGCAGTCAATGAATAGAGGCGACTGCTACTACAGTTAAATAATTGCAAGATGCAGTTGAATCCACTATGCCGGCCTCATTAGAGCCGGAGCGTTTGGTTCGTTTATTTTCTCAAGACTAATTAATTATACTCAAGAACATTAAACATTTAAAATAGATTTAAAATTCTTTTTAATAATTAATTAAACATAAGGTTTTTTTATTGAGATACGACATCTTACGTGGACTTGCCCAATGGTAAGCAAGGTAAGAGAGCGCCGATGACTGAAAAAACCGTTTTATTTGAGAATTGCCTCATTTGCCTTCACTATGGCAGCCCTAGCCGGGGTGATATGACTTCTCAATAAATATGCCCATGTGTTCTCTCCATCCTATGACTTTGGATCCTTCAAGCGATGCGATTTTTTCAGTCCTCGTGACGTGACGGGTCGAGGTCAAATGTCGTGTCATAATAATAAAAAATAGGTTTTATCTCGCAGTTTATAACATTATTATTTTCAAACTTTAAAAGCGATATGCAGAGAGTTGAGTCACATGCCAAGTCAACTAAACCAGGTTGTACTTTCATGTCAAGTGACTTAGTAACGTTTCCGGACTTCAGCTAGGTCGGCATAGTAGATGCGATTACAGCTTGCAGACATTTATCTGTCGCAGCAGCTAAATGGGGTCGGACGTTAGGTTTTTGGATTCTGTTTATATTTATTTTAAATAAATACCTAGTTCTTTTCTTATTTCCTTTTTAAGTGTTGAAAACAGAGCCAGTCTCTTGTTTTTACCATATATGTCAACCGCTAAAATGACTAAAAAACCTAAAGAGCATATTGTATAATTCTCTCATTTTCCACTCCGTTAATATTTTTCACATTTCCTGCAGCCAGTAATTGGTTTAGTATGGTAATTCGCGACACGTTCCCGGTTTTGTTTTTATATTTAATCTTCTGACTTAACCGTTGCAGATTGAGAGCCTTTCGAAGTAAATATTCAACGTTTATATTTAATACAAATTGAATTGCCTTTTTTATAATACTTTATGAGATAAATCACATCATATTTCTATTTTATTAGTAGACAACACTTGTAATTCCTACAGCCCCGCCCACAGGTAGAAACAACAGAGTTTCCACCTTCCACGATCCTAACACAACGCTCTCGCTTCCTTTACATCCACAATTTTCTTCATATAAGCTTTATGATGTGGATTCTTGTTGATGAATTTGCTTCGCAATAATCAATCTTTATATACTTATATATTTTTTGTTGAAAACATTTACACACAGTTTATTATAATACAATACTTTTCTTTATTTTTTATTGTGACTCAGACATGGCGGCTCTGTGCGTCCTCTATCGCCTATACCACGGAGAATGTTCCGAGAAGCTCTTTAATCTTGTTCCTACCTCATCTTTTCACTCCCGTAATACCCGCACAGGTCGGGGAAAGCATCCGCATTTTATCGACCGAATCGGCAGTGGAACTAAAAAGTTCAGTGCGTCTTTTCTTTGTAGATCAATCGACAAGTGGAATGCTTTGCCTGCCCATGTGTTCTCTCCATCCTATGACCTTGAATCCTTTAAGCGATGCGTGAAGAAGCACCTTTGGGCGGCATAGTGATGGCGACTGAGGCAGCCGTGAACAAACCCGGTTTTCTCAGTTATCGTCACTCTTGGACCTCCTCTTGCTTATCATCAGGCGGGACGAGGTCAGATGTCGTGTCACAATAAAATAAAATAAAACTCGAAATATGCCAGCGCCCAGCTTAATGTTAAGCTGGAGTGTGGTCCATGAATGGATGTCACTGCTACTACAATTCAATATTTGTAGGTAGCAGTCGGATCCATTATGCTGGCTTAGTTGGACCGGCAACTTACAAGCTAATCCCGAAACGTAATTAAACCACTTCACGGTCTGTATACTTGTGGTGGTATAAGTGATGGTACTACCCCGGATCGGCAGGATATGCCTACCACCTGCCTACCATGCCTATACTGAAACAAACTGTCGTTTCTTGTAAAAGTAAAAAGTGTGAAGCAAAAAAAAAAATGATTCATACGCACGCACACATACAAAAATCTCTAATGAATCAATAATAATTTAGTTGTAAGTCTGTAATATTTTTTTCAATAATATGTGTTGTTCTTTTAAATTCTTTTAATTAAAATTAGTGTGTCTTCAACCTTTTTGTTAATTTAACTTTTTGTTTTCTCTGATAAGTGAACTGAAGTGTATATTTCTGTAATACGAGACGTCTCACCCCTCTTAAGCAAACCTAATATCTAACACACGTTGAAACTGTTTTATCACGTTCAGATACATTATGTTATACAATATGCAAATGTTAAAATGTCGTCAAGACAAAATTTAAAAGCAATTTTATTCATACCTTTGTCAAAATGAGATGTTACATTGAATACAGTGGGTACTCAAAGTAACGAGTGAGGGTTGTTCCCCTTGCATCAATCCCCCACGTGGAAATATTATTTGTGACTCGCTTAAACCGTTTTCATATTTAAAAAATAACCTAATATTTTTTTGATATCGTTTGAGATGTTAATCTATTCCTAACAATAGATATGATAAAATATATATAAAAAATAATTAAAGCAAACAAAACTCTCGACAAGGATTCTTGTAAACAAAAAAGTAATTAAATATTTTGAATATTTGAAACCAGGTACTTTAATTAAATATTTAAAATGACTGCTAATTGAATGATTGGAATTCATTTACTGAATAGCAATTAAATGGCAAAACGAATTTACAAATGTTTTTATCGTTATTATAAACAGATATAAAGTATAGTTATTTATATACTTAAATATAAAAATAACTATACCTTATATCTTGATATAGCTTCATTGTCTCTGAATCTTGAATTGCTGGAACTCTAATCTAATTTTATTCAAAAAATACAAGGAATAATTGTTGATGTAAAGGAACCGCAGAATAGAACGGTTAAGTCAGCCATCGGCGGCGGAATTTCCCTTGCTTACTATCTGGCAAGTGGAGGTCAGATGTCGCGCCTCAATAAAAAAGTGAGATTGTAATTTTTTGTAATCATGTATTTATTGTAAAAGTTGTTTCATTCTTTTGTTAAGTCAGTGTCAGTTCTTTAATCTTCTTATCCATCCTTGTCTTTGTTTTGAAGTATTTCTCTGAGTTCGGCTCTCGATAAAGGCTTTTGTAGGACCGAGGGCCAAGGGTTGATAATCTATATCAGTTTGTGTGTGGAAAAAGGAGGGTCGTGAAAATATTTTTGGGGTTTAAGTGAGATAAAATAAAATAGGTACTTGTATACCTAGTAGGTAGTGTAGGGTGACTTTGCTTCGAATTATTTGTGCAGACTTTTTAAAGTGAATTTAAAAAAAAATTGGGTATCATATCTCTTTATAAAAAAATACATTTGTATAACAATCTTTAACAAGCATTATTTTAGATGTGTCTTGGATAAAAAGGTCGTTATGTACCCTCGAACATGCAAATAACATTTTGATTTGACTGAGAAAAAGATAAGAAAAAATGGTCCCTTCACCTCCTAATGTCCACGAACGCTCCATTTTAAGATTTCCCTCTAGAGGAAGCATCGACTTTGAAGTACATCTGCGATATCTCTTGTAATGTCTCCCTTGGCGTTCCTACAGAACTCGCTGACCGTAAAATTGTAAAAACTACAATAAATCTCTGCCTTTGCTCTCTACTAAGGTTTGGAGTTTGACACGAGACGTACGCCGCGCCGTTCGTCGCAAGATCTCTTTAAATTTGTTTGAATTACGTCAGGGAATTTCTCGGGTTAGGTTTGAATTAAGTACTATCTACTTTTCATGCCATAAAGTTTTTGTAAGATTAGGTGTGTTACATTTGTCATTAGTGTAAAGTACTGGGCCCCGATTTCTTAATACATTATGCCAACGAACAAGCAGTGAAATTGCGCTCGCAAGTGACCAATTAGTGTAGTTTACCTGTTAATTTGTTGTTCCCTGATTGGTTACAAAGATGTCAAATATCAGTGCGACGCAATTTTACTGTATTTTCGACGCTACAATGCAGAGGATCGAGGTTCAGTACTTAGGTTCCTATACCCCCTGCATAAGAGGTAGATGAGAGATTTGTATTTTGTTTTATTTATCAGCATCATCAATTGGCACGCCTTAATTCCTACAGGGATAGGCAGAGGCAATAGAGCGCCATTTATCACGATTCAGACATAACTCTCCAGCTTTCTTTACATCTACTTTAATTGTTTTAATGTGCGTATAGAGTTCTGAGACACAATATAGGTCTTATTGTTAATTAAGGAAATTATTAAACTCAAATAATTGATATAACGATTGCTTGGTAAACCTGATGTCTTTACTTATTAATATATTTATAAGTGGACAAACAGTTTACAATCAAAACATATTAAACAAATTTTATGCGGCTTTCTATAGCGTTTATTTTACAATTATATTTTATTATTCCAACGTTCACTATTTGATTTTATAGTAAGCCGCTTAACATTTGTTTAATTCATTAATCAATGTTCTCGCAAAATCTAAGAAAATATTAACCAAAACATAATTAAAAGACAGTAAGTGACAAATAAAAAACCTTGTAACTGTAACCCAAAAGTGCACCCAGCATGACAAAAACAAAATAAATAACCTAAATATAACTATAAATTATATAATATTCTACTTGTATATCTATTGATTGTAAATGTCAGTGAGTCATAAAAAGGGTAGGTAATTATTCTTTAAATTAATAATTAAAATGAACATTGTCTAAATAAAAATAAATAAATAAACAACAAATAAATCATTGCGCTAAGTATAGCTGAAGACTTATATATTTCTAGAAACAAAAAGTTTTTTCGGTACTTACTGAGCTTTTGTTACGACGTATTTTGACTTTCAAAGTTTTGTTCTTCACTTTGAGTCTAATGGAGGTCTCACAATATCTTTTAGTTTTATTATCTGCAGGTATAATTCTTTAACAAACATTTAATAAGATCTAAAGGCGTATGTGACTATAGCTACTTAAGTATAAACATATTTCCGCAAGAGAAATAAAAGTAATAATAAGAAAGCTCACATAGCGTGGGGTTGTCTCTTATTACAAGTACTCCATTACCTGCCGCGTCGCTAGAAATTACAGACTATACTTTAATTGACACCATTTCTACGGGGGCCACAATACGAGAACATATGCAAAAGCACGTTTTTTTTTTTATTGTGACTCGACATATGACAGCACCCCGCTTGATGTTAAGCCAAAGTGTGGTCCATGAATGTCACTGCTACTACAATTCAATAACTGTGAATAGCAATCACATCCACTATGCCGGCCTAGATGGAACCGGCAACTTACAAGCTGATCCCGAAACGTGACCAAATCACTTCACGGTCTGTATACTTGTAAGTGGTGGTACTACCCCGGATCGGCAGACTGGGTACCACTGCCTACCACTGAAAACCAACGTAAGGTGAATCTTATTATAATATATGGAAAGGATGAAGGAAAAAGACGTGACAATTTAATTGATTGATGAGTGAAAGTGGATTGACGAAAGGAATTGAAAAATCTGATGTTGAACGAGGCAGAGCCTGGAGGGTGTTTTCCGACCAAATCGGAGACATCCTAGGGTTGCCTAGTGTCCATAACCGTAAAGCTTGTATGAAGAGAATTGTGGACGTGAGGGAAGCGAGGGAGTTGTGTCAGGATCGTGACAAGTGGCGCTCCATTATCTCTGCCTATCAGAGGAATAATTGTCAATTGTGACAATTTGATTGATTGATTATATGAATTTATAACTAAATATGCCTTTGCCTATCCATGTGGGAAAAAGGCGTGACAGTTCGATTGATTGATTGATTGAACTAAATATATGAATACGCATAACTTATAACATGACGACAGGCGTGGACGAACGGTTTAGCGATTGGTTTGTTGCGCGTAAAGTCCCGGGTTCGATCCCCGGTCGGAGCAAATATTTGTTTCATAGCTTTTATTTGTAATATTTAATAATAATAAATATTGCAAATATTTGTTAATAAAAAAAAGAGATGGATATTTGCTTCGGGTCTGGTTATCAAAGAGTGGTAGGCAGTGGTACCCAGTCTGCCGATCCGGGGTAGTACCACCACTTACAAGTATACAGACCGTGAAGTGAATTGGTCACGTTTCGGGATCAGCTTGTAAGTTGCCGGTTCCATCTAGTCGACACAGTGGATGTGATTGCTACTTACAGTAATTGAATTGTAGTAGCAGTGACATTCATTCATGGATCACACTTCGGCTTAACATCAAGCGGGGTGCTGTCATATTATGTCTAGTGACAATAATAACAAAAAAACATTATCAGTTTTTGCTAATGTAGAGTCTAGGGGTATTTGGTTTGTGTTAGAAATTAACCCTGTTGTGTCGACGAGCTTGAAGCTGGAGCTGAATATTCTCATTATCATTAATTATTGCATTAACAGAGAAACAAGAGAATGTGATCTTTCAACCTAATTTTAACAGAGATGTATTTCGTGTACAGGATGCCTAATAGTGTTACATTAAGATAGCTAATTTGAAACATTTATTCTACCTGTAGATATTGTACATCTTTACCAGTTAGACCTACGAGTAGTAAAAGATATGAATTAATACTCGTATATTTATCGTTTGTTAACATCTCGACTCATTCCCCTTTAATAAGTTTTCTCCTGGTTATTCATTGCATGTTAATAATATCTTTACCAACTCGATTTATATTTCTCAAAGTTCTTTTTTCTTACTTAATACTTCATGTCAATAATTAGCAACTTCTTCCCCTTAATATGTCAAAATCTCCACTTCATTTGCCACGTTACTTCATCACTTAGGTTACGCTAGTACCATAATGTTGAAAAGAAGCAGAAAAACAGACAAACCAAATGATCAATTTTAACGATGAATGGTTGTTTTATAAGGCATAACTTTTAATGAATAAGGCTCAATCGAAAAATATACATCAAACCTCAAACACGCAAAGCTTCAGAACTACGAGACTGGAATAATGTCTGGGACAGAAAAAGTTTAACGCTTTGAACCCTGGCGAGGGTAAGTGTTTTGCATTTTGGTACACGCAGCCTGAATACCAATGTGTAAAAGGATTGCTGTTTGCCCAAAGTTTTCAAGTAAATATGCCTTTAAGGTTTAAACTACCTTTAATGAAGTAATTAGGCCTAAACAACACACATGAGTGCTTAATGTTGTGTATTATACATGTATTTGAAACAATAATACTGATATCATTAGCATTGATCGGTACAAAACCATTTGCAAAACCAATGTATCTTTGATAATACTATTATGTACTGTCATATTTAGAGCCACAATAAATTAAAAAAACGTTGTGTATGTACAATCTACGGTTTTACTTATTTATTTAGTTAGTAACTTTAAAACTAAAAAACTCCTTCTTATGTTTTTAATGATGAGAAGGCTAGTTCGGAAAGAGGATACGAATGTAAAACTCGCTACAATGTTTTTACGGTTATATAAAAAAAAACAGTAAACTCGATATGACAATAAACCTTGGACCGCAAATCCCTGCCCGTTTAGTCGTATGGATATTATAATTATCTTGTTTGTATATAGTAGGTGAAGACTCAAATTCAATGATCCTGATCCTGACTTTCATTCTGTATGCACAAAACAGAAAACATAGAAAGACATAAAACATGGCAACCAACCTTAAGGCAATGAAACAAATATGGGAATGGGGTGCAAAATATACAAAGATTTAGAGGGTGTTTGCCGACCAAATCGGAGACATCGTCAAGAAAGCTAGGTTGCCTAGTGCCCGTGGTTATAGAGCTTGGTTGAAGAGAATTGTGAATGTGAAGGAAACCACGATTCTGACACAAATCCCTAATTTGTGTCAGGATCGTGGCAAGTGGCGCTCCATTGTCTCTGCCTATCCCTGTGGGAAAAAGGCGTGACAATTTGATTGATTGATCGGAAAATATTCTATGCCATATACCTAAATAAGAAAATGTATAGGGTATAAAATTAAATACAAAGAATATAGAACTTTAAAAGACAAAAAATCGAATACTGCTTCATTTATAAAGTTGAAAAAAATAATGGAAAGAATTAAAGTTAAAGGCAAAAGTTTGGAGACGGAAAGTGCTCAACATTAAATTATAGGATTTGAAAGTTTCGAGTTCAATTCTTTTTCAAGGATTGGAGGCTTTAGTTATCTTAGCAGAAAAACTTACAGCCACTGATAAAATTTACCGTGTGAATGTAATCTGGCCTATCGTTCATTTGTCTCTTGGAAAATAAATCTATTTTATGTGTAGTTCTATCTTTAACTAAATAAATTGAGTCGTTTAGTCTTCTATTTTTATTCTTGTATTAGACTTCGTACTTTGTCTTTATATATCTTTGTCTTGATGACAAAAGTGGTAGGCAGACAGTTGGTAGAGATTTTCCAAGTTTGCCTCTACTTAACAGTAGAGGCAAACAAGTACCACTACTTTTAGGTAAGCATACAAACTGTAAAGTGACTCGGTCACGTTCCGAATCAGCTTTAAAGTTGCTGGCTCTAACTAAACCGGTAGATGTGAATTCCAAGTACTTGCAATTTTTTTAACTGCACCTCTATTCATAGACCGCACCCCGGCTTAACATCAGGATCAACAGCTGTAACAATGTATCATACCAGAATCATCGAATATCACAGAATCTCTATGCAAATAAAAATGCGATTTATCTACTTTTTAGTGTTAAAACAATAAAATATGACCTCATTAATTTTGTTTATTGTATTTATATAAAAGTATATTAATTATAATTAAATTATAAATAAAAGATAATTAACTATGAAACCTCATTAATTAGGTCTAACTGTATTATATCAATATACCTAAAATTATATTCATCATATCATGGACATCAAATTAATTATATTTATAACTAGATACAAATTTGACCTAAAACTGTCAAATTAAAAATTTATAGCTACAAGATAACTTTTGTCAACTCGACGCAAAATACCATTAAAGCTATAAGGCCGCTGAAGAAGTTTGTAATTTACTTGTTAATAAAAACAGCGTTTAAATTACATAATAAAATATTACAAGACTTTGTCCGGAAAAGCCTAAGAAATAATTAAGGAAGTGTAAGGCATTTCCATTTGCATAACAAATTTATAAAGGTCTCGCAAAAAATATCGTTACTAAATCCTTTGACAAATCAAGCGATTTCGCTCCGTTCTCATTTCTTTTGGTTTTTCAATATTATTATATTATATTTATTTTAATGAAGGGTTTATAACAATTTTGATATATTTTTTTTAATCTTACTTAGTTAGAGATTATTTATATTGTGATATAAGAATATCTTATTGATAAATAATAGCAATCAAACTTGCCACGATCCTGACACAACTCCCTCACATCCATAATCTCTTCATACAAGCTCTACGGTATATATAAGTATTGTTATTATTAATCAATAAATCAAATTGTCACTCATTTTTCTCACAGGGATAGGCAGAGACAATGGAGCGCCACTTGCCACGATCCTGACACGACTCCCTCGCTTCCTTCACATTCACATTCTTCATATTGTAATTCCCTCTGTTTTTTGAATCTGTCTATGTATTTTGTCTGTCTGTGATTGGTAATAAGAAATTTGTTGTGAGTCGTTATTACTACATAAGTAAGTACATAAGTACATAATAAGTACATAAGTAACTGTATAAGTAAAATCACTAACCTAAATAAATTATAAAATTAACTGAGTTTGAGAGAAATGTTTAAGTTCACTACTTCCTTACAATATTTGGACTACCTACCTCAAATAGCTAGTTCGGTAAGTTGTAATGAACTATTTGAACGATAATTTTATAACAAGAAGTAATAAAATATTTTTTAATATTGGTTTTAATTTTATGACACATATTTATACGAACTTTAAAGCAAAGAGTATGAATCGACGAAGAAAGAAAAGGGAATAATGGGAGTTTTTGTGTTGGTAAAAATTTCAAACAAGTCCCAACTTTGACATTAGCCTGTGAATTATCGCGGTCTCCTCGGTGTCATTTGTGAAGTTTAAGCTCAAAGTTTGGTGCGCTCGAAGCGGCGGATTCTTTGAGGAACAAGTTTGTGGCCGACGCTGGGTGGTCGCCAAGGCTGCAGCCGATTGGGACACACTTCCCGCAACTTGCCGAAAATGTTATTTTAGTCTAGCGCAAAGTCTTCGCTCTTTCTTATGCATCTTTCAGAACATACTTTGCTATGTTATTAATAGGAAACAGTCATTGTGGTTGCATAATTGTTTTCCATTGACGCTACGTATGCTTGGTACGGTAAGCGCATGAATCACCGGCTAAGGAGATTACGTGAGCTCTGTCTACAGTTTACCCCTACATTGCCACGATAAATCACAGAGAGTCACTTGCGGTTATTTGATATTATTTTTAAAACATTGTGCCTCTGTTATGTCAGCCACCAAACAAGAAATTCGTCATAGCGAACGTACTTCGAATAATAAGAAGGCCACGGCGCGCTCTCTTTGCATACATTTATAATCAACAGCTACCATTGCCGAGGAATCAAATTACTAATGCCAAGGGAAAATGTTACCAGAAAATATTTCATTTATATTGTTCTTAGAATAAATTCTATTTGGTATTCAAAAATAATCTTTTTATGTAATAAAATGTCAAGAATAATTGTGGGTTGATATATTAATATTATGCAGGTATCATATGTTTTTAACATTAAAACTCATAAAATAAAGTTAGGGATAATTAGGGAAATAAAATCTTGGCGAAAATATCATACAATGTTGAATTATGTAAATGTTGGAAATTCAATTAAAGGACTTTAAATAAAGCAGAAAAAGACCAATTAAAAGTATGTCTTCGTCAAAAGCTGGTATAAGAGGAGAAGTGGATAGAAAAAAAATTGAAAGGCACTTTATGAGGTTAATTAAGGTTTCGAAGGTTTTAAAATTTTAAAATTAAAGCATTGAGGAAAATAAAAAAGTTTTAATAAACGTTGAGTGGTTTTGCTTATCATTAATAGGTTTTTTTTTTTCAAATTTGTATTATTAAATCCGATTATACTTTAGACAAAACAAAATCCTAATGATAAACGAGAGTTATTTTGTGACTCGACCTCAACTTGTCTGATGCAAGGGGAGGTCCAAGAATGCCAGCGACTGAAATAACCGCCTCAGTTGCGTCACTATTATTAAAAAACCAACCTACTCATTAAATTAAACCGAATGGTTGGACGATTAAATGTGGACAAGCAATTTAAAGCAAGTGGTTTACCTTCAAATTGCCATATGATAATGGTATCGATGTATAAATGTAGTTTATATTTATAACAGTTTTTTTTTATTTTATTTACATTTCTTTACTAAGCAACTAATGTGCTTGTATCGTAGAAACAGAACAACCAAAGTACATTTATCAAAGATACATTGGTAGCGGTCTCGAACTCATGCACTCGGTTTGCGTAACCATTGCACTGCCACTACACCACGGTAGCCTTATTAATGTACAAATGCGTATGGTACAAAACAGTAGCATAATTATTATAAAAATCTATTTTAAACACCGTTTTAATAACATTTTAAGAATTTACATTATTTATTTCAATAGTTAAAGCAATCAATATTTAACCTAACTAAATCTTTTCATAGATTGCCAAATAAGTCTTACGAAAATATGTATAAACAAAGTATAGAATAAATCACGTTTAGTGTCTATGTGTCAGGCTTTCTAGGCCATAAACACGAGGAGTGGTCAACAAACAATGTGCCTCGTAGCTGTGGATGCCATTTGTTCTTACACAAAAAGCAACCCCGAGTTTCCGTGTTCGGATTTGTTTTTAGAAGAAAAACGCTTTTTCGTTATGAATGTTGTTGGATGTCTGTGCTGTGCTTTGCATGACGTGAAATGTTTTTTGAATTGGACAGTGAATTGATGAACTTGGAAATTTATTTATCTCTACCTTGTTACAGAGAAAAAAAAAGAGATTTTTAAAAAAATATTAGGATCATGGTAAAACTCAATTACGGTGACTTAACTTAGACGCTTATTATTATATGTCATTGACCTTCTCGTGAAATTAAAATTCAGTTTCGGCTTAGCATATAATAAACGAAAAAAAAAAGATATTTAATAATAAATTAATGAGTGGCAGACAGTGGTCCCCAGGCTGCCAATCCGGGGTAGTACCACCACTTATACTGTGAAGTGACTTTTTGTCGCGTTTCGGGATCAGATTGTAAGTTGCCGATTTCAACTAATCCGTAATAGTGGATTTGACGGTAACATTAATTGTCTCCACTTATTTAACTGTAAAAGCAGTCAGCTTCATTCAGGGACGGCACTTCAGCTTAAAATCAGACGGCGTGCTGCCGAATGTCGACCCACAATAAAAAAAATCAGTACAATTTTAGTTATATTGCGAGTAGATAAAATAGTATCTTAAAAAGTCGTAGACATACAGTTCAAGACTTGTAGTAAAAAAAAGTTTCAGATAAAACCAGGCGTAAAATTCAGCAAAAGAAGGATAATTGAAAAAATCAGATCTCTCATTAAAATCTTTTGGTCTCTGTCTGTCTGGCTTAAAATTAAATACCGTCATATCGCAGTCACGTCGCAGTTCCGTCTAACAGGCCTATTAATGGTAGACATTCATACAAAGCGACAAGGCAGATTTTTGGTAACGAAAGCTTACTAATATGTTAATTTTGTTGTTATTTTAGTTGAAATATGAAGAACATAGTTCTTTTGATTTTTATTTAATCATTAACGAGTTATTAAATTCACCCATGCCAGCCAAAGTTTGTGTCAAGTAAAATTGTACACTTCTTGGATTGGAAAGACATTTGTATTTACATTTAGTTTGTATATTTATTCTCATGATTTGCCTCAATTGGGATCTTCCTTTTTACTCGTATAATAAATATCACAGTATAAAAAAGTATTTTAAAGTCGCTGTATTTAGAAGTGTGAATAATCTGACATAAGCGTTTTAGATGATACAATCAAAATCATTGTCTGTCCCTTTTAAATGAAGTATTATGTAGCAAAACTGGACAGGAACATAGAAAGTAATTGTCGTCATTGTGATTTGGATAACGGGAAAGGGGAATGGAATGACATAAGAATTGCAATTAGGATTCTGTTTGAGGTCTGATAAAATAATTTTTACCGATAGAGTTGGTAATTGCCCCTAAAACTGGTAGAGTTTATTTATTTACCAGAGCAAATATTTGTTTCGTAGCTTTTTGTAATTTTCAATAATTATAATAAAATAAATCAATTATTTGAAACACATTGAAAAACACAATATCCAAGTCCAAGGGTTATAATATTATAATATTAGGAATTAAAAATAATAAGTGGCATTTTTAATGTGTAAATAGCGTGTATAAGTTTAACTTTGATGTTAGTAATAATGTGTTTATAAACTTTGCAGCTAATGACGTCAAATGTATTTATAATTTCAACTTATATAAAGAAGTTTTAAACTTTATTGCAAAGAATATTAAACATTTACGTTTGGGGCATGAAAATAAAGTTTTAGAATAATTATTTTAATATTTTTAAGAGAATTGACAGGCAGTTAAAATTACTTGTTTTTTACTTTGTTGTTGGTAATTTCCCTTAAATTGTAAATTTCTATCGGCAACCATAATCTACCGATAGTGGTTGTACCACCACTTACAAATATACATGTACAGACTGTGACTTCACACAGACGCGTTTTAGGATCACCTAGTAAGTTCCCGGTTCTAACTTGGCTGGCATAGTAAATGCGACTGCTACTTACTGTCATTTGAGTACAGTAGCAGTCGCCATTCACTCCAGCCAGGGTGCTTTTATATGTCGAGCCTCAATAACAAAAAACATAATAAAAAAAGGGTTACCAATAAAAAAATTAAAATAATTTTTTCTGTTATTCTAAGTTCTGATCTTTTTTAGAATTTGTAAATTCCTAAATGAAGAAGTTATAGGAAATCAACAGAGATGTTATTATTTTTTTGTTATAAATTATAACTTACAATTTTATATCTTTCAAATAAATCATAAAAATTCAATTAAGTATATTATTACGAAGATCATAATAATTTGTATAAAATAGTAATTTGTATTTTTCTGTGGTAATGACAAAATACAAATTAACGCATGTGGAAATTTAATTTCTATAAATGTAAGTCTATATTTACAATGAATAGCTATAAGTTTTGTTAAATATAACTTCAAAATACAATCAAACGAGTAAATCAACTGAGTCTAGTGAATAATATTTGATTTGTAATTATCCGCGTCCGTTCATACACAATTACAAAGTTTATCAAGGACCCTATACATAGTTATGGCTAAATTAAATATGTTTTAGCTCAAACATTAATTGGAAGCGTAGTTCGGATTTCCTTTGAAATTACTCCTTTATTAGTTAAATATTGAATAGTAAATATATTGAATGTGATTATACGAAACACTCTAGAAATTAGGGCGGCCATAACTCACACAAAATGGTTGACTAACAATCAAATTCCAAACATTGCTTGCCGCTTTAAATTTTGCGTTGAAACTTAACTGTAGATTAATGTGTTTTGAAATGTAAAGACATAAAACATATACAATTTATCTACATTTATAATGAACAAAGTTGACTTATCAGAATATTACAAATTTAGGTGTTAGATGAAACTCTAAAGAGATTAAAAAGATTTTTGGGATAAATATACCTAATACGCCGTTTGAAAGAGGATGTAGTGAGTGACAAGGATTGATAAAGGAATGCTTCGATGGTTTGGGCACATGAAAAGAATGAGTAAAAGTAGATTGACGAAAAGAATTTATAAATCTCATGTGAATGGATGCGTAAAACGAGGTAGGCCCAGGAGGGTTTTTGCCGACCAAATTGGAGACATCCTTAAGAAAGCTAGGTTGCCTAGTGCCCGTAACCATAGAGCTTGTATGAAGAGAATTGTGAATGTGAAGGTAAGGAGTTCGAATCGAGAAGGAGGCGTCGATTCCGTCCTATTCTTATTTTAATCGCATTATACTTCACGATTTTTACGCCTGAAATGTCTTATAATGACTGAGCCTTACTGAGTTTTGATTTGATTCATCTGATCTCTATATTAAATGCCATAGTTTGAGTGTAACTGAAATAAATCCTCTGAGTACATAGTAGTAAAGTTAATGGCGCGCTTAGCGGACCATTCACAACAAAGTTTTAGTTGTATGTTGTGTTTGATTTTAGAACTGCGGGGTCTTTGTGTACTCGCTAAACAACTGGGTAAACAAAAAGACCCGCTGCCGATAGATTAACGAATTTATACTCAAATAAAATAGTTACTTACATAGATGTTGTTTATTATTTTAGTGGATATATTTTGAATAAATTTACGAAAATATATTTGAAAAATCAGTTATTTAATGACATTATGAGACCCTCATTTCCACAGGAATAGGCGTGAATACCACAATACAACGGAATACCACTTTCCACGGTCGTTTCATGATTCCGGGCCACCTTCCACTCATTTTCTACAATACAAAATTCCTACTGCTCTTTGCATTGATTGCATTACTCCTTTAATATCGCTGCTACATACTGTTATCAATATTTTTGATCCATTTGAAAACAATAAATGTTGATATATTTAAGAGATAGTCTTAATAAAGAATCAATTAACCAACACATCGTAACGCAAAAATCCTTCTTTATTTTTTTATTGTGGCTAGATATTATAATTAAACACTATCTGATGTTACGCTGGAGTAAAAAAGCAGTGGATTCTTTTAATCAGACAACATTTATTCCTAATAATTTATTTTAATAAATTAATTTAGACTATCGTTCAATTTTATACGGATGCCTTAGACCAGTGTTTCCCAACCTTTTTTAGGCATTAAAATTTCAAAAAAATTTATGCACTCCTTACATAAATTAAAATCTTTAAAAATTGTTTTGTTCCCTTAAGAAATATAAATGAGTACAGCATTTTTAAGAATTTGCCTTTTTTGTTAAATTTGTCACCGATATCTAAATAACCTAAATTGCATATGAATAACCCAAAGCGAAAGGGTTAAAGTCGTGTCGAGTCCATTTTTAAATTGCCCCCCCTTAACTATCAAATTTAACAGGGGGGCACCTGTGGGGCGTGGAACGCACGTTGAGAAACACTGCTTTAGACTTTTGTAATGGCTAACTTCAATGATGAAAAGTTGCGAACTAAACAAAATTCACACCTATTGATATATGACGGATAATCATTATTAAAATAAAGAAACGTGAGTTTGACATAGTAATTCCAAAACAGACATTAGCTACCTCGTTTTCATAATGTCACACGCGTACATAATGTTGTCACAGGCCGGATGTGAGCTTTCATCAAGTTACATTCAAACTGTTAAAGTAGGACATCTCAACATGAATTGTACCACTGCTTACATTATAACAAGCTGCCAGCCTATTGTTCATTAAAACACAAGCTACTTAGTATGTGCAGTTTCTGTACCGAAAGCTATTTTGCTTACCATGTGTTTCAAACAAAGTGTGGCGACTGAGGCGACTGAGGCAACCGTAAAATGAAACGGGTTTTTTTAGTCGTTGGTGTCGGTGCCTTTGGATCTCCCCTTGCTTACCATCAGGCAAGTAAAGTTCCCGTCTCAACTAAAAAAAAGAATACTATGCGGCCTATATGTAACATTCTACTATTCAAAGTAGCTTATTTTGTTATGACGCGACATCTTACCTCCACTTGAAAAGGGAGGTTCATGAGAGACGTAGACAAAAAAACGTATCAGTTTACGGTTGTCTTAGCGGCTATAGGTGCCTGATGTAAGGTTCATAGTTATAGAATGGGAAAAAACGATTAGGTCGACAGAATGCGGATGCTTTTCTTGATCGGTTTGAGTCGATCTATTAAAGAGTTCCTCAGAACAGTCTCCAGGCAAAACGTGTTTATTAAGTGATTTTTATTATGTAAACCTGATAATGAACGAAAATTACCTAGAATTTGGAAATATTTAAGTTTCCAGTAAACGTACTAAAAGTACGTTTACAGAGCCAAAAACCATTTCTAATAACAAATGGTCAGCCGTACAAAGAATGGAAACATCGCGATAAAATTCAAACGCCATTCAGCGATCACAAATCAACTAGCTCTCTATGGTTTGGTTCAATTTAGACACCCGATAAACTGGACCTCTGTAGATGAGATTTTATAATGACAATTTCACTATTATAATCTAGCAGTACCTAAATTAAGCATTTTAGTTTCTTAAAGCTTGTATGCTATAAATTTGACTCATAAGTTTTTCTAAAAAAAAAATATAAGTGGACCTAACTCATTCGAATGTACCGATTTTATACGCTGTAAAAGTTTTACTATTCTAATTAGATCAGTACAACTTTTAAATCAATCAATCAAAATGTCACGCCATTTTTCCACGGATAGGCCATGATCGTCCTGACACACCTCCCTCGCTGCCCTCACATTTACAATTCTCTAATAATATATTTAAATCTACAAATATAATAGTTAGCTACATAACTAAATGACTATGTTAACAATTAATTACACAAGAAATGTTATAGTAGAGTTCATTTAAAATTAAATATAAGTATAATATATAGCCCGTTATTCAGATTTAAATAAATAAAAATAGCTGTACCTTTATACATAATTCTACTCTAGAGTAAAATAAATATAAGTTATGAGAAATAACAAACTGACAAACTTGTGTTTAAATAATGAGATTAAAATTTGAAATTGAATTTTAATTCGCCAGGGCTTTAAGTGAGTCAGAACTGTCTTGTTACAATTGACAGTGACAACTTTAGCTGAGCAAACTTTAATAATTAAAATAAAATCAGAATTATAGTTGAAAATAGAAAAAAAATATGATTTAATATTTTTCTGAAGACTAGCTTTTTTGTGGAAACCAAGATTTTCTAAGTTCATTAGTGGATTAACGACCAACTGAGGTAACATGAAGTCACCATCTTTTAATATAATTGTGACTTAACGTACGAGTAAAATTCATGAGGGAAATTTAAAGGGAGTCGCTAAACAACTGACATCCACTACGCTGGCCTAGATGAAAACGACAATACATAAGGGTAATGCCAATGAAGGCATTAGATACTAAAAAAAAATATTGGGTAATATATTTTAACATTATTAAACGCAGAAACTATTAGTATTTCCTTAGATTTTGCGCGAACATTTTATTGAACTAAACAAATTTTATGCGGCTTACTGTCTCGTTTATTTTTGGTTATTGATTTTATATTATTTTATTATTCCGACGTTTCGAGAGCTTCGCAGCCATAGTGGTCACGGCGAGACTGAGGTGTTGTCGTCCTAGAACTAACTCGTTTCATAAATAAAAACACGGTCGCATAAAATTTGTTTAATTCAATAATCGGTAAAACTCATTTACATGTAATGAGGTGCCTGCAGCGATATTAAATTCAGCAAAAAGGGGTTGTAATGGTAAAATTTTAAATATTAAATCTCTTATAGAGGAGAGGGTATAGTGAGAGCTATTCATCGTCCCCTAATACCGCTTACAAGCCTCAACAAAGACATGAAAAATGGTGTTAGTGAGCAGGAATGAAAGCGATATCAGTAGCCCCTTATCTTTTTGCAAACGTGTGTACCACTACGTATAAATAGTCATTCTTTTCACAGAAAAATATACAAAAAAGTTAACTCGCTTGGAAAGGCTGAGATTTGTATTTTAACGTTTTAAATGATGTTCGTATTCTTTATGCAAAATATTAAACTGAATTGTAAGTACTTAATTTTGTTAATTTATGAATTCAGTTTAGAAATATAGAACACTTTCAACGTTTGTTTGTTTGCATCAAATATTTGCAGATATGAACGATAAATCGCAGTCTTCCCTACGATTATAAATTAAATATTATACACAACTTAACAACTTAATACTCGTATATGTAAATTATTAGCTTACATCAGTCTTATCATATACTTTCATTTTATTACTATCTTACTAACGTTCATCCATTTAACTTATATAATAGCTAAAAAATTATCTTCGATCTGAGGCGACCGTGATCCTTTGGTAGCAAAATAATAACTCAACCCGAAAGTTCCTGGTTAAAAACTACTTGCCGGTACCAATGTATCTTTGATAGATTTGGTCCCGGCATATTTGGTCCCCCAGTTTGTATGTATAAGCACTTTAGTAGCTTTGTAGAGGTGTGAGAAAAACGTAATTATAAATAATACATTATGTCAACGAAAAAACAGTGAAGTTGCGCCGCGGTCGTAAGTGACTAATCAATGTAGGTAACTTGATTTGTTATTCGCTGATTGGTTACGAAGGTGTCAAAATCAGTGCCACGCAATTTCGCTGCTTTTTCGACGCCATAGTAAATTAAGAGAATTGAGGCCCTGGACGCCCAAAGTACATTATATCAAAGATTCATTAGTACAACTGGATTTGAACAGGACCTCTTGGTTTGCAAGCCCATTGATCCACCACTAGACCACAGTCGCCTTACAATTCAGTATGTAATATTATTGTTTTGCGTGTAGGTTTGTGTAGCGAACAGTAATATTAAGTCATTACAACATTTTCAAAATAATGACTGCCTTTAACATTTGCTTGCGTCGGGTACAAGTAAACAATGTTATTAATGACCAAACTTTATGCTCGCAGCTGCACAAAATGTCAAAAAAAATACCCTTACACCTTGATTGATAAGCACCCCTCGCTTCTGTTTTAAATAATACAATTGTAAATAAATTGCTTTTTTTTCGATTTCAATCTTTTTTTGATTAAATGGCACCTTAAGAATATATTTTACTCGTAAAATAAGAATATCAATTTCAACGAATATCAACGAAGATGATATCTATTATGTTTAGAATTAAGAAATCATATTTCCAGAATTTAGACATTTTTATTTTTTTATTATTTACAATTTTATATTAAGCAACTAAACGGGCTTAGAAACAGGACGACCAAAGTACATCATATATCCAAGATATATTGGTACCGGCAAGTGGTTTTTGAAGTGGTTTGCATGACCATTGTACTACCACTATGCCACGGTCGCCTTATAAATACAGCCTACCAACAGGAATAGGCAAAGAAACAGGCGAGTGAGACAACTGTTAACTGAGTCGTTTTTATTAGTCGTCGCAGTCTTGTCCAGTCACAGTAAAAAACTACATTCATCGACTCTATTCCTCCCTGAAGTATACATCTTACTTTAGTTATACAATTACAATAAACTATTTAAAAAAAAAAAAAACCTATAAAATAAATAATTATTGTCTAAAAACTTTATATTCATTTGATTAAAAGAAAAACAATATTAATTGACAATAAACTATTTTTTGACAAAAGTAAATAAAGGAATTTCCCCTTCGATGGGTCCGTAAATGAAAGAATGACTCACTAAGGAATTGCTCTCATACTAATTGACGTATTGATATATCACCGAAGACCTTCTTTCATTCTGGTTTCTAATGAAAATGTATATTGTAAGCTATCATGATTTTCTTTGTATTTTTTTATCAATATTTAATAATCTCAAATCGACATGAGTTAAGGTATATTACAAATGTATATAATATGAATTTCAATATATAAATATATCAAATGATCATTATCAATAAGGCGGGCGTGGTGTAGTGGTAGTGCAATGGTCACGCAAACCGAGAGCACAGGTTAAAAACATTGCCAGTGAATCTTTGATATACATACGTACTTTGGTTGTCTTTACTTGTTTCTATTGTAGTACTTAAGTATGTTGATATAGAAATGTAGAATAAATAACAAAATAAATAGTAATCGGATGTCGTATCTGTCACTTTTGTATTACTCTTATTCTATCAAATTAAGTATTTTAGTCTAATTACTAGAAAAGGGTTGCGTTACGACAGGTGGTGTGGGTCTAAATTCACGAGCAGATTACATAATTAGTCAGAGCCTATTTAATTTTCGGCTTATAAAGTTTTTCTTTGAGTAAGGTCTTGTACTAAATTAATGTAAAGATTATTAATAAGTATATGTAGAGAGTATGTAATTTATTATTATATGTATTAATTTTTAATTATTTTTATTTTTTTTCTTGCACTGAAGAAATCACAGGATCTCCTGGTAGAAAATGCCTTATGGCTCGTAAAGTTAGCATCTTGTTAATGCTATATGCAATAAATAATTATATTATTATTTTATTAGTTTTTTACCGCGAACATTGATTAAGGATTTCAAAAAATGTCTGCAAAACTCTCGAAAAGTCGGAATAATAAAAAAAAAAATCAAAACCAAAATAAACGCGATAGTAAGCCGCATAAAATTTGCGTAATACATTGTTTTATTATTTTTATTTTATTTCATAGTTAAATAATAAATATAAGTAAAAGGTATGTAAATAATGTATATTATTTTTCACAAACTTAAATGTAAATCTTTATCACTGCAGCCCCCGATTTTTTATAACATTCACAATACTCTGCGACATTTTATTTAATACAATCGACGTTTATAAAATTATCATTTAAAACAAACATTATAAAATTGCTTATAATAAATAACTCTAAAAATATTAATTAAATTGTTTAGAAAGCTTGAACTTAAGAATATAGTGGTCTGGCGTTGTCTATTAAATTGATGTAGAACTATAATAAATCTTATGAAGAGTGCTAACTTCAAAAATACTCACAAATCATACTCAAAGCAGTCTCTTCCAGAAAATAAATCGTGCCGATGTATCGCATAAAGAAAATTGGTTCAGTGCAATTTCGGTAATGCTAGAGTTGGCTGGCCAAATAAGGATAACGTGAAAACGTTTGATTGAACAACACGATACAAAATGTACACATAGTATACGATCAATTTTGTAACGACCTACAACTCTTTGACAAATTATATAACCCAATAATTTTACAAGTTGGGAAGGAAAATCCCTGTTTTTATATAGTTTTTTTATGGACACAATAAATTCAAGGTACATGTAGTTTAATAATACTTATATTTACATGTTTCTGTTAATTTAAATTTATTGTAGTGTGATACACAATACACTTTAAATAACATAAGTATAAAATAAATTTGCGAGATTTAACATATTATATAAATAATAATAATTAAAAAACACTTCAGCTTAACACCAGGCCAGGTGTTGCCATATATTATGTCATATACAAGTGTCATATATTATGTCGATACATTATTAAAAAATAATTTCAAAATTTTAGATTTATTTTTACTTGTAATCGCCGAAGATTGGGAACAAATAAGTTTAGGCTTTTACCTAAAATTATATTAGAAATATCTTTAATAAATATAAAAAACGCATGTTAAACTTACGAGCCCTATTTTATTATATTAATTTCACGGGTTCACAGCGGTAACACAATAAATTGCACAGGAGGAAATGAGCTCGGTACGCCAGAAAGAGGAAAAAATGCTAATAAAATTTTACCTCGCCCCGTTAATCTTAACCCTCGCCTACGACACTGTCATTTTGTTCTGATTTCGGCCACGAAGATAAAATTAATATGCTGAAATATTTTACAAATATAATATTTAAATTTTTGGTGAGAAAAATATTTTTTTCAATGAAAAGTCTGACTTTCAAGTCGCTATGGATCCTGAAGTATAAATTATGCATAAGCCTTTCGACAATCGTAGGTTCAACTTAATCTCATTTGCAAAACTAAACTGAGTTTTTTTCAGTGAGCTGGCTAGCTTTGTGCTGAGTTCCAACCGTGACTCTGAATTTTCAGTTTAATTAAATGGAAACAAGAGAATGGTGGGACTCTCTCGTCACCCTGTTCCATTGGTTAGTTTTTATACGCCTTTCCCACTGTCGCGTATTCTGATATATTAAAAAGGCTTTTCATTCAGAGGCAGATTTATAGCTGACTTCGTTTCCGTTGCTCGAAATCTATTAGCTTTCGGGAAAAAAATAATCGAATTTTAAGCAGCTATCTGCGTTTGCGTTCGTAAAAAACATTTTATTGTATAAAAGTCGTGAATCTCGTTTATCATTTATTTACCGCTCGTATATTTTGTACTTAAACAACATATAATATTTACAGTAATATGCGCAGAAATGTATTATTCATTATCTCTAAAATCATTGCTTCATTTCGCAGTCTGACTATTGCTTTACAAATACAAATGTATCTAAATTTTGGTTCAAATATTTGACCGTAGAGTCAACGCGAGTAATTAATTTATATTTTAAGCGTACATACAGCAATATTTACAAACGCCACTGTTTCATTGTGGATTGATGGTATACAATTAGGCCTTTCATGATATAATTATTTTGGATATAAATTGGTGTAATCTATTTCACGAGTAACTAATAGCTTCGTGTCCTGAGTAAGATATCATAAAATTGGATGATTTCTAAATATTACTTTTAGCTGGATTAATTGACATAACAATTTTTATTTAATACACGTAGACATTTTGACGACAGGCGTGGACGAACGGCTAGCGATTGGTTGGTTGCGCGTAAAGTCCCGGGTTCGAATCCCGGTCGGTGCAAATATTTGTTTTTATAGCTTTGATTTGCAATATTTAATAATTATATTAAATATTGCAAATTTTTGATAAAAAAAGGTGGATATTTGCTTCGGGTCTGGTTTTCAAACAGTGGTAGGTAGTGGTACCCAGACTGTCGATCCGGGGTAGTATCACCACTTACAAGTATACAGAAGTAATTTGGTCGCGTTTCGGGATCAGCTTGAAAGTTTTCGGTTCCAACTAGGCCGGTATAGTGGACGTGATTGCTACTTACAGTTATTTAATTCTAGTAGCAGTGGCATCCATTCATGGACCACACTCCAGCTTAACATCAACGGGGTTACAATAGCCGATTCATAATATTTCATACTGTATTTCGAATAAAAAGCTAACTTTTGGATAGGGTAATTTTCATATTAATATATAGAATAAATTCAACCACCAATAACCCAGAATTCAGTCGGTTTCATGTGTACGAAAGCCCTAAATCTAGAGTAAGTTTGGTCCTCCGTTTGGTTGTCGAGCTGTCCCGGTGTCAATTAGCTAACAGGTTGCGAGTACGACAGTTGGTGTCAGGTGACGGTAATTAACAATACGATATGTATAGACGATATACATACATGTATATAAGAACAACTTATAATATATTGGTCATAAGCGCAACTTTGATCGATATTGGGTTTAAACATTATGGTCGTAAACACGCATCTAGACGCACAGAATTTTTAGCATTGTGATTTTAAAATCTCACAAGCTTATTTGTATTTTTTAATACTACTATTTTGGTAAACAATATTTGTTTCACTGACGGAAAAAGTCCTCTGTAGACTTTATCCTCTCTATCTCTACTCAAACGAACTAAATCAAACTGTCACGCCTCCATTGCCAAATATTTTTAAAATCTATAATTGTCGAGATTCTTGTATTTTTTTCTAGTGACATGACATTACCAAATCAAGGTAGAATCCGCCAATGCAATGAGCCGGAAGGGCCTATGCGAAATAAATGATAATGATTTGATTTTGATAGGCGGACACAATGGAGCAACATTTTTTTTACGAACCTGGTACAACTCTTGCTTCCTTTACGTATACAATTCTCTATATTCTGTTCTATAGTTAAAAGCATTGTATGAAAAAAAAAACATTGTGTAAATATTGGTTGGAGCTTCATTCATTGTTGAATATACTCATTTAAAGTTTACCTTTTGGCGCTTAAAGTCTTACTCCTCTTAACCGCCAATATACCAAGATATATTAAAACGTTATTGGTACATTGATATTGCACATAATTGAATATCAATCATATTGACATGTAATTACACAAAATATTTTGGCCGAATGAAAACAATTTTATTTAATCTCATGAATTGAATTGTGTACAAGTACTTTATTTTAATATTTTTCTTTATTGTGACTCGGTTTCAGTACGCCATCTGATGCTTGAGTCCATGAATGGAGGCTACTGCTATTACAGATATGCCGGCTAGTATACCTAGTGCCTCCATACCGGCCTAATTACCTCGGAAACTTTCAAGCTGATTTCGAAATAAGACTGAGTCTTTTCACCGTCGTACACTTGAAAATGGTAGTACCACGAATAAGCAGACCACTAATTAAATCTTGATAAATTAAATTTTTCAACAAAATAATACGTCTAACTATAAATTAAAATATATATTTTTATTGATTATAGTTTATTATAAAGGATACACTTTATTATCATTATTATTTATGTATGTAAAAACATGAGAGTACGTGTATAATTAAAATTTGGTTAATGACAATTATGAGAACTTTTTTTATAATGTGTTCGTGAAAACAAATTTAATCTTCATATAATTAGGTAAATACGTTCACTATCATAATAAGAATCATTTAATATACTTCTCACAATATAAAGAAAAACATCTCTTTTCACTGAGAAAATTATATTTATATTTAATATACTCTACAAATATGTATTTTTAAATTTATAGCATGCAACGTCTGTATAACCCTCGATTACTTTTAAAGGAATGACAACAATGTAAAGTAGGGTCCGAAGAGACTTCATTATATTTAGCTTTCTGTTTCTTTCCACCCCATTCTCCCCTGTAATGATTACCTACGTTCCTATAGCACGACTGTGGAATTAAAGATAAAACTGGCTTTCGGTATAAGGTAAATAGAGCACGTTTAACGGAGTATGTACCGTATGGTTAACTATGAACAATATATTTATGTTCCTTGACATTTATGACAGCATCTCTCCTGATATTAAGCTGAAGTGCGGTCCGTGAATGGAAGCGACTGCTACAACAGTTAAATAACTGTAAGTAGCAGTCACACACAATATGCTTGATAGAACCGGCAACTTACAAGCTGATCCCGAAATTCAGATAAGTCAGTTCACGGTCTGTATACTTGTAAGTGATACCACTCTTTAAATTGTTAATATGTTATGAATGGTCTTTAAATAAAAAAGCAGATTAGTTTTTGTGAGGTTTAACAATATAATTTCAACCATAAACATGGTATTTTACGCCAGTTTACAATATTTATTCATTTATTTTTAAATAAAATGATTGTACTTTACAACAGGCAAAGCGCACTCTAGTGATTTTATATTTTAACAGTGGAGGTAATAGAAGGGGAAATAAGCAAGAGATTTTCTTCTTTATTAAAATTGCTAAAAACTTTTCTAAGTTAGAACATCGCACTTTTCGAGACTTCAACTTGTCAAGTTACAGAGAAAAAATAAATTTAATAGAGATTTAATTATCTTCGAAGTTAACCTTCATTAATTAAGTAAACTTTTATATAATAAAAACTTTTTCAATTTATATGATGAATAATTAATTTATCAATTAGACACCTAAGCATAAGAATGAAGAAAGGCCTTACTGAAAGTAAAAGAAAAATAAGACTAACAAGATTATAATACATATGGTATTTTAATTGTAGTAATTTATTAGATTTTTTAATTGCGATGCAAGATCTCCAACTACCGAAAACACTGACTCAGTATGCCTTCAGTGTATCGGTCAGAGATGCATTTTCACGCTACGTATGAAGGAAGGTTATAGCATTGGAAGAACACATATGTATTCCAATTCATAATTTCACTTTCTCAGAACATTCTCCGATATATTTTTAAAAATTATTTAAACTTATAGCACGGGTCAAACAAAAATGCTGTTTCTTTTATTAATAAATATGATCGATACAAGCACATACAATAGATAGCGAATTTAGAAAGTACTTCTAAGATGTTAGATTGGCGTCTATACTCATCCTACCAATATATCGCTGATAACTAAAAGGGCCGGAGGTGTTCTAGACGAAGCATCAACGAGATACTTCTCCTTATCGGTCCCTCTTGTCGGTCCAGGTTGTTTACAAGTGCACAACAAAACCGAATGCACGAGAAGGAAAATTGAGTGCGCTGTGACTGTAGGACCGCGCGGCTATTTATAGCGAGCTTACTGACTATCTATCGGCTTCGTGCTATAAGATGAAATTGGAACAAAGGAGTAGATACAGCATGAAAACATCTTCCAAAGGTTTAATGATCGCTTCTTATTAGTGCCAAAGTATATGTTAATAATACTTATACACGATAGATAATAATAACAAAAATGTAAATCACATGCCGTCAAAAATAACGTAGGTTATCATAGTTCCGTGGGTTTAACTTTGTTTATGTTTCACTAGAAAGCGTAAATTATATTTATTTTAAGAACGCAGTGTAGCCGCATAGTGGGCGAATTGCTGCTTGCCTAATGAAAAGCAAAGGGAGTGCCAAGAGTGCCAACGATGGGAAAAACTGCGTCAGTTCACGGTTGCCTCAGTCGCCATCACAAGGCTAGTCGGCCAAACTAGCACTTGCTAATGTGCTTGGATCGTAATCTCACAACGAAATAACTTCATAGTAACGTAGCACTGATATTCCATCAAGCGTACTTTTTCTTGGCTACGTCACTTTATTATACTTTTTGTTTCTTTGACAAGGTTCAGCCCATATACAACTGCCGGTAACAATCTGTGATCGGAGTAGCCTCCACAAATAGATAGTTTCCAGCCATATAGTCATATATTTATTACCAATATATATACGTATAAATACAGTTAAGATATATTTATGTATGGGTCACAAAGGTTTTTCCAATTTACGACTACTTGTAAGTACATACATTAGTCGTACACGTGGGAAGTAAGGCGAATGGAAGCCGTAAAGAAGTTGGTGCCGCTGTTGCCTCTAATGAAACGACCTCTACGGGTACTTCAGATAATTAGGTGCAAGTTCTAGCTACAACGGTAGAAAGCGCTTAAGAGTTTCGTGGCAATTTGTTATTGTTAGCGATATGTTATGTGTGTGTGTGTGTGTGTGTGTGTGTGTGTGTGTGTGTGTGTGTGTTTGTCGTATTGCCCTTGCTGTATTTTGTTATTTATTAATACTAAGCTAGTGAACTTCTTTGGGAAACTGGTGGTAACCAGTTCGGTATACGTGAAGTCCCGGGTTCGATTTCCGGTTGGACCAAAAATTTGTTTCATAGCATTTATTTGTAAATTTATTATTTATATTAGTATACTAATATTATACATATTTGTTTAATAAACAGATATTTTCTGTCTTTTTTTATTGAGAAAATAAAAAAAACGTGAAGAGGATAAAGTATCAACGACTGGTAAAGCGGCTCAGTTGACGTTTGCTTTAATTGCCGTCACTATTCCGTTCTAAAAATAAGGCGACCGTTGCCTAGTGGTAAAGAAATGCTCACTCTAACCAGGTGCCCCAGTTTAAAACCACTTGCCGCTACCAATGTATCTTTGATATTAAAAAAATACTTTGAAGTATAAATTTAAAGGAAATGTTTAGCTTCTTTGAGGTAAAAGTCGAGACTTCAATATAATTTGGCAAGTATGCAACGGGCGTGTCTATAGCCAAGTGAGAGTCCATAAGTATGAGAGAAACATTCGCTGCCAACTGTTTAAGACTAGCCAAGAGTTCTCTTTGAAATATTTACTTGGACATTCTTCTTAGCGAGGTAAATACTACCAGCGTACTAAAACACCAATAGTAGGGGTCGTTTTAGTAAACTTAGTTCATGCAACTGTATTATTTTCATATCAGCAACATAAAAAACAATGTAGTGGCAATAATTGACAAAGGAATGCTTTGATGGTTTGGGCACATGGAAAGGATGAGCGAAAGTAGATTGACGCAAGAAATTTATAAATCTGACGTGGATGGATGCGTTGAACGAGGCACACATAAGGGTGTTTTCCGACCAAATCAGAGACATGCTTAAGAAAGCTGGGTTGCCTAGTGTCGATAATCGTAGAGCTTGTATGAAAAGAATTGTGGATGTGAGAAAACCGGGGGAGTTGTGTCAGGATCGTGGCAAGTGGCGCCTCCTCCATTGTCTCCACTTATCCCTGTGGGAAAAGGGCGTGACAATTTGACTGATTGATTGATTTTTAAAACCTGATAGTAGCAGTTGCATCCACTATTCCGACTAAGTTAAAGGCCGGCCATTTTATGGCTGTGTGGCGCATTGGTTAATTTACCAATTCGTTGCGCTTAAAGTCCTAGTTTCCATTCCTGGACGGAGCAAATATTTATTTCATAGCTTTTACTTGTAATATTTACTAATAAGATTAAATATTACAACCATTTGTTATTAAAAAAAGGCAGATTTTTGTTCCGGGTCTGGTGACCGAGTATTGTAGTGGCAGTTGCGCCTAGTCTTCCAATCTGAGATGGTACCATTATTTACAAGTATACAGACCTTGAAGTAACCTTTTCGCCTTCGGGATCAGCATAGTGACTGCTACTTACGGTACCAGTCACCTTCATTCATTTTCACCTATAGGCAGATATCAAAGTGGTAATACCGGAATAGGAAAAGACAACGTAGCGACACTTTCTACAATAAAAAAAAAAGACAAATGTCGTGTCACAATAAAAAATAAAATAAAAAAAAGTAGTGACTCAACTGTTTTGATTTCACCCACATCATTCTTTGCCTATCCCTGTGAGATGATAAAGCATTCCAATCGTCAAGTGAAATGCTTTACCAGCCTATGTTATCTCTCCATCCTAATCCTTCAAGCGATGCGTGAAGAAGCACCTTTGGCCGGCATAGTGACGGCGACTTAGTCAATCGTGAAGACTAGGTTTTTGCAATTTCACTCTTACTTACCATCAGGAGGGTCGAGGTTAGAATATGTCAAATCACAATTAAAAAAAAAAAAGGAATACAGTTGTTCTTGACTAAATGACTGCCTACCACTACTACAAAAACTGTGTCTGTATAAAACTTGTTAGAGAAATCTGCACTCTGTGAGAAATCACATAACCATTATTTTTCCAAGTCATCGTTACTAAATTAAATGTTAACTATGGTAGCCGTCAACTGCATTCAATGTCGTAGTAGAGGCTCAGAACTTAAACCAAGACGGTCGTTTACACAGAAATATAAGTTGTGCAATTGTCCGAAGAACTCCGAGCCCCGCTACGAAAAGGAAAACTCGTGGTATAAAGTTGATAACGGAAAAGTTTTTTAAGTAATAATTTAAATGCAATCCAAAGTTGTTAATAAAGTTTACCTTAACAAACATTTTTAAAGAATAAAAAAGGTTAAAGATAAAGGAATAAACGTTGTATCAATCAATAAAGGAAATATTTCAATAATTCAAAGAATTTGGAAAGAATAGAATCTGTGCTAAAAAAGGAACTAATTTATTGTTATTTGTCTCATTTATATTATGTTTATACCACGTGTGACTGAAAGAGACAACTACTTTTACTTTAATTCCTTTATTTAAAAGGTTGGCACTACTTTTTTTGCAAATATAACCACTAGTAATTGTGGTTGACTTTTAATACTGCTTAATTAAAAGTCACGTGGTAGTAATAGTAGCGGTATAATTGTTCCGTCATCCTTTTTTGAAGTATTTTAATGTCGTTTGTTATTCTGTCAAATTAGGTTGTCAAATGATCATTAAAACTAGTGACAACCTTCTAAATTACGAATGTAAAAATGTATATTCATCCTCTTCTGACTTATTTTTAATGCCATAAGTAAAAAAAGTATAAACAACCGTTTTAAAAATTCTACAACTGCCTCAGTCGTCAGATGTTTTTTCACGCTTTGCTTCAAGGATACATAGAACTCATGTGCTAGTAAAGTATTTCACTTGTAGGTTGTTCTGCAAAAAAAGGTTAACAACTATAGTTCGACCGCCGATACAGACAGATTCAAAAAGCATTTGGAAGACGAGTCACGAATCTGAGACTATTGCAGCCCATCCAAAGTACATCGGTATTTAAAAAAATAATTTCAATTACAAGAAAAATATAAAAAAACATTTTAATATACAGGTATATTTATAAAAACGTTACGCCTCAATTCCCCTAAGAATAGTCATTGATAACCGAGCTTAAATCTTATAATACACAATTCTTAAATGTTTTTAAAAATATTTTAAAGATAATAATCAAATACAAACGAAGCTTTAACGTTTATTAATACGTGTCGTGTTAAAATAAATAAATAAAACATATTAAAACTAGTACCTATGTGTAAAAGTAAACTTAAATTACCTAATGACGTCAATACAAATTTAAACTAAAAAATATTCGTGACTTAAAATATCACGTCTCACGCTAACACCTAATCAGTCTAAGAAATTATATGTAAGTACTAAGAAAACATGCAATATTCCAATAACGTATAAACTATAGTTTACATACTAAAACTATGAATTATATATTTATTATCACTGGGTAAAAAATATGGTGGACTGACGACATAGTAAAGGCACGAATAACCGGTGGATGCATCTCGTCGTTTGGAGGCCTATGTTCAGCAGAGAACGCCTTCTGGCTGATGATGTCTGTTTATGCGGAGTACCTTACCTATCACAGGAGAGATCTTTTGAGCTGAGCATGACAAAGCATCTTAGCTTAGTATTTACGACTGTAGCAACTGTAAACTATATCGTTTTTTAGTCGCCGGAGCTCTTCTTACTTCCCTTACTTTCCATCAGAAGAGTAAGTCACAATAAAATACGTATACATTTGAGCTAATTAAAAAACGATTATAAGATTAACAGATTTAATTTCATGATAGCGATTTATTCATAATAGTCCGTAATACATAAATTATAAATTCTGAAGTATAATAGGATTAGAGAAAATATTACGGTCAATTCCGTCGTGGGGTTTAAAATATATCCACAATTAATAAATTTTATTACTAAAGTACTCCAGAAAGAGCAAACTTAATTGCAATAAGCCGGAGTTAATTACTAAAGTTGGGTTGGAGTATGGATTGAAATATGAACAGCTCGCTGGCAGAGACCTTGCGTGGACCCAAATTATCTACGCTAGTTTTATTAAGTTAGGTCTTAAAATAATTTATTTAACTATTATTTCATTGTGGATGTCGAGTGCGGTCCATGAAATACAGTACAGGTAAATAACTGCACTTGTCAGTCGCATCCACTATTCCAACCTAGTTGAAACCGTCACCTTCAAGACGACTTAAAAGTGGTAGTACTACCCCATCGTAGATCGTCGTGACCACCACTTTTAAAAGTAATACTGCAAAATTATAACAGCAGATTAATATACCTAGTAATACAATAAAAGACAGAAGGTTATATTATATCTACATCTCTTTCCTATATTTACAATCTACACAAGCTCTACCCAATTAAGTACAATATACACATTAAATAATAAAACATTAATAAAACCAACTTGTAAATAAGGTTAGCAAGCAGTAATAATAAAACTTTGTAAGGTTATAAAAAGTACAAACCTGAAACAAGAAAGTAAACAAACGCAGAGAGAAACTTCGAAATAGTAACGAAACTAAATAAATTAAAAATGTTAACTCATTGAAATTACATAAACAGTCTCGCTAAAGACGAAGCTCACAAAGTCAGAGCAAAAGTTTCCGTGGCTGCGGTCGCTAAGCAATCAACTTTGTTGCCAGTTCCGACCCAACGTAGACTGAGCATGAATTGCGACATATCCGTTTTGTATCTAGCTATATTCCATTTTATACACGAATGTAAGAAACTTTATTAATAAACATATTTATGGTAATAAACACTGGTATTCGTTGGTGGTATAAAATAATACATAATTTTAGTTGAAGATTTTCCCTGACACGTATATCTTGTATTTCTAGATAATGTGAAATAGTACAGTGAAATTAGGTTTTAACTTGGACATTTAAAATTACTAAACGGGATCTTTTGGAATATGTTCGGACACCTTCCGGGATGATGCTCAAAAAAGTCCCAGGACCTCCTTAGTGGGATACCCTGGAAATCCTGGAAAAACTGGAATTTCAAGGAAATTCTTGGAGCGTACCTAAGATTGTTATAAATAACGCAATTTTTTTTACATACAAGACATCTGAGTTTTTAAATTTATTATCCAATCAGTCCGGAGGCCCAAAGGAAGTCAAGAGAACGCGCCAAATCTCGTGTGTGGGAAGATACCCGTTTGGTTCTTTTTCTACAGAAGTAACCCGGCTGTCAGAAGACGATCTTGTTACAGGTTTGTCTGCATGTAGGGTAGACTTCGGCGTTGCGCACAAGATGCCACCCATAGTATGCCATGTGCCGTGGCCATCAAGGGTTCTTACGTTGTGGTCTGCATTATCGAAGACAGCTTGGACATATGCACTTTGGTCGATAGTTGCGGGAGCGCTTTTAGCCACTGAATCCTCGAACTTCCCTGCCTCATTGTACGAAGAACAAAAACCTAATTTGTGAAGCATGTCAATGAGTAGTTTCGAATCAAATAGTCTGTGCAAAGTTACGCCAAGTCCAAATAAGAGCGGAGAAAGAAAAGAGCGGGGACGAAGAGCAGAAACGATAACTTGGCCAATGGCTACTATCTTTCTCTGTCTACTTTCATGCACTTTCTTGGTTTTAGTTTGCAAGAGCGTCGCAAGAAATAATTGAAGAGAGTCGGGGACTAAATCATGTCCCCCTCCTGACATGTCTGAAGCAGATGGATAATGGGAAGTGTCATATGATTTAGAGAGTATGTCCTGACGAAGAAGGCGAGCTGCTGTCTGGATGATTCTCAGCCTCTCACTTAAAATCTTATAAGCAATGCCCGTGAAATATACAACAGAAATTCGACCCCGTCCTTCAGTGAACACAACTCCCTCCCTGAACTTGTCTTTTAGTTTCCTCTTAAGATGCTTTTCACTGTAAGTATCGTGGGTTGGATCATACTGCTTCATTTTTAATATTAGCTCTGCAAGAGTATACAGAGTATACTGGCAGTCATCACAATCCTCTTCAAGCTCTTGGCATAGTTTATCGAAAGCTGCACTTTTTACTGAATCGGCTTTTTTGCCCTGTACACTAGATGAGCCTGGGAGGGAAGATCCAATTCGCTTGAAATAATTGTAGCAATCCCTATGGTATCTACCCTCAACTGCCACTAAATCTGAAACTGTGCTTAACTTTGTGGTGACCTGCTCACCCCACTGGTCATTTCTCTTGACAGCATACTCACGAATGCTGTCGTGAGTAATAAATTTCTAATGTCCCCACCTGGCAGAAAGGCATACGGTCTGGGTGTTGAACATCCACCAATCGATCGCAGAAGAAGCAATGGAGTTTGAAGTCGAAGTCCATGGCGGATGAGCGAGTTACTTTCTCTAGTTCAGTTGCAGTAGGGGTCTTATTTGGATGCCTGGTGTAAACTTTGCGGCACTGAACATGTAACTCAACCGAAGTTTTCCCTTTAAATAGTTCACCGGCTCCATCTTTACGAATATCACTACTTTTTATGATTGTCTCAATACCCCTTGGTCCACCCTGAAATGTATTTCCACCACCGCACTTCACATAATCACACAAAAGACACTTTTCCATGATGAGCCGGTAAGCATAACGAAAAGCAAATTCTCGTATTTGTATCGGTGTATCACTGCGCACTACTTATCAGAAGTGTGAACCCTGGATTCCTGGAACAGAAAATATTTAACGTTAACATATTGAAAACATTGGCATCTAACAGTACGGTCCACAGGGTCGCGGAGGACAAGGCGAGCGGCTACGACATGACCACACGCGCTTCCTCCGCGTACCAAATATATATATATATAAAAAAGGTTCCTCTTGGCTTCACCGTGAGTCGTCAAACCACGGCTACTGAGTCCCCCGGCCACGACAAGGCGAGAACCCGTTCGAGGGGGAACGATTTTAGACCCGTTTCAGACATTTTCTTGAAAATCCAGTTATTCCAGGATATCCCGGTTATCCCACTACGGAAGTCCTGGGACTTTCAGGAGCGACATCCTGGGAGGTGTCTAAACATATTCCAAAAGGTCCCGCTTAGTAATTTTAAATGTCCAACTTTGGTCAAAAATTGCCCTAATATGACTGAGCTAAAACCACGATAAGTATTGTGCAGGGCCGTCTTTACCCGGGGGTTCAAGGGGTGCGGTGCACCCGGGCGCAGAGTCCTAGGGGGCGCATGCTGACCGCCATAAATTTCGATAGGTACCTACTACACTGAGACCACGCGAGCAGAGCCTTGACTTTCGCACCCCGGCGCTGAATATGCTTAAGACGGCCCTGGTATTGTGTGTGAGAATTTTTGTTTTCTTTTAAATATTGTCTAAAAATATAATAAATAAAAAGTACCCGGTAAGCGTTAAAAAAAAACTCACGTGGAGCGGTCCCTGCGATTTAATAATTAACAGATTATTAGGCAGATGGTGGTTAGTATTTCAGTGTGCCAATCCGGGGTAGTACTACTAACTGTAATAGCACTTCCCTCTAAACATCTACCGCACTCCAGCATAACATTTGACAAGGTATGTCATTTGACAACAAGCATGGCGCATTGGTCCCGGGTTCGATTCCAGGTCGAAGTTTCATAGCATTTATTTGTAATTTTATATCAGATTAAATATTAAATATTTTTTTTTATAAAAAAGCAGCATATATTTGCTCCGGGTCTGGTTGTCAAAGAGTAATAAGCAGTGGTGTAGTACCTGGGGTAATACCAACATTTGGAAGTTAACAGACCGTGTGAAAAAAAGTCTTTGAAGAAGACTTTAATACAATATACAGAATATATTTACACATATAGAACATTATAAAACAACATTTACGATTTTATATCATAGTATTTAATATAATTTAGCAGTGTAAGGCAATAGTTTGTGCAACTCTGTAAATTCAATTGAGAGCAACCATTTCCTTTGGCTATGTTGACTGAGCTCGTAGCTCAATTATTGTCAAGCTTTGACTTGAAACAGGTTTTCTGATTTCGCTCCCTAACTACAATATTATTTGCTAACATTTCTAGTTGGCTAATTAAATAATAATGTTTTGAAACGATTGTATTAGTCTTAATGTAATTATTTTTATTTCAAGTTTTGATTAGTAGTTAGGCTTTTGTATGCCGTTTCTATTTTCACCCGAATCCTAATCGCTTACACGTATAATATTTTCGTAAATGAAGGAAGCGGTCGTTGTAGCATGATCTCGGAAAGTGGCGAATTATTTCTGTCTACCCTTGTGGGAATTAGGGCGTGACAAATGATGATAATAATAATAGTTTAGCTTCTAGAGGAATAAACCAGAAATTATAATGTTTTGCAGAAAAAGAAAAACAAAAGAATTGGATTTAATACACCCATACAAACATTTAATATCAAAGTCCACTGTTATTATATTACTATCAGCATTAGTTTTCACACATAACTAACCTAAAAATAAAGGCAAGAGTATGAAAAATATTAAAGACGACTTGAAAATTAGATATAACGTTTACGTATCATATGACACTCGAAACCCGTTGGCTGAGACGTTCACACAATAAGCAGGAACATAACATAAACAAAGTCCCTCGAGGCAAACAACTTGAGCCCCTCTTAATAGAATTCTGACGCGGTGGCACCTTCCTGCAGTGCAAAGATACTTTGCGTTGCTTACATAGCTTGAGAGTTGGGCGTGTTTCTGAACCCGGACAAAGTCAGAAGAATCTTAAAGGCACACTAGTTTGTGGTACGTAAGACGAGTGCCCATAATTGTATATATATAAGAAGAAATTCGTTCATACATAAAAGTCCTTCAAATGCATCCCCCATAAAGTATAACATAACAATTCAATTTTTTGTTAGAAGTACGTATACATTATATCGAACCTTATTCGTTAAAACAACAGTACAAAAGATAACGAGGCACGGGAAGAACGGATCGCTGAACCAAAAGTAATTGATAATATAATTTAACAAGAAGGGATAATAATTCTCTGTCACCCTCGCAATCTATCTAGACAAGAACAAATATCAGCAAATATTTCTTACAATCTTAGGCTATTGATCTCATAAATGTTTACCTCTAATCACAAATGCTTTTTGATTTATACCTTATACAAAAAATACCTTACCTATCTTGAATTAAATAATAAATATTAATTATCTAATCATAAAATCTAAAATTAATCTTAAATATTAACCCAAAAAAAATATGAGACGTGTAATATTTCATAGCTTTGTGGTTGCTTTAATTAAAGTCTGAAATTCATGTTCATTTAACATTTGACATTAATATTCATTTTAACAAAATGATACTTCAATCATTTGAATACACCTCCATTCTAAATTAGCATGAATGATTAAAATGGCAGCTCGATATAATCATAGTTGGTGGCACGTGAAATGTGGGTTCTATTTAGCCTTTGCCTCATATCGGCCAACCACATATAACTTTATTTGCAGTTGCTTAATTTAAATAAATTTACCCTTGAGTATCTTAGGATATAGTTCAGTGTTTTGCGACAATTTCCACAGCGATAGGCAGAGCCCATGAATCGCTACTTTTCACAATTCTGACACTATTCTTCCCTGTATCCCTGCAATTTATAATTATTTTAATGTGGCTCGACATATTATGACAGTCAGGGTAAAAAATCGTAGGGATCCGATTGTGGTTATAAAGAAAGCGAGAGACTTGTGTCAGGATTGTCAAAAGTAGCGATCCATAGGTTTTGTCTATCGCTGTGTAAATTATGGCAGAGGCCCGTTTTTAAGCTGATCAATGTCCCAGATATACATGATGTCTAATATACATGCATATATGATCGAGCAAGAAACGTCTCTGTTTTATTAAATAATGAATAAATTTGATAAAATAAAGACTATTAGCGCCTAATTTTAATCAAACAAAACATGAATTGGTCAAAATTAGAGTTGGACGAAATAGTACCTAAGCTGCAAATTTGTGGTGGACAGATGGCAAACTCAAAGCTGCGGGTCGCTCTCTGTAATCGACATATTTCGCACATCGAGCTAAAACTTTCATGTCTATTTACCAACACATCTATGTGTATACGTAAACTTTAATTGGAGCTTGCGTTAACATCTAAACTAGATATCTACACGGTGTAACTTACATATTCAATCTCGACAGTCTAATTAGCGATAGGTATCGTATCTATATAAACTATGGCGTAGAATCAATTTACTTTAAGTTAAACTGTAAAAGATTTAAGTATTAAATAATTTTAGGCAGATAGTCGGTGTTCATTTGCCCAGTACTACCACTTACAAGTGTAAAGACCGTTAAGTGACCTGACTGAGTAAAGTGAATTGAGCCGCGTTTCGGGATCAGCTTAAAAGTTGGAGGTTACAATTAGGCCGGCATAGTGAATGCTACTGATACTTGCACTCAATTACTCGTAGTAGCAGTCGTAAATTTTAATGCACTACGCTCCAGTCTAACATCAGACGGAGTGCTCTCATAATAAAAAAAATAAAGAAAAAAATAATAAATTTATAAATAACTTACTTTAAAAAAAATATAATAAACGAGTAAACAAAACCAAACCGTATTTGTTTTAATGTAACAGCATTAATTTACAAAGCGTTGTGTAGTGAATCGCAGTGAAAACAGCGAAGTCCCAAAGTCTCTTAACTTTGAAAATGACGCCGACTTTGACAGTTGCACATAAAGTTGGGCATAAATAGTGTCGTACATTAACTGTGAATAATTGCTAGCTTAGCTTCGCTTGTGCGGTCGGTGTTCGCCACCCGTCACCCGGGTTGACCACAAATGCGGGCGTGTAATCGCTATGGTTGCTTTCCTTGTAAACAAACTTCTGTTTCACGTCACTCTTGTTTATAACTATTCTCCACATTTCCTTGTCACATGTACACGGTCAGAAATTTTGAATTGTCTCCATTTTAATGGCATGTCCTTTAAACCTATCAAAGTAATAAAGTTTAAATTATATTTCAGTGTTAGAGAACCTATGTGTGTGTATTACAGGTGTCCCTATTATACAATTGACAACCGTCATATTGTATCGATGCCATGCAAAATTCATATTTAAGTATTGAAATTGCCATTGGATTGTCAACCTTAGATGAGTTCTAAATTAAAACTTTTGACTTGAAAGGACCACCAACTGTTTTTATCGACCAACAACACTTTTAATCGCACATATTACTCTTAATCACACAAAGCAAGTAACTGCCTCATTTTTTAAAAACGAATATTTGTAATACCTAATTTAATTATTAAATATTCTTAAAAACGTAATGAACCAAATCTTTGCTTCGACCGGAAATTAAACCCGTAGGTATTGAAACTCGTACGGTACGAGTTATGGGGCGTTCTCACGGGGCGATTTTAGTTGATCAACTGCGAAATTGTTCGTGATTTGAACCGTCTGAACAGACTTTCAATCAAGTTGAAGCAATAAATATCTATTTAACAAAAGTTAAAGACCTTTCGACTTTTGTTGATTCATTTGTATAATCGTCTAGTCTGAACTTGTTCGTTCAACTTGCATTGAATAATCAGTCTAATCAGTCAGTCAATCAGCGCGATTAAGTACCTATGTACTGTATATTGCATTCCTCTTTCACCAGTATTTTGTTTGTTTGTAAAATAAAATGTGAATTGTGGCGTCCACATCCACGAGAAAAATGCTAAAATGGACAGACAGATAGTGTAATAACACGTGTAATATTGAGTCGATTATTATTGAATCGTGAGAACGCTACCGTCAATATTTGCTTTCGAATTTTTGCTTAACGATAAATATTGATCAACTAAAATCGCCCTGTGAGAACGCCCATAAGTAGATGTGTTAAGCAGTGCGTACCTCGAAACTACAATATTATTGTGTTACCATACTAAGTGACTTAGTTACCTAATTTGGTTCTAGTTCGTATGACATAATTAAATTTCTTGGAGTGTCTAAGGACGTAGCGAGGGAGAAAATTTATTCTAATTATCTGACCTTTTTATGTACAGAATATAAATACACAAAAATAGAATTTACGAAAGTGACTCGAATTGAAATGGAAGTCAAAGAAAGTTTGTATTTTATTCTTTGTGCGCGAGGAAAGACAATTGGGATTCTGGCCAATACCCGTAATATTTATAAGAAAGAACCGTGCATGCTTTAAAATTTCAAGTGGGTCAGTTCGGACTAACATTTCTACATATATAATATAATAGTATATACCTACGTGTTCATCATACAAACATTATACGAAAATGTAAAAACTAAAAAAGCTAAAAATTATATTGTAAAAGAGTAGTAGGCAGAGTTGCTGATCCGGGGTACTTGTAATATACAGACCGTTAAGTGACTCAAGTCGCGTTTCGGGATCAGCTTTTAATTTGTTGTATCAATTAGGGCGGCATAGTGGATGTGACTGCTGCTTACAGTTATTTAACTGTAGTAGCAGTCACTTCCATTAATGGATTGCACTCCAGTTTAATACCAGACAGGGTGCTGTCATATGTCGAGTCACAATAATAAAATAAATAATCTCTAACTCTAGACCACGGTTATAATATGTCGTATTCTTCCTATAACCTAAATCTTTTTAAATCAATACATTCTAAATTTGGCATGGGGAATTCTAGTTCCCAATTTAGATTATCAAACGAAGCGTTATAAATGGCACTTTGCACGTATAAGATGCGGTTGAATAGTACACATAGGTATTGTGAATAATTGCTAGCTTAAGCTCAGTGTACCAATCTGATACTGCAATATATACTGCTTTGGTGTAACCAATCTTGGGACCATGACAAAATACTTATTTGACAATATTAAATATCATATGAATAATAACTATGTCCACACAAACAAAAAAAATTACACGATTTTTTCAGCCATCGTCACTCTTAGACCTTCAAAAGTTCGACTTTTTACCCTATTTCACGGAAAAAAGTGTCACATTTTCTCCCTAAAAATTAGGGTGAACGGTCAAACTTTTCATCCTGATGAGAAAAAAAATGTATACGCACCACGACATAATTGTAGGAAAATATCTGTGGTCAATTCAGGCGGATTGACATGTCATACTTTTCTCTCTAGTCTTTTTTATTGTGACTCGACATATGACAGCACCCCGCTTGATGTTAAGCCAAAGTGTGGTCCATAATTGAATGTCACTGCTACTACAATTCAATAACTGTGAGTAGCATCCACTATGCCGGCCTAGATGGAACCGGCAACTTACAAGCTGATCCCGAAACGTGACCAAATCACTTCACGGTCTGTATACTTGTAAGTGGTGGTACTACCCCGGATCGGTAGACTGGGTACCACTGCCTACCACTCTTTGATAACCAGACCCGAAGCAAATATCCATCTCTTTTTTTATTTTATTAACAAATATTTGCAATATTTAATACTATTAAATATTACAAATAAAAGCTATGAAACAAATATTCCGACCGGGGATCGAACCCGGGACTTTACGCGCAACAAACCAGTCGCTAAACCGTTCGTCCACGCCTGTCGTCAAATACTATTTATTTTTTATCATTATTTTTATCATTATTTATCAAAATTTTTGGCGAGGCCTTTTTTATAAAATATGAATATGTCGGCCTCATTATTTCCCTACTAGATATAACACTGGCAACTTATATCTATAGTAATGCAATAATAAATCTTATTATATGTTTAATATATATATTTACGTTTTCAAATACTATTTATGCAATTTATTTATTTTACATTACTATACTAAGCTCCTAAATTTGTCTGTATCATAAAAATATATTTATATTTAAAATACATTGCGGTGCCAATTCAAAAAACCGGTTCAGTATACCATCTAAACAAGGCTACAAAACTATGTATAGTAAATTTACAGTGGTAGCCATTTTGGTACGAGTCCATGTACAATATTTTTTCACACTTCTGTACTAATGTACTTGTATCATAGAAACAACGACCTAAGTAACATTTGTCATCTAAGATACATTTGTGGTTTTAAAGCAGGGTCTCTCGTTTGCGTGACCATGGGTACTTCAATAGAATATTTAAATGAAAAAGTAAATAGTTACTATGACTGAAAACTAATATTTTACAGTGTCTCGGATCGTAAAACAATAAGTTGCAAGGAATTGTATTGAAGTAGTCCCATTATTTCAAAAATATATTACAAAGTGGAAACATGTTTCCTGTGTTCACCAGAGCTGGCAAAGCGGAAGCGGCAAAATGTCGGAAATCGAGTGCTGTCTACTTGGTTTTATTTATTTTAACGTGTTGTCGAAAACATCCGGGAAGTATTGAGTGTTATCTGAGACGCCTACTGTGCAACTTTTTTCATTCTAACACGTATCAGGTATGCGATCAACCTAAGGCAGTAAAACAGAAGCATATTGTCCTTGTTAAAGTAGCAGTCTAACGTTTATCTTTATATACTATTACACAACTAAATGTAAGGTGACCGTGGTGTGGTGGTAGTGAAATGGTCACGCAAATGTACTATTGTATATTTCAAATATGTGCGTTGGTCGTTATGTTTCTGTCATACATTGTGTAGCTTAGTATAGAAATGTAAAAATAAAGAAAACGTTTTAACGGCCTACTACCATAAGGACCTAATTAGTAAAACACTTTCTGATGTTTGAACTAAAATATTGTTTAACTTTGTGACGTCATGAATCATCTTGGGATTAAAGAATGTTTATTTTTATTTATATCCTAAATAGGATAAACCTATAATAATTTTGTGTTTATTTTATAAGTTTATAGGTTTTTATTTTATTAAATAAGTTTTTATGATGGCTCAATATGTTGTATGACAGCACTCCGCCTGATTTTAAGATGGAGTGCGGTCTATAAATAGAGGTGGTTGAATAACTGCAAGTAGCAGTTGCTTTTTCTATGCTAGCCTAGTTGAAACCAGCATTTTTCATTCTGATCCCGAAACGCGACTAGGTCACTTCAGACTCTACACTTGTAAGTAGTGGTACCAAGTACCCAGGATCAGCAGAGTCATCAAATTTTATATATACTTTACTTAAAAGAATTAAGGTTCCAAATATTGCCATAAAAATAATTTTGTAAACAAACTTTTCCTAAAAAAATTCTTTAATAAAAGTTTATAAATAAAGTCGTTGAGAGAAAAGGCTTACCTTCAGATAGTCGAGGATTAAATAAAGAAAGAGTTTGTCCGTGTATTCTTTACCTGTTGTTTACAGCTCACCTGGGAAATTAATTAAAAATAGCATTTTGTACAAGTGGCAAAGCGGGATCCATTGTTTGCGAAATGGAAAGTCTATTTTCAGGTTTACTAACAAAATACTTGTACTTTATTGTGTCTAAGTAGACTTGGGGCTTTAGTAGGATTTCTACTTCAACAATTACCAGTTGTTACACCGTTTTAATCTATTTTAACCACACCAAAAAGGAATTTACTCACTTGTTTATTTTTGATGTTAAATCTCTTCAACATTTAAATTAAACTACTCGTATATATAATTTATGTTTGTTTTAATAAATTTATGAATACTCTTATATGTATGTATTTAAAGCTTTCTTTGGCCGGCATAGTGACGGCGACTGAGGCACCTGTGAACAAACTCGGTTTTCTCAGTCGTCGTCACTCTTGGACCTCCTCTTGCTTATCATCAGGCGGGTCGCAATCAGATTTCGTTTGAAAATAAAAAGAAAGCTATAAAACGCATATTATATAAATTTGTAATATATACCAATTTAGTATTTTCTTAAATTTTGCGCGAAAATTGATTATTGAATTAAACAAATTTTATGCGGCTTACTATCGCGTTTATTTTGGTTTTGATTTTACGATTTTTTATTTTATTTACGTTTTGGTTTTGATATGTAAAATTAAAAACAAAATAATTTGTTTAATTCAATATACCAATTTATTTATGGACAATTGTACAAAAAGATGTGTTAAAGTAGATCGATGAAAGGAATTTATAAATCTGATGAATTTATAAATCGGAGGCATTCTCAAGCTGGGTTGCCTAGTGCCCGTAACCGTAGAGCTTGCATGAAGAGAATTGTGGATGAAAGGGAAGCGAGCGTCTCACCCTAAAGACTTGACAATTTGATTGATTGATTGTAACAAATGTCTGTAGTCTCGGGCCTACCATGACACACAAACACGTATGCAAACAACTATACCTATATATATATTTTAGATGGTAACAAACAATGATAGAGCCTGATATCTGCAGCATAGTACAAGTTTTGTACGTTTACGTGCAAATGGTAAATTTGTAAAGCACCAAATAAAGTTTTAATTTATACAATTTTATATTATCTTGCAGTCTGTACCTACGTATTTTAATTAGAGTACATATAAGTATAGCAAACATAATAGTATATAGTGATACAGTTAAGTTTAGGTAATGCGTTAACACGTCTAAATCAAAAGAAAAGTTTATATAAACCTGATTTATCTACCGCATTTTATTTATACAGACTAATACTAAAAAACTCCAATGTATTTATATAAATGATACTTTGGTATCGACATAGGGTAGTTTTTAACTATTCGCTATAGGTTTGAGATATCAAAGATAGCCATTCCGCCCATACAATTAACAAGTACAGTATTATATTTACATCTCATTAAACTTAAAGCACCTTGAAATATGTATCTTAATGTATTTCGGTTTCAAATTTGTTTGCCTTTATTGCGGTCTTAAGACTTGTTAATGTGAAAATGCTCTTAAAATTTGGCTTTCTGCCACAAGACAACTTCCAAACCGTTCTTTTAGACACTCACCGTAGTAATGACAACATGGAGTCCCGCAAATTGAAGATGCTTTTTATTTGCTCTTTCTAAATAGACATTATTTATTTATTTTATTTTTAAAAACACTACTTACGAGTTTTTCTTGAAGGTATTTTCCTTGCAAATATTAGATCTTTTCCCCATTTTTTTTACATTTCGATACTAAGTTACTAAAAGTGCCTTCATATAAACTGAACGACTAAAGTACGTAGTTTTTTTGGCGGGCATAGTGACGGCGACTGATAAAGCGACGAGTAAAGTGAATCGGTTTTTTATCTGGCTAGTCGAGTCTCAATAAAAAAAAAATTCAAAATTACCTAATACCGGCAAGTTTTTCCACTAGACCACGGTCGCCTTTTTATTAGGAAAATAGGGGTCAGAGGTCCTAATTTAAAAATATTTGGTTGCCTAAACTGTTTAAAATTGTTCATATAGAATGTATTTAAAAGCTATTATTAACTGACCGAGTATATTTTTTGCCCGAGAGTCATGAAAACTGGAACGTTATCAAACAGCTAGAGAGATGCTCATAAATTCGAGGAGGCCTTTTTGCTGTAATGCCGTTCATATTTCTCTCGGAGCACACTGCGGGTGCCGTTCAAATAAATTACGACCATCAATAAAAATCCCAGCGATGAGATCCTGCGACTTATTTAATTTATATTCCATCAAGACCATATTTATCAAACATCGCCTCTTTCAGCTAAGAGCTCGGAATTCAGACGTGAAAGGCATTTTTCAGAGATATGATAAACATTTTTCACAAATATATTTATTTTATTTTGCTCTTTTCTTTAGCATAGAATGATAAAATCTGAGTTTTGCTAAACTTCTATAAACAGATTCATCAGAAGAGTTATCGTATCTCGAGATAAAATATAAAGTTAGGACAGATGTCGATAAGCTCAAAGAAATGTGGATGAAAGTGATTTATATCGTATTCTGAATTTCACAACCTCGGAATATTCGACGGAAATGAAATAGATCCCTTTGATTTCGAAGAAGCCTTTGTTTAGTCTATTGAATCTCGTTCGAAAACAAGGAAATTGAATTCGGAACACAAATTCATTTTCGCGAAATAAATAGCCGTTAGAAACACAAGTGTTGGTTTTCTGGAAACTCTTAAGGACACATATCATTCTTTTGGATTTATTCTAAATACCAGAATATGAACCTAACTAGTCAAGGGTTCATTCTTATTTAATATAATCCGAAATGGTTTGCCACCTCACTTTATTTATTTATTATTTCAATATAAAACATTTATGGTGCACAAACAGCTTACAATCAGAATGTGATTGAAACAAACAGGAATACCTACTCGTAGTTCGTAAACTAATACAATGCACTCAGCTTAAAAAAATGTATAAAATGTGGACTATAATAACAAAGAAAAAAAAAACAAGTTAATTTGATTGAATATTCTTTATTAAGTAACATATAAAACTTAAATTTATACTATATTAACTATAAATAAAAAATTAGTCTAGCTATTCAAAGGGGGAACGCTGCCAGTATCTTCGGAACCTTGCCTAAAGGGACTCCTTTTAATAATGTATTTTAGTTAATTTTCTTTTTTTTTTTTTCTTATCAATGTGTTATATTTCAGTTTGTAATACTTATATTTTATTCATTGTTAATAAAAAATATCATCTAGAGATGTTGCATCACATAGAGTCTCAAGGATGCATTGATTTAATTGATAATATTTAATAGTTAATATAAATAATATTTTATTAGTTAATATTTTATTAGATTTTAATTGATTTTTTAATAGTTGACTTTAATTGTGTATGTAATTCACCCATTAAAATATGTTGTTATCGGTATATTTGTTCAGAATAACAAAGAATGAGAATTTCAAATACTTAATCAATATGTTCATGGTGTATTCACGACTAAAGCCATTCCTATCTGCTAATTGCTCCGGTATGGATAACTCGGTGTGGTTTCCATTCAAAAGCCCTATTGATTCGCGAAATGGAGTCTGGATTTGAATATGTGTAATGGAGTGAAAAATCAATTGCACGATTAGCTTTCAAGTACGATTAATACACAAGCATAACAATACTAATTAATATAACATTATAAAATTATTTAGTAAACCCGCCAACCGATTTGCTTGGCAAGATTTAAAGATGTTTCCGAGAAGTTATTTAAATCACACGTAAAATAAATAAAAAATGCAAAATAAAATGTGATAAAAAATAACACACAACAAATGTAAGTCTGTAAGGCAAATCATACAATTGTAATTGTAAAAAATGTAGCCTGACTTATGACAACACCTTATCTGATCCCAAAATGCTACTGATTAACTGCACGGTCTTTAACTTTGAAAGTGGTAGTGGTACTATCCCAATTCGGCTGAGAGAATGACGACCTATCAATATTTTTTTTAATAATAAATAACTACATAATAACAAAAACATAATAACTTTAACAAAACATGTACCAAAATAGCTAGCATTTTCCGTTGTAAAAGTGTAAAACCAATTTCATCGCATATTTTCACGAAGGAGGGTCCCAAAAGCAGGATTAATTAATTAGCTACGCTGTTCATAGTACTGATACAGCAATTAACTTGCATATAATTGAATGTATAATGGTAAAGTGCAAATTTATTTGTATAAAGTTTTATTATATTGTAAAATAATGTTTTGTTGAACTTTACTAAGTACCTGTTGTAATTATAAATTAAGAATAATTATTAGGAACTTATTATACTCGTATTTAGGAATTGAGAAAAAAAAATACTTTACATACCTAAAAAATTGTTTTTTTTTTAATTACGATTTCTTTTAATTTTCTGCCTAATAAAATATGACTAAATAGTTAGGTAAGTCACATTTTATATATAACTTAGTTTTATAAATAGGCTAATAAATATTTATGGACGAATTCACGAGAATTTTAAAACATCATTAGCATAGCATTAGCGTATAATTAATTTTCGTTAAGTATAACAAAACTTTCGTGAAAGTATAACAAAACTTGTTGCACGTAATTAAAGTGCGGACAATCAGTGAGTTACGAGGAAAATCAGTGTAGCATCTGCCACACATGCCAGGGGCAGGTGTTGGTATTCCAATTTCAGTACGGCGCCGTTTGTTGAAAGGATGTGCGGTACAGATTTTCATTTCACAAACACGCCAACCACGCTCGCTCAATGATTGCCAGAGAAGGGCAAGCAATTGGAATTGCATTTTGAATTTGTATGCTTGTAGTTTTGTAAATTTACAAACGTAGTGTATAAATATTTTATTTTATCAATATTTTATCATTGATTTCTTTGGCCCAGGGTGTTTGCCGACCAAAACGGAGACATCCTCAAGAAAGCTAAGTTGCCTAGTGCCCACAACCAAAGAGCTTGTATAAAGAGAATTGTGAATGTGAAGGAAGCGAGAAAGTTGTGTCAGGATCGTGGCAAGTGGCGCTCCATTGTCTCTGCCTATCCCTGTGGGGAAAAGGCGTGACTTTTTTTTTATTATTTCTTAACTTTAAATACATTGAAAAGTACTCTTACAATAAATGTTTATTGTTTACATAACCATTTTTTTTATTGTGACACGACATCTGACATCGACCCGCTTGATGATAAGCAAGAGGAGGTCCAAGAGTGACGACGACTGGGACAACCGAGTCAGTTCCCGGCTGTCCCAGCCGCCGCCACTATACCGGCCTAAGATGCTTCTTCACGCATCGCTTGAAGGATCCAAGGTCATAGGATGGAGTGAACACATGGGCAGGCAAAGCATTCCACTTGTCGATTGATCTACAAAGAAACGACGCTACAAAGAAAAGACGCACCGAACTTTTTAGTTCGACTGCCGATTTGGTCGATAAAATGCGGTTGCTTTCCCCGACCTGTGCGGGTATTACGGGAGTGAAAAGACGAGGTAGGAACAAGGTTAAAAAGCTCCTCGAAACATTCCCCGTGGTATAGGCGATAGAGGACGCACAGAGCCGCCATGTCTCTGCGTAGTTGCAGGGGCTCCAGAGTTCGCGAGACCTCTGCATCACCTATAATTCGGACAGCTCAGCGCTGCAATGAATCTAGGGCATTGAGAAGATACTTGGCAGATCCATCCCAGAGGATAATACCTTTTAAACAAAATACATAATTAATAAAAATCTTGTTTTCTTTTTAGACTACAAAATCATTTGCTTCCTTATTAGCTATTTGTTATCAATGACGTAAAATTATATATATTTTTATAAATAGATGTTTCTAAGTCTTTAGAATTTGTTCACTTCAAGTGAAGAGGAATACACACAGCACAAACATTTCACTTGTTTTCAGTCCAAGTTTCTTCTTGAAAAAGTTTCGACAAGCTTCCAACACTGAAAGAGATTGCGAAATATTTCGGTCCCCGCGGTGTCATTTGCTAAGTTTCCAGTTTGAGTAAGGCTGAAAATCTCGAACTTGTTCACGACGAGAATACTCGAAAAGTTCCTTTTTTATTCATACTTTCTAATGGCTGATAGAAAAGATAAAAATAGAAATTCCCCTGGCTTATTATCATTTTTGGCTCAGTAACAATATCGTTGCATAATATAATTTTGCAATCGTTCCCATTATTACTAAAAAATATCGATCATTTATTATTTAAGTATATTAGTACTGAACCTATAATTTTTATCATATTTAAATGTCAGATGCAGTTTCTTTGCTTCTGAATTTGGAATGTTAAATGTATTTATAGATATGCAAGTGACATTCTTCACATTACGCGTGCGACTTCGTAAGGGTGCGAGAAGTAGGTCCTCGGCAGCGAAACTCTGTGAGTAGGAGGCGATAAATAAGAGATAATGGCCCATTTCTTGCAAAAATTATTACGAACAAAAAAGGTCGTGAATAAAACCGTGCAATCGTAGATTCCAAATAGGTAAAGGAATTTGTTAAATAACATTCACTATTAAATTTGTGTGTATATATATTTTTAATTTTATTATTGTAGCTCGAAGTATAACAGCACCCAGCCCGATGTTAAGCCTGAGTGCAGTGTATGAATGGAGATGACTGCTACTACAGTTTATTAACTGCTAGTAGCAGTCGCATCCACTAGTGACACATTGTTACATCACGCATTGCACCCTTTAAAATAAACATATAAAGTGAAAATATTTTTGTTTGTTTCAAATTTAATTAAGTTTACTATTAATGCGACGAATACTATTTAAAAACTTTATTTAAAACTGATTAAAAAAAGTAAATATTTATGCTTGCTAATTTCTATTCGCGTTTTAATTAAAAGTCTGTCGACAAGTTTTTACTATCGGCGTTGTTGACGAGATAACATTGTCATGTAACATCTTCTGCTGTAATATCCGTTTAGTACTTTACGATTTAATTTTATGAAATATTTTAATAACCTTTATATTCGTTATCGTAGTGTTGTGGTAGTGCAATGGTCACGCAAACCGAGAGAACGCGTTTGAAACTTGATGGTACCAATGTATTTTGATACTTTGGTCGTTCTGTTTTTCTTTGATACAAGCACTTTAGAAGCTTATTATAGAAATATTAAATAAAAATATTGTTAACAGGTCTATATAACTAAGTATGTCACATGAAGTACACGGCGCTGCCCGATTGCCAGATTTTTTCACAAACTTTAGTGTTTACCTAGAGTCGGTCTTTTTTTATTGTGACTCGACATCTGACCTCGACCCGCCTGATGGAAAGCAAGAGGTAGTTCAAAAGTGCCGACGATTTGATGTCTATGGAAAGAAAATATTAATATTATTCAAATGCATGATTTATATTTCTAATTAAGGAAAATCAATTAATGCACTTGTATGTAAATTATGAAATATTTAAAAATTAGCTCATGGGCAATTCAATTAAATTAAAGCTTAAATTACAAATATCAATAATATATATAATTATTCACAAATTCAATAAATAATAGAAAATACGGCAAAATAATAATTCATCTATATTTCTATTAAATTTTCATTTAAAGAATCTAATGAAGTTCAAGTATACAGACTGTGAAGTGACATAGCCGCGTTTCGGGTTCAGCTCCTTGATAGCCATAGTGGATATGAATTTAAATCAATGTGAATTTAAACCAAAATTTATTTATAAGGTTTAGTGAATGAGACGGAGCGTACCAAGGAAACTTATGAAGCATCCGCTTAACGTCAGCTCTGATGAAACGGGTGCTCGTAAAGAGCTCCGAGCGGTTGGTTCATGCTAATTAAGCGCATACAAACCCGAGCTTACAGAACAACTTAGCCAATATGTTTTGATTACGCAACTTAACCAATAATTACTTTGTAATAATTAAATTAATGATACCTCGGTTTTTTCAGTCGTCGTCACTCTTGGACCTCCTCTTGCTTTATCATTAGGTAGGTCGAGATCAAATGTAGTGTAGCAACCAAAAAAAAAACTACGTGCCTAGTTTTCACGAATCCATTAGAGTACAGTTAAATACCTGCAAAAGTACTATGTCGGCCTAGTTGTTTTAAGCTGATCCCGAAACGCGACTAAGTCATTTGATAGTTTATATACTTTATGTGGTGGTACTACACCGGATCGGATAACTGGAGAAATGACCACCCACTGCCTGTCTACCATTCTTTAAAAAACTAGGTAAAATTTTGAAACGCGATTGCGTCATTTTACGCTATTTATTATTTATACCTATGACTTTATTATATGTTTTATATGTTTATTATAATAGGGATTATTTGTGTGGTCACTACGATTCAAAATTTACATGTCCATGACAAAATTGTGCTTCTTCTTCCCTCTTTTGACTTCTATTTGCCGGTTAGTAAGGAAGAGAAAGTCTCAGAGCGTCAACGACTAATAAAAAACGATTCAGTTTACGTTGCCACAGTCATCGTCACAATGCCTTTTAAAATATGCCGGCTTTTGCATATCATGTGACATACATTTATTGTAATTTATGAAAATAGATGTATTTGATTTGAATGATAGCTGATTGGGCCATTCCGAATAATTGATCAGAAAGCAAACCACAACGGATCGTTGTTTCTGCATGAGCAACAATGCAAACAAACCATGGTTTAATTAGTAAAGCGCGATGAACAGTGAACGATTGTGTGCTCAGTCGTCATTACACTGATATCAATTTGTTCCTGTTGATATGAAGCGGCGTTTGTGCAAAACATGGAAACTAGATAAATGTCTATACCAACTAACTATTGTCTCTTAATATATTAAATTCCTCAAACAAATCAGCCATGTGCGAAATAAATTTTACAAATCGACAGCGAAATTCCAACCCATTGTTAAATCCAACAAATTGTTAAATCAAGCTGTGCGTTAATCTTGCGCTTATAAAAACATCGAAAGCTAAAATAATTCGTCCCAGCGGCGCTTAAAATCCGATTCACGCAATATTTCGCGTGCATCCGTCTCTAACTCGGTATAAGTTCGACTTGGTTTCTCGGAGGGGTTGGACCCCTGACAGTTTCAACCAGTAATCCATTAAAGCCACGGAGTAAGTCGGCCGGCAATAACATAATGCTACGTAACGTGTTGCGCTGTCAGCCCCCGTTACTCCTCAGAGCGTGCACCACGCTCGTTTCCATATCAAATCGAGCACACACCCCATGGTTTCCCTTAAAAAGGCAACATCTTATAGAATTAAGAGCGTATGGTTGTGGCAGAGAGGAAATTTTCTTGACATTTTACTGGAGACAATTTCACGGTTAAAATATTTGCAAATTCATATTTCTTACAAGAAAAATTGCTTCATAATTTAGTTGGCTTTTGTTTGTTTATTTATTTTTAATAAATTTATACAAAAAATATTTTTAATACAAAGTTTTCAAGCTAATGGGATAAAGGTATTTGTATGAATTAGTTTTCCATTTATAGTGTCGTAAAAATGAAAAATTTCGTCCGTAAATGTCATGGTAGCGAGCGCACCACCTAACTAGATGTAGATAACAATAGATTTACAGCAGGTATCTTACCAAATTTCCCCCAATCCGTTGAAAAACACAAAACTTTCTCTCGTAAAGAACAAATAATTGTTTTTAGGCATATTAATAATTCTGAAACACGCAATCCAGCCATTAACTGGTCTGCTTGCCGCACAGATTGAAATGTTTACCTGATTATAATGGAATCTCGGTATTGTATGTTCTCTAAAATAATATATATGTTTTCACGGTTAAAATCTCATTAGTGTTGCTATATAAAGCTCATTTATTTACAATTCAGTGTAATTTACTTGTTTATTTAACGCACGAAAATAAACGTCATTATGTGATGATTGTGTAGAGTTCGACGACCAGTCGATTTTGCAACTCCCCTGTGAATCTAAATTTTATATTGTAATTTTTCTCTCTGATATTTTTCTTTTTTACCTTAAACTTTACTGGTAGATTATTAAACCTTTATAGCAAATATTTAATCACCCTAATAATTATCATCGACTAAACAACGAGAATGTTCCGAGGAACCTTTTAACTTTATTCCTACCTAGTCTTTTTACTCCCGTAATAAATGAGGTGTAAATCAAAGGAATCTTTCGCATTCTATAGACCAGGATCCTTGGATCCTGGATCCTGAGCCAGAGGTTTTTTTTTGTGACTCGACATATGATAGCAACCTGCTTGATGTTAAGCTGGACTGTGGTCCATGAATGAATGTCACCGCTACCACAATTTAATTACTGTAAGTAGCAGTCACAACTACTATGCCGGCCTAGTTAAAACCGGCATCTTACAAGCTGATCCCGAAACGCGAGTAAATCACTTCACGGTCTGTATACTTGTAACTGGTGGTACTACCCCGGAATAGCAGATTGGGTACCAATGCCTACCACTCTTCGATAACCAGGCCAAAATTTAATATAATCATTAAATATTACAAATAAAAGCTATGAAACAAATATTTGCTCCGACCGGTAATCAACCCCAGGACTTTACCGCAACAAACCAATGGCTAAATCACCCTTGGCCGGCATGGTGTCGGTAACTGACTGTGTTTCTTCGGTCGTCGCCACCATATCAATCAGTTTCATATCAACAGGCAGGTCGAGACAATAAAACTAATATATTAATATTATCTGTTGAGTATGAAGAGAATCGTGGATGTTAAAGAAGGTAGAGTTATGACAGGATCGATTACATTGACGCTCTATTGCCTCTGCCTATCCTGATTTAACAAATTTAAAAAATATACTTATATCTCTTGCCTCCGTCAACGTGCCAAGTCTACTTGAGCCGACTGGTATTGCAAGAGATGATGGTAAGAGACCGGATGGTATGAGTTTGATTCCATGGAAGATGGGCCGGGTGCTGGTATGGGATGCAACCTGTTCAGACACGCTGGCACCTTCCCATCAACATGGAACCAACAGCAGAGCTGGTGCGGCTTGTGAAGCGGCTGAAAAAGCTAAAGCGTGCAAATACAGGGGTCTAGGCTCCGAGTATGATTTTGTCCCATTCGGTGTCGAGACCCTTGGTCCGTGGGGTCCTAGCGCTTTAAGGCTTTTTAAGGAAATATCAAAAAGGTTAGTCGACATCACAGGAGACCGAAGAGTTGGCAGCTACCTCGGACAAAGAATTAGTCTAGCTATTCAAAGGGGGAACGCTGCCAGTATCTTCGGAACCTTGCCTGAAGGGACTCCTTTTAATAATGTTTTTTTTTATTTTTTTTTATTTATTTTATCAATATATATATTTTTTGAGTACTTATTTTATATAGTAGCTTAATATAGAAATGTAAAATCAAATAGACATGTATGTATATGTACTTAAGTATATATATTTATATAAACAAAAATAAGTGATTCTGACAAACTAAAATTCCAATTGTCACCCTACCTCATTGAGTTTAATGTCTTGAAGTGGTCACTGAATAATAATGTATTGTGAGTGTCTTTCAGTGGCAGACGGCTGCTTTTAATTTAATAATACTAAGGGAATGAAAGTGTTAATTGAATTGAAAAGAATCAATTTTGATAAGTAGGTGTACGTTAGTACCTATAATATATAGACTTGCAGACTTATATTTGACATATATCTACATTTATATTATACAAGTTTAAGTAGGTTTTTATAATTGAAATAAACAAATTTTATGCGGCTTACTATCGCGTTTATTTTGTTTTTGATTTTACATTTTTTTTATTATTCCGACGTTTCGAGAGCTTTGCAGCCATCGTGGTCACGGAATAATAAAAAAATGTAAAATCAAAACCAAAATAAACGCGATAGTAGGCCGCATAAAATTTGTTTAATTCAAAAATCAATGTTCGCGCAAAAAAATTTTATTTTTATTTTTAATTTATTGCGTGGTAGGCAGTGGTGCTCAGTCTACCGATCTGGGGTAGTACCAATACTTACAATAAAATTATACAGATCGGAAAGTGTCTTATCAGCTTGGGATCAGCTTGTAAGTTTCCAGTTCCAAACCACACTCTAGTTTAACATCAGGCGGGGTGCTGTCATATGTCGAGTCATAATAAATAAAAAACCTTCTTCATGCAGACTCTATGGGTATTGGCAGTGTGGGCTCCATAACCATGACATAGGACTTTTAAAAGAATGTTCCCGATTTGAACCAGAAATAATCTTCTGTGTTTTTCACCATCATGAAGGAATAATGTATAAAAACCGTTTATACTAAAAATGACACGATATAAATGCTAATATTTAACATTATTATACTGATTTGTAACGAAAAATTTCCATATTATGACGCCATTTTGTAACATAACACAACACGCTTGGCAACAAACAACCATCTTGGAGGAGCATAATTTTTCTCGAAAACAAACTAATGTTTACTTGAACACTAAATGTATTCTGATATCAGTTCAATCTTGCTACAGAGCACATACTACTAGAACCTTCACTGGTCTCCAGCCTGCTAAATAGGATAATTAGAGTATTTAAACTATGCAAATTGACATGCAATATTGACATGCAAAATAGTTTGTGAGTTGACAATGCTTTCTCACAGCAGCTTGTTATGCAATGTTGCTATTGTGTTATGTATATTTGGTATCAATAAAAGCTTGTGTGTGTATTTCCATTTACAATGGTATCCTGCAGTTATTTTTAGTTTGTTATTATGTTTATGTTTGTAAGGTTTTGACGTGTAAAAGTGCTTCCTTGGAGCCTAATTACCTAATAAATAAACAAGACTAAACTATGAATTAGCTACTTTAGGCGTGCTTTGTTTCCCTCTGTCAATCTTATTAATACAGAGTTCTAATGAAGTAGAGTCTAATTTTATATCGTCTATAATTCTCCCATAAATAAAAGTTGCAAGAATGAAATAGAACGGGAGTATGTGACAAGATATCTGGGACGCGTTGTCCCTGATGCATCCGGCATCCCGTGGCGCATCGGAGGCGCCTCTCCATGCATTTACCAAGCGTATTTCTTTATTTGTCTGCAATAACACCACATAAATACAGTCGCATACATTGTGAAGAATTACAATCATAAATTTCTAAAGAATTTTAAATTTTAATCTTTGTGAAAACAATGTAGGTAAAGCGAAAAATTATTACATTAAATATAAGGAATAACGAATCGATTTTAAATAATAACAAAACCATTATTTGAAATTTACTTTATTCCGAAAAGAGGTGATATAATTAAATTATATTTTTAGGATTAAGAAAGGAATGTTGCGTTGTTTCGGCGCATTGAAAGGATGAATCAATAATATTGCTCAAAGGAATATTAATTCTTTCGTGAAATTATCAATTCAGAGGTGACTGAAAGGATAAAGTGGAGACGAAGGACAAATCGGTGACATTCTTAAAATAATCTAATACATACGCAGTGCTTGTAAAGATTAAGCACGTCTGGATAGAATTCTAGATGTAAACAAAGAGTTATGTCAAGATTGTAGGAGTGGATCTTCCTAGCTAGAAGAGAATAGTTCCGTTAGTTATATTAATATATATATATATATAATTTTTTAAATCGTACTCGTATTTCTATCTCATGACTTCACAACCTGTCCAATACAATAAGGCATCCTTAGATGTTAACTTTAATTGTTGGCATAATTAATACGAAGTTCGGGACGTATTAAAACTTTTCAAAAGTTACACGTAGTAAGCACACAAAGGGTTGAAAACAACATAGCACATACAATTATGTGAGCAAGACTAAATTCAAAGTTAACAATATTAATATTGTTTGAAGTAACTTCCTCTGACGATCAGCCTATAATTTGAATTAATGTCTCCTCAGAAGGGTTTTAATTGCAGACGTCTGACGTGTTCAGTTTATAATTACTATTATATAACTTTCAAGTAAATGTGTCAGTTATTCTCAGAATGTTCACTCTGATGTGTCTTCAAGTCGTTGTGGTTTCAAATAGATTCCGAATCTAATATTCTATTCAAGAGAATCTTAAACATTGCTACAAATAGATTGCCTTAAATTCATAATTGAAATAGAATAAAATTAGTCTTAACGTGTTATGAGGCATATTTAATTTCCGATGTGTGCCGATGTGTTTTATTTTTGAGATCCAAGAGTGCCGACGATTAAAAGAATTAACTCAGTTCACGGGTGCCTCAGTCGTCATCACTATATCGGCCAAAACTGTGGTTGAAGCGACCGTTTGCAGTCTTTTGTGACTCCGGCTTTTATAACAACATCCGCGTCTGGGTTATTAAAATAAAAAAAATGCTTCAATTTTAATATATTAATTTATTCTATTTAAAAAACTTTATTCCACAAATAAGGGACAGAAGGTGGACCTAATGCCGCTAGACATTCTACGAGTAGGTATACTCGTATATTGATTATTGCTATATTTAATCATCCGACATTGTCAAAGCCTTTAAAAGGAATTATTTCTTTAGTGAGGGGAGGTATTTAAGACACAAAGGTTAGAGACAATGGTTAGGGGTTTTATTGTATTTACTTTATTTTCATAGATCATTAGTGAGCCTTTAACAAACATAGAGAGGCTCAGACTCGAACCTTCGCAAAGTATCTCAGTTGGAACAAAGCTAGGAAACCTTGCCAATGTCTTTGTTATCAGTAAAAAAGAAGGAAGCTTAAAGTGAAGAGAAAATCTCAAAAAGTAGCTCAAGAAACATAAATAACAGTTCACAGAGACTTGAATGTTTCTCTGTCAAGGAAGTTTTTATCAGACGTAAACATTAGGTACTGAATAGCTATTGTTTTATCTTCGTTCTTATTTCGTGCACGGAAGCCTATAACAAAGCATAGCCATCAACATCAGACACAATTAGTATGATTTTTATACGTCTCCCTTTTTCCGTGCATTACTAAAAAACAACGACGACGGTACGTTTGCGTAGTAACAATTAATAATAAGGTCTCTCTCCAAAACGAATTATATTGTGTTACTTATATTTGTAGTAACATAAACAGTTTGAAATTTTACATAATTATACATCATGGACGACAGGATTTAAAAGGTTAGGTGACTTAAAATAATCCGTGAAAGCTAAGTTTTAAATAAGCGATAATTGTCTACACAGATTTGCACTAACGCAAATGGAAGGATCGTGTAACGAATATCAAGCTATTTTCAGCTGACTACAACCTGTTTCTAAAAAGTAAGGGACGAGAATCCATTCGGTTCAGTTCACATTTGCTGGAATGTTTTTCTGAAAATCCATTAACGACGAGGGAACGTTGAAAAACGAGAGGTAATTTAAAAAATTGTGAAAAGGGCTCGAGTTTAACAGAAGCTGCTATAAACGAAAAAATCATCCCTTTTAGTTGTAGGGCTATCAGTTAAGGATTTCAAATTAAATACTCTTCAAGTATTTATTATGTTTAAGTATTTTGTTTTATTAATTTTAGTTAGCAGCCCATTAAATACGAGTAAGTAACATTAGTAAAGTTTAATAAACTCTTCAATTTGTCATATCAAAATAACGAGTAGTTTCGATTTTCGCCATATTCGTGTGAATATTTCTTCATTATTTAATTTAATAACTATCTTGGTAAATGGCGCTCCATTGTCTCTGCCTATCCCTGTGGGAAAAAGGTGTAATAAATTGATTTATAAATATATTATCATTTATTTACAAGTATACAATATGTCAAATTTTATCTTTTGACTTTAAGAAAACTGAAATAATCGGATATTGAACCTTGCTTCCAAACCTTTGTATTTGTTTAACTCAAAACAATAATGTTCCCAATAATCCAAAATAAGGATAAATAGGTGTATACGTGTAGAAGTAATAGTTACAAATGATTTCACACTATTCACACAAAATTAATTTCAATCTGCCTATTTTTATACTATTTAATAGAAATGAAAGCAAATAGGTCGACGCGTCGTTTCTTTGTAGAAAAATCGACAAGTGGAATGCTTTACTACCCATGTGTTCTTTTCATCCTATAATCCTTCAAGCGTGATTAAATGTCGAGTCACAATAAATTTAAAAGAAAATTATTGTGGCTGGATATATTTATGACAGCCAGCACCCCACTTTATATTAGGTTGGAGTGCAGTCCATGAATGGAGGCGACTGCATTAACTGCAAGTGGCTGTCGCATCCACCATCCCAGTCTAGTTGTAACTGGAAACTTATAAGCTGACCCCAAAACGCGAGTAAATCACTTCACGGTCTAGACACTTGAAAGTGGTGGGTAGGATCGGCAGACTTAGAAAATGATCACAAACTCTCTGCCTAATACTCTTAGTAACATACTACATACTAATATAGTACATCGTTTTAAAGGGTTAGTTATTAGTTAAAGATTTCTCCATTGTTTTCATAGTATCCACATTTAGTTAGTATCTAAGTTACATAGTACATATACAAGTTGGGTAACTTAAATACAAATATACAATATTGTCGAACTGTTCAAAGTAGATAGAGTATTGTGGTGAGAATACTAAGTCAGTAACATAGTGTAGTTGTATAATGCGGGAGTTTAATCGAGTAAAGGAGTATGAGACTAAGATGTACATCTTAAGATTTACGTAACACAATCAGTTTGATTACTATTGTTGATTTATATGAGATAACGTGTCTTGGATTAGAGATCTGATAGCACCTCAAATTGAGATATTGTTATATGAATACTGTCACATCTTTACATTTTTAAAAGAGTGGTGGGCAGTAGTACCCACTCTGCCGATCCGGGGTAGTACCACCACTTACAAGTATACTACACCGGGCAAAAGAGAGTTTGCTCAAAAAAAAATGCGAACCGAGACATTTTGACGGATTTAGGTTCGTCTCCGGACGTATTAATAATGAACCTAAAATCCAACAGCTGAACTATTGCAGATTTTTTTTTATTCGCTGCTAAAGTCGGGAAAACATAGTTTTTCGCAATTATAATTTTTTCTTGACTATTTAGATAAAAATATTTCGAAAGGAACTTGTAGATAATAAAAATATCTACAAAATGAGACTTGTTAGGTTCAAATTAGTTTTTTTGTTTTTTTTACAAAATGCAGAAAACCCCTAAAAATCGATGTTTTTTAAATAATGTTTTAAACAAACAATTTTATACCTAGACGTCCCTAATTTTAATAGACTGTAGACTTTGACGTGTATTATTAGTGGTATTTTTTTATAATTTTTTTCTTGCATATTTTTTGCAAAAATCCATTTGTTCTTAAAAAAAGCACTTTTTTGCAACCTAATTATTACCTCTTCAGTAGGTCCTAGAGTGTTGTATTTGGGCTCATTCTCTTCCTTAAGAGTTGTACTTTCAGTCTTTTTTAAAGCTAATCAATTTTAGCAACTAGGGTCTTGCAAATCGAAGTGCAAAAAAGTGCTAAGTTTCAAAATGAAATAATTCAATGAATATAAAAGAGGTGAAAACTGAAGAGGTAATAATTAAGTTGCAAAAAAGTGCTATTTTAATTATAAAATGCAATTTTACCAAAAATATAAAAGAAAAAAAAAACAAAAATATACCACTAATACTACACGTCAAAGTTTACAGTCTATTAAAATTGGAGACGTCTAGGTATAAAATTGTTTGTTTAAAACGTTATTTAAAAAACATCGATTTTTAGCGGTTTTCCGCATTTTGTAAAAAAACAAAAAAAACAATTTGAACTCAACTGGTCTCATTTTGTAGATATTTTTAATATCTACAAGTCCTTCTCGCAACATTTTTATCTAAATAGTCAAGAAAAAAATATAATTGCGAAAAACTACGTTTTCGCAACTTTACCGGCGAATAAAAAAAAACCTGCAATAGTTCAGCTGTTGGATTTTAGGCTCATTATTAATACGTCCGGAGACGAACCTAAATCCGTCAAAATATCTTGGTTCGCATTTTTTTTTAAACACTAGAGGGGCTCGACTCCTTTTCCCGGTGTATACAGACCGTGAAGTGATTATGTATTGTACTAGTGCACAGAGCTGCATGCTATTTGAGTATAGATTTTGAGTGTAATAGCACGCTTGTTATTATGTAAAAATCAAGTATATTTTCAAATACTGGATACAAAACCGTCATCCAGTAGGCAATATTGTTTTATTCCTGCGAATAAACTAATGAATTATGCGAATATATTATATTGTTTGTTTACGTTTATAAACGTATTGCTGCTGATTACCGCCAAAAATTATATGAAATCTTCTTTTTATTTTATCCATCTATCAAGAGACGCGAAATCTTTTGAAAGATTTAAGGCATAGGATAGGAAGAACATACTGAAGTTTCGGTTCACAAATATATTTTAAAAAGGCAGTAGTACAGAATTTTTAATTCACAAAACTAGCTTTTTATTAGGTACCTAAACACACCATTTTATTTATTTTGAATGTAAAACGTAAACATTATATTATACAAAAACATTTTGTAGGTGACAATATTTTCTTCACATTGTTATATAATCGTTTGCCAACAAAACGATAAAATTACGTCGTGTTACTAAATCATAGTCGGTAGAGGTGGTTGACACCCTTTGTCCTGGTTATTTTTCTTCTTAAATACACTGTCGGACATTATTCTCTAGAGGATGCTCATCATATTTTTTCCCCAACACTAAATATAACCTCTGATGTCCTTTGTTACTTTTTGCCCCTAATATTACATGCTTTGTATTCTTATTTTACATTTCGCTATGACCACACACCGTTCCAGCATTACTAAATCGTCGTAGTTTTAAATATATATTATATATATATATATATATTTGTTATTGGGCTCGACATATCACAGCACCCTTTGCTAGCTGGAACCGGCAACTTACAAGCTGATTTGAAAACGTGACCAAGTCTCTTATATTTTATTATTGAGACTCGTCTTCTGACCTCAACTTATCTGAAAATAATCAAGGGTCTAAGAGCGCCAATGACTGAAAACTTATTCAGTGTACAATTGCCACACGTACTAAAAATGCTTCTATAACAGAAACAAGACGACCAAAGAACATAAATCAAAGATATATTGGTATCGGAAAGTGGTTTTGAACAGAGGTCTCTCGGTTTCCGTGACCAATGCACTACTACTCCATTTTTCATTTTCATTTTATTTAATAAGTAAGTCGGCAGATATTCTGCACTTTTAGACGTCAATACAAAAAAGCGTCAATACAATACAAATTAACTATAAATGTTCATGTTTAATGCAACCACAAATGGGCATTGTCAACTTATAAATATAAACCAGGGTCCACCTGGGTCGTTTAGGGTAATACGGTTAAAAATGAATATATAAGAGATGGCATTATAATTATAAAGTTGTTGAAGTGTATATTCAATTTTCTATTTGGTATTTTGCTGGAAGTATATATTTAAATTTCAATAGTAAATTATCAAGATCTGTAGCCATAAATTAGTCAAGATACTTCCTGGAATGCTTCTCTTATTATGTTTTTGCTATGAATAATTATATTCTTTCATGTTTTATCTCATTTTTTAATGTATACAACATGTAGGTACCTACATATAAAATTAATAAATAATATTCTATTTAATTTAAATTTGTATTTTTATTGAGACTCGTCATTTGGAAATATTGAGAATTTTAGATGTGAGAGAAGCGAGGAAGTTGTGGATCGTGGCAAGTGGCGCTTCATTGTCTCTGCCTATCCCTGTGGAAAAAGGCTTGATTGCCTGATTGACTCGACCTCAAATTGCCTAATGGTAAACAATGGGAAGTTAAAGAGCGCTGACGGCTGAAAAACCCAATTCAACTTACCGTTGCCTCATTTACCTTCCCTATGCCGGTCCCAAAATACTTCAATTAAACAAAAATAGGTTAACTTTTTACTTCTTTCACATATTTTTTATATATTTAAAGACATAGGAAGTAGTAATTTAGTCAAGTTTCATAAGTCACTATAATAGTTACATTTGTAGCGAGAATTCATATTCTCTGATTTCCCAGGTGAGTGGTAAAAGACGTAACTTCTTATTCAAGGTTGTTTTATTGCTTCCTCAAACAGATTATATGGTATTCCTTTAATGTTAATCTGTGATCTATTTCCGTGTTAGCTACACTTCGCTGAATATAATTGCAGATATTCACATACCTTTATTTATTTATTATTAATGTATCTTTTTGGGAATTGTATCTTGTTTGTTTTATTATTTGGTACTCGCGTGGCGTATTGGTAACACACCAGTTCGCTACGCTAGGTTCGATTCCCGTCCGGAGCATAATTTGTTTATTAATGAAAAACGAGACTGATTTTATTTGCTTTGGCTCTGGTTGCTAAGAATGGTGGTTAATTACCCAGCCTGCCGATCCGGGGTAGTTCCACCACTTATACACACAAGTATACAAACCGTGAAGTGACTTAGTCGGGTTTCGGGATCAGTTTGTAAGTTGTCGGTTTTAAATACGCTGGCATAGTGGATGCCCACTACTCACACTTATCCAACTTTTTATATTTTTCATGTCATTTTTACTGTATGTGTCACAAAATACGTCATAAAACACAAAATGCTGATCTAGTAGAGTATTCATGCGTTTTCATTGACATTATTTACAATATGAAACATACGAGTAGATAGTTAATTTATGAAATGTTAATATTTGCGTTAAATTAGTCCGCATGGCCCACGTAACCTTTGAATTGTGGCTTCCATATATTATAATCAATTATGTAATATATTATGTTGTGTTCAATTAGCTGCCCTGACACAAGCAAATAAGGTTGCGCCCATCATTAATCAAATTAGAGGGCAGCCATATATCGGCCTTTGAGAGTACAACGTACCCTATCCTTATATAGTTAAGACGTTATGTTTAATTTTTCTTTTCATTATTGCGATTCGATTTCTGACCTCGATTTTCCTGATGGTAAGGAAGGGGAGGTTTAAGAGCGCCGACAAATGAAATACTCAGTTCACAGTTGCCTCAGTCTTAGGTGCTTTTACAATGCTTTTTTAATGTAGAATGGGGAGAAAATGGGCGGGTGAACTTGCTAATTATTCTACAAAGAAGGCCGCGCTGAATCGTCTGGTAAATATATATATTTTTTTCTTTTTATTCTCTCTCCGCTACCTTTTGTTGTCACAACGCGAACGCCTTTTTAACATGCGCCTATGAAAAAAGACATTCCATATAGGCGATTTAAAACATAGAAGTTTTAGAACACGAAAAAAACATATTACAGTAAGCTTTAGTTTGCTTAAACAAAATTATACATTTAAAAGCATTAGCTAAGTTGCCTAGTGCCCATAACCGTAGAGTGTAGAGCTTGTATGAGGAGAATTGTTGATGAGAGGGAAGCCAGAGAATTGTGTCAGGATCGTGGCAGGTCGCGCTCTATTGTCTCTGTCTACCCCTGTAGGAAAAAGGTTGGTTTAATTTAATTGTTTAAAAAGGTTATAATTTGTTTTATTGATTAAAAAGCATTAGAATAAACGTTTCTATGATATATAAAATTGTCAAGTGATTTTTAACAGTTATGTCACCCTATTCTGGAATAAGGTGTAAACTAGAAACATTAATCAAGTTTACAATTGATTGCCAGGTCCTGCATCTTAATAAAATATCATCCTAAGTAAACGTATGACCCGAAACAACATACATTATTCAAAACAAACATAATGTAGATATCACAACCCCTTCACATAATTTTATGAATATATAATTTTGAATTAATTTTAATTACAATAATTTTCTTGGCTTCTCTGTTTGAATATTTTAGTAGTAGCGTCTATCCTAATTATAGAGTGCCAAACTATCCAAGTAGTCTTAGAGAGTTATTATGATTATTTTGTAATTATTAAATTTGGTATCTTATTATTCATAACATTATTAAATTAGTAATTTCATTCTATAAATTATGCATTGTTTTTTGTGTTTAAAAAACAAATGAATGACTATTGTTCGAATTTTAGGTTCTATCTCAAAAAAAGTTTTTTGAGATAGTTTTTTAGGTTAAACTAAAAATATTTTTCAAGTTTTCATTTCAGAGATAGTTAAATTAAAGGTACTGACACTACTACAATACAACTATAATATAGTAATGTATGTGCTAAGAAGTTAGAATATAGATTAACGTAGCTATAACATTCCCTAAAGTATCGAAGGAGGATAATTATATCAAATGCTAGAGTATCCTTTACATCGATCGACTTTATATATACAAAGGATAATGTCTTATAATGTCCATTAGTGATGTATTTACACAGAATGTAAATACCATACTCACTCACAAAATGTTTTTTTAAAATTATTTTTTAGTATTTTCTTAGATTTTGCGCGAACATTGATTAATGAATTAAACAAATTTTATGCGGCTTACTATCGCGTTTATTTTTTATTTTAGGTACCTTATAGGATTATGTATATGTACGTTTCCCAATATCCAATATTTGGTGTTGTATATCCTAGACGTTTTTTAATGAAGCGGAGTCTAAATATATGTAGTCCATATTACCCATGTACTCATATAACTATATATGAGGAGCATGTTATAATGTTCGGTCTCTCACCGACAATATGTCACGGGTAGGATCCCAGAGGACATTGGAAAACAAGATGGCTAAGACCCCGAAACCACCTGTGTCTATTTCCAATAAATAAGTACAAACTCCGACGTGCCCCATTGGAGCTGTTTATTTAGTTTATTTATAGCTACAGCGACTCCAAAAACATAGGCCTGGGATTATTTTGTGTAATGTAGTTCATTATAGACATTGATACCTATAACAAACACGCAAATTCGAAAGTTAGGCCAGGTTTTAAGTTTAAGACAAATATTATAAAAACAAAAGACTATGAAAAATGATTCTATAAGTCTAAAAACAAACTAATTACTGTTATTTTTAAAAAGAAAAACTCTGCAACAAGCAACAACATACCGTGATTACCTAACAAAAATAAATCTCGAACACGTTATAACCGACCCAAATAAAGCCGAGGAGCGTGTTGTAGGTTCGAAAAAAATACATCAGTGAAAATTGTTTTCCGGGCGGTGAGATCGAATGTTTGCGAAGATTACTTTTACGTTGATCGCCCGCAGCCGACAATTTTCTTTCTTTACGAGTCAACCGGCCGTACGAAGCGTACACGAGAAGGTGTAAATAGTGTGCTCGCCTGTAATTGGAACTTGTTCCGTTCCTACGTTTGTCTTGTTTTGTATTACGGTTATATTTCCGGAACTAAACAGTGGGTGCATGCTTTTATACTATTTATACAAGCATAACAAAATGCAATTGACAAAAATATTCGATAATGTTATCTAATATAAACCTACACACAATGATTCTACTACCTTTTTTATAATCACATTATTATCCTGAATATGACAATTATTATTATTTATAATACAACTTCAAAGCAAACATTTTTTATGTTCATCTTTTTTATCTGTTGAAAAGCTTTACCTTTTTAAAAGTTCGCCAAAATGAACCTCAGAATCCGCCTTTGACTCCAGATTCATGCCACAGTTAAAGGCTCCGAGTGCCACGTGGCATTGAAGCACAAAATGGAAAAGCCGGAAAGGAGCCCCAAAGGGCCTACCAAGGTCTTTATGTAAATGTGCTCGGTACAAAAGGTGGAGTAATGTGAAAGTGAGATTGGGATTTGGTCGCGTTTTCACGGTTAACCTAAACATGGAATACAATCTGATTCACAAGAAAAAAAATCACAAACGTAACCTAAATTTGAAGCGTTAGTGGTAAACTTAGGTTTTAAGTTATTTAAATATTTATACGATTATTTCTGATTTAAGCGATTAAAATCATTTAATATTATTAATATTTTACTATACATTATATATACTAAGCTACTAAAGTGCTTGTATCATAGAAACAGGACAACCAAAGTACATATATCAAAGATACATTGGTACCGGTGAGTGGTTATGAACCCGTGCCACTCGGCCCACGTAGCCATTTCACTGTCGCTACACTACAGTCGTTCTAATATATTCTATTTATAAATCATGTTTTAAGATATTACTGGGTGTTTGAATAAATCATTAATTAATAGTTACAACTGAGTTGAAACTACGTAGATTGCCTTCTTCAAAATAATTAATAAATATTTGATAACTTTGTTATTGATTTAACTTGAGATACTCTCTCACAAACACCCAAAGGTATCTTGCTCAAAATACGTAAAATCCTTTTAGCTAAAATATTATTATTGCTCATGATCTTTAGTGTAATTGGTTGAGCGAGTCCGAGGGTTATTTTCCTGGCCAGACTGTGCAATGAATGGAACCCATATCGACATCAAGGCACTCCTCAGGGACCCACTCGCTCGCAACATTTTGCTATTATACATATCTTTTGATATAGCTATGTATTCATTTTCTTCTCCAATAATACCCATGAAAGTTAACAACCCTGAAATGACTTCTATATTATTATCTTATGTTTATATTACTAAACCCAATGATCTTCTATTTCCCAACAGTATCTAACGAAAATCATACCTATTACTTTTAACAAAGATATATTTTTCATTAAGATTGTGATATTTTTATTATGGCTTGACATGTGACAGCAGCTCGCTTGATATTAAGATGGAGTACGTCCCAAAAATAGAGGCGATTGCTACTACAGTCAAATTTACTATGCCGGCCTAGTTAATATTTTAAGGAAGTTTTTGATATATTTTATCTCGCACTAATAGATTTTTAGTATTATAATATAACATTTTTAATAAATGAATACTGTAATGAAAAAGAAAATTAAGACAAACTGATAATTAGAATGTGCAATTACACGCAATCAAAAGGTATCTTATACATTAAAGTCTGTTAAATTGTAAAGATAAAACCTTAAAATCTTAAAGGTAACTTGTATAAGGTTTGCGTTTAGATTATTCTATAGTACTGATGCGCCATTACATAGTATAGTGTAGAATCAGTAAACTAAACAAAAGGATTTTTATGGACAAGTTAAATAATTTATTTGATCACATCACGTAAAAGGTGGTTTCCCAACACATGCAGCATATGATTTTCGAAATCATGGTACAGTCTGACAATATGCAAAACTGAAAGGGCCTATGCGCAATACATCATACATTTCGATTTTAAAATTAAACTTAATCCTATTAATATTTTTTAATTACAGCTTTTTACAGATTTAGTAGATTATTATATTGTGAATGTGAAGGAAGCGAGAGAGTTGTGTCAGGACAGAGGCAAGTGGCGCTCCATTGTCTCTGCCTATCCCTGTGGGAAAAAAACGTGACAATTTGATTGATACGATACGACTTCCAATGTAACCTAGTTTTAATATTTACCTAAAATGTGTCCTTATACTGGAAGAGTATTTATTTCTAACGGCATAAATATCGTATTTTATAAATGTGAGATAAAGTTTTTGATTTAATCACTAAACATTATTGTTAGGTTATTTTATTTAAGTTATATCTGGTTCTTTACGAACATTTTATTATTAAAACCATAAAAGAGAAACTACAAATTGCATAAATTTTTTAAACAAAAAAATAATTAATTTAAATATATAAACGCGATAGTAATCAACATTCAATTTCATTATCTCTTTGATTTTAATTATTTGATCCGAACGGGGCGGGTGGCGGGCATTTCGAAACAGTCATGGCGGTTTAATTCAATTTTAATTGTTATTAAACCTCAACTTAATAATAATAAATTTAAACATATGTTTAATTTGCTGTATGCTTAAAGTAATAAATAATTGGATAACGAAGGTGTCGAGCCGTCCAGTTTTCACATTAATGTGGTAGATAGCATACAACTTGGTAGGATTTTATAAAGCCATACTTTACGGAGATTTACGAGTTAATTCGCTTAATTTTCTCATAACTCGGGGCAGCAAGTGCTCTCTATGTATTTAAGTACAAATTTTAATCGCCTTCATAAAGTTGAGGCTTGTTTCTATTAAAATATTATTTTTTATTCAGCCTATTAGAATATTTTTACCCTCGGGCATTCTTTAGTGGGTACTTGAGAAAATGTTGGCTTTGTATATATTTTTAATGCATGAAAGAAGAAGTTTATAATAGTATTTATTTATTATTACAAAGTAATTGAAAAATAAATAACAATTGTAAAATTTTATATTAATAATCTTCTTTACTCCGTGGTCGCAAATAAGATGACAAATATTAGTGCGACGCAATCCCATTGCTTATTCGTCTCCAAATATATTAAGAGGATTGAGTAGCTTACTATAGAATTGTAAAAAAATTAACGCGTTTATTTAATGTACATATGTATACTCACGTTCGCGAACAACAATAAAATAGCTTTGGTCACTTTATTCTCCTTTCTGAAAATCACTTTTTTTATATTTTATTATGACTTGCCATATGATAGCACCCCGCTTGATGTTAAGCTGGAGTATTGTCCATGAATGGATGTCGCTGCTACTACAAATCATTAACTGTAAGTAGCATTTACATCTACTATGCCGCCCTAGTTAGAACCGGCAACTTACAAGCTGATCCCGAAACACGATCAAACCACTTCACGGTCTGTATACTTGTAAGTGGTGGTACTATCCCGGATCGGCAGACTGAGTACCACTGACTACCACTTTTTCCGTTAAAGTAACAATTCGTTGATTTTATATTACCATGGTTTTATTCTTTCAGTCACTCTTGAATGAATGATTGAAGGTCACGGCGCGCCCGGGTTACTTGAATTGTGTGTTGAAGAAAAAATGAAAGGATCAAAAGGATGGGATGATATCAAGTTATTACAGGTATGAAAAATTATAATGTTAGAAGTGCCTAATCAAATTTACGATTTACAATACATGAGAGATATAATATTGTGACTAAACTTTATATGTAATGTCACTTTAACTTTATACCCAGGGAATAAAATACGTATTCCTCTAGCACTGAGCACTCGTAGGAAAAGCTAGACGAAGCTGCATTACTCCTAAGTTGCTTTAGGTAACTCACTAACTTGTGGAACCAGGCTTTGTTTCTAAAGACGTTGCGCCGAACTTTTCCACGTAATTGTACGAGGTATCAACTTAGAATATTCGACGCGTCTTGGTGAAAATTGGACAAGTACCTCAGTTTATTACTTACTCTACTGCTGTTTTGCATTTTGTAAATGTGCAGAAGGTACGCTATTATTAAAGCCTAATAAGAAGGCATTAAAGCGTTTAGTAAATTTACAAGAAAAAAGTTTACCAACACTGTTTCACGGGTGACATGTTGCTCGCTGAAACGTGAAAATGATCATTAGTTTTTTTGTTATATAAAAGGTCAGGATAAAAAAGTACAGGTTTCAGACCAAAATTCAAAATAATTTTAGGTATTTAAATTTTTTTTATTCATATGTTTTTATTATTTACCTAAAACTTGTTTTGTTTGGTACTTTTTGTACTTTCAATTAAATCTCGAGCGATTTTCAGCATAGTGACTGCGATTAAGGCAACTGTAAACTGAGTCGGTTTATCCGGCAAGTCAAGGTTTTAATAACAAATTAAAAGTAGTGAGTTTTATGGCCGATAAATCAACTAAAAATATAATAAAATACAAAAATCTACTACAGCGATTAATTTATACCGCATGGTATAGTACTCTAACTTTCTCTCTTTTTCATGCAATGCCGCCTAACGACGACAGTTTGAGAATTGAACGAAATCTCAGTATAACTCATGAAGATTGACATCATAACAGAATCTGGACAAAAATAAAGCATTTCATATTTCAAACAAAGGCTCTCCATCATAGACTATAATATCCTCTATAAGACGTATGTATGATAGATACATGAAATTTGCTTTAGTCTACATATTCCGAAAGTGCATTGAGTGCCTAACTTAGTGAAGACGTGAGAGATTGCATCATACGTACCTAATTGACATGTGCCGCGATGGATAGAATAGAAGCTGTTTTAGGCCGCGTTCACAATGGGAAACCCGAAAAAAAAAGGTCTTTTACAGCAGTCAATTTTATTTTTAATAAGACCCCGACTTGCCTGGTAGGAAGCAAGGGGAAGTATAAGAGCGCTGACGACTGATAAATATATATGAAGAAATATATTTTTGTGATACGACATCTGACCTCGACTTGTATGATGGTAAGCAAGAAGTTTACCGTTGACTCAGTCGCCGTCACTACGCAGGTCAGAGGTTTTTTTTATGCTTCGCTGGATAGATCTGAGGTTATGTGATGGGGCCAACACATAGGCTAGCTAAGCATACCATTTGACGATTGTTCGGTAAAAAACGACACTCCACACCGTTCAATGTCAAATTCGCCACTTCTGTCGATAAAATGCGGATGCTTCTCCCGACCCGTGCAAGTAGTAATTAGAATAGGAGTAATTAGAAGAAGTAGGAACAATTAAATTTAGGTAAATTTTACTTTTAAATGATCCTATTCTGGGCAAGTACTTTTCAAAATGTATTTTAATTTAATAAAAAGAGTATTTTAATAATTCATCAAATCTGCGAAAGTGGAATAATATTGTGTTTAGGAAAATCAAACTTACGTATTCCAGTTTTGTATTCAAGGTTTGTATACTATAATAATATCGTTATTATGATACTTTTATACTACAAAATATTTTTTGATTTACGATATTTTATAAGCCTATATTGTGATTATAATTTTTTATTAAAAATTATATTAAAATACTCAATAATAAGAAATATTTTTTTATGTACAAAAAATATAATAAAAATATAATTTCTTACAATAATCGCTTGAAGTTGAATAGCGGTTTTAACTAAGCCGGCATAGTGGATGGTGACTGCTCTTATTTAAATAGACTGTACTAGAGCTATCATTATATAGGGTATCCTTCTGATCGTCGGTTGCGATTGGAGAAAACTTGCGTTTCCTTATTCGTCGGCGCTCAAGGACATCCAATAATTATGAAATTGTCCCATAAACCAAGAGGTCCGTACCGGTTCGAAAATACTCGCCAGTTCTTAATGTATGCACTTTGGTTACACAATGCTTCGATAGTTTGGGCATATGGAAAGGATGAGTGAAAGTAGATTGACAAAAGAAATTGATAAATCTGATGTGGATTGATGCGTTAATTGAGGCAGACATAGGAGGGTGTTCTCCAAACAAATCCTCAAGAAAGCTAAGTTGCCCAGGGCCCATAACTTTCCCATCATAAAGCTTGTATGATGGGAATTGTGGAAGCAAGGGAGTTGTGTCAAGATCGTGGCAAGTAGCGCTTCATTGTCTTTGCCTATCCATGTGAAAAAAGGCGTGAAAAATTAATTGAATAAATGATTGGTTGTCCGGTTTATATAATACAAGCACGCGTACACGTGTAGCACGTGTAGCTTAGCGTAAAAGGGTAACTTAAACAAACAAAAAATACTAATTAACCATAGATAGAGAATGAACAGAGTAATAATATAAAAATATATTGTTAAGATCCAATGGAAACGCACCTTTACCTACTACATTGTTAGTCAGCAAAGTTATGACGTTTCCCATATAAGCTATAATTGGCAGAATTATATTTGAGCAGATTATTATACTAATGATTGATTACATACATACAAATCATCAAAATACATCAAATCATCATCATCAGGTAGAAGGCGTCCACTGCTGAATATAGGCCTCCCCCTTAGAACGCCATTACGAACGACAAGATGCCAGTTGCATCCACTGGTTATTCGTGACTTTTACTATGTCGTCAGTCCACCTAGTGGGAGGCCTACCTACGCTGTGTTTGCCGGTTCATGGTTTCCACTCTAGAAACTATCTTCCCCATCGGTTGTCGGTTTTTTAAGCGATGATGATTGAATAATTTGTATTAATTTTACTACAAACGTAGGTATAAAGTAAATCAAAAACTATTTGAGTTGGTTCTGTATATAAAACTTTCCTGTTTATTGAATAAAAATGTGAAACGACGATGGAAAATATGAATGCTAAAATAAGGGTGTATCTTATCATCTGACGAGAATCATAATAATGGATGCTTTCTACCTGTCATCGGTCTCCACTTCTATCTGTCATTTCATTACAAATTCGTTGACAGGCGGTTCCCCCACCTATTGTGTTTCAGGGAGGTTTTATTTCGATTTTCGCATTTGTTTGCGGAATATCGAAAGCATTAATTCAAGAGTTCTTTTTGTATGTGTCGAACACAGGCCTTTGTTCAATTGCAATTAGAGAAATATATTTTTAACATAAAACACAAAGTCATTATTTATACAATTTTATAATTGACGTGGTTGCGTTCATTATAATAAAGTATTGTTGTTTATTTGTAGGAAATATATAATTTTAACATCGTTCTAGTTTATTATTGTTTGATAATTTAAGTACTGTCTAAAACTAAAAAAAAATATGTTTGTTTTTTAGACATTTTTTTTATTGTGACTCGGCATATCACAATGACCGCTATTGCTTTAGTGCTTATTATACAACTAAGATATATAACCATTTTTTTTTTCTTTTGATTGATATGAATTTGAATAAAGGCTAATGCTAGTACAGTTAAATAAGTGCAATTTACTGAGCCGACCAAGTGGATCCAATATTAACTATAATAAGATAAGTCGAGAAGATTTACTTTAGAGGCTCTTCTTAGGTTTCGAAATATTTACACAAGAGGCTCTCATCTTTGGTCGGCATAGTGACGGCGACTGAGGCAGCCGTGAGCTGACTCTGTTTTTTTAGTGGTCGGCACTCTTGGACCTCCTCTTGCTTACCATAAGGTGGATTGAGGTCAGGTGTCAAGTCAGAAAAATAACATACAAAATAACATAAATACATATTTTTGCGTGCCAAGTAATTAAAATAAAAGTATAAGTTAAAAATATTGCACAATGTTTGAATAGTAACTTGAATAATGGTATGGCTGATAAAAAACAGTTTGTTAATACCCGCATACTTTCCATTTTCAATCAAAGACTAAACATCGATTTAAAACAGTCATTGTGGAAGTAATGACTATTCTTTATTTATTTTATAATACTTTTTTCTTTTTTTATATTTGTGGCAGTATGTAATGCTTGTGTTTTGTACTATGCAGCATACCTTGTAATGCATTTATAAAACTAATGTGAGACGTCACACCTATCGCACTTCCATTTGTCCTTTCTGTTTTTTTAACAATATATTTGTCTTTGACAAAACAACGATTTATAGTTTATCTTTGCTTTCATGCATCATTTTTGTAAAAACTATGTTTCGATTCAGTTGTATTGTGTTTTTATCAACCTGTACATTATTAGTACATGGTAATAAATGTAAGTGAAATATCTATTATATTTATTTCGTCTCAGACGTAGGTATCATTACACATACATGCGACCGTGGTGTAGTGGTAGTAAAATGGTCACGCAAAACGAGAGCCTTCGGTTCAAAGCCGCATAGAAATGTAATAGTAATCAAATTAACTCAAAATAATTTTAAAAAGGGTCTATTTACAACTGTAATTAGTTTAGGAAGTCTCATTAGAGCACATGACAGGACTAAGAAGTCCTGTCGGAGACTGTTGTCAAACACAACAGGGGGGATAGTTAAATAATCATATTTAAGGGGATAATTAAAATAATCATATTTAGTTAAGTAATAAATTTGATACCCTGTAAATTATATAATTACTGGTTCAAAATTAATGTTAATGACAAAGGTTATTAAAACATAACTAAAGGTCAGAAGTTAAAATCCAATCAAATCAAAATAATTTATTGTAAACATAGGTATTAAATGTGTAGGTGTACTTAATTGCATAGTCCTCGTGTTTCATGATTTAATACACTATTTTAAATATTTCAATCAATCAAAATTGTCACGCCTTTTATCTACAGGGATAGGTATCCACGATCCTAACGCATCTCTCCCTCGCTTCCTAATTTAAATATTTATAAACATAATATAGTTACAAAATTAAATTAAACTATATATTATTATAATAAAACAAGGAATTACCAATATAGGTTTATAACAAAAAAACAGTATTTAAAACTGATATATTAACAATTATGTTTTGCTTTATTTACCAGATACGAGGAATTCAAAGGAAATACAACCATCTCAATACTTTCAAGCCACGCTGGGTTATATTCAAGGAATGAAAATAGGACAAAGTTTTGCCTTGCAGTTATCTCCTCTAGTGCATAATCCAATATTTTTCATATCATCAGTAAATCATCAACCAGGCCCTAATTTACAGAATGATTTAGATTTAAATGAAAATTATCCTGACACTAAAAATGCATTACAAATGATAAACCCATATAAATTGATTGAAATAATAAATAATGGCATTGCAAACGAGAACAAAGACAATATACGCCAACAACTGAAAAGAGAAACTAACAATAAAATAAAATCAGAAGAAAGCGAAGAGTCTAACAAATTGCGCCAGGTCGTCTCAAACTCAACAAATTCAAGCGCTGAATCGACTACAAAAGTAAATTTAAATACGACTACAGAGAAATCTACGACGCCAACTGACACCTTTGATAAAAATACTACCACAGTCAGTGTTGAAAATGAAACTACAACAGAAAAACAGATGTCCACAATTCCTCTTGGAAATTATCCAGCAGCAAACTATGACAATAGTTTTATTAATCGAGTTATGATAACCACAGAAGCCAACGACTATCTATATCTACCGCCAGAAAACGATCAGAGATGGCATAACTTCTCGACGAATAGTAACTTTTTAAAATCTACTTTAAACGGATTCAGACCCCTTGCCGGATTATATTACGACGGAATTTTACATAAAAATTTAATTAAGAAGCAAGGATGGTCTCCGTTTTTTAATTAATATTGTATTGAAAAAACGTTAATACCGTTAAAAAATGTTTGACGAGAATAATTTTAGAGATATAAAATTTTGTTACTGTTATGTTGTAATAGTCCGGAGAGAGAACGCTATTTCTGTAAAATTTTATATGCCATCATCTTACACTTCGGACGTTGTCAGCGTCGTAAAATCCGAACAATACTGGTAACTACTGCATGGTAACACGGCTTTGAAATTGGTATTGTCAGTATGTACTCGTAAAGCAAGTAGCCTTTGTATTTTAGATGACTATGACAATGTTACGTGAGCATTTCGATCAGTAATGAGCCCGTTTTTATTGCCTATTCTACCGTTATGGATAACTGTTTTGAAAACTGGCTGGTAGTTATTTTGTGCTATCAAGAATAATCAGAGACATCCTCCAGAAAGCTGGGTTGTCTAGTACCCATAACCGTATATAGATAATTGTGAATGTGAGGGAAGCGAGAGAATTATGTTAGGATCGTGGCAAGTGGCGCTTCATTAACTCTATCAATCCCAGTGGGAAAAAGGCGTGACAATTTTAAATATTTGCGTCGCCTAATGTTAAGCTACAGCGCATAAGTAAAGACGACCATGTCCATTTTATTTTTTATTTTTTATCGTGACACGACATCTGACCTCGACGTCTGATGATAAGCAAGAGGAGGTCCAAGAGTGACGACGAAGTTCACGGCTGCCTCAGTCGCCGTCACTATGCCGGCCAAAGGTGCTTCTTCACGCATCGCTTGAAGGATCCAAGGTCATAGGACGGAGAGAACACACAACGGCTTTGTAAAACACTGCACTTGTAGGATCCATAATTATACTTTGTTTATTATTAATGATATTGTACTTCAATTCCTTAGTGCTCCGCCGATTGTTCCGTATTTAAACAAAGTAGTATTCGCATTCGATGGCTACTCTCACACGTTTAATAGTAATCAGTTTTTTTTTTTTTTTTTTTTTTTTGGATGAATGTACGGTTGTCCAAGCCTCGATTTCTTTAAGATATCATTCCGTATTTCGTGTGTGCTACCAGATGCACGTGTCTATCGGTTGTCCGCATTTTATTGTAAATTTTAGTGTAAATAATTATACAATCTTACTCTAAATGGGTAAAAGGCAACGAGAAGAAGCTGAAAACGAACAAGCAAATTGACAAATACCGTAGAAAATAAGATGGTTGGAGAAACGGAGCTCCACGAATACGACGCCATCACGGTCGCCCTCAACGTTTGTTCGTTTTACCTGCATGAACAAAACGATTCAGGTAAATACCGATACTGGATTTTTTTACATAAGTGGATTTGTTGCAACCAAAATGTTTTAATACTTCGTGAGACTATAACGTTCAATATTTATGAATTATTATTGTGATTGAGTGTAGTTTGAAAAACTGCAATGCCACAATTTATAATTACTGTTATTGATGGTAGTTTGAAAAACTATAATGTGACAACTAACTATAACTGTGCTTGAGTGTAGTTTGAAGAACTGCAACGTCACAATTCATTTTATTATTGTGCTTGAGTGTAGTTTGAAGAACTGCAACGTCGCAATTTATTTTATTATTGTGCTTGAATGTATTTCGAGGAATTACATCGTCACAATCCAATATTATTACCTCTTGAGCATGGGTGAACCTACGTCGTCCATATATTGATGTGTATGATTTTTATTAGAAAAATGTACTATATATAATGAGAATCCTAATTCAGGTTACAACATTTTTACCCAGGGTTTATGCTTTTAAGCACCAACTCAATAAAGATTCGAGGTCAATAAACTCTTGACCTTGTTTTATTAGTCACTCTAGACCAGTGTTTCCCAACCTTTAAAAAATGTTTTTTACCCTTAATAAATATAAATGATTACAAATTTTTTTTAAAAAAAAAAAAATTGCCTTTTTTGATAAATTGGTCACCGATATCTAGCATTGCATATAAATAACCCAAAGCAGAAGGGTTGAAGTCGTGTCTAATCCATTTTGAAATTACCCTCCTTAACTATCGAATTGCCCTGTAAGGCGTGGGCCCCACTTTGGGAAACACTGCTCTAGGCCATACCAAAGAACGTGAGTGCCAGAACCAGCCATACACAACTAGAACCCACAGACCGTTGGTCAAAAAGTTAGTCTGGTGTAAAAAAAAAAAAAAAAAAAAGAGAGAGGGAAAATGTATTTAACACAATGGTTAACCCTTGCAAAATAAACCCTGAGGTCACATATGCAATCAATAAACCCTCTCTGAAGAGGGATAAAACAAAAAGTATTCACTATTTTGCCATGCCATGCAAATACAGTAAATCACAGTATTAAGAATAAAATTATACGGTGTTATATAGATATATCAATACCGCCATTTATTAATATAAAAATGTTCAGAATGTCAGAAAGATACTGAAAAACTTATTTCAATGAACTTCTCTTTAAGAAGGTTTTTAGCCTCAGGCTAGTTCAGGTGAAGTTGCCAGAGATGCAGCACAGGACTCAACTCCTGAAATATCCCTTTTTGAAGTCAACTTTGGACTTTTGGTGATAAAATGGGAAATAGTAAAGCCGCAGCAAGTTCGACCACTGATTTTTTAAATAAATAAAATCCTTTAAACTACTGGGGACTCCCTCGGAAGACTATGTGAGAAGGTGGTTGCTACCAATATGCTGTTACGAAAGGCAACAACAAACAGCGTCAACAGACGATTACAATATTTTTACAAGGTACCCTCTGACATATTTATTTATTTTTCATGGATCTGGGACACAATATTCCATTTAATATAATACCTGTATAAATCTAATACCTGTACAATAAGTCAGGTTCCAATTGGTCAGGTTGCCTAATTTCTAAGGAAGAAATTGCTGACTTTAATAGTTCAATAAATGAACTGTTATGTAAAGGTGCTATTTATCTTGAGCTCACCAGAGTCCATTTAATTTATATCCTCACTTTATTGTCTCCAAAATAATACATATAAAAAATAAAAATAAAAAAAAATAAAAAAAAAAAAGTTTTATTTTTAATCCTAAAAAATTAACATCTTTTAAAATTGAGAAAATACGTACTGCTCTTAAATTATTAATAACTGCTCTGGATTTTTATACATGACCAATATTGATATTAAAGATGATTTTGACACCCATACATAAATATAATAAAAACAGGAATTATACTTCATTAGTATATTTAAATATTTAGATAAAGACATAATAATCATGTCTAATGGCCACAAAGGAGACTTATATATTGGTAAGTTTATGTTTTATTATAAACACAACTAAAAGTAAATTAATTCCACAAGCATAATGAATGAGAATAGGTTCTGAAAACATGACAGTTGGAACAAAACACGTCCTATTCAAAGTTGGCCACTATTACAGGCATGCTATATGCAGAATGTCCAGGACTTCAGGTGTAACATAATATAGCTGATGCGCATACAAAACAACTTGAACTATGGAAATGCATTAAATAATAATAGATATAATAGCCAAGTACCAATATCACAAGGTGCCAATAATTAACTATCCTGTTGACAAAATAATTTGTTTCACTTTCATAAGAATCAATTAATCAGCCAAAATAAGTAATTTATGCAGATGCATTATTGTTAAATTGCGGTTATGTTGTACCACTAATAGGGTTCGGTAAGATTGATAAATAAATAAATGAACACAATAATTACCTAAATTTACTGGCTGTCTTTTTGCTTTAAAATCATTTACATGTAATAAAAGTAAGTAACTGCTTTATCATGTTAAGAATTAACAACACCACATCTTGATAGTCTAGCTAAACTAATTTAGCAGTGGTGTAAGCATGCAAGTATGTGCGTATAGACAGATTATATACCATCAAAAACAATACTGCTTCAAATAAAATCAGTTGACACTGCTTCAAGACAGTTTAACAATAGAACCTAGTGAAAAACGGCAAAAATATGCCTTTTATACGATTATTTCAGGTTTTGGTATTTCTAAAAAAGATTTGTTTGCCTCTACACATAATCATAAGTGTAAGTTATATATTTGTTGGCGACCAGACCACTATGCTATCGCAAGAGATTCTTTCACAATCTCATGGACGTTTTCCATACAGGACTTTTTACAAATATCATTCGTTTTCCACCCTTTTCAATTATAATAAAGCTTTTCTAAATTTTGTAACAAGGCACCTAGGGTAATTATAGTTGGCTCATATTGACCATTGCAACCATTGCCTGTAAGTGCAGGTGCTTCATTGTCAATAACATTTTGAAGCAATGTAATACATACCTAATTGTAGATTATTGTAATAGTAAAAAAAATAGTATCACAAATATACAGATACATTACACTTCACAGATAGATAAGATTTCTCTTATTTATTCTTATTTATTAACCTTTTTCTAATACTTCTAATAAAGGCTATAGTTATAATTCAGTAAATTGGTATATTCAGCAATAGCCCTCATTTACCAAATGAACTTACCACTGACATTTGTGTTAAGATACTATCTAAGAGATTTTTAGGTTTCGCCCACAAACTCGAAAATATGATTTAAGAACCCAATGTTTGTTAAGAATTATTATATAAATTATATCCAAATGAAAATATTTCACTTAATTTGTTATCCAATGTGATAACATTGTTAGCTCTTGTCACCGCTCATAAAGGATAATCCTCATCTTTAATTAAATATAATAATATGATTATTTAAAATATTGCAAGTTAAAATATAAATAATAAATTTCAATAAACCTAGGGCCAGGTCGTACACAACCAACTTTATTATTGCCTCTATTGTATAAATCCTAAAATATCTTTTGTAAAAGAGAGTTTATCTGCCCTGCACAACTCTTTCAGTTATATAAATGAAAAAAAAAAAACAAAAAAAAAAAAAAAATCTTGTTCGTTAACAAACTTTAAGCAATTAAAATAAAGATACACTTTATATCTTGATATCTATGACATACACTTGAAAATCATAGTAATGGTCATTTGTCAACATCTACTATTTAAACATTAGGAGAGAATATTGACACTATTCGTAGAACTGTTGGATGGTCCGAAAAATCCAACACTTTTGCAAAAATTGATTTAAAAAAAAAAATATATATATATTATATATATATTTATTACTTGTACTAGATCACTGTAATGACTTAGAGGACGCATAATTATATAAATTTAAGAAATAATTGTTATAGAACTAAGTTAATGTGATTGAGGAGTTCTGATCATCCAAATGTCTGGTAATACTTCCATTTCAGTCCACAAACCTTCAACCTTTAAATATCTACTTTGTTTAAATACGGAACAATCGGCGGAGCACTAAGGAATTGAAGTACAATTGAGAATCAAACGAACTTACCTGTAAGTGAAGTTCGATGATAATTGTACGAACTTCCTTAGTGCTCCGCCGATTGTGAATGCCACACCCTCCCACCTCTACATGCAAATAGGTAGGTGAGTTTCAGGTTTGTAAGCACAGGAACACTATAAACAGAATGATATCTTAAAGAAATCGAGGCTTGGACAACCGTACATTCATCCAAAAAAAAAAAAAAAAAAAAAAAACTGATTACTATTAAACGTGTGAGAGTAGCCATCGAATGCGAATACTACTTTGTTTAAATACGGAACAATCGGCGGAGCACTAAGGAAGTTCGTACAATTATCATCGAACTTCACTTACAGGTAAGTTCGTTTGATTCTCAATTATATAACGATTTTCTGTTTTTTTTTTTAAGTTTAATCTTATAATAAATCACGCCGTAGGTATGTAGAAATATGTCGAATCCAAAATTCTATAAATAAAATTGAACAATGAAATATTATTATTGACTTTGCTGAACCGTACAACTTAGAATGTAATGTTTGGCATGTACGTTTGAGAAAAGTGCAGAAATAAAAGCACACGGCGACTTCCTGCACATTTATTATTCAGCCAGCGGAGTCACTCGCCATTCGCAGTTTCTTGTGTAAAATGTGTCCGGGCTCGAGTGGATTTTCTTGTAAAGTATTGTTGTTTTAGTGGAAAAAATTGGAAATCCAGTCAAGGAAAAGGTTTGCTTGAGAAAATATCCTCATCTTTATTGTTTTAAAAAGGAATATTTTTTACAATATTACCATAAATATTATTAATAAACTTGATCACCTAGATAACGTGGTTATTTGTATTTTATTTTAATAAATTATTTTTGTAATCACATAAACAAAATATTTGATTTGTTAGTTTGTTAGATCGATTGCATATAAAGTCTGGCATTGGTTTCGAATCCCATTTCCGTAAATACAAAAACATAACTTCATGTGTTAAGTTAACGACGCCATAACTCTGAAACTTGACAACATTGTAACTTAAAGTTATGATCATAAAACTGCTTGATCAATATTCAAAGATAGTATTTTCGTCTCACAAATACCCAGGTTGCAACCCGGAATAAAATATTAGGGGAAAGCGAACTTTTACGCATTGACCCCTTTTCAAAGGTTAATGTTTAGAGTTTCCTCTGCGCCACACCTGCATACCAATATTGTCATGAATTGTGGTAAGCATATTTATATCAGCTATTTTTAGAATATACCAATTAAGATTAATCTTTTATCATTATGGACCAAATTCAATTAGGTAAAAAAGAAAAAAAGTGGCACCGGTAAGCTGGAGTGCGGTCAATGAATATAGGCGACGGCTATTACAATAAAATAACTGCAAGTAGGAGTCGAACTTACCATGCCAGCCTAGTTAAAACCGGCAATTTACTATCTGACTCCGAAACGCGACTAAGTCACTTCACCGTGGCAGTACCACCCTGGGTCGGTAGACTGGGCACCACTGCCTACTGCTCTTAGAGAATTAGAGCAAGTATCCGCCTCTTTTTTATTACCGAATCTTTGCTTGGATCGGAAATCAAACCCGGGATGCGTAACTGATGCGCCACGCTTGTTAAGTAGAAAAATTATGGCCACAAATATCATAGTTTACTCCGGATTTTAGCTGAAAACATTTGTCATTTAATATACACATGTATGTTAAAAAAACACATATCTGTTGTTCATTAAACAGAGGGTACCAATCAACCAATTAATACCAGATCAACCAACGTTGAGAGGAAATGTAAATATCATGCGCTTCTACCAGTTCAATTCCATATTTTAATTTTACTCAATAAAATTATATTGAAGCCGACGTAGTCACGTCAATTACTGTTTGTTGATTAATTACCAATTATTCGAAAAATTATAATTTATTCAAGAAAAATACACGCGTGGCGCATTGGTAACACACAAATCCACTATACGCAAAGTCCGAGTTCGATCCCCGGCTGGAGCAAAAATAATTGTTTCTTAGCATTTATTTGTAGCATATTATTATTTGTAAAATTAAATTGTATACAACCAATTTTTTGTAGATATTTGTTTTTAAAAAAGGCAGATATTTGCTCTGGGTCTAATTGTTTAGAAGGAAGAGGCAGACAATTATTGGTGGTTATTTGACTAAGTCTGCTGATCCGGGGTAGTTCCACCACAGTCAGATAGTCTTTAGTGGCGTAGCTCTATGCTAGATCGACTTAGAGCTTGTAACAAAGCGTTATACAAACTATATCAGCAATATTTTTTATTTATTTTTATTTATTGTGACTCGACATATGATAGCACTCCGCTTGATGTTAAGCCAAAGTGTGGTCCATGAATGAATGTCACTGCTAATACACAATTCAATAACTGTGAGTAGCAATCACATCCACTATGCCGGCCAAGATGGAACCGGCAACTTACAAGCTGATCCCGAAACGTGACCAAATCACTTCACGGTCTGTATACTTGTAAGTGGTGGTACTACCCCGGATCGGCAGACTGGGTACCACTGCCTACCACTCTTTGATAACCAGACCCGATAAAACCGATAAACCGTTCGTCCACGCCTGTCGTCAAAGGCGTAAAAAAAAATATTTCTAATACTTTATAGTGCTGGGAAATACTAGATAATACTCTGTTATATGAGTACTCGTATCATGGTATGGAGAATACAAACATGGAAGAACATTATTTAAATTACAAATTAATTCGAGTACATTCCAACGTACCAAATACGTAAGTAAATATGATCTAAGATGGATTCTTCAAGTGAAGGGTGACTATGACTCCCTGGTCAGCTTAGTGACGGCGACAGTCAGGAGTAAATTGAGCCGATTTTCGCAGTATTGGACGTCGCGTCGGTCGACGCTATTAAACCTCCCCTTGTTTTCGTTGTCAGGTTGTACAATGTACAATAATTATATCTGGGGCGTGAGGTCGCTGGCCGCGACGTCATCGCTAATTAATATAAAATAATATTTTACACTAAATTATTTTAGTTCATTGTTGAGCGCGATCGGTAGCACATACTAATAGTGCAAAAGTTCCGCGCGACCCGTGTCATTCATACCAACTACCATTTCTACTACCATAAGTTCATGGTTGAGCGCGGTCGGTAGCACATATTAATAGTGCAAGTTCGTGTCACTAATAAAAAAAAATGCTTACAACTTATTCATTACATAGTACTCGTATATACATACTCGTACATATATGTATAGTATAACAATGTAAGATAATTTGCAATTTGAAAACATTTGCTTTACAATGTAGAGTTCCTTATTCGCACTTAATTCGAACAAGCAGATGGTTTGTAAAATTTACGTTAAACTATGTTCTAATTCAAAGTGCCCGGCTATTTGCAAAGCATTCCGCTTGCTCGGCTATGCACAGAATTTTACTGACCTTGTTTATTGAACGTGAGATGCTTCCTTTAAAAATTCCTTAAATGCTTACAAGGCTGCGGGTAATGCAATTTTCTGATTAATATAACTGCATACTTAATACTTATAACCGTTTAATGTAATAAATCCACTATCATAGTTAATATTACCTCCTTAGGCACGCCCCCATTATTGCAGTGATAGGCTATACTTCTACTATGCTGAGATAACGGTCTTGTTAGCTTCACATCCATACTAAACAGAAATTATATAAAGATATACTTAGGCCGGCATAATGGCGGCGGCTAGGGCAGCCGGGAACTTACTCGATTATTCCTGTCGTCGTCACTCTTGGACCTACTCTTGCTTATCATCAGGCGGATCGAGGTCAGATGTCGTGTTAAATAAAAATAATAATAAAAAACTAGCCACATCGCTAAGAACCGAGAACCCATGGGGAAGGAAAGTTTTTAAGTGGAGCCCACGAACCGAAAGACGCAGTGTAGGTAGGCCTCCCACTAGGTGGACTAACAACATAGTGAGAGTCACGATTAACCGGTGGATGCAACCTAAGAAAATATGATTTTCTTTTTTACATTTTTTTATTGTAACTTATGTTTGACCTTGACCCAAGCAAAAGAAGGCCCGAGAGTGCCAACGACTGAAACCGACTCAGTTCACGGTAAGTCACCTCAGTCACCTCCACAATGCCGGCAAAAATAAAGATTTATATTATAAATCTTGTTGAAAGTTAGAAAATGTACTATGATTTGTAAATATATTATGACTCATATTTTAACCTTTAAAAGAAATTTTAAATAATCGTCCGATTTCGTCACCATCTCAGAGGAGAGGGGGATTTACACAAAATAAGCATACATAAGATTAGATTTAGAGAAGCTACAAAGCTGGCATTTGTCGTAAATTTTGAGATAGACTGCTTTCCTTGAGATTACTCAAACCTCAATACTTCATACAGACACCCTCGATGCCGTATTACACATGATTTATTTTGAGGGGAGAATTTCAAGATGTTGCATATATGACATCTTGAGCGTTTGTACTTGTGTGAGTCACAAAGTCTTACTTATTGAATCTTTTATATTTAGCTTATTTACTGGAAGATCAATGACAAAATTTATCGCATTTCGTTAGTTACCACGATAGTCTTATGATCCTGCACTGAACGGAATATTTTTAACGTACGTACGTATATGTGGGCAATGGTAGGCAGACAGTTGGCGGTAATTCAGACATGTAGTTGAAAGAAATGCTCGTTGAAAAGATAGGATAGTTTTCTTTATTCTGACTTGACATATGACAGCACCCCGCCTGATGCTGCTGCCGTAGTTGAAATCGGCAACTTACAAGTTGATTCTGAAACGCGACTAAGTCACTTCACGGTCTGTATACCTGTTAGTGGTGGTACTATCTCGGATCTGCATACTGGAAACCAATGCCTACCACTCTTATACGCCATTATAAAAAAAATCTAAAGATAATTGAAATTTATATTTAGTAATTTATCTCCATTCAAAATAATGAAGGCGCAATTAATTAGAAAGGGATTTAGAAGAAAATTAAAAAGGAACATCTAATCAAAATGAAAGCAAATTTTTCGTTTACTACCTACGTAGCTGATTTCGACGATGTTATCAGCGTAATACAAATTGAAAAGAGTCAATACCGATGAGTTCTTATAATTACTTGCTTCGATCCCTGGGGCTGTAGCGCTTCCAGGAAACATAAAATTAATTTCTCCCTCTATACGGCAGGTTTGCGCCGTGTACGGAAAAACAAGCTTTCAACGTGAGTGAGGTTTTCTGGTCCATCACTCATTTTATTAATTAAAATAGAATTTAACATCCGTGAAAATTTATATAATGCTATACAATTCAGATATGTATTTTTTTTTCAAACATGTTTTGTCTCGGTTACCTAACGTGCCTGAACACCATGAGCATATGTGCTCGTATCTAAATCCCTCTATCCTATCTTTTTATAGTGCAGTACTTCTGACTGCTGGGCCCACGTTGCAGTTTATGTACCACATGCAATATATGCAAGTTCAACTAAGGTATTGATTTATTTATTCAGGTAATCCAATTAAATTAAAACTGTATAAATTATATTATTGGTAATTGGATACCGCTAGTGACCGGGTTTGTATCCGGTCACCGTTGGCCGAGGTTAAAAATAAGTTGAAATATGCCAAATCTTAAATACTATTTCAATATTAATAAGGTCAAAATTTACTTAGAACCTCAATTAATATTAAACTATCAATTCAGAATTAGTTTTTAATTATAACTGTTAATATTATGCAAGTTGTTAAATTAAGCTTACAAGATATTTTGTTTGTTTTGCGCGAACATTAATTATGAAATAAAGTGTGAAGAGATAAGCAGACAACGAAGCCGTTAAAACACTAAAATAGTCTTTTTAATATTTGTTTTTAAATTTCAAAGTTAACCATACAAAGTTGCTGGTGATAATTTTAATGTTACAAATACTTTTTAATTTGAAAATAATCTGCGACTTATAAAGCAAGCACAAGCTAGGAAACGTGTTATCCTATGACAGAAAAAATAAAAATAGGTGTATGTAATATAGGTTCTTAATATATTAAGTTTATTCACATCCTTTTACCTTAGATTAGATTTCAAGCGAAGCGTAAAAAGGCATCTCTAGCCAGCATAGTAAAGGCAGCCGTGATCTGAGATGTTTGCAGTTGTCGGTGCTATTGACCTATCCTTGTTTACCATCAAAAAAATCGAAGGCAGACCTCTATTCCTAAAAAAATATAGTTAGGTAATTTTCATAAAAAAAAAAACATTTTGGGGCATATCCGAAAACTGAAAATACGTTACCACACGTTTGTTACAAGCAGTTAATTAACAATGCTACAAATATGTCGGAGAAACTAACAACTTTACTACAAGTAATCATAACCGGCTGAAATTTAATGTATGTTCGCTTTACATATTATGTTTACAATGTTTTAATGAGATAAGACATACATAAAAACATGGCTTTATTAGTTTTTTTTTACGTTTATGATGTGTTAAACAACCCTGATATAAACCTTTGTGCATATGCCCGGTTTCATCAATTTAATTTCATCTGTATTATAGGATTTTAATTATATTTAAATATATACGAGAAATATAATAGTCTATTTAATCATATCTTAATAAATAAGTATAGACTAATTGTAATTTTACCTAAATTCAAACCTACGTTTTCTTTGACTTTGATTCAACACCTAAGCACTGTTCAATTCATTTTCAGTCATAGGATAATATAATAAATAAAATATAATAAATAGTTATTATTGTAGGTTGTCATAGTGGATGTGTTTGCTTCTTACAGTTGTTGTAGTAGCAGTGACATCCATTCATGGACCAGACTCCAGCTTAACATCAAGCGGGGTGCTGTCAAATGTCGAGACACAATAATAATAAAAAGCGCAATAATTATTTTACAACCGAAATGACTACTTTATTTTTAGAAACCGATCATCAAAATTAACTGATTGCAGCATCCGTGATAGCAGTCTCTTCAATAATAGATTGCACCATTAATTTAGCGTAACATCAGACGGTGCATGGTCATATGTCGTGGTAATTAAAAAAATAGTTTTATTATTCTAAAACTATTAGTTATCCCACCGTCTAAGCGTAGGACTCCCTCACCCTTCTACATCGACTCTTAAATACTAAATAATTGAATTTTCTTAGATTTTGCGCCAACATTGATTAATGAAATAAACAAACTTTATGAGGCTTATTATCGCGTCTTTCGTTACCACGATGGCTGCAGGGTACTATCTAAATAAAAGTACTATTATTAACAAAAAATAAACGCGATAGTAAGTCGCATAAAATTGGTTTAATTCATACTAAATAATTACAAAATTTATATTTAATTGATCCCTTCATAACCCACACAATATCTTATACAGTTGACTGAAGTATCTAAAATAATGTTAACGTTTATTGATCCTCTTGAACTTGTAGTAGGCACCTACTTTTACTAATTGGTTCTCGCTAAGAGGTTCTTTTTCTGACATAGAATATACAACCATTAGATAACGCAAAGGATAGCAGCGCCCTTATATCTTCCCGATTTCTTTTTCGTGCAATTTTCTGGAAAAGTGAAGTATAAATATAAGTAATCTGTGTTCTTTGAACAACGCCATTCGAACTGCTCCTGAGTGAATTGTTCGGAAATAATTAAACGTAAGGACCTGCCTTGTACGTAATTATTCTTCTTGAAAGCTCATCTTTAATTCAGCATTGTACACCTTGTTCGATTTAAAAAAAGGAAATGTCACCAATTCCATTTTCAATTAACATACTAAGTAAACATAATATAAATAAAATTAAATTGTTTTATCAGAATGTAAAAATATTTGTTACAAGCTGGGTTTAAGTTCAAAGTTTAACATACAATGAAACGGGACAATTGCTGACCGCCAAAAAATTAAGGGAATCCTTTTTTTTATTGTGACACGACATCCGACCTCTTCCCGCCTGATGATAAGCAGGAGGAGGTCCAAGAGTGACGACGACTGAGAAAGCCGAGTATTGTTCTCGGCTGCCTCAGCCGCCGTCACTATGCCGGCCAGAGGTGCTTCTTCACGCATCGCTTGAAGGATCCAAGGTCATAGGATGGAGAGAACACATGGGCAGGCAAAGGCAAAATTCCACTTGTCGATTCATCAACAAAGAAAAGACGCACCGAACTTTTTAGTTCGACTGCCGATTCGGTCGATAAAATGCGGATGCTTAAATAAGTTTTAAAGTTTGTAGTAGTTTAAATTAAATAAATAAATTAATTAATCAAATTGTCACGCTTTTTTCCTACAGGTATAGACAGAGACAATGGATAACTAATAAAAAGATAAATGAAATAAACACACATACATTGCCGCGGTGCATTTGTTAGCACACCAGCTAGTTACGCAAAAGGTCCCGGGTTCGATTCCCAGTCGGAGCAAATATTTAATTCATATCTTTTATTTGTAATATTTAATAAATGAATTATTTATTAATAATATTTGTTAATAAAAAAAGAGGTGGACGTTTGCTCCGGGTCTCGTTATCAAATAGTGGTAGGCAGTGGTGCCCAGTCTGTCCATCTGGGTAGCATTAGTTTTCGATTTGCCAATAGTGGTTAGAACAAGCATGGTATAGTGGACGCGGCTGCTACCTGCATTTTTAGAAATGTACTGGAAGTCGCCTCCCTGGACCGCAAACTTAAATTCATAAATAAGTAAAAGTTGTAAAAACTTATATACAACTCTAAACATATATTTAATCCGCCTATACATCTTAACACATTGAAGAATTGTCCGCTATATCTTGAGCAATTTGCCACTAAAGTTGTATTGAACAGGTGAAAAGCGGAAGTTTGTTGAATAGTAAAGAATAACGAGCAAGCGGATTACTGACATCCTCGACGTGACTAGTGACAAAATATGAATAGTCACACAGCCTACTTACGATATCTATTCAAAGACATCGCATTGTCAGCAATATTTATAGACGAAAACTTCCGACGGCTCAAATACTTCTTTTGGAAACTTTTGTAAAACTGATTGCTATTGTTGCTCTTTTACTTAAGTGCATTTTTGTAAAACCAGGAAATACCTCCTGTGGAATACTATAGAGGCCAGTATAGTAGATGAGACTGCTACTTACAGATAGATTTTTTTTAAGATTTTGCGTGTCTAACGAATTAAATAAATGTATGCGATTTTCTATCGCGTTTAGTACAGTGTGTAAATGATTGTATACTTTTTTATTCCGACGTTTCGTGAGCTTTGTCGGAATGGTAATCAAAACTGCTTGCCACTCTTCTACCATTCCCGAAGCAATATTTTTTAACAAATATTATATTTTAAAAATTGCCCATCCAATAATTATACTATAACTATTGCAAATAAATTCTATGAAACAGATCTCAGCTCTGACTGGGAATCGAACGTTTGTGTAAAACAACGCGCCACGCGGGTCGTCAAACTTTTTTTGCAATAAAGGCACTCAATGGAAACATTAGTTGGTACACCAAAAAGCAATTCATTAGGAACATTTGCGATTGAAATCTGGTTTCCAAATGCACAAGTTCTCATCAAGGCAACTGACTTGTAATAAGATATTAGGTTTGGAATAAATTATGGTAGACTGAAGTCTTGTGGGCAAAGCACGCAGTTTCTAATATAGAATAGTAGAAGCCATTTTCGGGAGAGCTCTGAGAGCAATTAAATTGATTACTTTTAGATGGGGCTACTTCATAATTCACAATATGAATAGTCTCAAGCGGTTCATTTGTTAGTAATATAATGTTTTTGTTTTATTGGGTCTGAAGTGCGGTCTATGAATTGAGGCGACTGCTACTACATTTAAATATTTACAAGTTGCAGTGGCATTTACTATGCCGGCCTGGTTAAATTAATACAATATTTTATCTTAGTTCTTAGGAAATATTACGGTAGGATTTATAAATTATTTATAGAATTATTGTAAGTAACTTGTAGAAGTGGTAATGAAATAAAGCAAACCTAAAGCGAGCGGTTCAAAAGTATGCTGTTCCGAATCATGTTAAGTCATTAGTCAGATAGGCATGTAGACCTTATTTGTTGTTGTTCTAAACAATATACATCTCATCGTAACACGAACCCCTTAATTTTACCTAGCATTGTTTTATCATATTTTATGCACTTTTTAATTAAAAATGTTCAAATGAAAAAGAGAGAATCCGTCTCAAGATATTTTTAATTTTCAAGAAATACAATGACAGAATTGATTGAAAAGAAACAAGGAAAGGATAAAGTTTCTCCCGGGGAATCCATCACTTCGCGGGCAATATGAGAACCGGAAGACAATAGCAGTGTATTAGATATTCAACGAACTCACTCAAGCAATGTCTGGATAAAGTATTCGCGAAGTTTCATATAAACAGCTCTGCGGAAAGGTAAACAAGTTTAGTTCAACTCTCATTTCGACACTCGGCGGAGACGTATAAACTTCGTACGTTCGTCGTCTAATTAGAAAATAACTCCGGGCCATCCATTTCAATTTCCTGTTGGGCCATTTGCGTGAGTTTAAAGCGAAGTTTTGTGTATTATTTTGCAATTGTATTCCTTAGATAAATAATGATTAAGCGATTAATATTAAAGTTCTCGGAGTTTGAGGCGCGTTCCGGGATTTTGTACGGGATCGTTATTCTATTTCTATTCTCATATTATTTTATCAAATTGGGAACATTCCTAAATCAACAAAGGTTTGCAGTGCCCCTAACCTTAGATTAGAGTCTGACGATAGCGTGGCGTATTAGTTAGAACATCAATATGTTACGCGTTCGATTCCTGGTCGGAGCAAATATTTGTTACATAGTTTTTATTTGTAATATTTAATAAAATAAACAAGAGGCGGATATTTGCTTCGGCTTCGAGTTTGGTTATCAGAATGGTAGGCCCACTGGGTCTACCGATCGGAGAAGTGCCACCTCTTACAAGTGGTGAGTGACATCCATTCATGGTGCGGTCTCCAGCTTAACATCAAGCGAGGAGCTGTCATATGTCGAGTCACAATGTATGAAGAGAAAGCGAGTGAGATCTTGGAAAGTGACGAGCCGTTTTCAATTCTTATCCCTGTCAGAATTAAGGCGTGATAATTGAGGATAATTGGTTATTTTATTTCATCTAATATTATAAATTATTTTAAACAAGGTTACTTAGGTTGATTACGTTTTTAAATATGTAAAAAGGACAAAACAAATTCATAAAGGTGAAGTAATCAATTTAAATTTATACCTTTGTAATAAAATAAATCCAATAGCTTCTAACAAAATTTGGTTGCATATATCAAAGCGAGACGGTTCGAACACAACATAAAAGGACAACATTCCGACCTTTCTTATTGAATTAATTTCGCTTCGACGATCCCTTTGTCGTAGAAGTCAATCGTTTGTCGAAGTTTATCCGTTACATTCATTTTCAATCCAATGACAAAATGAATGAGAATGTACGACTGTAAAAAGTATACTAAAAATACACGCGGCATATAGGTAAATAAATTATTGAATGTGTTACTCCAGTTTCAAACTTTCTATAGAATCATTATACTGCTGCAGATTTATCAAGCAGATTCCTGTCTTCTGGAAAATATTAAATGACAACGGAAAAAAGACATCTTTATCATTATTAACTAATAGATAATAAATAATGTTAAAGAACCTTTTTTTACTCTCATTTAATATTTTAGATATTATATTATAGATAAAAATATAGTCTATTATTACATTCATCATATCAACCAACATAATTTTCTTATTGTCTTTTGTTTTAATTTGTTTATCGCTTAGTATTCAACTTTCCAGTGTCAATTTATAGTCAATGTTAAAATATTGCCATTTAAAAATGAACGTAAAGATAAAACACTAGTTTTTCTTCCTAAGATAGGAGCCAGAAAGTGGGCGATGATGATGTTTTTAGTAAAGCGACGGAAATACTTTACTAAAAGTTTCAAAGGAGTCATATAGGGAGCACAAAAAAAAAACACATTTCGCAGCTTTTTTTCACTCGTCTATTCCCAGGTCAGCTTCTATATCATGGTCTATTCTCGATGACCTTCTAAATAACAATCCTACCAGTGCTTCACAACAATATTTAAGAAATTCAAGTATTACAGATAATTTATAAATGCATTTGCTACAGTTGCTAGCTAAAAATCTAATTTTTATTTACACGTGACAAATATAGGAGAATATTTCATAATAAATATGTATGGGTACTCATATTATTTTAAGTGTTGTCGACAAATGTCAAAATGTATGATGGGGGTCGATGTTAGCAAAGGTGACAACCTGTGAAGGTACCTGAAACCCTGAAATACAATTTTCAAGGAGTGATCGTATGGTTTTAACACAGTATAATGATGTTTTGCATCTTTACATACAATATTTATGGCAAGTTTACATTACCTTAGTAGTCATTTAAAATTAATTCGTCGCATACTTAATTTTTATAACGGACTTCTTAGTGGCGGCACAACGTCCGTTATTTTCAATTATTGATATCATAGTGACTGCAACCTGAGGCGACAGTAAACTGAGTCGGTTGTTTTTAGTATTTTGAAACATCAGCCTTTACTTTCTTACAAAAGTCAAAGTTAGATTTAGCGTCGCAATAAATCAGACATATCTTTTAAGAGAATATAAATATATATAAAATGTAAGTGAAAATTATTTGAGCTCTATTAATAACCAACTCATATACAACTTCTAAACGCTAAATAAAATACACATAATTAATGTCATGAAACTCGTATACAGGGTACGTGATAACGTAATTTAAATAAGAATTGTATTGAGTGTCAAAATTCTTATATAAAAATATATACAATTAATTTTGCGACCCATTTTATTGGTTTGACGCATCGAAAACAATGCAGTAGAGCTAAATCCATACAGTATATTTAAATCGTAATAGGTAAAAATTAGGGTGTTGATAATAAATATGATATAAAACAGTGATTGTATAATAACTATTGTTATCTATTTGAAGTGGTATGATTTGTTGGAACGAGGGTAAAATCGAAGATTTTCGTGCACAATCCCGGAAATTTCCATATCTAAATGGAAAACCGACCCCGAACAATCAATTTATCCTCCAATATCCTCGAGCGGTTTATACCACCTGTACAATAAATATTTATTTTTCTCCCCTCGATGTAATTTTTCGTTTATTCGGCTTAAAGTAGAAAAGTGTTAGGAATTGAACAAAGCCGTACAAGTTTTTAATTTTAATTATTTTTTGATCCATTACAAAAAAATATACGTGCTCTCTATTTACATCCTATGTAAGGCGACCGTGGTGTATTGGCAGTGCAATGGCTACGTAATCCTAGTGACACGGGTTCGAAATCACTCACCGGTACCAATGTGTCCTTGATATATGTACTTTGGCTGTCCTGTTTCCACTTTAGTTTTGACAGAAGTGGCCAATATTATGACAGAATACATTAAAATTATTATTAAGAATTATTAAAAAAATATATTTTAATACATTTTGTCTCTATTTGTTTGTAACTAATATATTGCTTCTTATGTTAGTAGTGTAAGGAAGAGCACTCAGTACATCATCACAAACTCAGTACATGAGGACTAGTTTTAAGGATAAAGCATAATTGTATTCACGGTTAAATGACTAAATATAGATATATGTAGGTATATCAATACTAAATATGCATAGTGTCAGGATCGTGGTTAGTGGAGCTCCTTTGTCCAGTAAGAAAAAGTTGTGACATTTAGATTTAATTTGAATACTAATTAAACACACTATGTATAAATAATTATTATTAATTACGATTTTCAGATATTTAAACCTGAACAAGGACTGTGAAAAATATTTGAAGTTTTAAAAAAATATATAAAATATTACCTATGTACAAATGTAATTTTATTTCAGTTCATTTCTTATAAAAGGTTTTCCAATATCCCTGTCCTTAACAACAAAACTTACTACTTAATTCTGATACAATGATATATCAAAAGAACAAGTACCAATATTCCATAGAGCTGCAAAACAGAATTTATGACCAGAATTGTGTGCAAATGTCGCCAAAACACACTGTGCATCGCACAATAATCACTTTAAAATGAAGAAAAATTGCCAGCGTACTGCACAATGGTCCACAACACAACAAAAATGTTCAACTATACATTCACATAATATTATCAAAAAATGTACAAAGAAAGGGTTTTGATGATTCTTCTAATTGTGAAAAGGTTAGGTGTAAATATTTATTAGTACATATCCCAATATTACAAAATTCATTAAATATGAATGTAATTAAGTAAAACGCAGCACTCCGTTATCTCTGCATAACCCTATGAGAATGACATTTGATGATAAACTTGTTTTTTTTTTATCGTGACTCGACATATGACAGCACCCTGCTTGATGTTAAGCCAAAGTGTGGTCCATGAATGAATGTCACTGCTACTACAATTCAATAACTGTGAGTTGCAATCACATCCACTATGCCGGCCTAGATGGAACCGGCAACTTACAAGCTGATCCCGAAACGTGCCCAAATCACTTCACGGTCTGTGTACTTGTAAGTGGTGTTACTACATAAATTACTTGGTACTACTCAATTACATCAATTAATTGAAGTAAATATAATATTTAAAATAATGGATGTTAAAAATGAGACATAGGTTGCCTAGTGCCTATAACCGTAGAGCTTGTATGAAGAGAATTGTGAATGTGAAGGAAGCGAGGGAGTTGTGTCAAGATCGTGGCAAGTGGCGCTCCATTGTCTCTGCCTATCCCTGTGAGAAAAAGGCGTGACAATTTGATTGATTGTTTGATTAAAATGATACTTTTCTTTTAATTACCGACATGAGTGGATGAAGGTGTCATGTAATATTTTTATTTTTTATTTTGGCGCGGATGTTACATACATCACATGTATAATTATTCCGCACCAAATTTACAAAACAAAAATGTTACATGTCGCCTTCATCCACTTATGTTCTCAATATTATATTACAACTGCATTATTAGTTGGCACACCTTTATTTCCACAGGGATAGGCAGGCACAATGACTTGCCACTTTCTACGATCCTGACACAAAGGTACGATTTGTTTAAAATAAAACTACTTATCCTAATAGATAGACATAGATTTTTAAGGTTATAATGCTATACTCAATATTTATTAAAGCAAATTAAGATAAAATAATAATAAAATAGTATTTGGTTTATACTTACGCGATTTAAAATCATATTAGAATATATTAAAACGTGTCTGAAATGCCAGGATAAAAAAGATATTCCTAACGCGATAAGACCCGTTTTAATAAAATATTGTCTTAACACAAATACTAATAAAATCTTATAAACTTAAATAACACTATAATGCACATTTGTTTGTCGTTGAAAGAATAACAATAGCAAAAGAAAATGGGGTATGGCTTATTTCACATCCAAAATAAGCTTAGAAAATCAATTTTATACAGTTCTCTTTCACTTCGTCTTTTAGGGCCATAACCTCTTCGCAGTCAATTTAACATCAGTTATTTATTACTTACGTCCTTACCGTATACTTAAATGTATTTTATTTTTATTTCGTCTGGAAACTATACCTGTATTCTCGACGTTAATAAATCTTTCTTTAGAGATCTTTAAGTGAGAACATTCGGTGCTAATGTTCTCGGGGTAAATAGGATTTTCACTCAAGTTATGGCATTTGTCAATTTGCAATAAAACTTTTATAGCTGACGGAAACGTGATTAACATGCAGTACGTAAAGTAAAGATGTATTAAAAGCTAATGTTTAATCTCATTAGACAAGTTGTTTTTTAGGATTTTAATATTCAGTTATACAGGTTGGGTAATTGTTTTTATTATTAATTGTTTTAATTGTTTACTAATATTAGTTAAATACAAGAAAATTAATGGAATTAAATATTGGGTGCAGCAGAAGAAGCATGAAACTACTCGTATGTGAGGTAATGATTGCAGATAGGATGAAAATACAGTTTTGCATATAAAATATCATGTATAAGAAGATATAATGACAAGGTTTGAAAAGGTATGGTGTTACTTAAGGTAAGGTAAGGTATGGTGTATGGCACGTTGTGAGATTGAATGAAATGAAATTGGAGAAAGAGATTTGCAAATCAGAGATCAGTGCAGGAAGTGTATTTTTTCATCTATAGATGTTAATCTATTGGGATGGGAGTAAAGTCGAATAATTATAATATAAGGACATCTCTAAGAAAACCCCAGATTTGTTCATTAACAAAACTACAACATTCACATCAAATTTATGGTGACATATTATAGTAATATTTCGTTTATTATAAGTCATAAATTGGGCATTGTTTGAATCCCACTCAAACTTCGGAAACTATAGGCTGTAATAATATTTGTGTACAATGTACGCGTAGGACCAAGTAGTTAACATTGTTAGCTTATTCCTGGTAGCTAGGACACCGCAAGAGGGTATCAGGTAAGAGTAGTTTAGGGGAATGATGAGACTATTAATCTCGAAGGACAATGTAGTTAACGATGACCCAGTTTATCTATATTTCTCCGAGTTACCTCGACTCTCCGGTCGATTAGCTGGCTTATTTAGTGATATTTGGTATCGAATTACAAACATTAAGTACGCTCTCATGTTTACAACTAAACTATCATATAATGCATTGTTTTTGACACAATTAAACAAATAGATACATAGACACATAGTATTCGAAGCCGACATGTCTTTTAGTTAATGCATTGATTATGCTTGTCTGTAAATGTATACAATTCTATACTAAGTTGTAAAACACGCTTCTTGTATAATAGAAATAAGTCGACCAAGACACATTATCAAATATACATTGGTACCGGCAAGAAGTATTCTGAACCCCGCTTTAAATGCTTTGTTTTTCGTGATCACTAGACGACGGCCACTTTATTATTATTATTAATACTATTACATGTCTATTAATTCTTCCATTGAATGACAAACTTCTACCCCTTTTTTTAATATTGAGGAGGTATATTATTATTTAATAATTGCTTTCTAGGATACATGCCCTACTCAATGGAAGCATTTAAAAGAGTAAAATCACTAGTAGTCCTGCAATTGTGATTGCGAACTGGCCGTGTAAACCTACACTGCAGCTTATAATTAGCCCAGTCAAGTCAATATAAAAATAGATAAAAATCTTAGTTATAAGTATCTAAGTTACTAAAATATACTTTTAATTATTGTTTTTTTTATTTGTGGCTGACAAGTAGCAGTTAAAACTGCAATGCCTAGTCTCGCTTCACAAAACTTACAAGCTGATCTTGATTCAAACCTTCACTTTACGCTAAGTGCATTTGAAGTGTACCGAGTGTACGTATTGTAATATACCGAATCTGCAGACTGAAAATAATTACTGTCAACACCCCGACCCGAAGCAAATATCTATTACATCTAAATATCTTTTATTACAAATAAATGCTGTAAAGCCTTCGATGTTCAATAAATGCTAATGATACATCGATGTATGAAACAAAATTTTGCTACGACCAGTAAATTTGACCCGTGACTTAAGACTATTTATTGGACTGGTGTACTAGCCACGCGGACAATGTGAAGCTTGCTGCTCAAAAGAGGAAAGGTTTAAAGAAAAGCTCTTATAAGAATGAAGCCTAAATTTATTACGGCAATTTGCTTGAGTATAAAATAAAATAATAAATAATGCGAATGAAATAATTTAAACTGACTTTTCTTTTAGAAAATTATTAAAAATAGTATTTTCTTAGATTTTGCGCGAACATTGATTATTTTATGCGGCTTACTATTGTGTTTATTTTGGTTTTGATTTTATTATACAATTTTTTAATATTCCGACGTTTCGAGACATTTTCAGCCATCATGGTCACGAAGAGACTGAAAGCCATAATAAACGCGATAGTAAGCCGCATAAAATTTGTTTAATTCATTATTATAAAATACTTATGCGAATTTTCAAGGTCAGCACAAAAGATTTTTTAGGTATAAGTATTGTTTAAGTATAAAATTAAATTTGTTTAAGCATAACATTTTTCAAAAATAATTAAGTTCTCATATTGCTATGTACCTTTCACATAATTCAGCCACAAGGTCCTTTACACCCACGCCGAGGTTAAAACACCTTTTCCCAGTCACATTGTACCGCTTATCCGGTCTTTTGTTATAAACGAGTAGACTACTTTTTATCCCCAAGTCGCACGAAAAATTAATCTTAAATCTGGGTCATTGTAACAATAGCTTTCACGATCCTGGTACCCGTGTCTTTTGTTGTTCGCCGGCTCGTAAAAATGAAAGTTTTGTTTTAAAAATATTTTTTACCTCAAAACTAAGAAAGTTATCATTTAGATTTTTTGTATAAATTCATTGAGTTCTGAATTATTTATATGTGAAATCATTCGTCAGAATTCTAAGTCATCTACACACGGTACAATCTCACATACAATCTGCTGTTCCAACATGTTGGAGTCGCGGTTGGGCGTACTCTACACACGTAGCAATAATAGGCATTTTAATCAAAAAAGACGTTTACCGCGATTACGTAGATACCAGAAATAATTGCTGTAACCATAAGTTAAAAAAATACTCGTATGTGTTGATCTTTAAAGTTTTTTGTAAGGTTTTTTATTATGCCTCGCCATAATTCAGCATGTGCTGATAATTAGTGCGGTCTACGGTCTAAAGAAAAATTACATGATAAATAACTAACAGTCGCATCTACTATGAATGGCTAACTGGAAGCGGAATATTCCTGCTGCTCCCGAAACGCGACTGAATCGCTTCCAGGTCTTTACATTTAAAAGTAATGACCCCGGATCGGCAGACTAGGCAAATAACAACCAACTGTCAGTCTGATATTTTATACAATGTATTTTTTTACGTAGGGATGCAGCACATGTAGCCCTGAGAGCGGTTGTCAGGTGATTCCCAGAAGAGTCATGACGTCAGCATTCCTTAGACCAATAAAGTTAAAACAATAAGATTGGTCGTTCAAAAATATTTTGTGGCAATGCCAATGTATCTTTAATATAACTTGTTTTGTCATCTAGTGTTTCTGATATAAACAGATTCAAAAGTTTTGCATTGGTTACATAAAGCTGCTTAACACGTACTATACTATGTTAAACGAATAAAATAAAAAAGTACCTATATTATAAAAGTATGATGACCTCATAAAAATACAATAATCCTGAAACATGAAGATGACATTAAAACTAAATGTTATTATATAAAGAAGAAAATGTTATCTTTAGGGATAGGTACTTTTACATTTTGTTTTTCAATACAGACAATAAACATGGAAAATTGTTTGATTTAACGAGCGCCTAAAGGCAATCACCGAGTAAATATTGTATTGCCGATCCACTTTCATAACGCTGACGCAGTTAACAAATATTATTTTATAAATAATGGTGCTGTATTCCACTTTGATTAAATTCTGTTGTCGATTTTAATTGATGACGTATTTATATTTTAATTTACGTTGTTTATCTCTGCTTTATTAAGATTTAATTAATAGCTCGTCTTTTCACACTCAGGAAAAGCATCCCCATTCTGTCGACCTAAAAGGATAGGTGGCGTCGTTTCTTTGTATCCTTCAAGCGATGAGCGAAGAAGCACCCTTGGTCGGCATAGTGACGGCGAGTTGGGCAACCGTGAACTGTCTCGTTTTTTTTTGTCATCGGCACTCTTGGATCTCCTCTTGCTTACTTACTATCAGGCGGGTCGAGGTCAGAAAGAGTCACAATAAAAAATATTAAAATATTACTGTTTTCAGTCGTAGGCGCTGGTTTCACCTTCCCTAGCGCTAAGTATATAAGCCGTGAAGTGACTTAGTCGCGTTTCGAGAACAGCTTGTAAGTTGCCGTTCCGACTAACCCGGCATAGTGGATTTGGCTGCTATTTACAGTTATTTAACTGTAGTTGCAGCAGGGTGTTGTCATATTATGTCAAGCCACAATACGAAAACAACGTAAAACCTAAAACGTAATGCGAGGTAAAAAGTATACGGTAACATAAATAGGGATAAAGACTTTTGTATTATAATGATTACTGCATTGTTGCATATATCATTCAATGTTTGCTTGAGAGACGTTTCAGGATCTGCAAACAAATTGGATAGAGCTGTATTAGCAAATGTGAAAGCTGTACCACTATCCAAGTTGTCGATATTTTGAAATACTTTTTTTTAAATAAGTATAATAATTTAATTGATGATAATGAATTAAACAAATTTTATGTGGCTTACTATCGCGTTTATTTTGGTTTTGATTTTAAATTTTTTTTATTTTTCCGACGTGATAATCAAAATAAACGCGATAGCAAGCCGCCTGAAATTTGTTTGATTCATTAATCAATGTTCGCGCAAAATCTAAGAAAATACTATTAATTTATGATACTTAAACCATTGAATTAGACAGCAGAGGTCATATGTCTAATCACAACAATTATAAAAACCTTATCAGAGACGTAACTTTCTAACTTTTAAAACTAAAGATTGATATTTATTAAACGATGACATCAAACGTCAGAGGTACATACGGCCTGAACCTTTGGGTCCTTGTGGCAATTAAACGATAAGCTGGTGCATGCTGTTACCTATCCTGGTAGAGTGAGTGATGCGCGCAGTGGAATATCAACCTTATTCGTATACTACTACGAGAGGCTTCCACGAAACTACATCATAGTTTGTCATAGCATTAGCTATTTGAAGCATTAGCATTAGATATTTTAGCATTAGACCAGTATTACACCATTAAAAATAGCTCAAATGACGTACATAGCCTTCTTATAAGTTTGTAAAAGCATATTTAAACGAATAAAAAGCTAGTTTGGTGAAGCGACTAAAGCCTAACATCGAATGAAGAGAGGCTATATAATATCGTGTCAATATATAGTTGTACCAGGATCAAGAAAAGTGATATTCTTAAATATTTACATAGATAGAGGCTGTTGAAAAAACTTAGTAAAACTACACTTAAATTAAAATACAAATAATTTCTCCTTATTAAAATCATAATGGTTAGTATATCGATAACATAACTTAGCACTATCTTTATTGTAGTAGCAATCTCTACAAGCAAACCCGGTGTAACCAAACCGAGACACATGTGTACTGTCATGTGACAAGTGCCGCCGCCGCCGCCATCGTAGACGGCTCGGATGTTTGCCAACTTTATTTGTAACATACTTGCAAGTTAACGACACTATTCAACGATATCCAAAGTACAGCACAGCACTATTGCTAGACGGATTTGCAAGACGATAACAAGGTAGAAGATATCTATGAACGTCGCGGTTGCATTTCTATTCTAGTTGAATATTGATATATCAATTTCTATCAAAATGCGTTCTTAAAGATATTTTAATGTGCGCAATCATATATACCATTCAATAAATAAAAATACGTCTTTTCTATATGTCTATAGTAGTAAAATTAAAGAATATAGAAGGTATATTTATGATTGACCATGGGATGTGTCGGTTGTTTTTTCTCTTTATCTGAATAATGTGAAGAAGTGATAGTTTATTTGCTTTATTGTGATTCGACATTATGACAGCACCCCGCTTGATGTTAAGCTGGAGAGCAGGCCATGAATGGTAGCGACTGTTTCTACAGTTAAATTATTGCAAGCAGCAGCCGCTTCTACTATGCCGACCTAGCCCGGCCGCACACCTGAGCATTTGACAACGACCAACACAACGACCATTGCTTTACTCCTACAATCACCTACACTCAAAAGGCATTTGCTACTCGGCGCAGTTTGCTGTGTCTACTTCATTACAAAAATGGCATAATTTGCGCTTGTGTGCGTATTTAATTGTACAGCATTTACAATGTGCTTGCTGTGTGTAGTGCTCAAGTATGTAGCCGGCCTTAGTGGAGGCTAGCAACTTTCGAGCTGATCCTGAAAGTTTTACGGTCTATACACTTGAAAGTGGAGGTACTACCTCGGATCGGCAGACTGGACAAATGACCATTAACAGTCTTCATATAAACTCTTTCTTGTAAGCAATATTTAAAAAAATAGTGACAGCATATTTGTTGGTCCATTAGCCGTGTCGATGTAGATATGATTAAAAAGTTTTATTTATGTTTTATGATACTTTACAAATTTTAGTGTAAATAAATAATTATTTTAGGTCATTAACATCCAGCTCAGTTTTCATATGAATGTTAAAACATATTCAAGAAATTAGCATACAAAGTTTGTTTGAAGAAATGTTTTCGCGTAGACGGAAACCAGAAACGCGTGAGGGTTGAAGTTATGACACCAATTCATATGTATATTTTACTAAAATGCATATTTCACCCCTTATGCTATTGTCGAAACCGCATAAGTTCTTACGTTTAATAAAATTTCTACACTTTGTATTATGGGGGCTAACAAAAGGGGTTTGTCTTCATATAATTCAAAGGTGAAATGACATTTAATTTAAGACGTAGTATATGCGTAGTATGCAAATTTAATTAGTAAACTTAAATATTATAAATACTTACTTTTGAGTATTTTGTAATTAAGAGAAATCTCCAAAGCAAATTTAATTATGCCTTTAAAATATTTGTTTGTTAAATAAAGGGAATTCAGTATTACATGAAGGCACTAATCGTTTGCATATTTTTAGTTAATTTGCGGGTAATATCGAGAGTTGACCTTCATAATTTCTTAAATATTACCTGAAAACTTGCAAAAATACTCCTTAAATCTAATCAAAAAATGATTTCAAAAACTACACAAATATGTATAAAGTATATATTTTATACATATATACAAAATTAAACTTTATACATACTAGTATATCAACAAAAATTATAATGTCTACTCGCTGTAAAAAAATGTCAGTTCATTAATTGGATGGTTAAACTATTAAAGTATGAAAATTATGGAAAAATCACTAATAAAAACTAAATAGAAAAAAAAACTTAATGGTACAGAGCGGTCGCGACAGACACCGGGTTGGATCGATGTGCAAGCATTTTATCCAAATTTCAATTATAATTATATAAATAACAGTATTGTGTTGCCAAAAGTCAACAGAAAAAATTAATATATAATAGATTAATTATTTTCTTCTACAAATCGAATCACATAAGTAACCATTCGTTTAACTTCAACATATCAAAGCGGAAATTCTAAATCAACACATCAGTTAATCGAACTGTTGGTACTTATGAGCGTCCTAGTTTTCAACTTGAGCGAAACTTGAATCGATTTGTGGCAGCAACGCCAGATCAACTTTATTACAACTTTATTTCCGATTCACTCGCACATTAGACGGAATATAACTATTATATTTATAGATACCATGTTCACTTTAATTAATATCTTAACCATACTTTTTACTTTATTAAAATGTGATAATTTTACATATCTAGGATGCAGAAGCGGATGTAATATGTGCTTTAAAAACGTTCAAAACATTTTCGAAGAATATGGCGCCAAATGATATCAATGAAAATGATCTAGAAGAATGTAATTCGAATGAAACGAGGGCATTTTTAAAAAGAAAACACGTGTCTGCTGCACTCATTAACTTATGGCTTTATGATTCGTGTGAACATAGTACGTGTGTTATCAAGGAAGATATTTACGTCCTTTGTCTCCGTTCTAGATTTTCACTCAACTATATGGATTGGATACAACCTATATGGATACAACCATACCATATGGAATTAATTATTTCTAAGGTGTCGATGTTATGTACGTTATGTTGTCTTAGTAAATTTCAACAATAGTACAACAATAATTTAACTTAACATAAATTATTGACTATTCAAATTCGAATTCACACTTAGAGCAAATCTTAATAATAAATGAATAATTAACTATACAGAGTGTTTATTACTAATTGTTTTACTCTATAAATTTTTAAATTATATTAACCACTTATATTTAATAAAATAATCCTAATTTATTAGATAATGTTTTACGTTTTATGGTTGCTATTACTCGTAGGTATTTGACGTATCGAGACTAAATGACTGTAAATATAAATTTACATAAAAATACGAAGAGAAACAAATAAACAAATACCTTTATAACGATAACTAAAAAAAACTATACCTAAGTACATATTTTTGCGTATAACATAGAGCGGCGCACCTATTATTGATGCAGTACAAATAATACCTGTCTCCGCCGGTACATAAAAATATAAACATAAAATTTAATTGCGCGAGTGATGTAACTTTTGGCCGGCTGTGTTCTGTTTTTTTTTCTATCGTTTGCGCTTTAGGACTTTCCCTTGCTTACCATCAGGCAAGTTGAGGTAAGATATTGAGCCTCCATAAAATAAAAATACACATCCCCTAAAAGGTAAAAAATCTTTTAATTTTCTTTTGTATCATGCTATAGATATTATATTGTACCTATAATTTGTTTGTCAATACTCATGAAATAATAATTATGTTTGGGAGTTATACAGTATTTTGATAATTTGACACAATTATCAACCTTACTCGACTAAACTATCATTGTTTATTAATCTAGGTTGCGTTTCCCAATTCTGACAAATCCTTTGAGATTTTACTCTATTATTCTAAGTAAATTGACCTAAATATTGCTCCAAATAAATTATTAATACTCCATTCCTACAACGAAACAACTTAAAGATAAATATGAAGCAATGTATAAGTTTTGTTAAACATTTCTCTACTTACTATGAACTTAAACTTGCTTATCATATATAGTATATCAAAGATACATTGGTATCGTGGTTTTGAACCGTAAGCTCTCAGTTTGCGTGACTATTGCACTACTACTATACTACGGTCCTCTATAGAATTATTATTTATGTAAATTAACCAAAATATGATGTCTAAATGACTATGGAGCACCACTTTCCACGATCCTGACACAACTGTATCGCTCACATTCACAATTCTCCACGTAAACAAACCTACCAAGTAGGTAAACATTATAAAGAACAATTCGCCTAATTATTTACAAAGTTCACATATTCTAAAAAAATATTATAATTAAATATTTATTTGTTAAGTACATCCATATCAATTCATTTATTCAACTTAGTAAGTAATCAGCCTTCACAACAATATACATTGATTATTATTTGTGTAAAGTTATGTCATAAATATTTTATACTGATTTGCAATTTGTTCTGTAGCAATCCCCAATTTTAACTTCGAGTGTTCTCAAAATCCCAGTAACAATGGCCGAACAAAATTATTGTGCGGATTAGAAATAACACAAAATTAAGTGAGTTTGAAATTTATTTCGGCCCTATAGAAACGTTAAGGATATTTCTTGGTTGTTTTGTATTCAAATAAATCCCCTTTGTAAATGAAAGAGATATTGTGCTATATAATAAAACCAAGTCTCTCTTTAGATACAGCGATGTAAACAGAAAATATAAAAAATAATACAAGACACAACCTAAACAACATTTAATTAGCTTAATTAAAACGCGCTAAAGAAAATGTAGAAATGTTACGAAGAGAACGTATTAAAAGATAATGTCGTATTTTAAAGATCTTTAGACTTAATAGAAACTTTCGTTTCCAACGACCGGTGATACAAATTACAAACGAGCCACCAACTTAGCTCCCTTATTAACGAACTTCGGCAAATAATGGTTTGTTCGATCACAAACGAATAATTAATGTGCAGCTTCGGGGGTTCGTTCAATTTCCACCTGTGATAAAGCAGGGAACAGTTTTCAATGGCAAAGACATTGTTCAATATAGAATAATGAGTTTAAAACTTTAAATTGATGGGATATGTTAAAGAGCGCTAAAGGAAACGTTAACGATTTTAAGGAAGGTAAATTAACTCAGAGTAAGTAATGGGTAAAGCTTTGTGAGTTTCTTGGAGTATCATTGAGTCCTAAAGCAATATTTAAAAGCGTGTTTTTAGTAAAAAGATTCATTGTATACACTACCCTTGGACGAAGGTAAATGTTCCATGAAATTACCTCCGCATTTTGTCAGCAATGAAATTCGCTTTTCTCTGGCCAAATTTTAACGAAACAATTTTACGAAGGAATATAATATGAAATAATTTAAAACGTGCTCCACTAATCTTACCTAAGGCCATATTCTTGATCGGGTACTTTATTTTTACAGACCCTTACGTCACAACGCCCGAATTTCTCCTGCTTTACTGCAGACCCTTTTGAATTTATACAAAAAATCTTAACAATCGCCTGGATATTTGATTGAATGCCTTCAAAGAATTTCACCAATCAAAGGGATGGAAGAGTGATTTCTAAACAAATTTGATGAATATCTACTTCAGAAGTACAAATTAATAAAGTGGATGCTGTTTTGGACGCAACGAGTCGGCCCTTACTTATTGATGACCGTTATTTATTAGAGAGGGTGAGTTACTCGTGGAGTACGAAATGTAGATGTAATCTATAGGTTTTTACAGACTCGTGAACAAACACAGAAGTTGATGGTACGGTCTGTATTATTGAAATATTTATTATTTATAAGAGTATTTTTTGAGTTGTTGGCGTAACTAATTAAAGTTTGAATATCGTGTAACAGTCAAAAAAATATAGAGATAATAACAATATTCAAAATATGATTCTACGGACAAACTTTAAAACAATAGACAACGGAGCTCCACTTGCCAACATCCTGAGGGAGTCACATCCACAATTCTCTTCATACAAGCTCTACGGGTATGGGCACTAGGAAACCCAGCTTTCCTGAGGATATCTCCGAATAAAAACTTTAGTAATTGGAAATATAATATACATCAAATTGTTATCTAATTACCATTTCTGTAATACTCTTTTATTGGTATAAAAATATATATTGGTCAGAAAATTAAACTACATGTTTACTGTATCTTTAAAAATGTTAATTTTTATTGATGTGCGACATCGGACCTTGGCTTCAGGATGACAAGTAAGGGGAAGTACAGGAGCTCTGACGACTGAAAAAAAAACGAGTTAGTTTACGATTACCTCAGTCATCGTAACTATGCTGGTCAGTCACTATTTCATTCACTTGCTTATTCATTTATTAAGTAGCTTAGTATAAAAATAAACAGTAACAAATATATATTTAAGGTATGTATGTAGTTTAAGTGTGGTACACTAACTAGGTAGGTATATAAAATTACATAACTATTTAGCCGACAAACAAGTTTTCTTTTGTTACTAGAATAGGTTGTTTGACCTAGTAATCTCAGCTTAGTGGCTATTTTAAAAACTAGGTGAGTAGCTTTCTAATTAGCCTTTATGGTGTTTTTTATTGAGAAAGTACTAACAGCAAGTGACTGTATTAGTAGTTTTTAAATAACTACGATTAGGACAAATGGAACTGTTTTCTTATAATTGTAAAAATGTTTGTATTTACAATTTCTATCTAAATAATACGAGTACTAATAGTACTCGTAGTACTCCACACAATAATTCTTATAGTTGTCGCCGCGATGGCTTCATTCAACTGATATAATCAAAAATAAACGAGGTTTTAAATGTATTTCACTACTTACAGTTCCCTACGAAAAAAGTTAGGAATATCGAAAAATAATCTTGGTTTAATAAAGTGGCGCTCCATTGTCTCTGTCTATCATTGTAGAAATAACACACGTGAAGTTTTATTGATTAATTTATAATCAAAAATTATATCCCTTAACCACAATTTTGATTACAATGCATTAAAATATTTAAAAAATAAAGGAGATAATAAGTTAAGCTATTTTTAGAAACCTCTTTTAGATTAATCATAAATGTAAATGTATTAGGATAATTGGCTACAATATATGTAACTTTATAATTATAAATACGAAATACGAGTATATTATAAACGAGGAATATTTATTGTTTACAAAGCTTTACGTGTCTCTATCAAAATTGTGGATGTGAAGGAAGCGAGAGAGTTTTATTTTATGACTTGACATCTGATCCTAACTCGCTTAATGGTAAGCAAGGGGCGGTCCAAGAATGCCGACAACTGAAAAAAATAACTTAATTCACGGATGCCTCAGTCGCCGTCACCGGTCAAGGGTGGTATTTCACAGCTCGCTGGAAAGATCCGATGTTATGATCTATTCTCCCTATCTAGGGAGAAACACATGTGGAAAGTAAAGCTTTGTTGTCTCTGACTCCCTGTAGAAATTAGGGCGTGATAAAGTATAAAGAAAAAAAAGTTTAAAGCCTTATGAAAAATGCTTTTAAGAAAACAAATAAACACGGTTTATGAATTAAACAAATTTTATGCGGCTTACTATCGCGTTTATTTTGGTTTTGTATTTTCATTTATTTATTATTATTTGTTTAATTAATTAATCTAAGAAAACACGGTTTAATCATTTTTCCTGCAGTCATTTACAACATGTGAATAGTGTACGTTAAACTAAATAGTATTTCACGCAACTATTTTCAAACGTTCGTACAATGTGCTGAGAAAAGAAATATGACGCAATTTTGGTAATGCTTAGTTGTCGAGCCACAAGGGAATGAAAAATTCAAGGGGCTGGCGTACATTACCGCTCCACATTGCAAAAAGCATTTGTTCCCATCTTGAATTTGAACTTGGGAATATTTTCTAAGAATGTAACAAATGACGTATACTTGTTGGTTTAAGTTTTTTTTAGTGTTTTGTCGTTTTTTTCTTTGTAAGATATTGTTGTAGAACATAAATAATGTAATCTTTTTAAAGCGTGTAATAAGATAAATAATATAGATAATAAGATAAAATTTTGCTCTTTACTATCCCTAAGCTATCTCTGTTAAGTAACGATAATAAAATACAATATACTTATCTGCTGAGAACCTCAAGCTGCGCAAATACGCCAACCTCGGTATAGGTTATGAGTTTGCGCCGTTTGGGGTCGAGACGACGGGCTTTTGAGGACCTTCAGCCAAGCGCCTGGCCAAGGTTGTCTAAGCAGCTGACGGTGAAGTCTGGAGACTACAAAGAGGAAATGTTGCCAGTCTTCTTGAGACTATCTCTGTTGGGACGTCTTTAAAATAAATATTTTTATTTGTAGTTTAATATATCTTTGTATAATTTAATGAAATATATATTTTTAGTAAGTAAGTTATATCCTTCGAATAATTAATATTATAATATAATAACTACTTTCAATTCAATAATTCACATGGACAAAACAGTAACAGATCTTTATTTCCAAATTTCTTTTAAAAAATCCTAAAATTTTATCACTATCTCAATAATGCATTTCAAAAATATTGCATAAAAAATAAAATAATTCAATATTAGTATTCTACAAGGAATGAATACTGGACAAATATTGGGAACAAAATGGAAAACATAAATACAACTTTAGAATAGGAATAAAACGCTTTTTTCGCATATGAACCCTAAATTTGCATACAAAAATGGAAAACGATCCTTTGACAATCAATTTCCTGGCGCTGTGGCTCTGACTTGTGATTCTGTTGTTCCATTTTATACTAATATTTATCAACATTATATTTGTCTAGTACATTTTATTGTTTTTATTGATATCTATAGTAAGCTTTTGATAGTTCCTTTGATAAAATATTGAGAATTGATGACCTATATTTCAACATCTTTTATAAATTCGACTAACCTCTTTATAGTTACTAACTTGAATTTCAATATGTACGAGTATCAATAAAGCTGGAATCCGCATTAGCCATAACCATAGAGCACATATGAAGGAAATTGTGGATGTTAAGGAATGAAGAGAGTTATGCGGGGATTGTGGAAAAGTGTGGTTCTATTTGACATGACAGTTTGTATCAATAATAATAAAAAAAATATATTATGTTTAATAGTTGAAAATGCACCTTCAGCTAGCGACTGCTAGGGCAAACTAAACTGAGTCAGTTTTTGTCACTAGGCACCACTGCTCACCACTCTTTAACAAACAAACCCGGAGCAAATATCCAACTCTTATTTGTAATTTTTATTTAAATTAATAAAAATTACAAATAAAAGCTATGATTTAAATAGTTGCTCCGACCAGGAATCAAACTTGTGACTTTCCGCGTAACGGACTGGTATGATAACTTAAATCAGCTTATGAAATGTCAGTTCACCTCCATTTATGGGCTGAACTTAACATCAGGTGGTGTACTGTCATATGTCTAGTCACAATTAAAAAAACATATTAATAACTTTAATCTTGACTGGAACATTTCCTTATACATAGGTACGCCACATAGTTGCGATTACATATTAGTTTCATTTAACAAATTACATTAGAGCAACTTAGCTACAATGTATTATCCATTATCTTGTACCACAAGCGAGCAATCTTAGTAATGTGGATCTCGACGGTTCTTCATAAATTTCCGTTGACCCGCCACGGGAGAGCTTAAATTGATTCTACGTGATACAGAGAAATAGTATCGATTCGCTTGTCTAAACATAGACACATCAGTGCAACCGTGTCAGTAGTCGCTATGTGGGTATTATAGAAATATCGTAGCTTACTGTTCCATAGCCTCAATAATATTAAAAAAGATATTGTCAATAGACCTGTCAGAGTGAATAAAACGTCACAGCTAAAAATGGTTGTTTGATTTCTTATCAGTTATCATTATAAAAACATAACATGGTGTCAGGTGAAAATCTAATAAAAATACTTAGTGTATAATAAAGACTAGAACTTTGTGTTCAATAAATAAATAAAACTTAGTGTTTGCAACCGAAAATCTTTGTGATTTCAACTGATTTGAAAAATGGAAGCCACATTGAGACCGCCTGGTCCGCTCATTATTGAAGGTGATGGGGCTAACTGGGCCAGATTCAAACAGCAGTTTCTGCTTTATTTAAAAGCCACAGGGCAAGACAATAAAACTGGAGATGTGCAAGTTGCAATTTTTCTCAACGTTGCGGGAGAAAATGCACTCGACATATTCAACACAATGAACCTTACCAACGACGAAAAAGAGGACATTGAAGAAGTATTAAAGGCCTTCGAGGAACATTGTATACCAAAATATAATGAAATAAGCGAATCATTTAAGTTTTTTACAAGATGTCAGCAACACGATGAAACTTTTGACCACTTTCACACTGAGTTAAAAAAACAGGCAAAAAGGTGCAATTTTGGTAACCAAGAGGACAGAATGGTGCGCGATGTAATCGTGATCGGCATAACCGATAAATCCCTACAAGAAAGACTGCTACGAGTTCCAAATTTAACGCTGGAAGAAACTGTAAAGCAAGCCAAAGCTGCAGAAGCCGGCAAGCTTCAATCAAGGACAATACAAGACAAAACAGCATCAGTTTCAATAATAAAGAAAGAGTTTAAAAGGTCGACGGAGAAGAAAAGAGGCAGTGGAAACGTGTTCCAGTGCAACAGGTGTATGACGGTGCATGGTGCGCGGGAGTGTCCAGCATTTAACAAGAATTGTGCGATCTGTAAAAGGAAAAATCATTTTGCAAGTGCATGTATGTATAAAAACACCTTTAACAAAACTGCAAGTAATTATAAAACACAAAAATTCAAAAATAAACCTAATAAGTCAGTCCATAATGTTGAGACATTTGACAATAATTTGCATTTAGATACCATTTTTAAAAATAATAATGTTAATGATAAACAGTGGTTACAAGAGGTAGAAATACTAGATAAAATAGTACCATTTAAATTAGACACAGGGGCAGAATGCAGTATATTACCACAAAACTACTTAGAGGGTGTGCAACTAGACTCAACCTAAACCTTGCTTGTAGTTTATAATGGCAACAAAATAAAGCCATTGGGCACATATAGTACAACATGCAAAGTTAATTCTGTAAAGGTTAGGGTTAAGTTTTTTGTCTTGGATAATAATGCTGTTCCTATATTAGGGTTGCAAGATTGTATTAAGCTAAACTTAATAAATAGAGTGACGTCCATAGAGAGAGACTCAAGTGGAGAATCACAAATGTTCATAAATAAAAATAACAATATTTTTAATGGTTTAGGTTGTATAGGAAGTTATCATATTAAATTAATAGAAAATGCTGAACCAGTCATAAAGCCTATTAGAAGAATACCAGAAGCCATTAAAGGTGAGTTGAAAAAGACTTTAAGCTCGTTAGAAAATAGAGGTATCATTAGAAAAGTAAATGAACCTACTAACTGGTGCCACAATTTAGTCATAGTAGAAAAGCCAGATAAATCATTAAGATTGTGCTTAGATCCAAAAGAGTTAAATAAATGCATAAAACGGGAAACATATTTAATCCCATCACCGGAAGAAATATGTAGTAGGTTAGCAGGCAAAGAAATATTCTCGGTGCTTGATATGAAAGATGGGTTCTTTCAGATAGAATTAGATGAAGAAAGCTGCTTAGTTTGTACCTTTGGAACGCCCTTTGGAAGATACTGCTTCCAAAGAATGCCATTTGGTATTACATCCGCTCCAGAAGTCCTACAAAAAGTTAATTACAAGTTGTTTGGTGATATTTCAGGAGTTGAGATATATTTTGATGATGTTATAGTGGCTGGAAAAAATGAAAAGGATCATGATGAGATTTTAGCAAAAGTAGTAGAAAGAGCGGAAAAATATAATGTGAAGTTCAATCCAAATAAATTTCAGTATAAAGTAAAGGAAGTTAAATATGTGGGTCTAATAATATCTAAAGCAGGAATAAAAGCAGACCAAAAGCAAATAGAAGCTATTTTAAAAGTAGAACCACCTAAAAGTGTGAAGGAATTACAGAAATTTATTGGTATGTGTAACTATTTTAATAAATTTGTGCCCCAGTTTTCCAAAACTACAGCACCGTTAAGAGAGCTGTTAAGAAAGGATGTAATATGGCGCTGGGACATAGCAGAAAAAAGAGCATTTGACGAAATGAAGAAAAAACTGTCATCAACGCCTACGCTAAGAATATTAGATAGTAAGTTGCCTATAACTATACAAACAGATAGCTCTAAAGAAGGCATGGGAGCATGCCTAATGCAGTGTCATGGACCTGTATCCTTTTATTGAAGAAGCTACACTGATACACAAAAAAGATGGGCTCCTATAGAAAAGGAACTTTTTGCAGTTTGTGTTGCTGTTGAAAAGTACCATCAATTTATATATGGCAGAAAGGTGATCATAGAAACTGATCATAAACCGCTTTTGTCTATAGTACAGAAAGATATAAATAATATTAGTGCAAGATTGCAAAGAATGTGTTTAAAGTTAGTTAAATATGATTTAGAGTTTACATACACTCCAGGAAGTAAGTTATACATAGCTGATTACCTATCAAGAAATTATCAAGCAAACAATGAAGAGGAGGATCTAAGATTATTAGAAATAGTACATTGCATTAGAAAAGACTTGCCAATTACAGAGAAAAGATTGCAACAGTTGGCAAGAGAGACAAAAGAGGATAAAAATTTAAAATACATTTTGAAATGGTACAAAGAAGGATGGCCAGAGAATAAGAAAACAATTCAAAGCCAAGATTTAAAAGTAATGTATACTATAAGAGATCAGCTAACAGTTAAGGATAATGTTATTTACTTAAATAATAAAGTTGTCATTCCGGAGACACTTAAACAAGAAATGATTAAATTAATACATGATAGCCATTTAGGAATAGTCAAGTGTAAAAAGAGGGCTAGATCATTGTTATATTGGGTTGTTATGTCATCTGATATTGAAAAGGCAATACTGTGTTGTAAAGTTTGTGAAAAATTCAAACCTAATAATGTAAAAGAGCCGCTTATATCACATGACAAACCATCCTTACCATTTTTTAAAGTAGGAATAGATATTTGTTATTATGCGAATGATGATTACTTGGTTTTAGTCGATTACTATTCAAGATGGATAGAGGTGAAAAAATTAAATTCAAAAACTGCCAATAGTGTTATTAAAAGCTTAAAAGAAATGTTTTCTACATTTGGAATACCTAAGATTATAATGAGTGACAACATGCCATTCTCGAGTTTTGAATTTAATAGTTTCGCTGATAAATGGGATATTGAACTCATACATAGTAGCCCAAGATACCCACAATCCAACGGGTTGGTAGAAAAAGCTGTTGGTATTGTTAAAAATATATTTAAGAAATGTAATGATAGTGGAACAGATGTTCACTTAGCCTTGTTGTCATACCGTAACACACCTCTTTCAGACTTAGAGTATAGTCCGTCACAATTATTGCAAAGTAGAATGTTGAGATCATTACTACCATGCACTTCAGGAAATTTAAAACCAAAAGTAGTTGTTAATGGTAATAAAATTAATAAATATATACAAAGTAGAAGTAAATACTACTATGATAAAAAATCTAAATACAAAAAACCTTTCAGGAAGGGAGATAACATATTGATACAAAACCTTCCTGAAAAGACTTGGGTTCCGGGTAAAGTTGTAAATGTTGATGGTCCTAGATCATATACTATACAGAAAAAGTCTGGAGAAATTTTAAAGAGAAATAGTTTGCATTTAAGGCCATCACATAATGAAGTTGTTATTGAACCACAGGATTCAATTGATATTTCCACTCAGTTAAGTGAAAGATACTCTTGCAAAGTACCAAGTGTCAATAATGTCAATAATAACAATATATCCAATACAGGATTTGTAACAAGGTCTGGTAGAATCAGCAAAAAACCAGCCTACTTATCGGACTATGTATAATATAAGTTATTAAGATTTTGTAAAGGCGGGGGATGTTCCATAGCCTCAATAATATTAAAAAAGATATTGTCAATAGACCTGTCAGAGTGAATAAAACGTCACAGCTAAAAATGGTTGTTTGATTTCTTATCAGTTATCATTATAAAAACATAACACTTACATTCTTATTTCTGTTTCTTGGGAAATATAAGTAATACTTTGAAGATAACTTATACTTTATACGGTTGTTGTACAGTTTGTTATCTGATATAAATTGAAAGATAGAGGAAGGATAAAAGGAGATAGAAAAATAGACAAAAAAATATATGGAAGATAGTTAAAACAGGTTCTCAAAAAAGCTGGGTTGCCTAGTGCCCACAACCGTAGAGCGTGTATGAAGAGGGTTGTGAATGTGAGAGAAACGAGGGAGTTATGTCAAGATCGTGGTAAGTGGCGTTCCATTTTCTCTGCCTATCCTTGTGAGAAAAAGGCGTCATAACTTGATTGATATACTTAATTGAATTTGATTGTCACTAAGCTTTATTTATAAACAAGTTTTCGTATTTGTATTACTCGTATCTAACGACAAATCTGTAGTAATAGGAAACCACTCAAGCAAAATACTCAAAGTAATATTGTTTTCGATTTACATCTAACGTTCTCTAAATTCTACAAACAGCAGTAGTACCTTTACCTTCCTTCGCGTCGCTCGTTCAACCTCTCTGACGTGATGGAGTTATGTGACGAGAATCGGAAATGGGAATAGAATGTTTTGTGGTTATTTCGATTGAACCCTAAAAGGGTTACTGTTGAAGTTACTATGAGAACGGTGGCGCACTGCGTACATTCCTGGGTCGAGCTGCGTAAGAATTTATACAAAAGAACAAGAGTTACGAGGACGAACCATTATGTTTTTGTTTATAGGCCCCCATTTTAAAGTAAACTTTGATTTAAATCAAATTGATTTCAACGACTCGCGTGGCCATTTGGGTTGAATTCCCTGTCGGAGTAAAGTTTTATTTGTAATATTTTTTAATTAGATTAAATAAAATGAATTAAAATAGATTGCAGATGATGTAGTGACTATGATTAACAAAGAAATCCAATTGACGCAAACTGCCACTAAACCAGATGACACCGTCAGTTATATTTGCAAAAATTTTAATTAAACCGGGAATAGAAAAACAAAATCTAAACATCAAATAGGGTAGTATTGGAAACAATAACAGCTTTTTTAGCATCCATGACCGCGATGGCTGCAAAAAAAAGTTGTTGATAAATGTTGTTTAATTCATTAATAAAGTAAATTTATTTTATTAAAAATAAAAATAAATTTGTGTTTTAATAAAAATGTTTCCGTAACTACGAAACATGTAAATATTAAGAGAAAAAAGTCCTATCAATTTCCATCTGTTAAATAATGAATAAATTAATCAATGAAGTGCTTGCTTATTTACGTTTGCTGATCAAAATAAAATGGCTACAAATTACACGAGTATTGAGTGGTGTTGACACAGCAGTGGTCGGCTATTATTGATGGTCATAATTTATAGCATTTGACAGGGTTTGTTCTAAGGGGAATAAGAATGAAAGCAAGAGAGTGCCCCCTTTAAATTTATGAGTCGGGCAGAACTTTTGATAGCAGCAAATTTTTCACTACTTTTATTAGAGTTCCTTCTTCTTATTTTAAATTATAATTAATGGAATGATTTACCAGCTTATTTATACTTCGCAATCCTATGTAGTATCCAAGGTTATAGGATACCTTAGACCCTTTGAGAAAAGCGTAATACAGTTAAAAAACACCTTTGGCCGGCATAGTGATGGCGTCAGTCGCAACTGCTACGGCTGAGAATCGTTTTTTTTTTCAGGGATCGGCGCTTTTGAACTTCCCCTAGCTTCATCATCATCATCATCATCAGCCAGAAGGCGTCCAATGCTGAACATAGGCCTCCCCCTTAGAACGCTATTCCGAACGACAAGATGCCAGTTGTATCCACCGGTTACCTGTGACTTTCACTATGTCGTCAGTCCACCTAGTGGGAGGCCTACCTACGCTGCGTCTTCCGGTTCGTGGTCTCCACTCTAGAATCTTTCTTTCTCATCGGTTGTCAGTTCTTCGAGCGATGTGGCCAGCCCATTGCCACTTCAGCTTGAGAAACCTACTTGGGCTATGTCGGTAACTTTGGTTCTTTGGCGAATGTCCTCATTCCTGATTCTATCGCGCAATAAAACACCAAGCAAAGCTCTATCCATTGCCCGCTCAGCGACTCTGAGCTTTTCCAACAGGCCAACATTTAAAGGACACCTCTCAGTGCCATATGTCATTACTGGCAACACACATTGTTCGAAGACCCTTGTCTTCAGGCACTGCGGGATGTTTGACGAGAAGATATGACGCAATTTCCCGAACGCTGCCCAACCGAGTTGGATTCTTCGAGCGACCTCTTTGCCGAAGTTGGACCTACCTAACTGGACAATGTGGCCAATTATAGTGGTCAACAACTTCAAGAGTATCGTTCCCAACGACTACTGGTATGGGCACAACATGGATATTGGACATGATTTTCGTCTTGTCCATGTTTCCCCTAGCTTACCCGGTGCCCGGTGGGGCAAATATTTAAATGTTAGAGAAATTTAAAGTCAACCTTGACAAATACAATGGGTTTCGCATTTCGAGTTTCGTTTAAAGAAAAGCAATTTTCTCAATGACTAGGTAAGTAGGTAAATACGTAATTTCATGGCACATTAATTTTCTAGCAGTCTGTCTACGTTAGAAATTGCAGACCCACATTTGCATTGGTTTGTCGAACTGCTGATAAGTAAGCATGTTAGTACGTAAATACAAAACGGTGTTCTATTTTATCTTCCTGTTTATATAGTCTTAATTATCACAATAAATGAATTAAACAAATTTTATGCGGCTTACTATCGCGTTTATTTTGGTTTATATTTTACATTTTTTTATTATTACATTAATCAATGTTCTATTGATTAATGTAATTCTATCACGATAAAATAATATTTTAACATAAATATAACAGTTTGTATTTATGTCAAAGTATTATTTTAATGTTATATCTTTTAGAAAAGCAGAGAATATGGAACGCCATTTTCCATGATCCTTATACATAGAACCTTTATGTTTATGGGCACTGCAAACTCCTTATTTAGATTCTTCTAAAAAATTGAATTTTATTACATGAAGTGCCAATCTTTGTGGGAGTTAAGGCGTGACAATAAGAAATAATAAAAATAATAAGTGCAGTGGCAGTGCAATGGTTACACAAACCGAGAGCACGAGTTCGAAACAACCCACCGGTACCAATATATCTTTGATGTATGCATGTACTTTGGTTGTCCTGTTTCTAAGATACAAGCATTTTAGTAGCTTAGTATAGAAATGTAATAAAAAAAATGTTTTACAAAATAATATCAGATTTTAAAGTATAAAAAACGTGAGTACGTTTTGAATTAATTCAAAATTAAATTTAAAAATTTATTACCTATATTAAAAACACCAAAATATTGATAGCAATTTCCATATGGGAGACAGCCTAAAAGGGAGGGTGGGGCTTGGCATCTGTCCGAACAACTACAGATGTCTGCTGCGTTTCTCGCAAATGACATGATTGTAAAATTAATATTCTGTGCAATTCATTTGACTGTACGTAATTGATTGAGTCTCAATTGAAGATATTGCAGAACTTATTTACTAATAATTACATTTATAAAATAGGCTATTAAACGTGCTTGTATGACAGAAACTGAGCAATGAAAGTACATAGGATTTAGTCAAATATATAAGTGTTTTGTCAGCCGTCAGCACTCTTGGACTTTTCTTTACTTATCAATAAGAAAGTAAGGTCAGGAGTAACATCTTAATAATTTTAAAAATAGACTAAGAATTAAGCAGGAAAGTCTCAAGAGCGTTACTAATAACTCAAATTATAAAATATATGAATAATGTTGCTTAACAGAACACCACTTACAATTGTACAAACCGTGAAGTGCCTAAGTCGCGTTGAGGAATCAGCTTGTAGGTTGCCGGTTCCAACTAGGCTGCCACTTGCAATCAACTGTAGTAGCAGTTGCTTTCATTCATAGACTGCACTCTAGCATAACATCAGACGGGGCACTGACATATGTCAAGCCCAAATTAAAAAAAAAGAATAAATAAATACATTTATTTACTATTAAAATATTAACATGCCATTACTATGTATTTATATAACATAAAAACATGTTTCTGTCAATGTTAAACTTTGATTAGGGTATGAATACCTACATCTCTTTGGGAGTGACATTTCCTCCAATTGTATATCGATTTCACTCATTTTCAATCTAAAGAGCAACATACATTTTAAATGAAAATCATTATTTATTTAATTAAATATAAATAAATACACATAAAACTCAAATAGGTCACAAACATCAATTAATCAATTAAATTGTCACGCCTTTTTCCCACAAGGACAATGGAGCGCCACCTGCCACGAGCTTGACACAATTCCCTGGCTTCCCTTACATCCACAATTCTCTTCATACAAGCTCTACGGTTATGTGCACTAGGCAACCCAGCGCTGTAAACATAAATATATACTAATTACTAATTATAAAGACAAATAGAATCAATAAAATATTAAGAATATAATTAAAATTAGTCCAATTTGTCATCCTATTTCTATGATACAAGCATGTGTAGTAGCTTGGTATAAAAACGTAAAAAAAATTGGAAAAAGGGTAATAATTTTTGATACTTGTCTTACATTGAGACGATGTGATCATTAGATAAACTATCATTAGATATAACCGGTAAATGAATATTTTTTAAATTATATAGAAAGGTCAAGACAGTTTTATGTTATATGCAAGTACTTAATCAAAGTAGGTAAGTGCTTTTATTATAATAAAAAAAAATATTGCTCACACAGCAAGAAAATTAAAAGCGGTTCTGAAATTAAAACTGCAATTTAAACTATAAGTGTTTACGAGAAAACTTTTAATGTAAGCATTAATTTTTTTTTGAGACGACATGTACACCCCGCCTTATGTTAGGCTGGTGTACTGTCCATGAATAGGTAAATAACTGTAAATACCAGTTGTATCCACTATGCCATTCTAGCTAAAATCCTGAAACGCGACTAAGTCACTATTCGGTCTTTACATTTGTAACCCCGGAATGGCAGACTAGACATCATTTTGTCTACCACACATAAACAATGGTTTATGTGGAACCAGATATTTGCGTTGCCTCCTTTTTCTTTCACAAATATTTATAATACTTGTAGGTATACTAATAAAATATTACAAATTAATTCTAGGAATTATCTTTATCCCGACCAGGAATCAACCCTGAACTTTACGCGTTATGTTAGGTATAATTGTAAGAAAGTTTACCATATACTTAAGATTATCACAATATCACATTAAATGTATTCTGTCTATTGTAAAATCCATGCGATGTGCGCGTACATGTTCCCAGGGGTTCACCACTCACCATCTACCAAGTACTTACAACACGTTCGTGATTCTCAACAAAAGCATGAATCCGGTGAGACTTCTTGGGATATTCATTATTCACTCTACAGACTCGCCACAGGCTTACTGTTTCTTTGTTTCGAACAAGAATCGCCATATTTCTTGCTTTAAAGTAAGATCTTTTTATTCTTGCTCGGTACGTTCGTTCGTAGCAAATGGTTAATCGATCTCTGATGGGCAAAAAACGTACTTTGTTAATGTTCAAGATAAACGTTCAGATTAGATCTAGATACCATTTAATATATACGTGTAATATTAAACTAATCCCTGTTATAGATAATAATATTATAATCGACAAGTGCAATGCTTTACCAGCCCATATGTTCTCCCCATCTCATAACTGGACCTTCAAGCGATGCGTAAAGAAATACTTGTGGTTGACGTAATGGCGGCGACTGAGAAAACTGTAAACTGAATAGATTTTTCAGTCGTCGGCACTCTTAAACCTCCCTTAGCTTACCATTAGGAAAGTCGAGGACAAATGTGAAGGCCTAAAAAAAATACCCAATATAAATTTAGTCTTGATTTATTATAAGGCCTAAATTTAGATCCAATAGGTGCACTGATGACAAATTAATAGTAAGGAATACCCGGTGGATCCAACCGGCATATTGTCGTTCGAAATGGCGTTGCCTTTGTTCAGCAGTGGACGACTTCTGTCTGATGATGAAATTAAAATTTCTTGTTGTCTAAAAAACAAAAAAAAAACGTGCCAACATTTATTACTTCATTAATAAAATACGATTGTAATAAAGGTACAGACACGTACAGTCTAAGTACATTTTTTTTTAATGAAAACAAGAACATAAAAAAGTTTTATTTCGCATCAGCACTACTGATGCATGCGGTACTCTAAACTCAACTACGAAATGAGTTCTTCGCTTGGTGAAAAACATTTTATTGCTTTATTACGAGTATGGAAATAACCTCAAGAGAGCTAGCGTGGTTGCGGTGACCTGGTAAATGGCTCGCTGGTCACTACCTGAAGAATGCAAATCTGGGACACGATCTAGAGTTATCACGCGAGTTAACTTCTTGTGACAGGTAATTACAACCGACATGGATACTCGACACTATTTGCTAAAATACTTTTTTGTATACATTAAAGACTTTGCAAATCATTATAGTGATTTTTTTTGATTATTTTTTTATTTAACATTTTTATATTAAGTTACTAAAGTGCGTCTTGTGTCATAGAAACAGGACATCTAAAGTACCATATATCAAAGATACATTTGGTACGGGCAAGTGGTTTTAACCTATACTCTTGATTTACTATTGCACTACCAGTCACCTTTATATAATAAATAAAGGTTGAATAAACATCTTTATCCAAAGGGATAAAATAAATATTTATAGAATAAAGATTGGAAGGCATTCAATTATTATTTACCAAGTCTTTTTAATAGAAAAGATTGACTAAAAGAAAAATCATTATGCGCAAAAATACGTGACGCACAGCTTAAAATGTCGGGGAGAAATTTGTTTACAGAGATCAAAAGAAAAATGTTTGGCCATTTTTCACGGTGGCAAATATAATTTGATTTTAGTTAGGGGTCGGTAGCGCCCTGATTTATACTTGTCATAATTTAACGAGTACTTTTTTTGAATTACAGGTAACATACTTTTTGTGGACGTTTATATTTAAGATCCAAGGTGGGAGAGTTTAAATGTACAGTTACATTTTATTATGTAAAACATATACTTACAATTTATTTGGGTATTTGTGAGTTTTTCTGATAATATTAAAATCGTCACGCCGTTTTCCCTCAGTGATAGGCAGAGACAATAGAGCGCTACTTGCCACGATCCTGACGCAACTTTCTCACTTCCCTCACATCTGCAATTAAATTCTCTTCATACAAAATATACTATTGTGGGCACTAGGAATCTCAGCTTTCTTGAGAATGCCTCCGATTCTGTTGATACTTTTAATAATCCTCATTCTCAAATAAATAAATCTGCCTAAATAGCGACTAAAACACATTGATAGATTTATTTCATAGATAGACGAATAACCTATCACTTATAAGACCATTTTCAAAACTGTAATTGCCTTATTTCTTCTTGACTTGACTTAACTTGACCTAATATAATATTGTTTAATATAATTACAAATAATTAATTGACTAACGCCATCTAGTTAAATTTAATAAAACAAAATGACGAATATATCTGCGTTCTATTGCTCGCTCGCTCGTTTCAAGGGTTAACTCCCTATATACAACGTGCCTAAAGGACTTTTTATTTCAATAATAATACTATGTATTTTATGTTAAATATTGTAGGTTCAGTGATGGAAAAATCGTGTTGAAATTTAAAGAGTCATAAATTATTTATACCGGTAACAAATTGCTAATTTATTATCCATCAAAGGAAACGAACTTTTGTAATAAACTATATGCCTCAAAACTTGGTAATTGTTCTCTTTGAACTAAACTTATAATATGGCTTATTACTGCAAACAGTGCTCCTACTCGTAATAACTCGGTGCACGACCTACTTCAGGCTATAATTTAAACATTCTTCAAACAATTGTACTACCGTCAAGGCTCTTTCTTATGATTTAATTTCAGACGTAGATCGTAAAGTTCAACCGATTTTTATTTTATTTTATTGTGACACGACATTTGACCACGACTCGCCTGATGATAAGCAAGAGGAAGTCCAAGAGTGACGACGACTGAAAAAACCGAGTCAGTTCACAGCTGTCCCAGTCGCTTCTTCGCGCATCGCTTGAAGGATCCAAGGTTATAGGATGGAGAAAACACATGGGCTGGCAAAGCATTCTGTAGTAGTCGCATGTAATATTTAATTTTAAAAATTAATGTTACAAATGTTTGACAAAAGAAGCAGATGTTTGGTCCGGGTTTGGGTATGTTAGAGTGGAAGGCAGAGTTAGTGATCATTTTCCAAGTCTGCCAATCCGGGGTAATTACACTATTGTCAATTGTACAGATCTTGAATTGACTTATTCGCGTTTTAGAATTAACTTGAAAATTGCTCTTTCCAACTAGGTCGGCATTATGGTGTGTCTGCTACTTGCAGTTATTTACCTGTAGAAGCAGCCGCCTCCACGCGTGGACCGCACTCTCACTTAACATTTAAAACATTTAATAATGTCATGTTCGCTTGCATCTAAGAGAACAAATACAGAGCTCTATACACAAAAGTACATTCTTTTGTACAAAATAAGTGACTCGAATTTGCTTTTAAGACTATTCAACCGAGGAAGCTCTGCTAGTCGAAGATAGTACAAACTTAAAATATCTAGATTTGTAGAAGCTCCAACCTAATCCATCGACTTTTCACAGCTACACTCTAATATATTGTTCCTTTTGGCCGCAACCCCTTGCAGTCCATTTATTTATAGTGCTTGTTCACGATATCGCTACCGACTGGCAATTCCCACACTTTACACACCATCATGAGACTACTTGAGGCGTGCAAATAAAAATAAAACCTTATAATGGTGCTGTTACACTCATTTATTTATTACCCTACTTATGACATGTGGAAATTGCTTCTATAATACACCCCTCTGCAATTAAATTTCTATCTCCTAACCTTATTGTTCGTTTGATTCCCTTGTTTTTCTATTTTATGAGTGTTATTTATCTACACTTTTTGAAATAAATGTATTAAACGAATTATACTCTAAGAAAAGATTAAGGATGGAAATATTTGTGGTAATAAAATGATCTCACAAACCAAGAGACTCTTTGGTCTCTTGGTACTTAAGTATTCAAGGGTTCGAATACTTAAGTACCCCAATGTATGTTTTATACTATAAAATAATACAAAGAAGATATGAAGATATGACAATTTTAAATATCGTCTGATGGGTTCACCACGAAATCCTTATCAAAAAGTCCGAAGAAGTGATTCCCATACTTTTTTTTTTTATTATTTACAAATGAACTTTTTTTTAAACCACGTTAGATCATTTTGTTACGATAAATCTCTTTCCCCTTTGTGTTACAAAGAAATATAACACAAATTATAATTCAAATTCGTCAAGCGGATTGTAGATGTGAGAGAAGCGAGGGATCGTGGCAAGTGTCATTGTATCTGCCTATCCCTGTGGAAAAAGGCGTGGCAACTCGATTTATTGATTGATCAATCCGTACTTAAGTTTAAGCCTAACTAACGAATTTTATATAAAAATAAAAAATGAGATTTAAATTTCGAGATCAGTGGAAAGGTAAAACGGGAACAGCTCAAAATAATATTTAATTCAATTCTCTCCTTAAAAAACATAGGCCTGCAGTGCCCATAACCACAGAGTTTGTATAAAGAGAATTGTGTATCAATTGTTTCTACCTGGTCCCGTAGGAATAAAGGCGCAAATGTTTGGATAATTCAAATTTTAAACCTAAAATATATATTGATTAAAAAAATAATATAAAAAAAATAACAATAACTAAAATACATTATTAAAAGAAAATATATAAAATATAACATAGTCAAATTGAACTTTTCGTTTAAATGCGACCTTACAGTTATTTTAGTGCTTTCTACTTCTACTGAAATTCAGCGAGGAACAGCCTTGACAACAATTACCTGCACCCATACACCGCATTCCAAGTTAACTTCAGAAGGAATTTATAATATCGTTTAACTCGTAAATTAAAAGCTGAATAAAAAATAAGGTATTTCAGGATATAGTTCTGCAAAATAGTTATTATGGGTTATTGGCTGACAGAATTAGTGACACGTATAACACTATAGATACCAATCACGTAGACACTGTTTTGAGGGAAGTCAGGGAGGGAAGTAAGCCTTGGGGCGAGGTCTGACAACTTTGACACTTGTCATTACGTGCATGGCATGACATTAGTAGACCGATACTACTACCAATAATTACTCCATAACATATAATTTTGGATATTTTCTTTTAGAAACACCCATTGGTATGGCCACGCAAAAAACGAAATTATACTTTACGCATTACGGTCTAATTTGCAAGAGACATTGCTATTGTTACTTGTATTTTTTTCAATTATCATACTAATAACAGATATTTTGAACACGGAAAGCGCATTAGCAAGTTTTCTTGCTATTTATATTTATAAAATAGATGCACTGAGTACAATATCATATAACTTGTATTAGACGAATTATGAATTTAAAAGTAGCGAAAGAAAATAACGTTTTTAGACCAATATTGAAGACGGTTTATATAGAACCTTTTGTCAAATATATATTTATATATATATATATTTTATTTTCATACTAAGCTACTTGCATCATAGATACAGGACAACCAAACTACATTTTTTTATTGTGACACGACATCTGACCTCGACCTGCCTGATGATAAGCAAGAGGAGGTCCAAGAGTGACGACGACTCAGAAAACCGAGTTTTTTCACAGCTGTCACTATGCCGGTCAAAGTGCCTCTTCACGCATCGCTTGAAGTATCCAAGGTCATAGGATGGAGAGAACACATGGGCAGGCAAAGCATTCCACTTGTCGATTGTTTTACAAAGAAAAGACGCACCGAATCTCTTGGTTAGAGTGACCATTATTATGCTATGGTTGATGTTTCAATATGATAACAAATACAAGAAGAAGCAGAACTATGACGACCAAAATAAATAAAGCTATTAGTATAATATTAATTGAAAGCGAAATTAGACTTTGCTGTTTTATTGCGTGCATTCATTTTTAGATATATAAGGAAGATCGCTATTGACAATAATATCAGTTTTATCAATCAATCAATCAAATTGTCACGCCTTTTCCCCACAAGAATAGGCAGAGACAATGAAGCGCCACTTGCCACGATCCTGACACAACTTTTATTAGTATTAGCATTGTCATAAACCAATGGAATATATCTAAGAGTGGTGGCAGTGGTGCCCAGTCTGCCGATCCGGGGTAGTACCACCACTTACAAGTATACAGATCATGAAGTGATTTAGTCGCGTTTAGGAATCAACGTGTAAGTTTCCGGTTCTAATTACATATAATATATAACATATAATGTAATGAATTATTATTGTAAATTATGGGCATGAAATGAAGATTATTATTAGGTGGGCATAGCGGGCAAAATTAAGTACAATATTTTAATTAACTCAAAATTGCTGTTGACTATACATATTGTAAAGTGTTTGTTGTACATGAGTGTACATACAGCGGTTTCCCATTATGTAGACAACTAAGCCGTGATGAGTAATTAGATTAACAAATACTATATGTACTTGTATATGTGAAAATGAAATTATATAGCTTGTGGTGACAACCGGTTGTAATAAGTGTCGTAATCTACGCTTACAAGTTTAAACAAATATATTTGTTTTTATCCCTGTAATTAAATAAGAAATATACTTGTTATTTTTTTGGAATTGAGGTTTGAATCCCCGCCTGATGTTTAGCTGGAGTACGGTACATTTTATAATTACTATATATATTCTGAGTTTAGTACCTATATAGGGATATATGCATCGCTCGAAGAACCGACAACCGATGGGGAAGAAAGGTGACCACGGAGTGGAGACCACGACTGACGACATAGTGAAAGTCACGAATAACCAGTGGAAGTAACTGGCATCTTGTCGTTTGAAATAGCGTTCTAAGGGGGAGGCCTATTTTCAGCAGTGGACGCATTCTGGCTGATGATGATGTGGACGCTTTATTTCAAACATTTTCGGACCATAGCTCTGACGAGTTCAAACATATATGTATATTGTTTGACCAACTATTACTACTGTATATAGTCATAAACATCCACTATACCTATTGAAGTTTTTCATCCCTCCGTCACCAAGTGCTTAAGTTGTGAGTTAATGGGTAAAACGGAGAAGTTACAGAATAACGTTTTACAATTCTTAAAAATCAGTGTGCAAAACCATAAAACTTGTTTGCAAAGAAATTCAGATCTAAAGAATGACTTTGACTGATTGTTCTAGTTCAAACAAAATAAAAAAGAAGTAATTTTAAAATAAATTTATTTACTACTTAATATATAATTATCTAAAAGTACCTAAATTAAATATTTATTAAAATGACACTCCGTTATCTCTGCCTATCTCTGTCGGAATTAAGTCTTGACTATTAATTAAGATAATAATGAAAAATAAAATTAATGATACAAATACAAAGTAAGAATAGTTGATTTCAAAATTCGAGTCCATTATCCTTTACTTAATTTAAATACCCCAAATATTACATTACGAGTTCATTGGAATTCGTATTCTGATTTCCCTCCAATGTTGATATAGGTAATTCCTGCTGATTACTTCGTTCGTACCCAAATAAATGTAACATTTTACCAGTCAGTTTAAAGGCAGCTAGCTCTACATTAATAATGACTGAATCGAATGTATTATTTCAATTCTATATACTTTTTTGTACAATAAATACTGTCGTACGTAAATAATTTATTATAATACCCACCACTTTTTAGACTATTTTTGTCCCCTACGCCATTGTTTGTGCCGTTTCCGGAGAGATATTTATTACTCCACGCCACTGTGACGTGATTGCTGAAACATTTATTTGGAAACGATAGTTACAAAAAATAGAACCCGCAAAATTGCCTAAAAGAGAAAAGGCCTTTGATTTTTGACATTGCTCTAAACCTTCAAATAAAATACCTACTGAAATAAAATTTAAATAAATAGAGTTTGTATTAGACGATTTTATTTGGAAAAAAATTTAAGCTAAATCAATGCTGAATTGAGAACGAGTGAGCCTTTACTTATCAGGCCACATAGCGCTTACTCGACAAGGCTCCTTTTCATTCCAAATTCTGTTAGTTAAAGGCGAAAAAGATTTATCACCAGATTTTGTGAAAAGCTAGCAGCAAATAAATTTAACACATAGAGACGTGAGAAAAAATGAAAAGCACAAACGTAATCGAATAAGGGAAACGAATCGAATATAAAAACAGCTCAGTGAGTGATTCAAGTGCAGGGTCTCCACTACTTATTTTACCATTTTGCCGGAACGGTGAAAATCGAGTTCCCAGTTGCAACGTCAGCAATATTGCTCGGTCCACGTTCCTCTTGTATTATGAAGTCCTATTTTCAGTGACATTTTTCGTTTCAACGCTACGATTGGATTTCTGAATGTGTAAATTCGATAAAGCATTCGAAGAACATGAGTCTCTTTATATTATTAGATATTTATTTCATTTTAAACCCAATAGCATTTAAAAATAAATGCTATATTTTTATATCATTACTAACAAGAATACTATTGTAGATTGATGTGTATTATTAAAATGCATTCTATTTTCCTCTTCGCTTGGGGTAGTGAGCTGGGATCTAAGCCGATTTAGTGTAATTCTGAAAGGGTAGATATGTCGTAAAAGTGCTATTTATCATTTTAGAATCATTCTCTTTCTTTTCACTAGACCATCAAGATATATAGATAAGAAATACCCTTTTTTGTATCATTATAGCAACACATTTATCTTCATAACGCACTTCTTGTTTCCTGTTTTTATGTTGTAACTCGATAAGTGGCAGCACCCCGCGTGATATTAAGCTAGATAACGGTCCATCAAAAGAAGCGGCATCCACATCCACTATACTGGCCTACTTGGAACTGGTTACTTTCAAGCTGATTAAATGCGATCAAAATTTACGGTCTGTAGGCGTGAATGTGGTGGAGTAACTCCGGATTGGCAGACTAAGAAGAAGAAATATCCATCAACTCTCTGTTACGAGTGCAACTTCTTAACCACTTATTATAAGTTGTTAGGATTTTGTAATTTAATTAATCTACATAGGATGGACAATATTTATTTTATTCTATTTATTTTTAAATTGGGACTTCAAATCTGACTTTGACTTGTAAACAAGGAGAGCCGACGACTGTAAAAACCGACTCAGTTCACAGTTGTCTTAGCCGCCTTCACTATGCCCGTTATACAAATAAATAATAATAATCAAACTTAAATTCAGACCGTAGTCAATAGGGTTAGTTACAAAGAAAAAACTTTAAAATGTTAAATAAAAATCAAATTTACAACTCATCTAAATATTTTTTTTTTTATTTAGATGAGTACTTAACTGTTTTTTATTTTGTTCCCAAAATAAAAGTAATATAGAAAAATCATAATAAATTTACTAATTTAATGCCTTCTGTAGCAGAACTAATTTGCAGCCCGTAATAGCATTGTAACAGCATATTCCTTCGCATTTTTTGTTCCCTAATGAATCGTTGTTGGCATCTCAGACCGACAATGTCTGAAAAATGTATGCGGGGGTATGAGCGAGGGTTGTAGCTAGAGGTAATAGAACGGCAGCAGGTACGCGGTGTCATCAGCGGTAAATGCAACGGGGAAATTCTTCGGCGGACACACGTGCGCTCTCTTTCTTATCTCAGCACATAAAATACAGTGGATGCAATACAAAATATAAGCATTTAATATCGTGATTGACAGCTTAATAAAAAATAAGGCGAGCGTGGTCTAGTGGCTCTTAAATGGTCACCATGTACTCCCGGTTCAAAACCACTTGCCGGTTCCAATGCATCTTTGATATATGTACTTTATTCGTCTAGTTTCTATGATACAAGCACGTTTAGTAGCTTAGTATAGAAATGAAAAAGTATAAATGAAAGAAACTGGGAAATAATAATATGTATTACTTATTAAAAATTAATCAAATTGTCACAGGGATAGGCAGAGACTATGGAGCGCCACTTGCCACGATCCTGACACAATTCCCTTGCTTTCCTTACATTTACAATTCTTTATTTATATTGATATGCTTACTAATTACAAAACACTATCTTCAATAGTACTATTACAACCAGTAATAGTACTATTGAGTATTACAGTGTAGTACACGAATTAAAAAGTACAACCAGCTCAAATACATTTAATTAAATGAGATGACAGTAGCCACTCCACTCACGTCGAAAGCTTTCTGAATGCACCAGTCGCAGGTAATATATTTGGAATTTTCCACAGCTATGAAAACGTTACGTGATCTCGAGTGAGATTTTCGTTTGTAGAGCGGGCCAAAACATTCCTATTTACTTCAATGGTCAGCTTGTAGTCATAGCAATGGTATTTTAACATGAATGCGTCCATTTTCTTAATGCATTTTCATCGTGGAAACTATTCGCTTATATACATTAAATGACGTCCTAAAGCTGGTGCGGGGAATTTGTAAAGCATTTCATGTAGAAGACGAGTTCTAATATTAATCTATATGTATTCATTGATACTCTTTTCTTTAGTTTCATTATTATATTACCCTAACTTTGTATAGGTTTTTAATCACTTATTAAATGAAATACTTTAAATTCTATAACAGGGTACTTATTTATAGCTTTATAGAGGTAATGCATATTTAGAGTGGTAGGCAGACAGTTGATGGTTATTTGGCCAGTCTGCCGATCCGGTGTAGTATAGGTATTGACCGTGAAATGACTTAGTCGCGTTTCGGGTATAGCTTGAAAGTTGCCGGTTCCAATAAGTTGCATGCATAGTGGATGCGTTAATGGACCGCACTGCACTGCTGCTTAACATCAGGCGAGAAGCAGTCATAATTGTTGTGCCCTAATAAATAAATAAATAATTATTTGGGTATATATTTCCATTATATTTTAGTTATATGAATTATACATAATATACAGTATTTATATGTAGTTTCCGTGCATAATTTTTAACTAATAGATTCTATTAGATTCTGAAATAAATCATATAAACGTTATATGTAACACCCGTTTGCTCATAAATTTAATTAAAAAACATTAATAACATTAAGATTAATAGGCTAAAAGACTCCTCAAGTCAGCTGTAAACTTCGTAATGAATACCTGAATATCATGACAGCAAAATTTATTAGCCATTAAAGTCTCCCTAATGTATTTATTCCGTGGTTATATTATAAAAGAAAAATAATACAATATGAAAAGTGACTTCGCTTACTCTTAATGCACAGTTCAAAATAGCGTTTAATCTTTTAATATTTTCTCTCATAAAACGGCATCTAAAAACGTGCTGAAGGGGGGTCCTTTAAAGAAATTAAGTAAATTGTGAATGAGCAATGCCGTTCCCCGTAAAGTGGCATTAATGCTTGTAATTTCCGTGATATATTGGTCAATTTAAATTTAAATGACACTTATAAAATACCTACAATATAAAATAATGAAGCGTTTCTTGGGGCACATTTTCAGTAAGTAATATAAGTGATTCCATTTAATTAGTCATTAACAAATTCAAATAGCCAATTAACTTTGTTGATTGTATTATTATTTATAAGGTATAAAGTTATAATAATAAATAATTGCCATTTACACCTTTATCACTGCGGAGATAGAGTTTGGTGTTAAATAACTGATACTAAATAATAGATACTGAGCACTCTTATAGTTAGCAAACACTATTATTACTTGTACCATTATAATGTACTCGATGTCAATTGCAGCCGCACATTGGCATTGTCAACTAAAGAAATCATTCTCAAACTTATATGTACTATATATTACCGCTTGTCAATTTTCTCTAGCTGGTTCACACGTACAATTTTACAATATGTATATGTACGCAGAACAAATTCGTATATTTTAATGGTTTTTTTGTAAAACATTTTCAATATTAATCTGAATACATTCATATACGGTTACATAACAAGATTTTTCATTTGAGGTGAATTAAAAAATATAAATTTTTGGCTCTATTGTTTCTGCCAATCTCTACAGTCTACACTATACAGGAACAAAGAATTTATTAATATTGCAATACATTTATTCACGTCGTTTGTCTAGATACGTATATATTGTTTAATATTTTAGATTACTCGTATCTACATAGAATAACTTTGTATTTGAACAAAACAATGTTCCTAAATTCTTAGTCGGAAAACTATTCCGACTAAGAATTGCGGAATAGTTTTAAATTTGAAATTTCATTTAGATTACTCCAAAGCTCTAGAGGGCCCGCGGTTCATCTGTAACTCATAAAAATATTCTTGTATTCTCACGGAGAATTTCAAACGTGATCTTGATTAGTCTAGATAAAGAAAAATAATGTTCATTCATCATTGTTTGTTATAAACAAACAATAAATACATATTTAAATTGATCTGTATATATACAACAGTAACTAACGGACGAATTTGATTTTTTTATAACAAATGAGGGTTTGTGGTTTAAATGAGGATGTATTTAAAAAATAATTGACTAAGAAATGCTTTGATGGTTTGGGCATATGGAAAGGATGAGTGAAAGTAGATTGACGAAAGGAATTTATAAATCTCATGTGAATGGATACGTTAAACAAGGCAGGCCCAAAAGGATGTTCGCCGACCAAATTGGAGACATCCTCAAGAAAGCTAGGTTGCCTAGTGCCCATAACCATAGAGCTTGTATGAAGAGAATTGTGAATGTGAAGGAAGCGATGGAGTTATGACAGGATCGTGGCTATGGATATAATTTTATTTTCATACCATCAAGTGTTGTGATAGGTATAATTTATAGACAAGTTTTTAGTGGCCAAAATGCATTCATGATTCCAAAGAAGAATTTCCAATTTCCAAAGTGACTGGTTAGTCAACCTACACACCCAACCACGTTTATATATTTTTATAATATATAGTCTTTTGTGATATGTCTATTAGTGGCTATTGGCTTTTGGATTGGGCTGTAATAAATAACTATAATAAACCTTACAACTAGTACTAGCGTCTGACCAAAGATTTGGACTACGAATTCGTTCACTTTGGGCTTCTGTTAAAACGAGATTTTACAGGATAATTTTGATATTATCTAGAAACGTATCATCTAGTAACGTATATACAGTCAACGTAAACGTTTAATTTTAAAGATTATTCTCTATATTGTTCATTGTTAGCAAGTCTTGAACTGTTTTTAGGGTTCGGCCTAAAATCAACTGTACTTAAAACCAATAAATAAACTAACTTTAATTTTAATCGCTACATTGTTGTCATCACCTTATGAGTAACAATCTTAGCAGAGCTATATTAACAAAGTTAGTGGCCAATACAATTCCCGAAGTTACAAAGTTCGACGCGCAGTCATCCATGAACTGAGTGCAGCTAAATTTACTAAACTTTCTTCGAGATCAATAGGTACCATTACATTGTTGCAACATATTGCAGTAAAATACATAACTCATTTTGTACAGGGACTTGGGCTTAATTGTATTATCAATCAATCAATCAAACTGACACGCCTCTTTCCCACGGGGTTAGGCAGAGACAATGGAGCGCCACTTGCCACGATCCTGACACAATTACCTCGCTTCTTTCACATCTACAATTCTCCTCATACAAGTTCTACGGTTATGGGCACTAGGCAACTCAGCTTTCTTAAGGATGTCTTCGATTGTATTAACAGTTACATATATACATTTTAAAATAGCTTAATGTACGAACATTACAATGTAATTGGAATATATCCTTTATTTTGCATAGTTTAGATGTGCAAAATGATCACACTATAATTATGACAGTTCCAAGCAGGAACTGTTAATATGGCGTTTCTTTGTGATTGACAGACGATACAAAATCCATTTTTTATTTTATAAATAACTCAATTGCACAGCAAATAAAAGCGAAATTGTTATTAGTTTATCAACACAAGTATAGAAACTACTATTTATACTAGTACTACTACTATCATTGGACACTACAAAATTAGTACATAAAAGCCCAAAATGAATGATGCATCCGAACTTTGTCGACCAAATCGGCAGTCGAACTAAAAAGTTCGGTGCGTCGTTTATTTGCAGAACAATCGACAAGTGGAATGCTTTACCATCCCATGTGTTCTCTCCATCCTATAGCCCTGGATCCTTCAAGCGATGCGTAATAAAGCACTTTTGGCCGGTATAGTAGCGGCGACTGGGGCAGCCGGGAAGACTCAGTTTTTGCAGTCGTCGGCACTCTTGGATCTCTTCTTGCTTACCATCAGGCGGGTCGAGGTCCTTTATGACGTAAGCTTTAAGTATATGTTTTTAGCTTGCACTAGATTATTTTTCTTTAAAGATATTTCAATAAGTGTTTGCAATTATTAAATAGGCTTCTGTTTGACGCAACTGCTACTACAGTTAATATAATAGTTAATAAGTAGTGCAATTCATTTACTATGCCTTTACTTTCAAGGTGTTCTCAAAATACGGCAGAAACACGGTCTGTACACATTAAAATGGTGGTACGGTACTATACCGTACTTTTTTTTTTATTATTGTGACTCGACATTTGACCTCGACCTGCCTGATGATAAGCAAGAGGAGATCCAAAAGTGCCGACGACTAAAACAACCGAGTTAGTACACGGCTGTCTCAGCCGCCGTCACTATGCCGGCCAAAGGTGCTTCTTCACGCATCGCTTGAGGGATCCAAGGTTATAGGAGGGAGAGAACACATGGGCTGGCAAAGCATTCTTCCACTTGTCGATTGTTCTACAAAGAAAAGATGCACCGAACTTTTTAGTTCGACTACCGATTCTGTCGACAAAATGTGAATGCTTCCCCCGACCAGTGCGGGTGTTACGGGTGTGAAAAGACGAGATAGGAACAAGGTAGGAGCTCTTTAGCTCCTCGGAGCATTCCCCGTGGTATATTGACAGTTGGTTTTGAAACGCTGGGCAAATAACTACAAACTGTCTGTGAAACCACTCTACAAATTAGGCTATATTGAAGATTAGAATTTATATTTTCTCTAAACGAAAACATTAATACTGCCACTTAATATAATTAGATAAAAAAAGTAATAATAAAAATACGTAATAAAAGATAGTCTTGAAAAACAACGATAAAGAATAAAACATAATGTCTCCTTATTAAATATTAATAGGATTGAGTGAAGAGAGTGTAGTTGTAATAACGACTAACTACAATATCAAAGAAATGGCGCCACAATTTTCATATGAAATATATTTTGCCAAGACAAAAAGTCTTTTGTTTATTATTTGACACAAAAAGCATTAAGATATCTAATTATCTCTTTTATGCTTAATGTTATTTTCAATAGATTAATATCAATAATAAAGTTTTTTAATGTTGTACATTTAAGTGACGATTTTTTTATTGTGACTCGACTTCTGACCTACTGTTGCCTGATGGTAAAAGTGTCAACGTCTTAAAAAAAAGACTTAGTTTACGGCTGTCCTGATCCCCGTCACTATACCGGCCAAAATATATATTATCGTCTAACTAGGTATATGAATTAAATTAATTAATTACAGAGCCATCGTGTAAATGTCTAAATTATTTATACAGCAGGTAAACCTAAAGCTCTTGGGCGTTGTCTGCCACTCTACGTAGATTTACGTAGATGCAATCAAAAAAGTCAATACAATATATGTATCTAGGAAAAATAATTTATTAATGCAGCTGAATAAAATGTTATTGTAAGACGCCATATCTGACTTGTACTTGTCTGATTGTAAGCAAGCGAAGGTCCAAGAGTGCCGACGACTAAAATACCGTTTCAGTTCACGGTTTCAACAGTCGCTATCACTATGCTAACCAAAGGTGATTATTTTTTCACAAATCGCTTAAAGGTTTCTAGATTGTACAAAGTAGAGAACACATGGGTTGGGTAAAGCAATATGTTTTTTTATATTTATTGTGACTCGACATCTGACCTCGACCCGCCTGATGGTAAGCAAGAAGAGGTCCAAGAGTGACGACGACTGCGATAACCGAGACTTCACGGCTGCCCCAGTCGCCGTCACTATGCCGGCCAAAGGTGTTTCTTTAAGCATCGCTTGCAGGATCCAAGGCTATAGGATGGAGAGAATGTACAACCTATTTCGGTTGTTAACATCCAGATATGTATTTTTTTAAATTACTTTACGTGTTATAGAATCACCGTGTCACAAAGTGAACTCAATAACCTAATTTCCAAATTTATTAATCCACATTTTATCGACCGAATCGGCAGTCGAACTAAAAAGTTCGGTGCGTCTTTTTTTTGTAGAACATGGAATGCTTCTACAAAGAATGCTTTGCCAGCCTATGTGTTCTCTCCATCCTATGACCTAGGATCCTTCAAGCGATGCGTGAAGAAGCACCTTAGGCCGGCATAGTGGCGGCGGTTGGGGCAGCCGGGAACTGACTCGGTTATTCCAGTCGTCGTCACTCTTGGACCTCCTCTTGCTTATTATCAGGCAAGTCGAGATCAGATGTCGTGTCACAATAAAAAAAAATACAAATAAAACAATTAACAACAAAAATATTATTTTTTAATAACGAAGGTAGCGAATATTATGTAAAGTTGACATTAAAATTCCAAATGTGTCATAGCGGAAGATTACAAGTTCGCCTCCGTGCTCATTATGCATTTACCAACATTTGCATGACAAACGACTATTGCGGTCCCGGCTTCTTTGACGTCGGACTACTTTCTTGGGGACTGTACTCTACTCCTTTGATGCCATTTTATTTTCAAACTGAATATCCATAAGGCAACTCTTACACATACTTTCATATTGTACAATTCCTTTTTTTTTGTAATTTTAAATGTAGAGTAGTAATTGAAATAATTTAAAAATAATAACTGTACTTTCGGAATGCAAAAGCAAAGACAAGCCAAAAATATACTTCGTAACTAATACGAGTACAAGTACAAACAATGATTTTTCAGTGTATAAAACAAGTACTTACAGACTGTATGAAAACAACCACCATAATAATCCAACTAACAAAATACAAAATTATCAACATAGATGCGAATGTACACCGCAAAAATCTTTTATTCATAAACAATTTTTGCGCAAAACCTCAAAAAATACTGTAGAAAAACTAATTATTAAACTAACTTTACAATAGATTTTTTTTTTTTATACAATTTATTATGAACCTTGTACAATTTAACATAAGCATTAATTTAAAATAACTGACAGTTTTCGTGACCAAACTTCTTTAGTACTAATGAATAAATATTTACAATTACAAAATATATATATAAGTACTTTTTTATATTCATGCAATTAATTTATGACGGAGCTTAGTGTTGACAGATGAGGTTATGTGTCGTACTTGATATCAATCGAGTAGCTATATCAATAGCTATGACTTTCTTATGGGTAAACAAATATTAGGTGTAAAGGCTACCTTATTTTAAAACGGTATATCCCTAACACGTCAAAAGTTATGAGCAACGGTCGACGCGAACGTGTCATGTTCAAAATAAACATCTCTTTTTGTATCGGACATAAAATATTTGTTACGATAAATTTTATGTTTAAGTTTTGAATATTGACGTAGGAATTTATTTTAAAGAGCAACTTGTATGTGAGGCTTGTAAAAGATACGAATTAATAAATTAGGCCTTTGTGATAATTGTGGGTTAAGAGTGGTAGGCAGACGACAGTACGTGGTCATTTGCCCAGTCTGAATCAGAGTACCAATTTCAAGTGTACAATGTGAACGTGAGGTGACTCAGTCACATTTTTTTATCGTGACACGACATTTGACCTCGCCCTGCCTGGTGATAAGCAAGAGGAGATCCAAAAGTGATGAAGACTGAAACAACCAAGTTAGTTTATGGCTGCCTCAGTCGCCGTCACTATGCCGGCCAAAGGTGCTTCTTCACGCATCGCTTGAAGGATACAAGGTTATAGGATGGAGAGAACACATGGGCTGGCACATTTCCAAGGTTGCCAGTTATAACCGGCATAGTGGATGTGATTTGTGCTTCCCGTTATTCCCGTAGTAACCGTCACTTCCATTTATAGCTCACACTCCAGCTTAAAGCTTAACACCAGGGAAAGTGCTGTTATATGTCAAGCCACAATAAATTAGATACAAGCCCCTTATTGACGCTTGTATACCTCAACGCCTGCTTACCTACATTATACCAATAGATGTGGAATAACGGCCCTTAATAGGCATTTAAAGACCGTTTACACAAAACAGCAATATACCAGTAAAATTATATAATGTTTTTACTAATGTTACGTATAGTTTATAAGACTAATTCTAAATTTGAATGTCTTTACTTTAAAAAATATTTTAATTTAAAACAATAAGCAAATATCTTTTTAAATATTTTTTTCCACCAGTGCCTACCACTTTTTAAAATATAAATTTCAAGAGATAAAATATATTATGTGTATTTGAGCAAGCCTAATCGTGTTAATTAAGTTAATCAGTGTTATTTATTTTAAAACTTATTATATTTTTCAATAATAATAAATTTTAATAAAAAAAAAATATTATAAAATTCAAACATGAGGCTTATATTCATAAAAACTGCGACACACGTCTCCTTTGCTAATTAGCTTCACTCCGTACATTAAACCTATTTCGTAATTAGATGGGAGTCTCGTAGCTCGTAGCTTTTGCGCCACAATGAAGCTTTGTGTCAGGTTAATATTGTTTTTCTAATTTAGGTTATGTTATTTTAAATATAATATACCTTAATATCCACAATAAAATAGAATTTACAACAAAAATATACAAGAGGCGAACTTATTGCCCTAGGCATTTTCTACCGGTTAACATTAATTAAAATATTTATTTATTATTATAATTTTAAATTATTAATAATATATTTTTCAAATTATTTAATGCTATTATATAAGTTAGGAAATAAAATTGGATAGAAAAATCTACGCGTGCAAAATTTGTTGAACGGTGTGCATGTTTTCTATCCAATTTTCATTATTAAATTATACAGTAATCCACATTTTTACTCGTTATTTATTTACGGTCTACTATTACACACTCGAAATAAGTAAATTCAATTTACGTTCATAAAAGTTTATTTTCAAATGATATTTTTATTTAACTATTCGGTAAGTACTTATTTTTATGCTTGTGGACACCTTTATTGTGAGTTTACAATATAAAGGCAACCGTGGTCTAGTGGTAGGATAATGGTCTCGCAAACCAAGAGTTCCTAATTCAAATCCTATTGCCGGTACCGATGGGTTTTTTACATAATATGTAGTTTGGTACGTAATTAGGTCATACAATCATATAAAAAGGTACATTACCATAGTAATGAAAATTAAAAAGAAAATTTTCACGAATGCACGTCGGTCAACTGCGACCGGAGATCAAACCCGGTTACTTTCGCAAACAGGCATTTATTACTATTTCAAAAAGTTATTATTCTAGCAAATACGCTAAATAAAGTTTGTTATCAGACCTAAAAAGCAAGAGAGTACTCGTTTTATATTAAGGGTATATGTACAAAAAATTGCAGAAATATTATGATTTTTTTACAAAATAAGAAATGAATATGTAGTAGATATAATTTAAAGACATATCAAAGTAAATCGATTCTATAAACCAACCATCCATGGCATCAAATCGCAATCAAGCACCGCAGCGGGTGTACGCAACTGGGGGCCTAATTCTCGATCTTTACATCTATTAGACTATTTGTCAATACTAGTATTTTATTTATTTAATAACTACCATATTAAGATTGATCATTCCGACCATTTTATTTAAGTAAAAATATGAAATATGAATCTATTCTAAACTATATTTATTTATTTATTTATTTATTTAAGGAGAAAATACAAAATTAAGTACTTATGACTAATATATAAAAAAGATTCTATTGTACATGTATAACTTAATTTTCTAAACATTTCCCACTAAGATTTATTTACTTTTGATTAAAACACACGAGCACACGTATACACACACACACACATTTAAAAATTGTTAAATTTGCATACACACGATTCACACCTACAGCACACTAATCACTGCTTTTCTCGATTGCGCATATGAGGTTAGATTTAAATTTTGCGGCTTGGTCTCCAAAAAGGTCAAGTGACAGAAATTGGTCATTGTAGACGCTACACATTCTTCTAACGGGTACACGGAAACCGGCATTGGTTGATGATATAGGTACGTGGAACAAGTACTTGGACCAGGTGTTTCGATGCTTAACAGAATACTTAATCATTTCCACCAGCTCAGAACAGTTGTAATTACCCACGCAAATGTTTCGCAGCACAAGGATATCGATCGACGTTCTACGCTTCTGTAAGGACAAGAATTTGTGCTGCCGTAGAAGATCATGGTAGGACAGGTAACCATCACCGAAACGACGGTTTAGGCTACGGAGAAACTTTTTTTGTATAAGTTCTAGTTTCTGGTCATATGCAGCATAATAGGGATTCCAGATACATGATGCGTAATCCAAGTGCGATCGGACTAGGGACTTGAAGAGAGTTCTACAAGGAAGTGATTTCGTAAATGGTTTACATGAGCGGAGAATGCAGCCTAACATTTTGTAAGATTGACTACAAACATGCTCAACGTGGTCATTAAACGTTAGTTTATTATCGAAACACACTCCCAAGTCTTTAATTTTTTCGACCATCTCAAGTGCGTGACCGCCGATTGAATACGAAAAAACTATGGGTTCACGCTTTTTTGTAAAAGATATTTGTTGACATTTGTCATGGGCTAAAATAATTTTATTTTCCAGGCAGTATATATTTAGCCGATCGAGATCCTCCTGCAACCGAACGCAATCGCAATGGTCCGTAACCACTTTATAAATTTTTAAATCATCAGCATACATAAGAAATTTTGAGTGTTTAAAACAGTTGTTAATGTCATTAATGAAAAGGGTGTATAGTAATGGTCCCAGAATCGATCCTTGGGCAACCCCGGACCGAATAAAGATTGGATTCGATGTGCATCCGTTGGCGACTACTACCTGTGTTCTATTAGTCAGGTAGGAGGAGAACCATCTTAACAAATTACCCTTTATACCATTAAAAGCCAACTTTCGAAGGAGGATATTATGATCCACAGTGTCAAATGCCTTTCGGAAATCGGTATAGATTGTGTCGATTTGGGCCTGTTTATCTATATTTTCAAATAGGAAATTGGAGTAAGTTAGGAGGTTGGTTAGAGTAGACCTGCGCCGAACAAATCCATGCTACTGTTGTAAAATATTACGCTCGAGTGTGGGATATATGAATTGGTGCACTATTTTCTCAAATATTTTAGAGAATGTGGAGAGAATAGAAATAGGCCTATACTTCTCCACCATTTTCCTAGAGCCGGATTTGTGAAGTGGAACGATGTGAGCTAATTTCCATCTATCTGGGAAAACACATTCCTGTACACTTTTATTAAATATAGTAGCTAAAGGTATGCAAAGGTTTGAGCATGTATTTTTTATAAAAATTGGGCTCAGCATATCAGGTCCTTTGTTTATGTCAATAGATTTTAATAATTTTAATATGTCAGATTTTGTAATATGTATGTCACTAATTATAAATGCAGAATCGGCTGGTAGGATGCCCAAAAGGTCATCAATGATTATGTCAGCTGAATTGATAAAGACAGACCCAAAAAAAGATGAAAAATATTCGCTTACTTGTATAGATTAATTAATAAAAATATAATTATCGCTTTACAATCAAATCAAAAATTTAAAACAATAAAAAGATTAGCTGGGTGATTTGTAAACAATAGATCTATTTAAACAGATCAATATACTACCTACTCCAATGTCTTTCTCTTTCGCGAACACCCAATTTACTTATTTGATTTAAAATATATACACCATCATCATCAGCTAAAAGGCGTCCACTGCTGAACCTAGGCCTCTTCCTTAGAACGCCATTTCGACCGACAAGATGCCAGTTGCTTTACAAAAAATATATATATTTATAAAAAAATCATAACTTTCGACTAGAACTCGAAGTAAAACTTACTAAGAATGGAGTAACTGATCTGAATTCGATGTGCGTTCCTCTCCCCGGTCTTCGTGTAATATATAGGCTTTCTATGTACGGATCATCCATATAGATAGACGGGAAAGCCTTGATAATATCTGAATCTACATTCTTCACCATATCCATAGGAAATGTCTAAAAACAAAAACTTATGTGCAATACTTTTATAAATATGTCGATATATCAAAATATGACATTTTTCGACCACTCATATTCCGATATCGATATAAAAATATACTACATATTTTAATTAACATTTTATCTAATAATAATACGTACTTATTTAATTCTTCATTAAAGAAGAAATAAATAAAAATTGTACATCTTTCCCCTTCGAGATCTTTTTTTCCTCAATGATAGTATGTTCTGCTTCTACAAGGCCAATCTGGACATCGCTGGGGAAGGCCCATATTTAGTAGTGAACAACTAATTTTGATGATGATTATGATGACAACATGATGATGAATACCAGCATTGAAAAAAAAGAAGAAGCAATAACTTATAAGTCTAGTATAATCAAACTGATAACTTATAAAGCAAAATATACAGATGTATAAATAAGCATGCCTTTTAATAAATATATAACATAAAATCAATACAATTTAATTTATGTTTAGTTTGAAATGTATTTTTAAAATAACGAGTAAAAGTTTATAAAATTCCCAAGAGGAACAACAAATGCAGAAAAAACAACTCTTCTCAAAAGTTATTCATAAACTTCGTAGCTTTTTTTTAGAAACATTGCTTGCATACAATATTTATTTTATATACAAATAGTTAAACCCTTCTATTTAATTTTAAAACATTAACAAATTAAGGCAAATAGGTGACGACAGGCGTGGACGAACAGTCAGAGATTGGTTTGTTGCGCGTAAAGTCCCGGGTTCGATTCCCGGTCGGAGAAAATATTTGTTTCATAGCTTTTATTTGTAATATTTAATAATTATATTAAATATTGCAAACATTTGTTATTAAAAAAAAGAGATAGATATTAGATTATTTGTTATAACGAAGTCTGGTTATAAAAGGGTGGTAGGCAGTAGTACCCAGTCTGCCGATCCGGGGTAGTACCACCACTTACAAGTATACAGACCGTGAAGTGATTTGGTCGCGTTTCGGGATCAGCTTGTAAGTTGCCGGTTCCAACTAGCCCGGCATAGTGTATGTGACTGCTACTCACAGTTATTCAATTGTAGTAGCAGTGACATCCATTCATAGCATAACATCAAGCGGGGTGCTGTCATATGTCGAGTCACAATAAATAAATAAAAAAGGTAGGTATTAATAAATATCATATTTTTTGTAATAATGTAAAGTATATTTTTACGCAATTACTGATTCATTTGAGCCTACGATATGTTTTATACTACTCGTATTTTTTTTTCCGAGAACTCTTTTTGTTCCGATAAAAAAACCGCCCTTAAAAAGAAACATGTAATAACATAACATACTCGTATATGTTTCAAATATATTTTAATTTTTTTTGATTTCATTTTTAGACATAATTTTGTTACTAAAGGAGACTGTGGTGTATTGGTTGTGGAATGGCAACAAGAACCAGAAGAGCCTGGTTGTAACAATGTATCTTTGATGTGTGTACTTTAGGTTGTCCTGTTTCTATGATACCAGCACGATAGAAATGCAAATAAATATACTAGTCTCAATAGAATAATATGTATGACAGAACTACACGTTGGGCACCTTCACAACTTGAATAATTCCTAGAAGTGACATAAATATTTAATTTCATAAAACGCAAAATGTTTTCGCAGCCTTTATGTAACTGTAACATTTATAATAGGTATAATATGTTGGTGTTCCTTCGCGCAAATATCTTGGTCGGTGGCGCAGAAATGAAGTTGCTACAAAGTTGATCGCCTCGCTGAGCCGCAAGAGTAAAACTTTTCCAAGACTACCCCAGGAATCTGCTCGCTGATTTGCCGAAAAACGACATGTTTATTTCGAACATGAGCTAACGTTCTCTTTATTGGCTTTGTAAAGTTTATTTCTTTTTAGAATTTACAATACTTTACCTTATTTAATTATTTTTATCATTAACACAAATTTAAAGATTTAATCCCCACAGTGGTAGGCAGAGACAAAGGAGCGCCACTTTTCACGATTTTGACACAACTCTCCTGCTTTCTTCAGATCCACATTTCTTTAGACTATACTTAGGTTATAGGCACTGCGAACCCAGCTTTTTTAAGAATGTCTCCGATTTGATCAAGGTATAATCGTTCAGGGTCATCCCGTTATTTATTTCCAATTACCTCTTTTTCTTTTATTATTTTATTGTTCTTAAACTATTAAAATATAATATATAGAAGTTATTCCCAAAAAGCTCCTGCTCAAAATATTATATATTAGTAAAAGACAAAAATCTTGATAAAATTATCCATCAAAGCCTTTAAGAAAATGGGCCGGTGAAAATTTTAAATAGCCTCCTATTTAACGGACTTATATTGAAATTTTATTTAATTTATGGACAACTTTTAAACTGTAGTAATTTTTGGGAAATTGTTTAAGGGAAAAAGGAAATTTATCTTTCTCTTAATTAGCAAAGTTATACGGACGAAGCGCTACGGCAGGGAATCCAAGGCCAATAAATCAAGGTGTTATTTCGTTTTCGTGAAAGTCAAAGAAGAATCGTTCTACACCTGCAAACTTATATATTTCTTTAATCTTTTAATTATTATTGTATTTTATAACAATCATTTTAAGCAAATTTTATAAACGTAATTTTAAATCAAAAGAATAACATCAAAGTAGAGGAACAGCGCCATCACTTGATGAAGAATATATTCTTGTCCCTGCGTGACATAATACTTAAATTCGCAACGATAACTGCAGCATGAGCTTTTATTGTTTATTTAAATTAACCATGGTATTCTTGGATTTTAATCAAAAACAAAAATCTTTGTGTAAAAATAGCACATAGGCTATAAAAATCATTTAACATGTCCTAAAATAAAATATAGGCATCCTCAAGAAAACTAGGTTGCCTAGTGCCCATAACCACAGAGCCTGTATGAAGAGAATTGTGGATGTGAAGGAAGCAAGTGAGTTGTGTAAGAATCGTGGTAAGTGGCGCTTCATTGTCTCTGCATATCCCTGTGGGAAAAAGGCTTGACAATTTGATTGATTTGATAAAATATAATTTATAAATTGAATTTTAACATTTTTTTAATGTGACACGACATTTGACCTCTACCCACCTGATGATAAGCAAGAGGAGGTCCAAGAGTGACGATGACTGAAAAAAACGAGTAGTTTACGGCTGCCTCAGTGGCCGTCACTGGCCAAAATTGATACTAAGAAATTAATTTTACAGTTAAGTTGGACTTATTCTCGCACGCTTCATGATTATTATTATGTAATTGGAGAACGGAGTGACCCTACGGTTTAACGGATTACTGGTTAGAACTGTCAAGGGCTCGACCCTTAAGCATCTGAGGGGAGTTTCAAGGTGTCCTTCAGCCTGTAAGCCTCACCATCTAATTTAAAGATACCAAATATACCAAAATTAAGTGCCGAATTGGTGATAATTAGTGCCAAAAAGATAAAATTTGTGCCACTGTATCTTCGGAGATATACATAGGTGTTGGTGAGGCTTGCAGAATGAAGCTCACCCCAGAAGTCTCACCATCAGATCTCATCAACGGTATGAACTATCGACATAATTCTAATTCATATATCTTGTGCTAAATTTTTGCCACCCGTCACACCAAATTTCAAGAACATTGAGTTTAAGATCTCCAAGATACAGGGGTACCTTAGTGAGGCTTGTGGAATGAACTTCAGCCTGTAAGCCTCACCATCAGATCTCATCAACGGTATGAACTATCGACACAATTCTAATTCATATATCTTGTGCTAAATTATTGCCACCCGCCACACCAAATTTCAAGAACATTGACACTGTATTTTTGGAGATATTAAATGTTAAACTTCTACATACATTTAGAGTTTGTACAGTCATGTACCATAGACCAAATCTGTGCAACATCATTTAGCAAAATATTTCTTTGCGCCTGACAGGAGCATAAGCCACGCCTCCTTTACCTTCAACTAAACTGGTCCAAGAGCCAGCGCCCTAAAAACTGTTTGAATTTACTAAGGCTAATTTTTTTATAGTTCATTAGAATGCTTGCGTACACAAACATACTGCGGTCAGTCAAGCGAACCTGAGAACAGGTGACTCAGGTGCGCTATCAAAGGTGTCGTACCTGCGGGGTAATAAAATGAATTTACTAAGGCTGAAAATTGTTATACAACTTTTATATTGCATATAAATAAAAGTTGTAATGGTCAGTCAGCAGAATATGGGGACAGAGCTGGTCAGTCAGCCGCAATGTATGTGCAAAAAATAAATAATATGCAATTCATTTACTACGCTTCAATTTTTTTTTAGGAGTATTAAATATTATTTTAAACATGAAAAATATAGTCAGTCATCTTTTTAACCGGACAAGGCCCGCCAGTCAGCAAAAATAGAAATAAATAATTTCGTGCGCGCGCTCGGCATCGCAGATAACGGCTTGCTTCTTTTTTTATTATAATCGTTATTTATTGCCTTTAACAGACTAGATTGAACAAAAAAAATATTAATTATAATTCAATAATATTATTAATATTAGTAATGAAACATTAATTATCGAATTCTTCCTCCGACTCGTCAAATTCATTGATTTCATCGTTATCGGAAACGTCAATGTCGGTTGTTTCCGATTGAGTTTCTGATCGAGAATCTGAAAAATTAAAATAACTGATGCAATTATCCTTACTTATATTATAAACGCAAAAGTTTGTGAGTATGGATGGATAAATGGATGAATGGATGGATGGATGGATGTTTGTTACTCTTTCACGCCAAAACTACTGAATGGATTTTAATGAAACTTTACAATAATATAGCTAATACATCAGAATAACACATAGGCTATAATTAATGAAGATATTGTGTGAATTGTCCAAAATATGACGATAAGTGTCAAGTAAGTAGAATAAAAATCTACCATCTGCGAGCTATTCTGGCGTGCGCTGCCAAAAACGCTGGAGTTACACATATGTAATGTATGATGAATATGTGCATCTTAAATAGACCAATAAAAAAGCCCGCGACAGTATATATCTATATCTTACGTGTAAGCCATTATAGCCAAAATAGTGTCGCGTAAATCCTACGGCGGGTGAGGTGAGGGAAGAAGTCGGTCATCATTGAGTGCGCAACCCGCGGGCAGTCGCGTGAGGGCAAAAGAAATTGACGGTTGTGTCCCTTTTGCGAGTTTTCAAGCGATTTGTTAAAAACGCATTGTACTTAAAGTAATATAGGCCCGAGGTTAGATATTGGCAGGTGTTTTTTTGGTTAGGAGTTACACGTACAAAAAGATACTTCATTTTTATTTTAGTTTATTCATTTTTAATAGGTGCGATAGTATTATAGAGTAGAGTCTGTCCAGCCCGAAATGACGCGCTCCTCTACTGCATTTAAGCACACCTGCGACTATAAAATATGGATGCATCACACCGAAAATGCAATCGTAATTGGTCATTCAGTTGCTGGTTAGAAACAAAAGGAGGATCACGATGATAAAGTATAGTAATATAGTTAGTAATATGTGTATCCACACATTTAAATAAACTAATAAAGTGGAGGGGCGCGTCATTTAAAGTTAGACAAGCTATACTATAATACCATCGCACTATATTACCGAACAGTCACGTCAACATCTAATCCAATTAACTATACTATGAAGACTATACACTATACCTTCCATAGACTATACTTTCAGCTGTTAGGAATTTTTCTTTATTGTTATTTCTTTCCGTCACTATATGCGTATCCTACTATTATTATAAATGTGAATGTGAGTTTGTTTGTTACGTTTTCACACAACAACTACTTAACCGATCATTTCATGTATTGTACACATATTTTTGGAAGTACACATAGTTTCCAATTGACTATAGTTTTAGCTGTTTGGAATTTTTCTATATTTATTTTTATTTGCTTCTGTCGTTTTTATATGAGTTATCGAGTTATAGATACAAAAAGGCATATACAGTCGAATTGAGAACCTCCTCCTTTGTTATAAACCTAATTTTATGCGGGTGAAACCGCGGCCACAGCTAGTATATAATATTTTTTTTTACTTTGCTAACTATTATTTGCATACCTGAATTTTCCTTTGAAGGTTGAAGGACGACATCGTTGACCAACTGTGGCAATTGATCGCCTTGATACCAATCGAATTCATATTTTCCCTCGACAATTTTCCACCCGTGATCGATTGGAGACAGTTCCGTGATAACTTTTGCATGTGCATTGCCCCAAATATTTGCTATGTAAGCAGCTCTTAGAAATTGTTGCAACAATTCTGATTGACTTGGCGGTATACTTGATCAATATTAATGGCTTATTGAACAGTATTAATGGCTAATGCTTCTTGAGGCAGAGTACACAAACTTTGTTCATTTTGAGAAACAGATGATTCACTTACTACAGTTGAACTATTACTGATGCTATTAGGCAGAAAAGCCGTTATATTTTTACGTTATATAAGACAAAGGTCTATCTATCCTTATACTAGAGTTACAATGACCCCGATCTATTGTGTATACATTCGACCTCTTGCGTGCGAATATACCTGCGCTCTTACCTGATCAAATCGCTTCCAACGCCGAGCGCGCGCGCGAAATTTTTATTTCTATTTTTGCTGACTGGCGGACCTTGTCCCGTTAAATAGATGACTGACTATTTTTTTTATGTTTAAAATAATATTTAATACTCCTAAAAAAAATTTGAAGTGTAGTAAATGAATTGCATATTATTTATTTTTTGCACATACATTGCGGCTGACTGACCAGCTCTGTCCCCATATTCTGCTGACTGACCATTACAACTTTTATTTATATGCAATATAAAAGTGGTATAACAATTTTCAGCCTTAGTAAATTCATTTTATTACCCCGCAGGTACGACACCTTTGATAACGCATCTGAGTCACCTTAATGAAACTGAGAAGGTTCGCTTGACTGACCGCAGTATGTTTGTGTACGCAACCATTCTAATGAACTATAAAAAAAATAGCTTTAGTAAATTCAAACAGTTTTTTGGGCGCTGGCTCTCCGTCTATAATAGACAAAACAAAAAATAACTTGCTTCTAATGCCAATATTTTTGCTAATGCCAATAGAAAAGGTTTGTTACCTGCAGATCATAAAACAATAAAATGGATTATAGAAAAATACTCGTCTTCAATAGGCTAACGTCGAAGCAGCCAAGAATGGGCGTATTACGTGCGCGAGAGTAGTTTATACCATTGTATCCCTTAAGGTGGTGCAGCGAGCGTTTTGTCGACTTTACAGAGAAACGTTAGTAAAAATAGTAAAAAATTGATTGTTTTAAGTTGCCGGTTCCATCTAGGCTGGCATACTGGATATTACTACTACTCACAGTTATTGAATTGTAGTAGCAGTGACATACATTCATGGACCGCACTCCAGCTTAACATCAAGTAAGGTGCTGATTATGTCAAGTCACAATAAAAATTTAAAAAGTAAAATTACTATTTATGAAAGTTGAATGAATTTTTATTAATTTTATTAAATGAAGAAATTATTTTATAGAGGCGTATCAAATGATGTATTTCAGAGTAGATACGAATATGTACGCAAGTCGAGCGATAAATTTCATATTACCGTTTTTATTTTATGTAAATTGATTTGCGAATAAATGTGCATTTTGTCAATTTTAAGGTCTACGTTTGAATGGAAAAGAGAAAAATAGGTAGGTAGTACATACTCGTACTTATTATTTTAATAATAAATTACAAACACAAATTAAAAAAATGTACGTTTTAAACATTATCCTTTATTAATTGTAACAACAAAAAAAACTGTAAAACAAATAATAATTATGTATTTATATTTACTTACAAAATGCCTATCCGTAAGTACCTTAATGCTTCTGATATATAGCATTAAGGTGTGATTCCGCTGGCGACTGCAGACCGCAGACTGCACTACTTGTTTGTATGAGATTGATTCCGTGCAAGGCGACACTATTGCGACAATCAGCATTTGCTAAGTCATAGATTATAAATATGATGTTTGGAAACAATATTGACGCGGCGGCTGCAGACTAGTGTCGCCTTGCACGGAATCAATCTCACACAAAACGTCTGCAGTTGCCAGCGAAATCACACCTTTAACGGTATACTGTGAAGCACATATTGCTTTCTCCCTTACACTTATATTTTTTATTTATTTAAAAACTTTATTACAATTTGTGTAAAGGCGAACTTAATGCCGCTAGACATTATCTACCAGTTAACCTTCGGGACAGTCGAAAAGTTAAATGGGAGTATTAGATATAAAACTGATAACTTAATATAACACAATATAGTACAATATAACACAATTCAATACAATATAATACAATACAATACAATATAATAAAATATAATATAATACAATACAATACAATACAATACAATACAATACAATATAATATAATATAATATAATATAATATAATATAATATAATATAATATAATATAATATAATATAATATAATATAATATAATATAATATAATATAATATAATATAATATAATATAATATAATATAATATAATATAATATAATATAACATAATATTACAATAAAGTAAAATACAACCGTTACGTTTTATAAAGGTGTGCATAAACCAGTTTTTTAAAAACATATCTATTCGGTGCTTGCCTAATTGAGACAGGTAGATTGTTCCAAAGAGAGGTTGCAACAACTGAAAAGGATTTTGATACAAAGTTAGTGCGATGAACAGGAGTGGAGAGAAGGGAGTTTTCCGATGACCTTAGGGTTCTGTCATGGAATGAGGAAAGGAAGGAAAATTGTTCTTTCAGATATGAAGGGGTATTAGGTTCATTAAGAACAGTAAAAAGAAGACACACTGTTCTGAGGTTCCGTCGGGAGCGAATGTCAAGCCATTTTAGTTTCTTGCGATGTTCAGAAATGTGGTCGTACTTTCGAAGAGAAAAAATGAACCTAATACAGGAATTAAGGATACGATCCAACTTATCCAGCTGAGCTTCTGTCACGTTCACGCAACAAATGTCACCGTAGTCAATCAAGGGGAGAAGCAAACTATGGGCTAGTGTGATTTTTGCACTCAATGGTAAAAAGTTTTTCAATGCATTTAGGGAGTGCAAACTTGCAAAAACTTTACGATTTATGCCACTTATCTGTGTGGTCCTGGTCCTGGTCCTGGTATCGGCCTCATGGGCGACATAGTGAGGTTACTATACTCCTAAGGTTCTACTTTCTTATAGATTGTTTGGAATTATACATCTATACATATAATAAAATTGGAGTGTCTGTTTGTAATATTGAAATAACCGTTTTTTAATACATGTATATGAATATATATACGGTACATACACCAAAATGACGTTTTTTACAATTTTTGTCTGTCTGTCTGTCTGTTTGTTCCGGCTAATCTCTGGAATGGCCGGACCGATTTTGACGGGACTTTTATTGACAGGTAGCTGATGTAATAAGGAGTAAACTTAGGCTACTTTTATTTTAGAAAAATACTTTTATAATAAATAAAATAAAAGAAAATCATTTTCACATACAAAATTGCGTGCGTTCAGAAATTTATTTGGGTTCAAGCTGTTAAGAATTGAAAACAAATTATTATATTATAATATTATTATTATTATCCTACTATTATTATAAATGTGAATGACCGTTTGTTTGGTACGCTTTCACGCAAAAACTGCTCAACCGATCATCATGCAACTTTGTACACATATTCTTAAAGGAATCAGAAGTAACATAGTATACATTTTTTTTACGAAAATAAAAAAGTTTTGTCAATTTTTTTCCTATTATAAAAATAGATGCAAGGCGTTGGTTCAAACCCTGAGTACTATAATACCATCGCACTGTATTACCGACTGTTACGTCAACATCTAATCCAATCTACTGTACTATGGAGACTATACACTATACTTTCCATAGACTATACATTCAGCTGTTTGAATTTTTTCTTTATTATTATTTCCTTCTGTTACTATATGCATATGCTACTATTGTTATAAATGTGAATGTGAGTTTGTTTATTACGTTTTTTATTTTTGGAGGTACAAGAAGTAACATCGGTTACTTTTAATTAAAATAAAATATCTTTTACTATAGTTTCCAATTGACTATAGTTTTAACTGTTTGGAATATATATTTATTTTTATTTCCGTCTGTCATTTTTATATGAGTTATCGAGTTATAAATACAAAAAAGTCGAGTTGAAAACCTCCTCTTTTTTTATGACTGTGTTATAAACCAAACTTTACGCATGTGAAACCGCGGACACAACTAGTTTATAAATAAAAGGTAGTGGTATCATGTTAAATAATAGTATTAAAATAGTTATTACTGGCCGAATTAGCTGAATAATACATACTATGCCTCATGTGAAGACAGGCGTGGACGAACGGTTTAGCGATTGGTTTGTTGCGCGTAAAGTCCCGGGTTCGATCCACGGTCGGAGCAAATATTTGTTTCATAGCTTTTATTAGTAATATTTAATAATATTCAATATTGCAAATATTTGTTAATAAAAAAAAAAGAGATTGATATTTGCTTCGGGTCTGGTTATCAAAGAGTGGTAGGCAGTGCCGATCCGGGGTAGTACCACCACTTACAAGTATACAGACCGTGAAGTGATTTGGTCACGTTTCAGGGTCAGCTTGTAAGTTGCCGGTTCCATCTAGGCCGGCATTGAATATTGAATTGTAGTAGCAGTCCATTCATTCATGGACCACACTTCGGCTTAACATCAAGCGGGGTGATACCATAAGTCGAGTCACAATAAAAAAAATGTGTTTTAAATAGTGGATAAAAATAATCAATGTCTTGTAGTTTCTAGAAATCATCTTTAATTTTACACAAAAAGCTGAATAGTTTACATATCAGCTTATTGATACACTTCACTAGTAAAATGTGTTAATTTTCATAACGAGATTTTAATAATAATTTTCATTACCGCGTCGTAACGAGTATGTATGCGACAGCAATACGGAAACAATGGCATAGAAAGAGATAGCCTAAAAGGGTCGGAGCGCAGGTAGAAATTCCATCAAAAATAAAATTACGTAATACAATTTGTCCACTGCCGAGGGTTATTAGATACTTAGATAATTTAACTGTTAAATTATCTAAGATTGGTTAGTATTAGGCTGACCGTTACCCGGAAAGTCCCGGGTTCGATTCTCTAGCAGATATTTGTAGCAAATATTTGTTTCATAGCTTTTATTTGTAATATTTAATAATTAAATTAAATATAACAAATATTTGTTAATAAAAAGGGCGCGGATGTTTGCTGCGGGTCTGGTTGTCAGAGAGTGGTAAGCAGTGGTGCCCAGTCTGATCATCTTGAGTGGTACTTGTAACTACAAGTATGCAGACAGTAAAGTGACTTAGTCACGTTTCGGGATCAGCTTGTAATTTGCCCGTTTCAACTAGGCTGGCATAGTGGATGTGACTGCTACTTACAGTTATTTAAGTGTAGTAGCAGTCACCTCCATTCCTGGACCATGCTCCAGCTTAACATTAGGGTGATGGCATATGTAGAGTCGCAGTCGCTTGATTGATTAATAAAAATAAATCAATCAAGTTGTCACGCCTTTTTTCCACAGGGATAGGCGCCACTTACCACGATTTTAACACAACTCCCTCGCTTCCTTCACATCCACAATTCTCGTCATACAAGCTCTATGGTTATGGACACTAGGCAACCTAGCTTACTTAACCTCATTTTCATGTCCTAAAAATCAAGACCCTCGCGTGGACGAGTTGAAAGCAGCCTATTATCGTGCCACCTTGCAGAAAGGTGTTTAAAAGAGCGGAGGCACAGCGCGTTTCCAACGGGTAGTCGCAGCTTTTGGAGTCTTGCCAAGACTGTAGAATCTAAGAATGTCGTTCAGTGCTGCCACCGCTGAGACAGCCTGATGGCTCACTGGCGCATACGGCAAAGGCTGTTCCACGGGCCGAAGTCTTTTCCAAAGATTCGCGTATTGACGATGCCTGAGATTCGTATCAGACAACGCGATGTCCGCATCGAGCTACGATCGCTTGATATCCGGAAGTCCAGTGGTCCAGTGGTATCCCAGCGCTTGTCCTTAAAACGTGTGCAGCGGAATTGACTCCCGCCTTGACGAGGCTATACCGGCTCTCGTACTCGTCGGACTGTGTGCCTCGGGCTTGGAGGGGGGCCAATGTGCAACCGGCCAATGTGTCGCCAGCTAATCAATGACCGTCAATATGGCTTCAGGCTGAAACGGTCAACTAGTGACCTTCTGGCGTACACCACGCACGTCTTCACCCCAGATACGTTTGATGGTAATGGAGAAGCCCTTGCTGTTAGTTTCGACATCTCCAAAGAGTCTGGCACAACGGCCCTTTATCCAAGCTCGAGGCATACGGTTTACCTGACCGTCTGCGGGGTTGGATAGCCGACTTCCTGCGTGACCGCTCCATTCGCGTCGTTGTGGATGGAAGCGCATTGCGCAGAATGTCGGTGAATGCCGGCGTCCCCCAGGGCTTCGTGCTTTTGCCGACTTTGTTCCTTCTGCATATCAATGACATGCTGGCCCTTGGATCCGGCATTCATTGCTATGCAGACGACAGCATGGTGCATGGACGCTACACTGCCTCCCCGTAGCCGGCAAACAGGAGAAAGCCGATATTAGAGAGTCTGTTGTACCAGGACTGAACGGGGTTCTTGATCGTATTACCCACTGGGGCGACAAGAACCTGGTTCAGTTCAACGTAGACAAGTATGCGTTCTCGAGTATGCGCGTTCTCGACGAAAAAATCCCCGTTTACTCCCCTTCCTTCTCTTTGCAACATGTACCTATGTACATGTGTTTTATTATACTGTGCAATAAACAGACTAGACATTCTTGGAATGTCTCTTCGCTGCGACTTGAATCACAGGGACCACATCGAGCGGGCCATTAAGACCACCCGCGAACTTGGCATCCTGAACAATGTGCGGCGGTTCTTCGCGCTAGAACTTCGCCTCATATTATACAAGGCTCAGATTCGCTCTTGCGCGGAGTACAGTTCGCACCTCTGGGACGGCTCTGACAAGTATCTTCTCAATGCCCTGGATTTATTCCGGCGCCAAGCTGTTCGAATTATAGGTGATGCAGAGGTCACGCAAACTCTGAAGCCCCTGCAACTACGCAGAGAATGTTCCGAAGAGCTCTTTAACCTTGTTCCTACCTCGTCCTTCTACACCCGTAATACCCGCACAGGTCGGGGAAAGCATCCGCATTTTGTCGACCGAATCGGCAGTCGAACTAAAAAGTTCGGTGCGTCTTTTCTTTGTAGAACAATTGACAAGTGGAATGCTTTGCCAGCCCGTGTGTTCTCTCCATCCTATGACCTTGGATCCTTCAAGCGATGCGTGAAGAAGCACCTTAGGCCGGCATAGTAAAGGCGGCTGGGGCGGCCGGGAACTAATTCGTTTTTTTTTCATTCGTCGTCACTATTGGACCTCTTCTTGCTTATCATCAGGCGGGTCGAGGTCAGTGTATCTCACAATAAAAAAAGTATTTAAATAATGTTTTCATTTTTTATGTTAGTTATTAAACCTAATTAAATAAAAATAATATAATCCGTCCCTGTATGAACAGAATTCTGATACAGGGACTTGCCGTTGTATTTTGGTTGTCCTGCCGTTCGCACATAGAAACATAGAATTACTCGCTAAGTAATAAGATCTATTTTAGATTACATATGCTATGCTATAAGTTCTTTTGAATTCTGTGCAACGCATTTTATCCTTACTTTACTCTTATGCCTATGTAATTAGAGACCATATTTGCGTACATGATTGCAATTACTTGATAGTACTTGGATTTTTTTATGTTTAAAGTTCTGATGAGTGAAAGAAATGTATTATTATTAAAGGTGTTTTGTTTCGTGGCATGTATGCAGTTTGACCTTGGTGACACATGCATGCGTTTCGGATCAACGTAAATTAGTTATTTTATGTTATTTTGGTCCTAGGTAATTCTCGGGTTCTAGACTGTGTAAATTTATATTATAATAAAAAAATAGATAGGTCATATGTCTGTCAAAAAAATGTCAAAAGTAGTAAAATCCTGTTTTTTTATTTTTTTTATTGTGACTCGACATATGACAGCACCTCGCTTGATTTAAGCCGAAGTGTGGTTCATGAATGAATGTCACTGCTACTACAATTCAATAACTGTAAGTAGCAATCACATCCACTATGCCGGCCTAGTTGGAACTGGCAACTTACAAGCTGATCCCGAAACGTGACCGAATCACTTCACGGTTTGTATACTTGTAAGTGGTGGTACTACCCCGGATCGGCACCACTGGGTACTGGGTACCTACCACTCTTAGATAACCAGACCCGAAGAAAATATCCATCTCTTTTTTTTTATTAACAAATATTTGTAATATTTACTATAATTATTAAATATTACAAATAAAAGCTATGAAACAAATATTTGCTCCGACCGGAAATTGAACCCGGGACTTTACGCGCAACAAACCTATCGCTAAACAGTTCTCTGTACATCGATGTTTATAGATAGGCCCATTTCATACAATGCGCTCTATAAAAATGTTCCTGGCGCACCACTGCGATTTCTACGACACGTGTATCAAATCAAGGTCATTGAGGCGCATAATGCACCAATCAACACACACGCCGCTTCTGATTGGAGCATAAAAATTCAAAAATAGTCACAATAGTAATTAGAACAAGAAAAGGGAATGGAGTCGTCAGGGGATATTTTTTAAACAATATTTAAAATTAAAAGTTTTTTTTGTAATATTTACATTACTTTAAGTTAATTACAAATTTGTTAAGCAAATAAAATCATATTTATTTTAGCTATTTTTAGGTGTATACTTTAATCGATGGTTTCTCTTTTAACCGACTTCACAAAAAGTGTGTTACCTTATAACTTTTTTCTGAGTGACCAATTTAGATGTTTTGTTTTATTTGGAAGCTTGTGCTTTTTGAGTTATCCCTAATAATGCGTATTTAATTGAGGACTGCATTACCAATTTTTAATATATATTTCCCGATTTCTCCGTCAATTATGAATCGATTTAAACTTTTTTTTTGCAATGGTATACCTTCGGGGCGGTTCCATTGTGACCAAATCTGAATCTGATGAAAGGATCCCATAAAAATCAAGGAAAACCTTTAATTTCCTATGTTCGCCGTCCTGATTTCGCCGTCAATTATGGATTGATTTCGAAAATTCTTTATTTGTTTGCAAAGGTATACTCTCAAAGTGTACAAAGTCCCCAAGTCAGGATCTGATGAGGGAATCGAGAGAAATCTTCATTTTTCTAATTTCTTCTCGAGGAAACCTACACTAAAGACTATTTAAACAAATTTAAACTAAAAAACTGTAAGATTTTATAATTAATACCGGTATTTAAGTAGAATTTTTCATTTAGTAATATTAAAGCATAAAACAACATTTTAGAATGTTTGTCTATCTATCTGCCCCAATGATTTTGATGAAAGAGTGATATAACACGAAGTCGGCTTTACGAGTCTTTAATAAAAAAATGTTTGAATGAAAGGTAAATTGCGGTTTACTCTTATTTTAGAAGTTACAGGGGGGACTCACAGTTAACCACTTTGAAAGTGTCTTTCGCGCAAATAATTCAGTTTATCAAAAAATAATATAAGAAACCTCAATATCATTTTTGAAAACAATGCACGTATGGGTTTGTTGAAAAAAAAATTCGAGTTTCAGTTTAAAGTATGGGGAACCCCCAAAATGTATTGTTTTTTTTCTATTTTTGTATGAAAATCTTAATACGGTTCACAGAATACATCTATTTACCAAGTTTCAACAATATAGTTCTTATAGTTTCAGAAAAAAGTGGCTGTGACATAGGGACAGACATGACAAATCTATAAGGGTTCAGTTTTTTACTACGGGACCCTAAAAACGAGCTATAATTAAAACATAAGTATTATATAATCAAGAAATTATATTATATTTATAAAAAAAAATAAAAGCCACTCCATAACTTTTTTCATCTCAACTCCATATGAACAGTGAGCCTATTCAAGGTCATTAAATAAATCGTATTATTTCTAAAAACGGATATATTATTGAAAATAGTGATACTTATACATATAATGTAATTTTACTTCTTTTTTGGTGTTTTATAGGATAATTTTTACATGATTTTATAACACGGGAAGGCATTTTTATTAGTGACAAGACGAGCGACCTTGACTCACGAACGACTGTCGATAAAACTAATTGTTTTTTACGTTTTAGATTACTTTTTTTACCAAAGCAGGGCCTATCTATTAACATCCATGCATTTAGTACAAACGCTAAATGTATGTAGGAGTTTAACGTTTAATATCTCCGAAAATACGGTATCAATGTTCTTGAAATTTGGTGTGGCGGGTGGCAAAAATTTAGCACAAGATATATGAATTAGAATTGTGTCGATAGTTCATACCGTAGATGAGATATGATGGTGAGGCTTACAGGGTGAGGTTCATTCCACAAGCCTCACTAAGGAACCCCTGTATCTTGGGAATCTTAAACGCAATATTCTTCAAAATTGGTGTGGCGGGTGGCAATAATTTAGAACAAGATAAATGAATTAGAATTGTGTCGATAGTTCATACCGTTGATGAGATCTGATGGTGAGACTTACAGGGTGAGGTTCATTCCAGAAGCCTCACCAACACCTATGTATATCTCCGAAGATACAGTGGCACAAATTTTAATTTTTTGGCACTAATTATCACAAATTCGGCACTTAATTTTGGTATATTTGGTATCTTTAAACTAGATGGTGAGGCTTACAGGCTGAAGGACACAGTTTCAAGTACTTGAGAAACACGCGAGAAACTTGAACACCTTATGAGTATTATGCATTAGTTAGTACAGGATGTGCTCGTTGCCTTCCATTTGCAGGTAATTAATTATGACTTACTTTCTTCATACACATGCTCGTTTATTTAGTCATATGCAGTATAATGTAAGGCAGTGTAAAAGTAAATGCAGAAAATAGAAATTAAAATGAAATTTATGTATTCAACTAAATTGTTTAAAATTATTATACTTTCGTATGTTTTTCTTTAGTTGCTAGTCCCTAGCTTTGAGAAATTTTCAGATAGATAAAAAGACACAACTAGATGAACAAACAAGTGGACATAAACTTCAATGTTATTAACAGCCAATGATTAGGAGAAAAAAAAGCAGATCGCTCATTGGTAGAGTTTCTGTCAAATATTGGAACTAATATTTTAGTTTAAGAATAGGGTTTAGTGATGAAGGTAAAATAATTCTGACTTGAAATCTTGCGCACAATATACTAGTAAGAAAAGTATTAAATATCGAGAAATTCGCTCATTAGACATTGTAATGTTTTAGTAAGGTTAGTGTAAATATTATTGTTAGTAATAGACAAAACTAAGTAAATTGTCAGCTAAGCCAGCTAAATTTAGGCTATACTCTAATTGTAGTGTGGTTACTGACCACTGAATATGGAGTAAACATTGTGGTTAAAGTGTAGTTCTGCACACGTGACTCGTAAAATAGCGTATTTTTATTCTAACCATTCGGTTACTAAGTTACTGTTTTGTTATTATGTACATATAAAGTTTTGTTACCGAAATAAATATGAGACTACATACGTATAATAAATGCACTTATACACTTTGTAGCTTCATTTATTTTTATTTTGATACATAATTGACCACAGTTATAACTTAATAATAGGAGACACAGAAAAACAATAAAATAAAAATAAGTACTGAAAAGTCCTTTTTTTCTAATAATTACTTAATCCAATCAAATTTTCATGCCTTTTTCTCACAGGGATAGGCAGAGACGCCACTTGCCTTCTAATAAAGGTGTTAAAAAATTTATTAACAATTTTACTAAATATGTATCCATTAATATTTACTAAATATACAGTAAAAATCTCGAACTTGAACAATGTAAAAAATATGTAAATGAATATATATTTAAAATAACCTATGGGTATTAAATAGTATAAATATAATTATAAATAAATCTTTATATTTAAATATAACATACTCTGCGAAAATCATCTTAATTTCAGAACACCATCTACGCAGTGACAACAACGACATTCAACGAAAATTGGTAGTGAAAAGGATCGGCAAGAAGTAATTGGGGTGGAATAGATAATTATCATGCCCATTGGGGCTTGAGCCCCTCTCGTCCCCACAGTAGCAGCTAATGTTAATAATTGAAATTGTGATACTCGCTAGGATTTGCTCATTCCCCTTTCGAGGGCGTCCATTGAGAATTCTAAGTGTGAAATAGTGGTCCCATGACAGACTGTACTACAAATTAAGGGTTCTTTTTACTATTATTGTGTGAAAAGTTGTTAACAAATTACAATATTTTTTGTTAAAAATTCGTGAGTATTTTGTTTTTTAACAAAAAATCATCATATCACATCAACAATGTAGATTTGTAATATTTCAAATAATTAAAAATAGTTAAAAAATTCAAGTAAGTACATAATTATTTAGTTAATAAATAGAAAGCACTGTAAACCCCACTTACACTCTATAATGCTTTTAGATTTATTCTTTCAAGGCTATCTATCGGCTTATCTGATACTCTCAGCAAATAATGCTAAAACGTCACCGACATCAAAAGATAAAGGTCGTAAAACCAATTGCTTACATTTATAAATTTATACAGTTAATCTTACATGGGGTTAAAAGTTAGTCGCACGCAACAGGGACATATTCTACCAACAATAAATCTTACTTTAACTATACCACATTCATTAAAATTTCTTCCAACGTGCGTGCGATAACCTCTCGAAATACCTCTGCGACCGAAAACTTCGACTTATCTCCTCACGTAGTCGGTCGTTACGCTGAAATTATGGCTGTGGTTAAACACATGCTACATTTAGTCGAAAGTTCATGTTACGCTCCACTAACTCCCAACTGTTTGCTGAGAAGATAGAGGTAGATACAGTTGGAATATAGGATCAAACAAAAACCGATGAGCTAATGGAACTAGAATTGTATGAAGTAATAAACATTCAGTGAGAATTTTGTCAAGAAAATACTATTTCTTTCTAAGCTCTTGACAAAATATTGCTGCTGCCTGCCATTTAACTGGTTTTTTTTTTGTGGCTTGACATTATGTTAAGTTGATGTGCAGTCCAAGAATCGAAGCATTTGTTACCACAGTTAAAAACTGCAAGTCTGAAAGTAGAAGTCGCATCCACTATGCCGACATAATTGGAACCGGCAACTTTACAACATTGGAAGCTTATTCACTTAAAGATCAAGAATAAAAGCACTGATTCTGTCAGTATTATACATATTAGATAAAGTCTTTCTTTATTAAAATAGGATATCTTTTTTAACATAATTTCTTAAGCTTTCATAATAAAAAGGAAAATACTATCATAAGAGTGGTAGGCGACAGGCGTGGACGAACGGTTTAGCGATTGGTTTGTTGCGCGTAAAGTCCCGGGTTCGATCCCCGGTCGGAGCAAATATTTGTTTCATAGCTTTTATTTGTAATATTTAATAATATTAAGTATTGCAAATATTTGTTAATAAAAAAAAAAGAGATGGATATTTGCTTCGGGTCTGGTTATCAAAGAGTGGTAGGCAGTGGTACCCAGTCTGCCGATCCGGGGTAGTACCACCACTTACAAGTATACAGACCGTGAAGTGATTTGGTCACGTTTCGGGATCAGCTTGTAAGTTGCCGGTTCCATCTAGGCCGGCATAGTGGATGTGATTGCTGCTCACAGTTATTGAATTGTAGTAGCAGTGACATTCATTCATGGACCACACTTCGGCTTAACATCAAGCGGGGTGCTGTCATATGTCGAGTCACAATAAAAAAAAAAAAAAAAAAAAAAAAAAAAGTAGTGGTACCCAGTCTGCCGATCCGGGGCAGTACAACCACTTACAAGTATACAGACCGTGAAGTGATTGATTAATACGCAAATATTTTAATTTATTATAGCAGTCGCCTTTATTCATGGACTACACTTCAGCGTAACATCATGTGTCCAGACACAATATAAAAATATGTTAAAGAGTAATGATTTGTATTCATAAATATAAAGAGGGATGGATTATAATTCAATAGCAATAATTATTTTTATTGTGACACGACATCTGATGTGGATGGGTGCGTTAAACAAGGCAGGCTCAGGAGGGTGTTTTCCGATCAAATCGAAGACATCCTCAAGAAAGCTGGGTTGCCTAGTGCCCATAACCGTAGAGCTTGTATGAGGAGAATTGTGGATGAATAAAGCGAGGGAGTTGTGTCAGGATCGTGACAAGTGGCGCTCCATTGTCTCTGCCTATCCCCGTGAGAAAGAGGCGTGACAATCTGATGTACATCTGACCTCGACCCGCCTGAATAAGCAAGAGGAGGTCCAAGAGTGACGACGACTGAAAAAACCGAGTTAGTTCACGGCTGCCTCAGTCGCCGTCACTATGCCGGCTAAAGGTGCTAATTAATTAATTAATTAATGACGATTGAAGACAAAAGATGTATATAAAATATACAACAATATTGGCGTACGTTTGTGTCAAATTAATTCGGATAGGCGAACGGATGTGTACAGACTGATATATTCCACGAGGCTTGTAATTAACGAAATAATACGAGACACATATTACGATATTAATTCATGTTGCGCATCAAAGAGAATAAATTGTGCAGTCAATTTAATTGTTCATAGCCTAGTTTTACAATCAACTACAGTAACCTTTTGAAACATATTTTATTTATTAATAAAATCTAGTTTAATAGTTATATATATTAAACGGTTTTTACAAAAATATTAATTAAACTATCAGTACATAAATCGAAAAAAAGTATGTGTTAGAAATAGAAATACAGCAAAGTACAGCAAAACTGCACAAAATGAAAAGCATGAAAAAATTCATTAGAGAAATATTATTATAAAATGATACCTACATACCTATACATATTCTTACCTAATTATTAATCAATATAAGTATTACATTGTATAAAAGTAATAATAGGTTTTTGGCCTCCATTTCCCCCTACAATTGTTTTGTACTAAGAACTATAAAAACGATGAAACACTTAGTTGATTGGAATATAACACAATACAAACATTGTTACCAATAATTATTTATTTGATTGATTGACGAAATTTAATAATATTACTTCTATTAATATTACGCATTACACACGTGATTTTTTAGCTATCCAATTTTCTTTACTGATATATGTTACCTACGTTTCTACATGTATGTCATATCCTTTAAATGTTTAATTTGTTTGGTTTTTCGCTTCTCGGAAACAGTGCGACGTAGCGGCTTGACGACTATGTACCTCTAAATTTATTGTATTTTCACGAAAAAAGTTTAAGAGCGGCAAATTATCTTCGGGAATGTATTTTTTTAAATAATACTATATTCGTTATCTGAGGCATATCATATTATAATAAACGATTTTTACCGATTATTATAACGTCAGTACATGAATTATTTCAAAAAGTATCTATGTATTAGAGATAGTAAGAAAAATACAGCGAAACAGGTGCATAGAAAAGAGCATGTGAAAATAAATTGATTGTAGAGGATCGTTTTCCATTTAGATATGGAAATTTTGGAATTGTATACGAGACCAATGTTACTTACTCATTGGCAACAAATCACTCCAATTGACTTGGGTGCCTTTTTTCTACCGTACCTCTCTCTGGGATGTTCATTTTTGCATTTTCTATTATTCCTGTACCAGTAAGTTATATGCGTGTATATCTAGTATGTCTTGAATACACAAACGTCCGACAAAATTGTTATTATTATTATACTTTATCGTGCTTATTTGTTTATCAAAGAAACATTGGTATTGGCTAGTTGGATTTAAAACTTGATTTTGCTTATAAACATTTTAGAAGTGATAAACAAATAGATGGTGGTCATTTTTTGTCCAGTTCACCACTTTTAAGTGCATAAGGTTTCCTATACTTCCTTTCCTGTGGCTTAACCTAAGATAGTTATTATATATCATATCATTCATTACACATGCAACTTTCGAGGCGATTCCAAAACGCGACTAAGTCGAATCACGGCCTGGGTCGTACTACGGTGGTAGTACTACCCTGGGTCGGCAAACTGGCCTATTGATTACCAATTGTCTGCCTATCACTCTTAGTATATTGCTAAGAGACAGACACTATAACTTGTAAAAGAATCTATTAAACAATCAATCAAATTTTTACGCGTTTTTCCCACAGTGATATGCAGAGAAAGAACAGCGCTATTTGCCGCGATCCTGACACAACTCCCTCGCTTCCCTAACATCCACAATTTTGTTTATACAAGCTCCTACTGTTTTATATTGTCTACAAGTTTTACTGTCTCCAATTTGGTCGATAAACACTCTCATTTAATGCAAAAGAATTTATATAGGTAATAAAAACCCTATAGTTGTAATTGTAGCCATTTTTAAAGTATAAGTCACGAAGTATAAAAATTGTTTAGTGAACTGCTCGCGTGTCTCATGTTAGCGTGCTGCAACATCTGTGGTCGCTGTAAAATTCACCAATAATCGACTTACCGAAGCTTAAGCTGCAACTATAAAGGAATTCCTAATCAGAAAATAACGTTCAAGATTATAAAGTGGGACTTACCGCACGAAATGTCTTTAAATTAATGACTTTCCTTGGAAATTAGAGTCTACTATTTTATTCATTAATTCCATTTGCTTTTAAAGGTTAAAAGAACTATAATTATTTTAAATAATAGTTTTAAAAACGAAAAAGATTTTAATTTAATTGCTTTCTTAATTCAATCAATCAAATTGTCACGCCTCGATAGCCAGAGGAATAGACGCCATTTTCCAAGATCCCGATACTACTCTCTAGCTTCTCTCACCTCCACAATTTTCTTTATGCTGTAGCACTGTAGTTATGGGGCATTTTTTAAAATGTATACATTTTGGGTCACCTTTGAATACACTTAAATTTAATAGTAAAGTTGTTTTTATTCACATTTTAGGACCAGCTTAAAAGGGTAACACAATCAAATGGCAACAGTCACTTAAGATCCAGCAGAACATCAAGCTGTGTTATGATCGGATAGTACTCTGTCAATCTGGGGTAGTAACACTTACAAGTATACAAACCATAAATTGACTTAGTCGCGTTTCGGGATCAGCTTGTAATTTGCCAGTTTCAACAAGGCCGGCATAGTGACTACTATTTATAGTTATTTATCAGTAGTAGCAATCACCTCCATTCATAGAACACACTCTAGCCTCTGTGTATATATAAAGGCGACCGTGGTGTAGTGGCAGTGCAATGGTTACACAAACCGAGAGTACGAGTTCGAAACCACCCACCTATACCACTTCTTTCTATACCACTTAGTATAGAAATGTAAAAAAATAAAATAAAAAATAATAAATAAATATAGGTATCATCTGTTTCTATATGTATAAAATCATTAAATGCTACCAAATATCAAATAAGCAATATTATTATTTAATAATAGAGCGTAATTGCGTCCCCACATTGAAATTATAATTATAATAAATCCTCTTTGATGATTCTACAAATTAAAAATTTAAATTAAATTCTCAATTTTCAATCATTTTCATATTTGAAGGCACCGTGCCGCGCTTACTGTTGTTGCCGAAGTTTTAGCCCCTCCAAGCTTTAATTAGTCTGTCAGATAATTTAGTTAGCGCGCGCTTGTTACTTCGCTGAAGTGGACAGGGTAATGCAGCTTGAGCCTATAATCTAATTATGCGCTGAGACAAATACAAATTAGCATTATTACCTACCTGCTCCATAACACTACAAGTATACAGACTGTGAAGGGACTTAGTCGCGTTGCTAAGTCGCATAGTGGAAGTTACTGCTACTTAGTTACTGAACTGTAGTAGCAGTCACCTCTATTTATTGACCGCACTCCAGCTTAACATCAGGCGGGATGGTGTCATGATATTATTACGAGTCACAATAAAGAATAAAAACGAATGCTCATGAGATATTTGTTATAAAATGTGAATAAAGAAATATTATGATTCAAATAATATTATTTGGATTCCTGAATTCCATATTCCTCGTCCTACCTTCAAGCGTGGAAAAGCACTTCTGGCCGGCATGGTAAAGGCGTATCAGGGGAACCATGAACTGAGTTGGATTTTTTGCTTACACCATCAGGCAAGTCGACGTCAGATGTCAAGTCACAATAAAATAACGAAGTTCAGAAAGACGGGCATAGATCGACTACTGCTTATTTTAATTATTGTGACTTGACATATGACAGCACCCCGCTTGATGTTAAGCCAAAGTGTGGTCCATGAATGAATGTCACTGCTACTACAATTCAATAACTGTGAGTAGCAATCACATCCACTATGCCGGCCTAGTTGGAACCGGCAACTTACAAGCTAATCCCGAAACGCGACCAAATCACTTCACGGTCTGTATACTTGTAAGTGGTGGTACTACCCCGGATCGGCAGACTGCCTACCACTTTTTGATAACCAGACCCGAAGCAAATATTCATCTCTTTTTTTTTAATAACAATTATTTGCAATTTTCAATAGAACTATTAAATATTACAAATAAAAGCTATGAAACAATTATTTGCTGCGACCGGGAATCGAACCCGGGACTTTACGCGCAACAAACCTATCGCTAAACCGTTCGTCCACACCTGTCGTCAATGCTGTCTGCATCTATGACAGTACGCATCTACACATTGATCACTCATCCTAACATCAAGCAGTGTTTTTTTTATTATGACTCGACTTGCCTGATAAGAGAAGGTCCAAGAGTTTCGACGACTGAGAAAACCGATTCAGCTTACGGTCGCCGTCACGGCTCGACTTTTTTAGGGTTATAGAGAGCACTCTACGTGATATAAGAGATCAAGAACGCTGCCTTGTCCTGCGAAATTATATGGCTATAAAATGTAGCAATATAGAAAGAGAAACATAAATCGTTAACCTATAATATATATTTTTATATTCTACTCGATTATTTTAATGAGATCCGATAAGATTTCCTTTCGTGTACGTGATCGTGTTTTACATCAGACCTACACTCGACGGTTCAAAGATAGAGACATTTTTTTCCTATTACCAAACCAAAGAAAATCAATATCGATTTAATTTTAATGATTCAGTATAATTTCCTTTCAGAGTTTCAATTTATTTAATGTTGACTAATGTTTTATTGACATGAACATTTTTAACTAAAAAAAATAATAGCAATAAATCTCACTCTCGGTTTATTAACGAAGAATTTTCCGAAGAGCTTGTTCCTACCTTAGCTTTTCACAACCGTGATACCCGTACAGCTCGGGGGAAGTATCCGTATTCTGTCGTCTGAATCGGCAGTCGAACTAATTGTTGGTGCGTCGTTTCTTTGTAGAACAATTAACAAGTAGAATTCTTCTCAGCCCTTGTGTTCTCCCCATCCTATAATCTGAAGTCCTTTAAGCGATGCGTGAAGAAACAACGATGTAACTGAGGCAGCCGTGGACTAAGAAGGATTTTTTTCAGACGATGGCACTCTTGGACGTTGATCATGCTTGATAGTAATGTCGAGTCACAATAAAATTAATCTATTTACAGTTGCATCTTGTCGTTCGAAATGGCGTTCTAAGGAGCCTATGCTCAGCAGTGGACGCCTTCTGGCTGATGATGATGAATTACAGTTTGGATCCATTAAGCGAAGCGCGAAGACCTTTCACTGACACATTAAGGACAGTTGGGACAACCGTGAAATTAATCGTTTTTAGTCGTCGGCGCTCTTGGACCTTCAGGGAGGTCGAGATGTCGCGTCTTAATCAACTATTTCGAGAAGTCACATTTAGCGAGATCATCATCATCAATAGTCATGCTATAATTCTTACAGGAACAGGCAGAGACAACGGAACGCCACTTTCAACGATCCTGGCAGAACAGAAAGATAATTGTATAACCATTGACAATGGTAGCAATTTAATCAAATTGTCAAGCCTCAATTATTTTTTTATTGTGACTCGACTTGTGCAATTAAAATGCAATGAGAGTTCCAAGAGCGCCGACAACTAAAAAACTACTATTTCAAGTGTACAGACTGTAAAGTGACTTAGTCGCGTTTCGGAATCAGCTTGAAATTGAAAGTTGTCGGCGTCAACTAGTCGATGCGACTGCTACTTACAGTTGTTTAAGGAGTGGAAGGAGTTATAAAGCGTACTCCAACTTAACATCATTCAGGAAGTTGTTGGGCCACAATAAAACATATTCTAACAATTATTTCATGGTTATTTGTTAATTCATGCTTTAGGTATTTAAGTGTAATTATATAAATGGGCTAGTAATTTTATAAATGAAACAAAATTATCGTTTTTAAAAATGTTTTATTTTTCCTTTTACCGGAAAGTAATTACAGACTTTTAAAAATCTTATACTATAATTTATTTACAAATTGATATTACTTTAATTTTACTTCCATTAAATTGTTATTATATATATAACATTGGTTATTTACTAGCTTACATATACAGTTCTTGAACGTTTACCTATTTTTACATACTATATCACATTTTTTCATTTTTATATCTATTAATATTCCTCTACAATGTATTTAGTTAATAAAGGACAATAACCTAAATATATAAAACAGTAAAGTGTTACTTAATTTATATCTAGATTTATATACAAAATTTAAGATCATTTTTACATAATATATAAATCGTGCTATTATTTACAAATTTCTCTAATTTGTGTTAGGTATATAATTTCTTGTATAAATATATTTAAAAAATGAATAATGAATTGTTAGCAGAGTTTAAAATTTCTTTATTTTTATTATTTAACAATTTAAAAATGTAAGAATAATATTTATATTGCGTATTGAAATTAACAAATAAAACGTATTGTAATAAATTAAACAAAACCAGTCCAATTGTTTCATTTAACAATAGCTCCAATTTCGAGTAAAATTATGAAATAATTTATAAACAATTTAATCTTAAAATCGTATTGTCAAGCATTTTATATACAGTTAGATATGTGATTTTATTAAGCAAATAAATTGTTGCAATAATATATACCACATATATAGTATCTAAGATACTTCAAAATTCATAGTCTTGTATTTGAAAGCTTTAATTCTGTTCGCAGTAAGATACAAAGAAAGGAATGACAATCATTGAATATTTATCTATTACGTGTTATTAAAAATCCCACACTTCTTGAAAATCTGATAAAAATGGCGTACTCAAAGGGAGGCACTTTAGCCAAAATCAGTCTTTGTTCTATTTTACATTGTTCAAAAACAAAACAGTTCACATATTATTTCACACACAACCAAATCTTTATTTTATTCACGAGCATCCGAGATACAACAACATGTCCTTGAGGTTACCACACATATATGAGGTTAAACTGTTGTCTCTGGTTGTTCTAGAGTGTGTCAACAGAAACCGTCCTTGAGATCAGGATATCCGAGATCAGGCATTCCTCTTCTAGAGCCGTTGCCTCTAGAGTTGTCAACACGAACGCTCCTAGCCCCTCGACCCAAACTAGCGTATCTTGTGTCAGCCAACTTGTCACGTTGAGCCACTTCATCGTAATACCTCGCATCATTTATCCCTGCGCAGTACTTTTGGCTTAAACTGTACTTATCTATAGTAGCATACTTTTGAACGGTAGCATATTGTCGTGATGGCTCTGGCACTCCATTTGTTTTAGCTCTATCGTATGGTCGCTCCTCGGGTTGTAAAGCTCCGTCCAACCTTGCTTTAAAGTCTGTGTCTTTCTTTTTACGTCTTTTGCAAAGGCAAAGAGCGATTGAGATAGCACATACGAGTAATACTCCGCCTGATAGTGCAGCGAGATAAGGAATTGTAAATATTATTCTAATGGAACAATTCGAATCTTCTTCGTCGTACCCTGAGGGACAGTGTGGGCTGCCATCGCACCATAAGGCAACCGGAATACAAGCGTTTAATTCGGGACAGCTATAACAATAATAATAATAAATAAGTCAATAAATAAATCAAATTCTCACGCTTTTTTCCCATAGGTATAGGCAGAGACAATGGAGCGCCACTTGCCACGATCCTGACACAACTCCCTTGCTTCCCTCACACATACAATGCATACATGCCTCGTTTAACGCATACATCTACATCAGATTTATAAATTCCTTTAGTCAATCTACTTTAAAAATAATAATAAATTCATATAATATGTCTTACCTGTACGGGCAATCAATTGGTAAGGATCCTGATAGCGGAGTAGATTCAGTTGGATCAATTTCGAATGATGGTTTTTTAATGACTTCTATCCATTTAATAGAATAATCAGCGGGTTCATGTTGAAGAAAATCTATTACAAAACTTCGTGCATGTGGACGTAGTGTTGATTCTAATGGAACTTGAGCTGATTTCCATCCAGGCGAGAACATTTCAATTGAACTCGTGCCGTCAGGGCATATTTCGAGTGGTTTCAATGTGTCACGAGCTTCGTATATGAATAAACGATTAGGAGTAGGACAGAATGGCGATGTTGACCTAATCTCATATCCTGGTACTTTGAAATATAAATAGCGACCTTGAGTAGGTGTAACTTCATCCCCTCCAGGTTCAATTAACCATGGTCTATGAACACAAGCAACTTCAGCCCTAACACTTTCTGAAATTACGTTTCTATCACCCATTACATCGCTATTGAACGTTTCATGTCTCTTATCAAAAAGTCTTATCTCACCACTGCTACCCCTTAATCGTCTCTTCCCCCAACCATTTGAACAAACTGTTTCATCGCCTGGCCCACTAGAAACAAATTTATATTCTCCTTCAAAAGCGAAGTCATCATAGTCTTCTGTAATATTCATCATTGTTACAGTAAAGTTTATTTCCACAACAGGTGCTGTTAATGTATGGATATTCAATGGCTCAGAGCGGTTAGTACACAAACAATCCCTTCTTATGGGTACTCCTTCCCACGGATATTCTGTAATGATTACTTGAGCAAAACCTTCTCCCCCAACAGTTCGTTTTACTGGTCTATCACATTTCCACCGCCCTGTTCTAGAATCTTTGTGTGTACTACATCGTTTGTTACCAAAGTAAGTGCTCGTAAAAGTCAGTTGCACTCTCTCGCCTTGTTTTGCTTCGAATCTGTAAAAATTCGATCACGTCAAAGTCGTATAAATTTGCTATAAAAATGTATAAATAAGATTTTTTTATTTACCTTAATAAACATGTTAAATTTTGAGCACCACCTCTCCCGTAGTAGAATATAGCACGAGGTGCTTGAAATCGTCCGGAATATGTTTGAATGGATCGGAACACTCGATCACAGGCAGAGTGGGAGCCGGCCATCGGTTGTCCCTGTTCACTGACGTCAACGAATTCGTAGCGAAGCAAGAACGATACAGGATAAAGTGCTGACCCCTGCCTTAACTCCTGCAACAACACATTTTCTTTGTGTTTCCGTTTTATGATTAACCTTTATTCTACTCGTAATAGTAGAAAATGTTGAAAGTTACTCCTAATAAGTATGTACATAAGACATGTATAGTGTAGTAAAACTTCAAATATTTAGTTAGGAACTTGCTTCAGTCGTCCCCTCTGTAGAATTTAATATTGAATAATAAAGCAGTTCCCAACTTGTGACTTTAACTACTTGCTTAAGGCTTGTTCCCTATATTAACTTTCGTTTTAGTATATACTTGTTTAGAATACTAATTAGTATAGTGGACAAGTTAAAAGTTACAGAGCTAAAGTTTAAAATTCTCTGTTTAATTTAAAAATTACTTACAAAAAGAATGTTTGACAGTGACTTATAAATTTGTAAATTGTATCTGCTCGAAACGAACGCATTCCATCACGGGAACCTATTCCGCTTAAAACGAAGCTAGCTGGCACGTGCCGTCTGCATTATTCACTGTGGCAAATGCAATGCCCTGTGCTCTGTGAGCGCGTGACTTATCTACCCTGCTAGCGATGAATGCACCACTACAGAAAAATGCAACCAACACTGAGCATACAACTGCCACTCTATGCATACGTGACGAATGGCGTAACACAGAGCAAATTGCATCTGAATTAAATACTTTGTTGACCGTATATTTATTAGCTTGTGAACTTTACGATTGCTTAAACAAAGTTAGTGAGGTCAACCTCTTGACGCAAAAGTAAGCAAAGTAATTCCCTTTGCTGAAAGTGGGTCGGAGGAGTCGTATTATTTAAATTTTCTCTCTAAAGGTAACGAGCTTAATTTAATTATGCATTACCTACGAGGTGATAATTAAAAGCTAATTTAAAATTACATAATGTTTTCATTATTATTCTTACCTGAAGAATAGTAAGCGCTGGTCCAGTGGTAATATAGCTTTCTGATGGTGCGCAGGGACGAGTGGCTCTCGTAGCGTTTGACAAGAGTGCATGATCACACAAGCGAGGAGATTCTTCACGGCAAAATGAACCCAATAGACCATTGTTTTCGGCGCCGGATATTTCAATCTGTTTAAAAGCACATTGCAATTCCAGTTTAGAATACGTATAACAAACAAAATGCTACTTTAAATGCGTATTGTAATAAAACAAATTATATTCGTGAAACGGTATGCAAATACGTGTGGTGAATTTCGTGATATTAGCAACAAACTGCAATCAGCTGTCTACTGTAACAGCGTAAGCTAATGCAGTGTATTTAATATTAACAGCTTTATGGCAGCACACATGACGGCCTATTTACAACACGAATTTGAATGGAACGCCGCAATGCTGCACCAACTACTACATTACTTCGTAAAAGTACTCAGACACATTAAAGAAAATTAATGTTTTACTCTCGACGTCAAGTAGGGGAGGTACCAGTAGTTGGCAAAGTGAAATGGCACGAATAAAAGCGGTGAGAACGCTATCCAATTTTATATCGCTTCTATATTTGTATCTGAACATTAATTCTTCCGCAGTGCGAAAGTTTCCTGTTTTTACGGCTCTGCTCCTGCACATTTCGACGAATATAACTTACGTACAACTACAACTTTAGAACATACGTCTATTTTTTTTTCCAAAATACTACATGTATTTCTTAAATTTTCATTAATATTCATAAGTAAGATACTATAATAAAATAATTAGATAGTGAGCTTTTATGTATGTATCTAAATATGTAAGTATAGTTTAGGTGCCGTTGGTCACCAATTTGATGCCTCCAATTCCATAAAAATAGGCAAAAACAGCAAAGCGCCTTTTGTCACGATCCCGACACAACACTTGAAAATTTACATCCAACATTTTTTATGTACAAATATGTTTTTTTTATTTTTTTAAGTATTAGAAATTGTTGCTTAGACCGGAGTTCGAAATTGGGACTTACCGAGTAGGGAAATCACTTCTAAACAGTGGGATACTCGGATCGCCAAAAATAATTAATACGAAGTTCAAAAGCTGGTTCTAAAGTATGATATATTTATAATATATATTTGATATAGGCAAATTACCATAGTTAGCCTTAGTTAGTTACTTACTAATATACACATAAATATAAAATGTTGACTATTAATTACCAATATCCGATATCCTAGCAACTTTAACGATTTTTACATTCAAAGTTCAAGTTAGGTGAAGTTTAATAATTTTGGTTTTATTAGTTATGATTAAAAAAGTATTTATTTATATGTCGTTTTAACTACAACATACCTTCCCATCTAAATCTGCATCGGGAGCCGCTCCATCCCAAATAGTGAGCTGAGAGGAGCAATCTTTTTGTTGATCGAATCCCGCTGGTTCTGTGCCAGCTGAATGATATTTTACAAATGATACCCAAACAATTTCATTAGGACGTCCCTAAAAAAAATAGTTTTGTAGATTATGTGTTTACCTAATTTTAAGTGTATAAGAAATTCGGAACTTTACTAATTCGGAAACAAGCTTCAGAGCTATATTAGTTTAGCAAACCGAATATGAGGCAATCTAAATGAGTTAGTTGATTCTAAATTTAGTTCAGTTCGTTCTAAAATAAACCAAACTGTATTATTACTATATTATCATGTACGAGATATTTTAGTAGGCTGCAATTAGGAATAATTTAACCAAATTATGAATAAATTGTTTCCCTTGGACATTATTTGCTCGTAAAATTTAGTAAAAATCAATGCTCGTTTTTATTTTAAAAATATCAAACCTTCACCTCTTTGTCTCTTCGAATTGTACACTAAAATAATATAATAATTTTAGTGTACAATTCGCTCTGATCTTGTACAACGAAAATAAAAGAAACCTGTATAAATAGAACAAATAGCATGAATACATAGCAAAATCTTATACATTACAAAGGTATTCAATTTAAAGGAAACTTACTTGGAAATAATATACACATGACGTGTTGGGTGGTAGTGAGTGTCGAGGGTTTCGTAGAACTCCACTTGTTTTATCCGACGAGCGAAGAACAAAGCGACATCTACCGTCAGTGCGTACATAGGAATGAGAGTCCTTATCTACATACAAAACCTATGAATATAAAAAGAGAAATGAGGCAATAAAATACTTATTTCATGCTACCATATCACAAGCAAAAACAATGCTTTCTTTAATTTTTTATGAACATTATAAGCATCCACAGCGTAGTGTTTGAAATAGTGTTTTTTGTTTAATCGATTCTAGCTATTTTGAAACAAAACCTAAAGCGTCGAAGCGAATGGAAGTGAACGTTTGGACAGGTCGGTACTGAACAACGTCACTGTAAAATGTAAGACGGCAAAATAAAGTAATGTTTTTTTTTTAAATATATTAAAATTCGGTATCAGAAAAAATCTTACTTGAACTTCTAATTCAAATCCCGGCAAATAACTTAATGGGACCGGATGAAATGGATTATCGTATGGAGATGTGTGAAATTCTAATAGCATGTTAGGTCCTCTGCTAATGATGTCCGGAACAGCGTCCCCGCCGCACAATCGAACTAGGACAGGCGAATCTCTCGTAGCTCCATCCCAAACGGTTAAGTAATCCTGCACTACATTGCATTGATCCCAAATCCTAAAACAGACGCGCAATAATAATAAAACTCCACATTAGAACTGTTAGTAGGAATATTCGGATTAAAAAATATAACAATCTTACTTTAAAACTCGTTGGCTGCGATCATATTTCACTATCTGGTCTTTGATATGTATTTTATGGCTGTTTGTTTGTCTAACTGCTAGTAACACATGTTTGTCTGCTGGTATCTGTGTAAAATAACGATATTTTAAAAGACGCCATTGCTAATGAGTTTAACACTTAGTGAACTATGTGCTGTACCTTATTATGTTGAATGCGGTATGTGCAGGTAGCATTACGTGGGTATACTCCGGGAAAGTTTGGCGATTGTATGCGGCAAGCTCGCAGGTCGCAATCACTCAAGATGCGGTCGCAATACGTGCCCGACACCCGTTCTCCGCGCCACGCTCCCACGGTCGCGTTACCGTACCGCAACCGCGCTTCGCTACGTCTTAGAAACTTGTATGCTAACTTGAAGTCGAAATTGTAGCCCACGCCCTGTGAATTTGGTTCCTCAATTTAGAGTATATAATATGAATTGTTAGGACTTAAACCACATAACAAGCTCAAGTGTTTTACTGACTGTGTTCCGCAGTACAATAGAAATTTGTATCTGCTTTGTGTACATTTACAAGACAAATAGGTTCATTAATAATGCGTGACAAAAGGTCATATGAGTAAAATTAATATCCTGACATAATAATAACCTTTATTAAATTGGAGACTATGTAGTAATAACAGTCATTATTGTAATTGCGAGATAAAGCGCGCTTAAGGGTTAAACCTCGGGAGAACGCGTGGGCACCCCATATTCGTTGCTTAATTAATTGATCGAAAGTTCAACCCTTGGTGCACATAATACGGCTGCTAACAGCAGATAAAGGAAAGGCAGCGAACCGTTAAAAGCGGGCTGATGTGAAATATTAGTCAAGTCACAAGCGAAAACACGACGTAGTTAGTTACGTCATGTCAGTTAAACAAAGGGCTGACTTAGTGAGAGGCTCATAATGAAGATAAATACCTTTGTTAATTTTATTCGGATAAACTAAGTGATATGTGAAACGTATGTGAGGCTTCGCTGGCGTATTATATCAAATGGAATTGTTGTGAAAGATAATGTTTGTTTATATTAACTTGTTTAAACGGAAATTTCATACACAATTTATCTGTTAGGTTTCTAAATGGAATATAAATATTACATTGTATTACTGTAAGCAACCAGTTTTGGAGCAAACATTTATTTACCTGCTGACTCAATCTGTCTAGTCTTAGAGTCATGTTAATGGATTCTGATTCACTAAAGTACACCGTGTATCCCCATGCGGAGCCACACCATTGTCCCGTGGGTGGGGACGGGCTCTTTTCAACTATGGTCATGTGTCCATCCGGACATCCGTCAGTAGTAAATGATACGAATTTACCAACGGTAAATGTATCAAATGTTAGCTGAAAATGAAACTATGGTCAGAAACATATCAAGTATCTTACAATACAAGCATTATACAATACTTGTATAATACTTGAATATAGCCTATATTTATTCATGATAAGTGCTCCAGGTCTCCAGGTCCAGGTCGTGGGTATAAGTCTTAGGTTAACCTATGGAATTTGGCAGATACATAATACATTTCTAAAGGACAGGCTGTGTTAAAGGCATATTCATCAATAAGGCGACCGAGGTGTAGTGGCAGTGCAATGGTTACAGAAACCAAGAGCACGGGTTTAAAACCACTCACAGGTACCAATGTATCTTTGATATATTTACTTTGGTTATCATATTTCTGTGATACAAGCACTTTAGTAGCTTAATATAGAAATGTATAACAAATGAAAAAAAACGTAAACTATGTAAAACATCCATGATTTATAATACAAGTACATTTAACAGCTTTGAATACAAAGGTAATTAAAAATAATTAAACACATTTAAAGCAAAGTATATGGCTTAAATTTAGATGTCCAATACCCTATTTATACAATACATTAAAAGGGTCAGCAAGCATAATAATAAAAAGCCCTTACAAAATGCACCAACAAAGACACTTAATCTGATTAGATTTAATCGAGGACATGCGCATAAGTAGGGTGAATAAATATGTAAATTCGCCATACCTGAATGATATCTCCGTAATTGCCTCCCAGAGCGGTAAAATTGAGATAGCATATGAATGGTAAATGCTCCTCCCTGGGTCTTCTAACTTCGAGTTCATATGTTCGACCCACGTCCCCCATGTATGTTCTGTTGCACGCTACAATTTAAATAATAAATATTAATACCTATTCTAGATAAATCTATATCAATTGTATAGTGTATAGTTTAAAAAAGGTAATAAAATAGTATCATGGAAAGAATGAGTAAAATTTAAACAAGACAGGCCCAGGAGAGTGTTCGCCGACCAACTCAAGAAAGGTAGGTTGCCTAGTGCCCATAACCATAGAGCTTGTATGCAGAGAATTGTGAATGTGAAGGAAGCGAGGGAGTTGTGTCAGGATCGTGGCAAGTGGCGCTCCATTCTCTGCCTACCCCTGTGGGAAAAACGGCGTGAAAATTTGATTGATTGATTGTTTGAATAAAATAGTAACTATCAAGTTGGTCCTAAAACGCGACTGAGCTACTTCACAATTTGTAAAGTTACTTGAAAGTGGTGGTACTACCCCGGGTCGGCAGACTGGGCAAATGACTACCTATTGTCAATAAGTTTTCTTATATTATGGTATGTATATTAGTATAGGCATAAAATATAGCTTTTATTTATTAATTTTTACACTCAGATGATTCTGGCCACTCGTTGCAAATTATAATAGATACGTCATTACACAACCAAAGCTCTTGCGCGCAGGAATATATCATTTGTATAAGAAGCAATGAAATATCAAAGTAGATATTTGTATCTTAAAGGACATAAATACAACAAACGTAATATTGTAGTTATAGTGTAAGGTTAAGTCATACTATAATAATAAGTAATATGGTTTACGAATAGTTTAAACACATCTACTCAATTATTTTCCAAGCTCTCAGATCTCAGTTAGTACGTTCGTTCGTGCATCGTTCATTGATCAATAATCAATCATGCGTAATTTGGTAAAAGCAGACTTGACGTGCGAACGAAAAAAGGCGAAGCGCAGTCTTTCTCCGTGTGCGCTTATTATACTCGTATTCCTTCCTAAGCGGAATCCTAGGCATATTAATTTATTTTTTTCCTTTATTGCACCAAAATAATAAAATAGGTACATAGGCGAGTTTAATGCCTGTTAGGCATTTTCCAACAACTGACCTTTGGGATTATGAGACATTATGGGCTGGGTGCAAATATACTACAATTACATAAACTACATACAAGTATCACAAGTATATATATACATATATGTAGGTACAAATAAACATACGTAAACATACTAATTATATTTTGTGCCAAAATATTTAATATGAACTAGATAAGACTTCTGTTCATCAAGAAACAAGTTAGTCTTTTTTTGTTGCTGTAGTTTCGTTAATTTATATTTGTTGCTCAGATACTTTTCTTGGTTAATATATTGTTTGCGTAAGAAAATAAATAACTATTGCTATAAACATAATACAATGCATTATAATAGGAGCAATAAGCATAACTGAAATACAGTATATATAAAAAATACGCTACCTGTATTGTTAATCCTTTCAACGAAAAAAATAAGGAAATGAGAAGGAAAAAGATCTGAACAAAAAAGTTCCATACAATAGGGAGCGGTCGTATTTTCACAATCTTTTTCAAAAACGCCTTTTGTCTGTTCTGACAGTACATTACAGAGCATAAGTGTTCACTTCGCAGCTGAATTTCATTGTTTAGTATTTTTTTCATGTATGGTATTGTTTTAACAAAAGGAATTATGTTAAAGAATTCTTGTGAGCTTTATTTTCCTGTTGCCGTGTTTGGGATGACATTGTTAGTTCAAGTTACTCAGAAACTTTTTGTTAACTATCAACATTACTCACATGTATGGTAATTTTGGACTGTCTTCTTTAAAAATCTAGCATATATCATTACGCGTTTTATTATGGTGTCAAAATTTAAAAATATCATATCTCTGGCCGGCATAGTGACTACTATTGCGGCAACTAGAATTGGGTTTTTAGTAGTCGGTGCTTTTAAAATTGCTTGTCACTATTCTTAATAAATAACTGTAAATTAAAGTAAAAAAATGTAAAATAGTGATAATAAATGTTAAATTTTAAATGTAATGTTAAAAAAAAGTAATGTAACAGTAAAATAAAATGTTATATAGTGACAAATGGTATCGCCAGACAATTAAGGTTAACTAAACCTTAAAATCCGTCTCCATTTGAAAATATGTACGATGTTTTTTACATTTTACGTCTTTTTTACGTTTTATTATTAATCGCGTCGTATAATTTGATAGTTTATTACTAAAAGTAATTATAAGTGTATATTAAATGACTTATGGTCACATCACATTTCTCATATTTTCACGATAAAAACTGAACGTTTTACGAGCGCAGGTTTTCCAGCGATAACTTTATAGCGGTTTTATAAAACAGTAAAAGTTTGCCTCACAGCACAACGTAGTAACCAGCATCATATAAATTTATTAAAAGAGAAACAACATTGAAACAACTCGATATTTGTAGACAAATTAACTTAGTAAAGAATTTCTTTTTAATTACGGGATTTTTTATGACTTTTGTAAATATAGTACGTTTTAAAAAACCTACTTATCTCTTATATCTTTCCAACAATATCTTCCCTGATTAATGCTCTGCGGACGAACGGAAGCATGGACTCACACGCAAAGTAATAATGCTTGACGGTATGTACACTTGAAAGCATACTTAAGTTAGTAAATTTAATTATGTATTATTGTACTAAAGCCTTAACACGGTCTTCATTTTTTATAAGTATGATAAATTCTTTCATTACTGGGGACAGTGAGATGTATTCTTCTGTTGCCACCTTATCTCTCTCTCTCTCTCTCTCTCTCTGTCTCCGAATGAGTGTGTATGTTAGAGATTATGATAAAGTCTTCTTTGTACTAGTCCTCAATTACTTCAATTTTCTTTTATCTTTGCTTATGAAATAAACGAGGCAGTTGGGACGAAAGTTACTTTATTCTTAATAATAAATAAAATCAATCAATCAATGTAGTCATTAAATATTTTCCCAGCGTTCTGGTAAAAGCATAAAACAACAGAAATAAAGGGTCTGATCTTTTTTCGCAACACACGACGTTAAACACGACGGGAAGGTAATTACGACGCCTCTCGTAGACGCCATTAAACTTTAAATTTTTCTCTGTACCAAACGGGGACAAAGCACTTGTGCAAACGTCAACATGGTGGTATCAATGTATTACTGATTAGTAAGTAATATTTAAACGTGTTGTAATTAATAATTATATGTATTAAATTGACCAAATTGTGTAAAAGGAAGGACGTTCATGTTATTGACCTCAAACGTCAATAATATGGTGCTGATCTAAATATATTTCATAATAAAACTCAGGTAAAACTCAATTCATAAAACGAAGTAAAAACATTATTTTTTCATTATTATTATTTTCTTATTTTACATTTCTATACTAAGCTACTAAAGTGCTTGTATCATAGAAACAGAACAACCAAAATACATATATCAAAGATACATTGGTACTGGTGAGTGGTCGTCTCTCGGCCTGCATAACCATTATGGCTACTCAATTACAGCAAGGCCCAAAGTTAGGCTGAAGTGCGGTCCATATATGGAGGCTACTATTACTATACTAAAGCAGACACATCCAGTATGCCGGCGTACTTGGAACCACCAACTTTAAAGCTGACCACGAAACGCCACTGAGTACTTCACGGTCTGTCAATTTGAAAGTGTTAATCCTACCCCGGGTGGGCATACTTTGCAAACGGCCAATGTCTAGCTACCACTCTTGAATGCCTAGACCCAAAGCAGTATCTGCCTCATTTTGTATTATTTAAAACATATAATTTCCAACAAGAATTGATGAGTCCCACTAATTTGACGTGAAATAGCTTTGGAGCTATCATGTGGAGTAGGTACGTAGGCTAAAATGCAGCTGGTGTTCGTCGACACACAAGGACTTGTGTTTGTTTTGTTAATTATGTGCAAACTACAGATATCTGTCGCGTTCGAAATATACATCCTGTATGTTTTGCTCAGTGAGTACACTACATGAATTCATATTGCTAAAAGATGTAATTTTCCACTGTTTCGTGGATTTCATTTATATTTTTGAGTTTATTTCCTCATAGTACTCGTTAAAATTGTTCTTTATTTATTTATTGCAGTAATAAAAGTATAGAATTGGTGGTCAACTCGCTTCTCTCACATCCACAATTCTTTTTTTACAAGCTCTACGGTTATAGCCACTAGGCAACCCAACTATCTTGAGGATGTCTCCGATTTGGTCGAAAAACACCCACCTGGGTCTGCCTCGTTTAACGCATCCATCCACATCAGATTTATAAATTCCTTTCGTCAATCTACTTTCACTCATCATTTCCACTATCCCCTGTATAATAACTTACATAATACATTAAGAATTAATAGTAATTCATGAAACAATTAAGTATTCGTGACGAATTATACTTAAGTATACGAAACATTAAACTCAACACCTTATTAAACCGGACGTGGCTTTTTTGTTAATTGTGGCGATATTTCGGGATAATAGCCATCTACGGTGGAACGTTAAAAGCGAACGCTCGTTTTCTGGCACCACTGTAATTAAAGACGGTTTATCGTGTGAACGTGGAAATGGTAAAGCACAGATCACATAACTCTAGACGTATTACATTAGTAAGTACATGATGCAAAGTGATCGCTAATACGAGTAGAACTGATAAAAAATTCTGTTACAGATTGAAAATAAACCTTGGACAATATTTTTAGTATTATCCAATGCCATGTAATACTACTTATTTATTAATTAAATTAAAATATATAAAGTAATAGGCGTTTGTGGACTATGAAAAAGCCTTCGATTCAATCGAGACCTGGGCAGTATTGCAGTCCCTTCAGCGATATCATATTGACTATAGGTATATCGAAGTGTTGAAGTGTTTGTATAAAAACGCCACTATGTCGATCCGGTTACAGGATGAGAGCACAAGACCAATCCAGTTGCAGAAAGGCGTGAAACAGGGAGATGTCATCTCTCCGAAACTGTTCACGAATGCACTGGAGGACGTTTTCAAGCTCTTGGACTGGAACCTTCGTTTTGCCGATGATATAGTCATTATGGCCGAGTCGCTGGAGAACCTCAATTATATGCTCAGCGACCTGGGTAACGTTTCCCAACAGGTGGGTCTTAAAATAAACATGGACAAGACGAAAATCATGTCCAATATCCATGTCGTGCCCATACTAGTAGTCGTTGGGAACGATACTCTCGAAGTTTTTGACCACTATAATTACCTTGGCCACATTGTTCAGTTAGGTAGGTCCAACTTCGGCAAAGAGGTCGCTCGAAGAATCCAACTCGGATGGGCGGCGTTCGGGAAATCGCGTCATATCTTCTCGTCAAACATTCCGCAGTGCCTGAAGACAAGGGTCTTCGGCCAATGTGTGTTGCCTGTGATGACATATGGCACTGAGACGTGGCCCTTAAATGTTGGCCTATTGGAAAGGCTCAGAGTCGCTCAGCGGGCAATGGAGAGAGCTATGCTTGGTGTTTCTTTGCGCGATAGAATCCGGAACGAGGATATTCGCCAAAGAACCAAAGTTACCGATATATCTCGCAGGATTCTCAAGCTGAAGTGGCAATGGGCTGGCCACATCGCTCGAAGAACAGATAACCGATGGGGAAGAAAGGTTCTAGAGTGGAGACCACGAACCGGAAGACGCAGTGTAGGTAGGCCTCCCACTAGGTGGACTGACGACATAGTGAAAGTCGCGGGGAACCGGTGGATGCAACTGGCATCTTGTCGTTCGGAATGGCGTTCTAAGGGGGAGGCCTATGTTCAGCAGTGGACGCCTTTTGGCTGATGATGAAAGTAATAGGTGCGAATTAATGCGATTAAAGCTATACCATTAAACTTCGACTACTGGCATTGTGTAGCCTACGTGCTCAAGTCGAAACTTTAAAGAATCGATCTTATCTTTTCAGCATGCAGTTCCTTTCATGAACCGATATGCGCGTGTAATATATTTTTAATAATTTGTCATTATCAATCAAATTGTCACGCCATTCTCCAGAGATACGCAGAGACAATGGAGCGCCACTTGCCACGTTACAGGCACAACTCCCTCGCTTGAGGATGTCTCCGATTCGGGCGGGAAACACCCTCCTGGGTCTGCCTCGTTTAACGCATCTATCCACATCAGATTTATAAATTTCTTATTACAAGTAGTCACTCATCCTTTTCATGTCTAAACCATTAAAGCATTTCTTTGTCAATCCTTGTCACTACATCTTCTTTTAAACCACATCTATGTTAATTTAAAAATGTGCCTTTTTCTTTCTAATACTAATTTTCTATTCTAATTTCGATCGCGAATACACAATACACTCGCACCTATAAGCTCTCTAGGTGTATGTAGTCTATGTGGTTAGGTTTTGGGGTCAAGATGTAAAAGGGCACACATGCATAAGGATTAAGTTTGCATTTTTTTTTATATTTATGCCTTGTTTAAGTTACGAGTACGTGTTACTTTCGCATAGTAATTTAGTATTTATATGACTTCATAAATTACATAAATGTCCAGTATAAACTTTTAAGAGATATGTTACATGATTTAATGTCCGTAACTGTTAACTATAAAGCATATAGAAAATAGTGTTTTTTTATATTGTGACTCGACAAATGCAGCATCCTGTTTGATAATAAATTAGAGTGCTGTCCATACATGGAGGTGACTGCTACTTACAGTTAAATAACTATAAGAATCAGAAAGTAACGCTCTGTTGAATTAATTAGTTGGTAGTCATATGCCCAGTCTACCAACCCGGGGTACAGAAGTATGAAGCGACTCAATCGAGTTTCGGGATCAGCTTGTAAATTACAAGCCCGTTTCAACTAAGCCGGCATAGTGGGTGGACTGCTACTTTCAGTTATTTAATTGAAGTAGCAGTTGCCTCCATTCACGGCCTGCATCCCAGTTTAGAATCAGACGGGGTGCTGTCATATATCGTTACAATAATAAAGAAATAACGTTTAAAAATAATTATGGATAATTACCAAGCTATAATACATTTAGGAGTGTGTGTTCAAGAGAATTACGCCCTCAATGAGCTTGTTCTCTCCCGGGAGACGAGAAATTGTGGAAACTGAGTGTAATCTAGTTCTTTCAATCTCCTTTGTGCGGACATCTTTGAGATCTTTTGTGTAAGACAATTATCGTCCCGGACGTTTCTAGCATAAAAACGTATTCCACGATAGAATTGAATAAAGCCACTTTGTAAACACAAAGCGAAAGGAAACGATTTTGTTTGATCCTATAAAATTACCTATCTATGTTCTGGCATCTAGTTAATTATTCATGTCAGCATTATTCGTAAAATTTAGTAATATAATACTAAATTTAAATTTAATACTAAAAAAGTATATGTAGATAAGAAATTAAAGTAATTACCTGGGTAGATATAGTTTTTCACAAATAAAATAAATAGATATTTGGTCTATTCCAATATAGTATTATAAGTTACAAATTTGTAATGAAGAATTTCAAGTGCACTTCGGTCGCGCACAATAGTAAATTAAATCTAACGCTAAATTTTTTTAATAATAATTTCGCAGTACCCTTTAGAATTGTAGATAAACCTTTTGAATAGTAATTAAATGCTAAACGCAAGAAAATTGCGTGCAAGTTCAATTTATTTTAAATATTAAAATAATTATTTAAGAAATGTTCAAATACGAGTATATATAGTACTTTAGTCTCGAAGAAAATTTAAATTTTATTTGTAGAAATTCTTGTAGAGACATCTAAGACAATGTCAAAATATTCTGTGTCCTAATTCATAAACATTGAAAGTTATATCTTGGCTGGGTTTCCACAAACGTCCAAAGAATGAATATTACATAAACCGTGGCCACAGCCAAAACTCTGTAGTTACGTCTCGTCAGCTGGAAATGACATCCGGGACGTTACTACATAACGAAATTTAACAAAGCACTTATAACTAATAATATTTTATAGTACTTTTAACTTACATATGTTATGTTCTTTTTTTAACTACACAATAGTCGTTATTACTAATACTTGCATCGATTCTTCAAATCTAACATTGGTGGCTACAGTAGGGATTACGGAACATATAATAAAACTGTATTTATGAGTTCTGTGGTTATTAGTTATTATTAGTTATATTATTATTAGTTACTCCTCGACAATACGGCGCCATCTTTTGCATGCATCACGTTAACACTATTGTGTAAATTTACTCAGTTTACAATAGTTTAAATTTTATTATATGCTTGCGTATTTGATTATATTAATTAATTATATTATTAATTTATCGAATACTGAATATTTTATTATTAATAAACGATATGTCAATAATACATTCTTACCGTTATTGTATGTTATTGTGGTATGGTCCAATAATAAGTGTACATTCTTACTAATAGTGGTATTACTTAATCATTATTAGGCCCTATATTTTCATTAACAAATTCTTTAATAACGGATTATATACAAACACATTTGTGTAGGATTATAAAGTAAACATTAGTTTTACACGTTAACTTTGTCGCAAGCAACAACAATTGTTACTTTGAACACACTTTGTAGTCATTTCACGTTTAAATATAATAAGAGAAATTTGTGAGCGCCTGCCCTGAACATTCAAATTAAAGAACTACGCTTGTAGCTGACATTGCAAGAGTCGGTCACACGGAGCGTCTCTACTTTTATCCTTATGACAGCTACAGAGGATGAGGATATTAAAATTGTGTTTGAATGACCCAGAAAAATGTTCTCTTTTAAAAATTCCATTTTATCATCGTAGCGTATTTTTATAATTTTATTTTAGGCACCGTCTTTTACTGAGGTCATCTCGCTAACATTGGAATCTTTGAAATACGAGTTCTGAAACATCTTAAAGGTCATCAACGCATTGGTGAATTGACTATGGGGCGTGACAGCCACTTTTCACCAGGTAAGCCGTCTCTTTTCTATTGTCTTTCTTCAACTTTTGTCCAATATCTACTAAGACAATTGAGATTTTGAGTATGGCTAGTTTATCTTATTAGCTTCTTCTTATTTAATTTTTTTTTATAAAATGATAATATTATCTAAAAGAAGTAATATTTAGCATTTTAATCACCTAACGTCTTTGATAATTTCATAATCTTCGAAATAACGACTTTGGTTGCGCAGTACTTTATGATACTAAATAACTAACTTAGAAATATATAAAATAGTAGCTCAGAAATACTTACGACTGCAAAATTTGGGCTCGTCGCTCTTGTCTCCACAATCATCTTCTCCATTACAATATTTATCCAATGAAATACATTGACCAGTATCACATAAAAGTTCACTTAACCTACACGGACTTTCGTTCGGACTGTCCCTTTTAAACTTTACTTTGTCCAATGACAACATTTCTGAGGGTCCAATGCCCTCATCAACAACAAAATCCTCATTTAAGTCGTGAGGACTACAAAGTTTTAATGATAACAATACTATTATAAAAAGAAAAGTTCTGTTCTTGAAGATATCTTTGGCATCGGTTAGGAGACACATTTTTGTGCGTCCCACTATAGGATACGTTGCGATAGTCACAACATTTTTATATATCAACTCTGTCTCCTTTTACATCTGAAACCAAAAAAAATCTATCATTAATTTTAATATTCGAAAAAATCAAAATTTATTTTTATAAAAAAGCGGACCTAAAGCTAGCATTCTCTGCAAATAAGTCTTTGGGTCGTATAGAGGGAAAACATCACATAGTATAGGTACATACAAGAAAAATACAAAAGATATATCACTATGTATATATATATATATATATATATGAATAGAGCATATATAATGCTAAAGTACTATTTATATATGAAGTAAAAATGTGAATACTTATAAAACAATAAAACTGTAGAAATACTTGCATAAAATTGTAGGATAAGTACGAGTAAATATGTAAGTTAAATGAAAATATTTTCTTTTGTTGAACAAAAACCACAGACTTATAACAAGACTTCAATGAATAAAATTCCTTTTATATTTTCTCTAAACTCATTTGATTTATCAGAAAATTTATCTGCGAGTGCTACGGCATAGCATTGTGAAATGCACTGACTTTCTGAATTCTTATTTCGCTTCATTTATTTTATGTCTGTTTTCTAAATAAATATACTTTGAAATGTATTTATTTTATTTTTGTTATATTATTCAAGATACCTAATATATACTCGTATTTAAGTCGACCGTGGTGTAGTGGCAGTAATTGCACTGGGAATGCAAACCGAGATCACAGGATTAAAACCGGTACCAACATATCTTTGATATATGTACTTTGGTTGTCCTTTTTCTCTTATACAAGCACTTTGGTAGTTTACACTCCACACACTCCACTCCAGCCTAAAAGAACTATCACTATATGAGTTTAGCAAATAAGTTGTAATCTGTGAACAATAAAAAAACCTTGCATCCATAAATCAAGTGTAATATTCGCAAAGCTGCAAATACATATATTAAATTTCTTTATCTAGGCGCAATCTAGCCACTTACAGGTGCGCACTGTTATTTATGGTTCCGACACATGGCGGGAAAAGGGGTGACTGAATGTATTGCCCTACTTACTGGCGAGGTCGAGACTGCTGTTCCGACCTGAGATTTGTATGTTCCCTCTAAAGCGTCGCAATTCATATTGATATTCTTATAATCAGACGCCATATGTGTTAAAGGAAAAGGTTACTTGTATTTCACCCTATTTTTATTATATTGCTATACATTGAAGTATATTCCTTTTTCTTTCACATTCCATTTTAACCTACTAAAGTGCTTGAGTACATACAAAGATACATTTTTTTTTTAAATATATTCATATACTAAGCTACTAAAGTGCTTGTGTCATAGAAACAGGACAACCAAAGTATATATCAAAGATACATTGGTACCGGCAAGTGGTTTTTCAACCCATGCTCTCGGTTTGCGTAACCATTGTACTACCATTACACTACGGTGTGACCGGCCTTCATCTAATTATAACTCGACATCTGACTTCAACTTGCCTGATGTTAAGCAAGAGGAGGTCCAAGAGTGCTGACGTAGGAAAAAATCGAGGTAGCCTCATTCGCCGTCACTATGTCTTACAAGTGTACAGACCGTAAAGTGACTTAATCGCGTTCCTGGGTCAAATTGTAAGTTGCCGGTTCCAAGTAGATGTGACTGCTACTTGCATTTATTTAAGCCGCCTTCACTTGTGGACCGCACTCTGAATGGATGCCTAAATAACCTCAGGTTGGGTGATGTCCTATTTCAAGCAAAATAAAAATAAAACGGCAACAACTGAAACACTGATTTAGGGCACGGTTCCCTTAGTGTCCGTGTTACTATGCCGGCCAAAGAATATTGCTTTCGAATCCTATAATATATTTAAACAATAATTGAATGAACAAATCTTTTTTTGTTGAATTACTTTATAAAAACCGTAAATACCCAACAAATACATTTTCCGGAATTTAATTACATTTAAATGATAAATTTTATTCAAACATAAAAAGATTCTTTTCATTGCAAATGTTATTAACTGTTTTATATTTAGACTTCTGCTTAACTAATAGAAAAAAGCGAGGAGCGATCATCTATTTACTGTCTCATATTATTTATTGCATGGATATAATTGAAAGTCTTCCAATAAAGGCAAGTCAATGTTAAAATAATACAGAACTAGTGAAATAGTGATTAGGACTGCTTCGATGGTTTGGGCACATGGAAAGGATGAGTGAAAGTAGATTGGCGAAAGGTATATAGGTATGGCGAAAGGTAATAACACTCATGTGAATGGATGCGTTAAACAAGGCAGGCCCAGGAGGGTGTTTGCCGACCAAATCAGAGACATCCTCAAGACATCCCAAAACCATAGGGCGTGTATGAAGAGAAGCGTGAATGTGAGGGAAGCGAAGGAGTTGTGTCAGGATCGTGGCAAGTGGCGCTCAATTGTCTCTGCCTATCCCGTGACAATTTGATTGATTGATAACTAGTGATGTACTTGTATGTGTGTGATGTAACAATAAAGCTCTTTTTCATTTGAATCCATTACGTATAGAACATAACATCATTTAAATGTCAGCCACGGCACTAACACATAGATCCGCACAAGAGCTGAATTTGAAGGGTATCCTAGGCCTAGGTTATGTTGATATTAAAGGCATCAGTGGTTTGCAGTTATTGGGATAGACCTGTAATTTAATAATCTTACAAGCTGCAAATTTCATAGTATACTATGTTTTTATTCCTTTCACTAACTGTACATGCAGACCAGGGAATGCAGTACGAGTAAGTATGCCTTAAATTATGTAAATTTACATGTACACGGACCGGTACAGTAAAAGACGTCATTCATTTTGGGATTTTGTGTGCTACATTTGTAATGGCCAATAATGAAAAGTATTTAAATGGTAGTTTCGATACTTGTATTGATAAAACTAATAACAATTTTGCTTTTAATTGCTGTGCAATTAAATTATTTGGAAAATAAAATATAGATTCCCCAAAATATAGATTTCCCAATCACGAAGACACGTATTAACAGTTCTGCATTGAACTGTCACAATTATTGTATGATCATGCTGCACACCTAAAGTATGCAAATAAGGGATATTTTCAATCTAAGGATTGTTATCTTCGTACTCAAAACTATTTTAAAATGTATAAACAACTGTTAATACAATTTAGCCTAAGTCCCCATATAAAACGAATGATGTCCTTTATAACAAACCCGCTTGTATTTTTATAACTTAAGCATCGTTTTACTTATTATGTAATTGTGTTTTACGCTCACTTTTATTTATTTATTTATTTACCTCGACTAGCTTGATGGTAAAAAAACTGGATCGGTTTGTAATGTCTCACTATGCCGGCCAGTGGCAAGTTTCGCTTAAAGGATCCAAGGTTATAGGATTGTTAATAATTCAATCATAATTTATAAGAAAAAAAAACGTTTATCGCTACTTGCTTGTAGTCACACCGCAACCTTTTTCAGGCTGTCATAACGCGAATACGAAATTTCCCTGAATACTTGTAATCCTCCTCTCCCTTTTACATTCAAATGCAAATTTTGTAAATTCCCTCATTTCAATCCTTCCACGAAATCAAGAACTCTGATCGGGAATCCTAATTCAGAGGGATACTTGAAAGATCTTTTGGAGACATCTATTTTTGTCGCCTTATCACTACATTTTTTATTGCTTTAATTTATTTGATTACCTTTAATATAGTTTAAATCTAAAATGTTGATATACAAGGTGGAAAGATTATATTACACTTGTTATTCCATAAATATATCACTAATAAATATTGAATAAAATATTGCATTTGTGTATTAGTAGGTTGTGCTATTTAAACTGCAATCAAACTAACAATAAATCGCCTTGTCACGCCTTTTTCCCACAGGGATAGGCCTCTGCTATAGGATTGGATAGGCTACAGGATAGGATAAAGGCAAGTGGTTTTGAAGCAAGGGTTAGCGCAACCATTGCACTATCACTACACCACAGTCGCCTTCATATCGAAGAAAACTCGTGTTTTAAATTTATAATGCTTTAGTTTTTTGAATAGATTAAGGCCGTAACCATTGGTAACTTCAATTTGATCTCAGTGTAACAGAAGCATTTATTACCGCGTGCGAAATATACGAATAATATTGGCGAAGTCACCACAACTGTGACATTGCAAAATGCAAATGAGCGTAAAAGCAAATTTGTGTCACCAAATGCAGATCGCTTACAAAGGGTTAAAATTTGCAATTCTATTTACGAAGTGCATATAATACGTTTCAAAACGCGACTTTGCTGCCTCGCTTTGATGTGAAATGACGTTCCAATTTAGCAGTATAATGCACTAGTGTGAACTTTTAAAAGCTACACATTAATTCCATAGTTGCAAAAATAAATATGGAATTTATAAATTTAGGGGTAGTAATGAATCGAAGGGTGTTTTTGACCAAATCGGAAATATCCTCAAGAAAGCTGGGTTGCCTAGTGGGCATAACCGCAGAGCGAGTCTGAAGACAAGTGTCAGACCGTGGCAATTGGCGCTTCATTGTCTCATTGTCTCTGCCTATTCCTATGGGAAAAAGATGTGACAATTTGATTGTATGAGTGAAAAGCAGTAAAAAGACAGTCGGTGGTTATTTACCCGCGTGCTAGCGACTCAGTTGTATTTCAGGATAAGCGTCAAAGTTGCCGGTTATAACTAGGCTAGCATAATGAATGCGACTGCTATGTCCAGTAATTCAATTAAAGTAACAGTCGCCTCTATTTATGGACCGCACTCCAGCCTAACATCAGACTAACATATAGTCAGTGTTGTCCTATAGCCGAGGCACAATGAGAAAAATATATATATTTTAAAATTAAAACCACATTAAAATCTCTCCTTAGATCAAATTAAGTTGCAAGACACGACATAAAGAAACAAGATAATTCCGAGGACAGTGATTAATTAATGAGTAAATAAGCGCTGATAATGATCAGGAGCAAAAAAGAGGCGGCCACAAGACGGTCGCGGCGGAAACTCAGTCGGTGACAAATGGATATGGCCTAGGAAAAAATAATTGAGTCATTTAAATGCCGCCTTCCACGTCCAAAGCTAAACAAATGGAGCTTTCGTTCTTTCAGGTTTTTAGTGCAATTTAAATTCTAAGCAGCGTCTGCTTTTTGCCTCTATTCACTTCAATAGCTGAAATTATAAAGATAAAGTTATAATACATTCCTACTTTAATATTTAAAAAGAATCCAATCATTATTTTATAGTTTGATTCCTTAATACAAACATTGCACAAATATTTGTTAAATAGTTTTATTTATTATATTAGTTCATTAGATTGAATATTATAAATATTTGTTAATGAAAAAGAAGCAGATTTTTGCTCTGGATCTGGTTGCTTGAGTGGTAGGGAGTGGTGCCGATTTGGAGTAGTTCCACGACTCACACGTATTTTTATTTTTTATTTTTTATTGTGACACGACATCTGATCTCGTCCCGCCTGATGATAAGCAAGAGGATGTCCAAGAGTGACGACGACTGAGAAAACCGGGTTTGTTCACGGCTGCCCCAGTCGCCGTCTCTATGCCGGCCAAAGGTGCTTCTTCACGCATCGCTTGAAGGATCCAAGGTCATAGGATGGAGAGAACACATGGGCAGGCAAAGCATTCCACTTGTCAATTGATCTACAAAGAAAAGACGCACCGAACTTTTTAGTTCGACTGCCGATTCGGTCGATAAAATGCGGATGCTTTCCCCGACCTGTGGGGGTATTACGGGAGTGAAAAGATGAGGTAGGAACAAGGTTAAAGAGCTCTTCGGAACATTCCCCGTGGTATAGGCGATAGAGGACGCACAGAGCCGCCATGTCTCTTCGTAGTTGTAGGGGCTCCAGAGTTCGCGAGACCTCTGCATCACCTATGATCCGGACAGCTCGGCGCTGCAATGAATCCAGGGCATTAAGAAGATACTTGGCAGAGCCGTCCCAGAGGTGCGAACAGTACTCCGCGCAAGAGCGAATCTGTGCCTTGTAAAGAAGCAGGCGAAGCTCTGGCGCGAAGAACCGCCGCACCTTGTTCAGGATGCCAAGTTTGCGGGAGGTGGTCTTAATGGCCCGCTCGATGTGGTCCCTGTGATTCAGGTCGCAGCGAAGGGACATTCCAAGAATGTCCAGTCTGTCCGAAGCACTGAGGGAGATGTTACAAAGAGAGGGAAGGGGAGTAAACGGGGATTTTTTCGTCGAGAACGCGCATACCTGAGTCTTGTCTGCGTTGAACTGAACCAGGTTCTTGTCGCCCCAGTGGGTAATACGATCAAGAACCCGGTTCAGTCCCGCTACAACAGACTTTCTCATATCGGCTATCTCCTGTTTGCCGGCTGCGGGGCGGGCAGTGTAGCGTCCATGCACCGTGCTGTCGTCTGCATAGCAATGAATGTCGGATCCGAGGTCCAGCATGTCATTGATATGCAGAAGGAACAAAGTCGGCGACAGCACGGAGCCCTGAGGGACGCCGGCATTCACCGACATCCTGCGCGACGCGCTTCCATCCACAACGACGCGTATGGAGCGGCCACGCAGGAAGTCAGCTATCCAGCCCCGCAGACGGTCAGGTAAACCGTATGCCTCGAGCTTGGATAAAAGGCCCCTGTGCCAGACCCTGTCAAACGCTTTGGAGATGTCCAAGCCAACAGCAAGGGCTTCTCCATTACCATCCAACGCTTTACCCCAGACGTGCGTGGTGTACGCTAGAAGATCACCAGTTGACCGTTTCGGCGTGAAGCCATATTGACGGTCATTGATCAGCTGGTGACCCTCCAGGTAGGCCATGAGGCGAATATTAATTATTCGCTCCATAACCTTGCACAGTACTGAGGTTACAGCAATTGGACGGTAGTATGACGGGTCCGAGCGGTCGCCCTTCTTTGGGACCGGTTGCACATTGGCCCCCTTCCAAGCCCGAGGCACGCAGCCCGATGCGTACGAAAGCCGGTATAGCCTCGTCAAGACGGGAGTCAACTCCGCTGCACAAGTTTTAAGCACAAGCGCTGGGACACCATCGGGACCACTGGACTTCCGGATATCAAGCGATCGTAGCTCCATGCGGACATCGCGTTGTCTGATACGAATCTCAGGCATCGTATGTCCGCATGGACGCAGGGTGGGTGGCCCTGCACCACGATCGTCAATATGCGAATTTGAGGCAAAGACTTCGGCCAGTAGATCGGCCTTCGCCTTCGCCGTATGCGCCAGTGAGCCATCAGGCTGTCTCAGCGGTGGCAGTACAGAACGACAGAAGTTAGATTCTACAGTCTTGGCGAGACTCCAAAAGCTGCGACTACCTGTTGGGTGCGCTAATAGACTCTCGCCAATCCTGGAAACGCGCTGTGCCTCCGCCTTTTTAAAGACCTTTCTGCAAGACTTGGTGGCACGATTGTAGGCTGCTTTCAACTCGTCCACGTGAGGGTCATGATGTTTTCGACCCCTGACCCATGCACTGTGAGCTGCGTTTTTTGCTGAAACAGCAGCCGCGTAGTCACTGTTGTACCAGGGCCTGCTCCGGTCGTTACGAGATGCACAGTTGGATGGAACGTAATATTCCATCCCCAGTGCTATCTCATCAGCAACGGCCGAGGCACACGTGGATGGATCCTCGGAGTTGAAGCAGCGCTGCCACCAAGGGAGCGAAGCGAAATAATTTCGCATTCCCTCCCAATCCGCCGACCTGTAGTGCCATAAACGTCGCACCTCATTCCTGGCGGGAGGGGGCACGACGCGCGGCACTATCGTCTCGACCAGGCAGTGGTCAGAAGTCCCAAGAGAAGCTTTGACCGAAATTTTATACCCGGTCGGACGAGTGGTCAGTAGAAGGTCCAGCAGAGAGGGAGCATGACCGACAATGTCTGGTACCCGGGTGGGTTGGGTCACCAGCTGTGTTAGGTCATGCAGAAGGACGTAAGCATGAGCAGCCCTTCCCGCGTGGTCGGTCCTTTGGGACCCCAACCACACCTCATTATGTGCGTTGAAGTCCCCCAAGACCACGACCTCCGCGGTCGGGAACCGCTCCAGCGCTTCGTCTGTCGCCCGGCTCAGAGAATCGAAGAGCCGGGTTGTCTCCGAATCCCCGTGGTGGGAACGATAAAGGCACCCGTAGATCCTGGCTTGGGAACCAAGGTCTACGTGTACCCAGAGGATGGACAGGGAAGGATCCTCCAACAGATAAGGAGACAACAGATATCGGACCGGATGTACACACATACCCCGGCTTTCGCGAGGAATCTTTCCTCAAGCGAGTAGCCGGGGTATTGGAGGTACGAGGTGTCAGCCGGTGCCTTTATCTGCGTCTCCGTCAAGAAGAGCAGAGCGGGCTTTGCCGTCTCAAGATGGTGATGGACGGCACTGAGATTGGCGTGGATTCCACGTATATTCGTGAAATCCACGCCAAGCTCATTTGAAATGGGGGTTTGAGTTGCCGCTGGAGAAACTCTACTTTTTGTTTTGTGTGCTTGCATTTGGAGGGGGTGGGGGGGTGCGTGAAAATGTTGGGGGTTGTTTCTTCGAAAGGGACGAAAAGTGCAGCTATCCGCTTAGCCACATGCATCCCGGCGGTGTGAGTTTGCTGATCCGTCGGACGGAAGGGCCCCCGTACCCTCCCGGAAGTGATCGCCTGGACCCCATATCCGATCACCAATCGGCAAGACGAATCACCCCGAGATTATGCGCCGCCTGGTGGGGCAGCCTCCCTCCGTGGTTAGCGGTGGGCTCAGGCCCCTGTACTGTGCGGCGGGCGGCCAGCGGTCAACCGTTGCTACGGGTCTCCCTGGCCGACGGGTCAACAAACTCTCACTGCAGGTACTGATACTGCATACCATACTGCATATGATACTGCATATGATACTGCAGGTCAGCAGGATGCCACTGTCCCTAACCGAATCCACAACCCCCAACGCAACTGGTGCTACACAAACTAGTCCCCGAATGCGACGTGGTCACTATGGGGGGATTTGCATCTGTGTATGCCGTGCCGTGAATTGACTTATTTGCGTATCGGGATCGGATTCTAAGTTGCCGGTTTCAACTAAACATTTACCGCACTCCAGCTTAACATCATACGGGGTGCAGCAGTTGTCATGTCAAGTCATATATACAACGAGTATTATCTATATATTATAGCTTCACTCCTCATAATCAAAAACTTGCACCGACCACACATATTGTGTCATACTTTGTATTGTTTAAGAACAAAACGTACTAATTATAAATGAGCTTGTTTGATAGTTGTTGACAAAGCGAGAGGAAAGCTTTCGCCGTTTTTGGCGCGAACTCAAAACTCTAATAATAATAAAGTAAAAACTTATTCCAGCTAAAAAGTTTTATAATGTTATTTTTGAGTTGAGAAACTAACAGCATCGAGTAACCGCAAGAGTATTAGACGCCTCACTCGTGTATAACCGAACAACTTATTTTAAAGTAATATTTTTGATAAATTGAAAGACAACATACTAATCTTCTGCGCGGGAAATAACGACAGACCGAATGGTTACTATACCAGCCGACTCGGCAAAGTCAGGGTTCGAATCCAGAGCATCTTTAATAGTATTTATGTCGGTCCTGGGTTCATTTTGTCTTTGCCTTAATACCAATTTTAGTTGGTGCAAAATTTAGTTTGGGGTTGGGGTGGGGTATGTTTTTATTTTTTATTATAATTATATATTTAGGGCAACTGTAGGTGAAATAGTTACGCAAACCAAAAGTTCCCGGTTTAAAGTCCATTTGCTGGTATCAATATTGATATTTGTTTGTATGATATAATATAATTACTTTTAGTAGCTTGGTATACAAATGTATAAAAAAAGAAAGAAAGAAAGAGGAGAGAGATGCTCACGGCCCCATACGTTAATAGCTGTGGATTATTAATTTCGTACGCAGGTGACCTTTATATTTCCTGTGTCGGCAAAATAATAGTTTTGCCCAAGAACTGTATCCGAGCGGGGCGGTACCTAATTAATTATATCCTCTTATACGGAGTTATTCTCCGACTTAAACAAACCGGGTTCACTGTATATTATTGTGAGACATTATTCAGAAATATCGCAGATGAGACTCGGTTACTTGGCTGCATATGAAGCTCTTTTAAAAACATTAATATTCTTTATGAAAGAAATATAAGATCTTTGAACTCTTATATTTCTTTATGAGACATCTTTTATCATAAAGTCACACCAACACTACAATTTACGTCTCATAATAATACTCTACGTTTAGCATTGTCTACTTTGAATAGACTACTTGTATAACTAAAAATAATGGGTATTACTTCTATAACGAAACAATTTAAAAATAAACAATTATAATAACCTAGTACAATACATTGTCCATGCTACTTTAAATAATTAATTGTATCTAAATTACCTAATCAATATTTTAATCCTTTGATTTAATTAGTTAGTTCTTTTTTTATATATAACATAATTGTACTATAATTACTAAAGGCAAACTAGGCAATATCTGCCAGCCAAACCTTGGTAGTAAAGACATTTGGTCGTCATTTGCTCAGTCTGCTGATCTGGGGTAGTACCACAACTTTTAAGTGTACAGACCGTAAAGTGATTTAGTAGTGTTTCGAGATCAGATTGAATGTTACCGGTTTCAATTAGACCGGTATAGTGGATACGACTTCTACTAGCAGTTATTTAGCTGTAGTAGCAGTCACATTTATTCATAGATTTAACTTGACATCAGGCGGAGTGTTGTTACGTGGTACATCAAAATAATGATAGCAATAAAGTAAAATTGACCATATCGACTTAGTCAATATAATAATTTTGCAATATATTTCTGAAACCCTTAAGAAAAATATGTGAGAGCTGTAATAAATATCTTATTTATCTACGTTCTTGGGTAAACAACTTGTCCGTGAGTAATTTTGGCAGAATTATAGATTACATTGCGCTTTATCAATAACAGATATATTGTTTTTCCTACATGCTTTTACTAACAAGTCATATGCACAGTGATAAGCAAAGACTATGGAGCGCCACTTTCCACGATCCTGACACAACTTCCTCGCTTCTCTCACATCCACAATTCTCTTCATATACTCGTAACGAACAAGTAACTATATTCGTATAACGTGTAAACTTCAGTTTTAATATGAAAATAAATAATTTGGTAGTTTATTAAATTTAGGAAGGTCGAAACTAACAATAAGTTGAGTAGCCAATACCAATATAAAGTATATTTAAAAGTAGAAGGCTGTGGTGCTCAGTCTGCTGATCCAGGGTAGTAGTCGTAAAGTAACTCAGTCGCGTTTCAGGTTCAGCTTTTAAGTGGCCGCTTCTTGCAACTTTCAAACTCATCCTGAAACGCGACTAAGTCACTTGATGGTGCATATACTTAAAAATAGTAATACTACCTCGGATCGGCAGACTGGACAAATTATCACTATCTGTCAACCTACCAGTCTCAAGCAACCAGACCCGGAGAAATATCTGCTTTATCAATCAATCAATCAAATTGTCACGCATTTTTTCCACGGGGATAGGCAGAGACAATGGAGCGCCACTTACCACGATCTTGCTTTATAAGGATACAATTTATACTCGTAAATCTGATGTGGATGGATGCGTTAAACAAGGCAGGCCTAGGAGGGTATTTTCCGATCAAATCGGAGACATCTTCTAGAAAGCTAGGTTGCCTAGTGCCCATAACCTTGGAGCTTGTATGGATATGAAGTGTGCAAGGGAGTTGTGAGGATCATGGCAAGTGCCGCTCCATTGTCTCTGCCTATCCCTGTGGAAAAAAGGCGTGACGTAAATATGTATTTATAAACAAAATATAAAAGAATATAAATAAATTCCGTAAGTAATTTTATTAAGTGTAAAAAACATGGACAAACAAGGATAATTTCCGTAGAATATGTTGGTAACGCTCAAGCGGTTCCGCGTTATATTGTGTAGGTACTCAGGACTGACATCATTGTGTTTTCAACCGTTTGTTTCCTACGACTGGTAGTTAGGAATATTTATAGTCCCAACTTGTAGTATAATGGGAGGTTTCAAAACAATTTTTGTTGTACAGGGTTTCCAAATGTCATAAGTGGGGATATGTCCTCATTTTCTATTACTAATACTTCTATTATTGGATGTTGCCCAAAACATGTCCGTAATTTTTTTTATTGTGACTCGACATATGACAGCACCCAGCTTGATGTTAAGCTGAAGTGTGGTCCATGAATGGATGTCACTGCTACTACGAGCAATTCACATATTCATACAATTCAATATCTGTAAGTAGCAGTCATATCCACTATGCCGGCCTAGTTGGAACCGGCAACTTTCAAGCTAATCCCGAAACGTGACTAAATCACTTCACGGTCTGTATACTTGTAAGTTATATTGACATTTAAATTTATCAATCAGATTGTCACGCATTTTTCCCACATTGATAGGCAGAGACAATTGAGAGCCACTTGCTACGATCCTGTCACAGCTCCCTCGCTCCCCTTACATCCACAATCCTCTTCATACAAACCCAGCTTTTCTTGAGGATGTATTTGATTTGGTCGAAAAACACCCACCTGGGTCTGTCTTATTTAACGCATCCATCTACATCAGATTTATATTTATAATTAGTTTATAAGTTGATAATGTCACAGCAGCTTACGCAATCCAATACAGCTTACTTACAAGCATACAAGCTTTCAAGCTTTGGCCGGCATAGTGACGGCGGCTGAGGCAGCTGTGAATAAACTCGGTTTTCTTAGTCATCGTCACTCTTGGACCTCCTTTCGCTTATCATCAGACCGTGAAGTGGCATAGTGATTTCGGGATAAGCTTGTAAGTTGCTGGTTTTAACTAGGTGGGCATAGTGGATCTTATTGCTACTTACAGTTATTGAATTGTAGTAGCGTTGACATCCATTCATGGACGACACTCCAGCTTAACATCAAGTGGGGTGCTGTCATATGTCGATTCACAAAAAAAAATTGCTTGCTATTGTGTTATGTACATAATAAAGTATAATACTAATAAAGTTTAAGTGTATATTATCAATAACTTTACAATGGTACCTATTGTATAAAGCGACCGTGGTGTTGTGGCAGTGCAATGGTTACGCAAACCGAGAGCACGGGTTTAAAACCACTTGTCAGTATCAATGTATCTTTCATTTATGAACTTTGGTTGTCCTGTTTCTATGATAAGAAACAGCACTTTGGTAGCTTAGTATAGAAATGTAAATGAAAATAAAAAATGTGTACTAAAAACCTTTAAACAAGGTTTATCAGAGAAAAAAACAATATTATAAAAACCCATCAGTTTTTTCTTTATTTCTTTACTATATTATTGTCAGTTTGCTCTCTTTTAATAATACGCACGAGTATGTCGAACGTTTCAATGTACCAACATGTTTTTGTTAAGAGTTTATAAATAAATAATCAGGAAACGATTAACGTCACGATGTTTTTCAATTTTGACACTTTACTTACTTTTATTGCTTCCTTATGAAGGCGTAAATATAAACGTAAGAAAACATAACAAAACGTAATATTAGAAAACAATTTCTAATATTAAATGGCAAAGCTTTAGTCCACTTTTACCCGGGAGAGAAGGGCAAGACAATTTGACTGATTGATTGATAGTAAATAGAGCAATTAAAACAAAATTAATATAAAATGTTTTTTTTATTTATTTTCGTAATCATTAAGTTATTAGAAAATTAAATTTAAAAAAACTACCTATCTGACTTCGACCTGCTTCATAGTTAGCAAGGGAAAATCCAAAAGTGTAGACGACTTAAAAAAACGATTATGTTCTTGTTCATGGTTGTCTCAATCGTCGTCACACGGGCACACTGGCACAAACACTTTTCTTTGTTCTTTTTAGCCTTCCTGGAGACATCCATTTGTAAAAACAACTAATTGTATTTTTAATTATAATACAAATAATATAAAATTAGAGTGTCCATTTATCAACTTATAAATAGCATTCACCTTTAGCTCCCTATGTCAACACGCAACAAACGTAAATCCATTTCGTAGATACTAAATAATACTTAGTCCCCAAATGTATTTGGAGAAGGTATATCAACCTAAATAAGAGCACACAATATGTTATAGATATACGGGTTGGTTGCGGACAGAAATCTCTATATAATGGATCCCACGCGGGCCCTTATTTTCAGCATACAAGCTATAAACCAAAATGTTTTCCCACAATGACTATCCCATTTCGGATTATTGACATAGATAATGTAGCCCTTGAAGACTTCGCAACACCACGCGATGGTGACTAACGCTTGGGTAGATTTCTAAGACAAAGGCACAATTTTAGTACAAGAATAAAATATCATTGTTAATAGAAAAAGATAATCAGATATTTGCTTCTAGTCTGAGTGTTTAATAGGAGTAGTAGGCAGACAGTTATTGGTCATCTGCACGGTCTGCCGATCCGGGATAGTATTTTTCAGACCGTGAAGTGACTTAGTCACGTTTCGAAAATAGTTTGGACCGGCATAGTTTATATGACTGCTACTTAAAGTTATTTAATTGTATTTAATTGGTTTAAAATTGCGACATACTTATGAAAAGCAGAAGAAATGCTTGTAAAATTCCAGCTTAGAAACCATATCGTAGAGTAGTTAGTATACGTACTAACAATCTTAGGCTAGGCATTACTTAGTAAATAGTGTTCAACTTTTAAAAATACTGACTGATAAGTAACGTTATATATTTTAATCCAACGTTAAGAGTTTTACCTACACAGTTTTAGATTTTAAATAGTCGTAGGACGATAGTTGATGGTCTACCGATCCGGAGTTGTACCACTATTTTGAAGTGGGCGACTGCGACTTTAACTGTAGTAGCAGTCACCTCCATTCATAGACCAGCTTTACATCACGCGGGGTGCTGTCAATGTCGAGCCACATACAAAAACAACATCAACATTATTTTTATTTTTTACATTTCTATACTAAGCTACTAGTTAAGTGCTTGTATAATAGATACAGGACAACCAAAGTACATATGTAAAAGATACATTGGTACCGGTGAGCGGTTTAAAACCCGTACCACTCGCCTTACGTAGCCATTACGCTGCCACTACACCACGGTCGCCTTAAATATAATATGACTTACAAAAAAATGTGTAATCTTTATACGTTTGTACAACGAAGATGTTTATTTCTTTTAAAAAATTGCGAGATGTCACCGTAAACCCTTTGTGTTTTGCCGACCCTACTCAAACAACAGACTTACATAGTTTGTTTCCAAGTTAGGATAAAATAAGCTTTGCAGTAGTTTTTTGAAATGTTCTTCCATTATATAGAGACATCTATCTCATCCTTTATTGGTATAAAGGATGTTTTTATTTATCCAGAGACGGGACACCATGTGGTGTTGTAAAAACAAACCGAGGGGCCAATCCCCTTAATCCAGCGAACACAGACGCGCTTAAAAGCCCCTTCAACCATTTGCATAAGTTGGCGCTTGCCGGACAGCAAATCAGTCAAATTACTTCACTCGAGCCTCTTTGTTTCATTAATATGAATATAATCGCAGTCAGCTTATTTCTATTGTTCGCATTGCTTATTTATATTTCTCGTTAGCTAATAATTCTGCAATGTATGTTTTATTTTCACATTTTGTTCTTACATCGAAAACAACAAAGACAATAGAAATAGAATAGTTTTCTTTCCTTGGTCTCTGTAAGCCATAATAAACCCTGTCTATATACAAACAAGTAACATTACCGACTATTGTTTCAAACTAAAGAGTTTCTTTAATCAATATATACAACATCGTCTACTTAGAGTTCATCTAATCTCATTTAAGCTGCTACAAAGTAAGCACCTCTAATACGGTCACTATTTTAGTGAGATAATTGCTCGCTGGGAAACGCCGACTCCGTAGATTAGCCTTCCCGGGCCGCTGTCGCCAGAACATGAGTCTTAATACGTGGATTTATTTGGGAGAACTACGGAACGGTGATAAATTTGTGCGCTAAATGTATGTATGAGCACATGTGTTAATTGGATTAAAGAGAGGGTTCCGAATTTTGTGGTTCTTTTTATAACACATGTATTCGCAGCTGCTACCTACGCTGGTCAATGAATAAAAAAACACAAATGAATATATTCATTAATTAATTTGTATATATGAAGAAATAAATAAAAAATCCTAAGTGGATTGAAAAAAATATTATAATTCAGAGGTGAGTATAAATCAGCCCAGAAGTCTGTTTCCTTGATCAAATCGGGACATACTAAAAGAATCAGAGATCCACAGTATTTAGCCATAGAGTCTGTATGAAGAGAATTGTGGATGTGAAGAAAGCGATAAACATATATCGGTGTAGTGGAAAGAAGCGATCCATTTTTTCTGTCAATCCCTGTGGGAATCAATAGGTGACATTTTGTTTTGATTTAATGTATTACAAATGAGTCTATATAAATATAAATTTATACAGCCGGTTTTAATTTTACGAATTTAGTTTTACTTTATACTTATTCTATTACGTTTACTATTACGAAATCGGGAATTGGGTTGTTAATAATTTTATATCAAACCGCCATTTATATATTGTTATAAATAATACTTTGTTATAAATAACAAAAGTAGTACATAGAAACCCAAAATGAATAATGTCCTTTAGCTCTGTATAAAATATCCGTTAAACGTAAATGTAAAATGTGGAATTAAAGAGTGGTTCAACCCATTTTTCTGTTTTTCTTTTACTTATACGATACTTTTTACAAAGTTGTTAACGTAACAGTATTAATTTCTGAGTCTATATTAATAAACCACACTCTAGCCTAACATAAGGCGGGCGCTGGTATATTAAACCACAATAAGAAAAAATATATTGACATAAAGAATGGTTGAAGCAAAGCTTGTTGCTAATAGAATTCAACATTGAGCATTCATTGTCATCAACATTCTATTTAAAATTCAAATAAACTTTTAACTATCCTCTCCCTGATTCATACTGTTTGATTACAGTTTTGATTAGAGAGGGTGAAATCTATTCATAAAATACGAAGGGTTATTTTGTACGGTCAAATGATCGATAGTAATTAGCCCCAAGCGTACACCTTTCGGCGGCAGAACGTACTCAATTGTAATATTGTGTTACTACATGTGTATGGACGCAACGTCAACATTCATACTCTGCATTATTTATGTTTCATAAAGGAAATCTATTGTTTTTTGATATTGCGTTTTATATCAATATTGTGATATTGTTTTATAATATCAATCAATCAATCAATTTGTCACGTCTTTTTCCCACAGAGATAGGCAGAGACAATGGAGCGCCACTAACCACGATCCACGATTACTCCCTTGCTTCCTGTGGATGTAAATCCACAATTTTATAATATATAGATTGTAAATATTTTTTGATTGTCATAGTGCCGGCGACTGAGGCAAGCATAAGATGAGACGGCTTTTGAATCGTCGTCACTCTAATAAATAATAAAATAGTTCGTAAAATTGTTTAAAATATGTTAGTAAATATTTAATCAAATAGTTAACCAATACCCGCTAAGGGATTAAACAAATTGACTTAAATATACAAAACATTAAAACAAACCCAAAACAAACTTGTAAATTTAACTTCAAGTATCAATAAATCACTCCTAACTACAGCTATTCGGCTTTACCGTTCGCAAACTAATCTTCTTATAATGAAACAAAATATTTCCTCGTACGTACGGCATTAGGGCCTGTTTCAAATTGATTTCTGAAGGCCCTGGATTCGGGATTACATCCGAGTAGATCCATTTACTAAAGCGTCTTTTATTATTCTGCGTAGTAGTTAATCGTAAAGCTTCCAACTTTTACGTATTTATGTTATAGAATACTTTATTGTGTAGGTTATCCTATCAAAACTGTGGCTTTATGAAAGTAATAAGTTTTACGTGTAAATCTATATTACGTTGTTGGTTATACGAAGCCTAATAATTTATTTGACGCGATTTAGCTGAGCCGGCATTGTGGGTGCGACTAGTGCTCGCGGAGATTTATCTATTGTAGCAATGAGCTCCATCGGTGGATTGTATTCTAGCCGAACATCAAGCGGCATACGGTCATAAATGGGTTAGATATTTATATAGGTTAAGCTTCAAAACATGCCTGTATCACAGAAATAGGACGACCAAAGTACTTATATCGAAGATACATTGAGATCAGTAAGTTATTTGGAACCGGAAGGTCTTGGTTTGCGAGCCCATTCCACAACTAGGTTGCCTAGTGCCCAAAACCACAGAGCCTGTATGAAGAGAATCGTGGATGTGAAGGAAGCAAGGGAGTTGTGTAAGGATCGTGGTAAGTAGCGCTCCATTGTCTCTGCCTATCCCCGTGGGAAAAAGGCGTGACAATTTGATTGATTAATTGATTTCACAACTACTACACCACATCCGCATTAAATAATAATATCAATATTTAAAAAGAAACATTTTTGGGGTATTTGCATATAAATTTAATACATTTATATATATCTACATATATTTTTAATACACGCAAAGCTTAATGAAACATTTACTTGTTACTGTGGTCATAAAGACCACCCAACGTTTTAATTACAGGGTAAATCGGGGAGTGGCCGCCCAAATCTGTGCACAACATGTTGCACAAATAAAAAATACCATTTCTAAAGTGCCCCGATTTGAGATAAGTTTTAATGAAATTCTTAAATCTGCTTGGTGTTTATTTTTTCTATTTTGTTTTATTTATTTATTTTATTATAATTTAAAATAAGTATATGCTTATACTTGGTTACCATTTTTATTTATTAAAATGCCTAACACAAATGCCTAAAACAGAGCTGTAGGCAGTGGTGCCCAGTTGCCGATTAAGTAGGTCCACCACTTACAAGTATACAGACCGTGAAGTGACTTAGTCGCGTTTCGGGATCAGCTTGTAAGCTGCCGGTTCAAAGTAGGCCGTCATAGTGGATATGACTACTACTTATAGTTATTGAACTGTAAGTAGTAGTCACCTACATTCATGGACCGCACTCCAGCTTAACATCAAGAGGGGTGCTGTTATATGTCGGGTCACAATAAAAAAAATGGACCTGCCAGATAGCAAAAAGTCCAATTATTGTTCTAGTAATTGTAAATTTGCTTAGTATTATCTTTAGTTTGAAGGCTTCAATAAAAAATACTAAAATACTGGTAGATGTGTCTTTTTCACTGATTCCGAATATATATATAGTTATAACTCGATTTTGAAAAAAATGTTGGATTCTTATGACGGCAGAAAACAACGCCTACAACTTAATAAAACAACGATGAAGTTTACGGTTGCTTCTATCACTGTCACTATGCCGATCAAATTGTTAAAATATGTATCCTCTATCCTTCCCTCATTGACCGCACTCTAACTTAACGTATGAGTAAGCCAAGTGTAGACATAAATATATTGACTTAAATAAAAAAAGGCTATCGAATCACCGGTTAATTATTTATTACTACCACCTTTATTTGTACCGAATTAATGACAATAACAATGAATTTAAATAAAGGTCACATTTCAATGAAATGCCAAAATATGGTAAGACTTATTTTAATGGCTTATATGTAGTCATCGAAGTCGTAATCGTGTGTTTGTATGCAAATCTCAATGGGCACAAAGCAATTTCATGTTTTTAATTGCTATACGAATAGGGTTGGCTCTCATAACAATCCAAAATTATAACTTTATTAATCGAGCGACTGTGGGCGGTTCGATGAATGAATGGGTTGTATTCTGAAATTCGCGTGGTACAGTTAACGGCAGATATCTTAGACAAAATGCAGGAAATGCGTTGCGCGCCGATTGTGTACATAGACAAAACTTACATACTTTTTTTATTGATTCCCGACATATTATGACAGCACTCCACCTGTTAAGCTGAAATGCGGTCGATGAATGGTGGCAACTGCTACTACAGTACCATAACTGCAGTTAACAGTAGCTGGAACCGGAAACTTACAAGCGACACACCGAGTTTCTTCACGGTCTGTACGCTAGTAAGTGCTGGTACAACTCGTACCTCGGATCGGCAGACTGGGAAAATGACCACCAACTGTCTGTCTGCCTGCCACCCTTAAACTATGCTGCTTTTATTTGAATACAAGCACTAATGTTACAAGCACGTTTAGTAGCTTAGTATAGAAAGGTAAAAGAAACTTCAGATCACGCCTATAGTATTTGTCGTTTTTTGTATTATAAATAAAAAATAAACGTAAGTATATTTTATAGAACTTCAGGCTTAAAGCATTTGGGACAAACCATTTCGATCAATTTGGCATTTACATCATAAATAATTTCCAATTGCAAACGGAATATTCTAGTGAGTCAATAATCTCTGTTCGGATTACAGACATAAGTAATACCTACATACATACAACATATACCTACATATATATTGTACAATACTCCATTGAATAAATCCCCTATCTCGGTAATACCTACTTCAACCTACATGTGTTGTATAGTTATAAACTAAATAAATCCTACTCAGTCTTATAAAAAGACAACCGATTGAAAAAAACGACTAAAAAGCGATCTCTTCCAGGCAACCTTAAGGTTGTGAAACATACTATACTTATAAAGGTTAAATTATTGAGACGACAGGCGTAGCCGAACGATTGATTTGTTGCGCATAAAGTCCCGGGTTCGATTCCCGGTTGGAGCAAATATTTGTTTATAGCTTTAGCTTGTAATATTTAATAATTATATTAAATATTGCAAATATTTGTTAATAAAAAAGAGGCGGATATTTGTTTCGGGGTCTGGTTATCGAAGAGTGGTAGGCAGTGGTACCTAGTTTGTACCACCACTTGCAAGTATACAGACCGTGAAGTGATAGTCACCGTGAAGTTTCCTTCTAAGAACAACTACATATCTATCTATACCTATGTATAATATACATCTGTCCTAATATCATAATGTAAGGTATACGAGCGCAAAACCAACAAACGCATCATTCACATGATTCTTGTAGGTACTTGAAATTGAATTTGAGTGGTGCAAGTTTACAGAGCGGTGCGCTCCGCACGCCTGACATTTGTCGTTTACAATGTGCGAGCTCACGGAAGCATGCGGCGTGAAGAGTCAGCGTCATCCAACCACGATATTGGTCTCCGGATCATGTGAAAATACCTTTATGTGAAACGGAATACAGAATTCCATTTCCATATTGTGTGTTTTATCTCGATAAAACATTATTTGCTTTCGTTATATTGTAATATTAATTAGGGCGAAACAAATGTGAAAGTATAAGACATTAATAATAATTATAGTTATAGATTGACGACAGGCGTGGACGAACGGTTTAGCGACTGGTTTGTTGCGCGTAAAGACCCGGGTTCAATACCCGGTCGGAGCAAATATTTGTTTCATAGCTTTTATTTGTAATATTTAATAATATTAAATATTGCAAATATTTGTTAATAAAAAAAAAGAGATGGATATTTGCTTCGGGTCTGGTTATCAAAGAGTACTAGGCAGTGGTACCCAGTCTGCCGATCCGGGGTAGTACCACCACTTACAAGTATACAGACCGTGAAGTGATTTGGTCACGTTTCGGGGTCAGCTTGTAAGTTGCCGGTTCCAACTAGGCCGGCATAGTGGATGTGATTGCTGCTCACAGTTATTGAATTGTAGTAGCAGTGACATTGATTCATGGACCACACTTTGGCTTAACATCAAGCGAGGTGCTGTCATATGTCGAGTCACAATAAAAAAAAAAGATCCTGGCAGATATAAAGAGCGAAAGCATTCAAGCTGCGTAGTAACTTGTCTTGTTATCTACTTACTTTTCATTACACGAACGTCGACAACTATGTACATAGTTGCGCGGAGTTGTTCAGCGCTTATTGTCTGCCGATCCATATACTGTTTACCTTAAAATTCAGTGTTATTTTTATCTGCCGGGTTTATACTAACAACTGCTGAACCGTGCCGGGGTTGCAAAAAGAAAACTGGATATTCCTTTAAGAATGAAAGCGTGACAGTTTGATTTTGATTACATATGTGTGTCATATTTGTTGTCCATTTAGATGCGTCTATGAACTCCAGTGAGTGCCAGAGTATTGTGGCACTCAAGCCGTTGCACTCTAGTAGGTAACTGCTTCCTAGCGTTGTACGGTAGTTGATACATTATCAGAGATATTAAACTATATTATATATTATCAGATATTATTAGATATTATCAGAGAACTAATTTTTGTCGTCAATCTCATATTTCTTTTTAGAAAAATTCATAAATAATTTGTACCTAAATTGCTTTTTTTAATTATGTACCTTAACATAACAGTAAAACGCCTTCAGTGCGATCACTAAACAGAGGCGATTTCTTTTGCAGTTAATATAGTAATCGCATCGACTATGCTGGTTAGATTGGATTCGGCAACTTTCAACTTTCAATCTGATCTCGAAACGTTTGTGTTAGTTGATAATACTTTGAAATTTTTTCCAAGTAAATGAACATAGCGCATTTAATAATTGATTTTCTGGTGGTATTGGTAAATACCAGTTCAGTTTTACGCCACTATGAAGTTATCTCGTCGTATTATGTCACGAGTGCGTTATCTACCACCGGGGATGGTAAGTGACTTCACAGTCAGAGTGATGGTAGAGGTGGGAGACCACTTTTCTTTCACAAAAGCTACATCTAATGTCTACAAAAGCGTAAAATAACATTTATAAATTAAATATTTGTTCATAATTTAAAAATAGATTTATCAACAGAAAATATACAATAATATTGAACACAAGTAAACATAATTATTTACTTTACTTCATTGCTCTCTCTCCGTTAAATTGATAATTAAAAATAAATTATTAAACTTACAATTAAGGTTAACATCGGTAATCAATAACCATTGTTAGGCTTTATAATTTCGTTGTATGAAAACAAATTATTAAAAAAAAAAACAACGTAAGAGTTAAATTCGAAATGCATAATATTATAAAATACTTTGTTTTTGCAATGATTTTTAAAATTATTTTTATCATGGATAGATAGTTCCTTGTGTTCGATTTTTAATATGCCAACCTAAAGATACTAAAGTTAATATATTCTAAACGCTAATGACTATGTGTATGCTTGTATTTTTCTATCTAATTTTAATTTCTAATATTAAATCATTTAAGAAAAATAAATAAATGTAGAAATTCGAATCGGTAGTACTACCATCTAAATGTAGTCCATGAGATTTATACCATTTTATGATATTTAAAGAAACAGAAACAAAAAAAACCGACGATTAAAGAAACAGACTTAATTAAATGAAGCCGGTCAGACCTCTGCTTATTTACGCTTCCCTTGGATAGGTTATAGGAAGAGTTCATTCTTTTTGAATATTACACGACTGAAAAAAATGTCTTAGTCTTAGCCTCAGTCACTATGCCGACCAAATAAATGTGTGATTTACATCGAACATTATAACATTCTTCATACTATGTCATTTTAATAACAATAGAGGTTCGTTCACATAGCCGTATCACAGACAATAGGGCTGGTCAATCGCGGTATCGGTACGCTGCAAATATAGACTGCATATTATTAGACATCGACAATCGACTGTCAAACGACGTTGTAATCATAGAGGTATATAGGTATTTTTACTATAGATATATAATAGTATAGAGGTATATAGGCCGTAATTATGAAAATCTTGATAGTTTCGTTTGAAGCGGACAGTAAACGAACAAAATGTATCTATTCGTAAAGGTGCTAATGCCATTACGCTAACAGATTTAATTTTAATATCCCTATTAACGATATTGGTTACGATTTCCATGTCTCAAGTATATTTTTCGAACCCATTCAAACCAAATACTGTTTCTAATTTTATTTATTGTGTTTTTATTTTTATTGTGACTCGACATATGACAGCACCCCGCTTGATGTTAAGCCTAAGTGGGGTCCATGAATGAATGTCACTGCTAATACAATTCAATAACTGTGTGTAGCAATCACATCCACCATGCCGGCCTAGATGGAACCGGCAACTTACAAGCTGATCCCGAAACGTGACCAAATCACTTCACGGTCTGTATACTTGTAAGTGGTGGTACTACCCCGGGTCGGCAGACTGGGTACCACTGCCTACCACTCTTAGGTTTGACATATGACAGCACCCCGCGTAATGATAGGCTGGAGTGTGGTCTATTAATGAAAGTCCCTGCAACTACAGTTAAAAAAACTGCAAGTTACAATCACATTTACTATTTTGACCTAATTGGAACCGGTAAATTACAAATCGTGACTAAGTCACTTCACGATTTGTATACTTGACTGGGCACCACTACCAACCACTCTATGATAAATAGATTCGGAGCAAATATCCGCCTCACTTTTTATTAACAAATAATAATTGTAATATTTAAACTCGTTATTAATAATGATTACAAATGAAAACTATGGAACAAATATTTGCTCTGAATGGAAATTGAACCCAGGACTGGTGTGCGAACCAATGCATCCCGCCTATCGGTAATTCTTTATCCAATATTGTAACATTGCATTAACCAATGAGGTGTCTAATGATGTGTTGTCTGTACTACGGTGCAAATATCACCATTCATACACAGACAAAGGAGCCGTTTCATATTGCCTACAAGGACCGCTGTTCAGACTTGTATCGGTTGTTAGTACAAATGAAACTCATGTCATTTGTGTTTTATGTATCGGTGGAATTAGTAACAAGAACCATTTTCTGTTTTAATGACATACTAGTGGGGATGTTATGGATATGGAATTTCGGATATGGATACGGTTACGGATATGTAATTATTTCGGAACATTCGATAGTTTCGCATGAATTCGGTTACGGATATTAGATTTTTAATATATTTATAAAGTAAAAGCCTGTCATAACATGTTTCATTGAGGCTCCGTCTCTATCCGAAAATCCATAACATCTCTACATTACACAAGCTTTTGGTTTTATGGTATAAAATTATAGACTTAAGCTCTATTAACGAAAACACATACGTAAATTGAGCATAGTATAATATTTTCTTAGATTTTGCGCGAACATGGATTAATAAATTAAATAAATTTTATGCGGCTTACTACCAATAGGACGTCCGACACCTCAGTCTCTCCGTGACCACGATGGCTGCAAAGCTCTCGAAACGTCGGAATACGTGTATAAACTTAAATACATTTTTGTCTGAACTATAATAAATAACTATTATATTATTACACGACGAACACGATATTGTGATATGTGACGACCATATCGCCTTATAAAAGAGAGGTCTGAGAACGCCATCGATTTATTAACCGTTATTAAGCAATTTTAAGAGTGGTAGGCAGTGGTACCCAGTCTGCCGATCCGAGGTAGTACAGTCAGTAGCAGATATATCTGAGCACGCAATCTGATCAAAAGTATCTATACATTCAGAGTGGTCATAAATATCTACACACAATGAGTCGTCATATCTACACACTCACTTGTCAAAAATATGTCAACAGACAATTCAGTAAATTTGTTTTAAAATATTACATATTATATGAGTGTGTAAATATTTTTGACTATTTGACTGTATAGATATTTTTGACGCACTGAATGCTCACATTAATATGACAACTAATGGTGTGTAGATATTTATGACCACTCTGAATGTATAGATACTTTTGATCAGATTGCGTGCTCTGAATGTGCTCAGATATATCTGATGCTGACTGTACCACCGCTTACAAGTATACAGACCGTGAAGTGATTTGGTCACGTTTCGGGATCAGCTTGTAAGTTGCCGGTTCCATCTAGGCCGGCATAGTGGATGTGATTGCTACTCACAGTTATTGAATTGTAGTAGCAGTAACATTCATTCATGGGCCACACTTCGGCTTAACATCAATAGCAAGTGCTATTTACGTCTCAGTTTAGTTTTAATTTACGGCTACCTCAGTCATTGTTACTGGTATACATGCTTTTTGAATACACCGGTGGTTTGTAATCGCCATTACTTAGTTATTTAGTTATTATATTGATGCTCATGTAGAACACTTTTTTTACCCTTATCTTTTGCTTTGATAAATCCAAACTGTTCTAGATTTTTTATTCATTTAGTCGAGTGCGCTTCATGCAAACAGGACTATATCTGCCTAGTTGGAACCGCTAATTTACAAGCTGATCCCGAAACGTGACTAAGTCACTTACTTTTTGTATACTTCTAAGTGGTGGTACTACCCCGGATCGTTAAATTGAGCATCACTACCTACCACTTATTGACAACCAAACCCGCAGCAAATATCCGTCTCTTTTTTTAACGAATATTTAATCTCATTATTAAATATTACAAATAAAAGCTGTGAAAAATACATCCAACCGGGGAATCGAACCAGGGACTGCGTAACGAACTAGTGTACTAAATGCATTAGTCAACGCCACGTCGCGTCGGTCTTCATAAATTCCATCATTTAGCTGGCAAATCCAAGCTCACGCGGGTTTAGACACCTGAAAATGATACAAGTAACAACTACCACTATTAAATACGGAATGTCTAAATGTACATATAGTTTCTGCCTATCTCTGTGAGAAAGAAGGCGTGACTTTTCTAAAGTAGATATTAAGCATAAATATATTGAGTTTTTTATTTTATATAAATATTGTCGCTTATTTGATAGATTATACAGATTCATTAAATATTAAAAGATTTATCAATCGCGCTTTTGTATATTTACTATAATATAGAAATAAAATAAAACATTAATTAGGAAGATGTAGTTACTAGGATTGACAAAGGAATGCTTTGATGGTTTGGGCACATGGAAAGGATGAATAAAGTAGATTGATTGGAATTTATAAAAATGATGCAGATGGATGCGTTAAACAAACATCCTCAAGAAAGCTGGGCTACCTAGTGCCCCTAATACTGGAGGTTGTATGAAAATAATTATGGATGTGTAAAGGAAGCGAGGGAGTTGTGGCAGATGGCGCTCCATTGTCTCTGTCTATCCCTGTACGAAAAAGGCGTGACAATTTAATTGAGTAATTATTTAATTTACTTTCGATTGATTATTATACAAAAAACGCAAATAATATTGGATATGGACTAGACTGCAAACCCAATTTCAGTGTGAGAAATCCTTAACTAACGTCACGAGAGAAACTTTATAGGTCTATAAAGTATTATTAAATTACCGTAACTCCATTAACAGTATCATGATTGACTATAAGCTCACTCTACACGCCAACGACACGGAAATGAAGAACGAAACTCGATTTCATCATGCGAAATTAACACGTACTACCAACCCTATAATAACAAAGCCTTAACGTTTTAAAACTAAATAAGAAAAGCAAGGTATTATATTCGATATTTAAAAAAGACTAGTTATTGAATAATTATAAATTTATATAACTTTATTTTATTATGAAAGTACAAAACAGAAAAAGTTTTATTTAACATTTTGTTTAAAGGTAAAAAAGTTTTAAAGGTCTGGTGGTAGTAAAATGGTTTGTTTTAAAAAGGTTTGCTCAAAACCACTTATCGTTACCAATGTGTCTTTCTTATTATATGTACTATGGTCGCCCAGATTCAAGCACTGTCTAGTAGCTTAGTATTAAATGTGAGTAATGTAACAACACAATATTGTAGAAAAATAATTACTTAGCATTCGACGATTATGTTAATCGATAACAGCAAAACCGAGTAACGTTACGTTGATAATAATAACGATTAGTTATATTCAGACGCTGTTGCATTAAGCCTGCAACGAAACTGAATGCTTTTACAGATTATAGATACCCATGCGCCTTAAGCAGATGTTCGGTCCATGAAAGAAGGCGACTGCTGCTGGAGTTATATAACTGCAAGTAACAGTTACATCCACTGATCCCAAAACGCGACTAAGTTAACTGTCTACCTACCACCGACCATTTCTTAAATATTGCTAACTTATCATAGAGAATACTGCGTCTTAACTCTGTTTTCGACACCCACAACATCAAATTCAAAACGCCTATTATGTTAATGGGTTCTAGCGTCCGTATAGTAAGGTATATGGTATATTAGTAGGATTACGATCAAAATAGATACCTTAATCTCGAAACACCCACGGAAGGGTTAGGTTGACATCACAGAGGAAGGCATGCAATCGGGCAAAGTGAAGAAGATTAAGTGTTCGTACTTAATCGTGAAAACCCTTCCTTATCTTGATATCGCCAGGCTTTCGAATACAGTGGCAGGTGTAAGATAAATTTCGACATTACTAATATGTTAGGTGAGTATCTATACTTAGTTTCTAAAGTTTAATAATTCGTTAATTCGCCTGTCTTTGTTTTAATTATGATTTCCTAAAGAATGGAAAGAAAGGTCTAAAGAAGCAAGGTTATGGTAATGAACTGATCTTTAATTTTGTTACAAACGTTATTTAAGATTAAAGAAAGAATTTCGTATCATCTTAAACTTTTGTTTATGTTATAGTATAGTAAAGGTGTTTTATAAGAAACGTTTATAAGCCAATACGGTTTTCGATTTGTAATTACTTATAATTTAATCGTGAATAACATTTTAGACACCTTAATGATTTGTGTAAACGTGTCACTTTCTAAGTTATTTATTTATTTTTCATTAATATCATAAGCACTCTATTTTTTTTTAGGGTTTCAGTATGAAGGCGTTGATACAACATGCAACGATTTTCAATATAAACATTGTCGTATTGTCGTAAACATTAACAATATGATTAAAAGATCAATTTTTAATTGAAAATTAACCGATGCTTTCCAAAAATATATGTTAAATCATATGAAATAAATTTAGTACCAAACTTATTTCTTATTCACATAAGTTAGTACAGTATTAAATAATTTATTTTTTGTCTGACCTGTCAATAACACAAACTCGCTTCGATTAAAACGCTGCGTTAATCGGTCAGACGGTTCATGTTTTATAACAAATGAAATATATATTTTGTTTTTAAATTTGAACTTCAAACTACTTAGTACAGTCGGTGTACTTAAAAATAATTGATTAATAAACTAAATTAGAAAGACAGAAGACACATAAAAGACATCTTACCGTGTTTTTATTCAAGAAACGCTCTCTGAAAAGAAACAACAATATACTTGTTAATAATTAGCTAATAACTTATTTATCGACAACCTAATTAAAAGTCTATCGTAGAAAATATCATCTAAGAAATTATTTTAAATAGTTTTACCTTTTTGTTCTTGCAACAACACCCGAAAATTATTTACTCCCCACAATCACATCAACGAAACACTATACAAAAGTAACGTCTTAAATAATCACTAAATTTAATTCAAATTATAAATAACTTACCGACTTATTAATTTTCATCGGTACAGAAATATTTTGACGAAAAACACAAATGCCTAATTACAACCAGTTCACTGAAACCTTAAATTTTTATCAGTTATTAACGACAAAAGTATTATAAGAATACATCAAATAGTATTCAACAATTCGATGACAACAAAGACTGTTCTACCGTTCACAGAAAAACTTTCATATTTCTACACAAAGACTATTCATATTCACAGCCAGTTGTAATGACAAGAAGCACGTCTTGGGGTTCTATTGTCCGATATGCTGCACACGCGGCCTAGAGCGTCTCGCACCTCGTAGATGCGACGTAGCAGCGATTCGTCCCGCTTACTACTAGCGCAGGCTACGGCGACCCGGCCATCACACACACACAAACTCGGCCGAGCTCGCGCAGAAATCTGTACACGCGCAGCCACTCACACAAGCGAGACGGTTACAAGCGGCCCGCAAGAGGAAACGGGAAAGTAACATTTTTGGGGTTGTAAATGATGTACACAGTAATGGTGATTTACACACACAAGCAGGCGCGGGCGACGCAGAAGTTCAGTTTTGGCCATATACATAGAGGCGATTTAAACTTGTAATCCCTAACGATGATTTGAATTTGAGGGATTATGTTGATCCTCAGTTGGAGTGTGGCTTTTAAACCACCAACTAACATGGCCGACGCACATTATATATAAGTTATGTGTACTACTATTTAATTATTTATATCTACGTATCTATATTATATTTAATTATTCATTAATTTGAACTTAAATAAAAAGATGCCAAATAATATATATTTTTCATCCAATAATTTAATATATAAGTTTTTTTTTTCTAATAAAATTTTCAAATTACGTGAATAATTTGTTTAGAATATTTTCTAGTAAGGAACGTTTATAAACCCAGTTTCTCGGCAAATACACTGTATTGTCAAAGTTCACTCAAACAAAATTTCTGATAAACGACTCGAGTGAAAAGTTTTCAATGAAGATGTCGCAATTAATTTTCGATAAAATTTAGCTCGTTAACAACGGAATATAACAATATTTTGGAAGAACTCAAATTTAAATATTATCAAGTTTTTCTTTAACCTCATATAAAATGGTTATATATATTTTTTTCAAGTTAGATATTTATATTTAAAAATGTCGTATAGAGCGAAATATTTTATTATTAGAATTTTAATTGTATACAGATTTCATCCTTCTAAGAAATGAAAAGTGAACCTCCTTTTAAAGTACACAACTTGTTACTACATACTTTATTTATATTTTGCCGGTATAGTGAAGGTGTCGACGATCTTTTGAACAAAAGGTCGACGAACAAAAGGTTTTAATTTTGTAAACGATTTTAAAACAAGTCTACACTTTGGATTAACGATTTGAAAAATGATTTGCCCTGCATAGTGACAGCGACTAAAGCGTTTTTGAATGAAACGTTTTTCTCAGTCGTCGGTGCTCTTTGACATTCTCTTACTTACTATCGTGCAGGTTAAGGTCAGATGTCAGGTCTCAATAAAAATAAAAAAAAACATATAAAATCATATCATTTTGTGTATTATTAACATGTAACAAAAAAAATATATTATTTTCTTCGTGTCTGACAATATTATTTTCTTTCCCAGTATTACTTCTATTATTGTATATTTAATTATAAATGATACTCCTTTAATATTGCTATAATAAATATCTATTAAAATATACTTGCATTTTCGTGTACCTAATAATAACTACATAAACCCGATGACTAAAATTAATGAGAGTAACGAGATAAGCTGATACCGTGCAACGTTTAATAATGGATTTAGTCGTGACACATCCATTCTCTGCTTAGTTTCCAGAACGAAATTGGCAGAACAGCCAAGCACTATTTTAGTAACAAAACAATTTACGTTATACTAAAATATATATGTTTGTAAATTAATGCCGCTAAACATTCTCTGCCTGTTAAATCTTAGGGACCAACAGAATAATCAAAATAAAGGATAAGGTAAAAAACAATAAAAATAAATAAACTTTAATAAAATAAAAATACATATATAGAAAACAAATGTGAATAAATATCAAATCTAAGTATCTATATATAAATGAAAGTAAACCAAAAAATATCTACGGTTATAGGCACTAGGCAACCCAGCTTGCTTGAAGATTTCTCCGATTTGGTCGGAGAACACCATCCCGAGTCTGTCTCGATTAACGCATCCATCCACATCAGAATTATAAATTTATTTTTTTCAATTTACTTTCACTCATCCTTTCCCTGTGCCCAAATCATCAAAACATTCTTTTTTAAATTCTTGTTGATCTTCTTTCAAACCGCATCTATCGCGCGCTTTGCTATTCATTCTATCTGCTATCGTCACTCCACATAGGTAATAGTACACTTCTTAATGACTGCATATATTTTCACGAGTGCGTATTTTAATACACATCATATTCTTGTAATTATAAATAGTGATTTTTTGCGCAACAGGGGTTTATTATCGTGACAAAGTATCTCAAGCTAAAGTTTTAATCTTCCATTAAAATTCAAAACAAGTTTAAATTATCGACTTTAATTTGTAATTCAAGTAAACTGGCTAAGATAAAGAAAACAGAAGAGAGTTTACATTAAATCCTTTTAAAGAAAGACTGATTCAATTTTCCCTTCTAACTTTTTTTATTATAATTTCGCGTAGGCTTTTTGTTGCGAATTAATTTTCTTATCGTAACACAGAAAGGATGAAGTACAAGAATTCATTATAATCTAAATTCATTAATACATTAACAGAATTAGGCGACCTTGGTGTTAAGGTAGATTCGCAACCGAAAAGCTCCCGGTTCAAAACATTTGCCTGTACCAATGTATCTTTACATACAAAGTTTAGTCGTCCTGTTTTTAGGGTAGCAAAAAACGAAACCCTAAAAGCCTATACTGTTGAAACTTAGTAAATAGATGTATTTTCTGAACCGCATTAAGATTTTCACACAAAAATAAAAAAAAAAGAATTTATTTCGGGGGTTCCCCATACTTAGAATTGAAACTCAAAAAGTATTTTTTTTTTTACAAAAAAAATGTAATGTAGGTCTTCAAAAAGGTTTCTAATATAATTTTTTGCTTCCCCCCCTCTCTTGTAACTTCTAAAATAAGAGAATGATAAAACTAAAAAGTAGCAGTCACATCCACTATGCCGGTCTGTTTGGAACCGGAAACTTACAAGCTGATCTCGAAACGCGACTAAATTACTTCACGGTCTGTATAAAAAGCTGGTCCCGAAACGCGATTAAGTTACTTCACGGTTATTTCAAAAGTTATGGTACTATCTCGGATCGGTAGCCTTCGAAAATTACCATCAACTGTCTGCCTACTACTGCCTACTGCCTACTCGTACTCTTAATTGCTATTTTATAATTTTTATAACATTTTAAAATGTGTGGAATCATGAATAACCAATCAAATAATAAAACATGGCAGAATATTGGAAACAATAACTCTATTCAAGTTTCATGTCTCATAAATTGCTTTCATGTGTTTTTTATTGCTCAAACTCAACGTTAGAGCTTCAAATGTATTGGAAATGATAGGATTTGATAGGAATGTAATATCAGCAAATGACATCGTAATCCTCCAACAGTTCCTACGTTGAGTTTCGACGCCAACTATTCACTTCTTCGATGGCCCATTACTGGACAATCATTCTTTCAACGTGGCAGTTACTAGACCAAGCTAAACCGCAACCAAACGGTATAAATGTATAAAACTGTTAAAGTTGCCTCCTTTAAGAAGAATACGCCGATCGCTGGACCTTTATGCCACAGAAAGTCGTTCGCTTAAGATATTGCGGACCATGGACGGAAGGCCCTTTGAGATTTTCTACTCACGAAAATTCCATTTAATCGCATTTCCTACTTTGTGGAACGAGCGTCTTTAGTGATTTTGGTATGTCTCTCGGATTTCAGAGCAAAATTGTTTCGAATTCCAATGAGTCAGCATTTCAAACTATTAATTTAATTTGTTTGTTACATTTAAAACCGTTTTTATAAACACTTATCCTAATAACGCATGACAATAAAAAAACTAATTTATCAATTAAAAACCTAATATATTAATAATACAAAAGTATTTATTGTATCTATATATTGCTCATAAGATGAAACTTTACGTAAATTAATAAATAATACGAGTACATACATTTTATACAGATACGTTCGAAACAAAGTCAAGTGAAAAGATGACTGTTTAGGCAAGCGGTTTTCCAATAGGTATTCGTGAGAGCTCTAACAATTATCGTAAAAGGGAATTCAGTGGAAAATTCCTAACATTGTTATGTCTTTTGTATCCTTTCATAGGTCAACTGTACCATAATGTATTAAGGATGAATTGAATATCTTATCTGTTATCGTTCGTCTACGTTGTTATGGGGAAATGAGATGCGTTCTGATTGAATATGGTAACGATATTAGTTCTTCATCAGCATAATATCTTCTGGTAATGTATAAGTGGACGAGTGGGTATTGTTATAACGCTGTTCGCAGTTCGTTGAGATAAAGAAAACCTCCCTATAGATTATCTAATGTGATACATTTGTGTGTGCGTGGCAGAATGTGTTATTACTAAAACGTTTTGGGATTTATTTATATTACATTCGCGTTTTTGTATGAGAATAATGAAACATTTTAACAATAATAATAAATATTTTTGATTGTGAAAATTTCATCTTAAAAAAATATGAGTTTGTTTAAATTTTAAAAAATATTAAACTAATAATGGGTATTTTATACGTGCAAAGTAAATTCAAACAATTGACACAACTTATTCTCATAAGGATAGGCACATATTTCACAATCCATATGAAAATTTCTTGATTACTTCACATCCACAATGGACAAAGAATCTAAGCTATATAGTTATGTAAGATACTGTCTACCCGTGATGTCTTGAAAAAATCTCAGATTTAATTAAAAAACATTATTTATTCATTTCTCCTTTCCACACAATGTTTTAAAATTATCTGTTTTATTAATCTCCTTATTCATCCAAGTAAATAAATAAAAGTAATAAGCTTCAAAATTATAATTGGCAATGAAACTAGGTCGCGAGTTGTTCGCGAAATGCATAGGTGAAACTTTCGCCTCATAAACTATGATAAACAGTTGAATAACCAATTTCCAAGAACACAATTCCTAATTCTCAAGTTATCGTTTAGCTCGGTTTCAAGACGAACTTGCTCCACGATGTTTCTTGCAAAACATAATAAATCTTTCTTACTGTCATTGAAATTTAGCGTGCGCCGGGGAGATGCGCCTCACAATACGAGTTCCCTTCAATAAATCATTTAGGCACAAGTATTTGCTTATTTACAAAAGATGCCAATAAAAATAAGTAGCAATTCTACAGGATGTCATAATTCATACTTATTTTGCTAATAACAAAATACTGTTTATATGTTATTTTTTTATTTTACAATAACAACTAATTAAATAGTTAACGTAGTGCACTTATTCATTTCAATTTATAGTAAAATAAATTGTTGTTTTGTTAAAACGAAAAACTCATTAAATAACAAACGAACATAAAACAAGGCCAAATAATATTTCGTATGTCAATAAAAACATATATTGCTTTTAAATTTAATAATTGCCACAAATCACAAAAACTGTTCGAACAAAAATAGTAACCAATTGCATTGAATGAAAATCTGGGTGCACCGTAAATTGTCAATTAACAGCTTTGTGAAGTAAAGACTGCCAGTGCGCCCTGAAAACACTACGGACTTCGTGGAAAATAAAATAAAGTGAATACTGGACACACACATAATATATCATTTTGTGTTTTATATTTTAAATTTACGTTTTAAACATCAAATACTTTAAAGATAATATGTAAAAATGTTTAATTAAAAAAAAATTAATGTTTTTTTATATTTGTTTTTTATTGTGACTCAACATGACAGTTTCCCGCCCGTTGTTAAGCTGAAGTGCGGTCCATGAATGGAGGTGACTACTACCCTGGATCGGTAGACTGGGCACCACTGCCTACCACTCTTTGACAACCAGACCCGAAGCAAAGATCCGCCTCTTTTTAGATTAACAAATATTTGTATTATTTAATCAAATTAATAAAAGCTACGAAACCAATATTTCCTCCGACCAGGAAACAAACCCGGGACTTTTCGTGTAACAGAATGGTGTGCTAACAAATACGCCACGCCTATCGTCAAAATGTTATTACTTTTAATATACATTATACTTTTCACGCCTATAGTCCCAACAGAATAATTATATAATACCTGAATTTTGTCAAAAAGTGCCTATAAACTACAGCCAGTCAGTATTTTTTGCATATTGCAATCCAATCCATAAATAAATAACTTAATAGATAGGATATAAAACTTCAACTTTTATCCGATTGACATTTTGTGGCTCAATATTTGCATAGAGGTTGTACAATCAATTCACGCAATAATATGTAGCTGGTATGAATTAATTCTGCACGAGATTGAGAGATTTGCATATTTATGAGGTTTTGATGGCTTCTTCACGCATCCATACACATCATCTTAGCTAGAACGACGACCTTACTAACCAAATTACCTGGATACATCTGCAGACACCCCCGACAAGAGACAATATAATTATTATATAATTCTATTATAAAACAATACTAATTTTCACAACCAAATTGCTTTATACTCGTATACTTCGTATTCATAGTATGATAATTAATTTAAAAAAAATTGTAATTTTATAAATAATAAACAATTTTTCAAACTCTTTAATAATTAAACAACGTACTAGTTTTCTTGAAAATTTGTTCAGTCGAAAATGGAAGCAAAAAACAAAAGCTAATAAAACACGGGCGTTAAGTACCTATTGGTCTGAAACTTTATATACCATTAAGCGAAGTCATCGCTGAAAAACGAAAAAAGGCACTCGTCGTTGCCCTTTCCATTAACAGCGTTCGTTCTGTGCGGGCTGCTAGCCGACCTCGGGGGCCTCCAATAAATCAATCTACGGGACCAGTCGACACTGCGAAACTACGGTAGCTATGACTTAGTCGCCCTGCACACGAATATAGCGATAAATTCTCCAATAATTATTTGAAACTATTTTAGGTTTGACAACTTCATTTTTATACAAATTAAACTTTTGAAATGTAAAATAGTTAACACATATTTTACTGTAAAACATAATTTTATTGTACTTATTATATTTAATGTAAGAAAATATATTTTATATCTTAAAATTAGTATTCGTTTCGTATTCGAATAACATAGTCAATGAATATTATAGCTTCCTGTACTCCATGGACTTTATACATTCTCCGCTTCTACAAAGATTAGTGCCCTGCTCACGTCGCTGGACACTTGCAGTTCCCCATTCTAACCAATCACCGGCCGAGTTTGGGACGAGAATACGTTAAACTGAAAAATCCTTCCTAGAACTGATATTCAATTTCAAACAACATTCCCGTAAGGTATATAACGAACCTCTTGTGTAGTTTATGGCCTGGAATCTAGGACATACGTTAAAATTAAATTGTTTCCTCGGTAATATCTTACCCATGATATTAATAACATTGTCTATTATAAAAACAATACATCCACATATTATAAGTCATTATACGTTCACAATAACACGTATATACAAATTCGTTATTAATTACTATATGTTTATTATAATAAAGACATTTTTATTCAAGGACTTTGAACCTTATTCGATTACGTGAGCCCTACATTTTTTTAATTCAAAATCTCTTTTTTTTATTTCGACTCGATATCCTTAACCTGCCTGATGGTAAGCAAGAGGAGGTTATGGTTACCCCAGCGCTATCACTATGCCGGCCCAACATGTTTTTACGCTTCGCTTGTAGGTTCCAAGGTTATAGGATCGATCGGCTTTTTGCCACCTTTTGTATGTGTACGTCCAACGCTGCGTTTGGCTGTTTATGAACCTTAAGGCCCTAATGACATCTGTTTTACGAGATATGTGACCATACATAATAAAATAGTTAAATGTAAGAAATATATTCGATAAGTATCCAATAAGTATATGTATATAAAACAATCACTCAGTGGGAATTCCTCACTTTTTAAGTGTCAGCGAAATCTTAGAGAGTCAAGAGAAAAGCTAGCAAGCAGATGTGAACAAAGATGAAAAAAGTTTCAGAAATTGGAAATGGAAGATGATTACTGTACATAGAATGGAGTTGTGCCCGCTTTTTATGAAGTCTCCCTTTGTACAGATACCCAAATGTTTCCCTTTCAAACTTAGCAACTTTATTTCTCAACTTGGAAAATTGTTTTTCTCGAATATTGTGCAAAGTTTAATTGTCAATGAACTTTTCAATTTATTAGAAAACGAATCCACGTATACTGTAATACTTTATCTTTAATCAAAATTGGATTCATAAAGTGTAGTGGGCGTTGGCGTATTTTGGCTATGAAATTGAAATGACAAGTTTAATTTCCGTAATTTCGAGAAGTTAAATTTGTTACAGAAGGAAAAGAAAGGATATTGAAATTCCATATTTAATTACTATTTGTAGTTATTTAACCACACTTCAGCATTACATTACATTATCATTATGTCGAGCCCCAATAAAATTAATATATACAATGCCGCACGCGTGGCGCATTTGGGTAACACACCAGGTCGCTGCGCGTAAAGCCCTGGGTTCGGTTCCCGGTAGATTCCGGAAGGTTTGTTTAATAGCATTAATTGTAATATTTGATGTTTACATTGGATATTACAAATATTTGTTTAAAAATAAAAAGAGGCAAATATATTTTCCGGGCTGTCGATACGGGGAAGTACTATCGCTGACCATTGTACGTCTCGTTTCAATATCAGGATGTAAGTTGCAGGTTCCATCTAGGCTAGCAAAGCGAATCCGACTGCTACTTAAAATTATTTGACTGTAGTAGCAATCACCTCCAATCATGAACTGCATTCCAGCCTAACTAACATCAGGCGGGTTGCTGTCATTTTTTTTATATTGTGACTCGACATTTGCCAGCACCCCGCTTGATGTTAGGCCGAAGTGTGGTCCATGAATAAATGTCACTGCTACTACAATTCAATAACTGTGAGTAGCAATCATATCCACTATGCCAGCCTAGTTGGAACCGGAAACTTACAAGCTGATCCCGAAACGCGTGAAAACGAAACGTGAATCACTTCACGGTCTGTAAACTTGTAAGTGGTGGTACTACCCCGGATCGGCAGACTGGGTACCACTGCCTACCACGCTTTGATAACCAGACCCGAAGCAAATATCCATCTCTTTTTTTTATTAACAAATATTTGCAATATTTAATATAATTAAATATTGATTATTCGATTCGATTCGATTCTTCGACCGAGAATCGAACCCGGGACTTTACGCGCAACAAACCAATCGTTAAACCGTTCGTCCACGCCTGTCGTCAACTACAGCCTCATATGACGAGCCTCAAAAAAATGAACTAAAAGATTTCAGAGACAAGTGGTGCCGAAAATAGGCTTACAAGTCGTTGAGAAGCTGACTGACATTAATCCTATTAATCCGACATGATTACGCGCCCTGAATATTCATAGATCTTTGATGACATTCTTCAGGAGGCTCGGGAACTTACTGATAATGAAAGTTTGTAAGCAATCTCGCTTAACTATTATATACCTTATAAGAGACATGTTACCTACTTTGATAACAAACCTTATTTAAAATAACTAGGCAAATACAATATTTATCATAATATATTATTTATACGAAGACAACCTCAAGAAAGCTAGGTTGTCTAGTGCCCATAACCATAGAGCTTGTATGAAGAGAATTGTGAATGTGAAAGAAGCGAGAGAGTTGTGTCAGGATCGTGGCAAGTGGCGCTCCATTGTCTCTGCCTATCCCTGTGGGAAAAAGGCGTGACAATTTGATTGATTGATTTTTTATTCAAATAGACAGACCATCGTTATATACGAGTATAATATGTTTATTTAGGCAATTGTGGTGTAGTGGTAGTACAATGATCACGCAAACCGAGAGCACGTGTTTCAAACCACTTACCGGTACCAAGATATCTTTGTGATGCGTACTTTGGTCATCCTGTTTCTATAATATAAGCACTTTAGTAGCGCCTAATTAAAAAAAAATAATTAGAAAAATTCTATTTTTATTTACATTTTTGTACTAAGCTACTAAATCATTAAAAACGGGACGGGACGAGATACAATGGTACCGGCAAGTAGTTTTGAACCGAGGGTTTCTGGGTTGCATGTACCCTACAACATTTGCAATACCACGGTTGCCTTAATTCATAAAACAAGGTTCGCTTTGCTAATACATAGCTAACTCCATTTATAGACCGCACACTGGCTAACTAAGACCAGGTGAGGTGCTATCATATAGGTATATGCTTTCATTTCTATAGAATATCTATCGCTTAGTTATTCAGAAGAACAACCGACAAGTGCAATGCCTTACCAGCCCATGTGAGAAGAAGCACCTTTGGTCGGCATAGTGACAGCGACTGGGGCACCACTAGTGAACTCACAATTTTTTTAGTCGTCAGCACTCTTGGATTCCTTTTGCTTACCTTACTTTAGATGGGTCGTGGTCAGATGTCGAGTCACAATAAAAAAGCGAGTTTCGGCGACTAAAAAAATGACTCAGGTTGCCTTAGTCACCGTCACTATGCCGGCCAAAGAAAATTTAATAATATATGATTGGCTGTTAAATTGTAGCACCAACTTTCAAAGAGACCAATGGAATCGATATTTCGAACACGGATATAGAGTAGTTTATTGTTTCATCTACGCTAACTACACATTACTAGGAGTGAAATTACTTTGTAAATAAGTAACGATATCCAATTTATCGTATACATTCATGTTCAGCCCTACTAAAGCTATCTTTTTACGCTTGATGAGTTGCTTAGTCACTAACATCTTATTTTTTACCAAGTTCTGTGAAAAATCTTACTTCGTCATATTTTTCTATTAATCTCCTTCAAATGTAATAAACAAACCCATATTTTTCTTTGAAATTAGCTATTAGGAGGTTTGAAAATAAAATTACGTAATTTGCTTTTTCATGTAAGTGCCTATCTACTGAATGTTGCTGAAATTAAAAGACATTTTTATTTCTTGAATGATTCTGTGCCTAATTAGATTGCATTTAACTAAATAATGTATGTCATATATCATCATCATCAGCCTGAGGACGTCCACTGCTGAACACTGCTACCCCCCTTAGAGTGCAATTTCGAACGACAAGATGTCAGTTGCATCTACTGGTAATTTGTGACTTTCACTACATGGTCAGGCCTACCTACGCTGCGTCATCCGGTTCGTGGTCTCCACTTAAGAACCTTTCTTCACCATCGCTTGTCGGATATATATGTGATGTAAATCCCATCACACATATTACTATAGTACCTATATCCCTTTTTTGTTGGAAATAGACTGACCGTTTCGGATAAATATAATTAATATTAATAATGATTTAGGTTTTAGGAATGGTTTAGGTCGTAGGTAAACGGTTGGTGGTCATTTGCCCAGTGTACAGACCTTGTAGTGACTTAGTCGCGTTTAGTTTAAATGTTTCCGGTTCTAACTAGGCCGGCATACGCGATTATTAATTGTAGTAGCAGTCGCCACCATTCATGGATCGTACTCTAGCTTAACATTAGGCGGGGTACTGTTATATGTCGTGCCATAATATAACAAAATCATCATTATCATCAGCCGGAAGACGTCCTCTGCTAAACATAGGCCTCCCCCTTAAAACGCCATTCTGAACTATAAGATGCCAGTTGCCCGTATTTTGTCGATCATTGTGCCATAATCCTCATGCTTGGCAAAAGGCTTAGGGATCGCAGTATACTCACCGCATAGTAAGAGGACGCTACTGCCCATCCACCGGAGAGAACATAAAAAAATTAGAATATAAGAAAATCTATATCATTGTCTATTTAATTGTAACCCATTTGTATTTATGTATGTACTCATTTATTAGTAATATACACACTTACTTTATATTTATATTTTTATAAATGAGTACATATACTTATACTTGTATGTATATAATAGAACCTTTTTATAAATGGTATTAATTTGTGCTGGACGATGACTCCGCTGAAAGCCAGCTTAATAATATTGTTATGTTGGGCAATGGGTGAGGTGGGAGAGGGGTTGCTGTCAAATTTCATGCGCTAAAGCTTCAATGGCCTTCCGTACACGATGTTAGGCAGGTACAGTGCACAAAATAAACAAGAAAAGATTTGCTCTATAAATTAGTGATGAATATTCGATGGAACAAAATCACGCGTGCATATCGGTCAACTGGATCATAACGCACGACTAATGTTCAATTACTTACAAATATTTAAAAATAGGATACTTACCAAAAAAATGATTAAGCTTATTACATTATTCACGGGATGTTTTCGATTTGCAACTACATGCCATTTTATTATTATTTAAAAAGTGTTAATTTGTTCTTGTTTTACAGATTTAAGCAGTCAATCAATCAAATTGTCACGCCTTTTTCCCACAGGGATGGGCAGAGACAATGGAGCACCACTTGCCACGGTCCTGATACAACTCCCATACAAGCTCTATGATATTTATATATTTAAGCACGAAAACAATATTATTAACATATATCACTCGACAATCAGACCGACAACAATTTGACACAATTACATCCACATTAAAAATTTCACAAAAAAAAGTATGACGAAACAATTACGCCGCTACTCTTCCTACTAAGTGCCTTTTATTTTAGCAGTATTATAATACAATCAGTTACAACCAATTATCAGAAAAGTTGTGATAACCTTGGAATTAAAAGTATTGATGTACAAATTGTTGTCTCTATCAGACACACGTAGTATAAACATGATATTAATGAGACACATAACATTAAATTAGATCTTATTTTAGCCCGGTTTCTATTGCTTTAATCCTTGTTCTCAAAATCTGACGTCATGTAAATTACGCCTTTAATGATTTTTTGGTATAAATAAAAGTATTTAAAAAAAACAGAACAGATAATTCAGTCACGTTGTTGTTTACACTTAAGTCTGAAGAAAAAAGCAGACGTAAGTATGTACGTGAGTATGTGTCCTTTAATTAAATTAAAATAAGTAAGTTCATTTGTAATTTTGTACGTGAGTGTACTAAACGCATACTACTGTCGACCAGAGGCCATCGGTGGTCCGTTTTATCTTTACCATACAGCGCCTGATAAGAAGCTTACAATTTGAGTGCTATAAGAGTTGACGTCCCAAAAACTTGCCAACCAATATTCAACTTTATAATGTAACAAATAGAGGGTAATTTACAAATTAGGTGTTTGTAAAATAATATGGACAGTGGCCAGGTGGAAAACAACTATGGTAGCATATTATGCATAACGTAAGTTAGAGGTTTTTGCGATATCTACGTGCACAACGGTAGTAAGAATGGGACGTGCTCTAGAGCTTTTCAACTTTGACTTGATTTGTTAGTTGAAATTGCTTTTGTTTGAGATTTGATATTACTGTCATAACTCTGATAAAGAACAAAATAAAAACTACTCTTTTTTTACTTCTTTCTTGTATTTTTTCTTATAGAAAAGACACAAAAAAATTTCATAGTTTCACCTTTACAAAACCAAAAAGTATCTAATAATAAAATGTATGCCGACAAACAAATTAAAACCCTGTATTTGTTTTTTTCTACACTTAGCTAGTAAATGTTCTTGTATCATAGAAACAAGACGACCGAAGCACATATACTAAAGATACCTTGTTACCGGCGAGTGGATTTAAACCTGAAGTTCTTGGTTGTCAAACCATTTATCTACGACTAGACCACGGTCGGGTCTATCAATTTAATAGTTTTATTTGCCAAATAAATATAACATATAATTATGTAAAACCTTTATAATTTCAACAATATCTTTTCATTACACGAAAGCTTGATGCATTTGCAGTAATGCATTTATATAACGTGCTAGACAATTTTGAGTACTTGCAAACGAAAACTACAAATCATTAGACACCACGTAGAAGAGCAGCTTTAATTGGCCCGAAGTTATTACAAACTTCAAATATCATATCGTTTATTGCAATTAGATTATCTTTCACGATCGTAGTTATTATCAATAATTGTAGTACTATAATGGTGATACAAAACTGGTTGTAACTATGATGCCACAGGGCAGAGATTGAATAGAATGAGATTGAAACAAAAACAATATCTATTTAGATTAAATGTTGTATTTAGTTGTACCTTAAAAGCGTGTTGATGTATTTTTTTCCTTATATATTTTATATATTTTTTACGTTATAAACATTTTTTTTTTCATAAATAGAATAGATTAAAACTAGCCTTAACGCGTCATATATATAGAAAATAGAAGGTTGGGTATTATGACTGCATGTGAGTACGCGTTTTTCTAACTACCCGTACTTGAACTTTATTACTCTTGAAATCACGACATGAATGATTCGTTTTAACTAATCTGGCCTCCTCATTGCCATCTATGCTAATGTGTGATGGAATCCATTGAAGTTTAACATCAATATTCCTACCCATCAATGATTTGATGAGTTGCATTATTTCATAAGCTACCGATAAACCCCGGAGTCCCATAACACATCGACACAAATGTTGGATTGCGCTTTTGCTATCCGTCAATATAACAATCTTTCTATAGCTTATTTTACTAACATAAATTAGGGCTCTTGAGATTGCAATTAATTCAGCAGACATTATGGAAATATTATTGACAATTTTAAAATATCCATTATGACCATTAACAATATCAACATAAGCCACGCCCAAACCAAATTCGTTTTTCGAAGCATCTGTATAAATTGGATGCCAATCACTATATTTACAATTTAATTCACACAAGACTTCCCATTTAATAGAATTACATTCATATAATTTCTTAGACCTTTGTATGCATGACAAATCACATTGCATAATTTCATCAGCCTCAAAATTAGTTACCCAGGTACTAATATTGAACATTTGAAGCGGATCGGATGCAAAAACAGCTTCTGTTTTTACTTCATTAAGTATAATTGGCAAAAGTGGTTTCTTTTTATTTGCCCAATACTCTTTATTAATAAGATCAAATAAATTATACAAAACGTGTACACCACCATCATGAATACGGGATAATATTTTTAAACAATATTTGTAAGCAAGATATTTTCGTCTTAAAAACAACGGCGGAATGCATAATTCATTCTCCATTACGTGAATAGGAGTACTTTTAACAAAACCACCTACAATTCTCAGAGCTTGATTCTGAACTCTGTCAAGCTTTAAAGTATGAGTTTCAGCACTGTTATCAAATATGAAGCATCCATAATCAGGCTGATCGTATGGCTAAACTTGCAGTAACTGATGGTCCCTCCTTGAGTATACTGCCAGATTACTCTGAAATCAGTTGTAAATTTAAAATGACATGTCATAATTTGTGGAAATCTAATTTTGATGAAAAATCGAAGGAAAAAGGTATATGGTACAAAACATTGCAGAACGAACCCATCAGTGTACCTTGGTTCTCTTCGACTAAATTACAAAGATCCGTAATAGTAACTGCCTTAAGAGTTCGCTCTGGACACATTCCATTGAATAGATTTGCTTTCCTTATGGGTAAAGTACGTTCACCCTTTTGTGAGACATGTGGCAAAATAGAGGACGTGGAACATTTGTTGATGGATTGTGTCAGGAACCGACGTGATAGGCAGTGGTTATTTAAAAGATTGGGAATTAATATTTGGAATGTTGGTTGCTGTAACAGTATATTAGCAGAGCCTGCTTCTGAGCAAGCCAAAATGTTATACAAATTCGTGGTGGTGTACTTAAAGGAGAGAGCAAATGCATCATAGGTTTAATAATTTATTTTTGTTCGTTGTATTCTATTTTCGTGTGAATTGTTTCTAATGTTTTGTATTACTAGCCTTATCCACATTATATCTATATGAGCTTGTATTTGTAAATAGTCTAGGTTTAGTTTATAATGGGAATGGCATCGCCATTTTATGTGCGTAATTCCCCTAATAAAATTGATTAAAAAAAAACTAATCTGGCCTAATTATGAATTTAAGCCCATGTGATCTTCGGTGGGCCATAGGTGAGCGAAGCATGAAAAAGCACACATGGCCGACTGACTTAGTTATTGCGACTGAGCCAGCAATGAACAGAGTACCAGACGTCGGCGATTTTTGACCTTAACTTACACCATCAGGCAAATCGAGGTCAGATGTCGCGTCACAAAATAATATATACCTCAGGCGGCTCTTTCAAAACATTTAAATTATAATTTATTCGTGCCAGCGTAGCGAAGTCTAGATATTTATAGTTAAAGTATGCAAGCGAAGCTCTTAGTCTGTAAGTTCATAGGAAATATTTAGTTAGCGTGCTATTAGACGGCCATTTAATACTTTTACCACGTTAATTAAATATATAATTTGGGAACGGAAGTCTGAAATTAATTTAGAAAAGAGTAACGCCTTATAATTAATTAAAATTAATTATTAACCTAAATAATAAATAAATTATTAATTACCCACTATTTGCGGATCAGACTAAACACAATGTACATTTTTATACATCCTTGCAATAACGTTTTGTATTATTTAAGGCGACCGTGGTGTATTAATAGTGCAATGGTCACGAAAACTGGAGAATGGGTTCAAACCTACCAGCAGGTGCCAATGTTTCTTTGATATTTGTACTTTGGTTGTCCGGTTTCTATTATGCAAGCCTTTAGTATATTTTCTTATATAGTATTATAAATAATAAAATCAGTAGTATTTAACTTTAATACATCCCCCCGTATTTATGGTAAAAAATATTGGATATCAACAATGAGCATTGTTAAACTTTCAAATGTCCTTTAAAGCAATTAGGATGAAGCAAAATTTGTTCCTACTTCGCTACCCGATCTTCTTAAACTTTTTTGAGTTAAAAAGTAAAATATTTTTCCTTCTACATTGTTATGTCTTTGAAAGTCAGAAATACAAAATATACAAAAGCAAAGGGCGACAATGTAAAAATGGTTTCTTTTAACTGCAGTTTTAATTTTCTTTTTTTAATAACAGGGACTCTATTCTGGTTGTTTATATTACACAACATTAAATTTTTTTTTTTCATTTTCACTCGAACTCTGACTAAAAAAACCGACTTAGTTGACGGATGCCTTATTCGCCTATTATTTAAACTTTACCTGATTAGCTACCTACTACACACTTAAATCAGAAACACTGGTCGGGGAAATTCGGAGACATCCTTAAGAAAGCAGGGTTGCCTGGTGTCCATAACCGTAGAGCTTGTATGAAAAGAATTGTGGATGTGAGGGAAGCGAGGGAGTTGTGTCAAGATAGGATCTAGGCAAGGGAAGGTCCAAGAGCACTGATAATTAAAAAAATAACTTATTTTACGGTTGCATCAGTCGCCTTCACAATACTGACTAAAAAGATCCAAGGTTAAAGGATGGGGGATAAAATATAGGCAGGTAAAAGTATCCAATTTATTTATTTATTGGTACAGTTAAAGGTAACATTGTTACAAAATGCTTATCTCCTAATAAGATATACTCATGTACTAAACCTATAAATCTGTATTAACAGTACCGGGAAAAAGTCTTGGCCCTCGATCTAGCTTAAGCAGCATTATACGCCGATGCTTGCAATTTGTTAATTTATCGTGTCCCATTACTTATGGTACCTTGTTTAACATTTATTAGATTAACTTTAAAAATAGACGCTATTTTTTTATTTTACATAAAAACATGTAAAAATTGTACCATTAGGTATATTAGTAGATTATTATAAACACCAAGGAATAAACATTGCTGTTTGTATCATTGACAATTAACGACCAAAACGCTTATTTTTTTATTGTGGCTCGCCTGATGTTAAGCTGGATGGAGTGCGGTCCAAGGATGGAGGTGATGGCTCCTAAAGTTAATACAAATAGCAGTCGCATTACCTACACTGGCTTAGTTGGAACCGGCAACGTTCATTATAACATCAGACGGGGTGCTGATTTATATATTTATTTATTTATTGTGACTCAACATCTGACGTCGAACTGCCTGATGGTAATAATGAATTATGATGGAGGTTTAGGAGTGACGACGACTGAAAAAAAATACGAGTAAGTTCATGGCTACCACTGTCGCTGTCATTATGCCAGCCAAAGGTATTCTTCACGCATCGCTTGAAGTTATTGGATTGGGGGAACACATGAGCTGGTAAAGCATTCCACTTGTCGACTGTTCTACAAATAAACGACGCGCCGAACCTTTTAGTTCGACTGCTGATTCAGTCGACAGAATGCAAACACTTCCCCGCCCGACCTGTGCGAGTTGTTTAAAAAAGAAATTAAATACGAAAGCCCAGTAAAACAACAAGTATAAATTCATTAAAAACAAAAACAAACAGCACGCAGCGTAAATGAAATTATATGGAGTTCTGAGTTTAATATCTGTGCCCAGCGTTTTATTCAATCTAACTTTTGGTACAAAATGGGATACGTTACGTCGCATTATTAGCTCATTAATGAGCCTCAGGAAGCTCGCACGGGGCGTATTAAAAACTCCCAAGGGAACCCACGCCCGTACAATTACAACAAAGTATACGAAATAGCCAACCAACAGGCTCATCTTGTTAATTGAGCCTTACATTATAAATACTTTATTTATGGACCCTTTTTTCTTTGTACAATACTGTTAATACTTTATATTTTATTCCTTCTTTCTACCGTTAGTGGTAGGCAGTAGTGCCCAGTTTACCAATCCAGGGTACCACCTCTTACAAGGATACATACCGTGAAGTGACATTTCAGGATCAACCGGTAAGTTGCCTATTCCGACTAAACCGGCCTAGTTGGTATTCACAAACCGCACTGTGAGCCGAAGTGCTGTCATATGTCGAGTCATAGTAAAAAATAAAAAAAACTCTTCTGCTATCACAGCCTGATCTTTGGCCACCACTTTCTACGTGGTGTTTTCTTATGGCTGAATGAAAGTAGATCTGGATGGATCTGTGGCTAGATAAGTTTAACGAAAAGATTGTTTAAACATTTTTTAACATTTGCACCTACGTAAATATACGTTGTTTTATTGTTTAGAGTGGTAGAGAATACCTAAGGGCATTAAGTTCATCTGTTGAATAAACAATAAAGTTTGAAAAGAAAAATATATCATACTTTTTTATATATCCTACGCAAATAAGCACCTTAAAATGTTTGTTAAATCCCGGATAATCATAAGATTTTCTTATGCATACGAAGTTATAGAGCGAAACGAAGCATACAAAGTAGATTTAAATAGTGCACTTCAGTGATTATAAAATGCTATATAAAAATATGAAATAGGCTTATACTTTACTTCCCTGAGCAAAGGGTGGATATGAGCGCTGACGGCTGAAAAAACCGACTCAATTTACGGTTTCCTCAACCGTCGTCAATATTTATTGTGTCTCTACATTTTGTATAATGGCACCCTACCAAATGTTGGTCAATAAATGAAGGCGACTGCAGCTACAGTTAAATAACTGCAATTACAGTCGCATCCTTTATTCCGGCCTAGTTGAGACCGACAACATTTATGCTGAACCTGAAACGCGATTGAGTTACTTTACGGTCTGTGCGCTTAGAAGCATATTGAGGTAATAATAATCACCAACTGTTTAAAATATAACCTTTAGTGGTATTTTTTTACTCTGCGATTAAAGGATCGTAGTTTGTTTCTACAATTTTTTTTAATTAATAATAATTAATTTATTTTTACTATAATTATTTAAATTATTCTAACCGACCTCGGTGTTTAAATATATAGAACAGTGGACATGAATCTTAATCTGTTTATTATTTTAACATTTAAAAAATAATAATAAAGAATATTTAATGACAATTTGATGTTAGTATTTGGTAAAAAATATATATATTATTATTTTGTATTAGTTGTCGTTGACACCGTGAATAAAGTGCGCCATAAATCTAAAAGGGTTCATCGTATGTTTCCCTAAAGGGGTCAATATTTTAAACCTAATTCCCCAATTCATTAAGGATAAAACAGCATACGTAACTACAAATTAGTTCGTGATTCTAATACGAACTTTTACAATTATGTTCAAATACAAGTTTCTAAACCAAAATGAGATATCTAAACGAAACGAAATGAACATTTATAGTAACTTTGCTTTCTAAAACTGCATTTTCATTAGAATTGGTAATACTTGGTGTTTGCATAATAGGTAGTTATGGATATCTAAAAGTTCGGATATCCTGATTGTTATTATAATATTAGTCATCTACTGGACATTGACCTTCCCTAGTAATATCGACACTGTTTTACGAGAAACATGATCTACCAATTGCCGCTCCAGCTAGATAAGCCGGTAGGCTACGTCACCTCTATTTAGTTCCTTTATGAACTACTTCCTTTCCTTTCGGTTTTTAGTCTAGCCCTCTTTACAGCGAGCTGGGTGACACTAAGCTTATTAATGAGACCCATAGTTAGATACCACGTTTTAGGACCATATACGGTCATCACCGGTAGACACGCTTTTATTAAACTTATTTTGTATTAAGGCACTGAGGTATTTGGAACAAAAATACACATCCATAGCTGATAAAAGCTTAAATCGTTTTTAAAGTATTATATTATTTATGATAGATCAGTATTCTTTAAACGACCTATTAATTTAAAACTTCTAATTTTATTACTCTTTAAATTTATAATTTGTACTTAGGCCGAACAAAACAAATTGTAATAGTATTAAAACTTTAGCTTAAAACATATCGCATTATGAGTTTAAACTCAAACTATTAAATAATCTAAAATCTCCAATCAAGATTTAATATTATTACTATTGTTCGAGCGATATGTGTTAACGAGGAGTGCGTGACCACACGTTCTACACGGCATGTCGCGTTCCCAGATTAGTTCTCAGAGCTAAGTAACTTTCACAATTTAATATCGACACAAAAGTTTTGCGGAGCGGATCACAGAGCTCGGGCCAGGTGCTGTGATTCACATACTTCTTGTCTGTTTGGATTTGATAATTTAATTTTCTTAGTTACTCGCAGTGACCTTCTACGTCAAAACTATAAATTTCAGTAGAGCCAGCCAAATCATACGATGACACAATTAAGTCTTTTAAAGTTATTTTATTAATACTTTTTAGAGAATACATCATGAAATCTCAATTAAATTCGACATAGTACACCTTTACATGAGTATAGTCAACAGACCGTGAAGCAACTCAGTCGCGTTTCGTGAACAGCTTGAAAGTTGCCGCTTCCACATCCACTTCCGATATAGTCGATGCAAATGCCTATTTAACTGTACAGTCGGCTTCATTCTTGAACCGCAATCCAGCAAAATGAAGCGGGGTGCTGTCCTACTTGTATGTCCCACCACATTATCTACATAAATAGACAGAGACAACAAAGTCCACTTACCACGATCCTGACACAACCCGCTTCCATACATTTACAAATATCCTTATACAAACTCATCACAATTTTCAAAATATAAAATTATTGTCTTCTTTTAATTTATCTAGTGCAGCAGCTAACTTTCCTATCCCGAACTGAGATACGTAACTCAGATTAGTGTAGGGGAAAATTACAAGATCTCATGGAGTTCTTTAAGTCGAATCTTAACGCACCATTAGGATCAGATTGCGTGAGCAGAATGTTGGTTATTTGCTTAATGTTCCTGTAAAGAAACGATTTGTTTTTACCGCATTACATTCACTCGCTTTAGTTGGATGGAACTTTTGTACAAGATAGTGTCGGTCAGGGTTGATTCGCCACTTCCTCTTTGCTAAGAATTAAGTTGTCAGACTCGTTACGATGGTTTTGCTTCCTTGGTAATGCAATTAAATGTTCTTTTAGTATTTAATGCAACTGTATTTATATTTTTAAAAGGCGACCGTGGTTTAGTGGTAGTTAAATGGTTACTCGAACCGAGAGCCACCGGTTAAAAACCATTTGCCGGTACTAATGTTCATCTGATATATGTATGTGTACGTTTCTATAAGCGCTTTAAAATAGAATGTAAAATAAGTGCTGGTCATCCAACAACCGTCTTTGGGAAATCTCTATTGATGGGGATTATTTGAAGTAAATTTTTTTGCCTACTTTTCTCCATTGTAGTAAGAATAGACAAAAGCAGGCAAGGGGAAATTAGACATTTTTGCTATTTAGCGTTTGTTATTACATACTTAAACTTTTTTTTTGCGTTGTAAAACGTTTTTATTACAGACTATCGGATTTATGTATAGGTAAAAATAAAAATAAAAATCATCTAGTAATGTTATTGGTTTAGAAAAAATCCATAAATTTTTGATTTGTTTAGCGAACCAACAATCTGTTTAACATTCTAAGGGTAAATGTTATTGTTTTAGATATTCAATTCAGAAATCTATAATAATGTTGATGTCGGAGGTAATTTAATCATCCGCGTGGTCCCGAGACGTGCCCCCAAGCCAGCTGCAGTCACGCGCCTGCCTTATCTCGACAGGTTCAACGACCGCAGTAAAATTTCCACTTTGCCTCCAGAAGATTACACTACCAGAGAATTGCGGCATGGCTTCTTGTATGCAGGTGGTTAAGGAAAATTTGTTTGTTTTAATAGCCGTAAACGAGGAAATTTTGTTATGGTAGATTGCTTCAATTAAAAATAAGGACAAACAATTTAAATAATAATAGTTAGCGCATTATAGACATTACCTAGTGAAGTGTGATCTATGAATACAAAGCAGCCGATAAACAAATCTGGATAGCAGTTGCATCCCAAAATCGCCAAACTGCCCCTAAAACGCGATTGCATATTTTCTGTACACTTAAAAGTAGTGGTACTGAGTCATAAAACATATGTTAAATTTAAAAAATATATATTCGAGTATTTCTACGTTTTATTAGCACTATAAGTCTCTGCCTATCCATGTGGAAAATTAGGCTTGAAATTATTAATGATGATGATGGTCTTATATCGTTGATTAAAGAGTTTAATTTACAAGAATATGAGCGTTCATTTTGTAATAAAACAAAGTACGACTTTGATCTAATAAGCGGAGTGTCCGACCAGTGACAATAAAATGGAGTAATATTACAGTTTCTCGGGAATAAAATTAATTCAAGAATCACAGCTCTAAGATGGCACTTCAAATTAAATAATACAATCTTAGATTCTCTCGGAACCTCTTTAACGTTTCTAGATTGGATAGCTACTCAAAGTGGCTGAGATAAGTCTAACTTAAATATTCGTTGAGACCAACAGTTGTCTGTTCTATAAAGCAACTACAACTCGCTTATCTGTTAAGTTTGGTGCAAAATACCACTTTAGTTGTTAAATGCCCTTTGCTTTGCCGTGTTTATTTCCCCGCTACAGACCACGTCACACTAGACTTCGCTTAACAAGCAAAGTGACGTGGTCTGTGGACGACGGATCAATCCATTTTATTGTTAGTTGACAGATGGTTATTAATTTAAAGTCCTAATTATTATTATTTATAAATTACCAAACACTAAATTAGTTTAATTTTTACTAATTTGAAACTTCTAAATCAACTACAAAAAATGACAATTAAATTGTTACGCCTTTTTTTCAACGGGGATAGGCAGAGGCAGTAGAACGCCATTTACCACGATCCATAGACAACACCCTCGCTTCCCTCACATATACAACTCTATTTATACAAGCTCTACGGCACTAGAAACAATGTGTAAAAATAAATCTATTAAATAATATTAAGAACAATATAAATGAACAAATTTTTCAGAGTGGAAGCAGACAGTAGATGGTCATATGCCGAGCCTACCCATTCGAGTTAACAAAAGGCATCGATGTCCAAAAAATTAGTACCACTATTTTTTTTATTGTGACACGACATCTGACCTCGACTCTCCTCATGATAAGCAAAAGTACAAATGGTAGTGGTTTACACAAGGATAATTTTCTAAATAGTCGAGTTAGATTAGGTCTTAAGAGGGTCACATATTCACTTTAGGTTGGTTGCTCTAACATTAAAGCTTAAAAAAGCTACGGTGCTACTTATGGTTTCTAACCATATATACTTTGTAAAGAAAACAAAAGCATTACAACATTGTATTTCATTATTTATTTATTTATTTATTTATTTATTAAGCCTTCCAACAAGATTGCATTGTATACAATACACACTCATATAGCACTATGTAATTAAGCTGAATACAATCTCACTTATAGGACAGGACTGCATGCATTAACAATAATAATGACACTATCTATCTTATATAAGGAAATAATAAAATTACAATTATTAAATAAAAATATGAAAATTACAATTATTAATTAAAAATATTAAATTTACAATTATTAAAAAAAAAAATTACAATTATTAATTAAAAATAATAAAATGTTACAATCTTTAATAAAATAAAATAAAATATAAAAACATTAAAATAAAAATTATTACAAATTAACCATCGATCCCTTCAACCATCGATCTCTAACTGTCTGAGTTTAAATTTAAATGTTTGTTTCCCAGAGCAAAATATGTCGAAATCGTGATCCTTGTGCAATGCATTGTATTGAATAATGAGTCTGTTTAGAGCCGAAAAATGTCCAAGATTGGTTTTTTGAAAAATACTATGAGTAAAGTAACTTTGCAAACACGCCAAGTAAGTTTAGCTTTGCGATTGACGCTTCAGAATAACTGATTATGTTCACTACATACCCGCCTTTCTTCTGCCGTCGTCGCTCGTAAGGCTTTTGTGTGGCTCACAAGGGAAAACTTACTTGACGCGTATTGTATATCAATATCCATATCATAATATTCTCGCATCCTTTATTTGTAAAAGAACCAATCTTTATATATATACATATATACTTTATATATATTACTGTCCCGACTCTTTCAAGTTCGCACTAAAATTAATAACAATTCATTTTCATTAAAAAAGTATTGTCATTTCAACACATTTATTATTTGTTTTTATTCTTTTTATGTCAAATAAAACAATCTTCTTTACGATTTCAACTTGTTTTATTTATCACGTCCTTGACCATGTAGCGTCAAACTACTATTATAAACCATCGCAATGTATTAGGTACTGCCGTAATACCCGCACATGTCGGGGAAAGCATCCGCTTTCCGTCGACCGAATCGGAAGTCGAACTTAAAGGTTAGGTGCGTCGTTTTTTGCAGAACAATCGACAAGTGGAATGCTTCACCAGCCCATGTGTTCTCTACATCCTGTAATATTGGATCCTTCAAGCGATGCGTGAAGAATGGCCGACATAGTGACGGCGATTGAGGCAGCCGTGAACTAACTCGTTTTTTTCAGCCGTTGTCACCTTGGACCTCCTTTTGCTTATCATCAGGCGGGTCAAAGTCGAGTCACAATTAAAATTTAAAAAAGGTACGCCAGAAGTTGTAGCACAATAATCGAGTGTGATGGAAAATTTGAAGTCTTTATTACCACAATTTTCTAAGAACTTGTTTTTATTTAAAAAAACATATTTACATTATACTCACTAAAACTTGTTTTTATTATAGTATTTTATTTTCAAATAGGATTTTTTTGTCACATGAAAAGTCAACAGATGTGCCCTTTTCAAATATAACGTGCCTTTTTTTAATTAACAGGCTCTATAATAAAATAGGAGAAGAAGAAATATAGTGTGATACGCAATGTATAACATTTTGAATATATCATAGTGTCATGATCAATTAAAATACTTACACGGCGTTCACACAAGGCAAATTTAGTTAATCAACTGAATCAAGTTGAAGCAATAAATATCGGTTCAACAAAAGTTTTTTCAACTTTCATTGATTCAGTTAGTAGTTGACAGCGAATCGGCTCGTCTGAACTTGTTCGTTCAACTCGCATTGAATAATCAGTCCAATCAGCGCGATTGAGCATGTATTGTATTTCTCTGTCGCCAGTGTGTTGTTTGTTTCTGAAATAAAATGGTGTCCGCATCTACGAGAAAAATGTTAAAATGTACAGATAGTGTAATGACACGTGTAATATTAAGTCGACTATTATTGAACCGTGAGTACGCTGGAGTCAATATTCGCTTTCATATATTTTTTGTTGAACGATAAATATTGAACAACTAAATTCGCGTCGTGAGAACGGCGTATTATACAATAAACCACAATTTAATCCCAAAAATATTTTTACGCAGAATAGTGCAGTCAGTCATATCGATCAATGGAATTGAGGTCAGTATAACATTTTGGTTTTGTTCGTACAATTTTAATTTCTCGTGTTAAAATTGTGTTTTACTAGCGCGAAAGCAATCGTCACTTGAAATATAAATAATGTTGGTTGTAAAATGAGAACGAGAGAATACGAGGGCGGTTCAATAAGTACCCGTGTTAGAAATGAAGACACGATTTTTTTCAAAAAAATGCTTTTTATTTTTCAACATAGTCCCCTTTTAGTAAGATACACTTCTCCCAACGTTCCGGTCATTTTTTTAACCCCTCCAAAAAATAGGATTTGTCGAACTCTCCGAAATACGCCTCTGTCCCGGCGATGACTTCCTCGTTTGAGCTAAATTTTTTTCCCGCGAGCCATTTTTTCATGTTAGGGAACAAGAAAAAGTCGCAGGGAGCCAGATCGGGTGAATACGGGGGGTGCGGCAGCGATTCATAACGCAATTCATGCAGTTTGGTCGCGACAACACCAGATGAATGTGCTGGTGCGTTATCGTGATGAAACAACACCTTTTTTTTCGCCAAATGTGGCCGTGTCTCCTTTAATTTTTTGTCGAAGCGGTCTAATAACTCACTGTAGTATAGTCCAGTGACCGTTCTTCCTTTTTCTAAAAAATCCATGAGGATGACGCCCTTGGCATCCCAAAAAATCGTCGCCATGCCTTACCGGCCGATGGGACGGTCTTCGCCTTCTTTGGTGCAGATTCACCGGGAGAAATCCATTGTTTTGATTGTTGTTTAGTTTCTGGTGTGTAATGATGAATCCAGGTTTCATCAACGGTGACAACTCGACGCAAAAAGTCCTTAGGATCTCGCTTAAATTGCCTTAAACACTGCTCTGAAGTTAACAGCCGCATCCGCTTGTTGTCCAGCGTGAGCAATCGCGGCACCCATCGGGCCGACAATTTTTTCATCTCCAACTTATCATGCAAAATATTAATTGCCGTTCCGGTCGACACACCTACGGCCTTAGCTACTTCGCGGACTTTCGTTCGTCGATCAGCGAGAATCATGTCGTGGACTTTTTCAATGATTTCCTCGGTAACCACGTCTGCCGGGCGTCCTGGTCGCTCCTCATCAAAAACGGATGTTCGCCCACGTTTAAATTCGTTAAACCAATATCTAACTGTGGTCATAGATGGCGACGTGTCTCCATAAACAGCATCCAACTTTGCTTTTATCTCCTCGCACTTTTTCCCATCCAAAAACATAAAGCGAATTACCGAACGATACTGCTCTTTTTCCATCTTAACGAAAATCACGAAACACGTCTGACTCGAATGGCTGCCAAATCGAAACTAACCTATCAATCAGTCTGAATTTTATATTAGCGCCGTCTGATAGATGGCAGCACACGATGATAACACTAACTTCACTCAGGAACGCCCTCTGTCTTCAAACACGGGTACTTAATGAACCGCCCTCGTATGTACCTAAAACTGTTAAAACGTATTTATATGTTAACCATTAAATTGTAAATACCTTAAGATTACATAATTTTGTTGAGTTAGCGGGAGAAAGTGTAGTAAAGATTGGGGGTTAAATAAAAATAAAATAACTATGTTTAAAATTTATTACTAATATGATTGTATCTATTATAGTGGATAAGACTGCTACTTGTAGATGTTTAACTGTAGTAGCAGTCGCCTTCATTCATGGGCATTAGGCCAGGTGTTGTCATATATAGGTATATCGAACCAGTTTTTTTTTTATGAAATACATAAATAACTACTTAGACAATACATAGTTTAATAATAAATATTCTATGTTTATATATTTTTAAATCGTCGTTTTTTTTTAATATGCATCAACTATTACCCTGTCGTTTGAATAAAAAAAAACAGAGAGGATAACAAATAAGTAAATTGTACCTTTGGTACAATGGTACACGAACACGAGAATGCCAAAAATCATCGCAATAGTACTGACTTTTGTCCCCATAAATATTATTAGTATAAAAGTCACGTTGATAAAGCAGTGGAAGTTTGTGGACCAGTTATTTTGTTGTTTTGTAAGAATTACAGATCTTTGTTTGTGGCAGGAGTCATTTTCACTCGTGGTCTGCGCTCTATCAGGCGGGTCTCATTATGACAACTCCAAAAAAAAAGTTTGTTTTGAATAAATTATTAAATAATTATAGACATCATCCATTTTAGGCTTTTATGTACTACTTTTGTAATGTCCAATGATGAAAAAATATATAAATGGTAGGTTCGATACTTGTATTAATAAAACTAATAACAATTTTGCTTTTAATTGCTGTGCAATTAAGATTTTAGAAAATAAGATATGGATTTTGTATCGTCTGTCACACGCTATATTAACAGTTTTGCTTTGAACTGTCATAATTATAGTTTGATCATTTTGCACACCTAAACTATGCAAAATAAAGGATATATTCCAATTACATTTTAATTTTCGTACATCAAACTTGTTTAAAATGTATATGCAACTGTTAATGCAATTAAGCTCAAGTCCCCATACCAAATGAATGGATGTCCTTTAAGTTAATAAAGAATTCAGAAGAAATTCTATTCAGTCAATAATAGCAGTTCTAGGAAAGATCCTAAATGTTCTTTAAGTAGCCGTATCATAGTGAGTTTGTTCTTAGTACTTCACACGTCTTCAAACGGCACTACTCGAGTCCCGATCTCTTTCAATTAACTGAAGCACCCTCCACCTTAGACGTGTTGGGAACAGTATTACATTGTCATAGATATATACCTACAGTTGTTATCTTATTTTCTTTATCAATATCTACAGACACATAAAGAAAATAATGCAATACAATCGATCAATCAAATTGTCACGCCTTTTTCCCACAGGGATAGGCAGAGACATTGAAGCGCCACTTGCCACGATCCTGACAAAACTCCCTTGCTTTCTTCACATTCACAATTCTCTTCATACAAGCTCTATAGTTATGGGCACTAGGCAATATACATATAAGTAATATAATACTCTTATTTGTAGTTAAGGACTTTATTTTAGGTTTAGCTAGCCTCGATAGCGACGCAGATGATATGGGTCATAGTAAACTAGCTGCATTAAAATGCAAAAAAACTAGTAAAATGCTGAATAGTAAAATAAGTATATCTTAGCTAAATACATGCATATATAAATGTTCACTGTTTCAAATTTAATTACATTATATTTGAAGATAAAGATTTCTAAATTAGAAAAAGTAAAAATCAGAAGACATCGTACACATATAAATTAAATAACGACTGAAGTGGAAATTCAATTAGACGTTTATCGACGCTTGGTTAACCACGCTTTTCTTGGGACAGCGTAGCATAAGGTTCGAAGTGGTTCGTGCGTACCTTTCGCCAGACGATCACGTACTAAACACAAAAAGTACATATTGTATGAGTCTTTTTGATAAAGAACGCGTCTAGCCTTTTTTATCATAAACTTCCCCACTAGAAAATATATTCTCTTTCACCTAATTTTGAAGCACTTGTGCTACAGAAAACTTAACAATACCTTTTCATGTTACAACTCCTATTATATTTCATATTACATGACCTTATTTGGACAGGATTATCATATCATATATTATCATACAAGTATATATACGGACAGTATTATTTTATGTTTTTTATTTTATAGTGACTCGACAACTGATCCGCCTGATGAGCAAGAGGAGGTCCAAGAGTGCTGACGAAAATTAAAACCAAGTCAGTTCAAGGTTGCCCCAGTCGCTATCACTATGCTGGCCAAAGGTGCTTCTTTACGCATCTCTTGAAGGATCCAAGGTTAAAGGATGGAGAGAAAACATGGCCTAGTAAAGCATTCCACTTGTCGATTGTTCTACAAAGAAATAAACGCACCGAACCTTTTAGTTCGATTGCCGATTCGATCGACAGAATGCGGATGTTTCCCCCGACCTGTGCGGGTATTACGGGTGTGAAAAGACGAGGCTGAAATGAGGTTAAAGAGCTCTTCGGTACATTCTCCGTGGTATACGCGATAGAGGACGCACAAAGGATTAAGGATGTAAAAGGAATTAGTGATCAATATAATATGTAAACAAAGATAATATTAACACTCAAACAATATTCAACTAAATTCATAATATTCTTTTTACCAAATTACAAAATAATAAAGATGACTAATAATCAAGAATAACTGGCATATTGATAAATTGGTATACATACATATAAAAGCAGATAATACATGTGAAACAAAGCGTAAAGAGTAAAATTTGCCGACGCGACAACCTCTCGTACGCCGCAGTCTGAGTGAGAAATCAATTTGTTCCAGCCTTTTCATTTATGCGATTCCACCGTTTTCATTTATTCGAACGCAAATTGGAAAGGGACTGAGTGAGTTGTCAGCTGCGGCTTATGCACTGCCATCTCGACTTAGCAATGAACTCTGCTCGATACATTTCCTTAGCTCTTACTACTAGTCCCCCATTTTGTTTCAATACTGGGGAGGCGAAATTGATGAAGAAACAAGATTTAAGTGAAAAGCAAAACTTACCTATCTATGTACTACATTATCCTATCTATCTACCTACATTTTAATAGATAGTTTATAAGAAAGTCACATTAATATTTGATCTTCCTTGATAATAAATGAAAAAAAAATACCTGTCTACAACATAAGAGTAATAAAAATATATTTTGAATTTGTAACCAAAATATTTGTAATATTTTAAATATTACTTTGTAACAAAACATTCACCATTTTAATTAAAGATTTTTCGTAAACTATTCCAAAAAGCAATAAACTATTTTCTATGAACGCATATTGAAATTTTTATATACAATATTTGAGTCATGCAAAATATTTCATATAAATCGTGCTTTATTTTATAACTGATATTTCACTATCTGAATAATCCAGATCAATTGCCTACATATGCACATAAAATCAGCAACTACACGGCTAATCGAAAACAGTAATGAATCAAAGGCTGGTCTGTGCACTGCAGACAGGTTTTTGATGCTTTTTTTATTTTAGATCTACGCTCTCGTTAGTACTCCAATTGGAACTGAAATAATCCATTTATATTTTATTTTATTATTCTATTTTTTTCAACTGAAAATTAAATTATTATATATTTTTGAGTAAACAATATTAATATTTGGTTCATTTAATAATATTGACCCGAGTGGCGCATTGGTTAACACACCAGACCTACTAGGCCGGCATAGCAGTTATTATGACCCGCACTCCAGCTTTTCACCAATCGGGGTGCTACAGCCCTTAAACTCAGGTTCTGTGCGTCGTTTCTTTATAAAACAATCGACGAGTGGAATGCTTTATCAGCCCATGTGTACTCCCCATCCTATAACTTTGAATGCTTCAAGCGATGTGTGAAGCAGCATCTTAAACCGGCATAGTAACGGCGACTGAGGCAACCGCAAACTGAGTCGGTTTTAAACGTGGTCGGGGCTCTTGAAAGTAGAAGTCAGAAGTCGAAATACAATTTTAAAAAATACAAACTATGAGCCTGTATAATTCGAGGAAAAGTATTTTTATTTATATAACGTTTAAAGTGATTTCTACTACTTGTATCTCTACAATTATTTTCTATAAACAAAGGTCGGTATATTTAAATTGTTAGATTATACCCAGATATAATGATAACGCCTCGTGGTTCGTGAGAATAAAAACGATATTATTATACTCTTAGAAGATCTTTGTATACATAATAAAGTTTTCGGTTTTCGTTATAATTTTCCTGCAAGAAAATTATGCATTGAATTTCAAATTTATTATTGAAATTCAATATACAATGTATATTATTTTTGATTTATCCGTATATCAAGTGACAATATCTATTTGGGAAGAAACAACGTGAATTTAAAAATAACTAGGCATTGTTGTTTTTTTTAATTAATAACTATATAAATCCTGCGAATGTACATGTATTAGGAACCAAAATATTTTTATAAACTATAAATTAATTTGACATTGATACAATTAAAATATTTGTATCAAATCAAGTCAAAACTGTCACGCCTTTTTCCCATGGGGATAGGCAAAGACAATGGAGCGCCACTTGCGACGATCCTGACATAACTCCCTCGCTTCCTTCACATCCACAATTCTCATACAAGCTCTAAGGTTATGGGCACTAGGCAACCTAGCTTTCTTGAAGATGTCTACGATTTGATCGGAAAACACCCACCTAGGCCTGCCTTGTTTAACGCATCTATCAACATCATATTTATGAAATGCTTTCGTCAATCTACTTTCACTCATCCTTTCCATGTGCCCAAACCATCGAAGCATCCCTTTGTTAATCCTTATCAATATTCTTTTAAACCACATCATATATGCTTTGAGAAAGCATATAAATATTAATAGAAAACTGCTGGTGCCTATAACCGTAGAGCTTGTATGGATAGAATTGTGGTTGTGAAGGAAGCAAGGGAGCTGTGTCAGGATCGTGGCAAATGACGCTCCAATGTCTTTGCCTATGCCTGTCGCAGATACAATGGCAATTTAATTGATTGAATAATACTTTTACAAAATAATACTTTACTTTGACGACAGGCGTGGACGAACGGTTTAGCGACTGGTTTGTTGCGCGTAAAGTCCCGGGTTCGTTCCCCGGTCGGAGCAAATATTTGTTTCATAGCTTTTATTTGTAATATTTAATAGTATTAAATATTGCAAATATTTGTTAATAAAAAAAAGAGATGGATATTTGCTTCGGGTCTGGTTATCAAAGAGTGGTAGGCAGTGGTATCCAGTCTGCTGATCCGGGGTAGTACCACCACTTACAAGTATACAGACCGTGAAGTGATTTGGTCACGTTTCGGGATCAGCTAGTAAGTTGCCGGTTCCATCTAGGCCGGCATAGTGGATGTGATTGCTACTCACAGTTATTGAATTGTAGTAGCAGTGACATTCATTCATGGACCACACTTTGGCTTAACATCAAGCGGGGTGCTGTGATATGTCGGTCACAATAAAAATAAAAACTTATAATAAAAGATAAAAGCAAGCAAATTAGTTTATGTTTAATAAATAAGCAGTTAAAAGAAAATAATTTTCGTAACATGTTCAAAGCTTAGATTTTCCTCGAGTTATAAAAAAACCGCCGCCAACATACCCTTATTCAGACAGCGTTCTCTCCTTTCACACTTTTTGTGAGACATTCCCGTGACACCTCATTTATAATTCTGCTTAATCCGAGTGAGTGAGTTCTTACCAACTGAATTTGTAATGTAAAGATTAATGATACACAAGAAATTCTTAAAAGCATTTTACATCTTTTACTGTTCTCTCTACTCGCTTATTCTTGTCGTTGTGTTTCTATGACAAGTTAGCATTCCTAAATAGCTTATTAGCATTTGATGTTGTTACTTTAGCAATGAGATTTTATTTTACAATTTAACTCTAAGACTAAATGGAAATTTATCTCATTTATTTTTATAGATTTTAGTAACATTTTAGATAGTTTTGAATATTTAATTTCTATTTGATAAAGCACAGTTGTTTCGGGATCATGATGTCATTTCAATTAGATAGATTGATATGTATATTCAATCATATTTTAAGAAAATGCGTTGATATGTTATATGCGCTCCAAACGAGGCACGTTAAAACTTTTTGTCTTTTGTCTTTTTTCGCTCTCAATAACTATCATTCCGTCCTTCTTCCACTTGTCTGTATGCCTAGTTGTGATTGGTCGTTAAAACTCGTGCCATTTGTGAAAACTTAAACTTGTGTAGATAACGTATCTACCTCATTTTACTCATTGTGAATAATAGTTATAATGAGTTTTTTTTTCTGAACAAATAATCTTATTGTAAAACGTAAATACATTCCCGCTTCTTGAAAAGTAGGGTAAAGTGAAATAATTTCTAAAAAATATCAAAACATTGAAAGTGGGTAAATTAAATTGTAGAAGTTTTGATTGAAAAAGTTGTAGCGGCTTGATATTTCTATAAAATGAGATTTCTACTTTACTAACATTATAACAATTGTTTCTGAGATGTAGGTTCGAAATGTATCCTCGACTGTATATTTTGAAATACACAATCGACGTTTTAAGTTCGACAGTGTTATTAACTGTTGTTACCTACCCACTGTACATAATTTTACATAAAATTTAATCCCAAATTACATATATAAAAAATGTGATGTGAATAAAAAGATAACTTTTTGTTCGATTTGCCCTACTTATATTTGTGGCAGTTACGATAATAAATTTTAAAAATATAATACATAAATTATATTATGTATTATAATACATAATATAATTTATCTCTACAGAATAACTGTCGAGATGCTGAAGGGCGGTGGTCAGCTGGTGGCTTCCTGGTTGTGTCTCCTTTTTAGTAAGTGTTGGGTGAACGGTCGTGTCCCAGGTGACTGGCGCAAGGCTGTCATAGTGCCACTGTACAAGGGAAAGGGGTCGCAACAGGAACCTAAAAATTACCGCGGCATCAGCCTTCTCAGTATTGTTGGCAAGTTGTATGCGAAAGTATTGATTGAAAGGGTGATGCATGAAACAAATGATAAAATTTGGGATGCGCAAGCGGGATTTAGGAAAGGGATGGGATGTATGGATCAAATCTTCTCTTTAAGATGCGTCAGCGAAAAAGTGTTGGCAAAACACCAGAAGGTGTTTTGTGCTTTTGTTGACCTTGAGAAGGCCTATGATCGAGTGAACAGGAGTGAATTGTGGCAGCAGCTGTCCGGGTTTGGGTTGGAGGAGCGTTTGGTCCGTGCACTGAAATCTCTCTATGAGGATTCCAGTGCATGTGTTCGAATTAATGGGGCGCTATCTGACTGGTTTGGCATCTCTAAAGGTGTCAGACAGGGATGTGTAGCGTCACCATGGCTCTTCAATCTATTCATGGACAGTTGTCTAAAAGAGTTGCGTGAAAGGAAGTATGGTTTAAGAATGAATGATTTGGTGATCAAATGTCTCTTGTACGCCGACGATTAAGTTATCCTTGCATCTTCGGCGTATGAGTTACAGGAAATGGTTACTATAATGAATGCGGAATTAGAAAAGAAAGGTATGAAAGTGAATGTAAGTAAAACTAAAGTAATGGTTTTGGAGAGAGAGGATGAAATGACAGAATGTGAGATAATGATAGACGGAAAGAAAGTGGAACAAGTCAAACAATTTGTTGTTTACTAGGGATACTAGGGAAACAAGTATGTTTACTAGGGATGGAAAGTGTGATGAAGATATTGAGAGAAGAGTGCAAAAGGGTAACGTAGTGAACGGCGCCATCCATAGTATAATGAACAGCCAAGTAATGTCCCAAAAGTCACGGATGGCTGTTCATAATGCGGTGCTTGTTCCTACATTAATGTATGGAAGTGAAGGTTGGGTATGGCAGAAGAAGCATGAGAGTAGAATTAACGCTGTAGAAATGCGGTCGTTAAGGAGTATATGTGGAGTGACGATAGCGGATAGAATAAGGAATAGCACACTGCGTGATAGATGTGGTTTGAAAGAAGATGTAGTGACAAGGATTGACAAAGGAATGCTTCGATGGTTTAAGCACATGGAAAGGATGAGTGAAAGTAGATTGACGAAAGGAATTTATAAATCGGATGTGGATGGATGCGTTAAACAAGGCAGGCCCAGGAGAGTGTTTTCCGACCAAATCGGAGACATCCTTAAGAAAGCTAAATTGCCTAGTGCCCATAACCACAGGGCCTGTATGAGGAGAATTGTGGATGTGAAGGAAGCAAGGGAGTTGTGTAAGGATCGTGGTAAGTGGCGCTCCATTGTCTCTGCCTATCCCTGTGGGAAAAAGGCGTGACAATTTGATTGATTGATTGATTGATTTGATAATATAATATGTCGCTTTAATTCATGGATCCAGCTTCATATGATACGTATATTGTGTTCGAATATGAATGACGAGCACGAATAAAAAAATAGTCTTATACTTAAAGTAAAGTTAAAGACTATTTTTGGAAATGTTATAATAAAGAATTATTTTACTAATTCAGCATTTCAAATAGAGGTTTTTATAATTTATTTAAATAATATATATTACTTATATAATATAAATATAATAACCATGAATTATCGTAAATTTTTGTACCTTGTTTATTATGAATTAAAATTAAATTCCATTTTACAAACTATTTCACTTATGTGTTATTATAAATATTTTGTAGTAAATCTTGAAAACTTGAACTAGCGTTATATTAAATGTTAGGTACCGTTTAGATTTTATAATAATGGAAAATATAAATATAACATTTTAGACAAAATTTTAAATAAATGAAATTCTAGATAAGATATTTATACACATTATACAAGTATTTTTATAGACATTTATGGATTTTTCAAAATATATATTTAGGCTAGTTTAATTTGCCACGATCCTGATATAACTCCCTCGTTTCCCTCACATACACGATTCTCTTTATACAAGCTCTACGGTTATTGATACTAAGCAACCCAGCTTAATTGATGATGTCGTTAATTAGGTCGAAGAACACCCTCCTGTATCTTCCTCGTTTAAAGCAACCATCCACATCATATTTATAAATTTCTTTCATCAATTTTAGTCATCCATTCTATGTGCCCAAACTATCGAAGAATTCCCTAACTACATTAAAACAAGTATGTTTGTAACAATTTAATACTAGCCTAACTAAGCTACTAAAATATTTCTATGTTAGTCACTCATATCAAAGTTCATCATTGCATTTAATTACTACGAGTACATTGGAGGTTTTAACTGGCCAGAAAACAATCAATCAACTTGTCACCCCTTTTCCCCACAGGGATAGGCAATGGAGACAACAGAGCGCCACTTGCCACGATCCTGACATAACTCCCTTGCTTCGTTCACATTCATAATTTTTTTCGTACAAGCTCTTTGGTTATGGGCACTAGACAACCTGTCCAGAAAAAAACAGATTTTTAATGGTGGCTCGACATATGACAAGCTAGAGTACGATTCTGTAGACTGATACTACAGATACAGTACTAAAAGTAACAGTGATACCCATTATGCCTAGTTTTTAACTTTTAAGCTAATTCCGAAACGCGACTAAGTCGCTTTACTGTCTGTTAATTATCACGAGCTGTGTGTCTACTACTATCATCACATTATTTATTTAAAATTGGAATATATTTACTTATATTAAAATAGTAGACTTATTAAAAGTTTAATAAAACAAAATATATTATACGCCGCAAAATCCTGCAACTAACCTCCTTAAATTATTATGTAAAATCTTCACACTTTCACATCCTTTCTTTATACTTAATTCTCGACAACCGCAACACCATTGAATGGGCCCAATTGTAGGTGCTAAAAAAGTTTTTATCAGATGATTTATTGGAACGACTTTCAATAATCCGAGGCCATTGCCTTCGCGAGCGTTAAATTTCAATGAAGTTAGAAAAGATTTATTATGGGAACGGAGAAAAGGCTTCCCGAAACTTTACCCTTAGTAAGAAATCGATAAATGGAGGCATATTGCTAACAGTATTTTCCCAAGTCACTAGTTGTAGTTATAGTCGAGTGCTCTACTCTACGATTGCTGGCTGCAATGATTTTGTTTTGAATTAAAAGGATTTTCTGTGTAAAAGAAGCTGCCGTGTTCACAATATAATGCGTATTAATTATAAATAAAATTATGTTAAATAGAGTTAAGATGATTTAAAAGACATACAGACTGAGAAGTCTGGAGACAAGAAGGCTGGCAATTATTTCCGCCATCGTTTTAGCCTTGCTATACTAAGGGGAAATGTTGCCAGTCTTCTTGGGATTCTCTGATGTGACGTCATTAGGTGATGTTTTTATTTTTAGTTAATATATTTTTAATTTTATCTGTTTCTCAATGCAGATAATATAAAATGAAGAAAAAAGACTGATATTATTTTTACTGCATACTGGAATGCATTATACCAGATCATATGTTCTCCCCGTCCTATAACCTTGGTCACTTCAAACGAAGTGCAATAAAGCACCTTTGGCCGGCATAGTGACTGAGGTAAGCGTAAACTAAATCAGTTTTTTTCAGTCGTCGGCGCTCTTAGACTTCTTCTTGGTTACCGTCAGGCAATTCGAAATAAAATCCTGAGAATAAAATACTATGCCAGGCTGCGGAATTATTTCTGTGGCACACTACATTTACTAGTTCGAGCAGTTTATATAATTAGTTGAACGAGGCAAGTAAAGCAGATGCCTTTATCTCAAAGAGAAAGGTAGAGAGGTAGAGAGATAGGTAGCAATAGAGCGCCACTTGCTACGATCCTGACACAACTCTCGCCAATTTTCTTCATATAAGCTTCATACAAGGTTATGAGCTCTTTTTTGAATATTTATAGTTAAATATATATATATATATATACGTCTAGATCTCTTTTTTATTTATTAACATTTCTATACTAGGCTAGTAACAAAGAAACAGGACGACCAATGTACATGTACCAATGTATTCATTGCACTATCGCCTTGATATATTTATTTGGTTAAAAATAAATTATGCGACAGTAAAATGAAAACAGTAAAAGCGTTAAATATCATGTACACGTTGACTGTCCATTACACGGACAATCCAGCTGTGGTCACATTTAATCCGTTTAACTGTATAACAGTGGCAAAGTTATCTCTTCGCAAATATGGTAGCAAAATCAGACCCGGCTTAATGAGTCCGAAATAACGAACAGCACGTGGTTAATTTATTTGCAGATTTGCCTTTTTAGGGAAACAACACGAGTGTACATAATATAAATTTGCCGTTAGCTAACAATTGTTTGAACTACAAATTGTCGTGAAATGCTCCAATTAAATATTGCGTGAGACATATTTTTTTTGTGACTTGGACGACAGGCGTGGACGAACAGTTTAGCTATTGGTTTGTTGCGCCGTAAAGTCCCGGGCTCGATTCCCAGTCGGAGTAAATATTTGTTTCATAGCTTTTATTTGTAATTATATTAAATATTGCAAATATTTGTTAATAAAAAAAGAGATGGATATTTGCTTTGGGTCTGGATCAAAGAGTGATAGGCAGTGGTACCCAGTCTGCCGATCCGGGGTAGTACCACCACTTACAAGTATAAATCACTTAGTCACGTTTTGAAATCAGCTTGTAAGTTGCCGGTTCCATCTAGGCCGGCATAGTGGATGTGATTGCTACTCACAGTTATTGAATTGTAGTAGCAGTGACATTCATTCATGGACCACACTTCGGCTTAACATCAAGCGGGGTGCTGTCATATATCGAGTCACAATACAAGAAAAAAAATCTGACCTGAGCCCTTCAAAGTCTTCAGGGTTGCTCCTTTCGCCGTCACAGTGCCGGCCGAAGGTACTTCCTTACTCATCGCTTGAAGGATCCAAAGTTATAGAATGGAGAGAACACATAGAGAAGACATATTGCATTCCGTAATAAATATATAAAAAAAATAGATTCATCTGATTTTACGTAGCTACTCGTATTTTACTTTCAAACTCTGGTAGGAATATGCCATAGATAAGAGTAATTTTTCACAAGATTTATGTCATGTTGATATATGGATAACGAAAATAATTAGGATTGATTTAGTTTTGAAATTTTGTATGACATTATTTTAATTTATTATTTAAATGTAGTCATTATAGTTATTTAAATGTATTTTTACAGATTTTATTAGTAATTTTTATTTTATGTTTTAGGAGATTTTAATTTCTTGTAACTTCTATAATTTCTTGGAACACAATCTAGGTTAAAATTGTTTTATTGTGTCATATAAATAAATAAAAGTAAGAAATATAGGTATATATAAAAAAGTTGTCTTCAGCGAGTCATTTGTTTAAATACATTTAAATAAAATAACTACATATTTGATTAAACTTTATGAAACGCGAAATAATAATGTTTTAATAAAAACATCTCTAATACAGAAATAAAAATGAAAGAAATAAAATCTAATAACTCCGATTCATATCTAACGACAAACGAATTCGTTTCTCATATTAACATTGTATCATATTACGGCACTAGTTGAGCTCACCTTTAGATCCTTTTCACGACAGCTCATCGCAAAACGATCAAAGGGAACTGTAGCGACACTTTGTAGTGAGAAATCTTGTCTTCCGTGAGATTGAAGATGATTCGAGCATCAATAAGTCCTACCTTGATCATAGTATGTGGCCTATTTACTAGAAATAAATAACTCGCTCTACGCTCTACTTTCCTTCGTATATTAATATATTTTTTTTCCTCTATTTATTTTCTTACCTATATGATAGTAATAAAGTGGATAACTATTAGAATAGGAATGACGACAAGCGTGGCGTATTGGTTGGCACACTATTTAGTTGTTACAGATTGTTAAAACAAAAATATATTGATATGATCGCTATGACCTGCCCTTGGGCTTACAAATATTATTTACATATTAGTACATATTTAATGTCAGTATTTTGAAACAAATATGTCACTTAAGCTAATCATAAATATATAAGCACTATGCAGAAGTTTCGCGTGAGTAAAGTCTATAGTATTAATCAACATTTAGATTTTTTATGGATTTGTCTAAGAGATATTCGCTAACAGTGTAGTAGGCTTTGCCCAACAAAAAATTTGCAAAAATATATTTAAACTTCTTTAATGGATACACCTTAATTGTGTCTGGAATATGGTTATATATTTTCACAGCCATACCTATAACATTTTTTTCCATAAGAGTTGTGTGACATTGAGTTAACCAGATTTTATCTTTATTTCTTAAATTTCTATAGTGTATTTGATTAGACACAGTGAATAAATGATTATAATTTTTTACAAATAAGGCTATCTCTAGTATGTAAAGACTGGGAAAAGTTAAGAGTTTTTCTTTAATAAAATATTCTTTACAGCTGTCAGTGGGCTTGAGACCAAATATGACTCTCACACATCGTTTTTGGGATTTAAATACAGTTTCTTTATTTGTGGAATTTCCCCAAAATATTAGTCCATATCTAAGTACTGAGGCAACATAACCATAATAAGCAATAATTGCAGTTTTTGTGTCGCTAACTTTTGTAAGATGTCTGAGGGCATACACAAAACGATTTATTTTTTTGCATACATCTTCAGTATGTGCCTTCCAGTTCAAAGCGCATCTGGTATGTGCCATGCCAGTTACGTGGCATAGGTTCGATTCTTAGCCGAAGCAAATATAATTATGTTTAAAACTTTTTAATATTTGTAATATTTAATATTACAAATACTCGTTTTGTCTCTTAGTTGTGTTTCAGTATCAACTTGTAAGTTAGCGTTTTCAACTAAGCCTGTATACTCGTATGTGGATGTAAATGCTACACACAGTAATTACATCAGGCGGGATACTGCCATGTCGAGCTACAATAAAAAATAAAGATTCCGTATAGGAAACATACATAAAAACATTCTTATAAAAGCAGGGGCCCGCAGTTTTCATAACCAAAAAATACAATGGATAAAGGAAGCAAGAGAGTTGTGTCAGGATCGTGGAAAGGTGTGAACCGTTGTCTTTGCCTATTACCGTGGTAATTAAGGCATGAAATTGATAATGATGATGATACCGCATTATTGAAAATGAAATTTATAAAACATCTTTTTGTACAAAATTAAGTATGATTATTCAATTCTATTTTAAAAGAATAGTTGTACAATATATATCAAATACAAATATATAACATGAACAAAATAAAAGTCCTTGTAAAAAATAAACCCAGTTTCATCAGTCCATAAAAGACATAAAACAGTTTCATCTTAGAGCATTTTAAAAAGAAATATAAAGAAATACGTAAACATCCAGGACTTATTGGGAGCTCTTCACTTGATTCGAAATAGATTGCAGCAGCTTTAGGTATTGAAGAGCGCAAACATGGCTTAACTGGCGAACACAGCCTTTTCATCTTGATCCCGCTGCTTTTCTAATTCCATTCCTCATACAGCGGATGCTTCTTCAGTTCTTTATAAATTCCCCTCTTCCGTTTCGTTTTGTATAAGTAAATTATTAAAAAAAACAATATTTAATTTCATATTACATTTATAATAATGACCTGCGTATATTTTAGCGATGTTTTATTGTTTTTATTATGCCACAAGTTTTAAATTATTAATCAAATTATTGAGATTTTTTAATAATGTTTTCTCCGTGAATACAAAAAGACAAGCCTATGAAAAATATAAAATTATTATAATATTAATCGCGCTAATAGCCACGATCCTGACACAACTCCCTCGCTTCCCTCACATCCACAATTCTCTTCATACGTTACGGTTATGGGCACTAGGCAACTTGCTTTCTTGTACGTTTAACAAAAATCACGTCACATAATACAATACATGCATAGTTAATTCAAAATTTATTTTCTATCAAATAATAATACACAAGGTGCCATCATAATTTAATATTAGACAGATATATTATGTTTCAAATCGGCAACTAGAAATCGATTGAAACGTGGGTGCAGAAATTTCAATTTCCGAACAGTAAAGGCTTTCTTATTTAAGATAGGCGATGTCGTAACTTATACGAGCTCGTATTATTTTAATACTTGTCCGTAGTATTTTATGGGATATCATTCACTTAAGTGTCAAAATAAAAATTATATAAATCCCTGCGCAGGATCATATCTTTACGGCCATCAACAGTTGCCATTACTATATATTTTTAAAGATTTACATTTAATAGTTTACTAGCTCTACTTTAATATTTTTCTTTGCTCGGCATAGTGCGGCGACTAGGGAAATTTAAAACTGAGGCACCTAAGTATGGTTCATGCAAACTATCATGAAACCGAGGCATGAATAGTAAGAAAAGTTCGCTTGAAAAAACAATTACCGTATAAAGTGCGGACGTTCCTTACTCTTTATGTTTGTTAATAACTATTTAGAATAAAGTGACTACGTTTAATCAAAAATACATTTTGTGCACATTATAAAAAACTACTATATAATATGTTTCTTATTGAAACCCGATATCGGATCTCGACTTGCCTGATGGTAATAAGGCGGGTTCGTCCAAGAGTGCTGACGACTAAAAAAAGTTTGCGGTTGCGTCAGTCGCCGACACTATTCTGTTCAAAAATAATTGACCAAATTGTAAAGTTTTGATGTCATTAAGCTGTCAAATACAACATATGTATATGTTGTATTTGACAGCTTGTATACAACAACATATTTTTTGTATGTCTCTCTTCTATATTGTACAGAGTATAGACACACCTAGTTACAGCACTGAGCCATTATCTGTGCCGTGTACACTGTACACAACGCGCCTACTCGTTTACATAAATATTTATTTATACGTGATATTCATTCTTTAGTAGAATTGAATATCATAAACAAAATATATAAAAATTTTCTCTTATGCCAGTTTCAAAACCCGATCGAAACGCAGCTTCCAAATATTTCACGCCTAACCACTTCTGGACCCTTAACCTATATCTATAATAATTTTATCATTGTTTTCCTCTATCCCAATATTCCAATGTCCACTAACATCATCACAAGTGGATTGAGTGTATTTCTCTGATTCATATTCGAGTGGTATGGTTTGTTGGAGTAACATACACCTAACTATTACGTCATCATTGATTGAAATTTAATCTACCTTCGTGCTTCCATTATCTTAGTTATTAACCACAACACAGTATATTCAGTAATTCACGATCAATTTAATCAATCAAATTGTCACGTCTTTTTCCCACAGGATAGGCAGACTCAAGGCAGACTTCTCTTCACACAAGCTCTACGGTTATGGGCACTAGGCAGCTTTCTTGAGGATGTCTCTGATTTGGTCGCAAAACACTCCTCCTGGGTCTGCCTCGTTTAACGCGTCCATTTACATCAGATTTATAAATTCCTTTCGTCAATCTTCTTTTACTCATCCTTTCCATAAGCCCAACCCATCGAAGCAGTCCTTTGTCAATCTTTATCACAACATCTTCTTTCAAATCACATTTATCACGATTAATTATACCTTAATAATATGTATTAAATATAGTATATATATCATATCACATTGATATATATATACATTGATATATTGAATGGAGACCACGAACCGGAAGACGCAGCGTAGTTAGGCCTGCCCTTAGGTGGACTGACAACATAGTGACATAGGCATATCCTACTTTCACGCTTCTTCTGCCATTCACATCTATACGAGTACTAATGAGTACAAGCACCACATTGTTTGCCATAAGCCATAGATTAATGATTGGTCGCTCTACGACCATAGTCGAAGCGTCAGCGAGACCAATCATAAATCTATGGCCCCATAAGCATTAAAATAGTGTTATCTATTAAGAATACAATTTCACGTCGTCCAAACAATTTACGTCGTTATCCTTTCTTAAAACAAAAATATTTGTCTTTATTCTCACGAAAATAATTTGCTGGGGAGGATTAGAGAAAATTACTAACTTTCCTAAAATAGAATCAGAGGACTTACATGCTTCAGTTAAATTCTTTATTTCAATAAGATATTTGACATGTTATTTCATACTTAAAAATATAAAAATAAATAGAAGTTTTATCAGCTGATGATTGGGCTAGAAAAGCTACCCTTGCTAACTGTCCCATTAGTTGTCTAAGTTTAACACAAAAGTAATCGAAACTGTCAACACGAATGATTTAGGTAAAAATTGACAGAAACTCTCACTATGAGTGTTGGCGCCTTTAATGGACTGGTCAACAATGATTATAAAATGAATTAAGAAGTAAACAATTTAAAAAAAAATACGAGTACTTCTAAGCATACAACAATTATATGTACATAAATGTATGTCAGTTTTACATTTTCAATGCATTTTTTGCTAACATTTCACTATTATTTTCTTCGTACACTCACAAGGGTATCCGCACAGAACAAAGAAAAGCAAAAGAAAGTAACAAAACGTTTGCTTTGTTACGCAGCTACTACAAGGAGAACACCATTAAAACTTACCTCCTCTAACCAGGACCTCTATTTCCAATTGATATCGTGAACTTTGACATAACTATAGGTAACACGTTAATAAGAAAATCAACCGAATGGTAAATATGTTGTTAATCTACCGAAAGACGTTTTATTGTGACTCGACACATGATAGCACCCCGCCTGATGTTAAGCTGAAGTGCGGTCCATGAATGAAGGTGACTGCTACTTCGTAACTGTAGCAGTCACATCTAAGCCGGCTTAGTTGGAAAGGCAACTTACAAGCTGATTCCAAAACGCTAATAAGTCACTTCACGGTCTGTATATTTGTAAGTGGTGGTTCTACCCCGGATCGGCAGACTGGGCGCGACTGCCTACCACCCTTTGACAACCAGACCCGGAACAAATATCAGTCTCTTTATTGTATTATATAAACAAATATTTAAATTCATTTTAATTATTAAATATTACAAATAAAATCTATGAAACAAATATTTTTCCGACCGGGAATTGAACCAGGGAATTTTCGGGTAACGGATTCGTGTGCTTACCACTACGCCACGCCTGTCGTCAGTATCTTTGGTATTTTTGGTTGTTATATACAAATTATGATACGAAGCACTTTTAATAGCTTAGTATAGAAGTGTTTTAAAAAAATGGAACTGGTAGTTTTCAACCTAATCCCGAAACGCGACTGGGTCACTTGACTAAGTCGCAAGTATGATGTACACGGTAAATGACCAGCAACTGTCTGCTTTAACATGGTAAAGGCACAATAGCGTCGGAGAAGATTACATTAAACTTTTAAATTACTACATTTTCTCAAATCAATATTAGGATGGTACTTAAACTACATTTCATGGTATGAGATTTTGATTACCAAATAAACCATTTTCAATGAATATATTCTAAGAATAATTCCAAAATAACTTACAAGAAATTCTTAGTATTGAGACGAATTAGGTAGATAATTTGGGGTTTCGTCTCGTCTTTCTAAGTACAAGTGTATATTGTATATTTCATTCATATAAAAATATATTTTTTTAATTTTATTGTGAAACGACATTTGACCTCAACCCGACTGAAAATACCAGATTGTTCATACGGCTTATTTTTATTTCAAATATTTAATATAAGTACCCTCAACATATACGTATTGTCACCCCTCTCCCAAAGGTTAGCTGGTACAAAATGATATTTAGCATTAAGCTCGCTCATTGTATTGTGTTTTTACTGTGCAATAAAGGATAGTTTTCTTCTTATTATTTTCTGTTGGAGCTTGAGGGTCTGTATACTTGAAAGTGGTGGGAATACACCGATTCAGCAGATAGGACACCACCTTCTTAGACAACCAGATCCGGAGCGAATGTCCGCCTCTTTTTGTATTATTAACATAATAATTGTAATATTTAATCTGATTAATAAACAAAATATGAGCTTTTAGAAGCATTTTAGACTTTACGCGTATATCTTAAATCAAACGTCATAGGTTAAACCATATAAACTGCGTAAGTTCAATTGTTTGTTGATTTTTATTCAATATATTTATGTAATATTACCTTTTAATTTTCTATTTTACGAGTATTAATAAAACCGTAGTTATAACAAGATCGAATTTATGATAAGCTTTGATTCACAATAAAAAGGCGAGAAAATCACTGAATAGATGAAACGGATTTAATTTTAAACTCACGTCTGTGATTTCTATTTATTGCTTGAAAAAAATAAGTTTTAATTTAGCTTTCATGAAATTTTATTCTGCTTTGAAATATACAACCTTTATTACTTTATATAGGTTTTTTTTTTTAAGTTAAAAAAATAATTCGTTTATTTCATTAATAATATTTTAATTTAATGACTTTTACGAATATGCGACTGATAATTAATTAACCTATATAACCTATGTAAATTTACTCACCATGGCCGAGCGCGGCATAGTGACGACAAATGAACCAGCCGCAAACTAAGTTGGTTTAAGTCTTAGTCTTTGGGGTTCTTGAACCTTCCCTTGCCTGTCATTAGGTATGTCGAAATCAGATAATAATAATAGAATACTTTATTGCTCACAATATTAACTACAAAAGTTTACAAGAGGCAAACAAAATGTCTTAAAGCCTTTTCTACCAGTTAACATTTAGGAGAAGTCGCGTCACGGTAAAGAAACTAAAGACAACTAACACAAAGAAATACCCAAATGGTATGCTTATTACTAAAATGATAGCTATTATATAATATTTACTAAACAAAAGGAGAAAAAAGTCGCTTAAAAAGAAGTTTAAAGCAAGCTATAGATACAAACTATGGATTAATTAAAACGAAGTTTAATATAGTTTAAAATTCTAATGGCAAAAATAGAGTTGCTGTACCGTAATGGATGTAGCCACAGCACACGTATCTAATCTTTATAGGTGGAGGATAATGCAGGTCTCCTCGCCGAGTGAAGGTATTATGCGACAGTGGCGTTCTCAACGACGGCCACTCAGGTTACCTCGTTGCATATTCATACCTATGACATAAGTACATCTTCTGCGTAATACACTTGTGTAGATGCCATCTTATAAAATTGTCTAGATTTTGTTTTTCTAAGAATAATGTAGATTTTCATATTATTTTCTGAGATATTGCGGAAATATTATTTATAAAATAAAAATAAAGATTTTTATGGCTTACTATTGTTACGTACTGCCAGTGTCATCCTCAAGGAGATCAGATCATTCCAGAAGACTCTTTGGAATTTCCCAATGCCATTGATCCAATAAGAATCATGTCTTAAATCCAATCTGACGTTATTTTATTATGATATATAAACCGCCTGATATTAAACTGGAGTGCGACCCTTAAATAAAGGCGACTGTTTCCTTCGATAGATGTGGTCTATAAGAAGATGTAGTGACAAGGATTGACGAAGGACTGCTTAGATGGTTTAGGCACATGGAAAGGATAAATAAAAGTAGATTGACGAAAAGAATTTATAAATCTTATGTACGTGGATGCAATAAACGAGGCAGGCCCAGGAGGGTGCTTTTCATCTAAATTGGAGTAATCCTCAAAAAAGCTGAGTTGCCTAGTGCCCATAACCGCAGAGCTTGTATGAAGAGAATTGTGGATGTGAGGAAAGCGAGTGAGTTGTTTCAGGATCGTGGCAAGTGGCGTTTCACGTGATAATTTACATCAGATGTATTTTTTAAATTTCTATCTACACAAGTTAATCCGGTAGCCATAAGTCAATAATTAGATTCATTATTTTCTTTTAGTATCTCTCTGTAGTTTTCTGTAAAATTATTGCTTTTATTACATTTCTTTACTAAGCTGTTAAATATGTTTGTATAATAGAAACAGGACAACCGAAGTACATATATCAAAGAAACATTGATACTGGCAAGTGGTTTTGAACCAGAGACTCAATGAATGTGTGACCATTTATTTAGGCTTGTTCATAAAGTTACAATTTATTGATGATAAATGCAATTAGGTATTAATTTATTATTTTGCTTTTATAATGTAAAATTAAATTGATGTTTTTAATTACGTATCTATAAATGTCATAAGCTACATTATTCAATTCAACTCCATTCAAATTCGATTGCAAAAAATGAACTAAAATATTATTTTACAATGGAATTTTATAACAACATTTATCTTTTGCATATTCTATTATTCGTATTTTTAAGAATCCGGAATATGATTATATTTGTGTTTGAAACAAAAATATATTATTTCGAATAGAGAGACATACAATGATTAATTTACATAATTGAATAAAATACTCTTAATCAATCGATCAAATCGACTCCCTACATACTCAAAGGGGTAGGCAGGTATAACAGAGTGCCACTTTCACGATACTTACACAACCCTCATGCAATCCTTCATATATAACACTTCATTAATTAAACAAATTTTATGAGGCTTACTATCGCCTTAATTTTTGGTTATTCATTGACCTTTGGTTACATCTCCGTGGCCACGATGGCTGCAAAGTACTCGAAACATCGGGATAATTAAAAAAAAATGAAAACTTAATAACCAAAAATTAACGCGACAGTAAGCCGCATAAAATTTGTTTAATTCATTAATCAATGTTCGCGCAAAATCTAAAAAAATACTATATATCACTTCCTTCATATAAGAGTGCTAACATTATGGGAACTAAGAACCTCAACTAATTATTTTATACCCAATTGATGAAGGTACTATAATATCAATAAATTTAATTGTCACGCCTTTTTTCGCATGGATTGCCAGAGGCAATAGAGCGCCATATAATACTATGAAGGTAATCGTGAATATTATAATTTGTAAATAATTTTAAATTTAAACATATTTATTATTAATAGTATTCGTATAAATTGGCTGTCTTTTCACCCAAAGATTGCCTGGAAGAGATTGCTTAGTAATAAGGTTGCCCTTTGTGTCACTATATCTAGCCGCCTATAGCTGGGCGGCATAGTAGATGTGACTGTTACTTGCAGATATTTAACTGTAGTAGTAGTTCCCTCCATCCAGGGACCACACTCCAGCTTAACATTAGGGCTGTCATATTTTGAGCCCTAAAGAAGAATTCAGTAAGTTTTATATCATTATCATCATCAGCCGGAAAACGTCACAGCAGTGGACGTTTAGGCTTAGAACGCCATTCCGAATGACAAGATGCCAGTTGTATCCACCGGTTATTCGTGACTTTCCCTATGTGGTCAGCCCACCTACTCAAGAACCTTCCTTCCCCATCGGTAGACTGTTCTTTGAGCGATTTCTTTAAGTCTATTATATTGCAAAAAATAAAATAAACAAATAATGTAGTGATGTTTAACCACATTATTTCTAAAATTTGCCTACATACCCAATAAGAGTAAAAAGCATATCAGGTGTATCGAACGCTAATGGACCGATCGCTGGCCTAATCTAGTTGGTGTCAGATCAGAGGACGAAGCACTTTTTCTTGTTAATCCCTTCATTAGCGCACGTCTGCCCGCTTTAAGCTATCCCATTAGTTCTGCTTAAGGCTCCAGATAAGTATAACACTCGATAATGTATTAGAAATCGATAAGTGGCAAGATTATGCTACATCATACTTTAGATTAAAACGCCACTTTTCATATAAAGTTCATATTATACTTTATGTAAGTTATGTTTTTTTTTATTGTGGCTCGACATATTATGACTGCTACCCTGACACAGTCTGATGTTAAGCTAAAGTGCGGTCCATGAATGTAGGCGTCTGCTAGGTCTAGCTGGAACTGGCAACTTATAAGTTTCGCGACTGAGTCACCTTACGGTCTGTGCACTTGTAAACCCCGGAACGGCAGGCTGGGCACGACGATAGGTACTTCCGTTTATTTAACATCGTTTTTTCTTAGATTTTGCGCGAACATTAATTAATGAAATAAACAACTCAGTCTCTCCGTTACCACGATGGCTGCAAAGCTCTCGAAACGTCGGAATAATAAAAAAATGTATAATCAAAACCAAAATAAATGCGATAGTAAGACGCATAAAATTTATTTAATTATTTAACAGCGTTGTTATAATTAGTTCAGAATTAGTTTTAAGCTAGATAAACAAAAGTGTTTTTTTTTTATTTTTATTGTGACTCGACATATGACTACACCCCGCTTGATGTTAAGCCAAAGTGTGGTCCATGAATGAATGACACTGCTACTACAATTCAATAACTGTGAGTAGAAATCACTTCCACTATGCCGGCCTAGATGGAACCGGCAACTTACAAGCTGATCCCGAAACGTGACCAAATCACTTCACGGTCTGTATACTTGTTTATTTAGTATTAATTAAAAACAACTTTATAAATCCAATAATATTATTTTAGTAAATATTACTTTATTAATAAAATATTTTCATGGTTTACTTTATATATTGTTAGGTAAATATCTAAGTAAACTGTAGCATACCTCACCAACAAAATTTTGGGCATGTAACGTCCTACTTTTACAAAATGTTACGAATTTCAAATACCAGTGAAGGGTATAACTGCATTTTAAAGCAGATTGCACAAATTATTCCCTGCAGTTTGAAAGTCTGAATACATGTGCTACTGGAAATTTTACATTTTCGGTTTCATATAACAATTTTAATTTAATTTAATTCAAAATTTACTTTGATTAAAGTTAAAAACAATCCAATATTTAATTGCATTAATTTTTGTCTATATTCAGTGTTAGTAAAAAAATGTCTAGAATGGGCTTCCATTTTGGTGCATGCGTCACACATTAATCTATGTGCTTGAACATAGAACACAAATTAGTTCTAGACATCACTCAAACAATTAAAATATAAAACATAATTAGTGCGACGGAGAAGTACAAATGCGAAGGTATATTGAGTTAGATGAATTTTGTGATCCGGCAGTAGTCTTATGCGCTGTCTAGTGGTACATAATCTGTGATCGCACATTAATCTATGCGCGGGATGCTTCCTTCTCGAACTGTCCAGCAAATCCCACATCGCACGCGACACTCGACAGCCCAAAACCCCATCCTGAAAGCCGCTTTGAGTTTGTAGCCGAAAGGATTAAAAGCTGCTGGAAAATTTGTGGCAACTATAAAACTTATTTTGATTTGTTTATTTGATAATTTATTTTCGTTGTTATTTTTATTATTTAAAAAAAATGTCTATCATTGTTACACCTAATATATAAAACAGTGTTAATTTGTTACTACAGTACAAAATTAAGACATATATAACTATAATATTAGTTAAATAATTTAGATTTAATTAAATATTAAATTATATACAATTTAAAAAAAAAATAAAAAAACGTAATAAAGTACATTTTACAAATAAAATTGATTTATAAGAATGTAACATAGAATGACGTTATCACAAAATATGTTTGGTAACAAGCATTTTTAGAGTTTTTTCGCTTTCCACAAAAGTATTTCCATTTTGCTTCATTTCATATATTGGCGACATTTCCGACAGCAACTTTTTCATTTTCCATCCTCATGTTACGCCTATCCTCCCCCTACATCGACAAAGCCGCTATTGTGACATAAAAACATACCTACATCAGTAGGTAACAAATGAAAACTTTTTTGTTTCCATAATACTTTGTATCTTTTATATACATAAAATAATTTCTAACAAAAAAAAACCGACTTCAAATAGTAAACTAAAAAGCAAAAAATAAATTTTCTTCGCACAAAGTAATACGTATTTTCATTTAGTTAAATAGAAATGATTAAATAATTACTTTATAATTTTAAAGTCGGTGCCAAGTAAAACAATAACTGTGTATAGATGAATCTTTCTAACAACTGACGATAATATTAGTAGGTTATTATCACGAAATATCTGTTCTGTGGTAATTATCAGTACTTCCTTATTATCCTTGTTTTGGTTTTGCTAACAAATTTTGTGATTTTTTAAATTTAATACGTTCATGCTATTATTATAAGTATTGGATAGTTATTCATATTTAAATGCCATTGGATTCCATTTTGAGTATTTCATTTTAGTAAATTCTTTTGATTTATTTCAACATTGATATCTTGAGTACATTTGTTATGTAAATAGCTACTATATGTCTAAGTTGTATTCAATGTCCTTTCATAATTCGTTTTCATTTACTAGTAGTTTGTAAGCCAGTATTTAGGTACATAATATTAAAAAAGTTACTTTGATAGTTAGTAGGTACCGATTCTTATATTTTTATAAGAATATTTAATAATATTGTGTGTACTTAGTAATTTGATATAGTAGTAAGGTTGTTGTAGCATTGACTTGGCACCGACTCCAAAATTATAAAGTAATTATTTAATCATTTCTATTTAACTAAATGAAAATACGTATTACTTTGTGCGAAGAAAATTTATTTTTTGCTTTTTAGTTTACTATTTGAAGTCGGTTTTTTTTTGTTAGAAATTATTTTATTTTACGATTTTAAGTGATGGTTAAACCGAGCAAAGATGCTTCTCGAATGAAGAGAAGACGGTTACTTCAGACGGAAAATGATAGACGGAAACGATTAGACATAATAAAAAAAACTTAACAAACGCACTAGTCGCCCCTACGATGAAGATCCCCTCGATTTCTCTGGTCTGCCATCATCAAACCCTGATTTTCTTATCATGGGACCACCTTTGAAATATCTTCTTACCAACAAAAAAAGAATAATCATAATCGGTTCATTAACAACGAATATAAACGGCTGAATTAAGAAACTTCCTCTTTTTTTGAAGTCGGTTAAACTTTGATTCCCTTATCATCAAAATCGGTTCATAAACAACGAAGTTATCCGCGAACAAACATAAAAAAGATATATACAGTCATTTTAGAAACCTTCTCCTTTTTTGAAGTCGGTTAAACCCTGATTTCTTTATCATGGGACCACCTTTGAAATATTTTCTTTTCAACAAAAAAAGAATTATCAAAATCGGTTCATAAACAACGAAGTTATCCGCCAACAAACATAAATTAGAATGTTGAAAATTTAAGACTTATATGATTTTCTCATGGATGCCATTATCAGAACTGGACCAAATTAAAATGGGACCAAACGGGAAGCATCAGCTATCAAATAAAAAAAGAATCATTAAAATCGGTTCAACCAGTCAAAAGTTTTGAGGTAACAAACATAAAAAAAAAAAACATACTGGTCGAATTGAGAACCCCCTCCTTTTTTGAAGTCGGTTAATAAAGTACAATGACATAATTAATTTATCAAATCTGTTTTCTACAACAATATAAACGTTTTAGATTTTTTCATTTCGTTTTCCATTTAGACACTCAAATAATATTTTTGTCTTTTTCATTATATTCTTTTAGTAGCAGAAGAAGAATCGGAAAGGTCACGTTGCTTTAATTTGTGCATATTGAAACGATGGATGATTAACGAAATAGATTTATAAATCAATGATGAGTCAAGGGACGAAACGGACATAACCCAAAACCTTGTTTAAATCAAGGACATTCTTAAAATATTAGAGGTTAGCAGTGCACCTAATCCTAGAATAACGAAGAGAATTGTGGATATGAAAAAGGAGAGAAAGTTGCGTCAGGATTTTTGATATAGTGTAAGGTGGCACTCCATTGTCTTTGCCTATCCCTGTTACATATAATATCAATCCTTGTAAGTCATGGATTATATAATTTACTTATCTATTGCGCATATACCTACAAAAATCACATTTTTCAAAGAGTGGTAGGTAGTAGTATCCAGTCTGCCAATCCGGGGTAGTACCACCACTTACAAGTATACAGACGGTGAAGTGGTTTGGTCACGTTTCGGGATCAGCTTGTAAGTTGCCGGTTCCAACTAGGCCGGCATAGTGGATGTGATTGCTACACACAGTTATCGAATTGTAGTAGCAGTGACATTCATTCATGGACCACACTTCGGCTTAACATCAAGCGGGGTGCTGTCATATGTCGAGTCACAATAATAAAAAAAAACAACAACAATATACAATATACAGATGTTAAAGAAACAGTTAACTTAAAATCTGACGCTTCGTTTTCTCTGCCTGTGATAACGAAGGTTTTGATTAATTAATACATATAGCGCACAAAGTAAAAAATCTTTAGTGATAATTAATTTTATTTATACAAAACATTTATTTATTTTATTTAAATCCTTAATTGCACCAAAAGAAACTTACAAAATTGTTACATAGGCGAGTTTAATGCCTGTTAGGCATTATCTAACAACTAACCTTTATGTAGAAAATAACCGACAATTACAATACGCGCGAAAAGTTGTTAATTTTAATCCTTTTATACATTGTTACACTATTTTGCTTAAAAACTTTTGATACTAACGAATTCTCAATTCAACTTCTAAACTTATCTTTCAAGAGCACCTGGTAAACTTTACGTATACTCGTTGATACTCTTCAAAGTTTAAGAAGTGGCGTTTTGCGCAAATGTGTACTTATTCGGTTTACACTCACGGCGCCATACCCGCGCTAGTTCGCACAAAGTTTGCTAGGTGCTGGTAATTCCTATGCGCTAGATGATAACTTCGTCAGAACGCCCGGATTCGAACGATCCGTTAAAGTTAATAAAATTACATTTATTATCTTTTAGTTTATTTAAAACGTTTATTCACTCTAAATAAATACGTTTTTTTTATTTTTTTTTATTTTTCTCAACATATGACAGCACACCGCCTGATGTTCAATAGCTGCAAGTATCAGTAGCATCGCATTCACTGTGTCTGCCTTGTTGGAACCGGCAACTAATAAACTGATCTCGAAAGTCACTTTACTAATATTTGTAAGTGTTGGTACTACCCCGGCACCAGACTGGCACCACTGCCTATCACACTTACATTAGTACTTTACAAATTTGAAAAAACGTGAGTGCACAGAATGACAGCTACAGCGACTATAAAGTTACTTGTTAAGTAAGCAAATGAGCTGGCGTTCCACCTGATAAGAAGTGGCTAACGGCTAGACATTTGCAATAGGGGAGTTGCAATGTGTTGTCGACCTTTAAGTTGGTAGGCAATAGTCGATAAGCGACCAATCTACAGTTCGCGTAAGGCGACTGATCGATTACAGATGTATAATGGTTATACTAACACTACTTCATATAAATAAATATTCACGTATAAAAATATATAATATATGTATAATGAATTAAACAAATTTTATGCGGCTTACTATCGCGTTTATTTTGGTATAGATTTTACATTTTCGAGAGTATATTTCTTCCTACTACATAAAATCCAAAAACCATAAAATTATAAAACATTTATAGTAATAGTAGCAGATTTTATCCCTCAATTTTGTAGACGTTATTTTGTCGTGGCTATTTTAGATCATTTCCCTAGGCGCGTCAAAGATGATGTGTTTGTGAAATATAATTTATTTTCTTAATATATTCTTTTAGAATATATATTATTATTATTAACATAGCACGACATATGACAGCACATCGCCTACGAGTATATTGAAGCGTGACAATTTGATTTAATTGTATAAGTACTGCGTCTTATATTCTTATTTTATGTTAAAATAGCTGCATAATATTTTCCTAATTGTAACCCCTTCATTCATCAGGCTTATTATGTACAATTTTTATTTTTTTAAAATATGACTTCAAAAAAACCCAGTAATATTAAACTTTATATGATATTTATAGTTGCATCATTCATGTTTATATTAACCATTGTCAACAGTATTAAGTCAATAAATATTCGTATCTACAAAAAATGCATTAAAATAAAAAATATTTTGGATACGACTAAAATACTTGTAAACTCTACCTACAGTGATCCACAGTGGTAGTGAAATTACCAAGGAATCCCCGTTTAAAACTACATGATGATATCAGTAGCAGTGGCGGCTGGTGGATCATCGAACTGGTGGTGCACTTTACTTGCTCACTAAGTCTTAGGGTTAGAAATTGTAATATTACAACATTTTTTGTATGTATCCTATAGTTCCTTCTATTTTTTATAAATTAAATCGATTATTTTTTTATAAATTAAAATGTTCGATCACAATTTTATTAAAATCTAGTATTGTTTGAATTTTTTTTCAATTCAAACAAATAGAAAACAAAAAAATACTAATTACTACGTAGGTAAACAAACAATAATTAACACGTCACGGGTTTACAGCGATACTATACCGATAACGAGTGGTCATCCAACATGGCCGTTGCGTCGCCGCCCACGCCGTTTTGTCCACAGAGTACATTTTATATTATATAAATGTTATTGTCAAACAAACCTTAGGCGCTTTCGCTCGTTCGGTAATCTTCGGTTCGCGCGTGCGGCGCATGAGAATAGACTATTTGCTCGGTACATTTTCTATGAACTATCTTTTGTCTCACGCGTCGGGCCTGTTGGCCCGTATCCCATACAAGTTGCACTAGCGGCCGTCGTGCGCTTCGGCGAGTGCACGAGAACTGCTAGTACAACTTGTATGGGAGACGAGCTAGTGGGCCTGACGCGTGGGACAAAAGATGGTTCATAGAAAAACTACAACTTCTTTACAGCGAAAATAAATCTTAATAGTTTAACAAAGAGTTTAAATTGTTTCGTCATAATTGTAAATTAGATAAAATAATATATTTTAAATTTATTAAAATGTGGTGGTTCAGCGCACGAGCGCACTTAAGGGACAGCCTTAAGTAGTTTGATCAGTAGTAGTAGTTTGGTAGTTTCTATGATACAAGCACTATTTTTACTGTTGGAAAAAATATACAACCAAAATACTACAAGCATTAACGCATCCATCTGATGCGAATGGATGCGTAAACGAGGCAGACCCAGGAGGGTATTTTCCGAACAAATCGGAGACATCCCCAAGAAAGCTGGGTTGCCAAGTGCCCATAACCGTAGAGTGTGTATGTAAAGGATTGTGTAACATAATTTACACAATAACATAATAAAGGATTGTGCTATATAAGGGAAGATAGGGAGTATAAGGATCGTGGCAAATGGCGGTCCTTAGTCTCTGCCTATCCTTGTGGGAGGAAGGCGTGACAGTTTTTTTTTATTACTAAGGTACATAAAATCGTTCAAGTAATTTTATATCTAAGATATTATTAGATCAAAATATAAATAATTTATATTCTCTAAAGATTTCATTATACTTATGGTATACGATTTTCTATTGAGTATTTGGAATATTTTGTTTCAAGTTTCCTAAGTGTTATTGGCACCTTAGGTATTTCAGTGGAGAATTCCGATACATATAGGATCCCAAATAGTAATACAATAGCACGTACCGCAAGTAACTAAGGTGCTTTGCAATATAGGGTAATGTGATATTGTATTTATCTGTTATAACTATATCTTTTGACGACAGGCATGGCCGATTGGTAAGCATACCCGTTTTTTTTGCGTAAAGTCCCGGGTTTGATTCCCGGTAGTATATTTCTTTTTTTGTATTATTTTAATAATTATATTAAATATTGCGAATATTTACTAATATTATAAAGAGGAAGGATCTGTAAACATGCAAAATATAATATTCATATTTTATTAAACTTTATTACATTCCTAATAAAATGTTTACAAAATTAAATCTTTTATTAAATAGTTGCCGCGGTATTAAAAATAGTTTTGCGTGATAAAAAAAACAATTTCTCTTTTATTTTATGAAGGATTTCAATAATAATACCATATAATAATAGGTAAACATTAACCAATAAATATTTCCTGCTTACAAAATTACATTACACCATCTACTACTACAGTTAAATAAGCAGTCACATTCATTCATGAACAGCACCCAATCCTAACATCAGGAGGGGTGCTGTCATATGTCGAGGTCACAATAAAAAAAACTTGTAGTGATCTGATCTTCAGGTTCTCGACTTTTTTTTTTCAATTATTGTTTCCTTATTTAAAAAATAAAGCTACCTTGTAAACAGAATCGGATTTTTCAGTCGGCGTCGGTTCTATTACACTTCCACTAGCTTGCGTTCAGTCGAGTCGATGATTTCGCAGGTGAGCTGCACTTATTATTTTTTATTGGGGCCCGACATATGACAGCACCCTTTCTAATGTGAAGCTGGAATGCGGTGCTTAGATTCTTCAAGCGATGCGTGAAGAAGCACCTTTGACTGAGGCAGCCGTAAACGTTTTTTTTTATTGTGACTCGACATAATGACAGTACCCCGCTTGATGTTAAGCCGAAGTGTGGTCCATGAATGAATGTCACTGCTACTACTATGCATCCACTATGCCTAGATCGAACCGGCAACTTACAAGCTGATCTTGAAACGTGACCAAATCACTTAATAGTCTGTAACTTGTAAGTGGTGGTATTACCCCGGATCGGCAGACTGGGTACCACTGCCTACCACTCTTTAGGTAACAAAAGAGTGGTACATAAATAACTCGATTGTTTCAGTTGTCTTCACTCTTGGATCTCCTCTTGCTTATCATCAGGCGGGTCGAGGTCAAATGTCGTGTCACAATAAAAAAAAATGGAGGCGATTGCTAGTAGCAGTCACATCTACAGTTTTGGCTTAGTTGGAATATATTCGCGAATACTTTTACATCTACCCAAATGAACGAATTTCAATATGTATTCATATCTATGTTTTTTATAGAAAAAAACTTTTTATTTTATTACGTCATACATTATTCGTCAACAGCATCCCTTTTTCTTAGGTACCTACTGTCAAGTTCGAAATGGAAGGAAGAGCGCTCCAGACCACTCAAGCAAGCCTCATTATTCGGAAGCACGGGCCCTTTGTATGTCGAAAATAAGGTTCTTTACCAAAACTCACACATGTAAGTACGCGAAAAAAATTAAACATCACATTAATGATCTATTTTGTAGAAAAAACGCATTACAAAACAAACTTTCGATATATTTGTAATCTCGATGATGAAACCGATAATGAAGAAACCGTAAAATGAAACGGTTTCAGTGGCCAGTGCTCTCGGATCTCTCTTAGCTTACCACCAGGCAAGCCAAGATTAGATGTCACGTCTCGATAAAAAAGATCATATAAAATTTATCGTAACAATTATTCGGAGCTGTCGAATTGTTTGTAGATTGCTTAAAATATAGCAATCCGCATAAAAATTGTTTAATTCATGTACATATGTATATAAATGTTTCATATGTATATAAATGTACATATGTATATAAAATATGTATATTTATGTTTCAAAGAGTAAAAGGTTTCAAAATTTTACCCGAAACAATGTTATGTTATAGTAGGGGAGCCCAAGCGGGGATTTCTGGATTTACTCCAGCGTGACAGATTAAATTAATGGAGATACCTTGTACCCTGTAGAGTATATCTACCAAGTATTAGCCCTTAATGCAGGGGGGTACGTGTATGGCAGCTGGTCAGAATTGTAAAAAAAAAACGATCTTTGAATATACTCGAGCGCGTCAGATTAAGCTAAGGTGAGTTAATTACATACTAATAAGTGTACATTTTCTTAATCAGACGGATTGAGTATGACGGAAGAGAATGGGAAGGTCACAAACTTGTAAAAAAAAATCATCACCTGGACATTCTCGAGCGCGGTCGATTTTAATTTTATTTTGAAGAAAAATGACTAAGAATTACTAAAAAACTATAATCTGTCAATTTCAACAAGCCGAAGTAGCAAAAATCGTTGATAAAGTTTTGTGCGAGCAGTTGCAGTAGAGCATGTATTCCCCACTTCGCGTCTCTCGTTCCCTTTCACTTCTTCTTTATCTATTCCTCTCTCGCACAGTCTTTATATACAGGGTGTTACAAAACACCTCCTAAAGCCAAACCCCCTTAAAGGTGTTAAATGGTCTCTTATAAAATATTTATTTCAATAATGTGCCAACCCTGTTTCAGTAGAAATTAAACAGTAAATTACATAGAACATATATTTTATGGAACGCCTATGAACATTTTGACCTAATGTACAATGTAAAAAAGTATAAACTGTACAAGAAAGAAGATTTTAAGATCTTATCTTAATAAGATCTTAATAACCATAAATTATATATACTTTTTCGTAAGTAAAGTAAAGTTTATAGTATGTATTGTATGGATGGATGGATGTTTGTTACTCTTTCACGCAAAACTACTAAATGGATTTTATTGAAACTTTACAATAATATAGCTCATATTCCACACAGTTTCTGAGATATTAATACTTATTAGTAAAAGTGGGCAGTGATTGTGAGTGAAAGAGAGAGAAATAGTCTAAACTATACCGCGATTAGTGTGCTATAGTGAGTGTGTAACAATTACCTTAAAAAAAATTTTCGTTTTTTTTTTTCAAATTGTCAGATTAATGAAATCCCTCCAGATAATTGTCAGATTAAGGGTCAGTACAATTGGGTCATCTTACTGAACCTTCTGTATAAAAGACTGACGCGCTCGAGTATTTCAAATTAACGATTTTTTTTTACATTTTCAAAACTCCGCCACAACCTTGCGTCATGTCGGAATGGTCAGTCTTTTGAATGGGAGCTTCTGTGGGGCTTATTTAACATCCCCTCTGAATGTCTGACGCGCTCGAGCAATTTTTGTTTTTTTTGTTTTTCTACCTTTCCGTACTGCCACCCCCACCATGCAAACCGTCAGATTAATATACCTACAGTATTATGGACACGTGGAGTATATACAATATCAAAATCTGACGCGCTCGAGTATATTTTTTTAATTGTTTTTTTTTTACATTTTTGAAAATCCGTACACCCTTCCCCCACCGCTAAAACCAAAAACCCACATAACATTTAATTTTTTTTATCACCTAAACTTTAATATTTAATAGGTCCCTACGACGCTCGAGTAAATCCCCGATTAGCCTCTTGGGCTCCCCTACTATTAGCACAAGCCACCGTTTCCGTCACATAAACCAAATACAGCATAGAATGTAGTTACGCATATGTGTAAGTACGTCTAGAGAATTGTGATGAGGCAAAACAATGGCGATGCGACAGGCTACAACTGTGAACAAGGAAGTACTACCACGAGTTACTAAATCATTCCAACTGTGTAGGAAATCACTCAACTGTCTACCGTTATGTGAAATGGGTTAGAAATATGCTCACGTTGTTTTGAACTCGCAATAGTGTTTGCAAACATTTTTCGTTTCAGAAGCCGCTCTAAGTGCGAATTTCAATTTATATAATAACATGGATGATGTGGGTTGCGTGTGGGACGATTATTATTTGTTGAGGAGGACTCGATACATATTTTTATTTTTTAATATTTCTATACTAAGCTACTAAACGTGCTTGTGCCATGACAAAATATTTTTATCTACTCGTAGTTTATTTGTTAAATACTACTTTTATTTGTAAGGTATTTATTGTTAAATACCTCACAAATAACATATTAAAACTGAATGAATTGTTAATAATAAGCCAACCGTGGTCTTGTGGTAGAGGAATGGCCTCGCAAACCAAAAGTCTATATGAAGATGTAAGATGTTGTGAAAGAAGTATGAATTGTAGATGTAAAAGAAGTGAAATGTTTGAGTCAGGATTATGGATGTGTGAGCTTATTTTTTTACCTTTTTTTTTTGTTAATTTTCAACAAAAAAAGGCCAATTAAGACGTGATGCTTATGCAAACCGAAAGCCTTGGTTCAAAACCACTTACCAGTATTGGTATCTTTATTATATGTACTTTGGTCGTTCAGTGTCTATAATACAAAAGCAATTAGTAGTTTAGAAAAAATAATATACTATACTCCTTTTATCATGTATAGGTTAAGTTTAGTTCAAATAACAAAGTCAATTGTTACTTTTCTAAAACTTAAAATTACTTTTTAAAAGCTCAAACCGAAACAACAGTGGCTAAATACGTGGCTAGTACGGAACCATTTCTATCTAAACGACTGTAGACTAGATCCTCTCACAAAGGATGCGCAGACTCCCAGAAATCCCATCTCATCCCAACTAGAATGCAGTTTAATCAGGTTCATTCTTTCCTCTGTTATCTACTCCCTTTATGTTAGCCTAAAACTCTCTGTAGATTACTTGGGCTTTAGACATTGCCCAGCTTCATTGCAAACTAGTTCCTCCAATAAACAGTAAAATAGTTACTGTTACAATTACTAGAAATAAATTAGAATATGCCCATGTATGTGATTAGTGGCCGAAATATCTAGGATAAGTTTTAAAATAATCTCGCACGTCATTAAAGTGGTCTATGTGCTGTTTAAAATGATAACAATACTAATTTTCAGAAGTTTTGTCGAACAGTACTTGAGAAATAAAATACTTTTGCGATTTATTTTCACGTTTATTTTACAATTAAACAATCAAATTGTCACGCTTTTCCCCCCACAGGGATAGGCAGAGACAATGAAGCGCAACCTGCCACGATCCTGACACAACTCCCTCGCTTTCTTCACATTCATAATTCTCTTCATAGAAGCTCTATGATTATGGGCACTAACTTTCTTGAGGATGTGTCCGATTTAGTCAAAAAACACCCTCCTGGGCCTGCCTTATCCATCCACTTTACGATAATGATAAATGAGACGTGCATGTACACTTCAGTTTATATGTAACCTACGAGGAATGTGAAATCTACGAAATGTCAGGCTACTAACGTGATTGTATCATAGAATCACCACGATCAAGTGGGTTCGAATCTGTGCTCTCGGTTAAGGCAACCAATGCACTACCAGAACATCACCGTCGCCTTATAATAAACGCAATAGACCCTCATAGATAACTGGACGCCACTTTCATGATCCTGACACAACAGTCTAATTTCCTTGACTTCCACAACTGTCTTGATCAGACACTATGTAAGGATATTTTTGTTATAAACTTCTTCTTCTTCTTGTCTTTTTATAATAATGCCCTTTAATTGCCTGGCGATGGACCTACTTGTTGGGTAGATACCCAAATATATATATATATATATATATATATATATATATATATATATATATATATATATATATATATATATATATATATTAGATAGACTTTGGCCGGCATAGTGACGGCGATTATGGCAGCCGTGAACAAATTCGATCCTTCTCTTGCTTATGATGAGGCGTTTTATTAATTGTGGTACCTATAATGTGCATCTCTTTTAGTGTTGTAATAAGAATCGAAATGTCAACCTTAGCTCTCTGTCATGTATAATAATTTCAAAAACGCTCGTTTAAAATTATTAAACCATTTGCCTTGCGGGCGTACAAATTTCCCTAATATAATAGTAGTTATTAAAAAAATTGCTAATAAATGAATAACCAAATAGAATATCGTGAAATGAAGAATATTAAATTAATTCAATAATAAAACTATGCATATTATGTATAAATTAAAATAAATTAAGCTATTTTTGTCTAAAATTAAACATCGGCCACTCGTTTCGACTGACAGTTTCAGTGTCCACAACTATATTTTAATGCTTAAATTGTGAATCGTATAAAAGCCTACAATATTCACATTACGGTACGTGACAGATATCAAATTGTACCACTTATCCGCTCATACAGTAAGGGCGTGAATAACTATATAAACCTATCTATTTATTTAGTTATTACAGGTATATTCGGGCATGTGTTTTATAACAACTACTAAATAACCAAAACTAGTAAATCATACTCTTTTCATTATAATTTAGAATAAGCATAAGTTAAATACGAGCAATAGCAAGGCATGTTTATATTGTAAGAAAAGGACGTTTGGATATGGCAGAAGAAGCATGAGAGAACAATTAACGCTGTAGAAATGCGGTCGTTAAGGAGTGTATGTGGAGTGACGATAGCGAATAGAATAAAGAATAGCACATTGCGTGATAGAAATGGTTTGAAAGAAGTTGTAGTGACAAGAATTAACAAAGGAAAGCTTCGATGGTTTGGGCACATGGAAAGGATGAGTGAAAGTAGATTGACGAAAGGAATTTATAAATCTGATGTGGATGGATGCGTTTAACAAGGCAGGCCCAGGAGAGTGTTTTCCAACCAAATTGGAGACATCCACAAGAAAGCTAGGTTGCCTAGTGCTTATAACTACAGAACCTGTATAAAGAATTGTGGGTGTGAAGGAAGCAAGGGAGTTGTGTAAGGATCGTACTAAGTGGATCTCCATTGTCTCTGCCTATTCCTGTGGGGAAAAGGCGCGACAATTTGATTGTTTGATTGATCAGTCAAACCTTATTAGTCCCAGAGCCGCCAGGCGTCACTTACTTTGTAATAATTATAATTAATATAATATAATAATTATAATTGTAATAATAAAATAATGTAAGATTGAGCAGTGTTGGTATAAACTATGATCGTATGCTTACAAGCTAACTTGAACAGACGGCCATTTTCCAGATATCAGGAAATCAAGGTACGTGGAACCACTACTTACCTCACTTGAATTCTGACAACTGATTTTTACGTATATATATATATATATATATATAACAAATATTTGCAATATTTAATACTATTAAATATTACAAATAAAAGCTATGAAACAAATATTTGCTCCGACAAACCAACCAGTCGCTAAACCGTTCGTCCACGCCTGTCGTCGTGGACGGATCTGTTTTGGATCTCCTCTTGCTTATTATCAGGCAGGTCGATGTCAAATGTCATGTCCTATATATATATATATATATTAAGGAGTCCTATATATATATATATATATATATATATATATATATATATATATATATATAGGACACGACATTTGACATCGACCTGCCTGATAATAAGCAAGAGGAGATCCAAAACAGATCCGTCCACGACGACAGGCGTGGACGAACGGTTTAGCGACTGGTTTGTTGCGCGTAAAGTCCCGGGTTCGATCCCCGGTCGGAGCAAATATTTGTTTCATAGCTTTTATTTGTAATATTTAATAGTATTAAATATTGCAAATATTTGTTATTAAAAAAAAAAGAGATGGATATTTGCTTCGGGTCTGGTTATCAAAGAGTGGTAGGCAGTGGTACCCAGTCTGCCGATCCGGGGTAGTACCACCACTTACAAGTATACAGACCGTAAAGTGATTTGGTCACGTTTCGGGATCAGCTTGTAAGTTGCCGGTTCCATCTAGGCCGGCATAGTGGATGTGATTGCTGCTCACAGTTATTGAATTGTAGTAGCAGTGACATTCATTCATGGACCATACTTTGGCTTAACATCAAGCGAGGTGCTGTCATATGTCGAGTCACAATAAAAAAATAAAAAAAAATGCCGACGACTGAAACAACCGAGTTAGTACACGGCTGTCTCAGCCGCCGTCACTATGCGGGCCAAAAATGTTTCTTCACGCATCGCTTGAAGGATCCAAGGTTACAGGAGGGAGAGAATACATAGGCTGGCAAAGCATTCCACTTGTCGATTGTTCTACAAAGAAAAGATGCACCGAACTTTTTAGTTCGACTACCGATTCTGTCGACAAAATGTGAATGCTTCCCCCGACCAGTGCGGGTGTTACGGGTATATCAATCAAGCAAACAAATTGTTACGCCTTATTCTTATAATATCGTTAAATTCAGTAAATAATTCTACCAAACACTATTATCTGATGAACAAATAGCAGGTAGGGTTTTTTTAGTTCATTAGATATTAAGATACGTCTAGCGGCCCAGGGGTCTTGATCTATCTATCAATCAATTAAATTGTCACGCCTTTTTCCCACATGGATAGGCAGAGACAAAGGAGCGTCACTTGCCACGATCCTGATACAACTCCCTCGCTTCCAATTCGCTTCACATTTACAATTCTCTTCATACAAGCTCTATGGTTATGGGCACTAGGCAACCTAGCTTTCTTAAGGATGTCATGAAAGTAAGAAATCACAATTCATACATACATGATAAACATTATAAAACTTAACTCATAAAATAAAACCGCGAAGTGCTAAAAGTAATTATAATCTAAGTTATGAAGTAGGGATGTTTTATTTGGCGCAAACAAATAAGATCATATAAATTTTATAACCGCACAGTTCAGAGCAAGCCTGTGTGTGTGCTTACATTTCTAATTTTAATGTTCAGGCCAAATTTATGACGAGAACATGTGTTACCATATAGAGAAATCGGGCAATAAATGTTTGTATTTGAAATATTATAATTGCGTAAAATTTTCATACCCAAATTTTCGGTTATTAATATAGGTCAAATTTAAACTTATAACTTTGAACGATTATTTTTTAAACTGCAATCTAAAATTATTTAAAAATTCGTTTATTTAATAAATTTGTCACGAAAATTCCTACAAGGATATTTTCGCCTAAAATTCACGCTTTTATTACCACAGGGATAGGCAGAGACAATGGAGCGCCACTTGCCACGATCCTGACACAACTCCCTCGTATCCTTGATATGCCCAATTCTATTCATACAAGCTCTACAGTCATTGAATACTGGGCCAACGAAGCCAATATTCACGATCCTTACTCAATTCTCACGCTTCATAATACGCATAATTCTCTTCTTACAAGCTATTTAAAGTATTTTCCGATTCTTACACTCTTACACCTCTGATTTTTGAATCTTTATTTTGTTTTTTTTATTGTGACTCGACATATATGACAGCACCCCGCTTGATGTTAAGCCAAAGTGTGGTCCATGAATGAATGTCACTGCTACTACAATTCAATAACTGTGAGTAGCAATCACATCCACTATGCCGGCCTAGATGGAACCGGCAACTTTCAAGCTGATCCCGAAACGTGACCAAATCACTTCACGGTCTGTATACTTGCATCTCTTTCGACAGTGCTATTTATTTGTTTAAACTTAAATCATCTCATCGTAATACCCACACAGGTTGGGGAAAGCATCCGCCTTCTGTCGACCGAATCGGCAGTTGAACAATCAACAAGTGAAATGCTTTACCATCCTATGTTTTTCTTCATCCTATAGCCTTGGATCCTTTAAGCGATGCGTAAAGAAGCACCAGAAGCAGCATAGTGACTACGACTGGGGTATCCGTGAACTGACTCGGTTTTTTCAGTCATCGGCACTCTTGGACCTCCTCTTGCTTACCATCTTAATTTTTACTTTTTTAGTTAGCAATATTATTACTATAGATTTTGCATATTTTTACTACTTTCCTAAATCTATGGTTTTAACATTAAACATGACTTTAACACCATAAACAAAACAAAATCCGTAGTTATAATGACGTTTAAGATCACGAATTTCTCGGAATATTTGAAAATGTTTCGATGGAGACATTCGCTCTTGTTATTTCATATCGGTTTACATAAATGTATCTGTGACTCGGAGATAGAAACGCCTAGGGAGATCTTCCAAAAGACTGAGCTATAGTAACATACTGTTCTCTGTTACAAGTATTAAATATACATATATACTCTTATATTCAAAAGAGCGAAGGTGTTCTTATGAACAAATTCGCTCTGATGTATGGGCATAGAAAATCTATTCTATCGTATGTATGGGCTATACATATTTTGATAGACAGGCAAGTAGAAGTCAGATACTTGCCTGATATAACACTATCACAAAAATATTGATACTAAATATTACTAAAGATCTGTGAAACATGTATTGTAGTTTTTATGGTTTATCAATCCTATTAACTCGCTCCAATCCAACTGGACAAGGCCTGAGAAAACGGAGTGTCACTTTCCAAGAACTGAGACAACTCTCTCGCTCCTCTTACATCTACAATTCTCTTCATACAAGCTTTTATGTAGTCCTCCTCGTGTGTCCATCTGCTTGCCTTATCGCTTCGTTGATACGGAAAGCAGATGGGACGGTGCATCCTGGGCATCAGTCAATAGCTTCCCTTAAGGGGTTCTTGTGGGCTGATAGCTAAAAGTCTGACGTGTGGCGCTGCTCCACGTATCCTTCTGCTCTCAGAGGGCACTATGGAGCAGCGAGTTAATATCAAAAATCATATGACCGACCATATAAGATTACTTTGCCAATCAATACAAACAACACAGGCGCCAATAATCAAAAGAAAAAGAAGAAGCTCTATTATTATGCGCACTGCATACCTCTGCTCTTTTAAGAGTGTTGTTCCCAATTTGATCTAGAAATAGTTAATGTTTATATTTTTTTTGTTCGTAAGTCATAACGGCAACTAAATTTTAATTAAAAAGTAAATAAATATGTAACAATATTATATTTTTTTCTGTTCGATCAAATTGTCACGCGTCAATCCAACTGAAAGTATCCACAATCCTGACACATACCTTTATTTTTACCACCATCATCAATTTTATGCACAAATTTTGCTTCCTTGACATCCACAATCCTCTTAATACATGTTATCAAAAGCTTATAATGACCGGCATAGTGACGGTGGATGAGCGCTCTTGTACCTTCCCTTGCTTACCACCAATTCTATCAAAAGTTTTTATGCATGTTTAATTTGTTAAAATTAATTTCAGCAAATATTTGTAGAACACATTTATACAAAAACACAATAAAATCTTTACAGAACGAGCTATCAAAAGTTGACATAAATCATTATAGGTTTACATTATTTAAGCGCATATTACGTTAGACATTACCGTTTGAACTGGACCGTGTTTATCGCTCAGCTAGCACATCGCTAAATTATGACACAATACAGGCAAATAATTTATGCATTCACAACAAAACTCCCAATAGTGACCACGTAATATAATTACTATGACATTGTGTTTATTAGCGCTTTGGGAAGCGGCCAATGATCGACGTTAATTCAATTAGACCATCGATTGTTAATTTGAATTATTTTATTTAGGATAAAGTTAAAATAAGCTGTAGAACTGTGTAAGCTGTTATTAAGTATTAACCCATTGATTAATAATTTATATTTGAATTAAATTATAATTTATTTTAACACAAAGTAGAAATAATATTTTACCAATGCAGTAATTAGATAGTGAATAAGAATTACTTATATATAGATTGTTCATTTACATTAAAATTGTTTTTTACATCAATCAATTAATCAAATTGTCACACCTTTTTCCCACAGGGATAGACAGAGACAATGGAGCGCCACTTGCCACGATCCTCACTCAACTCCCTCTCTTCCTTCACATTCATAATTCTCTTCATACAAGATCTATGGTTATGGGCATTAGGCAACCTAGCTTTCTTGAGGATGTCTCCAATTTGGTCGGCAACTTTGGCCAACTTTTACTTCATTTAGCTGAAAATAAGACTATTGCTGTAGAAATGCGGGCATTAAAATGTGAAGAATAAAAATTAATGTCATACACCTGATTTGCCAATGATTGAGACGGATATTGGTTCCGGCTATTGAAGGGATTGATAAAAGGAGTTTTTATTTATTGCGACTTCTAATAGCCTGGTGATAAACAAGAATGCCTTTGACCGAAATAAATATTAACTCAGTCGTCGTTACTATATTGTCCAAAAGTTTTTACGCTTCGCTTTAAGGTTAATAATAAAAGGTGCTATATGAAACAGCGACAGAAGAATAATTAAGTCAGGGACATTTCTAGAAACGTAGAGACTGCAGGGTCATGGGGCTTATACGAGTATGAAGAGAATTGTGGATGTGAAAGAAACTAGCAAGTTGTGTTAGGAATGTAGAAAGTTGTTGAATGCTGATTGGATAAATTTAACAAATAATTTTTGCGCCTGTGTTCCTAAGGAAGTATCAAAACAAGTTTTAAATCCACTGAAAATTAATGTTAAGTAGGTGTATTAATAATACATTTTAACACGTGTTTAATGAATATTCCAATATCAGGAATTTCTACAAAATTGCATGGTCAGCATAATAAAAGATAACAAAACCATAAATGCAAAACGAAAATCCGATGTGAAAAGTGTTGAGTGCAAATGAATCAATTTAAAATTTATATGCCTTAAATTATTCGCTTTGTGGCTTCGTTTGGTAATTTACATAAATGTTTATTAGTGTTCAATGAGATAAAAATAGAAAATGTTTTCCATACCTTCGTGATACCTACCTCATACAAAAATGTATTAGTTTCCATCTTTCTCTATCCTTCAGCCATTAATCGTCCACTGTTGAACATAGGCACAAATATCCACAGTGACCTTCTGGAAGCGACCTCGTAAAAAACGCTGAATCTGAAGGCTTCCTCCGACCTGTCCTGGTATCATAGAAATAAAAAGGCGACCATGGTGTAGTAACAGTGCAATGGTTACGCAAACGGAGAGCACGGGTTCAAAACCACTCACAGGTACTAATGTATTATTGATATGTGTACTTTAGTTGTCCTGTTTCTAAGATACACTTTAGGAGCTTTGTATAGAAATGCAAAAAAGAGGTATATAAAGAAAGTTAAAGAATTTGATACACTCTTTGGGATATAGGCGATTAAGGACGCATAGAACCGAGAAATTAATATTAAACTAAACATAGAAAATAAATACGCTATCGTTATCGTAAAGAAAGAGTCAGCAAGAAAACAATTGGCCTGCTTTTATTACTTTCCTAATATTTAAGTGGATATAACAGTTTAATAAAGGAAATTGAATCATTTACTGTAATGTTACCTACTCGTATTATTGGTTTCCCATAAAAAATAACTACGATATTTTCTATTCTATTATAGTTATTTTAAAATTGAATTTACCTAGAATAATAATATAGTTGATATCAAACTTTAAGTGGAAAATGGAAATGGCTATTAAAGACATGTGTTTTTCTGTAAAAGTATAATAGAGCCACTGAAAATAGTCTCATTTATTATTAAAAATATAATTTACAAAATTTTATTACAAGTACAGTGATTGAAAGGTAGAAGTATACTTAAGGGAAAGCGTTTAATATTTATGTACAATGTATTGTTACAAATCTTAGTATTTGTTGCACCCCCAATGCCCATATCTGTCTCTACCTAAAGGTTGCTTGCCTAGAAGAGATCGCTTTTACTTATGAAGTCCAATCAGCAGCCTTATCACTAGATAAGGCTGCCGATTGGACTTCATGTTTTGTATTTATTGTTCTTCGGATTTATTGTATTTTAGCGTTTCAAACTCTGCTTTAATAAATGTAATAATATGGCATGTAAAAGAGGAAATACATATAAAAAAGTAAAGTAGAATCATTAACACGTTTAAACTCTATGAATGAAACAATTTCTTAGCATCCATGAATTCATCGTGCGGGTGCCGGGTCCATCGCGTGGCAGGCGGGAGAATAAAGACAGCGTTTCGGACTTGTGACCGACTCACCTTCCCTGCCTTCACTATCCCGACTACCCAACCAAATATTGTAAGACCCCACCAATGCCGCCTTCGACATACGATCCAAAAATGTGGTTACGGCGGACCTTGGGACGCCAAGATTTTTTAACATAATCAAACAATTTTCTGTAAACCCACTGATAAAATCTCCACTAAAGCAAATCTGTAGTCGCAAAGGACTTTTGTTGTTAGAGCAACTCTAAATAAATTTAAAAAAAAAGGAACATTTTATATCCAATTTAGTATCGATTATATTTTTAAATAGTATATAAAAATAGTACTCGCAAATACTATTTAATACTACTATTTATCATTTCCTTTTTTAAATATGCATAATATATACATATTTAATAGTTTAATAATTATTTTTATCATCTAAATAATACCATAAATACTTGGAATAACTCAGTAATCCAATTTATTATTGTTTTCGGAATTCAGCCAGGAACAGGAATCCAGTCAAATTATCCATGGTAAAGGGACGAAACAAATTTGTCATTCTCAAAGTACCTTTGTTTTCTAAAACAATATTGCGATTTAATTAATTGCCTCTATTATTTACAGATTCAGATGAGAGCATAAATACATTTCCTTGGCTATAAACCTCCGACATGCTTACCATCAAGCAGGTTAAGGCCAGATGTCGAGACACAATAGTATAAGTATACTTTTATTATCAATCAATCAAAGTGTCACGCTTTTTTTCGCAATACTTTTAATATTGGTTATAAAAGCACAAATTTCACTTAAGACAAGATTTTTTAACTTTACAATCCTATGCGTTTTATGTTCTCTTTAATATGGCTAATAAGCATTTACATTCTTCTTAAGAGAACATCAACATCATATTGAACATCAAATGTCACGCCTTTTTCCCACAGCGCCATTTGCCACGATCCTTGCACAACTTCGTCGCTTCCTTCACATTCACAATTCTCTTTATACAAGCTCTATGGTTATGGCCACTAGGCAATCTAGCTTTCTTGAGGATGTCTCCGATTTGGTCGGAAAACACCCTCCTGGGCCTGCCTTGTTTAACGTATCCATTCACATGAGATTTAGAAATTCTTTTCATCAATCTACTTATAAACATACATACATACATACATACATATAAACCTCGTATAAACCTGAAAACCGGGTTTTCTATCAAAACATTTCATTATAAAAGAGCATTATTTCACTTAAAATTGTTCTCAACTCATGACAAAAACACGCCTACGCAATTTGACTGTTCGCAAGTTATACAATAAAATGAGTATAAACCTTTATTTTTTATTTTTATGTTTCTTGTTTCAAACTTAAGTGTTTATGAACTCCGAACTTTTACATTATATTTCACACTTTACCTCATTTTATTTCGAAATGGAAACGTAAAATTTTATACTTAAAGACATTTATTTCTTGTGATTACGGTTTGTGCGAATGCCTTTTTTATACCACTACTGAGATATTATTGATTTATTTACATTTATATACCTTTATCTAAACGTGCTTGTATCATAGACACTGAACGATCAAAGTACATAATATATCAAAGAAGATATATTATATAAGATATTTATATACATTTATATAGGCAATTTTAACTTAATGTAAAAATTAAATAAATAATAAATAAATAGATATTAAAGCGGGGCTTCGTAATTGGCTTCGCCTAACCTTCATCGTCTACAAGTAACGTTACTCGAGGACCTTAATTAGTTTTTTATTTATTTACATTTTTATATTAGGTTACTAAAGTGCTTGTATCATAAAAACAGGGCAACCAAAGTACATTGGTACCGGTGGTTGTGCTTTTAAACCATGGCACTGCCACTACACGACGGTCGCCTTATGCTTGCCAAATCATCACAGTTTCTCCTATTATAATATTCTTACTATAATTAATGTAAAAAATGGATTACAAAGTCAAATTAAATAAAAACACATTGTAGCAATTGACAAAATAAAAGCTCTTATTGCATCCAATTTGAAGGCACGCTTGTCGAAATCGGTTGATACTTTTTCGCTGTATATCCGAAAAACATAAAAAGAAGTTGTAAATCGATGACCGAATTGGCCGCGGTCCAGCCCGCACACTCTTACCAATACAGAACATTACAAAAATCTGTTGTAACGCCATTTGGCACCAGGGATGACCGGGGAAAGTCGCGTACCCATGATATTTAAATTTTATTTACGTTGTTTTCGCTTGAACTTAGTTTATTCACTTATTTCATTCCTTTTTCTGGATACGTATTGAATATTCAGTAATCGAGTCGAATTGAAACTGGATAAAACGCTTCACATTTTGCTAACATTTTAATGTTCCTTGGCTTTCAGTGCAAACATCTAATAAACTATTTAAAACGCTTTCATAGTACCCACATAGTACATACTATATAATACATACATTATACGGTTATACATCTATATATATAACCGTAGAGCTTGTATGAAGAAAATTGTGGATGTGAGGGAAGCGATGAGTTGTGGCAGGATCGTGTGACGGTTTGCGTAACCATTGCACTGCACTACAGTCGCCTTAATATGAAAGAACGATACATTAAATTAGTGATTTTTGACGACAGGCGTGGACGAACGGTTAGCAATTGGTTTGTTGCGCGTAAAGTCCCGGATTCGATTCCCGGTCGGAGCAAATATTTGTTTCATAGCTTTTATTTGTAATATTTAATAATAATATTAAATAATGCACATATTTGTTAATAAATAAAAAAAAAGGTGGATATTTGCTCGGGTCTGGTTATCAAAGAGTGGTAGGCAGTGGTACCCAGTCTGCCGATCCGGGGTAGTACCACCACTTACAAGTATACAAGTATACCGTAAAGTGATTTGGTTGCGTTTCGGGATCAGCTTGTAAGTAGCCGGTTCCAACTAGGCCGGCATAGTGGATGTGGTTGCTACTTACAGTTTTTGACTCTACTTTAACATCAAGCGGGGTGCTGTAAAATGTCGAGTTATAATAAAAAAACAGCCACAATAACTAAAGAAGTAAACAAAAATATAATAATAAAGTATAATAATACTTATTAGCCAACAATATTGAAACTAGTTTTCTTATTAGTAATATTCTTTGGCTGAAACTCTTTCCACAAGGCAACGTATGTCGATTATTATTTGTAATATTTGCAAACGTTCCCATAACACGAGCGCTTGCGTACACATTGCCAATAACTCTTGGCATATTGAAAGTGGGTTCAGATATTTGCTTGTCGTTTATGGGAGGTATTCAAAAGCAACGTACGTCAGGTTTAGATCATACATCGTGGTAGAACAGGTGATCAAAGATGTAAAGGCCCATACTAACGATTTAATAAACGAGAGACCGTAGACAATGTTCCGTTCAAATGTGTAACGGAGCAGAATGGATCGTTCTCAGTGCAGCCTTTGTCATATTACCGCAGCCCATATCTCTCTCTGACATGTTTCTCTTCTATACATTATATAAATGCGAAAAGCCCTGCCTCGGTGTTTGTTCAGAAATCATAACGCATCGATGGGAAAAAATAAAAAATGCCTTTCATATAAAAAATATTCACCAATTTATGTTTGGGATTAAAATATTCGTTTCCATTGTGTGTATTTAAAGCACGTCCGTATTATGATCCATAATATAGCAGCATATAGTAAAAATGTCAGAAAATGTGAGCCCGTTAACGAACGCTCTCTTTTCGGACAAAAGTATAAAAGCATTGAATGTGGTTTACGCTGACAGCTTCACTTGCTCGTTAGCGGCTCGTCTTCTGGATAATAAAACAAATTCAAATACTTTATGCATACAATAGAGAAATATCAAACTTTAAATTGAAATATATTCCATGTATATAAGACAGAACTTCTCCTAATAGGCTGGACGGACTTTATTAAATAATTTTGTATGTATTTGTGTGAGCCTGTATATTAGACCCCGCTTAATCAAACTAGAGTACGGTCCATTTATGGAGGGGACTGCTATAGTTATAAGTAAAAATCACATCCACTATGCCGGCCTAGTTGGAACCGACAACTTTCAAGCAGTTTCCAAAACGCGACTAAGTCACTTTACTGTCTGTACTGTAAGTGCTGGAAAAACCCCGGATGTGGTGCCTAGTCTGCCAGGCACCACTGCCTATTTACCACTCTTAAACATCCAGGCAAATATTCACTTCTTTTTTATATATTAACAAATATTTGTGATATTGAATCTAATTAATAAATATTACAAATAGAAGCTATGAAACACATCTTTATTAAACCCGTGAATTCACACCTAACGAACTTAACGGCGTTTCGGGATCAGCTTGTAAGTTGCCGGTTCCAACTATGCCGGCATTGTGGATGTGACTGCTACTTACAGTTATTGAATTGTAGTAGCAATGACATCCATTCATGGACCACACTCCAGCTTAACATCAAGCGGGGTGCTGTCAAATGTCGAGTCACAATAAAAATTAAAAATAAATGTGCTAAAGAATGCGCTACGCTTGTCGTCAGCTTGAATAAAAATTTAGATTTAATTGAGTTACAATTTCCTTTAAGATAAACCTCTTAAAATGAGTGCTAGATGTCCTACATTTGTAAACAGCACTTCTCTGTAGTATGGGGGCAAGTGAGTTCAGCATGTCCGGAGCATGCACCGAATCGTTAATTATTCAACGTACCAACACCTGAACACTAACCAATAAAACAGTGACAATTGTTTTTCCTACTTTACGACGTCGTATTTTAGGATTTCATTAGTCCTTTACAAACAACTTTTAATCCCATTCTGGGAACAAAATTACCAAATTAAATTTCTCAAGCACAAACACAATTTAACGTTTATTAAAAAGCCTTCACTATAACTTTCAGTTTTGAAACATAGATGAAATTTTATTTAATATTGTTCAAGGTATTGCGATAATAATGTAGTTATGTTAGTTATACAATCAATCAATCAAATTAATAAGGCGACCGTGGTGTAGTGGCAGTGCAATGGTTACGCAAATCGAGAGCACGAGTTCATGACCACCCACCGGTACCAATGTGTTTTTGATATATGTACTTTGGTTGTCCTATTTTTATGATACAAGCACTTTAGTAGCTTACTAAAGAAATGTAAATAAAAAAAATTAAAAAAATTGTCACGCCTTTTTCCCACAGGGATAAGCGGAGACAATGGAGCGCCACTTACCACGATCCTGACACAACTCCCTCGCTTCCTTCCTATACTAGTTATACAAGTATACCCAAAAAGCAGGGGCTCAGTGCCCATAATCAAAGAGCATGTATGAATAGAATTGTGGATGTAAAAGAAGCAATATTTTCGTGGAAATTGGCGGTTTGTTGTCTTTGCCTATCCCTGTGGAAATTGATTATGAAGATGATTACCTATATAAATCCAACTGAAGATTATGAAAACTTATTTCCGAAAACAGATCGTTATTTCAATTAAATATATACAATCAAAATTAAGATGCGTTTAAGCACAATGTGTATTTTTTTTATTGTGACTCGACATATGACAGCACCCCGCTTGATGTTAAGCTGGAGTGTGGTCCATGCATGGATGTCAGTGCTACTTTAATTTTATAACTGTAAGTAGCAATCACATCCACTATACCGGCCTAGTTGGAACCGGCACCTTACAAGCTGATTCCGAAACGCGACCAAATCACTTCACGGTCTGTATACTTGTAAGTGGTGGTACTACTCCGGATCGGCAGACTGGGTACCACTGCCTACCACTCTTTGATAACCAGACCTGAAGCAAATATCCGCCTCTTTTTTTATTAACAAATATTTGCAATATTTAATATTATTAAATATTACAAATAAAAGCTATGAAACAAATATTTGCTCCGACCGGAAATCGAACCCTGACTTTACGCGCAACAAAGCAATCGCTAACCTTTCGGCCACGCCTATCGTATCAACAAAGGCAAGTTTTTGAATAAAGTAGCAAATGACGCGTTACGTAAAAGCACATGAAAATTGTTATAAGTTATGCAATTTTTTTACACGTCATTAGCTTCAGGCCCCGCGACAGGAAATTCAGTACTCAGCGTTCGCTCCTTGCAGCGTCTGCAGAAGCCATAAAACTTTTTATATAACTCTTCTTCTGCTATAATATAAATTAACTTATGCACTTCATATTATAGAAAAAAATATAATTAAATCTGTTAAACCAATAACACGTTTCGAAGTTTACCAGAACATTCTGAATCTTGTACTCGTAAACTCCTTGTTCCTACCTCGTCTTTTTATTCCTGTGACTGTCGACCGTATCGGCAGTCAAACTAAAAGGTTCGACGCATTGTTTCTCTGGTAGAACAATCTATTAGTAGAATGCTTTACCAGCTTCCTTATATTCCTTTCTTTTCCCCTTCCTTTAAGCGAGTCGTTAAAAAGCACATGGGCCAGTATAGAGACAACGAGTGGGGCAACCGTAAGCTGAACCCGTTTTTTAGTCATCGGCGCAGATTCTTACAATTCCTTTAAGCGAGTCGTTAAAAAGCACATGGGCCAGTATAGTGACAACGACTGAGGCGACCGTAAGCTAAAAATTGTTTTTTTAGTCATCGGCGCAGATTCTTACAATCTGGCAAGTTGACGTCAGATATCGAATCTCTAAAGAATAAATTAAAAAGAATGGTGGTAAATAACCATGCAATATAATAAATTCTTAGATTTTTTATTTTATTAATTAAAAGCTTGAAATGTGTTTTACAAATAAATCCATACAAACTTAACTTTCACAACAGTTTTTAACTTTTTTATTGTGGCTTGACATACCACAAGACCCCGCCTGTTGTTAGGCTGGAGTGTGTTTAATGAATGGAGGTGACTACTACTACAGTCAAACAAGTGCAAGTAGCAGTCACATCCACTATGCCGGCCTAGTTGGAACCGCCAAATTACAACCTGATCCCGGAACGCGTCTAAGTCACTTCTCGGTCTGTATACTTACGAGTACAAGTGGTGGTGCCAGAAGCGTAGGGGGCTCTTAGAAAGATTTCTCACAAAATAAAAAAAAAATTGCATAAAATTAAAAGAATTATCTATCTCACTTTTTTCAATTTTTTTACAACAATTCAAATTACATATACCTACACTCTCCTTGCCTTTTTTTCGGCAAACTTATTCATTAAATCCTTTATAGCTGATGATGACTTTAGTTTTTCTGAAGTTTCTGCCTCTATAGACAAGTTGGGGGCCCTCGTGGCCCGGGGGCCCCGTATAATTATTACGGCAGATACGGCGGTAGCTACACCACTGGGTGGTGCTACCCCGGATCGGCAGACTGGGCACTTACTAGGCACTCAAACACAAGTTATGTTTCAAATATTTGCTCTGACCGGGAATCGAACCCGAGACTTTACGCGTGACAATCTGGTGCATCGATGTTTAAACATCGATGATCTGGTTTGACCAATGCGCACTACTTCTGTTGTCAAAATAAACCCATTTCAGTCTAAACTTTTCAAAACAGATTTAAACAGAACATAAAGATTAAAAAAAAAAGAAATAAACCTCGTGTTTTATGTTTTGATATGAATCAGAGTAGAATATAGAGTGGGAATAGAAAAGGTGCATTTAACAAGCACAGAAATTACTTTGTCCAATTTCCAGTAATTCTCAAAAGAACCTCATAACGCAATTATTTAAAGACAAGGTTAGTTTAGTTTAGTCCTGTCGTAAATACAACAATATTGTGTAACTATATTACGAGCTCGTAAAAACTTCCAAATGACAGCTAAGTATCTGAAAGCCGACTTTTACACTGACAATAATTCTATTAAGCTCATTTTCAAACTCTTGTTTCGTGCCAAACCGATTACGTCTTCTACGTACTACAAACTCTTACGAATAAGTAGACAAGAGTATATAGTAGGTAGGTTTTCACGTAAAACTTTTATGGAGGTATTTTTATTGCTTTATTGTGTATCTATTTATCCCTAATATTATGTACATACTATTATCGCTCACTGGGATTTTTAAAAAATACCTATTGTCTATCGAAATAAACGAAGAATTCGAAATAATTTTCACAGTGTTCATAACTATAGAGTCTATATGAAGAGAATTGTAGACATAAACGAAGCGAAAGACTGTCTCTGCGTATCCCCGTGGAAATTTAGGCATAAAATTGCAGTTCATGAATGGCGGCAGTTAAATAACTGCAAGTAGCAGTCGCATCAACTATGCCAGCAACCTACAAGCTTGTCCTTAAACGCGAATAAGTCACTTCACGGTCTGTACAATTGTAAGTGGTGGTACTACCCCGGATCGGTAGACTAGGCACCACTACCAGTCTACCAGTCTTAGAACACTGAAATGAAGGTTAGCTTATCGAGAATGCTATTTAGAATACTTGACGACAGGCGTGGACGAATGGTTTAGCGATTGGTTTGTTGCGCGTAAAGTCCCGGGTTCGATCCCCGGTCGGAGCAAAAATTTGTTTCATAGCTTTTATTTGTAATATTTAATAATATTAAATATTGCAAATATTTGTTAATAATAAAAAAATGGGATGGATATTTGCTTCGGGTCTGGTTATCAAGGAGTGGTAGGCAGTGGTACGCAGTCTGCCGATCCGGGGTAGTACCACCACTTACAAGTATACAGACCGTGAAGTGATTTGGTTACGTTTCGGAATCAGCTTGTAAGTTGCCGGTTCCATCTAGGCCGGCATAGTGGATGTGATTGCTACTCACAGTTATTGAATTGTAGTAGCAGTGACATTAATTCATGGACCACACTTCGGCTTAACATCAAGCGGGGTGCTGTCATATGTCGAGTCACAATAAAAATAAATAAAAAGATTAAGCCCGCTTATTGTATTGTGTTTTTACTGTCCAATAAAGTGTTTTTATGTAATTATGAACTTAGCAAGACGAACTCATATCTAGACACAGTTTCTATCTTTATAAAATCCTATACATATATCAGGACTAAATAATTAATGCCGAAAGTGTTATATGAGGCGTTTTATTGACACCAACGTGTTATCAGCCCCATATATTTTATGGGACACGTTAGTTAGACATTGGCGCACAAACACTAACGCATTGATCTATGGATTGACGACCCAGCCGCGACGGGTTTATCCCCTATTCTATGATACAACGAATAATCCTACGACACACATTTTATTATGAATATTGCTCTAGATAAGCGATTGTATGTTTCTATTATGAGAATAGAAACTCTCATTTGTATTTTATTTTTGTGTGTAACTATTACTGTTATTAGGTCATTGTTTTGTTTATTATTTCATGTTGTAGAGTTTTATTTAATTCAATAAATGTAGCCGTATATATTTAGAATATTTTATTAATTCGTTAAATTTGCGTAAATTATCAATCAGTCATCAATAAAAATCAAGAAATTAATTGGAAATGTAATTAAGAAGTTGTGCGGGGTACGTGTGATTAATAGAATATGTGTGACAAAAAAGAGAAAGAAATAAAAGGATGAATAATAAAAGAGATTTAACAAATAGATTAACACATCTTACTTTTACAAAGCAGTACACATATGAATGAATATTAGATATTTCAAAAATTGTAAGTCGTATAGCAAAGTAGTTCGATGCTTGAAATATGGGTTATATACCCAGTTTAGGCACAGGCATTCTAGAATCAAGTATGTGTCAACCTTTAAAGATATAAGAAGCAGAATAATATTAGTATGTTCCTGATATTTTTGAACTATTTGTAAATTAATATCAGAGATGAGTAAATGGGTAATACAATACGGACCAGTACTTATAAAGATTGCTGTGGATACGAAAGAAGTTAGAGAGATATTTAGTGAAAACAGATGCCTAATAGTTAAATTATGAGTTGCAAAACTTTAAAATAAGTTACAAAAGTTTTTATTACATTATCAATTATCTATCACAAGAAGAAAAATTAAATATATTACAAGGTCAAATTCAATAAATAGACCAAACAAGCGTGACCGCATATTGTGACTTTTGCAATTATCGCTTGGTTGAATCTTCACATAATTTTTCAACTTATTTACACCATCCAAATAAGTACTCATTTTTTCTTTTCATAGATATAATAAAGATGATTAATGAATATTTTTGGGTCGTACAGAATGACATATGACATTTACATGACATTTTTATGGAGATTCATAACCACAATATGTGTATCATATTTTCTAAACACAAAAGAATTGTCACTGAAAAAGCTTGTTCAAAAACAATTTGTTTAGACAAATATCAGACTGACATTTATTACTTATTCCAACTTTCATTATTATTAAAAATAATTTCATTAAACTTACAAAAGACTGGCGTACTGACTAAAATCACTGCAAATTTAAACTCCCTAGTTATCAGCGCTCACACGCTACACGTCTCGTTAAAAACGGGGGTTCTTAAACGTATATCATCGTTTATATTTTGTATATTTTTTTTATGAAAAAATCTTTCTAGTGCAGAAATATAACCATCCTTTCCAGTAGACTTGTATCGATAACCCCAATGACCAAATTCATATAAACAAAACAAAGAAAGGGAACAAAACAAACCGCTGAGCTAATTCAAAAGATAAAGGAGAAACAATAATACCTGAACCATTCTTGTGATATAATTCTCGAATTGTATTGAAGATACGTCAGCTTATAGACTCTTGTATTCAATCCGATTCAACTCTTTTAGTTTTTTAATTAATCGGTATAATATATTATAATAATAATTATTGTATATAAATATAATAAAAATGGCTAAATTCCATATTAGCAGTTAAAGTATTCAGGTAAAGAACTCGTAAAAAAAGGTTAAAAAAATTACATAAGTACTGAATTAATGAATTAAACAAATTTTATACGACTTACATTTAATTATAATTAAGGCGACCGTGGTGGAATGGCAGTGCAATGGTTACGCAAACCGAGAGCACGAGTTCGAGACCACCCACCGGTACCAATGTATCTTTCATATATGTACTTTGTTGTCCTGTTTCTATGATACAAGCACTTTAGTAGCTTAGTATATAAATGTAAATAAATTTAAAAAATCATTTATGTTCGCACAAAATCTAAAAAAATATTATTATATACTATTAACATTAACAGTAGGATCGTAATAACATTATAAATTAAATCATAAATAGAAGACGGAACTTCTTGAAAAATAACAAATTTTGTTATCAATAATTTTTGTTACCAATTCATTTTCGTTTATAACAAGAATAAACCATGAGATTGTAATAGAAACTCATGGTCAGCATTGCTTATAGAAAGTCATTCAATCAATCTGGACAAAGGATATAGGAGCATACAGTTGAGGTCTGCTTCTTCCTCGTTAATCTTAATCTTCAATCTTGTGCAGATTATTCAGCCTTAGAGAATGATGTTTACTTTATGCCAATGCTACATTAATAACACGGATTATGGAGGAATCACTAAAAAGTTTTTCATACTTTGATATAACTACATACTTGATATTTGAAAAGACTTCTGAAATCAAAGGCGTATTTTTGATATAAGTTCTTTAGTTGTTTTGTGTCTAATGTAAATAAAATAAATATAGTGGATTACAAAGGGATTCCACAGGGCATAAATAGGACTTATGAACTGTGAATTACTAACAACGTTCCTAGAAAATAATGAGTTTTAACGAAATATAAACAAATCGTAATTACATTTTCTTGTAAAGGACTCAAGGGATCTTTATTTTCTATTTTAAACACAAAATAATTTGTGTGAAAAATATTTTTTTTATATTAACTTTTTTTAATACACTTCTATACTAAGCTACTAAACGTACTTGTATCATAGAAATTGGGCGACCAAAGTGCATAATATCAAGGACACATGGGTACCGACCAGTGGTTTGAACCGGGACTTCTTGGATTGCACCTCTGGCCAGCATACTGACACGATATACCGATAACTGTAAACTCAATCGGATTTTAGTCGGTAAGTCGAGTAGCGTCCTAATAAAAACATTGTTTAGAGTAAAACTCAATACCGAAAAAGCCTTTTTCCACTAACGAATGCCGTCTTGTTTATGTGATAGTAAAAGTTTGTTGGAACTTTTGGCAGCCCTATTAAACCACTTCGTGAGTTTCAATAAAGAAGCGCTGGCTGCTCGACAGCAATTTAATCAGCTTTGTTCTTTCTAAATAAGCTACATTATTCGCTGTACGGTTAACGGGCTCGCTATTACGCTCCCTCTACAACGCGCTTTGTGTTGGTCTCTTAGGGCATTCGTACACTATTCACAAAAGGTACACGTTACCTAGTATTTATGGGTTATTAGTGGTGGGGATAGTATGACAATATAACCCAATAATGAGAGACTAACAAAAATAAATGACTCCAATCACCCATTAATGATTCGCCTTGTGGAGTAAAGCCCTTACATTAAATATGTTGTAAGGTACGTAGGTACATTCTGCTCGTCTCGCTGTTTTTCAGTGTGGTTTTAAAATTAATTTCTGTCTGTGTTTTGATGTGAATTTCTTTGTTTGCTTGCATTATTATGGTATACAATGCGTACGTGGAAATGTGTGCACTACGTGCACGCGTTCGTTTTATTTATTAATTATGATAATGCAGCTTTTTTTCTAATGTACTTTTTTATATGTCGTCTGCCCTTCTGTCGTACATAAGAGGCCTTCAAGTGCCCTTCTGTCGTACAACCGCTGCTCAACGTAGTAATTATTTCAAAATGCCCTATATATATAACAAACTTCTCAAAACATGTAATCTGGACTTGCTTACCGTCGCAAGAGCAAAAAAGGTAGTCAAAACTTATCTTCTTTCGCTTAATCAAGAAAATACAGAGAAGATACTGTTCGTGACTAAATAAAGTACCTGTTATGTCTTCACACACCTTTTGCATTTCACACACGTGCACCACTCACCCCCTTACACATATATTTATTTACATATACGCATCCACATTCATATTACATTATACACCAACACAAACATTTCATTCACAACATTTAACACTTCATTAACACACACTTACATGTACACCAGTAAAACATCACCTTATAAAGTCACTATTACTTATTTACTACTAACTTACAACTCAAGCAGGTCTTCACAGGACAGGCCTAGCCTAGTGTGAAGACCATCGTTAAACTAAAATATAACTATATACACGTATTATATAAGTTAGGAACTTATTGTAAAACACTTTTGTTAAATAAATAAATATTATTATTATTATTATTATTATATTAATATTATTCAATCAATCAAATTGTCACTTTTTTCCACAGAGACAATGGAGCGCGAGTTGTAGCAAGATCGTGGCAAGTGGTGCTCCATTGTCTCTGCCTATCCCTTTAAAGCGTGACAATTCATTATATTATTAAAGGTATGTTTATCTAATAATACTGCTAAACCTTTTCGAGGCCCAAATATAAGTTCATATACGTGTATAGATGAAGGCACGTAGTATCCGCACTAAGGTTCGTTAAGAACTCTATGCGATGCAGCACGCCCGAATCTCCGGATACCATGAATATTAGGGTGCATTCGAACAGCACCTGTACGAACAACTTGCCAACTCGGGAAGGAAGTTTACTTTAACTATTAGGAATTTCCAACAGGCATACGCGAAGACGTGATGCCGTAGATTATGTTTGACAAACTTATGTTATTGACGCTTGCCTGATCAATAACTGCAAAACGTGTAATTATTTGATTGTTTTCTTTTTGTGGCTCGACATCAGCAAAAACATGGTTAGGGCACATGGAAAGGATAAAGGAAAGTAGATTGACGAAAGCAATTTTTAAATCTGATGTGGATGGATGCGTTAAACAAGGCAGGCCCGAGAGGGGTTTTTTCTGATCAAATCGGAGACATCCTCAAAAAAGATAGGTTGCCTAGTGCCCATAACCTTAGAGAATTGTGGATGTGAAGGAAGCGAGGGAGTTCTGTCAGGATCGTCGCAAGTGGCGCTCCATTGTCTCTGCCTATCCTCATGGAAAAATGGCGTGACAATTTGATTCATTGATTGACATCAGCAAAGTTACTTAGTATTATATGTAAAGTTGGCATGCGGTTCATGAATTGAGTCACTTCACGAATTGTGTTTAATTGAAAGTAGTGTAGGTACTACCCCGGCCTGGGCAACATGCTTTCAACCGTCTGCTTCCACTGTCACCACTGGGTGGAGACAGTTTCTGATTGTAATAAATAAATAGTTATTATGTACTAACAATACTAACATAGTTTACCACTTTTTGTTACTAACAAAGTCTAATATCTCATTTTTTAATTATGTGAAAAAGTATTAACTTTTTGTTTGAATTAAACGTTGTATTTTTATTATTATTATTAGGTTGTATAGCGGCTCTATTAGGTACTAAGAAATCGTTTATTTTCTACTTGTCAAAAAATATTTTCTATCCTGTTCTCCGTATTGACATAAAATAAAACAAACGCTTGTCTGGAAGGATTATAAATTTAAAGTCATTTTTAGATCAAACAATTAAAGTAAATATTTATGTTAACGTCGTTTTAGTATTTCGTCGTTTAGAGTGCTTTGCGGCCATCGTGGTCACGGAAAGACGTGATAATAAAACGTTCATTCAAAGGATAATAAAAATAAAAAACAAGCCGCATTAAATTTGTTTAATTCATTAAACAATGTTCGCGCAAAATCTAAGAAAATTCTAAACAAATTAATTTAAGGGTTTAAGCATGTGTACAATACAAATACAAACCATAACAATAGTAAGAATTGAGAATTATGTTGTCTTTGAAGTTGTATAAAACTAGTCTAATTAAAAGTGTTGCGAGTAAATCCTTTGAGGTGACCGAAACTTCCAAACAACGTGACCCATGTACGTATTATTTAGAAAGATTTTCTTTTCCGAGTGAAATTGGACAACTTCAGTAGACCCTAATTTCCCACAGTCCTAGCACGTATTAGGGAAGAACATAGACAACTTAACCATTGAATTCCGTGAATTAACCAAGGACTCTTGAAGTAAACCGAGAGTTGCCGGTTCAAAACCACTTGCAGGCACCAATGTATTTTTGATGTATTTACTTTGGTCGTCCAGTTTTTATGAAACAAGCTATTTCAGTACCTTAGTATAGAAGTGTAAAACATAAAAGTGAGTCGGCATAGGAGGCCTGGCAGATGTAAAACATATATTTTTTAACTATTTAGTATATAGAAAATATGCATGACAGCATGATTTATTAAAAGAGATGAACCTTGACCTTTACTTGAAATGTAGCTCCTTGAGATTTATGATCCTAGAGAATTTTTATTAATAACAAATATTTGTAATATTTAATCACATTCTTAAATATTACAAATATTTGTTAATAATAAAAAAATAATAATTAAATTCTTAAATATTACAAAAAAAGCTATGTAACAAATATTTACCACGGAAATAGAACCTGGATCCTCACGCGTTATAAACTGGTATGCTAACATTGGTTAGCTATTGAGCGTTTGTTTTAAATATTATATAATATTATGTAATGTTACGAATACTGTTAGGAAACTAGAAGAATGCTGCATTTTTGTTTTCCATCATATTAAAATACAAAGTTCCTATTACGTTTTAAAATTATTAGGTAACAGGAACTTTGTAAAGCTATTATTTTTTTTTATTTTACTCTTATTTATAATATATATTTAATGTGTGGTGATTTATTTTTATTTAAATTTCTATTTTAACAAAGTCTAGTAGTTTGTAGTCTGTATAGTAGATTTACTCTGAAGTAAGCTTACAAATAATATATGATAGTATTACTCAAAGAGAACGACTACAAAACATACGAGTACTTGGCCAACTCAATCGGAAGTTTTGCTACAAAATCCTTTTTAGGACTCTTCCCAATCACATCTTCTCGTTTCACAAGGTCTCAAATTAGTTTATAAATTAGTATTGAGAATTGGAAAAATAACTCACTAGTCCACATCAGCTAGCTGCGATCGGGAATCGAACTTGATATCGACCACTTTGCTTTCTATCCAAACTGACCAATTTCTTTACCCTATGTTTCCAACGTACAGTTCTTCAACCCATATTAATATTATATTTATGCAATACGCAGTTTTTATATTATGACTCGACATAAGACCTGGACTTGCATGATTGTAATCAAGAGGAGAATGAGTGCCGACGACTGAAAAAAACGAGTTCGTTGACGGTTGTCTTAGTCGCCGTCATTATGCCTTTTCAATTCGAAATTGTTACAAATGAGCCTTTCATTATTAGTATATTTAAATAATTTTTGCCATATTTCAATCCTAGTATTATTACTGTATAAAATCATGAAAATTTGATAAAAAAAAATTCATTGCATATACGTTGTTTAGTGGTGAGCGGTGTTTAAACCGCTGTCCATTGCTTAACGCGCGACTAGGTTGTTATTTACCATCAAATTATTTAATTATAATTATTTGCCAAAATGTATGGAAATTTTCGTTCAATATTTTAATTAACCTGCCCTTGACGTGCCTTATAATTGAATATTTATTGAAAATATAATTATGTTATTAAGCCTAATTAAGTTGATGCTGAGAAAACGCAAAAGGGGCGGAAGCAAAACATCTTGGTTACGTGATAACCGGGAATAGACGTGTGAGGGTCTACTTCACTTGGCAATGGAGATGCAGAGGTTTAAGGAGCTGACTGTCAACATTTAATATTGGCAACTGCCTACGTTGATTCTTTTAAACTTCATCGTCACAACTTCAAGATAAAAAATATGTTTATTAACGCATTTTTAACATATTGACTACAGCATAGACCCTAATCTGCCTGATCTTAAGTAAAGGGAGTTGGCAGTCATTTGATTTATTGAATTTGTATCACGTTTTGTATTTAACTAATAATGTTTTTTTTATGAGTTAAATGACAAAATAAAGCTACTTAAGATTTTTTCCTACCATATGACCCTTGTTCTCTCTTCTGCACTCCTTTTATGGACAGAAGATTCACCTCTTACCCACGCCGAAATCTTCGCAATAATTCCACAAAATTCCTACAAAACAGAATTTATATATTTTATATATTTATTATAGTCCTTTATATATTTTTCAATGTTACTTTATGAACCCTCTCAAATGAACACAGAAAAGAATTTCCAATAAAACCACAAAAAAATAATTAAACCCCGTGTTTCGCTTTCCAAATGCCAAAGCAAAACTATTTACTGAACGAGAAAAAAATGTGAAGAACGTCAAAACCCATAAAATTCGATTCGTTTATGCTGAACTTTTTAATAAAACCGTGGCAGACCCTTGGCTTCAAAAAAAAGTTGGATGCACATGCAATCAAGCATTCCCGGCGGTCCGATTAGCCTACAAGAACGAAAAGCACATCCAGCCCGCCCTCTGTCCATACTCTTGACATTAATTCCAATCACACTGAATTTTCATTTTCATACAGATATAGAATAGAGGGTAAAATGCAACCTACTAGAGAAAAAGTAAAAACTTATTTGGGTATGATAATTGTAACTACGCTGTTTAATTTTTCTTTTGATTTTTTTGTCTTCTTGTCGACATCTTATCTCGACTTGCCTGATGGTAAGCAAGAAGGAGTCCGTAAGTTAAAACTATTGAACTTACGGTTACGGTTTAAAAAAAGCATACTATACACATACATGGCTGAGGATAGGAAAAATTGGTTATCGTCAAATAGTGTTTTTTTATTTTTTATTGTGACTCGACATATGACAGCACCCCGCTTGATGTTAAGCCAAAGTGTGGTACATGAATGAATGTCACTGCTACTACAATTCAATAACTGTGAGTAGCAATCACATCCACTATGCCGGCCTAGATAAAACCGGCAACTTACAAGCTGATCCCGAAACGTGACCAAATCACTTCACGGTCTGTATACTTGTAAGTGGTGGTACTACCCCGGATCGGCAGACTGGGTACCACTGCCTACCACTCTTTGAAAAAGTGTCCTACAGTTACGATCCTCAGCAGCCCCACTGCTGAGGACGGCTAGAAGGAATTAAATATCTATCATATTTAGGTAAAATAAAATAACTTTAGTAGAATTCATTTATTTAGAATTCAAGTTTGTATTGCCACTTAAAATATGGTCAATTATAAATGTTGTGTTTATTTATTTCTTATCCTCAGAAAAATATACATATATTAAATTTAGAAATCATTATAAATAAAAACACATAACTAAAATACTAATGTTGTGCTAGCTAGGATTCTACTATTTATGAAATCTAAATTGAATTTAAATTGACATCCAGAATAAGAAGTCTATTCGGTTTAAACTAATTGACTCTCCCTGCAATCTATTGAAGCATACAAATAAAATCACAATAACTACGCATCTGGGAGGGTTCAAGTCTAATTCTAAAGTAAATAAGGCTGGCTGGGTTTGTGAATAGACTTTGTGTTCATTTCTTTTAAAAGGCACATATCTACTTATAATAATTAATGAGGCGACTGTGGTTTACTGGTAGTTCTCGGTTTATTGCCACTTGCCGGTACCAATGTATCTTTAATATATAAATTTTGGTTGCCCAGTTCATTTGATACATAATACAATACAATACCTAATACAATCCCGTTAAATAGCTTCAATTAATCAAATAGTCACAGGAATTAAAAGGTAGAGACAATGGAGCTCAAAATAAATTGTAGCTAAGTATGACAATTTAAAAAAATATATATTTTTAGTACTTAAATTTTATCTTTTAAATATGTATATAGACAAAATGCTTTGTTTGGTTGATAGATTTTTCATAAATATTAAGAGGTTAGATATCTTTAGTTAGTGGTTAGTACTTGTACAGTATACTTTTAACGTTATTTACTAAAAAAAAGTTCAGTTTTAGTATTAGAAAAAGACGCTAGATAAGGGCAGGAAAATAGTACCTCTACGTAATTCCGTTTGTTCCGTTTGTGTTGTTGCATAGTTATAAGGTATATGTAAATACCTAATTATAGATAACCTATAATATATTTTGATATTAGCGAAACCACTAATTTAGCATTAAAATTGTTAGGTGTGACAACAGTACCTAATGGCTATTCCAGCCTTAGGCATTATTTGGTAGCGGCTGTTATACGGGAAACCCAATATTCATGAACGCATATTACACAAATTTCCACATTATTGTCATGCCAAAGCCTCAATTCAAAATGAATATAAATTATTCAACGAAGTAAAATATTCAATATAAATTACTAAGTAATAAATGTTCATTCTATTTCTCATTATTGGAGAAAATGTTAAAGTTACAATTGTGTTACCCTTTAGTTTACTCTGTTAAGCCTTTATAATAGCCTCTATTTACACGAAAGTGCTCTATTTGGGCACATGGAAAGGATGAGTAAAAGTAGATTGACGAAAGGAGTTTATAAATCTGATGTGAATGGATACGTTAAACAAGGCAGGCCCAGGAGGGTGTTCGCCGACCAAATCGGAGACATCCTCAAGAAAGCTAGGTTGCCTAGTGCCCATAACCATAGAGTTTGTATGAAGAGATATGTGAAGGAAGCAAAGGAGTTGTGTCAAGATCGTGGCAAGTGACGCTCTGTTGTCTCTGCCTATCCCTGTGGGAAAAAGGCGTGACAATTTGATTTGATTTGATGTTAAAGTTACAATTGTGTTAGTTACCCTTTCGTTTACTCTGTTAAGCCTCTATAATAGGGTTATAGGGGGATTTTAGTAAATCAATATACTATTAATTTACGTCAACATCTATACATGCATTTATTTAATTATCTATTGTGAAACCTAATGAAACTTATTTACCTAAATGAAACTTAAATCATACGACCTTATTACTTAATAGTTATTTATTGCAGGCAAGCATTGGGTGGAATAGAAGGCGATATACCTTATGATAACATTTATGAAACAATTTTTTAGCATCCATAGATTCTCCGTGCGGGTGCCGGTTCCATCGCGTGGCATGTAGGAGAGTTAAGACAGCGTTCCGAACCTGTAACCGAAATATAGGTCTAAAGCTTTTGCGATTGTCACCTTCACTTAGGGTTGCCAACCATACTTTATAATAACGTATCTTACGTTATTTTTGGTAATTATACTTTATACTTTTGCATACAAATAAAGTATGTGAAAATACTTTATTGTGATTGCATGAAAAACGAATTGCTTATTTAAGTATATAAAGGACATCATTTATTTTGTATGGAGACTTGGGCTTAAATGTATTACCAGTTGCATATACATTTTAAATTAATTTGATGTACGAAGATTACAATGTAATTGGAATATATCCTTTATTTTGCATAGTTTAGGTGTGCAAAATGATCAAACTATAATTATGACAGTTCAAAGCAGAACAAATGTAGCGTTGATTGACAGATGATACAAAATCCATATCTTATTTTCCAAATAACTCAATTGCGCTGCAATTAAAAGCAAAATTGTTATTAGTTTTATCAATACACGTATCGAAACTACTATTTGTATATTTTTTCATTATCGGACATTACAAAAGTAGTCATAGAAGCCCAAAATGAATGATGTCCTTTAAATGATGATTGTCAAACAAGCTTTGAAATATTTAAAAATAGCAAAAAATTGTTAGCAAATGCTAAAAGCACACAAAATACGTTTTTAAGGCATAAAATTTGAAAATACTTTATTTTTCTTCCATATACTTTATTTATATCCTATTCAAACAATTGTATACGTTTTTTTTTGTCAATAAAGTTGGCAACCCTACCTTCACTGCCCTCACTATCCACTTTACCCAACTAAATGTTGTAAGACACACGATCTAAAAATTTACTTATGGATGACCTTGGAAGGCTAAGATTCTATAAAAGATGATGTAAGGCTTTTGCTGGTATTCCTGTTCCACCAACTTCTACTGCGTAGAGCTAGATTTTTAACCCATTTCTTGTCATCTCGTTCGTGAGATCATAATATTTACTTGACTTGATGTTGTGGTCCTTTAGAACATCAATGATCCTTTAGAATAATTGTAATATACTTTACATTTTTTTTTTACATTTACATTTTTATACTAAAGTGCTTGTATCATAGAAACAGGACAACCAAAGTACATAATATATCAAAGATACATTGGTACCGGTAGGTGGTTTCGAACTCGTGCTCTCGGTTTGTGTGCAATTGCACCGCCACTATACCACAGTCGAATTATATTTAATTATATTCAATTATAGAGTGCGTATTTTGCAATAACTTTCCAAGTACTCACCAAATATGTGCACAAGCAATATCTGGCAAAACACGTAGCATTTCACGGTTTATACTTTCATAAAAATTCATATATTCCTGTTAAAGCGAAAACCAAAAAATCATAAGCTATCTAAAAACTGTAAAGATAAAATAAGGTTAAAAAATATACGGGTCGACGCAGCCACCCCGTCAACAGTATCAATAAATCATGGACCAGCCCCCCTCTTGCCCGTACTACCCCCCATTGCCTGATGGCCAACGAAAATTCGCAAAAACAGCCGAAATCTGTCGAGACCCACCCTTGTAATCGCTAGATAATGGGCGCGGATTGAAAAATCATCCCTGTATATATTAAGGGTCGCTCAGAAACAATGTATTTCTTTTTTCATGTGCCTAAAATGTATAGATTTATGATTAAAAACGTGGGATTACTTGACAATTTCACACCTCTTACTTTTACCAATATTATTATGACTAGTTGATGAATAGGAAACATCATGGATAATGATGTCTCCGATTAAACATCACTTGGTGGTAATTGTAATTATCGTTTTTTGTAATTTCTTAGAGCTTGTATTATGATAATTGTGGAACCGAGAGAGTTATGTCAGGATCGTGGCAAGTGGCGCTCCATTGCCTCTCCCACAGGGCGTGAAAATTAGATTGATTGATTTCTACCAAATTTTCATTACTAATTTGCAAAAATCTTAAGTGAGGCTTCTCAGTTAAATTTGATTACAAATTCTAAATGAATGTTTTCTTTGGCACCCATTATCTATAGATATATCAAATACTAATAAGTATGTAAATAAGTAAACTATAATGACTTAGTACGTGGATATAGTTGGTGAGGTTAATATGTAAAATTTGCCCAACACAGATAGGTTGAATTGACTTTATCGGTAGAATGCCTGCCTGCCTTTGGAGTCATGTGTCTAAGGTGTATTTTGAGATAAGTGCATACAGGTCGGCAGGCATAGCATGGCAATAGAGTCGAGCAATCTCTTTTTCTTCTATGCAATTATCAATCAATCAATCAATCAATCAAATTGTCACGCCTTTTTCCCACGGGAATAGGCAGAGACAATGGAGCGCCACTTACCACGATCCTTACACAACTCCCTTGCTTCCTTCACATCCACAATTCTCTTCATACAGGCTCTGTGGTTATGGGCACTAGGCAACCTAGCTTTCTCAATCGTATATAAATACGTATAACTTTATGTGTAGTTTGTTATGCCTACAAAATCCCGTCGTCATCTAACTAGTACCAACATAGATTATATCTGCATATGTATAAGTATAGATTTTACTTTACCATTCTAGTGGTTACGCAAAACATGAATTTTTACAGTAGTTTTTTTTACATTCGAATAAAAAAAATGTTTTTAGTTAACAAGAAGAACGTGTTTGTTTTATGTATATTGAGAACATAAAAAAAATACTCAGAGCAAGTGCGCTATCCTATGAATATAAAATATCGCAGAAACTGGCACTCCTTAGTCTCTGTAGGAAAAGAGGCGTGACAGTTTAGATTGTTATATTCCTATTTTTTATTATGTAGTTGTCATCCATGCTAAATGTGCAGGTAAGCACAGCCGTCGTGGTCAGCCGGTGGGATCATCTGTCAGGCTTCGTGCAGACAGCTCTCAAATTGAGGCTCACCCGCCTTTAATACTGAGCTTAGATCCTAGGGTCATATGATAGAACGTAGATTCCAGAGTATTGTGAAGCATATCACCTCTGATGTGTTATGATTTTTACGTTTAAACCCTAGATTTTATTGAATATGAATATCAAATAAGCCTCAAAATATTTGAAAAAAGGTAGAATTATTATTAATATAAAAAAAAGTTTTTTACATCTTCTATTTTTTGGCGCTCATTTGTCCCCTCTTTCCCTTGTCTCCTTTGTCTCGGCATGACAATTTGATTATGGTTTTATTTTTTTTTTTATCCAGTAGTATTAGTTTAAAAATTATATATATTACTGTTATCCAGAAACAAATTTAAGTTGAACTGTGTACCCAGACCTAGCAATTAATTTCGTAATTTCATCACAAGGAGAACACGTGCATAGACCAATCTGCGGTATTGAAACGTATGAAAGATGTTATTCTATACGATAACGTAGCGCAGCAGTCCGCAATTAAAGCACAAATTCAATATTAACGTCTAAAATGAACCAACATCGAAACAACCTCGGTTACGTTATGGTACGTACGGCACCGCCTTCTATAAAACGTGTTTACATATTGGATTTAATTTGCATAAATAGTCAAATACGCGGCAAGGCCCAAAGTAAACCATTCTAAATTCGATGGGCGGAAAGTTGTATCTCTGCAAACATGGACATTTGGAGCAGCGAATGCGACCTGAATTAATATTTGACCGCCTTGTTTGTTTGCAGCCTGAAGTTGTGCCTTCATTTGGCCTCTGTATAGCCGCTATCACTGCTCCCAAATTTTCTATGAACTTTAATTTTATAAATTAGTTGCGTCGTTTAATTAATTTTATACACACTCGGGATCAGACCCCTGGGAATTATAGCATTAGATAGGCCCCATTAGACAAAAATGTCAAGGTCAAGTGGGGGATTTAAATTATTCAATCATGAAAAAGGATAAAGCCTAAAACAACTTTAAGGTGGGGATTTTACTTTGACAAAAGTCTCAACATTTCTTTTCTACGTCTACAGAATAAATGTACTTATCCATAAAAATGACGACATTGGATAAGAGTGGTAGGCAAATAGTTGATCATTTGTCCAGTTTGCCGAACCGGGGTAGTACCACTATTTTCAAGTGTACAGACTGTGAATCGCTCAGTCGTGTTTCGTAATAGTCGATACGACTGTTTTTTGTAGTTACATGACTGTAGTAGCAGTCGGCTTTATTGTTGGACCCCACTCTAACTAACATCAGGCGAGGTACTCAAAAGTCGAGCCACAAAAAACTTATAGTTAAATTTTCAATAAAACCATTTATTATTTATTTATTACTTTCAGAGCCGTCTTAAGCATATTCAGCGCCGGGGTGCGAAAGTCAAGGCAAAATCGCATGGTTTCAGTGTAGTAGGTACCTATCGAAGTTTATGGCGGTCGGCATACTCCCCCTAGGACTCTGCGCCCGGGTGCACCGCACCCCTTGAACCCCCGGGTAAAGACGGCCCTGATTACTTTGTCTGCGCATGATATAAAAGCTGTCATTTGTATATGTAAAGGTTAAAAGATTTAAAGGGCACTCGTTATTTACATTTGAGTGAAAAAATATATGTACACTTTATAAGACGTGTATAAACAAAGTTTAAACGTGAGTTATTATTTGATGAGCTCTTAGTATGATGAAGGCGAGTGTGGTAGTGATTTTAGTCCCCGAAGTAATTGTCGTTGTCTAAGCCGAAGGTATGGCATCGCAGTATCGCTGCAAAACCTCAAACCTTACTTCCGTTCCGGCCGCAGTAATTTTTCTGATTATAAATATTGGTTTTTCTTTCAAGACAGTTCCAGACTTAACAGTACGTTAATCGCTGAGTTTCTAAGATACAAGTACCTTTAGTAGCTTAGGTGGCCGTGGAGTAGTGGTAATGAAACCAATTACCCCTGGTACCAATGTGTCTTTGATATAAGTACTTTGGTCGTCCAGTTACTATGATACAACCACTTTTACTAACTTATTATAGAAATGTAAATAACAAGTGGACAATAAAAACCCGACAATAAAGAGTGGAGTGGTTTAATGTTGTAGGAAAGTTGTTCTTTTGTAAGTTACGTAGTTCCAAGGTGTAATTGATGATGTAGGAGTACTCTAAAGTAGAAGAACCCAACCCCTACATTAAATATTTCATTTTAGAGAACTTTTTATTACAGTCACCGAACGTGCCCGCGATAAACGGGATAGACGTGACTAGAGAGTCTTGCTTAGATCGCCGCCCGCACTCTACCTACTATTCCTAAACCTCTACATACGATTGCATACTAAGCTCGTTATGTTACTGTTTTATATAGCAAACAGTATTATTTTATACCCATATGAACTCTGCAAAATATATTGTGAAGTTTTTATAAATATTGCTCGAAATCCGCACCTGATGTACATGAATGGAGGAGACCTGCTATAACTGCAAGTAGCAGTCGGATCACTAGTTTGAACGAGCAACTTTAAAGCTGATCCTGAAACGCGACTAAGTCACTTCACGGACGGTTCGCTTAAAATGGTGTAAAGCTTAGACTTTGTAAAAGACCACCAACTGTCTGCCTACGACTATTAAACACCCAGTTCAGGAGTGTTAATGGACCAGCAAATAACTGCCTCATTTGTTTTATTAATAAATTTTGTAATATACAATCTATGTAGATTTTATGTATAAAAACATTAACATATTTCTTTGTTTACTATCCAGATTCAGTAGTGCAGCCGGCATGTTTGCTGATGCTCGGGTGGATGGCTTTTATGCTGTGCGAAGAAAATTATATTCTACCAGAAATAGAATGCTGGTAGTTCCAACAGTATAATCAAGGTGCTGGTGGACATGTGTTTTAATACTTGATCGAACTCGTATGCAATAATATTATTATCATTATATATTAATAAGATATAAATAATAAAAAAATAATGCATTATTTGAAAGCCGAAAAACCACTATTTATGAGAAGACATTATCATTTACGTTTTGTTCTTTAGTAACTTATAGTGAATTTTCACACCGTCATTTAGATTAAAATCCGTAATGAATAAATTAAATTTAGGACTACGAGCTCTAGTTAGTACCTTATTTAAATTTACATACATTTTCTTGTAAAGGATAAAGTTATTAAATGAGACGTTGTAGGAAGTGCTGAAAATTAATATGGAAATCTTTATTATACTTTATTAAAGTTTTCAGAAAGATAATAGTAACGTAACATAAAAACACACTATAATATATATACTTACAATACTACAATCAAGATACAATTAGATAATATACTCAATCAATAACTAACTAGTATTCTTTTACTAAATAACCAAACTGTTGCGCACACGTCTCAAGATATCACGCAATAATCGTTATGTCCAACATTTCATGAATCATCGTAGGCTGCGTTCATCGACCCCTTTTTCAGTGGAGGGGTGATTTCTTCCTCTATTCTTAGTGTTGCCCGCTATAATATTGCCAGCGACAACATCCGGCCGTCCTGCACACGCTGGCGACTCGACAGCGTTAGGTCTGATGCAGCAGCTGAGAACAGATAAATAAGACATGTATTTTATATTTTAATGTTTCTCTATTTTCTGTAGAGCAACACCAAAATAGTCATACTTCAACACTATTGTGAGTGGAGGTATTGACTGGACAGACCGAGCTTGTTATTCCATCGACGGTAAACTTGCCCTTAATCATGACTTAAACTAGGCAATGTTCAGGATTACACTAGTCGTATATCATCATGAGTGTCTGTCCTGTAACGGCGTTCACTACGGATTCCCGTTACGTATACTCATCAAACCCCACCTCACATAATGTTCGAAGCGAATGAATTAGACCATAATATATATCAAACAATATAGGTCAATCATAAAAGCACCATAGCAATAGCAATATATAGCACAATAGCAAATAAGACTAATTATTATATAAATACCTTCTCTAGGACAACATCCGGTAGATTATTCTGAACCCTCTATTCGAATCCAGGGTTTCATGTTTTCTGCACATGAAATACCTTCATATCTTTTGGAACTTCTCTCTGCCCCTCTCATATCTGCTACTTTATATCTGTCATGACCCAATACATCTATCACCTGAAATGGTCCTTTATACCTTGGCATTAGTTTAGTACTTTGACCATCATTTGTATGGCTCGGTATTTTAATTACTACCAAATCCTTAATATTATAATTGGGCGCTTCTTTGCGCTTTGAGTCAAAGTTCGCCTTTTGTTTGACAGCATCTTTTTTGATGTTTTCATCGACCTTTTGTCGTAAAGATGTGACGTCTAGCGAATGCTGTATATTCTCATCGTCAGTGATTTTATCATTATTCATTCTAATTCTATATCCAAAGAAAACCTCACTTGGTACTGCTGACGTGGTTTTATTGATTGTACTGTTAATACCTTGCTGAATATTAGTTATATGTTGATCCCATTTATTGTTATCTGTGTCGGCGCCCATACTTCTCAAAGCTTCCAAAATAGTTTGATTATAGCGTTCTACTTGTCCGTTTGAACGCGGTACAGCAGTAGCTATAATATGGGCCCGGATACAAACTTCATTGCAAAAGTTATTAAATGCTTTAGACGTGAACGCGCTTCCTGCATCGCAAATTAACCGTTTAGGATTTCCAAAAACCTTAAAAATCTTTTGTAGTTCATTAATAACAACTTTGCTTTTAGTACTTTTAACAGCTGAGATAAAAACAAACTTTGTAAATGAATCTACCATGACCAAGAGGTAACTATTTTGCTGAGTGGTTTTTACGAAAGGCCCTAAATGATCTAGATGAAGTGTGTGAAATGGTCTTGCATATTTTGGAATGGGATATAGCTTTCCTGGTTTCTTGCCGTGTATATTTTTATAGTAAATGCAGTTCAAACAATTTCTAATATATTTGGAAACTATTTTCTTTAAATGATGAAACCAATACTTTGACCTAATTCGTTCGACTGTTTTGTCAACCGCAAAGTGACCTACGTCATCATGGTTAGCCCGAATTATTTGCCAAATACATTGTCTAGGCACTAACCAACGTCTTCCAAATTCCGTCCTGCGGTATACCTTATTTCCTAATAATTCATAGGAATTAAAGATTTGTTTATTTGTTTCGGCCTCACCTGACATTAATATTTCCCGAATACTACATATATTCGGATCTTGTAACTGAACCGCCAACAACCAATCACCTTCGGTAATAGACATCACATTGTCGTTTGTTTCTGACATGCTATCGTTTGCTACCGGGTTCCTACTTAAAGCGTCTACATGCTGCATTTGTGAGCCCGCTCTGTGAACTATGTCGAATGTGAATTCTTGGGTTTGTAAAACCCACCTACTAATACGTGGTATTATTTCCTGTTTGTTTAACGCATACCTAACCGCATTGCAATCTGTAATAATTTTGAATTTCGCTCCTAACAGGTAATGTCTAAATTTCTGTAAACTAATAACAATAGCTAAAAGTTCTAATTCGAATGAATGATATTTCTTTTCTTCATTTGTAGTTTGCCGACTGTAAAAGTATATAGGCCTTTCTCCCTTTTCGGTATTTTGCATCAATATACACCCTAAACCTTCTCTACTTGCATCCGTATATAGGTTTATGGCCAGTTTAGGGTCAAAAACATGTAATACAGCATTGTCAACTAGTGCACTTTTTAAAAGTGTTATTGCTTTTTCATGTTGTTGACCCCATTGCCATGTCGTGTCTTTTTTGAGTAATGCAGTTAGTGGGTGGCATATACTAGCGCAATCTTTAATAAATTTGCGGAAATAATTTATAAGACCCAGAAATTGTCTTAATTGATGTATAGATTTCGGGGTAGGGAAATCTTTAATTGCCTTTAACTTACGAGAACTCGGGCGGACACCATCTTCAGAAATTTCGTAACCCAAAAAGGACACATTGTTTTGGAAAAAGTAACATTTATCAAAATTAATAGTTAGGCCGTTACTTTCAAAAATGTCAAGTACTTTTTCAAAACAGACTATATTTTCTTCCAGAGTTTCGGTTGCAATCAATAAGTCATCCATATAACATATAACTCTTCCAAATCGCATATTACCCAAAACTGTATTCATTAATCTTTGGAAAACTGCAGGTCCATTACATAACCCAAAGGGCATTCTAAGGAATTCATAATGACCATCCAAAGTAATAAATGCAGTTTTGTGTATTGAATCAGATTTAATTGGAATTTGGTGATATCCGCTTTTTAAATCAATTGAAGTGTAGAATTTACACCCCTGTAATCGGTTAATTAGATCTTCTATCATAGGCATCGGATATGTTTCCTTAACAGTGATTCTGTTTAATTGTCGGTAGTCTATGCACAAGCGTTTCGCTCCTGATGCCTTATCTACCAGAAGTGCCGGGCTAGCATAAGCAGAATTACTGTTACGAATAATACCGGTTTTTAATAATTCATCAACCAATTCACGTGTAATACCTCTCTCTAACTCGGACATCCTATATGGTCTTTGGCAAACAGGTTTATTAGTTGTAAGTTCTATATCCAGTTCTACACATGTTGTTTTTCCTAAACTCGATAAGTCTTTTGAAATGCATTGAGGGTATTTTGAAAAAATATTTGATAACAACGTTTCAAATTCCTTCGGTACCTTATTTTGTAAAAACATATTTATTTTCATAACGTTTAAGGTCTCAACAGCTTGAAAGGTTAAAGTATCGCCTACACGAGTATACATAATACTTTTATCCTCAGTAAAATTTCTGCCTACCAAAATGTCACATCCCGATAATGCATCAACAACATATAGTGTTATTACTAATTCAACATTATCAACCGCTACTTGGGATGCGACGGCTTTAGTCACTTGAGCAGTATACCCTGTGAATCCCACTAAATTCACTGCATTATTTAATTGGAATGGTCGTAAATTTAATTGATTGACCATTTCAGATGTTATTAGAGAACAGTCACTGCCCATGTCGAAAAATGCCGCACAATTTATATGGTTTATTAAAATATTTTTAAAAAACTTTTGCTTTGCCTTCTGGTCTATACTTATAATTTTAACCTCAATTTCCTTCTCAACCTTCGGTTTAAATTTTGATTTGCATGCTGCTTCCAAATGACCCAGTTTATTGCAAGAGGAACAGCGAACATTATCTTTTACACTGCACATGTTCCTTCTGTGCCCTACCTCCCCACACCGATAACACGTCACGTTAACTTGCGGACTATTATTACTGGATGATGTATCAGCCACTATATTAGAATACCTTGACTGCAATTGTCGATGCGGAATATTCTGCAGGGGAGTATTCCCTTTAGGTATTTCGCTATTGAAAGTTTTTCCATGTAAAAACGAAGCTAAATCATCGCAATATTTAAAACTACCCGCCTCCGCTGCGGTGCTAATATTCCGGTCTCCAATAGATCCTACTATAATTGATATAATATCTTGCTCTTTAAAATCTAACTGTAAATTATCTATCTTTCCTTTTTGTTGAAAATAGAATTCATACAAAGATTGGTTTGAGGTTGGTATTGTATCTATCAAACGTTTGAGAAGTTTAAACATGTTTCTTTTAATTTGAAATGTGTCTGATAATTTATTACGCCACTGTTTCCACCTCCACACGGTCCAGCTTGTTTCATTTTTTTGGATTGAATCAAGCCACGTTTTGGCGGTATTACGTAGTTTTTGCAAAGCTTGATATTTAGTCATATTATCTGACCAGCCAAATGCAGCAGCATTTGCTTCGATAACATTTAACCACATATCCACATTATCCACTAGCGGGTCAAACTCAGGAATCACTGACGATAATACAGCATTCTGACTTACGGTTGGTACATTTTTATGATGTCGCTTGCTTTTGTGGTGACGGTCATAGTCACTGCTGGAACTTGAACTGGTCGAGGAAGAAGAACACGTGGACGACTTCCTGCGTGATTTTCTTTTGCGCCTGGGAGCCATGTTGATAGTTAAATCCCACTTCTGATAACATAAAAACACACTATAATATATATACTTACAATACTACAATCAAGATACAATTAGATAATATACTCAATCAATAACTAACTAGTATTCTTTTACTAAATAACCAAACTGTTGCGCACACGTCTCAAGATATCACGCAATAATCGTTATGTCCAACATTTCATGAATCATCGTAGGCTGCGTTCATCGACCCCTTTTTCAGTGGAGGGGTGATTTCTTCCTCTATTCTTAGTGTTGCCCGCTATAATATTGCCAGCGACAACAAACGTTTTTATATTATAAGTTTTTATTATTATGTATCCCTTATAGAATTTATAAATCTTATATGAATAAATACGATAAAGGAGGCAGGCCCAGGAGGGTGTTTGCCGACTAAATCGGAGACATCCTCAAGAAAGCTGGGTTACCTAGTGCCCATGACCATAGAGCATGTATCAAGAGAATTGTGAATGTGAAGGAAGCGAAGGAGTTGTGTCAGGATCATAGCAAGTGGCGCTCCATTGTCTCTGCCTATTCCTGTGGGAAAAAAGCGTGACAATTTGATTGATTGATATCCCTTAATTAGGTACTATATGCGATATGCGATAAACATGTTTCACCTCAGCGCAGAGTACTGCGGGTAGAAGATGAGAAGGTAACTAAAATACCTTGAGACTTAATTTTTTTTAACGATAGGAAATATGTACCGTATCACTGCGTACTACAAGAAATCGCATAATTTTCTAAACTGTGCTTAGAGGTCGAGTATTGAGGGGCGAACCAGTCGATAAATCATTGTGTCGTTTCGGTTAAAAGACATCAACATCGCTCGTTAGCCGCGCCTCCTTGGAATAGGGCTGCTAGTTTAAATCTTACTTTTAAATAGGAACTGATGAGGTCCTTATCAAATTCCAAAATTCACGTGTTCAAATTCCAGGAATTCATAGGATAGGGAAAGGAACAAACAGTTAAGGGTTCCCCTGGCTATTTATATAAATTGCAGTAATTAATTCTTATGCTACATGTGTCAGTTGTTTTACGTTAAATAAAACCAACCAAATTACTAGCTAACTCCATTATATGATTTACACATACGAAAATATTGATTTAAACCAAAGTAACATTAATATGACTGCTACTTGCGGTTATTTAAACCATAGAAGCAGGCGGATTTTTCAAAATATCCGTTTAATGGGCAAACTTTTATCATAGTTTAAATAAATATTTTAAGTAAAATTATCTTACGTAATGTATAATGTAATTCACAAGTGACCGTTTAACATCGGCAACCCTAAGAGCAGCCAAGCAACTACTGTCGAAAACATACAAAAACAGGAAAACGGTGAAAATCACCGCTTACCACTACTTGACTACCACAGTACATAGTATATCCACAGTGGTGTAGTAAATCTATAGATTTACTAAGTACTGTGGTCACTTTGCAACAGATTTTAGGGAAAACCAAACATACGAAACAAACGATTTCTTTGACGACAAGGCTGCTTGGCAGTGAATGAATTGCTAGTTCCCATGATAAAAAAGATGTAATAGAATATAAGACAAAGTTGAAAAAAGCCGGTCTGGAGTTTCTTGAGTGTTCTTCTCAGTCTGTAGCCTTTCCGACCACTCGGTAGAGTCCCCTTACTCTTTCATAATGACGTTTCTAAGTGTTTGTAAAAACCAATGACTTTGAATTTTGAATTTGAATTTTGAATTTCATATATATTAAATATTACATATATTTGTTACTAAAAAATAGAGGCGGATATTTGATTCGGGTCTGGTTATCAACGAGTGGTAGGCCGTGGTTGCCGATCCAGTGTGTACTACACCGGATACTACTATATAATCCTATATACAAAACTTTACGTACTTACGTTGTTCGAATTTAGCGCGCGCAAAAGTTGCATATTACTCGTAATGATCTTTAAGACTAATTAAAATAACAAGTATATACACGGTGCCGACGAATTCTCAAAGACGTTTTATTTAAAATACAAAGAATCAATCTTAATTATGAAGAAAATATCTCTTAAAAGGTTTATTTTTTCAAGATTTAGAGCAAAGAGGAAAAATAAATAACCCATCGTAAATGGAGATAAAGCGAGAACAAATACTTGCCCACCCCTGTCCACAACAAATCGTTTGAAAGCTCCTTCCTGCAATCTAATAGATTGTACCTAATGCTACAAAATATTTCACTCCCACATTGCAAAGTGGACCGTTTCTCTTTATATTTTTAATGAATCAGTTATTGTAAACAATAAAATACTTATAATTTATTAGCTTTACTTTGGCCAGCATAGTGACGGCGTCTGAGGCAGCCATGAACTAACTTGGTTGTTTCAGTCTTCATCATTCCTGGATCTCCTCTTGTTTATCGCAGGCGGGTCGAGGTCAAATGTCGTGCCACAATAAAAATAAAGACTTTTTTCGTTAAAAAACTTAGGATTGCAAACTATGAAAGAAGGCGACTGCAACTACAGTTGTATAACAATCGCAACCACTACGTCGCGCCGTCTTATTTGGAACCGGAACTTTCAAGCTGATGTCGAAAAGCGACTGAGTCACATTAAGGTAGTATTGAAAATGATGGTATTGGTATTACCCAGAATATAGACTGGGTAAATGATCACCAACCCTCTGCTTACCACTATAATACTATATAATAGTACTTACTTAGTTATTATAAATTATTATTTAAGTGAATTGAAGAGATGAAGCACCCAAAATGGCGGAGGCATTATAAAATATAACTTTTATCGATATTTCAATGTTTCTTAAGTTCTATCGTAAGGCAACACTTCGCTGCGCTTTTCCACACTTCGTGCGGGCCCAACTTAGAGGAAATTCAACTTTATATCTATTTATCATATCTTTTCAACTTTATGATAGCTTCTAGTCCATTGATTTTGATAATTATGGGATTAGATCTTAACGATAAAATTATTTATTGCATATAAACAAAAGTTAACAAGAGGCGAACTTAATGCCCTAAGGAGTTTTCTACCAGTTGGGAGATATATCCGGCATTTCAGTGCAAGAAGAAAAAGAATGAATAAACATTTGTTAATTTTAAAAATAAAATAGATACTCAACCCATAATACACAAACTCAAGTCCCAAGTCCAGCAAACTGCCAAACCAGATGACACCGTCAGTTATTTTTGCAAAAAATTGAAATAAACCGGGAACAAAAAAAAACATAATCACAACATCAAACGGGGTAGTTTAGGAAACAATAACAGCATCAACCAATAGGACGACCAACACCTTAGTCTCTCCGTGACCACGATGGCTGCAAAACTCACGAAACGTCGGTATATTGAAAAATTTAAAAATCTTAACCAAAATAAACGCGATAGTAAGCCGCATAAATTTGTTTAATTCATTAAATGAAATAGATATAAAACGTAAATTACATACAGTATAGTCTATACTATTCATTAATCAATGTTCGTGCAAAATCCAAGAAAATACTAAGTATATAGTTATTTAACTGTACAGTTGCTACGGCAAGTAGAACTCGCATCCACTATGCCGGCCTCGTTGGAACCGGCAACTTACAAGTTGATCCCCAAACAAAATTAAGTCACTTCATGAGTACAATTGAAAGTGGTGGTACTACCACGGGTTAAAAGACCGGGCAAATAACCTCCCTCTTCACAGTTTTCTAATAATATTGTGTTAATTACTACATAATAGGGCGTCCGATGTCTATAACTCTATAGTATTGTTTGGTAACTACGGCTTCGTTTAGAATCTCACACAATACCAATTTTCGCCTTTGTTTTGTTGAGCGCAATCGGAGTATACGCTAGGGAGGCCGACCCGCTCATTTAAACCCACCTATAATATTCTTTTATACCTACTATAAAAGAGACACTACGATATTATTTTCTGCGATTTTTTTTAGTCAGAAGTCTTACCTTTAAGAATTTTCTTACAGGTATTTTTTTTCTTTATTAAAATTTTTTATTGGGGCTTGCCTGGTGTTGAACCGAAGCACGGTGTATTAACTGCAAGTACGGTTAAATAACTGCAAGTAGCAGTCGCATCCACTATGCCGGCCTAATTGTAACATTACAAGATAAGCTAAGTCACTTCACGTCGTTCGTCTTTTTAAAATAATTCTCTAGATCTCAATCAAACTGTCACGCCTTTTTTCCACGGGAAAAGGCAAAGACAATGGATCGCCACTTGCCACGATCCCGAAACAAATCCTTCGCTTCCTTCACATCCACAATTCTCTTCATACAAGCTCTAAGTTATGAGCACTGGGCAACCTAGCTTTCTTGAGGATGTCTCCGATTTGATCGGAAAACACCCTCCGGGGCCTACCTTGTCTGACACATCCTTCCACATCAGATTTATAAATTGCTTTCGTCTATCTACTTTCACTCATCCTTTTCATGTGCCCAAATTATCAAGGCATCCCTTTGTTGATCCTTGTTACTACATCTTCTTTCAAACCACATCTATCGCGCACTGTGCTATTCCTCATTCTATCCGCTATCGTTACTCCACATACACTCCTTAATGACCATATTTCTACAGCTTAATAGTCTTGGCCAAAAGTATTAGGCACCTGAAAATATTGGTAAAATAAAAACCTAGTTTTGTTGTTTACATTCATATGGACTAAATAAATCATATAAAATAAAATAAAATTTGGTGGGAACACCCTTAGCTTTGATCGCTGTCGCAATATCCTTTGGAAAATACTGTGTACAGGCTTTGTGCATTGGTACAAGCTTCGGATTTGGCATTCCATTCGTCTATTAAAGCGTTTAACGATACACAAATTGAGTTTAAACTAAAGAATAGTAGAAAATAATTGAAAGGCATCAATTTTAGGAAAATATTTATTAAGAATTCCTAATATTAATAGGATTATGTTTCCTTTAATAATTATATTAAAGGAAACATAATTAATCCGGCATATAGCGACTTGGCAACTGTAGTGTTGCCACGGTTTTCTAGTCATCCGCCTCCGTGGGCCGTTGCTGTTACTTTCCAGACAAATAGTAAAAGTATACTGTGAGGATATACTCGTATATTTTTGGCCGGCATAGTGACGGCGACTGAGGCAGTCGTAAGGTGCGACGGCGGCAACTCTATCATGATTACCAACAGTTCGAAGTTTTTTCAATATTATAATCACGCATGCACCCCCGCTGTCTTAACTGTGAATTGATACCCGATCGAATTGTTGACCGATGTGCAAGCGTATTGTCTATCCAATTTTCATTACTAATTGTTTTATATACAATAATAGTACAAGTGCTCTAAAACTACCAAGTATTTTGTAAATGGTTTCTCCTAAAATTTTCCACGAAATGTTAACGGCGCGTTTCCAAATCAAGATATCAAAGTCCCGCCCCTCTTCCCTGGAGATTTAAGATGGCTCAGCGTCCCGTAGCTCTCGCAAAATATCCCAAATAGCCATCAAATTGCTCGTAGCCGTTTCCGTCATTTCGTGCGCGTCATTTCCTCTGGTATTCCTTGCATTCGACTTTCACCTAGAATCGGCACTAGGCGCTCATCAAATAATTCCGCTTCATAGATTCTTTCTCGAGGGGTCACTTACTTTTCACTCCTCATTAGTTGACTTCTATCTTCTATGAACATATAAACGAACGCTTTCGATAAATTTATTTTCAAAGCATATTTTAAAAACACGAGTCCATACTTTGAACCATCCAGCACCATTCCATACTGGTTTATAAATAATTAGTTTATAATATATTCGGTTTATAAATATATTCTTGTTTGTTTATAAACATAAAATAGTCTTTTAATAAATAAATAACCCCGCATGCGTTGCGATGTGTGGCAAATAAGTGTTTGATTGCATATTCTGTTTATAATTTACAATGAGTCGCACATTTGATAGCAAATGCTACAAATACTAATTACTTTTTAAATAATGTTAGTTTAAAATTACCTTTAAATTGTTTTCTCAGAAAGGAAAAATATACGAATATTCTTTTTTTATTATATCGATTTTTTGGGGCTAAAAACCCTCTCTGGTTACCTTAGAAGACACTACCAATGTTTTAAAACAATCTGGACAATGGTTTAGGAACTCAAAGAGGACAAACATGCATACATTTTTATTTATATAGATAGATATAGGTATAAGATAGATTAAATAAACTTTAACGCTCTACTAATATTTGTTATGCCATTTATTACACACCCATCTAAATTTACATAGACCTAATAAAACACAGATCATATTTTGGAAATATGTTTCCGGATCATTGCGCAACCGGCAAATAAGTTTCCATCAAACTAAATTCGTTCTATCACATAAAATAACAGTCGACCCGAGCAAGTTTGAATTGTTTCACATAAAATTGATTTCGTTCCTATCTGAACGACATAAATTTCACGGCACGCAACATATTTCAGCTAGCTCATCGCGACAGAAACCATCGGGGACCGCCTGTTTTTGCGGAAAACATGACCAACAGACGAGGTACATAAATATATCTCCTTTTTTTCGCACGCTGAATGACATGAAAAAACCTAACACTTTGATACGAACCTCAAAGATTAGGCCAGGATTTTTCCGCTGAAAGGTTTAAAAGAAATTTATCTGTAGTACAGATTTTTGATACATGAAAGTAGATTATTTAATGTGTCTTTTTACAAAAATATATTAATAGCTAATTTTTTGGGCAACTAATTATCAAACCTAATAACAATCAATTAGAGTAATATTTAACAGCCTGTGTATTTATTTATTTATTTATTGTAATATACCTACATACAAAATTATTTTGATTTATGTATACAAGTATACAGACCTAGAGAGTATACAGAAGTGGCTACTTAGTCGCGTTTCGAGTTAAGCTTGTAAGTTTCCAGCATAGTGGATGCGACTGCTACTAGTTTATTTAACTATAGTATCAGTTGCCTCCATTCGTGGACCGCACTTCAGCTTGAAAACAGCACCCCGCTTTTATACGTCGCGCCACAAAAAAGCTATATTTATATATTTTCTATTATTATCGTTTTATAAAGTTTTCAAATAAATAAATATTTTAATTAAAGTATGAAAGCCCTTTAGCGAGTGAAAGTCTTTCATTAAAAGTACTTGCTACTATATTTTAAATATATAAAAATATATTAATTGAATTGTTGAGTTAATAAAAAGTCAATTGTAGTGCTGTCATTTACCTTAAGTAGCAATACGTAATCAAATTTTGAAGCATATCATTCATGAAGTGTGATAAACCATGGCGTAACATGAAAATCTTGACGTTTTGAAATTTAGGCAGCCCGCAGACCACATGGCACTAGACTCTGATATTCGTTTAAAAATATAATCGCCATTAGAATAGAAATCTCACTGTATTATTTTGTATAATTTCTCTGCATTGGGTCAGTTTTCGGATGCCTCACACAGGATGCAGGATCCAAGGTTATTTTGAGAAGAACACATGTAAAGCATTCCAGTTGTTGTTTGTACGACAGTACAACTATTTGTGTATCACAGAAGTAAAATGACGAGGTAGGAACAAGGAAAGATTAATTGTATGATTTCATATCGCTTTGTTATTCTAAAAGCGAACGAGAATCCAATTGCCGTTACTTCAAATTAAGTCAGTTGCATCATTGCATCCATCAAGACTCGTAGATAGTCCCCAGGACTACTAACCACCACGTATAAGTGTACACAAAGTCAAGAGACTTAGTCGCGTTTCAGGTTTAGCTTGTAATTTGCTGGTTTCAACAAGGCCGACATAATGATGCTATCGCTTATTGCAGTTATTTATATTTAGTAAGGCAGAAGGGAAGCAATAATATTTCGAGGCAGAAAAAAATATATCCGAGGGCTTCAGTATGTAATTTATTTTAAAAGATATATATTTTATTTCAAAATGACGTTAGTATATGTAGTAGACTTGGGTAGTTCCGGAACGAGTCACTAAAATGATATACTTCCGATCCTGGTACTACACCACTCACTCGTTCACTGTAAATTCAAACGTGTCTCTAGTTCCTTTAGTTCCGAGTCATGCATCGCATATCCATCCACTCACTCACCACTCCTATGATGGAACGAGATATGAACACATCGTACATTCGTACGGAATCGTACCTCGTTCGTTACTCGTACCTAGTATTTTCGCGTAATACCGTGAAAGTATATTTTATATATCCATTGCTCTCCGCGTGCACAAGAAAATATTTACACCGCGTGCATTACGAGTAATGGTAGGAAAGTATGTTGAAGGGAGCAGCAACTCGTCGTCTTTTTATAACGTATTTTTCTAACGAATATTTGCAGTTTTAAATTATGCGAATTGGTAATTGTGATTATAATTATTGTTTATTATAGTTCCTGTGTACATTTGTGAAGTGTATGATCTAAAATAATTCTATAGAAAGGATCTATAGAAAGGATATCTTGATTTTTCAGAACAACTGGAGCTTTTCTTTACCGAATGAACTAACCGAATGCGCTTCCTTGAACTAAATGAACTAGTGAACTAGATTGAACTAGAGTGAACTAGTTCCGATGGAAAAAATATACATATCACTCCGTATCATTTGATGGAAGCGTTTTGCGCATGTATAATATGTAGTGATCAGTGCTGGCTAAAATCCCATGCATCGTCTAGTGGTTTTTAGTTTTAAAAAACAGCCTGAAAGGCAAAAGGGGAGGGTGAACGGGGTCTAAGCGTTGTCCGTCAGATGATCCGATCGCAACCGGGGCTGGCTGATTGATGAAACCGATTAGTGATGGGTAACCTACCTCTGAATAATTGTCGACGTTTTTTGTGCAAAACCTTCCAACCGTAATAGAACTTTTACAAAGATAAATGTACAAGAAAGAGTAGGATCAATAAATAAACTTTTCAATGTTTGGTATTATTTTGAGTTAGATAACAAAACTGTTGCAATGATGCTGTATGTTTTTTTCGTGTTGGCTCGACCAAATTTATGACCGCTTCACGACAGATGTGAGGTGTCGGGTGCCATAGATAAATGATTGCAAGCAGCGTTTATTATGCCGGCATGTCTGAACTGAGCTCCTGTAACTTTCAAGCTTGAGTCATTTCACTTTGAAAATAAATAAAATGTATTTTTAAAGTTTATAATTATCAGCCTTCATTTGCCCATTACTGGTCATAGACCTGTCCAGCGCACGCCACTTCTTCAGGTCATCGAGAATTCGAGAACACGAAGTAAATCGGTCATCGCTTCTACGGCATGTTATGTAGCCGGCCCAATGTGGCAGTGCAATGGCCGTAAGCCGAGTGGCACGGGTTCAAAACCACTCGCCGGTACCAATGTATCTTTGATATATGTACTTTGGCTGTCCTGTTTTATTATTACAAGCACTTTAGTAGCGTAGTATAGAAATGTATAGCTTAGTATAGAAAAAAATAATTATAAATATTTGAATAGTTTGTGAGTGTGGATTTCTGCAAAACTGAATAAATAAAACAACGCTGAAATAAATTGCTTTCTTTAACTGTGAAATGAAAAAACAAAGTCGATATATAAAACTGTATGTTTTGTATTTACAACGAAATCTATTGTTGAAATGTTCCCTTAATATTGCAACTCACGTCTGTTACCTTCGTTTAAGAGTTGAATATTTTCAGCTTCACGCTTTATTTATTTTTCATAATAGAACATGAAATGGCATTTCTGTTTCGTTTTTATTTCTTCGGTAAATGAAACAAAAACATTTTACGTATGTAGTACGTTAGGGAAGATTAATAATTATATTTTTCGGACAGAATATTAACATTGATATGGTGGGTACCTTTTTCTGTCAGTCAAGGCAGACAAGCTAAAGAAAAGTATGATTTATTTTATTGTTGTATATTCATAATATCTTTAAGCCTATTTTAAAACATTGGTTTATAAACAAAACCATTTTTTTATTGTGGCATGACATATTATGACAGCAACCCGGCTGCCCCTAATCTGGAGTGCGGTATAGCTTGTCTAACTATAAATGACGCGCCCCTCCACTTTATTAGTATATTTAAATGTGCGAATACAAATATTACGAACTATATTACTATACTTCATCAGCGTGCTCCTCCTTTTGTGTCTAACCAGCAACTGAATGACCAATTACAATTGTATTTTCGGTGTGTTGCATCCATATTTTATATTCGCACGTGTGACTTTACGTGAATCGACCACTGCTACAGATGATATTTTAAGAAGAGACGTAGATATGTTATACGCGCTCGAAAAAAGGCACGTTAAAACTAATAAGCAAACCTGAATTATGTGTCGCGATGCAGAGCAACATATATTTGTCTCTTTTTTCGCTCACAATAACTATCATTCCGTCCTACTTCCTACTATGCCTAGTCGTGGTTGATTGTTCAAACTGGTGCCATTTGCGAACGCTAAAACTCGTGTAGGTGACGTGTCTACCGTATTTAATATCATTAACTGCTACAGTTAAATAGCTAAAAGTTGTAGTTGCATCCACTAAGCCAGCCTAGTTGGAACCGGCATCTTTCAAGCTACTTAAGTCGTCACGGTCTGAGCACTTGAAAGTGGTGGTACTACCCCGGTAAGGCCATTAACCTGCCTGTCACTCTTAAGAAAATATTTACTGTTTTGATTTCCAGCATTGTAACATACCGCCATTGGTTCATTGTGACGTGACAATACCTAATTGTATGATGATGGGAATCCAAGAGTTCCTACGACTGAATTGAACTGGATAGACGAGAGAAATATTTGTTGCTAAAATTGTGCTTCGAATTTTGATAGTTTTTCATATTTTTTTTATTGTGACTTGACATATGATAGCACTCCGCTTGATGTTAAGCCGAAGTGTGGTCCATGAATGAATGTCACTGCTACTACAATTTAATAACTGCCACTATGCCGGCCTAGTTGGAACCGGCAACTTACAAGCTGATCCCGAAACGTGACTTCGGGATCAGCTTGTATCACTTCACGGTCTGTATACTTGTAAGTGGTGGTACTACCCCGGATCGGCAGACTGGGTACCACTGTCTACCACTCTTATACCAACAACATTTTAATAAAAAATGAAAAACAAACGTTTGAACGACATATAAAGTAGTGTAAATTGTTTTATGTGCTTGCAAGTGACTTATAGATAGATCTATATTGCTTTAGAAAACTATAAACTAGCACTTCCTGCACTATCACTACTAGTAAGTCGATAATAAATTGCCTAGTAACTTGCGCTGAACTGCACCAACTATCAATACATATAGACAACCGACTTCGCAGATAGTCTATTTCATATAACATTTTTTGTTTGCAAAAAAAGTTTTTATTCAATGTGTTGTATGTGACGTATATTCGAGTAAAACATTACTGTATACCTATACTCAAGTAGTATACAGACTCATTTTATATACTATGCAATGTATGTGCCGGACATTGAATACACTAGAACACACGACAGTATAGACTAAGTAGACGCTGTTCCTGGCGCGGCAATCATCATTATAGAATGTACAATAATAATACTCGTATTATGGTACGATACAAGAGTGCTCCTTAACAGGACAAAGAGAATAGAAGATGTGAATGAAGCGAGAGAGTTGTTTTAGATCATTGTTCCTAAAATCTTTTATTTTTGTTTTTGTATTCTCTAAATATAACCAACAAAAAGAAATAATCAATATTTTAATTTCAATATATTTTTTTAAGAAATATGGAAAGTGTTTTTTAAATATTTAATGTAGATATAATATATGTCTTATATAGACCAGCAACAACAAGAAAATTCCTTAATTTAAATGAAGTCACAAACCCACGCCCTATTTTCACGTCAATACTAAAACGATGCATTTTTTAATTTTCTAGCTTTGTTTTTTATCACGTAGCCTATCTATAATGTTTGCTAGTTTATGTAAAAATAAAAGGTTACCAGCAGTGCCGGGCGGGCAGACCTAGCTTCCGTCGGAAGTGCCGCGTCTTTGCTCGCGCCTTCCCCATCCGGGCAGTGGCATAACCTATGAGCTTTTAGGAATAAAACATATTTTCATTCATAAATAAACTAATATTACCTTGCGACTATAAAATCTTATAGCTATTTAGTATTTATTTGTAATGCAGATATACTCGTATATTATTATTATTCATACTATAAGATTAAATATTTAAAAATTAAATATTACTAATAAAGAAATCCAAACTAAGGCCAGGTTAAACCAGTAGATGCGACTGCTACTTCCAATTATACGACTATAGAGGTATTCGCCTTTATTCATGAACCGCACTCCAGCTAAACATAAGACCTAATATTTTTTAAAGAATTTTAAAATACAATCAAACAAATTGACACGCCTCTTTCCCATGGACAATGGAGCTCCACTTGCCACGATCCTGACACAACTCCCTCGCTTCCTCCACATCCACAATTCTCCTTATACAAGCTCTACGGTTATGGGCACTAGGCAACCCATCTTGAGGATGTCTTTGATTTGATCGGAAAACACCCTCCTGGGCCTGCTTTTTTTAACACATCCCTCCACATCAGATTTATAAATTGCTTTCGTCAATCTACTTTCACTCATCCTTTCTATGTGCCCAAACCATAAAATACAATGTAGTTGATAAAAAGAACAACATTTATAAATATTTAAAGGAATTGATTGCCCTTGATAAATGTGAGTGATATTGAACAGGATGTTTGAAAAAGGCTCCATCATTTTCCCTGTGTCCTGCCGAAGACACATCTGATTGATGACAGTTAACGACAGGCCTACAACATAACAACATTGTTTGCTAAATTACAAAACTATCGATCCATTAACAACGACAATAACACTAATGATATCACGAATTACGAGTACAACATTGACTCAAGTTATTTAAGATATACTATAGTTATCTTTTAGATATAGCAAATATAAATATAAATACCATGGTGCCAATGTACATTTGTTCTAAACATTTATGTACTAAGCTGTTAAACGTCTCTTAGAAACTAGGTGACCAAATTACAATATATTTAATAAACCTTGATTGCTACATTAATAAATATAAATACTATAATCTAATCATATAGTATTTTTTTTTACAATCCTTACTAAGTTTAGTGCTTGTATTATAGAAACAGGATAACCAAAGTACATATATTAAAAATACATTGGTGGGCGGTCTCAAACTCCTGCTCTTTGGTTAGCGTAACCTTTGCACTGCCACTACACCACAGTCTTATATTTACTTGTTATATTATTGTATATTAAATGATAAGGATTGACGAAAGGAATTTATAAATGTTATCATGTGGATGGATGCATTTAACAGAAAAGACCCAGGACGGTTCTTTTTCGACCAAATCGGAGACATCCTTAAGAAAACTGGGTTGCCTAGTGCCCATAACTGTATAGCTTGTATAAAGGGAATTGAGGGATGTGAGGGAAGCAAAGGAATTGTGTCAGGATAGTAGCGTGGCATTTCATTTATTCCACATGGCGTCTCTGTCCATCCATGTGGGATAAATGCGTAACAATTTGTTTGATTGGTACACATTCGTTTTTTTATTGTAGCTTATTATTTGTGGCAAGTTTTTATTGGCTTCAGTTATGTTAGATATAAGGCGCCTAAACATAATAAAGGAAAATAAAATATTACAAAGGAACAAATTAAAGTACATAAATCATGGGAGAGAGGGGAAAGCACAAAAATTCAGGTATATAAATACAATTTATGTTAATAGCAATATTAGGCAGGCGTAAATTTTATTACATTATAAATAAAAAGAAAATGTCAAACACAAGACACATTAATTTGATTTTGGAAACAATTCCAGTTATGACGTCATAACGAACAGCCTGTGAACCTTTCATTAAATGAATAATATTTCGACTGTCATTTCTTTTTTTTTTCAGCATTATCATTAATGAAATTTTTCTGTTTAATTTTACGTTGGAAATTGAACCGTATATTCAAGGTATTATGACTCATCATAGGTTTTAAAGCTTAATTGAGTACAACGTAATGAAACCTTTTGTTAGACATGTAATGGGATCTTTTTTAATTTTTTTACTCTTTTTCTTATTGGAGAATTGGAGTATGATGTGATATTTATTTCACTCAACTTTAAATGGATGTAGAGTTGCATTTTGTGACCAGAAAGACATGGTTTCGGTTATCCAATTACTTACAAGTATTGTATAGACTCAGTATATGATCCCGGCTAATGTTAAGCGGGTGTGCGTTCCATGAATAAAGTCGACTGCTACTACAGTTATAAATCTATAAATAGCATTCGCAACCACTACATTTACAAACCGGTACATTTTTAACTGATCCCAAACGCGACTGAGTCGCTTCATGTTCCGTACACTTGAAAGTAGTGGACAACCCCAAGTCGGCAGACTGGGCTAACAACCAACAACAACTGACTGCCTCTTAAATAGATAGAAACTATGCTAAATTCACAATAAACGAATAAACTAAAAAATCATGTAACTCCGAGTTCGCGTATGTGGAGGTATCGTAAGTCGGAGTATTATACTGTACTTAAACTACTTTTGAGGGAAACTCCTATTAAGGGAATCTTTTGGCCGGCATGGTGACGTCATTTTTGGACTTTCCTTTCTTGTCATTGAGGCTCGACGTATGACAGCACCCCGTTTAATGTTAAACTGGAGTGCGTTATAATAGTATACTACAGTTATACTATTATAACTGCAAGTAGCAGTCACATACACCACGTTGGCCTAGCCTTAATAATAAAGCACGATTATTCTCGCTTATACTTATAAATTGTTGTATTTTTTTTTTAATCAGTATCAAATATCAGAGCGACACTTACTAAGCCTCTTATTGTTAAGTAGGGACACAGGAAAAAGTTGGAAATCTACTTTTCTTTATCATGCCAGGGACAGGCGTTACTTTTCCCAAAGAAGTACTTTTGTAATCATTCGTATCCCCACGTAGTACACTTCTAAGTAAAGGATCTTGTTTACGAAAAAATCCGTCATGTAAGTAGTAAGTAACGTTCGGTTTTTTGTTATAAATACTTCAGCATATTAAACAGGGACCCGATTCTCTGTTTTTATTGTGACTCGACATTTGACAGCACCCCGATTAATGTTAAGCTGAAGTGTGGTCCAGGAATAGATGTCACTCCTACTACAATTTAATAACTGTTAGTAGCAATCACATCCATTTTGCCGGCCTATTTGGAACTGTCAACTTACAACCTGATCCCGAAACGCGACCAAATCACTTCACGGTCTGTATACTTGTAAGTGGTGGTACTACCCCAGATCTACAGCATGGGTACCACTGCCTACCACTCTTTAAAAATTATGGCGACGAAAAGCAGTAGCTATAAAACAAATATTTGATCCGACCGGAATCAAACCCGAGACTTTATGCGTGACCAACTGATGTGCAAAATAAATCGTCCAATGACATCTGACCTCGGGTTACCTATTGATAAGCAAGGAGAAGCCCAAAAGCGTCGAAGAATACCAAAAACTCAATTAGTAACATTATTTACTTTTTTACGTAATACATTTTTTGTTATTCAGACGCAACATCTGACTGACCTTGACTAGCCAAGAGCGCCATTTTATTTCAGAACTTTTCTGTTTGACTGCTGATTAGATTAACAAATGCGGATGTTACCCCTAACTGAAAAGACGAGGTAACAGCAAGGTTAAAAACTCGTCCTCACAAGACTCAATTACATACCAAAAAAACTCAGTACTTTTACCTTATTTTTATCTAACTTTTACAGTAACAGCCGGTTGCACCAAAAAAGTTTCAATTTACGAATTTAGTTTTACTTTATACTTATTCTATTACGTTTGCTATTACGAAATTTTATATCGAAACTACCATTTATATATGTTTTTATCATTAGAAATAACAAAAGTAGTACATAGAAACTCAAAATGAATGATGTCCTTTAGCTCTGTATAAAATATTCGTTAAACGTAAATGTATAATGTGGTGCAACCCATTTTTCTTTTTTCTTCTACTTATACGATACTTTTTACAAATTCGTAAATTATAATTTTTGGTACAACCGGCTGTAAGAGAATGTTTGGTTTGTAAATAATAATACCTACAGGCATTAGGCCGCCTTTTGTAAATATAGTTCAATAAAGATTTAAATAAAATAAAGATAAATATTTGGGTAACAGAAATAACATTTGTTGTATAAGTTGTGTCAGGATCGTGAGAAGTAGCGCTTCTTTGTCCCTGTGAAAATTAAGGCGTGAAAATTTGATCGATTGATTTAATTATTTTTCAACAATAAAGTTAACAGCATTGTTATTTGTTATGTCACGTAATATAGCGTTTAATCTTAATCAATCTCAATTTTATTGACGGTGCTACAATTTAACGTATCTACTTAAATAATAAAGCCATTTACTCAACTAAAACGCCCACTCGTTTATTTAATTTCATCGTGTCAGGTTGAGAGTTGGGGGGCTCTATTCTAAACTGTCAATCTAACTTTTATATTTATTGAGTTTTATATTATGGACTTTTGCTGCGTACTATCGCTTTCATTTTGACTATTTAACCAGACTCCCAGCGACTACTATGCTTTGAATAATCTAAATTATTTATTTTACTTTATTTTTCTTTCAAAATCACTTCATTCCGCATATCTTACATTAGTTATTAAAAAGAAAAGTTTTTTGGTTGTACAACGTTCCTATTAAATATAGTAAAAGGGTAGTATTTTTTTTTTTTTCAAATTGTTTTATAATTTTAAGAGTAAGCCTCCAGGTTCCAGCATTAATAATAATGAATTGACCTGAATAATATAATTAAGACAGAAAGCTGTTAATTATTCTATTTTTAATTTTATTATTAGTATTTATTTAATTCCTATATACTTCCTGCTTTATTAACAGGCAATTATTGTGATATCATTACCCATTTTATATTTGGCGGCTCAAGTGAACTCAAAATGACAGCAAACTAAAGTGGAACTGAGCTGGTTATCTCTGCCGCATGTCATGCATTATGAGCGAAGTCTACTACTGAGTGGACTCAGGACCTAAACTGAGATAGCGAAATGAGATAGACTCCTACAATAGTTCGATGCGTGAGATCCCAGTGTCGTAAAAGAGATTGACAATAATGATAATATTATTTGCAACACCAGGAGAGCTTATAACCTATTAAAAACTTAAGAAACAAGACGTCGACAAATTCTCGAAAACTTTTAGTTAAAACTTTCAATTGTTATTTGCAATTTTTAAGTCCCCTTATGTTATATGCAGAGCATAGGATTCAAAAACTGAGGCGCAGTTAAGTATTTCTCATATAGAGTATAAATCACTCAGTAGCGTATTATTGAGTATGATCTGTGAGCACTAGTATAAACAGTACAGTTATCGTGATTTAATTAATAATATTTTCTTAGATTTTGCGCGAACATTTGGAACGAATGGAACGATATTCTGACCTCACGTGGGATCGTGCGGTCGATCTTCACCTTGAAATAATAATAAAATTTAACAAATATTATTAATGAATTAAACAAATTTTATGCGGCTTACTATCGCGTTTATTTTGGTTTTGATTTTACAATTTTTTATTATTCCGACGTTTCGAGAGCTTTGCAGCCATCGTGGTCACGGAGAGAGGGGACTTTATGCATGACAAACTGATGTGCTAAAAGGTTGGTGTGCTAAAAAATAGGCACGCCTGTCGTCTATAAATAGTTATACAGATTAAAAAGTACGAATTCCTCAAATCATCTGCGCGCTCTATTAAATCTGTACTCTAAGATTTCTTAACTCGAAAGTTTGTCTCTTTCTAGCGAAGTTATAATGCACCTTTAGTGGAAGTTTGGAAAATGTGAAGACATTTTCATAACCTTAAAGCTTATTGGAATTCGTCTGCAATATGATTATTATACCAAGTTTTACTTAATAACTTTCTATATTATGTCCCTGAGGGTGATTGGCTATCGTACTTACAACTTGGACTTTAGATCTCATCTCACTATGACAACTCTATCCGTCCTTTATAGCCTATACCACGCAAAATATTCTAGGAAGCTTTTCCTACCTTGTCTTCATACTTTTTTTTACACACCGGTCGTGGAAAGCATCCGCATTCTGTCGACCTAATGAACCGCCACACTAAGCGTCGTTTCTTTGTCAAATAATCTACAAGTGGAATCCCTTGCCATACCAGCCAATATGTTCTCCTCATCCCATAACTAACCGTAAAACCTGAAAATGCACATCGGGCCGGCATAGTGACGGCGCGAAAGACCGTTAGTTAGTTAGTTATCAGCGGGCTCGTTTCCGCACTTGAAGTCCTCTTCGGTATCTTTGTGTGTTCTTCAACGGTTCTCCTTCAGCGGAGCCACCCGATCTTCTCCAGGAAGGCCAGAAGACCCTTCTCGTTCCTGCAGACCTCCGGAAGCGTCCTCGCGCGAAAGACCGTATATTAAGTCGATTTTTTCAGTAGTTGGCAGTTTTGAACTTCCTCTTGCTTGCCTAAGTCAGATGTTATTACAGGATAAGAAAACCATATACAGGCCGTGAAGTGACATAGGCGCGTTTCGGAATCAGCTTGTAAGTTGCCGGTTTCAACTAGGCCGGCATAGCGGATGCGACTGCTACTAACAAATATTTAACTGTATCATCTTATCAGTCACCTTCATTCAAGGCCGCGCTGCAGCTTATCATCAGGCAGGGTTCTATCATTATATCGAACCAATAAAAAAAGACATGGACGGGTAAGATGTTCCACTAGTTTATTCTTCGACAGAGAAAGGAAGCAAATTCTGAAGTTCTAAATTGAGTAAGAAGTTATAAAGATGCTCAGCTGTTTTCTTTACTAATTCAGTATTCTTTCACATTCATAAAGATATTCTTTAAGCTATATTTTATAATCTAGGTAATGATTATAAAATATAGTTTAAAGAATTTTATATAAATATTTTAAATATATAGCGTATGTATAATACTCGTAGTATATAAATTAATAAATATTTTTTATGTATTATATTTAATTATAAATGTAGGTTTATTTGGTAATTATGATATTGTGTACTACTCTCAACATTAATATTACATCAGTTTTATATTTCACCCAAAGGTGGCCTTTTGGTGGCCCAAAGGTGGACTATCTTAAGTTTAATTTTTAGTGCATTTTGTTACACAATAAAGTATTAAATAAATAAAAGAAAAATAAGCTGCAATAAATTACTCAAGTATTATTTGAACTATATTGTATCAGTGAAGCGAATATGATCGATAGCTGGAGACACAGGTATGAAGAACAGATAGTCATCAATCAAACATGTCCTTCAGACTGACTCTAACCCGACGTTGTTTACTATTTACTCAATTTTTCTTTTTTTTTATTGTGCCTCGACCTCTGACCTCGATCCGCCTGATGATAAGCGAGAGAAGGACCAAGAGTGACGACGACTAAAAAAACCGGATCAGAAAGCCGTGTGTTTCAGTCGCCGTCACTATGCCGGCCAAAGAAAATTATTATTGAAGCTTGACATATACCGGAGACTAATCCACTATGCTATATTTTTGAGACTTCAGTCATGAAAGTGGTGGTACTTCCGTGGATCGAAACACTGGGTAGGGGCCTCCTTTCACGCTGAGATTGGTATCGAAACGTGTATCATTGATTCCGTATCATGACACTATTCTTAACGTGTAAACGATGTATTTTCGTAATTTTTTTGCGAACATTGATTAATGAATTAAACAAAGGACATCATTCATTTTGGGCTTTTATGTACTACTTTTGTAATGCCCAATGATGAAAAAATATTTCAATGGTAGTATCGATACTTGTACTAAAAAAACTAATAATATTTTTGCTTTTAGTTGCTGTGCGATTGAGTTATTTGGAAAATAAGATATGGATCTTATATTATCTGGCAATTAACGCCATATTTGTTCTGCTTTGAACTCTCATAATAATAGTTTGATCATTTTGCACACCTAATCTATGCAAAATAAAGGATAAATTCCAATAACATTGTAATCTTCGTTCATTAAAATATTTTAAAATGCATGATATTAAACTGTTAATACAATTAAGCCCACGTCCCCATACAAAATGAATGATGTCCTTTTATGCGGCTTACTATCGCGTTCATTTAGGTTATTGATTTTACAATTATTGATTAATATTATTCCGACGTTTCGAGAGCTTTGCAGCCATCGTAGCCACGTGTAAGCGATGGTTACAAACAGGGCCGTCTTTACCCGGGGGTTCAAGGGGTGCAGTGCACCCGGGCGCAGAGTCCTAGGGGGCGCATGCCGACCGCCATAAATGTCGATAGGTACCTACTACACTGAGACCACGCGAGCGGAGTCTTGACTTTCGCACCCCGGCGCTGAGTATGCTTAAGACGGCCCTGGTTACAAAGTATCAAGGTATCAGATACAGCGGTATCGGTTTTCGACGACAGGCATGGATGAACGGTTTAGCGACTGGTTTGTTGCGCGTAAAGTCCCGGGTTCGATCCCCGGTCGGAGCAAATATTTGTTTCATAGCTTTTATTTGTAATATTTAATAATATTAAATATTGCAAATATTTGTTATTAAAAAAAAAGAGATGGATATTTGCTTCGGGTCTGGTTATCAAAGAGTGGTAGGCAGTGGTACCCAGTCTGCCGACCTAGGGTAGTACCACCACTTACAAGTATACAGACCGTGAAGTGATTTGGTCACGTTTCGGGATCAGCTTGTAAGTTGCCGGTTCCATCTAGGCCGGCATAGTGGATGTGATTGCTACTCACAGTTATTGAATTGTAGTAGCAGTGACATTCATTCATGGACCACACTTTGGCTTAACATCAAGCGGGGTGCTGTCATATGTCGAGTCACAATAAAAAAAATTAAAAAAAGGCTTGAGACGGCGACGCGGTATCATGCAACATCTTTATTAGACAAATATCTTTATCTTTATATTCTTTTAAACAAACAGTAAAAGTAACACCAAGAGCTATTAATACTGCTGGAGGTATCTCAGACGGGTTATAGGTATCCATGATATCGAAAGACTAGATTTTATATCGCGAGACAAAAATCAACGTGATGTATGGATAGCGCGTCTGATACAAAATTCCGCGTGAAAGGGGCCTTAAATGGCCAACTGCCTGCCTCTCTTAATTGTTATAAAAATAGTATTGGAGAGCCTGTGTAAGTTATAGGCCATTATTTAGTCGAGATTTTTAATTATTGCTCGAATGGAGGTAAGTCTTATTACAGTTAAATAACTGTAAGCAGCTATCGCATTCACTATGCCGGCCTAGATTGTTCGTGATTTTTCCAACAAAGAAAAGAATAAATTAGTTTAATCTAAGTGTGAGTTATATTTATTTTGTTTGATTGCAGAAATTATTTTTTACATTCGGAACTAGATGTATACTTGGAATTCATTCGAATTTAATAAAATATATCTTTCTATATGGTATTATGTTTGTTTATAAATATGTTTTTAAATGCAATACACCGAAAAATGGGCAAAATAGAGAGGTAGTTGCTAACACTCTCTGATTTTGCCTCAAAGTCTCATTTTTGGTCTTATTTTTTAGCTCATTCTTCATTCTAGGAATTTTATTCCTTAACCTCTTCTTAATATGTCTTACTTTCCAACGAACACGTTTTGTAGGTTTGATGCGAACAGATTTAATAGTAGTATGTCTTATTGTTACATTTTTGGCGATTCTCCTATAAGAAACATTTGTATCTAAGTTACTCCAGTAGTGTCTCATGCCATTTTTGTCTAAAAAAACACGGTCATTTCTGTCATATCTCCTAAGGCTTGGATTGTAATTGGTGGTTTTATGAATAGTAGGTTGTAATATCTTGTATGTACTGTTGTTTAAAGACACTGAGCCGATTTCTTGAAAGTCAGTGTGTGAAGGTATATTTAATGAAGATATCTGAAAAAGACAAGTTTTTTTTATAATGATTAAATTAAAAACAGACCTATGATTTTTCTTTTAGCTCCACAACACTATTTAAGCTACCTATACCAAGAGTTAAGCTACCTATAAAAACTCCACATCATTGTTTTTTTAATATCTATATTAGTAAGTAATACATTCGCAACTTAAAAATATAAATAAATAATAATATAGATGTAAAAAAAGTAAAAGCTGACAAGAAAAAGTTACACAAATATGTTTATGTAAATTAACAACTTAAATTACCTCAAATGTAAAAATACATATAAAAATAATTACAAGAAACATTTAAAAAGAACCCAAATGAATATTAACTGATCTAAACAAAAACAACCAAAATTTAATTTAAATCTAATCAAATTGACGCCTCAATTCCCACATTATATCAATTTAATATTAATTGGCGTAACAAAATCAATTTTCTTTGTTACGTAATACTGTTTGTTGTTCAGTTTTGATTTTAATATTGAGTATAGTTATAATGTTTTATAACTATACTTTAAAGCAAACAATAATTAGAAATATTGTAAACAAATATTACTTTAAAAAATAAACCTATGGGTGTTAGTTATTATCCTTCACATATAGACAGAGTTGTTACACACCCGCATGCACGTTACCATCACTGTATTTGAGCATCGCGGACTGTAGAAGACTGAGTTACAGAAGAACTGTTTAATGTGGGTGGAATGCCTATCCTGTAAGAAGTACCAAAACTATTCCAGAATTATACCAAAATTATCCAGAAAGGGAGAACTCCGGAAACGTGACGCAAAAACTTCGTAGTTTTATTCAACATAAAGAAAACCAAATTTTGCTTCTCAATTATAGACCCATCTTGCATCTAAGTACTTATTATCTCGTATAATAAGCTGTTTTTATACTAGCGCGTTTATTTTGGTTTTGATTTTACAATTGTTTATTATTCCGACGTTTTTTAGTAGTCTCTCCGTGGCCACGATGGCTGCAAAGCTCTTAAAACGTTGGAACAATAAAAAATGTAAAATCGAAACCAAAATAAAGACGATAGTAAGCCGCATAGAATTTGTTTAATTCATTAATCAATGTTCGCGCAAAATCTAAGAAAATGCTGTGTTTCTATACTTCTTCGTGTAAACATTTATCAACTTTCAGCCACCGTGGACCACATACACACCGTGCCGCAGATTATGCAGAACATTGCGGAGTATAATATGCCTCTGTATAGCATTTGACCGGGCATAGGGATTTCCCGCAACCGTGAACTGATCGGATTTTTATGTCGTCGGCGCTCTTAAACTCGCCCTTGCTTACCGTTAGGCATCTGAGGTGAGATGACGAGTCTTTACAAAAATAAACGAGAAATCCTTTGAATCCATCGTGACCTGGGCTGTAATGGAATCCCTGCAGCGGTGCTAAATTAACTGTCGGTAGGTTCGAGGTACTGAGATATTTATACTAATATTAAATTATAATTTATTTATAAAGAGTCTTAATTAAGTATAAATTTATTGCGGAGACCGCGGTATGAACTGAACTCAATCACAGCGAAAATAACAAGAGAGGCGGTAGCACTACGAAGGGTTATTCCAAAACAATGGAGGAAAAATATTACAAGCGTGCGAACCCGTCGTGTTTCGGCATCAGCTTGTAAGTTGCCGGTTCGAAATGGTTATTTAACTGTAGTAGCAGTCACCGCACTCCATACGGGGTGCTGTCATATGTCAAGCTTTAATAAAAATTGATAAATAATAAAGTAAGTATATAATTAAGCCGCGATAGTAAGCCGCATAAAATTTGTTTAATTCTTTAATCGATGTTCTGGCAAAATCTAAGAAAATATTAAATAGTATATAAAATATATTTTTTTACAATATTTAGATATTTAAAAAAACTATTGTAGGTAGGCATAATTGATAGACATGTAAGTAGGTGTATGTATGTATATCTAAATAATTACATGATTATAAGAATCACTAATTAGACTAAATTTAATTACGAACGAACAAAGCTATCATGTTCAAACATCATTTTAATTATCGAAAGCTTTATAATAGATAATTATACAATACAATATATAATTGAGAATCAAACGAACTTACCTGTAAGTGAAGTTCGATGATAATTGTACGAACTTCCTTAGTGCTCCGCCGATTGTTCCGTATTTAAACAAAGTAGTATTCGCATTCGATGGCTACTCTCACACGTTTAATAGTAATCAGTTTTTTTTTTTTTTTTTTTTTTTTGGATGAATGTACGGTTGTCCAAGCCTCGATTTCTTTAAGACAACATTCTGTTTATAGTGTTCCTGTGCTTACAAACCTGAAACTCACCTACCTATTTACATGTAGAGGTGGGAGGGTGTGGCTTTCACAATCGGCGGAGCACTAAGGAAGTTCGTACAATTATCATCGAACTTCACTTACAGGTAAGTTCGTTTGATTCTCAATTGTACTTCAATTCCTTAGTGCTCCGCCGATTGTTCCGTATTTAAACAAAGTAGATATTTAAAGGTTGAAGGTTTGTGGACTGAAATGGAAGTATCACCAGACATTTGGATGATCAGAACTCCTCAATCACATTAACTTAGTTCTATAACAATTATTTCTTAAATTTATATAATTATGCGTCCTCTAAGTCATTACAGTGATCTAGTACAAGTAATAAATATATATATAATATATATATTTTTTTTTTTAAATCAATTTTTGCAAAAGTGTTGGATTTTTCGGACCATCCAACAGTTCTACGAATAGTGTCAATATTCTCTCCTAATGTTTAAATAGTAGATGTTGACAAATGACCATTACTATGATTTTCAAGTGTATGTCATAGATATCAAGATATAAAGTGTATCTTTATTTTAATTGCTTAAAGTTTGTTAACGAACAAGATTTTTTTTTTTTATTTTTTTATTTATATAACTGAAAGAGTTTTGTGCAGGGCAGATAAACTCTCTTTTACAAAAGATATTTTAGGATTTATACAATAGAGGCAATAATAAAGTTGGTTGTGTACGACCTGGCCCTAGGTTTATTGAAATTTATTATTTATATTTTAACTTGCAATATTTTAAATAATCATATTATTATATTTAATTAAAGATGAGGATTATCCTTTATGAGCGGTGACAAAAGCTAACAATGTTATCACATTGGATAACAAATTAAGTGAAATATTTTCATTTGGATATAATTTATATAATAATTCTTAACAAACATTGGGTTCTTAAATCATATTTTCGAGTTTGTGGGCGAAACCTAAAAATCTCTTAGATAGTATCTTAACACAAATGTCAGTGGTAAGTTCATTTGGTAAATGAGGGCTATTGCTGAATATACCAATTTACTGAATTATAACTATAGCCTTTATTAGAAGTATTAGAAAAAGGTTAATAAATAAGAATAAATAAGAGAAATCTTATCTATCTGTGAAGTGTAATGTATCTGTATATTTGTGATACTATTTTTTTTACTATTACAATAATCTACAATTAGGTATGTATTACATTGCTTCAAAATGTTATTGACAATGAAGCACCTGCACTTACAGGCAATGGTTGCAATGGTCAATATGAGCCAACTATAATTACCCTAGCTGCCTTGTTACAAAATTTAGAAAAGCTTTATTATAATTGAAAAGGGTGGAAAACGAATGATATTTGTAAAAAGTCCTGTATGGAAAACGTCCATGAGATTGTGAAAGAATCTCTTGCGATAGCATAGTGGTCTGGTCGCCAACAAATATATAACTTACACTTATGATTATGTGTAGAGGCAAACAAATCTTTTTTAGAAATACCAAAACCTGAAATAATCGTATAAAGGGCATATTTTGCCGTTTTTCACTAGGTTCTATTGTTAAACTGTCTTGAAGCAGTGTCAACTGATTTTATTTGAAGCAGTATTGTTTTTGATGGTATATAATCTGTCTATACGCACATACTTGCATGCTTACACCACTGCTAAATTAGTTTAGCTAGACTATCAAGATGTGGTGTTGTTAATTCTTAACATGATAAAGCAGTTACCTACTTTTATTACATGTAAATGATTTTAAAGCAAAAAGACAGCCAGTAAATTTAGGTAATTATTGTGTTCATTTATTTATTTATCAATCTTACCGAACCCTATTAGTGGTACAACATAACCGCAATTTAACAATAATGCATCTGCATAAATTACTTATTTTGGCTGATTAATTGATTCTTATGAAAGTGAAACAAATTATTTTGTCAACAGGATAGTTAATTATTGGCACCTTGTGATATTGGTACTTGGCTATTATATCTATTATTATTTAATGCATTTCCATAGTTCAAGTTGTTTTGTATGCGCATCAGCTATATTATGTTACACCTGAAGTCCTGGACATTCTGCATATAGCATGCCTGTAATAGTGGCCAACTTTGAATAGGACGTGTTTTGTTCCAACTGTCATGTTTTCAGAACCTATTCTCATTCATTATGCTTGTGGAATTAATTTACTTTTAGTTGTGTTTATAATAAAATATAAACTTACCAATATATAAGTCTCCTTTGTGGCCATTAGACATGATTATTATGTCTTTATCTAAACATTTAAATATACTAATGAAGTATAATTCCTGTTTTTATTATATTTATGTATGGGTGTCAAAATCATCTTTAATATCAATATTGGTCATGTAAAAAAATCCAGAGCAGTTATTAATAATTTAAGAGCAGTACGTATTTCCTCAATTTTAAAAGATGTTAATTTTTTAGGATTAAAAATAAAACTTTTATTTTTTATATGTATTATTTTGGAGACAATAAAGTGGGGATATAAATTAATTGGACTCTGGTGAGCTCAAGATAAATAGCACCTTTACATAACAGTTCATTTATTGAACTATTAAAGTCAGCAATTTCTTCCTTAGAAATTAGGCAACCTGACCAATTGGAACCTGACTTATTGTACAGGTATTAGATTTATACAGGTATTATATTAAATGGAATATTGTGTCCCAGATCCATGAAAAATAAATAAATATGTCAGAGGGTACCTTGTAAAAATATTGTAATCGTCTGTTGACGCTGTTTGTTGTTGCCTTTCATAACAGCATATTGGTAGCAACCACCTTCTCACATAGTCTTCCGAGGGAGTCCCCAGTAGTTTAAAGGATTTTATTTATTTAAAAAATCAGTGGTCGAACTTGCTGCGGCTTTACTATTTCCCATTTTATCACCAAAAGTCCAAAGTTGACTTCAAAAAGGGATATTTCAGGAGTTGAGTCCTGTGCTGCATCTCTGGCAACTTCACCTGAACTAGCCTGAGGCTAAAAACCTTCTTAAAGAGAAGTTCATTGAAATAAGTTTTTCAGTATCTTTCTGACATTCTGAACATTTTTATATTAATAAATGGCGGTATTGATATATCTATATAACACCGTATAATTTTATTCTTAATACTGTGATTTACTGTATTTGCATGGCATGGCAAAATAGTGAATACTTTTTGTTTTATCCCTCTTCAGAGAGGGTTTATTGATTGCATATGTGACCTCAGGGTTTATTTTGCAAGGGTTAACCATTGTGTTAAATACATTTTCCCTCTCTCTTTTTTTTTTTTTTTTTACACCAGACTAACTTTTTGACCAACGGTCTGTGGGTTCTAGTTGTGTATGGCTGGTTCTGGCACTCACGTTCTTTGGTATGGCCTAGAGCAGTGTTTCCCAAAGTGGGGCCCACGCCTTACAGGGCAATTCGATAGTTAAGGAGGGTAATTTCAAAATGGATTAGACACGACTTCAACCCTTCTGTTTTGGGTTATTTATATGCAATGCTAGATATCGGTGACCAATTTATCAAAAAAGGCAATTTTTTTTTTTTTTTTAAAATATTGTAATCATTTATATTTATTAAGGGTAAAAAACATTTTTTAAAGGTTGGGAAACACTGGTCTAGAGTGACTAATAAAACAAGGTCAAGAGTTTATTGACCTCGAATCTTTATTGAGTTGGTGCTTAAAAGCATAAACCCTGGGTAAAAATGTTGTAACCTGAATTAGGATTCTCATTATATATAGTACATTTTTCTAATAAAAATCATACACATCAATATATGGACGACGTAGGTTCACCCATGCTCAAGAGGTAATAATATTGGATTGTGACGATGTAATTCCTCGAAATACATTCAAGCACAATAATAAAATAAATTGCGACGTTGCAGTTCTTCAAACTACACTCAAGCACAATAATAAAATAAATTGTGACGTTGCAGTTCTTCAAACTACACTCAAGCACAGTTATAGTTAGTTGTCACATTATAGTTTTTCAAACTACCATCAATAACAGTAATTATAAATTGTGGCATTGCAGTTTTTCAAACTACACTCAATCACAATAATAATTCATAAATATTGAACGTTATAGTCTCACGAAGTATTAAAACATTTTGGTTGCAACAAATCCACTTATGTAAAAAAATCCAGTATCGGTATTTACCTGAATCGTTTTGTTCATGCAGGTAAAACGAACAAACGTTGAGGGCGACCGTGATGGCGTCGTATTCGTGGAGCTCCGTTTCTCCAACCATCTTATTTTCTACGGTATTTGTCAATTTGCTTGTTCGTTTTCAGCTTCTTCTCGTTGCCTTTTACCCATTTAGAGTAAGATTGTATAATTATTTACACTAAAATTTACAATAAAATGCGGACAACCGATAGACACGTGCATCTGGTAGCACACACGAAATACGGAATGTTGTCTTAAAGAAATCGAGGCTTGGACAACCGTACATTCATCCAAAAAAAAAAAAAAAAAAAAAAAACTGATTACTATTAAACGTGTGAGAGTAGCCATCGAATGCGAATACTACTTTGTTTAAATACGGAACAATCGGCGGAGCACTAAGGAATTGAAGTACAATAGATGTTTATGTTTTGCTCTGACGTTAATTAAAGGCGACTGCCAGCTCAAGAAGGCGCGTCTCACAAGATCACAGTGGCAGGCAGACTCTGATACATGCTACCCCACCAACCTACTCGCTAACTTTAATTACGTATAACATATCTAGGACAAAAGCGAATATTTACTTACAAGAAATGTGTACAAAGATATTGTGCCGACCTTAAAAAGGTCGCACTAAAATTATTTTAATTCATTTTCATTAAAAACAAAATGTCATTTTCAAACTCATTTATTTTTTGTTTTTGATATTCTATTTTTATGTCAAATAAATTAGTCTTCTTTACAATTTCAACGGGTGCGTTTCATTTCACAACGTCCTCGAGCACGTAGCGTCAAATTTTGTTTTTAATAAAAATGAATTAAAATAATTTTAGTGCGTCCTTTTTAAGGTCGGCACAATAGGATGATGAGATGATATTTGTGTTTTTATTACAATACATATTATTTTCATAAATTTAAGATTTTTTCAAATAGTGGTAAGCAGTGGTGCCCAGTCTGCCAATCCGGGATAGTACCACCACTACAAGTATACAGACCACGATGTTACTTAGTTGCGTTACAAGATCAGCTTTCACCCGGTTCCAACTGAACGCATAGTACATGTGACTGATACAGGTAATTACTTGTAGTAGCAGTCACCTCCATTCATGGACCGCACTCCAGCTTATCATCGTGCGCGGTGCTGTCATATGTCGAGTGACAATAAAGAATATATTACTTTTCTATATTCTATGTAATCATCGATCTATGTAATATAATTTATTTCGACAAATAAATAAAAATTAACATAGAATTTTCTTAGATTTTTCGCGAACATAAAAAAAAGCATTGTCATTTCAACACATTTATTCTTTTGTTTTTATTCTATTTATGTCAAATAGAACAGTCTTCTTTACGATTTCAACTTAAGCGTTTCATTTTTCACGCACTTGATCACGTAGCGTCAAACTGTACATTGTTTCCAAAACTACCCCGTTTTATGTTTTGATTTTGTTTTATTGTTCCTGGTTTAATTCATTAGCGAAAAATAAACAGGATAGTAAGCCGCATAAAATTTGTTTAATTTATTACCATCTACTTGTCAGTCCTGTAATTTCGCTGCAAGTTCAGTTCAGATGCTGAAAGTGCAATCCAAAATGGGTGAGCTGTCACCAACCGGCAGATAAATCACTTGCGCGACAATTTATAATGCTTCCAAGATATAGATTCAATTATTACACTGACGTTAATAGCATTTGCAGATTCTCGATACCAATGTAGGTTACTCCACTTCTAACCAATTGCCACCTCTCTACATGCAATATCTGTCTACGTGACTGCTAGTACTTATAGGTAGGATTCATAGGTAAAATATAAGGATATTTGATTTATGTGAATACTTACATGTATTTATTAATGTGGCTTAACTTATGACAACAAAAGGTGCGGTCTATAAATAAAAGTTGACGCCACTACAGAAAAAAAATGCAAGTACTATTGTAATGGCTGAAATATACAAAATCTTGGCCTATTGAAAATGTCATATAAAAAAGATTGTACGTCATTTCTTTTTCTCTGAATATATCAACTACGAAAGCACGTCGCATTTTATTCAATCCAATGAATATTTCAATTTATACATAACAACTATGCTATTAGAATAAGAATAGGACGGGCTGTTGACTAACTTCACTTGACTGATTCAAAGGTGTCTTTTTCTTGACGGTCCGCAAAGAAAAAGACACCATTCCAAAGTGAAGTTGGAGAGTAATACCGCGTTCTCACCGGGCGATTTCAGTTGATCAATATTTGTCGTTTAACAAAAATTCGAAAGCAGATATAGACGGTAGCGTTCTCACGATTCAATAATAATCGACGTTTTTTTTTAATCAATTTTATTAGGGGAATTACGCACATAAAATAGCGATGCCTTTTCCATTATAAACTAAACCTAGACTATTTACAAATACAAGCTCTAATAATCGACTTAATATTCATGACCGACAATGGCGGATAATGAAGAAATTAGGAAGTGTATATTGCTTATTTGTGATGGTTTAGCATTTTTTTCGTGGATTCCATAATTTATAAAAACAAAAAACTGGTGAAACGGAGGAAAACTATACACATTCGCGCCGATCATTGTCATCATTCGATGAATTACTCGCGTGGTTTATCTTCATCTTCATATTTACTTGACAATGTTTTAACATTGAACCATATATTTTTACTTTGACACTGGCAAGTTAAATACTAAAGCCATAAACAAGAAGAAAGAAAAAATTAATGACAGTTGAGTCAACAAAAGTTGAAAAGTCTTTAACTTTTGTTGAATAGATATTTGTTGCTTCAATTTGGTTGAAAGTCTGTTCAGACGGTTCAAATCTCGAACGATTTCGCAGTTGATCAACTCAAATCGCCTCGTGAGAACGCCCCATTAGACGTCACAAAATGGCGCCGATTCCGATTTTAATCGCATTATAAGCTTTTCACTAAATAACAATTTCGGTCCCAAGTACATATCACAACATATTTGAAGGTCTGAATTGGGTTTAAAAAAGGTTGCAACTAGGCCGGCATAGTGGATGATACTTAAATGCATTGAACTGCTGCTGCTGCTACTGCAGTCACATCCATTAATATGGGGCCACAATAAAAAAGCGGTTTTATTTAAGGATACGATTATGTTAACCAATAGAAAAACTTTCCTTACTTTTAGCATTGTTGATCATAGTTGTTGATTAATTTAGAGAACTATTTAATTATGGATACAAAACCCAAGAAACATTTCTTATATCTGTATGAGCTTGTATTTGTAAATAGACTAGGTTTGGTTTATAATTGGAATTACATCGCCATTTTATGTGCGTAATTCCCCTAATAAAAAAATATTTATAAAAAACTGAGCATCACAATTGCGCCGCGCCATCTATGAAATAATTTAAGAACTTCTTGCAACGGACATTAAATCAAGAAAGCGTTACAATGCCAGCGCCATCTAGTATCGAATATTCTTATTATTTTCCATAAAAACTGACTAGATGTCTCTACTATACTACTAAAAATGGGACTAATTTAAAGATGCTGGTTTTATTGCTTATATGTATTTATTTGTTTATTTATATTTTCCATTAGCCGTCTCAGAGCCGGCCTATTGAAATGCAATTATACAGACCGTCAAGAGACGCGTTTCAGGACCAACTTGTAAGTTGCCAGTAGTAGATGTGACTGTTGCTTACCGTTATATAACTGTAGTAGAAGTCACCTCCATTCATGGACCGCACTCCAAACATCAGGAGAGGTCCTATTATATGTAGAGGGAGAAAAAAATTCGAGATAACTTCCTATGTTAGGTTTTTTAATTGTGACTCGACATATGACTACACCCCGCCTGATGTTAGGCTAGAGCAGAGTTTCCCAACCATTTTTAGGCCATGCCCCACCTTAATTTTTTATGCCCCCCATACATAATTTAAAACCTTTAAAAATTGTTTTGTTCCCTTAAGAAATGTAAATGAAATAAATAAAGCATTTTTTTTAGGAATTTGCCTTTTTGTTAAATTTGTCACCGATATCTAGTATTGCATTTAAATAACGCAAAACGAAAAGGGTCAAGTCCATTTTTAAATTGCCCCCCTGTAGGGCGTGAGCCCCACGTTGGGATACTCTGGGCTAGATTGTAGTCCATGAATAAAGGTGGCTGCTATTACGATTCAATAACTGCAAGTAGTAGTCACATCCACTATACCGGCCTAGTTGGAAAAGGCAACTTAAGTATTTAAGTTACTTCACGGTCTGTATACTCTTGTAATTGGTAGTCTACCACTTTTAAAATTAATATTTGCTAAGGCCAGTATAGTGACAACACTGACAACCTATGGCAACCTAACCTGATTCTATAATTTTAATTTGGCCATTTAATTATTACCGGCGAGCGCCGGGCGACTGAATAAAACATAATGAAACGTATAATGAAACATTTTTTTATTCATCGGCGTTCTTGGCGCCCGTGTTGACCATGAGGCAAGTCAAGGTCAGATATCGAGAAACAATTTTAAAACTGCCGTGAACTGACTCGGTTTTTTCAGTCGTCGTCACTCACTCGGACCTGTTTTTTTGTGACTCGATATCTGACTTTGTACTGCTTAATGGCAAGCAAGCAAGAAGAGGTCCAAGAGTCCCGACGACTGCAAAAATCTTCTTTCGACTAAAGTCTTCATGGCAGCCCCAGTCGTCTTCAATATGCCGGCCAAAGGTGCTTCTTCATGCATCGCTTAAAGGACCCAAACTTAAGAATGAAGAGAACACATAGGCTGGTATAGCATTCTATTTGTCGATTGTAATAACTGTAAGTAACAATCGCATCCGCTATGCCGGCCTAGTTAGAACTGAAAGTTGCCAGATTCCAGCAATTTTAACTGCACATGATTATATGTGACCTAGATTTCGATTAGCATTTGTGAGAAGTACAAAATAAAATATAAAATTTGTATAACCTATTTTATTATTATTACTAAGCAATAAAATGACTAGAAAGCCAATTATTATAGATAAATTGCAAATTTAAATACTCCTAAATTTTGACGACAGGCGTGGACGAACGGTTTAGCGATTGGTTTGTTGCGCGTAAAGTCCCGGGTTCGATTCCCGGTCTGAGCAAATATTTATTTCAAAGCTTTTATTTGTAGTACCCAGTCTGCCGATCCGGGGTAGTACCACCAATTACAAGTTTACAGACCGTGAAGTGATTTGGTCACGTTTCGGGATCAGCTTGTAAGTTGCCGGTTTCATCTAGGCCGGCATAGTGGATGTGATTGCTACTCACAGTTATTGAATTGTAGTAGCAGTGACATTCAGCTTCAGCTTAACATCAAGCGGGGGGCTGTCATAAGTCGTCACATTAAAATTTACAATTACAATTTATAGATGGAGAACGAGTTAAATAGATTCGGGGGCTGAGGTGCGGTGGGGCGTCAAACAAACCCCCACCCGTATCATAGTGGCCGCTATTAGTGACGCTCATAGCTCAGCGATGTCATTTAACATCGATAAAAACATGTCCATATTTTCTTTGTTTGATTATTCAAAAAATTGTGATTTAATTGAATAAAAGAGAGTCGTCATCCGTAGTCAGGCTAGAATCATAATTAGAAACGTGATAAAAATGTGAAAAAAACATGCAGTCACTATTCTCAAAATTAAATTAATACATAATTCATTAAAAATTGTTGCTGTTTAATGTTTATACTTCAATTTAATACACATTTACATAACTAAATCTATTTGGGTTTCGAGGAAAGTATATGTTTATTGTATCAACAATTTGCATGTTACTTCACTATTCATCATAGACACGTGACAATGACGTCATGACTGCATTCCTACCGCGTTTATTTAGCTTGTTCCCCGACAGTACATTGCTTTTATTTATGACTCGACATTCAGTACCCTGCTTGATATTAAGCTGCATTGCGGTCGAAGAATAGTTGAGAGCAGTCTCGACCTAGTTGGAACGGGTAACTTACAGGCTGTTCTCGAAACGCAACTAAGTCACTTCACGGTCTGCATACTTGTATGTGGTGGTAACACCTCAGATAGGCACTGCCTACCACTCCTAAACAACCTATTCTTAGGCTGTCTGTCCATTGAAGCGGAGCGAGCTTGCAGAGCTGAGAAACGATGAAATATTAACCAATAGGATTGTATAAAATTTTAAACTAGTTCGCAAATCCCTGTCCACTGCAGCGTAACGGAGTTTTTATGCAATGTAAACATTTTGACATAATGTATACTTTGACATACATAATATATTTGGTAGTACTGTTTTTTATCATACAATAAAGCACACTTTCCATTATCCTGACCTAACTCTCCTTCTCTCTCTCTACTATTTATAATTCAGAATATTATCATCATCAGCCAAAAGGCGTCAACTGCTGAACATAGGCCTCCCCCTTAGAACGCTATTCCGAACGACAAGATGCATCCACTGGTTATTCGTGACTTTCATAATATCGTCAGACCACCTAGTGGGATGCCTACCTACGCTGCGTCTTCCGGTTCGGTCTACACTCTAGAACCTTTCTTTCCCAAACGGTTGTCAGTTCTTTGAGCCATAATTCAGACTACACACGACACGTTTTTTACTGTTAATAAAAAAAGTGTCAGATAGTAGCTCCGTGTCTGGTTGTTTAAGGCAAGTGAGAGAATAAAACGTGGATTGTGTCAGGATTGTGAACAGTGGCGCTTCGTTACCTCTACCTATCCTGTGGATTGACGCGTGGAGATTTATTTTTATTTATTTATTTATTCAGGTTAACAACGAAATAAGCACTAATCCTAAAATAAGTATTATAACATTACAATGTATATTGTCTGAGTAGGGTTGCCAACTTTTTTTTGACGAAAATAAAGTATACAATTGTTTGAATAGGATAAAAATAAAGTATTTGGGATAAAAATAATGTATTTGTAAGAAAAAAAAAAGGATTTTTCAAAATTTATGCTTAAAAATGTAGCTGTAAAAATTATGCTTAAAAATGTAAATGATAATTGTCAAGCTTGTTTGACAATTATCATTTAAATTATATTAATAAGCAATTCGTTTTCTACGCAATCACAATAAAGTATTTTCACATACTTTATTTGTATGCAAAAGTATAAAGTATAATTACCAAAAATAACGTAGGATACGTTATTATAAAGTATGGTTGGCAACCCTATGTCTGAGTGTTATTTCAATTATAGTTAACCACAGCATTCGTGTTAAATCAAATCAAAGCAATTTCCATTCGCGAACCTTTAGCAGTTGTGGCAAATTCATTTATAATTGAAAAAAAACATGATATTATAATAAGAGAAAAAATGAATCAAATCAAGTTAAATTAAATTAAATCGAATTGAACTAAATATAAATCAAATCCATTAAAACATTCGAAATCAAATAAAATTAAAAGTAAATTAACATATAAATAAATTAGATCATATTATAATTAATTAAATCAAAACAAATCAGACCTATTCAAATCGATATCAAATCAAACTGAACTGAATATAAATCAAATCCATTAAAACATTCGAAATACAATAAAATTAACAAACTAAGAATAAATTAAATTAAATCATATTATAATTAATTAAATCAAGACAAATCAGACCTATTCTAATTAAAATAAATAAACAAGTAAGTAAAATCAAATCAAACTGAACTGAACATAAATCAAATCCATTAAAACATTCGAAATGTAATAAAATTAACAAATAAGAATAAATTCAATTAAATCATATTATCATTAATTAAATCTAACCAATTCAATTCAAATCAAGATAAATAGGTAAGTAAAATGACATAATAAGTAATGATGACATAATGACAAATATTTCTTTATTATGTCGAGTATTTTGGTTTCGATTTTACATTTTTTTATTATTTCGACGTTTTGAGAGCTTTGCAGCCATCGTGGCCACGGAGAGACTACTGAAAAACGTCGGAATAATAAAAAAATGTAAGATCAAAACCAAAATAAACGCGTTAGTATAGAAACAGCTTAATATATATATGATTACCTAGATGCAAGATGGGTCTATAATTTAGAAGCAAAATTTTGTTTCTAAATTATTCTAAATTAGCGACGACGGGTCCTCTCTCTACGGGTGCGGGCGGCGCATTGAGCGGTAGCGTTTTTTTGTGAGATTGATTGCTGTAATCCTTTCGGATGCATCAGCGCGATTGAGTGGTGGACCCCCCGTGAGGCGGGTGATCCATGAGAAAATAGAATTGACTCCAAAGTCAAAAGCTTCACTCGACTTTGGAGTCAATGAATGTAAGATATGCTGGGGAAACAAGTTGGCTGAGAGAGGGGAGCGGTAGCGCTCTGTGCGCCCTATTTATAAGCGCGCCGTGGGAAGGGAATGCCTACGCCTACGTGGGAAGATTCTTCGGGAACAATAGGCGCTGGAATGCCTATTGTTCGCCTACATGCGAACTATTTGACTATTCGGTTTAAAACCTAACTGATATCATACCTATCTATATACAAAATGCAATGTCGTATTAATTAATAAGCTACATGTGAGGCGTCGTGCACAATATTCATAACAAAGAAAAATACGTATACTTTCAGATCCGCACTGTAGAGAAATGACTGCTAGTCGTCTCTTCTGACAGCCAAGCGAGCTCAGCTATGAGCAAGTATTATCTTTGATAACTATTGTCGCTTAGCGACAAACTACTGGAGCTAGTCCTCTCCGGCGCAGTATAAAAAATCAGCGATAAATTATTAATTAATGCTACTTTTTTGTTTACACGGAATGTATAACTATTGAACGTTTCTTAAGCGAGAAAATAGCCGATAGTTAGTCGTTATCGCCGGCGCGCGGTGAGGAAAGTGCCTAAGGTAAAGTGAAAAAAAAAACTGAGTTGTATACCCACTTGGCACTTAAATACTTATCATAAACACCTTATTATACTTATAATGTTTATCATAAATTATTAGATTTATGTGAATTCTTGACACTTATGCGCTTTAGTTTTAAAATAGTATTGATTGTTCTTGAATTTTTTGTCTGTAGTTGTAATAGCGTTACAGACATAGGTACCTGATAAGAATAATAAATTTTAGGATAACCTTTTAACCCTAGAACTGTGAGAGTTTGTCGTTCCATGTTTTTTGTGACTGTTCGATCAGCCTGCCTAGCATATGATTTACCTAATAAAGGACATCATTCATTTTTTATGGGGACTTGGGTTTAATTGTACTAAAAGTGGGAAATGTACAATAAAATAGTTCGATACAACAATATTTTAATGTGCTTGGTAAATATCGTATATTTTGCATAGTTTAGATGTACGAAATGATCAAACTATAATCATGACAGTTCAATGCAGAAACCATTAAGTTCACTGCCAGCCCAAAAAAAGTCGTCAATCACTTTTTAATTAAAAAAAAACATCAGGCAGTCGATCCATCGGGTCTCGACTCTCATTCAAGGTTATGGCGTGATAGCGTTTCTTCCGGTTTGACCTTCCCACCAAATGTTTAGGCATCGCAAACGTCATCAATATAATACTGTCGTTAAACATTTTGAAACTAGTAAAAAATAGAGTAAAAGTATAAATTAATTTTTTAAAAATTATCTCCTGTTGTGCTAGTAATTAGCATACATATTTTTAGTGATACTATTGTCTTGAAAAGTAAGTTGGAATTAAATAAAAAAGATAATGTTTTATAAAAAGTCGTTTTATTCATCTAATTAGATTATTTCCTGCTCAGTAAGGTTCACTTTCACCAACATCCCAACATTTTAGTTCGAGTGATATTCCGTCGTGGCGTCTCTAATTGCCACTTGTTGTTTATGGCAGTCGAGCTTCTTCTCTTGAGTACAATGTTCCTTGGTCAACTGTGTGTGACATTTATTTTTTAATCTGGGGGCACGGCCGTACCCCCACCAAGTCGAGCAAAAAAGCGTCACGGCCGTACCATCCTTTTCTCGAAGCAATTCAGACCATTTTCGACCCCCTGTAACTTCGTTGTGGATAAAACTAGAAGACTGAAATTTTCAGTAACCATGCAAACATTGTAAAGACACGTATATTTCAAATTTCATTCAATTTGAACCAGTATTTTAAGAATTATAACGGGTCAAATTTCTTAATTTTGTCACTCACTGACTCACCGATCATCAAAATTCTAAGGCGCTTCTAGCAGACCTAGAAGCTTCAAATTTGGAATATAAGTAGTGTTTGGTGTATGAATCAAGGAAAAACTAAAAAATCTAGAAAAGACCGCAAAGAAAATTAAGCCCATACAGCCAAGTCTTCAGTTAAATTTTTCAATATTGGCTTTATTCGTAACGATGTTTTAGGATTTTATTTATTTTACGGCAATTATTATTATCCGAAAAGGAAAAAAGTAGAACTGTCTACAAAATACAAAAAGAAATGAGATCCCATCAAAAACAATACTTGTAAAAAAAACAAGTCTCGCAACTCAGTTGTTCTGCGGTAAAAAGTTGTGAGATCCATGTAATACCAAGTCGGTTATTAATTTATTCAGTCTCTACTTAAGTGACTTTCTGTCTTAATACGTCCAGTCTCTAAGACCACGATCGTGGTCCATAACAATTGAAAATCAATTGTGTCTGGAATCTCCGTACTCGAAGCATTAAGTTGTTACGTAATAATTAACAGCATCTTATAGTAACGCATATCAATATTAAAATTCTTTAATGTTTTATATAAATATATTGAGACTTGGCCATCGCACTAAATAATTGAATTTACATGTGTTTTCAGGCGATTGAATTTACACGTGTTTTCAGGCGATGGCCAAGTCTCAATATATTTATATAAAACATTAAAGAATTTTAATATTGATATGCGTCACTATAAGATGCTGTTAATTATTACGTAACAACTTAATGCTTCGAGTACGGAGATTCCAGACACAATTGATTTTCAATTGTTATGGACCACGATCGTGGTCTTAGAGACTGGACGTATTAAGACACAAAGTCGCTTAAGTAGAGACTGAATAAATTAATAACCGACTTGGTATTACATGGATCTCACAACTTTTTACCGCAGAACAACTGAGTTGCGAGACTTGGTTTTTTTTACAAGTTTTTTTTTAGATGGGATATGTCTTTTCCGCGTGGCTTAGAAACTAAAAATAATCATTTTTATTTTCCAAATAACTTAATCGTACAGCAATTAAAAGCAAAATTGCTATTAGTTTTGTCAATACGAGTATCAAACCTACCATTTATATATATTTTTATCATCGGCCGTGACAAAAGTGTTACAATAAAAGTCCAAAATGAATGATGTCCTTTAAGCGTTAGGAATAGAATGTGCAACTTTACTTGTCTTTCTCAAGTACTCTCTGGGAATAAAGTCCCTTGTCAAGCTACGTACCACCCCACATCTCTTTGCCTTTTATTTTTTTTATTTGACTCTTTTTCTGTTTATTATTTACCTTGACTTGCCTGATGGTTGCACTGTTTTTTTTTATTTATTTGTAACAACTTTTTATGAATATTTTTTTTTCATTTTGGTTTTCGTATATTAATGACTTTCTTGTGATTTCTTCTCGTTGTGTGCCTTTCAGATTTTTTAAAATTTTTATTATGACAACATCCGACGTCGACCTTCCTGATGGTAAGTAAGTAAGACGGAGGTCCAAGAGTGCTGACGACTGAATAAACTAAATCGGTTTACGGCTATAACAGTGCTGCCACTATGCCGGCTTATCTCGATCTCATCCAGAGTTTGACAATGTATAAGAGCCGGAAGCATAGACATAAATATTTTTTTTTCATATATCTATGGCCGGTACGCTTTTATGAAATAAATGGTTTGATTGATTGATGGTAAACAACATAAAGCTAAGAGCGCCGACAACTAAAAAAAACCATTTCAGTTTACTGTTACCTGAGTCGCCGTAACTATGCCGGCCAAAGGATTTTTTTTTCCGAATACGCCATATTTTCTGAATTAATATCAATTAAGGTAACATAGACGATATCCACGGTAGTTTTCCTGTCGCCTTAAAGTTGTGCCAATCGTAAATGAACTTCCCAGCAACAAGTAAGATGGTGAAAACCAGAACTAAATTCACAATATCGATGGTACTTATTGGCATTTTATTCTCTGGGCCACATATATTGCCTAATGATATAGTACTTATCTGTAACAAGAGATAGATCTTAAAATGTATTAAATCTATGTATAGTCTGTCTAAGCCGAAATGACGCGCCCCTCCACTGCATTTAGGCACACGAGCAAATATAAAATATGGATGCAACACACCAAAAATGCAATTGTAATTTGTTATTCAGTTGCTGGTTAGACACAAAATGAGGAGCACGCTTATGAAGTATAATAGTATAATTAGTAATATTTGTATCCACACGTAAATAAACTAATAAAGTGGAGGGGCGCGTCATTTATAGTTAGACAAGCTATACGAGTATGTATGTATTTTTTAGGGTTCCGTAGTAAAAAACGGAACCCTTATAGATTCGTCATGTCTGTCTGTCTGTCCGTCCGTATGTCACAGCCACTTTTTTCCGAAACTAAAAGAGCTATACTATAGCTACTATACTATTTATTTATTTATAATAATATTTATAAGGTGAGACGTAGCATGCTGTTTCCGCATACTACACTAGGATAAACCCGTGCTTCAGTCATGCGGGATTCCAATTTAACATATATTATTTAATATTTACAAATAAACCTCACGGTATAGATGGGGAACGAGTTAAATAGATTCGGGGGCTGAGGTGCGGTGGGGCGTCAAAAAACCCCCACCCGTATCATAGTAGTCTCTATAGTGACGCTCATAGCTCGGCGATGTCATTTAATATCGATAAAACCGTGTCCATATTTTCTTTGTTTGATTATTGAAAAATTTGTGAGTTAATTGAATAAAAGAGAGTCGTCATCCGTAGTCAGGCTAGAATCATTATATTAGAAACGTGATTAATATGTGTGAAAAAAAAACATGCAGTCACTATTCTCAAGATTAAAATAATACATAATTCATTAAAAAAATTTGCTATCTAATGTTTATACTTCAATTTAATACACATTTTAAAAAATTAATAACTAAATCTATTTGCTTTTTGAGGAAAGTGTGTGTTACCGTTGTCAACATTTTGCATGTTACTTCACTATTCATAATAGACACTTGACCATGACGTCACAACTGCATTCCTACCGCGTTTATTTAGCTCGTTCCCCGACAGTATGTCAGTCTAGTTGAAACTGGCAATCCTGAAACGCGACTAAATCACTTATAAAATATATTTAGTATTGTCTTAGATTTCGCGCGAACATTGATTAATGAATTAAACAAATTTTATTCGGCTTACAATCGCGTTTATTTTGGTTTATATTATACATTTTTTTATTATTCTGACGTTTCGAAAGCTTGCAGACATAAGTATACTGAATTGTTTTGTCTACCTCTCAGCTTATAAAACAAAAGGCTTGTGTTATCTAATAAATTATTAAAACTGCCGCACTTAAGTGCATGTTTGTGCGGGTGTAGAATTACTTAGTTGGTTAAGAATTAAATCGTTTACGACTAGACAAACTCTCTCTACAAAAGGTCTTGACGACAGGCGTGGACGAACGGTTTAGCGATTGGTTTGTTGCGCGTAAAGTCCCGGGTTCGATTCCCGGTCGGAGCAAATATTTGTTTCATAGCTTTTATTTAACATTAAATATTGCAAATATTTGTTAATAATAAAAAAAGAGATGGATATTTGATTGGATATTGACACGACATTTGACCCCGACTCGCCTGAAGATAAGAGGTCCAAGAGTGACGACGACTGAAAAAACCGAGTCAGTTCACTGATGCCTCTGTCACCGTCACTATGCCAGCCAAAGGTGCTTTTACACGCGTTGAAGGATCCAAGGCCAAGGTTATAGGATGAAGAAAACGCATGGGTTGGCTAAGCATTGCACTTGTCGATTGGACAATATTGGACCCTCGATTCAAATACTACAATTATATTACAATTATACTTGAAGTCCTGTAAAATATAATAATAGGCACATAATAAAAGGCCAACTTTAAAGAACATTTGTTTCAATAAAAACCTATTTAACACATCAAATTGAACCCAACTCCAATGTAAATTAGCTCTAAATGTCTAGATAGAAATGTAATAAACTTATAATATTAATATTTAAAAAAAAGTCCTGTAAAATACATGCAAATAATAAAAGCTCAAACTGTGAAGGACTTGTTTCATTGATGTTGATCCCAAATTGAAGCCAACCCCAAATGGAATATTGAAATATAATTGATAAAATTCGAAAGTACGTAATGAAAACAACTTGATATTCACATAACAGCCATCGACAATGAACATATTGATGTAATAAACATTCTAAAGTCTAGACCTAATGAAAGGGAGAGTTATTAACGAAATGAAGCAATCACTTAGAAATGTCTAAATAGCCCTTCCTGCTTTTAATTGATACACCATTTTAGTTTAATATTATTCGTAATGATTAGTTTCGTAACACGATAAGAAAAGACGCACCGAGCTTTTTGGTTCGGCTGCCGATTCGGTCCTCAGAATGCGGTTGCTTCCCCCGACCTGTGCGAGTATTAGAGGTGTGAAAAGACGAGGTGGGAACAAGGTTAAGGAGCTCTTCGGAATATTCTCCGTGGTATAGGCGATAAAGGAGTTCATGTAACCTCTGCACCACCTATAATTCGGATACCTCGGCGCTGCAATGAATGAGGCATTGATAAGATACTTGGCAGAGCCGTCCCAGAGACACGACTCGTACTTCGCACGAGAGCGAATCTGAGCCTTGTATCGCGCAGGCAAAGCCCTGGCGCCAAGCTCCGTGAAATATTCACAGATGTGGACGTGTGATTTGGCGTCGATCATGTCACAGTGAAACACGTACAGGCTTTGTCACCTGTACGTTGACGTTATTTGTCACGTACAGGTAACAACTAACGTCCACATTACCATTACTGACACGCGCTATTGACACGATCACGGAGTCTTGTTCAATGAAATGTTACGAGTCTGGACCTTACACAGTCGGCAGTTGATTATATTTATTATTGTTTTAGTCATCGTGAAGTTTTAAGAGTGGAAGGCAGTGATACCCAGAATGCCGACCGTGAAGTGATTTAGTCGCGGTTTCGGGATCAGCTTGTAAGTTTCCGGTTCCAACTAGGATGGCATAGTGGATGTGACTGCTACTTACAGTTATTGAATTGTAGTAGCAGTAACATCCATTCATGGACCGCACACCAGCTTAACATCATGCGCGATGCTGTCATATGACGATTCACAATTAAAAAGTTGCTATTTTTTTGAGAAACGAATATTACTGATGCTACTTACAAAATATATAGTAAATATTTGACGCTACGTGGTCAAGGACGTGATGAAATGAAACGCACCCGTTGATGTTGTAAAGAAGACTAATATATTTGACATAAAAATAGAATATCAAAAAACAAAAGAATAAATGAGTTTGAAAATGACATTTTGTTTTTAATGAAAATGAGTTATACAATGTGCGAACTCTTTAAGGTCGGCACAATAATTCCCCTTAGACGAAACGTACGGTCTTTCACGAAATCCGAAGACTAATATATTTGACATAAAAATAGAATATCAAGAAACAAAAGAATAAATGTGTTTGAAAATTATATTTTGTTTTTAATGAAAATGAGTTATACAATGTATGAATTCTTTAAGGTCAGCACAAATATATACTTATAATTATATATACGTATAAATATTTAGTGGTTATACTATATCTCTATACATGCACGTCTCACAAACACATTGCGTGGTTCAACATAATAAATTCACTTCTTATAAAAGCGTGAAAAATTTATTTTTGTGAATTGATTTTCATTCGATGATTTTTTTATTATACATTTCTGTACTAAGCTACTTAAGTGCTTCTATCACAGAAATAGGACAACCAAAGTACATACTCGTATGTCGAAGATACATTGGTACTAGTGAGTGGTGTCGAATCCGTGCACTCGGCTTGGGTTACCACTGCACTGACACTACACAACGGTCGCCTTAATTTTTTCGATGATTAAAGAGGGTTGTCACTACAAAATCCTAAATCCTTTAAATCATCATAATCAGCCAGTAGACGTCCACCTGCCCCTTAGAACGCCATTCCAAACAACAAGATGCCAGTTGCATCAACTGGTTATTCGCGACCTAGGCTCCGTCTTCCGGTTTGTGGTCTCCACCTTTTTTCCCCATCGGTTGTAGGTTCTTCGGGCGATGAGACATTGTACTTAGCCAGAAAAGTCATAAAACATGACAACCTAATAATTAATTTACTCACCTGAGCTAATGAGATTACAGAATCGTCAGATTTGGAGCATTTAATATCGGGTAAATCGCGGATTACTCTTTGGTATTTTAGTAATAATGCTTGAAATCTTGGCGTGTAATGACAATCGCAACGCCAAGGGTTATTACCAAGATAAACGTTCATTATGTTGCTATTACTTTGAAATGCTTTGTCGAAGGCGTACACTGGAATCTGTTGAAAAAAAAAGGATTTTTTTTCATTGTGACACGACATCTGACCTCGACCCGCCTGATGTTAAGCAAGAGAAGGTCCAAGAGTAACGACGACTGAAAAAAAACCGAGTTAGTTCCCGACTGTCTCAGTCGCCGTCACTATGCCGGCTCACGCATCGCTTAAAGGATCCAAGGTCATAGGATAAACGATATGTTATTGAAATGGTGTTTTCAATAACATATAGAAATTTAGAGTGATAGACAGAAAGTTGGTGGTACCACCACTTACAAGTGTACAAAGTCGCGTTTCGGAACTAGGCTGGCATAGCTTATCGTAGCAGTCACCTCAATTCATGGACTGCACTCCAGTTTAACATCAGGTATCTGCAGGAATGGTATCAGCCACAATAAAAATATAGTAATCAAAGTTTCTAGTCGTTGGCGCTCTTGAACTTTCCTTGCTTAACATCAGGCAAGTCTCGGTCTACAATCATATCTCGATTTTTAAAAAAACTGTTGAAAGTTGTATTTTTTTACCTAAGACTGTTTATGGTCTATCAATCAAATTGTCTCGCGCCTTTTTCCCATAGAAATATCCTTTTTTTTTTGTTAACGCGAGGGAAAATCCCTAACTGACGCCCGCCACCCGAGGAGGGAGGGGTGGCGGGGAGTGTCGGGCTTGCACCGACTAAAAACCCTCGCGGTGTTCCTCCGTTCGTCTGGCGGAGCACGGAGTTCACTTTCGCAGTCCCGCGTAACTCCGCCGACGCTGGCCCGTTCTCCCACCGAACGGGCCCCTCTTTTTGCAGGAGAGTCGATGTTACTCTCCTGCGCACTCTGATCTCAGTTGTGAGGCACGCGCGGGAACACAGCGCGCGCTGCCTCTGACCCCGTCTTTAAGGTGTGTATGGCGGCAGTCCCCTCCTGGACTGCCGCCGACGGGGTTAGGTGGGGGCGGGAGGAGAGGCGAATCGCACTCTCCTCCGGATCCCGGCTCTTCCGCGGCGAACAGAGGGAGCATCTTGGGATCTTTCCCGCTCCCTCTCCGCGGTCTCCTTCTGGAGCATGATAGCTTCACAGAAGGAGACAGCCGCATTCCATGACCCCTCGCTAGACACCATAGCCTTGATAACGGCTGGTAGCGAGAGGTCATTCGTCCCCACCTCTGCGACGAATTCTCGGCGCAGCAATGTCCAAGCAGGACATTCCTCCAAGTTGTGCTGCGCCGTGTTTTCGTCGCAGTTTCCACATTCGTGACATCTGGTCGTCGGCTCCCTCCCGGCTATCTTGCAGAGGTACTTTCCGAAGCAGCCATGCCCGGAAAGCACTTGCGTCAGCCGGAAGGTGAGGGAACCGTGCCGCCTGTTCGCCCACTTTTTGAGTACTGGGCGAACTGCCTCGACAGTTCGGAGGCCAGCAGATGGAGTTGCCAGCCTCTCGTTCCACCCATAGAAATATCCTGACCCAACTCCCTGGCATACACAATTCTCCTCGTATAAGCCCTACGGCTATGAGCATTAGGCAACCCAGCCTAATGCTCATAACAGTAGTTATAAAATTTTCTTTTACAGTAAAAACTCTAAGAAAAGGAAGGTTCTAAGTACACACCTGTCTTATTAATTTTCCTTTTAGATTTAAACTCTTAGAAAAGGAAAGACTAAGAAAAGGTTCAAAGTACACACCTGTCTTATTAAATTTCCTTTTAGACCTAAAACTCTTAGAAAAGGAAAAACTAAGAAAAGGTTCTAAAGTACACACCTGTCTTATTAAATTTCCTTTTAGCCTTAAAACTCTTAGAAAAGGAAAAACTAAGAAAAGGTTCTAAGTACTCACCTGTCTTATTAAATTTCCTCTTAGACTAAGAACTCTGAATGATGTGAACCACTCCGAAGCCTCAAATTCCTTCACGCTTGGTATACTATTGTTGTCTAAATATAAATCAGATATTTTTTTATATTGGGAATTTTGCAATATTAAACGAACCGAATTTAGCTGAAAAAAAAAACAATTCTGTTATTTTGATTGAATAATTACATTTTTCTTATTGTGACTCGACATGTGACAGCACCCCGCTTGATGTTAAGCTGGAGTGCGGTCCATGAATGGAGGTGACTGCTACTATAGTTTAATAACTCTAAGTAGCAATTACATTTGTTCGGAACCGGAACCTAGTAAACCGGCAACTTACAAGCTGATCCTGAAACGCGACTTAGTTACTTCACGGTCTGTTTACTTGTACCCCGGATCAGCATACTTGTTAAATGTTCATCAACTCTCTCTTAACATGTAAATAACCAGACCTTGAACAAATATTTTCTTTTTTTCTTATTTCACTAAGAAAAGAGCCCCCCCCCCCCCCCTCTTAAATATATAATTTCGGATAGGGGCGGAGCCTAAATAAAACATAATAGGATTTTACTCTTAAAATTCCTTAAAAATCTAATATCCGTAACTGAAATTATCCGGAACTATCGAATGTTCCGAAATAATTACATATCTGAAACCGGTATAATATTATTCCTATATCCGTATCTATATCCGAAATTTCGTATTTATTTATAACATCTCTACTTTAAACAATCAATAATGCATATTATTCTAAAAATGATGACTATGATAACTAAATTATTTAAATACCAAGAAATTTATAAATTAGTTTTTAAATATAAAATCTTTATTCAGCGTTCTAGTTAGTCACAAACACGAGGAGTCAGTCATTTACCTTTGCATATTTTTTTAAATTGGAATGGGTCTTTCTTAGAATTATTTTTATGGCTATTCAGTTTTACATTACAAATTACATTACATAAATTTATTAACGATAACCATAATAATAAAAAATACTTTTTATTGTATATAATTCTTATTTTTTATATTTTAAAAATAAAAATATGTAGTTTAAAAATATAAAAAATAGTTGTCCACCGGCATCGGGAACAGGGTCCAAGCCACCGGTGGTCAGGGAACCTCCTAACAATACGCGCTGTGTCCAGGAGTACCGCTTTCTGAATCAAACGCTTGATCCAGCTACCTAACGAGAGCCTCTTTAGGTGTTCATCGAGGCTCTTGGCTATTAAGCCATTGGCAGTCACGACTATTGGCACAATGTTTGCTGCATCCACCTCCCACATGTCGACAACCTCGCGAGCCAGATACTTTTTATTATTATTATGGTTCGACATAGTTATTATGACAGCATCCTACTTGATGTTAAGCTGAAGTGTGGTCCAAAAGGCGACTACTACTACAGTTAATTAGTTGCAAATACCAGTTGCATCCACCATGTCGGCCTAGTAGCAACCGCAACTTTTAAGCTGAGCCTGAAACGCGACTAAGTCACTTCACGGTCTGTACACTTGTAAGTGATGGCAATACCTGGATCGGCAGACTTGTCAAATGTTTATCAACTGTCTCCTAATATTTAAACCACCAGACCCTGAACTAAAATTTTCCTCTTTTCTTATTTCTTTCATTTATTTAATTAGTTATTATCAATTAATCAAATTGTCACGCCTTTTTCCCACAGGGAAAGGTAGAAGAAAATTTTGGATGTGAAGGAAGCGAGGGAGTTGTGTCAGGATCGTTGCAAGTGGCGCTCCATTGCTTCTGCCTATTTCCATGGAAAAAAGGCGTGACAATTTGATTTGATTGGATAGACAGAGACAATGAAGCGCCACTTGCCACGATCCTGACACAACTCCCTTGCTTTTCTCACATCCCCAATTTTCTCAATTTTATTCAAGCCTTATGGTTATGGTCACTACACAACCCAAATTTCTTGAGGATGTCTCCGATTTGGTCGAAAAACAAACACCCTTGGTCGGTCGGTCTGCCTAGTTTAACGCGTGTTTTTTCGTTTTTTTTATTTGCCCCAAAAATACCTTATTTCCTTCTAGTTTGAGTGTTGAAGTGCTTGGCGGTAATGTGGTTGGTGGTGAGGATAGGTTTCTATTTGAGCAGTCCACTGTTATTAGAGGTATAATGTCACCAGCACGATTTGATACCACGTGGGTCATTGCACAGGAACATGGCGGGGGACACTTCACTCTAACCATCTGGAAAGAGGAAATAATTTAGAAACATAATTTATGGAGGAAATATGGAATTGTTATTTATGAGAATTTAAGGTTTTAAATACCTATGACATAAATGGGAATTGGAGGTATTTTTGAGAGAATGGAAATAAGCCGTTTAGAAGTTCACGATCTTCATAGTTTTCTCGATCTTTCGTAGATCAGCACAGTTTGCTGATCTATGGAAGATTGTAGATCATCGTATACTAAATCGGTTTTTTTCAGTCGTCAGCACTTACTATCAGGCAAATCGAATTAACGGCGGACCAAGTGCAAACTTGACCTTGGAAGAAAGATGTTATCCAGGTTTGTAACAAAACGTAACTTATTTAAGGACAGAGATAATTGTTTTTCTATCGTATGAAGGTCGATCGATCGATCGTCGATAGATGCCATCGATTAATGGTGGAATGCAGTGCCAGATTAGCCACGTTGCAAGAGTAGCAAATGCTACGTGATAAAAAATAATAATTAAGATAGGAGCGTGAAATATCTTCTATGCCTTAAACGCAAAGCGCTTAGGCTATGCTTTACTTCCACTTGAAAATTTAAATATGTATATCCATATATCCACATATATATATTAAATATCTAAATCCAGATATGTTTATTTGTAACAGTTTTGTTTTATTTAATACTCTAAACTTGGGATCCTAGAGCAAACCAAGGGCCCATTGACTGAATTCGCTACAAGCCCCGCGTTGGCTTAATCTGACACTGGTGGAATGGATTAGTCAACGTCGATCGATAAATTCTACCACACATTCATTATACTTAAGTCATTGTACTAAAGTCTGATTCTAAATATAGAAATATCCGAAAACAACATAATAGAATTTACCTAGCACATATTTTATGGATATTACAGAAGCATTGTCCCAATCACCTTGAAACTGCTATTTTGTTTAACGTATTTTTAAAACAAAATTATAACAAAGAAATACAGCTAATTACTGTACATTATTAAAAAAAAAACATATATTACATTTTCATTTCTTATTTCCGCATTCTGTAATCAGCAGTCGAACTAAAAGGTTCGATACGTCTCGTTGCTTCTTCAAAGTTTCTAATTCAAGGATTGGATTCTTCGAGCTCAAATACCGTCCATGCAACTTTCAAGTTTTTTTTTATTGTGGCACGACATTTGACATCGACCCGCCTGACGATAAGCAAAAGGAGATCCAAGAATGACGACGACTGAAATAATCGAGTTAGTTCACGGCTGCCTCAGTCGCCGTCACTATGTCGGCCAAAGGTGCTTCTTCACGTATCGCGCAAGCTGATCCCGAAACGCTAAAGAGTCGCTTCACGGTCTGTTTACTGATTTTCACTGATTTTAACCAGGGTCGTTGCCCAGGGTCGTGTTAAACTAAGCAAATGACCAGCTGTATGCCCACCACTCTCAGACTGTGTGCAGACCCTTTTGTGTTTTTTTTTATGAATATAACTTTATGATTCTAAAACAAAAACGAGATAAACATAAAGTCGGCTTATTAGAAGCTCTTATATAAATAATTATTAAGTAAATGGAGTTGATTATTTTAAAACTGAGAGACTTGATACACCCTTATCGCAACGGATATCAATAGTAAGCGTTGACCTCTGACTTTCCAAATGTTAACTACGGCAAGGCATTTATGATAGAACAAATTATTTTTACGAAAATTAACGCGATTAGTTTTAATACATTTTATTTTTATCTGGCCAGAGAATTAAGTTACAAGTTAAAACATTATTACCGCCACTTACAAGTAAGCAGACCGTCGAGGTGATGTTTTCGCATCCTTTTTTTTAAATTGTGACACTAAATCTGACTTCGACCCGCCTGGTGATAAGAAAGAAGAGGTCCAAGAGTAATGACGACTGAAAATCCGAGTTAGTTCCCGGTTTTTCAGCCACTATACCGGCCAAAGGTGCTTCTTTAAGTATCGCTTAAAGGATCAAAGGCCATAGGATGGAGAGAACACATGGGCTGGCACACGGTCGATAGTGGTGGTACTACTCCGGATCGGCAGACTGGGCACCACTGCCTACCTTTCTTTACTAACCAGACCTGGAGAAAATATCCACCTCTTTTTTCATAAACCAATATTTGTATTTTTTTCTTATTTTTTTTATTGTGACTCGACTTATGACAGCACCTCGCTGTCCATGAATGGATGCCACTGCTACTACAGTTCGATAACTATGAGTATCAATCACATCCACTATGCCAGCCTAGATGGAACCGGCAACTTACAAGCTGATCTCGAAACGCGACCAAATCACTTTACGGTCAGTATACTTGTAAGTGGTGGTACTACCCCGGATCGGCAGACTGGGTACCACTGCCTACCACTCTTTTAATTATTTAAATCATAAACAAATATTTGCTCCGACCGGGAATCAAACCTTGGAGTTTCAGCGTAACGGACTGGTGTGCTAATACTACGCAACGCCTGTCGCCAAAATTAAACCCAAAGTTGGATACCTTTATAATATCCATGACCCTGTGTAATGGTTTCCCTCGATATAGTTGTTGATGGCACATAAGTTCCTTGTAGTCTGTGATACGTCTTCTAGTTGTTCCATTCTCTCTTTCCATTGCTAACCAATCCAACCCGCCATCGCTGCAGTCCCATTTGTTTTCTACAATGAGAATAAATAAACAAGTTGTCTTTGCCCAACACGTTTTTTCAAGTTTTATGAATAACTCAATAATTTTGTTAGGAACATAATGCATTATAATATTCATAATATTATACGTAGCTCTAAGAGATGGTAGTACGCCCTCTTAGAGCAATATTATTAAAATTTCACCATGCACTTTCGTACAAAAGTAAGCTTATTTTAAATAATATTACTTTCGTAAAGTTGGTAAAATGCAATAGGCATATGCACACAAGCTCGAGCAGGAGTGACCCTAATATTGTCCAAGTCGTTAATAACAATTAATTTCAAATTAAAAGTTGAAAAATTGTTAATTTCCAGACTTACAGGTATTGTTCAAATTCAAATTATTAAATTTTTTCAAGTAGGCTGAATTCAGCACTTTGAACGTCATAATATTACAGCAATATACAAATTTAATTACTAAATTATTTAACAAGATAAATTAATTAATAAGTAGCTGCTGTAAAGAGGCTTAAAATTAAAATTATTAAATGAGTGGCTGCTGTAAAAGGCATTGTCAACTTAAAATTATGTTAATTATGTTAATTGTGATACAATAACCCTTATTCTAGTAATTCATTTTAATTTACAATTGGTGCATAACTTTTTTAGAGTCGTGTATAAAAAAAGTCACAGTGCGGCTGGTGGACACGTAATTTCGTTGTGTTTTATATGAAACTAGGCCGGCCCTCTTATGGTGCAAATGAATTGATTGATTGAAGTGACGGAATTTAGATAGGCTGGCATGGTGGATGCGATAGTGGATGGCATGTTGGATATGTGGACGCAGTCGCTTAGCAGTTGCAAGTTCGAATTAAATATAATGCGATTAAAATAAGAATAGGACGAAATCGGCGCAATTTTTTTGACGTCTAACCCTGGAACCAACTTCACTTTAGTATAGTGTCTTTTTCTTTGCGGACCGTCAAGAAAAAGACAACTTTGAATCAGTCAAGTGAAGTTAGTCAACAGCCCACCCTATTCTTATTCTAATAGCATTATAGTACCTATAAAGTACCTTTTAACCTGACTATTTCAAACAATTGATTTTGCCGTCTGTAACATCTGGATAATTTCTATTGGACATCACGTGTTGAATTTTAAGAAAAAGATTCTTGGTAATACTGTTTTCGTTTTTTTTATTTTTATCGTTATAATGCCAAAGTGGCTCTTTAGAATTTTTTGTTTAACAAATATATTAGAGATAAGTCTACTACATCTTGAAGTTTTTTTTACATACCACTCAGATAAACTTTTCTAAGGTTAGGAGGGTTACGTAACATACGAGCCCTCATGTGCCTTAAGACATTGTGCCGTAGGTCCAATTCATTAAGATATTGCATCTGACTTATTAATTCCGGCGGCAACTCCCACAATGAAGTTAGATTTCTGAATAAAATTTTCTGAAAAAAAAAACTTATTTAGTTCTACTAAGTTGGTATTACTTTAATTATGGACTATTTATGGTTTGGAGACATTGAAAGGATTGATAAAAGGAGATTGACGAAAAAGATTTATTTATAATTCGAAAGCGAGGATAGGCAGAGACAATGGTGCGCCACTTGCCAAGATCCTGACACAACTACATCGCTTCATTCACATTTACAATTCTCTTCATACAAGCTCTTTGGTTATGGGCCTTAGGCAACCCATCTTGAGGATAAAAAAACAATGAAAAGTAAAAACAATACCTCAATTTTGCAGAATGAAGAAAAGTGACCCTTAAAAGTATTTAATCTTGTGCTGTTAATAATTTCTAACTGCATAAGTTGGGGGAAAAGTTGTTCCAGCCTTCCAATGTTAAGGCATTGACCAGGCCACCTTAGGATTCTTAATTGTATTATGTCATTACTGAAAATATAATTATTTACATTACTTATGTATAACTTTTTGATAAGTTCTAGTTGACTTCATACCTATCCAGACTAATTGATGACAGGCGTGGACGAACGGTTTAGCGATTGGTTTGTTGTGCGTAAAGTCCCGGGTTCGATTCTTGGTCGGAGCAAATATTTGTTTCACAGCTTTTATTCGTAATATATAATAATTATATTAAATATTGCAAATATTTGGTAATAAAAAAAAAGAGATGGATATTTGCTTCGGGTCTGGTTATCAAAGAGTGGTAGGCAGTGGTACCCAGTCTGCCGATCCGGGGTAGTACCAGCACTTACAAGTATACAGACCGCGAAGTGAATTGGTCACGTTTCGGGATCAGCTTGTTCCAACTAGGCCGGCATAGTGGATGTGATTGCTACTCACAGTTATTGAATTGTAGTAGCAGTGACATTCATTAATGGACCACACTTCTGCTTAACATTAAGCGGGGTGCTGTCATATGTAAAAAAAGAGAAAATCTCAATCAATCAAATTGTCGCGCCTTTTTCCCACAGGGACTTTTTCCACAGGGCGCCACTTGCCACGATCCTGGCAAAATCTCTCACATCCACATTTATTTTTATTGTGACTCGACATATGACAGCACCCCGCTTGATGTTAAGCTGGGGTGTGGTCCATGAATGGATTCCACTACAATTCAATAACTAAAGTAAGTAAATAAGTTAGAACTGGGTATAACTGCCTACCACTCTTGACAATTCTTCTATTATAGGCTCTGCTATTATAGGCCCTATTGAGTAGCCCTTAGTTCCTAGTTATAATCCTGAAAGCTACTAAAGCAGTGTATAGTACAAAGGATTGCTACTTCCGATGACAGCTATACTTCTGCTTATGGACATCACCATAGCTTAACATTAGGCGGAGCACCGTTTAATTCCGACGCTATTATTCTAAAGAACTTGTTTTCTGCCTATTATACGACAGTAAACGCAAATATTTTTAAATAGTTGTCGGTTCAGCACGTCATTTCTTTGTAGAATAATCGACAAGTGGATTGTTCTACAAGGTTTTCCCAGCCCATGTGTTCTCCCCATCCTAAATACCCTTGGACCTTAAAAACTAATTTCTCTTTATAATAATTCTATTTAAAATCCGTAAGAGTACTATTTAGCAATTTAATAAAATGACAAATGAAATAGTTTATAAAGAAAAAAGTAGAAAAATAAAATTTGACAAATTAATGTCAGTTGTCATAATCTTTTGTTATTTCAAGCATTGAAAAAGTAATCGTTTTTGAGAAATAGTGATATTTGTGAAAAGGGTACATACTGAACACCTTTGATCCAATCATGTGAGAAACCTCCGTCGCAGACTAAATATTTCTCTGTTAAGTTACATTTTGCTGTTGCACCAAATTCAGCAAGTAAACAGGGTTTGTTGTACTCTATTACATTGCGCCTCTTGTGCAGAGATCCTGACGAGGCAGCACCAATCACCGAAATCACGACGAATATGGAGGAAGCAACTAAAAAGTAAATTTAAGGTAAATACTGTGCACGACGAAGACGTGTAGCGTCTTTGTTTCGTTTTAATTTATATACCCTTGGACCTTAGAATATTGATCCATGAATCAACAAGCATTAAGGTGTGAAGAAAATAACATAGGTATAAATATATTTTATTTATTACCTATATTATTTTAATTACACCTCAACAAGCATTGAGGTATAATTAAAATAATATAGGTAATCAATCAAATAGGTATAGTATTTTCTTAGATTTTGCGCGAACATTAATTAATGAATTAAACAAATTTTATGCGGCTTACTATCGCGTTTATTTTGGTTTAGATTTTACAATTTTTTTATTATTCCGACGTTTCGAGAGCTTTGCAAACATCGTGACCAGATTAAAATCGTGACCACGATGGCTGAAAAGCTCTCGAAACGTCGGAATAATAAAAAAATGTAAAATCAAACCAAAATAAACGAGATAATAAGCCGCATAAAATTTGTTTAATTCATCAAATAGGTATAATTTAAATTAAAAGAAACAGTAACCAAGTACGGCAAATAACTAAATTAAAGTATAATAGTTACACCTTTAACACGACAAATGGGTAAGTTTAATAAAAAGTAAGAATCAAATCGTCGTCATAAGAAGTAGCTGTATACCCGCGACTTCGTCCGCGAAAAGATCGATTAGGTATTGCGTAATCTTAAGTCTGTAAAATTGTGGATTTTCCTACATAGGTTCGACATAGGTTTAAACCTTTTACACGACTAGCAGATCACATTTTTTCACTGCTTTTATTTGTAATCATCGCACGTCTAATTATTATTAAATAATCAGTTTTTCTATCACATATGTATGCAAATCTTTGTACATCTTGTGGTCAATACAATTTTGACCACAAGATGTAATATATATTTGTCTTTGTCGAAATCTTACAAATACCTGAAATAATCGTTCTGCGCCAGCGGGAGAGACATAGTTTTTCTGGTCTACACCAGCTAAAATACCGCGGCGGGCCGATAGGGGCCTGTTCCGTAGTGAAGGTGTTAATAGTTATCTCTGGGTAGGTACTAAAAAACGATAGTTGTTGCCACATACTCGTATATTAAACAAATAACTAAAGTACTAATTTTGGTAACGACGTCATAATAAGCTGGACAAACGAGAGGTCGTTAAAATACGACACCACATAATTAACACTAATTATCGTCTTACCATTAAAATGTAACTTGAGTAGTAACTTAAATGTAATACACGATGGATTACCATGGATTCTCACATCAATCCAATGTGGTATATCAATGTGTTTTCGTTTTTAGGGTTCCGTAGTAAAAAAAACGGAACCCTTATAGATTCGTCATGTCTGTCTGTCTGTCTGTCCGTCCGTCCTTATGTCACAGTCACTTTATTCCGAAACTATAAGATATATACTGTTGAAACTTGGTAAATAGATGTAAACACACAAAAACAAAAAATAAAAACAATAAATTTTGGGGGTTCCCCATACTTAGAAATAAAACTCAAATTTTTTTTTCCATCAAACCCATACGTGTGGGTATCTATAGATAGGCCTTTAAAAATGATATATCATCTAATATCATCTTTTTCTAAACTAAATAGTTTGCGCGAGGGACACTTCCAAAGTGGTCAAATGTGTGTCCCTGTAACTTCTAAAATAAGAGAATGATAAAACTAAAAAAAAATATATGATGTACAATACCATGCAAACTTCCATCGAAAATTGGTTTGAACGAGATCTAGTAAGTAGTTTTTTTTAATACGTCATAAATCGTTAACCGCAATTTACTTTTCATTCAATCAACTCAAATATAAAAATCGATCAACGAACTACAAGAACTTTTATATTATGTTACTTGCTGCTATGGAACCCTTCATGGGCGAATCCGACAATTTTGAGTTTCAGTTCTAAGTACGGGGACCCCCAATTTTTTTTAAAAATACTTTTGTGTGAAAATCATAATACGGTTCACAGAATACATTTATTTACTAAGTTTCAACAGTATAGCTCTTATGGTTTCGGAAAAAAGTGGCTGTGACATACGGACGGACAGACAGACATGACGAATCTATTAGGGTTCCGTTTTTTAATTCGTTGTGGATTAAACTAAAAGCCTGTATTTCTAGTAATCAAGCAAGCATTGAATAAACGCGGTATACTTTAAATATCATTTAATTTGAACCTGTAGTTTACGAATTATAACTAGTCAAAGTTCTTAATTTTGTCACTCATTGACTGACCGCTTATCAAAACTCTAAGGCACTTCTAGCAGACATAGAAGCTTCAAATTTAGAACACAATTAGTGTTGAGTATATAAACCAAGGAAAAACTAAATTATTTTGCAATTTCAGTTCAGTTTTCTAGATACACCAACTGCATGTAATCCCATGTAAATCCCAAAATGAAAATGGATGAAATGAAATGAATGAATGATGATGATGATATGAAAAGAATACCTCAGATCATAGGTCTTCAACCTTTTTTAGTGCAAGGGCCAAACATCGATTTCACATCGTCCGAAGGGCCACAACTTTTCACGACACTAGACATACATAATTTCAAATTTCAATAATCTTTATTGGTTAATTAAAGTCAATCTTCATTGGTTAAGAACTTAGCTGGCGGGCCGCATGAGGCCCGAGGGCCGCGGGTTGAAGACCCTAGGCTTAGATGAATATAAATGACCACATTAATATTATATAAGGCGACCGTGGTGTAGTGGCACGAGTTCGAGACCTAAGAGCTGAAGACCTAAGGCTTAGATGAATATAAATGACCACATTAATATTATATAAGGCGACCGTGGTGTAGTGGCACGAGTTCGAGACCACCCACCGGTACCAACGTATCTTTGATATATGTACTTTGGTTGTCCTGTTTCTATAATACAAGCACTTTAGTAGCTTATAAATGTAAAGAAATAAAAAAGAAAATAAAACATGATATAATATATATAAATGATTCTATGTGGACGATAGCGGATAGAATAAGGAATGTGCGCGATAGATGTGGTTTGAAAGAAGATGTAGTGGATTGACAAAGGGATGCTTCGATGGTCTGGGCACATAGAAAGGATGATTAAAAGTAGATTAATAAGGGAATTTATAAATTTGATGTGGATGGATGCGTTAAAAATAACCTTAGAACTTATATGAAGAGAATTGTGGATATGAAGGAAACGAGAAAGTTGTGTCAGGATCGTGGCAAGTGGCGCTTCATTGTTTTTGCCTATCTCAATGGGAAAGAGACGTGACAATTTGATTGATTGATTTAATTAACTATTTAGTGTTATTTTATTGCTTTCTTCGACTTGAATTGTTTTTATTTTTACTGTTTGACATGACATTTTTATTTTTTTACGGAGAGGCAAAGCATAGAACAGTGTTTGAAGCTTATGTTATTTTTAATATAAATTTAATTATAATTTCTTATTATTTATTTACAAGTCTGGGCGGGTTACATCTAATTAATGCCGACTTTGAAAATATTAAAGCGCAGGGATCCTCAATTTGTAAATACAATAGACTAGGAAGCATTTACTGTCCAGACTTTTTAAAAGTTGTAACATCAAAGCCTCAGAGAAAACCCCATAGAGACAGGGAGTCGGCTTTGAGAAATACTGTAGCTGAATCTCAAGAAGTAGTACCGGAAAAGAAAAAGACCTACAAAAATAATAAAATCTCATACGACAGAGAGTAGGCTTTAAGAAAATTTGTTGTTGGTATTTAAGAAGTTGTGTGTACTGGAAAGGAGAAAAAGGAGGTTAATATACAAAAAGAAATGAGATGCCATCAAAAACAAAACTTGTAAAAAAAACTAAGCCTCGCAACTCAGTTCTTTTAACGTAAAAAAGTTGTGAGATCCATGTAATACCAAGTCGGTTGATTTATTCAGTCTTTACCTTCTGTTTTAAGTTATTACGTAATTAGCAAATCTAACAACATCTTGTAGTGACCACATTAATATTAAAAATCTTTTATGTTTAAATTAAATAGATTGACATGGCCATCGCATGAAAACACAATGCCGTCAAAAACAAAACGCAAAAAAAAAACAAATCTCGCAACTTAGCCGGCGCGCTTGAAAAATCGCACTATACAATCTTATTTAGTATAATATGTATTGCTTGTCTTGTCTTGTATTGGAAGCCTATCCCTGCCTATCCCCGTGGGAAAAAGGCGTGACAATTTGATTGATTGATTGATATTGCTTGTGAGTGAGCAGATATATGAGATTATTGTTAAAACAAGTAATTCAGTTAAAGCAGTGATGCTTTGTTAACACTTTAAGTCTAAAGAATAAAACCGGACGTTACAAATAAACATGTCGCTTTAAGGAGCTCCGCTTGCGATAGTGATTTACAGTCAAAGAGTACATTAAAAAAATTTAGAAATCAATTAAAAGGGTGACCTAGCTGTGTTCGGGATCAGCTTGTACTGCGGCGATAAACAAAGAAATACAAGACATGTGTTTGAAGAAAACAATTTTAAGCCATTGTTGATAATGCCTTTTGTTTTTATATTGCGCATTTCTTTGTAACTTACATTACTTTCAAAAAAAAAATCTAACCGTTTAAACTTTAAATGATACATTGTTTATGTAATATACAAAAAAAAATTGTAAATATTATGAAAAGGGTCGTAATTGTTGTTGTGTTGTAAACTAAAAATATAACGGCATAGAGAAAGTCGACGAGTCCTATGTTATTCCAAAGCAACTAGGAAATTAAATCAAAGAAGTAAATAGATAGGAAAATTTAAGTGATATTAATTATTGTCTTTATATTTCAATGGTGATGTGTCGCCAATCGCCATGGTCTTCTAAACCTAACAAAACAATTTGTAGTGAACATTTTATTGCTGTAAAAGGTAAGACGCGCCAACAAGTTAATTTACAGATTGTATTAAAATACCACCAACTTAAAAATGATATTAGAAACCTGAATATCATTTTAAAAGACCTATCTATAGATACCCCACACATATGTGTTTGATGAAAAAAAATATTAGAGTTTTAGTTTTAAGTATGGGGACCCCCAAACTCGTTTTTTTTATTATTTTTGTGTGAAAATCCTAATGCGGTTCAAAAGATACATCTATTTACCAAGTTTCAATAGTATTATATAGCTATAGCTTGTATAGTTTCGGAAAAAAGTGGCTGTGACATAGGGACGGACAGACAGACATGACAAATCTATAAGGGTTCCGTTTTTTACTACGGAACCCTAAAAAGCGATAAACGGCGATTGTATTATACTAGAAAGAACTGACTTAGTTTACGTTCGCCTCAGTCCCCATCACCGAAATGCGGCCAGAACATACCGAAAAAATATATAAATTAAACAAAATAAGATTAAATCCCTAAATTAATCCAGGTGAATGTAGCTTATCTGAGGTTTAAATCTAATATTAAATCATTCGTGACTCTTATGTTTATATGGAATCGTATAATGACCTTGAGAAGGTGACCAACTTAACATAGCCACGCTAAATGGCTATAAGTTACGGTTTAAATAAACCCAGAGACAAGCCCGATCAGGCTTACCATAAATAGAATATTCATTTTCAAATATAGACATTGTTATACAAACTTATGAGCAAATATGTTTATAATATTTATTTTCGTATTTATAAACAACTAAATATGTAATATTTAGATTTTAACTTTATAAATTACTAGCTGAACTGGCGAACTTCATACCAGTCAATGATTGTCGTGCTACCGTGTTACAGATTAGCCGAACTTAAGTTGTTGTGAATTGAGAAAATTAATATGTGCGGGACCGGGTCGACTAAATCGAACCTCCGCAGAACTTGGAAACGCGGCCGTCGAAAGACGAGCTCAGCCGTGACGACGAAAGTCGATCTACGGGTTTCCAATTCTACGGCAGGCTGACTTCCGCGCTCACCAGTGGTCTCTCCAGAGGACCAACGTACGTTAGCCTAGAGCTGGAGAGTACCGGTGAGTTTGGGATTGCCGACGAACGGTCCGACGCACCGAAGAAATGCCGAGGTGCACGATGGGTGGTGAAGCGATAAAATAAAACGCCAGATCTTCAGAGTTCAGGTTTCGTTCCTCTTCTATAGTCCCCAGCACAGATAACTATTATACTAGTAATACAGATAGGACAGCTGCTTTGACTTTGTTGACTGAGTTCTAATAGTTCACACGCAGCGCTAGCGTCGAATATCACTGATATTGACAAGCTAATTTTGGATAACAAAATGGACGAAGGAAATCAAAATGGCTGCATATCGACCAGTTCTTCGCCAAAAGAAAATACTTCCTTTATTTATATCAAAAAGAAATCTTATGGTATAAAATAAAACAGTTAATTTTAAAATATATATATATTATATTTAGTACTTTTCTAATGCCAACTTTTGTGGCATTTCCATTTTTGAAACAAACTTTTCCTGGATTGATCTGTTAGGCATTATATTAATTATGTTGCATCAAATGTGTAGTTTATCTCTTAAACATCGTATACTGCATAATGGTTCTTCAACATTGCAGCTATATGTATGGTCTTCATCAGGGCCGTCTTAAGCATATTCAGCGCCGGGTTACGAAAGTCAAGGCTCCGCTCGCGTGGTCTCAGTGTAGTAGATACTATCGAATTTTATGGCGGTCGGCATGCGCCCCCTAGGGCTTTGCGCCCGGGTGCACCGCACCCCTTGAACCCCCGGGTAAAGACGGCCCTGGTCTTCATGTATTTCTAAAACAAAAATCAACATTATAAAAATCAAAATACAAACATTAAATGACCTCTATTGTTACTATTGCAAATAAGTATACGATATTTTAGTAAAACTTACTGGGTGTACATAATATTCTATGAACAATTTCTTTAGCAGATGGTAATAACAGAAAACTAAGTAACAAAAACACAATGAAAATAACACGCAAGAAGGACGCTAACGCCATTTTTACTCCATAGTAGTGATGTGCATAATCGAATGACGATAATCGAATTAATTGATTTCAGTAATCATTCGACTTAGTCGATTGTTAATAGGGATTAGTTACTAACTTTTTTAAAGTTACAATAAACTCCGTTGTGATTATTTACTAGCATACATTCGTTTAATAAACTAGCTTTTTGACAATTCGAATAAATTGATTAAAAAATAGTATTATGTATTCGATTTATTGCAACTATTACTGTTTTATTAAACAAAAAGTAACAACAAGCGTGTCCGAAAAAAAAAATTCAATTAGACACAAAGAAATAAATAAGAAAAACAATGTTTTTCTTGTTTGTCGTAGATCTGCGACAATGGAATACAAGAAGTTAATATAATCAGATAAAAATAAAATGTGTAAGTAAGTACTAATAAATAAACTAAACTAAGCATAGAGTTGTTCGCTCGTACCACAGCATTTATGTATGGAAACATCTGTCATTCGAAAGACATTTTTATACCCGTCGTCGTAACATCTAAACCAAAGATCCGATTCGAATAATTTAAATAGTTTAATTAAATTATTTAATTAATTAATTAAATTTTAATTAATTAATTAATTTAATTTATATAATTTAAAAAGTAAGTAAATTATCAACATAACTATTTAGTTGGAAAATACGTTTTTAAGTAAACACATATCTAAAAATGATTTAGACATTATCATTTATAGATTGATTTTTCTAAGAACGGTCCTATGACACTTAAACAGTAGTGAGGTACATTCTGCATTCGGTTTGTACATAAAGTAAAAAAGTAGTATTCATTTAAGCAATTAATTGATTTAATAAATGATCAACTGAAATAAATTATAAATTTTAGCATAAAATATTATAATGTTGACTATAGTAGAAGTAAACTGTCACTGTCAATATGTTTATGCGAATAAAAACATGATAAACAATAGTTGCTCGTTTCAATTAATAAATATTTAAACAATACATTTATATTTTAACATTTATTTTAATTATAATTAAATTATTTAATGAGCAACTGAAATAAATTTAAAATTTTAGGATAATATATTATATAATTCCTTTATTATAAATAATTAAATAATTTATTTAAATTTTAAACATTTATTTTTAATTATAGACTAAATTATTAATATACATATTTAATTTTACATCTGACAACACTACACACAGAGATTATCGACTCCAACCGCGATTTTTTTTTTCAGTCGCTTTCCTGACGTCTTGTGTGCTGTGTGTGTTTCTTGTTTTCGTGTTTTCTTTATTTTTTCTGAACATTGCTTTATCACTGACTCCGTTCCTGTTTCAACTGATCATCTTTGTGTTACTGGACTTTGCTCTGGTCGCGATTTGGTTTCGTAGTGTCGGAAAGAAAGAAAACTGTTTTGAACAGTCAAACACGTGAAATGGTTAATCGTGTTCGTGAATATTTCGAACTCGAAAATCAAAATGGCGGACCCCTTTTACCGGTGGATCGGGTTCGAGATCGAGTTGCTGCTGCATGTGGAATAGCAAAAGGTACTGTTTCCAAAATTTCTGTTGAAAAATATGGTGCATCTGGTATACAAGAAAATCTATGTAGATCTATCTATCTACACCAAAAAAGAGACGTAAAACTGTGACCTGTGACCTCCTGTGACAGTTTCGACGAAGATGCCATTAGGAGACATGTTTATAGTTACTACGAAAGAAAAGAATACCCCTCATTATCTCGATTAGTCGAAACGCTTAAAACAGCAGACCTATTTAAAGGGCATAAAAGTTCATTACGCAAAATTTTGCACAATATTGGTTTTGAATATAAAAAAATAAATAATAGAAAAGTTTTGATGGAAAGAATGGACATAATGCTAGCAAGGTGCAAGTTTTTGCGTGAGGCAAAGAAAATTTTAAATTGGGACAACGTGGTATTTACAGATGAGACATGGCTTAATGCTAACCACACTGTCTCAAAGCATTGGACTGACGACACGGCAGCTTCAACATCAAAAGTGCCTATCGGCAAAGGCCAGCGTTTAATAATATGCCATGCGGGTACCAGTAAAGGTTTTGTCAAAGGAGCATTGTTATCGTTCCAATCAAAAAAAACTGTTGATTATCACGAAGAAATGAATGCTGAGGTCTATGAAAAATGGTTCAGAGAAATGCTAATTGCGCTAGAAGAACCTTCAATAATAATAATGGACAATGCTCCGTATCATAGTCGACAAATCAACAAACCACCAAATTCCAATAATAAAAAGGAATACTTGGTGAAATGGTTGCAAGAGAATGGCGAGGAAGTAGATACTAGCTTGTTAAAAATTGAATTATTAGATTTAATAAAATCAAAGAGACAGCCGCCTAGATATGTTATAGATGAAATGGCGGCTGAATATGGACACAGCGTACTGCGAATTCCACCCTATCATTGCCACTATAATGCTATCGAATTAATATGGGCACAAATAAAAGGCAACGTGGCTAAAAATAACACTACTCCCCCATTTACTGCGAAAAATATTATGAGTTTGTTGATAGAGGCATGTGACTATGTAACGGAGGAGAATTGGGAAAACGTTGTACGAAGAACCAAAGACATTATATACCGAGACCTGAACAATTATGTTACAAATTATGAGAATCTTACCTCAGAATTCATTATCAGTGTGTCGGATGACAATAGCAGTACAGAATGTAGCGATACAGAATAAAAACTTAATTATACTTTGACGCCACGTGGTCAAGGACGTGGTAAGATGAAACGCACCTGTTGAAATTGTAAAGAAGACTAATTTATTTGACATAAAAATAGAATATAAAAAACAAAAGAATAAATGTTTTGGAAAATGACTTTATTTTTCAATGAAAATTAATTACACCATGTGTGTGACCTTCGGAAACTTTTTCGAAGGTCGGCACAATACTATTTTTTATTATTTTACCTCTTAACTCCTCATATTCTCAGAATAAAACTTCTAAAAATAAAAACCTATTAATTGAATTTGTATTGATTCGAGGTACAACACTACGCAAAATGACATTAAGTTTAGTTTAGCACGTAACTACTACCGCATGTTAGTGATTATTTTGTTTTACTTGTAAATGTAGATAATTCAAATAAACTTGTGATTTTCAAATTCTTTTATGTTAAAATAATTATTTATTTTTAACTGGTAATTGAATTTTTGCGTTAAAACACTTATTATAAGATTTGAAAAAAAATGTTTTTCCTAAAATCAAAATGGTTACGTAGTAAAGAAAGTTTGACACCTGTCATAGGATCGTTCTTAGAAAAATTAAGATATAGAAACAATTTAGCTTCTCTGGACCTTACCGATTACGCCGATCAGTTAAAACATATCCTGCTTTTGGAAAAAGTCTTTCAGTTGGGACAGATGTTGCAGGAATACATAAATATTTTTTTGGCTAATTTATATAAATCTGGAAACATTTTCCTGTGGTCTTCCCATAATGTTAGAGTATTCGTGTTTCTATCTATCAGAGCCATATCTTCATACTTTTGCGTTAAATTTATAGTATGTGCTCTACAAGGATGATTATGTTTTTGTAAGTTTTTCACTACTGCTGTTGCTACTAATATTAGTATTATCATTCGATTATATTATTTCAACTAGCTGTGCCCGCGGTTTCACCCGCGTAAAATTAGGTTTATAACACATATGACTTCCTCCTTTTATAACATAAAAAGGAGGAGTTGCTCAACACGATTTTTTTTGTATTTATAACTCGATAACTCATATAAAAATGACAGACAGAAATAAAAATAAATATATATTCCAAACATCTAAAACTATAGCCAATTGAAATTTTTTTAAAAATTAAAAGTAACCTAAAAGTTTTCAATTAAAATTAAATATTACTCGTTGTACCTCCAAAAATAAAAAAAAACGTAACAAACGAACTCACATTCACATTTATAATAACAGTAGGATATGCATATAATGAAAGAAGGAAGTATAGTGTATAGTCTATGGAAAGTATAGTGTATAGTCTCCATAGTACAGTTAATTTGATTAGATGTTGACGTGACTGTCGGTAAAACAACGCTATGGTTTTATAGTACTCATGGTATGAACCAACTATTATAAAAGGGATTTTTTTGACACTACTAAAATAAAAACTTTTTTAAAGAAGTATTTTATGTTACTTCTGATACCTCCAAGAATATGTGTACAAAGTTTTATGATGATCCGTTGAGCAGTTTTTGCGTGAAAGCGTAACAAAAAAAGTCATGTGTGCAATTCATATGTGGTAGAAGTGAAAACTTCAAAAATGTTGCCTTCAAGATAATGCGACGAATGTAAAATTCGAGAAGATGATAATTGTAGGATTTAGTAATGATCATAGTAATAATAACGTTGATTGCTCACTTGTGACTGCTATGCAATTTTACTGCTTTTTTGTCTGTTAGCCTGAATTGCAGACCATTAATGCAGGCGACCACTACTACTATTAAGCAACTGCAAGTAGCAATCGCATCCACTATGCCGAGCTAATGCTGATCCTACTTGCACTTGCAATCTGATCCTACACTAAGTCACTTCACGGTCTGTATACTTGTAAGTGGTGGTATTACCCCGGATCGGCAGACTCTTATCTACTCAGTTAAGCGCTAGTATATATACATATTATGTATGTTACACTGTACAACTTTTCTAAAATAAATAAATAAAAAAACATCGACATCTATTTTTAGTTGTAATAAAAAGAGCAAAGCAACAAAAATATGTTATTTGATCATCAATCACATCAATCAAAAAACATCAATCAATCAAATTGTCACGCTAGGGATAGGCAGAGTCAATAAAGCGCCATTTGCCACAATCCTGACACAGCTACCTAGATTCCTTTACATCCACAATTCTCTTCATATACGCTGTATGCATATAAACACAGCTTTCTTAAGGAAGCTTAAAACATATACTTTTGATATTTATCATTTAAGATATTTTAGTGCCAATTACCATAGAGCTTTTCCTAACCCTATCTAAACTATTTTAAAATGTATGTTAAACTGTTAATACAATTAAGCCCAAGTCCTCATACAATAAGAATGATGTCCTTTGTTGATTAGAAAATATATAAGTACTTGCTTTGATTTCGACATTCAATACATAGGGATAAGTATATTATGATTTAATAACGCTTTTCGGCATGATTTGACAGGTCGCGACGCGTCGGATACTTTGTGACTTACGAGTCTATGTCATTGTATTAAAGCTCATAATTCTACAGCCATTATCGAGATGCCGTAAGATGCCGAGTATACACGAATGCACAACGAATGTCGCAATGCCACTACGATTTGCGTGAAGTTACCTCAGGTGCCACATACATTTCACAGTGGACTCGCTAGGCGAGTCCAGTGGCACAGGGTTTAGGTAAATTTTGATTTTTGCTATTTTTGTGGTTATTAGAGTCTTTTTTACAGTTACAGGACATTTAAAAGGTGTTTGACGATCATTCCGTATGTTTAAACCTATAAATAAGGCAAATAACTCAATAAATAAAATAATAGGTAAATTTGTTTCGTAATTAAACCAGTGCTTTCCAAACTTTTATGAAATAAAATTTGTTGTTAATGTTATATTTTAATACTGTTTCAATTTTAATAGCATTTAATTCTATGAATGTGGTTTCCGATTTAGTTAACATATAGGCACCCGATAATTGGGAATGATTTCAATCAGATGTGATTCAAACATAATTTTTCTCCAAAACTACTTAAAATACGTATTTATTTCATTATAAACTATGATGTTCATTATATTCATTATACACTTGTTCTGATTATATTTACGTGTGTAACACAATGACATAAGTTGGGACCTCTACATATTAAAGGCGGTAGGTTAAAATCTAAACAAATGTTTTTTTAATGCGGATCTGCCATTTGCAGATCAGCTTTTTACCACAAAATTATAACTCCGAAAAAATTGTAAGTTGTTTATTTATTACACAATAAATATCGAATAGTTTGCACATAACAATATCAGATGAGATTTTTTTCTTGTTTTAGAGCGTCTTTGTTTAGAACAAAAATCATAATAACAATCCTAGACATAAAATAAGTCCCTATTGTGATTATAATGTTTTGTATTGAATCATAAATTCTAATGAGCGAATTGTATTTTGTTATAACTATTTTAAGTATAACCTTTTACTACATATTAAATTTTATAACATTCAATTACATTTATTAATTTAATAAGATATAGAAAATAATAAGAAATAGGCACGTATATATATACGTGCCTATATATATATATATATATATATATATATATATTTTAAATATACTGTTTTTGTTCGCCATTTGTTACTTATTTGTATAGTTATAAATATCGCATTAACAAAATGTTTGAGAAACTCTGGCAGTGAACTCGCCTAGCGAGTTCATGGCACTGGAGAATAACTTTTGTTCTTAAAAAAATAAAGTAAGTCTTTACACCCGGGCCACCTCATAAATTTATAAATTAGCGCATATTTAGTCTACACTGTGATTTTGAGAAGAAAATACGCATACGTTTTCGAAATAATACAGAAAAACACTGGACTCGCCTAGCGAGTCGCTGGCACTGAACGTGTTAAGTTATTCAGAACAAAAGCGTCTTTACGTCATTGTAATAAATCCCATAATTCTATAGCAATTTCTTTAGAATTTCTATCTCATTTTCTCCCACGTTAAATCTTATGAATTTATGTTTTGTCTCTTTTTACTGTCGTTTACTTCAACTAACGGACATTTACATTTATAATAATACATAGTAGGATAATAATAATAATTTAATATAATATAATAATTTGTTTTAAATTTTCAAGAGCTTGATATGTTTTCCTTAGTTTACCCAAAATAAATTTCTGAACGCATGCAAAATGAATTTCTGAACGCGCGCAATTTTGTATGGGAAAATGTTTTTTCTTTTATTTTATTTATTATAAAAGATTTTTTCTAAAATAAACTTCGCCTAAGTTACTCCTTGTTATATCAGCTACCTGCCAATAAATGTCCCGTCACAATCAGACCAGCCATTCAAGAGATTAGCTAGAACAAACAGACAGACAGACAGACAAAAATTTTAAAAAATGTTAATTTGGTGTTTGTACCGTATTTATATTCATATACATTTATTAAAAAACGTTTATTTTAATATTACAAACAGACACTCCAATTTTATTATATGTATAGATAATCAATTGGTTATTCGATTAATGGAATCATTCGACTTGCACATCGCTACTTCGTACTTTGTGCAGCGCTTCGTGTGAACTTTAAGAACAAAGCTGTCACCCCCCTGGTCCCCAGTCTTGGTCGGATGGCGGTGAGGTAGCGTCGATGGGCACAGCGACGACGTCCTCTCTCTACGGGTGCGGGCGGTGCATTGAGGCTTGAGCGGTAGCGCTCTGTGCGCCCTATTTATAAGCGCGCCGTGGGAACATTCTTTGGTAACAATAGGCATTCCAGCGGTACGCCTACATGCGAAACTATTTGACTATTCGGTTTAAAACCTAACTAATATAAATACCTATCTATATACAAAATGCAATGTCGTATTAATTAATAAGCTATATTTACATGTGAGGCGGCGTCGTGCACATAATATAATCGTTTCTCTTTATAAATAATACACCATAGGTTTTTTAGCAGTATACTTTTACTGATATGTCTAAATTGACAATTAGTTTTTATTTCTCAACATGCTCCCTTTGGCTTGACAATTGCACTTCGATCTTGCTTACTATTAGGACATTTGGATCGGGCAAATAAAACGCTTTAAAAAAACGCATTTAATTGTGACCCTTAAGAACCTCGCAACGCAACATCACATTATGTTTTTTCTATAAACATAATAATAACTTAAAACACTAATTAAAAAAAAACATTAAAAATAATAATTACTATTTAATGAGTCAGTAAATTTATGCATTTTATACATCAATTTCATTTTGACGACCCCAGGGGCATACTCGTCTACTGGGTATAGCCCTGGGGTGCTAGCCAAGATGTCATCGCTCGGTATCGATTCTATTTCTACAATCGCTAACGCTCAAGCGTTAACGATAATATGTGCGCAGCCAAGATGCAATGCACTTAGCGATCGCTTATTCTATGGCAACTTTCGATAACTGTCTATGATTTCGCTCAATTTGGCGAACGGAATGTCATTAACGTCAAATTCACAAATGGGGAGTTTTGGCGGGCAACTACAAGTGACAGATCGTGCAATTTTAAATAATTGCAAATCTTGTGTTTCTTAAATATAAATGTATAATAATGGTGGTAAAAATGGTTATCAAGTATAGACAAGTGATTTAAATGTGTTTCTTCTTGGTTTCTTTAGGCTCTTTCAGAAGTTATAGTAGTGTTTTCTCCGCTTTACTAAGACCATCATCATTAACCTTATTCTCACCCTCATCTTATATTTGTTTATCATCCGGCATGCTTGATGGGAGGTGAGGAGAGGTCCAAGAGCGCCGACGACTAAAAAAATTACTTCTCTTACGATTCCCTCGACACTGGCCAAAAATGCCTTTTTTAATTTAATATTAGAATTAATACAGTAGATTAAAGTTTAATACTGCTTTCCTAAACAATATGACGCAGTTTAAATTATTTATACCTATTAACATGTAAAATGTACGCATTTTATATGTTAATACAACGCTTACTAGACATAATAATGTGATTTCCACCGTCTCATTACGATGACTGAAATTATTATAATGTGATTTTTACTTAAAAAAATGCATAATTAACGATTTTTAGCAAAATTAATTTAATAATTAACAAAAACGCACATATCTTACATATTTTAAATCAGCTGATCGAACAATCCGCCATTTTGTTTCGTTTTCTACAGCATATTGACGTTCGATAACTTTGAATCGCCAGCAAGCGAACGACCTGTCAAAAAGTGCATCTTGGCTCGGGTTATCGAAGGTTTTATCGAATCGTTCGATCGAATAGAAAGAAATTGTTGACTTGGCTACGGATTTGAAGATCGTTTTGCTGGACCACGTGACTTTTCGTTAGCAAATGTCATTCCCATACATTTGTGTTTCTATTCTATAGCGATTTCGATTGTAGAAAGGCAACTTGGCTAGGCCCCCTGCAGAGATTCTATTCCCTGCCGGCGCTGGAAGTTGAATCGGCCAAATTTGTTCCATAGCATTCATTTATGAATAGCTGTGCCCCGCGGTTTCACTCGCGTTTAAAACATGACAGCATCCCTTGCATTCCCATTGTTTATCATCAGATAACCCAGATGTTTAATTTAATAGCAGCTCAGCTAAATTGAAATTGACTATAGCTTGACCATTACCGCTGTACCGCGCCTTGGGTATGCGCGCGGCGAGGCGGGGGGCATCGTCGGCTGTTGCGCTCGACTGTCGACTGTTTATGTCAGAAGCACATGGCGAAATCGAAGATGGAGTTGAAGCAGAATCTATGTTAAAATTACTATCGTTAATTTAGTACATATATATTTATGTATTATAGTTTATTTGTTTGTTAATTTAAACAATTTTCAATAAAATAAGTCCTGATTTGAATTATAAGTTTAGCTCTTATTTAATATTTAATTAATTAATTTAATTATTCGAAATTAAGTAAACAACAGGTTTTTACACTGGAGAACTTATTTATTCGTATTTTAGCAGAGTACACATTGACCTCCATAACTAACACAGGCAGCGACAAGAAGTAGAACATTTTCTTAATGTCCACCGACTATAAAATTCTATTGCATACAGTCTATGCACAACATTTGGCGTGTAAAAAACTGGCGTGCCTTAGAACTGTAAACTGATATCGTAAGATCTATCCGACAATATCGATCTCATGTGAACTCATGCTCTTCCCTTCCCGGCCCCCACCTCGCCGCGTAGGTGCGCAAGGAGCGGTACAGCGGTATTGGTCAAACTATAATACCTCTTTGGTACTTTTTCACGTTTCGTTTGAAGGATTTAAAGTTATACGATGGGTAAAGCATTCCACTTGCAAACAGAATTCTAATACTGCCCGAACTGTGTGCGACCCTAATTGGAGTAAAAATCGAGGTATGATGAGGCAAGTTCGAGAGTTCCTGGGATCATTCTTCGCGGTACCTATAGGCGATAAAGGACGAATTTGAATAGTGCCGCTATGTCTGCACATAATTGTCGCTGTAGCTCTGGAGATATCTGAAGTTCAGCATCGCGTATTACGCCAAACTATCATCATAAAAACATTAATTAATAAAAATAATTAATTATCCTGCACCATTCGTCTGATTCTACCATGGTCAGACGAAAAAGGCGTATTTAAAGTAAATGCGCTTTTACTTAAGCTTTATCCAAAAAAGAAATCAATTTAACTACGCCTGTCGTCAAACTTGAAAGAAATGCGGCTTTTAACCTAATCTTTATACTTGTGTAATAATGTCCTCTCTTTAAACAATATATGTACCTATATTATAAGGCAGAGCGGGGTCACTTGATCAGCATTTTGTCCAAATCAGTGTAAAGTGCATTCAAAGAAATAATTTAAAAAAAGTTAATTTAAAATCAGTAGTTTATTTATTGGACTACATATTGACATCAATTTTTTTTAACAAATCCGTTGTTTACTATACTAAATTTACCTCAAAATGAAAACAGTCATATGGTTCATAAGACCCCACAGGTGGGGTCTTTTGAACCACCCAACGGGGTCACTAGAGCCATTGGGTTATACTAACTTGTCACATTAAATATATGAAACATAGAAACAAAAACATAATGAAATATTAAAGATTTCTCATAGAAATGAAAACAAACTCAAATAAATTTCGTATTAAAATAAAAAAAACACTTTAATAGTTTAGTCACTGTCACAGTTCATGCAAACATAAAATGCACTGAAACCAGAAGTGCACTTATCATAAGCCCAATCTCGGCAACTAGTGCAACGTTCTCCTGACGTAACAGAACCAGCAGTATGCTTTCCTATTTTTGTTTTACTCGGTTTCAAGACTGTCGGAACACCAGTCTCGTCGATGTTCCATATTCTTGAAGCTGTGAACTGACACTTGTCCATAACTGTATCCAGCTTGTCATAAAACAAACCGACGTTTGTTTCATTAAATGATGTCGCCCTTCCTAAGCTGGTCTGTTCTGGTTTTCTAATAGACAGTTCACTATTTATCTTAAGAAAAGTGGTGAGCCAATCCTTTCCAGCTAAGTTAGAAGTCATTTGAACATGGCTCATTCGACCCCAATTGTTTTGTCTCAAATGACCCCTTCCCCGATTTTCATTTAATATGTTAAATAACTAAAAATGGGTTGAAAATAATTTATTTATGAAACTTAAAACATTAACAGCAATCATGTTAAAAATCACAATATACTTACTTGATGACCGTATGATAATATTCGTAGTTTTTAAACCAAATTTCAGTGGCACGGTGTTTTTTACTTTTAGCACTAAACTTCCATCATTGCGTGCTCCTACCCAAAATAAATGCCGGTCGGTGAATAATGCAACAGTGGCGCGGGTCCCTCAACCCTTCGCTTCGTCTTATACCACCCGCCCGTAGATATCACACACCGTGTGCGTAATACTATAGGTGGAGCACTAGACCCCGCTCTGCCCTACCTGTATTTAATTTCCTAATTGATGAAACTATAAGTAGTGTACTCGTGAATAATGTTTAGGCAGTTTCCTTCTCCGACGCGACGAAACATTTTCAAGGTCCATTTCTTAATTTACCTACATTCGACCCAGTTTAGTTTCATATTCCTCCATTTTTTTAATGAAGTACTTATAGTTAATTGAAAGCATTTCTATTAAACATGGCATACTTCATACATTTTAACATACAGTCAAATTGGCTTGGAGACGTTTTGCATTTGTAGTAGTGTGTAGTATACACGCCTAAGAGCGTGTTTCTATTATGACGTGGCGGTAGGTAAAGATGTTACGATCTATCATTATGTTAAGTATTAATGTACAGTCAGCAAATAAATAAATAAACAACTTTTATAATAGTATTTTCTTAGATTTTGCGAGAACATTGATTAATGAATTAAACAAATTTTATGAGGCTTACTATCGCGTTTATTTTGGTTTTGATTTTACAATTTTTTATTATTCCGACGTTTCGAGAGCTTTGCAGCCATCGTGGTCACGGAAACACTGAGGTGTTGGTCGTCCTATTGGTTGATGCTGTTATTGTTTCCAAAACTACCCCGTTTAATATTTTGTTTTTCTATTCCCGGTTTATTTCAAATTTTTGCAAAAATAACTGACGGTGTCATCTGGTTTGGCAGTTTGCTGGACTTGGGACTTGAGTTTGTGAATTATGGGGTCCCAGGTGTTAGATAATCGCCAACCACCTTCTCTATTGAAATTAGGATGCTTTTTAATCTCAATGGCCTCGCGTACCATCCTGGGTATCAGTCGACTTTCCTTTGCGAGGATCTTCGGTTTGTCGAAACGGATGTAGTGATTGGCGCCGTCCTGTTGATGCTCACAAACTGCAGACTTTCCACTACGTTGGTGTTTTATATTGTAAATCGTTGGTGTATTAAATTGTAAAATCAAAACCAAAATAAACGCGATAGTAAGCCGCATAAAATTTGTTTAATTCATTAACTTTTATAATTTTTTATTTATTTTAATATTTTGACCAATTGCCCAATTTCGCTTTAAAACTGAAGTGCTTCCATCTGACTAAGATTTCGATAAGATTTCCATCTAACAATTTGTCGGTTTTGTGCACGATATTCTGCAACTTTTATCAAATAGTTAATTCGTAACTACCGAATTAGTTCCGAGTTAGCTTCCGTTTGCTTCCAATAAAAACCTAAGGACATGACGTGTTTTCGTAACGTGTGTTAATAAAGGAAACGCGCTCTTAGGCGCACTACTACAAATGCAAAAACGTCTACAAGTTAATTTGACTGCAAGTAGTTATAATAATATAGGTAAATATTTCTAGAAAAAACATCTGTACTTTTATGATTTGTTATTATTTGTTATACCTTTGACTATTTGATGAATCATTCACATCGAAGCTTAAGAAACACAAGGAAATTATTAGCAATGAAGAAATGGAGAATGAATCATCAAAAGAAGAATCGTTTGACGAAGATTATCTTATTATTATAGATCGAAATTTGAAAATGTCTTTGTCAAATTCGACAAAAAAAACTGTCTATCACTATGTTGGACAATTTGAAGAAGTTGGTCACTCTATGGCAACTATTAAAGTATGAGTAATACATACGAAATACATTTATGTCTCCAGATATCGAAGACATTTCAAGTTTCCTATTGACAGATATTAAAACTTAATTGCCAGAACCAAAAATATAAACTAAACGTAGAAAATATAAAAAACCTCCAAATACACTTTTAAAAAGCCTATCTGGGTTATACCAAATGTTATATAATTTTTATTATTTATGCAAGATTACTGATTTTTGACCATCTAACCTTTACTATTAGTTAAGTTACTTTAGTTATAACATATCAAAATTAATTAATAGGGTATTATGTGGCGTATGCAATATAATACCCAAACCTCAGAGGTGCCCAAACCACCCAACCGTTGGAAGGTTTGGGCACTTACACAGTTTTATTTTAATTTAAGTAGAAAAGTGCCCAATGCTCCCCTATCTCCCTTATTGTGTTATTCAGCATAATTAAATTCATATTGTAGTCATACAAATACGTTCAAAGAATATTTTGGTTTAAACATATTATATTTTAGGCACATAATTCAGGCCCTTTATAAACTCAAAATTATTAGAGCTAAGTTACTATTTCAAACAAATTTTTCATGTAACTCAAAATTTATTTCACCCAAAATATTCATACTGTGGATCTATTTTAATAATAATTTTAAATATATTATAAAATATAATTTTATAATATTTTATTTTAAATTATGAAATTGCCTATGTAGTGAAAAATTAAAACTCGTTTTCTTCCAAAAAATACATATTTATTTTAACAAAATATTTACCTTCAATATCTATACATTGTTGCCATACAATCGGAAGTTCATTTATGCCTTTGCGATAGAACTCTGGGGATCTACATTCGGAAAACTGTGTGAAAGCATTTTGTACAGCCCTTGGGAAGAAAACTTTTTAATATCATGTGAAAAGTTTTAGTCGAATATCTCACACCATGAAGGTCTAATGCCGTTTCAAAGTATCTATTATTATAAAACGTCAATTTCATACTACTTATTACCCCTATTATTAACACTATTTTTCTTAACGAAAGCAAGCAAATACGAGTTTTTTAAAATGAGCTTCTTATTTGGTTATTGGCTATATAAGTTTTATTTTTGTTTCCTTATTGAAATATCTCGTATTATAAATATTTGCCCAGTCTGCCGATCTGGGGCAGTACCACCACTTTCAAATGGCGGCTCTCTGCGTCCTCTATCGCTGCGTCTTTTCTTTGTAGAACAATCGACAAGGGGAATGCTTTGCCAGCCCATGTGTTCTCTCCATCCTATAACCTTGGATCCTTCAAGCGATGCGTGAAGAAGCACCTATAGCCGGCATGGTGACGGCGACTGGGGCAGCCGTGAACTAACTCGATTTTTTCAGTCGTCGTCACTCTTGGATCTTCTCTTGCTTATCATCAGGCGGGTCGTGGTCAAATGTCGTGTCACAATAGAAATAAAAATGTACAGACCGTCGAGAAACTCAGTCACATTTCAGGTTAAGCTTGAAATTTGCCGGTTCCAATTAGGCTGGCATAGTGGATGCGACTGCTACTTGCATTTATTTAACAGTAGTAGCAATCGCCTCCATTTATGGACCGCACTTCAACTTCACATAGAACAAAATCACTTGAATCACATTTTAAAATAAGTAAGTATACCACTTACCTAACATTTTCATGAACAATGTTAAGACGCGGTCGTCTTTACTCGACACCGTAACGACACTGAATATCTTAACTGAATTAACTGAAAAAGGTTCTATTTGCGCAAACTCTTCTCGAACATGTGCTACAATATAATACTTATATTTATTTTAGCACTTAAAATCATTTAAAGTAAATGATATAGAGCTGATGGTTTTCACTGGTTTGTTTTTATTTTTGCCAAATCTATTCAATATCTTTTCACAATAAAATCAAAAGGACATTATTCATTTTGCATGGGACCTTGGGCTTAATTGTATTAACAGTTAAATATGCATTTTAAAATAGTTTAATGTACGAAGATTACAATGTAATTGGAATTTATCATCTATTTTGCACTGTAGGTGTGCAAAATGATCCAACTATAATTATGACAGTTCAAAGCAGAACAAATGTGGCGTTGATTGACAGATGATACAAACTAAATCCATTTCTTATTTTTCAAATAACTCAATCGTACAGCATTTAAAAGAAATATTGTTATTAGTTTTATTAATACAAGTATCGAAACTACCATTTATGTCCTTTATAGTAAATTACCTCTAGATTAGATTTAACCTATAAGTAAAATGAATATAGTGATGTTCACTGTAGCAAGCCTTACTTAATTTTATTTTTTATTTTTATTGGGGTGCTGTCATATGTCGACATATGACAGCACCCCGCTTGATGTTAAGCCGAAGTGTGGTCCATGAATGAATGTCACTGCTACTACAATTCAATAACTGTGAGTAGCAATCACATCCACTATGCCGGCCTAGTTAAAACCGGCAACTTACAAACTGATCCCGAAACGTGACCAAATCACTTCACGGTCTGTATACTTGTAAGTGGTGGTACTACCCTGGATCGGCAGACTGGGTACCACTGCCTACCACTCTTTGATAACCAGACCCGAAGCAAATATCCACCTCTTTTTTTTATTAACATTTTTTTGCAATATTTAATATAAATATTAAATATTATAAATAAAAGCTATGAAACAAATATTTGCTCCGACCGGGAATCGAACCCGGGACTTTACGCGCAACAAACCAACCGCTAAACCGTTCGTCCACGCCTGTCGTCAAAATTTATCCTAATAATTTTATTTATTCATTTAATGCACAATAGTACTAAGAAAAAATAAGTTCAAAGTACAATAGTACAATCATCTTCCTCACAGGAGATCTACCCTTAACCATGCCGGAACGGAATACTTTTTTTTTATTGTGACACAACATCTGACCCCGACTCGCCTAATGATAAGCAAGAGGAGGCGGGGCCGTCTTTACCCGGGGGTTCAAGGGGTGCGGCGCAGAGTCCTAGGGGGCGCATGCCGACCGCCATAAACTTCGATAGGTACCTACTATACAGTGACCACGCGAGCGGTGCCTTGACTTTCGCACCCCGGCGCTGAATATGCTTAAGACGGCCCTGAGAGGAGGTCCAAGAGTGACGACGACTGGAACAACCGAGTCAGTTCCCGGCTGCCCCAGCCGCCGCCACTATGCCGGCCTAAGAATTCTAATTCTAATGCAGTATTATATCACAAAAAATCCCATAACCTTCTCAGTTTTTTTTTGACTCATCGTTATTAGGCAGCACCTTTGAGTAAATACATTAGGATACATTATGTATACGCAATATTAGGATACATGTATACTCAAAGGTCTAAGTCATGTCGCGACTAAGTCTCTTTACGGTGACTTAGTTGTAGGTGGTGGTACTACCACGGATCGGCAGACTGGGCACTACTGCTTATCACTCTTAGGTTCAAGGGATTAAGGAGGTCTCTATTAAAATTTCATCATACTGATAAAACCACGTATTTTTTAATACTTGGCGATAAATAAACCATGCGCTTGATAAATAAAGCTTACGTCGTAATAAAATATTATAGCGAGCGCCCATGTGTGGTGTTGCATTGTTTTTGCGTGCATTTACAATTTTGTTTGACTGCACAGTTCCAGTTAATGCCTGTTCGCCGGCCGCGGTGGACGTTGGGGGCGGCTATACATGTAATATCATAAACATTTCCGTTTGTTGATCAGTGATAAATTAGTGAAGTTATTATTTATGTGAAAAATGATAGTAAATATATATTTGAAGTAGTGTGTGAAGAATAATTTGTTTCAAATATTTAAAAGGTTAGTTTGTGTATTATACCTACAATACCAGTGATTTTTTAGGAATTATTTTATTGATCTTGATTGATATAAAAAGAGCTCCGAGCGACCTGCGCAGTAAACGATTTACGGATCAAATCGGTGGCATAAGGTGCTGTGCGACTGGGGAAATACGTCAACGCTCTAAAAAATACAGTCGCGCACAAAAGTTCTTGCAATTATGGTATAGTCCACGGCACTTAGATTGGCAAGATTTTAACGTAGTGGGAGAACGTTTGCGTATGTAAACTGGCGTGCAATAAAAAAAGGTCTCTTTAGATTCATAAAAAATAATAATAGAAGTTTGAGTGAAAATTGATTGACGAAAGAAATTTATAAATCTGATCAGCATGGATGCGTTAATCGAGGCCGACCCAGGAGGGTGTTCTCCGACCAATCGGAGACATCCTCAAGAAAGCTAGGTTGCCTAGTGCCCATAGCCATAGAGCTTGTATGAAGAGAATTGTGAATGTGAAGGGAGCGAGGGAATTGTGTCAGGATCGTGGCAGGTGGCGCTCAATTTTCTCTGCCTATCCCTGTGGGGAAAAGACGGGACAATTTAATTAATTGATTTTTTAGTTTATCGCGAACAGACAGACGCGGCGGGAGACTAATATGTAGTAAAACTATTAGTATGATACGAAAACCAGTGGTCAAATTTCAGTGCAACCAAGTGTACGCGGGAGCGAACGGTGCGTGGGGGCCACGCGAGAGTCGATGATCGACTGGCCAGCCAATCGCGCGCACGGAACTCGCGTACCTAAACACACTTAAAAAACTACTTCTGCGCATCTGACTTCTCTTGCCAACTTACGTGACGCGATCTATAATTTAAGGGAAAGAAAAAAAATATTTACGACTTGGCCCGTTTTTGGGGTTCCGTAGTAATTTATAGTACGATTATATTCTGTTTATTTTGTCTTAATATTAAAATGAATTTATTGTTTAATGTTTTATAGAACTGAACAAAATGTATAAAAGTCAAATAAAGTAGGTAACGGAATACTTACACTAAAAAGAATATTGTTCGCGCTAAAATTGGCGCGGTATATGACGGACGTCAAATCGGTGGCCTTGGTTCGCGGCTGTTTAGTCAATATGGCGAACCCCTGATGTGTCTGTCGCTGCCGGCGGCAGCAGATAATATTCCTCTCCGGTCTTCACGACAAGTCGCAACGGTCTGTCCGCGCGCGAACTCGCATCGAACCTATCGCATCCCGGTGATCCGCACACCTACTAAGAGATTGAGCAGAAAACCATTCGCATCAAGAGGAATCCTTTGAACCCGCTTGGACTTGGTTGTACGTTGACTCCATATCAGGTTAGTCCGTTATTTTTGGTTTGGATTAGTCGCGTCACCCAGGTTCCGCCATTATGGAGGTCAGTCATGGATTGACCGCCACGCACGATTTCCTGACCCCAGGAAACGCATCAAAAAATGTAAATATTTATTACTATAGTTTCCAATTGATTATAGTTTCAGCTGTTTGGAATTGTTCTCTATTTATTTTTATTTCAGTCCTCATTTTTATATGAGTTATCGAGTTATAAATACAAAAAAAGGTATATACAGTCGAATTGAGATCCTCCTCCTTTTTTATAAACCAAATTTTACGCGGGTGAAACCGCGGGCACAGCTAGTATATCTATATATCCATATATATATCTCTGAGCTTTTTTCTCGAAAACCATAAATGTTAGAACAAAAAACTTGAGAGATGTCAAGAGACACCCGGATGGAACGAAGCTTTCGATTAATTAGTGAAGGAATTGTAATAAAAAATATTTTTTTTTAAGTTAATTACCTCCACGGGACTTCGGACAGGCTTTTTTAAAAAGGCGTACTGAAAAAACGGAGTCTTGGTGACAACTGATTTAATGAAACTTTATATTCTCTTAAATACTAACTATGACTATAATAAATGATTGTTCTAAGTTCTGAATTCACATTGTCCAAGTCTCGTGTAACAGATGTAATAAGAGCATACCGTTCCCTTTTGAAAGTTGATATTATCATTGTTATTTGTCTTGAGGCGGTCTTAGCTTATGTAACTAGTTATAATATATATTTTTTATTATTAACAAATATAAACTTAATCAGTAGGCTCAATTTTAGTAATAAGGCTTGTGGTAACTGAAGTAGAAAACATATGTTTGGGATTCTATTTTATTTAAATGTCTTGAAAAAACTGCATCGAAGCTATAGCTCGTTTAGTTTTGGAAAAAAGTGGCTGTGACATACGAACGGACGGACGGATGGACAGACGGACGGACAGACAGACAGACAGAAATGACGAATCTATAAAAAAGTGTCGTTACAACTTTTGGTCTTAATTTTTTCCGTGTAGCCCCCTTTCGCAACGCGCGATAAGGAACTACGTTCCAATTATTTACGGCAGTTTGCAATATAACGATGTTACAGCTATGTTCTATTAAAATATAGGTAGGTAGTAGGTAAAATCATTTTAAAAAATATTGGAAAGGAGCGACAGAAGATGTATAGTAGGTAGAATAGGATTTTTTCTATGTAAATTGTCCAGTTTGGAATTTTCAGGAACATGAGCTATTATAAATATTTAGGTCCAAGAGTGATGAAGACTTAAACAACCAAGCCAGTTCATGGCTGCCTCAGTCGCCGTCATTATGCTGGCCAAATTTGCAGCAATACCTTTACTAATTAGGGTAACGTAGGTAAAATGAGTTATTTTCATTGTGACTAGACATATGACAGCACCTGCCTGATGTTAGACTGGAGTGCGGTCCATGAGTGGGGATGACTGCTACTAGAGTTCACTAACTAAGTAGTAGTCACATCCACCATGTCAGTCTAGTTAAAACCGGTAAATTACCAGTCAGTTACAGTTGCAGTTACAAAAAACCCGGATCAGCAGACTGGGCATCGCTGCCTACCACTCTTAGACAACCAGAGCCTAAGCAAAACTTAACAAATATTTGTAAATTTATTCCTTCTATTAAATATTACAAATGAAATCTATGAATCAATCCTTCATTTATGGATCACACTCCACCTTAACATCAAGCGGGTGCTGTCATACGTCGAGTCACAATAAATATATACTTAAATAAAATTTGATCCGACTGGAATCGAACCCGGGACACCCGCGTAACGGACTAGTAGCACACCACTACGCCACGCCTATTGTTATCCTCGAAACGCAAATGATATTTTGGAAAATGCAGTTTACATTACAAGAAAGGGAAGATACGGTACGAACACAGTACGCGTGGAACTGGCAAACTACGTCTTGAATCCACGCACTTGAATCCAAAGCACGGCCTACTCCCGTTAGAGCATACCTACCACTCATTATCTCGCTCGCGTACCACTGTGACAAAATTTTCTATGTCTTTCGTTGAATTTGTCGTTAACTAAATCGTATATGCAACTGTGGGTGTGACATTGATTGTAGTGGGGGTATCGGTTCCACATTTTGTAGTGAACAATAAAGAGCATGCCGTATCCGCTCCTTTTGTTTATGACGTGACAACGTCTTATAATTCGATGGAGCCGGCTGCACGCAAGAAAAAATGTGTCTCATCCGGCGTTACCTCGCTCTAAGGCGTTCCATTTAAGGCTTGAAGTGGAAGCGAAAGCGCGGAACGAGTGACAAAGAGGCACATTCGGCCTCCGCGTTCGGCAGCATTCGACATCTGTCTCTCTCCTACTTGAGTGAGCGATGCGTACAATTAATATTAATATTACTAATATTAATACTAATAATAATAATATTTTTATCTAAGGAGCTAGGTATAAATTTCGAAAATTCGGTATTTTTTATATTATTAGGGAATGCGGCACAAGACACAAAGGATTAGCACGTTGTAAGACTAATTACGTGACATGTTACTAAGCGAAGTCATTCGCACTTTGACTTAATAGCATGTCTTTATCGCAAGTAGGCGATGGAATGTGCTGATGCGGAGTTAGTTTCGAAGAATAGTCACGCGTTGTGACGTATTGTGTTTTGGCATTAAAGATCAATGATTCATTACGTGACCTAGATATACATTTCTTTGTAATAATAATTATTAAGATTAACATCATATTATCGCGTTTCGTTACTTACGAGTGTAGGCAGATAATATGATGTGTCTTTTTACGCTTCTGTATTTAATTAATGTTAAAGTTCTAGTTGTTAGGTTTTGGGATCGATAGTCGGATCCATTTAGCCTTTAGGGGTTGCCGCTTCGGTCAAGGTGTGGGCTTTACCCCGGATCGGCACTACCACTGCCTACCATTCTTTAATAACTAGACCCGGAGAAAATATTGGTCTCTTTTTTTTAATGAGATTTTTTTAAAATAATATATTATAAAATTATTTAATATAACAAATAAGGGCTCAATGGTTTGTGCTAACTAATACGCCACGCCTGTCGTCATTAAGAACTTTTTCACAAAAGTTTTTGATGACGACAGGCGTGGGCGAACGGTATAGCGATTGGTTTGTTGCGGTCTGGTTATCAAAGAGTGGTAGGCAGTGGTACCCAGTCTGCCGATCCGGGGTAGTACCACCACTTACAAGTATACAGACCGTGAAGTGATTTGGTCACGTTTCGGGATCAGCTTGTAGGTTGCCGGTTCCATCTAGACCGGCATAGTGGATGATTTCTACTCACAGTTATTGAATTGTAGTAGCAGTGACATTCATTCATGGACCACACTTCGGCTTAACATCAAGCAAGGTGCTGTCATATGTCGAGTCACAAAAAAAAATGGATGAGGTTAGTATTGTTAAATTAGAAGATAAGGTATTATTTTTTAAGAAATATTTGGAATAATGAATTTATCATTTTACTAATTATTGGGACTCCACGAACGACAAAAACGGCTAAAGACTTAATATAGGCCTTAAAACCGCTTCAGAAAAGGCTAAGAGATAAAAAACTAAAGATTTAAGATTTAAATTCGACTTAATTAAGTTATACGACGAAATTAAACGACGTAATCTGGTGGTATAATTTACATGAAACCCAAAAATATTTTTTGACAACTTTTAAACTTTGAATCGTTTTTTTGACCGGCATAGTGACTGCGACTGAGGCAGCTGTGAAGACTCGGTTTTTTCAGACGTCGGCACTCTTGGACCTCGTCTTGCTTACCATCAGGCGAGTCGAGGTCAGATTTCGAGTCACAATAAAAAAAGGCGCTACGGTGGAACATACGGAAATATTGTACAAACATATGTATGTTGCGTATACATGTGCGTATAATAAATACATAGAGTGCTTAAATCATAACCCTTCCTTACGAGCTTCGCCGTAGTCGGGTAAAAAAGCTATGAACAGGAAACCTTGCAATTACGTTTTGGTATTAGTAGTGGAACAGGTGGTTAAGTTAAGAGATTTTTATTTGTCTATTTATATCTGGCATTATAAACGCAATACCGTATTGAATTCTCATTTTATATTTGGATAAGTACGCATAACTTTTAATAAAATTTAAAACAGCATTTTTTCTTCAACAGGTTTATTTTGGATTAATAACGCACAAATATTAATTAAGCAGTCATGGGTAATAAAAAAATTAATCATAAAAGGAATATGATTTTAGTGGGAGGTAAGGAAAATGATAAATAAACCATCACCATTTGACGACAGGCGTGGACGAACGGTTTAGCGATTGCTTTGTTGCGCGTAAAGTCCCGGGTTCGATCCCCTGTCGGAGCAAATATTTGTTTCATAGCTTTAATTTGTAATATTTAATAATATTAAATATTGCAAATATTTGGTAATAAAAAAAAAGAGATGGATATTTGCTTCGGGTCTGGTTATCAAAGAGTGGTAGGCAGTGGTACCCAGTCTGCCGATCCGGGGTAGTACCACCACTTACAAGTATACAGACCGTAAAGTGATTTGGTCACGTTTCGGGATCAGCTTGTAAGTTGCCGGTTCCATCTAGACCAGCATAGTGAATGTGATTGCTACCCACAGTTATTGAATTGTAGTAGCAGTGACATTCATTTATGGACCACACTTCGGCTTAACATCAAGCGGGGGGTGCTGTCATATGTCGAGGCACAAAAAAATTTAATGTAAAAATTAAATACTACCATAAAAATGTAATTCATTCTAATTTTAAAGGATTCTATTTATATTTAAGGTAATCATAATAAAAAGAATAATAAAGTTGAAAAAATGGAAGAATTTGTTGTAAAGAAAGATATTAAAATTGAAAAAACAGATAATAAAAAGAATAATAAAGTTGAAAAAATGGAAGAATTTGTTATAAAGAAAGATATTAAAATTGAAAAAACAGATGAGAAGGAAAATATTGAAAACATTGAAGGTATGTTTTATTCTATTTTTGTAAGTTTACTTTTGACTTCATTGTATTGCATGATGATGGTCATCGTGTATGCAATGATTGAAACCTTAAATACCAAATGCCGATAGATGGTCAACAAAATTGGGATCAAAATTTTACTTCAAAGATCGACACGTTTAAAAATACACTTCGGATAAGCGCTTTTAGATTTTAACAAGTTCGAAAATTATCCGGGCTGGGTCTTGTTTTTTAATTTGAAACAACACTGACTCAGTCATTTACATACAGTTTAAAACACCAATATGTTATTTATGTGAAAATACTTGGGTATGCTAAATTGAGGCTACTGGGAATGCTTTAATAGTTTAATCCATGGGAAAATTTATTTCATTTGTAAATATTGTCTATTTATATTTAAGGTAATCATAATTTAAAGGATAATAAAGTTGACAAAATGGCAGAATTTGTTATAAAAATAGAAAATATTAAAGTTGAGAAAATAGATGAAGACGTCGAAGGTATGTTTATTTACCTATCTTATTAGTTTTAGAATGCTATAAGCTAATCCAAAATGGCAAACAACAACCTGCTCTGCTGTGATAATAATAGCAACAGCTTAAAGATAATTCGTTCCGACAGTTTTTTCAACCCATTGAAAATTTTGTTGGATTTCTATGGAAACTGGCATATCCACCAGCCTCCATTTTTTAGGGCTCCAGTTCGCGTGACCTTAGCATCACCTATAATTATAATATCTCTAAGTACGGACAGCAGTGCTGCCGATGGCAACACTTGCTATAATTCTAATAGTTCAACTAAACAAATGCTATTTCTTTTGTACAATTATGTATTTTTTAATTTTGTTCTCTTTTACGACAGTAAATAATAATGGGACAAGGATTTGATTCATGATTTATCAATCTCACTTAAATCTCAATGGAACACAATAAAAATTACCTATGTGTTTCTATGTTTTTCTATTTTCACAAAAAGTATTCAACTGTCGGTATCAATTTATTCAATTAAATAGATGTTTGTAAACAGATCACCTCATTATGAAGAGTAAAAAATAGAAAATTTTATCTATTTACTTGGACCTAATACTTTATTTTAAATGATTGTCTTTGTTGGCAATCTTTACCTTTTTTATTTTATTGTGACACGACATCTGACCTCGACCCGCCTGATGATAAGCAAGAGGAGGTCCAAAAGTGACGACAACTGAAAAAAACGAGTTTATTCACGGCTGCTTCAGTCGCCGTCACTATGCCGGCAAAAGGTGCTTCTTCACGCATTTCTTCACAAAGGTGCCTCCAAATATGTCGGTAACGTGACACTTTAGGGTCTTATATAATCAATGTTCGCGCAAAATCTAAGAAAATACTATATACCACTTTCATATTATATCAAAATGGCGGCTGGGTGGATGTGCCATAAGGTTTCTATTCCTTTTGTGTTTCATCATACAAATTCGATTATTTAATTGCTTTTTTTTGTAAGTACGTCACAGCGCCCTAAACTGTGTTGGTATTTTCAAGAGGTAAGGTGAGGTAAGATATTGCGTCACAATAATAAAACAACAAAATCGTAATTGATTTCGTTTTTTTTTTTAATATATCTATTTATACATTTTACAATTTTCATATTCAGTATCTTAACACAAATCTATATTGGTTTGTCTGTGTAAACCATTGTAAAGATGTGACACAAATGTAAGGATATACCTTATGTTCTTGTTTCCCTCTTGTTCAATTACGATTAGAAATTAAATTTAGTTTTTTTTTTGTATTTACATTTATACATATCTACACATGCTTTGTTAGTAGGTCGTTGAGGCTTAGAGCACATTAATAAAATTGTTTTTAACTTCATCAAACTGTCGTGTAGTGTTCTAAAGAAAAGAGGCATCGTCAATGTATGCAATAGCTTCATGCATTCATTTCAAATACTTTTTTATTGCTACAAACATCTGATAAAGAAAGTATACATTGATGTACAACATATTGTTTTTTTGCAGATGAAAATATACTTTTCAAGGATTGTAATGAGCCATTATCTTCTAAAATAATATTTGAAGAGGACGATAACAGCGAAGACTTTAATATAGATGAACTATTTGAAAAAATTAAATTTAATGAAAATCAGAACATAGCTAAATCAAATCAAGATTTGAATGCAAGTGATACTTTAAAAATAGCTAATAATGCTAAACATTTTGAATTGAATGATGCAAATAATAAAGAAAAGCTATTTAATCTACTTGTGTCTGCTAGTGAAAATAATATAGTCCATATGGATTATGAAAAAGCAAATACTCCAGAATCTATTAACCTTAATAGTTCTCTCATGAATCAACACAAAAGTCCTAATACAAATAAGACTACTTTCGGTGTAAACGAAAATCTTCTTTCGCATGATAATACTAAAGAAAATAATAATAAGCAAACTAATAATAGAAAACGTGCAAACGAACATTGTAGAAAACAGCGATATGAACCAAAAACATCTAAAGTAGTTCGTAGCGATAATCCAAATATAATATCAAATGCACCACCTGATTTGTACCAACCAAACAGCTCAATTCCCTCACTTACTCCACTAAACAACATAACGCCTTCCCTTACTCCACTAAACTGCATAACTTCTTCATATACCACGCCAAACAACACAGTTACTTCATTGAATCCACCAAACTGCCCAACTCCTTCATATCCCACGCCAAACAACACTACTACTTCATTAAATCCACCAAACTGCCCAACTCCTTCATATCCTACGCCAAACAACACTACTACTTCATTAAATCCACCAAACTGCACAACTCCTTCATTTACTCTACCAAATTACATAACTCCTTCATATACCACGCCAAACAACACTACTACTTCATTGAATCCACCAAACTGCCCAACTCCTTCATATACCACGCCAAACAACACTACTACTTCATTAAATCCACCAAACTGCCCAACTCCTTCATATCCTACGCCAAACAACACTACTACTTCATTAAATCCACCAAACTGCACAACTCCTTCATTTACTCTACCAAATTACATAACTCCTTCATATACCACGCCAAACAACACTACTACTTTATTAAATCCACCAAACTGCACAACTCCTTCATTTACTCTACCAAATTACATAACTCCTTCATATACCACGCCAAACAACACTACTACTTCATTGAATCCACCAAACTGCCCAACTCCTTCATATACCACGCCAAACAACACTACTACTTCATTAAATCCACCAAACTGCCCAACTCCTTCATATCCTACGCCAAACAACACTACTACTTCATTAAATCCACCAAACTGCACAACTCCTTCATTTACTCTACCAAATTACATAACTCCTTCATATACCACGCCAAACAACACTACTACTTCATTAAATCCACCAAACTGCACAACTCCTTCATTTACTCTACCAAATTACATAACTCCTTCATATACCACACCAAACAACACTACTACATTACTGAATCCACCAAACTGCACAACTCCTTCATATCCCACGCCAAGCAACACTACTAGATTATTGAATCCACCAAACTGCACAGCTCCTTCACTTACTCCACCAAACTGTATAACTCCTTCATTTACTCCACCACACTACATAAATCCTTCTTTTAGTCAACCAAACAACATGAATCCTTTATTTACTTCACCAAACTACATAAATCCTTCAGGTACTTCACCAAACTACATAAGTCCTTTATCTACTCCACCAAACTCCAGTTCAATACCATTTGCTCTGCGTAAACTTTCTGAAAATATCTTGCTAATTTTAAAAGAAATTCAAAAATATATTCATGCAAGGGAACAGTGTAAAATGTTACCTAACAAGAGCGTATTAGAAAATCAAGCTATGATGACTCTGTATAAGATTAAAACATATTATGTAACAATTTCAGCAGTTTACGTAAGAGGTTTTGTTAACAAATTTAAATCGGATCAGAAATTTATGCTTTGTTTATGTAATCTGACGAAAACTATAGCCAGTTATAACAATTTATTTAGAAGTTTTCCTGAGGATTTATTTTGGGAGTTGTGGAAGGACATATTAAAATTAGTTAATGCTACGAGTAGTAGCACTTTGAATGCAAAAGAATTAAATTTATTAAAAAAGTTAGTGAGCCAACAATTTGCGTTCGCTTATCCACCAAACCCTGCAATGCCAAATACATATGCAAATACAGAAGAATTTGCTGCAAAACAATCCGCACCAGGTGGAGGAGTAAGTGGCGGAGGTGGATATAAATCTACCTCCGGTGATGTAAATGTGCAAATGCGACATAATAGATATAAAAAAGGAGAATTGCATTACCAGAATATGCCTCATACACAAAGTATATCTACCCCCAACACCAGAAACACTTATCAACAAAGTAATGCAACATATACTGAACATTCCTCACAAGGACAAATTTTTAGTTCTGAGTTTGGATATTTTCCAGCACACACGCAAAGTGTGCTGCGTCCCTCTTAAACACAACGAGTAACAGGGTGGTCTGGAAAATTTGAATCTAAAATTCATATTTTTGTTGTACCTATGATTGAAACTCCTAAATAAGGGGGGCGGCAATTTTTTTTTCCGCCCCGGGCGGCTGACTTCCACGCTACGCCACTGCATCCATACATCCCATCTCATTTCTAAATCCCACTTGCGCATCTGTTTCATGCAACGAGTTTATCGATTAGGCATAAAAGAGTTTGATTTAATATTGAAATATTATAGATACCTATGAACTTAGTAATTGACAGTAGCAATCAATATATATATATAAAACCAAACAATAATTAAAGAGTAGGTATAGAGAAATACATAGGTGCGCAACTAAGTTTTCGGTGATTTGACATAACCAAAACGTCATAAACTAAGCTTAGACATATGGTAAACAAACCGCTTTGACACATTAGTGGGTTTGTTTTTGCATCGTATACTTTTGGTTGTGCGAAAATGTCTGATTTTGTGGCAAATAACCGTCATTTGCGGTAAGAAAACGGGGTCTGAAAGCACGTCGAGAACTCCAAAAAGTTTATGGAGATGCTGCTCTAGATGCTGAAACAACGTGCCGTGATTGGTTCCGTCGCTTTAAAGACGGTGATTTCGATGTTGACGACTGTTAGCGTGAAGGAAGGCCAAAAACTTCCGAAGACGCTGAATTGGAGGCATTGCTTGATGAGGATCATTGCCAAACGCAGAATGAGCTTGCTTTAGCATTGGGAGTTACCCGCCAAGCGATTGCATGCGTTGGAAGTGAATTAATAACAAGGTAACCAAACCCAGGTTCAGGGCCGTCTTTACCCGGGGGTTCAAGGGGTGCGGTGCACCCGGGCGCAGAGTCCTAGGGGGCGCATGCCGACCGCTTCAAATTTCGATAGGTACCTCCTACACTGAGACCACGCGAGCGGAGCCTTGACTTTCGCACCTCGGCGCTGAATATGCTTAAGACGGCCCTGCCCAGGTTCCTTATGATTTGAAGCCAAGAGACGTTGAGCGTCGTTTTTTCGCGCTCGTTTGGAGCTGTTGGCTCCAGCGGCTAAAAAGATAGGATTTTCTACATCGCGTCGCTACGGGTAATAAAAAATGGATTCATCCAAAAAGAAAAAAAACATGGGGACTGCCGGTCATGCTTCTACGTCGTCGGCTCGGCCAAATATTCACGCTTCGAAGGTTTTGCTGTGTATTTGGTGGGACCAGGACGGTGTTATTTATTATGAGCTGTTGAAATATGGCGAAACCATCACTGGGGAACGGTATCGAACACAATTGATGCGATTAAGCCGAGCTCTGCGCGAAAAGCGGCCACAATACAAGCAAAGACACGAAAAAGTGATTTTACAGCATGACAATGCTCGGCCTCACGTTGCCAACCCATTAAAACCTACTTAGAAACAATCAAATGGGAAGTCCTACCATACCCGCGATATTCCCCAGATATTTCGCCGTTTGATTATTACTTGTTCCGTTCGATGGCACATGGTCTGGCTAATTAGCAGTTCCGCTCATATGAAGACTACTCAAAATGGATTGATTTGTGGATAGCCTCGAAAGACGAACACTTTTACCGTGACGGCATTCGAGCTCTACCAGAAACATGGGGAAAAGATGTCGCTAGCGATGAGAAATATTTTGAATGATTCGTGTTGAATGATAAAGTAAAGTGGCACTTTCATAAAAAAAAACAGCGAGAACTTAGTTGCGCACCTAATACTATTACTTGTAAGGTAAACATGTTAAGTATTAGGTTTTACCTATAAAATTGCTGTTCAGTACCTAGACCATTTCATCTTGAATTCTATAGGTGCTGACTTTGAATAATAGAAAAAAAAATTAGAATAAATACAAATAATAAATACGTACAAAACGGCAATTTGATAGGTAAACCCTATTACAATTTTATAGTTTATAAAACGTTATAGATAAAAATTATATAAAGTGTAATTAATTTACTTGCCATCTATCCTGTTTTTAACCCCCGACTCAAAAAGAGGAGTGTTATAAGTTTGACGTATCTATGTGTCTGTCTGTATCATCGTAGCTCTTAAACGAATGGACCGATTACGATACGGTTTTTTTCGTTTGAAAGCTGACATGATCGAAATGGTTCTTAGCTCCAATTGATGAAGATCTGATCAGAGGTTTCAAGGTCATCAGCTCGTTCTGTTAGCTGCGGTAGCGATCTTAGACGCTTAATCGGTATTTACTTTATTTTAAACATCTGTGACTTATCATTTGAAACACAAACGTATACAAATACATGGGTGTTTTTTTACTCGTAACACTAAGCTACTATGATGCTTTCCCCTACGTTGGTGTTTTATATCTGCGAAATGTTTTCGATTTCGGGTCTGCACAGCTGTTTGACGGCGATTTCTTAAGGTTAATAAAACGGTCATACTGGATCGTTGTCGCCCGATGTTTGCCTTGTCCTCGTCTGCGAACATAAGATCCGGTCTGCCTGTAACGTTGAACGTTGCGATGGACCACAGAAACCGATATACATAAGGCCTGGCTGACCGAACGGTATATGTGACCTTCCTCTATTATGGCTACAGCTCTGGCGACTGTAGTTGCTGGCAAGTCACTCATTTTGTCTCAAAACAATGTGTTTTTTCCAAAATCCAAACGATTAAATGAGCTAATCTTGCATTGGACTACACAAAACACCATTCTTATCAGAAACACTTACGTCAATCACCGGCAAACACTTATGGGGGTAGAATTTCAATAATAATAAAATTAAAACCTGTCTACTTGCCAGTTATGTTCAATATTTTTATTTCCTAAATCTGTTCGGAAACTTGAAAAAATTAAACATCGCTCGACCCACTAGAATTCAATCGAACAGATTTACGTTTCTAAAGGTACGTTTCTGCGTTTATTTATTATTTAAATTATTAATATTATTATTAAAATCATTCCTTAAACTACTATACAATTATGTGATATTTTTCGGAGTATAGTATTTTATGGTTATTTCTTTTTATTTAAATTAGTAAGTATTATTTAATGATTAAATAATACTTATTCTATACTTAATTAGTTTTAGTATTTTAGATTTAGTTTTTAAGGTTCTGTAATGAATAAATTTGGTGTTATATATACGTATGTAAAGAGAATAATGTAAACCTAAATGACTGTTGTAAGCTGTTGTTACATTAAAAAACATAGCATATTTTTGCATGTTACATGATATCTGAATGCGAAGGAAATATAGCTAATATAGAATAAACTATAGAGCATTTATTGGGAATTTAGTATTCGTGTAAATCATTCTATTGTCGATGGTTTTTGATGAGTAATAGGGCTGTGCCATGATTGAATAATCAATCGAAAAGAGAAATAAAAGTTTTTATTTTAAATTTATTTTATTTATTATATGATTCCCATGTGCCACTAAAGTGACTCACGACCCCGTGACATTTATAATAAAGGGTTTTGTTGCGTTGGTTCTGTGGCGGCATCAATCATGCCAACAATGCATTTTTTAATTAATTTTCTAACTTTAATAACGTGGGCCATACATCCTTACCAATTCGCACAAAACTTTCTAATATAAATGACTTATTAATCTTCAAAAATAGATAGCTTCGTTTTCTTAAAAATTAAGTTGTTTTGCGCTGCCAACCTTGAATAGAGCCAACTTTGAATTAAAGGAACAATCTATATTGGGCACTAAGGCTGAGATTTATATAGCATGGTAAACTGAATGACAGATTGATATCGGCGTTCTAGTTCTTGCAGTGAAGTATTTAATTATTCATAATAGTTTTCTTATATGTTTTGGAAAAGGTCAAAGTAAAAACGTTTTTAAATTTATTATATAAAAAAGTATACCTATATTTAATATATATTGTGAAGTGTTTGCCTAGTGCCCATAACCACAGAGCTTGTATGAAGAGAATTGTGGATGTGAAGGAAGCAAGGGAGTTGTTTAAGGATCGTGGTAAGTGGCGCTCCATTGTCTCTGCCTATCCCTGTGGGAAAAAGGCGTGACATTTTGATTGATTGATTGATTGTTTAATATATCACGCATTTACGGCCATCAAAGGTTTGTTTACATTCATCAATCTGTCATTTGTACACAGTCCCATACAAAATTAATGTCATAAAGTATCCACGCGTCAGAATTCACTTACACTGATATAAACTATGTAAGTTAATTGTAAACTGAACCACATTTTGAAGCACTCAGGGCCGTCTTTACCCGGGGTTTCAAGGGGTGCAGTGCACCCGGGCGCAGAGTCCTAGGGGGCGCATGCCGACCGCCATAAATTTCGATAGGTACCTACTATACTGAGACCACGCGAGCGGAGCCTTGACTTTCGCACCCCGGCGCTGACTATGCTTAAGACGGCCCTGCATACACTTTAAGCATAATTGTTTTATAAAATAATTAAAATGTCATTTATGCCATTCCATAATAAAACATTGAAGTAAAAACATTTCCTTTTAAAAGACATTTCGCCTATTTATTGAAAATGGAACTCGAAATCTGGTTCCTGGTTCTTCTGCAGAGTTTGACCCACAAGCCACAAGTAAGTCTCATAGTTCTTCGGTTATTTCCGTTCTCGACCCCTTGCTACGTATGTCTTTTTGAGTCATAATAAATGTCGAACTTTACTGAGAAGAAGCGACTTTTTCAAATATTCACATACAAGTAATTAGTACATATTTTTAATTTTGGTAAATGTAGATTTAAGAAGGTGGTTTTATTTTTATTATATATCCCGGTAAATAGAAAGAGCGATGATTTTTGAGAGGCGCGGTATAAGGATCGGCAGATTATAAAAAAGCTGCATGACTGCATTTTTTTATTTTTTACACGTTTACAACGAAAAGTGAACAGGTAACAAAATAACAGCTGCGCAGCTTCAATTCCAGTGCTCTTTTTTCTGCCGAGACCTATAACCTATTTAAAAAGATTTCAATAATACAAATGTTAAAAAAAGTCGCGGTAATGCTAATTTTCTCTCTCGTGATTTATATCATGATTGTGATTCTCTCTGACATCTTTGAAAAAAAACCTACTCGTATTAGGTTGGCGAACGGGAATAACCGCAGCTCTTTAAAGCCTCTACCACGCATTCGGTATTACCGACCGATAATAATGCACCTGTGTGGTAGAGGCTTTAGGGTTTCAGTTTTTTTAATAATGTTATAAAATGCGTGAAGTTGAGACGCACATGTCCTTTGGTCGAGGCTCCATGTAGACAGCACTGCACTTGATGTCAAGATGGAGTGCGGTTTAATAATTTGAGGCGACAGCTAGTTATTTGACAGTTTGTTAAATAACTGTAGTGGCTGTCGTATCCACTATGCCAGCCTAATTGGAACCAGCAATACAATCTAATCCTGAAACGCTACTAAGTCACTTTACGGCCTGTACACTTGTAAATGGTGATACGACCCCAGATTCTGCAACTCCTGAAAACCAGACCGGGAGCAAATATCTATTTCTAATCTTATTTTATTACAAATAAAATATATGAAATAAATCTTTGCTGAGATCTTTGTTGAGATTTGTCGAGTTATTTCATTCCATACATCTTACAAATGTCGGCAGATATAGATAAACAAATTCTATGGATGAAATTAATGTTATTTATATCGCTTTGTAATTTAGGCCCAGGGAACAAAACAGAATTTAAAGAATTATTTTTTCAGGAGCTGCCTGAAGAAATATTTCCTGTAACGCGAGAGAGATGGTAGAATGAATGTGCTAATAATTACGCACACGCAGAAACATTTTGTTTTTTAGGTAGATAGGCAGAGAAATAAAGGATTCAGCCAGGAACAAATAAAAGCTGCAAATATTTACTCCGAACGGGAATCGGACCCGGGACTTTACGGGTAAGAACTGGTATGCTAGCCAACGTGCCACGCCTGTTGCCAAGTATTCTCGCTTTTATATTTAATAGAATAATTTATCACCTGGGATCTATCGATATAATTATAAATACGAGTAAAACCAAAACATTAAATGAAAACATTTTTATTAATAAAATCTGTCATAAAAAATACTATCACTTGAACGTTGAATAACTTACATTTAAAGTAATATCAACAATTAACTTGCATCTATTTTCCGCATCCACGCAGAAGGTATTTACAGGATCATTTTAACGGTTTCGTCGCCACTAGAAGGTATTTGTTCCCACAGACATACAGAATACAGAAAAAATAACGCACTTGTGTGGTTACTGGATATGGTTGCCGGCGGCGCTGTGTAAACGTGCTTTTACCTTCAATCTAATTTATAACAATGGTGAATCGCAAGAATATATTATTAAAATAATAAAAGCTTACATTTGGTCAATTTTATCCAAATTAGGCAATCAATGTTTTATATATACTGTAAACAATACTTGCGGTTGCGATCCGGACCAAATGGTCGCAATAATATCGCGTTTGATTTTGGTTATTGATTTTACATTTTTTTTATTATTCCGATGTTTGAGAGCTTTGCAGACATCGTGGTCATAGAGCTTGTCTGTAAAATCTATACCAAAAAAAACGCGATAGTAAGCTGCATAAAATTTGTTGAATTCTTCTGAATTATGTTATATAGATAAAATATTCAAAAGTTTATTAATTTACCTAAAAAATCTCCTACTTTATATATTTATTCTTATTATTCTATTTATTTCGGGCAAGAATATACATATAATTTTGTAAACACGCATTTTTTGTAATTTACATAGGTTTTATTAGTTATTGGATAAAACATAAATAAAACAACAAATTATTGAAGTTGCTAAAAAATAACCTTAAGGCACTTCACTATTATTTATTATTTTCGTAATATTTTACCTTTATATTAAATTATTGTTTTTATTTAACAGCACATACTTAAACGACAGACCCGTCAGCAAACCTTTAAAAAACACGGCAGAAGTCTGTCATTTTTTGACGATTTATTCGATAATGACAACCAGGCAGCCCGAGCTCGAATCCGATGTTCCACAGGAGTGGTCCTGGGACAGACCCCTGAGGAACACCGCACACCATCTCCCTCCGAACGATGTTGCCGTTCCGCGCCTCGATGTATTTCGCTTAGTTAAGAACGGACTATATTCTAAACGTAGGGAGGCATGCGATGGTGTTGTAATGCATCCCTTATGCATGCCCAGAGGGGTGAGTTAAACGCGTTGGTGATGTCCAAGGACACCGCCAGGCTCTCTTTAAATTAACGCTACTACCATGGATCACACGTTTTGGCTGCCCCTCGAGATTGACAACTGATCAAAGAAGACAGTTTGAATCGCATCTATTTAACAACCTATCTAAAATCAAAATACTCTATAAAGTCTGAACATGGAAATATAAAGAGGACTAGAGTTTCTGAATTTTCCGATATCGAAAAGTGCCTTCTGGAATGGATAAGATAAAACAAACTCTCGATAAGAACATTCCCATAGATAGAACTTTGTTAAAAGAAAAATAAAGAGGAAAAATAATCCAGAACTTTTCGGCTGGTTAGAGGGTTTTAAAAGGCGTCATGAAAATGGCTTTCAAAAAAGCAGCTGGGGGAAGTAAATCTGTGGACGGTGGAAAGGTGTGTGCAACCACTGGACTGAAGATCTGCCAAATCTTTTAGAAGGATGTGAACCAGACGATATTTACAACGCGGATAAAACTGCTTTGTTTTTCAAGTGCCTTTCGGATAAAACACTAACACTAGAAGCGCGGGCGTCCCAAATTTGACCCATTTCGACATTCTTTCTGCTGCAGGGAAAGTTTTATTGTGCATAGATTTCTATTTTTTATGAACTTTTACGAAATATGGTTGTTATTGATTATACAAGATTTCAATCACGTTAATTATAATATATACATATTTTTTACCGAATTTACCTTAAAGCGCTGGTGGGTCAATTTTGACCCAGTCATGAATTTTAGAGTTTAAATTTATCTATCTTCACTCACTCGCCATATTGAATTTCTCGGCTGAATGGTGGGGCGGCGGTTTGATTCTTGACGAAAATAACTCAAAAGGCGAGCCGTTGCATTCATCAGATGAAGAGTGGCAACATTTTTTTTTATTGTGACATCTGACCTCGACTCTTCTGATGATAAGCAAGAGGAGGTTCAAGAGTGACGACGACTGGAATAACCGAGTCAGTTCCCGGCTGCCCCAGCCGCCGCCACTATGCCGGCCTAAGGTGCTTCTTCACGCATCGCTTGAAGGATCCAAGGTCATAGGATGGAGAGAACACATGGGCTGGCAAAGCATTCCACTTGTCAATTGTTCTACAAAGAAAAGACGCACCGAACTTTTTAGTTCGACTGCCGATTCGGTCAATAAAATGTGGATGCTTACCCCGACCTGTGCAGGTATTACGGGTGTGGAAGGACATGGCAGGAACTAGGTTAAACTACTAGGTTCGGAACATTCTCCGTGATAAACCAACGAATAGCGACTTGTCTTCGTAAGATGATGAATTTTTTATAAATGAAATTCAAGAACGGCAACTCTCCTACCTGGGTTCTAAAAAATTGAAGAGCTTGAGGCTTTTCTGGTTATTATTTATGTACGTGGGGCCATAGGTGCAAAATCTTTAGATCTGGATTCACTGTGGTCAGTCAAATGGGGTAACGATTTTGTAAAAACCACTATATCTCGGAATAGATTTCGGGAGATTATGATTTTTTTGAGATTCGATGTGAGATATATGCGAACACAAAGACTGACAACTGACAAGTTTGCATTGATATCTGAAGTGTGGTACAATTTTATTTCCAATGCTCAAAGTTGTTATACGCCAGGACCTTACATAACAATTGATGAGCAACTTTTCCCTTTTAAATGTCGAAGCAAATTTACTCATTTCAAGACCTCAAAACCCAATAAATACGCACAAAAGTTTTGATTGGCTGTAGATAAGGACTCTAAATATGTAGAAACGCATTCCCGTACCTAGGCAAGAATGACATTAGATCCAATGACGAACGTCTTAAAAAAAGTTGTAGTAAAAAAGTTGATGCAGCCGTACCTAAAGAAAGGGAGAAATTTCACTTGTGATCACTTTTTCACATCTCTATCCCTTGCTGAAAATCTGAAAGCAAACGGAACCAGTATTGTTGGTACAGTAAATAAAGCTCGTCGGGAAATACCTGTTTGTATCAAACAAGTAAAAGAACAATTGTACAATACAGTGTTACTGAAAAAAGGCGATAGCAGCTTAACAATATATCAAGAAAAACAAAAAAAATGTTCTCCTCAGCTCTATGCACCCAGATATCCACATTAAAACCGATACAAAATATAAACCAGGTGTGGTATCATTTTATAATAGTTCTAAGTATGGGGTAGATGTTGTGGATAGATGATGTAAAAGCTCCATCTTGTGATGTATACTCCATCCATGTGAACTGGCGTTGGCCAGTTCACACTTTTTACAATTTTTTAGACTTAGCAGCAATAAATGCTTGGATTCTGTATCGTGACCTAAATAAAAAAAAATCAGCAGAAGAGAGTTTTTCTAACAGTTATGAGAAGAACTAGCTGAGGCATACGCAAATAGCAGGAAAACGTCAAGTAGCCGTATCCATGTACAAAACGAAATACCTGAGCGTCAAGACAAACGCACTCGTTGTCAGTAACAAATCAGGTGTGAAATGCCAGACTTGTAAAAATCGGTTTGTAAGAAATACATATCGAAAGAGTTATTCATTTGCTCATTAAGTGATTGTGAAGAATAATTGCACTACTTTTTATATATATTCTTTATTTTTAACTTGAATTATTTACGATTATTACTTTTATTTTAAGCCAAAGCACTCCAAAAATATGTGTGTAACGACATGCCCTATAGAGGGCGTTCCATAGTATCTGCGCTGATGGAATGATACATGCAGCGCCATTTCACCACAGCATAATGTTCGCAGATAGCCACTTGAACCAATGGGATCGCGCGTACAATATCTCGCAAAAGGTTTATCGACAAAGCTTTAGTATATATATACGCTTCAACGACGAGACGTCACCCGGCTAGTAGTGGCCTTATACGCAACACGCGTATTGCGGGAGATCTCCTTTACTTTTCTAACATGTGGAATAATGCTCCGCATAATTGATCTTAGTGGTGGTAAAATATGTGACGTGGATAATATAAAGTTCAAGAAATTTAAGTTTTTCGAAAATGGCAGTCCCTAACGCCAGCAGTTATGTGCCGACGCAGCAGCCGGAACACGTGGTGAAAACGGAAGACGTCTCAGTTGCTGCGCAAGATGCGAGAACTAGGTACAGGCAGTAAAGTTTCGGAAAACTCGCTTAGGAAGCTGTGGGTAGCGCGGTTGCCCCCTTTAGTGCGTGCTGTGCTAGCGATTAGCGACAGCGACGACACCGACAACCTAGCAGACATGGCCGACAAGATCCTGGAGACTTACATCAGAGGAGACGTGCCAGCAGTGGAGTCCAATGTACCCTCGACGACTAGCCAAGTTGCCCAAATATCAGACCTGGTAGCACAGGTTGGCAGGATGGCCCTTGAAATAGCGGAACTACGGCAATCAAGACGCCCGTGGCGTTCCATCTCGCGAGGTGCGCGAGGCCGTTTGGGATCCAGGTCGCGTACTCCAAGAAGGAAACCAGGTGATCTAGAGTGGCTCTGCCGATATCACTTTCGGTACAAGCAGAATGCAGTCGCTTGTGAGCAGCCATGTGCATGGAGACGTTCGGAGAACTAGAGGAGGTGCAGTCGGCGGCGGACGATTGCAGCAGATTCGTGCTTGCAGCGCCTTAGTGTCTTCGATAGGAAGAACAACCTTAGTTTTCTTGTGGATACAGATGCGAATGTTTCGGTCTTACCAGTTAGTAGTAATAGTGGTAATAAAGTGAAGTGTAGTGATTATAAACTTTTTGCCGCTAATGGAACGGAAATTAACACGTAGATTTAGGTTCGCGTAAACTAAGAGATCAAGTTACTAACCTAAATACCATTTAAGTATTACAATACATGATTTACCAGTTAAGACTCTAGATAATAATAATGTTTTTCGTAAGTTATTGGCAGGTTTTTCTAATCAGTTTAGGGAAACGCCAAAACACTCTGTGTTTCATCATATCGAGCCGACAGGTCCTCCAGTGCATACCAGAGTTAGACCTTTACCCCCAGATCGTTACGCGTGGGTTAAAGAGGAATTTAGGTTGATGCAGGAAATAGGTATATGCAGACCGTCCTCCAGTCCATGGGCGAGTGCGCTGCACGTCGTGCCGAAAAAGGATGGTGACATACGACCCTGCGGAGACTACAGGCTTAACGCCGTGACAAAGCCGGATAGGTATCCGATTCCGCGTTTGCATGATTTCACGTACTGCCTGGCGTATATTTGGTAAGTAATTTTTTAGTAAATTGGACATCAAGAGAGAGATGCGTCGTTTTTTAGGCATGTTGAAAAGCATAACAGCTGAGATTGTAGCCAAACATTTATATGAAGGTTGGATATGGTTGTCCTGTAAGAATGACGACAGACCAAGGTCGACAATTTGAAAGTGAGTTATTTGCGAGTTTAATTAAATATTTGGGTATTCAAAGGATCCGTACAACGCCCAAAATCCAATCCAAAAAACAAATCCAAGCCTGATTTAGGGAAGGAAGGAAGGAATTTGTCTACCTGCTGCTTGCCGATAAAAGAGAAGAGAATGCCGATGAATGCAGCTCCTTTGGTGTGCCGATCGCCAATTCAGCCAATTCACAGGTCTCGGTCTAGGACCTATTTAATGTCATTAGAAAATCAGGGGTTCCCAAACCAGACACTGGCTTGACCACTGTTGACTCAGATGCGGATCTTGGACTCTTAATCATGTTCTGTAGCATATATAGGTTAGCATCAATCACAGTCACCAATTACTTGAGCCAAGTATCTGATAGAATAGCATCTCAGGCACTCTGCCTGCCCGAAGATATTCCTAGACCAGACACCCTTGTGTCCCTTGTGGGTAAATGGGTGGCAGATTCCAACTATCTAAAGATGATTGCTGGGATCGATATGTTTTTGCACAGATTTCCTAAATCCGACTTCGCCACAGCAAGGATAGGAACCATAACATCAAGATATCGAGACTGCGCATCCCTGCTCTCTGTGAGGTATTTTATGCCGATGATCGGCTCTAAGAAATTGAATGACGCGGCCACATGGATCACTTATGAGCCTGTGGCTAGAGACCTTATCAGGAAGACCAAAGTTTGTGAGGAGGCCGCGGATGGTGCATCATACTTCCCTTACCAGACCGACATGGATCTGGTGAAGAAATCGGCGTACTCTACTGTAGTCAATCCATCTTATTTTTTCTACGTTCATGCGGTTGGAGCACTCCTTAGTCTAGAACAGTCTAGGAATGCCCGAATGATTCTAGAGTACGGAGTCTCGGGAACTATAACCCCAACTTCTTGTTGGTGGCTTATATACACAAGAGAAACCATACCCAACAATTGCAGTTCACCTCCACTGGGGACGCCATTGCTCTAGACGGAGACAGTTTGGATACCGAGTCAGATGGAGTGACCCGAGTGAAGAAGTAATAACCCGATCAAGTGGGCAAAGTTTATGATGTCCAGAAATTGGATTTTCACAGAATTTATGATTAACACATTGAAGGGAATGCAAGAAGAGTTAATTGCCTGCGAAACAAGACCGGGCACTATCGGAGATCACAATATCGGCTAATCTTTAATTGGACTGGGACTTTACTCAACTATATTTTTCTTCACCATTTTCAATATGGGGAAAACTCAAAGCCATGAGCAAGTTGTGATTGCCCAAACAGGAGCTGGAAACCAGGCGGACTCTATTCTACGAGATACCGAACAGCAAGTTAGGCATCATCATTATCATCATCGCAGCAAATCTACTAATCGCATTTTGCTACATTCTGACGAGGTATGGAAAAACCAGATATACAGCTTTCCTGAGAACTGAGGTGAGAGATTTGCGAGACAGTCGACGAAATAACGAAGGCCAAGGCCCTGCACCAGCATATTCCGTGGCCTGATGACGACAGAAATGGTCAGTGAAGAATCAGTAGTATAAATAAAAAAGTGTACTCTTGTTATGTGTTTTTTTTTATTCTCAATGAAATTTACTTTTTAAACACTGTATTTACATTATGTAAGCCATTTAGTTTATATTTTAGTGAACGTAAATATTTTTTAAATTTTTAATTGAGTAGATATTCATATTGTCACGTGTCAAACCTATCAATTTACATAGGTTTACAATGGTTTATACTTACTGCTTTATACATACAGTAGTTACATAAATCTTAAAAAGGCCAACAGCTGGTCTAAAGTACCAAAGAAGATGCCCAGAAAAAATGGTATGGAGATGTCCAGCTTGCACAGAAATGTACATAGACCCTCCCGCGGACGATCGGATTGGATGCTCAAAATGCTCCGAGTGGTGGCATGAGGCTTGTACTAGTTATGAGGGAGAAGCATTTTTTAATTGCCACCTCTGCAACTAAAAACAAAGTAAGTACTCTTACCCAATATTGTTTGTATGAGTACGCAACTCCCATTTCTTATTTATTTTTTAGAAATCTTTTAGTATTTTGTTTTATTTTATGTTACTTTATGAGAGACATTTAAATTTTCGACGTAATAAATGCCAAGTTGATTTCCTAGACTTGTTTTTTTTTCTTAATATTTACAACCTTAAGTTAGACCAGGTTACCCTAATAATGAATGATCTAGATAAGGTCTCTTCTGCACTTCGAATGTACTACTGAATGTTGTCATAAATATATACCTTTTCCACAGAAACCTTTAAATATAATATCTTAAAACATACGTAGTATCAACAGTAATTTTAATAGTTTTTCAACTCTACGGTTAGGGTTGATTGGAGTGTGATTTAATTTTACTCTTGAAATGCTGGCTCTCCTATATTGCTATATATTGCTCCTCTCCTGCTATATCTATTGCTATATCTCCTATATCCTCCTCTCCTATATTGCCCAACTTAATGGCTACAACAGTTACAAACGTCTAAATTAGCCCATGGCCATTGTAGAAGAACCATCATTTCTTGAAACAAACTGTCTAGTTATAGAAATGGGAATAAACACTGATATTGTTGCAATCGATAGATCTCCCCCTTTGACAATATTGAACACTTCATAAATTCCCTTAATAAAGTGACTCGAGAGAGTCTAAAAGCTTACAAAACTGTAGTGATCATTGCTGATATAAATACTTACAATCTAGTTAAGCTAGCTAGGGAAGCTATACAAGGTGTGGAGACAACAGACACAAATGTAATACCATAGCATTATGGTATTACATTTACAAACAGGGGTTTGGTAAAAGAAATGCTGTCATTGATGCACATTACGATGCATTACACTCCTTGCAACGTAAAGATGAATCAACAAGTGAGTGTAGAAGAATAATCAATAACAAAGACATTTATATATTAGGTGTTCAATTATTTTATCCACCTCCTGTATTAATTTGGCCTTAATTTACCTCAGAAGTATAATAGAAGGACGGCAATAACCGGTTCTTACCGACTAGAAAAGCCCTTTTCAGAAAAAGAAAGACAAGGATACGCCTAGGCAAGCGCGACAGCTTTTTTATATCAGCGAATTTAATTACATCCTGCTAAAAAGATTGCATTAACAGAAGCTAATAAGATAGATAGATTAAATTTCGCACGAGATTACAGGGATTTCACACCAACACGTGTATATGCGCAACAATTCGATTGTAGTACTCAAATTACCCGAAATACCTTGTATCGATCCGAAATCCACCTTCGACGTCCTGCTAAAAAGATTGCATTAAAAGAAGCTAATAAGATAGCTAGATTAAATTTCGCACGAGATTACAAGGATTTTACACCAACACGTGCAATAATTCAATTGTAGTACTCAAACTATCCGCAATACCTTACATGAGGCCGGAATCCACTATCGACATTCTGCTAAAAAGATTGCATTAACAGAAGCTAATAAGGTAGCTAGATTAAATTTTGCACGAGATTACAGGGATTTCATACAAACACGTGTCTATGCGCAACAATTCAATTGTAGTACTCAAACTACCCGCAATACCTTCATCGGTCCGAAATCCACCATCGACGTCCTCCTAAAAAGATTGCATTAACAGAAGCTAATAAGATAGCTAGATTAAATTCCGTGTATACACGTGTATATGCGCAGCAATTCAATTGTAGTGCTCAAACTACCCGGAACACCTTGTATTGGTCCGAAATCGACCATCGAGGTCCTGCTAAAAAGATTGCATTAACAGAAGCTAATAAGATAGCTAGATTAAATTTTGCACGAGATTACAAGGATTTCACACCAACACGTGCAACAATCCAATTGTAATACTCAAACTACCCGCAATACCTTTATCGGGCCGGAATCCACCATCGACGTCCTGCTAAAAAAATTGCATTAACAAAACCTAATATGATAGCTAGATAAAATTTCGACCGAGATTACAAGGTTTCACACCAACACGTGTTGGAAAATTTAATTTGTTTTATTTTAATTTAACATTGAAAAATTTAAGTCTGTTGCAATCGGCTAGTTTAAGAACGTTAGTTTATTTGGCGTTTCATTGTGTTTAAGTGCTCATGCAATGTGTTCGCATAAAGGTTAGATTTATGCATAAATCTATTTTTCATCGGCATTGGGAAATGACTCCAAGAAACGAAAGGTGTGTAAAAGGTGCAATGTACAGATTGGTCCTTTGAGCCGGATAGTACGAAGTGTTAAGTTGATTTATTCACTTAACAGTGAAGCATTTATTGGTGCAAAGTGCGTGGACTATTAAACTGTGAGTAAGACTGATTTGGACTTGAAGAGAATTGATCTGTAGACTTTGTAGACTTGTAAAAAATTAGAAGTAATTTAGACTTGTAAAAATTAGAAGTAATTTGAACGTTTTAAGTGTTAGGAACTAATTCGAAAGGGACGGGGAACCTATGCCCAAATTTTTTAAAGTTGTAAAAAAGACAGAAAAATAATGGAACAAATTACGAAACTTCAAGCGGACTTATTTACAAAGTTAGAACAGTCCTACAGCAATTACAAAAAATCTCCAAAGGCCCGTATTTCAGTTTCATACTGCAAAGCAAGATTAGATGTTTTAAAGGTGTACTGATCTAAATTTACAAGACACCATAAGGAAATTATTAAGTTGTCAAGTTAAGAGGATGTTAAGAAAATTGAATATTTCACAAAAGATTTGTATGTTCATGCAGAGGAAAAGTATGTGGTATGTGGAGGAAAAGTACTCCACGGAATTAAATGGAATTCACGCTGCATGAAAGTGAATCTGAATGTGATATAGAAAGAAGTAAAAGAGATTTTAAATGCATTTAAAAAAATGAAAGTTGGAAAAGCGGCTAGGTGTAACAGAATAACTGTCGACATGCTGAAGGACGGTGGTCAGCTGGTGGCTTCCTGGTTGTGTCTACTTTTCAGTAAGTGTTGGGTGAACGGTCGTGTCCCAAGTGACTGGCGCAAGGCTGTCATAGTTCCACTGTACAAAGGAAAGGGGTCGCAACAGTAACCTAAAAATTACCGCGGCATGAGCCTTCTCAGATTGTAGGCAACTTGTATGCGAAAGTATTGATTGAAAGGGTGATACATGAAACAGATGATAAAATTTAGGATGCGCAAGCGGGATTTAGGAAAGGGATGAGATGTATGGATCAAATCTTCTCTCTAGATGCGTCAGCGAAAAAATTTTTTTTTACTCGTTTTGCACAACAATAATAATTCTTTAATCAACCAGATAGTGACGACAACCGAAAGTGTGTATAGTTGATTCATAACCAAGACTCAACATTTTGCAAAACCAAAATTACACCAAAAGAAGTTGATAGTGACTGTTTGGTAGAATGTATATTTGATATGTATTCTTTGGATGTCCTGTTTCTATGATACAAACAAATATTTAAATTTAAAGCAAGTAAATTGATTAATATGGTTTATACTATTATATGTAAATACGAAACAACTGTCTTTAAAAATAAAAAAGATCATTGATTTTAATCAGGAAATGAAAAACATCGAGTGTGCCAGACACGTGCCGACAAAATAATATTTTTAATGTACAACAACCGTGAAATGACGAGGACAGACACGGTCCGTGGCGGATAGAATATTTTTTCTGTGCGGTTCATGTCTGTAAGCATCGGATCCGTGTCGACGTTTTTGCTTTTCATTGCGATTTTCTCTTGGAATTGCAAAGAAAAGTCTGTCGATGTTCAACGCGAAATGATTGATATAATTAATCGCCGTCTGCCAGTGTCTGGCACGCTCAATATCTATATACTGTGTTTTTTCTTACTTGGCACAACTAGTAAATAAACATGAAATTTACAATTTCCCATCTAAGGAAACTGTTTACTAATTTTTATTCTATAGAATAAACATACACAACGTAACAAATGCACAAAAGTTATCAAAATCTCACACATAAACGAGTATACATTATTTTTATCATAACCCATTTATATGGAAACGGTAAATTCACAAATGACAAATGTTGTGCCCCAATAATAAAACCATTTTCACAGTAATTCATAGATATTTTTATATATACGTATTGATTCGCGTCAGTAGTAATTCGTTTTTTATCGTAAATCTGTCATTATGGCGAAAGTTTGTTTACTTCTTTTGCCAAGTAAGAAAAAATGTATAATAGATATAAAGGGACTTTTATCCACCATACAGACTACTTTATTAAACAGCCCCCCTAGCACGGCAATCCAAGAAGCAAGATAAAGAACTGCAAGGAATAAATAATGTTTAAAAAATATTTATTAAAGTATTCAACGTTGTTTTGTGTAAAGTTTTACAGAACGTTTAAATATCTTTTTTGATGCAGTGCTTCTAGTAAGTTATTTAAAATGAGTTGGAATGATATTCCATGCAAGTCTTTATCTTGCTTCTTGGATTGCTGTGCTAGGGGGGCTGATAAAGATCCTAATAAGAAGTCTATATACATATTTACAAAGAATACAAGTGCAGAAGTTTATCCAATTGACTTTCATTTCAATGACAGCGATAATGTTTAATAAGTTTCTTTCTTAATATTTCTAGTTGACCTGTTGCTAATTATGTGTACTTATTCTACAATTAACAAATGGTATAACGAGACAAACCCGACGCATATCACAATAATACTAATAGACACCCATATCGACGGAATATATTTATTCTCCTTAATTATAATTCACAGGTACAATACACCGGATCTCGTTGTTGTTTAAGGCACTTTGAATAACACTGCCAAGTGTTACGCCCGACTTAGTCACTATGCCGGCCACTGCTTTTATTGAACAAGCCTAAACATATACAAATAAATATAAGGAAGCGCTTCCGTAAAACATTGGTAAATTTGAAAATCGTTTTGACTGGTATAGACAAACAAAAAAGAAAGACAGAGCGCGTACAAATGTAGTTATTTTTCTTATAGAGACGCGACATCTGATCTTAACTTTCTTGATGGTACACAAGGAGAAAAGTGAGCAGAAAAGAAAATTATTCAGATTACTGTTGTTAGAAGAATCAAAGGTTATAGGATAGAAAGAGCACGTCGGCTGATAAAGCATTCCACTCGTCGATTATTTTAGAAAGAAACGACTCAAGGCGACTGCAGAATGCCAATTAGGACATTGGACACCTGTATTAAAGTAAATACCTGTATTCATCGATCATATAGTAATAGATACACAGTCCCATACGAAACTGATATAAACTGTGTAAGTGGATTGAGTTGTAAACTGAACCTTACCACAATGTTTTAAAGTATAAACTTGTCACATACATCTTTTTGAATTTACAACAAATACAAGTCCAATGTCAATTCGTACTTGCCTTTATGTCGCCGCTTTTTGACCGGCGTCGTAGTAGTAAAAAGAGACTATTTTATGCCTTCATGCCAGAAGGAGGAGCATACGAGAGCCAATGTATACCTCGACTGGTACGATCGCGCTTAGTACGGCGCGCTCTGTATTTCTTTTTTTGTTGGTCTGTGGGATTAGACTTAAAACAAATAACATTATGTGTATTTTATAGACAGACTTTAAGCATCAGAATGCTTCGCTAGTTTTAAGTTTAATACTGGGCCAATAGCCCTTTCTCTTGACGCCAATCCTAATTCTGATTTAACAGACATAACAATAAATCAGTCTTAACAGTTGTTGCGATTTTATGACATAAACACAACTTCCTACTCATTTTAAAATAGTATAATTTGATCATAGTATTTTCTTAAAATATGCGCGAACAATAATTAATGAATTAAACAAATTTGATACGCTTACTATAGCATTTATATTACGATTTTTTTTACAACGTCGGAATAATAAAAAAATATAAATTCAATAACCAAAAATAAACGCGATAGTAAGCCGCATAAAATTTGTTCAATCGATTTTCCATTACTTTTATACATAATAAAATATTAGTACAGTTCCCAGCGGTAAGCAAAGTTCATCAGGCTTTGTAAAAAGATAATCAGTAAGTTTCGGCTTAGCACTAATACTGACGAGCCTGCGTCAGAACATTACATTTTTTTGTTAATTAGCGACAGAACGACGTTCTACAAAGCCGAACCTAGCAGATTATCTCTTTTCAAAGACTTTTTTATAAAGACTTTATATTGACCTTAACTTGCCTGATAGTCCAAGAGCGCCGACGACTAAAACACAGACTGAGTTTACGGATGCCTTAGTCGCCGTCACTATGCCGGCCATAAATGAATTTTAGAAATATCCACGGTCTAAGGAATTGGATATGAATAGCGTCAAAAGTAGGATTATGGCTCTTACTAATCTCTATTGTACTTTATTTTACATGTAAGTCTTCTTCGCTCTTGGGCCGCACTACGCATCACTGACGGAGTGGACTTATATTTAGGGACCCATTATAAAAAAAAGGAACTTAGTCATTATACATATTAAACAATAAAGAGTAAGTTGCTATAAAAGTAAAAAAAAAACTAAATAAATGTCAAATGTTCAATTTGACATATAACCGATGAAATCTTGGCCGATATTTTTTTAAATATTGAATTGGCTTACAATCACATACTGTCGAGTGTTGAGGCAGTGCGGCACACGAGCGCAAGCATTAGGTGCCTAGTTATTTCAGCACATGTAAAGCTCACGATTCAGTAATTCATCCTTGTGTCTCCCACCGGCGACAATGAAAAATTAGGACGAAGCTCAAATTTTCCAAATTGGCAACATTTTTTTCATTAAATGTAATAAATAGTTACTGTCAAGCTGGAGTATCATTTTCTTGTGATTCTTCACCAAAACAATATCTATGTGCTGGATTTTTATATGAATTTTCATGTAAGACACTGTGGGAACTGGTCCGGCATCTTGCTATGCACAGTTCATAATCATCAGACAACGAACGGAATAATACATTATCTTCAGCCGAGAGTTTAGATAATACAAGTTTCAGCATACTTCTCTGTAAATGAAAATAACATACAATTAGTATTTTCTAAAATTTTGCGCGAACATTGATTATTGAATTAAACAAATTTTATGCGGCTTGTCTTGCAGCCATCTCTCCGTGACCACGACGGCTGCAAAGCTTTCGAAACGTCGGAATAAAAAAATTGTAAAATCAAAATATACGCGATAGTAAGCGGCATATAATTTGTTTAATTCAACATACAATTAGCTTAATTTTTTTTTGTGACATAACATTTGACCTCAACCCGCCTGATTTGCCAGCCCATGTGTTTTCTTCATCCTATGACCTTGGATCCTTCAAGCGATGCGTGAAGAAGCACCTTAGGCCGGCATAATGACAGGGACTGAGTCAGCCGGATACTCGGTTTTTTAATTCGTCTTCACTCTTGGGCCTCCTCTTGCTTATCATCAGGCGGGTCGAGGTCATGACGTGTCACAATAAAAAAAAATTATAGTATTATAAAAATATCTAAATGGAACACTGGCATTTTTCCAGAATTGAATCACAAAAACACGTGTATTGTCTTCTTTAAATATAAACTATATGAACAATAACTGAGTTGAACTGAAAATTGGCTGCATATTTGGCCGGCGTAGTGACAGCAACTGAGGCCAATGTATACTAAATCAACTTTTTTTTCTTTTCACTCGTCTAATTTCCAGTTGCCTGATAGTAAGCAAGGGGGGGTCCACTTCAGGGTCTGTACACTTGTAAACGGTGGTACTACCCCAGATCGGCAGAAGGGAAAAATTACGACCACTGTCTGGTTAATTATCTACCGCTCTTAAACAACGAGATATCGAGCAAATATTCGTAATAAATATATAATAATAATTGCTATAAAACAAATGTTAGCTCTAATTGGGAGGTAGAGGTATGTAGGCTAGATTTCCGCAAAGTAGCATCAAAGGTTTCATCGTTTTGTGTAAGGTGGTCTGTACTTACAGCTGCTCAATATTCTCTAGGAAGGCCAGAAGACCTTTCACATTACTGCAGACCACTGGGAGGAACTATCTATGTCTCCATATAGAAACCGGTCATTGTGGTGTCCCCGGTCAATACATTTAGAGAAATAAAAAAAGACTTACTTTATTTGGTTCTAAACAGCATGAAACACAATTTTCATAGATAACACAACAATGTTTCGGATTGCATGTGTCACAGAGATAACGCCTTGTTTTATCTGATTCAATATCACAGCATCCGTTCCTTGCTACTTCTGATCTGCTACATACATAACCTAAAAGTAAATTATTATTATTATTTTTCTTTTTAAATATTTTATTTTTTTAAAGTGCTATTTCGCCTTTAGGTTGGGTTAAAACTAAATAAGTTCAGTTTTAACCATTAATACATAACATTCAGGCATACTAATTTACTAAATACCCTTAAGAATGTTTCAAACATTTCTTCCTACAAGCCTTAGTTATGGGCACTAGGCAACTCAGCTTTCTTGATGATATCTCCAATTTGGTCGAAGAACACCCTCCTCGATTAATGCCCCATCCACATTCTATGTGCCCAAACCATCGGAGCAATTCTTTGTCCATCCTTGTCACATCTTCTTTCAAATTGCATCGATCGCGCACTGTGCTATTCCTCATTCTATCCGCTATCATCACTCCATATACAATTAAATTTGTTCTTTATTAATAAATATTGATACATTTGGTTGAAAATATATAATTTGTAATTCAGATTACAGATATTTCATTGAATTTATTACTTTATTAGTTTGTTAAAATGTGTGAATACAAATATTATTAACTATACTATTATACTTCATCAGTGTGCTCCTCCTTTTGTGTTTAACCAGCAAATGGATAACCAATTACAGTTGCATTTTCGTTGTGTTTTATCCATATTTTATATTTGCTTATGTGCGTAAATGCAGTGGAGGGGCGCGTCATTTCGGCTTAGACAGACTATAATGTTGTGTATAGTTTTCTCACTACAAGAAGAATACTGAAGAGGACGGAAGAGGGAGGAAGAGGAAGAGGACTTCAAGTACGGGAACGAGCCCGCTAAAGACTACAACACTAGTTTTCTCACTTACCTCTATCATCAACAATAAGTGTCCGGCCCTGTACAGAGTTTCTACAAGTGATCTCAACAGTATCATTATGCTCCTGAAGTGTTCTCCAAACAAATGGTTTCCTTTCTATAAATGAATCTTGGTAACTTGATTTATCAGAATTTCCCTGTAATTCAATGAAATTCTCTTTTACAGATATATGCAGTTTAAAAAAATATTTTTATTTTATTGTGGTGCAACATATTATTAAATTACCCTGCCTAATGTTAAACTGAAGTGCAATCCATAAACAGAAATAACTGCTGCTACTGTCGAAAAATTTAGTTTTTATTATGTATGACTTATTAAAAATAAATTATAACACTTTATTTATTTATATTTCTGTATTAGACTAAACAAATGGCATGCCTAGTTCCCACAGGGATAGGCAGAGACAAAGGAGTGCACTGAGAAAAGTATATTATGATGGTTTGGGCACATTGACAGAATGGATGAAAGGAGATTGATGAATAAGATTAATAATTGAAAGATGAGTGAAAAGATAAAATAGCGATGACTCAGAAGATCAAATTAGGGGCATTCTCGAATTGGTGGATATCTCAGTATAGTAGAAAGTAGTGTTCCATTGTCTGTACCTATACCTGTGGAATTAAGGCATGACAACTGATGATCATGTAAAAAGTATAAAGCTAACATACATAGTTCATTTTGGGCTATTTTTGTATCACTTTTGAAATTAAACTTTAGCCCAAGTTCCCATGCAAAACGAATGATGTCCTTTAAGTATGTAAATTTCACATTTATTTGGTTTGAGGTATAGTTTAAAAATGTGTTTACCTTCTGTATTGTTTTATTGTACTGCTTACTTTTATTTATTTTTTTATTGATAAAAGTTGCCTTTTCTTTAATTTTACAATGTTAGCAAATTGACAGATTTCTTATTGTGAACATCTGACCTCGACCTGCCTAATGATAAGCAAGAGGAGGTCCAATAGTGACGACGACTGAAAAAACCGAGTCAGTTCACATCTATCTCAACATTGTATGTGTTCACACTACAATAATATTTCTGACAACTGTGATATTTTCATGCAGAGTCGTCGAACCATAAAGAATTTAGTTATTCACAATTAATTTACTAAATTGTGACTATTTTTAATTTTCGATTTTAAGTTTTAATTTTTAATCTTTTGTGTTAACTTTATATTTTATTTTATGTTATTATATTATGCTTTTATCTTTAAATGTATTATGTTTTTTTACTCATGACCTAAATATTTGTGTGTAATTAAGTAATGTATAACTATAATAGGATTATAAGTTTATAATTATTAAATGTAAACCCTAAATTTCTAGTTCATAAGTCTAGCTTGTAATCTGTTGTTGCACTTAAATAAATAAATAAATATGCCAGCAAAAGTAAAAGATGCCACAAAGAAAAAATCTACAACGAACAATAGTACATTTTTCTAAATTGTGTCTTGACATCTGACAGCACAGCACCTGATGTTAAGATGGATCGCAGTCCATGATCTGCTACTATAGGCCACTATCAACAACTATGCCTAGTTGCAGCCGGTAACTTATAAGCTGGTCCCGAAAAGCGACTAAGGAGCTTCACAGTCTACTGCCTACCACTCTTTAAACTCAAATAAATACTCTTGTAAAATATTATTTTCTTTCTTTAGTTATAAAAACTTTTTTTATACAAGGGTTAGGGCAAAAGAGAAAACATTTCTTGCCACATATTATTATTTAGTTTTAATTATTAAATATAAAATCAGTAACACATGTTCTTGTAATTCCGAGTATTATTAATTTTAAGATAACGTCACATTAGAATACAAGGTGAAAGGTTAACGAACGAATGTTTTTATACAAATACAATGTAAACATAAACGGTTAATACATTTTACTTTAATATGCAAATTTTTAAAAGAAAGTGATCTTAATATAATTACTAACCTCTTTTAGAAGATTAACAACACAATACGTAAGAGAAGATGCAAAAATCAGTCCTAAAACAAGTCGTCGACGAATAAACCGCGCTAATGCGGCATACCACATTTTGTAACTCAAACTTAATTACATACTGCACAATTTTTTCAGTTCGTCATAATATTATTACATTAAAATTCGTTGATTTAATAGTTAGCAACATAACTTTATAATTTCTCTTGAAGAAATACGTGTTGGTTGTTATTACGGCAAAATGTCAAAAACGAGCCGTCGCCCATTCCATCAAAACTGTCAAACTTTTGTTGTCCAATCAAAGGCAAAGGAAACATACAATACACATCTTCATTTATTATTATTTTATAATTATGTTTGTTTTTATATTAATAGTACTCATGATTATTTACAAAAAAAGTCTGCCATGGTATATGCCTAAAATGGTTTGATAATTAAGGCTGATTATGTATGTGTATATCCTTACTTCCTTATTTATATTATAAACGCGAAAGTTTGTGAGTATGTATGGATAGATGGATGGATGTTTGTTACTCTTTCACGCCAAAACTAGTGAATGGATTTTAATAAAACATTACAATAATATAGCTTATACATCAGAATAACACATAGGCTATAATTTATAAAGATATTGTGTGAATTGTCCAAAATATGACGATAAGTGTCAAGTAAGTAGGATAAAAATATACCTTCTGCGAGCTATTCTGGCGTGCGCTGCACAAAAAAGCCCGCGACAGTATATATCTATATCTTATGTGTAAGCCATTATAGCCAAAATAGTGTAGCGTAAATCCTACGCACGGCGGGTGAGGTGTGAGTAAAAGTCGAAACGCGGGCAGGAAAACGCGTGAGGGCAGACGTCATTGACGGTTGTGTCCGTTTTGCGAATTTTCAAGCGATTTGTTAAAAACGCATTGTACTTAAAGTAATATAGGCCCAAGGTTAGTTATTGGCAGGTTTTTTTGGTTAGGAGTTACACGTATTTTTAATTTAGTTTATTCATTTTTATTAGATGCTATGGTATCATAGAGTAGAGTCTGTCCAACCCGAAATGACGCGCCCCTCCACTGCATTTAAGCACACCTGCGACTATAAAATATGGATGCAACACACCGAAAATGCAATAGTAATTGGTCATTTAGTTGCTGGTTAGAGACAAAAGGAGGATCACGATGATAAAGTATAGTATGTAGTTAGTAATATGTGTATTCACTCATTTAAATAAACTAATAAAGTGGAGGAGCGCGTCGTTTATAGTTAGACAAGCTATACTATAATACCATCGCACTATATTACCGACAGTCACGTCAACATCCAATCCAATTAACTATATTATGAATACTATACACTATACTTCCATAGAAAAAATTAATACTTGATAATGAAAGTATATTCAGCTGTTTGGAATTTTTTTTATTGTTAATTCCTTCTGTCACTATATGCATATCCTACTATTATTAAAAATGCGAATGTGAGTTTGTTTGTTACGTTTTCACACAACAACTACTTAACTGATCATCATGAAACTTTGTACACATATATTTGGTGGTACTAGAAGTAACAGGTTACTTTTAATAAAAATATTTTTTTTTACTGTAGTTTCCAGTTGACTATAGTTTTAGCTGTTTGGAATTTTTCTATATTTATTTTTATTTCCGTCTGTCATTTTTATATGAGTTATCGAGTTATAAATACTAAAAGGCATATACAGTCGAATTGAAAACCCCCTCCTATGTTATGACTTTGTAATAAACCAAATTTTACGCGGGTGAAACCGCAGGCACAGCTACTGGTACAGCTTACTGGTAGGTACAAAGATTATGTATACATATATAAGAGAAAAACTGAATATTTAACCATCAAGCGTGCGATGTATTTTGACCCAGGCAACGCCGGGTTACGCAGCTAGTATTTAACCTATTTATTAAATATAACTAATAAAAATTATTTACCAAATATTTTGTTCCGACTGAGATTCGAACCTGGGACTTTACGCGTAACGTTGGGCTTCAGAGTTTTCAGAGTAACTTCAGCATCTCCTGTAATTCGGATAGTTCGAAGCTGCAATGAATCCAATCCAATCATTGTAAACTATGATTAAATTAAAAGCTGTATAATAAACTATATTTTAGACATACAACCACTTCTAGTCAAATCAGTCAATTAAATTGACACGCCTTTTTCCCACAGGGATAGGCAGAGACAAAAAGACGCCACCTTTTTTATTTTATTGTGGCTCGACATATGACAGCACCCCGCCTGATGTTAAGCTGGAGTCATCGTCATCCTTAGAACGCCATTCCGAACGACAAGATGCCAGTTGCATCCACCGGTTATCCGTGACTTTCACTATGTCGTCAGTCTACCTAGTGGGAGGCCTACCTACGCTGCATGTTCCGGATCGTGGTCTCTACTTTAGAACCTTTCTTTCCAACGGTTGTCGGTTCTTCAAACGATGTGGCCAGCCCATTGCCACTTCAGCTTGAGAATCCTACGGGCTATGTCGGTAACATTGGTTCTTTGGCTGATTTCCTCGTTTCGGATTCTATCGCGCAAAGACACACCAACCGCAGCTCTCTCCATTGCCCGCTGAGCGACTCTGAGTCTTTCCAACAGGCCAACATTTAGGGGCCACGTCTCAGTGCCATATGTCATCACTGGCAACACACACTGGTTGAAGACCTACCTAACTGCACAATGTGGCCGAGGTAATTATACCGTTATGGGCACAACATGGATATTAGACATGATTTTCGTCTTGTCCATGTTGTTCTTCATTTGTTGGGAAACGTTAACCAGCTAAGCTGGAGTGCGGTCCATTAATAGAAGTGATACTTAGTTTTTTTTATTATTATACATTTTTAGACTAAGTTACTAAATTGCTCGTATCTTAGAAACAGGACAACCAAAGTACATATTATATCAAAGATACATTGATATCGGTGAGCGGTTTCGAACCCGTGCTCTCGGCTTGTGCAACCATTGAAACCATTGAACGCAAGCAGTCACATGCCGGCCTAGTTGAACCAGCAACTCATGATCAGTACACTCGTAAGTACTACCCCAGATCGACAGACTGGACAACACTGTCTACCTGCCACGATCCTGATAAAACTCCCTCGCTTCCCTCAGATCCACAATCCTCTTAATACAAGCTCTACGATTGTAGGCACTAGGCAAGCCAGCTTTCTTGAGGATGGCTCCGATTTGGTCGGAAAGCACCTTCCTGGGTCTGCATCGATCAACGCATCCTATCACATGAGATTTATAAATTCCTTTCGCCAATCCGCTTTCACTCGTAATATAAATATTATTTAGCTTATTATATAATAAATATTTTCCTATGGTAATTCATAACAAGGGCTATTGTTCATAATCCTCAGCAGGTTGGCTAACATACAGGTTGACATTGATTCTTAATTGTAACATTATAAGCTATATAATCCATTGGCTTCAATGATTATTCGTGATGGACGATTACGTTCACATGGTGTTAAGAGATACGCAGACCGCAGTTTGTGTCCGACGTTGAACGAGGCCTGCCGTACAAACACAATGATCACGTAAGTAATTTAAAAAAATATATTAATTCGTTATAATTTTATTTTTTCAAAAATCGCTGTATTTTATATAATTTATCTCACGTTCGAGATAATTTTTAATATATTTAAATTAAATAACAAATATTATAAATATATATTTTTATAAAATGCAATTCTATACGTGCTTTATCATAGAAACTATGCGACTATAGTACATACGAAAATATGAACATGTTATACTCGTATCAACGTTACATTACGGTACCAACCAGTGGTTTTAAACCAGGAGCTCTTTGCATGAATATTATAAATAAATACAGATTGTTTAACTTTTGATATATTCTTTAAATAACATAGTTTAGTTAAATCCTTATTTAATTAACTGTTAATAATATTTATGATTATTAGTATCCGCAGAGTAAAATAAATTATTATTTTTATAATAAAAGTACAATACAAACCGCGTATTTCATATTTACATAACAATGTACTAATAAATGCATTTATATAGTTAGTTTATATTTATTAGTCAATCACGAATATAATAATTTATATTATTAATGAATTAAACAAATTGATGCGGCTTACTATCGCGTTTATTTTGGTTTCGATTTTACAATTTTATTTTATTATTCCGACGTTTCGAGAGCTCTTCAGCCATCGTGGTCACGAGGAGACTGAAGTGTTGGTCGTCCTATTGGTTGATGCTGTTATTGTTTCCAAAACTACCCTTTTTGATGTTCTGATTTTGTTTTTCTGTTCCTGGTTATATTCAATTTTTTGCAAAAATAACTGACGGTGTCATCTGGTTTAGCAGTTTGCTGGACTTGGGACTTGAGTTTGTGTATTATGGGGTCCCAGGTGTTAGATAAGCCGCATAAATTTGCTTAATTCATTAATCAATGTTCGCGCAAAATATAAAGAAAATATTATATATTTTTAAATCTAAACTTATTAGTATTTTCTTTATTATTGTGACTCGTCATATGACGGCACCCTACTTGGTTTTGGTTGGAGTGCGGTCTATGAATAGAGGCGATTACTACTACAATTAATTAACTTCAAGTAGCTATATGCCATATAGTCATTCCACTATGCCAGCCTAGTTGGAACCGGCATTTCTTTAGCTGATCCCAAAACGCGACTAATTCCCCTTTACGTTCTGTACATTGAAAGTGGTGTACATAAGTGGTTTTAAACAGGGGTTTGCGTACCTATTTTTCAGTACCACTACACCACGCTCGCCTTGGAATATATTATTATTCTTTACCTTCCTAATTCAGTGGTTATAGAAAACGAAACAAATTAAACAAATTTTATGCGAAAAATTAATTAAACCAATTTTATGCGGCTTACTATCGCGTTTATTTTGGTTTTGATTCACATTTTTTTATTATTCCGACGTTTCGAGTTTTGGGAGCTTTGCAGCTACCGTGGCCACGGTGCTGGCAACTAAAAATACCGACCAAGACTCTTTTTTCATTGTGACCCGACATATGACAGCGCCCGCCCTGCTGTCATATGTCGGGTCACAATGAAAAAAGAGTCTTGGTCGGTATTTTTAGTTGCCAGCACTCTTAAACCTTTATTATTATTTTTTATTCATTTGCTTACCTTGCAAATGAATCATTGCATTATTATTCTAGTTGCTTACGGGCGCACTTAAAGCCATATAGTTTTATCTCCCAGCCAACCTTAGGGTTGTCCAGACATTGAAAATCAGGTGCAAGAATAAATAAAGTTGCAAGAATAAAACAAGTTGTGAAACAAAATAGGTTGATATATAATGTCAGACTTTTTGTCAGACTCAGATGTCGCGTCTTAATAACAATAATTTTACATTAGTTCTGTCAGGATCACGGACAGAAGCGCTTCATAATCTGCGAGATTTGAAACGCGACAATTTGATTGAAAATTAAAAACGTAGTAAAAGCAATGTCCAGTAATTGAACTTCAACTGCAATTTCACGCATGTACAAAATAATGTGTTATGCCACAGCGTTATATTCCAACACCATATCAATCAATCAAAATTTCAGGGTTGAGGTTGCAGTCCCCTAGAAATTTATACCGCGCATTATTAGACGTCTGACACCGGGTTTGATCCCCACTTCCAGTTGACCGTGAATTTTTCAATTCAATTTTCATTACGAATTGATACAGTAACAATTAGATTATATTAAAATTAATACTTTAATCATAAGGGTCTTTATGTATCTTCTTAATCGGTTGAGTTTGGCCGGCATAGTGGCGGCGACTGGTGCAATTGTGAAGACTCGGTTTTTGCAGTCGTCGGCACTCTTGGACCTCCTCTTGCTTAACATTAGGACCCCGTCATCGTATGGACCGTATGGACCCCAAACTCGTAACCTGCATCGAGGTTGACGTATTTGCGCAGTTTGAAGTTCTCAGCAGAAATTGCCACACTTCCCGCGCTTAACGAGATCACCTGGATGTGGTTTAATTTAAATCAAATATGCAATTAATAATAACAAAAATATTTGCACAGTCAGTAGGCTGGTTGCGATCATTGAATGATTAGAAAGTTACTTTAGTACTGTGTCATTATAATTTGTTGATTACGACATTGTTACAATTTACGTAATAAAAAAGATTGGTGGGTAAGTACTTTTGGGTATACGGCTATTCACTGTGATCAAATGATTAGTAATTATTTATTTGCATTTAGTTTTTTAAATAATATTTCAAGACGGTTTTGTTTTTACATAGGCAAAGAGAATGCACTGGCGTTCCCTATTCAGGTATACGAGTAAAGTAAAATCGGGCGGCAAAACTTGAGAGACGACACGCGTGTAGGACGAACGATTAGCGATTAGTTTTTTGCGTGTATAGTCCCGGTCGGAGCAAATATTTGTTTCATAGCTTTTATTTGTAATATTTAATAACTATATTAAACATTGCAAATATTTGGTAATAAAAAAAAGTGGATATTTGCTTAGGGTCTGGTTATCAAAGAGTGGTAGGCAGTGGTACCCAGTCTGCCGATCCAGGGTAGTACCACCACTTACAAGTATACAGACCGTGAAGTGATTTGGTCGCGTTTCGGGATCAGCTTGTAAATAGGCCGGCATAGTGAATGTGATTGCTACTCACAGTTATTGAATTGTAGTAGCAGTGGCATCCATTCATGGACCACACTCCAGCTTACCTAACATCAAGCAGGGTGCTGTCATATGTCGAGTAACAATAAAAAAAGAGAGAACCAGACAACCAGACGATTGGCGGGGCAACCAGCGGCCAGTAGTTGTCTTATGTATAGGTTTTAGTTGTATTCAGTTTTTATTTATTTATTTATTTAATAAACAATTAAAATTATTAATATATCTAGTCTATTAATCGAGGTGGTCGCACAATCGTGTTCTTTTTCTGTTGGGGATATTATGGATATGCAATTTTGGATATGGATACGGATATAGGAATACTATTAAACCGGTTTCAGAAACGGTTACGGGTATGAAATTATTTCAGATCATACAATAGTTTCGGTTACGAATATTAGATTTTTCGAGAGCTTTGCAGTCATCGTGGTTACTAATAAGATAGTAAGCCGCTATATTTTGAAAGGAAATTTGCGTTGCGTTACATTAAAAGGATGGATGATACGAGATTGTCGAAATAGATATATAAATAGTCTCTTAAACAAAACAGGGATATTTTTAACAAAGCAGGACACCGCAATGTCTATAACGTAACGATAGGCCGTACGTTCAAGGTGTGACGATTAATAATTATGTTATACTCGTAGGTTTGCAGTAAACATATATATTACGATATTTTATTAGCTACTATTTATTTGTGTGCTTATCTCTTGACGCAGTTATAAAGAAGTTAGTAAACTACGACAATAAATTAAAGTTACTTAGTCGTAAACAATAATAAAACTGTTATTGTATACTATAATGACATACATAATGCATAAATAATAGTGACAATTGCTTAGATTTCCCTCTGAATTATAAATTTATTTCGTCAATCCTTGAAAGTGCCCAAACCAAACCTTTGAAATCACTTTCATCAAGAACTGCTTTCTGCACTCTATCCGCACAGTGGCGTAGCGTGGCGGGGGCGGAGGGGCTGCACATTTAGGGGGTGCCAAAATTAACAAAAACTATAATAAATCGTTGACTTTTGAACCTAAAATTTTAATTTTAGTTGTACCTATGATTGAAATTCCTAAATAACGGGGCGACAAATTTTTTCTCTGCCCCGGGCGGCTGACTCCCACGCTACACCACTGTATCCGCAAACGTAACCCCATACCCCAATGACTGCATTTACACAGCATTAATTCTACTTTGATGCTTCTTCTACAATACCCAGGGCCTAAATTGGAGGTCTGGACAACAAAGGAGAGAAGTACCCTAGTTAATTTTTCGAGTAAAAGGAATAATTGCTCCATATCCGAAATTAATAGTTATATATTATATTACATCATGTAATATAATATAATGTATTGATGTTTTACGGATTGAATTAAACAAATATGGATGTATTGTTTACATTATTCCAGAACAAATAATTATGTTTGTGCAAGTATTGTTTGAAAATATCAAAAAAAAGAGTGTTTGGAAAAAAAACGGAAAATTTTCTGTCCCGTTAAAAATATATTTATACTGTATTGTAGGGGCTGGGAGCCCCTCTCTTGTGTACTCCCCGGGGCAGAAGCCCCCGCCTGCCCTCCTTCAAATCAGGCCCTAGCCTTACCCAACATTCACTTCCATACATTAATGTAGTAACAAACATCGCATCGAATAAATTGCGCTCATATTGATCATAATATGAGCGCCATTCGCTTTTTTATTAACACTAAACATCTGACCTCGACTTGCAAGGGGAGGTGCAAAAAGTACCGACGACTGTAAAAAGCAATTAGTTTTTTGGACATGCCTTGCTTGTTTGGCATCTGTGAATTAAATCCAGTTTACCGATGCCTTAGTCGCTGGTAATATGCCTGGCCAAGGTGCTGTTTTGTGGTCACTTCAAGGATCTAAGGAAGGGGAGATCACATATTAAGCTGGTCATTCCACTTGTCAATTGTTTTACAATGGTAGTTCGACTGATGATTTACCCTTTTGCACTCGTCTTTTAATGTCTTTATACTGCAAATCTGTTAATTGTTTAGTAAATATTACTGTAATTAAACACTGGAAATATTAGGTACAACAATAATGATTATAATAACATTTTATCATAATTTAAACAAAATTAGTGTAAGTATTATAATAAACGTAGATATGACTTTAATTACTTTAAGACATTGTAATACAATTTAATTGTCATTATCTATCACTAATAAGATTACTGTTTTATTAATTAAGACAATATTGTGGTTAGAGAATCTTTGGAAATGTTATTCTCGAGATATTATTATTTTTAATATATTGCAATGACCGCACGACACACTTGATGTCGTCCGCTGAATGTTAAGTAGATATTTCACCAGATTGTCTGCAGCCGCATTAGATACACCGGTCTCTCGAAATGCTTGTATCTATGTTACTGTTTAACTTATTTTTAATTGTGATTCGACATCTGACCTTGACTTGCCTGATGGTAATGGTAAGCAACTCAGTTCGCGGCTTCCTCAGTCGCCGTCACTTTATTTTATGTAATTCATATGTACGAGCAATATCATTGTAGTCTGTCTAAGCCAAAATCACACGCTCCTCCACCGCATTTGCGCACACGAGATAACATAAAATATAAATGCAACACATCGAAAATGCAATTGTAATTAGTCATAGTTGCTGGTTTAACACAAAAGGAAGAGCACGCTAATAAAGTATAAGTATAGTTAGTAATATTTGCATTCACACATTTAAATAAACTAATAAAGTGGAGGGGAGTCATTTATAGTTAGACAAGCTATACCTTATTTTAAATCACTTTAATGGACAACGCATTAAAGTTTCAGTAAAGTATTTAAAGGATCTATGAGGTCTTATATATAAAACAAGAGGTGAAATTTTCAATGCCGTCCATCCTCAAGAAAGCTGGGTTTGCCTAGTGCCCGTAACCGTGTGGCGTGTATAAAGAGGATTGTGGATGTGAGGAAAGCGAGAGAGTTATGTCAGGATCGTGGCAAGTGGTGCTCTATTGTCTCTGCCTATTCCTGGTGGAAAAGGGGGTGATAATTTGATTGATTGATTGATTGATTGATTGATATCAGCCATTACACTTACTAATAAGTAATAATGTTTGAATTTTTAAGTGTTTTCAAGCGCTAAATGTGCAAATACACACGTGTGTTGATTTACTAGATAATTGCCGGTACCAATGTAAAAACAGCCTACAAAAAGAAGTCACAAAAATCGGTCCAGCAGTTCTTAAGTTATAGTTGGGTAGGTATGGTATGTAAACCTTTACGGTTCGGTTTCAGCAAGAGCTGCAAAAGCTAGTTATAAATGATATAACTAACCTAATTCACACTACTTACAAGTATACAGACAGTGAATTGAATTAGTCATCTTGTAAGTTGCCGATTTCAACTAGGCCGGCATAGTGGATGCGACTCCTACTTACAGTTATACTGTAGTAGAAGTCGCCTACTATCATGGACCGCACTTTAGGTGGGGTGATATTATAAATATTCACAATAGTACTTAACGAGCATGAAACGTGTTAAATTTACAGATTCGTCTCACGATGATGGCTTATTACCAAAAAATAATAATTTTTGCATATTTTAAGGTTGGCATGTGACCGCCCCGATTATGCAGACGAAAAAGCAGTGTAATTGCGCTGCGGTCGCAAGTAACCAATAAACCAATGGTAGGCAGTTGTACCTAGTCTGCCGATCCGGGGTAGGACCACCACTTACAAGAATAAAGACCGTAAAGTGACTTAGTCGCGTTTCGAGATTGCTACTTGTGCTAAAGTGCCAGCGTTTCGTTACCTGCGAGAATGCCAAATCGCAACGCAATTTTATTGTTTTTTTAGTGTGCGTGTGTTCATACACATATGTTCCTGTTATTATTTTTATAAGACAATCAATCAATCAAATTGTTCCCAAAGGGATAGGCTGAGACAATGGAGCGCCACTTGCTACGATCCTGACACAACTCCCTCGCTTCCTTTACATTCACAATTCTCTTCATACAAGCTTTACGGCTATGGGCACTAGGCAACCCAGCTTTCTTGTCGATGTCTCCGATTTAATCGAAAAACATTAGATTTAAATTAATAGAATATTAAAACGATTAGATTTAAATATTCCTTCCGTCAAGTTCTGTCAAAACACATATTTTAGTTTAGACAACGTTATATAATTTAATTTAACAATAAACGCTAAAAAGCTGACAAATGCATTAAATAAAATGTACTTGATTTATAAATAACAACGCTATTTAGTTTATATAAATAAGCAGCTATATAAGAATGGTAGGCAGTGATGTCCAGTCTGAGGATCCGGGGTAGTACCACCAGGCGACAGGCGTGGACGAACGGTTTAGCGATTGGTTGGTAAAGTCCCGGGTTCGATTCCCGGTCGGAGCAAATATTTGTTTCATAGCTTTTATTTGAAATATTTAATAACATTAAATATTGCAAATATTTGTTAATAAAAAAAAAGAGATGGATATTTGCTTCGGGTCTGGTTATCAAAGAGTGGTAGGCAGTGGTACCCCGCCTGATGTTAAGCTGGAGTGCGATTAACGGAGGTGGCTGCTAACTGTAAGTAGCAGTCATATCCACTATGCCGGCCTAGTTGAAACCGGCACCTTACAAGCTGATCCCGAAACGCGACAAGTCAATTCACGGTCTGTATGCTTGTAAGTGGTGGTATCATCGGCAGACAGGGCACCACTGCCTACCACTCTTTGGAAACCAGACCGAATCAAATATCTATATAAATATTTTTTTTCATTTTATTACTAAAAAATTTAATTATACTATGAAATACTACAAATAAAACAAATAGCACCAGGAATCAAACCCGGAACTTCTGCGTAACTGATTGGTGTGCTGACCACTACGCCACGCCTGTCGTTATATTAAGTTGATTGAAAGATCTTTCGAAACGGTTAAACCATTTTTATATTTCCGCCCGTACATAATTTAAAATAGTCATATCTTCTCCGTAATATACTATTAGACATAGCACGTGACTTTATTAGAAAATCGTAATAGGTTTCATTTTCCCCTCTTTCCGAATTAGGCAATGTCAACCTACTAAGTATACATATCATTTCCTGCAGCCCAAAGAGCTCAGCATTTCAAAGGTAATCAAATCAAAATTACTCTATACATGAGTCATTCATGTATAAACGATCCGGGCAACCCCTCCGAGCAATTCTTCTTTTAATTATTGGCGCCTGTGTTGTTTGTATCGAAACCAATGTCAAGTATGGGTCAAAACGCCAAAAAAAATCGTATGACCATATCAACTCGCTGCTCCACAGTGCCCATTTGATACCAGAGGGATACGTGGAGTATTACCAAACGTCAGATTTTGGCCATCAGCTAACAAGAACTCCCTTAAGGAAAGTTATTGACTGATGCCCATGATGCACCGGCCCATCTGCTTTCAGTATCACTGAAGCGAAATGGCAAGCAGACAGACACATGAGGTGGTATTCTGTCATCGCACCTCTATTGCGAGCAATTAAAAACTGTATTATAGGAGTGTAACTGTGTACTGTACATTTTTCCTTACTTGGCAAAAGTAGAAAACAATCTTTCATCATAATGACGGATTAACGATAAACAACAATTACTACTGACGCGAATTAATACGAATATATAATAATATCAAGAAATTACTATAAAACTTTATTTTTATTATTGGGTGCATTTGTCTTTTGTGAATTTACTGGTTTTTGATTAAAAAAAAACAATGAATATATGTGTGATTTTAACAACTTTGGTGATATTTGTTACATTATGTATGTTTATCCTATAGAATAAAACAGTTTTCTCAAATAAAGGGCATAGAAAATGGTGAATTTCATGTTTGTTTACTACTTTTGCTAAGTAAGAAAAAACACAATATACTCGACGCTGCATAATGACGTGCTAAAATAAAAATAATAAACTTAGCGATAGTTTTCACTAATCTCGAATAGCTGCATCCGGTTGTTCTTGATTCGAGCGTGAAAATATTATGGAAAATATGCAATGCCTATGGTATAATCTACGTGGGAACAATGTATCATCAATTCATCAGCGACCTTGTCACCATTATGTCGTCAGGCCACTTATTCTAATATCTATGCGGTTCGATGCTCGTCACAGTGATAGATATGTTTTTATTTTTATGGTTACCAATAGTACTTTTGTAATCTTGTTTATTTAGTTCTATCTTCTGTTTTAATCTATTCGTTTTTTTATATTTTGAATCCTTTATTAAGAAACAGATAAAATTAAAAGTAATTTCACTATAATGAATTAAACAAATTTTATGCGGCTAACTATCGCGTTTATTTTGGTTTTCATTATACAATTTTATTTTATTATTCCGATGTTTCGAGAGCTTTGCAGCCATCGTGGTCATGGAGAGACTGTAACAGAGAGAGTCTCTCAATGGCTGCCAAGCTCTCGAAATGTCGGAGTAATAAAATAAAAACCATAATAAACGCTATAGTAAACCGCATAAAATTTCTTTAATTCATTAATCATTGGCAAAAATAATTGCCAGCCTTCCTGTCTCCACACTTCTCCGTCAGCCGCCTGGACAACTCCTTGGTCAGAGGCTTAGCAGAAGGTCCCCAAGGGAAGGTTGTAAGTTATATGTAGGATTTATTAGCACTTGGTCAGATTTGCAGCTCGTATGAATAGATATAGTTAAATAATTTATTTATTTAATAACATAATAAATACAGTGCGTAATAAATCAATCAATCAAATTGTCACGCCTTCTTCCCACAGGGATAGGCAAAGACAATGAAGCGCCACATGCCACGATCCTGACATAACTCCCTCGCTTCCCTCACATCCACCATTATTATTTTAATAGAAGCTCTACTATTATGGGGTTTCTTAAGAATGTCTTGAGGATATCTCTGATTTTATTGTTTGATAAATGTGATTTAAAAGAAGATAAAGTGACAAAGATTGAGAAAGGCAACGATGTAGAATAGTGAAGAAATTTTCTTTTTATTTCGGTTTCCTGGGTTTTGCTCGTGTGATCCATGAATGGTAGCGACTACAGCCAAGGATGCAGACTCTCTATGCCTCTGCCTTTTGCCTTACTGAACTGCAACTCTCAAGCTAGTTCTGTAACGCAACCTAATCGCTTGAAATGCGTTATAACTTAAACTGATTAAGTGGCGCGGATCGGCAAACTGGGGACGAAATTACCCAGTTTACTTTTTCTTATGATTATATTATAATTAATTTCAGCTATTGCTATACCTTTATTTTATTATGTTGATTGGAAGTAAATATTTACCAGCATTAGGTCCGCCGCCATTTGTATTTTGTGCAAGGATTTTATAAATAAAAAATAAAATGAAATAAAAAGTTCAATAGAATTGAAATATTAATTTGTGTAAATTAAAAATGTAGGTGTCAAATATCGATTTGACAAAATTTCAAGTTTTTGTAAATAATAAATTTTCGTATGAAGATGACGACGAATAAGAAATATTGATCAGCGTCGCAAATTATGTAGTTTTGTTACTTTAGATAAAATCATCGGTAAGATTATATCTTAATTGTTTATTTATCAAAGTTTCATAGTACATTATTTTTACAACTAAAAGTACACCTAGGCTTGCACTGCGAACCTCCTGAGTCCCGATTAATTGAACAAAAGGCGACGAAAAAGCAGGAAAATTGCGTCGCGCTCGCAAATGACCAATCAGCGTAGTTTAGAGTTTACCTATTGATTTGTTATTTGCTGATTTGTTACGAAGATATAAAGGCTAGTTACTGGTAGTGAAATGGCCACGCAAACCAAGTACTCCCCAGTTCAAAAACCACTTGCTATCTTTGATATGTGTACTTTGGTCGTCCTGTTGTTATGATGCAAGTAGCTTAGTATAGAAATATATTTAATAAGTCGCAGGATCAGCAGATTTTAGGAACAATACAACCTAGTTTTATTGCGCCATAGACAAATTAATCACAAATAATAAAATAGACAAATTCCATCCTTGTTCACGTTTTAACTTCGGTATTTAGTTAACCCATATTTAGATTTGCTGTTTCTTATATTAACTTAAGTCTTTAACTATAAACTTGTGTAACTTAATTATTACTTAATTCGCAATAAAGGAAACAAGATAGTTTTCTAGATACTTGATGGCTGTCATGAAGCGTGACACTTCAACTTATTATGACGTCATCCCGTCCCCTCCTCCCCGTCCCCTAATGTTAATTAATGTGCGGCCTATGTATGAGAGCGACTGCTAGTACAGTTAGAAAACTGCAAGTAGCAGTCGCATACACTATTGCGGTCTGGTCGGAACAGTCAGCTTAATAGTACCAAAACGCTAATAAGATACTTCACGGTCTGTACACTTGAAAGTGATCGGCAGACTGAGCCACCACAAATGACAACTGTCTGCCTGCCGCTCTTAAATAACCTGGAGGTCGACCGCGCAACTTCAATGGGAAAGACAATGAAATTCATTTCCATTTATTAAAAAGTTACGCGGTCGCTATTAGTGTCAAAAACAACTTTTATTAATTCGAACAATAAGTTTCCAGAGCTTGAACTTTTAATGAAAAATAACATAGATTCTCAGTGTTTTCTCAATTTTAGTTTTAAAGCTCATTAGTAGAGTTCATCTATCAAAACGAAGCTCATTCTCATTGAGTTGCATCCAGTGCCGGATTTAAGCATAGGCAACATAGGCAGTGGCAGCACACCACAAAAAAAAAAAATAATTCTATAAAGGCTCAGTAGAAACAAAAATACTGAGTTTTGTTACAAATAGACGAAAAATAATTTAGCTTGTAGGGACCTAAGTTTACTTTTGAATAAATTTTATTTTAGCCAACTTATTTAGTTGCTCTCTGCTTCTTCTTTACCTTGACCGTAATAGAAACTTTTAACAGTTAACTCCAAACGATTTAAGGGCCTCCACCACATCTCTGCGCCATATAGGGCACGTATGGGTCGCCGAAGTCTAAATCCGGCGCTGCATCTGCATCTTTCTTATTATTCTTAATTGAACAGGAGGTGTAATAAGCGGCGGGCGTGCGCGCTGTTGGGTGCGGCGATAGGCGTAGCTTTGGTGGCGGCGTTAGTGGCACTGCTGGTGGTGAGGCCGTGGCGACAAGATCGTGCCCGCTACCGGCGTGCTGCTGTCGCCGCCAGTGGTTATGAATGTGCTGGCATTGGAAGGTAAATATTGCCCTTTTTTATTACCACACGACCATACACCTAATGGTCCATGAACGCTACTACAGTGAAATAACTGCAATTAGCAGGCGCATCCACTATGCCGGCCTAGTTGGCAAGTAATAATAAGTTGATACCAAGACGCGACCTAATCACTTCACGGAATGTACACTTGTAACTGGTGGTACAACCCCGGATCGACTGACTGGGGAAATGACCACCAATTGTCTGCCACATATCTTTGCTCCGAACGAGAATCGAACTTGGGACTTTACGCGTAATGGACTTGTGTGCTAACCACTGCGCCACGGTTCTTGAGTGGAGACCACAAACCGGAAGACGCAGCGTAGGTAGGCCATCCACTAGGTGGACTGACGACATAGTGAGTCACAAATAACTGGTGGATGCAACTGGTATCTTGTCGTTCGGAATGGCGTTCTAAGAGGGAGGCCTATGTTTAGCAGTAGACGTTTTTTGGCTGATGATAATGATGGACCGCTTCAGTCGCCGTCAAATAGGAATGCAATGTTCATCTAAGACATTCAGGTGAATAGAACCATCAATTGTTTTCGTTGACGTCATTTAAATTATGAATCATGATATTATATTTATAGTACCTATTGTTTCATTAAGTTCCTCCTCAAAATGAAAATGAAAGTTTAACATATCTATAGTAGATAAACATCGGTGGAATATTAAAATAAACACCAGCGGTATTACCACAAAAAAAAATATAAAAACGCGCCTGAGACAAGCAAGCAAAATTCACAGTTTTAGACAATTTAGTACCACAAAATTTTATTCTTGACAAGAGCAATAGTATATTTATAATTAAACTATTTTAAAATGTGAGTTAACTCGTAACTAAAATTGGTTCAGCAATATTAGGTATTTTAGATTTTATGATTTTGATAATAATGAACTACTGTTTAATTAAATTAACATTTATTAAATTAAATATAATTAAATATTGATTTTGTAGTAGAATATCGTTTGTAGTAAGACCGCACATGTTGTTCTGCCGAAAAGTAATTAAAACATTCATTTGAGGATCAAAACACTATCCCACTTCATCATCATCAGTTAGAAGACGTTCATTGCCGAACATAGGCCTCCATGAAGCCTCAATGAGACATAGTACAGTCTATGAAGTGACTCAGTCGCGTTTCGGGATCACCTTGTAAGTTGCCGTTTCCTAGTAGACAGGCATGGTGGATGCGACTGCACTGGCTGACTTTTAACTGTAATAGAGTATATACTCGTATTTCCTACATCGGATCTAAGACTCAATAATATCTTATAATAAAATATACAATCAGAATAATAAATTGTGACTGCGGTTTTTCTTTTAAAATAGTAATAATAGTAAACATTATTAAATTACTTTAATGTAAATATTAAATAATATGAAATTATTTGTTTTATCTTATCGCACAATCTGTCGGTAAATTTTTAAATATTCCGTTTCCCTCTGCTAATTTAAATAACATTAACATCGATTAGATTACAGACAAAAATCGTGATAAGATAAATAGTTAATGAAATCGATTTTTTAGATGACTATTTAAAATGTTTAATATTTAAATAAAACAAATAATAATCAAAACACTATTGTTATAAAACTGTTTATTACCTTAGAAACAACGATGGTTTGTCTAGGCATATCACATTCCTATTATATATATTCACATTTTTAGTCCGGCATAGTGACGGCGACTGAGGCAACCATTAAAAGAAGTCAAAGCAAGAAGTCAAGGTCAGGTGCCGCGTCCTAATAATAATAAAAAATGCATTAAATATTATATTTCAAGTAATTTTAATTGGCCATTATAGTCTCCAATTTAAAAATATAACGATTCTTAATTAGAACCTTGATTATAGATCAATTCTTGAGAAGAACGGCTCCGCAGTCGATGCAGCTATCGCCACTTTATTCTGTGAGGGAATCGCTTGTGCACAATGCATGGGCTTGGGAGGGGGCTTTCTCGCAACAGTGTACGACGCATCGTCTCAACAAGTGTCAGTACTCAATTCTCGAGAACGCGCACCAGCCGCCGCGACAGACACCATGTTCGCGAACGCATCGTCAACCGTCGGCGGCCTGTCCGTGGCCATTCCTGGAGAGTTGAGAGGATACGGAGAACTGCACCGGAAGTTCGGGAGGCTGAGTTGGTCAGAAATAGTGAAACCAACAGCCGACCTTTGCCGCCGAGGTCATCGAGTCAACTCATACATGGCCAGAGCACTCAAGTCGTACAGCAGCATGATCAAGGCGGAGCCATCGATGAGGTTAAAAATACTTAGCTACATGAAAGAACTTTTATTGTTAGAAAAAAAAATATATTCTATAATTATTATTCATTCCCAGCGAACTTTACGTGAATCCGGAGACGAACGAGGTGTGGAACGAAGGCGACATGATCAAAGAACCAACGCTGGCCAATACCTTAGACATTATCGCCGAGGAGGGCCCGGAGGCGATGCACAACGGCAGCCTTACTTCAACGCTCGTCGCAGACATCAAGAGCTTCGGAGGCATCATTACAGAAGAAGATATGAGGAATTTCGAGTAATAACTTTTCTGTAATTTTTTGTAGGTGCATGATACTTTTTATTTTATTGAGACAAGACAATTGGTCTCGACATGCCCCGATGGTAAGTAAGCAAAGGAGAGGCCCAAGAGCGCCGATGACAAAAAAAACGGTTGAGTTTGCCTCAGTTCATTTTACTTGTAGTATCCAAGATTTTACTAATGAATTACAGTAATATTATCTAATGCATTGTTATAGGGTAGAATGGCAGAACCCTATCGAAGTGCCTTTAATAGACGACCAAACGCTTTACTCGTCCCCCTTGCCTGGGTCGGGATCAATCCTAGCTTTCATTTTGAACATGCTGCACGGTTGGGTCGGCGTAGGCTCCGACGTACCCGTTGGTTCCAACCTTTATTGGCACCGAATCGTAGAAACATTCAAGTACGCGTACGCCAAACGAACAGGGCTCGGAGACAAACACAGGACGAATCTTCCATATAGCATGGAGGAGGTACGTATGATAAGTGCAATTTTATTCAGTCTTTTCTGTTAATAAGAGTACCACCACTTACAAGTATACAGATCGTAAAGTGACTTTGGCGCGTTTCGGGATCAGCTTGTAAGTTCCTTGTTTCAACTAGGCCGGCGGATGCTGATTAAATTGTATTAGCGATTGCATCCATTTATGACCGCAATTTAGCTTAACATCAAGCGGGGTGCTGTCATATGTCGCTATGATCAATTATTTAAAAATATATCTATAAAACAAATTTATACGCCAAATATGTAATAGTCCTTCATTCGGCCTTCATCCCATTTTCAAGGTCTTTTCAATGCGTTCCCACTTTCATATTTTTTTTTACTCTGAAATGTAAATTTATTAGTTTGGACATGGGCTCACTCATCGTCAGTTTCTACTATGTCTTGGGAAAGTCGTATAACGAGAAGAAGAACACAAAAAGATTCGTTAATAGCCTGTACAATAACTTACTGTACTATTGCAAAATTATCTGTTAAATAAATTCTCAACTAAAATCAGATCAAATTATGAAATCGACATCTCTCAATGATTTGTTTTATCTTTATGACATAGCAAAGCAAGGCTAAGTGAGTCCTACATCAATTTTCAATTTATTGATAAAATGGAAATTATCTTTTTTATGATGAATTAAGCAAATTTTATGAGGCTTACTATCGCGTTTATTTGGTTCATTATTATTCCGATGTTTCGAGATCTTTGCAGCCATCGTGGTCACAAAATAATGAAAAAATGTAAAATCAAAACCAAAATAAACGCGATAGTACCTAAGCATAAAATTTGCGTAATTCATTAATCAATGTTCGTGCAAAAACTAAGAAAATACTATTTTTTTTGTGTGTAAACCTGAATACGATTTTAGTAAGATTATTATACAATTCAACATTACAATATAGGTAGTAGCAATTCTCGTTGACATCGGTTACCTTCTATTATGTCTCATCCATAAAACGTTTATTCGTTTATTTACTTGAATTATTTAATTTAACTCTATCCAAATGGATTCAGTTCGTACATTCAGTCCGAATCTAAGTTCAATGTTGGTTATATTTTATCTTTAACGATCCTAATACTCTTAATAATAATAACTCTTAATAAACAATTAAATAAATAACTTTAAATGAAACTTTGGTTGGCATACTTTGACGGCCACTCAGGCAATCGTAATGTGAATCGGTTTTTTCGATTGTCGGCCCTCTTGAATTTTCTTTTGTCAGATCCAAGTCAGATGTCTTTCAAGTAAGCTGTCTTTCAAGTCAGCTGTCTTCCAAGTTAGATGCCTTCCAAGTTAAATGTCTTCCAAGTCAGATGTCTTCCAAGTTAGATGTCTTCCAAATCAGCTGTCTGTCAAGTCAGATGTCTTCCAAGTCAGCTGTCTGTCAAGTCAGATGTCTTCCGAGTCAGATGTCAAGTCTCTATTAAAAAATAAACCTTCACATATCAATACTTTCTATTTTTTCTCACCACTCTTTTTACGTATTTTAGTCTTTTGCTGTTATAGCTACCTCTCTACCTATAGCTCTACTCTCTCTACATGAAATCATAATTAGCGTGTATCTTCTAGTCACAATCTATTAATCTGACCTATGATAATCTAGAAAATATCTGTTTAATATATTTATTTGTATATCCATTTATTTTAAGTTACATGTATATTAGAAGTATATCAATATGAGTGTATGGTAAGTAAGTAATTGTTTTGATTTTTTTTATCTTAGTATATATAACATTTTTCTCTTATCTTGGGAATAAGACTAGAAGAGAATATCCAAGGGCATTAACTTTACTTATTGTATAAACAAGAAAGTGTTTATAAAATAAAATGGACAAATGAAAACAAAGAAAACAAATCTTTGAAATACATAGCAGAAATTTGCTATGTGAATTACCTATCAATTATTTCCAGTAATCTCTTTTAAGTTCTTGGGGTTAGTAGCTATAGTAATAATGACGGCGACTGAGGCAGCAGTGAACTGAGTCAGTTTTTATCAGCCAGGAAAGTCAAGGACAAATATCCCGTGACAATAAAAATGATTAAGTAGTAGTTTAAAGAATTTCCTTCATATTTATTGCCCAACCAAAGCCTCAACATTTAGTACTTTAGCTAAAAAACGTTATATAAAACTAGAAAATGCCATAAAACACAAGTTGATAATAATCTGCGATAACGTATAATTGAGGCAAACATAGAAACATTGAGTTAAAACTTGTGAATACTAATACAAACATTTTCTTATAACGAAACTTTTTACATTACCTCTTTAAACTACACGAGTCAAGGAAATTATCTGGAGACAATATTATCACAGCTATATTTTTAATGTGGACATAATATAGCAGCACCCCTTCTAATATTAAGCTGGAGTGAAGTAACAGTCGCATTCACTATGCCGGACTAGTTGAAACCGGCATTTTTTAGCTAATCCAGAAACACGTTTGTATACCTATTTTTTTATTGTGACTCCTAATCGACCTGTCTAATAGTAATCTTTGCTTAAGATTCACAGAATGCCGATGACTAAAATACTGAGTCAGTTTACGACTACCACAGTCGTAGTCACTATGCCGGACAACATAACATTCTGGCGTGGTTTAGCGACTGGATTGTTGCGCGTTGCGTGTAAAAAGTCCCGGGTTCGATCCCCGGTCGGAGCAAATATTTGTTTCATAGCTTTTATTTGTAATATTTAATAATAAAAAAAGTGATGGATATTTGCTTCGGGTCTGGTTATCTAAGAGTGGTAGGCCGATCCTGGGGAGTACCACCACTTACAAGTATACAGACCGTGAAGTGATTTGGTCACGTTTCGGGATCAGCTTGTAAGTTGCCGGTTCCATCTAGGCCGGCATAGTGGATGTGATTGCTACTCACAGTTATTGAATTGTATTAGCAGTGACATTCATTCATGGACCACACTTAATATCAAGCGGGGTGTTGTCATATGTCGAGTCACAATAAAAAAAATAAGTGATGGTAAACCTCGGATCGGCATACTTGGCGAATGACCATCAACTATCTGCCTACCACTTCGCCTGCTCATGATTCTCACATTGCTTCTTATCAAGCCCGTAGAAGCGACAGGATCTTATCAAAATAATAAATTGTGAGTTTTTATAGTTAGAGCGTAACCTATCAACACCAGCCTGGGCAAAAGAATTCAGGGACTTAGTGAATGACGAGCATACAAATAATGATTGGAAACATTACGGTGCCTTATTTGGCGGTGCTGACGACCATGGAACTGCTCACGTGATTGTAATTGCACCTGATGGAAGTGTGGTATCTGCTACCAGTACTATAAACTACATGTAAGTATCATTTCGTTGTTATTTTATATTAGAATATCTTTTTTGTAAGAGAATTGCTGTTTTTCATACGGAAATTTTAGCATGGGTAAGAGGCGGATGATCCATCAGAAAATTGGAGTTGTAACTTAACTCGCGTGAAGCCTGCCTTTGGAGTCAATAAGACGTGTGCTAAAGGAAACTATAAGGCGACCGTGGTGTAGTGGCAGTGCAATGGCTACGTAAGCCGAGTGGCACGAGTTCGAAACCACTCACTGGTACCATTGTATTTTTGATATATGTACTTTAGTAGCTTAGTATAGAAATTTAAAAAAAAACTTATTTAGCTAAGGCGAGGCTAAGGCTCTTCCGGCGGGTCTTCTAATGGAATGAAATCTTGGATTGGGGCGATAAACGAGTGGCCCTGGGTGGATTAAGAACATCTTGCACGTTTTAAGCGCGACTGGGTCCCATCACTTCTTTAGTGGTAGGACTGCCCCTGGTCGGTAGACTGGGCAAATAAATTACCAATAACTTTCTGCCTACCGGTTTTAAACATCCAGACTCGATCTGTACCAATTTTTTATATCAATAAAATGCCTTAATTCCTACTGGGATGGAAAGTCAAATGAGCGGGCAGAGCCACTTTCCACGATCCTTACACAACTTAATTCCGAACAGGGAAGCATCACACCCATAATTCTCTTTAAACATATTTTAAATCTTATCATTATTTAATCCAATTGTCACGCTTCCATTCTCACGAGGATGAGCAGCAGAGACTATTTTGCAACTTTTTTTTAACTAGATTTGTTTTTAAATAATATTTTTAAGTTTATTAAATAATTTAATTTTAGATGGGGAGCCCAAAGACGATCTAAATCTCTAGGTATAATGTTAAACAATGAAATGGATGACTTTGCAATATCAGGCCACATCAATGTGTATGGGATGCCACCATCACCGGCTAACTTTATAAAGCCTGGTCTTCAGCCGCTCAGCTCTATGGCACCCAGTTTGGTGTTGAAGAAAATCAAAGGGGAAGCCCCTATGCCTACATTGGTTTTAGGAGCTGCTGGTGGAACGAAGATTACAACTCAAGTTGCCATGGTGAGCTCTCCAATTACACTTTCATTACACAAGTATTCAGACCGCGGAGTGACTAAGTCGCATTTCGGGATCAGCTTGTAAGTTGCCAGTTTCAACTAGGCCAGTATAGTGGATGTGCCTGCTACTTACTGTTATTAAACTGTAGGGGCAGTCACTTTCATTCATATGTTGAGGCTCAATAATAATATAATAAAATAACAATAACAATATTATAAAAAATAATAATACTTTGCTCCCTCTGCCATACCCCATTCAATTTCATACATTAATGTAGAAATAATAACTTAATTACGTTTTTTAACATATTTTATAAGCAGCAATTCGTTATTTTTATCTAAATTGTATTTGTCTAAAGTAAATAATTATAAATAAAAATTTATAATTGAATTAAACAAATTTTATGCGGCTTACTATCGCGTTTATTTTGGTTTTGATTTTACATTTTTTTATTATTCCGACGTTTCGAGAGCTTTGCAGCCATCGTGGTCACGGAGAGACTAATAGTGAGCCGCATAAAATTTGTTGAATTCAATAATCAATGTTCGCGCAAAATTTAAAAAAATCATAAATCAATTTAATTTGAAATTCAAAAGCATATTTTTACATTGTGACACACATTTTACATTTTAATTAGACTTATCTGGGTCGTAACAATTGAAATCAATGGCAGACCCGTACCCAGATATTCTGTTCGGGGAAAATGGCTCTGGCTTGTGACTCGTCTTAGTAGGCTTATATTCTAGTCGTCTAAGATTTAGGAAGGAGAATGATCACACAAACTTATTGCCCCCCCTTCTCCATCGGTTGAAAAATGTTTGGTGATTAGATCAATATACTGTCTACCACTTAAATGCAATGTCTATATAGTTTATCTAGTGCCCATTACCCTAGAGCTTGTATGAAGAGAATTGTGGATGTGAGGAAAGCGAGGGAGTTGTGTCAGGATCGTGGCAAGTTGCGCTCCATTGTTTCTGCTTATCTCTAAGGGAAAAAGGCGTTACAATTTGATTTATTGATTGATTAATTTTCAGGCAGTAACAAAGACATTATTTGAGGGTAAAAAACTGGACGACGTGATACTGTTGCCAAGGTTACATCACCAACTACTGCCGATGGAAGTGCAGATTGAAACAGATTTTAATGACGTAAGTCTAAATTTTATTTTTTATATATTTTTTATTAAAGGTACTTTGGTTAGCCAGCAAAACGACGACGACTAAAAACCTTAGACTTCATCGGTTTTTTTTAGTTGTCGGCACTCTTGGTCTAACCCTTGCTTTCCATCTGACCTCGACCCGCCTGATGATAAGCAAAAGGAGGTCCAAGATTGACGACAACTAAAAAAACTGAGTAGTTCACGGCTGCCTCAGTCGCCGTCACTATGCCAGCCGAAAAATGATTGTGGTAAGCAATAAGAGAGGTAGGCAGCTAGACAGTGTTGCCCAGTCTGCTGATCCGGGATAGTACCATCACTTACAACTATACTGACCGTCACTAGTTTCGTTTATGGATAAGCTTGTAAGTTTCCGGTTCCAACTAGGCCAGCATAGTGGATGTAATTTAAACTGTAGTAGCAGTCGCCCCCATTCATGAATAGCACTTCTACTTAACATCATGACTACGTCGAGTCACAATAATAAAAATAATAATAAATATTGTAATTTAAACACCAAGATAACAGTAGGATAATATTTACCTTAAAGATATAAATACGGAGTGATCTTGAAATAAACTAATGAAAACAGTAAATAACAATGACAATAGAACTATTAAATTTTCAAGTTATGACATAATAATGACAATCTATTTGTTTGTAAACAATAACTTATACGTGTATTAACTGATTGCATAAACTATCATCTGTAAATAAACAATTTTATATAGACGCCTAAATAACAAAAGGTATTAAACAGCTTTTTTTATTTTAATTACCAGATTTTGATATGTTTTTAGTTGCTAAAATCAAGATGATTTTTTATACTATAGCTAAAGTGTTTGTATCAGGACAACCAAAGTGTCCTGTTTCCAAGATACATTGGTACCGGCAAGTGGTTTTGAACCCGTGCTTTCATTCAGCACACACTGGTAGAAAATTAAGTTCCCAATTTTCCATTTACATTTTTTTTACTAATTCCGGCCATTTGTGATAGAGACTCCTGCAGGGTTAGGTTGGGCAAGTTAAAACAATTATCGTCTCTTGTCGGCGATTGTCAAAATAATAAAAGTTAGGCTAAATCCACTAAAACGAGACTATTAATAGTTGTGACGACTATCGTTTGTAAGACGACACGTTTGATCATTATCATCAATAGTCTTAATTTGGTGGATTTAGCCTAACTTTTTTTATTTTGCCAATCGTCGACGAGAAACAATTATCGTTTTAACTTGCCCAACCTAACCCCGCTGGACTACGAGTATATCCTCCGGGGTTAGGTTGGCAAGTTAAAACGATTATCGTCTCTCGTCGGAGATTGTCAAAATAATAAAAGCTAGGCTAAATCCAATAAAACGAGACTATTAATCGTTGTGGCGAATATCGTCTGTGCGACCACACGTTTTATCATTATCATCAATAGTCTCATTTTGGTGGATTTAGCTTAGCTTTTATTATTTTGCCAATCGTCGACGAGACACGACAACCGTTTTGACTTGCCCAACCTTACCCCGCTGTTCTTAAATTCGGCGCTGGTTACTGCACTCCGCTTGATATTAAGCAAACATGAGATTTAGAATTCTTTTATTATTACTTGAACTTTGATCACATAAACTTCAGAAGATTAAATTTAAAATAGAGTGAACCGATTTTTATTTGCGAATTAAATTGTAAAAGCATTCAACCTCGAATTGTCGATTACCTTACAATTGGTTACGCAATATGAACAATGACATTCGTCTGAAGGATTTATTCCCATTTCGTCAGATTCCTAACTCGCCACTAAAATTCAAATTTTAGGATATGTGTGATTATATTTTAAAATTGCTATCGAGAACGCAGAAGATTATAAAATACTAGCAGGACTCAAAAGACGTTGTCCCACAAGATATAAACAAAATCGTTTGCAGCGCCACCTTCACAAACACAAAATAAAATCGGTCCAGTCATTTTGTTCAATGCCATACTCCGTAAACGATGTGCGGCCGCGCTGTTCAGAGTGCGGGACAGCACCAACAGCATCTTGGCCATGGTTGCTGGCAGATGGGACAGTCGCTTTGTCAAGCACTGTCCAGTGCATCTTAGTATATAGGTACTAACATAGTCTAAGAAAATTGTTTACTAGCAGATATGGATTTTTGTCTGAAATATAAGATTTTTATTTTTATTTATTTTTTATTTAGGAGGAGTTTAGTCACATACATACGGACATAAGAAATATATACGTATAGATAATCATCTTTCTTCTTTTTAAAAAAGGTGGCATATATCCACAAACCGCGCAGACACATCTTTTTTTTTTTCATTGTGACTCGACATCTGATCTTGACCAGCCTGATAGTAAGCAAAAAGTGGTCTAAGAGTGCCGAAGAATAAATAAAAACGAGTCAGTTCACGGCTGTTTCAGTCGCTGACACTATGCCGGCAGGATATATCAGTCCACAGACCTTTGTCTGAAAAAAAAACATAATAAAAAACAGTTAGGATGGGGAGGACACGTGGGCTGGTGAAGCATTCCACTTGTCGATTGTTCTACTAAAAAAACAACGCGAACGTTAACCTTTTAATTTTACTGCCGATTCGGTCGACAGAATGTGAGTAGTTATGTTGAGATTGTGAAATGTGGTGCTTCTTAGTAAATATTAATCGAATGTTTTTATTTAAATTTACTGTTCTTATTTAGACAAAATGCGAATCGTACAGAAAGCGAATAAACCGCCAGAAGTAAGCAAATATAAGAGCAAAATTGCTTTCCTTTAACCTTGAATGTACGTACGACGATGATTTATTTAAACAAACCCGCCAATTGTATGCAAATAACTGCATAATATAAACTCATTCATAGATACGAGTATGAGTTTATGCAGTTAACACTAAGAAGTCGCGCTTAAAACCTTCGCCTATCTGATAACCCTATTTATCTAATATTAGAGACGATCAAGGCTTTTCCACGATATTCTTAAGATTAAACACTATTTTCTTGAGAGATGAAGAAACTAACTTTAGTGCCTTACTGTGTAATGCGTTATCGTTTAACCTTAGTAATGCCCAATCTTTGATAATCTTTAAAAACACTACCTATCTCTCTAAACAAATAAACTAGCACATATTCCTTTGTGAATGTATATCATATAGGTATACTATATGATTATCCTTACTTATATTATAAACGCGACAGTTTCTGAGTATGGATGGATGTTTGTTACTCTTTCACGCAAAAACTACTGAATGGATTTTAGTAAAACTTTACAATAATAATTATAATTCAGAATAACACATAGTCTATAATTTATAAACATATTGTGTGAATATTAAATAAAATAAAATAAAAAACACTTTCCCATACAAAATTGTGTGCGTTCAGAAATTTATTTTGGACAAACTAAGGAATATATATCAAGCTGTTGAGAATTGAAAACAAATTCTCAATTTTGGCATATCAGTAAAAATATTTTTCTTAAAAACCTATTTTTAGTCGCGTTTCGGGATCAGCTTGTAAGTTGCTGGTTCCAAATAGGCCGGCATAGTGAATGTGACTGCTACTTATAGTTATTGAATTGTAGTAGCAGAGACATCATGGACCACACTCCAGCTTAACATCAAGCGGGGTGCTGTCATATGTGGAGTCACAATAAAAAAGAAACCTATTTGTGTTTTACCACCTTAAGGTTTTTCATTGAAATTTTTTGTAAGAAGAATCTTGAGCTCAAATACATACATATCTTAAAATATTATTTCGACCCTTTGTTTAGACGTTGTATATGCTCTCCCCATCCTATAACCTTAGCCGATACTTCAAGCTTCATGCTTATCATCAGGCAGGTCGAGGCCAGATATCGAGTCACAATTAAATAAAAAAATACAATTGTACGCCAATTATATTGAATTATACAACATTATGTTTAATAATCATTGTCTTTCTAAGTTTTCTGTTTGGCGCAAGAAGAAGTTTAAATGGTTGTTAGTGATTACGAGTGTGTGTATACATAATTACGATAATGTATACACATTGCTAATATAGTTAGAGACCTAGCGATGCAGTTACCTATTTTATAGTTTTATTTAAGTTATATTAAACTAGGACAATTACGACTAACGAAAATAAATAGAAGGGACAGATATTTGAGAACAAGGCCGCTTACAAGTTGACGCAAATGAGTAAACTTAAAACACTAATATATTCAGAAATACTATTACAAACGCCACGGATATAAAGAACAGACACAACAGAAATAAAGAAAAATAATACATACGGGTGATGAAAAATGAATTCATTACAGCAATCCAAAGAGAAAAAAATCATGGGGCATGCCCGGTCATGCTTCTACGTCGTCGGCTCGGCCGAATACTCACGCTTCGAAGGTTTTGTTGTGTATTTGGTGGGACCAGGAACGGCATCGAACTCAATTGAGCCGAGCACTGCGCGAAAAGCGGCCACAATACGAGCTGAGACACGAAAAAGTGATTTTACAGCTTGACAATGCTCGGTCTCACGTTGCCAAACCCGTTAAAACCATCTTAGAAACGCTCGAATAGGAAGTCCTACCCCACCCGCCATATACCCCAGATATTGCGCCGTCCGATTATTGTTCCGTTCGATGGCACATGGTCTGGCTAACCAGCAGTTCCGCTCATTTGAAGACATCTCAAAATAGCTTGATTCGTGGATAGCCTCGAAAGACGAACACTTCCACCGTGGCGCCAGAAAGATGGGGAAAACTTGTCGCTAGCGATGGGAAATATTTTGAATGATTCGTTTGTAACCATTTTTTCACAATAAAGTGGCAAATTCATCAAAAAAAACTTGGATGCTACTTGCAATTATTAAATTGTAGTAGCAGTCGCTTCTTTTCGTGAACTGCACTCCAGCTTAACATCAGTTTTAACGTTGTTTCTTTCTAGTGAGTGATCAATTTTGTAAGGCTATTGTTCAGTCTATTCTCTGTGGTGCTAGGTACCCGTATAGTATAGGTAGGTAAATAGTGAATGCAACACATTTAGGTATGGTTCTGAGTTTATTAGTCTACAGACCTAAGTGTTGCGGATATTTCTTCCGGGGTAGTACCACCACTTACAAGTATTCAGGCCGTGAAGTAACTTAGTCGCCTTCCGGGATCAGCTTGTGAGTTACCGGTTTCAACTAAGCCGGCATCGTGGATGCGACTGCTATTTACAAGTGGTAGCAGTCACCTTCATTCATAGACCGTATTCCAATTTAACATCAGGCTGGGTTTTGTCATATGTCGAGTCACAACAAATTATTATCTTTATGAGAAAGGTAACATTTGCGATATCTTTACAGTGTTTATAATTAAATACAATAGTGCTTGTCTTTGCTTATGTCATTGTAAAATTATAATAATACTAAAGACTGTTAACATGGAAGTACCTACCGCACTCTGACAATAAGACGAGACGTATATTTGTTGACCTTTTTTTGTTGTGAACCCTAACTAACATTGTTCCTACGTTGACTTTTCACTCTTGTAATACCTGTTCAGGACAGGCCGAGGGAAGCATCTCTATTTTGCCACCAGAATTGGCGCGTTTGGTTTATTTTACAAGTAATCTGCAAGTGGAATGCTTCACTAAATCCACCTTGTGTGGGTTAGAAAGACCGCGAATATGGTATTTGAGAATAATTCCCATTCAAATTCCCGAACACATTCTTCACATACTACTCGTATAAAATATATAAAACCTAGAATACTAAAAACATAGTGACCGTCACCGGAATAGTAACGGTGGCTGAGGAAACCATTTATAAATACAAATATTCGCGGTCTTTCTAACGGATCTATTAATCTCTAGAGCAGAGGTTCTTAACCTTCTCATTATCATGGACCACTTGCAAAATTTAAACAATCTGATGGACCTCTTTCTTACAAATTTATGTGTAGGACCTATAGGACACTTATATTTATTTCCACATAATAAGATAAAATTAATGAGACGGTTGCTTCTGCTTGTTTTCTATAAGTAAGTTAAATTGCGGGATTGTCTTATGCTACAGCCACACTTGCTCTTCGCACTGCTCCTTGTGCTGCCGTGAATATTGCCCTAACAGCCACACACTCCCCTACTCGCGATGTTCATCGCGTTGCTCCGATGGACGACAACATTGTAACTTTGACTCGCACCAAAATACCATCAAAAAATGGATCGCCAGGCATGATGAGCAACTGGACGAATAACGCAGCCACACTATGTCTTTGCCCATTTCCCTCGCAATTTCTCTCGCCACTCGTCGAGTGTGTGGCCGTAGGGTTAGACAACGCACGCGTAAAGGTGTTGTTATACAAGATACACAGCAATACCGAGACCGCGATGTTTCGCGAAATAGTGACTCTTAAGTAGCGATCAAGCGCAGTATTTTTAACATCTTCATGGACCCCAGTACCCCATTTACGGACCCCTTAGGGGTCCATGGACCCCAGATTATAAACCCCTGCTTTAGATCAACGTCATTCCGCCATTCCGAACGTAGGTACAAGATGCCAGTTGCATCCACAAACATGTATATATAAATAATGTATTAAGGAAATGTTAGGCAGGATAAATATTTAGATTTTAATTGTTTTTTTTTCCTATTATTTAAAGTTTGTCTCAAGGCTGTCTGACTAACTACTACTCTTCAAATCCTATATCATGCTCTTGTTTGATTAGTATAATAGTATAGGATCTTTTACCACTCTTTAAAATATCAAGCATATATTTTCATCAAACCAGATGACACCATCAGGGCCGTCTTTACCCGGGAGTTCAAGGGGTGCAGTGCACCCGGGCGCAGAGTCCTGGGGGCGCATGCCGACCGCCATAAATTTCGATAGGTATCTACTACACTGAGACTACGCGAGCGGAGCCTTGACTTTCGCACCCCGGCGCTGAATATGCTTAAGACGGCCCTGGACACCATCAGATATTTTTGCAAAACTTCGAATTAAACCGGGAACAACCAAACAAAATCAAAACATGCGGAGTAGTTTTGGAAACAATGACAGCATCAACCAATAGGACAACTAATCAGTCTGTAAAATGTAAAATCAATAACCAAAAATAAACGCAATAGTAAGACGCATAAAATTTGTTTAATTCACATATTTTCAAGTCAATAAAAATCAAATAAAACTGTAACGGCTCAATTCAAATATGCGGAAACAAAAAAGCGCCACCTGTCACGATCCTGACACAACTCGGTAAAATAATTCTTGTTTTACTTTCCAGGAGGTCGTCCAAGCGCTTATGGCACGCGGTCATAACGTAAGTCGTTTATCACCAACTGCTGGCTTTGCCGCATTCATTGGTGCACAGCGTGATCAAGAAGGATTTTGGGTATGTCACAAACAACACTAAATATTGACATTTTTATAATAAGCTACTAAACTGCTTGTATCATAGAAACAGGACGACCAAAGTATGTACATATATCAAAGATACATTGGTACCGGCGAGTGGTTTTCAACCCGTGCTCTAATAAGGCAACACTGCTATGAAACTCTGTCAAGGCTGATAAAATATCTGACCTCGACGTGCCTGATGGTAAGCAAGAGAAAGTCCTAAGGCGCTAACAACTGAAAAAAACGATTCAGTTTGGTTTGGTGTTGTCACTGTCACTATGCCGGCCAAAGGTACTTTACACGTTTCGCTTGAAAGATCCAAGGTTATAGGATAGGATGGTAAACGACTCGCTGAACCTTCTGCCGATTCGATCGTTCTATAACCTTGAATCCTTAAAAATCGTAAAAAGCCACAAATTAAGCTTACTTTTTGTAATATCTCCCGCCTGTATTAAGCTGGAGTGCGGCCAGCCTAGTTGGAACCGAAAACTTAAAAGCTGATCACAAAACACGACTAAGTCACTTCACGGCCTGATTACTTGTAAGTGGTGGCTACTTCACCTCAACTGAGTAAACTAAGTCGTCTTCAACGCTGGTGGATCTCTCCATCAGGCAAGTCTAATTAAAATATAACGTATAATTTTTGTTTTAGATACCATCGACGGATAAGAGACGTCCCGGCAGCGTCGATGGACTTTGATAAGATACTTCTTGTATACCAAAGTTATCGGAGGCATTTAAGAAAACAATCTTGAAATCTTTAATTTATCTAATCGTAGAGTAGATATCTATGGTGCATATAATTTGTTGGGAAATATCAGCGTAATTAACGTGTTTAGATCGATTTAAGTTGTTTAGCAACTATCCTTTGCCGCAAATATCTGCAATTTAGCTACTCAATAACTAAATTGAGTGGTAATAGTAACTAAAAATTAATTATTGACTTGCGGGTACTTAATCCGCTCTGTGAGTTACAAAAGTTGAGCGTTGATATTATACTCGTATAGTATCAACTGAAGCCAATCTAAAACGGCGTTCTCACGGGGCGAATTTAGTTGTTCAATATTTATCGTTTAACAACAAATCAAAATCAAATATTGACTGTAGCGTTCTCACGATTCAATAATAATCGATTCAATATTACACGTGTCATTACAGTATCTGTCCATTTTAGCATTTTTCTCGTGAATGCGGACGCCATAATTTACATTTTATTCACATTTTATTTTACAAACAAACAAAAAAATGGTGACAGAGGAATACACAACATACTCAATCGCGCTGATTGACTGACTGATTGGACTGATTATTCAATGCGAGTTGAACGAACAAGTTCAGACGAGACGATTAACTGTCATCTACTAATTGAATTAATGAAAGTTGAAAGGTCTTTAACTTTTGTTGAATTGATATTTATTGCTTCAACTTGATTGAAAGTCCGTTCAGACGGTTCAAATCGCGAACGATTTCACAGTTGATCAACTAAAATCGCCCCGTGAGAACGCCGTATAACTTAGTCAACTGTGGTAGTGTACGGACGAATATATTAATAATAATTATTAACAAATTATCTCTATAAAGAACTGTCACTTCGGCAGTTAAATCACGTGTCTTACGAAACGCATGAATTAAATATATTTAGACATTCCTTATTACATCCCATTTTATAACGTTAACGTTTAGCGCGAAATGCTAGCACAGCGAGTGATCGGACATCCTCTTGAAAATAAAGGGGTGTTCAGGTGACGACAGTAAACATTGTCTAAAAGTAATTAAAATGTCCGAACCAAGATTGTCTTTATATATAAAAAGTATTAGAACTAATTTATTAGTTCGAAAAAAAAGAGAAAAATCTCAAATAAATAACGAATTTAAAAAATATATATTTAGATCCTTAAATCTACCAGGCACTTCAAATAAAATAGTGATTTGTAAACACGCAGCTTTTAAAAAAAATGCAAAGTAAATTTATAAACACAATTTGATACCAAAACACAAAAATCATTCTTAATGACCTAAAGTGGTATTATTCGGGATGTTCCTTTCTCATTCTACGTCGCGTCGATTCGCCGTATTAATACAAGGAACGATGATGTAACGTAAAGATCTAATTACAAAATGACCCCACTACGTCTAAAATATAACTAAAAGCCTTATCAAACTAACAAAACATCTAATTGTTTTCAATAATTGGTTTCATGAGTACCTACTATTTTTGTAAGATAAAGTACCCCACGTCTTCCCATTATTAGGACCTCTGATCAATTATTACAAACTATACTGTTATCAGATTAAGACTAAAATAAACGTTAAATTTAGTCAAACCTTAGACAACAGAATGTACAAAAGAAATACATAAAATAAAGCTCCATTAGACATGAAAATAAATGAAAATATTTTGGCAGACGTTTTGGATGAGATAGGAACATACGGCATATTTTAGGTTAAAATATATTATTAGAATTTGAAATTAAACCCAACTAAAATTGTTACAGACCCAGGGTCATATTTGGTTACGAGTAGTTTAAGATAATTAAAAAGATTGCAATAATCTTGTCTGGTAGTAGTTTATCTGTGTACTTAAAATCTAGTATTTACCAAAGTATTATGTTTAGCAAATAAAATTATCAAGACAAAAACAAAAATCACTATACATATATAGATTTGATACTTAAACAATGAAAACATCTCGATATTTTTTAATGAAATAATAAATATTTATTCTATTTTATACATAGCTTAATTTTAGTAGAATTTCATATTCTACATTGAAATGTTTTTTAATAAATATATTCCTGAATAAACATTCCTAAAATTATATTTTATAAGAATTTGCTGTGATTTTGAGTATGTTATTTTGTTAAATAAATATTTTAAGTATTATTATTTTTTTCTTTATCCTTATCCTTAAACGCCTTTGAACTTGTCTCGCCGAGATATTTCTAATTCTAGAAGCACTCGCTTCCTAGGAGTGGGAGAAATACACAGTCAACGGAAGGACAAACATTACCTTTTTTTTTATTGTGACCACATATGATAGAACCCCGCTTTATGTTAAGCTGGAGTGCAGTCAATGAATAGATGCCACTGCTACTACAATTCAATAACTGTGAGTAGCAGTCACATTCACTATGCTGGCCTAGTTGGATCCAGCAACTTACAAGCTGATCCCGAAATGCGACTAAATCACGGTCTACAGACCTTACTTCATATGACTGTATCATTTTGCTTTTTAGCACAGAGACTGCAAGCATAGAAGCATAAAGAACGTAGGGTAAGACGAAGTTCTGATTAAAACCCAGCGCAGTTCTAGAGCGGAAGCATCTGCTGCAAAGGATAGAAGTCTGGCGGCATCTGTCGTCTGTGGTGTGCTAGAACAATTCTGGATTATTATAGCACAAAATCATACATCGCTCGAAAAACCGACAACCGATAGAGAAGAAAGGTTCTTGAGTGGAGACCACGAACCGGCAGACGCAGCGTAGGTAGGCCTCCCACTAGGCGGACTGACGACACAGTGAAAGTCACGAATAACCGGTGGATGCAACTGGCATCTTGTCGTTCGAAATAGCGGTCTAAGGGGGAGGCCTATGTTCAGCAGTGGACGCCTTTTGGCTGATGAAAACATAAAGGTTTTTTTATTAGCAGAAGGTTTTTTATTTATTTTGCCTCATTATTCAGCCGCCTAAGTATTGAGGTCATTGCTACTACAGTTATATTACTGCAAGTGAATGCCGCATCTATTACGCCGGCTTGGATTTGGAAACTCCATCTGATCCACTTTAAAGTGGTGGTACTACCTTGGATCGGTAAACTGGGCCAATTACTACCAAATCTGCCTACCACACTTACTTAGACTCTTATTGAGACTATGAGACTGTAGGAGCAGTCGCCTCTATACATGGACCGCACTCCAGCCTAATATCATGCAGGGTGTTTTCATATACCGAGCCACATTGAATAAAATAAATGAAACTAGGTGACGATCCATTAAAGCAGTCGGGTCCACTATGCCGGATCGGCAGACTGAATATGACCACCAACTGTCTGCCTACCACTCTTACTTTTTATAGTGACACTAATCTCAACCCGCCTGATGATAAGCAAGAAAAGGTCCAAGAGTGACGACGACTAAAAAACCACCGTCACTATTCCGGCCAAAAATGCTTCTTCGCGCATCGCTTGAAGGATCCAAGGTCATAGGATGAAGAGAACACGTGGGCTGGCAAAGCACTCCACTTGTCGATTGTTCTACAAAGAAAAGACGCACCGAACTTTTTAGTTCGAATGCCGCTTCTGACATATAGGATAGGAATGAAACAAGTAAGGATTTATCCAAGCAACGGAATTATCCTCTACCGTTCTTGGATAAATAAATAAAAAACAATAATTAAACTAAGTAATATTTAATCTCATTGATATGATCATTTGGCTAAGAAAATGGACAATAATAACGGATACATTAAAATTAATGGGCAATTATGCATTACAAATCAATTAAAGTTCATATTAATTATGACTTGTGAAGATAATAATGAACTTTGTGCGTTCTTTAACGGTGGAGATAACCGATCTCTTCCAGTAGGCCGACCGCGCAACGTCACTAAGAATGACAATGAAACTCATTCCCATTTGTCAAAAAGTTACGCAGTCGCTGTTAGTGTCAGTAACAACTTATTCATTTGGACAATGAGCTTAAACTGTTAATGAAAATGAACATCGATTCAGTATGTTACGCAGTCGCAATTTTAATTTTGAAGCACATTAATGGAGTTTAACTGTCAAATCGAAGTTTATTGTCATTGAGTTACGCGGTTAGCCCACAGGAGGACCAAGGGACCCTTCTCGCTCCCGCAGACCTCCAGAAGCGTCCTCGTACATTGGAGTCATACAAACTATTTGGGTCAAACAAAATTTAACCATTTTTTATTAAGTTGTGTTGAACTAATTTTAATATCGCTAATAATATTGTAAAAAGGTAGTTTGAGTAAAGTGGCGCTCCGTTGTCTCTGCCTATCTCTGTGGTAATTAGGATATCGCTAATATTACCCAGAGGTAAGGATATAATTTAATATAGTTGTTTTAAATAGGTTTGGCTTTTAGAAACCACGCTGCGAAGCCCTCGAAACGTCGGAATAATACAACATTGTAAAATCAAAACTAAAATAAACGCGATAGTAAGCCGCGTAAAATTTGTTTAATTCATTAATCAATGTTCGCGCAAAATCTAAGAAAATACTATAATTTTATATGCAATACATAAACAATATAGAGGCGCTCGAAGTAGGCAAGAGAAATTATTATTGCGACTGCAACTGCATGTAGTCGCGCTCGCAACTTCAACGCAACGCCACTAAAGTTTGGAACTAGCTATAGTATGCATTTATCATTGAACAGTATTCAGTACTATCACGGATATTGCTGGCTGAACACTCGCAAAACTGTGATTAATATGTTAAACATACTGCGAATGTATAATAATTTCAATACATAACTGCCCATGACAAACATGCATAAAATTGACAACAATTTAAAAACACCATTTCTTTTAAACATTAGATTATTTGTTTTAATGAGCTGTTTCAGGCATTTTTTAGCAACGCAATATGTTGAAATGAAAAAGAACTGGTATTTTTTAAATGTATTTTTATGTATAATTATCATACAGATAAAGGTTAACACATATTTTCACCACAACTAATCTATAATGATAAAAAAAACATACATACCAATACATATAGGCGATTTTAATATGACAAGTTCTAATTTCTAACATAGTTACACAAATAAAAAATAGAGGCCCTTGGAAAAATAATTGATTTAAACTTGCATATTAGTCATGCATTTCTTTTAGACGTCCTCCTAGGCCATAAATTACTTAAACGTACAATAAATTATGATCAACTTAAAATCAAAAAGTAGTCTATCCTATACACACAGGGTTAGAAGAAGGCAAAGTTTTTATATGGCAATTCTTATATATTTAAGATCCTGGAACTTTAAAGAACCTTATTGGCAGTATTTGTGTCAAATTCATTAATGGTCATCAAATAAAAACAAAATGTATCGGAAATTGGCAGTGATTTTATTTTAAAACTACGACAGAAATTATATAATTTAATCCCCGACGCGCTGTGACCTTGAAAAAGTAACAAAACGTGACTTTAAAAATGTATTAGCTGGTTGTATTATCCAATGCCAGTTTATTGTGTATTATCCAAAGCGCATTAGCAACTGCCGGGGAAAGTAATTATACTGTAACAATTATTTAATTAGTGGTATCTACAAACATTTGTTTAAATATCCTAATTACTAGTGTATATTTTAACTGTACTTTATTTAAATTAATTAATACCAAAATATACACAATAAAATTACTATATGAATTGTTAATAATAAACATCAATATGACATTATAATTGAATTCGTATTAAATTAATGATAGTTAACTGGTACATATTGGTACTATCAAGGACATTGTCGATGGACCACTTATATCATTTATAAACCTTTAAACATTTGTATAGGACTTGCACACGCATTATTTGGAGTCTCTTGCATCTCCTTCTTTGCCTTGTTTTCAACAGAATTACAAACTTTGTCTGATTTTTAGATTAGAAAAAAGGTCACAGTGAGCTAGATGCACAGCTACAATGATTTCGCTAATACATCTAAAATCCCGCTGTATTATTATTTATTTCCTAAGTGGACAGGAAACTATGGCCTTGATAGTATTTGCCTTCATATTATTATGACCGTGGTCACGGGTTGACAACTACACAAAATAGAACCTGAAGCACATGAGTTATAATCAAAAAACATAATAGCTACATATTAAAAATGTCATTGCCATTACAAACTTGTTTAAATCAATGCCTAGACTAAACTTGTACAATATAGATTCTTATTATAAGTCAAAACTAATTAACTATAAGTTTAATATTATTTAATCTAATAGAATAGTAAATGAGTAATTTTATTATTAAAAATATAATGCATTTTTTATATAGAGACAAAATAATCCCATTCAATTCCAAAAGACAAGCATTTAGTCAATTTTCATATTGAAAAATTTGTTCGAGATTCTTAATAATTCAACCCTTCACATGAATAACGTCATATACAAAGAAAACTACACAAAGTGCATTTTAATAGACAATTATAATTTTGCCTATATCCATCATCGTGAACCATAAGTCGTCCACTAGTCACAGTGGCTACGGGTAGACGTCAAATATATATAACGTACAGACATATAAAACGTTATTCAATTAACGGCTGATTTTTCAAACCTTGATAACTATTCAACTATCATTATTATCTTAACCAATCAATTCAATGATTATTAAACGCTGAACTTAATTGGCTGATTAAAGAATCCGTCCTACGTTTGAAAAATCGTAGGTCAATCATTCGGAGTAATTAAAATCAATTTCTGATAATATCACAATTTAAGTTTTATTCCTCAATTTTATTATGTGTGGTTATTTAAAGATACTATTAAAATTTGTATTATAAAATTATGCGCGAATTTTACTTGCATGAAACAATTAAAAAAGGTCTACAATTATTCACGCTCCAGCTTAAAATTAAGCTGTCATGCGTAATGTTTGTTGTTTTTAATTACAAATATCCAATCTCTTTTATTGTAAAAAATTGTAATAAGAATTGGTTAGAATAAAACTCACATCAACATCGGTCAGCTGCGACCGGGGAAACAACCCGGCGTTTGTAGCTTAACGTGTAAATCGAATTTTCTATACAGTAATAGACTATGACATTGGAATATGTCAAATAATAAAATATTTAACCATCAAATTGCAAAAAATCGTGCACAATTGTATAACACGCTGCCTAATTCTGACTAGCGTATCGTTTGGTAAATGTCAGCTGTTCATCAAAATTTAAACTTCAGTTAACCAACGTAAACGTCAAATCCATAGTTAAACTGTGTTTAAAAATTCTTGAACAACGGTCCGAATGAATTAATGAACTCGACGACGATAGTAATCAAAGTCCTTAGGCAGTCCTCTAAGCTTAATTAATCTATTTTATTTTAAATAAAAATATTAACTTATATAAGTATGATATTATGGTCACAATTTGTGTTTGAGTATGCAATTTCAAACACAAATAAAACTATGAAATCTCAGGTAACTTGAAGACACTTTAGGCAAGAATTTATAAGCTGTTTCACATGAGTTAATATTTTTATTTTTACATCCATATATTAAACTTCTACTTGTACAGTAAGACGAGAAAAACAGTCCAACAATCTCACATCGAAGTGGAAACGATCACAATACACTTACAGCAATCCATTCGCTTAAAATCTACACTTGTGCTACACTACTGCAGTTTATGAGAAACACTATTCTAATAAAGTTTTCATTTCCTTTGAGCGAGCGGTCTTAATGCAATTTAGGGTCGCCTGCCCGACTTGCCTCCAATACACACACACACGCGCGCGCACCATGTCAACACTAAACTCACATATATACAAAAAACAAAATGGCTTCCACAAATAAATAATAAATTAATTAAAACACTCTTTGGAACGGTGTCGAGGTACAAATTGTTGTTTCCAATTCCGCCTTATTTGCGTTACTATGCCTCTTTAAACCAAACAGTCAACTAATATAATAAATTAAGGCGACCGTGGTGTAGTGGCAGTGCAATGGTTACGCAAACCGAAGAGCACGAGTTCGAGACCACCCACCGGTACCAATATATCCTTGACATATTATGTACTTTGGTTGTCCTGTTACTATAATACAAGCACTTAAGTAGCTTAGTATAGAAATGTGAATAATAAAAAATATAAAATATCATAAAGGTTTAAATATGACACCATTGGCTGGCATAGTGACGGTGACTGAGGCAGCCGTAAACTAACTCGGTTGTTTCAGTCGTCGTCACTCTTGGATCTCCTCTTGCTTATCATCAGGCGGGTCGAGGTCAAATGTCGTGTCACAATAATAATAAAAATGGATTATAGACAAATCCCATACATTATTTAGTGTAATAATTATATCAAATTGAGACATCTGATCTCGACTTAATTGATAGTAAGCAAGGTAAAGTCCAAGAGCGCCGACGAGCGAAAATACGATTCAACTCAGTCGCCGTCACTATGTTGGCCTAAACAAGGATTGCTGATCCTGAAAGAATTACTCCGGATCGTCATACTGGGCCAGTTCTAAAGCCATTGTGTCCAATAAAATATATTACATTAGATGACTGCTGGGTGAAAACAGGCAGAGATGTTAAAACATGAAGTCTTGGTATATGTTATCCTCAAATTATAGGTTACCCTGTAGTAACATGCAATAAACGTATGAAATTCAGCCGTCAAACAAGGTTTTACATCATAAAAGTTACAATTTTTTCTAATTTTTTTTATAAGCGAACACAGACAACCTAAACACTAAATAGGACAAAATAATTTACAATAAAATAATCATCAAAGTGTATTTTTTTCTAAGATATGTAATGTTAATAATTAATAAATGTAATTAGATACTTTTAGGATTTTAAACGACCTTTTAATGGCCGACAGAGTGAACGTTCAGGTATTTAAATTACCATTAAACAATTTAGATAGGGCCGATTAAACCGATAGAAAGTCGACCAACCTATTCGACAGCTAAGTCTCTATTGTCATACACTGATCACTAAAACATCAATCATTTTTTTTAAACTCGACTAATAACTTCGACTTGCCTGATAGTAAGCAAAGGAAAGTCCAAGAGCGCCGACGACTGAAAATAGCGCTTCAAGTTATGGTTACCTCAGTCGCCGTCACTAAATCCCAGTAAAAACACACTTCACGACAAAATTATTAAATATAACACCTAATAAACTAAAGCTACTGTCAACCACAACAAATATACAAAATAAATAAAATTGATATTCAATTTGGAGATTCTGATTAAAATTTATAAATCACAAAGAAAAAAAGAACTGTGGAAATTCAACATATGGCACCCAAAAAAAAAACAGAAATCCTAATGAACTAAAAAACACAAAATAACTTCTTAAAATTACTAATGGTTTTAAATAGCCTTGTACCTTACAACTTCACAAATCTTACAAATACACAATATAAAAAATTTATATTAAATAAATAAATATGAGATTCGAATAAATTTCTCCTTAATAGATGCCATCAATTTTGTAGCCTACTATAAAGCCCAACTGAGATCACAATATTATTCACGTATAGACCTATTACCAGTGAAAATTAGAAATTCTGAGGTCAAAAAAAATTAAACAGTTTCTTAGCATCTATGAATTTTGTGAAATAAAATGTTTATAATACTGTTTTTACTAACCCTCCGGAAGTAATAGCAAGCAACTGCGTTTGACACATTGTGTTTTTTTAGGCAAAAGGAAACTTAGTCCATATAGCCTAAAATGTTATTTTAATGTCTTTAGTAGATGAATGATGAAGATACTGTATACTAATACTGTAGTGTTTTATCCATAACATGGGGTAATGGTTTTAGTAAAGCGGCGGAAAGCCTTTACTAAAACATTGGAAGGAGTCTTGGAGGGAACACGAAGAGACACGTTAAACAGCTTTAAATCACTTGTCTATACTTGATCAACTTAAAAATGATTACTGGATAACAATTCCACCATTATTACACATTAATATTCAAAAAACACAAGCTTTACAAATAATTTTAAATTGCACAACCTGTCTCCTGACAAATCGTGACGTTTCAAATTCATTGTAAAACTTATGTTTTGTTTTTGGTATAATTGCGTAATAATGGTGGATTTGTTATAAATTAAGCTCGAATAGTGTAAGACGACCGTGGTATAGTGGAAAAATGGTATTGCAATTCAAGAGACCCCGGTTCAAAACTTTGAATATGTATCTTTGATTAAAGTACTCTTTGGTCGGCCTGTTTCTAAAGTACAAGGCACGTTTTGTAGCTTAATTTAGTAATGTAAATTAAAATAAAATTATTAATATTGCCAACTGATTTAAAATCATGCAATAACATTTTGCCTAGATCGGAAGTGTTTCCGTCGTTTTACTAAAACCATTATCATTATCCTCAACCTCAACCCGCGGATTTCATCTTTATCATTCATCCACTAGAGACATGCAAAATATTTAACTAAGTCAAAATAATAAATAAACTATAAGAACTGTATAAGATTCAGATGTTGACAACAATTTCGTAAAGGAACGAAATTGGAAAGATACAAAGGCATTTTTTCTATTAAAAACCTAGTTAGTGAATTTTAAGAAGTATTAAAACTAAATTGTCTATTTATGAGAGCAGCGTAATTGAGGGTTCACTAGACCCATAGTGCGCGCGGTGATGCACTAGTGAGGCGGGTCGCACGGTGCTCACGGCACCAGGTCGGGCAGGCGCCCGCGGCCCTAGGGGCGAGGAACACTCTCCATCTGAACCACCTGGCAAAACAAACAAAATATTAAACAATCACTAATAAAATAAATTCATTCATTTTGTATGGAGACTTGGGCTTAATTGTATTAACAGTTGCATATACATTTTAAAATAGTTTAATGTACGAAGATTATATTGTAATTGGAATATATCCTTTATTTTGCATAGTTTAGATGTGCAAAATGATCAAACTATAATTATGACAGTTCAAAGCAGAACTGTTAATATGGCGTGTCTTTGTGATTGACAGACGGTACAAAATAACTCAATTGTACAGCAATTAAAAACAAAATTGTTATTAGTTTAATCAACACAAATATCGAAACTACTATTTATATATTTTTTATCATTGGACAGACATAATGGGTGTTGTCATATGTCGAGCCACAAGAAATAAAACAAAAATCTGTATTGCAACCAATGTAATCCCTGTGGGATATCAAGGAATTAACCAATTAAATTAAATTTTCCCACAGGGATAGGCAGGGACAATAGAGCGGCACTTGCCACGATCCTGACACAATACTTTGGAGGGCGTACAGTGGCGTAGCGTGGCGGGGGCGGAGGGTGCGGCCCGCCCCGGGCGGCACATTTAGGGGGCGGCAAAATTTATAAAAACTAAAATAAATCGTTAAAATTTTAACCTGAAATTTATATTTTTGTTGTACCTATGATTGAAACTCCTAAATAAGGGGGCGGCATTTTTTTTTTCCGCCCCGGGCGGCTGACTTCTACGCTACGCCACTGAGGGCGTAATAAATGAGTTAAACGAATTTTATGCGGCTTACTATAGCATAAAATTCGTTTAAATTTTATGCGATATTCACTTACACAGTTTATATCAGTATAAGTGAATTCTGAAGCGCGGACACTTTTATGACATTATTTTGTATGTGAGTGTGTGTCTATTAAAAATATATTGATGCATATAACTTACTTTACGCTCCTTATAGTAGAGCTCCTCGCTTTCCTTGTCACACAGCAGCAATACAACAGCACCGAACAGGAATATCGCTGCACCCCAACCAACGCCATACGCCCAACCAAATTCCCATACGGACCTATTGCCTAAAAGAAATACAATGCCTTTATATATACTTTCAGCCGGTTGTGCCAAAAATTATAATTTACGAATTTGTAAAAAGTATCGTATAAGTAAAAGAAAAATGGGTGCACCACTCTTTAACTTCACAATTTACATTTACGTTTAAGGGATATTTTATATAGAGCTAAAGGACATCATTCATTTTGGGCTTCTATGTACTACTTTTGTTATTTCTAATGATAAAAACATATATATATATATATATATAAATGGTAGTTTCGATATAAAATTATTAACAACCCAATTAACGATTTCGTAATAGTAAAGGTAATAGAATAAGTATTAAATAAAACTAAATTGAAACTTTTTTGGTACAACCGGCTGTTAGTCTTGCCATTAATATTGTTACAAAGAAAAACCCTTTTTTTATTGCATGTAACATTTATTACTAATACAGTTAAGTGTGTTAGTTTAAAACATTAATATAAAACCATTAAAAATATATAAAGCTTATTCGGAGTGGTCCTCATTGGCTGCGATCTGAAATACAGTCCTTTTTAAACGTTGAGGCCAGTTGTCAATAGAAGCACACATTCACATTTCACTGCCAATATTTTTATATAAGGGAACCGTGGTGTAGTGTCAGTACTATCGTTACGCGAACCGTTCGAAACCACTCACCAGTACCAATGATTATAAACTTTGGTTGTTCTGTTTCTATGATACGAGCACTTTAGTAGCTTAGTCTAGAAATGTATAATGACAAAAATATGTTTTTACATATGGCATGGCCGTTGGCCGTCATAGTGACAGCGACTGAAGCAGCAGTGAACAGAGACGGGGTTTTTCAGTTGTAGGCACTCTTGGACCTACATCATGTTTACCAGCAGGCATGTCCAGGCCACATGTCGAGTCACAATAAAAAGAATGCTTAGAATACCAGCCCGCCTAGCACGGCAATTCAAGAAATAAGATAAAGACTTGCAAGGAATATCATTGCAACTCATTTTGAATATCATTGCACTCATTATCTTGCTTCTTGGATTGCCGTGCTAGGGGGCAGTTGTGTTTGCTTAAAATACCACCGGGACTTAAAGTCCCGGGTTTGATTCCTCCGGTCAGATCAAATATTTGTTTCATAGCTTTTATTTGTAATGTTTAATAATTCAATTAAATATAACAAAAAAAGAACAAATATAAAAAGACGTGACTATTTATTTGATTGATTGATTGAAATATTACTAATATTTATTTATAAAAAATTGATAATGAAAACAATATTAGCTCCGGGTCTGTTTGTCATAGTGGTAGGCAGTGGTGTCCAGTCTGCCAATCCGGGGTAGTGCCACCACTTACAAGTTTACAGACTTTAAAGGGACCTAGTCGCGTTTCGGGATCACTTAGTAAGTTACCGGTTCCATCTAGTTCGGCATTAGAAGTAAAACTCAGCTTGAGTTTCTTTCTAAGTGCTACCTTTGTTTAAACAAGAAAAAAACTAAATGTTCAAATTAATAATAAAATAAGTCAATTAATTAAATTTAAAAAAATAAACAAAAAAACGAAACCTATTTTGAATTTATTGGAGGCGCCGGGTATCGATCCCGGTACCTCTCGCATGCTAAGCGAGCGCTCTACCATCTGAGCTACGCCCCCGGGTGCTAGGTGTGTTCAAAATAACCACTACGTTATAAAATCGACGTCACAAATGAAAGTGCGCCACCTAGTGACGAGTGCTTAAACTAATATTAAAATGAATGCTTAAGACTATGAATGATGTAAATTCGGTTATGGATACGGATATAGGAATAATTATGCGAAAGCAAGGGAGTTATGTAAGGATCGTGGTAAGTGGCGCTCCATTGTCTCTGCCTATCCCTGTGGGAAAAAGGCGTGACAATTTGATTGATTGATTGAATATAGAAATGTAAAGAAAATAATAAAAAAATTGGACGTTTCTGAATTAGCTTAAATTCAAGGATAACTGATTTACTGCGACTGTTTCTTTATCGCAGTTCGCAATCCAGTTTAGCATCAGGCGGTGCAATCACAACTTTAATGCAACATGTATAGGCAGAAACAATAGAGCGCCACTTTTCACAATCCTAAAACATATTGGCATAAAACATTGGCCGGCATAGTGACGACGACTGAGACAGCCGAGAATTGACTCGCTTCTTGAGCCTCTTGGAGCCCCTCTTGCTTACCATCAGGTCGAAATCAGATGTCACAATAAAAAAACTCTGGCTTCCTTCACATCCACAATTCTCTTTATATAAAAACTATCATAATATATATATTTTTTAACTTACCGAGATTCAACTCGGCAGCGAAACAAACTGGATAGATGACAAGAGCTATCAAGATGCACATCACTGGAAAAAATAAAATATTACTTTAAGAAACACTTAAAAACTTAATATGGAACACGGAGAATGTTGTGAGGAGCTCTTTAACCTTGTTCCTACCTCGCCTTTTGACAAGTCGGGGTAACATACGCATTCTGGCGACCGCATCGGGAGTTAAACTAAAATGTTCGGCGCGACGTTTCATTATAGATCAATCGACAAATGGAATGCTTTACGAGTACCAGTCCATCTGGGGAGAACCCACCTTATAACCTTGGATGCGTTAAGAAGGATCTTTGGCCGGCATAGTAACGGCGACTGTGACCGTGAACTGACCCGGTTTTTTCAGTCGTCGGCACTCTTGGACCTTCATCGTGCTTACCAAAACGCAGGTCGAGGTCAAATGTCGAGTCAACCAAAAATATAAAAGTAATCATTATTATTGCTTTTACCACGGATGTTTTAAATAGCTCATACCCCATCTTTTTACCCGAGATACGAGATAGGTCGAGAGAGCGTCCGCATTCAATCGACAAAATCGACAGTCGAACTAAAAGGTTCGGTGCGTCGTTTCTTTGTAGAACAATCCACAAGTGGAATGCTTTACTAAACCGTGTGTTCTTTACATCCTATAAGCAAGCATTAAAAAGCACCTCCAGGCGGCATAATGAAGACGATTGAGGGAGTAGTCTCTTTTCGTCGTCGGCGTTCTTGGACTTCCCTTTCTTTACCATCAGGCAAGTCAAGGTCGGATATCGCGTCTTATATCGTAGATAAAAACAGCGTTGGACGACGGCGGGCAAGTCCGCACATCTTGGACAGTCGTGCATATAATTGATAATATTCTAAAAGGACATTCATTTTGGGCTTTTATGTATTAATTTTGTAATGTCCAATGATGAAAAGATATATAAATGGTTGTTTAGATACTTGTATTGATGAAACTAAAACCGATTTTGTTTTTAATTGCTGTGCAATTGAGTTATTTGGAAAATAAGATATGGATTTTGTATCGTCTGTCAATCACAAATGCGCGCCATAATAACAGTTCTGCTTTGAACTGTCATAATTATAGTTTGATCATTTTGCACTCTTAAACTATGAAAAATAAAGAATATATTCCAATTACATTGTAATCTTCGTACATCAAACTATTTTAAAATGTAATATATGCAACTGTTATAACAAATAAGCCCAAGTCCCCATACAAAATGAATGATGTTGTTTATACACATTAGAAAAACGAAATGTAAGTAGGTATCAAAACAAATTACTGCCCAGCATGAATTCCAGCGCTCTTTTCTTCTACCGGGATATTTAACAATAACGTATTAAACCTGGGTCAGACCAGATACGTGACGTCACGCATCTCGTCTGAGCCAGGCTTTATCTGAATAGCATGTAATAAAATTCGTATACTAACATGCAAGCGCCATCGCAAGTACTGCGAACCTGTAGTACCGAAACTTAGTCCGGTGATCAGTTGAACGGAGCCCCAGTCCAGTAAGCAGGGCCCCACATACATCAGCAGCTAGGGTTGCCACGCACAAACCAGCTGCGGCCCTGATTAAACATACATTTAAGATATAAGGATAAGTGAAAGTAGATAGACAAAATAAATTTATTAATCTGTGGATGGATGCCAATTCTTAAGAAAGTGCCTATAACCATGGAGCTTGTATGAAGAGAATGTGGATGTGGAGGAAGCGAGGGAGTTGTGTCAGGGTGGCAAGTGGCGCTCTATTGTCTCTGCCTATCCCTGTGGGAAAAAGGCGTGACAATTTTATTGATTAATATATAAATATGACGACGTTGATATTGCAATACGTTTTTTTATTGTGATTGGACATATGACATCACCCCGCCTGATGTGAAGCTGAAGTGTGGTAAATGAGTGGATGTCACTGCTACTACAATTCAATAACTGTGAGAAGCAATCACATTCACTATGCCGGCCTAGTTGGAACCGGCAACGTACAAGCTGATCTTAAAACGCGACTAAGTCTGTATACTTGTAAGTGGTGGTACTACCCCAGATCAGACTGGACACCACTCTTTGATAACCAGACCAAATAGATATTTTATTAACAAATATTTGTTATATTTAATATAATTAATTAACATTACGAATAAAAGCTATGAAACAAAAATTTGCTGCGACCGGGAATCGAACCCGGGACTTTACGCGCAACAATCGCACCGTTTGGCTACGCCTGTCGACATTACTACTATATTTTATTTCCTTCTTATTTATTACTAATCTCACCAACACATGTATACTCACTTAATGTAAGAAGAGGCTCTCGCGGCATAGCAGCCAGGTTGAGCAGTTATATCAAAAGGCAAAGGTCTGTGCGCATCTGGAGCTATACAATGCATAAAGAGTCCCTGTCGCCATCCAGCCGCCATCAGCCAATCCGCAGATGCAAGCGCCAAAACCATTAGGACGACTACAAGGAGCCCACAGATCAGGGCTATGACCTGGAAACAAAGAAAATATTTTTCAAATGATGGTCATTAAGAGAGGTGAAGGACTTCGTAAATAACACAATTGATAAATACCTACTGGTTATTGTATTTTAAGTATTAAGATTATGGGGATTTGGTTTACATGAAACAAAGAATACGTTAAACAAGGCAGGCCCAGGAGGGGGCTTTCCGTTCAAATTGGAATAATTTTTAAGAAAGCTAGGTTGCCTAGTTCCCATAACCATAGAGCTAGTGTGAAGTGAAATGTGGATCGTGGCTCTTACTATCACCGAATCCTTGTTTTACGCAGATCAAATGACAGCGCTCTATTTGATCCGCATCCGCATTTTATAGACCGAATCAGTAGTCGAACTAAAAAGTTCGGTGCGTCTTTTCTTTGTAGAACAATCTACAAGTGGAATGCTTTGCCTGCCCATGTGTTCTCTCCATCCTATGACCTTGAATCCTTCAAGCGATGCGTGAAGAAGCACCTTTGTCCGGCATAGTGACGGCGACTGAGGCAGCCGTGAGCAAACTCGGTTTTCTCAGTCGTCGTTACGCTTGGACTTCCTCTTGCTTATCATCAGGCGGGACGAAGTCAGATGTCGTGTCACAATAAAAAAAAATGCAAGGAACTATACCGTATTTAATAATCATTTGTCAATGTTCGCGCAAAATCTGAGAAAACTCTATACCGTATCTGATACAAATCTCAGCGTAAAAGAGGGCTCTTAAATATACATTCAATCCTTACCGAGCTCTAAACAATACAATGAATTGTCATTAATGCTAAGTGCAGATAAGAATTATTGTTTTAGTTATGAATGTGAAAATGGAGCAGGAGCCTCTTATTTTGAAAGACAAAAGGCGCCATTTCCGCGACGTAGCACATAAAGCACACCATCCATCATGCCCCGAGGCGAAAATAATGAACTCAACAGCTACAAAGACACATCGAATCAAAACATAAGAGACGCTTCTTTACCACTATTACAAAGACCATTAATCTTTAGATACACCATATTATATAAAATTATATACGAGTATTATGTCGGAAATATATATATTTTACTGTGTGGTTGTAAACTAAATAACAGCTAATATAAAATTATATTAAACTAATCACTCCTAGTTAAGCTAATTAAAAGTTACCACATTACGTATGACAGAACAACACATATTTGGCCGGCATAGTGACGGCGACTGGGGAAACCGTGAAGACTTTGTTTTTACAGTCGCCGGCAATCTTGGACCTTATCTTGCTCGGGTCGAGGTCAGATCACAATAAAATATACGTAAGTATTTTAAAATTTATAAAATACGTATATGCTTATCTTAAATTTATACAAATTAGCCACAATTAATTTTAAGAGATGAGACAAATCTAAATATTGCCCTAATTTCTTCTTCACAAAATTTAGGGCAATCAAAAAAACATAATAATTAAAAGGACATCATTCATTTTGTATGGGGACTTGGGCTTAATTGTACTAAAAGTGAGAAATGTACAATAAAATAGTTCGATACAACAATATTTTAATGTGCTTGGTAAATATCCTATATTTTGCATAGTTTAGATGTACGAAATGATCAAACTATAATCATGACAGTTCAATGCAGAAACCATTAAGTTCACTGCCAGCCCAAAAAAAAGTCGTCAATCACTTTTTAATTATTAAAAAAAAACATCAGGCAGTCGATCCATGGGGTCTCGACTCTCATTCAAGGTTATGGCGTGATAGCGTTTCTTCCGGTTTGATCTTCCCACCAAATGTTTAGGCATCGCAAACGTCATCAATATAATACTGTCGTTAAACATTTTGAAACTAGTAAAAAATAGAGTAAAAGTATAAATTAATTTTTTTAATATTATCTCCTGTTGTGCTAGTAATTAGCATACATATTTTTAGTGATACTATTGTCTTGAAAAGTAAGTTGGAATTAAATAAAAAAGATAATGTTTTATAAAAAGTCGTTTTATTCATCTAATTAGATTATTTCCTGCTGAGTAAGGTTCACTTTCACTAACATCCCAACATTTTAGTTCGCGTGATATTCCGTCGTGGCGTCTCTAATTGCCACTTATTGTCTATGGCAGTCGAGCTTCTTCTCTTGAGTACAATGTTCCTTGGTCAACTGTGTGTGACATTTATTTTTTAATATGTCTTTTCCGCGTGGCTTAGAAACTAAAAATAATCATTTTTATTTCCAAATAACTCAATCGTACAGCAATTAAAAGCAAAATTGCTATTAGTTTTGTCAATACGAGTATCGAACCTACCATTTATATATATTTTTATCATCGGCCGTGACAAAAGTGTTACAATAAAAGTCCAAAATGAACGATGTCCTTTACGATAATTTTATTTTATTTTAGAGCAGCATTTTTTGGCCGGCATAGTTGCGGCGACTGGGGCAACTTTAAACTGACTCGTTTGTTTCAGTCGTCGGCACTCTTGGACCTCTCCTTGCTTACCATCAGGCAAGTCGAGGACAAAATGTCGAGTCATAATAATTAAAAAAAATAGTAGGTACAATTGGCGTCGTTTTCACTAAAAACGACCTTTTCCAGGCAACTAAACTTAAGTTAAGTGAGTAATAGATATTTGACCTATTTATTTATTCACAGAATTGAGAAGCACGGGGCAATCGATAATGCCTCTAATTATTTTAATAGGAAGGGTTATATCCGCTATGTCACGACAAATCGACAGAGGCAGGTGGAATTTAAAAGTGCCGATCGTAATATTGTAAAATTTCAGTATATGAAATTTGTAGTTAAGAAAATGTATGTATTTCCTTGAATCTTGCGTTATACGGGGATTCCATATTTTATAAAATAGTTTAATTCATTATTAATCAAAATAAATCTATTGTAACCAAAATGTGATATATCAAAATATTTTATATCATTCATCATCATAAACTTCTTAACCACCACTTCCCACAATTTTCTTTATACAGAATCTATGGTAAATTTAACCCCCCCCCCCCCCATTCCGAACGACAATGTTAAATTCACTGGATAAATTGTCGCTGCAGTTGCCCAACTAATAATAAACTAAATAAAATAATGGAAAGTTTAGTAAATATATGATTTACATTCATGTTAACATTCGTAGTGTCACCAAGGCTCAGACGAGTGAGTGTGTACGAACGTTGGAAAGAATTGAGGGAGGGGGTTTAGAACAACCATCGATCGCGTCGCCTCCCCTCTGACGACGGACGATGGGAGACCCGGGGTTCTAGCTAACCTATAAGAACTTGTAATGAGAACACTACTATTTATTGTTAATATTATTAATTGCCGCTTCGTAAAATTAACTGTAATAAAAAATACATTTAAAAAATGTACAGTCCCGGCGGAAAAGCATAATTGCCTAATTTCGTCTAATGCTGCATACACACCGGCGCAACGAACACCAACGAATGGGTTTCACTGGACTTCGTTGGTCCTGTCTGGACGACTTAGCTCACGCCAACGATCGCTCGTTTATTGGCGTGTGCCGGCGATTCGCAGCATAACGGTAACATCAAAGGGATAGAGGCAATCGACCAAACGCGGTGTGGACGGATGCCAAGGGCCAATTGATGTCGTCCAATGATCAAATTGCGAATGCGAACCATCGTTGATTTGTTTTGTTGCTTGGACCTAGCCAATAAATGATGTATTTGGATCTACGTTCGAAGGCCAACGCCGAATATCCTTCGTTAAGTACGTTGTTAGGCCGGTGTAAACGCAGCTTTTGTAGAGCGTGTCGTTGTCTCTCTCGCATGTCACGTAGTTATTGAGTGACAGGGACGATGTTTTAAAAAGCCGAAACTAGCTAATTATCTCATTTCAAAGCCTGATAGATCACTTGACATCGGGAACTTTATTTTCTGTAAAGAAAACAGGACTATATATAAAAAAACTATTACAAGCGACACTAGAGTTACACATACTCGTATTAAGACATTGTACAAATACACATTTTCCAGTGAATCCGGGTTTAATCAAGCAATTTGAAATATTACAGAAGGGGAACTCTTCAAGTACACTTTGCCCCCAATGTACTTACACAGTCTGAGACGATACTCGAACCCCTCGTCTAGCCCCTTCTCCCAGTCGAGACTCCCTTCAGAAAGGTGATTCTTTTCACCCGCTGACGCTTGTGTTTGACAGATTTTAACAATAAACACTTTGAAATTTTGATATAAAGTTTAAAAACAAAACTTTCCTCAACGTCAATTTAATACTCGTTAAATAATAAAAAGTAATGTTTGGGATAGAATTAGGGTTGCCAACCATACTTTATAATAACGTATCTTACGTTATTTTTGGTAATTATACTTTATACTTTTGCATACAAATAAAGTATGTGAAAATACTTTATTTTGATTGCGTAGCAAACGAATTGCTTATTTAAGTATATAAAGGACATCATTCATTTTGTATGGGTCTTGGGCTTTAATGTTACAATGTAGTTGGAATATATCCTTTTTTTTGCATAGTTTGGGTGTGCAAAATCATCTAACTATAATTATGACAGTTCAAAGCAAAACAAATGTAGCGTTGATTGACAGATGATACAAAACTCATATCTTATTTTCCAAATAACTCAATTGCACAGCAATTAAAAGCAAAATTGTTATTAGTTTTATCAATACAAGTAACGAATCTACTATTTGTAATATATATTTTTTTCATTATCGGACGTTACAAAAGTAGTACATAGAAGCTCAAAATGAATGATGTCCTTTAAATGATAATTGTCAAACAAGCTTTGAAATATTTAAAAATAGCAAAAAATTGTTAGCAAATGCTAAAAGCACACAAAATACGTTTTTAGGGCATAAAATTTGAAAAATACTTTATTTTTCTTCCAAATACTTTATTTTTATCCTATTCAAACAATGGTATACGTTTTTTTTTGTCAAAAAAGTTGGCAACCCTAGATAGAATGGAGTTTTTTTAGAAATGATTTGTTTTCAATATGTTTTTCTCCTTATTGAGGTTTATTTACTAAATAAACCGAAGACGAGAAAGGCTTCTAATGGAAGTTAACGCCCTAAATATACTTTTAATACAAGAATCCAGCCTAATTAGTTTCGTGATTTGAAGAAAAACCGCATTAATTTTTCTTTAAATAACTATAATTACCTGATGGTGAACATGGATGGTGAACTGGGGAGATCCTGGAGCGACAACAACTAAAAAAACGCTTCAGTTTACGGGTTCCTTAGTCACTATGAAGTCCACAGAAAATTCTAGATCAATCGCATTTACCCGACGCTACATTTGAACTGGTATAACAATAGTAATACCTATTCAATATCCAATCCCGGATCCTAATGTCGTTGACTTCAATAACATGACCAATCATGTATTCAATTATGCCGGAAACGTCCATCCCAAAGGGGGATCATGCTTATTATTATAATGTATTATACTTTAAATAAACAATGCGCGTTCGTCCACGTGTGTCCAACTGGACATGATAATGAAGACAACTGAAAAGGCGAACTATTTCCATCGATGTATTCAAAATATTTAACGTATAATATAGTAAATATTTGGTCAAATATTCGGATATAGAATATTTTATATATTCGGATATATACTGATTAGGATATAAAGAATATAGATTCAGAATTTTAGGTTGTACCTCCTCCAATTTGACAAGTGAAAGTCAAAAAACCTTTGACGACTGAAAAGACTAACACAGTTTACGGCTGCCTCAGTTAATCACGGTTCACTTGAAGGATACAAAGTTAAAGGATGTGCTCAAGGTAAGAAATTAAGCGCGGACTATTAAAAAATATAGACTCAATAGTAATTGTTGAAGGATTTAGATATCCTAATCCTCTAAATCAGTGTTTCCCAATGTGGGACCCACGCCACTTTGGGAACCACAAAGGCGAAATTCTTAAAATATGTTGTAATCATTTATATTTTTTAATGGAACAAAATAATTTTTAAAGATTAAAATTTATTTATGGGGGGCTTAAAAATTTAAGAAATGTCAAGGTAGATACTCTAGATACTCCCGCAATAGTGTTCATTTATGATTAAATAACTAGAATAATAGTATACTAGAAGCTTCCAAGTACCATTATATAATAATTTTGATACAGACGATTCGGTTCAAACAACTTCGACAATTACGTTAGTCCCAGAGCTAATATTTGATATAGGCTATAAGCCTCACTTCTCTGAGATTTAGAAGGTCAGGTCAAAACATTACAATAGTCAAGAACATACAACTATAATACGTTTTATTTATGCACAACATAAATAAGAGTGGCACAAGAATGGACGGTTGATAATCATTTGGCCAGTCTGCCAAGCGTAGTACCACCAGTTCCAAGTGTACAGATCGTGAAGCGACTTGGTCGCGTTTTAGGATAAACTAGAAAGGGTGCGGTACAAACTAGACTGGCATAATGGATACGACTATCATTGGATTTATTTAACTGTAGCGGCAGTATTCATAGAACGCACATTATCTTAACATCAGGGGTGCTGCTATATGTCAAGCTACAATAAATATATACGATTATTTATTTACATTATTTATTGCTTACATATCAACAAACTCTGCCTGATGATGTTTATTTAGGTGGCGTGCCTTCTGTGGTACTGGTAACTGCTTATACGAAATAATATTTGCGAACAGCAGGCTTTTACTATCCACAGGTTCTAAAGTAACTGTCACTGCGGACCCCTGGTTTCAGGTTTTTCTCAAAAAAAACAATTTCAGGGTCTTCCCCGTTTTATCCTTCATTTATATAGGTTAATTTATTTAGATTAAAGTTTTAATGAAGCTCGAAAGATTTATTAAAACGTGACCTTATATACATAAAACCCCACCGACATTTAAAAAAATATATTTTAAAAATTTATTAGGCGCCAATTTTATTCGGCGAAGGGTAGTGTCAGACTTGTACTAACTAAAAACCTCATACGCAAGACCCCATAACTTCCACAATCCTGACACAACTATCACGCTTTCTTCGCATTCACAATTTTCCTCAGAGCTTCTACAGTTGTGAACTGCGGATCGTGCTATTTTTAAAATGTTTCCTATTTAATTAAAAAACAATATTTTTAGTTGTCCTCGTTTTGTCCTCCCACTCTTACCAGTACATATATACCCTTCCTTGGCCCTTGGTTGTTTACAACGACCCTAAATATAACTATTAGGCGCCGTTCATACTAAGCCGTTCGAAATACTCAATCAATGATTGATTGATATAATCAATGAATCAAATTGTCACGCCTTTTTCCCACAGGTATAGGCAGAGACAATGGAGCTCCACTTGCCACGATCCCGACACAACTCCCTCGCTCCTTAACATTCACAATTATCTTCATACAAGCTCTATGGCTATGGGCACTAGGCAACCTAGCTTTATAAGTATATACAGACAAAAATATATTATATAAAATCTGAAGGGAAACGATAAAAAATGTTTACAGCTTGGCGATCGCACAATAAATCGCAAATGACGTATCTCTCGAAGAACCATATGCGGGTCGCTAGCGATTAGTATCGTACGATATTTCGAGCTGTGAACATGGTGATTAGTGAAAGCTCATTAGTTTATTCAAGAGTTATTCGATGAAACTCTAACAAGAAATAACGGCAAAGCTAAGATGCACGTAAGAGATATACCTAGCAATTTCTTTTTCTTCTCAACTTACACCTTAACCAATAACTTACACGATATTGTCTTAGTATGAACGGCGCTTAACAGATTGTTGTTTCCGATAATGACGCATAGTCACCGAAATAAACATAATAGTATTCAAAGAGGGTTGCAATGTCATTACAGCCAACCCTGACCCATTTCCAAATTGAGAGGGGTGTTCAATTGTACAGCAAATTACATTTAAATTCCTTAATTAAACAATTAATCTTTATGTTCTATGTCCTATTTAGTACCTGTTGCTTTCCTAATGGAAATTCTCAATTAGAAAATAGTAATTAATCAATTTAGGATCAAGTTAAGAAACCTTAACTGCCCTAATTAGGTTTAAAGGAAACATTTTTAAAATAAATTAGCAGTCTAGTGACAGCGACTAAGGCAACCGTGAGCTGAATCGGTTTTATCAGTCGTCGGCGCTCTTGTACTTCCCCTTAAGTCGAGGTCCGATGTCCAGTCTTAATAAAAAAACTTTAATAATATTCAGCGCTGACGATTAAAGTATTGGAATATACAACACAACATAAACACAATAAAAAGAGACAATTTTATCGCAAGAACTAAAGTTTAAACGCGATCCGGCGGTGGAAAATAAAACAAACAAACCCGTTTAATAGGCAACCCCGCATTCAAATTCAGTAAATTGGAAATTCAAATGGGATTTTTTTCGAATGGGTCCTGAAAACTTTCCGTGCTCCAATTTCAACGCGTACACGTATAAAGCTGGTGACACGAATATGGTTACGGTTTTATTCTACAACCTCCATTTGTAAAGGTGCATATACGCTAGACCAGTTCTTAACGCGGGCGATAACGCCCTCTTGTGGGCGATTAAGACTTTCAGGGGAGCAGTAGAAGACACATAGGAGACATGGCCAGAATATTTTTTTTTTTTATTCTATAAATTTATTTAGGCTTGAGCTTAATGTCACGCGCCTGACAATAAGCTGGAATGCAGACAATCCTGCTGCTGGAGGCAAATAACTGCAAGTAGCAGTCGCATTCACTATGAAAAATAATAGGGAGCTCAAGAAAAAAATCTGAAAATGGTCGGTGGGCAAGACATGGATGTGATCCTATGCGCTAGACGAATAGTGTACAAGCGGAGCTGCATTGATGGTTTCTTCGGTTGCCGTCATTATGCCGGCTAACCTGTCGGTTCTTTTACGAACATAAAGGTATTCATACTAAGGTAGCATTTTTAAGGATAGGATGCCTAGTGCCTATAACCGTAGGGCTTGTATGAAGAGAAATGTGTCAGAATCGTAGCAAGTGGTGCTCTGTCTTTCTGCTCATTCTTATGAGAAAAGGGCGTGACAATTTGATTGATTAATTGACAAAGGTATTTGCATTGCGCTCGCTTGTAAATCGTTTCTTACTACACGAATTTAGGCTAGGCTCGCGCTTCGATCGTGTTCGGCTCGCTAGTGTAGACAAAGCTTTAACGTGCTAAAGAAAAATTACACACAAAGAATAATACCGCACTGTATACCTATTCATATTTGCGTAGTTGCGGTGTGTTGTGTTTCATGAAATGTCTACCGCAGCTAGTAATAAAGAAATGTGAGAGTTGAGAGCTTCCGTATAAAAAAAACTGAATGAATAAGTGCTTTCACGGTTTAAGCAATTCGGTATCTATTGTAAATTATATAAATTACTTTTCACGATGACTCGATTTTTTAGATTTCTTCATTTAAGTGTTATTTGTGTATTTATGTTTTTTGTTTATTGAGGCACACCCACTGTGAATTAAGCTGAAGCGCGGTCCATGAAGTAACCGGCAACTTACAAATCTGGGCAAATTACCACCAACGGTCTGCATATCATTCTTATGTACCAAATAGACTCGTACCGATACTTGTTTATGTAGTTGTTATTTTTTGCGATAGTTTATAGGTCAATCGAATCAATCAAATCGTCACGCATTTTCCCCACAGAGTAACTCCATACATACTAATTGTAACTATTTTTTATTATTTTTTGTATACTAATTTAGTTCATAAGTGTGTTTATTACTAATAAATAATTGGCCCATGTAGTCTGCGAATAAATGTTTTATTTTTTAATATGCAGACAATAGAGCGCCACTTGCCACAAACCTCACACAACACCCTAGATTTCCTCACATCCATAATTCTCTTCATACAAGCTTTACGGTTATCAGTACTAGGCAACTGAGCTTTCTTGAGGATGGAGGATTTGGGATGTTACCGGAAAACATCCCTTCTGGGTCTGCCTCGTTTAACGCATCCATTCACATCAAATTTATAAATTCCTTTTGTCAATCTAATTTTAAAGTTAATTATTTTACTATTGTTTAGTTTTTATTCTTTATCGCACTTCCCCTCGCTAATTCAACGTTCACAAGAATACTTACTGAAGGTTCGGCTGGTAATTGGAGTACTGGGGAAAATCTCGGAATTAGATATTACTTAAGTTGCGAGTATTTTGTGTTTTAGCATAAAACTTGAGCACAAAGGGATTTAAAAGGATAACTACGAGCTAGGCATCTTTTCAAATGAATATTTAACTTTTTCAGGATTAAACTGTCACTTGCTAGCTATGCTTACAGCCGGTTGTACCAGAAAAGTTTCAATTTACGAATTTGGTTTTTCTTTATACTTATTCTATTACGTTTACTATTACGAAATCGTGAATTGGGTTGTTAATAATATTATATCAAAACTACCATTTATATAATATAGAAATAACAAAAGTAGTACATAGAAACGAATGATGAATGATGATGTCATCAAATGAATGATGTCTTTAGCTCGGTATAAAATATCCGTAAATGTAAAATGTGAAGTTAAAGAGTGGTGCAACCCATTTTTCTTTTATTCTTTTACTTATACGATACTTTTTACAAATTCGTAAATTATAATTTTTGGTACAACCGGCTGTTATATTCAAGGTAACGTCACATTTTTCCTGAGCTCTGCGTAACTTCTGACCTATTTTATGTTGGGGAGTTTTATGTAGTTCGACCGCGCCGTTGACCTCTATAGACTCAAAAGGAATCATTCTAGGTTAATCATTTTGTGTGACGACAGGCGTGGACGAACGGTTTAGCGATTGGTTTGTTGCGCGTTAAGTCCCGGGTCCGATTCCCGGTCGGAGCAAATATTTGTTTCATAGCTTTTATTTGTAATACATCCTTAATAATATTAAATATTGCAAATATTTGTTAATAAAATAAAAGAGATGGATATTCGCTTCGGGTTTGGTTATCAAAGAGTGGTAGGCAGTGGTACCCAGTCTGCCGATCCGGGGTAGTACCACCACTTACAAAATGCTACTCACAGTTATTGAATTGTAGTAGCAGTGACATTCATTCATGGACCACACTTCGGCTTAACATCAAGCGGGGTGCTGTCATATGTCAAGTCACAATAAAAAAAAGTTGTTTATGATTATGTTAGCTTCAAATTAACCCCACTCATATACAAATTACATAAATATATATGTTTCTTTTATTATTATTGTGGCACGACATATAACAGCACCCCGCCTGGTGGCAAGCTGGAGTGCGGTCCATGAATGGAGGCGACTGCTACTACACTTAAATAATTGTGTGAAGTAGGAACTGGCAACTTTCAAGCTGATCTTGAAACCTGACTAAGTCACCCCAGACTGGCAAATGATCACAATTTATTATTGTCTGTCTACAACTGTTAAACATCCAGACCCGGAGCATAAATATCTGCTTCTTTGCAGTATATAACCGAATAAATTAAATAATACCAAAAATGCTATAAAACAAATTGCTCCGACCGGGAATCGAACCCGGGACTTATGCGTAGCGGATCAGATTGTTACCAATCCACCACGCGGGTCGTCAGGTTCTGAACATAAACTTCAAATCAATAAAATTGCCGCGTCTTTTTCCCACAGAGATAGGCAGAAACAATGGAGCGCCACTTGCCACGATCCTGACACAACTCCCTCGCTTCCTTCACATTTACAATTCTCTTCATACAAGCTCATGGGCACTAGGCAACCTAGCTTTCTTGAGGATGTCTCCGATACATCGACTTCTTTCAGCTTTTGTTGTAGTGTTCTCTTGCTGTAGGTAGTCTGTAGATAGGATTAGAATCTAAAAATCACCTGTGCGATTTGATTGGCTGGCATATCGTCGTCTGTTGCGAACTGCGGCGGCGGCGGCAGCACCGGTGGCGGGAGGGCGCGCGGGTGTGAATGGAGCCCCCCCGCGGATTGCCCCGCGCGCCCCTGCATGCGCTCGCTACCGAAGAGCCACGGCAAAATACTCAGCCACCGAACTCAATACATTAACCACCTCGACACAAGTCACTATGCACAGGGGAATAGCAAACTACGCATCACAACTTTCCAAACTTTACAAGAAAGTACTTTCTAAACTTTACAAGAAAGTAAAAGTTTACTAAAATCTGCCCGATAATCTCTTGGGGAAAAGGGAGTTACAATTTTTTTATAGTTTGGCTGGGTCAGTCAATCAATCAAATTATGCAGGGATAGGCAGAGACAATGGAGCGCCACATGCCACGATCCTGACACAACTCCCTCGCTTCTCTCACATCCACAATTGTCTTCATACAAGCTCTACAGGCTAGTGCCTACCCAACTTTCTTATTTTCTTTCTACAGGTAAATAACTGCGAGTAGCTTTCGCATCCACTATAACGGCCTTAATGGAACCGATATTATTAAATCTGAATTCGAAACATGGATGAGTCACTACTTTACAATAATTACGATCGCTTTCTAAGAAAAGATAAAAAGTTTCGTTTCCTGGGTCCCTACATTAATATTGAAACAAAGCCCATTTACATTTTTGTGGCAACGCTCAGCTCTGTCCACCTTGAGAAGCACATTTAAAAGAGACTGTAAATAATGACCTAATTAATCACTGTCATAGCAGGAAATTATTTTCTAAGAATAACGAAAATATACGTCGAAATAACCTATAACTAATTAATTTAATAGCGACCGTGGTGTTATGTAGTGGTAGTAATGATCACGCAAACTAGGAACCTCTGGTTCAAAACCACTTGCCTGTTCGATTTATCTTGGAAATATATGTACTTTGGCCGTCATGTTCCCATGATACAAGTACGTTAGAATCATTAAGAGTTAGTTAAGTTTTTATTTTTGTTAAATAGACTTAACATCTCACGTCGACTTGGCTAAGGAAAGGGAGGACCAAAAGTACCGACGACTAAAAGACCATGGTTGCCTCAGTCGTCATGGCTGTGTCAGCCACAAATTTATGATTTTTTAAAATTATTGTGACTCGTCGACATTTGACAGCACCCCGCTTGATGTTAAGCTGGAGTGTCGTTCATCTCTCTTTGCTACTACAATTTAATAACTGTAAGTAGCAATCACATCCACTATGCCGGCCTAGTTAAAACCGGCAACTTACAAGCTGATTCCGAAACACGGCTAAATCACTTCACGTTGTACTTGTCATTTTTTATTTGTGATTTACTTATAGTTAGTTAATTAAAACCACTTGGTTGACTTTTAATACTGCCTAATTAAAAGTCACGTGGTAGCAAGAGTAGCGGCATAATTGTTCCGTCATCCTTTTTTGAAGTATTTTAATGTCATTTGTTATTGTGTCAAATTAGGTTGAACATCAAAACTAGTGACAAAATTCTAAATTACGAATGTAAAAATGTATATTCATCCCCTTCTGACTTCTTTTTAATGCCATAAGTGAAAATAGTACAAACGGTGGTATTTAGTAACTATTTTAGAGCGCCTTCTATTTTTTAAGTCCAAATTCTTTGACATTTATACACATTCATAAAACGGTAACAAAACAAGTTACTGCGCAGCTTTAATACCAGCGCTCTTTTTATCTGTCGCGATCTATACTAACGAAGTTAACCTAGAGATAAGAGATGACAGCACACAAACAGCATCTATGTATCAAATGAGAAGGGTCGACGGGTACATTCATCATAGGTGCGAACCCCACAGTTGAATATCCCGAACTAGGTCAGCACTACGCAAACTTGCGTTTGACGTGAGTTGTGAGGTAGTGTTGGAATGGGACCAACCACGCCACCACCACCACAATGGACGAATGGACCCATTTCTAGGGCACATATTGTTCGTAATGCGACACGCGCACGCGAATATAATAAAACTTAAATACAACTTGACTGATAAACAGATAAAATTAAAAGTATTTTAACTATAATTAAGCTATAAATAAAAAATATCATCTATTGACGTCGCATCAGAGATCTATTGACGTCCCAAGGAGACTGGCAACATTTCCCCTTGGTATAGCAAGGCTAAGACGTTGGCAGAAATAATTGCTAGCCTTCCTGTATCCAGACTTCTCCGTCAGCAGCTTGGACAACTCCATGGCCAGGCGCTTAGCTGAAGGTCCCCAAGGGCCCATCGTTTCGACCCCAAACGGTGCAAATTCGTCACCAGTACCGAGGTTAGCGTATTTGTGCAGCTTGAGGTTCTCAGCAGAAATCGCCGCACTTCCCGCGCTTAACGAGGTCGCTTGACTGATAAATCGCAGTAAACGATTTACAGACCAAACCGGTGGTATAAGGTACGGCGAGAAATACGTCTACGCTATAAAAATACAGTCGCGCACAAAAGTCTTTGCAACGATGATTATTAAATAGAAGGGAAAGAAAAATGATTTACGACTTGGCTCGTTTTTTATAGTACGATTATATTATTTTATTATGTCTTAATATTATTTAAAAGGATAATATTAATGTATTCAAAAGAATTTTATTATTGTTTAATGTTTCATAGAACGTAACAATATGTATAAAAGTAAAATAAAGTAGGTAACGGAATACTTACATTATAAGGAAAATTATAGCATATAATATATTTGTTATATCTAACCTGTTAGAAATACGTATTAACTAATGTTATTCTACTTTTTTTTAATATTGACTCAATCAAACAATATAAAATAGCCAAGTGTTTTTGTGCGCGACTGTCCATGCGCAAGCATATCCCTTCCACCGGTCGCTAGTAACTCTTTTTACGTGAGTCCGATTGTACTATGCGAAGCTAGAGTAATGAAAATGAATTTATTTGCCCAGTCTGCCGATCCGAGATAGATAACGCCGACCGCGGAACTTTATGACAAATGGGAATGAATTTCATTGTCATTGCCTTCAAAGTTACGCGGGTCTCGTTGTTTAAGAGTGGTAGGCAACCATTTGCTGGTTATTTACCCAGTCTACGGATCCGAGGTAGTAGGTAGTTTTGTGCACAGACCGTGAAGTGACTCAGTCGCATTTCGGGATCAGTTTGAAAGTCTGTTCCAAGCTAAGCCGGCAATCAACTGAATTAGCAGTCGCCTCCATTCATGGACCGCACTATAGCCTAACATCGAGCCACAATTCGACCGACGAAAAAGGAAATATAGAAACAAAACAATAAAAATAGAAGAGTAAAAATGCACCTGACATATTTTCATTCATTCATTTATGAAAATATGTATTTTATTTAATTTGTATGTAAATTGTAACTCGACATTATGACAGTACCCTGCCTGATGTTAAGCTGATGTTTTTCCATGTTCCATGATTGAAGGTGACTGCTACCAAATAATTGTATATATGCCGGCATAGTTGATGCAAAAGAAAACTGTATTTCAACTGATGTTAAAAGTTTAGTAAAGAATAATAAAGAGGTTTAAATAGTTGATCTTGACTATTTGTAGAAAGTTTCACTTCTGGTGAACGCTAACTACAACTGAAAATAGTTTGCAACCAAAAAGTTTAACATAAATTGTAAAGTTCGCCTTGGAGCTACGAAAACTGGGATTAACTTCGTCTACAGCTTTATCGTCGCTTTATTGCTAAATTTGTACAACCTACTGCAACATAATTTTGAAAGTTTTTCTTACAAAAATTATGGACTTTCCAAATTGGCTATTCTTCTATAATAAGACAACCAGTTATTATTTTTATATTGGGTCCCGACATTTTGACTCCCCGTCTGATTTTACATGGAGTGCGGTGCGGTCTATAAAAAAACTGCTACTAGTTAAATAACTCAAAGTAGCAGTCGAATCCACTACGTCGGCCTAGCAGCTGATCCCGAAACACGACTAAGTCACTTCACGTTCACTATACTTGTATAGTACATTTTTCCTTACTTGACAAAAGTAGTAAACAAACTTTCGGCATAATGACGGATTAACGATAAAAAACAATTACTACTAACGCAAATCAATACGAATATATAAAAATATCTCTGAATTACTGTGAAAATGTAGTATTTTCTTAGATTTTGCGCGAACATTGATTAATGAATTAAACAAATTTTATGCGGCTTACTATTGCCGTATATTTATCCGTGACCACGATGGCTGCAAAGCTCTCGAAACGTCGGAATAATAAAAAATTGTAAAATCAAAACCAAAATAAACGCGATAGTAAGCCGCATAAAATTTGTTTAATTCATTACTGTGAAAATGGTTTAATTATTATTATTATTATTGGGGCAAAACATTTGTCATTTGTGAATTTTCCGTTTCCATATAAATTATTTTTGGTAAAAATAATGTAATAGTATATTATGTGTGTGATTTTAATAACTTTTGTGCATTTTTTACACCGTGTATGTTTATTCTATAGAATAAAACAGTAGTAAACAGTTTCCTTAGATAAAGGGCATGGAAAATGGTGATTTTCATCTTTGTTTACTACTTGTGTCAATTAAGAAAAAACAGAGTATAAGTGGTGGCACTACCCCGGATCGACAGACTGGGCACCACTGCCTACAACTCTTATTGAACTAATAATAAACCGATTTAACGTCATTATTAAGACTTTATCGACACTTCAATTAAATCCAATGAACGTGACGAATGACATTATTTTGGAAATCTTTACGTGATAATTAGTTGTGTGAAAGACAAGGCAAGCATTAGTGTCTCGTGAGTGTTCTCCGACCCATTTTATTAATGCAATACCTACAAACTTGATATTGTGATTTTGTGTGGTTTAAACATATATTTTAAATTAACGAAAAGAATTAATAAATTTGATATGGATGGATGCGTTAAGCAAGGCAGGCCCAGGAGGGTGTTTTCCGACCAAATCGGACACATCCTTAAGAATAGGTTGCCATAACCACAGAGTCTGTATGAAGAGAATTGTGGATGTGAAGAAAGCAAGGGAGTTATGTAGAGATCGTGGTAAGTGGCGCTTCATTGTCTCTGCCTATCCCTGTGGAAAAAAGGCGTGACAATTTGATTGATTGATTGATATATTTCAATTTTGGTGGTCCATAATTTATAATATACATATTTTTTATTGCCATCTAACCTGGACTTGCTTGAGCAAGGGAGGTCCAAAAGTGTCAACGACTAAAAAGTCGAGTCAGTTCACGGTTGCCTCAGTCGCACTCACTGCTAGATAGTTGTCAGTTCCAACTAGTCACATGTCAGCCACAAAAATGTGTTTTAATATGAAGACAAATAAATAACTTCTGATTTAAAGATTGAAGATTTTTTTTTTATTGTCGTGACGTGACCCATTAGTCATGAAAGTTGGTCAGTATAGTAATTTGTAACAAAAACGAAAAAAAGATGATTATAATAGATAATTATAAGACAAATAAGTCAATAAACCTCGAGATGAGACATATTTTGTCTTTTAGTTGAAACCCATTTCAATTAAATTGCTAAGGTGTTATAAAATATATATAAGCCGACAGATAAAAATAGCGCTCAAATTCAAGCTGCGCAATAACTAGTTTTACCTACTTGGTTTTCGTTTTACGAATGTGTATAAATTTTAAAATATTATCCATAATGTGCACGACTTTATATATACGTGGACTTGCTCCTACTGCAGTGGTCCAGCGCTCTTCTTATTTGCCGATCCTTATACTGCGAAGCTCAAAAGCGTTCTTTCTGCCGGGATCTATATCTTCAGTGCTTTTCTATTCAGCACAGAGTCAATGACTGATAATACGAAGTTAAGCATTATACAAATTTAAAGACCATTCTTTATAACAACGAATTTATGAGTCTCATGTGAATGGATACGTTAAACAAGGCAGGCCCAGAAGGGTGTCTGGTGACCAAATCGGAGACATCCTCAAGAAAGCTTATTTGCCTAGTGCCCAAAACCATAGAGCTTGTATGGAGAGAATAATGAATGTGAAGGAAGCGAGAGAGTTGTGTCAGGATCGTGGCGAGTGGCGCTCCATTGTCTCTGCCTATCCCTGTGGGAAAAGGGCAAGACAATTTGATTGATTAATTGATCTTTATAACAAACTATATTCTTTGTTTATTGAGCTCGACATCTGATCTCGACTTGCCCGATAATAAATAAGTATAGATCCAAGAGTGCCCACGACTGAAAAAAACGTTGCATTTTACTGTTCCCTTAGTCGCTATTACTCTGTCGGGTTGTTAAAAGCTTAAACGATTTACTGCCAATAGATGAATTTAATTACTCTACCAAGCATTTAAATCCAACTTATACTTGTCTAATATATCTTTTTGTAATTCTGTATAAATGTATGAACTTTTGTTTGAAATAAACGATTATTATTATTATCATTATACCTGTAAGTTGTTTAAAATGTATCTGTATTAAGGCGAGTGTGGCGTAGTGGTATAGTCACGCAAATCTCTATCCAAAAGTCTATCAAAACTCTTGCAAAAATTCAGCACAATGTCATTGACTGATAATACAAAATATTGTTAAGCTATACTAATATTTAAGAACATACATAAAATATGAACCATACATTGATACCGGCAAATAGCTTTGAATTAAACAAATTTTATGCAGCTTACTATCGCGTTTATTTTGGTTTTGGTTTGACAATTTTTTTATTATTTCGACGTTTCGAGAGCTTTGCACCTACCGTGGTATCGCATAAAATTTGTTTAATTCATTATTCAATGTTCGCGCAAAATCTAAGAAAATACTAGGGGACTCTCTTTTTTCGTGTCTATTTCACCTACACCACGGTCGGCCTAAAGCCATTTAATGATTGTTAATTTAAGATATTTAAAAATAAAATATGGTTTAAACATTACCAAGTATATTTAGAAGTGAAAGCTAGTAATAACCTAGTAAATGGAATCATAGCGAAAGTCGTTATTCATTGCGCTTTGTTGTTTTGACATGTGAAAAAAGTACTTTTTTATATGTACATTCATTCTTATAATTACAAAACTACTTCCCATGAAGTTCTATAACATTGTTTCCAACTAATGTCTTTGGATATAATGGTAATGTATTTCATGTTTAAAGGTGACCGTGGTATAGTGGTAGTGCCGGCTCACACAAACCAAAAGATAATGGTAATGTATTTCATGTTTAAAGGTGACCGTGGTATAGTGGTAGTGCCGGCTCACACAAACCAAAAGCCTTCAGTTCAAAACCACTATGTATTTTATATATATATGTACTTCGATCGTCCTGTTTCTTTGATACAAGCAGTTTTAGTAGCTTAGTACCAGAAATGAGAATCGAACCAGGAATCGAAAACAAACTGGTGTGCTATCCAATCCGCAACGTCTGTAGTAAAAATTAATGAAAACAGTCCCTAAAATTCTCAGACCAATCCATTTTTGGCAAGTGGTGGCGACTGAGACGACCTTTTTTAGTCGTCGGCACTGTTGGCATTATCATTAGGCAAGTCGAGGTCAGAAGTCACGTCTCAATGAAAAACATCTTTGTGAAGAATTGTAGTACATGATAATGTCGTCTCTAGTCATTTACGACAGCAGTAATACGTATACTGAGCTATTAATCATTATAAAATATAATAAACGAATGAATTACAATTATTAGAACACATTAATCTAAATAATCATTAACACTTAGTGAGATTTTATAATGAGGTCAGTATTTTTCCCAGCAACCAATTTACTTCGTGTTTTTCAGATTTGCGCATTGGTCCGCGCCGGGCTCTTGTCCCAGGGCAAATTCACCTTTAATGTGTGTGTTATATGAAATAAAATCTTGTGTTTACAAACCAAAATCCTATCGATAATAATTGAGAAATTCAATATCTATAACAAAATTGTAATAGGGAAGGTATAGGACACTAGGAGGTAGCACGTTACGGGGGCAGATACAACGATAGGGCGGGCGGACCGTGCAACGCGGCGCCAGACGCGAAACTGCCGCCCGCCCTGCGCCGACCAGCCCGCCTTACCGCGCCGCCTCCGCCCGCACTAACAAAACACAGATTACCAAGACACATTTATTAGCCAAAACGCTACTTAAACTTCGATCGTTCCTCACCACGCGGCTAACTAGCAATCCTTCCATGCCAATCCAACACGACCAGGGCCGGATTTAAGGAAGGGCAGGGGGCTAGGGCTACTGCCCAGAGGCCTCCACAAGAGAGATCCAATTGTGATCAACCAATAATCCACATTACGACGGGTCCGTAACTTTCCCGTTCTTATTCCAGTATTTTTTTTGCATTTTTACCGACTATACTTGCACAAACATAACAAAAAAAATGTTCTATTTATTCGGACTATAATTAGGGCCTCCCCAACATTGCCCCAGGGCCTCAACACCTCCAAATCCAGCCCTGAACCTGCTACTTGTAAATTATATTCATAGGGAAATATGAAAGTCCAAATTTCACACCTGCGTGATCTGCAACCGGGGTTGGTACGATTGTCGACGTGGAGGCGATGGTCCGCGTGGACGATTGTTTGAACTACACCATGTCCCCAGAGCTTGGAACCGTCGTGCGCATGATGTTTTGGTTGGTATCCATTTCCGTCTGTCTCTGGAGCCAAACGCTGTACTCATTCGATCCCCTGGTTTAGGCATATCATATACTATTTTCGGACTATCAACTGTTTCGTTTCCTGGTACAACTCGACCAGATATAGCTCTTTTAATACCATTCAAAGCTCTTCGTCCAGCATTATTGTATTGTTTGGTTTCTTCTGTAGTTTCAGCTGTAACAGCTGTTAGGCGTCCCGTTGCCATTTGAATTTCGGACGTTTTGGATTTTGCGAATATATTTCTAAATTTATCAACGAACGTAGGCGGTGCATCTGTATTCGTACCAACAGAACAAAATCTCGGATGATAAGCAGCATATTCAACTGGAGGCGATTCTGGGATGTACTGTTGCGATGGTAATGTAGCAGCTCGCCTTGGTGGAGGTTCTTCTTGTAAGTATGCAACCTGGAGTGTGCTAATTGCAATAGGTATTCTGGTGGAATTGATAGGTGGCCAGAGTTCTCTTGTAGGTGGAACTGAAGAGGGCCTATCACCGAGCATTCTTCGTGCGAGTTCGCCTGGTTGCCAAAGGTAGCTAGCCGTAAGGTTGCCGTGCGTAGTCATCGCTTGAAGTATCGAAACTGACAACAATCCACCTAATCCAATAGAGAGCTTCAATGCACTTTTAGGGCTTTAGGCAAATTATGTGCGTATGTAATAGGATATCATACAATTAATGTTATGAAACAATTACCTTCAACTTTTAGAAGCAGAATTTTAAAAAAATACCTTTGATACGTAAAGGCGTGATTGGTTTTAGTTCCGAAATATATTGTTTTATTGTGGCTCAGCAAATTGAACTAGTGTCTCCGCCTAATACTAAGGGTATAGTAAAGGCCTTTAGTCGAGTTCATTATGACGGCCTGTTTTGAATCTTATTCCGAAATGCGACTGAGTTACGTTTCATAAGTTAAGGGGGGCAGTTTAAAAATGGACTCGACACGATTTTATCCCTTTCGCTTTTGGTTATTTAAATGCAATGCTGGATATCGGTGAAAAATTTAACATAAAAGGCAAATTATTAACTAAATGCTGTAATCGTTTATATTTCTTAACAAAACAATTTTTAAAGGTTAAAAATTATGTATGGGGGGTGTAAAAATTTAAGAAATGTTAAGGTGGGGCATGGGCTAAAAATGGTTGGGAAACACTGGTCTATACACTTGTAAATGGTGGTACTAACCCGGACCACCAACTGTCTGCCTAAATATCCAGACCCGGAGCAAATATTTGCCAATTTTTATTAACAAATATTTACAATATTCAATATAATTATTAAATATTATGACACAATTTGTTTCGGCCAGAAATCGAAACCGGCGCGGCGTAACGAACTAGCGTGTTAATCAATACTCGTGTCATTATTTTATAATATATTAAACACATTAATCTATTTTTTTATTGTCTTTGCCAGATAAATATCAGCTTCTAATTCCCAGAGTTCAATTTCAACTTGCAAGGTGTCTATGAATATGCAAAAATAATAATAAGAGGTATCCTTCCTACCCCATCATAGGCACTTAGTTACTGTGTAGAACAATATACAAGTAAAATGGATTGCTTTATCAGCACCTGTATTTTCCCTATCCTATAATCTTGGATTTTTTAAACAACGCTTGAAGTAGCACTTTTAGCAGGCATAGCGGCAGCTACTGAGGCAACCGTTAACAGTTTATTAATTGTGGGTTCTCTTGGACTTTTCAATAATATTGAAATACATATCATAAACAAAACTTATTATAGTATTTTCTTAGATTTTACGCGAACATTGATTAATGAATTATACAAAATTTATGCAGCTTACTATCGCGTTTATTTTGGTTTAGATTTTACAATTTTGACCACGATGGCTGCAAAGTTTATTACTTTTTCAATATATATGACAACATCCCCGCTGTTGTTAAGCTGGAGTACATCCCATGAATGGAGACAACTGAAAGTAGCTGTCTTATCCACTATGCTGGCTTAGTGGCCTTAAATAAATAAAGTAAATAAATATAAAACTTACCTTTAATGGTCTGGTAATTGTCACAGTCTCTATCATAGTAGTGGATGCCATATTTATTCATCTGCAAAAAATATATTTTCTTATAGGTAATATTTTCATTTTTATATTAAGCTACCAAAGTACATATATCTAATGCTACAGCCACACTATGCTCTTCGCACTGCTCCTCATGCTGCCGCGAATATTGCCCTAACAGCCACTCACTCCCCTACTCGCGATGTTTATCACGTTGCTCCGATGGACGACAACATTGTAACTTACTCGAACTAAAAAACTGTCAAAAAATAGATCGCCAGGCGATTAACGCAGCCACACTATGTCTCTGCCCATTTCCCGCACTTTTTCTCTCGCCACTCGTCGAGTGTGTGGTCGTAGGGAAAGATACATTGGTACCAGCAATAGGTTTTGAACCTGTGCTCACTTTTTTTAAATGATAATGATGATCTCCCTACCATGATCGGCAACAGGGACTCCTTAGTCTGTACTGTGACTGGTTATTATTCCTGACAACTGTGATATCTTTAAAATTAGTTCAATGTTTACTTTTTCTCTTGACAAAAACTATAACACAATACATAATTATAGTTTTTTTGTTATATATAACAGTGAAACATAAAATAATAATAATATTTAATGATATTAATATATTATCTTTAAAAGTTTTAATTGAGTTATATGATAAAATTTACCTAACAACATAAAAGATGAATCATTGTCGTCAATGACATAATGTGCAAGGTTTTGTAATTGTATTACACATTACAAAAAACATTTACTTAAGTTTAATAAATAATTGTTGTTTAGATAGATGTAAATCACGCAAATAATTTTAAAAGTTCATTGTTTACATGTTAGGAGAAATGTCAAAGTTGTTGCTTTCACAAGAAAAAAGTTCAAATAACTTACCAAAACATTTATTATAGGACACAACAGCTAAAAACCACTTTATGAAAAAAATACAGTTTAATGCAGGTTTTTAAATGTATTTTGTTTGCCTGTTATTTTACATTAACTTAAAACACAACACAACACAACACCGCCGCGGCCGCGGAAAGCAAGCTCTGTCTGTATTATAGCGCTACCAGACAGATTACAGACAGACATGAAATTGTACAGGTTGCTCGTTCTAGACAAGTTAATTAAATGGTTTTTCAATAAAGGCGGCTAGATGTTAAAATGGATAATACAATCTGTATGTGGGGTATTATTTTTTCAATTAAAAGGGTGATGTATTCCATTATACATGGAATGTAAAACTGATTAAATGCCCACCGCGGCTTCTTACGGTGGTACAGATGCGACCGAGTGGACCAATTTTTAATGACTCTGCCGTAAAGATATATCTAAACGTAAGCGATGGCCTTGTACGAATGTAGAACCAAGTCCCGACAAAAATTCGCTAAGTTGAAGTTTACGAAAGACCGAGTTCTTGTGCACGACGGGGAATTGACTGTCTCGGATTCTCCTGCACACTTTTATAAACCACGGCGATAATCTGGGCTGACTTCGCGATTTTTTGACGGGTGTTGGCTGATTGTTTACTGAACCGGTCCCTCGAATTTAGTCACCAAAAAAGATTATAAATGTGATGAAAATAATGAAATAAAAGTACAAAAAAATATATAGAGAAGAAAGTAGATTACGAATAGGATAGAATTGGCTGATGATGATGATGTTGATGATATATGAAAGGCCAGTGAAGTAGTTAAATCGATCATCGGAAAATGACACTCCATTGTCTGCGACTATTCTTGTGTGAACAAAGGTGTAAATATGTTTCTTTATTAAATAAAAATAACTTCATTTAATTGATGAAAAATGAATAAATTAATCTGGCTGCGCTGAGCATGCAGCATCTGTCTTCGCTGTACCAATTTACCATAGACAATTACTACTTTTTGGAATTTATTACAAAATTATTAATTCTGTTTTGCTCACAAATTTTTTTTCCAAGTTCTACTTGCGTTTCTACTCAAATAATATTTTTGTGTACTAATTATTTTTACAAATTAACAGAACTATCTGATATTTAGTATTCGATCTATATTAGTTGATATTGTTCAAGTATTCAAAAGCAACTAAAGTGCGAAACGAAGAATCGGCTACGTAGTATCTCTTATTAGTCTGTGATCGGCTATATCTATTCAATGGACATCAATGTTTATTCATAATAAAAGTCGCGTATTATCAATTATTATTTAATTTAATTATTTACTTACTTGGATAATGTTGCAATCTACTAGATGGCGCCTATTGTCATGTACAACAAATATATCGATATTTTAAAAATACAAGCCCGATTCGTTCGAAATGATTGCAAAAACATGTGAGTTTTTGTAACCATTTGTATTTATGATACTTTTTTATCAAACATCGATCGCAAGATATTAGCGTACAGCGTTGCAACTTGCAATGTCCAACACCATCTAGTTGCCGCTTGTGGAATCATAACGATCTTAATAACGTAGTGTTGTTCACTTATAGTATTCGAGTTCGATCAATTACTGTAACCAAATTAGATATCTAGTTAAGTTTATCTTGTTCATGGTCGGTGCTCTGCCGCGCTGATGCCGCCGGTTTTCTTTTGTGCTTGGCGGGAATATATTTGTTTATAGCAAATAATTTTTAATAAATAAAGAGAACTGTGTTTTTAAAATGGCTGGGATATCCTCTTTATCTATAAGAGGTATAAGAAGTTTTGGCCCCGATAATGGGGATGAACAGAAGATAGTGTTCGAAAAGCCGCTCACTTTGATCTTGGGACAAAATGGTTGCGGTAAAACGACTATTATTGAATGTTTGCGGTATGCAATCACTGGCCAAATGCCTCCTGGAAGCAGAAATGAATGTTTTGTGCATGATGCTAAAGTCAGCAGATCATCTGAAGTTATGGGGCAAGTCAAATTGAAGGTAAAGCATGTTCGAAAACCTATGCCGCTTTGAAGTGAATTACCACGATCCTGGGTAGTACCACCATTTTTAATGTATAGACCATGAAGTAGCTCAATGTCATTTTTAATGCAGCTTGAGAATTTCTAGGTAGATGCGACTGCTACTTGCAGTTAATTAACAGTAGTTGCAGTCGCTTCTATTCATGGGCTACACTCTTGAGTCACAATAATTTAAAAAAAATATAGACAAATAGTCATCATGCTTATTATTATACAATTTTTTTTTGGTAAATTTATTATGGGCTAATAAAAATATATAAATATGGTTAGTAATAATAAAACTTTGGAAATGATGTGGGTGCCTCACAAACCTCACAAACCAAGAGCCTCAGGTCCAAAACCACTGTTACCAATATATCTTTAAAATGTATGTACTTTGATTGTCCTGTTTCTATAATAAGTCTCTAAAGACATACAGCCGGTTGTACCAAAAATTGTTATTTACGAATTCATAATAAGTAGAACAAAAAAGGAAAAATGGGTTGCAACACTCTCTCGGGTATGTTGTGTGTGTGTAGATAACATACACGAGAGAGTGTTGCAACCCATTTTTCATATTTTCTTCTACTTATATGTAACTTTTTACAAATTTGTAAATTAATTTTTTTGGTACAAATAGAAATGTGAATTCATATAGGTTTCATATAGAAATGTAAAATAAAAACAATATTTATATAATTTAAATTTTGGCTTTGATACCAAAACTCTATAACATATTTTGTGCTATTGTAATGTATTACTATGCTAACAGAAATATGTAGTGAAAGAAAATGTTTTTTTCAGATGGAAAATGCAAAGGAAGATAAGCTAGAAGTATCAAGGTCCATGCGTGTTACAGCCCTTGCTAAGAAGACGAAGTTTCAAACATTAGATTCCTTTCTGTCTGTCATTGATGAACAAGGGAATTTAAAAGATATCTCTTCAAGATGTGCTGACTTAGATTTTGTTCTTCATGAACAACTGGGTAAAAACAATATACTTTATACTTCATCATTCACTCAATTCGGGGTAGTATCACTACTTTTAGGTGTACAGATCTTGAAGCAACCAGTGTCATTTGTTTATTGTTTTTTTTTTATGTAAAAAAATGTGTTTTCAGTTAATAGATTATTTTAAAGTATAGTACAACCACATTAAAGAACGCTACTTATGCAGAGCATTGGCAATATTAATTTACTCATAAAAGCAGTGACTAAAACCTAATGTGAATAAATGCAGACTGCTATAAAGCAGACTAAAAATCCTTGGTCCTTCACAACTACCACTGTTATAGTTTTTTGTAGTCTCGTTTCTGCAATTGAATCCTCCATGTCTGAAACCAATAGCGGACAGACATTGTTGTTCTATTAAAAATAAGACATCGGCATACCTTATAAATTTGGTACTATTATACTTAAATCATCATTATTAGCTAATCTGCTTAAAGTACAAGGATTGATTGCAAGATTAACATAGAATAAAAATCTTCTTTACAGGAGTTTCGAAAGCTATAATAAATTCAGTATTATTCTGTCACCAAGAGGATTCGGAATGGCCTCTGGATGAAGGCAAAAAGGTTAAAGAGAGGTTTGATGAAATATTTGATGCTGATAAATACACTGAATGTTTTGATCGCCTTAGAAAAATAAGGAAGGAGTATGATGTTACCTTGAAATTGTTAGGTAGGTGAAGTTTTTGTTTAAAATTTTATATTATTACCCAAGTTCATTTATATTTATTTTATTGTGGCTGTATTAAGCTGAAGTGCCATAAAATAATGAAACTTATACTACTGGTAATTAACTGCAAGAAACAGTTGCCTAGTGCCCATAACCGTAAAGCTTGTATGAAGAGAATTGTTGATGTGCGAGAAGCGAGGGAGTTGTGTCAGGATCGTGGCAAATGGTGTGACCGCTTGATTGATTAATTGTAACAGTTGAAAAGAAAACATAAAAAACCATGTCACCATCTGCTAAAAATGTTAGTGATTGTAATTCATTTACAACTTAAAAAACATAAATTACAGTATAGATCAGTGTTTCCCGACGTGTTGCCCATGCCCAACATGGGCGTGGCAAAGGGGTCAATTTGATAGTTAACTTTAACCCTTTTGCTTTGGGTTATTTAAATGCAATGCTAGATATCAGTGACAAATTTACCAATAAAAGGCAAATTCCAAAACAAATGCTGTAATCATTTATATTTCTTAAGGGACAAAACCGTTTTTAAGGTTAAAAATTATGTGGGGGGAACAAAAATTTTAGTAATGTTAAGGTGTGGCATGGCCTAATAATGGTTGAGAAACACTGGTATAGACTTAAAAAGTAAACATCAAACGAGTAAAAATTATAAAAAAAATTATAAAAACTAATGAAGAATTCAATGATTTTATACATATAACTTTTAAGTTTGATATTGAGATAGATGCAAATCTCTCATTTTATTAAACATGCAACAGTTAAAAATATTACAAGTGTACAGACTATGAAGTGATTTCAGAGTCAACTTACAAGTTGTCAGTTCCAACTAGGCTGTAGTGGATGCGACTTTTACTTGCAGTTTTTTAATTGTAGTAGCAGTCACCCATAACCTTACACTATAGCTTAACATTAAAAAGATGCTGTCCGATACCTATATTAAAAAGCTTAATTTTATATTTAAGATCAGAAGGTTGGTCATTTGCAAGAGAAGAAGACTGAGCTTGACAAGAAAAAATTGAACATGCTGAACACTGAAAGTAAAATGTCTGAAGCTGAAATAAAAATTGGCGAATTGACGGCTGAATTGAAGCCTGTTGAAGAGAAGTTAAAGGCCATTGAAATATTGCAAAAGGATCTCATTGCATGTGAATCGAAAAAAGAAAAATACAAAAATAGGTAATTTTATTTAACTTTCTGAGATTTTATTTTATTTTGTCTCGACATTTGACCTCGCCCTTTCTGATGGTAAGCATGATGAAGGTCCAAGAGTGCGGACGACTAAAAATTACGAGTTTACCACAGTCGCCGTCGCTAGTCGGCCAAATAAATCTGAACTCGTTGGTAGGCAAGAGGGAGTCCAAGAGCTGTATTTGGTTGGGTAGATGGGAAAATGAGGGCAGTGACAGTGAGTGTTGACATGTTGTCAAGGCCTTAAACCTACATTTCAGTCACAAGTCCCGAACACTATCTCCACTTACCCGCCTGTCACGTGAGAATCCATGGAAGCTAAGAAAATTGTCTCTATCTCATACACATGCGTTTTTATTCAAAAACATACGTTTTTTAGGCTTGAGCATGCAAAAACACAAGAAGAAGAATTAAGAAAAATAATTAAAAACATTTTTGGAGGTACCATAGAAGAATTGAAACAGAATATTGGTAAGCATATTTTTTATTATTGTTTTATGCACAAGCACCAGATTTTCCAAAGCTTAAAAACATTAAAAATATATAATTGTCACGCCTTTTTCCCACAGGGATAGGCAGAGACAATAAAACAGTGTGACTATTATTTCGGGATCAGCTAGTAAGTTGCCAGTTCCAACTAGGCTGGCATAGTGGATGTGACTGTTACTTACAGTTATTGAACTGTAGTAGCAGTCATCTTAAGTCATGGACCGCTGGTGTTGTTAGATGTCGAGTCATAATAATTTAAAAAAAAAAGAATAATCAAATATCTAACCTAATAAAACTGTTTTATTGATAAATAAAACATACTTTAATAGTTTGTATGCGTTTTTATTACAACCAAATTATCTTTTATAGCTAACTACAAAATGACAGCAAATACAAAACAGAAGGAGCTTACTCAATCGCAAGGAAAAATTCATACTTTCAAACGCGATGAAGAAAAAACTGTGAACGATATAAATACTAATAATGTGAGATTCAATAAATTGTTGCTATTGGAAAGTCAACAACAGGATAAAATTGATAGACGCAATAAACTCATTGTCGAAGCTGGAAAAATAGCTGGTTAGTTCTTTCATATTATTTTAAGTATTTATAAATCTATCTAGGAGGCAGGCCCAGGAGGGTGTTTGCCGACCAAATCGGAGACATCCTCAAGAAAGCTAGGTTGCCTAGTACCCATAACCATAGAGCTTGCATGAAGAGAATTGTGAATGCGAAGGAAGCGAGGGAGTTGTGTCAGGATCGTGGCAAGTGGCGCTCCATTGTCTCTGCCTATCCCTGTGGGAAAAAGGCGTGACAATTTGATTATTATTTTTTAACTGTAGTAGCATTACATCAGACAGGGTGCTGTCATATGTTGAGTCACAATCTAAATGATTAAGCAAACCGAGAGCACGGATTCAAAACTACTTGCCAGAATAATGCTTTAAAATAAGAATAGGACGGAATCGACGCCTTTTTGTGACGTCTAACTCTCTAACAAACTTCACTTTAGTATGGTGAAGTCAAGTGAAGTCAACAGCCTGTCCTATTCGTATTTTAATAGCATAGTTACAATGTATCATTGATATATGTACTTTGGTTGTCCTGTTTCTATGATACAAGTATTTTAATAGCTTTACTAAGCTAATGAAATTAGAAATGTAAATAAATAAATAAAAAATCTAATAATATTTTATTCATATCATCGCCCACATCTCCATCCACATACACCGCATCCATTATGACCGCATTTGAACAGCGTTAATTCTGCTCTCATGCTTCTTCTGCCACACCCAACATTCACTTCCATCCATACATTAATGTTTAAAAGTATATTAATCCGTGGTATTTTCTAGAAATTGAAATAGATTCGGTGGAAAGTGGTGGTGATCCAGAAAAGGGTATGACTAGAATTACAGAGAAGATTAATGAACTGAAAGCGCAACTAAAAGAACAAAAGACGGAGGCCGATAATGAGGAGAAAGCTCTTCAAGCGCAAGTCAATGAATGTAGAGATGCTTTGGTAAGTCGTTATTTTATTGGTCGCCGTAGTAACGGCGACTGAGGCAACCGTGAACTGAGTGGGTTTTTTTCAGTCGACGGCGATTTTGGAACCTTTTGATGGAGTTATAAAACTCGCAAAAATAATTCCTTTGTTATAGAAACGAAGATTCCACATAATTACTTAATTTTTTTAAACAATTGAGTTAATTTTTATTATCTTTTTTAAATATAAATGACTAGCCTGATGGTAAGTAAGGATCTCCAGAAGCGCCGACGACTAAAAAAAGTACGATCTTACGGTTGCCCCAGTCGCCGACACTATGCCGGCTAAATATACGTTTGCTTGTTTACCTTAGATTAATAAATATTATTTATTGTGGACCATTTACATGTTTATTCCCTGGTTTTTAGGCTACGTTTTCTTTTATTGTTACTTGACTTTCTTTAAGGTGCTTTTTTAATTTAATTGATTGATTCATTCATTTTTCTTTTAGTCTGCACACAGACAAAAAATATCAAGCAAGGAAAGTGCTATACAAGGTGTCCGAAAGGAAATGATGAAGATTGAGAGAGCTATAACTGACGCTAAGGATTCTAAACAAAAACTTGATGTAGTACAAGAGAAATTGAATAATGCTGAAAAGTGAGTTTTATGTTTAATAAGACACGACCTTTACTTGGCTGACAGTAAGTGAGCGGAGATACAAGAGCGCTGATGACTGAAAAAACCGGTCGCCGTCACAATTTATTTTGTTCGACATATGGCAGCACATCGCCTGATGTCAAGCTGGAGTGTGGTCCATGAATAAAATCGATTGGTACTACAGTTGAATAACTGCAAGTAGCAGCACTCACTATGCCGGCCTAGTTGGCAATTTACAACCTGATCCGAAACGCGAATAAGTCACTTGACGGTCTGTACATTTGTAGACAGAGTGGTTCCTAGTCTGCCCCTAATCGGCCGACTAAGAACTAGTACCGACCATTCTTACAAAACCAGACTTGAAGAAAATATCCTTCTCTTCTTTTATTAACAAATACATACTTGCAATATTAAATATTACTAAAAATAACTGCTCCGACCGACTGGTGTGCTATCGCCTGTCTATAATTAAAACATATAATCGTTTTGTAGAGAATATCAAGAAGTTGAAAGTGAATTGAACACAGAAGAGGCCCAAAAGGGGATTAATGATGATGAGAAATTGTTGGAACAATATGAGCAGGAGATTGAAGAACTTGGTCAAAAGGTATATATATTTTGTAATTTTTTTTTACAATTCTATACTAAGCTACTAAAGAGCTTGTATCATAGAAATAGGACAACCAAAGTTAGTTTCGAACTCGTGCTCTCGATTTGTGTAACCATTGCACTGCCACTACCCCACGGTCGCCTTCTTCGCCTGCTTTAACATTGTATCTTTCTAGCGAGGCCTCTTAACGGCATAGTGACGACGACTGAAAAAAAATACGCGTATACACAGGTAAACTGTTATCACGCGTTCATCAGACACCTGGTTCGATTCCTGCGTAAATTACAGTAGATTTTTTCCATCCAAAGTTCATTTTTTTTAGACGCCACGTCTGACCTCTAGTTGTAGTTGTAGTTATTTGCGGGCTCGTTTCCGCACTCCTCTTCGGTTTCAACTGTTCTCCTTCAGTGTAGCCACCCGATCTCCTCCAGGAAGGCCAGGAGACCCTTTTCGTTCCTGCAGACCTCCGGGAGCGTCTTGGCATTGCCGAGGAACTTTTGTCTCGCTTCGGCTACTCCCGTACTCCTGCAACTCAAGAGCACATGTGCAGCTGTCTCCTCCCCATTCAGGCATCCCCTAGATAGGGGGCTGTCCGATATGTTAAGGTTGTACAGGTGCTTATTAAAACCACAATGCCCCGTTATGACACCCACCATAGTGCAGAGCTTGGCTATGGTGACGTCTGACCTCTAATTGGTGATGAGTAGCCCCATCATTTAGAGGTAAGATTCCGCGTCTCAAAAAAATTAGGCGCCTATAAATAACGACCAAAATCTGCTAATTATAACAGTAATTTAAATAATGATTAATGTTACAGATAACTAAAATACAAAAGCACTCTGCTAAAATTCAAGAAAGAGATTTGATTGAGAATGCTTTAAAAGAGAAGGAGAAACAGTTTACTTTAATAAGTAATAAGCATAGGACCGCATTGAGTGAAATACTCGGCCAGATGCCCGATAAGAACTTTGCTGTCACCGTTAATAAGTTTGAGATAGCAACTCGGAAAGAAGTTGATGCAATTAAGAAGAAGATCAAGGAGAAACAACGTCAGGTAATGAAAAGTTATAAAGTTGTACATGTACATAGTAAGAACTGACAACCGATGGGGAAGAAAGGTTCTTTACCAGTCCCTGTCTTCTCTCCATACTATAGCCTTGGATCCTTCAAGCGATGCGTGTAAAAGCACCTTTGGCCGGCATAGTGACGGCGACTGGGGCAGCCGTGAATACTCGGCTTTCGCAGTCGTCGGCACTCTTGGACCTCTTCTTGCTTACCATCAGGCGGGTCGAGGTCAGATGTCGAGTCACAATAAAAAAAAGATTACGAACCGAAAGACGCAGCGTAGGTAAGCTTCCCACAAGGTCGATTGACAGCATAGTGAAAGTCACAAATAACTGGTGGATCCAACTGGCATCTTGTCGTTCAGAATGGCGTTCCTATTCTGAGGCCTTTGTTCAGCAGTGAATGTCTTCTGACTGATGATGATGATGTACATAGTAAGATAGACAGTTAGTTTTTGAACAATCTGTAGTCATGTTTGTGATTTGCTGACTCCAACTAGGCCGGCATAGTGGAGGCCATTTGTGGAGCGCACTCCAGCTTAACATCAGGCAGGGGAGAGCATAAAATATTTCTACATTGTGCTTGTATTAAAAAACTGGGCGACCAAAGTATGTATATCAAAGATACATTGGTACTAGCCAGTTGTTTTGAGCTGGAAAAAGCACATTTAGCCATCATAGTAACTGTGACTGAGGCGGCTCTTTTAGACTTTCATTTGTTTCATCGGGCAAGTTGAGTTCTGATATTGAATCTCAATATGTAAAGCTCTCGATTTGCGAGTTTATTTATCTACCACTAGACCACGGTCGCCTTGTATTGATATAGAAACTGTTTCTTTTAATAGATAACAACATATGAAGTTGAAAGGAAGCATGCACGTGAAGCGCTGAAATCACGTCGCGATGAATTGAGCTCTTCGGAAGACAAAATGGTGGCTGTCTGTGGTTCACTAACTTATGAAGCAGCACTTACTAAATATACAACTTCGGTGGAGAAGTTGCAGGTCGGTTTTGTTTTTATTGTCATTCTTATTAATGATTGAAGAATTAATTCATAAATATTTAAAGCCATTATTCTAATATAAAATTCAAAATGTCACGTTTTGTTCCACAGAGAGATAGGCAGACAATAGAGTGCCACTTTCCACGATCCTAACAACTCACACGCATCAATTAACTCAGTTGTTTCAGTCGTCGGCACTCTCGGATCTCTTCTTGCTTATCATCAGCTCAAATGTGTCACAATAAATAAATAAAAATCCACAGTTCTCTTCATACAAGCTCTACGGTTATGGGCGGTAGGCAACTCAGCTTTCTTGAGGATGTGTCCGATTTGTTCGGAAAAGGCTGGGTCTACCTCGTTTAACGCATCCATTCACATGAGATTTATAAATTATTTTCGTCAATCTACTTTCACTCATCCTTGTGCCCAAATCATCAAAGCAAATAAAAGGGTTTATATTTGAAAGGCCATATTTTTTTATTTTATTGCAGGAAGAACAAAATCTACTACAATCATCGTTGTTTATAATACGCAAATATAATGAACAATTGAATGACAATAAATGTTGCCCTTTGTGCAATCGTGGATTTGAAGTTGAATCTGATGTAAGTTTATAACAATTTTTTATTAGGACTCGATAGCAGACTTCAACTTAATAATAATCAAGGAGTTTCATCTACTATGCCGGGCTTAGTTAGAACCGGCAACTTACAAGGTGATCCCGAAATGCGACCAAGTCACTTTACGGACTGTATAGTATGTGGTGGTACTACCACTTGACAGACTTGTTCGCTAACATACACCACACATACGTTTTTTGGTCGGCATAGTGACGGAGACTGAGACAGCTGTGAAGAAACTTTTTCAGTCGTCGTCACTTTTGGACCTCCTCTTGCTTATTAACAGGCGGGTCGAGGTCAGATGTCGTGTCACAATAAAAAAATAAAATTTAATGTATAATGTGTAATATAAGCACCCCGCTTGATGTTAAGCTGGAGTGTGGTCCTTGAATGGATGTCACTACTACTACAATTCAATAACTGTGAGTAGCAGTCCCATCCACTATGCTGGCCTAGTTGGAACCGGCAACTTACAATTCAGTTCATGGTCTGTATACTTGTAAGTAGTGGTACTACCCCGGATCGGCCTGGGTACCACTGCCTACCATTCTTTGATAACCAGACCCGTAGCAAATATCTCTTTTTTTTATATTAACAAATATTTGCAATATTTATTATTAAATATTATTGTTATTATTACAAATAATTGTAATATTTAATAATAATTGTTAAATATTACAAATAAAAGCTATGAAATGAATATTTGCTACGACCGGGAATCGAGCCCGGGACTTTACGCGCAACAAACCAATCGCTTACCGTTCGTCCACGCCTGTCGTCAAATTTTATATTATTTATTTTATTGTGACTCGACATATCTTTTTATTCTTCCAACTGTTGAGTCCATATTACATTTGCATTGATAGTATTAAAATAAAATAAAATTCCAGGTGACAGATCTGATATCGGATCTCACAACAAAAGTGTTGAATGTGCCATCCAAATTAGAGACGGTGACTGAAGAATTGAAGATTGCTTCCCAAAAGAAAGATGAACTAATCAGTCTCAGATCATTGAATGAGAAAATAACACATCTTAAAGAAGTTGATATTATTACGTACGAGACGAAAGTTGCCGATCTGGAGAAGGTATTGATAGATCATCGAATTACTAAGTATCAATCAATCAGATTTTACCGCCTTTTTCCCAAAGACAGCAGAGCGCCAATTGCCACGATCCTGAAACAACTCCCTCGCTTCCCTCACATCACAATTCCCTTTTTATTTTTCTACGGTTAAATATATTATTTTTACATTTCTATAGTAAACTACTAAACGTGCCTCTTTCAAAGAAACAGCACAGCCAAAGTAACATTGATACCGGCGAGTGGATTTAAACTGGGGCTCCTGGTTTGCGTGGCCATTTTGCTTTTTTTATTGTGACGTTTGACCTCGACTCGCCTGATATGTAAGAGATCCAAGAGTGACGACGACTGAAACAACCGAGTTAGTTCACGGCTGCCTGAGTCGCCGGCAAAGGTCACGCAATTATTATACTAGACTGCGTCATCCTAAAATAAACTGACGGGGGGATGGTACAGTACAGTAATTTGTACTAGATACAATGTAAGATTTATTACCTCGTGAAACAAATCTTTTCTCCGACGGAAAATCGAACCCGGATCGAAACGGGAATCTTTACTCGGACTGGAGTGCTACCAATGCGCCACGCATGTCTTTAATGGATATCTATTGATTACAAAATCTATAAGCCACGTTTCTCAGTCCTAATAAGGTATATAACAATTATTAAACTATTTTCATCAGCATTTAGCGGATTGCACAGAGCAGATGGAAGATCTGAACATGACATTGATAGAACCCGAACAGAAGTTGCAAACAGCTAAGCAATTGTCCGGAGACATGCCTCTTCTTGATCGCTATACGCATGAAATATCACAAAGTACTACTAATGTAAGTATTTTTTATTGATTTGTATTTCTATACTGAGCTACTTAAGTGTTTGTATCATAGAAAAAGGTCAACCAAAGTACATATATCAAAGATACATTGGTACCGGCAAGTGGTTTTTGAACTTGTGCTCTCCAGTTTGCTACTGTCGCCTATTTTTAGGTGTTTGTTTAAATAGTGCATAAACTCGTTTGTATCATAGAAACAGGGCAAAACGACCAAGGTACATTTATAAAATATACATTTTGATATCTATACATTTACATTTGAAGGGATATTTCCCTACACCATGGTTGCATTATTTATGCACATTTTTTTATTAAATCTAAATGTGGCAGGTCATCTTTGTGGCATGTCCGATGCATTATGGGCCAAGTCCACTACTGAGTGGACTCCAGATTGCAGGAGACATAGCGGCAGGCTCAAACGGAGATGGCGAGATGAGATGGACTCCTACAACAGCTCATGGCTAGAGATCGCAAAATGTCGTGAGTCATGGAAAAAAGAGAGGAAGGCCTTTGCCCAGCAGGGGGACAAATAAATAGGCTAATAATAATTATAAAAATAAAATGTTTTTAAAACAGTCACACTGACTGTCTGACTGTGTGCGTATGTGTTTGTGTGTGAGTGAGTGTGTGTAGTGTAGGCTCTTTTCATAATTCATCCACTGAAGCCATGATTATTTAACTAAAGACTATGCCGTTTGGACTGCGATTTTCCTTTGCCTTTAATTGAAACAAAAAAAAACTAAATTGATTTTATTTATAATTTTCAGTTGGAAGCTCTAAAGGCGAAATGCGAAGACTTCGAATGTGACATAACATTGGATGATGCAACAGCCAAACAGACTGATTTGAAAACGAAGAAAACTGAATTAAAAGCCAAATTGAAAACCAATCAAACACAACTTAATAAACACACTAAGAAACTTCAAACTATGATGCAGAAGAAAAATAAACTGAAGGAAGAGATGCTTAATATACAGAAGAAGGTTAGTTTATTTTTTTAAATAACTATGCCGGCCTAATTGGAACATTGTCTGTGCCTATCCCTGTGGGAAGAAGGCGTAACAATTTGATTGATTGATTTACATTTTTATATTAAGCCACTAAAGTGCTTGTATCATAGAAACAGTACGACAAAGTACATATATCAAAGATACATTGGTACCGGCAAGTGGTTACTGAACCCATGCTCTCGGTTTACGTGACCATTGCACTACACCACGGTCGCTATGATATGGCGTTAAAATATTCGTTCTCGCGTTCTTTGAGTTGTTTTTTTATTATTACAAAGACATAATAAACATCTGCCCTCGACTTTTCTGATGGTACTCTAGAAGAAATCCACAAGCTCCGAATCCATTTAGTTAAAAGTTTTCCTGATCTTCGTTACTATGCCAGTCAGAAGTGCTTTTTTACGTAGCTAAGTCCAATCAATCAATCAAATTGTCACGTCTTTTTCCCACAGGGACAGGCAGAGATAAAGGAGCGCCACTTGCCACGATCCGGACACAACTTTCTCGCTTCCCTTACATCCACAATTCTCTTCATGCAAGCTTTACGGTTATGGGCGCTAGGCCACCCAGCCTTCTTGAGGATATCTCCGTTTTTGTCGGGGAACACCCTGGTCTGCCTGGGGTCCTGGGTCTGCCTTGTTTAACGCATCTATCCTCATCAGATCTATAAATTTCTTTCGTCAATCTACTTTTACCCATCCTTTCCATGAGCTCAAACCTTCAGAGCATTTCTTAGGTAATCCTTGTCAATACATCTTCTTTCAAATCACATCTATTGCGAATTGTGCTATTCCTCATTCTATCAGCTATTAAGTATCCAAGGTTATAAGAGTAGGATGCGAATTGTAGCACTTAGTCGCTCATACTTTTCTGAATGTATTTTGTATTTATTAGGTGCAAGAATTGGTGAATCTCCAAGAAAAGCTTAAAGAGTGTGAGGAAAACCGCGAGAAGTATGTCGCTGAACTGCAGGAGTTGCAAAATGGCACAAATCCGCTTGATGCCGCACTTAAAGAGAAGGAAGCAGTGAAAACAGCTGCGGTCACTAAACATAGGTATAATCACGTCAGTTACTATTCTATTATCTCTGCCTAACCCTCTGAGGGGATTAATGCGTCACTATTGATGATAATAAAAGGCGTTGACGACAGGCGTGGCTTATTGGCTAGCACACCAGTTCGTTACGCGTAAAGTCCCGGGATCGATTCCCGGTCGGAGAAATATTTGTTTTATAGATTTTATTTATAATTCTTATTCTAATGAATAAAAAAGAAGTGGATATTTGCTTCGAGTATAGTTATCAAAGAGTAGTACAGGATACAGGATAGTACCACTACTTAACAGGTATTGATGTGGCGGATGGGTCGATTGTTTCTGATTTTTTTAATTTTTACTTTTTTATTTTTTGTTATAAGGTGTTGGGTTGTTTGTATGTTTATGTTGTGTTACTGTTTGGTTTGTTTCTGTTATTGTTTTTTTCTTTTTTTTTTATCTTCCTTCTTAACTATATAAGTGTTTAATTTTTTTATTTGTGACAACTTCTAAGTGGCCCTGTTATTATATATTTGTTAGTTCTATTTGACTTTCTAGCCGTAAGTTAATCTTAAATAAAATAAAATAAATAAATTCAAGTATACAGACCAAGAATTTACTTAATCGCGTTCTGGAATCAGCTTGTAAGTTGCTTTTGTTTTGACTAAACAAAACGATATGCTTTGTTCTTATCCCCTTGTTATTTTTCTGATTTCACTGGCTTATTAAGTAGTATATTTTATTTATTTTTATTAGGACTCGACATCTGACCTCGACCCGCCTGATGGTAGGCAAGAGGAGGTCCAAGAGTGCCGACGACTGAAAAAACCGAGTCAGTTTACGGCTGCCCCAGTCGCCGTCACTATACCGGCCAAATATAAAGCTCCGTATAGATATATATCTTACCTAAATTTATAAACTTATTATTAACAGGGCTGTCATTGAAGACAAGCGAACATTCCTGAGCAAAATAGAGAATGCTTTTGAAAAGATCAAAACTATATGCAAAGAGATCAAACATCACCTCGACAAGAATGTGCCAAACGAAATGGAGAAAATCAAACAAGACATCGCCACTTTGGAAAACAGGAAAATGCAGATTATAAAGGACCGGGATGAGCTCACGAAACGGATTGAAATATTAAAGGATGAAATTGCTAAACAGGATGTAAGTTTATTGTTTTATTACGATTTTTATTATTGTGACACTACATCTGACCTTGACCTGATGGGTCTTAGAATGCCGATGACTGTAGATCCCGGCTGCCCCAAACGCCGTCGCTATGCCGGCCAAAGGTGCTCCTTCACGAATCGCTTAATGGATCCAAGGTTATAGGATGGAGAGAACACATGGGCTGGCAAAGCATTCCACTTGGCGATTGTTCTGCAAAGAAACGACGCACTGAATCTTTTAGTTAGACTGCCGATTAGGTCGACAGAATGCGGATGCTTCCCCTGATCTGTGCGGGTATTACTGGTGTGACAAGACGAGATAGGAACAAGGTTAAAAAGAGCTTTTTGGAACATTTTCCGTAGTATAGGCGATAGAGGACGCACAAAGATGCTCAAGTTACTCTTTTTAATTAGTATTTAGTAAATAGTACAAGCTACATTTTTGTTTTGACAGCTTTTTTGTAATCTACAAGAAATATACTAATGTCAAAGTATTCTGTTCGATTAGTGTCTACTTTTTTCCTGACATTGACTTGTCTCATGGTCAAAGTTCATGTTCAAGTTTTTCATGTTTGCCTCACTGTCGTCTATATACTGGCCAGAGGTACTTTTTCACGCTTTGGTTAAAGGATACACATAGACGTGTAAAGCATTCCAATTGTCGATTGTTTGACAAAGAAACGACGCGCGAGAGAATGCGGATGTTTCTCTCGTCCTTTTTACATTATTTTTTTAAGTGCGCCTACATTGTACATAGACTAAATGTAAATGTAAAACTAATTGCAGGGGTGTCAAAACGACTGTGAGTCGCTTCGGGAAAATAGTGCTTTACGACAGTGCGCGACTTGGTTGGGTTACCCTGATTAATTATTTTCTAACACAAATGTTTAATTTTAGATATACAAACGCGATTTGGATGACAATTTGAAGTTACGCAACGCCCAAACTGAAGCATCTAGTTGTGAGAAAGAGATAGCAAACATTGATGAGAAAATGTCTGGAATGAGCATTGACACAATCTCTGAAAAGGAGCCACTTATTAAAAGGCAAACAGAGATCCTAACTGAAAGGGCAACTATTCAGGGACAATACAAAACTCATAAGGTTAGTACAAGGTTAGATTTACTTTTTTAATTGTTTTTTTTAATGAATTAAACAAAATATATGCGGCTTATTATTGCGTTTATTTATGGTTAATTTTTGTACAAGTTTTTTTATTGTAAAAAATAAAACGCGATAGTAAGCCGCATAAAATTTGTTTCAGTATTCGCGTAAAATTTAAGAAAATATTTTTTAGTTTTTTTATTGTAGCCCGATATTTGGCAGCACTCCGCCTGATGTTAAGTCGTCATAGTGACGGCGATTTGATTGTTTGTAAACTGAACCGTATTTACTCTTCGGCGTTCCCGGACCTCTCCATGCCTGCAAGTCGATTTCACATGTCTCGTCTCAGAAAAATATATTTTTTAATTTTACAGGAAGCGTTGAATGCGATCAAACATGACTTGGGTCGCGCTGAGAACAGGAACTTGGAAAAGGATTTCAGAGAGAAGTTCTACGAATACCATGTGACGAAGGCACTCGATAAAGACATCAAGGACTATTCGTTTGCTATGGAGAAATGTCTTATGCAATTCCATAAAGACAAAATGGAAAACATTAATCTTATTATCAGGTAATAGCTATGTTTCCAGATTACACAAATATGCTATCTTTACAGTGGCCTGTATCCAGCGGTTTTCTAGTACCTTTAACGTCTGTGTAAATTATACCATCGGCACGCTATGATGGCCATTTTGACTGAAAAAACGATTTAGTTAACGGTTGCCTCAGTCGCCGTCACTAAACCGACTTTGAGCTTGAAACCTGGTGCTTTTTCACGATTCGTTTAGAGGATCCGCAGCTGCTAGAAAGATAAAGAGATGCTTCCATGCGGCTGACCATTATCAAGGCTGCACACTAACTTGTTTTGTTACCTACTTACTTTTTTTCGAGTGTGTATAATTTTTAACAATATATATTATAACAACAATTTTAATTCTGTACACGACTCTACAGATACGCGGACTTGCTTCCACCGCAGCCGTCCAGCTCTCTTCTTATCTGCCGAACCTAGACTATCTAACCTAAGGATCTAGACATTTTTAGTGACAACTTTAATATTTTCAAAAATCAGTTATTGAAGTTTTTCCACTCAATGTTATTTGTTCTTTTTTTTCCTGTTTATATTTATATTCATATAGAATAGTTTTGCATCATATTCCTTTTATCTATATTTTAGTTTTTTTTTTTTGCTTTTGATAAGATTTAGTTTAGGAAACATTCTTTATTCTTACTGTGTTCTTTTGGTGAATGCTACGTGCGCCTATAATAGGCACACATATCAGAAATTAGACTAATTGTGTTTATTATTAATTTTAACTGTGTAATATATGTGCTGTTGGTGCGCCTATTTTGTATAAATAAATAAAAATAAATAACCTTATACTGCGCAGCTCAAATGTCACCACTCTTTTTATCATTATATAAAGGAACTAAAAATATTAAAGATCGTCCACCCACTGATCGGCTGCGCTTGAAGATAACTATTATACTTAATTATTATTGCGTTTTCAGAGAACTGTGGAGAAAGATATATCGTGGCAACGATATTGATTATATTGAAATAAAAACCGATAGCACTATGACGAACGAATCGGATCGCCGAAAGTATGATTATAAGTAAGTTATATAAAATGTTTACTTTAATTTATTTACTCCCAATCAATCAATCAATGAAATTGTTACGCCTTTTTTCCATACCTGCCACGGTCCTGATACAACTTCCTCACTCCCTTTACATTCATAATTCTCTTCATACAAGCTCTACGATTATGGGCACTAGGCAACTCAGCTTTCCTAAGAATGTCTCTGATTTGGTCGAAGAACACCCTCCTGGGTCTGCCTCGATTAACGCACCCATCCACATCCGATTAGTAAATATTTTTTTGTTTGGTCTCACAACTTGGTATCACTTAATATTCACAGGGATAGGCAGCCAGCCACACAGAGAGCCTCTTTTCATGATCCTGACACATCTCTCTTGCTGCCTTTAAATCCGTAATCCTCTTCATACGAATAATGGTTATGGGCACTGCGGATTTTTCCCGATAATCTATTTTGTTTATTGTGGCATATGACATCAGCACCCCGCCTGATGTTAGGCTGGAGTGCGGTCCATGAATTGAGTCGACTGCTACTACTGTCAAATAACTTCGGCAGCAATCGCATCTACTATGCTGGCCAAGTTCAAGCCGGCAAATTTCAAGTTGATCTCGAAACGCAACAAATTAAATTTACTGTCTGTAGACTTGAAAGCTATTCTAAAGCTAAAGCTCACCATCAGCTATTTGCCTATGGAAAAAAGAGCACTGGCATTCAAGCTGCGCAGTAACTTGTTTTGTTACCTACTTACAGTCAAATTAGCTTGGAGACGTTTTTGCATTTGTAGTAGTGCGCCTAAGAGCGCGTTTCCATTATTAACACACGTTACAAAAATACGTCATATCCCTAGGTTTTATTAGAAGCAAACGGAAAAAATCGGAAACTTTTAATGGAAACTTTTATTTGATAAAAATTGCAGAATATCGTGCGCAAAACCGACCAATTGTTTTCACCGGCGAAACATATATACATACGTCACATACCCTCTCGAAATCTTGGTCAGATATTTTAATAAAACCTAACCTAACCTAAACCTATATTTAAATAAAAAACCAGAAAAAGGTTATAAAAGTTGTTTATTGAATTATTTGCTGACTGAACACTACTACAAACGCAAAAACGTCTGGCTAAAACTAAACAGACCGTGAAGTGATTTGGTCACGTTTCGGGATCAGCTCGTAAGTTGCCGGTTCCATCTAGGCCGGCATAGTGGATGTGATTGCTACTCACAGTTATTGAATTGTAGTAGCAGTGACATTCATTCATGGACCACACTTTGGCTTAACATCAAGCGGGGTGCTGTCATATGTCGAGTCACAATAAAAAACATAATGATAGGAGATCGTAACATCTTTTTCTACCCCCACGACATAATGGAAACCCGCTCTTAGGCCTGTGTACACACACTACTACAAATGCAAAACATCTCCAAGCTAATTTGACTGTCTTGCCCCTACCGCAGTCGTCCAGCGCCCTTCTTAGCGCTCTTTTTATCTTCCGGGATCTATGCCCCTTTGTTTATTATTTAAACTATATTTTAGGGTGGTTCAATCAAAGAACGGAGTGGAGATAGACATGCGTGGACGTTGCAGCGCTGGTCAAAAAGTACTTGCGTGCCTCATTATAAGATTGGCTCTTGCGGAAACTTTCAGCTCCAGGTATTATAATTTATATTTGTATATACTTGTGAATAGGCCACTGAACAAAAATCTATTTTGTCATCCAAATTTACATCACTAAGATGACTCATAATGACGACCGAAGTGTAGTGGTAGTGCAATATTGTATAATTTGCTAGAGTTCATCTATCTAGTTTTACAGGTACAGCAAGGTAAAGCAATGAAGTTTTGGCGACGGAGGCAACCGTGACGGTTTCTTCAGACGATAAAAAAAATTCTTTTCATGTTTTATCATATATTTAAAAATATATATATATTAAAGTAATTTTCAAATTTACCACTAGTTTACCAAATATAAACTAGTATTTGCTGTCAAACCGACTTCTACACGGACAAATTCACTACGTGGATTTTCGAACTTTGAATATTTTTGGATCTTTTCACCAAGTGTCTTCCTTCATAGTCTGTACAAGTTGTGACACCTGGGGTCCCTGACAGAGACCCGATCCCAGGTCGCCAAACTGGACCAATCGCCATCAACTATATAGAGCAAATATCTGCCTCTTTTTTTATTAACAAACATTTGCTCCGACCAGGAATCGAACCCTGGGCCTCGTGTAGCAGACTAGTCGCGGATCTTCAAAGCATAGCCTAAATATAATTAATAATTATTTCCGCCTTCTATAATTATGGAAGGCGACCGTAATGTAGTGGCAGTGCAATGGTTACGCAAACCGAGAGCACGGGTTCAAAACCACTTGCCGGTACCAATGTATCTTTGATATATGACTTTGGTTGTCCTGTTTCCATGATACAACCACTTTAGTAGCTTATTATAGAAATGTTAATAAAATAAAACCTATTCTTTCAGATTCGGCATCTTAGCACTTGATGAACCGACGACCAATCTGGATCAAGATAACATAAAAAGTCTCTGCAGCACCCTAGGTGACATTGTGCAGGAGAGAATGAAGCAGAGGAACTTCATGTTCATAATAATTACCCATGACAGGGAGTTCATTGAGTCATTGGGTAATATTGATAAAGTCACCCATTTCTATGAGGTCTCCAGAAACAACGATGGCAAATCTAGAATTAAGAAAGTCAGATTTGTTTAGGTCACATTCCGTTTTTTATACATCGCATGTAGGTTATACATAACACACAAAGAAAGTAGCTTGTCTTCCGCTACGTACATAGTTCCGACTATCATTTTTTTTACATTGCTATGCCAAGCTACTATACGTACTTGCATCATAGAAACTGACGAATCAAAGATGGCGTCTCAGGCAACCGTAAGTTGAATCTGTTTTTTCTGTCGTCAGCGCTCTTGAACTTCCTATTGCATACCATGGGGCAAGACTTCAGAAATGTTCATAATATGGTTCCGTTTGGCTTCGACTTTAGAAATGTTCATAATACGGCCCCGTTTGGCCTTGACTTCAGAAATGTTCATTATACGGTCCCGTTTGGCTTCGACTTCAGCATGTCTTGACAAATTCTCGCTATAGTGACGTGTTCAATATCGCCTCGACATTCTCGGAACCATGTACGTAGGATTCATATTGGGCTATCAGGTTACATCATGATTTTGAAATATTCTTCCAAGGGTCTATGAGTTATTTAGGAGGCCCATGAACAAACTCATACCTCACTATATTTTTATTAAAGTTTTATTGTACTGTGTACAGAGGTGAACTTAAGGCGCTAGACATTGTTTGCGCAAATATATGAATCCTATAGTACTACTACTTTTATATGAAGCACCGGCAATATTCGTTTGCACAGAAAGCGCCGACTAACGCCTTTACTTGAAATGTAGCTTAATACCACTACCATATCTAACGAGCAGATAGTATAGATTTCACATTAAAAAATGCATGTGGCAGGGTAGTGGAGGCGTTATCCATGTAGCTTCACGGCATTTGATTTTCATCATCAGCCAGAAAACGTCCACGCTGAACATAGGCCCTTAGACCGCGTTCATCTAAATATAAAAGCGGTAGTACAACACTTTCATATTGATAAGTTGCTTTTTTGTGTTAATAGATTAAGCTGAAGTAGATCGTTAACGTATGGTACAAAGGCTGGTGCCTTGATTGATCATAATATTTATAAGTTTTATATTATTACAATAAAAATATATTTTATTTTCAATTATAGTATGTGATGTGAAATTAAAAACATTATTTCATATATTTATGACTTTTATTTAAATAATTTAATATTAAACCTAATTTATTAACAATTGAAATGTATCAATCATAATTGTTACACTTCAATTGGTGAAAGAATATTGTTTATTAAATTAAATTTCTAGGAAAGTCAGTATTAAGAACTTTGAAAAGACAGCACTCGGCCTGATGTTAAGCTGGGTATGATCCCGTTAATAGCAGTCTCATCTGCATTGCTGGCCTAGTGGAAACAGCTTTCAAGCTGATACTGAAACGCGACTGAGTGAATTCTCTATACTTAGAAGTAGTGGTATGATTTGCCTGCCCATGTGTTCTCCGCTCCCTATAGCCTCGGATCCTTCAAGCGACGCGTGAAGACTTCAGGCCGGCATAGTGAAGGCGACTGAGGAAGCTGTGAACTGTGGCGGCTTTTTTAGGCGTCGGCACTCTTGGACCTCGACCATGCTTACCAACAAGCTGGTCAAGGTCAGAATGTCGAGTAACAATAAAAAAAATTGGTAAACTGGGGAAAACGACAATCAAATCTCTGCCACTCTTTAAAAGTCAGACATTTTTTTATAAGACTACCTTTCTCTTATCCAGTAATAGTACTCAAAGGCTCACAAATCTCAACATGATTGATGCACAATATTTTACTCTCTTGCAATACTGACAATGTCACTCCGAGTTGCTCAGCAACCAAATTAGATGGGAACAATTGCGATAAACACTTGACAATGAAGGGCATGAAATCTTCAGTAAAACATGAACAAAACGATACAAAATTCTGTTTTTCTATATCAGAAAACGTTTGATGCTCCCGTTGATAAAATGACAGTAAATGCTGCACGGCACTATTGAAGGATTTCCTCAAGCAATTGTAGACTTCTTTTACAATATTCAAAGGCGCAGTTACTCTCAAAGAATTAAATATGGTTAATAAAGCATTACAATATTCCGCTAAAGGATAAAAGTCTAAGAGACTTTCTGGTGGTCCGCTGGATACCGCTGTACTCATTGGTCTTATAACGTTTTTTAGACTAAGTACTTTGTATGAACGCATTTGTGCTTCGAACTGATTATTAGCTTTCTCTAAACTAGTATAGAAATAAGTCAGTATGTTATTTCTAAATAAAGGCGTCAATGCACTTCTCATATCTGATCCAACTCTTCCAAATGACAAACATAAGTACATGCATTGGTTGAATAATGATTCGAAGCTGGATTCGTCTTCTTTCAATAAATCCTGGTTAAGCAATTTTGCTAACTCTTCAATCTAAAAAGAAAAATAACATGATTATTTTTTGTGTTATTGTGACTCGACATACGGTCTATGAATAGAAGTGACTGTTGCTACAGTTAAATCACTACAATCCACTAGGCCGGCCTAGTCTCTCGGTGATTGATCCCAGTTCCAACTAGGCCGGCATAGTAGATTCTACTGTTATTTATCTATATTCGAATGTTAAGGCGGGCACTGTGATATGTTAAGCCACAAAATACTGAAGTGACCCAGTTGCGTTTCGTCATACTATACGATTAAAATAAGAATAGGATCGGACATGCGCCATTTTGGATATGTAAGTACGGTATGGACAACAAACAGTATGGATATTTTATTTGAATAGGTAAGCAATAAAATAATAATTTTCATTGAAAATAAAATAAAGTTTATGTATTTTAAGTATGTATAATAGTATTAAATCGATATTTTTATTTGTATTATATTTAATTATAAATGTAGCTTCGATGGTTATTATTTTGTAATTATGATATAAATCATTGTGTACTACCTTTTATATAAATATTAAATCAGTTTCATTTTTCACCCAAAGGTTGCCTGGAAGAGATTACTGTTTAGTAATAAGGTCGCCTTTTGTGACACTATGCTTGTATATATTTAAGCTTTATTTTAAGTATGTTACATAATAAAGTATTATGTAAATAAAATATCAAATAAACCTATTTTGAATGCACTTTTTTTGTACTAATTCTGACTTGAGTGAATGACAAAATGGCGTATGCCCAATCCTATTGTTATTTTATCCGCATAGTACTGCTAAGCATCGTGCCTTTCTTACCTTAAGTTTCAACCAGCATGAGAGTGCACTGTTGCCATTGAGCTCGTCCTCCCTGCCTTTCGTGTCCTGTGCGTCAGACAGGAATATGGATTTATGTTGGGTGAGTACATTGAACAAATGTATACGATGCAACTCAACAACTCTTCTTAGGAGACGCTCCGATGCTGAAACAAAAGGCCTTTATACATTTCTATACTAAGCTACTAAAGTGCTTGTATCGTAGAAACAGGACAACCAAAGTACATATATCAAAGATCCATTGGTAGAGTCTGTCCAAGCCGAAATGACGCGCCCCTCTACTGCACACGTGCGACCACAAAATATGGATGCAACACACCGAAAATGCAATTGAAATTGGTCATTCAGTTGCTGGTTAGACACAAAAGGAGGAAGCACGCTGATGAAGTATAGTAATATAGTTAGTAATATTTGTATTCTCACATTTAAATAAATAAAGTGGAGGGGCGCGCCATTTATAGTTAGACAAGCTATACCGGTGAGTGGTTTTGAACCCGTGCACTCGGCTTGCGTAATCCTAGCACTGCCACTACACCACGGTCGCCTTAAGGTAATTTATTTTGATGACATGGGCGGCGAATTGATTTGCACATCACTTCGTTACACGTAAAGTTTCGGGTTCGTTTCCCGGTCGGAGAATAGATTCGTTTCATAGCTTTTGATTCTCATTTGCTTTAGCTTTGATATCATTGAATCAGTTTTTATTTGTTAATAAAAAAAACAGATATTTGCTCTAGTCAAAGAGTGGCGCCTAGTCTGCCAATCCGGGTAGTATAGTACAACCATGTATAAGTACAACTTGTAAGTATACAGACTGTGAAGTGACTTAGTCGCGTTTCAGGATCAGCTTGTAAGTTGCCAGTTTCAACTAGACCGGCACAGTGGATGTGACTGCTTCTTACAGTTATTTGACAGCAGTAGCATGGACCGCATTCCAGCTTAAAATCAGGCGGGGTGCTGTCATACCATCTCCATCCTATACCCTTGGATCCTTTAAGCGATGCGTGAAGAAGCACCTTTGGCCGGCATAGTGGCGGCGACTGGGTCGAGATCAGATGTCGCGTCACAAAAAAAAAACAATAAAAACACCCATACATTCAGTATTCTTAGCTTCCTCCAGAGCATTTTCGAACCATGCGTTTCTTGCTTTCAGAAAATGTAAATGCAATCCATCACTACTGCTTGTTGTTTTATTCATAGAACTATATTGCAGACCACCGCTAACATCATCCTCTGTTGATTTATACACTGTATTTGCGCGCCTCAAGTAACCCAATATCTAAAATCATAAATATGCCTTTAAATGAAATAAAAAATTGGCGACAGGCGTGGACGAACGGTTAAGCGATGGGTTTGTTGCGCGTAAAGTCCCGGGTTCGATTCCTGACCGGAGCAAATATTTGTTTCATAGCTTTTATTTGTAATATTTAATAATTATATTAAATATTGCAAATATTTGTTAAAAAAAAAAAAGAGGTGGATATTTGCTTCGGGTCTGGTTAACAAAGAGTAATAGGCAGTGGTACCCAGTCTGCCAAATCGGGGTAGTACCACCACTTACAAGTATACAGACCGTGAAGTGATTTGGTCACGCTTCAGGATCAGCTTGTAAGTTGCCGGTTCCATTTAGGCCGGCATAGTGGATGTGATTGCTTCTCACAGTTATTGAGTTGTAGTAGCAGTGACATTCATTCATGGACCACACTTCGGCTTAACATCAAGCTGTCATATGTCGAGTCACAATAAAAAAAATAAAAAATAACATACTAGGTACAGTCAGTAAAGTAATCAAATTTATAAATCGCTAAATTTGACATCACAATAGGGTTACAGTTAATCATAACAGCATTTTGAAAGTAATTGGTAAAAGATATTATTGTTTTATTACGTACAAGATGATAAGCAAGAGGAGGTCCAAGAATGACCCAGTTGCCGTCACTATGCCGGCCAAAGATGCTTTTTCACGTATCGCTTGAAGGATCCAAGGTTCTAGGATGGAGAGAACACATGGGCTAGCAAAGCATTCCACTTGTCGATTGTTTTACAAAGAAAAGACGCACTGAACTTTTTAGTTCGACTGCCGATTCGGTCGACAAAACCTGTGCGGGCGGGTATTACGGGTGTGAAAAGGCGAGGTAGGAACAAGGTTAAAGAGCTCCTCGGAACATTCTCCGTGGTATAGGCGATAGAGGACGCACAGAGCCGCCATGTCTGCGTAGCTCCAGGGTTCGTGTAACCTCTGCATCTCCTATAATTCAAACAGCTCGGCGCTGCAATGAATTTTGGATTGCGCTACAAAAATCAACTTGTGTATCAAGCGTAACGACAAAAATTATATTAATAACAATTTTGTGAGCATACCTGTAAGCATTGTGGTAAAGGCAAATCATATCTTAGTTGATTAAACAAATGATACAGTGTCTCAAACCATAAAGTCATAATTTCATTTGTTGTATTCTGTAAATAATTACATTATAAAATAATTATAATTAAATCTTGTTTGCATTTTGGTCAATTGCGACCAGGGATCGAACCCGGTGTCTGCTTTGAACACAGCACATTTGCAATCTCACCAATACTCTTTTAACTTTTCATTACCCAGCTCTTCCAACTGCTGTAGTTATTAAAAGTCAAATAAAAAAATGTCTGAATTGTTCTTTCATTTGTGAATTAGCACCAGCTAGTCCAGACGCCAAGTCTCAGTGGGAATGATATATATATTATATTCATATAATTCCCACCAAGAACTGGCCTGGCTCCTGGTGAAAAATATATGTTTTATAGTGTGTCGGCATAAATGTTATCAATATATATGTACTAAGGACTAGCTAGGCGGAGCGACGAACTTCGCAAAGTGGCTGGCAATACCTGGAGAGTCTGGAAGGGGTCTATATCCAGCAGTAGATGACTAGAGGACTGATGTTAGACTTTCCTGTTAGCTTGTGTTGTTGATGACTAACACTACTCCAAGATGACTAAGTGCTCACTTTTGAAATGTCATTCTAGTTTCACTAAAAGTGTTATTCTGATGGTGACTGCAGACTGCAATACTGGTTTGTATGAATCTGTATGGCGCGTCCGCAAACTGCAGTGTCGCCTTGAATGGAATCAATCTCATACAGATTCATACAAAACCTGTAGTGCGGTCTACAGTCATCATCGAAATCGCATTATAAGATGCACAAATGAGCTTAAAATGTGTTCAACTTACTTGTACAATAGGAATATCCCTATATCTCTTAGACAAATTCCTGACAAATGTAAATATGTCTAAAGCACTTTCATAGTCTTCCATATTGAGTGCTTCCCTCATTAAAGATGGCAATTCCAATAATTCTAACAATTTATCACTCTGATTTTTTATATTGCTGTAGCGACTGAAAGAAAATAGTGTTACAAGTATACAGACAGTGAAGTGATTAGGTCGCGTTTCGGGATCAGCTTGTAAGTTGCCGATTCCAACTAGGCCGGCATAGTGGATGTGACTGCTACTCGCAGTTATTGAATTGCAGTAGCAGTGACATCCATTCATGGACCACACTCCAGCTTAACATTAAGTGGGGTGCTGTCATATTATGTCGAGTCACAATAAAAAAAACAGTTTTAATTGCATACACCTTTATCACAATACATTTTGGAAGTGTACTACAGACTGAGTAACATCACTTGCTTTACTTATTTAATGTGACTCAACATATGACAGTTAACCACCATATACAAGTAATATGCCATATAACTGCCTAACAATAAACTGGTTTGAACTATTATATACTTAAATAATTTTAGATCAAACACCAAATTTATTTAGTTATGTTAGACATCTGAAATTCTATAGCAAACCATACTGTGTATTGGGCAATTTATCGGACCGAAGTGTCAACTCGGTTTGAAGGGAACTCATCAATTCGGTTTGCGAATCGGGTTATCCATATTTTTAAAACAACAACTCGGTTCAAAAAATTCGAGATCATCCCATCTTTAACTGCTACTAGCAGCAGTAACATAGTTGCCGCATAGTTGAAACTGGCAAATTACAAGCTGACTCCAAAACGAGACTAAGTCACTTCAAGGTCTGTATACTTGTAAGTGGAACAATTGTGCACCTCTTTTTATATTAATATTTGTAATTTTTAATCTAATATTATATATTACAATGCTATAATATTTACCCTGACTGGGAATCGAACCCAGGGCTTTATGCATAACAAACTGGCGTGCTAACCAATGCCTTTTGCCATTTTTGAATCAACCTGAAGTTTACCCATTATGCTAACATAGTGGATGTTACTACTTGCAGTTAATAAACTATTCTAACCTAACAGTCACCTCCATTTATAGACCACACTTTATTTTAACATTAGGTGAGTGTGTAAATAAAATGTTTTTGCTAATCTATATGTTGTTAATATTCTAATTATATTATTAGTCATTAGTATATATGTAATTAATAATTTTAATTAGATCTTAATATTAATCAATCAAATTGTCACGCCTTTCTCCCAAAGGGATAGGTAGAGACAAGAAAACTGGAACAAGCACCGCATTATCTAAATATCAATCAATCAATCAAATTGTCACGTCTTTTTCCCACAGGGGTAGGCAGAGAGAAATATAACAAAGAATATTATTTTATACCTTTTTTCTTTGACAATATTTCCAGCCATTTGTGAGAAATTTTCACATTCCTTTATGAAACTTGGCATAGTTTCTTCAAATTTGGTCAGGGATTCCTTTGAACGTCCCAAATCTTTCATTATTGTCCGAGATATATCAGCAGTCTCCACAAATGTTTTATAATTTGTGAATGCTAACTCTTGCGTCTGTTCGGTGATCAATTTCATATTATCTTGAAGTTTATCTGGCTCTTTGCATATATCATTCCATTTCATTGAGCCTAATTTTTTTACATATTCAGCAATATCACGGTAATTTTCACCATCTACAAGAATACAATCATAATTGATATTATTAACCCATTTAATTGTTCTATCTGATGTGCAGGGGTCCCCATCTATTATCATAAACTATTACTATTACCTTTATAAAATAGAAAGATATCCTAAACAATTCAGACCTTCATTCTATAGGAAAAGAAAGGTTATCAGAAATCTATTTTAACGAATTTTGCCGTGTTTGTATATAATCAGAAGTTTTAATAGAAAACATTTACCTGTATCAGGAAGGATCAGCTGACAAAGTTCCTTAAATTCAGCCATTTCTAATAAAGTCACGACACGCAATATAATAAAAATGAAACTAGAGTTCAATATTTACTATATTTTATAGCTAAAAAGCTTTGAGAAGTATTACCTTTTCATATTATTTAGGGAAATAAAGTAATAACAAACCACGAATACGAAAATTCGACAACAATTTGACAATGACAGTCAGGCTATTCCACAGATAACTGGGCTATTCTGACTGAGGTCAAACCGATTCTATACCTAATTTTACCCTACCACTTGAACTCAAAATATAATTATTAACATTTTTTAATAGACTTTATAATATGATAAAATTAAGCCGCTTTGATCTTACATAAAATAAGTTAATAAAATTAAAGCATCATTTTCTTACGAATCAAATAGTACGTTTCGGAACACACAAATGTAAATGGACGATAGCCATTTGTCTTATAACTTATAACCAAACAATTAAAAATTCTCTTAATATTTTTACATATCGTGCTTATAAAATATAATTTATTAATATATTTTTATAGTGCATTTAAAATTTTTCAATATTTTTGATGTACGTCGGTGATGTTTGGTGTTTTCGTTTTCATCCATCTTGTACGGGCGATTGCGTCATGTAAACGTATAGATATATGATATTGCGTCCTACGTTCTACAGAATCGGTGAGTTTTCTAATTACAGATGTACTTTTCTTTCAAATATGTATTAAATTTTGCTTGGATTTTATATGTATATTTCTTGCATCTTAACCTTATCATTTGACAAGGATAACCTACAATACGCATTTTTTCCTCTTGACACCATTTTTCTTTGTAATTTCCGTCTATAAAATTAGACATTTATCACTTTCCACGATGCTATAATACAACAGTATTATAAGATTTATCATAACGGACGTATAGAATTATTTTGTATTACGCCGTTAAATAAGGTTATGTTGATGTTTGTTTACAAAATCAATATCGATACTTTCTATATGTATAAAGTGAAGTTGTTGAATCTTAAAAATTTACTCGCTATTGCCATTGCCAAAAATTTACTCGAATACCCCAATTACTCGACCTAAAATGGTATATATAATGTTAAAAATACTTATTTAACAAATACTTAGAGATTAATTTTAAATATTTAACTTTAAATGCCCATGTGTCTAAAGGCATGCTGTGAAGGTCATTGAACAATAACTAGTTTTTAGTTTGTTTCAGAATAACAATGAATCTGTTATAAATATAAAAATACATGAGCAATATGGAGGAAACATTTGGCATCTGGGAGGATGACAGGGTAAATTTGGATTTTTATTAAAATTTATAACTGTGGATGAAATTCCCTATCCAGTGCCTAAATACTTAATTATAGGAGTGTCCTTGGGATAATTTCTGTTTCATATTATCACTGAATAAATTAAATAAATATATATTAAACAGCTGAATCATCATAACATACTGGGTGTTTTTTATTTATCAGTTATTTATTTTTCACATGTTTTTATCAAGTTGCATTGCATGTGAGTAACATGGGTTCAAGGACCATGAATACTTTATAGAAGGTTGTGCCTGCACTTTGCTACAAGGGAAGGTCCAAGAGCAGCAACAAATGAAAAAGTTTCATAATATGCTTGTCTCAGCCGCCGGCCAAAGGAGTTTCTTCATGCTTTTTCTAATTTCCAGGATTCCTCTGTCTAATTACAACCAGTATACTATGAAAAATATATCAATTGAATTTTGTCAGTTTCATATATTAAGGTATTATGCAAGTAAATTTGACCTAAAACTTGCTTGCAACTAATGTCAAACCTAGATGTCTGGAGTTTTATACTTTGCATTAATAATTGATGAGCTTTTAGCCGGGTTGTTATAAAATTCCTGAAGTATGTAATGATAATGTGGTTTGAAATAAACCAAAAATACAGTTTTAAAAAAATAGACTTACGATTCTTTACCTTACAGCTACCACAGTAGATGTACTTTTTTAAATAATTAAACACAATTTGGTAAAAAAAAAAGTTTTCAATTCTGCCCATTTGTGGTTCATGATACTTTTTTGGGTTCCGTAGTAAAACACGGAACCCCTATAAATTCGTCAAGTCTGTCTGTCTGTCCATCCGTATGTCACAGGCACTTTTCCGAAACTATAAGAGCTATACTGTTGTTTGTATTATTTCAGCATGACACTCCAAATGAAGTGGTTATTGGCCTTGATTCATCACACGGGAGCACTTATAGTGCTATGGTTAGTATTAATTTTATTATAACATTCCAAAATTAAACCATACTCCTGCAGATTGAACCTTGATCGTTTTGGCAACTTTCTTTAAAAAGCTGAGTTCTTATAACCATTATAAGTCTGTATGAAGAGAAGAGACCATAGTTTTTTTTTATTGTGACTCGACATATGACAGCACCCCACTTGATGTTAAGCTGGACCAAGAATTGATGCCAATGCAACTACAATTCAATAAGTGTGAGGAGCAATCAAATCTACTATGTCGGCCTAGTTGGAACCAGCAACTTACAAGCTGATCCCGAAACGCGACCAAATCACTTCACAGTCTGTATACTTGTAGCTCATGTGATTCTTTTTTATTATCATTGCACAACATTTGTCATTTATGAATTTACCGTTTCCGTATAAATGGTTTTTGATAAAGATAATGTATGTGTGCGATTTAATAACTTTTTGCATTTGTTACATTGTGTATGTTTATTCTATAACAGTAGTAAACAGTTTCCTTTGATAAAGGACATGGGAAATAGTGATTTTCATGTTTGTAAAAAACATAGTAAAGACACAAACGAGGACAGCTTCTGTATATGTGAGTAGTGGCGACGTGGGCTACCGCACACGGTACAAGGGGCCTCGCGCCTCAAAAAATGTTATTACACTTTATTAAGCGGCAGCGTGACGGCGCTAAAACGGCCGCGCGGGCCCCTATTTTCGACTTCCGTTTAAATTATAAATAATGGAGTTACGATTTCGGGAGTCGAGACTAATTTTTACGAAATTTTCTCCTCTTTAAGGATCTTTTTTAAAATTAAAGGTTTCTCAAATGGTTTATGAGTTATGACTCATAAATGGAGTCCCCTTTTTTTATTTTGTTTTTTGGCAGTGTTAATTGTTTTTTTTTATATTATTTTTGTAAAATCCGTCTTCAGGTCGCCACAGGGCCTGGCGAAATCTGTCTTGCCCACATCAAATTTAGGTCATGCCCCGCCACTGTATGTGAGGATGGAATAATGGCCTATCCCCCACATTACTTGACCCCAGTACAACTCTTATGCTCGTAGGCAGTCTCCTGATCACAATATTTTAATTAAGTATCATTATAAAGGGTGCCGACAACATGATCGCAGTGACAGATCAAATAGCTGCTGAGAATTTGATGTACTTATCTCAAGATGTAGTCTACACAGACGCATCCACATTAGATAATGAGGAATATGTTACTGAGGAAATTATTACTGATGACTGGACTCCAGGTGGACAAGAACGGTAAGTTTAACTTCTACTTGATATAGAATTCTTTCTATAGTTTATTTTGATCGGCATATCAGCAGTTACAACATAGCTTAAGAACTGGGAATTGACCACAAAACAGTTTTGACCCATTTGAAAAATACTGGGTACTTCAAAAGCTTTCCAACATAAGTTCTAACATATTTCCAAGATCCTATCATTAGGATATGACTAAGTACTACAAATCTATTGCCATATTTTATTCTCTTCATAAGTTGATTTTTTTTTAATTTATTGAGAAGCTACCTCATACCTTGTTTCGCCTAATGGTAAGCAATAAATCTGATGTGGATGGATGCGTTAAACGAGCCAGACCCAGGAGGGTGTTTTCAAACCAAATCGGAGACATCCTTAAGAAAGTTGGGTTGTCTAGTGCCCATAACCATAGAGCTTGTATAAAGAGAATTGTGGATCTGAGAGAAGCGAGGGAGTTGTGTCGGGATTGTGGCAAGTGGCGCTCTATCGTCTCTACTTATCCCTGTGGGAAAAACGTACCAATTTGAATTGAAAAAACTAATTTTAGATTTTAATTTCAGGGTAGAAGTTCCTTTGGAGCATTTAACAAATCCTATGCCATCTGTTAAACAAGAAAATGATTGCGATGTACCACTGCCAACTATTCAGGTAAGATCAATAAAGCTTCACAGTCAGACAGGCATCAGTGCCGTAACATATTCAAATGACACATAGAGTACTGTGTGAAATCATAAAACATTGTAATAAATTTATATTGTATAAATTAGCAATTTAAACTGAATTGAACTAGCGCCGATTCTCTTAATGAATTATGGCGTCTAAAAAGCAGTGGAGTTGCGTTGCAAATCTTCGTAACCAATCAGTGAATAACAAATATTTACGTAAACTACGTTGATTGGTCAGTTGCGACCGCGGCGCAATTTCACTGCAAATGTCTTCTAATAGCAAGCCACTGCATTGCTAAAACATATGATAGTTGTTTACCTACGATAGTGCCAAGTATCATCGTCATATTTTTTTTATTGTGACTCGACATATGACAGCACCCCGCTTGATGTTAAGCTGGAGTGTGGTCCATGAATGAATGTCACTGCTACTACAATTTAATAACTGAGTAGCAGTCACATCCACTATGCCGGCCTAGTTAGAACCGGCAACTTACAAGCTGATTCAGAAACGCGATCAATTCACTTCACGGTCTGTATACTTGTAAGTGGTGGTACTACCCCGGATTGGCAGACTGGGTACCACTGCTACCACTCTTTATTATTATTGGATAGTACAAATGTCACGTTAAAAAAGCAGTGCAAATTCGTTGCCGCGTCATTTCGCTGTCATGTATTAAGGGAATCGAAGACCTGATTGATTGGGAGTCATGGCCAGTCTGACGGACAGCGATGACTCAAAAATTTTTCAACGAGAATGAACTATATTGACTATAACATTGGAAATTAAAATATGCCAAAATTTAATGAAAATATAATAATAATATTTAATAGTAACATTAAAAATTAAAATGTACTAATTACACCTCTATTCTGATAATATTAAAAACCTTAAAAAAATATATAAAAAATTAACTAAAATGCATTATTACAAGGAGTCCCCTTAGGCAAGGTTCCGAAGATACTGGCAGCGTTCCCCCTTTGAATAGCTAGACTAAATAATAATTATAATTTATTTCAGGATGAATACACAGCAATGCGTCCATTTCCATGTGACTTTTGTTCGCGTCGATTCCGTAAGAAGGCATCGCTCATGAATCACATGGTAGCACACCAGAAAGACAGACCTCATGCGTGCAATTTGTGCGGAGTGCGTTATGTACGCAAAAATGATCTCATGCTGCATCTAAAAGTACACGCCTATGTTCCAGACGATAACGAGTATGGTAAGTTTGCTTTTACCAATTTATTTGATGTTAAAACTTCTATCGATGCGTCTTAAAAGTGACTAGATTTATTCGGATGAATTTGGCATTCAGTATAAGCTATATTTATTTATTTATTTAGGTATAACAACAAATTACAAGTTAGACTTATACTAGAATTTTAGGTTTTACATTAATAATCATAAACTTGTAATCCTATTACAGTTATATACCACCATCAGTAAAAAAAAAACATAAAACATTTAAAGATAAAAACATAAAATAAAAAGTTAAAACACATGATTAAAAATTAAAACATAAAATCAATAATTAAAATATAGTCACAATTTAGAAAATTAATTGTTCATTACTAATTTTTTTATGGCCCTACTACACTGCGTGAAAATATCACAGTTGTCAGAAACATTAGATGATTTTTTACAGGATTATAGCCTTACTTTCCATATTTTGAAAAGCGTTAGAATTTAATAAATTAAATAATTATCTAATGTATATATTTTTGAAATTTCGTAAATAAAAGTTTTCAAAATTAATAAAAGCATGGTTACCGTACGCTGTAAGCAAAGCGTTGCGATGATCTTAAATCAGCGGAATTCGATTATTCGATACATACACAGCAAATAATAATTTCAATAAAAAATTATAATAATTAATAATCAATAATTACAAATCTTAGTACAAATTATACTCACATACTAAATAAAACTCTTCCATTTTCTTTTCTTCTACTTTCACCTAAAGAGTGAATAATTAACACTAATAATCCATGCCTGCCTATCCCTGTGGGACCAAGGCGTAGCAATTGTTTTAACACACTATTTACATAAAACTACTTCTAAAACAATAATTATAAAACACTAAAGATATGGATTTTGTATCGTCTGTCAACCACAAAGACACGACGCCATATTAACAGTTCAGCTTTGAACTGTCACAATTATAGTTTGATCATTTTTCACACCTAAACTATGCAAAATAAAGGATATATTCCACTTACATTATAATCTTCGTACATCAAACTATTTTAAAATGTATATGCAACTGTTAATACAATTAAGCCCAAGACCCCATACAAAATGAATGATGTTCTTTAATCCTGTATATTGTCTGCTTATCTAGATTCCGTTTAGTTCTTAGCATCTGTCAAGTAGAGGTCAGATGTCGCGTCACAATAATAAAAAAAAAAATTTACCCAGATGTTTATCAGCATATTTTTTTATTTTATTTTAGCTGATGAACTAATTGATAATGATGAACAATTTGTAAGACAAAAGAAGAAACGTGGTAGACGGAGAAAACAACCTCCGCCCAGGGAAGAAGAAGATGTAAGTTAATATATATAATTATAATAAACTTATTCATCATAGTGGCAACGACTGAGGCATTATTTCAGCCGTCGTCGACGCTTTTGGACTGACGACTGAAATGTCTATCCCCATATAGAATAAAATAAATTTTATGCGGCTTATTATTGCGTATATTTTAATTTAATAACCAAAAATAAACGCGATACTAAGCTGCTTAAAATTTATTTATTTTATTATTCAATGTTCGCGCAACATCTAAGAAAATACTACTGTCTATTGTGGCACGACATCTTATGTCCGCACAAGATGTTGAGCTGTGTAGTGGTAGTGCATTGGTTACGCAAACCGAAAGCACGGGTTCAAAATCACTTACGCAGTGTTCAGCATCAGTCGCATTCGCTTCGCCGGCCTGGTTGAATGGGATAACTTTAATATTTATAGTAAGAACGTGAAAAGACTTAGTGGCATTTCGGCATTGTTGCCAGTTTAACGAGGCCGGCATAATGGATGTGACTGTAGTAGCAGTCACCAGCATATATGGACCGCACTCCAGCTTGACATCAAGCGAGGTGCTGTCATATGACGAGTCACAAAGAAAATTAAAAAAATTTATGCCTCTTACTATCGCGTTTATTTTTGGTTATTAATTATACAATTTTTTGTTATTTCGTGGTGTCGAAAGCTTTTTGGTTATTGATTTTAATAAAAATGTAAAATCAGCAAACAAAAATAAACGCGATAGTAAGCCGCATTTATTTGTTTAATACATTTATCAATGTTTGCGTGAAATGTAATAAAATAGTTTGTTTTGTTATTTTAGGATGACACGTGGGAGAACATGACATCTGCCCGCACCCAGCAATGGTCACGGCATGGTCGTGCACCTCCTAGGACACCACCAACGCCACCATCACCTGCATCACCCCCATCACCAGCGTCACCAAATTCTGTTGCCTCCGCCGCCACACCTCCCACACCCCCGCCACCTGCTGACCCCAGAAAACCATTTGAGTGCTCACACTGTGGTATTGGCTTTGCAAGGGAGAAAGCGCTCAAATCACATTCTAGGGTAAGACATTGTATAATTTTTGTATTCTATTATTAAAGTGGTTAAATATCCGTGGTCGTAGAAATCTAAGAATTCTTGCGTTACTATTTTCTATCCTCAATAAACCCTTTAAACCAGGGGTCACCAATTAGTTTCATTTGGGGTCCGTTTTTAAAAATCTGACTGTCACTGTCCGTTTGGTAGACGATAAGAAGTTAGCCATACCTACCCTCCTCCTATTATATATCATCACGGTAATTTATATATATACATATGTGTGTGTGTGTGTGTGTGTGTCAATAATTTTATTTTATTAAATAGTAAACAAATGTAATGTAAACAAAACATAATGTCAGTTATAAATACTAATGTGAAAAATGAAATTTTTTGCTTTGAACTATATGTCTAAAATGTGAAAAATGACATTTTTTGATTTGAACTATATGTCTGAAGTTTGGAGTAAAGTTGGTGATATACAATATATATCAGAAATTGTGCAATTTACTTAAGGTCCGCACAAAATAGGTCGGCGGTCCGGAAACGGACCGCGGTCCGCCATTTGGTGATCCCTGCTTTAAACCTAATTATCTTAAATGCAAGTTAGCTATATCTTTGTCCTTTCCATGACAGGATTCTTCGTTCGTCACAGAATTCTCTTCTTTCTATACCTTCACATAGCTCAGGCTTTGTCAATAAATTTATGGAACAAACTACCTCTAAAACTCAAAAAGACTAACTTTCAAAAAACATTTTAACATTAGGCGAGTTGTCATACTTGAGCCACAATAAAAAACCATTACATTTTTAGATTCACGGTGGGGATTCCCCATTGGAATGCAATGTCTGTTCGGAGTTATGTTGGTCGCGTGAAGCTTTGGTATCACATACGAGACTTAGACACCCTCACATATCTAAGCCTGTTCTCAAACGCCAACCGTCATTTACTGAAGAAAATTCAGGTATGTGCGTCGTAATCTACACGTTTTTTCCAGTTTGATTACCCACTGAAGTAATTCAAACGTTTTAAGATCAGGGGGCAGACCGCGCAAATTCAATGGGATTGAAAAAATTCATTCCCATTTGTCAAAAAGTTATGCGGTCGCTGTGTCAAAACAACGTTACACTAAGTGTCAAAAACACCGTTATTTATTCATACTATGAGTTTAAATGAGCTTAAACTGTTAATAAAAATGAACATCGATTCTTAGTGAGTTGCGCGGTCGCAAATTTTATAATTTTAAAGCTCATGAAGGAGATAAACTGTCTAAACGAAGCTCATTCATTTTCATTGTAGTTACGCTTTCGGCCCGCAGTTTAAATTTGTCTAGGCCGCCATTTAATTTAACGCTTTTTAGGATGGGCAAACACTCTCTCCCTTTCATCCTTATATAATCTGCTGTGACTAATTTTATTGTAAATATTATCTAAATCTTTTTAGTTTGTTTAATTTTATAAACCCACAGTTTCCTTTAAATTATTTAATGCTATTCTTCTTTGGTTGCCTAGAAGAGGTCGCCGTTTTGTTTGTAAGGCCGCTATTCGTTTGTAATGCCACCATTTTGTTGGTAATGCCGCCATTTTGTTCGTATTGCCACCATTCTGTTGGTAATGCCGCCATTTTGTTCGTATTTCCACCATTCTGTTGGTAATGCCGCCATTTTGGTGTAATAGAAATTGCACTATACAGTTTGTTTTCTTTATATTTGGTTTATTCACGAATTATTTTTAAATAGGTGACGATATGGATTTCACACTATCGCCTAGGCACCAGGATAGTGGGAGCGATCGTTTCGTCTATGACAATGTGAAAGGACCTGAGCTTTACTGCCAGGACTGCGGGGTGGCTTTCCAAAGAGCTGACCTTCTACGGAGACACGTAGCTGCAGCGCATAGGTCAGTAATCATTTTATAGCATTTGACATTAATTATGCATATTTGTGCTAAGTTATTTATTTATTTTAAAAAGACGTAACGCCTAAACTTAAAACTAAACCAAGGTGAAGTCCAAGAGCGCCGACGATTGAAAAATCCTATTTAGTTTACGGTTGCCTCAGTTGATGTCACTGTGCCGGTTTCTACTTAAATATGCGCTTAGAGTTATTATAATTATTAAATACTACATTGATACTCGCACTGGTCGGGGAACGCATTCGCATTTTGTCGACCGAATCGGCAGTCGAACTAAAAAGTTCAGTGCGTCTTTTCTTTGTAGAACAATTGACAAGTGGAATGCTTTGCCAGCCCATGTGTTATCTCCCTCCAGGATCCAAGTTATACTTTGGATCCTTCAAGCGATGCGTGAAAAAGCCCCTTTGGCCGGCATAGTGACGGCGAATGAGGCAGCCATGAACTAACTCGGTTGTTTCAGTCGTCGTCACTCTTGGATCTTTTGCTTATCATCAGGCGGGTCGAGATAAAATATCCCAATAAAAAAAATGTATTGAATTTATTTTGTTCATTGCATGTAAGAAACACTCCTGCCAAAAGTTAACTGGTAGATAAGGACTAAAGGCATTAAGTTCGCCTTTTGGTAAACTTGTTTTTTACCTGCATGTTGGTATGCGAGAGGAGGCCCAAGAGCGGTTGATGACTGAAAGCACCAACTCAGTCACGGGTGTCTCAGTCGCCTTCACTATGCCGGCTACCTACTAGTTATTTGTGCAATACAATAGCAATTGATTTATTTTCAATCAATCATCTAAATTGTCATGCCTCATTCCTACAAGGGTAGACAGAGACAACTGAGCTCTTTCTTCTACTTCTGGAGTAAATTTCTCAGGTATTAAAATTTTAAGAGTGGTAGGCAGTAGTGCCCAGTTTGGAGATCCGGTGTGGTACTACCACTTACAAGTATACAAACCGTGATCGCGTTTCAGTATCAGCTTGTAAGTTGTCGGTCTTAACTAGGCCGGCATAGTGGATGCGGATGCGACTACTACTTGCGGTTATCTAACTGTAGTAGAAGTCGCCTCCATTCACAGTACGCACTCCAACTTAACATTAGATGGGATGCTGTAATATGTTAAGCCACAATAACAAAGAGTGGTAGGCAGTGGTGCTGATCCGGGGCAGTACAACCACAACCACAAGTATATAGACCGTGAAGTGATGAAGTCGCGTTTCGGGATTAGCTTGTAAGTTGCCTGTTCCAACTAGGCCGGCGTAGTGGATGTGACTGCTGCTTACAATTATTGAATTGTTTAAATTGTAGTAGCAGTGACATCCATTCATGGACCACACTCCAGCTTAACATCAAGCGTATGCTGTCATATGTCGAGTCACAATTATATAAAAAAATAGTTTTAATATATAATGAGGCTAAGTTAAATGAATGTCTAGTCACAAGCGGCTGGACAGTGAGGCGGCAAGTGAAGGCGCATACACTGAGCACACTTGCGACGTATGCGGAGAGACATGCACTGACGCTCTGCAGCTACTGGCACACGCCGAAGGCCATGCAAGGACCTCTATGCCAAGGTAGAATGTCCACATATACACATGCAATATACAACACCTCCCCCCACACCTATTTTGTATTATAGCAGCCACAGTACAGTAAAATAGTAATCGCCACAGTTATTATACCGCCGCGGAAAACCGAGCACAAAACGGAGCGGTCTTTTTTGCATAAACAATTTTGCTAATCTGTGTGTATTTAATAAGGCCTATAAGTATTAAATAAATCCTATAAGTGTATTTCATGAGGCCTGTAAGTGTATTCAATAAAGCTTTTAAGTGTATTTGAGGATTTAATAAGGCCTATTAGTATTTAATAAGGCCAATGGTCACTTGTGGAGTGGGTAAATGAAACTGGCGCGCAGTGTGACCGCCAGCTCGTCGCCCGCTGTCTAGGGACGCTTTTTGCAAATTAACTTATAATTTATTAGTACCTAGGTAAAGTAGAAATATCGTAAGTTAAATTTTATTGCAGATATAAGAAAATGGGACGTGGTAAAATTGCTGCGTCATCAGGTGCAAGACAATTCCCTTGTAAAGAATGTGGTGAGTAATTCTAAATTATAATTGACAGACGCTTGGTTCAATCCCAGTCTTAGCTGATCGATGATTTCCATGCGTGAATTTATTTATCCAATCGATCAATTAGATTGTCTTGCCTTTTTCCTACGGAGCTCTACTTACCACTATTCTGACCCCTCTCTTTTTCTTCAGTATAGAATAAATATAGAATAAAACGGATTATTCTCCATAGATCCAATGACCAGAACCATATTGGTTCCAAAAGGAATGTTTTTTTCTCCTTAGAGCCAATCCTGATTGTTTTGATGTTATGATAATTTATTATCTCTGTAGATTCGTCATATCAAAAAGACTGTCTTTATAGAACATTTTCTATTGATTGATATCTGAATCTAGAAAAAATAAGATATAATCAAATATGGCTCTAAAGAGAATAAAACATTCCCTTTGGTACCCATAGCGATCTGGTCTTTGGATATATAAAGAATGATCCAAAAATACTTTTTTTTTATTGTGACTCGACATCTGACCTCGTCCTGCCTGATGATAAGCAAGAGGAAGTCCAAGAGTGACGACGACTGAGAAAACCGAGTTTGTTCACGGCTGCCTCAACCGCCGTCACTATGCCGGCCAAATCACTATAAAGGCACACCACAAAAGAGCGCTACTTGCCACGATCCTAATAAAACTCCCTCACATCCAGTCTTAGTTTGAAGTATACTCTAAAATTAGGAATAAATTGAGTATAATAATGTGTAGGTAAGGTGTTTGGGTCTCGGAGCTCACAACAGATCCACGTGCGGATTCACACAGGCGAGCGTCCATATGCGTGCCGATTCTGCTGGAAGGCATTCGCAGATGGTGGAACATTGAGAAAACATGAACGTATACATACTGGTAAGTTACTTATTTTATTAGGGCTCAACTACTATGCAGGCCTTATTGAAATCGGCGAATTCATTCCGACCCGAATCCGAAACGCGGCTGAGCCACCCGACGATCTTGAAAGTTCTGGTGGAGCGTCAGTCTGGGCAAATAAAAAGTCTCATTTCAACTTTCGAGTTAAGGCGCTCGGTTGAAACATTTTTAAATGATACATGCACTTTAGTAGTCTAGTATAGATATGTAATTTGATAAAAATATATGAATACTTTTTGTTAAGGTGAGAAACCGTATGCGTGTGCCGTATGTCCCCGTGCGTTTAATCAGCGTGTCGTCTTACGTGAGCACGTGCGGTCGCATCACTCCGCGCCTGATTATAGGATAGCTAATGGTAAGTGATAGTTGTAAGTAATCTTCCATAAGTATGACATATGACAGTACATCAACTGGTCTTATAGGATAGCTAATAGTAAGTGACAGTTGTAAGTAATCTTCCATTAGTATGACATATGACAGTACATCAACTGGTCTTATAGGATAGCTAATGGTAAGTGACAGTTGTAAGTAATTTTCCATTAGTATGACATATGACAGCACATCAACTGGTCTTATAGGATAGCTAATGGTAAGTGACAGTTGTAAGTAATCTTCTATTAGTATGACATATGACAGCACATCAACTGGTCTTATAGGATAGCTAATGGTAAGTGACAGTTGTAAGTAATCTTCCATTAGTATGACATATGACAGCACATCAACTGGTCTTATAGGATAGCTAATGGTAAGTGACAGTTGTAAGTAATCTTCTATTAGTATGACATATGACAGCACATCAACTGGTCTTATAGGATAGCTAATGGTAAGTGACAGTTGTAAGTAATCTTCTATTAGTATGACATATGACAGCACATCAACTGGTCTTATAGGATAGCTAATGGTAAGTGACAGTTGTAAGTAATCTTCTATTAGTATGACATATGACAGCACATCAACTGGTCTTATAGGATAGCTAATGGTAAGTGACAGTTGTAAGTAATCTTCTATTAGTATGACATATGACAGCACATCAACTGGTCTTATAGGATAGCTAATGGTAAGTGACAGTTGTAAGTAATCTTCTATTAGTATGACATATGACAGCACATCAACTGGTCTTATAGGATAGCTAATGGTAAGTGACAGTTGTAAGTAATCTTCTATTAGTATGACATATGACAGCACATCAACTGGTCTTATAGGATAGCTAATGGTAAGTGACAGTTGTAAGTAATCTTCTATTAGTATGACATATGACAGCACATCAACTGGTCTTATAGGATAGCTAATGGTAAGTGACAGTTGTAAGTAATCTTCTATTAGTATGACATATGACAGCACATCAACTGGTCTTATAGGATAGCTAATGGTAAGTGACAGTTGTAAGTAATCTTCCATTAGTATGACATATGACAGCACATCAACTGGTCTTATAGGATAGCTAATGGTAAGTGACAGTTGTAAGTAATCTTCTATTAGTATGACATATGACAGCACATCAACTGGTCTTATAGGATAGCTAATGGTAAGTGACAGTTGTAAGTAATCTTCCATTAGTATGACATATGACAGCACATCAACTGGTCTTATAGGATAGCTAATGGTAAGTGACAGTTGTAAGTAATCTTCTATTAGTATGACATATGACAGCACATCAACTGGTCTTATAGGATAGCTAATGGTAAGTGACAGTTGTAAGTAATCTTCTATTAGTATGACATATGACAGCACATCAACTGGTCTTATAGGATAGCTAATGGTAAGTGACAGTTGTAAGTAATCTTCTATTAGTATGACATATGACAGCACATCAACTGGTCTTATAGGATAGCTAATGGTAAGTGACAGTTGTAAGTAATCTTCTATTAGTATGACATATGACAGCACATCAACTGGTCTTATAGGATAGCTAATGGTAAGTGACAGTTGTAAGTAATCTTCTATTAGTATGACATATGACAGCACATCAACTGGTCTTATAGGATAGCTAATGGTAAGTGACAGTTGTAAGTAATCTTCCATTAGTATGACATATGACAGCACATCAACTGGTGTTACGCACGAGTACGGTCTATGAATGCAAGTAGCAGTCGCTCCCACCATGTAAGTCTAGTTGGAACCAGCAACTTTCAAGCTGATTCCAAAAAGAGACCAAGTCCATTCATAGTCTTTTAAAAATATCTTTCACTTGAAAGAAAAATTGAATGTTGTCTTATAAGTTTTGTAGTCAATTCCTTTTTAATTGTCATAGTAATATTTGCATACTCAGGTGGTCCGGCATTCATATGTGCTGTGTGCGGGCGGGCACTTGTCACAAGCACTGAATTAGTACATCATTTGATACAGCATTGTGACGCTAACACCGCAATGAAAAGAAAACCTCAGGTGAGTCGCTACATTTGGACCAGTTTGAAACAGTTTATTTATTACACTTTATGCTTATACATTATGTGGACGAAAGCGTCCGTGAACGGTTATTTCATCCACTTCTACATTAGATAAGTTGGAAAGAATCGAATTAAAATACGAAGATTTAAACTAATTTATAAATCTGTTCCTTATAATTAGTGGTTTAAATTGACCATCAAATCTCATAAAATTGTCTGAAAAGTTTTTCTTGTCACTCGAATCTTATCTAGACTTCTACTATCAGGCGTGAAATGTAGTATGTAGAAGAAATATTTTTTTTTCGATTTATAATTTACAAGTACAAAAAAACATATACGATCGTCGCATATAGAATCGCTTGTAGGTACTTTTTTATTTTGATTAATATTAATAGATAGTTGTGTAGTAAAACTTATAACTTATTCATTCGATAATATTAATGACTGCTTGAAAAACACCAATTTGCTCCTTCAAACGTAGTTATTAATTTATACGAATCTTCATGCGCTCATACGTCATAGCGTGCCACTTGGTATAATTGGTGTATTGTAATGTACAGAGTGGTCCACGCAAATATAAGCGACGGAGAACACAATACAAAGCAGAGTCCCCATCGTCACCCAACCATTGGAGAGAGGACAGCACGTCGCCGTCACCCAAGCCACGGAGACGTTTGAAAGCAGCACAGGCCTCAGTGTCTAGACCAAAAATGATACACACAGAAGACCCAAGAGCTAGAAACAAACAGGTAATAAGGAATACATAGTATTTTATAAAAAAAGAGAAGAGGCACATATTATCTCCAGGTCTAGTGAGTGATTAGGCATTCAGTTGTATCAACTTGTTAGGACATACATGTGTGATTTTTTAATGTGAGTTTAGAATACTTCATAACATCTTCTTAATAAAATTGATCGACCCTAATCTTACTTTTACCTAGGATAAGTGCGAAAGATTCGCGTGACGGCTCGTTACCCTTTAAAAAACGGTCTTTGATAAGAGGCCTTATGCTTCCTCCACATGCTTGTTGTTTGCCGCAAACACCAAACATAAAAAACATTGATCATAATCAACCAACACAAACAGGCATGGCGAACATACTAGTATATTCCAGATATAATATATGAGGCAGCCGTGAAGAAACTCGGTTTTTTCAGTTGTCCTCACTTTTGAACCTTCTCTTGCTTATCATCAGGTGGGTCGAGGTCAGATGTATCACAATAAAAAAAAGACAATCAAACATGGCGGTGAACAAAATTTACAGAAATTATTTGGAGACATCGCAAACACAAACAAACAAACATAAGCAAACACCCATCCACATGTTCTTGTAGGCTGTTTGCCAAATATGTGGACGCGGCTTTAGACAATAAATGCCATTGTTAGACCCGTCAAGTTCAGCGTTACAAGTCATATTATTAACAATTGCTTATTGTTCCAGCTACGCCCTCGCCGGCCACCACGTCACCCAGCTGATGATCTACGTGCCATACAACCACATTTATCCCCCTCTCCAACCCCTCAGTACTCCTCCTCGGCTCCCTCATCTCCCCCTTCACCCCCAAGAAGACAACTAATAGAAATCAAAAAGGAACATTCTGATGACGAACTTGAAATAAAGAAAGAAGAGAACTCTTATAAGTGTGAAATGTGCACGATGGAGTTCAGGAGAAGGGATGATCTCCTACTCCATGTCCCAATACATATATGACGATAATTCTGTTTAAAAAAGGTTATTTAAACTGGGAGATAGGCACTGATTTTTATTGGACATTAGTATTATTAAAATGATGCGATTTAGGTCGTGAATTAAAACCCCTTCCAAGCAGAGATTTGTATTGTGACATCTCACCTCGACTTGTCTGCCAACGACTTAAAAAACGGTCGCCTCAGTGGCCGTTCCTATGCCGTCATATTCTCGATTAACCTTTGGTACATTCTTAATTGGTTTTGAGAATGACAATTTGCTCTTTAGGGTATCATCATTAGCCAGAAGACGCTGAACATAGGCCTCTCCCTTAGAACGCCATTCCTAACGACAAGATGCCAGTTGCATCTACCGGTTATTATGACTTTCACTGTGTCGTCTAGTGGAACGACCTACGCTGCGTCTTTCGGTTCATGGTTTCCACTCTGAAACCTTTCTTCCCAATCGGTTGTCGGTTCTTCGAGCGATGTGACAAGCCCATTGCCACTTTAGCTTGCAAATCCTACGAGCCATGTCGGTAACTCTGGTTCTTAGGCGATATCCTCGTGCCGGATTCTGTCGCGCAAAAATAACTTTTATTTCTGAGCTTTTCCAACAGGCCAACTTTAGGGTATATAAGAGACCAATCGAGCTAATGTCTATAGTGAAATTGTATGGCAAGTGTTTTGGGAACTAGACAATGGCGTGAATTCCGTTTTATATTAATTAGTACTATCATAGTCGGATAGAATTAGATTTTTGGCATAGTCAATTGGTACCTTCGATTGTTGTTAAGTATTTGTATCAGTATCATTAAGTTTGTCAGCGTGCCTTTCGATACTTTATATCTACGATACTTTGCAACTACGGTATTATTTTTCTAAAAAATGGCTCTTCCGTTGTCTCTGTTAATCCTCGTAGGAGAATTTTAGTACAATAGTGTAATTACGAAGGGTATTTTATAAAGCAATGACGACAGGCGTGGACAAACGGTTTAGCGATTGGTTTGTTGCGCGTAAAGTCCCGGGTTCAATCCGCGGTCGGAGCAAATATTTTTTTCATAGCTTTTATTTGTAATATTTAATAATATTAAATATTGCAAATATTTGTTTTAAAAAAAAATAGATGGATATTTGCTTCGGGTCTGGTTATCAAAGAGTGGGACCCAGTCGTACCCAGTCTGCGGGGTACAACATCAAGCGGGGTGCTGTCATATGTCGAGTCACAATAAAAATTTAAAAAAAAATGAACTATGTCAGCCATAGATGTAATTAGTCAAGGCACCAATATGAGTTTCACAAAGGAAATTGGTTTATTTACCAAAGTATTGTCTCAGGTTTAATTTTGTACGTAATGTTTTGTTAAGGTCTAAATTACGAACAAAATTAACGCGCGGGGGCATTATTTCAAGTTTTTATGTAATAAAATCAATAAGTTTAATAAAATTGTTGTTTTAATATTTAAGATATAAAATTTTAATTCAAAAAATTTGGTTTAAAGTTTTCTTTTGTAATATTGCCCTATTAATAATTGTTCTGTTGGTGATGTTTTTGTTCTATTTAGGTTGTAATTATGGTGTTAGGTTGTATATATTGTTTGTCTATATCTTTATCTATGTACATAACTAATTACTTAGTTAATCAGTTATGTACAGTAAACAATATTATAGTCTGTCTAAGCCGAAATGACGCGCTCCTCCACGAGAAAACATAAAATATGAAGGCAACACACCGAAAATGCAATTGTAATTCATTCAGTTGCTGGTTAGACACAAAAGGAGAAGCACGTTAATGAAGTATAATAGTATAGTTCGTAATATTTGTATTCACACATTTAAATAAACCAATAAAGTGGAGGTGCGCGTCATTTATAGTCAGAAAAGCTATACTGCTTATTTATGTTTTTTTATTTATTATTAAATAGATTTTTGAAAATAATCAAGATGTTCTCTGTGCAGCAAAGCATAAAGGTCAGTTTTAAATTTAGTAACATAAAAAAGGACATCTGTTAGACAAAATAATGTAAATAGAACAATAAATTTTAAAAGGAAATTTAAATGTAAAATTTATATAGGCCAACAAATTGTAAATAAACATTACATTATTTGCAAACGCTTCCTAGAAAACGACCCTAAAATTGATCGGCTTATTACCTTGATATAAGCCAACAAATTTTAAGTGTCGTTTGTCTTTTTGTTATTAAGCTATCATCTAGAGACAATTTCTTACTATCCATTCTCCCGCGGATACCGGATCCATAGCGTGGCAAGTAGGAAAGTAAAAGCAGTGTCGACTGGGACTTGGAACTGGAAAGTAAATTTCAGGCCTTCTCGACATGTCAACGCTCACCTTCATTGCCCTCACTTTCCTCTCTACGCTACTTAATATTGTAAGACCGGTTGATTGTAATGGTTAATGCCGATATGTGGATTTTTTAATGGTCGCCCGATACAATTTTGTATATACGTTTTGTTATAAACTTATTTGACTGCTTTTTTTAAATATATTTAGGATACTGGTATGTAAAAAATAATAATACAAAAATTTAAATAAAATAATTATATACATATTTTAAATTTTAAGTGTAAGATTCATTTTGAGCTTTAAAACATGAAATCCTCGAGAAGAGTTCACAAGTCTGTCCATGGATGGAAAATCAATGGCAAGCGTCAAAATAATGGCAAGCCAAAAATTAAGAAATATTTGTTTTTCCGGTGAGGCGTTGGTCCCTGTGATTATCAGGGGCTGGTACAGTTACTTAACAATTAATAATAAGGTTCTTAGATGTTATATTTGGGTATTTGACGCAACGTGATAAATTAAACGCTTAAGGTTGAAATCAAGTAGAAGACTGTTCCTTTTATTTTGACATAAATAGAACATAAACAAAAGAATGAATGAGTGAAAGTGACAATGCTTTTTTAATGAAAATGAATTATAACAAATTTAGTGCGAACTTAGAAAAGGTCGGCACAGTACAACAATCTTCTCAAGCAAAACATAACAGTCTTGTTCTCGATATCAACGAGACAGTTTTGTTATTAAGCTGCAGTAATTTCATCTAAATGGCCTACTTCAGCAGTTTTTATTTTTGTTTAACCCACGAGTATTTCCCCCATACTCGTAACGGTCCATCAGAGAGTATACCCTGATAATCCCAGGGGGCGGGAGGTCTCTGGAGTTGGCCGCTAGTGACTGGTGTACCTTCCACCTGGTGTTTTAAGAAAAGACTTGGATATGTTATACGAGCTCCAAACTTGGCACGTTAAAACTATATAAGCAAACCTGAACTTAGCGTCGCGATGCAGACCAACATATATTTGTCTCTTTTTCGCTCTCATTACTATCATTCCCTCCTACTTCCACTTGTATGTAGGTATGCCTAGTCGTGGTTGCTTTCAAACTGGTGTCATTGTACTCATTTAATATCATTGCTTTCCTTCGTTCTTGTTGGCCTAGGGCGGCCCGCAGGTATCTGATTGAGGGTCGAACCAGATACATGGTACTAGGTTATTTCAGAACTTACCAAACAATTATCTTTTTTTTAATACTCTTAGAATATTCTAGACCGATAGAAATTATTTTAAAATAATTTAAACATTTGAATATATTTTGAGTTTCTCCGATCATTCTCGTATTTTCTAGAACATTCTGAAATGCTCTCGAATGTTGTACTTTTTTCGAAATTTTTAAAGAGATAAACTTTAAGCCTTTTAGGTAAAAACGGGAATATTCTCTATGGGTAAGGGATGAAAGGGTTCCACACCATAATAACCTTCCACTCACATTGTACACTTTCTTTTGTGTTACAAGTTACAAGTTTGTGTTACAAGTTGTGTTATAGATTACAAACAAAACAAATGTTTTCTCCGACCGGGGATCGAACCCGGCACTTTACACGAAACGGAGTGGAGAATGCACCCCGCATGTTATTAATATATTGAATAGTAAATATCTGGTTATTTTCATAATTTTAGCAGCTTCCTATTGCCATTAACATCATGTGATACCATAATGTTGCTTGTGCCATGTCTACAGAGGCATTTGAGTATAATAAATAATAACACCATTTATCAAACCATTTTATTGTATAAAGGGATGTTAGAGCATAATTTTATTTAAAAATAATACTTATATTTCATGGTTGGATTTATATTATTTATAAAAGTATTGTTCAATTTATTAATGGCTTACTTTAGGCAGATTTTAAAATGTTCTGTAATTCCATTTCAGAATACAAGATGGTTTCACCGACTTACACTTAGGTAGGGTTTTGGTTGGGGAGTAAATGAAAGTCTGGATTTGCTAACACGAAGGTGTTATAATCATTTTAGCCTATACTTGACATTAGCAGAATAGTATTGTTGTATTGATACATACACGTATAGTCTGTCTAAGCCGAAATGACGCGCTCCTCCACCGCACTTGCGCACACGAGAAAACATAAAATATGAATGCAACACACCGAAAATGCAATTGCAATTTGTCATTCAGTTGCTGGTTAGACACAAAAGAAGAAGCACGCTGATGAAGTATAATAGTATAGTTAGAAATATTTGCATTCACACATTTAAATAACTAATAAAGTGGAGGGGCACGTCATTTATAGTTAGACAAAGCTATACGCCAATAATTAAAAGAATATGGTAATTGTCTAACTGTGTGATGTGAGTGATGGAAACTGTGCAATATGTTTCCAAATAGTAGATAATAATGATATCCGTTAGATTTGACTTTTTATCTACCCACTACTAATTTGTAGAACCATCACCGAATTATAGAAATTAAATATTTTAACAATAAAGGTGCGACCCGCCAGTGACTGCAGACTGCACTACTTGTGCAGTCTGTATGAGATTGATTCCCTGAAAATTAATATTGTTTTCAAACATCATATTTATAATCTATGACTTAGCTAATTCTGATTGTCGCAATAGTGTCTCCTTTCACGGAATCAATCTCATACAAACAAGAAGTGCAATCTGCGGTCGCTGGGGAAATCGCACCTTAACACGAATCAAGATATAATAAAATTATCCGTAGAAGTAAAACGTAAAAATAATTCAATCTCGTGTCCGGGGTTTTTAGTTCTATTTCGTAGAGTTTAATAAATAGATCCTTATAGTAAGCTGTAACTTAACTGATTCATTGCGCTTTACTGTAGGTCCCTGCGGTAGTGGAGAGGTCACTGCAAACAAGAGCACACCCCTCCCACCACAGGCGGTCTTACCGGGGTGGCGGCCTCTGGTTCTGGGGGGCCTCTAAAGGTCTAAAAGTTCTTTGTCAAATCATAAACTCTACTTTAGAATATGCTCAGTACCTACTTAATAGGTAGTTTTATTTATTTATTTTAAAATTGTTACAAAATTGTACAAAGGCGGACTTAATGCCGCTAGGCATTCTTACTAGCCTACCTTAGAAACAATTTAACGCACTTTTTGCATGAGGTAGGTGAAAAAAAATAGGAGCATCTGATTCTAACTAATTCTAATATACTTAGTAATACACTAAACATACTACATACCAAAAATATAATACTAATACATACACATAAATATACACACTACTTACAGTTGTTGGGAGCTATTTAGGACTATTTATTTAGTTTTGGAGTTACATCAACTTCTTAGACTGAGGGCCTCATTCCTAGTCTGCCTCTACCTCCCACACCTCTCCATAACCACAGAAACTTACTCAGGGAAGCAATAGTAGGTATAGTTGGGGAACGAGTTAAATGAATTCGGGGGCTGAGGTGCGGTGGGGCGTGAAACGACCACCACCCGTATCTTAGTGGCCGCTTTTAGTGACGCTCATAGCTCGGCGATGTCATTTAATATCGATAAAAACGTGTCATATTTTCTTTGTTTGATTTTTAAAAAATTAGTGAGTTAATTAAATAAAAGAGTGTCGTCATCCGTATTCAGGCTAAAACCATTATTAGAAACGTGATTAAAATGTGTGAAAACGAAAAAAAAACATGCAGTCACTATTCTCAAAATTAAATTAATATATAATTCATTAAAAATTGTTGCTGTCTAATGTTTATACTTCAATTTAATACATATTCATAATTTTTAATAACTAAATCTATATGCATTTTAAGGAAAGTGTGTGTTTATTGTTATCGACATTTTGCGTGTTACTTCACTATTCATAATAGACACGTGACCATGACGTCACAACTGCATTCCTCGCACGTTCCTTTAACTCGTTCCCCTACTATAGGTATACTGACGTTTTTTTTTACCTTCGTTTAGTGTTGAATGTTATTGAATGAAACTTGTTATTAAACATTAGTATTTACTACAGTCCTCTATGTTGTTACTGTACAAAGGATTGTTTACATAACAGTCCGATACAAAGACTAGTAGTGACGGCAATTAAAATTTGAAGTAATATCCTCGTGTTAGAAATGTCTATTTAGCCAGTTTTGTCATCGTTTGACAGCCAGTAATTTAAGGCAAGCTTCAAGAAGGGCAGCTTCGTTTCTGGTCCATTACTTAGCTGTCTTTGAAATACGAAATCCTAATGCGACTGGACCTTTAAAATAATATGTAATTAAACTTATTAAACCCGTTTTTGTCAATTGGTGTAAATGGAATGGGTTTAATATTAATAGTGTGAATCAATTTTTTGAGTTAATTATAGAATAGCATGCATATTTGTGATTCTGATGAATCCGATGCAACTTTATGTATATAAATATAAATAAATGTTTTATTGTCGAATTTCCCGAGACTTCGTAATTTGTTACATCATGTAATATTAAGTAATAAATAGATAAAATTTATATGTGGTTTTATTTAAACCTTAGAAAATAAATAAAGAATCAATAACTTTGCCTTGTGGGGAAGTAACAAATTTGTTGCAAAATAAATACAGCGTTTTCTATTTATTTCGTAATAATCTAAAAAACCTAGAGTATGAAATGCCGTTAGATATATATGTACTAAATAAAATATATTTATTGCTACCAGCTGCAGCGTAGCATTATTTTCTCTTTGATTTCTACATAGTAATCACCCATTGAATCGATGACTGTTATCGATGCCCTTGAAGAAATCTATTCAAAGGTATTTTTGTTCTGCCTCTCAGGTATTATTCTCGCCCAAAAAACGTCTAAATTCTGAAAATTTAACAGGCGAAAGGTCTGGGGAGTACGTCAGATAATGAGCATCCATTTCCAGCTCTTGTAGCCGTCTGTTTTGCAGTATGAGGTTGTATGGGGATGAGCGATTGATCAAATATGTTTTTCTATTGTAACTCGACATCTGACCTCGATCCGCCTGATGGTAAAAAAACGAGTCATATCGCGATTGCCCCAGTCGTCGTCACTATGCCGGCCAAAGGTGCATCGCTTAAAGGATCCAGCGTTATAGGATGGAGCGAACACATGGGCTGGTAAAGCATTTCACTTGTTGATTGTTCTACAAGGAAACGACGCACTGAACCTTTCGGTCGACAGAATGCGGATGCTTTCCCCGACCTTCCCTTGCATACCCGAGTTGTCTGCGTTGACCTGAACTAGGTTCTTGTCGCCCCAGTGCCACGCGAGGGTCATGATTTCTTCGACTCTTAAACCAAGCACTATGAGCTGCGCTTTTTGCTAAAACAGAAACCGCATACTCTCCTTTGTATTAGGGCCTGCTCTTGTCGTTACGAGATGCACAGTTGGATAGAACGAATTATTCCATCCCGATTAATACAATTAAGAACCTGTTTCAGCTCTGCAGTGTAGCGTCCATGCACCGTGGTATGCACAGCATCTCATAAATCCAAGGTTTAGTTCAGCATGTCATTAATGATCATGCCCTGAGGGACGCCGGCATTTACCGTCACCCTGCGGTCACGCAGACGGTCAGGTAAGCCGTCTGCCTCGGGCTTGAAAAGAAGAGGCTTGTGCCTGAGACTGGCAGCAGACGCTTTGGAGATGGCCAAGCCTATGGCGAGGAGTTCCACGTATTATGCACAAGCGCAGGCACTGGACTGTGCAATCGTAGCTCCATGCGGACATCTCGTTGCCTGATCTCAGGCATCGTATGTCCGTACAGACGCAAGCTTGGTGGCCCTGTTCCACGATCATTAATCCGGTAATTAGCGGCAAAGAGATTAACCTTAGCCTTCGCAGTGGCAGTGAGGATCAAAAGAAGATAGATTCCACAGTTTTGGCGAGACTCCAAAAGCTACGACTACCCATTGGGTGCGCAGCTAGTACTCTCGCCAATTCTGAAAACGAGCTGTGCCTACGCTCCTTTATAAACTTTGCTGCAAGACTTGGTGATACGATTATAGGCTGCTTTCAGCTCATCCAGGCGAGGGTCATGATTTCTTCGACTGTTAAACCAGGCACTGTGAGCTGCGCTAAAACAGCAGCCGCATACTCTCCTTTGTATCAGGGCCTGCTCCTGTCGTTACGAGATGCACAGTTGGATAAAACGTATTATTCCATCCCCAGTGCTGTCTCATCAGTAACGGCCGAGACACACGTGGATTCATCCTTAGGGCTAAAGCATCGCTGCCACCAAGGGAGTGGCTGCGATGCATGCGAGGAGTATTTCCTTCCAATCCGACCCGTAGTGACACAAAAGGCTATACTGCTCCTGCATTTCATACCTAGCAGGAGGAACTACGGCGTGCGGCACTGTCACCTCGTCCAAGCAGTGGTCAGAAGTCCCTAGACCGAAATTTTATACCCGGTCGGACGATTGACAGCAGAGAGGAGGCATGACGACAATATCTGGCACCCGGGTGGGTTGGGTCACCATTTACTACAAATAAAACAATTAGTTTATAGATGATTTAATTCTGACTGGAGTCGCCTAGGCTGAGAATTACTGTAATAACCATAAATTTACTATACTCCACCTCCACGTATACAAATCTATGGTAATAACGCCTTTCACTGTGAAATTAAGCGATTTGCGACGTATTTATAAAATGAGAAATGCAATAACGAAACGTTTGTTATTGGTGAGTTGTCAAAATTTACCGAACGAAATGTTAAATAATTAGATTGTTGTGAAATATAAGAAGTTATTGTTAAAGTTATATTGTAAAGTGTATAAATCTTAATTCTATATGCAAAATCCTTCATAAATAATTAGAAAAAAATATATCGCATGTGCCGTGTTTGAAACTACTGTAACATAGCTTACAGTATTGTGACAATTACTGCTAATTTTGGACTTTGTCTTTGTGATTTAATAACATTTAATCAAAACGGCGGGCAGAGGCAATATGCGGCGAGCCCGCGATTCTTATCCTTACCAGCCTCTCCCTAGAGCAGCTGCCGACGATGGCTTGGAGCATGAAAATGAGCGCATGGCTGAAGAGCTTAGTGGAAAGATTCACACTTTAAAACATATGTCGATAGAAATAGGCAATGAAGTTAGATATCAGGACAAAATATTAAGGGGACTGGATGATGATGTCGATAGAAGTTCGGGCTTCCTTGGCAAAACAATGGGTCGGGTTCTAAAACTCGGAAAAGGCAATCATAATTATTACATTGTGTACTTATTCCTTTTTTCTATCTTTGTTTTCTTTCTACTCTATATTGTGTTAAAATTTAGATGATCTTAGTTGTATTAATATGTAAATAATATACCCAATTCCAAGTACTGTTAAAATTTGTTATACTATTTATCAAAAATAAAACATACATTATGAATATTATAAAGTCTTTTATTAAACACTTACAGCAAAAAAAAAAAAAAAAAATACGGCACAAATAGCTCTAATTAACTATGTACAAATCTTTTATAACATTACAATAATGATCACCAACACAGTCTTTATTTATAGATATAAACAATGAACATGGCTTTTCTAGCTTCTTCGCACAACTTCTCACTGTGTCTATAAAGAATGCTATTAATCCACAAGCTTGTTGTAACTTATCTTTTGGACAATATTGTTCGATACCTTCTATTAATACTGTGGAAGGAATGTTTTGCCAATTCAATAAAGAAGTAACAGTCTGAATTAATGTTTTTAATTTTTTTACATACATAAATCTCATCATTTTTAAATAATGCCTATTAATAGAATTAAAGTCTTGGTCCAATAGCGGTAACTCTGTTATTTCTTCTTGTAGAATATACAACACTCTCCCATACTTAGCAGAGTTCAAAGCAGTGTTGAACAAAATTCTCCTGTTTTCAGGCTGATTATCACATGAAAGGGTAATATTAACTTCCATAGTTTAAATGTTAATCATTAGCGATACCTAATTGCAAAGTTTGTATAAGATTGGCCTGTTTTAAATCTATTGTGATACTCTTGAGTACAATGTTCCTTGTACTGCACCAATTTCTTTGAAAAACTGAAATGTCAAAATTCGAATAGATTTTGAGGTTATTAGGTTGGTCACGTCCAGACATAACAAAGACGCCAATTGTCGCACAAAAATAAATATTTTATTAAGATTAAAATACTCTTTTTTAATTTGTATTACATGAGTAATTAAAAACAAAATATTTATTTTTTCTTAATAAAATTGAGATTGCTTATTTACATCCATGGACGAATTGTGATTATTCGTCCATGTTTACATCGATCTCATTTACATTCGGTATGGACATCAACAAGAAATGGCGCGAATATTCCACGCCTAAAGCAAAGGATAGGGGTAAGCACAGTTGGTGGTGGTCATTTACAGATTATATAGTTTTATGTACCATTCTCCCAGTTGGTATAAATAATGAATATCCACTGTCAAGTATACAGTCCGTGAAATGATTGTGTTCTGGGATAAGTGCAAGTTACCCCTTACTTGCATTTCTATAGTAGCATTTGCCACCATAGGTCTGCATTCTGAGCGGACCACAATAAAACATCCTTATCATATTTACTGTGTATAAAGGTATTGACTTGCCTGATGATGAGTGCTCCAGACTGCTGGATAAAACAGTTCATGACTCCCAATCGCCGTTATTACGCCGGCCAGAGGCACTTTCCCACGCCCCGCCATAGTGAGAACACGGGGCTAGCAAAGCATTCCTCTTGTCGATTGTTTGGCAAAGAAATATTACTGTTTATTTTGCATGATTGTCGATAGAATGCTTTCACCGACCTGTATGGGGCGGGTATCATAGGAGTTAAAAGACGAGGTGAATGTAAAATAATAAATAAAACAACATAAATCTTATTCAAATGTTATATTTACATATTATCTGAAATGCATTTGCTATATATACAGCACAGCATAACTACATATTGTAAAACAAATCAACCAGCACACATCACAATCTTAACTAAACCTTAACATAAACAGTCTTACTGATATTTACAACTTATGATTTTATAATTTATTAATTGTGTCTAACTATATTTGAGTACATGATTGGAACAACGTGTACATGAAACAATCAATTCATTTTGTCAATTCTTTCCACTTTTAATATTGTATTCAAGGCAAAGTGCAATAGCAGAAACTTAAAATTAAATCTCATGAATATTAAAGCTTAATTGCTTAAAACTAAAATGTTTTTAGTTTTCCTTTAATTTGCCTTTCATAAAGTAATTTATGTATGTCTTTATTAAATGATATCAATCAATCAAATGGATCAAAAAATGCTTATTAACACACTTTGCCACAAACAAATCATAACGAAAATTAATTAGTTAATAAATAAATGTCCTACTTCTACGTTATTATGTAGCACATTAGTTATATATATATATATTCCTTTGATGATTCGAGAAAGGACTGCATAAACATATTGAAATAAACATCATTCTCAATAGTATTTTCTTAGATTTTGCGCGAACATTGATTGATATATTAAACAAATTTAATGTAGCTTTATATTGTGTTTATTTTTAGTTAATGATTTTATATATATATATATTTTATTTATTGTGACTCGACATATGACAGCACCCCGCTTGATGATAAGCCGAAGTGTGGTCCATGAATGAATGTCACTTCTACTACAATTCAATAACTATGAGTAGCTATCACATCCATTATGCCAGCCTAGTTGGAACCGGCGACTAACAAGCTGATCCCGAAACGTGACCAAATCACTTCACGGTCTGTACTTGTAAGTGGTGGTACTAACCCGGATCGGCAGACAAGGTACCACTGCCTACCACTCTTTGATAACCGACCCGAAGCAAATATCCACCTCTTTTTTTTATTAACAAATATTTGCAATATTTAATATAATTATTAAATATTACAAATAAAAGCTAGGAAAAAAATATTTGCTCTGATCGGGAATCGAACCCGGGCCTTTACGCGCAACAAACAAATCGTCAAACCGTTCGTCCACGCCTGTCGTCAATTGTGGATTGCGACTTGAGAAGATTCAACATCATTTTTTTATTGTGACATCACCCCGCTAAACTAGAGTGCGGTCCATAAATGGAGGAGAATATTACTACAATTAATAACAGCTAGTAGCAGTTGCACCCACTATGACGGCCTAAATGATGTTCTATTTGCTTGGCAATAACTCATGAGTAATAAGTCAAATTGCTTAAAATATTAACTACTTAGTTAAAAGCAGATATAAAAATATATAATGACTGTTTTGTCTATATACTTTTAACTATAGAATTACAAATGTGTACTTATCTAAAATAATTAGGATTAATAATTTTTTAAATATGTTATAAGTAAGCTTAGCGAAGGCACATTGAAACCTATAAAAGTGCAGTAATTCTATGTTTGATTTTCTGTCTCTACAAGAAACGTATTATTAAATATACACGATAGAAAGAGACGGATCCAGCATTGGGACACGGCGCTGTCCGTCCGTCCGTGCGCAATCCATTCCTACAACTTCTTTCTTAAGTACATTGTCTATGGAAATAACTAGTCTTGATAAGCTCATATCAGTTAAAAACATGAAATATAAAAAAAAACCTTTTTGAAACAAGGGCCAGCCGCTTCTAATCGACGAAACTATTCATGTACTATGCTGTTAGAATAAGAATAGGACGGGCTGTTGACTAACTTCACTTGACTCATTCAAAGGTGTCTTTTTCTTGACGGTCCGCAAAGAAAAAGACACCATACTAAAGTGAAGTTGGTTGGAGAGTTAGACGTCACAAAATTGCGCCAATTCTGTCCTATTCTTATTTTAATCGCATTATAAACGATCGAAATGCTGATTCTCTATGGGGAACTTATTGTGATGAGTTCTTACCAGAGTTTACTTTGGTAAGTCATTCAGATGATACATTAGATAATGAAATATTCCAGCATCTCAATGGCAATTTGCACGTCTTCATGGACACTCTACCTTACCTAGATGTGCACGGAAGTATCGGTTACACCGTCCATATTAATTTCAACTATATTGTTATATCTACAATCTAAACACGTATGAATTAGTGCTCATTCCTGTTGATTACTCTCTGTAATAGAATCAAATTGTTCTTTGTCTAAATCTGTCATTGTAAAACTACCATCTGGTAATAATAATATTACTCTTCTTGTGCCACCTGCAAAAGAATTAAAATATCAATCAAATTGTCACGACTTTTTTACACAGGGATCGGCAGAGATAATGGAGTGCCATTTGCCACAATCCTGACACAACTCCCTTTCTCACATCCACAATTCTCTTCATACAAGCTCTATGGTTATGGGCATTAGGCAACTCTCTTGATGGTGCCCCGATCTACTTTGTTTAACGCATCACATCGGATTTATACATTTCTTTTGTCAATCTACTTTCACTCATCCTTTCCTAGTGCGCAAACCATCGGAGCATTCCTTTGTCAATCCTTGTCACTACGTCTTCTTTCAAACCACATCTATCGCGCAGTGTGATATATATTATGAATGCATTACCTGGTGATGGTTGTTCAGCATGTACAAGTTGTGCTATGACCTGTGTTGCATCCTCGCCATTTTCCCCTTCCACTTGCACTGTCACTTGTTGCAGAGGTGCACCGCCCTCGCTAGGCAAAAGTTGCGCTAACTGCGATGGATCTAATGTTAATACTTCTTCCTGCAATAATATACAATGTTATTTACTCGAAGAACCGACAACCGATGAAGAAGAAAGATTTTTGATTGGAGACCACGAACCGAAAGACGCAGCGTAGGTAGGCCTCCCACTAGACGACATAGTGAAAGTCACAAATGAACAGTGGATGCAACTGGCATCTGGTCGTTCAGAATAGAGTGGACGTCTTCGTATTAGCATGTTTTTTTTAGATTGAACTCACCTGTGAATCATCCCTAGTGACATACATAACGTCACCGTCGGCTGTTGTTTCCACTCCTTCCACACCTTCAGCTGGCACTAACATTGTTTCACCGTCTTCATTCTCACCAGTTACCTACAAATATGACGAGTTTGAAATTTCATGCATTTTTAAACAATACTGCGTAAAGGATTATGATACGCCCCCATAGCAAGAAGGCAATTCAAGAAGCAGGAATATCATTGTAACTCATTTAAATACCCTTATAATCAAAATATATATCGCCGAGTCTGATGGCCATATTTGACCACCATAATCTAAATATCCACTAGCAAAGATTATTCCTGAGCAGAATTTCAAACGATCCACGCGTCGAAGACGGTATTCATTAGGGTAGATTTTTTAATTTTTATTTACATTTCTATACCAATCTACTAAAGTGCCTTGTATCATAGAAACAAGACAATCAAAGTACATATATCAAAGATACATTGATACCGGTGGGTGGTCTCGAAGTCGTGCTCTCGGTTTGTGTAACCATTGCACTGCCACTACACCACAGTTGCCTTGTTTATATTCTTAATATGTTACCTGATATAGAACGCCATCTTCACCCCGAATCATGATAGGATGTCCACCAGAGTGTAATAAGCTGACCTCCCCTTCGTCAACGCCTTCTTCTAACAATTGTTTTACAGCACTCGCTTCCACTTTTACCTCAGTCTAAAATTACATAATTTGATGAAATAAATTATCTTTGGAACTTACTATTGAGTTTATTTTCATTAATTCGTTAATTCAACGTTTCGAAAGCTTTGCAGGCATCGTGAACTCGGAAAGACTAAAGTCGTTTTTATCATTCCAAAACTACCCTCAATGTTTCGTGCAAAATCTTAGAAAATGCCATCTCTATTCCGCAGCTGATGATGCGCTTGAATGGTGACGTCACACGACGGGTGACGTAGCACTGTACTGGCATTGACCAATACGGTGTAGTTAATTAATTACTCGGACATTCAGCGCATTAGTAACTGACAAGGATACTGTAGTATATGAGAAATACACATATTATATATACGAGCTATTGCTAGGTGCACGTGGCACTGTCTCGAGAACGTAAAACACGACTGCCCTACGACGAGGGTAGACGTGTGGCATAATACGTTGACGAGCCTGTAATTACAGTAATCCTTAGTTATCTGTGTTACTACTGAACGAGGTACTATGCAAACACTACAGATACCGTATTGGTTTTATAGCGGCGCGCTATTGTGGGCTTGGTACAAATTGACATAGTACAAAGCAGACATAGTGACGACGACTGAAGCAACCCAGAAGAAAACGGTTTTTAAAGCCGTAGGTTCTCATGCGAAGCAAGTCTAGTGCTTAACATTAGGCAAGTCGAGGACAATTGTCGCGTCTTAATGATAAAAAAAACTTGAAAACTTACGCCGTCTTCATCGGTTAGCATTGGCAATGAGGGTTGAGCATCGCCTTGTACCAACATGCCTGTTGTGCCACCAGGCGACATCTCCACCTGTATGTACAATTAATTATAAGATCAAACAAGTATAGTTCCCGGCAGATAACAATAGCGCCGACTTTTCAGCTGCTCAGTATAAGGATTGGCAGAATAGAAGAGCTTTGGACGACAGCGGGGGAAGCAAGTCCGGCTGTCTAGACTGTGGAACATAATTGACAACATCTTTATATTTATACGCATGCGTAAAACGAAAAGTAAGTAGGTAACAAACGGTAGTTACTGCGCAGCTACAATGCCGGGACTTATATTTATATTTATTTTGACATAATTTCTATATGACACTTTATTTACTTAACATCTATAAATTCTCCATTTGGGTCAATCACATGGCAGGCGGAAGGAGGAGTTTTCCGGACTTGTGAACAGAAAGTAGGTTTTAGGCATTTACGACATGTCAACGCTCACCTTCACTGCCCTCACTTTCCCCTCTACCCAAACATATATTGTAAGACCCCACCAATGCCGCATTTCACATTTGGTCTTCGATATTGTTTTTTTTATTGTGATTGTCGAGCTGGACCTGAAGTGCGGTCCATGATTGGTGACGACTGCTACTACAATTATATAACTGCACAAGTAGCAGTCCCATCTACTATGCCGGCCTAGTTGGAATCAGCAACTTATTAACAGTTCTGCTTTGAACTGTCATAATTATAGTTTGATCATTTTGCACACCTAAACTATACAAAATAAAGGATATATTCCAATTACATTGTAATCTTCGTACATTTTGACGACAGGCGTGGACGAACGGTTTAGCGATTGGTTTGTTGCGCGTAAAGTCCCGGGTTCGATCCCCGGTCGGAGCAAATATTTGTTTCATAATAAAAAAAAGAGATGGATATTTGCTTCGGGTCTGGTTATCAAAGAGTGGTAGGCAGTGGTACCCAGTCTGCTGATCCGGGGTAGTACCACTACTTACAAGTATACAGACCGTGACGTGATTTGGCCATGTTTCGGGATCAGCTTGTAAGTTGCCGGTTTCATCTAGGCCGGAATAGTGGATGTGATTGCTACTCACAGTTATTGAATTGTAGTAGCAGTGATATTCATTCATGGACAACACTTCGGCTTAACATTAAGCAGGGTGCTGTCATATGTCGAGTCACAATAAATAAAATTAAGGATGGGAGCTAATATGCTTACCTTCATAACCATAGACGTGGTGCAGGGCGGCGGTGGTGATGGAGTGGGCGGAGGTGTTGGTTCATTTTCAGCACGCGCCAACCGTTTACCAGTCAAGGGACATAAGGTCAACTCACGTTCTGGACTCGGCTCCGGTATTGGACCAAGATCAGTTGGGAACGCATCTTCGAGGCCATCTGATGCCTCAGATGATATTTCAGACTAAAACATAATATTCAAGGTAAGTATATATATAACGGCAGAATAGTGGATGTGACTAAATAATTTTCATCCCCTGTCTGATGGTAGGCAAGAAGAGGTCTAAAACAATTTAATTCACGCTTGCCTAAGTCGCCGTCACTAGGAAGGAAAAGGAAGCTAGACTGTGGTCCATAAATAGATAAATAAGCGCTACCACAGTTGTTCTTTAAAATTGTCTAAATCAGTATCACCATTACTAATTTAGACGAACATCGATTTAGATTCACCTCAGATCATCAGATTGGGGCACCACTGACCACTCTTTGACAAACAGACTCGGAATAAATAACCGCCTTCATTTCATTTTTAACAAATATTTGCAATGTTCAATGTTATTATTAAATATTACAAATAAAGGCTATAAAACAAATATTTACTCCGACCGGGAATCGAACCTGGACTTTACAATCTTTTTACCAATGCGCCTGTTGTCAAATTTCTCTCGCTTCCTTCACAATCACAATACTCCATATTATGGGCACTGCGGGCACAAATACATATAAGTGCTAGTACAAAATCTTAAGAACTATGAAAGAGCTAAGAATAACCTCCTCATTGTCAACTGAAATCGATGGGTTTTTCTCACGTAGCCTGATGACATTGCCACTCGCAGTTGTGATCGAGTAACCAGCTCCAACAGCAGAGGTTGCTCCTCTACCCCTACCCCGACCCGAGGCGCCACCACGACGAATCAAACTATTATCTCCTTGCTGAGGACAATATCAATTTATCTATAAAAAAATGCAGTGACAGACCGTAATGGCCATATGCTGATCTGGGGCAATTAAGTACAGTATCCGCAATTTGTCGACCGAATCGGCAGTCGAACTAAAAAGTTTGGCGAGTCTTTTCTTTGTAGAACAATCGATAAGTGGAATGCTTTGCCAGCCCATGTGTTCTCTCCTTCCAATTGGATCCTTCAAGCTATGCGTGAAGAAGCACATAGTGACGGCGACTGAGGCAGCCGTGAACTAACTCTGTTGTTTCAGTCGTCGTCACTCTTGGATCTCCTCTTGCTTATCATCAGGGGGGTCGAGGTCAAATGTTGTGTCACAAAAAAAAGATCGTGAAGTGATTCAGTCGCGTTTCGGGATCAACTGGCACATTGAGGACGCCACTGCTAGTTGTAGTTATTTAGGGTTAATAACAGTAGCCATTGATAGACAGCATTTTTACAGCTTGTCATCAGACAGAGTGCTGTCATATGAAGCCACAATGAAATAAAAGTTACGTATTTGTTATTTCTCAATTAGAAAGCGATATCCATGTTTATTAAATTGAATTGGATTGAATTTGCGACGCCTTAAGTGAATTGAATAAAAGAGAGTAGTCAGGCTAGAATCATTTTGACGACAGGCGTGGACGAACGGTTTAGCGACTGGTTTGTTGCGCGTAAAGTCCCGGGTTCGATCCCCGGTCGGAGCAAATATTTGTTTCATAGCTTTTATTTGTAATATTTAATAGTATTAAATATTGCAAATATTTGTTAATAAAAAAAAAAAGAGGGATATTTGCTTCGGGTCTGGTTATCAAAGAGTGGTAGGCAGTGGCACCCAGTCTGCCGATCCGGGGTAGTACCACCACTTACAAGTATACAGACCGTGAAGTGATTTAGTCACGTTTCGGGATCAGCTTGTAAGTTGCCGGTTCCATCTAGGCCGGCATAGTGGATGTGATTGCTACTCACAGTTATTGAATTGTAGTAGCAGTGACATTCATTCATGGACCACACTTTGGCTTAACATCAAGCGGGGTGCTGTCATATGTCGAGTCAAAATAAAAAAAAAAAAAAAAAAAAAAAAAAAAAAATTATTAGAAACGTGATAAAATGTGTAAAAAAGAACATAAAAACATGCAGTCACTATTCTCAAAATTAAATGATTATATAATTTATTAAAAATTGTTGGTGTCTATTGTTTATACTTCTAAATTGAAATATTTTTAATAACTAAATCTATTTGCGTTTTAAGGAAAGTGTGTGTTTATCGTTATCGACATTTTGCATTTTACTTCACTATTCATAATAGACACGTGACCATGACATCACAACTGCATTCCTAGCGCGTTCATTTAGCTCGTTCCCTTACAGTATGTCGTCATCCCGTCGTATGACGCCACAAACTAAGCTATTGACACATGCTATCGGATTAGTATACTTATGAACATACCAGACCCAGTTTTCTATTGAGTATTGTGACTGGCGATTTCCCCGTCGGTGTATTAGTAGCTGACCTCTGTATTGTTCTTTGTATAATCTTCTGTCCAGATGGTGTTATAATTGTTTTCTCTGTGACTTGTTCACCAGCGTTACCAACTTTTCTTGCCTACAAATTCATAAAATTAAAAAAATAACCATGTAAACGTTATATTTCCTGAATATTTCCTATTTAAAATTTGTTTCTAATAAAAAAAGTTTAACAGCCAGTTGCAGAAAATTAAAACATCCATTTAACATTTATTTTTTTGGCCAGAATAGTGAAAGCGACTGAGTCAACCGTAAAATGAAATGAGGTTATTTAGATCGATGGCAGTCTTGGACCTCCTCTTGCTTACCATCAGGCAGTTCGAGATCAGATGTCGAGTCACAATTAAAAATTTAAAAAGGCAAAAAATATTTGGCCATACATTTTAGGTTATATAGAATTTTTGTAACCCAATATAATATCGAAATTACCTGTTTAGCCGCCATAATTTGTTTTCTAAGAGCATCTTGATCAATATTGGATGATCCAGTCTTTCCTGGTGAGTCTATCTTAATAATTCCAGAGCTCTTCGACATTATGTATACACCTAGAATTATTAAAACGTTATAAGAAAAAAATACCCGTAATACTCGTACAGGATGGAGGAAGCATTAGCATTTTGTCGACCAACCGGCATTCGAACTAAGAAATTCGATGCGTCGTTTCTTTGTAAAACAATCGACAAGTGGAATGCTTTACCAGCCCACGTGTTCTCTCCATCCTATAACCTTGGGTTCTTCAAGTGATGCGTGAAGAACCCCCTTTGTTACAATAAAAATAATAAAATAATTGGCGAAGGAAATAGATTTCTATATCAGAGTTGAATGGAAGTATAAAATGGGATGTCCCAGAAGATTACTCTTGTATAAAAATATTTGTGGATGTGAAGGAAGTGAGATAGTTTTGTCAGGATTATGAAAAATTGCACTGCATTGTCTCTAGTCTATCCCTGTGTGCATTTATTTATCTTCTTTAATTGTGGCTCGACATATGACAGCACTCCGCCTAATGTTAGACTGGAGTGCCGTCCATGAATGGATATGACTGCTAACACAATTATATAACTGCAAGTATCAGTCGAATCCACTATGACGACTTCTATTTTTATATAGAACCAGTGCCGGATTAACCACGTAGCAAGAGTAACTAATAAAAAAATATAAATTTAGATAGGAGCGTAAAATGTCTTGGAAGCCTTAAACGCAAAGTGCTTAGGCTATGCTTCACTTCCACTTGAAAATTTAAGTCCATATTGAAAGTGTTATCTCTAAATTTGGCCATAATAAATCCAGAAAAGTTTATTTGAAACAGTTTTATTTCATTTAATACCCTAAAGCAAACCAAGGGCCCCTTTGACAGAATTTGCTACAGGCCCCGTTAATCCGGCACTGTATACAACAAAGCACACAAATTATACTAAACCAATAAAGTGGAAATTAAAACAAAATAAGTGCAAATGATTGGATGAATTTGTTATTGTGTTACATTTTTCAACCAATGAGATCAGTCAATGGTGTTCCAATTATTAAATGCTCTTACGTGATTGGCTCCCCAGTGCCCCCATATAATTAATTGTGTATGAAGAAAACACTCACCGCTAGATAGGTTAGGTATTTGCTTGGGATCAACTTTGATGACACCTTTTATATTAGGCATACCTTTGCCGCTCAATCCTAATTTTTTAACTAACTCATGATCAACACTACTTTTTGGCGACCTCTGTCCATTTAATTCCCTCTTTTCCATTTTACTAATCTTCATTGGAATGTCTTCTACAAATGATAGAAATATATTATTGTACTAAAGACTAAAACATCAAACGCAACCGGGTGAATCCGCGATTATAGTCGCAGTTATTTAGATGTAGTAACAGTCCTCATGGACCGCCCTCCAACTTAACATCAGGCAAAGTGCTGTCTGATGTTAAGTTGGTCTCGTTAACGGCCTAAATAAATAAAATTAAAACCGTTAAAACCCTTGTAATGGTCGCCATTTTGGCAAATAAAACACCATTGAACAGCGCCTCATTGGTTGATTTTTGTAACCTATTAAAATTAAACCAATCAAATGAATTGATTTCGTTTTTTTTGTTATTCTGACTCGACTTGACAGTACATCGTACCTTGATGTTAAACTGGAGTGATGTTAAACTGGTCCATGTATAAAAGTGTACTACCGTCAAACGTGACTAAGTGGTGGTACCCCGGCTCGGCAGACTTTTTTTGTGACACGACATCTAACCTCGACCGGCCTGATGATAAGCAAGAGGAGGTCCAAGAGTGACGACGACTGAAAAAACCGAGTCAGTTTACGGCTGCCTCAGACGCCGTCACTATGCCGGCCAAAGGTGCTTCTTCACGCATTGCTTGAAGGATCCAAGGTTATAGGATAGAGAGAACACATAGGCTGGTAAAGCATCCCATTGGTCGATTAGGTTCTAATTGTATGTATTCTAGTAGCTATTTTATAAACTGACTAACCTCCAGATCCAGCAGACTCTGAATAGTCTTCATCATCGCTGGAAGTTTCTTTTTTAAACTTCTTAATAGAAGCAGAATCATCATCATTTGCACCGCACCATGCTTTCACTTGATCAAGAGCTCTTGCTTTACTTGAACGCTGCAAACGTCTGAAAGCAAACAACTTCATTACTTACTAGCTGTGCCCTCGGTTTCACCCGCACAAAATTAGGTTTATAACAGACATAAAAAAAGGAGGAGGTTCTCAATTCGACTGTATATCTTTTTTTGTATTTATAACTCGATAACTCATAAAACTGATAGACGGTAATAAGTTGCTGGTTTCAAATAGGGGGGCATAGTGCATCCAGCTTAACATCAAGCAGGGTGCTGTCACGATAAAAAAATCGTGTCGTGAGTGTACTGCGATCCCCGAGCCGCCTGTCAAGCGTGGGGATTATTGCTCACGCTTAGCAAGTTTGAAGTTCAAAATCGGCGACGACTGAAAATACCGACTCAATTTACAAATCCCTCAGTCGTCAGTTACTATGCAAACATGTGTAGTAGCAGAGCAGTAGCCTCAATTTATACCACACCACGGTTGCTAAACCATCTCGGGACCCAACTTACACACATTTTTTATTATTATTGTAAGAGTTTAGTAACACAGAGACAGAATAAATATAGTAAAAATATATATAAAGATAATATATCAATGACATTGAATGAAATATCAGGCCACTTGTAGTAAGGTCTTAAGTAGGGATGTTATGGAGCTCCGTAACCAAAACTATTGGATATCTGAAATAAAAACCGATATTTGTGATAATGTTTTGAACTCGTGCTCTCAGTTTGCGTGACCACTACACCGAGGTCGCCTTAATATGTCATGATACAATAAAATTTAATAAAAAACTTACCCCGAAGGCGTATACGTAGGCGTTTCCTTCTTAACGTTCTGCTTCAATAGTTGTGGTATAGGTGTGCTTACTTGTTTAACCTAAAAATAAATTTATAAATAAATGATCGTTTCTATAGTTTTTTTTATTGTGATCAACCTCGAGCCGCCTGATGGTAGGCAAGCGGTCCAATACTAAAAAAGCAAGTCAGTTTACGGCCGTAACTATGCCGGCCAAAGGTGCCGCATTGCTTGCTTGAAGGATCCAAGGTTAAAGGATGGGAAACACATGGGCTGGTAAAACTATCCACTAAATCGACATATTATGTCGATTTAGTGGATAGTTTTGTCTAACCACCAAATTACGCCCCATACAAACATGACGATAAGTTACTTTTCCAAAACAACAAAGTAATAATAAACAGTGCCCATAGAATCTGTATAAAGAAAATTGTGGATGTGACGAATGATTTAGTCGAACTAAAAGGTTCGATGCTTCGTTTCTTTGTAGAATCATTTAGCAGCTTATGTGTTCTTTCCATCCATTGGATCCTTCAAGTGAAGCGTTAAAAAGAATCTGAGCGGCAGTAACGTGGCAATTGTAACCTACGTCGGTTTTTCAGACGTCTGCGCTCTGGATTTTCCCTTTACATACCATCAGGGAAGTCGAGGTTTGATGTCGAGTCTCAATATAATAAAAAAAGCAAGATAGTGCTTCGTTGTCTCTGCTGACCCCTGTGAGAGTTAGGGAGTGAAATTAATAATGATGATGATAACTGGTCTGTGATCTTACCTTCACAGGTTGTTGGCCTCCTTGGGCTTCCATTTGAGCTCTAAGCGCCTTGAGTTCCTTTTGTCTAGCTAATTGTTTCTCAAATGCTTCTAGAAGATTCTTACATGTTTCTAAATTTTCTACTGGCTCCCATGTGTTTTGCTCACTGCAAATTTTCGACATTTTAATAATAATTCATATTATAAAATAATTATATAAGATTAATCAATAATCAATCAAAGTGTCACGCCTTTGTCCCACAGGGTTAGGCAGTGACAATGCCATGAAGCTGACACAACTCCCTCTCTTCCCTCACATCCACAATTCTTTTTATGCAGGCTCTACAATAATACATAAGTTTTAATTTATTTTTATATATTGGCAACCCCCAAAATTTATACAGAATCATTAAAATGTCATTTTCCTAGTCTGCTGATCCAGGGTAGTACTAAGGCATATGTCAAGTTGCGAGACAGACTTGGAACGTGGAGGAAATCCGCGGGGCACGGGCTATATATAATTTATAAATAAATACCTCATGATAAAGTATGAAAATTCAAAGGACATTTATTAGACACGTTAACCCAGATGTTTTAGAGTAGAGACGACGAACCAGAAGACGTAGCGTAAGTAGGCCTTTCACTAGGTTTGACGGCATAATAAAAGTCACGAATAACCGGTGAATGACTGGCGTTTTGTCGTTTCGATTAGCGTTCTAAGGAGGAGGCCTATATGTTCAGCAGTGGACGTCTTTTTCATATACAAAAAAGTCAACTTACTGCGGATATCCTTCCCATTTGAGCAGGAATTCATAATGTTTTTCCCTTGGATTGAATCTCTTAGCCAAAATTTTCTCAACAATAAATTCTCCACTCTCCGTAATATTTTCACCGTCACGCTCCGTCCTACGGGCGACTCTCTCTTCTGGAGGCACACGCTCTTGGGCATTGCGGACAGATTCGTCATACTATAAATAAATAAAGTGAATATTAAAGGACATTATTTCTTTCGTATAGCGACTTGGACTTAATTGTATTAACAGTTGCATACATTTTAAAATAGTTTGATGTATGAAGACTACAACGTAAGTGGAATAAATCCTTTATTTTGCATAGTTTACGTGTGCAAAATGATCTAACTATAATTATGACATCTCAAAGAAGAACTGTAAACATGGCATCTTTGTGATTGACAGACGATACAAAATCCATATCTTATTTTTCAAATAACTCAATTGCACAGCAATTAAAAGCTAAATTGTTTTTAGTTTTATCAACACAAGTATCAAAACTACAATTTATATATTCTTCATCATTGGGCATAAAAAAGTACAAAAAATCCGACCTAGTATAGTGGAAGTGTAATGGTCACAAACAGCACAGATTCAAATCACTCGCTGGTACCAATCTTTAATATGTAATATGTACTTTGGTTGTCCTGTTTCTATGATACAAGGACTTTAGTATAAAAATGTAGCATAGAAAATAAACTAGGCCAGCATAGTGGGTGTGAATGCTACTTACAGTTATTAAACTGTAGTAGCAGTTACATCTATTTACGGACTGCATTTAAGCTTAACATCAAAAGTTGTGAATACCACAAGTTTGTTACCACAATTTTCAACAGCTCACAAAAGTTATTTGGATATGTTTTTCTGTCAATATAAAATTACCTTTAGTTTATGTAAAGTCTGTGGTGTAACTTGTTGTTTCTTGGCAGTGTTGGGTTTTTTCATTGGACTACTAAAATCACTATCTTCACCAGCTTCAGATCCATCCTAGGAAAAAATAATAATATGAGATATGATACCACTCTTCATTTTTAGCATTAGGATTTGATTAGTTTCTTGTTGGTACCAATGGATGTTTGATATGACTGGTCTGGTCACCATCAGTATTTATGATACAAACATGTTTGGTATATTAAAATACTCACAACTTTATTCTTTCTTGGTCTCCCTCTCTTCCTTTCACCTGTGTTGGGTACTTGTACAGGCACTTGTTGGTCATCAGTTTTGATCTCCGTCTAAAAAGAATAATTGTTTTGAAATATATATACAAAAACAATAATGTAGGCTTTATATGGCGCTCCATTGTCTCTGCCTGTCCCTGTGGGAAAAAATAGTGACAATTTAATTGATTGATATTTTAACTATAGTGGTCGGATGATGATGGATAATAGTTTGAGTAAAGCGGCAAAATTAATGATTAAAAAAATCACTATAAAAAAAATTAATTTCACCTATTTACACAATAATATACAAGTAAAGATGCAACGTCATTTGCAGTTGATTCATTACGTTGGCTTACATATGATTAATGTCAAAACGAAATTATTGACCAAACATATGTATTGACTATACTATATTCTCAAATAGAGAATATACTCAGCTGACTTTTTTCTTTAATTAAGTCTTAGTTACTGAATTAATATAGACCTAAGATATACAGTCAGTTGCAGGAAACTCTAGTTAATTTTAACATGCATTGCTATGCTCTAGGTATATTTAACAAGTTATTCAGACAACCAAACAAAGCACTTTTTGGTTTAGCAAAGTAAATGTCATGGCCTAATTTGACACTTGCCACATTTGTTGGCCTAATTTGTCACTTGCCACATTTGTTGGCCTAATTTGACACTTGCCACATTTGTTGGCCTAATTTGTCACTTGCCACATTTGTTGGCCTAATTTGACACTTGCCACATTTGTAGGCCTAATTTGTCACTTGGTTTACTTAGTTATAAACTGTATTATAAACTACAGTTATTATTTTATACAATTTTAATACACATAGGACATCATTCATTTTGTGATTCTTTGTACTATTTTTGTAATGTCCAATGACGAAAAAAATATATAAATGGTAGTTTCGATACTATAAAACTAATAACAAATTTGCTTTTATTTGCTGTGCAATTGAGTTATTTGGAAAATAAGATATGGATTTTGTATCGTCTGTCAATTACAAAGACACACCATATTAACAGTTCTGCTTTAAACTGTCATAATTATAGTTTGATCATTTTGCACACCTAAACTATGCAAAATAAAGGATATATTCCAATTACATTGTAATCTTTTTACAATAAACAATATTAAAATGTATACGCAATTGTTATTACAATTAAGCCCAAGTCCCCATACAAGATTAGATTTATTTATTAAGTAATTTTACGCGTCAAGATTACATAATAATAATTAATAGAACAATAATTACAATAAAATAGATATTTACGACAGCAGCAGATACCATTGTCAAGTTAATAAAAGTTAACACTAATAACAATATTGCGTGAGCTGCTGATAGCATTGTCATCTTTAATAATATTAAAAAATATGTTAATTACGAATCTGAGTATACATAATCTGAGTATACTGAACCGTACATAATGCACAAAATGAATGATGTCCTTTATAATAGAATAATATTTGATATATAGATGTACTTTGATATTTAAAGTATATAGATTTGTGGGAGGTTCTATGATTAAGTTACATAATATAACTGTTTTAATTTAGTTTAGTTAGTTGTCAAGATAGAACTGGCATAGAAACATTGACTAAAGTCCCCTAAGTAACATTTAAATAAAAATAAATTCTGATTCTATGATAAAAGCATGTTTAGTCTAGAAAAGTAAAAAAAAAGAAAAAAAAATGAAATGACAATTTGTATGTGTTAATTGATAATAAGATAGATAGAAATAATTTACTACTCTAGCATGGGAGAACTTGGACGTCGACAGGACATTGGTCCCAGCTGTGATCCAAGCAGTGCGATGAGGCGTTGGCATCCGACACCATTGTTGATACAGCTTCCATGAGTTATTATGACTCACGTTACTGCCCTCAGGCGCTGATGAGCACTTCCAAAGGAGGAAAGCCCATATTTGAGCTTCTCTTTCATTCTGAAAAATTTAAATAGATAAATCTCACAATTTAAATTACCTTCAGGTTAATACATAATCCAGAGCATAGTTACAACAATATTTTACAAAGGTGACTGTGGTGTAGTGGCAGTGCAATGGTTACACGCAAACCTAGAGCACGGGTTTAACTCACTCACCAGTACCAATGTATCTTTGATACATGTAGTTTGGTCGTCTTGTTTCAATGATACAAGCACTTTAGTAGCTTAGTATAGAAATGAAAATAATATGAAATAAAAATAATAATGAATAATATTTTAAGTCATTGGCCAGCATTATCAAGGCTACTGAGGCAACAGTAAACTAACAGATTTTTCAGTCGTCGGCACTCTTAGAACTTCCTTTTCTTAGCATCAGACTAGTCGAGGTCAATTCTAAAACCACAATTTAAAATAATCAACTGGAGTAACAAAAACAATAGCTAGTAATAAAAATATTTGTAGCATCACATTCAACTGACTCATGCAACCTTCAAGCTTATACTGGAAGGCAACTGAGTCACTTCACTGCCTGTACACTTCTTGTATTCACTTAGCAATTTATCAATATTACTATCAAATCTTACTAGCCTTTAACGCGTCCAGAACTGTATTATAAGGGCAGTTTTAAATGCACAGTGGTTTTGCTAAAGCTGAAGAAATGCACGAGTACTCAAACATTCCCACAGTTGCAGCGGAAATAATGAAATATAAAACACAACACACTGAAAGATTAGCTAAGCACCCAAACCCACTAGCAGTTGAGCTATATAAGAAAAGAAATTCAATATCCAGACTCAAACGAGGACAGATTCTTTAGCTGGGAGGATGGCGCACTGGCCTACCCCCTACACAACTTGACCGCCATTCAACTAATATACTCATAGGCAGGCGGTTGCAATAAAAAAAAGCAATTTATTAAGAAAACATTATTGCTTTCCCTTTTCAGCATTGTTTTGATAAGTAACATATAGTTATGATAAAAACTTACAATATCTTTAATAGGTGACTCTCCAGTACAACCTTCTTCTTTATGCTCTTCAAAATTCTTTACATAATGAAATACAGCATTACAACTACCACAAACTAGGACATCCAATACTGCCATTTCTTTATAAGCCTCTGTGAAATAATATAAATCATATTTACTCATGTGAATGGAAAACAGATGCGTTAAACGAGGCAGGCACAGGAGGGCGTTTGCTGACCAAATCGAAGACATCTGTAAGGAAGCTAGGTTGCCTAGTGCCCATAACCATAGAGCTTGTATTAAGAGAATTGTGAATGTCAAGGAAGCGAGGGAGTTGTGTAAGGATATTTACTCAGAATAGTGTATAGTTTTTTTTTCTAAATATACCTAGTAATATTTTAATTATGGAATTTGAATGACACTAATTAAAAAGTTACTGTATTAACACTATCTCTCAATCTATCAAATTATCACACCTTTTTCCACAGGGATAGGCAAAGAGGCAAGCTTTACGGTTATGGGCACTAGGCAACCTAGCTTTCTTAAGGATGTCATAGACACTAACTCTGTAAACAAATGAGGTACTGCAGTGTTAAAAAATCTTAGTACTTTTAGCACCCCATGTCTATTGGTTTATATCCATGTCTATTATGGACCATGTTAAAGTTGGATAGAAAAGGTTTCTTTTTAGTTATAAAGGCCCCCAATTGCACACCATTCTGTTTTAATGTAATCTATGTATTCTGTTTTGTGCAATAAATTATGTGTCTATGGTATATTTCAATAAAAATTACAAAGTTTTAGTATTAATCCATGAAGCAGTTAGTCTCATCATCACTAAAGCTAGAAAAGGATTGTCAAGGATTGTGAAATCTTTCCAACTTGGAAAATCCTTCTTAATCCAGTGCAACATACCCATGGATATGTTTAAAATTCACTACAAGATAACAGACAAAATATCAGTATCAACCTATAGGACTGTCATCTTAGCACTTGAAAACCATCATCTTTGTCGAGCTCCCTATTCCGTCGGCAAAGAATATTCCAAACGACATAAGTAGGATTTTAATCTTGTAAAGAGACTAGTTTTACACTAAGAGACTAGCCAGCAAAGTCTAATTCACCGTTTAAATGATATTGTCTTTCAGTGGGGTCTTACAATATTTGGTTAGGTACAGAGGAAAGCAAAGGCCAGACATAAAGCAGGAATGCTCCTTTCACTTTCCTGCCTGTTATGCGATAGTCCTGCCAACCTATGGATGCTAAGAAAATTATCACATATTTCACTTTATGATGAAGTAAACATTGATCTTCTTAAAATAAATATAAATTAAGATAAGTAATAAAAAAATATCAAACCTTTTAAAGCAGTTGGGTTTTTGGTTATTTCATCAGGATTACCAAGTGGTACTTCAGCCATTACAATGTCTTCTGCCTCCTCACTCATTTTAGTCTAATTGAAAAAATACAATCAAAATTAACCTCAAATGTAGGCCGGCAGATTCCCGCCAAATACTAATTTCGCCAGACAGGGCTGTTATTTCATATTTGACATTCCCTGATAAGTAATAAAGCATAATTTATATTTTAGATATTTTGTAAGTATAGTGACATAGAAGAAAATATTAAATTTTAACAAAACTATATCTCGAATAAATAAATACTTCATCATTATAATCAAATATAAACCACATTCAATGCATACAAGGACGCCTCGTCCGCCTCATCTTATTTCCCACATTGCATTAATTATTTTAAAATTCATAATTTCAATTATTTCAAAACGTATTTATAAATTGTCACTTACCAAATATCAAATAGGTATTTTTTGTAATTGAAAACCTTGGTTCACTGATAAAATGGAAACGGAACAAATTCACACGACAAGAATCAAAATTGAAATGAGCTAAAAAACAGCGTTGCCGACAACGCCAAGTCGATTACTTCGCTTTGGCCGACAAAGCTTGTTCTTCGTATTAACATATTTTTATCAGCCAATGAAGTACGGGCATTTGTAAAATTTAAACCAATCAAAAGGGAACGTTTTTTTAAAAGGATTTTTTATATGAAAACTGACTTGATGTTAACTTATTGACGCCTCGTTTTACCGACACGGAATTTAAGGCGACACATGTGGCCGACTTTTCATTATTTTATGAAAATTGTCGACCAAAATTCGTAAACAAACTTTTTAATAAATTTTCTTGTATATGTATGTAAACATTCAATTATTAATCTATCAGTTTATCAAAGTTTTAAAGATTTGAATAAAACTATAAGCAATAAATGTAATTTATAGGTAAATGACCTACCCAACTTTAATATCAACCAATGAATTGTCACGTTTCTATTCTATTCCACAACCTACAGGGTTTTCATGATTGAATCGGCAGGTGAACTAAAAGGTTCGGTGCGTCGTTTTTTGTAGAACAATCGGAAAATGAAATGCTTTACCAACCCATTTGTTCTTCTTTCTCATTCCCTAATCTTGGATCCTTCAACCACCTTTGGCCAGCATTGCGGACGGCGACTGAGGCGACGTCCGCTATGCGACAGGTGTAGCCCAACGGTTAGCGATTGGTTTGTTGCGACTAAAGTCCCGGGTTCGATTCCCGGTCGGAGCTAATATTTGTTTATAGCTTATTATTATTATTATACATTTTTATACTAAGCTACTAATGTGCTGCTTGTATCATAGAAACAGGACCACCAAAGCCAAAGTACATATATCAAAGATACATTGGTATAGTTCGCGTCACGTAAGTTGGCAATAGTAGTCAGATGCGCAGAAGTCATTTTTTAGGTGTGTTTAGGAACGCGGGGCATGAGCACAGACTACATAGAGATACTACGTGAGCATGAGGTAACAAAGTTCCGTGCACGCGATTGGCTAGCCTGGCCAGTCGATCATTTACTCCCGCGTGGCACTCACGCTCCGTTCGCTCCCGCGTACACTTGGGTGCACTAAAATGGTGCACCACTGTTTTTCGTATCATCCTAATAGTTTTACTACATATTAGTCCCCCGCCGCGCCTGTCTGTTCGATCGATCGAAAATCGATCAATTAAATTGTCCCGCCTTTTCCCCACAGGGATAAGCAGAGAAAATGGAGCGACACCTGCCACGATCCTGACACAACTCCCTTGCTTTCTTCACATTCACAATTCTCTTCATACAAGCTCTATGGTTATGGGCACTAGGCAACCTAGCTTTCTTGAGGATGTATCCGATTTGGTTGGAGAACATCCTCCTGGGTCTGCCTCGATTAACGCATCCATGCACATCAGATTTATTTTCTTTCGTCAAACTCTTTCACTTAAACTACTATTATTATTTTTTATGAATCTAAAGAGACCCTTTTTTATTGCACGGCCAGTGTACATGCGCAAACGTTCCCCCACTACGTTAAAATCTTGCCAACTTACGTAAGGCAGACTATATATTACCGGTTCCACTCGGCTTACGTAGCAATTGCACTGCCACTACACTACGGTCGCCTTAATTTGTTTTATTTATTAATTATATTTAATATTGCAAATATTAATTAATTAAAAATAAAAGAGGCGGATATTTGCTTCGATCCGGGGTGGTGGATCCGGGTAGACCGTGAAGTGACTTAGTCGCGTTTCGGGATCAGCTTGTAATGCCAGTTCTAACTAGGCCGGTATTTAGTATAGTAGTGTAGTACTAGTAGTACTTCCACTATATTTATAATTCACTGAACACATTTTACAATTCACCCTTAACCCATTACTATTTTTATATAAAACTCCGAAACCACACTCTTTTTATTGGAAACCATGTTTAACCGTTAAACGGTTATTTATTCTACGACTAAAAAAGAATATAGCGCGCAATAATGTGAAACGAGTTTAAAGCACAGCCCGCCCCTTCGAAGGAGCAACTTGCCGTCATTAGCCCGCTTGCCCGTTAGCCCGCTTGCCCGACAGCCCGTTAGCCCATAACCCGTGCGTGCTACGAAAACCCGTCGTTAGACCGCTGGCCCCTGGCCCGACAGCCCGCTTGCCCGTTAGCTCGTGCGTACTACGACGACGTACGTGCGCTATTTTGTTTACCAACCGAGTCAACCCGAGTTAGAAGAAAATAAACTCGACTCGACGGGTTAAAGAGTAATATATTATATGTTATATAAGAAAAAAAACATCAAATCGACTCAGGAGCTTATTTAGGGGGATGAATATATATTTTTACGTTCGTAATTTAGAAGGTTGTCACTAGTTTTGATGATCATTTGACAACCAAGATGGTCGGTTCAAAGAGTGGTAGGCAGTGGTACCCAGTCTGCCGATCCGGGGTAGTACCACCACTTACAAGTATACAGACCGTGAAGTGATTTGGTCACGTTTCGGGATCAGCTTGTAAGTTGCCGGTTCCATCTAGGCCGGCATAGTGGATGTGATTGCTACTCACAGTTATTGAATTGTAGTAGCAGTGACATTCATTCATGGACCACACTTTGGCTTAACATCAAGCGGGGTGCTGTCATATGTCGAGTCACAATAAAAAAAAAAAACCTAATTTAACAGAATAACAAATGACATTAAAATACTTCAAAAAAGGATGACGGAATAATTATGCCGGTACTCTTACTACCACGTGACTTTTAATTAAGCAGTATTAAAATACAACCACAATTACAAGTGGTTGTATTTGCAAAAAAGTAGTGCCAACCTTTGAAATAAAGGAATTGAATTACAAGTTGTTGTCTCTTTCAGTCACACGTGGTATAAATATAATATACATGAGACAAATAACAATGAATTAGTTCTTATTTTAGCACAGATTCTATTCTTAAGACCAAATTCTTTGATCATAGACTATACACTTTTATCATCTTATATACAGAAATAATGTCTCAAATGTCTTTGATCTGATTTGAGGTTACAATAATATATTACCTTGGTTTATTACGTATTTGTGTCTGCAGTCTGTGGGTTTATTGTTGGATAAGTTGCGTAGTAATTGAAACAATGGCTGACGACGAACAAGATGCGAAAGAATATCGGTGGGAGACCGGTTACGAGAAAACCTGGTATGTTTACTCTTTTTAGCTTAATTTTAAATAATAGAGGTAAAGATGATGATCTATTTTGATAAACTGATTATTTGTCCCTTCACATCGATGGTCCCTTCTGTTTACACTCCATATGATCATAATTGTAAACTTATGATTATAACAGATATATCATTATAACAATATAATGGAAAAACGCATATTATATTTAGCATTTTGGCTTCTATTGGTTCATTTGGCTACTATTGGTTCATTTGGCTACCTTTGTTGAACATTTCTTTTGATTGATCCCTCTCTGAAGAGTAAGACCTCATTTATTGTATTTCTGAAATGAATTCATTACATATTTGAAAATTTATTAAAGGGAAGCGATAAAAGAGGATGAAGATGGCTTGGTGGCAGGTTTGGTTGCAGAGTTTGCTCAAAAAGCAGCAAAGAAAGCTGTGCAACAGAGACGCGGACCAGTCAGGCTTGGTATGATGAGACATTTATTAGTAGCAATAGATTGCTCGGAAGCCATGGCCTCGCAAGATTTAAAACCAACTAGATTTATGTGTACATTAAAGGTAACTATTTTTTAACTGTATACTTTCTTTACTATGATATTTTGACAAGTATATATTAGGACTCCCACCAGATGGCCTGGTGGATGCAACTGGTTTCTTGTCGTTCGGAATGGTGTTCTAAGGGGCCGGCCTATGTTCAGAAGTGGACGCCTTCTGGCTGATGATGATATTAAATAGTTTAAGTTTTTTACCATTCAGTATTCTAATGTGGATGGATGCGTTAAGCAAGGCAGAACCAGGAGGGTGTTGAAGTTATTGTAGTTATTTGCGGGCTCGTTTCCGCACTTGAAGTCCTCTTCGGTTCGGAGGGTGTTTCCTGACCAAGTTGGAGATATCCTCGAGAAAACTAGGTTGCAAAGTGCCTATAACCATAGAGCTTGAGCAAGAGAATTGAGGAAGTGAGGGAGTTGTGCTAGGATCATGGCAAACGGCTCTGCATTGTTTCTGCCTATTGCTGGGGGAAAAAGGTGTGACAATTTGATTTGATTTTTTCAGTTATTAGAAAAGTTTGTTGAAGAGTTCTTTGATCAGAACCCGCTCAGTCAACTCGGCATTGTACTCATGAAGAACAAAAGAGCTGAAAAGATCACAGAGTTATCGGGGAATATTAGAAAACACGTAAAGGCTGTGCAAGGGTATTGCTTATATTTATTTATTTTACTAAATTGTTTGTATAGTCAGGCTCAGGAGGATTTTCCGACCAAATTGGAGACTGTTGAGTATGTCTTTGATAGGCTAGGTTGCCTAGTGCCCATAACCATAGAGCTTGTATGAAGAGAATTGTGAACGTGAGGGAAGCAAGGGAGTTGTGTCACGAATGTGTCAAGTGGCGCTCCATTGTCTCTGCCTATCCCTATAGGAAAAAGGCGTGTCAATTTGATTGATTGATTGTTTGTATGAAGAAAATTGTTGATGTTACAGACTGTGAAGAGACTTATCAAGATCAGCTTGTAAGTTGCCAGTTCCAGCTTGTAAGGCTAGCATAGTGGGTGTGACTGCTACTTACAGTTATTTAACTGTAGTAGCAGTCAGCTCCATTCATGGAGCGCACTCTGGCTTAACATAAGCAGGGTGCTGCCGACATATTATGACAGCGCCCCGCACATTACAAATAGTAAAGCATACAAAAAAGTTGTGTCATGATCGTGGAAAAGGCTGCTTCATTGGCTCTGCTTATCCATGTGGGAATGGAAGTGTGTATATATGTTTTATTGGACAACTTCAGAGCAAATATCAGCCTCTTATTATTTATTAAAAATGTTTATTAATCATTTGTAATACCTATTTAATTCTCTCACCCGAATTCAAACCCAAGACTTTACATGTAATGGACTGGTGTTCTAATTAATGCGCCACACTTGTCGTCATACATAGAAATAAATTTCTATCTTATTATTGACAAAAAATAGTGTTCTGTGTAAGAAACGAACGCAATGCTATAGACGCGACAAACCTGGTTGAAGGTCTTTTATTCTCTGTTGACTGCCTATGTGAAAAAGTAAGCGACAATAGTTTTTGTAGTACAGAGACGCGTCGCGTCGTGTCGCATTATGTCGCGTTCATCGCTCACGTAGGATAATAAGATATAAATATTTCAGCTTAGCAAACATGGCATTAACTGGAGAGCCATCTTTACAAAATACTCTTGAACTTGCGAGCCGAGTCCTCAGACCTCTGCCTGGTCATGCTTCAAGGGAATTGCTCGTCCTCTTTGCGTCCTTAACAACTTGCGACCCAGGAGATATTACCACAACAATACAAACACTTAAAAATGATGGAATTCGATGCTCTGTCATTGGCCTGGCTGCTGAAGTTAGGATATGTAAGAAATTGTGTCAAGATACTGGCGGTGATTATGGGGTATGTTGTCAGTATAATATTTCAGGATTTTTTTGAATAGTTGAGTTTGACCATTCAATGGTTTTTTAAAGGACATCATTCATTTTGGGCTTCATTGTACTACTTTTGTAATGTCCAATAATGAAAAATACATAAATGGTAATTTAATACTTGTATTGATGAAACTAATAACAGTTTTGCTTTTAATTGCGGTGCTTTTAATTGAGTTATTTAGAAAATAAGATATGGATTTTGTATTATCTGTTAAACAACGCCATATTTGCTCTGCTTTGTGCTGTCATAATTATAGTTTGATCATTTTGCACACCTTAAATATGCAATATAAAGGATAAATTCCAGTTACATTGTAATCTTCGTACATCAAACTATTTTAAAATGCATATTAAACTGTTAATACAATTAAGCCCAAGTCCCCATACAAAATGAATGATATCCTTTAAATATTATATTCCTTACGCCATAGTTCAACAACGACATTGTGTTAGCGATGAGTAAAGGAAAAAAAATGGCCTAACAATTTATATATCGTAGTTTCTGTTATCACCAATCTATATTAAGCTACTAAAGTGCTTGTATCATAGAAACAGGACCTCAAAAGTACTATATTAAAGATACACTGGTACTGGCAAGTGGTTTTGAACCTGTTCTTAGAGGGAGTAGAAGTTAATGTTAAACCTCATTATTTGGAAATTGTTACAAAATTCAAAAATATATGCATTAATAATTGGAAGAAACATTATGCAAATTGCGCAGAAAGAAAAGGTATTTGGTATAACACGCTGCAATGTTCGCCTTCTCATAGTCCTTGGTGGGCGAGCTTAAGAATTGACCGTAATTTGTTGAAAATGGCTTTTAGAGTGCGGTCGGGACATATGCCTCTTAATAAATTTTATAATTTAATGAAGAAGAGTGATAGTCCGAATTGTGATTGGTGTGGAAAATTAGAGGACTGTCACCATTTATTAGAGGAATGTGTCCGGAACGATGCCGACAGAAATAGTCTAATTGCTGTATGTAACATAAATAGATTGGATGTGGGTATGTTTATACCAATATTGGCATGTCCGACTTCAGTGGAAGCATTGGAGGTTTATCGATTTGTGAGAGGTTCTGTGATTAAGTTACACAGTCAAGCTTAATCATATAACTGAGAATAGTTATATGATTAAGCTTGAACTAGAAAGTTTAGTTAGTTGTTAAGATGGGACTGGCATAGTCAACTTTGACTAAAGTCCCCTGAAAAAAATAGAATAAAAAAAAAAAACCTGTTCTTTCGGTTTGCGTGAACATTGCACTACCACTACAACACAGTCGCCTTAATTTTTTTTAAATATTGTGGCCAAGGGGAGGTTCAAGAGTGCTATACTTTGTAAAATGTAGCTTGGGTCCTGTGACACATGAGAAATTTTCGGAAGACTTAACATTGTAGCAGCATCTCTCTTCGATCGTTTATTTCAAAGTTATTTATTTTCATAGTTACAACCATAGCTTACCAACAATATTTATCATACAATAATTACACAATAATTTTTAAAACAAACAACAAAAAATCATGTAACAAAAAAAAATTTTCAGCTCTTCAAGGTTACATCTGTTAACAAAAATACGAGTACTATAATAGTGATGGGACTAGTAAAGTCATTTTGGCATCTGTCATAGGACCCAAGCTAAATTTTACAAAGTATAAGTGAAAAAAAAAATTACAAATATTAGTAAATTTAATCTAATTTATTAAATATTGCAAATAAAAGCTATGAAATAAAAATTTGTTCCGACCGGGAATCGAACCCGGGACTTCCACGTAACTGGTGTACTAACCACTACGACACACCTGTCGTCAATTTTCAATAATAAGCTCTTTTAAAATATTGATAATGTTTTTTTTTTAGGTTGTCTTAGATGACGTACACTATAGATCACTATTATTAGAATGTACTACACCGCCCGCACGTGCCCGTACACTTGATGCTGGTCTCATCAAGATGGGATTCCCTCATTCTTCACTTGACGAAGATAAGACTGACAATGCTGATCCACCGATCACAGTTTGTATGTGGTGAGTATATTTTTTTATTGACATTTCTATACTAAGCTACTAAAGTGCTTGTATCATAGAAACAGGACAACCAAAGTACATATATCAATGATTCTTTATATATGTAGTTACCAATGTATCTTTGTGGTTACCTCTCGGTTTGCGTAACCATTGCACTATCACTACACCACGGTCGCCTTAGATTGGTTGTCGTGTTTTCATGATACCACCAAGCACTTGATAGCTTTGGTAGCTTAGTATATTAATGTAAATTTAAAAAACATCTGGATCGTTCCCGTTTTATCTTCCCACTCGCCTCCGATTGAGAAAGGTATAATTATGATGGTTTGGGCACTTTGAAAGAATGGATCTGTCTAATAACACCTTGTATACGAATTTTTTTCTTTTCCGCAAAGGACTGCTACTACATTTTTAATAACTTAAAGTAGCAGTAGCATCCACTATGCTGGCCTAGATGGTACCGGCAACTTGCAAGTTGATATTTCAATGCCATTAGGTCACTTCACGGTCTGTAATTTTTTGTTCTAGTCATTTAGAAGAAGGTGACACGGGTGGCGTTGGTGGCGAAGGTCACCTGTGCCCGCAGTGCCGCAGCAAATATTGTGAACTACCTGCACAATGCAGGACTTGTGGATTGACACTCGCTTCTGCACCACATCTTGCCAGGTAAGTTTTTTATATTGGTTAATATGAGATCTGACGATACACGCATTGATATATATGGCGCGTAATAGACCAGTCCGCCACGCGTAAATTCCCGGGTTCGTGTCCCAGATGATACAAAGATTTGTTTAATAGCATTTATTCGTTATATTTCTTAAATAGACTTAAGGCGACCGTGAGGTAGTGGCAGTGCATTAGTCATGCAAACCGAGAGCACGGGTTCGAAACCACTTACCGGTACCAATGTATCGTTGACATATGTACTTTGGTCCTGTTTCTATGATACAAGTACTTTGGTAGCTTAGTATAGAAAAAAATGATTGATTAATGAATTATAAAAAATATTGGTAAATAAAAAGAAATGAACTGATTTTGCTCTGGGTCTGATTGTATAAGAGTGGAAGGCAAACAGTTGGTGATCATATGCCGATCCAGAGTAGTACTACCACTTTTAAGTGTAAAAATTAAGTGACTCAGTTGCGTTTCGGGATCTGCTTAAAAGTTGCATAGTTACAATTAGTTTGGCATAGTGGATGAGACTCCTGTTTTCTGTTATCTAACTATAGAAGCAGTCTTCTTTATTCTTGGACCGCACTTCACCTTATAATCAGGCGTGGTTGCTAAAATAACTTCTTCCCGCCTGTTACATTTAGGAATGCGATCCAGTAGTAGAGGCGTCTGATGCAAAATAAAATATCAATGTTTTTAAGTAGATATTATTGTAGTAAACATATTGTCAAAGAATATTTACATGACTCTTTTTAGTAAATTATATTTTAATCTTTTAAATTGAAATATCTAATTGAGGGTACGGTGAAGCTCTGGGCGACATACCTACGCTACACCACTGCTCTAGACCACCAAAGAATGGTAGGCAGTGGTACCCAGTATGCCGATCCGGGGTAGTACCACCACTTACAAGTATACAGACCCTGAAGTGATTTAGTGATCGGGATCAGCTAGTAAGTTGCCGGATTTAACTAAGCCAGCATAGTATATTATTGTACGGTTATTGAATTGTAGTAGCAGTGACATCCATTCATGGATCACACTCCAGCTTAATATCAAGCGGGGTGCTGTCATATGTCGAATCAAAATAAAATAAAACTCAAGGTTCTGTACTCAGGTAATAACTACTGATGTGTCACTCCTCAATTGATACAGTAATAATAATTATGTTCTCCAGGTCCTATCACCATCTGTTCCCAGTTGAGCCATACGAGGAAGTGCCAAATGAGGGGCAAACACAATATTGCTTTGCGTGCATAAGGACATTCACTGATCTTGATAAAAATGTAAGTATAACTTGATTGATATAAAAAGAGCTCCGGGCGACCTACCTGCGCAGTAAACGATTTACAGATCAAATTGGTGGTATGAGGTGCGGCGCGGCGAGGGGAACTACGTCTACGCACAAAAGTCTTTGCAACAATATTAATTAATAGAACATATTCAAGACTTGTCCCGTTTTTTTACACTACAATTATATTTTGTCTTCTGTATATTATGAATTCAAAAAGATTTTATTATTGTGTAGTGTTTCATAGAACGTAACAATATGTATAAAAGTAAAATAAAGTAGGTAACGGAATACTTAAATTAAAAGGAAAATTATAGCATAATATAATATATTTGTTATTTCTAATTTGTTAGAAAAACTGATGTTATTCTACAATTTAAAAAAATATGATGACACAATTATCAATTTAAAATAGCCAAGTGTTTTTGTGCGCGACTATCCATGCGCAAACACATCCCTTGCACTGGGCGCTTGGAGCTCTTTTTACAAGCGTCGGATTGTATTTTAGAATTCATTGCAATGCAGACATTTGGTGGTCATATGGACATAAAGTGACTTAGTCATGCTTTGGGATCAACTTATAGGCCGGTTTCAATTAGGCAGGTTATTGGTGACTTTCACTGTGTCTTCAGTCCACCTAGTGGGAGGCCTACCTATGCTGCGTCTTCCAGTTCTTGGTCTCCACTCTAGAACCTTTCTTCCCCATCAGTTTTCAGTTCTTCAAGCGATGTGATATATATATGAGTTCTTTTCCTGTAGTTATATATAACAGTTTTATTTTTTATTTTTAGATTTATCGCTGCAATCGATGCGTGGAGTATTATTGTTGGCAGTGTGAAGCTGCTGTCTCCGGCACCCTACACTTGTGTCCAGGGTGTGCTTGCAAACCACATTTGTACTTACGACTACCTCGGTGATGTGAAATGAATAACTTTATAATCGATGATACACATACTTCTTGTGTATCCTCGATGATTGTAAACCGATCAAGATTGACGATAAAGAATATGATATGATGATGTGCGAAATCGTTGCACGAAAATCGTTTTCATTTGATTTCATTGGATTTGTCATTGGATGTGTCTTTTCTCTTTGTAAGATTTTATAACGATGTCGAAAAAAAATTAAGATACAGGTAGGGGAGGGGTGGTATAGATCCCGGCAGACAAAAAAGCGCTGACATTCAAGCTGCGTAGTAACTAATTTTGTTACTAATGTGCATAAAATTCAAAATATTATTAATCATGTTCACCACTGCATAGATAGGTGGAATTGCTTCAACCGCAGTTGTCCAGAGCAGAACTCTCTCTGCCGTAACGAATATTGCGCAGCTTAAAATTCAGCGCTTTTTTATCTGCCGGGAACTATAATATATGAAAGGGAGGTTTTTGAATTTGAGATCCTTGTAAGTGATTGAGAATATTTTGGAACAGGCGATCGCGCAACTCTAATGACAATGAATTTCAAGCCCATTATCATTGCTATGAGAATGGTCATGAGTCCGAGCAATTGTGTAAGAATTTTAATGATAATGAATGGGCTTCGAGGACGTATTTCGTTTATTTCAACTTTTTTATTATATTTTTTTATTGTGACACGACATCTGACCTCGACCCGCCTGATGACAAGCTAGAGGAGGTCAAAGAGTGACGACGACTGGAAAAATCGAGTCAGTTCCCGCTTGCCCCAGCCGCCGTCACTGTTCCGGCCTAAGGTGCTTCTTCACGCATCGCTTGAAAGATCCAAGGTCATAGGATGGAGAGAACACATGGGCTGGCAAAGCATTCCACTTGTCAATTGTTCTACAAATATAGTGTCAAAAATGCCTTAATTTATTCAGTCAACGAGTTTCGATGAGTTTGAGAATAGTAATTAAAATAGTTTGTGCATATTAAATTATACACAATTATTTTTGTTCACACACGTTTATTAAATCACAATAAAAAAGGAGTAAATTTCTAATACAATTGTTAAGCAGCCATTGCTTGTGTCTCCCATAGACTATCTATATTTTTATAACTTGACTATCCTAAAAACCATAGATACAAATACACTACAGAACTCCCCCTATAAATTTAGGCGCTCTGGAGCTTTCCTGATTCTATTGGATCTCCTCCCACGAGGTGGTTCTCCTACCTCATTTACAATATTATTTGGGAGTTCGCTTATCTCAGTAATGGACATCGATTGTCAGTATGTTGTGCGGTCGCTATTTTAATATTGAAGTTTATTAATGGAGTTCCACTGTCAAAACGAAGCTTATTCTCATTATCATTGGAGTTAGGCGGTCGGCCCGCAGGATGGAGTCGAATAGGAAGCGTTTTTTATTAAATAATTGAAATGAAATGCAATAATTGTCATTCTTACTATGTCATTCTTAAAAATCAATTCTTACTTATTTATTTACGCATCTTTAAAAGTTGTATATATTGTCACTTTCATAAATTGACTGTATTGAAGGGAAGCGGTAATTTATGAGAGGGACAGTTAATTTCTAGAAAATATGTGTACATTTATATGTAATTTTCAAGACTATAGCCGGTTGTACAAAAAAAATATATTTACAAATTCATTAAAAGTAACGTATAGGTAAATGGAAAAATGGGTTGCACAACTCTTTTACTTTAATGAAATATGATATATTTTATGTTAATATTATTAAATGATGGATTTACGTGTTTTTATTCACATAGTGTATGGACTTACGACGTAATCCTTGGAGATACAAAGTTTTATAATGTAAAAGTATCATTTGCAATGGATATAAGAAACTAATAAAAAACTAAGTTAGGTTTTTTAAATTTTATTATTAAAAAAAAGCTAACATTGTGATGTTTTTAAGGGGTCTTCTGGTCTAGAGGCATGAATTTCAGGTAATTTTTGAAGTGACGTAAAAAAAGCAATCAATATTTTTCTCTATCCACTTTTTTATTAGTTATTTATTAACATTACCAGAATACAGAAGAAAAAAGTACAAAAAGTTAAAAATTCAAAAAAATCAAAGCTGATGAAATGGGCTTCTCAAAAAGTTGGCGCGTGACTATACCCACGATTCCAACCCTTTTAGCAATCTGAAAAAGAAAATAGATTATTAATCAAGAGATGTCGTTATGTCCGGAACTACGGAAAAGTAAAAAAATATATTAATACAAAATGGCGACTGATTCAAAAAAAACATGTTTTTACCTCTTTTTTTTGACTTTTCGATTTAAAAAAAATACTAAAACTTCAATTTTTCATATTTTTTTCATAATCAAACTCTTGTAAGGTCCCTTCAGGTGCAGCCTTTTGCCACTTACACCAACTCTTCGCACCAGCAAAATACCTGTATTTCCGAAAATAAATATTTAAGGTCTTAAGGACATATTCTTAAGTAGTTAAACTTTGAAAATATAAAATAAAAAAAAAGTTTAGTTACAGTGCGTTACAGGCTCATTATTCATTTACCAAAGGTACAGGTACCTATCACAACCAACAGACCGCTTGTAATTGCAGACCAAGCACTCTTTATAAAGTAAACTAATTATTTAAAAGAACATTACGAACTACGTAAATGAAAAAAAAAGACATCTTGTCCATTATTATAATTTAAGAGTGGGGTAAGTTATCATAAAAGTTGTGGTATCTTTCTCCATTGTGTTTTCAACTCCTGAAGGTATTGGTATTTCTCTCTTTTTATAAGTATTCTTGCTGAGTATAGCCGTAGTATACTGTTGAAAGGTATTACGCAGGGTTTTTCAGAAATTCTTGTCGGAAAACTTTTGTATATATCAGGATGTCTCAACTTGCATAAAATGGTTCCATCTGGGTTATATCGTAAAGCTCTTAAATCAGTTACAGTAGGATCGCCAACTTTTTTTCGCAGGTCTGATAGATTCAGACCTGTGCCAAATTCAGTGTTGGTTCTGTTATAGCTGAACTCCTTACTCTCATTATTCTTTGGCATTTAACATGTCAAATCAATTTCAATTATGTCAGTTGTTCCAATTGTCATGAACATATAAAAATATAAAATAATATAAAGTATAAATGACTATTTGAGGTTCAATATCTTTAAAAATATCATGATATAGATAGGTAACATCGTATGGAGTTTTTTGGACGCAATTCTAGCAGTTCTTTTAATTTTTTTAATATAATTCCAAATTGTTGATATAGGAGTGGTTCTATTAAAGCTAGAACACAAATTATTCCATGATAGTCTACTTTCTACTTTTATTATTGCATCTATTTTTTATATTCAATGTAATTTTCTATATTAATATTTAAACTGTATTGGCGTAAAGCTACTTTGGAATCATTTACTGCCTTTGCACATTTATCATTCCACCAGGGTGCTGGTTTACGTCTTTTTTACTTTCCTTACTAATGTATTTAGGGCGGATCCGACCAAACTTATCAATACTCCGTATAAACCTTATCCGCAGTGTAAATAAGAAAATATCTCCCTTTTAGTAAAGTTTTGCGTTTTACCAACCTTTAGTAGGAGCATAATTTTATTTATACTGCTTGTAATTTTAAACCGCCGATTTTGGGCAGGTAAGTTCGTAATCCTAGGGATAAGCATGAGTTAATATGTAGACGTTTTTTTTGTATTTACCAATTAAAGAACTTCTTCTTGCAAAATCTGTTAGATTTCTTGTTGTTGATGCACTCTTCTCCATGACTTCGTGGATAATATTTATATTATTATGGTTTTCCTTATCCTATAAAAATATTAATAATATAAATTAAGATACCTATTAAAAAACAACACAAAAAAAGTTATTATATACATATATATTTCACCTGTTCAATTTTATCTAAAGTACGTATTTCTAGATCCACTTCCAGCACATCCACTGGCACTTGTGAATTATCACTGTCATGAGGATTATAAAGGCCTATAGCGCTAGTTCTTATAAGCCTTATAATATGCTCGTGCAGTGGGTCTTTTTTTTTATGGGAGGACCTCCACCTGCAAATATAGTTTTCTTGTCATATAATTGGGCTTCATAAAAAATCAAAATCAAACCTGTTTTATTTATATGCAGTCGCATATTTGCTTCCTCTTTCCTAGCATTATTTTTTAAATTCTCCCACTGAGCTTTTGAATTGTCTGCTGACCGAAACATCAGAATGCTTTCAGAGTTGAAAATTTGTTTTTGTTGAAGTTGTTGAATTTGTTTTTGCAGAGTTGAATTTGTAGGTACCTAAGGTTCACCGACCTTATTGTCAACTGCTGCTACTAGTAAAGTGGTTCTACATGAGCTCTCGCAATCAATATATCTATTTCAGGTGTTAGATTTTGGGATGCTTGGTAATCCATAACACTCCACTCAATCAACCTACACGGTGTAATTTGGATTACGTACATATGCATTGGAGTGCTCGTGTCGGGCCGCTTAAAAGTTTACTAAAACTTAGATCGATAGGTATTATGGAGGGCTAAAACTTCTTTACGTGCTGATTTTTGTCTTAGAGTTACTCCATCTGTCTTCTTGTTCTCTATAAAAGAAAAATGTTTCTCTACCAATTTCAAAAGTAATTTTTTTTCGGGCAGCAACCAGTTAGGGCTTCGTTTCCTATTTTCTTCCGTCATTATCGAATCGCGATGTTAATTTTTTTGAGTGCGTAGATATTCTGGCAACCACTTTGACAACTAATATTATGCCACAAAATAAAAACGTCAAGTTTTCTATACTATTTCATATAACGTAAGGAACTTTTTTTTTGTCGTATTACTCAGTCATTCATCAGTCGTTTAATTTGTCGGATTAACTAAACGGGATTAATTTATCCTGACAATCTGTTGGTCGAACGTCCATGAATTTTTAGTATTGGTATAAAATAACACCGTCGGTTGTTAAACGGCGGATATCTAAAGTTTGGTCGAATCGGACCTTAGGGACATAGTTTTTTCTCAGAATAATTAAAGAATCGCAAAATTTATTATAAGAATCAATTGGTTCTATATTATTAACTATTATGTCGTCAAAACAGATTTCAGAATCTTTGAAATATATTTTCCAATCAGCTTTATTATATAAATATTTCTCAGTTGGTGGCTGAATGTGATACAATGATACGGTCGTGTGCATATCAATTACAGTTGGATAATGGTAAGTACCAATTGGATCGTCGTGTACACTCCTTTCACACAATGCAGCTGGTGATGGACTTAGACATCATAAGTCTATGGCTAAAGGAATTTATATTTAAACGCGTTACAGTCGTTAATAGACAAAGTTACTAGACAAAGATCTAAATCATCAAATAAATCACACAATAAATTACCTCTTGAGGATGTTATAGCACATCCAAATGCAACATGATGGCCATTGAAATCTCCTGCGATAATACGAGGATTGGGAATTTTATCTATAATATTTTTAAGTCCATTTGCAAAAAATCATTAGCCAATGATGGCTTTTTAAAAGTTTTTATTATATGAATACCTTTTGCATTTTCTTGGTAATAGCAATTGGACTACGAATACCTATTTTCTTCTTTGCCTTATGCTCAACAAAGACAGTAAATTCAATATTATTAGAATTTTCAGAGAAGAGTCTTTTATAATTGGGCTTAATCTTACATTTACATCTTACTTTATACATATTCTCCTCATAATCTTCTGAAGAATCATTTTCATCCAACTTTCTTTTCTTTGTCTTATCTCCTCGGATCTTTAAGACCCATTTTTCTAAAGGCTAAGGAATTTCGACTTTAAAAAGTTGAAATATTTTATAATTTTAAAAGTTTTATAAGTTTATTTATGATATAAAAATTCACAAGCGCCTTTTTTGACTTCCCGCCAAAAAGTCTCTCACAATGTCACGAGGTCTTTTCCTCATGGTAGGTTTAAATCGAAAAAAAATAGTGACATTAAATATTGTATTGATCTAATAAAAAAAACCTTTAACAAAAAATCTACGTGGGTATGTCTCTATATCCAGATAAGTTGATCAATTGCGAATCAGTCTCTGAAGGAGCTGACAAGAAAGGGGTGGCTACGTGACCCTAATTGTGTTTTTCTCACGTGGTCTGAGCCTTACGGGCAACTTCAAGCTTGTGAGCTGCACACTACTCAAAACCACGGAGACAGGTGTTCGCAGGTCCACGTAGCGAGCTGGTGGGAGTGCTGGTGTGGTTCTCCAACCATAGTCAGTTCAGCTGTAGTCCAGTAGTCCGACCGTAGTCAATTCCGACCGTGGTCAATAGTCCGACCGTAGTCAAGCCCGACCGTGGTTAATAGTCCGACCGTAGTTAATAGTCCGACCGTAGTTAAACCCGACCGTGGTTCTCACTTAATATAGGGAATATAACACGAGTTGAACTTTGTATAACTTTGTATTTTTAACGTATGGATGTCTGGTGGCAGCGTCCAGGAGACAGCGATGTTGCTTCTGATCGAAGAGTACAGGAAAGAGGCCAGGACCATGGAGGTGCCGCTTTAAATAACCTTCTCTTTATGCAAACTGCCCTTTTTCAAAAATGTTAATTGTTCGTGTGCCCGATTTCTGAATCAATTTTGCAAGTTCAAAGCAGCAGTTTTTTATTTGTTTTATTTTAATGCTTAATGCCAACAAAATAGTGATTTAATTAAATTAGTAAAACGTTAATTTTTAATATATGATTAAAATGAATTTATAAATAAAATAATGATAAGTAAATAGTAATCAGGCCTTGGGATTTTCTTAACAAAAAAATGTTTGTGTATAACCTAAAATATATTCGTTTTAAACTAGAAATTGTTGATGATTTTACTGAAACTATTATTTTACGTAATTATTAAAATACAAGAGCATTGGTACTAAAGCTGCACAGTAATTTGATTTGTTACCTACTTAGTTTATATTTTACGAATGTGTATTTTTAAAATATTATGAATTTTGTGCTGCAATGCGCGGACTTGTTCTCACCGCAGTCGTCTAGATCAAAAGTCAGCGCTCTTTTTTCATCCATAGTAGCTTAAACAATAAATGCTTAAAATGTTTTATTGGTTAAATTAAATATTTGTTTAATTGTGATTGATTTTTATATTTAAATAAATTTATATTTTAATAATATTAACGTTGTATTATTTATCTCGCATTTTTATTGTATTAAAAAACGTATTTTATTGTGGATGCTGGAATAATTCGGAATCCGGATAAATACTGAATATCCGTTACATCTAGAATAAAGTATCTATTTATAACTCACTTTTCATCTAAATTGTATTTTTTGTTTAGTTTTAAACAGCAAAAATACGCCTATAGATCACAATAAATGCATAATAATACTATTATGTATTTAAAAACGAATTTTCTTATGTGTCTAATGCGACCTCAAATCGTATTTTTACTGGACTATAGCAAAGTCCGCTACTCGATGATGCGTCGCTCTTCCATCTCTTTGTGAAGCCAGTTAAAATTGGGTGGACGACGACGTCTTCGTGCTTCTGCGTCTTGGAGCCCAGTACCAGCTATTCTATAGCTGGTACTGGCAGTGTCGGCCTCCCAGTACCAGCTATAGAATAGAATAGCTGTCGCTCGCTACTGCCATGCCGATGCTGATAAAGGTGGTTTTCTGTCTCTTTTATTAGTAAAGGAATCCAGATATACGAACTACATGACGGTATTGTATTTTCGAATAGCTGTACTTTACGGCTGTATAGGACAGTTAATATTATGAAGTTAATATAGGATATTCGGAAATCGTATAATTTGGGCTATTTGGCTACGTCAAATGTACGCTGAGTCAGAATAATATGAACGTATAACAGCACTTCTTAAAAATATGAATAATAAAACAAACAATAAAAATAACAATTTAAAACATTTATTACATTATCACATTCTGGCACTTTTATGAAACAATTCATTTCTTTATAAAGAGCACCGCCATTGTATTTGTGTCAGTATAATCACAGTTTAATATTACTAAAAGTTTTGGATCTATTCAAAAGTTAAACATAGGTTAACTATGGCAAACGTCTATATAAACAGATATCAAATTGATTTAAAGTTTAAACAAGCAATATTAAGATATAGATTTTTATTGTATAATAGTAATAAGGTAGACACATACTTAATACATAATTATATTTATATAACCTATCTAAACATGGCGATCAATATTCGATTAGTCACCACCAAAAATGGACTTTTTTGTATATAAAATTCAATACATTCGTGACAAAATATGTTTTTAATGTTTGTGAACTCGACACTTCCAATTATTTTTACATTATTTTCGAAAATAAAAGGTTCTATACGGGTATTTCCCTTTGACATTAGGATCTCTCAGCCGTATTCAGTCGAAGTCTAGTTCAGATGGCTCATCTCAAACTTCATACTATGACGAATCAAATTGTTACACATTACATATTTAGCGAAACGAATAAAGCGAAATTTTTCGTATGGCAGTCGACATTATACGTATGGGAACCGACACAGTTCACGGTTGTCTCAGTCACCGTCACTATGCCGGCCAAAGAAGAATTAATCATATATCAAACGAATGTATTAAATTTTATTATATAACTTATATCTACTATTCAAAGAGTAAAAATACAAAAGCTAAGTTAACCACCATTTGCTCAGGCGATTTATTCTCGCGGTTGCGGGAAAAAACGCGTCTTGTAATAAACATTTAAAGGAATCTAATCTCCAAGGTTCGTCCCTAATCTATCGATCGGTATACGTGTTCAGAAATGGTTTCAGAGCGATCCGAATGGTTATTACAGTATAGTCTGAGCCGCTCCGACTTAGTCGGTAGCAACTAGCTTAGACTAGAAAGTCACCAAAGAAGCCCCAATAAAAAAGTTAGAAAGCTCCTAAACCATTTCGGAACGCATTTTTACTTTTACATTAGATCAGCAAAGCGGTAACAAAATAAGTCGTAAATCGATTGAGTACAAGTTTTACATTTCTTTTCTTAGCTACAAAACGTGTTTGTATCATAGAAATACATATATCAAAGGTGGTTTTGATGGTGGCACTACACTGCGGTTGCCATTTCAAAAACAATGTTAATTTTGACATTAGCTTGATTGAACTGTTAACGTATTCTCTCCATCGACCGATACTGCACTAAATAATTAATGAGGGAGGGCCTTGGTTCTATATAAAAGCGTATATATCTTTACTCCATAAATATACATAAGTATTCAAAAAATATTTATTTTAAAATAATAAGTAGTTTTATTTTGTCAATATTATCACAGCACAATTAGAAACGGAATGAATGTGCCAATTTGGTATACATGGCACATCGGTTTTATTTAATTTTTATCTGACCCCGACCCGCCTAATAGTAAGCAAGAGGAGGTCCAAGAGTGCTAACTATTGTAAAAAACGAGTCTTCACGGTTGTCCCAGTCGCCGTCACTATGCCGGCCATAAAAAACATCGGATGTATTTATTAATAGGTACTATCAGGGACATTTTTGGTTGACCATTTTGGAGTGTCTGCTTGATTTAGGCGTGCAGTGTGGCGGGGCGTTCGACGTGCATGACAAACATACTGAATTGTTTCTATGATAGCGTTCGGCGGAGCATCTCGGAGTGTCAAGATATCGTTCAAGAAAATAATATCAGATATACAATAATTCTTTTTTTATTGTGACTTGACATGTGGTGGCACTCCGCCTGGTGTTAAGCTGAAGTGTGTCCATGCATAGCGACTGCTGCTACAGTTAAATAACTGCAAGTAGCAGTCGCATCCACTATGCCAGCCGAGTAAAAATAAGGTTATCTTCGCATAAATTGTACATATATAAAAATATAACTGCCAGAGATTGAGGAAGATGGGAAATTCTTTAAACTTTTCTTGGTTTTTAATAATGTTTTTTCTCTAAATACATGTTAATAATGTATAATGTCACTCCACAGAATTATAATTGTAAATAACTACAATTTTATTTTAAACTAAAATACATTATTAAAAGGAGTCCCTTTAGGCAAGGTTCCGAAGATACTGGCAGCGTTCCCCCTTTGAATAGCTAGACTAATTCTTTGTCCGAGGTAGCTGCCAACTCTTCGGTCTCCTGTGATGTCGACTAACCTTTTTGATATTTCCTTAAAAAGCCTTAAAGCGCTAGGACCCCACGGACCAAGGGTCTCGACACCGAATAGAGAAACATATAGTCGAATTAAAGTATATAGGAGAAATATACAGATCTATATATTTCTTTGGCATCACAAAAACGCGGAACGGTTGTACTACTACGCCCGCCACGCTGCACGCTGCGGCTTGTCACTTAAACTCTTATAATATTATTCATGAAACCTATATTGTGGTCTAATCTGTAAAAGTTACGTATGTATATAAAAAATACAATTCTAATTAATACCTATACAGGAATGTAGAAAATGTTCCCCAATTTATTATTATTCCGACGCAACGTTTCGAGAGCTTTGCAGCCATCGTGGGCTCAGAGAGTAAGTCACATATTTATTTAATGCATTAATCAATGTTCGCGCAAATTCTAAGAAAATTCAATGTTCTCCAAATTAGAAGACAAACTTTTTATATCATTATTTGTTTATAAAGTACATCATTTGTACTATTGTAGGTATCTGAATTCAATTGAACATACATTTTTTAAATTAAATTCCCACAGCTTGGCTTTCCATACCTCTATTACGATTTATCCACAGAACGTTGGACTTTTGATAATACTGTTCTATTTGCAATAGGGATCTGCCCTTTGTTTCTGGCAGCAGCAAGAACAGAACAACAGTAGCTATAGCTGCAGACGTGCCAAATATAGCAAACACACCCGCCATACCAACCTCCTTAACCATAATAGGGTACAACTTTGTGAAACCAAAAAGAACCGCATTAAATATACAGAATATATAGCCGCCACACAACCCTCTTACTTTGGTAGGCAATAGTTCTCCAATCATTAAACCTGGTAGTATGAAGAAGCCTAAAGTATTGAATGCTACGTAGCTTAAGAGTAAGATGGGTGGACCGAGGCCTTCTCCGTGTCCTACGCTGAGGATACAAGCTAAAGCTAATGTGGTGATGGCTGTACCAGCTCCTGAGATCAATACCAAAGAACGGCGAGTCATTATGAGGAGAAGTATGCACGCAAGGACGGTTATGCCCAATCGCACGATAGCTGAGGCGTTCGCTGCTGCCTGTAAAATAATAATACGATTATTCCTATTTTTATTCTAATAGGTAACATCAGGGAGATTGGTGCTTATTCAATAATTTTAACACATTTAACATCATCATTAATTTCAATAAACCGATCAAATTGTCACGCTTGTTTTTGCACAGGGGTAGCCAGAAATAATGGAGTGCCACTTGTCACGATCCTGAAACAATTACCTGGCTTCCCTCACATCCAATATTCTTTTCATACAATCTACTATAATGGGCACGTCTTGAGTATGTCTCCCATTTGGTCGGAAAACACCCTCCTTAGTCTGCCTTGATTAACGCATCTATCCACATCAGATTTTTGACATTGTACTACAATATATTTAATGTATAAAGGTGTTTTGTCAAAATTAATAAATACATAAGATTTAATAAAATTATTGTATTTTAGAAGTGTGTAAAAATAAATTAAAGATTCCATATACATAGTTACATAGTTACATACATACAAGTCAAGCTAATAATAGAAAAGCGTGTCAAAAAAAAGAAAATTATCGCTTAAAATATTGAATATATATTTAGTTGTTATCAAAAACAGTACTTACATGAGGATCCATAGATCCGCCAGCGGCTTTAAGTATATCAACAGCATAAAATATAACAACATAGCTGCCAGAAAGTATTTGCAGAATGTTAAATGTGTTGATCAGAAGTAATGGCTTCAAAACTGATGGTCTTGCAATGGTTGCGAAGAATTTCAGCTGCTCCTCTCTGTTGGCCTTCTCCTTCTCCCGTGCTGAGATCAATTCGTGAAGCTCACGTTGAGCCTGTGACAAATAATAATTAAAATTCTCATCAACAGTAGCCGTCACTAAAGCAAAATAATTATTTAATTACATTATTATAAGAGATTATAATGTTCGCGTCACGTAAGTTGGCAAGAGTAGTCAGATACGCAGAAGTCGTTTTTTAGGTGTGTATAGGAATGCGGGGGACGCGGGCATGAGGTAACACGCACGCGATTGGCTGGCCTGGCCAGTCGATCATTTACTCCCGCGTGGCATCCACGCTCCGTTCGCTCCCGCGTACACTTGGGTGCACTAAAATGGTGCACCACTGTTTTTCGTATCATACTAATAGTTTTACTACATATTATAGTCCCCCGCCGCGTCTGTCTGTTCGCGATAAACTCAAAAATCGATCAATTAAATTGTCCCGCCTTTTCCCCACAGGGATAAGCAGAGAAAATGGAGCGCCACCTGCCACGATCCTGACACAACTCCCTCGCTTTCTTCACATTCACAATTCTCTTCATACAGGCTCTATGGTTATGGGCAAAAGGCAACCTAGCTTTATTGAGAATGTCTTCGATTTAGTCGGAGAACACCCTCCTGGGTCTGCCTCGATTAACGCATCCATGCACGTCAGATTTATAAATTTCTTTCGTTAAACTCTTTCACTTAAACTACTATTATTATTTTATATGAATCTGAAGAGCCCCTTTGTATTGCACGGCCAGTGTACATGCGCAAACGTTCCCCCACTACGTTAAAATCTTGCCAACTTACGTGACGCGGCCAATATTTTAATTGACTTTTTTATACCTTATAAATGATAAGCTATACTCGTAAAAACATCGATACTTCGTTACAGTACCGACTTGAACAAATAAATAATCTAGACATAAAGATTAGTTGCACGCGATCTTTGTATATGTCTCCTATCATTTTCATTTTCTACCTAAATTGACAATAGATAGTAGATACACGTGATTTAATCAATTATTTCTATTTATAACATTTAATATACTTTGTGATGTTCAGTATAACTACGTTTAACGATAATACGTAGTACAAGTCCATAAGTTCTTAGCCTTTTATTATACATAGAAGGATACATTTTTCAGTACTGTAAATGTGTATGTTAGACGGTTTGATAGTAAATTCATCATGGCTGATGAATTATAATTCATAAAATACGCAATTAATTTAACAGACTACAAATCGTTTCTGAAATAAATATTTGCATAGCGACAACGTTAGTGCTAAACTTCACACCTTTATTTCTACATGGAGCCAAATAGATATTCAGAGACAAAGCATCAGTATTTACTTGCTGCAATACTGACACAACTTATCATCACATCAGTTTAGAGTCTCGATTCTTTTAATACGTTATTGCCTCTAAATAGCAGTGAAATTGCGTTGCGTTGATATTCGAAATCTTCGTAACCAATTAGCGAATAACAAATCAATAGGTAAACTACGCTCGAAGAACCGACAATTGATGGGGAAGAAAGGTTCTAGAGGTCCACGAGCCGGAAGACGCAGCGTAGGTAGGCCTCCCACTGGGTGGACTGACGACATAGTGAAAGTCACGAATAACTGATTGCAACTGGCATCTTGTCGTTAGAAATGGCGTTCTAAGGGGGAGGCCTATGTTCAGCAGTGGACGCCTTCTGGCTGATGATGATGATGAGGTAAACAACGTTGATTGGTCAATTGCAACCGCTGCGCAATTTCATTGCACTTATTTGTCGGCATAATGTATTAAGAGAATCGCTGCCCAGGCTTTATTAGAGTGCGCAACAGTGCATCCGGGCAAGTCCAGTGCGCGACTATTTTACAAAACACTATTTTCCCGAAGCGACTCACAGCCTTTTGACCCCCGAGTAGTGGATAAAGCAGGAAGTGTGATTTTTTTGTGATCAAGAGAACATACCTTACTAAAACCTAGCTGATTCCAAGTAGGTTGGCTATGATGCAACTGCCACTTGCACTTATAATGTGGTTGCAGCGCCTTCATTCATCAGCTTAACATCAAATGGGCTGTTATCAAGCCTCCATGTAAAAAAAAACTATGCCGCCCAGGAGGCCGACCGCGCGGACTTCAATGATAATGACATTGAAATTCATTCCCATTTGTCAAAAAGTTACGCAGTCGCTGTTAGTGTGTCAAAAAACAACTTTTATTAATTCGGACAATGAGTTTCAATGAGCTTAACATGTTAATGATTCTCAGTGTGTTGCGCGGTCGCATTTTATTTATTAAGTTCATTAATGGAGTTCAACTTTCAGAACGAAGTTCATTGTCATTGAGTTACGCGGTCGGCCCGCAGGTATTACTTCAACCTTCAAGCAGATTGCAAAATGATTAATATGTCGTCAATAGCCATACGAGTATCTATATCTAAGTTACAAAATTACTTACAATTTCTGGGTCACCACGCAGACGGGCAAAGGCAGCAGACGCCTCATGGAACCGCCCTTTCCTTGCGAGCCAAGTGGGACTTTCTGGTGAGAAACACAATACCACAAAGGCAAGTGCGGGTAAAACTGTGCAGAGATGAGCTACAGACCTCCATGGTAGACTGCCTCCTGTGAAATTGGAAATATAGTTTTGTAAAGGCCGTGAAAATTTTGTTAATGTATTGCTGAAATTTAAATTGAAACTAAAGTCGAGTAAAACCCATTTAACGACAGGCGTGGTCAGTTGGTTAGCATACTTTCGATTCCCGTTCGGAGCAAATATTTGTTTCATAGCTTAATATTTGTTAATAAAAAAAGAGGCTGATATTTGGTTCGTGTTTAGTTATTACAAAGTGGTGAAGGATCCGGGGTTTTTACTACCGGTGAAGTTATTTAGTCGCGTTTCGGGATCAGCATGTAAGTTGCCGGCATAGTGGTCGTGGCTACTACTTACAGTTATTGAATTGTAGTAGCAGCGACCTTCAGCAGGACCGCAATCCAGCTTAACATCAGCTTCCTTAAGGATGTCTTCGATTTTGTCGGAAAACACCCCTCTAGGTCTACCTCGACTAACGCATCCATCCACATCAGCCATTAAAAATAGTTACCTAAAGCGTACACGTAGAGAACACCAAGGGAATAAGCTACAAAAGGAGTGCCTATCAACAAGCCACGTAATTTGGGCTCTGAGATCTCTCCTAAATATACCTGTGAACAATTACAATATATTTATTATTATTTTATTTTTATTGTGACACGACTAGACTATAAGCAAGAGTTTTTTCTTGAAGACTAAAAAAAACCAGTTGGTTCCCGGTTGCCTCGGTCGCCGTCATTATGCCGGCCTAAGGTGCTTCTTCACGAATCGCTTGAAAGATCCAAGGTCATAGGATAGAGAGAACACATGGGCAGGCAAAGCATTCCACTTGTCAATTGTTCTACAAAGAAAAGACGCCCCGAATTTTTTTAGTGCCGATTCTGTGTGTCATTTGACATTGGTATGGCCGTTGTTAATGTTAATGTCCGCACATCAGCTTAACATCAGGCAGGATGCTTTCATATTATGTCGAGTCACATTAGCAGGATGGATGAAAGATTGTCTTAAAACCTAAATGCAGAGATTTCAAAAAATACAATCTCTATAAGAGATTAAATGAACGCCTCCGCCTCCACTATCCCTTTGAAAAAGGGGATGTGACAATTTTTTATATTTTTTATTTTATTTAATTTTTTATGCTAAGCTACGAAAGTGCTTGTATCATAGGACAACCAAAGTATATAATATATTAAAGATACATTGGTACCGGCAAGGGGTCAATCAATCAATCAATTTTCATTGATTTCAAATATAAATTAATAGGTAAATACAAAACATGAGCTCACCTGTGAGGGAGCAGCCATTAAGCCGACTGCAAATCCACAAATTATCCTCCCAAGCAAGAGTAGGGCATGCTGTGATGCTGTGCCAATCAAAATCCAGCCCAGAACCAGGGGTAAAGTTGATACTTGAAGTGTTCTCCGACGACCTATGGCTTCCATGACAGGGCCGGATATCATGGAACCAAGTGGAGTTGCCGCCGAATGTATGCTGGCTGTAAAAACATACATTATTATTAAAAGCCTTCCTTTCTATTTTTCCATGACTCACGACACTGCGATCTCCCGTCACGAATTTTGTAGCTCGACATATTATGCACCCATGCTTTGATTTTGCGCGAACATTGATTTATTGAATTAAACAAATTTTATACGGCTTACTATCGCGTTTATTTCGGTTTTGATTTTACAATTTAATTTTATTATTCCGACGTTTCGAGAGCTTTGCAGCCATCGTGGTCACGAAGAGACTGATAGTAAAATAAACGCGATAGCAAGCCGCATAATATTTGTTTAATTCATTACCCATGCTTATGTTAAGCTGGAGTGAAGGTGACTGCTTCTACAGTCAAATAACTGCAAGTAGCAGTCACATTTTAGGCGACCGTGGTTTGTGGCAGTGCAATGATTACGCAAAGCGAGAGCACGAGTTCAATTTAAAACCACTTGCCGGTACCAATGTATCTTTGTATATGTACTTTGGCTGGCATGTTTCTATGATACAAGCACTTTAGAAGCTTAGTATAGAAAAGTAAATAAAAATATATAAAAAATATTTACTATGCCGGCCTATGCGATGCTTACAATATTTTTAATTATTATTTTCACATCAAAATACATAACTTTATAGTTAAATTCATGTTTAGTATTTAATTAGTGTCGGTTGTATTGTTAACAAACAATAGAATTGGAAGAAAATAACAATTTCAGTATTTTTGCTATTTTGTTTATAATCTTACGTGATTTATCTTTTAGAAGTATATTTTTACCGTCACAAAATGTTTTGTTAAAAAGTATCTAATACAATTTTACTACGATACAATTTTGTTTATTTAATCAGCCATCTTAACCAACTGAGAGCGGGATAATGAAGATGGCATGTGGCTTACATCACTTGGATCTCTCCCTTCAACATGAAAATAGCATAAAATCAGGTCAGGCGAAAATATAAAAAAAACTTGAGAAGTGTCAAGGGACACCCGGATGGAACGAAGTTTCTTTCGATTAATTAGTGAAGGATTTGTAATAATTTTTTTTAAGTTATAATTTTTTATTATTATTATAATGTAATATAAACTTAATCAGTAGGCTCAATTTTAGTAATAATTGGCTTGTGGTAACTGAAGTAGGAAACATATGTTTGGGATTCTATTTTATTTAAATGTCTTGAAAAAACTGTATCGATGGTATAGCTCTTATAGTTTCGGAAAAAAGTGACTGTGATATACGGACGGACGGACGGACGAACGGACAGACAGACATGACAAATCTATAAGGGTTCCGTTTTTTACTACGGAACCCTAAAAAGTGTAGTTACAACTTTTGGACTTAATTTTTTTCGTCTAACCCCCTTTTGCAACGCGCGATAAGGAACTTCGTTTCAACAATTTTTATATAAATTATTATAGTTAAACAAGAAAATAAGAAAAAACAAACATAATAAGTGATCATAAATCTTCCATGACAGTGTAAACTGTATTTCATTTGTCATGGTATCATTGTCATAAGTTGTAAATGTCATTTGTAAACAAAACCATTATTAAATGGCGTGTTAAATTACCACACTCAAGTTATATGATTTTTTAACCCCCGATCAAAAAAGAGGGGTGTTATAAGTTTGACTTGTCTGTGTATCTGTGTATCTGTGTATCTGTGTATCTGTGTATCTGTGGCTCTGTGTATCTGTGTATCTGTGTATCTGTGTATCTGTGTATCTGTGTGTCTGTCTGTGGCATCGTAGCTCCTAAACGAATGGACCGATTACGATGCGGTTTGTTTCATTTGAAAGCTGACGTGATCGAGATGGTTCTTAGCTACAATTGATGAAGATCTGATCAGGGGTTTCAAGGTCATCAGCTCGATTTGTTAGCTGCGGTAGCGATCTTAGACGCGCTGTTTAGAACGACAACCCTTGTACGTCGCTATGCGACGAAGATTGTTATTTTATGTCAAATAAATATGCCATTGTTAAAACACGTAAAAAATGTTATAATTTTTCCCTTAAAATATTCAAATGGCGAGGTTGGTTTGCAGTTTAGATCGATTACCTTGATTGAATATTTTAGGGGAAAAATTATAACATTTTTTACGTGTTTTAACAATGGCATATTTATTTGACATAAAATAACAATCTTCGTCGCATAGCGACGTACAAGGGTTGTCGTTCTAAACACGCATAAGGCTGGGAATACACGTCCGATATTGCTGAGCAAATTATTTACAAATCGGAAGTAGGAATCGGACGTCTATTTTGTTTCTGTATTCTGTATGAAAACTGCACCTTCAGACAATCGGATCGGCCATAAAATCGTAAGCGCCTTGGCGTTGTTTCCGATTCTGACATCCGATCCGACTATCGGATCTGACGTGTATTAAGTATTCAAACAAATGTATGGTACGAGTGCTTTTCGATTGTCTGATCAGACAATCGGATCGGACTATCGGAGAGGAAAATCGGACTTGAATTCCCAGCCTTATAGGTATTTACTTTACTTTTAAACAAATCTGTGACTTAACATTTGAAATAAAAACATATACAAATACATGTGTGTTTTATCTGGTACCACTGAGCTACTCTGATGATGGAACTCGAAGGTAGGAGACGAAATCCTGGATGTGTTCAAACTTTTTTTTGGTATACTAAGTTTGGACTTATTAGATTTGTCTTGAAGGTAGGAAACTAAGTGTAGAAAAGTTAGTGCGATAAAATAAAACATTCCGGATCTAAAAAATCTGATCATGGATCCTCTCAGATCAGCAAATCAACAAGAAATGGACCTATAGTGCTTTAACTAAAATTGTTACTCACTATGAGCCATTAGCTGGACCGTTATCAAATTAAAGACCGAGAGTATCTGATGATGCACCATTATGAATCCTCTCAGATCAGCAAATCAACAAGAGATAGAACTATAGTGCTTTAACTAAAATTGTTACTCACTAAGAGCATTTAGCTGGACCGTCATCAAATTGAAGACCGGGCAATCTGATGATGCACCATTATGAATCCTCTCAGATCAGCAAATTGATATCAATTGATCAGCAAAAAAAGAGATAGAACTGTAGTGCTTTAACTAAGCCTTTAGCTGGGCCGTTATTAAATTGAAGATCGGGAGTATCTGATCATGAATCCTCTCGGATCAGCAAATCAATAACAGATAATATCATAGTGCTTGAACTAAAATTGTTACTCTCTATGAGCCATTAGCTGGGCCATTATTAAATTGAAGACCTGGAGTAGTTATCTGATGATGCACCATAAGAATCCAAGGGATATTAAAGGGATATAACTATTGAGCCATGACTAATGTTGTTTATTACTATAAAGCTGATGATATGACCAAAGTGGTTCCAGGCGTTTCGGGGGTTCCTTTAAAATTTTAATTTTGATTTTATTACATCATTTCATATTAACAACCGTAGCCAATTCAGCACTGACACCTTTGCTTGTTTCTACTCGCACAAAGAAGAAAATACGGATACTTTTTAGGGTTCACAGCCTCTTATTCCGAAACTATAAGAACTATACTGTTAAAACTTGGTAAGTATTTGGATGTATTCTGTGAACCGCATTAAGATTTTCACACAAAAATAGAAAAAAAAAACAAAACATTCTGGGGCTTCCCCATACTAAGAACTGAAAATCAAATTTTTTTTTCATCAAACCCATAATGTATCTATGGTTTTATTTATTTTTTTCTAAACTAAATATTTTGCGCAAGAGACACTTCCAAAGTGGTAAAAGGTGTGTCCCCCACTGTAACTTCTAAAATAAGAATGATAAAATTAAAAAAAATATATGAAACCATGCAAACTTCCACCAAAAATTGGTTTGAACGAGATCTAGTAAGTAGTTTTTTTAATATGTCATAAATCGAAAACTACAATTTACCTTTCATTCAATCAACTCAAATATAAAAATCGATCAACGAACTACAAGAACTTTTATATTATGTTACTTGCTGCTACGGAACCCTTCATGGGATAGTCCTACTCGCACTTGGCCGCCTTTTTGAAATAATACAGAAAAACACTGATCTCGCCTAGCGAGTTTCCGGTATCTGAGTAAAAAAATATGTGAATTCTCTAGGTGAATCGTCGGAACTGAACGTGTTATTGTATGGCTATAAAAACTGAGTATTATTTTTGAGGCTCGACATATGACAGCACCCCTCCTGATGTTAAGTTGGAGTGCGGTCCATAAATGAAAGCTGTTACTACAGTCTCAAGTAGGTGTCGCATCCACTATGCCTACTTAGAACCGGCGACTTACAAGCTGATCCCTAAACGCCACTAAGTCACTCCACAGTCTGTAATTGTAAGTGGTGGTACTGCCACGATTGGGCACCACTGCCTACCACCTTTGACAATCAGAGGCGCAGCAAATATTTGCTTCTATTTTATTATGAAATATTTGTAAAATTATTCAAATTATTAAATATTTCAAATAAATGCTATGAAACAAATTCAAATAAATGCTCCGACCGAAAATCGTACCTGGGTCTAAGCGTTACCTATTGGTGTGTAACCAATGCGCCACTCGTGTCTTCAAATGCAAATCATTACAAATGTTTATAAATACAATGAATAGTGTTTCTTTTAAAACTGTGTTTTCCTTTTTAAAATTGTGTTTCTAAGAACATTATATGACCACATTTTAAATGATATTAGATATTTGTTTATTTTTATTTCTTCTTTACATTGTAGCCGTATTGGCTGATTGACACGTACATACCTGTTGGTATTTTTGCCTGTATAATTGAATACAATGATGTAAAATGGATACGTACTTTCTTATTAAAATAACTTGGATTGGATTATTTGAATTAGATACAATTGAAGCAACTGTTGAATTTATAAATCTTATGTGAATAGATGCGTTTAACGAGTCGGGCCCAGGAGGGTGTTTGCCGACCAAATCGGAGACATCCTCAAGAAAGCTAGGTTGCCTAGTGCCCATAACCATAGAGCTTGAATGAAGAGAATTGTGAATGTGAAGGAAGCAAGGGAGTTGTGTCAGGATCGTGGCAAGTGGCGCTCCATTGTATCTGCATATCCCTGTGGGAAAAAGGCGTGACAATTTGATTGATTGATTGAAGCAACTGTGTTTAATTTATTAACTAATGTACGCGGAAATCTAAGAAAATTCTACCTTTACATTTCTATGTTTTCTATGAAAATTCTATGTTTTAGTTTTTATAAATATATTATTTTATAAAATACATATTCATTATATTAGTTGAAGACGCAGAGTAGACATATAATGTTATTGTTTTTCTTGTAATTTCCTTCTATTGTGAATTGTCTTTTATTGTTCATACAAACTTCATTTAACATTAGAAATGCGCATAGTTATTCATGTCTACTAAATCGCTACCATTTGATGTTAAGCCGGAGTGTGGTCCATGAATGGATGTCACTGCTACTACAATTCAATAACTGTGAGTAGCAATCACATCCACTATGCCGGCCTAGATGGAACCGGCAACTTACAAGCTTATCCCGAAACGCGACCAAATCACTTCACGGCCTGTATACTTGTAAGTGGTGGTACTAACCCGGATCGGCAGACTGGGTACCACTGCCTAACACTCTTTGATAATCAAATCCGAAGCAAATATCCACCTCTTTTTTAAATTGAAATAAAGCGCTACTTTATTTTATATTTCTTTATGTATTTATTTAAATATTTATGTTTTATTTATATTATTTATTGGTAAATAATATAATGCACTTTCCACTATCCTGCAGCTGCGGATCTACGATTTTATCTAACCGGGGCCGATACTTGATAGTGGAGCTCCTCTCTCCAGCGTTTGAGATAAATTACTTAAAAAATCACAAATATATAAAGTTCACTTGTGGTGTGGGCCTGTGTGGCGGTGAGCCAACCAGGATTCATACGGAAGGCGCTTTGTGGAGCAAGTTTTTTTACTTTCGATCATATTATTATATGATTTTGGCGCCCCCTGAAAATGTCGCCCGGGGCTAGTGCCCCGGTTTGCTATCCTGACATAACCCATATTTTATTCTTGAGACGCAAAATAAAATGGCGACTTGACTGATGGTAAGCTAAGGTCTAAGCGCTGAATAGCGATTCAGTTCTGGCTGCCCCAGTCGTCTTCACTATGCTGTTCAGAGGTGCTTTTATACACATCGCTTGTATGATCCAAGGTTATGGGAATGGTGGAACAGAGAGGTTGGTTGAGTATTCCACTTGTCGATTGTTCGACAAAGAAACTACAAATTCATGTTTATAGTTCGGCTATTGATTCGGTAAACGGAATCCGGACTTTCCCTAACGTTCACAATTTTCTTTGTACAGCCCCCTAGCACGGCAATCAAAGAAGCAAGATAAAGAACTGCTAGAACAAAATGTTTAAAAAATGTATTTCTTATAATTTTCAACGTTGTTTTGTGTGAAGTTTAACAGAACGTTAAAATATCTTTTTTGGTCATTTTGATTTAGATACTATTTCCTTGTTCCTAGTATGCGTTCAGTCACAAACTTTTTTGGTAACCTATTTTTTGTTAACAAAAAATACTAGATTATATTTTTTATTGAGGATCCAACCTAACCTCGACTGATTTGATGGTAAGCAAGAGGAAGTCTTAAGAACACTCAGTTTACGGCTACGTCAGTTGTATATCAGAGGTGATTTTCAAGGTTCTACGACAAAGAAACGACACGCGCCTAATTGATTAGTTCGGCTATAGATAAGTAATAAAAGTTTAAGTTAAAAAAAAAGTTACTATAGGTTCTGTAAGGCATGAAAAATAAACGTTAAATCAATAAATTGTCACGCCTTTTTCTCACAGGGATAGGCAGAGATAATGGAGCGTTAATTGCCACGATACTAACACAACTATCTCCCTTCCTTCACATCACATTTTTTTATTTTTAAATGTAAATATCAACAAAGGTTGTAGATATGTTGCAATACTCATTACTAAACATTTATTAAATTATGAAACACGACATCTCGTCCCGATTTGTCTGATGATAAGTAAAGGTCTATGCAAGAGTATAGACCGTGAAGTGACTCAGCCATGTTTCGGGAATAGCTTGAAAGTTGCTGGTTCAAATTAGTCCGGCATAATAGCAATGAAAGTCGGGGTCAAATGTCGAGCCGCAATAATAAATAAAAAACTTCAAACGTTATCAGATATCTTTAAAAATACAAGTGTTTATTGAATTTTCCTTGGTCATTGTAACTGGATCGAGTTAGCGGAAAGACATGTTATTCGAGTTTTTTTAATGTGATTAGAATTTTAATCTTGTCTTGCCTCATGGTAAGCAAGGAGACCCTCAGATCATTTAAGTATATACTATACTTGACTGTCTGAGGGGAGGCGTTGACTCCCTTGGCTCATTTTTTAGAAGTATACCTAAAAGGACTGACTTTATAGGACTGAATGTCAGCTTCGGGTCTACGATTTTTTCGAACCGGGGCAGAAACTTGATTCTGGCGCCCCTCTTCACATGTGGGGTGGCGCCTTCTTCCTACAAGTCGACGATGAACCATCCAGGCTATGCTAGGGGCTTTGTGAACATGTTTTTTTTGTTAGTGACTCGACATATGACAGCACCCCGCTTGATGTTAAGCCAAAGTGTAGTCCATGAATGAATGTCACTGCTAATACAATTCAATAACTGTGAGTAGCAATCATACCGCCAGTACCACTACCCCGGATCGGCAGACTGGGTACCACTGCCTACCACTCTTAAAAATTCTTTTCTACTTTTGATCATATTATATTAATATTTTGGCGCCCCCTAAAGCCGTCGCCGAAGATCCGGGCCTGCTAAATGTCTATTCTAAGGCTCCCACACTGATAGCATTTATGAAATACATAATGATTTGGCAATGATTTCCCAAATATTTTGATAAAACTTATGCAGCTAGTTCGTGGAAGACTCTCCAAGTCTATTTTTTTTGACGCCAATCTAATTTGTTACGTTATCAATTTGTTTGAAAAAATCCTGGCTAATACTTTAGCCCTAACTTATTTTTGTTTTTTTACTGTGGCTCGAGATAATTATGATAGCAGACTGCCTGGTGGTAAACTGGATTGCGGTCCATGAATAGAGACGACTACTATAGTTAAATAACTGCAGCAAGGCCTTGTCCACTATGTAGGCTTAGCTAATCCCCAAATGTGACTTTTTTATTTTTTATTGTGACACGACAACTGACCTCGACCCGCCTGGTGATAAGCAGGAGGAGGTCCAAATTTAGTGACTGAAAAAACGAATAGAACACGGCTGCCTCAGTCGCCGTCACTATGCCGGCCAAAGGACTAAGCCTCTTCACGGCCTGTACAATCGAAAGTGGTGTTTTTTTCGCGATTTCGTCAATCAACGTAGTTTACCTATTGATTTGTTATTCGCTGATTGGTTACGAAGATGTCAAATATTAGTGCAAGTTCGTCATGTGTATTATAAAAATCAGGGCCAAAGTAGGCAGAATAACCACCATTTGTTTTGTCTGCCTGCTCTTTCACACTTTTATACATTTTAGAGTTTAGAATTTCAGGTAGATGTAACCTGTTATTTTGTGTATCTCTGTGTTACCGGTTGCGTGAGAGACGAACGCGACACAATGCGTTGCGACATGACAGGTCGACAGCCAGCAGAGAAGCAAATGTTTTGATCTCGATTTTACTACTAGGGCCGTGTAGCACTGATTACTAGTTATATCGGAACTGATAGACTTCACCCTAATTGCTAAAGATCCAGTTAACCAAAGAAGTTAAATGTCCAATGACAATATGAAAAAAATAAGAGTACACCCCAGACAGTGCGTGGCCCTTTACCCAGTCTGCCGATCCGGGGTGGTACGTTTCGGCATAAGTTTTAAAATTTGCCGGTTAGAATAAGGCCGGCATAGTGGATGCGACTGCTACTTACAGCTCCTTAACATCAGCTAAACATGACATATGCTCTAATATGTCGAACCACAATATTAATAAAAACACTAACAAATTTACCTACCTATCCATGATCCCATATCATCATCAATCTGCATCGTTGTGTTTTCATCTCGCAGTTGTGGAAGGGCGACGGCTGAGAATCCTATTGGATGACCAGCACCCGCCGCTAGTACTAATACTGCACATGTTACCATACACTGAAAAGAAACGCAATGTTAGAAAATGGTTTACAAGTAGGTGGTTTAGAATGGCGGCCTCATTACCAATATGACGATCTCTTTCAGGCAACCGAACGAGACCAATAATACTATAAATAAATTAAAATAAATTCTGGACAGGTAGTACAGTAGTAAGTAGTTATTAGAACTATCAACTTTCAAGATACGAATATTATATCAAATTAGGATGAAAGGGGGTGAATGTATTTTTGTTGTTTTGTTTGATGTCGGCATAGTATTTTACTGTATCATAGTAAATATAAAGGTGAAAATGATGATTATGGTTTTAGCATAGCAGCAGAAAAGACTTTACTAAAACTTTTATCCGAAATCGGAGGGAACACGAACGCGTGGAACCTTTAAAATTCTCATTCGGAAACATCTTTTATAGTGCATGTTTTGTACACTATTATTACCATATTATTACACGTAAAATATATACGAGTAATATGTTCAAACAAATAATTTAAAATTGCACCAGCCCGTTGTCGGCCAAGCCGCCATTGTTTTCTCATAGAGATTTCTTTCTGATTTATTCGGATGACATAACATCTATCATCTATACACGTACTATTCTATACTATATAATAAGTTTATTCATTTGTGGTCACCGTGTTATTTATGTTCTTAGTGTAGTTCAAATATACAACAACTGACAAATATAAGGCAGAAATTAAAATTCGTCTATTGTTGTGGGGCGAGGTTCCACGAGGTGTTTTTGTCATGATGAAACAAAGAATCCAAGGCTAGCCCCTCTTTCCCACTGGGCATACTGGGCACGTGCCCAGGGCTCCACATATTAATTAAATGATAATGACTACAATAAATACTTGCTATAACCCAGCCCGTAAAATAATTGAGTTTTACCAAAAATCAATAACCTGTAACGGCATGCGTATGAGAGCATTCCAAAGATAGTATCTGCGTTGATGGATAGATGGCGCTGCATGTATCGCCACAACATAATGTTCGCAGATAGCCACTTGAACCAATGAGATTGCGCCTACAATATCTCGCAAATGGTTTATCGACAAGGCGTTGGTATATATATAGGTTTCAACGACAAGACGTCACCCGGCTAAGTTGAGCCCTGTACGCAACACGCGTACAGCTGGGAGTACTCCTTTCCTTTTCTAACTTGTGGAATAATGCTCCGCAAAATTGGTCACCTATTAAGAACTGCTATTTTAAGTATTGAAAGTGCTCTGTCAAGCACATAGGGGCCCCCATTATCCTAATATGCCCAGGGCCCCCGATAGGTCAAAGACAGCACTGGTTATAGGGTGAGGAGAATGCATGGGCGGGTAGATACCAAGGACGTGCCGAGTTGTTAAGTTAGGCTGTCGATTTAGTAAACATGATTCTTGCGATCTGCAACGACTGTGTTTTTTTAAATTGCTTACTTCGATCCGAAATGTAATTATTCCTATTTCCTCCAAGTTGCTAATTAAAATCATAATACGACCATTGTAATTTTATAATTATAACCATTCATAATTGTACTACATTATTTAAACTTAGATGTCATAATAGGAAATGTTTATAAAAATACGTTCTTTGGAAATAATTTCAATGCTTTAATTTTTTGGTGCACCACTTCAAAATTTAGTTTTATTTTGCCGTGGATGGTCTCCTTTAGGTTCAAAATCATTCAACAGTAATCTTTATTTTCAATACATATATCTAATAATGCCTGTATCAAATAAGACGACCTGGTGTAGTGGTAGTGCAATGGTCATGAAAACCGAGAACCCCTGGTGAAAAACCACTAGTCGCTACAAAAGTATCTTTGATCGTCCTGTTTCTATGATATAAGCACGTTTAGTAACTTAGTAATTAGTATAGAAAAGTTGAAAAACTGGTCGACCAAAGTACATAATACGAGTATATCAAGATACCGGCAAATTTTCCGCACCTACTATATACTATAGAGGACGGTTTTATACATTTTTTACAAAATTTGTAGCTTTTTAATTGTAGCTATTACATATGACGATGTAAAAGTGAATACTAATTCATTTCTTTGATTCTGGCAAGTGATGAAATCCGAGGAACTCGTTCCGAATGGACAATGGGCAATAATTTCACCTTGCACTTGAATTATTCTCACGTGTGTCAATAAATATACTTCTACGCTCTTACTTAGAATTACATGCATCCATAACGGTCAGATCATATTGTTGTTGTTTCACTTAAGGCAAAGGAATCGTTTATACAGTCTAGTCTTTAGTAAAATATTGATTTGAAAAAATGAAGGAAGGAAGGAATTAAAGCCTTAGGCTGGCAATTGTTTCTGCCAACGTATTAGCCTTGCTATACAAAGGGGAAATGTTGCCAGCCTTCTTGGGACTATCTCTGATGCGACGTCATTGGATGATATTTTTTATTTATAGTTTAATTAATTAATTATAGTTAATATACGTTTAATTTTATCATAATAGTAAGATAATAAAAATTACGTGTTTATACATTACCTCCCAATAAAAACTGTAATAAAATTACCCTAATGTAATTAAATTAAAAATGAATAGACTGGTCCATAATAAATTAAGAGTGGTAGGCAGTGGTGCCCATTCTGCTGATCCGGGATAGTACTACCACTTACAAGTATACAGACCGTAAAGTGATTTGGTCGCGTTTCGATATCAGCTTGTTAGTTGCCGGTTCCAACTAAGCCGACATAGTGGATGTGACTGCTACTCACAGTTATTGAATTGTAGTAGCAGTGACATCCATTCCACTAACCTTACTCCAGCCTAACATCAAGCAGGGTGCTGTCATATGTCAAGTCACAATTAAAATAAAATCCATAGATGTACTGAAAATGCTTATGAAATGGCGGCAACTGTAAAGACTCGGTTCTCACAGTCGCCGGCACTCTTAGACTTCTTGATTACCATTAAAGTCGAGGTCAATTGTCGAGTCACAATAAAAAAAAACATAATAAACCGAGTGGATAATTATATCTTTTATGAAGTGCTGAGAATAGCTTGATGTAATAACTTACTAACTATTACCACTTACAGGTGTACAGACCGTGAAGTGACTTAGTTACGCCGGCATAGTGGATGCGACTGCTTCTTTTCGTATTTAACTGTAGTAGCAGTCACCTCTATTCATGGACTGCACTTCAGCTTAACATCAGGGCTGTCATATGTCGAGCCGCAATAAAAAACCCGTTTGATTTATTTCAATAAGTCGACATTGAATTTTGCAAATGGCTATGTGTGTCACGAATTCAAACAGCCATGACTTTAGTAAGGTTATGCAATACCAAATTATATATTCTATACTCGTTTTTGCATATCATTCGGAGGTTTTCTGTGCCTTCAAATTGACGGTTATAATTAATATGCCTAAATTACAGGTATTATAAAGAAGACTTTTTGCTGGCCCATTTTTTTTTACATTTCTATACTAAGATACTATCATAGAGTCCTGTTTCTTTTATCATAGAAACAGGACAACCAAAGTACATATATCAAAGATACATTGTTACCGTTAAGTGGTTTTAAACCCGTGCTCTCGGTTTGCACTACCTCTACACCACTGTCGCCTTTTATGAAGAAAGGCTTTATAAAAAAGAATTTTTGCTGGCCTATTTTTAAAATTGAAACGAGATAGTTGACCTTGACTTGGCTGTTGATAAGCAAGGAGAAGTTCAAGTGCGCCGACGACTGAAAATCTGATTCCAGTCGTTGTCACTATATATTATCATTTTTATATTGTGGCACGATATATGACACTTCACCTTATGTTAGGCTGGAGTGTGGTCCATGAATGGAGGTAACTGCTACTACTGTTAAAGATCTTTAAGTAGCAGGCACATCCGCTAGCTTTAAAAAAGATGTTTTAAGCTTCGCTTGAAAGGCTCATGGTTATTTTTTTTCTTTAATAATATGTAATAAATAGGACTAGTAAATTAAAGCTTAAATAAACAAAACAAATGATAAAACAATTTCAATTTAATTGATATAACAGCAAAGCTGAGTCATTTCCATACAAGAATACACTTTTAGCTTAAACGAACTATTAGTGTAATTTTAATTTACTAGACTGAGCCGAAGTTGCATCCACTATGCCGGCCTAGTTGGAACCGACAACTTACAAGTTAATTCCGAAACGCTACTAAGTTACTTTACGGTCTGTACAATTGTAACTGGTGGTACTACCTCGGAATGGCAGACTGGGAAAATAACCACCAACTTCTGTCTTCTTGTTCACGTCTCTAGACCGGCTGATTAAATATCTTGAACACAAATCCATTTTATGTCCACAAAATATATTTTTAAATATACTGTATTAAAAATATTCTAAAAACCTTTTTGCTACAAGTCAGTTTTTATTTATGCCACAAAAACAAAATTGCAAATAATTTGCGAAAATTATATAAACTGAACATAAATCAAAATAAGTTATAATTATAAATCCTTTTTTGTGATGTACAAAAAATATCAAAACGGACAGTGACTGACAACTGCTATTTTTAACACGCCTTTTATTAGCTTCACTTGTATGTATACTCTAATAAACCGTAAAGTAACGGAGTCGCGTTTGTAGGATCATCACTATCTTATAGAAAGATCAGCTCAAACGTTGCCGTATCCAACTAGGCCGGCATAGTGTGGATGTTACTGCTACTTTTTTAACTGGATGTGTGGATGCTACATTTATGTACAAGACACAATTTAAAAAAAACCTATCCGCTATTTAATTTAAAATGATTGACGAAGATGCTTCAATTCTTTTTCAAGCGGTTATAGTCTAATATCTCATTTTGTAATTCATTTTGTACGTTAATAATTATTATTATTATAATACTAGCTGTGCCCGCGGTTTCACCCGCGTAAAATTTGGTTTATAACACAGTCATAAAAAAGGAGGAGGTTCTCAATTCGACTTTTTTGTATTTATAACTCGAAAACTCATATAAAAATGACAGACGGAAATAAAAATAAATACATATTCCAAACAGTTAAACCTATAGTCAATTGGAAACTATAGTCAAAAATTTATTTGTTTAATTAAAAGTAACCCATGTTACTCCTAGTACCTCCAAAAATAAAAACCGTAACGAACAAACTCACATTCACATTTATAACAATAGTAGGATATGCATTAGTAACAGAAGAAAATAACAATAACGAAAAATGTCAAACAGCTGAAAGTATAATCTATGGAAAGTATAGTGTATAGTCTCCATAGTACAGTTGATTGGACTAGATGTTGACGTGACTGACGGTAATACAGTGCGATGGTATTATAGTACTCAGGGTTTGAACCAACTCCTTGTACCTATTTTTATAAAAGGAAAAATAAAATTTTGCCAAACAACTTTTTTATTTTTCGTAATTTTTTATTATTTTTTATTAAAAAGTATTTTATGTTACTTCTGATACCTCCAAGAATATGTGTACAAAATTTCATGATGATCGGTTGAGCAGTTTTTGCATGAAGCGTAACAAACAAACGGACATTCACATTTATAATAATAATAATTTGTTTTCAATTCTAAACAGCTTGATATATTTTCTTTAGTTTACCCAAAATCAATTTCTAAACGCACGCAATTTTGTATGGGAAAATGTTTTTATTTTATTTTATTTATTATAAAGGATTTTTTCAAAAAAAAGTAGCCTAAGTTACTCCTTATTACATTAGCTATCTGCCAATAAAAGTCCCATCAAAATCGGTCCAGCCATTCCAGAGCTTAGCCGGAACAAACAGACAGACAGACAGACAGACAGACAAAAATTGTAAAAAATGTCATTTTGGTGTATGTATATATTCACATACATGTATTAAAAAACGGTTATTTTAATATTACAAACAGACACTCCAATTTTATTATATGTTTAGATATAGATAATCAATCAATCAAATTGTCACGCCTTTTCCCCACAGGGATAGGCAGAGACAACAGAGCGCCACTTGCCACAATGATGACACAACTCCCTCACTTTCTTATTTTATATCCTATATATCCTATTTTGAGGTACTTTTGGCGATCAATAACTTCTTAAAATCTTATTAACTAATAATATATATGCAAAGAAGAAATGTTCAATTAAACACTTAATCGAACAGAATTTATAAATACTTTATAATTATTATTCAAGATAAAAATTATGCAACTTTATGACAAAAATAGTTTTTGATTTCAATGTTTTCGGTTTTTTAAGCGATAACCATTAGATTGTTTTCGTAAATATGAATAGTAAATTATTAAATTAGACTCTTAATCGGTTGGATATTTAATTTAGTACACGGTTTTCTGAAAATTAACAAAATGTTGTTATAAATTATAACATAAATACATCGCACGCTCAAGAATGATGTGCAGATCTCAACCTTAATTTGCTTAAAACTAGTTTTGTTTATAACGCAGAGATACATCGCCTTAATAAGCTGTATGAGTTAGATTAAACGATATTTTTGCTTAGTAAAAAAGCCGACGCCATGAGCTAATAATTGACAGTAATCAACCCGCATCATAAAACAGTTTATTTTAATAATTATAATGTTCTAAGGCCTCCGGTCACACGTGACGGTTTACCGAAATGTTTTTCCCATGCGGTTCATGAATAGAGGCAACTGCTAGTACAGTAAAGGCGGCCGTGGTGTAGTGGCAGTGCAATCGTTACGCAAACTTAGAGCACGGGTTTAAAACCACTTGCCAGTAGTGCGATGTATCTTTGATATATCTACTTTGGTTGTCCTGTTTCTATAATACAAGCATTTTAGTAGCTTAGTATCAAAATGTAAAATTTAAGTTTAATCAACGTATGAATATAAATAATACATGAATTGCTGTTTGTCAATTACGTGTTCCGTAAAACTTCACTCAGGAGAGTGATATTTTATTAATATGTAAATATATGTTTTTGCATATAAATTGTTAGGAAATAAATAAACTATACCAGCAGAGCAGCAGTGAGCTGTTTTGACGTTTGACCGTTCATAAAGTTTCGTATAAATTGATAATTTACATTTAAAGAAGAAAATTGCAGTTTTTTCACAGTGACAATAAAGAAGGCGACCGTGGTGTAGTGGGAGTGCAATGGTTACGCAAACCGAGAGCACGAGTTCGAAACCACTCACCGGTACCTATGATCTTTGATAATGTACTTTGGTTGTTATTTTTCTGTGATACAAGCATGTTAGTAGCTTAGTACAGAAATGTAATTAAAATATAAAAAATAAAGGAAAGAACAGCAATTTGCTCAATGTTATTAATAATTTCTACGAAACTTCATAAACAGTCAAACGTCAAAACGCCCATCATAGCGTGACGCTTGTATAGGCACTAAAAGGTTCGATGCGTCGTTTCTTTGTAGAACAATCGACAAGTGTAAACACCTATGCGTTTTCTCCATCCTATAACTTTGAATCCTTCATGCGTAAAGAAGCACCTTTGCCCATAGTGACGGCGACTGAGGCAGCTGTGAACTTGGACAGTTGTCCTCTGTCGTCTGCACTCTTAGATCTCGATCATACTTACGATCAGGCGGGCTGAGATCAGATATTGAATAACAATAAAAAAATAGTATAATGGTAACAATAAAATCAATAATTCATGCCCTTGAAAACATAATTATGTTAAAGGACATCTTCTTATCATCTTTTTAAATATATATTTTTTTTTATATTTTTAAATAATATATATAAGTATTCCCTGTAAGCAAAAGGAAGTCCAAGAGTGCCAACGATTGAAAAATCTGACTCAGTTTACCACTACCTCAGTCAGTCTCGCTTAAAGGATTCAAGGTCTTACGATGGGAAGAAACAAAGCTGGCATTTATTTCACTCGGCGATTGTTTGACGATTGGTAAACGGATAGAATGGCTTAAACGGTATAATTTTATTTCTCCAAAAAAGGCTGGAAAGACTTCTTTCTCCTAGATTAAAATTAAAAAAATACTATATTTAATTTAGCATTCTGAATCTTAGCCAGACATGACAAAGAGCTGGTCGCCAAATAAATTAATGACGAAGCTACCAAAAAAAAAACTAAAGTCCTCGAAGGCAATTATCTCAGTATCAAATATACTTTGTAAGCAGATACTTACGTCAATGCTATTTTTATAAGTGAAAGACGGTAAAGTACCGCCTGCCATTAAGTTAATTAGAATAATAATATCTTATATTCGTGTGACATAGTGATGATGGGTGGTTAATAAAAAATGTAGATTGCTCGATTAATCAAATCGACATAAAATAATCAAATCTATACTAATATTATAAAGAGGAAAGATTTGTAAGTTTGTTTGTAAAGAATAGGCCCAGAAACTACTAGGTCGATTTTAATATTTTTTTTCACCATAAGAAAGCTGCATTCTTCCCGAGTATACTGGATTTATTGGATTTTCAAAAAGTTCAGGGTTCCGTACGAAAATCTTAAATATAACCAACTACTTTTACTATAACCAACCAATTTGATTCATATTTATTTTGATAAGTTAAATCAATTTTATATATACACTTTTTATATATACAATTTTATGTATACAACAACATCCTTTAAAGATTATGTATACATACATAAGAGAAAAACTGATTATTTAACCATTAAGCGTGCGATGTATTTGGACCCGGGCAACGCCAGGCAACGCAGCTAGTATAAATTATAATTCGACTTTTGTGATTGAAATATAATGAGCAAAAAACGCATCCTTATGCAAATTGTATACGAGTATGTATAAAAAAGAAACTGAAATATTTTTTTTCTTTAACCGGCATAGTGACGGCGACTGAGGTAACCGTCCCTTGCTACCCATCAGGCAAGTCGAAGTCAGATGCCGTGTTTCAATAAAATAATCTACCGACATGAAGATTCGAATGAATCGATATATTTATTATACTTCTCATCGCTACAGTCCGTATTAACTACGAGTATTAATATAAATTGTGGCAATTAAAACGATTGCTACTTTGCTACGACCATTGTCCAATTAATTGATAGATTGTTGTTATATTGAAACGTGCTTTTAATAAAGTGCTTTTATTGCACTTTAATTCAAATAAATATTACTCGTGCCTACATTGTTATACAGCGTGTTGTAACTCTATTAAATGCGAAAGGTTAACAATAATAATTTGCGGCAGATTTAATCGCTTCGGTTTTGGGATTTGTCTAATGAAAATTTTTAAGCCTGAATTGAAAAATAAGGGCTACTTCGAACTTATTTGTTTACTGCAGAATTTTACGTTTATCATTTATTTATTGGGCTTGCGAGTGATTTCAAGTATAAATACTCGCAGGGCCGTCTTTACCCGGGGGTTCAAGGGGTGCGGTGCACCCGGGCGCAGAGTCCTAGGGGGCGCATGCCGACCGCCATAAATTTCGATAGGTACCTACTACACTGAGACCACGCGAGCGGAGTCTTGACTTTCGCACCCCGGCGCTGAATATGCTTAAGACGGCCCTGAATACTCGTACATGGGGCAAATACTTATATCAAAACAAAATCACAGGTAAAAATTGTTATGGAAAGGTTTACGAGAAAATTTGTATCGTTCTCAGTTCACGAGCCGAGTTCAGATGTCGAGTCTTAATAATAAATAATAAACAAATCGAAGAACATACATACTTGGTTAAAAACTCCTCTCACAGAAGAATACTTTTCTCCCTTTACGTATGGCGGTAAAGTGGCCGTTGAGCTAATGCTGCGTAGGAAATTCTGCAATGCTTCATAATCATTCTTCTTCTTGTTGTCTTTCTCTGTGATCTTAGTCTTCTGTGGCTCAACAAGCATTGCCTCGTTCGCGCCATCTCTGTCAATAAAAACATATTTTGATATTTAATATGCCATGCTGCACGTATCTACTGGATGTTACATACGGGACAGTGATGCAAAAGAAGTTTATAAGATGCTCGAAATAAGGGTTAATATTGTATAAAACTATTCTGGTGTCGGCTATTTGTTAGCTTAAAAGTGTGTTTCCGATGGCCACTGCCGATTGCACTACTGGTTTGTATGAGTCTGTGTGGCGCGGCTGCAGACTGCAGTGTCGCCTTACACGGAATCGATACTACGCGCGATAGATTCGGTTTGAAAGAGGATGTAGTGACACGACAAGGATTGACTTCGATGGTTTGGGCACATGGAAAGTACATTGACGAAAGGAATTTATAAATCTCAGTTGAATGGTGAAGTTAAACCAGGCAGGCCCAGGACGCCGTTCCAAATCGAAGACACCCTAAAGAAAGCTAGGTTGCCTAGTGCCTATAACCGTAGAGCTTGTATGAAGAGAATTGGGAATGTAAAGGAAGCGAGGGAGTTGTGTCAGGATCGTGGACGAGCGTTCCATTTACTCTGCCTATCCATGTGGAAAAAAGGCGTGACAATTTGATTGATTGATAAAGTGTTAAATATAGAATTTTTTAACTGACGATTGTTATGAAATGTGATTTAATGATTTCCGTTATTGCAAGACTTGGTATTTGACAACATTGTGATATTGATATTTGACAATTATAGTTTGATATTGTCTGTATGGCTACTACCATTTTATATAATGTTAGATCAGATTAAAAGTTGCCTCTTAAAACAAGGCCGGCTACTTGCAGTTATTTCATAAACAGCACTCCAGATTTATATCAGGCGGGGGCTGTCATATTTCGAGCCATAATAAAATAAATGTAACATTTTTGGCCGGCATAGTGACGGTGACTGAGGCAGCCGTGAACTGAAGCGGTTTTTTAGTCGCTGGCACTCTTGGTCCTCCCTTTGCTTTCATTAGGCAAGTCGATGTCACATGGGCGTGGCGTAGTGTTGTGCGTTACGCGGGTGTCCCGGGTTCGATTCCCAGTCGGAGCAAATATTTGTTTATAGCTTGTAATTTTTAATAGTAAGATTAAATTTACAAATATTTTTGCTCCGGGTCTGGTTTTCAAAGAGTGGTAGGAAGCGGTGCCCAGTTCGCCGATCCACCACCACTTACAAGTACATACACAGACCGTGAAGTGACTTAGTCGCGTTTCGGGATCAGCTTGTAAGTTGGCAGTTTCAACTAGGCCGGCATAGTAGATGTAACTACTACTTACAGTAATTAGCTGACACCTCCATTCATGAATCGCACTCCAGCTTAACATCAGGCGGGTGCTGTCATAAGTCGAGTCACAATAAAACAAACTGGTCGAAAAAAAGTAATGTCTTAATATAGGAGAGCATAGAAGTTGTAGTTCGCAATAACCATATTTAGAGAATGCTTTCACGTCTACTCTGTGTGTTATATCTACATTTAGATAGGTATGTTATATAGTAAGATCCGGCCGCGGCCTTACTAAACAAGTTTGCAATTTATTAAATGTCCGGAAACTGCCATGTCATGAGCACAAACACTATGTTGCAAAATTAATTAAATAATACAAACACGTATTATACAATTATTTGCTCGAGCACTTTACTCATGACAGGGAGAAAGGCATGATAGGTTTTGTTTTATAGTGGTTCGACATAATGGATGTCCCGCCTGGGCTATGCTTCTCTCAATAGATTATGTCGTTAAACGATAAAGCAGTAAACAGGCGTGGACGAACGGTTTAGCAATTGGTTTTTGAGCGTAAAATCCCGGGTTCGATTCCCGGTTGGAGCAAATATTTGTTTCATGGCTTATTTGTTAATAAATAAAGAGATGGATATTTGCTTCGGGTCTGGTTATCAAAGAGTGGTAGGCAGTGGTACCCAGTCTGCCGATCCGGGGTAGTACCACCACTAACAAGTATACAGACCGTGAAGTGATTTGGTCACGTTTCGGGATTAGCTTCTAAGTTGCCGGTTCCATCTAGGCCGGCATGGTGGATGTAATTGCTACTCACAGTTATTGAATTGTAGTAGCAGTGACATTCATTCATAGACCACATTTCGACTTAACATTAAGCGGGGTGCTGTCATATTGTCAAGTCACAATAAAAAAAAAGTAAAATTGTTTCGCGGTCGCAAATGATCAATCAACAGGACGATCAAAGTACACATATTAAAGATACATTGGTACCGGCAAGTAGTTTTTAAACCTATTTTACTACCTCTACACAGTCGCCTTAAAGACAATAAAGACTTGAGCCTGTTGTGCCTAAGTGTTTAGAACAAGAAACGCGGAGATAATAAAAGAAAAAATGTAATAATTGTTTTTTTCTTCAGTTCAATTTTCCCTTTCTGGGAAGGCAAAGGAAACTTAGTCCATACAGCCTAGTCATCCTTCAGTGGATGAAGATGAATCATTCAGTTTTTCATCAATTACATGAGAGTGAAGATGATGGTGATGGTTGTAGTAAAGCGATGGAAAAGCTTTACTAAAAATCTTCCGACGGAGTATTGGAGGGAACAAGAAGAGACACGTTAAACAGCTTTCAATCACTTGTCTATACTCAATCAACTTAAAAATGAAATAATATATAAATATGAAATAAATAAATAATAATACTGAATAATAATTTCACTATTATTACACATTAATATTCAAGAAACACAAGCACGTCCTGTAACTTGCAGTTTCCCGCCAAAATTCCATTTATTTTTTTATATGCTCTGAGTCTGGTTGCAGTACTCGTAGTGCCCAGTCTACCGAACTGATCCACCTCTTACAATAATACAGACCATTAACTTACTTAGTCGCGTTTTGGGATTTTTTTGTAAGTTGCCGGTTCCAACTAGGCCGGCATAATGAATGCGACTGCTACTTGCAGTTATATAACTGTAGTTGCCTTCATTCATGGACCGCACTCCAGCCTAAAATCAGGCGGGGTGCTGTCAAATCTCGAGTCATAATAAAAAAATAGGCCTTACTAAGGTTATTTTATATCAGTCAAAGGACATCATTCATTTTGTATGCGGACTTTGGTTTAATTGTATTGACGTAATTGGAATATAACCTTTATTTTGCAAAGTTTAGGTGTGCAAATAGATCAAACTATAATTATGACAATTCAAAGCAAAACTTTTAATATGGCGTGTCTTTGTAATTGACAGACGTTACAAAATCTATGTCTTATTTTTCAAACAACTCAATTGCACAACAATTAAAAGCAAAATCAATACAAGTATCGAATCTACCATTTATATATTTTTTTATCATTGGATATTACAAAAATAGTACATAAAAGCCCAAAATGAATGATGTCCTTTAAATAAAATTAAGCGAATATAATTTTATGTAATTATATATTTTATAACTATATCACAGTTCTATTAAGTGATCGTTGTAATAAAATTTATTATTTACATAATCAAATAAATAAATAAATGTAAAAATTCAGGTTTAACGAGTCTGTGAATTCTGTAAAACAAAATTAACGTAGGTGAGTTATTAATAGATTATATGCGGTTTACTATCGCGTTTACGAGTATTTTGGTTAGAGATTTTACATATTTTTTTATTATTCCCACGTTTCGAGAGCTTTGCAGCCATCGTGGTCACGGAGAGACTGAATTAATGATTTGTTTAATTCATTAATCAATGTTCGCGCGAAATCTAAGAAAATACTAGGTAAATTGTTATAAATAAAATATTGGACATATTCGATATTATTTCACAATATTTCACATAGGTTGAAATACTCGTATATAGATATTTCAATTTATGCTCGTCATTGTCACTAACAGCAATAATAACGATAATAAATTATTAATTTAGGACGAAACAAAAAATATTGTCTTATCACTGACCCGAGAAACATATGTAAAATAAAAACATATGTAATTAGGTAAATAATTGACAGCATTAATATTTATTAAACCACCAAGTAAAGCTATATTATTTTAGATATCTATAGATTATAGCTCTTGCGCGAGAATTTTGTTCTAACAGTTACTTGCGGCTTTCGCGTTTATTTTCAACTTCGACTTGTCTAATGATAAGTAATAGGAGGTCTAAGAGTGCCGACGACTGAAAATACCGACTCAGTTTACGGCTGCCTCAGTCAATTTACCTCCATTAAATTGCGTATAAATTGAGGTGAACCGATTATAAAACCTAGTTATCTTGAGTAAACATTCAAAATAATACGGACGGAAACCTATATTAAAATTACACAATATGTAATGAAAGTGTAGGTGTTACAGAACAAACTTTTCATTGTATATATAGCTATATTAAAACTTTATGTTCTTTTTTTATTGTGACACGACATCGCCCCGTCCGCCTGATGATAAGCAAGAGGAGGTCCAACAGTGACGACGACTAAGAAAACCGAGTTTGTTCTCGGCTGCATCAGCCATCGACACTATGCCGGCCAAAGGTGCTTCTTCACGCATTTTTACATTTGTTCTATGTAAAAATGCGAATTAATGCCGCGTAGACATTCTCTGCCAGTTAACCTTAGGGACCAACAGATAAAACAAAATAAAGATTAATTATTGGATATAAATAATTTATAAATATTTATATATATTATTTTTTCTGTATATAAGTAGGTATACATATTTATTGTATAAAGGAAATAGTTATTTGAAATACCATCCTTGCCTTATTTATGCAGATATGTGAGCCTACGTGCCATTATAGCATATTATACGTGCACTTATTTATATGTTTATATATTTACCATTATTATGATTAGAAAATATGCATTTTGTCTACAAAACGTCTGTATGTATAAGAACCATCCTACTATTATTATAAATGTGAATGTGAGTTTGTTTGTTACGTTTTCACGCAACAGCTACTTTCATATCATCATGAAACTTTGTACACATATTTTTGGAGGTACTACTATTACTATTATAGAAGGATATATATTAAATTTATAAAAAAAAAAAATTCTATAGTTTCCATTTGACAGCTGTTTGAAATTTTTCTATTTTATTTTATTTCCGTCTGTCATTTTTATATGAGTTATCGAGTTATAAATACTAAAAAGGGATATACAGTCGAATTGAGAACCTCCTCATATTTTATGACTGTGTTATAAAACTAATTTTACGCGGGTGAAACTGCTGGCACAGCTAGTAGAGATATAATTATGTTAAAAGAGTTATATTATTATATATAACTCGTATAACGTAGTAACAAGGAAGTATAGGATCAAGGTTTTTAAGCCATGCAGCATAGCAACGACGGCTGAGATTAGCTTAATTTGAGTCGGTTTTTTCAGTCACCCCGGCGGTCTTGGACCTCTAGTTGCCTACCACCAGACAAGTCGAGGTCAGATGCTGCGTCACAATAAAAACAAGTCTGTAGTTTTTAATCGTAAATAGCTAATAAATTTTAAGAGGGAATTGTATCATTTAGGTACAAGTTTGTTATGAAAATCATTCATAAAATTGAAAATATTTTCGAAGAATTGGATAATCTAATTTATTTATAACATTAAAAAAAAGCACCTGGTCCTCTTTCGCCAGCAAAACCATATAATTTTATAGGCAATAGGCAAAAATTCAGCATTTTCAAGGAAGCTCCTTATTTAATTGGGTTTTATCTTTTCAATGAGATTAAAAAAGAGGATTAATGGATGTTAGGTGCGTGAAAAAGTGTACTTTATTGCCTATCCCTTTGTGGAATCACGACAAAGAATATACTATGACAATAAAATAATTTTAAATATTTAAATAAATAAGTAGGTATTAAAATTAAAATGTATCGCAAAATGCACCCTAAATTCAAACAACTCGTATTTACATAAAAAAAACGCACATAATACATATTTATACAAGGCTTAATATTATATTCACACGTGATATTATAACGTGTTGACACTCGAAACTGGTACAAACTTTCCGATAATATTAAAAGAAACTCACTTCAGATCAAAGTATTGCAAACGTCGCCGATAAGATAAAGCAAAACCGAATAATAAGAGAACCATAGTTATTTTACAATGACGTAATCCTAAGAATATTTACCACAGATGTTCACTACACAATAAAAAACAAACATTAACTTAATATGTTGTAGGAATTTCCCACACAAACTATATTTATTGGAAATTATACAAAATATAACACAAAACTTAAGATGTAAAGCAAAACAATGCGTTAGAGACTCAAGACACGCGCAAGTGCAGAATGTTAAAATAGGGTTGTTATCTAAATGAACTCTGACTTTGGACGTGGACCTTGTAGGTACACCAGGAAGAGTATGCTATCAGTTAAAACAGCTGACTTTATTATAATGGTAATTAAGTACATTTTGCATGATATTTTATAGAAAATAGAATTAGATTCTAGCAGTTTGTCTTTGTAGGCAGTAAAAAAGATGCTTCAATTCGCAGATTGCTCGCAAAAACAAATATCCATTACACATAACAAATATATATCGTAACATATTATAGATATAAACAAAAACCTTTTTATAGATATAGTATAGGTTTTTGTTTATTTATGTTTTATTTATTACCATAATATCTGACATCAACTTGGTTAGCCTTAAAGTAAACTAGTGGAGCTCTGTGCTTTTATCTGACATCAACTTGGTCAGCCTTAAAGTAAACTAGGGGAGCTCTGTGCTTTTATCTGACATCAATTTAGTCAGCTTTAAGGTAAATTAGGGAGATCTGTGCTTTTATCTGACATCAATTTAGTCAGCCTTAAAGTAAACTAGGGGAGCTCTGTGCTTTTATCTGACGTCTACTTTGCTTTTATCTGACGTTTACCTTAAGGCTAACTGACGTTAACTGACGTTAGCCTTAAGGTAAACATAGGGAACTCCAAGAGCGCCGACCACTGAAGAAACTGCTTCAGCTTATGGTATTCAATCGCCGTCACCGCCGGCCGGTTCGTGGTGCTTTTATACGCTTCGCTTGAATCTTCCAAGGATCCTAGGTTGTAGGATGGGGTGAACAAAGCACTCTACTAGTGGATTGTTTGGCAAATAAACCGTTCGATTCGACTGTTGATTAGACTGTCTAATAAGGCAAATGAAGGCCTATGTAGATCCCCAGGCAGATAAAAAACTTTCCTGTTCTTGTTTAATTATTGGCATGTTAGCCGTCAAACTTTAGCAGAATATGTTAGCAGGAAAAGTAATGTTGAGATATCGAACGTCATCTAAAAATTATCACCATGACACGCCTTCCTCATATCCACAATTCTCTACGTACAAGCTTTAGTGATTTTTAAATAATTTCCCCCCTACTTTTAAAATTATCGGTTCAACTAATTTGAATTGATATACAGCAAACCCACATTAATTTTTAAAATCCATCAATTATTTTATACCTACCTTGTGTGGGTGTTTTTGTGGTTGTCATATGGAAGACGATCCTAAGATATCCGTGAGAACACAATAATAAATCCTTAAAAGGATTTAGTGGCACACAAAAGTCTTATAAAGGATGCATAAAAAGTTTTCCATTTCAATTACTTTGTGATTGAAGTATCCTTATTAACTACTTAGAAACGCTTTTTTGTTCCAATAAATACCTCCTATACAATGGACTATGAACCTTATTATTACGAAATAGATTTTTATATTTTTCATAATAAAAAACTATACACAAAAACTACAATAGACTTTGAACCTTATCTTTTTCAGTAAAAGGATTCATATTTAAAAAAAACTCAGGTATAAAACTTTGTTACAATGATGAAAAAGGATTGTATGATGAATTGGTTTCCTAGCATGTTCTACGGTTTCTACGGCATGTTCTATTGCGTTTATGGTCGGCACTCTTGGACCTTCTCTTACTTCCATCAGACAGGTCGAGGTCATTTGGACCGGAAATTCAGGACCTGGAAGGGAAATTTATGGACCGCACTCCAGCCTAACATCAGGCTGTCGTATGTAGAGAACTAATAAAAAAAAAGTAAAATTTGCTAAATAGAAATTAGTTTCAATTTACAATAAATCAAACATGAAGTGTGTCCAATCATTGTGAATGCGTAATATAATTTATATTCGTTGACATATATAATTTATGCTAAGTAAATTTTGCCGCTGTGTCAAAACAAAACACAGAATGAAACAATCCAACTCAAACTGCGGGCCGGCCGCGTATCTCAATGACATGAATCGGCTTTCTTTTGACAGTTGAACTCCATTAATGAGCATCAAAATTAAAATTGCGACCGCTAAAAACAAATTAAGAATCGATTTTTATTATCATTAACAGTTCAAGCTCATTTTTTAAATGAATAAAAGTAGTTTTTGACACTAACAGCGACCGCGTAACTTTTTGACAAATGGGAATGAATTTCATTGTCATTAAGTTGCACGTTCGACAATGTTGTTTTTAAATAAATAAATTTTAAAAAATGTGACTCGACATATGACAGCACCCCGCTTGATGTAAAGCCGAAGTGTGGTCCATAATTGAATGGACTGCTACAACATTAAAACCACCTCCCGCAAACTTGGCATCCTGAACAAGGTGCGGCGGTTCTTCGCGCCAGAGCTTCGCCTGCTACTTTACAAGGCACAGATTCGCTCTTGCGCGGAGTACTGTTCGCACCTCTGGGACGGCTCTGCCAATCTTCTTAATGCCCTGGATTCATTGCAGCGCCGAGCTGTCCGGATCATAGGTGATGCAGAGGTCACGCGAACTCTGGAGCCCCTACAACTACGAAGAGACATGGCGGCTCTGTGCGTCCTCTATCGCCTATACCACGGGGAATGTTCAGAAGAGCTCTTTAACCTTGTTCCTACCTCATCTTTTCACTCCCGTAATACCCGCACAGGTCGGGGAAAGCATCCGCATTTTATCGACCGAATCAGCAGTCGAACTAAAAAGTTCAGTGCGTCTTTTCTTTGTAGATCAATTGACAAGTGGAATGCTTTGCCTGCCCATGTGTTCTCTCCATCCTATGACCTTGGATCCTTCAAGCGATGCGTGAAGAAGCACCTTTGGCCGGCATAGTGACGGCGACTGGGGCAGCCGTGAACAAACCCGGTTTTCTCAGTCGTCGTCACTCTTGGACATCCTCTTGCTTATCATCAGGCGGGACGAGGTCAGATGTCGTGTCACAATAAAAAAAAAAACAATTCAATAACAGTGAGTAGCAATCACATCCACTATGCCGGCCTGGATGGAACCGGCAACTTACAAGCTGATCCCGAAACGTGACCAAATCACTTCACGGTCTGTATACTTGTATAAGCGTATGGTGCACCTTAGATTGAAAAAAATATTACGCAATAAAGGTCTAATAAATAAATAAATGTTTGTGTGTTTTTATTTGAGACAACTGATAATATACAAAACTATTAGCTAAACAACACCTCAGTCTCTCCGTGACCGCGATGGCTAATCAGTAACCAAAAATAAACGCGATAGTAAGCCGCATAATTTTTTTAAAACTCAATAATCAATGCTCGCCTTTATAAGAGAGAAACATGAGTTGATACAACAGGCTGGTGTACGAACTATAATGAGGGTTATAAGAAAAATCTACTGGAATTTACGTATCAGATGATAGATTTTAAATGCATTATCTGCAACGAGAAATGGACACATTCTTTAGAGACATTTATTTTATTTTGATATACAACTTTATTTATTTATTTTCTTTGTTGGGAGGATGTTATGAATTGAAAACAAATTGTCAAATTTGGCATATCAGTAAAAATATATTGCTCAAAAACCTATGTTGTATTATTTATAAAGAGAAACGATTATAAAATATTAATTTTCTTAATTCACAATAGTTCATTAACACGACATTTGACTTTTAGGCGGTACTAAGTTCACCAGGTCAGCTAGTACTAAATAAAACAAATCAACATGTAAATAAAGACCGCTCCGCCAATTAAATAATATAAAAATAAATAATTATTACTTATTACTAGCGTTTTACATTATTTAAATGAACACATTTAATTATTAACTTAGCAACTATTGCGACAAATAGAAGTAAGAAGTGAATAGTTCAAAGTAAAATAGTGTGTTTTGAGGTTGCGCGAACATTGTTTATGAAAACAAATGACAATTGTGACTTACAATCGCGTTTATTTTGATACTATTTGATACATTCGGAATCGAACAGCCACAAAGAAAGATATTCAAAAATATATACCTAGCCCCAAAAATAATTTATTTAAGATAGGAAATTTATTCCTTTTTTTATTGTGATGCGACTTCCGACCTCGATTCGCATGTTGGTAAGGCAAGTCCAAGTGCGACGACGACTGAAAAACCCAGTCTCTATAACTAATGCCGGCTCCTTTACTAGTTCTGTGCTATTACGCCAGATGTACGTTGAACGAGTACTTATTGCAGATACAGATTTCATAAATAAAGGGAATAAATATCAATCAATCAATCAATTTGTCACGCCTTTTACCCACAGGGATGGGCAGAGACAATAAAACGCCACTTACCACGATCCTTACACTCCCTTATTTTTATTACTCCCTTGCTTCCTCCACATCCACAATTCTCTTCATACAGGCTCTTTGGTTATGGGCACTAGGCAACCTAGTTTTCTTGAGGATGTCTCCGATTTGGTCGGAAAACACTCTCCTGGGCCTGCCTTGTTTAACGCATCCATCCACATCAGATTTATTAATTCCTTTCGTCAATCTACTAAATAATGTAGAACAAACAAGGATTTTGTTCATAATAATGAGTCATAAGGAGGTTTGTTCTACCTAGGTATGTGTATGTCTCTAAAAGAATTATGGAGGCTTACCTAAGAGTTATTATTAAGTTAGGTATTAATCTATGATATTGTCATGTCTCGATTCTCACAGGGAAAGGAAGAACTACGATTCTAAGACAATTCTCTCGCCTTATTTACATCCACAATTCTTTTTATACAGACTCGGTAGTCTGCTTTTTAAGGATGCCTAAATCCTTTTAATATATTTTGAAAAATCTAGGTTGTTATTTTTTTATTGTAACTCGACATATGACGGCACCTCGTCAGTTGTTAAGCTGGAATGTGGTCCATGAATGGAGGTCACTGCTACTACAATTCAATAACTGCAAGTAGCAGTCACATCCACTGTGCCGGCGTAGTTGGAACCGGCATCTTACAAGCTGATCCCGAAACGCGACTAAATAGCTCCACGGTCTGTATTCTTGTTAAATTTATTTACTTCATACCTATTTAAAGTTGGGTAAGGATCGTGGAAAAGAGGTAGGACTAAGCATTGAGTAGTGGCGATTTGATTATTAATTAATATTTACGTTTAACTATTCAGTAATTTCACAAGATGATTAATTATCTACCAATAAAATCTTATTTATATTTGAAACTGTCCATGAACTGTTCACGGCAGGGTAACCGCAGAGGACTACGACCCCTATCCGATTGATTATGCCGGCCAAACTTGGGTATAATACTCGTGTAGTTCGTTAAACCTACATTATAAGTTTTATAAACAAAGAAACGCTTAAGTGAGGTTTGTTAAACAATACATTTTAAAGCGATTTATCCTTTATGAGTGTAAAGTTTTGGTTTGAGGAAAAAATAATTGGGACTTACCTTAAATTTATATCTTTCATAACTGATTACTTAAACAAAACACTGATTCGGCTAAATATTTGCAGTATTTAAAATTTGAAAGAAAACTTTCACTTTTACAAGTATTTGAACATAGAAATTAAATCCGCGGGCCTAAATGTCGTACGGCCATTAAATTATTGAAAAATAATCATGTTTTCGTTTATAGTTTTGCCAACAGCGCGTTAAGTTACGTCGCTTATGTGTCCGCTCGTACACGACAACACCACGTCCTAATGAAACAGCTGGCGAGTGCCGTTTGCTGTGGTTAAGTTAGAGCCGAGCATAGTCACGCAATCGTGTGACGTCACCAATCAATGGACTACTGCGACCTTGAACTGTCAAGAATAACAGATAAAAGATTAGAAGATAACCATGAAACAATAATTGCATTTAGGTCGACAGTCGACACGCACTCAAATACAGAAAACAGAATATTCGAGTTCATCCTCATATGGATTGTTTTTTGTATTTGCTATTACGTGTGCTTTTTGGTGGTTTGAGTTGATAGTTGGCTATTTCAGCATGACTGATCAAAACTAAGTCGAAAAATACTGATCTGGCACTATTCTCAATTTTATTTAGTGGACTAGAAATCTAAATAAAAACAAATCAAATACACCAAAATTTAAATGAAATATTATCCAAAACAATTAGAATATAAAGAAATATTTCATCGAGGTACAGAGCGAATTACAGTCTATCTAAACTTTAAGTATTGTGATTGGCCGCGGTACATGAGTTTAAACTCTCGCACTTTGAACTAAGTGTCCAAACCCGGAACCACCAGTTTACGCATTTAAGATAATAGATAAATATTCCTAAATATCTATTTTGGGATATTGTTAAATTTCCATTTTGATTCAAACTATTGTAAAAATATTCTGTTTTAAATAATATAAGTAAGACAAAAGGTGGACTAATGAGCGTATGTCCTTGTATGTTAATTTTGATAATTAATGCAAAAAAATAAATTGGTACCTACGTACTCGATTCGCTGTAAAATAAGAACGTGAAGTAAAAAATTTCAATCTTCACCATATTTTTTAAATTATAACTCGACTTATTACAGCACCCCGCTTGATGTTAGGCTGGAGTGTGGTTCATGAATGGATGCCACTGCTACTACAATTCAATAACTGAAGACAGCAGTCACATTAACTATGCCGGCCAAGTTGGAATCGACAACTTACAAGCTGATCCCGAAACACGAAAAGGTCATTGTACCTAGGTCACGGTCTGTATACCTGTAAGTGGTGGTCGGATCAGCTAGCAACGCTGCCTACCATTCTTTGATAACCAGACCCGAAGCAAATATCCATCTCTTTTTTTATTAACAAATACTTGTAATATTTCATATTATTATTAAATTTTACAAATAAAAGCAAAAAGACAAATATTTGCTCCGACCGGGAATCGAACCCGGTAGTTTACGCGTAACAAACTGGTGTGTTAACCAATCGGCCACACCTGTCGTCAACTTATAGTTTATTCATCTAATTATTAAAATTATCATATTACTGGTCGGGGGAAGCATCCGCATTTTGTCGACCGAATCGGCAGTCGAACTAAAAAGTTCGGTGCGTCTTTTCTTTGTAGAACAACCGACAAGTGGAATGTTTTGCCAGCCCATGTGTTCTCTCCATCCTATAACCTTGGATCCTTCAAGCGATGCGTTAAGAAGCACCTTTGGCCGGCATAGTGACTGCGACTGGGGCAGCCGTGAACCAATTCTCGGATTGTTCAGTCGTCTTGGACCTCCTCTTGCTTATCATCAGGCGGGACGTGATCAAATGTCGTGTCACAATAAAATAATAATAATTGTGATCTAAAAATTATACTTTTATCGCACCTCTTCTTAACCCACATAATGAATGAACGTCTGAATGTATTCACGTATTCATAGCTTATCTATAAAAAATAAATATTATATATTTGATCTAATTGATGATTCCGCGTTCTATATAACTCATAGCATCACTAGTAGTTTACTATTGAGAAGCCTAAACTGTTAACTGCAGCAATTGCAAACTGCATAGGGTTATTGAATTTTTGATGCTACGTGGTCAAGGACGTGGAGAAATGAAACGCACCCGTTGAAATTGTAAAGAAGATTTCTTTCTTTCTTCTTGTTTATGGCTTTAGTATTTAACTTGCCAGTGTCAAAGTAAAAATATATGGTTCAATGTTAAAACATTGTCAAGTAAAGATGAAGATGAACCACGCGAGTGATTCATCAAATGATGATGATGATAGTGAGGTTGATGATGATCGTTTTAGTAAAACGGCGGAAAGCCTTTACTATTATAAAACTTAAGAAGGAGTCTTGGAGGGAACATGAAGAAACACGTTTCACAACTTAAAATGACTTGTTTATACTTGATCAACTTAAAAATGATTACTGGATAACAATTCCACCATTATTACACATTAAAATTTATGAAAAACACAAGCTTTTCAAATAATTCAAAATTGCGCGTCCTGTTAGATTCAGTTGCCCACCAAAACTCCGTAAAGAAGATTAATTTATTTGACATAAAAATAGAATATCAAAAACAAAGATATATATGAGTTTGAAAATGACATTTATATTTTTTAATGGAAATGATTTAAAATAATTTTATTGCGACCATTTTAAGGTCGGCACAAATTAAACAAATTTTATGCGGCTTACTATACTTTTTTATTTATTATTCTGACGTTTCGAGAGCTTTGCAGCCATCGTGGTCACGGAGAGAGTGAAAAAATGTAAAATCAAAACCAAAATAAACGCGATAGTAAGCCGCATAAAATTTGTTTAATTCAATAATCAATGTTCGCGCAAAATCTAAGAAAATACTGCATAGAGTTATATAAATCAGCGGCGCTCTTACACTTCTTTTTGGTTACCATCAATGATATTTTAATAAAAGACAGGCGTGGCCTATTGATCAGCGATTGGTTTGTTGCGCGTAAGTTCGATTCCCGGTCGGAGCAAATATTTGTTTCATAGCTTTTATTTGTAATATTTAATAATTTATATTAAATATTAGAAAAATTTGTTATAAAAAAAGATGCAGATTTTTGCTTCGGGTCTGGTTATCAAAGAGTGGAAGGCAGTGGTACCCAGTCTGCCGATCCGGGGTAGTACCACCACTTACAAGTGGTATACAGACCGTAAAGTGATTTGGTCGCGTTTCGGGATCAGCTTGTAAGTTGCCGGCATAGTGGATGTGATTGCTACTTACAGTTGTTGAATTGTAGAAGCAGCAACATCCATTCATGGATCACACTCAAGCTTAACATCAAGCGCGGGTAAAAGTTCGAATCACAATAAAAAAAAATGCATGTTATCAGAATTACACTTTAACCCATTTTGTACCACCGGGTAATATTTCACCCGACAAGAAATATAAACATTGAACAAGATATATTATAATACTAAATCTAACAAATAATATAAGGTAAAAGTTTTTAAACAAGATATATTATAATACTAAATCTAACAAATAATATAAGGTAAAAGTCTTTAAATTACTCTAGGGTAGCTTTTATATATTATAGTTAAAAAATATATTCAATATTTATATTTTTTGTCGGGTGAAATATCACCCGTTGGTACAAAACGGGTTAATAACATAAAAATGTGCGAGGTCTTAGAGCGCCGAAGACTTAAAAACTCAGTTTACAGTTGGCTTCATAAATTAAAAATAGTTTACGTATTCTAGGTCTGTAGTTAGCTTCGTCCATCCAACCTTGTTTTCAGAGCTGCGGGATTAGGTTGGGCAAGTTAAAACGATAATCGTCTCTCGTCGGCGATTGGCAAAATAATAAAAGCTAGACTAAATCCACAAAAATGAGACTATTGATGATAATGATCAAACGTGTCATCGCACAGGCGATATTCGTCATAACGATTAATAGTCTCGTTTTAGAGGATTTTGCCTAGCTTTTATTATTTTGATAATCGCTGACGAGATACCGATAATCGTTTTAACTTGCCCAACTTAACCCCGCTGGATGCACGGCACAATAAAAACAGCGAGAGTATTGTTTAAGGATCGTGGAAAGTGGCGCTCTGTTGTCTATCCCTGTACTAAATGGCGTAGCTGTTATGTTATACTGTTCTAAGCTACTAAACGTGATTGTAAGTATCATTAAAAACACGATGACCAAAGTACATATATCAAAGATACATTGGTATAGTCTGTCTAAGCCGAAATGACGCGCCCCTCCACCCCATTTGCGCACACGAGAAATCATAAAATATGAATGCAACTCACAGAAAATGTAATTGGTCATTCAGTTGCTGGTTGGCCACAAAAGGAGGAGCACGCTGATAAAGTATAATAGTATAGTTAGAAATATTTGCATTCACACATTTAAATAAACTAATAAAGTGGAGGGGCGCGTCATTCATAGTTAGACAAGCTATACCAGCAAGTGGTTTTGAACAAGAATGCCAAATATCAGGGCAGGGCCGTCTTAAGCATATTCAGCGCCGGGGTGCGAAAGTCAAGGCTCCGCTCGCGTGGTCTCAGTGTAGTAGGTACCTATCGAAATTTATGGCGGTCGGCATGCGCCCCCTAGGACTTTGCGCCCGGGGCGGACTTGCCGCCGCAGTTGACCAATATTCACGTGTTAATTTTTTTAATTCTATTTTCATTACTAATTCGTACAATAGTCGAATGCCTTAAAGGTTTCGACTCGGAACCCGCGTACTTTAAATTTAGTAATATAAAACCTTCTGAATTATGTTATATAGACAAAATGATAAAGTTTACCAAATTTTTGTTGCTTAAAAAATTAAATAAGTAATAAACGTTTTTTGTCGCGTCGCGGTTTTATTATCACTTTTTTTACACTGAAAAATTAATTATTCTCGTTATATCAACAAAAACAAATATATATAATATATTTGATAAACTTTTTAGTATTTTATCTATATAACATAATTCAGAAGGTTTTATAATTATTTAGTTTTCTCATTTTAGACGCTTAGGCCACTCCACTACAAAGCAAACAATTTTATTATAAACTGACCGTTAATACAATATTTACATTATGATTATTTAAATTTGCACTAAAATAAACAGCACTCGCTAAAAATATACAGAATGTTATTAATAGTAAACAGTGGTAGGAGTGGTAGAGGCAGACAGTTGGGTGTCATTTATCCAGTCTGTCGTTAAGGGGTAGTAGGGCAATGACTTCCAAATGGCAAATTAACCAGGTAAGCTGTGAAATAGTAGAAGACCAAGGGGCCTACCGCAAACTTTTAAAAACAAACATGTTTCAAGACAGAGTAGTACTCTGCTTGACGTGTAAAATATGATTACTCAATTTCGTACAACCATCTCGTATTTACAATTCTGTTTTAATACTTAAAATTCGTTCGTACATTCGCATATATTTTCTATTCAGAAACGTATTGCTGCTGCATTTTAATATTAAAACCCAATACATATTATCTTTTGCAATTACCGCGGTGGTACGCTTTGTAATGAATATTGATGTGACATCACAAAACTGCCAATAGTAATTTTATTCAAATAAGCATGTTTAACGTACGAATTGACATTTGACGAATAAAACAATAATGCTATTATATTATATAAGAAATGGTGATAACGCCCGCAGCATCTCAAACAATCCCCTTAAGGCCATATGGTTACGAGACCATAGGGTCATGATATCTTCATCTTACCAACGATACAAAACATAATACATATCTTTGATAAATAGATTTTCTGTCTAGCATTAGGTAGGTTTTAATTAAATTTATTCAAAATTATCAGACATAACTTCATTTGGTAAACTTTATCAATAGTATATATATCTTTAAACCTCTCTTGACATCTTAAAAATGCTCGACATTTTATATTTTTAGGCAAATTATTATAAAATTTTACCCAATATTATGAAAAATTACATAATATTAACAAAAATTACATAATATTATCAAAAAATTACACAATATTACGTCGTGCCACAATTGAAAAGGAAATAGAATTCAATAAGTTTAAATTAAGTTGGACGTCGTTTTTGGAGACCTCCTTTTGCTTTCTTTTAGGCAAGATGCATTGGTTGGGCTCACCAGTCGAAGAAAAGATTTGTCTAGTTTATTTTTTTGTTATCAATTAATTCCGCAGGGACAATGTAGCGCCACGATCCTGACACTAACCTCACATCCAAAAATCTCTTCATACACGCTTCATACGGTTATAGGCACTAGGGAGCCCAGCTTTCTTGAGGATGTCTCTAAATTAGTCTAAAAACACCCTCCTATAAGGTATAGGTCCTATGGGTTATAGGCCTGCCTCTTTAAATGAGGTGACCGTGGTGTAGTGGCAGTGCAATGGTTACGCAAAGAGACGCAAAAAGATCGCAAACGCAAAAAGATCAACCACCGGTACCAATGTATCTTTGATATATGTACTTTGGTGGTCCTGTTTCTATGATACAAGCACTTTAGTAGCTTAGTATAAAAATGTAAATAAATAAAAAAATGTTATGTTTAATTACATAGTACATTTCCAACAATTTGTGATTAAAAAAATTGATGCAGATATTTGCTCCGGTCTGGATGTTAAAACTGTTAAAGAGTAGCAAACAATGGGTCATTTGCCCACTCTGCTGACCAGTACCACTTTCAAGTGTACAAACCGTAAAGAGACTCAGTCGCGTCTAAGGTTTTTTTTTTATTGTGACACGACATCTGACCTCGTCCCGCCTGATGATAAGCAAAAAGTATCAGCTAGAAAGTTGCTAGCATAGTAGTTGCGACTGCTTTTTGCAGTTTTTTAACTGTAGTAGCAGTCGTATTAATTCATGGATTGCTCTCCATCTTGACAGAGGGCCACAATATATATACAAAATTTTATCTTAAATATAACGATAACATCCTGTAGTTGCTGAACGTATGTTATCGTTATTTATGTATTATGAATTATTAAGTCAATAATTTAGTTTATTACACCATTATGTGCACAGTGACGAAAGTTTTTCTTTGTAAAAACATTAAACGATTTTATAAACAAAAAGATGACATCTTTTGTTTAAAAAAGGTGTAAATATTTTGATATTGCATTTCTGCTGTTTAAAATAAAAACACAGTAAAATTGTTTTGCGAATGTGATCGAGCTGTGAAAACAGCACAATTAAAATATTGGATTTAATGTTTCGGGAGCACAAAGGCGTTAGGAAGGCAGTGGTCAGAGGGGTCGTGTGTTCAGCGACACTCGCCGGGCTCAATTTCAGGTCGTAGCCATCCGATACGCAAGCGATGTGCCCTTAATTTATAAAATTTATTTAATTGAGTCAAAAATTTAATTATTATTAATGGAAATACATCGATTTTCAAAACAAATATGCTAAACAATAATTCAAAGAGTAGAACAGGGGTAGAACAAATATACAGAGAAGTGACTTAGTCGCGTTTCGGGATTAGCTTGTAAGTTGCTTGTTTCAACTAAGCTGACATAGTGGTATTGATTGCTACTTGCATAGCAGTCATCTGCATCATTGGACTGCCCTCCAGCTTAACATCGGGCGGGGTGCTGTCATACAATACAAATAAATACTTATATACAAAACAGTATGTGCGTTTCTGATACTCGTAATAACATATATTTTGGCAGTATATTAATGCTCGGACTCTCTGTAGTCTGTGCAGTAGATGATGCGCATGGTATGGGGACATACCTTAAAAAAGTGTTATTTAAGTCAGAAAACAGATACAGATGTTATAAAAGCACGTGTTATAAATGTGTCCATTGCCTGCCACCAAATGCTTTAGAGTAGTGACGATGGTGTATACAAGATTATGCGTAATAATAATTACCTAAATTTATAAAAAAAAACATTTGTTACATAGCGTTTATTTGTAATATTGTTTTATTACATTGGATAAATAAATTAAATGTTTATAAGGAAAGAGGTAGATATTTTCTTCGGGCTGGGTAATTCAAGATACAAGTAGTAGAAATGTAAAATTAAAAAATAATAATTCGAGAGTGGTGCCCAGCCAGCCAATGCGTAGTAGCACCACCACTCAAATTTTTACAGACAGACCTACACTTGAAATTGACTTATTAGCATTTCTGGATCAGTTTCAAAGTTGCCAGTTACAACTAGGCCAGCATAGTGGATGCGACTGCTACTGGCAGTGATTTAACTGTAGTAGTCCATTCATTCCAGCTTACCTCTTGACATTGGAAGGTGTTCCGTTAAAAGTCGAGCCATAGTAATAATAAAAATAACCAGCTGTACCTACTGTGTTTTAATTTAGTGCAGCCAGTATGTTTCCATTGTAATTTTACTGCACTGCCTATTTACGATTTTGTTTAGAGTTACGGATATCCTTAATTGATAATACGAGTCATGGTCTCTGTGTCATAGTTCATGAAACAGGGCAAATGACTTCATTATACCTACATAAATAGAAATATTTTTTTATCTTGAATTGTTTTTTTCAGTCGTCGGCGCTCCCTTCCCCTTGCAAGTCGAGGACAGGTGTCGACTTGAGATTTAATTAAAAATAAAACAATAAAATAGATTTTAAAAAAACATTTTATTTGGGCACGTGTCAGATTTATTATGATAATAAATCTAGATATCTGTTTTTTTATCGATGTCCTAAACTACCACCCTTTAACACTAAAAGGACGCTTCCGGTGGCCTAAGGGGATAAGAAGGGTGCCCTGCCCCCCTAGCATGGCACTCCGAGAAGCAAGATAAAGAACTACAAGGAATGTTATTGTAACTCATTTTAAATAACGTATTAGGACTGCACATCAAAATGTTTAAAAAATATTTATTAATTTTTCAACGTTGTATTGTGTAAAGTTTTACAGAACGTTTAAATATATTTTTTGATACACTGTTCTAGTAAGTTATTTAAAATGAGTTGGAATGATATTCTTTGCTTCTTGGATTGCCGTGCTAGGGGGGCTGGTGTTCTTGGATGTGGTGCAGTAGAGCTGCACTGAATGAACGAGATGATGATGATGAATATTTTTGTTAGAATTACACGGCGTTATGTAGCTGAATTATTTTGAAATAAATAAAGGTCAAACGTATTTATTGTCTAGTACTTTTTAAATAATCTGAATAATTATTACGTAGATTCAAAAACAATTTCCGGCGGTCTACTTTTTGACCTTCTACTATCCAGATCTGAATTGTCGATTATACCGACCGACCGACCGAAAAATACAATTGAAAAAATAACACAGGCGTTTTTAAACACTTTTTTTCTCTGTCTATTTTTATCGCTCAGGCGCAGTCACTTTCCATACAAAACAATGCAACTTTATTGGCCGGCATAGTTGTATTTACCTGTTATTTATTTATGTTTTACAACCAAATCGAAGACATCTTTAAGAAACTGGATTGCCTAGTGCCCATAACCGTAGAGCTTGTATAAAGAGCAGTGGCAGTGCAATGGCTACGTAAGCCGAGTGGCACGAAACCACTCACCGGTACCAATGTATCTTTGATATATGTACTTTGGTTGTCCTGTTTCTATGATACAAGCACTCTATTAGCTTAGTATAGAAATGTATAAAAATAAAAAGAGAATTGTGGATGTGAGGGAAGCAAGGGAACTCGATGATGTTAGGATCGTGGCAAGTGGCGCTCTATGTCTTTGCATACCCCTAAAAAAAGGCGTAACAATTTGATTGATTTATTTATGTATTAATTTAATAATAATATATATTTATACAAATATACACAAATTGCAGCCAGCATCAAAATCCTGAAAATAAAACTGTCCCTTCACCGCATATGTCTCTCTTGTCTTCCTATAAGTATGTTAGTATAACAAAAAATGTAGGCAACTAGATCATTGTCAACTATATGTTAATAAGTGTCCAATAATGGTGTTAATTAAAAGGACCGTTTACCCCACCGCACCGTTACAGCTCTGAAATATATCGAATAAACAAATGCACCCAATGTGTGTCATCAGCTAAACAGACTCACTATAAAACAGAAGCACCAATGGTTTTCCAATCATAATAACCAGTAATAACCAGCAAACACACACGCGTTAATTAACATGGAAGCTAAAATAATTTATTTCCTTTTCCTCATTGTATTTGGGGCTTTGACATCTGCTTTACCTTTGGACGAGAAGCCAACGGCCGTGGCAAATGAAGTAGAAGGCGAGATGATGGAAACAGCTGAAGGTCATCATCCTTTCTTACCAAGATTCGCAATGAAAAGGATAAAGGAAAGAAGACAGAATGGTAATTGGGGAGGATACAAACAAAGAAGGGGAGATTTTAGGCCACAAAGGGCCCCATGTAATCGACTTCAATACTATTAAAAACTTGCTAATAAAATAAGAATAAGGTAAATATAAATCAAACACTAAACGCAAAATGACGCAGAATAATTATTTGAAGAACCTTTTTAAAGTGCACCAAATAAACAATTTTATGAATAAGCAAATAACGGATTCCTTTCTTCGACCCAGATTATTTACAATATAAATCACAGTTAAAATACTTTTAAAGTTAAAGACTCTGAAGTGGCGTCCAGTGAACATCTAAGTGAGAAAAATGAAGAGATATATTACAATTTTGTGCATCGTTATTGCAATTGCAAATGGATTTCCGCGTGGCGACCCTTTACTGACCTCCAATATAAATAAACAAAATGATATAGAATCTACGAAAAGTTTTCTGTTAAGTGGTACGCTGTCAGATAGAGATGAAATTGTCACTAAAGATAAAGTTAACGCGAAAACGTCATATCTCGATGACTTGCATGATAACTCAGAGATAGACAATGTTCCAGTTAAGGATAAAGGTACGAAAATCACGCCAAAGACTAGTGTAATTGCACTAGAAAAAACCTATGTTAAAGTAAACAATCCATATCCAGGAGGCTTCCATGAAGAAGAATTAGAAATGGAACCGAAAATTGGTCTAACGGAAGAAGAGTACATAGTAACAACACCAAATGATAATATAATCACATCAGACAGAGCCTATGATATAGCTGAAATGACTAATCCACATCTTGGTGTCCTGGAAATAGTGCCACAAAATATTCCAACAGAAGAGGAAGTGGAAGATGCTTCAAACGATAGTATAATATTATTAGATAAACCCCATGATATAGTTGAACCTAAAAATCAATACCTCGGTGACTTGCCTGAAATCAACCCAAAAATGGTATCCATAACAATACCAACTGAAGATGAAGTCATGGAGACTGCGCCAAATGGTAGTATAGCTGCAGCATTCAGTATACGAAAGCGAAGAAAAAATTACAATATTAATAAATCTGCTACACGAAGACATTATTCTAGGAATCCCTATAGAAGGTATAGCCATTCTTATCCACGAATTTATTCTTATTATCCTGCTCTCTACTCTTGCCAATAATAAAAAAATAAATGTATTTATTACAAATAAATAATAATAATGACAATCTAATTTGTTTTCTTAACAATCAGAAGTTTCCTGTTATAGCAATATTATTGTGAAAAAATTTAGCTGCGTAACTCGAATTTTTATACAAATAAACAATATCGTTATTTTTTGTTAATGGTTTATCACGTTTTATTTGCGTAAACCTATTTATTTTTATAAAAATAGGTCGCATGTACAGACATACTTTTTAAAAAACCTTAGGTATCCTTGTTTCTTCAACTTTCTATAAACAGATTAGGTCAAAAATATACATAATATTCTTAGAAATCTATTTATATCGAAAATAACAATAAATACGCAGAATCTAAAATGATTCATTAAAATACCTCCAAAGGATTTGTGAACAAATATTATTTTAACATGCATGGTCTAAATAAAATACAAATAAATAACTTGTAAGGGTATAAAAGCAATTGCTTATGAGAAATCATTATAGTTACGACTAATATTACTACTATAAGGATACTTGTGTAATATATAAATAAAATGGACAAGATTATCGTCACAATTTTGGGCGTAATGGTCGCCGTACAAGCAAAGGCGATTGAAAATACAGAAGTTAATAATTATAAGGAAGAGCAAGAAGATTCAACAGAACCTAAAGCATATTTAGAAGAAAATAATCCAGAGGAAGCAAGAACTGAAGTAGTGGATGTGATTTACGAAGTTGAACCAGACGTGGAAAGAGATATTGCAAAGAGAGATCAAAGATCAGAAATAATGAACACCGCAGCAGCTAGTGCAATATTTCCTATCAGATTTGCTAGAAGAAGACGAAGGCCTGCTAGATATTACAACCCGTATAGATTTATTCCTTACTACGCACTATTAGGACCACGATTTTTGTTTTATTAATAAGCTGTCAAAAGCAACGGGTGATTAGTAATAGTGATGGAAAGCGGTGAAATTAATACAGTAATCGTTCTCTAGAAGATTCGCTATGGAGGAAGAAAGAAAAGCAGAATTATTTCGAATAAGCATTTATTTGAAGAAAACAAAGAGGCATTGAGTAGCAAATATGATCTTAAAACAAATTATTTATATTGTAAATAAGAAAACGATCATTTAATATCTATAACATATAATTTATTAAAGAATTATCATTGAACACTATGTTTAAACTTAATCAATGGCAAATAACATCATTACTAAAAAAATCATTTTGAAATAAATAAACATAGCCAATGAGTATAATTGTCTTTTTTATTTATATTAACTTATACAGTATAGTATAATACATTAACAGTAAAATAACATTAAAAACAAGACAGAACCCCCCCCTTCCTGATTTTATAGCTTAAGTGCTCGGTCCATGGTTATTTACAGTTAAATAACTGTAATTGCAGTCGTATCCACTACGCCGGCCTAGTTGGAAACGGTAACTTTCAAGCTGATCACGTAACGCGACTGAATCACTTCACGGTCTGTACGACTGTCTGCCTGGCACTTTTATATGTTAAATTTAACTTAACACAATAAAAGTGTAAATTTCAACACATAAAAGGCATAGTTTAGGGAGAACTATTTTGACTAATTTTACTGCTTCATGAGGACCACTAATTGATTTTTGGTTTTTACAATTACCCCTGCCCAAATTGATTCGATTAGGATCAATCAATCAATCAAAATCAAGCTTTTAATACATAAAATGCTTAAAAATAATAATTATACTACATTAGTTATATCTAATTTAACTTGTGGTAAAATAAATATAATATAATAATACAAACTAATTAAAAATTATTAACAAGGAATATATTCTAGAAAAATACCAAGTTTTTATAGCTAATGACATTTGTACACTAGTGCATAATACATAAAGTAGGTATCTATATGTAATATGTATACTGTTTATACACCTAATATTAAAATAAATTGAAAAACTAAACATAATTTAATATACATAATGTAAATATACGATTGAGTGCAAATATTGGTACAATTGATTTAAATATATTTTACACGGAAGTGAAGACATAGAATCTCGGTGGTAGTTTTAAGGCCGTTTTTAATAGAAGAAGACTTCGGAGCGTCATTGAGCGTTTTAGAACAACTTTTGCACAACACACCAAACAGGAAAGCAAAAAGTATATAAGCCCTGTATCTTTAATAATAACCCTTTTTTTCTGTGTGTTGTCATGGCAGGTGGACTAGTCTTTGTCGTAAAAATAAGTCCAGATCTATCACATATCAATGATGTTAGTGATTTCTTATTAAGAACAACCGTTAGTTAACAGTCCTTATTTGCCAGGACCTACTAGCGCTTCATCCATAAGTTCATCATCAGTAATACAAGGCGAATTAGAGTGGGGTGAAGCAGCGATGAGTGGTGATGGGGCTGGACTCTTAGACAACTGTAGGGCGAGAGCAGGAGAAGAAGGAAATACCGGTCGCACAGCAACTAAACCAGATACTTTACTTCCAGAAGGCGATGAAAAGTCTAATAACATTTCAGCTGCTTCTTGTGGTGTAGTGGCACCACTCCGCGCCACAGAACCAGTTGTAGGGGGTTTCATACACAAATCAGCACTTTTTCTTTCGTCTGTGCTCTTTGGGGTAGAAAATGTCTTCGTTACATCCTGTGTCTTATAATCCAAAGCCATAGGATATGGTGCTGCATAAGTTTGTTCGCTTTTTATATCATCTTTAGTTAAACGCTGTGGACTTTCGCCTTTAGTACTGTCTGGCTTAGGGAATTGATCTAAGGATCGATCCACAGCATCGAGTTTTGGATTTTGTATCTTGGGGCTTAAGGAACCCATGTTCATTAAAGGTTTCGGAACGTTTAGTGGATATGCATTCTTTTGTATAGATTCAGGACTAGTTCTTGCATTGGGATTAAGAGGAAATCCGTATTTATTTTGCTCCATGGTTCGAGAAAAGTCATTAACTAAAGAGCGACTATCGTATTGTGATACAGGATTGTTTTTGTCTGGTGTGTTTTGGCTTTTCAACTTCGGTATTTGAAATTTGCTAGTATCTAATGGTTTGATTAAACTTTCAACGATAAAGTTAGCATCTTTTGCAGTCGGTTTGTAGCTCCGATCACCATCGACTTCATCACGACTCCCGCTTGGACTAGAGTGACGTTCAGACTTTGATGAAAAAAATGATTTGTCTGTATTACCGCTCATAACTTTTCGAGCCTTCTCTCTCTCACGCATAATCTTTGTAATATCTGAGCTACTGCTTTTAGGAGATCCAGAACCAGACTTAGAAGCGGATTTAGATAAATTCATTCCGGTTAAACCAGAATTGGAAGATTTCGAATAAGGCACTTTTGATGTGTTAGAATTCCCAGTAACACCAGAGGAATCTGATAAGTTTCCGCTGGGTTTCGATGAGCTATTATTGGGCGGGAGTGACTTGGAAGATTGCATAGCTTGAGTTTTCTTGGAAGCCGGGCCGCTTATTACTCCAGGTTTTAAACCTGTGTGAGTTTTTGGAGAACCCTGGCTGGGAGGGGTCAGTTGGGGAGACGACTGTTTGGAACCCGAAGCTGTACTACTATAATTTCCCTTTGAACTATCTTTGGTTCTAGTTTTATTTATAGTTATTTTCATTCCATCTGAACTGGGTTTCACCATATACTCGTTTTTATTTTCTGATAGCTTGTTGCTACTGGAACTCGAGTTTTTTGGATCGGAAAATTTATTTACGCTACTAGACGAACTACTCTTGGTAACTCCGAGATCTGTATCAGATCCACAATGCTGCGCTGATTTCAATTTATCTATAACAGCACTTAAAGAACCTTTTCTGTTTCGAGCTTGGCTTGGAGCATTTGATTTATTCACCTCAACATTTGGCGGTGAAATTAAAGCTTCTGTCACAGGTACATCGCTAGGGACTGGTACTATCTCAAGTTGCTTGAGTTTAATAGCTGGATTTTTTAACTTTGGGCTGCTTCGTCCTGAACTAGAAAAATTTAAACTGGGATGTTTCTTCTCCTTGTCTCTTGAAGTAGAAGAGGATGATGAGCCATAAGATTCTTTGGAAGGTTTACTTGTTTTTGATAGATCATACCCAGTAGTGCCAGATTTGCCCGATGGAGATCCACTTGTAGCAGATTTAAGAGTGGACATGCTTGGTTTACCAGAACTTGACGAGCTATTTTTTGGAGATGAAATTCCGTGGTTTTTTGGACTCGAGTAACCAGTTAAATGTTTCGGACTATTTTGTACTGGTGAATGACGGGGGCTGTTGTGATGGCTGGACGTACCAGATGGTTTGCCAATACTTTTCACAGTATTAGGGCTTGGCGATTTCGTTACGGGCATTGACCTACCATGTGTAGGGCTGGGGCTAAATTTACGTAACAATGTATTAGGCGAAGTGGATCTCATCGGTGATCCGTCTGTTGGCTTAATACTCACAGACACCGGTTTTGTTAATGGATCTTGTTTAGGTGGTACTTTTTCCGGTGGACCCATTGAATCGTCACGTCTCCTCTTCTTCTTCTTTTCTTTGCTTCTATCTTCAGACTTACTTGATTTCCTATCAGATCTAATGCGGTCCTCCATATTTTTCGCCTGTGATGACGTGATGGGTGTAATTGTTATAGAACTTGGTAAAGACGTAGGAGGAGTAGTCGAGATTGGTATGATTTCAAAGCTTGGTCTACGATCTAGCAGCATTGCTAAATTAGCCCCAGGTATGGGTGCATTGGCTGATGTAATTGGGGTAATGCTAACAGATGATGGCATATAAGTCTTTCCTTCTGTCAGATCTAACAGCAAAGATGCTGTACTTTTACTACTCTCTTTATTTTTCAGCTTTTGCCGCTTGTGATCAGATTTGTGAAAAGAATTCCTGCAACAAATTAAATTATGGTTATTAATTTAGTTATGTCCTAAAAGCTGATTAATTTATCTAGAACCTGCAGTAGTACTACATATTAAAAATTTTACCTGATCATATCACTTAAATCCCCATCGTTCGAAGTGTCAACATCTGATGATACTCTGTTATCCATACCCCCCAGGGCATCAGTCGCGTCCATTCCAGATAGTTCTAAATCAGAGGTCAATTCATTCTGAGAAACAGAACCCGGTTCAACATCATCATTTGTAGAAATACTATTCATAGTGTTGTCGTCTTCATTGACAAACGCATCAGAATTTGAAGTGTCACTGTCACTATCTACTTCGTTAATATTTTTGCTTTTCTTGTGAGACCAAGAGTCGCCATCACATCTTCTTTTACGGGACTTGGCTTCTTGTTTGGCTTCTGCATCCGACGAGTCTTGGCACAACATTGATAAGTGGTGTTGAGTGTCTGACATGTATGTGCCTGGAAGAAGTTTTATTTATTTATTCTAATTTTATATATCCAGACTCTGATTTGTAAATTTATAAACGCTGAGCGTTCTCATTTGGTCGGTGCGCCTACTGCGAAATCAATCGTACGACAACCAAAACTAGTCAATAAATTTTATTTACATTTCTATACTAAGCTACTAAAGTGCTTGTATCATAGAAACAGGACAACCAAAGTACATATATCAAAGATACATTGGTACCGGTGGGCGGTCTCGAACTCGTACTCGTTTGTCTAACCAATGCACTGTCACTACACCATGGTAGCCTTTATACTTTACTTGCATTTAGAGGCTACTTTTAGACTAGCTGTCTTACCATTAAGACAGATGGAATTTTCTTAGATTTTGCGCTAACATTTAATTCATTAAAAGAGATTAACCTAATCCGACTGAGTCACCTCTCAGTGATGCTACTAATCTGAATCAGCAGTCTGGGCAAATGACCATTAAATGACCGCCTTTTAAACAATAAGTCCTGGAGTAAATATGTCTCTTTTCTTTGTTTAACAATAATTTTAAATATTCAATCAGAATGTGGTTTGAAAGAAGATGTAGTGACAAGGATTGACAAAGGAATGCTTCGATGGTTTGGGCACAAAGGAAATGATGAGTGAAAGTAGATTGACGAAACGAATTAATAAATCTCATGTGAATAGATACGTTAAACAAGGCAGGCCCAGGAGGGTGTACACCGACGAAATCGGAGACATCCTCAAGAAAGCTGCGTTGCCTAGTGCTCAAGACCATATAGCTTGTGCCGCCAACTGACGAAACCGAGTCAGATCAAGGCTGCCCCAGTCGCCGTCACTATGCCGTCCAAAAGACCATTATCTGACTTTGTAAAGTGTTTTTATTTACAATGGTTTAATGACAGAACCAGGAGGGTGTTCGCCGATGAAATCGGAGACATCCCCAAGAAAGCTGAGTTGCCTAGTGCCCATAACCAAAGAGCTTGTATGAAGAAGTAAAGGAAGCGAGGGAGTTGTGTCAAGACCGTGGCAAGTGGCGCTCCATTGTCTCTGCCTATCCAATTTGATTGATTGATTGAAGTAATTGTCGAATCAAATCCGGGTTTACGCGTAATGGACAGGTTTATTTTAGTGATTTCATAATGGTCTTATTCATATTTACCTTGGTGAGGATGCCCCACGTTGTTGGGGAAGAGAGCTCTGTGATTTGTATTTGGATTAGGTTCATGTTTGATGTCGGGGCCCCCTGGGTCGAGGCCCCCCATGCCTAAGCTAAAATTTGACGTGTCCATACCAGAATAGCCATTATTTACATGTTTTGCTGTTGATTCACGTTCCCATACCTTTATTAGTGACCTGTTAACGAACAGATTTCCATTATTGCAAATCTTTTCGAAGTTATACTAGTTTTAAAGTATATTAATAACTGTAAACAACGCATTCACTATGCCGGCCTGGTTTGAACCCGCGAATTCATTTTCTGTATACTTATAAGTAAACCGTAGAACGGCAGACTGGGCTCCACTGCCTACCACTCGGACAACGAGACACGAAACAAATATTCACCTCAATTTTTTAATAATAAATATTTGTAATATCTAATCTAATTATCAAATATTACAAATAAAAGCTATGAAACAAATTTTTAAAGTGTTTGTAAAGTGTACTTGAGTTGCCTAGTGCCCACAACCATAGAGCTTGTATGACGAGAATTGTGGATGTGAATGATGCGAGGGAGTTGTGTCAGGACCGTGGCAAGTGACGCTCCATTGTCTCTGCCTATACCTGTGGAATGAAAGCTTGGCAATTTGATTGAATGGTTGGTTTAAATATCTCACCTCAACATAATGGGAATGGAATGTGTCTTCTGCAGTACTCTTGTGATGTAATCATCAATATGATCCGGAGCTGGTGCTGAGAGTGTGTGGAGTGTAGCCCGGGGTGCTCCAGGCTCCCCCAAATGGAGTTCCACGGTGGCCATACTCTCATCGCAAGGATGTTCCAGTGATATGCTAATATGTTGCCATGACAACGCGCTCACTTCGAATATTAATACCGATTCTATATCTGCCACTGAAATTAGATAACATTTACTTAGATTTTGCGCTAACATTGATTAATTTTATGCGGCTTACTATCGCGTTTATTGTGGTTTAAGATTTTACAATTTTATTTTATTATTCCGACGCGACGTTTTAAGAGCATTGCAGCCATCGTGGTCACGGAGATCGTCACTATGGCTGCAAAGCTCTCGATAAGTCGGAATAATAAAATATTTTTTTATAATCAAAACCAAACGCGATAGTAAGCCGCATATTTGTCTAATTCATTATAATTACATATTTCTTAATTCAATAATTCTCGCGTGCTCAGGCAACTGCGACCACTAAGCTTAGATATACAGCGCCTATGTGCTCGCGTTTGATATTTAGTACATATCAATGACATGCTGGATCCAAGGTCGACGGCACGGTGCATGGGCACTGCGCTGCTTGCCTCGCAGCCGGTAAACAGAAGATAGCCGATATGAGAGAGTCTGTTAGAGGGGGCTGGATTTTGATTGTATTACCCACTGGGTCGACAAGAACCTAGTTCAGTTCATAGACCACATTGAGCGGGCCATTAAGACCACCTTCCTTGGCATTCTGAACAGGGTGCATCGGTTCTTTGTGCCAGAGCTTCGCCTGCTGCTATACAAGCCTTTTCATGCCTTAGATTCATTGCAGCGCCGAGCTGCCAGAATTATAGGTGATGCAGAGGTTACACGAATTCTGGAGCCCCAGAAACCTCGCAGAGACATCAATTGCGGCTTTGTGCGTCCTCTATCGCCTATAACACAGGTAATGTTCCGAGAAGCTCTTTAATCTTGCTCCTATCTCATCCGTTCACGCTCTTTATATCCGCAGGTCGGGGGAAGCACCCGCATGCTGTCGACCGAATCGGCAGACGCTCTAAAAGGTTCGGTACGTCGTTTCTCTGTAGAATAATCGAAAAATGGAATGCTTAACAGCTCATGTGTTCTTTCCATCCTATGACCTTGGATCCTTCAAGCGAAGCGTGAACAAGCACTTTTAGCTGGCATAGTTACAGCCGTGAACACTTGGACCTCCTCTTGCTTACCATCAGGTGGGTCGAGGTCAATTGTCGTAACATAATAAAAAAAACTTGATAAATTACTTACTATTTTTAGTCTGGAGTCTCACACAGCTGGATATGAGAGCATTAAAGAGTGCTTGCTGCCTTAGACAGGACAACAATTGTGGGACATGGGATGGATGAGTGAACGGCACACTGCTCACGAGACAACTTTCAAGTCCGTTGGTCTCACACAGGAAGTAACACTGCATCTGATCTGGAAGACTCTGAATAGGACGAAAGGTGTAAAATAATTTACATCTACTTAGAAGCCACGCAGCCTAATGTTAAGTTGGAGTGCGGTCCAAAGGAAGTAACTGCTACTACAGTTTAAAAAAAAAACAGGAATTTTAAATTGAAAAGTCTTTCTACTTTTTGATCAAAGTCTGTGCTTGCCAAGTGCAGATCACCACATTATGTGTAACTTACCACATACATTCCTCTACTGAATATCAGTTCCACGGTTTTTCCTGGTGTTAATTTATTGTATGCTTGTTGTGCAACCAAACTAAGCATAGATTTGGAGTTGCCCCAATCACCAGCGCATTCCACCTGAAATTAACAAGATAAAATAAGGCGACCGTGGTGTAGTTGTAGTGCAAGGGTTACGCAAAACGAAAAAAGGTAAATAAAAAAAAATTGGCATATTCAATTTTGTGTGTCGTTCAGTTCACGGCTGCCACAGTCGCGGTCACTATGCCGGCCAAAGATGCTTCTTCACGCATCGCTTGAAGGATCCAAGGTTATCGAATGTGGAGAACACTTGGGCTTGTAAAGCATTTAATCATATGTACTTTGTTCGTACAGTTTCTATGATACAAGCACGTCTAGCAGCTTAGAATGGACATAAACTAGACACAAACACTTTTTTATTTGTTTTCTTTATATTGAAAAATCAAATGTCTCAAAAATACCTATTTTATTTAGGCGGTTTATAAATAAATGCGACTGCTACTACACTTATATTTTCTTTGGCCGGCATAGTGACGGCGACTGTCGTGAACTAACTCGGTTTTTTCAGTCGTCGTTACTCTTGGACCTCCTCCAGTTTATCATCAGGCGAGTCGAGGTCAGATTTCTTGTAACAATAAAAAAAACGTGAATGTTATTAATCGAAGCAACTTACCTCAGTTGTGGCATTAATGAGTTTAGCCAATCCGGAGCACAGAGGCATAGGTTGGGATAGTTTGAGAGTAAAGCATGCTGGCAACATCATGCTATTCTGGAGACCAAGTGGTGCATATACTGGACCATTTGCACTAAACAAGAATAAAGACAAAATTAAAAACATCATTGAAACGTGACTACCCCGGATCGAAAAACTGAATACCACAGCCTACCACTATAAGGCGACCGTGGTGTAGTGGCAGTGCAATGGTTAGGCAAGCTGAGAGTAGGAGTTCGAAACCACTTTATCTTGATGTATGTACTTTGGTTGTCCTGTTTCTATGATACAAGCACTTTAGAAGCTTAGTATGGAAATGTTAATAAATGTTAATAGACTCAGAGCAAATATCTACCTCTTTTTTTAAAATGGATTTGGTATAGAACTATATGTCTCAAAAAAATAAGTTAAAAAAATTAACTCACCCTTTTCCAGTTCTTGGGCCAATGGAAATAATTGGCGATACTTGTAGCTTATTAGCCGTAGAACCTTCTAGAAGCACCGTGGCTGATTGCCCCAGCGGAGTATGCGATGGAGCAACGAGGGACGCCAGCCCTGTTGCTATGGAGGGCTTTCCCGTTGCCAACAATTCCATTGTAAGCGGTTGAAGACCCCTTTCTTTGTCCAGAAGCTCGTATGGCGAAACAAAATATGTTAGACGCATTGCGTGACCTATAATGTAAATAAATACAAGTGTAAATGTAAATTAACTTTTTTTATTTTTTTATTGTGACTCGACATATGACAGCACTCAGCTTGATGTTAAGCTTGAGTGTGGTCCATGAATGGATGTCACTGCTATTACAATTTTAATAACTGTAAGTAGCAATCACATCCACTATGCCGGCCTAGTTATAAGCTGTTCCTTTTTTTTTATTGTGACTCGACATCTGACTTGGACCCGCCTGATGGTAAACAAGAGGAGGTCCAAGAGTGCCGACGACTGAAAAAATCGAGTTAATACCAGTTTAACTGTAATAGCAGTCTCCTCCAATTATGGACCGCACTCCAGCTTAACAGCAGACAGAATAATGTCATATGTCGAGCTAAATAAGGCGACCGCGGTGTAGTGGTATTGTAATGGTTACGCAAGTCGAGAGTTCGAAACCACTCTCCGGTACCAATGATTTTTTTTATATATGTACTTTGGTTGTCCTGTTTCTATGATACAAGCACTTTAGTAGATTAGTATAGAAATGTATATTTTTTAAAATATAAAACAATGTATAAAGTAGTGTCTAAATATATACCTCCTCTACGTTTTTGTAGAAAGCCTATAGGACTCTTGTGGACTTGCGACCATGGATCCTTAATATAACTTTGTAACTGTCCCAAGGTGCATAAATCGGCCTCTAGACTCTGCAGTGCACTAAACGCCTTGCATTTAACCTGCGAGAAAGATATACATTTTTGATAACTTTACTTCATTTTTTTTATTGTGACTTGACATATGACAGCACCCCGTCTGATGTTAAGCTGGAGTGCGGTCCATGAATTGAGGTGACTTCTAGTACAATTTAATAACTGTAAGTAGCAGTAACATCGAATATGCCAGCCTAGTTGGAACCGGCAACTTACAAGATAATCCCGAAACGCGACTAAGTCACTTTACGGTATGTATACTTGTAAATGATGGTACTAGTAGTAGGTAGCTATCATACATCAAGTCACAATAAATTACTACACAGCAATCTCTTCAAGGAAACCTTTAAGGCTCATTTTCTCAATTATTAAATCAATCTGTAACGACTATTTTCCTGCAGAGATAGGCAGAGACAACTGTAGAGCTTGTATGAAAATAATTGTGGATGTGAGGGAAGCTAGGAAGTTGTATCATAATAGTGGCATGTGGCACTCCATTGTCTCTGCCTATTCCAATGGCGCCTATTTTATTTTGTTTTAACTATGAGTTTAGATCAGAGAAGTTTAAAACAATGTCTCCGCATCCTATAACCTTAGAGCCTTCAAGCGAAGCATAAAGAAGCAAGCACCTTTAGCCGGCATTGTGACAATCGTAAACGAAGTCGATTTTTACAGTCATTGGCACTCTTGCACCTCCTCTTGCTTACCATCAGGCAAATCGAGGTCTGATGTCTAATCAAAAAAACATACTAAGTATAAACTTCTATTAACATCTTTTAAAAACAAGATTGCTGCTAGACATCAATGGTCCTAGACCACAGGTTCTCAACTTAAATTTTTGTTCTAGAGCCTCCCTATTTTTTAATCTACCCACGCCCCTCTGGTTTATATACTGCCCCCCTGAAAGTCTCAAGCGCTCATACGGAGGCGTTATCACCTACATTGAGCTTCTATGGTCTAGACCAGTGTTGCCCAACCTTTATTAGGCCATGGTCCACCTTAACTTTTCTAAAATTTTTATGCCCCCCCCCCCAAACATAATTTTTAACCTATAAAATTGTTTGGTTCCAAATTTGCTTCTTTTGTTAAATTTGTCAACGATTGGATTTAAATAATCCAAAGCAAAGGGTGAAAGTCGTGTGGAGTCCATTTTTCTTGCCCCCCCTTAACTATTGTGGGCCCCACGTTGGATAACACTGGTCTAGACTCTATTTATCTAGGCTTTTGAGTTCGAAAGTACATTTACATACCTTTTTTTCAGCATTTAACTGATAAACAGCAGTGAGACCTTCAAGTTGAGCTGTGAAGTCAGCAAAATCACCCCGAGATATGCAGGACACTAATTCTTCACAACTCTGCTGCTCAATCTGTAACAACAAATATTTTTTACATGCCATCTATATTGAATTGCCAATGCGGATATCTAAAATCATCAAGTTTTCTTTGGCTGGCATAGTGACGGCAACTGAGCAGCCGTGAACTAACTCGGTTTTTTCAGTCGTCGTCACTCCTCTTGCTTATCATCAGACGGGTCGAGGTTATATGACGTGTTACAATGAAAAAAAATTAAAATTATTTTGTCTGTAAATATGAAATACTGAAACGGTTTTTTCAGTCGTCGGCGCTCTTGGACCTCCACTTGGTACGCGTTGGAACAACTGACTATACAAAAAACCTAAATGGTTTCTAGTTTCCTGATTCCTATTGTGGTCATGACCCTAATAAAAAAATAAATGTAGAGAGTATGCTCTCAAAGATTTAAAGCTGATTGATTATCCAATTTTTAACTCTAAAATTATGACATTGGTTAGCACGCGCGTGAAGTCCCGGATTTGATTAATAGCAATTATTTGTCATTTTATTCATTAAATCAATTATTACAGATAAAAAAGATAAGGCAGATATTTGCTGCGGATCTGTTATCTAAGAGTGGTAGTGGCACCCAGTATGCCGATCTGGGATAGTCCGCAAATCTACCACTTGCAAGTAAACAGACCGTGGCTAGAAGTGGCTAGTCGCGTTTTTGGTCGATAGCGTCGTAGATGCGATTGCTACTTGCAAATGTTTAACTATTGTAGCAGTTGCCTCCATTCATGGCCGCATTCTCTAGTAAAAACTAGAAAATGAACTCGTAGTAAAAACACTCACCTTTCCCTCATGATGTATTTTAACATCCTTGACAGCTCCGGAAGCTTCCACTATAATCTCCAAGTAAAACATATCTGATGATATGAACATATTTACACCTGATGTACCAACTACAAATTTTAACCTGGAAAACAGTGTATGTGTTACCAAAAAATGCTCTCCATCTCAAATATAAGACACATCTTTTAGTCGCCGATTAATATTTCACAATACATTGATTAATGAATTAAACAAATAATAAATTGTAAAATCAAAACCAATATAAACGCGAAAGTAAGCCGTATACAATTTGACATCATTCATTTTGTATGGGGACTTGGGCTTAATTGTATTAACAGTTGCATATACATTTTATTTTAAAATAGTTTAATGTATGAAGATTACAATGTAATTGGAATATATCCTTCATTTTGCATAGTTTAGGTGTGCAACATGATCAAACTATAATTGTGACAGTTCAAAGCAGAACTGTTAATATTCGTCTTTGTGATTGACAGACAATACAAAATCCAGATCTTATTTTCCAAATAACTTAATTGCACAGCAATTAAAAACAAAATTGTTATTAGTTTTATTAATACATGTATCGAAACTACCATTTATATATTTTTTTATCATCGGACATTACAAAAGTAGTACATAAAAGCCAAAATGAATTTAAGTTAAGCAAACCAAGAGCACAGGTTCAAAACCACATGCTGGTTCCAATGTATCTTTGATATGTACTTTGGTTGTCCTGTTTCTATGATACAAGCACTTTAGAAGCTTAGTATATAAATGAAAATAAAATAAACTTATGAAAACAATTATGAAACTTTGTATACAATTTATACATACCCTAGTTGCCTAGACAGACATTCAAGCCTTTCAATAAGGCTTTGTAGAGAGCTAACTTTGATGCAGTGCTGCAAACTGTCTAAACACTTCTGCAGAATCATTTTGTCAGCACTATCCACTGCCCAACGTTTGTCCTAAAATCAAATTAATTTGATTTTGTTATATACTGAGTTTTTCTTACTTGGCACAAATAGTAAACAAACATGAAAATCACCATTTCCCATGTCTTTTATCTAAGGAAACTGTTATCTACAGTTTTATTCTATAGAATTAACTTACACAAAGTAACAAATGCACAAAAGTTGTTAAATTTATATGGAAATGTTGAATCCACAAATGACAAATGTTGTGACAAAATTCATAGATATTTTTATATATTCATATGGATTTGTATCAGTAGTAATTTTTTTTATCGTTAATCTGTCATTATGCCAAAAGTTTGTTTACTACTTTTGCCAAGTAAGGAAAAATGTAAAATGGAACTCTTTTTTCCGGACTTGAGAACTTTGGCTTCTTTGTGCGTTCTCCAACAGGAGACTAGAATCCAGGAGACCTTTTCTTGTTCCAAAGCGCTTTTAAAAGCGTCCTCACATCATATTCTTTCATTCAATCAAATTGTCTTAAAAAAAACGCCTTTTTCCCACAGAGACAGGGAGAGTGTCACTTGCCTCGATCCTGACACAACTCTCTGGCTTCCTTCACAATTGTCTTCATTCAAGCTCATTAATTTACCAATCACCAAGTCATTCATTTTCAAACCATACTTTCTTTTACGCAACTCTTTCAGACAGAAAGAGGGAGTAGAAAACGAGATATAAAAAAACATGGTTGAAGAGGTCTTCAGAACATTCTCCATAATACAGTCAAGAACATTATGTTGCCTTACTTTCTAAAAAGAGCTTTTACTTACCAGCATAGTCATTCGGACAGCTTTAGAAGTCTCTGCTAAATTTTTATACTGTGAACTTTTGGATCTCAGTTTCTCCATGAGAATTTCCTTTTGCAGCTCCTTGGACTTGTCCACAAGACCATTGGCATTAGCCACAGTATATGATTTGACGTCAGTCATCTTGATTAATTTATTATAATAAAAAATAACTAAATATAATTAACTCGTTAAAAAATATAATAAAGTTATATCGTATCAACGCGAACAAGCATATTTCATATAATAAATAATTTATATAAATAAATTTACAGAACACATTATTTGGAACAATTATTTAGTAAAATTCGTAACTATTAGTAACAATAGATTTGGTTTTGTTAATAAAATATATTTTATTTACTATTGCAGTGCAAACTGTCAACTTCACGCGATGCCATTTCTTGATTGGAACTATGCAACTAAATTAAAAAGCACATGTCACAAACAAAAAAAATTTCATTGCCCCAATCGTAGTATGTAAGAAGAGAGGGAAGCGATAATTTTCATACTTTTTAATTTTGTGTCATAGCATGCCACATTTGGATGCGTTCACTTTTCTTAATTTTTGTTAATATTGTTTATGAGCGATTAAAAAAAAATACTTGTTACAAAAGATTATAATAGATGGCGCCACTACTTAAAAAGGGAGAATGGTAATTTTGACGACAGGCTTGCCGCATTCGTTAGCACACCGGTTTATTACGCGTAAAGCCTCAAGTTCGAGTCCCGGTCGGAGCAAATATTTGTTTCATAGCTTTTATTTGTAATATTTATTCATTATGCACAACAACAGACAACAAGTCAAATACGAATTTTAAATATCAACTAAGATTAAGTACAATAAACCTGGAGTCCTATTACAGTTATACATAACATTCAAATAACATGGTCAAAACAAAATACAATAAAGTTTAAATTGTATAAATTCTACACAAAATATATAAATTACTACAAAATTAAAATAAAATAAACAATATATAAACTAAATAGGTGCCTAATTATACAAAATTAAATAACTTATCAATGTAATGCAATTTGTTTCATGAAAAGACAACTCACATTCATATATATCACATTCCTCTGAGATACTATTATAGTAAGATCACATGCTTTGTAAACGATTATTTCTCGATACATTATTACTGCTAAAGGGGAATATAAAATAAGATTTAGTTTAATAATTAGATACAAATATTAGATTACAGAATATTAGATTAACAAAAAAAAAGAAATGGATATCTGCTTATCTATTTATCCATATATGTATTAGGTTGTTCGGAAAGTCATTTCGTTTTTTTTGGGGAACATGAAAGACAGTTTTCGTATAATGAATAAATATTTTATTAAATTATATATTGGCCATTCTGGTCCAACACCTTTTGCCATCTTTCTGGCAGTAACATAATTCCCCTCTCATAAAAGTTTTGGTCCTTGCTGGCAAAAAACTGGTCCAGGTGGTTTTTGACATCTTCATTTGAGGTAAAGGTTTTGCCATCCAAAAAATTTTGCAGGGACCGGAACAAATAGTATTCGGAAGGCGCCAGATCTGGAGAATATGGTGGATGTTGTAGTACGTCCCATTCAAGCTGTAAAAGTTTTTGGCGAGTGACCAAACTTGTGTGAGGTCTCGCATTATCCTGGTGGAACACTACACCCTTCCTGTTGATTAATTCGGGCCTCTTCTCTTTAAGTGAATCATTCAATTTATCCAGCTGATGACAATAGACTTCTGAATTAATCGTTGTATTGTCCGGCAAAAGCTCAAAAAAAACGATTCCTTTGACATCCCACCAAACGGAGAGCATCACCTTTTTTTGGTGAATGTTGGCTTTTGACACGCTTTGAGCCGGTTCATCTTTTCTGCTCCATGACCTCTTGCGTTTAACATTGTTGTATACAACCCATTTTTCGTCCCCAGTAATAATCCGCTTCAAAAATGGATCATTTTCTAGACGTTTGAGGAGCGAATCACACGCGTCAACACGACGACACAAATTTCGCTCGGTAAGGACATGGGGCACCCACACATCGAGCTTCGAGGTTAAGTCCATGCCTTTCAAATGGCCATAAACAGTTGAATTCGACAAATTTAACCTCTCACCGATCTCTCGTGTGGTGATTCGCCGATTTGCATCAACTAATGCCTTTATCGCATCTTTGTCAGCTTCGACCGGCCTTCCAGACCGTGGTGCATCTTCGACATCAAAATTGCCGGATCGAAATTTTGCAAACCAGTTCTGGCACTGGCGTACTGTTAACACGCCTTCTCCATACACATCCGTCAATTTTTTTCTCGCTTGGACAGCATTTTTACCTTTTCTGAAGTAAAAAAGTAAAATATGACGAAAATGCTGCTTATTGCTCTCCATATTTAAAAGGTCACCAACCAAAAACTACTGGGTAGAATTAATAGAACTTTTTCACACACAAGCCTTGCAATATCAGCTCTCAAGACATATAATGGTTATGGGGCTTAAGTGTGAAGTTAGTTTCGAAAAAACGTAATTAAGTCCTCTGGCGGGAAAAAACGAAATGACTTTCCGAACAACCTAATATATATGTCGGAATTCGATTCTCCAAATAGGACGTCATTTATTTATTTATTTAATCGTATAATAAAAGTAACAATAAAAAAAATAAAAATCAATTACACATATTAGAACTTTTTAATGCAAAACAATTATATGAAAACGTTTATCTCAATCTTCGTGGGTTGAACTAGATGAACTAGATTCATCAACTTGAGCTAGATGAAGCGCGAAAAAGCAGGTTGGGTTATTTTTTTCCATACTTACACTAGGTGAAATAAAACAGCATTACCTACAGACTAGAGTATATTGTAGAGAGTAACTTTTAAAGAAGAGTAGCGCATTTACGCAAAAACGGTTCTATGTAAGTACCCTAACAACTTTTTTATGGTCGGTTCTGAGAGCACCTACCTAAAGTCTTGTTTGCGTTGCACTGCACAAGGTTCTCGTTGCCCTATTAAGAAATCTTAATATGCGATTAAGAATCCGATCCAGCCACGCTACGACAGACTCTTTCACCTCGGTTATCTCCTGTTTTTCGGAGATAGCCGATGCGGGGCGGAACCAATAACGCGGAACCAATCTACCGCGTTATTGGGGGGATTACTATTCCTCTGTTTTGTAAGCACACAATATAAGCTACATATTTATTTAAAAAACTTAATGCATGCATCACCGGTTGCTGGTAGAAACTTATGGTGAACATGCTCCAGTGATTAGAACATGTGAGACATGGTTTCGTCAATTTAAAAGTGGAGATTTCGATTTGACAGACAATGAACATCCTGGTGCAGCGAAAAAGTTTTAAACTAACACCACTGGTATTCCTTTGAAATCAAATTATACGAGGGGTACACTAAAAGATTTCCGTAACTCTTTAATAAAACAATTTAAGTACATGTAAAGTATTATATGCTTTTCAAAGTATTTTCCATAATACTTTTTCATTTGGTCAAACCATTTTTGAAAGCATGAAGATATTGGTTTAAGGGCATGTTTTTCACGCTGATTAAAAGCTATCACGACCTCTTCCGGCCTCGTAAATGTCATACCTTTTATCATTTTTAGAAATAAAGAAATGGCGAGGTCTGGACATAATACACAATAGAGTTAATGCCAAAGGCATTATCTACCAGTCAAACCTTTAGGATGTTGATCCGACAATATAGATAAGAGGTAGTATGCAAAATAAATTAAAAAAAATAGGTAACCAAATGCATTGTGAAAAATATATAAATTAATTCATAACATATATACATAGATTACATGTTTATCAATTAATCATGAAATTTAAATGAAAATAGAGACTGTTAATTTAATCATTATGCAGGTTAACATCTCAAGATGGCGTCTAAACTATTCCAAAGCAATTTAGACATATCATAGTCTTGAATAAGTTAAATTCATAAATGTTGGTATTGAGGGTCGGAACTTAATCTAAGTGTTGAATTGATCATCGAGAGAGTGGCTTTAGAACCCTTAAGTTTATGCAAAGTTGACGCCCAGATATTGCATATTAAATAGGTAGGTATATAATAATTTTTAGTGTTTTTTCGGAATAATTTAGGCCGGTTTGGAACCGATGTGCATTCGTGATTTTTCACAACAATTTTCAGTACTAATTTATAAAGTATCTAGTTATAAGTTCGAAAAAGATTTCAGTTCAAAACCACTTGCAGGTACTAATGTATCGTTAACATAATATGTACTTTGGTTTCAAAAAGCACTTCAGTAGCTGGTTAACACCAGATATAGAAATGTAAATTAACATTAATTTAATTTAAATTATTATTTTTTAATTTTTTTTTATCAATATGTTATATTTCTGTATAAATATTTAAATTATTATTTATATAGGAATTTGTACTTAATTGTATTAACAATTAACACTAGATACTTTGTCCGTCATATTTATGCATTAAATAATTGTATGTTTCCTTAATAAAGTTAAATAAATAATCGTCGAGTTTAATCGTATTAATTAAACTCGACATGAAATTGTCTCGAAAAAGTTAAATATACTTTTAAAAAGGTATCGTTGATCGATCGACTGGTGTGGTATAAATCCCGGTAAATAAAAGGAGCGTTGGCAATCAAGCTGCGCTAACTTGTTATGTTAAGTAGTTATCGTCTCACAAAATGTATTCATAGAAATGTAAATTTAAAAAAATACCAATTGTTAAAATATGCGCGGACGTGCTCTTACCACAGTCGTCGAGAGCTCTTCTAATTTGCCGATCTTTATACTGCGTAGCTCAAGGGTCAGTGCTCCTTTTATCTGCCGGGATATATAGCACCCTAAGTTATTCTAAAAAGGTATAATTAAACGATAATCTATTTATTTAAAAAAGTATTATCTTTTTAAGTTAAAATTTTGTAAAATATGATTCTTTATTTACGTATGCACGTGTGTATGGAAATTTCCCAGACAATTACATTTGAATATTCGAGTGGGATTACCTATATCAAAACCTTTTTATTTACCAAAATGGATGTCTCCACGTCATAATAAAGTTCAAGAATAAAACTATGGATACTGGCAATTTTCAAACTGATCCCGAAATGCGAACATGTCACTTCGGCAGACTAGGTAAATGACCACCAACTGTCTACCTACTGTAATAAAAGTTATTCTAGTTAACCAGGCTTTGGAAAACAATCTGAAATAGTATTATTGGTTTCATGGCTATTGTGTAGCAGTAGCGTACCGTGGCCCCGGGCGGCACATTTAGGGGGCGGCAAAATTTATAAAACTAAAATAAATCGTTAAAATTTGAACCTGAAATTCATATTTTTGTTGTACCTATGATTGAAACTCCTAAATAAGGGGGCGGCAATTTTTTTTTCGTCCCGAGCGGCTGACTTGCACGCTACGCCACTGTTGTGTAGGTATTCTTTATTACATTATTTGTAAGTGAAAGGACATCATTCATTTTGTATGGGGACTTAGGCATAATTGTATTAACAGTTGCATATACATTATAAAATAGTTTGATGTACGTAGATTACAATGTAATTCGAATATATCCTTTACTTTGCATAGTTTAGGTGTGCAAATTGATCAAACTACAATATGATATAAACTATAATTATGACAGTTCAAAGCAGAACTATTAATATGGCGTGTCTTCGCGATTGAAAGACGATACATAATCCAGTGCCGGATTAGCCACGTAGCAAGAGTAGCAAATGCTACGGGCCCCGTGAATTTTGGGGCCCCGCGCTCCAACACCTATCTGATATTAAAAAAAAAGTAATAAAAAAATATTAATTTAGATAGGAGCGTGAAATATTAATTTAAGTCCATATTGAAAGTGTTATCTCTTAATTTGCCCATATTACATCCAGAAAAGTTTATTTGTAACAGTTTTGTTTTACTCATTAACCTAAAGCAAACCAAGGGCCCCTTGACAGAATTTGCTATAGGCCCCGCGCTGGCTTAATCCGGCACTGAGAGAATCCATATCTTATTTTCCAAATAACTCAATTGCACAGCAATTAAAAGCAAAATTGTTATTAGTTTTATCAACATAAATATCGAAATTTTTCATCATTGGACATTACAAAAGTAGTACATAAAAGCCCAAAATGAATGATGCCCATAAACAAACCTAAGCCTCGGGTAAGGAATTCGAGTGGGAGGAGTACTGAAGCGATGTTGGTGCTGTGATTCGCCACCGTTTATGTCTCTGTGAACAAATTAGTAGGTTCTTAAGTTATTATTTTAATTATTAAGGTCGGCTACGAGTACTGCCTGCTCAGATCTCTGTCTGTAGTTACAGTCATCTTTGGGCTGCAGTCATTGCATGAGCTGTTAGCTGGTACAATTATATTTTAAGTTGTTGTTTTTGTATTTAAAAATATAAAAAAAACAACAACTACTTAGCGAATTAGGTGGTCGAATGTGATCTTGTGTGAAAGTAGAAAAAGTAATACATACCTCCAACTTGAGAACGGCATAAGGGAGAGGTCTATTTCATCAAAATTTCCAGGTGCTGAATGACTGTTGAAAAAATATTCCTTTAGAAAAATCCTCCAATATTTTTTGTTGTGACTCGACATATGACAGCATGCCGCCTAATTTTAAAGTGGAGTGCGGTCCATGAATAGAGGCGACTGATACTTATATCTAAATAACTGTATGTAGCAATCACATTCTCTAGTTGGAACCGGAAGCTTCTAAGTAGTTGATCCCGAAACGCGACTAAGTCACTTCACAGTGTAAATATCTTGTAAATATCTATAAGTAGTCTGTGGAGTATCAAATAAAAGTAAAATTTACTAGACAGACCTTGGTCGCGGATGAGGATTTCGAGGAGGTAGACTTCTAGGGCGATATTGGCGCCGAAATTCGGAGAGATCCGTTTTATCAAAATTGCCACGTCTGGAATAACTGTAAAATAATTATTTTTTACTTCTTGGAGTTTAATATAGATACTTTCTTTTTATAGATATTGAAAATCTGACCTCGACTTGCCTGATGGTAAGCATGAGGGGGTCAAAGAGTGTCGACGATTAAAAAGATTAGGAATATGACCCGTCAACTGTCTGCCTACTACTCATATTTAACGAAAGCTGTTATTTATTTATATATATATATATTTTATTACTTACATTACTATATTAAGTTACTAAGGTGCTTGTATCATAGAAACAGTAGAATCAATCAATATCAAAGATACATTGGGGGAGATGCCGGCTGCGCAGTAACTTGTTTTGTTAACTACTTACTTTTCCTTTTTCGGATGACTATAAAGGACATCTCTCATTTTGTATGGGGTCTTGGGCTTAATTGTATTAACAGTTGCATATACATTTTAAAATAGTTTAATGTACGAAGATTATATTGTAATTGGAATATATCCTTTATTTTGCATAGTTTAACTAAATTCAGTTTCAAAAGAGAACTGTTAATATGGCCTGTCTTTGTGATTAACAGACGATACGAAATCCATATCTTATTTTTCAAATAACTCAATTGCACAGCAATTCAAAGCAATATTGATATTAGTTTTATCAACACAAGCATCGAAACTACCATTTATATATTTTTTTATGATTGGACATTACAAAAGTAGTACATAAAAGCCCAAAATGAATGATGTCCTTTGAAAATATAATTATATTTGCCTATATTTGCTTATATATTTGCTTATATATATATATATAATTATATTGCCTATATTTGCTTCTATCGCAGTCTTCCAGTAGTCTTTTTATTTGTCTATTCTTACACTGCACAGCTTAAACGTCAGGCAGTTATACCGGCAAGTGGTTTTGAACCCGTGCTGTCGGTTTGCGTGACGGATGCGTGCCTTAAAATTAAAATCCACACAAACCTAGTCTGGGGCGGCCGTGATTGTCTCGGATCGATGTGGTCCTGTAAATACCTCGTAATTGGTTAAAACGAAGGTTATTAATACTTGTGCTATCACGGCTCCCACAGAGATAGGCACAACACTTGCTACGAGCCTCCTATACATTTCCTTCGTAATATATTGTATCTCTTATACCCTAAATCTACATCTTGTTTAATACATGTTTGTGCCTATTGGCAGATACATACTTTCTTACTTTCTTCCACAATTCCGATTATCATTATTCTATATCTACAAATCTACTATCAATGTATAATGTATTTTTGTGACGCCGAACTTATATTCTACGTCTACATTTCAATCTCTATGATTGAAGACACAGGAATTTTCCTTTAAATATTACGAAAAATATTATTTAAGTTTATATTTAGTTATATATACCCAATGATATTTTTAATGTATGTCAATCAATCAATCAAATTGTCACGCCTCTGTCCCACGGGGATAGGCTGAGACAACGGAGCGCCACTTGCGACGATCCTGACACAACTTTTTTTTTTTTAAAACATCATTCATAATATGTACTCGTAATATATGTAATATACCCGTACGGTCGTATATTAAGTCGAAAACATATATAAAGCAGAGTGCGGTTTATAAATGGAAGCGACTGCTACTACAGTTTAATAACCGCAGTCGCATCCACTATGCCTTGGAAACGGCAACCTACAAGCTGATCCCAAAACGCAACTAAGTCATTTCACGATCCGTACACTTGTAAGTGGTGGTACTACACTAGATCGGCGCACTGGCCCACCACTCTTAAGGTAATAACTTCATGTCTAACATTTTATTTTTATAGTATTTACCTGAGCACTGCATTTTGCGATCAAGATCGCAACCAAAAACACTAGCAACCCTTTCACCATATAGTCACTTTTAACCTACTTACAATAAAATATCCAATTAATTATATTAATAGGTATAGCTTGTCTAACTATAAATGTCGTGCCCCTCCACTTTATTAGTTTATTTAAATGTGTGAATACAAATATTACTAACTATACTATTATACTTTATCAGTGTGCTTCTCATTTTGTGTCCAACCAGCAACTGAATTACAATTGTATTTTCGGTGTATTGTATTCATATTTTATGATTTCTCGTGTGCGCAAATGTGGTGGAGGGGCGCGTCATTTCGTCTTAGACAAACTATACGAGTATTTAATTTACAGTTTGTCCCAAAAAACAGTCATGCTAAAGTGTAATTAAATCTATCTATTTGCATTATAGAATTATTTTTTTATTAAATTGTATAACATACGAGTAACTACGTATGCAATCCTAAATAACACATAGTTCAAAAACATATTATATTTATTAAAAATGCACTTTCAGCTATTACAAGTACGTGTGAACCATACGAGTACATAATTTTTATTACGTGCTGGTATTCATGATATTCGCTGACACCTATATGATTGTTAGGTGAAATTAATTTATTTTGATTATTATATTAATAATTGAAATTATTAGTTAAATTTAATTTATTATTATATTTTTATTTAAAGTATTATGTCAAATCTGCACATGCTATTTATTGGATTGTTGTTGATGTGTATTTTCGTTCAAAACCGTCTACGGGTCTGTTGTGAAACAAAAATCGCAGGTCGAAAGTCGAGCGGAGAGGGGGGTGGGATTGGAGTACCTGAAAAAAAACGTGGATTCTAACCGAAGTTCAATTTTCTTGTTGAACCTGCACGTTTATGGAAAAATTGTGGCAGATACCGCAGACTGGCAGTAGGGTAGTAGTTCGACATCGAGCAAATTTTCGCATAAAACTCGAAAAATGTTGGTAAAACAAGAAAATGTGATGAAAATTTCTGCGGCTTGCCAAACAAGTTCTTCAAAGACCCCATAAACCATAGATGTTGCTGGCAGAAGTTTCCGCCCTCTCCCGCGCTATATCCTAGACTGCAACGGAATTTCGGAATTTTATTAATAATGTTATCAACAAATTTTGACAATGTACTGCGTTTAGTTCAATTAATCAAATTGTCACACCTTTTTCCCACAGAGATAGGCATAGACAATGGACCATGCAAAACAAAATACTCATCACATTCGTCGCCATAGCTCTGTAGCTACTCCACTAGCGGATCCCTTGTGTCTGTGGCGAGAATTCCGTGTTAGTTCTTTTTAGTTACAAATTAGGTACTTGGCCTCGGATAATGCGTTCTGTTGGTATTGTGAATATATTCTTGGTTATCCCTGAATGAAGGGTAATTGACATTGTCAACTAAATTGGTTTGACTATGTGAACTAGAATGGTTATGTTTCAATATAAGTTAATCTATATTACCTGTTTTTATCCACGTCCGACATTCACTCGCAATCAGCCCCAACACGTTCCAATAGAAGAAATATCACTTCTCGCTGATTACGGCTTAAATCCATGCTCTTTGATTTATTTGTAATATTGAAAACCTTATCATGTTTCACCGCTATGATTAATAATAACAATGAATATAATATTATGTATAATAATAAATTATTATTAACCGGTTATTGTTCTTTTAGTAAAGTTATATAAAATAAAGGCCTATTGTTTCGGGATACAAACGCCTCTACTCAACAGAGGTAGGCAGAAACAACGGAGGGCCACTTAACACGATACTGACACGCTTCATTCACACCCAATTTTTATAATACCTACCCAACTATAATACTATATTATATTACCCAAATCGTAAGGCTTAAAATAGCTAATACAAATAAAGATGTAATCATTATTATTGTTTTGTAATTATTAATTATTAATTTTTATTATTATATATTTAAAATTTACTTTTTAAATATAATAAAAATAAAACCCCAAAATATACTCCCTTACCAATGAATAGGGTATTCTAGAATAATACCTCTTAATGAAGGCAATAATTGAATATTTCACGACAGGCGTGGACGAACGGTTTAGCGATTGGTTCGATTCCCGGTCGGAGCAAATATTTGTTTCATAGCTTTTATTTGTAATATTTATTAATTATATTAAATATATCGAGCAAATTTCATGCCTCGGCTGGCCATGCAGTAGCCTACACGATCGGTCCAATTTTTAAGTACATTATCGATTGTGTGCTTTACGAATATTGTCCTTTAAAGCATCAATTGTCTCTGGCTTGTCGGCGTAACACTTATCATTGACGGCACCCCACAAATAATAGTCCAACTGTGTCAAATCGCAGCTCCGAGGTGGCCAAACGACATCCGCTCTGCGGCTGATAATGCGATTTTAAAAAACACGGCGCAAAACATTAAAACGTAGCGCCGTCCTGTTGCAACCAAATGTTGCCAATATCCTCCTCTTCAATTTCTGTGAGCAAAAATTCGTTCAACATGGCCGATCGCCATTGACTGTAACGGCCACTTCTTGCTCATTTTCGAAGAGCCGAGGCAGCCATTTGAATGAAATTATTTTGTATCATTAACCGGAAGGATTGTACTTTCAAATAAAAAAAGAAATTTGAAAAAATATTCTGTAGTTTTTTTTATAGCATTTCCAAAAAAAAAAAAATTATTTGGTGGACCCGATATATCAAATTTAAACCATCAAATAAAACTCAACGATATCCGAAGGGCTCTTGTCACTGTTGGAGTACCCGCAATAATAGAACTCTCTGGTATTGCGCGAAGCGACGGCAAGAGACCCGACGGCATGACCGTTGAGCCGTGGAAACTTGGCAGGTCTCTGGTGTGGGATGCGACATGTGTAGACGACACATTGACCCCATCTCACATCCAGGCGACCTCGTTAAGTGTGGGAAGTGCGGCGATTTCTGCTGAGAACCTCTAAAGCCAACCTTGGTACAGGTTACGAATTTGCGCCGTTTGGGGACGAGACGATGGGCCCTTGGGATCTTCAGCTAAGTGCCTGACCAGAGAGTTGTCTAAGCAGCTAACGGAAGACTGGCAATTATTTCTGCCAACTTATTAGCCTTGCTATACAAAGGGGAAATGTTGCCAGTCTCCTTGGGACTATCTCTGATGTGACGTCATTAGATGATATTTTTTATTATAGTTTAATTATAGTTAATATTATTTTTTATTTTATCTGTAACACAATAAAGGATTTTTAAATAAAATCAAATTTTGGTTAAGTCCTTATAAAATTCAGGTAGAATAACCTAAAATAGCTCATAGGGTTGGACCCATGTCGGTTTTAAAGATATCCGTCCGAGATAAGATGATTTATTATCCTTTATATTTATAATTCTTAACAAAACAGTGGAGCAGTGGAGCAACGTTTTTAGAAGCCTTTAAAGTAGAGAAATATAATTAAAAGAAATATAAATAAAATCTTTATTTCAATAAAATCAATTAAATTGTCACGCCTTTTTCTCACAGGCATCCTGACACAACTCAATCACTTAAAATCTTGATTTATGCAAGTATATAATTATTTTGTATTTTATTGTGACTTGACATATATGTCTGGTCTTCTATCGGCCGCGTCCTTCAGGGCAGCGAAAACACGCCGCGACATTGCACTCCTACGAGGTACCGGAACCAGACTTGATGACTACAAAGCTCGAAATTATCGCCGGTAAAGCCAGCAAAAGAAGGCACCACGGCCTAAGAGTTTTGATGCCTATATGTGATGGAGAAAGGTGAGTCGTGAGTACGTCGCCCTGGAAATGAACAATCATTGCCTGAGCGGCTCCCTATTAAGGCACTAAGACGCTTTAGGCAGTTTCAAATCATTTCTTTGTAGAACAAGCGACACTTGCCACGGTCCTGCCACAACTCCCTCACATCCACAATTCGTTTCAATCGTAGATTTTGTATATACAGTGATTAAAATATACTATTTCTCTAATAAGTGTAATCGATTGAGATCTTAGTCTAAGAAAAGTATTAATTAAAAAGAAAGAAAGACACGCAATTAAAAAAAATAATATCCGATCAAGTTTTATTTAAAACTTTCAAGGGGTTATTGCAGTTTTCTTTGACGAGATAGGCCTCGTTTCCACTAGACGTCATGCTATATAGGTTGTTATTTAATTTAATTTCATCATCAGCTAGAAAATGTCTACTGCTGAACATGGGCCTCCCCCTTACAATGCCAAGATGCTCAACGACAAGATGCCAGTTGCATCCACCGGTAATTTAATTTATTTATTGCTTTTTTTACATCCCTAATCTCAGCTACTAAAAAATATCATAGAAACAGAACGACAAACGTGATATCTGCAAGTGGTTTTAAACTCAGTTTGCGTGACCATTGCACTACCACTACACCACGGTCGCTTTATTATAAGGATCCACTAGACTAGACGATCCATTATACCCTACATCTCTAGGTTGTTATATTATTTAAATACTCGTAAAGTAAGGATCTTACTTTATCTCGTCATCGGGTTATTGTAGTTTAGTACAGTTATTCATCACGTCTTTGAAAAAAAATTAGTAGTCTTTTTATGTCTCAACTTATGACAGCCTCATGTTATGCTGGCGTGCGGTCCACAAATAAAGGCGACTGATGTAAGTAGCAGGTCTAGCTGGAACCGGCTAGTATCAAGCTGATCTTGATACTCGACTCACTTTACAGTCTGTATACTTGTAAGTGGTGGTACTATACCGGTTGGCAGACTTGGCAAAACACCGTCTTTGTAGTATAACTTGGACCGCCTTTGTAGTGTACGGATCCGTGTCCACAGCTATGCGCTGTAGTGTACAGTGCCTAGTGTAGAAACGGCTTAATACGAGTAGCTTGGTAGTTAATTAATATCTTGTTTACTTCTGCTTTTTACAACTTTTGTTTGACAACTTTTACTCGTGTAAAACAACTTTAAATTAGTTTTAACTACTTACTTTTATTAATTACAGCGTTTGCTGAATTAATTATATTCACTAGTTTACGGCTGTATTATTTAACAAATTAATTATAATGAATTTGGCACGCCTCAATTCTTACATGAGCTCCACTTTTCACGATCCCAAAACAATTATCACGCATTATATAATGCAATAATATAATTAAGTATTAAATATTACAAATAAAATCTATGAAACAAATCTTTGCTTCGACGGGAATCGAACTCAGGACTTTACTTGTAACCAGGGACGTCTTAAGCATATTCAGCGCCGGGGTGCGAAAGTCAAGGCTCCGCACGCGTGGTCTCAGTGTAGTAGATACCTATCGAATTTTATGGCGGTCGGCATGCGCCCCCTAGGGCTCTGCGTCCGGGTGCACCGCACCCCTTGAACCCCCGGGTAAAGACGGCCCTGCTTGTAACAGACTGCTATTATTATAAATCTATACTATTATATTATAAGAAATAGGAAAGTAACTCTGTTTATTTGTTACGTTTTTACGCCTAAAACGCTAAACCAATTTTAATGAATTTTGCTATAGAGACAAGAAGTCTTGTCATGTAGGACTCACTTACGTTATAGTCACCGTTTATAAATGCGGATGAAGCCGGGGGAACAGCTAGTTACATTTTGTATATGGCTCATATTAATTATGTTATAAACCTTTTAACCAACCGACATAGTGACAGCGCGCGCCTCGATATCCGTTCGAAGTTGACCGGTGTGCATGAATTTTAAAATCATTGCTTTCTATTAAATTTTAAGTACTATTTTAAACAGCAAATGAGATAAATCATTAGGACCACAAAGATAAACAATCTCTTGAAAATAATAGCGGTACCCATGACATGATCATTAAAATATTTTACTAGCTAAAAGGCTACTAAAGATAAAATAAAACAATATAAAATGAAATTGAAACTTTTATTAAAACTTAATGATCACTAACAATAAAAGAGTATATTCTTGAATATATTAAATCTTTATACATTCTAATAAACGACCAAATGTACGTTTAATTTAAAAACAAAATACATTATCAATAAGAATAAACCTCTCTCTTAAAAACTATGAGTAATAATTTCAAATATATATTTAAATACTAATAATATTTAGACTTTATATTTCATAATTATTAAATATGAGATACCTATACCAACTTATTTTCCCTTAAACTGTCATGGCGACCTTTCACAGTGCATGAAAGGTCACCGGATCCGTAGCAGCTTGAGCTGATTAAAGATGTCGTATTATAGAAAACCTTGACTAGGCATTAGGAAAATCGTTTTTAGATGTTTTGTAATATGAATACAAAGTTTAAATGAATGAACTATTATTAATAATTATCAATTAATCTTCGATCAAAATAAGATAGAAAGACAGGCAAAAAAAGTCTAGATACATGTGCAGACAGAGATAGACACGTATTCGCTTTACTATTATAGCGTAAACGAGATAGTAATTGATAATTGACATGCTCCTCAACTCAACTTGAATCATGTTTTTAATGTCAAAGTTGTTATTTCCTAGTAGTCACTCAAGATAACAAGATGAGATGAAGTGAGCTCACTTACTTTGTTAGCTTTAAAACTGTTGGCAATAGTCCTTCAATACTTATAACTTCGATCGAAGCAATCAATAAATATAAGCAATTGTTAATTCTAAAAAACAATTAAAATATTAAGCGTATCTACTTTTTATTTTAGTGCTTTTAATAATAATCAATCCGAGTTATTTGCTGGTTTTCTTGGGATTTGAAATAGTTTTTTAGTATTTACAAAACCCTTGGGATAAGTGGGTAGTTTTCGAAAGAGCGCTTGGAGCCAATGGGGAAGCCTGATAGATCAATCTCGTCCATTGGGTATTCTCTGGGGTTCCTCTTCTCGAAGTTTGACCTGAGAAATAATACTGTTATATTAAATAATCGTTGTATGAAGTGATTTATGGATTTGAAAGTAGTAAGAGAGTTAGCCTATCCCATTATCTATGCCTATCCTATTTGATTGATTGATGGATTGAAATATACTTACTCGTGTCCCATCATGTGCATGAATCTTTTGACAGCATAGGGGAACGGCATGTTTGTATGGTCGATCTCATCAAAGTTGCGCTTCTTCACGAAATTGTCTAATCCAGAACTAGAGAAACAAAATAACTAAGGTTAAAATAAAATAAACACGTTGTACCTTACAGTTTATACTAAAACACGTAAACTTAGAGAACGACAAGAAAACAACAAGAACCTTCTAATTTCACAAACAAAAGTTCTTTGTCTTCATAATAAGACCTTTCTACATTCTAATTTAAAATGCCCAAGTACAAATGTAAACATGTATTACTCTTAAATATGAAGTACGTACATATAAACAATGCATTCATTAAAAACATTTTAAAATAATTAATCCGAATATTTTTTTTAATTTGTATTAATAGTACAAATAATTATAGTATATTCTTAGATTTTGTGCGAACATTGATTAATGAATTAAACAAATTTTATGCGGCTTACTATCGCGTCTCGTTGTGAAACGTCGGAATATTAAAAATAATGTAAAATCAACGTGATAGTAAGCCGCATAAAATTTGTTTAATTCACAAATATTATATTACGAGTTTATTATTTCATGACAATTTTGATACGAAGCTAGTAAAAGTGCTTATATTGTTGAAGCAGTGACGGTGACTGTGGCAGCCGTAGCTGATTCGGTTTTTTCGCCGTCGGCACTCTTGGACCTCCGCCATGTTTATTTATCATCAGGCAGGTCGAGGTCAGATGCAGTCACAATAAAAAAAGTACGAAACCCACATTATTTATTTTAATATTTCTTAAAGAGACCGTATTCTCGATTTCCTAATGTAAATATAGAAATACGACTCTACAGGGAAATATTCTTAAAAGTTGTTTGAATTTCATTGTCGTTAAATCAATATAAGAAAAGTTGAACTTTACTTTTGAATTTGGCTTATTATTTTATTCACTAGTGTTTTTTATTTTTTTTTACATTTCTATTATATTATGTGTACATTAAGCTACTAAAGTGTCATAGAAACCGGGCAAGCAAATTACATACAAAGAAACATTGGTACCAGCTAATATTATTTGAACCCTAACTCTTGGGTTGTGTGACCATTGCACTACCACTACGCCACGGTCGCCTTATTATAATACAGTTATTGGGATGTAAAAATAATAATAACACAAAACTTAGTGGTCCGGAAACTTACCGATCAATCTCGTCGAAATTCCTCTTAGGGAGCCCATCGCCGAAGTAACCGCCAAATTCCATCGGTGTGACGGGCCACAATTCCCGCTTCAGGCCAAAGGGGCTGAAAATATTACTAATATAACGCAAGGGTATTATTTGAAATAAAAAAAGAAAGAACAAACATTTAATGTCATCAAAATTTAATATTAATAGTAGTTCGATAGCAAAACGACACAATAAAAAAATAAAACACACACTGGTCGGCATAGCGACTGCGGCAACCATAAACTAAGTCGGTTGTTATCAGTCGTTGTAGTAGGGGAGCCCAAGAGGCTAATCGGGGATTTACTCGAGCGTCGTAGGGACATATTAAAGTTTAGGTGATAAAAAAATTAAATGTTATGTGGGTTTTTGGTTTTAGCGGTGGGGGAAGGGGGTACGGATTTTCAAAAATGTAAAAAAAAAACAATTAAAAAAATATACTCGAGCGCGTCAGATTTTGATATTGTATATACTCCACGTGTCCATAATACTGTAGGTATGTTAATCTGACGGTTTGCATGGTGGGGGTGGCAGTACGGAAAGGTAGAAAAACAAAAAAAAAATTGCTCGAGCGCGTCAGACATTCAGAGGGGATGTTAAATAAGCCCCACAGAAGCTCCCATTCAAAAGACTGACCATTCCGACATGACGCAAGTTCGTGGCGGAGTTTTGAAAATGTAAAAAAAAATCGTTAATTTGAAATACTCGAGCGCGTCAGTCTTTTATACAGAAGGTTCAGTAAGATGACCCAATTGTACTGACCCTTAATCTGACAGTTATCTGAAGGGATTTCATTAATCTGACAATTTGAAAAAAAAACGAATTTTTTTTTAAGGTAATTGTTACACACTCACTATAGCACACTAATTGCGGTATAGTTTAGACTATTTCTCTCTCTTTCACTCACAATCACTGCCCACTTTTACTAATAAGTAATAATATCTCAGAAACTGTGTGGAATATGAGCTATATTATTGTAAAGTTTCAATAAAATCCATTTAGTAGTTTTGCGTGAAAGAGTAACAAACAACCATCCATGTACTATATACTATATGTACTATATACCCTTTTAGCGGTGGGGGAAGCGTATGGAGATTGCCCACTGCTGTGGAGATAACACCAACAATGGTGCGAAATGCCACACAGCCCATGTACTGGCGAGGATGTGCATCGAGCAAGGCGGAGCACATTTTGAACCCTTAATGTAAAATGTTAATTATTAATTGTGACGTTGTTATTTACGAAAAAGTATATTTAATTTATGGTTATTAAGATCTTATTAAGATAAGATATTAAAATCTTCTTTCTTGTACAGTTTATACTTTTTTACATTGTACATTAGGTCAAAATGTTCATAGGCGTTCCATAAAATATATGTTCTATGTAATTTACTGTTTAATTTCACTGAAACAGGGTTGGCACATTATTGAAATAAATATTTTATAAGAGACCATTTAACACCTTTAAGGGGGTTCGGCTTCAGGAGGTGTTTTGTAACACCCTGTATATTAAGGCTGTGCGAGAGAGTAATAGATAAAGAAGAAGTGAAAGGGAACGAGAGACGCGGAGTGGGGAATACATGCTCTACTGCAACTGCTCGCACAAAACTTTATCAACGATTTTTGCTACTTCGGCTTGTTGAAATTGACAGATAGTTTTTTAGTAATTCTTAGTCATTTTTCTTCAAAATAAAATTAAAATCGACCGCGCTCGAGAATGTCCAGGTGACGATTTTTTTTTACAAGTTTGTGACCTTCCCATTCTCTTTCGTCATACTCAATCCGTCAGATTAAGAAAATGTGCACTTATTAGTATGTAATTAACTCACCTTAGCTTAATCTGACGCGCTCGAGTATATTCAAAGATCGATTTTTTTTTACAATTCTGACCAGCTGCCATACACGTACCCCCCTGTATTAAGGGCTAATACTTGGTAGATATACTCTACAGGGTACCAGGTATCTCCCATAATTTAATCTGTCACGCTGGAGTAAATCCAGAAATCCCCGCTTGGGCTCCCCTACTATTGATGCTCTTGGACGTTCCCTTGCTTGCCATCAGGCAAGTCGAGGTCAATGCGTACGTCACCATACATATTGCAGTCCCATTGTTTTTTTTTTAACCCATTTCTGTGATACATCTTAAAATTATGAATAAAATCAATATTTGGCTTCTAATTTTTAAATTAATGTTTTTATTTTTGACGAATGTCAGTTGCTAACAGACTACCAGAATTTAATTAGGTCATCGATCAATTAATCAAACTGTCACGCTTTTTTCCACAGGAAAAGGCAGAGACAATGGAGCGCCATTTGCCACGATCCTGAGACAACTCCCTCGCTTCCTTCACATCCACAACTAAGTTATATAGAAGGAAAATTGTATCCTACAGCTATCAATCGATGAATACTAAAATTAATCTATCTAGAATATACTCGTATATCTAGTTGATATATTTCATATCTCTCCACTACTATTGGATCAAAATTAAATATTTTATATCTACTATCAGAGAAATGCAATAAACACCGAGCATGCAACACAGCGGGGCTGACGTTAACTTTTATATTTATCTTGAGATATGAATCTGTAATTTAGTTCCTTAGAAACATTTTTTATGTGAATCAGTGTAATGGAATATTTCGTTATATTAAATTATGTACACATATTGTTTGTGAATAAAAAAATTTTACCTGCTATATTCAATAGGTCTAGGAATCATGTAGGGCACCCATGGTCGTCTTGATTCCCGAACTTGGCGCACTAAGTTGCCCCCTCCCAAAGAGTCCAGTCTAGTTTTGTGACCTGCGATTTTGTATTTAGAAAAACATAATCATTTATTATTTAAAATACATATACTCCATTATGTATCATAAGTAAATATCTTACCTTATTATTTAAGCTTAGTAAGTTTAATAACATTTCATAGTATAAAGAATTTTATACTATGAAAAACAGTATGAATTCTAGTAAAGAATAATAACACATATGTATGCATTTCATTTATTTTAATCAAGAAGTGTAGAAAGAATAAATAAAATTATCACATTTTAAAAACAAATATAAATACTTAAATGGTATATAATTTATAAATCACTGGTTCATTTCTTTTTACACAAAATTACCTCCCCCGATGGAATCGACTTCCCGGACAAAGTTGCCACCGCCCAAGGAATCTAAATTACGTACAAAATTGCCGCCACCGATTGAGTCTAAGGTTCTCCTAATTAGGTTTGGTCCACCAATTTGATCCAAATTTCTCTTAACAAAGTTTCCACCTCCTATAGAATCTAGATTTCTTACAAAGTTTCCTCCGCCAATCGAATCAATGAATCTTTTACCTAAAATGTTTCCTCCGATTCCATCTAGGTTTCTACCAATCATTCCTCCGCCAATACCGTGTAAATTTCTACCGATTAGAGATCCACCTCCAATACCATTTAGATTCCTTCCCAACAATCCACCACCACCTCCAATACCATCTAAATTCCTTCCTAATAATCCACCACCGCCTCCTATTCCATCTAAATTCCTCCCAAGTAAACCACCACCAATTCCATCAAGAGTTCTTCCGAAGGCACTGTCAGCTGGTTTCCTTTTTACATCCTCACTTCTTAAAAGGTATCTTAAGATGTTTCCTAATTCCCCTTTTGAAATACCTGTAAAAAGAATTGTCTTTAATTTAAGACTTCAAACAAGCTGGCTAAACTGTGCAAAACATTAACAAATGTAAGAGTACTTACCATATTTCGGGTGAAATATTAGTTTAATGTGCTCGTGAAGTGTTACCGTCACCTTTGTGATTTTAGTGCGTCTGTACATTATAGGAAATGCCTAGGCTTTTTGTATTACAGTAAAAATATTTACTATTACATTGAGATTTTTAATTCACTGCAAGTAGCTTCGCATCCATCATGCAGGCTAGTTAAAGATTTTTCATCTTTGAATATTACGACATAATATTAAATTAAACTGCAGTAATCTTAACATATTAAGAACCTACAGTTTAGAGGTAAACAAGCCTTAAATAGTAAAGGATCAAAAGAAAGTTCTAGACTTGAAATGGAAAACATTTGTAGTGTTTATTAAAGCCCTAAACACTACAACAAATTGTTGCACGTGTAGAATATTGTTGGCTTAGCTTAGGCATTGCCGTGTTATGTGCAAGTTTGTTATTTGCTAGGTTAGATTAAGACGTAAACATTTGTGCCGCTGATGTGGTTATATAAGTATTACAGTTATTTCTTATGACCGATTTTATGAAAACTTAAGCGTTAATTTTATTAAAAATTTAAAATCAAGACTTAAGTTTAGGTAAATATTAAGAACGAATTTAAAAAATATTTGTTATTTTACAGGTCTTTGTTATTGTATTCAAGACGTTTTTTTTTATTGTGGCTCGATATATGACAGCATTTCGCCTGATATTAAGCTAAAGTGCGGTACACGAATAGATGCGACTTCTACTAACTGCAAGTAGCAGTCGCATCCAATATGCTGCGTTGCGAACAGTAAATTATTCAGTAATAAATATATTTTACCTTATTTTTCAAATTCGTAACTTATTGAGTGATTTTATGCAAATGGATTTAATGGATTTTAGTGATTTTAATGGATTAGTTGTACACATACAATGTAAACATAAAATGTTATTTAAAACCTGTCTTAGCTCTAAAACATGTTTTAAACCAATGTTAAGTGAAAAATGCTCATGAATTTGATGAATTAATTGAAGGAATATTTTATTCTTACCGGCAGAGTCAAATCGATCAGCGGAACCATGTTCACTGGCGCTTCCATCTTGCTCCTGGAAAGGCGTTACAAATGTAAACAATCCCTAACCATAGCAAACACTAAGAGGTAGGCATTAGAGGTACATTAAGAGGTAGGCATTAGGGGTAGAGGTACATTAAGAGGTAGGCAGACCGTTGGTAGTCATTCACCCGTCTCGTCATTGACGACTCGATGACCGTCTTTGAACAGCCTTAAAGTTAGAATAAGTTAAACTACGCGTTATTATTTAAGATTTTTATTATAAATCTGAACATAAATGGCGTAAATTTATAACAATTAAAAGTTGATTGATTAATAAAGAAATAAAGGGGGAAAATATTATAATTGTTATAAAATATTAAATATAAATAAAATATTAAATATTGGTATTTGATTTGATCTTATATATTTTAAACGAAAAGAATATTTGTTCTCGATACTTCTGAATGTTTTTTTTATTAATTTCCTAAAGCCCCAAAAATTAAGTTTATTATTATTTTAGTATAAAATGAAAACATTTGTTTGAGTCCAACGCTCAAATTCATTTATCGTTTTCTGAAGACGAAATTACAGTTTCCTTCTAAATTGTAAGTAAACAATTATATTTTTGTTTTATCAATTCTCACAGGCATGGACAATAAAGCAATACTACTATGATCTTAACACAACTCTCTCCCTTTCCCCAAATTCACCAATTCTCCTAATGTGGGCATTGCGGACTGTATACCTATTGATAATATAAATATAAAAAAATATAAAAAAAACTGAATTTATTTAACTCATTGTGAAGGCATAATTTGCATGTTTACTACATAAAATCAATGCGTGAAGAAGCACCTTAGGCCGGCATAGTGGCGGCGGCTGGGGCAGCCGAGAATTGACTTGGTTATTCCAGTCGGCGTCACTCTTGGACCTCCTCTTGCTTATCATCAGGCGAGTCGAGGTCAGATCATATCAATCATATCAATCAGATCATATATATCAAATCAAAAATCTCAGACATGCTTAGGAAAGCTGAGTTGCCCAGTGCCCATAACCATAGAGCTCGCATAAAAAGAATAGTGGATGTAAGGGAAGCGAGAGAAGTTGTGTCATGACCGAGGAAGTGGCGCTCCATTGTCTCTGCCTATCCTTTTGGGAAAAGGCGTGACAATTTGATTCATTGATATGTGTTTTGCTTCCCTTTAATGAAGATTATCTGTTTAACCCTTGAAATTAATAATTGAAAAAATTCTGGCTTAAGTGATGATGATGAAGTCCCGGGTTCGATCCCCAGTCAAAGTAAATATTTGTTTCATAGCTTGTGTTTGTAATATTTAATAATTATATAATAAATAAATTATATGGTAAATAAATAGTTACCTGATGAGGATCAGCCCTACAAGTGACAATTAGGGCTGCCACTATGATCGCCAATGAACCACTCACCAAACGAATCATCTTTCCCTGCAACAAATGAAGAAGAATTTCAAAAAAAAGATAATAGTATTTGCATTGATACGACGAAAGGATAATTTGCCTGAAATCGGAACATAGTGAAACGACTGCTACTTGCAGTTAGTTATTTATACGTGTATGTAGTGGCAGTTGCCTTATAGTGCGCACATAACAACGCTGTCATATTTTAAGCCAGAATAAAAATTAGTATATAATAATTAGTCTGGAGACAGAAAGGCTAGGAATTATTTCTATCAACGTATTAGCTTTGCTATACAAAGAAGAAATGTTGCCAGTTTTCTTGGGACTATCTCTGATAGGACGTCTCTAGAGGATATTTTTTATTAATAGTTTAATTAATATATTTTTGTGTATAACCTATTATATTATTAATTTGCAGAATAAAATATAAATTATCACAATACTAAAGCTTTGAAAACCACTCTTAACATTCAAGAACATGGATAAATATCGAAAATAATTTTGGTTACATCTGTTGATTTACTACACATTAGAAATACTTGTCTAAAACGTTTCAGTTCTTTCTTTTTATTGTGACGCTACATTTCATCTTTACTTGCTTGATAGCAAGGGTAAGTCCAAGAGAGCCTACGATAGAAAAAAAAAAAATACAAATTTTACGGTTGCTTCATTGATTTGTCACACTTTTTTAGAGGATCCCAGGAGAGAACATGCAGGAAGTCGGATGTTCAACAAACAAACGTAAAAAAAAACACAAATAAAATAAACGTGACAGTAAGCCGCATAAAATTTGTTTAATTCATTAATCAATGTTCGCGTAAAATATAAGAAAATACTAGAAATTAAATTCATTTGAAATTTTCTTGCACACATGATATGAAAAATATGAATTCCTTTACAAATTCTCCTAAAGAGGATTACGCTCTCTACGCATCTAATATACTCGTAGTACAACCTGACCTATTTTAACTGTTCGTCCATTGACAGTGACGCGACTACTACTGACTTTATTTTACTGTGGTAGCAGTTGCCTTCATTCTTAACAACTACTGAACATCAGGCGTACAGTAAAAGAAAAACAGGAATGACGCAAAAGCTGTCAACGCCATTCCAAAAGGATTATTTATAAAAACATTAGTTTGTTTACAATGTCTTCTATAGTTGTCATAAACAACAGTTCTTTTTATGACAGCTGTTTGAAACAAATGCAAGTTACACAGCGCCGACTATAAAAGCTTAGAGCAACTAGGGTAGGCTGAGACTACTACGAAAATAAAATGCAGAAGTTTCGTAGTCGTTTCAAATTATAAAATTTCATTATTATTTTTTTTGTAATTCCACAACACTCCGTCTTATGTTAAGTTCATGGATAAGATGACTGTAAATACAGTTAAATAACTGTAACAGTCACATTCACTATGCCAGTCAACTTCAATTCCAACAGGGTTAGGCAGGCAATGCAGCGACCATTTTCATGATCCTAACGCAACTCTCTCGCTTCTCTTCACACATGGTTACTGGCATAGCAGACCCCTTTAACGCCCTACTTGATTTTTAAATATTTGATCAAGAAACAATTTTTGTTTGTCGCCCCTATTTATTCTTCCACTCAAAACGTTATTTCTTTCACTTTTATCTTATAATTTTATTAAATAATAAGTGAAGCTTTTTGAGACTTTGCCCTCTTATCGAACCATTTTAATACCTTCTATATTGAGACGCCAGGTATTTTTTATTTATTTTTTATTTTATTGTGACTCGACATATGACAGCACCCCGCTTGATGTTAAGCCGAAGTGTGGTCCATGAATGAATGTCACTGCTACTACAATTCAATAACTGTGAGTAGCAATCACATCCACTATGCCGGCCTAGATGGAACCGGCAACTTACAAACTGATCCCAAATCACTTCACGGTCTATATACTTGTAAGTGGTGGTACTACCCCGGATCGGAGACTGGCTACCACTGCCTACCACTCTTTGATAACCAGACCCGAAGCAAATTTCCTTTTTTTTTATTAACAAATATTTGCAATATTTAATAACCTACAGGTATAACCTTGATTTGTCTTGTGGTTTAATAAGACGACTGAAAGAACCGTATTCGTTGACGGTTACCTAAGTCACCGACACCATGTCATCACGCTTAAAGGATCTCAATTTAAAGAATAGGGATGACGTATTGGCTGATTCATTTGGTTCTCAATTTAATTATAAAAATATCAGAGAAATAGTAATTTTCTTTTAGCTTTACTTTAAAGTGTAAATGACGTATTTATGTCGGTCAAAATTACAAGAACAATTATTTATACTAAGTATTAATTAAAACTTGTTAAGTTTGTAACTCGTGATCATGCATAGTTTTCACTTAACCTAGTTAAATTAAGTTATTAATATATATTATAATACGATATGAATAAACTTTTACAGTAATAAAAGTGTTTAAATATATGTAAAAGGTAAAGAATATATATTTTTTTTAAATTCATTTATATAAAAATAATGGTATTTTCTTAAATTTTGCGCGAACATTGATTATTGAATAAAATAAGCCGCATAAATTTTGTTTAAATCAAAAAATATTAATATTGAGGCAACCGTAGTTTGAATACCATCAATCAATCTTGAATTATTTACGTTGGTAACTCGAGGGGATAAAAAGTAAGCCCAAGAGCGCCCATGACTAAAAAGGCTCATCTGACAACTGCCTCAGTCGGCCAAGAAGTTAATGAACAAGAGTTTTGGCGGGCAACTGCAAGTGACAGGACGCGCAATTTTGAATTATTTGAAAAGCTTGTGTTTTTCATAAATATTAATGTGTAATAATGGTGGAATTGTTATCAAGTAATATTTTTTAAGTTGATCAAGTATAAACAAGTAATTTAAAGTTGTGAAACGCGTTTCTTCATGTTCCCTCCAAGACTCCTTCTGAAGTTTTAGTAAAGGCTTTCCGCCGCTTTACTAAAACGATCTTCATCAACCTCACTATCATCATCATCATTTGATGAATCACTCGCGTGGTTCATCTTCATCTTTACTTGACAGTGTTTTAACATTGAACGATATTTTTATATTGACACTGGCAAGTTAAATACTAAAGCCATAAACAAGAAGAAAGAAAAAAAAGAAGGTAATGTCTTAAGTTAAATAAAGTTAAGTTATATAAGTTAAAATAAATAAAGTTAAATAAGTCAAAAGTTTCACATTAGTCTTTTAAGAAAATGCTTTCACGGAATTTTGTTGAAAAGTAAGCAAGCTTTTAGTAATAGTATTTAAGTCACCAATGTCCCGTTGGGGTAGACACATTTCAAATGCATTTAACCTTATTAAAAAGACGGCAGCATGAAATACGTTTTAGAAATATTTTGTATCGTACCTATAATAACAGTAAATATTTTAGTGATATATAACGCATTTATATGTGTACCACCACTATTAAGTGTAGGTACAGACCTTGAAGTGACTCGGTCGCGTTTTGGGATAACCTTGGAAAGTTGCCACTTCCAACTAGGCTAAAGTGGTTGTGACTGCAAAAGCAGTCGTCTGATTTCATGGACCGTACTCCAGCATAATTTTAGGCGGGATGCTGTCATCTGCCAAGCCAAAGTCATAAAATCTAACCTCAAAGTGGAAAGAATAAATTGTCAACAAAAGGAAGGACTTTTGTTGACAATTTTGTTGAATTTCGTGTGTAAAAGTATAAAACATAAAAAGAATTAGAAATGGAACACAAAAATAATTTGGTTAGCGTGACCTTGTTTTCCTTTTTATACAAAAATCCCTTTTCTCACGTGTCTTCATGACTCTTAAGTAGCTGGCTGACGAGTGATTATCATAATATGTGGAAACGCAAAAATATGATTATAATATAAAGTAGAATTTACATCGCGAAAAAAATGTTACTTATAAAGTTTGTTTTATGCACAATTTGTCAACTAATTCCTCCTTTTCTCCTTTCCTAATTTACATTATCATAGAGTCTCTATGAAAAGAACTTAGTTAATTTGACTGACAGTTAAATTATCTAAAAAAGAAAATTGTGGAGATGAAAAGGATCGTAGCAAGTGGCGCTTCGTGGTCTTTGCCTATCCCTGTGGGAATTAAGGCCTGACAATTAATGATTTATTTAAGAATGCAAGTTAGTTCGTATATCGTTTTATTTATATTAACTTCATATCTTGCATCTACTTAATACTTGTATTGGTTATAGATGTATATTTTTACAATATACTTACCAAAAATTTTTTGTAAATTGTTTCAAATAAACTAGTTTTTACATGATTCTATTCTGAAACGTCGTCTCTAAAAACACTACACTTCTAACAGACTACAAGACTAACATTTGAAGTTATACAAGTTAATTTTCAGTGACAGAAACCTGGTTCAATTCTCGATCGCAACCGATTCATGAGGGCGCATGATTTTTTCTATAGGTAATATTGTATTGTAATACGACATATCAGTCAAGTAGGAATGTGCTTCAAAAATTTTCCTAGTTTCATTAAATCTGTAGAATATTTAAATACTATTTTGATTAATATATTTCTCTATTATGCTAACATACATATATTTTAAAACAAAACTATTGTTTTAGACGGTATAGTAACGGTGAGTGACCGTAAGCTAAAACAGTTTATCATTTGTTGTCGCTCTTGGATTTCCCCTTGCTAACCATCAGGAAAGTCAAGGTCAGATGTTGAGTCTCAATAAACAAAAATGAACCGAATTTAATTTAAAGGACAAGTATCAGCATGATTTATATCCTCGAATAAATAAAACCAGCTAATGTATTTTACATAATTTAAATAAACCTTGTTTGTCGCTTCGAAAATAAGTTTGCAATTGGCTTAAAAGACTTCCGTAAGATACGTAAGCCATGATTTATAAACGCTTCCAACATATCAAGAAAAAACACTGTTCAATATTATTCTTAAAAATTATCCTTATTTATATAAAAATTAATAAAAAAATATATACATTAGAAAAATTAGATACGTCTAGTCTATTACATAAAATATATGTCACTAAACAAAAAAATAATAATTGATATTTCATGTCTATGAATCCTTTGAGAAGATTGTTCTAGATATAGCTTTCTTTAAGACTAGGTATATTTAGGTATGCAAGAGGTATTAATGGGTAGGTGTATCTTGAAACTCAAGAGCGGCATCGACTGAAAACTTTATGGTCGCCTCAGTCGACGTCACTATGCTTACCAAAATCTTATAGAAATAAAAAATAAATTAAAATAATGCGTGCGATGAAAGCAAAAAGTCATAGATTCTTAAATATTAGGAATTAGGAAGTCCAGCAAGTTCTCCGGCCTGATGGTATGGCAAAAGTCCCATTGAACATTGAAAAGTGAGGGACTGTGAATGCTTGAAGAAGAACCGTGAAGAAGAAGTCAACCGTGGACTTAATCGTTTGTTTTTTTTTAATTATGTTCTATGTTGGACCTCCTCTTGCTTACCATCGTCATGGTCAGATGTCGTGTCACAATAAAAAACGCGGTAGAGTCGTCATAACGTTAATTACACTTTCTACTCTGATTCCATTTATATAGAAGCGCATTAAAATAATTTTATTATAATGTAATAAACAATACACCATAAAAAAACAATATAATCGCGATTAAAAATGTAACTGAAATTATTATTTTTTAACCGTGAATAAAGTTAACTGTCTTGAATTTATTTATAATTAATTTAAAAGGAAAACTAACGTTCATATTAACGAAAAATTTAAATTTAAAAACAGTATTAAATAACATTATTTTACGTTATTATATGCGTTATGTGATAAATAAATTATTATATTATTAATTTAATTATAACTTTTTAATAATTTATTTTGCTATAAAAAAAGATAGAATTTAATTTTACACCAAAATTTACAGAACAATTTCTAAAATAAACAACAAGTGGAATAAAATGAAAAAAAAAAGAATAATTCAAAATTGAGAGAGAAATTTAAATTGTTTTAAAAAGTGCAATAAGTATTTTCATGCAAATGTACGTACCTTTATATTATGAATGTGTGTCTCAACGCTGCGACGGTTTCAGGAGCTGTTGTGAAGAGTGTGTTGCGATATGAGGATGGTGGTTTGAATCCCCTGCTTATATACTACTGGTTCAGGCAATACGCCCGCCCTCGCGTTGGGCGGCGTGCGTCGGTCATAAGCTCATTTTTTCATGGCTAGCAACAAGTTAATTTAATTTTTCTGTATATGATACTTATAATTATAATTTTTGTTTTATTTTTTATTTAATGATGATACTGTATTTAAAGTATTTGATAGAAACATTTAGCAATAGCTTTTGTAATATATATATATATATATATATATATATATATGTATAATTTCGAAATACTCGTATATGTATTCTTAATTTAAAAGTTTAAAATATTTTATTAAAAGTTTATTATAAAACAATAATAGTAACAGTTCTTTTTTAATTAAATTCAAATTTGTCACGCTTTTGTCCCACAGGTATCGGCAGAGATACTGGAACGCAAATTGCTACGATCCTGACACATCTCCCTGCTACGCTTCCCTCAGATCCACAATTCTTTTCATACAAGTTCTACAATTATGGGCACTATGCAACCCACCTTTCTTGAGGATGTGTCCTTTGGATGTGTTCTTTTTATTTGTATACTTTTCAGTAATTATTTATTGGATTATAAATTGTAATAAAAATTAGAACAAAATCAAGCGCGCACAATTATGGCAGAAATTAATAAAAAAAAAAATACGAGTATGTTATATTTAATCACAGCGTTATTAAAAATATGTATAGTTTTAATTAAATAAAAGGATAGTATCATAACGAACTACAATTCTATACATATTAAATCCCTGTTGTTAGTGGAAAATTATGCCTTATGGAAAGTTTTTTTTTAATTACAATAAAAGTGCAACTTTATACAATCATTAAGTGTTATTAGGCCCTAATAAACTCTCTTGTTAATAGAACATGCAATCAAACTACGTACTAATCAAAAGTTTTTTTCTAATATGTATTTTTATACAGACTTAACAACCGACATCGACTTTATGGTAGCAGTGGGTGCTCCAAAAGTGCCGATGACTGAAAAACTCCACACAGGCGACCGTGTTGTATTGGAAGTAAAGTCGCTTTTCGGGATTAGCTTGTAAGTTGCCGGTTTTAATTAGACGGCATAATAGAAGCGGCTATTAGTTGCAGTTATTTAGGGCGACCGTGGTGTAGTGGCAGTGCAATGGTTACACTAAACGAGGTAAATATCTGCAAACATTATATTTTTTTATTAACATTTCCATACTAAGCTATTAAAGTGCATGTATCATAGAAACAGGACAACCAAAATACATATATTAAAGATACATTGGAACCGGTGGGTGGTTTTGAACTAGTGCTCCTGGTTCGCGTGACCATTGGCACTGCCGCTATATCAAATAGCAGTGGCATATAGTATGCCAACAATTATAAAATATTTCTTTATTTTTAATCTAAACTAGCCCTGAAGTCTCCATTTTGTTTTTACAAATAATAATTATGCACAAACATTTGTATTGAAGCAAGATTTCAAATTACTCCAAGTCAAATATGCCTAAGGATGGAAAATGAACGCTTTTTGGTCAAAATGTAAAGAATTCTTTTTCCATTATTTTTTATGTAAAATGAAAAAAAAAAACACGAAAAAATAGTTTTCATATAAAAGCAAACAATGAAAGTTTAGAATTTGCATGATGGAAAATAAGAAGATTGCCCATTTGAACCTTAGGTACGATTTTTTTTATTGTGACACGACATCTGATCACGATTTGCCTAAGAGAGAGGTTTTAAAGAACATCGACGATAAAAATCCATCGGTAGACAGACTGTAAAGGGACTCAGTCGCGTATCGGGATCTGTTTGAAAGTTGCCGATTCCAACTAGTTAAACATGCTATACGATAGTTACTCGTATTTAATTGTACTAGCAGTCGCTTTTATTCATGGACCGCACTTCAGCTTAACATCAGGCGGGGTGCTGTTATATGTAGTCACAATTAAAAAAAAAACAATAACTAACACATCGGAGAAACACGTCAAGAAAGCATCTGCATTCTATCGACCGAATCGGCAGTCGAACTAAAAAGATCGGTGCGTCTTTTCTTTTCAGAACAATCGACAAGTGGAATGCTTTGCCAGCCCATGTGTTCTTTCCATCCTATGACCTTGGATCCTTTAAGCGATGCGTTAGGCCCTTAGAAGCACCTTAGGCCGGCATAGTGACGGCGACTGAAGCAGCCGAGAACTAACTGGGTTTTTCAGTCGTCGTCACTCTTGGACCTCCTTTTGCTCTTGCATCAAGCGGGTCGAGGTCAAATATCACAATAAAAAAAAACATTAGTCATGGTTAACCACCAATCCAAGAAAATTCACTTCGCCATGAGTGAACAAATGCCATTCAACTACAAGCAGGTCGGCTTCCGCTCTGCTGACCTACTCGTACGTTCGGGATAATGCAACTTCCCAATTATTCTACGAGTAGAATAATTGGGAAGTTGCATTATCCCGAAAATTGCTTGCGTCGCTTCAAGTTACTTTGGTATGCAGGCTTCATTTACATAGGTATGTTAGATATTTGTACGGTAATTTAATTTGGAATTCTCTATATATTACAAATTAAGATTTAATTACTTTATTTATGTGCCATAATTTTTTTTCATTCGTCAGCATTGTTGAAGCTCTATTGCCTAACGTCAGCCAAGTTATTAATTCGACTTGCCTTAGGAAATAGTTGCCTTAACTAATAGTCACTTCGCGGTCTATAATAAGTGGTGGCACTACCCCGGAACGGCAGTGGCCAAAGATATCATCTAATATAAAATCATAAATATTCATCTCAATGAAATTTATACGATTTAATTTAATTTATAATATTAAATTATTTATTAAAGATTTTGTGCACTTTTTCAACCTGTCTTTTGTTGGACGGTTTACACATATAAGATAGTTCACAGCCACACGTATTTAGTGGTTGTGAGAGTTTTGGTTTGTGGTTTGTTTATTGTCGCTGCGAGTGCCGCAGGAATAGGAAATTAAAGCTGTTCGAATGTGATTGTATTATCTGACAGCTTCCATTGGAAAACGTGGTTACAGAACCATTTCTTACTCAATGTCATTATTCTTATCAATTACAATCCCTAATTTTTCTCAATTAGCACAAATAACAGATAATGGAGCACCACGGTCCACTATCTGTACATATGTTTCCTTCACATTCATAATTATTTTTAGTTAGTTATAAGATACATTGGTACCGGTGGGTGGTCTCGAGAACTCGTGCTCTTTGGTTTGCGTAACCATTGCACTGCCACTACACCACGGTCGCCTTAAAATATTTGATAATGACTGATAATAACAGCACTTTGCCTGGTGTTAGAATGGAGTGCGGTCCTTGAATGAAGGTCACTGCTACAACAGTCAATTAACTGTAAGTAGCAGTCACATCCAATATGGCTTAGTTAAAACCGGCAACTTACAAGCTAATACCAAAACGCGTGACTTCACGGTCTCTTGTAAGTGGTGATACTACCCCGGATCGGCAGACTGCCTACCACTTTTAACCAGACCCGGAGCAAATATCCACTTCTTTTTTTATATAAAGTGACTCGAATTGACGTCTTTAGTTTGACTGTTACAGCATTTATAATATTTGAAATGTCTCTTTCATTGTACGAGTTTAATTGTTTGTTGTATTCATAGGTTATACCTATGGTAATTTAACACAAATATGTCTTAAACTAAAAAATAAAACTTATCTTAATATTAAAGGAAAATATTTCAGAACAATAGGCTATACCTATTCTTATATTTGTCACTCATTAAGCTATGACGCGTCAACAATTAAGGATAAGATCCATGGCTCTGTCTGAAATATTAAAGAAAAATAGACGAGATCTTTTTGATAGTTAATTTACATCATGTTTAGTAATTAGTGCAAGTGACAAGTCATTTTATACGAAGTTTGGCAATTGGGTACGTACCCAATTGCTAGTATTTCTAGTATTTTCTTAGATTTTGCGCGAACATTGATAAAGAATTGAACATAAGCCATCATGGTCTCTCCGTGACCACGATAGCTGCAAATCTCTCGAAACGCCGGAATAATAAAAAAATGTAAAATCAAAACCAAAATAAACGCGATAGTAAGCCGCATAAAATTAGTTTAATTCACGCCGCTTCTCTGCCGAGGAATCCACAAGTGAATGCTTTACCGGCCTTGGGTCCAAAGCGCGACAAAGCACCTTCTGGCCAGCGGTAAACTAAGTCGTGGATGCTGATGGCCTTTTTGTATACCTTCACCTCCACAAAGTTATAATGAATCGACGAATAAATAGTAAGTGATGAATAGAAACAATCAACCATCAGTCACTTTTATTGGGAATTGTAACTGACTTTTCGTCCATTCAGGAACGTAGCTACCACCGTATCTGTCATATCAATTATACGGGGCCCCCAACGTGCGTAAGCAATTTAATAAAAACTTCCCAAAAAGTCATTAAAAGTCATAAGTCATTAAATAATTAATAATTAAGAAAAAAGGCCAAGGAGAGTGTATATTTAATTTAAATTGTTTGTAAAGATTTTGGAAAAAGTGGGATAGATAATTATGATATATAGATAAATATTTCTTTTAATTTTATGCAAACATTTTTTTCTTTTGTCAGAAACCTCTACCCTACGCAAGGCACGCTACGCTTTTGCGTTCATTCAGGAGTGGTAAGGTGCCGAATTGATAAACGTGTGAAGAAAGCGAAAGGATACCTCCAGTAAACAGCCGAACCAAGGCAGCCGTGAACCAACTCGTTTTTTTCAGTCGTCGTCACTCTTGGACCTCCTCTTGCTTATCATCAGGCGGGTCGTGGTCAAATGTCGTGTCACAATAAAATAAAATAAAAACAGAATTTTAATCTTCATGGTGTCTTTGATGGAAAATAGCAGAACATTTTTTTTGGACTCGACAACGACCTGATAGTAAGAAAGGTAAATTCCAAAAGCACAGACGACTGAACAGGCCGACTCAGTCGCCATCACTACGCCGGCCGAATAATATGCTGGCAATGTTTGAGCTAACCAATACCTCAATATGTTATATAACCTAACTACTTGAAACTTAACACTGCCCTAAGTGTAAAGCAGGCACAATAAAGATATACGAACCGTGCTCTGAATAATGAAATGCTTTGAGAATAGCAAATGTATTCAAAATACTCGCCACTGACCGCTTACGATGAAAATTAAGAAATAAATGTCAAAGTTAATTAGATACGTGACAAATTAGATTTTAATTAAATGTGTAAGAGATTAATTTTAAGTATAATTTTTGTGTTCTAGTTAAGTCTGATTAATGTTCAGCGTTAACGAGGCAGACTCAAGAGGACATTTTCCCACCAAATCGAAGACATCCTTAAGAAAGCTCGGTTGCACAGTGCCAATAATCGTAGAGCTTACACCAAGAGAATTGTAGATGTGAGGAACAGAAGGAAGTTGCCTATCCCCGTGGGAAAAAAGGGTGATAATTTGATTTTTTTTTTTTTTTTTATTGTGACACGACATCTGACCTCGACTCGCCTGATGATAAGCAAGAGGAGGTCCAAAATTGACGACGACTGAAAAAACCGAGTTTATTCACGGCTGCTTCAGTCATCGTCACTATGCCGGCCAAAGGTGCTTCTTCACGCATCGCTTATCATTATCATTTGTTTTGATAAAGTACTTAGACCCAAACGATTTCCTTTATATTTCATTTTCATTTTTATACAACAGACCTAAATAAAGATAGAAAAATAGAAAAACCGGAAGCAAAGAAAAGTCAACGTAATGAGTAGTTTATTTTATATACCTACTACCTACAAGTAGATCTAAAATAATATTAGCGGTTCCACTTAATCAACGCCACTAACCTAAATGCAAAGCTAAGGTAAATATTATCCATCACTTACAAGAGTAACAGGAAAAGTGAACGCTTCACAGAAAAGATGACTCCATATTTTATATTTTAATACTTTATTTTGTTTGAATATTGTAATTTTATTCTGACGAATAATTCGTTAGCATTTTACGAGTTTATCAATTACTACTTAGAATTTTCTTAGATTTTGCGCGAACATTGATTAATGAATTAAACAAATTTTATGCGGCTTACTATCGCGTTTATTTTGGTTTTGATTTTACATTTTTTTATTATTCCGACGTTTCGAGAGCTTTGCAGCCATCGTGGTCACGGAGAGACTGAGGTGTTGGTCGTCCTATTGGTTGATGCTGTTATTGTTTCCAAAACTACCCCGTTTGATATTTTGGATCCTAATTTCAATGGAGAAGGTGGTTGGCGATTATCTAACACCTGGGACCCCATAATTCACAAACTCAAGTCCCAAGTCCAGCAAACTGCCAAACCAGATGACACCGTCAGTTATTTTTGCAAAAATTTGAAATAAACCGGGAACAGAAAAATAAAATATCAAATGGGGTAGTTTTGGAAACAATAACAGCATCAACCAATAGGACGACCAACACCTCAGTCTCTTCGTGACCACGATGGCTGCAAAGCTCTCGAAACGTCGGAATAATAAAAAATTGTAAAATCAAAACCAAAATAAACGCGATAGTAAGCCGCATAAAATTTGTTTAATTCATTACAACTTAGAAGTTAAAATATTTTTTGTGGTATTTACTTAGATTTCGTTCTTGATCTTGATCGTTCTTGATCATTCTTGATCACGTTACTGAAAGCTCTTGAAACCAATAATAATTCTCAGAAAGCCGCATAAAATTTATTAAATTCTCCATTTTTTTTTGTTAAAATAGAGATTACATTTTTTTACCTACAGGATAAAGCAAAAAAAGTCAATCAAATAAGGTTAACAAATATGGCCTCTACCACAGGGATAGGCAGAGACACTCGCTTTCCTGTGCCAAACACAATTTTGCCGCTATTCTCTCGCTTCAGACAATGCTTTTTATAAGCGTTGATCGAGAAACAAACTTAATTATACGAGTATTACATACATTAATTATATTGAGACACGTGATCGGATCTTGACTTGCCTGATAATAAAAAAGGAAAGTCTAAGAGCGCCGACGATTGAATAAAGCCGATTCTGGTTACGGTTGCCTCAGTCACTATGCCGGCCAAAGATGTGTTTTCATACTTCGCTTGAAGGATCCAATTTTATAGGAAGGTTATGGGGAGGACACATAAGAGCTGATAAAGCATTTGACTGGTCGTTGTTCTACTAAAAAACGACGTACCGAATCTATTAATTTCAGCCCCCCCCCCCCATACCTAGACCTGTAGGAAGGGGGGAGAGTATTAGGGAGTAAAGAGCTAAAGTAGGAACAAGGTGAGCGGGGTGAGCGGGGTGCGGGGAAACATGTTGTATTTCGAGCCACAACATGTTTTTTTAATGTGACTCGACATATGACAGTGTGAGCCAGTGGTTTTAAGCCTGATGTTAAGCTGAAGTGCGATTTATAAATGGAGGTGACTATAACTGTTAAATCTACTATACCGGCCTAGTTGAAACAGGCAACATACAAGCTGATCCCGAAACACGAGTAAGTAACTTCACGGTATGTAAGAGTTGGTACTATCCCGGATCGGCCGACTGGGCACTGCCTGTCTCTCTATAAAAATGAAGGCATAGATAGTATGGCATAATTCGTAATCAATATATATTTTTCCACCCTTCGCATGTAAATAATAGCTGTTAATTAAAATGGGTAATTACACCTATGACCTTTCATTATACTATAATACTTCAAGCTCAGTTTTCGATCAATGGGATTTTTTATTAAATTGTGTTGGCGTTAATTATGGTACTGTTTGAATATAAATTTTAATTAAGATGTATAAATAATGTTTGTAAGGTTATCGGATATGATTATTTTTGCAATTTTATGTAGCTATACGTAACTAAAGAAGCGACATGTGATCTCGTTTAGGTAGGATGGTAATGAAGACCAAAAACGTAGACGACGTATACTTTATTTTATTGTTTAGCACCCGGCCTGATGTTGCTGGAGTGCGGAGGCGACTGACGATTCAACTTGAAGAGGTTGCGTCAGTCATCGGTGCTCTTGGACCTTAAGAAATACAGGGTTCCATCCTTTTGTAGTTCAGGATCCCTAAAATCGTTTTTCAAATTAATGAATAACTTTTTTTCAATTATTTAGTCAGCTAAGTATTTTTCCTGTCATATTATTTTGAATAGATAAGTGACGTCATTTTCGGCTAAAATCAGGTCGTAACAGTGACGTACAAAATGTAAACCTACAACATTGTAAAACCCATTGAAAGATTGAAAACGTTTTATCGTATATACTTGTGATCTCGATGGCTATAAAACGCGCGTATCAAACTTAATAGAGTGGCCATTCTGATTTGTGGTTATTCTATTATCTAGAGTGCACTTCAAAATTAATAACCTCATCACAACATTCTTTTTATTCAAATCTGAACCTTATACTTCAGTAACAGAGTTTAATAAAGCTTTGTGCATTATAGGAATGATATCAAAGATAATAGTGTTTGAGGTCTTGCCGATGTTATGTCATTCTGTATTGCTACTGAATAATAAGTGATTTATTTACGTCAATATTTAGTTGAAAGCTTTCTCTATCCAATTAAGTAGGTAAATTGTTACAATTTAATAGATACATTGTATTCTATCGTGAAAGCCTTAAGCATAATAGATTATAGATAATAATGAATTAGGTATCATAATTTTAGGTAAACAAATATGGTTGGCTGAAATTTCATTTGTCACACCTTTTTCTACAGGGATAGGCAGAGACAATGGAACGCCACTTGCCATGATTCTGACACAACTCCATCGCTTTCCTTACATTCACAATTCTCTTCATACAAGCTCTACGGCGACCAAGCTGTCTTGAAGATGTCTCCAATTTGGTCGGAAAACACATCAATTATTAGATTTTAATTTAAAACTAATTAGGATGTTTCTGTTTAAGTAGTGTTTGTGGGGTGACCGACAAATAGTATGTACTCGTATAATGTCGTGAAACTAATTTCATGCAACTTCTGCCAAAATATAAATCAGACCTATAATACAAATTTTGTTAGCGAAATGATTTTACAAGTTTAATATGATAGACGGTTTATTATATTTTGTAAATGACATGTCTAAAGCAGGTATCATGTTCATATGATTGAATATCAGATTTATAGTTGAATTAAACAAATTTTATGCGGCTTACTATCGCGTTCATTTTGGTTTTAATTTGCAAAAATTTGAAATAAACCAGGAACAGAAAAAACAAAATCAAAACATCAAACGGGGTAGTTTTGGAAACAATAACAGGATCAACCAATAGGACGACAAAGACCTCAGTCTCTCCGTGACCACGATGGCTGCAGATCTCGAAACGTCGGAACAATAAAAAAAAAACGAAAAATCAAAACCAAAATAAACGCAATAGTAAGCCGCATAACATTTGTTTAACTCATTAATGTTCACGCAAAATCTAAGAATTAGATTTATAGTTATTTTACCTTTGAATTTATTGTTAAAGGATACATGTTCCAATAATTTTAAGTGGCTATCTGGTAGTTTTAGGTATATTTTTTTAAATATTTTGTGCCCGTGGATGCGACTGCTACTTTAGTTAACGCCTTTAATCATAGACCACACTTCAGCTCAAGATATTGTGTTTGAAAAAAATGAGTCAGATACTGTATGAAATACAAATAAATTTTCTTAATCCTGACTCCAAATAATATTTGTAAAGGGACGTTAAACACAAAAAAGCCCATTAATTTTAAATTAAAAAAGTTGATTAATAAATTCCCTTTTAAAAATGTCAAAACATCGCAGACTCTTCCAATTTTGAATGTAATGTAGGATTGAAAACGAGAAAGTACTTCCTACATTTTTCAAGATTTTTCTCCAATATTTTTCTATATATTTATTTTACGATTTTTTAAATTTAATGAAATAATCAAATACGGCTTACTATTGATTTTTTTTGTTTTAATTTTACATTTTTTATTATTCAGACGTTTTGAGAGCTTTGCAGCAAGAAGATGGTCAAGAAGATTTTTTTTTCATCATTATTTATTTTATGCTCGCCATCTGACCTTGACTTGCCTGTTGGTTAGCAAGGGGAGGCCCAAGATCGCCAACGCCGGTTGCCTCCAGTCGTAAATGACTCGGTTTTTTCAGTTGTCGGCACTCCTAGACCTCCTCTTGCTTACCATCAGGCGGGTCGAGGTCAGAAGTCGAGTCACAATAAAAAAAACATAGTTCATTAATTTAACTAATTGTAAGAAAAGAGTCAACGTTTTAAAATTATGTTCCTGCGATTAAAAGTTGTTTAGTTGGTGTTTATTTGCATGCATGTTATAACCGTGAAGTGATTTAGTCGCGTTTCAGGGCCAGCTTAAAAGTTGCCGGTGGATACTGCGACTGTTTTTGTAGTAGCAGTTGCCTCCACGGACCGCACTTCTATTTAACATCAGACGGGATATCACAATCATTATCATCAATTCTCTCGACACATCCACGGGGATAGGCAGAGACAACGTAGGGCCATTTTCCACGATCCTGAAACAATTCTCTCGCTTTCCTTAAGTATATGTCACGACTTTTTTCCACAGAGATAGGCGCCACTTGCCACGATCCCGACACAACTCCCTAGCTTTTCTCATATCCACTTCTCCCTATACAAGCTTTACGGTTACAAAAAAGTACAAAAAAATCTAACAAGGGTGACAAAATTACGTTTTACGTTCGTATCCTGTTACCTTTGATGTTTTGACGAGGTTTTTCTTTCCAATTTTTTTGTATAGTAAACACGCAATTCTTTTACGTGCCTATTTGTTTCTGAAACACTTGTCAAACAAAGTTCAAAAAGCTGTAATTTTCAGCTTTACATAGTTCTTAGGTGTTCACGGTTGTTTTATATGGAACAAACCTTTTTTTAACACTTTTATTAGCTTGACGTGTATGTATGTACCTAACTATGTAACATAATCTTTTAAATTAATTTTCACCCATTTCTAGAGGTCTGAATAATTTGAAACACTTATTAAAAACCGATGACAATACAATAATTTGATTAATATTTTTTTTGGCCGACATAGTGACGGTGACTGAGGCAACCGTGACTAACTCGGTTTTTTCAATCGTCGGCATTCTCTTGCTTGCTTTTATTTACTTTTTGTTCACATTGTCATGTAAGCGTGTTTTTTAGTTTTTTAACTATAGTTTTATTGTTAAATTTTTGTTCGTTACTTTTATTTGAAGCTAATTATTAGGTATAAGCTATTCGTTAAACCCAGGTTTTTTATTGTGACATTATACATGACCTTACTCTTGGTAAGCATAGTGAGGTCCAAGAACACTGACAACTGATAAAACAGCCTCTTTTGTCGTAACTAGGCCGGCATAATGAATGTGACTGCCACTTACAGTTATTGAATTGTAGTAGCAGTGACATCCATTTCTTTGGATGTCCATTGGACTGCACTGTAGCTCAATATCAGGTAGGGTGCTGTCATATGTCGAGTCCAGGGCCGTCTTTACCCGGGGGTTCAAGGGGTGCAGTGCACCCGGGCGCAGAGTCCTAGGGGGCGTATGCCGATCGCCATAAATTTCGATAGGTACCTACTATACTGAGACCACGCGAGCGGAGCCTTGACTTTCGCACCCCGCCGCTGAATATGCTTAAGACGGCTCTGGTCGAGTCACAATAATAAATAAATAAATTATGCCCGCTAGAAAAGCTTTTTTACGCATTGCTTGAAGAATCTATACGAAGGATACGAACAAAACATGCGTTGAGAAAACACATAGGTTTTTCAAAAAACGATACGCCGAATTGTTACCGATTCGGTCAACAGATGTGAATCACGGGAGTAAAAAGACGAGGTAGTTTTTTTTATATTGTGACTCTACATCTGACTAGCTGAAATAGCGTGTCAGTTCACGAACTCATCAGTCGCCGTCACCATGCTGGGGGTAACGGCGACTGAGTTAATATTTTTAAGAGTGGTAGGCAGTGGTACCCAGTCTGCCGATCCGGGGTAGTACCACCACTTACAAGTATACAGACCGTGAAGTGATTTGGTCACGTTTCGGGATCAGCATGTAAGTTGCCGGTTCCATCTAGGCCGGCATAGTGAATGTGATTGCTACTCACAGTTAATGAATTGTAGTAGCAGTGACATTCATTCATGGACCACACTTCGGCGTAACATCAAGCGGGGTGCTGTCATATGTCGAGTCACAATAGAAATATAAAAAAATAATATATATATATATTATTACTGTCTACTTATTGCAGGCCCAGGAGGGTGTTCGCCGACCAAATTGGAGACAGTATGCAGAGAGCTTGTTAATTCAGTATGCAAGAGAATTGTAAATATGAAGAAAGCGTGGGCGTTGTGTCAGGATCGTGGCAAGTGGCGCCTCATTGTCTCTCCATTGTCCCCTATGGAAAAAGGCGTGACAATTTGAATGATTGATTGATTGTCAACTTGTAATACTAAAGAAGCAGGTATTTTTTTTATAATTGCCATTTTCATGTTAGCATACCAATAATTGAGGATAAAAAATAAAACCCAATAAAAATATATCTATTTTATTTTTCTACTAGCCTAAAACAATTTTGTCATTTAATAGAAAATAACTAGATTGCCTTAAGGTTTTCTTAGGACTATTTAGATGAGAGAGTGATTCCATTGGTTTTTTTTGTGACTCCTTTCTGTTTTATGTCGTGCTGCCTTGAGGGTCCTTTGGTAATGAGATTTTGAATTGTAGAAGCACTATTAGGTATATAGCAATCATGTTTACTGCCTGTAACAAAAGTATACTTGTGAATAATAATAACAGGATAATAGTGTACGTTTTTTTTTAAATGACAGCTCCCTACTCGATATTAAGCTGGAGTGTGGACCATGAATGGATGTCACTGCTACTACAATTCAATAACACCTGCCACGATCCTACATTCCCACACCCACATCCACAAATCTTTTCATACGAGCTCTACGATTATAGGCTAGTTAGTACCTAATGGCAACCCAGCTTTCTCGAAGACATATAGTATTGTTTGTGTTTTTATTTATATTATGTTTTATGTAAGTAGATAGACATCTTTTGTGTATTCTATAGTAATTATACTAATTTCTGCACCTTAATATCAGCTCACATGCCATGGTTGTCTGCCAATGCCTCAAGCCAATAAACTCACCAATGTAATTTTAGTGCAGTAAAGAACAATTAAATAAGTTATTATTTTACATTCATGATCACGAAACACGTGTTTTAATAAAGTATTTTATTATGAATTTTATTGTTTAAAAAATGTTTTTCATTCTCATTTGCCCCATTTTCCATTTGTACATCAATCATTCGTTTGTTCATTATACATACGGATGTTAGTAATTCCCTGTTGACGTGAGCGTAGCCTTTGAGACTGACGACAGCTGGGTTCATTTCAATGGCCTGGATAAAGTGGTCGATCTGTAAAAAGGTTACATTTAGCTTTTTTTAGTAGAAAACGGAGGCGGTTCTAACCACAGGGCTGTATAATATATCTTCGTATATAATAAATACAAAACCTAAATTCAAGCCTATATTTATGAAGTACAGCCTATAAGTGGAATGCTTAACCGTTCTTTTTATCCTATACATAGTCTCCAAGCCTTCAAGAAAAGTATGAAAAATAACCTTTTGCCGTTTCAACTGAGGCAACTGCCAACTGAGTCGGTTTTACTCTATTTTTAACTGTCAACACTTTTGTTTGGACAATCAGATAAGTATATGATCACAAAGAATAATTAATTAAATGTCAAAGTAGGTATAGGCAGAGTTAACAGATAGCATTTTTCTACAATCAATTAAAATCTTTCTATATATGTCAAGTCATTGTATACATGTCAATACCGTTAGTTTATAATCTATTCATGATATATTATAATATATATATTTACTGTGACACGACATTTGACCTCGACCCGCCTGATGATAAGCACGAGGAGATCCAAGAGTGACGATGACTGAAACATCCGAGTTATACATGCATATCTACCTGAAACATCAGGTAGATATGCATGTATTGTTATATATGGATAGATTATAAAGTAACAGTATTTCTAAATATACGGTTGTCCTGTTTCTATGATACAAGCACTTTAGTAGCTTAGTATAGAAATGAAAAAAAAAATACCCGTATACAATATTCATATTACCTCCTTTTGTGTTGGTCTATCAACGTTTATTATGCCAATAGAAAGCAATGTATCTTGTACACCAGCTGCTACCTGTAATATTAGATATTATCTATCACTCTCTCTTGTTCTTCATTTCTTAAATAAACAAAATTATTAATTACAAGGCGACCTTCTCCAAAAAGCTGGGTTGCCTAGTGCCTGTAATCGTAGAGCTTGTATGATAAGAATTGCGGACGTGCGAGGGAGTGAAAAGAATAGCGGATGTGAGGAAAGCTAGAGAGTTGAGTTAGGATCGTGGCAAGTGTGTTCCATTGTCTTTGTCTATTCCTGTGGGAAAAAGGCGTGACAATTTGATTAATTTAATTGAATGACAAGATGAGAGAAGATTGTGTTCTTGGTGGTAGTTGTAGGTGAAAAAACTTCAAGTTTAAATATAAAAAATAGAAACTGTTTTTAAGACTTATTTATATTACAAAGTTTATGTTTCGTATACCTTTAATGTAGTTTGATGTGACGTATCAGCAAAGATGAAGAGAAGTGTAGAACAATAAGCTGTGTCAACGAAGAGTCCCATTTCTTTGAAGCTAAAACCGAATCCATGATCAACAATTTCTGATAAAGCTCCGTATACTGCAATCGTTATATTGGCAAACCTGTTTAATATTTGTAAAATATAATGTATAACCAGTGGCGTAGCGTGGCGGGGGCAAAGGGGGCCGCCCGCCCCTGTCGGCACATTTAGGGGGCGACTTAATTTAAAAAACTAAAATAAATCGTTAAAATTTGAACCTGAAATTCATATTTTTGTTGTACCTATGATTAAAATTCCTAAATTAGGGGGCGGCAAAAATTTTTTCCGCCCCGGGTGGCTGACTCCCACGCTACGCCATTGTGTATAAACTTTATACTATTTAAGATTACTATCCCCGACAAATACAAATGCGCTTGTATCGTGACGTCACACGACGGCATAGCGTCTATGTCTCTGTCTATATCGATTCTCTTAATATATTATGGCGTCGAATAAGCAGTAAAATTGCGTCGGACTTATGTTTGACATCTTCGTAACCAATTAGCGAATAACAAATCAATAGGTAAACTGCGTTGATTGGCCAATTGCGACCGAGGTAATGTTTTAAGAGAATCGGGCACTGGCATTGGCTAATAATATCAGCTAAACAATTACGTTACGTCACGAATAAGTCACGTTTTATTGGCGAATTAAATGATACGTTTATATTTATTTCATTCAAAACAATGACGTGTGTTCAATGAATCCTGCAACGGGCATCGCAGAAGGAATAAAAAGAATCTAGAAGCTAGGCTGCTTGTGTCTGCAAAGTCTGAAAGAAAACGACCAAGAGACCAGAATCGGATTATGAAGTCCACAACCTTATACCTAACTTATAACCACGCAGCAAAAAGTAGAGTGACGTGGAGGAATATCAACTAGGTTCTAGAAAGAGAGAAATTTGATATATATATTACAATGAATCCAACAAATTATCTTACATGAATAGGCAATAAGTGGAATAAGTTCTTGCATATGCATTGCCCAAACTTTGCAGTAGTTCAGAGAGATTCAGCCACAGATAACGATATCGGGATATTAATTTCGCTGAACATTCTAATTTTATATCCTGAAAATTAAAAGCAAATTAAAGTTATAAGCCAATGAATAAATAAATTGGTAACTTATTAGGTTTTAAAAGGTAATCCTGGATAGTTTAAAAACACAATATGATCCGATAGGTCAACAAATTTGTTTTTCTAAACGACAGGCGTGGACAAAACGTTTAGCGATTGGTTTGTTGCGCCTAAAGTCCCGGGTTCGATTCCCGGTCGGAGCAAATATTTGTTTCATAGCTTCTATTTGTAATATTTAATAATTATATTTATTATTGCAAATATTTGTTAATAAAGAGTGGTAGGTTATCAGGGTCTGGTTATCAAAGAGTGGTAGGCAGTGGTACCCATTCTGCCGATCCGGGGTAGTACCACCACTTACAAGTATACAGACCGTGAAGTGATTTGGTCATGTTTCGGGATCAGCTTGTAAGTTGCCGGTTCCAACTAGGCCGGCACAGTGGATGTGATTGCTACTCACAGTTATTGAATTGTAGTAGCAGTGACATTCATTCATTGACCACACTTCGGCTTAACATTAAGCGGGGTGCTGTCATATGTTAAGTCACAATAAAAATTAAAAAAAAAGTTAAATTAAAAAAACCACAATATGATCCGATAGGTCAACAAATTTGTTTGTCTGAACAATTGACAACATTAGATAAAATTGAGCAGTACTTTTTTGTCAAGATAAAATAAATAAAAAAGTAAGTTACCTGCCATACTTCCACCATAGAAGATTTGGAAGAAAATGAAGAATTATATAATTTAGACATAGAGATCATATGCCATACCAAATGTGTACATATACAGGTAGGAGTAAAATAATAAGCTATGAATGAAGAAAAAAAGTAATAAGAAACTTATACTCACCCTTGCGAAACTATCAGACAAACTCTGAGAAGCAATTTTAATAGCTTTACAATTAATATACCACAACGCACAATTCATATTAATCATAGTTATTATATGATAATAAGCCACAGTGTGCCTGAAAAGGAATCCATCCATAAGAGCACAAAGGCTCAACAAAAAGCAGACTGCAAGTAACAAACAACCAACACTGATTATAACAATCAGAGTCTTCAAATTGGGAAACTGTAAATTTTCTCCTGTCACCCTGTAGTAGCGTACCTATAAACATAATTTGGTATTAAATCATCATTAATTAAATTAATTAAAGTAGGTAGTTAAAGCCTCAACCACACAGACGCGTTATTATCGGTCGATAATACCGAATGCGTTATTGCGATATCTATTTTAGTACAATATGTATTAGGACGGCTACGAACTTACACACTGCTGCGATAATAACGACGCAATATAAGTAGGACGCATTATCGCAATAACGCATCCGGTATTATCGACCGATAATAACGCACCTGTAGAGGCTTAAATGTTCAGTCTGGAGATCGCGTATCGAGATCAGTTTGAAAGTTGTCGGTTCAACTACACCGACACAGCGACTTTTACTTGCAGTTACTTGCAAATGAAGTAGCAGTTGCTGTGACAGATTGTCAGCAGGCGTCAAAGGCTTATGACAACAATATACATAGCTGTTGTTATTCCCATTTCTATACTAAGCTACTAAACGTGCTTATACGAGTATCAGAGATATTGGGAGACAAAAGTACAAAAGATACATTGGTGCGTGATTTTCAAGCAGAAGACTCTTCTTTTGTAAGGCGTCAGTGGTACCACTGGATCATTGACGCGTTGACTTGGTCTTAAACCGAATTGCTCGCTTTTGGCCAAGTCACTTTTGAATCAAAATAGTTTATTTTAAGATACCTATTGTACATATTTGTTTATTTTGACGACAGGCGTGGCCGATAGATCATATTAAATATTCCAAATATTTGTTAATAAAAAAAAGAGGCGGATATTTTCTTCGGGTCTAGTTATCAAAGAGTAGTACCAAGTCTGCCGAACCGGGGTGGTACCCAGTGGCGTAGCGTGGCGGGGGCGGAGGGGGCACATTTAGGGGGCGGCAAAATTTATAATAACTAAAATAAATCGTTAAAATTTGAACCTGAAATTCATATTTTGTTGTACCTACGCCACTGGTGGTACCGTACCACCACTTACAAGTATACAGACCGTGAAGTGATTTAGTCGCTTTTCGGGATCAGCTTGTAAGTTGTCGGTTACAACTAAGCCGGCATAGTGGATGTGACTGCTACCTAAATTATTAAAATTGTAATAGCAGTGATATCCATTCACGGACCACACTCTAGCTTAACATCAATTTGGGTGCTGTCATATGTCGAGTCACAATAAAATAAAATAAAATAAGGTATTAAACGTAAGAGTGGTTTTAGATTTTAACGTATTGATTAAAAATTATTTATTACCTACTTCAAGAGCTTTAATAATTAGATTTCCAAAAGGTCTTTGCCCAGAAGTATCGAGTCGTTAGTAATAATTACATTTTCTTTCGGTTCTCTTGAAGCATCGATCTTTTATTTACATAAGTAACTCATACTACGATATATATGGAGACCCATTGGCATACATAATAAGTATGTGCTAACGAAAAAAAAGAATAAGAAAGTCTGGGGTAAAGAAATTCGAATTGGAATCTTTACAGGCAGAATATTCTATTGTTCCAAACTTTGGCTGGCAGAGAATGCTAATTTAGCATTAAGTCCGCCTGCGTGCATCATAGTACGAAAGTTATAAATAAATAAATAAATATTGGAGGAGAGTAAAAATAGAAGCTAAAAACCTTAGAATGATTTCCATATGTCTAGCACTTAGATTGATCTATACTTGTATGGTCTGAACCCTAGCATTTGTTGGTATCATTATTTGTGTCTGTATTTACTTTGTAAACAGTAAAATGGGTGAAATTGGCTATTGGCTAATTTATTTAATTTACATTTTATGAAGTCGATCGACGTATAACAGCACAGCTCACCGTCCAGTGTTAGTCTGCTATGACAGTTTAATAATTGCAAGTAGCAGACGATTAATTTTTCTACTTTTAAAATGATCGTAAATTGATCGCACAGGGGGATAGACAGAAACAATGGAGCGCCACTTGTCCTGACACAACTTCCTCGCTTCCCTCACATCCACAATTTTAACTTCATACAATCTCTACGGTTATGGGCACTAGGCAACTTAGATTTCTTAAGGATGTGTCCGATTTGGTCGGAGATTACCCTCCTGGGTCTGCCTCGTTTAATCCATCCATCCACATCATATTTCTAAATTTTGTTCCTCAATCTACTTTTCATGTGCCCAAACCATCGATGCATCCCTTTGTCAATCCCTAATGATACTGAATATTTATACTGAAATTGATGACATCAATTGATGGTATCAGGATCGTAGCAAGCGGCACTCCATTGTCTGTGCTTATTCCTGTGGGAAAATGCGTAATAATTTGATTGATTAATTGGTATCATTAGCCTGAAAACGTCCAGTGCTGCACATAGACCTCCCCTTAGAACGCCATTCAGAACGACAAGATGCCAGTTGCATCCACCGGTTGTTCGTGACTTTCACTATGTCGTCAGTCCACCTAGTGACTACAAATAAAAATATATAAAGTCTGTAAATTACCTGAAACTTTCCCCAATTAGTTTTGTAAATAGCAACTTGGTGTGCTACCCCCCAACCGACGAAAGGTATCCAAAAGTGTGGCACAAGGAATACCACAAACAATATAGCGTAGATGTACTCGTCAAACCGCTTTATGGACCCTGGGGTTCAATAATTTGTTATGCATTAATAACGGCTATCGAGGCCGACTCAGAAATGTGTTCACCGATTAAATCAGAGACATCCTTAAGAAAGCTAAGTTGCCTAGTGCATATAACAATAGTGCTTGTATAAAGGAAGCGAGAGTTGTGTCAGGAGCGTGGCAAGTGGCGCTCAACTGTCTCTGCCTATCCCTGTCGGGAAAAGGCGTGACAATTTGATTGATTAATTATAATCACACAGGGAAACTGAATGTAAGACGACCTAGCTAGTTGACAATGATGTTTGCAAAATAAATGTTTTTCTGCTATTTAAATAAATAAATGCAATGTAGTGCTCGTGGGAATGAGAAGTAACGAATATTTGTAGAGTAAAGATTGCTGATAGAATAAAGTTGTGCGTGAAAGATGAGATTTAAATGAAGTATTTTGTAATCTTTAAGAGTGGTAGGCAGTGGTACCCAGTCTGCCGATCCGGGGTAATAATAATACGGTGTATACTTACAAGTATACAAACCGTGATGTGATTTGGTCGCGTTTCGGGATCAGCTTGTAAGTTGCCTGTTCCAACTAGGCCGGCATAGTTGATGTGATTGCTACTTACAGTTATTGAATTGCAGTAGCATTCATGGACTTCACATCGAGTTATTTGTGTCGAGTCACAATAAAAAAATAAAAAAGTAACAAGGATTGAGGATTGAGTTGGTTTAACGGAGCAATCAAACAAAAGAGACGACACAAAAGATTGTTCCAAGATTAAAGGGAAATAATAATATAAGCAAGTTTGACACTGGTAACGATATTGTTACATATTCCTAAGACTCAAACTTACCTAGAATCGTGATCCTTTCATATCCAACGACTAACACCACGACAGTAGCAGCTATGTAAAAGCATATAGCATAGATTGTCGCACTTGATTTCCAACTAAATGTCATTGTACCTGGTGGACGAAAACGATTCATTAATATTTACTGTTGTGGTCCAGAATAGTCAGGCAGTGGCTTTGGTATCTAACATCTAGCAGGACGTCTTGCTTCGACTTCTTGTTCGCGGTCTTAACCCATTACAGCATAACGTCCGATAAATCGGACGCAAGAAAATTGTGAAAATTGTATAGAAATAATAAAACAAATTAGTAGTTTATGTTCCTGAACGAAAATACAATATTTTTTTGCATTATTAACCCTGTTTGTAACCGTTGATTATTATAAAACACTTGTCATCTATCAATCTTGAAAATGGCAGGATACGGCCAGAAACTGCTAAGATTTGGATTCAAAAATTGGGCTTTGTGTGCCAGCAAAAGAAAAGAAAGATTTTGGGTTAGGTGGGGATGTAGTTCTCAACCTTATCAAGCTAGTAAAATTGCCACCCAAAAGCGGCATAAAAATATATTTTTGTCATTGATGAGACATCTACGAGAGTTGGGCTTTTATGCATACGGGCCAATCGCGTTGAAAATTGCCCGCTAAAAGACATCACTCAGTTCAAGCGAGAAGAACGTGGCCACAGCGATTACAGAGTGTCCGACGATGTATTCGTGTGTCGCTGGAAGGACAACAATGTAGTCACTGTTGCCACCAACTTCGAAAATTGGGCTTTGACATCTGACACGCGTTGGTCGAATGGAAAGAAAGCGAAAATTGCCAGCTACAACAAGCATATGGGCGGTGTTGACAAGTGCGATCAAGCTGTCGCCAATCTACGCACAAGGTTGCGTATTAGAAAATGGTGGTGGCCGATATTTGCCTACTTTTTAGATGTTTCGGTGGTGAACAGCTGGTTACTTGCAAGAAAAAATGGTTGCAATAATGAGACGTCATCTTTGTTTGCATTTAGGAGGTATTTGGCTCGAAGCTTGCTTACCACCCATGGAACTCTACCAAGGCCAAAAACCAGCTAAACCACTGTCCACCACACGGTATGATGGCAAAGAGCATTGGATTGTACCCATCAATCCAATGCTCTGCCGCTGTGCTAGTCAATGTGGAGGGAAATCTAAGTTCAAGTGCCACAAATGTGATGTGGGCCTACATCCTAAATGTTTTGTGGACTTTTATTTGTCTACTATTGTAATAAAAAAAGAGAAAACACAAGTTTTATTCATTTCATTTTATACCATACCAACATAACATAAGGTTCCCTGATGTATAACGTCCGATATATCGGACGGGTCATTGAATGGTAACTATGTATATATGCAGAATTTTTATTGATTGAACTTTTTATATGACCCCTAATAAGCCCATATATTACAAGAAAACCTTAATAATTACTGTAACAAACTTTATGCTGTAATGGGTTAATTGTTGAATGGTCCGTCTGGCGACACACGACGTCTATGTCTCTCACTTAAGTAAATTTCAAGCGAATTTCTAACCCTGTCGTTTGTGTGACCTTGCGTTTGTATATCAGACCGACTGTCGAGGTCCACGCTTTGCATGCTTAAAGAAACTATGCCGTTGGTCGGCATAGTTTTAGACCTCCCCTTGCTTAGCATCGGGAATGTCGAGGTAAGATGTTGAGTCACGATGTAAAATAGAAATATTAACACAATAACTAATAATAACTACATGTCCGCACACCCGTCCATCCATGACATCCATGAGCAGAAGCGACTGCTGCAACAGATAAAAGTCTGCACTTTCAAGCTGAACTCGAACGTTACCTTTCTTCAACTTCACTGTCTTAGCACTTAAGAGTAAAAGTAGTTGGTGGTACATTAACGATGAAGTACCAATATCTCCAATCTAACAAAACTATTGAACATTTATTTAATTTTACCTGTAATGAGAACTTGATTTTTTTAACTTTAAAAGCGCTAATATCTAAAAATCGTTAAGAGGTAGTTAGGATGTTAGTTAGGAGGTATTAGTATCTACTTTATCATGGAGCTGGATCGTCTGACTCTAAATTTATGAAAGATTATTACCAGGACGCGATCTAGTTATGGGCATAACAGCAAGTGCTCTGAATAAAACGAGCAATAGTTTATGATCCCTGTAGAATTGATCGTGCACTTCACAGGTATCCCCATCTTGTGATGATAACATATCCCGGGCTTCTTGTTCCTGGCGAGGAGACAATTACTAAATTTGAGTTTGTATGAATTGTTGCACTAGCCCCGGGCGACAGTTCCAGGGGGCGCCAAAATCATAATATTATGTTATGTTTGAATATATGTTGAATATTCTTTCAAGTACTAAAAAGATGCTTCACAAACACACAGGCGACAGGCGTGGACGAACGGTTTAGCGACTGGTTTGTTGCGCGTAAAGTCCCGGGTTCGATCCCCGGTCGGAGCAAATATTTGTTTCATAGCTTTTATTTGTAATATTTAATAGTATTAAATATTGCAAATATTTGTTAATAAAAAAAAAGAGATGGATATTTGCTTCGGGTCTGGTTATCAAAGAGTGGTAGGCAGTGGTACCCAGTCTGACGATCCGGGGTAGTACCACCACTTACAAGTATACAGACCGTGAAGTGATTTGGTCACGTTTCGGGATCAGCTTGTAAGTTGCCGGTTCCATCTAGGCCGGCATAGTGGATGTGATTGCTGCTCACAGTTATTGAATTGTAGTAGCAGTGACATTCATTCATGGACCACACTTTGGCTTAACATCAAGCGAGGTGCTGTCATATGTCGAGTCACAATAAAAAATAAAAAATAAAAAAATAAAAAAAAAATAAAGCGCCTAGCATACGGAAACCAGGTTGGCTCACCATCGACTTGTAAGAAAAAGGCGTTACACCACATGGGAACTTTATATATTTGTGAGTTTTTAGGTAATTTATCTTAAGCGCTGGAGAGATACTATCAAGTATCTGTATTGAGAAAATGTATTTGTTTCGCCAATGTGCTTGTTATTTAGAAAAGTAGGTACTATCGGTAAATCAGTAGAATATCAGTTTAAGGGCATTAGTAAGGATCCCTAATCTTTTCTCGCAATAAATATAGCCTATGTCACTCAGGGTGAATGTAGCTTTCCAATGGTGAAAGAATTTTTAAAATCGGCACAGTTGTTTTTGAGTTTATTCATTACAAACATACACACACGCAAAAATACAAATCTTTTTTTTAATAATATTAGTATAGAAGACAAGTAGCAGTCGTATCCGGCCTTGTAGATACAATCTGTTTCAATTTTTATTTCCTTCAGATACACTATTTAAGGTACTTTCGAAACTCGTGGCATAGCCGCGAGACACTGTGAATAATTTAAATCAATCAAACGAAATGACACGCTTCATCAGCCATTTCTTTAAAAAAAAAACTTGGGTGTTTGGCGGGCAACTGCAAGTGACAGGTCGTGCCCTTTGAAATTACTTGTAAAACTTTTTTTCTTCAAATATTAATGTTCAATAATGGTGGATTTATTATTAATTAAGTTAATTATTTCATGAACCTTTCAAAACCCCGTCAGAAGACTTTTAGTAGTTTTTTCACTGCTTTACTAAAAACGCCGTCATCATCTTTATCCTATCTTCAACTAAGCCAGAAGACTAAGTCTACTACTGAACATAGGCCTTCCCTCTCTTGATAACTCTTCAATCATGTCTTCAGTGAATCATTCATTCCACTGAAGTCATAACACATCCACTGGAAGGTCCAATAGTGGCGACGACTGAAAAAACCGTCTTATCATACAGTAGCCTCAGTCGCCGGCATAGTGTTGGCGACTGAGTTTACTAGACTAGAAATGCCACTATTGACAACTTGTGGTGCTTATTTGAACTGTGTAAACTGCCTGAAACTGTCTGAAAAATGAGTATAGCCACTTTTCATTATCCTAACAGTGCTTCTATTCATTGTACATCCACAATTCTCAATACTTTTAAATGTTTATAATGGGTGTTTTCCGACCAAATCGGACACGTCCCCAAGAAAGTTGCCTAGTGCCCATAACCCGCTTGTATGAAGAGAATTAAGGAAAGCTTATGTGCTTCGTAGAGCACTATTTTGTTATATCAAGGTTCTAGATTTGTTCTCTAGATTTAGCACCCCGAGCCCCAAAATACAAGTAGAATGAAAGAAATCAGAACTACCCCAAAACGTTCCAGCAAAAAACACAATTTGACTGCACTATGTTGATAATAATATCGGTTATCGTTTGATGATCAGGCAGGAACTAGAGGCCCTGTCGATTGCAGGGTTCTGAGCACCCAGAGTGTCCAGTAGAAAAGAGTGCTAACTGAAAATTCATTGATTAAAAATAGAATTTACTTACATAATCCCTCTGAGTTTTCTCATAAACATTAATAGGTTGTTTAACTTGTTTCATATCATTCCTTAAAAGCGAATTATTTAACGCCTCTTCAAACATATAGTCAGGTATCATTGTTTTAAAACTACCGTCTCTGTGGTATGTTGAATGAGAAATGGTTATTGTGAACTCAAAGGACGTTATCGAGTAAGTACACAAGGTGTGAGTGTTTATTAAATTTTAAACTTAATGATGGTGTTGTCTTGCATACCAATGTCACGGCCTTTGTTGGTTTATGATTAATAGCTTTTTCTTGCTTCCTAAAGGTTAACCTTAGAGTTAGAGTATACATCAAACATATAAAAATTATGTATACGGCTAATGTATACTCTAACAAGTTAACCTTTAGGAATTATTTAACAATCGAGGTTAGTGTTTTGTAGACATTCAAGGCGACCGTGACTGTCACGCAAACTGAGTAAACGGGTTCGAAACCACTACCTGGTGCCAATGTATCTTTGATATGTACTTTGGTTATGCTGTTTCTATGATAGAATCCTGATATAGATATTTGGATGGAAAAAAAGAAATAAAATTCTATCTATTAAACAAGTATATGTTTTCGTATATCTCGACTTCTTAATAACAAGTAAGGAATCCAAAATACGGCTCTCAGATGGTACCCAAGCGAAAGTCCAAGAGTGCTTACGTTCGCCTCAGTCGCTGTCACTAGCTGTTTGATTTCGAAACTCGACTAAGTCGCTTCCGTTTACATCTACCTATACTAGTCGGCAGACAGGGCAACTGCAGACTGCCCACTCATTGATTTACATAAGAGAGTGTACGAATACAATACGCTTTGAACTGGCAAACCACGTCTAACTGACGCACTTGAATCCAAAGCACGACCTACAACCGTTAGAGCACAACTACTCACATGTATTCTGTCTCCCACAGTGACAAAATTTTCTATCTCTTTCCTTAAATTTCTCGTTAATGAAATCGAAGATGCAACTGTGGGTGTAACTTTACGTCTAATGGGGGTATAGGTTCCACATTTTGTAGTGAACAATAAAGCGCATTTCGTATCCTCTCCTTTTGTTTTTATCTAAGTGCCCTCCTAGTTATTTTTCTAAATCCTAGATTTTAAAAAGTACATTGTCGCACACTCTGAAGGACGCATTAGTAATCACGGTTAAGGTAATGTGAATTATTGAGAATAAGAACACGAACTTGAAGTTTGACCTTCTCTTATAAAGTGTTTTTTTCTCCAAAAGCCTTACGAAATACTCTGTCTAAGAGGGTTGATTTAATAAATTGAGTCTCTAACTTCATTTACCTCTGAAGATCGTTGCTATATCCACTTATATTTAAAAGTAAAAGTCCTTTGCGATATTGCTCATCTAAACAGCATTTTTATTGTTGTGACTCGACATATGACAGCACCCCGCCTGATGTGTTTTTTTTTCCACTTTATTAGTTTATTTAAATATGTGAATGCAAATATTTTTAACTATACTACTATACTTTACCTTTTTATAAGACCTTTTTTTTTCTATTTTTATCCTCTGTTATTCATGTTTTTCAGAGTCATGTGTTTCTAGAGTACAGAGCTACACAGGCAGCTGGCCGTAGCGGGGAGCCAGTCTAATTCCCCGCATACAATGAAGAGGTTGTGCAAACGCTCCGCTCGTATTGTGCGCTTCGTTCATATTTGACAACACATTGCGTTAAGCTTTGGTGATGAAGAATTAAGAGTCCGAATGGTCTTGATATAAAACTTGATATAAACCCCGCCTGATGTTAAACTTGAGTGGAATAATGCTGTAGTGAATGGAGGTAACTACTAAAATAACTGTAAGTAGCAGTCACAACCACTATGCCGGTCTAGTTGGAACCGGCAACTTACAAGCTAAACCCAAAACTTCACGGTCTGTTTACTTGTAAGTGGCGGTACTAGGGGCCTTCACTTCTTCATTGCCATAGAGCCTCCACTAATCTAAATCTGGTTTTGGCCCTGGTGTAAAACAGAATGACAGCTTTACTGAGCTTTTAACTGTTTCTGCCTTTACCTAGAACAGCTCCCATCCGCGAAACAGCTGAGTAATAGGAGAATTTATCGTTTAACCAGCTCGTAGTAGTCTTCTATTATTTTTTTATTATGACGTCTGACCTCGACCTGTCTTTTGATAAGCAAGAGGAGGTCCAAGAGTGACGATGACTAAAAAAACCGAGTCAGTTCACGGCTTTTTTTTTACGCTTGAAGGATCCAAGGTTATCTGATGAAGAGAACACATGGGCTAGTATTCCTTTTGTCGATTGTTCTACAAAGAAAAGACGCACTGAAGTCTTTTTTTTTACTTTTTAGTTCGACTGCTGATTCGGTTGACAGAATGCGGATGCTTTTTCCGACCTGCGCAAGTATCACGGGTGTAAAAAAAGAGGTATGAACCATAGAGATATATGTTATCATATATCTCTATGGTATGAACAAGGTTAAAGTGCTCCTCCACAAAGTCGCCATGTCTCTGCGAAGTTGCAGGGGCTCCAGAGTTCGTGTAACCTCTGCATTACCTTTAATTCGGAGATTGAGAAGATACTTGGCACGTCGGGGTTTTCATTTGTGGGACGCGAAATTTAAGATCTTCCGCCGCACACTATCATGTATACTTGGCAAATAAATAAAATCGCTGACATTCAAGCTGCGCAGTTATGCACTAGTTTTGTTATGTACTTACTTTTTGTTCGTGGAAGTTGTATAAATCTAAAAAAAATGGTTCTGCATAAACCTTTTTTTAGATTCAGATAGGATGAGTGAAGCAAGATTGACGAAAAAACTTTATAAATCTGTGAATGGATGTATTAATGGAGGAGGGTGTTCCTCAAGAAAGCTGGGGGGTTGCCTAGTGCCCATAACCAAAGAGCTTGTATGAAGAGAATGTGGATGTGAGGAAAGCGAGTTGTTTCAGAAGCGTGGAAAGTGACGCTCCATTGTTTCTGCCTATCCCTGTGGGAAAAGGCGTGACAATTTAAACGATGATATACATTTTAAAATATTTGTAATTATATCCATGACTGTACTGTAATATGTGGGGACAGAATAATTAAGAATAAAACACCGAATTGTGATGTAATATATATAATACAAAATTATCACAGCTTACTATAATGTTAACATGTATATACCTATGATTAAACACTTAAAAATAAATATATCAGTTCATTGAATAAACTAATAACAGAATTGACAATTTAAATGTATTTTATTTATTAATTACTATCGTATTAAGTCGAATTAATACGATAAGCACCAGGTTCAAATCCCGTTCGCAGTTGATTGATGTGCATGCATAATGTTTTTTTAATAAATATTAATTTAAACAATTTAAGTACTTCTGTAAATAATACTTAAAAAAATACATCTTGCCTCCTTACCTACAGGTATAGGCAGATCTCAGATCAGTCCGATATAGGAGATAAACCATGAGGGCGTAACCCGGTCGCCTCAATATGAAGCTATGAAACAAATCTTTGCTCCGACCGGGAATCAAACCCGGGACTACGCGTAACGAACTAGTGTGCTAAACAATGCGCCACGACAGCCGTGGAAAGTGGCGCTCTGTTGTCTCTGCCTATCCCTGTGGGAATATAAATGATGCATAAACTCTTACTTGTTATTTTACATTTACTTAATTCAAATAAAATATTTAAAATATGTATTTATATTTCACAATTGTTTTCACTTAATTTTATAAGTAATTTAATTCCTAACAATCCATTTTTTAGATTAACTGTAGATTAATAGAGCACAGAACTTCTAAATGATATACATATATAAATGGTGGTATTCAAAGAAACACGCGATTATAGCTTTTATCTTTTTTTTGTAATTGTGACTCGACATATCACAGCACCCCGCTTGATGTTAAGCCGAAGTGTGGTCCATGAATGAATGACACTGCTACTACAATTCAATAACTGTGAGTAGCAATCACATCCATTATGCTGGCCTAGATGGAACCGGCAACTTACAAGCTGATCCCGAAACGTGACCAAATCACTTCACGGTCTGTATACTTGTAAGTGGTGGTACTACCCCAGATCGGCTGACTTTTAATACTGCTTAATTAAAATATACATTTTTACATTCGTAATTTAGAAGGTTGTCACTAGATTTGATGATCATTTGACAACCTAATCTGACACAATAACAAATGACAATACTTTAAAAAAGGATGACGGAACCATTATGCCGCTACTCTTACTACCACGTGACTTTTAATTAAGCAGTATTAAAAGTCAACCACAATTACAAGTGGTTGTATTTGCAAAAAAAGTAGTGCCAACCTTTGAAATAAATTTTAAGATTTGAAAAGTGTTGCTTCGTGTTCTCTCCAAGACTCCTTCCGAAGTTTTATTAAAGGCTTTCCGCCGCTTTACTAAAACCTCATCAACCTCACTATCATCTTTATCTTGTGATAAATCACTCGCGTGGTTCATCTTCATATTTACTTGACAATGTTTTCTAACATTGAACCATATATTTTTACTTTGACACTAGCAAGTTAAATACCAAAACAAGAAGAAAAAAGAAGAAATCTGAGGCGGGAACCTCCAATTTGACAAGGCGGGTTTTTTTAAGTTAAAAATTTAATTTTAATTGTATTACGTTGTGTTTTTTAGATTTTCTCTCCCAAAATGGGCAAGGGGAGAGTTTAAAAAACTAAAAAGAAAATGAGGATACATCGGACGTGGAAGAAATGTCCACAAATAATGCATCATCTGAATCAGAAACAGACACCGACAACAACATCGCTGAAAAGGATATACCTACATATAAACCTTTTTTGGATAAATAGTTACACTCGCACATACCCTGAAGATAGGGGAAATTTTGAGTATGTAGTTTTTTACGTAAGTATTGATAGTAAAACAAAACATTTAAAACATAATATCAGTCCGCAGATTTTTACGGAGAGTCAAAGAGAATAATATAGTAACGTTTGTACCAACTAAAACCGTCTCTACTAAACTATTAAGTTATTTAAAATGAGCTACAATAATATTCCTTGCAGTTCTTTATCTTGTTTCTTGGATTGCCGAGCTAGGGGGGCTAGGGTGATGGGGCTCGCAGGCGGCAGCGCACGTCACGTGGTAACGTGTGCCGTTTAATCTCGTGTGCAACTCACTCTGGAGTCCTATATCTGTCTCGTAGCCCTGGTGTTAGTTGCTAACATCCCCAACGTTGCGGGCTCCATGGAGGGTGGGGAGCAAGATGTACAAAATACACGATACCATAGTATGGAAAAATATATAAAAAAGAAAAAAAACACAGCAATAACTGGACCCTCGGGTTCGGTTGCCCAAGCACCAAAAAAGGCAGGTCCGAAAGGCCCAACCAGCTTCACCACAACCAGTCAGGCCAAGGCAGAACAGCACCGACCAAGCGCGCCCGCGTAGGAAGAAGCTCAGTAAGAGACAGCAGGACAGACAGCGCGCCTGCGACCACGGGTCCAATGAAGAGAGTCAGGTTAAACGACTCCTCTTCACCCAGGGTGAAGCCCAAGAGGGCAAGACCACCCCCAACACAAGAGGCAACCTATGCCAGTATGATTAAATCAATTGGCGTAGCCCTCACCACATCACCGCAGCGTGACATGACAGAAGCTTAGGCCATGGTGGTGAAAACATCGGAACAGGGGCAGGAACCTTCTCGTGGGATTTAAACATAAATATCTTAACAGCGCTCGACGTAAACATTCTGTGTTTCAGGCAGAAAGTGTTGGTATTCTGCAAGCAGCACTTGCAATAGCGAGAAGGGGGATTGCCAACCAAAAGAACAAGGTCCTCTCTGATAGCAAAGCGGTGCTTTTGGATCTGGAAAGCAACTGCAAAAACTCAGCTCTGCTCTATGAATGCCACCAGATCACTCCGCTGGCCAGGAGGGGATCGTCCTGCCAACCAATGGGATCGGGACCTATTATGCCCCTGCCACTCCAGTTCCTGCGCAGCTGGCTGCGCCAAAGAACAGGTAACCTGCACGAGAACGCATGGTCACATACAATGGAATGCAGACAGTCCAGGGAAGTTCTTCCTCATATTGACAGACGCTTGACTGGACGACTGCTGGACCTTAGCAGAGCCAAGCTCCGCACTATGGTGGGTGTTATAACGGGGCATTGCGGTTTTAATAAGCACCTGTACAACCTCAGCATATCGGACAGCCCCCTCTGTAGGGGATGCCTGAATGAGGAGGAGACAGCTGCACATGTGCTCTTGAGTTGCAGGAGTACAGGAGTAGCCGAAGCAAGACAGAGGTTCCTTGGCAATACAAGGACGCTTCCGGAGGTCTGCAGGAACGAGAAGGGTCTCCTGGCCTTCCTGGAGGAGATCGGGTGGCTCCACTGAAAGAGAACCGTTGAAGAACGCACAAAGAAATCGAAGAGGACTTCAAGTGCGGAAACGAGCCCGCAAATAACTATAACTACCTCTCAAGAAGCCATCTGTTGCCACTGCAAAGGCAATCACATTGCAATATCGTCAACATGCCCAATTAAAAAAGAAAAAATAATGAGAACCAAAAGAAGGCAGACTTACTATATCAATAATTATGTGGAGGTCTGTATAGATAGGCGGACTTGCTCCCACCACAGTCGTTCAGAGCTGATCCTTACACTCGGCCGATACAAAGAGTAGCACAACAGTCAGCAATCAGCAAACTTTCCTAGGCAAGGCAAGAGCAAGAGCAGCAAACTTATACATTACGTAACTTTTTTTTTTCAGATATAAAATAATCAGAAAAAGAGATGAAGGTGGAAAATTAGGAGAATATTTCCCCACGCCTGCATACTTGACAATACAAGGGGTCTTGTAATGTACTAAAGTTACGAATCACAGTTTATAAACGCGGAAAACAGCTAGTATTATACAAGTAATTGTGATATGCAAATAAAAAAAAATAGGGATGGTGTAACAAATAAAAACTGTATAGAATTACGAATTAATCAATGTGTTTTTATTTCAAAACCTAGTCTATTATATTTTTATTGTAGCTTGATGTTAAGCTGGTGCGGTCCATGCGACTCCTACTACAGTTAAATAACTGCAAGTAGCAGTAGATGGAACTGACTCAAATGAATCTTGGCATCCTGAACAGGGTGCGGTAGTTCTTCGCGCCAGGAATCCGCCTGCTACTATACAAGGCTAAGATTCGCTCTTGCGCGGGGTACTGTTTGCACCTTTAGGACGGCTCTACCAAGTACCTTCTCAATGCTCTAGATTCATTGCAGCGCCGAGCTGTCCGAATTATTGGTGATACGAACTCTGGAGTTCCTACAACTTCGTAGAGACATGGCGGCTTTGTGCTTCGGTCTATACGTCTATACCTCGTCTTTTCACGTAATAATAGGTCGTGGGAAGCATCCGCATTTTGTCGACCGAATCGGCAGTCGAACTAAAAGGTTCGGTGCGTCGTTTCTTTGTAGAACATTTGATAAGTGGAATGCTTTACCAGTCGTCAGCACGGGGCGGTGAGCATCAGGCGGGTCAATGTCAGATGTCGATCACAATAAACAAAAAAAGAGAGGATATATAAGAAATAATATACAATCTAACAAAATATTGACGACAGGCGTGGACGAACGGTTAGCGAGTAAAGTCCCGGGTTCGACTCCCGGTCGGAGCAAATATTTGTTTGTAATATTTATTAATTATATTTTTTTTATTGACTCGACATATGACAGCACCCTGCTTGATCTTAAGCCTAAGTGTGGTCCATGAATGAACCACATTAATTGTTATTATTATTGCAAATATTTGTTAATAAAAAACAGAGTCAGATATTAGCTTCGGGTCTGGTTATCAAAGAGTGGTAGGCAGTGGTACAATAGGCTTCGTTTTGACAGATAAACTCCATTAATGAGCTTCAAATTGAAATTGTGACCGCGCAACACACTAAGAATCGATGTTCAAGCCACTGAAACTCATTGTCCGAATGAATAATAGTTGTTTCAAACACTAACGTCGGCCGCGTAACTTTTTGACAAATGGGAATGAATTTCATTGTCATTACCGTTGAAGTTACGCGGTCAGCCCCCAGTGTGGGTATCACGGGTTTAAAACGACGACTAATATATTAATTTGCTTTAAGCTTAGCTAGTTGTTCCATGATTTCCTTGTCCGCGTCAGTTGTTGATGCTCCAATCTTACCACGAGTCACAGATGGGGCACCTGCCATCTGTAAAAAAATATTTTAATTGAGTTAAAAATATCATTAAAATTACCTATGTCATGATGGTATGAAGAGATAATTTTAATTTTTTATTTTATTTATTTACATTTCTATACTAAGTTACTAAAGTGATTGTATCATAGATACAGGACAACCAAAGTACGTATATCAAAAATACATTGGTACCGGAAGGTAGTCTCGAACCCGTGCTCTTGGTTTGTGTAACCATTGCACTGCCACTACACCATGGTCGCCTTAAAATGGTGGTGGTTTACTTCTTATTGTTTTTTTGTTACCGGAGACAGCCTCAAAAAGCTAGGTTGCCTAGTGGCCATAAGTTTCGAGCTTGTATAAGGAGAATTGTGGATGTGAAGGACGCGAGGGAGTTGTGTCAGAATCGTGGCAAGTGGCGCTCAATTGTCTCTGCCTATCCCTGTCGGAAAAAGGCGTGACACTTTAATTGATTGATTGTGATTGGCCAGAAATGACGAACACATGAAACGAGATATGAAAAGCACAAAGGTGCATTCGATCTTTGGTCTCAAAACTCTAAAAGGTACTTACGGCTGACCTTAAAAGATCGCTATTTGAGAGATCTATAGAATAGATGGAGTACAATAGTAGGAAATAAACTAACCTTTCCACTGATTTCAATGCCAATTTCATCTAATACTTGGTTAACAATGCCCTCAGTTTCTTCTTCATCACCTGATTCACACATTATGTCATCCAATGTGTCATTGACTGAAATAAAATATCAAGTAATAGTTAGATTATATTTTAAAATATAAATTTCTACAAAAATCTTAGCTGGTAAGGTATGGCGATCTGTGGTAGAACCACTACTTTCAAGTTTACAGACCGTGAAGTAACTCAGTTTCGATTTAGGATACTGTAGTAGTAGTTGATCTGATTTATTAAATTAGGATACTGTAGTAATAGTTGTCTTCATTTATTACATTAGGATACTGTAGTAGTAGTTGTCTTCATTTATTAAATTAGGATATTAAATGCACTACAAGTGACAGTGGCAGACATACACTAAAACGTTTTTTTTTCAGTCGTTGGCGCCTGACAGACAAATTGAGGTCCGATGTCAAGTTAAAAAAAAAACAGTAGGCAGAGTTAAGCTCCTAACACACCGCTGCGTTTTTACTTGCGTTCTGAACGCATGCGTTCTTGCGTTTGCGATTGCGTTACGATTCCTTGCACACCGCTGCGTTTGGATCGTGCGTTTCGAGACAGCGTTGCCATATGCCGAATATTTTTTCTCGTACCATGGTTGGCATTTATCTCGTGCTAATAGTAGGACAAATGACATCATTAATTGAATGGGGGACTTGGGCTTAATTGTGTTAACAGTTGCATATACATTTTAAAATAGTTTGATGTACGAAGATTACAATGCAATTGGAATTTATCCTTTATTTTGCATAGTTTAGGTGTGCAAAATCATCAAACTATAATTATGATAGTTCAAAGTAGAACAAATGTGGCGTGGATTGACAGATAATACAAAATCCATATCTCATTTTACAAATAACTCAATTGCACTGCAATTAAAAGCAAAATTGTTATTAGTTTTATCAATACAAGTATCGAAACTACCATTTATATATTTTTTCATCATAGGACATTACAACCACCACTTACAAGTATACAGACCGTAAAGTGATTTAGTCGCGTTTCGGAATCAGCTTTTAAGTTGCCGGTTCCAACTAGGCCGGCATAGTGGATGTAATCGCAACTCACGGTTATTGAATTGTAGTAGCAGTGGCATCCATTCATGGACCACACTCCAGCTTAACATCAAGCGGGGTACTATGTCGACACAATAAAAAAAATTCGCTATAGAGAGTACTGCGTCATGGCCATACTGTACAGTATATACCGGACTTTTGGCGAAAAATATAAAATACCGGCAGTTTAATTTTTTTATAAGTTTTTAGGTGTTAAAACAACATTTCATGAGTTTCGTTATTGCTAGTATTTTAATAAAAATATTCTAGATTAGCATATAACATTATGTATTGTAACATAAAGTCATTTATATGTTACTGAATATTGCTTTGGCTCAAAGACAAAAAAACCTCCTACTAGAACAAGATTGAGAAACTAAATGTTCGAGATAAATGACAACTCTGGTACGAGAAAAAATATTCGGCGTCTGGCAACCCTGCGTCCCAATACTTAAAGTAAGGTACCCCCCCCCCCCTCACCTCGGAATACCAGAGAACGCAAAAACGCATGCGTTCTACTTGTTTTGCTGCGTTCTAATCGCAGCGGTGTGTAACTTCATAGCCGTCCCAGTACATTTTGTACTAAAAAGGTAGATCGCAAAAACGCATGCGTTCAGAACGCAAGTAAAAACGCAGCGGTGTGGGGAAAGCTTTAATACTCAATCCTATATCTTACAACTAATAATATTATTCTAATTGGCGAGCTTAATGCTAAAAAGAATCTTCTATCAACTAACTTTTTTTTTTTTTATTGTGACTCGACATATGACAGCACCCCGCTTGATGTTAAGCCAAAGTGTGGTCCATGAATGAATGTCACTGCTACTACAATTCAATAACTGTGAGTAGCAATCACATCCACTATGCCGGCCTAGTTGGAACCGGCAACTTACAAGCTGATTCCGAAACGTGACCAAATCACTTCACGGTCTGTATACTTGTAAGTGGTGGTACTACCCCGGATCGGCAGACTGGGTACCACTGCCTACCACTCTTTGATAACCAGACCCGAAGCAAATATCCATCTCTTTTTTTTTTTATTAACATATATTTGCAATATTTAATACTATTAAATATTACAAATAAAAGCTAAAACTTTATATACTATACTATTAACATATACGAAAAATATAATTAAAAAAAAGTAATATGTGTTGACTATTAAATGGCCCTATATTTTGTTGTCCTAATTTTAAATAATTTAAAAAAAAAACTCACTCATTTCATCAGTCATATCCATTTTAGCATTCGCTTGTTTGAATGCATCTATATTTTTGGCAATTTGTTGTGGATTCATAACAGTGTTCATATTCTTCATTGTTTTTGCCGTTGTGCCCATTGCGTTGGCAATTGCTATGTTTGCGCCCATTGTCTTGTTTTGCAGTTGAATATTTGATATCTGTTCATTAAATTAGGGAATTAAATAATTTTACTGCATCCATGGATTCTCTGTGCGGGTACAGGGTCCATTACATGCCAGGTGGGAAAGCAGAGGCATTTCAGATTTGTGTCCGGAAAGGTTTAAAGCTTCTACCACATGTACTCCCCCCTTACTCTCCCCTCTACCCAACCAAATATTGTAGGACCGAAACCAATTCCGCCTTAGATATTTGATCTATAAATGTACTTACAACTAACCTTGGGAGGCCAATGTTCTTAAAATTAAAAAATGATGCAAGGTCTTATATCGCTTCTACATTGTTTCAGGTAGAAAATAGATCAAAAATCACATTTTGGGCAACCGACTGTGGTGTAGTGGCAATGCAATGGTTACGCAAACTGAGAGCACGGGTTCAAAACCACTTGCCAGTACCAATGTATCTTTGATATATGTACTTTGGTTGTCCTGTTTCTATGATACAAGCACTTTAGTAGCTTAGTTTAGAAATGTATAATAATAATAAAAAACAAAGTACAAAGATACATTGGTACTGGAAAGTGGTTTAGAACCAGCGACTATCGGTTTTCACAACCATTTCACATTTCCCTACCACTACACCATGCTGGGGTAAGTACATTTGTATACTTTTCAGTTTAAATCCGGACCTAATCATAATCATTAGCGAGAAGGCGTCCACTGCTGAACATAGGCCTCCCCCTTAGAACGCCATTCTGAACGGCAAGATGCCAGTTACATCCACCGATTACGCGTGACTATCACTATGTCGTCAGGACATAGTGATAGTCACATTAAAATAAAATAAAATAATGTAGATAGAGATTCTTTTAGAATAAATGGGAATAAAAAAAACAAGTTAGAAACAAGATTAAAGAACTTCTCAAAACATTCTACATGAACATCAGCATCGCCTAATACTCAGACAGCTTAGTACTGTAATGAATTCAGGGTATCAAGAAGGTTCTTAACAGGGCCCATCCATGGGTTCTTTGCCCAAGAGTGAATTTATTAAAATCCACAATATAAAACAATATGGCAAATATACAAACCTTACTATTAGCTGAATATATTCTATTCTTTTGTTTCCTCAATTGTACTAATTGCTTTGCCAATATTTTACAACTATCATTATTGCCCTCCTTAGCCATCTTCTTTATTTCCATCTCCTGGAAGAGTATAAATTAAATATAAATCAATTAAAATTATTTATTTGTCAAACATAGGTTACATTAAGGATGGTAGATAAAAATCGAGTAGCGATGTTGCACCTAAAAGGCATACAAATTAAAAATGACTTATTTAATATAGTACTTAATAATGTTGATATCAAAATATTAGTAATTTTACTCTATATCTATATCAGGAATTAATTTTATCTTTGTGGCTTGACATATGATAGCACCCTGCTTAATGTTAAGCTGGAGTGCGGTCTGTGAATCTACTTGAAATACGTGTTGAAATACTATTAACAATTTTGCTTTTAATTGCTATGCAATTGAGTTATTTGAAAAATAAGTAATGAATTTTGCATCGTCTATCAATCACAAATACACGCCTGCTTATAACAGTTCTGCTTTGAACACGCATAATTATAGTTTGAACATTTTGAACATAGAATCATGCAAAATAAAGGATCTATTCCAATTACATTGTAATCTTAGGACATCAAACTATTTTATAATAAATAGTTTGTCTATACATTATAAAATAGCAACTGTCAATACAATTAAGCCAAAGTCCCTATACAAAATGAATGATGTCCTTTACACTAGGGAATTGGTATGAATTGGCGCACAAAATTGATGGTGAAGATGTAAAGGGCTTTTGAGGCCTAGGATCCTGGATCTTTTAGTCTAAGGTTATTGATATTTTTCCAGTGTTATTCATTAAAATGGATCAAATAAATAAAGTTGGTTAAATAGAACTAGTTTTGACAAACTAAAAAAATCTTATTGTTCATGGATATTCTGTGTGCAGGGTGCATCGAGTGGCAGATGAGAAAGCAGCTTTCCAGACTTGGGACAAAAAGGTTAGTTTAGAGCCTTCAACCACTGGTGATAAACCAACTTTGATAAATAATATTTTGGTCCCATAGTAGAATATTAATGAATTTATTAGGCCAAGTAGCCGGAATGTTACGTTAAAGTACTTAAAATGCTTCATATCATTAATATATTTACAATTCATATTATTAATATATTACAAGTTATTTTGTAACCTTGAAAAAATGCTCACCAGTTTCTTTTCTTCGCGCTCCAGTGCTGCCTTGTCTCTATCTAAATCTCTTCCCGCTCGACGTAATTCGCGATCATTTGTGCGTTGGTGTTCTGTTTAAAAAAGGTTTTTTCTTATATAAACAAAAGCTATTAAATATTGTAATAGAAACTTAACGACATAAAAACATCGTGAAAGCAGTCAGTTTTAACTATAAATATAATAATACGCACCTTTCACTGTCGGCGCTTTTTTAAAGAAATTCATTTTAGGTAATTGTATCCTTAATTGAGAATCAAACGAACTTACCTGTAAGTGAAGTTCGATGATAATTGTACGAACTTCCTTAGTGCTCCGCCGATTGTTCCGTATTTAAACAAAGTAGTATTCGCATTCGATGGCTACTCTCACACGTTTAATAGTAATCAGTTTTTTTTTTTTTTTTTTGGATGAATGTACGGTTGTCCAAGCCTCGATTTCTTTAAGACATCATTCTGTTTATAGTGTTCCTGTGCTTACAAACCTGAAACTCACCTACCTATTTACATGTAGAGGTGGGAGGGTGTGGCTTTCACAATCGGCGGAGCACTAAGGAAGTTCGTACAATTATCATCGAACTTCACTTACAGGTAAGTTCGTTTGATTCTCAATTGTACTTCAATTCCTTAGTGCTCCGCCGATTGTTCCGTATTTAAACAAAGTAGATATTTAAAGGTTGAAGGTTTGTGGACTGAAATGGAAGTATTACCAGACATTTGGATGATCAGAACTCCTCAATCACATTAACTTAGTTCTATAACAATTATTTCTTAAATTTATATAATTATGCGTCCTCTAAGTCATTACAGTGATCTAGTACAAGTAATAAATATATATATAATATATATATTTTTTTTAAATCAATTTTTGCAAAAGTGTTGGATTTTTCGGACCATCCAACAGTTCTACGAATAGTGTCAATATTCTCTCCTAATGTTTAAATAGTAGATGTTGACAAATGACCATTACTATGATTTTCAAGTGTATGTCATAGATATCAAGATATAAAGTGTATCTTTATTTTAATTGCTTAAAGTTTGTTAACGAACAAGTTTTTTTTTTTTTTTTTTTTTTTTCATTTATATAACTGAAAGAGTTTTGTGCAGGGCAGATAAACTCTCTTTTACAAAAGATATTTTAGGATTTATACAATAGAGGCAATAATAAAGTTGGTTGTGTACGACCTGGCCCTAGGTTTATTGAAATTTATTATTTATATTTTAACTTGCAATATTTTAAATAATCATATTATTATATTTAATTAAAGATGAGGATTATCCTTTATGAGCGGTGACAAGAGCTAACAATGTTATCACATTGGATAACAAATTAAGTGAAATATTTTCATTTGGATATAATTTATATAATAATTCTTAACAAACATTGGGTTCTTAAATCATATTTTCGAGTTTGTGGGCGAAACCTAAAAATCTCTTAGATAGTATCTTAACACAAATGTCAGTGGTAAGTTCATTTGGTAAATGAGGGCTATTGCTGAATATACTAATTTACTGAATTATAACTATAGCCTTTATTAGAAGTATTAGAAAAAGGTTAATAAATAAGAATAAATAAGAGAAATCTTATCTATCTGTGAAGTGTAATGTATCTGTATATTTGTGATACTATTTTTTTTACTATTACAATAATCTACAATTAGGTATGTATTACATTGCTTCAAAATGTTATTGACAATGAAGCACCTGCACTTACAGGCAATGGTTGCAATGGTCAATATGAGCCAACTATAATTACCCTAGGTGCCTTGTTACAAAATTTAGAAAAGCTTTATTATAATTGAAAAGGGTGGAAAACGAATGATATTTGTAAAAAGTCCTGTATGGAAAACGTCCATGAGATTGTGAAAGAATCTCTTGCGATAGCATAGTGGTCTGGTCGCCAACAAATATATAACTTACACTTATGATTATGTGTAGAGGCAAACAAATCTTTTTTAGAAATACCAAAACCTGAAATAATCGTATAAAAGGCATATTTTGCCGTTTTTCACTAGGTTCTATTGTTAAACTGTCTTGAAGCAGTGTCAACTGATTTTATTTGAAGCAGTATTGTTTTTGATGGTATATAATCTGTCTATACGCACATACTTGCATGCTTACACCACTGCTAAATTAGTTTAGCTAGACTATCAAGATGTGGTGTTGTTAATTCTTAACATGATAAAGCAGTTACTTACACTTTTATTACATGTAAATGATTTTAAAGCAAAAAGACAGCCAGTAAATTTAGGTAATTATTGTGTTCATTTATTTATTTATCAATCTTACCGAACCCTATTAGTGGTACAACATAACCGCAATTTAACAATAATGCATCTGCATAAATTACTTATTTTGGCTGATTAATTGATTCTTATGAAAGTGAAACAAATTATTTTGTCAACAGGATAGTTAATTATTGGCACCTTGTGATATTGGTACTTGCCTATTATATCTATTATTATTTAATGCATTTCCATAGTTCAAGTTGTTTTGTATGCGCATCAGCTATATTATGTTACACCTGAAGTCCTGGACATTCTGCATATAGCATGCCTGTAATAGTGGCCAACTTTGAATAGGACGTGTTTTGTTCCAACTGTCATGTTTTCAGAACCTATTCTCATTCATTATGCTTGTGGAATTAATTTACTTTTAGTTGTGTTTATAATAAAATATAAACTTACCAATATATAAGTCTCCTTTGTGGCCATTAGACATGATTATTATGTCTTTATCTAAACATTTAAATATACTAATGAAGTATAATTCCTGTTTTTATTATATTTATGTATGGGTGTCAAAATCATCTTTAATATCAATATTGGTCATGTAAAAAAATCCAGAGCAGTTATTAATAATTTAAGAGCAGTACGTATTTCCTCAATTTTAAAAGATGTTAATTTTTTAGGATTAAAAATAAAACTTTTATTTTTTATATGTATTATTTTGGAGACAATAAAGTGGGGATATAAATTAATTGGACTCTGGTGAGCTCAAGATAAATAGCACCTTTACATAACAGTTCATTTATTGAACTATTAAAGTCAGCAATTTCTTCCTTAGAAATTAGGCAACCTGACCAATTGGAACCTGACTTATTGTACAGGTATTAGATTTATACAGGTATTATATTAAATGGAATATTGTGTCCCAGATCCATGAAAAATAAATAAATATGTCAGAGGGTACCTTGTAAAAATATTGTAATCGTCTGTTGACGCTGTTTGTTGTTGCCTTTCGTAACAGCATATTGGTAGCAACCACCTTCTCACATAGTCTTCCGAGGGAGTCCCCAGTAGTTTAAAGGATTTTATTTATTTAAAAAATCAGTGGTCGAACTTGCTGCGGCTTTACTATTTCCCATTTTATCACCAAAAGTCCAAAGTTGACTTCAAAAAGTGATATTTCAGGAGTTGAGTCCTGTGCTGCATCTCTGGCAACTTCACCTGAACTAGCCTGAGGCTAAAAACCTTCTTAAAGAGAAGTTCATTGAAATAAGTTTTTCAGTATCTTTCTGACATTCTGAACATTTTTATATTAATAAATGGCGGTATTGATATATCTATATAACACCGTATAATTTTATTCTTAATACTGTGATTTACTGTATTTGCATGGCATGGCAAAATAGTGAATACTTTTTGTTTTATCCCTCTTCAGAGAGGGTTTATTGATTGCATATGTGACCTCAGGGTTTATTTTGCAAGGGTTAACCATTGTGTTAAATACATTTTCCCTCTCTCTTTTTTTTTTTTTTTTTTTTACACCAGACTAACTTTTTGACCAACGGTCTGTGGGTTCTAGTTGTGTATGGCTGGTTCTGGCACTCACGTTCTTTGGTATGGCCTAGAGCAGTGTTTCCCAAAGTGGGGCCCACGCCTTACAGGGCAATTCGATAGTTAAGGAGGGTAATTTAAAAATGGATTAGACACGACTTCAACCCTTCTGCTTTGGGTTATTTATATGCAATGCTAGATATCGGTGACCAATTTATCAAAAAAGGCAATTTTTTTTTTTTTTTTTTAATATTGTAATCATTTATATTTATTAAGGGTAAAAAACATTTTTTAAAGGTTGGGAAACACTGGTCTAGAGTGACTAATAAAACAAGGTCAAGAGTTTATTGACCTCGAATCTTTATTGAGTTGGTGCTTAAAAGCATAAACCCTGGGTAAAAATGTTGTAACCTGAATTAGGATTCTCATTATATATAGTACATTTTTCTAATAAAAATCATACACATCAATATATGGACGACGTAGGTTCACCCATGCTCAAGAGGTAATAATATTGGATTGTGACGATGTAATTCCTCGAAATACATTCAAGCACAATAATAAAATAAATTGCGACGTTGCAGTTCTTCAAACTACACTCAAGCACAATAATAAAATAAATTGTGACGTTGCAGTTCTTCAAACTACACTCAAGCACAGTTATAGTTAGTTGTCACATTATAGTTTTTCAAACTACCATCAATAACAGTAATTATAAATTGTGGCATTGCAGTTTTTCAAACTACACTCAATCACAATAATAATTCATAAATATTGAACGTTATAGTCTCACGAAGTATTAAAACATTTTGGTTGCAACAAATCCACTTATGTAAAAAAATCCAGTATCGGTATTTACCTGAATCGTTTTGTTCATGCAGGTAAAACGAACAAACGTTGAGGGCGACCGTGATGGCGTCGTATTCGTGGAGCTCCGTTTCTCCAACCATCTTATTTTCTACGGTATTTGTCAATTTGCTTGTTCGTTTTCAGCTTCTTCTCGTTGCCTTTTACCCATTTAGAGTAAGATTGTATAATTATTTACACTAAAATTTACAATAAAATGCGGACAACCGATAGACACGTGCATCTGGCAACCAACGCCACCCCAGCCGGTGAAATTTTAGATTCTCTATAAATGTCTATAACCGATCGATAGGTAAAATTTATTACTTTAAGTATTAAAAATAAAAAAATTTCTTACTCTTTTATTTTTCGAGTTGTTAGACCAAATATATATTTTTAGGTTATGTTATTTTTGTAAGGCTCATACCAATAAAATATAGAATATTTTTACATTACTTCTTACGAATAATTTATGACTTACGGCCGCTAAAAAGTCAACATGATTAAATTTAAGTTTCTAGGTTATTAACATTGTTTAATTTGTTATTAATAGTTTAATAGCATAACGCCTGAAATTGATCTTATTTTGAATCTATTTGAATTGATTTATTGAACTGTCACGCCTTTTTCCTACAGGGATAGGCAGAGACGATGGACCGCCACTTGCCACGATTCTAATCCTAACACAACTCCCTCGCACCCACAATCCCTTCCTAATATAAGCTCTTACTAAGCAACCCCAATCTACTTTGACTCATCGTGTCCAAGCCTTTGTGACAGGGTCTGGCACAAGGCCCTTCTTTCCAAGCTCGAAACATACCTGACCGTCTGCGTGGCTAGATAGCCGACTACCTGCGTGACCGCTCCATACGCGTGGTTGTGGATGGAAACGCATCGTGCAGGGTGTCGGTAAATGCCGGGGTTCCTTAGGGCTTCGTGCTGTCGCCGACTTAAATCCAGCATTCTTGCTATTCGCCTGCTATTACACAAGTAGTATATACAAGGCTCAGATTGATGAGCTTGGCGTGGATTTCACGAATATACGTGGAATCCACGCCAATCTCAGTGCCGTCCATCACTATCTTGAGACGGCACAGCCCACTTTGCTCTTCTTGACGGAGACGCAGATAAAGGCACCGGCTGACACTTCCTACCTTCAATACCCCGGCTACTCGCTTGAGGAAAGATTCCTTGCGAAAGCCGGGGTATGTGTGTACATCCGGTCCGATATCTGTTGTCTCCGTCTGCTTTGCTTGGAGGATCCTTCCCTGTCCATCCTCTGGGTACACGTGGACCTTGGTTCCCAAGCCAGGATCTACGGGTGCCTTTACCGTTCCCACCACGGGGATTTGGAGACAACCCGGCTTTTCGATTCTCTGAGCCGGGCGACAGACGAAGCGCTGGAGCGGTTCCCGACCGCGGAGGTCGTGGTCTTGGGGGACTTCAACGCACACAATGAAGTGTGGTTGGGGTCCCAAAGGACCGACCACGCGGGAAGGGCCGCTCATGCTTTTGCCCTTCTGCATGACCTGACACAGCTGGTGACCACCCCCACCGTGTGCCAGACATTGTCGGTCATGCCCCTTCTCTGCTGGACCTTCTACTGACCACTCGTTCAACTCGTCCGGGTATACAATTTCGGCCAAGGCCCCTCTAGGGACTTCTGACCACTGCCTGGTCGAGACGATAATGCCGCGCGTCGTGCCTCCTCCTGCCAGGAAAGAGGTGCGACGTTTGTGGCACTACCGGTCAGCGGATTGGGAGGGAATGCGAAATTATTTCGCTTCGCTCCCTTGGTGGCAGCGCTGCTTCAACTCTGAGGATCCATCCACGTGTGCCTCGGCCGTTGCTGATGAGATAGCGCTGGGAATGGAATATTACGTTCCATCCAACTGTGCATCTCGTAACGACCGGAGCAGGCCCTGGTACAACAGTGACTGCGCGGCTGCTGTTTCAGCGAAAAACGCAGCTCACAGTGCATGGGTCAGGAGTCGAAAGAATCATGACCCTCACGTGGATGAGTTGAAAGCAGCCTATAATCGTGCCACCAAGTCTTGCAGAAAGGTCTTTAAAAAAGCGGAGGCGCAGCGCGTTTCCAGGATTGGCGAGAGTCTATTAGCGCACCCAACGGGTAGTCGCAGCTTTTGGAGTCTCGCCAAGACTGTGGAATCTAACTTCTGTCGTTCTGTACTGCCACCACTGAGACAGCCTAATGGCTCACTGGCGCATACGGCGAAGGCGAAGGCCGATTTACTGGCCGAAGTCTTTGCCACAAATTCGCGTATTGACGATCGTGGGGCAGGGCCACCCACCCTGCGTCCGTGCGGACATACGATGCCTGAGATTCGTATCAGACAACGCGATGTCCGCATGGAACTACGATCGCTCGATATCAGGAAGGCCAGTGGTCCCGATGGTGTCCCAGCGCTTGTGCAGCGGAATTGACTCCCGTCTTGACGAGGCTGTACCGGCTCTCGTACGCATCGGGCTGTGTGCCTCGGGCTTGGAAGGGAGCCAAGGTGCAACCGGTCCCAAAAAAAGGCGACCGTTCAGACCCGGCAAACTACCGTCCAATAGCTGTAACCTCAGTACTGTGCAAGGTCATGGAGCGAATAATTAATGTTCGCCTCATGGCCTACCTGGAGGGTCACCAGCTGATCAATGACCGTCAATATGGCTTCAGGCCGAAACGGTCAACTGGTGATCTTCTGGCGTACACCACGCACGTCTGGGGTGAAGCGTTGGATGGTAATGAAGAAGCCCTTGCCGTTGGCTTGGATATCTCCAAAGCATTCGACAGGGTCTGGCACAAGGGCCTTTTATCCAAGCTCGAGGCATACGGTTTACCTGACCGTCTGAGGGGTTGGATAGCTGACTTTCTGCGGGACCGCTCCATACGCGTCGTCGTGGATGGAAGCGCATCGCGCAGGATGTCGGTGAATGCCGGCGTCCCTCAGGGCTCCGTGCTGTCGCCAACTTTGTTCCTTCTGCATATCAATGACATGCTGGACCTTGGATCCGGCATTCATTGCTATGCAGACGACAGCACAGTGCATGGACGCTACACTGCCCGCCCCGCAGCCGGCAAACAGGAGATCGCCGATATGAGAGAGTCTATTGTAGCGGGACTGAACCGGGTTCTTGATCGTATTACCCACTGGGGCGAGAAGAACCTAGTTCAGTTCAACGCAGACAAGACTCAGGTTTGCGCGTTCTCGACGAAAAAATCCCCGTTTACTCCTCTTCCCTCTCTTTGTAACATCTCCCTCAGTGCTTCGGACATACTAGACATTCTTGGAATGTCCCTATGCTGCGACCTGAATCACAGGGACCACATTGAGCGGACCATTAAGACCACCTCCCGCAAACTTGGCATCCTGAACAAGGGGCGGCGGTTCTTCGCGCCGGAGCTTCGCCTGCTACTTTACAAGGCTCAGATTCGCTCTTGCGCGGAGTACTGTTCGCACCTCTGGGACGGCTCTGCCAAGTTTCTTCTTAGTGCCCTGGATTCATTGCAGCGCCGAGCTGTCCGAATCATAGGTGAAGCAGAGGTCACGCGAATTCTGGAGCCCCTACAACTACGCAGAGACATGGCGGCTCTATGCGTCCTCTATCGCCTATACCACGAGGAATGTTCCGAGGAGCTCTTTAACCTTGTTCCTACCTCGTCTTTTCACTCCCGTAATACCCGCACAGGTCGGGGAAAGCATCCGCATTTTATCGACCGAATCGGCAGTCGAACTAAAAAGTTCGGTGCGTCTTTTCTTTGTAGATCAATCGACAAGTGGAATGCTTTGCCTGCCCATGTGTTCTCTCCATCCTATGACCTTGGATCCTTCAAGCGATGCGTGAAGAAGCACCTTTGGCCGGCATAGTGACGGCGGCTGAGGCAGCCGAGAACAATACTCGGCTTTCTCAGTCGTCGTCACTCTTGGACCTCCTCTTGCTTATCATCAGGCGGAACGAGATCAGATGTCGTGTCACAATAAAAATTTAAAAAAATTGCATCTTGCGCGGAGTACTGTTCGCGCTTTTGGGACGGCTCTGCCAAGTATCTTCTTAATGCACTAAATTCATTGCAGCGTCAAGCTGTCCGACTTATAGGTGATGCAGAAGTCACGCGAACTCTGAAGCCCCTGCAACTACGCAGACATGGCGGCTTCTTGCGTCCTCTATCGCCTATACAACGGAGAATGTTCCGAGGAGCTCTTTAACCTTGTTTCTACCCCGTCTTTTTACACCCGTAATACTCGCACAGGTCGAAGGGAGCACCCGCATTTAGTCGACCGAATCGGCAGTCGAACTATACGGTTCGGTGCGTAGTTTCTTTGTAGAACAATCGACAAGTGGAATGCCGGCATAGCGCCATCTATTATAAAACCATTAAAATAAAATGCCAATTTACTTAAATTATCTATCATGATTTATTATGTAGTTTAATCGAAATTTCATAGATGTCGCTTTTTAAAATCTAAATATTTTAATAAATAAATTACCAAATTTAAAATTTCCAACTAAATCGGAGATATTCTCAAAAAAGCTGGGTTGCCTAGTGCTCATAACCGTAGAGCTTGTATTGTTAATGTGAGGGAAGCGAGGATCGTGGCAAGTGGCGTTCCATTGTCTCTGCCTATCCCTGTGGGAAAGAGGCGTAACAATTTGATTGATTGATTAATTGATTGATCTATAATCAATAAAAATACTATATTACTGTGTATTATATTATTTTTAAAAACTTGTTAGACTTGTTCATAAATTCGTCCCTGTATCAGAATTCTGATGACACAGGGACGGATTTAATTTATTAATTGTCATTAGGTTTTAACATTAATAATGAAAACATTATTTTAATACATAAAAATGAGGTCTAACTATTATTAAAAAATCGTCAATTTATGAACGAACCTGCGCTTACCAAGAGGGTTTACAACCTGACCGATTTTATCCCCTGTTAAAATTATGAACGGGGCTTTTTTTATTGTGACTCGACATATGACGGCACTTGATGTTTATCTGGAGTTCTGTCCATGAATGGAGGTGACTACTACTACAGTTAAATAACAGTCACATTCACTATGTCGGCCTAATTTAAACCGGAAACTTACAATCTGACCCCGAAACGCAACTGAGTCAGTTCACGGTTTGTATACTTGTAAGTGGTGGTATAAGTCTATCCCGGTTCGGCAGACTGGGCACCATTGCCAACTACTTTTTAATAATCAGACCCGGAGCAAATCTCCAGCTCTTAAATATTTAATTCGATTAAATCTTACGAATAAAAGCTACGAAACAAGTATTTGCTCCGACCGGAAATCGAACCCAGGGCTTTACGCATAACAAACTGGTCTGCAGACCCAATGTACCACGCCTGATACGTAAACTAAACATTTAACCCACAGACCTATAATACTTGTTTCACAGTTTTTATTTTATATTTAATTTAATTAATTATTAAAAGTATTGAAGAGTCCAAGGGTCTGATTATCAAAAAGTAGTATGCCGTGGTGCCCAGCCTGCCGATCCGGGGTACTACCACCACTTACAAGTATACAGACCGTGAAGTGAATAAGTCGCGTTTCGGAATCAGCTTGTAAGTTTTCGGTTTCAACTAGGCCGGCATAGTAGATGTGACTGCTATGTTATTTACCTGTAGGAGCAGTTACATCCATTCATAGACCGCACTACAGCTTAACATCAGGCCCCCGCCATATGTCATATGGCGAGGCACAATACAATAAAATAAAAATAATTACTCGCTTCTTTGCGTGTTCTATTGAAGGTCCTTTGCTCTCTGAAGACTCGGTCTTTCTTTTTAATTAACTGACTTTTAATAGCTTGACTTGTATGTATGTAACTAATTTTCACATACTTCCAGACGTCTACATAATATGAAAATATGTGATGACAAAACATTAATTTTATACCGTTATTTTGATTGATTATTTTCTTAGATTAGATTTAGATTTCGCCCGAAAATTGGTTAATGAGTTAAACGTATTTTATGCGGCTAACACGTTCATATTGGTATTTGATTTTACAATTTTTTGATTCCGATGTTTCGAGAGCTTTGGACCTGACCTCGACCCCCCTGATGGCAAGCAAGAAGAGTTCCAAGAGTGCCGACGAATGCAAAAACTGAGTACTCACGGCTGCCCCAGTCACCATCACTATACTGGCCAAAGGTGCTAATTCACGAATCGTTTGAACGATCCAAGGTTACAGGATGGAGAGAACACATGGGCTGGTAAAGTATTCTACTTGCCGATTGTCCTACAAAGAAACCACGCATCGAACCTTTTAGTTCGACTGCCGATTCGGTCAGCACAATGCGGATGCTTCCCCCGACCTGTGCGGTTATTACGGGTGTGAAAAGAAGAGGTAAGTACAAGGTTAAAGAACTCCTCGGAACATTCTCCGTGATATAGGCGATAGAGGACGCACACACCTGAGTCTTGTTTGCGTTGAACTTAACTAGGTTCTCGTCGCTCCAGTGGGAAATACATCCAAGAACCCGGTTCAGCTCCGCTACAACAGATTCTCTCATATCAGCTATCTACTGTTTTCCGGCTGCGGGGCGGGCAGTGTAGCGTCCGTGCACCGTGCTGTCGTCTAGCAATGAATGCTAGATCCAAGGTCCAGCATGCCTTTAATTACAAAAGGAACACGGTCAAGTAAACCGTATGTTTCGAGCTTGGAAAGAAGGGCCTTGTGCCAGACCCTGTCACAAAGGCTTGGACACGATGAGTCAAAGTAGATTGGGGTTGCTTAGCAAGAGCTTATATTAGGAAGGGATTGTGGATGCGAGGGAGTTGTGTTAGGATTTGAATCGTGGCAAGTGGCGGTCCATCGTCTCTGCCTATCCCTGTAGGAAAAAGGCGTGACAATTCAATAAATCAATTCAAATAGATTCAAAATAAGATCAATTTCAGGCGTTATGCTATTAAACTATTAATAACAAATTAAACAATGTTAATAACCTAGAAACTTAAATTTAATCATGTTGACTTTTTAGCGGCCGTAAGTCATAAATTATTCGTTAGAAGTAATGTAAAAATATTCTATATTTTAATGGTATGAGCCTCACAAAAATAACATAACCTAAAAATATATATTTGGTTTAACAACTCGAAAAATAAAAGAGTAAGAATTTTTTTTATTTTTAATACTTAAAGTAATAAATTTTACCTATCGATCGGTTATAGACATTTATAGAGAATCTAAAATTTCACCGGCTGGGGTGGCGTTGGTCATCTGGCAGCACACACGAAATACGGAATGATGTCTTAAAGAAATCGAGGCTTGGACAACCGTACATTCATCCAAAAAAAAAAAAAAAAACTGATTACTATTAAACGTGTGAGAGTAGCCATCGAATGCGAATACTACTTTGTTTAAATACGGAACAATCGGCGGAGCACTAAGGAATTGAAGTACAATTCTTAAATAAAAACTATATTTTAACCGTATAAAAGTGGATGACTAACTCAGCTTAGTAATTTGTTGTTCTTTTCTTTCTTCTTGTTTATGGCTTTAGTATTTAACTTGCCAGTGTCAAAGTAACAAAATATGGTTCAATGTTAAAACATTGTCAAGTAAAGATGAAGATGAACCATGCGAGTGATTCATCAAATGATGATGATGAGAATGAGGTTAATGATGATCGTTTTAGTAAAGCGGCGGAAAGCCTTTACTAAAACTTCAGAAAAGTCTTGGAGGGAACATGAAGAAACACGTTTCACAACTTTAAATTACTTGTTTATACTTGATCAACTTAAAAACTATTACTGGATAACAATTCCACCATTATTACACATTAATATTTATGAAAAACACAAGCTTTTCAAATAATTAAAAATTGCACGTCCTGTCACTTGCAGTTGCCCGCCAAAACTCCTAATTTGTTGTTTTTCCCCGTGTCAGAAGTGTCAACTGTCAGCTTAGTTTCAGATTTCTTACTGTTTGATAGCCAATAAATATGTAAGTAACTCGAGGATATCTTACGGATTGGTCTATGGGCTGTCAAACTTTAGCATCATGAAAATATTGTGGTGAACGTGATATTTTAATTTATGAAACATGACAGAGTTTTTTCTAGTCTAAATAATTAAAAATACAAGATTTACAAATAATTTAAAATTGCACGACCTGCCACTCGCAGACTCCCGCCAAAAATCCACGCCCCTTTTTTTTCCTGCCTTATCATTGGCTCATGGGCTCATTAGCTGTTAAACCAAGGAACATTGTACTCAAGAGAAGAAGCTCGACTGCCATAGACAACACGTGGCAATTAGAGACGCCACGACGGAATATCACCCGAACTAAAAATGGTGGCAATTTTAAAATGGCCTGGTTGATATTGCGTATTTGTAAACATATTAGGTCCACTTTCACATCCTAAATACGTATAATAATACAACAATGAATATTAGACGTATTTAAGATGTCGGTGAAAGTGAACCTTACTCAGTAGGAAATAATCTAATTAGATCAATAAAACGACTTTTTATAAAGCATTATCTTTTTTATTTAATTCCAACTTACTTTTCAAGACAATAGTATCACTAAAAATATGTATGTTAATTACTAGTTAACATCATAATAAAATCACTATCTCAATAAAATAAAACATAATAAAGTCACTTCTTCAACACAATGGGTTTACATGGAATACAATAAAGTCACTATCCTAAGAACACTTTTTACACAATTAGGTATAACTTAATGCAAATAAAACAAAGTATTAATAATAAACTCGATGATTAGCGCAAAAAAACAACATAATTGGTAAAAATCAGGTGCAAAATCTAAGAACACACTCAACAGCTTTTACTAACGTCGCCATTTTGTTTACAATCGCAGCATTCCGACACGATCTAAAAGTGCTTATGGTCTGCGCTCCGAATTCTAAAACTGACAAATTAAATTTAACATGCATAACAGGAGATAATTTTTTTAAATTTAATTCATACTTTTAATCTATTTTTACTAGTTTCAAAATGTTTAACGACAGTATTATATTGATGATGTTTGCGATGCCTAAACATTTGGTGCGAAGATCAAACCGGAAGATTCGTGATCACCGCCATGACCTTGAATGAGAGTCGAGACCCGATGCTGTTAAACTAAACTTTAGTTTTCACAAAAAAGGCATAAACAGTAAAAAAATATTTTATATCCGTTTTTTTGTAAGTAACAGAAATAGAATTAATCTTTCTATTTAATTGGAATTTTAAAATTGAATCTTAATTGTTATTGGCACTAAAGACCACTCTGCTTATTTAAGCATTGTCCCATTGTGATTAATTTTAAGTTGAATATAATCTTGGACACCGCGGGCTTTCTTGTGCCAGAAGTGCCAGCCGCATTCCCTGTCACGCGGCACTCAACTATATCATCCGAAGGGCTTTTGTCACTGTTGGAATTAGAAACCTCAATTATTAGAAACCTCTGGAAACCCGTATTGCGCGGAGCGACGGCATGACCTTTGGGCCGTGGAAACTTTGCACGTCTCTGGTGTGAGATGCGACATGTGTAGAAACATTAGGCGCGGGAAGTGCGGCGAGTTTTGCTCGGAACCTGTACAGTTTACGAATTTGCGCCGTTTAGGGTCGAGACGATGGGCCTTTGGGGAACTTCAGCTAAGCGCCAGGCCAGGGAGTTTTTTAGCGGCTGACGGAAAAGTCTGAAGACAGGAAGGCCCTTGCTTTACATCAGCACAAACAGCATTTGCCAAGTCATAGATTATAAATATGATGTTTGGAAGCCTCAGTTCGTCTCAAAGTTGCCGCTCAAGTGGATACAAATAAAGTTGGAGAAAGGTATAAATAATACTCAAAATAAAAATGCATAAAAGTTTATTGTTGAGAGCAATTCATATGTCTCTTATTTAAGTCACTTCATTTTTATTTTATGTCCAATAAAAAATTAAAATACATTAAGTCAAACACATGATCACAAATTTATACAAAAATAAGACACAGATATACATATAAAACGACGAATATTACAACCTACAAATAATACAGACACATAGATATTGCAAAGTATATACATAGATATAAGTACAAATATTAAAAGTACCAGAGCTTTATTTAAAAAAAAAAACTAACAAGGACACAGAGAATTAAAACTGGCTAATGAGACCAAACTAAAATTACATACTATCTCCGGCGCATCGGTAATGCATCCTGACGTCACAAGACAGGATGACATTAGTAGCTAATACCACCAGCAAAACAATTCTTTTAATACGTCACGTTTATTATAATTGACAAACGCATTAGAAATTGCGGGAGTAATAAATCTAACAACAAACATTAACTACCACTTAGATTCAAATTGTATTTAAACCCTAATGCAATTTATTATGGTAAAATGGATACAGTAATACAAAAAAAACTAAGAACCTAAATTATTCTATGTAAAATGAAACTATTTAAATCACAATTCATATATTATTTATATTTTTTGAAACAATGGCTCTTAATTTCTCTCAATGACTTTTAAAAAGGTTATGTAAAATTTTAAAACACAATAAAATTGTAAACAGAAACATGGAATTACATTTTAGTTTTTACTGAGTTTAATTAATTTTAGGATGGGTCCACCAATTTTAATATTGTAGTACTAATAAGAATGTTAAGTAAACGTTTTTTTTTTTTTGAATGGTGCAAAACTATCTCCACCAATCATTGCGGGTCACAAGGCGCCATGTTTGGAAGTCGCGTCTTAACAGTTACTTGTATTAAGTCCGCGCTTTACTGCGTAGTTAAGAATATTGCAAAGTTACTTATAAAAGTGGTTGTTACTTTACTATACGTTACTTTATAAATTGGTAACAAAAATTGGAGAGTAAAAAATGGAATGAGCTTTGTAGCTAAGTGTTGTTTGTATTCAGTGTCCATTACTAATTTATAATAAGTAATTGTACAACGGAATAATCCAAAAATTATAAAAAAAAAGTTGGTATACAGCAAGTCTACAGTAAGAGATTCACCACGACCATTTTGGCATAAAAGGTTCAAAGTTCCATACATCAGGCATTCCATCATGAGGTACGTTATCGAATCGACTATCGGACCAATGAAATGGTGGTGTACCAACATTTTCTTTTTCCATATTATATTGTTTGACAAACTCTCGTATTTCCATGCCATTTATAGACGGTTCGTTATCAAATTTATCAGTATATATTGGAGCAAGATTTCCTCTATTAATTGGTGTGTCCGTGGTGTTTTTCGGTGTGTAGGGTGGTCCTGATACTGCCGCAAAGTTCACTGAAGGGTCATTTGCAATACCTGTCAAAATTAATCAGGGTTAATGTTATTGGTATTCGTTATTCAAATTTATACCAGCGGCACGCGTGATGGCCGTTTTGACGTTTTAATCGTTTATGATGTTTCGTATAAAAACATATTGCTGTTCTTTATAGTGGCAAGAAAAAAACGACAATTTACTCATTTAAACCTTTAAACGTTATTATTAATATATACGATACTTCATGAACAGTTAAACGTCAAAACGGCCATCAAAGCGTGCCGCTGGTATAGTAATAAAATTGATAAGCACTTTTATTCTATGATATAATAAAGACGATGTTTCTTAATAAAAATTCTTGCCCAGACTGGTAAACGAACCCTGGAATTACGCCGGATAGGTGCGTACACCAATGCGCTATACAGATAGTCACTTTAGGGTATTTACTACTGCTTGCCTACCACTCTTAAAATTTCCTATATAAAAATCACTACTTCGTCTCAAAAGGTAACAAATCAAGATTTAAAATTCAAAATACCCTGTTAGTGGTTAAGTAAAATATAAAAATGAATCTTACCTATTGCTATTTTTGTATCGATAACTCCATAAGTTATATTTGATTCAATATCCCATCTGATCCCTAATGCAGACCAATATTTCTCGTCAACATAATTTGTGTCATTGGTTGCAGATTTGTTTTCTGTAGTAAAGTTAGTTTGTCTCATTAAATTAAAAATACTTTCTTGTGTTGTCGCGTTTACGTGGCCTTGTCTGAAAATTTGAGCTCGAGGCGAATCTGTTTCGGAAAATATTTTTCCATATGACTCTTCCATACGTTTAATATGTGTTAAATCAGCAATGTCCTAAAATAAATAAATGTATTAGCTTTAATTTTAATAACACATTGATCAGCATAGTAACGGGGTGTTAGGGAATCGTAAATTATTCGTAAGGTTTTTTATTCGGCGGCGCTTTTGGACCTTCCCTTGCTTACAGCCAGGCCATTCAAGGTCAGATGTCGACAAATAAATGAAAAGGTCTAAAATTCAATCAATTTATAATCGATTTTAATATAAATATGAAATTGTGATGATTTCATCTAATAAAATAAATATGCTACGCAAAGACAATGCGCCACTTTCTATGAGCCGGACATTACTATTTCAACCTGAGCGTCCGTATGGTTGAGGTAGTAGTGGCCAGATCGTTTTGTGAATTGTTAATGTAAAGGAAATTGGAAAATTATAATTTATTTTTAGAGTGACAGACGCGAATAGAGAACATCCAATAGTCATTTAAAATGGGTCGTTAGTGGGACCCGTGGTTCAAGTAACTTCATCAAAATAACTACTTACTTTGAAAAATGGTAAACCGTAAGTGGCCCAATATCCTTGTTCATGGAAGATATCAGATAAATCAGCAGAATGTGTCCGCCCTGGAACTTGTTCAATTAACCATAAGAGTCCTTTCACATTAGCATTTGAGTTGATTCTGTGCACTACTGTGTGTTTTATGTCACTAAAAATAAATAAAAAGTTAATACAGCTCATTCAATAAACATGGAAATATATCATAATCATGGTATAATTACCATATATCTGTAGTCTTAGACTTTCAATTAGGAAACAATGTTAAAAATAAATACTAACTTATTTTCACCTCCAATGGAAACCTCTGTAACTACATCGTCTTTAGTTATTTTTGGTATTTTCACTGGTTTGTTGGTCAATTTATTAAGAACATTAAAATCTGCAACAAGCCACTGTTTGGATGCAGTTCCAGAATTGCTGCTCGCTAAAATACGTCCCCAAGAACTGACATTTGTAGCCAAGTGATTAGCAGCTGTTATGCGTGGACCAATTGGAAGCTAAAAGAAAAAATAGAATGGCATCATTAATTTAATGTAAGAGTATTTAATAGAACTGACTAATAAAAGAAATAGTGTGTATAAAGTGAAATAATGCATCAAATACACAATCATCCCTTCAATGGGTTGAAGCATTTTTACATCTACCACACACGTAGTAAATGATAGTTTTGATTAATAAAATGAAAATAGTTTATGAAATAATCATAAATCAGGTAAAAGTTATTTAAGTAGTATTTTTTATTATTATTCTTTAAGATACAACGGATTAGTATAGCACACACACACACACACACACACAAGATATTGCTGAAATTAGTGAAATAGTATTATAATTACCCTCTCAGTGATATTAACATCTTTCCAAAGTTTATTATTGTAATTGTTTAATGGTGTTCCAGTTACGGCAAGTCTGTGTTCTTCACCGGACACAGTATAAAATTCATCTTGGCTCGTGATAGAACCAGGATATCCAGAAAATTCCACTGATTTACAAGGAATTGATAATGCATCATCTGATGATGTTTGATGATAGTTCAATTTGTACCGTTTTAAAATACGTGTCATCGATGAATAACTAAAACAAAAACAGATAAATTTCCTTTATTTCAATATGGACTTCATGTCTAATAAACTCGCTTAATACCCCGCACAGTTGGCGGCAAGCATCCGCATTTCCTTAACTGCATGGGCCGCCTAATTGATTTAGCTCTTCGTTACACTGTTTAACATGCATTTTTAACATCCGAGATTCAATCGCTGTGTCAGATTAAATAAATAATAAAGATAAAAAAAATAACAAACTAACCTTCCAGCAGCATTATGAGCAACGAAAAGCTTCTTAATCAGTTTTCCGTCTTCAGATTCTTCATCAACTAGCTTTAGGAAGGCACTAGACAGAGTTGGTAAATTATTCAGCTCATTGTCTTCAAGTGTGATGTTAAGTTTAGACATATATTCCTTTACATCGTTCAGAGCGTTTAACCAATACAAGTCAGAAATGTCGGTGTCATACTCGTTCATACTGCGCTCAACACCATGCTTCCAACCTGTATAAACTCCACGCATCTGAGTGTAGTAGAGAAATACCTGGAATTTTATAAGGAATTTTAAAAGGACTATATTTTAATATCAAGGATACCTATACATTCTATAACAGCCCTATGGCTGTTATAGGTAGTCCTCAAGGCTGCATATTGGGACCCCTCCTTATGTTTATGAAGTAATTTTCATCAATTATTCCATATTTATAATATTTCTATGACCGGTATAGTAACGGCGACTAAGGCAACCAGAAGTTGTTTTTTTTATTAGTCTGCGTTCTTGGACTTTTCTTTGATACCCTCAGGAAGCAAAGGAAACCGAAGACAGATGTCAAATGTAAATAACAAGAAAAAAGTTCTGAAATACAATGCTGGGTTCGTACCTGATGCCAAAAGGGGTCCTTATGCTGATTCTGAGCAGCGTAAGCCTTCCAGCTGTTAACAGATCTCTCCAAGGCATCATGAAGTCTATCGCAACTTTTCTCTTGTTCTTCGCAGATGGACCTGATCGTATTGTCCAAGTGAGCGTGAATGGGATACCACGTTAAAGCACCTTCCACTATGCCTGCCGCATAAGCCTGCACTTCATCAGGATATGAACCATCAGTCTCTATTTCTAGTATTGACCACCTAAATCATAAAAATAAATAAAAATTGAGATTTTCTTTGCTTTCAATGTGAGAAGAGGTGTGAGATGTGTGAGAATTGTGGATGTGAAGGAAGCAAGAGATTCTGTCAGGGTCTTAGAAAAAGGCGCTTCTTGGTCTCTGCCTAAGCCTGTAAGAATTACGGCGTAAATTTGATGATGATATTTTTTATTGAGGCTAGAAACATGATAGCATCCTGCCTGATGTTATGCTGGAGGCAACTTTTAGTACAGTTAAATAAGTGCAGATACCAAGTTGGAACCGGCAACTTTCAAGCAGATCCCGAAAGGCGACTAAGTCACTCACGGTCTGTTTGCTCGAAAGTAGTGGTACTACCCCGAATGACCACCAACTGTCTGCCTATTACTTTTAAACACCCAGACTGATGCGTGAAAATGCAATGAAACAAATTGCTCCGATCGGCAATCATACCCGGAACTTAAGACGTAGAGAACTGTGTAATGGGTAATCCTTGACTAAAGTATTCAAAGTATCCTTACCCAGTGGTATCAATATCCATTCTGAAGTAGGCTCTAGCTACACCTCTCTGAATGTCAGCCAATTCGTTGCTCTGGCCCCAGTATTCAATACTGTATCCAGTTTTCTTTGAATAAAACACTGTTGCCGTGAATGTACCATCTTCTTTAATTCTAGAAAAGAAAAAGCGTTTTTTATAATATTATCCCTAATTATATTTCTTGTTTATTTTAATTAACAGATAATACTAATACTAAAAAAAAGTTAAAATATATTTTTGGAGTAAAGAAAGGTAAATTTTGAATCAATTAAAATTCCCACATGGATCACTGGATGTGGGTGATGCTGCATCAGTTCACTATCACTATCTCACTTTCTTAACATCCACAATTTTCCAAAGAAATAAATAAAGGCGACTGTGGTGTAGTGGTCTCCGGTTAGAAACCGTTTGCGGTATCTTTGATATAAATGCACTTTAGTCGTGATCATTTTTAGTAGGTTAGTATAGAAAATAAAAACAAAAAAAAAACTCCGCGAACTCCAATAGTGTAACGCAAACATGAAAATGACAAATCTTGTATGTTTTGAAATAATCTATGTATATTGCATTTATTAATTACATTAAAATGCAGGTAAATGTATTTATATTTATGATATCTATTTTTAGTTCAAAATTAAATACGTATTTGTATATTTATAAACGCAAATGTAAGTTTGAATCGAAGCCAAAATATAATAGCAAATCATAAGATATACTTTATAAAAACATCCTTAGAGAAGGGATTAATTAGAGCGCGTATTACGCTCTAGCCAGTGTCTACATGAGTTCTGACTATTGACAGCTTGTGCTTTGTTTAAATAGGTGTTAATTAAGAGTTTACATCAGTAGCAGTCATCTTCATACATAACTTGACAACAATAGGTACTGTCATGTCGAGTAAAAATTATAAAAAAAACACAAAAACTATTTTTATTAATTATTTAATATATGTAAGATGAAAATCATTGTCTTAAATATATTCAAAACGATATCATTTGTCTATTAATTAGTCTTATAATAACAATTGACATCCAAATCGATAGCTGGGTTGCCTAGTGCCCTAATCGTGGAGCTTGTATAACTTTTTTTAAATTGTGGACGTGAAGGAAGCGAGAGAGCTGTGTTAGAATCGTGGCAAGTGGCGCTCCATCGTCTTTGCCTATCGCGAGACAATTTGATTGATTATATATAATCGATATTTACGCAAAGAAAAGAATAAAAATTGGCTGTTTAATTAATACAACATTTGTGGCTATGCTATGTTCATAATTGTGTTTACAGTTCACACTACGTAACACGTGCTTTATATATTTCTTATTGGAAAGAAAACATCATATCTCATCATCGACATATTCAAATTCAAGTACAAGTTCACTTCATTGAAAGCAATAATAATAAAATTTATTTTGGTTATTTTCAGAAACTAAAGTACATATTCAGTTTTACTATCGGTATCAAGGTTCTATGTCTTCCGGGATTCTAATGATTACAAATAAACATTTTGTAGAAAAATTGATGATCATCATAAACACTTACTAATGTTCTATTTTTGTTTTTTTTTTATTTATGAAAATATATTATAATATGCGTATACAAATAATTGCATTATAATCTAAAATAGAAAAAATAACTCACCTTTCAATTTGACCAAAAAAGAGCGCCAGAATAGCTAATATCCCCAAAACTCCAAGCACATAAGAGCTAATTTTCGTCTGGAGCCACGAAGCGCCGACAACCTTCAACATTTTGCTCATACGAATGGGACAGGGGCAAGAAACAAAAACTAAACACAACTAAATATTTTTGCTAATAAAAATATAAATACGATTATGTTATAAAATATAAAAAATATTTAGAACTTTAATAACAATGAAGTGACTGAATGTGTAGACGATCTTTTCCAATGTCTGAGCGACCATCGAAAACGTTGATATATATTACGTTTATTTTTATTAGAACGGGGACTGAACCCCAGTTATAGCGTCTAAGGGATATTGTGTGACGCTTCTCTCTTCGCCACTATTGAAGACCGCATCGGATTGTAAACTCAACCAATGCCGATTGGAGGTATCTTTATTATTTTCTTTTAACCCTGCAACAATAGAGAAATCAAAATTAGAATTGTACAATTGGAACAAAAAATAAAATTGTACATTTAGAACAAAACTTGTGTTTTCTTATTTGCCGCGCTTGGCTAGTAGGGTATCGTTGTGATTTACTTTGGGTATTTATTTGGGTGTCGTGTGTGTGTTATTGTGTTTGTTTGTGGCATAATGCGGTCCATGAATGGAGGTGACTGCTACTACTGTTAATTATTTGGAATCAATTGCGCACAAAGAGACATACCTACTTTTCAGAATTTAGTTACAAAGCATAGAAATAGAACACATAAAAATATAATTAAACACAGCTTAAAATGTTAATTTAAAATTTAACATTTTACAGACAATTCTCTTATTAATTATAATAAGTAACAAATTAAAATCACTTTATCAAAATGTCACGTCCCACATAGACAACGGAATAACATTTTCCACGATTCAAACACAACTCTCTCGTTTCCTTCACATTCGGTTCTCTTCATGCACTCACTATAACCTATGCTTGTAACCTTGTTTTTTAAAAAGTTTCTCTCTTTGTTAGAATCACTTTCAAATATCATTAAAAAGAGCTCAAGCTCGTCGTTTCACAAGTAAGGCATACATTTAACTAAGACGTATCCAGTCAAGAAACGACTCTACAAATACCAAAGATATCACATAATAAATACTAGATATAAAATATTTGTTATGAATTTAACTTGTAAAATTGTTTATTTACATGGCACGTTATTACATTAAAAAGGCACATTTTTATATTATAAATTGTCCTGGGTAATACGAATAACACAGCATAAGTAAAAATAACAGTAGTTCATCTCGACATTGTCCTTGAAATAATTGAAAATCCAGTCTACTGACTGTCACCAATGGGCAATATTGCTTGCCCACTGTGCTATTCGCAGCTGAAGTCTGCTGATTATTAGAAAAGCGTAGGTATAAAGCGCGTATTCGTGTTTTAGTTCCGGCTATATTGGCCCTAACTATAAAATACGCCGATAATTTATGACAAATTGACTTTTGTGGCAAAATATTTTAGCGCCTGTTTTTAATTGACTGTCAGAGTATAGGTCTACTGTACTTTACCGTGAATTGTAGAGATCCTTGAATGTTTACGAACGTTGATATTGAAAAACATAAATAATGTATGTAATTGTCCTACGGAGGTACTTTCCACGATCCTGTCACAACTCTCTTTATAGAGACTGTGGTTAAGGGCACTGGGTACCCCTATTTTTAAAAAGATAGGTTCCCGATTTTTTTTATAGAAAGCTGTGTTGCGTAGTGCCCATAATCCGGTTTGCCTTGTATAAAGAAAATAATGGAAGTGAGGGAGTTGTGTCAGGATCGTGGCAACTGTCTCAGGGCAAGTGTGTCAAGATCACCATGTCTCTGCCATCATTGTGATAATCGAGGCGCTAAAAGATTTTGTTGTCTTCATTTTCTTTGCATTTCTAATAAACGTTCTTATATCCTAGAAACAGGACGACCAAAGTACATATATCCAGAAATTGGTTTTGAACCGGGGGTTCTCGGTTTGCACTACTACTACACCACGGTCGCCTTAAGATAGATTGATTAAATAACTCTTTAGTTTACACAATTAAAACATTATAGGTTTCATAATAAATATGAATGGTGTATTTATAATTTACTATTTATAAATTGTTACTCTTTGAAAAGTGCTATTGAACAATGAAGTTACAGAGACAAAGTTTATAGAAACACAGCACAATAGCTTATTCAGAACATTGTTGTTTTAAGGCATAACATCTTACGTATGTAGATTTACGTATACGAGTAAGTACATAACTATTTTATAAGTTTCAATTATTTAATTCAAAACAAAACCAGTTATCACTTAGGAAAAGCAAGACTAAAAAAAATAAATAAAAAAAAATGATGAATTAAACAAGATTTTATAATTTTATAGTATTATTTCGACGTTTCGAGAGCTTTGCAGCCATCGTAGTCACGGGGTCTCTCCGTTAAAATTGTAAAATAAAAAGCAAAATAAACGCTATAGTAAGCCGCATAAAATTTGTTTGACTCATTAATCAATGTTCGCGCAAAATCTACGAAAATATGTAAGCTCTATGATTATAGGTTTTACGATTGCTGGTCAAATGAGGGTACAGGTAAGATGTTGATAAGTGAATAAAGACGGATTTTATTTAATATTTATAAATCTGACGTGGATGGATGCGTTAAACGAGGCAGAATACCCAGGAGGATGTTTTCCGACTAAATCGGAGAGATCCCTAAGAAAGCTGGGTTGCCTAGTGCCCATAGACGCAACAACCGTAAAGCTTGTATGAAAATAATTATTAATGTGAGGGAAGCCACGATCATGTTGTGTCAGGATCGTAGCAAGTCTGCCTATCCCTGTGGGAAATAGGCGAGATAATAAATGCGACCGAAATTTGAAATAAAATAAGAAAATTTTAAGAATATGAAAATAAGGCATTGCATAAAGGCATAAAGGCATTGTCAGATCTTTAATTTATAAATCTTCTTTTAAATATCCGTAAAGTGTGCTTAGATCAACGCAACAATTAAGAATTTCTTAAACAATTGTTGAGTTTTGATCGTCTAAATTGACCCTCTGCCTATACTTGTGGGTTTTGTAAGATTTTATATTAATCTATAACATAGTTCTGTATAAAAAAAAGAGATGGATATTTGCTTCGGGTCTGGTTATCAAAGAGTGGTAGGCAGTGGTACCCAGTCTGCCAATCCAGGGTAGTACCACCACTTACAAGTATACAGACCGTGAAGTGATTTGGTCACGTTTCGGGATCAGCTTGTAAGTTGCCGGTTCCATCTAGGCCGACATAGTGGAAGTAATTGCTACTCACAGTTATTGAATTGTATTAGCAGTGACATTCATTCATGGACCACACTTTCGCCTAACATCAAGCGGGGTGCTATTATATGTCGAGTCACAATAAAAAAAAAGGTTCTTTCTGATTTCGACAGTGTAGAAATAACATTGACATCTTAACAAATCGTACTTACGTTCTATTATTTCGCTATTATATAAAGCAGTCTAACACAATAAAATATTTAGAAAAAAATTAACTACTTCTTTTATTTTATTAAAAAAAAACGAAAATGCTAGCAACACCCTTAGCGGACATAGAAAAACTGGCATAGATTATGATTGCTCGTGCGGTTTCCTAAAGTAATAAACATTGGGATGAAGCCAAGTTCCTTAGATACCATGAATATGGTTAGCTGTTTACCATAATATATTTGATGATAAACAGAAAACCATAGATTTTACAGTGATAATAACAAGTAATAATTACTATGAATTTATACGCGTGAAATATTTAATAGTCATATTCGATATTAATTACGTTTATAATAAATAATAAAACGTTATAAAGCTCAGAGTCGCTCAGCGGGCAATGGAGAGAATAGCTCCATGTTTTTTTGCGCAACGAATCTGAAACGAGGATATTCGCCAAAGAACCAAAGTCACCGACATAGCGTAGAATTCTCAAGCTGAAGTGGTAATGGGCTGGCCACATCGCTCGAAGAACCGACAACCGATAGGGAAGAAAGGTTCTAGAGTGGAGACCACGAACCGGAAGATGCAGCGTCGGTAGGCCTCCCACTAGGTGGACTGACGACATAGTGAAAGTCACGGGTAACCGTGAGGCCTATGTTTAGCCTATGTTTAGCAGTGGACGCCTTCTGGCTGATGATGACGATGAAGTAATGATTATTTTGCTTTTAGTATTTTTATATTAAATAAAATAATCACGCCTCTATTCCAAAAGAGATAGGTAAAGACGACGGATCGCCAATTTCTACTTTCCAACTCGCTTACAATTTTCTAAATAGACCCTATCGTTATGGGCGTAAATAAAGGCAAACTTTACTAGAAGAAAATCATCTTTCGCCACACATAACTTTTCCTCTCCGTCTTTACGGTACTGGTAAAAGGATGATGCCACGAGATCGTAGGCCGGTGGTTGGCTAGCATACTGATGGCGACTAAGACAGCCGTAAACTGAAAAGGGCATTCAGCAGTCGGCGCTCCTCAACCTTCTTGCAAGGAACCTGCTTTTTACTATCAGGCAAAATAATGTCATTTGTCGCGTCTCAATAGCAAAAAATCTTTTTTAATTATTTGAAATTTTTATGGACTATATACATGTACAAAGATAAATCTAATGCTGCTGGTAGACGTTTTCTCTACCAGAGTTATCTTTGGGTACCAACAGAAATATCAAAATAAAGGATGAGTAAAGTAAAATAATATTTTTGAATAAATACACTATATAATTATGTACTCACCTCTATATTTTCAAAAGTATTTTACTACAGGGATAGGCAGAGACAATATTTATTTCCAATTATTATATCGATGTTTAAACACCCAAATACAATAAAAAAATATAATTGTAAATAGATTAAATTGTTATAAATATATGACAGAATCTGGTTGACAGATGTTGCTTAGACAATTTGAAAGTTTTTTTCATGTTGTGACTTGACATGTGACCTCGATTTGCCTTTTTTTTCATTGTGACACGACATCTGACCTCGACCCGCCTGATGGTAAGCAAGAGGAGGTCCTGGAGTGCTGACAACTGAAAAAGCCGACTCTTTTTACGGTTCTTCACTCGTCGTCACTATACCGGTTATAGCTTGTCTAACTATAAATGACGCGCCCCTCCACTTTATTAGTTTATTTAAATGTGTGAATACAAATATTACTAACTATACTATTATACTTCATCATCGTTCTCCTCTTTTTGTGTCTAACCAGCAACTGAATTACCAATTACAATTGCATTTTGGGTGCGTTTTATCCATATTTTATATTTGCTCTTTTGCGTAAATGCAGTGGAGGGGCGCGTCATTTAGACAGACTATACTATGCTTTTTGCGGTTTGCTTAAGGATCCAATGTTATTGAATGAATTATGGTTTAAACTTTAAATATAAAACTATTGGGGACTATAATAACTATAAACTATTTTATAAAGTAATGAAAGTGAATTATATAAAAATTACAACTCTCTTGACTTTTAACATAAATCTTTCTTATGACTATCAATCAATCAAACAAATTGTCACGCCTTTTCCCACAGGGATAGACAAACAATGGAGCGCCACTTGTCACGATTCTGAAACAACTCCCTCGCATCCTTCATATTTACAATTCTCTTCTACTACTTCTAGGCCGGTATAGTGAATACGACTGCTACTTGCAGTTAATTAACGTAGTCTAGGCCACCTCCAATCATGGACCACACTCCAGCTATACATCATGCGGATTGCTGCCACAATAAAGAAATAAAAAAATCATAGTTAAAGAGTATATGCCAAGCAAATTACAAATTACTTTTGCTTCAATAAAATCCACATAGCGACTGTTTTTTAACTTTATGTGTAATTTGAAGACAATATAGGTCAGCTTAGCGGCAGAGAATGTCTGGACAAAAGAAATTTCTTTATAGAATAGTCACCTATTTTAACAACTTCCGTATTGTGTTAAAAAATTACGATAAGCATTTATTTAAACAATACTAAAAGGTTTGGTTTCTTTTTTATTATTTAAGTTAAATAGGACAAATTTTTATACTACATAAATATACAATCTAGGTAAAAAATTGTAATCTATTATTTTATCCCCTCTTGCTTCCTTCACATCCACAATTCTGTTCATACAAGCCCTATGGTTATGGGCAGTGCGGACCCCTGATTTTTAATACGAGTACTTAATACGAGTTCCTAATTTGATCGCAGAACAATCTTTAGTTGTCCCCCTTTAGTTGTCCTTTTACTCACTTCCAATTTATAAATATCTTCTAATTTATAATTTCTTCAATATAGGAAGACAATGTACTATTTCTTGTGAAATGATTGTTATCCTGACAAAACTCCCTCGCTTCCTTCACATTCACAATTTTCTTCATACAAGCTCTATGGTTATGGGAACTAGGCAACCTAGCTTTCTTGGCGCTCCACTGTCATTGCCTATCTCCATGGGAAAAAGGCGTGACAATTTGATTGATTGATTGATGATTATTATCACAAGTATTGGCTATCGCGGTCTTGTGGTAGTTAAACAGTCACACAGACTAGAAATAGTTAGAATGTACTGTACTTTGGTCGCCCAGTTTTTATAATACAAGCACGTTTAGTAGCTTAGTATAGAAATGCAAATAATAATAATATATATATATACATAATTCCCACAAAGCGACATAATAAAGCGATGCGTGAAGAAGCACCTTTGGCCGGCATAGTAGCGGCGACTGGGGCAGCCGTAAAGACTCGGTTTTCACAGTCGTCGGCACTCTTGGATCTCTTCTTGCTTACCATCAGGCGATTATACTTTATTAAAACTTATGTAAAAAATATAACCACGGGATATTCGCGTAATTCCTTGCGGTTTCGTTGATACTATAAAACAGCATTTTGTGATAAATAAAAGTGTAAATGAGAGACAATAGGGAATATGCATGTGGTTTAAATATTGCTGCAAATTTTTCCCCCGATTCTTTATTGTATTAACATCATGCTAAAATGATTATATTTTTAATTTTCTTTGTATATATTGCATAAAAGATTAAGCAAAAAGTGAAAAACAAGCAAGTGAAATTCAAATGAGTGAAACGCATCACCATTGGCCGAATGAAACGTGACGTCACATGACACGTTCGGGGTCGATGCTCATATTGTGCGCGTAGTGTTTAAAAGAAAAAATTGCTGTTCTTTGTGTTTATGCAGTGTTTTTGTTTAGCTATTACAACTTAAAAATCCACATAAATAACAGTAACACTTGTAGTAAACAAATACTGGTCGTGACGTGTGACGTCATCAAAAGCCCGCGCTAGATGATGGCGTTCAAATGTCAAATGTCAAATTTAATCGAAGATTTAAAATTGTTTTTAAAAAATAATTAGACCTTTTCCAACAATATTTATATTTTTTATTATGTTATAACGTTGTAATAAGTGAATTAAACACATAAAAAAAATACATGCATATACCCTATTCTCGTACAATCTCTACATACATACGAGTATAAATAATAATCACACAACTAAATAATACAGTTTTCAGTTATCTTTACAAAACAATTATAACTATAAAAGTTTTTCCATTAAAAACAAGTAAATTTTTCCACAAATAAACACTTTTATAAACCCGGAATCGCAAATGTTTATAAAATGAACTTGAAATTTATTTTATTATTAATATTTCATTTTGGCTAAAGGATGTCCGTTTGAACGCATAAACATCACCAAAGTAAACGAATGTATCTGGATTTGCAGAATACATTTAGATTTACGATGATCGTATAATTTATCTGAAGTATATAATGTAATTTATATTTAGATATACGTCCTTATATTGAGACAATCTAGGGTCATTCGGAATGTGAAAAATATATACTAATTAGATTTTTCCTTTACGGGGTTTTGAATTGGAGAACGTCACGAGGGAATGGCGTTCTCCCGATTGCAAAAAAGCGTGGATGTGTGACCCATAAGAAGACTGACGACTAGCTAAAGGTGGCGGGAACCTTTTTTCAGTAGGCCAAAGTTGTGGTGATCGCTGAGAAGACCTATGTCCAGCAGTAGACGATTAATAGTTAATGGTCGTACAGCTAAGCAACACAAGAAAATTACATAAAGTAGTTGAACAATTTACAAGTTGCGGCTGATATCAGCCTGGCTTATCTATATAACATGTTTAGGATTTAAATCAGTGTTTCCCACTGGGGGGGGGGGGGCAATTTGATAGTTAATGGGGGCAATTTGATAGTTAATGGGGGCAATTCAAAAATGAACTCGACACAACCCTTTCGCTTTGGGTTATTTAAATGCAATACTAGGTATCAGTGATAAATTAAACAAAAAAGGTTATATCTAAAAAAATGCGTTAATCATTTTTATTTCTTAAGGGAACAAAACAATTTTAAAACGTTAAATATTACGTATGGGGGCAATAACATTTTTAGAAATGTTAAGGTGGCATAAAAAAGGTTAGGAAATACTGATTTTAATAGACCTATGTGTGTTTGTATTGTATTTTCATACAATATAAACACCCATCTGACCTAGACTGGTCAGATGGGTCGACTGGAGTGATAGTAAGAAAGAAAAGTCTTTTTTTTTTATTAACAAATATTTGCAATATTTAACATTATTAAATATTACAAATAAAAGCTATGAAACAAATATTTGCTCCGACCGGGGATCGAACCCGGGACTTTACGCGCAACAAACCAGTCGCTAAACCGTTCGTCCACGCCTGTCGTAAGAGCGCCGACGTCTGAAAACACCGACGCAGTTCACAGTTGTCGCCGTCACTATACTGTTCAAAAGTGAGTGTTTATACAATAAAAAGAATAAACTTATACAGTAAAAGGAATAGAAGATATAAAGGAAAAAAAATTAACATAAATAATGTGAATTAAACAAATTTTATGCGGCTTACTATCGCGTTTATTTTGATTTTACTATTCTTTTTATAGTATAATTTTATAGTATTTACAGTATAATATACTGACGTTTCGAGAGCCTTGCAGCCATTGTGGTCACGGAGAGACTGCAAGCAACGATGGCTGTTCAATTCATTGATTAATGTTCGTGCAAAATATATGAAAATACTATTAATAATGTGATCATAGTATTTTCTTAGATTTTGCGCGAACATTGATTAATGAATTAAACAGCCATTGTTGCTTGCAGTCTGTTTCCAAAACTCCCCCTTTTGATATTTTGTTTTTCTGTTCCAAAACCAAATATACCAAAAAAAATTTTTTGGTTCAAATGTTTTTTTTTCAATTTTTTTTCAAAGGTTTTTGGTTCAAAATTTGTTTATTTTGGTTCAAAACCAAAATAAACGAGATAGTAAGCCGCATAAAATTTGTTTAATTCATTAACGTGATCATAGTTAAAAGTTAATTGGAGAAAGATTAAACCAAACATAAACGAATTGTACAATAACTTTTTTGCAGTAGAAAATTGATCAAGTAACAAACCTACGTCAGACAAAAGCAAATACAACTCGAAACAACTGTATCAACATTAATTATACTGCATGATTATTGACCTTACACTTACACGTGTATTTACTTTCCGTATATTTGCCTATTTTTTCATAGAATATTCTAGCAAACAAATCTTTTTTTTATTTTATTTGCCTACACCTATACTTAATTGATTAACACCAGTACGCTAGATTGTTAGCTGAAACAGTCATACCTACCTTCATTTACGCAAGACGTGTTATCAGCAGCTCCTTATAAATAAATAAAATACAGCGTTAAAAAATAATATTTAAGTGTGATTTCGGTACTTAATTAAAGCATAAAGTGTAGTGCAACTATTACTAAAACAGTCAAAACTTTTAATAGTGGTAACGGCATTAAAACTGTAAAAAATCATTCAAAAATTATGTGATATTACACGACGAAATAAAGTGTTAATGTGCAGTGTCCTATGATTGGTGCGTTTACTCGTAAACATGGTGCTATTTGTTAAATTTCAAAACTAAACTGTCTTTTGATATAGCAAGTCTACGCTAATTTCGATGCTCCGCGCAGAGTCACGGTGGCGCAGGGCATGTGATTGTATTGCTGTTCGAGTGGTCGCCGGTTCGAAACCGTCTTCTCCAGAGTGATCTTTTTTTCTATAAAATTTATATTTGAACATTTTTCTTTAATATTAAATGAATAGTATCGACAGAAATTAGTAAAAGCGACATTACGGTGGGTTTCGTAAACTTACAAAATATCTATATCAATATCAATCTGCTAATATGAAATGTCTAGCGTGTCAAAAACGGGTTGATAGAACCTCGCTACTAAGATGTAGTGCCTGCTCAGGCGACTACCATTTCGAATGTGTCAACATATCCTGGACGCATTATAAAACAAATAGTCAAGTTCTGAGCGATAGCTGGCGCTGTCCTCGATGTGTTAATGTTACTCGTCGCATGAATACTGACTCAACTCCAGTGAGACATCACAACGAACAACTGACCGAATCTATTGACATGTCTTGCGACGAAATAAACACATCTAGCTCAATAATTGCGTCTAATAGACAAGTGACTCAAGTACAGTCAGAAGCATTCTCTATGGAACTATTTATCAAAGTATTAGACTCAAAATTGCATGAACATCGCGTATCAATAATTAACGACCTACATAATACAATCAAATCAGAAATTAAAATTGCAATCCAAGAACTTCAAACTGATTTTACAGCTACGACCGACTTTTTGACATTGGAGCAAAAAGACATCAAGGCAAGCATTGAAACCACAAACGATAAAATATCTAAACTGGAAGAGGAGAATATTCAATTGCGTACTGAGCTGGCCGCACTGAATAATCGTCTGAAACCAATTGATAAAGCCTCTAGAAGCCGAAATTTGGAGATTCAATCTGTCACAGAGAAACGTAACGAAAATTTAGTATCTGTTGTACAAAAATTGTGCCATCAAATAAAAGCTCCCATTGACGACAAAGATATTTATGCTGTTAGGCGGGTGGCCAAAATTAACGCATCATCAGATAGGCCGCGCAACATACTTGTCTCACTACCCTCGGAACGTAATCGTGACACAATTATCTCTGCCTTTAAGAGGTATAATAAAAACAACAAGGCCAAGCCGTTAAACACTAACGACATTGATATTCCCGGGACCCAGCGTAACATATATATTGTGGAGCACCTGAGCCCTGAGTGCAAAGAACTTCACGCGGCAACGAGAAAGGCGGCCAAGGAAAAGGCATTTAGATACGTCTGGATCCGATACGGACGTGTGTATATTAGAAAGGACGATAATTCCCCAGCTATCCATATTAAAGACTTTTCCACTTTGAACAAAATATTAATTTAGTCTTTAATAATTTATTGTTTCAATTTGTATTATAATAATTCATCTAATACTTATTTACTTAAAATTATACTATGTTAATTATTTATCAAAATGTAAATAGGATTAGATCTAAAACTAAAGATTTGTTTTTAAACACATTAAATTGTAATGCAGATATTGTCGCGTTAACTGAGACAAATTTAAATAGTGGCATCTTTGACAGAGAGTTGTTCGATGATAGTTTTATGTTATTTCGCAGGGACCGCGACAGTACCTGTATAAATAAAAACAATGGTGGTGGTGTTCTGCTTGCGGTTAAACGTCGGCTTAACGCTATTCGCCGCACAGAATGGGAGAGCGAAGTTGAGGATGTGTGGATTAGTTTCCTCCCTACCACATGTTTTGACAAAGCCGTACATTTGTGCGTCTGCTATTTACCTCCTGACATACCACTTGAACACCTGAAGAATTTTTACACTAACCTTCATAATATAATGTACTCTAATACAATGCAAAATGACTTATTCATAATTGTGGGTGACTTTAATGCCCCTAATATAGTCTGGAGGCACTTGCCCTCTGTCAATCATATGTCTCATAATAATCCAACCGATACTAAATCTAAACTACTTCTAGACACTTTGGCTATAAATGAATTACGGCAATTCATCTCTATCCCTAATCACAACTCCCGTATCTTGGACTTGGTGTTGTCGAATATTGACAAGGTACATGTATCTCCTGAAGATCCTCTGACACGACTTGATTGTCACCATCCAGCCTTGTCTATTCAAATTGAGCCGCTCCATCGCCCAAAAAATATCAAATCAACAAAAGCCACTAAACTTAATTTCTTTAAAAGTGACTTCTCCAAGATCAAAGCGGACCTGGAAAAAGTGGACTGGATACAGGCTCTTAATCTCGGTGGTGATATAGACAGCACCACTTCTAGGTTCTACGAGGTAGTTGGGGAGATATTGCGGACACACACCCCAGTGGTCAAAGATGACTCACGTAGATACCCTGTATGGTACTCCCATGCTTTAAAGAAATGTTTGTATGAAAAGAATAAATTCCACAGGCGTTTTAAAAAATATAATAATCCCAGGGATTACGACACCTTTGCGCTCCTACGTTCTAGATCCAAACGGCTAATACATGAATGTTACAAATCCTTTATTGATACCACAGAGCTTTCTATTCAAACTAATCTTAAAGTCTTTTGGAAATACGTGAAGAGCAAAAAGGGTAATGATAGCTTACCACATACTATGTTCTTTAGAGATGCTACTGCATCAACAAATAAAGAAATAGCCGAATTGCTATCCAACTATTTCTCATCAGTTTTCGAGGACTCTGATTACCAACCCACAGATTGGACTGAACATGGTGTTGACTCCGAAGTGCACGGATCTATTTCAAAAATAGTCTTAACGGGCAAAGAGGTATTCCTTAAACTTAAGCAACTCAACGCTAACAAGGGTGCAGGACCTGACGGCATCCCTCCACTTGTGCTAAAAACTTGCGCTTCTGAACTTTGGTATCCGCTGCTACTAGTCTTCAATAGATCTCTTGAACTGGGTACCTTTCCCTCCTGTTGGAAGGTCGCAAACGTTGTCCCCGTACATAAAGTGGGAGACAGATCTGACTGCTCTAATTACAGGCCAATCAGTATCTTATCGTCTTCTGCTAAACTATTTGAGTCAGTTGTTTACTCTTATCTTTACAGCCACATTAAACCACATCTGTCACCAAACCAGCATGGATTTGTTTCCGGCAGATCTACCGTTAGCAATTTACTTGAATATAGAAACTACATCAGCCAGGAGTTTGCTAGGGGAGGTCAAGTAGATTCTATGTACACTGATTTTAGCAAGGCCTTTGACAAAGTGAACCACACATTACTCTGCAAAAAACTGTCGACTATAGGTGTACATGGTCCATTACTACGTTGGGTTGAGTCGTATCTGAGAAACAGAAAACAACAAGTTGCACTTAGAGGAACCCTATCTTCGTCTATTTGTATTACTTCCGGTGTGCCCCAAGGTTCTCATCTTGGGCCCCTTTTCTTTATATGGTTCATCAATGATTTGGTTGAACGTTTGTCGAGTCATTGTCTTCTCTATGCGGATGATTTAAAGATTTTCAAGACTATTTCAAATATTAATGATTGTGTTATGCTCCAGAGTGACTTGGATGCACTATGTGCCTGGAGTAATGATAACCAGATGTTCCTTAACGCTAATAAATGCTTTGTAATTTCTTTTACAAACAAACATAATAAAATTTTACATACTTATAAACTCGTGGATCAGTGTCTTTCCCGTCAAGAGACTGCCAAGGATCTAGGAATTTTATTCGATAGCCGACTGAATTTTAAGGATCATTATGAATACATCACTAACAAGGCATTAAAAAGTCTGGGTTTTGTTAATAGGATTACAAAAGACTTCACAAAAGCACAATCGTACATGTGTCTATATTACAGCCTCGTCCGTAGCATCCTTGAATATGGGTCGGTTGTTTGGTCACCTTGCTATAAGGTCCATTCGGACAGATTAGAATCTGTTCAAAGGAGATGTCTCAAAACTGTCTCCTTCCGTCATGGCTATGGCAGGTCACTATACTCATATGAGAGGAGACTTGAAGTTTTTAAGGTAACACCATTATATATACGACGCAAGCAGCAAGACTTAATATATCTCCATAAAATCACCCATGCGATATTGGATTCACCTACTCTGTTGGGTCTGCTTAATTTCACCACTAGACGAAACCCGCGACAACACAATAGAACATTCCAAATAAAAGTATATAAAAATAACACTTCATACTTTAATCCTATGGTTCGCATGTGTCGACTCTATAATGAAATTAGCGAGAAAAACGATGAATTGGATATATTCAATTCGGATCAAAGATTGTTAAAGAGACAGATTGTTGACATCCTCAGCTCCGCCCCTAATTGACGCGCACAATATTGTGTAAGATTATTTTGGTATTTTTTGAAATGAACAATAACATTATTATTTTGATTTATTAATTTAATTTAGCTTTTTAACATTATTATTATTATTTTAATTATTGTTTACCATTGTATTTTATTGACATTTTATGCTATGCTTTTAATTATTTATGTTTAATCTGTTGTGTATGATACTTTTTGGGCTATAGTCCAGCAATGTAACCTATTTTGTACTAAATGTTTAACTTAACCAAGATTATAGCCTGTTGTATCTACCTATTAATTTAAATAAATAAATAAATAAACAAGGACTATTGCGAGGTAGTTGTGTCAGGATCGTGGCAAGTAGCGCTTCATTGTCTTTGTCTATTCCCACGAGAAAAAAGCGTGATTATTTGATTGTTTAATATTTTTTGTATCAATCAAACTACTAAACATGCTTTTTTAGTAGTTTCTACAACGGTCAAAGTTGTAGAAAGTCGATACGCCCACAACGGATTCATAAAATTGACATCAAGACAAATAAAATGAGCCCTGGTTGAACTGTTTTTGATAACGAAAAAAGGCTCTTTGTGTATGAAACATTTGGGACCTTTTTAATAAACAAATGAAATTTCTTGAAAACGAATAAACATTTTTCAACGAATTTTTTTTTGTAAGTTAAGGTTAATAAGACACATATTTTACCAAAGTTTCAAGAGTCTAGTATTTTTCATTTAGGAGTAAAACATAATTAAAAATACTGATGGATTTCGGTGATTATTTAAATAAACAATGGATAAATATTATTGAACCGGGACTTAAATTAACCGGTTTTGAATTGGCTACAAAACATATACTCAAAAAGAAATCATTTTTTTCTGTCTTTTTGTTATTTTAAAAGAACCAGGAATTTCACGATTTTTGGACATAAAAAGTGACCTTTAAACAATGTTCAAAAATTGCCGATTTTCACTAGGACAACATAATATTATAAAATATAAGATCTTATTAACAACCAGTTTCAATTTGGGCTATAAATGTTTATAAATTAATATTTGACCAATTAAACAATTAAAAATATTATCTCGGCTCCTTAATGAATTATAGCAACAATTATTTTTTATATTGTAGAAAAAGACCAGCAACTCGAATATGAAAGATATATGCAGATACGTTAATTTGTTGTAAAATTATTTGCAAAAAACGCTGCTTCGAAAAGTAGCAATGTTGTTAACGCTATTTTGACAGTCAAAAATGTAGAAAATCGATACGCCCACAACGGATTCATAAAATTCATATCAAGATGAAAAAAATTAGCCCTGGTTGAACTGTTTTTGATAACGGAAAAAGGCTCCTTTTGTATGAAACATTTGGGACTTTTTTAATTAACAATTGAAATTTCTCGAAAACGAATAAACATTTTTCGACGAATTTTTTTTTGTAAGGTAAGGTTATTAAGACACATATTTTGCCAAAGTTTCAAGAGTCTAGTATTTTTCGTTGAGGAGTGAAATATAATTTAAATTTTTGCAAATTTTGATGGATTTCAGTGATTATTTAAATAACCAATGGATGAATTTTATTGAACAGGGGCTTTAATTAACCGGTTTTGAATTGGCTACAAAACAGATACTTGAAAACAAATTATTCTACTTCTGTCTTTTTGTTATTTAAGAAAAACAGGAATTTCACGATTTTTTGACAGAAAAGTGACTTTTAAACAATGTTCTGTTTATCTATTTTTGGAGGAATTGCAGAGGTACATTCCTTACTACTAAATACACCTTTTTACCTATGGTTGCCTGAAACGAACTATTTGCGAATTCCTGTTAAAATTGTCTAATTCTACTGGCCTAATACTCGTACATAGCGCCTAACGCGTCGACACTATTCTATCCTTTTTCTCTTGCAGTTCTTTTATTGTGCAGTTCTTTTAACTGGCTATTGCAACAAGCTTCACTTTATAGTTCAACTTAAATATACAGGTCGTTGCAAATTAAATAAGAATGCGCCTTCTCATTTTCAGGAAATATTATTTATGTTCCCAATACCGATTTTTTTCGATCCTATTTTCATTACTGATTTTTTAAATTGTGTCTCAACTCACTATAGAGCGGTGTTTCAGCTTTGGGTTACTTAAATGCAATGCTTAATATCGGTGACAAATTGAACATAAAAAGGAGAATTTTTAAAAAATGCTGTAAATATTTATATTTCTTAAAGGAACAAAACAATTTTTAAAGGTTAATAATTATGTATGGGGGGCATAATAATTTTAGAAATGTTAAGGTGGGGCATGGCCTAAAAAGGTTGGGAAACTACTAGTTTTTAGCTAGTTTTTTTTTTAATATAAGGATCTTTTTTAATTTGTTTTTATATATTTGTTATACAAATTACTTTTATTTACTCGACATCTGACCTCGACTTGCCTGATGGTAAGAAAGGGGAGGTCCAAGAGTGTCGTCGACTGAAAAATCAGATGCATCGAGAAGATATTTCGCAGAGCTGACGCAAACTTGCAAACAGTCTAGTATATTGTTTTGTTACTGACAGTTGTTTTATTGCGGTCAAGGAAATGCTTTTAGAATTGTTAAATATGCGATACTTCACGGTTCATAACGACCTTGACAGAGAATCTTAAGATAATAAAGAACCTTATTAATTCCACGCATACTAAGTAAAGGTCACTATTTTCTTATAATTATAATTAAAAAGTAGTAAGAAAGATAACAAAATGAATTGTAGCTACTAAAGTCCTTGTATCATAGAAACAGGACAACCAAAGTACATATAACAAACATACATTGGTTACCATTGCACTGCCACTACACCACGGTCGCCTTCATAAGTCAGAGTACACATGGGCAGGCAAAGCATTCCACTTGTCGATTGTTCTACAAAGAAAAGACGCACCGAACTTGCGTCTTTTCTTTGCTACTAGATACATTTCTGCAAGGAACAGTCACATCCGCCACTTTAGGTACTCTGGCAACTTTGATACTGAGCATGAAACGCAACTAAGTCATTTCACGGACTTTGCACTTGAGATAAAGTTTATTTACCCTAGGCCCGCTTAAGGGCGGCAGGTAGTCACGTACCGGACATTCAAAGCATTCATTTGTAGTTAGTTTATTTCAAACAAGTTTTTTGTTGTCGGAAATAAATGAAGCTCTTGGCAGGCTTGCTTTACTGCTTAAGGATGCGAGACAAATTGTTTTTTTTTTTACAGAAATAAGAACCAACGTAACTCTCTAACGGCCGATCCCAATAATTAATCTCGATCTGTTTTCTACAATCCAAGATAGAAAAATTTTAATCCAAAACTTCTTAAAAGCGTTCCAATAATATATCTGTGGATTGAAGTGACAATCTGTCCATGGAACCTAACCACGGAAGGTCGGATAAGGGATTTTGGATCGGCCTCCGTTCGAAAATGACAGTTTTGTCGTTTCAATAACCGATCTGTAGTTTTCGAATGATTGTTTTGTGAGCAAGTCGATCTTTTTTAGTAATCTCCCACATGTGTTGGATTTCGGTGCGTTATTGAGATTAGATTTTACAAGTTTGCGTTGTGTATGTATTTTCTAAAGCAACGGATTGACATTTGTAAAAAAATTATAGGTTAGTAATTGCCATAACCATAGGGCTTGTATGAAGACAATTATGGATGTGAAAGATTCTAGAGACAGACAGGCTCGTGGAAAGTGGCGCTCCATTGTTTCTGCCTATTCCTGTGAAAATTGAGACCTGACAATTTAGCTGCTTGATTTTATTGAGGTAACAAATAAAATAGTTTCTTAATATTTTATGTAATAGATGTTATACTTTTTTTTATTAAGAGAATCGGTCTCTGATCAAAATAGAATGCCAATAGAAACATTTACGTTAATTAGGATTTATTATAAAGCATCGCATTTCTAAAAGAATATCGAGTATTGTAGATGCACGACCGGGAATCGAACCCGGAACTTTCCGCGCAACAAACCAATCGCCAAACCGTTCGGCCACGCCTGTCGTAAAACCATTACGGTTATAAATAAAATAGCTATCAAATCTAAAATATATATTCTACTGGTTTTACTAAAATAATTAAAATAAATTACAATGTAATAAAAACTGTACAAACGTGATTTTCTTATTAATTCAATTTGCCTTAACATTACAAAAGAATTACTTCCGTGCTTTATAACTTTTTTTTCTACGTTCTCAAGGAGTTGGTAACCTCTATAAAGTTAAGGACTTTTAACTGGTTGGGGCCAATGTGACCGGGTTTAACCTAATAGACCGGATATACATCTACTAACGAGGAAGGCTCACGATTGTAAAATCTTTTCTTTTTGTGAGAATCGCATATTATCTAACCATAGCAGAATAAATGTCACATTGCATAGCACAAAACAAACAAACAGAGACAATGGAGCGCCAATTGCCACGATCCTGACACAACTCCCTCGCTTCCCCCACATCCACAATTCTCTTCATACAAACTCTACGGTTATAGGCACTAGGCAACTCAGCTTTCTTGAGGATGTCTTCGATTTGGTCGAAAGGGCCTGCCTTGTTGAACGCATCCCCACATCAGATTTATAAATTCCTTTCGTCAATACTTTTACTCATCCTTTTCATATGCCAAATTAATGAACTTGTATTCTTCGCCGTTCGTTTATATAAAAAAATTTAAGCCTTGGGAATTTACTTGCGATGTTATTTTTTCCTATAAGTAGGCTTAACTTACGATTATAATTCCACGGTATCTGTTTTGTTTTTATTATAAATTAACCGCGTGGTTCGTGAGTTCAAAACCCGCCGGAGCAGACAGGACCAATGTACCTTAGTTTTTATTAACAAAGGAGCTTATATGATGGGATGCGCTTTTGTATGTCTACTCGTATTATTATACCAAGGGTTTTTTTTGTTTAATCTTAGATGGTTGGTTCTGGGAATAAAGCCTTTGTTAATTCAAGAATTTAAATCCGAGGGTCAATACTTTTATAAAGAGTATGAGAAAGAATTCAGTTTTATTAAAAGTAAATTGATACTATTTATGTCTCGATTGTTTGGTCACATGTAAAGTATGAGTGAAAGTAAATTAACGAAAGGAATTATAATTATAAATCTGATGTGGATTGATGCGTTAAACAAGGCAGACCCAGGAGGGTGTTTTCCGAACAAATCGAAGGAATCCTCAATAAAGTTGAGTTGCCTAGTGCCCATATAAAGAAAATTGTGGATGTGAGAGACGCAAGGGATTTGTGTCGAAATTTGACAAGTGGCCCTCCATTGCGTAACATCAAAGTAAGATGTACGATTTGATGTACGATGTCCTCAGGCGGGTCGAAGTCAGATGTCGTGTCACAATAAATAAAAATGTATTGGTAAGTTTTTTTAAACGTGTTACAATTATATTACTTGTATCAATCTTGTTTTTTGGATTGCCGTCCTGAGGGAGCAGCATTTGAATATTACAGAATTAATAAAGAAACATTATAGATTAGTATACTATAATGTGTGGTATGTACTATTTAAGTATCGTCCATACAAGTTTAGGAATATGATCACCTTTTGAACGACATAGGAGACATAACCTACATAAAAATAAACGCACAACGTATCCTATGTTTAACCTTATGTTTTTTCATACATCTTGACATTAAAGGCTGGGAATTCAACGCTCACTTAAGTATTTAACACTGCTAAAAGAGGCAAGAGAAACATGGAAAAAATATAATCATATTTTGTGGCTTACTAACGGATAATATTTAATAAAGAGGAATGCTAATTTCCAGTATTCGTAAAAAATGTATAATACTGTATCAAAAAAAACTGTATTTATAATCCAAAATAAAAAAATATATTTTTAAATAATATTGTATGTTATTTAAAATTGGAATATTTTTATTTTGGCTCAATATGAGTGCGGTCCATCCATGAATGCCTGCCCAGTTGTAACCGGCAACTTTTAGGCTGGTCACGAAAACGCGACGAAGACGCTTCACGGTCTTTGGTGTGAAAGTGGCCAGTACCATCGACAGACCGGTCAAATGAGTATTAACTTTGATAAATTTAAAACTCTGAAGGTTTTTGTGGAGCGAGTCGGAATCCTAATTTTAAAGTAACATAAAAACTAAAGCTTAATCAGTATTTTTTATATTTTTATTATATTTATATAAAGGTATATTAACTTTATAAACTCGAGACGTCCCATCAGAGTTAGTCCCAAGTAAATACTTAGTAGTACATGAAATACTTGTCCTAAGTAGAGGTAGGTCACCTATTCAAAATCCCGATAACGTCATGTGAATGCACTCCAGCAATGAATGGCTCTTGTTGAAGCGGGTTCAATGACCATCGTTCGCCGGCTATGGGATACAAATTCATGGCCAGACAATTCCTATAATATTCCATATGAGATCATTTTAAGTTCGACATCGTTTGATATTAAAGTAGTTCGCGTCGTAATTCCCACAGATATATATAGATAGGAACAAAAAGGTGCCACTTTCAACAATCTTGACACAACTCTATCGCTTTAAAACTCTATCTTCTCTTCTTTGGTAATTAACTAATAACCGCCTGATGAAAAAGTTGAAGAGTGCCGACGACTGCGAAAACCGAGCATTCCCGACGACAGGCGTGGACGGTTTAGCGATTGGTTTGTTGCGCGTAAAGTCCCGGGTTCGATTCCCGGTCGGAGCAAATATTTGTTTCATAGCTTTTATTTGTAATATTTAATAATATTAAATATTGCGAATATTTGTTAATAATAAAAAAAAAGAGATGGATATTTGCTTCCGGTCTGGTTATCAAAGAGTGGTAGGCAGAGGTACCCAGTCTGCCGATCCGGGGTAGTACCACCACTTACAAGTATACAGACCGTGAAGTGATTTGGTCACGTGTCGGGTTCAGCTTGTAAGTTGCCGGTTCCATCTAGGCCGGCATAGTGGATGAAATTGCTACTCACACTTATTGAAATGTAGTAGCAGTGACATTCATTCATGGACAACACTTCGTCTTAACATTAAGCAAGGCGCTGTCATATGTAGAGTCACAATAAAAAAAATTGAAAAAAATGCCGCTCCATTGCTCCAGTTTTTTTAGGAGAATTAAAGGATTTTTGGCCTTAATGGACGTACATCCTGGTTAATATTAATAGTTATAATAATACTTACAGCGTCGGTGGTGTCCCCGCTAGCATTCAGCAATAGCGTTTTCAACCCATTGGAAACGACGACTGCAACTACGGCTTGACGGTCAACAATTGTGTTTAGACCGCGATTAAACTGAAACAATGAATTGGAATAAATTGAGAAATACTAACATAAAGTCCTGTTACATTTTTTAATTTATATTCCTACTAGCTGGGCCCGCGGTTTCACCCGCGTAAAATTAGGTTCATAACACAGTCATGAAAAAGGAGGAGGCTCTCGATTCAACTGTATATCCCTTTTTTGTATTTATAACTCGATAACTCATATAAAAATGACAGACGGAAATAAATATATATACAGAAAAATTCCTTGACGAACAGCTGAAACTACAGCCAATTGGAAACTATAGTAATTATTTATTAATTAAAAATATCATATGTTACTTCTTGTACCTCCAAAAATATGTGTACAAAGTTTCATGATGATCGGTTAAGTAGTTGTTGCGCGAAAACGTAACAAACAAACTCACATTTACATTTATAATAATAGTAGGATACTAAGCTACTAAAGTGCTTGTATCATAAAAACAGGACAACCAAAGTATATATATATCAAAGATACATTGCTCTCGGTTTGCGTGATCATTGCACTACCACTACACCACGGTCACCGTAATACCACCAACACGTTACTTAAATTGCTTAATATAGAAATATCAATCAATCAATCAAGTTATTACGCCTCTTTCCCACAGGAATAGGCAGAGACAATGGAGCGTCACTTGCCACGATCCTGATACAACTCCCTCGCTTTCCTCACATCCACAAGCTTTTTTTTTTTTATTGTGACTCGACATATGACAGCACCCCGCTTGATGTTAAGCCAAAGTGTGCTCCAGCTCAATTCATACAAGCTGTACCTACCTATCTATCTAATGTTGTTTTATATATTATGTATACATGTACTGGTATATACATATATGCAAGTGTGTAGTAAGTATGTTTTTCTTGTGAATAAATGAATACAATTTCATATTCTTACAATAGTTTTATAAACATAAAACTGTCACGTGCTGCCGTATATTTGGTATGTTTTTTTACTTAAGATTTATTTATTTACTTTGAATCTACACGTTTGGCTGTAAAAACTGAAGACAAGGGTCTTCAACCAGTGTGTGTTGCCAGTGATGACAGATGGCACTGAGACATGGCCCCTAAATGTTGGCCTGTTGGAAAAGCTTATAGTCACTCAGCGGGCAATGGAGAGAGCTATGCTTGGTATGTCTCTGCGCGATAGATTCCAGAACGAGGATATTCGCCAACGAACCGGAGTTACCGACATAGCTCGTAGGATTTGCGAGCTGAAGTAGCAATGAGAAGTAGGTAGGCCTCCTACCAGGTGGACTGACGGCATACTGAAAGTCACGAATAACCAGTGGATGCAACTGGAAATAGCGTTCTGGCGGGAGGCCATGTTTAACAATGGACGCCTTCTGGCTGATGATGATGATGAACGTTCAGTTTAATCAGACTTTCAATGGATCCATAACGATAATGTTTACATGTTTATATACTAGAAATGATTTTACTATATCTAAAAACATAGAGCACAGAATAGTCCTTTACGGAGAGACGCGGCGTTTTTATTCTCTGTGGTTAAATAGAAAGGTTAAACATTGTGTCTCAACCTTAATTGGTTCTAATTGATATAAATTGAAACAATGTATTGCATGAAAATAAGGAAGGTTGCACATTGATTGTTTATGTCAAAACATTGTTAGCATGTCTTGTTGAAAAATAACTTCCTTACAATTGAATAATATTTTACATTGTTGCTCGATGTCACCATACGAATACATATTTGTATTCGAATGGCTGATGTTACACGGTTACATTTATTTGAATTTCAATAAAATATGTGAAGTGATCTTGTAATGTGGGTTAAACAAGGCAGGCTTACGAGGGTGTTTTCCGACCAAATCGGAAACATCCTCAAGAAAGCTAGGTTGCCTAGTGCCCATAACCACAGAGCCTGTATGAAGAGAATTGTGGATGTGAATGAAACAAGGGGTTGTGTAAGGATCGTGGTAAGTGGCGCTCCATTGTCTCTGCCTATCCCTGTGGGAAAAAGGCGTGACAATTTGTTTGTAATAAAATATGCGAAATCGCGGTTATATTGCTAGGTTACAACCGCAAAACCACTGCGGCCTTAAAATTCGATATATAATTTCAAGAGCACATTTTGCTCAATACCTCAATAATATAGTTCCCGGCAGATAACGAACGGCAAAAGAAGCGCTAACTTTTGAGCTGCGTTCAGAAGAGCGCTGGACGACTGCGGTAGGAGCAAGTCCTCGCAACTTCTTTGGCCGGCATAGTTACGGCGACTGAGGCAGCCGTGAACAATTCCTTTTTTTTTTTCAGTCGTCGTCACTATTGGACCTCCTTTTGCTTATCGCTTTGGCCGGCATAGTGACGGCGACTGAGGCAGCAGTGAACAATCCGGTTCTTTCCGTTGTCGTCACTCTTGAACTTCCTCTTGCTTGTCTTGCGGGTCGAGGTCAGATGTCATATCATAATAAAATAAAAATCTCGTGCTCATAATTAATAAATCTCTAAAATTTATACACATTCGAAAATCGAAAAGTGAGTAGGTAACAAAGGAAGTTATTGCGCAGCTTAAACTGCAGCACTCTTTTTATCTGCCGGGGCCTATAGCAGTGATAATGAATTGCGTCCACACATTGCGCGACAATATTAACCGAGGCCGTATTTTAAATCCCTACTATTCGTTCCTACGTTGTATTTTATTTTATCTTGTATTTTGCGCGAACATTGATTATTGGATTAAACAAATTTTATGCGGCTTATAATACAAAATTGTAAAATGAAAACTAAAATAAACGCTATAGTAAGCCGCAAAAAAATTGTTCAATTCAATATTCCTACATTGTTAAAAAGTATTATTTATTGAGACTCGAAATATGACGGCACTCTGCATGATGTTAAACTGGAGTGTTGTCCATGAATAGAGAGGTAATAGCTACTACAGTAACATAAATGCACGTAGCAGTCGCATCCACCATGCTGGCTTAGTTGGAACCGGTAATTTACAAGATGATCCTGAAACGCTACTAAGTCACTTTACGGTCTGTACACTTCACGGCAAATGACCACCAACTACCCACCACTCTTCGTCCGTCTAAATGGTCTAAAAATATTCCTCATTTATCTAAATATCAAATATATATAGTATATGCTATGAAACTCATTGCTCCGAACGGGGAATGAACTCGGGGCTTTCATGTAACAGACAGCTGTTTTAACTTTTAACCATGCCCTTTTACATTACAAAGAGCAACATTAAAACTATATTTAGTAATAAAAATTAACATTTTAGATTTTTGGTCTAGACTCGTCTTTAGACTCAAGTCTTACCGAACTCTCTACTTTTATTACTCTATTAAACATCAGTGGGTATAATTAAAAAGTCGGAGCGCCGAGACATAATACGACTCCATCATTGTCAAAGCGACAGACGCTAATTATCACGATCATTTTACAAGTACCTCCTTAAGCATTATTGCTGTAATATCATTGTAATTAGTTCATTAAGGATCTAGTACATAGGTGGGCAATTATGAATAAGATCTGGGCACACACGTTAGCCACAATGCGGTAGGTCCAGTAGTCGTTTTACTAATTACTAAATCACTTTACGAGTTCTTTATTAGTTAGTCTGGTTACAAATGAGTTTTCTTCTTTTTATTGTTGTCTCCAAGTGACCTCAGATAACCTGTGGTTAGTTAAACTGTGAAGAACTATGATTGGTTGGCTAGGTAACGGCACTACCCCTATACTGGTTTGGCTATTAGAAGATGAATATGAAAATGAACCCGAAATTATTTACCTATTTTTTATGTAGTCCGCTTATTACAACTAGAACTGTCGAAACTCAATAAATAATTCAGTAGTGCCACGGATTAACAGTTTTTTTTTAAATAAATGATAATGTTTTCAGCTAGTACAATAGCAATTTCCTTACTTTTTTGTGACAAATTATTTTCTTATTAACTTTATTCGTATAGGAATGACATCGCCATTTTATGTGCGTAATTCGCCTAATAAAATTTATTAAAAAAAAAACTTTATTCGTGTACTGCATGCACTCTATCTACGCAAATGTACCGCACTCAAGACGAAGCTTAGTGCGGTCACATTATGTACTGCTAATAAAATTAATCTATAATAAATAAAACTATTTTGTGCAACAATTTATGCAATATATTGATATACTATACGATAAAAAACTGTTTTTATAAACTTACTGTTTTGGGAACTGTTTATTATTATTATTATAAGTTTTTAATAATAATAATAAACTTATAATAATAATAATAAATAGTTCCCAAAACAGTTAGCTTATAAAAACAGTTTTTTATCGTATAGTATACTAGCTGTGCCCGCGACTGCGTCCGCGTGGAATAGTTATTTTGGGAATCATATAAATTTTTTGTTTACCTATCTGCTCAGCTTTATTATAAATTACCTATAGCTGTTACCCGCGACTTATTTTAGACGATTAAATTACGTAACTAATAGAATATATTTTAAAGTAGTTTTAAAAATAATATATTTTAAAGTACTTCTGCTTAAATTATATTTTCAGTTTTATTTTCTTGTGCGCAAACCTCGCAGCCGCTTTGCAGCAGCAGTCTGCCGAGAACGCTGAGTCCTTTTTGTAGGCATTACAGTGACGAAGAAAGAACGAAGAAAATGGAAACTTAACCAAACTAACTGTATGCTTAAACTAAAACCTAACCTAATAAGAATTGTAAAACCTAACCTTGAAAGAATGTAGATGACACCTACAGGTATTATTTACAACAAAACAAAAAAGTGTTATTGTGAAAATATTAGAAACAAAATACTATACTTAAAACAAACACTACCTACTATAGAGAAAACTACTACAAAATGAAATTGTATAAAAAAGGATTTTGCACGATGATATTATATCGTAAAAACAAATTAACGCTGCATTCAACCGATCAGTAGGGAGCCGACCGCATAGTATGCTTGTCTGTCTATAAATGACGCGCCCCTACACTTTATTAGTTTATTTAAATATGTGAATGCAAATATTACTAACTATACTATTAAACTTCGTCACGTTCGTTCCTCCTTTGTGTCTAACCAGCAACTGAATAACCAATTACTGCATTTTCGGTGTGTTTTATCCATATTTTATATTTGCTCGTATGCGTAAATGCAGTGGAGGGGCGCGTCATTTCGGCTTAGACAGACTATACCTCGTAGAGCTACACCCCCCTCCGCCTCGCCCGCAAGCACCGCCTCTCCTCGCCCGCCGGTTGGCGCTCATTATGCGACGCGTGTGAGTTATTTTAAAATTGTATTATCTTATAAGATGTTTATTGAAATTAGGTGATGTCAATGACAATTTTGTTCACAGTTAAATACTCTTAATTAATAACACATTTATTTCGATAAAGAATAATATTATTATGTTAATACAACTCTGACAAATAATTTGTAATAATGCATTAATTTAGACCAAATTTGACTATCATAAAAACGGTTATTGTGAGTTAATCTTAAAAGATAGACATATACGATCGCGGACATTTTTTTAGATAATTTAAAGAGGAATAATTCTTTCATACATATTTTTTGGGTATCTCGAACGGTTTTCGCAGCGCACGCAACAGAAACCCTCAAAGACGAATAATATTCCCCGTTTTTTCCACATTTTCGACTGTTTCTTCGCTTCTATAAGTCGCACCGTAATGTTTTATAGCCTAAAGCCTTCCTCGATAATTGATCTATCCAACACAAAAAGAATTTTTCAATTCGAACCAGTAGTTCCTGAGATTAGCGCGTTTAAACAAACAAACAAACAAACAAACAAACAAACTCTTCCGCTTTATTATATTAGTATAGATTAATTTATTGCTAACTAGCAACAGTCGAAAATATCGCTGGAGACCTATTAATATTTATATATTACAATAAAATTGCAATATATTATTGTAATAATCACTTATCCGCTCGGTGCCATTAGATATCGTAGCGCGTAGCAACAACGCCCCAGCAACAGTATAGAACAAGATAATAAAAATGTAAATTTTAGACAATGACGTCATATTACGAAATGTACATAAAATACTGATTCTATCTAAATCGTTTTAAGATAATTTTATCACATCTACGCCACACTACATAGATCTAACTATCTATATAAATAAATTCCTCCAATTAACCTCTCTGATAAAATTTTCGCTAAAATCACGACGAATTTTAGTGTTACTTTGTTTTAACAGCTCTTTTTACCCATTTTATTAATAGCTCGGGGCCAACAATCGGAATTAAATAAACCACTAACTTCTACACTAATATTATAAAAAGGTAAAGTTTGTATGTAGAAGATAATTCCCGTATCTAGAAAAATCTTAAGATTATCTGGCAAAGAAGGCCTAGCGGCATTAAGTTCGCCTTTGTACATAGAGCATATTGTTTTGTAGCATAGTCTTTAGAAACTTCTATTGAGATATAACTAAGGAGATTTTTTTATACGTCGTTTAATTAACTGGTCAACATATGTATATGTACAGTGTACATATACATATATGTGTATATGTTTGTTTAGCACAAAGGTCAAAGTTCGTTTATAATTATAGGGAATCAACCAGGGAATCACCCGTTCAGTCACAAAGCTTTAAAATCTTAATTTGAGCTGTTTTAATTACGTCACTGTACCCTGTACCGCAATGAAAGGTTATTTTTTCATGTATCTATACGTTTATTATGGTGTGATATAGCATACCGAAGAGATATATTCTAAGAAGGCTACACAAAAAATATAAAATATATATATGAAGCCGTTATATAGTCTAAAGTCTAAGCAGATTGATGGATCTAGATTAGAATAATAAGATTAGAATTGTATAAGATTAGAATTGTCTTAATTGTAGAAATATAAAATATGAAAATGGCGTCAGTTTTATGCCTAGACTTGCGTTGTGATGGCGACTGAGGCAAGTGTAAATTAAGTCGGCTTTTTCAGTCGCGGCACTCTTAGACCGCTCCTTTCTCACCATCAAATCATATCAAAATCAAGCGGTGGCGATGAATTAGTTTTAGTCTAGAGTAGTCTTTAAGAAATAATAAATTATTACAAAAAAAAACTTTTGTAATTCTTTGCTATCCCCGCCTGTAAGATTTAAGTTCATACATTCTATAGATCTCATTTAATCTCATTGGACAGGCGCTTTGCTGAAGGGCCCATCGTCTCGACCCCAAACGGCGGAATCCGTAACCAGTACCAAGGTTAGCGTATTTGCGCATCTTGGGGTTCTCAGCTGAAATCGCCGCATTTCCTGCACTTAACGACGCCGTCGCTTGGATGTGAGATGGGGCTAATGTGTCTACACAAGTCGCATTCTACACCAGAGACCTGCCAAGTTTCCACGGCCCAACAGTCATGCCGTCGGCTCTCTCGCCATTTCTCCGTGCAATACCAGAGCGTTCTTAAATTGCGGGCGCTCCAACAGTGACAAGAGCTCTTCGGATGATTTCGTTGAGTGCCGCGGGGCCGGCACTAATGGCACAAGAAAGCCCGTGGTGTCCGAGATTATCCACCAGTTCTCCCACATTCTAACTTTTTAGTTGGCATCATTTAAAGCAGTCGAGTTTTTCTTTCTAATATTATTTAATTCATAAACTCGTGACTCGTGCAATATCAGTAGTCACATGACTATTTTTTTTAGATAATACTCGTAAACTACGTAAGCAAGTCACATTTAAAATATTTAATAACAATGAACAGTTTCCAATATCAGAAAACAAGTACGTGACTAAATTAAACATAATGTTTCGTAAACTAGATTATTGTTTTCCAAACTTGTAAAAGACATTTACTTAACCTGCTATGAGACATTTGGTTAGTTTTTTTTATTTTTATTTTTATTGTGACTCGACATATGACAGCACCCCGCTTGATGTTAAGCCAAAGTGTGGTCCATGAATGAATGTCACTGCTACTACAATTCAATAACTGTGAGTAGCAATCACATCCACTATGCCGGCCTAGCTGAAACCGGCAACTTACAAGCTGATCCCGAAACGTGACCAAATCACTTCACGGTCTGTATACTTGTAAGTGGTGGTACTACCCCGGATCGGCAGACTGGGTACCACTGCCTACCACTCTTTGAAACGAGGTCTTGCGAAAGACATACTCATCTTAGATATCTTCATCTTCGGAGGAACTACAGCGATAGAAACCCGGCAGATAAGAAAATTTGCTCAGTATAAGTATCGGCAGAATAAAAGAGCGCTGGACGACTGCCATGGAAGCAATTGCGCGCATTTGTACAGTCGTGCATAAAATGTATACGCATTCAATAATCGAGAATAAGGTAGGTAACAGAACTAGTTACTGCGCAGCTTAAAAGCCAGCTCTTTTTTTTTGTTAGCCGGAATCTATACTACCCCTTGTCCACCTCTATGCGATTGCGGCGGGTATCTTGCAGGACTTTACTCACGCGAAACAAAAACAAACTAAATGACATTTTAAATAGGTTTTCTGATCACAGGTTATCAAATTCAATTGCTAGGCAATATCGTTAGCATTAGCATCGTTAGGCCTATTTACAAATAATGATATTTAAGTTAATAAATGTTCGTGAATATAAAAACTTACGTTTAATAAGTGTGCTATTCCTTATTCTATCAGCTATCGTCACTCCACATATACTCCTTAACGACCGCATTTCTACAGCGTTAATTCAACTCTCATGCTTCTTCTGCCACACCCAACCTTCACTTCCATACATTAATGTAGGAACAAGCACCGCATTATGAACAGCCATCCGTGACTTTTGGGCCATTATTTGGCTGTTCATTATACTATGAATGGCACCGTTCACTACATTACCCTTTTGCACTCTTCTCTCAATATCTTCATCACACTTTCCATCCCTAGTAAACATACTTCCCAAGTAAACAAATTGTTTGACTTGTTCCACTTTCTTTCCGTCTATCATTATCTCACATTCTGTCATTTCATCCTCTCTCTCCAAAACCATTATTTTAGTTTTAATTACATTCACTTTCATACCTTTCTTTTCTAATTCCGCATTCATTATAGTGACCATTTCCTGTAACACATACGCCAAAGATGCAAGGATAACTTGATCGTCAGCGTACAAGAGACATTTGATCACCAAGTCGTTCATTCTTACCACCAAGTCAACCATACTTTCTTTCACGCAACTCTTTCAGACAACTGTCCATGAATAGATTGAAGAGCCATGGTGACGCTACACATCCCTGTCTGACACCTTTAGAGATGTCAAACCAGTCAGATAGCGCCCCATTAGTTCGAACACATGCACTGGAATCCTCATAGAGAGATTTCAGTGCATGGACCAAACGCTCCTCCAACCCAAACCCGGACAGCTGCTGCCACAATTCACCCCTGTTCACTCGATCAGTAATTATATTATATTATATAATCAAGTACGATTATATAATATAAAGAAATCTGAATATTAAAAAAAATATGTAAAAAAAAACTAAAAAACACGCTTATGAACTCAAAAGTGAATAACAGCTTACCGCTGGATGGTAAGAAAAAGGAGCTCAAATAGTGCAGAGTTGACCCAGTCTGTCCAAGCCGCACAAAAATAAAACTTAATGAATTTATTTCATTGTCATCGGTTTTTAATACGGTTTGTTTCAGACCTCCTGAACTGGGTGAAAATTATTTTGAATCCCGTTGAATCCGTATGTATCATTAATTAGATACATACAAGTCAGGCTAATAAAAACGTTTTTAAAAAGGAATATAATCGTAATATTAAACAGAATTAATTCTTACTCGTAAACTGCCATTACACTAACAAGCATGAAATTAATCTGTGTACGTGTGTTGCACGTGGCATTGAGTGGCATTCATGATGCAGAAGCACGTGCACATTATCAGTAAAAGCAATGAAAAGTATGCATACAATTGCATTAGCCACAGTATTATGGCCGTGGTGTAGTGGCAGTGCAATGGTTACACAAACCGAAGAGCACGAGTTCAAGACCACCCACCGGTACCAATGTATATTTGATATATGTACTTTGGTTGTTCTGTTTCTATGATACAAGCACTTTAGTAGCTAGCAGCTTGAAAGTTGTCGTGTTCCAACTAAGTCGACGTAGTGTATGCGACCACTACATTCAGTTATTTAACTGTAGTGTAAGTCGCTCTCATCCATTTAATAACAAAAACATAATAAAGAAGTAATCGAGTATATATTGTCTAATTTATAAAAAAAAAATAAACGTCTAGACTGTAGACAGAAGTCATTGTATCTAATTGGTTCCGTCTATGATTTCACACGCTAGCTAATCAATTTTTAGCAAACAATTGACAAATAATCGCTTGTCATACATGTTTGAATAGCTGACAGTTGCTGTACCTACTTAAGTAAGACTTCACCTAGTTGTGTTTAAAAACTAATAAATAATGTTAGAATTAAATCGTTAGAATTAAAATTCAAATAGTAAAATTCACGCTTGCACATTGGTCAGCTGCGATTTGGTTCCAAATTTCGCGAACCTCACGAAGGATGTTTTATTTTCTATGAAAATTTGAATCAAATCAAATCAAGTTGTCAGGGCCGTCTTTACCCGGGGGTTCAAGGGGTGCGGTGCACCCGGGCGCAGAGTCATAGGGGGCGCATGCCAACCGCCATGAATTTCGATAGGTACCTACTACACTGAGATTACGCGAGCGGAGCCTTGACTTTCGCACCCCGGCGCTGAATATGCTTAAGACGACCCTGCAAGTTGTCACGCCTTTTTCACACAGGGATAGGCAGAGACAATGGAGCGCCACTTACCACGATCCTTACATAACTCCCTTGCTTCCTTCACATCCACAATTCTCTTCATACAGCCTCTGTGGTCATGGGCACTAGGCAACCTAGCTTTCTTGAGGATGTCTCCGATTTGGTCGGAAAACACCCTCCTGGGCCTGCTTTGTTTAACGCATCCGTCCACATCAGATTTATAAATTCCTTTCGTCAATCTACTTTCACTCAACCTTTCCATGTGCCCAAAGCATCGAAGCATTCCTTTGTCAATCCTTGTCACTACATCATCTTTCAAACCACATCTATCGCGCAATGTGCTATTCCTTATTATCTGCTATCGTCACTCCACATACACTCCTTAACGCATTTCTACAGCGTTAATTCTACTCTTATGCTTCTTCTGCCCAACCTTTACTTCCATACATTAATTAAATTTGAATACATAAATAAATAATAATAAAATACATTCGATTTATTAATCGAGTATTTGAATAGATGTATCTTTTAAAGTATTCGAATGTATTCAAATCTACATTTTTCAAGAAACGCCCATCATAAACTAGCCTCTAGAAACATTCCTAATAATAATATTAATATTGCAAATATTTGGTAATTAAAAAAAAAGAGATGGATATTTGCTTCGGGTCTGGTTATCATAGAGTGGTAGGCAGTTGGTACCCAGTCTGCCGATCCGGGGTAGTACCACTACTTACAGACCGTGGTAGTATACAGACCGTGAAGTGATTTGGTCACGTTTCGGGATCAGCTTGTAAGTTGCCGGTTCCATCTAGGCCGGCATAGTGGATGTGATTGCTGCTCACAGTTATAGAATTGTAGTAGCAGTGACATTCATTCATGGACCACACTTCGGCTTAACATCAAGCGGGGTGCTGTGATATGTCGAGTCACAATAAAAAAAAAACATTATTTTCGGAGTACTACCCATAGTTATCACATAAATAAATACAGGAAAATTTATAAGTTAACTTGTGTTAATCATGAATTATAGATAAGAATGTAGTCATTGTATTATCAGCAAATCTAATCACGAGGCCACTTTCGACAGAATAATTTAGTCATAGTGTATCAGACTGAAATAGCCATAACTATAGATCGTATTTAAGCTGTGAGCTGGTGTGGGGAGGCTGAGAAAAAGGTATGTTAGGCAGTTTAAACGAGTAAAGCGTAGTTTTGATATTTGATTTTATGTTGTACCTCGACATATAAGAGGTGCCATTCTTGTCTATAAATGGAGGCGACCTAAATAATGAAATCAATCAATTAAATTGTCACGCCTTTTTCCCACAGGGATAGGCAGAGACAATAGAGCGTCACTTGCCACGATCCTTACACAACTCTCTTGCTTCCTTCACATTCACAATTCTCTACATACAGGCTCTGTGGTTATGTGCACTAGGCAACCCAGGTTTTTTGAGGATGTCTAGGAACCTAAATAACTATAAGTATCAGACGCATCAACTATGAGTCATAGACACTTAAGGAATAATTTAATCCGGTTAGTATCTACATTTTAAACAATATTTACTTAGAACGAGGAAAATTTTATGTATTTTTTTTCCAGGAAATTGCAACTTTCTGATTAGGAAATGCGGAAGAAAATTATTTTAAAAAAGCAATTTCACAGATTGATTTGAAATTTTATTATCGAGATATAAGTGCATGACGTTAGATTTTTGTTTATTTACATTTCTATACTAAGTTACTAAAGTGCTTGTATCATAGAAACAGTACAACCAAATTACATATATTAAAGATACATTGGTACCAGTGGGTGGTCTCGAACTTGTGCTCTCGATTTGCGTAACCATTGTACTGCTACTACACCACCGTCGCTTTATTAATCAACTAGTTTATTATTACCGCCTGATGTTAAGCTGAAGATGACCGCTATTACAGTTGCAAGTTCAATAATTGTCGTATCCACTAATGCCAGCCTAGCAACTTTCAAGTTGATCGCCATACGCGACTAAGTCACTCCACAGTCTGTATAGTACCCTGGGAAAATTGCCTACTGTCTGCCTACAACTCTAAAACACAAATTGTCTTCATTCTGCCTTGAATACTCTTAGTTCTGGAAACTTCGTTGAAAAATAATGATACCTATTATTATCCACAAAACAAACACGATACAGTCATTTGAAATAACAATTGCAGACGTAAAAACCATACAATAAAAATTCGTAGTATTTCTCTATTATTTACACAAAAGAATCTTCGACATAACAGGTTTATTGGTGGCTAATTTTATTGATTCTTGTGCCTTAATTGGTTCAGGTTGAAAACGAATTTGCTGTTAATCACCCAATAGTCTTGTTAAGACTTATTGTGTAAATTTAATGATCAAATGATGATGAATTCGTGTTGTGACCGACTTCGTACCTTCGACCACCACTTAAAGGTATTCTTAGTCGCGTTTCGGGATCAGCTTGTAAGTCTCCAGTTCCAACTAGGCCGGAATAGTGGATGTGACTGCTACTTACAGTTATTGAACTGTAGTAGCAATCATCTCCATTATGGACCGCACTCCAGCCTAAAATCAGGCGGGGTGCTCTCATATCTCGAGTCACATTAGTTTTTGTCGTAGTTACACATTTTATTAAAATATATAAATAGTTTAGATTATTATTATTATTTTATATTCTATATTAAGGTACTAAACGTGATTGTATCACGGAAATAAAACGGTCAAAGTACATATTACATATATCAAAGATACATTGAGGGGCAGATCGTGAATTCGTGAATCCCTGGGCTAATACGAGTACTACTCAGGGACCTACTGTAGATTATATCTACAGTAGGTCCCGAAAACAAGAGATTTTAAAACTTTAATGAGCTATGTTGCTCGACTTATGACAGCAACCCAATATTAAGCTGGAGTGCGGTCCATGAATGGAGGCGACTGCTACTACAGTTAAATAACTTACAAGTATACAGACCGTGAAGTGATTTGGTCACGTTTCGGGATCAGCTTGTAAGTTGCCGGTTGCATCTAGGCCGGCATAGTAGATGTGATTACTACTCACAGTTATTGAATTGTAGTAGCAGTGACATTCATTCATGGACCACACTTCGGTTTAACATCAAGCAGGGTGCTGTCATATGTCGAGTCAAAATAAAAATAATGCAGGGTAAATGATTTAAAGAAGGCAACAGGGCCCATGTTTTTTATCGTTTAAAATACTCGTATGTGTGTGCTTCTCGAACGTGTAGACTAGAAAATATTACAACTTCTACGTCACCTATATAATGATAATTAAACCTCAATAAGCAAAATGTGTTCAAGGCTAACAGCAAATTACCAGTTTCCTTAAAACATACTAATTATAATTTAATAATTTTATTGTTATAATTAAAATTGTCCTATTACTAAAGTATTTTTAAGGAAAGTAAGAATATCCCTATTTTTTAAAGATAGTCCGACTTTTGTTTTATAATTAAGGCGACCGTGGTGTAGTGGCAGTGCAACGGTTACACAAACCGAGAGCACGAGTTCGAAACCACCCACCGGTACCAATGTATCTTTGATATATTATACTATGTACGTTGGTTGTCCTGTTTGTATGATACAAGCATTTAAGTAGATTAGAATAGAAATGTAAAAAAAAAAAACTGAGGTGGCAGGTATACATTAACATGTCCTTAATGTATACTCAAAGCAGAACCCAAAAAGACCACGCCTGAGATCCCGCTGGTCGTAAAGTGGGCAACGAGTGCAATTTAACAGTAAGGTAAAATAAAATTATACATAAAATAACTTTACTTTTTATATTATTATGTATTATTAAACGCATTAAACATTGTTTGTGTATTATTAAAAATTTAAATATGTTTAGAATTTTATCGAGATAAAATAGTTCTCAATATTATCGTGGTAAAATAATTAAAAAAAAATTTTAAACATGCAGTTTGCCCTGTTTGACTCCAATATTCTGGCGTGTCTTTTGTAAAATTCTTGTATGTATAAAATGTAGCGAAGATGTATCAATACGCGTTGCCTCAAACCATATGAAGAGAATTGTAGATGTGAAGGAAGCGAGAGTTATCTCGAGTTGTCGTGGAAAGTAGCGTTCCATTGTCTCTACCTATCCCTATGAGAATTAAGGCGCGATAATTAGAGTAATTATTTGTCATGAAAATGTATGGGATATGTATAGTCTAATTATAAACACCACGTGTTATGAAACTCTTAAGCTACTCGTAACATTCTCAAATCATGCTTAAAGTGTGTCTTTTAAATGTCTAAATGAATTAAAGATAAAACACGTCTTAGTTCATTAGTTAATGTTAAAATAACCAATTCACATAATTTACAATATCCGAATTAAACAGACTATTTCGTACATATTCTTTATCTATAAAGTCGTATAGGCTAAATAACCTCGTGTCCCCATTTATGAGCGGATCGTCTGATTGTGTACCCATTCGTTTTGGCCCCAACACAAATCGTTTTTTTTTGTGATCAAATTCCAAGTCTAACAATGTGATTTGAAAATAATGTAGGCGGATCCTACTGAGAACAGTTACAGCGATCGTGTTGGTAAACGAGAGAAAGTGGTCGGCGCCTAAGTTAGGTATTGCAAACTATCCTATACGACTTCTTTGTATACATAACCACCTTAAACATACTATTATTATCAAGTAACACTAAAATTGGAAATACGATGAAGGAAAATTGTGCAATATTTTAGCTATAAAAAATTTAAAAAAAAACTCACTTGTGCATTGAATTCCTCTCGACCTAAATGATGACTTTTAGTGTCGCGACACAAAAGGGGACTACATTGGTAAAACCACTAGAAATAAATTTCGCGTCAACTAGAAATGGAACTGATCAACACAACCGCACTTGGTTACATCGGTTTCACGAGTGACAGCTGTGAACGAGGTCGACACACCGACAGATATCGTCACACAGAGCTGCGCCCGCGCATATACCCAGCTAATACTCCGCAATATATTACGAGCTAAAAGTTCAAGTAGTCTTTAAATAATTAAGTTTTTACAACAAACATAATTCTTTACTGTCTTCGCCTGAAATACCCCTTTCAACAACAGCTAGAGCTTGTTTTCAGCTTTTTATAATTTTAATAATTTATAACACAAAAAAGGACGTGACAATTTGATTGATTGATAACACAGTTGGTTAGTCTATCCTTCGTAATAATATAGAAAAATAATAATCTGATAGTACTATATACAAGGATATAGTACCTAGAAATAAAAATATCATTTTTTAAATATTGTACGTTCAATATTTTTTAGATAGGTATACATGTATGTTTAATAGGTATTGTAAATTATTTAAATTTCCCTCTATTAATTTACACGACATCTATAGATGAATTTACACACTTGCTGAACAGCATCAACGCTCATGTGCTTCTAATAATAGTTTTAAATAATAAACACAGATGTCGCTAGTTTGCATGTATTTTGCAGTTTAAGAAATTTATACTAGATGGCACCACTCTTGTTTAAGAACGTATCGCGGTTTGGTCGCCTCCAATCTTTATAAGAGGCGCTCTGAGCGCCAGAAAGCATACTTACCTGGCGTGGGGGATACCGTGATCACGAAGGCTGTTCCCCCAGGGCGAGGCTTACCATTGCACTGCGGTAAGGCTGACCCCTGTGATTACCCCTAATGTGGGTAACTCGGGCGCGTAATTTTTGGTAGTGGAGACTGCGTACGCGCCGTCTCCCTCTTAATAATAATTCAAACATATGATCAATAGTGGGGTGTGTTAGTATTGCTAACCCATATGTTTATGAGCTTCCAACCCTTGCTTTTGTAGCTTGGAGACCGTCCGTTGTGCAGGAGCCACGAGGATCAATGATGGACCTGGACCAAAGCTGGTTGATGTGCGAGCTTCTCCATCATTATGTTCAGTTCTTCACAATACACATCTGTATGTACAGCCTTTTGGTAAAAGGCTGTGATAAATAGGACCGGCTCAAGACCACAAAGCTATGATTGATATGTGCTGAACCAGGATCTAACTCATTACTTACTAAGCGCTTGCGATTGTCAAACAGAATCTGTTTCATCTCAGTAACAATGCGGTTCAAAATTCCTTGTTGAGCAGCGCAAGGCTCAATTTTCTAGAACAGTAGCTACTCATTTTTTATGAAAAATTTGAAAAAAAAATAAATCTAATTATACAGAAAACGTATTCCAATTTTAAAAAAAAGATTTTTTATTTGGCTGGTTTAGATATCTCGGCAGATAAGGATCGGCAAACTAGAAGGACGTCTGCGGGGAGTAAGTCCACGCTTATATAGAGTAGTGCACATTATTTATAATGTTTTAAATTGTATACACATTCGTAAAACGAAAAGTAAGTAGGTAACAAAACCAGTTACTGCGCAGCTTGAATGTCTGCGCTCTTTTTTCTGCCGGCTCTATACTGCAGAACGGCAATATCATAGATTATTATAATACCTAATTATTAGAGAGGAGTAGTAACTTTTCAGTGCTGTAACTGGAGCATCTGATAATGGATTAGAAGAAACAAATCCAATCCAAAAGTATTCCTTGTACATTTTGTACTAAAGTTTTTAGTAACTGCAGTTCTCCAACAGAATTTATTATCCGGAGTATATGATGAAGAACTAAGAGAAACGAAACCAATAAAAGAGATAGAATAGCGCCTAAAATAAAGATCTTTACAGTGCTGTCATAAAATTGGTGATCTGGAACTCATGAAGATGGAAGGTTCTTCGGAAATAAGAATTTTTTGGAGTGCTGTAATATAGTGATGGTTCTTTGGAACTATGAATTCTTTGAAGTTTTGTAATAAAATTAATAATCGAAATGCCACAATTCGTCGAATGTAGACAATAATATAAAATATACTGAAAATATAAAAAGAATGGGTAGGTAGTTAGTAGGAATTATTTATAAATAAACCATTATTGCCGAGTTTATTATTAGAAAATAATGTCCGAATTTCTCCATTTATATATATCTACCTAACGATGCAGAACATTTTTAGAGGCTCGATTGTAAGGGTAATTTGCTGGGTTAAATAGTTTTATAAATTAAATTTACCAGTAATAGCTGTCCGAGTACTCCGAAATCTAGAGCCCCTGCAATTTCCAAAACTCATGGCGGCTCTACCGTCCTTAAACGATTACACCACGGAGACTATTCCACCAAGCTCTTTAACCTTATTCTAGCTCTTATTTTTACTCCTGTGACACTCGCACAGGATGGGGTAAGCATCCCAAACCCCAGACCTCTCATTTATATATTTCATGTGGGTGAATTTCCTAACAGCAAAACTTATGCGGCATGAATGAATTCGGTAGTGCAGAACATGATTTTATAGTTTTAATATTATTTTCTAGGTAGTTGTCTATACGAGGCAATAAATATTACTTAATTAGAATTAGTTAATTAGGAGAAAACAATGCCAAAGCCCTGAATTTATCATTTCGGTGGCTGTCCTCATAATATTATACTTATAGTTACTGTATTAAGGTTTATACTTACTTTCTTTGAATCTTGAATAGTGATAGTTTTATCACACAGTAATTTTATAATAATATCTATTTATCGCGTTTATTTTGGTTTTAATTTTACAATTTTATTTTACAATTCCGACGTTTCGAGAGCTTTGCAGCCATCGTGGTCTCGGAGAGACGCATAAATTGTTTTAATTCATTATTAATCTAAGAAAATAACATCTATCTAGTTTAATAACACATTTTTATGCGGGTTACTATCGCGTTTATTTATGGTCATTAATTTTACAATTTTTATTATTCTGACGTTTCGAGAGCTTTGCAGCCATCGTGGTTTTGCAACCAAAATAAACTTGAGAAGTACCTGAATTTGTTTAATGTCTTTTTTTTCACGAGACTAGAAATCTGACATTGACATGCCTTAGGTAAGGAAGTTATCGACGCCTCAGTCCTCGTCCCTATGCCCACCAGAGGAGGTGCATCGCTTGAAGCATCCAAATTTATAGGATGAAGAGATCATCTGGGCACCTAAAGCATTTCACTTACCGATTGATGTGAAGAAACGACGCGCCGATTCGGTTGACACAATGTGGATGCTTTCCCCGATTTGTGCTTATTATTATTAGGTTTACTTTTGTAGAAAATATTTTAGAATGCAAATATAAAATACAATACAAAATCTGATTAAATTCTAATTGTTTTTTAATTTTTTTTAAAATCCTTTTTAATTTTTTTTTCGCTATAAAGCCGCCAATTTTAATTGTCTTTATATGTACAGAATTTTATCTTTCTGTCTGTCTGTAATTTTAACTCCGACCTACCCCTTATAACCCATTCTAAATTTACTTTATACTTATGAATAAATACCTACGAATACAGTGACTATACAAAAACAAATCGTGTCCACGAAAATAAATCGCAAGTAGAGTAGGTACTATAAATGAACGATAAATTAGTAATTGACGTATTCATTATATTGCGTAGGCTAACTTGATTTTGATATACAAATATCAGCGACACGTGCAAAATTAAATATATATTTAAAAAATTACACGTGATTTTTTATAAGTACTTTCCGATAACTCATAAAAATTGTTATCTTTATTTAATGACACTCGTTCAGATGTACCTAGACTTGCCTGATGGTAAACAAGGGGAAGTCCAAGAGCTTGAACGACTGAAAAAAAAAACAAAGTTTACGGTTGCCTAAGTCGCCGTCACTATGCCGGTCAAAGGTGCTCTTTTTACGCTTCGATGAAGGGATCCAAAATAATAGGATAGGGAGAACGCATAAACTGGTAAAGCATTTCACTCAACGATTGTTTTTTTAATAAAAAAACGTCGCAAAAACCTTTAAGTTCAACTGCCGATTCATTTTTTTAAATTTTATATGTCTCGTAGATATTTTTTATATACAGATAAAACGGGGACGACTCAGACATTGTCTCTTAAATAAAATAGGGGACATTCTTAAAACAACAGGGGGATCTCTCAAATCCAAAGGGTCGGGGTCTATATGAAGAGAGTTGTAGATGAAAAGGTAGCGGGAGATGTGTGTCAGGATCGTGAATAGTGGCGCTCCGTTGTCTGCCTATTCCCGTGAAAAAAGGCGTGAAATTATTAATAATGAATTTATGATCTATGCGATAGTTGCCATAAAACACCAATTACATTCTATGTAATGGGGCGTTCTCACGGGGCGATTTTGGTTGATCAATATTTATCGTTAAACAAAAATTCGAAAGTAAATATTGACGGTAGCGTTCTCACGATTCAATAATAATCGACTCAATATTACACGTGTTATTACACTATCTGTCCATATTAGCATTTTTTTCGTGGATGTGGACGCCACAATTCACATTTTATTTTACAAACAAAATACTGGTGATAGAGGAATGCAATATACAGTACATAGGTACTAAATCGCGCTGATTGATTGACTGATTGGACTGATTATTCAATGCAACTTGAACGAACAAGTTCAGACGAGTCGATTCGCTGTCAGCCTTTAACTTTTGTTGAATAGATATTTATTGCTTCAACTTGACTCAAGTCTGTTCAGACGGTTCAAATCTTGGACGATTTCGCAGTTGATCAACTCAAATCGCCCCGTGAGAACGCCCCATTAGTCCTTTGCGAAAATAAAGCTTTTAATAAATATATTTTTGAGTCTTGACATATGACAGCCTGATGTTTAGCTGGAGTGTGGTCCTTGAATAGAGGTAACTGCTACTATAGGTAAAAAAACTGCATATAGCAGTCACATCCACTTTGCCGGCCTAGTTGGAAACGGCAACTTACAGTTGATTCCGAAAACGTGGTGCAATGGTTACGCAAAGCAAGAGCACGGGTTCAAAACCACTTGCCGGTCCCAATGTATCTTTGATATATGTACTTTGGTTGACCTGTTTCTATGTATACGCACTTTAGTAACTTAGCATAGAAATGTGAGGAATAAACTGAAACCCGATAAATGTCACTTCACGGTCTGTATACCTTGTAAGTGGTGGTACTACCCCGAACGGGCAAACTAGGCATCACTGCCTACCACTCTTAACAACCAGACCCAAAGTAAATATCCGCTAATTTTTTTATTTAAAAATGATTGTAATATTCAATTAAATTATTAAATTTTACAAATAAAAGCTTTGAAACAATTTTTTGTCCGACCAGGAATCGAACTTTATGCGTAACGAAATGGTGTGCTAATGGTAATCTAATTGTAACTTAATTGTACCTAAATGTTATTTTTTTTGATGTAAGTAATATTTTTTCCACTTAAAATACATATTATTCTTATTTTTTATATAAATAAATTATTAATTTTAATATACAAGTATGACCTCGTCTATAAGGATGTTCCAAGGTGACACAGATCCACGTGTCTAATTTACAAAAATTATTACAGTATCTATCTTATTTTTCAGCCAAATAATATAATTTGGCTATATTAAAAGGATTCACCAATTCAAATACGAATAATTATTTAAATCTATGAATAGAAGGTTGTTATTATTGTTAAATATTAGCAAGTAAAAGTCGGCCTGACTATCCCGGCCTAGTTGGAACCGGTAACTAACAAGCTAAAAAATAGGATAAATTTCTGCTCTACATATGACAGCACCCCGCTTAATGTTAAGCGGGAGTGTGGTCCATGAATGGATGTCACTGCTACTACAATTCAATAACTGTGAGTAATAGTCACATTACAGTCCATTGCAAGCTAGTCCACGGTCAGTACACTTGGAAGTAGTGGTACTGCCCCAGATCAGCAGGGGGTAAAAAACACTCTTTCGCGGCAAATACCACGAATTATATGATTAAATATAACAAATCATCATCATCAGCCAAAAGACGCCCAGTTTTAAACATAAAATACTTGAAACATACTTTTGCTATAAACATTATTTTTTTTATTTGCAATATCTTCATGTTATTCAATCTTGTTTCAATAAAATCAGGCGTTGACAAATAATAAATAATTTAATATATTTGGCACTAGACGAACAAATGTTACACATCTATCATAAAGTGCCACTTACCACGATCCTGACACAACTTCCTCGCTTCCTCACATCCACAATTCTCTTCATACAAGCTCAACGGTTATGGGCACTAAGCAACCCAGTTTTCTTAAGGTAGCACCACCACTTAAAAATACAAATATACAGACCGTGAAGTGACTTAGTCGCGTTTTAAGATGTGATGAAAGCGAGGGAGTTGTATAAAGACCGTGGCAAGTAGCGCTCTGTTGTCCCTGTGAGAAAACGGCGTGTCAATTTGATTGATTGATTTTTGTTAAAATGAATTGGAACTTAGATATTAGTACAATATGACACACATAAATAGTTTCAGTCCAGTTTGAAAAACTTCCGCAAGATGGTAAATGTAAAAATTATAATAGACCTTAATGCTGTGACATAAGGTTCAGGTTTACGTGTAGGTGTTATTATATTTAAAAGGACTCATAGTACATTACCAATTTATTCGAATTTATAATTTGCGCCTATCAATCATTGGTAGTATAGACCTCTATAAGGCATTTTAGTCCTGCTATTATTTTTACGGTTCAGAATATCACAAGGTCAGCCGTAAGCACATTTTTAGATCGTATGTCGAAGGCGGCATTGGTGGGGTCTTATCCCCCAACAATATTTGGTTGGGTAGAGGGGATATGACGGCAGGGAAGGTGAGTGTTGACATGTCACAAAAAGGTTTGAAACCTACATATCGGTCACAAGTCCGTAACGCTGCCTTCATTCTCCCGCCTGCCACGCGATGGACCCGGCACCTGCACGGAGAATCCGTGGAAGCTAAAAAATTGTTTACTTTCATTTATGATTGTTCGTATTAAATCGTTTAAACTCAGAAATGAAGGCAGTTAGGTAACGCACAAGGTTAGGACGCGACTGTGAAATAAGTCTTATCTTTGAAATAAGATCCCACCTACTTTGTACTTTTACTCTTGATTATTTGTTTTGTGATGTGCATAAAGGTAACTTTTTAATTTTTAGAATTTGCAAATAAAAAAACGGAGAGTCTTAGCGGCCAACAGATTCCGATATATGATATATTTGGAAATTTTAAAATCCAATATGATATACTCGTATTTGAAATCTAATCCCCTAATCTAATGTATCGGATTAGGGCTGCCATAATTCTTTTTTGAGCATGTCTTTGTATATACGCAAAGGAACGTAATTAATGCAACATTTAACTTTAAATAAAGTTCAAAATGCAATATATGGAAAAATATATTCAAAATACCTACATAATAAAACATTATAATTAAACTTATTAGACAAATAACATAAACTGTTATTTCATTAATTTATCTATTTACATGGTACTGTAAAACAAAATAACGGAACGTAATATTTTTTCCATCCACCATCTTGAATGGTGCCTGCGCCAACGCCGCCCCGACGTGAAAATGTGCGTCCTCTTCAGCGGAAAGTAGAGGTAAGTTTTTAATTTATAAAGGATATCTAACCTAATAAGAAGTAATAACGGAACGATTAGCTTCATAGCCTTAATGTTACCGTCGCAGAAATAGGTCAGGTTACTATACGAACAAAGCGTGACGTAGCAGTGGTACGCAATCATGAATCCCCCATATTTTCAAAAGTAACTCGCTTATTAGTAAAATTACCTAACTCGCCCCTTCTTCCATAGGCATGCTCTAAGTCAACCCCTTAATAAAAAAAAAGTTTTTTTCTAGTTTCTTGCACTCAGCAAGGCTGGCGTTGCAAATGAGTCACCTGATGGACCCTTTCATCAAGCTGTGTGCAGAACCGTAGTCAGGAACCCCGTTCGAGGGGAGATGATTTTTTTATTGTCACCGACATGCTATGATTGTGAGGCATTGTGCCCGCTAATTAATTACACGTGGTCCTATTTGCAGAAATTCATGCCCTGCTTACTTTAGACTTAAATCCACAAAACTCTTAGTTAAATCATCTAAAATTTTAGATTACTCCCCTAAATTATTCCTCTCTCCTATATCTTTTATTATATTATAATTGTGCTAATATTTTTTTGTCTCCCTGAAGGTCTCCATATTTTCATATGAAAGTTCACTGGACTTGGAGGTAGAAAGAGAAGCCACACTTTTATATGATGGCAGCAGAATACACTGCTTTTAAACAACCTTTGACAGGCGCTCACAGGCTAAGATAAGGTTTTGTTATTTGCTTTTTTTGTATACCTATATTGATACTTAAAAAAACAATGTAACCACTTGTAAAAATAGAGTGTAATAACCACCAATTTTAAGTGTACAGACAATAAATTGACTCAGTTGCCTTGAGCTTACAAGTAGCAGGTTCCACCTAGGCTGGCATAATATGTACTAGATACGCCGCCTGCTTCTTGCATTTATTTAACCCAAGAAGCAGGCGCGTCATGGACTGCACACCAGCTTGACATCAGGCGGGGTGCTGTCATATGTCGAAACACAATAAAAAGCTGCAGTAAAACCTACTAAATAACATTTACTAGGAATAAGGTGCTAGGCCGGAGTAGATTAGTTATTTCTTGTAACCCAAGTCAGTAACGAATTGTATACGTCACTGGGTCAAAAGATTCGATAGATGATTTGGGTCGCGAAATCACAGCACGGCCGAAGCGGCGGATGTTGCAGATCGACTTTTTTATTGTGACTCGACAATTGTTGTTAAGCTCGCACCGCAGTCCATGAATGGAGGTGATTGCTACTACAGTCAAATAACTATAAGTAGCAGTCACATCCAATCCAATTTGCTGGCCTAGTAAATGCCGTCAACAAGACACACGACAATTTATCGTTTGCTATCGTACTTTTGCAGTACATTTCTGGTAACTTGTAGATGTCAAATCAAATCAAAACAATTTTTTACGCCTTTTTCTCACGGGGATAGACAGAGACAATGGAGCGCCACTTGCCACGATCCTGACACAATTCCCTCGCTTCCTTCACATCCACAATTCTCTTCATACAAGCTCTAAGGTTATGGTCACTAGGCAACCTAGCTTTCTTGAGGATGTCTCCGATTTGACCGGAAAACACCCTCCTGAGCCTGCCTTGTACAGGTGTAAAATAAAAATTGAAGTATACTCGTAAGTGTATGTATCTATTTATTGAATGTAAAGTGAATTGGTAAGTGAGAACGGAATTTGGGTAACCCTGTAAGGCTCACCATAGAATTTTGGGATACGAAACGTTCCAAAATAGGGCCCTAAAGCAAACAAGAGCACCATTCTATTTTTGGAAATATACATAGGCGTTGGTGAGTCTTACAGGTGTGTTCATCCTGCAGTCCATATCATCAGGCACAACAGTTTAAACTATCGAGTCTCAATTTAAAAAAATATGTCTTTCGAAATTCTAAATTCAAGAATCATTTCGCTTTCAAGGTACATGTTACATTTTTGATTTCAAGAATTCGATTCAAGCATCACCTAGAATTATTTCCAAGAATCATTCCGTTGGCGCGTTAGCATGACGCATATGCTTTAATTTGTATATTATTCTTACATTCAAGGAGCGCTTTATTTCTAAAACATGTATAAACCGGCCGATTTTAATTGCTAGGTAGTTTCGTATAACTCGTACCTATATTAAGTCAATTGGATTTGGGTAACTCGTAATGTCGCTACATTTAAGTTTGAACTCAGTATAAGTTGGTTGGTATACCTAAATTTATAGCTTCTTTTAGTGTCTTTCACCTTGTAATCCTATTCAGGGAATTTAATGATTATGCCAAAAATGTGTGCCTTCTAGAGCTTCAGAACTTAGAGCTATAGGTGGGAGAGAGTACTTCTGGTGCTTTAAGTGTTCTTAGCTGCTTGCAATTACCACCCTACACAAATGCCCCACACCTTAGTGTACCATAGTGACCACGTCGCGTTTGGAGACCAGTTTGTGTATTACCAGTTACGTCAGGAGTTGTGGTTAGGAAGGAAGTAGCATAGCTGAGCTGCAGTGTTCCGGTGAGAATTTCTCGAACTGTCGGCCAGGAGACCGGCGGAAAATAATGTTTTGATTAAAGCCCCGACTTTTGGGGACTCCGATCACTGGGTTGAGACAACAGTTTCTTGCGCCGCGCCTTCTCCTACCAAAAAGGCTGGATCGATCTAAGTGTGTCGTTGTTGATGAAATAGCTTTGGGGATAAAATATTCCGTTTCAACGGACTGGGCCTCTCGTTACAACTGGAGCCTGTACACAAATGGTGCCTTGATGTAATAGTGAGTGCGCGGTTGCTGTTTTAGTGAAAGACGTAGCTCATGTCTTGGCCAAGGGTCGAAGAAATTCAGTGCCCTGCGTGGATGAGTTGAAGTATATCAGCGGAGGCTAGCGTTTTGATTAATCGCACCTTTTGTAGTCTCGCCAAAACTGTGGAGTCGAACTTCTGATGTACTCCGTGCGGCGAAAGCGAAGGCAGAGCTCTTATCCGTCAACTTACGTATCGACGAAAGAGGTGTAGGGCCAGCCATCTTGCCTCTGCAAACATATGATGCGTAAGATTTGTTTTAGACAACGCGAGTTCCGTAGTTAAGATTGATCTATATAAGTACAGTGGTCCTGATAGCAGCTCTCAAACTCGATGGGCCGTGTGTCTCGAACTTAAAAAGTGGTTTGGTTTTGGCAAATTTACTGTCTCAATATTCCATGATGAGGCTTACGAGATTAGGCTTTGAAATTGGTTTTTAAGAAATGCTGCCAACATAGTGAAATTGTGAAAGAAAAAGGTAGAGAGAGACTGTAAACTCGTTGAAGAAGCTTACCCTCGTATTCGGTATCACTAACGGGGCTATCATTTTATGCTATCGACCGTTTGAAGACAAAAATGTTTGAAGATGATGCACAGCATCTGCAGCGATGATACAAAAACGACTGTCTTCTCATCTTAACGTTAAATATCACTGAAATCGTTATTGGGAACGGTGCGCGGTGATGTCAGCCGATTAAATCTTATATGACATTGTTGCGCGGGCACAGTATTTGTGTAGCAACACAGAGTACATTTACGAAGTTGGTAAATAAGGTTCATAATCGCATTAAATGTACTCGAGATGCGTCATCAGTACGTGACTGTGGTACTGTGTTGCACATGGCAACAAAATGTGCATGCTTGCATTAGCGCTTCAGGAAAACCTAATAGCGGAGTCTTTTTTTACATTTCTATACTAAGCTACTAAAGTGCTTGTATCATAGAAACAGGACAACCAAAGTACATATATAAAAGACTAATTGGTAGACACCGGTAAGTGATTTTGAACCCGTGGTATATTTTTAAGTTTAAATATTATACTTATTTTATTAATGTTTTAATTTTAGTTTTTTTATTATAAAACTCAAAATTTTTTGTGTTTTATAATTTGTGTTTATAAATAGATTCGTAGCCTAAATTTATTGTATGTTATTAAATTCAAGGGCCCAAATTTTTGCAAGAAACAAGTGCAACTCTTGTTTTCTATATGCATTCTGTAAGTAAACCTCTTATATCAAGTATAGTTGAGTGATCTGAGGTCAACCCCTTATTAGATAACTGATAATCTTGGATTACTCTAATTACTCCACCTCCTCTAAATCTTTGTCATCCTTTATTATAGGTAGTATCATTGTGCTAATAATATATGATTTTATCTACCTACCCTCAAGGATTCCATATTTTCATTTGAGAATGTATAAGACTTGGATGTAAATAGGAAAACCACACGTTATTTCAAATCATGGTGTTGTGGTATCCATCCGCATGTACTCTTTGACAACAGTTCACTTAAGGTAAATTGATTTTCATTTAACTCTAGTAAGATCTATGTTGATTAAAGAATTTAGCATTATAAATTATGATAAATTATTAATTAAATTAAAATTATAATATATATATATATATATATATATATATATATATATATATATATATATATATATATATATATGATTTACAGTTTAGATACATTTACTATATAGATACATTTTTTAATTTATTTCTCCTGCCCACTCGTAAAACTTAAAGCTGGTCTAAAAAGCCAAATGCCACAAGAAAACATTGCTTTCTTATTATTATAGGAAGGATCAGTATGAATAGGTTCTAATACACCAAATTTTCACCGAAGAAGATTGCTCAAATATCGTGTGATCAGACGAATCAAACTTTGAAGTAAGTTAACTAACTTTTTTTAAGTTTACTAGTAAATTTGATGTTCTAGTAAAATTCAACTATGGGGATATTGCGCATTTATTCAGTTTAGTCTGTTTTTTCTATTTCAGATTTTCGCCAGACCTTTGTGTGTCGCCGATCGTCGTAGATTATAGTCCCCAATGGTACCAACTGTAAAACACAGAGTTAAGGTTTGGGGCTGCATGACTGGTTCAGGAGTCTGAGATATGGTACTATGTGAGGATCGTATAAACTGTACCAAAACATTAAGCATTCAGGGGTAACATAGAGGTGGACAAACTAAGTTGGTTTCCTCAGAGGGTGGTCACATTCCCTTCAATATTTTGCATTCATGACGAAGAAAGTTAAATCTCCAAACTGTTTGCCATACATATACGTAGTTGCAGGTGGTGGACACAATTCATTTGTTGTGGTAATGTAGCCTATCCAGGAATAAAATAATAAGCTAAGAGAATTAAAATTAATGCATTTGATGTAGAAGCATTTAGTAACATCCAATTGAGCCAACCCCGACTTCACCTAACAAATGGCACGGAGAAACAGAATAACGGAACGTAATATTCCACCATCTTAAAAGACTGTGCTAACCCGAAGATGTGCAGCTTCGTCAGTGGAAAGTGCAGGTAATTTTTATATTTATTTAAGACGCAGAGAATCTTATGTACCATTAATGCCTTAATTCTATCAGTTTTGGCCTGTGGGCCCGTAGTCAGATCAGAAATCCCGTTCAGTGGGGAAATAACGTTTTCTACATTGTTATCGCTATTAAATGTATAGTAGCCCTAGTCACTGTGTCCATGCCTGTCTTTATGCTTCGTTTTATTTATCAATAAGTCAATCAATCAAATTGTCAAGCGTTTTTCCTGACACAACTCCCTCGCTTTCATTACATCCACAATTCTCTTTATACAAGCTCTACGATTATAAGCACTAGGTAACCCAGCTTTCTTGAGAATGTCCCTTTTGCACACTTTTCTCAATACGGACCGACGACGGATAAATCGCTAAAACTATATAAATCCCCCTATTATTGTGTTATCTTTTATTATTATTAAAATATTATTTTCTGTCTACCTCCCCTCAAGGTTTCCATATTTTCGAAAGAGAATGCAGACTTGGAGGTTTAGAAGAAACCACAATCTTTTAAAAGTAGCTAACATACTAAGGTAAATCAATTAATTTTCATTCAGCTTTATTGTATTATATTCTATTTGGCCGCTTATAAATGGTAAGCATACAACGGTAATATGTCCAGTCTTCCGATTTAGTACAGTACCACCACTTTCAGACGGTAAAGTAATTCAGTTGGGTTCAATTTAAAGGAGTCGGTTCCATCTAGACTGTAGTAGCAAAAGCTTCCAATCATGGACGGCACTCTAGCTCGATACCAGGCGGGGTGCTGTCATATGACGAGGCATATAATAATAATGTTTTTACACCTAATTCGGCACATTAGCGAGGATAATGTTACAATGTCCACATATAGGTACTTGTCAAGATTTACAGGTAAGGTATACGCGTGCAGGTAAAAGGTACGGTGTGCATTGGTAAAAGTAAAGTATATATGGTAAAAGATTATTTGGGTAAAAGGTAAAGTGTGACCTTCACAATGTAAGATCACTAATCTATATTTCAGATACCAAATCTGACAAAGTACGTTTGAACATATGTCTTGGTCCTCGATAAGACGTTAAACTGTCGCGTCCTTTTCGATATCACGTTAAACAATCGAATCGGTTTACCTGATCGTCTGCGTGGTTGGATAGCTTATCGCGTGGGCGCTTCATCCATCGCGCAGGGTTTCAGTGTATACCGGCGTCCCTCAGGTCTCCGTGCTGTCACCGATTTTGTTGCTTCTGCATATCAATAACATGCTGGACCTTGGATCCGGCATTCATTGCACTGCCCGCCTCGCACAGCAGGTAAACAGAAGATAGCCGGAATGAGTCTGTCGTTGTGGAGCTGGACCAGGTTCTTGATTGCATTATCCACTGGGCCAACGAGAACCTAGTGCAATTCAACACACATAAGACTAAAATAAAAAAACACGGTCTCGACAAAAGAATCCCCTTTGGTACCTTTTGTAACACCTCCCTCGGATGTCCTTTTGCAGCAACTTGAATCACAGGGACCACATCGAACAGGTCATTAAAATTACCTCTTGCCAACTTGGCATCCTAAACAAGGTGCGGCGGTTTCTCGCACCAGAGCATCGCCTGTTACTATACAAGGCTCAAATTCGCTCTTACGCGAATATTTTTTTGATGTCCTAGATTCATTGTAGCGCCGAGCTGTCCGAGTTATAGGAGATGTAGAGATCACGTGATCTCTGGAGTCCCTGCAACTTCGCAGTGACATAGCAGCTTTATGCGTACTTAATCGCCTATACCATGGAGAATATTCCGAGCAACTCTTCGACTTTTTTTCTAGCTTGTCTTTTATCACCCCTTATACCCACACAGGCCGGAGATAGCATCTGCATTCTGACAACAGAATCGTCAGTCGAAATATAGGGTTTGGCGCGACGTTTCTTTATAGAAAAATCGACAAATGAATAAAATACATTACCAGACCATGTGTTCTTCCCATCCTGTAACCTTGGATCCTTCAAGCGATGCGTAAAGAAAGACATTTGGCCGGCATATGAAGGCAACTATGGTATCCTTGAAATGACTCGATTTTTTTCAGTCATCGGCACTCTGGGATTTCCATCGTGCTTACCATCAGGCGAGTCGAGGTCAGATGTCACTATGAAAATTGAAAAAATCTTCGTGAAGATACAGTGGCACTATTTCGGCAACTAATATTTGGTGTCAAAATTCCATGGTGAGGCTTACTGGGTGAACAATGTGGTAAAGTGTTTTGGTAAACGGTAATATGGATTGGTAAAAAGTAATGTGTTGGTAAAAAAAATCTGCGCGAACTACTTGTAAAAGGCTTCATTAGGATGGCCTAAAATGCTGTAAAGCTAGGAAGAAACCATTATTGCTTACTTATAAAAATAGGAAGTCTTTGTTTGATGGGCCCATACTTTTACCGGAGAAGATTGGTCAGATGTCATGTTGGCAGACGAATCACACTTTAACGCAAGTTAGAATTTCAAGCAAAAGTTAAATTAAACCATAAAGATACGAAAAAATATAAACTAGATAATTTTAAAAAAATCTAAATATTGTTTTTCTTACTTCAGATTTTTATTACACCTTCACGCATCACCAAATCGGTGAAGATTTTAACTTCTAGTGGTACCAACCGTAAAATTCGGCGGTAGCTGTGTTCAAATTTGGGGTTGTATAACTAATGCTGAAGTGAAATAAATATTCCACTATATTGAAAAACCGTCTGTATTATTCTTGGTGCAGGCTCATCAGCGGAAAGTTGAGGTAATTTTTAATTATCTTTTTTTATATAAATAGCTATGAATACTAAAAGCTTTGTAGCCTTTATTTACCATCAAATTGAATGGCTAGATTACTATGTATTACTTACATGAGCCGAGCGATGATGAGTTTAAAATGTCCCATATTTTTGCTAAAACAAATTGAATCGTATAGATAAGAGGGCAACCCTCTTATCCATACGTATGATCTAAAGGTTATTAGATAACATAATTTCATCAAGCATTCGAAAACGTTGGCGAACGCGAGTGCTGCTTACGTACACTTTGGCAGCAGTCAGCCCCTAGATCGCGCTGCATATTTCATCGCTGTAAGCGGCAGGGACGCGCCAGAAGTCCCGTTCGGGGAGATGTTTCTTTTTTTGTTGCCACTGACATTCTATAATTGTGAGGTACGAGTATTGTGCCTTATAATAAATTGAATGTAACATAGTCCCAGTTACTATGCCGGCCTTCTTGTGCTCCGTTTACTTAGACGTTATAAATTAGAATTGATCACTCTAATTACTCCCCCCCAACCCTGAACTTTTTCTATAATTTCCAACAATATCATTGTGCTAATATATATTTATTGTCTACATACTCTTTAGATTTTTCTTTATCATCATGAAGAAAACTAGGAGATAGAAAGAAAAACCATACGGTAATTTTATACCATGGTATCGGTACATATACATATTTACTGCTTTTGAACATCTATCGAACGGCGCTTACATAAGGTAAAAATGAAATGTTTTTTATTTAGCATTCTTGTTCATACTCATAAAACTTACCAGTCCCTGGACTGAGGTATAAGAGTGCAGGTAAAAGGTACTATTTGCATAGGTATAAAAATAAAAGTATAAGTGTACCTATTGGTAAAGGTAAAATATATACGAGTATGCCGATCTGGACCGGGTTCTTGGTCGCATTACCCACTGGGACGACGAGAACCTAGTGCAGTTTAACACAGACAAGACTCGGGTGAGCGCTCTTCTTTCCTTCCTACTCTTTGTAACACCTCCCTCGATACATTTATCTTGGCTCGCTCGGCTCTATATACCTATTTACCGAGTTAAGATCTGATGATAACGCTCACTTGTAGTACTGAACCTTAAAGCCTAACCATCACCTTCGTATATCTCCGAAAATACGATGGCACTATTTTGGCAAGTAATATTTTGTGTCTTAAAATTCCACGATGACTCTTACAGAGTGAATGATTAGGTAAAGGTAAAAGGTAATGTGTATTGGTAAAAGGTAATGAATATTGGTAAAAGGTAATAAGTAACGTAAATTGGTAAAAGGTAATGAATATTGGTAAAAGGTAACGTGGATTGGTAAAAGTAAGTGTATTGGTAAACCGACTTCTGCGCGAACTTCTCTAGGAGGCTTCAATAAACTGATCTGAAGCGAGAGGCTATAAAACGATGAAGAAACCATTTCTCTCTTATAATGACAGTAAGGATCTGTTTGATTCGCCCTAAAATACTAAAATTTCACCGAAGAAGATTTGTCAAAAGTCGTGTTGTCAGACGAGTTACACTTGAGGTAAGTTAGAACTTCTTGAAATAGTAAAATTAAACCATAAAGATTAAAAACATAATTGATATTTATGCTGCTATTTTTTCTTATTTCAGAGATTACACAGACAGGGCTATTCACAAATATTCGCCCTGTCGGTGAAACTTTTGGGTAATTTAACCAACCGTAAAACTCGGCGGTATGATGGCTGTATTAAAGTTTGACTGATTCGGGAGTCAGAGAAATGTACCACATAGCATAATGGCAAAGTAAAAGAAATTAATGGAATTTAATAATATTCCTCTATCCTGAAAGACGTATCAACTGCCAACCCTCTGATGTGCAGCCCCAGCAGCGGAAAGCGAAGGTATTTTTTAATTAAAATAATTAGCAAACTTATTGCCTTATGGTTACCATTAAAATTGGTAAGGTTAGATTGCTATGCGTTCAATACATGAGCCGAGATATTCGTGCCGTGGCAGCGGCCGCCGGCCGGCGAGATATTTTGAATCCCCTATATTTTTGCAAGATAACTATATTATGAAACTCGCCCTATTCTTCTATCACACTAACTTTTTCCTCTTTCCAAATCTTCGTTATCTTTTATTATAGCATCATTGCGCCAATATAACTTGCTTTTTGACTTTTGTGTACCTGCTCTAAGTTAACGTTATTTTCAATTTAGAATGAACAAGACTTGGATTTGGGAAAATTACACATTTACTTTATCATGATAGCGGTTTCACTGCTTTTGAATATCCAGCGAAAGACGCACATATACTAGTACAAAGGTAAAAATTAATTGTTTTTATATATATATTAGTTTATATATTATGTTCTCTTTGGGGGCTTATAAAAATGGTAATTTAGCGGTTCACCGATGGTTACTTTCGGACTGTGAAGTAACTCGGTTGCATTTAGATCGAAAGTAACCCATTTCAACTAGACTTTTCACACCCGTAATACCCGCACTAGGCGGGGGAAGCATCCGCATTTTGTCGACCGAATCAACAGTCGAACTAAAAAGTTCGGTACGTTTTTTCTTTGTGGAAAAATCGTCAAGTGGAATGCTTTGCCAGCCCATGTGTTTTCTCCTTCCTATAACCTTGGATCCTTCAAGCAATGCGTAAAGAAGTACCTTAGGCTGGCATAGTGACGGCGACTGGGGCAGCCTTGAACTAACTCGATTGTTTCAGTCGTCGTCACTCTTGGACCTCCTCTTGCTTATCATCAGGCGGATCGAGGTCAATTGACGTGTCACAATAAAAAACAAAAAGTAGCGGTTGCCTCCGTCCATGGACTGCACTATATAAATATCAATACTATTGTGCCTTATTAGGCATATCAGTTAGGATAATATTAAGTATTAGGTGTATGGTGTAAGATTTTCTCATATTGGTACTTGTCCAGGGATAAGTAAGTTGTACAGGTATAACTAAGGTATAAGACTAAAGGTAAAAGTATGAGTGTAAAATGGTACCGGTAATACTCGTAGTAAAATGTATTGGTAAAAGAATATATTTGCTAAGAGGTAAAAGTGTGTCCTTTACCCTGGGCCCTGATTCTCTTGATACACAAAGAAATGACTTGGCAACAGCATTCCTAATTTGACAAAGCGACGGCATATTTTCTTGTTATTAGAATCATTAGGATACTTCTAATAGTGAGGATTACAGGAAGAAATGAGAAACGAAAACGCAACTTCGGCACTACTTTTTGGTATATTGTATTTGGTGTGTTGAAATTCCATGGTAAGGCCTACAGGGTGAAGTAGGCAAGGTATTACAAGGTATAGATAGGTAAAAAAAGTGATGGGGTGCGATGTCAGACTACCTCCTCGTGTGTCTGTCTGCTTGCCATATCGCTTCGGTGATACGGAAAGCAGATGAGCCGGTGCATCCTGGGTATCAGTCAATAACTTCCCCTAGGGGGTTCTTGTTGGCTGATAGCTAAAAGTCTGACGTGTGCTGAAACTATTGCCGAGATCTGTTCAGCATCTATGTTATATGTATCAATTACTCGTATGCAATGGCGTAGCGTGGCGGGGGCGGAGGGGGCGGCCCGCCCCGGGCGGCACTTTTGGGGGGCGGCAAAATTTAAAAAATACTATAATAAATCGTTAAAATTTATACTTGAAATTCATATTTTTGTTGTACCTATGATTGAAACTCCTAAATAAGGGGGCGGCAAATTTTTTCCGCCCCGGGCGGCTGACATTCACGCTACGCCACTGCTCGTATGTAAAAGGTATTAAAAGCAAACTTATAAGCTGCATGTGTAAAGATGTCGTTCACTTCTCATCCTAAAATTTTGGATATTTCGAGGGAAGCGTGAAACGCACTTCTGGCCATCATAGTGACGGCGGCTGGGGCAACCGTATATATTTTTTACATTTTAATACTAAGCTACTTAATACTAAGCTACTTTAATACTAAGTTTGACGACAGGCGTGGACGAACGGTTTAGCGACTGGTTTGTTGCGCGTAAAGTCCCGGGTTCGATCCCCGGTCGGAGCAAATATTTGTTTCATAGCTTTTATTTGTAATATTTAATAGTATTAAATATTGCAAATATTTGTTAATAAAAAAAAAAGAGATGGATATTTGCTTCGGGTCTGGTTATCAAAGAGTGGTAGGCAGTGGTACCCAGTCTGCCGATCCGGGGTAGTACCACCACTTACAAGTATACAGACCGTGAAGTGATTTGGTCACGTTTCGGGATTAGCTTGTAAGTTTCCGGTTTCATCTAGGCCGGCATAGTGGATGTGATTGCTACTCACAGTTATTGAATTGTATAATAGTAGCAGTAACATTCATTCATGGACCACACTTTGGCTTAACATCAAGCGGGGTGCTGTCATATGTCGAGTCACAATAAAAAAAAATACTAAACGTGCTTGTATTATAGAAACGGGACGACCAAAGTACATATATCAAAGATACATCGGTATCTTTGATATATGTGACCAATGCACTTCACGGTCGCCTTTTTGAAACAGTTTTTTCAGTCACCGGCGCTCTTGTACCTCGACTTGCTTACCACCACACGAGTCGAGGTCAATTATCATGGAATTTACAAATGCATGAAAAAATAAAACAAATTTGTTTTAAAATGTTTATTTGTTAAAGAAAGAACGTTCTACGTTGCGTTTTCAAAGTTTAAGAACAGTATATATAAAAAAGAAGCACGTAGCTTGCATTTAGTACTTGTTACTAAGTGAAAATAGACCTAAATTATAGGGCCTAAAAAACTTAATAGGAAAATTTATATCCATAATGACAATAGGTATTGTAATGCTTTCAGTGGTGTCAGGTTGGACAAATAAGAACGATTATCGTCTCTCGTCGGCGATTGTCATAATAATAAAAGCTAGGCTAAATCCACTAAAAAGAGACTAGTTATTAATCGTTGTGACAAATATCGTCTGTGCGACGACATTTGATCATTATTATCAATAGTCTCATTTTGGTGGATTAAGCCTAACTTTTATTATTTTGCCAATCGTCGACGAGAGACGATAATCGTTCTTATTTGTCCAACCTGACCTCGCAGTTGATAAAACAACTTGGGCGGAAAAGCCCTGTTGATGATCTTCAAACGGTTAAAAAGCTAGGGTCTGGGTAGCATTTGTAAAAAAATGTACCTCATACTTACATAAAAACTAAGTTATGTATAAACAAAAAAAAGGACAATCAAATGGGATTGTTAAATGGGCAGTATTTGTATGTATGGGCACGTGTACCGGTGGCGCCGCAACGTGGACACGTGTATGCCTTCAATACGGGGCACACGACACGTCCTCGGCGGTCCTTCAAAGTGTGGCAGGAATACCACGACTCTGCTTCCCCGTTAGTTTTGCAGAATCTGCATTCCTGGAACAGAAGAACTTAATGTTGCTATTGGAAGGGGAAGGGGTGACTGACCCTGCCTGATGGTAAGCATGATAGAGTGCCGACGACTGAAAAAACCGAGCCAGTTCACGGCTGCGACAGTCCCCGTCACTATGCCACACTATATGACAGCACCCAGCTTGATGTTAAGCTGAAATGTGGGCCATGAATGGGTGTCACTGCTACTTCAATTCAATATCTGTAAGTAGCAGTCACATCCACTATGCCGGCCTAGTTGGAACCGGAAACTTACAAGCAAATCCCGAAACGTGACCAAATCACTTCACGGTCTGTATACTTGTAAGTGGTGGTACTACCCCGGATCGGCAGACTGGATACCACTGCCTACCACTCTTTAGCAATGCTTCTTCGCGCATTGCTTAAAGGGTCCAAAGTAACAGGATGGGCTGACTTGTAGATCGTCGACAAAGAAACGACACACCGAACCTTTTAGTTCGACTGCCGATTCAGTCGACGGAATACGAATGCTCCCCCGATGTAATCACGGGTTATGCGACTATCCACAATCCCTTATCCGTAGAAAGATAGTCAATTCAATGCAAAGTTACATTTACAAGATTTGGATTGTAGAAAACTAATTGAGATTGAATTTTGGGTTCGGCTGTAAGTAATTGGAAACGGTAACTTTCAACCTATTTCTGAAACGCGACTAAGACACTGCACGATCCTATATACACGATCTATATATACTTTAAAGTTTAAAGTGAGAGTAGCATGAAAAACATTATTCCAAAACAAAAACATTATTTTAGACTACTTTAATTTTGTTGAATAAATATTTAGTTTTAAATTAGGGAATTTTGGGCCTCCCCTTGCTTCCCAACTTGCTAAAGAACTAAAGATGTCCTATCACAATAAAAAAAATATCCCTTTTTGTGATCATCTTTATCCGTCCATATCTGTTCTTTTATAGCTATTATATTTTTAAACTCTAAAAATAACTTTTATGAATTCATTAAGATGTTTCCTGAATGTGTATTTCAAAGATTGGGTACATACATAAATCATAAATTTATTACTTAAGTTGTTTCCGGATTCAAAAGAGTCTGTTGTAACATACTTTTGTAAAAATATAAATTAATGAATTAAACAAAATGTATGCGGCTTACTATCGCGTTTATTTTGGTTTTAATTTTACAATTTTATTTTATTATTCCGACTTTACGAGCGCATTGCAGACATCGTGGTCACGGAGAGACTCAAAACCAAAATAAACGCGACAGTAAGCCGCATAAAATGTGTTTAATTCATAAATCAATGTTCGCGCAAATCTAAGAAAATAAAAATATAAATGCTTAAAGCTTATAACAATATATTGTTTCATAAAATTATCTAAATATACCAGGATATCAAATATGTGTAAAATAATTTAAATACCCCATTTTGTATTTATAGAATTCAAGGCTAAAGAGTTGGCATATCTTACTGCTCTTAAATTTCAAACCACATTTAATTATATTAATATTGGATAATATTTATAATTCTTCAGTTTGTCACCTAACTCCTCATTTCCGGACCGATTTGGATGAATTTTCGTGTCGGGGCCGACCGCGTAACTCAATAGTTACGAACGGTTGAGCGATTGGTTTGTTGCGCGTAAAGTCCCGGGTTCGATTCCCGGTCGGAGCAAATATTTGTTTCATAGCTTTTATTTGTAATATTTAATAACATTAAATATTGCAAATATTTATTAATAAAAAAAAGAGATGGATATTTGCTTCGGGTCTGGTTATCAAAGAGTGGTAGGCAGTGGTACCCAGTCTGCCGATCCGGGGTAGTACCACCACTTACAAGTATACAGACCGTGAAGTGATTTGGTCACGTTTCGGGATCAGCTTGTATGTTGCCGGTTCCATCTAGGCCGGAATAGTGGATGTGATTGCTACTCACAGTTATTGAATTGTAGTAGCAGTGACATTCATTAATGGAACACACTTTGGCTTAACATCAAGCGGGGTGCTGTCATATGTCGAGTCACAATAAAAAAAGGCTTCGTTTTGACAGTGGAACTCCATTTAATGAGCTTTAAAATTTAAATTGCGACCAGCGTGGACGAACGGTTTAGCGACTGGTTTGTTGCGCGTAATGTCCCGGGTTCGATCCCCGGTCGGAGCAAATATTTGTTTCATAGCTTTTATTTGTAATATTTAATAATATTAAATATTGCAAATATTTGTTAATAAAAAAAAAAGAGTTATTTAATTGTAGTAGCAGTGACAGTCATTAATGGACCACACTTCGGCTTAACATCAAGCGGGGTGCTGTCATATGTCGAGTCACAAAAAAATAAAATTAAAAAAAAAACACTAAGAAAATATGTTCATTTTCATTAACAGTTATTGAAACTTATTGTTAAATAAAAGTTATTATCGACACTAAGAGCAACCGTGTAACTTTTTAACAAATGGGAATGAATATCATTATTATAGATGCGCGGTCGGCTCCCCGGTAGGTAGCGCACTAAAAAATAATGGAATAACTAACTTTAAACAAATACTACATACCAATTGTTGTCTGATAGCGATTCTCTGTTGCCTCAAAGTGTAGACCAGTTTTAGTAGCAACTCCAATTGCTCATGCGTCAACATTTGTAGTGCTCGGTAATGCTCTGATGATAACATATTCATTGTGCCATGCCATGCTTCGTTCTCTAAAGAAGAAAACAAGGGTTTAATGAATAACGAAAAATCTGAACTGCACCTGATTATAAAACTATACTGCACTCAGAAAAGACGAGCGGCAGTTTAATAACTAACCTGAAATATATAATGCGATTAAAATAAGAATAGAACGGAATCGGCGCCATTTTGTGACGTTTAACTCTCCAACCAACGAGGGTGTTTTCCGACCAAATCGGAGACATCCACAAGAAAGCTAGGTTGCCTAGTGCCCATAACCATAGAGCCTGTATGAAGAGAATTGTGGATGTGAAGGAAGCGAGGGAGTTGTGTCAGGATCGTGGTAAGTGGCGCTCCATTGTCTCTGCGTATCCCTGTGGGAAAAAGGCGTGACAATTTGATTTGATTTGATAACTCTCCAACCAACTTCACTTTAGTATGGTGGATTTTTCTTTGCGGTCAAGAAAAAGACACCTTTAAATCAGTCAAGTGAAGTTAGTCAACAGCCCGTCCTATTCTTATTCTAATAGCATTATACCTATTGCTCGACTTACGACAGCACCCCGCCTAATGTTAAAATGAGGTGGAGTCCATGAATGAAGGCGACTACTAATACAATTAAACAACAGGACGTAGCAGTTGCATCCACTATGCCGGCCTAGTTTGAACTGGCAACTTATACGTTGATCCAAAACGCAACGAATTCACTTCGGCCTGTACACTGTGGTAATATCCCGGATCGACATATTGAGCACGACTGCCTACTACTCTTAAACAACCAGACCCAGAGAAAATATCAGTTTTTTTATTTATTCAAATCAATCACTAAAATTGTCACGTCTCTTTCCCTTTTTCTGTCTTTTTTGTTTTCAATTTATTAATTAAATATAACAAATAAAAGCTATGAACCAAATATTTGCCCATAACGGGAATCGAACCCAGGACTTTAAACTATAGTTATTTAATTGTAGTAGCAGTCCAAGTAGTAGTCCACTAGCTTAACATCCGGCGGGGTGAATTCATATGTCGAAGAATATAATATAATATAATATAATATAAGGAAAATATAACTAAAATAATTGGTATGTTTTTATTGTGGTTCTTAGACAGCTGGAGTGCGGTCCATGAATGGAGGCGATTGCTCCATTGAGTTAAATTAATGTAGCTGTTTATAATTTAAAAAAAAGAATGTAAAGAAAAATAAATATATTCTTTTGACCATTATTAAAATTACCTAATTAAGTTTTATAAATATTTTGCTAACCAATTATTCAATAAACAAAACAAACAAGAAAATAACAAGTCGCGCATTGCATGGCATAGCGATCGTTACATGTAGTCACGGGTTCGATTCCTGATTTGAGCAAAGATTTTTATAGCTTTTTTTCTATATTTAATAAATTATATTGAATATTAGAAACAATTACTAACAAAAAATATTATATATAATTATTTGTTCCGGTTCCGGTTGTCTGAAAGTGGTAGGCAGTGGTGTTCAGTCTGCCGATACGGGCAGGGCCGTCTTAGGCATATTCAGCGCCGGGGTGTGAAAGTTAAGGCTCCGCTTGCGTGGTCTCAGTTTAGTAGGTACCTATCGAAATTTATAGCAGTCGGCATGCGCCCCCTAGGAGTCTGCGCCCGGGTGCACCGCACCCCTTGAACCCCCGGGTAAAGACGGCCTTGGATACGGGGTAGTACGACAATTTACAAATATACAGAACGTGAAGTAACTTAGTCGCGCTTCGTGGTTAGCTTGTGAGTTGCCGGTTCCGACTAGGCCGGAATAGTAGATATGATTGCTACTTGCAGTTATTTAACTGTAAGTAGAAGTCACCTTCATTCATGGACCGCACTCCAGCTCACTATCAGGCAGCGCGGCGTATGTACTATATGACCATAATAAGTCGTGAATTAATGAATAATACCATAAAAACTTGTATGAAGAGAATTGTGGATGTGAGGGCAGTAAAGGAGTTATGTCAAGATCATGGCAAGTGGCGCTCGAATTGAAAATAATAAAATGTATCTTACCATAATATGAAGAAGTAGGTAAACTTTCGTTAGACAGATCAGTATAGTCAGTTTGAGGATCCTCAAAGCTGATTGAAGGATCGCTATTTTTAGATGGCGATTCGTCTAGATCCTTAGAGCTTACTAGAGACTCGTCAGTTTGAGGATCCTTCGTGATAACTGAATATCCTTCCTTTTTAGGTGACGAATTGTCAGCTTCAGCTTCCTTAGTGCTTACGGTTGACTCCTGCTTTTTCGGTGGAGACACGTCAGTTTGAGGATCCTTCTTGATAACCGACAATCCTTTCTTTTTGTGTGGAAATTTGTCAGTTTCGGGATCCTTAGTAATTACTGCCATCTCCTGGTTTTTGGGTGGTGACTCGTCAGTTTGAGGATCCTTCTTGATATCCGACGATCCTTTCTTTTTATGTGGAGATTTGTCAGTTTCGTGATCCTTAGAATCCTGCTTTTTGGGTGCTGACTCTTCAGTTTGAGGTTCCTTTGTGCTAACTGGGGATCCTTTCTTTTTAGGTGGGGATTTGTTGGTTTGAGAAACCTTAGTGATTCCTGGAAGCTTTTTGGTTGGCGACTCTGTAATAATAAAAAGTAGGTACTTAATGTACGTCGCTCAAATGCAAGTGATGGAAAGAACTATTGCCTTCGCGCAACTTATCAGACAGGAATTATAAAAAGACGAATCTATAAACATCTGCGCCTGTGACGCAGGCCTGCTTCTATACAAGACTCAAATTCGTTCTTGCGAGGAGTACTGTTCGCATCTCTGGGACGGCTCTGCCAAATATCTTCTCAATGCCACAGATTCATTGCAGCACCGAGCTGTCCGAATTATAGGAGATGAGATACATTGGTACCGGCAAGTGGTTTTTGAAACCATTGCACTGCCACTACACCACGGTCATGTTACGTTGTTTGCTCACGAAATTTGTAAAAAAGATTAGCAAAAACCTAAGCTTTTTCACGTATTGTAAAAGTGTGACGTGACAAGTCTATTGCGGTCGTGGGCATGCCTATGGTGCCCACAACAGTAGATCCGCGCTGGGTGGATCAACATGCGGGTGTATCAACTGGGCATGTTAAGGATATGTAATTATTTCGGAACATCAGATAGCTTCCGATAATTCCGGTTACGGATTTTTAGCGTTTACTCAAGAGTGTAACTAAAAAATTGTTTTATTTAGTATCCGAAATTATCCGAAACATTTATTATAGATTCGGTTACGGATATGTTTTTATTTCGGATATCCGATAGTTTCGGCTACAGTTACGGAGCTCCATACCATCCTTAGTATCAACTACCCGCATGTTGCAAATGTGCATGCGACGGTAGCCATTTCCCATCAGATAAAACAACTGATCATTTGCGTACCTCACAAAAAACAGGTATAATAAATAGTACTCGTATTGATGACTAGTTATACGTAGTAGAGCTAAGCATTTAAATGGTTAATGTACTTTTTTTTTCAATGATTTGTTATTATTATTCTTTTATTATTATTTTTTTTTCTTTAGCAATATACAATATAAATCTACAAAAACTATATTTGGGTAACGTACCAGTAATACAAGAATAATAAAAAAATAAATAAAAAAAAAGTGTCTTTACACCCGGGACACCTCAAAAATGTATAAATTATCACATACACAGTTATTTGGAGAATAAAATATGGAGATAATACAGAAAAATACTGGACTCGCCTAGCGCGTTCCCGGCGCCTAAGTGAACATTTATGTGAACTCGCTAGGTGAGTCGCCGGCGTGGAATAAATAATAATAAAATTAATCAAAAAAAGGCAAGTTAAGCGGAATGTTAATTGTATGTTAATAACAACAGAGACATGGATCTAGGAATATCACCGCATTCGTGTAGCCATCGCTTAATATCAAATTGTGAAATAAAATGATTTACCTGCAATAGTTGCCTCCTTTTCTGCTCCAGTTTTGTATTTCTCATTATTTTTTTCCATCCCGATATCCTATAATATATTCGTATTTACTAAAAACCTTGGTAATTATTTTATCTTAGAATTAATATTTAGGGTTTAAGTTCATAGGTTTTTTTTATTGTGACTCGACCATTGACAGCACCCCGCTTGATGTTAAGCTGGAGTGTGGTCCATGAATGTATGTCACTGCTACTAACAATTCAATAGCTGTAAGTAGCAACCACATCCACTATGCCGGCCTAGTTGGAACCGGCAACTTACAAGCTGATCACGAAACGCGAACAAATTATTATAGCCCAACATTGGGTGCCAAATTACGGCGACTGCTACTATAGTTAAATAACTGCAAGTCGCATTCACTATGCCGGCCTTGTTGGAACCGGCTATTTAAAATCTGATTACAGAATGCGACTAAAGTCACTTTAAGGTTTGTATACTACCCTGGATCGGCTGAATTGGCACCACTGCCTACCACAATATTCTTTACGGATTACGACAGATGTATGAAACGTCGCCGCTTACATATATGATGATTAGGGGTAGATAGATCGACGGCTGTAGGAGCCCGCACGAACAGGTGAGTTTTCTATTATAGGGTACTTTTTAGATAATTTCTGAATTCTTAAATACCTGAAACAGCCAATTCAGCGTGTAATCCGTTCCGCTGTCCATTTTGCCTGTGCTTAATAAACACTGAAAAATAAATAACACTAAAAAAATAAACTACGCTTGCAAGTTAAAATTCAGAGCGGTTTGTAAATTTTCATTAATACCCTCTTTTAGATATTCCATTTGTTTTACTGTTCTGGGAAGGCAAAGAAGACATAGTCCATACAGCCAAGTATTTAGTATCGTTATTATGTCTTCAGGGGATTAATAATGAAGATGAACTCTAGTGTTTCATCTTGAAGCTGAAAGGATAAGCCTGAAATCAAAGGCATACGTGGAACTTAATGTGGTCATATGTTTTTTTCGGCATTTTGGCCCATACTTGACATTGGCAGAGTGGTATTGCCTTGTACAAAGATTTTGGACTTCGGAAATAGAAGGAGCCTTAAAATAGCTACAAAATACAACCGTTTATACTATTTTCACTTATAGCTTTAAAAAAAGTCAGAAGGGGATAAATATACCTAATTTCTATGATACAAGCACTTTAGTAGCTTAGTATAGAAATGTATAATAAAAATAAAAATACATTTTTACATTCGTAATTTAGAAGGTTGTCACTAGGTGTGATGATCATTTGACAACCTAATTTGACACAATATCAAATGACATTAAAATACTTCAAAAAAGGATGACGGAACAATTATGCCACTACTCTTGTTATCACGTGACTTTTAATTAAGCAGTATTGAAAGTCAACCAAGTGGTTGTAATTACTAAAAGTAGTGACAACCTTTGAAAGAAAGGAATTGAAGTACAAGTAGTTGTCTCTTTCAGTCACACGTGGTATAAACATAGTGGAAATGAGATAACTTACACTGAATTAGTTCTTATTTTAGCACAGCTTCTATTCTTTCCGTATTCTTATTGTTTGCAACAACACAAACAACACAGGCGCCATTAATTAAAAGAAGAAAAAGATTAAGGAACCGAAAATTAACAACACCATAAATAATACAGCATTTATTTAATAAAAATCATCAATATTAGTTTTAATACAACCTTTATGAAGGTAAAATACATTTCTAAAGTGTAAAAAATACTTAAACTTGCAACACGGCGCGTTATATTCAGAATTGCAAATCTTTGATGTTATTTGTGTAAATTTTATTCTAAACGGCCAGTTGTAAACGCAGCGGTGTCCTTCTCAAACTTCCTGTTTGTAACAAAACCTATGTTCCCTATTTCATTTTTGACTCCATTGCATTGACTATTTGCTTTCTTTTTGTAGCTCGAAAACCATAACCATTGAGCTTGTGCATGAAGAGAATTCTGGATGTGAGAGAAGCAAAGAATTCGTGTCAGGGTCGTGGCATGTGGCGCTCTATTGTCTCTGCCTATCCCTGTGGAAAAAAGGCGTGACAATTTGATTGATTGATTGATTGATTTACATATGATAGCGCTCTGCCTGATGTTAGGCTGGAATGCGGTCCATGAATAGAGGCGGCTACTACTACAGTATTAAACGACAAGTATCAGTCACATCCACTATGCCAGCCTAGTTGGCACCAGCAACTCACAACTTGATTCCGAAACGCGACTAAGTCACGGTCTGTACATTTATGAGGTGGTCATTTGCCCAGTCTGGTACTTTAAAGTTTCAGTAAACTAATCTCGTTTCGGGACCCGCTTGTAAGTTGCCGGTTCCAGCTAGACCGGCATAGTGGATGTGACTGTTGCTTTCAGTTATTTAACTACAGTAGCAGGCGTCTTCAAAACATATTTTACGTCAATTACGTCACGACAGTTTGGTGCCCAACCTTGGGCTATAATGTTAACTTATAAACATAAAACCTGATCACGAAAGTATCCGGTTCCAATTAGGCCGGCATAGTGGATACGACAGGGGCATAGCCACAATGCAAGAAAAAATAGAACTATCAGGATCTTGGGAGAAACAGAGAAACTGTTTTTATGCTTGTATCATAAAAACAGGACGACCGAAGTACATATTAAAAATACATTCGTACCGTCAAGTGGTTTTAAACTCGTGCTCTCGGTTGCGTGACCATTGCACTACCACTAGACCACGGTCGCTTTAGAAATATATATTTTTATTCTAGTTATAGTAATCGTGGTCCGTTTTCGGGGTCAATATGCTTCTTTGGTATAACTTATTCAATACAATCATATATAAATAAACAACGTCTTGCCGTTGTATTCATGAAACAGTACAATTATTGTTTGAATACAATACTGTATTCAAACAATAAATGAATATAACTGTTTAGGTTTAAAAATAGTTCAACTTCAACCATGTTCCTACCTTTTTTTTCATGTGGCTCGACATATGACAGAACCCTGCCTGATGTTAAGCTGGAGTGCGGTCCATGAATGGAGGAAAAAGCTACTAAAGTTAAAAACTATGTTTTTTTTTTATTATGACTCGACATATGACAGCACCCCGCTTGATGTTAGGCTAGAGTGTGGTCCATGAATGGATGTCACTGCAACTACAATTCAATAACTGTAAGTAGCAATCACATCCACTATGCCGGCAACTTACAAGCTGATCCCGAAACGTGACTAAATCATTTCACGGTCTGTATACTTGTAAGTGGTGGTACTACCCCGGATCGGCAGACTGGGTACCACTGCCTCCACTGCCGGTTCCAACTAGGCCGGTACAGTATATGCGACTGCTACTTGCAGGTATTTGAGTACGTTTAAAATATACGTACTCAAGCTTCACATCAGGCAAGGTTATATATAATGTCGAGCCTCAATAATAAATGTCAGCCATTTTGTCTACTTCCTCAGCGGCCTACAATTCAACGGTTACTTGATACTCGTACCTGAGCGTCTCCTAATACATCATGGCGTCGAAAAAGCAGTAAAATTGCACCGGTCGCAAATTACCAATCAACATAGTTTACCTATTGATTTGAGATTCGATGATTCGTTACAAAGATTTCAAATATCAGCCAAATATGGGCCCCACGGCCATCTGTTTTACGGGCTACATAAACTTAGCAATACAAAGTAATCATTAAATTAAACACCGATGTGAATTTAAAAAATGTATAAATATAAATTATGTTTAATTTAAAAGTCATTAACCACTTTTGTTATCGGTTTATCGTTTGCTGTTCAACTGTCACGGGTTTTACTGATTACTATAATGCATTAATTATTTATATTACACTTATATATTACATATAATATATGTAACATATAAGTGAGTAATCAAATACGTATTTTTTTTGTGGCTGTAGTAGCAGTCACTTCCATTCATGGAGCGCCCTCGGAGTGCTATCATATGTAGATTCACAATTTTAAAAAATCTAGTGTAAATTTATTGACAACCCTTATTTAAATAAATAAAATAATATTTTTTTGAATTGTGACTCGACATATAACAGCTTGATATTAAGCTGGAATCCATGAATGGATGTCACTGCTACTACAAGTCAATAACTGTAAGTAGCAATCACATCTACTATGCCGGCCTAGTTGGAACCGGCAACATACAAGCTGATCCCGAAACGCAACCAAATCACTTCACGGTCTGTATACTTGTAAGTGGAGGTACTACCCCGGATCGGCAGACTAGGTACCACTGCCTACCACTCTTAATACGTACATACAAGTAAACTGTCAAGATAAAAAAATATAATTTATCGTATAAAGTTGAGACCTAGATAAACTATGAACCTAAATGTATTTACATAAACAACATTGAATGGCTATAATCTTAATCAACCTTTCTATTCACACTGAAATTACATAAATCTAGTACGAAATATAGAAAATGAGATCAAGCTATCTTTTTTTACGAAAATAAAACAAGTGATAAGGGTTTGAAGAGTAGTAGACAGAGGCAGAGAAGTTGGTCATTTGTATGCAAACCATAAAGTAATACAGTCGCGTTTCGCGATCTGCTTTTAAATATTTTAATTAAAAAATGAGGCAGTCATTTGCTCCGAGCTGGTTGTCAAAGAGTGATAGGCAGTGGTGCCCTGTCTGTATCCGGATCTGGTAGTACGAGGCAATACCACAATTTACAAGTATACAGACCGTGAAGTTACTTAGTCGCGTTTCGTGATCAGTTTCAAAGTTGCCGGTTCCAACTAGGCTGCCATAGTGTACACTAGTAGCAGCCGCCTCTATTCATGGACAGAAAATCCAGCGGAGCGTGCTGACATATGTCGAGCCAGAATAAATAAATAAAAAGTAAAACATATGCAAATAAAAGGACACTAAAAAAGCGAATAGGCTCAATAAATAACAATCAATCAATCAAATTGTCACGCATTTATCCCACAGGGATAGGCAGAGACAATGGAGCGCCATTTGCCACGATCCTGACTCAACTCCTTACTTCTCGCACGTCCACAATTCTCTTTATACAAGCTCTACGGTTATGGCCACTAGGGAACCCAACTTTCTTTGAAGATGTCTCCGAGGGTGTCTCCTGGTGTTTGTCCGACTAACGCATCCATCCACATCAGATTAAAAATTACTTTTCACCTTTCCATGTGCTTAAACCATCGAAGCATTCCTTTGCTAATTCTTGTCACTACATCATCTTTCAAACCAACGTGGTAGGCAGTGGTATCCAGCCTACCACCTATATCAGTACTACCACCACTTACAAGTATACAGACCGTGAACTGATGTAGTCGCGTTTCGGGATCAGCTTGTAAGTTGCCGGTTCCAACTAGGCCGGTATAGTGGATGTGACTGCTACTTACAGTTATTACATCCATTCATAGACCACATACCAGCCTAACATCAAGCGGGGTGCTGTCATATGTCGAGTCACATTAAAAAACATTTATCTATTCAAATAGTTGTATAAAAGCAAAGATGGCCACGTGTCAGATCATGAAAGGTACCCTATTTTAATTTTGGGCACGTGTATCTTGAACTAACGAATAAATCAACTCAATCTCATAATGTTATAACACATAACTTATAATCAACTTATAAACTTATAATCATAACTTATAATCAACCAATAACATATATTCAGTTTTTTCTTAAATATTATTGACTCGACATCTGACCCGCCTCTGGTTAGCAAGAAGAGATCCAAAGACTAGACTGCAAAAAGTGAGTCTTCACGGCTGCCCCAGTCAAACTCAATTCACTTAGTCTGAATACTTGTAAGTGGTACTACCCCGGATCGGCAGACCTGGCACCACTACCTACTACTCTTTGACAGACCCTGATCAAACATTAAAAAATATTCCAATAAAACTCTTTAAATGGAATATAATCATATTCGTTTTGAATCATGAAAAGGAGCGCTACATTGTCTCTGCTTATACCTGTAAGAATACAGGCTTAATACAGAAATAGGTGCCAAGCTTAAAGTATGTTGTGGGTCTTTGCACGTCCAATCATTTAATTTATTATTTAAATCCTTTATTGCACCAAAATAAACTTAGAAGGTACATAGGCGAGTTTAATGCCTATTAGGCATTTTCTAACAACTAACCATCAGGGTTTTTCCTATTGAATAACGTCGAATCATGTTTTTTTTATTGTGACTCGGCATTAGACCTCGACTTGCCTGATGCTAAGTAAGGGGAGGGTCTACGAGTTTTTTTACATTTCTTTACAAAGCTACTAAAATGCTAGCATCATGGAAACTGGATAACCAAAGTAGTACATACATTGGTACCGGCATGTGGTATTGAACCCGTGCACTCGGTTTGCGTAACTATTGCACGGCCACTACACCATTAGTCCGATAAATGCTCCTGCCTGGGTACCTAAGTGTGATAGGCAGACATAGACTAGACATACCATTCGGCGTGAAGTTACAGGTTCCAACTAGACCGGCGCATAGTGGAGCTGTCTCCTCCATTCATAGACTTCACTCCAGCTCAACATATACGAGTGCTGTCATATGTCGAACCCCAATAAAAAATATACACACCGAATTTGTATAGGGGCCAGACATAACAGACACTTGATCTAGGTAAAATTTGATACGTAGAGAAACAACAAGATAAGTAAACAACTTTTATAAAACAATGTATTTAAATGTTATAGGTAGGTAGTATTATTACAGTATTAGCACAGTAAAGGAATAGAACAGTAGAGCGTCTTCAAATACACTGTCTGTAGCTTGTGTATAAGTACAATAAGCCATTGTTTATACTTCCGCAAGCCAAGTGGCATATCCGTCAAAATAGACGGGCAACGTCAATAACACGTGTAATATTGCGCATAATTATTTTTATTATTATGGAGAAAATAGAAAAAGTAACATATCAAATAAATAAACCATTTATTTGGCAAAATCTGCCACACTTATGTTTTTTAAATTATATTTAGTTATATGCTTTTGCAGTTATATTTTTTAATTTTATAATATACAACAGAGTACGTGCTAAAAGCTACAAAAAGTGTTAGTTTCATAAAAACTAAACGACCAAAATGCATAATATCAAAGATACATTGGTACTCACAAGTGGTTTTGAATCTGGGACTCTCGGTTGGCGTCGTGAAATCACCACTATACCACGGTGACCCTAACTAACAAATTACATAGTTTTGGAGTTTAGACCATTTAGCTGGCGCCATTTTGTTTATAGTTTCGCGTTTTGTCCTGTTGCCTGTACAAAAGACTGTTTACATTTCGCCATGTGGCGACACAAGTGCCGCGCCTATCGAACAGGCGTAAGTAAATATTTCAAGGTCACTGCCGACATTAACCACTGTTAGGTTTACATGTACTGTGCTAATAAACAGCCAGCGTCAAAAGATTATAAGAAAATATTCGATGTCTGCTAAATATAGATAAATCAATACAAACACAATAGAAGGTAATCCGTACGAAATCATTTTATTATTTTCCAAATGTTTATTCGTTTCTTACAATGTTAACCAGAAGAGACAGCGACAGTTTTTTTTTATTATTTTATTTTTTATTCCATTTTATATTAAGCTACGTGCTTGTGTCATAGAAACTAAGCGACCAATGTACCATAGACCAAATCTGTGCAACATCATTTAACAAAATATTTCCTTGCGCCTGGCAGGAGCATAAGCCACGCCTCTTTTACCTTCAACTAATAGACTAAACAAAAATTCTTCTAATATCAATATTTTGGTAACAAAAAATCTAAACAATGTTACCTGCAGATCATAAAACAAACAAAAAATAGAAAAATACTCGCATTCAATAGGCTAACGTCGAAGCAGCCGACAATGGGCGTATTACGTACGCAAGAGTAGTTCATACCATTGTATCCTTTAAGGTGGAGCAGCGAGCGTTTTGTCAATATTACATATATCAAGTGGACCGTTGTGTGTTGGTAGTGCAATGGTTACGCAAACCGAGAGCACGGGTTCAAAACCACTCACCGGTACCAATGTATCTTTGATATACTTACTTTGGTTATCCTGCTTCTATTATACAAGCATTTTAGTAGCTTAGTATGAAAATGTCAATAAAAATAAATAAATAATAAAATAATAATAATATCAAAGATACCTTAGATCCGCAAAGTGGTTTTGAACTAGGAGCTTTTGGTGTGTCTACAAAAACAATCTACCACTAGACAAAAATCATTTCCTTGAATTTTCCCAAATGCTATTACACCATCGAAATAATATAACAGAATTATATTATACGTATAATTATATTATTATATGTATATATAATACATATACAAAATAGACATACATAAACATACACAATTATATTTTGTGCGAAATAATTTAATATGAACTAGATGCTGTTCATAATAGACCTTCAAAATTCGTCCTTTAAATAGGCACGTGCCGTTTAATATTTACTAATATTTAATAAACAAAACAATTTAAGTATCTATAATAGTTTTTAACTAAATTATTAAGGCTCAATTCCCACAGGAGTAGGCACAGATTAAATTTAACAATAAAAGTATTAAATAATATTTAAGCTATGAAACAAATATTTACTCCGACCGGGAATCGAACTCGGGACTTTACGCGCAACGAACTGGTGTTCTAACAAATCCGCCAATTTCCTTCAAGCAAATGAGGAAAACAAAGTTATAGGGTAGTTGGTGCAAAGTTGAAAGTGCGCTCTACTCTGTTACTAGCTGTGCCCGCGTCAAATTAGGTTCATAACACAGTCATAAAAAAGGAGGAGGTTCTCAATTCGACTGTATATCCCTTTTTCGTATTTATAACTCGATAAATCAAATAAAAATTCCAAACAGCTGAAACTATAGTCAATTGGAAACTATACTAAAAAATGTTTTTATTAAAAGTATCCTATATTGCTTCTAGTACCTCCTAAAATATGTGTACAAAGTTTCATGACGATCGGTTAAGTAGTTGTTGCGTGAAAACGTAACAAACAAACTCACATTCACATTTATAATAATAGGTAGGATTGTGACTCGACATCTGACCTTGACCTGTCTGAGCGTAATCATGATGTAGGTTTAAGAGTGCTGACGACTAAAAACACCGAGTCAATTCACGGCTGCCACAGTCGCAGTCCCTATGCCGGGATATAACCTCAAATAGGTTTATATATGATTTTATTTGGTTGATTGATTAAAATAATAATTCGTGGAATAAAATATAGGAGATAATAACATAATTTCATATACTCGTATCTAAATAATGTATTAAATAACAAATTAAGAAGAAACCCTGACCTAACTAAAATGGGAACGTAATCCAGACGTCCTTGAAGGTATTTTACCTAACAACAGCCCGGGGATTTTTTGCGTGCCAAATACATGTATTTTTTATATTAAAAGGTAATACATGGTTATAAGTCTAGTTATAATATACTCTTTTTTTTATTGTGACTCGACATATGACAGCACCCCGCTTGATGTTAAGCCGAAGTGTGGTCCATGAATGAATGTCACTGCTACTACAATTCAATAACTGTGAGTAGGCTTAGGTGGAACCGGCAACTTACAAGCTGATTCCGAAACGTGACCAAATCACTTCACGGTCTGTATACTTGTAAGTGGTGGTACTACCCCGGATCGGCAGACTGGATACCACTGCCTACAACTCTGATAACCAGACCCGAAGCAAATATCCATCTCTTTTTTTATTAACAAATATTTGCAATATTTAATATTATTAAATATTTAATATTATTAAATATTACAAATAAAAGCTATGAAATTAATATTTGCTCCGACCGGGGATCGAACCTGGGACTTTAAGCGCAACAAACCAATCGCTAAACCGTTCGTCCACGCCTGTCGTCGAATCCCTGTGGCTAAAAGGCGTGACAATTTGATTAATACTCAGGAATGAAAATGAATAGTAAAAGTAGATTGATGAAAGGAATTCATAAATCTGATGTGGATAGATGCGGTAAACGAGGCAGACACAGGAGGGTATTTTCCGACCAGATCGAAGACATCCTCCTGGTTTGCCTAGTGTCCATAATAGTAGAACTTGTATGAAAAGAATTGTAGATGTGAGGGAAGCGAGAGAGTTGTGTCAGGATCGTCGCAAGTGGCGCTCTATTGTCTCCTACCTATCCCTGTGGGAAAAAGGCGTGACAATTTGATTGATTGGTTGATTCAGGAATACAAATAATAAAAATATATATACAAGATAATAAAAATTTTAATTGTATTTTTTATTGGGCTAGACATATGACAAGCACTCTGTCTAATGTTAGGCTACAATCCTTTATAAAAATCTATAGTTTATTGTGATTTTGATAGTTTAATTTAGTATGTAATTGTAATTCATTTAAATAGTATAGATAGTAAAAGTAGTGGTACCCAATCTGCCGATCCGGGGTAGTACCACCACTTACAAGTATACAGACCGTGAAGTGATTTGGTCACGTTTCGGGATCAGCTTGTAAGTTGCCGGTTCCATCTAGGCCGGCATAGTGGATGTGATTGCTACTCTCAGTTATTGAATTGTAGTAGCAGTGACATTCATTCATGGACCACACTTTGGCTTAACATCAAGCGGGGTGCTGTCATATGTCGAGTCACAATAAAAAATTAAAAAATATATATATAATATTTGTATGTATTTGTATGTTGTGCATATTTGTAATTGGTTGCATATTAGCAAAAGAACGTAAATATGCCTAATAAATAAATAAATAAATAAATAAATAAATAAATAAATAAATAAATAAATAAATAAATAAATAAATAAATATAAATGGAGGCGACTGCTACTACAGTTAAATAACTGCAAGTGGCAGCTGCATCCACTATGCCGGCCTAATTGGAATCGACATATTCAGGCTTATCCCGAAATGCGATTGAGTCACTTCACGGTCTGTACAGTTGTACTACCCCGGTACGGCAGACTGGGTAACTGACCACCAAGTGTCTGGCAAATGAGTCGAATGAGAAAACGACGAACTGTACAAAAAGGCGAACTGTAGAATATGTACTCGTAGAATTTCTTTGATATATTATGTACTTTGGTTGTCCTGTTTCTATGATACAAGCAAGCACTTTAGTAGCTTAGTATAGAAATGTAAATTTAAATAAAATAATAAAAAAATGGTTAGAAAAGGCGGTGTAGTGGAATGGTCACTCAAGTGCCTTCCTCATTTGCCGGTATATGTACTTTAATAGTATTTTGCTCATCCATGTTCTAGAATAGAAGCTTTTCTTTGATTACACAATTTCAAAATCTTTGGTGTCGAATCCTGAAGTTACCACTTACGAGATATGTTTTCAGTAAGTATAGGTAAATGTTATACAAATGAAAAAAAAGCTGTATGGTCATCGTCAGATACCACTATCTCATCGCTTTGGTAGGGAATTATTAGTTTCATGGATTAAGTTAGCCTGCGGAGTTAAGTTAGACACATAAGAACAATATCGTCTGTCGTCGGCGATTGTCAAAACAATATAAAACTAGACTAAAATCACCAAAAGGAGACTATTAATCGTTGTGACTAATATCGTCTATGCGACGACACGTTTGATCATTATCGTCAATAGTCTTGTTTTGGTGCTTATATGCTAGTTTTATATTATTTTGACAATCGCCGACGAGAGACGATATCGTTCTTCTTCGTCTAACTTAACCCTGCTGTACACTATCTACAAATATCTATAGATATGTTAAATTGCACTGTAAATGGCCTTTTTTACCACCGAGTATGCTAATAAATTATTCCGAATGTTCTAAAAAGCTTTGACCTTGTTTCTCGTCTTTTTGCCCTTGTGATACGCACAGGTCGAGGGAAGTATCCGCATTCTATCAACCGCATGGGCTGTTGAACTAAAAGGTTCAGCGCGTTCCTTGCTTTGTAGAACAATCGACAAATGCAATAAATATAATCCTTCAAACGAAGCTTTGGCCGGCATAGTAACAGAGACTGAATCGGTTCACTCAGCGACTTCCCCTTGAATACCATCAGAATACCATTGTTTATAATATTGTAAATATGCAATAATACATAAAAAGTTAATAATAAATCAGGTTTATATACACTATATACAACAACATTCGTTTAATGGTAGGTATAAAGATTATGTTTAAATACATACTATTAAGAAAAAACTGAACATTTAAGCGTGCGATGTACTTTGACCCGGGCAACGCCGGGTTACGCAGCTAGCATTATAAAAATATTGTAAAACTTTTCTTCTCGGAGTCACTGTGTAGAAATAGAACCTAATATATAGTTAATATATTATATAAAAATGTATAATTATATCTTTATAAAAAATAAAACAAATCAATTTTTCGTAATTAATAAATAATAGGTTGTACAAATCATCCACCAATCACCTAGATCGTGAACGGTCTCATTGTCAGTACTATCTTTTATTTTACAATATACTGCGCGTACTGTAACAATTTAATACCTACACTACACGTGACCTGCAACGTGATAACATCTTTACTACGTTACACCATTTTAGTAGTGCAGTCGTATTAATACATACTCGTCACCAATTGCGTAATACGAATCGAAATTGAAATTTTATGCTTTCGGACGTAGGTAATAAGAAGAAAAGTATTCCGCATTAATTTTTTAATTGCGGCTCGACATATGACATCACCCCATCTGATGTTAAACTGAAGCGCGGTTACATAACTGTGAGTAGCAGTCACATCCACTATGCCAGCCTAGTTGGAACTGGCAACTTACAAGCTGATTCCGAAACGCAGCTAAGTCACTTTACGGTCTGTACACTTGTAAGTGGTGGTACTACGCCGGATCGACAGACTGGGCACCACTGCCTACAACTCTTACAATGTCTTTAGGTAATAGGAATTTTTGTTTCTTTTATTATAATTTTTATCTGTCCGCAACCCAGCACAAGGAGGTCCAAGAGTTGATTTTTAATAACCATATAACAAGTTTTGATAAATCTGGCACGTCCTATAACTAAGAATTCTAGACAGGCAGATGGTGGTAATTCGCCCAGTCCGCCGATCAGAGGTAGTTCCACCACTTTCAAGTAAAATGACTCAGTCGCGACTCCGTGGCCTCCATTCATGAACGGCTCTTCAGCTTAACATTAGGCGGGGTGCAGTCACATGTCGAATCACAATAACAAATATGTTCGCGGTCTATGGCATCATAGTTCCGTCATTTTGGGGGTCAGTCATAGACCGACCGCCACACGCGAAGTCCTAACCCCAGGACACGCACCGCACTCAGAGCAAGGAGCACACACAGAACCAGCACTCACCATCACCACCAATGAACACCACCACCGTCGTCAAACGGCGGTCACAAAATAAAAGAACTTTTTTTTACTACACAATTATTTGGAATTGTTACAAGGTTTTTTAAATATTGTCAATCCATATATTTATAGTGTAGGTATTTATACACATAATTATTCTTATTATACTGGATATTATCCAAACAACATGGCTTGATGCCAATATGAAATCAAAATAATAACAAAACCATTTAGGATGAATTTTCCGAGGATTTAGTATTGTTTCTTTAGCTATGAGTACTTCAAAATTGAAAATAAACTACTCATGCAACGAGTACTACTTAAACGAATATGAATATTTAACCAACTATTTGGCGAATACGAATAACTTAATTACTATTATAAGATATATTTAAGTTTAGACGAGGAACTGAAAGAGTGATGTTGTGAGGTCTTAAATTATTGTCAAACCTATGATTTCCTTAATAATATTATGTAATGGGGTGGATATATTATCTATGGATTTAGATAAAGGAGTAAAAATAATATTAAAGACATATATTTAAATTTTACGAGTACTAAACAGCATAGGTATTCTTAGGTGCCTTCGGGTATACGGTGCACAGCCAAACCTTAATTTGCGTTACGTTTATTTTTAAATATAGTTATTCCTTATGATTTGCAGCGAATATGAATATTCGTTAAATATATTTTCTATTGCATCACTAAAATAATATAAACCAGTTTAACTTTTTAAGCATTAACTCGTGCACTACTAAACCACGTTCCACGACCTGTGGCCGTATGCGAATTTGAGTGCGCCATCTAGTAATGACGACCGGAACCTACAATCTAACTTTTTTACCACCAGCGGTCATCCCATTAAATACCTGTTATTTTTAAACTAGTTTATAACAAATAATTTGTGCGTTAAGTAATAGGTTACAACTTGAGTCGCTCACTTTGCTGGATTTTGCTGTCTCCTTAATCCCATTTTTTTTGTTGTGGATCCGGCAATGGTTTTACTATCATCAGCCCATCTAGCAGGAGGTCTCTTCCTTCTAGTGTCCTTTATATCAATTTACCGACAGACGTGGCTCGTTGCCTGGCATCGGTCATATGTAAAATATACACTGTACCTAAAAAAATGCGTCATACAACAAAATATTAAACGACAATTGTCGTTAAAGTCTAAAAACTTTTTAAACAGTCTTAATTAAACGGTACTGGCAATTGTGATAGAAGACGAATTTATTCCAGTCAAGTACAAAGATATAGAGAATATAAATGAGAATATCATTTTGAAAATATATATTGAAACATGGAAATTCTAGGTTGCTCTAAATGCCTGGTTCGATTCCCAGTCGCAGCTGACCGATTTACACGCATGATAAATCTATACAATTTTCATCACTAATTCATAAGTTAATGATTTTAAATTAATTTTTAAAATTTCGAGTTACGTACTAAACGCATCTTTGCCTACCGCCCACAATTGGTGAATAACTAATATTAACATCCAACCATACTGACACACAATGGCATCTTTATCATTCGCAATAATGATATAGACATAAGGGCTCGTGTACACCAGACTAAAAAAATCGGTTGTCTGTAAAGTCGGTTTACTGACGATAGTTGAACGTGACAACGTCATAAGAAAATACTGATGGAATGGTTGCATTTTTCAAAAGAAAATTTTAATTTTATTTGTTACATAGTTTTTTTGTATGGATATAGAGGAGGTAAATGGAAATCACAATTGAATTGATCAAGTTACATTTATTTGTACGCATAAAAACAATTGTGACAATTTTTTTTATTGTATATTAAAATATTAATAGTATTAATATTAGTAATATTAATAGTACCCATCGCTCACTCAAGTAGGAGGGAGACAGATGTCGAACGCTGCCGAACGCGGAGGCCGATTGTGCCTCTTTGTCGCTCGTTCCGCGCTCTCGCTTGCACTTTAAGCCTTAAATGGAACGCGGCGAGGTAACGCCGCATGAGTCATGTTTTTTCGTGCGTGCAGCCGGCTCCATCGAATTATACCTAATATATATTATATAATATATTATGACGTTGTCAGGTCAAAAATACTTTTGACCATTTTTGAAGTGAAAACTTCTTTAGCGGCGTTGTGCACTTTTTGTGATGGGTAAAAAATTCGTTTATAATTGTAATGGTTCCGAAGTGTTAAATTTGTAATGTACTATAAATTGTCATGTTTGTGTACAACAACAACAAATTGTCACGCCTTTTTCCCACAGGGAAAGGCAGAGACAATGAAGCGCCACTTGGCACGATCCTGACACAACTCCCTCACTTCCTTCACATACATATTTTGAAACCATTGCCATGACATAGGTTACGTTACTTTTTGGTGGTAGTCCTACGATTTTTTTTACCTTGAAATTTGGTCATTAATTTCCCTTGCTCATTTTTAATCCAAAGTGTGTCCAATACCTAATTAGAGCACAGGGATAAACTAACTTCATCTAAGTCTGTATTACGCATTAGCAACATTGTTGCATACAGATTAACATTCCCGTGCGAATGGCCAATACGTTCAAAGTACTCGTAAACATTCCATATCACACCTATTTCTATCCATAATGCAGTTTATGGGTTTAAGGAATAACTACGTAGATGCGTTTTTTATCAGAGTTTGACATCATCACCCTGCCTAATTTTAAGCCAGAGTGCGATCCATAAATTAAGGCGACTGAAACTGAAACTGAAAAGTTAAATAGCTGCGTGTAACTGTTCAGGGCGATTCCGATAGCGACTGCAGACTGCAGAAGTCTGCAATCTGCCGGGACTCGACCAAAGCGGACACGAGTCTTTTTGGTACCAATGTATCTTTGATTTTTTTGCCCGGCATAGTGACCGCGACTGGGGCAACCGTGAAGGCCCGGTTTTGCAGTCATCTGCGGGTCGAGGTCAGATGTTAATTCACAATAACTAAATAATATAAATAAAAATACGTGTCAACGCTCTGCGGTCGGCGACACTAGTCTGCAGTCACCATCGGAATCGCATCTTTATGTGTACTATGCTGGCCTAGTTGGAACCGGCAACTTACAAGCTGATTCCGAAACGCGGCGAACGATAGAATTGTCAGGATCGTGGTCATCACTGTGTGACTCTTGAAATTCTACCTGACATGAAGTAAACACGATACTAAACAGCCCAGTCACTTTAAGGTCACTTTTTAACTTAAACCAAAACAAAAGTGAAAAACATGTTTATAAATAAATAACATTACAACAATAAACTTGTTATTTGCTCTTTAAAGCATTTGAGGGTCGCGGTCATTTTCATCAAAAATTTCGTTTTCGAAGGTCGTTTTCCGCGTCCAAGGACGGTAGATTTATGAACCTACGCAGTAACCTAGCAACCGCCCGGGAAGCGATTGCGGTGCACACAAGCATGATTAATAAATAAACAATGTAAATCCTAATTTGTGTCTTTGGAAATAAAACACAAATTCAAATAACAAAATGCGTGAGTTTGAATCATTTAAAAGTGAGAAGTGGCTATTCTCAGCTTTATTACTATTTATTTTATTGTAGTCTTTATTTGCGAAGCCATAAAGTTGATTATTGTGTAAGGAACAGTAAGTGCATAAAAGTATGCAGCTCGATGCAGTAAACAAATGACATCACTATTGAATTTTAAGAGACCTTCAAAAGCACTTGAACCACACAAATATGTGTGGTAGGCAGATACTTGGTGGTGCCACTGATACCACTGGTGCCCATTCTGCCGTTTCGGGGTAGTAGTACTTACAAGTGTACAGACCGTGAGGTGACTTAGTCGCGCTTCGGGATCGGCTTGTAAGTTGCCGGTTCCAACTAGACCGGCATAGTGGATGTGACAAAATCGTTAAAAGCTGTATTTTGCGTTTTCACAAAACAAAAGCTCAATTTAGTTTTACATTAAATTTCTTACGTACTTTCCCTTGGTTTAATTTTAATCAAAAATAGGCGTTTAAGTGAGTAGGTAACTCTTGACAAACAAAATTGGTTTAAAAAATTACTCAAAGTTGCCCAGCAACCTTGTATGACCGTTTTTCCGTAAGACCTATTTTTTCATTTATCAACTTTTTACAAAAAGTTTACTGCCGCTCTTATTGACATGTCAGGGCCTACAAAACACATTCATATAAACATTTAATAATAACAACGCGAGCTATGAATTAAAATAAAATCGGACATTGAATGTGGTTTTCTTACAATTATCTTAAAAACCGGTCGGGGCTTAACAAAGCTCTTTCTATTCGTCTTTTTACTTCGCATTTTTCATACCCAGAAACGTATTTTTTTCCGTCAGATGCAGTTTTTTTGTGAAAGGACATCATCTATTTTGTATGGGGACTTGGGCTTAAATGTATTGACAGTTGCATGTTCATTTTAAAATAGTTTGATGTACGAAGATTAGACTGTATAATTATATGACAGTTCAAAGCAGAACAAATATGGCGTTGATTGACAGATGATACAAAATCCATATCTTATTTCAAAAATAACTAAATTGCACAGCAAATAAAAGGAAAATTGTTATTAGTTTTATTAATACAAGTATTGAAACTACCATTTATATATTTTTTCATCATTGGACATTACAAAAGTAGTATATAAAAGCCCAAAATGAATGATGTCCTTTAAATCAGCGATTCTCTCTGACTATAATATGTATCCTAGTTTATTTTAATATTTAGAGGAATATACATTGTTCAGACCACGAACCGGCAAGCGTAGGTAGACCATCCACTAGGTGGACAGACGACATAGTGAAAGTCACAAATAACCAGTGGATGGCCTAAATAAGGGGGAGGCCTATGTTCAGCAGTGGACGCCTTCTGGCTGATGATGAAAATGATGATGACATTGTTCATACAGTATTTTTTTAAGATCGTAAATGTTGGGGCATCACGAATGTTAAAAGGTAACAAAGTACAAATAAACAACGATACTATTCAAATATATTCTATTTAGGAAAATAGGACATCTGAATAAATATATTATCTTGAACTAATTTGAACAAGATATCTATTTTAATAGACACCTAATAATTAAATCACATTGTCATGGCAGTGGCAATGAATCCTCACTTTCAATGATCCTGACACAACTCTCTCGTTCCTTTTAAAACTACAATTATGTTTATCAAGCTTATGGAAATAGGTTATGGGCACTAGGCAACCTAACTTTCTTGAGGATGTCTCCGATTTGATCGGAAAACACTCTCCATAGAGCATAGCAAAACCATAGAGCTTGTATAAAGAGAATTGTGAATGTGAAGGAAGCGAGGGAGTTGTGTCAAGATCGTGGCAAGTGGCGCTCCATTGTCTCTGCCTATCCCTGTGGGAAGAAGGCGTAAAAATTTGATTTTTAAAAATTTGAAAGGAAATAGCTGGCGTAACAATTTCTGAAGTTGTCACTAAATAATTAATAGTAGTAGGAGACTACAGTTCAATAATGCAGTTCTTACACTGTAGTAGCAGTCTACAACCGACTCTATGAACCGCGCACCAGATTTACATCAAACATAAGATAGGTAGTCCAAGAGTGCCAACTGAAAAGAAATACTTACTTTACGGCTGCCTCGGTAGACATAGCTACCGAGGTCAGAAAATTAAGTACTAAAATCAAAGATTTGAATCTTTGATAAAAATCAAACAAAAATACTTCATCATTCATTCATTTATTTTGACTTTTATGTACTTCTTTTGTAATGTCTAATGATGAAAAAAACCAATAACAATTTTGCTTTATACAAATTTGCTGCAATTGAGTTATTTGGAAAATTTGATATGGATTTTGTGTCATCTGTCAATCACGGAGACACGCCATATAAACAGTTCTTGAACTATCAGCTTTGAACTATCATAATTATAGTTTGATAATTTTGCACACCTAAACTATGCAAAATAAAGGATATATTCTAATTACATTATAATCTTTGTACATCAAACTATTTTAAAATGTATATGCAACTTTAAATACAATTAAACCCAAGTCCCCATACAAAATGAATGATGTCCTTTACGAATAAGAACTACGCAATTTCTCTTGTATAACTTCCAATACCCTTGGCCCCTGTTGAGTTGGTCTCAAAACATTAAGGTGAGTTTTCATCAGATACCAGCAGCGAGTAGGCTTGGGGAGATATTTAACTGTAGTAGCAGTCGCCTCCATTAATGGACCGCACTCCGGCTTTAGAACAGACGGGATGCTGTCATATTTCGCACCTCAATTAAAAAATAAGTTTAATTTACAATTTACGTCATAAAATAAAAAAAATAAAAATAAATGATTAACTAGTTTGGGTGGGCAATTTCATGTGATGAGACGTGGTATTTTTTGATAATAATGTGGATATTTTTTATAAATGGTGAATTCTTCTCAAGTTTTAATAGCGTGGTCAAGTATAGGCAGGTGATTTAAACTACTGTAAATCATGTTATCCAAGACTCCGTTTATTAATGATTTTCCGCCGCTTTACCCTAGCGTATTTTATATTCATCCATTCGTACATGATAATTATTTAAAAATCATTAAAATAAAACTCCTAAATCACTATATCATCATCATCAGCCAGAAGACGTGCACTGCTGAAATAGAAGGCATATGTTAAAACACCATTCCGAACGACAAAGTGCCAGCTGCATCCGGCGCGCCGGTTATTCGTATCTCTCACTATCTTCTCAGTACACCTAGTAAAAAGCCTACCTCGCTGTGTCTTCCGGTTTGTTGTCTCCACCTTTCGACCTCTTCAGTGTGTGTGTTTGACCCGCCTATTGCCACTTCAGCTTGCTTGTATGAAGAGAATTGTGGATGTAAGGGAAGCGAGGGAGTTGTGTCAAGATCGTGGCAAGAGGCGCTCTATTGTATCTGCCTATCCCTGTGGGAATAAGGCGTGACAGTTTAAATGATTGATTGTTTTTATTAACTAGCACTGACAGATTAATTGTTATTATTTTTCCAATTTTTAAATTATGTCTTAATTTAAAAGTACCATGGCCATCAAAATTAATTAAAAATAAGAAAAGTAAATTATTATATTTATATATGTTACACAGATTTGCTAATAAAATACCTTTTCCAATTAATAAATAACTTTAATGACATAATAAATATGCATATTACCTGAAATAAATATATTTATTATACCTAAAATAAAATATATATTTATTAAATAAATGACTCATTAACTTTTGAATCACGTTTTCCACACACATTAACTTAAATTATTATTATTATTTTATTACTAATTTACAAAGCGAGGGAGTTGTGTCAGGATCGTGGCAAGTGGCGCTCCATTCCTCTGCCTATCCCTGTGGGAAAAAGATCCCTTTCTAGATGGTACGAAGGGATGTACAAAGAGCCCCGACAAACGCTTCGCTTGATAGATCCAATGTTATAGAATGGGGACAACATATGGGCTGGTAAACATGTCAATTGTTCTACAAGGAAACGTCGCGCCGAACCTTTTAATTCGACTGTCGGTTTTTTTAGTGGAGGTTCAAAACTCCCAACCACTAAAAAAACTTGCTTTTTATCTGGCAAGTCTAGATCAAATGTCTAGGTCAACGGGGACTTTTACGTGTACAAAATAGCCACAAAATAGTTAATAAAAAAAAAGAGATGGATATTTGCTTCGGGTCTGGTTATCAAAGAGTGGTAGGCAGTAGTAACCAGTCTGCCGATCCGGGGTAGACCACCACTTACAAGTATACAGACCGTGAAGTGATTTGGTCACGTTTCGGGATCCGTTTGTAAGTTGCCGGTTCCATCTAGGCCGGCATAGTGGATTTGATTGCTACTCACAGTTGTTGAATTGTATTAGCAGTGACATGGACCACACTTCGGCTTAACATCAAGCGGGGTGCTGTCATATGTCCAGTCCTAATAAATATATATAATATATATAAATGCCTATATAAACACATCGATGACATAAACACAATCAAAGCGTCCTACATACATCTGCTTATTATAATTTTCCGTCTAATCTATAGACAGCTGATTATTAATTTTATTTTATTTAAATAATATAATGTTTTTTATTTAAATAAAAGTGGAGGTCAGATGTCGCATCACAATAAAAAAAAGTAATAACATCTCGTTTGAATATTAATTCCATAATTAACTGTCGGTTCACACGCAAGTTGCTCACTAGATGGACCAAAGACCTAAAGGTGGCAGGAACCTGTTAGATGCAGTTTTTTATTATATTTTACTCATTATTTTTATTATTTATTTGATTTCCACTTCTATATTTAACACGATTTCATTAGCTTGACTTGTATGTATGTATAGATGGGGAACGAGTTAAATAGATTCGGGGGCTGAGGTGCGGTAGGGCGTCAAAAAACCCCCACCCGTATAATAGTAGCCGCTATTAGTGACGCTCATAGTTCGGCGATGTCATTTAATATCGATAAAAACGTGTCCATATTTTCTTTGTTTGATTATTGAAAAATTAGTGAGTTAATTGAATAAAAGAGAGTTGTCATCCGTAGTCAGGCTAGAATCATTATTAGAAACGTGATTAAAATGTGTGAAAAATAAAAAAACATTCTCAAAATTAAATTAATACATAATTCATTAATAATTGTTGCTACTTTAATTTAATACACATTTATAATTTTTAATAACTAAATCTATTTGCTTTTTGAGAAAAGTGTGTGTTTATCGTTATCAACATTTTCCATGTTACTTCACTATTCATAATAGACACGTGACCATGACGTCACAACTGCATTCCTACCGCGTTTATTTAGCTCGTTCCCGGACAGTAACTATGTAACATAAACTTTTAAATAAATTTTCACCAACTTTTAGAGGTCTATATAATTTAAAAAATTCTACACGTATTAAAAGCTTTTAACAATATAATTTATTATTGTGACACGACATCTGACCGCGACCCGCCTGATGATAGCCTGAAGAGGAGGTCCAAGAGTGATGACGACTGAAAAAACCGAGTCATTCACAGCTGCCTCAGTAGCCGTCACTATGCCGGCCAAAGGTGCTTCTTCACCCATCGCTTGGAGGATCCCAGGTCATAGGATCATTTTTGTGACTATAGTTATTTTTTGTTTTATTGTGACATTTGTTTTATTGAATTTATGTTAACATAGCACCCCGCCTGATGTTAAGCTGGAGTGTTGTTCATAAATGACGAAAGTACTCTCTGACAAGATGGAATAAACCCTTTGAATTACGCAATCGTAAACCTGACCTTGCACAAGAGATATACGAAATTTATGCCTAACCATATCTGAATTGTTTTTAATATTACATTGACGGAGTGATAAGATTTGATAACAGCTAATAGTAGACAACGCTCCTTTAATGAAACGTTTTTTATCGCGGTTCGACATATGACAGCACCCCGCTTGATGTTAAGCTGGAGTGATGTTAGGCCGCTTTATGCTAGGCTGGAATGTAAGTGACTGCTATTGAGACTTGAATAACTGTAAGTAGTCACATCCGATGTGTAGGCCTAGTTTGAACCGGCAACTTACAAACTGATCTCGAAACGTAATGTCCCGAAAAGCACGTCCTGAATACTTGTAACTGGGGTACTACCCCGGATCGGCAGACTGGGCACTACTGCCTATCACTCTTACTAGACAACCAGACCCGGAGCAAATACTGCCTCTTTTTTGTTTTATTAACAAATATTTGTAAATTTTATCAAATTATTAAATAATACAAATCAAAGCTATGAAACAAATATTACCTCCAACCGGGAACTGAACCTGTGACTTCCGCGTAACTGACTGGTGTGTTATCCACTACGCCACGCCTGTAGTTAAAATTGTAAAGTTTTTTATTTTTGCTTTTCGACATAAGACAGCACTTCACCTGGTGTCTATGATACCATACTATACTATACTATACTGTACTGTACTGTACTGTACTGTACTGTACTGTACTGTACTGTACTGTACTATACTATACTATACTATACTATACTATTCTATACTATACTATACTATACTATACTATACTATACTATACTATACTATACTATACTATACTATACTATACTATACTATACTATACTATACTATTCTATACTATACTATACTATACTGTACTATACTATATTAAATAGAAGCGAATGCTACTACAGTTAAATATTTGCAAGTAGCAGTAGCATAGTTGTACCCAGCAAATAAAGTAAATAAATGAGTGAAAATATTAGCCACTTTTAAAAGCCAGCTTATCATGTAGGTATTAGTGGTTAATATTTATAAAGTTAATTAATTTATTCAATCAAATTATCTCGCCTTTTCCCCAGAGGGATAGGCAGAGTCAATCGAACGCCAACGCCCAATGGCCACGATTCAGACACAACTCCTTCGCTTTCTTCACATCCACAATTCTCCTCATACAAGCTCTATTGTTATGGGCACTAGGCAACCTAGCATTCTTAAAGATGTCTCCGATTTGGTCGGAAAACGCATCAATTTTAATGCAACGTATTTATAATTTAAAATTAGGAAAATATCAAAATAAACTTAATTAGACAGCTAACTGGGTCAAGATAAAAAAGTGACTATTTGTGCAGCTATAATGAAATTTTTCACAGTGACTAGCTAAATAGAAAATAAGTTAGTATAAAAATAACATAACATGAGGGGTTTTAATACGTGCTATAGTTTCAGGATAGATCAAATCAAAATAATTTAAAATGTCACGCCTTTTTCTCACAGGGATAGGCAGAGACAATGGAGCGCCACTTTCCACTATCCTGACACAACTCCCTCACACTTCTCTTCATACAAGCTCTATGGTTATGGGCTAGGCAACCTAGCTTCCTTGAGGATGTCTCTGATTAAAAACCCGGGATGTCTCAAAACTCGACCAGTCTCAACGGAGGATGGGCAGCAGCATCTTCTTAACGTGCCGTAAGTATACTGCAATCCCCAAGCCGCTTGCCGAGTGTAAGAATTATGGCAACCCTTCCCCCTCCCATTATGAATGACAAAATACCAGTGTGATTTTGTTCGGAACGGAACGGGATTCTAAGGGGGAGGTCTATGTGCAGAGTCAATCGAATGCCACTAACCACGATTCTGACACAACTCCCTCGCTTTCCTCACATGCACAATTCTCTTCATACCAGCTCTTGGTTATGGGCACTAGGTAACCTATGATTTGGTAGAAAAACTTGTTTAACGCATCCATTTTAACGCAACGCATCCATAATTTATTCATTAGGAAAATATCCAAATAAACTTAATTAGACAACTTTATTATTTTTTGAGAGGGTCGAGATAAAAATTGACTATTTGTGGAGCTATAATGATTTTTTTTCAGTGACTAACTAAATAGAAAATAAGCTAAAGTGGACGTCGTCTGGCTGATGATGATGATGATGATGATGATAGTTTCAGGAGGTCGAACCAAAGACACCAACGAATGAAAATTTTATTTACGGTTACCCCAGACGCCTGCCAACTATGCCAACCATAACCATGAAAGCGAAAAGAAGTACCACTGACCGGTACCACTGACACTACAACGGTGAACTGAGGCGGTTTCTGCAATCGTTGGTGTTTCTGATGGTAAGTCGAGGTCAAGTCTTAACATCCTTACTTGACCACCAATAGATATCAATCATGTATCACACTATTAATAAAACTTAGACACTATAAGGCAACCGTGGTGTAGTGGTAGTGCAATGAATACACCTCAGATCATATAAGATATATTTATATGATCTGTGGATTACACAAAACTAGAGCATGGCTTCCCAGTACCAATGTATCTTTGACATAATATGTACTTTGGTCTTTCTACAGCCTAATATAAAAAGTAATTTAAAAAATATAGTTGTATACCTACTTACTAATAATTATTTAATTTACAAATAAATACAGAATATATTTAATATATGAATTTAATTATTTAATAAGAACTAATTTGAGTCTTACTCAATTTTACAAAATTCCCGACCCTCCTGCCAGCCCTTTTTAACATAAATCGATAATTCTGTCTGGGAAAAGTTTGTACTATCGCTGGCAGACATTTTCCTATTCGGAAATAAGCGTTTCGATTTTATTAATAATTTACCAGTATTAAGCACAAATAAGTATTATTAGGGACTAGTTAAGTTTTTATTAATAATCTAAAAAGTATCTATTTCGGTATGTACCTATTTAATAATGAATATACTAGTGGACCTGAAAGATAACAGAGAATCAGCTCAAAAATAACAGAGAAAAAATTGCAGCACCACCTACAGCCTACACTGTAGACTAGAGTCTACAGGGTTCAATTGTGAATTGTAACCTAACCACCCACTAACACACGAACACACACAAATCATATCATTAATAAATCAAAATTAATATTTTAAAGGAACCCCCGATTTGAACACTAGAATTGACCCCGACTTGAACTTTAGTCATAACACCATAGTTATATCTTAAATATCCCTTGCATCCTTATAGTACATCATCAGGTACTCCAAGTTTTCAATTTGATAACGGCCCAGCTAAAGGCTCATAGTGTGTAACAATTTTAGTTTTTATTTTTATTTTTTATTGTGACACGACATCTGACCTCGACTCGCCTGATGATAAGCAAGAGGAGGTCCAAGATTGACGACGACTGGAATAACCGAGTCAGTTCCCGGCTGCCCCAGCTGCCGCCACTATGCCGGTTAAAGCACTATAGTTCTATATCTTGTTGATTTGCTGATCTGAGAGTATCCATGATCAGGTTCTTCAGATTCAGAATGTTTTCTTTCATCGTACACTTTTTCTACACTTAGTTCCCTACAGTAAATACGAATCTAATGTGCCCATTGTTGCTTAGTAAAATTAATGGGTATTTCGAGCTCCATAATCAGAGTAGCTCCGTGGTACCAGTTGAAACACCCATGTATGCGTATACATGGGTGTTTTAAACTTTAGGTCACAGATATGTTTAAAAGTAAAGTAAATAGCGATTATGCGTCTAAGATCCCTACCGCAGCTAACAAAACGAACCCCTGGAAACCCCTAATCAGATCTTCATCAATTGTAGCTAAGAACCATCTCGATCACGTCAGCTTTCAAATAAAAAAAAAACGCATCGTAATCTGTACATTCGTTTAGGAGCTACGATGCCACAGACAGAAACACAGATACACAGACAGACACATCAAACTTATAACACCCCTCTTTTTGAATCGGGGTTTTATAATAGTTTTTTAATGGATTTATTAGATGTTTAATAATAGATGTAAACAGCTTCATATTACTCTCTCTGGTTTTAAGATGAAAATACGTAACCATCAAAACAATACAATGTTATTTTATTTCGATGTGTGTGACTACATTTTCTAAGGTTTGCATTGGTGCAAACCCCTTAGAATGAAATAAACTGTTTTAGATGAACACGGCTTAATTTGTTTGATTAATTCATTAATCAATGTTTGCGCAAAATCTATGAAAATTCTATCTATGACATAAATATTTCACAGTTTTTAGGGTTCCGTAGCAAAAAACGGAACCTTTATAGATTCGCCATGTCTATCTGTCTCTTTGTCCGTCCGTATGTCACAGCCACTTTTTTCCGTAACTATAAGAACTATACTGTTGAAATTTGGTAAATAGGTGTATTCTGTAAAACGCATTAAGATTTTCACACAAAAATAGAAAAACAACAATAAATATTAGGGGTTCCCCATACTTAGAACTGAAACTAAAAAAAACCATACGTATCACACGTATGGTTGGTATCAATGGATAGGTCTTAAAAATGATATTAAGGTTTCTAATATCATTTTTTGCTAAACTGAATAGTTTGCGCGAGAGACACTTCAACTGGTAAAATATGTGTCCACAACCCTTCCACCTTCTAAAATAAGAGAATGATAAAACTAACAAAAATATATGATTTAAACTTCCACCAAAAATTGATTTAAACGAGATCTAGTAAGTAGTTTTTTTTAATACGTCATAAATCGTAAACCGCAATTTACTTTCATTCAATCAATTTAAATATAAAAATCATGGGCGGGTCCGACTCGCACTTGGCCGCTTTTTTGCTTCTTACAACTGCTGTTTTATAACAGTATTGACCTTGGAGTTGCATTGGGCATTGAATTGACTATGGGAGTTGAACAAAAACAAACCGGAGTTGGAGCGGCCATTGTTTAGAAATTCCATCGCTGCAAGCATTTCCTGCTTTGAATTGCATTCCAATTCAATCCAGTCGTAATAAGTATGTACGTTTCACCAATACTTGGAAGTTTTTTTTATTGTGGCTCGACATAATGACAGAACCCCAAGCTGGAGTGCGGTCCATGAATAGCAGTTACTGCTACTACAGGTAAATAGCAGTAAGTTCGCATCCACTATGCCGGCCTATTTGGAACCGACAACTTACAAGCTGCCTGCTTATTGAATTGCAGTGTGGTCCATGAATGGAAGTCAACTCCATTCATGGACCACACTCCAGCTTAACGTCAGACGGGGTGCTGTAATTTTACAAATTTCTAGTAATTGTGTGTAAATCACCAAAATGTGACCAAATCACTTCACGGTCTGTATACTCTTAAGTGATGGTACTACCCCGGATCGGCAGACTGAGTACCACTGCCTACCATTTCTTTTTTTTATTAACAAATATTCGCAATATTTAATATTACAAATAAAAGCTATGAAACAAATATTTGCTCCGACCGGGAATCGAACCCGGGACTTTACGCGCAACAAACCAATCACTAAACCGTTCGTTCAGGCCTGTCGTCAAAATAAATAATAAACACACAAAGGACATCATTCATTTTGGGCTTCTTTTGTAATGTCCAATAATGAAAAATATATAAATGGTAGTTTTAATACTTGTATTGATAAATAAAACTAATAACAGTTTTGCTTTTAATTGCTGTGCGATTAAGTTATTTGGAAAATAAGATATGAATTTTGTATTATCTGTCAATCAACGTCATATTTGTTCTGCTTTGAACTGTCATAATTATAGTTTGATCATTTTGCACATCATTTTGCAAAATAAAGGATAAATTCCAATAACATTGGTAATCCTTGTACATTAAACTATTTTAAAATGCATATTAAACTGTTAATAGAATTAAGCCCAAGTCCCCATACAAATATAATGATGTCCTTTATCTGTAATCGATTGCAATTTTTATAACTTGTGACGTCACATTGCGTTGCTCGTCAGTCAGTAGGGCACTTACTGAGTCATTACATAACGCGACCTCGTGCAATGTCATTGCCCCGCAGAGCAAAGTCACCTTTACAATCTTACATTACCTCCCCCCCCCCCCTCCACACAATTTAGTACCTCCCTCCCTGCCACAGCCGCACGAAGTTTATTGTTTAGTCTACATTTTTTTATTGTATGTCGACATATTACAGCACCCTTTCTGATGTAAGCGGGAGTGCGGTCCATGAATGGAGTTAACTGCTAGTGCAATTCAATAACTATAAGTAGCAGTCACATCCACTATGCCGGCCTAGTTTAAATGGGCAACCACTTCTTTTTTATCTCCATTCATGGACCACACTCCAGCTTAACGTCAGGAGTGCTGTCATCTCAGAGGAATAATATACTTAATGGGAACTCTGTGGCTGTCATATGTCGAGTCACAATAATAATTTTAAAATGCATAGTAACTCATTGTTTCCTAGTTGTCTCTCTAAGGTATTGACAGGATAAAGAGTGGTAGGCAGTGGTACCCAGTCTGCCGATCCGGGGTAGTACCACCACTTACAAGTATACATATACATACCGTGAAGTGATTTGGTCACGTTTCGGGATCAGCTTGTAAGTTGCCGGTTCCATCTAGGCCGGCAACTTACAACAATGTGATTGCTACTCACAGTTATTAAATTGTAGTAGCAGAGACATTCATTCATGGACCACACTTTGGCTTAACATCAAGCGGGGTGCTGTCATATGTTGTGTCACAATAATAAAAAAAATTCTTTGGCCAGCAAAGTGACGGCGACTGAGCCCACCGTAAACTGCATCGAGGATTTTACCTCTCTTACCATCAGGTAATTTGAAATCAGACAATAAAAATATCTTAAACAAAAGGTATTGTTATAGTTAAGTGAACAGGAAATCTTAGATGACCTATTTCTTGAAACTTGTACTTTAGTTTCTTATGTAGTATAGGTCCAGGCAGAAAAAAGAGCGTTGGCATTAAAGCTTTTTTGTGACTCGACATATGACCATATCGACATATGACATATGGCCCGTTGGTAAGCATGATGAAGGTTCAAGAGTGCCGACAACTAAAACAGCCGCCTCAGTTCACGGCTGCTTCAGTCGCCGTCACTATGCCGGCTAAAAGTGCTTCTTCACGCATCGCTTGAAGGATTCAAAGCTATAAGATGGGAAGAACATATGGGCAGGCAAAGCGTTCCACTTGTCGATTGTTCTACAAAGAAACGACGCACCGAATCTGCTCAGTATCTTGTTTTGTTTACCTTCTTACTGTCAGGGAACGAGCTAAATAAACGCGGTAGGAATGCAGTTGTGACGTCATGGTCACGTGTCTATTATGAATAGTGAAGTAACATTCAAAATGTTAATAACGATAAACACACACTTTCCTTAAAACGCAAAAAGATTTATTTATTAAAAATTATAAATGTGTATTAAATTGAAGTATAAACATTAGACAGCAACAATTTTTAATGAATTATGTATTATTTAATTTTAAGAATAGTGATGCAGTTTTGTTTTATTTTTCACACATTTTAATCACGTTTCTAATAATGATTATAGCCTGACTACGGATGACGATTCTCTTTTATTCAATTAACTCACTAATTTTCCAATAAATATGGACACGTTTTTATCGATATTAAATGACATCGCCGAGCTATGAGCGTCACTAATAGCGGCCAGTAAGATACGGGTGGGGGTTGTTTGACGCCCCACCGCACCTCAGCCCCCGAATCTATTTAACTCGTTCCCCATCTATACTTTTTGTTTTACGCATGCGTATAAATTTTTATTAAATATGTGCACGACTGTATAGATAGGCGGACTTGATCCCACAGCAGTCATCGAGACCCCTTCAAATTTGCCGATCGTTAAACTGAGCAGCTCCAAAATCAGCGCTCTTTTTATCTGCTGGGGACTATACAATGAGGAAACAATGAAAATCTGATACCTTCCATTAGGGGTTATAACAACGTCTAGACGTGTTGTTTTACGAATCAACTCACGCCTTTGTTAAGGTATCATTTTTTATATTGTGGCTCGACCATCGATGAATCCATACATCGATGGGCTCGACATATAGGCTGATGTGCGGCCCATAAAAGGAGGTTAAATAACTCTAAGTAGCAAAATCACATCCATTATGCCGGCCTAGTTGAAACCGGCAACCTACAAGCTGTTTTTTTTTATTGTGACTCGACATATGACAGCACCCCGCTTAATGTTAAGCCAAAGTGTGGTCCATGAATGAATGTCACTGCTACTACAATTCAATAACTGTGAGTAGCAATCACATCCATTATGCCGGCCTAGTTGAAACCGGCAACTTACAAGCTGATCCCGAACGTTACTAAGTACTCACGTTCTGTATACTTGTAAGTGGTGGTACCACTCCGTTCGGCAGACTTGGCTGGCACCACTGCCTACCAACCCCTCTTCGATAACTAGACCCGGAGCAAATATCCACTTCATTTTTTATTAACAAATATTTACGATATTATTAAATAATACAAAAAAACTGTGAAACAAATATTTGCTCTGACCGAAAATCTAACCTGGGACTTTACGCATAATAAACTGATGTAATAAGCAATTCGCCACGCCTGCTGTCAAAACGACAAAGGCATTCTCTACCACTACCAGAGTCATAACTTTAGGATATTGATCCGACCACAGAACACCTAAATATAACTATAGTTTTATTCATATGTTTCGTGGATTTAAGTATCTAACTACATACCATAATATAAAGCGACCGTGGTGTAGTGGTAGTGCAATGGTTACGCACGGGTATGAAACCACTCACCGGTGCCAATGTGTCTTTGATATATGTTTTTATTTTTTATTGTGACACGACATTTGACCTCTTCCCGCCTGATGATAAGCAAGTGGAGATCCAAGAGTGATGACGACTGAAACAACCAAGTTAGTTCATGGCTGCCTTAGTCGCCGTTACTATGCCGACCAAAGAAAATACATTGGTTGTCCTGTTTACGTTTCTAACTTAATATAGAAATGTAAATAAAGAAAAAATACAATATAGACAGGAATATAATCACATATAATGTCTGTTTTGCAATTAAAACTTACGTTAACTCGTTTAATCATGACCTTACTAGGCCATCAATACTTTGCGTTACAAAGCGATGTACATTTGCTGTGGCCCACAAAATGGAGGGCACCTTGAAGCGCTGTCGTTGACCGTGGTCAGGAAGGAACGGCCGTGAACCCAGCCGAAAACTGACGGCATCGCCACCGCCCCGCCTCCACTTCTGTTGCTACCGGCCTTACATCGGTGAATGCACGATTCACTGCCGGGAACTGTCTGATTACAAAATGTATTAATAGAACACGGTTACGCATTAGATGTTTTTATTGTTACATAGAACTAGCAGACGTGTAGTTAAAGAATTCTATTTTTTTTACACACATTCCTGTCTGTTACGAATTTTATTACGTATGTACTACGAATTTTATTACGGCTGTTGACTAACTTCACTTAACTGATTCGAAGGTGTTTTTTTATTGGCGGTCCGCAAAGAAAAAGACACCACCAGGGAAGTTGGTTGGAGAGTTAGACGTCACAAAATGGCGCCGATTCCATCCTATTCTTATTTTAATCGCATTATACGAGTAAATACGTCGTCTGTAAAGAACCTTGAGATTTAAGGCGGCCGTGGTCCAGTGGTTATAACGTGAACTCATAAATAAAAAACCCGGTTCGAACCACTTGTCGGTGGTAATGTACCTTTGTTCGCCCAGTTTCTATGATACAAGCACGTAGCTTAGTATAGAAATATACTAAGTTTGTTTGTCGAGCATATAGCAAGTGGAATGCTCTACCTATACATACCGTAAAGTGACTTAGTCGCGTTTCGGGATGAGACTGAAAATTGCCAGTTTCAACTAGGCCATCACCATCAGCATCAAAAAGAGTGCTGTTATATGTCGAGCCACAATAAAAAAAGTGAACGCGACTTAGGCAACCGTAAACTGAGCAGGTTTTTTAAGTCGTCGGCGTTCTTGGACCTACTATTGCTCAGTCAGGCAAGTCTAAATCAGATATCACATCACAATAAAAAAAGAGATGGAATTCGATATACGTCATTTATACTTACCATAAAATCACACCATGAAATATAAAATGTGTTACGAACGTAGGTATTGCAGTCAGTACGTAGTTACCGATAAAATACCGATTGTTTTCAACGTCAATATAACTGCATTGACGTAAAACATACATTTTGTTCTTACCTCGTCTTTTCACACCCGTATCGGCCGTGTCGACCGAATCGGCAGTCGAACTAAAAATTTCGGTGCGTCTTTTCTTTGTAGAACAATCGACAAGTGGAATGCTTTGCCAGCCCATGTGTTCTCTCCATCCTATAACCTTGGATCCTTCAAGCGATGCGTGAAGAAGCACCTTTGGCTGGCATTGTGACGGCGACTGGGGCAGTCGTGAACTAATTCGTTTTTTTCATGCTCAGTGTATTTCATAGAAAAGTTATCAGGGATGTGTACATTTGTGGGTTAGGTAAGGTTAGGTTTTTTTATGACCTAACACAAATCCAACGTGTGAAGCGAGCGGTAACGCGATGATAATGGCCGTGAAGTGCCAAAACCAAGTAGGCGTTGCAAAATTACCTAGTATTATAGTAACCGTAGAGATGGTATGAAAAGAATTGGTGGTATACAATCTGCCTATTTCGACAGGCGTGGACGAACGGTTTAGCGATTGGTTTGTTGCGCGTAAAGTCCCGGGTTCCATTCCCGGTCGGAGCAAATATTTGTTTCATACCTTTTATTTGTAATATTTAATAATATTAAATATTGCAAATATTTGTTAATAAAAAAAGAGATGGATATTTGCTTCGGGTCTGGTTATCAAAGAGTGGCAGGCAGTGGTACCCAGTCTGCCGATCCGGGGTAGTACCACCACTTACAAGTATATAGACCGTGAAGTGAAGTGATGTCGCGTTTCGGGATCAGCTTGTAAGTTGCCGGTTCCATCTAGGCCGGCATAGTAGATGTGTCTGCTACGTACAGTTATTGTAGTAGCAGTGACATCCATTCATGGACCACACTCCAGCTTAACATCAAGCTAGGTGCTGTCATATGTCGAATTACAATACAAATAAAAAATGACGGAATCGTGTAGGTAAAAATTATTCTTAATTAGATAATAATATCAAACAAATATTTCAATTATTCATGCAATTATTCACATCAGTGATAGTCCCAAGGAGACTGGCAACATTTCCCCTTTGTACGTTACAAAGGGGGAAAGGTTGCCAGTCTCCTTGGGACTATCACTGATGTGACGTCATTAGATGATATTTTTTTAGTTATAGTTTAATTATACTTTTAATTTTATCTGTTTCTTATTATATATAAATACAAATAGTTAATAGAAATACGTGCTTATCGCGATGTTTACAAACACGTAGATAAATCAGGCCCATTTAAGTGTTTAAATAATTAACTATATCTATTGAGATACGAGGATGCAACATTGTATGGAATGACTATGTAATTTAATTACTGACGACGCAAAACATTAGCCGGGTGAAGTAAACAACGTGACATAGATAAATACATCAACGCTCGATACAAATAGATACATAATACAAAGTACATGTACATGACAATGTTTATTTCTCCACCCTTTTTTAGAGTTTCGTAGCAAAAAACAGAACCCTTATAGATTCGTCATGTCTGTCTGTCTGTTCGTCCGTATGTCACGGCCACTTATTCGGAAACTATAAGAACTATACTGTTGAAACTTGGTAAATAGATGTATTCTATGAACCGCATTAAGATTTTCACACAAAAATAAATACAAAACTAAAATTTTTGCGGGTTTTCTCCACATACGTAAAACTGAAACTCAATTTTTTTTCATCAAACTCATACGTGTGGGGTGTCTATGGATGGGTCTTCAAAAATGATATTGAATAAACTTAATAGTTTGCGCGAGAGACACTTCCAAATTAATAAAATGTGTGTCCCTGTAACTTATAAAATAAGAGAATTATAAAACTAAAAAAAATATATGATGTACATTACCATGCAAACGTTACATGCGATTAAAGTTACAACGAACTACAAGAACTTTTATACTATGTTACTTGCTGCTACGGAACCCTTCATGGGCGAGTCCGACTCGCACTTCGCCGCTTTTTTATTTATTTATTGTGACTCGACATATGACAGCGGGGCCTGATGTTAAGCTGGATAAGCCGATCTGTCTGCCGAACGGGGGTAGTACCACCACTTACAAGTATACAGACCGTGAATTGATTTGGTCGCGTTTTGGGATCAGCTTGTAGGTTGCCGGTTCCAACTAGGCCGGCATAGTGGATGTGACTGCTACTCACAGTTATTGAATTGTAGTAGCAGTGACATACATTCATGGACCACGCTCCAGCCTAACACCAAGCGGGGTGCTGTCATATGTCGAGTCACAATAAAAATAAACTTCACGGTTTGTATACTTGTAAGTGGTAGTACTTACTGGCCCGGATCGGCAGACAGGGCACCTCTACCTATCTTCGATAACCAGACCCGGTGCAAATATCCATCTCTGTTTTTTTAACATATATCTAATTATTAAGTGTTATATTACAAATGAAAGCTATGAAACGAATATAAGCTTCGACCCGGAATCGAACCCGGGACTTTACGCGTGACAAACTGGAGTGCTAACCAAGCGCCACGCCTGTCGTATTTTTTTAAATCTAGATTCGACATTTGACCTCTGTAAGCTAGCCTTAGTAAGCAAGATTATTTATTAATCTTCCAACAAATAATCTTGTATTAAAAGACATAGAAAACATTAACAGTAAACCATTTAATTAACTGAATAATGAACCTAAAACCAATAAATAAAATATAATATAATAACTAAAGTATATTATTAAAAAAGTTAGTCGATAGGCAGAGACAATGGAGCGTCACTTACCACGATCCTTACACAACTCCCTTGCTTCCTTCACATCCACAATTCTCTTCATACAGGCTCTCTGGTTATGGGCAACTAGGCAACCTAGCTTTCTTGAAGATGTCTCCGATTTGGTCGGAAAACACTTCCTGGGCATCCATCCACATCAGATTTATAAATTCCTTTCGTCAATCTACTTTCACTCATCCTTTCCATGTGCCCAAACCATTGAAGCATTCCTTTGTCAATCCTTGTCACTACATCTTCTTTTAAACCACATCTATCACGCAATGTGCTATGAAAAGACGATATAACTTAACAATAAATATAAAGTAAACAATAAAAGACGAAAACATTTTGTTTATTCAATTTATTTATCATACAGCAATTAATATTCTTCCGTATCAATTTAACCAACCATTACACAATATAAAACATGTAACAACATAAATATAATTCTTACACATTTATTACATTTTTTACCATTTTGTGTTGCTTCTCACAGTCCATTGAAGTAATAAGAAAAGGTATAATGCGATTAAAATAAGAATAGGACCGGGATCGGCGCCTTTTTGTGACGTTTAACTCCCCAACCAACTTCACTTTAGTATAGTTGGTTGGGGTTCTTTGCGGACCGACAAGAAAAAGACACAATCACATTAGAAAAGTTAGTCAACAGCCCGTCCTATTATTATTCTAATAGCATTATAACGAGACTTCAAGAAGTAGTAACCGACTAGTTGGTCTAATTATATGACAAAGTCGATCGAGTTAATGTCAAAATTACATTGTTATGTATAGGATATTATTCGAGTTCGACACTCGAGTCCCATACAAATCAATGTCACTTTAGTCACTTTGACAATAACTCGATCGAACTTTTAGAGTATTATCAATGGACTGTCACGTCTCTGCCTATCCCTGTGGGAAAGTAAGCGTGACAATTTTATTGATTGATTGACTGTTACGTTAGACCTACTGAGTCCAGACCAGCTGTTTTTAAAACTATTACTTTTACGGAATCACTCTTATTTTTTTGCACTACTTATACAAAAATAAGTAGAAAATTAACTGTACCTATGCGTACCATGTTTAAATTTTCCGCTGACAAGTTTGTAAAAGCCTAGTCTAGACTATAAAAGATAAATATATTTATAAATAGTTATATAGAAAATTTTCCAGACTGCAGAGCTACACAGAGTGATTCATTACATTCTTAAATTACATTTAATTCAATACAAAGATCATGATTTAATTTCAATACGTCCAAATATGTAAAAAATGTCACAACCGTATCATAATTATTTATATACATTTCGGTAATCATGCAACACTAGATAGATAAGTCGGCCACCAATTAACTAAACTTATGTCAACACTCACTGCCTGAAAGTAGAGATGTAACGACTCGACTTTTCAACCCGGGTTTCACTGAGTTGAGACCTAAACCGAGTTGGGTCGGTTAACATCTACATTAACCAGTTTGAACTATTATATTTATTTAGATCAGCCACTAAATTTATTTAATCATATTTGACATCCGAAATTCTATAGCAAACCATACTGTGTATTAGGTAGGCAATTTAGATTGTCGGGCCGAATTGTCAACTCGGTTTGTAAACCGATTTAAATCGAATTCATCAATTCGGTTTGCGAATCGAGTTATCCATATATTTGAATTGACCTAACTCGGTTAAAAAAATCAATATCGTTCCATCTTTATCTGAAAGTCAATAAAATGTAAGAACAAGTGTGGAATCGACTGCTGCTTCAGGTAAAACTGCAATAGTCGTTTCCATTATAACACAGTAAAATTGAAAGGAATAGTAGTTTATCTCGGAAGAGTCACTGAAAAATTTACTTACGCCTGCAAGGTAGGCCAAAACGCAATAGGGCCGGGTCGTCCACAGGCTATCGTTAAGGTTGACCGTTCACGGCTGGCGTGTGCTGAGATAGCATGTGGTGCATATGTTAGCATGTGCGTATGCTTCTTTATATTTGCGTAGAAGTATATGAATTAGTCTGCGACTAGTTCCACAAAATATTTATGGCTACTTTTTCATGAAGAATACGTAATGTATAAAAAAAACTTGTTAAACAAAAAAAGTGGCCCAAAAATGTGATTAAGGGAACTGCCGATAGTTATGTCGCAGGCTTCTTAGTCGCCATGTGCATCAGGCAAATATAAAAAAGTATCTATCTAGTGTTGAAACTGAAACGTGAGATAAATCTGAATACATTAACCAAAAACACAATATTTCTTCCAGATTTCTTTTAAACAATTATTATGTACTACAATAATAATTGACACAATAATTGATGCTTTTAAGTATAAACGATTTTATGCGACTTACTCTACAATGTACTTACACCCGCGCGTGGGTTTGCCAATAGTATCATGACGTCACACGTCGATGGTCAGTAGGGTTGACAAAAAGATTATCCAAATACTTTTAGGTCGTACGGTGATTTTTATTTAGATGGTAAAGTTATTTTTTGTCATTTGTTCATTATAAGTGATATGATTACGTAATTTACGCTATTTTCCAACTAACGGGACAATAAATAACCTAAAAGTAAGTACACATCAGCATTGCTGGCGGTACTGACCATATTAGTGCGGCACAGCAGTGTGGTCAGTACGCCCGTTTTTTTTTAAATATATTATTTACATTTCTATACTAAGCTACTAAAGTGCTTGTATCATAGAAACAGGACAACCAAAGTACATATATCAAAGATACATTGGTACCGGTGGGTGGTCTCGAACTCGTGCTCTCTGGTTTGTGTAACCATTGCACTGCCACTACACCACGGTCGTCGACTTATGGTTTAGTCTGGTCCGATAATCAGTAAACCTGCGCGCGGACTGTAAAATAAATGTACAACGCTGACTGAGAAGACTTTAAAAAGTCGCATAAAATCCATCTAACGTTATTGGCGTCGTGCTAATTAGTTAACTATAACACGAGCGAACAATGCGACAATAAATCTTTTTAGAATATCCTTATTGAAGCTCGCGGGTACAAAGAAATGCACGAGCATTTTCATCGCAAGGACTAAATCGCATCGTTCGCTCGCTGCCATTTAGATGACAGCTTATAGGGTAACTGTCTTAGATATGTCTAACAATAATTTTAATAGAATTCATATTATATTATGTTAACATTGGTCCATTTACAAGAAATGTCATTTCGAGCAATAAAAAGATAACAATTTTAACTGCATTGTGCATTAAGATAAGACAAGCATAATCATACTATTATTTAAGACAAGTGCAGTAGTATCTTAAACGAAAAAAAAAACAGTTTAATCGTTTTTTGATAATAGTGTTTATTATATACTAAGGTTAAAAGTTCTCACAAATACGTAAATAGTATAAAGGTGTTTTTGTGCTATTTTTTTATAATTAAAAGAATATTTTTATTATGACATTTAATATAATTGAGACCAATATTTCTTTAGACACTATAAATGGCTGGAATATTCAGCAGTATAAAATTTATTAAAAATGGACGTATGTATTTTATTGTTGACATACCCACTAACAAAGTATTCAAAGGCAATTTACAAAATATCAGAAAAATGGACAAGTAAATAAAGATTTTAAAAATGTATAAAATATCCACGATAATAAATATAAAAATTGATTTCACTATGACTAATATAACAAAAAAAAAGTAAAGAATAATACATAAAACTATTGATTATGCATACTTCATAATTTGCTGTAGTAAATAAAAAAAATGCAATCAATAGCACACAAAATTACCTTATCTATATACAATAATATAAATTCATAATAAAATAAGAATAACTTAAAAATTAACATATATTCCGTACAGTCACTCTTAAAACCGGATTTACAAACGAAGCGGTGGCATCGTGACATTAGTTCAACGACAAAAGGTCAACGCATAATTTGGAAAAATCGTATCGATTATTTCAATGTATTCAGAGTATGCACAATTGTCAGTCTGTCGCTTAATTTCATTGTAAGCACAAACAGTACATATATATATATTAACACTTAATGGAACCACGCCTCCAATTTCATATTGTAAATGCGGCCAAGATATAAAAGGCAACGCCCCAATATCATACAATTTAATTTGATATTTACACAAATAAAATAACATTTTCTTAGAAATACCGCGAACAACATAGTTCATTACAAAAAATTAACAAGAGCGAAATAATGATTTTGTTGATTTGTTTCGTCCTTGGCCGAAGCATAAAAAACATTAGGCATACGAATACGTCGTTACATAAGGGTCAGATAACAACAACAGATTAAAATATAAGGTTTAAATTTAAAACATTAGGACCAGAATTTTTGGCCAATATATTGGACGATTAACTTAGGTAAGTGATGTTTGTCGTATTTAAGTCGTTACCTAATAAATATTAATTCAAATCTATACAATAATTCAACTTAAACGACGATTAAACGAAGCAAACGTCAGGCTTACTGCTTATTTGACACTCACCCTGTTTAAACCTCATTTAAATTGTGGGAAAAATATTGGTTCTAAAATTGCAAATATGTGATCTTTCTTATTTTAGGAATGAATTATCAGTCGATAAATTGTTTCAATATAAAATTTGACACTTCATTAGCTCAGTCAATCAATATCTATCATAAACTACTGATTACAACAGTTCGTTTGCGTTACCCTGCTTCTGTGAACATCAGTACAATTTAGGGCCATTATTAATTAATTTAGATTTACAGGCATCAGTTAACATTAATTGGGAGGTAATATCCTAGTAAAAATCAGTTGTTTGCTAAAACTCTAAGGACTAATCGATTTTTAGTTGCATGCCTATACCAACATTAATCAATAATATCGTTTACATTCCTATGACGATGCTTAGAAAGGGTGCTAAATATAATAACGGAAAATTTGAAGAATGGTTAGTTAGTCATTCGCCTCCCTTGGATAATGTCACCACTTTCAAGTGTATAGACCAATCTCTTTTATTCATAGACCGCACTGTCGCCAGTGTGCTGAAGTTGAGACACAATAAAAAGTCCATCTGTCTACTTGGTCAAGATAAGAAAGCCTAAAGAAGCGAAATAATTTACATTAAAATATATATACACAAGTAAAATTCTTTTATTTTACAATACGAAGCAAATATCAATAAAGCTGCAAATATTAATTATATGGCAAGACATGGCAAATATAATCATTTAAAATCCATTAAGATACACATTAAACGCAAAACGCTTATTTTAGAGTAATATATTTGTTAAATCATTTATACGATATAAAAAAATTGTAATTTTGCGTAGGTGGTCAAGACAGCTTTAAATAAATTTAATATTCCCCAAATAGTCGATTAATTTTAGAAACACTCAACTATTTTCAGAATGTTTTAATAAGAGTAATTTCGAAGAAATAATAAACTTGAAAATTGCCAAGACTATACATAATTATAAATAGGTACCTCGCCTAAGTATCTGGCATTTTAAATGGACTAGCAAATTCCTAATTAGGCGACACGGTTTTAATAAAATCGACGACACTTATAAATTATGAAACATATAGGTAATAATGGCAATTAATATCTACACTACTCTTAAACACTATCCTTATTTCAAAACCTAATAACACATACCAATATAAGTAAGTAATCAGTAGAAATATAGAACAACTTTATGTCTAGAAAATATCATAAGAACCTTGTCGCAGATGACTAATCTACGATTAACGTAGTTTAACTTCGGTAGAACAATTATAATTTCCGGTATATTGACAGCGACTAAGGCAACCGTAAACTGAATCTGTTTTTCAGTCATTGGCACTCTTGGACTTCCCTTTGCTTACTATCAGGCGAGTCAAGGAAATATGGCAAGTCACAATAAAAAATAATGTCTGTAACTGTCTCCTTTACCTTCCTTAAAGTTTATTTTAGATTTAGAGCTATTCTCCGTAGTTTATTGTATACGTATTTTTAAAGTAGGTAGATAACTTGGATCCTAGAAACAAAATGTATTACATACACATACCTACATGTAAATATAATGAGACATTTCATTTTTTGACATCTTCAAGAAGGCTTGGTTGCCTAGTGCCCATGACCGTAGAGCTTGTATGAAGAGAATTGTGGATGTGAAGGAAGCGAGGAAGTTGTGTCAGGATCGTGGAAAGTGGCGCTCCATTGTCTCTGCTATCCCTATGGGAAAGAGGCGTGATAATTTGATTGATTGATTGATTGATTTTATGACTGAATTTTTTCTTGCCGACAAGTCGGACTAGTCGAGGCCAAATGTCGCGTCTCAATAAAAATAAGGAGAATTACAGTAGAAATGTTAAACTATATCTTTTTTGTTTTTTTTTTTTATTTTGGTTGGCAAAAGACATCAACCAAGCAACCTTATCTGGAGTGAGAACTATGAATGTAAAGTCAACTACTACTACTACTACTACAGTCAAACAACATGTAGCAGCCGTATCTACTATGCCGGCCTAGTTGAAACCGGAAAATTTCAATCTTATTTAGAAACGCGACTACTATGACATGACGTGTTTTCGTGACGTGTGTTAATAATGGAAACGCGCTCTTAGGCGCACTACTACAAATGCAAAAACGTCTCCAAGCTAATTTGACTGATGTACACTATAGAAAACAGTTTGTTGACAAAATGACAATTAGTTGAATAATTAGTAGCCTCTGAGTTATAGCCCAGGGCTACACGAATTCAAGACCGCCTTTACTGCCTACCACTCTATACAAATAATTTATTTTTCAAAATTAATTAAAATTATTGTTCTGTACACGAGTTAAACAACGTTTATCATATCTGTAAGTCAAAAAACCTTTATAAAGTAGATTATTTATGATTACTCTCTCCACAATTTTTCTATTTCAGGAATAATCAATATCAAAAACCGATCACGGAATATATTTGGGTACATAAAAAAACTTCGGTCTAGTTTATTGTTCCGTTGAATTAAACAGTTTTTTTTAAAACAAAGCTGCATTACTTATGCATTATTATTCGAATGACGTATACCTTTGCGTCACAAATACCTTTACTAATCACAAAGAGAAAATTGCTTCTATATACTTATATTTATAAGTAACTTAAAATAAAGCAAAAGAAATTGAGCCCATTATCCATCAAATGACATGACGGGGAAGAAAATGATGGGGAAGAAAGGTTCTAGAGTGGAGACTACGAACCGGAAGACGCAGCGAAGATAGGTCTTCCACTAGGTGGACTGACGACATAGTGAAAGTAACCTACCGATGCAACTAGCATCTTGTCGTTCGAAATGGCGTTCTAGGGCCTATGTTAATGTTCAGCAGTGGACGTCTTCTGGCTGATGATGATGATAGAATGATTTTCAATCGAATAGACCAGTGACAGATTCCTAATTGCATCTCTTTTTGACTTACATAATAGAGGACTTTTAACCAAGAGGCTGTCGGTTGTCGGGGAGCGATGGTATGCCCTGACGCGGTCAAGACGCGTCGCCTTACACTCAAGTGAGTCTTTTTTTATTGTGATTCGACATCTGACCTCGACTTGTCCAATAGTAAGCATGAGTGTTAGCGACTGAAAAACCGCCTCATTTCACGACTACCTCAGTCTCCGTTCCTATGTCGGCCAAAATCATAGTACCTTTAAAAAATATTGATAAATCTATCTAGCTATCATCAAAAGTCAACATCTATCGGATAATATTGGTATTTTTATTCTTGATATTTTCCATCTCATTTTTTGGACGCGACAACTGACTTCGACTCGCCTGATTGTAAACAAGGAGCACCGACGACAGAGAAGCATATAGACTTAGTTTACGGTTAGCCCAAACATCATACCGGCTTCTTCAGCCTGTTAGATAAACAAGTACTGTGTACAAATTGATCGAGTTATATTTCGGAAATGAGCATTTACTCATTAAGGAGTACGATAGCGAATAAAATAAGAAAAGGCACAGTGCGCGATAGATGTGGTTTGAAATAAGATGTAGTGACAAGGATTGACAAGAAGATAGTTTAGGTTGGGCACTTGGAGAAGATGGGTAAAAGTAAATTGACGAAAGGAATTTATAAAACTGATGTTAATGGATGCGTTAAACGAGGCAGGGGGATCGGAAATATCCTTAATAAAGCCGAGTTGCCTAGTGCCCATAACCGTAGAGCTTGTATGAAGGAAATTGTGGATGTAAGGGAACCGAGGGAATTGTGTTAGGGTTTTTAAAGGTTTTGCTTTTGTTTATCTGTCCCAATTTGTCCCAATTTGAATTAATGAACCCTCATTGATCGAACTAAACATATGGCATAAAGGCAGCTGTGACCAAATTACAAACAACACGTTAATATAGGACGAAACACGGTCAAACAAATAAAACTATTTGGCATTAAAATTGCACTTTGGTCCTGATATATGTAGCAGGACAACCAAGATACATATATCAAAGATACATTGGTACCGCCGGCAAGTGGTTTTAAAAACGTGCTCTTGGTATGGTCCTGCTTGGTTAGGAAACATGGCATGGCGGCTCTATAAGTCATTTATCTCCTAAACTAAACCACAGAGAATGTTTTCAGAAGCTCTTCATCCTTGTCTCTACCTCGTATCTTTACTCCCGTAAAACCACGTATAGGTAAGGGGAAATAGACGCACTCTACCGACCGAATCGTCAGTTGAATTAAGGTATTCGGCGCGTTGTTTTTATGTCGAGCAATCGACAAGTGATATTCTTCACCAGACTGTAGTCTATATCATGAATTAGCGATGTCTATAGCGAGGCGTAAACTGAGCCGGTTATTTCAGTCGTCGTCACTTATGCTCAGTCGCCATGTCGGGTCACAATAAAAAAATATGCAAATAATGGAGCGTTTGCCATGTGTAACATTGTACGTAACAATGTGTATCAGGGTGCGTAACAATATGCATCAGTCTCAGTGTGCGTAACAATGTGCATCAGTCTCAGTATCAGTGTGCGTAGCAATGTGTATTATTGTGCATATTAAAATGTATCAGGGTGCGTAACAATGAGTATCAGTCTCAGTATCAGTGTGCGTAACAATGTGCATAAGTGCGCGTATCAATGTGCATCAGTCTCAGTACTAGTGTGCGTAGATTTGAATGAGGTCTATCTATACCTATACTTTAATATAACATTGTCTTCATTTTGATTCATAATGTTTATCTGTGCCTAATTAATAATATTGTCTATTTAAGGTCTTTTAATTTTTTATTGAGTCGCGATATCTGACCTTGACTTTCTGATGGAAAGCATTAGGAGGTCCAAGAGTACCAACAACTGAAAAACCGACTCAGCTCACGGCTGTCTTGTCTCAGTCGCCGTCACTATGCCGACTAAATTTACTGTCAATGTATCTTTACGATTTGTGTCGTCCAATACTTCGACTTGCCTGATGGTAAACAAGGGTTGATCCCAAAGCGCCGGTGACTGACAAAACCGTCATTTTACAATTGCATCAGTCGATGTCATTATGCCACTTTGCGCTTGTTTTGGGGTGCAGGGCAATTTAGGGGCAGGTGGTTTTCGACGATACGTTGGCCTTGATCATTAATTTGCATTTTTACAAAAACGAAACAACTGTTGTTTTATTATTTTATATTTGCTTATATTTCGAAGGTCTTGCAACGAAATGTGTAATTTATAAGATAGGCAAGGGTTTCGTGAGTCGGAGGGGCCAAAAATAAGGTCATTGGCCTTTGTATCAGAATCCTGTCCTACAAAGAGGAAACGCTCACGACATATAGGACAAATAAACTTATGCCGTTACTTTTTTGTACTATTTTAAATGTGTCTCGACATCTAATCACGACTTGCCTGATCGTAAGCAAGGGAGGGTTTAAGTGTGCCAATGACTGAAAAATCGACTCAGTTTACGGTTGCCTCAGTCGCAGACACAATGCCGGACAAAGGTATTTCAATATTAGGACGTCAACAGACTGACTCTTGGAGATTTAAGTAACTTAAAACTCACTCTATTAGAAAAATAATAAAAGTACTAAAATAAAACATATTACAAACACAGCCAGATCTTTATGACTATTTCAAAATTTAATGGCATGATTTAAAATATGTATAATCCTTCAGGCTTCAGCCCCCCTAGCACGGCAATCCAATAAGCAAGATCGATACCATCCATTGTTACTTATTTTAAAAACCTTTTCAGGACACAGTGCAATAAAATGTCACGGTATCCTGAAAAGTTATTTAAAATAAGTTGAAATGGTATTCCTAGCAGGTGTCGTCGATCTGCTTCATGGATTGCTGTGCTAGGAGGCAGGGCAGGATAAATTTTTGGTACCTAAAGTAAAAAATATATACCTATATGTATGTTACTGTAAACATATTTGGTTTATGTCACAGAATTTCTAGGTAAATTAAAGTTTAATTACCTTTTAAAATCAACTTATATTGTCTAAATAATTTAAAATGTATTCTTATGTAAATAAAGTATAAAATCATTCGATAAATTAATTACAAAAATAATAATCAGCAAACCCATTATGTAAAAAATCTTTGCTGAGCATTAAAAACCAATTTTACTTTGATTTTTATTCTCATGCTACTTCTGCGATTCTTCCGCAGCTAATAAATCATGAACTGCTTTTAGGTTTACTGCAGCAAAAGAATCGCATATGTAGCCTGAGATATACTATCCTATATTACCCTATAGCAGTCAAGTATGAACAATTTCATCTTATAATTAAAACAAAAAAATAAACAAACCAAATCAGCAATCTGATCCCCTTGTAATCCTTAGTAGTAATTAGCAACCCATAAATTATTGACCAAAGCTCCATTCAAGAATACAAGACTCAATTTATGAAACACACAGTTATTACTATTAGGAACTATAAACACATCTCTAAAAGACAGTGAATTTCTTTGATTCTTTTAACTCGTCACTACCACTGTTCTTTCTCTTTCTTGGTATATCATTGAATTTAATACCCGAACTTAACAATACATTTTCACTTTTCTTAATAGCAGTTATTATATTGTCTTTGGATGGCGCTACTATTCTTATTTGAGCACTCGTGTCTGTCTCTAAAGGTTCCACTAAATGCATAACAATACGCTCCAGTCTCTGCGGCTGCTCAACAGGAATATCACTGACAGGCTTAATCTGATTCTGTTTCACGTTAACTATCATTGAATACTTGTGTTTCATTTCCTCCATCATTTGCTTGCCATAGTCTTCATTAATTACACTGTTGATGCAAACAAAACTCTGCACCTGTTTAGTGTCCGAATCTATCTCAAGGAATCCCCTGGTCCTCATGTAGAGGAAGTCACCAGTGCGAGACATGAGTCTATAAAACGTTTCTCCAAATTCTTTACTCTGATCATACATCTGTCTCAGTACGCATATTACCCAACGCACGTCCTCTTTATGCATATAGAAGAATGCAGAAGTCCCTGTCACTTCCTCAGTCATGTATCCTGCCACAAGAGATATGCTTTGATCCACTTGCACAATCCGGCCATCTATGAGATGTCTTGTCCAGTATTCTGAGTAAGCCGATGGGGGTGTTATACGAGGAGGCAGAACATTGGTCACTATTCTAACCATGCCTATGAACACATAATCATTTCCACTTGATAAGAATGTTCTAATCTTACGCACTCTTTGACGCCTTATTATTTGTTCATCTTGTACTGTGTTAGATGTGGCATGATCAGCCTTTCTCATTGAACCATCAATACGGCAATACTCATATTTTGGAGGGTCCGATCTGGATCCAGATCTAATTATCCTTACCATAAAGTCATGTCTTGCCTCATATAAATTCATTGTCTCCTGGCCTGTGTGCAGTTCTGGTGGGTAAATGTGTGAACGGAGGACATTAACATCCTCCGGATGTATGTACTCATAGATGTTTTGACCTAACAAATCAATGTAACAATGACCCAACTTATCTTGGACATTAGGAGACACATTCGAGATGCGTCCCCTGCATGTGATCGTTATTATAAAGCCACCAAGCATTTCTAAAAAGCCCAGCATCTTGGTCCAGGGTTCATGTTGATGATTACATTTAATAGTGTCACCAAATACATGATGATTTCTCAGTTCATTAGCAGCCAGGCGCAAGACACTCGTCTTATCAATTTTCCGTGGCGAGTTAGTGGCTGGAGGCAACAAAGATACCAACTCACTAATTAAGCAATTGTATTGGCTGCGACGTTTCTTCTCCGCCCTAATGCGAGACTCACGATCACTGGCCTTCGGCGGCGGCGTGTCGCTGGTTTTGCTCGAGTCGGAGGAATCTCCATACGTCGCCGGCTCATAAGAACGAGGCACAGTCGCAGCTACACCATATTCTATGAGAGGCGGTGGACCCACTTGTCCACATAGCTGCATTTGTAAATTATGTCCTAGGGACGTCTCTCCTAAGGAATTCATAATAAATTCACAGTTTTCGAGTTCGTCACAATTGTCAAGTTCGTCACAAGAAGCCATGCCTCACATTCCTAAAATAACATCCGTTGTTTATGTTGTTGATCACAAATCAAAGTACACTGCCACAACCGCCACCACCACACTTGTTACACCAAATCACTCCAATGTGCAGGCAAAATTTAGCCGAACAACATTAGTAAGAATATACAAAAACATATTTGATAACAAGTCCGCGGTAATATGCTGCAACAAGGACAACGAAATAACAACTGAGAAAAATCAACCAACCAGGAGCGGCGAATGAGCCCGAGGTTGACAGTAGAATATATTGTTTATGGGTAGAAAAAAGAAGAATGAACATTATATTATAGAACGAATTAATATAATAACATGCTTTGTCTATGGTTTTTGCTTGTTCGTTCATTCAGTGTAATTTGGGCAACGCATAACGTCACTGTAACATAGCCAGTTGTTTTTAAATCTAAACAATTTACTACCCTCTATCCATAGTATACGCAATTTTAACTTTTTGTTCCACCTTATCTCATAATAAAATATAAATTGAGATAGTAAAATTATTTATTATGTAGTAAATCGTTTGTAAATTATTTGTGGGCTTAAAGAATTTTAATAAATTTATCCGTGTGTCATTTCGTTTGTCGCGAACATTAATTTTATGCTATTGGTTATTGCCATAAATGAGAAATGTCAAAAAAGAAACTTTGATTTGAACTTCGGTTCATTTTTTGTACCAAAATGCAAATTAATTATATACATTAGATTTGTAAAATAATGATTATTTTATTAAACTGTTAGTTTATGTATTTAAAATTTAGTAAACGGGATTAACCGTTTAAGTCTAATTCCGATGCCATTATCTATTTGGCAAAATACGAGTTCTATTTACAATTAAGATATTGATGAACCGGTTTTATAATGTATATTCTTTGTGATAATGCTGTGGAGTGAAACAAGGAAAACCAAACTTTATCAAAATGGTTAAACAACCTACACAAATGTATTGTTTTTTAAGAATAATTGTATTATATTATTGTATTTGTATTTCTGCAGCAGGAGGTAAGTTTAAAATTATTTATTTTAATCAATATAGTAGTTTTTTTTACAATTAATCGCAACAATATACAATAGGTAGATAAATAGTTACCAATGAGAATAAAGTTTTTGTTTGTAATATATTTAAATCAGGTAAAATATGTTTTACTATGTTTTTAAAGCAATATATTAATTTAGAATGATTAAAAAATTCAATTCAAATTGTCACGTCTTTTTCCCTCAGGGATAGGCAGAGACAATGGAGCGCCACTTACCACGATCCCTACACAACTCCCCTGCCACAATTTTCTTCATACAGGCTCTGTTGTCATGGGTATTACATATTTAATAAATGGTTTATTAAATAAAAATAACTAGAAAAGTTGCCAATTCATATTAAATCCAGTGAATCAAAATTTATATTATATTTGTTTTATAATAGGCAAAGAAAAGTTTGTTATATATTTTTTTAAAGTATATAACAGGGGTCACCAAATGGCGGACAGCGGTCCGTATCCGGACCACCGACCTATTTTTTTGCGGACCTTAAGTAAATTGCACAATTTCTGATATATATTGTATATCACCAACTTTACTCCAAACTTCAGACAGGTCAAAGCAAAAAATGACATTTTTCACATTAGTATTTATTACTGACGTTTGTTTACATTACATTTGTTTACTATTTAATAAAATAAAAACAAAGTTTTGTCTTCGTTTATTTCTTTATTGATACACACACACACACATATATATATATATATATAAATTACCGTGATGATATATAATAGGAGGGGGGTAGGTATGGGTAACTTCTTATAGTCTACCAAACGGACTGCGAGAGTCATATACTATTAAAAACGGACCCCAAATGAAACTAATTGGTGACCCCTGGTATTTAAAGTAAGATCATACTTATGTATTCAGAATATATTTTGTTTTTAGGTAATGAAAACTGTGATACAGACTCGACCTGTGTTCTTGTTACATATTGTGGAGTTGCCGTCAGGTCAGTGATAAGATAAAAATTATTAACAACATTCAAAACAATTGTTATTGTAGATTTTTCTTAGAATTTGCGCCAATATTGATTATAGAATTAAACAAATTGTATTGCGTTTATTTTTTGGTTAATGATTTTACGAATATTTATAAATGTTATGTGAATGGATTAGTTAAACAAGGCAGGCCCAGGAGGGTGTTTGCCTACAAATCGGAGACATCCTCAAGAAGCTCTAGGTTGCCTAGTGCTCATAACCATAGAGCTTGTATGAAGAGAATTGTAAATGTAAAGGAAGCGAGGGAGTTGTGTTAGGATCATGGCAAGTGGCGCTCCATTGTCTCTGCCTATCCCTGTGGGAAGGAGGTGTGACAATTTGTTTTTTTATTTTACGGAAATAATACAAACAATAACCAAGCTGCATTAAAATTGTTTAATTTATTAATTTTTATTGTATTGCTAATTAAATATGTTGTTTATGCAAATTAAGTTATTAAGGTTCATATTCACTTAACTCCATCACTTCCTTTACATCTACAAATACACCACATCTTCATACCGACTATGGTGAAGGAATTGTTGAAACACTGTAAGGTGGCTGTGCACTGTAAGCACTGTGTGGTGGTAGTGCAATGGTCAAGTAAACAAAAAGTCCTTGCTGGGCTAATGTGTCTTTTAACCCCTGATTTAAAAAGAGGGGTGTGTTATAAGTTTGGCGTATCTGTGTGTCTGTGGCATCGTAACCCCTAAACGAATGGACCGATTACAATGGTTTTTTTTTCGTTTGAAAGCTGACTTTATCGAGATGATTCTTAGCTACAATTGATTAAGATTTGATCAGGGGTTTCAAGGTCATCAGCTCGTTTTGTTAGCTGCGGTAGCGATCTTAGTCGCATAATAGGTATTTACTTTACTTTTAAATATCTGTGACCTAACATGTGACACATACATGGTTACATGGGTGTTTCAACTGGTACCACTAAGGGGGCCGTCCATAAATTGCGTGAGGTGTTTTTTAAATTTTCTGTCCCTCCCTTCCCCCTGGTGAGATGTCGTGAGATTTTATTCAACCCCCTCCCCCAATTTCACGTGAGATTTTTCAAAATGTGGGTTTCTTACGTAAACGCGTTGGATTGTTATTGTAAAAATAAAAAAATTGCTTCGTGCATTTATTATCGTGAATGATCTTAATCGTAATACGATTACGCTTAAGCTTAAATCTTAAGCATGTACAATCTTCTGGATTAAATGGACCAAAATAGTATTTTTTTTTTGTGTCAATAAGAAAAAAAATTGCGTGATATTTGCCGAGACCTCCTCTCTCCAACGTAAGATTAGATGAGATTTGACTTGACCCCCTCCCCCCCTTAAACATATCACGTAATTTATGGACGCCCCCTAAGCTACTCTGATGATGGACCTCGAAGGTAGAAGATCAGCAAATCTACATGACATAGAACTATAGTGCCTTAACTAAAATTGTTACTTACTATGAGCTTTTAGCTGGGCCGTTATCAAATTGAATACCTACAGTGTCTGATGATGCACCACGAGGATGCAAGGGATATAACTGTAGAGCTATGACTGAAGTTATTTCAGTAGTTTCTTAAAAGTACTGAAACTTTTATTTCTGTTTTTTTATTGTGGCAGACATTTGACCTCGACCCGCCTGATGATAAGCAAGAGGAAGTTCATGAGTGACGACGACTGAAAAAACCGAGTTAGTTCTCGGCTACCTTAGTCGCCGTCACTATACCGGGCAAATTTTAGTAGCTTAGTATATAATGATATTTTCAGGGCAATAAAGGAATATGGATACCACAATTACAAAAGATGTGGTTTTGATCGGATGACTGAAATTGTTTGTTGTCCAGACGCTGAGAATAAATTTGGTAGGTAATAGTTTTTTAAAAATATTTAGATGCGACTTCTGGCCTCGACCTGCCTAATGGCAAGTAAGGGAAGATTGCCAACAATTGTAAAAACTATTTATTTACAGTTGTTGTCAGTGACATCCATTAATGGACCACACTCCAGTTTAACATCACACGGGGTGCTGTCAGATGTCGTCACAATAAATAAATAAAAAATTGACAGCACCCCGCGTGATGTTAAACTGGAGTGTGGTCCATGAATGGATGTCACTGCTACTACAATTCAATAACTGTGTGTAGCAATTGCATCAACTATGCCGGATACCACTGGATCGGCAGACTGGGTACTACTGCCTACCAGTCTATAAAAGTTATTCGGTATTGGGGTCATTATGTAGCCCTGTCTACTAACCCAGGGTATTTTATTTTTTAATGTGACTCGAGGTCCAAGAGTGACGACGACTGAAAAATCCGAGTCAGTTGACGGCTGCCCCAGTCGCCGTCACTATGCTGGTAATGGTTTAGTGTAGAGACCGTCAAGTTTTGGATAATTGCCAGTGTTTCCGCCAAACTACAAGTTGGCGGAACTAACTGGAACTTGACATTTGTATTTTTTCTCTATTTTTGGTTCACACTCCACATCGGATAGTATGCGTCATAATTGTTAAAAAATATACTTGTACCCAGAATTCCAGTTAGCCCATACTTCCTCACAGATTTTTTCTTATTAAGTAGATATTTTAACTCAACTTGCCTGATGGTCATCATCATCATCATCAGCCAGAAGGCGTCCACTGTTGAACATAGGTCTCCCCCTTAGAACGCCATTCCGAACGACAAGATGCTAGTTGCATCTACTGGTTTCCTGTGACTTTCACTATGTCGTCAGTCCACCTAGTGGGAGGCCTACCTACGCTGCGTCTTCCGGTTCGTGGTCTCCACTCTAGAACCTTTCTTTCCTATCGGTTGTCGGGCGATGAATTATCGGTTTCTTGCTTGCCTGAGCCCTGATGGTAAGCAAGAAAAATTTCAAGAGCCCTGATAACCGTAAAACTTTAGTTCGTTTTCACTAAGAATTTGTTTTTATTATTTAATTTGATATTTTTTTATAATTTTCTAGGTACCACATCACCTACCAACCGGCCAGTGCCAATATCGCCGGCCAGTAAACTAGCAAGAATAGCAGATATAGGTATGTTTTATCTTCATGCAATATACACCTCTAAGAAAACCCCACTCTCAAGCTTAAGACCTAGTTAATCCTAATAGGTAACAGTTAGTTATGTCGTCCTCTTCGGTTTCTTTGTGCGTTCTTCAACGGCTCTCCTTCACCGAAGCCACCCGATCTCCTCCAGGAAGGCTAGGAGACCCTTCTCGTTCTTGCTTCGACCACTCCTGAACTCCTGCAACTCAAGAGCACATGCCTGCAAGGAGCCTGCAGTGGCGTAGCGTGAAAATGAGCCGCCCGGGGCGGAAAATAATGTTGCCGCCCCCTTCTTTAGGAATTTTAATCATAGGTACAACAAAAAATGAATTTCAGGTTCAAATTTTAATGATTTATTCTAGTTTTATTTAAATTTTGTCGCCCCCTAAATGTGCCGCCTGTCATGCTACGCCACTGGGGGCCTGTCCGATATGTTGAGGTTGTACAGGTGCTTATTAAAACCTACAAATCCTAATAGGTTTTCTTGATTAAATGAGTTATCGATTTAATCATTCTTAAAAATATCAGTGATCCACAATGTCCTTATCGAAAGATCTTGCATGAAGAGAATTGTGGATGTGAAGGAAGCAGAGTTGTATAAATATCTTAAAAAGTGGCGCTCCATTGCCTCTGCCTATCCCTGTGGGAATAAAGGCGTGATAATCCCTAGCACGGCAATCCAAGAAGCAAGATAAACACCTGTATGGTATGGGTTTTGCAGTATCACAGTTGATATTTAAACACACTTTCAATTAAAGTCGAATGCACGAGTTAAAATGTTGTAATTCTTTATTTACATTCAGTTATATTATATTACCCTACATACAAAATTAAATTTCTATCAATACAATCATTACTCAGTAACTGAACGAACTATTCGCCGCGCAATTCGAATTAACCAATAAGCGGCGAGTTGCCGCTAGCCGAGTAGGGTGACCATCCTATGTCGGGACGAAACGTTGTAGGGTGACGATGTGTTCTGTAGGCTGTGTTCCTACATCACCCCCTTCGGAGTATCATGCTCCGGCATGATAGTAATTTGGAAAACGAACTCTTCTTCCACTTCTGGTGGTGATTACTGGTTTCGTCTCATCATATGAAGGTGGTTTTGACTCGCATTGTGGCTGGATCATGAAGGCTGGTTTGACGCGATCAATGGAAACAGTAATGTTTTTTCTTCCATGAGCAATTGTAAGTGTTTTGCCAGTCCTTTTTATGACTTTATATGGTCCAGTATAAGGAAGCTGTAACGATGTCTTAAGCCCGTCTCGGCGTAAAAATATGTGAGTAGAATCTTTTAATAATTTATGGATGAAAAATGTAGGTTTCACATGTCTACTAGCAGGTGTCGGTCTTATTTTGGCGATGTGGCGCCGAAGCACTTCTACAAACTCCTGAGGATCCAATTTGGGTTTATTGGAGGACAAGAATTCTCCTGGTAGACTCAAAGGTTCTCCGTATACCAGATCAGCTGTAGAACAATCTAAGTCTCGCTTCCATGATGCTCTGAGTCCGAGTAAGACTAATGGAAGAGCTTCAGTCCATGTCATATCATTATGAGCCATAATCGCCGCTTTCATGGTACGATGAAAACGTTCAACCATGCCATTACTCTCAGGGTGATAGGCCGTTGTTCTCACCATATGGATACCGCAGAATTCTGCCAGTGAGTGAAATAATCGGGACTCAAACTGGCGACCTTGATCTGTTGTGATCCGTTCCGGACATCCGAAACGCGAAATCCACGTCGAAATGAAAGCTTTGGCTACGTTTTCAGCTGTGATGTCGTGTAAAGGTATTGCCTCAGGCCAACGGGTGTACCTGTCGATTGCAGTCAGGCAATATCTGTATCCATTTGATGATGGCAATGGTCCTACAATGTCCACATGTACATGTTTAAATCTCCCTGATGGCGTGTTAAAGGTGCTCAAGGGGGCTTTGGTATGTCTAGTTATTTTGGTTTGTTGACAGATGAGACAAGTCCTAGCCCATTCTCGACAATCTTTGCGCACGCTTGGCCATACAAAACGATCTGTAACCATTCTAATGGTAGCGTTAGGGTGCCGGAATGGACTGTGTGAATGGAGTCGAAGATTTGGCGACGAAATTCTTTTGTGATGAATGGACGTGGTCGTTTGCTAGACATATCACAATATAATTTGATATCGGAATTTGAAATCGGTACTTCTTCCAACAGGAGGCCAGTACCGCCTTTCAGCAATGTGTGCAATTCTTGATCGCTTTGTTGTGTTTTTGCAAGTGTTTGTAGGTCAACAGGTGCAGAAATGGCTTCAATGCGTGAAAGAGCGTCAGCAACAACATTGTCCTTTCCAGAAACATGTTTGATGTCCGTTGAAAATTGTGATATGAAGTCCAGCTGGCGTATCTGCCTTGGAGATGACTTCCTGTGGTCTTTCTGATTGAAAGCATACACCAGAGGTTTATGATCAGTGAAAATCGTAAATGTTTGCGCTTCCAACATGTGCCTGAAGTGTTTAACAGATTCGTAAACAGCAAGCAACTCACGATCATAGGCGCTGTAGCGTTTTTGTGTAGGACTTAACTTCCTGGAGAAGAATCCCAGAGGTTGCCAAGTATCATCGATCCATTGATGTAGTGCTCCTCCTATTGATGTATCAGAGGCGTCTGTCATTAAACCTAAGTGTGCGTTGGCGATTGGATGAACCAAAAGAGTAGCTTCAGTTAAGCTTTTCTTGCAGTTGTCAAAAACTTGTAGCAGTTCTTCGGTCCAAGAGATAGGAGTTGAGTTTTTAACGTTAGGACCAGATATAAGATTATTGAGAGGCGCATGTAGTTGAGCAGCTTTATTCAAAAATCTTCTATAAAAGTTTATCATCCCAAGAAATCGTCGTAATTCACGGACTGTTTTAGGTGGGGGATACGACAATATGGTAGTGATCTTGGAATCCAATGGTCGAGTACCTCTTGCGGAAACAGTATATCCCAAAAAATTAACTTCTGACTGACCAAATGTGCATTTGGATACATTAATTAACATACCGTATTCGTTTAGACGTTTGAAGAGTAAACGGAGATGCTTCTTGTGTTGCTCTTCATTTGCTGAAAATACTAATACGTCATCAATGTAAGCGAAACAGAAGTCCAGGTCTCGCAAGGCTTCATCCATGAAACGCTGGAACGTTTGGGCAGCGTTTCGTAGGCCAAATGTCATCAGTGGGAACTCAAAGAGTCCAAATGGAGTCGTAATTGCAGTTTTAGGTATGTCTTCTGCGTTCACCGGGATGAAGTGGTACGCCTTTACCATATCTATTACAGAAAATATCGTGGTACCCGCTAACTGCTGCGCGTAGTCCTGTATGTGGCGGACAGGATAGCGGTCTGGGATGGTACGGGAATTCAGTGCACGATAATCGCCGCAGGGTCTCCAAGCCTCGTTCTTCTTGGGGACCAAGTGCAGAGCTGAGGCCCATGGGCTGTCTGATCTACGAGCGACACCATCCTTCACCATGTTCTCAAATTCTGCCTTCGCGATTTTCAGTCTGTCTGGTGCCAGTCGACGAGGGCGACAAAATACAGGAGGGCCGGGGGTCGTCCGTATATAATGCACCGTTGAATGTTTCACGCTCTTGTGGGCTCGGGAGGGGTTGATTATATCAGGGTACTCTGCAAGCATATTATGGTAAATGCTAGTACCTATGACACATTTAATGCTCTGTATACTGCTTCTTGCTATTGTACAGTTAGCGGTGAGTGACGTCACGCCGTCGGTGAGACGATGGTTACGACAGTCGACCAAAAGATTGTAGTGTGCCAAGAAGTCAGAGCCAATAATTGGTTTACTCACGTCTGCCACGATGAAATTCCAGGTAAAATCCCTACGTAGCCCGAAATCCAAGTGAAGTGATGTTGTCCCATATGTGATGATAGAGGTGCCGTTCGCAGCAGTTAAATTATATCCAGTACTGTGCCTGCGCTGACGTACCAATTTGCGTGGATACACGCATACATCTGAACCAGTATCTATGAGATACTGAAGCTTGGTCACCCTATCAGTAAGGAACAAGCGGCCGGACGTGGATGAACAATCAGCCGCCGCTACTACTGATTGCGATGTGCGTTTCCCGCATTGTAGTTGCATGGTTTAACGCATTTACGTGCCTTATGTGCAAAATTATGATGATACCAACATATACCATTGTCCGGAGTGTACTTCCCACGGCTTCGACTGCGAGATTTGTGCGAATACCTTTTGCTGGCTGATCGATTTCGTGATGCACGTCTGTGAGCTTGGGGTGCGACTGACAAAGCTGCGACCTGTTGAGTGAGCTGCTGTACGTTCTGTCGTAACTCGTCGATAGCGTTGTCTGTGTAAAATGGATTGTTATTCCGTGCGGCTACACTGTTCACATTTGGGTAGAATACTGAAACTTCGCATACCTTATCTGCCAGCTCGGCAATGTTCTCTAGACTACTACCGTCTTGAGTGGCAATAATGGCCTGCACATGTTGCGGTAGTCTGTTGGACCACAATGTTCTGATAAATTCGTCGGGAACAGCTGCCCCAGCCAATCTTCGCAAATGTCTTAAAAATTGTGAGGGTTTGCGGTCACCCATTTCCTCGTTACTCAACAATTGGCGCACTTGGTGTTCGCGCGACACTGAAAGTCTTTTGACTAATTCCCTTTTTAGGGTGTGGTACGGTTGTTGCTCGGGTGGGTGTCTTATGATGTCCTGGACCTCCAATATGTATTTGTGGTCCAATTGGGCCACTACGGTGTGATACTTGGTAATATCTCGCGTCGTACCTGCCATAGCGAACTGTGATTCGATTTGCAAAAACCACATTTCTGGATTATCCGGCCAAAAGTCCGGTAAACGAAGTCCGAGTCGGTTAACTTCTAGCTGGTCATCCTTGGAACTCGCTGCTTTGGTGGGAGAATCTTCCGGCATTTTTAGTTTCCAATCACGTCGGGGTCACCAATATGGGTTTTGCAGTATCACAGTTGATATTTAAACACACTTTCAATTAAAGTCGAATGCACGAGTTAAAATGTTGTAATTCTTTATTTACATTCAGTTATATTATATTACCCTACATACAAAATTAAATTTCTATCAATACAATCATTACTCAGTAACTGAACGAACTATTCGCCGCGCAATTCGAATTAACCAATAAGCGGCGAGTTGCCGCTAGCCGAGTAGGGTGACCATCCTATGTCGGGACGAAACGTTGTAGGGTGACGATGTGTTCTGTAGGCTGTGTTCCCACAATGGAATATTATTGTAACTCATTTTAAATACCTTGTAGGCTGGTACATTTTCTTTGGCCGACATAGTGACGGCGACTGAGGCAGCTGTAAACAAACTCGGTTTTCTCAGTCGTCGTCACTCTTGGACCTCCTCTTGCTTATCATCAGGCAAGACGAGGTCAAATGTGTCACAATAAAAATAAAAATGTAAAAAAAAATTAAAGTTTTCTACGTTGTTTTGTGTGAAGTCTTATTAAACCTTTAAACATATTTTTTTGGACATTCGGACATTCTGTTCTGGTAAGTTATTTAAGTTGCAATGATGTTGCCTTTTAGATTGCCGTGCTAGGGGGGCTGGTTTGATATCCTGCCGCAGTCAATCGATTCGCTCATCTATCCAATTTATTTTTATTTTTTTATTGTGACTCGACATATGACAGCACCCCGCTTGATGTTAAGTCAAAGTGTGGTCCATGAATGAATGTCTCTGCTACTACAATTCAATAACTGTGAGTAGCAATCACATCCTCTATGCCGGCCTAGATGGAACCGGCAACTTACAAGCTTATCCCGAAACGTGACCAAATCACTTCATGGTCTGTATACTTGTAAGTGGTGGTACTACCCCGGATCGGTAGACTGGGTACCACTGCCTACCACTCTTTAAATTTCCATTACGAATCTCTACAGTAATACTAGGATCGGAATATGACTATTCAGTCACGTTCTTTGTAAACATACTATTTTGGTATTTTCTTAGATTTTGCGCGAACATTGATTAATGAATTAAACAAATTTTATGCGGCTTACTATCGCGTTTATTTTGGTTTTGATTTTACAATTTTTTATTATTCCGACGTTTCGAGAGCTTTGCAGCCATCGTGGTCACGGAGAGACTGGCTGCAAAGCTCTCGAAACGTCGGAATAATAAAAAATTGTAAAATCAAAACCAAAATAAACGTGATAGTAAGCCGCATAAAATTTGTTTAATTCAACATACTATTTTGTTCATTTATTTACAGAATGTGAAAAAATAATTAACACTACAACACCGCCTCTTAATCAGCACATATTAGGAGGAGAGGAAGCATCTGTTGGGGAATTCCCTCATATGGTATTGCACTTCATTTGTCTATTTTTTTAATTTTTATTGTGACACGTCATCTGACCTTGACCTGCCTGATGATAAGCAAAAAGAGGTCCAAGAATGACGACGACTGAGAGAACCGTGTTTGTATACAGCTGCCTCAGTCGCCTTCACTATGCCGGCTAAAGGTGCTTCTTCACGCATCGCTTGAAGGATCCAAGGTCATAGGACAGCACTCTGCTTAAAGCTGAGTAGTGACTATAGTCAAAACGCAATACTGGTTTGTATCAATTTGTATGAGATTAATTCCGTGCAAGGCAACACTGAAGTCTGCGACCCCGCCTTACGGCTTTACACGGATTTTCTTAAACTTTGCGCGAACATTGAATAATGAAAAAATCAAATTTATTATTCGAAACGTCGGAATAAGAAAATTAAATTGTAAAATCAAAACCAAAATAAACGCGATAGTAAGTAAATTTGTTTAACGCACTATCTTTGTTTTAAATAATCCTAATTTTATTTGTAGGTTGCTTTAGGATTCAATAAAGAGGGCAGTTTGGAGTTCAATTGTGGTGGATCATTGCTGTCAGATTTATTTGTCATAACAGCGGCACACTGTGTTGAGAATATAGATCAGTTAGTATGAATTTACATGCATGCTTTTATTGTGGCTAGCGATGGGCGACTCGAGTTAAATAACTCGGTTAACCAGGGTTACTACTACAACCCGTCGACTCGAGTTTATTTTATTGTAACTCGGGTTGATTCGGTTGGTAAACAAAATAGCGCACGTACGTCGTCGTTGTACGCACGGGTCACGGGTTCACGACTAATCACGACCCGTTTCATCACTAATTGTGGCTTACATTTAAACAGCACCTGATGTTAAGCTGGACTGCGATCTATAAATGGAGGGGACTGCTACTACAGTTAAATAACTGCCAGTAGCAGTCTCATCCACTATGCTGGCATAGTTCGACCTGGCAACTTACAAGGTGATCCTGAAACGTGACTTAGTCACATCACAGTCTGTGTACTTGTTAGTGGTGGTACTACCCCAGATTGGCAGACTGATTATTACTTGATCAAATGATGCTGTTTAAAAAGCAGTGACTGCATGAAGAGAATGTATAAAAAAAATTGTGAATGAGAAGGAAGCGTGAGAGTTGTGACAGGATCGTGAAAAGTAGCGCTTTGTTAAGAGGCCTATTCCCGTGGGAATTAAGGCATGAAATGAATTATTTTTAATTGATACTCTACATCTGACCTTGACCCGCTTAATGGTAAGCAAAGGAAAATCCTAGAGCGTCAAAACCGTTCCAGATTACGATTACCTTAGTCGCCGTCACTATGCCGGCCGGATGATGATGATGATGGTTTTATAACTACAAATTCAAATTTACATGTAATTCAATCAATAAATCAAATTGACACGCCTTTTTTCCACAGGGATAGGCAGAGACAATGAGCGCCACTTGCCACGATCCTGGCACAACTCCCTCGCTTCCTTCACATTCACAATTAATTTTACATGTAATTGACTTTGTTATTTTGATAAGGATAGAACCAGAAGTTGTGCGTCTTGGTGTTGTTGCTCGCGGTGAAAACAAATGGAACGCAGAGACTGACTTTAGGATAGCGCAGATTATCAAACACCCCGATTATACACCAAAAGAGAAATATAATGATGTCGCTTTAATCAGGTAATGGTTTCATTCTTTATTACTTTTCCATGTCTAATTTATAAATCTGATGTGGCATCGGAGACATCCTCAAGAAAGCTAGGTTGCCTAGTATCCATAACCACAGAGCCTGTGTGAAGAGAATTGTGGATGTGAAGGAAGCGAGGGAGTTGTGTCAGGATCGTGGCAAGTGGGATTTTTTTATCTTTAAATAAAGGCGACTAGGCGAAGTAAATGCCTAGTGCCCATAACCATAGAGCTTGTATGAAGAGAATTGTGAATGTGAAGGAAGCGAGAGAGTTGTGTCAAGATCGTGGCAAGTAGCGCTCCATTGTCTCTGCCTATCCCTGTGGGAAAAAGGCGTGAAAAATTTGATTGATTATTTTAAGCTATTTTATTTGTTGAAGGCTTTGCAGCTAACGTTGTCGTGTGAGTCTTCTATTTCACTACAGATAGACCACAGTTGTCTTTAATTGTTTAAAAGGACATCAGTCATTTTGTATGGGGACTTGGGCTTTATTGTATTAACAGTTGCATATACATTTTAAATTAGTTTGATGTACCAAGATTACAATGTAATTGGAATATATCCTTTATTTTGCATAGTTTAGGTGTGCAAAATGATCAAACTATAATGTTGACAGTTCAAAGCAGAACAAATATGGCGTTGTTTGACAGATGATACAAAATCCCTATCTTATTTTCCAAATAACTCAATTTCACAGCAATTAAAAGCAAAACTGTTATTAGTTTTAACAATACAAGTATTGAAACTACCATTTATATTTTTTTCATCTTCGGACATTACAAAAGTGGTACATAGAAGCCCAAAATGAATGATGTCCTTTATTTATTATTACAGATTAAGTAAACCGTATGAATACACAACAAATTCACATCCAATATGCCTCTTCACTGGCCAAGAGGAACCAGATATACCACTGACAATAACAGGATGGGGTGACACCAATCCCAAATGTAAGATTTTAATTTTAAAATAATTAATAAAAAAAAGAAGTTATTTGCTATCTAATGTGTTAGTAGGCAGACAGTTTGTGGGTTTTTAACTAGTCTGCCAGTCTGGGGTAGTACCACTACTTTCAAGTGTGCAAACCGTGAAGATACTTAGTCGCGTTGCCGGTTAGAACTAGGCCGGCATGTAAATACTACTAAAAGATAACGACAGGCGTGGCGTAGCGGTGTGCTACCAGTCCGTTACGCGGCGTGTTCCTGGTTCAATTCCCGGTCGGAGCAATATTTATTCCATAGGTTTTATTACAAATATAACCTATTAAATTTATTAATTATTATTAATTAAATTTATTATTATTAAATTTATTACAAATTTAATAGTAAGATTAAATTTATAAATATTTGTTAAAACAAAAGAGGCAGGTATTTGCCCCGGGTCTGTTTGTCAAACAGTGGTAAGCAGCGGTGCCCAGTCTGCCGATCTGGGGTAGTACACTACTTACAAGCAGTGGCGTGCGGTGGCTTTAGAGACAGGGTAGGCAAAAAAGACATCCTATTTTGTTCTATACTAAATATAAACCTTATATTATAGTATAATATAATAGTATTCTGTGAATTTTACAATATACATTTGCGGATGCTCAAATCGTTTTCGAAAAATCTTTTATACATAATTAAAACTATATTAAATATATATTCATACCAAGTAACATCTGCACAAGATAACCCTCAATAAAGACTTCATTATAAATGATATTACAAAATACAAATAATAACCTAATTAATTTATAACATAACCTTCGTATCTTTTATTCACATGTAAAAACATTTTTTAAATTTCTTTTTTTACCAAATAAAATCCTAAACAATTCATTAATTCCAATATTATACTCTACTATTTAACTTATAAACTCAAGCAAACAATAAATACACAAACTTCTGTCAAAACAAAAAAAGAAATTGCAGAACGAAATAATAAAAACACCAATCGGTATAACACAACCAATTGCATATAAAACAAGCAAAAAAAGAACAAATAAAATAAGAAGCCATTCAATTTGGTATCGTTATACTGGAGACCGAATCTCAAATTCACGCACACATGGTCGGTCTGTTCTATACGATTGACAACACCAACGTCACACTAAGACAAGAAATTGCGTTAGTGTGCGTGGATTTGAGACCTTTTTAATTCGGTCTAACAAAAACTGGACGTTGAATATTTAATAAGCGCCTTATTATTGTGTGTTATCAGGGGAACCTTTGCGCGTCGTAATGGATTTTATATTCAGGCGCTTATTATTTTTGCAATTAAATATTGATTGATATATTGAATTTATACTATTTATGTATTATTTAGTAACAAAATAAATAAATAAATAATACAGTTTTATCCGAGTAGGCAGAGTCTTTATGACTATTTAGACCGCACGCCACTGCTTACAAGTATACAGTCCGTGAAGTGAATTAGTCGCGTTTCGGGGTCAACATCTAAGTTGCCGGTTTCAACTAGGCCGGCATAGTGGATGTGACTACTACTCACAGTAATTGAACTCGCCTTTATTCATGGACCGCTTTCGAGCCTAACATCAGGCGGGTACTTTCATATGTCGAGTAACAATAAAAATAAATTTAAAAAGTTTTTAAACCCTGGTTCCGGTACCGAAACAATTTATCTGATGCTTTAAACAATGTCCCAGGAGGGCGTTTTCCGCGTTTAAGAAAGCTGGGTAGCCTAGTGCTCATAACTATGGAGCTTGTATGAAGAGAATTGTGGATGTGAAGGAAGCGAGGGAGTTGTGTTAAGATCATGGCAAGTGGTGCTCATTGTCTCTGCCTATCCCTGCGGAAACGGCGTGACAATTTAATTGATTTAATTTTAATAAGCTTGTAATTCTTGTAGCGTATAACAGCAGAAGCAGAATGTTGCTGAAAGCAAATGTAACATTGTACTCACGTACGGAATGTTTGAAATCATATACAGCTGATAAGAGACTACCTCGTGGTATCACCTCACTGCAACTGTGTGCTGGGGATCGGCAAGGCAACAGGGATACATGCCAGGTAATGGAAAGAATTGCCTAGTAAGCTATGAGTATTTTTTTTAAATTAAGACTCGGCATCTGGAATCATACTGCGCAACTTCGGTGGCATTGACTTATTCATCAGGCGACCGTGGTGTAGTGGCAGTGCAATGGTTATGCAAACCGAGAGCACGAGTTCGAAACCACCCACCGGTACTAATGTATCTTTGATATATGTACTTTGGTCGTCCTGTTTCTATGATACAAAAACTTTAGTAGCTTAGTATAGAAATGCAAAATAAAATATAGAATAACATGAGAATTCATTCGGACAATGAGTTTCGATGAGCTTGAACTGTTAATTAATATGAACATCGATTCTTAGTGTGTTGCACGGCAGTGGCGTAACGTGGGAATAAGCCGCCCGGGACGAAAAAAAATTTGCCGCCCCCTTATTTAGGAATTTCAATCATAGGTACAACAAATATATGAATTTTAGTTTTTTTTAATTTTTCCGCCCCCGCCACGCTACGCCGCTGTTGCGCGGTCGCATTTTTAATATTTTAAGCTCATTAATGGAGTTCCACTGTCAAAACGAAGCCCATTGTCATTGAGTTACGCGGTCGGCCTGCTCACCTCGACTTGCATGGTGGTAATCAATGATAATGTCCAAAAATGCCGACGACTGAAAAAACCGATCAGTTCACGGTTGCTTCAGTCGCCGTCACAATGCCGGACAAAAAAATGAAATTATTGTATTGTCATTGGTTTGTTTAGACCTCTAGAAGTGGTTGAAAATTAATTTGAAAGACTCCGTTACATAGTTACATACATAGTCAAGGTAATAAATGCGAGATAATAAACCGAGAGCACGAGTTCGAAACCACCACCGGTACCAATGTATCTTTGATATATGTACTTTGGTTTTCCTGTTTCTATGATCAAAGCACTTTAGTAGTTTAGTATAGAAATGTATATATAAAAAAATATATACATATATAAAATAAAAAAAAGTTTTTCTTATTCCGCAGGGTGACTCTGGTGGACCACTACAAGGATTCACCGGACAGGACGGCCAATATAGATTGATTGGCATAACATCAACGGGACGAGCCTGTGGCGTCTTTCCAGGAATCTATACGAGGGTCTCTCAGTATCTGGACTGGATTGAGCGTATTGTGTGGTCGTAATGACAAGCATAGTGACGGCGACTGAGGCAAACGTAAGATAAGATGGTTTTTCAGTCGTCAGTGCTCGTAGACCTCCCCTTGCTTACCATCAGGCTAGCCGAGATCTAATGTTGCCTCTCAAAATATTTTATCAATACATATGTATGCGATCAAATTTTCATTTTTTTCCTCCTTTTTCCATCTTCCTTTTTCTACGTCTATGATTTACTTTATATTTAGATTCTAAATAAAGTACCTACTTCAAAATATATATAAATGAATACTCTGATCTTAAGATATCAGCGATACTGGCGATTACAAAATCTATAGACAAAACATAGGCATACCTTCAAATTCTCGACTAAATTCATTGGCTGCAAAGTCTGATGCATTATGTGCAAGGTCTGCTGCATTATGTGCAAAGTCTGATGCATTATGTGCAGTTTGGTGCATTATGTGCAAAGTCTGCTGCATTATGAGCGAAGTGTGATGCATTATGTGCAAAGTCTGCTGCATTATGTGCAAAGTATGATGCATTGTGTGAAAATTTTGCTGCGTTATGTGCAAAGTCTGATACATTATGTGTAAAGTCTGATGTAAAGAACATGGCGGTAGGCCCAAGCTGAGATGAGGGAGACTCCTACTATAGTTAGTGGCGAAAGATCGCAGTGTCGTCAGTCATAGAAAAATAGAGATGTATCTTTGCCTATGGGACAGTTGTATGAAATTTTACCAGAAATATAAAAGAAATAAAATCCAAAAACATACCACTAATACTACACGTCAAAGTTTACAGTCTATTAAAATTGGAGACGTCTAGGTATAAAATTGTTTGTTTAAAACATTATTTAAAAAACATCGATTTTTAGGGGTTTTCTGCATTTTGTAAAAAAACAAAAAAACTAATTTGAACCTAACAAGTCTCATTTTGTAGATATTTTTATTATCTACAAGTTCCTTTCGAAATATTTTTATCTAAATAGTCAAGGAAAAATTATAATTGCGAAAAACTATGTTTTCCCGACTTTAGCAGCGAATAAAAAAAAATCTGCAATAGTTCAGCTGTTGGATTTTAGGTTCATTATTAATACGTCCGGAGACGAACCTAAATCCGTCAAAATATCTCGGTTCGCATTTTTTTTTGAGCAAACTCTCTTTTTCCCGGTGTAAATATTAAACTGAATTCTAGGCTGTATGCGAATATAAAATGTACTCTGTGGCTGCATTGACTAAAATTTCTTTGCCTATAATTGAACAAAAAAAGTAACTGTCAAATGTCACGCGTTGTGTTTACGATTATTTCACGTGCAATTTTCTACTATTTTCCATAATAATGGATGAAATAGAAGGAGACGACGAGAAAATGCTATCTGGTCCAATTGAAAATGCCTGGTCAATGAAAGTTCCAAAGTTTACACCCGAAGATAACCCACATGGACTGTTGGAGGAAAGTAAATTTGCTACTTTATTTCCCAAATATCGCGAGCAGTATTTAAAAGAATGTTGGCCTTTAGTGCAAAAAGTGTTAAAAGACCACAATATAATTGCTGAATTAGATCTAATTGAAGGGAGTTTGGTTGTGAAAACCACGAGAAAGACGTGGGATCCTTATATTATTATAAAGGCTAGAGATATGATGAAACTGCTGTCCAGGAGCGTACCGTTTGAACAAGCTGTCAGAGTACTTGACGACGATATTGGCTGCGATATTATTAAAATAAACTCATTTGTTCGTAAGCAAGAAACCTTCATAAAACGAAGACAACGTTTAATCGGCCCTAATGGAGTAACTTTAAAATCAATAGAGCTGCTAACAGAATGCTATGTGTTGGTGCAAGGTAATACAGTATCAGCAGTAGGTCCATACAAAGGGCTTGTTCAAATGAGAAGGATTGTTGAAGACACAATGAAGAACATACATCCCATGTACAATATTAAAACTTTGATGATAAAGAAGGAATTAATGAAAGATCCCAAGCTCAAAAATGAGAATTGGGATAGATTTTTACCTAAATTCAAAAGTAAAAATGTACCAAGAAAGGTATCAAAGAAAAAGGACAAGAAACCTTATACTCCATTCCCACCTCCTCAGCCAGAGAGTAAGATAGATAAGGAATTAGCAACAGGAGAATATTTCCTCAAGTCTGATCAAAAGAGGGCTAAACAGAGACATGAGAAAGAAGAAAAACAAGCATTAGCAAAGAAATCTAAAGATGAACAAAGACAGAAGGCATATATCCCACCAGAAGAGAAAACTGCAGAACCATTGACTTCTGAATCTAAATTAGACATTTCTAAATTAAAAGCAAAAATGAAGAAGTACTCTAAGGAACATAAAGCTTTGAAAAATAAAACTAACTAATATTTGTAATATAATTTATTTTAAATAAATCGTATGTTATATACCATATAAAATTTTATTTAGTCTATATTGTACCAAAGATCTTTTTTATTTACTTTTTATCATGACTACATATGGCAGCACCCAGCTTGATGTTAAGCTGGAGTGCAGTCCATGAATGGATGTCACTGCTACTACAATTCAATAACTGTAAGTAGCAGTCATATCCACTATGCCGGCCTAGTTGGAACGGGCAACTTACAAGGTGATCCCTAAATGTGACTAAATCACTTCACAGTCTGTATACTTGTAAGTGGTGGTACTACCCTGGATCGGCAGATTGGTGGTATGGGTACCACTCTTAAAAATAAAACATATATAGTCAGCTCACATTTGCAGGTGGAAGCTGCCGTCATATTATACTACAATGAAAAACATTACTTTGTTGTAATTTTACCCCAGTGGGAAATGAGTGTGTCAATTTAATTAATTGATATCACATATTACAATCTCCTGTCAGTTTATAGGAGAGTTAAAATAAATAATTGGAACTATTAGAAGCATTTAAAAAAATACATATAACTAAAGATGTTTCTCATGATATATCATAAAATTATAATACTATCTATAATTTCCAATATAAGACAAGTAAACTGGGTTGCCAAGTGCATAAACGTAGAGCTTGTATTTAGAAGATTTTGGATGTGAGGGAAGCGAGGGAGTTTTGTCAGGATCATGGCAAGTGGCGCTTGTCTCTGCCTATCCCGTGGGAAAAAGGCCTGACAACATATTGCAATATCAACAATGATATACTTGTGTATTTAAATCATAATGTTAAAATCAACAAGATTTAAATAGATAATTAGGATGCTGGATAATGGAACTTTTTAGAACATAAAATAATAAGTCATTTTTCTAATTCTTTAATTACAATACTTAATTTTATTAAAACTACTTAGTTTTTAACAATTTCAAATCAGGTACTCTAACATTTTTCGTAATGAATTCTTTATTGGACATAAAGGGTTGCAAAATTTTTGGTACAGCTATTTTCCCTTTAGGACTTTGGTGTGTTTCTAATAATGCTATTAACATCCTTGGTACAGCACAAGCCGTTCCATTCAATGTATGCACAAAGTATTGCTTTCCTTCATGGTTATATTTTATGTTAAGTCTTCTTGATTGATAATCTGTGCAATTACTACAACTTGATATCTCTCCATACCTCTGTCTTCCTGGTAGCCATGCTTCTATGTCATATTTTCTGTAAAAACAATATACTTTTCTGTAGATTTGATTAATTTTCTTTGTGACTACATGTGATCTAGACCTGCATGATTGTAAGCATAATGGAAGTTCAAGAGTGCCAACGACTGAAAAAACAAGTCAGTTCACGGCTGTTACAGTCGCTGTCACTATGCCGGTCTAATGTAAAAGTAATAGGACTACTTGTACATTCTTATACTCCTAAATGTAAGATAACCTCTGTCTATAGTACATAATCTCATGTGAATGGATACGGTAAATAAGGCAGGCCCAGGAGGGTGATTTCCGACCAAATCGGAGACATCCTTAAGAAAGCTTGTATTAAGAAAATTGTGAATTTGAAGGAAGCGAGGGAGTTGTGTCAGGATCGTGGCAAGTGGCGCTCCATTGTCTCTTCCTATCCCTGTGGGGAAAAAGGCGTGACAATTTGATTAATGGACTGATATAGTACATAACATTAGTTCTTAGCTTTTCTTTTTAATATTTAATAATAAATTAGATTAAATATTGTGAGTGAGGGAAGGGAGGGAGTTGTTTCTGTATCGTGGCGCTACACTGTCTCTGCCTATCCCTACGGAAAAAAGGTGTGACAATTTGAGTGATTGAATGATGAAATGTATATGTATGCATTAATATATATGTGCTTGTTAGTATATAAATAACAAGTAGCATCTACATGGTATATTGTGATTATTTTGTCTTTTTTGAAATTAAATAATTATAAATCTTGACCTACCTGTAAGCAGGCGCCCCTAATTCATGCGGAGGCATATCTAGCACTCTCATATGAAGCCCTAGAGGTGTGAAAAGTTCTTCCTGCACATGTCTTATATATTCTAACATTTCCTCAGATTGATCTGGTGTTGTGACAACGAACATTTCGACTTTTGTAAATTGATGTACCCTGAAGTAAATAGATAATGTCAGGTAAAACATTGCTCCGGGTCTAGGTTTTTTTATTATTATTATTGAGACTCAACATATGACGTTTGATGTTACACCGAAGTGTGGTCCATGAATAAATATCACTGCTACTACAATTCAATAACTGTAGCAATCACATCCACTATGCCGCCCTAAAAGGAACCGGCAACATACAAGCTGATCCCGAAACGTGACCAGATCACTTCACGGTCTGTATACTTCTAAGTAGTGGTACTACCCCGATCGGCAGACTGGGTACCACTGCCTACCACTCTTTGATAACCAGACCCGAAGCAAATATCCATCTCTTTTTTTTATTAACAAATATTTGTAATATTTAATGTTATAAAATATTAAAAGCTTTGAAACAAATATTTGCTCCGATCGGAAATCGAACCCGGGACTTTACGCGCAACAAACCAATCGCTAAACCGTTCGTCCACGCCTGTCGTCTAAGTGTTTTAGAATGATAGGCTGACTATTGGCAGTCATTGGACAGGGTAGAAACAGTATGCTGACCCAGGGTACTACTTTTAAGTTCAGACTTGTAATAGGGTGGCATAGTGAATACACTACTTGGATCAAACTGTAGTAACAGTGAAATCCATTCATTCCTTCAGCGCTCCTGCATAACATCAGGACATGCAGAGAAATGACAAGCTGCAATACAAAAAATTAAGATACATCAAGTTATTAACCCTTTCAACACGACGCTCAACAACGCAGATCATACCCGCGTACGGCCCGCTATTATCGCTGGCACGCGTATTGGCGTGCGCCGATCGTAGGTAAAGATTTTATTTACGCCATAGATGGTAAACATTTTGTCAATTTACCATCTATGGTAAATTATATTTAAATAATTTTGGTTATAAATATAAGTTGTTTAATTTTTAATTTAATAATATTTTATTTTTTTTAAAAACAATTTGTGTAATTTAATACGTCATTACGGAATAATTCATTTTATGTGGGCGCAAAGAAAATCGACAACGAAAATAGCAAAAACTTCAATTTTATCTTTACATATATATCCCCCGGCGAGTCGTTTGAATTCAAAATGTAATGCCGCCAACTCGCCTTGTGAGTCCATTGTGAAATGTTTGCGGCACCCGAGGTAACTTCATGAAAATCGTAGTGGCATTGAACTTGATGTCGGGATGATTTAAGTCACTACCACAGGAAACCCCCAAAGGATATAATACCGTGACGGTATACTAATATACATTAAAATGCATAAATACAAAGTCATTATTATTCAATAATAACAATACAAAGTCATTATTATTCAATAATAACGACTTTGTATAAGATCCCTGGCAAAAAAATATATCATCTCCAAACAAATTCGGACATGTTATGATTTATCTGCCATTATATTTATAATGCGACCGATATTTATGAGGAACATAAATTTTAATTATATTATTTCATTATCATGTTCAGACAAAATGTTGTCAATTTCTGATTTACGTTTGCCGTATGTGGATAAAAAAGATCATATTTTTAAATATCGTGATTTACAAAACGAAGGCTAGTATATTATTAAGAACATTGTATATAAGCTTGTATAGAAAGGACATTATCAACAAAACTTTTTTCGCGAAGATATCGTCATTTTAGTTCACACGCCAATTGGCGTGCGCCGTACGGTAAATAGGAAAAAATTTACGCCAATTGGCGTGCGCCGTACGGAAAGGGTTAATATGAAAGAAAAATCAATGAAATGCATAAATACTGCCTACTATACAATTTAGAACACATTAAGTTACTTTAGATGTTTATAAGTTATGTTTTTTTAACAATATGATGACCATGGTGTAGTGGCAGTGCAATGGTCATACAAACCGAGAGTTCGAGACCATTCACCAGTACCAATGTATGTTTGATATAATATGTACTTTGGTTGTCCTGTTTCTATGATACAAGCACATAGTAGTATTGAAATGTAATAAAATATATACAGATTTTTTAAGAATAAATAATTTATTAAATTCCTTGCAAGCTGTATAAAATTATTATTGGAATTATAATGTCATATTCCTTGTACAATTACAAGGAACTTGGAATGTGTTTATTGATTCCAACTATGGCAACTGCCAGTGGCGTAGCGTGGAAGTCAGCCGCCCAAGGCGGAAATAAATTTGCTGCCCCCTTATTTAGGAATTTCAATCATAGGTACAAGAAAAATATGAATTTCAGGTTCTAATTTTAACGATTTATTTTAGTTGTTTTTAAAATTTGCCGCCCCCGCCGCGCTACGTCACTGGCAACTGCTATAGTTCCAATAAGGCAACTGTTACCTGTAGTAGCAGTTGCCTTCATTAATAGACTGCACTCTAGCCTAACATTAGGTGAGGTGCTGTCATATTTCAAGCTACAATAAAAAAATACAAACCTATAAATACCTCTTTCTTCTAATAAATTGGAAGTTTCAGCTCTGTAACATCGGCTAACTGCTGCTAATTTTATTGGTAACGAATTTAAATCATGAACGGAATTCATCAAGAGTCCAGCTAAAGACATCTCAGCTGTACCAGACAAACATAGATCAGCCCCATGATGTACTGGATCTAAGGAGTATATCTGTAAAAATATATTATGTTATTATTAATTATGATACAAACTAGGTGACCATAGTACATATATAATCAGGGCTACACTGATTCGAGCCAGATTGAACCATTTTGAACCAGGAGTTTTTAGATTTGAGGAAGTTGTGTCAGAATCATTACAAGTGGCACTCCTTTGTCTCTGCCTAACCCTGTGGGAAAAATGTGTGAGATTAAGATTGATTGAGTTTTTGGTTTGAGTCACTACCATTGAATCAGCTCGCACAATAAACATCAATTGCTATTGTCATACAAACCTGAGTCCTATTATTGTTAACAGTCATTCCGCAGCTTTCTAAAACATTACTTGGCAATATATCCGGTACAGAAACTAGTTTAAAATTCTTTGTAAGCAGAACACTTACTGCATACTTAATCAAGGCTTCTTCTAACTCAGCCAATTCACCCATAAAATAATAACTTTTATGATCACATGTATAGCCCAATTTATCAGTTCTCATTATATTTAATAATCTTGTTATTTCACTGAATTCTAAAGCTTTGTGGTTGCCAAAATCTCTCTTTTCATTTATCATTTTAATTGTATGTGGCTCATTATCATAGTTTTGTACAGTAGGATGAGTTCTATTAGGTAATTTTAATAATTCTTTGTGCAATAGTTCTCTGGTATCATTATATGATTCATGGGTTTTCGATGCTGTTAAAGTATTATAAGCATCTAAAACCTTGGCTATATCACCAGCACCTTTTCTCTTAGTTATATTTTGTGTTATTTCCGATATATTATTAGTATTGCAATAGTAGTCAATATCTAATTCTGGAAGCGACACCGAGTAGAATCTACGAACATAAAATCTGGATAATTGTGACAGAATATTTACAGACTTAGTTGTGATCATTTTTCAAAGCCAATTAATGTGAAAACCCTGGAAATAGGAACAATACCTTTACCAACTACCTCCAAACTTTGCTTTTGCAGGTTTGTTTATCAAAAACCATAAATTATTTGACAGTTTTCAGTCATGTCAGTCAATGTTGTTGAACTCAACGATTAACTCATCAGTCTTGTTTCTTTGGCTAAAAATCAAACTAAAAAATATAAATGTCATAAAATTTCGCGCCATTTACCAACTTTTCGTGGTAAAGTTCTCCAACTGAGTTTTACAATTTTACATTCAATTTCTAGTGTTTATTATACAACATGCCTATTTCGGTCAAAAAGAAAGACTTAAGTGAAAGTCCGAAGGCTTCTAACAATGAAATCATTGAAGAAAAAGAGAACGAGAACGTAAATTGTGATATCTTGTCCCCACAAAGGTAAGTTTTATTATGAGGTTAACACTAAAGAAAGTTTATATATGTTGTATAAGATTTCTTAAAGTACAACTATTCATTTTCAGAATACTACGAAGATCAAATCGAAATGGAACTCCAGTGCATAAGAGACAAAGAAGCCCAAACTCGAGTTATGAGAGTATACCAGTTAATGTAAGAATAATTACAGTATTATTTTACCAATCTCCCTACTTTTTTTTGCTGGGAGTGTATTCCAGTAGTTTCTAAAGTGTAAAAGTAGGCTTAAGGCCTTTGCAACATGTCATTGCTCACACTCACTGCCCTCACTTTGCCCTTTAACTGGTATTGTAAGACTCTACCAATGCCACCTTCAACATTTGGTCAGGAAATATACCTACTGTGGGAACTTAGGAGGCCAAGATTCTTTTAAAGTTGGTACAAGGTTTTTGCTGGTGTTTCTTGCACCAACTTCTATTGTTTAAAGGTGTCTTTTGTGCCCATTTCTTGTTATCTGGTTGTGAGATCATAATACAAATTTGACTTTATGTGCTTTGGAATGTTTGTGTCCCATGAATTGGTGAGTTGAATGGGACTTACCATGTTCAACTCTGCAGTTTCAACTAGGCCACATTCCTTAGACCTTCTTGCCCTTACCCAAGCCCAATTTCCAATATTAAAATTATAATTACAGAAAAAGCTTAAAGTTGAAGACAAAGAAATTGATACAGAAGAAAATAATAACCCTGAATCTGATGAAGAAGATATTGCTGAGGACATTAAAAAAGAAACTACACAAGAAAAGTTACCTAAAGAAGAGAGTGACAATAACAACAAAGTAGATTCAATCCTAAATAATGACAATTTAGTAAAATGTATTGATACAAATATGAATAAAATTGAACAAGTAATTAATGAAGAAGATGCTTCAAAAACTAAAGAAATAAAGGACAAACAAACTAAAGCCAATGATAAATGCAAAAGTTGTAGACAATTTCTAAATAATTCCAGCTTGATATTTTATCAAGGACACCCACAAGATGCTGTGGAAGAGTTTGTTGCCTTAACTAATGACAAATTGGTGTTAGCCTCAGGTATATTTATTAAAAGTTATATATTAAATCCAAGCGATGCGTAAAGCACCTTTGGCCGGCATAGTGACAGCAGCTGTGGCAGCCGTGAATCGTTTTTTTCAGTCGTCGGCACTCTTGAAGTCCACAGGTCAAGGTTTGATGAAGAAAAAAATGTACTTATTCGGTACTTAGTTTCCCTAAGGTATTTTTAGTTTATAAACAAATTAATTCATATTTCTCTAACAATTACAGGTGACGATGGTGACATTACAGAGCGACCACAAACAAACATAACTGGATTTTCCATATTTGATAGGGAAGGCCATCTATGTGCAATTGATAGTGGACTTATAGAAAATGATGTCAGGCTTTATATGTCTGGTTACCTAAAATCTATATGTTGTGACAATCCTGATATTGATGAGGATTCCGTTCCTGTGAAGGATGTTGGTCCTATTGTTGAATGGTATGTGTTTATCAGTCCTGTGTTGAAGTGCTTATTATATTGTGTAACAAAGGTAACATTCTATCATATAAGTTTCTATGGTATTTTAATTATTTGTAAAGTTTCTATATCTTGAATATTGTGGATGATTTTATAAATCATCCACAATATTGAGTATAGATGAAGATGGAGTACAATAAATAAAATAATCTCAAATGTAAGAAGAAACTAATCACATGCAATTTTCAGGTTTATACATGGCTTTGATGGTGGCATGAAAAATTGTATAACATTATCCACTGAATTTGGAGAATATAACTTAATGAAACCTAATGAAGACTATACACCTCTGATGAACAATATATATGAAAAGATTTGTATTAGTAAGGTTGTTGTGGAGTATTTGGAAGAAAATTACTATTTGCAGCCAACTTATGAAGATTTATTGGAAGTTATTAGAGAAGCCACTATACCTGAGCTTGAAGATGTAAAACTGACAGAAGAAATGCTGCATAAGCATGCTGAATTCATTTGTGATCAGGTAGAAAGTTTAGAGGTTGAAGATGATGATGAACCATTAGTCACATTACCATGTATCAGAGAATTAATAAAATTAATGGGCATTAAATTTGTTAAGAATAGAACTCGAACAAAAATAAACTACAAAAAGATTGATAAGAAATCATGGACCAAAGCGACAACCACACCTTTAGTTAGGAAAACATTTGAAAACTTTTTCACTGACCAACTCGACAAAGCTGACAAAGATTTAGTACTGAGAAGGAAAAGATGTGGAATTTGTGAAGCCTGTCAGTTACCTGATTGTGGCGAATGTAATGCTTGCCGTGCTATGGCCAAATTTGGAGGACATGGTCGCACTAAGAAAGCATGTATTCGTCGTAATTGTGCTCATATGTCTGTGGATCAAAATGAAGACTCAGAACCAGAGGATGATGAAGAATATAGAGAAATGATGGAAAAGAAAGAACAAGATAAATTAGATGATGCTGTACCAGTAAAATTAACTGTAGCATGTTCTAGAAAAATCACATGGATGGGAGATGCTGTCAAATCTGATATTAGTAAAATCTATTATGAGAAAGTTGAAGTTGATGGGATTGAATATTCAAATGGAGATTATGTTATTGTTGAAACATCTCTTCCTAACATTCCTGCCTTAGTAGCGAGAATTATTTACATGTGGAAGGATAAAACAAATAGTTCGGGCTACTTCCATGGAGAGGTATTCATTAGAGCTTCCGACACAATTCTAGGCGAAGTTGGTGACGCAAGAGAAGTATATTTAGCTGATAGATGTTGTCATGGTGCTCCACTTACGTCTATTTTGAGGAAAGCTCATGTTGAAAAGAAAGTAACTCCTAAAGACTGGTTCCGTTTGGGAGGAAAAGAAGTTGAAGGTGACCATTTAGGAGATGATGGAAAAACATACTTTTATAAAAATTACTATGATAGATTTTTAGCACGTTTTGAAGATTTGCCTGAAGATCCTATATGCCCAAATGATCTTAGGAAACATAGGTTCTGTCCATCATGTGAACGTAAAACTAAACGCGATTCCAAGAATATACCTAAAGTGATCACGAAACTAGATGTAAAATCTGATTTAGTAACTGAATCTAACAGAACTGAATGGACAGCAGTAAAATGGAGAGACTTTGAGTACCAGAAAGGCTCTGGAGTGTTCCTAAAACCTGGTACATTTAAATTTAAATCAATGCTACCTCCCGCTCCTAAATCTAAACTGGAGAAAGTTGATGAGAGTATTTACACAGAATATTACAGAAAAAGCGAATCTAATTTACGAGGTTCCAATGTTGATACAGGAGAACCTTTCTGCATTGGTTACATTGCTGCTGTAACTGCTAAAGGCGACGGTCCACTAATCAGTCCACAAGACATTTATTTGAAAGTTAACATTCTATATAGACCAGAAAATACAATGAGTAGATTTCCACAATATGAGGATCTCAATCTGCTGTACTGGAGCGACGAGATTAGAGAGATACCATTCTCAGCTGTGACAGGATCATGTAATTTATATTATGAGAAGAACATTCCTGGACCAGAATCAGTACATGAATGGCTAGAACGAGATCCATGTCGATTTTATTTCAAAGAGGCCTATGATAAAGCAACTGGGAAGGTTATCAATGTTCCAAACGATGCAATGAGAGTTGGTAGGTCTGATAAATTTAAAGACAAGGGTAAGGGTAAAGGAAAAGGTAAAAGTACAACCGCGAAAAATAGTGCAGTTGAGGATGTGAAAGTTAGACCACTTCGAACTCTGGACGTCTTTGCTGGCTGTGGTGGTTTGTCATATGGGTTACATCAATCAGGGATAGCTGAATGTAAATGGGCTATAGAGAATTTGGAAGCTGCAGCACATGCATATGCATTGAATAACAAAAGTTGTACTGTTTTTAAGGAAGATTGTAATGCATTATTGCGGGAAGTACTCAATGGTGCGACGCGTACTAAAGGAGGTCTAATGCTACCAATGCAAGGAGAAGTAGAGTTATTATGCGGTGGACCACCCTGCCAAGGTTTCTCGGGAATGAACAGATTCAATTCAAGAGAATATTCTAACTTTAAAAACTCTTTAGTTGCATCTTATCTGTCATACTGTGACTATTACAGACCGAAATATTTCATTCTCGAAAACGTTAGAAATTTCGTTGCGTTCAAAAAGGGTATGGTGTTAAAATTGACACTCCGAACGCTTTTAGATATGGGCTATCAATGCACTTTTGGTATTTTGCAAGCGGGTAACTATGGGGTTCCCCAAACTCGGAGGCGTCTTATAATATTGGCTGCGGCGCCTGGTTTTAAATTGCCCTTGTACCCAGAGCCTACGCATGTGTTTAGTAGACGCGCTTGTTCTCTCACGGCTACAATAGACGGCAAGAGGTTCGTTACGAACATTCAATGGGACGACTCGGCACCTCGAAGAACTTGCACAATTAGCGATGCAATGAGTGACTTGCCAGAGATAGCGAACGGTGCTAATAAGATTGAGATGGACTATGGGTCTATGCCAAAGAGCCACTTCCAAAGACTTGTGAGGGGCACAGATGAGAACGCCAGGTTGAGGGATCATATTTGTAAGAACATGGCGCCTTTGATTCAAGCAAGAATGCGCCGTATTCCAACTGTACCAGGCTCAGATTGGCGTGATTTGCCTAACATATCTGTTACATTATCAGATGGAATTAAATGCAAGGTAAATAGTATTGTGTTTGTTTATAAGTGAAACATATGTTAATGCGGTACTCGTTCCTACTTGATGTGAAGGAAGCTAGGGGGTTGTGTAAGGATCGTGGTAAGTGGCGCTCTGCCTATCCCCGTGGAAAAAAGTCGTGACAATTTGATTGATTGTTTGATTGTTCCTACATTAATGTATGGAAGTGAATGTTGGGTGTGGCAGAATGAGAGTAGAATTAACGCTGTAGTAATGCGGTCATTAAGGAGTGTATGTGGAGTGACGATAGTGGATAGAATAAGGAATAGCACAGTGCGCGATAGATGTGGTTTGAAAGAGGATGTAGTGACAAGGATTGACAAAGGAATGCTTCGATGGTTTGGGCACATGAAAAGGATGAGTGAGTAGATTAACGAAAGCAATTTATAAATCTAATGTGGATGGATGCATTAAAGAAGGCAGTCCCAGGAGGGTGTTTTCCGATCAAATCGGAGACATCCTCAAGAAAGCTAGGTTGCCTAGTGCCCTTAACCTTAGAGCTTGTATGAAGAGAATTGTGGATGTGAAGGAAGCGAGGGAGTTGTGTCAGGATCACGATCCTTGCCACGGCAAGTGGCGATCTATTGTCTCTGCCTATCCCCATAGAAAAAATGCGTGACAATTTGATTGATTGATTGATATTATTAAAAGAATTTGTTTACTTGATTTCTTGCAGCAAGAAAAATATATTAAGTTTTGCAAACTAGTTGTTTAGTACTTTACTGGAGTAAAAAGACGAGATGCTAATTATAGAGGTACTTAAGAGGCAGTTGGTCGAGTGGTCATTTGCCAAGACAGCCGGTTACAATTAGGCCGGTATAGGGAACGCGACTGCGCCTTGCACAAAAATGCGTTTATAGACCATACTCTAACATTAGGTGGTGTCTAATATATGCTGTCATATGTTGAGTCATAATTAAGGCGACCGTGGTGTAGTGGCAGTGCAATGGTTACGCAAGCACCGTGCACTCGGGTTCGAAACCACTCACTGATACCAATGTATCTTTGATATATGTACTTTGGTTGTCCTGTTTCTATGATACAAGCACTTTAGTAGCTTAGTATAGAAATGTATAATAAAAAATTATAAATATCTACAGGTACTCCAATACCGGCATCATGATAAGAAGAATGGTCTTTCCTCAACGGGCGCACTACGTGGTGTATGCGCGTGCGCATCTGGTGATCAATGTGACCCTGCTGATAAACAAGAGCAAACGCTAATACCATGGTGCCTGCCCCATACTGGAAATCGACATAATCACTGGGCTGGTCTCTATGGTGAGAGTTATTAAACAATTTTGTTAGCAACCATCAATTACAAGTATACAGACCGTGAAGTGATTTAGTCACGTTTCGGGATCAGTTTGTAAGTTGCCGGTTCCATTTAGGCCGGCATAGTGGATGTGATTGCTACTCACAGTTATTGAATTGTAGTAGCAGTGACATTCATTCATGGACCACACTTCGGCTTAACATCAAGCGGGGTGCTGTAATATAAAAAATCACAATAAAAAAAAACCGTGCAAGGGGCCGACCGCGCAATTTCAATGGTTGTTTCAATGGTTTAGTTATTTAAATCCTTTGTTGCACCAAAATTAACTTAAAAATAGGGACATAGGCGAGTTTTAACGCCTATTAGGCATTCTCTAACAACTAACCTTTGGGATGCTGAAAAATCATGGGTGCAAATATACTACAAACTTCAATTACATAAACTACATACGAGTATTACAAGTACAGGCAGTCCTCCAACTTATGGCATGTTAGGTTCTCGAATAAGCGTCGTAAATCAAAACGACGTCGAGACATATTTTTTCATATAAAACCCTAGGATTAGGTTCCGCAAACACTCAAAATTTAAAAAAAATGCATTTGTAACAAAATTCATGCTTTATTATCAAAAATAAGTAAGTTACGCGGTCGCGTTAGTGTTAAAAACTTTTATTCGTTCGGATAATGAGTTACAATGAGCTTAAACTGTTAATGAAAATGAACATCGATTCTCAGTGTGTAGCGCGGTCGCAATTTTAATTTTAAAGCTCTTTAATGGAGTTTAAATGTCAAAACGAAGCTCAGCCCAGTGCTAGGTTCTTAGCGTGGCAGGTAAGAACAGGTGACTGGAAAGGACTCACTTTCCCCTCTCCCTAACTAAGGAGCTCAGATGTCAGTCGTTTTTGTATAATCGGTGCTAATAATATTAACTACTGGAGCATAAAAAGGCCTGTCGTTTGTCGTCGAACGGTCGATGGCAAATGTTAGACCCGCTGGTAGCAAACACTGTACCTTAGAACAGTTTGTATACCTTATCTTTAATTCCACTGGCCACACCAAGGTTCCAAGCTAGGTTCTGATGTAGACCAAAGTCATTTTGTAATAGGTAAAGCAGTTGCAACCACTATGCCGGCCTAGTTGGAACCGACAAATTTCAACCTATTCCCAAAACGCGACTAATACAATTTTTTATTCCGAATCGACAAACTGGGCTAGTGTCTGCCAACACTCTTAACCAACCAGACCCGAAGCAAATATCTGCCTTACTTTTACTAAAATGATATGTAATATCGATTCTAATAACTAAATGTTACAAATAAATGCTATGAAGCAAATTCCTCCGAGACCGGGAATCGAACCTGAGACTTACACTTAGTGGACTGTTGTTTTACCAATGCACCAGGCGGTATAACACCAAAAATATAATTTCTATTGCAGGTCGTATAGCATGGGATGGTTACTTCAGCACCACAGTTACAGACCCTGAGCCAATGGGCAAGCAGGGCCGTATTCTACATCCCGAACAGCACAGGGTGGTGTCCGTGAGAGAATGTGCACGCTCGCAAGGATTCCGCGATACATATATATTTGCTGGCTCTATTATGGATAAACATAGACAGGTGTGTAGGCCAACCTCGACTTACTTGATGATAAGCAAGGTCAAGGAGACTGAGAGAACCGATGAGGCAATCAGTCGCCGTCGCTATGCCGGCCCAAAAACTCCAAAAAAAAAAAATACCATGTGATTGCTTCGTGTTTTTGCGTTGATAAATTTAAAATAAAAGTATGTAAGTACTTAGTTAACCGCATTAGAAGTTATCTTCAAATATTTTTTTTATAATTTATTAAATTACTATTGTTTGTTCGGAGACATCTCAAGAAAGCTGGGTTGCCTAGTGCCCATAATAATAGAGCTTGTATAAAAATAATTGTGGATGTGAGGGAAGCGAGGGAGTTGTCAGGATTGTCGCAAGTGGCGCTCCATTGTATCTGCCTATTCCTGTGAGAAAATGGCGAGACAATTTGAATTTGTTACCGGCGTAGTGATGGCGACCCGTCGTCAGCACTCTTAGACCTCTCCTTGCTGCAGCAAGTTGAGGTCAGATCTCCGATAAAATGTTATTCATTTTGTATTTCAGGTTGGTAACGCTGTTCCGCCGCCATTGGGTGCCGCTGTCGGAAGAGAAATTAAGAAAGCCCTAATTGCAAGTAGCATTTAAGAATTAGATTTATAAGGGTTCGCGACTAAGTCAACACCTAACGGATTTTATTTGGTCGTCGACGGTCTATGACTTGTTCTTGCTTGCCATCAAGTCCAGGGCGTGTCACGTTAGAATATTTTTTTGTTTTTTAACCACTTTGACATCGAATTATTATTGAAGAAATAATAAACTACTTTAAATTACACATTTGTTTTATTTGACAAGTATAAATTATTTAAATTATAGTATTTTCTTAGATTAATGAATTAAACAAATTTTATGCGGCTTACTATCGCGTTTATTTTGGTTTTGATTTTACAATTTTTTAATTATTCCGACGTTTCGAGAGCTTTGCAGCCATCGTGGTCACGGAGAGACTGAGGTGTTGGTCGTCCTATTGGTTGATGCTGTTATTGTTTCCAAAACTACCCCGTTTGAAATTTTGTTTTTCTGTTCCCGGTTTATTTCAAATTTTTGCAAAAATAACTTACGGTGTCATCTGGTTTGGCAGTTTGCTGGACTTGGGACTTGAGTTTGTGAATTATGGGGTCCCAGGTGTTAGATAATCGCCAACCACCTTCTCTATTGAAATTAGGATGCTTTTTAATCTCAATAGCCTCGCGTACCATCCTGGGTATCAGTCGACTTTCCTTTGCGAGGATCTTCGGTTTGTCGAAACGGATGTAGTGATTGGCGCCGTCCTGTTGATGCTCACAAACTGCAGACTTTCCACTACGTTGGTGTTTTATATCCGCGATATGTTCCCGTACGCGTGTGCATATATTTCTTTTTGTCTGTCCTATATACGAGAGTCCACAGTCACATTCTAAGTGGTACAAGTGGAATAATAAAAAAAAAATGTAAAATCAAAACCAAAATAAACGCGATAGTAAGCCGCATAAAATTTGTTTAATACATTATTTAAATTATGTCACTATACTATGCTTAGTTATTTACCTAACGCATTTTTTGTTTTTCTCTTAATATTTTTAACTAATAAACTTAATTGCGCATCTTCTTTTGATTTCTTGGGTTGCACTTCATCTTGACTTACTTCAGCTGGTCTCCGTTTTAATTTCTCCTGTATAATTCTTTCCATATTTTTAGTTTTCTTATAGTTAGAGTCTGTTGGGTCTATGTTGTAAAGATGAGAGTTATAAAGAGCTGAGAATCTGTCATCGTTCAGATCTACATTGAAATCATCAGCTTGCTTTTGTTCTTGCATTTTTGCTTTAAGTTTCTTCTTCCGTTTAGATTTTTTACTACCACTTTCTGCCTCTTGTATCTTTTTCAAACTAAAGTGTGCTTTGCCATCATTTTCGTCATCCAATAATAGCTCAAGTTCAGCTTTCCTTCTTTCCTCATTTTCATCTATTTCCTCCGATGCCTTACCCTTTGCAGTCCCTTTATTCTTAGATTTCTTAAATTCTGGTTTGTTAAATTCTTCTGCAAAATATGGGTCATTCATGTCTACATCTGAAGGGATGTCATCAGATGAATATTGTTCTTCAGAACCTTCGTCCTTATTCTCTTCAAGTTTCTTTTGTCTTTCCAATTTCTTTAGTTTCTTTTTCTCTTTCTTCTTTTCCAATATCTTCTCAAATGGTGTTAGGTTTTTGTCATCTGGAATGTCAAAATAAGCACTTGTAATAATTTAGAATAAAACTGTGTCTCCTTTTTTTATTGTTATTTTTCCTTGACATATGACAGCACCCCACTTGATGTTAAGCTGAAGGCGCAGCTAGTACATTTAAATAACACTAGCGGTTATAATTTACAAAGAAAAGAATTTGATACTACAATCAAAATAAATTAAATACACCACAAACCTTCCTTTAATTTCTTCTTAACAAGTTCTTCAGCTTTATCTTTAACACCAATTCCCCAAGTTATCTCCATTTCCATATCTTTATTCTTTTTAGTTTCCTCCTTCTCTTGTATATCTTTTAATAAATTCTTGTACTTTAGGATGGGATCCTGTTCATCTTCTAATTGGTCAACGTCATCTTCCTTTGTAAATGGTGCTTCAGTATCTAAAATATATTTACAATAGAGAACCTCGTATATTTTTGTACTATTCTATACAGCGAAGCTTTTCCATGTTCGAGCGAAGCATGAAAAAGGACCTTTTGCCGGCATAGCGACGGCGACTGGGGCAACCGTAAACTAAAGCGGTTTTCAATAGTTCGACGCTTTTAAAACAAACGTTGAATTCCTTTCTTAGCATAAGGAATTCAACGTCAGATGAAGGTAGCGTCTCAATAAAATATAATATATGTATAAAATACCTGATTCCTCTTCAGAACTGGAAGCCAAGTATTCCTTCAAGTCTAAATCATCAATATTTCCTTGAAGGGCTGACTTAATAGCTTCCGAACGATTTGGGTTGGTGGCATCCCAAGTTAAGTCCACTTTAACTTGCTGCAATGCCGTGGTTGTGAATAAACGGGGCTTATATCTCGTCATGTCTGGAAGCTTTGAGCATGTTTCGCGCGGTTCCTGGAAGTATGTATATAGATATCAATAAGGAGTGGTGTGCGTGATGAATGTGATTTGAAAGAAGATTGAGAAAACGTGTTGAGTTACATTAAAAAGATGAATGAAAAGAAATTGTAAATAAGTAAGGAACCAGGGACAATTCAAATTGTTACACAGTCAAAACACGGACATTTTTAAAAGAAATAGTTTCATAGTATTTTCTTAGATTATGCGCGAACATTGATTAATGAATTAAACAAATTTTATGCGGCTTACTATCGCGTTTATTTTGGTTTTGATTTTACAATTTTTTATTATTCCGACGTTTCGAGAGCTTTGCAGCCATCGTGGTCACGGAGAGGCTGAGGTGTTGGCTTAAATTTAAATAACTGCAAGTAGCAATTGCATCTACTACGACGGCCTTGACCTCGACCCGCCTGATGGTAAGCAAGAAGAGATCCGAGAGTGCCGACGACTGCAAAAACCGAATCTTCACGGCTGCCCCCGTCGCCGCTACTATGCCGGCCTAGGATGCTTCTTCACGCATCGCTTGAAGGATCCAAGGCTATGGGATGGAGAGAACATGGGCTGGTAGAACATTCCACTTGTCGATTGTCCTGCAAAGAAACGACGCACCGAACTGTTTAGTTCGACTGCCGATTCGGTCGACAAATGTGGATGCTTCCCCCGACCTAGAGTTTTTAAACTTAAAACTATAAAAACTGAAGTACCTGATCGAAAGTAACATCATCAGGTATGAACCTCAAGTCCAGCTTAGTAGCACTGCTCTCATATTCCAAGCCATCGCATTCACTATACAATTTATCAGCTGTCGCAACAGTGTCGCAAACAATTACTGCATAATAATATTTTAGTCTGTTAAGTTGGTAACGTCGGAGTTTCTCCCTGTGGTAGGTTGACCCTGTAAGATAACGCATAGGAAGTATAGCGATCGGGAGATAAAAAGAGTGCTGGCTTTCATATTGCGTAATAGAACAACCGTAGAATTAAAAGATCGCTGGACGACTATGGTGGTAGTAAGTCCACACATTTGTACAGCCGTGGACATAATCGATGATATTTTAAAATTAATAAATAAGAACTGACAAAACAAGTTACTGTGCAGATTAAAAGGCAGTGCCCTTATTTTATCTCACGGGATCTATAATACTAAGGTTTAATAAATGTAAGTAGCAGTCACATCCACTATTAGGCTGTAATAGTGGATGTGACTGCTACTTAGTAATTTAACTGTAGTAGCAGTAACCTTCATCATCACTGCTACTACAGTTATTTCACATTATGCAAGGTGATGTCATATGTCGAGTCACAATACCTTCTTCATTGCCATTATCATCAGAATTATTATTATCTTCTCTCTTGTCTGTCAATTCAGCTGGTCCACGGATCTCTTCCTCTTTCATTCTTTGTAAACCAAATTCGGATGGGTAGACCTACAAAATTATTTGTATGAGAATAAAAAAATATTTTATTAAATCTAGGCAGGTGTGGTGTGGGGTGTTCTCCGACCAAATCGGAGACATCCTTAAGAAAGCTAGGTTGCCTAGTGCCATGACCGTAGAGCTTGTATGAAAAAAATTGTGGATGTGAGGGAAGCAAGGGAGTTGTGTCAGGATCATGCCAAGTAGCTCTCTATTGTTAAGGCCTATCCTTGTGGAAAAAAGGCGTGACAATTTGGTTGATTGATTGATACTCACTGTAACACTATGTATAACACCACCTGATGGCAGGAAAGAGCTCAACAGTACTAATATATCTGCTGCCTTAATATTGTCCCAATCCAGATTGCACACAGCCAATCTACAATTTTACATAAAAAGAATATTATACTGATTTTTTTTTTAAATATTGCGCGAACATTGAATAATCTATACATATAATAAAATTGGAGTGTCTGTTTGTAATATTGAAATAACCGTTTTTTAATACATGTATATGAATATATATACGGTACATACACCAAAATGACATTTTTTACAATTTTTGTCTGTCTGTCTGTCTGTTTGTTCCGGCTAATCTCTGGAATGGCTGGACCGATTTTGACGGGACTTTTATTGACAGGTAGCTGATGTAATAAGGAGTAACTTAGGCTACTTTTATTTTAGAAAAAATCTTTTATAATAAATAAAATAAAAGAAAATATTTTTTCCATACAAAAAGCGTGCGTTCAGAAATTTATTTTGGATAAACTAAGGAAAATATATCAAGCTGTTGAGAATCGAAAACAAATTATTATATTATATTATCCTACTATTATTTTAAATGTGAATGTCCGTTTGTTTGTTACGCTTTCACGCAAAAACTGCTCAACCGATCATCATGAAATTTTGTACACATATTCTTGGAGGTATCAGAAGTAACATAGTATACATTTTTTTTTACGAAAATAAAAAAGTTTTGCCAATTTTTTTTCTTATTCTAAAAATAGATGCAAGGCTTTGGTTCAAACCCTGAGTACTATAATACCATCGCACTGTATTACCGACTGTCACGTCAACATCTAATCCAATCAACTGTACTATGGAGACTATACACTATACTTTCCATAGACTATAAATTTAGCTATTTGAAATTTTTCTTTATTATTATTTCCTTCTGTTACTATAGTTATAAATGTGAATGTGGGTTTGTTTATTACGTTTTTTACGTGTGTGTATGACACACGTAATGACTTTTTTTTGACTGTGTTATAAACCAAACTTTACGCGGGTGAAACCGCGGGCACAGCTAGTGAATTAAATAAATTTGATGCGACTTACTATCTGTTTATTTCGTTATTAATTTTACATTTTTTTTATTAATCCGACTTTCGAGAGCTTTGCAGCCATCGGAATAATAAAAAATTAAAAAAATAATACCAAAATAAACGCGATAGTAAGGCACATAAAATTTGTTTAATTCATTACACAGATTGTTTTAGCCAACATAGTAATGCGACTTGAGTAACTGTGTATTGAAGTTGTTTTTTTTTAGTTGTCAAGCAAAAAGGTCAGATCTTAGGTCTTAAAAAAAAATTAAAAAAAAATCGCCCATTTTAACTAAAATACACCTAAGTTACTTTACAGTCTGTATTCCTGTTAGTACATCCTCAGGTACAAAGTAGCCACAAAGGACTCAAGTGCGGAAGTGAGCCCATACGTAACAATATTTATTATTATAACTTATTATTATTTCTTTACTAACCTACTAAAGTGCTTGTATCATAGAAACAGGACAAGCAAAGTACATATATCAAAGACACATTGGTACTCGTGAGTGGTTTTGAACCAGTGCTCTCGGTTTGCATAACCATTGCACTGCCATTACACCACTGTTGGCTTTAAATTCTTATTATTATATTTGATAGCTGGAAAAACTCAAACAAAGTGGCACCCAGGTCACCAGATTGGTTAAGCAACCACCAACTGACTGCCTACCACTGTTAAATGCAAGCCATTTAATAATAAAAAATACCTTCTAGTGGATTCACTGGTTGTGGCTGCATCAGCATCCAATTCTCCCCATTCATGTTCTAAATCACTCTCCTCATCCAGCTCACTGCTGTCTTCATCAGATGAACTGTCCGTTTGGAGTAAGCCTTTAACATTAAAAATCAATCATCAAATTTCACGCCTTTTCCCACAGGGATAGGCAGAGATGGCGACAGGCGTGGACGAACGGTTTAGCGATTGGTTTGTTGCGCGTACAGTCCCGGGTTCGATCCCCGGTCGGAGCAAATATTTGTTTCATAGCTTTTATTTGTAATATTTAATAATTATATTAAAAATTGCAAATATTTGTTAATAAAAAAAAAAGAGATGGATATTTGCTTCGGGTCTGGTTATCAAAGAGTGGTAGGCAGTGGTACCCAGTCTGCCGATCCGGGGTAGTACCACCACTTACAAGTATACAGACCGTGAAGTGATTTGGTCACGTTTCGGGATCAGCTTGTAAGTTGCCGGTTCCATCTAGGCCGGCATAGTGGATGTGATTGCTACTCACAGTTATTGAATTGTAGTAGCAGTGACATTCATTCATGGACCACACTTCGGCTTAACATCAAGCGGGGTGCTGTCATATGTCGAGTCACAATAAAAAAAAAAAAAAGACAATGGAGCGCCACTTGCCACGATCCTGACACAACTCCCTTGCTTTCTTTACATTCACAATTCTCTTCATACAAGCTCTATGGTTATGGGCACTAGGCAACCTAGCTTGCTTGAGGATTAAAAACATTATTGTGGCTAGACCTATGACAGTACCTCTGTCATAGTTAAGTGTACAAATTGTTTGCGGTCTATTAAAGGAGGTGGGTGATCAAACAGTTAACTGCAAACATCAGTCTCATCCACTATGATAACATAGTTTAAACTGGCAACTAATTCAGCTAATTCTAAAAGACAATTTTTTTTACATTTCTATACTATAAAGCTACTTAAGTGCTCGTATCATAGGTTTCAGTCGTCGTCACTCTTGGATCTCCTCTTGCTTATCATCAGGCGGGATGAGGTCAAATGTCGTGTCACAATAAAAAATAATAAAAAATCAGGCCAACCAAAGAACATATATCAAAGATACATTGGTACCGGTGGGCAATCTCGAACTCGTGCTCTCGGTTTGTGTAATCATTGCACTGCCACTACACCACGGTCGCCTCTAAATTATAGAATAATAAAATATTATTATTTGTAACTATTTTTAAAGCTCAGTTAGACAACATACATGTTTAGTTAAACAAGTAGGTATGTTTAATTTTAAGGTGACCATGGTTTAGTGGTAGACATATGCTCTTGCAAACCAAGAGCCCCTGGTTCATAACCACTAGTTGGTACCAATGTATCTATGATATATGTACTTTGGCACTCTATTGTCTCCGCCTATCTCTGTGGGGAAAAAGTATGACAATTTGATTGATTCATTGGCATCCTGTTTTTAAGATACAAGCATGTTTACTTAAGATACTAAGATATTAGTATAGAAATGTGAAACAAAAATACAAAAGAATATTTATTTTGTGAGCCAAATAAGAAACTAATTTTTGGTCACAATCTTTAATCGACCTATAAATTGGTAAGTTCTCATGCTACAGGGATAGGTAGAGAGAATGGACTTGTTACAATAACACAACTATATTGCTTCCATCATATCCACCATTCTATTCATAAGTACTCTAAGGGTATGGGCACATTTTATTAAATTACAATCTTTTGGGTCATCTCTGTTTTAATCTTATCATTTGCTAGCAATTTATAAATCTCCTTTGACCCATTCTTTCAATAAATCAAAAGCTAGTATTTCATATCATACCTTCACCGCGGGCGTAATCAATATCTAAATCATGCAATCTATCTTTTGTCTGTTCATCTAATTTGCCTCGGACTAATTTATCATTTTTTAACTTGGGTTCCGTTTTATTGCGAACACTGGCCTCATCATCAGACTCTTCATCAGAAGGTGGACGTCTAACAAATCTTCCGGATGTCTCTGCATCTTGACATTCCTCATTCTCATCCTCTTCCTCTTCAGAACTGGATTCTCCCGATTCCAATTCATAATACTTTCTTAAATTCTCAGTAGATGTATCATTAATAGGTCTTCCTCTTTTATCAACTGTATATTTTACTTTGAACTTATCATCTTTGAACATAGATTGAAAACGTTTGTCAATCTTAACTTTGCGCTCATGTTTTGGAATTTGTCTATAACGAGGATCATTAAGATACTTTGTAAAACGACTGTCTTTTAATATATCACCCATTTTTAAACTTAGGTAATTTAAATCACCATAATATGCCGAAATAACCTCACAAAACAATACTCAAACGTGTGAGCCCATAACACCTGTTTTTGACAATTATTTTTACAAATAATTATATGCACACAAATACAAATACTTTAAAAAGGAGATATACACTACCCAATTTTTAAATTATATATTGTGGTTTTATAAAGTTTGATATTTTATTTTGGTTGTTCAATTTAGTGTATTTTTCTTGGTTTCACCCGGAATATATAATCTATACAAATTGCATTGGTTTCGCAAAAATCATTAACAATAATGCTGGGAATACAAGTCCGATTTTGGTCTCCGATAGTCGGATCCGATTGTCTGATCAGACAATCGGAAGGCACTCTTGCCATACATTTGTTTGAATACATAATACACGTCCGATCCGATAGTCGGATCGGATGTCAGAATCGGAAGCAACGCCAAGGCGCTTCCGATTTTATGGCCGATCCGATTGTCTGAAGGTGCAGTTTGCATACAAAATACACGTCCGATTTGTACTTCCGATTTGTACTTCCGATTTGTACTTCTGATTTGTACTTCCGATTTGTAAATAATTTGCCCAATAAATATGGTACGAAAGACTGTAATTCTGCTGCCACTCCGCTTGTACCTACATTAAGTTGGGTCCAAAAATTGTGGACTATTCATACCAGGAGATAATAGGCTCTATATTGTGCTTATCAATTTGTACACGTCCAGTCAGTTACTTGAGCCAATTCTATTCGCATTGGGAAGTGTGAACATAGCTGCGGTAAAAGGCTCTTAAGATATCTCAAAGGCACTAGCAACTATGTTTCAAGTAAACTTGTAAACCTATTACAATTTATGCTAGTGCAGATTGGGTCTTGAGTAGCAGTGATGATTACCATTCATATACTGGTCATGCTGTGATGTATATGCTGGCAATCTCGCAAAGATTTTTTAACGACAGACGTGGACGAACGGTTGGCGAATGGTTTGTTGCGCGTAAAGGGTTCGATTCCCGGTCGGAAAAATAATTATTTATTTGTTATTAAATAAAAAGAGATGGATATTTGCTTCAGGTCTGCTTGTCAAAGAGTGGTAGGCAGTGGTACCCCGTCTGCCCATCTGGAGTAGTAATAATTATCCTTACTTCCTTACTTATATTATAAACGCGAAAGTTTGTGAGTATGGATGGATAGATGGATGGATGTATGTTTGTACTCTTTCACGCCAAAACTATTGAATGGATTTTAATGAAAACAATATAGCTTATACATCAGAATAACACATAGGCTACTATTTATCAAGATATTGTGTGAATTGTCAAAAATATGACAATAAGTGTCAAGTAAGTAGGATAAAAATCTACCATCTGCGAGATATTCTGGCGTGCGCTGCCAAAACCGCTAGAGTTACACATATGTAATGTATCATGAATATGTTTATCTTAAATAGACCTACAAAAAAGCCCGCGACAGTATATATCTAGATCTTATGTGTAAGCCATTATAGCCAAAATAGTGTAGCGTAAATCCTACGCACGGCGAGTGAAGTGGGGGAAGAAGTCGGAACGCGGACAGGCAGACGCGTGAGGGCAGACGTCATTGACGGTTGTGTCCGTTTTGCCAATTTTCAAGTATATAGGTATATACTTAAGTATACTATATACTTAAAGTAATATAGGCCCAAGGTTAGTTATTGGCAGGTTTATTTTTGGTTAGGTGTTACACGTACAAAATGATACTTTATTTTTAGTTTATTCATTTTTAATAGTTGCATGGTATTATAGAGTACTATAATACCATCGCACTATATTCCAATCCAATTAACTATACTATGAAGACTATACACTATACTTTCCATAGACTATACTTTCAGGTGTTTGGAATTTTTCTTTATTGTTATTACCTTCTGAATATGCATATCCTACTATTATTATAAATGTGAATGTGAGTTTGTTTGTTACGTTTTCACGCAACAACTACTTAACCGATCATCATGAAACTTTATACACATATTTTGGAAGTACTAGAAGTAACATAAGTTACTTCTAATAAAAATATTTTTTTTTTACTATAGTTTCCTATAGTTTCAGCTATTTGGAATTTATCTATATTATTTTTTTTTGTCTGTCATTTTTATATGAGTTATCGAGTTATAAATACAAAAAAAGCATATACAGTCGAATTGAGAAACTGCTCCTTTGTTATATCTGTTATAAACCTAATTTTACGCGGGTGAAACCGCGGGCACAGCTAGTATGCAATAATTCGTCGTCCATCTTTTCTTTTCGCTCCGTAAATCTTGACAAGCAATCATTCACAGCTCGAGAACAACTGACTTCAGAAAAAGTCTGACGCAAGAATCGGATGTGTATTGTGTGCATCCGATCCGATAGTCTGATCAGACAATCGGAAGCGAAATCGGATTTGTATTCCCGGCCTTAAACGGGCCGTAATCAATAAAACGAAATATATATATATATATATAAATAAACAAATGTATAAAAAAAGTGGTAGTGTTTGGTCAAGACTAAAATTATAAACTGTTCAATGTTTGCAACACTGTCACCAAATGTCACTCACTGTCAAACAAAAGTAGATCGATAGAGGAGTTTTGGCGGGCAACTGCAACTGACAGGACGCGCAATTTTGGATTATTTGAAAAGCTTGTGTTTTTCATAAATATTAATGTGTAATAATGGTGGAATTGTTATCCAGTAATAATTTTTAAGTTGATCAAGTATAAACAAGTAATTTAAAGTTGTGAAACGTGTTTCTTCATGTTCCCTCCAAGACTCCTTCTGAAGTTTTAGTAAAGGCTTTCCGCCGCTTTACTAAAACAATCATCATCAACCTCACTATCATCATCATCATTTGATGAATCACTCGCGTGGTTCATGTTCATCTTTACTTGACAATGTTTTAACATTGAACCATATATTTTTACTTTGACACTGGCAAGTTAAATACTAAAGCCATAAACAAGAAGAAAGAAAAGAATAGATCGATAGATATCAAAAATTAAATTCGGCTGTGTATTTTATGCAAATCCTAAATTATAGTAGAAAATATATTTTTATTTAGAAAATTAGGTTTTGTGTAATATTATTTATTAAATTATGAATAGCATAGGTGAAGAATGTACACAATTGAAGAAGAAATATGACGATTGTTTTAATACATGGTTTTCTGATCGATTTTTGAAAGGAGATCATGATGACTCTGTCTGTGCTGGAATGTTTAAAGTTTATCAAGAATGTGTTAAGGTATATCTTTCATCTCACCTATTTTTATATAGGTAATGGTGTCAATTCTCTTGGCACATCCACTAACCTAACCTAAATTTAAAACTGTCAAATTTTAAGTGCCTCTTATCTTATTTAAGCAAAAACGCAATTCTGTTGTAAATCGAGAACTAAATTTAGAGAAATGTCAATTTTAGGTTGACTCGCCTAAATTGTTGCCAACATAAAAATTGTTTGTGTGCAAAATAAAATAAAATCTTGATATTTTATTTAACAAGTAAGTAATATTATACCATATTATACGTTATAATAGTTTGAGAAAATAAAATATGTTTTAACTTTATAATAATTGATACAAATTATGACGTATCTCTAATTTCTTACTCCTATCTTATTAGTGTGTGCGCATATACGTTAGTATCCATTAGTCTGTGTGTGTGCGCGGCGCATTGTCAGGTGTGTGCTGTGTCGTGTAATTTTATTGCTACACTTAGTTTAATTGTTAATGTAGTATCTTTTATTAGTTGAGCAGATAAAACGGCCATTATAGTATCGATCGAAATCAATATAATGGATAGGCGAAAAAGAATTAACAAAAAGCAACAGGAGCTTTTAGTTGAAAGGCTGTTTACAAATAAAGAATTTGCCAGAGGTAAGATAAACTTTTAAAATAAACACTGGTACATATTCAATATTAATAGGTGCGTTACTTTCAGGGAATACAGCAGACTCCGAAAATGTACGGTTTTAGACCATGTTGAGCAATGAGCTCAATCAATTAGGCTGCTCCAGGACTGCACGAGAGTGGCAGCATGTAAGTGATATGTTTGTTGGGGTGTATTGTATCCCTGTTAAGGCTCTGACTAGTTCTATGATTCATGGGTTTTTGTTTCCTATTATTTTCGAGTGTTGTTGATGAATGTTTTAGTGAGGGTGTAATATAGTGTATTTTAAAAGATCTACTCTTTTTAACAGATCTGGGGCAATTGGTCGAGTAAGGTAAAAAGCAAAGCCAGGAGATTACGCTCAGTGTTTCTATCCACGGGTGGTGGTCCGGCAGAAGCTGACCTTACGCATGCCGAAAGAAGAGTTATTGAAATTGTCGGGTCAGCTTCTGTGGAAGGTTTTATAGATCTAGAAATGGTAGTTATATTTTATTTTTAATGGCAAAGATTAATTATCAATAAAAGTGTTATAATTTAATTTCTCTTTTAGGGAATTCAATCTCCTGGCACCACCTCTGCAACCCTGCTTGACCAGCCTGAAGTGGTGCCCTCTCTGCAGCCAGATACACCGGAGCTTCTGGGAGCTATATCAGAGACAGGCTCAAGCCAGACTCGGCCAATACGCCGCCAGTGGCGGCTGCGTCCACCACGGCCACCTCTCCACAGCGTATTGGTGGAGGCATTGAATGAAAATGCAAGGCTTATGAGAGAGAGCATTGTGCAGGCAGCTGAGATTTTAGCAGCTGCCATTCGCTCTCAAAACAACAGATAGCCTCTATATTGTCCTTGATACAGCTCCCATTGCCAGCTCATTGCTCAGATGCTCTAATATTTTATATTTTTTATATTTTATGTGATATTATTATTTAGTTATAGATTTTATATGACTGTTAGAAATATTACTAAATTGTTTAGTTATAGCTTCGGGTTTTGTTATTGGTAGGCAGTGGTGCCCAGTCTATCGATCCGGAGTAGTACCACCACTTACAAGTATACAGCCTGTGAAGTGACTTAGTCACTATCGGGATCAGATTTTAAGGTGCTGGTTCAAATTAGGTCTGCATAGTGGATGTGATTTCTACTTGTTATTCAACTGTAATAGCAGTCACCTCCATTCTTGAACTGTACTCCAGTTTAACATAAGGCATGGTTACTTAAAGAAAAATAGTTATACATTTATGTGATCCTCATTAGACTTATTAGTCTTTAAGTTTATAATAAATAAAAACACATGATTATATTAAAATGGGTTTTAATCAAAATATCTGTGAATTGTTTGCTCCCTGATCCTTCTTGCATTTAATAAAAAATCTTGATCATAGTCATCCATATTCACTTTATCAATATTTACAGAATTAATGTTGTATTCATCTTCATCATCTAAACGAAAAGTAAATAAAACTTTAAAATGTTTTAAAAGATAATTTAAGAATAGTTTATAAATCATTGTACATACCATTAAATGTATCTTTAAACATGTTGTAGAAGGTACAACATGTTACAAATATCTTGGCTGCCTTCTCCGGTTGGTAGTGGAGACATCTGTGGTGGTGAAGGCATCTAAACTTATTTTTCAAACGGCCATTGCAAAGTTCTACCACATTTCGGGCCCTTGCGTGGTTGGCATTGTACGCAACTTCAGCATTGCTTTCTGGGTGCATGACAGGTGTCATAAGCCACGGTTGAATTGGATAGCCTTTGTCACCTGTTTTAACAAAAAAGATATAAACTAAATTTAAACATATATATACTTTCTTAAATATAAGTAGAATATATCCGTGTAGTACCACTGTCGCGTTGCAGGATCGGTTTTTTGGTTGCCGGTTTTAACTAGGCCGGCATGGTAGATGTGACTACTACTTACAGTTATTAAACTATAGTAGGAGTCACCTCCATTCATGGATCTTAACATCAGGCGGGTGCAGTCGTGTCGAGTCACAATAAAATATATGTACATTACCAATAAGCCACTGCTCCACCTGCCCAGAAACATATTTGTCTTTTAAATATGAATTTATCTTGTCAGACATCCACACTGCGGCGTCATGTGTAGAACCAGGAAAATTAGGGTTCACACCAATTATATTGCCTTTTGCGCTGCATACCTTGAAAAGAATAGAATAGTGGATAGAATAAGAAAATAGCACAGTGCGCGATAGATGTGGTATGAATGAGGATGTAGTGATTGACGAAAGGAATTTATAAATCTCATGTGAATGGATATGTTAAACAAGGTAGGCCGAGATTTCTCAAGAAAGCTAGGTTGCCTAGTGTCCATAACTATAGAGCTTGTATGAAGAGAATTATGAATGTGGAGGAAGTTGTGTCAGGATCAAAGTAAACAATTTGTTTACTTGGGAAGTATGTTTACAACGGATATGAAGTGTTATGAAATTGAGAGAAGAGTGCATAAGGGTAATGTAGTGAATGGTGCCATCCATAGTATAATGAACAGCCAAATAATGTCCTAAAACTCACAGATGGCTGTTCATAATGTGGTGCTTGTTCCTACATTATATACATTAGGTAGTGAATGTTGGGTGTGGCAGAAGAAGCATGAGAGTAGAATTAATTCTGTAGAAATGTGGTCGTTAAGGAGTGTATGTGGAGTGACGATAGTGGATAGAATAAAGAATAGCCCAGTGTGGGATAGATGTGGATTGAAAGAGGATGTAGTGCCAAGGATTGACAAAGGAATGCTTCAATAGTTTGGGCTCATGGAAAGGATGAGTGAAAGTAGATTGAAGAAAATAATTTATAAATCTCATGTGAATGGATATGTCAAACAAGATAGGCCCAGGAGGTTGTTTGCCGACATCGGAGACATCCTCAAGTAAGCTAGGTTGCCTAGTGCCCATAACCATAGAGCTTGTATGAAGAGAATTGTGAATATAAAGGAAGCGAGGGAGTTGTGTCAGGATCGTGGCAAGTGGCGTTCCATTGTCTCTGCCTATCCCTGTGGGAAAAAGATGTGACAATTTGATTGTACTCAGTATTAATTTCAACTTACTCTCTTTTAGCCTCTTGTACTTGAAGATCTGTGGTTGGGAATTTGATAATACTGGGGGCAAGCTTTTCTACCACCAAATCCCCAATCACTGCCAAACACCTGCTAACACTGGATTGGCTTAAAGCCAAAAAATTATCTTGCCCAACACAGCTTTGATAGCTGCCTTGTGCATAAAAATGTAAAGCACATAGAATCTGTAAATAACAAGTATCTAAATAAGTAGATATAATTATAGTATTCTTATTATTATTATAGAGTAGTACATAAGGTCAACATATCTTACATGTTTAACATACCTTTAGGTACTGAAATTAACTATAGGGAATAGATAGCTAGTTGGTGATGGATTAATATTACTCACCTTAATATTCTTTGGGATATGCCCCTCTTCCAGGCGTGGGCCGTCCAACACTTGTAAGAGATATTCCGCCCCTGCCTTGGGTATTCGGTAAATCTTTAGAAATTTCTCCTCAGTTATTGTGAAAGGGTTGGATCGGTCCCGCAAACCTTTCAACCTTATTTTTTCTTGATAATGCCTATAATTTTATTTATGCATAAGTTTACTGGGTCTGTGCGTTTTTGTTTCAATATAAACAAATGTACATATTTTTTAATAATTAACCTAATTAAAATATCATAAGTAATATAATTCACTTTATTTTACCTGTCGGTATTATCAATTATTACAGCAACCACATATTCACTCATATTTCCTGTAAAATAATTATGATTTAAATTTAATCGAGACCTAAATCTATGTCGTCTAAGATTAGGTGAATTTCTTTAAAATTAGTTTGACTTTTCTTATTTTAAACCAAAAAGTGGTACAACAGAATAGGAAAACAGCATAAAAACCTAAGTTGATTAACTAAACTGACATTTAGAGCTGTCAAAGCTTTGACAGCTCTAATATTAGACTAATATGCGACACACAGAATAGCAAAAGTCATTTGACAGGTCTAAATTAATTTTAGGAGGATTTTACGCTAATCGTGTGCCAAGAGAATTGACACCAATGTTAATAATTAGTTAACCTCCAACGATTAATTTTAACTTTATTTTTGATGTTTTATTGACGTAATTATTATTCAATTTTAGAATGCAATGAAGCAGCAAAATATAGATTTTAAGGAGATAGACAAGGATATTCTTGGAACAGATAAAGAAAATAAGGTGCCTCCAAAACCAAGTGATAGTTGACATACAAATTCTATGATGTGTCTCTTCAATCCCGGAATATGCTGGAATATATTCAACAGTAGTGCAATAGAGTTGGAGACACAGATTAAAACTCAAAATGAACAATCAGACAATTTAATGAATAACACTATTGATAAATAATGTTTATAAATGAATTACACTGTAAATTATATTATTTTAGATTATACAATTTAGTCATATTTAATGTATTAAAAAGCTTAGACATTGTAGTCACTTAATATTATTGTTGTACATATGATTGCAAAACTAGGCCCCTGCTGTGTCTTTTTTAGTCCTTTTTGCAATAATTCGTCAGTATCATATTCTGCATATGGTATCATTTAATAGTAAAAGTAGGACTGGGCAGGTCATGTCTGCTGGTGTCCAATGCATTATAAGTAAACTCCACTGCACTCCAGATTGCAAAAGACATCATGGTAGGCTCAAGTAGAAATGGCAAGATAAAATAGTCACTTGCAGTAATTCGTGATGAAAGACAATCTGCTGCAAAAAGTCAAAAAACGAAAGACTTTCCTTTAGAACAATTATATGGGCTAATAATATTAAATAGTTGACATTCTAAGATAGTCTGCTTGGTAAAGCTAGTGTTGTGATTTTTACTTATTTTATAACAGTGTAACTGCATTGTTTATGGCATTAACATACATTTATGGTTGTAATAAATTATTTCTTTGATATTCTTGGTCACTCAGTGTTTACCATAAAAAAATGCATTCATCTATTTTTACATAAAAAACCTAATAAAGGTTTGCAACAAATTAAAATGTCAGTATATAGTTCCTTTAGTACTAACACCATGTAACCCAATCAATCAGGGGACCAAAAACAACAGTATCTAAATATTTAATTCAATAGCTATTAAGACAATCATATTTTGTACAAAATATAATCAAATTCTTCATTTTTCGATTATCTTTTGCACTCTTGGACCTCGCACTGCTTACCACCATGTAAGTAAAGGTCAGATGTAGTCACAATAAAAAAATCCATAGCTTTGTATTGTTGCATAATAATTACATGTGATTGCTTGTTAGTATATAGATTATGTTGGTTGTAAACCAAAATTAGTGTATTGTTTTGTGCAATTTAGTTTATAGATAAATTGTTGAAGTACATACATTTGTGTTTTATTATTTTATACCTCGAACCCTTTTACTCTCTCATAGGGTTAGAAGGCTGACAGTTGGTGGTTAATAAGCCAATCTGGGGCACTGGGGTAATAACCAAGTGCATGGACTCTGAAGTGACTCAGTTGAGTTTCAGGGTTAACTTGAAAGATGCCAGTTCCAACAAGGCCAGCATGGTGAACAGTCTTAGGATCGTTTCTGCACTTGAAGTCCTATTCAGTTTCTTTGTGCGTTCTTCAACGGAGCAACCCGATCTCCAGGAAGGCCAGGAGACCCTTCAGACCTCCGGAAGCGTCCTCGCATTGCCAAGGTCTTGCTCCGACTACTCCAGCAACTCAAGAGCACATCTGTCTCCTGAGTCACCTCCTCATTCAGGCAGCCCCTACAGAGGGGGCTATACAATATACAGGATGGTGAATATAACAGTTGGATTCACTTATTCGTATTAGCATCCATGTTCCTTATGTTAATAAAACTACTAAAAACAGATGCAGACAATAATACGAGTATATGTGCTGGGCATTTCCGTCTGCGGATTGTCACCAGAGCCAGTTGTTTTTTTATTGTGACACATCTTATCTCACCGCCTTATGGTAAGTAAGAGGAGGTCCTTCAGTGACTGAAAAAACTGAGTCAGTTCACGGCTGCCTCAGTCGCCGTCACTATGCCGGCCAAAGAAAATGCACTCATAAGGCATTTATGGGTGAAAATTTTGATTAACATACTGCTCGTTATTAAAAAAGAACAAAGTATAATTAACGATAATACACATAAACACGTTGCTAAAGACACTACATTTCTTTTATGAATTTTTAATTTAGGGTGGAGTAGATAGCTACTTTTCGCCAAACTTAAAAAATTATGGCAGTTATTGACCTTCTGTTGATCACTAGTTAGACCAGTGTTTCCTAACGTGGGCCCCACGCCCTACAGGAGGGCAATTTGATAGTTAAGGAGGGCAATTTAGACATGGACTCGACATGACTTTAACCCTTTCGCTGTAGATCTTATGTTTCACTGGTAAAAAAACTAATTGTATGTTAAGTGTATTTATTTTTAGAAAAGTGTTCCAAAACTTATACTTTTATATTTGGGGTTTAAATAAATGAAATAATGAAAATTATAACAGCATAAATTTTATTGAGAGATATTTGATTACTTAACTAACTTGTATATTTATCTTTGACTTGTGTCCCTAGGTCTGTATGCTATGCCTCTACTCTTCATATCTCTTATGACAACTGCTGGTAATCTTCCAGACACTGAGATTGCATAGCATCCTTTACAAAATCTACCTGTAAAATTATTTTTATTACATTAAAAATAAATATTTTGTGGGAAATAATAAAATATAAAAATTCAATTTAATAATGGGACACCTCTCGTGAGCCTTGTCACGGATCCCTCGCAAGAGCATTTTTATTTTGACATAATTTAAAAAAATATATTCTTATTTTATTACACTCTTATATAAGTAAATTATGGCTTAATTTACAGAGTTTCGAATTATTTAATAACCAAAGTAAAAAAGAAAAATCTCAGTACAGATTTGTTACATGCCACATGAGCGGTGAACAAGTTTAATTGTCCTATGTAATGTTAGTTTATGGTACGAACATAAATACAGGGCATAGTAAAAATAATATGAACACCATGGAGAATGGAAATATGCAATATCTTTGTATGATTTGGATGGTATCCATCTGGTATATATCATGAATCCATGAGGAAGCTATTCTTCATATGGACAGATGCTTGACCAGACAACTGCTAAATCTTAGCCGAGCTAAGCTTCGCATTATGGTAGGTGCTATAATGGGACATTGTGGTTTTAATAAGCACCTGTACAACCTCAACATATTGGACAACCCCCTTAGTAGGGGCTGCCTGAATGAGGAGGAGACAGCTGTGCTCTTAAGTTGCAGGAGTTCAGGAGTGGTCGAAGCAAGACAGAAGTTCCTTGACAATGCGTGGACGCTTTCTGAGGTCTGCAGGAACGAGAAGGGTCTCCTAGCCTTCCTGGAGGAGATGGGGTGCAATTGCAATCACCAGACTTCAACAAAATTGAACTATTATGTGAAGTTTTGGAGCAGAGAGTGAGAACAGATTTCCATCACCTACAACATTGAAGCAATTGGTGGATATTTTGGTAAAAGAATGTTGGAAACTATTCATATGCTCTACAAAATATTTTCAATGTAGAATTGCAGCTGTTCTAATGGCAAATGGTGGCCCTATACCTTATTAATAAATCATCAGCCAGAAGGCGGCCACTGCTAAACATAGGCCACTTAGAACACCATTCTGAACTACAAGATGCCAGTTGCATCCACCAGTACCCATGACTTCACTATGTCTTCGGACCTACCTACGCTGCGTCTTCAGGTATTTGTTCGGTGTATTGTCCACTCCCTGTACTAAATAAATATACACATATATATTGTAACATGTTAACTTACTAATGCGCTGCCATTTGCACACCCAACTGTCTTCCGGACTCATTACTGCTATCATGCTGAAATTTAAACATTACAGCAATTGATTTAGGTCCATGATCACAATGGAATTAGTTAAAGTGTAGATTAAGAGTATTAGAAAGCATATACAAATACAAACACACTGCTTAATTGCATGTATTTCTACATACTATAATTAAATATACTTGTCTTTTCACAATTTGCGTTGGATGTAAATGGCTCTATATTAGTTTAAGATATCTAAACCATATTCATTTATAGTTTACTACTAGCTGTAAGTAAACCATAAATGAATAAATTGTACAGGTTTATTTAAAGATAAATAGACAATTTAAACTTACCCATCAAAATTATTACTTGTACAATCGTAAACGTTATCCTTGTTATTTTTCATACGTAAGAACTCGTCGCAGTTGTCGCAACCATCATATTCAAATTGTTCAAATGTCTGTAAAGAGTTTAATACAATAAACATTGGTAAAATCTAGAATACTTTAAAAATATACGTTATTCGTTACCTTTACAAGTGAGCACACTAAACAGGCGCGGAGTCCTCGTAAATCCTTTGGTACGGTTTCTAAAGCCATTGTGATAATGTTCTGCGGTTTAAATAACACACTAGATTGGCAAATATCTCTTAAAACAATCAAATAAATAACCAAAATGCAGTACTATTTACTTGTCGACGGTGTACCATAAACAATAATAGTAATAGACAAGCAAAACAAACGTTTTACTTTTATTTCATTCTTCAGTTCAATTCTCCTTTTCTGAGAAGGCAAAGGAAATTTAGTCCATACTACCTAATCTTCCGTTATAATGTCTTCAGTGGATGAAGATAAAACACCAGTGTTTTATCATTTACCAATGAGGGTAAAGTTGGTGGTGATGGTTTTAGTAAAGCAATGGAAAAGCTTTACTAAAACTCTTCTGACGGAGTCTTAAAGAGAACACGAAGAGACACGTTAAATAGCTTTAATTCACTTGTCTATACGCGATCAACTTAAAAATTATTACTGGATAACAGTTCCACCATTATTACACATTAATATTAAAGAAATACAAGCTTTACAAATAAGTAAATTGTACGACCTGTCACTTGCAGTTTCCCGCCAAAACTGTTTTCTTTATTTAGTTTAATTCAAAGGCAAAGGAAACTCCTTCCTTAAAGCATGGTCTTCCGTAAAATAGTTTTTATCTTTAGTGGTTGAATGAAGAAGATAAAACACTAGTGTTTTATTTATTACATTGGGGGTAAAACTGATTGTGGGGGTGGTAAAGCGGTGGAAAAACTTTACCAAACTCTTCTGACGGAATCTTGAAGGGAACACGAAGAGACACGTTACATAGCTTTGAATCACTTATCTATACTCGTTCTTGATAAACTTATAAATGATTAGTGCATATTCCACTGGGGCTACGACAACCTAGTGCAATTCAATGCATACAACTCCGCCAATTATCTTCTAGATGCCCTCATTGTAGCGTCGAGCTATCGAGTTATAGGAGATGAAGGTTGTACTCTGGAGCCCCTGTTACTCCACAGAGACAGGTTTGTGCGTCCTTTATCTCCTATGCCACGCAGAATGCTCTAGCGAGGAGCTCTTTAACCCTGTTTCTACATCGTCTTTACACAGGTCAAGGGAAGCATTCGCATTCTTTCAGTGCATCATTTCTTTGTAGAACAATCAACAAGTGGAATGCTTTGAAAGCGATGCGTGAAGAAGCACATGTCACATGAAAGCATAGTGACGCGACTGAGGCAGCCGTAAACCGACTCGGTGTTTTTAAGTCGTCGACACTCTTGGACCCCCATCATGCTTACCAAAAGCAGGTCGAGGTCAGATGTCGAGACACAAAAAAAGGATATATTTTAAATCTACCTACATAATTTTCCCGCGCTTACAAATTACTGTTATAGCTATTACGAAATAAGTATGCGGTCAAGATAGTAAACAATATAGTAAAGGCAAGAAGCCCTCAATAAAACTTCCGGTGTCAAACATGACCCTACAAAACTTCCATTGCTTAAGGCGGTTCGTCCACAGGCAAACCAAACTGCGCGACTTAACGTTATTAGGTGTTTAATGGCCTTATTTGTACAAGTTTTTATGATTATCAACTTTTGGGGACTAAACACCACTTACAAAAATACAGACCGTGAAGTGACTTAGTCGCGTTTCGGGAACAGCTTGTAAGTTGTTGGTTCCAACTAGGCCGGCATAGTAAATTTGTCTGCTACTTGCAGTTATTTAACTGTAGTAGCCGTAACCTTTCATGAACCGCACTACAGCTTAAGTTCAGGCGGGGTGTTGTCATATAATACTAATTAAAAAAAAAAACGTTGTCAATGTCGTAAATCGTGACATATATTTTATGAGTTCTACGTTATTATAAAAAAATTAATTATCTTTTTTTCTATCACTTGTCCTCTCTGTGTCTCTGCATCTCTTTCTGTGCGCTGAAATAGGTACTCACTAAATACCTACTGACGCTGGAATTAGCTAGTAGGTATTTACGTAAAGTTATTGTAAAAGAACTCGCGTATAGTTATTGCCATAGCAATGTAAAGAAACATGAAATTCTAAAATATATTTTATCCACCAATACCCTTAAGCCACCAAAGCCGTTTGTTGGCGGGCGACTTTATCGCCGTGTGTACGAATAGGCTAAAAGAGCCATTTCAATAAAATGCGACTTATATTGTGTACAGTAGTAAACTATGGAATTAATTTGTGTAATCTACAACAGTGTAACTACGCACCAATCTGTTTATCTAGGACTTTGTGTACTGCGCAATAAAAGCAATAATAAGCATTATAGAACATCTGCCGTGATGGTCCACGTCATGGAGGCGAGCCCTCTGACCTTTATGAGGCCATTCACAGCACAAACCTTATCACGCAGCAGGTTTATACATTTACGTATATAACTGTTATTACTTACAAATAAATATTGTTATTTACATTTTCCACCAGTAAAACCCATCGTATTATTTACAAACATAATTCTTATTATCAAAAAAAATAGGTTAATACATACAGAAGTAAGTACTTAGGATGTAATTTTATTTTCCCTGGACATAACCACTATTAAGTACTAGTCTGATTTTTTGGATTTAGGTACAATTATATAGTCGTTTCTTAGATTTTGCGTGAACTTTATTATTTTTCCGACGTTTGGAAAGCTTTGCAGCCATTGTGGTCAAGGAGAGACATATTTTTTATAGAAGAATTTTATTGTATATTATGTATATTTTAGGGATGTCATGGAAAAAAAATATATTAACCGGAACCTAAATATCGGATTTTCGAAATAAAAATCTATCCGTCACCTTAACCACATCCGTTATAAAAGTTTCGGATAATTACGGATAGGGGCAGAGCCTAAATAAGATGTTATAACACGATTTTACTCTAAAAATCTAATAACCATAGCCAAAATAATCTGAATCTATCGGTTGTTCTGAAATAATTACATATTTGTAACCGTATCTAAAGCCGGTATAATATTATTCCTATTAACCGTATCCGTATCCATATCCATATCCGAAATTTCATATTCATAACATCCTCAGTATATTTATGTAAATAATATAATAATGTGTATGTACTATGTACGAGTATATGACTTCACTCAGTTTAAAACCTTTATTTTTGCAGCACCCATTATTAAACTTTATAATATTCTTAAGGTCTGGCTGGTAGACAATTCCAAGCGACATTCCTACCTTTTGTATATAGAACAATAAAAAAATAATTAAATATCGAAATCGGTTAAACTACAGACCTAGAATTTCATAAATCTATCTTATGTATGTATCTACAGTATCTTAAGCTGGTACTCAGTACTTACACAAATGCATTGATATAAGTTAATATAAGATAGAACGTTAAATGATTTAACTGAAGTCTTTATTGAATTTGTTAAGTGAAAAAAAAGTACACAAATGCAGTTTATATTTTTGTCATCAAATGCGTTACAGACCTAGAACTACAACAATCGTGCTAGAATTAATGGAATAAAGGGTAAGCATGAGGGTCGAGGGACGACGATAAAAAAATCGACTCGATATTTTAACAGACTAATTCAACGGAGAAGTCTGAAGACAGAAGTGTTGCGGCATTTGGCCTGGAGTCAGCCATTGAATTTTTCGCTATCGGTTATCGTAGAGAATCCACTTTTCGTCACATGTCACAATTCGATCCAATATATTTTCATTTCTGTACCGATTCAACAAGGCAACGCAAGTTTTAACACGCTCTTTCTGCTTTTTTCTGCAGATCAATCAAATCATGAGACATTTTTCATATTTTTTATCTTGTTGAATTGATGCAAATGAGTCAATATTGTAGGTAAGGTAACGTTAATCCATGCCGCTAATTTCTGGGTAGTTTGACTCGGATCAGCTGCCACTATTCGGCTTCTTCAATACAGCATTATTCACTTGTGTGGGTCGTCTTCCACGTGGCTCATTCTTCAAGTTGAAGTTTCCATTACGGAAGCGTTGAAACCTAAAACGCACGGTTCGTTCATTGGCAGTCTCCTCTCCAAACGCAGCGTTGATATTGCGGGCCGCTTCTGGCGCGTTAGACTCGTATCCAAAGATTACTCGGATTTTCGAGGTATCCATTTTGCCCGTCTAAGCTGATTAAAAAAAGCGGCCAAGTGCGAGTAGGACTATCCCATGAAGGGTTCCGTAGCAGCAAGTAACATAATATAAAAGTTCTTGTAGTTCGTTGATCGATTTTTATATTTGAGTTGATTGAATGAAAGGTAAATTGTAGTTTTCGATTTATGACGTATTAAAAAAAACTACTTACTAGATCTCGTTCAAACCAATTTTTGGTGGAAGTTTGCATGGTAATGTACATCATATATTTTTTTAGTTTTATCATTCTCTTATTTTAGAAGCTACAGGGGGGGACCAACTTTTCACCACTTTGGAAGTGTCTCTCGCGCAAACTATTCAGTTTAGAAAAAAATTATATTAGAAACCTTAATATAATTTCTAAAGACCTATATATAGATACCCCACACGTATGTGTTTAATGAAAAAAAATTGAGTTCTAAGTATGGGGAACCCCCCGAAATTTATTGTTTGTTTTTAATTTTGTGTGAAAACCTTGATGCGGTTCACATAATACATCTATTTACCAAGTTTCAGCAGAATAGCTCTTATAGTTTCGGAAAAAAGTGTCTGTGACATACGGACGGACGGACAGACAGACAGACAGATATGACGAATCTATAAGGGTTCCGTTTTTTACTACGGAACCCTAAAAACAATTGAAAGTCAAAAATCTAATGTTGCACATTTTTTTAACAAGAACGTCATAAATATCATGTAAAAAAGTTTTACTCGAAAATCTCACATCATGAAGGTTTTATGCCGATTCATAGTACCTATAAAACGTCAATTTCATACTTTAACCCTATTATTAAGAAAACGTGTAAAGGATTAATTCATTGAACTTTCCAATTTGCAATGTTTAAATTTCATATTCAGCTCATCATGAATGCGCATGGAGGCCCCAGGGTGTATCCAGCCATCTGGAAACCAAACTATTTGCCCTAAATTCCTCACATATGAAATATTCATTGTTATTGTAGGGAAATTGGTGACGTTCGCGATTCACGTTCCAGCTGTTTTTATTTGCATGTTTTTCTAGATGTTTTTTTTATATCGAATCTACTTATTACCGACCTAATTCTTTAAAACTATTTTAATATCATGACTGAATGGCCATCTTTTAAATTGCCTGCTCTGACGGCGTGACGGCGACTGAGGTAACCGTGACTAAGCTAAGTCAGTTTTTTCAATCGTTGACGCTTTTGAACCTCCCCTTGCTTATCATCAGGCAAGTCAAAGTCAGATGTCTAGTCACAATAAAAAAACTAGAGTGTATCGAGTACTACCGTTAAATAACTGCAAATAGCATCCGTATCCACTATGCCAGCCTACTTGGAACGCGGGTCGCGTTAAAGATAAAATGGTCGAAGCAATGATTTGTTTCATAACATTTATTTGTAATAATATTTTGTTACATTTTGCGCGAAATTTTATGTGGCTTACTACATATATCGCGTTTATTTTGGCATCAACCAATAGGACGACCAACACTTTAGTCTCTCCGTGACCACGATGGCTGCAAAGCTCTCGAAACGTCGGAATAATAAAATAAAATTGTAAAATCAAAACCAAAATAAACGCGATAGGAAGCCGCATAAAATTTGTTTAATTTATTTATTTGTAATATTTAATTTAATGATATTTTTTATTAAAAGAAGATGCAGATATTTGCTCCGGATTTAATATTTGTAGGCAGACGCATAAGAGAAGTCAAAACGCAATCCTCATATGCGAGTTTTGCAGACGAATGTCTTCTAAGGGCCGCTCCATATTTCTTTTTTTGATTTATTGTTCAAAAGAATCGCATGCGAATATTAACACAATGGGTCCTAAAAATCCGAAGTTTTACGGCGTATTTTTGGGAGTTATTTGAAATTTTATAGGTTAAATTACCATATTTATTTTATTTACGACCAGTTACATATTTTTATTATTATTATGCTCTTGAGTACACTTAGGAATGGAGGCAACTGCTACTACAGATAATCAACTGCTAGTAGCAGACTTATATGTCAATCTAATTATCAGACTTCGAAACGCGAATGTAGTCATTAGGAACTAAGTTACTACTAATTAATGGTCTGTAATGAAGCAGCTATAAAATCGCTGCAAAAGGCGTGGTTTCGATTAAGATGAAACCGGGGCACTAGCCCTGGGCTGGCAGTTTCAGGGGGAGCCAAAATAATAATAAGGCGACCGTGGTGTAGTGGCAGTGCAATGGCTACGTATGTACTTTGGTTGCCCTGTTTCTATGATACTTAGGTGTCCTTCAGCCTGTAAGCCTCACCATCTAGTTTAAAGATACCAAATATACCAAAATTAAGTGCCGAATTTGTGATAATTAGTGCCAAAAAATTAAAATTTGTGCCACTGTATCTTCGGAGATATACATAGGTGTTGGTGAGGCTTCTGGAATGAACCTCACCCCGTAAGTCTCACCATCAGATCTCATTAACGGTATGAACTATCGACACAATTCTAATTCATTTATCTTGTTCTAAATTATTGCCACCCGCCACACCAATTTTGAAGAATATTGCGTTTAAGATTCCCAAGATACAGGGGTTCCTTAGTGAGGCTTGTGGAATGAACCTCACCCTGTAAGCCTCACCATCATATCTCATCTACGGTATGAACTATCGACACAATTCTAATTCATATATCTTGTGCTAAATTTTTGCCACCCGCCACACCAAATTTCAAGAACATTGATACCGTATTTTCGGAGATATTAAACGTTAAACTCCTACATACATTTAGCGTTTGTACTAAATGCATGGATGTTAATAGATAGGCCCTGCTTTGGTAAAAAAAGTAATCTAAAACGTAAAAAACAATTAGTTTTATCGACAGTCGTTCGTGAGTCAAGGTCGCTCGTCTTGTCACTAATAAAAATGCCTTCCCGTGTTATAAAATCATGTAAAAATTATCCTATAAAACACCAAAAAAGAAGTAAAATTACATTATATGTATAAGTATCACTATTTTCAATAATATATCCGTTTTTAGAAATAATACGATTTATTTAATGACCTTGAATAGGCTCACTGTTCATATGGAGTTGAGATGAAAAAAGTTATGGAGTGGCTTTTAATTTTTTTTATAAATATAATATAATTTCTTGATTATATAATACTTATGTTTTAATTATAGCTCGTTTTTAGGGTCCCGTAGTAAAAAACTGAACCCTTATAGATTTGTCATGTCTGTCCCTATGTCACAGCCACTTTTTTCTGAAACTATAAGAACTATATTGTTGAAACTTGGTAAATAGATGTATTCTGTGAACCGTATTAAGATTTTCATACAAAAATAGAAAAAAAACAATAAATTTTGGGGGTTCCCCATACTTTAAACTGAAATTCGATTTTTTTTTTCAACAAACCCATACGTGCATTGTTTTCAAAAATGATATTGAGGTTTCTAATATTATTTTTTGATAAACTGAATTATTTGCGCGAAAGACACTTTCAAAGTGGTTAACTGTGAGTCCCCCCTGTAACTTCTAAAATAAGAGTAAACCGCAATTTACCTTTCATTCAAACAATTTTTTATTAAAGACTCGTAAAGCCGACTTCGTGTTATATCACTCTTTCATCAAAATCATTGGGGCAGATAGATAGACAAACATTCTAAAATGTTGTTTTATGCTTTAATATTACTAAATGAAAAATTCTACTTAAATACCGGTATTAATTATAAAATCTTACATTTTTTTAGTTTAAATTTGTTTAAATAGTCTTTAGTGTAGGTTTCCTCGAGAAGAAATTAGAAAAATGAAGATTTCTCTCGATTCCCTCATCAGATCCTGACTTGGGGACTTTGTACACTTTGAGAGTATACCTTTGCAAACAAATAAAGAATTTTCGAAATCAATCCATAATTGACGGCGAAATCAGGACGGCGAACATAGGAAATTAAAGGTTTTCCTTGATTTTTATGGGATCCTTTCATCAGATTCAGATTTGGTCACAATGGAATCGACCCGAAGGTATACCATTGCAAAAAAAAAGTTTAAATCGATTCATAATTGACGGAGAAATCGGGGAATATATATTAAAAATTGGTAATGCAGTCCTCAATTAAATACGCATTATTAGGGATAACTCAAAAAGCACAAGCTTCCAAATAAAAAAAAACATCTAAATTGGTCACTCAGAAAAAAGTTATAAGGTAACACACTTTTTGTGAAGTCGGTTAAAAGAGAAACCATCGATTAAAGTATACACCTAAAAATAGCCAAAATAAATATGATTTTATTTGCTTAACAAATTTGTAATTAACTTAAAGTAATGTAAATATTACAAATAAAACTTTTAATTTTAAATATTGTTTAAAAAATATCCTCTGACGACTCCATTCCCTTTTCTTGTTCTAATTACTATTGTGACTATTTTTAAATTTTTATGCTCCAATCAGGAGCGGCGTGTGTGTTGATTGGTGCATTATGCGCCTCAATGACCTTGATTTGATACACGTGTCGTAGAAATCGCAGTGGTGCGCCAGGAACATTTTTATAGAGCGCATTGTATGAAATGGGCCTATCTATAAACATCGATGTACAGAGAACTGTTTAGCGATTGGTTTGTTGCGCGTAAAGTCCCGGGTTCAATTTCCGGTCGGAGCAAATATTTGTTTCATAGCTTTTATTTGTAATATTTAATAATTATAGTAAAAATTACAAATATTTGTTAATAAAAAAAAAGAGATGAATATTTTCTTCGGGTCTGGTTATCTAAGAGTGGTAGGTACCCAGTACCCAGTGGTGCCGATCCGGGGTAGTACCACCACTTACAAGTATACAAACCGTGAAGTGATTCGGTCACGTTTCGGGATCAGCTTGTAAGTTGCCAGTTCCAACTAGGCCGGCACAGTGGATGTGATTGCTACTCACAGTTATTGAATTGTAGTAGCAGTGACATTCATTCATGAACCACACTTCGGCTTAACATCAAGCGAGGTGCTGTCATATGTCGAGTCACAATAAAAAAAATAAAAAAACAGGATTTTACTACTTTTGACATTTTTTTGACAGACATATGACCTATCTATTTTTTTATTATAATATAAATTTACACAGTCTAGAACCCGAGAATTACCTAGGACCAAAATAACATAAAATAACTAATTTACGTTGATCCGAAACGCATGCATGTGTCACCAAGGTCAAACTGCATACATGTCACGAAACAAAACACCTTTAATAATAATACATTTCTTTCACTCATCAAAACTTTAAACATAAAAAAATCCAAGTACTATCAAGTAATTGCAATCATGTACGCAAATATGGTCTCTAATTACATAGGCATAAGAGTAAAGTAAGGATAAAATGCGTTGCACAGAATTCAAAAGAACTTATAGCATAGCATATGTAATCTAAAATAGATCTTATTACTTAGCGAGTAATTCTATGTTTCTATGTGCGAACGGCAGGACAACCAAAATACAACGGCAAGTCCCTGTATCAGAATTCTGTTCATACAGGGACGGATTATATTATTTTTATTTAATTAGGTTTAATAACTAACATTAAAAATGAAAACATTATTTAAATACTTTTTTTATTGTGAGATACACTGACCTCGACCCGCCTGATGATAAGCAAGAGGAGGTCCAATAGTGACGACGAATGAAAAAAAAACGAATTAGTTCCCGGCCGCCCCAGCCGCCTTTACTATGCCGGCCTAAGGTGCTTCTTCACGCATCGCTTGAAGGATCCAAGGTCATAGGATGGAGAGAACACACGGGCTGGCAAAGCATTCCACTTGTCAATTGTTCTACAAAGAAAAGACGCACCGAACTTTTTAGTTCGACTGCCGATTCGGTCGACAAAATGCGGATGCTTTCCCCGACCTGTGCTGGTATTACGGGTGTAGAAGGACGAGGTAGGAACAAGGTTAAAGAGCTCTTCGGAACATTCTCTGCGTAGTTGCAGGGGCTCCAGAGTTTGCGTGACCTCTGCATCACCTATAATTCGAACAGCTTGGCGCCGGAATAAATCCAGGGCATTGAGAAGATACTTGTCAGAGCCGTCCCAGAGGTGCGAACTGTACTCCGCGCAAGAGCGAATCTGAGCCTTGTATAATATGAGGCGAAGTTCTAGCGCGAAGAACCGCCGCAACTTGTTCAGGATGCCAAGTTCGCGGGTGGTCTTAATGGCCCGCTCGATGTGGTCCCTGTGATTCAAGTCGCAGCGAAGAGACATTCCAAGAATGTCTAGTCTGTTTATTGCACAGTATAATAAAACACATGTACATAGGTACATGTTGCAAAGAGAAGGAAGGGGAGTAAACGGGGATTTTTTCGTCGAGAACGCGCATACTCGAGAACGCATACTTGTCTACGTTGAACTGAACCAGGTTCTTGTCGCCCCAGTGGGTAATACGATCAAGAACCCCGTTCAGTCCCGGTACAACAGACTCTCTAATATCGGCTTTCTCCTGTTTGCCGGCTACGGGGAGGCAGTGTAGCGTCCATGCACCATGCTGTCGTCTGCATAGCAATGAATGCCGGATGCAAGGTCCAGCATGTCATTGATATGCAGAAGGAACAAAGTCGGCAAAAGCACGAAGCCCTGGGGGACGCCGGCATTCACCGACATTCTGCGCAATGCGCTTCCATCCACAACGACGCGAATGGAGCGGTCACGCAGGAAGTCGGCTATCCAACCCCGCAGACGGTCAGGTAAACCGTATGCCTCGAGCTTGGATAAAGGGCCGTTGTGCCAGACTCTTTGGAGATGTCGAAACTAACAGCAAGGGCTTCTCCATTACGATCAAACGTATCTGGGGTGAAGACGTGCGTGGTGTACGCCAGAAGGTCACTAGTTGACCGTTTCAGCCTGAAGCCATATTGACGGTCATTGATTAGCTAGCGACACATTGGCCGGTTGCACATTCGCCCCCCTCGGGCGAGGCACACAGTCCGACGAGTACGAGAGCCGGTATAGCCTCGTCAAGGCGGGAGTCAATTCCGCTGCACACGTTTTAAGGACAAGCGCTGGGATACCACTGGACCACTGGACTTCCGGATATCAAGCGATCGTAGCTCGATGCGGACATCGCGTTGTCTGATACGAATCTCAGGCATCGTCAATACGCGAATTTTTGGAAAAGACTTCGGCCCGTGGAACAGCCTTTGCCGTATGCGCCAGTGAGCCATCAGGCTGTCTCAGCGGTGGCAGCACTGAACGACATTCTTAGATTCTACAGTCTTGGCAAGACTCCAAAAGCTGCGACTACCCGTTGGAAACGCGCTGTGCCTCCGCTCTTTTAAACACCTTTCTGCAAGGTGGCACGATAATAGGCTGCTTTCAACTCGTCCACGCGAGGGTCTTGATTTTTAGGACATGAAAATGAGGTTAAGTAAGCTAGGTTGCCTAGTGTCCATAACCATAGAGCTTGTATGACGAGAATTGTGGATGTGAAGGAAGCGAGGGAGTTGTGTTAAAATCGTGGTAAGTGGCGCCTATCCCTGTGGAAAAAAGGCGTGACAACTTGATTGATTTATTTTTATTAATCAATCAAGCGACTGCGACTCTACATATGCCATCACCCTAATGTTAAGCTGGAGCATGGTCCAGGAATGGAGGTGACTGCTACTACACTTAAATAACTGTAAGTAGCAGTCACATCCACTATGCCAGCCTAGTTGAAACGGGCAAATTACAAGCTGATCCCGAAACGTGACTAAGTCACTTTACTGTCTGCATACTTGTAGTTACAAGTACCACTCAAGATGATCAGACTGGGCACCACTGCTTACCACTCTCTGACAACCAGACCCGCAGCAAACATCCACGCCCTTTTTATTAACAAATATTTGTTATATTTAATTTAATTATTAAATATTACAAATAAAAGCTATGAAACAAATATTTGCTACAAATATCTGCTAGAGAATCGAACCCGGGACTTTCCGGGTAACGGTCAGCCTAATACTAAACAATCTTAGATAAGTTAACAGTTAAATTATCTAAGTAACTAATAACCCTCGGCAGTGGACAAATTGTATTACGTAATTTTATTTTTGATGGAATTTCTACCTGCGCTCCGACCCTTTTAGGCTATCTCTTTCTATGCCATTGTTTCCGTATTGCTGTCGCATACATACTCGTTACGACGCGGTAATGAAAATTATTATTAAAATCTCGTTATGAAAATTAACACATTTTACTAGTGAAGTGTATCAATAAGCTGATATGTAAACTATTCAGCTTTTTGTGTAAAATTAAAGATGATTTCTAGAAACTACAAGACATTGATTATTTTTATCCACTATTTAAAACACATTTTTTTTATTGTGACTCGACTTATGGTATCACCCCGCTTGATGTTAAGCCGAAGTGTGGTCCATGAATGAATGGACTGCTACTACAATTCAATATTCAATGCCGGCCTAGATGGAACCGGCAACTTACAAGCTGATCCTGAAACGTGACCAAATCACTTCACGGTCTGTATACTTGTAAGTGGTGGTACTACCCCGGATCGGCACTGCCTACCACTCTTTGATAACCAGACCCGAAGCAAATATCAATCTCTTTTTTTTTTATTAACAAATATTTGCAATATTGAATATTAATAAATATTACTAATAAAAGCTATGAAACAAATATTTGCTCCGACCGTGGATCGAACCCGGGACTTTACGCGCAACAAACCAATCGCTAAACCGTTCGTCCACGCCTGTCTTCACATGAGGCATAGTATGTATTATTCAGCTAATTCGGCCAGTAATAACTATTTTAATACTATTATTTAACATGATACCACTACCTTTTATTTATAAACTAGTTGTGTCCGCGGTTTCACATGCGTAAAGTTTGGTTTATAACACAGTCATAAAAAAGAGGAGGTTTTCAACTCGACTTTTTTGTATTTATAACTCGATAACTCATATAAAAATGACAGACGGAAATAAAAATAAATATATATTCCAAACAGTTAAAACTATAGTCAATTGGAAACTATAGTAAAAGATATTTTATTTTAATTAAAAGTAACCGATGTTACTTCTTGTACCTCCAAAAATAAAAAACGTAATAAACAAACTCACATTCACATTTATAACAATAGTAGCATATGCATATAGTAACAGAAGGAAATAATAATAAAGAAAAGATTCAAACAGCTGAATGTATAGTCTATGGAAAGTATAGTGTATAGTCTCCATAGTACAGTAGATTGGATTAGATGTTGACGTAACAGTCGGTAATACAGTGCGATGGTATTATAGTACTCAGGGTTTGAACCAACGCCTTGCATCTATTTTTATAATAGGAAAAAAAATTGACAAAACTTTTTTATTTTCGTAAAAAAAATGTATACTATGTTACTTCTGATTCCTTTAAGAATATGTGTACAAAGTTGCATGATGATCGGTTGAGCAGTTTTTGCGTGAAAGCGTACCAAACAAACGGTCATTCACATTTATAATAATAGTAGGATAATAATAATAATATTATAATATAATAATTTGTTTTCAATTCTTAACAGCTTGAACCCAAATAAATTTCTGAACGCACGCAATTTTGTATGTGAAAATGATTTTCTTTTATTTTATTTATTATAAAAGTATTTTTCTAAAATAAACGTAGCCTAAGTTACTCCTTATTACATCAGCTACCTGGCAATAAAAGTCCCGTCAAAATCGGTCCGGCCATTCCAGAGATTAGCCGGAACAAACAAACAGACAAAAATTGTAAAAAATGTCATTTTGGTGTATGTACCGTATATATATTCATATACATGTATTAAAAAACGGTTATTTCAATATTACAAACAGACACACCAATTTTATTATATGTATAGATGTATAATTCCAAACAATCTATAAGAAAGTAGAACCTTAGGAGTATAGTAACCTCACTATGTCGCCCATGAGGCCTATAAGTGTAAGGGAGAAAGCAATATGTGCTCACAGTATACCGTTAAAGGTGTGATTTCGCTGGCAACTGCAGACGTTTTGTGTGAGATTGATTCCGTGCAAGGCGACACTAGTCTGCAGCCGCCGCGTCAATATTGTTTCCAAACATCATATTTATAATCTATGACTTAGCAAATGCTGATTGTCGCAATAGTGTCGCCTTGCACGGAATCAATCTCATACAAACAAGTAGTGCAGTCTGCGGTCTGCAGTCGCCAGCGGAATCACACCTTAATGCTATATATCAGAAGCATTAAGGTACTTACGGATAGGCATTTTGTAAGTAAATATAAATACATAATTATTATTTGTTTTACAGTTTTTTTTGTTGTTACAATTAATAAAGGATAATGTTTAAAACGTACATTTTTTTAATTTGTGTTTGTAATTTATTATTAAAATAATAAGTACGAGTATGTACTACCTACCTATTTTTCTCTTTTCCATTCAAACGTAGACCTTAAAATTGACAAAATGCACATTTATTCGCAAATCAATTTACATAAAATAAAAACGGTAATATGAAATTTATCGCTCGACTTGCGTACATATTCGTATCTACTCTGAAATACATCATTTGATACGCCTCTATAAAATAATTTCTTCATTTAATAAAATTAATAAAAATTCATTCAACTTTCATAAATAGTAATTTTACTTTTTAAATTTTTATTGTGACTTGACATAATCAGCACCTTACTTGATGTTAAGCTGGAGTGCGGTCCATGAATGTATGTCACTGCTACTACAATTCAATAACTGTGAGTAGTAGTAATATCCAGTATGCCAGCCTAGATGGAACCGGCAACTTAAAACAATCAATTTTTTACTATTTTTACTAACGTTTCTCTGTTAAGTCGACAAAACGCTCGCTGCACCACCTTAAGGTATACAATGGTATAAACTACTCTCGCGCACGTAATACGCCCATTCTTGGCTGCTTCGACGTTAGCCTATTGAAGACGAGTATTTTTCTATAATCCATTTTATTGTTTTATGATCTGCAGGTAACAAACCTTTTCTATTGGCATTAGCAAAAATATTGGCATTAGAAGCAAGTTATTTTTTGTTTTGTCTATTATAGACGGAGAGCCAGCGCCCAAAAAACTGTTTGAATTTACTAAAGCTATTTTTTTTATAGTTCATTAGAATGGTTGCGTACACAAACATACTGCGGTCAGTCAAGCGAACCTTCTCAGTTTCATTAAGGTGACTCAGATGCGCTATCAAAGGTGTCGTACCTGCGGGGTAATAAAATGAATTTACTAAGGCTGAAAATTGTTATACCACTTTTATATTGCATATAAATAAAAGTTGTAATGGTCAGTCAGCAGAATATCCCGTGATCGATTGGAGACAGTTCCGTGATAACTTTTGCATGTGCATTGCCCCAAATATTTGCTATGTAAGCAGCTCTTAGAAATTGTTGCAACAATTCTGATTGACTTGGCGGTATACTTGATCAATATTAATGGCTTATTGAACAGTATTAATGGCTAATGCTTCTTGAGGCAGAGTACACAAACTTTGTTCATTTTGAGAAACAGATGATTCACTTACTACAGTTGAACTATTACTGATGCTATTAAGCAGAAAAGCCGTTATATTTTTACGTTATATAAGACAAAGGTCTATCTATCCTTATACTAGAGTTACAATGACCCCGATCTATTGTGTATACATTCGACCTCTTGCGTGCGAATATACCTGCGCTCTTACCTGTTCAAATCGCTTCCAACGCCGAGCGCGCGCACGAAATTATTTATTTCTATTTTTGCTGACTGGCGGGCCTTGTCCGGTTAAAAAGATGACTGACTATATTTTTCATGTTTAAAATAATATTTAATACTCCTAAAAAAAAATTGAAGTGTAGTAAATGAATTGCATATTATTTATTTTTTGCACATACATTGCGGCTGACTGACCAGCTCTGTCCCCATATTCTGTTGACTGACCATTACAACTTTTATTTATATGCAATATAAAAGTTGTATAAGAATTTTCAGCCTTAGTAAATTCATTTTATTACCCCGCAGGTACGACACCTTTGATAGCGCACCTGAGTCACCTGTTCTCAGGTTCGCTTGACTGACCGCAGTATGTTTGTGTACGCAAGCATTCTAATGAACTATAAAAAAATTAGCCTTAGTAAATTCAAACAGTTTTTAGGGCGCTGGCTCTTGGACCAGTTTAGTTGAAGGTCAAGGAGGCGTGGCTTATGCTCCTGTCAGGCGCAAAGGAATATTTTGCTAAATGATGTTGCACAGATTTGGTCTATGGTACATGACTGTACAAACTCTAATGTATGTAGAAGTTTAACATTTAATATCTCCAAAAATACAGTGTCAATGTTCTTGAAATTTGGTGTGGCGGGTGGCAATAATTTAGCACAAGATATATGAATTAGAATTGTGTCGATAGTTCATACCGTTGATGAGATCTGATGGTGAGGCTTACAGGCTGAAGTTCATTCCACAAGCCTCACTAAGGTACCCCTGTATCTTGGAGATCTTAAACTCAATGTTCTTGAAATTTGGTGTGACGGGTGGCAAAAATTTAGCACAAGATATATGAATTAGAATTATGTCGATAGTTCATACCGTTGATGAGATCTGATGGTGAGACTTCTGGGGTGAGCTTCATTCTGCAAGCCTCACCAACACCTATGTATATCTCCGAAGATACAGTGGCACAAATTTTATCTTTTTGGCACTAATTATCACCAATTCGGCACTTAATTTTGGTATATTTGGTATCTTTAAATTAGATGGTGAGGCTTACAGGCTGAAGGACACGATACTTAGCACTTTAGTAGCTTAGTATAGCAATGTATAATGAATAAATAAATAAATATATAGTGAGCCGGGTTGGCTCACTCTCGACTTGTAAGAAAAAGGCGCCACACAGGCACACAAGTAAACTTTATATCATCATCAGCCAGAAGGCGTGCACTGCTAAACTATTTCGAACGACACCTCAGTCATCTTGTCAGTCCACCTAGTGGGAGGTTCACCTACGCTGCGTCTGCCGGTTCGTGGTCTCCACTCTAGAAACTTTCGGGATGTCGATGGGGATGTCGGTTTTTCGATCGATGTGGTCAGCCCATTAACACTTCAGCTTGCAAATACCACAAGCTATTTAGGTAACTCTAGTTCTTCGGCGAATATCCTCGCCCGGGATTCTGTCGCGCAAAGATACTCCAAGCATAGTTCTCTCCATTGCCCGCTGAGCGACTTTGAGCTTTTCAGTGCCATATGTCATCACTGGCAACACACACTGGTTGAAGACCCTTGTCTTCAGACACTGCAGGATGCGGGATGTTTCTTGTCAAACATCCCACAGTGTCTGAACTTTATATATTCGTTTTAAAACCTTTTAAGTGTTTTATCTCAAACGCTGGCAGAGAGAAGGGCACCACTATTAAATTTTTGCCCCGGTTCGAAAAAATCGTAGATCCGAAGCTGATACCAAGAACATGTTATTCACGGATTATGAGTTTGTTTTATAAATTAATAAGTCAAAATGTAAAGAGTAAAGTCAGCCTTTATAAATAATTTAAAAAAAACTTATTTTATAGCTCGAAAGCAAAGGATTTATGGCGTCGGTGTTTATAGCCAATGTTTGTGAAAGCAATAACGGCTTACGACTTCAACCTCTCGCTGTTTCTATGGAGACTATATTTAGTGGCATTACAGACGTTTTCAAGAATTCGAAGTGCCGTTTCAAAATAATACGATTATTACCAACTATAAGAATTTCTCCTAAGAAACGAATTCTTCTTAGGAATTAAATAATCAAATGATTTTTTAAACCTCTGTTTGATGTTAAGATAGAGTACCATTTATTAATAGAGACACCTACTATCAACAATCGTATTGTCACGCCTTTTTCCCACAGTGAAAGACAATGGAGCGCCACTTGCCACAATCCTGACACAACTCCCTCGCTGCTCTGACATCCACAATTCTCTTTTACAAGCTTTCAGTATATCGGTTTAGTTTGAACCGGAAAGCTCAAGCCGATCCTGAAACCCGATTTAGTCACTTCACAGTCTCAGATCGGTATTGGTTGTTTTTGGCTGAGCTATTTCATTTCTTCTTAAAAACGAATGTCATCTTAGGACCAAAAGTAATCGAATGTTTATTATGGATCCTGCTTGAAGTAGCAACCGCATCCATTAGTAGCCTAGTGGATCCTGGATAATCGAAGCTATTACCGGAACGCGACCAAGTCACGACCAAGTTTAAAGACCGATTCATTTCGTTTCAAGTGTACGGGTCGGCAGACTGGAGAAATCATCACCAACTGTCTGCCTCCCGAAAAGTGATTAGTCACTTTTTGATCACGTTGAAGCTATGTTGCCTAGTGTCCATAACCATAGAGCTTGTATGAAGAGAATTGTGAATGTGAAGGAAGCGAGGGAGTTGTGTCAGGATCGTGGCAGAACAATCGACAAGTGGAATGCTTAACCAGCCCATGTGTTCTCTCCATCCTATAGCCTTGGATCCTTCAAACGATGCGTGAAAAAGCATCTTTGGCCGGCATAGTGGCAGCGACTGGAGCAGCCGTGAACTCAGTTTTCGCAGTCATCGGCACTCTTGGATCTCTTCTTGCTTACCATCAGGCGGGTCGATTTCAGATGTCGAGTCACAATAAAAAAAAAATAAAGTGGCGCTCTCTTGTCTCTGCCTATCCCTGTGGGAAAAGGGCGTGACAATTTGATTGATGAGATTTTTTTATTATTTTACATTTCTATACTAAGCTACTAAAGTTTTAGGTCAACTGATTTACCTATTTTTGGTATAATTGGATTAAATAATTATCTAATTCATAAATTCATTCATGGAGCCCACTCCAGCTTAACATCAAGCGGAGTGCTGACATATGTCGAGTCACAATAAATAAATTGATTTAAAAAAAATTAGAAACGGAAATCCTTTGTTGCAGATTTCGGTTACGTTTATCCGTTCGATTTTTATATAATTAATTAATGAATTAAAAGGGATTTAAATTTCTATGGTCAACCAAATAGAACAAGTGAGTTGATTGAAGTTCGCACACATGGTTGATCATTATGTGAAGCAGGCAGGTGGATGCGGTCGCCGCGCTGTCTGCTCGCTATCAATTACAACACGTGATAGACACATTACATACCTACAGCGCCGGATTTAGACATCGGAGGCCCATAGGCAGAGCATGTGGTGGAGGCCCTCAAATCGTGGTTAACTGTTGAAAGTTTCTATTACGGTCAAGGTAAAGAAGAGAGCAACGGAATAAGTTGGCTAACATAAAATTTATTCAAAATTTAACTCAGGCACCTACAAGCTAAATTATTCTTCGTCTGACTTTCATAATAATAAACGTATCGATAACAATCGTCGAAGTCTGTTTCCCTCTAAACATCACTCTCTAAACTAAGGAGAGCCAAAATATTTAATCTGTCCTCTATTTGGAAAAAAACTCAGTATTTTTTTGTTTCCACTGAGCTTTAATCGTTTTTTTTTGTGGTGTGGTGGCGGCATTCCTACATAATACTCTAGCCTGTTGCTAAGCCTAGAGTATAGAACACCAAGGCGACTGTGGGCAGTGCAATGGTTCACGTGACGGCGACTAAGGCAGCTGTGAACTGACTCGGTTTTTTCAGTCGTTGTCACTCTTGGACACCTCTTGCTTATCTTGCTTATTAGGCGGGTCGAGGTCAGATGTCACCACTCACTCACCGGTACCAATGTATCTTTAATATGTATTATGCACTTTGGTCGTCCTGTTTATATGATATATGCACTTTACTAGCATATATCATATTAAAATAACACTATTTCTTTTATAATCTTTATACTGATAAAATAATAGCCGAATGATAGCCGAAAACCCTCCTATTCCTATTAGCACAAAAAAGTTCGCTAGTTTTTGTAATTGTAATTGATTGTATTGGTTTTAAACTGTTTAAAATGTCAGCCAGTAAAGATAGTGAAAACCAGTTATTTGCATCTAAAATAAATTCGTAGAAAAATATGTGTAACAGGAAAAAGATGCGTAACTTCAACACGCAGAAAATGGGTCTTGGCCAAAAACCTGATTTTTCGCGCTCCGTAGGTTAACCCAACATTAAACTAATGTTGACGTCGCCACCTCGATGGAAGTTAATGAATCAGTAGAAAAGGGAACACATTTCTTCTAAAATTTCTACAATTATTAGACATAATGATGGCCAAAGAGAATAAAAAGAAGAAATCGAACAAAATGATAAAGAAGAAGTGCTAGAAGAGGGTAAAGAATCAAATAGTATAAAAACGAACGTAAATTTTTGAATTAAACCAATTTTATGTGGCTTACTATCGCGTTTTTGGTTTTGATTTTACAATTTTTTATTATTCGGACGTTTCGAGAGCAGCAATCGTGGTCACGGAGAGAATCTATAAAAAAAAATGTAAAACCAAAATTAACGCGATAGTAAGCCGCATAAAATTTGTTTAATTCATTAATCAATGTTCGCGCAAAATCTAATAAAATACTACGTCAATTTTTTTCATACTTTCACCAGGTAAAATGAAACGGCATTACAGTATGTTATAAAGTAACTTTCGACAAAGAGAAGCGGGTTTGAAAAATGGCCCTATGTAGTCTTACATCTTTTTTATTACCGTTTTTCGAGTAAACCTTATTTGCTTTTCTTAGCGGCCATCTTTACAGCCATCTTACTTAAATTAGGTGTACAGCTTGAAGGTTACAATTCCTACACCATATTTCAGCCTTTAATATAGATTAGAACGCGACTAATTATTTCTTCTCAAAGTTTTTTTGTGTGCAATTTGCGAGAAAACGAATGGACTGATTTTGGTCCAATGTGCCGGCTACTTACAAGCTGATCCCGAAACGTGACTTAGTCACTTAACGGTTTTTATAACAGTTAACTTGTATGTAATTTGTGAATGAAATCAGTGGTCACGTGTGACTTGACATCCTATGAACTTATTATCTTTGATGGTAATTCATGTTCCGCGCACGCGCCTTCATAACTACGAGTAATTAGTTTTAATATAAAATAATCAATTCAAGTTATAATTGGTTCAAAGTGGAACAGATATCGGAAGATAAATTCCTTGCTTCAAGATACTTGCGCTATTTATTATTATTATGAATTAAGGTAACCTGAATGGATTTCCGTGTGCCAAGCTTTTCATATAGTTAGTTTGCTCGCCCATTTTCTTTCATACACCAATATAAGTATACAGACCGTGAAGTGATTTGGTCACGTTTCGGGATCAGCTTGTAAGTTGCCGGTTCCATTTAGGCCAGCATAGTGGATGTGATTGCTACTCACAGTTGTTGAATTGTAGTAGCAGTGACATTCATTCATGGAACACACTTTAGCTTTACATCAAGCGGGGTGCTGTCATATGTCGAGTCACAATAATAAAAAAAATATTTCGCTACAGTGGTAGACTATATACAGTGTCTCAAGCAGACCTAGGGACCTTCAATTCACAGGTTTATAATGTAAAATTTGATGTTAATAAAGAATTTTTAATTTAAACTTTTAATATACGACATCTAAAGTAGTAGCAGGAACTGTACTTACTACTGAAATATTAATAAATTTATCTACGAAAGAAATTATCTATAATTTTATAAAGTTTTTATAATATATTTAGGTACTGATTGCACAGTTAGAGCCGAAAAGTTTCCGAATGGAGGCCACGTAAGATGGTTTAACGCCTTGCTAAAGGTAACAGGAAACCACTGAATGCAGGTCGATTTTAATAGTACACTGAGGAGATCGCTGTTGCGATTCGACATCTGACCTCGACTTGCCTGATGCTAAGAGAGGGAAGGTCAAAGAGTGCCAACGACTGAAAAAAACGCGTTACTATGCCGACTATAGTTCACGTCTCCCTTGAAGAAACGTAGGTTATAGGACGGGGAGAATACATAGGCTGGCAAAGCATTCCACTGGTCGTTATTCATATTATTCTTTAGAATGCTTTATAATTGAGAGATTATTCGAGATAATTTTATTTAGTTTATGAATTAATTTACCACATAATATCACACTAAAAGCCATAACCTTACTACATAAGTATACAGACCGTGAAGTGATTTGGTCCCGTTTCGGGATCAGCTTGTAAGTTGCCGGTCCATCTTGGCCGGCATAGTGGATGTGATTGCTACTCACAGTTATTGAATTGTAGTAGCAGTGACATTCATTCATGGACCACACTTCGGCTTAACATCAAGCGGGGTGCTGTCATATGTCGAGTCACAATAAAAAAAATAAAAAATAAAACAATGAACATTAAAAAATAATCTAGAAAAAAAAAAGATCATTAAAGTTTTTATTCTTGCTGATTGTACTAGTAATCTGTAAGTCATGTTGCATCATACGATAGACGTCATCGCCCTTCCAATCCATTATAATTGGTATTATTAAACATGACCTTACACTTGGTACTTCTTGTTTAATATTTATTTATTTAATTCGGTATATGCGACAGGTCGCTAACTAAACATACCAAAAAATTAACATTCCAAGATTAATGTTGGTTTGCGACCCAAGAATGGATATACACAAAAAAACATTACAAGGTTAATAATACAATCAACAAGAATACACAATAGAAATAACACACAAAAAATATAACTAAAAAAAAGTAATAAATTTAAATTCACAATTCAAAATTAAGACTACTTCGGTATATACGACAGGTCGCAAACTAAACATACCAAAAACATTACATTCCAAGATTTATGCTGGTTTGTGACCCAAGAATGTATATACACAAAAAAAAATTACAAGATTAACAATACAAATAACAAGAATACACAATAGAAATAATATACAAATAATAATAATAAAAAAAAACAAAAGTAATAAATTAAAATTCACAATTCAAAATACTTAATTATTAAAATTAGGTTGTTTTGAACGAGGGCGCATAATATAGTTGAACTATTACAATAACTTTTCCTGAAACTTTCCTGAAACTTTTACACCAACTTTTATTTTAATCCCAGTTTCTTTTTATTCAGATATCGTTAAAAAGGATTAGTTTTACCTTTGAGCGTCAAAATACATTAAATAATATTAAACCAAACGTATTATTCATTTTACAAAAGTGTCCTAAAATAAGAAAGCCAAAAGTTAAACGTAAACAGACTCGTTAACTATCTACACTCAGTTCCAAATTATATTTACATCTTGAGACGTTCACACGTGCCAAGTTGCTTGTCTGGCATATGAGACAGCGTGCATATGAACACGCAGGGATGCACGCCATCCCACGCAATGTCTGCTGGCATACATACACACTCACACACACCTATTTACGCAATCACTAAATATTACATAACAAAAATATCAATCAAATTGTCACGCCTTTTCCCCACAGGGATAGGCAGAGAGAATGAAGCGCCACTTGCCACGACCCTGACACAACTCCCTCGCTCCTCTCATATCTACAATTCTCTTCAAACGATTATGGGCACTAGGCAACCCAACTTTTTTGAGGATGTCTCAGATTTAGTCGGAAAACACCCCCCTGGGTCTGCCTCGTTTAACGCATTCATCCACATCAGATTTATAAATTCTATTCGTTAATCTACGTTCACTCATCTTTTCCATGTGATATAACTTTTAACAGAAATATATAACTTGGTATTTCCTATTTGACCGTGAACTGACTGGGTTTCTTCAGTCGTCGGCACTCTTGGACCTCTATCATGCTTACCATCAGGCAGGCAGTTTGAGGTTATATGTCGAATCACAATAAAAAAAGAGTTATGATTGAAAGCAATGATGGCTGTGAATTAGATTGTACTCGAAATTATAACAAATCTATGCCTAGATAACTGTGCTCCGAGGACCCTCATGGTTGATCATCAAGCACTCATTTGATATCAGCAAGGGTACCGACTACGCCGGCATAGAGATGTGACTGCTACTTGCAGTTATTTAACTGTAGTAGCAGACGCTTTCTAGCTTCGCACTCTAGTTTATTACACGAGGGAGCTCTCATATGTCTAGCCTCAGAATAGAAAACTGTTAAAGTAATATGTAATTAAAAAGAACTTTAAGTGATGGCAAAATAAAAGTTAATATACTTTTATTTTTAACTGTTTCTCAATAAAGATTATTTTATTAAATCAACGGTTAAAACTAAATTTATTTCCTATATTGTGCTAAAACTAACGAATATAAATACATTTTGCATGAGACATCGTTGCAATTTTGGCATAGGAGTTAATTGGAATAATTTGCGATTATAAGCTTTTGTATTATGTAATTATACCTACCATTTACTGTAGCTACAAAACGGATTTATATTTTTTATTAATAAATATGTTTCCCTACTAATGATATAACAATGTGAATAAGTTTTATTTTCAGTACAGTAGTGACAATTATATGTTTTCAGGACACTAATAAGGTTCGATTTTTCAGTGTGCGGTTTTTAGAATATCGTTAAAAAAGCCGCCGTATAACAGTAATTAGACGTTCACACTTAATGCTTAAACTTCGTAACTTAGCTTTATCAATTTTACGTACCAAATAAATTAAAGATTAAATTAATAATTTATCTATCAATCTTTATTAATAAAGATTTGATAGATGAGTTGATCTGTAGTAAATTTTAAACAGTTTTGAAAATAATCTTAATAAGTCAGAAGCGTAGCGTGCTTTGGCGGGGCCCCGTATAAAAAATGTTTGGGGGTCCTTAGGAAGAGTAAAGATTTCTCACAAAAGAAATAAAATGTGAATAAAATTAAAAGAAATATTTATTCATCATAAACTAGTCTCTTTTTCCAAAATTTTAGAAACAATTAAAATTTAATGCCCACTTTTGAACGCATACTTTACGCGGGAAAAAAAGAAATTACTTTTTTTAACCTGCCAAGTTTTTATGAATTTTCGCTTTCGCGTTGGGGGCCCCCGTGACCCCCGATTGATACGGCAGACAAAATAAGTTATTAAGCCATGTTATGGCGTAGACAAAATCGATGGAATGTCAAAAATGGGAAGTGACATAAGTTCAGGGAGTTCTCAATCGATTTACTACTTATTTAGGTAATGTCATTAGTCCGGCAAGAGCGAGCGCTTCTTTAACGGTGATAAGGCGACCATGATGTAGTTAGTGGTAGTGCATTTGTTTTTTTAAATTGTGATTCGACATCTGACCTCGACTTGCCTGATTGGAAAAACACTGACTCAATTCGCGGTTGGCTCAGTGCAACCATGAGTTAAGTGCAAAGCCGGGGAAAGAAAAATTGTCACACAATTTGAGAATGTCAAATTGTGCGAGGGAGTTGTGTCAGGATCGTGGCAAGTGGCGCTCCATTGTCTCTGCCTGTACCTGTAGGAAAGAGGCGTGACAATTTGATTGATTGAAATTGAGAATCTCCGGTTTAAAACCACATTCCAATATCTTTGATATATGTACTTTGGTCGTCCTGTTTCTATGATGCAAAAACTAAATGTGGAGAAGCATCCGCATTTTGTCCACCGAATCGGCAGTCGAACTAGTATAGTAATGAAATTTTCTTAATTAAAAAACAAGTGAAATGTTGAGGATACCTAGGTCCCTGTGATTCAAATCGGATCTAAGGGTCATCCAGACACCCTTCTAGACATCAAGTTAGTTTAAGGCACCAGAGGAGGTACTACAAAGTGTAGGAACTTAAAAATGCGTTGAACTGCAGCGCGTTCACCTTAGAGGGTAATGCGAGCAAGAATCTGGAAAACTTTTTTTTCTCTTAGGTACTTAATTGTATTTTAATTAGTTGAAAACAACGAATGTGGCTATTTAACTCATCATAATATCTTTAAGTTATATTTACCAGATTATATGTATTTACTAGACCCTAATCTAATCGTTTTATTTTTAGGAATGAGGTATTTGTCCTGTAGAATAATATGTTTACGCAAAATAGGTACTAAATATAATCAAAACGTGATTGTACGTGTCAATATCAGGCGGCTTGGAGGCCTCTGGTAAAAAGCAAAATATTGATTCTTAGTTATTTATCTGTTTTTATAATAAAACTAAGAATTTGGTAAATATTTTCATTACCAATTAATCAAATTGTTAATTTATTATTATTTCCTCTATTACAACGCTCTTGTTTTCGTCATATCCATTTTTTTTATGTATCTAACGGCGCCGTGGACCTATGCTTTTTTAAGAACATCCCCGATTTTATCAAGTACCATTCTCCTGGGTTTGATCTTTTCAATCACATCTGCTTTATAAATAATTAGTAAGGGACACCATTCAATTTAGCCATTTATGTACTGCTTTTGTAATATGCAATGATAAAAAATATATAAATGGTAGTTTCGATGCTTGTATTGATAAAACTAATAACAATTTTGCTTTTAATAATAACTTAATGCTGTGCAATTGAGTTATTTTGAAAATAAGTTATGGATTTTGTATTGCCATATTAACAGTACTGTTTTGAACTGTCATAATTATAGTTTGATCATTTTGCACACTTAATCTATGCAAAATAAAGGATATATTTTAATTACATTGTAATCTTTAGTACATCTAAGATTATACTATTTTAAAATGTATATGCAACTGTTAATACAATTAATCCCAAGTCCCCATACAAAATGAATGATGTCCTTTGGAAAACTTTGAAAAGATAAAAGAGCAGCATTTTTTTGTTTATTTCATTTTTATTTATTGATTTTTACAATACTGTTTTAACTACACTCTTAAATTCGTGGCTTGTATGAAGGCCTAAGGTGCTTCTTCACGCATCGCTTGAAGGATCCAAGGTTATAGGATGGAGAGAACACATGGGCTGGCAAAGCAAAACTTGTCAATTGTTCAAAATTATGATTCATCATAACTATGATCAAATAATAAATCAGAATAAGGAAAAATTTTGAACAAATTTTATGCGGCTTACTATCGCGTTAAATTTGGTTAATGATTTTACATTATTTGTTTTTATTATGCCGACATTTCGAGAGCCTTGCAGCCATCGTGATCATGGAGAGACATTTCATTAATCAAAGCTAAGAAAATTCAATGGAAAACAAATACAACCATAAATAAGTGTTCAGCTTCACAATGAAACATGTAGCCGGTAAGATCTGCTGCATTTTTACATCATCAGACTGGACGGCAGATTTCGTGGAGTCCTTGATTGCTTCAGGATACTTAGTTCCACGCTTTGTTAACACCTTTTTATTCTTAACCATTATTTTTGAACCATTTTTAAGTATCAATATATTTGTACATTTTTTTTAAAATAAAAATTTGATGAATTATACAACTTTTATGCGGCTTACTATCGCGTTTAGGCTGTCTGTCCATTGAAGCGGAGCGAGCTTGCGGAGCTGAGAAAGTCCATATTTTTTTTTATAAAATCCCAATTTCTAAGTGTGTCTACATAATTATGTATTATTTATTACAATTATGCGTCTTAAAAAATCGGGCTATTATTATTATTTTAATTAAATTAGATATTTTGACGACAGGCTTGGACGAACGGTTAACGTTTGTTGCGCGTAAAGTCCCGGGTTCGATTCCCGGTCGGAGCAAATATTTGTTACATAGCTTTTATTTGTAATGTTTAATACTAATATTAAATATAGCAGTTATTTGTTAATAAAAAAAGAGGTGGGTATTTGCATCGGGTCTGGTTAACAACGAGTGGTAGGCAGTGGTACCCAGTCTACTGAACCGGGGTAGTACCACCACTAACAAGCATACAGACCGTAAAGTGATTTGTTCGCGTTTCGGGATCAGCTTACAAGTTGCCGGTTCCAACTAGGCCGGCATAGTGGATGTGATTGCCACTCACAGCTATTGAATTGTAGTAGCAATTCTGAATCTATGCCTGAAAAAAATAATTTTACAATATTTTGCCCTAAAATTTTCATACATTATTTTATTTTTATTGAGACTTGACGTCTGACCTCTACCTGCCTGAAGTTAAGCAAGAAGAAGTCCAAGAGGCGAGGCATGAAAAAACACATATTGACAACAATTGTAAAACCATCCAGTTATAAATATAACACATATCTATCTCTATGTGTAAAACGAGGTTCTTTTTCAGTCGTTCAGTCATACTTCTCCGCTAGTTGAGTTCAAATGACGCGTCACAATAAAAAAATAATCCCTGAAATAATGAAAATCCTGAAATAATTGAATGTGAATAATCACTCATTTATTATTAAGTAAATGTTTAAAACAATCATCTATATTTAATTTTACAGTTGAATCTTTTTTGGTGCAATGAAATGATGCAACTCATCGCTAAACGAACGTCATAGTAGGAACGGTCACCAACCCAAGAGCCAAGGGTGGCGTGATGTTTGTTAAACTCAATCTGCAATTAAGTACCCATCGATTTCATTCAAATTAAAAATATACGAGTATAATAAAGTATTATACAACAAAATGTAAATGAATAAAAATATAGTGGGTAGGTAAATAATCATTGTGTGAGTCAATCAAAACAGCGGAGAGCGTGCCAAACGGCCGCTGCGTAATACAACCAATTTTAAAATGGCCAATTCAAACAACAAGCCAATTGAAAGCTCCTAATGATAAAAACTGCAATGTGTCATTATGTGTAATTTATAAGCAAAACAATCGTATATTTGCCGCGTACGTGCGTATGTCAAGATAGTGTTCATTCATGACATTTTATCAGAATAACATTGTGATAAATTTGTGTATCGCATAGTAGTGGAAAAACGTTGAAGCGGCCGACGGGTGAACCGCGGCGGGCCTCCAACCATCTTTATAAAAGGCCGACAGTTCCCTGTGGCGACATTCACGCACGCACAGCCGACGGAATAGGCCCGACCGTTTTCCACATTCAAGTGTTACCTGAAATTTTGAAAATTTATTAGCATTTCCTCTCGAAAGTAACAGTTTGGAAATATGGCGCAACAAGGCTTACTGCTTGTTTTGGCGTTGTGCGCTTTCACCGCCGCTATGGTGCCGAGGCAGAGGGTAAGTTTATATAGATTTATTTGCAATTACTTTCTCATTTGCTAATAACATAATTATTAAACAAAAAAATATTGTTTTTTCTAAAGAACAATAAAAAACAATTACGGTTTTTATAACATAGAAAATTATTTTATTATAGTCTTAGTTTCATAAAAATTTAGCTTTTATTTTCTTTGCGTTATAGCTTTATTAGTCTGATATTTTTATTAGTTTTGCTATATTAATTATTGTTTTACGAGTACTTAGAAAGTGATTTACTTTTAATATATTTGTGTACTAGATAATTTTAATTCTAAATTTGAATAATTTTCTATACATTAAGTATAGAGGGTAATTTCACTTAGGGCTTTCAATTTTAAATTTTAAAATGTGTATCTAAATTCAAATTAATCTACTTGGATATGATTTTTTTATAAAATTTTTCAAATAAAAATATAGGTCAACAAATTAAGAAATTACGAAATACGTGTAGCTATTCTGTAATTGTTTTACGTAATTTTACTTAAGCGATGCTAAATATCTGATTATTTTTCTATTAAATAATAGTTCTGGTAGATTTTTAATAAAATCGTATGCCCTACGCCCACATAACGGCCAATGACCTTTATTTTTACATGTGTAACGTGTTTACGGCAAATTACGTCACTACTATTTATTTACTATATCTAGTATTACTCATTAGTCTACTCATTCATCTTTGGATAAACTATTGAGGGAATCAGCTCACATGCAGAACACAGTTGCATTATAGATTCATTTATTAGTTTTTTTAAACATTTGTTTACTAACCTACTAATCGTGCTTGTATCATAGAAACAGAATGATCAAAACACATATATTAAAGAATTTTTATTGTGACATCAACATCCCGCCTGATGTTAAGCTGTAATGCGGTCCATAAATGAAGGTGACTGCTATACAGTTAAATAACTAAATAAGTAGTCACATCTACTATGCCGGCTTAGTTGGAACCGGCAACTTACAAGCTGATCCCGAAACGTGACTAAGTCACTTCACGGTCTGTATACTTTAAAGTGGTGGTGCTACCGTCTCTGCCTATCCCTGTGAAATATTGGCGTGACCATTTGATTGACTGATTGATAAATAATTAGTTATTTATTAAGGTGTATATCGACATCTTTTTTTTATTGTGACACGACATCTGACCTCGTCCCGCCTGATGATAAGCAAGAGGAGGTCCAAGAGTGACGACGACTGAGAAAACCGCGTTTGATCACGGCTGCCTCAGTCGTCACTATCCGGCCAAAGAAATCTGATCTCAACCTGACTGATGGTAAGATTCGAGAGTGCCAATGACTGAAAAAAACCGACGCAGTTAACGGTAGCCTCAGTTGTTAATTTTAATAAAATGTTAATTTACTATTATGACTAAAACATAAATCCGTTAATGGCGAATTTGAAATGTTTATTTGTTTCTTTATAGCACTTTTGTTTTTGATTAGTTTACGAAGTACTTTAACCTAATCGTAAAAGAAATCATAATAAAACTATAGATTTTTCTTAGATTTTGCGCGAACATTGAATTAAACAAATTTTATGCGGTTTTATCGCGTTTATTTCGATTTTGATTGGTATTATTTTTATTATTCCGACGTTTCGAGAGCTTTGCAGCCATCACGGAGGGACCACGATGGCTGCAAAGCTCCCGAAACGTCGGAATAAATAAAAATTTGTAAAATCATAACTTTAAGTAAAGGGCATATGGTATAAAACCATACAGTGTGAGCCTCCTCGAATACCATGGTTTAGTGACATACGAATTAGTAGGTTATACTTAAAATTATTGTTTAGACTACGTTCGGGTCATTACCCATCTGCAAAGTTTTTACATTTGATGAATGTAATTGAATCTCCAAATTGTGACACGTGTGATGTTCTAGATGACGTCCAACATATGATGATGGAGTGCTCTAAGAGCAAGAAGGGGAGGGAAGCGCTGGTGAAGGAATTTAAACTGAATGTAGTTAATGTTGGTTTAGCGCAGAGTATTTTATCTGAACCAGCATCAGAGATATGTTATAAATTTTGCAATATTATTTCTTCCCTTCAGCGGCGACTTCCTCCCAAATAGACTTAAGATAAATTTGATGATATGTTTTAGGCTCTATGGAGATGACATGTCTTAATAGACAAAAGCTCCCAATAAATATAGATTAAAAAAAAAAAATCATAACTTTCGGTTACGCGATACCGCATAAAATTTGTTTGATTCAATAATTAGTTAAAAAAACTAAAATATACGCAAGAGGAGATCCGAGTATGCCTACAACTAAAAAAACCGATTCAGTTCGATTGCCCCAATCACCGTCACTATGCCGGCCAAAAAAATATTTATTAAAATTATTGTATTGTCATCGGTAATTAATATATATACAAAAGGTATACAAAAGGCGACCGTGGTGTAGTGGCAGTGCAATGGTTACACAAACCGGAGAGCACGAGTGCGAGACCACCCACCGGTACCAATGTATCTTTGATATATGTACTTTGGTTGTCTCGTTTCTTTGATACAAACACTTTAGCTTAGTATAGAAACGTAAATAAAAAATACAATAAAAAAAATTAAAAATATCCTCCTGAAGTGGGTGAAAATTAATTTGAAAAATTCCGGTACATAGGTACGTACAATACATACAAGTAAAGCTAATAAAAGCGTGTTAAAAAGAAAAAAAACCAGTCGTCTGCGCTTTTAGACTCACCCTTGATTACCATTAACAGATGCCGCGTCTCAATAAAAAAGTCACCTTATTGGCTCATATTGATATATTAATAATGTACTCGAAAATGATTTTTTTATTATGGTTCATGCTGACATTTATGACAGCATCCCTGTAGGAGACTGCTACTACAGTGAAATAACTGCAAGTATAGTAGCATTCGCATCTGCTATGCCGGTCTAGTTGGAACGGGCAACTATTAGGTTACTTCGCGGAAGTAAACGGTATGACGAAAATAAAATTTAGGAAATAGATGTTACCTACCTAAATTATCAATCAATCAATTACATCAAGCAAAGTGCTGTCATATGTCGAGTCACAATAAAAAAAAAGGTCGGGGAAAGCATCCGCATTCTGTCGACCGAATCGGCAGTCGAACTAAAAGGTTCGGTGCGTCGTTTCTTTGTAGAACAATTGACAAGTGGAATGATTTGCCAGCCCATGTGTTCTCCTCGTCCTATTATAACCTTAGATCCTTCAAGCGATGCATGAAGAAGCACCTTCAGACGGCATAGTGACGGCGACAGTGAACTCTGTTTGGTTTTCAGTCGTCGTCAATCTTGAATATCGTTTTGTTTACCATCGAGGTCAGATGTCGAGTCACAACAAAAATGAACCGTTTATTTCGACTGTAAATTCGATCTAAAATTTATACATCATCAAACTAAAGAATAAAAACTATTGTGATCTTAGAGCACTTTGTACTGTGTAGTAGTGTTGCCAGATATTTTTCGGGCAAAGCGAGATTATGTATTTAGTAAAATAACAGCCCCCTACCACGGCAATCCAAGAAGCAAAATAAAGACCTGCAAGGAATATCGTTGAAACTCATTTTAAATAACTTATTAGGCCGGCATATCAAAATGTTTAAAAAAATATTTCTTAGTTCACAACGTTGTTTTGTGTGAAGTTTTACAGAACGTTTAAATATCATTTTTGGGCATTTTGATGCACTGTTCTTGTAAGATATTTAAAATTGGGTTTCAATGATATTCCTTGCAGGTCTTTATCTTGCTTCTTGGATTGCCGTGCTAGGAGGGCAGGAATGTTTCGTCGATAAAGAGACATACTAAACAAAACGTATATTCAGTAGTTATTCAAAAACTTATTTTCTTTGAGTTTCAAATTAAGTTTGTAAGACAATAGATAATCAACATAGTCATAGAAAACGCTATTTCTTCAAAATACGATATTTTAGTATACCAATGACAAAATGTGTGGTTTACGCTATAGTCAGACAGTTGTGCCTTCAGGGAAATATAATTATAAATCATATTATATAGGTACGATTAATTTAATTAATCATATAGTCGCGTTTTGAGATCATCTTGTAAGTTGCCGGTTTCAACTAGGCCGGCATAATGGATGTGATTGCTACTTACAGTTATTGAATTGAAATAGCAGTGACATCTATTTATGGACCACACTCCAGCTTAATATCAAACGGAATGCTGTCATATGTCGAGTCACAATAAAATAATAATTGGGTAACAATTATTAAATTAAATTAATTAAGGCCCAAATCGTAGACATTCTTAAGAAAGCTGGGTTGCCTAGTGTCCATAACCGTAGAGCTTGTATGAAGAGAATTGTGAATGAATTAAACAAATTTTATGCAGCTTATTATCGCGTTTATTTTGGTTTTGATTTTATTTTATTATTCCGACGTTTAGAGAGCTTTGCAGCCATCGTGGTCACGGAGAGACTGAGCTGCAAAAGACCGCGATGGCTGCTCTCAAAGCGTTGGAATAATAAAATAAAATTGTAAAATCAAAACCAAAATAAACGCGATGGTAGGCCGCATGAAATTTGTTTAATTCATTAACCAATATTCGCGCAAAATCTAAGAGAATTAAGAATGTTGGGGAAGCGAGTGACTTGTGTCAGGATCGTGGCAAGTGGCGCTCCATTGTCTTTGCCTATCATTGCGGGACAAAAGTGTGACAATTTGAGTAATTGAGTTTCCTATATAATATACATGAACTGCACAAGATAGCTCTAGATTAAAATGAATTAGCGAATCCCTAAAAATCAAGTCAGCCGCGCGGGACATATAAAATCTGGCAACGCTGCTGTGTTCCCCTTAGTACGTGTTAAATATCACGGTCGTTAAGAAGCGGGTCGCGCACTCGCGCCGGGATAAAATCGTACCATGCAATGCAACAATGGCGCGAGACGAGCCCTATATACACACGTCCGCAATATACAGTCCGTCGTCCGCAATATACAGTCCCTGGCCAAATTATTAGACGCACTACGAATTTTTAAAATTATTCGTAATAATTACTATAAATATTAAACATATGGATGAGAAGTGTGATGAAGATATTGAGCCAGATAAAAAGATTGACAAGGAATGCTTCGATGGTTTGAGCATATAGAAAGGATGAGAGAAAGTAGATTGACGAAAGGAATTTATAAATCTGATGTGGGTGTTTTCCGACCAAATCGAAGACATCCTCAAGAAAGCTTGCCTAGTGCCTAGTGCCCATAACCCAAGGTCTGTATGAAGAGAATTGTGGATGTGAAGGAATTTGTGTGAGGATCGTGGTAAGTGGCGCTCCATTATCTCTGTGGGAGGAAGGCGTGACAATTTGATTGATTGATTGAATTACTATATTTGATGCCTGTAGCGTCCGGTATCGACAGCATGCCGCACCGGATTAAGGCTCTCATCTGCAAAAGGTGTCTCAACAAAATAATAAAATATATGTCACATTGTTTTCATTCCAACTATAATTTTCAGTTCCAATTAGGCCGGCATAGTGGATGTGACTGCTACTTACGGTTATTGTAGTAGCAGCGACATCCATTCATGGACCGCACTGCAGCGTAACATAAAAAATTGAATATTTATATATATATAATATTATTTAAATACCAAACGTGGTATTTAAAATATATATTTGTGATATCAGCTATGTCAGCCGAGTGCACGGGTTCGAAACCACCCACCATGTAAAAAATAATAAGAAATAATAATAGTAATGACATAGATTTATGATTGGTCTCGCTGACGCGTCGTAGCGCGACCAATTATTAATTTATGTAATAATGAAGTAATTATTATTATAATTTTTATTATTACACAATAATTTATGTATTAAAAAACATATTTCATTAGCAAATCAAAATTTGCGTGCGTCTAATAAATTGTCCAGGGAATGTCCGTAATAATTATTTGTCCGTACTGTCCGTCCGGAGAGGTTTTGGTGACAGGCGTAGCGCATTGGTGTGATAACCAGTTTGTTGCGCGTTAAGTCCCGGGTTTTAGTCCCTGTTCGTAGCATTTATTTGTAATATATATAATAATTAGATAGTATGTATTTTCTTAGATATAGCGCGAACATTTATTAATAAATTAAACAAATTTAATGCGGCTTGTCTCTCCGTGACAACGATCGCTGAAAATCTCTTGAAACGTCAAAATAATAAAAAAATGTAAACGCGATAGTAAGCAGCATAAAATTTGTTTAATTTATTATTTTGATTATTACAAATATTTGTTAATGAAACAAAGAAGTTGGTTATTTGCTTTGGGTAATCATTCTGCCGATCCAGGGTAGTATCACCGCTTACAGATCGTAAAGTGACTTAGTCACGATTTGGGATTAACTTGTATGTTTCCTGTTCTAACTAGGCCTGTTCTTACAAGTTGATCCCGAAACGCTTAGTCACTTAACGGTCTGTATACTTGTAAGCGGTGTTAAATAGATATACTCTTTAATGTGCAAATTGTAGCTTAAAAATTATACATTATCAGGACCTTATCACTAATATGGCGTGCTCTTCAAGGCAACCAGAGGAGAATATTTAATAATTTAAGGAAAATTATAGGCCGGCATAGTGGATGCAACTACTACTTTATTTAACTGTGGAAGCAGTGGCCTCCTCTATTCATGAACCGCATTCCAGCTTAACATCAGGCTGGGTGCCGTCATATAAGGCGCCGCAATAAAAAAAGATAGATAAATGAATTGTTTTGACTATAGCTTTGCGGAATCTTTATTTTAAGTGTTGATGTATTTTTTTTAATCTCAGATTTGTGGGTTTTTTCCCTAGCGTTTACTTATTTTTTATTGTGGCTGGACATATGACAGCATTAATCCTTATCAACCAGTACCAATACCAATACCTTACGCACCTTTGGCCGGCATAGTGACGGCCGTGAACTAACTCGGTTGTTTCAGTCGTCGCACTCTTGGATCTCCTCTTGCTTATCATCCGGCGGGTCGAGGTCAAATGACGTCACAATAAAATAAAAAACATTTCATGCAATTTCAACATTTTACACAATATAAATTAAATGCATATTAAATATATTTACAAGTAAGGATTTTGCGTTGTTTTTGGTCGAGACGATGGGCCCTTGGGGACCATCAGCTAAGCGCCTGGCCAAGGAGTTGTCCAGGCGGCTGACGGAGAAGTCTGGAGACAGAAAGGCTGGCAATTATTTCTGCCAACGTATTAGCCTTGCTATACAAAGGGGAAATGTTGCCAGTCTCCTTGGGACTATCTCTGATGCGACGTCATTAGATGATATATTTATTTATAGTTTAATTATACTCGTAGTTAATGTACTTTTAATTTTGATTGGTAATATACATATCAATATATTAATTAACATATGACGACAGGCGTTAACGAACAGTTAGCGATTGGTTTGTTGCGAGTAAAGTCCCGGGTTCGATTCCCGGTCGGAGCAAATATTTGTTTCATAGCTTACATTTAACATCAAGCGGGGTGCTGTCATATGTCGAGTCACCACAAAAAATAATAAAAAAAACATATTATGCATATCTTAGGAGTTATCGCAAAAAATAAAATTAAGCGCGTTTCTCACACTTATGCGATGACTCCCGCGCCGCGCCACCAACAGTTAGATATCCAAATATGATGACTCAACATGAAATTCGTTAAAAGTAACAAAATAAAAAAAATATAAGTAGCAAATAAAAAAAATTGTTAAATTAAAAATATGTATTTAATGTGGCGCTGCTTTTCCGGGCAGGACATCATCTGCCGGGTTCGCTAGTATTTTGTAATTACCCTTTTCCAGTTATGGTTACAACTGGAAAAAGTCTAAAATTTGTGTAATTTCAGTTGGCCTAGAATTTGATATATTTTCAGTAAATAATCTGGTTAGTAAATAAATCTGGTAAGTAAAATAGGTTAACAGAAATTAAACCAAATTGATTTTATTTATTTATTAAAAGCTAAACCTATAATCATTTAATTTTTTTGCCATTTCCCATTAAATTTTCATAAATTTCAGTCATAAAAATGTATGAATCTTTTTGTTGCGCACACATCCGTCGGATGCGACCGTAAATCGAACCCTGCTACTATCGCTTAACGATATAAACATATAAATAATTAAACCTGTCATATTGAGTGAATGTAAGCATTTTTTATTTAATTTCTCTTGAATAAATAAAGTACACAATTTTTTACTCAATCAATGAAATTGTCACGCCTTTTCCCCACAGGGATAGGCAGAGACAATGGAGCGCCACTTGCCACGATTCTGACAAAACTCCCTCGCTTCCTTCACATTCACAATTCTCTAATCGTTTTTTTAATCAATAAGGAAATTTTCAATTTTTATTCACATTTCAATACTAAGCTAATAAACATGCATGTATTATAGAAACAGAACGACCAAAGTGTATGTACTTATACTTATAAACATATAAAAAAAAAAATTTATTTTGACTCGACAGCACCCCGCTTGATGTTAAGCCGAAGTGTGGTCCATGAATGGATGTCACTGCTAATACAATTCAATAACTGTGGGTAGCAATCACATCCATTATGCCGGCCTAGATGGAACCGGCAACTTACAAGCTGATCCCGAAACGTGACCAAATCACTTCACGGTCTGTATACTTGTAAGTGGTGGTACTACCCCGGATCGGCAAACTGGGTACCACTGCCTACCATTCTTAGATAACCAGACCCGAAGCAAATATCCATCTCTTTTTTTTTATTAACAAATATTTGCAAAATTTAATATTATTAAATATTACAAATAAAAGCTATGAAACAAATATTTGCTCCGACCGAGGATCGAACCCGGGACTTTACGCGCAACAAACCAGTTGCTAAACCGTTCGTCTACGCCTGTCGTCAAAATACATTGGTATTGGCAAGAGGGTTTTGACCCGTGGGCTCTCGGTTTGCGTGGCCATTGCACTACCACTACACCACGGTCGCCTTGAACATGTCCATTCATGTTTTATTGAGAATTAGATAATGTGTTTTGACGTATACATTGTTATAATCTAATTTATTGCGTAAATATTGTGTTTAATGTACAAAATGATGTACACGAGTATTATCAGAAGTCACACTCTAATAGTTATTGACAATGTTATTTATATCGTTTTATAATTTTATTACGTCAAGAAAACTGCATACAGGGTTATAGGTTATCAATGAACAATTAAATGTACATTTTATAGTGTATTTACATTTGCTTAGCTTTTATTAAATATATTGACGACCAAGAGCGGTAAGCAGTCGTGGCCTAGTCTGCCGATCCGGGTAGTACCACCACTTACAAGTGTACAGACCGTGAAGTGACTTAGTCGCGTTTCGGTATCAGATTGTAAGTTGCCGGTTCCAACTGACCTGTTCGACTTGTGCGGGTATCACGGGTGTGGATAGACGAGGTAGGAACAAGGTTAAAAAGTTTCAGAATTCCCTCTCAAGTTAGTTACATTTCAATCAATCAACTCAAATTCTCACGCCTTCTTCTTACAGGGATAGGCAGAGACAATGAAGCGCTACTTGTCACGATCCTGACACAACTCCCTCGCGTCCGTCACATCCAGAATTCTCTTCATACAAGCTCTACGATTATGTGCACTAGGCCTTCTTGAGGATGTCTCCGATTTGGTCGCAAAACATTGAAATCGATTGAAGCATCCCTCACTACCGGATTAATAAATTTCTTTTATCAATCTATTTGCACTAAATATTTTTTTATATACTTTTACGATACTATCTACTTAGCATTTTCTTAAATTTTGCGCGAACATTGATTAATGAATTAAACAAATATGTGACTTACTATCGAGGATCCTTCCCTGTCCATCCTCTGGGTACACGTAGACCTTGGTTCCCAAGCCAGGATCTACGGGTGCCTTTATCGTTCCCACCACGGGGATTCGGAGACAACCCGGCTCTTCGATTCTCTGAGCCGGGCGACAGACGAAGCGCTGGAGCGGTTCCCGACCGCGGAGGTCGTGGTCTTGGGGGACTTCAACGCACACAATGAGGTGTGGTTGGGGTCCCAAAGGACCGACCACGCGGGAAGGGCTGCTCATGCTTACGCCCTTCTGCATGACCTGACACAGCTGGTGACCCAGCCCACCCGGGTACCAGACATTGTCGGTCATGCTCCCTCTCTGCTGGACCTTCTACTGACCACTCGTCCGACCGGGTATAAAATTTCGGTCAAAGCTCCTCTTGGGACTTCTGACCACTGCCTGGTCGAGACGATAGTGCCGCGCGTCGTGCCTCCTCCCGCCAGGAATGAGGTGCGACGTTTATGGCACTACAGGTCAGCGGATTGGGAGGGAATGCGAAATTATTTCGCTTCGCTCCCTTGGTGGCAGCGCTGCTTCAACTCCGAGGATCCATCCACGTGTGCCTCGGCCGTTGCTGATGAGATAGCACTGGGGATGGAATATTACGTTCCATCCAACTGTGCATCTCGTAACGACCGGAGCAGGCCCTGGTACAACAGTGACTGCGCGGCTGCTGTTTCAGCAAAAAACGCAGCTCACAGTGCATGGGTCAGGGGTCGAAAACATCATGACCCTCACGTGGATGAGTTGAAAGCAGCCTACAATCGTGCCACCAAGTCTTGCAGAAAGGTCTTTAAAAGGGCGGAGGCACAGCGCGTTTCCAGGATTGGCGAGAGTCTATTAGCGCACCCAACGGGTAGTCGCAGCTTTTGGAGTCTCGCCAAGACTGTAGAATCTAACTTCTGTCGTTCTGTACTGCCACCGCTGAGACAGCCTGATGGCTCACTGGCGCATACGGCGAAGGCGAAGGCCGATCTACTGGCCGAAGTCTTTGCCTCAAATTCGCATATTGACGATCGTGGTGCAGGGCCACCCACCCTGCGTCCATGCGGACATACGATGCCTGAGATTCGTATCAGACAACGCGATGTCCGCATGGAGCTACGATCGCTTGATATCCGGAAGTCCAGTGGTCCCGATGGTGTCCCAGCGCTTGTGCTTAAAACTTGTGCAGCGGAGTTGACTCCCGTCTTGACGAGGCTATACCGGCTCTCGTACGCATCGGGCTGCGTGCCTCGGGCTTGGAAGGGGGCCAATGTGCAACCGGTCCCAAAGAAGGGCGACCGCTCGGACCCGTCAAACTACCGTCCAATTGCTGTAACCTCAGTACTGTGCAAGGTTATGGAGCGAATAATTAATATTCGCCTCATGGCCTACCTGGAGGGTCACCAGCTGATCAATGACCGTCAATATGGCTTCAGGCCGAAACGGTCAACTGGTGATCTTCTAGCGTACACCACGCACGTCTGGGGTGAAGCGTTGGATGGTAATGGAGAAGCCCTTGCTGTTGGCTTGGACATCTCCAAAGCGTTTGACAGGGTCTGGCACAGGGGCCTTTTATCCAAGCTCGAGGCATACGGTTTACCTGACCGTCTGCGGGGCTGGATAGCTGACTTCCTGCATGGCCGCTCCATACGCGTCGTTGTGGATGGAAGCGCGTCGCGCAGGATGTCGGTGAATGCCGGCGTCCCTCAGGGCTCCGTGCTGTCGCCGACTTTGTTCCTTCTGCATATCAATGACATGCTGGACCTCGGATCCGGCATTCATTGCTATGCAGACGACAGCACGGTGCATGGACGCTACACTGCCCGCCCCGCAGCCGGCAAACAGGAGATAGCCGATATGAGAAAGTCCGTTGTAGCGGGACTGAACCGGGTTCTTGATCGTATTACCCACTGGGGCGACAAGAACCTGGTTCAGTTCAACGCAGACAAGACTCAGGTATGCGCGTTCTCGACGAAAAAATCCCCGTTTACTCCCCTTCCCTCTCTTTGTAACATCTCCCTCAGTGCTTCGGACAGACTGGACATTCTTGGAATGTCCCTTCGCTGCGACCTGAATCACAGGGACCACGTCGAGCGGGCCATTAAGACCACCTCCCGCAAACTTGGCATCCTGAACAAGGTGCGGCGGTTCTTCGCGCCAGAGCTTCGCCTGCTTCTTTACAAGGCACAGATTCGCTCTTGCGCGGAGTACTGTTCGCACCTCTGGGACGGCTCTGCCAAGTATCTTCTTAATGCCCTGGATTCATTGCAGCGCCGAGCTGTCCGGATCATAGGTGATGCAGAGGTCACGCGAACTCTGGAGCCCCTACAACTACGAAGAGACATGGCGGCTCTGTGCGTCCTCTATCGCCTATACCACGGGGAATGTTCCGAAGAGCTCTTTAACCTTGTTCCTACCTCATCTTTTCACTCCCGTAATACCCGCACAGGTCGGGGAAAGCATCCGCATTTTATCGACCGAATCGGCAGTCGAACTAAAAAGTTCGGTGCGTCTTTTCTTTGTAGATCAATTGACAAGTGGAATGCTTTGCCAGCCCATGTGTTCTCTCCATCCTATGACCTAGGATCCTTCAAGCGATGCGTGAAGAAGCACCTTTGGCCGGCATAGTGACGGCGACTGGGGCAGCCGTGAACAAACCCGGTTTTCTCAGTCGTCGTCACTCTTGGACATCCTCTTGCTTATCATCAGGCGGGACGAGGTCAGATGTCGTGTCACAATAAAAAAAAAAAAAAAAAAAGTTTATTTGGTTTTACATTTTTTATTATTCCGACATTTTGAGAGCTTTGCAGCCATCGTGCAAAGCAGCTTCTCTGTGACCAGGTTGGCTGCAAAGCTCTCGAAACGTCGAAATAATAAAAAATGGTAAAATCAGAAACAAAAATGTTGTATGATAATCTGTGGTGGTCATTATTGTGTAGTCTGTGGTCGGGTCACGGCGAAATGTCAGTTAACAGTAATGGCGGACGGCTAGAGTTTAGTCAGTAGCAGATGTACAATAAAGGGTGCATTAAATAGAAGCGTGTATTATTTCAAGTACCATAACATGGTGGCAGCGGTAAAAAATCAACTAAGATAATAAGTCAGTTAAAGTCAGTGAGTGATAATTGAATAAAAAATGGCAGAAAAGAAAGACGTGGTAATGGCGTCACCGAGCGGTAGTAACCAAATCGCACAAAGTAAAATGCAGATAGGGCTTCCAGGCCCATATAGTTTTGTTCCTGAGGATTGGTTCAAATATAAAGCAAGGTTTTTGCGATATATGGGGTTATCGGGAAACAATAATTGTTCAGATGAGGACAAGATCAACTGTTTACTTTACTGCATGGGAGAAAAAGCCGAAGACATAATAATACAGTTTGATAGAAATTCGACATATGAAAAACATTTAAAATATTTTGATGAGTACTTTGCCCCGAAAAGAAACGTAATATATGAACGTTACAAATTTAATTCAAGGACGCAGAGAGAGGGAGAAAATGTAGATGATTTTATTATGGAACTGCATAAATTAGCTGAGAACTGTGAATACGGTATATTAAAAGAAGATTTAATCAGAGACAGAGTTGTGATAGGTATTCAAGACAAGAGAACCAGTGAAAGGTTGTTACTAAAAAATGATTTAACATTAAGTGAGACTACTTTGATATGTAAACAAGCAGAAATACAACAAGAGGAGAGTAAAATTCTAAGAGGCAATGATGAAGTGGAAATTAATAAAGTTAGATCAGAGAAAAGTCAGAAGAGTAGGTGCTGGTTTTGCGGACAAGAGCGTCATCCAAAAGAGAAATGTCCAGCATCAAAAGTTATGTGTCATAATTGCAAACATGTTGGTCATTTTGCAAAAATGTGTCGTTCAAAGTTTGTAAGAAGGATGAAGGAAGACGTCAATCAGGAAGTTGTATATGAAGTAAGTCTGTGTGAACGGAAAGAGAGGTATATGATAGAGCTGAATGTTTTTAAGAAAAATATGTTTATAAATAAAATTAAATTTTTAATTGATACAGGAGCCGACATAAGTGCGATACCTGAAAGTATAGCAAATCAGAGCAATCTTGCATTGGTGAAATGTTGTGATGCAGTAAGGGGACCAGATGGTACAAAGCTAAATGTTGTTGGCACCGTAGTATTAAAGTTAACATATAGAAATAATAGTTATGAAGGTAAGGTATATGTCATTAAAGGATTACAAACTGCTCTGTTGGGACGTCCCTCTATTGATAGCTTAAAAGTATTAAACATATGTGCACTCTCAGGTTCAAATGAAATGAATAATACTTGGGATTGGAAAATTGCAGTGGAAAAAGAGTTTCCAAACATTTTTAATGAACTTGGTGTTTTTAAGGATGAATTTCATATAAAATTAATAAACAATCCTCAGTCATATGTACAAGCAGCACCACGTAGTGTGTCAATTCCTTTACTGCCTAGGGTGCAGGAAGAGTTAAATAGGTTAGAAAGTCTCGGAATAATAAGTCCTATCGAAGAACCTACTGATTTTGTATCACCAATCGTTGTAGTTTTAAAGAATGAGAAAGTAAGAATTTGTGGGGATTATACTAAAGTTAATAAAAATATCTTAAGACCTATTTATCCAATACCTAAAGTAGAAAATACATTGGCAAGACTAAAGGGAGCAAAATATTTTTCCAAAATTGATGCAACTTCGGGATTCCATCAAATTAGGCTGGATGAGGCTTCTAAAAAGCTCACTACAATTATTACACCTTTTGGCAGGTATGTTTATAATCGTCTTCCCTTTGGATTAAACTGTGCACCAGAATATTTTAGTATGAAATTTTCCAATTTGTTTAAAGATTTAAAGTTAGCTATTCACATGGATGATATTCTTATATATGAGTCTAGTAAAGAAGAGCATGACAGGATTCTTAAAGAGGTATTAAAGAGACTATCTAGAGAAGGTATAACAATTAACAAGACCAAGTGTGTATTTGGAGTGAGGGAAGTTTCTTATTTAGGCCATTGTATTAGTGCGGAAGGCATAAAAGTAGATAAGGAAAGAGTTCAAGCAATAAGCAGTTTCAGTGCACCAACAAATAAAAAAGAATTACTTCAGTTTTTAGGTATGGTTAATTTTGTTGGTAGATTCATAAAAAATAAATCTCATATTTTAGAACCTTTGCACAGTTTGTTAAAAGAGAGTCAAACGTTTGTATGGGGACTTTCACAACAGAAAGCCTTTGAGGAAATTAGAATCAAGTTGCAGGAGACACCTATTCTGGCACATTTTGATCCAGACAAAAAAATAGTTATATCAGCAGACAGCAGTTCGTTCGGTCTTGGGGCTGCTCTCATGCAAGAGGATAAATCAGGATGTAGATCCATAATAGCATATGCAAGTAGGACTCTTACAGAGACTGAAAGACATTATGCTCAAATAGAGAAGGAATGCCTAGCCTTAGTATGGGCGGTTGATAAATTTAGAGACTATATAGTAGGAATTCATGTACAGTTAGAAACAGATCACAAACCACTACTTCAAATTTTGCAAACAAAATTTTTGGATGACCTCAGTCCACGTCTTCTGAGATTTAGATTGAAAATGTCTAGATTTGATTATGAAGTAAAGTATATCCCTGGGAAGGATCTTTTAGTAGCAGATGCACTTTCTAGAAAACCATTGTCATTTTCAGGTGACATGTTTAATAATAGTATTGACCAAGAATTACACGTAAATATGTTTGTCGGTGAAATTGTAGCTAATGATACTTTATTAAAAATAAAAGAAGAACAAGACAAATGTGATATATGTAAAAAACTAAAATTATTTACAATTCAGGGGTGGCCAAATAAAAATCAACTAATTTTATTTAAAAAATATTATCAGTACAGAGATAATTTTTCAGTAATTGCTGACTTACTTTTGTATAATTCTAGAATAGTTATTCCGGAGGGTATGCAGGAAGAGATTTTAAATAAAATCCATCAAGGTCATTTAGGGATTTCTAAATGCAGAGAACGTGCCAAACAGTCGGTGTGGTGGTTGGGCCTGTCAAAACAAATTGAAAGTAAAGTAAAGGGGTGCTCTAAATGCATTGAAATGTATAGAAATCATAAAGAAGAGATGATTATAGAACCTATACCAGATAGACCTTGGCAAAAAGTGGGAATTGATCTTTTTAAGTTCAATAACAGTTGGTATTTAGTCATCGTCGATTATTATTCCAGATTTTTGGAAGTTTGTGCTCTGAAAGATATCACAGAAGATTCAATAATATTAAAGTGTAAAGAAATGTTTTCTAGATATGGTATTCCAGAAGTGGTTAGATCTGACTGCGGAACACAGTTTAAAAACAAGTTTAATTGCTTTGCAAAGCAATATGGATTTAAATCTATTACAAGTAGTCCATATTATTCTCAGAGTAATGGTATGGCTGAGTCTGGGGTAAAAATTGCCAAGTCCCTACTAGCAAAGAATGAGGATATTTACCTAGCTTTGTTAATTTACCGAAACACTCCTTTAGAAACAGGATATAGTCCTGCTGAACTGATGTTTAATCATAAACTTAGAGATAATCTACCCATGATTCCAAGTAAATTAAATGAACCTGTAGTGATCACAAACAAATTAAAAGAAATTAAAGAAGAGAAAAAATTTAAAAATGCTTATTATTATAACAAAAGGCATAAAGCTTCAAATTTAGAAGAACTAAAAATAAATGACAAAGTTTGGATAATTGATTTAAAAATTTATGGTACTATTATTAAAATGTGTAGTGAACCACGTTCATTTATAATAAGCACAAGTAGAGGGAATTTCAGGCGTAATCGTTGGCATTTAGTTTTGGTCCCACGGCATATTTCACCAGTGCAGGAGGCTCAGTCTTCTTCGAACAATTATTTTGATGATTTGTGTAGTCAAACCACAAGCCCTTTGGACACAGAGGAAAAGGATAGTTCTAGAGAGACAGAGGGAAAGGATAGTCCTAAAGAGCATAATTCCAGCATTAATTGTGAGGAAGAGAATATATTATCCAAAAGGCTTGTGAGGAGACCTAGGTATCTAGATGACTATGTTTTAGAATAAGAAGTTTTTAGGATGTTAAGTAATTAAGTTGTTTTGAAATAAGTGTTTTAGTTTGTTTAAGAAGTTGGTTTGTTTTGAATAATTTGTTTAAAGTTTTAAGTTAAGATTTTATAAGCATGTTTATTTTACTTATTGTGTTTAGTTTAATGTTTATCTTAATTGAGTAAAAAAATAAAAGTTTAGCTAATGTTATGTCTTCTATTGGAAAGAGAGAGATGTTGTATGATAATCTGTGGTGGTCATTATTGTGTAGTCTGTGGTCGGGTCACGGCGAAATGTCAGTTAACAGTAATGGCGGACGGCTAGAGTTTAGTCAGTAGCAGATGTACAATAAAGGGTGCATTAAATAGAAGCGTGTATTATTTCAAGTACCATAACAAAAAATAAACGCGATAGTAAGCCGAATAATTTTTAAAAGATTCATTATTCTATCTAATTTTATTTATGTTTAATTTTACTTTTTCTTTTCATCACAGAGATCATTACCAGAAGAAGAATTGACTGAGACCAGCCCCACCAACACAACAACCAGTGCGGGGCCAACGATAGAGGTATGTGATAGACAAACGCCCTGTGCTTGGTCTGTCTACACAAGATTCACAAGAACACCAGACTTTAATATAACTAACCAGTAAGTATTATTAATAATATATTAAACATTTAAGTACTGTAGTTATTTTCTTACTTGGCAAAAATAGTAAACAAGCTTTCGGCATAATAACCGATTAACGATAAAAACAATTACTACTGACTCGAATCAAAACGAATATAAAAAAATATCTATAAAATACAGTGAAAATGTTGTTTTTATTATTATTGGGGCACAACATTTGTCATGTGTGAATTTACATGGTTTTTGATAAAAAACAATGTAAATAAATGTGTGATTTTAATAACTTTTGTGCATTTGTTACATTGTGTATGTTTATTCTTTAAAATAAAACAGTAGTGAACAGTTTCCTTAAATAAAGGGCATGGGAAATGGTGATTTTCATGTTTGTTTACTACTACTGCCAAGTAAGAAAAAACACAGTATACATATGGTGTTGTGGTAGCCAAAGGGTCATGCACAAAAATCCCCCGTTCAAAACCACTTCTCGGTACCAATGTATTTTTGATATGTGCACTTTGGCCATCCTGTTTCTATGATACAAGCACGTTCAGTAGCTTAGTATAGAAATGTGAGAAATATATATTATACCGTATTTTCCTGGAATTGTGAAGGCGACTGAGGCCGGTTTTATATTGTTTCTCTCCTCTTTCTTACGACCAGGCCAGATGTCGCGTCTGAATAAAATTCTATTATTTTAAAGCGACTGTGGTGTAGTGGTAGTGCACTGGTTACGCAAACCAAGAGCACGGGTTCAAAGCCACATGCCGGTACCAATGTATGTTTGATATTTTCCTTTGGTCGTCCTGTGTCTACTCGTATGATATAATAAATAAATCAACAATTACTCATTGAGCATTGATAGGCGATTAGGAAGTTCGCTTGGTTGTATAATTGGACGTTGTTCTACATTAGCCGACTATGGCAAAGACATTAAGTATAACACGGCGTTCTAACGGGGCGATTTGAGTTGATCAACTGCGAAATCGTTCGCGATTTGAACCGTCTGAACAGACTTTCAACCAAGTTGAAGCAACAAAAATTGATTCAACAAAAGTTAAAGACCTTTCTACTTTTATTGATTTAACTAGTAGCTGACAGCGAATCGACTCGTCTGAACCTATTCGTTCAACTTGCATTGAATAATCAGTCTAATCAATCAGTCAATCAGCGCGATTGAGTACCTAAGTATTGTATATTGCATTCCTCTGTCACCAATTTTTGGTTTGTTAGTAAAATAAAATGTGAATAAAATTTAAATAATGGCGTCCGCATCCACGAGAAAAATGCTAAAATGAACATGCTAAATGAATAGTATAATAACACGTGTAATATTGACTCGTGAGAACGCTACCATCAATATTTGCTTTCGAATTTTTGTTAAACGATAAATATTGATAAACTGAAATCGCCCCGTGAGAACGCCGCATAACTTAAAAATAAACACAGGGCCGTATTGTGTACCTCCTCCTTTTTGGGAAGTCGGTTAAAAATTGTAAAACAGACAAAATACTTTCTTTTACGTAAGTTTTCTTGCTCAATTTTATTTATTTACTAGCTGTGCCCGCGGTTTCACCCGCGTAAAATTTGGTTTATAACATAAAAAAGGAGGAGGTTCTCAATTCGACTTTTTTGTATTTATAACTCGATAACTCATATAAAAATGACAGACGGAAATAAAAATAAATATATATTCCAAACAGTTAAACCTATAGTCAATTGGAAACTATAGTCAAAAATTTATTTTTTTAATTTAAAGTAACCCATATTACTTTACTGGAGGTACTACTCCAAAAATAAAAACCGTAACGAACAAACTCACATTCACATTTATAACAATAGTAGGATATGCATTAGTAACAGAAGAAAATAACAATAACGAAAAATGTCAAACAGCTGAAAGTATAGTCTATGGAAAGTATAGTGTATAGTCTCGGAAAGTATAGTGTATAGTCTCCATAGTACAGTTGATTGGATTAGATGTTGACGTGACTGACGGTAATACAGTGCGATGGTATTATAGTACTCAGGGTTTGAACCAACTCCTTGTACCTATTTTTATAAAAGGAAAAATAAAATTTTGCCAAACAACTTTTTTATTTTTTGTATTTTTTTTATTATTTTTTATTAAAAAGTATTTTATGTTACTTCTGATACCTCCAAGAATATGTGTACAAAATTTCATGATGATCGGTTGAGCAGTTTTTGCGTGAAAGCGTAACAAACAAACGGACATTCATATTTATAATAATAGTAAGATAATAATAATAATTTGTTTTCAATTCTCAACAGCTTGATATATTTTAGTTTACCCAAAATCAATTTCTAAACGCACGCAATTTTGTATGGAAAAATGTTTTTATTTTATTTTATTTATTATAAAGGATTTTTTCAAAAAAAAAAGTAGCCTAAGTTACTCCTTATTACATTAGCTATCTGCCCATAAAAGTCCCATCAAAATCGGTCCAGCCATTCCAGAGATTAGCCGGAACAAACAGACAGACAGACAGACAGACAAAAATTGTAAAAAATGATATTTTGGTGTATGTACCGTATATATATTCATATACATGTATTAAAAAATGGTTATTTTAATATTACAAACAGACACTCCAATTTTATTATATGTATAGATGACTCGAATCTAACCTCGACTTAACTGTTGCAGAAACCTATGCTTTCTCAACTGTTTTTCACTTTTAAGATTATTTATTCTCCTAGTAGTCATATATTCATTGCTATATTAGGATACTAATACAACGCAAAATGGGTCGCTTTAGTATCAGCACGCGTCATTGATATGAGTCACTTGACAATGTTATTGAGAGATTGTCTACTATCAAACGCCGATCCACTTTGATCAATGTCCCTACGTCTGATGGCGCGGGGGTCAATTGATATCTCGAATACTCCATTGAGCACATGGATTTTTAACGTTCTGTGGCCCTGATAATGTAGTTTTATAGATTAGGACGCTACTTGCAATTACTTTTGTGACTCGACATATAACAGAAACCCACCTAATATTAAACTGGAGTGCGGTCTATGAAAGGAAGTGATTGCTACTACAGTTAAATAAATGAAAGCAGCAGTCACATCCACTATGCCGGCTTAGTTGCAACCGGCAACTTACAAGTTAATCCCGAAGCGCGAGTAAGTCACTTTTCGGTCTGTTTACTTTTAAATGGTGGTACAACCCCGGATTGGCAGACTGGGCACTGCTGCGTACCGCTCTTCAAATAATATTTGTAGAAATTGTAGAAGCACTCGACTAGTCGTTCCAATTTATGAACCACATACCAGCCTAACATTCAGCGGAGTACTATCATCACAAATAAATGAAATATTTAAAGCTTTTTAATGCAGACATTTTGGTAGAAAAATAGCATTTTTATTTTAAGCTGCTAAACGTGCTTTTATTGTAGAAACAGAATGACCAAAGTACATAATATATCAAAGATACGTTGGTACTGGCAAGTAGACAACCACTACACCACTGTCGCATTGATATTTATATGTCTTATAAAGTATATGAATAACTTGAAATAATAAATTAAAGACTCTTCTTTAATTTATTATAAAGTCTCCCAATCTTTATACGTAGCTCAATGCAGAAGCCTAGCGTGCCTTGTCGGGGCCCCGTATAAAAATTTGTTTGGGGGCCCTTAGAAAGGGTAAATATTTCTCACAAAAGAAAAAAATATGTGCATAAAGTTAAAAGAAATATTTATTCATCATAATTATCTATCTGTCACTTTTCCAAAATTTTTACAAACAATTAATCAAATTAAATAAATAAAAATTGGGAAGATTTTATTTATTTTTCCTTCGTTGGGGGCCCCAGTGGTCCGGGGGCCCCGTAAATTGATAGATTGGCAGATACGGCGGTAGCTACGACCCTGGCTCAATGTTTATCGTTAAACTTAATGCTTCGTCTTCGTTTAATGTCAAAGTAAAACATTATATTCTTTCATTTGTTTCAGTTGCCGATGCACCGACGGGACCACGTGTAAATACTTTGACGACGACATATCGATATCTGCTCTTGTATACAGATGTCAGCCTCTTAGTTAGCCGCACAATTTTGCATAAAAAAACATTTCATAATAATTATAATACTATATTTAATAAGCGAAATTGTAAAATTACTTGGTAGTTCAAAAGCAAATCAGAATAGTACCTATTTTACTTTTTGTTTCACAAATTAATAATGTAATTTTTCTTTTCTTTCTTTTCTACAAACCTATTTCTTTAATCTCAATTTTTAACCAAGTAATTTAACTAATCATTAAAATTAAAAATTCCATGTGTCATTTATAAATTTATTTATTATTATTCAGTAATCATTTCATAACACTATTCTTAATCGCAATAGATTTATAAAGCTGTATCAGTTGTGTGTGCCAGCCGTCAAAGTGTTAGTGACTGAAATCTTATACAGTTTCCTAGTGGACCAAAATGAATATTTACCATGAGGCTGGCTGACTACAATGTTTCAAATAAACAAATTTAGCAGAAATCATTTCTAAGAACAAGAGCCAGTTTCCCAAAATAACAATCGAGTAAAACTTGCAAAGCAGCCACGTGATTGGTTGATAGGCACCAAGCACAGATACTAAAACTGCATAAATGTGCTAAATTTATTTATGTTGCGTTGTTAAATTTTACTACGAAGTAGTTAATTTAATGTTAACAAGAATACTTGAGCATTCTGGAAGTACTTATTAATTTTACGATTTAATTCTAATTTTAATCTTAAAGGACCGATTTTCAATTCAATTAACAACAGAGAATTATCGCGCAGTTTTAGATTCATTTGACTAATCAAATAGATTCATATTCTGTATATCTTTAATTGATTACTTTCAAATTTATAATATTAATTTGTTATAATTAATTGTTTTTCGGGATTAAAATATCGGTCTATAGTTTAATAGCAATTGACAATAAGACGTGTTGGAAAATAAAACAATATTTGCGAAAGAAATGTTTTTGTGACTTACTATTGCGTTTATTTCGAATATTTTAATCCTACGCGACGAATGTTTCCAAAGCTTTGTGATGGTGGGCATAATGGAAACGCGATTGTAAGAAGCAAAAATATTTTATTTTATATTTTTACAAATATTACGCACAAAAAAATATTCTAATGAACAAAATTTTTAGTAAATGTGTATTTTGTGCACGTCATTTTAAAAGTTCCTAAAATAGTATTAGTAAAATAGTCTGACCAATGTAGTTTTTTTTTTCTATTAATTGTTTATTTAATACACATTTAGAAAATTGACTTTGATTTTCAAATAAATGTTTTTGTATTAATAATTGTTTCATTTAAATTTAAATAGGATAACCCACTTTTTTATTGTGACTCGACATCTGACCTCGAAATGTTTGATGATAAGCAAGAAAGGTCAAAGAGCGCCAACGACTGAATAAACCGACTCAGTTTATGGTTGCCCTCTGACCAGCCTTTGATGGCGATTTTTCATGACTCGTTTGTAGAAACCAAGGATAGGCAGAACACGTGGCATGTCTTCAACGAAGCGTCGACCCGTTTAGTTAGACTGTAGTTGCACTTTTATTAATACAACCTCAAAGAGTGGTAGGCAGTGGTACCCAGTCTGCCGATCAGGAGTATTACCACCACTTACAAGTATAACAGACCGTGAAGGGTATGTCACGTTTCGGGATCAGTTTGTAAGTTGTTGGTTCCAAATAAGCCGGCATAGTGGATGTAACTGCTACCTATAGTTATTTAACTGTAAAAGCAGTCACCTCTATTTATAGACCGCACTCCAGCTTAACATCAGACGGGGTGCTGTCATATACTCATATGCCAGTCACAATAAAAAAAGTATATTTCACTTCTTTAAAGGGAGTCAATTTACATTTTGAGCTATTTTTATGATATGATTTAAATTGTTATTTATTAACCCTTATCGTAACAATTCCCAAATTAACATTATCACCGGAAAACCACTATACAAAGGACATCATTCATTTTGTATGGGGACTTGGGCTTAATTGCATATACATTTTAAAATAGTTTAATGTACGAAGATTACAATATAATTGGAATATATCCTTTATTTTGCATAGTTTATGTGTGCGAAATGAAAAAACTATAATTATGACAGTTCAAAGCAGAACTGTTAATATGGCGTAACTTCGTAATTGACAGACGATACAAAATCTATATCTTATTTTCCTAATATCTCAATTGCACAGCATTTAAAAACAAAATTGTTATTAGTTTTATCAATACAAGTATTGAAAATACATTTTATATATTTTTTCATCATTGGACATTACAAAAGTAGTACATAAAAGCCCAAATCGAATGATTTCCTTTAATTAGTACGAATTTACGTAGCTGGTATAGATATGGACATTTCATTCATAGTGCCGGCTGCGAATATATATAATCGTATACGGAAATACTTAAAATATACATAAAATATACATGTACAACGTATAACTAACTCCTCAGAAAAATATAAACGGTCCAAACCATGCGTCAACTTAGGGCCGTCTTTACCCGGGGGTTCAAGGGGTGCGGTGCACCCGGGCGCAGAGTCCTAGGGGGCGCATGCCGACCGCCATATACTACACATATACTTCGATAGGTACTTACTGCACAGAGACCAGGCGAGCGGAGCCTTGACTTTCGCACCCCGGCCCTGCGTCAACTGTACAAAAATAAAGTAACTAAAACAAAAGCGTTATTTTATATGCCTTAAACAACCAGCTAATGTGTTTGTAAACTGTTTTAGAAAGTAGTAATATCAATCAATCAATCGAATTGTGATATAACGTAGTATTTGTTATCACATCGTTCGAATACATTTAAAAGAATAATAAGTATATCTCTTATCTGCATAAAAACTGCTTGTGAAAACATTTTTATTAATGAAAAAAGAGAATGTTTTTTTATAGATTTATTTGTATTATATTGGGTTGTGTTATTTTGTATTTATTTTGGACGTTGTCGATGCCTTGCCAAAACACCCAATAGCATTATCTTGCCATTAAAAGGGTTTGATTGATCGATAAAGGCGTTAAAGAGAATTACGTGTAAGTACGTAATGGGCATTTTCTGATATTTTACAGACTAGGTATATATTCGTAGTTGGCACGGAAAAGTATAGTTTTTCTTTTATTGTGGCTCGGCTGTTTAATAAGGTTCTTTACTGCACAAACAATATGGCTACAAAATAGAAAACAGCAGCGTTAGGCTGGACTAATAAGAACGATTATCGTCTCTCGTCGGCGATTGTCAAAATACTAAAAATTCGTTGTGACGAATATCATCTGTGCGACGACACGTTTGATCATTATCGTCAAAATTTTCATTTTGGTGCTTTTAGCCTAGCTTTTATTATTTTGACAATCGTCGACGAGAGACGATAATCCTCGTTCTAACTTGTCCAACCTAAGCCTGCAGGTGATGAACAAAGCGATAGATGACCTTATTAAAAAGCAATCACTGTCCGGCAATTTAAAATAGGGAAACAGATATGAAATATGTTACAATACTCAGTGCGGTACAATTAAATAAGTAGCATTCGCATGCCTAATTGCAATTAACGCTTAAGTTAATCTCGAAACGCGACTGAGTCACTGTACGGTCTGTACACTTGAAAGTGGTGGTACTACCCCGGATCGGCAGTCTGGGTAAATCACCACCAACTGTCCGCCTACCACTCTTAAACAACCAGAGTATGAGAAAATATAATCATTTATAACTTATAATGCATTTCTTGTCAAAAGGTTTGGCCTTGACACGACACCTTGACCTTGAACTTGTCTTCTGGTAAGTAAGGAGAGGTCAAAGTACGCCGACGAATGAATAAACCGACTAGATCTACTGTTGCCTCAGTTGAAATGAAATAAAAATATTTTTTTAGCCAGATTATATCGTCAGATTCTACCATGGCTTCGATAAGGCATATGACGAGTACATATAAAACTTAACAAATATGTATAGCCTGTCTAACTATAAATGACGCGCCCCTCCACTTTACTACTTTATTTAAATGTGTGAATACAAATATTACTATACTATTATGCTTTATCAGCGTGCTCCTCCTTTTGTGTCCAACCAGCAACTGAATGACCAATTACAATTGCATTTTCGGTGTGTTCCATTAATATTTTATGTTTTCTCGTGTGCGCAAATGCAGTGGAGGGGCGCGTCATTTCGGCTTAGATAGACTATACCTATATATAAAAAAGTACATACCTAAATTATGGAACACTAAAGTAATATATCTATATCAAACCTATGCTGCAACCACAAAGGTACACGCAGTTGCCCTCACTATGCCGGCCAGATGTGCTTTCACACTAGTGCTTCGCTTGAAGGATCCAAGACTTGATCATGATCATAGGAACGATAGCTGCAAAGCTATCAAAACATTGGATTAAAATAATTAAAATAAACGCGATGGTAATACACATAATCTTTTGTGACAATTGCAATCCAATGCACCACGGTCGCCTTTAATTCTTCTAAATTAGAGTGGTAGGCAGACAGGTTCTCATTTTCCCAATCTACCGATCTGGGGTAGTACCACCACTTTCAAGCACACAGACCGTGAAGTGACTTAGTCATGTTTTGGGAGTAGCAGCTTGTAAGTTGCTGGTTTTAACTAGGCCGGCATAGTAATAGCGTGATTGTAATAGCAGTCGCCTCAACTTAATACCTGCTTACATATATCAAAATTTAATTAAAATAAGATTAGAAAAAATATCTAAATTGTGCAGTTTCATGTATACAGTATATACAATATAGCAGTAAGAACAATAAGAAATTAGAAATCTTATGTTATATTTAAATTGATAAATATAAGTTACTCTTAAAGTTAAACCTTTTCACAGGAAAAGATGTTGTGGGTAGTTTCATATTTGCAATGCGCAAATACTCGTATATACAAATATAGGGTTCCATATATTTATTAATTAAACTGTTTATTAATTTTATTTTTGATCTAAATCATGTATAGGTAATATTTTTATTATAAATAATCATGTACTCGCGACTTTGAATTCGAAAAGCTAGTTTTCCGTTATTTCTGATGTACTTATTTAAAATCTCACGTTTTAGTACATTTGTAATAAAAATCTAAAATATTTGCCATCAGCTTTTATTGATTCTTTAACAAAAGTTGTTTTTCCAATTTGTCTATCAAACTGCAAAAAATTAGAATGCACATATTAGAAAGCAAGCTTTTACTTAAGCTTTTGTATTTGTATTTAAAAAAAAAATGCTCGCCATCTTGTATCTGTCAGGTTTTTGTGTAAAATTAAAATATAGCGTAGACTCATATATTTGTAATCCCACATCAATGCTTTTCTTTTTACACTTAACTCTAAAAAAACTTTCCACCGTCTTTAATTGCAATAAAACACGGTATTATTTCAGCGGAACCTTATACTGGGTTAAAGAACAAATAAAGTATCCTACATGTTAATCCATGTCAACTTTTGGTCCTTTACAATATTTCAATCCGCTCAGCCATTATAGAATTATGGAATAAGGGACATTTGTATACATCAATCAATCAAATTGTCACACCTTTTTCCCACAGGGATAGGCAGAAATAATAGTGCGCCACTTGCCATTTGTATATATATTACATGTATTTTTTAGGTGAAAGGTAATATATTTTAAGGTTAATTATGCCTTCTAAGTAAATACCAATTTGCATGTTAAACTATTATACTTTATTAATTATTTAAATTTTTCCATGAAGGATACAGGATTTAGTTATTCTAATTTATAATTAAATAAAATATTTAAATTATATTAAAGTATCTATTATTGTATAAAAAAAACGTAGGAAAATTTGTTAAGTTCGCTTTGTCAAGTCATAAGTTTAGTACGAAACTTAGCAAAGAATGGAATACCGGCCGGGCCCCGAATATACAATTATTAACAATTTAATAAAATATGATATTTAAATTAAATACATTTTTTTATAATTTTATAGCAAAATATTTATAAATATTTAATAAAACATGCTGTATGCCTATAATTCTTTTTAAAGTTTTAAAACCTTTTTAAAACTACCTCAAACATTTTTGAACAAATAAACAAATAAACAAACAAAATATAAACAGATTTTTCACTCATAAAAAGAAAGTGATTTAATGACATCTTGTGATTTGAAATAATTTAATTTATAAATAAAATGTATTTATAATATAAAAACAATTTAAACATATTAATATCGTGAAAATATAATTAGGAAATAGTTTCATTTTTGTGTTGAAGGTATTTTCAAGTTGTTTTTTGTGTTCTTATATAAGTACAGCCACGCAGTAAGGTAATCTTTATTTCGTTTTGAAAGTGCTTCAAGCCGTAACAAGTCAAGTAAATATTCATTGTGAATCTACTTTGTTTTTCAAAAATGGATTCTACTCCAGTGACTCCTAAAACTGAAACACCAATTACGAGTGTGCCAAAAGTTGTAAGTACTCATTGTTATCTCTTGTGGCTCCATATATGACAGCTCTCAGCTTGATGTTAAGCTGGAGTGCGGTCCATGAACAGAGGCAACTCTGCTACTACAGTTGACAATCACACCATTGGATCATTTGGAACTTTCTAGCTGAACCAGAAACGCGACTTAGTCACTTTACGGTTTGTACAGCTGAAAGTGGTGGTACAGACTGGGCGCCACTGCCTACCACTCTTATTTTTTAATAAATGTTTTTTGGTTTCTAATTCAAATCGGGAACATTCGTCAAAAAATCATGGGCCAAGCGTCTTATTCTCGTATTTTTTACCGTCCTACCTTGTTTCCGGCTTTGTAAATTTTTAACATTTTTATTATTTGTTTGTGAGTTTATTATTTGTTTGCCCCAGTCGTCGTCACTATGCCGGCCAAGGCATAGTGACGACGACTGGGGCAACTGTGAAGGAAATCATTACGATATTGTCCGTCCTTCCGTGGACCATGTTTTCCTCCTACTTCAGTCTGAAAACTTTTTTTAATGTTAACTTTTCTACATTGCAGAATATAAAGGTATCGCCAGACTCGACGCCGACGTCATCCCGTCTGCCTACACCTGATGCTCATATGCCGCAGTATGGGAACTCTAACTATCCTATGAACAAACTGCTATCTATGTTTTCGCAGCACGACCCTTTCGCTGCAGATACTGGTAAAGCATCCCCCATTTATGATTTTTTTAAAATTAATTTATATTTCTATACTAAGCTACTTAAGTGTATCATAGAAACAGGACAACCAAAGTTACATTGGTACCGGCAAGTGGTTTTGAACCCGTGCTCTCGGTTTGTGTAACCATTGCACTGCCACGGTCGCCTTATTTATGGATCCAGGTTCATTTTTAGTCGCATCTACATTTCAAAGTTTTTGCTCCGACCGGGAATCGAACCCGGGATTTTACGTTTAATGGCAGTGTGTGTCGCGAAAACGCCACGCGTGTCGTCAAAAAAACGCAGCTAGTTGATAAGTAGTCTCTCAAATAAAGAGCCTTCTTTTCAAAACCGGTACCAATGTATCTTTGATATAATGTACTTTGGTCATGTTAGTTTTTTTTACTGGGATTTGTCATATAACAGCACTCCGCCTGTTGTTAAGCAGGAGTGCGGTCTATTAATGGAGTTAACTGCTACTGACAGTTAAATAATGTTGTTGGAACCGACGACTTATAAGCTGATCCCGAAACGCGACTAAGTCACGGTACCACTCTTTGACAACTACACCCAGAGGAAATATGTGTCTTTTTTTCAATTAACAAATATTCATAGTATTTATTCAAATTAATAAATAGTTAATAATGTAATATAATAATCTGATGTGGATGGATGCGTTAAACAAGGCAGGCCCAGGAGGGTGTTTTCCGACCAAATCGGAGACATCCTTAAGAAAGCTAGGTTGCCTAGATCCTATGGTTATAGAGTGGTTACAGAGCCTGTATGAAGAGAATTGTTGATGTGAAGGAAGCAAGGGAGTTGTGTAAGGATCGTGGTAAGTGGCGCTCCATTGTCTCTGCCTATCCCTGTGGGAAAAAAGGCGTGACAATTTGATTGATTGATATTAAATAGTACGAATAGAAATGTAAAAACTTAAATGTAATTAAAATTAAATGTAAACTCCCGATTAACTGCCGATATCCCGATTAACCCAATATCCCGATTAACTGCCGATATCCCGATTAACCCAATATCCCGATTAGCTGCCGATATCCCGATTAACCCAATATCCCAATTAACCCAATATCCCAATTAACCCAATATCCCGATTAACCCAATATCCCGATTAACTGCCGATATCCCGATTAACTGCCGATATCCCGATTAACCCAATATCCCGATTAACCCAATATCCTGATTAACCCAATATCCCGATGAACCTAATATCCTGATTAACCCAATATCCCGATTAACTGCCGATATCCCGATTAACCAAGTTGAAACCCGGCAACAATAAAGTAGACCCTGCCTTTAACCATAGTGTATGTATGAATGAAAAGAATTGTGGGTGTGAAAAACCGAGACATATTTTTTTTGTATTTATTGCGAAATCTGACCTTGCTTTTTTGCCTAAAAGGTGCTTTTTTACGCTAAGCTTAAAAAATCCAAGGTTATAGGTCTGAAATATGATTCGGGGTACTACGACCACTTATAACTGTACAGACCGAGAAGTGACTTAGTCGCGTTTCAGGATCAGCTTAAAAGTTGCCGGCTTTTATTTTATATTACACCAATTACACCACTCTTAGGTTTTTTATTATTATTGTGACTCGACATATGACAGCACCCAGCTTGATGATAAGCTGGAGTGTGGTCCATTAATGGATGTCAAAAAAAATTGGTACCTGTAAGTGGTTTTGTCCTGAGAAACTTTGTAGAACAATCGACAAGTGGAATACTTCGCCAGTCTATGTGTTCTCTCCCTCCCATAACCTTGGATCCTTCAAGCGATGCGTGAAGAAGCACCTTTGGCCGTCATAGTGACGGCGACTGAGGCAGTCGTGAACTAACTCGGTTGTTTCAGTCATCGTCACTCTTGGATCTCCTCTTGCTTAAAGAGTACTTGTATTATTTTTTTAATTTTTAGCACCGGCTGATCCTCTGTACGAGTTCAGAATGAATGGATCGGAATCATTGTTCGATGACACCGACCCAGCTCATTACATTGGTAAGTTTTTTGGCCGGCATAGCGACAGCGACTGAAGCAACCGTTCATATTGTGACATATGACATATGACAGCACCCCGCCTGGTGACTGCTACTACAGTTGGATCTGTAAGGAGTAAGCGCATCCACTATGACCTAGTTGAAACCGGCAACTTACAAGCTGATGCCTAAGTTTACAAGTATCGCGACTAAGTCACTACACAGTCTGTATACTCCTAAGTGGTGGTACTACTCTGGATCGGCATACTGGGCACCACTGCCTACCACTCTTTGATAAACATCCGCCTCCTTTTTTTATTAAAAAAAATTTGTATTATAATATTTAATGTATAGATTAAATATTACAAATAAAGACTATGGAACAAATATTCGCTCCGATCGGGTAATCGAACCTGGTACTACTTACTTTACGCGTAACAAACTGCTGTGTCGAGGTCAAGTCGAGGTCAGATGTGGAGTCACAATAAAAAAGAAATTAACACAAACTTCCTCTTCCTTTCAGTCTAATCTAATCTGCTATTTTATAAATATTCATTTAATAAACAGATAAAATTAAAAGTATATTAACTACAATTAAACTATAACTAAAAAATATCATCTAATGACGTCACATCAGAGATATTCCCAAGGAGACTGGCAACATTTCCCCTTTGTATGTTGCAAGGCTAATAATATGGCAGAAATAATTGCCAGCCTTTTTTTATTTTATTTTTATATTGTGACACGACATCTGACCTCGACTCGCCTGATGATAAGCAAGAGGAGGTCCAAGAGTGACGACGACTGGAATAACCGAGTCAGTTCCCGGCTGCCCCAGCCGCCGCCACTATGCCGGCCTAAGGTGCTTCTTCACGCATCGTCTTCCTGCCTCCAGACTTCTCGGAATATCTGCTATATGTAGTTTAATAAAATATATGACAGTTCTTGGTTGTCTTGTCTATGTGAAGAAAAAGCGTGATATTATATTTTTTGGCCCGCTAAATCTTTATTTTTTAATTTTTCATTGTGACTCGACATATGACAGCACCCAGCTTGATGTTAAGCTGGAGTGTGGTCCATGAATGTATGTCACTGATACTACAACTCAATAACTGTAAGTAGCAATCACATCCACTATCCCGGCCTAGTTTGAACCGGCAACTTACCATCTTGCTTGTTTGGTGGTAAGCTACGGGAGATCCAAGAATGCCGATGACTGTAAGAACCGTATTATCTTACAGTCGCCGTCACTACGCCGGTCTAAACAGGGCATTATGACGGGATCATAGACACTTTCTATCTTTCATTTTTGGTCTATTTTCTCTGCTTATGCCTGTGGGAATTAGGGCGTGACGATTTGATTGTAATTGAATTATTCTTAATATATTATAAATTGAATTATATTATTTTCCAGAGTCTGCAAACACTGGCAGGGCTTATCAACCTCCAACTCCATCGGAATCTGATCAAGCTTTCGATATATTGGTTAGAGGTAAGTTCATTAAATAATTATCATCAATAGTCATGCCTCAATTCCAACAAGGATAGGCAGGCAGACACTACTTTGATGATACTATTATACATACTAACATAATTCTATAGCTTTCGTCACAATTCACATCCACACTTCTCTTCATATTTTTTTTTATTGTGACACGACATCTGTCCTCGACTCGCCTGATGATAAGCAAGAGGAGGTCCAAGAATGACGACGACTGAAAAAACCGAGTTATTACCCGGCTACCCCAGTCGCAGTCACTATGCCGGCCTTAGGTGCTTCTTCACGCATCGCTTGAAGGATTCAAGGTCATAGGATGGAGAGAACACATGGGCTGCAAAGCATTCCACTTGTCAATTGTTCTACAAAGAAAAGACGCACCGAACTTTTTAGTTCTCTTCATATATACGGATTGTTTGGTTATAAGCGCTACGGAATTTGACTTTATTTTAATGAATACGAGTATCTCGGATTCCATCGAAAAACAAATCTGGAATTGTCTTTTTAAACCGTCGTTTTAAGCTTCTACACAGTACAGAGGATAGAAAGTTTTATTTTATATTATTTTTATTTTTTATTGTTTTCTATACTAAGCCACTGAAGTGGTTGTATCATAGAAACAGGACAACCAAAGTACATATATCGAAGATACATCGGTACTGGTGAGTGGTTTAGAACCCGTGTTCTTGGCTTGCGTAACCATTGCACTGCCACTACACCACGGTCGTCTGGTGTCCGTTATACAATGGACATTATTATATTTCATCTCACGAAAACTTTTTATGAAAGATTCCCGGTCTAACATTGCGTTTTTTGTGACGACATCTGACCTCGACTTGCCTGATGGTAAGAGAGAGTCCAAAAGCGCCGACGACTGAAAAACAAATTCAATTTATGGTTGCCTGCCACGATTCTGACACTACTCCCTCGCTTCCCTCTCATCCACAATTCTCCTCATACACGTTCTACGGTTATGGGCACTAGGCAGCTCAGATTACTTAAGGATGTGTCTGATTTGCAGGGAATACACTCTCCTGGATCTGTCTCGTTTTACGCATCCATCCACAACAGATTTATAAATTCCTTTCGTCAATCTACTTTCATTAATCCATTCCATATGCCTAAACCATTGAAGCCTGCTATCGCCTTATAATTTTGTTCTTTTGTTATAGGTATAACCCTAGCCAGTCACTATACCTCGATGTTGACCGACGAGCAAATGATGATAATGAAGTGCATCCGTCCATCTCTGCTGCATGAGCTTCTGCATGACATCACCAAGGTGCGACGTGATAAACGCGCTCGACGTGGAATGCTTAACGTAAGTGTGGCAACATTAAGCAATAAACAAACGCGATAGTAAGCCTCATAAAATTTGTTTAATTCATTAAGTTCAGCAAGTTAAAGCATAGGTTCTCCGCAGAGAGGCAAATTGTGGAAGTGAAGGAAGCACCACTTAAAGGATTCAAGGTTATATAGGGTGTGTTGCGCAATATAACGATTGGCAGATATGAAGAGAGCTGGAAGATTTGATAATATTTTAATATTTATACACATTTGAAAAACGATAAGTAATTAGGTAACACAAGTTACTCCGCCGCTTGATTGCCAGCGTTTTTTTAAATAATATTTTAAAATAATTTCTTAATGTTAACTGCGGATTTACAATTTTTACGAACCGGGGTAGAAACTTGATAGTGGCGCGCTTCTCCAGCGTTTGGGAGATTAATTACTTAAAAACTCACAAATATATGAAGTTCATTTTTGGTGTGGCGCCTTTTTCTTATAAATCGATGGTAAGCCAACCAGGCTTCCGTATGCTAGGTTTGTAAAGCAAGTTTTTTTTACTTTCAATCATATTGTATAATGATTTTGGCGCGCCTTGAAACTGCCCCCCAGTGCTGATACCCCGGTTTGACATCCGCTAGATGCGGTCTTGCTTAATGTAATTATATTATTTTGCAGGAATGTGCGTTTTGCAAGAATAACGGGGAAAGCGAGGATCGTTACACGTCCCATGCGTTGAAGGACTTCTGTGGTCGTGTCACTTGTCCAGTGCTGCGTGCCTTCCGTTGTCCGCGCTGTGGGGCCACCGGAGAAAGGGCACACACCATCAAGTATTGCCCAGAAAACGAAACAGGTGAATATTATTAAATTCATTAGGATTATTGAAATTTATTTTGATTAGGTGTTGTAGAATAAATAACCTCCAGTTCAAACAACTTAACTTTGTTCGTCATGTTTCCATGATACAAGCGTTTAGAGCGATACCATTAACGATAAGCGATAACGTTTAGAAGCTTAGTATACAAATGTAATATTTATTATTGTAACATGTAACAGCACCCGGCCTGATGAAGCATGACGCAAGTGTGCAAACCACTCTAAAAAAACATGTTAACTTTCCAATTTCAGAAAACTTTTTTACATGTTAGAACTTTAATAAAATATATTTTAGGCCAACCACATTGGATTATACAAAATATAATAGTAAAAAATACAAAATCTTAGTGAATTTTACTATCAAGGTTTTTATACTAAGCGCTTTAATCATAGAAACTTGGCAACCAGCAAGTAACCAACCACTTAGAACATTTTCTTGGCCATAAAAAAACATAGTTACATAGCAAACCGCATTATAAAATTATAAGGCTCTTACACTGATACACACACACACACACATATTTTTTTAAAGCTGGGTACCTAGTGTACCCTAGAGTTACCCCTAGAGTGTGAATGAAGAGAATTGTAGATGTAAGGGAAGCGAGGGAGTTATGTCGGGAACGTGGCAAGTAGCACTCTATTTCCGGTGCCTATCCCTGTATGAAAAAGCCGTAATTGATTGATCTTTTAAAAACTTACAATGAGTCTTCTATATTTTAATGTAATATAAGATTTAACCTATAACAGATCGCTTCGGAAGTAACATCCCTCGGTCTCGACGAATGTTCTCTGGGTCCATGCTCTTGTCGCAGAACAGCTCAGCGCCCATTACACCACCGGCGTCACCAACATCCTCATTCAATAACATTTGGAACTACAATGGATCTGTAATGTAACACTTTTATATTTATAAGGGATGAGTTATTTAACTATGATCAAAGACTGCTTAAAGACTTAAACGCATTAATGCTTCAACGTTGTTTAATCAAGGGTAATGTCAGAATATCTACTTCTATTTTGACGTTAGCTTTAGTTAGGCTTAAGTTTAAATGTTTGCAATTTTAAATGACTTATTTACACGCGTATATGAATAATCTTTATTATAGCAGCCATCGTAGTCGCGGATGACTTTCTTAATCTTACGTAGAATATGGTAAAAATAACAATGTATCATAAACATTGATTCCGCAAAACTTCAGAAAATTTTGTTGAAAATTTTTGAGGATGTTTATTTAAAATTGAAAACATTTTATAATATTGAAAAGAAATTTTATTGATTTTTTAAACATCTAAAATCTAAAAGATCCTATTTAATCTGGGATGACTTACTTTTTAATTAATGTATGTCAACAACATCCATTTAATATGTTTAATGTCATTTTTTTGTAGTCTTTTTCTTGTTAAAAAATAACTCTATCCCTTATTGATCATGGACTACTATTGATTTTGCCTTTTTTATATCTATTGGTTGTGGGTTTTTTTTGTTCTTTATTTTTGGGTAATTTATGTATATGGGTAGTTGATAAGCTGTTTTAAGTTAGAAAGAGCTGATGGTAGTTTGGGTCTTTGGGTAGGAAAGAATTAAAATTACTGTGTTAATTGCATATTTGACTATAATTTAAGTTAAGTTGCATTAAGCAAAGTTTCTTTTAGCACATAACCTCTTTTACTTCCAATGACGTTTTTCTGCAAGTTTTTTTTGTACTTTATATTTAAGTAAGGTAACTTAAAGGGGACATCTGTTGTGACGTTAATTTGAAAATGGTTTTATATCTTTGTTTAAAACTATTTTTCTTATATACTAGATAGTTCCGCTAGTTTTCACTCGCATGAGCTACGCAGGACGTAGTTTATTTGAGCTTTATATTCTAGGCTTAAGTTAGACCTACTATTTAAGTATATAATATCCCGTGGCTTGAGTAATTGAAAATGATTTTTTATTAAATCCACAAAGTGAAAAGAAAATGTTTTAATAAAATCAATAGATCGTAAAAATAAAACTAATGTTTTGTATTGCATGATCAAATCAAATATTTTTCAATTTAATAAGTTTTATTATATTTAATTTTTTTTTGGCGCATTTATTATTGGCATTTAAATAATAATTTTCTTTTAAATTTGTACGTCATTTTATTTCATTTTATTATAATTAATTATTTCGTTTTGTACATTTTTTTAAAATTATCAAGATAAATTCAATGGTACCGTAAGGTAAAAATTAATAAAAAAAAATCATTTCTTGCTTAATATTTGGCATGCGTATAATATAATTCATTATTGATTTAAAACATATAATAATTCTCTTTGTATATTTCATTTTCAATATTTTGTAAAATTCTAAATTAGTATTATCTGTTTGGTTATTTCTCTTTGTTAATAAATTAAAGTGCATATAAATATTTGTTTTATTTAGTTAATCCCAATGCTTCCAGCTAGTTCCGCTGGACCCTGGTCATATTTTCTATTTACTCGACATATGACAGCGACCCGGTTGATAAGCCGAAGTGTAGTCCATAAATGAATGTCACTGCTACTTCAATTCAATAACTGTGAGTAGCAATCACATCCACTATGCCGGCCTAGATGGAACCGGCAACTTACAAGCTGATCTCGAAACGTGACCAAATCTTGTAAATACTTGTAAGTGGTGGTGCTACCCCGGATCGGCAGACTGGGTACCACTGCCTACCACTCTTTGATAATCAGACCCGAAGCAAATATACATCTCTTTTTTTTTAATAACAAATATTTGAAATATTTAATATTACAAATAAAAGCTATGAAACAAATATTTGCTCCGACCGGGACTTTACGCGCAACAAACCAATCGCTAAACCGTTCGTCCACGCCTGTCGTCAAAGTTTTTTTAAATGTGGCTTGACATATGAGAGCACCCCGTCTTGTGCGTCCATAAACGGAGGCGACTGCTACTACAGGTAGCAGTCTAGTGTAAGAAGCAGTCGCATCCGAATATGCTGGCCTAGTTGAAACCAGCAACTTTTAAGCTGACCCTGAAATCCGACTGAGTCGGTTTACGGTTTATATACTTGAAAGTGGTGGTATTATTGAAAGTCTATATACTGAAAGCTGGGTTGCCTAGTGCCCATAATAGTAGAGCTTGTATGAAAATAATTGTGGATGTGAGGGAAGCGGTGAAGTTGTGTCATGATCGTGGCAAGTGGCGCCCATTATCTCTGCCTATACCTATGGGAAAAGGCGAGACAATTTGATTGATTGATTGATAACATTTTTTGCCCAGTCTGCCGATCCGGTGTATTACCACCTTTTTAAAGTATAATAACCGTAAAGTGATAGAGTTTCAGGATAAGCTTAAAAGACGCCGGTTTCAAATTAGTTTCAAGTTCCATTTTATGTCATACATGACTGGCAAAATAGTGTTGGTATTACACAAAAATAAAACTCATTAAAATAAAATTGAAACATTTATTGAAATACACACGTAAATTACAGTTAACATTTCTTTTACTTATTCTAAAAATAATAATGTCTAGAAACCTTTCCTACGCCATATTTAATAGATGTAACGACTCGACTTTTCAAACCGGGTTAAACCGAGTTGAGACCTTAACCGAGTTGGGTCGGTTAACATCTACAATAAACCGGTTCAAACTATTAAAAATATACTTAAGTATATATAATTTTAGATCAGCCACTAAATTTATTTAGTCATATTTGACATCCGAAATTCTATAGCAAACCATACTGTGTATTAGGTAGGCAATTTAGATTGTCGGGCCGAATTGTCAACTCGATTTGTATCGAATTCATCAATTCGGTTTGCGAATCATGTTATCCATATTTTTTAATCGACCGAACTCGGTTTAAAAATTCGAGATTGTCCCATTTTTAATATTTAATAATAAGTAAAAGAAGGCCTATGTGAAGACAAAGGCAGGGCAGTTACAACGCGATCACCATAACTGTCAATCTGTCAATGTGAAGTGTTGCCCAGCATTTGGTAGTAACCATCACTAATATCGACAAATCAAGAAATTATCGCACATTTTTTTGGCCGTCATAGTTTATTTTTTATTTTTCTTCACGGTCTGTATACTTGTAAGTGGTGGTACTACCCCGGATCGGCAGACTGGGTACCACTGCCTACCACTCTTTGATAACCAGACCCGAAGCAAATATCCATCTCTTTTTTTTTTATTAACAAATATTTGCAATATTTAATATTATTAAATATTACAAATAAAAGCTATGAAACAAATATTTGCTCCGACCGGGGATCGAACCCGGGACATTACGCGCAACAAACCAGTCGCTAAACCGTTCGTCCACGCCTGTCGTCGAAGTGATGACGATTGAGGCGACCGAATCGGTTTATTCAATCGCCGGCGCCTTTGAACGACCTCTTGCTTAACATAACGCTAGTTAAGGTCAGATATCGTGTCTATTTAATTGTCTATTAAATATGATAGCACCCGCCTGATGTTAGACTGGAGTGCGGTCCATGAATGGAGGTAACACCTACTATAGTCAATTAACTGTAAGTTAATGTTAATTTCAAAAACAATAAGATTTGACATTTAACTGCATAGGACTCTAAACATTACTACCTTGAGCATAAGATTTAATAACTCTTAGTAATAATTAAATTGTTTGATTTATAATCAAATTTTAATTTTAAAATCTCAGTACAATAGCCAGCACGAGTCGTAAGCAAGATTTTCATAGGCTTCATAGTTTCATGTACTATAACAATTTATTTTAACAAACATCAAATTACCAATTGGTTTCTTTTTACATCAATATGAGTATTTACCATATATTTGTTTTTATAAATTAATTCTTATGATCGATTAAGCTAATATATAAAAAATTTAAACTTTTAGTTTAGGTTACTTTTTCGGGTGGTATAATTATTTTATATAGCTCGTAACTGTAATATTGTTATCGCCATTTTGTATTTTATAGCCGCCATTTTGATTTTATAATAACAAATTGAGGTTAGGTTTTAGACATCCATCACAATGATAGGACGAATCAATAGATATTTTATTGACTAAAATCATTATAGCGGTTGCAAATCTTTACGGTTTATTAATTTATTAGGGAATTATATATTTCTCTCCATTCGGCGTCCTAAAATAGGGAGAAGAAGGCGCGGATATATATCCACCTCCTTCCCCTTTAATACCAGGGACATCAGGATGGCATCACTTCTAGCGAGAAGTGGCCACAACAGCTGGCACCACTTGAGATGTCGGACGAATGTACCCCAGCTCCCAATCTCCAGCGTTCGGAGACCACCGTGGAGTTTTAGCCGGTACGAGTCCGGCATAATCCTGGTTACTACCCCAAGAAATTAGGAGTATCCATGAGGATTTCCCCACAAAAAGAGGGAATTATATATTTATCGGTAGCTTAAAGACCGACCATAAGACAAAACTTTTTTAATACATATACAACAATTTAGTACAAGCATTTGTAACATTTATATACACCTTGCAAACTAGACACATATAAATATATCAAATTTCAATAAATTAAATATAATATCAATTATTTAAATTCAATTTCGATTAATAATCCACTTGAGTATAGCTTGTCTAACTATAAATGACGCGCCCCTCCACTTTATTAATTTATTTAAATGCGTGAATGCAAGTATTACGAACTATACTTCATCAACGTGCCCCTCCAAAAGTCTAATCAGCAACTGAATGACCAATTACAATTGCATTTTTGGTGTGTTGCATTCATATTTTATATTCGCACGTGTGCTTAAATGCAGTGGAGGGGCGCGTCATTTCGTCTTAGACAGACACTACAAGCATTTATAACATTTTTACATATATCAAAATTTAATAAATTAAATATAATATCAATTATTTTAATTCAATTTCTATTAGTAATAACTCACTTGAGTAAATTACTTAATTAATATAAAAGGCACAAGCCGTTGTATGCGGTTGTTTTTTTTTTAATGTAAAAACGTATATTTTTTATTAATTTAATTGATTTGGAATTATATATTGATTAAACATTATATATTACGTGCGTCTTTAGACAGCATTACCTAAATTTATAACTATTATACACCTTATTACTATACACTTAGGCATTAAAATTGTAATTTGTCATAAGAATTTTAGTAATAATATTGTTATATGATAAGGAAACATCCATAGAAATACTTTGAATGGATTCCTTAGTGCTCTACAAATGTCAATTTTGTCTATGGGTTTAAGACTTGGATTAGGGAAGCTTGACGTCATTAAATTACTTTGGGCACATTTGGAATGATTGGGCACATATTATTAACAATAAATAGTTAATCGATGGGGCCTAAGTATAAGGCCCAAATTGGAAAATTACACAGAATTAATATTAAGATTAACGACATATTAAGCAAAAAGAAAAGACACTCATAGCGCCACATTCCATGAACTTAACACTCTTGCTTCCTTCAATTCTTTTGAATTATCTGACAAAATATATTATTTTCGTAAAATAATTATTAGTTCTTATACGTATAAGCAATCGAAATAGTCTATTTTTGAAGCTATGACATTAAGACAGATGGTAATTTATTAAACCACGCGTACTACCAATATTTTTTTATAGCTACGTTATAGCTTTTTTTTTAATTTGCATTTTTTTACTAAGCCGTTTTGTAACATCGTTAGCGGAAGGGCCTTATAGGGCCTCTCGATCGGCTGAGTTGAATAATCAAAAAAATACATTATAATGAAAAATAAAGATAATAATTAAAAAATCGTTTGTATCACATCTTTTGTATGGTTCAAGGATATGCGCCGTCTCTGTATACTGTTAAAACACCGTTCATAAGACATATAACAGGCCTACTGGGATAGCTAGGTGCGGCCATTGTTCCCCTTACAGTTGATCGCAGGAAGCTTTAGTTAATTTTAACATCCATTAAAATCAAACGAAATAGTTTGACAAGAGACCTGTCTGTCATACGAACGATAACTAAATGGGTAAAATTTTACCCTCGTTATAATTTTAACCGGCCTGTGTGGAACTCAATGTTGCTTAGTATATGTTAATTCCACTATATTTTCAATGCGCCTGCACATTATTTTAGGGTAAAATCCAGGGGTTTTATTTGTTTGATATGAGTTATTAACAAATATTGGCAAGCAGTGTCTTACAACTAGAAATTAAAATACTTAAAAAAGGGTAAAAAAAAACAATAATAATCAAAAGATTTAGAGATTCATGCAAGTCAGTAAAATAATTATTAACAATAAAAAAGGCTTGTCAAGTAAAAAAAATAATTATGGAATGTAAATTTAATTTTGTTTAAAAAATAATTTAAAAAAAGAATAATTATAATTTTTTAGTAAAAAAATAAATAAGTCGAATAATTTTGATAAATAAAAACAAATCTTTGGTTTATAAAATACGAGATAACCTTGTTTTTTTATGTGAGTAATTTGGCATCTTTAAGCACGTCACCATAGACAATAGCTTGAATAAATAATACCAAGCCAAGATTGTATTGTCTATGGAAATTAAAAAAGAATTTATGTTTCAGTTGGCATTATTTCATAAATATTGATTAAAAATTAACCTATATTTTACAGTATAATTAATTATTTAAATACTAATGTTAATAAACTGGGTATATAAAAGCACAAGACATATAGCGCTTAACTGGTAGATTCTTGCGTTAGTGGAACGGTGCACTAACGCAAGAACCTACTCAGTTAAGCACTAGTATTACAATAATATTCGCATTCTATCATTTCATAAGATATTAATTTGGCGAGTATATATTTTGTATATATTATATAAAATACTTTTATATAAAAATTATAAATTATATTATACAATTAATATAAATTCAATTAATTTTTCGTACATGTTTTTACGTCACTATTAGGACAAATTTACGAATATTCATGTCAGATTTGAAAATGGAATGTTTACAAATTGATTTATTTAAAACAGTAAAACTGGAATTCTAATAGTAAATGGTCAACAAAAAAACCCACTTCCTCACTGACCAATGAAAAGGAATCTTGTAAAATATACATACCATTATTATTCATCCAATATTTACATTAAAATTATGTTTCATTATGTTTTTTTAAGAGGTACCACTTAAAACCCTTGGGGTGGCATTTCGTAGACTTAAAACCCTTGACCTTTGACGGCTACTAAATATTATTGACTTATTCAATAATTTTTTTTTAGATTTACTAATTTCATATTATGTAGTATGACAATATAAATTTTAGGAAAGAAGTTTTAAGTGAAAATACCTACATAGTTTTTAATATACTAAACATTATAAAATGTTAACTCCTAAACCGTCAAAGATTTTTTCGATTAAAAATGGTAATGCTGACAGAATGCAAAGACTGTTAATACACATATGTATAATTATCCCGTGATGATGTCCATCAGTCATGTGAATACCACAGCCATAGTCTTCGTATTTAATACAAATTATGTCATTCAATTGCTGGCTCTCCTGAAAAATTTTTATTTTAAATTAATTATTAACCAAAAATAAAACTATGGATTAAATAAAAAGGTTATTTGTTAATGTGAACTATAAATGTTTGCGGCGTCGCACCGCAAACATTTTGCCGCATCACTGTACACATGTGGTATGCGGCGCGGTAGTATGCGGAGCGGGGACCAAGCCTCCCAGGATGTACGCCGGAGCAACACTTCCTCTCCCCTTGCGTCTCGCTCAATCGAAGTGCGGTACGGCGCTGTAAGGCACCGTCTGGCATATCATTGTTTTTATATGCAGGACGCCGCAGCGACGTCGCTCAGGCTCACTATGCCGGTTAAAAAAAATGTATTGTCATTTGACCTCTATAAGTGGGTAGAAATTAAAAAAATAATTTCAAAGATTCCGTTACAAGTCAAGCTAACAAAAGCGTGTCAAAAAAGAAAGACGTGGGGCGACGACGTCTTACCAAAGGGATGAGCAGAGACAACGGAGCTCACTTTTCATGACTCTGACACAACTCTCTCGCTTCCTCCATATCCACACTTTTCTTAATACAGACTTTATGGTAATGGACATTGTGTACCCTGCTTTTTAGTCCCCAATTTCAATCAATCAATCGAATTGTCACGCAATCAAAAGTCGAGGTTAGTCAGATGTCGTCACAATAAAAAAAATAATGAAGGCCACCGTGGTGTAGTGGTAGTGAAATGGTCACGCAAACCTAGAGTCCTCGGTTTAAAACCACTTGCCGTTTTTTTTATCGTGACACGACATTTGACCTCGACCCGCCTGATGATAAGCAAGAGGAGATCCAAGAGTGACGACGACTAAAACAACAGAGTTAGTTCATAGCTGCTTCAGTCACCGTCACTATGCCGGCCAAAGATGTATCTTTGATATTTTATGCACATTAGTCGACCTGTTTCTATGGCACAAGGGCACGTTAAGTAGCTTAGTATAAAAATGTATAAGAGAAATAAAATGCATACCTTCATTATTATTTGGCGGTCTATTTCTCTGCAATCTCTCCGGGTGTGAATGTGCTAATTGTGTATAATCACGGAACACTTCGTTGTAGGTGTCGTCATTCGATGACATTTCAGAGTCTTTCATTTCATCATTCAGTTTTGTTAGGCGTAATCTGCAATTAAACAGTTCATTGTAATATTCGCCTAGTGAATGTGACTGCTACTTACAAGTCGAATTTTATATATTGTAAAGGTAATAAAGATTTTTTTTATATTTTTATTATGACTCGACATATGACAGCACCCCGCTTGATGTTATGCCGAAGTGTGGTCCATGAATGAATGTCACTGCTACTACAATTCAGTAACATGTGAGTAGCAATCACATCCACTATGCCGGCCTAGATAGAACCGGCAACTTACAAGCTGATCCCGAAATGTGACCAAATCACTTCAGGGTCTATATACTTGTAAGTGGTGGTAATACCACGGATCGGCAGACTGGGTACCACTGCCTACCACTCTTTGATAACCTGACCCGAAGCAAATATCCATCTCTTTTTTTTATTAAATAGTACACATAAAAGCTATGAAACAAATATTTGCTCCGACCGGGAATCGAACCCGGGACTTTACGCGCAACAAACCAATCGCTAAACCGTTCGTCCTCGCCTGTCGTCAAAAATTAGTAAGATTTTGTATCTTTTTTATCGTGACTCGACATAAACCAACACCCCGTTTGATGTTAAGCTGAAGTGCGGCCCATGATAGGTGACTGCTACTCACAGTTAAATAACTGTGAGTAGCAGTCGTATCCACCATGCCAGCCGAGCTAATATCTATATATAAGCTGATTCCGAAACGCGACTAAGGTCTGAATACTTGTAAGTAGTGGTACTACCCAGGATCGGCACACTGGCTACCACTAAATGCAGTGCTCGATTAAGCCAACGCGGGGCCTATAGCAAATTCAGTCAGGGGGCCCTTGGTTTGCTTTAGGTTGTAAAGTTTAGTGTATTAAATAAAACAAAACTGTTACAAATAAACTTTTCTGGATTTAATATGGGCAAAATTTAGAGATAACCCTTTCAATATCGACTTAAATTTTCAAGTGGAAGTGAAGCTTCGCATTTAAGGCATGCAGGATATTTTACGCATCTATCTAATTAATATTTTTTAATTACGATCAGACTGGCGTTGGAGCGCAGGGCCTCCAAATTCGCGGGGTCCGTAGCATTTGCTACGTGGCTAATCCGGCACTGACTATTTGAACGGTAGGGTAGATTCGTGTGAAATTTAAAAGACCATACTTACAATGTAACAATGTCAGCATTAGCATGACTGACAGCTATGTCTAGTGGTGTTCTGCCTTCGTTGTCAGTGATTGATTGATCAGCACGGTAGCGAAGAAGAAGACAGACCTGTCAATAAAATTATTATTATAAATTTTTCATGAACGCTTTTTTAATAGGGCTCTACATATAACGCACGCTCCTATCAAGTTTTATATCATAGCCGGTTACAACTAGGCCAGCATAGTGGACGCGAATTCTACTTGCAGTTATTTAACTGTAGTACCAGTAGGATCCGTTCAAAAACCGCACTCCAGCGTCGTATTAAAATAAAAAATGGAGTGTGCAAATACTGCAAGTAACAGTCGCATCCACTATGCCGGCCTAGTTGAAAACTAAGAAGCTAATCTCGAAACGCGACTAAGTCACTTCATGGTCTGTTTACTTGTAAGTGGTGGTACTACTCCGGATCGGCCTACCACTTTTTGATAACCAGACCCGAAGCAAATATCCATCTCTTTTTTTTATTAACAAATATTTGCAATATTTAATATAATTATTAAATATTACAAAAAAAACTATGAAACAAATATTTGCTTCGACCGGGAATCGAACCCGGGACTTTACGCGCAACAAACCAATCGCTAAACCGTTCGTCTACGCCTGTCGTCAAAACCTTCAAAATCTTCGTAAGAGGTAATAAAAGTTAACATACCTGTGCAGTATGACCACCTTCAGTTGCAAGATGTAACGGTGTACAACCGGCCTCATCTTGGACATTCAACTTACTACCATTGATGAGGAGATATGAGCATGCCATTACTGAACCCTGAAATTGTAGAATAATTAATCAATCAATCAAATTGTCACGCCTATTCCCATGAGGATAGGCAGACAACGTAGCGCCACTTGCCACGATCCTGACACAACTCCTTTGCTTCCTTCACATTCACAATTCTCTTCATACAAGCTCTATAGTAATGGTGTTCTTCCCATCCTATAACCTTGGATTAACTCAGTCAACTTAGTGACGGCGACTAAGGCAACTGATTCGATTTTTTTAGGTTGTTGGTACTCTTGGACCACCCCTTACTTACTATCAAGCACGCTTCGCTTGAAGGATCCAAGGTTATAGGACGGAGAGCACATGTGGCATTCCACATGTCGATCGTTCTACAAAGTAACGACGCACTGAACTATTTAGTCCGACTGCCGATTCGGTGGTCAAAATGCGGATGCTTCTACTCCTCGGAACATAGGCTTGCTAATTCAGTAGGCTATACCAGTAATTTCAGCTCTTTTACGAGTCTCTTGGGACATTTCTAATTCGATAATGTAGAGTGAGTCTCAAACACAGCCCTATATAAGTGTTTATATAGGGAGCTAATATAAAGAGCTTGTACGAAGAATCGTGGATGTGAAGGAAGCGAGGGAGTTGTGTCAGGACCATGGCAAGTGGCGCTCTATTGTCTCTGCCTATTCCTGTGGGAAAAAGGCGTAACAATTTGATTCATTTAGCTGTAATAGCTTGCAGTCACCTCCATTCATGGACGATACTCAAGCCTAACATCAAGCGGGGTGCTGATATATGTCGAGTCACAATAATAAAAAAATATACATACACTAAGAACAGCCGCATGCAATGGCGTTCTGTTGCTATGCGCGGGGGACGCCATATTGACATCAGCTTTTCCGGCAAGTGCTGCCAACATAACAGGCAAATTGTGTGCTTCCGCCGCTCTATATAGCACGGCTTGGGGTGATAATGATGATATATCTTCTAAGACTGCAATGAAAAAAAATAATGTTTTTTTTTAAATTTACATTTCCATATTTATTTATTTAAATACTTTTTGTATGAGGTAGGTAAAAAATAAATAAAATAGAAGCATCTAAAGTATACTATTAATTCTAATATACTAAGCTACTAAAGTGCTTCTATTATAGAAATAGGACAACCAAGGTACATATATCAAAGATATATGTAAAATGTTATTGTGACTTGGAATATGACAGCACTCTGCCTGATGTTAAGCTGAAGTGCGGATAAAAGAGACTGCTAATACAATTTTAAAATTAAAAATTACGTATAAATAATATAAAAGAAATCTTAGCTCCGACCAGAAATAGAACCCGGGACTCAACACCGGTAGCCGGTAAACACATTTCGAAGTGGTGTTTTCTATATACTACTAAAGTGCTTGTATCATAGAAACAGGACAACCAAAGTACATATATCAAAGATACATTGGTACGGATGGGTGGTCTCGAACTCGTGGTCTCGGTTTGTGTAACCATTGCACTGCCACTACACCACGGTCGCCTTTGTAGGCAACTGAAATGATATAAAAGAAATCTTAGTTCCGACCAGAAATAGAACCCGGGACTGGTGAGTTAACCAACACCAGCTTAACACCAGTCGCATTTGAAGTGGTAATTTTCCCAGTTTCCTAACTCAAGTTGATGCCACCAGCTTCAGACCTTGCTGGGACTGAGTCGCGTTTCGGGATCTAGCTAGAAAGTTCAATATACTGACCAACATCATCAACCTCTTCTCCTTCAGTGGAATCCTGATCACTTGGCAGGCTGAGGTCCACACAGCGCTCATCGCTAAGCAACTCCTTGCCTATTATCAACACTGGACTACTGCTCGATGATTGTTCAGTACTTTCCGATGCTGAAAGAAGTCATATAAATATTAACACAGAAAAAAATATGTGCCGACCTTTTTGTAGTTCGCACATTGTATAATATTTTTATTAAAAAGAAATGTATTGTGCCGAACTTTTTGTAGATTTTAAAAAGAAAATGTCATTTTTAAATATTCATTCTTTTGTTTTTATCAAAGACTGGAAAGAATAGAATCTGTGCTAAAATAAGAATTCATTCATTGTTATTTGTCTCATTTATATTATGTTAATACCACGTGTGACTGAAAGAGACAACAACTTGTACTACAATTCCTTTATTTCAAAGGTTGGCGCTACTTTTTTGCAAATACAACCACTTGTAATTGTGGTTGACTTTTAATACTGCTTAATTAAATAAGAGTAGTGGCATAATTGTTCCGTCATCCTTTTTTGAATTTATTTTATTGTCTTTTGTTATTATGTCAAATTAAATTGTCAAATGATTATCAAAACTAGTGACAACCTTCTAAATTAAGAATGTAAAAATGTATATTCATCTCCTTCTGACTCCTTTTTAATGCCATAAGTGAAAATAGTATAAACGGTTGTATTTTGTAGCTATTTTAGGACACTTTCTATTTCTTAAGTCCAAATTCTTAGGTTTTTATATTCTTTTACGTCAAATTAAGAATGATCAGTCTTCTTCTCGATTTAAACTTGATAGTTTCATTTATCAGTCATTGATCACGTAAAAAATATTGCTTATTGCTTAAAAAAATATTTTATTAACCTTGATCAAACGACAGAATGCTAATAATCAATTTAAAATGTCACAATTTTCCCACAGGGATAAGCAGAGACAATGGAGCGCTTCTCTTACATCCACGATTCTCTTCAGACAAGCTCTAACAGGCAACCCAACTTTCTTGAGGATGTCCGATTTGGTCAGAAAAATCCTCCTGGGTCTGCCTCATTTAACGCATCCATCCACATCAGATTTATAAACTCCTAATCTAAATAAACTGTTCGATGCGTAATTTCTTTGTAAAACAATCGACAAGTGAATTGCTTTACAAGCCCATATGTTCCCTTTATCCTACAATCTTGGATCCTTCAAGCGATAATTTAAAAAGCACCTATGGCCAGCATAGTGACGGCGACTCAGGCAGCTGTACAGTAAATCAGATTTTCAGTCATCGGCACTCTTTGACCGTTATTTGCTTATTATCAGACAAGTTGAGATCAGATGTCGAGTCTTATTAACAAAAATACTGATTCTAAACTTACTGCTTGTATTACTGTTGGCGTCGCTTTTCTCATCGTTAATAGTTTCTGGTACAGCAGGAGCTGCCCTTACCCTGAAATAAAATCCTTACTTGTTATTATAAACGCGAAAGTTTGTGAGTATGGATGGATGTTTGTTACTCTTTCACGCAAAAACTACTAAATGGATTTGAATGAAACTTTACAATAATATAGCTTATACATCAGAATAACACATAGGCTACGATTTATAAACATATTGTGTGAATAATAAATAAAATGAAAGAAAAAACATTTTTCCATACAAAATTGCGTGCGTTCAGAAAATTATTTTGGGTAAACTAAGAAATACATCAGGCTGTTGAGAATTGTCAAATTTGGCATATCAGTAAAAAAAATATTGCTCAAAAACCTATGTTGTATTATTTATGAAGAGAATAATAAAAAAAACATTCACAACAAAACTTTAACTCGATTTAGGCTGTCGAGTAGCAGGCTGTCTTGGCAGCATATCATGGTTATGTTGGTTCCACACTTCGGTATGGGATAATGTTCTGGGGAAACTCGACTGATCGAGACTTAGCATTTAAGGCACAAAAGAAGTGCATAAGAGCAATTTGCAATATAAAAAGAACTGATAGCTGCAAACCTCATTTTAAAAAATTGAAAGTTCTAACATTACCATGCCTGTACATTAGTGAAATTGCCGTTTTTGTAAAAGCTCATGTAAACACTATTTTTACTCTATACAATAGTGATAGAAACGGAGTAAAAATAAATCCAATGGCATATAGTACAGCTCTTCTGGATAAGAGTGCACTCGGTATGTGTCCTCGTATATTTAATAGTCTTCCCAGGAGTATCAGAGATGCTGAAAATATTGGATTGTATAAAAGGAATCTTAATTCATTTTTAATAAATAAGACATATTATACAATTAAGGAATTTTTAAATGACGAATTGTGAATTATTTTTTAAACATTATATTTATTAGCTTTTTTTTTTTTAAATATTTAACATTATTGAATAAGTTATTTTATATTTTTAATTTGTATGCCTTTTTAGGCGCATCATAGAGAATTTATTTTATTTACCAATCTTAATGTACCTATGTTTGACAAATAAATGATTTTTGATTTTGATTTTAAATTATTGATTCACCCAACTTAAGTTCGGCTAATCATTCATAATCAAATCAAATATACCTGCGCCTTGCTCTTCTAACAGACCACCGTCGTCCATTCTTAAGCGGCGATTCTGGAACAGATTCCATGCCTCCGATGTCATTCAATACATCCTTCACGAATAATAGGGATACATACTTTGAACGTATCCACATTTCCCGGATGTTACTAAAAATAGAAAATTAATACAAATATATTCTATGACTTTTCTTAAATTTTGCGCGAACATTGATTATTGAATTAAACAAATTTTATGCGGCTTACTATCGCGTTTATTTTGGTTATTGATTTTACAGTATCTCCGTGACCACGATGGCTGCAAAGCTCTCGAAACGTCCGAAACGTAATAAAAAAATTGTAAAATCAATAACCAAAATAAACGCGATAGTAAGCCGCATAAAATTTGTTTAATTCAATATTCCATGACTGTTGGGCCATGGAAACTTGGCAGGTCTCTGGCGTAGGATGCGACTTGTGTAGACACATTAGCCCCATCTTACATCCAAGCGACCTCGTTAAGCGCGGGAAGTGCGGCGATTTCTGCTGAGAACCTCAAGTTGCACAAATACGCTAACCCAGGTACTGGTTACGAATTTGCGCCGTTTCGGATCGAGCCCTTGAGGACCTTCAGCTAAGCGCCTGGCCAGGGAGTTGTCCAAGCGTCCTACCTACTTAAAAAAAAAGAAAACTTGGTTGCCTAGTGCCCATAACCATAGAGCTTGTATAAAGAGAATTGTGGATGTGAGAGAAGTAAGGGAGTTGTGTCAGGATCGTGACAAGTGGTCCATTGTCTCTACCTATCCCTGTGGGAAAAAGGCGAGACAGTTTGATGATTATGATGTAATTAGGACTTTATAATTTTTTAATTTACATTTCTATACTAAGCTACTAAAGTGCTTGTATCATAGAAACAGGACAACCAAAGTATAGTAAGGGAACGAGCTAAATGAACGCGGTAGGAATGTAGTTGTGACGTCATGGTCACGTGTCTATTATGAATAGTGAAGTAAAATGCAAAATGTCGATAACAATAAACACACACTTTCCTTAAAACGCAAATATATTAAGTTATTAAAAATTATAAATGTGTATTAAATTGAAGTATAAACATTAGACAGCAACAATTTTTAATGAATTATATATTAATTTAATTTTGAGAATAGTGACTACATGTTTTTTTTTCTTTTTCACACACTTTAATCATGTCTCTAATAATGATTCTATCCTGACTACGGATGACGACTCTCTTTTATTCAATTAACTTACTATTTTTTTAATAATCAAACAAAGAAAATGTGGATACATTTTTATCAATATAAAATGACATCGCCGAGCTATGAGCGTCACTAAAAGCGGCCACAAAGATACGGGTGGTGGTCCACCGCACTTAGCCCCCGAATTCATTTAACTCGTTCCCCAACTATAAATATATAAAAGATACCAATGTGGAATACCGGTGGGTGGTCTCGAACTCGTTCTCTTCGGTTTGCGTAACCATTGCACTGCCACTACACCACGGTCGCCTTAATTGTACAATGATTAGATGAACTAAAAAAATACGTATGATTAAAACTTACGTTTCACAATCGGGCGTTGCTCTTGTAATAGTTGTCCCTGCAGTGTTAGCCTCATATATTTTATTAACAATATTATTACCAAGCTCCGCCATCACCTAGAAGAATAATATTATTTAATTTATAAAATACAACATAAAATTAGCACATTTTTTTCAAAACGCGACCAAATGTCCGGTCACTAAGCTATTCGTACACTTGAAACGGGGTCGTGTTACTCCGTTACGGCAGACTAGGCAAATGACCACCAATTGTCTGCCTACCTCTCTCAAACACCCGAACCCAGGGCAAATATTTATAATCATTATCAGCCAGAAGGTTTCCACTGCTGAACATAGGCCTCCCTCTTAGAACGCCATTTTGAACGATAAGATGCCAGTTGCATCCACCGGTTATTTGTGACTTTCACTATGTCGTCAGTCCACCTAGTGGGAGGCCTACCTACGCTGCGTCTTCCGGTTCGTGGTCTCCACTCTAGAGCCTTTCTTCCTCATCAGTAGTCGATTCTTCGAGCGATGTGGCCAGCCCATTACCACTTCAGCTCGCAAATCCTACGAGTTATGTCGCTCGTAGGATTTGCGAGATCCGGTTCTTTAGCGAATATCCTCGTTCCGGATTCTATCGCGCAGAGACACACCAAGCATAGCTCTCTGCATTGTCCGCTGAGCGACTCTGAGCTTTCCAACAGGCCAACATTTAGGGGCCACGTATCAGTGCCATATGTCATCACTGGCAATTTATTTAGAATATCTAACCTTAATTAATACTACAAATAAATGGTATGAATCAAATCTTTGATTCGACCGGCAATCGGTACCGAACGGTGTGTTAAACAATGCACCACGGGTAATAGAAATAATACAAAATTAGGTAAATCAATCAATTCAATTGTCACGCTTTTTTCTTAGAGGGATAGGTATAGACAATAGAGCGCCACATGCCACGATTCTGACACATCTTCCTCGCTTTCCTTACATCCACAATTCTCTTCATACAAAGCTCTACGGTTATGGGCACTAGGCAACCTAGCTTTGTTAGGGATGTCTCCAATGAAAGTAAAATGATAATAAATAGTATAAAATACCTTAATAATATCAGGTTCCCAATCATCTAGAGTGAGTGATCTAACTTTACTATGGTGTACTCCGAGGGACCGGTGTATGCCTGAACATTCTGAAAAAAAAAAACAATAATAATAAATGAATACACTGACTGTACACAGTACACTGTACAAGTTCTGTGTACATCAGGATGACGGGTGTATTGTTACCAAGTATGAAAGCAATGTAAAGGAATGTTTATTTTTTTATTGTGATTCGACATATGACAGCACTCCGCTTGATGTTAAGCCGGGGTGTGGTCCATTAATGAATGTCACTGTTACTACAATTTAATAACTGTGAGTAGTAATCGCGTCGACTATGCCGGCCTAGTAGCAACCGGCTTATTTGTTAATAAATAAAAGAGAGATGGATATTTGCTTCGGGTCTTGTTATTAAAGAGTGGTAGGCAGTGGTACCCAGTCTGCCGATCCGGGGTAGTACCACCACTTACAAAGTATACAGACCGTAAATGATTTGGTCATGTTTCGGAATCAGCTTGTAAGTTGCCGGTTCCAACTAGGCCGGCATAGTGAATGTGATTGCTATTCAGTTACTGCTACTACTATTCCATTCATGAACCACACTCCGGCCTAACATCAAGCGGGGTCATATGTCACAATAAAAAAATACTATTATTTTTATATACATTTTTATTTTGTCTATAACAGCTATGAAAAAATATGCTCCGACCGGGAATCAAACCCGGAACTTTGACAAGAGTGTGTATATAAATTGACGTACCTATACATAGTGTAATTCCTAAATTAATACTAGCCCATCGTGGATTTGGACTTCGGCAATCACAACAATAATTGTTACCGGGTATATTTATCAGTTGCTCCCATATTCTGAAAATTATATTAAATATTTACATACATTAATTGACGAAAATAATTTATAAATCACGTGTGAATGGATACGTTAAACAAGGCAGGCCCAGAATGGTGTTTGCTGACCAAATCGGAGATATCCTCAAGAAAGCTAGGTTGCCTAGTGCCTATAACCATAGAGCTTGTATGAAGAGATTGGTGAATGTGAAGGAAGCGAGGGAGTTGTGTCAGGACCATGGCAAGTGGCGCTCCATTGTCTCTGCCTATACTTGTGGGCAATTGATTGATTAATTACATACACCAATAACTTCCAAGTTTTTTTTGTTGTAACTCGTTTTTCGAAAAAAAAAAACGAAAAACATCCCTTTTCTTTCTTTCTTTCCCATTTGTAACATTTCCCTCAGTACTTCGGACAGACTGGAAATTTTAGGAACGTCCCTTCGCAACGTCAAATCATAAGGACCACATTGAGCGGGCCATTATTAAGACCACCTACGGCAATCTCTTGGCGCCCCCTTGTCTCCCCATTAACCCATATCTTTACTCGAGGACCTCTCCTCTTGCTTATCATCAGGCGGGTCGAGGTCAGATGTCGTGTCACAATAAAAAAAACATTTCATTTCTGCCTATCCCTGGGGGGAAAAGGCGTGACTATTCAATTTAATGATATAATGTAAATCCTTGAAGTAATTACAATATATTATATACTATCAGACCCGGCAGACATTGTCTAGCCCGGAAAAGCAGGAATATAAAGTTCCATATAAACTTACATCCCCTATTTTATCCTCTTAGGGGTTGTTTTTTAAGAAACGCTGAACTACTTTACTCATTATATTTGCCATAAAATCAAAATGAGGATTTATGAGGAATACGTGTGAGAAATTTGAATTTTCTAGCCTTAAGGGTTTGGCCTCTGTGTTAAAACATCAGACAATCATATAGCCTTTTATATACTATATATACAGGGTGTTCCAGAAGTCATGGTCCAAACGAAATAGGAGCATAGAAGTGATCATTCTCTACCAACTACCATTAATAGAATTATTAGTTGATGCCTGGTTTAGAAATTATAGCAAATTTTCCGTTATTTATGAAAATAGTCGACTAAGTAAGATTAATGTTAAAAAAAATACATACTATACATAAGTCGTATGTTTTTTTGTTATAAATATAATTGCTAATAATGCATCTTTCTGTAGAAATAAATTACACCAAATTTGTACACATATTTCATACAAAAATAAACGCTTTTATCAACAATGTTTAATTTTCAAAAGGAAAGCTTAATTTTTGAAATGGCTACAGTGAAAAAAAATCGCACTACAAAAAATTGGTCCGTTATCACAAAAACTATAGCGTTTCATGTAGTTTCTAAAAAGGTATGATTCATGCGCCTTTTCATCGTAACTTCCTATTTTAAAGCAATTTTGTTCGTTATAATGATGATTTTTAATAAACGTTATTTTCCTAAGGCCACGGTAAGACCGGATTTTACACGTGGGTCTACGCACCATCCACCCCCTGCTACCCTCTACCTTTCTAGAGTCTACCATCAGCCGCCACGCTCAACAAACTTCCCCTCAATACCTCGCTACCTGCTTCACATTGCACACGTGTTGATTACCTTTTTCTCGCTACTTTTCTGGACTTCGGTTGATTGCACTTCTAACTACCTACGCTCGTTTTTTGGATTTTGATTATGCCTTCAATTTGGGCACTTTATAAGACCGTAAATACGCAGAAATGCATTTTGTTTATGGTTTATGTGATGGCAAAGCCAGACGTGCAGCAAGGGAATATCGTGTTAAATACCCTAATCCCTGATTATCCGGATCACAGAGTTTTTATTCGCGTACACCAGGCTCTTTTAGAAGGGACAAGACCTGGAGCGCCACACCGCGAAGTAAGACTTCGAAATAGCGAGGTTAAAGCAATATTGAGACTGGTTTCGCAAGAGCCAACATTGAGTGTGCGATGTATCCCATGACGTACAGGGCTACTAACGACTTTAGTGCATCGTACTTTAAAACGCATTAATTTATACCCCTTTTTCGTGCAACGCGGGCAAGCACTTCTACCTGCCGATTATGCGCAGCGGATGAATTTCTGCAGAGAAATGATTCGTAGATGCCGAGATGTAAATTTCTTCGACAACATCTTATGGAGCGACGAGTCCACTTTAAAAAGAATTGGCATATTTAATATTCATGATCTCCACTATTGGTCGGTAGTCAATCCCCACGTAGTACAAATTGATCGATTTTAATACCAATTCGGTATTAATTTGTGGGCGGGAATATTAAATCATAAGATTATCGGGCCATTTGAAATTCCGGCAAGGCTATCCGGTGATAGTTATTTGGAATTTTTAAGAGACCATTTGGAAAGACTAACTCAAGATGCCAGAGTGGAACCAGACGTTCGAGACAGAATGTGGCTGCAGCACGATGGGGCACCTCTACATTACCGGCGAGACGTAAGAGCGTATTTAAACGCGACATTCCCCGATAGATGGTTTGGTAGCGGAGGTACCATCGCCTGGCCACCTCGTTCACCGAACCGTAACCCCATAGATTATTATCTATGGGGTTGTCTTAAAGAAATGGTGTACGAACTGGCATCTGAGTCAGAGCAAGAATTGCGACAAAGAATAAATGTTGTAATTAAGAATATTAAAAATAACGAACACTCTTTAAACAATTTAAAACGTAATTTTATTAGGAGGTGTCGATTGTGTGTAAGAGATTCGTGTGGTGGCAGACATTTTGAACATTTATTATAATTAAACGTTTCTTTTTGAATATTAATTTGTTTCATTTAAAATTTCCATTTTATTTAGGTATTTCCATATGACAAACAAAACTGCTTTAAAATAGGAAGTTACGATAAAAAGGCGCATGAATCATACCTTTTTAGAAACTACATGAAACGCTATAGTTTTTGTGATAACGGACCAATTTTCTGTAGTGCGATTTTTTTTTCACTGTAGCCATTTCAAAAATTAAGCTTTCCTTTTGAAAATTAAACATTGTTGATAAAAGCGTTTATTTTTGTATGAAATATGTGTACAAATTTGGTGTAATTTATTTCTACAGAAAGATGCATTATTAGCAATTATATTTATAACAAAAAAACATACGACTTATGTATAGTATGTATTTTTTTTAACATTAATCTTACTTAGTCGACTATTTTCATAAATAACGGAAAATTTGCTATAATTTCTAAACCAGGCATCAACTAATAATTCTATTAATGGTAGTTGGTAGAGAATGATCACTTCTATGCTCCCATTTCGTTTGGACCATGTCTTCTGGAACACCCTGTAGATATATACCTGACTTTTCTAACACCACTATTAATCTGGTTGGTCTTCGTCTGCATATTATGGCAATCATTTAGCGTCAATGGCGGCGTGTCGTGATTCTCACGTTGTATAGCTGAACGTATACCATTCTGCAGGGCCAATATCCACTTGTTTAGCATATCCTCAGAATCTGCTTGTAACATATGACTCCTGTAATGAAATGGATAAGAATTTAAATCCCGATTTGAATTCTTATGCGATACGCATAGTCTCCCTTTTCTTATTTCTTTCAATAACCAGCTCAAAATTCCTTCCAACGCCTCAAGCAGATATTCAGTTTCCTTTACTGTTTCGGCAGCCCGCCAGTGGAACAAGCTACCGCTTGATATTAGACGTGCACTGTCTGTCAATGTTTTTAAACGATTAGTCACCAACTTGTTTATTGATAAACAGGAGCTCATCTAGTTCATATTTTTGGAACAAAATATAATTGTATATGTTAATGTATGTTTATTTTTACCTACATATATGTATATTATATACTTGTATGTAGTTTATGTAATTGTAGTTTGGAGTATTTTTGCACCCTGCCCATAATTTTTTATCATCCCAAAGGTTAGTTGTTAGAGAATGCCTAATAGGCATTAAACTCGCCTATGTACCTATTTTTAAGTTTATTTTGTGCAATAAAGGATTTAAATAAATAAATACATAAATAAGTCTTCATCATTAGCCTTGAAACGTCGGAATAATAATAAAAAAATGTAAAATCAAAAACCAAAATAAATAAGATATAGATTTTGTATAGTTTCTTAATCACAAAGACATGCCATATTACCAGTTCTGCTTTGAAGTGTCATAATTAAAGAGTGATTATTTTGCACACCTAACCTATGCAAAATAAAGGATATTTTCCAATTACATTGTAATCTTCACACATTTAAAATGTGTATGCAACTGTTAATACAATTAAGCCCAAGTCCCCATACAAAATGAATTAGTTAAAACTGTTCTAATGGGGTTAGATAATCTGAAAAATATAATCTTTACAAATGACACTTACTTGGAAGGCGAAAGAACTTCAAAGCAGAATCTTCTTTCCCCATCTAAAACGGGTTTCACTGTACACAAACGTAAGTCTTCCTCCATTACTGTCACACTTAATTCACCTGTACGCTTCCTGGAGCAAACGAATTAAAATCAGGAATATGTTTACAGTATAAATAGTGAATATTAGTTAGTGATGAAAATTTGATAGAAAAAATCGTGCCCCGGCCAACTGTGACCGGAGACCTGATGATGTTTGTTGCGCGTAAAGTCACGAGTTCGATTCCCGGTCGGAGAAAATATTTGTTTTATAGCTTTTATTTGTAATATTTAATAACTATATTAAATATTGCAAATATTTGTTACTAAAAAAGAGGTGGATATTGGCTTCGGGTCATTAAAGAGTGGTAGACAGACTGGGTACCAACCCAGTCTGCAGTATACAGACCGTGAAATGATTTGGTCGCGTTTCGGGTTCAGCTTGTAAGTTGCTAGTTCCAACTAATGCCAACTTGTAGTGGATGTGATACCTACTAACAGTTAATGAATTGTAGTAGCAGTCACCTCCATTCATGGACCGCACTCCAGCTTAACATCAATCGGGGTGTTGTCATATGTCGAGTCACAATAAAAAAAAAAATTCTTTTTTGATCAAGTATAACACAATATCACTTCCGCGCAAAACAAGAACTCACAGTTGCCTATACCAATGTATTATCTTTCATATGTGTACTTTGGTCTCTATATTTTTTTTATTAAGACACGTCTGACTTCGACTTGCCTGATGTTAGGCAAGGGGAAGTTCAAGACCGTCGGCAGATGTAAAACATTAAAAATTCTATTTAGTATAGACAATATATTTATTTTAACTATATATTTTTTTAAATACTATTCTATACTGAGCTACTAAAGTGCTCGTATCATTGAAACAGGACAACCAAAGTACATATATCAAAGATACATTGGTACCGGTGAGTCTGTGGCGTACACTTTACACACATTTATTCATACAAATGAATATAAATAATATCGATTCCGTCTTTATTGGCAACGCACCGATAATAAAGTGTGAGCCGCGGCTGTCAAAACCGGAGAACGCACGGTTGAGAGGTTAAGCCAAGAGATTGTTTGCAAATCATTTCATGTTTTTCTTCATGTAAAATAAAAAGCTGTTATTTTTACTGTGAGTTGTTGGGAGTATTTAATTTAATTCCCAAACTGGTAACCCCGACGTGAAAATTACTAAAGTAACAAACCTATATTCAAGCCGATTATCAAATAAATAAAACCATCTTCTATTCCAGGTCTTGAAAGCATTTGATGTACGTTTGAAGAGGTAACCCTGCATCCGTGGGGTGTTCTTCAAAGTTGGTGATCCCAGCAGAGTGGTATTACCATCACCATCGTGGACCACCTCACAGCTCGGCAACACTGTATCATTGCTATTCACTATTGTATGACGATTCTCCATCTCCTTGTCTAGGGCCTTGGTCTCAAGGCGCATTGTTGAGATCTAGAAAAGTATTTTATATTACATATGAAAGCAGCTAAAGTGAGGTCCATAAATCAGTTTATTTATTTATTTATTGTGACTCGACATATGACAGCACCCCGCTTGATGTTAAGCCGAAGTGTGGTCCATGAATGAATGTCACTGCTACTACAATTTAATAACTGTGAGTAGCAATCACATCAACTATGCCAGCCCAGATGGAACCGGCAATTTACAAGCTGATCCCGAAACGTGGCCAAATCACTTCACGGTCTGTATACTTGTAAGTGGTGGTACTACTCTTTAATGGTCTATCAAATAACGAGCCACAAGAAAAAAGAAGTTGCTATTATAGTTGATAATGAAATACCTCATTAGCAGTAGATTTCAAGAATGGTTCCAGGTCTTCAGACAAATCAGCACCCTGGTGGTAATATGTACAACTAGCCTGTACATATGATACCAACTGAAAAAAAAAACAATAAATAAATTTTCAGCAACGTTTCTTTTTAAGGTACGACATATAACACGAAATATGCGGTCATTAAGGAGTGTATGTGGAGGAGTAATGATAGCGGATAGAATAAGAAATAGCACAGTGCGCGATATATGCGGTTTGAAGGAAGATGTAGTGACAAGGATTGAAAAAGGGATGCTTCGATGGTTTTGGTACATGGAAAGGATGAGTGAAAGTAGATTGACGAAAATAATTTATAAATCTGATGTGGATGGATGCGTTAAACAAGGCAGAACCAGAAGGGCGTTTTCCGACCAAATCGGAGAAATCCTCAAGAATGCTAGGTTGCCTAATGCCCATAACCTTAGAGCTTGTAAAGAATTGTGGATGTTAAAAAAGAGATCAATCAAATTGTCACGCCTTTTTCCCACAGGGATAGGCAGAGTCAATGGTGCGCCACTTGCCACGATCCTGGCACAACTTCCTCGCTTCCTTTACATCTACAATTCTCTTCATACAAGCTCTACAAGGTTATGGGCACTAGGCAAACTAGCCTTTTTGAGGATGTCTCCAATTTGGTCAGGAAACACCCTCCTGGGCCTGTCCCGTTTGACGTCTCTATTCACATGAGATTTATAACTTTTCGTCAATCAACTTTCACTCATTCTTTCCATGTGCCCAAACCATCGACGCATACCTTTGTCAATCCTTGTCACTACATCCTCTTTCAAAACACATCTATCGCGCAATGTGCTATTCCTTATTCCATCTGCTATCTGCTACTCTCATGCTTCTTCTGCCACACCCAACATTCACTTCCATACATTAATGTAGGAACAAGCACCGCATTATGAACAGCAATCCGTGATAATAAACAAATGAATAAATTAAATACAACAGTGATTATGATTACGCACAACCGATTAACAATTATGATAATACGATTCAACTTAATACATTATTCATAGCAGCGTTATAGCGAATTAAAATGGAGACCGAACAAAACATGTCAATAAAACAGTTCCGTTTAACAATTCAAATTCGGATTGACGGCGAGGGAGACAATGTTTTTTTTTATTATTGTGACTCGACATATGACAGCCTGATGGTAAGCTGGAGTGCGGTGACTGCTACTACAGTCAATTAACTGGCCGGCATAGTGACGGCGACTGGGGCAGCCGTGAACAAACCCGGTTTTCTCAGTCGTCGTCACTCTTGGACATCCTCTTGCTTATTATCAGGCGGGACGAGGTCACAAGTCGTGTCACAATAAAAAAAAAAAAAAAAAGTAGCAGTCACGTCCACTACGTAGTGATGGAAGTTGCAGCCCTAGATGCAACCGGCAACTTCCAAGTTAATCCCGAAACGCGACTAATTCACTTCACAGTTTGTATACTTGTAAGTTTTGGTACTACCACTGATCGGCAGACTATGCACCACTGCCTACCACTTCTAAATCAGTTTTTCCAATTTAGGCGCTTTTGAACTTTATTTAGTATATTTTATTGAGACGCCACATCTGATCTCGACTTACCTGATGGTAAGTAAGGGAAGGCAGCCGATAAAAAGCGCGACGGTTGAAAATAAAATACTTAATCTCAGTAACGGTTTTTTAAATTGTTACTAGACATAATATAATAGACACCCCGCCTGATGTTAATGCAGTCCACGTATAGAGGCGACTGCTACTACATCTAAACAACTGCAATTGACAGTCGTACCCACTATATGTATTCATCAAAGTTTCAACTTTCAAACTCATCCCGAAAGGCGACTAAGTCACTTCACGGTCTGTACACTTGAAACCAAGCCGGCCAGAGGTGCTTAAAGGATCCAAGTGTATAATGCCATTAGAATAAGAATAGAATAAGACTGGCTGTTCACTAACTTCACTTGACTGATTCAAAGGTGTCTTTTTCTTGACGGTCCACAAACTTAATTGAAGTTGGTTGCAGAGTTAGACGTCACAAAATGGCGCCGATTCCGTCCTATTCTTATTTTAATCGTTATGTAGGATGAGTACAACATATGAGCTGGTAAAGCATCCCACTAATTAATTATTCTAGAAGGAAATGGTATTCTTTCTAGAACAATCAAAATATAGTATTCAATGTCATGGCTGACAGAATTTTACAAAGAGATTTTTTATAGCTTTTATGGACTTTTGGCGGCGGTTCTGTGCCTCGCCCATCGCCCTACCTTCGGGTAAAAGTCCATTTGATTAAGCTAACACGAAATTGTCATATATGTTTTTAATTCTTTTGGTGCATTGACATTGACAGAACAGTATTGTTATACTGTTCTGTCTGTACAAATAACACGTGTGCCACATTATTACAAGAAGATAGCACTTTCGACATTCGTTTGAACAGCATAAATTCAACACTTGTGTAGATTAAACTATACGAGATATAGACGATCGTGGTTTAGTAGCAGTGCAATGGTTCGAAGCACGGGTTCGAAACCACTTAATGTATTTTAGACATATGTACTTAGGTTGTCCTGTTTCTATGACTTTAGTAGCTTTCTATACTAAGCTCCTAGTAAGCACTTTAGTAGCTTAGTATAGAAACGTATAATATTATAATAAAAATAATAAAATTAAATACCTAATAAAGGATTGGATATTTTTTATTAGTAGCAGAGTTAACTGACTAAAATACTAATTCGAAAGCTCAAGCTACTAGGACCGGTCCGCCTTTAAATTATGTCCAAGCATTTTAGAAATATCCTTAAGGTGCGATTCCACCAGTGTTATGAACTTTACGGCACTGCACTGCGCTGCACAGTGTACTGCACAATTTTTTATTGCTGTCGACTCACTTAAGCAAACAATAACAAATTGGTAAACAGGTATGTAGGTAAACAACCTATTTATGTTAGTTAGACGGCAACTGTGAAAACCGTAAAATGAAACAATATTATTAGACCTTCCCTTGTTAACCATCAGACAAGTCGTGTTCAGAAGGCACGTCTCAACAAAGCAGACGTTATAAACAAACCAAAATAAACATACCTATAAGTTGATATCTTAAAAATATAGCATCACTGTCACAAATAAAAAGTAAATGTCTGCTTAGTCACAAGAAATAACCTCAACTGAGCTAGATTATCAATGAAGCGTGAACACTGAGTTGGTGACACACCGCGTTATGTTTATGTAATAGTTTTGGTAATAAAAATCACAAGACGTCCTACACTTAGTTAACTGTCGCTAAAACTGATTCACCTGAATATTATCAATGAGGAGCGGTTGATAAGATAACTTATCAAAAAGGGTCTACTCTAGTTTGTAAGAAAAATTACATGCTTTCAAGTGCCTCGGTCGCGTTTCGGAATAAGTGTGGATTCAGAACAGCCACACTTATGCTGAAACGTATACGTTAGGCGGCAGTAGTTATTTGAAACCCGGAGAGGCCCTAAGGCCCCTGCTTTTTATCTCTGAGAGGTATGTAGTTTACCTTTTATCTTCTCAGATACAAGGTAAAGTACATAATATACTCGCACTCAAACAATAATATTACTATATCAAATATCACGAACTTTTTTTATGTCTGATATTATCTTTATGTCTCCTATTTAAAAAATCGTTTTTGATTAAAACCACTCGGCTGCGATGACAAAGGAGGCCGTACGTCGATCAGTATAGGTAGCAGCATAAGTAGATTTTGCTCATAACGCTCATCAGCTTTATTCGCAGACCAGGGGTTAGGTGGATCCCTGGATTGTTTACATTCACAATTGGAACGCTACATGTGGCGCTGCAATCGTTTTTTTAGGGGAGGACAAAGACTGTCGGGTCCGCCAGTTGTTTAATATATGATGTATCTTATTCTTTGATGTCAACTTCTAAAGAAATATTAAAGCCTAATTGGATTTAAACGCGTTTATGTTTGTATATAAAATATTTCATTGTTGTGACTAGTGTTTTTTCAACATGCCTTGCGTTATAGACTGCTTTGTTATAGAATGTTATAGACTTTATTATAATTATAAAGTCTTTATATGTTATATAGATTGTCGATATATTAAAAGTAAAATCTTTAAATAACACAGGTACTCTATAGTTAATAATACATGTAACGTAATAACATGGTACGAATCAGATGGCATCCAAGCAGGTGAGTCCTGGTCCTGGGTTTGATTACCGGTCGGATGCAAGTATTATTTCATAGCATTTACTTATATTATTTTTTTTTTAAATTAGATTAGACATATGACAAGTATTCAGGGAAATACGATTCAGTGTACCTCGCTCCAGATCTGGGTGTTCAACACGGGATCAGACTGAACGGTGCCGGTTCCAACTAGGCCGGCCATAGTGAATAAGACTGCTACTTGCAGTTATTTACTTGAAGTAGTAGTCGCCGTTATAACTATAGTGATACTCATATGTCTAGTAACAATAGAAAAATCTTTTAGGAACCGAATAGCTGTTAACATTCACTTGCACTGTAATAAAACTGTACTTAATCTAATCTATAAGAATTACATATGTACATATTATTATTGTTTAATAACTAGATAATTATATCATTTCGCGAAATAACTTCAAGCGTTAAAAATAATTTTAAAACGCAATACGAAAAAATCAATCCGCACATCCGCAATTCTCTACATACAAGCTCTATAGTTATGGGCACTAGGCAACTCAGCTTTCTTGAGAACGTCTCCTTTTTGGTCGGAAAACTCCCTCCCGGTTCTGTTTCGTTTAAGGCATCCATTCATATCAGATGTATAAATGTATTAAACAATATCATCATCAATCGGCAAGCGTCAATTCATACATAGATAGGCAGAGACAAAGGAGCACCACTTTCCACGATCCTGACACAAAAATAGCAAAAAGCCGTTAATCATGTGGAAAAAGGGCTTATTTTTATTGTGACTCGACATATGACAGCACCCTGATTAATGTTAAGCTGGAGTGTGGTCCATGAATGGATGCCACAGCTACTACAATTCAATAACTGTGAGTAGCAATTACATCCACTATGCCGGCCTAGTTGGAACCGAGCTTTACTCAGAAGTGGATAATAATAATCACCAATTTCACGCCTTAATTCCCACAGAGATAGGCAGAGATAACGAAACCCAACTTTTAGGCAGTGTTTTTAAAATAATTACTACACTAAACTAGGAGCCATTCTATTCTCCTAAAAGTGATTCTCATTGTGTTGCGATTTTTTCATAATTTTGGTGGGCAAGTTTTGTTTTCGAAAGTAAAGAAAACCAAGTATTTTATAGTATTTTCTTAAATTTTGCGCGAACATTGATTAGTGAATTAAACAAATTTTATGCGGCTTACTATCGCTCTTATTTGGTTTTGATTGGTATTTTATATGAATATATATAAGTTCATATGAATATATTTATATGAAGGTATATTTATTTTCGATATATTATATATTGTTTTTTATGGCCACCAAAATTAGAAAAAGAACGCAACACTATGAGAATCACCCTTGCCCCTCACCTCATCCCCTTGCTTGCTACACCAATTGCTTTGAGGTACTTCGTCGGGCTTTAATAATTATGACTAGAGACCGGATTATATGCGTTTGCATATTCGCATATTATGCAGATGCCTATTTTGGCCATTCTCAGCGGGCCGGTAATAGCATATTTTACCTAAGATCTAGTTATGATGCATATTATCGGTACATTTACAATATTTTTTACTCACAATTAGGAGAATTTTATTACTGAAAATTTTGAATATATTTGATTGCTTACGTTTACAAAAAAATTAAATAATTTTAATGTCATATAATGTAACTGTAACTGTACTTATTATCGCCAATCAAAAAATAAAATACTAATTTTGTGCTGATTTTGAAATTAAAAAGAATTAATACTTTTCTCTTTTTTTGGGGGATTCCTAAAATTTATCATTTAATTTCGCATATTCTGCAAATGTCAAGTATTTTTCATACATATTTGCATGTATATAACAAGCTTTTAATGTTGCATATAATTCAGTCTCCAATTATGACTGTCTTCACTATGCCGACCAGAAGTGCTTTTATATGCTTCGCTGGAAATTATCGTGCCATAATAAAAATATAATACGAAACTAAATTATTATAAATTATCGAGTAAAAATACATATATGACATAAACAGCTAACATCAAACAAGGTTAGAATATCAATCAATCAAATTGTCACGCCCCAGAGATAGGCACTTACCACGATCCTTACACAACTCCCTTGCTTCCTTCACATCCATAATTCTCTTTATACAAGCTCATACGTTAGAATAATCAAAATTTAACCGATTCAATTAATCAATTAAAATGTCTCGCTTTTTTCGCAAAGGGATAGGCAGAGACAATGGAGCGCCACTTACCACGGTTCTGACACAACTCATCTACATTTTATTTTTCATTATTTTCATTTCTATACTAAAGTGCTTGTTTCATAGAAACAGGTCAACCAAAGTACATATATCATAGATACATTGGTACTGGTGGGTGGTTTTGAACTCGTGCTCTTGGTTTGCGTAACCATTGCACTGGCATTATACCACGGTCGCCTTATATTCTTTTCATATAAGCTCTACGATTATGGGCACTAGGCAACCTAGCTTTTTTTAAAACCCTTTATTTAAATATTAATCTAATTAATACCAGGTTTAACCCTGGTTAGGTGACTGTGGTCTAGTGGTAGTGAAATGGTCTCACAAACCAAGAGACTCCGCTTTAAAACCACTTGCCAGTACCAATGTATCTTTCATAATACAATACACTAAGTCGATTCGTCTTATTATAAAGTCGATTTTTACCGTCGTTAGGACTCTAGGACCTCTTCTTGCTTACTATCAGGCAAGTCAGTTGACGACAGGCGACGACAGGTGGACGAACGGTTTAGCGACTGGTTTATTGCGCGTAAAAGTCCCGGGTTCGATCCCCGGTCGGAGCAAGTATTTGTTTCATAGCTTTTATTTGTAATATTAAATATTGCAAATATTTGTTAATAAAAAAAAAAGATATGGATATTTGCTTCGGATCTGGTTATCAGAGTGGTAGGCAGTGGTACCCAGTCTGCCGATCCGGGGTAGTACCACCACTTACAAGTATACAGACCGTGAAGTGATTTGGTCACGTTTCGGGATCAGCTTAAAAGGTGCCGGTTCCATCTAGGCCGGCATAGTGGATGTGATTGCTACTCACAGTTATTGAATTGTAGTAGCAGTGACATTCATTCATGGACCACACTTTGGCTTAACATCAAGCGGGGTGCTGTCATATGTCGAGTCACAATTAAAAAAAAAGATGTATAGTCTCTATAAAAAACTCATTTAATGTTTTTATTTAAGACAACAGTACTACGGACAAACAAACGTCGCGTGTAATACCTCTATAAAAGAACTCAGCAATTCATTCAAACACAAAAAGTATTCAGTTTAATTTTTAATTAATAGCCAACAATGTTAATTATGAATATTATAAGAGTTAAAACAAGATTAAAGAGTAGATTGACGAAAGGAATTTTGCAGCCATCGTGGTCACGGAGACTGATCTCTCCGTGACCACGATGGCTGCAAAGCTCTCATAAACGTCGAAATAATAAAAAAAAATGTAAAATTAATACCCAAAATAAACGCGATAGTAAGCCGCATAACATTTGTTTAATTCATTAATCAATGTTCGCGCAAAATCTAAGAAAGTACTATGACGAAAGGAATTTATAAATCTGATGTGTTGAACGAGGCAGACCTAGAAGGGTGTTTTTCTGACCAAATCTGAGATATCCTAAAAAGTATTGAGTAGCCTAGTGTCCTTAACTTTAGAGCTTGTATTAGGAGAGTATTTGTGGATGTGAGGGAAGCGAGGGTGTTCGTATCAGGTGGCGCTCCATTGTCTCTGCCTATCCCTGTGGGAAATGGGCGTGACAATTTGATTTGATTTGTATATACGTGTTAAAGCTAATTACATTAGTGGGCTGACTCATAATTGCGTGGGATTGACGGACAATACACTATGATTATTTTTTAGTAAATTATACGCACAGACCATGTGGCAAGGCCTGTTAAAAACTTGCATTATTTAACTATATTTAAGTAAATATAATTTAGTAACCTTGTAGTGTAAATGGATAGTTAAATGTTAAAATTATTCATTAATTATATTAATGGTAGTATTTTTGTTTATAGTAGTAAATATACTAGGAAAAAATTAAGGGATCAAAAAAAATTTCAATTTTTTAAAGTTTTTCAAGTGGCTGTATTTCCCTTAAAAATGGTCATACTGGAATTTTTAAAAAAGAATTTATAGCTCGAAGTTTCTAGTTTCGAGATCTTACGATAAAAAAAAAATTTTCAAGCAATTAATGTCAAATCATTTAACGTCAAAAATTGATCCCTTAATTTTTTCCACTAGTGTATATATTATAAATTGTAGTACTGTTGGATTTTCTAAATGGAAATAAAAAAATATATTTTATATTAAGAATAGTATCATAGAAACTAAGTGACCTAAGTACGTATATAATATGTATCATGTATCTTTCATATGTATGTCAAGATACATTGGATTATTTAAGTCAGCCTTTTCCAACCTGGGGTCCGCGGACAAAACAAGAAAATTACGAAAGCATAGTGATGCAGCCAAATTAGTCATTCCCTTTTGCCTTTTTTAGTTTTAAGATGGAATAATGTTTTAAGTGATAGGTAGCTAGCCTTTTACATACACAAACACTGCATTAGAGTTTAATTGAGATTTTGAGAATAAAATAGATTGACCTATGTGAGTACTTACTGAAAATAGCTTTTTTAGGGGTCCGCGGATCATGGTAAAGTAGCGCTAGGGGTCTGCCCTTGGAAAAGGTTGGGAAAGGTTGATTTAAGTGGTTCTTAGTAAAAGTAGAACAATCGACAAGCGAAACGTGAAAAAGCACATTTAGCCAGCATAGTGACCGTAACTGAGTTTTTTTCAGTCGTCAGCGATCTTGGACTTCTTCTTGCTTACCACCAGGCAAGCCTAGGTCAAAAGTCGAGTCTAGATAAAAATAGTTACAACAGAAACTTACCGTATCAAGTATTTCATGTCGTTTCCTCGCTTGGAGCATTGTTATTTTGTGTATATGATCTAAGGCTGTGTGACGGAAACACGAGCGCGTCGCCAACAAGAGATTCATTACTTCCTCCACATCACCTGACTTGTGTCTGGATACCTGATGCAAAACAATACAAATTTTCTTTTAGATCTCGACATATGACAGCAATCCTACTGGTGTTAAGCTAGAGTGCGGTCCATGAATAGAGGCGACTGCTTCTACAATTATATATTTGCAAGTTGTAGATCCCGAAACGCGACTGAGTTACTTTACGGTCTATACATTTGAAAGTGGTTGTACTACCCTGGATCGGTAGCCTAACACTAAACAATCAGACTCGGCGTAAATATCTGCCTCATTTTTATTTTACTTACAAATATTTAATCTAACTTGATTAAAGTTATATTAAATATTATTTAAAGAAATCCATGTAACAAATCTTTGTTCCGACCAGGATTAAAATTTAAAAAAATACAAGCAGTTAGTCTGTTTAAGCCGAAATTACGCGCCCTTCAACTGCATTTACGCAAACGAGCAAATATAAAATATGGATGCAACACATTGAAAATGCAATTGTAATTGGTTATTCAGTTGCTGGTTAGACAAAAAAGGAGGAGCATGCTTATGAAGTATAGTAGTATAGTTAGTATTATTTGCATTCACACATTTAAATAAACTAATAAAGTGGAGGGACGCGTCATTTATAGTTAGACAAGCTATACTAATAAAACAGAACAGAATTATAAATAATTATAAATAAATTTTCAAAATAATAAAAATCAATCTAACTGTCACGCCTTTTTCCACAGGACAGGGATAGGCAGAGACAAAGGAGCGCCATTTGCCACGACCCTGACAAAAATCCCTCGCTTCTCTCACATCCACAATCCAGGCAAGCCAGCTTTCTTGATGTACTCGTAAAAATGTGGATAGACGGAACAGTAGACAATATAATGGTATTACCTGAGAATTGCGATTTAACGCCAGATCTAATTCATTTGAGATCTTTTCAAAATGATTCTTGCTTTCTTTAACTCCTTTGAAGTCACTGCAAAAAAAAAAATTAGCTTAGAATAATAAAATATTGTATAATGACTACATTACAAAACTATCACAAAATACATAACAATCAGTCAGCCCACAGAGATAGGCAGAGACAATGGCATGACAGTTTCCATAACCCTGACACAACTCCGTCGGTGTATCTTTAATTCATCTCCACATTTTCAGTGGCGTGTGACGACAGGCGTGGTGTAGTGGTTAGCACACCAGTCCGTTACGCGAAAAGTTCGGGTTCGATTCCCAGTCCAAGCAAATATTTATTTCATAACTCTTTGTAATATCAATTCTAATTATTAAAGAGGGATAGGCAGTGGTGTCCAGTCTGCCAATTCGGGTTAGTACCACCACTTACAAGTGTACAGACCGTAAAGTGACTTAGTCGCGTTTCGGGATCAACTTGTTTGTGGTGTGCTAAACAATGCGCCACGCCTCTCTTCAAATATGTACTTTGGCTGACCTATATCTATGATAAAAACATTTTAGTAGCATAATATAGAAATATACATAAATAAATCCTATTGGAATCCAGTTGGTGAATAGAAGTATAGTGCGGTCCATGAATGGAGGTGACCACTACTACAGTTTAATACCTGCAAGGATTATTGCAGGCTCGCAATAACTGCAGGTATTGACGACAGGCGTGGACGAACGGTTTAGCGACTGGTTTGTTGAGCGTAAAGTCCCGGGTTCGATCCCCGGTCGGAGCAAATATTTGTTTCATAGCTTTTATTTGTAATATTTAATAATATTAAATATTGCAAATATTTGTTAATAAAAAAAAAGAGATGGATATTTGTTTCGGGTCTGGTTATCTAAGAGTGGTAGGCAGTGGTACCCAGTCTGCCGATCCGGGGTAGTACCACCACTTACAAGTATAAAGACCGTGAAGTGATTTGGTCACGTTTCGGGATCAGCTTGTAAGTTGCTAGGCCGGCATAGTGATGTGATTGCTACTCACAGTTATTGAATTGTATTAGCAGTGACATTCATTCATGGACCACACTTTGGCTTAACATCAAGCGGGGTGCTGTCATATGTCGAGTCACAATAACAATTCACGGTCTGTTCTGTAGACATAAACGTCATATTTTATCGTAAATGTTTCTTAATGAGTTACTAGGAAATCTTTCACGTTTTCTGGCTAATTTATTATATAGGTTATGAATGTGTAATACCTACTTATGTATTATTACTAACTAATTTACTAAAACTATGTATGAGTCACGTAAAAACAATGATAGGAACATTTTTTATAATGATTTGGAACATGTTTTTTTTATCTGACTTTGTTTTGCTCGACTGAAATTTCCGATTTAGTTTACGGTTGCCTTTTTTTTAACTCAACATTTGCCTTCGACCTACCTTTTGGTAAGCATGAAGGAGTCGTCCAAGAGTGCCGACGACTGACAAAACTCGTCTTAGTTAACGACTCCCAAGTCGCCGTCACTATGATGTCAAAGTAGTTAAAGACTATCGATGAGTTTGACCTCTGTTGCCTACATCTAGAATCGAAGCGTACCTTGGCGGGGCCACGTATAAAAAAGGATAGGAATAGGTAAATTTCTCACAAAAAAAAGTTTTTTATTTGTTTTTGCTTACGCCACGGGCCACGTACAATTGATATGACAGATACGGCGGTAGCTACGCCCCTGCCTACATCTGATCTCTCTTGCCTACAATTAACCTCTCTTGCCTACATCTGACCTCTCTTGCCTACAACTAACCTCTCTTGCCTACAGCTGACCTCTCTTGCCTACAATTAACCTCTCTTGCCTACATCTGACCTCTCTTGCCTACAACTAACCTCTATTGCCTACAGCTGACCTCTATTGCCTACAGCTGACCTCTATTGCCTACAGCTGACCTCTATTGCCTACATTTGACCTCTATTGCCTACAGCTGACCTCTATTGCCTACAGCTAACCTCTATTGCCTACAGCTGACCTCTCTTGCCTACAATTAACCTCTCTTGCCTACAGCTGACCTCTCTTGCCTACAACTAACCTCTATTGCCTACAGCTGACCTCTCTTGCCTACATCTGACCTCTCTTGCCTACAACTAACCTCTATTGCCTACAGCTGACCTCTCTTGCCTACATCTGACCTTTCTTGCCTACAGCTGGTTGCCTCAATGCCCGTCACTATGCCGGCCTAAATATGCTTCTTTACGAATCGCTATACGTATCCAAGGTTATAGGATGAGAAGACCACATGGGCGTACATACATATTAATATGTTTGTTTTCTTAATAAAACTCCCACAGTGATTTATCAACGTACAGTAATGAGAAAAGATCTCTGCACCATTAGTAATTTAAGAATAATGTTTATCAATTTAAAATAAATATTTGGTGTATTGTACATTACATAATGATAATGAACTTTAAAGTAAATATTATACTAACATTATAAATATATAATACTTTTACAACACCACCTCGCCCGATGTTAAACTGGAGTGCGGTCCATGAATAGCGGCTACTACTACTACAGTTAAATAAATAAACGTAGCAGTCCCATCCACTATTTGTTTTAAATATGGCCTAGTTAAAACCGGCAACTTATAAAACCCGAAACGCTACTAAGTCACTTTGAAGAGACTTGTCAGTTGTGGCAATATTCGGATCCCTAGACAGAGCACCACTGACAACCAGCCCCAAAGCAAAGGACAATATTCATTTTGTATGTGGACTTGAGCTTAATTGTATTAATTAATTGTAACAGATACAAAATCCATATCTTATTTTCCAAATAACTCTATTGCACAGCAATTAAAAGCAAAATTGTTATTAGTTTTATCAACACAAGTATCGAAACTACAATTTATATATTTTTTCATCATTGGACATTACAAAAGTAGTACATAAAATCCCAAAATGAATGATGTCCTTTATACTTTTATTAGGAAATATTTGATATTTGTTTTGACCGGGAATTAAAGTGTATCTAATAAATAATAACAACTCAATCTGCCTATTGACGACAGGCGTGGACGAACGGTTTAACGATTGGTTTGTTGCGCGTAAAGTCCCGGGCTCAATTCCCGGTCGGAGCAAATATTTGTTTCATAGCTTTTATTTGTAATATTTAATAACATTAAATATTGCAAATGTTTGTTAAAAAAAAGAGATGGATATTTGCTTCGAGTCTGGTTATCAAAGAGTGGTAGGCAGTGGTACCCAGTCTGCCGATCCGGGGTAGTACCACCACTTACAAGTATACAGACCGTGAAATGATTTGGTCACGTTTCGGGATCAGCTTGTAAGTTGCCGGTTCCATCTAGGCCGGCATAGTGGATGTGATTGCTACTCACAGTTATTGAATTGTAGTAGCAGTGGCATTCATTCATGGACCACACTTCGGCTTAACATCAAGCGGGGTGCTGTCACAATAAATAAAATATTAAAAAAAGGCAAGAGGTCAAAGAGTGCCGACGCGACCAAAAAAATCCAAGGTTATTAGATGATTATACATATACAATATAATTATACAAATAAATCTTAAAAAGCAAAAGACGACCGTTGTGTAGTGGCAGTGCAATGGTTACACAAACTGAGAGTTCGAAACCACCCACCGGTACCAATGTATCTTTGATGTATGTACTTTGGTTGTCCTGTTTCTATGATACAAGCACTTTAGTAGCTTAGTATAGAAATGTATTAAAAATGTAAAAAAAATTGGTTTTGACCACTTGGAATATTAAATAATTAATGAATTTAAATGAATTATTGAATATACTCAGAATTATAAATAAAAACTTGAAATCAATAAAATATTGATAAACATTTTTATCAACAATAGGTACCATAAATTTAAACAACTAGCAATAAACTATTATCTTCGTAACACCTATTTATTTATTATATAATGTCATTATTATAAAATAATAATAAATTTATAGGTATTATGCAAAAAAACATTGTTTATAATTCCATTTCTATTTATTATGACATGAAATTTAATATAACTTGCCCAGTTGTAAGCAAGGGTAATTAGGAGCACCCAAGACTGAATATACTCATACCAAATTAGTTTACTTAATTGTTGTCACTATTGTGGTAAGAGCAGGGGCGTAGCTACCGCCGTATCTGCCGTATAAATTATATGGGGCCCCAACTTTTCCATAGAGGTAGAAACTTTAGAAATCTAGTCATTATCAGTTATTTAATAAATCAGTTTGCAGAAAAAAGGCAAGGAGTGTGTATATTTATTAAAAATTGATTGTAAAAAGTGATAGATAATTACGATGAATAAACATTTTTGAGAAATTTACTGTTCCTAAGGACCCCCAAACAATGTTTTATAAGGGTTTTCCCCGCCAAGGAACACTACGCTTCTGGATAAGAGGTGCCAATTTTAAAATTAAAATATGTTTAATCAATTAAAATAAAGGATCTACACCATTACAGAATCTATGTCTATTCATAGACACAACAATACCTATACAATTCCTATTTTTAGTTTAATACTAGTGATAAGCTTGAATTTAAATAGTAAATTAATTGATCGTATAAATACAATATTAAATGGTCTTGTTATGTTACACAATAATTTTAATATAATAAACATCAGTCATGTGTACAAAAATAGAATAGGCAACAGAGATTATAAAAATATAATTATTTATTACATGGATACTTTTATCATGAATAATGTTAGTAATTTAAAACAACTAAAAGTAGTTTCAGACGCTGATAAACGTGAACAAAATTTTCAATATGCAAGAATAGGAATAGAAATGAAATAAAAAGCAATGACATTTACAATTTAAAAAGTAAAAGTGGCCATTTAATTATAGGTCATCAAAATGTACAAGGACTGTTAAACAAATCACTTGACTTAAATATATTTTTAAATATTAATAATTTTGACATTTTTTGTATCACCGAATCTTGGTTAGATAGTGAAGCAATCTGCATAGCTAATATCAACAATTTTAGAGTAGTAAGCAGCAGTCACAGGACTAAATTTAAAGGCGGCAATACACTTATATATGTAAAAAACGGTATAAAAGCGAAGAAAAGAATGGATATAGTACAATTATCAGTTGATAAAGTATTTGAAGTTAGCTGCGTAGAGCTGAATGAGTTCGTAGTTTTAGTAGTGTACAGATCCCCTAGCTCAAAAGTAGAACTTTTCATAAATAAATTAGACGAATGCTTAATGAAGATATCAAAAAATAATAATAAAAACATTATATTATGTGGAGATTTCAATATAAATTTTCCCCTAGACATAACAAAATCTCATGAATTATCTGACATAATGAACTCTTATTTACTAAAGCAACAGATCTTCGAGTACACCAGAATAACTGTGGCATCTTCTTCTTGCATTGATAATATTTTTACAAACTGTAATACAAGTGAATCAAAAGTGATGTTTGGAATTAAATCCGATCATAGAGCACAAAAAATTGTTATAGAAACACCAAATATAAATAAGAAACAAAATAATAATATGCCCATTACTTATCGTATTATTAATAAGTCTAAACTAGATGAGCTAAAATCAGCGCTATTTGACAATATAGAATTAAGAGATAAAAACCTTGATTTTAACACATTTTTTAAAGAATTTGTAAGACTATGTAATGCAAATATACCAGTTGTTCACAAGATATATAAACCTAAATTAACACGCAAGAGCTGGGTCACACAAGGTATAATGAAATCTAGACAAAAACTATTTTTTCTATATGAATGCCTAGAGATGTCGAAAAGTAACAAATTAAAGGAATACACAAGAAAATACAGTAAAATATATAAAAAAGTATGCATACAGGCCAAGAAATTGTATCTTAGTGAAAGGATACTTAAATCAAAAAATAAAATTAAAACTAGTTGGGAAATAATAAAAGAGCTAACTAATAAAAACGCAATTAAAAACATTGATGAAATAATATTAAAAACTAAAGACAACAAACTTATTACGAAAATTGATGATGTAGTCAATCATTTTAACCATTTCTTTAATAATGTTGCGGCTGATAAAACTAATGGATTAGGTGTAAATATTAAAAATGCATTAGTTTACACAACTCAATATATGACTAGACAAGACACTACTTCTAATATTTTTAAACTGACAACACCTGTTGAAGTGGCTAATACTATTAAAAAACTAAAACCAAAGAAATCAAACGACATATGGAACATATCATCTAAATTAATAAAGGAATTAAAAACAGAACTTGCATATCCTATGATGAAAATGATAAATGATTCATTTAAATCAGGAGAATTTCCTGAATTAATGAAGATTGCAAAGATATTGCCATTACACAAAAAAGGAGATGTACAAGATCCGCACAATTATAGACCAATTTCAATTTTACCGATTTTTAGCAAATTATTTGAAAGAATTATGTACGATAGGTTAGTTGATTACTTAGAAAATAAGCAAATTCTGGACGAGAAACAATTTGGATTTAGAAAGAATAAATCAACATCACAAGCACTTACAACAATAGTAGGATGGATATTAAAAGGCTTAGACAGAAGAGAAAGCGCTTTAGGGGTGTTCTGTGACCTATCTAAAGCATTTGACTGTGTTCAGCATGACATCCTACTAGCCAAGCTTAATCACTACGGAGTTCAAGGAACTGACCTAAAGCTATGTAGGTCATATCTTCAAAGCCGTAAACAAATTGTAGAAATAAAAAATACAAAATCTTCTGAGGAATTTGTAAAATTGGGTGTCCCACAGGGATCAATTTTGGGACCACTATTTTTCCTAATCTACATAAACGACTTATCTGTATGTATACCACAAGGACTAAAATTGGTTATGTTCGCTGATGATATTTCTGTGGTGATTAACTGCGTAAATAAAACTGAAGTGGTGAATAAATTGAAAATTCTGCTTATTAATCTTCAGCAATGGTTTACCACTAATAATTTGTTGTTAAACTTAGATAAAACTAACTTAATAAATTTTTCACTAGATACACACGGTAGGCAGAATACCGACGAGTTAAAACAATTCCTTGAAGAAAAATCAATGAATATTAATAGGGAGGCAAAAATGCTCGGCTTAGTGTTAGATGAGAGGTTGACGTGGAAAGACCACATCGATGCACTTGCTAAAAAGTTGGGTTCTGCCTGCTATGCAATTAGAAAAGTCAAAGAATATTGTGGAAAGGAAGCAGCTCGGTCTGTATACTTTGCATATTTTCATAGTCTTATGACATATGGTCTACTGGTTTGGGGTACAGCAGCTGAAGCCCATAGGATATTTAGTCTACAAAAAAGGGCAGTGCGCTTTTTGTACGGACTAAAAAGGTCGGAAAGCTGTAGGGCGGCATTCAAAGAACTCAAAATCATGACACTATATAGCGCATATATCATGATGAGTCTGCAATACTTCAAGGAACACCTAAATGAATATCCTATTGAAGTGTTGAGAGAGAACTCTCGTCGCAAGGAAGCCTTGGTAATGCACCCTACACAGAGACTTCAAAAATATACAAAGAGTTATTTATGCAATTGTGTAAAATTTTATAACAACTTACCAAATGACATTAAAAAGTTAGACTGTCTAGAATTTAAAGCTTACATTAAAAAAATATTAATTGACAAAACTTACTATAATCTAAAAGACGCTATGACTGAAAAGTTTACTGATAAATAGCCTTAAGTTATATTTAAATTATCAAATATGATTTTTTATATTTACTTGTATGTAATAATTTATTGTTTATATTTATAAGACGACAATGCCTATGTGTGGCTGCTATAGACATGAATTTACATCTGTGTAATTTATAATCTGTTTATATTTATAAGTTGACAATGCCCATTTGTGGCTGCATTAGACATGAACATTTATAGTTAATTTGTATTGTATTGACGCTTTTTTGTATTGACGTGTAAAAGTGCAGAATTTCTGCCTACTTACTTATTAAATAAAATGGAAATAAAATGGAAATGGAAAGCCAGCAACTAAGCAGTAACAAGACATGGCAACAGGAAACATATTGACGACAATATGGCACATTGGTTATCACAATAGTTGTTTACACTTTGGATTCCAGGTTGGAACAGGTTTGTTTAATAGATTTTATTTGTATAATAATATTTGATAGATTAAATATTACAAATATGTGTTAATTCTTCCAGTTTTCATTGCGAATATATAAGTAATTAAATAACTTACACTCTGATTAAGGCAGTGAGATTCTTGAGTATAGTCCTTGATGTTTGATCTAAGAGTATTGAGTGGAATTTATTCATTTCTTGTATGGAATGAATAATTTTGTTGAGAGTAGCCAAAACAGGTGGGTCATCATTGAAATGACTACTTAGATCCCAAAGGGCATTTGCAAATGACCTAAAAATAATAATATTATTAACTAGCTGCTTCCTGGTACTTCATTCACTTTAATAACCTACCTACCTACCTACAGATATTTTAGTGCTACAAAAGGACATCATTCATTTGTATGGGGACTTAGGCTTAATTGTATTAACAGTTGCATATACATTTTAATATAGTTTAATGTACGAAGATTACAATGTAATTAAAAATATCCCTTATTATGCAGTTTAGTTGTAAAAAATAATCAAACTATAATTATGACAGTTCAAAGCTATGGTGTCTCCGTGATTGACAGACAACACAAAATCCATATCTTATTTTCCAAATAACTCAGTTGCACAGCATTTAAAAGCAAAACTTTAATTAGTTTTATCAATACAAGTAACGAAACTACCATTTGTATATTTTTTCATCATTGGACATTACAAAAGTAGTCCTGTCATAATACCACCACTTACAAGTGTATTGACTGTGAAGTGACTCATTTGCGTTTCTGGGTCAGCTTGAAAGTTGCTGTTTTCAACCAGACAAGCATAGTGGATGTGAGTGCTACTTAGAGTTATTTAACTGCACAGTCACCTCCATTCAAAGCTTAACATCAGGTGGGGTGCTCTTATATTATGTCAAGCCACAATAAAAAATAATTAAAATTCAGTTAGTGGAACTCCATATTAAATTAGGGACATATATGCCAAAAATCATATCTGTGAACTTTCCAGTTATTGAGATATGGTAATGGAAGTGTATTTAGCAGGACTGCGAGTCCAGCAATTGCCATAATTATTGGACTAGTTAAGTTTAGTTTTGGTACCAAATGTTTAACTACTCCCCCACACATGCTTGCCTTTGAATGGGTATATATCTAATTATATTTATTACAAATAAACAATTTTAAATACATAGCTCTATTTAATCTACATCTTTATTGATTAACTGCTATATTTATAATTAGGTAAAATAAATGTATTTTAAGATATATGTAATTTTTAATTGAAAAATTAAACAAAACAACACAAATATCTGAATGACCTAATTAAAAAAACTACAGGAAATACCACTTAGCACCTAATCAATCCCAGTACATCGTTTAAATAAGCTATAAATATATAAACATTGCAAAAACATACCCCCTCTGAGACATATAGGCCTTTCCCGTTTCAACCATACTTGAACATGATTTCAATACTTTATCAAGTTTCTGTTCCAACGTATCTATATTAGATTCTTCCGTCTCCAATTGCTCCCTAAAACCAAACATACATAATAATTGATTTGGTATAACTAGCACGTATAAACATTTCACTTTCAAACTATGTACGGAATAAACAACTTTCATTATTACCTAAATTTAGGCGAATCCCTAAGGCATTCATCAAAATCTATTGAAGGCTTCATAGCTAATTAACCGTCTCAAATTATCATTTGTATAATTCACTTATTATAATTATTTATTCACAAATTTATTCGTGTTTTTGTAACAAAACGGAACATTTCCACAGATAACTATTATACTAGTAATACAGATAGGACAGCTGCTTTGACTTTGTTGACTGAGTTCTAGAAGTTCACACGCAGCGCTAGCGTCGAATATGACTGATATTGACAAGCTGATTTTGGAAATCAAAATGGCTGCATATCGACGAGTTCTTCGCAAAAAGAAAAATTCTTCCTTTATTTATTTTAAATAGAAATCTTATATTATGATAATAAAACAAAACAGTTTATTTTTAATATATATATTATGTTTAGTACTTTTCTAATGCCAACTTTTGTGGCATTTCCATTTTCAAAACAAACTTTTCCTGGATTGATCTGTTTAGCAATATATTAATTATGTTGCATCAAATGTGTAGTTTATCTCTTAAACATCGTATACAGCATGATAGTTCTTCAACATTGCAGCTATATGTATGGTCTTCATGTAATTCTAAAACAAACATCAACATTATAAAAGCCTTATCAACCTACATACATTAAATAACTTTTCTATTGTTACTATTGCAAATAAGTATGCAATATTTTAATAAAACTTACCGGCTGTACATAATATTCTAAAAACAACTTCTTTAGCAGATGGTAATAACAGAAAACTAAGTAACAAAAACACAATGAAAATACGCAAGAAGGACGCGAACGCCATTTTCACTCCATAGTAGTGATGTGCCTAATCGAATGACGATAATAGAATTAATTGATTTCAGTAATCATTCGACTTAGTTGATTGTTAATAAGGATTAGTTATTAACAATCAACAACGGAGTTTATTGTATAATTACAATAAACTCCGTTGTAATTATTTACTAGCATACATTCGTTTAAAAAATTAGCTTTTCGACAATTCGAATAAATTGATTAAAAATTAGTATTATGGATTTATTGCAACTACTACTGTTTTATTAAACAAAAAGTAACAACAAGCGTGTCCGAGCAAGATGATCGTCCGCGTATTAAAGTAAAACAAAACTAATATATAAAAACAATCATTAAATTAGACACAAAGAAATAAATAAGAAAAAAATGTTTTTTTTTTGTTTGTCGTAGATCTGCAACAATGGAATACGACGAGTTAATTTAATCAGATAAAAATAAAATGTATAAGTAAGTACTGATAAACAGTAATAAATAAACTAAACTAAGCATAGAGTTGTTCGCTTGTACCACAGCATTTATTTAACTGTCATTCGAAAGACATTTTTATACCCGTCGTCGTAACATCTAAACCAAAGATCCGATTCGAATAATTTAAATAGAAGTTAACATGTAAATTATCAACATAACTATTTAGATTGAAAATACGTTTTTAAGTAAATACATATCTAAAAATAATTTAGACATTATCATTTAGAAAGAATCTAGCTGCTCTTGACTTAACCGATTACGCCGATCAGTTAAAACATATCCTGCTTTTGGAAAAAGTCTTTCAGTTGGGACAGATGTTGCAGGATTCATAAATATTTTTTGGCTAATTTATATAAATCTGGAAACATTTTCGCGTTATCTTCCCAAAATGTTAGAGGATTCGTGTTTCTATCTATCAGAGCCATATCTTCATACTGTTTTACCATTATATAAGCCGTAATACTGGGGGTTTCAGAGGTATTCTTTGTGAAAACTTTTGATCAAAATGTGCCCACAGGGAAACGCACTTATCACTAGTATTTATTGCGTTAAAAAATATAAATTGCCATAAATATGTTTTTGTAAGTTCTCCACTACTGCAGTTGCTACTAATATTAGTATTATCATTCGATTATATTAGTTCAATAATCAATTGTTTATTCGATTAATGAAATTATTCGACTTGCACATCGCTACTCCGCTACTACTGCAGCGCTTCGTGTGAACTTTGAGAACAAAGCTGTCACCCCCCTGAACATTTCCTTTATTCTTGACGCACGTCAAACCACCGTGTTGTTTTACGTCAAACTAACTGTCAACAGCACAAAAAATCCATTGATTCATTCGATTATCATATAATTGTAATTTCAATCGATGACAGTCAGTCTAATCAGTCATCAAGTCAGTTGGAAGCGGCACTTGACTGACACGTATTGTTTACATTTCTAAATTTTACGTTTGTGTAAATTTATTGTCACAAATGCATTTTAATTATTACATTGAATAATTATTTTAATAAGGCAATAGCTTAATAATAAATCTTATTGTTTTACATGCCTACTAGGAAGTATGTCGGGAAATAATTCTATTAAAATTGGCGGTAAACAATCGTTAAAAAATGATCACATTCTCACCGTGCTAATATGCTCTGTATCTATTCCACTGTCCATGTCCTTGTGGATTATTAACATTATATATTCAAAGTTGAAAAGCACAGAAGGATTTGATGGTAAGCAATTCGTTTACACATATTACACATACACGGATTACATTTTTAGTTTTGTTAACAAGTCATTTTACAAATAGTTCCTTACTTAAATAATACATGTAAATATGTAATTTTATTTTTGTTTAACGATGGTCTTCACGCTAGGCTAGGCCTGTCCTGTAAATACCTGGTTAAGTATTGTTTTCATAGTTCTATTGTATTTCTGGATTTACTTACAAACATACATAAGTGCATTTTTACAAGCTGTATTGGACAATGCATTCTAGAGCTCTTATTTTAATGGCCAGGTAGATCTTATTTAATGGCCAGAATTCAATCAATTGTCATGCCATTTTCCCACAGGGATAGGCAGAGACAATGGAGCGCCACTTGCCATGATCCTGACACAACTTCCTTGCTTCCTTCACATTCACAATTCTCTTCATGCTAGCTCTATGGTTATGGGCAATAGGCAACCCAGCTTTCTTGAGGACATCTCTGATTTGGTCGGCAAACACCCTCCTGGGCCTGGCTCATTTAACACATCCATTCACATGAGATTTATAAATTCTTTTCGTTCTACAATGAGAGTTTAATAATATTATTTTGATAAAGTACTAAAACAACTTCTGTAAATTCACCAATATTTAAACTATTTCTATATCCCTATTTCAGAACCTATAGTAATATCACCAGCAAGATGGCTAGCTTCATGCTTTATTCCAATAATGACTGCTGTTTATGGCTACAGAAAGAAGAGCATAAATCTCAGTGGAGCCCTGTTAGGCTTTGTAGTTGGTTTTGTGTGTACCTTAAGCAGTTATTGCTTTCTCGGATGTTTGTTAACATTCTTTATAAGTTCATCAAAAGCCACTAAGTTTAGATCGCATTTAAAAAATAAATTTGAAGAGGATTTTAAAGAAGGTTTGTATTTTATTTAGTCTGATTAAGTAATTTTTATTAATAAATATTTTCAAACATGTGCCTGTATTAAAGAGGGTTGTGGATGTAAAGGATTCAAGAGAGTTTTGTCAGGATTGTGGAAACTGTTTTCTCTGCTTACCCTGTGGGAATTGAGATATTTCCAATATTAGCAAATATGTAATGACAAAATCCTTGTTACGGTTTGGTTTTGTTAATATTGCAATTTTGAGCTTTGCGTTGGTTTTATGCTTAGCTTAGCTCAGCATCCAAGCCTGGGGATACCTAAACCTGCTAATAACCAGCAAGGAGAAACACTGAGAACAAAGTATAGGAAAGACAGGTACCTGGCAATTACTCGACGTGAAACACGGACCAACGGCACTAGCACTCGTTTAGCACTGCTTTGTAATCACGGCTAACTGCTTCGACTGTCTATTTTCTCACTTCGTTATTTAATTAATGTATTTAGTTAATAGATGTATGTTTCAACAATGTCACTTGCTAGGGCGACTGTTTACGTGCACACCGCGGCAACTCACACACAAGTGCACACTAGCGCCACACGCTATTGGCTGGCGTGGCGCAGCCCGCGAACTTTGAATTGCGCGGAATAAAGGAAAGTGGAAGGAAATTTAGGATGGGACGATACCAAGCCACAACAATCCTAGTTCTTTTTCTGTGTGTTTTTTCTGACTAAATTGGAGACATCCCCAAGAAAGCAGGCTTGCCTATAACCATAGAGGTTGTACGAAAAGAATTATGGATGTGAGGGAAGCAAAGGAGTTTGGTCAGGATTGCGGCAAGAGGCACTCCATTGTCTCGGCCTATCCCTGTGGGTTTTGACAATATGATTGATAATATGTAACAAATGCTGAAATATTTGAGTATAAAAATGTTGTTGTTATTTTATTTTAAAATAAAATTGAGCAGGGTCAGGATATCTCTTATAAAAAATGTGATCTTTAAATTTTGTAATCTTGCAGGTGGTCAAAGGAACTGGGTACAGGTGCTCTGTAATGGTGGAATGGCAGTACAACTTGGTATATTATACTTATTGGATGTTGGTAGTATGGAAAGACCAATAAATTTTGAAAAAGATTATAGAGCTTCATGGCTGTCTATGGGTGTTCTAGGTTATTATTGTTTCTATTATTCAATTTCTATTTATTATTTTATTTTATTGTGGCTAGACATATGTCAGTCAGCAACCCACCTTTTTTTGGAAGAGTGCAGTCCTTGAATGGATGCAACTGCTAGTACTGGTAATTACCTGCAATTAGCAATTCCAGGCGTAAAATGACGACTGAGAATACCCTTTCAGTTTACGGTTGCCCAAGGCGCCTTTACTATGCCAGCCACTTTAAGAATATTGCAAATTCCCTCAATATGAATCTATCTTCAATAATTTCACTCTCTAGGCAGAGACAATGGAATGCCACTTTTCAGAATCCTGACACAATTAGTTAGCACACTAGATTGTTACGCGTAAAGTCCTGGTTTCGATTCCTGGTCGGAGTAAATATTTGTTATTAAAAAAAGAGGTGGATATTCGCTCTGGGTCTAAATATCAAAGAGTGGTAGCCCAGTCTGTCGTTCTGGGGTAGCACCACAACTTACAAGTATACCGACCGTGAAATGACTTGGTCGCGTCTTGGGATCAGCTTGTAAGTTGCTGATTCCAAACAGGCCGGCATAGTGGATGTTTTTTTTATTGTGACTCACCATCTAAACTGCCTGATAGTAAGCAAGAAGAGATCCAAGAGTGCTGACTATGTGACTGCTACTTACAGTTATTAAACTGTAGTAGCAGTCACCTCCATTCATGGACCGCATTAATATTAGGCGGGATGCTGTTATATGTTAAAACAAAATATTATTAGGAAACCTTAAATTTCCAGGTGCGTTTGCATGTTGCAACGGAGATACTTGGGCTTCTGAATTAGGTACAGTCTTGTCAAAAGGAGACCCTATACTTATAACAACATGGAAGAGAGTCCCCAAGGGCACAAACGGAGGGATATCATTAATAGGAACCATTTGTAGCACATTAGGTGGCTTAGTTATTGGTATTGCACATTATGTAACAACCATATATTTCTCTGATGATTCTATGTTGACGTATGCACCTCCTCAATGGCCTATTATTGCTTTTGGTGCATTCGCTGGATTCTTCGGAAGCTTTATTGACTCAATTATGGGTGCTGTTTTGCAATATTCAGGTAAATATTGTGTAAAAAGTATTAATTAGTTTGGTTGTAAAGAAAGTAAGATATATGTGTCTGGATAAACTGGTGCTGTTTGGAGGGCCAGGTCTTCGAAGTCCACCGTGAGGATGTCAGTGATCACAGGAGACACGGGGGATCCAATTGCTACTTCACTTGATTATAGAATTCACCATTCCAGTTCAGGTATCCGATGTGAGACAGTGTTCAAGAAGTTGGGCATATTCTTGAGGGTAATCATGTTCAGTTAGCTTCCTTTTTACAATTCTGATGCAGTCTGATACTGGTAGGCATGTGAATAGAGACTAAACATTAAAACTGACCATAGTTTCATTGTGTATGATGATGTAAGATCAAGTGATTCTCAATCGCAAATTTCACATATAAAGACTGGCAAGGTGCCCAGTCTGCCGGTCCAAGGTACATACAGGTTATACAGACCTTGAAGTTACTTGGTCACGTTTCGGAATCAGCTTGTAAGTTACCAGTTCCAACTAGGCCGACATTGTGTTTTTTTTTATTGTGACACGACATTTGACCTCGACCCGCCTGATGATAAGCAAGAGGAGGTCCAAGAGTGACGACGACTGAAGAAACCGAGTCAGTTCACGGCTGTCCTAGTCGCCGTCACTATGCCAGCCAAAGGTGCTTCTTCACGTATCGCTTGAAGGACTCAAGGTTATAGGATGGAGAGAACACATTTGACCACTTCTCTTGTAGTTATTTAATTGTAGTAACAGTTGCCTCCATTCATGGACCGCACTCCAGTTTTATGTCATCAGGTGAGGTGCAGTCATATATGGGCTTCAATTAAAAAAGGACTTGTACATTTTTGTGAAATATCTATTGTAAGATATTAAGTAAATCACTTTGTAACACTAGACATAGTTCAATCAATCAATCAAATCGTCACGCCTTTTTCTCACAGGGATAGGCAGAGTCAATGGTGCGCCACTTCGTGGCAAGTGAATCCTGACACAACTCCCTCGCTTCCATAGTTTCACATAGACATAGTTGCACCATGTTTAAATAGAACTATTGTACTTGTTCCTACATTAATGTATGGAAGTGAACGTTGTGGCAAAAGAAGCATGAGAGTAGAATTAACGCTGTAGATGTGCGGTCATTAGGGATGTATGTGGAGTGACGATAGCGGATAGAATAAGGAGTAGCACACTGCGCGATAGATGTGGCTTGTAAGAAGATGTAGTGACAAGGATTGACAAAGGAATGCTTCGATGGTTTCGGCACATGGAAAGGATGAGTGAAAGTATATTGACTAAAGTAATTTATAAATCTGATGTGTGTTAAACAAGGCAGGTCCAGGAGGGTGTTTTCCAATCAAATAGGAGACATCCTCAAGAAAGCTAGGTTGCCTAGTGCCCATAACCTGAAAGCTTGTATGAAGAGAATTGTGGATGTGAAGGAAGCGAGGGAGTTGTGTCAGGATCGTGACAAGTGGCGCTCCATTGTCTCTGCCTATCCTCATGGGAAAGAGGCGTGACAATTTGATTGATTGATATAGTTTTTTTTAATGTCGCATTTGATATAGTTTATTTTATTTTCAGGCATTGACAAGGAAGGCAAAATTGTATCACACTCAAGTCTCTCCATCAAGCATATCAGCGGAAGAAACATACTTGACAATCACAGTGTTAATTTAATGACAACCGTTATAATGGGAATTTTACTGCCAACAATCAGTAAAACTTTGTGGCCATGACTTTATGTATTGTGGCTTGACGTCTGACAGCTACCCGCCTGATGTTAAGCTGGGGTGCGGTCCATTAGATGACTGCTACTACAGTTAATTTTTTTACATTTCCATACTTAGCTATTAAAGTACTTGTATCATAGAATTTCCTTTGGCCGGCATAGTGACGGCGACTGAGGCAGCCGTGAACAAACTCGGTTTTTTCAGTCGTCGTCGCTCTTGGACCTTTTCTTGCTTATCATCAGGCGGGACGAAGTCAGATGTCGTGTCACAATAAATAAAAAAATATAAAAAACAGGACAACCAAAGTACATATATACATTGGTACAGGTGGGTGGTTTCGAACTCGTGCTCTCGGTTTGTGTAACCATTGCACTGCCACTACACCACGGTCGCCTTAATTGAGGTAAATAATTGCAATTTGCAACTTTCATGCTAATCCTGAAACGCAACTGAGTCTCTTCACGGTTTTTATACTTAAAATATATAGACCATGAAAACTAAATAACTTAATTTATTTTAAGAAAATATCTTCCTATATTTTTGTATAGCTTTTTACGAGTTAAACTGAGATTTATGAAATTCGGTGTTGGTTGTTAATATCTTATTAATTTATTTTTGATATTGACATTTTCTAAGCTTTATTGCAGTCACTAAGTTAGATTTAATTATATATTTTAGATATTAATCTGGTGACAATTTTAATTTTGCTATATCTCAAGCTCTAGTCCTCAGCAGATATCCCGGCCAATAAAAATAACGCCGGCATTCAAGCTGCGCAGTAACTTTTCGTTTTACCAATGTGTATAATTTGTAAAATAATATCAATTATGTGTACAACTGTATAGATGCGCGGACTTGCTCCAACCGCAGTCGTGCTCAAGAGTCAGCGCTCTTTTTATCTGCCGGGTATATAATATTTATCTACTAGTGCTTAACTAAGTTAGCTCCTGTGCTAATGGAGCGGTGCAAAGGAATAAAATTTTAAAAAAAGTATTGGTATGCACTTGTTTATTGTCAAGAGAGTTTTGGCGGGAAACTGCAAGTGACAGGACGTGCAATTTTTAATTATTCGTAAAGCTTGTGTTTATCGAATATTAATGTGTAATAATGGTGGAATTGTTATCCAGTAATCATTTTAAGTTGTTCGAGTATAGACATGTGATTAAAATCTTTTCCACCGCTTTACTAAAACCATCACCATCATCTTCATCCTCATGTAATGGACTGAAGTGTTTCATCTTCATCCACTGAAGACATGGAAATCACCTATAAATGCAGGCTGAAGTGTAATGTAAAAGTAATGTTTCCCAAGAAGGTTTTGCTGTTGGTCATTACCTATAAATATATATACTAATTTTTGTAGATGACGCTACCGGCGACACGACCTTTATCATCTCTATCATCTAAAATAGTCATATATTTTTTTGTTTTAAAGAATCATTAGAGGTTTCATGAACTTGGAACCTCTGAATCTTGGAATCTTACTAAGGCAATGAAGAGATAAAATAATTAAATAAAACGGCGGCCGTTTTGCATCCAGGAAGAGCATGATGAGGCATTTTTAGAGAAAATTAAATAATTATGGTAGGTAAAACATTCTATTAGAATGCTGTACCTACCGATGTGTTCTGCCCATTGTAGCATTAAACTTAACATTGCCTTTTGACTATATGTGCCTCTGGGTGGCATAGTTACGGCGACCGAGGCAACCGTAAAATGAGATGATGGATTTTTTAGTCGTCGGCGCTCTTGGACCTCCCTTTGCTTACCATCAGGCAAACCTAGCTCAGATGTCGCGTCCCAATAAATAAATAAAATATAAGTGGAAGGAGTAAAGCATCCATGCCCAGCACTAGCGCTGGAGAAACATTTATTTTGACTTTATTTGACTGATTTGGCTTTTACTTAAATTAATGTATTTAGATATACTCGTATAAAAAAAATATAATTAAATTATTGTGGTGACTATGAATGTTGTGTTAATATTGTATGATTTAGATGTAATTTATATGGTGTTTGGATATTAATAAAGTTATATTTTTTTAATATTGTTTTTTTTTTCTTAACAAGTTTTGCAAGTTTTGTCAATATGGTGGAAAGTGACGCTCTGTTGTTTCTGCATATCCTTATGGGAATTAGGGCGTCAATTATATAAATAGGAATGGGGGGATAATTAATTTTTAACACTATAGTAAATATGTCGCCCGTGAATGACAGATCTACGTTATGGTTTATAGAAATAAATGCTTTCACAGGTACCTATTAAATAACTTCGTTGGATTTTTAAGTCGTTGCGACTTTTCGTAATAAATAAGTAACAAGAGTATTTTGTAAAATAGCGATATTTTTATCAATCGTTGGTTTAACGCACAGCACTATTGTCATTCACTTGGTGGTATACTGTCAAATTTGACGGATCTTTGTTTTGTTGTCCTTTTCTGCGACAAAAAACATCAAGTGACTCATGTTTTTATTTTAACTAGTATAATTTAATAAATGTTCCCGCATTTATTATAATAATAATTCTAGTATAAACAATAGAATAAGTGTGTGTAAAAGTGATTTTTAGTAATGTATAGTTTAGAATAACTTCACAATGGCATCACCAACACAATCTTTCGAAGAAAGTCCAATAAATGAGGATTCAGAATATAATGTTACAAGCAGTAGAAGAAATCTTGTAGCTAACGAACCAGGTAATTCTTTTGTAATAAACCCATAGGAAATAATATTAAGTCGTATCGAATTGATGAATATAAATGATTTTTTCAAGTTATGTTTGACCTCAGTTTTTACGTCATTGTGTAGGCTATTCCGCACTACAATTTCCTATTGTATTTGGTAAAAAAAACTTCCAAACCGATCAATTAATCTTTAAAGAAGAAACTTACAAGTTGAATTAGAGTTTGATTATTGTAATAATTAAAAACAAAGTTTGCATATATTTACTTAACCTAGTTCTTTGTTGTATAATGCAGTTACAGTTAGAGTGTAATTTCAGTTTTACTTTGAAGGAAATAATTTCAAGTAAAATTTTAAGTGAAATTATTTTTTACATATTAGTATGAATGTTTTACTTCATTATTTCAAATTATGTTACTATTTTTTAAATATAAATGATAAAAATAAAATTATAAATAATATACTGTAGTAACTGTGTTTTGTGATCAATTTTTATTTATATCTGTGTGCTACAAAGCAATATTACAGTGAATCATTTATTTTATATGATTGAATGAAATCATCAATTTCATTCCTTAATTACCAAAGAGATAGTTGGACATCATGGATCCTGACAAATCTTTTGCTTCCTCTACATCCACAATCCTCTTCATACATGCTCTTTGGTCATGGGCACTGTGGAACTTTGCTTTTTAAGTTTCTGTTTTTATTTGATTTAATTATTTTTATTTCAGTTGAAGAAACAACAGGATGGATCAAGTGTCGTACCGTTTTAGGTATAATGGGGTTTCTTGGCTTTGCGAATGTGTACGCAATGAGAGTCAATTTATCTGTTGCTATAGTGGCTATGGTTAATACCACTGCACCAGTAATAACAAATGAAACTATAGATGTGTGCCCAATGCCTACACCGAGCAATGAAACAACACCAGTAAGTTTAATTTTATCACAACATCAAATACACAATACGCAAACTAAATACTGCTAAACATTTTCTTTTGTGACATGACATCTGACTATGATCCACCTGAAGATAAGCAAGAGGAGCGTAAAGAAAAGCGTAGGTTCACGGCTGCCTCGGTCGCCGTCACTATGCTGGCAAAAGGTGCTTTTTTATGCATCACTTAAAGAATCCAAGGTTAAAGGATAGAGAGAACACATGGGATAGCTCAGCATTCCACTTGTCGATTGTTCTACAAAGAAAAGATATACTGAACATTTTCCAGTTGTCCAGTTAACCAAATGCAGTAGTTCACTTTTTATATTTTTTTATTGTGACTACATGTGACCTTGATCGGTCTAAAGGCAAGCAAGAGAAATTCCAAGAAAGACGACAATTGAATGAACGACAGTTCATGGTTGCCTCAGTCACATTCACCAAGCCGGCCAAAGGCGTTACTTAACATATCACTTTATCTATCGTACAGGTTTCGAGATTATAGAATGGGGAAAACACATTAATGCAGCAGTACCCATGCTCAAAACTAGAATGTCTAAGATACACACAAATATATTTTTTTTTAATTCACATTTCTATACTGAGCTACTAAAGTGCTTGTATCATAGAAACAGGACAACCAAAGTACATATATCAAAGATACATTAGTACCAGTGGGTGGTCTCGAACTCGCACTCTCGATTTGCATAACCATTGCACTGCCACTACACCACTGTCGCCTTGAATAATAATTAGATATTCTTTACAGCAAACAGGGGAATTCAACTGGACACCGGCACAACAGAGTATAATATTAGGATCATTCTTTTATGGATATGTTTTGACTCAAGTAAGTTATTTTTCTAATCTAATTCAATTGTAATGCCTCAATTCATATTCTCACTTTCCTCACATCAAAATACTTTATACACTATAGTTATAGGGATAATGGATCCATGTTTTTTTTTCAAGAATGACCCCATTTAATACAAGATATTCCTGTTGTACAGTCCAGTTGTACACTTGTATGTTAAGGTTAAGTCGATGGAGATATGTGGTGAACAAGAAACACTCGCATAGTGGATGCAAGTTTATTTATAGTTAGTTATAGTGCTGGAACTTCCCAGACTAGACAACAGATAATAAAACTTCACTACTGAAGAGCATGGGTCTCATTGGAGGCAATGCTCAACATGCCTGTGATCACACAACAAATCTGTTCATAGTCTGGATGACTGATTGCAGATAGTGAAAAAAAAAAGAAGACAATTAAGATTATTAAACACTCTCTCTTTATGTGTGGTCTGTGGCGCACTCCTCTTTTACATAATTATATTGTTTAGTAATAAAAACACATGGCCAAAGTATGTCAACGCATGTACCAAAAACAATGCATGGTGAAGAGACTGTACACCTGTTTTATCCATATACTTATTTCTGATATAAATATTTCTTTGGTTAATGATGCCAATGTGCCCAAACCATTACAGCAACCTTTCTTAACCTTTGTTCTTCTCAACTTCTTTCAAATTACATTTATCATGCACAATTGTATTCTTTACTCTATATACGATTATTAACCAACATGCACTCCTTGATGACAAAATTTTATGTATCAATCAATCAATCAAATTGTCACGCCTTTTTCCCATGCGGATAGGCAGAGACTTGCCACGATCCTGACACAACTACCTCGCTTCCTTCACATTCTCTTCATACAAACTCTAAGGTTATTAAGGAGTGTATATTTTTAAAAATCATGTAATTTTTTTGCATAAATTTTTTTCAACTCTGTCCATTGATATTCTGTTTTTTCTTCACTGCGTTTATCTTTATGTCTAAATATTATTAATCAAAGGAATTATAATGCAATGAAATATAATAATAAAAGAATTTTAACAAGTGGTAGGCAGCAGTGGCGAGTCTGCTGATCCAGGGTAGTACCAACTAGACTTGGGTAGTTCCGGAACGAGTCACTAAAATGATATACTTCCGATCCTGGTACTACACCACTCACTCGTTCACTGCAAATTCAAATGTGTCTCTAGTTCCTTTAGTTCCGAGTCATGCATCGCATATCCACTCACTCACCACTCCTATGATGGAACGAGATATAAACACATCGTACATTCGTACGGAATCGTACCTCGTTCGTTACTCGTACCTAGTATTTTCGCGTAATACCGTGAAAGTATATTTTATATATCCATTGCTCTCCGCGTGCACAAGAAAATATTTACACCGCGTGCATTACGAGTAAAGGTAGGAAAGTATGTTGAAGAGAACAGCAACTCGTCGTCTTTTTATAAAGTATTTTTCTAACGAATATTTGCAGTTTTAAATTATGCGAATTGGTAATTGTGATTATAGTTATTGTTTATTATAGTTTCTGTGTACATTTGTGAAGTGTATGATCTAAAATAATTCTATAGAAAGGATATCTTGATTTTTCAGAACAACTGGAGCTTTTCTTTACAGAATGAACTAACCGAATGCGCTTCCTTGAACTAAATGAACTAGTGAACTAGATGAACTAGTGAACTAGATGAGTGAACTAGTTCTGATGGAAAAAATATACATATCATTCTGTATCATTTGATGGAAGCGTTTTGCGCATGTATAGTACCAACACATACAAGTATACAGACTTACAAGGATCGGCTTGTAAGTTGCAGGTTCTAACTGGGCCAGCATAGTGAAGGCAACTGCTACTTACAATTATTTAACTGTAGTAACAGTCACCTTCCTTAATGGACTGCACTTCAGCTCAACATTAGGCCGACCATAGAGATTGGATTTAGAAGAAGGAAGGGAATTAAATGGCACACTACAAACTGGGAATCGAAGTGTCATTTTAGGTTAAGTTATAAATGTTATGGGGGGTAGTCAGGTGGGTCATTTGTCCAGTTTGCCAATCCGCAATAGAGATATGATTTAGATGCATTGCCGAATTTGCTTGAAAGTTGCAAGTTACATCTTGCAACTATTAATCTATAGTGACCGCTCTCCAACTTATTTTTTTTTATTAATACCTGCTATAATTTTAGGTACCAGGTGGTCGCTTAGCTGAACTATTTGGTGGTAAAGTTGTGTATGGGGTAGGTGTTCTTTTGACTGCAATATTTACATTACTAAGTCCAATAGCCGCATATACAAATTATGAGTTTTTCATTGCTGTGCGTGCATTGGAAGGTTTGGGAGAAGGTGTAACATATCCAGCAATGCATGCTATGTTAGCGAGATGGATACCTCCGTTAGAAAGATCTAAGTTTGCTGCTTATGTCTATGCAGGTAAGGTTTAATTTTCACTACTTTGTAATACTGCGCTGTCTGGCATAGAAGTAAAAATATTGCGAACAAACAAGTTGTCGGTACCCGTTGTTATCTATGGTGTACTATCGCATAGCGAAACAGGCTTCATAAGTTGAATGGAATTGTAGAAATCGATAAAGTAAATAATTGCAGTGAAATCCTAAAACGCATTTCCAGGCTTACAAATATTTCTACTTTGAAAATATTTATTTATTTACATTTCTATACTAAGCTACTAAAATGCTTGAATCATAGCCAACCAAAGTACATATATCAAAGATACATTGGTACCAGTGGGTGGTCTCGAAATCGTGCTCTAAATAAAAATAAATTTTCCCCAGATTTTTTGACTAGTTGGTCTGCCGCGTTATTCCTCAGATAACTATTTTGCCTCTTAATTCACTGGAGCATTATCTGGTTGGTGAGACAGATCTTCTCCAGGGCCAAATCGTCTGATGTTGACCGCCGTGATAACGTGCCTCTTTAGTGCGAGTAGTACTCCTATCCTGTCCTATCCTGTCAGATAGGATCCTGATTCGTTAGTTCAGGATACCTCTCTTGATTATTGCGTTAGCAGCTTGTATTATCCCTACACACTGCCTAAAAAATCGAGCTGTTTGTGTCCAGAGCTGCTGCTATGTGTAAGTTTAGGTCTCAATGTGAAGGTCTCAGCTCCTGGCCCTTCGCTAGTTTTTGAACCATCTGTGTATGTTTTGATCTCATTTAAATAGTCAGAAATGACAAGAAGTACAGTGTATCCTAGTTCCTAGTATACCCTGAACTTCTTGTCAAAGATATGGACCTTGGGCCTCCTATCTACGAGCAATCCGTTAGTCCGATACAAGCAATGCTTTACCCTGCAATTTAGTATGGAAGATGATGATATACTTGCCTGATTGATGGTAAGCGAGAGAAGATCCAAAGCGAAAAAAAATCTATTTCACGCTTCGCTTTAACTTAAACCATCCAATGTGCGGAAACTGGTGTAATGCCACGGTCTAAATAAAACACAGCGATGACGCGGTAGTGGCCTTGGAGATAGCTTTCAATCAGTTTTTCTTTATTGTCTTTTATAAACCTAATTAGATTAATTATTTAATAATAAAAATCAAAATTAAAATTTTAAAGGAACCCCCGAAACGCCTGGATCCACTTTGGTCATATCATCAGCTTTATAGTAATAAACAACATTAGTCATGGCTCAATAGTTATATCCCTTTAATATCCCTTGGATCCTTATGGTGCATCATCAGATAACTACACTAGGTCTTCAATTTGATAATGGCCCAGCTAATAGCTTATAGAGAGTAACAATTTTAGTTAAAGCACTATGATATTATCTGTTATTGATTTGCTGATCTGAGAGGATTCATGATCAGATACTCCCGATCTTCAATTTGATAACGGCCCAGCTAAAGGCTTAGTTAAAGCACTACAGTTCTATCTTATTTTTTTGCTGATCAATTGATATCAATTTGCTGATCTGAGAGGATTCATAATGGTGCATCATCAGATTGCCCGGTCTTCAATTTGATGACGGTCCAGCTAAATGCTCTTAGTGAGTAACAATTTTAGTTAAAGCACTATAGTTCTATCTCTTGTTGATTTGCTGATCTGAGAGGATTCATGATGGTGCCTCATCAGATACTCTCGGTCTTTAATTTGATAACGGTCCAGCTAATGGCTCATAGTGAGTAACAATTTTAGTTAAAGCACTATAGGTCCATTTCTTGTTGATTTGCTGATCTGAGAGGATCCATGATCAGATTTTTTAGATCTGGAATGTTATCGCACTATTTTATCGCACTAACTTTTCTACACTTAGTTTCCTACCTTCAAGACAAATCTAATAAGTCCAAACTTGGTATACCAAAAAAAAGTTTGAACACATCCAGGATTTCGTCTCCTACCTTCGAGTTCCATCATCAGAGTAGCTCAGTGGTACCAATTAAAACACACATGTATTTGTATACGTTTTTATTTCAAATGTTATGTCACAGATTTGTTTAAAAGTAAAGTAAATACCTATAAGGCTGGGAATACAAGTCCGATTTTCCTCTCCGATCAGACAATCGGAAAGCACTCGTGCCATACATTTGTTTGAATACTTAATACACGTCAGATCCGATAGTCGGATCGGATGTCAGAATCGGAAACAACGCCAAGGCGCTTACGATTTTATGGCCGATCCGATTTTCTGAAGGTGCAGTTTTCATACAGAATACAGAAACAAAATAGACGTCCGATTCCTACTTCCGATTTGTAAATAATTTGCTCAGCAATATCGGACGTGTATTCCCAGCCTTATGCGTGTTTAGGACGGCAACCCTTGTACGTCGCTATGCGATGAAGATTGTTATTTTAATAAATATGCCATTGTTAAAACACGTAAAAAATGTTATAATTTTTCCCTTAAAATATTCATATGGCGAGGTTGGTTTGCAGTTTAGATAGATTACCTTGATTGAATATTTTAGGGGAAAAAATATAACAATTTTTACGTGTTTTAACAATGGCATATTTATTTGACATAAAATAACAATCTTCGTCGCATAGCGACGTACAAGGGTTGTCGTCCTAACCAGCGCGACTAAGATCGCTACCGCAGCTAACAAATCGAGCTGATGACCTTGAAACCCCTGATCAGATCTTCATCAATTGTAGCTAAGAACCATCTCGATCACGTCAGCTTTCAAATGAAACAAACCGCACCGTAATCGGTCCATTCGTTTAGGAGCTACGATGCCACAGACAGACACACAGATACACAGAGCCACAGATACACAGACAAGTCAAACTTATAACACCCCTCTTTTTGGGTCGGGGGTTAAAAAAATAGTTAAATTCAATCTTACGGCTTTTGTTATAGAAGTTAGTTTGTCTTTTTATTTTACCGAATTGAATATAATATTTTAATTCGATGAATTCACCAATTATTACATGTTATATTTCAAATTAAGATTAACGTTATCGGTTATTGTCGGTTATCGGTTATTATTTTACATTGAACTGTTTTGCATACATAGGTCATGATTTCTATGTGACTCAATATGTTTTAGTATCAGTCAATCAATCAAATTGTCACGCCTTTTTCCCATTGGGGTTAGGCAGAGATATGTTTTAGTAGTAACTACAAATAGGTGGCCTATTGCCAAGTTTGCCAATCGTCAAGTATACAGACCATAACGCGACTTAGTCCCGTTTCGGAATCAGCTTAATAGTTGCCGTCCTCACCAAATAGGCCGGCATAGTGCTACCGTCATAGACAAAAACAAAGTAAAAGTTTATCTGTATAAGTGATCGACAAGATTATATTTGAATATTATGTTATATTTATATCTATTATGAAATATTTTTTTTTACATAGGGAAACTAAATAAAATCGACGTCGACGTGGTTCCTTAATTCTCTTCATAGATAGTTTAATAGTTTTTTTTTGTTTCGGGCTTGGCACCCGACTTCAAACCAATCAGTAAGCAGCACATATAAATAATATTTTATAAATTATAATTATATTATATCATAATTATAAATTATAAAAAATAATATAATTATAAAATTATAAGTAGGGTTCTGAAACTCGGTTGGCATTTTTTATTTATTTATTGTGACACGACATCTGACCTCGACCCGTCTGGTGATAAGTAAGAGGAGGTCTAAGAGTGGCTGAGAAAACCGAGTTTGTTCACAGCTGCCTCAGTCGCCGTCACTATGCCGGGCAGAAGTTTATTCATATAGATAATGAAAATTTATTTTTATTTATTTACCAAATGTTTTTTTTTTCATTTCTATACTAAGCTACTAAAGTGCTTGTATTATAGAAACAGGCCGACTAAAGTATTAAGTACATACATAAATATCAAAGATACATTGGTACCGGTGCGTGGTTTTAAAACCGTACTCTCGGGTAGCGTGACCATTGCACTGCCACTACACCACAGTCTTCCATTTAAATTAATATTTCCTCTTTAACTTTCAGGATCAAACTTTGGTACAATAATATCATTGCCGCTGTCTGGGTGGTTGTGTACACTGGACTTTGGTGGTGGTTGGCCATTGTGTTTCTATTTGTTTGGTGGCCTAGGTGTGATATGGTTTATATTTTGGATGTTCCTTGTCTATGATACACCGCTGAAGCATCCGCGAATATGTCGAAAAGAAGTTGAATATATCCTTCATACTAATGGACCTCAGGTATGTGTGTCCCATTTTTTTGGGTTATATGTCACGTCACCCCGCCTCATTTTAAGCTGGAGTGCGGTCGAAGAATATACACGACTACTACTACAATTAACAGTCGCATCCACTATGCCGCCTTCCTTACAACTTACAAGTTGATGCCAAAACGCAACTAAGGCAATTCATGATTTCTACACTTTAAAGTGCTATTACTACACCAGATCTGACTAAGGACCATTTAGATAACTATACTTAGATTTGGTTGGAATATGCCACCCATCTACGTCAGATTTATAAATTCCTTTCGTCTATCTACTTTCGCTCAACCTTTCCATGTGCCCAAACCATCAAAGCTTTCCTTTGTCAATCCTAGACTCTATATCTTCTTTCGAACCGTCACTATAGTATAGTGTCTATATTCTTTCGAACCGTCACTATAGTATAGTGTCTATATTCTTTCAAACCGTCACTATAGTATAGTGTCTATATTCTTTCAAACCGTCACTATAGTATAGTGTCTATATTCTTTCAAACCGTCACTATAGTATAGTGTCTATATTCTTTCAAACCGTCACTATAGTATAGTGTCTATATTCTTTCAAACGTCACTATAGTATAGTGTCTATATTCTTTCAAACCGTCACTATAGTATAGTCACTATATCTTATCGCTTACTGTGCTATTTCTCATTTTACACTCTTTATACACTTCATATACACTCCTTAATGAGCGCATCTCTACAGCATTTATTATACTCTCATGCTTCTTCTACCACAGCCAACATTCACTTCCATATATTAAGGTAGGATGAAGTACCTAACCTTTGGAAAAATATAATTTAGATTTAAAATATACATATATTATATTTATATATTTTATTGAAGTTATAAGTAGGGTTCTTGTAGTACCTAAGTCCATTGCCATTTTTTAAATTTTATTCAAATAGATACTATGTTTTTTATGTTTTTCTTTTTTGTAAAGTCTATATGATTCAAATAAAAAAAAGGTGAATAAATTTATTTTTGCTTCTTCTACCACACCTAACATTTACTTCCATACATTAAGGTAGGATCAAGAATCTAACCAGCTTACCTTTGGAAAAATATAATTTAGATCAATCAATCAATCAAATTGTCACGCCTTTTTCCCACGGGGATAGGCAGAGACAATGGAGCGCCACTTATCACGATCCTTACACAACTCCCTTGCTTCCTTCACATCCACAATTCTCTTCATACAGGCTCTGTGGTTATAATTTAGATGTAATATATATATATATATTATATTAAGATATATTTCGATGTATTATTTTGTAATAGTGCTATGTGATAATAAATATGTACAATTAATAACGGTAACATCTGTCGAGGTCACGAAGCTATGAATCATATTGCAACCTACATTACAAATTGATAACATACAATATAAATCATACTCAGTTTGAACAACAACCATTTTAATAATTATAATTGCATTCATATTATTATTTGTCTAATATATACGTCACTATTACTTTTTTTATATATCAAAACAATATTATAAAATCTATGCACCTGGGTATCTTATCTCAATCTAGCTAAAACTCGATAAGAATGATATGTTAAGTTAATCTAAAACAAATAAAAATATTATATAAATGTGTATGTGAAGGAAGCGAGAGAGTTCATATTTATATACCTTTCTTAAGGTCAATCAATCAATCAATCAAATCAAATTCCACGATCCTGACACAACTCCCTCGCTTCCCTTATATCCACAATTATTTTCATACAAGCTTTACTACTATACTTTTCATGTGCCTAAACCAAGGCTGCTCAACCTTTTGAGGAGTCGGGCCAAACGGTGGATTAAGTTGTTAATGACGGGCCACAAATAGGAAAGCTATTTTAGTTACTTTCAGGTCAAGCGCAATAAAAACTCAATTATTAAGAAACGATGACAGTAACAACAAGTCACAAATACTCGTATGTTGCTCAGTTAAGGATGTGCGCTATTTATTTTTTACATAATTAAGATCTGAAAAAACCTTTTCACATAGATATGTTAACCCAAAACTACTTAAAAACTGTAACGCCAGGTCAGTTATTGCTGAAAATTCTCCTTTTGGTACCAATTTCCAGAAATTCTTTCTTTTTGCTCTAAAAATTGCAACACCTGTTCTCGCAAGTTGAAGAAATGTTTCAACATGCTGCCCCTTGAAAGCCATCGCACAGCACAGTTGTAACTCTCCATATTCTCTGATTTCTTCTTCATATAATAGTCTGAATTGACGTCTGTTAAGAGCTTTTGCACGTATGTTATTTATGCATCGTACTACTGGATCCATAATGCCATTCAACTCCAAAGCCTTGTGTGCAAAGACACAAGGCTTCCCGGTGGATAATGCAATAATACGAAAATAAATTTTGACTTAAGAAATGCTGTAACAAAGCCACACAACCATTGGTTTTTCCAATCATTGCTGATGCACCATCAGTGCAAATAGATATCAATTTGTCCCACGATAAACGCTTTTTTATTGCATTCCTTATATTTATATTAATGCATTAAATATATTTTTGAAAATTAAGAATGTTTTTTTTTTTCTTAATGTATTTTCCTTGGGTTGTACTTTCTAGCTGACAGACTTCTAATAAATCTTGCACATTCTAATTTTCGTCAATTTTAGCCAACTGAGATTTACTCATTAAAGTTTCATCTAACGCCAATTAGCGTTAGTTACGGGCTGTACTGTGCGCGGCGTTTTTTTTTTAATTTGGTGCGTATTTTCAAACCATACTTGCGCGGGCCACTTAAAAATCTTTCGCGGGCCATACTGTGGCCCGCGGGCCTGGGGTTGAGCAGCCTTGGCCTAAACCATCAAACCATTTGTCAATCCTTGTCACTACATCATTATTAGGGATCCGTAGCAAAAAAACTTTTTCCCGTTTTTTTCCGAAACTCTAAAACCTATACTGAAACTAGGTAAATATTCTATGAATTCTATGAACCGCATTAAGATTTACACACAAAAATAGAAAACAAAATCAATAAATTTAAAGGTTCCCCATACTTAGAACTGAAACTAATTTATTTTTCAACAAAGCAATACGTGTGGGATATCTATGTATAGGTCTTCAAAAATGATATTGAGGGTTCTAATATAATTTTTTGCTGAACTAAATAATTTGCGCGACAGACACTTCCAAAGTGGTAAAATTGTATGTCCTCCCCCTGTAACTTCTAAAATAAGAGAATTATAAAACTAAAAAAATGCAAACATCCAAACATCCACCGATAAATAGTTTGAACGAGATCTAGTAAGTAGTTTTTTTTAATACGTCATAAATCGTAAACCGCTATTTACCTTTCATTTAACCAACTCAAATATAAAAAAATCAAAGTTACAATGAACTACAAGAACTTTTATATTATGTTACTTCTACGGAACCCTTAATGGGCGAGTCCGACTCGCACTTGGCCGCTTTTTTTTTCATTTAGTGTGATGCATTGGTTGACCCTAAGGACTTTTATTGTATTTTCCAGGATAACGTATCACACTCGTCAATCCCATGGCTGAAGTTCGCAACCTGTGTACCACTGTGGGCCATTCTCATTACGCAATGTGGTCAGGCGTGGCAATTCTACACACAATTAACAGAGCTACCAACTTATATGAGCAATATATTGCATTTTGATATTGTCGCGGTATGTATTTGTTTTGGAGATGATTCCGAAAATATCAATATATATATTTTTTTATTAAGACTCGACGTATAACAGTATCCTGCCTGATGTCAGGCTCGAGTGCAGTCCATGAATGGATGCCACTGCTACTTACAGATCAATAACGTTTGAAGGCAACCGTGGTGTAGTGGCAGTGCAATGGTTGCACAAACCGAGGGCACGAGTTCGAAACCACGCACCGGTACCAATGTATCTTTGATATATGTACTTTGGTTGTCCTGTTTCTATGATTCAAGCACTTTAGTAGCTTAGTATAGAAATGTAAATAAAATAAATAAATAACTGTAAGTATCAATTGCATCCACTATGCCGGCCTAGTTGAAACCAACAATTTACAGGTTTAGAATTTAAGAGTGGCAGACGCAGCGTAGTTAATTAGACTGACGACATAGTGAGAGTCTCGAATAATCGGTGGATGCAACTGACATCTTGTAGTTCGAAATGGCGTTATAAGGGGGAGGCCTATGTTCAGCAGTGGACAATACGCGTCACCTCACTACATTTGTAAGTGGTGGTACTACTGAGAACCAGCAGACTGGGAAAATGAACACCAACTGGCTGCCTTAACATCATCATCAGCCAAAATATGTCCACCTCCAAGATGCCAGTTGCATTCACCGGTTATTCAAGACTATGTCGTCAGTCTACCTACCTACGCTGCGTCTTCCAGTTTCCTGACTGCCTAGCACTTTTAAATTCTATTTTTTTTATCGTGGATGTCAATCCATCAATAAACTGACTGCCACACATAGAAACTATAAATTTAAAAAATAAATATATTTTTATTACTTTTCCAGAACGCTCGTCTATCAGCTCTGCCGTACCTTTCTGCCTGGTTAATGGGTATTGTGATAAGTATTTTTGCTGATTGGTTATTAGCGCGGGGTTATATATCAAGATTAAATAGTATTAAGTTCTGGAACACTGTTGGTGAGTTCTTGTCTTTTTATTGTGACCTGACATATGACAGCACCCTGCCTAATGTTAAATTTTATTGTGATCCTTGAATAAAATGCAACTGTTTCTAGCAGGTCAATAACCAAGCTAATCTTAGTATATAAATTGATAATAAACTACTAAACGTGTTTATATCATGGAAACTGACCAAAGTACATATACTAAAAATACTTTAGTACTTTAGTATAAGATACTTTAATACTAAAGTTGTTTGTAAACCACAGTTCTCTTGATCACTAGATTACAATCGCCTTATTTTATATAAATGTGATGTGGATGGATGCGTTAAACAAGGCAGATCCGGCCGGCGATCGAATCGGAGACATCCTCAAGAAAGCTAGGTTGCCTAGTGCCCATAACCGTAGAGCTTGTATGAGGAGAATTATGGATGTGAAAGACGCGAGGGAGTTGTATCAGGATCGTGGCAAGTGGCACTCCATTGTCTCTGCCTATCCCCGTGGGAAAAAATCGTGACAATTTGAAAAAAATGATATTTTTATTAAAGTTGAAAATTCAACAAACATAATATTTTTTAGCCGGCATTGTGACGGCAACTTTAAACTCAGTCGATTTTTTCCGTCATGGCACTATGGAGTGCGGTCCATTAATGGAGGTAACTTCTACTACAGTTGGATAACTGTAAGTAATAGTCACATCCACTATGTCGGTCCAATTAAAACTGGCAACTTACAAGCTGATCCCGAAACGCGGATAAGTCACTTCACGGTCTGTATGCTTGTATACCATGAATTGACTCAGTTTTTCAGTGGCGGTTTTTCACTGGCACTTTTGGTTCGACGTCACAATAAAAAAATCTTATATTTGTTTTTAGCGTCAGTGGTGCCATCCCTTGGTCTATTAGGCATAGCATGGGCTGGTTGTGATCGTACGGCTGTTATGTTACTGCTTACTATTACGGGAGCATTCGGAGGTGCTGTTTATGCTGGTAAGATAGAATTTCTATATTTATTTAAAGCTTCATTGTTCCGGGTTCGTTGTCAATGTCGAACGAATCGGCAGTCAAACTTCGGTGCGACGTTTCTTTGTAGAGCAATCGACAAATAGAATGCATTACTAGCCCAATGGTTATCCTCATCCTATAACCTTGGATCCTTTAAGCGATGCGTGGAGAAGCACCTTTGCACCAAATTAACACTTCAGAACTATTCAGAAACAGCAGGCAGGGCCGTCTTTACCCGGGGGTTCAAGGGGTGCGGTGCACCCGGGCGCAGAGTCCTAGGGGGCGCATGCCGACCGCCATAAATTTCGATAGGTACCTACTACACTGAGACCACGCGAGCGGAGTCTTGACTTTCGCACCCCGGCGCTGAATATGCTTAAGACGGCCCTGACAGCAGGCATACATTTTCGCCGCGCGGTAGAAAGAGATAGGGGGATACTTCCTCTCCTACGCCGCGCCGTCCTTCCGTCTTACGAATTTTCGATCAGGTCACGTGTCCTGACGCTAGTAACATTTTTTACCCGTCACAAAAAGTGCACAACGTCGCTAAAGAATTTTGACTTCAAAAAAAACCTTAAGTTTTGGTCACTGTACACTGCGATAATTTCATAACTTTATTGTAGTGTGTAGATTTTTTTTTGTTTATCTTTATTGTGGCTCGACATATGACAGCACTCCGCCTGATATTAAACTGGAGTGCGGTCCATGAATGGATATGATTGCTACTTATAGTTAAATAAAAAAAGTAGCAGTCACTGGCAACTTACAAACTTAACCCTGAACGCGACTAAGTCAATTTACGGTCTGTGTACTTGTAAGTGGTGGTACTACCCTGGACCGTCAGACTGGGTACTACCGCCTACTATTTTTTATTTTTTATTCTAGGTAATCAAATGAACCACATAGACCTATCACCACAATTTGCCGGCACCATGTATGGCATCACAAATGCTGCGAGCAATATATGTGGATTTATGGCACCTTATGTTATTGGGCAAATTATATCATCTGATCAGGTAAACTTTGCCATTTTTTTTACATCTTTTCCATTTTTTTTAAATTTCTATGTTAATTTTCTTACATCCTTTTTCTTACTTTTTTTTTACATTTCTGTACTATGTTTTAAACATTTTTATACTTTTATTTACATTTCTATACTATTTTTTACATTTCCATATTATTATTTACATTTCTATTACATTTCCATACTTTTTTTAACATTCATATACATTTTTAAATTAAACAAAAAATCCGCCAAACTGAAGTGGGACTGGGCAGGTCCTCTCTGCCACATGTCCGTTGCGTTATAGGCAGGCCACTACTGAGTGGAATTCTAATTGCAAAAGACAGGTGGTAGGCCCAAACGGAAATGGCGAGATGAGGTAGACTCCTACTATAGTTCGTGGCGAGTGACCGAAGAAGATCGTGGGTCACCTGATCTCCTCCAGGAGACCCTTCTCGTTCCTGCAGACCTCCGGAAGCGTCCTCGCGTTGCCAACTCAAGAGCACATGCGTAGCTGTCTCCTCCTCATTCAGATAGCCCCTACAGAGGGGGCTATCCGATATGCTCAGCAGTGGAATAACTACAGTAGCGCTCGCAGAATTACAGTTATTTAAATGTAGTAGCAGTCACATCCATTCATGGACAGTATTCCAGCTTAACATCAGGCTGGATGCTTTCGAATGTCAAGTCACAATAAAAACAAAACTTCGGAGAAGTCATAAGGTTTAGAAGTATGACTAAATTTTTTTTATTGAGACGTCACATCTGTCTTTGACTTGCCTGATACGACTTTAAAAAAACATTTATAATTTATTATATTTTCCAGCAAACCCTTGGGCAATGGCGCGAAGTCTTTTACTTAGCAGCGGCTATCAATCTAGCATCAAACTTATTCTACTTAGCATTTGCAAGTACAAAGGAACAGGATTGGTCACGTACAGACCCTGAATCAACTCCAATCGCAACGGATAGTGTTGTTTTCTCAGACTCATAGTTGTCAATCAGTCCTTCTCGGAGGCAATGGCACGTCACTATGCTGTGACAATGACAATATTAAAGTAATTTTGGGTAAATAAATGATATAAATGAAATGGTCAAATTAGCTTAAATGAAAACAGTGTACCGGGTGCACTTGTCTATAGTGCAATCCTTCTGCACATTATTGTAAATAAATATAACATCAGGCGGTGCATATGTTGGGTAAATAAAAAAAAGATTTGCGAGAAAACAGCGCCCTCTTACAACTGTTGTATGTATTAAATAAAATTATGTTTTTTTTTACACTAAACTAAGAGACAAAACTCTCAGAATTGTCAAAATAATTCGATAATTATATGTAAAATAAAAGAAAACTATTTTTCTACATTTCAAGATTTTATTAAACTTCTTAAGATAGCTTAATCCTTGGTGTTAGTTGACTGTAATAAATGTGTTTGAATTCTATGCTTGGAGGTTTTTATAGAGTGTAATTTGAATTTGGAATTTAGTGATGGGATTAATCGAGTAAAACTTTTTAGAATGTGACTGATATTGATAATATATATATATCATTATAAGCAATATGTATGAGTGAGGTATTTAATATACATTTCGGTGCCAATAAGTCGTTATTTAATATCTTATTGTGACTTATACTCATTATTTAGATAGTATATATATATAAATTATATAAATAAATGATGGTATACTTGCGGTAAGAGGTAATCTATAGTTTCGGTTTAACAGAGCGTCGTCTCTTTCACTCAGTACCTATGTGACGTTTTCGAAGCTAGCTTGTGCTACGTGCGAAAGAGACAACGCACTACAAAGCCGAAACTAAGCTGTCTGTCTGTTCAAAACCCTATGAACATTAGTGCTAGGAGCTGTACATATTGTGAATTATTTTCTATATTGAATATTACCCGGTCTATAATAGTTATTTCAACCGATCTAATGACGATCGATCGAAATCTGAATGAAGTTATAAACAAGTTGTAAACTAATGTAAACGTCAATTGAGGTGATTTTTCAGTCGCTGGCACCCTTGAACCTCCTCTTGCTTACTATCAGGCAAGTCGAGGTCAGATATCGAGTAACAATAACATAAACTCGAACGCACGACTTTGCAATGTTATTGTGACAGTAATTCGATCGATGTTTTAGCGTTTCTCGATCGAGTTTTGTTCGTCATTAGATTGGCAGCTGCTTCGAATACCTTATACGATTAAACGAATACGTTTAAACTAATGTCACAAAAGTAGTTTAACTACAACTTCAGACCTTCATGTATTGTATTGAATGTATAGCTTGTCTAACTATAAATGACGCGCCCCTCCACTTTATTAGTTTATTTAAATGTGTGAATGCAAATATCAACTATACTACTATACTTTATCAGCATGCTTCTTCTTTTGTGTCCAACCAGCAACTGAATCACCAATTACAATTGCATTTTCGGTGTGTTGCATTCATATTTTATATTCGCACTTGTGCTTTAATGCAATGAAGGGGCGCGTCATTTCGGATTAGACAGACTCTACTTTAATTCGTACCCGGCGCTGTTGCTAACATTTTATGATAAAATTTGACAGCCAAGATTATAATAAAACTAGATTATTTAAAGTTGGCAGATCACTTGTTGCTCGGTCCTCACTCGACTTTTGTTTCCGATTTTTTGGTGGATCAATCGACTCACGCCTAAATGTCTGCATGAAATGTAGTAATTCTTTATAATATATACATATATTGCTTATTGGCTATCAAACTTTAGACTCAAATGCGCGACTGGAGCTAGACTAACATTGACATTTACCGATGTGTGCTCAAATCCACAAGACGAGTACCTAATGGTGATTGCAAAACATTATTTTAAGAAAAAAACACGTTGTATTTTTATTATTTTGTAATGAAATATTGATAGAGATAATTAAGCGTACACAGCGAGAATCGAACCCTATCAAAGTAAATGTCAATTTCATCTACGTATGTACAAATTCTAGTTTTATTATAATTGTTATGATTTCCAGTGAAAATAATAACCCTATAATATTATATACTCTCTATGTTATATACTCTATGTGTCTGAATAAATAGTTAGTAAATACATTTAAATTTACATAGTAAGTATGTATTATTTGATGTATAATACTCTATGGTTTATAAAAACTAGTTAATATTAGTTTTGTTAACCAACAAAAATCTACACTTTTCAAATTTAACGGAAAATTTTCTGTCTGTAGCAGGAAACTACTTATTTTTAACATCCATTAGATCTAATGAAATTTTAATTTTTTTTTTATTGTGACACGACATCTGACCTCGATCCGCCTGATGATAAGCAAGAGGAGGTTCAAGAGTGACGACGACTGGGACAACCGAGTCAGTTCCCGGCTGTTAATGCTATATACTTGCTTTTTTGACATTTGGTTTAGTTATTGAACTGTAAGTAGCAGTCACCTGGACCGCACTCCAGCTTAAGTCATATGTCGAGTCGTGTTTTTAGTCGTCGGCGCTCTTGGACTTCCCCTTGCTTATTTCCTGGCAAGTCGAGATCAGATGTCGAGTCTCTATAAAAAAATGCTTATTTAATTAATACGCGCCTCGAGGCCCACAGGGATAAGCAGACACAATAGATTACTTATTAACAAAACGAAATGCCAAATAAGAAAAATTTTCGTTGCATACATGTCCTTAGATTCATGTGTCATCAGAGTTAACTGAGCCAAAAACCGACCAACATTTGTCAAACATTAAATTTAATGGATGTTAAAATTAACTAGTGTTTTCTGCAACCGTTTGCAAATTATAGTTCTAATATTTTAATGGAGTAGTTAGTGGGTAATATAGTAAAATACGATGTAATTTCGGTGTACTTTATATCAATTTGGCGTATTTTCGATAGCTTTCTATTTTAAATAGATATACCTGTTTTCTCATTAAGTGTTTTATCAATTGGATGCCTGTATATTTTGTAATATAAAAAAGGCAAAATAGCATAAAATAATTGTTAGTATAATCTAAAATAGGTTATAAGATATTTTATGATGCTGTGATTAACACAAATTAAAAGATCCTATAGATACCAATATATATATTTATATTTAATAGTATTATGTTTAATACAGTATGTTTAAAATATGTTAAAAATAACATTAGATAGAAGAGCTTTGCGTTCTTTTAATGCTGCGTACACATTAGCCCAGCGATCGACAATAAATGGGTTTCGCTTGTCTTTGTTTGTTCTGTCTGGACAGATTACAAAATGATCGTTCATTGGCTTACATTAAAGGGGTACAAGCAATCAACCAAACGTGGTGTGGCGCTCATTTAAAGCAAAAGAGCGGTATTTAAAACTAGTTATTATAATACAATTACTTCGTCGTCCTTCGATTGTTTGCTCGACCACTAAAAAGGACCTTCCTAAGAAGTCTAGTACTAAGAAGTAAGGCCCGGTGTGTACGCAGCTTTAATACGTAAATTCAAGTCGTTATTATATCCTTATGCGACCGACATCATGCCAGTCGCACGGCTGCGGTCATCACGAGCCCTCATAGTGTCACTTTTCATTCACTGTCCTTTCGTTTCCCCTTTTGTTTTGTTTAAAGTTTTATTTTGAAATGCAATATAAAAATAATAAATTGAAATTATGTAAATAGAATTAGGGCTCCAAAGTTCTTAACTTGTGATTAAGCTGTGAATCCTTTAACTTTTTATTTTTAGCTTTATTTTACCAAAGCATTTATAACAGTCTTTTATTTCAAACAAATTACACATGCTGTATTTTTAAATCGATATTACATACATTATCCAATTGAAAGTTTTCTTTTTCACTAAAGGTGCTTAGTACTTATACATAATTTTATGAAATAATAATAAAAAAGATCATGTAAAAATAATATACATATGTCACCGTACGATTGTGAATAATGTTAGTTTATAATCTATCTCGTGAGATTGTAAACTGTCAATAAATTGTGAACTGTACCATACTGTTTGTATAATACATAAAAGAAACAATTTCTTTTTGTAGAGACGCCATTGACGTCTACTTTTTTTATTCAACACATGACAGAAAAATAAACAAATGTCACAAATAATAATAATCAATTAAAATAATTAAATTATAATTTAATTTATGTTCTTAACACTGTTTACAATATAACGCACCAATTTGCGATAGTTTATTATCTAACCATGATATATTATAAACTATTTAGATATGGATTATAGTTAGAGGTATATATATAGTTAAGGGTAGACTAAAAACTATCAAAAATTAATACGTTATATTATAAACGGTATTGTACAGTTGACAATTCGACAGTTTACAAACTCGCAAGATAGATTATAAACTAACATTGTTTACAATTATACGGTGACATATATAAATGCGTTTTAATGCGCTTAAGTAGTGAAATTCATTCCAGTATTTATTTATTAGTCAACTTATTATTTTCCATTAAACAACCATACGAGTAAATTCGGTTACAATTTCATGTAGTGACCTAATTCCAGTGATCAGTCCAAAGAAAGACTATCATTACTCTAGGGCATTGATTCCCAGGGGGTCTACGTTGGCGTGACATAAATAGGGGTTCACAATTCGTTTCTGAGGTTTTTCTGCGAACATTGCTAAGAAATAAAAGTCATACTAATTTCATAGTTATAATGTGATGTTTTGATTGTTTTGAGTCGTCGCGTGTGTTGCAGTATTCGCGTTCCACGTGGCCCATAAAGGTTTTGAAACATCAAATTAAAATAGTGAAAATAAACACAAAAGTTAGCCGATAAATCTTAAAAAAAAATTTAAATAAATGTGTTTTTATTTTAATCAGTATTTATACTGTGATTATTTAATTACAATTGTTATTTAATTTTTATTGGCAATTAATAACAGTTTCCTTTATCTATTTGTAAAACAATGTAATAAATGTTTGTAGTATTGAATATAATTCAATATTCTTGACGGAGAAGATGTTTAACAATACGTACTCGAAAATATAAATATAAGGAGTAAAAATTAAAATACACTTTAATAAAACCTGGTTCCAATTGCCAAAAATAATAAAAACATTAGAAAATGTAATATAATTCTCCTTGTCCTAGCTGGGCATAGCTTTGCATTACATAGCATCAGTGGCACTAAAGAACTGTTCACTCTTTAGACGTAAAACTAAAAACGTTCGCGTTATTTACATTTAAATAAATGTATGATATTTAACAAATATGTGAGAAAGACATAATATATTGATCTTTAACATCTTTTACATTAAAAACTACTAATTACAAGAGTATGATATTTTTAAAAATTTAAAGGCAGCAATGCAATACCTTTAGCTTTAAATCAAATAACTCGTTTTTTCTTTTAAAATCACGTATTTGTAACGTATTGCAAAAATGCGCCAATTATCGGTGCAAGGTTACACGCACTGAGTACTGTTTTGTTTAGATCGGTAATCGTATCCACGGATATACATTTATGTGTAATTGACATAAGTTTAGCATATTTTTAAAAGGCCTATTCTATACTGTCAAACTTGCATTGGTTACCAAATTGTTATCGAACGTTAAGGCAATTAAAAATCAAAGCAAACTCCAACGACAAACGCCCTAGCGTTTACCTATTGTCATCACATACGCAGCCCAGCTAGGACGAATAGTATGTATTATCCCCATAGTTTCTAATGCGCCTGAACTTTCTCAAACGTCTTGTGACTTAGCAACTCCTGTCCCCCTAGCACGGCCATCCAAGAAACAAGATAAAGACCTGCAAATAATATCATTGCAACTATTTCTAAGTAACTTACTGGAAAAGTACATCAAAAAAGATATGTAAAGGTTCTGTAGAACTTCACACAAGATAACGTTGCAAACATTAATAAATATCTTTTTTTAACATTTGATGATCCGGTCTGCTAAATTATTTAAAATGAGTTACAATAATATTCCTTGCAATTCTTTCTCTTGATTTTTGGCCTGCCGTGCTAAGGGGCAGGGTATAGTATAAAAAAAGATTCAATTATTTTTGTATGATTATAAATTCAAATATGATTAAATTGTAATAATCTATGCTCAAAATAAAAGTATATACATACATACATTTGTTTGATCTGCAAACTTTAGATATACTCGTATTTTTATGTTAATGTTTATTTGCAACTGGTCCCAGTTTTTGTGGGACCAGTTGCATTCCCTAGTAATTAATATTATATAAATTATGTTGACATTATTGTATCCTAATTATGAATAAAATATATTTTAAATAAATTGGTTTTTTTTTTTTTTTGTGACATCTGACCACGACCCGCCTGATGATAAGCAAGAGGAGGTCCAAAGTGACGACGACTGGGACAACCGAGTCAGTTCCCGGCTGTCCCAGCCGCCGCCACTATGCCGGCCTAAGTAATGTGAATGGGAGAAACTTACCACAAAAACATACACACACATACACTTTTCATTATACCTTTACAATTACACTTGTAATTATACTCATTCATCATATTCACTTTTTAATATACACACTTATAAGATGTGTAGGTATTACATGCATGAACTAAGTCGGGTTTATCCAGTCATTCGTGAACCTCCTGCTTACAATTCTTACAATAACGCAGTATTTCATAACTTTTACTACCTTGTATAATATCTAATCTAATTGTTACGGCACAATTGAGCACCACATTTCACAGCCCTCACATACCTCATTCTCCCTGGCTGCTTTAACAATGTTCCCGGTTGGACTATTTTATTTACCAGCAAACTCCTGTAGATTCCAAACTAAAAACGTTAAGCGTTGTAGGTACTAAAGGAAATTATTTATTTACAAAAATAAACAGCGAGTAAGAGGAGGCATGCACGAGCCATTATAGCCCGAGGCCGTGTCATAATAACACCGTCATTTCCACCTTTTTTGCGCGCCGCAAACCTAAAACATGCTTCAAAATTATAACCTTCGGAGGAATAAGGGACCAACGAAATTCAGTCGTGCAATCTTAACACTATCAGTGGAGGAATTACGTCCGCGGTTCTCGTTTGTAATAATGGGGTTTTGGTGGCCGCGCGTGAAAACTAATATTTGTTTTCGCTGCGGAGAGTGCATTTCGGCAGGCACGCTCGCATTTACCACAATAACGAGGTGTCAGCCATCTATAATTATGATGGCACTCAATTTTGGTGGTGTGTAAAAAAGCGCAGGTGCCACGGCATGCGGGAAGCGAGAGATTTATTTAATTAAATATATATCCATACTTAATTCTGGTTTTATTTGAAATAATTTAGAGGACATACTACCTTGTTGCAGTTTTTGGTCGGCTGTATGTTGAAGCGATTTTTAGTCGTCGGCTCTCTTAGACCTCCCAGACTCCCCTTTTATTTATAAACATCAACAATGTTTATAAATAAAACTGTTTTCCTTTTTATCCGACTGTCTCTAAAAGGAGGTTTACTGACCATTTGAAACGATTTGATTGGTTTTAAGGTTTCACTACACCTCAAAATCGGCTGTCCGGTCTGCCGATCCAGGGTAGTCCTGTAACATCACACCGTGCGTGGTGCTACAATTTATCCAACTCTTCTGTTCGGACATCAGGCTTTAACCACAGGCAGGCTGATCTTACCAATTCGTCTTTAGACTACACTAAACTAACACTGGAATGTTCGTTTATCGAATTTATTTTGTTGGTGTGCAAAACAAATTGCAATCTTTGATTCAACATTAAACTAGATTGCAATTAAAAATTATGCACACACTGCAAACAGTGTGTGCATAATATTGATCATTACATATTACTATAAATCTAATAATTAATTATAGTGAATATTTTTTGTATCTCTATTATTTGGGCTAAAGCGAAACGACAGAAAAGTATTGTATTTTTTAGTACTGAATAATATTATATGACCTTACAAAAATATTACCATTTCCGAAATAACTGCAAATAATTGTACAACGGTAATTAAACTTTCTAAACAATTCTTCAAAACATTCCCAAAGAAAGTTACCCCTAACAATGAGTTTCATTATTTGCGAACCCTTGCAATTAACAAAGACATTTGTTGCCGAACTCGTAACCCATGTTTGCCAATAGTTGGGTTATGCACTTACTACTCATAACAAAACAATTAAAACGCTTTACATTGCTTGCTTTCATTTTTTCGTATTAGAACTAAAAACACACTAGTGACTAGATCGACGTCTGAAGGTTACCGAGGCCTAGTGATTGTGCTTGTGAATTGTACGCTTTTAAAGTGATATTCATATAGCTATTGTACTTTTCCTCTCTTACTGTGCTTTGTTTAGTTCTCTTGCACCGCTGTCATTTGATTTTTTTATCATCTTTTCATAACCTTAATCTCGTTCAAAACCCTAACACTTCTTCCTGAGCAGTACACCTATTAAATTATCTACCATTGTCTCAATCTCAATCGCTGCACGTCTTCCAAAAGACATGAAAAGAACACTTTTCTTTTATCCTAATGTAATCTGCTAATCTTACTTGATATTATTAGTTCTAATAATATTTTATGTGCACTACCCATAGTTTTTTTTAGTGTATTTTGATATTGTTCTCCTCAGGAAGAGTTCTGCCTGTGTTGCATTTTGCACATCTGTGTTGTATCTATCTATGTATCTAAAGAAGCAATGTACATTATATTTTGACTTGTAATTGTTGTAGAATGGCTTTTAACCGCCTCTTTGTCGGCGTCATTCAACCCGTCAATTTATTCTTACGAAGGACGAATAATAATTTGTTGAGGTCTAAAAAAGTTTATGGCCCATGAACGGCACACGGCGAAACTCAGCAAAACTGTAAACAAAACGTTTTATTGCAGTTGGGTGGTTTAACAATATGGTTTGTAAAACTATAGTTTTCAACCATAAAGTAACTGTTAAAAGATGGATCATATTATTTTACAAATATACGTTTTGTAATTTAGATACTTGCAATAAGCAAATTTATAAATAAGAAAGGTTCCGTCAGAAGTCTTGGAAGGGGCAAGAATTAAATAATCCTTTATTGAGAAACAGATCAAATTTAAAAAGTACATTAACTATAAAGTATTTTCTTAAATTATCGCATTAGAGATAGTCCCAAGGAGACTGGCAACATTTCCCCTTTGTATAGCTAGGCTAATACGTTGGCAGAAATAATTGCCAGCCTTTCTGTCTCTAGACTTCTCCTTCAGCCGCTTGGACAACTCCTTGGCCAGGCGCTTAGCTGAAGGTCCCCAAGCGCCAAGACTCCAAACGGCGCCAATTCGTAACCAGTACCGAGGTCGGCCTATTTAAGCAAACTCAAGTGGCAATGGGCAAGGCACATTAGTAGCTAGTAGAACAGAAGACCGAAATGTTCTTGAAAGGAGACCACGTACAGCGTAAGATGTCTACTATTGACTTGCTAAGAGAGGCAGGAAAGCGCTTCCTGCAAGCCACTGTGAAGCAGTGAGCTACTAATGGCTGACATGATGTTTATGTAATATTATTATAGCTCCATGTTAAATAAAAACCAGCGCAAACTGCAAGTGAATTATGGAATTTTAAATGTATCCCAAAACGGTTACGGTAGCCATAAATTCAAGCCGAGGCGTGACGAAACTAATTTGTAAGTTCTATTCATAAATCCTTCTACGAAATGCCGAGTTTACACATTGTTTAATATTGACGACTACCACTTTTCTGGCCACCGTGACGAATCCACACTCACGCATTTCTTTTACATAGAAATGTTTTAAAATATCTCATAATAAGCGTAGCCCTTCTACAAATTACAAAAGGATTTCTTAAACAACAAAATAAGTATTCTATTTGAGTCGGTGTCTACAATTCTATGAAAACATAGATGTATGTGTATAGTAGGTTAGCTTTTTTATTTGTAATTACAAAGTATTTACTCGTTAAATATTACTTAATACTAATTCATTTAATCTTAACAAACTTTTTACACATCGCCCACACAGAACAAACTATTCTTTATTCTGAGACATCACCTATAACAACGTATAATATTTTACCTTTTAATATAAATATTGATCCTTTTAACTAAGATACATTTACCTAATGCAAATGTTGAAATTCAAGAAATATAAATGAAATAGTTAAAAGTGTTTAATATCTATCAATATACGTATATATCGTACAGTGTACGAAATATATTCAATTTGAAAAACAAAACAAACAAAGTACATATGTTTCTCTTACTTGAAACGCTATGTATAGGTACAGCCAATAATGTGATAGAACCTACACTCAAGTCATACAAATTAAAATTAAACAATTTTAAAAACTGTTTTGTACTAAAGTAAGAGAGAAAGGAAACTCGAAATTTTCGATTTGAATTCTTATTTAAACAATTGAATGCTCCCATTAAGGTTTAAAATAACACAATACAGCATGGGATGAAATGAAAAGAGAAAAAAAAAACTGGTTCACTTTTTAGGAAATGTTTGCTCTATTTTAAAACCCATAAAATAGTGCCTAGAGTTTTTTGTAAGTTTGCGGTACATTTTACTGTTTTTAAGGAATAATGGTTTGTATGTCATAAAAATTGCTCCATTTTTACATTGTTCATGTGACCGTTAATTGTAACAGTTCATTTCCTGGTAATTTTTAAAATGTAACGGCCACACGTTTTTTATTAGAAAAACATTTTGTTTGAGACCACAATTTACTGTTAACGAGTCTTTGAACATGTTTCTGATGTCAATTTTTTTATGGCACCGTGTCTTAGGAACAACGAAAGCTTACAAAAAGTTACAGACGCTTGTCTTTTTATCAGCTTTCAGAGTCGTAGGCAAACGTCTAGCCAGTTTACACCAGTTCCCCTTTTCGAAACACTTCCCTTGGCAGCGGTTTTAATCACAGGGTTCATATCGAAATGAAATATGAATAATTTATTAGTATGGGCATGCACTTTTAGCGTCAGATTTTACCATAGCCTGGGAAATGCGTATGATGAGAAGAAGACTACAAAAATCTCATCAACTGCTATTCATTTAGCCGGAATAGTGACGGCGACTGGGGCACTCTTGGACCTCTTCTTGCTTACCAGACAAGACGAGGTCAGATGTTACAATAAAAAAATACCCCTTCCGTTAAGCGAATGACACCCGGGATCAATCCCCTATCGCATGACCGATGTGTGCGTGATTTTCCTATCCAATTTCAATGACTAATTTATACAAAACAATAATTGTTTTATGAATTATTGAAATAAGTTGTCTTACTTTTACATTACCGCAATTACCTAACAATAGAAAATTTGCAATATTTATTCGTGTTTTTTGAGGTCATAATTAATAAACGTCTATATAAATCCCATGCTAGCAAATTAACATTTAATTGTTTAATTCATCTTAAAACTGTGGTCGTGCTTTAAGCAATTGTAATGTCTCATCACTATGTAAGTACATTTAGCGTTTTGGTAGCTACTAAATTATCATAGAAACTGGGCAAATAAAGAACTTATAGTATTTTCTTAGATTTTGCGCGAACATTCATTAATGAATTAAACAAATTTTATGCGGCTTACTGCAATAGTAAGCCGCACAAAATTTGTTTAATTCATTAAAGAACTTATATCAAAGACACCTCGTATTGCATAAAAGATACACAAGGTGGTTTGAAACCGCCTATTTAAAACTTTCCTTTTTAAAATTACCATGTTAAGGTGTCTGCAACTAAGTCGCGTTACGGGATCAGCTTGAATGTTGCCGTAAGTTGAGGGGAATAGCGCGACCAAGAAGAGGGCTACTACGTCCAGTAGTAAATGACTAAGTGCTAATGATGATGATGATATTACAACAGACAGTAATATCATCATCTCTGTAACAGAGACAGACATTTTCATTTCAACAGAAGTTTATAATTTTTACGATATATCTAGAATATATTTTTTTAGAATATATTCGTGTCGTGTGATTTATTAGTCCCTAGTTTCCCTAACATTTTTACAATTTTACAAATTTACAATTCTCTTCATTATGAGCAACCCAGCTGTCTTGACAATGTTTCCGATTTGGTCGGAGAGCACCCTCCTGGGTCTCCTTCGATTAACGCATCCATCCACATTATATTTATCAACTTTTGTCGAACTACTAAATAATTATTAATAAACACCTTTTCCAGAAAATTCTCATATTAATGCTATTAATATCAACAACGATCTGTCAGAATATTCAAAATGCAGCGGATTCGACAACCAAAGCCGGCGACGTGGACCTCGCTGACAGGAGAGCTATCTTAATAATGCTGTCACAATTGACTGGAATGCAACAGATAACTGACTTTGGTAGTGGTACACCCGTACCAGTAGCTGGCATACATTAAATATCAATCAATCAATCAAATTGGTTTTTTTTCATTGTGACATGACATCCGACCTCGACCCGCCTGATGATAAGCATGAGGAGGTCCAAGAGTGACGACGACTGAAAAAACCGAGTCAGTTTCCGGCTACCTCAGCCGCCGTCATAAGGCCGGCCTAAGGTGCTTCTTCACGCATCGCTTGAAGGATCCAAAATCATAGGATGGAAAGAAGACATGGGCTAGCAAAACATTCCACTTGTCAATTGTAACGCCTTTTTCCCACAGGGATAGACAGAGACAATGGAGCGCCACTTGCCACGATCCTGACACAACTCCCTCGCTTGCTTTACATGTATATATATATCTGATAATAAATGCTTTTTGTTTTTGTTTTTTATTAATTTAATAATTGTAGTGACAAGGATTAACAAAGGAATGCTTCCATGGTTTTGGCACATGGAAAGAATGAGTAAAAGTAAAAAGGAGTAAAAGACGAAAGGAATTTTTAAATCTGATGTGGATGGATGCGTTAAACGAGACAGACACAGGAGGGTTTTTTCCGACCATCCTGAAGAAAGCTGGGTTGCCTAGTGTCCATAATAGTAGAGCTTATATGAAAAGAATTGTGGATGTGAGGGAAGCGAGGGCGTTGTGTTAAGATCGTATAAAGTGGCGCGAAAAGGCATAACAATTTGATTGAGTAAGTAATGAAATAAGTATAGACAAAGCACAGAATCCAGAATAGTCCTATCATCATCATCATCATTGGAATTCTCGTGAACTTCCCCTTGCTCATAAGCAGAGTCACAATAAAATATCTGATAACCATTGTCTGGTCAATCGACAAACTATGAAAACTAAGCTTTATTTTAACTCATTTAATTAGTAGGTAAGTAATCAAAATTAAAAGCTAAATCGGGCGAATATTTCATAGCCACTTAACTGACTTAAAGATAACAAGTAACTGGCTAATAAATATTTTGTTTATTAATTAAATAAAAAAAAACTGTAAGTCTCCTCAATAAAATATTTGGCTTTTTAAAATTATTATAGCATGACAGCCCCGTCCGATGTTAGGCTAGAGTGCAGTCTGTTATCAAGGGCGACTGCTAATTCAGGTAAATAACCGGCAACTTACAAGCTAATCATAAAACGCGACTAAGTTACTTCAAGCTCACTTGTAAATCGTGGTACTAACTCTGCCTACAACTAGACCCGGAGCAAATATTAGCCTTTTTTTCTTATTGTTGTACAAAAAAAAAACAAATATAAAATTTGAGTAGCAGAAACCTTTTTAAGGTTCTATTTACCGCACTGTTTGCTGATAAACCCTACCTGAGATGACATAACAATAAAATTTACCGCGTGTACGTGCTATGAAGAACATAGTTCGCTCGCGGCATATCTTTGAAATGAATAGAGGAGCATATTTATGGCTGGTGTCAATACGTTTAGGTGTGCCGAGTGATGTCAGTGGCGACGGCATCATTTGAATAATAATAATGCATGACACGCGAAAGGACGCGCAGCCTCTCGTCTTATAAGAGTAACCATGTTTGACAGTATTTTTAGGACAATCTATCAATCAATCAAATTGTCACACCTTTTTCCCATTGAAGGCGGAGGCAGATATCTACAGGGATAGGCATAGATAATGGAGCGCCACTTGCCACGACCCTGACACAACTCCCTCGCTTCCTTCACATCCACAATTCTTTTCATACAAACTCTATGGTTATGGGCACCAGGCAACCTAGCTTTCTTGAGGATGTCTCCAATTTTGGTCGGCTAACACCTGCCTCGTTTAACGCATCCATTCACATGAGATTTATAAATTCTTTTCGTCAATCTACTTTCACTCGTCCTTTCCATGTGCCCAAACCATCGAAGCATTCCTTTATCAATCCTTGTCACTACATCCTCTTTTAAACCACATCTATCGCGCACTGTGCTTTTTCTTATTCTATCCGCTATCGTCACTCCACATACACTCCTTAACGACCGCATTTCTACAGCGTTAATTCTACTCCAATAAGTAATAAATAATAACAGTAATCAGTAAGTTTTAAAAACGCAATTTATGGTCACCTAGTATCAATCGTGCAGTAGGCGCGTGGCCCACAGCGTTCGTAGCTATTGGGCTATTCTGCCATACGCTACGCACTTCAGTCGCGCGACAGGCGGCACGCAAGGCGCACGCGTATTTGGCACTGCGGTAATCTAAACTTCGCGTAATGAAGTGAGAGAGTGACGTGAAATTGTGAACTTTATTATTGAAAATGGTGACTGGTATTGCAAGCGGTGCATCGGTTCAATCCCCAAATCCTGTGAACACGATGCAGCCTCCAGGAGTTCAGGAGAAGAAGGCTGATAACAGAAGAGTGAGTACTGAAAAATATAGTTTTTTTGTTAATTTGTATTTTTATACAGGTAATTATTGGCATAATTAAAGCAAGTTGATTTTATCCCGTGTTTAAAACAGTTTAAAATAAAACATTATTTTATATTAAGTTCTTAAACAGAGTTTAAACAATTTTTAGAGTAAAACAGGGTTTTAAATAACTATTAAATTTTTAGTACTCAATATAGTTCGAAATAAATGAATAGGTTGGATCTATAGTGTATTTGTTGTAGTGTAGATAAAAAAACTTTATTATGCTTTTTAAATACCCAAAACATATTTAAATTAGGTACGTGCTTTCTATTTTCGCCACAAGTTTTTGTATTGAAATGAAGTGAGTTATTTCCTTAATATGAATATGAAATATGAATACCCAAGGTATATGAAATTGTTGACTAAATTACTAAAAGGAAAAAAAAACAATAAAAAACTAAAATAAATCATTAATCACCTGTTTAACAAATTGTTAACTGCTTTTTTGTTTTTTAGTTTAGAAATAATAAAAAATACAACCCTGGTATAAGCTACATTGAAAATATATTTCGTAACCTTTTAATGCCTTTTTAAATTTATACAAAACACGCATAAATAATTTATTTTCAATTAAAATTAGATTAAGGAATAAGTTAACCCATTTTTACAATAAACGAAATAAAATTAATCTACTCTTATTGGGATAGACAGAGACGATGTACTACTTATTACTTTCAATGAAAAATATTCTTGTTTTTGTTTTTAAATCGTGTCATTGAATGACATATGAGGCCAGTAAAAGGCATTGTGTGGGGCGGTCCACGACCACACACTTAACACCCGCGCTCGCTCACGCCCTTTTTAGCAGTAGCCCGCAAATTCTGCAAATAATCACCTCACGAGTGAACACATCGTGACACCACCTCGCATCTAATTTTAAAAGTATACTTTAAAACCTATATGCACACTGATGTACTATGAAGGATTTATTCGTGTGTACAGGCGCCTCTGCACACGAATAAACGTGTAGTTTAAATATTCTGTTCACTATTGTTTTGTCTTATAAATACAACGATATGAAAAGTATTTCATGTGACCAATTTTACTGAATTAAGGCTAGACTGGCGTGGCGCATGACCATGCCAACTAGGCTGACCATAGTGGATGTGACTGCTACTTACAGTTATTTAACTATGCTAGCAGTCACTATAATTCATGAACCGCATTCCAGCTGCTGTTATATGTCGAAGCACAATAAAAAAACTTTACTTGTGTATTTGCTTGCTATATAACAGAAAATACGCGTGATTTTTTTTAATCTTTGAAATTCGTATAATTAAATAAATAGGTAATCGGTGAAATTGGGCTATAATAAAGGACGCAATTTTTAAATATATTCAATACAAATTATAGCCTATTTTAACAGATCTACCTAACAGGAATCAACAACTCACACATTCTTTTATATAATTTATATTTCATGAATAGGCATAAATGTCCCTGACAGTACAAATGGATGATAATGATAAGAAACATAGTTGACTGCATATTCATAAGTCACGAGTAGGCTCTAAACCATGTCACGGTTAGAGATTTTATCATTTAAATTGTCTTCTTCTTTAAGAGAATGTTACACACTTAAGGTGTCATCGCTCTGCAATGTATTTGCATAGATTTCGGACTATAAGACGTCCGTGGTCTAGTGATAGTGAAATGTTTTGCAAACTAAGTCCCTGGTTCAAAATATACTTGCTGGTATCAATGTATCTTTGGTGTAATATACTTCGGATTATTATGTAACCAGTTTAGTATAGAAAATAAAAATTAAGTAGTATAATATTTGCTGTATTGTACATTTTAAAATATCGGATGTAATCAAAAGGTTTTGTAGCTTAGAGTATATTTATAGGAATAATGTATACTAAAAGTTTTGTGGCCTAATTTCGCTAATTTGTTAATGTTGTGCACAACTATTCTTGTCATAAAAACTGCTAAACTGCATCAAATGACTTCTATGCCTGTGTTGAAAACGGATACAACAGGAACAATATTTAACAATTCTTATATGATAATTTAAGTTATAAAAATTTATATCTGTTTTTAATAAATCAAATCGATCAAGAGTAATCATAACAGTAATTAAATCATGCTTGATGACCTAACAATTGTTAGAAGCCCAAACAATAATAAAAACATCTTGCAATAAATTATTTACTAATAAACATGTCTAACATATTTATTATACGAATATAAAAAATGCCATTTGTCTGAATCACGTGATCGCTATCGCGCCGGAGGATCACAAAGGCGTCACTAGACCTCCCACGTGAGTCAGCAATTGTCGGCGGAAAAAGACGTCAACAATTACAAATAAAAATCAATAACTTTATTACAAATATATTCGAAAGATATCTCGTGATCATTGCTGATGTAATCGACGTTTTAGCTACGCTTATTAAAACGTGTTTTTAAACACGTCCATCCTTATTAAAAACTTTGATGTTAATTATCTAATGGATACGTTAAAACAGGCAGATCCAGGAGGGTTACAGTCAAGAAAGCTGGGTTGCCTAGTGCCCATAACTGTAGAGATTATATGAAGAGAATTGTGGATGTGAGGGAAGCGAGGGAGTTGTGTTAGCGTGGCAAGTCCCGCTCCATTATTATGTGTACTTTGGTTGTCATGTTTCTATGATGCAAACAGTTTAGTAGCATAGTATAGAAAAGTAAACAAAAACCAAATAAAAAAATGTACTGAGTAGTTTAAAAGTGTAACAACAGTGCCGAAAAATCTGCTTAATAACGCGTAAGATCTGTTTTAAACTATTCTAATTGTTAATTTAACTCGCGTAAGTTTAAAACAATTAATAAATAATGAATAAATAGAAAAACGACTTTATTTAAATTTAGTTTTAGCTCCTACAGTACAATGGAGCGATGTAACCGTGTAGGCGCGCCACAGTCGCCGAGGTTGGCGCAGCGTGGGTAGGCAATGCATACGCCTAATTACCGTGGGAACACCACATCGAAATCACACCAAACTGATGTAAAGCCTTCGTGATTTTCAAAACAATAGTGTGCTTTTAATATACCTTAATTAGAGTTTTAAACTATTTTAATAGCCGTGACTTTATATTTCATGGCAGTTGCGCCATAGTCTCCAGATTATTTTTTATTCTGGTGATTAATATAATAAAAAAAATGCTAAAAAATAGTGGGTACCTACTTAAACTACAAGTCTCTTTTAGGAAGACTTTTGAATATCGAAAGTAAAAGTGAAGCGTAGTTACGCCCTTATTGTTCTAACCTTCAAGCGAAGCGTGATAAAGGACCTCTGGCTGGCATACAAATTGTCGCGCCTTTTTCTCACAGGATTAGGCAGAGAAATTAGAGCCACGATCCTGGCACAACTCTCTCGCTTTCCTCACTTACACAATTCTCTTCATATACGCTGTACGGTTATGGACCCAGCTTTCTTAAGGATGTCTCCGATTTGGTCGGAGAACACCTTCCTGGGTCTGCCTTAATTAACGCATCCATCTACATAATCAGATTTATAAATTACTTTGTCAATCTACTTTCACTTATGCTTTCCATGCGCCCAAACCATCAAAGCTTTATAGCAATAAAGACTTTAATAATTATTAATGCTATTTATATTTCTAAACTCTGAAAGGCGATTGTTTCTATTCTTGTTCTGGAAGATTATTATCACAAGCGGATGCTTTGTTTCTATTACGGCTACATTGACCTATGTTCCTATGAATACTTAGCATTTACAATAAGACTGAATGATTTACAATGGCCTGCGTACTCGGATATTTAAAGATCTTGAACGTCGGCTCAATTTGTAATGCCGCTAAATGGAATGGAAGAGAATTTTTGTAAGGAAATTGTACATAGTATAATGAGTTTTATTCCAATCGTGTAAGGTATAAAAACGAGACACTAATAATGTATGACTTAGCACAAAATTATACCTTTGTGTATATTCAAATTTTTAGACTTTAGTTGGTAATTTAGTTACGTAAAAGATATTCGATATCTCACAAGTACTGAGGCAATAGTAAAATACTAGTAAAACTATTTTGTCAGTCGTCGGCGCTTGGAACTCCCCTTTCATACCTCCAGACATCGATGTCAGATGTCGCGTCAAAATAAAAAAAATTATAAACATTTATCTAGTTATAGCATTCAAATCTCAAAAAGTAAAAAAAGATCTTATAATAAAATATTTTTAGAAGTTCAAGTTTTTTATTGTGTCTCGACATCTAACCTCCAAAGGTTTTTTGGCTGGAAGAGGACGCTCTTTAGTGATAAAGCCTCCAATTGTCCATCATTATATTTTTTGTGGTCCTTCTATGCCCTTTTTTGTGCAATTAATAAGTTTGTCATTCTGTTAATGTAAAAACAAATTATAATATCTTGGCTCGTGATACTTTAATAGGTTATAGTAATTGACTTAAATTAGTAATTTGATTGATTGTTTAGGTTATCACTTAAACAATAAACGTGTGCCACTCATCATGAATATTTTTTATTATTATTAGATAAGAATAGAATAGAAAAGGTTTTTTCTCGATCGGACGCATTCTTTCAAAATCAGTAGGTCGCAGTACCCGTAACCATAGAGCATTTATGTATGATGATAATTCTGTCAGGAGCGTGGAAAGTGCGCTTCGTTGTCTCTCCCTTTCTATGTGTGAATTAAAACGTGACAAATTGATTAATAAATATAGAGACTTATAAAACAAATCAACACGCGATATTAAGCCAAATTTTATGCGGCTTAATATCGCGTTTTTATTTGTTTTTGATTTTACATGTTTTATTATTCCGACGTCAAAACCAAAATAAACGCAATATTAAGCCGCATAAAATTTGTTTAATTCATTAATTAATGTTCGCGCAAAGTCTAAGAAAATCAACACTAACTGACATTTCTCTCACATTATAAAACACTAAGGCATAACCTCAAACCAAAGAAACAAATTTACATATATATTTATCTGTTCTGTGGGCATAACATTGTACCTAAGTGGCATACACATAGAGAGGCGTAACTACTCGTGGGCTTGGTTCCGGTCACGAACTATCTATCATCGAGATAAGATCGATATTGAAGCAATAGTGATAGTACAATAGCGTGAGATTACTAATGCCCATGTTTGTTAGTCGCGTGCAAAACCACCCACGAGCTCACTCCTACTAACTGACACGTGGAATATAGACGTTAGTTGGATAACCCAATCTTAAATATTTAATTTTTATACTAACCTATCAAACGTGTATCATAGAAACAGGACTTTGATATATGTATCAAAGTACCAAAAATAGATTAGTATCATAGAATAACAGTAGAGCTTGTATGAAGAGAATTGTGGATGTGAGGGAAGCGAGGAAGTGGCGCTCTATTGCTCTGTTGCGAATTACGGCATGATTAATGATAATGATTAGATTATTTTCAAGTGTACTTGCATAATCTCAGTGATATCCCCCCTCAGCACAAAATAAGATAACTCCAACATACAAGACACTTCACACGTAGACTCTTCAGAAACTTATGTTTTATTTGTAGGAACATAATTCATTTTGAGCTATTTTTGTAACGATGACAAAATATATAAATGGTAGTTTCGATACTTTTGATAAAAATTTTGCTTTTAATTGCTGCGCAATTAAGTTATTTGGAAAATAAGATAAGAATTTTGTATCGTCTCTCAATCACGAAGACACGCCAAAATAACAGTTCTGCTTTGAAGTGTCATAATTATAGTTTAATTATTTTGCACACCTAAAAGGATATATTCCAATTACATTGTAATCTTCGTACATTAAACTATTTTAAAATGTATATGCTACTATTAATACAATTTAGCCCAAGTCCCTATACAAAATGAATAATGTCCTTTATCTTGTCTGATTTATCTTTATAGCTGCATGTTGGTATGAGCGCGTGCCGGAAGCTTGGTCCGCTCCCACGCGTTGGCACGCGACGCCCTCGCCAGCAGACGACCGCGCCCGCCCCACGCGACTGCCAAACGCTATACATACACCACGTTTGGCGCATCATCACCAAACTATTGCGCGCCAATTCCACACACCGTAATAAAACCAACTATACGGACTATACCAACGGCTTATGATAAAATTGAGCGCTAGGCATTGGTACCCAGTCTGCCGATACGGTCTGTATACCACTTAAAAGTATTGTATACAGACCGTGAAGTGACTTAGTCTTAGTTCAGAAAGTTGCCAGTTCCGACTAGGCCGGCATAGTAAATGTGACAGTAACATTCATTCATGGACCACACTTCAGCTTAACATCAAGCTGGCTGCTGTCATATATCGAGTCACAATAAAAAAAGTGACTTAGTTGCGTTTCAGAATAAGCTTGAAAGTTGCCGGTTCCAACTGGGCCGACATATTGGATGCCACTGCTACTTGAAGTTATTTAACTGTTTTTCTGTATTGGTATGTGGTTCCTCCATTCAAGGACTGCACTTCAGCCTAATATCAGGAGGTGCTGTACCAAATCGAGCCAAAATAAATAAAAATAAGTTAGGCATTATTTTGTTTAACCCTTTACGGCGCAAGTCTTTTTTTAATTTTAATTTTATTTAGAAATGGTTGAGAAAAGGTAATATATTATGGGAAAAATAATAAAAAAAATTATATGTGAGAAAAAGTATTTATTTTTCAAAAAAAACATGATGACGCAGAAGTGCATCATGGTGTCAAACAAAGTAAAAATTTACAAAGTGTGAAAAGATTGTATAATAGTTATCAAAAACAGCCTATAGTTTTGATTAGTAGGTATCTCTCTTGCAAGTCGGATCTGGGCATAACCGTATTTATCTGACCAGTAAATCTGCACATTGGGCATCTGAATTATGGACATAAAATAAATAATTCCTATGAACTGTCTTATTTCCTGGGTAGTAACATTTATGAGTTTACTGGCATCTTTTTGCACACTGTACAGGTTTGTTTTCTCTTTTATAAGATAAATAATGTCGTCAGTGAATAAATAAGAAAATACTTGATAAGGTGTCTGTAATTCTAGTATCTCACTTAGAAGGTCCCCGGAACCTCAACTGGTCTTCGTTTAGCTCTAAGGTTTTAGTTTTCCATATGGTATTCGTCTTAGAAACACGTGTGCTGCATGAAGGAGTTACGACACTGGTACTAGGACTGGAACAATAGGTGGTGACTCTGATGGATTAACTGTATTGCTGGTATTGGTCTCAGAGTTTGGTGGCAAAAGGTTGTTGTCCTGACCTTCTGGGTTTGCTTCTGGTTCCTATCTGAATCATTATCTAAATCCTGATCATTTAGTTCTAATATGTACGATGGATCAGCTACATCATCGTCGTCTGAGAAGTCTAAGCCATCCTAGTCTAAGTCTAACCACTATCTTCCCAATGGCCTAAAATATTTTCCAATTGCTCAGTCGTCATATGTCGCCTAGAATATAAACGTAGTCCCAAGCCTGGAGCTCATATTGAGCCTGGGAGAAAAAAAAACCACGTCAGAAACACAGCAATAAAACATAAAACTATAGCGCAATGATGCATTACTGCATCATTATAAAAGTGCAACTTATCTCTGTAAATATAATATAAGTCATAATAATTACTATAAATTAATGAAAATCAATATTTTACCGTTACTCCACAGCAATTTCAAGACAATGTTTTCAGTATTACTAATTTAAAAAAAAAATAATTTCGCGCGCAAACTGCACAACCAGGTTGTAACGAGTTTCTTAGTTCGAGTAGTAATAAAGTAAAAGTAACGCCATTTAGCACAAATATGGGTAACTAGTTCGATAGAGAGCTTTGTTGTAAATATGCATTGCTGCGTTATAGGGTGTTTATTCGTTTGTCTGAAGTACTATGAGAGTTCGAATAGTATGATGCAGAACTGCAACACAGCGCCGTAAAGGGTTAAGGCGACCGTGGTTAGGTTAGGTTAGCCCCGGTTCTAAACCACTTGCAATATATTTATTTATAATGATAAATGTACTTTAAACCCACAGTTTCTATTATTATACTAGCACTTTAAGTAGCTTAGTATAGACATAATATTTTCTTAGATTTTGCTCGAACTTTTATTATCCCGACGTTTCAAGAGCTTTGCAGCCACCGTGGTCACGGATACGTCGGAATAATAAAATAAAATTGTAAAATCAAAACCAAAATAAACGCGATAGTAAACTGCATAAAATTTATTTAATTCATTAGTATAGACATGTAAAAAAAGTCAACTTTAGCGAACCAAAAATAGCAATAAGTGAAATCCGTTATTAAAAAAATAATAGAGTGATATGCTAAGTATAAATTGATAATAATATTAGTAGATAGGTTCCGATAATTAATTATAGTTATCATGTTAATTAAGAAAGTCCGTGACGACACTGGACTGCCACCTGTCACGGACGTGATGCACTTCGTCTCGATAACATCAAACTAACATGAAGTTTAATTAGATATGCGACAACAAATCAATCATTTTTAATATCATTTCATTATCTTCTAAACCGGATTATTGAAAACGTAGCTAGTTTGGGAAACTCCAACTTTTTGACGTCATTTATACTTTCCATAATTGCTTTTTTGCGATGACTCCTACAAAATTATGCGTTTTTATTATTTCTTATAATAATATATTTTTGTTGCTGACATGTGACAGCACCCCGCCTGATTAAAATGGAGTGCGGTCTTTAAATAGAGTTGACTGCTACTACAGGTAAAAAAAATAAAAGTATCAGTCACATCCACTATACCGGCCTAGCTGGAATCAGCAACTTACAAGCTGATTTCGAAACGCGATGCAGTCACTTCACTTGTGAGTCTATCTCTACTATCCTGGATGCCAGTCCGTCACAATCATTTTTTATTAGCAAAAAACTAAATTAATTATAAATCTAATTATCAATCAATCAATCAAATTGTCACGCCTCTTCCACGGGGATAGGCAGAGACAACGGAGCGTCACTTGCCACGATCCTGACACAACTCCCTCGCTTCCTTCACATCCACAATTCTCCTCATACAAGCTCTACGGTTATGAAAATCTAATTATGAAATATTACAAATAAAACCTATGGAACAAATATTTGCTCCGACCGGAAATAGAACCCGGTACTTACGCTTAACAGCGCACCAGACTAACCAATACGCCACGCAAGTCATCAAATTGAATAATAATCGATTAAATAATTAATATGATTAAACTCGATGACGATGTACTTATTTAATAGTTTCCAAATGGTCTCGCAAAGTGGGCCAGCGCATTCACGTAATCATTTCTCGTAGACACGCGCGGGGGCGACTGCTCATTAATTCCTATATGCAAACCCGCGTTCACATGCTCCCCGAACAATGGCAAACAGCAGACACGAACATGTAGATAGTGTTTGTTTGTTTTTATTTGTAGTCGCCCGGGTGCGGCGTCGGTGTCGCTTTTTCTTCAAAAATCAATTTAAGGCGACCGCGGTGTAGTGGAAACCATTGCACTTGCCAGTACCAATGTATCTTTGATATACGTAATTTGGTTGTCCTGTTTCTATGATACAAGCTACTAAAGCTTAGCATAGAAATGTAAGTAATATTATAATAAAATTTATCAAAGCATGTTCGGCAAACAGTTTGTGATGTTTACAAATGCTATGTAGTATATGAAGTATATGTACGATTTCTGTGACTTTTGATCATCTGCCATGTTTGCTTATCCGGAATATACTAGCACGTTCGTTAAGCTCGAAGATGCCTGTTTGTGTCGGGTGATTGTGGTCAATGTAAGGCGACCATGGTTTAGTGGCAGTGCAATGGTTACGCAAACCGAGAGCACGAGTTCGAAACCACCCACCGATATTAATGTATCTTTGATATATGTACTTTGGTTGTCCTGTTTCTATGATGCAGGCACTTTAGTAGCTTAGTATAGAAATGTAAATGAAATAAAAAATAAGATAAAAGTTTGGGACTTTGTTCTGCTTGGTGTTTGCCGCGAACACCAAACATGTAGAGGTGGCTTAAACTATTATGAGCTATGTATAGAGATGTAGTGCTGGGCGCGCGCCAGGCGGGAAAATAGACATCGTCTGTGCGCCCCGGGAAAACGACCGCCCGGAAAATGATTGGACGTGACACGGTCTCACCAACCATTTTGCCGATTCAATTTGTCTAGACATTGGATTTCTTTCTGTTGTTTAAAATAAATACTAGCTCAAGAGATACTATATTGCAAATAATTTAAACTTAAGAAATAGAAGGAGCCCTAAAATAGCTACAAACCGTTTATTCTATTTTCAATTATGGCATTAAAAAACTTCAAAAAGGATGACGGAACAATTATGCCGCTACTCTTACTACCACGTGACTTTTAATTAAGCAGTATTAAAAGTCAACCACAATTACAAGTGGTTGTATTTGCAAAAAAAGTAGTGCTAACCTTTGAAATAAAGGAATTAAAGTACAAGTAGTTGTCTCTTTCAGTCACACCTGGTATAAACATAATATAAATGAGACAAATAATAATGAATTAGTTCTTATTATAACACAGATTCCATTCTTTTTAAATTCTTTGCTATATTGTGTGTTTTATTTTAATTAGAAATGTCATCACTAATATTTATGACGAGTTACTAAGGACCGGAGCAAATATGGTATGACAAATTACTAAGAATTTTTGTTTAGTGGCTCTGCATGTAACAGCATTTTTGATGGAGTGTGGTCCATGGTAGGAGGCAAATGTTAGTAGTAGATAACTGAAAATAGCACCTGCATCCACTATGTCAGCTCAGTTAGATTTTTCAGGCCGGCATAGTGTCGGCGACTAAGACAATCGTGAACATAACTAAAACTAATTAGCTGCTTTTTTTATTGAGACGCAAAATTTGACCTTGACTTGCCTGATGGTATGCAAGGCATGGTTCAAGAGCACTTCTTTAGTTGTCGCGACGACTGAATAAACCATTTCATTATACGGTTGTTTCAGTCGCCGTCACTACGCCGGCCGGCACCTTTTATGTTTCGTTTAAAGGATCCAGGTTATAGAATGGGGAAAACACATGGGCTGGTAAAGCATCCCACTTGTCGATTGTTTTATGAAAGAACTATACGCCTTTTACAAGTACGACTGCGGATCCGGTCGACAGAATGCGGATGCTTTTCCCGACCTTACTTACCGCCGGGGACTATCAAGTTGTTTAATATATTTTTATTAATATTTTTTTATTATACATTTCTATACTAAGCTACTAAAGAGCTTGTGTCATAGAAACAGGACAACCAAAGTTCATATATCAAAGATACATTGGTACCGGTAGGTGGTTTCGAACCCGTGCCACTCGGCTTACGTAGCCATTGCACTGCCACTACACCACGGTCGCCTTAAGTTTATCAAACTTCTTTCCATATGACATAGCCGGTCACGAGTGGTTCATTAATCAATTAAATGGAATGGCAGTTATGTGGTCGCTTATCTATTTAGACATGTAACAGCTGGCATATCGCCACGTGTAGCGCACGGGCACGTGCCGCCCCCGCTCAATGCGTGCCCGATTTGTTGCCGCTCGGATTTCACTATATTTGTGTTATGAATAATAATCTGTTATGCATTCCTAGAGATGGTATAGACCCAGGCAGATAATAATAGCGCTGGCATTGATGCTGCACAGAACCTTGTGATGAAGGACATCATTCATTTAGGGCCAATTAATGCCCAATGATGAAAAAATATATAAATAGTAGTTTCAATACCTGTATTGATAAAACTAATAATAAAATGTAATATGCCACTCTTAATACAATTAAGCCCACGTCCCCATACAAAATTAATAATGTCCTTTAATATACATATTAGTTATTCGCACAACTTTAAAGTCGGACTCACCGCAGTCGTCCAGCGCTCTTCTAATTTTACAGATACCGGCTTCGATTCATTTTTCTATCCAAGTTCCCTTTCAAATTTATACAGTAATTATTAAACAATTAGTCTTTAATCAGTTCAGTAATAAATTCTTGTTAAAATTAAATTAAAAAATGAAACAGCTATATGGTACGGGTTTGCTTATTAAAGACTAGTAGGCCTACAGTTAGTGGTCATTTGTCCAGTCTGCTGAACCGGAATAATCGGCAGACTGGACCACTTCAGACTGTGAAGTGATTTTGTTGCGTGTACGTTTTAGCTTAAAAGTTGCCGATTATAACTAAGCCAGCATAGTGGATATGACTACTAATTGGGGGACCGGACAGGATGTCATAATATATTTATTTAAATCTTTTATTGCACCAAAATAAACTTAAAAATAGGTACATAGGCGAGTTTAATGCCTATTAGGCATTCTCTAACAACTAACCTTTGGGATGATGATATGGATATATCGAGACCCAATAATAAAAAGATTGTTTTATATGTTGTTAATTTATGTGTCTCTATATTCACGTGTTATGTTACCTATTAAGTCTTCATGTTTATTGTTATTGAATATATTTTATCGTTCCATAAAATACATCGGCTGACGATTCAATAACGCGATATTTTATTTTTTATTCCGGATTTACAATTTATTGCTTTGTTTTCCTTCAAATGAGCTCTCTGTGGATAAAGTTTCATGAGGATACCACATTATAGCATCAGATTATCTTTCTTAAATATTTATTACTTTATTGTTTATCAAAGGTAAGTGGTAGGATAAAAAAAGAGACGATTGAAAAATTATTCCTTGTTCTAATCGGCAACATTCTTGCTTGTATGAAAATAATGGGGATGTAAACTGCCTCATGTTAGCTATAGCGGTCGAATCCACTATGCTGGTTTAGTTGGTACAAGCAACTTTTAAGCTGATCCGATATACGCAGTGTCGTCTTTAACCTATTGGGGCCCCTATGTGCTTGACAGAGCACTTTCAATACCTAAAATATCAGTTTTTTCAATACATGAATCGGTTATTGATTTTTTGGTTGGTTGGTGTAGCGAGTATTTATTGTATATACGACTGAGTCTACAAACAAAAGTTATGTAACAAATCTTTACTTCGACCGGGAATCGTACCCGGGACTTTTCGCGTACCAAATGCCTTTAAAAAAATAACCAATAAAAAAACCTTAGCACATACATCGCAAACAAATTGCATGACGTACATACATCACAGCATTGTTAGCGTAAATGATGAGACAAACAGAATAATGGCGGCTTGTCACGTTGGCCTGTCATCTGCGCAAGAGTTGCACGCGTGACAACGAGTCACGGCGCCTGAGCACGGACACAATAGACACAGCCTATCATTCATGACCTTCACCTTGAGAGAGCCGCTAAAAACGACACTTGTCTAGTTTAAAGTTACGACTATGAACATTTAAACAAATTAATAGTCAGCAATCGGTTTTGGTGATTAGTTGATACTTTTGTACAATAATATAACATAATAGACACACAATACGCTATAAATTAGTGTAGAAAAGTGTTAGAAAAGTGAATTTTGTTTCTGCTAACGGTTAATTGATTTAAAAACTTTAAAATAAAATCATTTATTGCGCAAAGGCCTTTCTGATTCTTGCACAACTTTAGACCCTACAATGATTTCGGAATGACAAAATTGAATCACAAAAAAAACACTATAGATTATTTTTATAATTTCTGACTTCGACAACTAGTGTAAATCAAAAAGTACCGGTCAGTCGTCATTACTATGCCGGCCAAAAACATGTATAATTCCAAAATACTATTCCGAATTTTTATTTACTAATAAAAGTATCTAGTTGAAGCATCCGTTTAGAATACTATCCACATCTGTACCCGACCCTGTTTATCTTGGGCATGGTCGATTATAGATCTCTTGAGGTTAGACGTGCTGTATGCCTAGTTAAATATATCTATAGACTAGTTCGCGGGCAGATAAGCAATCCTTCTCTTTTGGCACAAATTTCGCTCTGGGTACCACCAGTTCAAAAATATATGTTGCGACCGCGACAGCAACCGCTGTTCGCGATTCCTAAGCTGCGTACAAAGGTACTTTCCACTTCACCTTTGTACCATGCTCTTGCACTTTTAAATGACATACTGACTCATGACCAATCTATTGATGTGTTCTCCTACTCTGAACCGAGATTTCTGGCATCAGCGGGACGCTTCCTAGAACTGACTACGGCACAAAGTACTATAATTGACATTTGTAATAAAAAATTGTAAATTAAAATTAAATAGATATGTAATTGATTGTATTGACTAAAAGCCTACATGTTTGGCGTTAGCTGTAAGTGTTGGTTTGTAAATGAATGAATAAATAAATAAATAAATAAATACCCGCATCGCAATTGAATCATTGTTTTAGCTTCAATTGTAATTGTAAATTGTTTTGTTTTAGAGCAACAAGCCGATAATGGAGAAGCGTCGGCGCGCGCGCATCAACAATTGTCTAAACGAGCTCAAAGCGTTAATACTTGATGCCATGAAAAAAGACGTAAGTGCCTTGTTAGTTTTTATCTCTATCACGTTTTAGATCAGTTAGATACTTTTGTTTATCTGTTGTAATAACTAGGTATTATTTAAATATAACATGTGGTGTTATTATTATTAAAATATAACGAAAATAGAATATGATTGCCGATTATAACGCTTAACGTGGGTATTATGCCAACCCCATCATGAACGACAAAATACCGCCGGGTGCAACTGACATCTAGTCGTTTGGAATGGCGTTCGCGGGGCCCGTAGCATATGTTACTCTTGCTATGTGGTGAACGTCTTCCGGCTGATGATAATGATATTTTGTCAGTGGTACCCAGTCTGGTGATTCGAAGTAGTACCACCACTTACAAGTATACAACCCGTGAAGTGACTTAGTCGCGTTTCAGGATCAGCTTGTAAGTTTCCAACAAAGTGGATGTGGCTGCTACTTGCAGTTAATAAACTCTAGTAGCAGTCGTCTTCATGAATCGGTAACTTTCAAACTGATCGACTGAATCAATTCGCGCTCTGTACGCTTGAAAGTGATGAAACTACCACCCTGCATGCAAATGAATCTGTATACATCTTCTATATATTTTATGAAAAATCAAATTAAATATTTTGTTACAGCCTGCGCGACATTCAAAATTGGAGAAGGCTGACATCTTAGAAATGACAGTTAAACATTTGGAAGGTCTTCGATCAGAAAGGAGTAACTCACCAGACAGATTCAGGGCTGGTTACCGTCACTGTACTGCGGAAGTTTCTAGATTTCCTGGCTTAGATTCTGGACTAAGAAGAAGACTGCTGAAACATCTTGATTTATGTGTGAACAACCCACCAAGACCATCTTCTGTGCCAACGCCACCAGCTGAACCTGATGAAGTACAAGGAACACAACCTCATTCCACCATTTTTATTTCCGGTTAGTTGTTTTTTACTAAACGAAGCCTGACAATGCACCTTCTCGTGTATACAACTGTGGTAGACATTTTGCACAACTGCCGATCGTACCACCACTTTCAAGAATACAAGCCGCAATACCACTCAGTTGAGTTTCGGGATCAGCTTGTAAGATGTCCCTATTCATGGACCGCATTTCTGCTTAACATCAGGTAGGGTGCTGTACCATGTCGAACCTTCGCTTCATCTCAACATATGTCTATAGGAATAAATGCGCGAAAGTATATCGCGAAAGATTCCGAAACTCTTTACTAGATCACTTCACGATCTGCACACTTGAATGTGTCCTGTGCAAATTATTGACCAGCAACTCTCTGTTTACACTATTAAATTTTGATTATTTTGATTCGACATCTTTTACGGCCATTGATATTAAACGCAAAAGTTAAATAAATGTAATAAGAACTAATTTTGTTACAGCTGGACCAGGTTCTGGAGTCAGATTGGTACCAACCCGTCTTTCAAACGGTGATATTGCATTAGTACTCCCAGCCGGCGTAAGTGCAAATGCCTTAGGACCAGTACCAACTCTAGTTCCACTATCACCAAGAGCTACGTCGTCTTCGTCCTCCAGTTCAGAAGCTCGATGCTTCTCCCCAGAAAGTTCAGGCTGGGGAAGTCCCCCGCTACCGACAGATGATTCTGTGCCCCTAGCCTTAGTTACCAGAAGACAGGAATGTGAGGAAAAACCCTGGAGGCCATGGTGACGAAAACTTATGCCCGGATTTATTTAACATATTGTAATTTATAATATTATGAATGACAGCACCCCACTTGATGGTAAGCTGAATTGAGGTCCATAAAGAGAAGCGATTGCTACTACAGGTAAATAATTCCAAGTAGCAGTCGCATGACGGCTTAATTGGATCCGGAAAACCTAGTGGAACGTAGTTGGTGCAAATAATTGTCTCAATTTGATTTGTTTTGTTTTAACGAGAGATATATAAAGGTCTGTGATAATATGTATAATAAAATAGTTTAGACATGGATATAAACATGTTTGTATGTGTGAGTGTTCCTATTAAAAAAAGGAATGGACACCAAGATTTTGGAAAACCTAATTTGCATAACTTCAACTATCTACTTTTTTTTTGGCAAAATGACACCTTGCGCTTGTTGAGGTAGGAGCTGCTTGCTGCTATGTTGTAAGAAAACCAAGTTCAAGTTTTAACAGAATACTTTATTATTGTACTTTAGTCTTAATATACATTTGGTATACATTGAATCGGTAGCGGTTGCGTCCCGTTGCACTCGCAGTGGATTTGCTCTTGCGGTCGAAAGATGGCGCCGCGTAGTGTGAGGTGCGGCGCCCAATACGAACAAGGTACCGCGCTTATATAAAGGGCGCTTGTCGAGTCTGCTTCAATGGAGCGCGCGCGGCGGCGGTGTACGGCTGAGGACTTCACAACCGGTTTCAACTAAGCGGAGGCCGAACCGGTTTCGGGCGTGCGTCGGCGTCGAGCTTGCTGATGGCGTCAATGTTGCAATTTTATATTGTAGTGCAGCTACAGTGCTCCCCCCCAAGCGTAGCGTACGGGTGGTATGATAACCCGTCCGGATTTAGTTGTCGTCACAGGATTGCTTGGTTTTGTAGGCGTATTCGTCTCACTGATAGGGGCTTCAATATCTTCATGGAGAACATAGGCTGGTTTAAGACGGTCGATTGAAATGTTGACAACTTTTCCGGCCATTTGCAGCGCGTAATATTTGTCATATCTCTTCACGACACGATGAGGGCCTGAGTACGGATGTTGCAATGGTTTCCGTACAGCATCTATTCGTACGAATACGCTATCGCAGGTGTGCAGGTCCTTGTGAATGAAAGTCTTCACGATCCTGCCATGCGTTCGTTGTACCGGCTTCAAGTCGCTTATGGCCTGTCGAAGTCTTTCTACATAATCGTGTGTCATCGGCGTGGAGTTCGAAGTGGGGACGAAAAAATCTCCGGGCAAACGAATCGTGCAGCCGTATGTTAACTCTGCAGGGCTAGTGTTTGTATCGTTTCTAACGGCTGCGCGAAGACCCATAAGAACGGTTGGAAGCTCTTCGGTCCATGTTTTTTTAGCGCAGAGGCGTGTCATGAGTGCTGTTTTAAGCGATCGGTGCCAACGCTCGACTATCCCATTGCTCTGAGGGTGGTATGATGTTGTACGAATCTTCTCAATGCCGAGCAGTTTAGTTAAATTTGTAAAAAGGTGACTTTCGAACTGCCGGCCTTGATCCGATGTTAGAAAGGCGGGGCAACCGAAACGCGCTATCCATGTTTCATAGACTACTTTTGCTATGACTTCTGCGGTTATTTCGAAAACTGGTACGGCTTCAGGCCATCTCGTTCGGCGATCGATCATCGTTACGATATATCGATGGCCCTCCTTAGAAGTAGGTAACGGTCCCACTATGTCAATGTGCAGGTGCTCGAAACGGTCTCGTTGAGGAAACTCTGCGATGTTGCTCAAGGTGTGTCGTTGAATTTTGGATGCCTGGCATTTCATGCACGTTTTTGCCCATGTCGCAACGTCTGTGTTCATCTTCGGCCAAAAGTATTTTTCTTGCATTGCTCTCCTTGTCGAACGAATGCCAGGATGGCTAATATCGTGTACTGCGTTAAATGCGGTTCGACGATATTCAGCTGGTAAGTACGGGCGGAGTTTTGAATTTGATGTTTCGCAATATAACATTCTATCGGAGTTCGGAATTGATACCTTCTTCATACTTAATCGCTCGTTGTTCATCAGCAATGTGGTAAGTGGGTCCTTCTCTTGCGCATACGAGACTTGATGGTAGTCGAGTGTGCCGGGACAGCTGATGGTCTCTATACGTGATAGCGCGTCGGCTACGATGTTATCTTCGCCGCTGATATGGCGTATATCCGTAGAGAACTCACTGATAAATAATAGTTGTCTCGTTCTTCGAGGAGTTTCACTGCTTGATGGTGGTTTTGACAGGGCATAAGTGAGCGGCTTGTGATCAGTATATATGATGATCTCGCGGCCTTCAAACATTTTTCTGAAATGTTTTACTGCCATATATATTGCTAGCAGCTCGCGGTCGAAAGTGCTGTATTTCTCCTGTGCACTTGTAAATTTTTTAGAGAAATATCCTAGAGGCAGCCATATTCCATTCATTTTTTGCTGCAACACAGCACCTGCGCCTTTATTCGATGCGTCACACATAATTGACATCGGCGCTGAATGGTGGGGATGAGCAAGCAATGCGGCGTTTGATATGCTACTCTTGCATGCTTCGTACGCTTTTGACGCGTCTTCTGTCCATTGTATCTTTGTTTTGTCCTTTTTCTTGCAGTTATGCATGTATGCATGAAGTGGTGCTTGAAGTGATGCAGCGTTCGGAATATTTTCGCGGTAGAAGTTTATCATACCGAGGAATCGGCGCAAAGCTTCAATATCATCTGGCCTGGGATAGTTTGTGATGGCTTCGATTTTTTCTTGAGGAGGTCGAATACCGTCTGCTGATACAATATAGCCCAAGAACTTGACTTCATCGCGGCCTAGGACACATTTTGATGGGTTAATAGTTATTCCAAACTTGTTAAGGCGTTGCAAAACCGTGCGCAGATCTTCAGCGTGTTGATCTTCGTTTGCTGACGCTATGATGAGGTCGTCAACAAATGGGAAAACGTTATGCAACCCAGTCAATACTTGGTGAATGAAGCGTTGGAATGTCTGTCCAGCATTTTTTAGCCCGGGACACATGCGCGGGAACTCATATAACCCGAATGGCGTTATTATTGCAGTTTTTTCGATGTGATTTTCGTGAACGGGTAACTGCTGATACGCTCTGTTGAGGTCAATAGTTGAAAAAATCTTCATGCCGTTAAGCTGGTAGGTGAAATCGCGTAATCGTGGCACAGGGTAGCGGTCGGGCGTTGTAATTGAGTTCAGTCTTCGATAGTCCCCGCACACACGAATGTCGCCATTCTTCTTAGGCACGACATGAAGTGGGCTCGCCCACGGGCTCATGCTGGGTCGACATAACCCCTGCTCCATCATAATCTCGAATTCTTTCTTGACTGCAAGATAGCGATGAGGCGGGATCGGACGTGCTTTAGCATGTAGTGGACGGCCTGTGGTTTCAATATAGTGTTCGACGTTGTGCTTCGGACAAATTTTCATTGATGACGGCCTCGTAATATCCGGAAACTCCGCAAGTATTCGGTGGTATTTCTGTGCTACATCTATGGTCCGTATTGTAGGCTCCGTGGACGTACAGGGCGTTGCTCGTGTAGATAGCTTTGTCTGCTTATCTACAAGACAGTGGCCTGCGAGGTCAACTAATAGTTTATGATGACGTAAAAAATCGGCTCCTATAATCGGCTTACTGACAGCTGCCACTATAAACTTCCATCTGAATGGTTTTCGCAACTTGAGGTCGAGTTCGAGAGTCTTTTCGCCAAACGTAGATATAACACTGTTGTTCGCAGCATATAGGTTAAATGAAGTCGGCGTTGTGTTGGCTCCCTTCCGTTTCGGTATTACTGATATGTTTGCTCCGGTATCAACGAGGAAAGACAACTTAGTGTTCTGATCCGTGATGAATAGACGGTGTGGTTTAACCCATTCGCCGGATCCCGTCGCAGCCAGCGTGGGTACTAGTTTTCCGTGTTTTTATTAACGTTGAAACTGCATGGTGGTATACACTTCCAAGCTTCTTTTCCAAAACGACGATGAAACCGACAGTATCTGTTGCTTTGCCCGGAGAAACGCGGTATAACTTGATGATACGTTCTTGTTTGTGCTCTGCAATGGCAGCGAGGCGCTGCTGCAACGCGATCCACATTAGTTCTTCGCATTTTCAATTCGGCGATCTCACGGCATAAGTGCTCGATCTTCTCATGTATGTCATCATTTTGTTTAGGAACTGGCGCACTGGTAGACGGCTGTGGTTCAGATACGGCGTTGATTTCTTGGCGCGATTGTTCGTATACTCTGTCTGCAACATTCGCGAGCTCAGTAAGGCCAGGGTCCTTCATAATGCTCTCGCTGACCGTGAGTGCAGCGCGGACCGCCGGGGGTAGATGGTTCGTCCACATGACACGTAGCGCCGCATCTGTGAAGTTGCGCTTGGCGAGAGTTTTCATACGACGAAGAAGCTGTGATGGTTTCATGTCACCTAATTCCAGCTCTGATAATAGTCGCTGAGTTTCGCGTTCTTCCGTTTCGCCATACACCTCTATGAGCCGACACTTGAGTGTTTTATACTGGTTTTCTTCTGGGGGGTCCAAAAGTATATCGCCAACTTCGTCTAAATCTTGTCGTTCAAGTTGGCCAACGAGGGTTGCAAACATGGCTTTGTCCCCCTTTTTTTGTGGAGATGTGACTGTCTCAAACTGAGCAAACCACATTTTGATCCGGTCCCTCCAGATAGTCGGGATTCGGATAGCCGTGGACACCCCAGAAACTTCATTTTCTTGAGTTGAAACTGTTTTTCCTCCTTGGTCTTTTGTTTCTGACATCTTCTTTAGTCGGGGTCACCACTGTTGAGGTAGGAGCTGCTTGCTGCTATGTTGTAAGAAAACCAAGTTCAAGTTTTAACAGAATACTTTATTATTGTACTTTAGTCTTAATATACATTTGGTATACATTGAATCGGTAGCGGTTGCGTCCCGTTGCACTCGCAGTGGATTTGCTCTTGCGGTCGAAAGATGGCGCCGCGTAGTGTGAGGTGCGGCGCCCAATACGAACAAGGTACCGCGCTTATATAAAGGGCGCTTGTCGAGTCTGCTTCAATGGAGCGCGCGCGGCGGCGGTGTACGGCTGAGGACTTCACAACCGGTTTCAACTAAGCGGAGGCCGAACCGGTTTCGGGCGTGCGTCGGCGTCGAGCTTGCTGATGGCGTCAATGTTGCAATTTTATATTGTAGTGCAGCTACACGCTTATAATGTGTAATAATGGAGGTGACTGCTTATATTTGGGGCAGTCGCATCCACTATGCCAGCTTCACGGTTCAGTTTGAAATTGGTAGTACTGTCCTGGGTCGGAAGACTGGTCCACCACCACTCTTAATTGTGTGTCCACGTTTATTTCCAGCACCTAAATGGTTATAAATCGTTTGTTTATTAGAAATTTCTTTCTAAGTTCCTAGTATGATTGTTTTAAAAAAATATACTTAAAAAAATAATTTTAAGTTTTTAAATGTTTGGCCAGTATATTTGTGATATTATTATTACAATTATTATAACATAAATGGCCATTTATTATTATTAATTACATTAATTTTAGGTTTAATAATAGGTAAGATTTGATTTCCACTCAAGTGGAGATGGGCTGAGAGAGGTTAAACTAATAAAGACACGAGTCCATAAGCGTTCTTCCAGTATTAACAACTACAGGTTGTCGAAACGTAGACACTGAACGGTACGCCGAGTCTCATTACTGAGTCATGGAAAGAAGCTTTGTTACCTTAGCAAGCTATGGTCTGTTTTTTAACAAGGATACTCTTAATTGTGAGTGTATGTGGAGTGACGATAGCGGATAGAATGAGGAATAACACAGGGCTCGATAGATGTGGTTTAAAATAGGAGGATAGTAACAAGGATTGACAAAGGAATGCTTCGATGGTTTGGGCACCTGGAAAGGGTGGGTGAAAGTAAATTAACAGGAGGAATTTATAAATCTGATGTGAATGGGTGCAATAAACAAGGAGGGTTTTTTCGACCAAGACAGTAGAGCGTAGAGCTTGTATGAAGGAGAATTGTGGATGTGAGGGCAGTGAGGGAGTCTCTGCCTGGTTGATTGATAACCTACGTAGCAAAAAATGTGACGGCGGTATATCTATCTAAGAACTGACTGACAACCGTTGACGAGTTCTCAAAAAGAAACCGTACGTACTGTACGTCAAACGTACTGTGGGGCGCCCTCTGGCTAGGTGGAGCGACAACATAGATCCGAAAGGTTAATGACAAAAGCTTGGTCCTCAAGAGCTATATAGTATAGTAAAGTCTATTACAACATCCTTCAGTCTACATCTCTTCTATGATGGATTTCTTTTGAATTTATTAACGGGTCTTAACGAGTATTCAATTAGCCTTGTTAAGACCTGTTAATAAATAGTGTTTGCATTATTTTAATTTAATTATTTTACTTTGCATAAGGTAAATTAGTATTGAGGATTTCGTTTAAGTGTACATTTTCATTGAGACATCTGAGGCAGTATTTTTGGTTTATATTTTTTGTAAGAAAGCTCATTTATTATTGTGTAGTTTGGCTTTTGATTAATAAGTGCCATTTTTAGTTTGTTATTAAACATTAATAACTTTTGTAAGCAATTATAATAATAATTTTTAACAGCTACTAAAAGAATTCTATGTGCCTTATTATACAACAAGATCGTTAAGTCTTCCATAAAGTGATAGATTTTATTTAAATTATAATTTTAATATAAATCTTTATAGATAAATATAATATAGATTTATTATCTTTTCTATCCTGACACATTGTCTCTGCCTATCCCGGCAGTTGCTAATGCGCCTGATTCGTGACGTCACACTACAAGATGACATTATAGTGACGTAACACATTACTATCAACAAAATAAGTCCTTCCCTGTCACGCGGCACTCAACTACAGCCCTAATCCTCAAGAGTCACTGTTTGAGCACCCGCAATACTAGAACCCTCTGGGACTGTGCGAGCCGACGGTATGATTAGGGCATTAGCAATATTAGGAGATAGTATATATTTATATATATATACTTTGTTTTAGATAGGAAAATGCTCAATTGTATAATAAATTATAGTCTAAAAATATATAAATAAGTCTTCCTTAAAGTTACCGAAATTAGATACCTATGTAAATCTAACTAGGAGTTACTTAAAAATATTTAATAATAAAAAAATATTTAAGTTTCTTATAATAAAAAGCTTTTTGTCCTAAAATTATTTGTAATTGTGTTTATTAAATATTATTTTAGAGAAGTGATATTATTATATTAAGATGTAAAAAACTAAGTTAAGAAAATGTACATAAACAAGAAATTTAATGGTAACCCTATCTTTTATTTCTTCACTTTACCAAAACATCCGCAAATTCGGCCGGCATAGTGACGGCGACTTGGGCCACCATAAACTTGATCGATACGTTTGATAATTCAAACGTCTCAGCACTCTTGGACTTCCTTTCGCTTACCATTAAGCAAGTCGAGATCAGATGTCGTGTCTCAATCAATCAAATAGTCACGCCCTTTTCTCACAGGGATAGGCAGAGACAATGGAGTGCCACATGCCACGATTCAGACACAACTCCCTTGCTTCCCTCACATCCACAATGAATTACCACATCAGTATTAGTTAATTTAAAAGAAGTTAAAGAGGCTGTTACACATAAGAATTGACTTGAATTTTGCCGGTCCCAACTAGGTCGGCATAGTGAATGCGACTGCTACTTGCAGTTATATAACTGTAAAGGCAGTCGCTGCAATTTATAGACCGCAGTTCAGGCGGGGTGTTTGCATATGCATTAATTTATATTTTATTTAAACTTCTTTACTAAGCCACTAAAGTGCTTGTATTATAGAAACAGGACAATCAAAGTACAAATATTAAAGATACATTGGTATAGTCTGTCTAAGCCGAAATGACGCGCCCCTCCACCGCATTTGCGCACACGAGAAAACATTAAATATAAATGCAACACACCGAAAATGCAATTGTAATTGGTCATTCAGTTGCTGGTTGGACACAAAAGTAGGAGCACGCTGATAAAGTATAGTAATATAGTTAGAAATATTTGTATTCATACATTTAAATAAACTAATAAAGTGGAGGAGCGCATCATTTATAGTTAGACAAGCTATACCAACAAGTGGATTTGAGCCCGTGCTCTCGGTTTGCGTAACCATACCACTACACCAGGGTCAAGACATAAAAAAAAACGCTCCCTCCCCCTTCCAAAACAATTAGAATGGGTTCGAACCGAATGTCTTCAATCTCCTAATTATGGTTGCCATGACAGCAGGTGCGACTTTTTTCAACATTAAGACATTAAAATGTTTTCGGCGTCTAATTACATGCTTTTGCAAGAAATGCGGGTGGCCCAACGCTCATTCGTCAATCTTTACATTCATTATGGCTTGGCCCATCACCCTTTAGATATCTACAATGCCACAGTGCCACCAAGGGAAGAGTCTGATTTGGTCACATTTATATTATTTACTATATTTTAACCTTGTAGAGTCGTAGACAGTTGTGACCACTCTGACTATCCAGGGTTGTACAGACCGTCAAGTGACTCAGTCACGTTTTTGAATCAGCGTGTAAGTTGACAGTTCCAGCCGGATTAGTAGGTGCGACTGTCAAGCGAGGCCCAAGAGTTTACCGACTTAGTCGCTGTAACTATCCGGTCAGACGCTTCGCTTCGTCCAAGGATGGGGAGAACTACTAGGTTTGATAAAGGATTTTATTTATCGGTTGCAAAGAAACGACACGCCGAACTGTTTACTTCGGCTGACGATTCGAATTACAGAATGCGTATGCCTAAAGATGTATAAAGACGAGATAAAATAATTTCTCGTCACATTCTCCGTGGTATTGGTGATAGTTTGGTCACGATTTCGTTACTTTTTCATTGCATCGATCTCGTCTTGAAAAAACATTTTATTATACCAGCTGCACGCTATGATGGTTGTTTTGACATTTAACTGTTCATGAAGTTTCGTATAAATTAATAATCACGTTTAAAGGAGAAAATTGTTGTCGCTATAAAGAAAAACAGTTGCGCCTTTAAACTTAATTATTAATTTATACGAAACTTCATGAACGGTTAAAACGTCAAAACGGCCTTTATAGCGTGCCGCTTTTAGAAAATGTGTGACGTTATTAAATGACTAAAAGTGCTCTTACACGAGCAATTCAGGCAATATTTGCTCGGCAATACGAATGGATCGAACTGGAGTAATAAGTGTAACAATATGGAGCAAAAATAAAATGCGGCAATTGTTCGGCAATATTTCTTTTAACGGCTCCATATATTCCATTTTGATCAATATCACTGATACGAATTGCCAAATATGCCGAATCCAGTGGACATTAAATTGAAATTACTCCTTATTGCTCTATATTATTGTTGCAAAACATTTTGCCAAAATAATGCTTGTTGCCGTTGCCGTAAATTGCTTGATATTTTGTCATGTCGCAACCAACTATTATTGCTCATAATGTAAGCGCATCTTTAAATCGTGACAAGTTCGATGCAACCCAAACGGCACAAGCCCTTTAGAGAGCGAGCGCACCAAATAGGGGGCTATTGAAAAGAAATTATTGTCGTGGTCACCTAATTGCTTATAATCAATGAGTTGTCATTTAATTATGCTTAGCCATACATTTACTGCTGGGTGGTATTCGTGTGTGTTTGCACGAGATGAGTTATATAGAGCTGTTTGCTTATTTATTGGACTCACACGTAATTGTAGAGAGAAGACGATTTATTACATTCGGAGTTTATGGCGAACATTTGAAAGGTTCAATGCAGTTTGACCTCTGTTAACTTAAGTATAGTTTATTATTTATACATAGTAGTCGAAAATAGTTTTGACTTTTGAATAATCAATATCAAATTGTCAAGCAATAAATACATTTTTAAATAGTAATGTTGTGTCACTTCCTTGATTCCCGAAATTTTCAGTGCCGCCCTCGTATTGCGTATTTTTGATTACTGTTTTTTGTTTTTCTTTGGGTTTAAATAATAAGAGTAATATAAAAAAACTCCTTCAGAGCATTCCAATAATGGTTTGGCTTGTAGAGAATGCCTTTGGCATTAAATAGGTAGGTACCGCTTTTATACATTGTGCAATAGGTTCCTAATTAATTAAATAAATAAGGCAAGAGTAACATAAAATAAATCCAAAATAACACAACAAAATTGATTAAATAAAAATAAAAACAAAAGCATGCATGTTAATCAAATGATGAAGACAATTTTGTCTTGAATCTTTAATGCTCGTATATTTGCCGATTATGTGGTTAAAGTTCATAAGTTGGTGCATGTTCGGGACTCTAACGACTTAATGTAATTGAAAAATATTAATTTTATCCCAAATTATTACCACATCTGCTGCAACCACCCAAGTTGCGATGACTTTGGACGTCCCACGAATAAATTATAAGCAAAACGATTTAAATGTTTCATTACGTATTTTTGTAGTTTATTTTAAGGAATAATAAATAATAACTTTTGCTTTACCTAAAGATTTCAGCAGATTAATATCCATTTTTTTTATAAGTTGTGTCAGATCGCGTAAGTAGCGCTCTATTGTCACTGCCTATTCCTGTGGAAATAGATTCGTGATAATTTGATTGATAGTATATTTATGTTATATTTGATTCTTTCAAATATTATATTTATTTAAAATGACGACCATGACTTCGTTGTGTTGCGTCAAATGTCGAGTCACAATGAAGAAAACTGCATAAAATCTATAAAAATCTATACTGTCATATAGAGCCAAATCATGCATATAAATAAATGTCAAATAAAGCCAATATTGTTTAATCTTTGTTTAAATTTAATTTAAAGTTCTCTGCCTTTTAAAAAAGCACCCACAACATACCAATTGTTTTAGCGATATAGCCGATATAATAAACTATATCTAGACATTTGTTATAGATGTGTATCGTTTATAAATAGCATAAGTAATTTAGTGCAATTGCAATCAAGAGACATTGTTGAGAGTCTGATCTGTAATTGGATAACAGCATCTCAGCAGAAATCGAGATCTGCTCTCCGATCGAATATACTTCATTACCATGCCGTTCAACTTATACAATAGCATTGAGCATTGGGTTGCATATAAATTGAAGTTGTCAAGACTTGGAAGCTCATTCTGTGCAGATAGGGCTACCAGATGACATGATTCGTTTAAAAAATCGTTCGGTTTACAATGGTATTAATTTAACTTTATTTTTAATTTAATTTAATTTAACTTTATAAATTAGCGTTAGATTTTAAATAATAATGGTGATTTACACACACGCAAACACACACACACACACGCAGTCCAACATCTTGCATTTATTTTGTTGCTTTTTGAGCGGCAATTGTGTATCCATATGATATATGATTGAATAGTAGCTATAAATATGTATATACCTCCAATGAAAGGCAGGCTTAACCTTTTTCAGATTATATTTTTTGATTTTATTCCTATTTCCAATAATTGGGTCTTTTTTATTGTTTGCCAATTAACTAAATAAGCAATTTAGACGGAATATTTTTATATAGTAACTTAATATAAAAGAGTACGAAGGCGGACTAATTGCCAAAGGCATTATCTACCAAAGATGGTGAATTTAAATTAAAGGTGTGAAAGTTTTGGCGTAAGCTTATTACTTTACTCAATTGAGACTAATAATATATTTTTTAAATAATACTATCTGGTATCGCTACATTCAGTTGAGTGACGTCTACTCGTTATGGTAAGGTCGCGACTGCCTTCTCTTTGGTTTTCTTTTGCCGCTCATATCATTCTCTTGGTGTCCAATTAATCAGTGTTTTGACGCATGTCGTCCTGTAATGAGAAAGAATACGCCCAACGAATATAGAAAGAGATGTGTATTAGTAATTTGTAACGAGACATTCATCGCCTAGATTTAACGACAAGCGTCAGGCGTGGACGAACGGTTAGCGATTGGTTTGTTGCGCGTAAAGTCACGGGTTCGATTCCCGGTCGGAGCAAATATTTGTTTCGGGTGGATTAAAAAGTGGTAGGTAGTGGTACCCAGTCTGCCGATCCGGGGTACCACCACTTAGAAGTATACAGACCGTGAAGTGATTTGGTCGCGTTTTAGGATCAGCTTGTAAGTTGCTAGGCCTACAGTAACAAGGTAACTAGGCCGGCATAGTGGATGTGATTGCTACTCACAGTTATTAAATTGTAGTAGGAGTGACATCCATTCATTGACCACACTCCAGAAGTGCAGTTCTATCCATAAACCGCACTTCAGCTTAAACGACTCAGTGCTGTGTGAAGTGTCGTCAATCAATATTATTATTATTAAAAATAATAAAAGTTATTTATATCAAAACAAAATAAATACTAAAAATAGTATTTATTCTGTTTTTACTAAAAGTATGATAAATTACGCTTACATTTATTTATTCCTATATTGCGCCACCCATTACTTTTAGGTTTTAACCTTTATAATTTTAGGTTATGTCAAGTACGCGAATACTTAGAACAATAAATTATTCAATGTCTTAATTGCTTTTAAACTAAGGAAAAAAGGAGACGAAAAAAAACAGAAGTGAGTGAAAGGATAAAACGGAGACGACCTAGAACATTGTTCCGTGATCAAATCCGGAAAAATCTTTTAAATAGGCAGTGTTTACAGTGCCCTTAAAAATAGAGCATGTTAAATTATACTATATCTGGTATATTTTATAAGCATTTAGATTAAAAAAAACTGGCATTTATTCTCAAGCAATTACCAATACTTAAAACGACCTAAATACACAAGTAGGTAGCTAAGTTACGTTCCTTAAGTGAATATTTTCCGAATTACATATAGGTGGTCTACATAGTGTGAAAGGTGGTCTTGTTTTTGTATACAGACCTCCACGGCTGGTAAGCCACCATGGCAATGCGAGTTAGGTGGTCGATAGCTGGACAGAATCTAAAATGAGTTGGCATTTCTGCATTTAACGATTAGATTTTGTCTAAATAGGTAACTACTAGGAAATACGGTTCTTTCACACAAATGCAGTTTTAAAGCCTAAAAGAGGTTGTAATTTAATGTTTTTTTCTGATATGATATTATTTTTAAACATTCCTTATTTATTTATTAGGCATATTTACAAGTAACATATTTTACAATAATAATAACATATTTACGTTATTTTGCTAATATGCAACCAATAAATATCAGATCTTTACAATTACAAGTAATAACAATTACATACTTAATTTAACTATATAAATTACAATAAAATATATAATTCAAAAGTTTGTTTAATTTATAAATATAGTTGTGATGCGTTAAACAAGACAGGCCCTGAAATAGAAACAGAAGCTGGGTACTACTCATAACCGTAGAGATTATGAGTAGTACTGCTACTCATAATACTGCTAATTCCTGTGGGGAAAATGCGTAAAAATTTGATTGATTGATAAAGTATTTAAAATTTTTTTTAGTACCTTGGAGAAGTGATTTCCAAGGTTAGACGCGAACATTGTTTAGAAAATGCAAGATTATTGCGATTTACTATTGCATCCATGCAACCATGATGACTGCCTTCAAAACGAGATTAAAAATATCAAAATAATCGCGATATAAGCCTCTAAAATCTTTTATTTCAAAAACATCTCATCTCTGACATCTTAAGACAAGAAAACATTTAGCGGAAAGTAACAAACGCGATGTAATGGCACATGATTAAAGTTATTTAATGAAGTCATCTAATACGAGTTAAACATATGTACATACATGGCAATCGAATGAAGTTGGGTGGCCTTAAATTCAGTGCATTTAATAATGGCAATTTGAGCCAATCCTAATTGACTACCTCAGGCAGCATTCAACGCAAACTAATAATTTAGAAATACGACGTTGAATTTAAATTTCGGTATTTTGATGGGAACATAATTTTTATTGGGGCTTGTCATATGACAACACCCCGACTGATGTTAAGCTTAAGTGCAGTCCATGAATGAATCTAATAACTGTAAGTAGCAGTCACATCCACTATACCGGCATTTTTAAAGCTTATACTGAAACACTACTAAGTCTAAACCTTAGAGTACATATACATACGAGTATAAGCCATAATGTAAACTCAAAGGTCTATACACTTTTTTTATTTTTTATTGTTGTCTGATCTCGACCTACCTAATGATAAGCAAGAGAAGGTCCAAAAGTGACGACGACTGAAAAAACCGAGTTAGTTTACGGCTGCCTCAGTCGCCGTCACTATGCCGGCCAAAAAAGTGGTACTTGAAATAGTGGTAGAGTCTGTCTAAACCGAAATGACGCTGCACTGCATTTAAAGACACGTGCGAATGTAAAATATGAATGCAATACACCGAAAATGCAATTGTAATTGGTCATCCAGTTGCTGGTTAGTAATATTTATATTCACACATTTAAATAAACTAATAAAGTGGAGGGGCGCGTCATTTATAGTTAGACAAGCTATACTACACTGGATTCGCAGACTGGGCAAATGACCACCAACTGGCTGCCAACCACTCTTAAATAGTCACACCTTGAGCAAATAAAAACCTCTCTTTATATTAACAAATATTTATAATATTGTATAATAAAGGAGACGACCAAACGCCTACATTGAGTTGAGCTCAATAATCAATAACTGTTCGTGGATTTTATTTATTAAGTAAATAAATTAAAAATTACAAAAATAATTGTGTGGATCGACTGTGGAGTTTTTTCAAGCACAAAACTGGTCGTCTTCTTTTGATTAATTAAATATTATAAAAAATTCTATGAATCAAATCTTAGCTCCGACCGGAAATCGAAACGGGGACTTATGCGAAACGGAATGCGCCACCCATTACTTTTAGGTTTTAAACCTAATAATTTTAGGTTGTGTCAGTACGCGAATACTTGGAACAATGAATCAAACAATGTCTTAATTGCTTTTAAACTAAGGAAAAAAGGAGGCGACCTAGAAGGTAATTGAATGCTAATTGATAGGCTTCATTTCTTAATATTTTCTACCTATTAGTTATATATTTTTTTAATTTCTTTTATTTAATTATTTTTTACGTGACTCATTAATAAACTCAAGTTTTGTTTAGTCCTTCTAATAATTGATCAAACTTTATTATATCGATCACCTTAAATTTTTTCTTTAAATATTTGAAATCAAATGATTTTCTTTGTATATTTTTGAGAATGAATGTTTGTACTTTTTTTTTAATAATTAAAGCTACAATTAAGAATCCAATCTATACAAAGATATTGGGTTTAAAAAAATGTTTTGTTATTTTAATATAATTACTGCTAAAAGCCTATTCTTGGGTTTGTTTAGCGCTGATCCTTGGTGGTCGACAGTGGCTGTTTACATGAAGATCACGTGTTTGGTAAAAAAAATGTTGGCAAAAAATGTGTTTGTGCACCACCCACCACGGACGAGATTTTTGTGGTATTTCAAACATTGAAATCTATATGTTTAACTCTTTTTATCTCTCATGACTCATCTTGCGGATTTCGGAAATTGGAGTAAAAAATCTGGCTTAGACATACTGTAGATAACTTAGTCATTTAACGTTACCTAAGTAAACTTTAGCATTAGTGATAGCTTTCACCGTCGTGGTTTAAAGTAGCATCCATTGTTTTATCCAAGTAAGATGCTTTTTTCCAGTGCATTTAAAGGATCTAGAACAAGGGAAAGACGTATTTAGAAAGAATTATCAATTGTTCCAATTTAAAAATAAACAATTAAATAATTAAAGTTAGTATCCGACCTTTAAAATAAAATGCAATAAATAACAAACAAACAACACAATCAAACAAACAACAGTTAATTTAATTAGGTATTTTTAAATCTTAATTAACAGTGAGGATTCTTTGTCGATTTGTGGCTGCGTTGGTATGGCCGATCGATTGCTACCAGTATGTTTTTTGCTTCAAGTTGGCAAGCCATTCATTATTTTCAATTATGGTTAACTTTGGTCCCCTGTTCGTTGCTTCTATTACGAGAAGAAAGCATTACGTCACAAGTCACGTATGTTGTTTAGGAGCAGTAAGTACAATTACATGTTGTATCTAATTTTTATTTAAATTCAATTGGTTTAGATTGAATTGTAAATTATCTAAGTATAAGTAATTGTTTATGTAAAACATCTAAGTATTGGCACGCAGAAAAATTGAATGCCGTGACGCTGGCATGGTGTAACGCCGCCACTATACCGATTTAAAACATTATTATCTGAAAATCATGTGCTCGTTAGATGTTTCGGTAGATATGGTGATCGTGGTGGTGGTGAAATTCGAAATAGAAAAATTCACGAGTGCGACAGGGAATAGAACCCGGTGTTACTCAGCACCTATGTGTTCGCGCTTAATTCCGGTACCATGTCTTTTTATCACAGAGTTCTTCCAACTGCTTGATCCACATCATATATCGGCACATGCAATCACATCCGTCGCGTGAATCTATTCTATATATTCTATATATAAATTGTATTTAATACAACATATCTATATCTATGGAAGTAGCTTTTTAAGTATTATATGGCTATATTTTATTTCAGTAATTATTTCAGTCCTTTGATAAGCGGGAAACCGATAGCCAAACGAAACGAATCGCTCCACATTCAGTTTTTATTTTATCTTGGCTCGACATATGAAAGCGCCCCGCCTGATGTAAAGCTGGAGTGAGGCTTATGAATGTAGGCGACTGCTACAACAGTTAATCTCTAAGTAGCAGTCGCATCCACAATGCCGATGTAGTTGGGACCGGCAACTTACAAGCTCATCTCATCTCATCATATATTTGTAGGTGGTATACAGACCGTGATCGGCAGACTGGCCTACCACTGCCTGCCAAAAAGTTCACCAAACAAAGTTCCAGTCTATGTTTATCCCATAACGGTATTCATTAGCGGCACCAATAATACTTTTACTATGCTTTGGTTACGAGTTGATACTCGTAGTAGACGCACTGATCAGAATTGTCTGAGATCTCTCCAAATTAATTGAACTGATTATCCAATTGAATTTAGTGTAATTGAGTTTTTGTTTAAAGCAACAATTATTAACGCCGTTGTAATTGTTTAATTGCTGACATCGGGAGAAAATACTATTTTTGTTCTGTGCGAAGAGTTATTCAAGAAATTAACGTTCTTCGCATGGTTTATAGCACAAAGATATTCTAATAAAATAAATTATTATAAAAGTATGTATAGGAAAAGAGTTAAGAGACATTAAATGGTGTGGCATATAAAAGGATAATGTCTAAGCTTAAGGCCTAGGCCTAAAAAAAAGAAGAGTGGTGGGCACAAAATAGATGGTCACAAATTGGCCCCTTCTACCGGTGATGTAAATTAGGTGAATGTTTCTAGTTCTAAGTACGCCTGTATAGTGGATGCCACTGCTGTTTATAGTTATTTAACTTTACTGTTTTTGAACCTTTTTGTGTTAAAACTCTCGTGCCGTGGGAACTAGCCACATGAAATTTTCAAGGCGTCGTCAAAACAGCTGATCAACATCTCCTGGGACCAAAAACCTACCACCAAGTACCAGTACTGTTTGAAGTATACCATGTAAAATAAGATTACTCAATTTAGTACCAACACCTCTTATTTGCAATTTTGTTTTATTCCTTTAAATTCATTCCTACATTCGCATAGAATGCTGCATTTAAATAATAAAACCTAATATTACCTTTTGTAATTACCGCGGTGGTACGCTTTGGAGGAATACATATTGATGTAACGTCGCAAAACTGCTAAGAGTAATTTTATTCAAATAATCATATTTGACGTACGAATTGACATTTGACAATTAAAACAATAATGCTATAAGAAATGGTAGAAAAATAGGCAGAGAGGGCTGGGTAATATTTAACAGTTTATGATTTCGGCGCCCCCCGAAACTGCCGCCCGGGTGCCACTAACTTTATCAATAGACTTTCAAAGTAACCGACATGCTATATATAAATAAAACCAGATAATAAATTTAACCAATAAGTTGCTTAAATAAGTTAAAAAAGTACCATAAAGCATTATCGTAACTCTTTTTATATGAAAAATATCTTATTACCTAGAAATTGCAATTTTAATGACCCATTATGTTTTGTATTAAAAAAGTGAGCGCGGGTTCGGTTTGCGTAGGCTTACGACAAAATCTTCCCAGACGACATTTTGATGCTTAATTACCGTGGGCCTTAATGTGCTTTTAAACAACTTGAGAGGAATTTTATCGTCGACGGCGGCGTTCGGCGCTCCAATGTCCAAGTTCGAACACATTGCTTAAGAAATATATTGCAAGAAAAAAAATATGAATATAGGTAATAAATAATAATATTTTTAAGTACTTTACTACAGTGTTTTTTTTATTCGACGGTAAGGTCGGTTTTAATGAGTGAAGTTAGTTGTGCAACTTAGTAAACCACGTGTCATGAACAATATGTAATATCCACGCGCAAAAGACCTGCCGATGAATCTTCCACTTTCACCGACCGCGTCCTGCGCAAGTCTGAAGTACCGCTAGCAATGCTTATTTATGTTCATGTTTTTTTTTACTATTTGAATTGGCTATGTCATTATAATGTTATCTCATCATCATCTGAGTCCACTGCTGAATATAGGCTTTCCCCTTAGAACGCCATTCCGAACGACAAGATGTCATTTGTTGTCATGTCAAGATGTCAGAAGTTGATGTCAGTCAGGGGGGCACATGAGCCTCACGCTTGGCTGCCCATCCTTCCGTGCGACTGTTCGAGCTTAGGTCATCTATTATAAATAAATGACTATACCGTTTTTGACAACGGGCAAGAGTGATAGACAGTGGCGCCCAGTCTGCTGATACGAGGTAATAACCACCACTATCAAGTATACAAATCATGAAATGACTTAGTCAGTAAGTTGCCGGTTTCAACTAGTTGAAAACGGCATAGTCTTCCGGTTCGTGGTCTCCACTCTAGAACCTTTCTTTCCCATTGGTTGTCGGTTCTTCGAGCGATGTGGTTATAAGATGGGGTGAACAAATGGGTTGATAAAGCATTCCACTTGTCTTCTGTACTGATAGAGTAGAGGAATTTACAAGGAGCAAAATAATGACCAATAAAAAGCTTTACATTAATGTGTTAGGTACAGCCAATCAAAATGTTTTATTATATTGGCTTATTAATAAAATTAAAGGTCATACAAACCATAATGTCTACCAACTATTAAATTTATATTGTGTTTTATGGTTCGTTTAACATTAACATAAATAACTTAGGATAATTATATTATTTTACGACAATTTGGTATAAATTTTAAAGCATATCTCTAAGTATTCAATAAAATAACTACAAAACACATTAGCGGTATGTAGTATAAAAACACGCTTAAGTAATGTGAACTAAAAGTGGTTTTTTTTATCGTAACTCGTACCTCGACCCGTTTGATAAGCAAGAGGAGGTCCAAGACAGCCGACGACTGAAATAACCGATCACTTCACGGTTGCCTCAGTCGCCGTCACTATGCCGGCCGAAAAAATAATTGTATTGTCATCAGTTTTTAATACGTGTCCAAATTTTCAAATCAGAATCTCTAGAAGTGGGTGAAAATTAATTTGAAAGATTCCGTTACATAGTTACATATAAGTATACATACAAGTCAAGTTAATAATAAAATAAGTACTTCGCACTATACTATTACACAAAATATACTATACTATTACACAAATTATACTATACTATTACACAAATAGTATATTATTATATTAATAGTAGTTATACTATTACACAAATTGCTTTTTGTTTCCGAAGTTGGTTTAGTTGGACTGCAACAAAATTGTATAAAACATTGAAAAAAGTATAAAAAATATATTTTGCAAACATTCCTTATAATTTTATTGGCCAATATTGCACCGTAATGGTCGTTTCCTTAAATTCTGCACCTGCTTGAATTCGCCGTAGTCCAAGATAAGCATCTAAAACGATCCGCTAAACTCTTTATTGCTGAGTTAATTAGTGAAAAATACACAAATACACATGCAATATACTTATACATATTATAATACAAATACTATTGATGTAAGCATGTATTTTCTTAATTTTTTCCATATATTAATTTCCAGATATTATTTTAAATAATTAAAAAAACAAATGAAAGGAGACTTTCATAAGTAAACGGGTACCTACATAAGTACACATTAATTTATAATTTATTTCGCTCCTGTAAAATTATTTTTTGAAATAACACACTCTGGTCTAGAAAACTACAAAATATTTATTCATTTATTTAATAATATTTGTTAGCAAATTATTTACTAATATAGTGATCATAACCAACAATATTAAAGAAAGTTCTCTGTGAAAAAGTTACTCCAAAAAAGTACATAGATTTTTTGGAGTATTGTTTTTATTGACCTCTGACTTTGACTTTTTTTATTGTGACTAGACATCTGACCTCGACTTGCCTCATGGTAAGCAATAGTCCATCAGTCGCCCTCACTATGCCGAGGTGCCTTTTACGCTTCGCTTGAAGGATTCAAGGTTATAGAATAGAAGCATTTAGCTTGTTTTTAAGTATATTGTGATTTAAATAGGTTAGTTTAGTATGTAATTGTAATTAATTTTAATCGTATGTATTTGAATATTAGCTAAATAATGTAAATATGAATTTTTAAAAAAAATATGCGGCTTACTATCGCGTTTATTTTGGTCTATATTTTACAATTTTTTATTATTCCGACGTTTCAAGAGCTTTGCAGCCACGAAGAGACCACGATGGCTAATAATAATAAAAAAACAATGTAAAGTCTAAACCAAAATAAACGCGATAGTAGGTGGCATAGAATTTGTTTAATTTATTATTCAATGTTCGCGCAAAATCTAAGAAAATAAACGTAAATATGGTTTCATTATCAATGTAAAATATGTTAACTGTAAATATGCCTAATAAATAAATAAACTTGTCAATTGTTCTATCAATACGACTTGTAGAACTTCTGTACAATCATCAGTTAGACTGATATCGCGCATAGAGATTTCACCCCAACTAGTTTCATTGTACGAAGAAGGTATAGAGGTTATAAAATTAATTTACATTAATAGAATTTAAGGCGGCCGTGGTATAGTGGTAGTGCAATGGTCACGCAAACCGACCACAGGTACAACTTACAGGTACCAATGTATGTTTGGTATATGTACTATGGTTGTCCTGTTTCTATGATACAAGCACTTGGCAATACAGTAGCTAAGTGTAGAAATTAATCAATTAATTAAATTGTCACGCCTTTTTCCCACAGGGATAGGCAGAGACAACGGAGCGCCACTTGCCACGATTCTGACACAACTCCCTCGCTTCCTTCACAATTCTCTTCATACGAGCTCTATGGATATGGCCACTAGGCAACCTAGCTTTCTTAATTTGGATTTGGAAAAAAAATATATAAATAAAAATGCACAAAAATGTGTGTCTTTCGTCCATAACGCGCGAGTTGTTGGGATCTTAATTGGGGTTTTAAAGGGTTAACGGCGTCATTCGCTCGCTTGTTTAATGAAAATTGCGATGTCGATTAAAAACGTGATTTAGGACGCACCCAACGCGGCTAATATATACCGTTTCTTATAAATTATGTTTTTAATTTATTTATTAAAACTTCAACCACGTGTTAAGAAGTCTTAGATGCAGTTGGCAAGCAAAGGGACACAACATGGTCTTATGGTGACCGCACGAAAGTATTATTACAATACAGCAAACGAGGCTTACCAATCAATTAAGTTGTCACGCCTTTTCCTCAAAGGGATAGGCAGAGACAATGGAGCGCCACTTGCGACGATCCTGACACAAATCCCTCTCTTCCCTCACATCCACAATTCTTTTCTTACAAGCTCTACTATTATAGGCAAATACCGTTAAATCTGTCAATAATTGAATTCAAAATTGTCATTTTAAGATAATTGAATTAAACAAATTTTATGCGGCTTTCTATCGCGTTTATTTTGGTATAATAAAATAATAATAAAAAAATTGTAAAATCAAAACCAAAATAAACGCGATAGTAAGCCGCATACAATTTGTTTAATTCAATAATCAATGTTCGCGCAAAATCTAAGAAAATACTATTTTAAGATAATTTTAAATAATATAACAAATTCGACTATATTTAAATAATGCATGCCGTGTATTATTAATTATATGTAAAAGAACAAAGACGTTTTTTATTGTGATTCGACATCTGACCTCGATCTGCCTGATGGTAAGCATGATGGAGTTCCAAGAGTGTCGACGACTGAAAAAAAAACCGTCTCAGTTCACGGCTGCATTAGTCGCCATCACTATGCCGGTCAAAGATTTAATGCATTTAATATTACGTTTTAATCAATTCATGTGAATTTTTAAAAATACTTTTGTTGTTTATTTTGTTAATCGTACAAATGAATTAATCATCAAAAACTCCCGACAGACCCCTTACATCCTAAATATTTGGTAATTATATACGTTGCTTCAATTAATGTCGTGACTTCGTCGTATCAATTACACAATTTAAATCTTTGGTATCGCAAAAAAGGAACAAATTAGGAGCATGCGGGCCCTAATTGGGAAGTTTCCTTTTCTGGAGTCCCCCTCTTGGTGACAATCAGTCACGATTCAATGCGACGCAACGTTGCAAACCACACCATGATACGTTCATAGCTTTATTAGGAAACAACTACTTATATAAATGACTGTTTGATTTTTCTATTTGCACGAAATCTAGCAATGCATTGGTTTTTATGATTTCTTATATAGTGTAGACATATGCGGGCCGACTGCGTAACTCTAAGAATATGGAAAGAATAGAAGCTGTGCTAAAATAAGAACTAATTCATTGTTATTTATCTCATTTATATTAAGTTTATACCACGTGTGACTGAAAGAGACAACAACTTGTACTTCAATTCCTTTCTTTCAAAGGTTGTCACTACTTTTTGCAATTACATACTTGCTTACTTTTTACTTAGGCCGGCATAGTGGCGGCGGCTAGGGCAGCCGGGATTTGACTCGGTTATTCCAGTCGTCGTTACTCTTGGACCTCCTCTTGCTTATCATCAGGCGGGTCGAAGTTAGATATCGTGTCACAATAATTATAAAAAAAAACAACCACTTGGTTGACTTTTAATACTGCTTAATTAAAAGTCACGTGGTAGTAAGAGTAGCAGCATAAGTGTTCCGTCATCCTTTTTTGAAGTATTTTAATGTCATTTGTTAATGTGTCAAATTAGGTTGTCAAATGATCATCAAAACTAGTGACAACCTTCAAATTACGAATGTAAAAATGTATATTCATCCCCTTCTGACTTCTTTTTAATGCCATAAGTAAAACTAGTATAAACGGTTGTATTTTGTAGCTATTTTGGGGCTTCTTCTATTTCTTAAGTCCAAATTCTTTGTGTCGACATCTGCGGGCCGACCGCGTAACTAAATGACAATGAACTTCGTTTTGACATTTAAACATCATTCAAGAGCTTTAAAATTAAAATTGCGATCGCGCAACACACTAAGAATCGATGTTCATTTTCATTAACAGTTCAAGCTCATTGTAACTAATTGACCGAATGAATGTTGTTTTTAACACCGCGTAACTTTTTGACAAATGGGAATGAATTTCATTGTCATTCCCATTGAAGTTGCGCGGTCTGCCACCTGATCTTGACTTGACTGATTGTAAGCAAGGGTCAGTCTAGGAGCGCCGACGACTGAGAAATTGATTTAGTTTACGGTTATCTCACTTACTTGTCAGCTAAAGGATGTACTACATGAGCTGGTATAGCATTCCAGAATTAGATTGTTGTACAAAAAAACAAGCTGAATCTTGTAGCTTGACTTACAGGAGTATAAAGTCCTTGGTGTAGTGGTAGTGCAATGGTCACGCAAACCAAGAACCACCAGCTCGAAACCACCTGCTTGTACTAATGTATCTTTGATATAATTCTACTTTGGTCGTATTGCTTCTACACAAGCACGTTTAATAACTTTTTTTAGTTTAGTAGCGTTTCATAGAGATTCGACATCTGACCTTGATTTGTGTGTCTGGTAAGCAAGGAGAACTCCAAGAGCGCCTTTGACTGAAAAATCCGACTTAGTTACGGTCTCAGTCGTCAAAAGTTTAGAATTGTATTTTAAAAAGACGAGGTAGAAACAACAAGGCAAGGCAACAAGATTGATATTGATATTCGATGTCAATATTAATCGAAGTTATTAAAAAGTATATCATTTTTAACGTCATTATTTCCCAATGACCGTTTACAACATATTTATATGCCAATTTGACATAATTTATTACATAGTGAACATCGCAGTTAAGTGATAAATTCCAGTAAATTGACATACTATTACGGGGGTAATTACGGGTCTCTACAATAATATCAGGGGCGTAGCTACCACCGTATATGCTGTATCAATTATACGGGCCACGGTGGCCCCCACCGTGCGTAAGCAAAAATTAAAAAAAACTTCCCAAAAAGAAACTTTAGAAAAACTAAAGTGATCATCAGATATAAATAATTTAATAAATCAGTTTGCCGAAAAAAAAGGCAAGAAGTGTATATCTAATTTGAATTGTTTGTAAAATTTTTGGAAAAAGTGATAGATAGATAATTCTGACCAATAAATATTTCTTTTAATTTTTGCAAATTTTTTTGTCCTTTGTGAGAAATCTTTACCCTTCCTAAGGGCCCCCAAACATTTTTTTATACGGGGCCCCGTTAAGGCACGCTACGCTTCTGAATAATATAAAATAAAAAATGAAGCAAATATTTGCTCCCCAGATTTAAAAGTCGGATGTCATTTGCCCATATATGTCAAGTGACTGTTAAGCGACTCAGTCTCGTTTCCATACGACTGTGGTGTAGTGGCAGTGCAATGGTTACGAAAACCAAGACACGGGTTCAAAACCACTGGTCCGTACCAATGTATCTTTGATATATGTACTTTGGTAGTCCCGTTTCTATGATACAAACACTTTAGTAGATTTTTTTATTATTTACATTTCTATACTAAGCTACTAAAGTGCTTGTATCATAGAAACAGGACAACAAAAGTACATACATATATCAAAGATACATTGGTACCGGTGGGTGGTCTCGGTTTGCGTAACCATTGCACTGCCACTACACCACAGTCGCCTTAGTATAGAAATGTAAAAAAATAAGCTTAAAAATTGTCGGCTCGAACTAGACCACCATAGTGGATGCGCCTGTTATTTGTAATTATATAACTGTACTAAAATTAGCCTCTATTTATGAACCTTAACATCAGGTTAAGCTGGAGCATTAGCCTTCAAGCGATGCGCGAAGAAACACCTTTGGCCGGCATTGTGACTGCGACTGAGGCAGCCGTGAACTAACTCGGATGTTTCGGCACTTTTGGATCTCCTCTTGCTTATCATCAGATGGGTCGAAGTCAAATGTCGTGTCACAATAAAAAATAAGTTAAAAAAGGTGGGGTGCGGTCACATGTTGAGCCATAATAAAATAAAAATTGCATCAATCAATTGATTATTATCAAAATTGTTTTTAATGTAACGTAAAAAGAAAGTGTAGTTAGTTGGAGTGACCTCGTTCGCATCTGCCTTTGTAGGGCTCCGTGGCGGTCTGCGTAGGTGCTAGTTACTTACCCTCAAGGTGGTTAGGACCGCTTCGTGACTTACCGGAGCCGACAACCGCCAACAATAAGAAATAAACATGGACGTCATGCGAGCGGCCGCTTTAAAAATGTTAAAATAAATAAAATGCACACGTCGAGGCTTATCTCGTACTTGTACACAGCGAGACCACTCTAGGCATGTTCTACACTACAAAATAATCATTATAATATTTCTACAATCGTTCCTTAAATAGTTATTAATGTTCAGACATAATTAATATTGACAAAAACACAATGAATACAAAATATTAATGTGAATAACATATTTTAATGTAATCAAATTTACGCCCTAATTCCCTCAGAATCAGACAAAGACAATAGAGCGCCACTTAACACGATCCCTACACAACTCCTTTGCTTCCTTCACATCCACGATTCTCTTCATACAGGCTCTGTGGTTATGGGCACTAGGCAACCTAGATTTCTTGAGCTTTCTTCTAGCTTTAATGTCATCAAATTCACGCCCTAATTCACGAGGCAGACAGAGACAACGGAGAGAAACTTTTCACGGTCCTGACATAACTCTCTCGCTAATTAAGCATCTACAATTCTCTTCATATGGACTTCATGGTTATGAGCACCCTTGCTTTTATAAGAATGTCCCGATTTCATCAAGGAACAATATTTCCGTTTTATCTTTTCATTCGCCTCCTATAGATACTATTTATAAATCTCTTTCGTCTTATTCTATACCGTTTTTGTACTACAGTGATTGTATTATAGAAACAGGACAACCAATGTACATATATCAAAGATACATTGGATTAAGATCGCTTAACAGTCAATTGACATGGGCAAATGACCACCGACTTTTAAATACTCAGACTGGAAGGAAATATCTGCTTCATTTTTATGGTTCCGTAGTAAAAACGGAACCCTTATAGATTCGTCATGTCTGTCTGTCTGTCCGTCCGTCCGTTTGTCACAGCCACTTTTATCCGAAACTATAAGAGCTCTATACTGTTGAAACTTGTTAAATAGATGTATTCTGTGTACCGGTAAGTGGTTTTAAACTCGTGCTCTCGTTTTGCGTAACCATTGCACTGCTACTTCACCAGGCTCGCCTTAAATCCATTCTTTCAATCTGCTTATTAGAAAAGAATCCAAGCATAAAGATGTCCTATTATTAATATTGAATAATAGAGCAATAAAAAATAATGTTATTGTTAGTGTGTAGTGTGCTATGGGATTGCTTGGCGTGTGCCCGCGGCAGGTGCGCGGGCGCAGGCGACTGGTTCGCGCCACTGCGAATATTCTCCATCCATTCCTTATGATGCGCCTATCTACCAGGGTTACCAATCAATAAGATTATATAGGGGATAAATATACAGATTATAAAAATATTTATAATGTAAAAAATATATTATATTATAATATTATAATATATTTTTTTACATTATATACTATACATGACGACCAAAGTACATACCCGTGTAAAGTATCTAGGCAAGTAGTTTGGAACCGGGAATCCTCGGTTTGCGTGATCATTTCACCACGACTTTTTTATTATTAATTGATAATAAAAGCCTTAATTCCCTTCCCATGATCCTGACACAACTCCCTTTACATTCGCTTCCTTCTTTCGATCTTCCTACGATCGCTTCGTAGGAAGCGATTGTTTGATGCACACTGTTTTAGCAATTTTAGACACATTTTTCCTATTGTTTTTTATTGTAACGCGACATCTGATTTTGGCCTGCATGTCAAGGTACTTAGACGCCGATGAATGATAAAAACCAACTCTATTGTGCGATGTTTTATGTTGTAGCGTGCCGACGACTACTACTACTACAATTAAATAACTCTAATTAGTAGTCGCATCCACTATGCCGGTCTAATTGAACCGGCAACTATCAAGCTGTTTCCTAAACACGCCTGATTTGCTTCACGGTATGAGCATTTGAAAGTGTTTCATAATAAGGAATTAAATAAAAATATTTATACTTATTTTTAAATAGTATCTTATGTTCACCTTAATCCGTTTGGCCAGCATACTATTTTACGCACTTACTGATTGATATTGCAACAGTGCTTTTAATGGCAAAGGATTATACCGGGATGAACACATCTCATAACCTGTTATCGAGCGCAACGCTATTATCGTCTATGTAACTTATTTATGCTTAGGTATTTTTTATAAGAATTCTAACTATGAAATTTAAATTTAATGATGTAGGCATGGAGAATATATGATAAGATCGCTTAACACTCCTTCCCATTATGTAACCTTAGATCCTGCTTTAAACGAGGCGTGAAAATGCACCTCTGGCTAGGCGGCGATGCAGCAGAAAACTATGAACTCCGCAGCCAAGCGCCTGGCAAAAGTCTGGAGACAGGAAGGATGGCAATTATTAGCCTCGCTTTGCAAATGGGAAATGTTGTCATTCTCTTTGCTACTATTTCTGTTGGGGACGTCTCTAGAGGATAATTTTTATTTATAGTTTTTATGTACTTATTAATGTTTATTATATATATGTACTTATATATGTATAATTTTTTATATGTCCTTTCTCACTATCTAAAATACGTCATTGTTTCTTCTATTATAGTGTTAACCTTAGCAATATATAAATTGACAAGAAAAGATGTTAATTCTAGGCACCAAAATCACTTACCGGTACTAATGTATATTTGATATAGGTTTGTACTTTGTACTGATACAAGCACTTTTAGTAAGGAAAGTAAAAAATGGCTAAAACTTTTTTCATTGCCTTATAGAGTTTTCCATATCAAAGCATAACTAGACGCCACTTACATTTACGAGTAAATACAAATAAAGAAGCTGAATCGTTCACAAGTTTTTTGGTGTCACATTTGATTCACGGTTGGAGTGAGTGAGTGAGTGACTTGCAGCTTGGCCGCATCGCATGCACTTCGATGCGTATATAAAATGCATGTCATTGTGCAAAAACCCATGAAAAAATAAAATGTATTATAATGAGGGGACATGACAGTGTAACAATTGTTGTACACGTTATTATCATTTAAAAAATAATATTTATGTAGGTAGGATCAATGACATTAGAAAAATATATAGATCTCAAAAATATTTTTATTTTATTTACAAATATATAAAAGAGATATTTTTAAAATATATAGATCGCCATTGACTAGAATAATCTACATAGAACTGTGTCAGGATAACTTAATAGAAGATAACTTAGTAGAAGCTGATCCCGAAACACGACTGAGTCACTTCACACGTTGTACTTGAAACTGGAGGTACTACCCCGGATCGGCAGACTGTGCGAATAACCTGACCGTGTAGTGACTTAGTTATTTAACCATAGTAGTAATCGCCTCTATTCATGGCGAATATCTATATCTACTCCAGCCTAACATTAGGCGAAGTGCTGTTAAATGCGAGTCACATTAAAAAATAAAATTAGTTAATGCGTCATTAATTTTTGAAAATAAGTAAAATGTGTTTTAAGTAAATCGCTTTGCAAAATTAAAAATTCCCAGAACATGATTTTCTCAACAATTTAAGAATCGTATAAAATGCATGACCGGCGGGTGTTTTGTTCTTGTCTCAAATTTAAATTATTGGTCCAGTTACGATGATATTATCTTTCTGGTACTTTAATGCTTTCACCGTTATTTTGAAAGATACATTGCGTGATATACTTTGCTGAAGACGCATTTCGCAATCAAGTAATTCATACTAATAATATGTACCCAATTGCAATCCAAAATTTTTAATCGAAAGGACAGATGAAGATAACGATTAGGAGCATTAGCTGTCCACACATGATTGCCTCCTGCGCTGTCTGCGGTTCTTATATTGTATTAGGGATATCGATATCATCTAGAAAATTGTATTTCGATTTAACTAGTTACGTTAACACATTTTTACGTTGTTTGCGCTCGTTTACGACAGTTTAGTTTTGTTATCTAATAAGAAAGTTCACGATCTTTCTGTTTTATGCCCGTGAATGCTTTTGTTGCGAGCCCGTTGTTGTTTATCTATTTGCATTGAGGAAATCCCAAAGACATTCTAGAAAAATCCAGTTAGTTCTCCCAGTTGGTGATACTGACAGTGCGTAACAATAATATTAGTTTTTAATTTATTTATTGTTTAATTCATCATCATGATCAGCCAGAAGGCGTCCACTTCTGAACATAGGCCTTCCCTTTAGAACGCCATTTCATACGACAAGATGCCAGTTGCATCCACTGGTTATTCGTGACTTTTACTATGTGGTCGGTCTACCTATTGGGAGGCCTACCCACGCTGCATCTGCCGCTTCGTGGTCTCCACACAAGAACATTTTTTCCGCATCGGTTCAGCCGCTTCAACTTGAAATCCTACGAGCTATGTCGGAAACTCTGGTTCTTCGTCGAATATCCTCGTTCCGGATTTTTTTGCGCAAAGATACTCCAAGCTCTCTCCATAACCCGATTGCCGAATAGTAAATTACCTAGTAAGAACAAATCCCATAAAAACATAAATTTTAAAGAAGGTTACAAATTACAGTTGATTAAAGAAAAATATATAAAAAAGCCTCTATAAAATACAATACACGTTTCCAACGAAAGAGTTTCGCTGCGTGTTCAATATACTTCTATTACGAAATATATACTAGGGTAATTTCGTATATATTTCGTAACTATTAATATAATATTTGTATCGAGTAATAACACTGTGTACGATATGTAGTCACATTTTGACGATACGTGTCGCGCATAGGTTAACCTCCTACACCAGCCTCCTAGCACGGCAATCTAAGAAGTACGATAAAGAGCTGCTAGTAATATTATTGTAACTCATATAATATAAATTATTAGGCAAGCACATCAAAATATTGAATAAAATTTTCAACGTTTTTTTGTGTGAAGTTTTACAAAACCTTTAGTTCTTTTTTGGTCATTTTGATGCATTGTTGTGGTAAGTTATTTAAAATGAGTTGCAATGATATTGACAAATTAATGGATTGATTAAAATTACAAAAAAAAGAGGCGAATATTTGTTCCTGGTCTGATTGTCTAAGAGTGGTCGGCGGTAGATTTATTATAGATTATTGTTTATTATAGATTTGCGTAGCTAAATAACCATTATTTTCTTAATTTTTGCGCGAACATTGATTATTGAATTAAACAAATTTTATGCGGATTACTATCGCGTTTATTTTGGTTTTTATATTACGATTTTTATTATTCCGACGTTTCGAGAGCTTTGCAGCTCGTGGTCACGGTCAGTCTCTCCGTGACCATGATGGCTGCAAAGCTCTCGAAACGTCGGAATAATAAAAATTGTAAAATCAAAACAAAAAAAAAAACGCGATAGTAAGCCGCATAAAATTTGTTTAATTCAACAACCATTATTGTCAAATAATTGTACTAAAGATGTGTAGAGATGCCTACCAGCGGCTTTGGAAATGCCGTTTTCGTTACTGGACTACGACAGTTAAAATCATAATAGAGGTTCTGGTGGAAAGGTTGCTCACGGTACTTTAGTAAAAAAATCTCGTTTACTTAATTAAGTGAAGTATAAGTTCGTGACTAGTATTGTGGGAGATGCAACGCAACACTGTACAGATAGCCACTGTACCATGTTACTTGAAAGCCTCAAGCCTTTAAATGCCGACATTGTTAATTGTACTTGTTTTTAAAGGAAAAACACTTTCGCCTCAAAAACCATACAGGGATAGGTGGACACAACGAAGAACTTTCTTCTTTTACAAGATCTTCCCTAACATCTACAATTCTCTTTAACTACTCTATGGCCACTGCGGATCCTGCTTATTTAAAATTTAGGGTCGTCCCAGTTTTATCTTTCCCCACGCCTCCGATTTAATAATCCTTTTTACCAATCTTCTTTGACGTATTCTTTCAATGTACCCAAACTATCAAACCAACAAACTATATCAATCACTATATTGTCACGCCTATTTCCCACAGGGATAGGCAGAGACAATGGAGCGCCACTTACCACGATCCTTACACAACTCCCTTGCTTCCTTTATATCCACATTTCTCCTCATATAGGCCCTGTGGTTATGGGCACTAGGCAACCTAGATTTCTGAGGATGTCTCCGATTTGGTCGGAAAACACAACCATATAACCACATTTATACAAGCAATAATTACGTTTTATTTACTTACAAAAGGCGGACCAAAGCAACCGTAAGCTGAATTGTTTTTTTCAGTCGTCGGAGCTTTTAAATCTCTCTCTGATTACCATCAGGCAAGTTTACCTTAGATATAGCTTTGCAATCAATCAAATTGACACGATTTTTCCCCAAAGGGATAAACAGAGACAATGGAGCGCCTCAACTTCCTCGCTTCTCACACATCCACAATTCTCTTCATACAAGTTTTACGGTAACCCAATTTTCTTATCAGATTTATTTTCAAAAAAAAAGCTACCTCTGGTGGTAAACTGGGATCTTATATTTATATATCATATAGGTATATTTATAATGAGATATAAGTAGGTATATGGTGATTCTAAGTGTACTCCCAATATAGATTGGTTGGTACACGCACAAGTGAGAGGTACCTACTTGTTCAAGGAGACATCGTGCGATGTTCCTCTCAAACGAAACGTTGTTACAAGTCAGCGATCAATTTAATGTTATGTTAATACATGTTGCCAACTCACACAGACTATATACTATATGATCACAGACTAACATCAAGCGGGGTGCTGTCATATGTCGAGTCACAATAAAAAAAAAGTATTATGACAGGGTACTGTCGTATGTCGAATGTTAAGCTAATGTTAAGATGGAGTGCAGTCCATGAATGAAAATAACTGCTACTACAGTTTAATAACTGTAAGTAAAAGTCACATCCACTATGCCAGCCTAGTTGGAATCCGCAACTTACAAGCTGATCCCGAAACGCGACTAAGTCACTTCACGGTCTGTAAACTTGTAAACGGTGGTACTACCCCAGTTTCACAGACTGCGAATTACCAGATACAACTCTTTAAATGAAGTGTTAAATAAAAAACTGTCAAAATGTCACGCCTTTTTCCCACAGGAAAAGGCAGTGACAAAGAAGCGCTACTTGCCACGATCCTGACACAACACCCTCGCTTCCCTCACATCCACAATCTCGTTCACAAGCTCTACGGTTATAGACACTAGGCCACCCGGTTTTCTTGAAATTGTCTCCTATTTAGACGGAAAACATCAAATAAATAAATATCTTGTAGAGTGGAGTCTATCTGACATGTGGTATAATTGTATAAAATCAAAAGTAATTTGTTGCATTTTGTGCTGCAATGCTCTTAAAAGTTCCTCTCTGTTACATATTCATTTGATTAAATTAGTAATTTAATTAATTAGGGTTTTTGAATTATAAATTAAGTTAAATTTACTTTTAAATATAACTACTAAATAAACTAATTTAAGCAGGTAGCTGCTTTGTAGGTTTATATTTCATAAATATATTTTTTTAATTGTGGCTCGATTTATGTGGCCCGCCTAATGTTACTTCCACATTAAGTTGGAGTGAATGGTGGCGATCGCTACCACAGTTAAATAACTGCAAGTAGTAGTAGCATCTGCTATGCAGTCCTAGAAGCCTAGGAACCACCAACTTTTCAGCTGATAACAAAACGCGACTACTATGTTCACCGTCAGAGTAGTATTACCGCTTTCAAGTGAAGCGGTATTACCACTCTGGATCGGCAGACTGAGCAAATTACCACAATCTTTCTGCCTACTTAAAACAACATTGAAACATATTACGTTATTTTAAAACAAAATACGTAACGCATTTGTTAACATACGAGGGACGATACATAAGTTCTAGTTTAAATTTCCGATTTGAGCAAAGAAATGTTTCAAATGTTTAAGACGACCGTGGCGTAGTGGCAGTGCAATAGCTAAGTAAGCCGAGTGGCACGGGTTCGAAACCACTTACCGGTACCTATGATACAAGCAATTTGGTAGGGTAGTATAGAAATGTATAATAAAAAAAAATAAAAAAAATAGTTTGTAATATTTATTTGTTAGATTGGTTAGCCTTTATTCTCTTTGATTTTGCGCGAAAATGAATAATAAATTAAACAAATTTTATGCGCTTATTATCGCGTTTATTTTTTAAATCGTTATTTATATATTATAAGCAGAAACCCAAACAGAGGAGGGTAGTTTCCACTACAGAGCCGCTACATAAAGCCACGTTGACCCGCACGCAGCCCACTTTTTCCCTCGGCGCTCCGTGTGTTAGGACGTTACTGCTGGTGTAGTAACGTCCTGACGTCACGTGCATATTGTGATTTGTTAAGTGTTCTATAGCTAGCAAGTTGTAATCACCACGTGTCGGTATTCATTGTTAGTTTGAGGCGTAATTCAATAAGTGATTCGATGTATAACTTTGAATTGTAATAAATAACTGTTTTAGTTTGTACTTGTATCTTTTTTTAACTATTCCTACTTAGGATGCTAACATCAGAAGTGGGATCGGAACTCGTGTTTGCCCACAGAGTAATTTTGTTTTAGTAATAACTGTCGAGATTTGAATTGTTATTTTACGTGGTGGTTATACTTTTAGCTGTCTTTCTTTGCATTTATTTCGTGTACTGGTTTTTATTGTGTACCTACCTACAAGTGCCGTGTTTTCTTGTAGCATGCGGAGTAGCTCTCGTGGCCGAGCGCGTCTTCGATCGCAAAGTGGCTCGCGTGTCCGCCGTTTGCGTACTCGTTCGCGTACTCGTTCGCGCACTGCGTCTCTCGACCGCGACCGTAGATATCGCCGTGATCGTGCCCGTAATCGCAGCAGGTCTAGTTCAAGTGCTAGTCTCGCGTATAGATCTTCTCGTAGTAAGACACGGAGTTATTCGCGACAACGTCACCGTCGCTCTCGTGGTCCGTCGCGACACCGTATGGGTTCTTGTCGCCGTGACTCGCGTAGTTTATCCCGAAAATCGCGTAGTATAACGCGCAAGGTAGGCCCCCGTGTACGCAATGCTAGTGTGAGCGAAATTAGGACTCCTAGTCCTCCGTCGTTCACAGTCACGCCATGCAGAGATATTATCGGGAACGCATCGCAACCGTTAGCTACTTCAAACTCGTGCAGTCCGAAACATGGCCATCAGCCATATGGATTACGATCGACTGAATCAGCGGCCCGCCGCTCCGAAGCATCTACTCTTGCACAGGCTCTTATAGATGCTATAAAGACTGTTCAGCCCGGTAGGTCCCAATATTATTTTGTGTCTAGTTTTGATCCCTCAATAAATAGTATCGAGGCTTGGTGCGAAGAGGTAGATCGTTCTAGGGACGCGAACGGTTGGAGCGACCACGAATGCTTATCACGAGTGGCATTATGTTTGAAAGGTGATGCCAAAGCATGGCTCAGTGAATGGGTCACGAACGACCGGACCTGGTCCAACTTTAAACAGGAATTTAAGCCGCTTTGCTCTAGTAAATTAGATTTTGCAAATATTTTATTTGACGCTATGAATACCACCTCTGACAGTTACCAAACGTATGCTGAATATGCGCGTCGTACATTATTACGTTTAAAAATAATCCAAGGCATCAGTGATGAGCTGCGGACGCTGATTGTCATTCGTGGTATTGATGGTCCGCACGTTCGCGCAGCAGCGGCCAATGCAAGCCTAACCCCTGACAGCTTAGTTACGTTCTTGTTCATATACACCAAACCTAGTCGTAACAAATCGCATGTTCCATCTACTGAACAGAGTCTTAAGAGACCTTTTCAACCATCCAATCGTAAGCCCGAGATTAACTGTTTTGTATGCGGCCAACGAGGGCACATAAGTCGTAATTGCTCAAAAAAGTTAAAGTCACTAATGCGGGTATTTCACAGAATTTACAAAACACCTCGGTACAGCCAAATGTAAGTAGTCTGTGCTCATTCTGTAAAAAGTTGGGACATAACGAGACTAAATGCTTCGCTAAAGCACGGTCAGAAGGTCGAAATCAGCATCACAATGTTAACCTTTGCTCAGACTTATCGGATTCTCCCCTACGATCGAGAAGTGATGACGTCATCACGGCTGTAGTAGGAGGCATACCCGTTGACGTACTTATAGATAGTGGTGCCCTCAATGTCTCCCTTATTTCTTCCGACGTTCTCCGATATCTGTCTTGTAGACCCAAACCCAGGTGTAGTGTCCTAAAGGGTTTAAGTGACAAAGAAATAACTACCACCTCTTATGTAACTGTCTCACTCGAATTTAGTCATCTGACTATCGAAGTCGATTTAGTTGTTGTACCCTCAGCTTGCATGAATGCGCCCATTATAATTGGCACCGACGTACTCAATCGAGATGGCGTCATGTACATCCGTACAAAGGAGAACCAATACCTTACACGATCCGACGACTTGATAACTCATACCGTCAGCGCTATACAATTAGGTGATTTGCCCAATATAGAAACACCCCTAGTAGGTAAAGATCACGAAGCCTTGGCGTCACTGATAGGAGAATTTTCTGAGTTTTTTAATATCTGGTACGGCGGCTACTACCGTAAAGACAGGCGAAATGGAAATCAAGTTGACCAGTTCTACGCCCGTAGTTTACCGACCTTACAAACTCTCTTATCAAGAAAAGCTGAAGGTCCGCGATATTACGAATGATCTGTTAGAGAAGGGCGTGATACGGAAGTCCAATTCAGAATATGCGAGTCCAATTATACTTGTCAAAAAGCGTGATGGATCAGATAGACTTTGTGTAGATTTTCGCGCCCTAAATCGAATTACTATTAAAGATCGCTATCCACTTCCACTTATTGAGGACCATATAGATAGGCTAGGTGACCATTGGTACTTCTCCTGTCTTGACATGGCCACTGGATTCCATCAAATCCCAATTAAAGAAGACTGTATCCATTTGACCGGTTTTGTTACCCCCGAAGAACACTTCGAGTATGTTAAGATGCCGTTTGGATTAGCAAACTCCCCAATCGTATACCAGCGCATAATAAATGACACACTGCGTAACCTTATTAATGAGGGAAACGTACTTGTATACGTCGATGACGTCCTGTTGCTAAGTAACACTATAAGTGAGGGTATCGCGTTGTTACGGAGGGTTTTGCAGGCTCTTACTCAAGCTGGGTTCTCGGTAAACCTTAAGAAATGCTCGTTTTTAGTGGAGGAAATTGAGTACTTGGGTAAAGTCATTAGTGGTGGTTAGGTACGGCCGAGCCCTCGTAAAATAGAGGCTCTCGTGAATACCACTCCGCCCGAGAATGTGCGCCAAGTGCGCCAGTTTCTTGGTCCCACCGGTTACTTTTGGCGCTATATCAAGGGGTATGCGACAAAGACTGCACCTATCGCGCAGCTTACTAGAAATGGCATCGAAATTCGTTGGACCGCGGAACATGAGGCTATTCGCCAAGATTTAATTAAGCTGTTAACCAGTGAACCCGTTCTAACTATATTAAATCCTGCGCTCCCAACGGAAGTTCACACCGACGCCAGCAGTGCAGGCTACGGTGCTGTCCTGCTGCAAACGCATCCTGATGGGAAGAAACACGCTGTGGCCTACTTCAGTAAGTTGACTCAAGGAGCTGAAGGAGAGGAGCCGAGATCGCTGTGCTACGTCCCAAAGGGCCACCGGCTCAGCTTGCTGCGAGTATTCCACGACGAGCACGAACATATTGGGGCAGAGAAAACACTGGACCTTATACTTAAACACTTCTGGTTCCCGGGGCTCAAACAGTTTGTGAGTAAGTATGTGGCGCATTGTCTGGTATGTATTTCGATAAAGCGCGTGCCACGTGCGCCCATGCAGAACATCACCTCATGGCCGAAACCAGGACGCATTAGGACCGCTGCCGTTGTCAGAGGGTTATAAGTTTGTCTTAGTCCTCGTAGATGCACTCACAAAGTACTCAATGCTGTATGCCATCAAACGACAGGACGCAGGTGAGTTGAAGCGAGTGATCACGCAGGTAATTGCTTTCTTTGGCGTACCTAAGTTGATGGTCACAGACAAGGGAAGGATGTTCGAGTCCAGTGAGTTCTCAAAATGGATCAACGACCTAGGCTGTGATCTCCACTCCATCACACCCGAGATGCATCACGCTAACGGTCAGGTGGAGAGATACATGCGTACAGTTCTCAATATGATTAGAATTGAGTCAAATCGTAAAAAAAAAACTGAGTGGTCGAGCACGCTTTGGAAGTTTCAGCTTGTGTTAAACATCACTAAACAGAAAACCACACAAGTCTCTCCATTAAATTTACTCATTGGTACAGAAAACACGACTCCAATTATTCAGACACTAGTACGCGACATAGCGCTTACAAATACGTCACCCAACCGAGAAGCACACCGCAAAATCTCTAGAAGCAGAGTCCGGCAGCTCCTCACCGATAACCAACATCGGCAGGACGAGGGAGTAAATAAAAATAGGCACCCACCACATATTTATAACTTGCACGATCATGTTTTTGTTCTAAAGTTTTCCCAGGCAACTGGCAAGCTAGACTCTGGCATGCGTGGCCCCTACCAGGTGGTCAAAGTTCTACCGAGTGGCCGGTATGAACTGAAGCTGTTGGGGAACAACTATGGCAAGACAACGCAGGCTGCAGCACAACACATGGTGCCGTGGCGAGGCGAGTGGTGCCCTGATACGTGTGCTGCATTCTTTGAAAGGGAGCATACTGATTCATCTTAACTATCATGCTAACGGGATGCTGTTCGTTCTTGCTTATTCTTATGTAACTGCTGAACCCTAGTTTCACATATGTACTAATGAGAGCTATGCTTGATCGAATGGCGCCTCGGTGCTTGAAGTGAGATGGATTTGCGTTGGCATTGGTTGTCAAGTCGCCGACATGTGTGTTGTGTGTGACCCACACGATGCGCATGGCCCGTAGCGTTAGTCGCTAGTCAGGAGGGGTGTGTTTGTCGCATCCATGTTACAGGTGCAGAACCATCTGTCACCCGGTGCAGTGCTGAAGCCATCACTGGAAGATATGTGAAGAGAAGAAAAGGCCTAGTGTGTTATTAAAATGTAGACGTCTACGATAGGTGGTGATGAATGTAAGAGTTTTGGAACGTGTTGACAAGTGACGAATAAATTAAGTGAATGATATGCGAAAGGTTTGAAAGTAGAGTGCGTATTTACATAGTAGGGTAGGCATAACACTTTGCTTTCTCAGATGATGACCAAAATGAGCCTGATGGTGAGCCCCAACCTGGTCCTTCATCAGCAGGCCCAGCCACGCCCCTGTCAGATTCCGAAGAAGAAGCAATCACCTCCGGTGCTGGTGACACCATCAACAGCCAGGCTGCAGCCAGGGTCGAGGACGCCCCAGCGTCAGGAGAGGCCGTATAAGCAGAAACCCAAACAGAGGAGGGTAGTTTCCACTACAGAGCCGCTACATAAAGCCACGTTGACCCGCACGCAGCCCACTTTTTCCCTCGGCGCTCCGTGTGTTAGGACGTTACTGCTGGTGTAGTAACGTCCTGACGTCACGTGCATATTGTGATTTGTTAAGTGTTCTATAGCTAGCAAGTTGTAATCACCACGTGTCGGTATTCATTGTTAGTTTGAGGCGTAATTCAATAAGTGATTCGATGTATAACTTTGAATTGTAATAAATAACTGTTTTAGTTTGTACTTGTATCTTTTTTTAACTATTCCTACTTAGGATGCTAACAATATATTATATTCTTTATGTTTAATTAACTATGCGCTTTTATTTTTCTACCTACTTTAGATATCTTCATAACCCAAAGGTTGACCGTAAAGAAAGCCTCACGGCTTGAAGTCTGCCTTCTGTAATTTTTTTTACAATAAATGAATAAATAAATCTATATCACAATGAAGGCTCTACATCTCAAATTCTTGTAGAAGGGTGAATTTGCGCCAATAAAAACCACTAAACCTGTTATTCTATAATTCGAGTGAGCCTCGAGTCTGTAATAACCGTAATAACTAAGTAACAACCTCCATAAGTCACATAGCACTTCTCGAATAAGCTGCCCTTTCGAAAAATATTATGATAAATGCTATCTATATTGTTGAAGATTTACAATGGTTATAACAATTTTCGATTGATTTTTTATCCTTAAATAACACGTAATTTATTTATTTTGTTTCATCTTGTTTTTGTATTTTACAATATGGTATAATAAAAAAGATAATCACGTCCATTTACAAGAGGGACATTCGAGGGACTACAAGTAATAGATCTGAAGACATCAAGAACATTGACGTGTCGACCTATTATAAGGTCAAATACAATTATGACCCTTTTACGAAGGCGTCAGCGCAATTTCGAAAATAAAACTCCTTTACTAAAAGAGTAAATTAAGCCCCCATATATGCACCAAAGGTACACCACAAGTGATATTCGCGAAGAGCGTGACTGACCGCAGAGCACTTGTCTGTCAGTCTGACACATCGGTTACGCCTTTCTGAATCTTGCCGACAACAGGTACAACAGCCCTTAGAGGTTTACGGCAGTAAGAGAAAAAAAATACACTTTTTGATATTAGTATGGTATTTGATAAACACGATTCTCTTTCCCTTTTGATAATATGTACTATATTATAATAATTATTTATTTTTGTTTAGGTCCATCACTGCAATCTACCTCATGTTATAGAGGCCTGCGGTCTATGATCAGAGGAGATCGAATAAGTCGATTAGAATTTCCAGACGCAGAATAGGCAGAATTTTGAGTATGTTTATGCTTTGAGAGATAAAGGACGATCAACAAATCTAACTCGAGAACGTTCTAGAAACTACGAAGTAACTTCTTGTAAGCTATTTCGAAGTATATACTAAGAACAAGAAGTGACTTTCCTTTAAAACAAAAACGTTTTATAAGTATACCCTCGGCAGATAAAAAGATCGCTGATTTTTGAGCTGCTAAGAATCGGCAGATAAGTTAGGTGATATTTCCCTTTTTTTATTATGGCTCAATATATTACAGCACCCCGCCTGATGTTAACCACCGTTCATGAATAGAGGCCACTTCTACTACAAATAAATATTAGACCTCCATGTTGAAACCGGCAACATGAAGCTAATCCCAAAACGCAACTGAGTCACTTCACTGTCTCTACATTTGATTGTGGATACTCGGATCGGCAGACCGAGCAAACTGTCTATCTTCCACTTTTTTTAATGTGTTTTTTATTACCTTAGTTAAAATGTGATACTATTTTTTACCTTTGAGGTGCGTAATGTATGAGAACACTCCTTCAAGTAGTAAAAAGGCGTTGCCGCAAAACCTTGGAAAGTTCTTCCGGGAAATCTGTTTAAAAAAAACAGTGGTTTTCAGTAATTTAATTTAATTACGACTTTTTTTTAATAATTGAATATTTTAAATTCCTTGTTACGTTACTAAACGTGCTTGTATCATAGAAACATAACGACCAAAGTACATCAAAGATACATTCGTACCGGCGAGTGGTTTCAAACTCGTGTTCTCGGTTTGCGTAACCAGTGCCCAACCACTACACCGTGATCGCCCATAAATTTGTTTATCAAAATTATTAAAAATCGTTGTTTTATATAAATACTTATACTATAACAGCAAAACAAAGATATACGAGGCTCCAACTAGGCCAGTATAGTTAATGCGACTGCTACTTGAACTTATTGAACCGTAGTAGCAGTCGTCCTCATTAGGCTGTTAAAGGTGCTCTCATATATTAAGCCTCAATAAAATAAACCCAGTAATCGCTTACCCGGAAATAAAAAGTTGAAAACATAACTGCTTCACTATATTAAAACGTGATAATGCTTTTATTATCGACAGATACACATTTCATATTAAACTTAAGAACAAATTAACGATGATAAGGCCTGTCAAAGTAGCTTTTAGAACCTCTAATATGATTTTTAAATTTATACATCAACATTTTGATTCGCACGCAGTGGTGTCCTGTCTGCCGATCCGGGTACTACTTTACAAGACTTACGAGACCGTAGACTGTAAAGTGACTTAGTCGCGTTTCAGGATCAGTTTGTAAGATTCATTTTTTTTTTTAATAAAAAAATATCTGTAGGACTCTATTTAATTGTTTAATATTAGAAATTAAACAGTAGGCTGGCACAATGGATGCAGCATTTATCAGTGACCGCAGTCGCTTCCACTCTCAGATCGCACCCCAGCTCTATACCAGGCGGTCATATAATATTAAGAAAAAGGTTCAATATTGAGTGACTTAGAAAATTAAGAATAATACAATAATTTAAAACCTTAGTGGGAGAAAACCCGTGATAGGATTCTGTATTCATACTTAATCATTATTCTAAACAATACGCATTGTATTAAGAACTCTATTCAAATCACAATAAAGTTTAATTTGCTTTAATAATGTAATATTGTATGTCAGTAGTTAGGACATACGGTTCATGTGAAAAGGTTTTAACACCTTCTTATCGTTATATCGCATCAGTTACGGCCGTCTACAACTTGCGAACACGCAACTACCGATAAAAGAACATATATATAAAGTTTTACCTACCTATCTTTAGAAAGTTTAATTTGTATAAGTACTGTGTTTATTCTTACTTAGCACAATTAGTAAACAAACATGAAATTCACCATTTCAATCTACCTCATGCCTATGCCCTTTATCTAAGGAAACTGTTTATGACTGTCTTATTCTATAGAATAAACATACATAATGGTAAAAAGTGCACAAATGTTATTAAAATCACACACATTTATATGATAACGATAAATTCGCGAATGACAAATGTTGTCCCCTAATAATAATAATCAAAAAATCATTTTTACAGCAATTCAAAGATATTTTTATATATTTGTATGTATTCACGTCAGTAGTAATTGTTTTTTATCGTTAATCCGTCATTGCCGAAAGTTTGTTTACTACTTTTGCCAAGTAAGGAAAAATGTACTATAATACAATGATTTTGTAATGTCTCGAAATTAAGCTGGTGTGTATAAACACACAAAAGTAATATAAATAAAACTATAGTTATAAAAACTAAAAAACACGCTTAAGTAATGTGAACTAAAAAAAGTGAGACTCGTACCTCAAACCGCCTGATAAGCAAGAGGAGGTCCAAGACAACCAACGACTGAAAAACCGGTTACCTCAGACGCCGTCACTATGCCGGCCAAAAAAATGATTAATGATATTATTGTATTGTCATCGGTTTTTAATACGTGTTCAAATTTTTTAATAATTAAGATATCTAGAAATGGGTGAATATTAATTTGAAAGATTCCGTTACATAATTACATAAATAGAAGTCAAGCTAGTAAAAGCGTGTTAAAAACAATTTGCAATATATATGTAAAAATATACTAGACATAATAAATATAGAAAAATGTAGAATTCATTTTAATTCATAAATATATGATCACGTTGCCTACTTACGTCAATGCGAATAAGGTTTAATTATTCTATTGACGTCACAGACACCTAGCTTTATGTGCTTATTACATATAAGTACTAGTATCTATCATTTCTAGGTATAATTGAGAATCAAACGAACTTACCTGTAAGTGAAGTTCGATGATAATTGTACGAACTTCCTTAGTGCTCCGCCGATTGTTCCGTATTTAAACAAAGTAGTATTCGCATTCGATGGCTACTCTCACACGTTTAATAGTAATCAGTTTTTTTTTTTTTTTTTTGGATGAATGTACGGTTGTCCAAGCCTCGATTTCTTTAAGACATCATTCTGTTTATAGTGTTCCTGTGCTTACAAACCTGAAACTCACCTACCTATTTACATGTAGAGGTGGGAGGGTGTGGCTTTCACAATCGGCGGAGCACTAAGGAAGTTCGTACAATTATCATCGAACTTCACTTACAGGTAAGTTCGTTTGATTCTCAATTGTACTTCAATTCCTTAGTGCTCCGCCGATTGTTCCGTATTTAAACAAAGTAGATATTTAAAGGTTGAAGGTTTGTGGACTGAAATGGAAGTATTACCAGACATTTGGATGATCAGAACTCCTCAATCACATTAACTTAGTTCTATAACAATTATTTCTTAAATTTATATAATTATGCGTCCTCTAAGTCATTACAGTGATCTAGTACAAGTAATAAATATATATATAATATATATATTTTTTTTAAATCAATTTTTGCAAAAGTGTTGGATTTTTCGGACCATCCAACAGTTCTACGAATAGTGTCAATATTCTCTCCTAATGTTTAAATAGTAGATGTTGACAAATGACCATTACTATGATTTTCAAGTGTATGTCATAGATATCAAGATATAAAGTGTATCTTTATTTTAATTGCTTAAAGTTTGTTAACGAACAAGTTTTTTTTTTTTTTTTTTTTTTTCATTTATATAACTGAAAGAGTTTTGTGCAGGGCAGATAAACTCTCTTTTACAAAAGATATTTTAGGATTTATACAATAGAGGCAATAATAAAGTTGGTTGTGTACGACCTGGCCCTAGGTTTATTGAAATTTATTATTTATATTTTAACTTGCAATATTTTAAATAATCATATTATTATATTTAATTAAAGATGAGGATTATCCTTTATGAGCGGTGACAAGAGCTAACAATGTTATCACATTGGATAACAAATTAAGTGAAATATTTTCATTTGGATATAATTTATATAATAATTCTTAACAAACATTGGGTTCTTAAATCATATTTTCGAGTTTGTGGGCGAAACCTAAAAATCTCTTAGATAGTATCTTAACACAAATGTCAGTGGTAAGTTCATTTGGTAAATGAGGGCTATTGCTGAATATACTAATTTACTGAATTATAACTATAGCCTTTATTAGAAGTATTAGAAAAAGGTTAATAAATAAGAATAAATAAGAGAAATCTTATCTATCTGTGAAGTGTAATGTATCTGTATATTTGTGATACTATTTTTTTTACTATTACAATAATCTACAATTAGGTATGTATTACATTGCTTCAAAATGTTATTGACAATGAAGCACCTGCACTTACAGGCAATGGTTGCAATGGTCAATATGAGCCAACTATAATTACCCTAGGTGCCTTGTTACAAAATTTAGAAAAGCTTTATTATAATTGAAAAGGGTGGAAAACGAATGATATTTGTAAAAAGTCCTGTATGGAAAACGTCCATGAGATTGTGAAAGAATCTCTTGCGATAGCATAGTGGTCTGGTCGCCAACAAATATATAACTTACACTTATGATTATGTGTAGAGGCAAACAAATCTTTTTTAGAAATACCAAAACCTGAAATAATCGTATAAAAGGCATATTTTGCCGTTTTTCACTAGGTTCTATTGTTAAACTGTCTTGAAGCAGTGTCAACTGATTTTATTTGAAGCAGTATTGTTTTTGATGGTATATAATCTGTCTATACGCACATACTTGCATGCTTACACCACTGCTAAATTAGTTTAGCTAGACTATCAAGATGTGGTGTTGTTAATTCTTAACATGATAAAGCAGTTACTTACACTTTTATTACATGTAAATGATTTTAAAGCAAAAAGACAGCCAGTAAATTTAGGTAATTATTGTGTTCATTTATTTATTTATCAATCTTACCGAACCCTATTAGTGGTACAACATAACCGCAATTTAACAATAATGCATCTGCATAAATTACTTATTTTGGCTGATTAATTGATTCTTATGAAAGTGAAACAAATTATTTTGTCAACAGGATAGTTAATTATTGGCACCTTGTGATATTGGTACTTGCCTATTATATCTATTATTATTTAATGCATTTCCATAGTTCAAGTTGTTTTGTATGCGCATCAGCTATATTATGTTACACCTGAAGTCCTGGACATTCTGCATATAGCATGCCTGTAATAGTGGCCAACTTTGAATAGGACGTGTTTTGTTCCAACTGTCATGTTTTCAGAACCTATTCTCATTCATTATGCTTGTGGAATTAATTTACTTTTAGTTGTGTTTATAATAAAATATAAACTTACCAATATATAAGTCTCCTTTGTGGCCATTAGACATGATTATTATGTCTTTATCTAAACATTTAAATATACTAATGAAGTATAATTCCTGTTTTTATTATATTTATGTATGGGTGTCAAAATCATCTTTAATATCAATATTGGTCATGTAAAAAAATCCAGAGCAGTTATTAATAATTTAAGAGCAGTACGTATTTCCTCAATTTTAAAAGATGTTAATTTTTTAGGATTAAAAATAAAAGTTTTATTTTTTATATGTATTATTTTGGAGACAATAAAGTGGGGATATAAATTAATTGGACTCTGGTGAGCTCAAGATAAATAGCACCTTTACATAACAGTTCATTTATTGAACTATTAAAGTCAGCAATTTCTTCCTTAGAAATTAGGCAACCTGACCAATTGGAACCTGACTTATTGTACAGGTATTAGATTTATACAGGTATTATATTAAATGGAATATTGTGTCCCAGATCCATGAAAAATAAATAAATATGTCAGAGGGTACCTTGTAAAAATATTGTAATCGTCTGTTGACGCTGTTTGTTGTTGCCTTTCGTAACAGCATATTGGTAGCAACCACCTTCTCACATAGTCTTCCGAGGGAGTCCCCAGTAGTTTAAAGGATTTTATTTATTTAAAAAATCAGTGGTCGAACTTGCTGCGGCTTTACTATTTCCCATTTTATCACCAAAAGTCCAAAGTTGACTTCAAAAAGTGATATTTCAGGAGTTGAGTCCTGTGCTGCATCTCTGGCAACTTCACCTGAACTAGCCTGAGGCTAAAAACCTTCTTAAAGAGAAGTTCATTGAAATAAGTTTTTCAGTATCTTTCTGACATTCTGAACATTTTTATATTAATAAATGGCGGTATTGATATATCTATATAACACCGTATAATTTTATTCTTAATACTGTGATTTACTGTATTTGCATGGCATGGCAAAATAGTGAATACTTTTTGTTTTATCCCTCTTCAGAGAGGGTTTATTGATTGCATATGTGACCTCAGGGTTTATTTTGCAAGGGTTAACCATTGTGTTAAATACATTTTCCCTCTCTCTTTTTTTTTTTTTTTTTTTTACACCAGACTAACTTTTTGACCAACGGTCTGTGGGTTCTAGTTGTGTATGGCTGGTTCTGGCACTCACGTTCTTTGGTATGGCCTAGAGCAGTGTTTCCCAAAGTGGGGCCCACGCCTTACAGGGCAATTCGATAGTTAAGGAGGGTAATTTCAAAATGGATTAGACACGACTTCAACCCTTCTGCTTTGGGTTATTTATATGCAATGCTAGATATCGGTGACCAATTTATCAAAAAAGGCAATTTTTTTTTTTTTAAATATTGTAATCATTTATATTTATTAAGGGTAAAAAACATTTTTTAAAGGTTGGGAAACACTGGTCTAGAGTGACTAATAAAACAAGGTCAAGAGTTTATTGACCTCGAATCTTTATTGAGTTGGTGCTTAAAAGCATAAACCCTGGGTAAAAATGTTGTAACCTGAATTAGGATTCTCATTATATATAGTACATTTTTCTAATAAAAATCATACACATCAATATATGGACGACGTAGGTTCACCCATGCTCAAGAGGTAATAATATTGGATTGTGACGATGTAATTCCTCGAAATACATTCAAGCACAATAATAAAATAAATTGCGACGTTGCAGTTCTTCAAACTACACTCAAGCACAATAATAAAATAAATTGTGACGTTGCAGTTCTTCAAACTACACTCAAGCACAGTTATAGTTAGTTGTCACATTATAGTTTTTCAAACTACCATCAATAACAGTAATTATAAATTGTGGCATTGCAGTTTTTCAAACTACACTCAATCACAATAATAATTCATAAATATTGAACGTTATAGTCTCACGAAGTATTAAAACATTTTGGTTGCAACAAATCCACTTATGTAAAAAAATCCAGTATCGGTATTTACCTGAATCGTTTTGTTCATGCAGGTAAAACGAACAAACGTTGAGGGCGACCGTGATGGCGTCGTATTCGTGGAGCTCCGTTTCTCCAACCATCTTATTTTCTACGGTATTTGTCAATTTGCTTGTTCGTTTTCAGCTTCTTCTCGTTGCCTTTTACCCATTTAGAGTAAGATTGTATAATTATTTACACTAAAATTTACAATAAAATGCGGACAACCGATAGACACGTGCATCTGGCAGCACACACGAAATACGGAATGATGTCTTAAAGAAATCGAGGCTTGGACAACCGTACATTCATCCAAAAAAAAAAAAAAAAAAACTGATTACTATTAAACGTGTGAGAGTAGCCATCGAATGCGAATACTACTTTGTTTAAATACGGAACAATCGGCGGAGCACTAAGGAATTGAAGTACAATTGCAAGCTGATTGAATAAATATATACCTACATTAATGTAACAAGCTGTAATGATGTAAAATTAAATCAATTACTAATTCGATCTCAAAACAACTAAAAAACTAACGACCATTAATTCAAATTGACACGTTTCGTTTTCGACAGGATAGGCAGAGACAAAGGAGCGCTACTTCCCACCTTCGTCAAATTTCTCGCTTCCTTTATAATGCGACGGACTCCTTTTCTAAAGAATAGGACGGAATCGGCGCGATTTTGTGACGTCTAACTCTCCAACCAACTTCACTTTAGTATGGTGCCTTTTCCTTTACAGACCGTCAAGAAAAATACACCTTTGAATCAGTCAAGTGAAGGTAGTCAACAGCCCGTCCTATTCTTATTCTAATAGCATAGTACATTCACAATCTGTCAGTATCTTGAAAGTGATTCTATTTCTCAAATCAAATTTTAATATATTAGATATAGGATTGTAATAGAATACTAATATTAAAACAGAAATATAACATATTGATAAAAAAAAAAAATTAAAAAAAAATTAACTAAAATACATTATTAAAAGGAGTCCCTTTAGGCAAGGTTCCGAAGATACTGGCAGCGTTCCCCCTTTGAATAGCTAGACTAATTCTTTGTCCGAGGTAGCTGCCAATTCTTCGGTCTCCTGTGATGTCGACTAACCTTTTTGATATTTCCTTAAAAAGCCTTAAAGCGCTAGGACCCCACGGACCAAGGGTCTCGACACCGAATGGGACAAAATCATACTCGGAGCCTAGACCCCTGTATTTGCACGCTTTAGCTTTTTCAGCCGCTTCACAAGCCGCACCAGCTCTGCTGTTGGTTCCATGTAGATGGGAAGGTGCCAGCGTGTCTGAACAGGTTGCATCCCATACCAGCACCCGGCCCATCTTCCATGGAATCAAACTCATACCATCCGGTCTCTTACCATCATCTCTTGCAATACCAGTCGGCTCAAGTAGACTTGGCACGTTGACGGAGGCAAAAGACCGGCGTATGATATCGTTAAGTGCGGCATGTCTCGAGAACCGGCCTGCACTTTTTTGGCATGACAGTCCGTGATGTCCTAGCTTGTCGACATCACTGCCACAGGGACATTTATGAGGAGCGCAGACCGGAACCCCAAGCTGTAGACAGGTTGCGATTCGGAGCGTGTCAGGCTCAAGAAATGTTCCTGTATTTGACGAAGGGTACGCGTGAAGCCAGTAGCCGGCCTCATGCGTACCCACGGCCAAAAGCCTAGCACGCGCCGAACCTGTACTACTGCTCAATAGATTGTCATAAGTCAATTTACAGTTTACGTCGTCCCAGCTCCTCTGTGAATTTGGAGAAATTGAAAAATTTTGACCAGGGCATGCAATTAAGAAAGCGTTTCTAGCTTCTTCCAAGGCAGCAATCTCAAAGTTTGAAGGGGTTGCCCTTAAAATTTTACCTATGAGATTTGCTGATCTATGGACAGAAGATAGAAAGGCAGGTAAAGCTACACTGGAAATTTTGCGAATCCCTAAACCACCATAACGGATGGGTAGGGATGCTTGGGTCCAAGATTGCTCGTTCAGCTGCATATTAAGAATTGATTCTAAACTATTTTTTATTAAGTTGTCTACATGTTTTAAAAGATCTGGGTAATTCCAAAAAGAGCAGCAACGGAGCACATACGTAAATTTTGGGACGAAAAGACAGAATTTTAAGATGCAAAGTGCATAATGTGGACTAATTTCAAGGAGACGATCAGCAGAATTTTGAAATTTAGTAATTGAATTTTTAATATATTCAGAAATAGATTCATCAAAAATTGGAGAACCTAAAAGGTAAAGTGAATTACTGTTAACTATTTTAATATTTGGAGCCAAAATATTAAATTTTTGTTTTACGTCGTTTAAATTTAAGGCGCAATTATTAATAAAAAGTTCGCATTTGCTAAAATTAAGCTCCAAACCAATGGCTTCAAATTTACTTTTGATTAAAAAAAGGTCCGAAAACACAGTATTCACATCACCTCCTAGGGTCCCGTCGTCCAAATACCAAACGTTGAAATTAGAATTTAAATTTTTGATTATAGGATTTATAGCCAAACTAAAAATTGCAGGCCCAAGGGGATCACCCTGTTGACAACCTACTTCCGAGGACAGTTCATTAGAACGATATAACAATTTTGTTGGGTCAGCGTAACTGAGAAGAAGATAATTGTATATTTCCGGTATATGTTGTTTTATTTCCGTCAGCAGGGTATCCCTATTTACCGAATTGAAAGCATTTTTGACATCAATTTTGAGCAACACGTCAGGCTGTCCGTAAGTTAGGAAAGAGCGTAGGGCATGGACGGCTGCCTCACACCCTCCTTTTACACCGAAGCCTAACTGTACGGGTTCAAATTCCGAATTTAATTTTGGTAAAATATGTCGAACAGCAATTTTGGAGGCCAGACGTCGTAGTGTTGATCCAACAGCAATTGGTCTCACCCCTCCGTCCTTTTTGGTGAGAGCAATGAGGTTCGCGCCGAAAAGAATAGGAACAATTTCTGGATTGACATTACCGGAATACATAAAGTTGATTAATTTTTTGATAGAATTTACAAGTTGCTCGCCTGCATCACCCACAGAATGCGACGTTAAGTCTTTCAAATGTTGGGGTGAGATTCCATCCAAACCTGCAGCCGAACCTGGTTTAAAAGATAAAATAGCATCCGTAACATCTTTGTTTTGAATTTGAAGGCATGCTTGCCCTGCTGTTGGTGGGTCGAGAAAATATGGGTTTAATGGAGCTGGAGGATGTTTTGTCCGTAAGGCCTGAAGAGTGTCAGGGGTATCTGGTGATAGCACATCGTTGGAGAACAAAAGGCGAGCGGCACCTTTGAGATCTCCGTCACTGATTTTGTTTTCTATGAGTTTGTTGCGATTACGAGGGGCATCATGTTTGACGACATTGGTTAAGTATTGTCGCATTAGTTCGATTTCCGGTCGCGAAATTGAATGTTACAGTATAGATTATTATTAATAAAAAAAAAGAGGCGGATATTTGCTCCAAGTGAGTGGCCAAGGATGCCGATCGATGGTAGTACCAGAACAGTGATTCAGATCATCTTGTAAGTTGCCGGTTCCAACCAGGCCGGCAGTGGATGTGACTGCTACTTAGAGTTATTTAACTGTAAGTAGCAGTTACCTTCATTCATGGAACGCACTCAGCTTAAGATTAGGCAAGGTGCTGTTATCATGTCGAGCCACAATAAAAAAGAAATAAAGGAAAATGCTACAGCCGTTTAGAAAGAGTGGTAGGCAGTGGTACCCAGTTTGCCGATCCGGGGTAGTACCACCACTTACAAGTATACAGACCGTGAAGTGATTTGGTCACGTTTCGGGATCAGCTTGTAAGTTGCCAGTTCCATCTAGGCCGCAATAGCGGATGTGATTGCTACTCACAGTTATTGAATTGTAGTAGCAGTGACATTTATTCATGGACCACACTTCGGCTTAACATCGAGCAGGGTGCTGTCATATATCGAGTCACAATAAAAAAAGTTCAGTCTCATACAACAGTCAGAAGTAATATATAAAAAGATAAATAAATTCACAATTCCTATGAAACTAATGTAATAACCGTTTAATTCATATATATGTCGGTGTCTATTCAAGTAATTTACTAACATCATTATAAAACTATGCAGTAAAGACAGACATCCTAATTCTACATAATTTCAATGTAATCACACAGCGCAATGCAATTTTCCGTCCGTCCATTTCGTCTGCAAATGTACCTGAGCTACAATTTGCTATGGCTACTGGATTACGTTTTTATGATGCATCACTGTTTGATGAACATCGTATTTCTTAGAAATCTATTTGACTTATAAATTCAATTCCAGTTTTTCTCATTATAACTAGATATCCCGGCAAATAAAAAGAGCCCTGGCAAACAAGCTGTGCAGTAACTTGTTTCGTTGTTTACTAACTTTTTGTTTATGAATATGTATTTTAAAATATTATTAATATGTATACAACTGTATATACTTGACTTGCTCCAACTGCAGTCGTCTAGCGCTCTTCTAATCTGCCGATCCTTATACTGCGCAGCTCAAGAGTCAGCGGTTTTTTTTTATCTGCCGGAATATTTACTTATACGAGTAAAAGTTTATTCAGTTTTTTTATCTAAAAACTTTTATTATCGCCATCTAATATGTACTCACTGTTATTTTTATTTTTAGTACAACTTCTAGTATACTATGTGAGTATATGTTTGGCCGGCATATGGACAGCGACTGAGGCAGCCGTGAACTAACTCGGTTTTTTCAGTCGTCGTCACTCTTCGATCTCCTCTTGCTTATCATCAAGCAGGTTGAGGTAAAATGTTGCGTCACAATAAAAAAATTACAAATCCAAGGGCTCCAAGAGACCTAGGACTGATAAAACGAACTCAGTTCACGTTTGCCTCAGTCGCTGTCCATTTGCCGGCCAAATGTGGCATTTCGCAATGTGCAAGGTTATAGGATTGGGATAACAAATGGGCTGGTAAAGCATTCCACTTGTCGACTTTTCTACGAAGAAACGACGCACCGAACCTTTTAGTTCAACTGCCGATTTGGTTGACAGGATGTGGATACTTCCCCCGACCTGTGAAAAGACGAGATAGGAACAAGGAAATGTAATGTATTTGAGAGTTAATTAAGTATATAAATAACGTCCCATTTCATTGTGCGCATGCTCTATCGTATTAAACAGTTAGTAATTATTGTAGAGAATGTATGAAGAGAATTGTGGACGCGAGGGAAGCGAATGAGTTGTTTCAGGATCGTGGCAAGAGGCGCTCCATTGTCTCTGCCTATCCCTCTGGGTAAAAGGCGTGACAATTTGATTAATTGATTGATTATTATCGTATTTTATTATGTGTTCCCATATACGAGTACAACATTATTCAATCAATAAAACAGCATTTAAATATAATATGTTTCTATTCAATATTGTAATCAATCATCCAGATATAGTTATTAGATGCACTGGTATTGCAAACTAGATACTTTGAATATTATCCAGATGGTAATACGATACTAAAATCTATTCAAGACGTGACAGATGAAATACGGCACAAATTTAGAAATCTATCAGATTCTGTGCACGTCACATATCACGATGGAACCGCCGGCAATGGTGCACTACCTATAATTTATGCGTGGTCGTGCGCACCGCGCCTACCGCTTGCCTCTCCGTGGGTGAATCGTGACAACCACAATCGTCCGAGAATTAGACGTTTGCCGCGAAATGTACACGAGATTGCAACGGGCAACGCCATGCGCCATTACGAGCTTCTGTTACCGTGTTTAAGACACATTCACTATCTCTCAAGCTCAGATACCCTATCTATCTCTAAGCTTAGATACTTAAAAAATATAATATATATACCGTATTATCGCAAAAAAATTAAACGCACTAAACATCACTTCACAGTCTGTACTTTTTTAAGTGGTGGTTCGGATTGGCTTGGCGGGCTGGGTAATTAACTACCTACCAGGCGGTTAATTACCCTAATCACACTAATACACCTAATCAGGCGGGTCGAGATCAAATGTAGTGTCACAATAAAAAAATGCTAAATCTAGAGTGATAGGCAGTGGTGCCTAGTCTGCCGATCCGAGCTAACTAGTACCATCACTTACAAGTATACAGATCGTGAAGTGAATGAGTCGCGTTTCGGGATCAGCTTGTAAGTTGCCAGTTTCAACTAGGCCGGCCTCGTGGATGTGACTGCTACCTACACTTAATTGACTGTAGTATCAGTTACCTCCATTCTTGGACCGCACTCCAGCTTAAAATTAGGCGTGGTGCTGTCTATGTAATAATAAACATACCTATAATTACCTATTATGTAATCATCTACAAACAATTATGTATCTACAATAAAAGCACTTAGATTGGTGTAGTTTAGCATTTAGCTATGCAACTTGGTTTCTATGCGTGCCACATCCGATGCAATTGAAGCATTCACCATTCAAATAACCTTGGGGATTTGTGAGCGTCATCATGTTCTTAATTAGTTTTATAATGTTTAAGTATTCTACAAGTTAAACCCGTTATAGTGATTTAGTATTTGTCAATGGTTTCCCTTTTTATTGTGACTTGACATATTTGTGAAGGTGGTAACTACACCGGATCGGCAGAATGGGTACCACTGCCTACCACTCTTAAAATCTCTTAATGTTCGTCCTAATCAGTATTAATAAACTCAATATGATAATAGTATTTTTTAGGTTATGCGCGAACATTGCTGAATGAATTAAACAAATTTTATGCGGCTCAATAAGTAAAATAAACGCTATAGTAAGCCGCATAAAATTTGTTTAATTCATCAATATTATAATATTTACATTTTTTTTTGTCAAATCTCTATTATAGCCATGTTAAAACTGTTTAAAGTAATTTATGAATCCGATGTGGACGGATGCGAGGCAGACCCAAGAGGTTGTTTTTCTACCAAATTGGAGATATTAGTACTCGTAGTAGGAAGCGAGGGAGTAGTGGCAAGTGGCGCTCCATTGTCTCTGCCTATCCCCGTGAGAAAAGGCGTGATAATTTGATTAATTGATTGATTAACTGTTTTATAATAATTTATAAAATAAACGTTAGAAGTTTTCATGAACATATTGTATTCGACTTGGAATCTTATTCATAGTTAAAAGAAGATTTTTCGACGTACGGCCCTTTTCCATTTTTTAATGTTGTGTTTTTGGAAATTAAATATAGGTACGCCGCCATTTTGATACCAGGAACAGCACAACAAGACATTTTTGGAGAAAATGAAAATATTCAATTACCTAATTAATCAAATAGTCACGCATTTTTCCCACAGGGATAAGCAAAGAGAGAGGAGCGACTTGACACGATTCTGACACGTTTCCCTTCCTTCCTTACATCCTCAGTTCTCTTCATATACTCGTCTTTTATAGTCGTGTCGACGATATGCTCTCTATGGCGAACAATTGTCAGTTTATATCCCCATTAGAAACAGAGGCATGGTAATAGATGGCGGTTTTATGTGTCGGCTTAGAGGTTAGGCCTGTGCCCCCGGGGCTGACGTCGCGTGGCGAGGCGCGGGCGGCGCGTGCCTGGGAACCCGCGGCGCGCGCGCGTTCTCACGGCCCCGTTGACCTCTACGTCTCCTCTCACCTCACTTTCCCTCCTCTACACCGCAGACCTCCGTCTGAGTTGTGCCGCAACCTTTCCCACTACTTAGGGAGGTGGCGTCTTCATATTTTTTATTGTTATGCTATTAAATTTACTTTTATTCGAATTTCAACACATGTCATTTTCTTTGGCCGGCATAGTGACGACGACTGAGACAGCCGCGCTCTGCGATGGTGTTGTTTCAGTCGGCGGTATTCTCGGACCTCTATCAGGCAGGTGGAGGTCAGATGTCGAGTCACAATAAATATAGAGAGGGATATATATAGATATATAGAGGGATCTTTGGCCGGCATAGTGACGGCGACTGAGGCAGCTGTGAACAAACTCGGTTTTCTCAGTCGTCGTCACTCTTGGACCGCCTGTTGCTTATCATCAGGCGGGTCGAGGTCAGAAGTCGGGTCACAATAAAAAAAAAGACGTGTCATCTGACCTGCTGGTAAGCAAGGGAAGGTTATGTGACCTTATAACTTATTTATTCTTGTTTATGTCTGTGTTCCGTAAAAGAAAAACAATTCAGTTTACGGTTGCCAAGTCGCTGTTATTAGCTAGAGGTTTCAGGATGGCTAGAACACGTGGGCTGATAAAGCATTACACTTGTCGAATGTTATTCAAAGAAACATTTGGTTCCAGCAAGTTGTCTCGAACCGGTGGATCTAAGTTTGCATGACCAATTCGCCTTTATTAGTTTTTGAATAGTAGTAGCAGTGACATTAATTCATGAACCACACTTCGGCATAACATCAAGCGGAGTGCTGTCATATGTCAAGTCACAATAAAAAATAATTTAAAAAATATCGATACATTAGTGAAAACATATTTATAATTTATATAAAAAGTGTAATATAAAGTTGGAATGAAGTGTTATCTCCTATAGTATTGCATCTCCCCATTTATGTGCCTTTTGCCGCTTCCTAATGATGCCTCGACTCGAAATCTCAGCCTCTATAGTAAGCCTGTTATTGCAGATTATGTCCACAGCCGCACTGCCTTTCGCTAAATAATGATACAACCTTTTCATCCATATATAATATATTATTTATTATACATTGAATAAATACATTGCTGAGGTTTTTCAATTATACGCACTTCGGTCAATTTTTTTTATGTTAAGCGTCTTACAACGTAGGACAAGGTTCGACGTCCTGCTTATTCTTAGTTTATCAACTAATCAAAATGTCACGCCTTTTTCCCACAGAGATAGGCAGAGACAATGGGGTGCCACCTGCCACGATCAGACACAACTCCCACGCTTTCCACGCCCCCACAATTCTCTTTATACATGCTCTACAGTTATGGGCACTAGGCAACTCAACTTCCTTAAGGAGTCTGCCTCATTTAACGCATCCATCCACATGAGATTTATAAATTCCTTTCGTCGATCTACTTTTTCATCCTTCCCATGTACCCAAACCATCGAAGCATTCCTTTGTTACGATATCTTCTTTTAGACCACATCCATCGTGCACTGTGCTATTCCTTGTTCTATCCGCTATCGTCACTCCTTAATGACAGCATTTTTACAGCGTTAATTTTACTCTTAAATCCTTTACAACAAATACTAAAATAATATGTGAATATTTAAACAGAGGTTAAAACAATGTATATTCGTACATAGGTTGGGTATAAAACACAGGTATACTTACCTAAACGTAATCTAAAATACCCGTCCAGTATCTATGATACTAGCACATCCAGTAAATTTGCAAATGCGTGTAAAATATCTCCATAGTGAGTTTTATTCTCAGAACAAAATAAAAGGTTGTAAGGTGAATTTTAGTGTTAAAAACTGTAATTTAATCTCACTAAGATAAGGCCTATATAAGATTTCAAGTCACGTTTAAGTACGGAGAAATTCGGTGTAATATTGTAAAATGGACGAGGGGCATAATTACACCAAAACATCAGTATATCACGATCATTATTATGCTTTTTATAGACAGTACGTTCTGATCGTTACCAACTTTAAAATAATACCTAAAATCGGTTTTAATATAATCGTTAAATTGCAATCAATTTGCACAGAGCTACAACAAAATATCTATCTATGTCTCCAATCAAATCAAGATATCCTCAAGAAAGCTGGGTTGCCTAGTGTAAAGAGAATTGTGGTTGTGAAGGAAGTGAGGAAGTTGTGTCAGGATCGTGGTATGAGTCCAATTTAATTAATTGATTGATTGATAAGCCTGCCTTGGGCGCCCAGTTTCTATGATACAAGCACGTTCATTAACTTGTATAGATGTGTAAAAAAATCCTGATATAGAATACTGGTGTGAAAGCTTAATTGATGTTAAGATTGGTAGTCGAACTAAAAGGTTCGGTGCGTCGTTTCTTTGTAGAACAATCGACAAGTGGAATGCTTTGCCAGCCCATGTGTTCTCTCCATCCTATGACCTTGGATCCTTCAAGCGAGGCGTAAAGAAGCACCTCTGGCCGTCATTGTAACGGCGTTTGGGGCAGCCGTGGTGACTTGGTTTTTGCAGTTGTCGGCACTCTTGGACCTCCTCTTGCTTGCCATCAGGCGGGTCGAGGTCAGACGTCGAGTCAGAATTTAAAAAAAATATATAATCTTCAGGCCACCATTCAAAATATTATGCCGTAATTATACGAATACTGTAGTTTCCGAAATTGTTCGTTTTTATCACTACAAATTATTACGATCTTTAAAGCACTTTAGCTGACTCATCATAACGATTTACATTAATGACAGCAAATGAGAATGTGTTTACGGAAAGTTAGTTAAGCATTTTCGGTTACTTTTTTCTTGCTTATCGCTTTTTTTTCTGCTTTAAAGTTGATTGGAGTGATTTTAATTTCGAATTAGTTAGGTAGGTATTGACGACGGGCGTGGACGAACGGTCAGCGATTGGTTTGTCTCGGTTCGGTTCGCGGGTTCGATGCCCGGTCCTAGCAAATATTTGTTTTATAGCTTTTATTAGTAATATTTAATAATTATATTGCAAATATTTGTTAATAAAAGAAAGGTGTATCTTTGCTTCGGGTCTAGCCATCAAAGAGTGGTAGGCAGTGGTACCCAGTCTGCCGATCCGGTATCTACAAGTATACAGACCGTGAATTGATTTAATCGCGTTTCAGGATCAGCTTGTAAGTTGCCGGTTTCAACTAAGCCGGCATAGTGGATGTGATTGCTACTCACAGTTTCTGAATTGTAGTAGCAGTGACATCCATTCATGGTCTACACTTCAGCTTAACATCAAGCGGGGTGCTGTCATATGTCAAGACACAATAAAAAAAACGCTGTCTCAGTTTTTGTTACCACTCAGCCAGAAGAGCTTTACTTACAATTGTTCTTCTATTACTCCAGTCCATGTGAAATATCCAAGACACGTTAAAGTTAAAAGCACCATTCATCTATAATTTAGTTAGAATGTCCGTCATAAAAAAAAACATATAAAGGATTCATACACCGAAAAGAATGTACTAAGTTTATTCCCACGGTACATCCAAGCCTGGTATTATCCACATAATGGTTACAAGTAACTCAACAGCACCTAACTTTTTTGCTGACCATACACACAGCAACACACATCGCTATACAAAACATTTACGACTATTAAATATCAACCGTATGCTTATTGAAACTTGGTTGAATTTCGCGTACTAAACTTACAACAATTCAAAAATAACACTAAAATGTTTCTTGTTTTCTTTCCTTATTATGAAATTTTACGCCATAAAATGGAAACATCCATAAAGTGGCTTATTAAATGTAATACTTTTAAAACTATATTTGGTCATATATTTGCTAGACTTTAGTTGGACGGTTTTAGTTTAAATTATCATCATCAGCCAGAAGGCGTCCACTGCTGAACATAGGCCTCCCCCTTAGAACGCCATTCCGAACGACCAGATGCCATTTTAAATAGCGTTACCATTTTCTTGTGTTCTTCTCATCCTATAACCTTGCATCCTGTGTCATCAAGTGAAGCCATCATGCCCTCTCACCTCTGCAATAGTGACGGTGACTGAGACTAACGTTAATTGAGTCGGGTTTTCAGTCGTCTCGGTGCCAAGTCAACGCAAGATCAGATGTCGCGTCACAATAATAATAATAAAACATAGCCGGCCTAGTACTTTAGTGATCTAACTATACAATCATGTACCGCACTCCAGTTTAACATCAAACAGCTGCTGTCACAATTTCAGCCCCATTTTTTTTTATAAGACGCAACGTTGATCTCGACTTGCCTGATGTAAAGCAAGGCGAGGGCCGTCGACTGAAAGAACTATCTCATTTTACGGTTACCTCAGTCGGTGTCACTATGCCGGCCAATATTTACATAGAACTTTTATAATTAACCTCGTAGGATACATAAAACAAAAGCAGTGTCACTAAAAAGTTTGGTTTGTCTTTTCTTTGTAGAACAATCGACAGGTGAAATGATTTGCCAGTGCCCATGTGTTCTCTCCATCTATGACCTTGGCTCCTTCAAGCTATGTGTGAATAAACAAACTCGGTATTTTCAGTCGTAGTCACTTTTGGACCTCCTCTTGTTTATCATCAGGCGGCTCGAGGTTGGATGTCGAGTCACAATAAAATAATAAAAATAATATTATATTTTTTCGCAACAAATCATGTACGCATGCAACTTCACTCCCATGCATAATGTTGGTAGTTTAGATAAGCGGGTAAGGTGATCTTAAGGCTGCATCTTATGCGCACGACGGCGCAGTATGCAAGTATTCTCTTTGTAACCGTTCACTTGATTTAATCGCCTTTCTTTACTACACCGACGTGCCGCACCTATCTTGGGGTAGGAGGTACACAAGGTAAGTTCTTAGTTTTACTTAATAACTTACGTTTAATGAATTTAACAAGTTGTATGCGGCTTACTATCCCGTTTATTTTATAACTATCGCTGGAACAATAAATCAAAATCAAAACTTGAAACAGGGCAGTTTTGGAATCTATGACAGCATCAATCAATGCGACGCTGACCAGAGAGACACCTCAGTCTCTCCATGACTACGATAGCTTCAAAGCTCTCGAAACGTCGGAATAATAAAAAAATGTTAAATAATTAACCGCGATAGAAATCCGCATAAAATTTGTTTAAATCATTAATCAATGTTCGCAAAAAATCAGAAAATACTAACACGTTAAAATTATAACAGTATCTGCCTATTCCTGTGAAAATGTAGGCGTGACAATTTAATTTGAAGTTACTGTATTTTTATTTATCATCGTTACCATTTTCACGTCACAGATAAAAAAGCGTCACCTTTCACGATCCTGACACGACTCTCACGTTTCCCTCTCATCCATAATTCTCACCATACAGGCTCTATGGTTATTACTGCGAACCCATGCTATTTTTAAGTATGTCTCCGATTTGAAAAAGAAAGGAACATGTTCTCGGGCCTACGATTTAAAAATCTCTTTCGTCTATTTATTTCCATCCATTCGTTCAATGTGCCCAAACCATCCCAATTTGCCTTGCTCAAAATGAAAGGCAGAGTCAATGGAGGGTTCTTGTATGTCGAGCCTCAGTAATTAAATAAAAAATAAACATATACGCTCGGTTCTTATATCTGTCCAACGGATCGTTTTTGTTTTGATACGAACAGTTAAATTATCAACCAGCCGTAAGTCAAAACCGTTCTTATAAAATAAAGTATGTATGTAAAAGGGTAAAACTAGATTTTTTATATTATTTTTCAAACGTCAGTTAATTGTGAAGTGAACAACGAATTGTTACTGTACCGATGACAGATAGTTTTTTTTATAGTAACCGAGCAGTATTATATTTAAGCTTAGCTAATTTTTGATTCTGGAATATCGTTTAATTAGTGTGTCAAAATTATAAAATATAAGCTTTCAACGTCTCCCCGAAAAATTGCGAATGCCACGCGCCTCTCTGCAGTTAACAAAATAAACAAAAACCAGAAGAGCCTTAAATTGCTTGAGCATTAACAAAAACACGCTCAGGTAGCTCGTTCGAGGCCTAATCGACGAAATTCATCCTTTCAAGTCACCTCTGCCTCGAAAAACTCGTAAACGCAGTGACGGGGTCGACACAGAAGGTTGTAAAAAATTAAGTAAGCTATATATAGCTCCGAGTTAGGTGTGGAAGGTTTTATAATATAAACATTTCAAGAAATATTTCTTGAACTCTTGGACCTCTTCTTGCTCAGGCGGGTCGAGGTCAGATGTCGAGTCACAATATATATATATATATATATAAAGTAAGTCCTCGTAGGTTTTTTTTATTGTGACTCGACACCTGACCTCAACCCGCCTGATGGTAAGCTAGGGAACGTCCAAGAGTGCGAATAACTAAAAAAACGACACAGCTTACTGATACCTTAGTCGCCATAAATATTCAGGCTATTACACGGTTCGCATAAAGGATTTAAGGTTATAGGAAGAAATGAAATTCACATAGGTTTTGCATTCACTTGCTTATCCTCTGATTCTACTATGGCTTCGGAAAGGCGTATGAGGAGAAGAAGGTCACATGGAACTGGTAAACACATGGCGGTCGAATAAAACAAATTAAATATGGTCGCTGATATTAAACTGTCATATAAAAATGACACGTCCTGGGACTTGAATGTGAGATTAAAACGAGGAAATATTCTACATGTGGGGAGGAGGTAGGCCTTTTTTAATTTCGACCGCCGGCTATATATATCAACGAACTGAATACAAAAATGAATAGCACGTCTTAAATGACTACAAAATATATTTTATCATACATCAGCCCCGATGCGTCCAATAAAGTAATCATCGGATGGCACGACCAATTACGTCGCCTGCAGACCGCGATGCCGATGTTGGCGAACGAAAATTAAATTTTAATTGACGATCGGCGCACAGTTTACGCACGACGTATGCGGTAGCTCACGGCATTTATGCAAAATAGAATTTAATTTAATTTGTGCTTTTAAAAGGTGACTTGACAACCATTCGTGGATAATGTTATTACCATCTTAATGGTTTATTTCCATTAAAACTATTTCAATTCAATTTGCACACTGTAATTTATTTAAATTCGCTTAAAACGAGATAAAATAAAATGAACGACGCAGTCCGAGGACAAGATAAACAGCGTGAAATGCTGTTAAAATGGTAAAGGGTATGCAAATTCTAGTTTTCAAAGAGTTCCTTATACGACAATGATTGACTTATAAATGGGGATGCATTTTCATGCTGTGCTCGTTCATAGCGGTTGTATCATTCACAATTACTCATAGCAGATTTAAAGATGCGACACGTCTGCTTTTTTTACTAAAAAAAGGCTCAGCACGTACCTCAGTAGAAAGGTTGTTCTGAGGCAATTTGTTTTGGGATTGTGTGGTGTGGATGAATGGGGACCGGCGGGCTTGTAAGAAGGTCCGCGGTTCGCATACTGATTAGGCTCCCACCAGGCGGCCAATTATTTCACTCGCCACCTGATCTATTGTGTAGGAATAACCTTTTTAACGTTTTATGGATTTGAAGCATCCTTCGTTTAAAGATAATATTAGTGAAATATATTTATCTTTTATAATACAATATATATAATTGCCTACAGGTTACGCTCACTTCGCGAGAGATATAGTTTTTATTAAGATAGTGCTTGTATTATAGATACAAGATGACTGAAGTACATAATATAACAAAATTACAATGGACATGTGGTTTTGAACCGGGTGCTCTTGGTTTGCGTGACTATTGCACCACCGCTACACAACGGTAGCCTTGATTTATTTTCTAGCTAAGATTTGTTCGACTATGTAAAGAGTTTATTTTCTTATAGAGTCAGGTTTTGAAAGAGGTAAGATTATTTCCACTTAATTCTAAAGAGATTTACGAAAAGTAAGTTTTACTTATGTAGCAATAAGAAACTGGTTGCATTTTCTGGACATATTGAAAAAGCAATCAATCAATCAAATTGTCACGCCTTTTTCCCATAGGCAGGATCGCCACTTGCCACGGTCTTTACACAATTCCTTTGCTTTCTTGTTGAAAAATGTTTTTTTTTAATCCTCTTGCTTACCATCAGGCGGGCCGAGGTCAGATGCCGGGATACAATAAAAAAAACTACACTAAAATAAATTACCAAGAGTTTATAAAATTGTGCAATTTTCAAATAAAATAAAAATATTATGATCTTAACACATATGGATAATATATGTAAAATAATGAATAACTAATCTATTATTAATATTATTTGCATGCCGAGTTGGTATATATTTAACTATATATCTAAATATAAAAATAGATATACTTGTATATATTTATATATAACACCTAAATCTGTAACCCATATTGGACAAATAAATATTAGACCATTTCAATAATGGCGATTGACTACCTAGATCGAATATAAATAAATATTAAAATCTTTCAAAACCTAATCATTCATAGACACTCTCTTCTACTAATCTCATTAATTTCACGCCTTAATTCTCACAGATAGGCTCAGATAACGGAGCGTTTTAGCGATCATGACACAACTCTCTCGCTTCCTTCACATACACAATTATACACTTCTATACAATCTATCGTTATGTATAGTAGACGCTTGCTATTTTAAAGGATGTCCCCGAAGTCGTCTGCGTTTTATTTTTCCCCTTGCCTCTGATTTACAAAACTCATTCGTCAATCTCCTTTTATCCATCATTCACCTTTTATCCATATCCATCATTTATCAATCACCTACCAATAAAATAAATTTTATAATTTCATACTCAAAATATAATAGAATAAAGCGACCGTGGTGTAATGGTTATAAAATGGTCTCATTAACCAAGAGACCCTGGTTCGAAACCTCTCTGATACCAATGTATCCTTGGTATATGTACTTTGGTCGCTCAGTTTCTTTGATACAAACAGGTTTAGTAGCTTTATATATGAATGTAAAAATATAAAATTAATTAAAATATTAGAATACGATATGAAACTATTAACAAATTAGATTTTATTTTCAAATTATTAGGTATAATAAATATCTATAGATTGTTAATTGAAATTGATTGAAAAGAAGCCGACGTTGTTAATGAATTAACTTATTTTTCTTATAAAATAATAGGCCGGGAGATAGCTGATTAAATGGGTGTATAATTTAGTCTTATTGGCCATTGAAATTGTTTTATATTAAGAGCCAGTATTTCAATTGCCACTATATGCACTAAGAAACACTTTTTTTATGGCGACACGATATATGACGCAATATACATGCATAATTAAATGTTACATAATTACATAATGACAACTAGGCGGGCTCTCTTTTTAACCGGCATCTTTCAAGCTGATCCAAAAACGTGACTTTTTTTTATTGTGACTCGACATCTGAACTTGACTCGCCTGATGGTAAGCAAGAAGAGGTCCAAGAGTCGACTACTGAAAAAACCGAGTCAGTTCACGGTTGCCCAAATCGCCGTCACTTTGCCGGCCAAAATTCACAGTCTTAAAATATTTAAAACAGTGTTTAAATATTTGTATACAGTCAAATGTCATTTTGTGGTACAAAATTAAAAGATGTTTAATGCCCGTCATTAATTTATATTAAAGTCCTAAAGTTAAAGTCTGTAATATATTTTAAAGTACTTGTGTCCCAAAAGTACCCGTGATGGCTTTCGGCGCTTTATTTTATGTCACCACCCCTGTGCGACGTGATAATTTAAGTTTAGGAAAAAGATGAGTGAAAGTAGATTGACCAAAGGAATCTATAAATCTGTTGCGTTAAACGAGGCAGACCCAGGGTGTTTTCCGATCAAATCGGAGTATTCTTAAGAAAGTTGAGTTGCCAATTGCCCATAACCGTAGAGCCATAAAGTGCGATAAATGAAGAGAATTGTGATTGTGAGGGTAAGCTGGGGAGTTGTCTTAAGATCGTGGCAAGTAGCGCTTCATTTGATGATTGATGATGAAAAAGAAAAACGTTTGGTACTTTTGGGATAGTAGGTTTTTTTTATTGTGACACGACATTTGACATCGACCCGCCTGGTGATAAGCAAGAGGAGATCCAAGAGTGATGAAGACTGAAACAACCAAGTTAGTTCATGGCTGCCTCAGTCGCCGTCACTATGCCGGCCAAAGGTGCTTCTTCACGCATCGCTTTAAGGAATGCTTTGCCATTGCTGGCAAAGCATTCCACTTGTCGATTGTTCTACAAAGAAAGGACGCACCGAACTTTTTAGTTCGACTGCCGATTCGGTAATACCGACCAGTGCGGGTATTACGGGTGTGAAAAGACGAGGTAGGAACAAGGTTAAAGAGCTCCTCGGAACATTCTCCGTGGTATAGGCGATAAAGGACGCACAGAGCCGCCATGTCTCTGCGTAGTTGCAGGGGCTCCAGAGTTCGTGTAACCTCTGCATCACCAATAATTCGGACAGCTCGGCGCTGCATGAATCCAGGGCAGATACTTGGCAGAGCCGTCCCAAAGATGCGAACAGTACTCCGCGCAAGAGCGTATTTGAGCCTTGTATAAAAGCAGGCGTAGCTCTGGCGCTAAGAACCGCCGCACCTTGTTCAGGATGCCAAGTTTGCGGGAGGTGGTCTTAATAGCCCGTTCAATGTGGTCCCTGTGATTCAGGTAAAATAAAATGTCACACAATAATTAATCCCTAAGTAACGACGTAAAATAAGTAATACACTTAGTGAGTATTGAATGAAAGCACGGCCAAAGTACAAAGTACAAAAAAAGCAGGGCCAATTTCTGAATTCGATTATGCACAACATGATTAAAGAGTAAACCTTTTACTTACTTACACACTGTGTTTTGTGCACAAGAAAACTTATTACAATGCATTTAATGAACTATTGTTTTTCGATATTATATTGTTCTTATTTTTGGGTATTAATTTTCGGTTCTTTATCACTTAATGCCTATTTTAAGATATTCATGTTTCAATTAATACTAAATACTTTAATCGATCAATCAATCAAATTGTCACGCCTTTTTCCCAGAGGGATAGGCAGAGACAAATACTTTAGGCTAATAAAAATACATTTTTTTTACAATCATTCTTTTTTTGATTGTGACTTGACATTTATGACAGCACCCCGCCTGATGTTAAGCTGGGATGAGGTCCATGGAGGTAATTGCTAATAACAGTTATATAACTTTAAGTCACATCCATTATGCCGGCAACTTACAAGCTGATCCCAAAACGCGACTTCACGGTCTGTATTACAAGTGGGGAAACTACCACTAAGACTGAGCACCACTGCCTACTACTCAACAAAAAATAATTCTGTATATAAATATTTATTTAATACTAATTGTCACACTTAAGGCGACCGTGGTGCAGTGGCAGTGCAATGGTTACGCAAACCGAGAGCACGAGTTTGTAACCACTTGCCGGTACCAATGTATCTTTAATATATACTTTGGTTGTCCTGTTTCTATTATACAAACAATTTAGTAGCTTAGTATAGACATTAAATAAATAAAATAATAAAAAATTCACACACACTCGGAATTTCCGGACACGAGTTACCTTTTTAGATTATGCCCATACCTTCTAGACTTAAGTAAAAACACTTTTATTAATCAATCAATCAATCAAATCGTCACGCCTTTTTTCCACAGGGATAAGCAGAGACAATGGAGCGCCACTTGCCACGATCCTGACACAACTCCCTCGCTTCCTTCACATTCACAATTCTCTTCATACAAGCTCTATTCATACATTTCTTATGAATAATAATAATAATTTTCTTTTACACACATGTTTATTCTACAACACTATCACGTATTTTAATATCGATTCGTTAATACACACGCCCAGTGGGTCGATTTAATTAACAAAATCAATAATCGAATCGCAAAGGTTTAATTGATTGTCTTGATATGCGAAAAGTTGCTTTGAGTATTTACTATTTGGCCCAAGTCTTATTTCGACCAATCCTATTAACTTATGTTACACGGCGTTCTCACGGGGCGATTTTAATTGATCAATATTTATCGTGTAACAAAAAACCGAAAGTAAATATTGACTGTACCGTTCTCACGGTTCAATAATAATCGACTCAATATAACACGTGTTATTACACTATCTGTCCATTTTAGTATTTTTCTCGTGGATGTGGACGCCACAATTCACATTTTATTTTACAAACAAACAAAATACTGGTGATAGAGGAATGCAATATACAGTACATAGGTACTCAATCGCGCTAATTGACAGACTGATTTCAACAAGTTTAGACGAGTCGATTCGCTGTCAGCTGTCAAATGAATCAACAAAAGTCGAAAGGTCTTTAACTTTTGTTGAATAGATATTTATTGCTTCAACTTTTTTTTTTATTGTGACTCGACATATGACAGCACCCCGCTTGATGTTAAGCCAAAGTGTGGTCCATGAATGAATGTCACTGCTACTACAATTCAATAACTGTGAGTAGCAATCACATCCACTATGCCGGCCTAGATGGAACCGGCAACTTACAAGCTGATCCCGAAACGTGACCAAATCACTTCACGGTCTGTATACTTGTAAGTGGTGGTACTACCCCGGATCGGCAGACTGGGTACCACTGCCTACCACTCTTTGATAACCAGACCCAAAGCAAATATCCATCTCTTTTTTTTTATTAACAAATATTTGCAATATTTAATTCTATTAAATATTACAAATAAAAGCTATGAAACAAATATTTGCTCCGACCGGGGATCGAACCCGGGACTTTACGCGCAACAAACCAGTCGCTAAACCGTTCGTCCACGCCTGTCGTCAAACTTGATTGAAAGTCTGTTCAGACGGTTCAAATCACGAACGATTTCACAGTTGATCAACTAAAATCGCCCTGTGAGAACGTCCCATTAGGGTTTATTCAAATTTAACTTAATTCAATATACTTTAATTTCTAGTCTTAACTAAAGATTACGTATAAAATCAAAGGGGTCTCTTTATAAGGGGTCTCTCGTATTTAAACGCTGCTGAAAAGACATTTTTTCTAAACTACATGTTGATAAAACGTTTCGTTTAACCATTAAGGTTCGTTAAAATTTAACGTTTTAGCTTTGTTGCAAAGACCGTGATCACGAGATGACCACGGCTTTAGCTAAAGATCTGAAACGTTGAAATAAGTGAAATTATAAATTTAAATAGCATAACTTTAAAACATACGAGTATGGCCTACGATTGTTTTTTTTTTTTAATTTCTAAGAGTAGTAAGCAGATATTGATAATCAATTAAGCTGGGCAAAGGCATTTTTATCTATGACACTAGCGTTCTCTCGCCAGTAACTACTCGTATCTATCTCAACTTGCCATCTCCATGTATGCCTACCGCGATGTCTTGCGATCTGGTGTTCGGATTCACTCAGTAGTAGACTTTGCACATTAAAGATGCGGGAGAGATGACCTGCCCAGTCCCACTTCAGTTTGGTTTTTCTCATACCGGACTTTACCTATGGTGCACAGACTAGGTCTATTATCAGAAGTCCAGGCTCAGGGTTTGTCAAAGAACCCTGGAGCGTAGTAGTCTGACCAAATAGGACTTGGACCAAATAGTACCTAAACCGAAGTGTTATCTGTGAGCGTGCATCGACGCATGCGCAGGCTAATGTAAATAAATTGATTGATTTTATTTTTCAATTTCAAGTCGCAATAAAAAGAAATCTGATGACATGATTTTCATAAATCAAATTCATTGCTCAAATTGAATTCAGAATAATATTAATATTTTTAAAGAGTGGTAGGCAGTGGTACCTAGTCTGCTGATCCGGGGTAGTTCCCACCGCTCACAAATATACACACTGTGAAGTGATTTGGTCGCGTTTCGGGATCAGCTTCTAAGTTGCCGGTTTCAACTAGGCCGGCATAGTGGAGGTGATTGCTGCTTACAGTTATTGAATTGTAGTAGCAGTGACATCCATTCATGGACCACCCTTTGGCTTAACATCAAGCGGGGTGCTGTCATATGTCGAGTCACAATAATAAAAAAATAAAAATTATGTCGAGTCACAATTAAGAAAAAAATAATTATAAAAATTATAAAGTGGAAATAAAGTGATGCCAAATTCTTGAACGATTAAAAATACTAGTATCAAATCAACTTGTATTATATACCCGTAGAGCTTGTATGAAAAGAATTGTGAATCTAAGTATTAATAGTTTGACCAATATCGCGGTACCGCTCCTTGGTAGGTGCGCGGCGAGGTGGGGGCCGGGAAGGAAAGAGCATGAGTTCACATGAGATCCACATTGTCGGATAGATCTTACGATATCAGTTTACAGTTCTAAGGCACGCCAGTTTTTTACACGCCAAATGTTGTGAATAGGCTGTATGCAATAGAATTTTATAATCTGTGGACATAAAAAAAATGTTCTACTTCTTATCGCTGCCTGTGTTAGTTTTGAAGGTCAATTTGAACTCTGCTAAAATACGAATAAATAAGTTCTTCAGTGTAAAAACCTGTTGTTTACTTAATTTCGAATAATTGAATATGAAATAAGAGCTAAACTTATAATTCAAATCAGGACTTGTTTTAATGAAAATTGTTTAAATTTACAAACAAATAATCTATTACAACTAAATTAACGAAAGTCATTTTAACATAGATTCTGCTTCAACTTCATCTTCCATTTCGCCATCAACATCATAACGCACGACCCATCTTTGAATATTTATCTCATGTGCTTCCGACATAAACACTCGACAGTTAAGCGCAACAGCCGATGGTGCCCCCCGCCTCGCCGCGCGCATACTCAAGCTATTTTACGTTGTGCAATTTTTTTGAGACACAACTTTGACTTGGTGGTAAGTAAGATAAGGCCCAAAAGCGCCGTCGACTGAAAAAAGCTGTTTCTTTATACGGTTGGCGCTTTTTGACCTTCCTATGTTTACAATCGACCTAGGCGACCGTGATGTAGTAGTAGTGCAATGGTTACACAAACTTTAGATTGTTGTTTGGTTGTCTTGTTTCTATGATACAAGCACTTTATTAGCTTAGTTTAGAAGGCAAGTCAAGGCCAAATGGCACGTCACAATGAAAAAAAAAACATCCATCATAAATCCGACCTTAAATAATACACGAACACTCCTACTTACATTTATCATAAATAATTAAGAAATACGAGGAAATACATAATCACCCTAAAAAGTATAGTACGCGTTGTAACTTGGTAGTTGGCAGTCATTAAAAACACATCAGATTCAAATAAATTATTTTATTAAATGACCATTCACACTTCTGTCCCCGCCTTATGCAGATACTAATTGAGGGTATACTGCGGTCTGTTACCTTGGCTGTTTAGTTATGTTTTTCACATTTCTATACTAAGCTACTAAACGTGATTGTATCATAGAAACAGAACGAGCAAAGTACATAATATTAAAAATACATTGTGACCGGCAAGAAGTTTTGAACCGGGTGTACTCGGTTTGCGAGACCAGTATTGTGGCTCGACATATGACAGCACCCGTCTGATGTTAAGTTGGAGCGGTCCACGATTTGACCAACGATTGCTACTACAGTTGAATAGTTGCAGTCGCACCCACCGTAGATACCTTAGAAGTTATTATGGAATTGCAAAATTTAAAAAAATAGTAATGTTTCATTTTTATTCATATTTTAAAATGGCAGTAAAAAGGCGACCGTATCACGGGTTCGAAACCACTCACCGGTACCAATGTATCTTTGATATATGTACTTTGGTCGTCCTGTTTCTATGACACAAGCACTTTAATAGCTTAGTATAGAAATGTATAATTAAAAAAAATTAAAAATTGTGGCGCTGCTTTTTCGGGCAGGACGACGTCTGCCAGGTCCGCTTATGCTCGTTTGCAGGGTCTGCCTAGTCTTATATATTTATTTATTAATAATGATGGTAGTAATCAATAAACCTGGTGATTTGTTGGAGGAAACTATCACGTGAACACAAGTCCTCTTGTCGCTATTAATCTACGTACCTCAAAATCAGGTGTGAAGGAGCCGACTCTACCAAATAGGCTCTACAAAAGTTAAAAAGCTTTCTTAACTATATTATCAGCTATTCCGATCTTAAACTAAATTATACGAGGGGAAAATTAATTTAGTTCAATTACACGGCTTTTAAAGGCTCGTTATTATACAACTAATTAACCGTTAATGTTATATGTAATCACAGACCAATAATAATTAGAGGAGTGCAACGAAATCCCGTTCGATAAGCAACAAAAAATGTTGTTGAATTAGACCTCGCTCGTGACAACCTAAATATTATCTATACATATAAATAAAATGTAATATTGAAATAACCGTTTTTCACTACTCGTACATGTATATGAATATATATATACGGTACATACACCAAAATAACATTTTTTTAAATTTTTGTCTTTCATTCTGTCTGTCTGTCTGTCTGTTTGTTCCGGCTAATCACTGAAATGGCTGGACCGATTTTAACGGGACTTTTATAAGCAGGTAGCTGATGTAATAATTGTAAATAAAATTATAGGGAAGTAGTCTTGAAATAAAAGAAACTCTTGTTGGCAGAAGAGTGCTCGGCAGACAGTTGGTGGCCAGTAGGCCGAAGTAGTAATATCACTTTCAATGTAGAGGAGGAGGTACTTGAATACCGCCTCTATTCATGGACCGCACTTAGCCTAAGATCAAGCGGAATTGCGGCTCTGTGATGTCCTATATTAAGCGACAATTAAATAAATAATTTATGGCGATATATTTTTCGAATAATTAAATTATTAAATAATCGATTATAGATGATAGGATGAAACGGGGGAATAAATAGAAGATTGGCCCTTAATAAAAACGGAAACTTTATTTAAGCAGTTCGTAGTGTCCATAACGATAGAGCTTGTCAGGGCCGTCTTTACCCGGGGGTTCAAGGGGTGTGGTGCACTCGGGCGCAGAGTTCTAGGGGGCGCATGCCGACCGCCATAAATTTCGATAGGTACCTACTACATTGAGACTACGCGAGCGGAGCCTTGACTTTCGCACCCCGGCGCTGAATATGCTTAAGACGGCCCTGGAGCTTTTATGAAGAAAATTAGGAATGTGAGGGAAGTAAGAGGGTCAATGTCTCTGCCTATCAATGTGACAATTGAGGCGTAACAATTTGATTTATTAATATAGACATTTGTTTACTTCTGAAAATGTGGATTTACCCATTGTTTATCTCTAATAAGTAGAGAAATACAATGGCTTCCATACAATTACGAGTATGCTCACATTACCTTCTAACGAAGTGGTGTCTAGTACAATATAGTCTATGTATGTAATCGATATTATAATGGTCGATAGTGTCGAACGCACAGCAACAAGAAACATTGCAATTTAACTATTAGTGTCTTGTACTTATCTACATGGAATTTTCTAAGAATTTTGAAATCTAATGAAAATAAACGTGTCGCTTTTCTTTATATCCTGCTGAATATATTTTATTAATAATGGGCATGACTGTTCCACTTGCGCCACTTGCCACGATCCTGACATAACTTCCTCGCTTCCCTTACATCCACAGTTCTCTTTATACAAGCTTTACAGTTATAGGCACTAGACGACCCAGCTTTCTTGAGGGTTGTCTTAACTACTATAGTGAATTTATTAAGATTACCTACCATAACCTATTATTCAAAATACTTTTATTGTCTTTCAATTATTCTCATATCAATTCTAGAAGGCTTTACCACAATTACAACTGTATAATTTAATTGCATAGCCCTACTAAAGTCATCTGCATAACAATTTATCCGTTGAATATTAATAAAAGTATAATTTTATTGTCGACAGATTGATATGTTTATGGCACCCCGGCCATTTCAAAAAATATATGTTGAAGGCGCTTTCTTTTTGCGACGAGGATAAGGGGCTGGTTTAACAACACTTACTTAGTCAGGATATCATACTAAGTCATCATTATTATCAATTTCACGCCTGAAATTCCATAGGGATAGCCAGAGTTAATGATGCGCCTCTTTCCACGATTCTGGTGCAACTCTCTCGCTTCCTTCAGATGTGGATGTGAAGAAAGGATTTGCTTTATTACTTTTCTTTTTTTCTGCTATCCCCTTATTTGATCAAGCAAGAATCTTCTGAATAGTCTCTGTTTTATCTTTTAACTCCTTCTATTTTTCATTTCTTTATAGATTAAATACATTATTTCACCATAATGTCATAAGATTTTTAATACCGTATTGTAATAGAAATCTGGATATTATTGACATTTAGCATGTAAATAAATAAGCTTTGCAAATCAGTCCATCCGCTACTACGGAATGCAAAGCTGCCGAATAGTTAGATAAAAATAATCCAAATAAACACGATAGTAAGCCGCAAAGATCTTTTATTTCATGAACAATATTGGCGATTTATTTTTGGAAAATCCATTTAAGTCCTATTTTCGTTGGTTGGTTTTATTGCTAGGTTATATTTATTCATTATCTTAAGTAAAGTTGATTTCTTTGGCTGGCATAACAACGGCAATTAAGGGGAACTTATATTTGTCGGCACTCTTGGGCCTCCTCTAGCCTACCATCTAGTCAGTCACAATAAAAAAACTGTATTTTTAAGTGATACAATTAGTGTAAATTGAAATACTATAGTAAATGCGTGAAACACGTTGCAGTCCTGCGTTATGCTCTGTACTCGTACATTCGTATGCTCCTTGATCTTTGCCGATTAAAATTCTTGCATAATTTTATTGTCTATCTTAGCTAAAGAGAGTCTGTAAAACTGCTGAAAACACAGTAACCAGAGACTAATATGACAATATTAAATAATTGATGGCTGCAAAGCTCTCGAAACGTCGGAATAATTGTAAAATCAAAACCAAAATAAACACGACAGTAAGCCTCATAAAATTTGTTTAATTCATTAATCAATTTTTGCGTAGAATCTAAGAAAATAATAAATACTTAATAATTTTTAAACTGATTCAAGAAATCTATCTTGAAATAAAACATTGATGGTCAACATTTTAATTTACTTTTAAAATTTCTGATTATGTTTTCATATTTAATAAAAGTATTTTTTTTTAAATTGAGTCCGCTATCTGACGTCAACTTGCATGGGGTCCAGGTCCAAGGGTGCCAACGACTGAAAAAACCGTTTCATTATACGGTTGCCTCAAACGCCGTCAACAGTGACGTACTGATGGGATAAGGCGCCTAGGGCAATCATCAAGATTGAGCCCCTACGTAAGTTACCTAAATTTAAAATAAAATTAGACACATTAGCCCCATCTCACATCCAAACGACCTCGTTTAGTGCGGGAATTGCGGTGATTTCTGCTGAGAATCTCAAGCTGCGCAAATACTCTAACCTTACGTAGGTTGTCAAGTTAAAACGATTATCGTCTTTTGTCGGCGACTGTCAAAATAATAAAAGATAGGTATAAAGAACGAAAACCACTTGATAAATCAATAACATAAATATATTTTCGTTTAGATAAAATTATTTTTACGTGTCGAGGCGGACGTCACTTTTGACAACAACTCAAATCTTTTAATATTCTCAACATCCTCCCGACAACAGAAATAGAAAATAACATAAAATAAACTTAGCTACAAGTATCTCTGGGGAATCTTACTCTCTCTCCCACTCCTAGTAAATACTTTAACCTTATCAGTGACCACGGTATTTCCATCTTTTACATTTTCCGAAGATGGAACTACAGTGTTATCTTCCCTCAGGACTTGTTCTAAATGACCTTTATCTACTAAACTCAATTCCAAAGGATACAATCTTTGAATCGGTCTTGATAGGAATGTGCCATTTTTTATTTTAACCTTAGCAGTTCTCACATACCCGTCAACACCTTTAAAAACTTCACAAACTATCCCTAGAGGCCAAAATTGTCTCTTAACATCGCTTTCTACAATAACAATATCGCCAACGGCAATATTATATTTTTTACTTTGACTACATTGATATACAAGTTTAGATAGGTATTCAGTACGGAATCGGGCTCTTAAATCTGACCTTAACTTTTGTAAATACTTAAAACGTACAGATATACTACTTCTATCTATTTGATCTAAATCGTCCACTACATTATCTACTAAATCATGTAAAAATCGTGAAGGTGTCAAAGGTATAAGGTTTTCAGAGTCATCTGACAAATATGTCAAAGGCCTTGAATTCATAGTTGCTTCACAATCACACAGCAATGTTTCTAATTCCACATAATTTAAACATGCTTTTCCTAATACACGACGTAGTAGACCTTTTAAAATTCTGATCAAACGCTCCCAAAAACCTCCCCACCATGGAGCACTTGGAACATTGAATTTCCATTCAAAACGATTAACAGTCGAAAATCGTTGAAGTTCATCCCAATCTAAACTCCTAAATAAATTATTCAAACCAGTGAAATTACTTCCATTGTCACTATAAATAATACTTGCTCTGCCTCTGTGAGCAATGAATCTACGCAAAGCCAATATAAATGAACTTGTTGACAACGATTCTGTGAGTTCCAGATGAACTGCTCTATACACAGCACAAGTGAATATTACTGCCCAACACTTTTGGCCTGACTTCAAAATTAATGGACCACACAAATCAGTTCCAGTTACTTCAAAGGCTTTCGCATTTTTAACCCTATTGTTTGGTAATGGTGCTACAGGTGCTTCAGCCCTCTTGCATCTTAATTTTTTACATATCATACAATCGTTTATGGCTCTTTTAACCCACTTTCTAACATTGACAATCCAATACATTTCTCTTAAATTACTTAAAACCGTTGCCGAACCGGCATGTTGAAGTAATCGATGTTTCTCATATATCAATCTCTGAACAATTACATTGTCACCCGGTAGTAAAATAGGATACTTAAAATCGTCTGAATCACTCCTTAACACTAAACGACTTTTCACTCTTAATAATCCTTTCGAGTCTATAAACAACTCTACATTCAATTTATCTACATCTTTATCTTTAAAATGACCTTGAATAATTTTAAATAATATATTTTCCGCTAGCATGAACTCATCATAATCTAACTCTCTGCTAAGCTTGTCTACATTATGTCTACAGTTATACACAAATCTATTCACCCATGCCAGCATTCTTACTGTCTTACTGTAACTAGAAAAATATTGTAATCTTTGCAAAAAATATGTACCTAATTCTACATCACTATTCAACATCACACTATCACACTTGTATGTCTTACTCCTTTCGATATTTACATCTTCTTCATTAACTACAAACTTTGTCAATGGCCATTCGTCCTCATTTCTTTTTAACCAAGCTGGACCCTCCCACCAACAAGAACTCAATAAATCCTTCGCATTGCAACCGCGAGAAGGCAGATCGGCCGGATTTACGGAACCTGATATGTGCCTCCATTGACTTGATTTCGTTATCGAATTAATTTCAGACACTCTATTTCTTACAAATACTGACCAATTACTTTTACTCTTTATCCATGTTAACGTAACTGCTGAATCTGTCCAGAAAAAATCTTCGTTTGTGTGTAAAGTATCTTTAACTCTTAAATATAACCTAACTCCTATTAATGCTGCTAATAATTCCAAACGCGGTATACTCATCTTTTTGGTGGGTGCAACTCTACTTTTGGCTGAAACAAGTTGCACATGTACTTCCCCATGAAATACCGACCTAAGATATACAGCAGCAGCGTAGGCATCTTTACTTGCATCACAAAACGTATGTAACGATAATATACAACTATTAATATTTTGCGATGTAAGCCTTCTCGGTATTTTAATTTCAGTTAATAAAGAAATACAATTTAACCATGTTTTAAATTGTTTAGTCAACTCTTGAGAAATCTCTTTATCCCAATCATAGTTCAATAACCAACATTTTTGTAGTATTAACTTTGGAACCAATGAAACAGGGCAAGTAAACCCAATTGGGTCAAAAATACGCTGTGCATAAGATAATACTACTCTTTTAGTAACTATTTCGCAGTTACCGTCAAAATTAATATTAACATACAAATAATCGCCTAAAGTTTCCCACATTAAACCTAAAATTGAGATCCTCTGACTTTCGCTGCTGGGACCTGTCACCCATCCTCTTAAGTCAAAATGTGCTAACTTTAACAACTGTTTAGACACATTAATAAATTCATTACACTCTTCCTTACTATTTACACTTACTACACAATTATCTACATAAAAAGATCTGGTTAACTTTTCAGCAATATCCTTTAAATGCCCTGGTGTTTGTTCTAAATGATAAATAAGAGTAGCAGCCAATAGAAAAGGACTACAAGTTAAACCGAACACCACCCTTGTATGCCTATAAGCAATCATTTCTTTTCTCTCATTATTTTTCCACCACAAAAACTGTACATACTTTCTATCTTTTGGTGTAATAGCAATTTGGAGAAAAGCTCTTCTAATATCTGCCGTTATACCAATATTATTCACGCGAAATTGGTTTAATAAATGTGGTATCATTTCTATTAAATTAATACCCTTTTCTATAAAATAATTCAAAGAATATCCATTTCTATCCTTTGCTGCTGCATCACTAACTGGTCTAATTTTAGTAGTAGCACTAGATAACTTAATAACCGCATGATGAGGTAAATAGTGACCATTGTCATCACCTTCTGTCACCTCAATCACCCCTTCTTCCAACCATTCATTAAACACACTATTATAATCCTCTATCATACCTATAGACAGTAAACGTTTCGTCGTAGAATGCAACCTTTTTATTGCTAATTCTTTATTATTTCCCAATAGCTCCTTGCCTTCCTTCCATGGAATTCTTACTTCATATCTACCATCATCATTCACCCTTATACTGTTTCTGAAACAAGTCATAACTTCTTTATTTTTTGTTGATTCTTCCTCAACCACTAACGACTCCTTTATACCTAAACATTCTAAATCCCACATTTCGGGTAAAGCAAAATGAACAATGTATGAACCACACATAGTATACGTACTTTGAACGCTTATGGGACCTTGTACTGTCCATCCTAATTTTGTATCAATAGCAATAAGACTACCTTTTAAATGAACAATACTTCCTGTCAATAAATGACCAATAAAATCTGTCCCTATTAACAAGCTAACTTCAGTGGACTCATTGCCAATATCACTTAAAGTAATGTTTAGCTCTTTTAATTTTGAAAAAAATTCGTTATTATTAAATCTAGGTAAAGGACCACTAATAATATCCTTTCCCAATGCTGACATATTACTCTTATATTTGCCGTCTAAGCTTTCTAGTATAAATTCAAATAAATTATATTGACACTTATTTGTATTTATACCTCCAAATACACAATGGCTTAGAAAACAATTATCTATGGGTTTTAAGTTTAATAAATTTACAACATCTTGCCTAATATAAGATTTCTGTGCCCCACTGTCCAACAATGCCCTAACTACCACACTTTTATTATTATGCACTATTCTAACCATTATGGTTTGCATTAAACAAGTCGTGCTCTCACATAAAAGTGTTGTAGTTTTGGACTCGTTGTCACTTGTAATCTTAAGGCTTGGACACATTAACACAGTGTGTCTTCTTTGACATGCAAGACATTTTGGGTATTTTTTACAAATTTTAGCATTATGTCCCACTATTAAACAAATAAAACAGGCCCTTTTTGACCTTAACCTTTCCCTTCTCTGTTCCAAACTCCACTTCGAGGGGATGTAGCACTCCACACTGCAGTGTGTACTCTTATCACACCAGACACATACTCCAACTTTCTTCTTTTTCTCACTTCCTGTCGCAGCGATAATGCACGCAGATGTAGCTTCTTTCGGTTTCTCTTTTTCAAAGGTTTGAGCTAGGGTTATTCTTTCCTGGCTTTCTACTTCCTTCTTTAAAAAGTTCATTAGGCCAGATAGCTGATTATCGTTCTTTTTCTCAGCTGATCTTTCCCAAGCTATTAATATGTCTATTGGTACTGCTGACTCAATAAGCGGAAACAACATTGCAGCATATTTGTCTGAAGTTACCTTAAGTGTATCGAGTACTTGCAGCTGTGTAAAGATACTATCGTAAAGATTTCTTAGTGACTGATTTGATTTGTTCAGAACTAAATGCAACAAATTTCTTACATAGTTTTCAATTAGCATTTCGTCACGGGCAAATCTAGACTTCAATTGGTCCACAGCTTTACGATAGTTATCCCCTGATGGCGGATAACTTTCGACGAGTTGACGCGCTCTGGAACCCTCTTCTGTGGCTTGAAATAAATATTGAAATTTGTCATCATTGTCAATTTCTTCGTCGTCATTAATTTTTTTAAATTGTCCCCAAAAGCTCACCCAATTCTTTATATCACCATCGAATTTTCTCAATTCGATTTTAGGCAGCTGGAACCTTCTCTTAATCTTTTCTTCTTCTTTATTATTGTTTAATACATTATCCGATCTACTAGTGAAACGCTGGTAAATAACTTTAAGCCGAAGCCACCGTTCCCGATATGATTCGGTTGTATCAAACTCGGCACACCACTTTTCATCATCTTCACTTTTCTCTTGTGCCCATAACTCTTGGATGCCATCCTCAATCTTAAATATTGCATCAGCTCTTGACTGAGCGTACTCAAAAGAAGATTGAATTTCTACAACGTCTGCCTCCGGTTGGTCAAGAACGCCTTTAAATTTTGCTTCTGCAATTGTATATTGCCTCCTGGCCAACCCGCGTGTCTTTTTCAACACATCCATAATTTTCGCGGTCGCCACAAATATAAAGAACGAAAACCACTTGATAAATCAATAACATAAATATATTTTCGTTTAGATAAAATTATTTTTACGTGTCGAGGCGGACGTCACTTTTGACAACAACTCAAATCTTTTAATATTCTCAACAATAGGCTAAATCCAACAAAACGAGACAATTAATCGTTGTGACGAATATCGTCTGTGCGACGACACGTTTTATCATTATCATCAATAGTCTTATTTTAGTAGATTTAGCCTAGCTTTTATTATTTTGACAATCGTCGACGAGAGACGATAATCGTTTTAATTCGCCCAACCTAACCCCGCTGGTTACAAATTTGCGCCGTTTGGGGTCCAGACGATGGGCCCTTGGAGACCTTTAGCTAAGCGCCTGGCCAAAGTACTACGACAAAAGTACATAATCAGAGATACATTGGTACCGGTAAGTGGTTTTTAACCTGTGCATACGGTTCGAGTGACCATTGCACTGCCACTATACCACGGTCGCCTTTATATAAGTAATAATACAAGCAGTAATGTATAAAGAAAAACAAATCCTAATAAAAGCGGACATTCATATCTGGATTAGGTACCTAATGCATAATCACGAGGCAATGGGAATAGTCCTGAGGCGAGGATCCCGGCACGCTGCCCCGGCGCGTGGGCGACGCGAGAGCGGTCGGCGGCGGCTACTGACGAAGCACAGGCGCACGCTGATCGTGATCATCACCCCTCCCCCGGACGTCTGCCGTTAGGAATACCATGGTTAATTGGAGACAATAGTCTTATTATTTTTTAAATCAATAGTTTCTTGAATGGAACGCTCGGTGAATTATAACGCTAAAAATATATATATATTTTATTGAAACTCGACATATATGTTTTTTTGTGACACGACATCTAACCTCGACCTGATGATAAGCAAGAGGAGGTCAAAGAGTGACGACGACTGAAAAAATCGAGTTAGTTCCCGGCTGCCCCAGCCGCCGTCACTATGCCGGCCTAAGGTGCTTCTTTACGCATCGCTTGAAGGATCCAAGATGGAGAGAACACATGGGCTGGCAAAACATTCCACTTGTCAATTGTTCTACAAAGAAAAGACGCACCGAAGTTTTTAGTTATATAACAGCACCCCGCCTGATGTAGAAACGTAAAATATAAATTTTCGCGGAACCTACAATATTATACAAATCATCCTTATTTTTAAATTAAACAAATTTTATGCGGCTTACTATCGCGTTTATTTAGATTTTTATATTACATTTTTATTTTATAATTCCGACGTTTCGAGAGCTTTGCATAGTAAGCCGCATAAAATTTGTTTAATTCAATAATCAAAATGTAAGAAAACATTATCCTTATTTTTATTACACAAACCATGGTTATAATACATTTTTAACTTAAACAAAAAGACAAAGTCGTTTCAGATTTAAAAAATAAAGGCGAAACAAATGCTTGGCGTCTGAGCGAGCACGGCCTCGCACGACACGACCTTTGTCGAGGACGGACTTGTATGGGGGCATTATTTAGCTCACCTTTTTTATATTACAGGTAAACAAAACTTTACTTTGACACGGACCTCGGAGAATAATAACTAATACCACAGAGAATAAATATTTCGAAGAAATCTTTAACCTTGTTTCTACTTCGTCTTTTCACTCCCGTCATACCCGCAAAGGTCCTTATTCTGTTGACGGAATCGATAATTGAACTAAATGGTCCGACGCGTCGTGGAATGCTTTGCCAGTCCATGCTCCTAACTATGGATCCTTCAAGCGAAGCGAAAAAGCAAAGCGTCTGTCAACAGGTACAAGTGTGTGAATGTGATGAGGCTCAGTTGGAAAACCACCGAAAGCAGTGAAAAAACACAGGGCCTCGATTATCTTCATTTATATGGCGCCGAAAAATCAGTGAAATTGCGTTGCACTGATTTTTTACATCTACGTAACCAATTAGCGAATAACAAATCAATAGGTAAACTGCGCAGCTGATTATTAAAAACTGATTATTCGACGGCGTAAGGTGACCGTGGTGTAGTGTGGTAGTGCATTGATTACGCAAACCGCGACCACGGGTTTAAAACTATTTGCCGGTACCGATGTATCTTATATGTACTTTGGTTGTCCTGTTCCTAAGATACATGCACTTTTTTAGCTTAGTAAAAAAATAATGAATGCATTAAAAGAATCGGGGCCCAAAATATTAGTAAAAATAAATATGATTTAGTAGTAGCAATAAAACAGTAAATGTGTAATCTTTCAGTTTCAGTAATTTAGTGAGTCATTAGCACTCCCGCGCGCTTCTCTTAATATCACATATACATCTTCACACAATAAACACACGTCTGACAGAATCATCATTTATCATAAAGGGCCACTCTTTATTGAGGGGCCATACTCTGAATATACTCGTTTTTACTAGGTAAATTTTTGAAACCACATTCTTCCAAACTATTTCTTTTCTTTTTTTAAATATTTCCTATAAGCGACGGTAAAATTAGGTTTATGACACAGTCATAAAAAGGGGGAGTTTTTACAACTCGATAACTCATATAAAAATGACAGACGGAAATTAAAAAAAATGTAGAAAAATTCCAAACAGCTGAAACTATAGTAATTTTTATTTTAAATTAAAAGCATCCTATGTTATCCTAACTTCTAGTAACATCTAGTAACTTTGTACACATATTTCTCCAAAAATATGTGTACAAAGTTGTGGTGCCCAGTCTGCCGATCCGGGGTAATACCACCACTTACAAGTAAACAGACCGTATAGTGACTTAGTCGCGTTTCAAGATCAGCTTGTACAATAATAAAAAAAAAGTATTATCTTATAGTTTTAAAGAATCATAGTAGGGGCGTAGTGGGGCTCTACGTTTACGGGCGCCGAGCTGGTTGAATACATCACTCTTAATTATTATACAATGCTTTATTACCTTCGTGAGACGGCTCGCGGCCAATTCCTCGCTCTTTGACGTACAAAAATTATTCGAACTTTATTATAAAGCAAAAGTACACAAAGGCGTAGAGACTACAGACCATGATGTGACATAGTCGTATTACGCAATAAATTCAATCAATCAATCAAATTGTCACGCCTTTTTTCCACAGGGATAGGCAGAGACAATGGAGATCCTGACACAACTCCCTCGTATCCTTCACATTCACAATTCTCTTCATACAAGCTCTATGGTTTTGTGCACTAGGCAACTTAGCTTTCTTGAGGACGTCTCCGAGTAGTTCTTCCATTCTGGGAAGGCAATGGAAATTTAGACCACACAGCCTGGTCTTCTGGCTATTCATCATTATTAGCTGAACATAAGCCTCCCCCTTTAGAACGCTATTTCGAACGACAAGGTGCCAGTTGCATCCACCGGTTATTCGTGACTTTCACAATGTCGTCAGTCCACCTAGTGGGAGGCCTAGGCTGCGTCTTCCGGTTCATGGTCGGTTCCATCAGTTCTTCGTGCGATGTGGCCAGCCTAGTGTTCAATAAAATAGTTATTATGTATTTAGTAGATGAATGATGAAGATAAAACATTCTAGTGTTTCATCCATTACATGAGGGTGAAGGTTTTAGTAAAGATGTGATTTCGGTGACGACCGTAGACTGAAGACACCGACTGCAGACCGCGCTACTGGTTAATAAGTGCGGCCGCAGACTGCAGCGTCGTCCTGGTTTGTATTGCGACACTGTATGCAGTCTGCAGTCTGTGGTCACCAGTGGTATCACACCTTTAAGCGAAGGATTTTTTTTTAATTTCAGGCAATGGTAATCGTAATAATTGACCCGAGGCCTGAGCCCCGTTATTTTCAAGCGAGTTTCCAAGACCACCATCGAGTTCGACCGTTCGTGCACATGGACACTTCATCAAGAGCTATTTTGGGTGATTGCAGGCTATTTTTATTATTATTTTCTCTTTATTAGGCTTGGCTGTCACATAAAAAATCCACCGACCAACCAAAATTTATCCTTTAGTGTACGTGTGAGTTAAATGGAGTCAAGAACAGCTTAGTGCTGTAAGCTGACAATGTTACAATAGTACCATTGACTTGTCACCTTTAATCCAGCTCAGGCATCTCCTTGGCTCTTCAACGCGGTGGTCTTCATCAAAGCCACGACAATAAGTAGCTTTTTGGAAGGATCAAGTTATATTAAGATATGTCATTGAAGGTCGACTTTTGTAATAATAAAAATAAATTATTATCATTTTATTTTGGTTCAATTTTTTTTAATGTTAAATTGGAGTGTGGTCCATGAATGGAGGCGACTGCTACTACAGTTATATACAGTTAGTAGTGACAGTGCAATGGGGTACGCAAACCGAGGGCACGGGCTCAGTACCACTTGCCGGTACCATTTTTGATATATGTACTTTGATTGTCCTGTTTCTATGATACCAAGCCCTTTAGTAGCTTAGTATAGAAATGTAAATTTAAAAAATGCAAGTAGCAATCGCTTCCACTATGTGGGTCTACTTAAAACCGGCAACTTTCTAGATAACCCTAAATAAAAACACACGCCCTGTCTGGGGTCAATTTTAGACTACTGTCAAAGTCGTCGGCAGGCAGGCGTGGACGAATGGTTTAGCGATTGCTTTGTTGCGCGTATAGTCCCGGGTTCGATTCCCGGTCGGAGCAAATATTTGTTTCATAGCTTTTATTTGTGATGTTTAATAATATTAAATATTGCAAATATTTGTTAATAAAAAAAAGAGGTGGATATTTGCTTCGGGTCTGGTTATCAAAGAGTGGTAGGCAGTGGTACCCAGTCTGCCGATCCAGGGTAGTACCACCACTTACAAGTATACAGACCGTGAAGTGATTGGGTCACGTTTCGGGATCATCTTGTAAGTTGCCGGTTTCATTTAGGCCGGCATAGTGGATGTGATTGCTACTCACAGTTATTGAATTGTAGTAGCAGTGACATTCATTCATGGACCACACTTCAGCTTAACATCAAGTCACAATAAAAAAATGTAAAAAAAGATTACTAACTACGAGTATATTTTCTCAGATTTTGCGCGAACTATCGCGTACCAAAATAAACGCTATAAATCGTTCGTCAAATAAATCGCGTAAAAAAATAAAATTTGTTTAATTTATTACTAACTATTTCGAGTATTCCATTATGAGGTAAACTTTATTACAAAAACCTGCATAGCAACCAAACCTTGTTCCTACCTCGTCTTTTTAAACCCGTAATACTCGCAAAAGTCGGGAGAAGCATCCGCATTTATGTCAACCGAATTGGCAGTCGAACTAAAAAGTTCGGTGCGTCGTTTCTTTGCAGAACAATTGACAAATGGAATACTTTACCAGCCGTTGTGTTTTCTTCATCCTATCAAGCCTTGGATCCTTCAAGCGATGCGTAAAGAAGCAACTTTGGCCGGCATAGTGACGACTTGGGCAGCTGACTCGGTTTTTTTAGTCGTTGCCAATCTTGGACCTCTTCTTGCTTACCATCAGGCGGATCGAGGTCAGATGTCGAGTCATAATAAAAAAAGAGTGTTTGGGAATATTAAGGACAAGTTGAATGCAAAGCAAAGTCACGAGCAGTGAGTTGTAAAGGAAAGTGAAACGATCTCCTAGGTAGTGTGGAGAAATAGCACAGGGTAAGAAGTGAAAGGACATGTAAATTCCGCCGGTAACAGATAGGGAGCCATATGAGTTCGCCACGTACTGTGCTACTTAACTTAATCGTATTATACAAGGTCCAAATTTTTTAGTAATTTTTAATACTATATGCGTTTATTTTGGTTTTGATTTTACTTTATTTGGTTTATTTGGTTTTCAAAACCAAATAAACGCGATAGTAAGCCGCATATAATTTGTTTAATTCATTAATCAATGTTCGCGCGAAATCTAAGAAAATACTAATTTTGAATACGTTAGAGTTATAATTTTAAATTGTTCTCAGTAAACTTATAAACTAACTAAATTGTTAAGCTGCAAGGAAATTTAGCTTTGTTATAAAGCTTGTATTTACGAGTAGTATATACTTTTTCTCAGTTTTTTTTTAGTTTTTTTTTTTATAAAAATTGTTATAATTATAACAATTGTTGTTGTTTATTAAAAAAACAATTATAATATAAAAAAAAAATACAGAAAAGTTTATTAATATTTTATTTATTGTTTATTTACGCTTCTATATTAGGCTACTTAAGTGCTTGTATCATAGAAACAAGTACTGTATCAGAATACATATATCAATGACACATTGCATTGATACTGGCACGTGGGTTTAAACCCATAGAAGAGACCGTGGTTAGTTGACTATAGGGGTAGGTAGACTATCAAAAACTCGACCGACGAAATATGGGGTAAGTTGACCAGTTTTTTTTCTCTAATGCAAGAACTGGCCTGTAGGCTATTTATGAAGAACGCGCTTTTTAACACTTTTTTCCAAAGCTTAATAGTAGATCTATTAACTAAACCCGTTTTAAAATTATTAACTTTAAAGAAATTCAAATAGAAATCCATAAGCTAAAACTTGGTCAACGAACCCCGGTCTCCCATACTCTCTGTTTAGGTGACTATTGCACTACCACTACACCACGGTCGTTTAACCACAACCTAAAAAGTTATTACTCCATTGTTAATATCTAGTTAATATGTCCAACTCAACTTATACTTAGCTATAACTTAATTACCAAAGTAATTACTTTTCAAATTATGTTATTAAGAGTAATGAATGTATGTGAGCGGTGGAGTTTGTGCGGGAGAATTGATTGTATGGCTGCATTGGAGGTTTAACAAGTTATGGACCCTTTATTTTAATATTACATATTAACCCTTAATATCACCAGTATTAAATGTAGTGTTATAAATTTTTCTCATTTATAATAATTTTGTTTTAGTGCTAAATAGGCAGTGAAATTAATACAATTAAATATAAATTTTTATATTTATTTTTAAATAAAAAAATTTAAGTTTGCGGCTTACTATTTTCATTATATTAATATGACGTTATGCTTTGCAGCCATCTCATCCCACCACGGTAGCTGCTTTTGACAACTAATAAAACGTCACCGTCGTCGGATTAATCTAAAAAGACAAGAAAATAAGTCGTAAAAATTATTATGTTCGCGCAAACCCTCAAAAAGTAAGTACTTTTTAAAATGATTTTGGTGAACTATTTTCATTATCAGCTTTATATTTTTTGTCATTATTTTTAGACGTTATTTTATTTTATACGAATTACACCTTAATGTACCTTAATTTAATGTAGCCTAATACCGCCGATCCCTGAGAATTAGAAGGCTTAAAAATTTGATTGTATTAAAAATGAAACCTTAAGAAAGCTGGGTTGCCTAGTGCTTAATTGTTGAGCTTATATGAAAAGAATTGTGGATGTGAGATTGTCAGAGATTGTGGATTGTCAGGATTTTGGTGAACTATTTTCATTATCAGCTTTATATTTTTTGTCATTATTTTTAGACGTTATTTTATTTTATACGAATTACACCTTAATGTACCTTAATTTAATGTAGCCTAATACCGCCGATCCCTGAGAATTAGAAGGCTTAAAAATTTGATTGAATCATAGAAATATGTATAATGCCCTAGAATAAACATTTTATACTAACGTATTACTAATTAATTTTATTTTTAGGCATACGTAGTTTTATTGAAATGTTTACTTTTCGTTTTTGATACAACTCTCTCACTTTATTCATATCTACAATTCTCTTCATACAAGTTCTATGGGCAATACGGAAACCTGTATTATAAAACAAAATGTCCTCGACTTCATTGAAGAACAATCTTCTGGTTAGTCCCTTTTTTAGTGATCCACTTACTTCTTCCATCATGAGAATTTAAAAGATATTATAAAGTTATATTTACTTAATGAATTAAACAAATTTTATGCGGCTTACTATCTATGTTGGCCTGTTGGAAAGGCTCAGGGTCACTCAGCGGGCAATGGAGAGAGCTATGAGGATATTCGCCAAGGAACCGGAGTTACCGACATAGCTCAAAGGATTTGCGAGCTGAAGTGGCAATGGGCTGGCCACATCGCTCGAAGAACCGACAACCGATGGGGAAGAGAGGTCCCAGAGTGGAGACCACGAACCGGAAGACGCAGCGTAGGTAGGCCTCCCACTAGGTGGACTGACGACATAGTGAAAGTCACGAATAACCGGTGGATGCAGCTGGCATCTTGTCGTTCGAAATGGCGTTCTAAGGATCACCCTTAGAACATGCTCTAAGGCCTATGTTCAGCAGTGGAAGCGTCCTGGCTGATGATGATGATGATGACTATCGCGTTTATTTTGTTTTATATTTACTTACATAATTAACTAGTTAGATGTGAAATCCACAAAATGTTTACCCGCGATCGAGATGGCTACAATGCCTTCGAATCGTCGGTATAAAATAGAAAAATAATCAAAATAAACGCAATCGTAGACCGCAAGGGTTTTTTCTTTATCTTTTAATTAATAGTCAATTACAACACTTAACATACCTATCCGTTAACAACAACAGGGTTAAGTATTTAGTAAGTATAGAGTTAGCAAAGGAACTGTAATTTATTTTAAATATTTTTATTTTCTTAATGTCTGTCCATATGTGAAGATTTATTGATGTTCGTAAATAAGTGAGTCTGTACTTAAGGATGATTATGTCCGACCGTGAGTAGTATTAACGACTCATTCATAATAAAGGTATGTTTTAATTAAAAATATAACAAACCGTTACTCATTAAGGTAATTGCTTTATTTCAAAAGAGCAGCTAGGGTTCTGTATCAGCGCAATATTGACTTCACATTGTTCGACTACGTCATATCTTCTCGTCAAACATCCCGCAGTGCCTGAAGACAAGGGTCTTCGAACAATGTGCAACGTAATAACATATGGCACTGAGACGTGGCCCTTAAATGTTGGCCTGTTGGAAAAGCTCAGAGTCGCTCGACGGGCAATGGAGAGAGCTATGCTTGGTGTTTCTTTGCGCGATAGAATCCAGAACGAGGATATTCGACAAAGAACTAAAGTTACCGACATACCCCGTAGGATTCTCAGGCTGAAGTGGCAATGGGCTGGCCACATCGCTCGAAGAACTGACAACCGATGGGAAAGAAAAGTTCTAGAGTGGAGACCACAAACCGGAAGACGCAGCGTAGGTAGGCCAACCACCAGGTGGACTGAAGACATAGTGAAAGTCACGGGTAACCGGTGGATGCAGCTGGCATCTTGTCGTTTGGAATGGCGTTCTAAGGGGAAGGCCTATGTTCAGCAGTGGACGCCTTCTGGCTAATGATGATGATGATGATTGACTTTCAGCGTCTTATGGTTGACGTAAATTTTTTTTTGTCTATGGTGCTGAAAAGTTAACACGTCATTTTTTGTTGATAAACCATTTTTATTATTTAAATGCAAAATACTACGCAATTGTTTACATAGTTATAATAATATACTTTCATTTGTGATCGTAGTTCAGTGTTATGGTGAAATTCAGTGATTAATACATACTACGTGGGGAATGACCTGATGGTCAAAAGTCGCATCGCTGCCCGCCACTTATCCACATTTACAACCTGAAGCACTGAACAGTGAACACCACCACTTCCAACACAATGGATTCACTCTTTACACTCTCTTCGCTCGAACAGAAGTTTGAGGAAACGATGCAAACTTTTGAAAATCGTTTCACCTCCGCATCACCAACTGTGACTCTGAACTAAATCGCCAAGGATTTTCAAAGTTTTAAATCCTTTATGAGAGATACGGTGGAAATGCTAAGGACCCAGATTTCTGCACTTGTTACTGCAACCGATGACATCGAATCGAGAAGTCGAAGGAAATTCCTGTTGTTCCGTGGCGTAAAGGAGTCAAAAGAAGAGAATGTGACACAGGTAATCTGTGATATTAGCACTAAGACTCTTGGACTGGACTTGAGCACAGTTGATATCAAGTTTTGCTACAGGCTTGGCACAAAGACCGCTGATAAGCCACGACCTATCTTGGTCAAGTTTCAGAGCTTCGATGTTCGTGCTCGCATCTGGAAGTCCAAGAAAGCGCTCAAAGGTACATCAATATCACTGGCGGAGTTCCTGACTGCCATCCGCAGGCGTCTACATGCTGAAGGGCGTCGCATTTATGGCATATCTAACTGCTGGTCACAAGAAGGACAAGTGTATGTCAAGGTTACGGATGGCACGAAACGTCGCATTGTCTCAGAGACCCACCTTAAAGAGCTGATGTCTAAATATCCCCCCGATGTACCTGATAATCAACAGAAAAGGGCAAGAGTAGCAAGGAATGTGAAAGCAAAGCAATAGCGGCCTGTGTAAATTCACCGGTTTTCATATTATCTATTTCCAAGCTTATATTATTTGTAATTTTTGTAAGGATTTTACCATTTTAATTTATTTAAATAATATTTAACTTAATAATGTTTTACTTTGTAAACAATAATAATATCTTTGTTATATATTGGAGGTAGATACAAATTGGAAATTCTGTTTACATTATATTCTCGCCGCGTTCCAGTTGTTCTATCGGCGCTAACGTCAATCACCTTGCATATATTAATTTGCTTTGAAACTTTTATCATTTTATACTTACTTATTATTGTGGTCATTATTAATAAGGTTTCTAAACCGCTATATTACTGGCAGCATATGTGATTTACTGATCTAATAGAAACTGCGATTGTAATAATATATACCTATATCTTATATTAAATATATATTATATTATATTATTTATATACATCTATTATATATTTATTTTATTTTCAATTATACTACATATTAATTCATCTGTATTACTTAAACCATGTACTCTGATGATGATTCAGACTCCTTTTACACTGCTGATGATTTGGACTCGGGTGAGTCATCTGAAGAGTTTGTTGACTGTATCGAGCCTCTGGGCGCCACTCTGAGGGGTAGATTGCTGGAGTTCGCAAAAAATTTTAATGTATGCCATATTAATGCGCAGAGTATCCCATGTCATTATCCAGACATTCTTGACACTTTTTCCTGTGGGGGCATTGACGCAGTGTTAGTTTCTGAAAGTTGGCTAAAACCTTTCTTGCCATCTACTTCTTACGTCATTCCGGGATTTGTGCTTCTGCGAAACGACCGCGTTGACAAAAGGGGTGGTGGCGTTGCTATTTACCTACGTAACGACATCTGTCATAAAGTAATAGCGTCATCCCCACCTAACTGCAGCGATTCGCCTGAATATCTTTTCCTTGAGGTCTCGGTTGGTGGCAAAGTGATTTTACTGGGTGTTGTCTATTGTCCGCCGCAACTTATTGAATCGATGGGATCTGAATACTCTCATCATATAATAATGGGAGACTTTAACGCTGACCTTCTCGTTGATTGCCCTCGCAGCAAGAGATTACGTTCGGTTGTTAAAGCTGCCAGTCTCACAATTGTACCTCTCAGGCCGACACACCATAACATTCACACTGCTGACACATGGCTTGACGTTATTATCACATCAAGTATGGAAAAAATAGCTAATCATGGACAGCTCCTTGCTCCGGCTTTCTCATTGCACGATCTCATTTATATGTCCTACAGGGCAAAGCCCGGTAAGCGCTCACCAACATACTTGCGTTGTCGCAACTACAGAAAGATGGATCTCGATGTTTTACATGCTGACGCTGCTGGTGCGGATTGGAATTCTATTGAGCTTGTTCCGGAAATAGATGATAAAGTCTCTGTCCTCAACAATATACTGGTTCAGTTATTTGATAAACATGCTCCTGTAAGACAGGTCAAAGTCAAGCGTGCTCCGGTTCAATGGATAACAGACAGAGTTCGTTTGTCGATGAGGAAGCGGGATAGAGCATTCATAATTTTCAAAAAAGATCGCACAGATTTTAATTGGTTCAAATATAAAATAGCAAGAAATCAATGCAATCAGGCGGTACGTTCGGCTAAACGGAATTATTTTCACGAAAATATCTCTAAAGTCCAACCCTCTGGGTTATGGAAGTTCCTAAAATCTATTGGTATTGGCAGCTTCAAACAAGATTGCGTACCCTCTAATATAAATCTTAATGATATTAACACCCACTTCTCTTCTTCTAGCGTTCTTACCGCTGAGATTAAAAGCCAGACCATTACCAAAATTTCTTCAAAAACTTCCTCTAATCTGCCTTCTTTCACCTTGACACTGGTCACTGTCAATGATATCAAACAAGTCTTAAAATCAATTACATCAAGGGCCACGGGTGTTGATGGTATAAATCTAACCATGATATCTTTTTTATCAGAGGCCTTGTTACCAGTATTGCATCACATCATAAATTTCTCTCTACAATCTGGTCAGTTTCCTGCAATCTGGCGACAAGCCTTTGTAACACCAATTCCAAAAATACCGCACCCGACTTCTCTTACTCACTATAGACCTATTTCTATACTCCCCTTTTTTTCCAAAATATTAGAATCAGTAGTACACAAACAGCTCTCGGCTTTTTTAATGGAAAATCAACTTCTTTCGCCTTTCCAGTCTGGGTTTAGGCCAGGTCACAGCACTGCAACGGCGCTTATCAAAGTCACCGACGACATAAGATGGGGAATGGAGGAGTCAAAGTTGACTCTTATGGTGCTCATTGATTTCTCAAATGCCTTCAACATGGTTGATCCCGACATTTTGCTTGCTATTATGAGATATCAACGTGGTATATCATCTGATGCTCTGAGCTGGTTTTCAAACTATCTTTGCGGTCGAAAGCAGCAGGTGCGTTCAAATAAAACTTTCTCTGATTGGTGTGACCTCTCTGTTGGAGTCCCTCAAGGAGGCATCCTTTCTCCTCTGTTATTCTCCATTTTCATTAATTCCATCACTTATTCTTTGAGTTCCTCGTATCACCTTTATGCAGATGACCTGCAACTTTACACACAAGCCCCATTGGACTCCATAAATTCGGCAATTGACTTAATTAATCAAGATCTTAACTATATTAATTCTTGGTCCAATGATTTTGGAATTAGAGTGAATCCGGCCAAATGTCAGTGTATTATTGTAGGGAGCAGTAGGTCGATGTGTAAGTTGAACCCGGATCTATTATCTCTAATTAAGTATGATGGAGTGGCTATACCAGTTAGTAAAGTAGTAAAAAATCTGGGATTGAATATTGATGCTTCCCTCTCTTGGCAGCCACATATCACTGAAGTAAGTCGCAAAGTAGTAAATGGACTGCGATATCTCTATAGATTTAAGAACCTGTTACCGTCTAGTACCAAAAAATTGTTAGTTCAAGCGCTTATTCTTCCAATTATGGATTACGCCGATGTGTGTTATTTAGATCTTAACGAAACTCTTACTGATAAACTTGAGCGTCTTTCCAATAATTGTATCAGATTTATCTATGGGCTGAGGAAATATGACCATATCTCCTCATATCGTCGGCAGCTTGGTTGGCTAACAATCCGTGACCGCAGAAAATTTAGACTCCTTAATTTTCTTTATCCTATTCTCATGGAGACTACTTCCCCTATATATCTTAAAAATAGATTTAACTTTCTTTCAAACTCTCATCAATTAAACCTTCGGTCAGGAGACACGTTACAGCTGGAAATCCCTCTCCATCATAAGGGAGCAGTTGATGAAGCATTTGTGGTGCAGGCAGCTCGCCTGTGGAATAACCTTCCTATTGATATTAGAAAGTCCCGAAACAGAGTGGCGTTTAGGAGCCAACTTAGGAAACATCTCACTCAAAAATCGTAGTACTTTGGATGAATATAGATTATATTATTATTATGTATTGTATATTATATATATATATGTATTATTTTTAATATATATCTATTTATGTATTTTTACCTATTATATATGTACGTTTATTGTTACTTAAGTCTTTAGTGTTAAGTTTTTTTTTTAATTTTTCTAAAAATTGTATCTATGTTAAACATTGTTTCATGCACCTGCCTTTCACTATCTGTTTTTCTGAAGGTTGACTGGAAGATAAAGCCATCGGGCTTTAAGTCCGCCTGTACGCCTGTACAAAGAAATAAATAAATAAATAAATAAATAAATTGTACTTCGGTTTGTAAGGCCACCGTGGTGTAGTGGTACTTACATGCCATAACAACCCATAGCCCTTCATCAGGGTAGCGCAAGATTGACTTTCAGCGTCTTTTGGTTGACGTAAATTGTACTTTGGTTCTATGTAGGTAAGACGACCGTGGTGGAGTGGCACTTACATGGTCTCGCAAACCAAGAGAACCACTTGCTAGTTGCCCGTACAAATTTATCTTTAATAAAATATATGATTTGGTTATTCTATTTCTATGTTACAAACTAATGAATAAAATAATTCAATACTAATTAAATTTATAGTAAGTTTGGCGATGTAAGTCTACGGAAATTTGCAGTAAATCTATCTTTTAGCGTCGAGAGCGACTGCTCCTCAAGCTCTACCCAAAGGCCCGGCGTTGTACAAGAGTGGTAGGCAGATTGTTTGTGGCCACTTGCCACCATTTTTAAATTTATAGGCCGTGCTACTGTAGTCGCGTTTCAAACTCAGCCTAAAAGTTAAGGTTCCAACTAGGCCGGCACAGTGGAAATGACTGCTACTTGCAGTTACTTATTTAAGTACCACAATAGATTACATAGCTTGTATAAACCAGAAATTTAGGTTTTACATTTATTTAGTTATAAACTTATAATCATATTATAGTTAAACATTACTTAATTATTTAAAATGACCTAAATATTTAGGTCATTAGTAGAAAACATAATACATTTATAGATGAAAGCATAAAGAAATTGTGAAAACACAAGATCAAAAATCAAAACATAAAATCAAAAATTGTTACAATTTATTAAATTTAATAAATTGTATTAATATTACAATTTATTAAATTAACTAATTGTTATAAATTAATTTAGTAGCAGATGCTTTCATTCAAGTGCTGCACTCCAGTCTAACACCAGGCTGAATGCTTACATTTGTAGTGCCATCGTATAAAAAGTTAATGTATTTTAACTTTAAGTAATTTTTGAACCGCGGACTCTCGGTTTGCGTTACTATTTCACTACCACTACACCACAGTCGCCTTATTCATTGTTATGATTTACTTTGTTATTAGTCACTCATAAAATATCGTTTTCATTGCAATCGTATAGTATTTCATAAGTTAAACTTTGGAAATGATCGGTCAATGGGCACCACGATCGGTCAGCGTGACAAATTCGATTTGTCCATTGTCCGGCAGTACTAAACGTTTCGTTACGCAGGGCACGGTAGCACGAAATAACAAAATGTCGGATTAACGATTAATACTCGCATTGACGGCTATTATTGACGTTTAATTAATTAATTATATGTATTTTTACGTCCTCGAAATTACGTTATATTTATTATATATTTTTTTACATTTCTATACTAAGCTACTAAAGTGCTTGTATCATAGAAACAGGACAACCAAAGTACATATATCAAAGATTCATTGGTACCGGTGGGTGGTACCGAACTCGTGCTCTCTCGGTTTATGTAACCATTGCACTTCCACTACACCACGGTCGTCTTTAATTGGTTTGGGCGCATTAAAAGGATAGCTGGATGGTTTTGGCCGGTATAGAAACGGCTGACTGCGACTAGGGCCGACGTTTTTTCCGTCGTCGTACTGTAACTCTTGTACCTTCTCTTACTTACTACACCACAAGTGGCGGGCAGTCATTTGATGGTCATTTGTCCAGTATACCGATCCGGGGTGACAGTCGTTGTTCGATCGAAATTCTGGTGACAGTTCAAAGAAGCCGGTTTGGACTTGTGGCTAATCATTTAAATTGTCAACCGTTTTTCTTACAGGGATAGGCAAGGACGATAGAGCTCAACTTGCCACCTCCCTGGCACAACTCTCTCGCTTCCCACACATCCACAATTCGCATCATATAAGGTAAAATTAAATGAAAAAAATAGTTAGATTAAATTTATTTAAATTATATTAGAATTAGAAGTATGCTTCAGACTAAATGTTTCTATTTTATTGTGCACATTCCTCATATAAAAAGTGCGTTAAATTGTTTATAAGGTAGGCTAGTAAGAATGCCTAGCGGCATTAAGTCCGCCTTTGTACATTGTGCATAAAGTTTTAAAATAGATAAATAATAAATAAATTTCTATTAAAATAGCGGCCCTCTATATAGTATCTATGAGTGGCATCAATTCAATTAGCAGTAGAACAATAGAATTGCCTCGGTGCCGGTTGTCCGGTCTGGAGGTAACCTCCACTAAACACTTTAATACAGGAAGTTGCTAAACTTCAATTTAATTGAAATGTTCACAGATAATACTATGGAAGATGATGGGTGAAAACAATACCCTCATTTCGGTGGCGGCATGAATTATTTATAATAATATATAAAAAAATGAATAAACAGGTGATCGTGGTGTAGCGGCAGTGCAATGCTTACACAAACCGAGAGCACGAGTCGGAAACCACCCATTGTTACCAATGTATTTGTAATATATGTAGTTTGGTTGTCCTGTTTCTATGATACAATCACTTTAGAAGATTAGTATAAAAATGTAAAAAAAAATTGACAACAGACGTGGCGCATTAATTAGCACACCAGTTCGCTATGCGTAAAGTTCCGGATTTGAATCCCAGTAGGATTAAAGATTTGTTGCATAGCTTTTATTTGTAATATTTAACAATCAGATTGAATTGTTAATAAAAAAGCGGATATATGCTCCTGGTCTGATTGTTAAAGAGCGGTAGGCAATGGTGAAGTCTGCCGACCTAGGGCAGTACTCACAAGAATACGTGAAGTGACTTAATCGTGTTTCGGAATCAGCTTATAAGAAGCCGACGTCAACTAGGCCGGCATAGTGGATGTGACTGCTACTTACAGTAATTTAACTGTAATAGCAGACGCACACAGAGATTTATGGACCGCACTCCAGCTTAACATCAGGTGGGGTGTGTAGTGGCGTGGCCGAAAAGTACAAATGTTATATGACCACTTTTGTACTTAGTTAAGTTATATTAAATAACACCTACTCTAATCGCCTAGTATTTATGATACATGATACAAGTACTTATTAGCTCATACAACTTAATATGCATAGGATGGTATAGTGGATACGACATCTACTTGGAGCTATTTAACAACAGTTGCCTCTATTCCTGGACCGCACTGTAGCTTAACATCAGGCGGAATGCTGTCATAAAACATCGACACACAATTTTTCTTGTCTAAATCGTTTGCACAGCGCCAATTGCAGCTGAAACTATATAAGCAAATCCAAACAATTAACAAAAGCCTCAATACAAATAGCTTACTTTTAAGTTGAATAACAGCTCTGTAAAAGGCCGGCGACAAGTAAACAGTGAAGCAATCCATAAGGCGAAGGAGTTTGAATTTATCTCCGCCCTCGATAGGTAATACTTGCTAAGACGTTTTAATCCTTGCGCCTTCGAAGCCTTGGACGCGTGGGCGACACTTTAAGCGCGCATTAACTTTTGTCAACCATCCGTCGCTTGCGTGGGCTTCACTCTTAAACCCTTTTCACATTAACATTAATGCTTCTTTTAACCAACATAAAGAAAAAGATAGACGTTTGTTACTTTGACAAGGTTGCTCGATAAAGATTATAAGAGATTTGTGTGAAAAAAGTCACGGATCGATGGAAGCAGTTAAGTGCTCCTTTGTGACGAGTTTGCTTGTCCTGACAGCGATGTATCGGTTCCACTGTCAATGACTTAAGTATCGATGTTCATCTATCTTCGTGCTTACAAAAAGAAATCGATATTCGAGCACTTAGGGGATTTATTTTATTTACTAAGTGTCACATTATTTAAGATTTTATGTTATTTTTAGTGTGTTTTTATGGTGTATGAAGAGAATTGAGGACGCTCCATTTTCTACGACTATTCCATTCGCTGCAATGATCACACAAACCAAGAGCACTTACCGGTATAATCTGTCTAAGCCGAAATGACGCGCCCCTCCTCCGCACGAGAAAACATAAAATATGAATGCAACACACCGAAAATGCAATTGTAATTGATCATTCAGTTGCTGGTTGGACTCAAAAAGAGGAGCACGCTGTTAAAGTATAGTAGTATAGTTAGTAGTATTTGTATTCACACATTTTAATAAACTAATAAAGTGGAGAGGCGCGTCATTTATAGTTAGACAAGCTATACCAATGTATTTTTGATATATTTGTATGTACTTTGGTCAGACTGTTTCTATGGTACAAGCACTTTAGTAGCTTAATATAGAAATGTAAAATTAATAATTAATTAATTTGTAACTGAAATAACTAACCAGTTTCATCTCCCCATTGTCAATAATCCTTAAAATCCAACACGAGCCATGTATGTATTTGTATGTACTTTGGTCATCCTGTTTCTATGGTACAAGCACTTTAGTAGCTTAATATAGAAATGTAAAATTAATAATTAATTAATTTGTAACTGAAATAACTAACCAGTTTCATCTCCCATTGTCAATAATCCTTAAAATCCAACACGAGCCATGTATGTATTTGTATGTACTTTGGTCATCCTGTTTCTATGGTACAAGCACTTTAGTGGCTTAGTATAGAAATGTAAAATTAATAAATAATTAATTTGTAACTGAAATAACTAACCAGTTTCGTCTCCCATTGTCAATAAACCTTAAAATCCAACACGAGCCATGTATGTATTTGTATGTACTTTGGTCATCCTGTTTCTATGGTACAAGCACTTTAGTGGCTTAGTATAGAAATGTAAAATTAATAATTAATTAATTTGTAACTGAAATAACTAACCAGTTTCATCTCCCCATTGTCAAGAAACCTTAAAATCCAACACGAGCCATTAACAAGTGACGCGCCGTTATCATTCAAAGGCTTAACATTTCAATTAAAGCCACGATTAAGAAATTAAACATAATGAGAATATACTTTATCTTAATTATACATTACAATAAGTAAATTCAATCCTAATACTATGTAATAAGGTAGCAAATTGTAATGACTTATTCAGTCGTAAACTGGTAATGAGGGCTACTGTAAAATACAGTTTAAGTACATACACAATTACGTGGTAAAAGCCAAATTTATTTCGTATTCAACTGTTAAGCATAAAAGATAGAGCACATTATACTTATTTTATTGTGTCTTTTCTTTGTGACTCGACATATGACAGCACTCCGCCTGATGTTAGGCTGAACGGCGGTCCTTGAAAGGACGTCTCTGCTAATATAATCAATTTACTATATAGCAGTTACATCCACTATGCCAGCCTAGTTGAAACCATTAACTTAGAAACTGATCCCGAAACGCGACAAGGTCACTTCAATGTCTGTATACTTGTAAGTGGTGGTATTACCCCGGATCGGCAGACTGGGCACCGCTGCCTACCACTCTTTGATAACAGACCCGGAGCAAATATCTTGCTCCGACCGGGAATCGAACCCGGAACTTTCCGCGTAACGAACATATGACAGCACCTCGCCTGTTGCAAAGCTGGAGTGCGGTCTATGAATAAAGATGGCTGCTGCACAGTTAAATATTTGCAAGTGGTAGCTGCGACCCGCAACGCGACTGAATCGCTTTACGGTCTGAACACTTAAATAGTGGTTACTATCCAGATCAGTTAACTATTTGAATCAGGAGGGAAATAATGTTTTTGAGTGACAATGTGACAATATTAAACGCGTACTTATAACATTTAAATTAACGGTTTGGGTATTCTCAATGCATTTTTTTTTTAATTTTGAATTGTTCAAAGCCTTGTAGTTAAAGTCTTCGCCCTTCGATTATAGGGTTAAATTATCAATCAATGGTTTAATTATGTATCAACCTTTTTCCTACAGGGATAGGCAGAGACAACGCAGCGACACTTGCCACGATCCTGAGACAACTCCCTCGTTTCCCTCACATCTTCAAATATTTTCATACAAGCTCTATTGTTAGTGGGACCTATTGAGGATGTCCCCGATTAGGTCGGAAATCGCCCTCATGGGTTAAATTAAATGCAATTCTTTCAATAGATTCTAAACGTTGAAAGGCATTTCTCATTTTAATTCTGATAAAAGTACACGAGTGTTTTAAAAATATGTATTCAATAGAGGTATAAAAGAGTCCAAGAATGTTGTTTATTAACAATTGGCGCAGTAATAAATATTCTCATTTAGCCGTCTCCACGAAACCTATAAAACACTAAAAATAATGCGTTAATCTTATCAAAAGCGGCGTGTGGTAAATCTCTTAAATTGACATGAAGACATTTACGGCGAGTCGTAACAGGATAGGTTACTGTTAGTGATTGTTGGACAGTGCCGCTCTTTACCATACAGCGGAGTCAGTAATTGGACCTGACGCTGCGAACTCATCCGCATATAGGGGGCTATTCACCAAAAACGCACGCAAAAACACACACAGAATACCTATGTGTATTGGAGCCAGCCATAAAAGATGACAGCGCGCTCGCGTCGCGAACAAAGAATGATACAAGAAATAATTACGCCCATTGATCGGAGCTCATTAAAATGGACCAATAGCGATGGCCAGCGTCAGCGCGTTCGAAATACAAAAAGGAAAACGGCGCGGGAAGGCGCAATTTGCTGCGGCGCCGGTCGCTTGCTCTTTCTTATTGAAATAATTCGAGTTGGCTACCACTGAATTCAATTAGAGATAGCCCGTTACTTGTATCTCGGGAATTTTTCAATTAAAGCAAAAGCCTTTGTTAACCAACAAAGGTCGCTGTGCCCGATACAACGGCTAATCAATAGCTCGTTATCTCATATTTAACAATTGTAGATATCTATGTTATTTTGTATGAGCATAATATGTCCAATACTTTTAATTATCTATCTAGTTCAAATATCTAACATACGCTACGAACATAACTCTACGCCGTAGCGGTACAAGAGAGCGGTAAATATGAAATAACGGTTGAATGTGCCTTTCAATACTTCCTCATTCATTCCCAAAACTCGTTCGATTAAATGTGTTTTTGCTAATTGTGCGAAAAACATGGTTGTCGAGCGCACGTGTTTGCTGGCCGTCCATCACCACTCCTTTAACTCGTAAATTGACATAAAAGAACACGTCCTCCACATGTGAATAATAACCTGACTTAATGAGACGCTTGACGACGTTCTGTGAGCGCATATCGATGCTTTTTGCCAAATTTCATCGTAAGCATTTCCTCTTTAGCATTTTAATGAGAATATCGCGTTTACTTTGCCTCGGATAATGTGGTTATTTATTACTGTTAATGTTAACTTTATGAACATGCGCATAATTATAAATCCTTATATGTTTAAATTTTTTTTTCTTTTAGGTTCAACTAGAACTAATTTAACTTCTATAGAAGTAGATTAGTTAAAAAGACAGAAATAGATTAGGTTTTCTATTAGTATAATCAAGTAAGCAAAACTCGATAGACAAAATACATCGCGATAGACACTGCGATTGATTCTGCGTGAATTTTTCCTATTACTAATTAATTTGATTTAATTATGCAGAAATACTACCTTGCGTTTAACATTTATAAGGTTTATCCCGTATAGACAAGTGATTTAAAGCTATGCAACATGTTTCTTCGTGTTCCTTACAATTCTCCTTCGGAAGTTTCATACCAAGCCATATAGAAATAAATAATATAATATGCTGCTCGAGGAGAGATTTGTAATGTTTATGACGGAGAATAATGTCGTGGAATCGAATGACTTATTCGGACGAGTCAACACCAGGTGATATCTACAGACGAGGCATTGAACAGTTTTTCAAACGTTGGGAAGAAATTGAAAACAACAACAGTGAATGAATTCATTATTGTTTGATTTGTTGTTTATTTTTTTGTAAATAGTTTAGTAAAGACGACTGTCAAAGCCACATAAGTCACTATTTTATGGCTTTGACGTGGCGAAATCGAGTCTTTAGTTTGTATTGACAAAATCAGCGATCGAACCTAAACGTTTAGTGCGTCGTTTCTTTGTAGAACAATCGACAAGTTTCAGTATCAGTTTATTTATTAAGTAATTAGGCTTTAAAGAAACCACTTTTACACGTCAAAACCTTATAAACATAATAACAATCCATTAGATAAAGAATTATAATACAAACACTAATTACAAGTGACAATTGTTAAGAAAAAAAATTAAATGCAAAAATAATAAAAAAAAATGCAGGATACCATTGTAGATGGAAATACACACCCAAGTTTTAATTGATACCAAATATACATAACTCAATAGCAACATTGCATTAGCTGCTATGAGAGAGCATTGTCAACTTATAAACTATTTTGAATGTCAATATTACAAAATGTAAAAGTTAGCTGCTGTATAATTGTCCACTTATGAGCTAAATATAAATTATACAATTGTATTTAATATATATTTTACAATTATTAGTAGTAATAATATGGGTTTCATTTCATAAATGTCAATATAATTATATTTACTAACAGTAGTAAATTAGCTACTCTAAATAAGCATTGTCATCATAACAACTTAATAAAAGTGATTTATATAAGACAACCATGTTTTCTTCCCATCCCATGATCGCTTGAATGATCCGTATAACTTTGAATCATTTAAACGATGCATGAAGCATCTTTGGCCGGCATAGTTTAAGCGACAAAAGCACTTTAACTGTAGTAGCAGTCACTTCCATTCATGAACCGCACTCCAGCTTAACATCAGGAGAGGAACTGTCATGTACCGAGACATATTAAATAGTAAAAGAAATATATATGTATATAAAAGAAATAATAAAACCATGAATTAATCAATACGTTAACTTGATATAAGTATCATCTTTCCATTCAGCAATGGGCAGGGAGACAAAAAGCAAATTCTCTTGTAATTTGTATAGTGTAATTAAAAATGCACGTCACCTATTTTAAAATAAAGCACATCCTTGTGTAAAGTGAGATAAAAACTGCGATATGTTTGTAAGGTGCACGTGCAACATTTTGTACACTTTTTACTTCTTCGCAACTCAGGGCTGTCGTCCACTAGGAAACACAATTTTAAGTGATTGATGGTTGTTTTGTAAATTACCTCTGTCTTTATTAAGTTGAGTTGTCATACAATTTAGCTATCAATAACCTGATATTTTTATGTCGCTTAAATATGTGAGATGTTTCGTTCACATTGATATTTTAGGTTATGTTTATGTTAGTAAGTTAAACAATTTTTTATACGGTTTACTACCGCGTTTATTTCGGTTTTGATTGTACATTTTTTTATTATTCCGACATTTCGAGATAGACGTCTCTCCGTGACCACAATAGATGCAAAGCTCTCGAAACGTCGGAATAATATAAAATTGAAAAATCGAAACCGAAATAAACGCGATAGTAAGCCTCATAAATTTTGTTTTGTTGTGTTAAAACTCCTTTTTCGCGTTTTCCAATGATATTGGTATTTTAATTTTCTTGTTTCTATACTATGTTACTAAATGTGCTTGTACAAGCAAAAACTATTAAATGAATATAAGTACCTATTTAGTTTTTTTAGCCCATATGACCACACTTTCTTTTCTGTTTGCAGTTTCCATTGTTGAACGCAGTAGCTCCATTTCTCTTCTCTCTTCAACAGAGGTTCCTTATTTGACGTTATAAAAAAAGAGTAAAGTCCATTAATTTACATCTACACAATCTTTATTTTTTAATTGGTACTAACGTAGCTTAGACGTGGATGAGAAAAATAACTTATTCGTACTTATATGCAAAAGTTTGGTTTGATGGATAGATGTTGGTAACTCAATCACGCCACGGTAGTTAAGCCGATGTGGATAGAATTCGGTACATAGATTATATAGTCTGTAATAGGATATAGGCTGCGAATTGAAGACCTGGAGTACCCCATGATAGACCATAATATACGTAGACCATCAAGGATGTAACAGATGTAACTATTTGATTAAAGTTGTTCTTAATATAAGCTTATCATGAGATGATATGACCTTAAAGATCTGGATGTACCTAAAGATGGACCAAGAGGGAATGCTAGGGGTGCTGTCATGTTCTTATGTTACGAGTCACAGCTTATAATCGCAGGTGAAATCACAGGGAATTCATAAATGGAATGGATGCGTTAAACGAACCAGGCCCAGGAGGGTGTTTGCTGACCAAATCGGAGACATCCACAAGAAAGCTGGGTTGCCTAGTGCCCATAACCATAGAGATTGTATTAAGAGAATTGTAAATGTGAAGAAAGCGAGGGAGATGTGTCAGAATCGTGGCAAGTGGTGCTCCATTGTCTCTGCCTAACCCTATGGGAAAAGAGCGTGACAATTTATTTGATTGATTGAAATTACGGCAAAAGCTTGGTTATGAAAATGGCTCAACGTAGTGAATTTGCACAAAATCCCTGTGTATGTGTGTCCTGCGATTGCAGTGAATGGAGTCGGTGAGTACAAAAAGCGGCACACTGCGTGGTGCCATTAGTATGTGCGGTGGCGAGCGAATGTAACCATTAATTTATTGATAATATTGTATTGAATAATGCACGCCTTGTCGCAGACACCGCACGCGCTTCCTACTGTCGCGTAATTCGGCAGTTTTGCATATTTTATTTGTTTCTACTTACTTTTGTATAACCTTGCAATGATATTCACATAATGTACCTAAGTATTTATTTTATTTATTTAAAAACTTAATGCACAATAGTACAAAGGCGGACTTAATGCCAAAGGCCAGTCAGTCAAACCTTAGGATGTTGATCCGACAATATAGATAGGTAGAGATAGGTAGTATAGAAGAGGTAGAGTGCAAAATAATAAAAAAAATTGGTACATAATAAAATACATTATTAAAAATATATAAATTAATTTATATATACATAAATATACTCATAGATATGTTACATAAATAACATGTACTATAACACATACAATGCAACACAATACAATGTAATACTCCTATTTCTTTGTATATTATTGGATATTTATAATATATTGAATATTAGGTATATTTACTATTTATTGAATTTAATAACATATCTTGTGAACTTACTGTTTTCTTTAACAAGCTATCTATGGTTCACAAATAAAGGAAACCATAGATAGCTTATAAATTAAGTGTGTACCACTGACCTAGAATACGTAAACTATAGGTACATGTATTCTAAATCTATGGTAACTACCTACTACTTACTTACATTTAATACTTCTCTAAAACGCAAGAAGTATAAAGGAATTTAAAAAATATATCTCTAAGAACTTGGTCTTTTGATAAGAAATATATTTTTTTATTATACTTTCTATACTAAGCTACTAAAGTGCTTGTATCATAGAAACAGAACAACCAAAGTACATATATCAAAGATACATTGGTACCGGTGAGTGGTTTCGAACCCGTGCCACTTGGCTTATGTAGCCATTTCACTGACACTACACCACGGTCGCCTTAAATATTAAAAGATACATTAGTACCAGGAGGTGGTTTCGAAATGGTAGTTCTTGGCTTGCGTGACCATTGCACTACCACTACACTCAAAGTTCAAGTCAAGCAAAGTTAAGGTCAAATGTTTATCAATTTGGAAAAGTGACAAAGTGGCAATTTATTAGCTACTTAAATATTGTGCGGTTACTTCAGCGATCAACAACGAGACGATAAGTAGAGAGTAAGGCCGCAGAAAGTATTCTTAGGGCAGAGCATTCAATGCCCACTAAGTTCATTTGACAGTGCCTACTCATATAAAAGTTAAGTCAATGAAATAGTCCGGTCAAATTAGACCAAATAATAAGAGTGAAGCTACATAAATTCCCACCAAGCTGAAAATCGGTAAGATTGTTTAAAATACAATGAAATTTAAAATTTGAAAGTTCCCCATCATTCTGTAAGGAAATTTTTTATCAAGGTCAAATGTCAAAATAATGAGTTTTTCACGATTTTCAGCAAAACAGTAAGTTTTATTACAAAAATAACTCAGACAAATTTGTAGATCATAAAATTATCTACAAAAAATGTATCAATACTTTTTTCCTACGAGCCACCGTTTTTGAGATATATCGATTCAAAAAGTTTTAAAAGTTGTAACCGTCATAATATGCATGAGTACGCCACGTATATATATCTCTATAGTTGTAATATATGTTAAAATATTTTTCTATAGGTCATTGTAACTTATAATAGTATACTAATAATATAAAATATACATAAGTTATAACGGCATTCGCTTTCTTCTATCTATGTACGGAGCTCCTAAAAAAACTACCTGCTTAGATAAGTATAGATACGCATGTTTCGTTAAAAACACCAAAAGTAAAAAACAAGTACAATATGCTTGTCTTCCTCCAACCTTAGTTGCTGCTCATCAACATAGTTTTCGGGTATAATACCAAGTTCAAGTGGTTCAAGTTTCAGCTGGACCCTACAGACTGGGGTTGGAAGTTGGTCAACAATTCATTAGAACCAGTGCAAACTTTTCTTCCACCTGCGCCGGAGAAACTGCTAAACACAATTTTTTGCAACTGCAAAAAGGGATGCCAAATGTGGTTGCAAAAAAGTCGAACTGTTTTGTTCTCTGGCATGTACACAATGTCAAGGCCAGTCGTGCTCTAATATCGAATCACCAACAGTAGAGGATCAATTTGATTCCAACGAGGACACATCGCTATTAACGCAGTTTACATGTACCTGAGATGAAGATGAAGAACAAAAACAAGAAGAAGAAGAAGATGAACAAGAACAAGAAAATCAAGAAGAATAATTCGAAGACTCGGACGATAAAATTTCACTACTTTTTTTCAACTTAAGTTGCTTTTGTTTTTTCAATCTCTGCTAATATCCATTATTTTGCATTAGTTTCAAATTAAACAGGATCACAACTGACCTGTGGAATAGGCCTACTGGGGAAACCACGTTAAAAAATCGCGCTAAGTACACTACCTCATAGGTGGAAACGTGTGCATATTATGACGATTACATTTATAACTTTTTGAATCGTTATATCTCAAAAACGGTGGCTCGTAGGAAAAAAGTATTGATATACTTTTGGTAGATAATTTTACCGTTTTGCTGAAAATCGCGAAAAACTCATTATTTTGACCTTTGACCTTGAATAAAAAATTTTCCTTACAGGGGAATGATGGGGAACTTTCAAATTTTATTTTTCATTGTATTTTAAACAATCTTATCGATTTTCAGCTTGGTGGGAATTTATGTAGCTTCGAATGTCTAAATTGACCGGACTAAAAACCGCCGTGGAAGAGAAATTCCAACAATTGGATGTTGTTACAATTAGTCAAACTGACACGCCTTAATATCAACAGGGATAGGCAATGGAGCAAATTATCACTTATTCAATAACCATAATTAAGTTTAATAAATATCCTTTTTTTGTCACAAATTTGATAAGCAACAAAAGCTTACTTTATAACAAATACTCGTGACAGATTGCGATATGGGCAAGGCGAGGTGGCGCGACAGAACCGGCTGCCAAGTATTTTAATTAATGCCACACCGAGAGACATAAATTTTCAGTTCTTTGTGCTGATTATGGGCCGGCCTTTCAAGAAGAACAGCCATTACATTTGTAAGTTACAATTTCGGTTCAATATATATTATTTTGACTCGACATATGACAGCACCCAGCTTGATGTTAAGCTGGAGTGTGGTCCATGAATGGATGTCACTGCTATGACAATTTAATAACTGTAAGTAGCAGTCACATCCACTATGCCGGCCTAGATAGAACCGGCAACTTACACGCTAATCCCGAAACGTGACCAAATCACTTCACGGTCTGTATACTTGTAAGTGGTGGTACTACCCCGGATCGGCAGACTGGCTACAACTGCCTACCACTCTTTGATAACCAGACCCGAAGCAAATATCCATTTTTTTATTTTTTATTAACAAATATTTGCAATATTTAATATTATTAAAGATTACAAATAAAAGGTATGAAACAAATACTTACTCCGACCGGGGATCGAACCCGGGACTTTACGCGCAACAAACCAATCGCTAAACCGTTCGTCCACGCCTGTCGTAATATATACAATAACAATAAAACATTAATAAGAGACATACGTATATATCATGAATATCAGATAATACCATTGAAGCAAATGTCCCTGTCTGGTTTGCATATGTCTGATGCCGACGTGCGATTGACAATGTCTACTCATTAAGTCAACTGGTTATTTTAACCTGTAACAATGCGATCACATTTTTTTGTAGTCCTTTATTTTGTGGTTTGATACATTGTAACATTGGATTTAATTACAATATGCAAAATTGTTTAACATATAGGTTTCCATTTCCAATGTAAGTGATAATGCCCCGTGGTGGCTGTTTGAGACTTTCAGGGGGGCAATAGCAGACTCAGATGTGGGATGGGCAGATTAAATAATATAGTTTAAAAAGTTAAAAGATATCAGGGAAACTTTAGAAAATATATTATAGATATTCTCAAAGTGAGCGGTAAGCAAAATATGGTAACAGTTATTACTAACGTAACGCTAGTAATACTAGTTCAATGTTAAAAACCTATGGTTTACAATCATGAGAATTTCCTAAATTTTTTACGTACTTTTTACGTACTATTTTTTTTCTGCTGAGTACCTTAAGCTATATGTCATGTCAATACGTACTGGTTACGAATTTGCGCCGTTTGGGGTCAAGACGATGGGCCCTTAGGCACCTTCAGCTAAGCGCCTGGCCAAGGAGTTGTCCAATCGGCTGACGTAAAAGTCTGGGGACAGAAAGGCTGGCAATTATTGCCAACGTAAGCCTTGCTATACAAAGAGGAAATGTTGCCAGTCTCTTTGGGACTATCTCTTATGCTACGTCATTAGATGATATTTTTTATTTAGAGTTTAATTATATTTAATATACTTTTAATAATATAATAGATTTATAAATACTAAAAACAGGAATGTAAAAGTTGATACATAAAAATTCCAATAAAAACTGTTTTAAGTATTAACAATTCAGTTAACAGGCAGATTGATCGGGTGTCAGCAATTGTAATTTATTTTTGTGCCAATACCAAAATTGGTGTAACCTTATAATATTAAATGATAAATGGCAAGTTTTTATTACGAAAGGCTGTTTGTTTCTGAATTGGGAAAGCATTTATGGAATTGGCGACTTTTTACTCGAATATTTATTTATACAAATGAGACATTTCACTTACTGAGAGTATATCTGGGAATACTTTTATAAATTCATCGTCATCATCAATTTTCACGCCTGAATTGATTACCACATGGATAGGCAGATACAACGAAACGCCCCTTTCCATGATCCTTACACAACTTTCTCTCTTCCTTCATTTTCACAAATCTTTATATAAATAGCCTTTTATTATTGTGACTCTTCAGCATATGACAGCAGCCCGCTTGATGTTAAGCTGGAGTGTGGTCCATAATTGGATGTTACTGCTATATAACCTTATACTAATAATTAAAATAATTTTTGACGATAGGCGTGGACGAATAACATTAATAACATTAAATATTACAAATATTTGTTAATAAATAAAAGATGTGTGTATTTGCTTCGGGTCTGGTTATCAAAGAGTGGTAGGCAGTGGTTCCGAGTCTGCCGATCCGGCGTAGTACCACCACTTACAAGTATACAGACCGTGAAGTGATTTGGTCACGTTTCGGGATCAGCTTGTGAGTTGCCGGTTCCATCTAGGCCGGCATAGTGGATGTGATTGCTACTCACAGTTATTTGAATTGTAGTAGCAGTGACATTCATTCATGGACCACACTTCGGCTTAACATCAAGCGGGGTGCTGTCATATGTCGAGTCACAATAATAAAAAAAAACGTATATCAATAATACTATCATTGGAATATACCAAAATTTAGTTTGAAAACTTGATAATAATGAGTCATATTATACAAATAAGTCGGTTAAATAGTATTGTATAACAACACTATGGAATAAAAGAATGATTTTATTGATTGTATAACTTGTATAATAATTTTTCATAGTTTTGTGTAACTTGTACTTGAGTATAAGCGTCGATTCCGTGGCGAGTCCTCACACAACTCTCTAGCCTCCTTCACATCCACAATTCTTTATTTCAGCTGTTCTGAAGATCAGATGCTAATTTCATCAAAGAATTGCCTTATTTCATAAGGGGCTTCTCTAATGGCAGTGATGACACTGCCACTTTTTTTTTATTGTGACTCGACATATGACAGCACCCCGCTTGATGTTAAGCTGAAGTGTGGTCCATGAATGAATGTCACTGCTTTTTTTTTTTTTTATTGTGACTCGACATACGACAGCACCCCGCGTGATGTTAAGCCAAAGTGTGGTCCATGAATGAATGTCACTACTACTACAATTCAATAACTGTGAGTAGCAATCACATCCACTATGCCGGCCTAGATGGAACCGGCAACTTACAAGCTGATCCCGAAACGTGATTAAATCACTTCACGGTCTGTATACTTGTAAGTGGTGGTACTACCCCGGATCGGCAGACTGGGTACCACTGCCTACCACTCTTTGATAACCAGACCCGAAGCAAATATCCACCTCTTTTTTTTATTAACAAATATTTGCAATATTTAATATTATTAAATATTTGCAATATTTAATATTATTAAATATTTGCAATATTTAATATTATTAAATATTACAAATATAAGCTATAAAACAAATATTTGCTCCGACCGGGGATCGAACCCGGGACTTTACGCGCTACAAACCAGTCGCTAAATCGTTCGTCCACGCCTGTCGTCGTGGACGAACCGTGGTGTAGTGCGGATAAGCCCTTAATGTATAGAAGTCTGTGCAAAGGTGTTACAGAGACATCACTTTAATTTCTTTACTTCTGATATATGGATTTATATTTCTAAAGTTAATAGTTTAAATTTAAAGGACGTTCCAACAATGTCAATTGCAGTGGTCATATAACAAAAACGAGCTGCAGGAGCCTCCACCCGGTCCAGTTATTTGTCAAAAAATGAAAATGATGTTCCGATTATAATTTCACAAAGGCTTTGACTCGTGTGGCATCCGGCTACAGAGGCTGCGATCACACGATAACACTCCAATAAAATTAATAAATAATTCATATAGTGAATTCGTGTACAAATTCATAAGGACGTGTTTCAAATGTTTTGTTTGTCATTCGGTTTAATAAATTGATGGCTTAATCGAATACCGAAGTATATAACATAGGTGTTGCTCACGTCAAGACAATTGTAGAGCTCTGGTCTGCAATTTTTATGCGCACCCTTTACCATTTTTATTATATTTTACTCCCGTAATACTATCACATGACGGGGGAAGCATCCGCATTCTATCGGCCGAACCAAACATCGGTTTTAATTGTGACATCTAATCTGACGTCGACTTACCATCAGATAAGCAAGGGAAGGTCAAAGAGTGTCGGGTCAGTTCACAGTTGCCTCAGCCGGTCAAAATTTCTCTTTGTCGAAAGTAGAATGCTTTTCTAGCCCAGATGTTTTTTCTATTTTATAACCTTGGATCCTTTAATGGAGGCCTGAAAAAGCATATCTGAGGCATAGGTCAGGCAGTTGTAAAATGAGTTGTTTGTTTCCAGTCGTCGGCACTCTTGTAAAGCAACTCGAGGTCAGATCGCGAGTCTTTATGTTTATAAGCAGCTTTTTTGTAAAGTTGTCTGTGATTTTGCAGTTATATCTTTATTCGTCAAAGTGGTTAATGCGAGCAGATGTTGGATAACTGGCCATCGCATCGTTTCGTTGCAGATACGAATCGCATTGCTCTGGGAGAGGCTGGCATTTCAATTAATAAAAATCATATTCAGGTTATTTTTATTGACAATTTAAAAATACAAGAATGATCGTGAAAATTGACTGAATATTGAATATCAATACTGCCCAATCCAGAAGCAAGATGACCTGCAAGGAATATGATTGCAACTCGTTTTAAATAACTTACAAGAACAGTGCATTAAAATTCCCAAAAAGATATAACGTTCTGTTAAACTGTACACAAAACAACGTTGAAAACTTTAATAAATATTTTTTATACATTTAAATGTGGCGGCCTAATAAGTTATTTAAAATGAGCTACAATTATAGTTCTTGCAGTTCTTTATCTTGCTTCTTGGATTGCCGTGTTAAGGGAGATTGTGATTTGTCTTATGTTATGAATGCGTTAAACGAGAAAGGCTCAGGTAGGTGTTTTCCGACCAAATCGGAGACATCCTCAAGAAAGCTAGGTTGTCTACAACCATACAACCATGAGCTTGTATGAAGAGAAATGTCAATGTGAAGAAAGCGAGGAAGTTGTGTCTGAATCGTGGCAAGAGACGCTCCATTATCTCTGCCTATCCCTGTGGGAAAAGGGCGTGACAATTTGATTGATGGATACGGATACACAAATAAATACGAAGTCGTCATTGAATGGTACGTCTCGTACTCAACATAAGAATACAGACGGTGAAGTGACTCAGTCGTATTATGAGATAAGCATAAAAGTTGCGGGTTCCAACTATGCCGACATAGTGGGTGCGACTGCTACTTGAAATTATTCGACTGTAGTATAGCAGTCGCCTTCATTCATGGACCACACTCCAGCTTAACATCAGACGGGGCGCTATCTAATGTTGAGGTAAGAGGTAATCTATGGCGGTTTACCATAAATCCATACTTATTAGCTTTCACCTGGGATTTATATCAAATAAAAATATATTTTTTTCAATGTTATACTAAGCTACTAAACGTGCTTGTATCATAGAAACAAAACGATTAAATTACATAAATCAAACATATATCGGTACCGGCAAGTAGTTTCTATCACTAAGCCTCGGTCGCTCGAGTAATGAATGATGAACTATGAGGATATAAGCAGGGCCGTCTTAAGCATATTCAGCGCCGGGGTGCGAAAGTCAAGGCTCCGCTCGCGTGTTCTCAGTGTAGTAGGTATCTATCGAAGTTTATGGCGGTCGGCATGCGCCCCCTAGGACTCTGCGCCCGGGTGCACCGCACCCCTTGAACCCCCGGGTAAAGACGGCCCTGGATATAAGACAGTTTTTAATCGCCAATAAGACTGCCGTTTTAGTTTTTAAAATACAAGAAAACTTGTTTTAATATTAAACCTAAATTCAATCAATCGATCAATCATATTGTCACGCCTTCTTCCCACAGGAATAGACAGACACAATAGAGCGCCACTTGCCACGGTCTTGACACAACTCCCTCGCATCCTTCACATCCACAATTCTTTTCATACAAGCTCTATGGTTAGTGGCACTAGGAAACTCAGCTTTCATCCTTAACTTAAACACGTAAAATCAGTTAACACAAAATGTAAGACAAAAACTCGTGCAATATAACTACCAACCTACTATCAAAGAGATCATCTCGTAAAACTAAACGCAACGCAGTGATTTAACTCCTAATATGGCGCTTAGCATTAAATATTCATCAGACACCGAAAATGGGCAGCCACTGCAGCAACATACTCGTACGTCATGTGCAACTGACAGTCTGCACAACATTCAACTGTACACCCACACACTACAATCGCTCACAAACAATGTAGTTGTGTATTTAGGTTGGTATATTGGGGATGTTATGGATATGGAATCTCAAAATGGATACGGATATAGGAATATTATACCGAAATAAACACATTTTATGCGGCTTACTATTGCGTTTATTTTGGTTTTGTATTTACAATTTTTATCATTCCGACGTTTCGAGAGCTTTGCAGCCATCGTGGTCAGCTCTCCGTGACTGCAAAGCTTTCGAAATGTCGGAATGATAAAAAAATGTAAAATCAAAACCAAAATCAATGTTTGCGCAATTTCTAATAAAATATTATACCACTTTCAGGTACGGTTACGGATATGTAATTATTTCGGAACATAAGATGGTTTATAGATTTTTAAAGAATTTTAAGCAGGTCATAAGATGTTTCATTCAGTCTCCAACCCTATCCGATGTCCGAATCTTTTATAACAAATTTGGTTACGGTTACGGTTTGCTTTGCCAGCCCATGTGTTCTCTCCCTCCTATAACCTTGGATCCTTCAAGCGATGCGTGAAGAAGCACCTTTGGCCTGCATAGTGACGGCGGGTGAGACAGCCGCGTACTAGCTCGGTTGTTTCAGTCGTCGGCACTTTTGGATCTTCTCTTGCTTATCATCAGGCAAGTCGATGTCAAATGTCGTGTCACAATAAAAAAAAAAAGGTTTTTATTTCGGATGTCCGATAGTTTCGGTAACGGATATTGAGCTCCATAACATCCCTAATTAATAGTCCAGTAGGGTTAGGATGGACAATTGAGAATGTTATCGTCTCTCGTCGGCGATTATCAAAATAATAAAAAGCTAGACCCAGGAGGGTTTTCCGACTAGATCGGAGACATACTCAAAAAAGCTGGGTGGCCTAGTGCCCATAACCGTAGAGCTTCTATGAAGAGAATTGTGGATGTAAGGAAGCAAGGGAGTTGTGTCAGGATCGTGGCAAGTAGCGCTTAATAGAATCTTCCCATCTCTGTAAGGAAAAAAGCGTGACAATTTGATTGATTGATACATTCAATAATTTAAAAGTTACTGTTGTAAGGTGCACGCAGGCGGACCTAATGCTGGTTAGGATTCTCAACCAGACAACCTTTGGGAAAATAATCAAGTCAAAAATGTGAGCGACCGTATATTAAGAATAAAGGCGTGATCGATTATAATTTCTTTGTATTATTTATTTTCAATACAATAATATGACCAATAAGAACGTATCCTTAAGGTCACCCTAGGAGAGGCGTGTTCAATGACTCAAGGTCTACAAGTTGTCTCAATGTGTATTGATACAGAAATAACAGAATTGTGATCAACTACACATAAAATTAATTAAATTTTGTTGTATTGTAAAAAACACGTTTTTTTATATAAAAAAATAGTTTTTTTTATTTTTTATTATTGTGTACATTTTCTTAAAGAAGAAAGTCTACCACGAAAGTGTGGTAGGCAGTGGTACCCAGTCTGCAGAACCGGGGTTAGTACCACCACTTACAAGTATACAGAGCGTGAAGTAATTTGGCCGCGTTTCGGGATCAGCTTGTAAGTTGCCGGTTCCATCTAGGCCGGCATAGTGGATGTGATTGCTACTCACAATTATTGAATTGTAGTTGCAGTGGCATCCATTCATGGACCACACTCCAGCCTAACATCAAGCAGAGTACTGTCAAATGTCGAGTCACAATAATAATAAAAAATATTTCCTAAGTAATCTTTAAGAATCTTGTGTATTCTAACTTTCTTAAAGATCAATAAGTTTACTTAAAGCCAATTTTTGTTTCTACGACAATTTTATAATAGATCACACGCCTAGCGAAAGATCTAAATCTTGAATAGAATACAGTGACAATCACAAACAAACAAAACCTAATATAGTAATTTTATTATACATCCATTGAATTAGGCCGGCATAGTGAATGTGACTGGTACATACAGTTATTTAACAGTAGCCGCAGTCCACCTTCATTCATGGACCGCACATCAGACAGTGCTTTTGAGCCACAATAAAGAAAGACACGCGCCATTAAATTCACTTTTGTACATACATACATACTTTTGTAATTTCTTAGTGCACAAAGTGTTAAAATAAAATAAAAACATCTTGTAATATTGTAAGGCATGAGTCAGACTGCATACGGTCATGTCATGGCCGCCAACGTCTAAAATAAACTAGAACAATTATATTTTATTCAAGCTCAAAGAAAAAGGCAATCCATCAAGGAATATGAACAGAGGCGGTGGGTTTTGAATCAAAGAAGCCGCGGAATGAAGATTTGCTTTGCAAAATGTCAACAAGCTGTAACTTCACCGACAAAGGCATGGGACAGGTTCGGGCATCTCCGGACTGTGGCACGCTTATTTCAAAGTAATCATTTAATTGTACAACTTTTAATAAAACATAATATTGATGGGTGCTATAATGGAAGACAAATTATTTATTGCAGCTGCTGAAAAATTAAGTCCTAGAAGAGCTTGAAAAAAGGCCCAGAATACGGCCTTAATTTACATAAAACAATCAATCAAATTGTCACACCTTTTTCCCACAGGGATAGGGAAAGACAATGGAACGCCACTTGCCACGGCCCTGACATTACTTTCTCTCTTCCCTCACATTCACAATTCTCTTCAGCCTAATACCACATTCTAGGAACATTCTCGAGGCAGGGGCGTAGCTACTGCCGTATCTGCCGTATTAATTATACGGGGCCCCCAACGTGCTTAACCTAAAAATAATAAGAAACATTTTTTCTTCTGTGAGAAATTTACCCTTCCTAAGTACCCCGAAATAAATTTTTATACGGGGCCCTGCCAAGGCACGCTACGATGTTGTCTCGAAGAGATATTTAATACATCATTACCATATTTTAAGCATGGCAAATCTTACACAGTAATATTGCCAATAAAAATTAATGCAATAACGAGAAAGTTGCAAAAGCAATCTAATAGATATTACGATCCAGTTTTAAGCTGTACAAGTGAAATGACATTTTGATAACATACAAGGTAAGCCGTTTAGTAAGCAGCTTAGAAACATTTGAAAAAGCTTAAGCGGTAAACTCATGAGGAGTGAAAATGAATTGGTTACTTTTTAATTAGGTTGAACTTATGTTTTATAATTTAGTTACTAACACAAGTTTTCTAAATTATTATACTACCGAAATCTTTTGAGACCTTCAGCGCTCATAGAACTTTGTCTAAAATTGTATTTATAGAGAAAAGAAGCATCGTTTAAATTTCGAATATTTAGACAAAAAATATAACAATATTGTAGCTTGTTCTTGATTATTATATCTAATTAAGCTTTTTATTATGAATTATGCATAATATTATGAACTAGCCCCTCTTTCTCATTGGGCGCTCAGGGCACGTGCCCAGGGCTGCGCGATCGACAGGATCATCAAACTATAACCGATATTTATTATAGGAAAACTTTATTTATTTATTTAAGAGATGGATATTTGCTTCGGGTCTGGTTATCAAAGAGTGGTAGGCAGTGGTACCCAGTCTGCCGATCCGGGGTAGTACCACCACTTACAAGTATACAGACCGTGAAGTGATTTGGTCACGTTTCGGGATCAGCTTGTAAGTTTCCGGTTCCATCTAGGCCGGCATAGTGGATGTGATTGCTACTCACATCCACACATATCCAGTCACAATAAAATAAAATAATAAAAAAATAAAATAATGTATTTGTTTTTAATGTATTGTTTAATATATATTTTTAATGTATGTATTTGGAAATTGCCTATTCTCACAAAATAGTGTTTGTCAAGCTCATATTATAAGACAGACCTTATTATGAACGTCATAGGGAAAAATGCTTTTTCACATAATACCTATGTGTGAATAAGATTATGTACCTACTTTTATCAATCGATTAAAACTCATACTTGTTAATAATGTTAAGAGTTGTACGTAGAGTTAAACATTCACTCCACATTTAATGCTGAGGACCACCCAAGTAGTTATTGATACTTGTTTGTTATGCTATATTAATGTTGAAGACTTAGCGCAAACGGCTGCACAATAGCAAAACACACAAAGCTTCTCATCAATACTCAAATACTTCACGCTTAGGCTATTCAAGCTTTTACTTGAAATACGAAACCTATGCATCACAATGACTTTGTACATATATATTTTGTATATCATCATCAACCAGAAGCGTCCACTGCTGAACATTGGCCTCCCTTTTAGAAAGCCATTTCGAACGACAAGATGCGAGTTGCATCTCGCACTGGTTATTCGTGACTTTCACTATGTATATACAATATATATATATACATATTGTACAATACATATATATAATATACATAATATACAATACATATATACATATATTCTATATATATACAATTATTCCATTTTCTACTAAATTATTAACCCCAATGTCCGCTGCTCACATCCATAAGAGAATGCCTAATAGCATTAAGCTCGCCAATGCACTCGTAAATTTTAGTGCAATAAAGAATTTAAATATTATTATTAATAAATATTTTCATTTAAACAAGCATTTTTAAGTTTATATATTAGGCTGTATGTAGAATTTTAGTATAAATCCTGTATTTAGATTTTAGTAGCTTAGTAGTAGGATTTTAGCAGGACGACCAAAGTACAAAGCAAAGATACGAGTACATTAGTACTGGTAGGTGGTTTTGAATCCGTGCTCTCCGTTTGTGTGAGCATTGCACTGCCACTACACCACGGTCGCCTTATATTATATTATACCTTATTTTATACCTTTACCTTTCTTATATTATACTTTGTTTGGATTTGTATTGTACCTAACGTTTGAGTTTATTCGTTTTTGTTTTAGTAGATGCTACTGTGCTTTGATTTCACACATCAATATGTGTTTATTGCCAATATTAATATCCGAGACATGTGAGAACGAGTTCCCAATGCACTTTTATCTCCTTAACAAAGAATTCGATTAATTCTTGATTAAAATAATTAGCCATTGGGCACGGAGCTCGGCGACTGCCGCTTACTAACAGCATGGGGTACTCAAATAACCAAAACTAAACGAAAAAGACTACTTTTGACACTTATATGAAGTAACGCAACTATTATTTTTAATCATTATTTATTATTACAGTATTTTTATAGTGCAATTAATATTTTATTATGTCTGTAAGTGTTATATTTAAATATAAAATTAATGTTCTATAAAATTATTATTTCTTATGCGACAATAATATGTATTTATTTATTTTATTTTATTTTAAGACTTTATGCACTATGAACAAAGGCGAAATGAATGCCCTAGCCATTTTCTAGCAGTTAACCTTAAGGACCTACAGAAAGATCTAAATAAAGTATAAGTTTGAAAACATTATTAAGAAGAATAAGTACACAATATTAGCAAAATTCATACATAAATAAATAGCACACAATCTTTAATACATAAAAACTAGATGATATACGTAATGCATAAATTAGTGAACAAACATTATGCGGCTTACGATCGCGTTTATTTTTAGTAATTATTGTACGACAGGTGTGGACGAACGGTTTAGCGACTGGTTTGTTGCGCGTAAAGTCCCGGGTTCGATCCCCGGTCGGAGCAAATATTTGTTTCATAGCTTTTATTTGTAATATTTAATAGTATTAAAAATTGCAAATATTTGTTAATAAAAAAAAAAGAGAGATGGATATTTACTTCGGGTCTGGTTATCAAAGAGTGGTAGGCAGTGGTACCCAGTCTGCCGATCCGGGGTAGTACCACCACTTACAAGTATACAGACCGTAAAGTGATTTGGTCACGTTTCGGGATCAGCTTGTAAGTTGCCGGTTCCATCTAGGCCGGCATAGTGGATGTGATTGCTACTCACAGTTATTGAATTGTAATAGCAGTGACATTCATTCATGGACCACACTTTGGCTTAACATCAAGCGGGGTGCTGTCATATGTCGAGTCACAATAAAAAAAAAATAAAACGAACCTTTTTCATTTTGATGTTTCGAGAGCTTTGCAGACATCGTAGTCACTCACAGGGAATGTTCTTCTTACCCACGCTATAACGTCCGCAATGGAATACTCTCACAAAAAAACTCAAAAGATATCCAACAATTCATATATAGCAAAAAGTGCGATTGTGTATCAAATAAAAGGATTTATTAAATACCCTTCCTTCTGTTTGCAATTTGACACATTGTGGGATAACTCACTCACCTGTGTCCTTTATTCTGTTTGTTGTTTTTTCCTTATTTTTTTTTTATTAGGATAACTATGAAATTTTGTGGGAAAGTAAGTGATGGGAAGAAAGTAGATGACACGTGAATTATGAAATTATCTTTATTTATATAAGTTTTTAATTCGTCTACAAAATAATATAACAGATACCTACATATGCCGTCTTTATAATTAATACCAGCACAGTGAAGGTGACTGAAGGAACCGTGAACTGAGTCATTGTTTTTCAGTCGTTGGCATTTTTTATCTCTTTGTATCTAGTCTTAACTAAGTAATAGCTAAGACTAGACTCAGTTCACTATTGCCTCAGTCCCCCTTGCTATGCCAGCCAGAGGTGTTTTTTTACGCCACGCTAGAAGAATCAAAGGTTATTGGATACGGAAAACATATCGGCTTGTAAAGCATTTTACTTGTCAATTGGTAAACGAAGAAATGATGCGCCGAACATTTTAGTTCGACTGTCAATTTGGTCGATAGATCCTTCCCTCGACCTGCGTGTTTCGACTGTGCTAAACTGTGGGGCTCCAGAGTTCGCGTGACCTTTGTATCTCCTATAATATAGATGGATGCGTCACGATCCATCTATATTATAGAAGTAGCGCTAACTCTGCCAATCTGTTTATCAGCATATGGATATATTCCTCTGCTTTATCCTATTGCTTGTATTGAGTGTAATTGTCACCTATTGTACATACATGAGAACGGTCAGCGTGGGATGCGTAGGCCGCCGCCATGGGAGGCGCTTTAATCCGTTCCATCGTGAGAAAATATTCCTAACTACGATACAATTATTATTATTATTGTGTGAAAAGGTACAGATCTGTTTCTTAGTTTGCGCTTAAAACCATTTTAACATGCTTTTTATTAGATTGACTTGTATGTATGTAACGGAATCTATCAAATTAATTTTCACCCACTTCTAAAGGTCTGAACTATTTGAAAATTTGTACACGTATTAAAAACCCGATAGCAATACAATAATATCATTGAATATTTTTTTGGCCGGCATAGTGACAGTCGGCAGTGAGTCGTCGGCACTCTTGAAGTTCCTCTGCTCATCAGGTGTGTCGAGGTCAGATGTCGAGACACAATAGAAAAAAAAATTACCACCAACTGTCATTTAGCTAGGCAATACGAGTAAGTCTTTAAAAAAACGTACCATCACAAATTGCTGCAAATGACCTTTGAACCCCAAAATAAACCTAACAATACATTTGTTATTTATTATTGGTTCATGAATATGCATTTTTAATCTAAGAGAAATAACCCTTTTCTTTTTAACCCTGCTATTTTTATCAATCAATCAATACCTATATATTGATAAAAGTTTATGAATATGCAAAAATAACAATTACTTAAAATCAATGCGAAAGTCGATCATTATTTCAAATTTGCAAGTCACTTAGAATTCATAATTTAATCCTTTCTTAGCGACTGTCTTTTGTAGCAAACACCCTTTTAAATTAATATAATCGATTTATTAAACTGAGGGTTGCATTAAACGATATCAAGTACACCTGGCTGTATAACCTAGGGAAAGTTATAATTATACAAGCTACTAAGATTATATAATAGAAACATGACGACCAAAAATCAGGCCCGGTTCTAGGGGGGCGTCAAACCAGGGCACCAGCCCCGGGTCACAGTTAAAAAAACTTGCTTCACAAAGCGCTTGGCATACGGAAGCCTGCTTGGCACACCGTCGACTTGTAAGAAAAAGGCACAGCCCACACCACAATTAAACTTTATAATTTATGTGTCTTTGGGAAATTTATCTTAAACTCTGAAGAAAGATAAATTCTGCACATGTATGTGCCCCGGTTCCATTTAATCGTAGATCCGCACCTGCCAAAAATACATAATATATCTAAGATTCATTGGTATCAGCGTGACCATTGCCTACTACTACACCACGATCGCCTAATAAAAACTTTGAAAACAGGCGTGGCACATTGGTTAACAGTTTAGCACGTCAGTCCCGGGTTCGATTCCCGGTCAGAGCGTAGTTACTTCGCGGTCTGGAAGGTAGCAAGGAACCATAAAACTTTAAATTGTCACGCCTTTTTGTTTAAATAAGGGAATAAATTATTAAATAAATTAGCAGAGCTTGTAATGCGGTACTTATTCATACATTAATGTATGCAAGTGTATGTTGGGTGTGGCAGAAGTATCAGAGTAGAATTAAGAAATGCCGTCGTTAAGGAGTGTATGTGGGGTGACGATAGCGGAAAGAATAAGGAATAGCAGTGCGCGATAGATGTGGTTTGAAAGATTAAATTGGAGACATCCTCAAGAAAGCTGGGTTGCCTAGTGCCCATAACTATAGAGCATGTATGAAGAGAATTGTGGATGTGAAGGAAGCTGGGGAGTTGTCTGCATCGTGGCAAGTGGCGCTCCGTTGTCTCTGCCTATCCCTTTAGGAAAAAGGCGTGACAATTTGATTGATTGTAATGATAAATTTTGTTTTATAAGTATAAATAAAATAACGAGTACAAAATGGAATTATTTAATAGAAAATAATAAAAATTGTTTTTTTTAATTAAACTTTTTTTTATTAGACAAATATGTTTGTCTACAATTTTGAGATCCAATCTTGTAAGGACTTTATGTCTAAATCGTCATCATCTCCAGCCATAACTGAGCATTCTTCAAAATCGACCCTATTGTTAAGGTGTGAAAATTCAAAATCCTTTCCTGACTTTCCAAGGTATGAGACACGTGTCTGCGAAGGGTCCACTGATTGCAGCTGACTTGATTTTGTTACTCTTACTAGATTTCTGAAAATAGACAACATGTATTAGTAAAGAATTTTAATTAAAATTACAACCACATTTGTTGTTCGACAAAGGAACGACGCGACGAATCGTTTAATTCGACTAAAATTTGGTCAACAGAATACGGATTTATGCATCCTTTAACGCCTATACCACGGAGAATGTTCCGAGGAGATCATCAACCTTGTTCCTACATCGTCGTTCTTTTCACAGTCGTGATACGCGCATAGGGCAAAGGCATCGCGCAAAGGGCAGGCGACAAATCCGATGCGTGAAAGAGCACATTTGGCCGGCATAGCGACGGCGACTGTGGCAGCCGTGGACTGATACGGTCTTTTCAGGATACAGGATCGTGATCGTGATCGTTGCATCAGAATCGTGATAAGTATCGTTTCACTGTTTCTACCTATCCCTCTGGGAATAGAGGCCTGTTACATTGATTTGAGCTTTCTTAAGGATGTGTCTGATTTGATGAATCAGAGACATCCTCAAGAAAGATAGGTTGCCTAGTGCCCATAACCACTGTATGAAGAGAATTGTGGATGTGAAGGAAGCAAGTGTAAGGATCGTGGTAAGTGGCGCTCCATTGTCTCTGCCTATCCCTGTGGGAAAAAGGCGTGACAATTTAATTGATTTGATTGTGTCTGATTTGGACTGAAAACGCTCTTTTGGGCCTGTCTTGTTAAACGCATCCATCCACATCAAATTTATAAATTCCTTTCGTCAATTTACTTTCACTCATCCTTTTCATGGGCCCAAACAATCGGAGCATTTCTTTGTCAATCCTTGTCTCTATATCTTCTTTCAAACCATTCTATGGTCTATCCCGCTATCGTCACTCCACATAGACTCCTTAATGAGCGCATGTCTACAGCGTTAATTCTACTCTCATACTTCTTCTGACACACCCAACATTTATTTCCATACACATCTATAAATGTATACCCTTTTCCAACTTACATTTCTTTTTCTAACAATGTTTTGATAAGCTGCGCTCCCTTGGCTGTTGGTTGATCTTGTTTATTGCATAGTATCAGTAGTGGCGGGGAATTACTTTGGACGACACTATCAGATAATATTGTATAGAGATATCTGTAAATAAAAAAAATCAGGTGGCTGACAGTGGGTGATCATTTGCTCAGTCTTCTCAGTCAGCTTTTATTTGTAATAAAGAAGTGAATATGTGCTGTGGGTCCGGTTGTCAAAGAGTGGTAGGCAGTGGTGCCCAGTCTACCGATCTGGGGTGACCACCAGTTATAGGTATACAGACTCTGTTGAAGTGACTCAGTAGCATTGGATTAACTAGAAGTTGATAAGATTAGTAGACTGTGGTGCCCAGTCTGCCAATCTGGAATAATACCACCACTTACAAGTGTAGACCTAGTTTTGGAGTCAGCTTGTATGCTGCCAGTTCCATGTAGACCTTGCAGTTATTTAACTGTAATAGCAGTTGCCTTCATTTACCACATTCAAGGCTAACATTAGGTGGGAGCTGTAGTCATGTCAAGCCCCAATAAAACAATATAAAAATTACAAACACTTACTCGGCAACATCTCTAATTTCTTTTTGTATTGTAACAGAATCAATAACATAAACAATAGCTTTAGCACTGCCCTTGTATTGATCAAAGAATTTGTTCCTTAGCCTCTCTTGTCCCGGCAGATCAACAATCTTAAGTGATTTCTGTAAAATATATTTTTATATTGCAATGTTTTTACATTCACTATGAATAAAATAAATTTTGTGGTAAGACATATCAAGGGTATACTTGGAGACATGGTACAGTGTTTTACAACCAAATCGGAGACATCCTTAAGAAGCCCTCAAGGGTGGCCTAGTCCCCATAATAATAGAGCTTGTATGAAGACAATTGTGAATGTGAGGGAAGCGAGGGTGTTGTGTCACGGTTGTGGCAATTGGCGCTCTCTGACGAATTATTTAATTGATTAAAAGCAGTTTTGAGATATTCAATATGCAAAGTTTTTAGATCAAAATAACTTTTAAACAATTGTTTTATTTAGTTTTAAACACATTAAATTGATAGCCTTGTCTTTGTTAAGTATATTACTAATAATACAATTCCTTTAAATACAATTACATACTATTTAAAAGGAAAAAAGTATAAATTCAGGTGTATTGTTGGTATAGTCTATTAATAATTTTTCGTAAAACTTGCATTTAACTGGTTCGTGCAGAATGCCCTTGATATTTGTAAAAAGTGAACAAGGTTGCATTTGTCCAGCAGTAGGATAATTGATGATATATTACTGAATTATAGGTTTTCTTATAGTGACTTTCTGTCCATATCTTACCTGGTGCTAAGCAAGAGGTAAGTAAAAATTTATTTTTTTGCCCGGTATAGTGATTCTGACTGAAGCTGGCGTAACTTTTTTTTTTGTTGTGGGCGCTCCTAGACATTTTTTTGCTTGCAGGCAAGTCAGGGTCAGATGTCAAAAAAGGTCCAACCATGTAGTGGAACAGATTACCAGCTAATTGTTTTGAGTTTTAACTTAACCCGGTTTTCTCAGTCATCATCACTCTTCGACCTCCTCTTGCTAATCATAAGGAGGGTAGAGGTCAAATGTCATGTCACAATAAAATATTTAAAAAAAGTTTAAAATTAACTTCTATAACAGTAAATACTAGATTTAGTCTTCAGAAAAATATATTAATAAATCATATTAATCTTGTGCTCAATAATATTTCTGTGAAGATTTAACTTTAGTCACCAGCATAGTGGGTGTAACTGCTCCTTGCGTTATAATTACTTGAGGCGTAATAAAACATACTTACACCAGATGTTAGATATTCTTCAACATTTTCTTTCATAGATGTAAAAGTTTGTCTAAACTGACTGTAAACTAATCTCACAAACATTAGTGTTTTACCAGAATCTGACAAACCAGTGAGCAGCACTGAACATCTTGATTGACGTCTTCTACTAATGAACCACCAGAATACTGGAAAATATTTTAGAATTTTGATCAAATAAAAGTACTAATTTTGTAATCGAAAACATTGAAAACTTCAAACAATATATATTTAATTTAAGGCATTGTCACATTCATTAATTTATATTAGTTATACAGATTTTTATTAAAAACATCGATATTTAAAATAACTGTTTACTTACAAAGTGTGAAAATTAATACTATTACACTCAACAAAGTGATGTATTTAGGGTCATTAAATATAGGTTCAGTATGGATTTTTTGTTTAACAACATCTTCGTCCATTTCTATTTAAATTATTTACTCAAAATATTGTTTTTACTGAAAATTTAAAAAATTTGGAGGTTGTACACGTCAAGCAGACAGCTCCACTTTTTTTAGTTTAGTTCTCTTATTCTGGAAAGCAAAGGACACAACCTAGTCTTTAGTAATAGGTCTTGAGTGGATCAAGATGAAATACTTTAGTGTTTTATCAATAACATTACGGTAAGATGATAGTGATAGTTTTGCTAAAGCGGTGAAAAACGTTTAATAAAACTTCCGATGGAGTCTTGAACGGAACACGAAGTAACACGTGTTACAGTTTTAAATCACTTGTCTATACTCGATAAACTTTTAAATTATTAATGGATAATAATTCCATTATTATTATATATTAATATTCAAGAAACACAAGTTTCGCAACTAATTTAGGATTGCACGACCTGTCACTTGCAGTTGCCCGCCAAAACTCACTTTTTTAATTTAATTCTGGGAAGGAGAAGGAAACTTTGTTCATACAGCTTAGGCTTCAGTAAAATATTATTTATGTTTCCAGTAGTTGAATAATGATCCTATTTTGCACAGGGACAGGCAGAGACAATAGAGCGCCATTCACCATGATCCTGACACAGCTCCCTCGCTTCCCTCTCATACAATACTCTAATTTCTATTATAGTTTGATATGGATACTTTTGAATGCTCGAATAAACTAATTAACAAACTTCGAGTGAGTGATTTTTGCTAGAATTCGAATATATGTCCATCGCTATTTCGAAGATGCTGTCAACAACGAGTGCCATCAAACTTCTAATTGCGAGGTCAATATTTAATAAAACAGACAGGTTTTAAATAAGAAAGTAACTAGGTAGTTTGTAAGAGATACTTATCTTAGTGGTAAATAATCTGCAATGATATCGTAATCTAATCGACACATTATTACGCAATTTTCTTTTATTTAAAAGCTGAAACTTATCTTAAAATTGCAGAATTTGTGCGGAAAAGATATTGTTTCGCAAAATGAGTATCGACATCGGAGGTAAGTTTAAAATTTATTCCTTTATATTTGCGTAAGGGATAAAAGAAAAAAAAAGTCTAATTGCAAAAAATGAAATTCCAAAGCGAACATTTTAGTAAATATATTTATAAATTTTTAGGTATGCGTATTAAATATAAGGATAAAAGAGAGACCTTTTTGGAAGAGAATCTTGTCTCCAAGGAACCTTTTGGTCAATTCCATGCATGGTTTCAAGAAGCAAGTAACAACCCTAATATCCTCGAGCCCAATGCCATGCATTTAGCAACAGCTACAAAGTAATATATTCTCTTTTTAAATAATGTATGATGTCACTATACTTAAATCAAGGTTAATTAAAGTTTTGGTGGGCAACTACAAGTAGCAGGTCCTAAAGTGTGGAAGTTCTGTGGGTGTTAATTTTTCTTATTGTGCTCCACATCTGTCCTCGACTGTGAAAACCGAGTCTTTATGACTACCCCTGTCACCGTCAAAGGTGATACTTCACGCATCGCTTGAAGGATCCTGGGCTATAGGATGACGAGATGTGATGGTTATTGATGATGATGACAAGTTTCCTCCAAGACCTATTTTGTAGTTTTAGTATTCTGTTTGCCACTTACTAAAACTGTTATCAACAACCTTATTCTCGCTTTATGATGAAATACTAAAAAAATTTGAGATCATATTATTTTTACTAAACAATATATATAATTTATTATTTCATTTAACATAAATTATTATATTTGCGATGTTTTATTGGTTGAATAAAACTTTATCAAGATATACCATTATTTCTTGATGAATATCCATACAACAAAATACATGTTATTACATATGTACAATATAAATATTATATACAAATATTTGTTTTAGATAACACTTAATCAGTCAACTTTGTCTACTAATTATGCAACCTATCTAAATAAAAAGGATGTTTTTAATAATAAGAGATAAGAAGTCAGTTTATATTACTGTTGTATTACAGAGATGGGTACCCATCATCAAGATTTGTTCTATGCAAGGGTTACGGGAAAGAAGGTTTCAAGTTTTACACAAATTATGAAAGCAGAAAGGCCGATGAATTGGTTAGTAGACAAATAATTTATTTTTTGTTTATTGCTTAGCACACCAGTTTAGTCCTGGGTTTGATTCTTGGTTAGGTTATATTTGTTATATATTATATATTTTTTCATAGCTTTTATTTGTAATATTAAATTTGCAAATATTGGATTATAAAATAAAAGAGGCAGATACTTGCTTCAGGTCTGGTTATCAAAGAATGATAGGCAGTTGTTCCCAGTCTGCTAATCCAGCGTAGTACCAACAATTAGAAGTATACAGACTGTAAAGTGATTTATGTCTTAGTGGCGTTTCGAAATCATCTTGTAAGTCACGAGTCACAATAAAGTACATTGAGGAAACAATAAATCCAATAAGTAACAAATCCTCTTTCTAGCGCATAAACCCAAATGTGGCTGCAACATTCTATTGGGAATGCTTGAAGAGATGCATCAGAATTGAGGGCCATGTTGAGAAATTATCTGTGGAGGAATCCACTAAATACTTCCATTCACGACCTGTACCCAGCCAAATTGCCGCATGTGCTAGTCGACAGAGCACACCAATAGAATCCAGAGATGTGCTCTGTGAGAGAGAAAAGGCTCTTGAGAAGGAATATTTAGTCCCAGGAGGAGAAGTACCAAAACCTGATTATTGGTTTGTTTAAATTTTTAATTTCATACTTACATAGTATTTCCCGATACAATTATTATTATATTATAAAACTTTTTTTCGTGGGGAAATCCTCATGGGTATTCCTGGTTTCTCTGGGTAGTAACCAGGATTATGCCGGACTTGTACCGGCTAAAACCACATGATGGCCTCCATCATCATGAACGCTGGAGATTGGGAGCTGGGGTACATTCTTCAGACATTTTCAGCGGTATCAGAACCTGGCTAACCAAAGTACATATATCAAAGATACATTGGTTTTGAACCAAGAGTTATTGGTTTGCATAACCGTTTCACTATTACAATCTCCAATTGCTAACACTATTTTTCTTTTAAAGCTGTTCAATAGATTTGATTACATTAAAATTATTTTGAAACCAAATAATTATGCACTTGAATATTTAATTCATATAATTAACAATTTAATTATATGAATTAAATGCAAATTAAAATGTTCACAGGGGTGGATACATAATAAGACCACGAGCCATTGAGTTTTGGCAAGGTCAGTCAGATCGCTTGCATGATCGCATCAAATTCAGAAGGCTTAAGGAGGGGGAAGTTGTTGACGGAAAACTACTGCACCAAGGAGAAGATGGTTGGGTCTATGAAAGGTTATCTCCTTAGAGAAATATCTAGACTAACATAAATCTAATTATTCCAAGACTTTACTAAGACAATAATTTGATTGGTAGAATGTATTTGAGGATAGTTGATCATATTATATATGATGTTAAGTATCAAAAATGTAAATAATTGTTATTAATATCAAATTTTAATGAAAGTTTAAATAAAATAAAAAACATTTATAACTTATTTGGTAATTTTCAAAATTTCTCTTTGTATTCCTGTTTTACTTTTCCAACAAACTTCAATATTTAAATTATTATTTTTTTGCACATAACTTTCGAATTCCCTCATACCACCACCCACACCAAAATAATATGTTTTAGCAGCTACAAAAGCAACACCATTCTTACACAATCTCTCATTAATAATACTAGTTATTTTTGTATAATTATCTGGATTGTATATAGTTTCTGATGTCAATATGTAGTCATATTTTTCATCCCCTAATAATTTGTTAAACGACTCCCAATCTCCTGAATAAAATTTACATTTTCCTATTTCATTTTTCCTGTTTTCTTCTTCAATATTTAGTAATACATTTGGAATTGTTACATATTCTAGAACTTCTTTATTCTGAAATGAAGAATTAAGATTTATTGTACATATCATTCTTGACTTTATACACACAAAACAAACCTACTATTTTACCATACCAGATGTTGATGCCAGTTGCAGACCAAGAGCTAAGCTAAATTAGTCTAGCTTAGTTTGTAAAAGCTAGGAGGTTGTTTTTCATACCTGTCAGCAGTCAACAAACTTAATCAATTACTTAGGAAGGTGACCTTGACCTGTAAGCCAAGCTTAGCTCTTTGTGTGTAACCTGTATAACATTGGCACTAAAGAATGACTGCATCCATAAACTTTAAACAGTATTTTCAGTTGTCTGCAATATTTGAATTTTAGCTAGCCATCAGTCAAGTTAACGTCAGGTATTGCTTCCCAATAAAAAATACAAGGGCCATGGTTAATATGATTATACTGCGTCTACAGCATGTCACAAAAATAGCATTTCGTTTTCAGCAACTTATAATGGCTATATACATAAATGTTATTAAATATTTCGTTAGCCATAAGTTATCCTGTTATTTCTAAATAAAAAATGCTATATTTAAAGCTAAAATTGCTGCCTTCAATATTTTGCATTTTAAATATTTTAGGCACTTTTTGTCTGTGTGTCACAGCCATAAAGCCACCTGTATTATACATACATAATCTTGAAACACCACATCACTTCCATTATGTAGAGCTAGTATACCAAGTATCCCAGCACCACATCCCAAGTCCAATACTTTTGCTTTATCCCAAGAAATTGCATCAATATTCTTAATAATATATGTTACTAAGTCATTAGTACATTCCCATATTTTTAATCCACCTGGAAAGTTAATTTGTTAAATTAATAAAGTTTTTAATTCAAAATTATTTGCCATGCAACATGTAAATAATATCTATATTATATTTTGCACAATGTGGTAGATGCTCTACTCGGTATAATATATAATATAAAATGTCAATAATAAATTTAATTTTTTATATTAATATTACTATAATTCAGATAATCACTCTAATATAAATATTATCTTTATTTCAATATAGCATAAACTTTACAATAGGAAACAACTTGTATACTATGTCAAAAAAGACCAGTGTTACAGATTATCCAGCTATTTTTTAGACATAGATAAAGCCATCATTCATTTTGTATGGGGGACTTGGGCTTAATTGTTTAACAATTGCATATACATTTTAATATAGTTTATTGTTTACAATGCAATTGGAATATATCCTTTATTTTGCATAGTTTAGATGTGCAAAATGATCAAACTATAACAGTTCAGAGCTATGGTGTGTCTCAGTGATTGACAGACAACACAAAATCCATATCTTATTTTCCAAATAATTCAATTGCACAGCAATTAAATGAAAACTGTTATTAGTTTCATCAATACAAGTATCGAAACTACCATTTATATATTTTTTCATCATTGGACATTACAAAGATGCCCAAAATGAATGATGTCCTTTAGTAGTTTAGCACAACAAAAAATATGATAGCGTTTTCTTCTTTGGCTATTATTTTCTTTAGTTGTTACCTTCATATGTCCCAGCAATTAGATCGCTGTGATTTTGCTCAGCTAATTGCAATCCATTTGCAACAGATTTTGCACGAGTATTATGTATAACCTCACTTGGTACTACATGACCAATTCCAATATCACCGTTTGTGTACATTTTTGCGTGTTTAACAATGTCATCTAGATTATCTAATTGGAAAGTAGGATTGATCTCTTCGCTCTCTATCCATTTGATAACTTCTTTTTCTGTAGTATCTGTAGAATGAGGTTATCTTATTATTAGGTGTTACAATTTTTAAGCAGCCTGTATGCGAATAGAAACATACAGTCTTCTTCTGAATTACCACTTTCAGAAAATTTGAATTTAAAGTCAGACATTACGATTACGAAAACTATAATTTTTAAACATTCGATTGACAAGCCGACAGGTTGACGGCGATTTTTTTAAAGCCCCATTGGCATTGGCTTTGATCACAGATAAATATTATACTAGCTTTGATATAAAGTACGGCTCATTGTGGAATAATTGCAGTTAGAACTTAGAATATGTAATAACAAAATAGTTTTGTATTTTCTTATAGTTTTTTTTTATTTTAAAAATTAATATGTTTTGTTTCTTTTCGTACGAGTCGTTTTCAAGAGTAAATTATTTTGCATTCAATAATAAAAAAGTTTTTCCATTAATAAAAAAAAAGTCAATGTTAAACTATTTTATAATAAAACTAATAAAAAATACAAAAATATATTAAAATGAAAATAATAATTTTCATTTAACCTGCACATGTCACATTTATAAATTGAACGCAATGGTTGGTTTCTCAAACTGCTGAACCAGCGAAGTCGATTTTCTAGCTAGCAGGAGAAAAGTTTGGTGTTTTATCACATTTATAACTGAAATAAGGGATTTACTCATTTAATCCCTTCATAATAAGATTTGGAAGATGACTGACGTCGCAAAAAAGGTAATATTGGCATAAATTTTGTATAAACTGTGCCCATACTTGTCCACCGATGATTAATGTGCGTGACCTTACATTTCACTACTTATAAGCGTAGCTTTATATTGAATTTGCTACATTTTTCAAAAGAATAACTTATTTGTAATTATATGTTATATTTATATTTGTACTATAGTGCTATGTCGCGATCGAGCACTACATAACCTAACTTTATGATTTTGTATTGCTGCCGCTTAAATTGACATATTGATCTTGTTTTAGAAATAATAGTTTTATGCACCTCTAACTTCTTGTCAATAAATAATGTCATCTAATTTTAAGTAAATTAAATTTTCAAGTATATGTTGCATAAAATTAATTTAAATAGTTTACAATGGCACAGGTGCAAGATTACAAGGACTTATTGAAGGTTAAGGCCGAGCGACTGATTATAAAGGGATTCCCGGAGAAGATAGTCAAGTTAAATGAACTGCTAGAGACATCTAATTTTCAAAATCGCGACTTTGCTGATGTGCATCAGGTAACTATTTTAATTAAGTATTATAAAACAAAAATACAAGTAAAATTTATTGGTAATTGTTTGTTGATCAAATCGGAGACATTAACTAATAACTAAAGAGTGTATAAAGAGAATTGTGGATGTGAAGGAAGCAAGAGAGTTGTGTCGGGAACGTGTAAAGTGGCACTCCATTGTCTTGAAAAATTGAAAATAGGTAGTGACAGTGATAATAATGATATATTATTTGGCGCTGATATTTGTCATGATACAGCAAGTCTAAAAAGTAATAAAAAGTCTAACTGAAAATATGCTGATGTCTGATATCCAAAGTCCACTATTTATATGGACAGGTACACTTGCCCTAAATAAAAATGATCTCTAATAATAAAACAATAAGGATTACTTTACCTTTCAAATTTAATATGACTCATTCATTTATGCATTTTTGCATATTCATCAAATGTGTTTTTTGCTTATTTCTCACAGTACGTGAGTAAAAAAAACCTAATTTCATCTTATACATTTATCAGGGAAAGTATCCACTTTCTATCAACCGAATCGTCAGTTAAACTAAAAAATGTTTGGTGTGTCTTTTCTTTGTAGAACAATCAACAATTGGAATGCTTAGCCTGCCCATATGTTCTCTCCATCCTATAAACTTGTATCCTTGAAGCGATACGTAAAGAAGCACCTTTGGCCGGCATAGTGATGGTGACTGAGGTAACCGTGAACTGGCTCGGTTTTTTTTTCAGTCATCTTTACTTTTTTGGGGACGCTAGATCCGGCTTTCATGAGATTCTTGCCGGAGTGCCTCAAGGATCTGTCCTTGGCCCTGTCCTCTACAACATATTTACACATGATCTTCCACAGTTACCAGGTATTACAGTGGCGACATACGCTGATGACGCTGCTTTTCTCTCGTCCTCCGGCAACCACGTCTTAGCCAGCACAGAGCTTCAAAAACAAATGGACCTCACCGATTCATGGCTATCCAAATGGCGTATCAAAGCTAGTGCCCAAAAATCACAACACATTACTTTCACTTTGAGAAAAGAAAACTGTCCACCCGTAAAATTGGGCAACGACATCTTACCACACAAGGATTGCATAAAATACCTGGGATTTCACCTAGATAGAAGATTAACCTGGAAAAACCATATCAAGATCAAAAGAGACGAGATAAACTATCGATACAGAGATCTCTTATGGCTACTAGGAAGACAGTCTAAATTGACCGTCAACAATAAGTTACTCGTGTACTGCTCTATCCTAAAACCGATTTGGAAATATGGCATCCAACTATGGCATACTGCTAGTAAAAGTAACATCTCTAGCCTTCAACGAACGCAAAATATAATTTTACGCGTAATAGCTGGTGCGCCATGGTATGCTCGCAACACCGAGATCCACGACTATCTGGAAGTACCAACAGTTTATCAAGAAGTTGAAAGACAACAAAAGAAATATTTAGAGCGTTTAAAAACACACCCAAACGCTCTCGCAAACCAGCTGGCAACAATAATGCCTACTAAAAGATTAAAGAGAGCTCAAGTGCTCTCTAATAAGGAGGACTAGTAGCTATTACTACTGTCACTCCAACCGCCAATATTACACGAAACGCATCTGATTATAGTTGTTCGACTGATGGCAGATATAGCTAAACAAAAAAAAAAAAAAAAAAAAAAAAAAAAAATCTTTACTTTTGGACCTTTTGCTTATTATCAGGCGGGTAGAGGACAGATGTAGTGTCACAAGTAAAAATAAAAGTATGATAAACTTATAATATTTTGTAATATTATTCCCCAATTTAATATCCCAATTTTTTGACCCTTTGTATGTCATTAGTATCATCTGGTGGTCAGTATAGACCAGTTTTAGGTATCAATGCTTTAATTTAATTTAAATTAGTAATGCTATAATAGATTAAATTAAAAAACTTGGTAATTGTGGATATGAAGGAAGCGAGGGAGCTCAAGATCATGGCAAGTGCGCTCCATTGTCTCTGCCTATCCCATTGAGAAGGAGGTGTGACAGTTTGACTGATTGATAATGTGTTATTATTTTTTTCTTTTTAGGACTTGAACATTCCAGTACCACCACCTGTTAAGATCAACGAGCCAAGTGCGAAACGGGCAAGAGTTGACAGTTCTGAGCTGTCCAGTAACTCAACAGTGGATGGCACCAAAGTTTTTGTTTTGCCAAATGGTATTGTGCCTTGCAACAAGCCACTCAGTGACCTCATACATTTGGTGAAGCCACATATAAGGGAGCTGGTTGAGGATTCCAATTTGGTAAGTTAAAAAACCCATCCATGGGTTTTTTAATTTTTTTATTATTGTGACTCGACATATAACAGCACCCTGCTTGATGTTAGGCTGGAGTGTAGTCTATAAGTGGATGTCACTGCTATTACAATTCAGTAACTGTAAGTAGCAATCCCATCCACTATGGCAGCCTAGTTGGAACCGGAACCTAGTTGGAAAGAGTTGAACGAACGAAAGAGTAGGCCGTAAAGAAAAATTAAATGTTTATCAAGTGTGTTTTTGCACTGGTATGTGTTTAGTGCCAAAACAACACACTCGTGCAGCTCGTTTTATGATTTTAGCAGTGTGTAAATAAACACTGCTCCACTATTGCAGGAACCTACTCAGACAAGTTAGCACTTGTCTGAGTAAGTTCCAGTAAGAGGCGCTCATGTGGGTTGTTTGAGAAGTACGTGCAGTTTTTGGCATAGGGACAGCGACTAATACAACCGTGAACTGAGGCGTTTTTATACAGTCGCTGGCACTCTTGGACTTCCACTTGCTTCCCATCAGGCAAGTCAAGGTCAGATGACACATAATAAGAAAAAAAACTGAGGAAAAATCTTTAAGAATCTTGTGTATCCTAACTTTCGTAAGAAAGAAAACAATTCATGTAATATTAATGTTTCTTTAATGAGGTAGTTATGTAAGGCAACCATGGTGTAGTGGTAGTGCAATGGTCAAGCGAACCGAGAGCACAGGTTCAAAGTCACTTGCTGGTACCAATGTATCTTTGATATTGTAACTTGGGTTGTCCTGTATACAAGCACTTTAGTATAGCCTGTCTAAGCCGAAATGACGTGCTTCTTCACTGCATTTACACACACAAGCAAATATAAAATATGGATGCAACACACAGATAATGCAATTGTAATTGGTCATTTAGTTGCTGGTTAGACACAAAAGGAGGAGCACGCTGATAAAGTATAATAGTATAGTTAGAAATATTTACATTAACATATTTAAATAAAGTGAAGGGGCGCGTCATTTATAGTTAGACAAGCTATAGCTTAGTATAGAAAAAATGTGAATAAAAAATCTTTTTTTATTTACATTCTATTGTTTTTAAATGCATTTTTTGTTAGTGTATTTATTGTTATTATTATATTTGCACTTATTATCCTTTTGTCTCTCTGTTGATATTTTAAGTATATTTTAAGCTGGGTTGCCTAGTGCCCATAACTGTAGAGCTTGTATGAGGAGAATTGTGGATGTGAAAGAAGCGTGGGAGTTGTGTCAGGATCGTGGCAAGTGGCGCTCCATTGTCTCTGCCTATCCCCATGGAAAAGAGGCATGACAAGTTGATTGATTGGTAAAATAAAATAAATTGTAATTTTCCAGTTAAAAATGTGGATCTCATTTATGATCCCCAAAATTGAAGATGGAAACAACTTTGGTGTATCAATACAAGAGGATACACTAGCAGAGATACAATCTGTGGAATCTGAGGCTGCGGCATTCTTTGACCAAATTTCAAGATACTTCTTATCCCGAGCTAAAGTTGTATCTAAAGTTGCAAAATACCCGCACATTGAAGATTATAGAAGAGCTGTTATAGTAAGTATCATCAATTGTTCATATATTAATATTTTTCCGAGTCCAACTAGGCTGGCATAGTGGATGCGAATGCTACTTACAAATATGTAACTGTACAGCTTTACATTATTCATATGTCAAGCCTTAATAAATAAAAAGTTTTTTAATTTACTTTTTATTGTAATAATAAATTAACCCCGTCTGGTGTAAAGCTAGAGCGCCGCCCGAGATTGGAGGTAACTGCTACTATAGGTAAATAACTGTAAGTAACAGTCACATCCACTATGCCAGCCTAGTTAGAGCCGGCAACTTACAAGTTGATCCCGGAATGCGACTAAGTCACTTAACGGTCTGTATACTTGTAAGTAGTGTTGCTGTCCCGTATCGGCAGACTGGGCACCGCTGCCAGTTTACGGTTACTTCAGCCGCCGTCGCCGTTCAGTAGCCAGAGGTGCTTTATCTCGCTTTGCTTGAAGGATCCAAAGTTATCGGATGAGTAAAATATGTAGTTTAGTAAACCATCCTGATTTTTCTATAAAATGATTACATGCTTTTATAATACATACCTTTTGTTATCAATCTTTTAGTTCTGCCTTTTTGGATGCTTCCCCTAAGATGTTCATATTATATGTTTGTTTTTTTAGGAAATGGACGAAAAAGAGTATTTATCTCTGTGGTTGGTGCTTTGTGAGGTCCGCAACCGTTATTGTTCACTTCACGATATCGTTATTAAGAATTTGGAGAAAATTAAAAAGCCCCGGTCCTCTAATGCTGAATCGCTCTACTAGATTCATAGAATAATTACCACTTAAATTTATAATAAGTACTTGAAAGGAGGTGGGTAAAGATCAGCCTTTTTTCGCCAATCTTAAAATGTACTATTTTTGAATTAAACAAATTTTATGCGGCTTACTATCGCGTTTATTTTGGGTTTTGATTTTACAATTTACTCTCCGTGACCACGATGGCTGCAAAGCTTTCGAAACGTCGGAATAATAAAAAATTGTAAAATCAAAACCAAAATAAACGCGATAGTAAGCAGCATAAAATTTGTTTAATTCATTAATCAATGTTCGCGCAAAATCTAAGAAAATACTATACTATTTTTCTTAATTCTGATACTGAATAGAAATAAAAATGCTAGGTTTTTTCGAAAAATCTTTTTATTAAATAATGAAAGTAAAAAACTACTACTTTTTTTTATAACGCGAGTTATAGTCGCATCGACTCGCGGACAAGCTATTTTGTTTTGTATTGCTTAGATGGACAGAACAAATGAGTCAGTATGACGTATGAAGTATGAAAGCTTATGTATTGTAGTAGTATTTGATATACTTAAATATTGTGGAGAAGAGACCTTGACAGATTTTTTTCATAAGACAGTTAAATAACCTATAATAAAGGTAAAATAGCCTAGATTCAACAATAATGCCAAGTTTGATTGCAGTTTTATGTGACCTACTATTTTAGGATAATTGTAAAGACCAATACCTAAACTTCATATAAATATAATAAAATGATTTTAATAAATACTTTTAATTTTCATGACTTTGATGGGCGAAAAAAATACCGATGTTTACCCACCTCCTTTACTCAGGATAATGACTTAGGTGCATATCACATTTTCATTATACAAGATGAACTATTATGACAAAAGTCTGATACCTTTGTCAAATGAATGATGATCTTGTGATATCTGCCTTAACATATTCTTATTTAATAGTTTAATATGACTAAGTTATAAAATTTTAATGTTAATTACATCCTTCATATAACGATAAATAAATATAACGTGTTTTCGAAATCCAAGGGGAAATCCCGCAACGGCTTCTTTGTCTAACCTTTTGAATTGTAGGGTGTACAGTAGGGTGTCCATACATTATATATGGAACGCGGATAATTTTTAATTTTTCTCTTATGAAAATTATGGTTTTCATAGCTTGCCGTAGAACATGTCTTTGTTGCATATTTGATGAAGAATACGTGTGTTTCTTATTGTGAATGTTTCAAAAGCACGTTGTATAAATATTTATTGAGTAAATTTCTACATACCTATGCTTTAGTCTTAAGAATTACACATATATAAACGTTTTTAACAATAACTACAATTTATAGTTTTGTGACTGCTCTCTATCTACGGATATTCCTATTAACTTTACAATAAATACATTCCCTATATTAAAAGCCTTTGCGCGTATTTTTGGGTGTTTAGTGGCGCGATTTACTGTAAAAGACAATGACCAAGATATCACCACTAATCAACCCAATAATGATTTGTAATACGTATTTTTATGATATTAACAATAGATTAAATTTTAAATACCGGGGTAGTACCACCACTTATAAGTATACAGACTGTAAAGTGATTTGGTCGCATTTCGGGATCAGCTTGTAAGTTGCCGGTTTCAACTAGGCCGTCATAGTGGATGTGGTTGCTACTTACAGTTGTTGAATTGTAGTAGCAGTGACATTCATTCATGGACGCGGGGTTGAATTCTTATTTTCATGTGCATGCGTAATTTTATTTTATTCAATTTTCATTACTTTTTAGATATTTGAAGTATGTATTGGCATTGGAATATGTAATAGAGAAATTGTTATGTTTTGACTTTTATTCCTGCCAAGAGAATCTAGAAAGTAGGTAAACTTCTACTGACTTAATACTTATGCTACATCCTACCAATTTTAATCAACTTTAAGAATGGTGCCCAGTCTGCCGATTCACTTTGTTGCCTATCCAATAAAGTTCTTATGTTTTCAACTTGCTCAGGTAATGGCTGTCAGTGTAGCCAGTGTTGCTCAATAGAAAATTCTTGAAAGTACTAACAAATGCATAAACAGACAAATTATAATTCTTTAGACTAGAGCATATGCTTTTAAATTATTACTTAAGTTTACTCTCTTCAAAAAAAATTGTAAATTCTTATAAAATAAATGAATCAAATTTAATAAAATGAATGTTATTTGTCATTTTTACGCCTCTTATACCCTGTCCATTCGTTTATTATTTTTTGACAATTCGAAATTAGTGACGTTCTCACACGTTAACGATTCGATTTGAAAGGTTAAGTAATCGAATTTTATTTCATTTAATGGCGCATTCATTATGTCAAACCAGTTCGAAATTTAAATAAAACATAGGCAAGTTACCTCTTTAATCATGTTCTCCATATTTTTTTCTGTGCATTTATATTATTTTTTTCATATAATTGATTTATATTATTTTAGAACCCGTTTTATAATAAGTGTGTATGCACAGGGCACTTCACTAAGTGGTCAATACCGTCTATTACTGAAGTACATTCCGAAAAAAAACCGGTAATTCATAGGCGTGAGCTGTCAAAAAGAAAATAAACGAATGGACAGGGTATAAATACATAACTCGAGATATACAGGGTGTAACATTTAGATTGGGCACGTATGGCAACTACCAGAACCTTTATATATAATATCATACAAAAAAAATTGTTTATTGCACTGTAAAAATCAATATAATGGGTGAGAGCTTATTACTAAAAAGCATTCTCTACCACCTAACCTTTGGGAGAGAGGTAACTATAGGGCTGGGGTGCTTTAATATCGTATAATACATAACTAATAAATATATATTAGTATATTATAGTACATATAGATTAGAAAAAAGAAACAAAATACATATCTATCAGCAAAAGAGATGCGACTTCTAAAAAACAATTTAGTATTTTTACATTTTTTTAACAAATGTTTTTTAATAAGTTTTTTGAAACCATTTTAAGTCTTAAACTTGCAAGACTAACTTTATTTAACTTCTGGATTACTTTAATTATGCATTCACAGATTTAAGAAATTCTATTTTTCTTCATTTTACCTAAAAATCGTGAGCGACGTATACAGGGCCGTCTTAAGCATATTCAGCGCCGGGGTGCGAAAGTCAAGGCTCTGCTCGCGTGTTCTCAGTGTAGTAGGTACCTATCGAAGTTTATGGCGGTGGGCATGCGCCCCCTAGGACTCTGCGCCCGGGTGCACCGCACTCCTTGAACCTCCGGGTAAAGACGGCCCTGGACGTATATATAAACTTTACGTTTTCTAAGACTTGTTTTTTTTTTGTCAGGAGAATCGAATAAATATTACTTTTTGTCAGATTTTTCGAAAATTGTTAAATTGTTTTTTAGTCGTCGGCCTCTTAGAGTTCCCCTTGCTGACCATCAGGCCAGTCGAGGTAAGATGTCGAGTCCTGTAAAAGTTGTATTCTATTTTTTCTTGTAGCTATAACCGTTCTGGTTGCTGTAATACTTCTCCCATCTCAATGTAACAGCCTGTATAATAACTGTGACAAATGATAACTCTGGAAAATTGTGATAAAAAACACAAATTAATCTTTTAAAACCTTTAAAACAGGTTTTAGAAGATTAATGTAAACTAAGCTGACTAGGTGAGGTGAAGTTCCAACTAGGCTAGCATAGTAGACGCGACTGCTACTTGCAGTTATTATTTTCTTTGGCCGGCATAGCGACGACGACTGAATAACTCGTTTTTTTTCAGTCGTCGTCACTCTTGGACCTCCTCTTGCCTCCTCAGACGGGTCGAGGTCAGATGTCGTGTCACAAAAAAAAAGTATTTTTAACAGTTGTGCCACACATTAATTGAATCCAAAGTAGGACTACTCGATTATTGTTTCAACACCAGTTCTCTGATGAATTCACGTTTGGTCCTACGTTTAAATATCCGAATAAAATACAGCAAAAATAAACTATTTTGACAGTCTCCTGCATTTGTGGACCGCGATCCAGTTTAACAGCCGTACCCTTTATAGTAGAGGGCGAAGTTTCTAGACCAATGAACTTTAATTCTAACGATTTTCTTGAAGCGACTAAACAATGTGATAGTATAATAAGCTAAATACATAAAATTCTAATAATAATCCCAATGTAAAAATCTCATTAAATACCATTACATGTATTAAATTCCATTCGATAAGTTCTTTTTATCAAGTGTGATAATTTTTAATTTGCAGTTAAATAAGTACGATAATAAAATCCGTGTTAATTAAGTTTGTAGTTAATTATACAGTAAAATAACTTGGATCGATTAAGCAGCGTCCTACCTAAGCAATCTTTATAATGCGATTAAAATAAGAATAGGACGGAATCGGCGCCATTTTGTGACGTCTAACTCTCCAATCAACTTCACTTTAGTATGGTCACTTTGAATCAGTCAAGTGAAGTTAGTCAACAGCCATTCTTATTCTAATAGCGTAGTTCTACGAACGCGCTGCGAGAAAATACCAAACGCTCGCGATTTCGTTCACGTAAGACGTTTGCTTTAAAGATCTTGATACAAAAATGTCCATTTAACAATACCATCCCATCTCGGCATATTAGGCAACCAAGTTGTCTTGAGACTTGAATTATTTTTACAGCAGAAGTTGCTTAGCAACAAAAAAATCGTCAGAATCCTATTAACGCAGAAAATTGGACTGAATTGACTTGACACTAGCTAAATTGAGAGTTGGATCGAGCTAATGTCAAAGTTCGATATAACTCGAAGAACCGACAACCGATGGTGAGGAAGAAAAGTTATTGTGTGGAGACCACGAAGCCTACCACTGTAGGTAGGCCGTCCACTAGGTTGAATGACGTCACAAATAACCACCGGTCACGTCACGTCATTAGACTGTCAAATAGTATTGGCTCATAAACATTTATGGCTTCCAGGTCTCCGGAAATTTGATTGTCTAATATGCTACTCAATACAACATGATCGTTCTGTCAAGAACCAATCAATGTAATTGTAATAATAACAATAGTTTAAATATTTAATAATTATTCAGAAATAATTCTTTGGAAACTTCTGGATCTTTGCTTCTAGTGTATTACTGACCGCCTACTTTGTGAACTTTTCTCATTAAGTGAAAACTACAGAGAAAACTGTATCCAGTGCGAATTAAAAATACATTTTTATAAATGTAAAAATTGTCGTTTTATTTATAAAATACCATTAATACTTAATATTAAGGCTTCTATTCCTACAGGTGTAGGCAGGCAGTGGACTAGAGCTTATTTGCCGCGATCTCAACGTCTCGACAGCTTACATCACGTAAAATGTTTTTTTTTCAATCAAGGATAGGCAAAGACAATGGAGCGCCACTTGCCACGATCCTGACACAACTCCCTCTCATCCACAATTCTTTTCATACAGGCTCTACGGTTATGGGCACTAGGAATCCAACTTTTTTTGTGGATGTCTCCGATTTGGTCGGAAAACACCCTTTTGGGTCTGCCTCGTTTAACGCTTACACCCAAATCAGATTTATAAATTCCTTTCGTCAATCTACTTTCACCCACCTTTATAGCGACAACCTCCATTTGCCTTAAAGCAGAAAAGGGGAGGTGCAAAAGCGCCCACCCAATTTACGGTTGCTACCGTCACTATGCCGTCCAGACTCGATCCACACCCTGAATAAAACGATTTACGGGTGCTACCGTCACTATGCCGGCCAGACTCGACCCTCACCCTGGATAAAACGTTTTACCACAAGAAAATATTAGGGTATCTCATCTCTTTGGCTCGAGAGTCAATTCAGACGGGCTACTTTTCTCCCTAGGTGCGTAATATACCTACTCTACTAATTTTTTTTAATATAATATCTCGGCCATCTTTGTATATTCACAGCCCTATTTCATCGAAGTGTCAACAAACCCAACACCTAGGTTATCATTTTCAAATTAAGAATTTAAATATAATTTGTCTGTGTCACAATAGACAGCTTATCGCAAATTGTCATTTCTATAAAATTATATATTTTGATAAAAGTCGCTTTATAACATTTCTAAATAATAATCTTGTTATGATATATACGAGTTGAAGTGCGCACGGGGGTGCCCTTGAATTATCAAAAATGGCATTATACGACAGGGGCAATTTCGGAGATAGTTCTAGAAACCGCTTGAAGGACAACAAAAAGCTGATTGTTGACGAAGCCGGAGAACACGCACACAGCGACTCTGAATCAACAAGTAGTACAAACTCGAAACGTTATATAAATCCTGCTATATGCATTGAAAAAATCGAGAGCTCCCATTCCGCTTGTAGTCTTATTGACGATCCCGTTCTAAATGTAACCCCTCATCCTCATACGCATAGAAGCAACTCTACCCCCTTTTTGAGCGTTAGGGATTCAGTATCTAGCGTTAAAAGGATTTCCTGTAACTTAAACTTAGATATCGGTAGTAGCGATGACGTTGACAGTTCTATAAATGGTACCACGTACAGAGAGCAAGGGTCGGATACGTTTCGTCTATCAGTGGCGTCGTTGTCTACTACGTCAACAACAAAGGAAGATATAGAACGTAATGAGCAGAAAAGACAAGAAGCTTTTAAGCAATGGGTGGCCAGGAAAGAACATGAGGTAAGTTAAGAAAGTAGGTAGTGTAGAGTTTCAGGAGTGGTAGGCAGTAGTGATCAGTCTGCCGATCCGGAGTAGTTATCACTTACAAGTATACAGACCGTGAAATACTTAGGGGCGTTTCAGGATTAACGCCACAGTGGGTGCTACTACTACTTAGTTATTTAACTGTATCATGGACCACACTCCAGCTTAACATCATTTGGAATGCTGTCATATGTCGAGGCACAATAAAAAGAAAACACAACATAACCAGATCTTCCTAGAACTAGTTATGTTATGAATAGGGAAAATTAATATATTCTTTTCTCTTTATAACATGGGTTTTGAGTAATATTTTTTTACTGTCGTTTTACATACATTGACATTTTACTTCTAATTCTCAACATCCTCCCAGCGAGAGAAAAATAAATAAATAAATAAAATGGTATATCAAAATAATTATAAAAGTATATATATATATATATATATATATATACAGGATGCGATTGGCAAGCGAGCAAATATTTTTTTTAGGCTTCAGGTGTTAGTATTAGAACCCATTTTTGAAATAAAAAAGGATTTTTTTTTTTCAAGATAATAAAAATTGTCCTGATAGTAAAACACTACTGCATGGTAAATAAACGGCGCGCGCGCCGCCACGTCCGGCGGCCTATACACGAAACGTGATAGAAGTGTGTCAAGGTCACCCCGCTTCCTTTAGTAGCCAGTCAGTAGCTAACGGCGCCCGCGAACGATCGCACGTGTCCGCCCGCATTGATACTTAAAAATGTCTTATTCATCTCGAGAGTGCTATGAAATGGTACGATGTTATCATTTATGTGGCGAGTCTGCACTCGCAGCCCAGAGGTTATGTTGAGGAAGCCCAAAACCGAGATCACTTAAAAACGCTAATAAAACGCGCGTTTAATGAACTAAAAAGCGATACGGTAGTTTTAAATAAAATAAAAAACAATTGTCAAAAGCGTGCAAAACTCTGCTTAGAGAAAAATGGAGTACAATTTGAACATTTACTGAAGTACTACTGAGTTATAATGGTAAGTAATTTCTGATAAATAATTAAAAGCTTTTACTTTTTGATAACAGATTTGTATTATTATTTTTTTAGGTATTATTTAATTTAATTTGACTTTTAGTTTTGTTAATTTTATTTCTTGTGTGAAACAAAACAATAGTTGTATAATGTATCTCTTTCTAACACATAAAGCTAGATGAGAAGCCATATGCATCGAGCGCGGCTTTTTCTATCTCGCTCACACCCCCGAGACTTCCTACGAAATAGAGAGAAACAAATACAGGCTCAAATTTCTTAAGTCATTCATTCAACATTCGCGCGAACGTAGTTTAGGCTCACAATGATCGTCGACATTTTCAGGAAAACTTCTCTGCTCCGTTACTTAAGATTTTAGTACTGAGTGGTATTAAAATAAAAAATACATAGTTACTTAATTTTCTTTTAGTATTTATTATAAAAATATTTGCTCGCTTGCCAATCGCATCCTGTATATATATATATTGGAAATTATGCCATTACTTTCTGAAGACCCTCAGGGCAAATTGGTTTACAGCTTAGAGTATACATTACTTAGGATACTCTAAGGTTTTGCCAATGTATACTCTAATATAATATAATAAGGTTCACAGTCTATTACAATCAATTTTGCATCATTGAATTATTATGTAGGTAAGTTCTCAATGTTTCGCGTAAGCAATAGCAATCAGAGCAAAGATTTGTACAATTTGATTATTAATTACAAATATTTGTTAATAAAATCACACCTTTTTCCACAGTTTTTTCCGCAGAGACAATGGAGCGCCACTTGCCACGGTCCTGACACAACTCCCTCGCTTACTTCACATTCACAATTCTCTTCATACAAGCTCTATGCCATAGGTCTTCAACCTTTTTTAGTGCAAGGGCCAAACATCGATTTCACTTCACTTTACCACCTTATCAATAAAATAAAAGACATACATAATTTCAAATTTCAATAATCTTTATTGGTTAATTAAAGTCAATCTTCGGCCGCAAGAACTTAGCTGGCGGGCCGCATGAGGCCCGCGGGCCGCGGGTTGAAGACCCTAGCTCTATGGTAATGTGCCGATTTGGTCGGAGAACACACTCCTGGGTCTGCCTCAATTAACGCATCCATCCAGATTTATAATTTCTTTTCATTAGTCTAGATTCACTTAATAAATTCAATTAAATTTCCTAAAAAAATAATTGTTATTATTTTATAACCAACAGAGAAAAGAAAAGGCACGCCTCGAGAAACTTCGCCAGCAACGGGTAAGCAACAAAGTTATATCTGAAGAAGATCGCGAAGAGTCGTTCCGTCGCTGGTTGGAGCAAAAGCGCATCGACGCTGAAAGACGAAAAGCAGATGTGACCATGCAACAATACAGATTAAATGAAAATTTGGAGCGGCAGAGAGCTATGCGTGAACATGCAAAGCAAGAAAAGTTGGCCGATTGGGTTCGGAAGAAGGAAGAGGAAATGAAAAGTGAGTATTACGAGTATAAAATAAAAATGATTCATTTACAACAGGCATTAAGGACTCTACCATGATTTCGGAAAGGCGTATAACGTACTCGAAATCACAAGAAACTCGTCAATTATAACTTATAACGACTATTATAAGATAAGTCATTAAAAAATGAATTGATGAATTCATTTTGGGCTTTTATGTACTACTTTTGTAATGTCCAATGATGAGAAAATATATAAATGGTAGTTCCGATACTTGTATTGATAAAACTATTAACAATTTTGCTTTTGATTGCTGTGCAATTGTTTTATTTGGAAAATAAGATATGGATTTTGTATTATCTGCCAATCAACGCCATTTTTGGTCTGCTTTGAACTGTCATAATTATAGTTTGATAATTTTTCACACCTAAACTATACAAAATACAGGATAAATTCCAATTACATTGTAATCTTCATACATCAAACTATTTTAAAATGCATATTAAACTGTAAATACAATTAAGCCCAAGTTCCCATAGAAAATCAATGATGCTGTGAATGCGTTAAACGAAGACCCAGGACTCTGACCAAATCGAAGACATCATCAAAAATGCCTAGTGCCCATAACTGTAGAGTTTGTATGAAGCCAATTTTAGATGTGAGGAATTCGAGGAAGTTGTGTCAGGTTCGTGGCAAGTGGCTCTGCCTATACCTGTGAGAAACAGGCGTGACAATTTGATTGATTGATTGATTAAAATCATAAAAAAATAATCGATCCAAATTTTTATAAACACAAAGAAAAAGTTATATATGTGCAACTTTTTAACGAATCCTCCGTTGATTTTATGAATGTTCTAGAAATTTACAATATTATATTTAAAGACAAAGAAAATTAATAATATATAAAAAAAGTAAATAGGTAAAATCTGCTTTCGACGATTTAAACTAGGCCGACATAGTGGATGCGACTGCTACTTCAGATGTTTAATTGTAACAGCAGTTTTTTTCTACTGTGACTTGACATCTGACCTCGACCCGCCTGATGGTAAGAGGAGGTCCAAGAGTACCGAAGACTGTTAAAACCGAGTCTTCACGGTTGCCTTAGTCGCCGTCACTATGCCGGCCCAAGGTAATGCCTCTATTCATATACCGCACTCCAGCTGAAGGCAGGGTGCTGTCATATGTCGAACCCAAAATCATTACTTATCTATATGGGCCTAAGATTCACTCTAGTATAGCTTGTCTAACTATAAATGACGCGCCCCTCCACTTTATTAGTTTATTTAAATGTGTGAATACAAATATTACTAACTATACTACTATGCTTCATCAGCGTGCTCCTCCTTTTGTGTCTAACTAGCAACTGAATGACCAATTACAATTGCATTTTCGGTGTGTTGCATTCATATTTTATATTCGCACGTGTGCTTAAATGCAGTGGAGGGGCGCGTCGTTTCGGCTTGGAAAGACTCCCATATTTTATTCTTAAATTTTAGAAATGAAAACTCGTGAAGAAAGAGCAGCAGCTCGCGTCGCCATTGAAAATGAAAAGCGTCGCGTCAATGGCGAGAAAGCCTACCGCGATTGGTTGAGAACTAGTAAGAATAAACCATTGCCAGTCCCACTTAATCAGGGCGTACTTAGTAAGTAAAATACAAAGATATTAAATAAGTAGCTACGTCACCTACACGAGTGTTCGCAAATGGCACGAGTTTGACGACAAGGCTAACATTTTTTTTATTGTGACTCGACATATGACAGCACCCCGCTTGATGTTAAGCCAAAGTGTAGTCCATGAATGAATGTCACTGCTACTACAATTCAATAACTGTGAGTAGCAATCACATCCACTATGCCGGCCTAGATGGAACCGGCAACTTACAAGCTGAATCCGAAACGTGACCAAATCACTTCACGGTTTGTATACTTGTAAGTGGTGGTACTACCCCGGATCGGCAAACTGGGTACCACTGCCTACCACTCTTTGATAACCAGACCCGAAGCAAATATCCATCTCTTTTTTTATTAACAAATATTTTCAATATTTAATATAATTTTTAAATATTACAAATAAAAGCTATGAAACAAATATTAGGCCCGACCGGGAATCGAACCCGGGACTCGCAACAAACCAATCGCTAAACCGTTCGTCCACGCCTGTTGTCAAAACAAGTAGAAGTAGGACGGAGTAGTAGTTATTAAGAGCGAAAAAGAGACAGGTTTGCTTATTGGATTATTGGACAGGTGTCTTTCTGGATCTCGCCAAGGCTTTCGATACGGTTTCAATACCAATCCTTTTAAAAAAGATTGAGAGGATGGGGATTAGAGGAATGCCCCTAAAGTGGTTCGAAAGTTACCTAACATCCAGAAGGCACTGTGTCAAAGTGGGAGATAGTGTCAGTGACCCACATCCTGTTAACTTTGGCGTGCCACAGGGAAGCGTCTTGGGACCGACGTTGTTTATATTATATATAAACGACATCCACAGTGTATCAAGTCGTATTACGGATATTATTTGTTATGCGGATGATACAGCACTAGTCTTCAGTGGCCCTACTTGGGAGCAGGTGTTCATTGCTACTGAACAGGGACTGTCTGCCGTTGGCCGCTGGTTGCGCCACAACTTGCTAACATTAAATACCCAAAAAACAAACTATATCTGCTTTTACAAACAAACTACCACAGCACCCAGAACTTTACCCAATATAAAAATACATAAATGTGAAAGTGACATCAATTGTGATTGTGAAGGCATACAGGGAACTAAAGTGATTAAATACCTTGGTGTTATTTTGGATCAAAGATTGACATTCTTGCAGCACATTGAATATCTCTCCGCTCGGGTTCGCAAGATCATTAATGTAATGAAACTCCTACGGAATGCTGCTGAACTAAGCACGTTGGAAATCGTCTATAAAACTCTTTGTCAATCAATAATTTGTTATTGCATTACCTGTTGGGGATCTGCAGCGAAGTCACATATGCTGCAAATAGAACGTGCACAACGCTCCGTACTTAAAGTTATGTTGAAAAAGCCCCGTAGTTATTCAACAACTGCTCTTTATGCTGAATGCAGAGTCCTCACGGTCCGACAGCTTTATATAACTAACATGTGTCTATGTATACATAAACAAGTATTGCTTCTTAAGGATTACGGTAGCATGTTGCGTTGTCGTAAATTTAAAATTCCATCAGCCACCGCCAAAACCTCATTTGGACTGCGTTTCACTCCGTTTGTTAATTCATATCTTTACACAAAAGTTCAAAATGCATGTGACATCAAAGCTCTGACAATAAGAAAAGCAAAAATTACAATTACAAATTGGCTTCAAGAACTAACATATGATCAAACCGAGAATGTACTTCAGCGTATAACATAACAAAATAGTTGTAAATACACTATAGTAATAAATTATTGAGCATGTATAATATATAAAGACATTAAAAGATATAGGAGTGTAATTTTAAATATATCATTATATTATTTAAATTTATTCGTATGTAAGTAAAGTTATTATTATTTTATAAATTAAAGATAAACGTATATATGTATTTTATATAAGACTAACAAAACTACAGCCAGCCATTCTACCAATAAATAGTTATTATTGTTTTTTTTACTACCCCAGAAAAATATGTAAAATATGTAAATAAAATGTATCTGGTCTACCTTGTATAAACAAAGTGTTAATTCGTACTTTAGGTCCTCACGACACAGGCTTGCCTAGTGTGGGGGCCGCTGTGTATCACATTATTGTAAAACAATTTTGTTTAAAGAAAGTTTTATTTATTATTATTTATTATTAGCTTAGTTTTAACGTGCCTCGTTCGTAGCACGTATAATATATCTACGTCTTTTCTTAAAATATCATTGATAAAATAAGTATGTAAAGTCGACAAAACGCTCGCTGCACCACCTTAAGGGTTACAATGGTATGAACTTCTCTCGCGCACGTAATACGCCCATTCTTGGCTCCTGTCAGGCGCAAGGGAATATTTTGTTAAATGATGTTGCACAGATTTGGTGTATACTACTTATAATAATGTAAAGTAAATAATAATAAAAAAGGCGACAGGCGTTGCGGATTGCTCTTCACACCAGTTCTTGCTTGCATCATAGAAAAAGAATGACCAAAGTACATTGGTACTGGCAAGTGGTTTTAAACTCATGCTCTCGGTTCGCTTGACCATTGCACTACCACTACACCACAGTCGCCTTCACTTTATGGAACCATGTTCACTTCATAATTATCTGTTTTATTCACCAGGTATGCGCGGTTCCGTATCAGAGATGTATATCAATCCTATTCCATGGAAATCGTTGATCTGAAGAAAAGATGTAATATCATTTGATAGTTAATTCATAATTTATTACAATTTGGTATATATTTTGTGATCTTTTCCATGGGTTGAAATAAAACGAAAAAAAGTATACATTCTAAATTGTGTTTTTATTTAAAATTAATTATTATAACAAATAGGGTCCCTTATGCTTACCTACAAAAGTGAAAATAGAAAAATATATTTTATCTACAATTGTATTTTTTTTTAATGTTTTTATGCCTTTACAAACCATGCGTATGTTCGGCACGTATAGGTTTGTTTGCATACCAAAATTACACATCTCGTATGAGCAATGCAGCGCATATAGGCGCGCAGAGGACGACTCATATCGCTGACTCCCTCTGTCCGCACCTTGTCCTCACTTCACGTTAATCTGTCAACTCAATCTTGTACGAGTAACCCAATATCTTTGTCGTGGGCGACGATATATTTTTTTTATTAGTAAGGCAATAATCAGTAAGTTGCTACTGTCCAACGCGCGTACTTTTAGTACAGTCCGTGAGGTCTAAGCTGAGCTTTGTATTTGTGTGAGTGATCACCAAAAGTAGAGTCAGAAAGCATACGTATAATCCGGTTTAAACACAAAGGACGCGTCGCACTCTAAGCCGAAGTACACTATGTATGTGCACTCACACAGATTTTGCTCAGCTTAGGCCTTGGGGACTATTTCCGTGTAAGCGTGTACAACCGCAATAATCAAGCTGATACGCACTCGCATGGTTTGTAAAGGCCCTTAAGTACTACAGGGAAATTGCCCCCAGGTTTCTGTCCAGGCCCCACAGAATAAATAAATTATTACTCAGTTCTGTGTTTCCGAGCGGAATGTTTTGTGATAATTATGTTTAACATATAACAATAAAACCTAGGTGTCCTTAATAAGCATCTAAACTAATAATGTTGGCCTTTCTTGCTGGAATTTCTTTCCCCTACATTTAGTAACTACCCAGAAACAAACTTAAATTTAAAAAACCCGCAACGATTTGGTTTGATGTTGCTAAGTTGGTAGTTTGCATTTCAATCACAGGTACCGGTGAGTCCTGGGCTCCGATTCTCTTAATACATGACAGTGAAATGACTTGGCAACGAATTTGCACTGATATTAGGCATTCTCACAGGTTTGGTTTCATCAACGAATAACAAATCAATAGGTTACTACGTTGATTGGTCATCTACGAGGATGCCACATCAGTGCAAATTTGTTGCCAAGTTATTTCGCTGTCGTGTATTAAAGAGTATCGGGGCCCTGAACAAATTATTTTCGTGTTTCGCACGAATGGTCGAAGTAACTTTTTATCTCAAATGAAGCAATTAGACATAAATTACCAAAGTATAATTATAGATTAGTTCAAGAACCAAAGTTAACAAATTATAGTAAATCTTAATGACACTTTCTGGGAGAGAACAAATTTTTATTTGATTAACTTTCCACGGATTCTTATTTCCCAATATTTGTATACCACAAAATTGTTTTAGTTTTGTTAATTCGATAAGATATTTGTTGCCTGTATTTTAATTGAATTAGGAGAAACATTGTGGGTTCTTGTCTGTGGGAGGAATCTAAAATAATCATGGGTCTCAATTAGATACCTAGTTCATAAAATTGCGCAGTTTATATAGTGGCTAGGCTCAAGGAGTTTAATCATGATTAATATTTTTACTACAATATGTGAAATTTAGGAATCTAAAATAAATTAAACTCTACGAAAGACACAAGATCCAAATCATTTTGAACTGTTCGATTCCCATCTTTTTTTAAAATAGCTTTAGGCATATTCCAATGCCAGTATTATTACTACATAAATAAGAAAAGTGCCGGACGAAATTGACCATTTTCGACCGGCACATTACTAATTTATTAATTCCCATTATTTCTCGCAAGTTTCGTATAAAATTAAATGTCATTTTAAAACACTTCTTCCTCTTCCTTCAACCGCAGTATATCAGATTTGTTCATGAAATAGTATGAAGGTTGACGACCTTTCAGGTCTTTGAGAACTCTCTTGGCACCGGCTCTTATTAACACACGACTTAGCGACTCCATCTTCTCGACACCCATTGCATAGTGAAGGGCTGTGCGTTCTAACTGCAATAAAATATTAAAATATTGCATAAATCAAAGATACATTGGTATCAGCAAATGGTATTAAACCGGGAGCTCTCGGTTTGCGTGACAATTACATTACCACTACACCACGGTCGCCTTAAATTATTATCTTTATCCTTATTTAATCAACCAACGTGTTTACCATCAGGCAAGATCTATTATACAAATCTATTATTCAAAAATTAAATCGTCTTGCTTGATGGTTTGAAAGGTCCAAGAGCGGTGACTGCTAACAAAGCCGTTTCATTTTACGGTTACCATTACTATGCCGGCTAAAAATATTGTTTTCCAACTTACATTATCCCCAATACGCAATAATTCAGGGCAGGTGTCGACGAGATGGGAAACAATATCTTCTTGTTGCGCCAGTACTGCGACATGCAAAGCTGTTCTACCGAAAGAGTTCTTGCCACGAGCCAATGTACGACCACCTTCCGCAGCCACAGCATCTTCCACACTTTTCAAATCACCACGACGAATAGCAGCATGAAGTGATTCACGGGATTCCTGTAAAAAATATCATAGTGTTAATAGAAACATATATGGATCGTGGCAATTAGCGCTTTATTGTCTCTGCCTATCTCTAAGCGTGATTTTATTGATTGATTCATTGTTATGAATTGTTTGTGTTATATTCGTTAGAGATAATCCCAAGGCGTTTGTTTATTTATTTTTATAAGGTTATCAACAAAATATACACCAATATAGTTAAAAAGTAATAAATTAAATCTTAAAACTAATTGTTCTTTTTTTTAAATATATTATATATTGTGGATGTGAAGGAAACAAGGGAGTTGTGTAAGGATCGTGGCAAGTGGCGCTCCATTGTCTTTGCCTATCCCTGTGCGAAAAGGGCATGACAATTTGATTGATTGATATAACCTCAACATGCACCATTATACTCACATAAAATGAAACAATATTAATATTAAAAACTAAACTAATTGTACAATATATCATATCTAATTAAACTGTAGGTATTTGAAATAATTTAAATTTAGAGCCATAGCAAATAAAAGTATTTTAAATTAATTTTAGTATCTCAGAGGAATAATATACTTAATGGGAACTCTGTGTTTAGTATATAAATAAAAAGTAACCTAGATATTTAAGCAAGTTATCTTTTACCTACTAACAGGTTCTTTAAAAAAATATTATCAAACAATTAGTATCAATCAATTAAATTGTCACGCCTTATTCCACAGAGATAGGCAGAGACAACAGAGCGCCACATGCCACGATCCTGACACAACTCCCTCGCTTCCCTTGCATAGAGAATTTATTGTATTTAAAACTCTTACTTCGAAAGCTGGTATAGATGCCAGTAAACTGCTCATTTCGTTCAATCCACGCCGTGTAATCACTTCTGCTATTGGCACACCTCCCTCATCCAACACATCCAGAATATGGTCGTATCCTTCCAAAAGTAAATCCATTATCTTTTCTGAATTATCTAAACAATATATAAATATGATTACAAAATTATGCATTATAGTTATAAATTTATTAATACATTTAAATATTGTAAAAGTATCTAGATTCTAGAAGAATCTAGATTCTAGAAAATAATGGGTCGTGAGATGGTCATCCATGGACAATGGACATGCCATAGCAACGGACCTTTGGCTCTGCCTATCTTTGTGTAAATTGAGGTGTGTAAGTTGATAATTATAAAGGTAAATTCACTATAGTATATTTTTTGAAATGATTTATAAATAGTTTGGTAATAAGTTAATCTAACTCTATTATTTTTATTGTAGTGGTTCTCCCGAATCGACAGACAGAGCAAATAACCACTAACTGTCTGTCGACCGCTCTTAAAGAACAGACCCGGAGCCTCATTTAAAAAAAATATACCTTATATATTAAAAATACTTATATTATTTAATCTCATTATTAAATAATACAAATAAAAGCTATAAAACAAATCTTTGCCCCGACCAAAAATCAAACCCGGAAATTTACGTTTAATAGACTGTTTTTACCAATGCTCCACGCGTGTCGTCGAATTTCAGTCTCTCTTAGCGAAGTTACATTTTCTCTGCCTATCCTTTTTGGAAAAGTTATTAATAGTTTTTATTGTGGCTCGACCCATAACAATGCTCCGCCTAATGTTAAGCTGAAGTGCGGTCCATGAATGGAGGCGACTGCAACTACAGTTAAACAATTGAGAATCAAACGAACTTACCTGTAAGTGAAGTTCGATGATAATTGTACGAACTTCCTTAGTGCTCCGCCGATTTGCTTCATATTTAAACAAAGTAGTATTCGCATTCGATGGCTACTCTCACACGTTTAATAGTAATCAGTTTTTTTTTTTTTTTTTTGGATGAATATACGGTTGTCCAAGCCTCGATTTCTTTAAGACATCATTCTGTTTATAGTGTTCCTGTGCTTACAAACCTGAAACTCACCTACCTATTTACATGTAGAGGTGGGAGGGTGTGGCTTTCACAATCGGCGGAGCACTAAGGAAGTTCGTACAATTATCATCGAACTTCACTTACAGGTAAGTTCGTTTGATTCTCAATTGTACTTTACTTCCGCCGTGCTCCGCCGATTTGCTTCATATTTAAACAAAGTAGATATTTAAAGGTTGAAGGTTTGTGGACTGAAATGGAAGTATTACCAGACATTTGGATGATCAGAACTCCTCAATCACATTAACTTAGTTCTATAACAATTATTTCTTAAATTTATATAATTATGCGTCCTCTAAGTCATTACAGTGATCTAGTACAAGTAATAAATATATATATATATAATATTTTTTTTTTTTTTTTAATATTTTTTTGCAAAAGTGTAGGATTTTTCGGACCATCCAACAGTTCTACGAATAGTGTCAATATTCTCTCCTAATGTTTAAATAGTAGATGTTGACAAATGACCATTACTATGATTTTCAAGTGTATGTCATAGATATCAAGATACAAAGTGTATCTTTATTTTAATTGCTTAAAGTTTGTTAACGAACAAGATTTTTTTATTTTTCATTTATATAACCGAAAGAGTTTTGTGCAGGGCAGATAAACTCTCTTTTACAAAAGATATTTTAGGATTTATACAATAGAGGCAATAATAAAGTTGGTTGTGTACGACCTGGCCCTAGGTTTATTGAAATTTATTATTTATATTTTAACTTGCAATATTTTAAATAATCATATTATTATATTTAATTAAAGATGAGGATTATCCTTTATGAGCGGTTACAAGAGCTAACAATGTTATCACATTGGATAACAAATTAAGTAAAATATTTTCCTTTGGATATAATTTATATAATAATTCTTAACCAACATTGGGTTCTTAAATCATATTTTCGAGTTCGTGGGCGAAACCTAAAAATCTCTTAGATAGTATCTTAACACAAATGTCAGTGGTAAGTTCATTTGGTAAATGAGGGCTATTGCTGAATATACCAATTTACTGAATTATAACTATAGCCTTTATTAGAAGTATTAGAAAAAGGTTAATAAATAAGAGAAATCTTATCTATCTGTGAAGTGTAATGTATCTGTATATTTGTGATACTATTTTTTTTTTTTTTACTATTACAATAATCTACAATTAGGTATGTATTACATTGCTTCAAAATGTTATTGACAATGAAGCACCTGCACTTACAGGCATTATACCGTGTAACCTGGAGAAGGATACTATGGTTGCAATGGTCAATATGAGCCAACTATAATTACCCTAGGTGCCTTGTTACAAAATTTAGAAAAGCTTTATTATAATTGAAAAGGGTGGAAAACGAATGATATTTGTAAAAAGTCCTGTATGGAAAACGTCCATGAGATTGTGAAAGAATCTCTTGCGATAGCATAGTGGTCTGGTCGCCAACAAATATATAACTTACACTTATGATTATGTGTAGAGGCAAACAAATCTTTTTTAGAAATACCAAGACCTGAAATAATCGTATAAAAGGCATATTTTGCCGTTTTTCACTAGGTTCTATTGTTAAACTGTCTTGAAGCAGTGTCAACTGATTTTATTTGAAGCAGTATTGTTTTTGATGGTATATAATCTGTCAATACGCACATACTTGCATGCTTACACCACTGCTAAATTAGTTTAGCTAGACTATCAAGATGTGGTGTTGTTAATTCTTAACATGATAAAGCAGTTACTTACTTTTATTACATGTAAATGAATTTAAAGCAAAAAGACAGCCAGTAAATTTAGGTAATTATTGTGTTCATTTATTTATTTATGAATCTTACCGAACCCTATTAGTGGTACAACATAACCGCAATTTAACAATAATGCATCTGCATAAATTACTTATTTTGGCTGATTAATTGATTCTTATGAAAGTGAAACAAATTATTTTGTCACCAGGATAGTTAATTATTGGCACCTTGTGATATTGGTACTTGGCTATTATATCTATTATTATTTAATGCATTTCCATAGTTCAAGTTGTTTTGTATGCGCATCAGCTATATTATGTTACACCTGAAGTCCTGGACATGCTGCATATAGCATGCCTGTTATAGTGGCCAACTTTGAATAGGACGTGTTTTGTTCCAACTGTCATGTTTTCAGAACCTATTCTCATTCATTATGCTTGTGGAATTAATTTACTTTTAGTTGTGTTTATAATAAAACATAAACTTACCAATATTTTACCAATATATAAGTCTCCTTTGTGGCCATTAGACATGATTATTATGTCTTTATCTAAACATTTAAATATACTAATGAAGTATAATTCCTGTTTTTATTATATTTATGTATGGGTGTCAAAATCATCTTTAATATCAATATTGGTCATGTATAAAAATCCAGAGCAGTTATTAATAATTTAAGAGCAGTACGTATTTCCTCAATTTTAAAAGATGTTAATTTTTTAGGATTAAAAATAAAACTTTTTTTTTATATGTATTATTTTGGAGACAATAAAGTGAGGATATAAATTAATTGGACTCTGGTGAGCTCAAGATAAATAGCACCTTTACATAACAGTTCATTTATTGAACTATTAAAGTCAGCAATTTCTTCCTTAGAAATTAGGCAACCTGACCAATTGGAACCTGACTTATTGTACAGGTATTAGATTTATACAGGTATTATATTAAATGGAATATTGTGTCCCAGATCCATGAAAAATAAATTAATATGTCAGAGGGTACCTTGTAAAAATATTGTAATCGTCTGTTGACGCTGTTTGTTGTTGCCTTTCGTAACAGCATATTGGTAGCAACCACCTTCTCACATAGTCTTCCGAGGGAGTCCCCAGTAGTTTAAAGGATTTTATTTATTTAAAAAATCAGTGGTCGAACTTGCTGCGGCTTTACTATTTCCCATTTTATCACCAAAAGTCCAAAGTTGACTTCAAAAAGGGATATTTCAGGAGTTGAGTCCTGTGCTGCATCTCTGGCAACTTCACCTGAACTAGCCTGAGGCTAAAAACCTTCTTAAAGAGAAGTTCATTGAAATAAGTTTTTCAGTATCTTTCTGACATTCTGAACATTTTTATATTAATAAATGGCGGTATTGATATATCTATATAACACCGTATAATTTTATTCTTAATACTGTGATCTACTGTATTTGCATGGCATAGCAAAATAGTGAATACTTTTTGTTTTATCCCTCTTCAGAGAGGGTTTATTGATTGCATATGTGACCTCAGGGTTTATTTTGCAAGGGTTAACCATTGTGTTAAATACATTTTCCCTCTCTCTTTTTTTTTTTTTTTTTTTTTTACACCAGACTAACTTTTTGACCAATGGTCTGTGGTTTCTAGTTGTGTATGGCTGGTTCTGGCACTCACGTTCTTTGGTATGGTCTAGAGCAGTGTTTCCCATAGTGGGGCCCACGCCTTACAGGGCAATTCGATAGTTAAGGAGGGTAATTTCAAAATGGATTAGACACGACTTCAACCCTTCTGCTTTGGGTTATTTATATGCAATGCTAGATATCGGTGACCAATTTAACAAAAAAGGCAATTTTTTTAAAAAAAATATTGTAATCATTTATTAAGGGTAAAATACATTTTTTAAAGGTTGGGAAACACTGGTCTAGAGTGACTAATAAAACAAGGTCAAGAGTTTATTGACCTCGAATCTTTATTGAGTTGGTGCTTAAAAGCATAAACCCTGGGTAAAAATGTTGTAACCTGAATTAGGATTCTCATTATATATAGTACATTTTTCTAATAAAAATCATACACATCAATATATGGACGACGTAGGTTCACCCATGCTCAAGAGGTAATAATATTGGATTGTGACGATGTAATTCCTCGAAATACATTCAAGCACAATAATAAAATAAATTGCGACGTTGCAGTTCTTCAAACTACACTCAAGCAAAATAATAAAATAAATTGTGACGTTGCAGTTCTTCAAACTACACTCAAGCACAGTTATAATTAGTTGTCACATTATAGTTTTTCAAACTACCATCAATAACAGTAATTATAAATTGTGACATTGCAGTTTTTCAAACTACACTCAATCACAATAATAATTCATAAATAGTGGACGTTATAGTCTCACGAAGTAATAAAACATTTTGGTTGCAACAAATCCACTTATGTAAAAAATCCAGTATCGGTATTTACCTGAATCGTTTTGTTCATGCAGGTAAAACGAACAAACGTGGATGAGGGCGACCGTGATGGCGTCGTATTCGTGGAGCTCCGTTTCTCCAACCATCTTATTTTCTACGGTATTTGCCAATTTGCTTGTTCGTTTTCAGCTTCTTCTCTTTCAGAGTAAGATTGTATAATTATTTACACTAAAATTTACAATAAAATGCGGACAACCGATAACCACGTGCATCTCGTAGCACACGAAATACGGAATGATGTCTTAAAGAAATCGAGGCTTGGACAACCGTATATTCATCCAAAAAAAAAAAAAACTGATTACTATTAAACGTGTGAGAGTAGCCATCGAATGCGAATACTACTTTGTTTAAATATGAAGCAAATCGGCGGAGCACGGCGGAAGTAAAGTACAATTGCAGTTAGCAGTCGCATCCACTATGCCAGCCTAGTTGGACCCTTATATATTAAATAGTTATAGTTATATTAATAATATATAATGATATAGAGAACTATTTCATTATCATTAGAACTAATGATAATGAAATAGTTATTATTATTAAGTTCGGTATTAAGTTTATATAACTCATCACCATTTTCATATATTCATCAATCAATTAATCAAATTGTCACGCCTCTTTGTGGCGCTTATAACGATCTTGACACAACTTCCTCGCTTCCTTCACATCCACAATTCTCCTCATACTCGTACAAGCTCTACGGTTATGAGCACTAGGCAACCCAGCTTTCTTGAGGATTTCTTCGATTTGATCGGAAAACACCCTCCTGGGCCTGCCTTGTTTAATGCACCTATCCACATCAGATTTATAAAAAAAAATATAATATAATAAAACAAACGTCACCTCTAGCAGCTAAATGTAAAACCCATCGATCAATTTCAATAGTATTTTCTCCTACGTTGGCTTGAATGGAAACATCTCTTGCAGTTCTGTATAGTTCATCACGATATGCCAAGTTTATGTCAGATTCTTGCAGTAATTGAAACAACGCATTGCGGGTATGTGACCGGGCTGCAGCGAAGTGGAGCATAGATTGGCCATGCTCATCCTTAAATTATAAGAAAAAATATAAAACCATTCCTACACATGACAACGCTTCGCCTGATGGTCAGGAGTCGATTCTATAAATATAGACGACTGCTACTACAGTTAAATAACTGCAAGTACAAGTCGTATATGCTGGTCTAGTTGGACCGGACAACTAACAAGCTGATCCCGAAACGCAGCTAAGTTAATTTACGTTCTATACACTTGTAAGGCAGTAGTGCTGCCTTTTACTTTTAGACAACAAGAACCGAGGCTAAATCTTTGCTCCGACTGGGAATCGAACCTGGGGCTTTAAAGGGCAACGACTGCAGTGCTAACCGATTCACCATGCCTGTAGTCTGATATTCTTTCTTAATATCTATAAAATTTACTCATCAATCAGTAAGTAAAAAATCAACTTAACTTATCGTTCAGATGAAACAGATTTCAACACTCAACTTAAGAACCGCATTTTTAGAACATAAGAGAAATAAATCATACTAACGACCTTGGAGTGTCAAATGTCCATGGACACATTTTCTATATAATTTTCTGAAGAGTTATTGGAGTACTGAGTTAATTGTGAAATAATAGGTGTTTTAAGCCAAACTTTTGTCCTAGTAGCTACATCGATTGTTCATGGGATGGCTGAAAGGTTAACTCTAATACAACAGGAACTTCCTAGTAGATTGGAGTGTATTTATTAATACTTAAATAATAGAAAAACATTAGAAATCGAAACAATATACTACTATCTTAACAACTATGTATTAAAAACATTTTTAATACATAGCGCGAAAGTTAAACTTTAATTAAGTTTTAACAAGAACTTTTATTTATTTTGTTTATTTAAAAAACTTTATTGTATTTTTTTTACAAAAGGCGAACTTAATGCCCATGGCATTCTCTACCAGCCAAACCTTCATATATGGTGAACGTTAAAATGATGGTGGGTAGTGCAACAAAGTTTAAAATATGGCTATATAAGTATTAAAATGAAAATTGTTCTTTGTTGAAGTTTGTTCCATAAATTTATTGCCACTACTGCAAACGATTTATTGACAAAGCCTTATATAAATATTAGGGCTTAAAGCTTGCCTAATAGCTTATATTAAACAAGCTTAAATTAAAAATATTGAATTCAAGACGCATACATTGTTTATTAGGATTAACAACACAACGATGTTGTTTCTATAAGAAAAGGTATAAAGCAAAAGTTACTAATAGAGGACAGTTAAACTGAAGAGATAAAGAAGTATATATTTTCTAACATTTTCTTTAGTTATAACAGATCATGCACAAACAGAATACATCAAGTTACATAATAACATAACAATGCATTTAAGCTCAGAAACTAGACTACTTTAAAATATAGTGCACATGGCATGATTTAAAACAATTACCTAATTATTATATTATTAATCATCAAGTATTATTTATTTCTCATACTGAAAATTTTTGGAAGTAGATAAATAATAATTTAAAACATTTTTGTGATAGATTAATTGTGATAATATAGGTAAGAAGCAAAATATGCCGACATTGAAGTAACAATACACTATAACTGTCCAACTATACTCACTATGTGGAATAACAATTTAAAATCAAAATCAAAAATCATTTATTTGTCAAAGATAGGTACATTAAGATTGGTAAATAATATATATTATATATTGGTATATATATATTTATATTTAAAGACCACTCATTAAATATATATTTCAAAATCTTACCCTATTAACACTACTAAATGCAGCTTCCGGCGCATCAGGGCTGGGTTCGGGCTTAGGATCAACAGTAACGACTTCTATTGGCCGTTCAGGTTTTTTGACGCTGGTCTTAGCCCTTAGCGTCATAGACGTTGTGGCTGGGATTGGTGCAGGAGTCTCATTTTCAACTTCTGGCGCCTCGTGGGTCACTAGCAGATTGGATTCCTGTTTTACAAGTTATTTTCTAATATCCTATCCTTTAAATTCTACTTCAACTTTTCAGGTATCAGCTTTGACTCAAAATCATATTGTTAAATAGAAAAATTGAAATTTTTGATTTTAGTTTAATCAAAAATCGTAAAATAAAGTACCAAAATGACTAAGCCAAATTATAGTATAATATTAACTAAAATTCCAATCATTCCAAATTATAACAACTTAATATTTAAGTTTAAATCAAAATAGAAATGGCAACAAAAAAGTAAATCTTACCTGCGTACCTAATCGAGGCTTTTCTTTGTCCGGAAAATTGTGAAGAAAACTCGCGAGAAATGCAATTGGATCCTTTGGTTTCACATTAGCAACTTCGGTCAGACCTTTTATTAAAGGATCGCCGAGCGCTGCAAAAACATCTTCCACATTTACATCGTTCAATTTATTCTCCATAATTTAAAATAGACAAACACTAACACTTTTATTTAACAAAAAAGGAGCTTACACTTAGCGAGGTATCTGCCCTCTTCGGTTTTAAAGATGGGAATGTCCATATGGCCGTTTGAATTGTTCGTACCTGAAATGAATTATTCACTGAGGCAATCGATATTAACACGACACGGTAAGGGGGTGGGTTTAGTGGACGTTATTAGCGGATAGCGGTCATAATTACTATAACAAACAATGTTATCGATCGCGGAACAAAGGCTCATGTTTAAGCCTAACTTATGGGACAACAGTTTTATTTAAAGTTGAATAAATTTTATTACCTTATGTAATCTGATTTTCATTTATTGAATTAAACAAATTTTACGCAGCTTACTATCGTGTTTATTTTGGTTTTGATTTTTCAATTTTTCATTATTCCGACGTTTCGAGAGCTTGGCAGCCATCGTAGTCACTGAGAGGCATGGCGATGGCTACAAAGCTCTCGAAACGTCGGAATAATAGAAAAATGTAAAATCAAATCAACGTAAAATCAAAAACGCGATAGTAAGCCGCATAATTTTTTTTATGTCAATAATCAATATTCGCGCAAAATCTGAGAAAATACAATGATTTAAAATTGTTTTAATAATAAATATATCGAACAGATCTCCTTCAATCTTTATTTTAGAAATGTACATGTACTAAAACCTTCATTCAACCTTCATTATATGAGTTTATAAGATATATAAAATTATTATTAGTTGATGAATAAATAAATTTTATTAAACGTAGTGGCCATTTAATATAACTACGAGTATTATAAACAATATGATCGATGACAAGTGACGACAATAAACGGATAATTTTAACTTTTTCAAGGATACCTTTATTTTTTGTTTGAATAAATAATTTGAGAATGACGGAATCTATAATATTATATGGATTTTGGTGGTAATTTTAATACGGATAAAATAGTAAGTATGGTCCAATAAGTAATACTACTTAGAATTCACCCTTCTAGAAATTAGTTTGACTTAAACCGAACGCTTTGAAGGGATTTTGCCAATATGAGGATGGTATTATTATTAAGGACAATAAAACTACTTAGCAAACACAATTGTGCTACCTCAGATCAACCAATTATAGTATACTTGATTAATCTATACTTGACTGATCGGAGTGTGCTACATTAGGTTCATGTTGGAAAGATATAAAGCTGGTGAACGAAGTGCTAATAAGACTAAGCAAAGAATTATCGCTTACGTGATACTAAAAAGCGTGGTATTATGATTACAACACTTCACCACAAATATTAAACACTTGACGTGGACACACGGAAAATTATCTTTATAGAAACAGTACTGACCTATAAAAACTACGAGACCATCTTTATTTTATATCCAAATATCCAGCGACAATTTCAGCATCTATCTTTCCAACATTAGTTAAATTTAATTTATAAGTAAAATAATTTAATGTAATTAACTAAAAATATGTGTGATAAGTATGTTATAATTATGAATAAAATCTGTCTGAATTTTCGGAGTCTGCAAAGCTACTACGCTTTCTGCGAAAGATGTTCGACAGCATTGATGCAATTTGTGCTGAATTTTGCATTGACAGGTCCTTCTCCAAATGCAAAAGATTAGACATAGCCAATGTGAAGTCATTAAAACAATTTGACTCCGTTACACCTAGGCATTGATAATTAGTTATTTTTGCTATATCTTCTGATAATGTTTCTCTGTATTGCAAACCTCTAACTGCACATAAATTTTTCAAGTTTTCAAGATCCTTTGCTAAGCCAGGGAAGTGGACGATCAAACTAAAATGAATTCCAGATCCCAGGAAAGTGGGACGGCATGATAGATAACCCAATATTTCATCCCAAACAAAGTCTAGTTTTGTATGCAGATACGTCATGATATATGAGAGTCTACTGAAAGGCAAGCCGACTTCGCCAGGAGCATCTGACTGTGTAGAGGTAACCACACGCAAGTGATCATGTACATTAATCCATACGGCTATAGTCTTGTCATCACTTACATATACACCACGTCCAACCGGCCAATGCTTTCCATGTAGTCTAACGCAATCATCAATATCTTCTTTGTCACATAAAGCAATCAGTAATCCTGCTGACGCCAACATAGCACTAACTTCTGACGGCTTCTCAAGCACTTTATTTAATGTGTAATATGTGCCTCCTTTTTGATCAGATTCAGGTGAGGTTTGGTGGTTACATTTAGCGAATTCCTCTAGCAACAAAATGGCCTTCAAAATTCTCTCAACTTCTTTAAGTTGAGATGGAGATAAATTAAGCGGTAACTCAAAACCGCGTAAATTTCTCATACATTCCATTGTACCAGAAAGTACGAACTCATCGCTCGTATCTAAATTTAATTCTACTAATGGCTCAGAATTATTACTGGTAATGTGTCTTCTTCTTATAAAATCTGTTTTGGGGTGAGGCTTTAATTCTGCTTGAATATTTAGATTATGTAGATCTTTAATGAGTGGCGTTAAGAATTCGTGAAATACTGAATAGACATAATAGTCGGGTGCTATAATTCCTCCTGAGAAATCATCTTCAATTGTTTGAATTATACTTTTGTTGTCAGGTAACTTCTTAACCGCTGGCCAGATAACATCAAAAAGGTCATGGTCTAGTTTTGTGACGCGACCTTTTATAGCTTGAAATATGTTTTTGCGTAAGAATCTACCTAGGACTAGAGATGGTATTGATTTGTTAGAAGAGGCAGAGAGTGGAGTCCTTGATGGGTGTGAAGCAGTTAGCAGACTGTAGCAACGTTCGAGGGTATCTATCGCTTCAGGAGCATCAAGTTGTCGACGTGATGAGACATGATCTTCAGGTACTGTGTGTAAATATATGTTTAAAGTAACTATTAAAGTAATGAATAAAATATAAGTATACCTAAAATATAATGTATTTATTAAACAAAAGATGATTGAATTAAATTGAATTAAACAGATGATTGTTAAGTGACCCTTATCGAAATATAATATAACCTTATTATATCTAAATATACCTTTATCCGACAGCATACTTTTCACGACATCTTCAGTTACTCCAAAATCAGAAAACAATCGGTCTAACGACATTAAATTCTGTTTCCGATAATATTCCTCGGCAGAGTGACCATTCTGAAACAAAATTATTGTTAGGTTATTTTTAATTTACGTGATTTAAATTTATAATTAATTAAGATAGATTTAAACGGGTCACCGTAGAGAGACACAGTTTTTTCAGTCTTCGGCGCTTTTAAACCTCTCCTTGCTTACCAATTCGATGTATATACTGCGGAAATAATTAAAAAGTATTAAAGGCGATCAAAACTATTTTGTAACATAATTTATGTTTTGACTTTTTGGAAGGACGTAGTCGCGATGGGACTACGAGTTGGAGCAACAACTGTAACCAGTAGGCACGCGTTCTTTTTAAAACTACCTGTAAGTTGTCTTCTTTTTTCTTGATATCACGACATTTTTTATTATTAAGGCTTGACATATGTCAGCACCTGTTCACATGGCCGCAGGAGTTCGGTCCTTGAATAGAGGCAACTGCTACAGCTATGGTTAAACAACTTTTGGTAGCAGTCGGATCCACTATACCGGCCTAGAAACTTACAAGCGGGTTCGGAAACGCAACTAAGTCACTTTACGGTATGTATGTGACATACGTATAAGAAGTAAAATTTTAGTATGTATATACATACGTCATCCAAATCCTTAGAATTAGCACCAAGCTGTTGTAGCAAATTATAATAGTGTCCATTATCAGGAAGGATGGCTGCATAATGGAGTGCTGTCCTGCCTTCAAAATCAACAGCCGACAATGTTTCAGGAAACCTGTGTGAATTAGATGTTAATATATTTATATTGTATGCCGTTTGATTATTATGAAGTAGTATATTCTTAGATTTTGCGCGTACATTTATTAATGAATTAAACTTTGATCGCGTTTATTTTGGTTTTAATTTTACATTTTTTATTATTGCGACGTTTTGAGAGCTTTGCAGCCATCATGGTCACTGAGAGATTGTAAGCCGCATAAAAGTTTAATTTATTATAAAGTAGCTCTCTTAATATTAGGCTAGATGTATTTTCGATACATAAGTTGTTTCTAGTCGTAGTAGTAGTCTAGTCGAATATATTCGACCTCCATTCATGGACTGCACTCTAGCTTAACATTATGCGGGGTGGTGTCATATGTCGAACAATAAAATAAAAAAAATAATACATCGTGACCACATTTTACCACATTGTGAACAACCATACGTGATTTAAGTATAATTTGTTTAATGGAAAATTTATAAATTGAATACTCACCTTCCTCCAAGATATTTAATGATATTAGTTTTTCCGAATATTGTTGCTACGTGTAAGGGTGTGGCACCGTTCGGTGAAATAGGATCTCTTGCGATGGCAAATTTCCGTCTATCGAGTGCCGCTTGAAGATCTCTAATATTGCCTTCCCGAGCCGCCATGTGTACTTTATGAATTTTTTTCTGAAATAAAGTATAACAATAATAAAAAATCCCTAATATTATAAAACTATAATTCTAAGTAGGTACATAGTATTTTCTTAGATTTTGCGCGAACATTGATTAATGAATTAAACAAATTTTATGCGGCTTACTATCGCGTTTATTTTGGTTTTAATTTTACAAATTTTTATTATTCCGACGTTTCGAAAGCTTTGTAGCCATCGTGGTCACGGAGAGACTAAGGTGTTGGTCTATCTAAACCTAATCTCTACCATAAAATCTAAACCAAAATAAACGCGATAGTAAGCCGCATAAAATTTGTTTAATTCATCAATAATTCTAAGTCAATTTGTCATACATAATTAATCAAATCAAATCAAAATTGTCACACCTTCCCCCACAGGGATAGACAGAGACAATGGAGCACCACTTGCCACGATCCTGACACAACTCTCTCGCTTCCCTCACATCCACAATTTTTTTCATACATGATTCATATGTATGGTTATGCCTTTGAATGGCAACTATACCTCTTGTTCCTCTTGTTTACCATTAGGTTTATGTGGCGCCTTAATAAAAAATGTAAATATCTAGAATATGATAATATCCTTATGGTTAAACATAGAAAATATTACCAAAATAAAAAATATGCTTTCTTATTTACCATGTATGCAGGTACATTTTCTAAGAATGCTTCCAGTTCTGAATTAGAGGAATGTCTACCAACTAATCTTGCGCCTTCCCCATTTAAAACTAACGCTGCTAACATTTCCATATTTACTGAATTTATTAATTCCGTCACTTCTGGATCTATCTCATTATCCTGTTGAATTGATATTAATATACTTGTTAAAGCATTACATTTGTCCTGAATAAGTTATTGAATATTGAATAGCTCTATTGAAAGATGTGGTTGCTTGAGTTTCTTCTCTGTATTAAGTGATATCGCGAACTATTCGTCTAAACTAAAAAGCGGGCAAATAAACACATGACATATGTCACGACGTGTTTGTGAGTCATACACAGTGCGATAACAATGCTTCTAGTCTAAGGACAATACAAACTACTTAATTTACCTTTAAAATTTACCTTTATAGATCAAAGTTTCATGCTTCAGATGTTTTAATAATACTTACAACAATGAGTACGTCGCCATGGATCGGTTCATCTTTTTGTGATATACTTGCATCTTCAGTATCAATATCCATATCGCCATTAATCACCCCTTCAATAAGACTATCTTGTGTTCTTCGGCCGTTCGACTGGTTTCCTTAATTAGCAAAATAACCAAAAATGTTGAGCTTGTTTAGGGACCCTTTATTTGCTACTAAAATATATATTTAAGTTTGTATGATTTGATGAACAGTGCCAGAGGATATGCCTGCGTTACCTCTCTTAGCACCGGGCGAATCAGTGACTTCTGCAGTATTTGCTATGTTAAATTCACTATATTCAGATTGTGGTTCTCCCTGTACTTGTACATCATCATCATCTTCGTCGCCACTATTTTTGTGATTACCTTCACTAAGAGCATCTGTTGGTTCCGCTCCTTCTGCGTGTTGATTTGTATCTGATGACTTTTCGTCAGCTTTAACGATTTCATTGTCGTTTCCTTCATTTTGTTCCTCTGACTTTTCATTTGGTTTTACATCTGAGTTTTCTTCAGTACACTCATCTTTCTTGTCATTATCTTTGGTTTCATTTTCATTATCATCATTTATTTTCGTTCCCGCCTCATTATCTTTAGATGGCTCTTCCTGTTTTTTTTCTCCCTCACTCTCTTCTTTGTTTTCATTAGCTAGGGCAGATTTGTCCTCCTTTGGTTCAACGTCTCTATTTTCATCACTGACCTTACTTTCGTCTTCTTCCTTAGGTACTTCTTTTTTATTATCTTCAGCATTTTCGTCTTTATTTGTATCTGATGCGGGTGAATCCTCATTCAACTGATCCTTATTCAATGGCTCCTCAGAATTTTTATCCTCATTTTCAATTTCAATATCGGTTTTCTCCTCTACTTTTAAGTTATCATTATCAATTTTACTTTCAGTAGGGTCTTTTTCTGTCGCCTCTTCTGTAATTTCTGGTTCTTCTTCAATCTTTTCGGATTCTTTCTGTTCTTCGACATCTTCAGATTCCTAAAAGAAATAATGCATAAATTCATGCAATTTGATGCAATTACTACTAAAAGCAAAGCAAATTAATTATAACGGCATTCCAAAATAATGATAAAGAGTCATGCTGATCTCACCTTGCTATCTGTAACTTTGTCGTTTTCGTCAGTTTTTGTTGATTTACTACTTTCGTCTAGTTCTGGTAAATCCTTTATAAGTTCCTGTGTACTGCTTGTTTTCATTGTATTATTGAAATTCTCTGTGATTTCTGTCCCAGTATTTGACGATATATTTTCTGTCGACTGCTTAAAACCTTTCCTTCTGGACTTTTTATTTAATTCGACTATAACCTCAGTGTCTAGAAGTTTCCAATCCCAATTTGAGGGATATGCACTGGAGGGTGTTCTCGGAGCCTCGGGTATAACTTTTAATAAATTTTTGTCAATCTCTTGAGATCTATTAATGTAGTAGCCAGGAGTTTTGTTTTTCTAAAAGGTAATTAATTAAGCAATTTTATGAAAATTTGCTAAAATCTACTGAAGCTTTTATGTTAAAATTAAAAAAAATATCACTTAGGAATTTCTAAACTCAAGGTCACTGTTCTTTGGTTAATATTATATCTTTCAGATACTCCTTAATGTTTACTCACGTTATCCATGACACTCTCATCAGCTCCAAGACCAACTAAAGTGTTATAAGTGTGCTGATCATCCTTGACAGCCGCAGCATAGTGAAGTGGTGTTCGACCTTCATTGTCCAGATCATTCACACCTTGGGGATATCTCTCACAAATGTAACGTAAAATCCCACCATGGCCTAAACCAGCTGCCTGGAATTATGAAAACAATTGTAAAGATCCATCGTAAAATGAAATTATTTAAATTTAATAATTTATTTTAATTTTAATTATAAACGCAAATAAATAAAAGTAGTGTATAAACTATTATAGTAATGAAAATTGAATCGGAACCGTTGTCACTAAACCCTTATTATGTAACCACTATATTAAAAAAAAAATAACTATAAATAAAAAATATCATCTAAAGACGTCCCATCAGATATAGTCTGATGGGAGGACAGGTAACATTTTTCCTTTGCATAGCAAGGCTAATACGTTGGCAGGAATAATTGCCACCCTTCCTATCTCTAAACTTCTTCTTCAGCCGCTTGGCATCCTTATTTTTTAGTTGCAACAAGTAAGTAGATCAAAGTTTATTAATGAAATAAACAAATTTTATGCGGCTTACTATCGCGTTTATTTTTGGTTATTGTTTTTACATTTATTTATTATTCAGACGTTTCGAAAGCTTTGCACGCTTTGCAAGCTGGTCACGAAGAGACTCCGTGATTAATCAATGTTCGCACAAAATCTATAAAAATACTAAATAGTTTATTAATTTACAATGACTTTTGCAGCTTTCTGTCGCATTACTTTCGCAAAGCTTTTGAAACGTCGGTCGTCGGATTAAAAAAAACGCCTTAGTAAGTGACATAAAGCTTACCTTATGAAAGACAGTCATGTTATTAGTATCACGGCTGGAGAGTATGACAGCTGGTATTGGGTCGCCGGAATGCTTCATCACATTCTCCAGATCATTCTTTACCACAGCTGTGTGTAGCTCACGGATGGAGTTCTGAAATAATTTTCAATTCACATTATTATAAAAGAGATATATAAAATTATTTATTGTATAAAATTATTCAAGACGAAATTGAGTCTTTCTCCGCTTTGTCTGCAAATCGAATTTTGGCTTATTAAAAGGCAGCCAATAGACTGGATTCCATTTCAGATTACCAGGATGGACATTGCTGGAAATCGAAGATATCCTCAAGAAAGCTGGATTGCCTAGTGTCCATAACCGTATAACTTGTATGAAAAGAATTGTAAAAGTTAGGGAAGCGAGGAAATTGTGTCAGATTTGTAGCAAGTGGCGCTCAATTGTCAATCCCTCTGGGAAAAAGGCGTGACAATTTGATTGGTTAATTTATTCTCTCAGTTTTGCAATGCATTATATTATTCCTATTAATAACGGATTTAATATATATTTCTATATATTTTCTTTGCAGTTGCAGTTATGCGCCAAGTACGAAATAATTACTTTATAGTTAGAAATAGTATATGGTAAAAAAACCGTGCTTCCCCAAGAAGCCGGAATGTAGTTTACAAAAGTTTAAGTTGTGACTGATCTGGAAACCGTATGCCGGCTAGATTTTCGGTATGATACTGGACATACCTTCTGGCCAGTCAAGATACAGAGTTATGGCCAAAAAACGTGATGTTCTAGTTTCGCCCATTACTACAACGTTTATGTGAAATCTTTTCAGGATCTCGCTGCCACGGTGAGGAGGGTGCAGGGTGCTGCGGGTGTCGTCGAGGTGGGGGGCTAAGACCAGCTAAAGACGGCGGTCGCCGAGAGCCAGCGCGCCCTCTCGACAATTGGAGAATGCGCTGCTGTGGTGGAGGAGGTGCGCTGTCTCAAGAGCGCACTAGCAGCAGAGCGCCATACCCCCCCGACCGTGAAGTCATACGCGCAGTGTCCTGCAACTTCCCCACCGTGCCCACCGCATACCCTTGTCCCACGACACTCCATCGTGGTGGCAACCCATTCTACCGAAATGTGTAACGTGCCTAAAGTTATTAAATAAATAAATATACGAGTATTAATGAAACAAATTAAAATGGGTAAAACTCTTACCATGATATAAGGTACGGCTTCAAAGAATTTCTTAACGATGGGCTGATTGGAGACCTCGCTAAGTAGGCGTGCACCATGCCCATCCCAGACAACCCGCTGGAGCCGAGCCATGTCGCAATCATGACACCATATCCTGATGTTAGAGCGTTTGATCACCGCCCCTAAATCAATCAATCATTGTTATTATTATTATTGTGACTCGACATATGACAGCACCCCGCTTGATGTTAAGCTGAAGTGTGGTCCATGAATGAATGTCACTGCTACTACAATTCAATAACTGTAAGTAGCAATCACACCCACTATGCCAGCCTAGATTGAACTGGCAACTTACAAGCTGATCCCGAAACGTGACCAATTCACTTCACGGTCTGCGTACTTGTAAGTGGTGGTACTTCCCCTGGGTAGACTGGGTACCACTGCCTACCACTCTTTGATAACCAGACCCGAAGCAAATATCCATCTCTTTTTTTATTAACAAATATTTGCAATATTTAATATAATTATTAATTATTAAATTTAATATAATTATTAAATATTACAAATAAAAGTTATGAAACAAATATTTGCTCCGACCGGGAATCGAACCCGGGACTTTACGCGCAACAAACCAACCGCTAAACCGTTCGTCCACGCCTATCGTCGATTAGTTTCTGAATTATGAATGGCGCAAAGCAGAGCTACAACGGCTTTTATTATTATGGCTTATTTATTATTAATATTTATTATGTGACAGCATTATGAGCTAGAGTGCGGTCCATTATCGATGCGACTGCTACTACAGTAAAATAGAAGCAAGTCCCATCCACTATGCCTGACCATGAATCAGGTCACGGTTTATATACTTGAAAATAGTATTCCTCCCCCTGTTTGGTGGACAGCGGAAAAGACCACCAACTGTTTTCCTACCATTCCTAAACTTTTAGACCCGAGGCAGATCTTGGCCTCATTATTTTTATTAATTGCCCGACTATTACACCACGGTCGACTTAATTTTGTGGCATGTTTCATCTTTATATCATAGGCATATTTTAAAGGACATCATTCATTTTGTATGGGGACTTGGGCCTATTTGTATTAACAGTTGCATATACATTTTAAAATAGTTTGATGTACGAAGATTACAATATAATTGGAAAATATCCTTTATTTTGCATAGTTAAGGTGTGCAAAATGATCAATCTATAATTATGACAGTTTAAAGAAGAACTGTTAATATATCGTGTCTTCGTGAATCCATATTTTATTTCCCAATAACCTAATTGCACAGCAATTAAAATAAAAATTGTTAGATACTAGTTTTATTAACACAAGTATCGAAACTACAATTTATATATTTTTTCATCATTGGACATTACACAAGTAGTGCATGAAAGTTCAAAATGAATGATGTCCTTTATATATATAATATTTATAATTCAAATTATAGTTATTTAATAATTATAATATAATAAATAAATAAAATAAAAACATTTAGAGACGTCCCATCAGAGATAGTCCCAAGAAGACTGGCAACATTTCCCCTTTGTATAGCGAAGCTATCTTCTATCTACGTTGGCAGAAATAATTGCCAGCCCTCCTGTCTCCAGACTTCTCCGTCAGACGCCTGGACATCTCCTTGGCCAGGCGCTTAGCTAAAGGTCCCGAAGGACAAATCGTTCATATTCTTGTTTTAATGAAGTTAAATACTAAGCCACAGAACAAAGAACAAAATTAAAGGCCATGGTCGTCCTATAATAAAATATAATAGCACCAATAAACGTGTCTGGGATAATCAGACCAATTGAACTTTACGTGTTAAAGAAAATGAATATATAAAAGTTTAAGTCGTTACGTAAATTGTTCTATGGGGGATGATTCACCACCTTTCAGGACATCGATTTTCAACGAATAGGGTGTCGATATAATCGAATAGCTATTGCCCTCAATACTGGTGTCCCAATAAAATCTGACACGTGTATTTTTATAATTGAAAGCATTTTACCAGATTTTTATCTTCATAAATGTTTTTATGTAATTTTAAACCATTTGTCACAAGGAAAGCTTTTACTGTGCAATACAAGCTTTTACGTTGAAATTAGCTTCCTAATGTCGCATTATCAATTAACCAGTAAATCAAAATTATTATGGCCTACCCACAGGGATAGGCAGTGACAACAGTCCTTTTCACGCTTTTCTGTGATTCTGACACAAACGAATACTCGGTTTCTTAATAACCAAAATTCTCAATCTATTGATCCACAAATAATCGTTTGGGTCGTCATTGTTTTATCTGTTTTTATTGTGTTTCGGCATATTGTGTCGTCGTCATCCAAGAGTGACTCCTCCTCTTACTTGTCATCAGGCGAGTCGAGGTCAGATGTCGTGTCACAATAAAATAATACGAGTATAACAGTACCCCGCCTGATAAGTTTCTGGAGTGTGGTTTATGAATGGAGATGACTGCTACTACAGTTACATTATATTTGATTATTTCATATATTTTGTTTATCTCCTTTTATCTCCTTCTAAACGCTTTTCCACAGCATTAAATAATTCAACTTTTATACTTCTTTTGTCATACTCAGCATTTACTATCATACGCAATACGTTAATGAAGAAGGAAGAACGGCCGGCGTAGTTGGAACCGACAACTTTCAAGCTAATCACAAAAAACCACTAAGTCACTCCACGGTCTGTACACTTGAAAGTGGTGTTACTACCCCAGATCCGCAGACTGGGCTTATGCCACAAACTGTCTTCCTACAACTCTTAAACCTCCAGACCAAGTAACAGTCTCATTTTTTATAAACGAATATTTGCAATATTTTATCTAATTAATGAACATTGCAAATAAATTCTATCAAATAAAGGACATCATTAATTTTGCATGGGGGCTTGGGCTTTATTGTATTAACAGTTGCATATACATTTTAAAATAGTTTAATGGACCAAGATTACAATGTAATTGTAAAATATCTTTTATTTATTTATTTTAGGGAAACTTTTTTATAGCTTATTGGGCATTAGCCTAATATTAGGTTTATTAGGAAAAGTTTAGATGTGCAAAATAACTATAATTAAACTATAATTATGACAGTTCAAAGCTATGGCGTGTCTTGTCTCCTTGATTGAAGGACGATACAAAATCCATATCTTATTTTCCAAATAACTCAATTGCACAGCAATTAAAAGCAAAACTGTTATTAATTTTATCAATACAAGTATCTAAACTACCATTGATATATTTTTTCATCATTGGACATTACAAAAGTAGTACAAAGAAGCCCAAAATGAATGATGTCCTTTCTTCGACCGAAACCGAATTCGAGACTTACGCATTGTTTTTATTCGCCGAATATTTATTACTCATGTCTCATAGTAATAATTCAACCTATAAACGTAATTAATTAAATTAATGAATGAATTACAACAATATGACAATTGATTGAAATGATTCGTTTGCAGGTAATTCTTGAAAGTTGATATTAATGAAAGCAACTCCTTTAAGTGTCAAGGGCGGTCGTTATTTATTCAGAGGGGCCGTGGGCACAGACAGACAAACATTATTGTTTGACATAGAGGCTTCAAAACGATCGATGAAACACGTGCCCTTAATGGACATATCTATTATATATACATATGTATGTATGTGTACAAAAATATACGAGCTTATAAATTCTTATCATTATATCAAACATCGACTATAGGCGACTGTGGTATAGTGGCAGTGCAACGGTTACGCAAACCGAGAGCACAGGTTCAAAACCACTCACCGGTACCAAAGTATCTTTGATATATGTAATTTGGTTGTCCTGATTCTATAATCCAAGCACTTTATTAGCTTAGTATAGAAAATTATAATAAAATTTAGAACTTTACTAAATTACCTTGTAATTGATTTTACGCGAACATTGTTTAGCAAAATAATATTATTTAATTCAATAGTGGTAGACAGACCGCTGGTGGTCTGCCAATCCGGGGTACCTACAACCACTTTGAAGTGTAAGATCGTGAAGTGACTTAGTTGCGTTTCGAGATTAGCTTAAAAGTATCCGGTCCCAACTAGACCGGTATCTGTTACTTTCATTTATGTTTTTTTTTATTGTGACAAAAACTGTAGTTTTTTATTGTGTGTAACTGTAGTTGCAGTTGCCGTCATTCCAGCTACAATAAAATAAAAATTGCTGCGAATATTTTGAATTAAGCGAATTAAGAATGATTGAGACGCTATATTTGATATCGAAAAAGGCGAGACAATTTGATTGATTGATTTGCATAATAGTAAGCAAGAGAAAGGCCAAGAGCACCGATGACTGTAAAAACAATTCAATTTACGGTTGCCCCAGTCGTCGTCACTATGTCGGCCAAATGTGCTGTTAAAAGCTTCGCTTGAAGGAACCATTATTCTTTTCAGAGTATCATGCTTTTCTAAGATCCTTCTTAGGTACAACCTTCAACCATCTATTGTATTAATTTTTGTAGTCATTAATTACAACATCGGAACATGTCTCGAATAATGGGTTACTGTTACTTTGAAATCATTTTTAACAATTACGGTCTTACTGCAAAAAAATAACTAAAACATTGTTTAAATATTTGTATACGGGTACAGTCAAAGGTCATTTTGTAGTTTAGTACTAAATTGACTTAAAATATGGTTAATGACTGTCTAAAGTGTGTTTAATTTATTTGTGGTAACACGGATAGCTATAGCAACATGATATACATATATATATATGTATATATATGATCTTTTAAAACATGTAGACAACTTAATAAAAAATAGTTTAGAATCAATTCTTAATATGCAGCTGAACGAGCAATCTTGGACCCAAGCATCCCTACCCATCCGTTATGGTGGTTTAGGGATTCGCAAAATTTCCAGTGTAGCTTTACCTGCCTTTCTATCTTCTGTCCATAGTTCAGCAAATCTCATAGGTAAAATTTTAAGGGCAACCCCTTCAAACTTTGAGATTGCTGCCTTGGAAGAAGCTAGAAACGCTTTCTTAATTGCATGCCCAGGTCAAAATTTTTCAATTTCTCCAAATTCACAGAGGAGCTGGGACGACATAAACTGTAAATTGACTTATGACAATCTATTGAGCAGTAGTACAGGTTCGGCGCGTGCTAGGCTTTTGGCCGTGGGTACGCATGAGGCCGGCTACTGGCTTCACGCGTACCCTTCGTTAAATACAGGAACATTTCTTGAGCCTGACACGCTCCGAATCGCAACCTGTCTACGGCTTGGGGTTCCGGTCTGCGCTCCTCATAAATGTCCCTGTGGCAGTGATGTCGACAAGCTAGGACATCACGGACTGTCATGCCAAAAAAGTGCAGGCCGCTTCTCGAGACATGCCGCACTTAACGATATCATACGCCGGTCTCTTGCCTCCGTCAACGTGCCAAGTCTACTTGAGCCGACTGGTATTGCAAGAGATGATGGTAAGAGACCGGATGGTATGAGTTTGATTCCATGGAAGATGGGCCGGGTGCTGGTATGGGATGCAACCTGTTCAGACACGCTGGCACCTTCCCATCTACATGGAACCAACAGCAGAGCTGGTGCGGCTTGTGAAGCGGCTGAAAAAGCTAAAGCGTGCAAATATAGGGGTCTAGGCTCCGAGTATGATTTTGTCCCATTCGGTGTCGAGACCCTTGGTCCGTGGGGTCCTAGCGCTTTAAGGCTTTTTAAGGAAATATCAAAAAGGTTAGTCGACATCACAGGAGACCGAAGAGTTGGCAGCTACCTCGGACAAAGAATTAGTCTAGCTATTCAAAGGGGGAACGCTGCCAGTATCTTCGGAACCTTGCCTAAAGGGACTCCTTTTAATAATGTATTTTAGTTAATTTTCTTTTTTTTTTTTTTTATATATATATATATATATTATTGATCGTAATGTTACATATACATTATATAGCATATATACATGCGGATAACATATGGGGGAAATCGATAAAAATATATACGTTTCACATCAAAGTTATACATATTATACATACTTGTACATCGAATTTGATCGAATAATAGGATAGAGATATAACTAAACTAATAGCGTAATAAATAAGTTATTATTTATTACTAAGCTACTAAACGTGTTTCTATCATAGAAACTGGGTAACTAAAGTACATATATCAAAGATACATTAATGTCGGACAGTTTTGAACCGAGAGTTCTTGGTAATTTTCTCGCTATATTTCAACATCTCTAACCAAACTACCACAACGTATCTTTCATAATCTTTGATACTATAAATTCTTTAGAGCATTAACTGTTTGACTACAAAAATATAATTCTTTATTGAAAAACAGATAAAATTAAAAGTATATTTACTATAATTAAACTATTATATAAATAAATAAAACTTGAGAGGTGTCAAAGGACTGTACCTACCAGGTACTGTACCTACTAGGTACGTGTCATTTCGCTGTCGTCTATTAAGAGAATTGAGGCCCAGACCGCATTTCTAAAGCATTAATCCTGTTTTCATGCTTCTTCTATCATACTCAGCAATAATGTAGAAACAAGCACGCTACTATATAAATGAACTTTTTTTTATTGTGACTCGACATATGACAGCACCCCGCTTGATTTTAAGCTGGAGTGTGGTCCATGAATGGATGCCACTGTTACTCCAATTCAATAACTGTGAGTAGCAATCACATCCACTATGCCGGCCTATTTGAAACCGGCAACTTACAAACTGAACCCATAACGCGACCAAATAAATTCACGGTCTGTATACTTGTAAGTGTTGGTACTACTCCGGATCGACAGACTGGGTACCACTGCCTACCACTCTTTGATAACCAGACCCGAAGCAAATATTCACATTTCTTTTTTATTAACAAATATTTGCAATATTTAATATAATTATTAAATATGAGCTATGATTATAAATACAAGCTATGAAACAAATATTTGCTCCGACCGGGGATCAAACCCGGGACTTTACGCGCAACAAACCAATCGCTAACCGTTCGTCCATGCCTGTCGTCAAATTGATTTGATCAACGAAAACTTTGCTGCTTTATAGAACAAAGAAAAGTGTAGTTAATTAAAATTACCGACATAAATAACTAAAATTAAATTATGCGAAAAGCTTCCATTAATATCGCGCAACTGTTAAATTCTTATCAAACAGTTACAAGAGGGGAGCAACAAGTTCGCGTGTTAACTTCCAAGTCGCAGGATTTTTTATTAACATAATAGGAACTCTAATATAGGCGTCGAAACAAAGCGCACACTTGAGGTAATGGATCATACACAAAACTCGATTTTACTAGATTTTGGCCGGCATAGTGACGGCGACTGAAGAAGCCGTGAACTAACTCAGTTGTTTCAGTCGTCGTCACTCTAGGATCTCCTGTGTCAAAATAAAATAAAATTGCCCAGGATAGTGACGTTAACTGAAGCAACCTAAAACTAAATCCTGTTTTGTCAGAGTGGTAGGCAGTGGTGCCTAGTCTGCCGATCCGGAGTAATACCACCACTTATAAGTATACAGACCATGAAGAGATTTAGTCGCGTTTCGGGATCAGCTTGTAAGTTGCCGGTCCCACTAGGCCTGCGTAAACTGTATTTAACTGTAGCAGCAATCACATCTATGCATGGACCGCACTCCACATCTTAATATCAGTCGCGGTGCTTATATGTCAAGCCTCAACAAAAAAATGTCTTTGGTCTGTTCACTTTCCGTTGCTTTTCCCAAAGGCAAGTCAAGGTCTGATATCAAATCTCTATGAAAAATGGTTATTCGGCTGGATTAAGGTTCAAAATTATTTATTTACTAAATTGTGCGTTATTAAGAAATCTTTAAGCTACGATTTTCCATCACCAAAACTACCCGTTGATGAACATATTAATTGAATTCCCAGGTAATGTTTTTTCTTAAGACGCAAGATTATAAGCAAGAGGGGGTGACTGACAAAACCGTTTCGTTTAGCGGCTGCCTCAGTCGCTGTCATGATGGCCCAAATGGATTTAAATATTTAACTTCAATGTTGGAATAAAACCCAAATTATGCTATTATGATCTTCTTACAATAAGCTCACGACACAAGATTCTTTCACGTGATTATTTACTAAAGGACCTTTTACTATTTGTAGGCACGTCATTTCCTCTTTAAACATAATGATAAAAATATTAAATATTTTATTTTTGGCATCTAGGCCGGCATAGTGGATGTGATTGCTACTCACAGTAATTGAATTGTAGTAGCAGTGACATTCATTCATGGACCACACTTTGGCTCAACATCAAGCGGGGTGCTGTCATAAGTCGTGTCACAATAAAAAAAATAAAAAATCTTCAATTGTGATATTATGATAGCACCCTGATGTAAGCCGAAGTGCGGTCCATAAATGAAGGCGACTGCTACTACAGTAAAATAACTTTAAGTTGCATCCATTGTGCAGACCTAGTTGAAACCGTATATAAAAAATATGTTTCAAAGCGTAGTAGTTTATTAAGGAACAGGTAAAATTAAAAGTTTATTATTAAAATTAAACTATAAATAAATATATCATCTAATGATGTCGCATCAGAGATAGTCCCAAGAAGACTAGCAATATTTCTCCTTTGTATAGCAAGGAAAATAATAGCCAGCCTTCCTGTCTCCAGACTTTTCCGTCAGCCGCTTGGACAACTCCTTGGCCAGGCGCTTAGCTGAAGGTCCCCATGCCGTCGGGTCTCTTGCCGTCGCTCCGTGCAATAGCACAGGGTTCAATAATTGCGGGCACTCTAACAGTGACAAGATCCTTTCGTATGATATCATTGAGTGCCGCGTGACGGGGAATGCGCACTTCTGGCACAAGAAAGCCCAAGGTGTCCAAGATTATCCAATTATCCACAGGTTAAGTGTGATATTTGCAATGCCCCGCTTATATTTAATAATGTATTCTTAATAAACAAACAACATTTCATAAATAATCTATGTTAGATCGAAGTTAAGTGTTTTTAGACAATTACGGCCTTACTACAGCAAGTATTTAAAACAGAGTAAGGTACTATTAAATTGACTAATAAATTGACTTAAAACACGTTTAATGCTTGTCTAAAGCGTGTTTAATTTTTTGTGGTAGTCTTTTATTATAGAAAAATTATAATGTGACAATTCATCATCATCTTCAAATTAATTTCTACAGAGAAATACAGATACTACAGTGCGACACGTTATTTTTTTAAATAGGAAAAGTTCCATACTATTTTTTATACATTTTTATACTAAGCTACTAAAGTACTTTATCATAGAAACAGGACAACCAAAGCTCATATGTTGAAGATACATTGGTACAGGTCGATGGTTTTGAACTCGTGCACTTGGCTTGTATCATAGAAACAGGACAACCAAAGCTCATATGTTGAAGATACATTGGTACCGGTGGATGGTTTTGAACCCGTGCACGTGGCTTGTATCATAGAAACAGGACAACCAAAGCTCACATGTCAAAGATACATTGGTACCTTGGCTTGCGTAACCATCACACTGCCACTACACCACGGTCGCCTTAATTCGTAGAAAAACAAACTAATGATCTAAAAACACTTAACTTAATAACCAACCATATTATGATTAAACAAAAACACTGAACGTAATTAATTCATATTAAAATTTATTTAAGTGCTTTTACTTAATAAAACTTTATTATCATATTATGGCGGGGACGCGCGAAATTCCAACATATTTTAGTTAATAAGGAGAGGCTCTATAAAAAGGCTTTTGTATAATAAATATTCATGAGCACGCAATATGGGGCCCTACCTTATGCCAAGCCTTTATCGGCGTGTTGATAATTGCTGTTTGCGCTGAAATCTGGATGGACCCCTTATCAGACTACTGGCTAACTAATGACTACTAGGCCTGATGTAGACTATAAAAATATAAAAAATGACCAAACGTTTTTTACTTTCTTATTTATTATGTAAGAGATTGTTATTTATAGCTTTAGGAACTATTTTTGGATTTAATTGTTTCTTAAAGAAAAGAAATATTGTGAAGAAAGGACATCATTCATTTTGGGCTTCTATGTAATACTTTTGTAATGTCCAATGATAAAAACATATATAAATGGTAGTTTCGATACTTGTGTTGATAAAACTAATAACAATTCTGCTTTAAACTGTCATAATTATAGTTTGATGATTTTGCACACCTAAACTATGCAAAATAAAGGATATATTCCAATTATATTGTAATCATCGTACATCAAACTATTTTAAAATGTATATGAAACTCTTAATACAATTAAGCCGAAGTCCCCATACAAAATGAATGATGTCCTTTCTAGTGAGGCTATTAGCTTGCCAATATTGAGATGGTACATTCTGCTGACTTCGACTTGCCTGATGATAAGCAAAAGAAAGTCCAAGAGCGCTGATGACTGAAAAAACCGTTTCATTTTACGGTCGCCGTCACTATGTCAGCCAATATATCTATTATCCTTGAAGACACCATTTCTTTTTGTTTACTGAGAGTCAACATCTGGTAGAGCAAGTTCAAGAGTTCTAACAAACCGCTAGAACTTATAGTTGCTTCAATTGCCGTCACTATGCCGGCCAAAACCTGTATTATACTTTAAAACTGTTTTTTATTATTGTGAATTGTCACATGACAGCACCCCGCTTGATGTTAAGCTGGAGTGTGGTCTATGAATAGATGTATCTACTTCTACAATTCAATAACTGTGAGTAGCAATCACCTTTACTATCCTAGTTGGAACCGGCAACTTACAAGCTGATCTCGAAACGCGACCAAATCACTTCGCGATCTGTATACTTGTAAGTGGTGGTATCCCGGATCGGCAGACTGGGTACCACTGCCTACCACTCTTTGATAACCATTTATTGGGTACTATATAAATAAATAATACTCGTAAAATAATAAAACTATGAGTTTTAAAAAATATTTTAAATTGTCACGCCTTAATTCACGACTATAGAGCGTCACTTTGAACCATCCTGACACAATTCTCTTTATAAAAGCTCTATGAAAATAATCCGGATACAAAAATGTGATCATTTGTATTATTGCAAGTATGACACATACTTTTGGACATGATCAATATTTCATACACATTAAAATAATTATTTAAATTTTATTATTCACCAATAATTTATAATCAAATGAATATTTAATAATTTAAATATTATTAAAAAAATGGTTTTATTTTTTTAAAATAATGGATTATTATGTATTGGTCACGCAAACCGAGAACCATGGTCTCAAACCATTCGCATTATTTTAATATGTACTTTGGTCGTCCTGTTTCTATGATACAAGCATGTTAAGTACCTTAGTACAGAATTGTAAAAAAATAAAGCTTTAGTAGATTTTTTCTGGACAATATAAATAATAAAAGTTAATCATATAGCAGAACTACGCCGTAGCAGCTAGATACGAAAATGCTACGACTAGATACGTTTTAAATTACATAATTTATGAAAAATATAACAAAATAATTAGAAAAAAAATCATAAAAATATAACAATAAATAATTAAAATACTATTAATTACAATTAAATAGAATTATTAGATTCAATTCCAAATTATTAAATTTATTTTATAAAAATCCCATTCTAGAAAACATAATTCATGAATATAAAAATTATTTGTATAAAGAAACTACGAACCTGGCGGATTATTCCTTGTCTCACGCGCCATATCAGCGGCCACCGGTGCAGGGAGTACGAGGTGAGCCGTCGCCGGTCCGCGGTAATATGCCGGTGTGCGGCCAGCGGCGTCCCTCACACCCCTGGCCGCCCCTGCACCTTCCAGCAAAGCCGCCGCACCGGCCTCGTCCCGACACATCGCTGCGTAGTGTAACGGAGTCCGACCTTCCTGCATATCATGCAATGACAACTTCATGCAATGACATTTTTTTTTATTGTGTCACGACATCTATCCTCGGCCCGCCTGATGATAAGTAAGAGGAGGTCTAAGAGTGACGACGACTGAGAGAACCGAGCTTGTTCACAGCTGCCTCAGTCGACGTCACTATGCCGGCCTAAAGGGCTTCTTCACGCATCGCTTGAAGGATCCAGGGTCATAGGACGGAGAAAACACATGCGCAGGCAAAGCATTCCACTTGTCGATTGTTCTACAAAGAAACGATGCACAGAATTTTTTAGTTCTACTGCCGATTCGGTCGATAGAATGCGGATGCTATTCTCTGACCTGTGCGGGTATTACGAGTGTAAAAAGACGAGGTTAGAACAAGGTTAAAGAGCATTGGCACGAAATTGTCAATTATTTGACACGCTGATTTTTTAATTTAATTTCTATTCGGAGACATCCTCAAGAAAGCTGGGTTGCCTAGTGTCCATAGCCGTAGAGGTTGTTTGAAAAGAATTATTTACTAAGCTACTAAAAATTTACTAAACTACTAAAGTGTTTGTATCCTATAAACAGGACAACCAAAGTACATATATTAAAGATACATTGGTACCAGTGGATGGTTTCGAACTCGTGCTCTCGGTTTGTGTAACCATTGCATTTCCACTTCACAACGGTCGCCTTTAATTAATTTTTGATTGTGGATGTGCCGCGATGATGGTGATGATGATTTCCCCGTAAAAAAAAACAGGGTACATAAAACAAGTTTAAACACAACATTTATTTATAGTCGTCCACTTCGGGACATAGGCCTCCCACGTCGATCTTTATAGTATTCTGGAAGCGGCCTTCTGCCACCTTAAGCCGGTCGTCAGACCTGCTACGGCTGACATTATCATAATGATTTGGAAAATAAACATACTTTTTTGTATTAAACATACAAAATTAGTCTAAAATTATCTTTATCCGTGAATCAATTGATTTTCTATATGTGGACACTGAATTAATTATTTAATGACAATATATTTTCCTACGTAGCTTGTACTTTTCCAGTAAAATTATTAATCTATACAGGCGCTCCATAAACTACTCCTTTGGGTGTATAATAAATCAATGTTTATTATTACAGTATTTTAGTATAACATTTAGTAACAAAGTCACAAAATGTTTTATTTAGCTTGAGAAAAATTGTAATTACTGATAAAATAAATATCAGTAATTACAATTATTTGGAAACAAAAGCTAAATTAAAAATCTAGTTTTTGCGCGAACATTAATTAATGAATTAAACAAATTTTATGCGGCTTACTATCGCGTTTATATTGGTTTTGATTTTACATTTTTTTATTATTCCGACATTTCGCGACAAATATAACAATTCAAGGTCCACGAGCTGAGATGACTTTGGTATTGTAGTCAGTCAATCAGTATTGTAAGTATTGTTATAGTTTGATTATTTCCATATAAGTTTGATTTTCGGTAATGAATATCGGTTATAGTTTGATGATCTGGCATGAACCAGGGGTGCCCCTGTCGATCGCAGGGCCCTGGGCACGTGCCCAGAGTGCCCAATGAAAAAAAGGGGCTAGTTCACATCCACAATTCTTTTCATACAAGCTCTATGGTTATGGGCACTAGGCAACTCAGCCTTATTACGAGTACAATACACATAGAACGCGGGGTCTTGCCTGAAATTCATATATTTGTTCATATGATTGAAATTCCTAAATAAGGGGGCGGCAAATTTTTTTTTGACTGACTTTCACGATACGCCACTGCGCGGGGTGTGGGACATAATCAATCAATCAAATTGTCACGCCCTTTTTTCACAGGGAAAGGCAGAGACAATAGAGCTCCACTTGCGACGTTCCCGACACAGATCCCTCGCTTCCTTCACTGGGTGTGAAGGGAGCGATTTCTTTTCAATCAAGCTCTATGGTTATGGGCACTAGGCAACTTAGCTTAATTACGAGTATAAATGAAATATCACTTACCGAATCTTTTTGATGAACAATAGGCGGGTACATGTGTACAAGCCACTCAGCTATGTCCATAAAGTCGTAATAAATAGCTTTATGTAGCAATCCTACGCCTGCCTCGTCTGTACACATTATATATTTGCGTTTGTTATACTCTGGCTCTAGTAGTTCCTGGAAGTTATTTAAGAATTTATAACACCGAATTCATAATTAAGGTGATCGTGGTGTAGTGGTAGTGGAATAGCCTTGCAAACCAAGAGCCCCTAGTTTAAGTAGTACTTTGGTCATCCTGTTTTTACGATTAAAAAATCCCTTACTCTAAAATGTAGTGTAGTGTAATGAGATTAATAGAAATCAATAAATATTACTTATTTTCTTAGATTTCGCGCGAATTAAACAAATTTTCATGCGGCTTACTAGCGCATTTTATTGTTTCTTTTGATTTTTTTTTATTATTCCGACGTTTTAAGAGCTTTGCAGCCATCGTGTCTCAAAACCAAAATAAAAGCGATAGTAAGCCGCGTGTTTAGTCCATTACTTATTTTCTTCTTTTTTAAATAACCCTGATAACTATTAATCCAGCTACCGGATGAATAATAATCAAATTATTAAAGATTATTTTACTGGATAATAACACTTTAATGACGATTAGCAGTCATAGTGACGGCGACAGAGGCAACCTTCTTAGACCTTTTTTGCTTACCATCTGGCAAGTCGGGGTGAGATGCCTTTGGCCGGCATAGTGACGGCGACTGAGGCAGTCGTGAACTAACTCGGTTTTTCAGTCGTCGTCACTCTTAGACCACCTCTTGCTTATTATCAGGCGATTGAATTTTCTTAATGCTACGACTATCCGAATCGTAAATATCATGCATAATAGCCATTCGTACCTGCAATTCCATCAGAGATCCTCTTTCGACGGCCGTATGAAGACCATTGCACTTCACCATTAGTGCTGGTAGGTGATGGGCCAATGGTATTGCTTCTGCTTCTGCCAGCAATCTTCTCCCTTGGCCTGCAAGAACTGCCCTTTCTAACCGACTTTCCGCACCACCTCTTGCCCACTGACGAAGAAGAGCTCCTGATACGCCACCAACGCCTAAAAAGTTGTATGTCCAATACAATAAGTTTTTTTTACAATTGTATACTAAGCTACTATATCATAGAAACAGGACAACCAATGTAAATATATCAAAGATACATTGGTACCGGCAAGTGGTTTTCAATCCGTGCTCTCGGTTTGCGTAACCATTGCATTGCCACTACACCACGATCGTATGGTCGGTGAATCAATGTAAACTAAAAATACTTTTAATAATAGTAGGATCATATGAGTGTAAGTTTTTTTCATTTTATAGGGGTTCTTTCATATTTCCTTACAAGAAAAATAATACTTGATTGGTTTTTTTTTAAACTTTGGCCGGAATAGGTTTTTACTTTATTTTACACGAATAGAACGATAAAAGTGCATATATCAAAGATACATGGGTACCTGCAAAATTAAACCCGATATTAGTTACGTTATGAATTAAGTTACTTCAATATAACACAGAATCGGTGTATCTATCAAACAGTAGGTTGACAGAACGATTTCTAAAAATAACCCCACGAACCTACGCTAATGCAATCAGCAAGCCACGGGTGCATGTGCAGTAATTCACACCCCTATCTATGATCAGCACTAGTTTTAACGTCAACCTCCTAACATAAAACAAGAAATGTATCACATTTTATTGTTCAGGTAACAAATTTATATTTAACTCGAAGGTGAAACCAAATAGAACTTTAACTTCTTACAACAAAATTGAAATGTAAAGAATTGGATTCTAAAAAAAATCAACGAGCTTTAAACAGACATTAAACATATTCTAAGTCAATTTAGTACCACAAAATGACGTTTCAATGTATACAAATATTTAAACATCGTTTTAAATTCTTTCTGCTGAGAACCTCAAGCTACACAAATACGCTAACCTCGGTACTGGTTACGAATTTGAGCCGTTTGGGGTCGAGACGATGGGCCTTTGGGGACCTTCAGCCAACGAGTTGTCCAAGGGGCTGACGGAGAAGTCTGAAGACAGGAAGGCTGGCAATTATTTCTGCCAACGTATTAGCCTTGCTATATTATATATAAGATGAAATGTTGCCAGTCTCCTTGGGACTATCTTTGATGCAACGTCATTAAATGATATTTTTATTTATAATTTAATTTCAGTTAATATACTTTCAATTTTATCTGTTTTGAAGAGACTACAATAAAAATACATCGTGGTAATTATTTTTAACACTAGTTTAACTATTTGCATAAATAAGAATCACGTGAAATAATGCAATAATGGCGCATATTTAATGGCCACTTCTGCGGGCTCACGTGACCTTTAATATTTTTTGCGATTAGCAATTAAGTCCGCTATAAACTAACCACGTAAGGTCAAGGTACATTTTTATTTTATTTTTGCATTTCTATTAAAGATACATTTGCATTGGTACAGGCAAGTAGTCATGTAACTAACTGAACCCTGTGGTCATTCGTAAACTTTGGCTGACAATGACGGATTAAATGCGAAATCTGATGATACTCAATCAACGGTTAAATTAGCAGCAGCTTTCGACGTTAGCATCAAAACAACATTGGTCCGTTTGCGTCAAATTGACAGGGTAAAAAAGCTTAACAATAGGTGCCCTTAGTGATAAATTATTGATAACCAACTTAATGATAACCTCGACGTACTTGTGCTGCTCAAGAGAAACAGAAATTAAGGAATTTTGAACCTCTTTGTTAACTGAGATGAAAAATAGTTGTCAGCAAGTTGGTTAGATTCTGGTTTAGCACCAATGCCTTTAACGGAAGAGGAGTAATGGTAACTGTTTGGTAGTCTTGTGCACAGTATTTTTTTACCAAATGTGTACTGTGAAGAACTGAACATAATCCAAACACGCACATCTTTAAACTGCTTTTTTCAATCGCTCATCCTCGCTGCTCATGCACGACCCATACTGCACAACAAGCAATAAGAACTGAGGTGCTCTGTATCTGCCGTGCTCAGCCTACAGATTTCTACTTTTTAGCGGGAAAAAACACTGCTGTTCGTTATAAGTAATATCTTTTTTTCCATGTATTATAATATTAAGTTTGTCTTTACAACACAGATAAAGGTTAAATACCTTTCGAGTCTAGAAAGCTTAATTATAGCCTACAAACATTTTAAACTAAGTCAAATATAGGTATAATCTAGTGTCTAAACTATGAACATTATGTAGGTCACATATCAGGTGAACAGCCTTTGGTACATCGAACTATATTAATATTTAATCTGTGTCATGACGGATGAAATTGTTACTAAGTAAGGTAGTGGTCGTTAAGGAATATTTGACCTATGGGTAATCAATAAATCATATAGATATTGACGCGATATTATGCTAGGAAAGTTCAAGTTATTATTCTCTAATTCTCCTTTTTTTTAAATATAAGATAATTTGATAATATTATTGTGGCTTGAGATTTTGTATTATATGAAAGTGAATGTTGGATGCGGCAGAAAAAGCATAAGAGTAGAGTTAGCGCAGTAGAAATATAGTCATTAAGAAGTGCATGTGAAGTGCCGATAGCGGATAGAATGAGGAATGTTACAGTGCTTGATAGATATGGTTTGAAAGAAGATGTAATGATAAGGATTGACAAAGGAATGCTTCGATGATTTGGGAACATGGAAAGAATGAGAGAAAATAGATGAAAGGACATTATAATTCTGATGTGGATAAATTCCTTTTGTCAGTCTACTTTCACTCATCTTTTTCATGTACACAAACCATCGAAGCATATTTTTGATATCTTTTAAATAAATGCAGCATTTAACTTATTGAAATACTCACATACCCTTATTAAAAAAGAATTACGGCTGTATTTGGTTTTAAAAATAGGTAAGTACAACAACGAGCTGAAGTGGCAGTGGGCTGGCCACATCGCCGACAGCCGATGGGGAAGAAAGGTCCTAGAGTGGAGACCACGAACTGGAAGACGCAGCGTAGGTAGGCCTCCCACTAGGTGGACTGACGACATAGTGAGTCACGAATAACCGGTGGATGCAACTGGCATCTTGTCGTTCGAAATGGCGTTCTAAGGGGGAGGCCTATGTTCAGCAACCAGACTGATAATGATGATGATGATGAAGTGCAACAACAATAGATTTAAATCGTAGTAAATAATCAATGCTTTCTTTAATGTAATTTAAAGGTTGTACGTTTTCCTAATAAAATAACATATGGGCTTGATTATCGATAGAGCATGTTTCATATAGGCAACATTTACCCATGGATGTAGTGACGTGTTTAGACTGGACAGTCTAGAAAGTTCTATCACGCGATGAACAAATGAGCTTGATGTCGACGGCTAACTGAATTGTTTACAAGATAAACAACACAAATGCTATTTTCTTCCCTTGAAAGCATGTATGTACCTATTTTAAAAGTAGTTATTATCTGAATATGATTTAAAATTTAGTTTTTATTTACATTTCTACGAGTATACTAAGCTACTAAAGTGCTTGTATCATAGAAACAGGACAACCAAAGTACATATATCAAAGATACATTGGTACCGGTGGGTGGTTTCGAACTCGTGCTCTCGGTTTGTGTAACCATTGCACTGCCACTACACCACTGTCGCCTTAATATCGTTTATAAATTTAAATTCGGGTAAATATAGGTAAGTTTTTTAATAGTAATAATACCTAGCCGAAAATATTGAAGGTGCGTCGTTTCGTTGTAGAACAATTGACAAGTGAAATGATTTACCAGCCCATGAGTTCTTTCCATCCTATAACCTTGGATCCTTTAAGCGATGCGTGAAGAAGCACCTTTGGCATGCATAGTGACAGCTACTGGGGCAACCGTAAAGACTCTGTTTTTACAGTCGTCGGTACTCTTGGACCTCCTCTTGCTTACCATCAGGCGGGTCGAGGTCAGATTTGGTCAGGTCACAATAAAAAAAAATGTTTGTTTTGTTTGCAATATTTGGATGCGATAGGTGGCGCTATTGTAGAGATCTACACGCCTATCGACGATCCTCTTACGACTCCATAAAATGACAGTCTGCCTGTCTGATCGTTTTCTGATCCCTCTACGAAGTGCTGGATACTAACTGACTGCCTATTAACGAATATTTTAAGTTTGGTATAAGTAGTTTTATTGTAATAAGATTTATTATGCTTAATTTTCTGTGTTATGTTTTGACTTATTACATAATATCCTAAAACTGTTTCACCTTCAAGGACAGGCTGAGACAAAGTACCATTCACTCGTCAAGTAAATCACTTCATGAATAAAAATTAAATAAACATACTTCTAGGTGGACTGTAGTGTAGGTAGAGACCATTCTTCTTAACTGCACGTTCTGACAACCATTTCTTAACACTTTCCATAACTTAAGCATTTAAATTCCACATTTATCACATTTATAAAGTTTGTAAATTAACTTTATTATAGGTAAAATGTATTAAAAGAAATATTTATGGCCTACAAAAAATTAACTACATTTTTTCGTCTTTTTATTTAGTCTATATGATTTCTTAAGTATTTCTTTCCATGATGGACTATAAAATTTCAAATTGTATTTTTATACGAGACTATCGACAGCAGCTGTCTGCACAACTAGCAAATGTCTATACTTTCACATAAGAAAATGATTACTTTTAAATGAAAACGAACAACTTTGACAAAAGGTTTATTTAGAGAAGTATGAAATGAGTTTAGCTACGTTTTTGAAGCTTTTGAGGTAGCTGTTTGTTTTAAAAATATTGTATGTAGATGTTAAGGAAGGTAAAGAAAGTGTATTATAGAGTAATCTATAGGTCATGGAAGATGGCGCTCTATTGCCTATCCCACATCCATCACACCTTACCAATTTTACAAAAAAATGATTTTTATAAAAAATCCTGCCAAGAAATTTATCTATTAATTTATCAATAGAACCGATATTTCCACATGGGCCCTACCAACAGGAACGTTAACCACATGCCACGATTCCCAACGGATCGTGGCATGTGGCATACTAAGCTACTTTCTATCAAAAATACATAATATCTCAATCTAAAATTTCACTACTACAACTTAGGACTTAAAGAAGCGACCTAAAGTCTCGCCGCTTTAGGTTTTGTATTTAAATTCAGATTTTTAGATGAGTTTTTTTAAGCTGAAAACTGCGAAACGAAACTTGATAGCGCAGGTGTATCTGATTCAGCAATAAATTGTAGAAAAACTAGAGATAGTTCCACAATAGCAAAGTGACAGTATATTAATGATCTAACACATTGTACTGGTTCGGCGAAACCTTTTACCCATTAAACCTCTATCTTATAGCTTTGTATTCAAAGGTTTCTTTTTAGTATTGAGGCTCGACATTTGACAGTACCTCGCCTGCTGTTAAGGGATCACCTTGTAAGTTTCCGGTACCAACTAGGCCGGCATAGTGGATGCAACTGCTATTGTAGTAGTAGTCGCATCAATTCATTGACCACACTTCAGCTTAACATCAGCCGGGGTGTTGTCATATGTCGAGCTACAAAAAAAATTAATATACTTAAAAGTTAGCTGTGTAGTGTAGTGGCAGTGCAATGGCTACGCAAGTCAAAGAGCACGAGTATAGACCACCCACTGGTACCAATGTATCTGATATATGTATTTGGTTGTCCTGTTTCTATGATACAAGCAATTTAGTATAGAAATGTTAATTAAAAAAAATACACATATAATATTTCGTTTGTACATAAATCAACCTTATTTCTAGGCAGTGATAATTTTTTTGTACATCTGATATTTAGCGCTGGTAGATTTTTAGTCCTGACACAACTAATTTTTTTTTGTGTCAGGTTCGTGTCAAGTGGCGCTCCATTGTCTCTGTCTATCCCTCACGCCTATCGGGAAAAGGCGTGACAATTTGATTGATTGATTGATAGATACAGTACTAGTAGTGTTGTAGGGAAATAGCGACTTAATGTAAATATCATTAATTTCATTTGAATTTAGGTTATTATCCGTTAATTTTACAATGCTTTCCCACTGATTGCGGAGAATTAGGTTATTTTACCTCAATCATTTGATGATTACTAACAAAATAGGTCGTGGCAGAACAATGTAGTTTTTTTAGTGACTCGATATATGACAGCACCTAACTTGATCAAAGATACATTGGTACCGGTGGGTGGTTTTGAACCCGTGCTCTCGGTTTGTGTAACCATTGCACTACCACTACACCATAGTCGCCTTATTATACCGTATATAATCTTCTTAATCTTAAAAAAAAGTTGAAAAATCGAAATATAGAAAAGTTAAATAAAATAGCATGCATTTAATTGACTATTTATTGATTTAGCGTTCTCTAGTGTGAAGCAGCAATACGTCATGCGAGCCCTTGTACATGACAGCTGCACTCGATGCGCTACTTCCCATGCTTGACCTTCGCCATTCAAATAAGTTGGCAATAATTTTAAAAATATAAAAAACTGCACCCCTTGTAAAAGCAAATGCAATAGGATCAGATGTTAATCAATCAGGGCTGATGTCAATCAATCAGGTCAGTTGTCAATCAATAAGGTCTGGTGTCAATCAATCAGGTCTGGTGTCAATCAATCAGGTCAGTTGTCAATCAATCAGGTCTGGTGTCAATCAATCAAGTCTGGTGTCAATCAATCAGGTCTGATGTCAATCAATCAGGTCTGATGTCAATAAATCAGGTCAGTTGTCAATCAATCAGGTCTGGTGTCAATCAATCAGGTCTAATGTCAATCAATGAGGTCTAATATCAATCAATCCGGTCAGTTGTCAATCAATCAGGTCTGATGTCAAATAATGAGGTCTGATGACAATCAATGAGGTCTGATGTCAATCAATGAGGTCTGATGTCAATCAATGAGGACTGATGTCAATCAATGAGGTCTGATGTCAATTAATCAGGTCTGAAGTCAAGCTGTAGGTGACTCCTACTACGCATTTAGATACATCCGGCCTAGTTGAAATTGGTCACTTTTTTTTATACACTTGAAAGTGGTGGTACTACCCCGGATCGGCAGACTGGGCGAATTACCACCAAACAGTCTGCCTACCACTCTTGTTTATTCGGTTTAGGTTAGGGTAGAGTTGAAAGGTAATAACTGTCAATGGTCTGATCTTCGCCTTAGCATATCTGCAAGTAAAAACATGAAATAGTGAGAAAAATAATAAAAAATATCTGTAAATAACACTTACATCCACTATGTCGAGCGAGTTGGAACCGGCAACTTTCAAGCTAATCCTGAAACGCGACTAAGTTACTTCACGATCTGTATAACTAGTAACTGGTGGTACTACCTTGAATCGGCAGACTGGGCACCACCCCCTTTTCGATAACCAGACACCCGGAGCAAACACCGGCTTCTTTTTTTGTTATTAACAAATATTTGCCCCGACCGGGAATCGAACCGGGGCCTTTCCGATAACGGTCTTGCGTCAAAAATGTTTCAATATTAAGATGCGACATCTAACCTTTCCTTGCCTAAGAGTAAGCAAGAGGAGATCCAAGACTGAAAAAAACGACTTAGTTCACGATTGTCTCAGTCGACTTCACTATGCCGACAAAAAAAAATTAAGGCGATCGTGCGGTAGTCAGTGCCAGATTAGCCACGTAGCAAGAGTAGCAAATGCTACGGGCCCCGCGATTTAGGGGCCTCGCGCGTCTGATATTAATAAAAAATATCAATTTAGATAGGAGCGTAAAATATCTTGCATGCGTTAATCGCGAAACGCTTAGGCTATGCTTCACTTCCACTTGAAATTTAAGTCGATATTGAGTGTTATTTCTAAATTTGCCCATATTAAATCCAGAAAATTTTATTTGTAACAGATTTGCTTTATTTAATACTGTAAACTTGAAAACCTAAAGCAAACCAAGGGCCCCTTGGCAGAATTTGCTATATGCCGCGCGCTGGCTTAATCCGGCGCTGGCTGTAGTACTAGTAAAATAGTTACGCAAACCATTGTCTTCGGTTTAAAAGCAGTTGCCGGGACTAATGAATCTTGGATATAATATATACTTTGGTCGTTCAATTTTGCTTTTAGTAGCTTACTATAGAAATGTAAAAAAACGACATTGGTAGCGCCCCGCCTGATGTTAGGCTACAGTTCGATCTATAAATGGATGTCACTGCAACTACAATTTAATAACTGTAAGTAGCAGTCACATCCACTATGCCGGCCTAGTTGGAACCGGCAACTTACAAGCTAATCCCGGAACGCGACTAGGTTACTTCACGGTCTGCATCTGCATACTTGTAAGTGGTGGTACTACACCGGATCGGCAAACTGGGTACCACTGCCTACCACTCTTTGATAACCAGACCCGAAGCAATTATTCGCCTCTTTTTTTATTAACAAATATTTGCAATAAATAATAATGTTATGAAACAAATATTTGCTCCGACCGGGAATCGAACCCGAAACTTAACGCATAACAAAATTCTATTTAAAAAGAAAAAATAATGATAATCAAGCTCCACTTTTGACAATCCTGACACAAATTTTCCTTTACATCCACAATTATCTTTATCTGATTCTCTGTGTACAGACACACTGATTATTCACCTTATTCTTACTATTTTTAGAAAGTGCGTAGAAACTCTTCAAACTCTTTGAATTTATTTGAAGATTTATTCCTCGTTGCTTTCTGAAGAACTTCCCTTTACATTTTTTCTCATGTATTTTTTCACTCGCTTTTTCCTTTCCATTTCCTCTGGATCATCAGCTAAAATAGTTAGGAAAACAGTTAATATGGCAACCGTGGTGTAGTGGTAGAGGAACCGATAGTCGCCGGTTCAAAACCACTTGCGGAAATCATTATATCTTTGATTTATGTATTTTGGTCGTCCTGTTTCTATGATAACTTCACGAGTAATAGCTCAGTATAGCAATGTAAATAAATAAAACTTGTAATAAAAAAAAAACAGAATGTAATTTTATTAAAACCAACACCAACCAAATTGGTGTGTTAGTGGTAATTTGCCCAGTCTGCCGATCCGGGGTAGTACCACCACTTAAAATTGACCTAACAAGGTATAACTTGAAAATTGCCGGTACCAACTAGACCTGCATTCTGAGACTGGTTCTTGCAGTTATTTTGCTGTGGTAGCAGTCACATCATGGGCGTGCGACGTGTGTAAAGTATGTACTCAGACTGAGCCAAAAAATGAATCGTCGATCGCAAGGTGCTATACACTGTCGATTTGTCGATACTCAATTTATCGATACTTAAAATTACAACTTGTAAGAGTGTTGCGATCTTAGATAGAACCTTCAATTAGGTAAATCTTTAACAACATACAGCATCGACCCGTGACATTTCGACCAGTGTACGGCAGTGTTTCCCAAAGGACCCACGCCCCACAAAGGGAAAATTTTATAGTTATGGGGAGCAATTTAAAACTGGACTCGACACGACTTAAACCCTTTCGCCTTAGGTTATTTAAATGCAATGCTTTATATCGGTGACAAATTTAACGAAAAAGGCAAATTCTTAAAAAATGCTGTAATCGTTTATATTTCTTAAGAATGAAGCCACACAGTGCGGCGCGGTCGAGGCGCGGCGCCTGAGCAACGTCGCTGCGGCGTCCTGCATATAAAAACAGTGATATGCCAGACGGTGCGTTCCGGCGCCGTACCGCAGGCACACCGCACTTCAATTGAGCGAGACGCCAGGGGGGAGGATCCATTTTGCACTGGGAGGCTAGGTCCCCGCTCCGCATACCACATGAGTACAGTGATGCGGCAAAATGTTTGCGATGCGGCGCCGCACCGCACCGTGTGGCTTGATTTAAAGGAACAGCACAATTTTTAAAAGTATAGGAGGCATAAACATTTTAGAAATACATGGCGTAAAAAAGGTTGGGAAACACTGGTTTAAAATGACGGATTTATCCGTATGGCCACACCATGATAAGCTAGAATTTCATATGATTGGATCACAGTGTCTTGGCATGGCAGTAACGACTGGGAGTATGTGTTTCGTTAACACTGATGCATACCATAATACTAGTGATTGATTTATTTTTTATCTTATTTTGATTTGCCTAATGGTAAGTAACACGAGGCTTAAGAGCGCCGACAACAAAAAACAATTTATGGTTGCCTTATCTGCATCCTACTATTTGGAAGTAAACTCAACTTTTAGGCTGATCTCGAAACGCGACTTGGTTACTTCGCTATCTTTACATCCCAGGTCAGCAGACTGAGAGAGACGGATGACTGATTGCCATTTTTAACTTCCCAGATGTAGAGCAAATATCTCGTTCAATTTATTTGTAACAGTTTTGCTTTATTTAATACTGTAAACTTGAAAACCTAAAGCAAACCAAGGGCCCCTTGGCAGAATTTGCTAATTGCCGCGCGCTGGCTTAATCCGGCGCTGGCTGTAGTACTAGTAAAATAGTTACGCAAACCATTGTCTTCGGTTTAAAAGCAGTTGCCGGGACTAATGTATCTTGGATATAATATATACTTTGGTCGTTCAATTTTGCTTTTAGTAGCTTACTATAGAAATGTAAAAAAACGACATTCGTAGCGCCCCGCCTGATGTTAGGCTACAGTTCGATCTATAAATGGATGTCACTGCAACTACAATTTAATAACTGTAAGTAGCAGTCACATCCACTATGCCGGCCTAGTTGGAACCGGCAACTTACAAGCTAATCCCGGAACGCGACTAGGTTACTTCAGGTCTGCATCTGCATACTTGTAAGTGGTGGTACTACACCGGATCGGCAAACTGGGTACCACTGGCTACCACTCTTTGATAACCGCACCGCACCGTGTGGCTTGATTTAAAGGAACAGCACAATTTTTAAAAGTATAGGAGGCATAAACATTTTAGAAATACATGGCGTAAAAAAGGTTGGGAAACACTGGTTTAAAATGACGGATTTATCCGTATGGCCACACCATGATAAGCTAGAATTTCATATGATTGGATCACAGTGTCTTGGCATGGCAGTAACGACTGGGAGTATGTGTTTCGTTAACACTGATGCATACCATAATACTAGTGATTGATTTATTTTTTATCTTATTTTGATTTGCCTAATGGTAAGTAACACGAGGCTTAAGAGCGCCGACAACAAAAAACAATTTATGGTTGCCTTATCTGCATCCTACTATTTGGAAGTAAACTCAACTTTTAGGCTGATCTCGAAACGCGACTTGGTTACTTCGCTATCTTTACATCCCAGGTCAGCAGACTGAGAGAGACGGATGACTGATTGCCATTTTTAACTTCCCAGATGTAGAGCAAATATCTCGTTCAATTTTATTAACAAATAATTTAATATTACAAATGCTACGAAATATATTTGCTTTAGTTACCTAACCTAGATAAATATGCCCCTAAAGTATGTTATAATACTTACAATTATTTTCATGACGACTATTGAGTATTTTATTATAGAGTTCGTTGAATTTCTTTTGTCTTCTAACATTTGAAGGTGTACGAACAACTAAAGTTGGTAGTACAATAAAGTGTTCCAAATTTCCTATAGTTTTTGTTTGACTCTTTTTCTTAGATGGATCATTTTTCTTGTGTAAAATTAATCGGGGATTGTTTTGATGAGTTCCTTTACTACCTGCAGATGTACATTTATTAGAAAAATCTCTGGTTGTATGTGGCTCTTCCGAATTAGATAAATCTTCATGTTTATCATTGTTTATACAAGGAGGCCTACGAGTGGATCTATGTATATCGCTACTAGGTCCAGGTAAATTCTCGTCTATTTTTAATCTACGTTTAGTAATTCCCTCTTTCCTTTCTTCCTCGTAGTGAACGGAGCGTTCATGGCTTCTGTGATTTTTTAAGCGAATAGGGAAATTATTGGCATCGAGTAACAAAGGCTTTGTCACATGATCACTTCCAACAATATTTCTACCTTCTTTCTTTTTTTGTGTAGCTACTATTATATCACCAGTTTTGCCGACAATTTTGTTACCAATTTCAAATCGATGATTCAATTTCACCATTCTGCAGTGTTTACGTCTTCTACGCTCTACATGAGCAACACGTTCTCTCAATAGACCATCAATTAAACGCTGTAATTCATATCTTGCATTTCCTCTACGTGTTAGACGGGTGCTTGGCCAGTTCGTCCTACAAACATCCTCCCATATTATATCACTTAATACAGCTTCTCTTGATGGTGTTAGTTTTACGCCATCATCTCTTGGAGCGAATTCTCCCTGCGCCAGATAATGTACGGTATCCATTAATTTATAATCACGAACAGGATTTAATTTGTGACGAACTTTGTGAATTCTCTCGGCCGCTCGTTTGGGTATATCATTTTTCTTTATTGGTACAGTCGATGTTTGTCGGTGACCGCGAGCTGTCATTTCATCATATGTAGTAAAATTCTGTCCATATTTATCAGAAGTATGACTATTTCCTACTGTGGTTCCGGCAGTTGATATTGATGGTGGGTTACGATTAAAGGCAGATTTTTCGGCTACATGACTATATTGATTCACGTAAATTCGTTTTGCTTTGGAGCGGGCATGCTCTGAAGACTTTGATTCATCGTCTGATGAAAGTAACATTTGGTCAGATGAAGAAACAATGTTATTCTCTCGAAAATTTTTATATAGATAACCAATTTGATGGTTCAAACGATTTATTATTTTTGTTTTATTTTTAGTGTCTCTTAATTTTTCGGAGTCTGAGGATTTAGTATCTGTGATAATTAGTGTAGCTTTATTATGTTTACATTTATTTGCTTTTTCATGTGTTTTTCTTGTATTAAAAGTTACGGAAGTAGCTGACACGCATCTTTCTTGGTTATTTTTAGGTTTTGATATAAAACTTTTGTTTTCGTATTTTTGGTCAGAATCTATAAAATTTAACAGATATTGTATTATATTTTTAAACAAAGATGATTCGATAGGTACAAGCAGTTCTTTTACTTACAAGTTGGTATATAATTTTCTCCGATGGCTAAAATCGAAGCAGGATCCTGAAAGATGTGAATTACTTTATATTGTACTTTATAAATGTTATTTGATATAGGTGAGTAATAATATACTTATTACTCACCTGTATAGAAGAATTAGGTTTTCTTTCTGCAACATGTGTTTTACCTTTTGAATGTTTACGTTGCACAGAAACTAAGACACGGTGCGAAAATTTACATAATCCTTTTGGTAATATTTCTAAAACTGCAAAATTAATTTAAACAATATAGCTTCTGAAATTGAAAGCTTCACTCGTTGAAATCTGCAGTGAAATAAGAAACTACATACATAATGGTGTTAGTCAATGACAATTATATTAAAAGAGTTCCCTAATTAGTACTTGCTCATAATTTTACAAAAGTGTAAATTGAATACTTTTAATTCTAAAAGTGAATCGAAAATTTTATTAAATAAAGCTATAATTAAAATTACCTATTGTTTTTTGCTTAGCTTCGTGGTCAGTAATATAATTTATGCTACGTATTACTCTTTCTTCGTTAGGTGGATATATTTTTGATGTAGTACACCTATATTCCATCACATTTTAACCTTTCCTTGATCGGCATACTTATTTCATTTTAAATAACTAAAATTTATCAAATCTCTAAAATTAATTTACAAAATCTTTGGCTGACAGAAGACAAGAAGTTGTCTATCAAAGGTTTTTTTACTTTTTATTGCACGAAATACTTACATCTCTACATCCTACATCTCAATCATTATTATTCTTCTATAGAACACCTAATTGAATATAATTACTTGAATTGCCCGTTGAGAATCGGATATGAGTATTAAATATGGTCGGTCTTTAAGTTCTAATCCAAAAGCGGGTGGGTTTACAATTTTAATATAATACATAGATGAGAATTAGAATCTTTAATAAGTGCATACTTTTACAACTCATAATTGTAAATTTTTCAAGTATTATACTCAACATTGGCAATAAATCAAAAACATATGATAATTTTATTATTTAAAAATAAACTGTCAAACGTCGCAAATAAATTGACAATTTAATTTTATATCCATTTGCTATTGGAATATTTTTAACGATTTTACTTGATTTTCCATGGATAGTTTATTATGTCTGATATAGACATTACAGAAACTGCATCGACAAAAACTTCTGTGTTCTCGAGCGACGTTCTGCAAAAACCATCAGAGCCAAATGAATATTCACAACAAGAACACGTATTAAACACAGCTATTGTATATCGTGGTAAGGTTATTATTATTCATGATAACATACCATCAAAAAAAAATTATCAAATGCCAAATCACGCAAATACTTGTGTGAAATATTATGAAAATAACAAGTTATACCTTCAATCCTGAGGAGACTAAAAGTATGAATCTGGTTACCACTCTACTACGAACAATCTCAAAGTAACAGAACCTCCTATATAGGAGAAATTGTGACAAGTGTCAGTCTATAATCAATCAATCAAAATATCACGCCTTTTTTTCACAGGAATAGGCAGAGCCAAAGGAGCGCCACTAGCCACGATCCTTACACAACTCCCTTGCTTCCTTCACATCCGCAATTCTCTTCATACAGGCTCTATGGTTATGGGCACTACGCAACCTGTCTTTCTTGAGGATGTCTCCGATTTGGTCGAAAAACACCATTTTTTTGCACAACAATTGAGCATAAAAATGGCGTGCCAAAAAATTGATGTCTAGTTTGCTGTTGCGGATCTATTTGAGTGGCAAACATAATCATTATGTAAAAGTAGACCGCATTCGTTAACTTTAGCGACAACCGAAAAATTCCGTTGGGCTCATTAGGACTGTCATTTATATGTTTAAGCTCTGTGTATATGTTTTAATGTTCATCTATATTGTTCACTATAATTACAATATCTTCATTTCAGTTAAAGAGGAAGAAAAACTTTTAAATGTGCCGTCGAATACTATTGAGCAAGTTGCAAGTAAGACTGATTCAGGCAAACTTAAAGAGACAAACCAGAAGGTACTGAATCACTTTTCTTATTTACATGAATGTGTCGGTCAATTATAATAGCTTATTAGATTTCGAGCGTTAAGCGACGGACATCGTTTTCGATCCCCAAATGCAGTTGACCAAGATGGGCACGAGTAGAAATTTTGAATAATGCAATTTATTTTATTGTGACTTGACATCTAACCTAAACCTGCCTGATTGTGAAGCATGATGGAGCTCCAAAAGTGCCGGCGACAGAAAAAAACCTTCTCAATTCACGGCTGCCTCAATGGTGCTTGTTCACGCATCACTTGAAAGATCCAAGGTTAAAGGATGGGGAAAACACATAGGCTTTAATCGTGAACACTGATGATAAATATATTCATCAGTTGACGATTAAAGAAACATAAGGCCACAGTCTCGTGTGGCATTATGCTGCATCGTGTTCGTTGACGACGGGCGTGGACAAACGGTATATCGATTGGTTTGTTGCGCTTTCGATTCCCGGTCGGAGCAAATATTTGTTTTCATAGCGTTGTTTCATTTGTAATATTTAATAATTATATTAAATATTGCAAATTTTTGTTAATAAAAAAAAGAGATGGATATTTGCTTCGGGTCTGGCTATCAAAGAGTGGTAGGCAGTGGTACCGATCCGGGGTAGTACCACCACTTACAAGTATACAGACCGTGAAGTGATTTGGTCACGTTTCGGGATCAGCTTGTAAGTTGCCGGTTCCAACTAGGCCGGCATAGTGCATGTGATTGCTACTCACAGTTATTGAATTGTAGTAGCAGTGACATTCATTCATGGACCACACTTCGGCTTAACATCAAGCGGGGTGCTGTCATATGTCGAGTCACAATATAAAAAAAGTCTTTATTATCATGCTGACCTACAATAGATACATGTATAGATAGACAAATAACGGTGTCCTCGTTTTCTCTAATAAATTTAATTAGTGCGTCTGACAGTACTGTTCTAATCACCTCATAAAATATTGTTATTAACTCGAAAATTCTACATGACCTAAAATCGTAATTTAGTTTATGTCTAAATATGCCTTCATGTCCAGACAGTCACGCAAGTGAAGTAGTGTTTATGTAGAGCCTATGTTATGGCCAGACATTTTAATATAAAATAGAATGATTCATTTTTAATAGCTATTGAACAAAAACCTATAGTGTTTACTTTATCGATTATCTTTGGAATTTACCTATTTAATATGTAAAATAATGGTGGTTCGACTAACTAATGATTTTGTTTATATATTTTGATTGTAGTTTTTTTAAGTATTGACATTCACGGAAACTTTGACACGGAGAACTTTAAGGTCATTCAGGAACATAATAAAGCTACTTTTATTTTCTTAATCAGTCTTTAAATCTTAAAGTTAAAGTTGAAATCCGACATATTAATTACGGTTTAAAAAAGTTCAAACTTTATTTCTTTATGTAAAGATGTACAATAAATGTTGTAAAGATAGGGAATTGAACATTTTTGTTTTATTATCTGTCAATAAAACTCATTAATATTTATTAAATTATGTGTAAAAACCTAAATGAAATTTACAAGTTTATTTTATTGTAATATAATCCTGAGCCATGCAACTTATAAAAGAAGGAACTTGCTAAATCTAGAGACATTGACACAACTCTGTACCTTCCCCCACATCCACAATTCTCTGTAGCATTTTATCTTTTATATCATTAAAAAATTTAACCATGGCTTCAGGTCTGTATAACATTATTAACCTCACATCCAGCAATGGATCGTGGAAAGTGGCGCTCTATTGTCTCTGCCTATCCCTGTAGGAAAAAGGCGTGACAATTCAATTGATTGATTATTTATTAACCTGGTAATGATATTTCCTATGTTATAGACGCCAAAGTCAACAAAGAAATTAAACGACGATGCGTTAAGAATTGATGACGCTGATTCACAAAGTATTGTTGATGAAGACAAGCATTCCATGAGGGTATTTATGATACAATATATATATATATTTTTAATTTTAAACTATAAATAGACCTTACCACAAAAGATATTGGTAAACTGGATCGGGCTTTTTCAGTCGCCGGCGCTCTTGGACCTTTTGTTTTTGGAAATAAATGACTTATTATTATTATAGAAAAAAATTTGAATTTGAATATATTGGGACCTATTACTCTAGTCATTGTGGCGTCTATTTTCGCATATCAATGCCTTATTTAGATCGATTGCATCCCCTGCTGCTGGAATGGTTCTGTGACTTAGAATGCTTTGACTGAGCCAGACTAGCTCGGTCGTTTCTTTTCCAAAATTATTTATTAGTTTAGCAAAAGTTATAACTGCCCATACCTTTCCCATAATTATTTCTGTTTTGTGAAACGCAAATCTTAAAAAACACACTTAATTTTTACTTAGAAACTAATTAAGTTCTCCAAATAATTTCGAAAACCTGGCCATATGAAATAAATCTTTATTCCGATCGGGAATCAAGTCAGGAACTGGTGTACTAACCAATGCGCCACGCCTGTCGCAAAAAGGTCATAGTATGGCAAAAGCCACGGGTAGTATTTTTTTCATTGTGACTCGACATATGACAGAACCCCGTTTGATGTTAAGGTGGAGTGTGGTCCCTGAATAGACGTCACTACTACTACAATTCAATAACTGTAAGTAGCAATCACATCCACTGGTTGGAACCGGCAACTTACATGCTGATCCCGAAACGTGACCAAATCACTTCACGGTCTGTATATTTGTAAGTAGTGGTACTACCCCAGATCGGCAGACTGGGTACCACTGCATACCACTCACTGATAGACGCAGTATGATATAATAAATCTGAAATACTACGAAGTCAATTACTCCGCAGTTATCACGTGGGCGTCATTGTATCGTAATATAATATGACATCATTATTATATTACGATGGGCGTCAGTGTAAGGATCGTAAACTAAACTAGAAGAAGCATATATTATACCCATACATATTGTGATATGTCTTATTGATCTATATCATAAGAATATTTTATTTATGTAATACAATGTATTAGGTATTGTTCCAAAACTTAGTACATTTTGCACACCATACCCGTGATTATCTGTTCCACTATAGTATGGATGCTACACACCGAAAATGCAATTGTAATTGGTCATTCAGTTGCTGGTTGGACACAAACGCGGGAGCACGCTTTTAAAGTATCGGGTCCGCCAAATAACTTTTTTTTTTAAATGCTATAAAAAAAACTACTTAATATTTTTCCAAATTTCTTTTTTTATTTGAAAGTACAATCCTTCCGGGTAATGATGGAAAATAATTTCATTCAATTCAATTCATTCGGGTCCGCCAAATAACTTTTTTTTTTGTAAATGCTATAAAAAAAACTACTGAATATTTTTTCATATAATAGCAAATAAATATTTGCATTCACAAATTTTAATAAAATAATAAAGTGGAGGGGCGCGTCATTTATAATTGGACGAGCTGGTATAGCTTAAAGTTAGGTTGCTTAAAAGAAATAGCTTTGGAATGACAAGGCCGCCAATAGTACTTCGTACTAATTTTTATAGTTAATACATAATGTTCTATTTTGTGCATTAAAGAACTTTGTCTGTTTTGTAAAGCAGTAGATTTTACAATCACACCAGTGCTGGAATTAACCATAGGCAACATGGGCCGCCACCACACCACAAAAAAAATCGTCAAAGGCTCAGTAGAAACTAGTAGATTTTGTTACAAATAGTTATTTAAAAACTTATTATATTATTTTCTGTGAGCGGGAAAAGTTAACATTTAAAAATCTGCCAGATGAAGCAGCACGATATATGAACACTATGAACAAATATGATACGAGTACTTATTATCGATAGGTTTATGAATATGAAAGTCAGACGAAAAATTATTTAGCTTGTAGGTGCCTAAGTTAAATTTTGAATAAATTTTATGTTAACCAACTTATTCAGTTGCTCTCTTCTTTACCTTGACCGTAATAGAAACTTTCAACAATTGACCACGATTTGAGGGCCTCCACCACATGTTCTGCCTATGGGCCTCCCAAGTCTAAATCCGGCGCTGAATCACACTGCAACATAAATAAGTATAAATAATACATTATTAACTTTCAGAGCAATACGGAGAGGAATCAGAGCTCAGTTTCGAAAACCAGTAAAGTGCGCGGCGCAGTACGCAAGTTGTTCTGTTGGGGGGGCAAACGTAGCAAAGATTCGGGAATATAACGTTTTATAAATGCTACTCGTAGATCAATGTTTTACTATTGCTTATTGGTTATTAATAAAATGTAAAAAAATATGAAAATTAGAATTTTATTTTAATACTTTTGAAATGTATGTTGGGCGTTAGTGAATGTTGAGTGTGGCAGAAGAATCATGAGGGTAGAATTGACGCTCTAGAAATGCGGTCGAGTGTATGTGGAGTGACGATAGCGGATAGAATAAGGAATAAATAGCACAGTGCGCAATAGATGTGGTTTAAAGGATGTTGTGACAAGGATTGGCAAAGGAATGCTTCAATGGTTTGGGCACGTGGAAAGGATTAGTGAAAGTAGATTGACAAAAGAAATTTATAAATGGATGGATGGATGTGGATAAATGCGTTAATCGAGGGTGTTCTCCGACCAAATCGGAGACGTCCTCAAAAAAGCGCCACAAGGGAGTTATGTCAGGACCGTGGCAGGTCCTGACATAACTCCCTTGCTTCCTTCACATCCAAAAATGCGTGAAAATTTGATTAATTTTTATATGTAAGTACGAGTATAAAAAATATATTTCCAATGATTCTGCTCCAAGTCTAAAGACGTAAATGTTATTAATTACTTTCATTTTAACTTAGATTTGTGTCTGACCCCAAACTTTAGGAAATAATTAGCACGATTCTCAAATAAGCTGTCTCTTATGTATTAGCTCACTGTTAAATCACCAGCACAAAAAGATTGTAAACTCAACGAAACTGACGCGGAATATTTGGCCCATGGAGATGGGCAACATTTATTTCTTCGTGTAGAATAACCGTAGTACACTCTTTATAATGCTACAATAAAAACATTGTGGTGTTATTTGCATTGTACTAGATATATATATGAATGTGATAACACCCCGCTTGATTTTAGGCTAAAGTGCAGTCCTTGAATAGAGGCAACTGCTACTACAGTTAAATAACTGGAAGTAGCAGTCGCATTCACTATGCCGCGCTAGTTGGAGCCGACAACTTTGAAGCTCAACTAGGAAATTGACAAATCCCTTCAAGGTATTTCAAGGCAGTATGAATCACCTGTCTACCTACCACTATTACATATATAAAAAAATATTAATTATTAAATTGTATATTGAACAACCAAATCTGACCGCGCAACATCAATGGTAATGACAATTAAATTCATTCCCATTTGTCAAAAAGTTACGCGGTTGCTGTTAGTGTGAAATAGTTTCAAGTTTCAATGAGCTTGAACTGTTAATGAAAATAAACATCGGTTTTTAGTGTGTTGCGCGCTCACAATTTTAATTTTAAAGTTCAATAATGGAGATCAACTTTCAAAAGTAATTGTCTGTCATTGAGTGAAGCGGTTGGCCCGCAAACCCTCGCGGTGAACAGGAATTTTATAATGAATTTAAACAGGAAATAAAAAATGAAATAAAAAACTTTTTAAAGTGCTTTGGGACAATTATCTTTATTGACAGGTTTCAAAGTAATTTTAACTGATTTGCGATACGACTACAATTTAGTGCTCAAAGGACCAAACATTTTAATGCCTCGATGCTTTTAATACACGACAGCGAAATGACTTGGTCGCTGCAAAGTCATTTCGAACTAATATTTGGTATTCTCGTAGGTAACCAATCAACGTAGTTACCTATTAATTTGTTTTTCGTTGATTGGCTAGCTACGAAAATGCCAAATATCAGTGCAAATTCGTTGCCAAGTAATTCCGCTGTGTGTATTATGAGAATCGGAGCCCAGGTTCGTATAACGTAACACGCAAGTAACACCATTCGCATAGCGCATGAACAGCGCATGCAACGACAATTACAACCCGTGCGCGGAAGGTGCCAATACGAACACAAAGATATAGTTCCCGGCAGAACGCTGACTTTTAAGCCGCGCAGTATAAGGATCGGCAGATTATAAGAGCTTTGGACGACTGCGGTGGAAACTATTCCGTCTATCTTATACAGTCGTGCGCATAATTAATATTTTAAATTTTATACAAAGCGTAAAACTAAAAGTAGATAGGTAACCAAACAAGTTAGGTAACAAAACAAGCAGCTTCAATGCTAGCGCTCTTTTTTTCTGCCGGGTATATACACGCATGCAGTTACTTAAATAACAAATATCAGTGCGGCACAAATTCACTACTTTTTTGACGCCATAATATATTAGGAGAACCTCCGTGCAGTGCCGGATTTTAGCATAGGCAACATAAGCAGTTGCCTATGGGCCGCCCCACAAGGGGCCGCCACCACGCCACAAATAAAATGCTCAGCAGAAACGAAAAATACTGTATTTTGTTACAAAAAGTTAGACGAAAAACTTTGCGCAGGAAAAGTTAACATTTAAAAACAGTTAACCACAAACGATTTGAGAGCCTCCACCACATGCTCTGCCTATAGGCCGCCAAAGTTTAAATCCGGCGCTGCCTCGATGGCGCCGATTCTCTTAAAACATAACAGCCAAATGACTTGTCCACGAACTTTCACTGTTTTACCAACGTAACTTATAGTAATCAAAATTATACGTAGTCGTTGATTAGTTATTAACGACTACGTATAATTATTATTATTCACTTAATTAGCACAAGAGTTACGTTGATATAGCAGTAGCAATTCGTGTACAAGATTCGCTGCTGTTTATAAGAGAGTCGGGACTCAGACGAAATGCTCTCCCAGCATTAAATTGCGTTATACGTCACACCAATCTGGACCGGGCATAAGCATTTTACAAAAGTCTAATTAATCATTTATTCACACGGTTTAAATTGTTGTTTAATTTGTTCTGCCATACGAATACTTCTGGGTAATCTTGCAGTGCACTGACCGCCTTTAGAGCGTAAAAGGTGAGTCCTATTCGTTGCTCTTACAGCATCATAATCTATACCTCTGGGACTCCATACTAGTTCGGTACTGCCACAGGTACACGTCAGGTCGCGACATACCTTAAAATTAAATAAGTCTTAATGCAAGTATGCCAAAATTAGTATAAAGTACGCCGAAAACCAAAGATTGGTCTGTGGTCTAGCAGTAAGAAATATAATTAAGTATTTAGTGTATATGTTGTCGTGTAATTGTGAATACCGTTAGTTTGTAATCTATCTTGCGAGATTGTAAATTGTCGATAAATTGTGAACTGAACCATACTGATTACAATATAACATATTAATTTTCGATAGTTTATAATCTATCCATATCTAACTATATGTATTAATCCATATCTATATACTCGTATATTATAATCTATCATGGGTAGACTATAAACTATCGTAAATTAATACGTTATTTTGTAAGCAGTATGGTACCGATTACAATTTATCGACAGTTTACAAACTCGCGAGATATAAACTAATGGTATTTACAATTATACGGTGACATCGCGTTAATAAGCAATACAGAATGGAAAAATATATTATGTCAGCTGCGACAAGGGATCGATGTTCAGTCGTCGACGCTCTCAATCTCCCTTTGCTTACTATCAGGTAAAATTATTGTACATCGCTTCTAGCGTAATAATCGTTCGGAGTGAAAAGTTTAGGACCATCTACAAGACCATGTACAAGAAAGAAAAGTAGCAGTCCACTGCGGAGATCGCTAAGGGAGGCCGTGGCCAGGCGCAGTGGACGACCAATGGCTTCCATGTTAATTTTTATTTTGTGTCTCGCTCCACATCTGACAGCACCCCGTCCAATGTTAAGCCGGAGTTTAGTCCATAGATAGAGGTGGCTGTTACTACAGTTCAATAAATGTAACTAGCAATCGCGTCCACTATGCAAGAATGCTGGAACCTAAGTCACTTTACGGTATGTTTACTTGTAAGTGGTGGTACTACCCCATATCGGCAGACTGGGCACCACTGCCTACCACTCTAACAACTAGTCACGGAGCCGCCTCTTTTTTCATTAATAAATATTTAATATGATCATTAAAATATAAGCTATGAAAGAAATCTTTGCTTCAACCGGGAATCGAAGCCGGGACGAACTAGTGTGCTTTTTGTTATAAAATTTATTACAGTTAATATCAACTTACCTGAGTTAAATATTTATCATAACATTCATCGCCACACCTTAGGAAACCGCACGGCGATGGTATGTGGAAGCAGCTGCCAGGGTTGCATGTACAAATGGGGTATGAGTGTGTTTTGCAGACACAGTACACCTGTTAAATATTAGATATTAATAAATTAGTCAGAATTAAAAAAATAACCAAAAGTATTATTTCTTTTCGGAAAAGACAAAAAATACTCGTAATAGAATAAATATGACGACCGTCTGCCCTTGACGTCCCTGGTGGTAAGCAAGGGGATGTTCAAAAATGTCGACGACTAAAAAAACGACTGTCTATTACCGGTTCGGTTAAACGCTAGTATTTTTTTAAATTGTGATCTTGACTTGCCTGTTGGTAAGCGAGGACCTCAAGAGCGCCAAAGATTAAAAAAAACTGTGCCGGCCAAAGATTCTTTTTCACGCATTGCTTAAAGGATCCAAGGTTATAAGATAGGGAGAACACTTAAAAAAATATGATTCGTCTGTGAATATCAATCAAGGAATTGATTGAACTTGTGGATGTGAGTGAGTTGAGTCAGGATCACAGGATCACAGGAAAAAGGTAGAGACAATTTGATTTATTCATTGAACTTACCAAATAAATAGCTCGTTTTATTTCGTTTTGTATCGTTGGTAATGCATTACAAAGGAGACAATGTTCGAACTTTGATAATTCTGGAATGCCTAGGTTCTTTTCTATTCCACTAGGTCCCAAGAATACCTATAAACATAAACAATAGTGGCTTATTTGTACAGTACAGTATGTACAGTCCCTGGCCAAATTATTAGACACACTGCGAATTTTTTATATTATTTGTAATAATTGTATTAATGTGACATTATTTTTATTGTTTAAATAAAATATTTTCAAAATATACCAAGTTTTATTTATGATATCGACTTTTATTATCCTAGTACTCGTAAGTCCCGCGTTTGATTCACGGTCGAAGCACAGATTATAAAAAAATATGCAAATAGGCTCTGGGTGTCTGGGATGGTATGGTATTTATTTATTTATTTCTAAGATTGTTAACAAAGATTACAATAATAAAAACATAATACTAATTGCAAAATACAGATAGAATGGTATGGTATGGGGTATGGTATGGTATGGTATGGGGCTCTGGGATAGTAGGCAGACAGTTAATAGTACAACTTTCTAATATACAGATCGTGGGGTAACTTAGTCGCGTTTTGGGACCAGCTTAAAGTATACATTTTCGAGTATACATATAACTGAGTAGATCAAATCAGTCATCAAAGTTCGAATAAGTTATGCAGTAATTAACAAATTTATTATTGTGACTCGAAATATAACAGCACCCAGCCTGACGTTAAGCTGGAGTGCGGTCCAAGAATGGGGGTAACTGCTACTACAGCTAATAACTTAAAGTACCAGTCACATCCACTCTTTTTATTAACAAATATTTGTAATATTTAATCCAATTATTAAATATTACCAATAAAAGCTATAAAACAAATATTTCCTCCGACCGGTAATCGAACCGAGACCCAAGGCGTAACGAACTGGTGTGTAAAACAATACGCTACGTCTGCCTATTCCAAGAAGGTCCTGACCTTCTCGTTCTTACAGACCTTCAGAAGAGTCCTCACGTTAGCTATGAACTTCTGTCTGGCTATGACCAAGCAGCTACAATACAACCATGAATAAACCTTACCTCAGAGCAAAAGAACTGACAATCAGGCACACAAGTATTCAAATGGTCAACGTAAGCGCACTGTATCACATTCTTTTCACCTCGAAGCCCCTTGACCACGTTCAGAGTAGTCCGTGCTATGGCATAGGCACCAGCGAATGAAGGCGTGGCAGCTGGCTCGTTATAAGCAGACCTCACTGATTCATCTCCAGCCAAAATTGCAGCGGTTAAACATTCGACCTAAAAGAAAAATTCAAAGGTTACTTTTTGTTTATTGTGAATCGACATATAACGACACCCTGTGGGATTGAAAAGGAAGATTTTCCCCCGCATATATTTCGTGTGCGGGCTCCACCACCGGCCTTAACAGTCTTTTTTGTGAGAATAATTGCTGTTATCTATTCGGATATGTCAGCGCGAATGAGTGGTGGACCCCCGTGAAGCGGGTGATCCATGAGAAATAGAACTGACTCCAAAGTTGAGTGAAGCCAGACTATGGAGTCAATGAATGTGAGGTATGCCGGGGGAACTAGTTGGCTAAGAGAGGGAGAGGGAGTGTGGGAAGAGATTTTGGAGTGGGGCAATTTGTAAATAGCCCTGGGTGGTTGTCGCGGTGGTGGTGTGTTTAGGGGCCTTAACATTCTTCTGTCGGTCCGGGTATATGCTACAGCTTTGCCGAATATTGATTGCGAGATATTGGTTGACAGCTTGCCACACCATCTAGCTCTCTGCTTGTACATTCGGGGTGGGTCGGTCCGTGAATAAAGGCGACTGCTACTACTGTTTATTAACTGTAAGTAATATTCACATCCACTATGCCGGCAACTTAGTAGGAACCTGCAACTTACAAGATGATCCTAAAATGCGACTAAATCACTTCACTATCTGTATACTTGTTAGTGGTGGTACTATACGGGTTCGGCAGACTGAGCCCCACTGCCTACCACTCTTAGTAATTCGAATAAAAAAATTAGAAAAAAATTGTTCTTCCTTATCCTATAATAAGGATTCCTTTATCCGTATCCTTTATTACAGTTAATATCAACTTACCTGAGTTAAATAATCCTTGTCCTTATCCTATACCTTGGCTCCTTCAAGCAAAGCGTGAGTAGAGAAATAAGAATAGAGTAGCAGAGAGAGCACATCAAGCGACGTCGAACGGTTAGAAATTGGTTTGTTGCGCGTATAGACCCGGGTTTGATTCCCGGTAGGAGAAAATATTTGTTGTATAGCTTTTATTTGTAATATTTAATAATTATATTAAATATTGCAAATATTTGTTAATAAAAAAAGAGGTGGATATTTGCTTCGGGTCTGGTTATCAAAGAATCGTAGGCAGTGGTACCCAGTCTGCCGATCCTGGGTAGTATCACCACTTACAAGTATACAGACAATGAAGTAATTTGGTCGCGCTTCGGGTTCAGCTTTTAAGTTGCCGGTTCCAATTAGACCGGCATAGTGGATTGATGCTTACAGTTATTGAATTGTAGTAGCAGTGACATCAATTCATGGACCACACTCCAGCTTAACATCAAACGGGGTGCTGTCATATGTCAAGTGACAATACAAAAAAAAACATATGTCGAGCCCTAATAAAAATAAAACTTAATTGACGTTTCAGTATACATACCTGTTCTTGTGTTACTAAACTAATATTCATCGCTCTTGACAAAACAGGGACCATTGTTTTGGGGGTGGCGCCACCAACTACGGCGATTCGTAAATTTTCCGGTGGTACTTTTAGAAAATCTGCCAGAACCGTATTCGCCCGTACGCAGTTTAACTCCACACAGCCAAGCAACTTTTTGGGATCGTAGCAGTTTCGAAGTCGCTGGACTTCCTCTACTATTGGCACCATACTTTCAACTGGTTCTGTTGCAACTATTGTAAAGGCCTAACCGAAATGAAAATATTAATATTAGCCTATTTATTTGTCCCACTGCTGGGCAAAGGCCTCCTTCTCTTTTTTCAATGACTCGCGACATTTAACGATCTTTTGCCAAAAAAAATTTAAAAAAATCCAATGTACCAAAAAGGTATATAAAAAAATACTCAGAAGTAATAATGTTTTGGCCCGCATAGCACGTTTCAAACGCTATTCAAAATCAAATCAAATCATCTATTTACTGTTATGATTATGATAGAGCTTGTATGAAGAGAATTGTGAATGTGAAGGAAGCGAGGGACTTGTGTCAGGATCGTGGCAAGTGGTGCTCCATTGGTCTCTACCTATCCCTGTGGGGAAAAGACGTGACAATTTGATTGATTGATTTATTTATCGTAAATATTCTTTTGTCATTCGCCGGCGATTTTGGACCTCCCCATGCTTACCATCAGACAAGGTACGAAAAAAAATAGAGAATTACATTCTTTATTTTTTTATTGTGGCTTGAATTACTTATTGCAGCACTCCGCTTGATGTTAAGCTGGTTCATGTATGGAGCGGACTGATAAAAATAAAGTAAATACATATATATATTCGCAGCGATATGAATCACAGGGACCACATCGAGCGGGCCATTAAGACCACCTCCCGCAAACTTGGCATCCTGAACAAGGTGCGGCGGTTCTTTGCGCCAGAGCTTCGCCTACTTTTATACAAGGCACAAATTCGCTCTTGCGCGGAGTACTGTTCGCACTTGTGGGACGGCTCTGCCAAGTATCTTCTCAATGCCCTGGATTCATTGCAGCGCCGAGCTGTCCGAATTATAGGAGATTCAGAGGTCACGCGTACTCTGGAGCCCCTGCAACTACGCAGAGACATGGCGGCTTTGTGCGTCCTCTATCGCCTATACCACGGAGAATGTTCCGATGAGCTCTTTAACCTTGTTCCTACCTCGTCCTTTCACACCCGTAATACCCGCACAGGTAGGGGAAAGCATCCGCATTCTATCGATCGAATCAGCAGCCGAACTAAAAAGTTCGGTGCGTCTTTTCTTTGTAGAACAATCGACAAGTGGAATGCTTTGCCAGCCCATGTGTTCTCTCCATCCTATGACCTTGGATCCTTCAAGCGATGCGTGAAGAAGCACCTTTGGCCGGCATAGTGACGGTGACTGAGGAAGCCGTGAATAAACTCGGTTTTTTCAGTTGTCGTCACTTTTGGACCTTCTCTTGCTTATCATCAGGCGGGTCGAGGTCAGATGTCGTGTCACAATAAAAAAAAAAAAAAAAAAAAAAAAAAAGTAAACTAGTATTTTTTTAGATTTTGCGCAAACATTGATTAATGAATTAAACAAATTTTATGCGGCTTACTATCGCGTTTAGTTTGGTTTGTTTTTGCATTTTTTATTTATTTCGCCGTTTCGAGAGCTTTGGAGCCATCGAGTCTTTCCGTGACCGCGATGGCTGCAGAGCTCTCGAAATGTCGGAATAATAAAAAAATGTAAAATCAAAACCTAAATAAATGCGATAGCAAGCTACATAGTAAACTAGACAGTTATTCATATTAGTATAGTAAAGTAACATATTTCCATTAAAATAAATTTACTATTACTGTTTTAGCTATCTATTATCACCACATATTTCATTTCAATCAATCAAAACCGCTTTTTTACTCAAAATGTTTTGAAATCCCACTTTAACTGAAAAAAATAATCTAACGACCCTTTACCGGATGTTGTTATAGACATATAATTTGCTCGTTTAAAGCTGTTAACCAGCTTAAAGGTTATAGCAGTTTTCCAGGTGTAGACTTTACTTGAAAAATAGTAACCTATAGTAGGGGAACGAGTTAAAGGAATGGGCGAGGAATGCAGTTGTGACGTCATGGTCACGTGTCTATTATGAATAGTGAAGTAACATGCAAAATGTCGATAACAAAAAACACAAACTTTCCTTAAAATGCAAATAGATTTAGTTATTAAAAATGATAAATGTGTATTAAATTGAAGTATAAACATTAGAGAGCAACAATTTTTAATGAATTATATATTAATTTAATTTTGAGAATAGTGACTGCATGTTTTTTTTCTTTTTCACACATTTTAATCACGTTTTTAAGCCACGGTTCTAGCCTAAATACGGATGACGACTCTCTTTTATTCAATTAACTCACTAATGTTTTAATAATCAAACAAAGTAAATATGGACACGTTTTTATCGATATTAAATGACATCGCCGAGCTATGAGCATCACTAAAAGCGGCTACCAAGATACGGGTGGTGGTCGTTTCACGCCCCACCGCACCTCAGCCCCCGAATTTATTTAGCTCGTTCCCCAACTATACTGTCCTTGTTAATGATTATACAAATAGAGAGTAGGTAGTAACAATACCTTTGGACAAACATTGCAGATTTGTAAAGCTATTTCCATGACTGCGGGTGCGTTATTTTCAAATGAGTCACATTCGTTGCGAGCTAATATCACAACTACTTTAGAGTCCTGCAAATTTTAGCAAATAAAACAATTATAATGCTTAAGCATTCATTTTAAAAGAAGCCCTAATTCCCACAGGGATAGGCAGAGACAACGGAATGCCACTTTACATGATACTGGAAACTCTCTTTTTTTTATTTCTATACTAAGCTACTAAAGTGCTCGTATCATAGAAACAGGACAATCAAAGCACATATAGGTATATAAGATACTTAAGTACCGGCAAAGGTTTTGAACCCGTGCTCTAGGTTTGCATAACCATTGCACTGCCACTACACCACGGTCGCCTTAAATTAATGTAACATATTTTGCGAAAATTAAATATTTACTTAAATATTAGACTAAAACAGCATATTCAAACAGCATATGACGACAGGCGTGGACGAACGGTTTAGCGACTGGTTTGTTGCGCGTAATGTCCCGGGTTCGATCCCCGGTCGGAGCAAATATTTGTTTCATAGCTTTTATTTGTAATATTTAATAATACTAAATATTGCAAATATTTGTTAATAAAAAAAAAGAGATGGATATTTGCTTCGGGTCTGGTTATCAAAGAGTGGTAGGCAGTGGTACCCAGTCTGCCGATCCGGGGTAGTACCACCACTTACAAGTATACAGACCGTGAAGTGATTTGGTCACGTTTCGGGATCAGCTTGTAAGTTGCCGGTTCCATCTGGCCGGCATAGTGGATGTGATTGCTACTCACAGTTATTTAATTGTAGTAGCAGTGACAGTCATTCATGGACCACACTTCGGCTTAACATCAAGCGGGGTGCTGTCATATGTCGAGACACAATAAAAAAAAAACAAAAATAAAAAAAAACCTCTTTGGCCGGTATAGTGACAGCGGCTAAGGCAACCGTAACCGTTTTTTTCTTTAACCAGGAATTGAACCTGGGACTTATGACTAACGGACTGATTTATCAAAGTAGGTAATGTTAGTTTGAACCTTACTACCATAATATCTTGCAACTGGCATCTTGTCGTTCGGAATGGCGTTCTAAGAGAGAGGCCTATGTTCAGCAGTGGCCGCCTTCTGGCTGATGATGATGATGATAACCTTAATATCCTAATATCAGCCTAAATCTCTCGGTAGAACTTATTATAATATGTAATTACACATGTTATGAAATTAATAAATATTAACCATTAGCGCTTCAGCCAGCATGTGGCGTCCAGAGTAAGAGGAAACTTTACATCTTGTATCAATGTGACTCAATTCCATGCCATACCCACATGTTGCGTAGATGTCATACAGAGCCACTTCATCAATAATTGAGGACTGTTTTAATAGAGCCGCTAACGGTTGACCTGTTTAAAAAATTTAAAAAAAATCGCCGCTAAAACATGTTTTAAAAAAAACTGTATTTAATATAGGACTTATCAGCGTGGTTGAGAGTGGAAGGAAAGGGCCGGCGAGGGGACTGCGATCGAGCTCCGTCTTGCGGCCGGAGAGGGGAGCCGGCGGCAAGCAGGCTGAGGACAAGCTCTGTCTTAAGGGGGGATGAGGGCCCAAGCGTGCTGCGCTCGGGAGACGACATGGGCTCTCACAAAATGCTGGTATGGTTTGCGTCGGTAAAACCAGATACCGCAAAAATACTTGCGGAGTTCCCCTATCCGCCACCTAGTGGAGACGCTCGATGGAAGACCAGCAACCAGCAACTCCACACTAGATTTAAAAAGTCACATGCTCGCGTGATTTAGGAGTTAAAGTGAATTTATCACTTAATTGAGTCTAGACTTGCCTAATGGTAATAGTGCAAGGGATGTCGAAGAGCGCCGATGACTGAAAAACCCGTTTCATTATACGGATAGACCGCACTCCAGGTTCACATTAAGTGGGGTGCTGTCATATGATAGACTAACACGCGTTTCAGGAAGAAATATTGTCAAAATTTGGCTTGGTCTCTAGTAACTGTGATACCAGCTTAACATCAAGCAGGATACGGCCATGTCATTCAAATTTAGCCATATGCAACATTGCCCACAGCGGTAACACACCACAAACCTTGTAGCGCAACTTAACCCTGATGCTTTTTCCACATGATTGTTGTTTCCGCAAACACTAAACATGCATCTACAAGCTTGGCGAACATGCGACATGGCGAGCATGGCGAACATGAATATTCCGGATAAACAAACATGGCGGTGACCTAGTTCACAAAAATCGTACAATATACTTCAAATACTACCATGCATTTGGAGACATCGCAAACTGTTTGCCGAGCATCCTTTGATTGTTGAAGAAAAACCGACACTTACGCCGAACACGGGCGACCACAAACAGGCAAACATAAACGAACACCCATCCACATGTTCATGTTTGATGTTTCTTGTTTGCCAAACATGTGGATGCGGCTTAATAAGTCAAATGTTTACTGGATTATAGACGAAGAAAAAAAGGAGGACCATTACCAAGCAGCGGCATGATTAAATAAAGGTGGGACGATATCGAATTTTTTTGAACCGAGTTTAACCGATTTAAAAATATGGATAACCAAATTGTTGAATTCGATTCGAACCGATTTACAAACCGAGTTGACGACTCGGTCCGACAAGCCAAATTGCCTAATACACAGTATGGTTTGCTATAGAATTTTGGATGTCAAATATGACTAAATAAATTTGGTGTCTGATTTTAAATTATATATACTTACTTAAGTATATTTCTAATAGTTCAAACCGGTTTATTGTAGATGTTAACTGACCCAACTCGGTTTAGGTCTCAACTCGGTTTAACCAAGGTTTAAAAGTCGAGTCGTTACATCTCTATGATTAAATAGTTATAACAATAATAAAAGCAGAGATTCACCTGTATTGCCCGCAGCCCCACATAATGCCACCTTTACTCCAGTTGGAGCTTTGTCGCCGTAATTTCTACATAATAAAAAAGGCCTGTTGACCTTTGTACTTAAACTACAATAATGTTTTAATCCAAATCTAAACGCCTGCATTGTGTAGATGTGAAAATATTTACTGGATAATTTGTTGTCCTAAATAAAGTTATTTTTTTAGACCATTTTTTCTTTTCCCTTCAATTTTTGTTTCTGACAGAATCACTGTGACAAATCAGTTCTTTTTCTTATTAGCACAGACTAAAATATCTTTCATAAGTTACAATTAATTTTATCAATCAATCAATCAAATTGTCACGCTTTTTTCCACAAGGATAGGTGGAGACAATGGAGCCCATTTGCCACAATCCTGACACAACTCCTTCACATCCTCAATTCTTTTGATACGGGCTTTACGATTATGGGAACTAGGCACTCCAGGCACCCTCCCGGGTCTCGTTTAACGCATCCATCCACATCAGATTTATACTTTTTTTTATTATGACTCGACATATGCCAACACTCTGCTTGATGTTACTGGAGTGTAGGCCATAAATGGATGTCACTGCTACTACAATTCAATAACTGTGAGTAACTATCACATCCACTACGGCATAGTTGAACCCGGTAACTTCCAAGCCGATCCCGAAACGCGGCCAAGTAACTTCACGGTCTGTATAATTGTAAGTGGTGGTAATACCCCGGATTGGCAGACTGGGTACCACTGGTACCACCTCTTTGATTAACCAGACCCGAAGCAAATCCCCAAATATCACCTTTCGACAATCTACTTTCACTCATCCTTTCTATGTAATTTTTATGATTTGGAATATTATCAAACAAATATGTAATATATTTATTATAATATATATATTTAATATATATAATATATATAAAATCAAAATTAAAATTTTAAAGGAACCCCCGAAACGCCTGGAACCACTTTGGTCATATCATCAGCTTTATAGTAATAAACAACATTAGTCATGGCTCAATAGTTATATCCCTTTAATATCCCTTGGATCCTTATGGTGCATCATCAGATAACTACTCCAGGTCTTCAATTTAATAATGGCCCAGCTAATGGCTCATAGAGAGTAACAATTTTAGTTCAAGCACTATGATATTATCTGTTATTGATTTGCTGATCTGAGAGGATTCATGATCAGATACTCCCGATCTTCAATTTGATAACGGCCCAGCTATAAAGGCTTAGTTAAAGCACTACAGTTCTATCTCTTTTTTTGCTGATCAATTGATATCAATTTGCTGATCTGAGAGGATTCATAATGGTGCATCATCAGATTGCCCGGTCTTCAATTTGATGACGGTCCAGCTAAATGCTCTTAGTGAGTAACAATTTTAGTTAAAGCACTATAGTTCTATCTCTTGTTGATTTGCTGATCTGATAGGATTAATGATGGTGCCTCATCAGATACTCTCGGTCTTTAATTTGATAACGGTCCAGCTAATGGCTCAAAGTGAGTAACAAATTTAATTAAAGCACTATAGGTCCATTTCTTGTTGATTTGCTGATCTGAGAGGATCCATGATCAGATTTTTTAGATCCGGAATGTTTTATTTTATCGCACTAACTTTTCTACACTTAGTTTCCTACCTTCAAGACAAATCTAATAAGTCTAAACTTAGTATACCAAAAAAAAGTTTGAACACATCCAGGATTTCGTCTCCTACCTTCGAGTTCCATCATCAGAGTAGCTCAGTGGTACCAGTTAAAACACACATGTATTTGTATACGTTTTTATTTCAAATGTTAAGTCACAGATTTGTTTAAAAGTAAAGTAAATACCTATAAGGCTGGGAATTCAAGTCCGATTTTCCTCTCCGATAGTCCGATCCGATTGTCTGATCAGACTATCGGAAAGCACTCGTGCCATACATTTGTTTGAATACTTAATACACGTCAGATCCGATAGTCGGATCGGATGTCAGAATCGGAAACAACGCCAAGGCGCTTACGATTTTATGGCCGATCCGATTGTCTGAAGGTGCAGTTTTCATACAGAATACAGAAACAAAATAGACGTCCGATTCCTACTTCCGATTTGTAAATAATTTGCTCAGCAATATCGGACGTGTATTCCCAGCCTTATGCGTGTTTAGAACGACAACCCTTGTACGTCGCTATGCGACGAAGATTGTTATTTTATGTCAAATAAATATGCCATTGTTAAAACACGTCAAAAATGTTATAATTTTTCCCCTAAAATATTCAATCAAGGTAATCGATCTAAACTGCAAACCAACCTCGCCATATGAATATTTTAAGGGAAAAATTATAACATTTTTTACGTGTTTTAACCATGGCATATTTATTTGACATAAAATAACAATCTTCGTCGCATAGCGACGTACAAGGGTTGTCGTTCTAAACAGCGCGTCTAAGATCGCTACCGCAGCTAACAAATCGAGCTGATGACCTTGAAACCCCTGATCAGATCTTCATCAATTGTAGCTAAGAACCATCTCGATCACGTCAGCTTTCAAATGAAACAAACCGCATCGTAATCGGTCCATTCGTTTAGGAGCTACGATGCCACAGACAGACACACAGATACACAGACAAGTCAAACTTATAACACCCCTCTTTTTTGGTCGGGGGTTAAAAATACCGTATAGCGGGACTCGAAGTAAGTGATTGAGCTTATTATCGTGAGTGTACCTGCGCAAGTCGCGCTCGCAGCTAACTTCGGAGACGTCATAAAGTTTGGAACCGATTATAATAATGATGTTATATTTGGCAAATAAACACATGTTAATAAGTTCATTTTAATTTTATTTCCTTAAATTCTAAACCATAATTATTTAAATTTAACTGCACTAGTTGGAGACGGCCATGCTCGTAAACGGACTTTTGTTACTGCAGTATTTACATATTAATATTGCAGAAACACACCAGTGCCTTGATCCAGAAATTTGTACGGTTTAGCTCTATTTCTTCCTCGTACTATTCTCAACATAACTTTATCAGAGGGAAATTCAGTTGGGCAAAGAGTCTCTAACAAAACATCTAAACAAATTAACAATTTAGTCATTTGTGTTGTTAATCTGATCTTCTTGTCATCTTGTGTTGTATTAATATACCGTTCAATATCTCTTATGTCATCAGAGTTTCCATTATAATACTGTCCATTGTAATGTAGAACTATGGAAAATATTGGAGCCTTATTCGGGTACTCGCTACTCACAGCAACGAATGCAATCAGTTTTGCTGACTGTCTCGTTATAATCGCCCTGTAGAACATTACGCTATCATTTTGAGTAACAACAGCTTCGCTCAACAAATATTTAGTTGCCACTGATTGGCTGTATTCAGGCCAACCAATAGATTGCCATTGAGTCAATGTGCCCGACAACTTCACGCAAGGATCACAATTACTTATCTTCCCATTCTCTAAATCTTGCAGTTCTTTCATGAGCTCAACTTGTGCAGCCAAACGTTTTCTTATTGTCGTAATAGCTTGTTCGACAGAAACAACACTCAGACTTTGACTCGGTTCCATAAGCTTCAAAGTGTCGTTTAAAGTTATGGGCAAAAAGTCGAGACCACACATTCTTTGCGCCCAAACGTAAGGACGGCCCCATTCCTTCATAAATTCGTGGAATTCTCCTCTTATCCCGAGCGAGTTTAACAGATGCGATGTCGCTGGGTGTGGGGAAATTTGGCCTGAATCATTTGGGTATAAGGAATTGAGTGCTAGAACATCTCCGGAGTACACTCCTCCAGGTTGTTTATTCAAGTTCACCGCATGTTTTACAACAATTATTTTCAAATTAAGTAAATATGTGAATAGTAGGTTTAAGCCAGTGCCATCTTTAATTGTTATAGATAATTGTACACTCAATGGGTGCCTTCTGAATACTGCCTTCTTTTTCGCTTCAGCCCTTTCCTCTTTAGATATTTTTGAGGATCTATGATGGCGCTTCTTTTTGCCAGGCTGTTCGTCATCATTGTTTTCTTGGTCAGATTCAGAGTCAGACAACTCCATTTGAGTGTTCATTAAAGTTAATTGATCTAGACGTTTGGCTTCTTCTTCATCACCAGTAATTGCTGAAAAAGTAAAAAAATATTATTTTTATGTAACTATACTAAGCTACTAAACGTGATTGTAATAGGAAGTATAGATATAAAGGATATCAAAAATACATTGGTACTGGCAAATGGTTTTGAACCTGAGGATATTGGATTGTGAGGTCAATCCACAACCACTACCCCTTACTTGTCGCCTTGAATTGGGTATTTATACTAATACAGCTCTTTTACTCGACTGTCGTAAAGGAGTTTGCGTTTTACATGCGTATGTATGAATACCTATTTCTTTGCTAGGCTCTGTAGGGTACGATTTAACAGACTTTAACGTGTATATACCGTATTTATTCTTAATTGCGAGAAATAGTAAACAAATATGGTATAAAAATTATCATTTCCTATGCCCTTTAAAAAAGGAAACTGTTTACTACTGTTTTATTCTATAGAATTGTCACGCCGTTTTCCTACAGGGATAGTCAAAAACAATGGAGCCCCACTTGGCCGATCCTGACACAACTCACTCGCTTTTCTCACATCCACAATCCTCTTCATATAAGCTCTAGGCAACCCAACTTTCTTGAGGATGTCTTTAATTTGGTTGGAAAACACCCTTCTGGGTCTGCCTAGATTAACGCATCCATCCATCGCAACAAATTAAGTACCAAATACATAAAAGCCAATCAGACTTAATCTAAGCAATAGTAATAAATGAACCCAAAGTACTAATAAAAGATATATATACTTACAAACTGATACAAACTTAGTTCCCAAAACATCTGAGTAAGCTTTCGCATTCGCATAGAGCATGTACAATGGCTGAATGAGCAGAGCCGCCGCGCGGTTTTCATCCCTTCTCTCATCCAGTTTCAGATCCAAGCATTCTTGCAATGGCTTCGTAGATTTCAGCACATCCTTTAAATGTGGCGACAATGCATCCAAACGCGATTTCGCAGCTGCAATGGCGGCGGATACACGTTCCTGTTACAAATAATACATGTTCACATTTTATGTCGAGTCTCATATTAATTATATATTTATTGAATATTTCTATACTAAGCTACTAGCGGCGAGTGGTTTTGAACCCGTGCTCTCAGCTTGCGTATCCATTGCACTACTACTACACCACGGTCGCCTATTATTATGACAGCATCACGCTTGATGTTAAGCCAGAACGTGGTCCATAAAAGGATGTGACTGCTACTACAGTTAAATAACTATAAGTAGCATCACATCCAGTTTTCCGGCTGAGTTGAAAGCGGCAACTTACAAGCTGATCTCGAAACGCATTTATATCGCTCAATGGTCTGTTTACTTGTAAGTGATGGTACTACCCCAGATGGGCAGACTGGGCACCACTGCCTACTACTCTTGGACATCCAGGCCCAGAGCAATATCCAAGATGATCAATTTAAGCTTCTTAGTTAATTGCAAAATTAAATTGACTGTCTTGGCGCAAACTACAAATCCACAAAATCTGATGAGGTTACATAGAAAAACCCAATTTAGTTTGTTTTATTTATTGTTTTTCCGCAATAAAACGGTTGGTTTAACAACGTTCCCACACTTTAAAATCTAATCATATTCAGGGACATCATCGTTATCAATAACTACCTAATAAGCTAGGTGGTACCCTACTCTTAATTTTTTCTACACCTTTTAATTCTACTGGCCTATAAAGATAATCCTGGATGTGAAGGAAGCAAGAGTATCATGAAAAAAAAGTACTACATAGCCTCTTATGGTCCTTGTGAAAACAAAGTTGTAATAGTTTGATTGAGTCAAATAAACTGGTAATGTCCGGTTCTTATATCTGTCAAACAGATCATTTTTTATATAAACAGTTAAATTATCTACCAGCTGTAGGTCAAAACCTTTCCTATAAAATACACCTCGTAAGTCAAATTACTGCCAACTACTAGAGTAATGTATGAAAAGGAGTACTGTTTTTTTATATTGTTTTTTAAGTCAGAGAATTGTGAAGTATACAACAAATAGTTACTGTTACCGATGACGGATAGTTTTTATAGGAACCAAAATAAATTAATCCAAATAAACTTTATAAGCAACTGAATTGTAAATTTGTGGAACAAGCTGCCAGATAACGTATTGAAGTCCCCAACTGAACACTTTTAGCAAAAAACTGGACAAGTGGGACTATAGATACAGACTATTGTAATAATTACAAAAACTTATAAACTTTTAACCATTGCGTGATACAGGTATATCAGCAATGAGCTGCTCGCCTATCAATTAATAATAATAATAAACACATACCTTGTTAGAGACAATTTCATTACACGCATCTGCTAACTCGCGTCTTTGACGTAACTCCCATTCCAATCTTGCAAGATGAAGTTCATGTTTGCTCTTTTCAGTTACATTCTAAAGAAAAATATTAATTTTTAACTGTTCGATCTAGTACTGATCAAATAATAGTGAAGACGACTAAGTAATTTAGTAAACGAAGTCAATTTTATTCTTTCATCAGCATGTCCAAATGTCCAAAAAAAATGTTAAAATTATCCTGGGGCTCGATTCTCTTAATATATTATGGCGTTGAGAAAGAAGTGAATGTGCGTCACACTGATATTTGACATCTTTGTAACAAATCAGAGAATAAGAAATCAATAGGTAAGCTACATTGATTGGTCACTTGCGACCGCGATGGAATTTGAGTGCTTTTATCTATGCATAATGTATTAAGAGAATCGGGTACCTGTAATTGTAACAAATATTATTTTTTACTTTAAATATGCAATGTCATTTGTGATTTATTAATAATTTATTTTCAGTAGATAATATTCAAAGATATTTAACAATAAATTTGCTTTTTATAATCTGGAAAGCAATTTTCATGTCAGTATTTTATTAAAATGAATAAACTTACCCGTCTAGTAATTTCAGGTGGAGCACTTTCCAAAAATTCAGTTATAGGAATCAATTCAATTTCCTCATCTTTTGACTTAAATTGAAGGCACTTTGTCACTTCCTTATCCAGATGATCTGCCTCATATAACAAATTTTGCAGTAACAAATGTGTTGAATCGACTCTTTGCTTTTCTTTGTGTAACTTTTCTCTGCCATTCCGAGTTCTTATTTTTTCTAGACGGTTCAGTTTTTTCAGAGTTATTATATGTAGAGAGGCTTCAGTTCTGAGTACTGATATTTGTTCCTTTCCCTGATTAAAAGATATATTTTGATTAGGGAGTGATCTAGATAAATATAGATATCCATACACTAGAGAGATATAAAGGCAACCATCACCTAGTGTTAGTGCAATGATTTTGCAAACCAAAAGACGCTGGTTCAAAACTACTTGCCGTTAACAAAGTATCCTTGATATATATATATTGATAGCCCAGTTTCTATAATGCAGTTTCTATGAGACATGTTAATTGTGAAAACATAAAAAATATACATTTGGGTTAGGCCGGCCAAAGCACAGTGATGGCACAGTGAACCAAAATGAGAAGATTTTTTTTTTCGACATTGACTCTTTTGTATGTTACAGGCAAGTTGAGGCCAGTCATTTCATCTAAATAAAAAAAAAATTAAAACTAACCTCTTTTGAGTTGCTTTCCTTCAATGCAGCAATGTTGGCAAATATTTTCCTTAAGTCCTGGCATATGTTTTTATACAAAACAGCATCTTTGACTGCTGATCGAGACTGTGCCTCTTTTTCCTCAAATTCTATTGCAGACTGTAAATTCCAATGTTCTTGTGTTATTAATTAAAAGAAGCTATAGTAAAATTAAAAAATGGATAGTGACAGCAACTGAGGCTACCATAAACTGAATCATTTGTTTCAGTCATCTCTTGGACTTACCCTTGGCCTTTGCGTACCAATTACCATTCAGCAAGGCAGTCAGATCTCGTCTTAATTTTTTTAATGTATTGTGTTTTAGACACTTTAAAATAACCCAAGAGGAATTGTAAATCTGAGCTGAGGAATTATTTGAGTACAAAACTTAGGGTAACCTTGTAGGTTGTGGTAAATTTGTGGATCTGATGAACGAGAGTTTTGTGTATAGATTTTTAAGTGGTAGGCAGACAATTGATGATGGTCACTTGCCCAGTCTGCTGTCTGCGGGGTGCCACAATAAAAAGAAAAACAGTTAGTGATTTATTGTATCTGCTAATTCAAGTTTTAATTCGAGTAACTTACCTTGTAAACATCGGTAACAGGCTTCCGGCGTACTTTTGCTCCATCATCTTTACCCATATTTAATTAAAGTACTATTAATTCAGCAAAGATGTATCGTTAAAAATATTCAACACGATAAAACACACATATTATGTCGAATATTAACAAGAAATTAAAGACAAAAATAGTAAACCGGGACAGCACACAAGCGCATTTTTATTGACATTTTATTTTTTAAATACATCACGCACACAAATTATTTAGTATTGTCGAATTTCCTTTCTGCCAATAATTGATTTCTTCTTTAAAATTAGTTCAAAATTAGTAGGGGAGGGAATTTCTTTCAATTTTGATCCCTGACCTCTTAAACCAGTTTAATCCAGGTAATTCATACTAAAAGTATGAAAATTAAACGAGCTTGTATCACAGGAAACGACCAAATTGGATTATATCTCTTGGTTTATGAAACTATTTTATAACTACTTGACCACGGCCACCGTAATCAATTGCTTTATTCTTTGGCGGTCTTTTTGAACTATCTGAAAAGCGTTCAATGGCATTTCAATTGTTCTATATTCAGTTAAAACTAATTTAACGTACCTACCCTCAATTCTTAAAAATATAAGTAGCAGTTTAACCACAGGTTTTAATAAACTTGATCATCACGTCTACTGAACGTGATACACATGGTAGATCGTGACGTCAGTTAGTCAAAGTGATAAAACCAGATAGTAACGTGATCGTATTGAGCGTTGTTTTGTTTATAGAAGTGATGTGAAAGTCAACAGCGCATTTACTTACACAGGGACTGCAGGGAGCGAGGACGTTAACTTAAATAGTGAATTTCATATTTATATTCTTTATACCTTTCAAGAAATAATGTCTAAAGATATACTAAAGATACGTGCAGTGACTTATATGTGCCCTACGCACCCAGTTCAACTTTATGAATGTATTTTGGCTCTATTAGAAGAAGCCCTTCCGTGCTACACGACACTCCAATATGAAAGTCGTAAGGCGGGACCCCTGCCAGGTCGACCAGACCCCTTCATTAACGACGAAATAGATCTAGGTAAGTTGTGATAAGGTAAGATCAGGTCTTTAGCTGTCTACGTGTTGTCACCATTCTCTAACATTGGATCCTTTAAGCGGAAAGAAAAAAAGCCGGCCGGCATCGTTAAAACGACGCCGGCAAGGCAACCATAAACTGGCAACCAAAATATTGGTCGGTAGTTAATCAAATGGCCCGATAATCTTACGATTTAATATTCCCGCCCACAAATTTATACCGAATTGGTATTGAAATCGATCATTTCGTTCTACGTGAGGATTAACTACCGACCAATATTAGAGATTATGAATAAACTAAGTCCGTTTTTACAAGTCGCCGGCGCTTTTGGACTACCTCTTGCTTACCATCAGTCAAGTCAAGGTCAGATAAAGCGTCTATATAAAAAATAAATGGCACTTTAACTTTACAGTGTAAACTTGAACTGTATCCGTATCACAGAAGTCAAAGGACCAGTAGATCGTATACAGTTGCATTGTTATGTATAATTTGATTGATCGTAATTTCATTGTTAAAATTGAATTGTTACGAATTCATGGACCGCACTCCAGCTTAAAATCAGTCCCCTGCAGTAATATGTATAACCACAATAAAAATATATGTACAAGTATACATATACAATAGCATAGGTATGAATTGTAGGTAACTTACATTTTTCTTATTGTGACTCGCTATTTGACCTTGTCTGAATATAAAAACGAGGACGCCGAAGAGTAGCGCGGCGATGGCTTAAATAACTGACTCAGGAACAATACAGTTAAATATACTGTTTATCGTGCCATCCCAGAGTGGGAGAGGACACTTCCGGTGCATTAAGTGTTCTCAGCTGGTTGAAATTACCACCCTACACAGATGCAAATCCCCCCATAGTGACCACGTCGCGTTCAGGGACTAGTTTGTGTAGCACCAGTTGCGTTGGGGGTTGTGGATTCGGTTAGGGACAGTGGCATCCTGCTGACCTGCAGTATCCCGGTGAGAGTTTGTTGACCCGTCGGCCAGGGAGACCCGTAGCAACGGTTGACCGCTGGCCGCCCGCCGCACAGTACAGGGGCCTGAGCCCACCGCTAACCACGGAGGGAGGCTGCCCCACCATGCGGCGCATAATCTCGGGGTGATTCGTCTTGCCGATTGGTGATCGGATATGGGGTCCAGGCGATCACTTCCGGGAGGGTACGGGGGCCCTTCCGTCCGACGGATCAGCAAACTCACACCGCCGGGATGCATGTGGCTAAGCGGATAGCTGCACTTTTCGTCCCTTTCGAAGAAACAACCCCCAACATTTTCACGCACCCCCCCACCCCCTCCATATGCAAGCACACAATAAAAGAAATAGAGTTTTTCCAGCGGCAACTCAAACCCCCATTTCAAATGAGCTTGGCGTGGATTTCACGAATATACGTGGAATCCACGCCAATCTCAGTGCCGTCCATCACCATCTTGAGACGGCAAAGCCCGCTCTGCTCTTCTTGACGGAGACGCAGATAAAGGCACCGGCTGACACCTCGTACCTCCAATACCCCGGCTACTCGCTTGAGGAAAGATTCCTCGCGAAAGCCGGGGTATGTGTGTACATCCGGTCCGATATCTGTTGTCTCCGTCTGCTTTGCTTGGAGGATCCTTCCCTGTCCATCCTCTGGGTACACGTAGACCTTGGTTCCCAAGCCAGGATCTACGGGTGCCTTTATCGTTCCCACCACGGGGATTCGGAGACAACCCGGCTCTTCGATTCTCTGAGCCGGGCGACAGACGAAGCGCTGGAGCGGTTCCCGACCGCGGAGGTCGTGGTCTTGGAGGACTTCAACGCACACAATGAGGTGTGGTTGGGGTCCCAAAGGACCGACCACGCGGGAAGGGCTGCTCATGCTTACGCCCTTTTGCATGACCTGACACAGCTGGTGACCCAACCCACCCGGGTACCAGACATTGTCGGTCATGCTCCCTCTCTGCTGGACCTTCTACTGACTACTCGTCCGACCGGGTATAAAATTTCGGTCAAAGCTCCTCTTGGGACTTCAGACCACTGCCTGGTCGAGACGATAGTGCCGCGCGTCGTGCCTCCTCCCGCCAGGAACGAGGTGCGACGTTTATGGCACTACAAGTCAGCGGATTGGGAGGGAATGCGAAATTATTTCGCTTCCCTCCCTTGGTGGCAGCGCTGCTTCAACTCCGAGGATCCATCCACGTGTGCCTCGGCCGTTGCTGATGAGATAGCACTGGGGATGGAATATTACGTTCCATCCAACTGTGCATCTCGTAACGACCGGAGCAGGCCCTGGTACAACAGTGACTGCGCGGCTGCTGTTTCAGCAAAAAACGCAGCTCACAGTGCATGGGTCAGGGGTCGAAAACATCATGACCCTCACGTGGATGAGTTGAAAGCAGCCTACAATCGTGCCACCAAGTCTTGCAGAAAGGTCTTTAAAGGGGCGGAGGCACAGCGCGTTTCCAGGATTGGCGAGAGTCTATTAGCGCACCCAACGGGTAGTCGCAGCTTTTGGAGTCTCGCCAAGACTGTAGAATCTAACTTCTGTCGTTCTGTACTGCCACCGCTGAGACAGCCTGATGGCTCACTGGCGCATACGGCGAAGGCGAAGGTCGATCTACTGGCCGAAGTCTTTGCCTCAAATTCGCATATTGACGATCGTGGTGAAGGGCCACCCACCCTGCGTCCATGCGGACATACGATGCCTGAGATTCGTATCAGACAACGCGATGTCCGCATGGAGCTACGATCGCTTGATATCCGGAAGTCCAGTGGTCCCGATGGTGTCCCAGCGCTTGTGCTTAAAACTTGTGCAGCGGAGTTGACTCCCGTCTTGACGAGGCTATACCGGCTCTCGTACGCATCGGGCTGCGTGCCTCGGGCTTGGAAGGGGGCCAATGTGCAACCGGTCCCAAAGAAGGGCGACCGCTCGGACCCGGCAAACTACCGTCCAATAGCTGTAACCTCAGTACTGTGCAAGGTTATGGAGCGAATAATTAATATTCGCCTCATGGCCTACCTGGAGGGTCACCAGCTGATCAATGACCGTCAATATGGCTTCAGGCCGAAACGGTCAACTGGTGATCTTCTAGCGTACACCACGCACGTCTGGGGTGAAGCGTTGGATGGTAATGGAGAAGCCCTTGCTGTTGGCTTGGACATCTCCAAAGCGTTTGACAGGGTCTGGCACAGGGGCCTTTTATCCAAGCTCGAGGCATACGGTTTACCTGACCGTCTGCGGGGCTGGATAGCTGACTTCCTGCGTGGCCGCTCCATACGCGTCGTTGTGGATGGAAGCGCGTCGCGCAGGATGTCGGTGAATGCCGGTGTCCCTCAGGGCTCCGTGCTGTCGCCGACTTTGTTCCTTCTGCATATCAATGACATGCTGGACCTCGGATCCGGCATTCATTGCTATGCAGACGACAGCACGGTGCATGGACGCTACACTGCCCGCCCCGCAGCCGGCAAACAGGAGATAGCCGATATGAGAGAGTCTGTTGTAGCGGGACTGAACCGGGTTCTTGATCGTATTACCCACTTGGGCGACAAGAACCTGGTTCAGTTCAACGCAGACAAGACTCAGGTATGCGCGTTCTCGACGAAAAAATCCCCGTTTACTCCCCTTCCCTCTCTTTGTAACATCTCCCTCAGTGCTTCGGACAGACTGGACATTCTTGGAATGTCCCTTCGCTGCGACCTGAATCACAGGGACCACATTGAGCGGGCCATTAAGACCACCTCCCGCAAACTTGGCATCCTGAACAAGGTGCGGCGGTTCTTCGCGCCAGAGCTTCGCCTGCTACTTTACAAGGCACAGATTCGCTCTTGCGCGGAGTACTGTTCGCACCTCTGGGACGGCTCTGCCAAGTATCTTCTTAATGCCCTGGATTCATTGCAGCGCCGAGCTGTCCGGATCATAGGTGATGCAGAGGTCACGCGAACTCTGGAGCCCCTACAACTACGAAGAGACATGGCGGCTCTGTGCGTCCTCTATCGCCTATACCACGGGGAATGTTCCAAAGAGCTCTTTAACCTTGTTCCTACCTCATCTTTTCACTCCCGTAATACCCGCACAGGTCGGGGAAAGCATCCGCATTTTATCGACCGAATCGGCAGTCGAACTAAAAAGTTCGGTGCGTCTTTTCTTTGTAGATCAATTGACAAGTGGAATGCTTTGCCTGCCCATGTGTTCTCTCCATCCTATGACCTTGGATCCTTCGAGCGATGCGTGAAGAAGCACCTTTGGCCGGCATAGTGACGGCGACTGGGGCAGCCGTGAACAAACCCGGTTTTCTCAGTCGTCGTCACTCTTGGACATCCTCTTGCTTATCATCAGGCGGGACGACGTCAGATGTCGTGTCACAATAAAAAAAAAAAAAATATTTTTAAAATTGCGCAGGAAAGTCCCGCATGGACCGTAGGTATAGCTTGTCTAACTATAAATGACGCGCCCTTCGCCCTAATTAGTTTGAATGCAAATATTACTAACTATACTATTATACTTTATCAGCGTGCTCCTTCTTTTGTGTCTAACCAGCAACTGAATGACCAATTACAATTGCATTTTCGGTATATTGCATTCATATTTTATGTTTTCTCGTGTGCGCAAATGCGGTGGTAGGACGCGCCATTTCGGCTTAGACACACTAGCAAAGTCGCAGATAATGGTTGCTGAGTTGAGATAGGTATAGAGCTTTGGCCGTTTGTAACAAGTTTTGTAACTACTGTTAAGCGTCAGACTCCAAGTTCAATTCCCGGTTACACCTGACCAATGCACACACGCTTTTCTATCGATATATTATATGTTAATAAACGATTCATTATAAGAATATATATCTACCAATTGTCATATTTAGAATTGGTAGGAAGAGTGGAAGTGGTATTTAGGAGTTGCTCAGTCTGCCGATCCGTTGTAGTTGTAGTTGTAGTTTTAAGTGTATGCTATACATTAGAATAAGAATAGGACGGACTGTTGACTTACTTCACTTGACTGATTCAAAGGTGCCTTTTTCTTAATAGTCCGCAAAGAAAAAGACACCATACTAAAGTTGTTGATTGGAGAGTTAGACGTCACAAAATGGCGCCAAATCCGTCCTATTCTTATTTTAATCGCATTATACGCACCGTGAAGTATCCGACGCGTTTTGGAATCAACTTAAAAGAAGCCGGATTCGGATTTGATTCGGCCGACATAGTGTAGACTAGACTCCTACTAGCAGTCGCCTCTAGTACAGTTGGAAGTAGCCTGCCAAGGACCACACAATAAAAAAAAATACATTTTCCAGCCTTTATGACTGCCGCTTCTTATATGGAACTCCGTGATAAGAATAATGAAGCCATCGAGCTGCTGCCTGTGACACCAATCTTCGCTCATCAGATGAATGTGGAGAACAAGCCAGGATACTTTTCTGACGTCATAATACATAGAGATAAAAAGTAAGTTAGAAGGTAAAAATTATATGCCGGCATAGTGGTTGCGACTGCCTACCAAATTTAATCATAGCACTGGGAAGTATGATCAGCACCGCGTTTCGAAATCAGCTTGTAAGTTGAAAGACCGACATAGTGACGGCGACTGAGGCAACCGTAAAATGAGATATTATTTCAGTCATGATTAGACGTCAGACGGGCACCAATCTTCGAACCTACTCAATTAAGCGCTATGCCTGTAGGAACAAGAAGACCAATCAGAGTTATTCTTTTTGATCAAATCGGGCACCTCCGTAAAAAGCATTGATCCATATCCACAATGATCACAGTGTTATGTGATGAATAGAGTATGCATCACATAACACTAAAATATATCATCATCAACAGCCAGAAGGCTTCCACTGCTGAACATAGGCCTCCCCCCTCGAACGACAAGATGCCAGTTGCATCCACCAGTTATTTGTGACTTTAACTATGTCTACCTACGTTGCGTCTTCCGGTTCGTGGTCCTCTATAAATAACCTTTCTTCCCCATATAATAAGGTTTTTATTCAAATGTTTCATAGTGGGTGTGAAGGAAGCGAAAGAGTTGTCAAAATCGCGGAATGAATCCTAGTCTCCGCTTATCCCTGTGAGAATTTAGGCGTGGAAATTGATGATGGTGAAATGATGCGACCGCTTAGCAACAGGCTGTCGCCACAATAACATTATCCATTAAGTAATTGCTCAGGGCCATCACTTCTCGAGGGCACCAGAAACAGCACCAGCCAAATATTTGCTAGCACATTTTTATTGTATGGAATACCTACTCCATTTATTCTTTAGTCCTTCATACATATTCTAAAATACGCAATGATTTATCTCGTTGTATGAAATACATATTTTCTTAAAGATCAATACTATTTTACCTTTACATAGAGGCCCTGGATTGCTTAGGATATAAAGTAGTCTTGGATGATAAGCATTAACACAATAAAACCCATATCATAACATAGACATGAATAAACATATCATAGCAGAGAGTAAATACAAAACGCCTTATAAAAGCTTTCATAACAATCAGAAGTTATCTGAAGTGTTTATTTATAAGTAAAACCACTAATAGATAATAATGTTATCAATTAATGTCACTGGGCCTGATAACAATAGCACAAATTGTTCCAATTTATATTAACAATAAACTTCAAACAATGCTTATTACAGAGCTCATAATGTGAACACGCTCATCGACTTACGCGGGTGTACCTACGCTTACTCCGACCAGGAATCGTTGAGCAGCAGCAAAATTGTACTGAAAACCCTTCACGAGAAAGGAGAAAATGCTTCGTTCTTTGGATCCTTATTAAGTATGTATGCCTATACAAATTACATCGCATTTATGGTCACGCAAACCGAGATCACGGGTTCAAACGACTCACCGGTATCTTTGATATAATGTAGTTTGGTCGTCCTGTTTCTATGTTACAAGTTACAAGCACTTTAGCAGCTTGGTATATATATGTAAAATAATATGATAAATTAAATTTTATTTTAATAATACATATAATTTCTGGATAGTCCAAAAAAGTAATAAAAAAGTCTGATATTTGGTCTGGACCTTACATTTATTTAACTGTAGTAGCAGTGACTAATTGACTATGTTATATTCTATTCTAAGTACATATATAAAAGATACATTGGTACCGGCCGGCAAGTAGTGTAACCACTACCACTGGACTGGTGCTCTTATCAACGACCCTGACGTCCCACCAATTCATATAAATTATCTCGTTGATTCAGTTTTCGCTAGTCACACATCAGTTGGGTAATAAGTTAGGAATTATTTTCTAAATTTCTTCGGGATTAAAACCGGTAAAACTAGACTAATGTTTTACCGGTTTTTAGGCCGGGCTTTATTCAAGTTATAAAGCAATAAGAAAATACTTTAAACCCACACGGATAGGCAGAGACAATGGAGCGCTAATTTCCACTATCCCTAGACATTACTTCCTTCTCATCAGGGGCGTAGCTACTGCCGTATCTGCCACCCCCAACGGTGCGTAAGCATAAAGCATTTTTTTTCCTTTGTGAGAAATCTACCCTTCTTAAGGGCCCCCAAACATACCCATCTTTCCTATTATACAAGCTTTAAAGTTATGGGCACTGCAACCTTTTCATTTTTGTTGGTTAGCAAGGAAAGGCCCAAGAGTGCCATTGACTGAAATAATCCTATTGTTTGCCTCAGTCGCCGTCAAAGAATTGTATTTTAAACAATAATTCTTGTTTTTAGAATCTGGTTCGCATTTAGCATCAGCTCACATGGTGCTTACAAAGCAAGCTGAATGGGCCGCCATTGATGCAACCGCCCTGCTTTACACCAAAAAATACATGCAGGATGGTGGTAAAGATATAATTACCTTGGAAACATTAGGCAGATTGCCGCCATATCCCATTGTGGTTAACAAAAAACTTGATGGTAAGAATATACATATTTATAAACAGTGTCATATTTATAATATACATACATATGACCTTGGATCCTTCAAGCGTTGCGTGAAGAAGCATCTTTGGCCGGCATAGTGACGGCGACTGCGGCAGCCGTGAATTAACTCGGTTTTTTCAGACGTCGTCACTCTTGGACCTCCTCTTGCTTATCATCAGGCGGGACGCGGTCAGGTGTCGTATCACAATAAAAAAATAATGTGGCGACTTCCCAAAAGGATAGGCGGAGCATTTTAGCTACACTTGCCACGATCCTGACACAACTCCCTCGCTTCCCTAACTCTTTTCATACAAGCACTTTTATGGGCACTAGGCCATCTTTCTTGAGTATATCTCCGATTTGGTCATTTCACTATTTGTATATTCTTACGTATTTTAATTTTTAGTAATTTTCTTAAGAACTTGAGAAAGATTTTTTTTTATTTTATTGAGACGATATATTCTGACCTCAACTTGCCTGATGACGATAAGAAAGAGGACCTTCCCCAAGAGCGTCGACAACTGAAAATAAACGTTTACAGTTGCCTCAATCAGTCTTCTCTGGCCAACATAGTGACGGCAACTGAGGCAAACGTGTTATACGTTTTTTTAGACGTCGGCACTTTTGGATCCCCCCTGGACCGGACCTACCCATTTGACGACGGCGTAGACGAACGGTCAGCGATTGGTTTATTTCAGCAAATATTTGTTTCATAGCTTTTATTGTTTCACCACTTACAAGTGTACAGACCGTCAAGTGATTTGGTCGCGTTTCGGTATCAGCATGTAAGTTTCCGGTTCCAACTAGGCCGGCATAGTGGATGCGACTGCTACTCACAGTTATTGAATTGTAGTAGCAGTGACATCTATTCATGGACCACACTCCAGCTTAACATCAAGCAGGGTGCTGTCATATGTCGAGTCACAATAAAAACAAAATAAAAATAACAGGTGAGTCGAGGTCAGATGTCGCATCTCAATAAAAAATGTATAATAAAACACTTCGCTTGGAGGATCCGTGATTATAGGATGGTGAACACACAAGATGATAAATCTTCACAAAGCTATAATAGAGAATAATGACCAGTTTTTTTTTTTTTTTCAGAAAAAGTTAAATCATCTATTATTAAAGCATTGCTCACATTGCCTGAAACAGCAGTTTGGAAGAAAAGATTTGCAAAATTTGGTGTTATTAAGTTTGATAACAACAATGATGGCATGTACCATGGGCAAGCTGCACAGCTGCGGGCCATCCCAGGCGAAAAGCTCAATGTTAGATATTATTAGAATACTATTAGTAATCTCACTATTATATGTCATTTATGTTTTATATGTGGATTACACACCTAAACAAGGCAATACATAATCTCACAAGATCTATTTTGTAAATAAATAACAAGAACTGATATTAATAAATAAAGTAATTTTGTATTTTTGTAATTTACTTTTTCTTTTCCATTTTTGGTATCACAAAGTTCAGACCGATGATCTGTTTTTCACCATCGGCTTTGATAAATTTGCTCGGTAGATTGACTGTAACAACGCATTCTTGTGTCTTATGAACCTTGTCACTCGATTCCTGTTTCTGAAATAAATTATAAGTAAAAAACCAGTCATCTATACATTGATGCCTAATCTACTACAAAGCTTCTACAATGAGACTTAAAATAATAAATACTAAAATAAATGCTGCAGAATATATTCAACAAATTATAAATTAAATAACAAAGTTACAGACAGTTCTATAAATATCCATTGACACCTACATGATACCCATAATTTATAGCTAATATTCTATAAATTTTGTATCTACAGAATTGTAAAAACTTTAACTATACGATTCCGCCGCCGTTAATGTGGTCAATTTCTTCCTGGGATAATGGTCGTCTGCGATACTTCATGGGTAATTGCAAGTCACTGATGGCACTTGTGCTCATAGCTGCGGATTGTTGCACAGGCTGAAATGAATTATAAATATTGTGAGATATAAACACTAGCAGTGGCATAACAATATGAGACCTGTGGTAAATCTATATAATGAATTCCTCAACAAAAAGAAGCCTACTAAGTTTCTTTTGGTTTTGTACTATGTAAAGTGAGTACAAATTCATGTTATGATATTGTATGCCAGTAACACAAAAAGGACATCATTCATTTTGGGATTTTTTGAACTACTTTTGTAATATCCAATGATGAAAATATATATAAATGGTAGTTTCGATACTTCTATTATTAAAAATAAAAACAATTTTGCTTTTGATGGCCGTGCAATAGAGTTATTTGAAAAATAAGACATGGATTTTGTATCATCTGTCAATCACAAAGACACACCATATTAACAGTTATTCTTTGAACTGTCATAATATAGTTTATTTTGCACACCTAAACTATGCAAAATTAAGGATATTTTCTGATTACATTGTAATTTTCATACATCAAACTATTGTATAATATGTAACTGTTAATACAATTAAGACCAAGTCCCTTAAGTCCTCAAAAGGCGAAGATTTTGTGACTATGTTCCAGTTCCACATTTGGAAATATTGTTTTCTATAGGTTACAATTGGGCAACATTGTTTTCTTACAAATGTTTTTATTTGGTAGGTGACAATTAAAAACAATAATGATATAAATATTTTTAAAAAAAACGGGATCCCCTATCCTATAGCCGGACGGGGACCCATGGCATAATATACACCACCCTATTATTACACCACTTAACACTAGTTAATCTTCATGTAAACTTACTGCAGCAGATTGTGCTGGTTGGGATATCTGAGCACTAGGAGCTGCAGCACGAGATGACGCTACGGACCCCTTCCGAAACTTAATAACGGGCACTCGCCACAATAAAGAAGTAATTCGGACCATTATTCAACTCTCAAAATTCGAGAGCAAAATAACTTCCAGAAGAAATTAATTTGAAGCTTTTTGATAGACACAAGACATTGTTACATCAGACGCATAGTGTTGCAAACTTTAGCATTAGACCTCTTTACTTATGTACTTATCTTAACTTAAAAATAATTGTTTTATAAACATACGCACTACAATTGCTGTAATTTTATAACAATAATAATAATTGAACAGATTTTTTCCGAAAGAGTAAAACTAAGCTTATGATCTTGGCCTGCGTTTTTTTTAAGTAATTTACCCTTAAAAAAATTAGCCGTATGGCAGTGGGAGTCAAATATGTAATCTTAGTTAAAAAATCAATAAAATAATATTGTCACCGCGGCCGCTTAACACACGTTGCGACGTGAATCGTTTGTTTTAAGAAAAAGGTTGAGTTTTGTTTTCAAAAAATTCTACAACCACCCACTGTTCTGACACTATATCGTAAACCAACAAGCTGCCCGAAACGCACTATCACTTAACGTTCTGTACGAATCGGTAGTTTTGACTTTTGATGGCCAAAACCTCCCTAAAAAAGTATTCTGCTGCTACAATTCCCTACCAGTAGAACCCTATGTATACCCCACAATCCAGTGCTATGCCTGCTGCAAATTTGGACACACCAAGGCCCTCTGCAGATCCAAACCATGCTGCTACAAGTGTGCCGAAGAACACCTTGGCGAAACTTGTAGAGTAAAGGTGGAGGAAGCGACATGTGCTCTCTGCAGTGAATGCCACTATGCCAATGACAAAATATGCCCGGAATTCGGCAGACAAACAAACATAAAATCAATAATGTGTGCTCAATCAATCTCATATCAAGAAGCCTCCAAAAAAATCCCCTCCTACACAAAATCTTACTCCTCTGTAGTCAATAGTCCCCCCCCCAGCCCCCCCCTCGCATTCACACTCGTACAAAAAAACCGTTACAATACCCAAAAAAAACATCCCTAGCTTTTCTGCCGGCTACAACAGGAAACTTCACCAAGACCTTATAAATAGCCATGCTATACCTGAGATGCAAAATGGCTTTGCTCTCAACAACCCCCATTCGCCTACAACTGAAGACTTGATCGCTACCCTCATTTCCTCACTTCTTTCAATCATTAAGAATTTTAACAATTCATTACCGTCCCACGTTGCCTCCGCTTTGTCCTCCACTCTCTCTGTACTCAATTCATTACCTAAACGAAACAGTAATAATTCAAACAAGAATAATACAATGGAATGCTAGGAGCATTCAAAACAAAAAACATGAACTGTATTATTTAATCAATAAATTCAACACCTCGGTATTAGCCTTAACCGAAACCTGGTTAAAACCAGAGGACAACTATAACATCCCAGGATTCTCAGCCATCCGGGATGATAGGCTAGATGGATGGGGTGGCTGCGCCCTATTCATTAAAAATTCGGTCCCCTACTTCAAAATCTCTCTTCCCTCTCACTCTAATTCTAACTTCAATATCACAGGTATCAAAATTAATAATATAACATATGTTTGTATTTATGTTCCTCACCCGAATCGCTCAATCATTACTGCTGTCAGGGATATCTTGCTTACGCTTACGGGACCACTGGTTATAATGGGAGATTTCAATAGCAACCATTTTGCCTGGGGCTCTCCTAATTGTGACAATCAGGGACGTCTACTGATGAGTACTTTTGAGGAATTGGATCTATGTGTTCTTAATGACGGAAGCCCTACTAGAATAACCCCTGTGGGCTCGCCTAAGAGCTTTGTAGACCTCAGTGTCTGCTCTGTGGACTTATCTTACAACCTTTACTGGAAGGTATTAAACTCAACTTATGGTAGTGACCATTATCCAATCATTTTGGAGCCTGCTTCTTTCGCTCCTATTCATAGGGATACCTTCCACCTGCACAAATACAGACTGAATGCAGCTAACTGGTCTAAATTCAGCCTCTCCCTCGAGGGTAAAGTTTCCTCTTTAAACCCCCCTGAACATGGCACACTACAAGAAGCATATTCAACATTCATATCAGCCCTACTCTCATCTGCAGACGAGAACATTCCGTTAAAAAACTCAAATAAAGGGAAACCCTTATCCCCTCCCTGGTGGGATAATGAGTGCACTAGTGCTATTAGGGAACGTAAATCAGCAGAGAAAGCATTCAATCTAGATATGACAGTGGACAGATGGATCTTCCTTAAAAAAATACAGGCCAGAACTAAACGCTTTCTAAAGAAAAAGAAAGTTGGATGAACTTCTGCAACAGACTATCTCCTTCCATCCCTCTTTCCTCTGTTTGGAAAAGCATTAACAGATTTAAAAATAGTTTAAACCCTATCACTCCTCCTCTAATGCCTACAGAGTGTATCACATCATTTATCGAAGGACTCGCTCCACCATACGCTCCTAATATATCAGAAACCTCATACTCTGACATCTGCTATGACTCAGCCAATAGTTTAAATAACCCCTTTTCTATCTCAGAGCTCAACATGGTCCTTAACAAAGTTAAAGACTCTTCGCCGGGATTGGATAACATTACATACTCTTTCCTTAAAAAAAGTGGTTCAAAGTGTAGGAAATATCTGTTAGGACTATTCAATAGAATGCTGGAGGAGGGAGAGATCCCTGAGGAATGGAGATCCCAAATCATAGTGCCTATCAGAAAACCTCACAAACACCCCACAGATCCTGGTGCTTATCGACCTATAGCTCTATCTTCAGTCCCCTCCAAAGTCTTTGAACACCTGATCAAGAACAGACTGGAATGGCACGTCGAGCGGGAGGGACTCCTCTCCAGACACCAGTATGGCTTCAGAAAGGGAAGATCTATCACAGACAACCTAAGCATACTGAATACTGACATTCACCTGGCCCTAAGTAGGAATGAATCTGTGGTGGCTTCATTCCTAGACATTACATCTGCCTATGACAATGTACTTCTACCGGTCCTCATAGAAACCCTTCGACAGATGAGGATTCCGTCTAGACTCGTACATGCTATCTCTTCCCTAATACTGTCTAGGTCCATTGTTGTTCGGGCCAATGGACGCCTATACCAACCTAGGAATGTCTGGAGGGGACTACCCCAGGGCTCTGTATTAAGCCCAATTTTATATAACATCTACACGCATGATTTGGATAAATCTGTTCTCGATCAATGTCGCATTCTTCAATACGCAGATGATCTCGTGCTTTACGCGACTAACTGCTGCCCCCTCTTTGCAGCTGAGAAATTAAACACAGCCATATCAAACCTACTATTGTGGCTAAACTCTCATGGACTAGAACTATCTCCTAATAAAACCAAGACTGTCCTCTTTTCAAAGAAAAGAAAACTCCCCCTAATTAAAATCTACATTGGCTCAGAACCTACTAGTATAAAAAAAGAGGCCACATATCTTGGGGTGACTTTTGATTCAAAATTAACTGGAGCAGCTCACATCAATACCTTAATAGATAGATGCCAGGGAAGAGTCAATATGTTAAGAATGTTGGCGGGAGTTTGGTGGGGTGCCCACCCTTCCTGTCTTAAATTATTTTACAACGCCTTTATACGTAGCCATCTGGACTTTAGCTCTACACTTCTTGAGACTTCCAATAAATCACTGCTTAGGAAAATGGATGGCATTCAGTCCAGATGCCTACGCCTAATATCAGGATGCATGAGATCCACCCCTGTTAATTCCCTACAGGTGGAATGTACTGATCCTCCTCTTTCCTTGAGAAGGAGATTTCTTACTGACCGGTTTCTCTTCAAGTCATCCTATAACATATCACATCCTATTTTCCCTAAATTGAAACTTCTCCAGAGCTATTGTTCTTCTATAAAATACTGGCAAAAAAAAACTAAACCACTACTAGTTAAATCATATGAAAACCTAATACAACTGAGACAACAGGCTCCTATCATACGCTCAACCAAACTGCCGATTTTCGAGTATGATTATAACACCTTAATATTTACCCCAAATTTAAAGATGGACCTAGGTATTTACAAGAACTCTGTGTGTGCTAACATTATGTTCAATTCTGTTTTAAAGGAGCTATGGCCCGGGTGGAAATATTTCTACACAGATGCTTCTAAACTGTCCGAGGAGGGGTGTGTGGGTTCAGCTGTTTATTGTAGTAGCTTCAGCGTGTTGCTACAATTTAAGTGTCCTCCCTACTCATCAGTATTTACTGGGGAATGCATTGCTATTCTGGAAGCTGCTCTATTCATAGAAAGCCATAATCTGGAAAAAGCTATTATCTTTACAGACTCAAGAAGTTGCCTTGATTCACTGGTTCAGGACCCCTTTTGTAGCAAAATCTATAGCAGAATAATTCTTGACATCAGGGAGACATTATACAGATGTCAATGTAAGGGTCAAAAGGTCGTTGTCTGCTGGATCCCAAGCCATGTAGGCATTACTGGCAATGAGATGGCTGATAGGTGGGCAAAGAGTGCTGTCGCTGGGGTGGCAGATAGGAAACATTTTGCGAACCATACCTACGATATTAGTTCTATACCTTCTAAAACATTAAGAAACAGTTGGAACACTCACTGGCACAGATCTAGTAGAAACAAGGGCTTGCATTACTTTAAAATCCAACCTACTATCCCAACAAGACCGTGGTTTGCAAAATACAAATTTCTATCCCGAAGAGAAACCTCAACTATCTCTAGACTGCAAACAGGACATTGTTGTTCCCCAGCCCACCTTAACAAGATAAAATGCCGTGATTCATCTCTGTGCGAATGTGGTCTGGAGGATGGCACCTTGGACCACATCTTCTTTTCTTGCCCCAACAACTCCTACAGTTTATATGATATCTTACCCAAGCATAGAGTCCCTCTCCCAACAAACTTTCATTCTCTTCTCTATCATACCAACTCTAAAATAATATCTCTAGTGTGTTATTATGTGAATGTAAATAACTTAAAACTATAAAGGTGGTGGTTACTATTGTTTTTGTTGTGATATATTTGTATATTTTAATTATTATTAATATAGTCTGTACAAACTCAATTTGTTTATTTCGATGTTTACGTCGATATTAATCTACTAAATCGCATTGTATCTGGTGGATCTGTAACATTACTAATACTTTGTGTTCTAATGCATGCTTTTTGTTTTGTCACTAACAGGTGGAGATCCAAAACAAGGATATGTTCTTCTCGAAATTCGGACCATAAGGCCCAGAGCACATTCACCTTCACAACTGACACTGGCATGAATTGTTGGGGCCAAGTCGGCCTTCGACACGGTTGCCATTAACTAAGAAAAAAAAAAAAAAAAAAAAAAAAAACGTTCTGTACACTTGTAAGACCGCGTTCTCACGAGGCGATTTGAGTTGATCAACTGCGAAATCGTTCAAGATTTGAACCGTCTGAACAGACTTTCAACCAAATTGAAGCAATTAATATATATAATTTTTGTTAAACGACAAATATTGATCAACTGAAATCGCCCGGTGAGAACGCGGTATAAGTGGTAGAACAACCCTAGATTGGCAGACTGGGCATGTCCACCAACTGTCTGCCCACCAGTCTTAGACAAGTAGACCGGAGATATGCCTCTGATAATTATTAGTATCCAATTAATCAATATTAAAAATAATAGCTATTAAAAACATTTCTTCGGCCGGTAATAGAACCCGGGACCCATACCAAAAGCATCACGCGTGTCGTTAAAAGGAATAATCAAACGGGTCATTCATAAAATATGTCGACCAACAAACATACAGAATGCTTCACCAGTCCATGTGAACACGAGAGAGAACTCTCGATCCTATGACATAGGATATAACCGTGAAAATGCTCCTCTGGCTAAGGCGACTAAGACAACCGAAGACAGCTATTTTTTTTAGTAGTCGACACTCTTTTGCTGACCGTCAAGCAAATAGAGGTCAAAAGTTGCGTCACAATAACAGGCCAATCCGTTTGAATGCGGACAACAATAATAGCAACTAAAAAATAATACAAAATCTTCATCTAGTGAAAACATTTATTTGCTTAGACAAATACAACGCGTTGCATTACGACATTTGCGTCATACTATAAATAATAAATAACTTGACGTCACATAGAATAATTTTTCAATTAGAACTTTTATTATTGGTAACAATTATCAAAACTTTAGAATTATTACAACACATATTATTAAACAATCATTATCTCAAACACGCATACAAAAACAACATTACAATAGAAGCAATAATGTCATCAGACATTAATAAGAGAGAAAACTTAAATAATTTAGTATCACTAATTGATACTTTTAATCTCTACATTTTGCGCTTCAAACGGGTCGGCGGAAGTTCTTGCCGGCGTATTTGGCGGCAGCTCCGAGTTCCTCCTCAATGCGGAGTATCTGGTTGTACTTCGCAAGACGCTCAGAGCGGCATGGAGCGCCCGTCTTGATCTGTCCAGTAGACAGACCAACAACCAAATCGGCGATGAATGTGTCCTCTGTTTCACCAGACCTGTCGACATTTATGAAAAATAATGCTATATCAAATAGTATTAAATTATTTTTACTTAAATTTTAATACCAAACTGCGCTTCAAAACTTAAATTGCAGACCTAGCCAAGAAGGCCGCCGAACTAAAGTAGAATAGAAAAGGTCTGTTGTATCTCTTTGACCGGCATAGTGACGGCAATTGAGGCAACCGTGAACTGACACGGTATTTTTAACCGTTGGCCCTTTGGACCTCCATTTGCATAATATCAAGTCGAGGTCAGATGCCGAGTCACAACAACGAAAAATGTTTGATACATTACAGATTGGCCAAATTCTAAGTGAATTCCAGATCGAAAAAAGCATCGCGGTATGCCCAAACGGAAATGTCGAGTCGAAATGGAGTCGAGCTAAACTTTTAATAGTTTGTGGCGAATGACAGTAGGACAATTAAATAGGCTAATAATAAAATATAAAGAATATTTTTTAGAATTCGATTGTTATGGAAATTTCTTATCATAAAATCGTTTTGAAGTGCCACTAGAAGATAAAAAAAATGTACAGATTACCCCTTTATCTTGTTTATAGGCATTCGAAATAATAAAAAATACCTGTGAGAAACCATGGTGCCCCAACCGTTGCTCTTAGCAAGGAGATGAGCTGCGATAGACTCAGTCACACTTCCGATCTGGTTGACCTTCAACAAGAGGCAGTTGCAGGCCTTCTTCTCAACTGCTGTAGCGATGCGCTTTGGGTTTGTGACCTAAACACAAATTTAAAACTTAAATTAATTTGATTGTTTAATTGGTGTCATGTTATACAATTTCAACCAATTGAATCTTTTGGCTTCCAACTCGTTAAAGTTACTATTATAATTAAAATAGTGTTTTGATAATCTTGCGGTCCACGAGACGACACTACCACAGTTAAATGATCGCAAGTAGCAGTCACATCCACTATGTGACTATCCACTATTTGTAGGCCTAGTTGGAACTGTCAACTTACAAGCTTATTATACTGAATGTGAATGTCAATTCAGTCTGTACACTTGAAATGACGGTACTACTCCAAAATAGACTGATCAAATGACCACCAACTGTACGCCCTAACAACATTTTGACTCTTTTTACTTTTTACTCTTAAACACCTAGATACAGAGCAAATATTTGTCTCTATTTTTTACTTGTAACACAAACTTACAGTCAAGTCATCACCAACAATCTGGATAGGTGTGCGTGAAGTGAGGTTGGCCCAGGCTGCCCAGTCATCCTGGTCAAAGGGATCCTCAATGGAGACCAGTGGGAACTCCTTGATGTACTCCAAGTAGAGATCGGCGAGTTTGTCCGAGGGGAGGTAATCTGCTGCATTGGATTTGGGATTCTTGAAGTCAAGATCATAAGATCCATTCTTGAAGAATTCAGATGCAGCCACATCCATACCAATCTCAATCTAAAAAGAAACCATAATATAGTATATAATATATTAAAAACAGTAAAAATATCAATCAATCAAATTGTCACGCCTTTTTTCCACAGGGATAGACAGATACAATGGAACGCCACTTGCCACGATCCTGTCACAACTCCCTCTCTTCCTTCACATTAAAAATTCTCTTCATACAAGCTCTATGGTTTTGGGCACTACAATAATGCATATTAAGTACATTCCATTATGACTAATACATAAATGTATACCTTTCCTGTGTATCCAGCCTGTTGGATAGCATCTTGGATAAGGAAGAGTGCATCTTTGTTGTTAAGAATGTTTGGAGCAAAACCACCCTCATCTCCAACAGCAGTGGAGTCAAGGCCAAACTTCTCCTTAATGATCTTCTTCAAGTGATGGTATACTTCAGATCCCATACGCATGGCTTCGCTGAAGGATGATGCACCTTAGGAGTGGAAAAATATATTTTAATTATTATGACCGTGGTTTTCGGCGCTTCATTGTCCTTACCTTAACCTTTGACAATTAAGGATTGTTTCTCATTTCTACAAACTACTTGTATTTTTTTGCCGTCAGGCTGAAAAATTATTCCTAGTATGACCCCTTTTTATTATTATTATCTATTACCCAAAAATTAAAATAAAATTGGTTCTATTCCTTGTAGGACAACACAGATACAGTCAATACATAAATTATTCACTTGCTATTTAGAATCTTGTTGAGTTTATTTGCTTTTTTTATTACTTTTTTGTCTCACAAAATAAAAATAAGTATTACCAGTTGGCAGGATCATGAATTCTTGCATGGCCAATTTGTTGCCAGCATGAGAGCCTCCATTGATTACATTGAAGGCTGGTACAGGTAGGACAATGTCGGAATTTCCAGCCAAGTCAGCCAAGTGCTTGTACAATGGGACTCCTTTCTTGGCTGCTCCAGCCTTGGCAACAGCAAGGGACACACCAAGGATGGCATTGGCTCCAAACTTAGATTTGTTATCTGTGCCATCCAAGCCCAACATGAAGTTATCAATCTATAAAAAAACAGTACTAACTATAATGCCTTCAATAAACAAATAATGCAATTTACAATAGAAATGCAAAATGCAATTTTGTTTACAAGTTTATAGTAATTATCTGCTTGAAACTTCACCCATTTTTTTTATAAATAAATGAAACAATTTCCTAGCATCCATGAATTCTCTATGCGGATGCCTATGAAGGCATAGGTTTCGGTCACCAAAGCTTTTTGTGACATCTACCCAACCAAATATTGTAAGACCCCACCAATGCCGCCTTCGACATACAATCTAAGATTTCCCTGGACACAAACGAAACAGAATGACAAAAAGTAATTAGTAATGTAAGCTAATGTCTGAGGGAGGACAGAATCTGAACTTCTAGATACCAGGTCATCATCATGCAAAATATGAAAAATATTGCTATTTTAGTTTAGTGTCTGCCTTTCCTTACGAGGATGACTGGCTCGCCAATGCACGCACGCAACTTGACACAACGTCCACTCCCGCCCGTAGGCAGGGTAACTCTGACGTCTGTACACTCACGCACGAGCACACGAGACAATGTGTGCATGTCTCTGACCAGGACATACACTACATTTAGTTTGCAAACTATAATGAATAAATAATACACTACAAAAAAACACACATTCAATAATAATTCTGTATTAAGTGATTGCTAATTATTAGCTCATTCATTAGCTATCAAATGTTAGAAAACTAAACCGCTCACCTCTAAACCTAGGGGTGAGAGTTGTTTCGACAAAGATCTCATAGAACTACTTTTTTATGATGTTTTTTTTCAATCAATCAATCAAATTGTTACGACCCTGTTTTTTCTAAAGGGATAGGCAAAGACACTGGAGCGCCACTTGCCACGATCCTAACACAACTCTATGGTTATGGGTTATGGGAATGGGCCTAGCTTTCTTGATGATGTCTCCGATTTGGTCGGTAAACACCCTCCGGGGCCTGCCTCCTTCAACACATCCATTCACATGACATTTATAAATTCATTTTGTCAATCTACTTTCACTCATCCTTTCCATGTGCCCAAACCATCGAAGTATTCCTTTATCAATCCTTGTCACTACATCATATTTCAAACCACATCAGCTTTCAACCAATGACCTAAAAAAATAAAACTACCTTATTTTAATACATACCTCTTTCTGTTCAGTGACTTCCAAGTTCTTTTTAATGAGTTCTGGGCCTAAGACAGAGTTTATGTTGTTGACTGCAGTCAACACTCCCTTTCCGTGGTATTCACCCTTCACATTATCTCTAAGCTCAAGAGCCTCATGGACACCAGTGGAAGCTCCTGATGGTACAGCAGCACGGTAGAGACCGAGTTCTGTTACCTGCATATTACAAGGTTTATTTAATATTTTTCGACAAGATTTGACTAGTTATAGAGGTCGACCGGAGTTCTATAAACTAATAATAATTAGTATTTTGTTATATTTACCAGATCAACTTCGACGGTTGGGTTACCGCGAGAATCGAAAATTTGACGAGCTTTGATGGACTTGATTGGCATTTTGATTTTATGAGCGACTGAAATGAAAAAAATATATTTTTTATTTTTACATTTTATTAAACGATTCCTATACGTAGAAAAGCCGGCATTTATCGATTAAGATTGTATAAGGAACAACTATGGATGCACTTATAGTCTAAAAGCTGCTTTTTCAGAGTATTATTACACGTATAAGCTTTCAAGTGAATAATATTACAAATAAAATCATTATTTATTGTGCAGAAAAGTGCATAAAAAAAGTTTTAATGGAACACAGCAGTCATACAGTGTTCCAAAAGTTTACTTTCATTCTTTGTCTATTAGTAACAAACTAGTTTAAATTAATAGTTATGTATACCCAAACAATAAAAATGCATTAAAATAAGTTTATTTGCCTTACCTTGCGAATATCTTGAGAAAATGACGAATAATCCAGTGGGGCGATCACCGGAAAATGATGAGAATTTGACCTTCACAAGGTGACATTAGTGATGTCCTTACATTTCATGTTGGAATCAATCAACTTTCAATCTATTATAAAGAATAATACAAATGTCACTGTCAGGCAAAGTTTGTTTTGGTTTTTAAGTTAGTAAATATATTTTTAATAAATAAACGCTGTTACAATGAGCGATAACGTGAATAAAAAGGAAGAAGTAAAGCCTGTCGTAGTAAAAAATGCCACAGACTTGCAACGATTACGGTTAGAACGATTAATGAAGAATCCAGTAAGTATATTTGTAAAGTACTTTTGTTAGACTTTAGCAAAGTTTTAATTAATATTTTATCCATATAGGAAAAGCCAGTCTTTATACCAAGTGCAGCAAAGCAGAAAACGCTTCCATCTGCACCAGACTTCGTTAGAAATGTGATGGGATCAAGCGCTGGTGCGGGATCTGGAGAATTTCATGTGTACAGACATTTACGTAGGAAAGAGTATGCGCGACAAAAGTTTATACAAGAAAAAAGTGAAAAGGTACAATTTTAATGTTGTTAATGTTGCTTTACAAAACTTTACATTAGCTATTTTTAAATTTGGTGTAAAAGTGGTATGATTACATAGGGAATATTTACTTTTGCTGATAGTGCCAAGGCGTCAAAATGCGCATATATTTATATACACATTTTAGTGAACGCCTAAATGTTTAAATCATTGTCTCGTGCATCCATGTGATTATAACGTTTATTTAATTAAACAAGTATTGATCGACACTATGCAATTTAGCTTGTTTAAACCATAGGCTTGTATGAAAAGAATTGTGGATGTGAAGGAAACGAGGGAGTTGTGTCAGGACCGTGGCAAGTCGCGCTCCAATGTCTCTACCTATCGATGAATTCTTTCAATCCCAAATCTATGTTGTAGGTGTATAGTTGTTAATCATTTGCCCAGTTTACTGACCTGGGCTGTACTGCCACTTTTTGTACTTATACTTAAGTGTACAGTACAAAAACTACAGACAGTGAATTTTTTCAGCTGCATTTTTTGCAGGTTTACCTTTGTTACTTTTTCCAACTAGGTCCGCATGGTGTATAGAACTGCTACTTATGGTTATTTAAGTGTAATAGCGGTACCCTCTCTACTTAAGCACCTAACAACAGGCAGCGTATTGTCATATGTTGAACCACAAAAAAAGTGTTTTTTTTTTTACATTTAACATGTCTGATGCTGTGATTCATATGTATATTTTTTTAAATGTTTTCATTGGCTTATAATTGCAGGAAAAACTGGAGGAAGATTATCACAATAAAGTAGCAGAGAACAAAAGGTTAGCAGAAGAGAAAACTGCAAAAAAAAGAGCAAAAAGATTAAAAAAGAAAAAGAATGCAAAGTTAAAGAGCAAAAAACCTAAAATAGAAATAAATGAAGATAATAAATCTGACTCAGAGGATAGTGACTCATGTTCTGAAGAAGAAACAAATACAGAAAAAGTAAATAAGAAACTAGAGAAAGAGGCATAACTAATTTAAGTAAAATAATTTATAATTATTTCTGTTTTCATTTATTTTGATATAAGCATGCTGTCGACTAGTTCGGTGCGTCATTTATTCATTGAACAATCAACAAATGGAATGCTTTTTTCCAGTCCATGTATTTTTCCCCATCCTTTGATCCTTCAAGCGAAGTGTGAAAAAGCCCCTCTGGCCAGTAAAGTGATGGCACTGAGGCAAAACACAGTCGTTTTTTTGCTCATTAGACCTCCCCTTGCTATTACGCAAGTCGAGGCTTAAATTCGCATCACAAATAAGGATCCTTACAAGCTGTAGTGTTTGCATATTACCTCATGCAGTAGTAACACCGATAACTGTAATCACAGGCTCGCCAATGTATTATGCCACATGTCTACCTTCGTTGAAGGGCAGTCGTGTACTGCCGATATGCTACAGACTATGTCACGCACATCTAGTAATAGTACGTATATATATATGTGTGTGTGTGTGTGTGTATATACCTCATACACTACACAAGCCATTTAGAAAATTACCTATGCAGAATGTATGATGCATGAATCTTCCATTCTGTATAGTATTTGCAGCACGCAGCAAACCATTGCTATGCTACACTACCAATATTAATACTTTATTATAAGGTATATTATATCTTTTGAGTTTTCATAATTTTTTTAAAACATATAGTGGACGCACCACGTCACTCCCTTTGATCAGGCTGAGATGTACAAAATCATAAATACATGTTGAGGATATGATAATATATGTATTATCTTAAATTACAGGGATAGGCAGAGACAAAGAAGCTCCACTTACCACAACTCCCTCGCTTCCCTCACATCCACAATTCTTTATGGTTATGGGCACTAGGCAACCCATATTATATTATCTACTTATCTATATTGAAATAACTTATTTATTAATCGCTTAGGCATACAAGCGACCTAAATATTATTACATTATGCACCCCATTATGCTTGACTGGAAGATATACATTTTTTGTGATACATTTTTGTTTTATATGTATTTAGAATGTTATCAGTCTATATAAATAACTTTTATTGTAAATTAAACAAATGTTATGCGGCTTACTATACGTCTATTTTGGTTTTTGATTTTACATTTTTTTATTATTCCGACGTTTCGAGAGCTTTGCAGCCTATCGTGGTCTGACAGTCTCTCCGTTCATTAATCATTGTTCACACAAAATATAATATAAAAATACTAACTTTTATTGTAGCTCAACATATGACAGCACCCCAGCTGTTGTAAAGCTGGAGTGCAGTCCATGAATGGAGGTGACTTACATCCCACTATTCCGACCTAGTGGATTATGATTGTCAATGAGACCCAAGTTTAATTTACTATAAAAATAATAGACCAAATTGAGTAAAGTTAATTTATTTAAAAATTATGCTTTAAGAAATATGAACGATATAATTAATACAATTATTCACTATTGCACTGAAGCCATGACGCTGTCTTCATTCTTCTTAAGTATGACAAATCCTTCCATGACAGGCGACAGTGGGAGGTATTCATCTGTTGCCAACTCAGCTCTCTCCCCGAATGATAGCAAAACTGGTGTTGTGTGCGTGTGAGATCCTGCTATAGTCTTGGGTGTACCAGCCTTACCGATTACGTCCACCGCCTGGAAGTAAGGGTTGAGATCAGTGAAAGATTTAATAGTAGGACGATACCTACAAGAATGCCAAATGTCATCGCAACATCAGTGACTTTTCGTCACTATAGATATTATTATTTAGATTAGTATAAAAGTCACTTTGATAAAACAGTAGCAGTTCGTGGACGTCATTACAGTGTTGTGTTTTTTTTAACTGCTACAACAATTCAATAACTGTAAGCAGAAATCACATCCACTATGCCGGCCTAGTTGGAACCGGCAATACAAGCTGATCCCGAAACGCGACCAAATCACTTTACGGTCTGTATACTTGTAAGTGGTATACAAATTTCGTAAACATTGCGTCTTAAAAATCTCTTTATATATTTATTAAAATAAAAGCATAAGTACCTGTCCAACGCGAACACTGACGTTAAGTGGTTGTAGATTTTCATCGAGTGTGACCAACCACCTGGGTTGCATCGCTGTTGCCAATACATACAGCAAGTAGTGGGATTTACCAAGGATTACTGTAACACAAACAATTTATTAAATTACTCACAGACATAGTAATGTATTTTTTTTTTTATTGTGACACGTTATTTGACCCCGACCCCCCTGATGATAATCAAGAGGAGACCTAAGAGTGGCGACCACTGAAACAACCGAGTTAGTTTATGGCTGCCTCAGTCGCCGTCACTATGCCGGCCAAAGGTGCTTCTTCACGCATCGATTGAAGGATCCAAGGTTATAGGAGGGAGAGAACACATGGGCTGGCAAAGCATTCCACTTGTCAATTGTTCTACAAAGAAAAGAGGCACAGATCTTTTTCGCAGTCGACAAAATGCGAATGCTTCCCCGAATAGTGCTAGTATTACGGGAGTGAAAAGACGAGGTATGAATAATATAAGCGAATTTAATATTACTAAAAAAAATACATACTATTCTTGCAATCGAGGAATGCTGTTAACACGACCAGTAGACCAGCTAGAGCAGGCCGATGTAGAAGACGGCGGTCTGCGTGTGTAGCGCTCAAGGCCAGTGTTCCTTTACCAGCATGGCACAACCCTTGGGCGAGGCGCACCATAAACAGATGCACAGGTGACTTGCCATGGTATAGAGCCAGCGCACGCAACATTGTTGCCAATCTGTGTATTAAATATTAATTATAAGTTAAAATATAGTCATCCACAAGAAAGGTTGAATAGTGCCCATAACCGAAGAGCTTGTATAAAGAGAGCAAGGCAGAGACAATGGAGCGCCACTTGCCACGATCCTGACACAACTTCCCCGCTTCCATCCACAATTCTCTTCATACAAGCTCTATGGTTAGGCTTAGGGGCACTAGGCAACCCAGCCTAAATCAATTGTAATGTTTTAAAGGTTAATAATATTGATTTTCTAAATAAACAAAAAAATTACATACCTCGCATTATTAGTACCAGCACCAACAAGTCCCATAGCAAAGATGGCGTTGTAGGCGACGTCATTATCAGAGTCGTGGGAGTATTTGTTCAACACATCAATGACAGAGAGTTGAGGATTTGAGATGGAGCACAGAGCAATGGCGAGAGGCACTGCACGTCGTACAGCTGGCTCTCCGTAACGACCCTGGATAATACAATTATAATATAGTTGACCCTCGATAAACCGACAAAAACGACGTTTTGCAAGGCGGTGTTGAAAGTTCGAATTTGTCGGATTATAGAGTACTGCCACGAACCCCTTGTAGTCCGGAACTCTTTTGAATCTATATGTACAGTCGATTCGCGATAGTCCAGTATCCCCAATAAGAATACCCGAACAAGTCACAGCCTATTATAGGGACTTTAGATTATAGGGGATGCCAGAATAGACAGGCCGGAAAACCGTGGGTCAACTGTATAATAATAATAATAATTCTAGATAATATAATTACACTAACCCACATTTACTCGAATCTACCACTAGTTTTTTACTTTTTTAATTATTGTTACTGCCTGATGTTAAGCTGGAATGCGGTCCATGAATAGAGGTGACTGCTACTACAGTTAAATAACTGTAAGTAGCAGTCACATGTAATACGCAAGCCTAAGAACCGGCAACTCAAAAGCTGATCCCGAAACGCGTCTAAATCACTTCACGGTCTGTATAGTTGTGTATGCGATGGTACTACCCTGGACAAGCAGACTGTGCGCCACTGTCTACCATTTTTTACAACCAGACCCGGAGCAAATATCCGCCTCTTTTATTAACAAATAAATGTAATCAAGTTCTTAAATATTACAAATAAAAGCTATGAAAAAAATATTTGCTCCAAACCCGGGACTTTCCGTTTAACGGCTTACCAGTATGACGACCTCTTGTTATAATAATAAGTATTTAATATAAAAATACAATTTCCGTGCTGTGGTAGTGCAAAGTTATGCAAACTAAGATCCTGCTGAGTCATGCATGGGTTCAATACCACTTGCCGGCACCAATGTAGCTTTTTTTAAATTGTGACTAGACATCTGACCTCGACCCGCCTAACGGTAAGCAAGAGGAGGTCCAAGAGTGCCGATGACTGCAAGAATCGAGTCTTCAGTCTTCACGCTATGCCGGCCAAAGAACAAGATTTCATATATGCACTTTGGTTATCTTACCAATTGTCCAAAAATCCTGGTGCACATCTCAGCGCCAGTCTCCTCAGCGAGCGCAATGACAGCAACTCCAAGTGTAGCAATCGCTTGCACCGATGACAACTCCTTGCTTGCATCCTTCTCCTTGCTCTTGCTATCTTTACTTGTTTTGCCTAGTGAAAAAAGATTTAATCCTATGTTTACTAAGGCATCCATGACAAAGCATCGCAGCAATTTTGAAGTGAAAACTTCCTTAGCGGCGTTGTGCACTTTTTGTGATGGGTAAAAAAAAAAATTAACTCGTCACCTGATCGAAATTTCGTAAGACGAAGAGACGGCGCGGCGTAGGAGAGGAAGTATCCCCCTCTCTTTAAAGACCTGCTGTTTTTAAATAGTTCTGAAGTGTTAAATAGCGCAATAAATGAATATTATATATAACCACATAAATGATAGTACTTTTATACTGATAAATTAAAGCAATTCGTGCTTTAATTTCACTACCCTAACCATTCCAAAATATCAAAAATGCACAACGTTAATATACAAGTTTTCACTTCTGCCGACACTCCCGGGGTGCAACCCGTTTTTTTAACGACTTAAGATAGCTGGTGTGCGTTGCATAAATGATGGTGACTGCTACTACAGTAAACTAACTGCAAGTGGCAGTGTCATCAACTATGCCGGCTTAGTTGGAACCAGCAACTTACAAGTGTCCTAAAAACACAACCGAGACCCTTTACAGTCTGTACACATGGAATTCCTGGATCAGGGAACACTACCACCAACTACCAAAAGATTTTAAAAGTGGAATTGTATTGCCTTTAAACGAGAATTAAGAGATCTGGGATATAGGATAAAATGTATTTTAAATTTTGACTCGACATCTGAACTGGACCTGCCAGATGGCAAGCAAGAGGAGATCCAAGAGTGCTTACCAACCGAGACACATGCCATCACTATGCCGGACATAGAAAATCGCAAACCAAACATTGGGTCTAATTATAATTTTAAAAATACCTTTATTTTTATCATCTTTAGAGGTGCTTGCTCCAGATTCCTTGGCATCCTTCTTGTCTTGTTTTTTGAAAGCTGTGTCTTCCGTGGATTGTTGTTCGTTCTGCAAGTAAAGGAAGTAAAAGATGTAAGCCGACAATTGGCTCATTCTACCACACCCCGATGACTTAGTCGCATTTGCCAAATTGCCGAAGTTCAGTTAAGCCAGCATAGTTACTTTGTCAACAGCCCCTTTGACTGATACATCGCTTAACATCAGGCGGTGTGTTTATTTATTTATTATGAGATTTGATTTCGTCTTGTAAGCGGAGGGGGAGGTCATAGAGTGCCGACGACTGTAAAATATACTTAGGCTAATGCAAAGCTCAGCTTAGGCCTCGCGGCTATACCTAACATACAAATTTAGTTAGTAGTGTAAATATAAAACAAGCCATAAAGTTTACAACCTATGTAAACAAACTAAAAATTAGAAAGAAATAAAAAATACTATTATTGCTAAAAAAATTATACTATAATTAAAACTTTATATATTTAATCCTACTATTATTATAAATGTGAATGTTTGTTTGTTACGTTTTCACGCATACTTAATCGATAATCATGAAACTTTGTACACATATTTTTTGAAGGACTAGAAGTAACATAGGATACTTTTAATTTATTTTTTACCATAGTTTCCAATTGACTATAGTTTCAGCTGTTTTCTATATTTATTTTTATTTTCGTCTGTCATTTTTATACTGAGTCATAAACACAAAAAAAGGGATATACGGTTTTTTATGACATTTATGAACCCAATTTTACGCGGGTGAACCGCGGGCAAAGAAAGTTTAAAATAAATAATGAACTCACATCAGTATCGTAATGCTTAGAGCAAATGTGTAACATTTGTTGTACAACGAGCACATCGCCAGTGCCTGCGTACGCGCACATAGACAATGTAGTTTGGCATAATGATTGCTGCGGTTCAGGCAACACCTCCAACGCAGCCATTGTTGCTTCCGTGCGCTCCTTGCTACCTATAATAAAATAATCATCGTAAATCAAGATGCGTTAAACAAGGCAGACCTAGAAAGGTGTTTTCCGACCAAATCAGAGACATCCCTAAGAAAGCTGGGCGACCTAGTGCACATATCCGTGGAGCTTGTATGAAGAGATTTGTGGATGTGAGGAAAGCGAAGTAGTTTTTTCTCTCTTCTTATCTGTGTGGGAATTTGATTGATTGATTGAAATATTGTGCTATACAAACAGATAATAAACAATAAGGCTACAGTTTTAAAGAGTAGTAGGCAATGGAACCCAGTCTGCCAGTCCGGGGTAGTACCACCACTTACAAGTATACAGACCGTGAAGTGATTTGATCACGTTTCGGGATCAGCTTGTAAGTTGCCGGTTCCATCTAGGCGGGCATAGTGGATGTGATTGCTACCCACAGTTATAGAAATGTAGTAGCAGTGACATTCATTCATGGACCACACTTCAGCTTAACATCAAGCGGGGTGCTGTCATATGTCGAGTCACAATAAGAAAAAAATATAATTCTTGACTATTGATAGGGAATCTTAATCACCATAACGATAAAAGCCTATATAGGCTTTTACCAGCATGATGCATAGTCGTAGCGAAGCAACCGTAAACTAAATCAGTTTTTGACGTGATAACGTCTTATAAATCGATGAACACCGGCTGCACGCCAATCTTGAATCTCGAATGCGTATCAGATGTTAATAAGTCAACAACGCTGAGAGCAACAACCATCGTATTGACTTTTTCAAGACACATTAGACTTAAAACACTCCCCTTGATTTCATACTTTTTCTATCATTGTCCTATCCTTAACAAAATAACGCAGATTGAAGGATCTTAAATATAACACATGTAAATAAATTGTTAATAGCACATTGTTACTTGTAATTAATCTGTATAATTTAAGTTTCATCAATGTTTTCTTATGACGTTATCACTTAAAACTATCGTCCGTAAACCGACTTTACAGACAACCATTTTTTTCAGTAGTTATTCAGTCAGGTGACCTTACCTATTATCAGGCAAGTAGAAGTCAGATGTCACATCACTAATGTTATTATGTAATTGTCTTCCTGTAACTTACCTAGGAAACATAGACCGAGACCCAAATGCAAGAACCGACAATAAGTGGATGAATGCAAATCCTTGTTATCATCAATTAGCCGCTGAATGATTGCACATGTAACCTGGAATTAAGTTTAAAAATGATGTAAAATAATAGTACTGTTTGCATCTCTGGGACGGCTCTGCCAAGTAACTTCCCAATGCCCTAGATTCATTGCAGCGACAAGCTGTCCGAATTATAGGAGATGCAGAGGTTACACGAACTCTGGAGCCCCTGCGGCTCTGTGCGTACTCTATCGCCTATACCACGGAGAATGTTCCGAGGAGCTCTTTAACCTTGTTTCTACCTCGTCTTTTCACACCCGTCATACCGGCACCGAATCAACTACCGACCGTGGAGTAGTGGTAGTGAAATGGTACAAAACACGCGACAAAATAATTCGGGCACCCGAACAATTAAGAAATCTTTGTTTTTCGTTTATATTTTGAACTTTGTATTTGCGTAACGGATATAGCTTGAAGTCCAGAAAATATCTTATGAACGGATTGACATGTTCCGTTGTAACAAGACGGTACCTGTTCACTACACTGCCTATTCCCTTTTATATGAAGATATGTTAATAATATATGTACATACATCACCATTACATGATCCAACAGCAATGAGTCCACATGAAATGGCAGCCAACGCGCAGATTTCTGGTGAAGCTGCCGTATCACTCAGCACAGGCAATAAATGGGACAACACATCCTCACGTTGAGTGCCGGCGTATGCGATGCCCAGACCTACGATAAATTAGGTTACGTTAATTTTTTTTATTGAGACTCGACAAATGACAGAACCCGCCTGATGTTAAGCTGGAGTGCGGTCCGTGAAAGGAAGCGGCTAAGATCGCTACCGCAGCTAACATATCGACCTGACGACCTTAAAACCCCTTAATAGATCTTTATTAATTGTAGCTAAGAACCATCTCGATCATGTCAGCTTTCAAACAAAAAAAACACATCGTAATCAATCCATTCGTTTAGGAGCTACGATGCAACAGACAGGTCAAACTTATAAAACCCTTCTGTTTGAGTCGGGGGTTAAAAAGCGTTTTAGAGTAACCACATTGCTTTGGTGAAATCTTACATTGTCATATGGAAATTAATATATTTTATTTATTTATAGAAATAGTTTACATTTGTAACAACTTACCAAGCACACTACCAATTCTCAAATTAGAACTCGGATGCAATACATAATCTGACAGCAAAGCGAGTGCTGGATCACACTCATTCCTCACGCCACAGTTCACCAGACCCAGGGCTAACAGAGCACCAGCTTTGATATGCTCATCAGCGGTATAGAGGTACTTGTCAATAGGCGTCAATCCACCATCCACGTCCCATAGATGGATCATGCCCAATGAGGCGGCGGCTGATAGCATTCCTGGGACAAACAAATATGTAGTCATTAAAACAGATATAGAAACAAGTTGAAGAAGATGTACAAACATGAAAGAAGATGTAGTGACAAAGGAATTCTTCGATGGTTTGGGCACATGGAAAGGATGATTGAAAGTATATTGATGAAAGAAATTTATAAATCTGATGTGGATGGATGTGTTAAGCAAAGCAGACACAGGAGGGTGTTTTCCGACCAAATCGGAAACATCCTCAAGAAAGATAGGTTGCCTAGTGCCCATAACTAGTGCCACTACTAGTGCCCATAACATACCATGATCCTTGTTCTTGTACATCCATTTATTTCCATCTTCAGTAGTTACAAGTTTGTCTTGTCCAAAACCTGCATTCACAAAGGCATTTACAAATGTCGCTGAAAGATTCTGCCTTGCCGAGTCCACTGGATGTTCAGTTAGCAAGGAAGACCGGAGAGCTGATCCTGCAGACTCTAACCAAGTCTTGTATACCTCTTCTGGTGTTTTTGGTTCCATTATGTCCAACTAAAAAATAAATTTATTTTATTGAAATCAAGAATGCTTTTACCTAACTTATTTGAATGTTTTTAGCAGAGTGATATGCTGTGGTGCCTAATCTGTGAAGTATTCAGAGCCTGTATGAAGAGAATTGTGGATGTGAAAGAAGCAAGGGAGTTGATTAAGGAACGTGGCAAGTGGCGCTCCATTGTCTCTGCCTATAACTGTGGGAAAAGGGCGTAACAATTTGATTGATTGATTGATGATCTGTTACAAGTGTACAGAGCATGAAGTGTCTTAGTTGCGTTTTGTAAGTTGCCGGTTCCTACTAGGCCGGCATAGTGAATGCGACTGCTACTCATACATGCTAGCTGTAATAGTAGTTGCCTTTATTCATTTCAGCTTAACATCAGGTGGTGTGATGTCATATGTCAGGCATTAATAAAAAACCGGGTACTTTTAAAAAGAGATTTATTAATATTAAACATCTTGTAATGGCTGATATTTTTTAATCATTTGTTGAATTTTTACGTAGTTTGATAGTTTATTGCGTGTGATTCGCTTGTAAGGCATAAGGATCAGTCAATGCCTAGAGTGGGAGTACCCAATAATAATAATAATAACTTGTAAAGATAAACAATTTCCTTTGGCCAGCATAATGACGGCGATTGAGGCAGCTGTGAACAAACTCGGTTTTCTCAGTCGTCGTCACTCTTGGACCTCAGATGTCGTGTCACAATAAAAATAAAAAATATTTCTTTTTAATATACTCACCTCACGTCCCAAACTGAGATAATGATCATTAATATGCGCATTTAGTAGGATGGTGCGCAAATCCTCGTCATCCACATCAATGGGGACATATTGACGCGCCAACATGTAGCAAATCTGTTTCTTGATCAGCCTACAAAAGAATATAAAAATACCTCTTTAATCCGAATTGAAAATTAACCCCCCTTCGGAATCATGGAGCATTCAGATTATAGTAATAGGATAGGATAATTTTTATGAAATAAATCTAATAGTATCGTAAAATTTTAATTGTACAATGCTATAGAATAAGAATAGGAATAGGGCTGTTGACTAACTTCACTTGAATGATTCAAAAGTCTTTTTCTTGATGAAGTTTGATATTATTAGCTGTAAGTTGTCTAGTTACTCTTAAATAAATATAAATATTAATTTCTAAACGTTACATTTAATAAACTCTTTTAAAGATATCCATATTTATAAGATATTTTATTTTATCCAATATTAGACAGCGAGTGAAAACGCGGAAGAGGGTGGGGGTGGGAAGAGGCCCGGGTGTATAACAGTGGTATAACGTGGTAGGCATTGGCGCCCAGTCTGCCGATCAGTGGATTACGACTGCTTACAAGTATACAGACCATAAAGTGACCTAGACGCATTTCGGGATCAACTTTTAAGTTGCCGGTTCCAAGTAAGCTGGCATAGTGGTTGTGATTGCTACTTACAGTTATTGAACTGTAGCATTGAATCTCGACATCTGACCTTGACTTGCCTGGTGGTAAGCAAGGGAAAGTCTAAGAGCGCTGACGGCTGAAAAACGTTGCCTCAGTCGCTATGCTGGGAAACTGGAAAGGATAATGGAAAATGGGAATGGAGGTGTAACAGTTTATTAAAACCTAATGAAAAGTTACTTATTTATTTGAATCCTTTATTGCACCAAAATAAACTTAAAAATATGAACTGTCGGGGAACGAGCTAAATGAACGCGCTCGGAATGCAGTTGTGACGTCATGGTCACGTGTCTATTATGAATAGTGAAGTAACATGCAAAATGTTGATAACGATAAACACACACTTTCCTCAAAAAGCAAATAGTTTTAGTTATTAAAAATTATAAATGTGTATTAAATTGAAGTATAAACATTAGACAACATCAAACAAGAAAATATGGACAAGTTTTTATCGATATTAAATGACATCGCCGAGATATGAGCGTCACTAATAGCGGCTACTATGATACGGGTAGTACTATGATGATACTATGATTCCCCGCCACAGCCCTCGAATATATTTAACTCATTCCCCATCTATACATAGGCGAGTTTAATGCCTATGTACCTAATAACGAACCTTTGGGATGATGAGAAATTATGGGCAGGGCGCAAATATACTCTACAAACTACAACTATTAAGTTACTTACGGATCAGTACAAGCATTGAAGACTTCCTCACATTTAGCTTTGTCATGCAACTGCATAGCAACAAGCAGGGCTCTGGGATATTCACCAAAACGTAGATATGTGTCTAGAACACCTTGCAGAATCTGTGTTGATTCTGGCTCAACAACATAACTTGCACATCTGAAAACATTAACATAAGTCTTAATCTGAACTAATTCAGCACACCTTGTGGGAATAATGATTTTTATTTAATTATTCAGGAGCCGAATTTTTATAGAAAGGCGACCATGGTTTAGTGCAATATGACACAAACTGAAAACACAAGTTCGAAACCACCCACCGGTACCAATGTATCTTTGATATATGTACGTTGGTTGTCCTTTTTCTATGATGCAAGCACTTTAGTAGCTTAGTACAGAAATGTAAAAATAATAATAATAAAAAATTGCAAATAAGTTTCTTCAATCAAATTCATTTAAAAAGTATGTTACTATGCAACAGATACTTTTAAACTTTATAGTGTCTTCTTAGTTAGCTGAGCTTGATACAATCACAACCATAAGCTCTCTCACCTACTTTGTGTTCCGCTGTATCATATTCTTGTGCCTAACTTCAAAGCCACCATTAATATTTCATGAAGAATTAAATTATATTAATTGCTCATAATATTACTATAACAATTGACATGGTAATAGATTTTTTTTTATGATTGTGACACGACATTTGATCTCGACCAGCCTGATAATAAGCAAGAGGAGGTCCAAGAGTGACGACGACTGAAAAAAAAAACGAGTAGTTCACGGCTGCCCCCATTCGCCGTCACTATGCCAGCCAATTTATGATTTTTACTATTATTTTATTTTAATATCGTGTTAAAGTCTCAACTAATGTGTTGTTGATAAGGTGTTAATTAATAAGGTACTAATACTTTTCTTATTATTGCGACTCAACTTGACTGAGGAAAAACAAGGAGAAGTCCAAGAGTGTCAACGACTGAAAAAAACCATCTCATTGTATGTTTGCCTCAGTCGCCGTCACTATGCTGGCCTTATAAGTAATTCAAATAAAAGTATAATTATTAAAAATATATATTCTTTCAATTACCCAATCAAATACAAGCAGACTCGGGGATAATTGCTCTGATCCATGTGTTTTGTAAGTAGGTCCAGCTGGTCAATCTCCATTAACAGATCACAGGCTTGGATCTCAGCTGAATGCTTCATATCAAATTGTATAACATCACGGACAAGAGGTAATAATGTGTCCGCATTGTCAACATTCCATTCTTCTGCAATCTCACCCTCCAATTGCCTACAAAAATATTAAAACATATAATTGCTTTAGGTGTGTAAAAATGTTTTTTTTATTGTTACCATTAACTTGCTTGATGTTAAAAAAAGGGTAGTCCTTAAGTGAAAAAAAAACTGACTCAGTTCATGGTTAACTTAGTAACCCCCATGATGCCTGCCAGAGAATTTACATAAGGTGGTGCCACTACTTCAAGGTGCAACAACCAAGAAATTATCCAGTCCAGTTCAAAAACCACTTACTGGTACCAATGTATCTTTCGTTTATGTACTTTGGTCCCCTGTATTAAGTACAAGCTTAGAATAGAGGTATTTACATAATATATAATAATTATTATAATTTTATATTTTACCTGACATATTCATGTCCCCAATCGCCCACATTGGACATAGTTCCCAACAAGCAATATTTCAGGCATTCCCTTTTCTCTGCAGCCTCCTAAAAAGTGATATTAAATACCTACTAAGAACATAGAAACCTTTAAGGACTGGTTCCTGTTCATGTTAACATGAAACTTGGGTTAATATGAAAGACATGTTCTGATGTAGATTTATTTTGTCAATCAAATTAAATTGTCACGGCTTTTTCCCACAGGGATAGGCTGACAATGGAGCGCCACTTGCCACGATCCTGACACAACTTCCTCGCTTCCTTCACATTTACAATTCTCTTCATACAAGCTCTATGGTTATGGGCACTGGGCAACCTAGCCTTCTTGAAGATGTCAAAATCATAATTATATATTTAAATATCTAATTCCAAATAGTTTGAAACACCTACCCTCAAAATAATTAAACACAAGAGAATTATTACCTATAATCCTAATCTATAAATGCATATTTTCTAATGTATAAATTCCAAAGTAAAAGTAATAATCACAAAGGTCAAGAGGTAATTTAATTACTTGAATACTGGGTTTGATCCCTTGTTGCAGATTTATAGAGTAATAGAAAACCCAGTTCTTATTATTTTATAGTATCTATATTATGTGTATGTGTGCAATAAGAAATTATGTACACAACAGTATATTTTAGATTATATAAACACACTATTATTATTATTGATATCATTAATACTTACAGGAGCACCACTCACACCCATAGCAAGAACTGACACAACATCAGCACAGAATTTTTTAGTTTTTTCATCATTGATCTTCTCATACACTTCTTTTAAAGTTGGATAGTGCTCTCTTAAGAACTTCAATGGCTTTGGTACTGACGTCATAGATGTAGTTGAAGTCCGAATAAGATTACTTAACATTTGCAGTGCTGGGAAGTACAAATTTACATCTGCGCCCTGTACAACAAATTTAGGTTATGAAAATATACGACTGAAATAATCACTGGATTTAAGATAACACTTCATAAATACTCACAACTAATTTCTCAACGAGCATATTGAGCTCCTCCTGAAGCCGCTTATCTTCTTCAGACTAAAATCAAATAAAAATTTTAGGGAACAATACGATTTTGTTAAGAATCCATTGTTTTAGAAGTATATTCACCAAATCATCTGTTGCCGGCGCCGGATCGGCTTTTTTCTCTTCCTCAGTTTTAGTCTTTCCAGTCATTTTTATTTAGTTATTAAGTAAATACAAATAAAGCTGATACAACTCTTTAAAACAGTAATGATTTTCACAAAATTTGACTTGTCACCCACCAACGCTGACGCTATGTTTTTTAAAACGCCATTCATAAGAAAGAATATTCATGAGGCTTAGGATCAAAAATTACAACCTTTAATTAATAAATTATTTTTAATTTACATCTTAAAGATTCAATATATATTATTTCTATATAATATTTTATTGCATGATAATCAGATTTACCAAAAATAAATCAAAATTTTGCTCTAGGTTTGGATAAAATAGAAAATTAGGAATAAGTAAAACTATATGTACCGGAATGTCCGGAATAGGGTGTCTGGCTACCCTTCAAATATTGATTGAGCATAATGTAGGTATGAATTGAATATCCGTATCTGTAAACCAAAGCAAAGTTGCACAAAATGTCCCAATATGGTAATTGAGCGAACACAAAAACTAAGCAAAAAGAACTTTATTTAAAGTTAAACAAATGTATTCGTAATTTATTCTGCGAGATTTTATCATAAATAAATCTGAGGCACATTCAGGTAGAGGCTACTTATGGATTTATTCATATATCAGCATCTCAGATTTATACCGCGTGTTATTTTCTGTAACCGGACACAATAATAGCTGATCTACGAAATTCTTTACTAAATCACTTACTAAGCGGTTTTGATCACACTTGTACCTCACAGCACAAACCAAAAACTGGTTTGTTACTTATTTTATTTGTAGCCCGTTAAGGTGGGTGTATTTATTTACTTTCTGTAACAATGCTGAGGTTAGCAGGATCAGTTTTGGAAAAGTGTAGAAAGTATGCTGTGAAGAGGATGCTTACTACTATGGAGTCTGATAAGAATTTGTATAACTTTAGGGATATGCCTAGACCAAAAGGCTTGCCTTTAATTGGCACAAAGTTGGATTTCTTATTAGCTGGCAGTGGTGCTAAGTGAGTATACTTGGATTTATTGATTATCAAATTATTACCCACCGGGGACATTCATAAAAAAGAAAGGGTCCGCGGTTCTTATTATTTAGCTAGTATAAGTTGTGTCAGGATCGTTGATATTGGAGCTCCAGTGCCTCTGCCTAGCCCTATAGGAAAGATACGTAACAATTTTATTGAAAAACTTATTAATTTAAAATTGACATTGCGTATACTCTAATTGATTGCCAAAGTGTCTACGGAAGACTCGACGGGGGTCAATGTTGGCGTGACAAAAAAATTGAGGTTCACAATTCTAAAGCGGGGTTCAAGAAAATTTATCCAGTTTCGATAGTGAAGAACTAAATTATTGGCTTGACTTCACCTATTAATGAAGGCAGATAATATTTTAGGAAGCTGGATTGTTACGATTGTTACTCTAAAAAACTTGCAAACTCCCATAGTTAGATCTAATATTCACATTTTTTGTCGTGTTTTGGGAATATGGTAGCTGCAGGGGGTCCACCGGAACCAGCATAATTTTGAAAGTGTCTATGAGAGAAAAAAGTTTGGGAACCTCTGCTCTATTTTTTTATGTAATTTTTTTATTGTGACTCGACAAATGACAGCACCCTGCTTGATGTAAAGCTGGAGTATGGTCCATAAATGGATGTCACTGCAACTACAATTCAATAACTGGAAGTAGCAGTCATATCCACTATGCCGGCCTAATTGGAACCGGCAACTTACAAGGTAATCCCGAAACGAGACTAAATCACTTCACGGTCTTCACGTAATTCTGTTTAATTGCTAAAAATAAGGCTTTATGGGTGATTGGTGGACCATTTTAATCGCTAATAGATTTTTTCTGGTTAGATCGTTACACAAAATTTCTATTAATAACCCAAAAATAAATATCTGTATTTGAACTTGCAGATTGCATGAATATATTCACAAACGTCATGAGCAACTTGGACCGTATTTTTGTGAAAAATTCGGTAAATCCAACATTGTCTTCATAAGTGACCCGCAGATAATGAAAATGTTATTTTTGAAACTAGAAGGGAAGTACCCTGCACACATTTTACCGGATCCGTGGCTATTGTACGAAAAGGTTTATGGGTTTAAAAGGGGCTTATTTTTTATGGACGGTGAAGAATGGTTACAAAATAGAAGAATAATGAATAAATTTTTATTGCGAGAGGGAACTGAGAAATGGATCGACGAACCAATAAAACAAGTAATACGTGATTTCATAAACAAATGGAAGTCTAAAGTAACCCATCAATCGTTAGTTCCAAACACTGATACGGAGTTTTATCGATTATCAATTGATGGTAGGTATCGTATTCGAACAATAGTCATTTAACAATTAATTTCATAAAATAGAATGACATGATAGATGTGGTTTGAAAGAAGATGTAGTGACAAGGATTCACAAAGAAATGCTTCGATGGTTTGGGCACATGGAAAGGATGAGTGAAAGTAGATTGACGAAAGGAATTTATAAATCTGATGTGGATGCGTAAAGCAAGGCACGACAGTGTTTTTCGACCAAATCGGAGAAAGCTAGGTTGTCTAGTGCCCATAACCACAGAGTCTGTATGTAGCCTGTAGGTAGCCGTGTAAGGATCGTGGTAAGTGGCGCTCCATTGTCTCTGCCTATCCCTGTGGGAAAAATGCGTGACAATTTGATTGATTGATTGATTGACATTCATAGAATGAGGCGACCGTGGTGTACAAAAAATAGTGGTAGTGCAAGGGTCATGTAAACCGATAAAATCCGGTTCTAAACCACTTTTACAATGTATCTTTGATATTTTATACTTTTTTATGATACAATCAAGTTTAGTAGCTTAGTTTAGAAATGATTTTTTTTAAATAATATTTTCTAAGATTTTGCGTGAACATTGATTAATGAAAACAAATTTTATGCGACTTACTATCGCGATTATTATGGTTTTGATTTGATGGGCCAAAATAAACGCGATAGTAAGCCGCATAAAATTTGTTTAATTCAAACAATAGTATACCAAAAACTAAAATATGTATATTCTTTTAGTCATCGTTGCAATATTGATTGGCCCTGGAAAAAAAAATTTAAGCAAACATTATGATGAACTTCTAAATATATTTGCGGAGGAAGTGAAAAAAATATTTGCAACCACTACTAAACTTCATGCTTTTCCTTTACAATTATGCTATCGCTTAAATCTGAAGCCCTGGCAGGAATTTAAAGAGAGTGTTGATGTGTCCATATTTTTGGGTAAGAGTCATAAGGTTTTATAGATGCTACAGATCTTTATTTTTGTCGCCTAAACAAAACGAATATAATGTACTTACATTTATAGCTCAAAAATTAATAAAGGAAATGCTAATGTTAAATGATTCAAAAACGGGTTTAATTGCAAAATTGAAAGAGGAAAATGTTTCCGAAGAAAATATTACCAGGATCGTTGCTGACTTTATAATAGCTGCAGGAGATACGGTAAGTAAAGTTAGTTTTGTTTGTAAAATATTACTATTCTATTTTTACAGTTCTATTTAATTTCAGACTGCTTATACATTAACATGGACCTTATATTTGCTATCAAGAAACAAGGAAATATTAAATGAAATTCGCAAAAACGATAGCACCTACGCGAAATACGTTTTGAAAGAATCCATGAGATTATATCCAGTCGCTCCTTTTTTGACCCGAATATTGCCTAATGATGCTGTATTGGGAAATTTTAAACTTGGAAAAGGGGTAAGTTTACTTATGACGTTTTTATTACAAGAAAAAGTAATCAATTAATTTTAACTTATTGAAGGTATGAGCCTGCACTAGACACAATTTATTGCAAGTTTGCAATGTAAGTAGAACTTTTTTATTAGTATTATACACTAATACTAGTATAATAGTAGTTTAATTATAATATAAAGAAAATTTTAATACTGTACTCAAGTTATTTCAAAATATTCTGCACCATGTTATTTAGTTTTCCTTCTATGACTCCGTCGAAAGTTTTAGTAATTATTTTCAGGCGTTTTACTAAAACCACAATCACCCTCCCTCACGTTATAGACAGCACACAGGCGTTTATATTAGCCCCAGCGCATACATGCGGAATTCCGGATCTGAATTCAGTTCAGGAGTCTAGCCCACACTACCGGTTTTTTTTGATTAGGAATTTTTAAGACTGGTAGAATTATAGAGACGCTATTGTGTTAAAATATTGTGTTACACTTAAAACAACTTTAGTCATTGTATCATAGTTATATCTGAATTAAACAAATTGTATGCGGCTTACTATCGCGTTTATTTTGGTTTTGATTTTACAATTTTATTTTATTATTCCGACGTTTCGAGAACGCTATGCAGCCAAAATAAAATAAACCCGATAGCAAGCGGCATAAAGGACATCATTCATTTTGGGCTTTTATGTACTACTTTTGTAATGTCCAATGATGAAGAAATATATAAATAGTAGTTTCGATACTTCTATTGATAAAACTAATAACAATTTTGTTTTTAATAGCTGTGCAATTAAGTTATTTGGAAAATAAGATAGAAATTTCTATGAATTTTGTATCAGCTGTCAATCAACGCCATATTTGTTCTGCTTTGAAGTGTCATAATTATAGTTTGGTCATTTTGCACACATAAACTATGCAAAATAAAGGATATATTCTAATTACATTGTAATCTTCGTACATCAAACTATTTTAAGATGCATATTAAACTGTTAATACAATTAAGCCTAAGTCCCCATACAAAATAAATGATGTCCTTTGTTTATTTCATTAATCAATGTTCGCGCATAATCTAAGAAAATATAGTTATATTTCCTAAATATCCCTTGCATCATCATGGTCCATCATCAGGTATTCAAGTCTTCGATTTCATAACAGCCCAAAAGAGATAGAACTTTAGTGCTTAAACTAAAATTATTCCATTTTACTAGCCATTGGCTGGGCTGTCATGAAATTGAAGATCTGAATTTGTTTAATTCACATTTAACTATGATACAATGACTAAAGTTGTTTTAAGTGTTATCGGGGGTTGATAATTTTTTAAATTTTAACACAATAGCGTCTCAACAATTACCAGTCTTAAAAATTCCTAATAAAAAAAAACCGGTAGTGTGCACTAGACTCACGAATTCCTGATCTGAATTCAGATCCGGAATTCCGCATGTATGCGCCAGCACTTAATCAAATAAAGACGCATAATAAATGCTTAAAATCGAGGACTGTATGGCTGCAGATTGCGATTCTTTTGCCTTAACATGAACACAACACTATATGGACACGAACTGTCATCAGTGTCAGTCAAAATTCAAATTGTCAATTTTCAATTTATTTTGTTATTGTGCTTTAAAATGAATTTATATAAACATACTTTGCAATATTTGAGTAAACATCATACTGTACGTTCATATAGTGCTTTAAGTAAGACAAAATATGTTGCTCCACTCGATTTTGAGAGGTTATATGAGGGATCTCGGATGAAAACTTGTGAACGTTCACTGTCCTTACAAGGTTTTGTTGATTGGCAACAAGAAACATACACGAGTATATCCAAAAGCTATCCTGTGGGAGTTATACAGGACTCTTTATTGTATATACATGATCTAACTGGACTTCCTTGGTGGGCTACAGTAGTTACTTCTACATTACTTCTAAGAGGATGCATGACATTACCACTCACTATTTATCAAAACTATATACTAGCTAAAGTCGAAAATGTAAGCTTTGAATTAAAAGAACTAGTCAATGAATTAAAAATGGAGACAGCTGTTGCCAAAAAAATGTACAAATTGAGTGACAGACAAGCAATGAATTTATTCAAACACTCATTGAAAAAACAATATAGGAATTTAATAGTTAGAGACAATTGCCATCCTTTTAAAGCTAGTTTAGTTATTTGGCTGCAAATACCTATATGGGTGTGCACATCATTTGCTTTACGGAATTTGGTGCAAATGCAACCAATAGCTGATGCTGCAGCGTTAATAACTTTAACAGAAATGTCTGTTGGAGGCTTTGGATGGATACCTAACTTAACAATACCAGATCACTCTCTAGTCTTACCTGTTGTGTTTGGATTAACAAACTTAGCTATTGTTGAAATACAAAGGATGTCTAAAGTAAGACCACCTTCAAGAGCATATAATATCTTTACAAATGTATTTAGAGGATTTTCCTTAATAATGATACCAATAGCTGCATGTGTGCCATCATGTATGTGCCTCTATTGGACTGTATCAAGCACTTTTGGCTTAGTACAAAACTTAACATTGCTATCCCCATCAATAAGAAGAAAATTAAGAATACCAATAACTCCAAGTGAATTAGAAGAACCATATAGACATATGGCTGAAGAAATAAAAGAAAAAGTGAACAAAGTAACACCATCCATTTTGAAATGACTTTAATTGTGATTTATTTAAATTAGTTTTAAGATTGTTGATTTTAGAGTATTATTACATAATGTAAGCAATTTAAATATATTTTTACCAAAATTATTTTGTTTGAATTCTCATCACCATCATTAGTAGTCACACCATAATTCCCATAGGGATGGGCAGAGACAATGGAGCTTGCTTTCTTCAAATACACAGTTCTGTTTTATTTCTCATCCTTAATAATTCAGCCCATAATTCATCTCGACTTTTGTTTTAACTTTAACCTACTAGCTAATTTTGTATATTAGTAGGTACTTAGTTAAAGCTTAGTATAGCAAATCCTGCTGTAGTTGTTCGTTATTGTATTTTGACGTTCCACAGGGTTTTAAAGATACAATCGAATGCCAATTATGTTGAAGATGCGCTTCACTTATTTGCACAATCCAATATTTGTCAAAGTCCGACTTGTTTTTATATTGTCCAAGTCGAAGCTCTCGTCTTGTTGTCAAAGTTCTATTCCGATCTAGCTTATAAAGACCTTTTGATTAGGTTGTTTACGCGATACAGCTTTGTTTTCTAACTAAGAAGATCGCGATATTTTGGTTTTGTGTCCGTAGATGCTATTTTGTTGAGCCCGTTGTTGTTTATTCGCTCTTTGGGCGAGACCGACAGTACATAGGAATTAATAATTGTTATATGCTAATTTTTTTTAGGAGTTTCTAATGATTTCTTCGTCATATCCGAAATCATGCTAGAGTTTGACAATGCACAACAGTGTCGGAAGGCTTACGCGAAATAAATATTTTGATTTTAAGTTCTTCACCTAGAGATGAGTGTGAAAAAAACAACTTTTATGGTTTTCAGACACCAGTAGTAGCGTCAATATACACATCAGGTAGAGACGAGCGTAATTTCACAAAAGCTGACAGCTTCCTTCCTTACCGATGGGATAGGAATGATGGAAGAAGATCTCAACTCAATAATTTTGAGTCCTCAGCTTCACTACCATTTGCTCTCGGTGCAAGGTCATGTATTGGAAGGAAAATTGCTAATATACAATTAACTGAGTCAATTAAACAGGTAAGTAAACTTTTTTTTATTGTGACTCGACATATGAGCACCCTGCTCGATGTTAAGCTGGAGTGTGGTCCATGAATGGATGTCACTGCCACTACAATTCAATAACTGTAAGTAGCAATCACATCCTACCTATGCCGGCCTAGTTGGAACCGGCAACTTACAAGATGATCCCGAAACGCGACTTATTCACTTCACGGTCTGTATACTTGTAAGTGGTGGTACTACCTCGGATCGGCAGACTGGGTCCACTGCCTACCACTTTTTGAAGAAATATCCACCTTTTTTTATTAACAAATATTTTAATATAAAAATTAAATATTACTAATAAAAGCTATAAAACAAATATTTACTCCGACCGGGAATCGAACCCGAGAGCGCAACAAACCAATCGCTGACCGTTTGTCCACGCCTGTCGTAATACATTATTGTATGAAAGTTAATTATAAAAAAACGCTTGCTGAAAGTACTAACTACTATGCGGCTTACGGTTTGGACGGCATAGTGGCGGCGACTGAGGCAACCATTAACTGAATATGTATTTTCAGTCGCTCTTGGACTTAGCTTGCTTACCATCATAAAATCTATTCAAATATATTCATTATCAAAAGTTGATTAAAAAATAATAATCTAAGAAAATACTATTTTGGCGGTGGTTCAGAACTCTCGGTTTGAGTTTTGCACTACCACTATGCCACGGTGGCCTTTACAACCTTGACTTATACAATATAATAATCTGTTTTTTTTTCAGATTGCAGACAACTTCGATTTAAAATGTCTGAACAGCACAGAAATAGAAGCTATGACGTCACAGGTGCTCGTGCCCAACAAACCTATTAATTTAGAATTCTCTATTCGAGATAAATAATCGTACTTCTAGCGTTAGATTACCATTGTCATTTTTACATATGTATAACAGATATACTGTATTTTTTTAATAATAATTAAATAAGCATATTATAATTAACTATATTTCATTTCGTTTATTGTGACGGGCGACTGAGACAGCTGTAAACCAAGTCGGTTTCTCAGTCGTCGGTACTCTTAGACCTCCGCTAGCTTACTATAAATAAATAAATATCTTCATTTATTTTTTAAGGCGACCGGGGCCTATTTTTTTTTAGTGAAATGGTTACACCAACCAAGAAATCCCCGTTAAAACCACTAGCTGGTACTAATGACGTACTTTGGTCGCCTAGGTTCCGACCCAAGCAATTTAGTAGGTTAGTCTAGTACTTTTCTTACCAAGTGACCCGCGCTTTATTCAAGGTAACCAAGTGTACAAACACGCTGTGAATGCTTGCGTAAATACTAGTACCGCCAGAAAATAAATGATTTATATTAATTTCGGAATAAAAAATCGTAAAATCTTTCCCAAAAATAAACGAGGCCACATAAATTTGTTTAATTCGTTAATAATTGTTCGCGCTAAATCCAGGAAAACAATATATTATCAAAAGTGAATTTGTGAACTAACTTCTTTACGTATTATCTTTGTTTACTGCGCGTGGGACAACAGTACTAAAATATAAAAAAAAAACTAAATAGGTAATGTAAAAATCGAGGAAACAAAAATAAAACCAATCCATTTCAAAGGGAATCTTTAATAGTAGAATTTTAAAATATGGCACATCTTATAAATAAACCATTTAACTCGGTTTTCACCAATAAAACATGCATACACTCGTATATGGTTGCCTAAACTTTGTAGAGAACATAAATCTTTTAATTGTAAAAGAGGGTAACATTTTAAAAATCTAGCAATTTAATCTATGAGGGAACTTATTTTTTTGCGGGCGACAAACTACACACAATTACAACACAATAATTTATAAACTCATTAAACGGGCCGAAGACTAATCATGGCCGCGAACCGATAATAAAAACTTTATTTTCAGAAACATTTTATAACAAAATATAGGTGAGTTAGGTGCAGTTATCAAAATATGATAACTGCACTAGTTAAAACTGGGTCGCAGCTATTAACACGTACAGAGTTACTTATAGACTTTTTGTTTTAGTTATAATAAATTATATTTAAATAATAAAAAAAACAGTTTAGTTGTTTGTGTGGGTGTGCATTTGTTTGTGTGTGTGTACTCTAATTTATTTAAATAATTATTTATTTAATTTAATTATTTAAATTGTTTGCCCGTCTAGAGTGAATACGTCTTAAAGACCGCGGAGCGATGTCTGAGCTGGCAGCAATAATAATGTGTGAAATAAACTGCTACGCTGAATGTTCTACACGACTCAATGAGACCATAATTTCTGCCCACAGCTCTTGCATTCCGCTATAACGGATGAATGCACCGACTCACCATACACCCAGAAGCAATAAGCAAGGTATCAAGGTATGGGCAGTCGTTCCATTGAAGAATACAACGACATTACATTACTCTGTCATATAATTTTAGGTCATTTAAGCGCAGTGGACACGCCTAATGCCAGCTTCTGTCCGTAGTAGTAGCAATCGGACAGAAGCTTAAGGACCGCGCTTTAGCGGACGAATAACAACTATTCTATAGCGATTCGCGGCCATGATTGATCTTTGATCCGTGCTCCTGCGGTGTAATGTTTAAATATATCACGTAAATGCATTAATATCGTGAGACGCCTGCCAGGGTTGAAAGGAAAAAAATACCAGTTTTGCAACATAGTGTTTAAAATAAAACAATGTTTTTTGTAAAGTGTTTTAAAAGCATTTTAGCAGTTTGTTTAATAAAAATAATAAAAAAAACTGTTTATTTTTCAACCCTGATAGAAAGAGTAAAATGCACACATACTAATTCATTATTAATTGTCACGCCTTAATTTCCACAGGGATAGACAGAGACAAAAGAGCGCTACTTTCAACGGTCCTACCTCAACACTAAATTTTCTATACAGTTATAATAGTAACATTGTAATTAATTAAAAATAACATAAAATATACTTTAATTATCTATATACAATCACATTAAAAAAATAATAAATAAAATCACAGACTTCGTGAACATTAATTAACATTTCTACATATATATATTTATTTATTTTTTATTGTGACACGACATTTGACCTCGACCCGCCTGGTAATAAGCAAGAGAAGATCCAAGAGTGATGAAGACTGAAACAACCAAGTTAGTTCATGGCTGCCTCAATCGCCGTCACCATGCCGGCCAAAGGTGCTTTTTCACGCATCGCTTGAAGGATCCAAGGTTATAGGATGCAGAGAACACATGGGCTGGCAAAGCATTCCGCTTGTCGATTGTTCTACAAAGTAAGGACGCACCGAACTTTTTAGTTCGACTGCCGATTCGGTCGACAAAATGCGGATGCTTCCCCCGACCAGTGCGGGTATTACAGGTGTGAAAAGACGAGGTAGGAACAAGGTTAAATAGCTCTTCTGAACATTCTCCGTGGTATAGGCGATAGAGGACGCACGGAGCCGCCATGTCTCTGCGTAGTTGCAGGGGCTCCAGAGTTCGTGTAACCTTTGCATCTCCTATAATTCGGACAGCTCGGCGCTGCAATGAATCCAGGGCATTGAGGAGATACTTGGCAGAGCCGTCCCAAAGATGCGAACAGTACTCCGCGCAAGAGCGAATTTGAGCCTTGTATAAAAGCAGGCGAAGCTCTGGCGCGAAGAACCGCCGCACCTTGTTCAGGATGCCAAGTTTGCATCCTTGGTGGTCTTAATAGCCCGCTCAATGTGGTCCCTGTGATTCAGGTCGCTGCGAAGGGTCCAGTCTGCCCAAAGTACCGAGGGAGGTGTTACAAAGAGAAGGAAGGGGGATAAACGGGGATTTATTCGTCGAGAACGCGCACACCTTAGTCTTGTCTGCGTTGAACTGAACCAGGTTCTCGTCGCCCGAATGGGTAATACAATCAAGAACCCGGTTCAGCTTCGCTACAACAGACTCTATCATATCGGATAACTCCTGTTTTCAGGCTGCGGGGCGGGCGGTGTAGCGTCCATGCACCGTGCTGTCGTCTGCATAGCAATGAATGCTGGATCCAAGGTATAGCCTCGTCAAGACGGGAGTCAATTCCGCTGCACTTCAATTCGTCAATTCGCATGTCAATTCGCTTTGTCTGATACGTATATCAGGCATCGTATGTCCGTATAGACGCAAGGTGGGTGGCCTTGCACCACGATCGTCTATCCGTGAATTAACGGCAAAGAGCTCAGCCAAGAGATCGGTCTTCGCTTTCGCCGTATGCGCCAGTGAGCCATCAGGCTGTCTCAACGGTGGCAGTGAGGAACGACAGAAGTTAGATTCCACAGTTTTGGCTTGACTCCAAAAGCTGCGACTACCCGTTGGGTGCGCTAATACTCTTGCCAATCCTGGAAACGCGCTGTGCCTCCGCTCTTCTAAAGACTTTCTTACAAGACTTGGTGGCACGATTAAAAGCTGCTTTCAACTCATCCACGCGAGGGTCATGATTTCTTCGACCCTTGACCCAGGCACTATGAGCCGCGTTTTTTGCCGAAACAGCAACCGCCCACTCACTCTTGTACCAGGGCCTGCTCCGGTCGTTACGAGATGCACAGTTGGATGGAACGTAATATTCCATCCCCAGTGCTATCTTATCAACAACGACCGAGGCACACGCAAGGGAGCGAAGCGAAATAATTACGCATTTACTCCCAATCTGCAGACCGGTAGCTGTAACCCCTACTACTATATAAAGTATTTATTTTATTTCTTAATCAATCAATCAATCAAATTGTTACACCTTTCTCTCACAGGGATAAACAGAGACAATGGAGCGCTACTTGCCACGCCTCTGACACAACTCCCTCGCTTCTCTCACATCCACAATTCAAACTTTTCATACAAATTCTACGGTTGTATGAACAATTTCATACAAACTCTACTAGGCAGCCCAGCTTTCTTAAGGATGTCTCCGATTTGGTCAGAAAACAAATTGCTACGACCGGGAATCGAACCCACTTGGACTGGTGTAATTACCACTATAGGATTTCGGGTCGTCAAGACCCTTATTTCGAAGCCGCATTGCAACGTTTGAAAGCTGAAGTCAGAGATTTTTCTCGACTAGACATCTGACCTCGACTCGTTTGATGGTACACAAGGGGAGTCGAAGAGCGCAGACAATTGTTAAAATCGACTCTCGACTGTTGCCTCAATCGGCTACATTATGCCAGCCAGCGCGTGGAAGGTACTTTTTGTATAAAGTCGATCGGACAAATCGCTAATTATTTTATTATTAGAATACATTAAAACGAGTATTTATTATTATTTTCTTTACCTCGACATTTCGGCTTTGTTGCAAGAGCCGTGGTCACGTGAAGACCTATTTAAATCTATTCTAAAACGAAATAGCGTAAGTTTAATAAATTCAATTTAGGGAGTAAACAAACAAAATAATGAAAGACATATTTTTAAGTCTGGCAATACCAATGAATGGAATGTGACAAAATTTCCAAGCTTTAAATAAAAAACTATTTAAAAACTAGAGCAATTAGATAAATGTTGAAGGTACAACTTCTTAATATCATCCAAATATTGCTCTCTAAATTCCATTTCAAGTATTTCCCTAAACAATTTCATTCGTTTAAACTTCGACTTCACACCAGTTAGTAAGAAAGCTACTGACTCCACACAGAGATAACCACCACCTAGAGTCAACGACCACGAATAAATATGCACAACAGTCTTCGTATTCAATCGGAACTGTACCAGGGCCCGATGCAAAAACAATTTTATATGATGCATAAGATATCTATCAGCTAACAACAAAGTCTCCAAATTAGTCTCCAATTCCTCTGCAAGTGGAAAAGTCTTCCGTTTGCAACCAGCTTTATTATAACCGTTGAATAGTAGGTAAAGTAGATATTGAAATGCTTGTTGATTAACATCTATTAATCTTACTTTATCTTCGGACGACTCTTTAAAACTACCAAGTAACATAGCATTAAAAACTTCCGAATTCTTACATAGTAGAGTCTTGTTTACAACTACGATTGATCCGTCATCTAGTTCGAAAGTCACTAAGCCTTCACCTGTGTGTTTTTGCGAGAAATCGTATACAACATTGTAATCTTTAAAGCATGTTTCAACAGACCCTGGGCTTTTTATTTGTAATGATTGTGCTAATTTGGCAAGCGCTTCCACTACATCTATATCTATTATCGGTGATTCTTTAATAGTATCAAGTAGAATATTCATAGCATTACAATCTAAGTAATACTTCTTCAACACACTGGATTTCCTGAAAAAAAAAACAATGTTAATAAAATCAAATTGAATCGTCACGTCTTTTTCTCTCTTCCCTTACGTCCACATTTATCTTTATACAAATTCTACCGTTGTGGCCACTAGGCAGGCCCATAACGGCCATCTTAGATTTGGTCGGAAATCATCCTCCTGTGTCTGCCTTGTTTAACTCATTCATCCACATCAGATTTCCTTTCCTTATGCCCAAACCATCTCAACAAATTTTTCTCAATCTTTGTCACTACGACTTCTTTCAAATAATACACAACTGTATTGTATTATACAACGAATAAAAGTTAAATAAAATTAATCAAAGCTTACTTCACAATATACGGCAACATTTGTGCTAATAAAACTTTAAATTCACTGGTTGGATGTCGCAAATAAAAACATATTTCTCCAATGGCGTAGTTTGATTCAACGTGCTGCCTTATTTGTATCATAAATTTTAAGTATACGCCTGCAGTCTAAAACATAATGATTTATTATTAATAATTGTTGTCAGTAGTAGTGAGTTTATTATGTTTATATTATTGTGATTTGTTATCAGCAATCCGCCTTAAGCTTTATCCACACTACACCAACCAAGGCTAAGAATCACGGTGCGATTTTGGCGGCCCGACAAGACAACTGATTGTCGGGAGCCGCACAATTCAACTAGTTGGTCTGGTGCGACAATCCCAGACGCAGCAGGATTGTCGCACTTTTAAGCCTATCTCGAAATTAGGTTGACACTTTACGGTTTGTAAACTTCTAAGTGATGGTACTACCTTGGATCGGCAGACTGCCTACCAGATCCGGAGCAAATTTACGCCTCTGTTTTAAAATTATCAAATGAAATAAAAATAATTTTATTAGCATGGGCTTAGCATGCATTTTCTTATATGTTAGATTCTACCCTGGCTTCGAAAAGGCATATGACGAGAATAATATAAATGTATACATATAAAGCTTAACAAATAGTAAAATCTAATCTGCGGAATCTAATAAATCTGGAGTAGTACCACCAATTTCGATGGTAGTGACCGTAAGTCGGTTCCAGCTTTTTTTTTATTGCGAAACAACATCTGACCTCCAAAAGCTCCAAAAGTGACAACGACTGAAAAAACCGAGTCAGTTCACGGCTGCCTCAGTCGCCGTCACTATGTCGGCCAAAGCTAAGACGACACAGTTGCTGCTGTTTGCAATTATTTAACTGTCATAGTAGTCACGTCCATTCATGCACCGCAAACATCAGGCGGAATGCTGTCATTTATATCCAGTACAATAAAAATTATATTCGTGGTCAGTGAGTGGCAGTAAATTTATCCCATTCATTTTGTACAGTCCAGTAAGATTGTACACTTGCATGTTAATGTAAAGTTGGTGGAGGTACGTGGTGAACAAGAAAGACTCGCGAAGTTATTTATAATTGTGCCAAGTTTATTTATAGTTAGTTATAGTTAAGTTAAAGATAATTAAGGGCGAATCTCTTTTCGGCAGTTAGTCACGCACTCGTCTTTTACATATAATGTTGGTAATAAAAACACACGGCTAAAGTAGGTCGCCAAAACAATGCACGGTGATGAGACCGTACACATTTTTTTTATTATTTAAATAAAGCTATAGTTATTATTATTGTACTTACTTGCTTACACTGTCTACAACTTTTTATCTTATGTTTTGGTGTCAGTAACATATGATACAACCTCATCGGTATTTTCATTTTCAATAAACTTATTACACAAAGCGGATTGCTGAAATTTACGAAATAGTATTTTACGATTTTACTAATCAATTATCCTATGGTCGGCTTAGGGGGGCGAATTAGATGACCGTAAACTAAAAATGCTTTTACCATCAGGGCTGCTTAGGTTTTTTCAGTCATCGGCGCTTTTGATTCTCTATCATGCATACCATCAGGCAGGTCGAAGTCAGATGTCGAGTCACAATAATTGTCTCTGTTTATCTTTGACTCTGGCTTAACATCAGACAGGGAACTGTTATTTTGACGAAACACAATTAAAAAAATGGTATTACTGGTCAGTAATCTGCACTGACCAGTAATACCAACTTTTAGCAAAAACAGATCATCATGTATGAGGCGTGGGTTCAAAACCACTTGCCGGTACCAATGTACCTTATATATATGTTCTTTGGTCATCCTGTTCCTATGATACAAGCACTTTAGTAAAGAAATATTTAAATACTGTATAATGAAAAATCAATCAATCAATCAAACTGTCACGCCTTTTTCCCACAGGGATAGGCAGAGACAATGGAGCGCCACTTACCACGATCCTTACACAACTCACTTGCTTCCCTCACATCCATCATTCTCTTCATACAGGCTCTGTGGTTATGGGCACTAGGCACCCTAGCTTTCTTGAGGATGTCCCCGATTTAGTAAATAAATTAATAATGAAAAACATACCTGATAATCCTCGACAATATCTTTGCGACACGTCCATTAGGTTTACTGCATTTTTCCATATAGTCAAAAAGTAAAGACATGCATTCACGGTTGAGTAGTACATCTGCAGGCATAGGAGCACAGGCTTCATTAGTCAGCGCGTGGAAAATGTATATGTTTGATACTCTGTGCATTAGTACTAGAATACAGGCCACTTGCGACGAATCAGTTGTCCTTATAGCTTTAGTTATATCATCTGTAATGAATAAATAAGTGGATTAAAAATAGAGCTTGTATGAAGAGAATTGTGAATGTGAAGGAAGCCAGGGAGTTGTGTCAGGATCGTGGCAAGTGGCGCTCCATTGTCTCTGCTTATCCCTGTGGAGTAAGGCGTGAGGAAATATCTATACTGTGTTTTTTCTTATTTGGCACAAGTTTTAAACAAACATGAAAATTACCCTATTCTTATGACCTTTATTTAATGAAATTGTTTACTACTTTTTTATAGTATTTTCTTAGATTTTGCGCGGACATTGATTAATGAATTAAACAAATTTTATGCGGCTTACTATCAATCAATATATCAAATATATTGAATCAATAAATATCAAATAAATTCTAACATCAAAATTAAAAAAAAATTTTTTAAACAAACTTAATACCATAAAAATATAAAAATAATAAAACACCATTAGTGTACCTATGGTCACTGACCTGTGATAAGAGCGGCAACAGCGCACTTGTCATCGTACCTACGTAACGTACTCCTCGGGGACTTTTGGCGGTAATGATGAACAAAACTAATCACACTCACATTTTTTTCTCAAAATACAAAACACAATCAATGACATTCTTTATATCTGCGAACTCCTGTGTATTCATGTATTTATGCGATACATTTTAAAAAACTATAAGTAGTATGTATTTAACCCAAAGTAAGTGTCTCTTCTAGATCGTCACAATATTTATAAAGCGTCCAGTTTCGCACAATTAATTCACTACACAATAAATCTAATGTATATTATAATTGTCATAATAATAAAAAATGGCCAGTTTCGCATAATTAATTCACTACTATACGTAAGGACGCACAACGTCACAGGAAGCCGGTGATGCATTGACTGACACTGACCTACTTAAATAAAGTTTAAACAAAAAGCGACTAACATAGAAATAAAACAACATATTTTTATCTCTTTCGCACATACTTAATTCTCAATAGACATGAGTGTGTAATAAGGAGTTTCTTCAGTTTGCATTATTTTAAACTGCATAGGTAGTTTTAATTAATGATGCCAGGGTCCTTCACCTGTGTCATATGGGTCAGTAACAAATACAGCATGTAGAAAAATTGCAAAATGAAAAATAATGTCTTGTGGCTAAAGTAATGGATATTTTTAAATGTGGTTTGAGAACATTATTAGCTATCCGGGTTTTAATTTATTGTCGTAAAATCCCCCCACACACTGTATATAGGTGGGAACTAATTAGGCTTAGTTTTATTATAGTTTGTATCTAGATTTATAAAATAGGTGTAAGTTTCCCTAAAATAAATAAATATGGAAACAGTAAATTCACAAATATGACAAATGTTGTGCCCTAATAATAATAATAAAACAGTACTCGTAATTCATAGATATTTTTATATATTCGTATTGATTTATATATTGCGTCAGTAATTGTTTTTTATCGTTAATTTTTCATTATGCCTAAAGTTTGTTTAGTACTTTTCCCAAGAAAGGAAAAATGTACAGTAGTCAAGCTCAATCAATCAATCAAATTGTCACGACTCTTTGCCACGGGGATAGGCAGAGACAATGGAGCGCCACTTGCCACGATAAATAAAAATAATAAAAATACCTTTTAGAAATACTTCTTCGTCGAACGTGGCATCATCGTCCATAATAAGTTCATCAAACTCTTGTGTCATTAGTTCAGCATTTATATCATCTGTGCTATCATCCTCATCAGCTTCACATGCCGTATCCTTATCTTCATCATTATCACTACATACAGGTGAATAACGACCTGATATGTCAGAGTCAGAAGATTCTGAAGGGAAGAACATTTCATATATAACTTTTTTAAAGCTTTTCTTTTATTGCGAATCGTTATCTGACCTCGACTCGCCTGATGTTAAGCATGATGGAGGTCCAAGAGTTCTGACGACAAAACCGAGTCAGTTAGGTACTAAAACAGACGGACGTCATTTAAGCGTCTTTACGGCTGTACATTTAAATGACTTAAGGGGGTGATCCATTGGCGAGTCTAAACTATCGCTGAAAAACTTCTATCAAAAAAAAAATACAGAATGAAAAAATAAAAAAAAAACACCAATCGGTATAACACGACCAAATGCACATAAAACAAGCAAAAAAAAGCCATGTCTATATTTCACGCACACATGGACGGTCTGTTCTATACGACTGATAACACCAGCGCCACACTAAGACAAGGAATTGCGTTAGTGTATGCCTTAATGTGAATGTGTTGAACGACGTTGAACATTTAATATGAGTAGAGTAGAGCCTTTATGCGACGTAATGGATCGTTATGGTCCGGCTCTCGTTATTTTTGCAATTAAATGTCGAGACATCCCAGAACTTTTTCCCTACTTACGTACAAAAATAATACTTCCTACTACAACCCTATTGTTAGAATGTGCCGAAGCTACAACTTCTTGTTAGCAAGAAGAGCGTCGTCATCGACATAGACATTTTCAACCCCAATTTTTCTATCTTTAAAAGGTCTTAATTGGCCTTTTAAAGATGGTCATATTCATAAAGATGGATATTATTCAATAAATAACGTTAATGTTTGTTGTCTACATGATTATATGTATGTTTTTATATTATTTTATTTCTTATGATTAGATATTGAAATGAAATTATGATGCCTAACATGTTGATTAAGACAATGTTTAAATAGTAGTTAGTGATTAGTAATATTGTTTTTTTATGTTTAAATTATGTAAATATTAATTATTGTTCGCAGTGTGTGCATAATTTTTGAGTTGCAATCGAGTTTGAAGTTTACAATGCTTTTTTATACTGAATTAAAGATTGTAACTTGTTTTGCACACCTATAAAATAAAATAAAATAAGATTGATATATTGAATTTATACTCAATGTGTATTATTTAGTAACAAAATAAATAAACTGCGCATTTTATTAGGGTCATTTATAGTCTCTATGCCTATTTAGACGGCACGCCACTACTCACAATTAAAAAAGTCAGCAGAGTACAGCAGCCAGTTTGATTGAATTAAATTGAATACTTACCACTATCGACGCTATAATGTGGCGATGGTGCCGTAAACACACTGAATGTTGGTGACATCGCACCACTGTCAATTGGAGAACTTGGACTTAGAGGTCCACCTTCGGATGAGTAACAACCAGACTCAGAGCTCCATTCGAATGTTGGCCGCTTATAATTGGAATCAGAGCGATATTCTGGACTAAAGCCTGATTGTTCCCTGTTGATGAGAATGGTATTAGAATAAATGCGAAAGGTTTGAAGCTACGGACCAACGATTTGGCATTAAAATCCCGGGTTATTCTGGACTAACATTTACGAGATGATAATGCGTCCATATACAGAGCCAAAAAGTCTTGGTTTGGTCTCGGTCTTGGTTTGAGCAGAATCAAAAAAGACGACCGTGGTGTAGTGATAGTGCAATAGACACACAAACCGAGGGCACGGTTTTTACCACGTGCTGGTACCAATGTATCTTTGAATATGTGTATATTATCCATTGTGTTTCTGTGATATAAAATTAGAAAAATTGTTTTAAATTGTCCCTAAGGTAGGCTAGTAAGAATGCCTAGCGGCATTAAGTCTGCCTTTGTACCTAGTGTATAAAGTTTTTAAATAAATAAATACAAGCACTTTACAAGTTTATTACAGAATATAGAAATGTACATAAAAAATCATCTAACATTTTCCCTGGTAATCACAATCGCCAGGCCTCATTTTCATCATCATAATCATCAGCAAGAAGGTGGCCTACCTCCCCCTTAGAACTTAATTTACTAGAAAGTTTTGGAGTAGATTGGGAAAAGCAGATTTCCATTCAACATTGAAGCATTTCGTTGTGAAATGTCGGATGAAGAGTAAGACAATCTATTCTCAGGTTTTGCAAATCTATTGAATGAATAATTGCAGATGTTCTGGAGGCAAAAGGGTGGGCAAAGCTTGTTTTAAAAATCTTCATTATTTACAATTCTATATAATGTAATGCTACTTAAATGCTTGTATCATAGACATAGGGCAACCAAAGTACGTATATCAAAGATACTTTGGTACCGACAAGAAGTTGTGAACCCATTGCCTTGGTATGCATGACATGAAATATTTAAAAAAATGTTAATTATTTATATTTCTATACTAAGCTACTAAAGTGCTTGTAACATAGAAACAGGACAACCAAAGTACATTATATCAAAGATACATTGGTACTGGTGGGTGGTCTTGAAGTCGTGCTCTCGGTTTGTGTAACAATTGCACTGCCACTACACCACGGTCGCTTATATATTATGTATTTATATTCTTTTGTCCAGACCCCGTATATCATTAAAATTATTAAAAAGTAGTTTACCCCTCAGATCTAGTGGAAACATCAGATTTAGTTGATGTATAATCATCAGAACTTGGTGACAAAGGACTTGTATCACCACTCTCGGAACTTGAGCCAACTAACCATATATTTCGCCGCATGCGCTAAAAAGGTATAATAAAAAATATTTTAAAATAGTGGTAGGCAGTGGTACCCAGTCTGTGAATCCGGGGTAGCACCACCACTTACAAGTATACAGACCGTGAAATGACTTAGTCACGTTTCGGGTTCCAATTAGGCCGGCATAGTGGATGTAGCTGCTATTTACAATTATCGAATTGTATTAGCAGTCAACTGGACCGCACTCCAGCTTAACATCAGGCGAAGTGCTGTCATATGTCGAGCCACATTTAAAAAATGTGTAATGGTCTGTGGGAAGAGACCGTCAAGTGTCGTACGCCACGGAAATATGAGAAGGCGGCCTATGCCCAGCAGTGGGACAATTAAATGGGCTTATAATAATGCAACCAGCAGTACAGCTTGTTCGTCGTTGCACCTCGCAGTTGTTTAACTGTATTAGCTGAAACTATAATCAATTGGAAACTATAGTATTTTTTTTTTTATTAAAAGTATCCTATGTTACTTTTAGTACCTCCAAAAATTGGATTTTGACGACAGGCGTGGACGAACGGTTTAGCGATTGGTTTGTTGCGCGTAAAGTCCCGGGTTCGATCCCCGGTCGGAGCAAATATTTATTTCATAGCTTTTATTTGTAATATTTAATAATATTAAATATTGCAAATATTTGTTAATAAAAAAAAGAGATGGATATTTGCTTCGGGTCTGGTTATCAAAGAGTGGTAGGCAGTGGTACCCAGTCTGCCGATCCGGGGTAGTACCACCACTTATGTATGTATACAGACCGTGAAGTGATTATATGGTCACGTTTCGGGATCAGCTTGTAAGTTTCCGGTTCCATCTAGGCCGGCATAGTTGATGTGATTGCTACTCATAGTTATTGAATTGTAGTAGCAGTGACATTCATTCATGGACCACACTTCGGCTTAACATCAAGCGGGGTGCTGTCATATGTCGAGTCACAATAAAAAAAATACATTTAAATACCTTTTGATCTTTTTTATCAGTAACATTTAAATGTCTTTTAAGATGCTTGATTTTCATAACATCTTCTCTAGCACAATTTTTCCACCCATCTTTTTGACAGTCGTGCTGTGATTCCATTGTTGCTAAGTAATCTTTTAATTGGTCTGTTAAAACTGTCACAAGACCTTCGTTCACTAATAAATCAAATGCTGAAAAAAACAGGCATCATAACATCAAAACATCATAATTTCTTGGTTGGATAAATAAAATATATTCATATTAGCTATAAGTCGTCGACAGATGGACAAAGACACTTTTCCAGCCTGGTCAAAGCGACCTGCATCCAGTGGGATCCATATTTAGCTAATCGTTTGTTTATCTTATAGGTGGAAATTCTACTTTATGAATATACCAATAATTTATTATATATATAAAATTATTATTTTTCTCTGTTGTCTCATTTTTGTGTATAATTTTATTATATTTATACAATAGAACACAAAAGATACAATAATTTGTATTATATTGCAGTAATAATTTATTGTCAAGGAAATATAGCTTATATATGTCACCATATACGAGTAATTGTGAATACAGTTAGTTTATAATGGTATTCACAATTTTGTTAAATCCTAATTTGTAAAAAAAACCTCGCAATTTTGTAAACTGTTGATTAATTCTAAACTGTACTATTCTGCTTATAATATAATGTATTAATTTACAATAGTTTATAATGTCAAACCATCAAATTGTGAACGAACAAACGTGAAAGTAAGGCGACCGTGGCACGGGTTCGAAACCACTCACCGGTAGCAATGTATCTTTGTGATATGTACTTTGGTTGTCCTGTTTCTATGATACAAGCACTTAGTAGATTATTATAGAAATGTATAATAAAAAATATTAATAAATAATAATAATAATAACCTGCGCTTGCCAACAGTTCTATCACTCATTTTTATTTTATTTTATGACTCGTAAAACTTTGAACAGGGCACATGAGATTTTTAATGTGCCTTGACATATGACTGCACGCCGCCTGATGTTAAAGCTGGAGTGCAGTCCATGAATAGAGGTGACTCCTGCTACAGGTAAATAACCGTCACATCCACTATGCCGGCCTAGTTTACAAGCTGATGGTACATACGGTGACATATATATAGGAAATAAAGTGTGTTTTACCTCTTTCGTCGAAAACATATTGTAGTAAGGCATGCATCGCATGTGGACTACTTTTGGCTGCAGCTACTAATAATGTCAATCCACCAGAATGTAGTAGGCGGGATCTATTCACTGATTCGCCACTCAAATGGGCGAGAGCTCTCGGCGCTGCTTCTGGCCAAGATGACACTGGAATAAGGGAGAACTTAATACCGATTTTATACTACACTAGCTGTGTCCGCGACTGCGTCCGCGTGGAATAGTTATTTTGGGAATCATATTAATTTTTTGTTTACCTACCTGCTCAGCTTTATTATAAATTACCTATAGCTGTTACCCGCGACTTATTTTAGACGATAAAATTACGTAACTAATAGAATATATTTTAAAGTAGTTTTAAAAAGAATATATTTTAAAGTACTTCTGCGTAAATTATATTTTCAGTTTTATTTTCTTGTGCGCAAAACTCGCAGCCGCTTTGCAGCAGCAGTCTGCCGAGAACGCTGAGTCCTTTTTCTAGGCATTACAGTGACGAAGAAAGAACGAAGGAAATGAAAACTTAACCAAACTAACTGTATGCTTAAACTAAAACCTAACCTAATAAGAATTGTAAAACCTAACCTTGAAAGAATGTAGATGACACTTACAGGTATTATTTACAACAAAACAAAAAAAGTGTTTATGTAAAAATATTAGAAACAAAATACTATACTTAAAACAAACACTACCTACTATAGAGAAAACTACTACAAAATGAAATTGTATAAAAAAGGATTTTGCACGATGATATTATATCGTAAAAACAAATTAACTCTGCATTCAACCGATCAGTAGGGAGCCGACCGCATAGTATGCTTGTCTGTCTATAAATGACGCGCCCCTCCACTTTATTAGTTTATTTAAATGTGTGAATGCAAATATTACTAACTATACTATTAAACTTCATCACGTTCGTTCCTCCTTTGTGTCTAACCAGCAACTGAATAACCAATTACTGCATTTTCGGTGTGTTTTATCCATATTTTATATTTGCTCGTATGCGTAAATGCAGTGGAGGGGCGCGTCATTTCGGCTTAGACAGACTATACCTCGTAGAGCTACACCCCCCTCCGCCTCGCCCGAAAGCACCGCCTCTCCTCGCCCGCCGGTTAGCGCTCATCATGCGACGCGTGTGATATTTGTTTCAGAGTTATTTTAAAATTGTATTATCTTATAAGATGTTTATTGAAATTAGGTGATGTCAATGACAATTTTGTTCACAGTTAAATACTCTTAATTAATAACACATTTATTTCGATAAAGAATAATATTATTATGTTAATACAACTCTGACAAATAATTTGTAATAATGCATTAATTTAGACCAAATTTGACTATCATAAAAACGGTTATTGTGAGCTAATCTTGAAAGATAGACATATACGGTCGCGGACATTTTTTTAGATAATTTAAAGAGGAATAATTCTTTTATACATATTTTTTGGGTATCTCAAACAGTTTTCGCAGCGCACGCAACGGAAACCCTCAAAGACGAATAATATTTCCCGTTTTTTCCACATTTTCGACTGTTTCTTCGCTTCTATAGGTCGCAACGTAATGTTTTATAGCCTAAAGCCTTCCTCGATAATTGATCTATCCAACACAAAAAGAATTTTTCAATTCGAACCAGTAGTTCCTGAGATTAGCGCGTTTAAACAAACAAACAAACAAACAAACAAACTCTTCCGCTTTATTATATTAGTATAGATAGATATTTGGCGGTTAGATTCCATCCTAAAGGTTTGAGCAAATAGGCGATGGGGTAGGAGCAGTTGTAAAGTATTGAACTATGAAGAGTTCAATACAAATATGATAACATTGTTGTTGCTCGGCGGGACGATATTCGTCCCCTCTCGTCGCTGCCTAGACTGTGCGGGAATACAAACGAAGCTTGGCGTGACAGGGCGTAAGCGGGGCGCAAGATACGGGCGAGGCACGAATTATACAACTTTGAGTTACCAAAATTGCTTATTTTTTCGCAAATTTCTTTTCAATACCACTTCATAGTTCATTTGTGATTTTTTTAAAGTCATCTTAATCGCTTTACATGTTAAAATGCGATGCATAATAAACTTGGCTAATTTTTGCAACTGAGAAATTGAACATACATTACACACACAAAGTACAAAATAAGTTCTTCATACCTGATTTTTGTTGTAAAATCTTAACTAAGCATTCGACCAGCCCCACTTTGCCTAACTCAAGGCGACAACTAGACAAATAACACAAATTTAGCAAACATTTAAGTGCCAATGGTTCATTGAACTTTGTAAGTTTCACTAAAGATTTGTATCCTTTGCCTTCGCCATTAATCTGTAAAAAAAAAGTAAATTTATGGAAGGCGACCATGGTGTAGTGGTATTATCTTCAAAAACACTTGCCGGTACCAAAGTCTTGTCTGGTCTTGTCTTGTTTGAATTATACAAGTACTCTTAGCTTAGTATAGAAATAAACACTACCTTCACTTTGTTTTGGATAAAGGCAACCGCTACTGCAGTTATATAACTGAAAGTAGTAGTCGCATCCACTATGCCAGCTTAGTTGGAACCGGCCACTTACAAGCTGAGCCCGAAACGCGACATCACGACGAGACTTCATGGTCCGACCAGTACAACAGATAGGCAGACAGGGCACCAGTGCCTATCACTTTTAAAAGCCTATCTCGCCTGCCACGCGGTGAACCCCGCGACCGCACAAAGAATCCATTGATGCTAAGAAAATTATTTCCTTAAAAACACACAATGCTCCGATGGTTTAGGCATATTGAAAGGATAAGTGAATGTAGATTGACGATAGGAATTGATAAATCTAATGTATCCGGGGTAAACAAGGGAGGCCTAGGAGAGCTTGTATGAAGAGAATTGTGGATGTAAAAAAGCAAGGTAGTTGTGTCAGAATCGTAGCAAGTGGAGCTCCTTTGTCTCTGCCTATCCCTGTGTAAAAAAGGCGTGACAATTTGATTGATTGATTGAACCAACACACAAACCTGTTCAGCACATTGCGGCGTAACATGAATAGTAACATGAGCTATACATTTTAATACACTATTCATGAGTTCCTCTTGACTTTTGTGAAATCCTACGAATTCTTTAGTTGCATCTTTTTTGTTAGTCGGTGTCTCATCAAAAAGACCGGCTAACTCACAATTTGATATCATGAGCTTAGTAATGCAATTTACTGCGTTCTGTGTCAACATTTCATCTCTTTTGTCAAGTACTGTCCACAATTTGCTAAAATAAAAATACATTTTTAATCATTTATAATAGAACTTATACAGGGTAGATACAGATTTTTGAGACGGGTCAGTAAGGGCAGGTACCTTAACCATTATAGTTACAGGAAAACATTCCTAGAAGACCAACAATAACTTTTTAAGTCTATTATAAACTTTTGCCGGCATATTAATGGTTTTTTTTTAAGTCATCAGCACTTTTTGACCTCTATCATGCTTACCATTAGGCAGGTCGAGGTCATGGCGCACCATTGTCTCTGCCTATCTCCATGGGAAAAAGTCGTGCAAAGGACATCATTCATTTTGGGCTTCTATTAACTTTTTTGTAATGTCCGATGATGAAAAAATATATAAATGGTAGTTTCAATACTTGTGTTGATAAAATTAATAACAATTTTATTTTTAATTGCTGTGCAATTGAGTTATTTGGAAAATAAGCTATGGATTTTGTATCGTCTGTCAATCAACGCCATATTTGTTCTGCCTTGAACTGTCATAATTATAGTTTGATCATGTTGCACACCTAAACTATGCAAAATAAAGGATAAATTCCAATTACATTGTAATCTTCATACATCAAACTATTTTAAAATGCATATTAAACTTTTAATACAATTAAGCCCAAGCCCATACAAAATGAATGATGTCCTTTGATTTCTTTTTCAAATAAGAATAATATTCAAATTAAAACTCCTAATTATAGAAATGTAATATAAGATCATGAAAACATAAGTAAGTTATCTTTCTTTACCTAAGAGCTCTAACAGCCATATTAAGGGTAGGATTTGAAATGGTCTTATCTCGATTGTCAATTAGCTCTACCAATGCTATAACAACACCAGAATTATGATAATGATTTGCAAAACATTTATTCTGTGATAGATTTCCAACAACTCTGCATGCCCTTCCCAAAATACTGTCCTTGCATACTGTTTTTATTATTGTAACTATAGGGCCATAGATGTTTAAGTTACCAACCTGTAAAAGTAAATAAATAAATACATAATACAACGAATCGTGTAGTGTAGTGGCAGTGCAATGGTTACGCAAGCTAAATGCATGGGTTCGAAACCACTCACCAGTACCTTTGATATATGTACTTTGGTTGTCCTGTTTCTATCATACGAGATAGTAGCTTAGTATAGAAATGTATATAAAAATAAAAAGTAACAAGTAACTCTTTAACTTTGTTTTTTTTATTGTGACTTGACATATGACAGTACCCCGCGTGATGTCAATCCGAAGTGTGGTCCATGAATGAATGTCGCTGCTACTACAATTCAATAACTGTGAGTAGCAATCACATCCACTATGCCGGCCTAGATGGAACCGGCAACTTACAAGCTGATCCCGAAATGTGACCAAATCACTTCACTGCCTGTATACTTGTAAGTGGTGGTACTACCCCGGATCGGTAGACTGAGTACTACTGTCTACCACTCTTGAAACAATATTTATTAATAAATATTTGCAATATTTAATATAATTAATAAATATTACAAATAAAAGCTATGAAACAAATATTTGCTCCTACCGAGACTTTACATTCAACAAACCAATCGCTAATCCATCGTCAGATGCTTCTTCTTCTTCTGCTACTTCTATTGTAACTCGACATATAATAGCACCCCACCTGATTTTATTTAGCCCCTATTCAGGACCACACTTCAGCTTCACATCAAAAGGAAAGACATCATTTGTAGTCACAATAAAAAATCTGTCTTAAAATAAGGTGAACTATGAACTCATGGCTGAACTTAAAGCCTAGATTACCTAGAAGGATTATTTAAATTGCAACATTTTTTAAATAATAATAAGAAACTCACAATTACAGAACACTCATCATCAAGACAGCAATTTCCTAGAATACTAAGTGTGGTATCTAAAACCCTTTCACTTGGTTTACGAATTAATGGCAGTAAAAATTCGAGGCCATCATTCTCTCTAAATATTTTAAGGCCCTCACTGGATGAAATAATTTTAGAGCGAATTTTTATTAAAGTTTTTTCAACAGTTGTTGAAGATGATGATTTCAAGTTTTCAATGGCTTTCTTTACAAGCAACTCCATCCTTTGTTTTTATTTTGTTAACAAACTATATACCTAGGTTCCTATATTTGTATTTGTTAAGGTTCATTATTACTCTGTAAAATCAAAATAAATTAGGTCAATATATTATAACATACGTTTTTTTCTCTATTGTTGTAATCAAACACAACAAACAAACAAAACACAAAAAATGGTTACAAAATATTATTATTTGTGACTTATTTATGTAATATTAATAAAAATAATGGGCGGAGGTATGTCTTTTATTTAGTACTATACCTCTAATAGTAAAAATCAGTTTTATCTTGTTTTTTAAGTTAAACTTATGTTAATATTAATTATTTATAAACATTGAAGCCAATAATCAGTAAATAAACTAAACAAAACTTGAAACTTTTAATAAATCTAGAAAATAATAAGGTTTTCAAAGGCATACTTACAGTGGGAACAAAGCTCACAATAACATAAAAAATATTAAATAAAGTTGTAAATGGTATATGTTTTTATTTATAGAATTAGATTAACCTGCAATTCTAATAACTATATTAAGAAAATGCCATAAAAATTAACTTTTTAGAAAATTAACACAACGTCGATGAATTGATAATTAAGCATTTAGCTGCGTCCTTACTGTTTTTATTATCTTTTAATTCAAGAATCTTGCAAATCATAGGTCATATTTACAAAAAGTTTAGATTTTTACATAATGCATTAGTAAAGGTATCTATTTATATAAATTAAAATCTGAGTAAACCTACAAGATGTAAGATAATTATTTTATAAACAAAATGTAAATCGTTACGAGGGTCTGAAAACAACCTAAGGTATGACATTTAATATTACAGATTGCTATAATAAAAATTATTTTATCAAAGAAAGCATTCTTATTTCGAATTCGCAAAACGTAATTGATTAGTTAATAAATAGCTGATATTTATGGATCACAACACTATGGAAAACAGAATGAGCAAAATGAAAGCACTTGCACTGCGATGACAGTTTTTTGTGATAATTTTTAGTGTAGATGGATAATAAGTAATATATTTTTAGTTTCTTTTCATCAACATTAAGTTGTCATGAAATCGTTTTGTAAGAGATGAGTGTCTTCGGGGATTTCCAGCGCGTTTGGGTGCAACGATTTCCAGAGAGTGCTTTGCCAGCCGCTTGGGAGGAAGATGTCAGGGCTAATTTGGCAAAACACAAACAGAAAGTGGCTGTCCTTAGAGAAGAATTGGAGAAGGAAGAGTTTTACGTAGAGTATTTGGAAACATTGCTCTCTGATGTAGAGAAACATAAGGCAGCTTCGCAGACACGTTCGGCTCCGCCCTCGGGGCCTGACGTGAAGGAGATTGACGATAAGACTTGTGATAGCAAACAGGTAACCAAATACATTTTATCTTCATGTAATATCTGTTATTTGAATTTACCATTTGTCATAATCAATGGTTTCCTAGGTACATTTATAGTTGCTTATTAATATATTTGTAATCAATGTCAATGGCCAAAATGTGATTCATTTTTTACTTTCTTAAATGAATTATAATTGATAGTGGTTTGAATAATGATTACACTATTTACCTATATTCCTTTGTTGTTTGTAAATAAAAATTAAACTTGCAAAAGTATGTACAAGTTATTTAAAACAGATAAAAGTTTGGTGATTATACATAAATCACTAATTATCTTTTATAAATGGTGAAATTAAATTTTAATCTATTTTATTGAACTTTTAATTGAAAATGTAATGTTATAGTATTTTATAAAATAATAAACATTTATATTATATTAATAATTCTTTCTATGTGGACCATTTGTCATTTCCAATAAGAAGTACTTAAGCATATTGGAATCTTACACTTTTTAAAATTATGAATATATCATACAACACACTTAAAGTTCTTATTGAATTTTATTTTTATAGCACTGGCATTGTAGCTACTTTACGTTTTAGAAATGTTTATAATTTAAAAAATATTAGTTACATGCACAATTGTAAATATAAGCAGACTTGCATCCACTGCAGTCATCCAACTTTTATATAATCTGCCAATCTTTATACTGCGCAGCATAAAAGTCTGCACTTATATTATCTGCTGGGATATATACTTGCAGCTATTTAACTTTAACTAAAGCTTACCATCAAGCGGGGTGCTAAAATAAGATGTTAAGCCATATAGTGGAAGTCAGCTACCCAGGGCGCCTTCTTATTTAGGAATTTCAATCATAGGCAAATACAACAAATATATGAATTTTAGGTTCAAATTTTAAAGATTTACTTTAGTTTTGTTAAATTTTGCCACCCCCTAAATTAGCCGCCCCAGCCATGCTACGCCACTGAAGATATAACATATATAAAAATTTATCTGTGTAGATACTAATCAAAAAATAAATGTAAAATATGACAATTAAAATATTTGTCATGTAAATAGGTATTTAATTAAAGTATTTAAAATGGACGGGTTTATGAACTAATTATAATTCTAGTTTATAAATATGTAAAGTACAAAAAACACATACAACATCATTTGTTTATATATTAGTTTTAACATTTTAAAGCATTATTCAGCTACCTTTCTTTTCATCACAACATTTTATTGTTTACCTTTTATTAAAAAAAACATTCTTAATGAAATACCATAAACAATATTTGAAACATTATGATTGTTTAATAAAATGTAAAACTTACTATCTTCTTTATTCTTGATTATTTTCTAAAAGAATATACAATGAAATGTCATTCTCCCTGGTACAGTGGCTACAAATCTCTTAAAGTGACATATGTGCTTTGGTCACCTGTTTCTATGATACAAGCATGGTTATTAGCTTTATATGGAAATGTTGAGAGCTGACTACTCTTGTGAAAAGAGAGTTTGGTTAGCAAATAAAAAAAATAGTAATAACTGTAATTTACAGGAATCTTATAAATCATATACAAATATTGATCAATAATATTCACCACTTAATTTTGACAGGGATATACTTAATCTTGCCATTAATATTGTTACAAAGAAAAAATCATTTTTTTCTATTGCATGTAACATTTATTACTAATATATAAACCATAAAAAATATATAAAACTTATTCATTGCGGTTTCCATTGGCTGCAATACAGTCCTTTAAATGTTGAGGCCAGTTATTAATAGAAGCATGCATTCTTTCCATTGGAAAATTCCTCAATGGAAATCATATGGATCGTTTTAGGGACTCCAAATTATCATGGCGTTTAGAGCAAGCCATACTCTCTAAAACTAACTATAATTCATCATAATTAAGATCGGGATTAGAGGACAGGCAGTTTCAGCTCTGATGAAGTCCGGAACCAGGCCGTTGTCCAGAGCCATTGCAACTTACTATCCGGCATGTCAACAAGCACCTTGAGTATACTACCCACTACCTAGCATTCTATATCTGATATATTTCTTCGCATCACAGCATGGAAGCCATCCACCTGAGCATCAACAAACATGCTGGATGCACTACAGAATCTCCCAACAGCCCCAACTGTTGGTAGTCCCAACAGCACCCTAAAGAGATTATTGTACTGCACTCAAAGGGCGCTTGGTACAACTAGACCACAGGAAATATTATGATATTTCCTTATGCCAATAGTATAGTTTTAAAATAATTGAATGCATTGTTCATAGTTTATGATTGATTGCACATTGATTAATTCAGTTGTGTTAATGTTTGTATAACAGTTCCTATTAACTGTAACACATAATATTATTACTCATTAATTATTTATATAATATAACAATCAGGTTTGTTTTTATTTATATAGCCATTAAGAGTATCACCCAACTTATGTTTTTTTATTTATTTAAACAATCAACACACAATCAAATCAAATTGTCACGCCTTTTTCCTACAGGGATAGGCAAAGACAAAGGAGTGCAACTTTCTACGATCCTGACACATCTCCATCGCTTCCATCACATTCATAATTCTCTTTATACAAGATCTGGTTATGGGCAATAGGCAACCCAGCTTTCTTAAGGATGTCTCCAATTTGGTTGGAAAAAACTTTCCTGGGCCTGCCTTGTTTAACGCATTCATCCACATCAGATTTATAAATTCCTTTCGTCAATCTACTATTTATCATCACACAAATACTATAAAAACCATTCAATGCCTTAATAGCTTTTCCGAACCAGCTTAAAAGTTGATTGTCCCAACTAGGCCAGCACAGTGAAACCGACTGCTACTTAAATATATTTAACTGTAGTAGAAACCACCTCCATAATCGTCCATGCTCCAACTTGAAGGTGCGATTCTGATGGCGACTGCAGACAAGCACTACTGGTTTGTATGAATCTGTATGAGATTGTTTCCGTGAAGTGTCACCTGCATTCTGCGGCTACGCCATATAGATTCATAAAACCAGTATTGTGGTCTGCAGTTTGCGGTTGCCATCTGTATCACACATTAATATTCCACAATAAAGGTAATAATAAAGTGCAGGTACTATGCTATTAGAATAATAATAGGACGGGTTGTTGACTAACTTCACTTGACTGATTTAAAGGTGTCTTTTTCTTGTCTGTCCACAAAGAAAAAGACACCATACTAAAGTGAAGTTGGTTGGAGAGTTAGACGTCACAAAATGGCGTCGATTCCGTCCTATTCTTATTTTAATCGCATTATAATAAACACGTAGCTTTTAGATCCATAACATTGTTACAAAATTTCTTAAGTACTTAATTATGTCAAACTAATTATTAAAAGTAGAAATATAAGTTTAGTAATAACAAGTTGTAATTTTAATTATTGAGACAAATTAAATTGTTGCGCAATTTAATTTCTTAATATAAGAGTAGCATTTTTTCAAAGAGTGGTAGGCAGTGCAGGGGCGTAGCGTGGCGGGGGCGGCCCGTCCCGTGCGGCACTTTTAGGGGGCAGCGAAATTTAAAAAATCGTTAAAATTTGTACCTGAAGTTCATATTTTTGTTGTAGCTTTTATTGAAATTCCTAAATAAGGGGGCGGCAATTTTTTTTCCGCCCCGGGCGGCTGACTCCTACGCTACGCCACTGAGGCAGTGGCACCTTTCTTTTGAGCCAACCTTGTTGTATTCCCTGCAGACCTCTAAAAGCTTCCTCCCGTTGCCGAGAAACTTTTTATCCCGTTTTGACCACAGCTCTCTACTCAAGAGCACAAGCGCGGCTGTTTCTTACTCTTTGTAGACAGCCTCTATAATGGGGGCTATCATCATTAAATCAATCTAAAGCCACCATGGTGTAGTGGGTAGTGCAATAGTTACGAAAACCGAGAACACGGGTTCAAAACCACTTGCCGTTATGTATACTGTATATATTTAATCTTTGATATTATGTACTTTGGTTGTCCTGTTGTTATGATATAAGTAAGCACTTTAGTAGCTTAGTATGGAAATGTAAAAAAGTATATAAAAATATTAGATATGAATAACAATTTATTTAAAAAAGTTATATTTTTAGCTTGTGCACTATTTCAGAACAATTGTCATTGAAGTATATTTCTGTACTGACACCTAACTATGTGCTTGAATGCCAAAACTTTTTACAATTAGTGTTAGAAATATTTTAGCTTACAAAAATTAACAAAAACATTTTTCTTGTAATTCTCCTCTCTCGCCCTTCTATATGCAAGGATCCTTCATCCGAGGCGTGAAAAAGTAACTATTTGTCAGAAACCCGACGGCAACTGGGGCAACTGTAAATCAGCCCAGGGCAAAAAAGTCAGTTTTTTAGTCGTCGATCTTCACTAGCTTACCATCAGGCAAGTCGAGTTCAGATTTCGTGTCATAATAAGAAAAGTAGTAAAGTAAATCTTTTGTAGACAAGGCCTGTATATCCAACTAATTGACCATCTTTATTGCTTTTTTATGCGGCTTAACAAATTTTATGTGGCTTACTATCGCGTTTATTTAGGTTTTGATTTTATTATTCCTACGTTTCGAGAGCTTCGAACCAAAATAAACGCGATAGTAAGCCGCATAAAATTTGTTTAAGTTCGCGCAATATCTAAGAAAATATTATTGCTCTTTTTTAAAATCAGCTAATAAATTTATCGCCTGTGTATATAGTTGAGTCATAATATTAATGTCAAACTCAAACTTAAGAGCTCCTTGTTCTTTCACCATATTAATTAATGTAATAATTAAATTCTAGGGTTCCGACACAAATTCACTGTCAAAGAGGAGTGAATTTAGTGTTGCTAGTAGTAGTGACGAGTCAACTCCTGAATCTGCTGACAAACCGACTGAAGTTAAGCTTAGGAACAAAGTGATCCACTCAGCTGCTCGTAGCTCTGTCAACCAATGCATCAATGAAATATCCTCTACTCTCAGTGAGGCAGCTCGGAGGAGATGCAATAGTGAACTTATACAACGAAGTGAAACTATATCAGAAAATAATGGTAATTTATGTTTCTTTATTTTAAGCAGTGTTTATCTGAAGTTTTATCCATAGCAGTTGCTAATGCGCTGGAACTTTGTCAAAGTAACAAAACGTGACGTCAACCTATGACGTCATTCGAGCGAGGTTATATACTTCATCTTCAGCCAGAATACGTCCACTGCTGATAGGCCTCCCCCTTAGAACGCCATTCCGAACGACAAGATGCCCGTTGCATCCACCGGTTATTCGTGAATTTTATAGTGGGAGGCCTACCTACGCTACGTCTTCCGGTTCGTGGTCTCCCTTCAAGAACCTTTCTTCCCATCCGTTGTCGGTTCTTCGAGCGATGTGGCTAGTCTATTATTTACCCAATTTCGAAAAAATAATTCTGCAATGCATCGATGGGGATTTTTGTTTTGCTGATGGTATTGCAGTGCCAGTACAGTAAGTCCCGTCCACAAGATGATAGAAATTAGAAACATCAACCAAATTCTACCGAGTTAAAACTTTTTTATAGTGAAAATAATTACGAGACAATAACCAAATCTAATCAACTTAATATATAGTTCGCGTCACGTAAGTTGGCAAGAGTAGTCAGATGCGCAGTCGTTTTTAGGTGCGTTTAGGAACGCGGGGGACGCAGGGCATGAGGTAACAAAGTTCCGTGCGCGCGATTGGCTGGCCAGTCGTTCATGGACTTGCGCGTGGAATCCACGCTCCGTTCGCTCCCGCGTACACTTGGGTGCACTAAAATGGTGCACCGCTGGTTTTCGTATCATACTAATAGTTAAAGTCAAAAATCAATCAATTAAATTGTCCCGTCTTTTCCCCACAGGGATAAGCAGAGAAAATGGAGCGCTACCTGCCACGATCCTGACACAACTCCCTCGTTTTCTTCACATTCACAATTCTCTTCATACAAGCTCTATGGTTATGGACACTAGGCAACCTAGCTTTCTTGAGGGGGTGGTCTCTAACTAAATCGGAGACATCCTCAAGAAACCGGGGTCTGCCTCGTTTAACGCATCCATGCACATCAGATTTATAAAATAAACTACTATTATTATTTTTTATGAATCTAGAGAGACCCTTTTTTATTGCACGGCCAGTGTACATGCGCAAACGTTCCCCCACTACGTTAAAATCTTGCCTACTTACGTGACGCGGACTATACGGGTCATACGAAACTAATGAGCATTTTCAATATTATATTTAAGCCATTTCTAATTAGACGCATATATTTGATATTCCAATGCACTTGAAGGTTGCTTGTTATTTTATCTTTTAATCCAAATATTGCAAATCCCTTATTGATTGTTTACACACAATTTCTAGCTTTTCGTGAAGGTTACTTGACGTCATCCCGTCTTGTGACGTCACGTTCCAAGCGCATTAGCAACTGCGAAGAATGTTCTGAGAAGCTCTTTATTAACCTTGTAGCATCCGTATTCTATCGACCAAATCGGCAGTCTTTGGCCGGCATAGTGACGACGTCTGAGGAAACTGTAAGATTTTTTCAGTCGTCGGCGCTCTTGAATCTTGCGTTGCTTTCCAGGCAATTCGAAGTATATATTTTATTATTGTTTTTTTTACAATGATATAATAGGAAGGGATTTACTCTGTAGACCAGCTATCATAATTAGATATAATCAGACCATAACCGTAGAGGCGTAGAGCGTGCATGAAGAGAATTGTGGATGTAAGAGAAGTTGTGTCAGGATCGTGGCAAGTGGCGCTCTATTATCTCTGCCTATCCCTGTGGCGTGACAATAGTTTTTTCTTTGTATGTGTATTTATAAAATAAATATATCTGATATTGAATTCTCTAGTAATTACAGAAGAGAATAATCCTAAGCAGCCAAAAGCCCGTCCAGCGTCACAGACAGGAGATTTTGTGACCGTCATAGAAGTGAATGGTTTGAAACTTGCAGAGAATGCAGCTAAGAAGGCGGAGGAGACAACATCTCCATCATCTGAGAGTAGTTCAGTGGAGCCAGCTGCTGCTAAGAAAAAAGTACCACCAAAGTATGTATATTAGAGTAATGGCTCATTCCTATCGTCATTTAGACTGACGAAAGGAATTTATAAATCTGATGTGGATGGATGCGTAAAAACAAGGCAGGCCCCAGAAGGGTGTTTTCCGACCAAATCGTAGACATCCTCAAGAAAGCTGGGTGGCCTAGTGCCCTTAACTATAGAGCTTGTATAAAGAGAATAATAATAATAATTATTATTATGTGGATTATTGTGGATGTGAAGAAAGCGAGGGAGTTGTGTTAAGATGCCGATTCATGACTCATATCCCCACAATTTTTGATGTCAAGCTGGTGTGAAATCGATACTGCGACAGATAAAGGTCATTTTGATCAGAGCTGACATAATTTTGCCAAGTCTGCAGATTCTTAGTCGCGTTTCGACATCAGCTTGAAAGTTTCCGATTTTACCTAAGCCGACATGTGAATCCGGATACAGGAGATAGCTGAGTCTGTTATCGCGGTGTGGACTTGGTTTTTGATAACATTACCCACTGCAGAGACGTCTCTATGCGTTCTTAATCGTCTATACCACGGAATATGTTCTGAGAAGCTCTTTAACTTTGTACCTCCCTCGTCTTTTTACCCCGGTAATATAATAGGTCGGGGGAAGCCTTATCATTCTATCGATAGTCTGACTAAACAGGCCTTTTTTTCGGGGGCGACTGAGGCAGCTGTGAATCGGCAGCACTCTTTAAATCTTTTTGCTTCAAGTCAAGTTATAATGAGTTATTGTCTACTAGGCCACCACCAAAAGTGTTCAGCAAACGCGGGGCTTCTTTGCCGGAAAGTGAGGATAGTCCACCATCATCATTGGGGAGACGTCTACGGAGCGCTGATTCTCGTGAGTCCATTCACAGCCGTGCGTCAACCCCATCCATTATAGAACGGGTATGTGATTGATATTACTAAAGGTTTAATTAATATTAATTCAATCAATTAATCTAATTGTCCCACGTCCATTCACACTGTGTAGTTACCGTCACTATGCTGGCCTAAAAACTATGTAGCAACAATAAACAACGGATCTATGAAATATGTATTCAAAGGTTATACATGTATGTTAACAATTAAATATAAAAAAAATTCAAAACTATTTTATGCTGGTAACTACGAGTATGTGTGATCATAAACAAAGACTTGCATTAAAATCTATGTCTATAGTCCACTTAATTGTTTCAATCGTCATTTACACTGGTCGGGAAAAGCCACATTCCGTCGACCGAATCGGCTGTCGAACTAAAAGGTTCGGCCTTCGTAGAACAATGTACAAGTGCAATGTTTTAACAGCCCATATATTTACCCAATCCTTTAGGTAACATTGAAAGTGTGAAAAAGCACCTCTGGTCGGCATAGTGATCTCTTGGATTTGTTTACTTTTAGTCCACTAGGACCACCGCTTTCATGTCATTCGTCTTATCTGACAGAATTACAAAAAATCACTACTTATATACCAAATTAGCACCTATTCAGCATAATTTGCCTTGACACAAGACTGCGTTAAGACGCTGGTTTTCAATAGTGGCCAGAATAAAGTACATATGCTATTTTTATAATACACAGGTAAAGAGCTACGAATCAATCAATTCATTGTCTTCTGAGCGTAAACGTTCTGGTGGGGCCGCCACTCCAAGATCTATTGATGAGGAAGTGACCTCGACTACACCAGATCTGCCAGAAGTGAGTGAACCGGATAAGTCTCCTCCAGCGTCCTTAGAAAGTATACCTGCAGTATCAGCTTCGGTTGAAGATGAACCTTATTATGATCAAGTGCCTGTGGATCCAAATGATGGAGAATATGTTTATATACAAGCTGGTAAGAATTTTAACTTTACATTTGCTTAATCACCCCATACTTATTTACCTATTTAATTTTCCTTCCTCTTATTGTAACTATGCTTCTAACTTCACCACCATCTTTCGTATTTTCTAATTCTAACAATAGTTTTTATAATCTTAAAACTTTTTAGACTCACTAAATGATTTTTAAAAGTCTGTCCTTAATTTTTGCATCTCATCTTACTGTACAGAGCAATGATATCCTGAAATATATGTTACTTATGTCTGTGTGTGTCATACACACAATTTTGTATGTACATTTTCGCTTCTTAATATTTTTGTGAATCTTTTTGGACTTTGTCTTATACTATACTTTAGCTGAATTGTTATAAGCTATCTTGTAATTGGTTATTTATACTCATTGTCTATGGTCTACACTTTCTTTCTCATATCTAAAAAAAAGTCTTTGGATTTTTTTAATCTGTCAAAAAAAAAAGATGCGACAGTGTTGCCATCACAAAAAAAAATTGTAGTATTCGAATTATTAGAAAGAATACTAAAACATACATTGTCGCATTTTAAATGAGAACAGTTCCAACCTGTATTTTAATAGATAGTGTAAAATTACAATTTCTTGACAGGTGGCACAGGTTCAAGTACGGATGAAGGATCAAGTGGTACCAGCACATTACCAATATCAGCCAAAGCACCCACAGCACCTCGGGCGCCGGATTCACCGCCTGCACCTAATTATGTCAACATACATTATTTTATACAGTATGTATAAGTTTTTCAATCAATAATCAAAAATCAAATTGTCACGCCTTATTCCCACAGGGATAGGCAGAGACAATGGAGCGCCACTTACCACGATCCTTACACAACTCCCTTGCTTCCTTCACATCCACAATTCTCTTCATACAGTCTCTGTGGTTTTGGGCACTAGGCAACCTAGGTTTCCTAAGGATGTCTCCGATTTGGTCGGAAAACACTCTCCTGGGACTGCCTTGTTCAACGCATCCATCCACATCAGATTTATAAATTCCTTTCGTCAATCTACTTTCACTCATCCTTTCCATGTGCCCAAACCATCGAAGCATTCCTTTGTCAATCCTTGTCACTACATCTTCGTTCAAATAAGTTTTTCATAAGTAAAATTAAACAAACTGAATTTAGCGCGTTATTGTTTTTTATTTATTTACGTTTTAACGCTGTTGCAGCCTATTCGTTCCCACAAGAATAGGCTTAGAAAAGAGAGGTCTACTTTCAATGATAATAACATTTGTCTCGGCTCTTTTATATCCACAACTATCTTTATACATGCTTTACAATTACTACAGCTTTAAGGATGTAAGGATGTCTCTCAATAAATCTGTATCAAAATGCTAACACCAACGCGCAGTCTTCACGCAGTGGATTATTTAGTTTAATAGACGAAATAAACAAAACAAATGATGTGGCTTACTATCGCGTTTATTTAAATAAACGTGATAGTAAGTTATTGAATACCTCAATAATCAATGTTTGCGCAAAATCTAAAAAATCTATGGTTTAATAGAACTGTGAATGTGAAAGAAGCGAGGGAGTTGTGTCAGGATCGTGGCAAGTGGCACTCCATTGTTTCTGCCTATCCCTGTGGGAAGAAGGCGTGACAATTTGATTGATTGTTTAATAGAATTAGGGCCACTTTAATAATATTATAACTTGTAACAAAAAAAAATCTTTGTACCAGCAGACAAAGTGAGAGTGAACAAAGTGAAACAAGCAGTGAATTGTTAGAGTCATCTGACACGCCATTATTACTACGTACCATATCATCAGATACTGAAGCCACAAGTACTCCGCCTGCTCTGAGAAAATTACAGCATCAGGTAAGAGATGAGTTCTTTTCAAACTGCGCAAAATATTCCGCATATTGTTTTTTTTTATTGTGACTTGACATATGACAGCACCTTGCTTGATGTTAAGCTGGAGTGTGGTCCATGAATAGTGTCACTGCTACTACAATTCAATAACTGTAAGCAGCAATCGCCTCCACTATGCCGGCCTAGTTGGAATCCCGAAACTCGACCAATCACTTCACGGTCACGGTCAGCCATCGGCAGACTGGGTAGCACTGCCTACCACCCTTTGATAACCAGACCCGAAGCAAATATCCACCTCTTTTTTATTAACAAATATTCGAAATATTTAATATAATTATTAAATATTACAAATAATAGCTATGAAACAAATATTTGCTCCGACCGGGAATCGAACCCGGGACTTTACGCGCAACAAACCAATCGCTAACCGTTCATTCACGCCTGTCGTCAAATCAAATAACTTTTAATAAAAATATTGATAAAAATGAATGCGCTTCCTGTCTTGTGGTCTGAGGCTAAAAACTCACTGTGCCATTTTGTTTCATAAGAACTGCGGGGTGTGCCATAATTTTGCAAAACTCACGAGCAAGCTGTATGATTTTGAATCGCAGGCCCGGCTGGTTTCGACACTAAATCGCGCCATGACTACTTAGCCTTAAGTTGTAGGAAGACAGTTGCTGGTAGTCATTTACCCAGTCTGCTGATGTTAGGTAATACCTAACCAGTTTCAACGAAGCTGGCATAGTCGCCTACATTCATGCCTACATACAGCACTTCAGCTAACATCAAGTTTAATTATTTTTTTGTTGCTGTTAAGTTGCGAGCCACTATATAAAAAAAGAGACTATACTAGTATTATATATTTTTAAGGTGTAAGATATTAGATTTCAAGACTATAAAAAGTGTATTAAAATAAAATAAACCAATAGTTAATTAACCTTTATTTCAATTAAATCGACTAAATTTACTTTAAAGTAATTAGCTTACAGAAATGTTATTGCTAAATTTCTAGTTATTAAATCTACAACGTACTACTTTAACATTTAAAACTATATTCGTATATCATTTGGTTCATTATTTTCTTCATATTTTATTTCATTTCTATATGAATTCACAGTTTTCATAACTGATTTGATTATACTTTCTTTGTTAGCATTTACTTGCTTCAAACCGGTGAATTCTTCCTCTGAACATATTTTTTCACCAGTCAGTAAAACATATATACAATACTGCTCCATGCACTTAGAATTTCTACATATTGTGTAATAACAGATGCCATCAAGACAGAATGACTCCATTTTAGTATGTGTTATCAAATAATTACTTAAGGCTGTAGCATAGTGTTCGACCACGCCGGTTATGTATTTCTGTAAATGATCCTTTAACTCGTAAATGTGAAAACTTCTTGCCTTTCGTCTATAATTTATATCTGGAAAAAATTAATAAATTAAGTCAGTGACGGCCTGTCTGACACACGACAATCTGTAACGCGTAAGTTATGGGTTCGATTCCAGTTCGGAGCACAGATTTGTTTCATAGCATTTATTTGTAATGTTTGTTACATTAGATATTACAAATAATTGTTAATTTAAAAAATGAGGCAAATATTTCCTCCGAGTCTAGACGTTAAAGAGTGTTAGGCAGACGTTTGGTAGTTTTTGCCAAGATCAGCTTGAAAGTTACCGCTTTCTAGATTAAGTAGAGGCAAGCGCTGGCAAATTCTGTGCAAAAACAATAAAAGCTTAGTGTAAAATACGATTGTTAATATATTGTAAAATAAAATGCACGTTACCCCAAAGAAAACAAAGTAAACACCATAAACCGCGACCATGGAAGCAAAATATAGATTATAAGATAGTATAAGTAGATATACACCAGGTTATGAAATCACCTTGTTTAATGGGCTTGATTTGTCTTTGTTAGTCTCGTTATCTGGAGTAACTTGTTGTACTGAGGACGAGAGAACTGCTTCCAGCTCTAATGGATGTGTTTGTTCTGTGACTGGAATTTCTGATGTCAATTCTACTGCAACTTCCGGCGTTTTCGTAGTAGTCTCTGTAGCTTTATTATCTTGAGTTACCTCTGTTATAACTTGTGTAGTTAACTCTATAGGTTTGGTCGGAATCGTATTGTAAATACGGCATTCACCCATTAGATCAGTATCATAAATATTGCAAGTTGTATTATAACAACCATATTTATCACATCTCATTGTTGTGCAGGTTTGATCGTTACACCAAACTGTTACGTTTCGTCTTCCTATTTCTATGTTCTCGTTTAAACCATATACCATTGTGTGATTGTCGTTCTTGGGTGGCTCAGGCTCACCGCTCCACCAACTAAAAGGATATGAAATCCATCCCCATATAGTAGAACCGATACCTCGTGCTTGGGTTAAATCTGAAAGCATGCGAAATGTTAGTTAAATTTTTACTAAAAAATAATAAGTAATTGTGATTACCCAAATCTAATAATAACAAAGAATTAATCTTACCTGTAGGTTTGCTTATGCATCCATGAATAAGGCACAAGACAAATATAAAATTTAATTTTGAGGGCAACATGTCGCCAGGTAAACCGTCGCGCTACCTCTATAACACTCGACTAAACATTGAGACATCCTTTGGGGTTATTTTATACCGTAACGGAGGTATGTTCCTATCAGCTTCGAGATAACAAGCCGCTAGGAATATTTACACAACGACAATAAGAAAGGAATGTTTGTTTATACAGCTATTCGAAAGCGTTTAATTTTTTTCTTATTTACCTGTTCTTTTACTTAAAACGATAAAGTTAACGAGAGAGCTTTTAAAGAGCTTTTAATATTTATTGTTATTTATTATTTATATATAATATATTTATTCCTTCGTAATAGTACAAAATGTGGACGGACTTAAGCCGAAAGGCTTTCCGTGCTGTCAACCTTCGGGTTGTGTAGTAGAGAACAAACATATAGGTATAAATGTAAAATGTATAAAATAATAATAAAAAATACATATGAAATATAAAAAGAAAAATAGTACTAAATACAGCACTCTTTAATGTACTTAAAATATATTTGCCGAGCAAAACTTTAAAGGGACCATCTATCGATTTACCAGGTTTTTTAGGCATAGGAAGATAATAAAACAAACATATATTTTTAAGTTATATTTTACAGTTAGACGTGAATTTAAAAGATTACAAGTTATTTTACATTTTGATGAGATCATATGAACTGTTGATTAGTTGGCATGATTATTAATTTATAAATACTGCATTCTAATATTTGCGTTTTATAGATTCCTTATTGCAATTGTTCCTGTTGAGCTAAAAATGTTAGTTTTTAAAATTCATAAAACCAAATATACTAAATTATGTAAGTACCAGTTTAGGTTGCGAATAGTTCCTACTTACTTTCTAATTTTCTAATATCTTTACACTTTAGGATCTTTTTCATCTTTCTTCATACGGCAATGTCCTCCTGCATTTAACGTTTTTGTCATACATTTGACAGTTACAAAGGTTTTCTTTGCAATCGCAAACGTAGTACATTTCGTGCTGAGGCAAAGTGTTCCCTTCCCATAAGCATTTCCAAGCAATTTATCTTCAAACAAGTTTATCATATCCAAGGGTATTTCTGCGGGATCTATCTTCAAATCCATTACCTTCACATTTTCTGTAAAAAAAAAATATTACAAATCCTTTCCCTGCAGGTATCAAAGTTCTTATGTACCAAGTAATATCGTACCTATAATATTAGCTTTATGGCAATGTCCCTTTTGATTACGCCTGTCTTCTGATTTACATATCTTACGTACGCAAGATTTTTCATGGCATTTAGTTGAATAACAAAAATCTGGCGAACAAAACGTTACCACACCATTAAAGTATTTTCCAATAAAGCTAGAGAATAATGAAGATACTTGTTCTATATTGCTCCAATTAATATTCTCTGTTACTATCTCGTTGAACGATTTTGAGTTATTATTATTGGATAAAGCAAGATGTATATTAGCAACTATTATGTTGTTGTCGTTTTCCTTTTTCTTAGTTATATTATTCGAGTCACTAGTAGAGATATTGGTTTGTATATCGGACCAAAAAAGTAATTCTTCGTCATTTGTGGCATCTTTGCTTTTCGTCACATTTTGAGATTCTGATTTATTATTCATTGAAACATTACTTTGAACTTTAGTTTCATTAACGCTTGCTGGAGTTGCTACAGTATCCCTTTTGTACCGAGATTTCATAGGATTTACTATTTCCTCAGTAGCTGTTTTCAAATCGCTTTCTGTAGTTTCATCATAATTATATTTACCCTTTTGATAATCAGCTGTTTCGTTTTCAGAGTTAAATGTAACATTGACAGTTAGAGATAGTTCGCGAGGCATATCATTAGTTGCGTTGTTATCATTATTTACAGCCGTAGTAATATTATTTTCTTCTGTAGTAAATTCAAAATGAATTTCATTCTCGTTGTTGTGTATATTATCACTAACATTTTTTTCACCAGATTGTAATTTTTGTTCGTGCACAAAGTGACGAATTGCGACTAACTTTTTATGATGTCTTTTATTATTTTGTCTATTTCTTTTCCGCTTATGTACACTTTTATGCACGGTATTGTAATTTTCTTTTATTTTACTATTTGATAATTCCCGATCGTCGTATGAGGTGGGGAAATTTAAATAAGGGAACGGTAAATTAACAATTGCTGGTATGATATTGTTATCGTCAAGTGTTTGTCGGACTCCGCATTCTGGACAGTCCAGATTTGCTTCAATATTTGTTGGTATCTGCATGTCTATTTTCATATGCACATTAATTACGTTATTTAATGTATTGTCAAAATAGCCTTTTCGCTGATTGGTATTTTTATTTGAAGTATCAAAAAGACATGGCAAGTACTTTTGCAAGTTATTATATTCTTTTTTAAGTAACTTGTAATTTTGTTGGCATTTCTGTGAATCTAAATTTGTATTGCATATGCAATTAAAAGGGTCTTGGCAGTTTCTTAGAGGTTTTGTTATTTCATTGTATTGTATTTCTTGTGACTGTGGTAATTTTGCTGATTCTTGATTGTAAGATAAAATTGTTGGTTCTAAAGTCGTCGTTTCTGCTTTTAATGGTACGTTATTCATTGGCATGTATAAATCAACCAAATTGGGTACTGCATATGCGTAGGAATATGGTTTTAAATCAATCATTTCATTACTCGGTGTATAATAATTTGATATTTTATTTCTATACTTTTTACTTGGTTCTAATAAAGGTATATCATTTGGAGACTTATTTTTATCATTCATTTTATCCATATACATTTTTCTTTGCTTATGTGCTTTGTCTAAGAAATATTGATATTCTGAAAGTAATTCTTCAATATTTTCATCACTAGCCGTGTTGTGGAAAAGTTCGCCAAATTGAGGTACCTGGAACAGTATTCGCTTGGTAAAGTGCCTACAATAGTTATTTCTAGATTTTTGTTTTGTGATTTTTCTAATAAAATGGTTTATTTTATTAAGTCTCTTACCATAATTTTGTCCATATCCTGCATTACGTCAGCTATATCACCAATTATTATTGACTGATATAACGGTGCTACATCATAGTCTATTTTATTCATATCTTTGTCTGGTACTGCAATAAAACATATAATTAAAAAAGGAGTATAAAAAATTAAAATTTAATTTTTTTTCAATATAATTATTTTTAAACGCTCTGGAAAAAAACTTTATTGGTAAAAATGAACTTAAGTATTGAAAAAAAGCATACTTACGGGTTCTGGAAGGATGGATGAAAGAGATTTATAAATCGAAGGTAATAGAAGGTTATACGGACTAGAAGATAGTTCCTCGATGAAATCGGGTTACATTCTTAAAGTGGCAGGGACCCTAACCAACAGCCTGTCTGAAGATAATTGTTGATATGAAGAAAGCGAGTTTTTTTGTGACTTGGCATATAACAGCACTCCACCTGATGCTAAACTGAAGTGCGGTCCATGAATGGAGAAAACCGTTACTACAGCTAAATAACTGCAGGTAGCAGTCGCATACTAAGTCACGTCACGGTCTGTATACTTGTACTTGTAAGTGGTGGTTCTACCCAGGGTCGGCAAACTGGGCACTAACCACTACCTGTTTGTATGATGATTCTTTGGTACTTACGACTTATTTCATAACCTAATGCGGCGACTATATCCAGCAAAATATAAAGAAACAACATTATAATACTTCGGTATAAACTCTGCGACATAATTTTGGAGACTGGCCACTTGAAAATTAGGAACAGGCTAATAAGCTAGGATTTTTTTGTTCATTTGTTTGTTTTCTTTTTAATTTTTTTATACACTATTGTGCGAATTGTAAGGCCTGTTATGAAACAATACATAAGATTACGATAAAAACTAAACTGCCTTTGTTATTATAATAAAAGTGTTATTTAACTTTATTATTCACAAGTTTTATATAAGATATGATTAATTGCTTTTACATTTCGAGACTTATTTGCTACCATACTAGCGGCACGCTATGATCTTTGTTTCTTTCTTCTTGTCTATGGCTTTAGTATTTAACTCAAAGTAAAAATATATGGTTCTATGTTAAAACATTGTCAAGTAAAGATGAAGATGAACCACGCGTGTGATTCATCACAAGATGACGATGAAAGTGAGGTTGATGATTTCGGTGTATAATTTGTAAAGCGGCGGAAAGCCTTTACTAAAACTTTGAAAAGAGTCTTGGAGACGAAGAAACACTTTTCACAGTTTTGAATTACTTGTTTAAACTCGATCAACTTTAAAATGATTACTGGATAACAATTCCACCATTATTACACATTAACACTTATGAAAAACGTAAGCTTTTCAAATAATTCAAAATTGCGCGTCCTGTCATTTGCAGTTACCCGCTCCGGAATAATATAAATATTTCTTAATAAAAAAAGATGTGGATATTTGCTCCGAGTCTAGTCACGAAAGAGTGGTAGGCAGTGGTACCACTGCCTACCACTCAAAGTAAGATCAGGTTGTAACTTCGTAGGGCTTGATATAAGAAACTAATCTTTGTGAAGCCCCGGATCGACAGACTGACGAATTGACCACCAACTGTCAAAATATGACAATACATATGAACGAAGTAATTATTGGAATGGGATCAACTTGTAAGTTGCTGGTTCAGTTGCCGAAAACAGTGACCACCAACTCTTGAAAGACCCAGAGCAAATATCTACCTCATATTTTCAATAACAAATATTCGTAATATTCAATCTAATGTGTAAATATTATTTTACAAATAAATGCTATAAAAAACAAATCCTCAAGAAAGCTGGGTTGCCTAGTATGTGCACTCGTGACCGTAGAGCTTGTATACAGAGAATTGTGGATGTGAGGGAAGCGAGAGAGTTGTGTTAGGATCGTGGCAAGTGGCGGTCCATTCTTTGCCTATCCCTGTGGGAAAAGGCGTGACAATTTAATTGATTGATTAACATATTTTGGTTCGACTGGAAATCTGGATTTTACGGACTGGTGTGGGTTAACCAATGCGGGTCATCAAAACATGATATTCTTGTGCGACCGTGGTGATGGCGCAATTTTCCTGCAAACCTAGAGCTCTCGGTTCTAACCACTTGCCGGTACCAATGTATGTTTGAGAGGTGTACTTTGCTCTTTCTGTTTTTAAGATTCACTCTTAGTAGTAGTATAGAATTATATAAAAAATATCTTCATATTTATTTTCTTATTTAACAGGAGTCGAACATAAGCAACAATGCGGAGGCAGAGCGGCTTACGATGCACCGTTGTATTGTCACCAGTATTATTGAGAGCGAAACGGTGTATGTTGAATGCTTGTATGTTATGGAAAAGGTAACTATTAAAACTCATAGCCTAACGACAATATTCACGGACATTACATAATGTGGGTGTTTTTTTTTATATCGTGACTCGACCCTGCCTGATAGTAAGCATGATAGGTAAGCAATGACTGAATATACCGAATCAGTTCACGTTTGGTATTTTTCTTCTTCTCGCGTCACTTGAAGGATTAAAGGTCTATAATGACCAGCCCCCCTAGCACGGCAATCCAAGAAGCAAGATAAAGACTTGCAAGGAATATCATTTTAAATAACTTACTAGAACAGTGTATCAAAAAAGATATTTAAACGTTTTGTAAAACTTTACACTAAACAACGTTGAATACTTTAATAAATATTATTTTAAACATTGTGATGTGCCGGCCTAATACGTTATTTAAAATGAGTTACAATAATATTCCTTGCAGTTTTTATCATGTTTCTTGGATTGCCGTGCTAGGGGGGCTGGAGGTCTATAAAGCATTCCACTTTTGATTATTCTACAAAGAAATGACGCGCCGAACGTTTTAGTTGGACTGCTAATTTGGTCGTCAGAATGCAAATGTTACTCCGTGAAATCCAGAAGTTTCTAACCGAGCTTATCAATGATGCGTAAAGAAGCACTTTCGGCCGGCATAGTGACAGCGACTGAGGGAACCGTAAACTGAGTCGCTTTTTTCAGTCATTAGCGTTTTTGTACTTTCCCTTACTTGCCATCAGGTAAGTCAAGGTCAAATGTCGAGTCACAATAAAAGAAGAAATAAGTGATTCACTGTATGCTTACTTTTTTAACTTATGAATTAACAAAAGTAACAGGTCAAATAGGCCTTGCCCCTTAAAGTATACATATATATGTTAATGTATACTCTAGAACAGTGTTTCCCAACCTTTTTTAGGTCATGCCCCATCTTAACATTTCTAAAATTTTTATGCCCCCTATACATAATTTATTCCTTTATTATAGTTTTATTCCTTTAAGAATGATTACAGCATATTTTAATTCGCCTTTTTGTTAAATTTGTCACCGATATCTAGCATTGCATTTAAATAACTCAAAGCGAAAGGGTTAAAGTCGTGTCGAGTCCATTTAACTATCAAATTACCCCCCTGTGGGGCGTGGGCCCCACGTTGGGAAACACAGCTCTAGAGTCTAAGCATAGCCCATTCGATAAAGGTGCGATTCCGCCGGCGACTGCAGACTGCACTACTGGTTTGTATGAGATTGATTCTGTGCAGGGCGACACTAGTCTGCAGCCGCCGCATTAATATTGTTTCCAAACATCATATTTATAATCTGTGCTGATTGTAGCAATAGTGTCGCCTTGCACAGAATCAATCTCATACGAACCAGTAGTGCAGTCTGCAGTCGCCGGCGGAATCACATGTTAAGACTAATTTTTTGCGGGATTTTGTAAATAAATGTAATGAAAATTTTCGTTACTAATCCATAGTGACGGCGACTAAGGCAGCTGTGAACAAGCTCGGTTCTCTCAGTCCTCGTCACTCTTGGACCTCCTCTTGCTTATCATCAGGCGGGTCGAGGTCAGATGTCGTGTCATAATAAAAAAAATATCATTCGTTTAGTTTACTTTTGATTGCTCAAATATTATTTTGGTCAACTGATTTACCTATTTATGGTATTATTGGATTAAATAAATATTTAGTATATTGGGTTAAATAAAAGTAAGTTGCTAAATAAAAGTAAATAAAAGTAAAATGCTTGATATCCTATTAATTCATATATCGACTGAAATTTAACAATTTGTTTTGAAGGAAATGCATTGTTGCACTCTTCGGTTACGTATAGGTTACGTTCTTTCCGTTCGATGTTTTTATAATTTTATTTTAAAGCTGTTCCCATTAAATAATTATTAAATTCAATGGTACCATTAACTTTAAGTGTGGTAGGAAGATCTGAAGTTTATCTCCACTTACAAGCATACAGACCGTAAAGTGACTTAGTCGCGTTTCGGGTACAGCTTGTAAGTTCTCGGTTCGAAATAGGCCGGCATAATGAGTGCGACTGCTATTTAGTTATTAACCTGCAAGTAGAAGTCGCGCACACAGGCGGGTAAATACAGTTGACTACTAATACTCGAGTTTCAATCAATCAAATTGTCACGCCCTTTTCCCATAGGGATAGAGGCAGAGACAATGCAGCGATACATGCCACGATCCGAACACAACTCCCTCGCTTCCCTCACATCCATAATTCTCTTCATATAAGCTGAGGGAACTAGGCAACCCAGCTTTCTTAAGGAGGTCTTAATAATTTAGAGTTTAATATGCCATTGGAATTCGCGAATAAATAATATTTATTAACATTTCTATACTAAGCTACTAAAGTGCTTGTATCATAGAAACAGGACAACCAAAGTACATATATCAAAGATACATTGGTACCGGTGGGTGGTTTCGAACTTGTGCTACCGGTTTGCGTGACCATTGCACTGCCACTATACCACGGTCGCCTTTACAATAATTTCCAAAAGTACCACTCCAACGTGTAAAACAAAACATTAAAAGAATGTAATCAGTAGACTAATGCTCCTTATCTAAAATATTTAATTTTCCTAAGAAGTAAACTCATTTTGGGCTACTGTTTGTAATTATTATAAACTATGTTATAGTTATCAAATAGCTTATAACTCATTAAAATGTTTGTTTTTGAAGGGATAGGCAGACGTAAAGTAATGTTAAAGGTGTAGTGGTAGTGCAATAGTTACGCAAACCGAGAGAACCACTTGCTCTACCAATGTATCTTTGATATATCATACTTTGGTTGTCCTGTTTCAATGATACAAGCACTTCAGTAGCTTAGTATAGAAATGTAAAAATAATGGTATAAAAATGTATTTTGCGGCCTAATAGGGCTTTTATTTAGGCTATGCTATTCATTCGCTTTATAATCGGGACCATTAATAACAAAATGGGTTTACAAATGAAATGTGACGGGTTTAAACATGTGATTCAAACACCTTTAGTATGTACAACCGCCGTCATTTTTTTCATCCATCGCTCGAAGGTACTAAAGATATTGGATGGGGCAACACATGGAGTGGTGTAGTGGTAATAAGGCATTTAACTTGTCGAATGTTCGACAAAGAAACGAATGAAGAATAGCAGAAGAAGCATGAGAGTAGAATTAACGTTGTAGAAATGCGGACGTTAAGGAGTGTATGTGGAGTAACGATAGCGGATAGAATAAGGAATAGTACAGTGCGCGATAGATGTGGTATGAAAGAAGATGTAGTGACAAGGATTGACAAAGGAATGCTTTGATCGTTTGGACACATGAAAAGGATAAGTAGATTGAGGAAAGGAATTTATAAATCCGATGTGGATGGATTAAAAAGGCAGGCCCAGGAGGGTGTATTCCGACCAAATCGGAGACTTCCTCAAGAAAGCTATGTTGCCTGGTGCCCATAACCACAGAGCCTGTATGAAGACAATTGTGGATATAGGAGGAAGCAAGGGAGTTGTGTAAGGATCGTGGTAAGTGGCGACGAGCCTAACCGTTTACTTCGATTGTAATGATTTTCTATTTTTGTTTTCAGTATATGAACGCAATAAAAGCAACTTTGAATTCATCTCAGCCAGTTATAACCGAGGAGGAATTTAATACAATATTTTATAAGATATCAGAATTGCACACTTTACATAAGAACTTTTTAGAAGGGTTAAAAGCTGCGGCCACTACCTGGGACGAACCATTGTCTGTGGGGGTGCATTTTAAGAAAATGGTATGACATTACCTTTTATTTTTGTATTAGGATGCGTTTTATGGATATAAGTAAAGGTTTATGACTTAAAGACAAAACTCTAAATAGATCATTGTTATCAAACAATTAATCAAATTGTCACACCTTTTTCCCACAGGGATAGAAGAAAGCTCCACTTGCCACGATCCTGACACACAGCCTCGCTTCCCTCACATCCACAATTCTCTTCATACAAGCTCTACGATTATAAATCTCAATATATAATGCTTAGTAGTAGAAGATTCTATGCTCATTTAGCTTCAATTGCTTATTAATAGAACAGTCTAGAAGACATGTTGATTCAAGTAAAAATCACTTATCGTAATTTTGCCTTCTTGGTCTCTTTTTCCTTTTATAACCATGGTTGAAAGACTTTTGAAAAGACTGCGTCGAGATTAATGCGAATAAATTTGCAGGCGGAAAGCATTAATATTTATGGTGCATTTCTTCATAATTACGGACGCGCAACGGATGCGGTCCGACGGCGTTGCACAGCTTCATCGCTTTTTGCTGATCTTACTAAACAAATCACGTGTCGAGGGCAACCGATGTCGCTTGACGATTTGCTACATAAACCCGTTGCTAGAGTGCAGAAGAATGCATTAGTTTTACATGTAAGTTTTATTTTATTTTTATATTTTTTTACGGCAACAAATAACATCACATTTGGCCGGCAAAATGGCGGTGACTGAGGCACTTTGCCGTCATTTTAATCATTTGCACGCCTAAGGGCTTGCTATTTTTACTAACATTTGATTTCTGTCTACTCGTATGTGTCAATAAATTATTTGAAATTGAACGGATCATAGCTCTACAAACATAACTGCCACGACTCTACTCCCGGGCAAAAAAGTTAACGACGACCAATGATCAACCAAGGGAAAAGAAAGCAGCTCATTCATTTGTCTGTAAACTGTCAAATTTAAGCACAAGTTTTATTTTTGCCATAAGTATATTATTTATTTCAGGACCTTATAAAATACACACCGGCAAGTCACCCAGATCATGCAATGTTAACGGATGCCCTAAATATGACTCAGCATTTCCTAGATGAATTTAATATTATACAAACAAAATCTATGTTCCCGGTAAGTAAGATTCATTTTAAATTATTTACAAATTAAGTACATGAACAGATGACGGACAATGAGCACAATTCAATATCATAAAAACAGGACAACCAAAGTACATATATCAAAGTTACATTGGTGCTCTCGGTTTGCGTAACCATTGCACTACCACTACACCGAAATCGACATAACTCTCTTGCTTTGGTTGTCCTCCACAATTCTCTTCATACAAGCTCTACTGTTTTGGACACTAGGCAACCCAGCTTTCTTAAGGATGTCTTTGAATTGGTCAGAAAACACCAAATCAATATATTAACTTTGTTTTTGTTCCAGTCTGCTGATCGCACATTGCGGAGATTGGTTAAGAATTCATTTATTGTGGAACTATGTGACGGGCACAGAAAACTAAGACATCTTCTTTTGTTTAATGACGTCATAGCCTGTGCTAAATATAAGGTAAATAACACATAAGTAATAAGTTTATGTTCAGCTAGACCGGTATAGTGGAGATGCTTGCTATTTTACTGTGACTTAACATATGACAGCACTTCGCCTGTTAGAACCAGCAACTTTGAAGTTGATCCCGAAACGCCACTAAGTCACTTCACGGTCTGTACACTTAAAACGCAAATGACGCAAATCTGCCTACCACTCATAAATAACCAGACCCTGAGCAATTATCTGTCTCTTGTTAATTATAAACAATCATTAAAAAAATCCAAAATCTAATAACTACAATTAAATACTTTGACCGGAAATCGAACCCAAGACCTTACGCGTAACGGCCTGGTGTGGTTACCAAATTCGGACTATTTTCTTAAATAAATTTTAATTACAGGCATCAAGTCGCGATAAATACACGTTTGAAGTGAAATGGTTCATAACACTCTCTGATATTGTGGTCGTTGAGGAAGAGAGTATTGGACCTGGTCTTGAAGCTAAAGAGGTATCGCCAGCTAACATTGTTGCATTGAAGTCACAGGCGTCCACGGTCAGAGATCAGATATTGGCTGAGGAAAGACTAGCGCAAGACGATAAGGTGTGTTGTTTAGATCAGTGTTTTTCAATCTTTTTTAATACGCCACCCCTTTCTAGGCTAAAAAATTCTGGCGACCCCCGTCTTTCTATTATTATACATCTCTATACTAAGCTACCAAAGTGTTTGTATCACTATGCCGGCAAAAGACCTATCAGTGTGAATAAAAGATTTATTTCTTTGTTTTTAAATTTATATGTTATGCTTAGGTACATAATTATCTTTGTTTCCTTCTACAGAAACTCAAGTTAGGTGGCAAAGGCATCGCTGAGAAGCAACGTAAGAAGTTATCAGAATTAGAAGGCCAATTAGTAATTGCATCACCCAATTTAATATTTAGAATTGGCGCCCGTGCACCTGGCACTTCCGGTGTACTGCATCGCCAGCATATATTCTTCCTAAGCTCAGAGTATGAGAGAACACAGTGGATTGATTCTATACACGCCTTGCAGGTAATTTTTTAAATTTTATTGGCGCTCACAGTGTGTTACAAAATACCCCCTAAAGCGGAAAGGGGGTTAAATGGTCTCTTATAAAGAGTCCAAATATAGTATTTTGAAACCGCTTTGTGCATGTTTAACTTTCTGCAAAAGAAAAAGTTCATTAAATTTTTCAATAATGTACCAACCCGGTTTCACTGAAATCAAAGAGTAAATCACATAGAACTATCATAATATTCTAAATTAGAATACATAGCCATTTTTAGAACATACGTGGAAAATGAACAAATTTCAAAACTTTTGCTAAGATGATTTGAATTTGACAGCATATTGTTATTTTTATTTTCAAGCCATTTCATTTTGAAGGCAGTACTTTATTAGTATGGTTAAGATAGTAAACCTTTGTGTACAAAAAAAAAAGGAAAAATGGTTAAAGTAAAATTCTTAGATGTATTAAGGAAGTAAAATTATTATCCCTCTGTAATAATAATCTGTCTTTTCATTTTTCTTTCTTCTTGTTTATGGCTTTAGTATTTAATTTGCCAGTGTCAAAGTAAAATATATGGTAAAATATAAGTAAAGATGAAGATGAACCACGCGAGTGATTCATCAAATGATGACGATGATAGTGAGGTTGATGATGATCGTTTTAGTAAAGCGGCGGAAAGCCTATACTAAAACTTCGGAAGGAGTCTTGGAGGGAACACGAAGAAACACGTTTCACAGCTTTAAATTACTTGTTTATACTTGATCAACTTAAAAATGATTACTGGATAACAATTCCACCATTATTACACATTAATATTTATGAAAAACACAAGCTTTTCAAATAAATCAAAATTGCGCGTTTTGTCACTTGCAGTTGCCCGCCAAAAAACAATAATCTTTGTCATAAAAACTATTTATGGACATACACACATATATACATATACTAATCAAAAGTTATAACAATAAGTAAAAAGTAAAAATAAACAATTGACCCATCTGCCACATCACTACTCATTACAAGGACTGACGACAGGCGTGGACGAACGGTTTAACCATTGGTTGAAGCAAATTGTGGTGGAAGACCACGTTAAGTTACTTACACATTCATCTCATGTGTAACACATTCATCTCATTGGTTCACAGTCATCATCAGCTCCCCCTGGTTCGTGTGGGGTTTCTCTGCTCGAATTGCAAAGTTGGGTGACAGCTTGCCGTGGTAATCTACAAGCTGACGTCAGTTCATATTTGTTACGTGTGGGAAGAGATGACTCATTGTTGTTGGGTGATCTGCAATTACATGTTGGCGGGATGACAGCCCCACTCGATACCCCAGCTGGTATGGATTATTTATTTTACTTTCTATAAACGCTGATAGTAAGCCGCATAAAATTTGTTTAATTCATTTAATATTGAGATCTAGATTGAAGTGAAAGAAATAAATTGTCCACTAGACGGACATTAACATTATATGTATTAACTATATTAAATATTACAAATCAATCAATCAAATTGTCACGCCTTTTTCCCACAGGGATAGGCAGATCCATTGGAACGCCACTTGCCGCGATCCTGACACAACTCCATAGCTTCCTTCACATTCACAATTATCTTCATACAAGCTCATATTGCAAATATTGGTAATAAAAAAAGGCGGATATTTGCTTCGGGTCTGGTTATCAAAGAGTGGTAGGCAGTGGTACCCAGTCTGCTGATCCGGAGTAGTACCACCACTTACAAGTATACAGACCATGAAACGTATCGGGATCAGCTTGTAAGTTGCCGGTTCCAACTAGGCTCGTTGGAACGATTGTTTACATATCTTTATATATCAGTAAATAATAATCCATTTTCACAGATTACTACATAGTTGTTGAAGTAGATTCGTACGGACATTACTTTCGCAAAGCCAAATCGAAGTTAGTTTATCGCAGCGCTCAGCCACGTTGGAATGAAAGTTTTACATTAGACTTGGAAGGTTCACAAAATTTGAGATTATTGTTGTATGAAGATGCAGCACGACCTGTGTTGCGCGGTAAAAATGTTTTAAAAGTAAGTGCCTTCATGCATACCTATGGGCAACTAAACGTGATAAAAAAGTTAAACAAATTGTTGCCTACGAAAATTTTGCGTTCCGATTTACGCAGTTACATTAATAAAATTACAAATCAGTGCTATTTGTAATAAAATATTAAAGCTTTTATGCAACTTATATCAAAGTTACCTGAACTGACTACGTTTTTTTAAATATTCAAATGGTTATTTCATAACTTACGATATCATTTCCTTAGTGCCCATTACTACAACTTCATAGACAAACAAAATGAGAAAAAAAAACAGTTTGACAGATTATGAAAGTTCTCATAAAATTTGTGCCACATCAGTTTTCGTAACGAAATGTATTTATCATATATCTTGCAGTAAAATACGTTCATAATTACAACATGATATGTTGTAATTAAGTAAACAAATAAGAATATAACAACATATAAATTTATCAAAATCTATAAAGGAAGTGTTTCATTTTGTGAAGTAAAAAGTTTGTTTACCTTTTTATCACGTTTGGTTGGCCCTCGGTATACATATATTCATTATGTAATCTATACTTTTTTTGTTGTATAAATAACAAGTAAAAATTTGGAGAAAAAATCGCACTGTCCACTGAGCTAGGTTGGGCCCCAGTCTCAGCTGACCGGTGTGCGCATGTAATTTTTTCTAGCTCATTTTCATCACTAATACGGAAATAGTACATCATTTTTACTAATATACTAAAAATTATTTCTTAAAATAATATCACCTGGTGTTAAGCTAAAGTGGAGGTTTATGAATCGAAATAAATACTATTTGAATTACAAACAGCATTCATAATTTTTAAAAACTTAATATTTTACCTAATTGATTACTATTTTAGTATTCGAACATCTTTGTTTACTTTTTGTTTCATTTAAAGTTAATAAACAATCTCTTCATTTACGGCTAACTGAATTAGCCATTTCACAGAAATTTTTGAATAATTTAATAATCTCTTTAATTCTTTTAGCTGAGTCGTGAATGGGTAGATACAACCGTATCTCGGGCTGTTCAACTTGGCGGCGGATCTCTGACTTTACGACTGAAACTACTCCCTCCAGAGCTCACTGCTCGTCGTGTTCCTGCTGCTAAAGCTGGGGCACTATTCCAAGCTAAGATACATCATGTTTGCAAGTAAGTCGAGGATAGTTTACAAATAGTTTTTTTTTTATTGCGACTTGCTTTAAGCAAGGGGAGTACAAATTAACATTTTAGGGAATGTATGAGGACCAGGCAATTAGTTTAAGGTTTTATTAAAATTATCTCTTTAGGCTGATGAATATGAGAAAGCATGATAGCCAATGATTTTTAAGCAAGAATTTAGAGGAAATCTAACTCATTATTACACACACACAAGTAATATTAATCTTACCACACAATTTTGTACTTTTTCATACAAAAGTAATATTGTTTTGAATATTATTGTTTTCCTAATGTAATATTGTGTTTTAAATAATTATACTTTGTTAAAGTTGATGGTAGGCTACCTGGTAAGGGTAGCAGGTAGCCGCTAATACTCGGAGATGTCTAGCAGTGGACTATGAATGACCGACATAATGTATAAGACACAGTGTAGTGGCATTACAATGGTTACACAAACCAGAGAGCACGAGTTCGAGACCTCCCACCAGTACCAATGTATTCTTGATATATGTACTTTGGTTGTCCTGTTTCTATGATACAAGCACTTAAGTAGCTTAGTATAAAAATGTAAATAAAATAAAATGTGTTGTGTATTTTACTGTGCGTTGTATTATTTTTAATTTTATACAATATACAAATTAATTTTCAGACGTGAAAAACGCAATATCCCATTCATAATAAGCGCGTGTGTGAGAGAAGTGGAACGTCGCGGTATACATGAGGTTGGAGTGTATCGTGTCTCGGGAAGTGCTTCGGATCTTAACCGACTTAAGAAGAGTTTTGAGACCAGTATGTATTGATTTTCTGATTCATTCACTAATTTTATTTTTAAGTTTATTAAAGATTGGTAGGCAGTGGTGCCCAGTCTGCCGATCCAAGCCGTGGAAGATTTAGATCAGTGTTTTCCAACCTGATCTGAATCTTGCCCCCCGTTAACATTACTAAAAAAATATCCCCCCCCCCCATACATTATTTTTAATCTTTAAAAATTGTTTTGTTCCCTTAAGAAATATAAATGATAAGAAATATGAATAACCCAAAGCGAAAGGGGTAAAGTCGTGTCGAGTTTTTTGAATTGCCCCATAACTATCAAATTGCCCTGTGGGGCGTTAGGAAACACTGTTGAGATTATAAGTAATTAGAAATAACAGACTCAAAACTTTAATGGTTAGAACCTATTTTACATATTAAAAACAAATAGTTTTCTAGATAGTGGCTTTGTTCAGAAGTCAACATAATTTATAACCTGTGTTGTTTGTTTCAGACGCATACGAAGCTGAGCAATTATTAAAGGAAGTTGACATTCATTCTGTAACTGGTGTACTGAAATTGTACTTACGTGAACTGCCAGAAGCCCTCTTCACTGATGCTCTATATCCAGAGCTTTTACGTGCTTGGAGCGCCTCACAGGTAATTATTTATTTGGATTTCTATACTAAGCTACTTAACTCCTTGTATCATAGAAACAGGACAACCAATGAACATATATCAAAGATACATTGGTACCGGCAAGTGGTTTTGTACACGTGCTCTCGGTTTGCGTAACCATTGCACTGCCACTACACCACGGTCGCCTTTTCATTTCCTTCATTCAGAATTTCGTTCACGAAGCTTTAAGCGTTTAGTTCGCTAATATGCGTTCCGATTTGATTTTATGGTTTTGAGCATAATAAATTGAGAATAGATAGGAGGGTTTTCCGACCAAATCGGAGACATCCTCAAGAAAGCTAGGTTGCCCATAACCGTAGAGCTTGTATGAAGAGAATTGTGAATGAGAAGGAAGTTGTGCCAGGGTCGTGGCAAGTGGCGCTCCATTGTCTCTGCCTATCCCTGTGGGAAGGGGGCGTGACATACACCGGGGAACGTTCTGAATAGCTCTTGAACCTTGTTCTTACCTTGTCTTTTTACTTCCATAATACTGGTCAATGGCTGGCCACATCGCTCGAAGAACTGACAACCGATGGGAAAGAAAGGTTCTAGAGTGGAGACCACAAACCGAAAGACGCAGCGTAGGTAGGCCTCCCACTAGGTGGACTGACGACCGGTTACCTGTGTGAAAGTCACAGGTAACCGGTGGCTGCAACTGGCATCTTGTCGTTCGGAATAGCGTTCTAAGCGGCCTATGTTTAGACGCCTTTTGGCTGATGATGATGAATACTGGTCAAAGAGACTTCGCATTCTGTCGAGCAAATCGGCAGGAAATTTCTTTATTGAACAATTGACAATTCTCGAATTTTATGTTATTACATTTGAAACGTTTACTTAGTAAATAGTAGCATTTAATATTTCAATAGTAGATAGGTATCATTTATTATGTTACTATGTTACAGGGAGCTGGTACATCAATAGACTCAGGTCCAGCCCAGACGCGGCGTCACGCATTGCTCAAGTGTTACTCACAGTTACCAGATCTTAATAAGAACTGCATTGACTTCCTACTTAATCATTTTGTCAAGTGAGTGATACAATATGTTTCAAAGAGCGCTAAGCACCACTTTTAAGTGTACAGACCGACCGTAAAGTCAAGTTGTGATCCCAACTTGTGGATGCTACTTAAAGTTATTTATCAATAGCTTTAAGTAGCATCCACACTCGGCTTAAAATCAGGCGATGAACTCTCATATGTCGAGCCACATAATGTAACATGGGCTTGCATGGTGGATGTGGTTGCTACTTACAGTTGTTGAATTGTAGTAGCGCGGTGATGTGCATTCATGGACCACACTCCAGCTTAACATCAAGCGGGGTGCTTTCAAATGTCGAGTCACAATAATAAAAAAAAACATTTTGCCAATTTCTAGTATAGTTCGGGCTTCGGGTTTCCAAAACCAAATCGAGAAGAGCTCAAGCCAGTTTATATAATTTTAATAATAATCTGATAATTAATAATCTGATAATTAGTAAAAAAAAGACTTAGTTATAGAATGCGTAAAAGCATCGGATACATGGAAATTTAAGATTTTGTGCCAGACTTGTTATTTTTACATTTCTATACTAAGCTAATAAAGTGCTTGTATCATAGAAACAGGACAACTAAAGTACCTATATCAAAGATACATTGGTACCGGTTGGTGGTCTCGGAACTCGTGCTCTCGGTTTGCGTAACCATTGCACTGCCACTACACCACGGTCGCCTTGCTCAAGTGTTTTTTGTTACAGTGTGAACAAACATGAGGCTGATAACAAGATGTCTCTACACAACTTAGCGACCGTGTTTGGACCTACGCTGCTACGTCCGTCTGGCAGCAATCAGATAAAACAACGCATAGACTTGTTGGCAGCGGGAACAGTCGACGCGATGGCTCAAGCAGGAATATTATATTGTCTATTACAACATAGACAACTCGCGTCACAATTGTCTTCACACCATAGATCTACGTTGGAATGATCGGATATAAATTTAAAATGCTTATAAACAGGTGAGGGCTTAATTCGGAATTAAATTTAATGATCCTGTGGGACTATATAAGAGTTAGATATTCAGATTTTATATAGTCCTTTAAACATTAACTGGTGGGTCAATATCTATTTTGTTCTTTGGCTTCGAAAGGCTGTCAATTTTGACGTGTTAGAAAATACTTTAAAAAAAATCTTGTTTGATGCTAATCTGTCTGTTCTTATAAGTAGAAGATTGGTACGTTATGAGAAGTCTATTTATTGTCTCGATTTAAAGAAAAAAAAACTGAAATATGTTAGTTGTCCACTATGTATGTAATTTAAGTAATATGACCCTTTGGAAGCCAAAACGAATGCCAGTAAAATATTTTTAAATTTGAGTCTTGATTGATCGCCGAAGGTCAATCGCAAACATCAAAATTCACATAATTGCCTGTATTAATTCGATTGGTGTTGCCAATTGTCGAATGTTTATTGGCTCCAGCTTGGGAGTATTTTGTGTGATAGTTCAGAATATTATTATTGATTATAAAATACAGTATTTGGGAATAGCTTTGGGCAGCTACGCATAAGCTTTACAATAAGAATTAATAATAAAACGTGTTTATATACAATTCTTATGCAATTGATAATAAAATATAATAATTGACTGTCATAATAATAAATATTTTTCTACAAAATTTAAATAAATTTATTTGGTAAATTATGATCTATATGAAAATAAATAAATAATTTAAAAAAATCGTTCAGAATAAATCATTGGCTCTTATCCATTTACTTATTTGTAGTATCCGACTTTATACTAAGTCGTCTGATATATCGAAAGTTGAGGGCCCTTATATTTTATGCATAATAATAAAAGACAATTGGATACAAATAATAACACAAACAACATTCCGTTGAACAGACTGATCATAAAAGTATTTAATTAGACTGCATTTTGTATCCATTTCAACGACACAATACATACATTTTACATGCATATTTGCACATGAAAATAATCATAGCGATTGCATATCAAATAAACGTAAAATGCATTTTTAGAATAATCAACTTTAACTAGGTGAATATGATTAAAACATGGGTGGAAAGGTATTCGTATTCTTTTAAGAGTCGGTAACATAGCTGAAAGAATGCTTCTAGACTATTCGTTAGTGGGCACAGAGGACGCGACTGCCGCTTTGGAAAATGTGGTATCCGTTTAATTATCGCAGTCAGATATTAAATCAGCTGTCAGCGATCAAAACGTCGCGGCAAAAAATACTGATGATATAAAATACTATAAAATGTATTTTAAATAAAATGAGACAGTTGTGCTCGGGAGTTATTTAACAGCAGTAGCACCCCGCCTGATGTTAAAGCATTCAACTCCAGCTTAACATCATGCGGGGTGCTGACACATGTATCCATTTATAAATGTTTTAGTTAATGGTTACTCAATTTGTATTAGAATTGTCTCTTTTTGTAATTAAAAAATGAATAAAAAGTATTATTGAGGGACCGAAATTAGATTTTATAACTAGCTTAATTGGCACAGACTGATTTTTGTCATGAAACGAAGGGAGTGTTTGAATTGAAATTCATAATAATAATAAAACATTTCTTTGTGAAAGCATTTTGGGTTCTTAATTATTTGTACTTAATTGAACCTAATTTATGAGTTGTATTTTCTTAGATTTTGCGCGAACATAGATTAATGATTTAAACAAATTTTATGAGGCTTACGATTGCGTTTATTTGGTTCTCCGTGACCACGATGGCTGCAAAGCTCTCATAACGTCGGAATAATAAAAACTAATAATTAAAAATTAAAACGATAAAAATAAACGCGATAGTAAGCCGCATAATTTTTTTAAATTCATTATTAGTTGTGTCAGGATCGTGGCAAGTGGCGCTCCATTGTCTCTGCCTATCCCTGTGGGAAAAAGGCGTGACAATTGATTGAAAATACTGAATTACCATTTGTTTATTTATTATCAGATTTAAATGTGCATTTTACAATAAAACCCAGAGTAAAGTAAATAAATAAATATATATATATATAAAATTACACTAACAACTACCATCAATCTTGTACTATTATCACAACTTTTTAAGTGCACTGTAATTACATTGAAATGCGGTCCATTACATTGTTGCATTCTCATAATAGTAGCATTTTGAATGCTAGTCTTTGTAGATAAGTAGTTTTGAGTATTATTTTATATTATAGCACTGTACTGTAAGCTCTATTACGGGTTTTCATATTCCATCAATAGCTAAACCAAATATAGTAGTACCATATAAAAGTTATGTCCTTCAATAATCTAAGTGAATTCGATATTTAAATATTTTTAAAAAAATTAATAAACGTGTACATTAATTGCATGTTCGTTTTAATTCGGATACACGAAGATTGCCGAAGCGCATAACTTGTAACTCCTACTACTATATTTTTTTAATTTATACAGTTTCAAGGGATAATTCGTGATAGAGGCACTGCTTATTTTTCTTTAAATATAGACTTATAAATCGATGTCACACATCTGCTGTGAATAACACTGTCCATTTTAAATTATTTTTCGCACATAAGTTTGATTCTAGGTGGCGCTATATTAGTACTTAAAAATATACCAAAAAATGAACAAAACATCAACTTTTTTTTCTATTAATAAATAATTTATATAAACATATAATTATAATTTATATTTAATATTGCTTTTATTATGTTATAGATAAAATATGTTAACACAAAGGTATTATTTAATTGCACTAATCACATATACCTGATAATTAAATTAGTTTTATTTCTCTTATACTAATTGTCATGATAGCCTTTAGGGATGAAACAATACTAGTAACTACAAGACTACTCGATATTTCCTTTTTTGTATAGATACTTTGAAAAAATCAAGTCGGTATTGGTCTTAATTATCTTCAGCCGGCATGGTGACGGCGACTGGGGCAGCCGTGAACTAACTCAGTTTTTTCAGTCGGCGGCATTCTTGCTTACCATCCAGGCGGGTTAAGCTCCTATATCGATTACAATAAAAAAATCTCGTATCTGTACGCTAACGTCATGATTTTACGTTATTGGTCAATACGCACACAAAGCCTAACCAGCTTTATTTATTGCTTCCTTCCTATTTGCGCAGTTATCAGATTTGTTTGTGTATGACAGAGAGTGAGAATGTAAAGTCTGTCTGCCACCACTAGTAAGCATATTTAATTATTCATCATTCCATACGAGTATCAATGAATTAGTGGTATTGTTCCATCCCTAGTAACTTTATCTTACCAAAGATTGGTTTGAAACTATGAGTAACATGATTGTTACAATGAGGATTGTTCTTCACTTTCGCCCATTTTTTACCTCAAAGAACAAAGGTCATATATTTAGGGATGGGTAAAGAACACCCCACACAAAGTGCTTTATCACTTCTGCATATTTATAGACTGAATAATGTATACTGTATGCTTAAAAGCTGCCAAATTTATGCCAATTCTTAGATTCATGTAGTATTTTCATTGCTATTTAGATGTATTTTACAATTTCAATGTTTTATTCTCCTTCTGTAATCTTAATGTGTAGTATCCAAGTCCTCAATTGAATTGGTAATAGACTTTTTTTTAAATTAAGAACACTGATTTTAATTAAGTATATAAAATTAATATGAAAATTTTTGATTTGACTAATTTTTCAAGTAGTGGTTTTGAGAACAATCTAGTATTAGATGTGTAATTTGGCATTTACTTCTTATCTTCTTAGTGCAGATAGCTACAGTTATATTACTGTAATAAATAATGTGTTTATTTCCTCTTGTTGAGTGTGATTTCTTGAATGGGGAAATATAAGCAAAAACATAGAAAAAAAAACTTATAACCTTATTTAGTTATTTGAGCAAGCTGTAATTAGTATAAGTTATGTGGGTGATAAATACATAAGCAAATATGCATACTTTGTCTGTCTATTTATCAAATAAAGATGTTAGATGAAGTTAGGGTACAAGCAGTTATGACATTCATAATAAAAGTAGAACAGATGGCCATTGTAGCCAAAAAGTTCTTAAATATGTACTAGATACAGAATGCAGTGTAGGAAGTCTACTAACAAGACTGCTGGATACATGCCGCTTTTAGCAGGAGATAGCTGAGAAAGACCTTTTTATAGTAGTTGGCCTGCATAGTGACTGTGACTGAGGCAACTATGAACTGGCAAGTCAAGTTCAGATGTCGAATCACAACATGTCCAGTATGACTAACAGCAGACATTATAAGGAATAAAAATTATTCATTTATCGATTAACAAATCAATTTGAGACTTGTGTACCATCTGTATGTGATGAACACATGTAAGAATATGTCTGACAAGTCTGCATGCTTGCTTATGTGATTGTCACCCCACTTTAGGGACAATTATTTATATATTCTTTACACTTAGTTATAATTTAAATGTGTATGTTTAGAATTTACAAATATGTTTTTGTGTATTTGCTGAAGTTTATATTAATTTTTGTATATATTATGTGACACTGATAAAATATTTGCAATAAAATGTATTTTTAATACACCTTCAAGTGCTTTGGTTTTATTTACATAACTATGTTGTTCCTGTTCATGAAAAGTGGCGCAACATGTGGGAATTCATATGTTACAATTGATTAAGATATTGTCCTATTTAATTAAAAGTGGTAGGCAGTGGTCCCCAGTCTGCCAATCTGGGGTAGTAGTGCCACTTACAAGTGTACAGTACAGTGAAGTGACTTGGTCGTGTTTCGAGATCAGCTTGTAAGTTGCCAGTTCTGACCAGGTTGGCATAATAGATGCAACTTGAAACAATTGTTTAACTATAGTAGCAATCACTTTCATCAATCTCCACTCCAGCTTAACATTTGTTGAACCACAATAAAAATATTACTTGAAACTGTTTTTTTTTTGTAACTAAACAATATTGGAATGTAAAAAAATCATCTTATCACTAATATTGTCATTATAAACTTAAATAATCTCTTAATAAATTAAAAATTACTTTGAAACTTGACATCAGCATTCTGGATTCTAATGCATAAATGTATGTCGCAATAATTAAAACAACAGCAGAGGCAAATAACTTGGATCTTTTAAAGACAAAGAATAAAATAACAGCAAAACCTACATATAATAATGCTTTTTGGGTAGCGTGCCTTACAAGATATTCTTTTAAATTTCCATCTACACACATCCCATTCCAGAGATCAACATTGGAAGGGCAAGATGTACAATTTGATGTCCCAGAACCAATACAAGTTTCACAAGTAGCATCACATTGCTTACAACTAAAGGAACCTTCCATATTAACACAAAATTGATTATTTTTACAAACAGTTCTATCTAAACACTCATTTAAGTCTACGCACAACCCTTTCTCGTGTTGTGTCCACCCTGTATTACAGCTAAGGCACGAATTCCTACCTTTACCTGTGCAACCATCACAGGCTTCATCACATGCCATGCACACATTGTTGTTTTTATAATAGTTACTATTACACTGTTCACAAAGTTTACCCATATAACCTCTATTACAAATACAGGCACCTGTACCTTTCCTAAATCCATCACCATCACATTTACCATTTCCACTGCAGATTTTGTTATTCTCATCTTGAGGACATTGTTCGCAGTCTGATCCGTAATGAGATTTTGGACAGCAATGTTTTAGTTTATCTATACATAACCAAGTGTAAAGGTTGCTAGGAGTTCCATCTTTGTTGATATGTTCGAACCACCAATTCTCAACAATTTCTTCCACCTCTTCTTTAAAAGCATAACAATCGTCTTTATGTCTATTTAATTCAGAACAAAGCCCTTCTTGAATGTCCACTAGTCGTATTTCACTTGTTGCGTAAGGCCTTAAGCTTCTTTCCTCCCAATCAACATCTCCACCTTCAAATTTACCTCGAGAAGTTTTGTCGAGCCAATAAGTAAAAGATTTTGATAATATTTCGCAACGTTCACATTCATTTAGTTTCTTCGGCTTTGCTTTTGATTCCGGCACTTTTTTGCAAGATATTAATATGAAATTCCACATTAAAACAAATATTGTGATAGTGACAAAATTTCGATTAAGCATTATATTTAATTTTGCAACAAGTAAATTACAAGTAGCCTGCAAAAAAAATGTGTAAAAACATGAATAAAAATAAAAACATGTGACTGATAAAAATTGAGGACTGACAGTTTTATCAGGCATTTTAAAAAGTATTTTCCTAGATTAAATATATATTGGAAGTAATCAATTAACTATTAACACATCACTACGCTTTCATGGAGTTTTGTGACTGACAGTGACAGGATTTTTCGGATTTTCACGTTCTTTCGGTGCTTTTTTTGGCCGTATGTTATTAATTTCCGAAAAGATAGAATATTAATAGGTTATTATTGCAAACTACTTATATATGCATTTTCTATGTAAATAATGGTCGCTTTAAAATAAGCCCTATGTAGAAGAAAGTATTAAAATTGATAACCACGTTTTTCTGTATATTTGCAAGTAACAATGGCAGATAAAATAAGGTAAATTATTTGGTAGTCATTTTATTGTTTTGTTTTATATACTTATAAATATTTTTATAAATATGTTTTAACCATATATTTATATTTTAGGATTAATACTAAGTATGATATGCAAGGCAATTACGAGCCTTCAGACTCCGAAGATGAATATACGGAGGAAGAGAAAAAGCTTTTAGATGATGTAAGAGATAGAAGAACAAACTCCGACAGTGAAGAAAATGTCTATGGCTTCTCAGAGTCTGAAAATGAATCTGATAAACAAGATATTGCAGACAGTGATGTTGAAGGACAGGACCAGTCTGATGATGATCTGCCTGACACTAAAGCCTGGGGTAAACAGAAGAAATCATTTTATGCTACAGATTATGTTGATGAAGACTATGGAGGATTTGGAAATGATGAGCAGGCAGCCCTTATGGAGGAGGAGGAAGCTAAAAATATTCAAAAGAGACTCTTAGAACAACTTGGTGATGAAGATTTTACTTTGGACATTTTTACTAAATCAAATGATGACAAGGTAGAAGAAAGCACAACTGTCATTAAAAGTGACTTGGGTCAGTTAAGTAAAAGACAAAAACTGCAATTATTGGAAAAAGAGAGTCCCGAGTTTGCCGGCCTAATTGAAGATTTTAAAAGCAAACTATCAGTTGCTAAAGATGATTTTCAACCAGTATTAGAGCTCATAAAGAATGGAAAAATACCACCATGTCCTGCATCAAAATTTGTGAACACAAACTATAATCTCATTTTAAATTATTGTACAAACATCAGCTTTTATTTACTTTTAAAGAGCCAAAGGATAAACATACAAAACCACCCTGTTGTTAAGAGATTATACCAATACAGACAAATGCTGAATCAGATGAAACCAATTTATTCTGATGTAATCAAGCCCCAAATAATCAATATACTTCATGCAATTAGTAACAATGTGAAATTACAAGCAGATATTAGTAAGGAACTATCTAAGGTGAGCAAGAAACGTAAATCCAAGAGTACTGCAGAGACAGTATCAAAGAAAGTTAAACTCACAAGTCTGGAGAAGGATGAGGGTAAGGATACTGGGGTATCAGATAATGAGGAAGAGTTTGATGATGTTGGTACTATTACTGCTCGTAAAAATGATGAGTCTGAAGAAAGTGGCTTCTCAGACAATGAAGATAATGAACAGCCATCAACATCACAAATTACTGACACAGGTGAAAAGCGTGAAATTACTTATCAAATTGCTAAAAACAAAGGTCTAACTCCTCATAGAAAGAAGGAACAGAGGAACCCAAGAGTTAAACATAAGCTTAAATACAGAAAGGCCAAGATAAGGAGGAAGGGTGCTGTACGAGAGCCAAGATTCGAAATCAATAAATATGCTGGTGAAATGACTGGTATTAAGGCTAATGTCAAGAAAAGCATTAAAATTAAATAGTAAAATTACTGAGACCCTATTCATATAAATAAAAAAAGTAATGTTCTCAAAATATATTTTATTATGCTTAATATTTGAAATTAGTGTTGCCATCTGAAACAAAAAAGAAATTCAATTAGAAAATGATGCAACAAACACTGATTTCTAATTATATAATAAATGTTCTTACAATTTAAGTACTTTGTCTTTGCCACCTGATGCTACAAAAGCGCCGTCTGGAGACCAATCTACTGCATACACTTCATCTGCATGTCCTGGTAGATCTAATTCTAGTTTCTTTGTTTTCATATTCCAAACTGTAAGAAAGTACATTGTTTCACCCTTATTAGAATTAAACTCCTTATAATAAAAAAAACAGACTTATAATTTTCAATATATGAATGCTAATAATAGTGTTGTGTTTTTTTATGGAGACATGACATCTGACCTAGACTTGCCTGATGGTAAGGAAATACAACCACTAAAAAGCTGACTCTGAATATGCCATCAAAAAGTTTTTTTATTTTATTTTTTATTGTGACTCTACATATGACAGCACCCCGCTTGATGTTAAGCCAAAGTGTGGTCCATGAATGAATGTCACTGCTACTACAATTCAATAACTATGAGTAGCAATCACATCCACTATGCCAGCCTAGATGGAACCGGCAACTTACAAGCTGATCCCGAAACGTGACCAAATCACTTCACGGTCTGTATACTTGTAAGTGGTGGTACTACCCCGGATCGGCAGACTGGGTACCACTGCCTACCACTCTTAAAAACACTCTAGTAATAGTAATCTTGACATGCTAGTAATAAAGGGATGCAAACATTTTTCTAAGAAAGTGACAATAATGAAAAACAATGAATAACCCAACCTTTTAGTGTTGAATCAGCACTTGCACTTAGTAGCAATCTTGTATCAGCTGACCATGCTACCATATATGCAGCCTGCACATGTCCTCTTAATGTTGTTATAAATTTACCATTTGAGGCCTGCCATAACTTTATGGATTTGTCAAATGATGCCGAAGCAATAAACCTGAAATATAGTTAATTTTATGTAAAAAAAATTATATACATTAGAGGATAGTGCAAGAGTAACTAAAATAAAAGTTTGTCAGATTGGTGCCCGGTGTACAGACTGTGAAGTGACTTAGTCGTATTCCATCAGCTTGTAAGTTGTCAGTTTTAACCAGGATGCATAGTGGATGTGACTGCTACTTACAGTTATTTAACTGTAGTAGTCATCTCAATTTATGGACAGCACTCCAGCTTAACATTAGGCTGGTTGCTGTTATATGTTGAGTCACAATAAAAAAAACATCATCTTTTAAAGTATCTTGGCCTCTCTTGACCAAAAGTCAAAGAGACAGCACATCCATTTCTAACTGTGTTGTACATCTCGTGCAAGCTGCATAGCTAAACGGATGCGCGATAAATATTATTAAAATATAACTAGATCCTTTTGGCTGGCATAGTGACGGCGACTAAGACAACCGTAAAATGAATTGGTTTATTCAGTCGCCAGACCTCTTGGACTTCTCCTTGTTTACAATCAGGCACGTCGAGGATGTCCAGTCCCTATGATCAATAAGGTACAGGCATGATCCTGACATAACTCTCGCTTCCTTGTGGTATATATTTGGTTTAATTTAAAATATATTAAAAGGTGACTGTCAATGCAATGTGACAAAGAGCCGCCCCGAGTCAAAACGACTTGACAGTACCAATGTATCTTTGATATAGGTACTTTTTCTGATATAGGTCTTGTTTCTATGCTAAAAAACATGCTTAGTATTTTAGTATAGAAATGTAAAAAAATATTTAGCGACATTCATCATAAGGTATCCTACTCACTTTGTATCTGGTGAAAACTTAACATCATTAATTAACTGTTGATGACCAGTCATTCTGGCTAATGGTCTCTTCTCCTTCTCTGGCAGCCATAGGAATAAGGTAAAGTCATCAGACCCTGACACTAGACGCTCTTCTCCTTTCTGACACACAGCTTCATATCTTTCAAGTGCTTGCTTTTGTAATGTGGCTTCTGAAAACATACTTGACTTTGGCATTGAATGAGCATAACTTTTAAGCAGTAAACTTGTTTATCACAGCACCCTGTCCAATGTTGAAATACAGGAGTGGTCGAAGCGAGACAGATGTTCCTTGACAACGCAAGGACGCTTCCAGAGGTCTGCAGGAATGAGAAGGGTCTCCTAGCCTTCCTGGAGGAGATCGAGCGGCTCGGCTGAAGGGGAGCCGTTGAAGAACGCACAAAGAAAGTAGAAGTTGCATCCACTGTGCTGGCACTTGAAAGAGGTGGAATTACCCCGGATTTGTACCAACTATCACAGCAGATAAAATTTTTATTTAAGATATTTCTACCTAACTAGTAACTTCTCAGTCTCAGAAGTTAGCTGCAAGCGTGACTTCGCACAGGTACAGTAACAATAAGCTTTCCACCTATTTTGAGCCCTGTTATACGTATTTTATGTATTGCGAAGTAAATACTTAAAGTAGAAACTTTAGATATGCTGTCAAGTCAAATTTTTTTTATGCATGTCTGTGCATACGATAGTTTTACCTTGAGACTTATATTTTTTAACTTTTGACAAGTCTTTAGGTCACCTATTTGTAACTAAAGACTGCAACAATGCATATCCGTTCGAAAATATTGCTGACTGTGTACTTACTTTTAAAAATTATAGGAAAAAGTTTTACTTATTAATTAAATTATCATTAATTACTATTAATAGGTTGACTGTTGACGCTATATACTCAAGCTGTCAAAAGTAAAATAATTAAATAGAAAGGGAGAAAAAGGCTACAAAAATAAGATCTACTTACGGTCTTGGTTAAGATTTTGACTATCAGTGACAGGATGAAACGGTCCAGTTCTTAATACATAATCAGTGCTTAATGCAAGTGTGTTCACCCAATGGGCGTGACCCTCCAGGTTCCTACATAAAATACCATCATCGGCGCGCCATACCTATATAATAATATAATAATTAGGACACAGTGACATGAAATGAAAATAATTTATTAGCATGGGCATGGACTTGGCATACATTTGCTTAACGTCAGATTCTACCATCGCTTCGAGAAGGCGAGAAGAAAGTCACAAGAAACTGGTCAAAAAAATGGACCACAGCAAAACAATATCAAACCCACACTGCAACCACAGGGTCCAATACGCAAAATAAAACTGAAATTACAAACCAAGCAGAACTGCGAATTTGAATGGACTTTTGCGCCGAACGTGGTTGCTTAAGCCCCTAACAGGCTTGTTCTTATCGGTAATAACGGACGCGTTTTTGCGATATCTGTTCTTAGTACAATATGTATTAGGACGGCTAAGAAGTTACACACTGTTGCGATAATAACGACGCAATAGAAGTAGGACGCAGTTGTTTGCAAGGAGTCGGGACGCATTATCGCATCCGATATTATCGACCGATAATAACGCGCCATGTGGTAGAGGCTTTATATAGTGGGATAACAAAACACTCCAGTTAATTCTGATTGCATTCTAAATAGTAAACAGCTATTGTTTTCTGATTAACAGAGATGTGTAGGATCCTTACATACATACATACACATCCTATATTTATACCTAATTATATTTAAATGCTTTGAACGGTCTTCTATCCGCGGGTGTTATTGTCCCAAGCCCCTTGTTAATCGTATTTTTGTAATTGCATTCATTTATTCATGAGCATTTCAGACATGGGTATCACAGTATTTACCTTTATAACTCTATCTTGCGATGATGTATAAATAAGACCTGTGCCTCCCCATTTGACTGATGTTACAGCTTTTGTGTGTCCAGCTAGCGTTAAGATTGTAAGTCCTGTCACCGTGTCCCAAATCCTAACATCACTATCTTTAGATGCACTTGCTAGCCTTCTACATGTTGGATCTCTATGAATATAAATGAAAACACTGAATTTTGTAAGAAAGTGACTCAATCGCATTCCAGGATCAGCTGGAAAGATCCAATTCTAACCAGGCATATTGGGTGCAGCTGTTAGTTGCACTTATTTAACTGTAGTAGTGATCGCCTCCAATTATGGACCGCTCTCTACTATTTATTATTAATCACAATATTGCTGGGTGATTCTTGGATTGCTTGGGGGAAATCCACGTTATGGGAACACGTTATACCTGCAATCACCAATTAAATTAAAACCTATACCAATTTGAAGTATAAGTTAATGAGGATAATTAAAATTTTCCATACGTTATAATTTTCGAGATATCGAAAGGTTACGAAAAGTGCCATAGAAAAACAGCGAAAAGAAAGAATGTTTGAATGTTTTTGAATGAAAAGTTGAATGTTTTACCATAGAACCTAGAAACAAAAACTGCCACCAGGGGGCGCAAAAAACATTTGCGCCCCCTGGTTTTACAATTTAAGAAAAAAATATATGGAAAATTTTCTTATCTTTCTGGGCTCATCTTTTCTTTTCTTTCTTCTTTTTTACAACCCTTTGTAATGCTTTTCTCTCTCTCTTTCCCATAGACTTTCAATTGAACCTTTTTTTATCGTTTTCTCCAAAACTAAAACGTGTGGAAAGCTGATTTTTTCTCTGATTAATTATCAAAGTGAGTCTATTAATTGAGGTAAGTTTTGTGATAATCGGTAATTGCAGATGTAACGTGAGTAAAGGATAAAGTTGGAAATTACAAAATAATATAATTACTTGTGATAAGGTTCCCAAGCTAAGGCTGTGATCCATTGCTTATGTCCCATCATAGTTTTACCAATTTGGGAACCTGTGGTCGGGTCCCATAGCATTATTCTACCTTGTTTACATGCTGATGCCAATTTCAGGCCATCAGGTGACCAACTTATACATAAAACCCAGTTGCTGTGACCTGCAAATGCAATCAAGTTAGACATCCTTAAGAAAGCTAGGTTGCCTAGTGCCCATAACCATAGAGCTTGTATGAAGAAAATTGTGAATGTACAGAAAACGAGGGAGTTGTGTCAGGATCGTGGCAGGTGGCGCTCCATTTTCTCTGCTTATCCCCGTGGGATAAGCACATCCCACAATGGACACAGCAATGGAGTTTATCGCGAACAGACAAACGCAGCGGGGGACTAATATGCAGTAAAACTATTAGTATGATACGAAAATCAGTGGTGCACCATTTTAGTGCACCCAAGTGTACGCGGGAGCAAAGTGAGCGTGGGTGCCATGATGGATGATCGACTGGCCAGCCAATCGCGCGCACGGAACTTTGTTACCTCATGCCCCGCGTTCCTAAACACACCTAAAAAACGACTTCGCGATAGCGATAGATAAATAGTTCGCGAAAGTGACGCGTATAGTTAATAAAAAAAGAGCCAGTTATTTGCTCTGGGCCTAGTTGTTGAATATTGGTAGGCAGACAGTTGTTGGAGTAGTACCACCACTTACGAATAGACCGTTTAGTGACTTAGTAGCGTTTCATAGTCAGCTTGTAAATTGCCAGTTCCAACTAGGCTGGTATAGTGAATGCGACTGCTACTTGCAGTTATTTAATTGTAGTAGCAGTTACTACAATTCCTGGACTCTAAGTCATATGTCAAGCTCTACAAAATAAAAAATATATGTATATATATACCTTTGCAAACATGTAATGGTGTTTGTGTATTTAAATCCCAAAACCTAACTGTTGTATCACCAGAACCACTTGCAAGTTGTTTGCCTGAAGGACTGAAAGCAGTTGATATCACTGCCTCTGCATGACCTGGTATAGAACTAAAAGCAAAAAGATATTTCTACATGTAAAATTGCTTTCTTCTTCTTGTTGGCAGGGGCAGGTATTAGTATTTTTTCAAAGAGGTCTTTATGCTTATTATTATAGCATTCTCACAATGCTGTTAATAACATGCCTAGCTCATTTTCTAACTCCTGGATTTGATTCTCAGGAGGAAGCAAAGATTTGTTTGCAATATTTAATGATTGTATATTACAAATTTTAGCCAGCAAGTGATAGCAACCATGAACTGAGTCAGTTTTATTCAAGCATTAGCTTTATTGTAACTTAAAAAAAAACTGCAGGTCTGGTTACTTAAGAGTGGTAGGTAGACAGTCGATGGTCATCTGGAGGACATCTAACAAGTGTGCAGACCTTAAAGTGACTTAGTTGCATTTCAGAATTAGCTTAAAATTGCCAGCTCCTAGGCCAGATGTGACTGCTTCTTGCAGTTATTAAATGTAGTAGCAGTCACCACCATTTATGGACCGCACTCCAGCCTAAAGTATCATCAAGGTTACCCTCTTGCTTCCATCAGGAAAGTCAAGTGCCCAAACCCTTATCACTATATCTTCTTTCAAATGACATAAACTATAATAAAACTTAACAGAAAATTGCTTAAAACCTAATTTGTTTTTAAGTCAAATCAAAATTTTCAAATTGTCACACCTTTTTCCCACAGGGATAGACACACAACTCCCTCGCTTCCTTCACATTCACAATGCTCTTCATACAAGCTTTTACAAGGTTATGGGCACTAGACAAGCTTGCCCGTCCCATTGTTTGGCACCCATCGGGTACTAATAATTGTCCCACTTCGGCATGCAGGGCTCTGTCGGAGTGGAACTTTATTTTCCTTGCTACACGTGGGATTAAAATTATTGTTAATATAAATTATATTTTTTTAAGTCAATATTAAAATAAAGTAATAAATAAGTTTCTTGATTTTGGTGCTTAGAATTTTACACAATGGTTTACATTTTCAGCAAATTTATACCTGGTGCATCTTGTAACTGGTCTGACTCTAAATACAGCTTGTTGTTGATAAATAATTTCTATAACTTGTTCAGAATTAAGAGTTTTTAAATCCAGCGAATCTCGTAATGTTTTAGTTATTTCTACATCTTTCACGTAGAATAAAAACGGTTTATCCTCCTAAAATTATAAATATATATTTATATAGTAATCTAAAAATAAATTTACTATAAATATGAGAAAATACAGAATTCCTACCTCTTTTAAAAGTGCATTACAAATTAATTGAAGTTGATCTCTATTAATATTTATAGGCAATTCCAATTCATCACCGCCTAACTCCCCTGTGTCCGATTTAAATTGTGCTTGTACACAAACAGGTGTATCGGTTTCCATATTTCTAATATGATACCTTAATAATATTTATATATTTATTATTTGTGTGAAAAAAACATGCACATAACCTTAAAATAGTTTTTTTTTCGTACACAATAAAACGAAAGCAAAGGAAACTTAGTTCATACAGCCTAGTCTGCAGTAAAATTATATTAAAGTTATTGTGTTTTCAGTAAATGAATAATGAAGATAAAACACTCTTGTGCTTGTTACATGAGGACAAGGATGAAAGTAATAGTTTTAGTTAGGCGGGAAAAAATACTAAAACTCTTTCAAAACACGATGAAACACACCTTACAGCTCAAAAACACTTGTATATACTTAATGAACTTGTGAATGATTTACGGATAACAATTTTACTATTGTTGTACATTAATATTAAGGAAACACAGGCTTTGTAAATCACTTAAAATTGTCCGACCTGTAACTTGCAGTTGCCCGCCAAGACTCTTACAAAAAACCTCGTCAAGCTAAAAGCAAAGAAAAACTTAGACTACTCTTTAGTAAAATAGTTAAAACTAGTTAATATAAAGATGAATCACGCTAATTTAGAATAATTTCACATTAGTATTTAAAAAACAAGTCTCAACAGTATGGAATGTTTCGAAATGCATTGCATTGTAGATTTGCAAGTTGCTCAAGATATCGTTGCAATTATTAACGGAAAGATATATTAATATTTTACTTTCTATACGAATACTTGTATTTTTTTAAATCTTTATAAATAATACATTATTTATTATAATCTGACGTTTTGTGAATTAATAATGTAGCAACATCATTTATAAATGTCCGTCGGTAATTTTTCGTCTACTTACGTGTAATGTTTACCAAATTAAAGTTATTTTTTTAAAAACCAGAGTAAAATGCGATTCTTTTACTTTATTCTAATATTGTGGCCCGTTGTGCATTGTGATGAACATACTCATACATACAAGCCCAATGAACAAGTCGTGTTATGGATGAATACAGTCGGACCATATCACAATCGTCAGGAAACCTATGCGTATTATTCTTTACCATTTTGTGTTGGAACAAAAACTACTATTGGACATTATCATGAAACCTTGTCCGAAGCTCTTCAAGGAGTGGAGTTGGAGTTTAGTGGACTTGACATAACATTTAAAGAAAACACGCCGGCTCAGCAGTTTTGTGCTATTGAGCTTACTGACCATAAGTATAAAGCTCTCGTATATGCCGTGAAAAATCACTATTGGTACCAGATGTATGTGGATGACTTGCCAATATGGGGTATTGTCGGCGAAGTGGACGACGACGCATATTATATTTGGACGCATAAGAAGTTCGATATAGGATACAATGGCGATAGGATTGTTGAAGTGAATTTAACAGCTGAAAACAAGGAGCGTCTCGCGCCAAATTCCAAAATAGCATTCACTTATGAGGTCAATTGGAAGAAGAGCAGCATCAAATTTGAGGATAGGTTTGATAAATATTTGGATCCTAACTTCTTTCAACATCGGATACATTGGTTCAGTATTTTCAATAGTTTTATGATGGTTATCTTTTTAGTTGGATTAGTTTCTATGATATTAATGAGGACCCTGCGTAAGGATTACGCTAGATATTCCAAGGATGATGATCTGGATGACCTAGAGAAGGATCTGGGAGATGAGTATGGGTGGAAACAGGTACATGGTGATGTGTTTAGGCCTGTTCCTCATTTAGCAATGTTCTCTGCTCTAGTAGGTGCTGGCCATCAGCTGACTGTTGTTACACTTGGTGTTATCATATTCACAATATTTGGTGAGCTTTATACAGAGAGAGGTTCTTTATTATCAACGGCTATTTTTATATATGCCGCCACATCACCAGTGAATGGATATTTTGGTGGTTCCTTATATGCCAGAATGGGTGGTAGATTATGGATTAAACAGATGTTACTCTCAGCATTCTTAATGCCTGTTTTAGTATGTGGTACAGCCTTTTTCATTAATTTCATTGCCATATATTATAATGCTTCCCGGGCTATTCCATTTGGCAGCATGATTGCAGTGATGTCAATTTGTACTTTCATTATTTTACCACTTACCCTGGTGGGTACTGTTCTTGGTCGCAATTTGGCAGGTCAACCTGATTATCCATGTAGAATCAATGCTGTACCTCGTCCTATTCCGGAGAAGAAATGGTACATGGAACCTCTAATTATCATTATTACTGGTGGTATTTTACCATTTGGATCCATATTTATTGAGATGTATTTCATATTCACATCATTTTGGGCATATAAGATCTATTATGTATATGGTTTTATGTTGCTTGTATTTGTCATCCTTATGATTGTTACTGTGTGTGTAACAATTGTGTGCACATACTTCTTATTGAATGCTGAGGATTATAGATGGCAATGGACCAGCTTCCTCTCAGCCGGCAGCACTGCTTTATACATTTATGCCTATTCATTCTATTATTTCCTATTTAAAACAAAAATGTATGGGCTATTCCAGACGTCTTTCTATTTTGGTTACATGGCTCTATTCAGTTTAGCTCTTGGTGTGATTTGTGGCACTGTTGGCTATATAGGCACTAGTATTTTTGTTAGGAAAATTTACTCAACAGTAAAAATTGATTGAATTAAGTTTTTTAAATGTTTTGGTTGAATATATGTAACGTAAAAATAATAATTTAATGGGAGTGTTTGCCATTACCTAATTAATTAAGGGGATAGCCTATCTAATTTGTTTAAATATTTTTTAATGAATTTGACTTTAGAAATGGAATTTAATAATCACAGTAAAAATAATCATACATTCCAGTGCTTTTAGATTTTTTAAATGCAATATTTGTAAAAATAACCTTTGATATCATTAACTGTTTATAAAGTGAAAAAACAAAATTATAAAGTTTGCTGTGAAATTAATAGCTCAGAATGTTGCAGAATTGATTGAGACAACTTTCTTAGCATACATGGATTTTCATAGGAAGTGAAAGCAGGGTACCAGACTTGCGACTAGTTAGTAGGTTTAAGTCCTTTGCGACATGCCAACAGCAATACGATATTTGGTTTAAAAATGTACTTACAGCTGACCTTGAGAAACCAAGCTCCTTTAAAAGATAATGCTAGCAAGGTTTTCGCTGGTATTCCTTTTGCACCAACTACTAGTTCGCAAAGCTGGGTTCTGCATCCATTTCTTGTCATTTCATGAATGAATAATATCAAATGAAATGTAAATTGTATAAAATCATTAATTAATAATAAACATTGTACTGATTTGAATACATAATGCTAGATTGTTTATTATTGGTAAACTGATTTTTATTATTTGTATAAAAGTCACTGACTTAGATTTATGATCTAATTATATTATTTCATTAAATAATATGTAATTAATATATTAAGGCCTGTGATTGTGCATAACCAATTATGATTTTGTTTAGTGTGTAGGTAACATAGATGAAGTTCCTTTTATTTATCAATGGAAAGATTACTAAATTGGATACCCTTAATCAGTGAAAAAGAAAAGTTTTTAATAAATATAGATTTTAATTATTTTTATGGCCGGCATAGTGGCGGCAAGGAAATGAACTTTTGTTTAGTTGTCAGCGCTCTTGGCAACCTACCCTTGCTGTCCATAATCATATCCCATCAATAATAATAAAATATGTAGATTAGATCCATATTTTGTTTATATTACACTGAAATCATCTACACGATTCTCGACAGCTAATTCGGGGAAAGCATCCGCATTCTATCGACTGAATCGGCAGTCGAACTAAAAAGTTCGGTGCGTCATTTCTTTGTAGATCAATCGACAAGTGGAATGCTTTGCCTGGCCATGTGTTCTCTCCATCCTATAACCTTGGGTCCTGCAAGCGATGCGTGAAGAAGCACCTTTGGCCGGCATAGTGACGGTGACTGAGGCAGCCGTGAATAAACTCAGTTTTCTCTGTCGACGTCACTCTTGGACCTCCTCTTGATTATCATCAGGCGGGATAAGGACAGTGAAAAAATAACAGTTTATATGGAAAGTGTACCAGAGATCGACGTAAAACCAGCGTTTCAAATTAGTAGTCTTTTTTTCTTACTGTTAGTTGAGTTTGTGACTTTTTTCATTTGCTCAATCTGCCGATCTGGGGTAGTACAACTTATAAGTGCACAGACCATGGAGCGATTTAGTCGCGTTTCGGGATCAGCTTGAGAGTTGCCGGTCCTAACTAGGCTTGCATAAAGAATGCGACTGTTACTTGCGATTATTTAACTGTAGTGCAGTTGCCTTTATTCATTGATGGCACTTCAGCTTAATATCAGGCGGGGTACTATAATAATAAAGGACATCATTCATTTTGTATGGGGACTTGGGCTTAATTGTATTAACTATTGCATATACATTTCCAAAAAGTTTAATGTACGAAGATTACAATGTAATTTGAATATATGGCGTGTCTCCGTGATTGACAGACGTTACAAAATCCATGTCTTATTTTCCAAATAACTTAATTGCACAGCAATTAAAGGCAAAACTGTTATTAGTTTTATCAATACAAGTATAAAAACTACCATTTCATCATTGGACATTACAAAAGTAGTAGAACGAAGCCCAAAATTAAAGATGATGTCTTTTCAATTATAAAAACTTTGATGCAAGTGTGTGTGTGATGTTGATTTAGTTGCAAAGGGCATGTAAAACATAATATTCTGTTGAAGAAATACGGTTTTATGTTTAATCAAATATAAAATAGTTAATAGCATCTATGTTATCGCACTTTTTGTAAGTAGATTGTGTAATTGTAAAATTGAGTTTAGAGTTGCATTACGCGTAGAGGCCATAACAATTTATTTTTTATACGATTCAAGTTGTTTTTTTCTAACTAGAACACCGTCCATCCTGCGCCTTTATGTTAACTCTAGATTTAATTTACTGAATATATAAAGTAGTAATAATTTTAAATTCTGTAAATATTTTTAAATCACTGTATTAAGAGTATAAATTAATAGTATTATTTTTTGATTTTCATTATCTCTGAATTTCGCGTGTCATTTTGTAAATTGTAAAATTATTATCATTAGTTTTATCTTTGCCAATGTTTCTTTGGTTAATAAATATGTTTTTACCTATTCATGCATTTATTTATTAACTACACTATTATTAGTAACACATACTAGAAATATATATTTATCTTCAATTATTGTTTTTATTTTAAATAAAATATTGATGTAATAGTTAAAGTAATTTCCAAACCTTATTTCTGATAATATTTGAGCAACCAATCCAATGCCCATAATATGCATAACCTGAAAGAGATCGCTTTTTAGTGATGAGGCCTTTGGTCAAGAATACAACCAGATAGAGTGAGGGTCTAATACAAAAAAGCATCAAGGTTTGGTCATATTTGCGCGTGGGCACCGCTCTGGTTACGGCACTGAATGGAATAGATCGCAGGACATTCGGGGTCCACCTGAAGAACAGCAGCTAAAGGTCGTTTCATTTCACACAATCCAGCCATTGACCCGCCATTTTTTTTAGATTTGACTAAAACAGCAGTCACTGTTTAGACATTCATTTAACATCTTATATCTAAATACAAATTAAAAACAATTCATTTATAATAATATATTTATTATCATATTTTCTTATTCACAATAAGATCTAAATATTGGTTATAGTAGGTCATTTAAGATGCAAGGAACATTGTACTCAAGATGTATGTAACTAGACAATTGGTAATTTAAAAACATTCCGTACAAACTATTATTAGGTTGGTTCAACATCGATTACAGTCTAAAATTATTTTCCATCCAAACAATTTATAAGATGAATATATTTTTTTAGATATAAAGCTCATAAAATTGTCGCTAGATTGTGTCGTTTTGTGCTGTAAATATTTATCTGTAACATTTATAGTTTTTAAGAAATTTTAAATTTATACTCCTAGCAGTCTTACGAATTTAAAATTTTATTCAGCTATCAGTCTAGAATGGAAATATCTCGAAATTACATTATTATATGTAAATACATGATTATTTGAATTTTAGTTAGCCTTTACCCTATAAAGAAAAGAAATATTTTTAACGAAAAGCCTTAAATTTTACTATTAATTTTATGAAAAAAACAGGCAATGCATATCAAAAATTAGTGAAGTTCAATTATTCGAACGTCGATTAACCGAACGACCGCACTACTACGTCTGCCCAACTCGCGCCTGGTTCCTTCCGCACACTCTGTCTCTATATGTCAAAAAAATTCTTGAATTCAAATGACTGAAAATGAACAAACTGAAATGACAAAAAAATGACGATGCTTCCATGAGCAGTGCAAGAAGAGAATATAGTTATTAAAGTAGGAACAAAAGTAATGTTGAGAAGAAATATTGGCGTGAGTTGGTTTAGTCAACGGTTCTGTCGGTTTAGGAATAGTTGATTGTAAAAAACAATATATAGATTTGAAATTATTAATAGAGCTTACATCCATCGTAAAAAATATCCGGTATGTAAAATAAAAGTAAGAGGCTAAGCTAAGTCTAAACAGTGCAACGATGGAAATTTGTAACAAGTTTCATATTGGGTCGGGGAAAAAGTCTTTTCGCATATAGTATGTATAAACTTGTAATAAAATATCTTTAACTGTACTATTTGTATCTGGCTGGTTTTTATGACATTAAAAAAAAAGAATCAAATTAGGAAAATTTTGTTTCCAGCTATTTTTCATTTGTTTTTATTTCTGTCAAAATGAACGAATTGAATGAAGAAATTAGATACATTTAAAATGCGGCAACGTAAGCCGCAAAAAAGTTTGTGACCTAATGCAGTCTCAGTAAGAGTAGCACAAAGTTGGTTTAAGCGTTTTCAATTCAATGCCCTGTTACGGATAAAATGGACGCTATTTCTGAAAAAGTGGAGCAAGAAGTGGAAAAGAACTGGGAATTAAACAGAAAACAGATTTGAAAAAAGCTGGGTACACAAAAAAGCTCGATTTTTGGGTGCCACACGAGCTCACTAAAAGAAACCTAATGGACCGTGTATTCATTTGCGATTCTTTATTGAGACGTAATGAAACCGAACCGTTTTTAAAGATATTGATAACTTGTGATGAAAAGTGGTTCACGTATGACAAGAACGTACGAAAAAGGTCGGTTTCAAAGGTCGGTCAGGCTTCAAAGACTGTGACAAAACCTGGGTTAACACGTAATAAGGTGATGCTGAGTCTATGGTGCGATTGGAAGGGCATTGTTCATTATGAGCTTTACCGCCGAATTCGGATCTCTACTGCCAACAAGTGATGAGGTTAAAACAAGAAGTTGAGAGAAAGCGGCCGGAATTGATTAATAGAAAGGGTGTGGTCCTTCATTACGATAACGCTAGACCACATACATCTTTAGCCACTCAGCAAAAATTAAGAGAGTTTGGCTTGGAGATGTTAATGTATAATTCTTTAGGCAGAGTCAGTCAGTCAAGAGAGGACTGCCAAAACTACTTGTTGCGTTTTTTTGATCAGAAGTCCCAAAATTTCTACAGCAACGGAACAAGATGGCAGAAAGTCTACGAACATTATCAGTATCCCACTCGGATACTGATACAGAAAAAGGGGTCGCTCAGCATGTCAAATAACTAAGAATTTTATTAATTATCTCATTAATTATATCGTTGAAAACGAAACAGAATGTCAATTTGTTGTCGATGAAATAAAAGAGGAATTTTCAGGAAATCTCCCAGACTACACAACTATGAAGAACTAATTAAAAGAGCATTTTCAGAACGATATCGAGTATCATTTAATTAATGGAGACATACAACAAAGAAAATCTGCAAAGACTGGTACGAAAAAAGATTAATAAGAGCGAGAAGACTTAAATATAAAAGTATGTCAAACGGTGAACCAATTTGGCTACCTTTGAGGGTGAAAATTTGCCAGAACATGTACATTTGTATTATACTAGCTTTAAAGTTGAAATTTATAAATATCCAACAAGTGTTTTAACTGTTGTCGTTTTGGACATACCAAGAAAATGTGTAGATCTAAGCCAAGATGTCTCGAATGTGCCAATGAACATACCAACGAACATTGTATGATAACAGAAGATAATGCCATTTGTTTTTATGTAATGGTGATCATTTTGCAACGAATAATAAATGTCCTGAACATGCACGTCAAAAAATATTAAATTAACGATGGCTCAAAATTCCATTCCATACATGGAAGCATGCAGATTATACCCTCCAGTTGTTAAATCATTTGCTGAAGTGATTAAATCTAATAGGTGTGAACAAAATATTGATAATGGTATTAGCATCGACCCCTTTAATAATGAAAAAAAGAATACTAATAACTGTATTAGCTATAAAAAAACAAATCAACTAAAACCTAAAACTCACAAAAAAAAGTGGAAAAAGGTTTATTATATAGCTATATAATTCCTGCACCAGAAAATGGTTGCGCGTTACCCAAAAACAGCTTCTATCAAGGGAGATAATAAAATGACATTTGGAGAATTTATAAAAAGATTAACTTCTCCTTTAAACATTTTTGCAGGATCTAACATAAATCAACCGTCCCACGCTGCCAAATTATTAACTATTATACTTAAATTAAATAATGGACAGTCTTTAGTGGAACTGTCGGAGTGTGACGAAACTGAACTTATATATTTAATTAATAAATATTTAACATCAGTTATTGCAATATCTGAGTCATGGCTAAGACCAGATAGAGTCTTCAACATCCAGGGTTATTTCAGTGTTCGTCATATAGATATGATTTTGGGTTTGAAACTTTGCCGTTTGGACATAATGAGGATATTCAAATAATAGTCTAGTCAACATATGCTTTTTAGGTCAAAACTTTTTCGTATTCTCCGAAAATTATGATTGAGGTGTCATCCGATTCGGAATGGCAGTAGATATTTTTGAGAAAATTCAAGGGCCGCTCGCAAAAATTGCAATAGTTATAAACAATTAAGTGAAAAAGTAAAGGAGGGTTTGGTCATTCGCAAATATCTCAAAAACTATTTGAGATAATTCAAATTCGAAAAAAGGAGAAAATTTCCCAAAGAACTTATATAATGACTGCGATAAAGGTCCTTTCGTGGTCCATGTTCAAAAGAAGATCCCTACTGGGGATAATACTGTGATTAATAACTTAAATATAATCTATCTATAAATTATTATCTTCGACAATTGAAACTTTTGGCCAAGCAATGCAATTTTCAAAAGGTTAGTGTAGAACAGAATAGAGATGACTGTATTCGTGATGCTTTTATAACTGGCATTTCTTTTCAACGAATCAGACAAAGAAAGATTATTAGAAAATTTAACTCTAACCTTAGAACAAGCATATAATCAAGCCTTTATTCTTGGTATTTTTTCTATGAAATACCAAAAAGGTTTTTTATCTATAAAAGCTGATTCCGAGGTATTATCACCGGTAGCATAACACGTATCAGAATAACACGGTACATAACAGAATAAAAATTATTTTCAGCAGTTATGCGAATAATTTTGTAAATAATGACTCTTTGGTGGAATATAACGCCTATATCCCAATTCTGTATCACAAAAATGAGCGTGATCAGAACTCCCAACACATTTCTGATTGAAGAAATTATCTGCAAGGAAAATCGTTCCAATAACTTAATAAGGATTATCAAAGTCAGGAGGTTGAACTATAAAAGTGTAGAAAGCAACCAACCTATAACATGAAACCATCCCAATCTGTTATCATCACATTTAAAAGGCAATCGTTACCAGATTCTATGTATCTTTTCTATGACAAAATTGACGTTAGTTTATACCGATACCCAACAATTCAATGCTTTGCTTGCTGCCGTTTCGGAAACACGAGAAACAACTGTAAGGTTAAACCTCGTTGCTTCAAATGTGGTCAAGATCACGCTGGGGATTCGTGCGAACGCGACGAAACAGAGATGGCTAGCTGGCTGATGTGAATTTAACAAAATATTAAATTTCTAATGCCACAAAAATCTATTTCATACATAGAGGCTAATAAATTAGAACATCGTGTCAATAATAAGTCATTCGCTGAAATCACGTCAAATCACGAAAACGGTATTTTTGAAACCGAAAAGAACACAGATTTCCACAAAAAAATATTAAAGGATATCTGTTTCCTCTGCTAAAAAATTATTTGCCTTAAATTATAACATTCAAAACTCTGTTAAAGATGCTCCAGATTCATCATTAAAATATTTATTTTCTCTATTTATTAAACTAATTAAAAATAATGGACCTGACCACGTTGAATTAATTTTTAATAATTAATTTTCTATTTCTTCTAATAATGGAACAAGTTCTATCGAGAATAATTCAGTAGAACTGTCAAAGTGGATTTGTTATTTATGTGTAATAAATACAGTCCTTCCATATTGGCTGTTTACACATTTAGACATGGCTGAGGCCCCTCTCTTCGATAGTTGGCGCAAGTTTTGTTTATCATTATCTCCTGAAACCCCTTCTTCTCTCGTTTTCGAGTCCAACATTAGAAATTTTAGACCTTCACAAAATTGTAAGCACGTATCTAATACTGCTGTTTATTCGTCTTGGACTAATTCTTTTTTCATTAAATTGGCTCCTGACTACGTCCCCATTCTAGAAGAAAGCTTGTCTTTTCAAAATTTTCCTTCTTCGAATAATTTAGATTGTCTTTTAACTCTTAATATATTAAAAATAGTTTTATTATCTGTAAAAGATTCGGCCCCAACACAATTATTTCTTAAAAAATAAAACGAAAAGCTTAAAAGCGAATTAATCAAACGACTGTGAGCTTCCCAGAAAAAAAGGCGCAACAACTTCTTATTGAATTGTAGTAGCAGTGACATTCATTCATGGACCACACATTGGCTTAACATCAAGCGGGGTGCAGTCATATGTCGAGTCACAATAAAAAAAAAAGTTAGGAACGCAAAAACCTTCACAGTTCCTAAGGCATCTGCAGGGGTTAGCCGGTCCCAGCGTCCCAGTCGATTTTATTCGGTCTATCTGGAGCAGTCGACTGCCGAACAACATTTAACCTTTAATTGCTGCACAACCACAGGCAAGTCAATTAGATGCTTTGGCCGACCTCGCTGACAGGGTTCAGGATATAATAACACCTTCACTGCAAGTAGCATCCACGTCTGTTGTTCCTGGATCCAACGTCCAATGCATGGCTACCGAAATTGCCGAATTGAAGCATACTGTAAAACAGCTTACCTTAAAGCTAAACCGGCAGTCCAGACCGCGATCGAATTCCAGCAGGCACCGTGACAGACGCCAGAGTAGTCGTTCGAATTTGAACTACAGAAGGTACCCGACCTGCTGGTATCATAGCAAGTTCGGGGGAAAAGCCACAAGATGCGTTAAGCTATGCGAATTTGGAAAGTCGGAAAACTTCCTGGGCAGTCGGTAATGGCGACTGACGATTGCCCTCCGACGCCTGGTCGCCTATTCGTCACAGATCGCAGTTTGAATACCCAATTCCTAGTCGACACTGGAAGCGATTTATGCGTTTACCTCCGGTCTGCACTTCGTGAACGACGGGCGAAGACTGGCTACCAACTCTCTGCAGCAAATGGCAGCGTCATCAACACCTTTGGATATGTTCAGCTTAATTTAAACCTGGGACTAAGACGTAACTTCCCGTGGAACTTTCTAGTTGCCGATGTTACCAAACCTGTTATTGGTGTTGATTTTCTTAATCACTATAATTTAATTGTAGATATACGTAACCAACGCTTAGTAGATAATTTAACTTTATTGTCATCCATTGCTGTAGTTGATAAAAGGAAATCTCCTACAGTGCGCGTGTTGCGTACTGGGCTCAACTTAGCCGGTGACGTCTCTTCGTTGGAGCGTATATATATTGATTACTTTGTCGGTAAATCGTTTGCGAGATATTGGACACATGCCATCCATTGCTGTAGTTGATAAAAGGAAATCTAGCGGTAGCATGTAGCGGTCGCTACATCACTCCCCTTCAAGTAAGGCGCGAAGCCTTACACAGACCTCTCATGGATATGTTCGTACTCTGTGCGTAGTCAAAGCCTCAGGAGTAGAGGTGACGTAATTCACACGTGCGCTGTAGAACGTCTTGTGGCAGAGGAAGCAATGCGTCTTCGACGTCTTTGGTTGCGTGATCGCATTACGTCGGGGTCACCACTTTAGCGGAGCATTACTCAGCTTGTCAGAAAATGAAATCTTCTACAGTGCGCGTGTTGCGTACTGGGCTCAACTTAGCCGGTGACGTCTCTTAGTTGGAGCGTATACATATTGATTACTTTGTCGGTAAATCGTTTGCGAGTATTTGGACACATGCAACGCCATCTAGCGGTAGCATGTAACGGTCGCTACAAAGAATATAGTTATTAAAGTAGGAACAAAAATAATATTAAGTAGAAAAATTGACGTGAGTCTTGGCTTAGTCAATGGTTCTATCGGTATAGGAATAAACGTTGATCCTATTATAAAAAAACAAAAATAGATTTGAAATTATTAGCTTACATTTACATCCATCGCAAAAAATATCCGGTATGTATAGCCTATGATATTTACATACACAAAAGTAAGAGGCAAAGTCTAAACAGTGCAACGATGGAAATTGGTTCTTTAGTGTTCACATGCGGTTAAGCGTACGTGGCACTTTCGAGAGCGACAAGTTACATCTAATTAATGTCGAGTTTGGTAGCATCAAAGCTCAGGAGAGCGCAATCATAGAATATAAACGACTTAAAAGCATTTGCTGTCCAGACTTGTCAAAACATAAAACTCATCAAAGCCTTTGAGAAAATTCAATAGACAGAAGTGGGCTTTGAAAAAAATCAGTAGCTGACATACAAGATATAATACCCAAGAAAAAAGGAGGACCTACAAAAAGAAAGTAGATCACAACAAAAACATAAAATGAGAAAAAGTCATTCGCTACAAATAGTTGTCAGATTTCATGTAAAATCAAGTTGTTTTAGGAAGCACGAGCTAAGTAACGAGAATAATTTTGACCCCTTTACAGTTCTTGGACGATATCTAATACCTTTAAATGAGCAAATCTTGTATATATACAGACCTGTGAGAAAGTATAGACTCATACATATTATAAAGATTTCATTTAAAACCAATTGGATATTTCTGAAAATGGTTTAGGTAGATAAATAGTGCACGCAAATAAGTGTTATTCTATTAGTTATATTTTTTAATTTTCCTTTAATACTGGTAAAAAAACTCAAATAGCCTACCATGTATACATTTACACTGTGAAAAATTATAAACTCAGCGCCTATATTTATTCCTTATTGACTCAATATTTTGTCCACTTATCCTTATCTTTAGTCTTTTAGGCTAAAGGTCTATCAATTAACTCCTTAAGTATATCAGTTGAAATTTCTGCCCATGTTGATTGCAATCTTTGTTTGAGTTCATTAACATTATTTATTATTGTTTTTTTCTGGTCATACAATTTCCTAGTTAATATCCCCCAGCCATTCTCCATCGGATGAAGGGTCTAGACTAACTGCTGGTTATTCTAATAACTGTATACCAAAGTCTTAAAACCACTGTTTTGTAGTCGTAGCTACATGGATGGGTGCATTGTCCTGTTGAAATATTATGTTTTCGTCTTCAGTCAACGTAATAAAAGGTAGAAGATAATCATGTAACATTGCTTGATAAGTAACAGCAATTATACGTCCATCAATGAATGCCAATTCGTTTTTTTTGGATGCACATATACCGGCCCAGACCCAATGCACTGAACCTCCTCCTTTAACCCGTCGAGACATAATTTTTCTATCAAGTCTCAAATCATGCCAATAATACTAACATCCATCAGGACCATCAAGATTGAATTTATTTTCATCACTAAATATGACATGTTGCCAAAAGTCACCTTTTGTTACATATTTTTCGGCAAACTTAAGTCGATTCACTTTATGCTGTGTTTTCAAGATTGGTTTATTAAGACATTTTTGATATTTAAAACGTTTTGATTCAACTGCCCACTTTTTCACTAAACTTGGATCATAATTTAGATTATATCACGCACCAGAGCTGTTGATAACTCCCTATAAACTGGGCGTTTTACGGTGACGAAAAACAAGGACGTCCCGAACGCTTTTTTTTTACCGTAATTTTCAATTCCTAACTTTAAATATATTTTTTACAACACTTTGAGATCTAACAATAGTGTCTGCTATTGCTCTTTGTGTTTTTTCGCAGTTTTCAAGTCAAGAATTCGTTGTTTTTCGATTGCACTTAATGTCTTGCCACGCGGCATATTAAAAGGCAAAAAAACTGGATAGTAAAACCGATTATATTAAATAATACGACTTGATTTTAGCTTCAAAAAATAATGATACACAAAGTATGTCTTGCATTTAAAAGGTCTTGCATACGATTGAGTTTATAAATATTCGCAATTTAACTCGTCCTGCTCGAGACAAATGAGGGACGTCCCAGCGTCAAGGCCACTTCTGTGATCTCTTAGAACAAATGAGTGTTTGGTTTGAAGTTAGACCAAGAAAATCAAATACAGTAGAACCTCTCAGTCAAAACCTCTTAACTTAAAAATTTTTCTTCTCTTGACAGAGTGATTAATATTACTCAGTCGAAACCTCTATTACTAAAAGTACAAAACCTCGGTAACTTAATCATATATTGCCCTCGACAACTTAAAATAATTACAAATATATATACAAGAATTGCTCATATAAAGGTAACGAGAGCGACGTCTACAAGATTTGCGGCAGCGTGAATCACAACGTTTGACCTCTGAAAATAATTAACAACTAGAACACCGATAAGAAGAACGAAAGACGTCGAGACGAAAGACGTCGTAGGCCTTTAGAACTTAATAATTATTTACCGACATATAAATGTGCTGTTACTACAGCTGTGCGATATCACACCTTAGGACTATTTGAAATTTTGTGTATTCATTGTGTATCTCAAACATGCTCTATGAATATAGCAACTATAATTGTCTTGATTGTATATCAGCATTCCTAGTTATACTCTCTTAAAATGAGTGAGTGGAATTTTATTGATTCAACCAGTGGGTAAAAAGTTCACTAAGTAGTTTAGATACTGTTTGAACCAGTGCTATAGTCCATGTGATTTAACCAGTGACATCGACTGGTTGAACCAGTGATTTGAGGTAACCACTGCGTTCACTGGACAACTAGTGAGATCCACTAAAAGTCAGTAAAATTTCACTGATTTATTTTAAGATATATTTTCAATATATAACTGTATGTCACACAAATGAAAAAGTTATTAGGTAATACAGAGTACAAAATTAAAGGGTTCTAATGACAACCTGTATAAATTTGTGTGTTTTTCAAAGTAATTTATTTCAAACGCTTGAGTCTATATCAAAATTGGTTCATAGGTTCAAGCGTGAAATCTTAACAAACAGATTTGCTTTCGTATTTATAATTAGTATACATTAGTTGTCGTGAGGCGAATAAACCGTATGGCTAGCTGATAATTTAAAGTTAGGCAATCTCATCATGATCAATTTCACGCCTTAATTCCCACAGGGATAGGCAAAGACAACGGATAAACCCCAAGATATAATAATATTAATAAATACATTTTATTCCTCAACAAAAGTTTCTACATCAACAGTAGATTTCTTAGATTTTTTCCCTCCCGGGGTTTTTGCAAAGAATGTTTGTGCTGTCCTCTTTCTTAAATTTTCAAGGTCTTCTCCATCTTCAGATTGATCAGCCCACTCCAATACTAACCTCCTACCGTACAAGTGAGTTGACTGGCATAGTGCCTCGAAAGCGCTCTGTAAAATATATTAATAAACATAAACATCGTAGTTTTAGTATCATGGTTTATGGGACGCTATTCCGAACGACAAGATGCCAGTTTTTATTAATTTCGGGTGATATTGGTCGAGTTTTAGGACATATATTTTTAACATATCCCTAAGCCAGATTATGACTGTAAGAAACAGTAATCAAAATTGAATAGGAAAAGGAACATCTTCCATCAAATTCGTCGTGTACAAGGTTCATCACTGCCAACAACTCTAACGTTCTCAACGGTTGGAACATGCATATATACTAAGCAAAGCGATTGGATGATTGGTTGAGAGACTGTCAGAATTGCCGATAGCAGCGCCGCCTGGCGATGTATGCCAAAATCGCTACAAAATAATTGCTTATTTACATTTCTATACAAAGCTACAAAACATGCTTGTCTCATATAACAAGGACGACTAAAGTACAACAGGGCTTCCGGTTTCGTGGTTTTTTCACTACCACGGTCGCTTTAAGTTATTTTTCATTAAACAAAGTTAAAAAATTGTAACAATATATTACCTTAGCATCAGCTTTAGTGTAATAATCAACGAATGCAAATCCCCTATGCTGATCAGCACCTGGTGTCAATTTTTTTGGCAAACGAAGAGTTTTAATTTCACCAAACGCTCTGTAAAATAGTAAAATGGTAAATATGGACGACCCCTATACTTTATATAACCCTGCCAATTTATAAATCGGAGGCGAGTGAAAAGATAAAACAGGGCCGACCTAGAAGATTGTTCCTTAATCAAATCGGGGACATTATTGAAGAGCATCCATTACGTGAATTGTGGATGTGAGGGAAGCTATTATTAGGAGCTATATCAGAAGGAGTTATATCAGAATCGTAGAAAGCGGCGGACTATTGTCTCTATTATGCGTCGATAAAAAGCGTGAAATTAATAATGATTTTTAAAGGTTGAACTTGTTAGTTTTAAAGTAATGATGAAAATGAGCCAGTGTTTCGTATAAATAATTATGATTTTAGCAAAACTATAAAGACAACCCAAACTTTGAAGGATTCTCCGGCGAAACACGTTTTACAGTTTTAAAAAGTCTAGGCGTCTTGACTTGTCTACACTTCCTTTACACCCACAATTATCTCATAAATGCTCTTTGGTTATGGAATCTCGTTGTCTCTGAGGCGTGAAATAGATGATAACACTATTCAAGAAAACACGAATTTTACAAATAAACAAAAACAACACATAGACTGCACACTAATATCCATGTTTTAATGCAGGGGGAAATTAAGGGTTGTGATTGGTTAGGTTTTTGATTACATCTGCTGGGCAATAATATCACCGAGAAGGTAATTGCGGCACATTTTCATTCTAAGTTGTCTAGACCTGTTGACTCTACTGGACTGTGCTACTACATAATGAGAATAAAAGTATAAATAATACCTGAATATTTCATGTAATTCATTCTTATTAGCTTGGAAAGGCACATTTCGTACCAATATCTTTGTACCATTTTGTTCTGTTGATTTGCTGCTCTTCTTAGCGGTTTTCACCTCATTTCTAAAATTTGAAAAATATATGAGAAAAATAACTTTAATTAAATTTATGTACAATAAGCATTATGGACAATAAACTCGAAAAGAAAATTATGACATTATTATTATAATTTTCTGACATATACCAATGCTAATACTATAAAGAACATCATTCATAATGTATTCCCCATACATTATGAATGATGTTGGGCTTAACTGTATTAACAGTTTAATATGCATTTTAAAATAGTTCGATGTACAAAGATTACAATATAATTGGAATTAATCCCTTATTTTGCATAGTTTAGGTGTGCATAATGATAAAACTATAATTATGACAAGTCAAAGCAGAACAAATATGGCGTTGATTGACATATAATACAAAATCTATATTTTATGTTCCAAATAACTCAATTGCACAGCAATTAAAAGCAAAATTGTTATTAGTTTTATCAATACAAGTATCAAAACTACCATTTATATATTTTTTCATCATTGGACATTACAAAAGTAGTACATAGAAGCCCAAAATGACTGATGTCCTTTATAAATTAATAATATTTTTTTAGTTTTTTGTTTTATTATTTGCAATGATCTTTACAGCAAAAGTTTGCAACTATGAACTGCATGATGAAACTATTTAGAATTTCGACGGGAGCAGGCGGAGTTTGAAAGACGCAGCGTAGGTATGCCTTTCACTAGGTGGACTGACGACATAATAAGAGTAACGAATAACCGGTGGATGCAACTGGCATCTCGTCGTTCGGAATGGTGATTTTTATAAAAATAATTTATGCTTACGTATTTCCTCTTTCAGATCGCTTTAATTCTAACGTTTTTCCATCTAAATTAGAGCATTGGAGTTCTTTCAACGCTTCAGTAGCATCCTTCTTAGTGTAATACTGCACAAAGCCATAACCCATTGACAAAACTTGACCCGGATTTTTAGGATCCTTCTTTTTAGCTATTGTTGCACTGTGCAGTTTGCCAATTGTTGAAAAATGCTGTAATTAAATATATCTTTATTAATGAATTAAACAAATTTTATGCGGCTTACTATTGCGTTTATTTGGTTTTGATTTTACAATGTCTGTCCGTAACCACGATGGCTGCAAAGCTCTCGAATCGTCAAAATCTATACTAATATAATAAAGCGGAAGAGTTTGTTTGTTTGTTTAAACGCGCTAATCTCAGGAACTATTGGTTCGAATTTCTTTTTGTGTTGGATAGATATATTATCAAGGAAGGCTTTAGGCTATAAAACATTACGTTGCGACTTATAGAAGCGAAGAAACAGTCGAAAATGTGGAAAAAACGGGGAATATTATTCGTCTTTGAGGGTTTCCGTTGCGTGCGCTGCGAAAACCGTTCGAGATACCCAAAAAATATGTATGAAAGAATTATTCTTCTTTAAATTATCTAAAAGAATGTCCGCGACCGTATATGTCTATCTTTTAAGATTAACTCACAATAACCGTTTTTATGATAGTCAAATTTGGTCTAAATTAATGCATTATTACAAATTATTTGTCAGAGTTGTATTAACATAATAATATTATTCTTTATCGAAATAAATGTGTTATTAATTAAGAGTATTTAACTGTGAACAAAATTGTCATTAACATCACCTAATTTCAATAAACATCTTATAAGATAATACAATTTTAAAATAACTCTGAAACAAAATTCACACGCGTCGCAAGATGAGCGCTAACTGGCGGGCGAGGAGAGGCGGTGCTTGCGGGCGAGGCGGAGGGGGGTGTAGCTCTACGAGGTATAGTCTGTCTAAGCCGAAATGACGCGCCCCTCCACTGCATTTACGCATACGATCAAATATAAAATATGGATAAAACACACCGAAAATGCAGTAATTGGTTATTCAGTTGCTGGTTAGACACAAAGGAGGAACGAACGTGATGAAGTTTAATAGTATAGTTAGTAATATTTGCATTCACACATTTAAATAAACTAAAAAAGTGGAGGGGCGCGTCATTTATAGACAGACAAGCATACTGCGGTCGGCTTTCTACTGATCGGTTATATGCAGCGTTAATTTGTTTTTACGATATAATATCATCGTGCAAAATCCTTTTTTATACAATTTCATTTTGTAGTAGTTTTCTCTATAGTAGGTAGTGTTTGTTTTAAGTATAGTATTTTGTTTCTAATATTTTCACAATAACACTTTTTTTGTTTAGTTGTAAATAATACCTGTAGGTGTCATCTACATTCTTTCAAGGTTAGGTTAGGTTAGTAAAAATATAATTTACGCAGAAGTACTTTAAAATATATTCTTTTTAAAACTACTTAAAATATATTCTATTAGTTACGTAATTTAATCGTCTAAAATAAGTCGCGGGTAACAGCTATAGGTAATTTATAATAAAGCTGAGCAGGTAGGTAAACAAAAAATTAATATGATTCCCAAGATAACTATTCCACGCGGACGCAGTCGCGGGCACAGCTAGTAATAAAATAAAATTGTAAAATCAAAACCAAAATAAACGCATAAAATTTGTTTAATTCATTAATCAATGTTCGCGCAAAATACAATATCATTTCTTGAATTAAACAAATTTTATGCGGCTTACTATCGCGTTTATTTTGGTTTTGATTTTACATTTTTATTTTATTATTCCGACATTTTGAGAGCTTTGCAGCCATCTTGGTCACGGAGAAATCTTTATTAGTTTGGTGAGAAAGCAAACGATCATATTTTTTCGATAAATACACAAATATTGCCACTCGTTAAAGTGAAGCCCTTCTCACTCGTCAAATAACCGTGATTGCTGCTTGACGTTAGCGCAGGGTAATATAACCATTTTTAAGTGCACAGACTACGCAATGACTCAGACGCGTTTCGGTATCAGCTTGAAAGTACCGGTTTCAAATAGGTCAGCATATTGGATGCCACTGCTTTTTGACGTTATTAAACTTTACTGGCAGTCGCCTCCATTTACGGATAGCATGCCAGCTTAACATCAGACATAGTGCTTTAATATGTCAAGCCACAATAAATAAAAGTGTCGCCAGATAGGAAAGAGAATACAAACCTTTTTAAGCATCTCATCAGTTGTTTTAAAATTAAGATTTTTAACAAACAATGTTGTATCGTTTTCTGGTTCAATTTCTTCTTCTACTCTTTCTGTCTTCTTCTCAACTTCTTTTTCTATAACGTTGAGTTCTTTTGTTTCTTTTACTTCGGTTTCTTGTTTATTTGTTTCGTTTACTTCCGGTTTAACATCTTTTACTAAATTAACTGGTTTTTCTGTTGAGACCGTTTTACTAAATACATTTTCGGGTGCCCATTCCAAATACAAAGGTGAACTTTTGAATTGTGAATAAGCTAGTTTAGTAAAAGCTTTTTTAGCTTCAAATGGCTCTATGAAGTCTACTAACAACGTAATGCCGTGCTTAGGCATAATAAACCTAGCTATTTGACCATGCTTTTCGAATAATGGCCTTACTTCCTCCATAGTTGTGTTTGCCGGTAAATTTTTCACCAATATACAAGTTTTTGATCTATTTTTTGCTGGCTGAAAAGTATTATATAAAAGTACATAAAAGTAAATTGATAGTTTAGTGTACTTCACAATTAATAGTGTATTACATGAAAAACAAAAACATTTTACTACAGAATATAGGCGGCTATGGTCTAGTGGTTATAACATGGTGAGACAAACTGAGAATCTTCGGTTCAAAAACCACTTTTTTTAATAGAAGGACGTTTAGTAGCTTAGTGTAGAAATAAATTTAAAAATATTGATAATTGATGTTGGAAATACAAGCAGAGTAGAGAGCAGTGCAGGAGAAGGGGTATGACGAAGGGGAATATGCATGAAAGGATAATTTTTAAAGTAAATGAACCTTGACCTTTACTTTGACCACTTTGTCCTAGAACTTTACTTGTAGCTCCTTGAGAATTATGAATACCACCACACGACCGACATCACTATCACGACCATAGCTACCGAAATAATATATCTAACGAGCACATGATTTCCAGATAATAAAGTTTTAACATCCGCATACTGGGAGGATTATACCATGCCAGCGTCACGGCATTCGAATTTACTGCGTTCCAATAGACGTCTTACATCAAAAATTTGCTAACCTTATTAAATGCATCTAAATATACGCCATTTTGTTCCAAAAAATTTTTCGTTTCAGTAACCAGTTGTGTTTCACCAAGAGCCATTCTTACAGCCACACTAGTTGCTGAAAATGACAAAGTTATATTAGGATTCCTATTATAAATTAGTATTGAAAAATACGAGTGTACATCGGTTAACTGCAACCGGGGATAGAATCTGGAGTCTGTCGTTATTTACGCGGACTGACATTTTATCTGGACTATTATTACTACTAATTTATACAATAAAAATACTGTACCAGCGGCACGCTACGTTTGGCCGTTCATGAAGTTTCGTATAAATTAATAGTTACGTTTGAAGGAGCGAATTGCTGTTCTTTATAGTGACAATAAACGTAAATTCAAACGTAATTATTATTGTATACAAAACTTCATAAACGGCTCAAACGTCAAAACGGCAATCATAGCGTGCCGCTGGTACAGTGGCGTAGCGTGGAAGTCAGCCGCCCGGGGCGGAAAAAAAATTTGCCGCCCCCTTATTTAGGAGTTTCAATCATAGGTAGAACAAAAATGTGAATTTCAGGTACAAATTATAATGATTTATTATAGTTTTTTTAAATTTTGCCGCCCCCGCCACGCTACGCCACTGCGCTGGTATACTTATGGAATATGCCAAAAATAGTTTTATCACTCGTCGCCACCCTTAGACCTTTGCTTACCATAAAAGTCAGTAAGTAAAAGTGCGATATTGCATCTCGATGAAAAAAGAAATACTTACTTTTACTATTTTCCGTTAATAAATGTTCTTTTGTAGTATCATAATTAGCAGCGATGACATCAGCAACAGCATTGGCACCAAGGAACAATGTGTTCCAATTGTGTGATGATTTTGCTTGCTGTTTTAATTTCTTAGCCTTCTTCTCCTTGAAAGATAATCCTTCTAAAAAATATTTAAAGTATCAAAAGAATGGTATCAAAGACAGTTTTTTGCTCAGTCTGCTGATCTGGGATTCATCCGTGAAATAGTTCAGTTGGGATTAGCTTTAAAGTTGCCTATTCCAACTAAGCCGGCATAGTGGATGCGACTGCTACTGCTGCAGCGTAATATCGCTGTTATTTATCAGCTGTAAGCGCTATATGAGGCCGCCGCGCCCGTCTCGTCCCAATATGATAAGCTTTAAAGATTGATATTTCAATGTATTTTTTTGTATAATTGTAGTTGACGGCGGTCTAGTGGTATTGAAATGGTCTCACCAACCAAGAGCCCTACGGTTCAAAATCATTTGTTGGTACTAATGTACTTTGGTCGTCCTGTTTCTTTGATACAGGCACGTTTAATAGCTTAATGAATGTAAAAAATATATATTTACCATCATTATCGTCTTCAAGTTGTGTACTAGATTTAGCTGGTAACAAATGAATCATCCTACCACAGAATGCTACACCATCCAGTTCTGAGTATGCCTTCACAGCATGCTCTGGCATAAGGTAAGTGATAGTTGCAAATCCTTTTGGTTGACGAAGCAATTTGTCTATTGGCATATTTACTTCTGATAGTGGCCCTGTTTGAAATAAAATGCAGGTCAATTTTAATGACTAACGTAACCATGGTGTAGATGTGACGTCTAACACTCCAACCAACTTCACTTGAGTATAGTGTCTTTTTCTTTCCGTCAAGAAAAGGACACCTTTGAATCAGTCAAGTGAAGTTAGTCAACAGCCCGTCCTATTCCTATTCTAATAGCATAGTACATAAATTGTCGATTAGTAGTGGTTGTCAATTTTACCATATCCGAATACTTCTACTCAGTAAGTAATCATCATTATCATCAACCAGAAGATGTCTACTGCTGAACATAGGAATGGCGTTTTAAGGGGGAGTCTCTTAAAACGCCATTCCGAATGACAAGATGCCAGTTTCGTCCACCGTTTATTTGTGACTTTCACTATGTCGCCAGTCCACCTAGTGGGAGGGCTACCTACCTACTACGCTGCGTCTTCCGGTATGTGGTCTACACTCAAAACCCTTTCTTCCCCATCGATTGTCGGTTCTTTGAGTGATGGGAGAAGTTAATTAGCGCTTCGCGCTATTGAATAGTAAGCTAATCATTGAGCAACACGAAATGTAAAATATATTTTCATTTGACACTCTGTAGACATCAGGCAAGAAATTCATCGTCATTACTCGTATATCAACCGAATCAACCAAACACCGTTTCTTTGTCGATCAATAGACAAATGGAATGCTGTATCTGCCCATGTATCTATTGATCAATACAGCTGAGACTTGATCAATTTGAAAATAGACTTGACAAGTTTTGGACAATACTAAACAAAAAACAAGATCGATAAAGTAATTAAAACTAGATACAGTCGATTATTAGTTGTCTATCAACTAATAATCGCTTGTTTAATAATAATAATATCTTCAAATTAGTTTAAAAAGAAAAATAGCATACAAAGAAAAGATCTTACCATACTTTTCGAATAACTTAGTTAATTCATCTTCAGACACAATGTATGGCAGATTTCTTACAAATATAGAACCACTTTCGCCTATACTCTCTTCATTGGATTCTTTCTGTAAGATTGAATGTAACATTAAGAATTTTCTAAAGTCCACGTTTAGAAAAGAACACAATATTGAATGACTTTATTTTAGACAGTTATAATTTATTTTTAGATCGTATTGTAAGTTATTATTGTTACTTTGTGTTCTATTATTGTTACTACTATAAGTTATTATTGTTTTGATCGTATTGTTACTTTTAAGCTGAAAAGTGTTTTATTTATCTGCCTGATGATAAGCAAGAGGAGGTCCAAGAGTGGCGACGACTGAAAACCAAGGTTATAGGGTGGGGATTATAGAAAGGTTAGATGTCGTGTCACAAATTATATTTAAAAAAATATGCGATTGTCTTTTCACGGTTTATACACCTCAAACTACGAACTATACGAACAAGCAGCATGCTATGATAGCCGTTTTGACGTGTGACGATTCATGAAGTTTTGTGTAAATTATTGTTTACGTTTGAAGGAGGAAATCGTTGTTCTTTATTGTCACTATAAAAAACATCAATTTGTTTCTAAAAACTTTATTAATAATTTATATGGAACTTCATGAACGGTATAACGTCAAAACCGCCATCGTAGCGTGCACCTGCAGTGTGCAATAAGGAAACCATACCTGTAAATTTTTCCTTTTAACTATTTCTTCTTCCTCGGCTGCTGCCTTTTCCTCTTTATTTTCATATTTATGCACATGTACACGGTGACTACCTGTTAATTATAAATTAGTAGAATTATGAAACACATCATTATCAGCCAGAAGATGTCCACTGCTCCCCCTTAGAACGCCATTCCGAACGGCAAGATGCCAGTTGCATCCATTGGTGAACACATGAACAAAGGAAATAAATATGAACTATGGCAGGCGCACCTACAGGTTCGGTATTCTGCCTCGGGGCCCTGGCTAGTCGAAAAAGATATACAAGGCACATATATATATTTCAGCATTTCTTTATTAACCTGAACTGTTATTATTACCAGATCTTACTTTATGTTCGTGTTTTGGCAGGTTAAAATTATGTTTAACATTATTGGTATATGAAAAATTATTCAGTTAACGTGAATAAAGAAAATTATTAAGGATCCTGTGTAGATCTAGATGGTTTCCCTGTCCGGTCACGGTCGCCAGTTGTTGTGAATTGAGAAAATTAATATAATCTTTTTTCTTAATAAATAATACAACATAGGTTTTTGAGCAATATTACTGATATGCCAAAATTGACAATTTGTTTTTAATTTTTAACATTAAGTAGCTTGATATATTTTTATTAGTTTACACAAAATATATTCCCGAACGCATGTATAAATTTTGTATGGGAAAAGGTTTTTTTTATAAAAAAATAACTATAAAAACATTATCCAGTGGACCAAATTGTGAATCTTGAATCCTCTTGAACACACACAATAACGTTCATCAAAATCGGTTCAGTCGTTTAGGAGGATTTCAGTCACATACACACGCACACAAGAAATATATATAAAGATATATATATATATAAATAAAGATAGGCTATATAAGCACAATAATGTAGTTTCCGGAGAATTGTAAAAGTGAGCTTCTAATGACTATGGCGGCGTTCCAGGACACCCCGGCGCAACTTCGCAAACACCGGAACTATAGAGTTATTTATTTAAAACATCTTTTAAAATATTTGCGAAACAGGATAATGTTTGTTTTGTAAATACGAAAATATAGTGAAAAATTTCTGCTGGGGGATTAAATTTAATTTAAAAACACGTGAACGTCACCGTCCAGCCAGCTATACTTATTACATGTATATACCTATTATGTACAGGTGTAGAGCTGTACATGTATAAAAGTATACTATATTAGTAATAATTTAGGATTAAAAAATGATTTTAACGCACATACAATAGACAGAGATATAGAATATAAATTCTTAATTGCACAGTAAATAAAAAACACGTGTACATGACGAGCTTAATATCTAGTGACATTTTCTACCAGCTAACCTTTTTAATTTGTCTAAGAACATCTGAAAAAAAAAAAACAGATGATTTAAAATAAATTTACCTAAAAACAGTTTATTTTTATTCAAAGCCTTCTTGAATTCAGCATCAGTTCTGAAGCCAACATAGCAGAAACCTGTCACTTTCTTCCCTTTGCCAAGTGGAAATCTAATTGAGAATGGTACTAGTGGTCTAAAGAAATCCTTTATATCTTTCTTTTTACACCGAAAAGGTAGCCCTGTCAACTGGAAAAAAATCTATAATTAGCTTTTTTAAATAATAAAACATGATTAACTTTTTTTTTCTTTAATTGGATCAATCATTAAGTTTTGGTGAATAAGTTAGCCCATCTATTTTTTATATATTGTGGCTGCATGATTTTAAGCTGGAGTGCGGTCTATGAATGGAAGTGACTGCTACTACAGTTAAAAAGTTGCACCCTCCTACGTCAGCCTATTAGAACTTTTAGACCGAACCCAAAACGCGTTTGAACTACTTTACAGTATGTACACTTAAAAGTGGAATGAAGTGGCAGTACCCCAATTTTTTTTTAAATTTAAATTTCTATACGAAGCTACTGAAGTGCTTGTATCATAGAAACAAGACAACCAAACTACATATATCAAAGTTACATTGGTACTGGTGGGGGGGTCTCGAACTTGTGCTCTTCGGTTTGCGTAACCATTGCACTGCCAATACACCATGGTTGCCGATCGCCTTATATAGACGATTTTTTATTTATATTCATATAAAATTAATATCAAAAACAAATAAATTTGAACATCAATCATGAAGTGTGCAACTACTAACATAAATGAAATACGCACCTTAACATAAAATAATGGTATATTTCTGACTTTCTTTGGTTTATCTGCAGTAATTTCATTATTTTCACCAGAGGTTTCCTTTTTCATAAGTAATTTCATGTACTGAAATTGTATTTGAAATTATAAATATTAAAAATTCAATCAAATCAAGTTGTCACGCCTTTTTCCCACAGGGATAGGCAGAGACAATGGAGCGCTACTTGCCCTGATGCTGTAGTGGCATCGACACCACTCCCTCGCTTCCTTTACACCCACAATCCTCTTCATACAAGTTCTAAGGAGAAAACACTTACATCTAAATCACTAATATTTTTGTTAGCAGTCTTTTCCTCTAGTTTCTTAGTTTCTTTATCAGCTGTGTCAGGCACTTCAGGTATTGTTTCTTCATTTTCATCGTTATCATGTTCACCTTCATTGTCACTATCAATTTTATCCAAAACATCTTTGATCCATGCAGTTTTATCATTGACATGGGCTGCTATGAATTCCGCAAATAATGGGTCATCTTTGTGCTACAAAATATATCACATAATTTTAAATATAAGTACTTTTTTTTAAATTTTTAACTAAGCTACTTAAGTGCTTGTATCATAGAAACAGGACAACCAAAGTACATACATCAAAGATACATTGGTACTGGTGAGTGGTTTCGAACCCCTGCCACTCAGCTTACGTAGCCAATGTAATGCCACTACACCACCGTCGCCTTATATTATTGATTTAAAGAGTGGTAGGCCGTCTGCCAATCCGGGATAGTATCACCACTTACAAGTATACAGACTGTGAAGTGACTTAGTCGCGTTTCGGGATAAGCTTGTAAGTTGCAGGTTCCAACCAGGCCGGCATAGTGGATGTGATTGCTACTTACAGTTATTGAATTGTAGTAGCAGTGACATTTATTCATGGATCACACTCTAGTTTAACATCAAGCGGGATGCTGTTATATGTCGATTCACATTAAAAACACTCTGCCTTTTAAGAAGATTTCACTACTAGTTCTTCACAGTCTGTACACTTAATGGTGCTACAACTCCAGGTTGGCAGACTGGGAAATTGACTCCCAACTGTCTGCCTATGACTCTTAAATACCAGACCTAAAGCAAATATCTACCTCTTTTTTTGTTACCAATTATTTACAGTATCTAATCTAAGAATATTACAAATAAATGCAACACTTGATTGTTATGTACGGGTTTCCGCACCTGAGCACCTCGGTTATGCAATACTTTACCTCAGTTATGTTTACTCATAAGTATTGCATTTTAATAACTAACAAATTCATTATAAGACTAGACTAAAGCAATAAATTTAATATATTTTATATAATTTGGATTAATAACATTTTATGTTGTAGTTATACATCATTTTCATCATGGTTAAAACTTTAAAATAGTTATTAAATGATAATAGGAAAACTGCCGTTTCCATAGTATTTTTAATTTTATTTAATATCTCAAAAACTTGGTGATATCAAAATAAAAAATTCCTGCATTTCATTCTTTAAGAATCTGCCAACAGACTACAGCACTATGAAAACAGCAGAACCCCTAATAATAATACATACCTTCTTCAACAATTCTTTAATTTTTTCTTTATTGCTTTTCTCTTTCTTCTTTTTAATTTTCTTCCGCTCTTCTGCTGCTTTGGCTTCAATCTCAGTTTTATGTAATTCCTTATATGCTGTACTGTCAGATGCATATTTACTCCAAGCCTTAGGTTTTTTCTCATCACCTAAATTAGCACATGTTTCAACAGATATTTTCATCGAATTAATACATGTTCCATCGAAATACTCCTTAGCAACAGCAGCTTGTTCTTCACTTCTGTATCCAATGAAACCGAAATTCCTGAACTTCCCATCTTTTGTATATTTCAGTTGCACGTCTGTAACCTCTCCTTTTTCGCCAAATATATTTTTTAGCTTCTCTACAGTCACCTAAAATCAAATCAATTGGTTGCATATTATAAGAGCGTAAAAGCTTATTATTAAATGAAATATATTGTACGTAACAGGGCTAATGCATTATAAGTAACCTTATTTGGTAGATTTTTTATTATTAGACGTGACATCTTCGGTATATATCAAATTTTTTCAGCATTATTTACATTCATTCGCAAATTATTTCTTCAAAAAACCATGCGGGAGTGACAGTGACAGCTGTTCTTTTCTTTCTTCTTGTTTATGGCTTTAGTATTTAACTTGCCAGTGTCAAAGTAAAAATATATGGTTCAATGTTAAAACATTGTCAAGTAAAGATGAAGATGAACCACGCAGTGATTCATCAAATGATGATGATGAGAATGAGGTTGATGATGATCGTTTTAGTAAAGCGGCGGAAAGCCTTTACTAAAACTTCAGAAGAAGTCTTGGAGGGAACATGAAGAAACACGTTTCACAACTTTAAATTACTTGTTAATACTTGATCAACTTAAAAACTATTACTGGATAACAATTCCACCATTATTACACATTAATATTTATGAAAAACACAAGCTTTTCAAATAATTCAAAATTGCGCGTCCTGTCAGTTGCAGTTACCCGCCAAAACTCCGTGACAGCTGTTATCAAAAATCTTCATTTTAATGCATTGGCCAAATGCCATCAGCCAAATCATTTCAAAAATAAAGATTTATAATTTGATGTTTATAATAAAATAATAATAATTAATTTAATTGATAAAAATTTATTGACTATAATAAATATTACATCAAACAGTATCAACTAAGTTTCCTTTACCTTCCCATAATGGGAAGAAAAACATATTAACGTCTAACGTCATTAGTGTCAGTGTCTAAAGTTCGGCTTATCTTTATTTTTGTAATGAATTTCATTGTAATTAATACAAATTAGAATTTGACTGGTATTAACTCGATAAATATAAACAATAAAAATTAATAGCAACAATGTCGACTGCTATGACATTTGGTCAAAAACAGTTTATACCGACAGCACCGGATAAAGGAAGTTTTCCATTGGACCATGAAGGTTTATGCAAAAAAGTTATGGTTAAATATATGAAATGTTTAATAAACAACAACAGTAACAATTCCTTGTGCAGAGAAGAGGCCAAAGACTATCTTGGTTGCCGTATGGAACATAATTTAATGGCTAAAGAAGATTGGAGCAAATTAGGTTTTCAGGAAGAAAATGTGCAATTAGATGAAAGTAAATCATAGTAAATGTTTATTGTTACCAAGCTTAATTAATAATTTTAGCATTAGAGTGGATAATTTTGTTATTCTGTAAATATAAAGAATATATAACTACAATAAGTGTCCTTTTTTTTTGTTAAAGTATGTGATGTTGTTCCCAAAAAACTTGATTTATGATGTAAAGAAAAATAGCAAATAAGAATTGAATCAAATACTAGGGATTGACAGAGATATTGAATCCATTTCCTTTAATAGTGATAAAGCTCTCACGTTTCTCACAGCGACAATTATCTTCATATAATCTTTATGGTTATTTGCAGGGGCTTTTTTTTTATCAAGAAGTGTTCCTAATTTGATCAAAGGACATACCAATACCAACACAAAATTCCTAAATGTGTTACACCTTTTCAATCACATCTTTGACCAGCATAGTGACCGCAACTGACTGAGGCAACAGTGAACTGAATTTTTTCTTTCATTTGGTATTCTTGTTCTGTTTAGTTGAGGTCAGATCTTAGTCACAATATAAATAAAACCAACAAGCAATCACAATAATATCTATGTCAATTTAAGGATCATAATCAATTGATTGATAAACTATATTATTTTTATATTTGCACGGAGACTACTGCTATTTCAGTTAGAACCAGCAACTAGTACCTCTGTCAGTGGCATAGCGTGGGTCAGCCGCCTGGGGCGGAAAAAAAATTGCCGCCTCCTCATTTAGGAATTTCAATCATAGGTACTACAAAAATATGAATTTCAGGTTCAAATTTTAAGGATTTATTTGTTTATGATACTAATCATAAGGGCAAGACTCTGATGAATCATGGCGCACACTCGACGAAAAATCCTTCTTTGCTCCCATTCATACTCTTTGTAACACCTCCCTTGGTACCTTGGACAGACTGGGTATCCTAGATGTCTATTGGCATGGACTTGAACCACAGTGACCACATCGAGCAGGCTTTAAGGATCACCTCCCGCTAACCTGGCATCCTAGGCAAGGTGCCCAGAATTGGCAAAAAAAATGACAGTCGAACTAAAAAGTATAGTGCGTCGTTTCTTTGTAGAACAATCGACAAGTGGAATGCAGCCCATGTGTCCTATAACCTTGGATCCTTCAAACGATGCGTGAAGAAGCACTTTTGGCCGGCATATTGAAGGCGACTGAGGCAGCCGTAAACTAAGATGGGGTTTTTAAGCCGGTCGGCACTCTTGGACCTCCATCATCCTTTCTGCCTCTCAAGTTCAACATATATGTATTTATGTAATACGGGAACTAAAGGACCACTATGTAATAGAGGCAGAGTACAATGTAAAATGTGGCTAGTGTAAAGAAAACTGAATAAATACAACCAAATCTGTTTATAAATTCTTTTATTCATACCTTATATTACTTAATATAAAAAAGTTATGACCTTAAAATATCAAATCTCTAGGTAAAATTTTCTTGTTACGGAAAAAAATGTATTTTATCGCCAATATTTTAAGGCAGTTTTAAAATAAAAGTAAATATCACAGTTTTATTAAAAATATTTGTGACTGATAGAAATTACTATTTGGAGTATCGGATTTATAAAAAAGCAAACCTAACTAATGATCCTTATAAAATATGAAAAAACAGGAATAAATACAATTTTTAAAGATATAAATAATATGTTCATAATAGCTATTAGAAGAATAATAAAACTACTTTCGTAAATGACTCCATTATTAAGAGTTTGGTAAAATTATTATAGTTAATTAAGCATTATAATTATAAAGAATATTTTATTCTGTACATATTTCTAACTAAGATAAGCACCAACTTAATAGTACCACATATATTCACAGTTACACATAGGAAAATAGATTCAACAAATAACTTATTCATAATAATAGTAATAAAATTCCAAATTGGATAAATAATTACAATAGACGAATTTCTATACCAGTAAACCTTTGAGAGGTGTATCCGGTGATCTTTTCACTGAACATAAAACAATTTTGAATTTAAACAATAAAATAGATCTTATTTAAATTAAAAACAAGTTAATAACTTATACATAGTACATTTTTACAACTAATTACGTTTTTGTTTTTAAAAAAAACTAACCAGAAGTTTATTGTCTGATGTTATTTATATTTATAAAGCCGCAATGCACGCGCGTAACTTCACTCCCCATATGTGAGGCGCAAGTTTAATGTCCTCTTGTGCTGTGCGAGGTTGTAACTAGGGATGTAAAGGACCTCCGTAACCGTAACCAAAACTATCGGGTATCCGAAATAAAAACTTATCCGTAACCGAATCCATTATAAAATTTTCGGATAATTACGGATATGGGCGGAGCCTAAATGAAACATGTCATGTGACAGGCTCCGTGATCTAGTATTCGTAACCTAAATTATCCGAAACTATCGGATATTCCGAAATAATTACATATCCGTATCTGAAACCGGTATAATATTATTCCTATATCCATATCCGAAATTTTATATCCATAACATCCCTATTTCTAACACACGTATGGCTGTGGGTTTGAAATGAACCCTTGCATTGCTTGTTTTTAATATTCCACTGATGTTTGTGTATTTTAACTAATCAATAATTTAGGTAAAAAATAAAATATATTTGCTTGTAGCATGTCTACAACTTCACGGGATTTCTCTAATAAATGCGGTCTACATTACATTATTTAGTTAATGTAAATATGATAGGTGAATACGGTATTGATTAATTGCGTTACAGGTTAAACCTAATAAGAAACCTAATTAGATTTGGATATTGCTACTTTGAATCCATTTTCCTAATGGTAATATTAATTGCCTTATGTTTAATATTTATAGCAAAAAGGATAACATTCCTTCCACTTTATCAACCCATTAGATTTAACTTATTTGTAAATGTCAAAAGGCATCAATGCTATTGTTATTAATTAAAAATAAGGTAGCAATTTATTTATAGTAATTTTTCTTTTAAGATTTTTTTACAATTAATGGTTTGGAATCTAAGCACCAATAATAATTAATAATAAACTATTACAAGATTTAATTTCTATTCAGTTTTTAGAATAGAATTCATATTTTTTTAGCAAACTTGTTTTAATGCTAAAGAAGGAAAATTTATTTGATGGTCATTTAAATATTATAGTTACTACACTAATAATAATATAGTTGTAAATATGGTACAAAATAATGGCATATTAAAAACCACGTGAACCAAAAGATTCCATTGAAAAATGAAACAACCTTTTGAAACATGTATTTTCTTTATAATCATGGATCCTTTAAGCGTAGAGTAAAGAGGCATCACACAAGGCCGCAATATTAGTCAGGGCTGCAACAAACTCAGACCTCTGTCCGTAGTAGCAGGCGTCTTCACTTATGAACCGATGTCTAGCTTAACACCAGCATATATAACGTACTAAATATATAAAAATTAAACAATAGTAACTAAGAATATTGAGTTTATGGCAACTTTCAAGACACAAAATATATTTAAGACTTGAATATGATTAATATCTAATTAATTAAAATAAAACTGGGAGTAGGGATACAAACTTTACATAATCTAAAGTAATGGTGTTAGGTACCTTACATGACATAAAACAAATCAAGCACTCGATCATTTTGAGATCATAATTTACATACACATTAATACACTCGTCATCAAGAACTCGTACAATTTTAATAATAAATAAAAAAATCCTTTTTGCAATTACCAAAAAGTTAATTAATTGTTCAAAGGATAATAGTTTTATATATAGTTTTATTTGATGACCAATGTAGTAATGTATCCTCCATTTCCTATATTAAATCTACTGACAAGTCTTTAAGATATTTAAAACTTACTTTTTAAGGGCAGTGCATATTTGTGCAAATAATGTTAATAATAGAAATAATCAGACAATCATTCGGACAAAAAACAGGAGTCCGACACAAAAAAACAATAAATGCACTAAAATTCGAAATAACATAAAAATTTGAAACGAAGTCTTTAATTTATAATATATTTTCTAAAAAGCGGCTACTTAAAGCAAATATTAATCTAGTGATATAATAAAACTATAGCTGTAATTTCTTTTAATATTTGGCTTATATTCTCAACTGTGTAAACAAAAATATCTTTTTAAATGTAATATGCCGAGTAGTATAACTATTAGGAATTGAGCTTGAGTATTGTTTGCGCTGCTTGGAGACCGCAAAGTTGATCCTGGTGCTGGTAAAGCACGGAAAGGCGCTCGTCTTCCCGCACGTTCACTTGGGCAGTTCATCCAAAACTGCGCTGAGGGATGTTGCTTCTCATGTTCTACTCGCATCTTCAAATCGTTAAACTTCCAAAAACCTTTGCCTTTGAAGAAGTAAGTTTTACCTGCAAATAATAAAATTACGAATATAATTAGGTAAATGTTTCTTTAAGATTCTTTTCTAAAAAGCTCTTTAATTTAAATAAAATATTTACCATCTTTCCATTGGAAAACACTATCGATATCGTATCCTACTCCATTCCACATAGACATGTCTCTAGGATAGTCCAATTCTACAACTCCTTCGTCTTCATCAAATCTATAAACAAATTAAATTATAAATTGTAGAGATAAATACTACTTAGTTAAAAAGTATTATACAAAACTAATTCACTTACTTCCAATACATGGTTCCACTGTAGAAATATGTTTTTCCATTATGTCCCCAAATCATAGCCGCGTCGATTTTTTCCAAGGTTGCGGGTAAACCGAGGTCGGTTAACCTTTTCGGGTAACCTTGGACTAAAGTTTGTGAATCAAATAAGTAAAGCTCCCTTCCTACAAATAAATGATAATATAATTATACTACCGTTCACCTAATTTTGACTTATTTTTATCTTAAACAAAAAACTTACCTATAAAGAATGCTATTTTTCTATCGGGCCTCTCATAAACCGCATCAACATGAGTTAAGTCTGCTGGTAACATCGACCACATTCTAGTTATTTCAATCGGATAACCATCAACGCGCCCACGCGAACTTATCCTCCAATGATACTGCAAAGAAAAAGCATTGTTGTAGATAATAGAAGCAACAATTAAACATAGGAAGTAGAATAAATTAAATATTTACCCTATCTTTAAAAATGAACAACTCCCCGCGAATAAGTGAGACCGCGTCGTAGGAAGTATCGCAAGTGTCCGGTTTATCAGATGGTGGCTTCGCCGTAGTCCTTACTGGAGTATGAGGCTTCACTTTTGGATAATCCTTTTTAGGATATTCTTTTCTTGGCTCTGTTGGATAATTAGGACGAGGGTGTTGAGGATATTGTGGCCTAGGGTTTGGATATCTGGGTCTGTAGGTAGGTATTTGAGTTGTCGTCTCTGGTGTAGGTCTAGGGTAATTATGACTTGGTCTTCGCGGATATTCTTCAGTCGTGTTGTGATGTCTTCTTGGATAATTAGGATAATAACTTGGTCTTTCGGGTCGTTCAGGAGGATTTGGATCTCTTTCGGGATAGTTGTAAACCGGATGTTTTACTGGTGGTCTTGATTCGGGTGTTCTATGATTTGGGTGTCTATCTGGATAATGATTGTGATGATTATGATGATGATGGTATGGTCTTCTTGTAGTTGTCGTCGTGGTTGTGCTAGTCGTTGTTGTAGGTGGAGGAGTTTCTACTGGTCGATAGTGTGGTATTTGAGCCCATGATCTGCGTTCTTTGGGACCTACAATTAATAAGAAACTTGTAGGAAAAATAAAGTTTGAGAATAGTTGTATATAGTAGACAGTTGCTTTTGCTTACCATACATTTGTTGAATGCCATTTCTGTCGTCTTCTGGCAAAACGAAATTAGGTTGTATGCCTTGATACCATGGGTACATAAGAGCTCCTTTCACGGAACTGTGACTGAGTCCGAGTGAGTGGCCGAACTCGTGTGCTGCCACTGCAAATAGTGACGTGCCTGGAAATAAAGGATTATATCAATCCAGTCTAAAATATTAGAGCAGTTCTTACTAATATTTAGCGTAAATATTAGTTATCTAATCATAATTTCTATCCCAAATAAACTTGTACGTAGATTGAATAGTATGACTTTGAATTACCTAATAATTTCTTAGATTTTACGCGAACATTGATTAATGAATTAAACAAAATTTATGCTGCTTACTATTGCGTTTATTTTGGTTTATAATTCCGACCTTTCGAGAGTTTTGCAGTCTCTCCGTGACCACTATGGCTGCAAAGCTCTCGAAACGTCGGAATAATAAAATAAAATTGTAAAATCAAAACCAAATAAACGCGATAGTAAGTCGCATAAAATTAGTTTATTTCATTTTAAATTACTTATCTATAGATATAAATATTTAGGAAATTTATGACATGAAATGATATTGGGAATTAATTAGTATTCACCATCTTCGTCGTCATTGTTGGGATGCAGCAGCCAAAGCTCTTCATCGTCGAAATGAGCGTCACCACCGCGACCGGAACCAGGGAAAAATGCGTGTGCAAGAATGGTGCCGCGGCCATCGAACGGATAGGCATCATCGTGGAAACGTCTGCAATTTTAAATATATGTCTTATATTTAAGTATTTATTAGTGAGTAGTATAAAAATAAGAGTGTTTGGACTGTTGTTATTTTTGCATCTATATGTTTTTATTGTGGCTACATATGACGACACCCCGCCTGATATTGAACTAAATTGCGGTCCATAAACGATAATAAGTCACTTTTCGGTCTGAAAATGGTGATACTATCCCGGATCGGCAACTAAGCATATGACCACCAACTGTTTGCTGACCACTCTAAAACAACCAGATCCAGATCAAATATCTGCCTTTTTAATAATAACAAATCATCAACATCATCATCAGCCAGAAGGCGTCCACTGCTGAACATAGGCCTCCCCCTCTGAACGCCATTTCAAACGACAAGATGTCAGTTGCATCCACTGGTTATTCGTGACTTTCACTATGTCGTTAGTCAGTCCTACCTACGCTTCGTCTACCGGTTCGTTGTCTCCACTCTAGAACCGTTCTTCCCCATTGGTTGACGGCTTTTCGAGCGATGTGTTTCATAGCAATATTAACAAATATTCCTTCGACCGGGAATCAAACCTGAGACTTTACGCGTAGCAAACTGATGAGTTACAAAATGTCGCCAAAGTGAGTCATATGCCAATCAAAGGTGTTTTTCTAATTTTTTTTGCACTACATCATTTAAATTACATTTACCTGTTTATAGTTTTATCAGTTTTATCAACTGCTACAAGTATATGAAATTATTTATTTATTTTATATGTGTAAGAGTTAGTGAAATGTTGTCAAATATATTGGTTGGGTGGTGGAGCAATCAAAGTTTGCTCCCATGGGCTCGTGCGCCTCTAAGTCATCTAATACATTTTACTCAAAACAAACGTGTCTCATGCATACCTACTCGTATATTAAGTGAAAATAAATATGGAGATATTAAAGTTAGTAGTGGAAATGACACGCGTGGCGCATTGGCTACCTGATCAGTCATCGTAGTTTTTGTTTAAATAGTTTTTATTGTGACTCGGCATATGATAGTACACCGTCTGATGTTAAGCTGCATGATGCGGGCTATGATAGAAGGCAACTGTTACTGTAATAACTACAAGTAGCAGGAACCAGCAACTTTCAAGTTGATACCGAAACGCAATTTATTCACTTTAGGGACTGCACATTCGAAAAGTGCACACCTTGGTAAAATTACAAAATGACCACCAACTGCCTATCACTCTTAAATTATAAAAATTAACGCAGTTATTATTTTTCACTTTTTTATCTTAAGTTACCGTCCGCGAAATGCAAGCAATGCAAGCTCAGCTTTGGCCTCGCGGACTGTACTAAAAGTGCTTGTACTCGTATAATAGATACAGGACGAGCAAAATACATAATATTAAAGATAAATTAGTACCGGTAGGTGGTTTTAAGGATTATAGATTTCCGTAACCATTTCCCTATCACTACACACCGTGGTTTTTATCCGGGGGCTCTAGATTTGCGTAACCATTTTCCTATCACTAAACGCCGGTTTAAATGTAAAAGTAAATCTAATAAATAAAAATTGAATTATACCTAAAGTAATTATATCTATGTGATACATAACAGCGCTTTGTACACGACAGCGAAAACATGTCTACGTCAGGTAAATGTAATTTAATTAGGTAACGCTGGACTAAAATGTTAATATCCTCCCTGCTACAGTCTAATGGAGGAAGCGTTACCACGATTAACGAATATTTGACTCGATGTCTCCCCCATTATTAATGCAAATAATAATTACATTAAAATGTCTCAGTTAGGATTTCATTTATTAAATTCTTTAGAACGCGATTTGAAAACCCGCTGAGCAATATACGATCCTCGTAGCAATAAATAAATATAATTAATTACTTTTTTATATACATTTCTATACTGAAATCTTTGGGCGGAATAGTGACAGAGACTGAAGCAACCATAAGTTCAGGGCCGTCTTAAGGATATTCTGCGCCGGGGTGCGAAAGTCAAGGCTCCGCTCGCCTGGTCTCAGTGTAGTAGGTACCTATCGAAATTTGTGGCGGTCGGCATGCGCCTCCTAGGACTCTGCGCCCGGGTGCACCGCACCCCTTGAACCCCCGGGTAAAGACGGCCCTGCATAAGTTAAATCGTTTTTTTCGGTCGTCGCTTCGGCAGTCTTGGCCTTCCTTTTGTTTACCATTAAGCAAGTTGGTTGATAGATCGATATCGATAAAAAAAGGAAAATTAGACGAACAAAGTACACAAAGATTTTTGAAGCGGGGCTCTCGGTTTGCGGTTGCTCTCGGTAAATACATGATTATACGTAAAGCGAATCAGTCGCGTTTCGGGAACAGTTTAAAAGTTGCTGGTTTTAACTAGGCCAGCGTATCTATACGACTACTACTTAACTGTACTAGCAGTCGCCTCAATTCATGGATTTTATTTGTTATAAACTATCCCTAATTTAATAAATATCTATAAAATTACTTTTTTATAGTTCGAAAGCCGTTTTATCTATTTCTTTGTGTTGGCGGTATTAAAATTATTGCATTTATAGTTTGCTAGTATGAAAACGTAGTTAAGTTCTACGATGTTCCTTTATGGCTTAGGTTATATTACATTTTATGGGGTAATAAATCTTAGAGACGCATACAGTAAGTAGCTAGATGCGTTTTCGTGTCGACATGCAGTCGCTCCAAGACGATATTATTTGGTCGTAAGTTGATAAATTAAATTTATTGCTTTATACTTCTATAGTTTCTACTACTCTTATGAATGTAAATTCATTTTGTAATTAAATAAATCTAGTAATAGGAAAAACACAAGGCTCAGTACAAGTTTTAAAGAAAGTTGAGTTGAAAAAGAAAATTTTATGCAGCGAAGTTCTCTTGGTGCAAGTTTCGCAACGTTTGGAAGCAATATGGCGAGGCAATATGGTCGCTGTCGGTTTTTGTCACCGATACTTTCTCATATCGTCCACTCTGAGCGCCTGTCGCGAACTAATAAGCGAAACTTCTCCCTTCGTTCATCGGATATGCGGATCTTGTCCCAACAAAAAACTCTACTTCATTTATCTTGTATAAGATGGACTACAAAAGAAACTACTACACGCATTACTTGTGCATTTTTCGTATAATTTAATAATAAGTACGCAGATATTACACTGCACAAAATAATAGATACGGTTTTTTATCGATACGCGACTACGATTACCTCGACTTGTCTGATGGTACGCAAGGAGGAAGTATAAAAGCGCCGACAACTCACAAGTTTAGGATTGCCTCCGTCGCCGTCGCCATATTGGCCAGAGATTTTTTAATTTTGTTATTGTGACTCGACATATGACAGCACCCCGCTTGATGTTAGGCCGAAGTGTGGTCCATGAATGAATGTCACTGCTACTACAATCCAATAACTGTGAGTAGCAATGACATCCACTATGCCAGCCTAGATGGAACCGACAACTTACAAGCTGATTCCGAAACGTGACCAAATCTCTTCACGCTCTGTATACTTGTGATTATTACGGTTCGCTTGAAGGATTCAAGGTTTATTGGATGGAAAGAACACACATGACGTCAGCATCACCTCTTACAAGTATTGAGACAGTTCGGCATCACGATAAATCCAGGACATCGGGAAGATATTTCGTGTGCTTACAGAACTCTTAAGGTGCGAACAGAACTCCGCGTCTTGTTACTATTACAGTATTTTGAATAGTAACAGGCGATGCTACGGTGCAAGGAATATCTGCACCTTGTTTTAGGATGCCAAGGGAGGTTGTGTAAATGGTCCAGTCGATGGGGTATCTGTGATTTAAGCCGCAGCGAAGGGACATCTCTAGGATGTCTAGTCTGTCCAAGGCACCGAGAGAGGTGTACACGAAGAGTAGGGATATTAAAGTAATGCACATAATATGACAAAATAAGATACTGTGGAGGTCGCTGAAGGGGTCGATGAAACTTATGTACAGTGGTTGACTAACTAATGGCTGTCGTGACAATTAATTACCAATTTAAAAAAAATATATAGAAAGGATGAAACTTACTTTGCGAAAGAGACGAGTATGTCCGCTTCTTCAGAGTTGACTTCAGTGAAAGTAAGTCTAGAAGCTTGTTGCCATACATCCAAAGCCTTTGCCAATTCTCGTCTCGTTCCACCAATGTCCAGAGTCGAGGGTCTTCTGAACGATGATAAACTGTAACAATGGAAAACTAATTAGGTACAGAATATTTTAAAACATTGTTGCATTTTTATTATTATTCAAAATTAATAAAACGTGTTTAATTGTTGCAAAGTGTTTATTATAAAGAACAATTGTTTTAATTAGAAGTTCCCTTTCCTTTCGTTAAGTAAATTGTTGAAGTAGAAAAGGTTTTCATTAGGTAAATGAGAACGATTCCTGAAATCTCATCTCAGATTTCGTTTTAAGTCAAACTTAACCGAGAAGATTTGGCTAATATTGTGTCCACCCCCGAAACAAATTAGAATTTATTTACAGAGCGGTTAGAGAGCTTCGCTGGCGACATTCTGTCGTCAGAGGGCCCCGCTTTTTGTTGGTTGGGAAGCAATTAAAACAGTTGTTTATTGACAAAGCGTCACGTTACATTATTAAATGAGCTCGGGCATCAAGTTGGGGTGAATTCATTTAGCGGATTTGTTTTGGCCATTTCTCCTAATTACTCGGTGATAAATTAGAAAGCCGCGCGTGTCACATATTAATACAAGTATTAGAGTGACGCCGTATTGACGACACGTGCGGCGTACGCGAAAGGTCTGGGTTCGAATCCCAATCGGGTTCTCCGAGTCAGGTTATTCAAGAGTGACAGGAAGAAAGTTTGTGTTTATTTGCCTAGTCTGCCGATCCAGGGTTGTGGTATCACTTTCAAGTGTATAGACCGTGAAGTTCTTTAGTCACGTTTCGGGATACGCTTGAAAATTGCTGGTTTCAATCAGTCTGGCGATGGAATCGACTGCTACTTACTGTTTTTTAACTGTAGTAGCAGTCGCGTCTATTTATAAATTCAGTCCACATATCGAGCTACAATAACAATAATAAAAATGTTTAACTATATTTATTAAAATTTGAGTGCATTATTCGCTATGAGACAAGTTAGATGGGCCATATGATACAGAGCATGATTTAGTTGTGCGATTGACAGGTGCCCATCGTAAGCAGGGTCCAGTGTTAATGCTAATCGCGTTGATTGTTTCCATAACAATGTCATGCATTGTGCGTTGGCCTTTATGAATATAAACTGATTGGGCTTGCATGGTATTATCGAATACAGCCGATAGGGATACTATGCAGATATTGACATGCCATAGTCCCATTAGTGCTGAGAGATTAATGTTTTGACAATGCGCCTTTTGCCCAATTCAAGCGGATTACATAGCGGTTAATTATACAGATACCAACGGACTTCCGATAGATCTTTTTTATATTTATTTATAAGGGAGAAAGAGATTTAGAGCAACTCTGGGCTTTTAACGTTAAAACTGGTCAAGATATATCCATTATTTATAACGACACATTTTTTAGACATTTCTGTACTAAGCTACTAATCTATCAATCCATCAATCAATCAATCAAAATGTAACGCCTTTTCCCACAGGGATAAGCAGAGACAATGGAGAGCCACTTGCATAATACCATAAATAAGTATCGTGTATATTGGTACCTGCAAGTGGTTTTGAATGTAGTTTAGGGATGGCCTCTTGGTATTCCTAAACTTCATACTACAGTGTCATAGCGTAGAAGTCCGCCGCCGGAAAAAAAAATTGCCGCCCCCTTATTTATGAATTTCAATCATAGGTACAACAAAAATTTGAATTTCAGGTTCAAGTTTAAACGATTTATTTTAGATTTTTTAAATTTTGCCGCCCCCTAAATGTGCCGGCCGGGCGGAACGCCCCCTCCGCCCCCGCCACATTACGCCACTGATACTACATCACGGTCGCCTTCTTCAAAACTGATCAAAAAATTAAAGGAAAGAAGTTTATCAGAACAGTAAATAAATCTAAAATAAAAAAAATACACATGTTCATAAAATCGACAAGTCCTAATCACGTGAATGGATTTACGTCTCTGGCAATTTTGTGTGTAACATAACTAGGTCGTTATACAGACAAACATACAAGGGACGCAAATGGGCAAATCAGCTAGTTGCACACGTGACGCGAGTTAGCGTGGGATTTGAGTGCTGAAAGCGGACAATACAACTAAATGTATCTGCCCATTCCGCCCTCCATCCAATTAGTGTGACATTTGAAGCAATTTTGTACTACTGAAAATAAACACCTGCGTGTATTTTAACATTATCCTTTCTCGTTTCTTCCTCATCTTTTTACTACTGTGATACTCTCTTAGGGCGGGATAAGCATTCGCATCGGCAGTCGAACTAACATGTTCGGTGTGTCGTTTCTTTGTAGAACAATCCACAAGTAGAATGCTTTATCAGTTTACGTGTTAACTCTATCCTATGCCTAGGATTCTTCAAGATAAAACATGAAAAAGAACCTTTTAAAGAGTGGTAGGCAGTGGTACGCAGTCTGCCGTATACAGACCGTGAAGTTATTTAGTCGCTTGTTCCAACTACTGGCATAGTGGACGTGACTGCTACTTACAGTTATTTAATTGTAGTCGCAATGACATCCATTCATGGATCACACTCCAGCTTAACATCAAGCGGGGTGCTGTCATATGTCAAGTCATAATAAAAAAACGGCGACTGTGGCAATCGTATACTGAATCGGTTTTTACAGTCGTCGGTGTTCTTGGACTTCTTCTTGCTAATCATGAGGCAAGTCTATGTCAGATGCCGAGTCTTTGTAAAAAGATATCCAAATATGATTATTTGTTAAAACAATAATAATCAATCAATCAATCAAATTGTCACGCGTTTTTCCCACAGGGACAGGCAGAGACAATGGAGCGCTACTTACCACGATCCTTACACAACTCCCTTGCTTCCTTCACATCCACAATTCTCTTCATACAGGCTCAATAAAGTGGTTGTAATATAATCTTGAATAGTTATTTGTGACAAATTATAGAATGGGAGCTATTTATCGGCTATAAACTAGGAAGATGGTCATTCCATACATCAAAATGTCGAATGAAATTACAACGGTTTTCAGTTTATTGCGAGAAATAATAAAACATGCGAATCAAGGATCGGACATGGCGTCTACATCTTCGTAACGAAACGGACATAATCTTGTTACGATGTCGTAATAAAGAGATTTGTAAGCATGCGATTTATGGACTGTGTCCAAAGCGCTTAAATTTAATTCTCTGAAATAATCTGTCATTGAGTCGTTAAAATAATACAACTCTGTTATTACAACGTGACATTTAGAAAAAAAACACAAATGAAGATACGCGATACACGAATTATACAGCTATGGAATTCTCCAATCTCCAGCGTTCGTGATGACGGAGACTACCGAGGGGTTTTAACCGGTACGAGTCCGGCATAATCCTGGTTACTACCCCGAGAAGCCAGGAGTATCCATAAGGATTTCCCCACGAAAAAAAAGGTGGTTATTAAGTTTAGTAAGTTATGTACTGAATTAAACAAATTTTATGCGGCTTACTATCGCGTTTATTTTGGTTTTGATTTTACATTTTTTTATTATTCCGACGTTTCGAGAGCTTTGCAGCCATCGTGGTCACGGAGAGACTGACCACGATGGCTGCAAAGCTCTCGAAACGTCGGAAGAATAAAAAATTGTAAAATCAAAACCAAAATAAACGCGATAGTAAGCCGCATAAAATTTGTTTAATTCATTAATCAATGTTCGCGCAAAATCTAAGAAAATACTAAGTTATGTACTGTTGTGAGGCGTGGACCCTTCAAAGAGTCACAAGGACTTTGGACTGATGGATGCTTTATTTTTGATGCTTGGATGCTGGATGGCTTATTGTAGAGAAGCGTTATGTAAGTAATTGATATTAATACGCAGGACGCAGAAAGAAATCCTGGTTAAGAAACATCTGTGAGCAGCAGCTCCGCCTCGAGGAACAGCTGTTCCGCGTTCCTTATACTCAGTGAAGAACACTAGAAGAAGAAGAAGTAGTAGTGGTGTCACATTAATACATAGAGAATAATAATATAATAAAACAATATTCTTTGTGAGACTAATTCATTTTATCCAAATAGACAATTCTGTTTAGGATGTGAAAGAAAAGGGAAATATCCATTTTGTTATACTTGTCCAACAGGGAAATTAGCATAAAAATAATAAAATGTCAGATGAATACGGTCCCCTGCAGTGTGATGTGCCAGGCGGGCCCTGTCGCCGAGGTGCCTTGTCAAACCAATTGTTGGGTACGTCATCAGCCATAAATGTTCAGTTTTATTTATAACTTTGAAAAATGTTATATACAGGACTACCTGATCCCAATCGTACAACATTTCAGAAACTGAATATTACAAATTTTAATAATTTTAAACAATTAATGTGTTATTAATGTGCTTAAATAATGTGCCGCCACTTGCCACGATCCTGACACAACTCTTGCTTCTCTCACATCCACATTTTTTTTCGTCTAATCTCCACGAATATGGGGCTAGGCAACCAAGCTTTCTTGAGCTTAACACATCAGATTTGAAAATTTCATTCGTCAATCTACTTTCACTCATCCTTTTCATGTGTCCAAACCATCAAAGCATTCCTCTGTCAATTCTTCCCCCTACATGTTTTTTCAAACCACATCTATCGAGCACTATTCCCATTCCTCATTCTATCCGCTATCGTCAGTTTACATACACTCCTTAATGACTGCATTTTTACAGCGTTAATTTTAATATATTTAGTAAAGAAAATTATTACTAAAATAACGCTGTTTAATAAAATTAATATCATGTTAGTCAGCATCGAGAAAGTGACAATTTTTAAGAGAACGCATATGGAATACTGATAATAATTATAATAATAATAAATTTTAATAACACCTGGGACCCCATAATACACAAACTCAATACACAAACTCAAGTCCCAAGTCCAGCACCGTCACTTATTTTAGCAAAAAATTGAAATAAACCGGGAACAGAAAAGCAAAATCAAAACATCAAACGGGGTAGTTTTAGAAACAATAACATCATCAACCAAAAGGACTACCAACACCTTAGTGTCTCCGTAACCACGATGGCTCTCGAAACGTTGGAATAATAAAAAAAATGTAAAATCAAAATAAACGCGATAGTAAGCCGCATAAAATTTGTTTAATTCATACTATCAATCAATCGTTTTAAGTAGTATTGTTTCCCGTCCATCTGATTGACCGCTATATAATATAATAGTCTCCAATAATGCAGTCTTCAGAATGTGAGCTTCTCCCTCTGCCTCTCCCCCACCCTTCACCTTCGGGAACTTTCACGCCGTATACGGTAGATAAGCGACGTGGCAATAGGCATTGATGTTCACAAGGGAATTCAATAGCGGCCTACTCTTCAATGCTTTGATGTTTAAAAGGATTTAAAGCGTTCCTTGAATGAAAGGCAATTCCAATTTTACATTTATCTCGATATTTACTTTCAGAATAGACGTAAAATATTTTTATCTTCGAAAAGTGCAGTATGAACATTTTTTGCAGGGGGACGATTGAAAAAAAGAGGTTCATTTTACGGTTAACTATGCTAGTTAAAAATATCGATAACACGCGCCGAACCGTACTAAATAAAAATGTTCTTGGTGCACTTTAAATCATATCTGAAATATAGAATAATTTAAATATTTCATCTTAATCTAAATACCGTGTAGTATTTAAAACTGAATTTAAAATACTATACGGTACCCGTACCCTATTAGATACGTATATTACGTACCGAATAAAATATCAATAGCTATTCAAATTGCCGATATTTTTTACTGTGACTCGACATCTGTTTATTAGTTTTATTGAACGCGTCTCATGTGTCAATCGAATCCTTAGCTACTCTAATTGACCTTTACCGGTCTTCTCATCGACAATAATAGCTTCTTTGAACGGTCCATGTTCAGGGACTAAGCACTCACGTGCTGTATTGTACAATCGGCGGCCTTTGATGTTAGCTGGGATTTGAAAGGCTTTCACGGCGGTGACGTTTCCCTTTACGTCAAACCTATTGTTAGTTTCAAAGTTTGATGTTTGTTTCATGTTTTACGGCTCATTGCAAATATATCAGACAAGAGAACATTGTGTCAACTTAATTCTGGGAACAGTGATATGATCTAGTTATCGTACGTACATAATGCTTTTACGTTTGGTCGCTCGAGGAATTAATGAATCTGGGCGGCAACCGGAGCCAACGCTGGAGGCTAGAATTAAGTAGACTCGAACATTGTTATAGCAATAATGGCGCAACCAACGTTCCATTCTGTTCTACAATTTTCCACGTGAAATGTGCTGCAAAATTGAAGCATTTTTTCGAAAGAATGATTGCAATATTCATTTGAATAGTTACCGGTGAAACGATCGCAATCATATCCGAAATGGTTTAATTTAAATGAAAAATATTAGGTTTAGGCATTTTTATTTCTCAGTAATAAAAACTGGATGGAAAATAAAATTGAACCTGGTGTATGTCGCATAATTTTTTTTATTTTTTTATTGTGACTCGACATATGACAGCACCCCGCTTGATGTTAAGCCGAGGTGTGGTCCATGAATGACTGTCACTGCTACTATAATTCAATAACTGTGAGTAGCAATCACATCCACTATGCCGGCCTAGATGGAACCGGAAACTTACAAGCTGATCCCGAAACGTGACTAAATCACTTCACGGTCTGTATACTTGTAAGTGGTGGTACTACCCCGGATCGGCAGACTGGGTACCACTGCCTACCACTCTTTAACATGTGTTATTGTTAAGTTATTGAATAAGTTTAATTCCAATTAAAACAATAAATGTTTAATGATAACACTAAAGATTAGACAAAGTTCTTAATATGGCTGTGATATGAGCGAAATATTTAAGTTCCACTTTAAGCCACGTAAAACTTTTATACGAGTTAGCCAGCTCGCCAGTAAAAGAGAAATAATTGGAAACTCTAGAAGAGCGCTTCAGTGGAGAATTACTCCGACGATACCCTAGTATGATGAAGGTAACGACTAGTACTTACAACTAATAATAAACTTTATTTATCTTCATAAAAACAATTGAATAACCTTTTAAACTTTTTTTAAATATAATTCGGTATTACTATTAGAGTATTTATAATCAGAATTTAGTTTTCCAATATAGAGGAGTCTTCAGTAAGGAATTTAAAGGCTAAATGCCTAGATGTCTAGATACGGGCGTTATATGAATATTCTCGCACAAGCGACGTCGAGGTCTAAAGCCTTTCATACACAGAGATTAAGTGGCTGCTCGAATACATTAATGTAAGTTCTTGTATACTCGTATTCCATCTTACGATGGATACTTATTTCACATAAGTCTTACTATTTAGACGTGTACCTAACTTTAGTGTTCTTTCAATAAAGTGCACTCAAGTTTACTTTAAGAAGAGGAATGTTTTTATATACTCTCTGCCAATTTAAAGAATGCTTATAAAAATAAATGGTGCACGGATGTTGAATTTCCTTCCGAATAACCTCCATCAGCTAAGTCAACTATGAATGTTTGACGTTTCAACCTTATTCTATCGGCACCTACGAAACTATCTATAAGGTATTTTTATACTGCGTTCTAAAAGTGTTTGCTGAGAATGTTTAAAGTACCAATTGGATATTTTAAAGTTACTATCTAATTTGAGTTTAAACTTTAACAAATTGCTTTTTAGTCGTATGCGTTAAATTGATAAAAGTTATTTCCTTCATACATTATTTTTAAAATAATTTGTAAAGGACTCTATAATTAAACTAAAATGTTATATAGTGCATTATTTTCGTTTTAAAGCACCTAAACTTTTCATACCAATATAGACATCAAAAATAAAGTCATTATAAAAATATAAAAGGCGACCGTGGTGTAGGGGTAGTGCAATGGTCACGTAAACCGAGAGCACGGTTTCAAAAACTACTCGTCGGTACCAACGTATCTTTGATATAATTATGTGCTGTTTCTACAATACAAGCACTTTTGTATATACAAATGTAATAGAACAAAAACAGTATCTAATGTTAATCACTATAGATGAAAATTCAAATATATACGTATATGAAGCGATTGCGGTCGATACGGAAATAGCAAACGGATTAGTCAGAGGTCGCAGCGCCTCCTGAGAGAGATATTTCCGGCGGAAGAGCACGAAATTACTTCCCTTGGCACGTCTCCGTCATAGTTGAACTTACAGTGAAACTCGAGCTGCAACAATGTCCAAACTACGCGATTCGATTTAAGAAGATCGCCTTTGCTTTGCCTGCATTTCTCCAAAATTCCCACGGTTCATTAAGAATGTAGGGAACGGTCGGTGTTCATTAGAATCTGTCGAGTGAGCGCGACTGGACCCCGGGTGTAAATAAGTGATTAACACAGTCGGAATTGTTTTCAGTTGCAGCGCTCCGGAGAGGGGTCACTTTTAGCTGGCACGCTGCAACTAGTTAAGCGAACTTCTGATTTATTAAATACCTCACTTTAGCCGTGGAACACTTTGTATCATCCTTTAAAGGCTGAATGTTATTTTTTACCTGCCTTTCAAATTGCTTGTTTTATTCTATTATTGTTCACACACACACACACACACACACATATAAATAGATATAATAATTTCACATACACTATGCCGGCCTAGTTAGAATCGGCAACTTACAAGCTGACCCCGTAACGCGACGAAACCTCCCAGACCCCTAAACAAATATCTGCCCCTTTTTTTATTAACAAATAATTGCAATATTTAATATAATTATTAAAAGCTATGACAAAATATTTGTTCCGACCGAGAATAGAACCCGGGACTTTACGCGTAACAAACTGGTGTGGTAACCAATCGCCCACGCCTGTCGTCAAATATTGTATTATTGTATTATATTGTAGTATGTTGGATTTTACAGGAGTGTTTCAGGTAATCTTAATACGATTAAGTTAACGTATATGCTGCCTTTAAATGTCTAAGTATGAACAATATGAAAGGGGTTTGATTTTGATTCCCCCTAATGCCAGCATACATTTACTTTATTTAAGCTGAATTTTATTGCTTTCACTATGAAAGAGAAATATCGTAATCCTAGGTAATCTGAGATGAATATTTATTTAGCTGTTTTTCAATGACTCCGTAGACGCTTTAGAAGATTAATGGATTTAATGAATAAATGTTTACTTCAATCCACAAAGTTTATTATTTAAAAGACCCATTTTTATGTTGTATAATAAAAGCGGTAAACTTTAGTAACAAGTTTGTTGTGCAAATTATTTTTTCGTTCCCGTAACTTACTTAGAAAAGTTCTCGGCTGAACTTAATACGTCGTGCACAATAAAGAAACTTTTGTAACGTCTTCAGATTCAATCAAATATTTACTATTGTGCGCCGGAAGCCCGATCTTTACCTGGCTGAGGTTATCTTATTACCTATTCAATTGTAACTTTAGAAATTTCTCAGTGGAGGAATTTAATGTATTTTTTTAATTATAGACTTGTATGAAGAGAGCTGTGGATGTGACGGAAGCGAGGGAGTTGTGTCAGGATCGTGGCAAGTGGCGCTCCCTTGTCTCTGCCTATTCCTGTGGTTAAAAAGCGTGACAATTTGATTGATTGATTGGACTACGAAAAATTAAAATACTATATTATTATTTGTACGAGAACCTTAATGTTCCGATGAGCTCATCTTTTTACTGCCGTCTTTTATACCCGTCCTGCACAGATAGAGGGAAGCATCTGAATTCTGTCGACCGATTCGAGAGTCGACCTATACGGTACGGCGCGGCGCGTCGTTTCTTAGTCGACTTTTGGATCGACCCTTTGCAAGGCAAGAATAATGTCAGCCTATGTAAAATCGTACTCCATTATATAATACTAACATATATTTATTTAAAAATGATGTTATATTTTTATCAAGATAATGGTCAATTTTTGGCATATTCCAAAACTTTATTATAAATGAAAAAATATTACGCACACGCACTGGCTGCGAATGGGAACTAAACCTGTCGTCTGTCGCTTAACGCGCGAGCATTCTACCAAGCTACACAGGCAGCGCTACGCTTAACGTAACTTGCGTTGTAATTCCTCTATCCTATCTTTTAATTCTTTCGACGCGTGATTTCTTATTCGATACAACTTTTATTACTAATTTATCAAGATAATAGTGGTGAATTTTCCTAAAACAATAATAAATCAGATAATTTACTACGTTATTAATTTTATTTACATTTCTATATTAATAAGTGATTGTATCATAAAAAATACATTGTTACCGACAATGTACCGGTTTTGAACCCGTGCTTCTGGTTTGCGTGATTATTGCACTACCACTATACCACGGTCTTTTTGTTTAGTTATTTATTCATAAGTTCATAATGTAATACATGTAAACTAGTTTATATGACGGCTTGTTTAGGCGCAAATAGTCCCGCACGTCCGGGCAAACATAGGCCTAAACTTGCAACACAAACAACTCTAAGCAAATTTATAACTTGCCGCATTGAAACAGTCTGTTGCTTACTTCTTATTCCTGTGTATCTACCATGCCTAAATAAATTATTGACCCGAATATCCTTCGAGATACAAAACTGATAAGGGAAAGTTCTCAATAAGTATTTTGTACGTATTAAGTAAATTATATTAGATAGGCAACGGTGCCCAGTCTGCTGAGGCTGGGTAATACTACAAATGTACAGACAGTAAAGTGATTTAGTTGCGTTTCAAAATCAGGTTATAAGTTGCCGGTTCTAACTAGTAGCATTCCTTTCGATTCATGGACCGCACTTTAGCTTAACATCAGGTTTATATTAAGCTACCAAACATGCTTGTATCACAGAAACAGGAAGACCAAAGTATATGACCAAAGATACATTGGCAAGTGGTTTTAAGACGGGGGCTCCCGGTGACAATTGCACTATCACTATACCGGTCACCTTTGCAAAACAAAACTGTTAACGGGGATGTCTTAATTATGATGAAACTTCTCAATTAGATTTTGGTTTGGTATTAAGTTTTTTTTATTGTATAGCAGCCTGATGTTAAACTGGATTGCGATACATGAACTGAGGCGACTGCTACTACAGGTATATAAATGCAAGTAGCAGTCGTAACCATCCAGGTCAGCCTAGTTGTAATAGTTAAATTTCAGGTAATCTTGAAACGCGATTAAGACAAGCTGATCCCGGAACCGCTACCTACCACTAGTAGGTACTACGCGGATCGGCAGACTGTACAAATGTTTATCTCCTACTACTCGTACTCCCAAAAAGTCAATGTGAAAAATAATTCACTTTCGTATTTAACATTTTGCAATTTCGAATTTCAGACAAGATATGAAATTCATTCAAGTTGCTATTGAGATCAAATTGATTTATCAAATATTTATCTGAATTATTTTTTCATGAGTAGGGCGGAATCCCGTCTGTTGTTCGTGCTGAAAAACATTTAAGTACTTTATCAGGTTTCAGTTTAGGAAATAACTTTTTTTTAAATATAGAACAATACATGATTCTGTTTTAAACCCAAAGTTTATAATAGGATAGGTACGCCTACAAGTTGAAAATATTTAATACCAAAACATAAAATTATGAAAATTTTATAAAAAAAAAATTTCAGTCGTCGGCGCGCGTTTGCTTGGCGTCAGGCAAGTCGAAGACAGATACCGCGTCCCAGTTTTTTTTTAATTAGTTTTTGCTGGAGTACAGTCCAAAAATGGAGAAACCTGCCACTACAGTTGATTAACGTTCTGTATACTGCCTACCAATTTTGACGACCATTTTTCCGGAGGAAATATTCGCTACTTTTTTATAACAAATATTTTTAATATTCAATATAATCATTAAATATTTAATTAAAAGATTTTAATTAAATTTAACCGAAAATTGAACCCGGGACTACACGTAAAGAGCTGGTGTGATAACCAATGCGTCATGCCTGTCGAAATGAGATCCTTCGTTATTATATAAAATAGTTTGTGTTATAAAAAAGTGTCATGACTTATTCGAAGCATAGTCTCCATAATTCAATAGACGTTTTTGGAAGAATGGAAATCATTACATATTCAACATTGGACAGTGACTGCAAACGTGAAAGCGATGAAAACTGAAAAATATACGTCCATTTGAAGTGATGAAGGTATATTATTTTGTTAGGTTAGGCATGTAGAATATTGTATTGTATTATTCTATTTTATTGCATATTTACTTCTTTTTGTATGAAATTAATAATAATAAAAAAGATTATTGTCGATGTGAGGGAAGCGAAGGAGTTGTGTCAGGATCGTGGCAAGTAAATCTCCATTGTCTCTGCTTATTCCTGTGGAAAAAAGGCCTGTCAAATTGATTGAAAAATATAACTGTATCAGATAAAGTGTTGGCCGCACACCTCCTGATGAGGTAACTGCTACTAGAGTTAAATAACGGCACTAAGCCTATAAATTGAAGCCTAGTTGAAACTGACAACTCCCAAGCTTATTCTAAATTGTGATTGAGACAATTAAAGAAGTATTTTTCGTATTTAATAAGATTTATATGTTAAATCTTTGGCCACCATAGTGACGGCATCTGAGGCTACCGTAAACTAAAACTGCATTTTCTATCAGGCAAGTCGAGGCCAGTTATCGTGTCGCAATAAAAAAAGAAACAATTTATAAATAAAGCTTATCAGTTTGTAAAATTTCGCGCAAGCTAAAGTGGAATAGTGAATTTTATTTTTCTTAGAACGTAATACAAGTAAAGTTCATGGAATACTCGAGTGGGGTGGAAGCGAGGGCATCGCGGACATGCACTCAGATGCACCGGGGTTCATGCCCCTAAGAATGCACTCTTTGTCTTCAACACATGAACCCTAACGAACTTCAAACATCCACTGAAATATATCTCTCAGATAGTACACCCCACTTAAATTATACAGCAGTAAAATGAAAATTCATATTTTACGAGTAAATAAAAATATTAAATATAATGCATAATTATAAATATGCATAATTTTGAGGCGACCGTGGTGTAGTGGCAGTGCAATTGTTACGCAAACCGAGAGCACGAGTTTGAAACCACCTACCGGTACTAATGTATCTTTGATATATGTACTTTGTCCTGTTTTTATGATACAAACACTTTAGTAGCATAGTATAGAAATGTAAAAAAAATGGGTTTTCGGACCAAACCAAAAACATTAGACTTGTATAAAGAGGATCGTGGATGTGACGGAAGCTAATAAGAATCGTAGCAGATGACGCATTCTCTCTGCATATAACTGTGGGAAAAAGTTGTGATAATTTGATTGATTGATTCGATATGTTATTTTATTGTGACCCTGTCCGATGTTAAGCTGGAGTGCAATGTGCAAGTAGCAGTCGAATTCACAATGCCGGCCTAGTTGGAACTGTCTTACAGGCTGATCCCGAAACACAACTAAGTCTCTTCACGGTCTGTATACTTATAAGTAGTGGTACTACCCCGGATTGGCAGTACCACTGCTTACCACTTTAGAGAACCAGACCCGGAGGATCTATTCGCCTCTCTTTTTTATAATTAACTAATATTTGCTATGAAATAATTCTTTGCTCCGGCCGGGAATTTAACTGGGGGCTTTACGCATGAATTAATCAATCAAATTGTCATGCCTTTTTCCCACAGGGATAGGCAGAGACAATTGAGAGTCACTTGCCACGATCCTGACACAACTCCCTCGCTTGAGGATGTCTCCGATCTGGTCAGCAAACACCATCCTCGTTTAACGCATCCATTCACAAATATTCATAAATAGTAACGTGTAAATAAGAAATAAAAATGTAGTCGTAGTAAACATCATTATAATTGTTGTTGATAGCCCGCATGCGATCGGTTGGCCGGTTGTATGTTTGTACCTTTATAATGTATACAGTTGCGTTATTGATGTACAAATGCCAGTGACCGTTGTAAGAGGTTACTGAACAAACTGGAGAACAGAGGTTGAAGCACTTTCAGAGGTCATTGTAGCACTCACGAGGTCGTAGTACGCCACGCTCGCTACCGTCTCCGTTTTATGTAATATGTCGTAACTGTTCAAAATTAAATAACTTTTCATCTCTTATTGCAACATTTATATTTTTAGCTATTGCCGAACAAAATTTGCAACGCTTTATTCCACTCCTTTACGATATTACAGGAACATTACAAAACTTTCTTACTACATTTCTGTTTACGACAACCATTGTATAGGTTATTTTAGACTCTTTATTATTAAATAAACAGCGTCTTAATTTTTTTAAACAAAGTTATTTAAATGAAGTCGTTCATTTGAAACGAGAACTCATTTGTGTTTACAAAAGTAATATTTTCTCTTCTGTATGTTTTGAAATGAAAGCTCCGTAATATTTGTTTTTCTAGCGGTCGTGGGCTACCGCTGAGATGAGACTACACAAAGCCTGGCCGTTTTCTCCACTCACCTGGAAAACAAAAAGAGCAAAGCATTAATTAAGAGCTACTGAAAACAAATTGATAGCGTCGGAAATAAAAAAGCGCTGTTGTGAATACATGCATTAATAATTGATCAATAATTAAATAATAGTTTTCATTAATTTAACAAGTTGTGATAAGAATGGGTGCTTCGGTCAGTAGATTAAAGTTTGAAACGGCATGTAATGTGTGAAACTGACAGAGCGTTGCCACCACTCCCAAAACGTCCATCTCATTAACACGTAGCGTGGACAATATTTAGTGCGAGGGTCGCGCGCGGTGAACCGCGAACTAGCATTTGGCAGCGGCCGCGCTCGTACACAGCCGGCTCTATAAACTAAACAACTCGTAAAAGTGTAAAAGTCGTAACGATAGCGGTTGTAGAGAGCTGCCTAATATGAGCGGCGGCTGGAGCGGCGCCAGCAGCGCTCATTATCAGATGGGACGTTTCGAGCGCAACCCTTTCGTTTTACGATTGGCCTCTAATTACACCCGCGCTTAAGGCAGTGCGCTTTTTCAGTTGTTCCTAACCGTTGATTGTGCAACGCAGCCGTGCCAAATCGACCACTTTGTAACCAGCCTAAATTTTTCAGATTCGGCAAAAACGTGGCGTTTACAAGTTGCATTTATGTATCTTATAGCTAAGGGAATATTGCACAGTGTCGTACGACATGAAAAAAAAGTATCGAATAAAACCGCGGTCGGTCGCAATAACAGCAGTCTCTGGTTTACGAGGCCTGGCTGATAAAGCCGCAAGCCCAGGGCGCGAGGGGAGCGCGGGTCGCCTTAACGATGTGTTGCCAATTTATGCTGTGCGATAAGCAGAGTTGTTTAGCCGCCGGCGACGAGTTACGAGCGTTAAATCTCGTGTCAGAAGGTTCGTTTCAGGATTATGGTCGAGCCTACGTTCAAAATGATGAAATCATAATATAGGATTAATTACATTGACAATTGTCCTCGAAGGTGTAAAGTTAAAACATTTAAAGCTCTTTTAACAGGCAAATAAAATAAAAATCTCTATTTTAAACTAATATATATTCAAAATAGGGGAAGTTATGAACGGGTGTGTCTTTTGTTAACGCCGAAATGCTATAAGACGTGAGGAGAATCTGAACGTGGTGTAGTAATACCCTGGCACGGCTCGTAATCTAGCCATATTGACGGAGAGACACGACATGCATCGTGTCGTTTCACAAGCAATTCATTAATTTTCGGATAACGACACTTGTTTTGGATGATTAGAAATAATAATAATGATTGAGTGATCCATGATGACATTAGTACTTTATAAGTTGACAATGCTTTTTACAGCGGCTAGTACATTTTTATAGTTTAACCATTTGTTATTAATAAGGCGACCGTGGTGTAGTGGCAGTGCATTGGTCACATAAACCGAGAGCAGGAGTTCGAGAGCACCCCCGGTGCCAATGTATCATTAATATAATCTTTGGTTTCTTGTTCCTATGATACATGCACTTTAGTAGCTTATTTTTATATTGTTATATTATTATGACGGGTAAAATCACTGAATTCAGAGCCTACTCTTTTTTTTATTTTTTTATTGTGACACGACATCTGACCTCGACCCGCCTGATGATAAGCAGGAGGAGGTCCAAGAGTGACGACGACTGAGAAAGCCGAGTATTGTTCTCGGCTGCCTCAGCCGCCGTCACTATGTCGGCCAAAGGTGCTTCTTCACGCATCGCTTGAAGGATCCAAGGTCATAGGATGGAGAGAACACATGGGCAGGCAAAGCATTCCACTTGTCGATTGATCTACAAAGAAAAGACGCACCGAACTTTTTAGTTCGACTGCCGATTCGGTCGACAAAATGCGGATGCTTTCCCCGACCTGTGCGGGTATTACGGGAGTGAAAAGACGAGGTAGGGACAAGGTTATAGAGCTCCTCGGAACATTCCCCGTGGTATAGGCGATAGAGGACGCATAGAGCCGCCATGTCTCTGCGTAGTTGCAGGGGTTCCAAAGTTCGCGTGACCTCTGCATCACCTATGATTCGGACAGCTCGGCGCTGCAATGAATCCAGGGCATTAAGAAGATACTTGGCAGAGCCGTCCCAGAGGTGCGAACAGTACTCCGCGCAAGAGCGAATCTGAGCCTTGTAAAGTAGCAGGCGAAGCTCCGGCGCGAAGAACCGCCGCACCTTGTTCAGGATGCCAAGTTTGTAAAAACATTGAATTGGATCGAATTGAATTCGATGACATCGTCATGTCATTTTTTTACATTTCTATACTAAGCTACTAAAGTACTTGTATCATAAAAACAGGATGAGCAAAGTACATATATCAAAGATACATTGGTACCGGTGAGAGTTTGAGTGACCATTGCACTGCCACTACACCACGGTCGCCTTATTTAATATAAAAGTTATGCAAAAATAATGACATATTCGGTGTAAAGTGAGCTTTCGTCCGCATAACTTGAACGTTGTCCGTGGGGGATCGCTCAACTCAATCTTGCCCCATTACGCGCGACAAATTGGAAAAATATTCAATTACACTTCGCGAAATATTGAATTATATCAGGGTAAATTAGAATTTTGCACCATGGACTTGAGGGGGTACTAAATGACGTTTATGTTTCAATTTCGTAGTCGACATATCGACATCCGGTTGTTCATTGACAATTCGATTCAATAAGATACGTGACTTCAAAAAATAGGCGTTAACATGTATATTTATTTTTTGTATCTATTTTCATACTAACTGTAAGTTATTGTTTTATTAAAACATACCTATATGCAATGATATTAAGTAAAATTAGGTAGATACGTTATACAGTTTTAGAGTTCGCAAATAGCACGAGTTTGAACGGTCAACCACGACGAAGTAGGACGAAATGATAGTTAGTTATTGAGAGCGAAAAAGAGACAAATATATGTTGCTCTGCATCACTGAGTTCAGGTTGGCATATTAGCATAGTATTTTCTAATATTTTGCGCGAACTTTGAATAATGAATTAAACAAATCTTATGCGGCTTACTATCGTGACCACGATGGCTGCAAAGCTCTTGAAACGTCGGAATAATAAAATAAAATTGTAAAATCAAAACCAAAATAAACGCGATAGTAAGCCGCATAAAATTTGTTTAATTCATTCTTAGCATAGTTTTAAGGTGCCTCATTCGGAGCGCTTATAAAATATCTACGTCTTTTCTTGAAACATCTTTGCCTATACATATGTGTATTTACATTGATGTGTATTTATGGAACTTAGAAATAAAATTGAGGTTATATAAAATAAAATGAAAGATATTAGTTACCTTTAACACTTGAGATTAACGCAAACTTAATAATTGTCTGGAGAAAAAGTAATAACGTGAAATTTAGAGAGGCGACAAGTGGGAGTGCGAGATTGCTCGCCAGCTCGAGTAATTGGCAATTAATCACGGAGCGTTTTCTATTTCAGTTCATCGGCGACGCCATCTATATGACTTCGCTCTATGTCTATGGAGGCATAATTAGATTGCACCAACCTCCACGTATGCTTAGAACCTGCATCCGTCAATTTTAATAGCTTAGTGATTAATTTTTTTCACTTAATTCCATGACCGATGATTTTCTTTATTTTGGTTTTCAGCGTAGGTATATGTTTTCTGGTGAAAATACTTATTATTTTTTTATTGTGGCACGACATATGACAGCAACCCGCCGGATGTTAAGTTGGAATGCGGTCCATGAATATAGGTGACTGCCTCTACAGTTAAATAACTGCTAATAGCAGTCACATCCACTATGCTGGTCTAGTTGGAACCGGCAACTTACAAGCTGATTCCGAAACGCGATTAAGTCACTTCACGGATCGGCAGCTGAGCACCACTCTTGACAACCAGACCCGGAGCATATATCTGCCTCTTATTTTTTTACCAACAAATGTTTGAATAAATTGAACCCGGGACGTAACGGACTGGTGTGCTAACCACGACGACACGCCTGTCGTCAATTATAGTTATTACACGAATATTATAAAATTACACATATTTAAATATAAACAAAAGTGCATAAATGTTTTGTAATGCAAAGATTTATAGTTTAAAAAGTTTCACCGAGTGTCTCTTTAGGGAATAGTTTCAGAGCGACAAAACTAACTAAAAGTGTTTTGAATTTTGTCTAAATTTTGAATATACTTCTTGGAAAAGTAATCAAAAAGATATTTTCACACAAATATAGTTCATATTTCACTTTTACAAGCGTACTTAAGGTTAGTTTTAGACCATTTTATTTTATATTTATAAAAAAAAAAGATAAATGAAACTACGTAATCGTACTGATTAATTTGTGAGAAAAATGGATAGTTATAAAGTCAGTTAAGCGACAGACCCAGGTTCGACACCATTTTAAGGCAATTTTTATTACCAATTTATACTTTTATAATATTACTTAAGAAAATGTAAAAAAATAAATAAAAAATCTGTATAAAATATCAATCATTCAAATTGTCATGCCTTTTTCGAACAGGGATAGGCAGAGACAATGGAGCGCCACTTGCCACGTTCCTGACACAACTTCCTTGCTTCCCTCACATCCACAATTTAATTCTTTTCATACAAGTTTTACAATTACTGGCACTAGGCAACCCAGCTTTCTAGAGGATGTTACGCCATTATTTTAATATCGGTATCTCCATATCAAGACGTCCAGTTAGATAAATAGAGAGTTCTGTTTGCATGTTATTCCCCGTAAAGTGATTTATTTCGCAGTGTTCAGCTTGTATCGGAGTCGTCTCGTGAGTGGATTGCCCCATAAGGATCGACACCTTTCAAACAAATTGTTCTGAGACCACTGCGAGACACATCTCTCCTAAACAATTTATTTCCTCCGGTCTGGTGGATCTTCTAAATATAAAACTATTTTCTAAGATTCTCTATTCTATATTATATCTATATAAAGTTCAATATTTCTTCTGACCTCGACTTGTGTAATGATTAGCAAGGAGAAGTCCAAGAGTGCCGACACTACCTGGCTAGAGGTGATTTTTCACGCTTCGCTTGATGAATTTAAGGTTATAGAATGAAGAGAACACCACTTGTCTTGTGAAGCAACCCACTTGTCGATCGTTCAACAAAGAACGGCGACCGTTTATTTCGACTGTCGATTCGGTCGATAGAATTCCGACGCTTTCCCCTATGATACCCACAGGAGTAATAAAGACGTGGAGGGGTAGAATAATTACGGGGCTATTAAATTGTAATTATATAGTAACATAACATACCTTCATAAATTAATTATTAATTACCATTTTCAATTATGATCAATCAATCAAATTGTCACGCCTTCTTCCCACAGGGATAGGCAGAGACAATGGAGGGCCACTTGCTACGATCCTGACACAACTCCCTCGCTTCCCTCATATCCGCAAACCTCTTACAAGCTCTACGGTTATGGGCACAAGGCAACCCAGCTTACTTAAGGATGTTTCCGATTTAGTCGAAGAACACCTCCTGGGTCTGTCTATATTAACGCATCCATCCACATCAGATTTATAAATTCCTTTCGTCAATTTACTTTCACTCATCCTCTCCATACGCCCAAACCATAGAAGTATTCCTTTGTCAATCCTTGTTACTACTCTTCAATTATAAACTCTAAAATAACAACGCAAATATATTTGTTATCAAATAACAAGCGATGCGAACGTGTCGGAAAAGTTTCACAATTAGCAACAAGTTCATTTAGTTTGTTCGCAACGATATTTCTCAATCGCAACTAAACAAGTTGATTAATTACTGGACAGAGTCACGTAACAAAGTTCGATTGTCAACGGCGGCTGGGGACGTCGATGTTGCTTCGTACAAATTAAACAGCACGAACGGTGCAGACGCGAGAGTCCTATGACTGTCATACAGAAATTACTAGCTGCAAAACAATAGATTCTATTTTCACTAGTTGGTAGATAATGTGGGTTTTATGTTACTGTCTATATTTAAGGTTGACTTTATGATATTTTTGCTTTAAAATTACTGTCAGGTTACCTTTATTTATTTCAAATTTATTGTACTTTGATTATAATATAATAGCAAAGGCGGACTTAATGCCGCTGGTCCAAATTTAACAGCTAGACCAGTATTACTTTGAATTAAGTTTAAGAAATAAAATAATTATATATATTGTATTATATATATCAAGATATATAATTATTTATACATAAATCTTTGTTGTGTTTATATAGTTTTATATAGTAAACTATATAAACTAATAGATTCTATATAATCATAAATAAAAATAATACACATGTTGTTACGAGTATATTCAAGTATTTTTTGTTATACTATATTATACCTACTATATTATTGGACCAAATCGGACACATCCTTAAGAAAGCTAGGTTGCCTAGTGCCCATAACCTTAGAGCTTGTATGAAGAGAAATGTTGATGTGAAGGATGTGAAGGAAGCGAGGAAGTTGTGTCAGGATCGTGGCGAGTGGCGCTCCATTGTCTCTGCCTGTCCCTGTGGGATAAAGGCGTGACAATTTGATTGATTGATTAGATATATTGGCCCAGTATATAACCTTAAACTATCTGATGTTAGACTGAAGTGCAACTGGCATAGTAGATGTGACCGCTACTTGGAGTTATTTTACTGTAGTTCATAATATATATAATAATAACTGTGAGTAGCAATCACATCCAATATGCCGGCCTAGTTGAAACCGGCAACTCACAAGCTGATCCCGAAACGCTACCATATCACTTCACGATCTGTATACTTGTAAGTGGTGGTACTACACCGGATCGGCAGACTGGGTACCACTGCCTACCACTCTTTGATAACCAGACTCGAAGCAAATATCCACCTCTTTTTTCTATTAACAAATATTTGCAATATTTAATTTAATTATTATTAAATATTACAAATAAAAGCTATAAAACAAATATTTGCTTCGACGGGGGATCAAACCCGGGACTTTACGCGCAACAAACCAATCGGTAATCGTTCGCCCACGCCTGTCGTCGCACTCCACCGATATATCGAGCCACAATATTACGGATATAATTGAATACGTAAACGTAAAGCATTATTAACCGTAAACACAGTATATTCCAATAACAATAACATTGTTAGTGTGTCGGGCCTGTCAATGTAGATAGCTGCGTTAAACCATTCCAATTGGTAGGCCGCAACTGGCAACCACTTTGAATACTCCAGTTGCCAACACCTCCTGTGCTAATCTCTAGACAGCACTGCTCACTGTCTAGCTACTACTAGTAATAGTGTATTCTTGTGAAGATATCTCGAACGTCTTTTTAGTATGTCCATTTTTTTATACATTGTTTAAAATCGTTATAGTTTTTTTTTTAATTTTAAAATATATTTTTTAGAGGAAAGGCGCATTTGGTAGCATACCAGTACGCGTAAAGTCCCGGGTTAGATTCCCGATCGGAATAAAGTGGCGCTCCTTTATTTCTGCCTATCCATGTAAGAAAAAAGCGTGACTATTTGATTGATATTGCAAATATTTGTTACTGAAAAGAAAATGGCTCTGGGTCTGGTTGTTTAGAAGTGGTTGGTAGTCATATATGCCCAGTCTACCGATCCGGGGTAGTACCACCACTTTCAAGTGTACTGACCGAGAAGCGACTTAGTGGCGTTCCGGGATTAAAGTTGCTGGTTCCAACTAGGCATAGTATATGTGATTGCTACTCAACTGTAGTAGCAGTCTCCTCCATTCATGGGCCGCACTCGAGCAACATTAAACAATCTATACATGTTTCTTTATCTAGATTTAACAACTAGTTACAAGCTTGAAGTATATTTTATTGATTCATATTATTATTACTCAATCAACTTTTTATGGTTAACACGACCATAAAATAAATATATATATTTTTCAAATAGAGATTCGATATTTTGTTTTCTATATAAATGATTTTTCTATTTTTTTTGTGGCTTCATATATTATAGTACTCCGTTTGATGTTGGGCTGGAGTGCGATCCATGAATGGAGGCGACTTCTACTACAGTTAAATAAATAACTAACTTCGAATACCCGACGATGAGATATAGCTTTCAACACGGGTGAAACCGTGCTGAAATACTAGTATTTATTACTATACGAACAAAAAGTATACGATATAAATTCTAATTTTAATAGGAGATTTTTTCTAATTTTATTTTTTGATAATTGGTTGAAAATTTATATTCAATCCCCGAGTTTGGCATTTACTACATACTCCCTTTATATATTATACTCTTTATAAAGTTTATAACAAAAGTTCTATTTATGTCTATAAACTTTCCTCAAAAAAAAAACACCTCCTGTGAAATGAAATTAACATATTTCAATACTAGTACAGTTAACCGGTATACACGCGTGATTTTTTTCTATCCAATTTCCATTAAATGAATGATAATGATAAATGAAACATATTATCCTAAAAAGACAATAATTATTTCTGCCCACGTATTAGCCTCGCTATACAAAGGGGAAATGTTGCCAGTCTCCTTGGGACTATCTCTGATGGGACGTCTCTAGATAATATTTTTAACATTATAATTTAATTATAGGTAATATACTTTTATAGAAATATTTGAATAACAATAAAAAGACAGTACTGAAAAAAATACGTCTACTTATAAACAATTTTGCAATTAAATTTATTTGCAATCGAATTGAAATGTAACCAAGAATATGCATGGGGGAAAGCCACATCGCAAGCTTAGTTGCACTAAACACCGATAGCAAAGCCGACACAGTGCTCCGATTGAGATGCGCTGTATCTGTTGTAATTAGTTTACTTGCATACTAATTTATTTGAGCTCAATCTGCTTTGTGCAAATTGCTTGCGTACATTTCTACTAATAGGGTTATATGAATGGATATTAGGAACCAGAATATAATTTTGACACTAAGGAATACTTATTTGTTAACTAAAGAATATTTTTATTATTTTGGAATCTACGTGGTTTTGTTAATGTATTTTTATATATTTATTTATGAATAAATATACTGTATTAATACATTAATACAATGTGTATTAATACAATTATTATATCAATCAAATTGTCACGCCTTTTCCCACAGGGATAGGCAGAGACACAACTCCCTCGCTTCCTTCACATCTACAATTATTACAATATACGTACAAATATTACAATACTCATACTTTAATATATACACTTTGATCGTTCTGTTTCTATGATACAAACACGTTTAGCAGCTAGTATAGAAATGCATTTAATTAATTTTAACTGTTAAATATCTACTTCCTGTACTCTGTTTGTCACTAAATAAGTTTTTGTATGCATAGTTGAGAGTTGTTAAAAGAACTGGAAATCTAATGTTGTGAATACGTTGAACTACAATCGAGAACATGTCGACTGAGGAAATTGTGGACTAACTCGTCGGCACTCTTAGACCTCCTCTTGCTTATTATCAGGCGGGTCGAGGTCAGATGTAGCGTAACAATAAAAAAAAAGTTGTATCCCCCCAAAAAAACATTATTACATTTGATTGTTGCCTATTTTACAAAAACAAAAAAAAGAGCACTATTAAAAAAATATAGATTAAAACATGCCAATCAACATGCACATACATAATAAAGAAGATAAAGCATGTAATTCTAATAAATGAAATTCTTTGTTACAAAATCATAAAAAAAACTTTGTAACTAATTACATACATTGTATCGTACAGTTTCTAAGAATTAATATAAATTCACATTAAAAAATATTATAGAGTATGAAATATCAGATTGTCTTTTATGTGTCATTATCACATTACAGTCAGTTCTCAGAAACTTTAGTTAAATCTAACATTCATTTAATAAATAGTTTTGTGCATTTTTTTCTAAATATCAATTAATGGGGTCCAATGACGCTTTATGCATGCCAAAGCATAATTTATTTTCACTCCTAACTTTACATATAAATATTTTTTCTGTCCGTAACACATAAACTGTCGTGCCGATTTTGATGATTTTTTTGTGTGTGTGTTTTAATGGTTCCTAGATGATTTAGATTTACAATCCTGGTAGGTAGCAATGAAACCGATCGGGCCCGGTATATACATATATATTGAATTTTAATCATATTGAAGGTGTATAACCAGCATATCAATGCATTAAAAACTATTTTCTTAGATTTTGCGCGAACATTGATTAGTGAATTAAACAAATTTTATGCGGCTTACTATTGCGTTTATTTTGGTTTTGATTTTACATTTTTTTATTATTCCGACGTTTCCACAATAAACGCGATAAAACCAAAATAAACGCGATAGTAAGCCGTATAAAATTTGTTTAATTCATTAAAAATCTATTTATTTAAGATAGTTTTTGGCCGGCATAGTAATGGCAACTGAAAGTCAATTACTTAAGCTGTCAGAAATCTTATCAATTTACAATAAAAAAAAGACACGGGGGTCGAAGCGTGTTATGAAAAATTATAATTATAATATTGAAAATGTAATTATTATTTTAGGATTTCTTTTGCATTAAATTCTTCTATTCTTCAACGATGTTTTCATGAAGTAATTGTTGTATGAGCGGTCACAATCGCTCACTCAAGGAGGTTGTGATGGCTTGGCACGAATGCCCACATCACACCCAGGTTGAGTGAGTAACTGGGACCGCACGTTCTTCTACGAGCTTCTCTCTTCTTTACTTCGACACCTTCAATCTAGACATAGAGCTTTCCTAATAAAAAATAAACTATCATGCTTCAATTTTTTTTATTGTGACTCGACATATGACAGCACTTGATGTTAAGCAGGAGTGTGGTCCATGAATGGATGTTATTACTACTATAATTCAATAACTGAAAGTAGCAGTCACATCCACTATGCCGGCCTAGTTATAACTGGCAACTTACAAGCTGATCCCGAAACGCGACTAAATATTTCACGGACTGTATACTTGTAAGTGGCACTAATCCTGCAATTTGGCGGCGATTGAGGCAACTGTAAACTGAGTCGGTTTTTTTAGTCGTCAGTCGTCGTTCTCTTTCTGTCGTCGTACTTTTAATTATTTAACTGCATCATGAACCGCACTCCAGCTTAACATCAGTTTGGAAGCTGTCATATGTGGAGCCACAATCAAATAAAATAAATATAAACAATATATAAAGAAATAAAATTTCCACGTTGTTTTAGATACAAATAATATCACAAGAATTCTTATTAACAGACTTCTAGTTATTTGACTTTAGTGAGAAAAATAGACGAATATTATTAATTAATTAATTTGGTTAAGTCTCGTAATATTTTTTATTATACATTTCTATACTAACAACTAAAGTGCTTGTGTCAAAGAAACAGGACAACCAAAGTACATATATCAAAGATACATTGGTACCGGTGAGTGGTTTCGAACCCATGCTCTCGGCTTTCATAACCATTCATTGCCACTACACCACGGTCGCCTTTATATTTATTATATTTATTGTCACGCCTGAATTTCCACAGGGATAGGCAGAGACAATGGATCACCACTTGCCTCGATTCCTGAACTCACAATACTTTGTTATACCAAATTGTTGTGACTTTTATGTTTAGCAAAATATTTAATTTATTGCTACGGCGTAAAATTAAAAGCGAGTTTAGTTTACTTGCGGTATGAACTCGCGAATGTTATACAAAGCTATTATTTTATGGTGTATTAAAATAGACTTCGTACGTGTGAACTTCTAAAACATCTTACTCAATTATTCTATGTATATGTATATATATATATATATGTATAATACGTTATGGATGTAGATGTAGACTCAACTAGCAAACGGACGTGTTACATTTATAAACAAAAATTATCATTATCATTTTACCTTATAAGCACAATAATATTTCTAATACATATATATATAACAATAAGAATTTATTTAATTTAAAATGTAATATTTCTTGTTATTAAATTGTTTTTTTATATTCAATTTAATTTTTAAAATTGTTTGTTTTGGCTGGTAGATAATGCCTGTCAAAGTTTTGTAATTATAGTGCCTTTTTTAAGAATAGATAAGTATATTTGAATAGGTACCTCATGGTATCTCGCAAAATAAGAATATCTGCACTTTTGCAAGCAATCTTGGCTGTTATGTTGTTTACTGCAAAAGTTTAAATGGAATGTTGTTTATTTTAATTTATTAATAGTACTATTAAGTGTACAGACCATGAAGTGACTCACATTTGATTTGGGATCAGCTTTAAAGTTGCTGGTTCCATACTGTAGCAGCAGTCACCTACATTCATGGACCGTATTCCAGTTTAACATCAGGCTAGAATACGTATGCACTTTAATCTATCCAATGTGAAAAGGAAACATTACGATCCGTTCGTTGTCTGTCTTATGTTAATTTAGACAAAAACAAATAAGTAACTTACAGGTATTTTTTCTAATAATGTTTTACCTTGTCAATTTAAATGAGGAGATTCAAAAATAGAATGTAACAATGGAGTCCGGTTTATTTTTAATTGCTGACCACAAGTGAGAAGCCGTAAGAGTGCGGGTGTACAGTACAATATATATTATTCAAAGGCATGCAGAGAACGAACCCTCGTTTACATCACAATTAATTTAATTTGCTTTTTCACAGGCTTCTTTACTCCCTTATTGTGATGTTCAAGTTTAAGGGTTGAGGCGTGAATTTTCTCGTGATTTGGTAACGCAGACGGTAATTAGAGTAATTGTGAGGTTTCAGCATTTGTTGGGAAAATGTTTATTACTACTACGCACTGTACCTTGTTTAACTTGTGATTTATAACAAAAAGAGGCTTAAATATAAACTCATTTTAATTTATTACAGATAAATCGTTGTTATATGAATATATTACATCAAATAAGGTATAATAAATGTAAGTATAACTCAATAAAATAGGATAGTATCTGACTACAAGTGTATAGACTGTGAAGTGACTTAATCGCGTTAGACCGGTAGAGTGGAGACGACTGCTACTTACAGTTATTTAACTGTAGTCTCCATACAGTAACCGCATCAGGCGGGGAGCTATTATCATATGTCAAGCCATAATATAATAAGTATATTTTATATTACGTTACTATATATATATATATTAATATATATTTATTTATTGTTCGTGCTTGTGTATGCTTGTGTATCAATTTTTTAAAATATTTTTTACATTTCTATACTAAGATACATTTCTACATCACAACTAAGTGCTTGTATCATAGAAACAGGACAACCAAAGTACATATATCAAAGATACATTGGTACCGGTGGTTAAACTCGTGCTCTCGGTTTGTGTAACGATTGCACTGCCAGTATACTACGGTCGCCTTTTGTGCTTTAAATACAATCAGCTGATTTACTGCACTTTTAAATCTTTATTTATAATTCTAGTAAAAATCATCAAAAATCTCTTGAAATGGATGTTATAGGTATTATCTTAGTGCTGTGCTTATGATTTATGGTGTAATATTCACATTTAGGTTATCTCAATTATAGAATTTGTGATTAGAAAGCGGATTAGATATTGATGTATATGTGTGCTTTCTGAGTGCTGTTTAAAATTATCATATTAAGAAAACAAGCTTATACCGTTAGACCAAACTTATTCTTTTGAAATTTTAATCAATCAATCAAATTGTCACACTTTTTTTCCACAGTGATAGGCAAAGACAATAGAGCGCCACTTGCCACGATCCTGACACAACACCCTCACTTCCCTTACATCCACAATTCACATTTTAAAATTTCGTATAATATAAAACTCAAAATTTTCCTAATGTTGTTTCAGAATGATAAAACAATTACTTAAATATTGAATTATAACACCATGTCCTATATCGTATGTCACAGGATAAATATGGACGGATGTGAGAACGCCCACTCTTCCGGCTTATCAGCAGGACATTGCGAGTTGATAAGGCTTCTCTTGTTTAAACAAATTAATTAATTATCATGAAATTCGATGCTTTTATTTTTAGATTTATATTTTATCACAAAATGGTATTTTACATTATTTGTTATCAATGACAATAATTAATTATAATTTCCGAGAATATTATGAAACCGTTGTAATTATCGAAGCATATATGTGTTTGTTTGCTCTTCAAAGATTAGCATATAAAGCGTATGAATTTATGTTGAAATTATTTGTCATATTTCGAGCTTATTTGTATGCAGTGTGAATAGACATATACTCGCGTAGGAAGGCTCCATATAACGTAGGAGTGTCATTCATCATGTAGGGTGTAAGGTTGACAACGCTGCCCGCCTAACGCGATATTCTTTATTTTTCCACATTTCATATATTACAACGCTAAAGCCTCGATGTTGTAATTACCAGTTTCAACACTAATGTCTTTTTCAAAGGAAGGCTTTATTAAACAATAAATTATATTTCAAACTAATTTGTATAGTATACTCGTAGTAAAGAATAACAATAAAAAGACAACATAAAGCTACAAACCTTTAATAATGGAAAATGCTTCTGAAAATATTTTTTATTTCCCTATTTACATTTCTGTACTAAGCTACTAAAGTTCTTGTATCATAGAAACGTGACAACCAAAGTATATATATCAAAGTTACATTGGTATCGGTATGTTGTTATAAACCCGTGCTTTTGATTTGCGTAACAATTGTACTGCCACTACACTACGGTTGCCTTGATATGTTCATAATTTTTTTTAAAGCGCTTTGGTTGGTTATAACCTATACGGTTATTCAAAGTGCGAAGGCGATCCTATAGAAATACCAGGGCCTGTTTGTTTGTTAAGAAAGTACATACTGGGGGCAAAGTTTAGCGCACAATTGTGTTCAAAGTTCCTATAAATCTCAGTACGAGTAACTGAAGATAGTTTAAGCACGCGCCATGTCGCCATCTTCTAATCTAAGTTAGGAGTCGCCTCTGCCAGTGATGCATAACGAACGGGTCTTGTCATTCTGCTTGCACCACAAACTCAATAATATTACGTTGAATATTTACTTTAAATTTACTCAAGGAATTTATTTTATAAAGGGAAATAAATTTTGTTATGTAATCAACTTCTATTTTATAGAGAAAAATTATATAAGATATTTGTAAGAATTATAATGTAAAAAGGGTTATATTTTTATGATAATATTTGATCGTTTGTCAGGAACGACATTAAAAAAATGAGAAAGTGATGAATGTATTTCCAAAATATTTTTTGCAGGCTTCGTCCTTATCTATCTTGCAAAAACATTTATCTAGGATCTGTCACTTAAATCCTTTGCCCTCGTGTAAGCGGCGACCTTATTTTTTGTTAAAAGGGCCAGGCTATCAGCTCCCGCGACACAATATTACCCTGCACGCCGATATATCGCGAACAGAGCAAATCACGTCATCATTCACTCCCCGCACCCTTCTGAGGCGTGTCGTAAAGGATGAGTTTACGGGAACATCGTATAATGCCTCCGGCTGATATGGTCTGCTGCCGGAGGTGTTGACAGAATCTTACACAACTTTTCTCCCTCAAAAATATCCTTTTTTAAACAACTTTTCTGTTTAAATTATACCATTATTTTTTTTAAATTGTGGGTGGACATAAATTGACAGGACTGCGTCTTATGTTAAGCTCGAGTGCGGTCCATGAATGGAGGCGAATCTGTACTGTTAAATGCAATCCTAGTTGGAACCGGCAATTTTCAACCTAATCTCGAAATGCGACTAAGTCACTTTATGATACACTTGAAAGTAGTGGTACTACCCCGGATCTATCTACCACTATTCAACAAATTTTCAAAGTATTTCTAAACTATATTTATAAGTAGAAACGATCTATCTAAAATGTTAATATAATACCGAGGCAGCAAAGATGTATGGGCAGCAAGTTGTTCGGAGTCATCTTCAATCAATTCATATCAATTTAGTGTAGATATAGCGGGCGTGGTGCAGTGGTTTGTAACAGAGGGTGTGACATCTAGGAGATGCAGTTATTAGTCTAGCGATGATGGATGACCGAGCAATTCACTACAGCAAACTGTCTACGTTCATATATAATATCTTCATACGATCTCAAACACACGACACGACATCACATCGGTGCATGTTATACGAAATTATAAAATGTAAAATGTTGTATTTTCTTAGAATTTGCGCGAACATTGATTAATGAAGTAAACAAATTTTATGCAGCTTACTATCGCGTTTATTTTGGTGACGTCTCTCCGTGACCACGATGGCTGCAAAGCTCACGAAACGTCAGAATAATAAAAAAAATGAAAAAAACAAAACCAAAATAAACGCGATATTAAGCCGCATAAAATTTGTTTAATTTATGTAAAATGTTCTTCACATTTTTGGTTAGCTTTAAACATTTTATAAGGATCCGTGATGATATAATTTTTTTAAAAATCATATTTAAGTTTGAATAAATATCGTTATGACCTCAGAACAAAGAAACATGTATCTTTCTCTGTTCTGAGGTTATGACTTATGTGCATGGTGTGACAAGATTGCAGCCCTAATTCAAATCTTAACTATAAAACATATTTGCAGTGAACTTGAGGCAATCCGACATCAGCCACTTTATATCGGTTAAGGAATGCTCTGTTAGAAGAAAAGGCCGTCGGATAGACCGTTATAAAATATAATTTAAAAAATACTTTAATGTAATTGCATTACGAAGAATCTTTTCTCTTAAGCGCGTAATATTAAAATAGTTGCTCACGAATTCACCTAGACTTCGGCTATCTTTGAATTCCACAGACGACAGTACTTTATTTAGCACCAGAGTGAAAAGTTTTGTTTTACTTTGTATATAGAAAAACTTTATTACAGTTAAAGTTGTACTTGAAAATATACTGTTTTGTTTCAAAAAAAAAATTATGTAAGATTATTTTGTTTAATTATTTCACTTGTCTGGCCGGGATAGTGAGAGCGACTGGGGCAGCCGTCCGTGAAGTGAGTTGGTTTGTTCAGTCGTCGACGCTCTTAGGAGATCCTTGCTTATCATCAGGCAAGTCGAGGCCAAATGTCAATTAATCACTCAAATGGTCACGCCTTTTTCCCACAGGGATAGGCAGAGACAATGGAGCACCACTTACCACGATCCTTACACAGCTCCCTTGCTTCCAAATGTACCAACATAAAATACTAAAGAATACTTATTACAATATACATAATTTACATTTGTAATCTTAATAATCAAATATTAAAAATCAAAGACAAAGTAAGGCGTAATAATTTTATATTGATCTGATTGAATTATAAAAAGAATAAACGACGCGAAATTCTCTCGCTACTTATAATAAAGACTGGTAATAAAATCTAATAAGTTCAAAGAATAAAGGGAAATCAATTAGTGATGTACGAATACGAATGGTAGGCATTCACGAAATTTTCGTAGTCGCCAAATATCATCATGAATAATAAAAATAAACTGAACCTAACATTTGTCATTGGTAAATTGGTAAGTTTTAATTATTATATATTTTCTACATTATTGTTTTTATATCATTAAAATTAAATTATTTTTGCACTTATAAAACACTCAATAGATATTACTCGTAAATCCATCACCATAATCGAATCAAATTGTCACGCCTTTTCCCACAGGCATAGGCAGAGACAATGGAGCGCCACTTGCCATGATCCTGACACAACTCCATCGTTTCCCTCACATCCAAAATTCCTATACACATTAATATTTAAGAAAATAAATTTTTTGAAAATAAATTAAGACCTCATAACAAACAATGGTTTAATCAAAGTATTTGGTCTTAAGAAAATTCCTTAATTAAGAACTTAAGAATTCTTTCCAAATTCTTTGGCTATAGTACGTATTCGTCAAAGTAGTATACGTTGCACCAATAATACCAATATTCAATATTAAAATGAATAATACATTATATAAAGTATAAAACGCATATAAGTGACATCGGGGAGCGAAAGCACTTAGCTGTAACACGCGGAGACGGGTCGCATCAATCACAACACAATTTTATATCAAATGTCGCTCTCAATCAATTTGTACGAGGATCAAGTTCCCTCCTTATTGTACAGATACAATAGAGAGCCCATATCTGTCTACCCCCGTTATGGCTATACACTGTAAGCACTTGGTTTATTTAAAATAATACACGTCTCTTTCAATGCCATTGTATTATTTATATTAATTATTCACTGTTTGGTAAACTATTTTTTTAAAGTAACTCAAAAGCAAAGAGAGGTCGAAGAGCGTCAACGAACTGCCGACGTCTAAAAAAACGATTTAATCTCAATTAGAGTATCCAAGGATGAAAAGAACACATGAAAAGAAAGGACGTATATTAAGGAAAGTAAATTTTATACCTATCGATACGAATGTACGTATTGATAGGTATAAAACGGCTTACTTTTGGATTACTAATTTACATTGGTTCACACATGATAAGTTCTCATTTAGTTTATTGTGTGGTGTTCTGAAAGATATCCAATTGGTCTATGGTTGACATCGACATAGATTACGTCATCGAACGTCAGATGAAGTCTGCAGCAAAAATAATACCTTTAGCTATTGTTCATATTTAGGCGTAGTGATCATACTACGTTACGCGTGCTCTATTGATTCTTCATAGTACACACGTAAAACATATTTCTCTAACTTTTCCATTACACGTGATAGTTGTAAACTTATATCTAGCAGGTATTATTTATGATTTGCTGGTAAACATGTTTCGAGGATTATTCTGACACTCATTTTTTCCTGGTTAAGTTGCTAAGGCACTATTACTTTGTATTAATAGACATAGGAGAATACTAAAAGCGTCTTATCGGTTTATAACTATATTTTTATGTTAATACAATGTAATATCAAGAAAATTATTTGCAGTAGCTCTCTCTACCTTCTTAAGTATCTACTTAGGATATGTTATGTTGCGATGGTTTGGGTTCATTAAAAGAATTGATAAAAGGAGATTGACGACAGAATTTGAGGCACTATCTAGTATTCATATTGTAAAATTTATTTTAAGTTACTTGTTTTTTGATCACTGTTTGTTGCCAAATTAACGGGATCGACCCAAAATATTATTGATCAGATCGAGGATGTTCTTAAAAAAGCATAGCTTTGAAGAGAATTGTGGATGTAAACAGGGCCGTCTTTACCCGGGGGTTCAAGGGGTGCAGTGCACCCGGGCGCAGAGTCCTAGGAGGCGCATACCGACCGCCATAAATTTCGATAGGTACCTACTACTCTGAGAGCACGCGAGCGGAGCCTTGACTTTCGCACCCCGGCGCTGTATATGCTTAAGACGGCCCTGGATGTAAAGGAAGCAAGAGTGGAGCTCCGTTGTAATAATCTATTCCTAAGGAAGTTGAGGAGAGTCAATTGACATAACGATGATGGCTTTTTATAAGTTAGGTTCTTCAATAATATGTAAACTTCCATATGAGCCACGGTTGTTGCAAAATAATTATTAATTCATAAGATTAGTAGTAGGATTTTTTTATGAAGTAATCGAGTTATTTTTCCTAAGATAAAATAATATTATCTTAAAGTTTTACGTATTCAAATATTTGCTTCAGAGTTGTATCTAATAGAAGTAATATCATAGATATAACTGCATTATCATTTGGACCACAATAATCATAGAACCTTTAAGCATCTTTTATAGCCTATACCACGGGTAATGTTCTAAGGAACTCTATAACCTTGTTTCTGCCTCGTCTTTTTACTTCCCGTGATTTTTACGAGAAAAGATCTACATTCTAGCGACAGTCGAAATAAATACTTTCGGTGCGTCATTTCTTTGTCGAGCATTCCACTTATTGATTATAAGTGGAAAGCTTTGCCCGCCCATTCTCTCCATTCTAGTAGCAGTCACATCAATTCATGGACCACACTCCAGCCTAACATCAGGTGGGGAGCTGTCATATGACAAGTCACAATTAAATAATAATAATAAAAAATCGAAGTAAATGATAATATAAAGTTTTGGCTTCAAGCGTGTGTGTCCCTGATAATACATTCAGTGTATCGTAATCGTGAAATGAGATCATTCTTGCATCTGGTACAGCGTATTACTAGTTTACTGTATTACTTATTTCTATGTACACAAAGGAGTATGTTTAGAAAACATTAGTGCGTTACAACCGCATTTAGAATTGCTGTGATTAAAAATTGTTTCAAAATAGGTACGTGCTTGAGTTTTCTATGAATCATGAGTGCGGTTACTATTATCTTTAGCCATGCAGTCATATTTCATATCTAGGCTCTCTTCTATTTCAAATATCAAATGTTACAAGAAAATATTAATTTCTTTAATAACTTTAAACTAATCTTAATCATAGACAGCACATAATACACATAGACATTTATATACATTTTAATATTCTAGTATTTTTATGAATGAAATTTTTAATACACTTATAAAGTAAAGGGGCGAATTAAAGAAGGTAATACCGGTAATTATCATTAATCAATGTTCGCGCAAAATCTAAGAAAATACTACGAAGGTAATACCTTTAATTTATATTATTATTCGATTTCAATATATTTAAATTTAATGTTGGTTTTAAATTATGTGTTCTATCAATCAATCAAATCGTCACGCCTTTTTCCCACAGAGATAGGTAGAGACAATAGAGCGCTACTTGCCATGATCTTGACACAAGTCTCTCGCTTTACTCAAATCCGCGATTCTCTTCATACAAGCAAGCCCTACGGTATACTAGGCAACCATTGAGGATGTCTCTGGTTCAGTCGGAGAACACCCTCCTGATACTGCCTCGATTAACGCATCAGATTTATAATTTTTTTTCGTATATGAAAATATTAAATGTAAGATGTAGCATAGTTTAAGGCAACCGTGGTGTAGTGGCAGTGAAATGGCTACGTAAGCCGAGTGGCACGGGTTCGAAACCATTTACCAGTACTAATGTATCTTTGTGGATGTACTTTAGTTGCCCTGTTTCTATAATACAAGCACTATAGTAGATTGGTAAATAAATGTATATTCAAATAGTTTTTTTAATTTTGTATTGTGACTTGATATCTGACCTCGACCTACCAATTATTTCACTACAGTAGCAGTCGCCTCCAGATAAACACGATTCAGGTTGATGTGTAGCCACAATAATAAAAGCGAAACCTCATTGCAAATATGTGGGGAAACACTTTTAGTATTCGTTACTGTGCGTGCTCATATAAAGCTATAACAACCTATAAAATGTGTTCCAGTTTCCATTTTACAAGATCTAAAACGCCCTTTTGATGAGATGTAAGATTGTAGAGTTTACGTGTCGATTTATACAGCCAACATTTATCGATGACAGTAATAATGTTTGTATATAAGGCGGCCGTGGTGTAGTGGCAGTGCAATGGCTACGTAAGCCGAGTGGCACGAGATCGAAACCACTCACCGGTACCAATGTATCTTTGATATATGTATTTTGGTTGTCCTGTTTCTATGATACAAGCACTTTAGTAGCTTAGTATAGAAATGTAATATAAAAAATAAATTAAAATATGTATTCACATGAAATTTATAAATTCTTTTCGTCAATCTACTTTCACTCATCCTTTCCATGTGCACAAACCATCTCATGTGAATGGATGCGTTAAACGAGGCAGGCCCAGGAGGGTGTTTGCTGACCAAATCGGAGACATCCCTAAGAAAGCTAGGTTACCTAGTGCCCATATCCATAGAGCTTGTATGAAGAGAATTGTGAATGTGAAGGAAGCGAGGGAGTTGTGTCAGGATCGTGGCAAGTGGCGCTCCATCGTCTCTGCCTATCCCTGTGGGAGGAGGGCGTGACAATTTGATTGATTGTCTATATATAAATATTTGATTGTATGTATATATTTTTACGAAAGGAGATTGACGAAAGAGATTTATAAATCAGAAGTGAGAAAACGGGGATGATCCTAAATGTTGTTCATTGATCTAAGCAGCGACCTTTAAATAAATCAGGGATAGGCAGAGACAATAGAGCGCCACTTCCCACGACTCTGACATAACTCCCTCAGTTTATATTTAAGTAAAAGTAAATAAATATATTAACGTTCTCCTATAACCTTTTGTATGATGTATATGTTTAGTAATTTGTATTTTGTATTTTATCTAAAAACAATCTGATACAACGAGCCGTAAATGTTTTGTGTAATGAATAAATTGTTATCAAATATTGTGGGCGTTTCCTGTTAAATACTATCTTATCAATGCTTATCACTAACAATGCGGGAAGCTGCTCGATCGATATAACAGACAATAAAACAGCTTTTTTTACATTAGTAATCATAATATATATATATTTACATTTCTATACTAAGCTACTAAAGTACTTGTATCATAGATACAGGACAACCTAAGTACATATATCAAAGATACATTGGTACCGGTGAGTGGTCTCAAACTCGTGCTCTCGGTTTGCGTAACCATTGCACTGCCACTACACCACGGTCGCCCCAAGAATCATAATGAATTGTAGATGAAGCGCTTTATAGTCTGTGTTTACCCATTTAGAAATTAAGTTCTGATAATTGATTGATGGATTAATTTAAATCTCTGTTTTTCTCATTAAATTTAAACTGCTGTAAACATACTTACGGTCTGTATACTTGTAAGTGGTGGTACTACCCTGGGCCGGCAGACTGTGCACCACTGTCTACCACCTTTTAATAGACCCGGGTCTGGTTATCAAAGAGTGATAGGCAGTGGTACCCAGTCTGCCGATCTGGGGTAGTACCACCCTTACAAGTATATAGACTGTAAAGTGATTTGGTCACGTTTCGGGATCAGCTTGTAAGTTGCCGGTTTTATCTAGGCTGTTATAGTGTAATTGCTACTCACAGTTATTGAAATGTAGTAGCAGTGACATTCATTCATGGACACTTCGGCTTAACATCAAGCGGGGTGCTGTCATATGTCGAGTCACAATTAAAAAAAAGAAAAAAACTAGTTCATTATTATTGGTAACAGAGTTCATGTCGGATATGGAATGAAAAACAACGGTTATTGTTATAAATAGTTCTCGAGCGAGTGTTTTCATTTCTTGTAGTCGGTACATGCACGAAAGCCCACATTAAAAGGCTATCGTTCAATTCGTATACGCTCTTAAAATTAATATCAAGTTTCAAACAAATCCATACACGGCTTACGACTTGTATTTTAAAAATAATAATTTAAATTTGTTTCGTATTTTATGCTCGTACTACTTAGTTTTTTTTATACTCGTAGATTTCTATACTAAGCTACTAACAGAAAGCAAATTACATACATCAAAGATACATTGGTACCGGGATTTGAACTGGGTTGATAGGCTCCTGGTTGATAGTCTATTTGTGAAAAAAATTCGTTGGTAAATTAGAAGTGAGAAAAAGGGTAAGTTATGGAAGATTTTTTCAAATGTGATTTGACATTATGAAAGCGCCCTGTCTGATGTTAGGTTAGAGTGCGGTTCATGAATATAGGCGACTACTACTACAATTAAATAACTGCAAGTAGCAGTCGCATCTACTATTCTAGACCAGTTAGAACCGCCAACTTTCAAGCTGATCCCGAATCGCGGCGTTACTTTACGGTCTGTACACTTGAAAGTGGTGGTAGACTACCACCATTAGTCTGGCTACCACTCTTACAAGAATTAATATCAATCTATCAATCAAATTTATGAGCCTGACAAACTGTCAACTAATGTCAGGCTCATAAAAAATGGCCCTCTCCTATCTCTACATATCCTTGTAAAAACTGAGATGTGAGTTTAGTTAGGTAAAAGTTGTTTAAAAATTTCGAGAACATTATGCATTATACACTTATTGTAAGAATTAGTCCGGCATAGTGACGGCGACTGAAGCAAACGTGAAATGAGTCGGATCCCCCCCTTGCTTACCATCAGGCAAGTCGAGTCACATTAAAGGGCGACCGTGGTGTAGTGGCAGTGCAATGGTTACACAAACCGAGAGCACGAGTTCGAGACCACTCACCGGTACCAATGTATCTTTGCTATATGTACTTTGATTGTCCTGTTTCTATGATACAAGCACTTTAGTGGCTAAGAATAGGAATGTAAATTAAAAAAATAAATATAAAGTCGAAATTGAATTGAACACAGACATTGGTAGACAGACGCGGACATAACCACGTTAAATGAGATTAATAAAGACTTCGATTGAAGCACAATGCGTGTGAGCATCGTGGCACGAATTCATGACAATAACACTCCCCTCCAGTACCTACTCATATTTCAACTTTACTACCACACTTATTGATTTTTTATTAGTCCTATTAATTCTCTGGTTCACTGACCTTCGTGCCTTTATGTGCTTTCTTAAGCGCTTTAATTAACGCACGTTGAACCAATATATATGTATATATTACCCATGAGTATGCAAAATTTAATCTATACAAAAATATATTAGTTTTAATGTAATGTGTGTGTAATTGGTTGTTACAAATAAACATGCGAAACGAGTTAATTCAACAAGTAAAATTATAAAGTTTGTTGTAGTTAAAGTTTAGATAAACTCCAACGAGTGTCTCTGTTTTTAATGTGTTACAACATTAACTGTCTCCCATAGTCCCATACATTAAACTAATGGCTACTAATTTAAATTCCAAACTACTAAAATATAAATAAAATATGAAACTTACCTTTCATGAAGAGCCGCATTTCAATAATTTTCAAATTAGAAAAAAAACACAAAACAATAAAAAAACAATCTAAAAAAGTAATGTAACTGTTGTTGCAATTGCATTAGAGGACGTAAAAATTTAAATAAAGAATGTAATAAAACGAGCGCGCTTTATCGTCACGAAAGGAACAATTAAATTATTGGAATTATTGCGGAGTGAGCCGAGTGGAGAGCACCGCTCCGCTTCAACGACGGCGACGAAATCAGCGTTCGAGAGCCTGCACTGAGCGAGGAAGCCTGCCGATGACGCGCTCCTACGCTCACGCAGGCGGGCGGGCGGTTATAAGCGGGCGGCGGGCGCCGATAAATAACATGATAATATCGTATTACATACCTATTAAAAGCTGCACTTTACATGCCTATTAAGAGATAAGTACAAACATCTGTAAAAGGGCTGGGATTTTAAGGGCTATCTTATATTATAGCTGTGGTAATATTTAAATTCATTTATCTCGTTTACCGTATTCAATATCAAAAACAATTAAATTTAATTACGAAACCAAACGTTCAGCTGAAATAATAATGAAATAGGGTTTTAGGGGGAGATTTGTAAGGATTCAGTGTGACCTTATGAGTTAATGACTACACTTAAGTCTTCCATATCAAATGATTGGCCAGACATTAATATGGCTTCCTACTAAGTGCGTCAGGAAATAAATGTATTAACGAAAAAACGGGAAACGTAATCGAAAACGAAAATTCATAAATAGCTAAAAACTTTTTTTTAGTATTTTTTAGAACATTGATTATTGAATTAAACAAATTTTATGCGGCTTACTATCGCGTTTATTTTTCGTCGGAATAATAAAAAAAATGTAAAATCAGAACCAAAATAAACGCGATAGTAAGCCGCATAAAATTTGTTTATTTCATTAAATACTTTTTTATTGAATAATAAAGGAGCGTAGTTAATTCAGTCAACACTGCACTTTGTAGCTAGTGCCGTAGCCAAACTAGACGTTTTATACGTATGTTCCTCTTACGCCTTGCCTTAGGCGACGAATAAGAAGGGGACCTCTGAAAAGGGGTTGAAAGTTTTAAACTTTACTTCCTCAACTACTTTGCAATTTAAAATTAGTTTTGCAATAATTTTAATTCGTTATAGAATTTTTGCTTCCTACGACAAATATCTTATTATTATTTATGTTATATTCTATTTGGTCTAGTTGACCGTAAGTTATTTTTTGATTATTTATCCAATGAATATTTGCTATCCAAGATTGTAATCACTTATAACACAATGTGCCTGTGTATGTATTTTTCTTTAAAAAAAAGTAAAATAAAGTATATTTTATATATTTTCCCACAAGATAATAACATTTTAAACTTCAAAAGATGAACTAGGTAAATGGGAACAAGCAAAACCCCCTTTAATGTAAGTGGCGGAACATCAATTTATAATTAGTAAAACCGCTGCCAAGCGTACTTTCGTGAAATGTCAAATCGATAACTCCCTCGAACATACGTGAACATTTTTCATGCTAAGGAAATAAAAGATATTCACGATATAAAAAAATGATATTTTTAGGTCGTTAAGAACTGAAAATAACCTTTTTATTTCATTCTATTTTGTTAATGTTTATTCGATTGTCTGACATAACTGTATATTAATTATTCTCTATATTGATTTAATGATAATTTTATACATATAGAAGGCATACGTTTGTTGATATGAATTGTTTAAAGGCGAGTACAGGCAGCGCGAGCGCTTAAATTGTAATTTCACGGCTGGATGGCAAATTTCATTGGCGATTAATTCTTGCTTGTGATTTAAGCTTCCTGAGTTGGTATAGAATCGCCTCCGATTTGTAAACAGATTGGCATTTTACAATCTACATATTGCCAATAAATTTATATAGTTAAGTAATAGGAATGTTTTTTATTAGGTTTCAAGTTTGGACATCTTGAAGCACAAATATATACTAAGGTAAGCTAAACACGTCGAGATAACGTGTCATTGAACTCGTATCGTAACTTTATTGTAGGGTTTAAATGAATGCCCAATTACCAATTTATTTTATTTGATGTTGTCATGTGTCATCGAATCGGAATATAAAACACTCCGCAGCAATTCGGTGACCAACGTTCATTTTGATCAAATTGAAGTATCTGTGTGTCAGACGCAAACAAACGCATTTGGTCGGTAACATGGCGCACCGCAGTCAAAAAACGAAGAACGGCCGACCAGCAGTTTTGGTGGTGCCGCAAATTGTGACAAATTGTGTTATTGAAATTTATGTCCGGCCGTTTTGAAACATAATTGGACGCGGAGAGCCGACCGTCATGTCCCGGCGTGACGTCACGCGCTCTAATGACATTTATTACGGACAGTTCATCGGCGCCACTCGTCTCCACAACGCATTCTATATTCACATTTCGAAATTAATTTCAGCGAGTATTTCCATTATATTTGGTTTGGTTAGCATATTTGATGACTGGTGAAATAATGGAGATTGCTTTTGTTGGTATCATTTTCATGGTTATTTTACTCACCGATATTCATAACAATTTACTTGTTCAATAGCACGCATCTTACCTGAAACAGAAATAGTAAACAATTATTAATTATAAAGTATAAAGGAAATAAGGTGAAAAATACTAAAGTATAATTATTTAATTTATAGCAACAACGTATAACACCTCCAGACGTGATTTATCGTATTGCTCTTGTATTAGTTATTTAAAGTACTTGCGTGGCTTACAAGAGTTTTACTATTAAAGCCATAAATTAGAGTAAAGTTCCCTTACGCCAATATAACGTGTACAAAATGACCAACATTCATGTCAACGTAAATCCCAAGCCAATAGAAGTAATAAATTGTGAAGCGAGCTGTTTCACAGGTGCCAATGTTTTTTCCACACGAACCAACGAAGATTGCCTCGATAAATAATTGTGGAGGATCGCGACGAGAGACGTCCACACTCCACGACCGGTGGTGAGTGATTGCGTTTTGCATCGAGCGACCAAACTACTTTATTGGGTAGTTTAAAAAGAACTACATTGACATGTGATTGATTTTATTGCTCCCATATTTAATATATATTTTCCGGTCATTTTATATAAAGTTATTAACTTTATGAGTGCCCAATCTGCTGGTTCGGTGAAGTACCACCACTCACAAGTGTAAAATTTGAAGTGACAGTAGCGTTTTGGAATCAGCATGTCGATCCCAAAACGAGAATAATTCACTTCACGGCCTGTATACTTGTAAGTGGTGGTACTACCCGAATCAGCAGACTGGGCACCGCTGCCTCTGCCTACCTCTCTTTGACAACCAGAACCATAGCAAATATCTGTCTCTTTAAAGAATAATTTTTTTTTTGTAAATGTTGTCTGCGTTTGTAAAAAACATAACTTTCCGAGTGTACACTCGCTAATGGTCAGTTTTAATCAAGAGAGGCGTGTTCCTGCGACATGAAGTCCGATTGCACTTCGCCTAGGCACCAACAAGCTCCGTATTAAATTGCATTGTACACTGGCACTCATTCAGACGCGCATTCTACTCTACCCGCTGAAGGGTATATTCTATGGGCATGTCGCTAGAACATTTCTTTAAATGGCGAAGAACATCCGTTTGCAACATATTATTAACTACTGTCTCTGGTTTATTTTGCAGTCTATTAAAAAATTAATATATTTTTTATTGCGGTTCGATATATGACAGCACCGCGCATGATGTTAAGCTGCAGGGAGACCGCGTAACTCAATGACAATGGGCTTCGATTCGACAATTGAATAAATGAGCTTTAAAATTAAAATTGCGACCGCGCAACACACTAAGATTTGATGTTCATTTTTATTAACAGTTCAAGAAAACTCATTATTCACAATAAATTTTGGACAAATAGGAATAAATGTCATTATCATTACCATTGAAGTTGAGCGGTCGGTCCTCTGGAGAGCGGTCCAGGAATACATGTGACTACTTCTACAAACTGTAAGTATTAGTTAAATCCACTTTGCCGGCCTAGTTTGAAATCGCTTCAAGTGGTGGTACTACCCCTGATGAGCAGACTAGGCACCACTATCTACCACTCTTAGATAACCAGACCCGAGGGAAATATCCGCCTCTTTTTTAATTAACACATATTTGTAGTCCCTTTTCAATCTAATTATTAAATATTAGAAATCAAAGCAATAAAACAAATCTTTGCTACGACCGGGAATAGAACCCGGGACTTTAAGCGTAGCTGACCAATGCGTAATGCGTGTCGTCAAATACGTTCTTTGATTTGTGCATAATTGAGGTGTAGCATATTTAGAGATTTGCAGTAGAGGAGTTGTTTTCAAACCTGTCAAAATGTGACAAGGAAAAAGGGCGGAAACGTCACCATAATGGATGTGTCACAGACAACGAGACCGTCCGGCCACTTCGAGGTTAGCCCACGATCCCTGCCGATTTATTTGCAAGATATAGATGAAAATTTAAATATGCTATTATAGCAAAAACAGTATTTGGTTTTTAGTATTTCGACTGGAAAACATCCCCTAAGAACGCCTTTCCGAACGACAAGATGCAAGTTGCATCCACAGGTATCTAGTTGTTCATAATGGGGGTCGCTACAATCCCCACGCTTGGCAGGCGGCTTGGGGACGCAGTTACTACACGTTAAGAAGACGCTGCTTCCCATCCCCCGGCGAGACTGGTCTAGTTTTAGGAAATCTCGGGTCAGTTTAAAAGGTTAATTTTTATCTTTATTGTGAGTTGTGACTCTACATCTGACTTTAACTTGACTGAAAGACGACAAAAACGACTTCAGTTTACAATTGTCTCAGTCACCGTCACCACCGTCACCTATGCCGGCCAGGAATAGTGACGGTTATAGAATAGCGAGAACAGATAGCTGGCAAAGCATTCCACTTGTCGATTGTCACCAAAAACGTTTAGATCTTTAACGTGACTGGATGTTTTACTGAATACGTTGATTCGAAATTAGGGTGTATTTAATCGAAGAGTGTTTTTATAATAACAGTAGATACTCGGAACAATCAAGTGCAGATTGCAGTGAACAAATGAATCGCGTCCGTAATGAGAGTAATGAACGTGATAGCGAAACTCGAAAGGAGTCAATCAATTAAATAAAAACAAATGCATCGGAAACACACGTCATTATTATGATGGATGGTAAATGATGATCCCATTGATTATTCAGATTGGGTGACTTTAATACACAAATATTTACTCTGCACTTACATTATATTGTTTTAGACTTTTTTATTTTTTTATTGTCTCGACATATGACAGCACCCAGCTTGATGTTCAGCTGAAGTGTGGTCCATGAATGGATGTCACTGATACTACAATTCATTATCTGTAAGTAGCAGTCACATCCACTATGCCGGCCTAGTTGGAACCGGCAACTTCCAAACTAATCTCGTAACGTGACCAAATCACTTTACTTGTACTACCCCGGTGGTACTACCCCTGATCAGCAGACTGGGTACCACTGCCTACCACTCTTTGATAACCAGACCCGAAGCAAATATCCGCTCTTTTTTTTATTAACAAATATTTGCAATATTTACTATAATAAAATATTATAAATAAAAACTATGAAACAAATATTTGCTCTGACTGGGAATCGAACCCGGGACTATACACGCAACAAACCAATCGCGCACGCCTGTCGTTAAACTTACCCCCGGTTCCTGTATTTGTTCATCAACAAATACAGTTTTGACCTACCAGCCGTAGGTCAAAACTGTTTCTATAAAACACGCCTCGTAAGTCAAGTTACCGACAACTATTAGCATAATGTATGAAAAAGAGTAAAACTATTTTTTAAATATTTTTTTAAACGTCAGTGAATTGTGAAGTGAGGACAATTTGTTACTATTACCGATGACGGATATTTTATTATAGAAACAAGACATTAATGCATTATTTTTTTAATTTATTGTAACTCGACATCTGACCTCGACCCGCCTGATGGCAAGCAAGAAGAGGTCCAAGAGAGCCGACGATAGCAAAAACCGTATCTAATTTGTATTTGTAAATGTTCCAGTTAATGACAGCAAAGCAGTTTTCAAATGAATCATAAATTATAGAGATGTCATCGCCTGGTCGACCATATGACATAATCGGGTTGACAGTTAACAGCCGCCATATTGGTCGTTATCTGTCGCCGCCCCCCGTGCTATCTGTTTCACTTGCAACCCGATAGGGGGCGAGGGGCTAGTGACCCGACATCGGCACTCACTCCTCGGGTAATGGGAACCGCGGCCTCTTTTTTTATTACTGACCCGCTAGTAAACAGATCATTCGGGTTTGTGGTGTTATAAAAACGAAATTAACTCGGGCCCGGTGGATGCCACGATATACTCAGTACTTTCAGTATTGCTATTAACATAAACACGCGCGTGTAACGTTCGCGTTACGTTTAAAAGCTTACGTTAACTAGCTCTGTAAGAAAGTTACAAACTTTATCATAATAATGCTCAAACTAAAAAGATAAAGCTTTAATTTTTTTTTATTTGATTTTACCCATCATAACAGTTAACACAGGTTGGGGGAAGCATCCGCATTCAACGAGGAACATTCGAACTAAACGGTTTGGTGTTTCGTCACTTAACAGATCAACAATGGAATACTTTGCCAGGTAATTCTATCACCTAGGCCCTTCAAGCGGCTATGCAAAAGACCTCTAGCATGCATAGTGATGGCAACTGAGTTGGTTGCTTCACTCTTTAGCACCTCTCTTTGCTACCATCAGGCAAGTCTAGGTTAAATGTCAAGTCACAATAAAAGAAACGTTACTATGTTATAAATACCTACAGTGTATAAAATTGTACACAGTATAATTGCCTGTCTATTGGTTGTATGATTGAAAGTAAGTAATTAGGGCTTTACTAAAACAATTAGCGGAAACAATATTTTACTTTAAAGTAAACATATTTTACAGTTCACATTTTTGTCAAATATTATACTCGTATGTACAAGCTATAAAGACGAGTTTCTTTTGGTCTTCTTTTCGTCATACGAGAAATTGCCCAAGCCATATAAAAAAAACCAGTGTACAAATACGTAGATTAAACAAAACAAAATAGAAAATATCATTCGCAACAGAATTTAACAATTTCCTATCCCATATCAATATTTTGAAACAAACGAATATTGTCAGATTGGACGTTTGGACCAGTCGTAGGTGCCTAATCCCCTTCGAGGGTATGAAGGCACGTGCCATCGCAGGCTCACTAACAAATCGAGCATTCAATAAATTGCAACACGCTTACAATATTATTGCTTTATAAATTGCATACATGAATGGTAAACACTTTCCCGGTTTTTCCCACAGCGATAGGCGAGATGGAGCGCCACTTGCCACAATCCTGACACAACTCCCTCGCTTCCTTCACATTCAAAATTCTCTTCATACGAGCTTTATGGTTATGGGCACTAGGCAACCTACCTACCTACCATTATCGGTTTTTGATACGAACGGTTCAATTATCTACCAGCCGTAGGTCAAAACGTTTATTATAAAATACCCCTCGTAAATCAAGTTACCGACTACTACTAGCATAAAGAATGAAAAAGAGTATAACTAATTTTTCTATATTATTTTTCAAACGTCATTGAATTGTCAAGTAAACAACGAATAGTTACTATTACCGATGACGGATAGTTTATTATAAGAACCGGGCATTAAAGTATACTCTAAGGGTAAACAAAATGAACGAGTGGCGCAGTACACCAAACCGTTACGCGTACAGTCTCGACTTTGATTTCCGGTCAGAGCTAAGATTTGTTTCATAGTTTGTAATTATAACAATTATATTGAATATTGCAGATATTTGGTAATGAAAGATAGAGGCGGATATTTGCTCCGAGTCTGTTTGCCAAATAGTGGTAGACAGTGGTGCCCAGTCTGCCAATTCGGGGTAAAAAAATCATTTACTAGTGACAGATCGTGAAGTAACTTAGTCGCGTTTCGAGATCAGATTGTAAGTTGCAGGTTTTAACTACGCCAGAATAGTGGATGTTACTGTTACTTGCTGTTATTAAACTGTACCAGGGACTGTACTCCAGATTAACATCAGGCGGGTTGCTGTCATATGTGAAGCCCCAATAAAAAAAGCATTTTACGATGACTCGATCAATCGTAAACTGATTCGTTTTTTTCAGTTGCCGGCGCTCTTACTACTTCCCTTAGACTACCATCCGGCATATCGCGTCTTAAAAAAGAGGTTAAGTGGCCAATTAAAACGAAAGTAAGGTATCTATTACTGACATGACAGAATATAATTCTATATAGTGACAAATCTCGTATGTAATTCTTTAGTATATTTCCTCAAGTTGTTGGGCACACAAGACAATTGGCTTCATATGGGTCGGTGATAACTGGGGGTTAGAAGGGACCAAATGAGCCAGGGGTCAGCTCACACGCTGTGCGCTTCTCATATTTGTACGCCAAAACAACCTTCATTACCAACATCAACGTATGTGGGAGACAAGGGAATCTGTCCAAAAGTATCACTCTATGCAATATTAGAAAAACAAAAGGCTCGTTGAACAAAACAAAAGAAAAACATACAAATTAAGATCACAGTTTTAACCACAGACGTGACGCATTTGTTAGCGCACTAGTTCTTTGCCTGTAATGTCCCAAGTTCAATTCCCGGTCGGAACAAGTCATAGCTTTTATTTAAAATTTAAATGAAATTTTACAAATATTCGTTAAAAATGGTTATTTGCTACGAGTCTAGTTATCAGAGTTGTATGCAGTGATGCACAGTCTGCTGATCCGAGGTAGTATCACCACTTACAAGTAGTATTTTCTTAGATTTTGCGCGAACATTGATTAATGAATTAAACGAATTTTATGCGGCTTACTATCGCGTTTATCTCTCTGTGACTACGATGGCTGCAAAGCTCTCGAAACGTCGGAATAATAATAAATAATAAAAATATGTAAAATCAAAACCAAAATAAACGCGATAGTAAGCCGCATAAAATGTTTAATTCATTTACAAATATTCAGACCGTGACTTAGTCGCGTTTTGGGATTAGTTTGTAAAATTCCGATTCCAGCTACGCGACTGCTAGTGTCACTTAATTAACTATAGTCGCTGTGACATCCATTCATGCACCGAACTCCAGCTTAAAATCAGGTGGGGTGCTGTCATAATTCGAGTCATAATAAAAACAAAAGTGGTAGGCAGACAGTGTGTAGTTATTTGCACAGTCTGCCGAATCAGAACTTTTAAATGACGTGTAGTGAATCAGCATTTGTAGTGTAGTGAAGCAGAGTTTGATAATACGCAAAAGTCAAAAGGCCTATGCAAAACAAATGATTTGAATGCTTGTAGATGAGCGATCTTAAAAAAAAAAACAGTTTTTAATATTACAGTTTTTATGTTTGCTGTCTTTGATTGTAAATTGTCATACATAATCCTACTTCCTATCCTACTATTATTTATAAATGTAAATGTGAGTTTGTTTGTTAGAGTTGGTAAGAGTGGTAGGCAGTGGTACCCAGTCTGCCGATCCGGGGTAGTACCACCACTTACAAGTATACAGACCGTGAAGTGATTTGGTCACGTTTCGGGATCAGCTTGTAAGTTGCCGGTTCCATCTAGGCTGGCATAGTGGATGTGATTGCTACTTACAGTTATTGAATTGTAGTAGCAGTGACATTCATTCATGGACCACACTTTGGCTTAACATCAAGCGGGGTGCTGTCATATGTCGAGTCACAATAAAAAAAATAAATAAAAAAAACGTTTTCACGCAAAAACTACTCAACCGATCATCATGAAACTTTGTACACATATTTTTGGAGGTACTAGAAGTAACATAGGATACTTTTAATTTAAAAAAATCTTTTGTACTATAGTTTCTAATTGACTATAGTTTCAGCTATTTGGATTTTTTCTATATTTATTTTTATTTCCGTCTTGTCATTTTTATGTGAGTTAACGAGTTATAAATACAAAAAAAAATACAATATACAGTCGAATTGAGAACCTCCTCCCTTTTTATGACTGTGTTATAAACCTAATTTTACGCGGGTGAAACCAGCTAGTAAAATGTATATAAAAAGATTTTCAAATATAAAAAAATATTTTAAAAGAAAAATCATTAATTTCTGCATTTTATTGAATGAACGTTTTTATATTGCGTGACGTTTAATAATATCCTATTTATGAAAAGAGCTTCAAGCTTTTTGTGCCCAATATGGTGGAATAAATTATGAGTTTGTTCTTTTATCATTTATATATTCATTTTCAACATAGCGCTACATTTTTTTATTGTGACACGACATCTGGCTTGCAAGGCTTGACGACTTAAACAACCGACTTACGGTTGCCTCAGTCGCCATCACTATCTAGAAAGAGGTGCTTAATTACACTTTACTTGAAAAATTTAAGGTTCCGTATAGGATGGGGAGAATATCAAGCAATCAATCAAATTGTCACGCCTTTTTCCCATGGGGATAGGCAGAGACAATGGAGCGCCACTTGCCACGATCCTGACACAACTCCCTCGCTTCCTTCACATCCACATTTCTGTTTATTTATGGGCACTAGGCAACCTAGCTTTCTTGAGGATGTCACCGATTTGATCGGAAAACACCCTCCTGGTGCTGCCTTGTTTAACGCATCATCCATATCAGATTTATAACTTGCTTTCGTCAATCTACTTTCCCTCATCCTTAATTAATTTATAAAGTAAATTAAATTGCTATCGCGGTCAAGTAAATAGATGTGCAAGCCAAGACTAAATTGCAAATAAATAAATACCGGTGATTCAATGTGTGTGTAGTCGCGACCGTGGTGTAGTGCAATGGTAAAGCAAACCGAAAGTCCCGGTTCAAAACCACCGTAGAGCATTTTTAGTACCTCAGTGTAGAAATTGTCCTGTATAGTAACGTCGACTGTGACAGCTGTAAATTGTAACGTTTTTTTCAGTCGTGGACTGTCCCTTCGCTCAAAATTAGGTGTCGCGTCATACGTCTACCCTTTTTTGGGATCACAGCGTAAATAAAATTTATTTCTTTTAAATAAAAATAATGTTGTTCTTAGATGAAACACTGGCGGAAATCCGTGAGCTCTGTCTACGCCAATAAGATACAGGTGTGAATGTATATGTAAAACGATTCAGTAACAGCAATCGACGGAGATGAAAGAAGTATTGAAACGTGAACGTTATTTCTACACGGAAATTTATCATAAATCAAGTTTCCTGCAGATAATATATACATATATATACATAGTCGGTATATAATTTTCTATAGGTTTTTTGGTAATACAAAAATATTAGTTTAGTCCCAAAACGTGCATTTAAATTCTAAAGAATAATAATGAAATTTAAAGAAAATATACGAGTATAAAATTATTTAAATCTAATTAAATTGTCACGTCTTTTTCCCACAGGGATAGCCATCCACAATAAAGCGCCACGATCCTGACACAACTCCTCCACTTCCCTCACATCCACAATAAATATATATAATATTCGTATATAGATTAGTGACGACACAACACCAAAATCAGAGGTAGACCGAAGACAAGATGGCGAGGCGATAGAAGAATAGAAGAGTTTGCAGAAAGAACATGGAAAAGAAAAATATTGAACAAGAATAAAACTAAAAGTAGTCTTATAAATAAAAAGCCAATTTAAATTATAATAATAATATTTTATAACGTACAAGTAATTTATTTCGAAGCGCTAGTTGAAATAAAAGAAAAGAAAGTACTAAAAAATAATATTTCAATTTTTATACAGTATGCAAAATAAGTACATAACAACACATTTAATCTTCGCTCCACGGTGATAAAACAAAGAGTATGAGAACTAACTCTAATCAAGTTTTTCATTGTAGTTGTAAGGCTATTGCTCCACGAAACTAAATCATCCGCTATTAACAATTTAAGGTGCTTGATGGATGATTAGTGTGTTACTCTAGAGATATAGTCTACAAAAACTTTTAAAATGTTGCCATCATTCACCAACATTTGCCAGTAAAGTCAATTTTCTGTGATTTGATAGGTTGAGTTTTAGTGATAGTTTTTTTATTGTGACAGCACCTTACCTTATGTTAAGCTGAAGTACTGCAAGTAACAGTCGCATCCAAACTGCGGCCTAATTGGAACCGGCAATTGTCAAGCTTTTAAAGTCTTCTCGGTCTATATACTTGAAAGTAGGGGTAGGTACTCTCCGGATTGGCAAAGTGGGCAAATGATCACTAACTGTCTGTCTAACTTTACAGAGACACAATACCATTAAAAACAACCATCAAGCCACTAAACTCAGTTGCCGACTCTATTTCTATGTGGAAGATTGGGTTAAGAGAGCTTGCGGGTAACGTGGCTACAGCCCACACCGATGAAGATTCATTGAACTAGCGAGTCATTTATCAACGCTGCACAATCTTCATATTTACACTGTCCTAGCTTTTATTTTTAAAGTCGCACGTCAGTACGCCAGCAGGTTTGTAAACAACAGTGCAAGATTAAAGTTTTAGATTGCATTATGTAACAGTTAAAATGTGTATTTAAATGATAGTTTTTCTTGTAACGCGACATCAGACTTTAACTTGAATGTCCAAGAGTGCGATGTCGACTAAATAATACCGAATCAGTTTACAATGACGACAGGCGTGGACGAACGGTTTAGCGACTGGTTTGTGGCGCGTAAAGTCCCGGGTTCGATCCCCGGTCGGAGCAAATATTTGTTTCATAGCTTTTGTTTGTAATATTTAATAATGTTCAATATTGCAAATATTTGTTAATAAAAAAAAAGAGATGGATATTTGCTTCGGGTCTGGTTATCAAAGAGTGGTAGGCAGTGGTACCCAGTCTGCCGATCCGGGGTAGTACCACCACTTACAAGTATACAGACCGTAAAGTGATTTGGTCATGTTTCGGGATCAGCTTGTAAGTTGCCGGTTCCATCTAGGCCGGCATAGTGGATGTGATTGCTACTCACAGTTATTGAATTGTAGTAGCAGTGACATTCATTCATGGACCACACTTTGGCTTAACATCAAGCGGGGTGCTGTCATATGTCGAGTAACAATAAAAAAAAACAAATAGGTCGTTTTTTTCCCATCTGTCTATCATCATGACCAGCCGGAAGATGTCCACTGCTGAACATAGACTTCTCCCTTAGAACGCTATTCAGAACGACAAGATGCCAGTTGCATCCAACGCTATTTTGTCGTTCATAATGGCAGGGACGGGTGCCATAATCTTGGCCGGTGGCATGAGGATCACAGTATACTCACCGCACGTTAATCATGAATAGAGGTGACCGCCACTACACTTAAATACATAACTACATAAATACATACTCGTAACTGCAAGTAGCAGTCACATCCACTAAACAGGCCTAGTTGAAACCGGCAAGTAGATCCCGAAACGCGACTAAGTCACTTGACGTTCTGTAAACTTGTAAGTGATGGTACTAACCCGGTTGAGTAGACTGGGCTCCACTGCCTACCAATCTTTGACAATCAGACCCGGAGCAAATATTTTTTTATTAACAAATATTAATGATCTATTATTATAATTATTGTAATATATACAAACTATATAACAAATTATTGCTCCGACCGGGAATCAAACCCGGAACTTTAGGCGTAACGAACTAGTGTGTTAATCCATGCGCCATGCCACGTGTATTGTAAACGATTTAAAATTAAATAAAAATAATAAATAGCCGTAAAAAGATTAGTATATTGTTAAAGTGTAATAAGCGTATTTCATTCAGCATTTTTTTTTCCAACTACTCACAGAAAGTGTTTTATTCTTTCACTCCAACGTTCTTGTGTGCAGTTGGTAGCACTGACGCTGATGACAGTTCTTTTGTTTTATTCCGTTTTCACTCGTTTACTCAGTGGGACGAGAAAAAAGTTTGCACATCCACCGGCAAGTTGGGGAAATTGACTTTTAGAGTGACAGCTGCCAAAAAATATATGCTCCCGATCAAATCTGGGATATAGTCGAGCTGTTTGTAGCTTAAAAGTGAAAAGAATATTCAGGATATTGGGATACATTTCTGTCTATGTCTACGATAGACAAAATAATTGACTATTGTTATGAAAATCTTTAAAATGTCAATATCTTGAAAACGGTCAAGTTTATTTGATAGTCAAGTCAGTCAAAAATTATGGACACTACAACCCACTAAAGGATCTAGGTTGACTTAACCTGTAACCCTGTATATATACGCTACTCCTGTCGTCAATTAATTATTTAAATAAATAATTATTTTAACTTAATTATTTACGAGTAGAATAAAATGTTAAAGGCACTATTTTAAGAACGTTTCTGGGATCGTGGTTCGTTCAGAGTTGTCTTGTTTCATTCATGTATAACACGTAAGTTATTTTTCAATTAAGAATAGGCTAAAGTGATTTAAAAACATAATGGAAATAATGAAATTGCTATCAAACTTACGTAAAACTGAAAATAATTATAAAATTGTCGAACAAAATGTAAAAGGCGCATAAAAATTTCAAGAGGCATTATAATGAAGACGGTAAATGATAAAAAGTACTAAACTCCAACAATGCAATATCTTCATTGTGGTTCTGTGTCGCCGCATAAAAATACCTAAGCCTTCCCTCCGCGTGAACCCTCCTTCCTTCACCCGGTGGGTGGTCGGTTGATGTCGTCCGCAATAAAAATTCAGTTAATAGCTTTATTTAGTGGATTAAGGAGGAACGCCACCTAAAATTGCTTAAGTTATGATGTCACCTTTAAAATAATATTTTATGTCATATCGTGTGGCCAATGATAAACACTAAAATATTAGTGTACTTAAATAAAATACATTAAAAATATTATCGATTTAATTCTAATTTTAAAGGTTTTAAATTAGTATTATAGGTATATGGGTAAAAATACTTAGGATGCATTCAAAACCATTTGCCGGTAAACCACTTGCGACATAATATGTCTTTGATATAAGTATACTTTGGTCATCCTGTTTCTATAATGCAAGGACTTAGTAGATTAGTATAGAAATGGAAAAATATATAAGTATTTAATTTTATTCATTACTTTACTAACACCCTTATAGCTCGAAAGTACAAATAGGTCAACCAGGCCTAACATCAGTCGGGGTGTTAAGGGTATAATGTCGTGCCATAATAAAAAAAATTAAAACAATCCAAAATTTTATTGTACGACGAATAAAATTTTACATTGTTGTGTTTTCATTAAATTTAAATAACGTTTGTAAGCAACAATGCTTTGTGAAGCTTTGCAGATAGGTACACAGGTGTCACGAGCCATCGGAATGCTGCAGTCTTGTCGAGTCAGCATTGCTCTTGCCAAGTAAATATTTTGCAAGCTGTATTTACATTCTATTTGACGGGGCTCATTCCTACATCCATTTGTGAACATGGTTTTATCACAACTTATTCTAATTATTATCAAAATAATCGCTATAGTAAACAGCTAAAATCTTCATTTTATATTTTAAATAAATGTATAATCTACTAATTAAAAAATATCTAGGTGGTAATGTTGGCAAGGGGCGTTGTTATTAACAACTGAAAGTTGGTGAAATGGCGTAATTCACGCGGTTGCGGCACGTCCTCGGCATTACTTACCATCTAGCAACAATTTGTTTTTCTTCCCCTTCGTCCCAAGTCCTGTAACGAAAAACTCCGGGCAACGCTCTGCTTTTTAGTAACAATTTATTCTTCCAATAAACTTTACCGTGTTGTTCTTGCATAACAAATGCCTACAATATTTAAGCTCCGCCTAAGAAAAATATTGTTTACTTTCAGAGATTCTTTCACGGTGTGTCGTAGAATAATTTAACATAAATATGCATAATAATAAACGTTTAATACGTACATTTAGCAACGAAATACGATTCTTCCAGTCGTCAATTTTGACATTATTTCAAGTCGTAATAATAAAACAACAATCTAATATTAATATATTAGAATATAATCTGTGTATTTTTATTATTATTTTTTATTGTGACTCGACATATGACAGCACTTAGCTTGATGTTAAGCCGAAGTGTGGTCCATGAATGAATGTCACTGCTACTACAATTCAATAACTGTGAGTAGTAATCAAATCCACTATGCCGGCCTAGATGGAACCGGCAACTTACAAGCTGATCCCGAAACATGACCAAATCACTTCACGATCTGTATACTTGTAAGTGGTGGTACTACCCCGGATCGGCAGACTGGGTACCACTGCCTACCACTCTTTGATAACCAGACCCGAAGCAAATATCAATCTCTTTTTTTATTTTTTATTAACAAATATTTGCAATATTTAATATTACAAATAAAAGCTATGAAACAAATATTTGCTGCGACCGGGGATCGAACCGCAACAAACCGCAACAAACCAATCGCTAAACCGTTCGTCCACGCCTGTCGTCATCTCATATCTCAATATCTCAAGTACGTGATTGTACGAAGGGAAGGAAAATTAAGGAAAAATCTCATGGATCCACTATTTGAGATGTGAGTTGGTAAGTGCAGAGGTACGGCGAGTGGCTCGCGATTCAAACGAGCCATGACAAAAGCGGTTCTTCCATGCTAAATGTCATGGTATCCTATTGTTCTCCTGCGCCCTCTGTCCTGGCACCCTTTATTTCCTTCTATATAACTGACATTTGCGGACTTCTGTTGAATATAGCTATGAATGTATGAGGATCCGTTCTGTTTTACAATACCTGTTGTGGTTTACTAATTATGGACGAAGTACATATATACATTTGTTGGCGTAGCTATAGATCTATTGATAAGGCATGGACTCTCGGTTATTTGCGAGTTGTGTTTGCACAAACATTGTTTATGAATAAAATATTTTTGCGGCTTACTGTCGCGTTTATTATGATTATTTTATTCCGGCAGGTCTTGCATCACGGGGAAACTGAGTCGTTGGTCGTCTCATCAAACATTTTTTAAATCGCCCACATTGATTCCCCAAAATTACAAAATTAAACTTCTAGTCTGTTTCCGAGCTATAACCAAGACATTAGAGAAATTGATAGGAAATTATATTTATTCTTCCTTAAAATAAGTTTAAAAATGCAAATTAATTTAATATTAAGGAAGTAAGTATATTAAATAATAAGGAGAGGTGGAGTTGAGAGAGGGAGTACGCTAACTTAATATGGAGAGGGCATCACGGCAATTTGTTCGAGACGAACCCCGGACTTGCCTGAGTGCTTGTGGATGCGCATTTGCTTCATGTAGGGTTATCAAACTCCATTTAAATATTATTAGTTTTTATATTTGTAGAAATAATTAAAAAACCTCTTTGATTTTAATTTCATTAAACGTAATGTAACTTAACAAAACGAACACCGCATTAAGTATACCGACTTCTTTTTAGACGATGGAATGTATTCATTCTTTGGGAGAATATAATGAAAATAAAAGATAATATATTTGCCAATAGTTAAAAGTATAGATAATTTTATGTTGGCAATAAAAAAATACCATAACAGATTTCGGCAATGGTGCCACCCCTGTGATGAGTTTACGCTTGCGCTATCGAAGGAAATCGTGCGAAAAGTGATTATGGATCGGTAAGACCTTCAGCTTAAAATGTGCACACTACACTGACAGAGCTTTTAAGATGATGTACACAGATATATAAGTAAATATGCATAGCTCATATTTACAGCGACAGCGACAACTTCATTAGGAAGCCATAAGTCGACGAGGCGAAAGTATTGAGGCATCGTTCTACGAACTCTACATACTCAAGTGCTTGCTCTTTAGAGAATTTATACGCTATACTCCGGCGACTTACAGACGCCCGCCCGGTGGATGCTTTATTGAATTTATCGTGCCTTTCTATTTGATTTTTTTCGCTCCAACGTTCCTTTTCAAACAAATTTTATGTTTGTGCATTTCTTGTTAGTAACAAAACGAGAGTGCACTTAAGAAAAATGATAAAGTGGACAAGTTTTAGTATTTGCATATAACGATGCAAACAATGTCCAGTATTGGAGATACGTGTGCAAAGGGCTCGCTGACTGTCGACAATAAAACTGTATTTGCGAAGAAATTTAATAAAGCGGAAGTGGATGGCCATTACGGCTCGCCCTCTTTGCAAACAGCGGGTTGTGGCGCCAGGGACGCTTCGTGCCTGCCTACAATGGCTTGCTTGTTATGTCCACCACCCATTCCTAACTAGCGACATATAAATGTATCATCAAACTGTAAAAGGTGAGGTATAAGGAAGAAAAAACTAGTTTGAACTAACAAGTTTTGACGACACGCGTGGCGCATTAGTCCGCTACGCTACAGTCCCGAATTCGATAGCCGATCAAAGTTTAGCTTCATAGCATTTCTTTGTAATATTTATTTTTTTGGATAAGATATTTAAAATATTTGTTAATAAAAAAGACATATATTCGCTTCGGTTCTGGTTATTTAGAAGTGGTAGGCAGACAGTTTAATAGTAATTTACTTAGTCTGCCGATCCACCACTTTCAAGTATGCAGACCGTGAAGTTAGATCACGTTTCAGGATCAGCTTGAAAGATGCCGCTTCCAACTGAGCCGCACAGTGAATGCGACTGCTAATTGCAGTTATTTGACTGTCATACTTATGTGTCGAGCCTTTTATATTAAAAATGAACTTTTAAATTTAGACTTTTATTGATTCTCTAGAGTGTATAGAATTGTCAGCCTTTCATAATAAAGAATCTGCATTATTCAATCCTCTCATATAACCGTGGTGTAAGCATCTCATCTCGGATGGGCGTGCCTAAGTGGATAAACGACATCAGAGCTCAAACTCTAGTGCCAGCTCAAAAACCTAAGTACCAGATAAAACAGATTCCTTTGTTACTATGATTCTTTATTCAAAATTTCAAAGCGGCGGCGTATTGTTAAGTTAACAATGAAAATCGACCTGTAAAATATGATTATAAAATCGTGCTATAACTTTATAGAAATGTATAATAAAAATATATATATATTTATACAGGTTCACATATATACAAGGTTATATATATATACATACATACAAGGTTCATCTCTTCTGCCAGTGTGTATCTGAGTGAATTACTTCTAAACGGCTGGACCGATTTTAATGATAATTTTTTATTTGTGTTTGCAGTAATTTGCCGGGCATTGCGATACATATGACATACATCCACCTAACCTTTTATCAACGGAAGTCATATGTCGAGATTGTATAAAATGTTCAATTAAAAAAATACTGGTAATTTATTTTTAGGGTTTAAAAGTGACGAGTAGGATTTATAAAGTTTATTCACTATATTAGCCTCTGGTATAGACCTTTAATGACGCGAATTTAAAAAGGCTCGACTTTATTTATTGCCTTTTCGTACGCAAAGATACAAGACTGCCGACGGCTGAAATAACCAATCACTGTGCCAGCAATATATATATATATTTGGATTACATTTCTATACTTCGGAGACATTCTCAAGAAAGCTGGGTTGCCTAGTACCCAAAACCATAGAGCTTGTATGAAGAGAATTGTGAATGTGAATGAAGCGAGGGAGTTGTGCTGACACAACTCCCTCGCTTCCTGAGATCGTGGCAAGTGGCGCTCCATTGTCTGTGCCTATCCCTGTGGGAAAAAGCGTGACAATTTGATTTGATTTGATTGATTTCTATACTAATCTACTAAACTTTTATCATTAAAACTCTAGACCGCGTTCGCCTTATTATGAACAGAGTAAAACATTTTTGCAAAAACCTAACACAACATAGTAATTACTCCTTTAAAGTGATAAAAACGCTTTGGCTGTGCTCGCGTTCGTCACGTAATTTTATTCATGACATCCCTTAGTGTTTATTGCATGGCATACGTTGGACGAGATTGGTTGGTTGACGTCTCGTCGACACGGGCGCCAGTTAGCCGCCCTACTTGTTGCTCGACGCCGCACGCATTCGACTATCAAACACTATCAACTTATTTATATTCGCACTTGTTTTCACACTCACTTATGCTTTTATGAAAATAGTAACTTTATTATGCTTTTATTTGGTTGCGTCTAGACGTAATTAGATTTTCTTGTTTGTTTATTTATACATACGTTTAGACATGTAATATAATGACACAATTTCTTAGCATTCATGGATTTTCCGTGCGGGTGCCGGGTCCATCGCGTGGCAGGGAGAATGAAGACAGCGTTTGTGGCCAAAATGTAGGTTTCAAAGCTTTTTATGACATGTCAATACTCATCTACCCTGCCCTTACTATCCCCTCTACCCAACCAAATATTGTAAGACCCCACCAATGACGCCTTCGACATACGATCTAAAAATGGCTTACAGCTCACCTTGGGAGGCCAAGATATGATGTTATGATACTTACGTATTTGTATGGTGACAGGTAATACTGTCAATATTTAGACAACCTAAAAAGCTGGGTTGCCTAGTGCCCATAAGCGTAGAGCTTGTATGAAAAAGGCGTGACAATTTGATTGATAGATTGTTTTATTAAAACGTCTGACCTTCACATGTGTGTTGGTTACGTGCAAGAACGCCGACGACTCAAAAACCGATTTAGTTTACAGTTACATATGCCGGCCAAAAGTACTTATTCACGCTTCGCTTGAAAATTATAGGATCATAGGAGAACACGGGAGCTTGTATTCCACTTGTCGATTGTTCTACAAAGAAACGACGCGCAGAATGCTTCCCCCGACCTATGCAGGTATTCATGATTAAATCACGTATATCATATTTTATTACATTTTTGATTTGAATATATTTCTTAGTAAAAGTAATTTAAAACTTATATTTTAATAAATCACCATTAAGTCTGTGAAGTGGCGAAGCTGTTTGGAAGTTCATAATGTAAGATTGAGCTAGTTTCTAAGTAAGCACGTATAGCTTTCATTGTTCCCATGTAGCAGCACCAAATCAAAAGCTACCACGCCGTCGGGAGACGTGACCGCCAGCACTTTGATTAATGGAGGAACGTTCCTATGTTATTAATTAATTATTCACTAGTGTGGAAATTAATAATGTTCGGGTGCATTTGACATTGCAGCGCTGCAGCTGCCGCCAACTGCTCGTCACGTAGGGATTCACGTCAGCAGCTAGAGCGCTGCGTGACTTGTTATGTATGATTGGTTCTAACTTATGAAGTTTAGGCTTCATTAATTAAAACAGCAATATTGCAAACAAAGCGCATAACATCGCTTGTTATGCAGCCACGTGTGCGACGTTGGTGTTCTGCGTTTCTCCGTAATTTAATACGTTGACGTTTATAATTGCAACGTAAAAGACTCCTAATTAGCAATACAACAAGGTAGAAATTAGCACAAAATGTATATTACTCGTAGTAGACAAATATACATTATACAACAAACGAATGTAGTTGACATGGAAACAAAATGGCAAGAAATATAAGACATAGTTATATATGCGTTTCATAAAGACCGTAATCTCAACAAATGTTTAAGAAAAACACAAAGATGTTGGTAAAGCCTCGAGCGGGCACTTAGTGCGGGCTATTAAGGGCGCCGTGACCGCCAGCGCGCGACGAACGACGAAAACTATAAAACCGTTAAAGTAACGTTTCAGCAGCCGTAAAGAGCGTCGCAAGATCTGTTGACAATGTCGCCCCGACCCGCCATAAACCGTATGCACCCGGCGCGGCAGTAAAACTTAACGGCACTCTGATTAAACTTATCTCAGAACGAAAGCAACGTCACCCGCAAATCACGACCTTTTCTACTAATACCCGTCTATTCACAAATAGTCAGGGACATTTTTGAAGGAGCCTTTTAAAAGGATATAATCCAAATTACTCTGGCGCACGATCTGCTGAGAAGAGACTTATTGTCCACTTGGCTCGAAGAAACTTCGTTGCGCCGATACATAAATGTTCCTCAACTAACATCTAATAAATGCGCAATGCACGTAACAAAATGCACTTGCACATAAATTAAACATTCTTTTTGTTTGTTTAAACGTTTCGCGTGAGAAATTTTACGTTTTTGTTTCAGAACGTTAGGTTCTCATAAGACTATCAAAGCACTTTAGAAGCACTGAAAGGATGTTATAACCTTTTTATGGCCGCATCGTTTCATCAATGGAAATGTGCAGGACCCCTAATGGCCGAGATAAGTGCACAAGCACATTCATAGTATTGCAAAGATTAGTATTGCGTGAACTTATTTCAGTGCCATTAAATTTAATATATGTAATCCAAAACACAAATTACTAACGTGGGAGAAAAAGCCGCCAAACTCAAGTTGGACTGGGCAGGACATTTGTGCTGTATGTCTGATGTATCATCGGCAAAGTCCACTATTTAATGGACTCCAAATTGTAAAAGACATGGCCCAAGTGAAGATGGAGAGATGATACAATAGTACGTGGCGAGAGACCACAACGTGTCGTGAGTATTGGAAAAAGAGAGGGAGGCCTTTGTTCAGCAGTGCGACACTTAAATGGGCTAATAATATCGTAAAAATGCATGTTAAAAAGTTTGTAAAACACACCCAAACAAATAGATTAACGTATACATATCAAGTGCTTACTTGTCAGTAATTGTACAGTAATAGCTATTTATAGTGTAAAGACTAAAGGATCAATGTTGAAATTAGTTTATTTTAAATGCTTCCTGTATCTGATACTTGCTACTATTTTTATTCATGTTACAAATAGAAAGTTTGAAATAGATATTGAATTAGTTGCATTAATGGATCTAAAATATATGGCCAGTTTACATCCTATGTGGTCTACTTGCAATATATTAATTACGCATTCGAAAATTCAACGTCTATATTTAGATGACCGCATTACAATAAAGTAGCTTTTACGTTGCTTTAATTAAACTTTGTTGCAAATATGACATTTAAATTGTTTTTTAATTTGACATCTCGATCGATTTGCAGTTTTTGATTTGAATTCGAAACGTGTAGTGACATTATAATAACTGAAAGAAACGCGATATTACGCATAATATATATTTCATGAACAATGTTCGCGTAAAACTCTGAAAATACAATATCATTGCAAATATTATGAATAGTTTACAAAGTTAGCTTTTCGCTGAAAATTGTGCGAGGCAACTAGACGGTCATGTATTGTCGACGAGCCTATTTTAGACTCCTAATCGATACTACAAGCAAGCAACTAGCACAGGCGGCCTATTTACGTCCTAGCCTTATTTAGACGAGAATTAAATATTCCATTTTTAAGGGCCGTTATTAAAATTCTGATAGTGTATATCAGAATTTTAATAGCTTTTATCATTATTTTTAAGTATTTATTAATATTTTACTACTTTTATTGTATTTAAATTATTTTAAACTTAATTGTTCTATAATTACAAAAGGCGGACTTAATTCCGCTAGCCATTATCTACCAGCCAAACCCTAAGTATAATTGTGAGCTTTGAGTTAGCGAGGGAAAGTGCAATAAATATTAAAAAACAAAACAAGCAAATTAAGGTAAGACTATATAGTGTTTTTTTTTTAGGTATTATTGTATATAATCAATGTATTTACATTGTATATAATCAATCAATCAATCAAATTGTTACGCCTCTTTCCCACGGGGATAGGCAGAGCAATGGTATATAATCATAAATAAAATAAATACATAAACTTATACAATAAGCAATGACTATAAGAAATATTGTATGACACTAATATCAAATAATACAACTTTAATACGAAATCATTTATACGATTTAACTGCGATAAGTTTTTGAATTATCTTTTTATTTATTTTATTTTAATAATAAACAAAAGTGATCAATCTTTTAAGTTGTAAATTCAATTCAATTTCAATTATGTAAATAGTGGTTTAAATACAAATAAAGTTGTATAGGTAGTATAGGTTAGACTAGTCGATGAGTTAGGGCGGGCGGGGCCGCCCAGGGTGACAAATGAACCCAACGTGGCGTGCGACAAGACACGGATATCGTCCTCGGTGTGCATAGTAAGTAGTTGCTTTATTTCCAATTTAGTTCGTCGATTTGGATCAACCTTTACATGCCTGAAATAGGATTTATTATAAAATATACGAGTTCGATTCCCGGTAAGAGTAAAGATTTGTTTAATTATTTCATTTAGAAATAATAAATAAACAATTAATAAAAAGGAGCGGATACTTGCCTAAGAGTGGTAGGCAGCAGTGCCCTGTTTGCCAATCCGGGGTATAACTACTATTATTAGAGTAAAGACTGTTTAGTAACTAAGTCGCATTTTGGGATCAGCTTAAAAGTTGCCAGTTCCAATTAGCTCGGCATAGTGGATGCGACTGTTACTTGCAGATATTTAACTATAATTAAAAGCAGCAGTTTAAGCTAAATAAGGCTGGGTGCTGACATGCCGAGAGTAAAAAATAATAATGAGAAAATGTTAATATTACGAAGTCAAGTAAACGAATAAAAATAAAAACTGTAATATCATGCGACGAGGTTTAAAAGCGAGCCCAATTAACATAACTGTATTTGTATTCATACAATCTGTTCGCAGTATGAAAACACCTCGGTTTATTCGCCGTTTTATAAAAGTTTTCTTTTAAAAGAAACTTTCATAATTAAACGACATCAAAGAATGGCAGCGATGAAGTTACACTTTGGGTCATTATTCAAAGAGTCTGTGACCGAGATAAGGGACCTTTGACGCCTTTTCAATAGAAGTTTGTTTAGGCCTACAAAGTGTGACCATTAATTTTATTATTAGATACTCTTTTTGTACATCATAGAGCTGGTGACATCGATACATTAATTATTAACAATGAACGTATTTAATAAAACTGACGACCGTGGTGTAGTGGTAGTAAAGTTGTCGCGCAAACCAGGACCCTCCAGTTCGTAACCACTTGCTGGTACCAATGTTTGTTTGATATAAGTACTTACATCCACAATTCTCTTCGTACAAGCTCTAGGGATGGATAGATGCGTTAAACGAGGCAGACTCAGAAGGGTGTTTTCCTAATAAATCGGAGACATTCTCAAGAAAGCTGGGTTACCTAGTGTCCATAGCCGTAGAGCTTGTTTTAAATGTTTAAAAATCTTTTGTTTGATTCAATAAGATAGGCGTACAGCCTGATTAACAATTTATTTTACATCTATTTCTTGATTACAGTACACATGTTTTTCTAATGATATTATTACTTTTATGATAATTTTATATTGTAAAAAGTGGCGTTCCATTGTCTCTGCCTATCCCTGTGGGAATTGAGGCGTAAAATCGATAAAGTTAATTAACATAAAATTTAGAATACAATGTATTTGTAATTAGCGTAGCTGGTGAAATTGTGCATGTAATCATCTCTGTAGCGGTTAGCTACAACACTGATAATTGATTGGATATATTCGAAACAGACATCAGGATAGGGTTGACAAACGCGACCGTGGTGTAGTGGCTGTGCAATGGTTATACTCGTACAAACCGAGAGTGCGAGTTCGAAATCATCCACCGGTAGCAATGTATCTTTTATATTTGTACTTTGGTTGTCCTATTTCTATGATACAAGCACTTTAGTAACTTAGTACAGAAATGTGAATTTAAAAAAAATTACACTTTAATATTTATATTAACAGAAATTAAATCAAAAGATTAATTGATAAAATAACTTATAAAGAATTCGAATTTTAACGTAGAGTTTTAATTTTAATTAAGAAACCTTTTTAGCAACTTAAATTGTAAAACTGTGGTTCAAAAGTAAATACCGTGAAGTGGTTTAGTCGCGTTAGATCAGCTTGTAAATCGCAGGTTCCAGCTGGGCCGGCATAGTGGATGTGACTGCTACTTACAGTATTCTAATTGTAGTAGAGGTGACATCCATTCACGGAACGCACTCCAGCTTAACATCAGGCGGAATGCTGTCATATGTCAAGTCACAATAAAAAAGCATAATCAGAATATGAAACTATATTAGTAAAAATACGAACTTAAGTAATTAAAACTGTATCTTTTGTGGACGCATTAAGTGACATCCTTAACAAAGGCAACCCTTATAAAGCTATACTCCTAACAATTCATTCAAAATTCTATCTTATCTATTGGTCTTAACGTTTTATTTCGCTTTGTGTTAACTGCGTAAGCAGATGTGTGTTTGTGTAGTAAATGGATTTGTCAACTTCTGTTCGCGTAATTAAATAAATACACGATTGTTTCTTGTAAATGTTAGAATAGAAGAGATAGTGCACGTCGCTTCACTTAATGAGTTTGGTGTCGACAATTATTGCAATTACTTCCAGCGTAGTACAATATTAAATGTCAATTTGTGCTCCTATGATGATTGCGTATTTAAAAAAGATAATAAATAAATTCAATTGAATTATATTAACATTTTGACTGGCATAGGGCCGGATGAAATTGTCGGCGCTGAGGCATGTCGACGTTGTTGTTGACGACAGGCGTGGACGAACGGTTTAGCGACTGGTTTGTTGCGCGTAAAGTCCCGGGTTCGACCCCCGGTCGGAGCAAATATTTGTTTCATAGCTTTTATTTGTAATATTTCATAATATTAAATATTGCAAATATTTGTTAATAAAAAAAAGAGATGGATATTTGCTTCGGGTCTGGTTATCAAAGAGTGGTAGGCAGTGGTGCCCAGTACCACCACTTACAAGTATACAGACCGTGAAGTGATTTGGTCACGTTTCGGGATCAGCTTGTAAGTAGCAGGTTCCATCTAGGCCGGCATAGTGGATGTGATTGCTACTTACAGTTATTGAATTGTAGTAGCAGTGACATTCATTCATGGACCACACTTTGGCTTAACATCAAGCGGGGTGCTGTCATATGTCGAGTCACAATAAAAATAAAAAAAAATAAAAAATGAGATAATAAATAAATTCACATGAATTATATTTACATTTTGACTGGCATAGGGCCGGATGAAATTGTCGGCGCTGAGGCATGTTGAAGTCAGAGGCCGCGTCTTAAGCAAATGTACATAAGTATGTATATATTAAAATATAATGGAAATTATTTCTATTGTAACATTTTTTTTAAATTTTGATGGTGTATCCCGCCTGATGCTAAGTAGGAGTGCCTAATTAAAACCGGCAGCTTTTAAACTGATCCCAAATCGCTACTGAGTCACTTGTCAATCATCTGTATGAATACTTGAAAGTGACAGTACATTGGATCAGTAAACTGGGCAATTGGCAGTAAACTGTCTGCATACAACTCTTGTTAATAATAAACATTATAAACATGCCACTTTATTTAAATCCACACCGTTGACAATAATAATTTGATAAGAATGGAAACGGGCACAGCAAAAGAAAACATAAAATTAAGTAAATTACACAGTCGTTTCAATGCAAAGCGACTAAACACAAAATCTGTGGGCACCGTCACCTGATCTCTTTATGCGCCTTTTGTTCACCTAACTTTTTAAATCCTCCTCTTTCGTCTCCTAACAAACAATTTAAAAGCCTAACTCCACCAAATAGACTTTTCAGAAGAGATTTGTTATTCACTCGAAAGTTTTAAGTGGCTGTGAAACATCGTCGTCAAAGGCTTAAATAAGTAGTTCTTCCGAGTCAATTGTAACTTTACACACGAAAGAATAAAGTGTACAATGGAATGAGGAAAGGTAGACAGCTTGAGTTGTTCCTCGACACGTCTCGATCGGCAAAGTTTCCCGACCGCCAACAAACTCGGCAGCTGTAGGTTAATAGCTTACGAATTTCAGCCGAATAAAGCAATACCCATTTAATACTATTGCCTTATTTACAAAGTTAAAATTTTTAAGTGACTTAGTCGCGTTTCTGGATCAGTTTGTAAGTTTCAACTAGGCCGGCATAGTGGATGTGACAGCTATTTACCTGTAGTAGCAGTCACCTCTATTCATGGACCGCACTTCAGCTTAACATCAGGCGGGTGCTGTCATATGTCAAGTCACAATAAAAAAATATTATCATTAATTATCACGACTTAATTCCCACAGGGATAAGCAAAGACACAAACAACTCTATCGCTTTTTTCTCATCTACGATCCTCTTCATTCATACGAATCTTCATACGATTCTATAGTATCCTATCCGTGGTACCCATGGATCTGCTTTTTAAAGAATGTCCCCGATTAGATCTTCTAAGACGTCATATTTTATTTCTTTCCTTGCCTCCGATTATAAACCACTTTCGTCAGTCTTCTTTCATTCGTTCTATTAATGTGCCTAAAGTTTTACAACATACCTTTCTCCTTAATCACATATTAAATATATTTTTTAATAAAAATCTTGGCTGGCTTAGATAATTGTATTAAAGTTAGACCTATACAAATTAAAAAGAAGACCGCGAGTCTTATTGTAGATAGCTAAATCCTTTATTATTAAGTAAGTCTAGAATTTAGTTCGATAAGAGTGCAATGTCTGTAATAGCCCCCCAGTGTGGTCCTCCATTAGGTGGGCATGTTGGGAACCCCGCAACGCACAGCTTGCCACCGCATACACCCACTCTTACTTCGTTACTTTTATTTCTTCGTTAATACACTACCAAATTAAGTTTACAACTTCTTTATCTTTATTGCACGCCAGCCCGATACTTATCTTTAATAAAATTTACTTCTACTGTCAAATAAGTGAGAAAAACGAGCAGAATTTATAGATAAAAGAACAAGTTAACTTTATTGTGTTACCGAGTAAAATACGTAAAAGCTCTCGGTTTTTATCTCGTTAGTTCTCGCACATAGAAAGGATCATAATTGCAATAACCGCATTTAGACAAAAAGTCTTGAATGTAAAATTTAATCATGTTACATTCTGATGTGGATCGTATGTCCGAGGGAACGCCTCACTATATTCTCTCTCTGAAAACTCTATTATTTTTATTGTTTAAAAAAGTTTACAATAAATAGGTAGGTTTACTAACTTTTAGTTAATTAATTCAAAAAGAATGTGAAAATATTACAACTTTTGCTTATTAAAGAATGAATTTAAAATGCCTATCTTTTTATACACGGCAATAATGTTGAGCGTTTGTCTGAGCTACGTCAGCAAGGCTTGACAACACTTGAGCGATGCACTCGGCTTGGAGGCTCAAGGGTGCTGGCGTGGCGGAAGGCGGCCTCTTACAACATGTCTCGAGCCTTTGTCGACTCACCGGACTACTATCGTCACGATAAGAAAAAAAAACTTTTACAAAATTCACGTAGTGCATGTGCGAGAAATTATAGAGAAAAATAATTAGGAGACTAACTTTGAGGAGACCATGGTGTAGTGGCGATGTAATCACGCAAACTAATCAGCGGTACCAATGTATCTTTGATATATGTACTTGGTCCTCCTATTTCTATGGTACAAGCTGGTTTAGTATCACTTAATATAGAAATGCAAATAAAAATTAAATCTTATGATTACATCATCATGAATTTAGCCCTTTTAAATAGAAATATATAGTAAACTGCATACGAAAAATTGCTTTTAACATGTCGTTTATAATTTTTCAATGGAGCTCGATATACAACATCACTCCGCCTGATGTTAAGTTGGAGTGCGGTCCATAAATTAAGGCGACTGCAACTACAGGTAAATAACTGCAAGTAATAGTCACATCCACTATGCCGGTCTAGTTGGAACCGGCAACTTACAAGCTGATACCGAAACCCAGGATGGCAGACTGGGCCTTACTGCCTACCAAAGTTGCCTGACTAAATGTGATTTAAGGCGAAGATACTAAGGTGTAATTTATCTTCGCTTAAACTCGCAATATAAACCATATTGACTTCTAAGTAAGCGATTAAATCGAACAGATTTTTCAAATTCTTCGTCATCTATTATTTTCACAAATCGATTGATAGCCTTATTTATTGCTTAACGACTAGTCGATCGTCGGTGGTAACCATTAGATGTAATGAAGAGAAATTGTATAGGAATGAAAAGTATATCTAACAATCAATCAATCAAATTATCAGACTTTTTCCTACAAAAATAGACAGAAATAATGGAGCGCCACTTGCTACAATCCTGACACAACTCCCTCGCTTCCCTCACATCTACAATTCTCTTCACACAAGCTCTACGGTTATTTGCACTAGGCAACCCAGCTTTTTTAAGGTGTATCCTGGGTCTGCCTCGCTTAACACATCCACATCAGATTTATAAATTTCTTTCGTCAGTAAATTAAACAAAATGTGAGCATCAACAGGACGGCGCCAACAACTATATCGGTTTCGACAAACCGAAGATCCTCGCAAAAGAAAGTCGACTAATACCCAGGATGGTACGCGAGGCTATTGAGTTTAAAAATCTAATCCCAATTTCAATAGGGGTGGTTGGCGATATAAAACCTGGGACCCCATAATGCACAAACTTAAGTTCCAAGTCCAGCTAACTGCCAACTATTTCAATTTCCTTGAAAGTGTCAACAATGATTGTGAAATAAGAAATCAACATTAGCATTTTTTTGTTAAGGATGATTTTCAATTTCTCAGTTCAGTCGTCCCGTCACGGCCGTTGAGCGATGTGCGTGTCGATGCATTGTGACAGACCACCCCAACCCTCTACGATATCTTCCACTACACACGTACGATCTAATCCAAAAGAATTTGAACTTTAAGAGAATTAGATAAGGTTGTCAATTTACTGGCAACATGTGTAAGAATGTTGTTTCATGTTAACCCTCTGATTTCGCTTTTCGCAATCAAATGTCTAAGATCCGGAATCAATTAGTTTTCAACAACGTTAGGCTGCTATTACATTATTCAATTTACCGCATTTTGTGCTCTATTTTAAAAGTAATGTTTGTACTATTTATGTCTGCCAACATCACATAAATTTATTTCATAAACATAGAATTTAATTTAGCCGTAGTTTGAGTACATTTCAACAGAAATTTCTCTCTCCTACAATACGTATGCATTTAATTAAACGATATTTATGTGCGGGAGCGCTTTAAGAGCTGCAATTGAATGCTAATAGTACCATTTGATGATGTGGTTATCGCTTTGTCGATCAAAACTTTATTTACTACTATATAAGGAGACATAAATCCAATAACGTAGTTATCGACTAGCTATGGAATTTATCCACTAGATTTTATTGACAAGAATAGTTTTTATGTATTTTAATTTTAGTAGAGTGTATTTATTCCTATTATTACTATTTTGCACTTTATATTTTTCAATCTTTCTTTTGGTCCCTAAGGTTATTAAGAGATCTAGGTTTCATAGGTTAATGTTCGTCTTTGTACGAGTTTGTGTAAAATGTATTAAAATAACTATATTATTATACATTTATATACATTTATACTTATTTTAATTTAAACTATAATAATTTATAATGTCCTGCTATATTGTCGCAATAATATAAAATATTATTGCGACAATATATCAGGGGTTCATCATCATTATTAATAGTCACGCCTGAATTCTCACAAGGATAGGCAGAGAAGATGAAGCGATTAGAGGAATGGATGACAAACCATTGATTGATTGGCGACTTTTTGACTAACTTTAACATGGAGCTAACGAACATCAGTACGGTTAATGAGCAGTGAGACTATCATAGTTAAAACGTCTGCTCGCATCCTATATGGCCGCCTTGGTTTAACTTCAGCGACTTTAAAGTTGATCCCGAAACGCGACCAAGTCACTACAAATGACCATCTCTACACATAAAGTGACTTAGTCCAACTATTATAAATTAACTTTAAATTTTATGATAGTTTTTTTAAAATAAAATGTTATGCTAAAATTATATGCGCAAAATACTAACAATTTCTTGAATATGCCACAATCAACAGTAAAATATGTGAAATGAAGCATTTTGTATATCCGTGTAAAATTCGTATGAAGAAATTGTGAAGAAGTGCTCTCGAAGCCTTTGGAGGGTACACAAGTACACTTATTCAGTCCTCGAGATATTATTCGACCTACTTAGTGAGCTTCAATAGATAGCAAGCATATTTTCGAGGTGATCCTCGCTTACTACTTGAAATGTATACATTATTACTAAGTTTTTATTTTTGTATTTAGACGCAACGTCTGAGCTCGACTTGCCTGTTGGTAAGCAAGGAAGATAAAATTAAACAAATTAAATGCAACTTACTATCGCGTTTATTTTGGTTTTGATTTTACAATTTTTTATTATTCTTAATTCATTATTCAATGTTCGCGCAAAATCTACGAAAATACTAAGGAAGATACATCCGAGATTTCCGACGCGACGAGTAAAATACCGACTCAGTTTACGGCAGCCTCACTCAGCGTGTTTTATTGATTTATTTACCGTGAACTGACTTGGTTTGTTTTTAGTTGTTAGCACTCTTGGACCTTCTCTTGCCTGATAGCAGCTCGAGGTTAGATGTCGAGTCAGAATGAAAAAAGTACCAGTATTATATATATTTTATTCAAAGATAATATAATATATCTTCAATGTTCTAAGTATATTTATTTATATATGTATTATGCAATTTTCTTTATTCTTCATCTACTTACTTTTGCTCTCTGCGCAACCCGTGAGTTGGCTGGCATTCTTTTGTATATATTTTACAATAAAGGAATAAATAAATAGTCGATTAAGAATCTTAAGAGAAAACAAATCTTTTCAAATAATATTTTAAGAATATATTATAAGAATGACAATATTTGCAGACATGATATAAATTAAGATAGTGAAATGAAGTTAAAATTTTCTTGGGTTCTTGGAAATGAGATAGTATCTCGTGGAAGGGTATCATCGTAGCCATCCACAGATCACTTATCATTAGACAGCAGAGTTGTTTATATTGAAACTGGCCTTTATAAGCAGCAGAAATTAACTGTTTTTAACTAATTAAAGGGATTTATGTTCTTGTCATTGACGACACAAATTATTGCCAAACTTATTTCCATACAAACTAATGAAGTGAGGTCTAATAAGTTGTGGTCTGTGTGGCTACCAAATGACAGCCAACGCCATATTCGTCGCATAAATCAAGTCTTCGGCGGCGAAGTGACGTTATGCCGTAAGCGATCGAGTGTCAGACCGTCTGGAAATAAAAGCAAGAGAATTTTTCACTACTTGAGTGGTTTGTTCTGTAAGGCGCGCTATGAAATTTGTCTCGTATTCCCATTTTTTGCTTTAACAACGTTTTAGAAAATTTAACCGTAAGCTTTTTGTTTTATTTTTTCTGGTTTTAAGTCTAGAAAATTGTCTGCTTGGAAAATTCGACTTACGAGTGTATGCTACAAAATTGCAAGTCGTAAAAGTATTATATTTAACGTTCTTATAATGGATGTTGAATTTTATTATGCCTCCCTACTATGTAGTAGTTAATAGCATTATCACTGGCTTAACTGCAGTAACTTTACGTCTATTATATATATATATATATATATATATATATGCTACAAACTGAACATTATGTCTGTAAAAAGTTTATAATATTTAGGTACTTTGAATTACATAATGAATGCATACGTAATATTATTCCCCCTGTCGTTTTCAACGTGTTTCTGATAACTGTCTATTATATAACGCAAGGACTTACTTCAACTTTTGATGCCTCCTCACTAATGAAGGTTGGCAGTCAGTATACTCCTCTCTATCGAGCGCGTAGCTTAATAGAGGAAACGTTTTATCTCTACATGTAAAGCATATAGAGATAAAACGTATAAGTAAACTATGCTCATATATTTAAGATTAATTTAAGTTGACTATATTGTACAATCAATAATTAAATAACTAAATCCATAGATTAATGATTGGTCGCGCTACGACGGCGACGTAGCGTCAGCGAGACCAATCATACATCTATGAACTAAATTGCCTAGTGCCCATAACCATAGAGCTTATGCTATATGAAGAGAATTGTGAAGGAGAATGAAGCGAGGGAGTTGTGACAGGATCGTGGCAAGTGGCGCTCAATTGTCTCTGCCTAACCCTGTGGGAAAAAGGCGTGACAATTTGATTGATTGATTGATAAATATATAAATAAAGTTGAAAAAAGCGTGGTGAAGTTGTAGTGCTGGACGAAAGACGCCCCGCGCCGCCCGGTTTAAAACCTCTCGGCCGTACCAAAGTATCTTTGATACCAAAGTATCTTAATGTACTTTGTTTCTTCCTGTTTTTGTTATATAAGCATTTTTAGTGATTTCGTATAGAAATATAAATAATAAAAAGTATTTTGTGACTCCTTTTTTTCTTTATATACGAGTATTTTATGTATAAAATTAACTGCGACCACTAAATGCATAATAAGAATTTTAGAACGCAGTCATGTAGAGAATTCAACCGATATCGATGGGAAATAGGTATTAATACAACACTAGGTATTGGCATCGGGTTTCGCGCGGTTTGCCTTCAAGCCGCAAGTTATGCGTTCTTGCGTTCTGAGGCCGTCAATATTCCTGTTACAAATGAACTTTGAATTGACTCTAGATATACCTATACTATAATAACTTACATCGTAATTGTAATACAGGGTGTAGTCTAAATGTTGCCGAGCGATTATTTCGTAAAAAAAATGAAATAGTCTATTGGTAGTGAAATGGTTACGCAAATCAAATCTTCTCGGTTCGAAACACTAACTGGTGCCAATGTACCCTTTAATGTTGCTTAGTTTCTGTCATTTAAGCACGATTAGTAGCTTAGTATAAAAATGTAAATTTAAATTAATGTTTTATAGGACTCTAAGATATTGGTGACGTTTTTATAATAAATACAATTACTATAAATGTACTATAGAATCGCTATGTACATCTAGATATATTAAAACTGTAAGGAAACTACATTTCAAATAGGTATGACGGTAAAGCTTTTCCTTATATAAATAATTATATGTACTCGTATTTATTAATCCGTAGTTATTAAGTTAGAGTTCACGTATGTTCAGAAATCCAAGCCACAAATTAGACATCTATGTGACTTAGCCAGAGTTTCCAACTGAGCAAATGAATTATGTTTTCTAATGTGAAGAGTAATGGAATGAAATAATATTTATTTTATTAGCACACGAACTATTTATTTATTATTTGAACACGAAACATTTTAATAAAATTTATATTTCTTTGCAATATATGATTTTCTAAGGTTTTGCGAGAATTTTTAAAATGTAATTATTATGTTTTTAATGTGGCCGGACATATGACAGCCGCCTGATGTTAAGCTGGAGTGCGGAGGTGACTGCTACTACATTTGAATAACTGAAAGTAGCAGTCACTATCACTATGCCGGACTAGTTGAAACCGGCGCATTATCGTGTTTATTACGGCTTATTAACGCACTTTAAAGCTATTTTTGTAATGTTTTCAAAACTATCCTCAATGTTTAGGGGTATGACGATGTAGCAGGACGGATAGGCAGACACTTGCCACGATCCTGACACAACTCCCTCGCTTCCCTCACATTCACAATTCTGTTCATACAAGCTCTACGGTAATGGGCAATAGGCAACACCGCTTTCTTCAGTATGTCTCCGATGTGCCTCGTTTAACACATCCACCTACATCAGACTTATTAATTCTTTAAGTTATTCTTCATGTTAAATTATAAAAACAAAAGTAACTGATAAAGAAAACATGCTTAGTAGATAATTATTCTAATTTACACGAAACGTAGATTATGATCTATTGTATGAAAATGGCGGATTGTTACAGTCAATGTTTCTGATTATCCTGTAAGTGACAGCATTTAAGCCCATTAAACACAGAATGTTATTCTAAACTGACAATTTATTCACTCCTATCAGTCGCGTGTTAATTGTCATTGTGACTTTACTGTAATTGTAGAAACAAATAAATAAATTATTCACTCCTTGTTCTCGAACGGGGTGGCAAATCTACTTGGAATTGTCAGCCAATGTGTTCTCTCCATCCTATAGCCTTGGTCCTTTAAAGATACGCGAAGAAGCACCTTGTGATGTATCTGGCCGGCATAGTGACGGCGACTGGGGCAGCCGTAAAGACTCGGTTTTCGCAGTGGTCGGCTCTCTTGGACCTCTTCTTGCTTACCATCATGCGGGTCGAGGTCAGATGTCGAGTCACAATAAAAAAATCGTCTGATTATTCCTTTAGGCCACAGATCTTGGTTATCTAGGCCGGCATAGTGGATGTGATTGCTACTCACAGTTATTGAATTGTAGTAGCAGTGACATTCATTCATGGACCACACTTTGGCTTAACATCAAGCGGGGTGCTGTCATATGTCAAGTCACAATAAAAATAAAAAAAATCTAGACAGGATTCAGCTACCCTACACTTGCCTTGAAATATCATGGCTAATTAAATAATCAGCTATTTTTCACTACTATTTTTTAGGAGTGATAGGCGGTGGGTGCCCAGTAACCACGGAACACTTAAATATAACTTTACTCATATGTTCCGTGATAGTTACATTGTAAAGGTAAAACTTAATATTGGAATAAAAGTTAAGACAGATTGGTTTACCTTCCCGGTCCTAAGTAAATATAATAGTAAAATTTTGAAATGTCACTTTTATGTATAGTTTGAAGGATGGGAGCACGAAGTTTGAGCGAACTTTGAAATAAAAACAACTCTACCGTACTTGATATCCAATATTTCAATAAACCTCTAACTTTTGGGGGAAGAAAATGGAAAGGCGAAAAATTACATTAGAAAGGTCTCTGAAAAATTGCTGTTCCCTTTCGGACGAGTCGTCTTCGTGTACTTCTTTGATCTAAGGACATAATATTTTTTATATGTTATTGTATTCCAAAAAAAAGCTCTTCATTCTTACTGCTACTTTTAATTTCATAAAAATACATTACAACGAAATGTATTTATTTATCTACCGTTTTTCATATTTTCATAACTAGGTATAGTAAATATGTAGAAATATATTTATTAAAAGATTGGAAAAATATTTTTTCTTAGATTTTGCGCGAACATTGATTAATGAATTAAACAAATTTTATGCGGCTTACTATTGCGTTTATTTTGGTTTTGATTTTACAATTCTTTATTATTCCGACATTTCGAGAGCTTTGCAGCCATCGTGGTCACGGAGAGAAAATATTTTTATTAGTAATATTGGTATAGGCAGACAAATCGTGGTTATAATGCCCAGTCTGCCGATCTAACGATTCCAAGTGTACAGACCGTTAAGTGACTTAATCGCGTTTCGGGATTAGCAAAAAAGTAGTTGGTTCCAACTAGACTGCAGTTATTTAATTGTAGTAGCAGTCGCACCATTCATTGTCCGCACTCCAGCCTAATATCGGGATCGATCAATATCATATATAAAAAATATCAATCAATCAATCAAATTGTCACGCCTTTTTCCCACACGAATAGGCAGAGATAATGGAGCGCCACTTGCCACGATCCTCATACAACTCCCTTGCTTCCTTCACATCCACAATTCTCTTCATACAGGCTCTGTGGTTATTGGCACTAGGCAACCCAGCTTTCTTGAGAATGTCTCCGATTTGATCGGAAAACACCCTCCTGGGCCTGCCTTGTTTAACACATCCATCCACATTAAATTTATAAATTCCTTTCCTCAATCTACTTTCACTTATCCTTTTCATGTGCCCAAACCGTCGAAGCATTCCTTTGTCAATCCTTGTCACTACTTATAAAAAAATATAAGTCTTATATAAAGAACTTGCACTAAATACCCAAACAGGTCGTCGCCGTATGAATCTCAAGTCTGAATTCAGTCAATATTAATAATTCACGAGATCAATAGTTCAGATTGCGGTTGAATCGTGTTAATTCAATCAATTCCTACCGCATTCTGATAATACTCAACGGAGGCAATCTCTGCGGCTAACTTTACCAAAATGTTGCTCGAATATACCTCGAGTTTGGTTTAGTTTAGCTTTACAACGGGTCTGTTTTCATGCCACTGCGTTTTATTGCAATTTATGACCTGAATAAGTTACACTAAGGTTTAATATTCTACGATAGAATTTATTCATGAATCAGAAAGTAGTAGAATTTGATTTTCTATTCAAAAGTAATCAGTTGATGCACTGTTGCAAGAAAGTCTTGGTATTTTAAAGTCCATTAAATGTAATAAAATATTAATTATTAAATCTAGTTATTAGATTAACTGGTTATTATTATTTATTAGTGTAGGGGTAGTGCGATAATCACGTAAATCATAATCACCGAGAGTACGGGTTCAAAACCACCTTCCGGTAGCAATTAATCTTCGATATATCTACTTTAATTCTACAATACAAGCACTTTAGTAGGTTAATATAGAAATGTATGTAAATAATAAAAATATAGAATGGTGAGAACACGCGGGTGGAACACGATTATATTTACAATAGCCAATGAAATCTTTTTAAATAAAGATGTAATATTTTGTCAAAATCTTTATTTAGAGAGCCATATCTAAATTTAGGTTTAACAGAAGCATTAACCATAATTTAAACTATTATATTATTAATTTTCATTTTTAAATCTCAAATGAATTTAATTATATTTACTTTTCTATACTAAGCTACTAAAGTGCTTGTATTATAAAAACAGTGCAACCAAAGTACATTTAATAAAGATACATTGGTACCGGTGGGTGGTCTTGAAGTCGTGCTCTCGGTTTGTATAACCATTGCACTGCCACTACACCACGGTCGCCTTTAATTGCTTACGTGGAATTACTCACTCGTATTTGTACTTATAATATTGGTTAATACTTTTAACTAAAACCGTAATACCGCATGTTTATTATCTCATAGAGATACTTTAAAAGCCTCAATGTTATTCGTAAAATATTCTTGCTCGGGGTTCCTTAAACGTTTAATATTGGATATAGTAGACCCCCTCACATCCTCCGTATTCCCCCGTTGTTCATATTGGCATGTTATTCAGATTATACACGAATATTTCAATGCTTTCTACTAAATTACAACTCACGAACTCTTTTACTTAATACGGAATGTTGACGGTATACTTTAACGTAATATCTTGGGTACGGAGTGACTTTTATTTGCAAATAAAGTCTGTTATTTTTATTCTAACTATGAAATATTCTTATTATAATTGATTTTAAAAAATGTGATCGAAATTGTATAGAATCTAATAGTTTGGTTACTGCTATATTAATTTATTTTAAATTTAATTTATTTATTCCTCTAAATTATGTTTTAAAAATCGAATACGAATTCATTACATTAAAAATACTTTAGTTTTCTATTAATATATTCAGACCGATAAGCAATTTATAAATCTGATGTGGATGAATGCGTTAAAGTTAAACAAAGCAGGCCCAGGAGGGTGTGTTCCGATCAAATCGAAGACATCCTCAAGAAAGCTGGGTTGCCTAGTGCCCATAACCGTAGAGCTTGTATGAGGAGAATTGTGGATGTGAAGGAAGCGAGAGAGTTGTGTCAGGATCGTGGCAAATGGCGCTCCATTGTCTCCGTCTATCTCCGTGGGAAAGAGGCGTGACAATTTGATTGATTGATCAGACCGTCTTATTACAACGTCCCACTTAACCTAGCTATAGTTTGGTTCTTGAGTAAAGATGAATTCTGTCACCGACTGCAATTTAAGCTAGCTGAAATTTAAACTGCTGCCCTAAGGATCCAGAGTTTTTAGGAAGGTTGTTTGTTTTGCAATGCAACTGCCCGAACTCTGATTCTCGTGATGATGGTTTTATTTTGTTTTTACCTAAATAACTAAGACGACAGTGGTGTAGTGGTAATGAAATAGCCACGCAAACGGAACTTGTATGTATTTTTGAAATTATATGTCTTCCAGTTTCTAGGCACTACATAAATTAATAGTACAATAATAATAAAAGTGATAATAATAAATTCCAATGTAGGTACATTAAATAAATAAAACACAAGAAATATACTTCAATTTTTAAATTGTATAAAAATGGCATATAGAGTGAATGCGAGCACCTCATTATTCTAAACAATGAATAAATTTGCCAAGGGAAAACAAAGCAATTGAATTCGTTTTGAGTGATTGTGGTAGCTGCAGTTACCTCACAACAATATTAACAATATTATTGTTATGAGATAACACAGAATACAAAGTAAATTCCTCTTAATTATAAAAAAAGGAAGCGGAAGGCATGTAGTGATTTGGTCGCGTTTTGGGATAAGCTGAAGTTGCCGGTTTCAACTAGGCCGGCATAGTGGATGTGGCTGATACTTACAGTTATTCAATTGTAGTAGCAGTTACATACATTCATGGACCACACTCCAGCTTAACATTAAGCAGGGTGCTGTCATATGTCGAGTCACAATAAAAAAAGAAAAAAAAGTTAGGCGTAACTATTTTGCAAATTCTATTTTACATTCCATTCTATAACCTTACATTTAATGTAAGGCGACATCTATCTATCTAACTGGCGACAAGGGCTGAACCCAATAGAGATGTGGTGTCTACATGTATTTTTTCTATGTTAGCAAAAGAATAATGTTCCATACAGAATGAATATACTTTTCTTATAAAATTCACATTTTCTTGTGTACCTTTTAAATGGAATTGCTTTGTGTGCTTTATTTTTATTTATGTTTTAGATTTACATTGTCGACAAAGTGCAATGTTTGTAAACAAACTTTATTTAACTCGTTTAAAGAGTTTTATTTATTATGACTGATAAATAAATATGACAGCACCCTGTCTGTTAGGCTGAAGTGTGGTCCACAGATGGAAGCGACTGTCACTACAGTTAAAAAGCTGCACGTAGCATCTACTATGCCGGCCTAGTTGGAGCCGCGATTAAGTCCCTTCACGGTCTGTACATCTGAATCCACCTCGGATTGAAAGACTGGACAAATGATCACCAACTGTCTGCCTACCACTCTTATGAACCATACAAATACAGTTGAGAATGAATAAATCAAGATTTAAAAAAAGTATTTTAAAATGATTTTAACTTTTATAGATCGTATAAAAAGTTGTGGTTGTGAAAAAAAAAGATTAAAAAATGGATCATGAAAAGTGAGGTTGGTTGATTAAATATCGCCATTGTATTTAAAAGATTTCGGATCTTTTAAATACAATTTTATAGTCTAAAGAACCCACACCACTTTTCACAAACTTTATAAAAATACACAGATTTAAAATTTCTAAAACCAACATCCATAATTCCAGAAAATCTGAAATAATTTAAAATTAAAACTTTTATCCAGGGAATTTTTCGTGAGAATTCCTTTACCTTTGTTCTTATGAAATAAAATGCAGCCTTTGTGTACATACACGTGTCCAGTGTCATTAGTTAATTAGATTACAGTTCTAATCCGACTGTGGACCTGTTCACCGTTAACATTCGCCTAGAAAAAATCCTCTTATCGGCTTAAAACACTCTTTTTTGTGACACGTCTCCTACTTCTCGCTTCTCTATGTAATTCCAACAAAAGTTATGAAAACCCTCATTAATGATATTAAAAATACAAAGCGTTTAAAAGTCATAATACATTCGGTGTTTCTTTATCCGATCTATAAGTGGAATAATTTGCCAGTCCATGTGTTTTCCCCATCGTATAATCCGAGATCCTTCCGTCATAGAGACGGCGACTGAGGCAAGCATAAAACAAAACTACGTTTGTCATGGGCAAGTTCTCACAGCTATAAGACTAGAAAAGATCATAAAATACTCATACATATTAGTGAATCAGCCGATTTTCTCGCATTAATTCTAAAATAATAGACAAATGTAAGCGCAACTTTCGACGGTCTTGACACAACTCTTTCTTTTTTTCAACTCTATAATTCTCTTTAAGCAGCATCTATAATTATCGGCATTGTTAACCACATTTCTTTTACAAAAGTACTTATAAATCACAGAATTAGGCAGGCAAATACTAAGTGAAAACGTTCACAGTAAATTGGGAGTTTTGAAAATCGCATACGGATTTGAAAACAAGATCAAAATATATCAAGGTTTTCGTTCCGGCGATAAAACTCAGCGAAGCTTCACTAACATTTAAGAAGTTTTGCCGCACGTCGCGTGTGTGCAAAGTATATTTCGCTGGGAATGAGTCCGTTTACTTTACAAAACTGTCTGCTATACTTATTTACTTAATAAGATCAAGCTGAATTAACGGTAACAGTATGCGTTTTATTCAACTCCTAGATCTTTGTGTAAATAGAAAATTAAGAGATAAAGATAAGATTAACAAGTTAAGTGTTTTAAGCGATTGCTAAGTAAATTAAACGATTATTATTTTTGATATTATGTTAAATAGAAGTATGTAGTTTATATATTAAATAGATTCTTATAGATTTTTTTATTGTGACTCGACATCAGACTTTTGTGGTTGTGGTTTTGTGGTTTAAGAGCGTCGACGACAAAAAAATCTATTTTTCAACTAAACAAAATTTTTCTGTTTAGTCTAGTGTGCTTTTCACGCTTAGCTTGAATGATCTGAGAATATAGGATGAAGGAACACAGAGGCTGGTCATCCATGTCGATAAAGCAAAGACGCGCCGAACCTTTCAGTTCGCCTGCCGCTTTTATCAGTCTATTGATGCTTCCCCGACCGGGTATCACGGAAATGACAAAGTATGATCAAGATAAATAAAAGCTCGTCAGAACATTCTTGTGGTATATAGGCGATAAAGGATGATTCGAGCCGCCGGCATGTCTCGTCAGCGTATTCTTAATTAACTTTGTCACGTCATTAGAACGGCTGAATGCAAAAAATAGGTCGAAAAAAGCAAAATTAAAAAAGGAAACGATGAAAGAATAAAAAGAAAGAACACTTGTCTAACATCTACATAAAAAGTTGTACATCCTGTGTGTATAAAAATAGTAAGGTAATTTTGGAGTGGCCTAGTTTTCTCTTGAGGTCAAGTGATGATATTTAAAGGCCATGTTAAAATTTAGACCACTCTTTCGTTGCCAAAATAGGGTAAGAATTAAAGCTTTTTGTACTTTCTTAGGAATTGGGTAAATTTTGTATTGTACAGAAATAATTTCATAGAATTAGATAGATACCTTATAGATATATTTAGAAGTACCTATATTTAAAAAAAAATGCTCCTAGGAAATATTTATCGTATTTAGCTAATATTTTAGAAGTATACAGACCGTGAAGTGATTTAGTCGCATTTCGAAATCATCTAGTAAGTTGCCAGTTTCAACTAGGCCGGCATAGTAGGTGTCATATTTAACAGTAGCGGTCGCCTACATTTATATAGCGCACTTCAGCTCATCAGGCGTTTATTGGTCAAAGTGTAATTATACATAAATAACATTGTCAGACACTATTCACACAGGGATAAAATGCAAACCGCTAATTTGTATTCAATGACTTTAATAAAATACAATTAAAACAACAAATTAATTATTTTTTACCCCATTTTAGGAACTACATAAACAGTCTAATTTTCCAGGAAAGTCTAAACAGCGGTGAAACTACACAATACACGATCGATGATAGACCAAATACCATCAGAAGGCGAACATATCGATCGAATATTGGGGTCTCTATATCGAAAAACTTACTATTTTCGATATACGGCCAATAATCACGTATATTAAAGATCATTGGCACCGGCTAGTGTTTTTGAACCGGAGGCTCTTGGTTTGCGAGGCCATTTTACAACCGCTACAAACTAATTATGCAAGATAATCGCGATTATTTAATCCCTATATCTCAATAGCCTCGACCGTCGTGTAGTGGTAGTGCAAGGTTACGCAAATCGAGAGCACGGGTTTAAAACCACTTGCCAGTACCAATATATATTTGATCTAATATGTACTTTGGTTGTCCTGTTTCTATGATACAAGCACTTTAGTAGCTTAGTAAAGAAATATGCTAAAAAAAGAAGAGAAGAAATTAGTTTTAATCAGCCAATCCTAGTGTCAAAAAACAGTTCATATTGGCCATATATTTATCATGAAAATTTAATTAGCTAGTAGTGTCTAGTCGTTAGTGTACTGTGATAAAACAGAGGCTCTATAGCTACGGTCTACTGTCACTGTACATGGTAACCTGACGGCTAACATTAGCTTAAACACTTAAATACTTAATTACTATACGTATAGCAAGCTTTTACCATTAAATTCACAAGTTTAAAATTTGTATGTTCTTTTTTTAATTTAACAGTTTTTAATTTGCTTTTTGAGATTATTAAGTGTTTTCAAATATTTTGTTCAGGACTTTTTATTGGCGTAGTGAATCGAGGCAACCGTTGAATCGGGTTTTCAGTCAACGGCACTATGAGACTTCCCATTGTTTACCATCAGACAAGTCAAGACCAGATATAGTCCCAAAAATTAAAAAAAACTTTAAAAATGTTCGTTGTATACATAGTATATCCAAATGTTTGTTTGTGTGTGTATAGGTTTATGTATGTTGGGTTTTGGTTATATTGTGTTATTGTTTTGTTTATTTTTGTTATTGTTTTTTCTTGTTTTTTTTTCTTTCTTGACAACTTGTAAGTGGCCTTGTTATTATTTCTATCTTACTTTTTAGCTGTAAGTTGTCCTATTACTCTTAAATAAATAAATAAAATGTTAACTTCTAAGTGTGCTGAAACTACGGTTCTGACATTAGGTAAAGCGACCCGTATCAATAAGCAGCAATTAATTAAATCAAGTGTTTTGAATAAACATCAAATGTACATTGCAACAAAATATGTTAGAAAATATAGTCTAAAGTCTAATAGTTTGCGAACGAGCTAAACAATATTTGTATGATTTATGAGAACATATTTCACGTATCAGTAGTGTACTGGGGGACTGGACGTATCGTCGGACACGATAATTTACTTATGCGCGGTGACCCGACAGCGCGTGCGAGTAGGCAGTCGCGTGTGCCAGCAGCGACAAAATAATTCATACATGTTCCCCTGTAATAGGCTTTTAGTTGCCTCTGATGGCTTTCAAACGTAGTTACACCACGGTAACTGTTGCTATTAAATACCAAGAAAGGAATTCTTTATTAGACACTCTAACAGCCGGTTGTGCCAAAAAAAGTTTCAATTTACGAATTTATACTTGTTCCTTGTTTACTATTACGAAATCGTGAATTGGGTTGTTAACAATTTTATATCGAAACTACCATTTATATATGTTTAGAAATAACAAAAGTAGTACATATAAACCCAACATGAATGGGGTATAATGGGGCTTTGTATAAAATATCCGTTAAACGTATAATGTAACGTGTAACGTATTATGTAAAATGTGAAGTTAAAGAGTGGTGCAAGCCATTTTTCTTTTTTTCTTTTACTTATAAGATACTTTTTACAAATTCCTAAATTATAATTTTTGGTACAACCGGCTGTAACTCTTTATTCATTATGAAATTGCCAGTTATTTTCACCAGCCATGTTTGTGATGTGCTTGTAATTGGAGCTTTCGAATGCATTCATTCAATTATGGACTCTACAATAAAGTAATTGAATGATATTTTATTACAAAATGGCGTGAGCGGTGATGGTTCGTGTTATTAAATTATCCACAATGTGTATTTTAGTTGGAATTATTTACGAATGATATATTTGCGTTTTAAATAAAGTCTGTTCATTTTCACTGTTTGTTTTTACAATATCAAATAAGTAGAGGACAACGAAGCACCACGATCCTGACATAATACTCTCAATTCTCTCACATGCACGTTTCTATTTATATAGGCTCTATGATTATATGCACTGCGGACTTCTGCCTTTATAAATAATATCATCAATTTGTTTAAAAACCATTTCTCTAGATCAGTTTCCCAACCTTTTTTAGGCCACCTTAACATTTCTAAAATTGTTATGCCCTCCATATATAATTTTTAACCTTTAAAAATTGTTTTGTTCCCTTTAGAAATATAAATGATTACAGTATTTTTTTAAGAATTTGCCTTTTTGTCAATGATATCTAGCATAGTATTTAAATAACCCAAAGCGAAAGGATTAAATTCGTGTCGAGTCCATTTTTAAATTGCCTCCCTTAACTATCAAATTGCCCCCGTTGGGAAACACTGCTCTAGATCGTCAGTCGGATATATGACAGCGCCCTGCTTGATGTTAAGCTGAAGTGTGCGGTCCAGGAACGGGCAATTTATAAGCTGATCCTGAAAGGCGACTAAGTTACCTCACAGGCTGCAAGTTACCTTACGATTGGTGATACTACCCCAGATTCGCAGACTAGACACCACTTGCCTATCAATATTTTAAATTAAAGTTAGCGTTGTCTTAAAGATTGTACGTACAACGAACCCTAAGCGATAATTTGACAAAGACATGTAATTTGGAGGCAGTTTCAACTCTATGAGTAAGTTTCCTGTTTGCGACATGTTTAACTTCATTAAGCATAATACGTGGCGTTCACAACACATACTCGTTTAAGTCCAATCTAAGTTGAGAGCGACGGCGAAGTTTCCGCGTGAATAAATTATTATCATGCATTTTCAGTTTTAGGGTGGGAATATAGTTTGATAAATTGATACAAACATACCTTTAGATATATTTATACACTAAGCTACTAAACGTGCTTGTATCATAGAAACAGGACGTGGCGTGGCGGGTTCGGTTCTCGGTCGAAGCAAATATGTATACTTATTTGTTTTATAGCTTTTATTTGTAATATTAATAAATGTGATTTTTACGAATATTTGTTAATAAAAAAAGGAGGCAATTATTTGCTTCGGGTCTGGTTATCAACGAGTGGTAGCGAGTGGTGCCCAGCCGATCCGGAGTAGTACCACCACTTACAAGTATACAGACCGTGAAGTGACTTAGTTGCGTTTCGGGTTCAGCTTCTAAATTACCAGTTAACAACTATTAAATATGACTGCTACTTATAGTCATTTAACTGTAGTAGCAGTCACATTCATTCATTGATCGCACTCCAGTCTAACATCAAGCGGGGTTGCTGATGTCGAGTAACAATAAAAAATGTCATTAAGTACATAATATCAAAGACACATACGTACCGGCAAGCGGTATTGAACTTGCAGCTCTTGGTTTGAGATACTATTTTATCTATAAACCACAGTCGCCCTGAATAGATATAGGACTTTAAAAATATATTTGCTAACTGTCGCGTTTATTTTAATCCGACGTGTAAGAAGCTTTAAAGCCATCTTGGTCGCGAGGAAACACTAGTAGCAGTCGCATCTGTTATGCCGGCCTCAATCAATCAATCAATCAAATTGTCACGCTTTTTTCTCACAGGGATAGGCAAAGCCAAAGGAGCGCACGATCACTTAGCACGATCCTTACACATCTCCCTTGCTTCCTTGACATCCACAATTCTCTTCATACAGGCTCTATGGTTATGGGCACTAGGCAACCTAGCTTACTTGAGGATGTCTCCGATTTGGTCGGAAAACTCAATCATTTAAATTGTCACGCCTTTTTCCCATAGGGAGCAGACGTTAAAACTGTTGCAATTAAATTAAACTTCGTATTTTAACGTTTATTATTCATGTATTTTACTTTCATATTTAATTACACTTTCAAAGTTAGCATTTCTTCCATAAAGTAAAACTAGTACATTTGAGCTTACATTAAGTTCGGCAACTTCTGCGTAAGTCGCAGTAATAAGTCAGACTTTATTTTCGTATCGCTCAGCCATTCCTTTCCTAAATAATATTCATAGCTACTAAAATCACATATAATTTATCATGAGTATACAAGAAGTTTATTTAAACAGTCATTTTATATGTCAATTATTATTGATAACATTTTTTAAAGCGACCGTGGTGTAGTGGTAGTGCAATGGTCAAGCAAATTAAGTTTCCTCGGTTACAACCACTTGTATCTTTGATATTATAGTATGTAGTTTGATTTGATCGTTCTGCTTTTGTGATACAAGCATAGTTTAGAAATGAATGTATATAATTCTGATAAATTAAAAGGGATAATGATCGATCAATGATGGAATATGTTTGAACTGAATTACTACAATATAGGCGATCGTGGTGTAGTGGTAGAGCAATGGTCAAGCAAACCGAGAGCACGGGTTCAAAACCACTTGCCGGTACCAATGTATCTATGATATATGTACTTTGGTTGTCCTGTCCTTTAGATGTATCTAAAGGACAGGAGAAAGAAACCAAGAAAATCTCTGTAAATAGAACTGATTTTCCCTTTTTAAATTATAAGGTTTATTAATAGTTTTATTATTTGCAAATCGCGCACCCTTCAGATGGCGCCCAGTGCATACCCTAGTTACGCCAATGACTTTGGTAGCTTAATATAGAAATATAAATAAAAAATAAACTAACTCAATTTATACTAAATTAAAGTAGTTTATATAATAAATAAAGACCGGACGTATTTATATATTTAGTATATTGGGTGGAACAGTTCGAAGTAAGCCCATTAACCAAGGATATTAAATTATGCGCAGGATGAGGATAGTTCACAAGTAGGTGCTCACTGACCTCTCAAACATTTATAACAAACTAAGTGGGAGCCAATATTCAATTACTACAAAATAATATCTTTATAGAAACGACGAAATATATTTTATTTTAAAGAGTGGTAGCCAGTGGTACCCAGTCTGCCGATCCAGGGTAGTACCACCACTTACAAGTATACAGACCGTGAAGTAATTTGGTCACGTTTCGGGATCAGCTTGTAAGTTGCCAATTCCATCCAGGCCGGCATCGTGGATGTGATTGCTCGTCACAGTTATTGAATTGTTGTAGCAGTAACATTCATTCATGGACCACACTTCGGCTTAACATCAAACGGGTGCTGTCATATGTCATCACAATAAAATTTAAAAAAAAAAATGGTTTATTAAATAAAATGTAAAAGTTTTTTTACTTATTAGTTAATTTTTATCGAGACCTCAATTTGCCTGATGGTAAACAAAGGAAGGTCCATGAGTGTCGGCGACTGAAAACCCCGTTTCAGTTTAAAGTCAACACGCCAACACTTTTATTTCGACTGCTGTTTTGGTCGGCAGAATGTAGTAGGGACAAGGTTGAAAGTGGTATAATATATATATTATATATAATAATATTAAAACGCAACGAAAATATATATTATATATAATTATTTATTATATCCGATTATTTTTCGATGAATTCATTCATTAGAAAAAATGATGCTAAAACTTTTCCAAGACATTGCAAAAGATAAAGAAATACGGATTTTTATAACAATAAAAAGTCTCTTTACAATCAACTTATAAATTTCGCCATATATCTATCTGAATTAGAATAAAAATAAAATATTAAAAGTGCTAAATACAAACCAAATAAATAAAACAAACATATTAACAGACAAACATTCTGCAATATTTTCCCTTAAGCTCCCGCAAAGTGGCAAAGTGCAAAGTGGTTGAGAAGTTATCACAAATCGTGAAAGCACGGAGGACGATATTAAAGAGGCATCAGTAGTGTTATTCTCGACCTGTTTTAGATCGAAATCGCATTTTTCGTAAAAACAAATCACATAATCCATAGTATTTTCTTAGATTTTGCGCGAACATTGATTAATGAATTAAACTAATTTTATGCGGATTACTATCGCGTTTATTTTGGATTAGATTACAATTACAATAATAAAAAATGTAAAATCTAAACCAAAATAAACGCTATAGTAAGCCGCATAAAATTTGTTTAATTCACATAATCCATGTTAATAATGTAAACATAGTTATTTATAACAGGGATTTTTATTATTCTATATGAAAAGTAAATAAAATGAGTTATTTGGAATCTTGAAATAATGTGTAGGAAACTAAATAAAAATAAGGTGATCGTGGTGTAGTGGTATTGCAATGGTTACGAAAACCGAGAAGCCCCGGTTCTAAACCAGTTGTCGGTACCTAGTTATCTTTGATATGTCGTCCTGTTTCTATAAAAATGTAAAAAATGTGTAATTTTCTACTCGAATTCTAATACTCATCATACTCTAATTCTAAAATATAATATAATTTCCAAACAAAAGCGTCTGGTACTAAGTAGTATTGTATAAAAATCTATTATTAGAACGAATTAGGATTGCTTTCATATTGTGCAGATGGGTGGTGAATCTGAACATAGCCCGTCGATAGTAATCATGGCCAATCCGAATCGTAGCCGTCTTATATTTTGCACTTTGATATGAGTGCCGCATCTTCGACCAATAGCAGCTTAAATCTGTTTTCAGACATTCGTTCGTGAGATATTTTTATAACTGTATATGAAAATATTTATTGTATTAGTTCTAAACCATACTTTTATTACTTTTGTTTAAAACTGCTCAGTGTTTAAGAATTGTGGTTGGTCACGAAGGGTTTATAGACAAATGATTTTTTTTCTAAGTATATACCCATGGTATATGGTTCTTTAATTATACATATATGGCCCTCTTCCAGGCATCCAACCTTAAGAAAGTGAGTGAAACAGATATGGCTGTAAATATATTTTTATAGCCATGGGGTGCAATAGGTAGTAAAAAAAGTAAAATAAACCTATTCCAAAACTATATAAATATACATTATATATTTATATTTATCCTTATATGCATATATAGTAGAATTATATGCTTATTCATGCATGCATGAGATATTATTAATTTATTTTATAACTAGTATAAGTACATTTAATATTTAAATATTATCACACAGCTGTGAGCATATAAACTAAATATAAAAACTAAATGGGTATTGTTTTTATTATAATAGATAAAATTTATATTTATAACATTTGCTTTTCCTCGTTCCTCTAATATAAAATTTTATTTTCAAATATAACCGTAAAACAACTACAGATATATAGAACTATAAAATCAAAATAAATCAAAGATACTTTCCAAATTCGTGTCATTCGACTAGTAAAAATCTGTCGAGCGGTTTCTTGAGCGAAATCTGTATTTGGCGTTGTCGGTAATGGCCCAAGTTGAGCTAAGCCGCGCGAAGTCCCCGAACGTGTGGGGAATGCAGTGCCATACAGCCTTATTACATACGTGATTCTTATTTATATTATATTTGCTACCAATAAAGCTATAGATAGCTATACATATACATATTGAGAGCTACAAATGTTATTGAAATTCGTGAGAAATTAACTTTATGATTTGTATGTTTATCTTCCGTATTATCAAAGATTTTATAGTAAAGATGAGGTTAATTATGAATTACTCCAATTACTTTCACAATGTTTGCGAATCGCTAATATTTAAAATACGTAGAAATAAACTAGGATTTTCGTTAGGGATTCCACAAATCCATAAGTTTATTACTTTTGTTTAAATTGATTTAAAGGTTATTTATTTAAATAAATAAAATAAAATAAATTTTCATTCTTCTTTTGAGCATGGAGTTGCAATCCAAAAGCGATTGGTTTGAACTCGGTGTATTTTTAAATGAATATAAAATATATGAATAACGTTTCGATCGTACAGGGATTGTTGTATGGTCTCGATTGTTGAACGTTTCGATAATCATTTTAATAATTGTGTTTTAGAACTTCAGCTATGGACGGTCAAGGCCAGTTTAATATTAGGTTAGGTGATTTTTATCCATAATTGATGATTAATTTTATAAATAAATGTTATTCAAAAATATTTACATGTAATTTGTATTAATTTAAGGGCATTTAACTTAACTTTGAAGTAAAGTTTTCAAAGGTATAATAAGTTATTTAACAATCTATCTTTATTCCAAAATAAAGATAGATCTGTGATAAAAAAAATCTTATATTCCACATGAAAAAAATTTGTGCGTATAGAACATATCAGATATACCTATTTTAAAGAATTAAAATAGCTTTTTTGTGTAAAAGCACAATTTATAAAAAATAAGGGTTTATTTAAAGTTTCAATAATTTAAAACGTGATAAAATAGCAGAAGAAGGTAGTAACTATCAGTACGTAGTTACACGTTATTGTGAGAAGATCCGGAACAGTGAGTGGCGGAGGTCGTGACCGGATCCTGTGTTTCCGGGAAGACAGGCAGTGACTATTGCTGTTCTTTACAATTCCCGCCCAGATGTTTGTAAATGGCGGGATATTGGGAAACGATATTCTCTATATTTATTCTTTCCGAAATTTTAAATCTATGTATATGGTGAATTTGGTTAGGTTACAGGTTCAACTAAATAATATTTATTGTGACACGTGTTATGAAAGTTTTGCATCGACCGTAGTACTCCAGTTTAACATTAGGCGAAGAGCTGGCATACGTCAAGCCACAACATACATACAGACCGTGAAGTGATTTCGTCGCGTTTCAGGATCAGCGTGTAAGTTGCCGGTTCCAACTAGGCAGGCATAGTGGATGTGATTGCTACTCACAGTTATTAAATTGTAGTAGCAGTAACATCCATTCATGGATCACACTCCAGCTTAACATCAAGCGGGGTGTTGTCATATGTAGAGTCACAATTTTTAAAAAATTAGAAAACCACTTGCCTTATTTAATGTAAATATAATTTGTTTATAATTTAATTTAAAAGATTCATACCTGAAACAAAAACAAGATTAATTAATAATGAGGAAAATGCAATAGAAAATATTAAGCAAGTTAAGTTTTGTTTTTACACTAATTAAGACCGGTGTTAATTACATATTTCATTTTCTGAATTAATTGCTTAATCCTCGCGGAAGTTACGGCCTATTTATTTTCATACTCGTATATCATAATATTAAAACACGTTTATAACAATTAGGGAAGAAATCATGTGGCGAAAAATAAAAAATTAAGTACAGTCCCCGTTAAGCGCCTGGTTGGTTCCCCTGGGTGGACTAACGCGAATGTTTTATTTTATTTCGTTTTGATTGAATCAAACGAAATTTTATGCAGCTTACTATCACGTTTAGTTTGGAGAGCTCGTGGTCACGGAGAGAACAGCATAAAATTTTGTTTAATCATCATTTAATGTTCGCGAAATACAAGCGGTAAATGCGTTTCTAAATACATTTAGAGCGCTTATAGCCTCTTCGCTAAAAACAGTTCCATATTAATCTGAAGGTTTTAAACAAATATCGTGTTTGACGTTTCGGATTATTAACCTAACTCGTTTTTCAAAGAAGAAACAGTTATTTGCGTACCAAAGACAATTACGCTCTTTAATCATTTCGAAATCCATACAAACGAACCGCACCAACTAATTAGAGAGAGAGGGATGGAGAGTTAGGAGCCTTATATAGAGGCCTTTTAAGGGTGGTAGGCAAACAGTTGGTACACTTGCACAGTATGCCTTAGAAGAAAGATTTGCATCAAAAAGAAAATACAGTTTCACGACATATAGTCGATAGTTCGATATCTGTCGTCCTCAAAGGGAATAAGCGATAGTGAAAGGGAACTATCCGAAAAACAAATATAAATTATTATTAAATACTCGTAAAATTTAAAACGTATTAATTTAAAATTAACGAGAATAATAATACATAAACCCCTCACGTTTATTAAATTTTATTTACAATCGCTCGTGTGCTAATATTAATTCATATTTACGTTTTGATGCAATTACTACAAAAATGCACGTAAAAGCCTTTTATTATGAAAATACTCATACGAGTTATTTTTACGGGAGATTTATTCTCATATAAAAATCCTATAGAATAATCGCCAAATAATTCATATAATAAAATAAATTAGAAATCTGACGAATACTACCACCACTTACAATTGTACAGACCGTGAAGAGACTTAGACGCGTTTCGAGATCAACTTGTAAGTTATCGGGTTCAGGCATAGTGGATGCGACTAATAATTGCAGTCATATCCACTGCTACTACTACTGCTACTACTACTGTAGTAGCAGTCCCTCTATTTGTGTACCGCAATTCAGCTTAACATCAGGCTGGATGCCTGATGTTAATATGATCATATGTAGAGCTCCAATAAAAAAATCATATTGACACAACTTTTCATTATTATCCCATATCTCGCTAAATATAACCACCCTGATTACTTTTTATTATTAAGACGCGACATCTGACCTTGTCTGATTGTAATCAAGGCGAGGTCTAAGACCGCTGATGGCTTAAAAAACTATTTCAGTTTACGGTCGCTATCATTTGAGGCTTGACATATAACAGCACCCCGCTTGATGTTAAACTGGAGTGTGGTCCATGTATAGAGGCGACTGCTACTACATTTAAATAGCTGTAAGTAGCAGTTGTATCCACTATTCCGGCCGTTGCATCTGGCTACGTGTACGCTGATCCCAAAACTAAAAAAGTTACTTCACGATCTGTACACTTATATCAGCAGAGTGGGCAAATGACCACCAACTGCCTACCACTCTTAAGGCGACCGTGGTGTAGTGGCAGTGAAATGGCTACGTAAGCCGAGTGGTACGGGTTCGAAACCACTCACCGGTACCAATGTATCTTTGATATGTACTTTGGTTGTCCTATTTCTATGATACAAGCACTTTAGTAGTTTAGTATAGAAATGTATAATAAAAAAAATTCATAATAAAACAATCATATAATAATCATAATCGAGCGAAAAAACACAGTAATGGAATAATAAGGTAAAAATTGAAAATTTTACGTGTTCCATTCCTTATTCGGAGTTATGGAAAAGTATCATTTTCCTGTTCGGAAAATATCCTTAACAGAAGACTGGCCGTTAATAGAGACACGGTATGAATTCGTAAGTTGTCGTCTTTTACATTAGCAGGAGACGTTACACAGAAACCAAAATATTCTGAACGTGTTTCATGATTTACATAAACTCCGATGCCATTTGAGATGTATTAGGGAAAAGTTATTTTATGATTTTTACATAGCAAGATGGATTCACTAGTTTGCTTTCTAAATTTAATAATATACTCAGCTACAACGATCAGTAGAATTTTTAAGAGACAGGCTCCTGTTCTGTCTGCTGATCCGTTTACTCGTATAGACCGTAAACCAGTCGCGTTTAGGGACCAGATTGAAAAAGACGGTTTCAACTAGGCCGGCCGTAGTAAATGCGACCGTTGATTGCAGTAAATTAACTGTAGTATCAGTCGCCTCGATTCTTGGGCAGCACTCCAGCTGATGTTAGGCGGGGTTCTGTCATATGTCATTCATAATAAAATAGTAATGGTTTAAAATGACGTATAAATAGTTTATCATATTTATAAATGACACATCACGAAAATATATGGTAAAATAGCTCAATTTAAAATAAAGTAGTTATATTTCGTGAGATAGACTAAAAGTTGTGAATGGCGACAATTCAACAAATTACCAAGAATTTCGGGGACAATCAGTAAATTAATATCGGAGTCTAGAGACCGTCTAGATAATAAAAATTTTCATGTCATTCCCTTTGATATATTTCCCTTATAGTATATTCTAGGCTATCCCTCGTTAAGTCAAAATAATATTAAGTCTAGTTTGTGTGCGTGTTAATAGTTAGGTTAGACATTTCTTAACTGGTCCCACAAAATCTTCACTTATGTAATACTTTGCCCATTTTGCCAGAGTTCGTGAGATTGTGCAGTGACTCTGTGGGGTTTCGGGATCAGTTTAAAAGTTGCCGTTTTCAACTAGGTCGGAATAGAGAATCATGCTTCGTGGATCGCAGTCTAGCTTTATTAAATTAAATAAATATTTTAATAAGATAGGTATTTAAATTATAGGTCTTGGACAATTAAGGACTGTTTATTTTACCTGTCTGTCTCTTACTTTATAAATATGTAGAAACAATATAAACTATTTATTGAACCTATTCCTATTTTTATTTGGGAACAATATTTTTATTTATTGTGACTCGACATCTGACTTCGACTTGCCTGATGGTAAGCAAGAAAAAAAACTTAAACAGATTTAGTTTACGATTGCCTCAGTGGCCGTCACCATGCCGGCTGAAAGTTTTAAGCTTCGTTTGAAGAATCTAAGGTTAAACGATAGAAAGAACACGTGAGATGGTAAATCATTCCAATTTTTGTTTGTTCTATAAAGTAACTATTCAAAACCTTTTAGTCCGACTGCCAGTTCCGATAATCAAATAAAATGAAAAATGAAAGTATTTGTTAAAAATAAATAAAATAAATATGATTGAATTATAAATGTAGGATTCAAGGGGCTTGTTTCTCAATTTCAATTTACATAGCATCAAACAAAGGCAGGTCTTTGAGTTTATGTAATGCGATAGTTTCTTTGACATGATAACGAGACGTCTTCGCGGCTCCATACAAAATGAATACATTTGCCTGACACCGCAGTTAAATCGGAATCAAACAAATATTGAATATATCTTCTACATGTAATTCACTTTATTTGCTACAACTTATTGAATATTTTTATTTGATTTTGTTGAATATTTTGTGTGAAATTACGAACGAATTGAGATTTGTTTTTATCGTAATAAACGAAGATTTATTTACGTATTTTTGTAAGAATCTCTTCTCTATATGTTCTTTCTTTCGATTAATTTATTTTTATTCATGAAAAATGTTTATATGAGAAATTGTTCAAAACACAATTAATCATTTGTTATGTTTTTATATTAAATAAGTTTTATATTTTTTATAATAAACAATTTAGGTATAAGAAAAAAAAATATTTTTAAAGTTTTTCTGAGTTTTTATGCAAACATTGTCTATGATCAATCAATCAAATTTCTATGCCTTTCTCCCATAGGGATAAGCAGAGACAATAGAGCGCCACTTGCTATGATCCTGGCACAACTTCCTCGCTTTCCTCCTTTCCTCGCTCCTTCATCCATAATTCTCTTCATACTTCATACTCTTCATACAGCACAAGACCACCTAGCTTTCTAGAGGATGTCTCCGATTTGGTCGGAAAACACCCTTCTGGGTCTGCCTTGTTTAACGCATCCAATTACATCAGATTTGTAAAATAATTAAAATTTAGAAAATAATCATAATGAACTCGATTGTAGGCCTCAAAAGTCTTGATTTTTTTTATACTACCCAATAAATATTATTTGACAAGTAAACAACACGGTGTTTAACAAAATAATTAAAGTAAAATTTCCTTTTTAAGGTATCATAAAAAGTGCCAAAAATAATAAAGCACAAAACAAAACAAGAGCGGAGTGTGTCCGCGAGTCACTAACCATGCTAAGCTTCAAGGAGATAAAAACTTTTAATTAGAATTTTTAGTAGATTAAAGCAATTATTTTAGGGACAGTTTTGTTAAATAAAAACAACAATTATATTAAAACATCAGCTTCAAAGTAATAAAGTAAAGAAATCATTTACATTTTAATATAAAAACAAAGTGTTTTTAGGATTTTTGTCAATTAGTAGTCGGTTTCAAGTTTCTTTATTACACGCGACATCTCACCTCGACCTCGCCTAATGCGCCGGCGACTGAAAAAACAACTCAGTTTACGGTTGCCTCAGTCGCCGTTACTAAACTGGCCGCGATACGTACACATTTTTTACTAAATTCTATTTATGTTTGATAGTTTGATACAACTAAAACAAGGATCAGGAACTAAGGTAATTTAATATATTTAACTGTCACGCATTTTTTGATACAGAGATAGAGACAATGGAGCGCTTTCCACGATCCTGACACAACTTCCTCGCTTCCCTCACTTCAAAATTTTTTTTATACAAGCTCTACGGTTAAGGGTGAATAAAAAACGCAGCTTTCTTGAGAATATTTCCGATTTGGTCGGAAAACACCCTCCTAAGGAGACCCGGTAATATTTATCGTAAATTAATAAAATAATCATTGTGCCATTAATCTTGTTCGTGGGGATATTTTTCCTCCACATAGCAAAGCAGTCGACCGCAGGATTAAATAATTACAGAATATCGATTAGAGTATTAAGCTGTGTGCTCAAACAACGCGATCGCGCGGGACTATGCTTTTGTCTTGCAAAATGATGGCAGCGGCCCACTGCGAGGGACTTTGTCGCGGCGCGGCGATGCGTAGATCGAATCAATTCTACTATTGGACGTTCATCGAGCGAGGATATTGTCAATCCAGTTGTTTGTCATTAAGCCAGAGTTAAGCCGGTTTATTACGTTAAACAAAAGCGAATTCGAACGCGTCCGGAGGTAATCAACGTTGTCGCTTTAACTACTGCAACAACGTGCTCCCTATTAGAGAACTCGCGACTCGGCCCATTGTTATACAATGCCGATGAATATAACGAAGGATTAAAAGTTGGTGCGGCTATGCGATCGTTTTTGACTATATTTACGTTTTGACAACTATAACTAAGGTATTTCAATCACATCATTTGTCTATCAATCAAATCACTTTATTTTTACTTTCTAAAATATGGTTTTATTTCGTCTATGTGGAGAGAGGGATCAGTAACTAGCCCAGCCAGGGTCGTCTAAACCTGAACTATAGGTAAAAAGCTCGCAAGCTTCCTATATATAATTAACCCACCCGTACAGCTTCCAGCTAGGCCACATGTTGCTCAAGGCTTCATCAATCTATGCTTACTTGCAAATTCAGATGCCCTTTGTGCTGCAGTAACATAATGAATCCCTTTAATAAATCCAGAAGACACCTTGCTTAACGGGTTTTACGAAAGGGCAGTTATGAATAATTATTTCGGGATGGGCTTTGATGCAACAATAACATTAGATTTTCATAACAAACTTGAGGAACCATTTGTCGTCTTTATATCTGTCTTTTAAATTATCAATCAATGGTTACGCCTTTTACGTCTAAAAATAAAATATTTGTATGTCATTATTTTACAAATCTCGAGTGGTTTTGTATGGTAGGTGGCGCTACAATCGTGCACATAGCCAATAGGGTTACCAACTGAAATATATGAATTTTTCTCTGACCACATTATATTTCATTTTATTTTATATTTATTTTATTTATTTAACTCGAAGTTTTGGCAGGTAACTGATCCTGACAGTTTACATTACGTTTATTAAAATTAGGTAATAAGATTATTTTTTATTTACAGTTCTATGTTAGGCTACCAAAGTGCTTGTGTCATAGAAACAGGACGTCCAAGGTACATAATAGATATAAAAGATACGAGTACATTGGTGCCGGCAAGTGGTATTGAACCCGTGCTCTCGGTTTACGTGACAATTGCACCACGGTCGCATTCTGACCGTGAAATTATACATTGCAAAGAAAGAATTTCCCTCCCGAAAATGAAAGGGGGAATTTTAAAAACTGCCGCATTAGCCGCGTCAGTCATCAGTAGAATGAATCATTACTTGAAGAGTACGCTAGTGGCTCGTGTCAAAGAGCCTGTAGCTCAAAGGTCCCCCTTCTCTTCGTCTACATCCCCACCCTGCGGCACGCGAGGAGGGGCTGATTGAAGGGCCACTCTAACCTCGACCATTCGCTCGTTCGCTCGCATTCAAGGGCCGATGTTGGATTACAGGGTGCCAAACGCTGCGCCTTCGTTAGGCACACACAAATATGCTTGTTTGCGGTAATTTGTGATATACAAATTATACCTCATATGACATGCAATAACAAATTATTCATATTTTGTCCGTAATTTCAAAATTAGGGATAATAAAACCAATCCAATTGAAATTGTCACGCATTTTTCCACAGGTATAGGCAGAGACAATAGAGCGCCACTAGCTACGATCCTGACAGAACTCCCTCGCTTCCCTCACATCTACAATTCTTAAAACCAAGACGAAGTATAAATCAGGAATAAGGATAGAATAAGGAATAGCACAGTGCGCGATAGATGTGGTTTGAAAGAAGAGGTAGTGACAAGGATTGACAAAGGAATGCTTCGATGGTTTGGGCACATGGAAAGGATGAGTGAAAGTAGATTGACGAAAAGAATTTATAAATATCATGTGAATGTATGCGTTAAACGAGGCAAGCCCAGGAGGGTGTTTGCCGACAAATCGGAGACATCCTCAAGAAAGCTAGGTTGCCTAGTGCCCATAACCATAGAGCTTGAATAAAGAGAATTGTGAATGTGAAGGAAGCGAGGGAGTTGTGTCAGGATCGTGGCAAGTGGCGCTCCATTGTCTCTGCCTATTACTGTGGGAAAAAGGCGTGACAATTTGATTTGATTGATTGAGTATAAATCAAAACCTCTTGATTATACCATTACACAACCTAAATTGTAAGCAAAAATGAATGAAATGTGAAGTTTAGTGAACTAACGTTGTTGCCTCTCAAACACACGGTCTCGTAGAGTTCCGCCTTCAAAGTCTCCATGTACAAGTTATTATAAGAGAGGTGCGCCAAGGGAAATGAATGCCGAGGCAGGTTGGCCCGTTGTCATTCATATTAGCTGCCGTTGTTTAAATTTGTAATTATGCTGCTCCAATCTAATTCACCTCCAAGTTTCTTAGTTCTCCAAATTGTCTGATTTAAATACGATAGTAAACTTTTTAGCCTCAGCAGATTTACGTCTTTATTTATTCTAATATAAATCCAAAAACGATTTACCTTTAGCTTTTTCCATTAAATAATTTATGTTATAATTAATGCGTAAAGGTGTCGAGGAAGGAGTAATCCTGTTACCCACGCCATTTACAGCTCAACACAGCTCTTTTCAGTTACAATAAAATAAATGTAATTTATAGTTGATTTAACGGATCTAGCATAAGTCCTAAAGTAAAAACACAAAACATAAAAGCTTAGCTCACTGAAAAGGGGACAAGAAGGCCTTAATAACACTCACGAGTGGAACGTGTGCCGTAACACAAAATGATTACACACATAAAGAATCTTATCTCTTTACAGTGTGCACCCGCATAAACTGGTTACAGTCTACGAGTAACCGCTCCACAACTGTTCGAATGTTTACGCGACTTTTACGCTTCAATCTCGCCTCGACTAACCCGCCCTCACTAGAAATTGAAAATGGAATTATGACGAAATAGAAATGGCGTGCGAAATATAACGAAGCATCGCCTGTCGTACACGTAACTCGGGAAATGCAGTCAACTACTGACTAGACGGCAGGAAATGTGTGATGTGCCGCCGGAAATCGGCGAATGTGTTCGAAATTTAAGTGGACCTACGAAAATTTAGTTCGATTTGCTCGGACGCAAACATGCAGTAATTCTGCAAGTATCTTGTAACAACGCGATGATAAAATGTTTAGTAATAAAATTCACATTAAACACAACATCCGGACATAAAACAAAGAAATACTCCATGTCAGGGCAGAGAGGCTGTATTATATCAACTGTTTATAAGATTAGGGAGTTTTCGTTTCAGTTAATTAAAATTTCTACATCTTAATTGAGACATAAAAAACAGGCAAGCTGGTTTTGTTTACATTTTATCCGATACAAAAAATACCGACTGAAAAAACTGTGCAGGTTGAAGGAAAAATTACAAAAGTTTTTTACACGCTGTGCACTTGAATATAATCAAAAATTTCAAAGTTAAAAATTCTCATTTCGACGTTCAGCTTTTAATTCTTTCATATATGCCGCTGAAAAAATAAACGCATGAATTGCTTTGATAAATAAAATTGTACATAGTGGAAGTCTGCGGCTAGCGGCGCATTGCCACTTTAAAAATTCATCCGCGTTGTTAAAAAATATCAATAGTACACAACAATTAAAAGCAGTTGGCTCGCTGATTCGTTGGTAAATATTTTTATGCGGAGTTTGTTGTTACTTTGAGCTCAAATTCATTTGCATTTTGCAACGAGCGCTCGTTCATCACTGCATTGTATCTAGTGGTAATTAACAAGAAATCAGTCGCCTGCAATGAGAACAGGCAGGCTCACTGAGCGCACATAATGCAGCGCAAATTATACCAAATGAAACTCGAGAGTTTAATTAAGCCAGAGTCCATTACCTAAACATTTTATAATATTTACCACATATTACAATATTTATTTTAAATCTTTATTACACTAAACATAAAGCTAATTGTGTAAATAGGCGAGATTAATGCCTAAGGCTAACCTTTAGATTTTAGAATATATAGATATATATATTTTTAAATTCAGTGGTTGCATATTTATATGCATGTCTTTTAGGTAGTTATTTTACAATGTGTATATATTATAGAAATAGAAATTAAGAAACCTACATGTAGATAAAATAAAATGTGTATACATAAGTAGATACATTATATGTTAGTTTTAATATTTAGTACAATGATTTTAATAAAGATGGCATTGTATAAGTATAATTTGGTATGTGATGTATATTTTTTATTTCATTTTACATTTCTGTGCTAAGCTGCTAAAAATACTTGTATCATAGAAACTGGACGACCATAGTACATGATATCCAAGTGGTTTTGAACCGGAGTCTCCGGTTTGCGTGACCATTTCTCTACCACGGCCGCCTTATGATATTTATTACGTTTGCACTTACGTAAGGGCATTGAGTTCACTGTATTTATGTGCAATAAAGTCTTTTTTAAATAAATATATTGTTACTATTTTCATCGTAATAATTCATTGAAAAAAAATCGAAAAATCAATTACATAAAACACACGCGTTACCTGGACTCGCATAAAATATGTATGTATGTATATACAAGTAGGATCGGTATAACATGTTACTGCAATGTTTATAAAAGGGTTTTATTCAACAATCGATTCACGTGCTCGATACCTGTCTAGCAAATACGAAAGCACAATTCAGTTTTAAAGCGATCTTTTTTCTCTGAAAAACACAAGGGTAGGATTTACAACGGAGCAACTCTGCAACGATGTTCATTTCAAATTTACTCGTAGAGCTGACTCAACGTGTAAACATTTTTGATTGAGTCGCTACCTCTCCATAGAATTTTTGTAGCAATTGAAATGTTTGCTTGGGAATAAGCGTGAGCTCAAATTGATAGTAGAAAAGATTTTTTAACTCTTTATTCGTGGAATTTATATTGAAACTTTTATGCGTTTCGGGATCAGCCTAAAAGTTGCCGGTTCCAACTAGGCCGATGTGAATAATACTTGATGCTGCTATTATACTGCTACTTGCAATAGTATTTTCTTAGATTTTGCGCAAACATTGATTAATGAATTAAACAAATTTTATGCGGCTTACTATCGCGTTTATTTATGGTTTTGATTTTACTATTTTATTTTATTATTCCGACGTTTCGAGAGCTTTGCAGCCATCGTGGTTACAAAGAGATATAGGTGTTAGTCGTCCTATTGGTTAATTCAAAATTGTAAAATCAAACCCAAAATAAACGCGATAGTATTTTATAAACGCGAAGGAATTTATAAATCTGATCTAAGTATACTTATTTTATTCAACAATTTCTTGATGTGAATTATAATTTGTAAGCAGAAAGTGAGCTTATTGTTAGTAGAAATTTGGGCCCAAAATTGTATCACATCATCCTTGTTTACAGATTACAGCGACAAGTAAGGCTCTTGGGATCCCTTGACATATAAATCTTAATAATAACGATAACGATAAGAACGATAAGAAGCGAGATGTGAGCTGAAAAAAGCCGTCTTCTATTTCAAATGTGGTCAGAGTATAAGGAAATATTCGTCTTAAATATATATTTTTCTCTTAATGCAATGTATATATATATATATATATTATATATATATTATTCACACAATTAATATGTTTCACAATTATATATCATATTTATAGTAAAAGTATAAATTTATTAATTAAATTTATATAATATCTGAGTTCTACAAAAACGTTCAAAACCTTATTTATCTCCTGATTGTATGAGATTGATTCCGTGCAAGGCGACACTAGTTTGCAGCCGCCGCATTAATATTGTTTCCAAACATCATAATATTTATAATCTATCATATTATATAAATACTGCAGTCTGCGGTCTGCAGTTGCCGGTGGAATCACACCTTTACCATAAAAAAACGAGCATTAAACATGTTTTATGTCTATTTTGTACTACAAAATGGCGTTTGACTGTATACAAATATTTAAACACTGTTTTAAATATTTTTGCAGCAAGACCGAAAACGTCTCAATACGTAAATTAAATCAAAGGAACTAAAATCCATTTAATAAAAATCAATAGTCAATTTATTATGCGCAATACTTAAATAAATAATTACACAAAAACATCATTTATTTAACTAAGAGATCGGGACATAAAGCAACTATTATCCTCTCTCTAGAGGTTAAGAGACATTTAAAATAATGCACACCGCACCGTTCAAATCTGCATTAAGGACTTACCTATACCACAAACGAATAGACTTCGCTATATTAAAAAGTTAGAAAAAAAATGGTGGACGAAAAAGAACATTTTACGGATAAAAAATATAATATGTTTTGCTTCTTTTTTAGACATATTTATTTGAGGAACATTAGATTTAAAGTATCCACTAAAGGACTATTTTTGTCACAGTGGTGACTGACAGCAAAAATGGTCACCGCTGAGAGTAACGTATAAAGGACCGTCTAATGTAATGACTGATGTTTGCATGAATAATTGATTAATGAATGAAATATCTGGTTAATTTATTATGCCAATAGTCTCTGTAATTCACGAATGATGGTGTTGACTGACAGTTGAATGAGAAAAAACGTTTTACAATTACAATAATATCTTTAAAAATATCTCTTCAAAAATTAAGACAGTATTTGTAGATAAAGACCTCCTTGCGTTTTCTTTTGAAAAGGCGAAAATAAGAAACAATGCAATTATATTCGATAAGTATTCGCAAGAAGAAAGACAAGCGAGTGTACGCCGTCTAGTGATATATTGTCTGTGACAGCAAGTAAATTAAGCAAATTAAGTACGGCTTCCTTATACCGTAATTAGGAAGCCACTGTACTTGGCCACAGACCAAACTTTTACACCAAATCTTGTGTATTTATTACTAATACATTTTGTTACGCGAATTTAAAGGATTTATGCGGAGTTGTATTTATTGTGCGGCTTATGCAGCCTAATAGATTTTTAAAAATATTTTTTCGTCATAAACAAATAGACCCCGAAACAATTTCCATTTTTCTTTTTCTTAACCTAATATTACAAGTAAATGCTCTAAAACCTAAAGACCAAAACCTAAAAACCTAATAGGTTCTAAAAGATTTAGAACCTAAAACCTACTCGAAAACTATAAGTTGATAAGAATGCCACGCGTGGCGCGTTTGTTCGAACACTAGTCCGTTACATGTCGGGTTGGATTGCCAACATTTGTTTTATAGCTTTTATTTGTAATATTTATTAATTAAATAAAATATTACAAATATCTGTTTTTAAACAAAAGAAGCGGTTTTTCGCTCTGGGTCTGGTTGTCGAAGAATGGTAGGCAGTAGTGCCCAGTCCGGGGTAGTACTACACAGAATGTAACCACAGTTTTAGGATCAGCGTGTATGTTGCCGGTTCCAACTAGGCCGGCATAGTGGATGTGTCTGCAACTTGCCTCCATTAACGGACCGCATTTTAGCTTAACATAAGGCGGGGTGCTGTCGTATGTCGAGCCGCAATAAAAAACAAGTCACAAAATACTCTGAGACCCTCTGCCCATTACAGAACAAAAGTTTGTAGGTATCTTTAGGTTGCGTGCTTCGTATTACTCTAGTGGGTGCATACCCATCAAAAAAAAAAAAAAAATACCCATCAATTCTCATTCAACGCTGACATAAGTTTTTGTCGTGACGTAACCTGATATAATTACGATAAACACTAGAATAAAATGTACGCACTAAATACTAAATATAATTTAATTTAAAATGATTATTTGTTGTAAAATATTTTTACAACAAATAATCGGATATCAATCAATTGTCATCACGCCTTGTCACGCCTTTTTCCAACAGGGACAGGCAGAGACAATAGAGCGCCACTTAGCACGATCCTGACGCAACTCCCTCACCTCCACAAATTTCTTTATACAAACTCTACGGTTATGGGCACTAGGCAACCCAGATTTCTTGAGGATGTCTTTGACATGGTCGAACAACACCAATAATCAAGCTATATCAAGCTATATGTGGGCATTCCAACGCGGTTAAGACGTGGTTCTCCAAAGTCGACAATGAAGAGTTTTTTCGTTTTTATTGTGACTCGACATATTATGACAGCGCCCCGCCTAATGTTAGACCAATGTTAACATAACATAACATAACATTTTGACGACAGGCGTGGACGAACAATTTAGCGACTGGTTTGTTGCGCGTAAAGTCCCGGGTTCGATCCCCGGTCGGAGCAAATATTTGTTTCATAGCTTTTATTTGTAATAAAAAAAAAGAGATGGATATTTGCTTCGGGTCTGGTTATCAAAGAGTGGTAGGCAGTGGTACCCAGTCTGCCGATCCGGGGTAGTACCACCACTTACAAGTATACAGACCGTGAAGTGATTTGGTCACGTTTCGGGATCAGCTTGTGAGTTGCCGGTTCCATCTAGGCCGGCATAGTGGATGTGATTGCTACTCACAGTTATTGAATTGTAGAGTAGCAGTGACATTCATTCATGGACCACACTTTGGCTTAACATCAAGCGGGGTGCTGTCATAATAAAAATAAAAAAGTCACAATAAAAAAAAATAAAAAAAAAAAAAATGTGCATAATAATAATAAAAAACTTTAATCAACAAGTGTCTAAAATATAATCAACCGTGATGTAATTATCACATAAGTCCGGTACCTAATTTTTCTTGTGTCGTGTCATACGTCAGCACCCCGCCTGGTGTTGAGCTAGAGTGCAGTCCATAGATGGAGGCGACTGCTACTACAGTTAAATAACTGCAAGTAGCAGTTGTATCTACTAGGCCCGTCTAGTTGGAACTAGCAATTTTCAGCTGACCCGCAGATACAAATCTTGTTAGATATGTACTCGTATATTTTTTGATTTTTGTTTTTATGATAAATTTATTTATTTATTTAAATATGTTTTTAAATATAAATAAATATATATACATGAGAATTTTCAGTATAAAACAACATAACAATAAAAAGAAACATGAATCTTGCATATTATAAAGCCTCAAGGTTTGTTAAATCGGTTCCAATTAGGGACTTATGGAAATTCAATATTGAACAATAAATTCTTTGAAAAGAGACATTAAAATCAATTAAAGAACCATTTCAGTTGATATAAACCGTAGAAACCTTACCCATTTCAAAGGTAGATCTAAACAAGTGGCGAAGTAAATAATTAGGCGCGGAACTTCATTAGTATGGAATAAAGTTAAAGTTGAAGGTGAGCCGGCATGATGGAGTGGATATCATGGGGAACAGCTGTAGTGGGCGGTGGATATTGAGCGGGAGGCGCGCCCACCAGGTCCAAGCGTGCATAACACTCACCTCAAGGTCAAGCCGGAGACACAGGAACATCTCCATCGGACAGCCCCTAACCCCAAAAATTTAAAATGACCGGCTCGTTCTGACTTTTCAAAAATCTCGGAAAAATAGCGCCCTCGTCCTTCCGGCAAATTTTCCCGGGGTGTAGCGCCCGATGCCTACCGCGTCCCTGAGAAAACTGTCGGACGTCGCAAGTCCTCACTGGGTTTTATAGACAGGCCGTTGGGGGCGGGCGTGTCGGCTCGAGTTGCGCCGTCGATCCGCGAACTCGATAAATAAATTAATTAAAAGTGCAAGTAAGCGATCATCAGGAACTTGGAAAACTAATCAAGATCCAAAAAACAATACATCATCCACAGGATAATGCTTCCGATGTATTAAAAGTTTGTTCAAAACAATTACTTAAGTTTACTATTTTCATTATTATTAATTTTTAATATGAAGTATATTATAATGATATTATTATTATTACAGTATGAGTTAGGAATAGTAATGGGATGGCAAACATACTTGCGTCAGTTGTGGAGTCGCCACCGGTAGCAGCTAAGCTATCATATGCGATGTCTACGCTTGGATTTTTCAATCCAATTTTCATTATAAACTTATTCAACTGCACAACTCTTGTTAAACTTGGGCCGGCATAGCGACAGCAACAAAGGCCGTGAGCTGAATCGTTTATTTCAGTCGTCGGCACCTTTGATGTTCCCTTTGACTTTACCATCAGGCAAGCTGAAGTCACGTCTGAGTGTCAATGAAAGTAAAAAAATACTTAGATAATATTTAATTAAATCAAAATGACCAACATTAAGAATAAAAAAATTATATGTTAACTATAATATTTGTATAAAAAATTATATGCTTGAAAATTACGTGTATTATTGATGTATAATATTCATAGATTATAACATTCACACCTTCGATTTCAAAGGGTTAGGCAAAGCCAACGTGCCGTCTTTTTTTATGATCCTCTCAGGATTCTATTCCCCAGTTTTTATAATAATATCTCAGCATTATTTAGAACAATCGGCAAGTGGAATGCATTACCAGCCATTTTTATTTTCGATACAGTTGCGGCCGTGGCTTTTCTCTTGCTTGCCATCAAGGAGGTTGAAGTTAGAAGATCAAGGTAAAAACGTAAAAAATATGACCAAAAAGTTTGATTTTTAATGACCAATAAAGTTTTGAGGCTTGATTTTTTATTAATCAATTGTCTTGCCTCAATTCCCTAGCCTCATTTCCCCCAGGGATAGACAGAGACAACAAAGCGCCATTTTCACGATCCTGACACAGTTCCCTAATAAAGTGCGAATAAAGCTATTAATTTTGTTTTTAATATGAATAATCATTTAAAAGTAGGTGGACTACGACACTGATAGTAATAAAAAACATATAAAGATATTACCAGGGTGGTATTTTTATTATAGTTGTAGGTAGCAATCTATGCTCACAATAAAATAGGGGTCGCTCTTTCAGGAATAAATGAAACAAAAGTTTGAAAAATGCAAGTACTTATAAGGCCACAGTGGTATTGTGGTAATAAAATGGTTTAAAAACATAAGCTCCTAGTTTTAAACTACTTGCCAGTTCCTATTCCACAAGCACGTTTACTAGCTTAGAATAGAAACGTAAAAAATATACTTGAATGACAAATATGAATATATTTTTTCGTTAATAAATTTCTTATAAAATATTTAATTTATATGAAATGTTATAATTTTCAATTTCACGCCTCAATTCCCACAAGGATTAGCAGAGACAACGAATCACTCCCTCCCACGATCCTGACATACATGCTCTTGGGTTGTAGACACTGCGAAACCCTGCGTTAAAATAGGATATATTTCGTTCTTTTTAATCACTTTTAATTACATTTGTATTTATTTATTTTGTTCTATATTACACTATTAATTTTAGTTTTTTTTTCGATTTGATTTATTTTTAGTTAATTGAACCATGATTAAGAAATAGGTGAATTGTCCAGAAACGCGCGGTCACATTCTAACGCGTGACGTCACCCGGGGGGGTGAACTTCATTGGAATTGAATGGAACTTTCCATGAAAACATGTACAGACGTATCCCTTTTAAGGCGACCGTGGTGCACGCAAACCGAGAGCACGTGTTCTAAATTCAAATGTTTTAACCAATGCGCCACGACTTTATTTTTTTATTGTGACTCGAGATATGACAGCACCCGCTTGATGTTAAACTGGAATGTGGTCCATGAATAAATGTCACTGCTACTATAATTCAATAATTGTAAGTAGCAATCACATCCACTATGCCGGCCTAGTTGGAACCGGCAACTCACAAGTTGATGCCGAAACGCGACCAAATCACTTAACAGTCTGTGTGCTTGTAAGTGTACCACTCTTTAAACTAACCACTACAAAACACACTTTACAAAATAATATAGCAACCTATTTTTGCACCCGTGATACCCGCACAGGTCCGCATTCTGTCGATCGAATGGGCAGTCGAACTAAAAGGTTCAGACTTCAGGTCGTCGTTTCTTTGTAGAATAATCGACAATCCGAATGCATATGTGTTCTCTCCATCCTATAACCTTGCGGTTGGCATAGTGACTACCGCATCGAAAGCGATAATTACAAATAATAGATACACACTCCCATACAAAATACATTGACTTACGCCGACCTAAACGTTGTAAGTGAATTGTAACCTGAACCTTACCACATTGTTTTAAAGTATAAACTTGCCACAAATATAATGTCACATACACCATTTTGGACTAAGAACAAATGCAAGTCCAACGTCAATTCGGACTTGTATTTTTGGCGCTGCTTTTTGACCGGCATTTGTGTATCTACCGTAAATATACTATCGAAGCCAATTAGCAAACAATATTAAATTTAATAATAATCCGTGATAATAAACTTTATTAATATTTTATTATGAAAGAGGTTAGTGGTTCTTATTTTCGAACAGAGCCCCATTGCCCCTGTGGCCTAATGGATAAGGCATCGGCCTCCTAAGCCGGGGATTGTGGGTTCGAGTCCCACCAGGGGTATTACTGGTTTGATCTTTTTTTTTTATTTTAAATAATTATATAAATTATTATTATATACGTATTTATTACAAATGTAAACATTAATTATTTAAAATAAAAAAAGGACCTAACCAATACTACCCCTGGTGGGACTCGAACCCACAATCCCCGGCTTAGGAGGCCGATGCCTTATCCATTAGGCTGCTACGTATATATATATACACGTATACCATATATATACCATAACTTTTTTATATACTAGTTTATGTATTTCTGTTTTTTTTTTACTTCAGTCTAAGTGTGATGTTACGCTGGAGTGCGATTTATTATTGGAGGCGACTGCTAGTGCTAATAACTGCAGTAGCAGTCGTATCCACTATGCTTTCCTAGTTGGAAGTCACTTCACTTAAAAGTGGGGAACTATCAACTACCCCGGATCGGCAGACTGAGCAAATAACCACTAACTGTGTGCCTACCGCTCTTAAACAACCAGACACGGATATCAATTAATCAAATTGTGACGTCTTTTTCCCACAGGGATAGTTAGAGACAATAAAGCGCTACTTATCTAATATATAATAATATTAGCACCCGGATGTCCAATCTAATATTAAATATTATAAATGCTGTGAAACAAATCTTTGCCGTGACCGGGAATCGAACCGGGGACTTTACGCGACATTGTATTGTATGTAATACAACGTAATAACTGATGGCTAGCTGTCAATAAGGGTATAATGAATACGAAAAACAAGGCAGATGCCGCAAACAAGCGTAACAGGATACCAAACCAAAATTGATTTCTGTTTGTTTTCCGTGAAAGCTCAACCACAACCAAATTTCTCTTCGATGGAGCTTTTGTTTGACTTTTTATCATTTACTTATACCTCACGGATTGTAAATAGATATCAATGAAGCTTCCCTTTTATAGTGCGATGGAGTAATTACAAAAATAACTATCCTAATGATAAACAAGACAGGCCCGTACAAGACAGGAAGGGTGTTTTGCCACCAAATCGATGACATCTTCAAGAAAGCTGTGTTGCCTAGTGCTGATTGATTGTTAACCTGGAGTGCGAATAGAGGCAACTGCTACTACAGTTACTACAGTGCTGAATTTGCAGATTCGAACGCCATTGCGAACGACAAATGCTAGTTGCATCCATTGGTTATTGTCGTCAGTCTACCTAGTGGGAGGCCTACCTACGCTGCGTTTTCCGTGGTCTCTACTCAAGAACCTTTCATCCCCCTACATATATGTATTTATATATACTAGTGATACTTGTATGTAGTTTATGTAATTGTAGTTTGTAGTATATTTGCACCCTGACCATGATTTCTCATCATCCCAAAGGTTAGTTGTTTGAGAATAGGCATTAAACTCGGCTATGAATCGATTGTCGGTTTTTCGAGCGATGTGGGTCGTAAATTTCTTGCCTACCCCTATATATTTTTTTATATACATATCTATACTAAGCTACTAATGTGCGTGTATTATAGAAACAGGACAACCAAAGTACATATATCAAAGATACATTGGTACCGGTGGGTGGTCTCGAACTCGTGCTTTCGGTTTGCGTAACCATTGCACTGCCACTACACCACGGTCGCCTTATATGACTATAAGACGACATATACTTTGACCTATATATCTTTACATAGTTAAGGAGAAAGCGCTTTGGTGGGTGCTAAGTGTGAATGACTTGCGAATTAAGCTCACTATGTCATCCCTTAATAAACAATGAAGTTAATTAGGGGATGTGGATTAAATAATATAAACACGAATATGCGTGATGAATACTTGTGGGTTAAGTTAATATACTACATATATGATAATATGTACATACATATAGGTATTTATTTATATTATTTATTCATTTAAAACTTAATTGCACTATGTACAAAGGCGGACTTAATGCCGTTAGACATTCTTAGACAGCCAAACCTTTAGGACAAAGACAGTAATGGTAAGTAGGTGCAATATAATGATTACAATTTGTAAGAATAAAAGATAATACTTAATATAATTACTTAATAATTACATTTTAATACAAATAAGTACATAAATTAGTTATATATATTTATAACACAATAATTAAAATAAAATAAAACTACTCTTGTCATGAAAGATGTGGAAAAGAAGAAAGGTGGTGTTTATACACATAACTCTTGAATATTGCAAGGTTAGGAGCTTGTCTAATTTTTTTCTTCTTAATAAATATACGTATTTAATACTTGCTAAATAGAATAAATATAAATAGTTATAAATACAATAGTTTTAAAAGTACGTTTATCCTAAATACGTGAATCAAAATAATACACGAATCTTCAGCTTTTATATGACGTAAAATATGATCCAAAAATAAAATGTAACTGTTCGAAATAAAATCGAGCAATTCCTTTTATGATGCTGGCAACATTGGCAGAAGCTTTAAACATTTGGCTCTTCTAGACTTCTATTAATAAATGAAACAGTATTCACAAATTACGATTAATTTGTGAATACTATTATAATATAAGATTCGATTTAGATTGAGCGTCCGAATCCCTATTCTATATATCCTATCCTGCCTCGTATCCCGGTTTTTATATATATAAACCAGGATAAAATGTAATGTAAACCAGGATAAAATAAAATAATCTATCAATCAATCCATCAAATTGTCACGCCTTTTTCCTACAGGGATAGGCAGAGACTAATAATATTAAATCCATAATATCTATATATTAAGAAGGGTTTAGGTGATAAAAGGATTAAAATACTTAAAGAACCATTTTTTTGTGACACGACATATCGACTTGACTTACCTGTTAGTAAGAAAGAGGAGTTCTAAGAGCGTCGACGCCTGAAAATCTGTTTCAGTTTACAGTAGCCATTATCGCCGCCACTGTCTAATTGTTTCGTTGGTCGAAAATTCGCTTAGAGTTCGAACGAGCTAATCGAACTGTTTCTATGGGAGATAGTTTCCAGCGATTAACTGTCATTGTCACGTCATTAGACCGACTGGAGACGTTAATAAACAATTGAGACACGACATTTGACATCGACTCGCCTGATGATAAGCAAGAGGAGGTCCAAGAGTGACGACGACTGAAAAAACTGAGTTAGTTCTCGGCTGCCTCAGTCGCCGTCACTATGCCGGTCAAAGGTGCTCCTTCACGCATCGCTTGAAGGATCCAAGGTTATAGGAGATAGAGAACACATAAACTGGCGAAGTATTCCACTTGTCGATTGTTCTACAAAGAAAAGACGCATCGAACTTTTATTCGGCTTGAAAGGAATACGAGCCTTCTATGCCTTGCAATTGGTTAACTGTAGTAGCAGTCGCCTTCATTTATAGACAGCACTCCAGCTTAATAACCTTAGGCGGGGTGCAGTCATATTTTGGGGCCAGGCCCGAATGTAGGCGAGAGCAAACCGGTGCACGAGCCCCGGGCGACAGTTTCGATGGGCGCCGAAATCATAATATACTCGTAATATGATTAAAAGTAAAAGACTTGCTCTACAAAGCGTTTTGCATACGGAAGCCTCACCGTCTACTTGTAAGAAAAAGGCGCCACACCACAAGTTTTTAAGTAACTTATATATCTCAAACGCTAGAGAGAGGGGGGCCACGTTTAAGTTTCGGTCCCGGTTCAAAAAAATCGTAGATCCGAAGCTCAGTTAGAAAAAAACTCCACTTTGAATTTAGACAGAAAATGACGGAAATATTGTCAAGAGTACCATAGGAGTAAACCGAAATGTAAAATAGAAGTAGCTAAAGTGGATCGTAGTCGGTCCCGAGTGGCGATGACAGCGCCGCACGCGGCCCGGGGGCGAAAAGCCTGTCACTGAAATGTCACTAACAAAGTGAAAACAATACGGTATATTTCCATGTAATCAGGAACATTATTGGATGTCTGAAACATAACTAACACAGCATTCACAATTCCAGATAATCATTTCAAATTACATGTTTATTATTAACTTGACATAAATGGCTTTTCTTTTATTGTGGCTCTGCATATGACAGCAATTTTAAGTTGCAGTGCGGTCCATAACTATGCTGGCCTAGTTGGAACTTGTTTGCCTATCACTCCCTAAACACCCCAGAACGATTATCTGTTATATTATAAATCAATTAATTAATCAAATTGCCCCCCCCCCCCCCCCCCTCTCCCACAAGAATTGGCAGATTCAATAGATCACCACGATCCTGACACAACTCCTATGCTTCCCTCACGTCCACAACTTTCTTCATATAACAAATAAATAAATACATATAAATAAGTTCTTATAATATACAATCTAATATATTTAAATAGAGCAAATAAATGCTAACAAATATTTGCTCTAAACCGGAATCGAACCTTGGACTGGTTCGTGAAGTACGTGGTACGGTACGTGTGTAACTTCTTATAATCCTTGGTTACGACGTATTTAATTGGTAATTAAATCCTTCACACTCAGAGAAATAGAAAGATGTGTATTTATAGTTAATTAAGAAAGAACAATTTGCTGAAAGAAACCTTAGAAGCCATAGAAACTATAGAAACAACACAATAAAAATAATTGCTCTGAGTGGGAGCGCAGTAGAGTGGACAATGCACCGGCGCCATGTTCTCGTAAAACTACTAAGAGAAGGCACCTCTTTTATGGCTAGCTCACAGGACAACTGCTAATGGAGGTGTATAATATTGACAGGTCATTAATTCAGCAGGATATTGTCCTGAAACCGTGCAGGTGATTGCGAACTTTTCAAATTATCTGCGTGCTCTGTGGTCGTTTTTGCTTAACAAGTCGTTGCATGTGCTTGCTGATCCCACCTGGGAACTGTTGTCGTGCAAACTCTGCCTTTACATTTAATACATTTGTGATACTAATTCTAATTAACTTTAATACAATGCATGCTCGTTTTAATACGATTTCACAGCGCACCTTGTTTGCAAACTTATATAACGATGCGTTTCATGTTGCGCCCGTTGGAAAAATAAGTTAATTACTTACGATACAGGGGTGGCGTGTTTCAATGAAATAATAACTCGATATAATAAAAATATATAAGTATTAGAAAACTATATGTCGGTCCACAATTTTAGTTTCATCGATAAATGTATTTCTATCACGCGTTTATAAATAAGTGCTTTTTTTCTGTTATTTAATATTTTATTCTGTGCACTCAAAGGCGAACTTAATGCCGATAGACATTATTTGCCAGTTAACCTTAGGGACCAACAGAAAAATCTAAATTTTCCTTTACAAACAATAAACATAAATACTTTTTTTAAAGAATATTATAACAAGTATATAAACTAATAACCTTAAAATTAATCTTATTATAAAGTTTATTGATATGCGTACCCATACTGCAAGCCCTACAGAGATAAGATTTACTACCACCTTGAAATTGCTTAAGACGAGAAATTTCGATGCCAAAATAAATTTAAAGAGTGGTAGGCAGTGGTACCCAGTCTGCCGATCCGGGGTAGTACCACCACTTACAAGTATACAGACCTTGAAGTGATTTGGTCACGTTTCGGGATCAGCTTGTAAGTTGCCGGTTCCATCTAGGCCGCAATAGCGGATGTGATTGCTACTCACAGTTATTGAATTGTATTAGCAGAGACATTCATTCATGGACCACACTTCGGCTTAACATCAAGCGGGGTGCTGTCATATGTCGAGCATAATATAAATAAATAAAAATAGGTACAAAACATCGATACTGAAATAAACTACTGAAAAGTGTAATCCAATTGTATTTCAGTATATTGGGAAATGGTGTCACTTCAGATGCCTCAAAGGTATTTGAGAAATAGAGAGACCTAAAACTGTCTAGACTAAAATAGTAGTTGTTTAAAATGTAAAGTGGGAAACTTTGTTTTAGAAAAAATTGTAGTAATTTGAATATTAGATTTCTAGAATAATTTGGAACTTGTTTAGTATACATATTTACATTTATAAAGAAATAAATACTTTAAATGGGTAATCTACAGCAAATTATGAAAAGTACCGGGAAATAATCTTGTATTCTAAGTTTAGGTTCAATAGTTGAAAGGTTACTAATTAAAACTATATTTTTATAACCAATATATCATAAAAAAGTATTTTTTTAATATAAAATAATATAACTATAAAATATTTAGGTACTTTTAATTATATACATAATGTTATTTAATTTTAATACAGTTTAAAGCATTTTTACAGTGTCGTAACTGGATTTATGAGCATTTAAACATTGCAATAAGGAATTTTAAAATTTACCTGTTATTATTTCAATATTAAAATCATGAATCATGAAACCATAGTTTAATAATAAAATAAATTCAAATTATTGCACTTTAAAGTACCTAACAGTAATTTTAAATCTTTTTGTAGACCACGTCATAAATACACACAAAAAGAGATAAAATTAGAGAAACCATGATAATAATAAATGTTCTAATAAGTTGTTGTTTGTTATGGAGAGATCAAACAATTGCAAAGTGTCGATACGTTTACTTTGCGAGCGTTCTCGACGGGCGTCGCAGGGACATATTCTTTTAATTAAGCCACGCGAAAAGCGTCGTAACTTTTACGAGGGCCCTGATTTAACTATTATTTGTCATCAATTTTATGTGGCCTTAAAGCAAATAGCGCTGTCCGGAATGGTGCGCGTAAAACGTAGTGTCGCCTCACTCGTACGGCCTGTTACGAGTTGTATCTATTTGTACACATGTTTTGTTTCTTGTAGGTCTATTTTGTTGATAGTAAAAGTGAATTCAATTCTGTGTCAACAAATACAACCTTAATCTTATTACAATTTAAAATTAATATTAGTAATTTTATAAATTTTACATGATTCTATTACTTTTAAAAATATGTATAGCTTTTAAAATATGTATTGCTTGTCAGTTCGAAAAATGTTATTCAATCAAAATTTATAGTTAAATTTGACGTTTTTGTTTACAGACTATACCATACATATATACCCTTTCACTATTTAGGTAAACTTAATTAATCTCTTTTTTTATTTGAATCACTATATGTGATACCTATAAACTATTTTTAAAATAAACAAGTAAAAATTGAATCAAGTTAAAATTGTAAGAAGTTTTGTCTCAGAACTAATCAGAATTAGTAGAGAGAGCTGACATCCTATTTGGCGACACCCTATAGATTCACGTTATTCCTAATAATAATATAATAGAGTTGTAGGTATTTTCTCTATGTTTTATAATATTACCAATAGATGGCGCTGTGAGAAAAAAAAAGAGTAAGTTTAGTTCTACTACTCAATAATAGATGGCGCTACTAAACACAACTGCAAAAATATTCTTAGTGTTGTCGAGGGCTTCTAGTAGATGGCGCTGCAAAGTTTTTTTTATAATCATATCCAAAATTATCATAGTGCCAGTTTTATTTTTATATTATTCATTCATAATTATTGTGTTTAAGTGGTATAATTTTCTTTTTAAAATATTAATTTAGGTTTTTCAGGATTAAGATCAATGGGCATTATGAAATGCACAATATTTATAAAACAAAAACACTTACCTCCATGTCAAATTAGTATGTTTCCACGTATCCCCGTGAACTGCAAACCGTTTCTTCCTTGCACCTTCATATTCATCGTTTTCTCTGTCTGGTCGGCCGCATCTCTTTTTCCCTAACAATTCCCGCGTAGCTTCATCTATTTCCCCAGTAACAGGAATACCACCAAATTCCTAAAACGGGGAAAATATTTAACCTTCATCCCTTTTCTATTATTTTACATTACAAAGGTTTTAGCTAGTTGTAAAACTTTATTTCGTAGCTACGCTATTACCTAACAGATGTCGCTTCAACTCTCGTTGTAAATAAAACCTAGGATTTTTATTACGAGAGCGCGTATATGATTTAATGACTGGTAAAGAAACCGTCTTTTGGGCATCTAAGTCCAGGTTAATTTTCTTATAAGATGGGCATAAGTCCAGATTATAAGAATAAGATAAAATTATTCCCAAAAACTGTGATTTTCGAGTTTTGCCCATTTTAAGTGTCACATGAGTGAAGATATGTTTATATTTAGGATCATATTTATAGAAATATCTAATCATCAGACGGTTTCTTTACCAGTCAGTACTAATATGGGCAGATCTCTAACTTTGAGTACAACATTTTACAGAACTTATAACAGTCGCGTATCGGGATCACTTTAAAATATACCGGAGCTTAGCCAGCGGGGTTAGGTTGGGCAAGTTAAAACGATCATCGTCTCTCGTCGACGAATGGCAAAATAATAAAAGCCAAGCTAAATCCACCAAAATGAGACTATTGATGATAATGATAAAACGTGTCGTCGCACAGACGATATTCGTCACAACGATTAAATGTCTCGTTTTATTGTATTTAGCCTAGCTTTTATTATTTTGACAATCGCCGACGAGAGACGATAATTGTTTTAACTTGCCAACCTAACCCCGCAGGCCAGCATATGTCATCGACTTGCGTCATAGTAAGCAAAGAGAAATCCAAGAGCTATCACTATGCCAGCCACAAAAACAAAAATAAAGAAAAACCCCAAAACTTACTTGTAATGTTTTAATAGCAATCCTATAATCATCCTCTTTGTCTTGTTCAACATCACCGGATATTAAATTTTCCACTTCCGGGCGTCCTTTTCTTAAATAACCAAAATTCTCCAAATAACTTCTCTGAAAAGAAAGAAATAAAGCAAATAAATACCTATATAATTTTTATTTTTTACATTACTTCACTTAACGTGCTTGTATTATAGAAACAAGACGACCAAAATACATATATACTTAATAAAGAGGAACTTGTATAAAAGATTATTCAGAATTCATTATCAACCAATAAAATGTACGAAATAACTTTTATTTGGGTCAAAAGCACCCTCCTCGTAATCTATTAACACAAATTCGCCGCCCTCAACGCCAATGTGAATTATACATTAGAATTAGGTTAATTTGAAAGACCTAAAAACTAAATGTCTAGGTTAATTTTTATTACTCTCTCACAGTTATTAGTCATCCACTGTTACCCCGCGGCCACACACTCGACGAGGGGCGAAAGAAATGGGCAGAGACATAGTGTGGCTGCGTTACACGTCCTCCCCAGCGATCCATTTATTGTCGGTTTTTTAGTGCGAGTCAAAATAACAATGTTGTCCATCGGAGCAACGCGGTGAACAGAATTATAGTGTGTGGCTGTTAGGGCAATGTTCGTAGCAGCGCGAAAAGCATAGTGTGTCTGTGTCATTAGATATAGGTCTCCTCCAGTGGTCTGCATCTAGCAGTTTACCGCCTCTTTTAGCAGGTCATCAATCCATATTGTGGGTAGCCATCCCATGCTGCGTTTTTTTGCACGTGGACTTAATTTAAGAACCTTTTTTTGTTATAAGTAATTTAATAATGATTTGAATATCCCAAAAATAAGGTCGTGCAATAAACTACAACGGCGGGTGCGAGTCCCAGTCGCAGCTCACCGGTGCACACGCGTGAATTATTATAATATAATATATTTTTTATATTTCTATACTAAGCTAGAGCTACTTAAGTGCTTGTATCATAGAAACAGGACAACCAAAGTATGTACATCAAAGATACATTTGTACCGGTGGGTGGTTACGAACTCGTGCTCTCGGTTTGTGTAACCATTGCACTGCCACTACACCACGGTAGTTATATATTCAATAGCATTAAAGTAAATATTGATTATAATAAGACAAAAACCACAAAATTAAGCTCAATAATGAATCATTCTAAGAAACTTTATGCGTCATTAATAAAAACTTAGTAAAAATGTAGGTTAATAATTATACTGTCAAAGAATACCCATCGCAGACAACGAAAACTGCAATTTATTACACGGTACACGCCAGTTCCGGCAATTAGCCCCAAAGTACACGAAGAGACGAAATCGCGGGTGCGACTTAAATTTAAACAGTGTAATGGACTAAATTCCCAGACAATTTCTACAATTACTTTACAAGTTAATATTAAAAATATGGATAAAAAGTCATTTAAATTAATTTGAAACGAACGCTTTTGCAAAATGAAGCTTGTAAGTATTACATGTATTAACCCAGCAATATAAAATGTGGACCTAGCTGGTAAAAGAACTAAAAAATAAAAATATAGAACAGGAGAATTTTATTAAAGTATTAGGTCCTGAAGAAGAATTAGGCTTTGTGTAGCTCCGTAGTCTAAGATGACATGCGTCAAGCGGAAGTAATATAATTGTGCTATGGAAGTTATAGCATTGTAATATTGCAAAAACTACTAATACCTACCAACTAACATTTATATTGAATTGGGCTATATATACCATAAACGTTAGGCTATAAAATGATAATAAGATTGTTATGTACGTAATTATACTTTAAACGTGTAATTAAATAATTATTGTTATTATTATGTTCAATGAAGAAACACGCGTTATGTAATAAAAAACATACTGACCTACTTAATGTATTTAAGGAACTTAAAAAAAATAAACAGTAAAGTAGATTGACGAAAGGAATAAATCTGTTGTGAATGGGTGCGTTAAACAAGCCAGACCCAGGTGGGTGATTTGCGACCAAATCGGAGACATCCTTAAGAAAGCTGGGTTGCCTAGTGCCCATACTGTAGAGCTTGTATGAAGAGAATTGAGGGAAGCGAGGGAGTTCAGTCAAGATCGTGGTCAGATTGTGATTGTGAGAAGATAGTTTACGCGGTAATGGTCAATTTAGCGTTTTTTATTTATTTAAAAAAGAGTATAGACACGGCGCGACTACACAGCCTAGTGGATAAAGAGCCTTACAATCCAGTGAACGCCTAATCATAATTTGTGGATAATTTAAGTCCAAACCACCATAATTCTCACTTAGTTCTTTTTATGGCATTTGTTGACTTTTTAAGTAAATCACTAAGTCGTTTTTTCTTGTTTTAATTTAAATAATGTTGTGTAACTAAGAATGTTCTTAAAGGAAGAATATTAGGTATTGGTTGTGTAGGTAGCTGTTAAACCAATTTGTTTTTATTAATTTTAACTGTGTATAAATTAGTAATAAAAATAAATAGAAAAAAGTCATGCGTGCACATCGGTGTAACCAGGGAACGAACCCAGTGATGGCTACTGTCTATTGCGACCGATCTATCCACTTAGCAACACAACGCCTGAAAATTTTATTATGACTCGATATATGACATCACCCCGCCTGATGTAAAGCTAGAGCATCCATTAATGGATGTCACTGCTACTACAATTCAATAACTATAAGTAGTTGTCACATCCTCTATGCCGGCCTAGTTGGAACCGGCAACCAACTTACAAGCTGATCCCGAAAGGCGACTTAATCACTTCACGGTCTGTATACATGTAAGTTCAAAAGGTGATGAAGTCTATCTTGAGGAATTTAAACCTAATGTGATCAAACATTAGTTTTTTTTTCTTTTCTTTACATTTCTATACTGAGCTACTATATGTTCGTGTATAATAGAAACAGGATGAACAAAGTATATAAATCAAAGATTAGAATCCATTGCAGCGGCAAGTTTTAAACCGAATCGTATTAATTAAATTTTGAATTAGGCTGGTTTTCTTGATGATTTCACTACCACTAGACTACGGTCGCCTTATACACAAATATAAGTAATTTGTTTTACAGTATAGAACATTTAAACGTTAGATTGTACACTCTTAATTTAATTTATAATGTTTGAGTATATAAATAAGGCTTATATTTCCTTGTATTATTTGGTTATAATAAAGCCAAAATTATGATAATAAATGACAATACATTCATCAATTTCCATTATAGGTTAGGCATAAAGTTCATTTTCGTGTTCATAATTAATGTATGCAACCTGCCCACCCTAAATGCAAATCATCGCCGCTAATGTATTTTATAATTAGTATCCACGAATTAAATTACACGGATCAATTTTAATTAAAAATATTTTGATTATTTATTTTTAAGTTTCGTCTAGTTAATTTTTTGCTTGTAATAATAAAGCTATTACACGTATATTAACAAGATTTATTCACACAGGGTTAGTCAGAAAATAAAGAAAAGACACCCTACCACAACCCTAGAAGGTAGGGTTGATCATCTTTAGACATAACTCGCTTTCTTTACACATAAAATTCTCTTTATACAAAGAAATCAATCATTCAAATTGTCACGCCTTTTTTCTACAGGGATAGGCAAAGACAATGGAGCGCCACTTGCCACGATCCCGACACAACTTCTCCGCTTTCCTCACATCCACAATTCATACAAGCTCTACGGTTATGGGCACTAGGCAACCTAGTTTTCTTGAGGATGGTCAAAGAACACCCTTCTTGCCTTCTGCCTTGTTTAACTCATCCACCCACATCAGATTTAAAAATCCTTTTGGTCAATCTACTTTCACTCATCCTTTCCATATGTCCAAGAAAAGAAGGGAGGGAAGGGCTCTAAATAAAGTCTTTACCTTTTCCTGTCGGAAAAAAGGCATGTGAATGTAAGATTGACTGAAGCATTAATAATAAAATTTTATAATTACACCAATAATTTTAGTTATTTATTGTAAAATCATGTTCTAAAATAATTAGTGACTTAATTAAAGTTAATTTACGTGGATTGATTAATTAGTATAAACTATTGTAGTCACGAATTATATTAAGGAACAAGTAATTATTGTTTATTTATTGCATTGTAATCAGACTTCGAGTAACGAGTAGTATTCAAACTAATAAAACTAAATTTTGAAACAACCAATAGCTGACTGTCATAAGAACTGAATTACCTCTTACGCCATACGGAAATATATAGCAAACACATCCACTAAGCCGGCCTATTTGGAGCGGCTACTTACAAGCTGATTCCGAAACGCGACTAAGTCACATTAGGGTCTGTATACTTACTTGTAAAGTACTATTACTAAGGTACTGTTTTTTTTGTAATATACTTAAAGACGAGACACATGTTTTTTTGTCCCGCCTGATTATAAGCAAGAGGAGGTCCAAGAGTGACGACGACTGAGAAAACCGAGTGTGTTCACGGCTGCCTCAGCCGCCGTCACTATGCCGGCCACTATGTCCTCAATTTCTCTGATGGTAACCAATGGTCTGTCTACCTCACACGTGATAACACCGGGCGGTTAAATATATAACAATAATTAATTTCAATTATGAATATTGTATCCATTGACATGTTAATTGATATTAATGATATATGCTTAAAATAAATATTCATTTTTCATTTCAATCACGTGAGTTTTAAAAGATGGCGTATTTTTTTAATTAAAATAATAACTATAGGTATCTGATGTTAGGGTTAGTAATAAATAGCACAATACCTAGCTGATATTTATTTCATTTTTACATTTACAACTATTATACATATTTACAATTATAAAAAATAATTCGGTACATTATTCATTACAAATATAAGTCATCTTTAAGAATCTTGTGTAGACACACTTTCGTAAAGATTAGTTTTTATTGATATACATTGTACGGGTATTAATGTATTGTATATAATTAAAATGTACAAATGTATTATTGTTCATTGACTTTTGACGGTTTTTTTTAATTGAAGCAGCTAGACGGTTTTAGAAAGAATTTGGACTTAAGAAAAACTTTCTTTCCATATTCTTAGGCTAGACTCATTTCCTTCGTTTGCACATCTTTTTTCTGTTACACTTTTTTGGGATGAACTTTTTTTTCTTCTCCAACACAAAATGGCAGTTTAGGTCATATTTATTATTTTTTTTGTTGTCTTGGCTGACATTTTTAGGTTCACAACATTTTTAGGTATACCTAATCAATTCCAATTATAGAAATTTACCTAATAAAATCCAATTTACAGCTAGATATCTAGGTTTTTTCGTTAATTCTATCAGACTAGTTAGGTTATTATAAAAAAAGGTCCTGACAATATTTAAAAAATCTGGCGAATATAAAGACTTATTAGTTTTCTAGGTATTCGCATGAAACATCTGCTGATGTATTATCTTAACGATATTAATGACCAAAACGCGTGGGACTAACTCCTCGCCTGTTATTTAAGTTAAACACTTCCTTATTCTAGAGCTGACTATAGATAAGCTAATGTGATCATAAGGTTTCGCGGTAATATTGGTCTAAAAAGGTTTTAAATAGTCAGTGAGAAATAACAAGTCTGGATGAAGTCTAACTAATACTCTATTTTGTAATATTGTGGCTAAACGTATGACAGCACCCCACCTGCAGTTATGCTAGAGTACGAGTTCATAAATCGAGGCGACTGCTACTACAGTTAAATAACTCCTAATCATTGTCGTGACTCACTTCACTTGTAAGTGGTGGTACCACTGCATACCAGTTTTAGACAACCAAAGCCCGAGCAAATAATCTCCTCTTTTTTTATTAACAATGATTTGTAATATTTAATTTAAAACATTCCTCCGACCGGAAATCAAACCCAGATCTTCCCGCATAACGGACTGGTCGTTTTTAACCAGAGTATAGCCTGTTGTATCGACCCTAAATTTTAAAAATCAATAAATAAAAACATTGAGTACCACATAGGCGTACGAATTTGAGTGGTAAGTTATTAGGTCATATTAGATATACAATTTCTACAAATCTTTTTCTTAGGTTTTGCGCGAACATTGAATAATGAATTAAATGCAACTTACTATCGCGTTTGTTTTGATTTTACTTTTTTTATTATTCTGACGTTTCAAAAGCTTTGCGGCCATCGTGGTCACAGAGAGATTGTGGTGTTGGTCGTCCTATTGGTTGATGCTGTTATTGTTACATTCATTTATTTAATTCAATTTCAATTTGTTTAATTTATTTCACAATTTTATAAACGAACGCACTCGTATGTTGATTCTCTGCAGCCAAATCAGAAACACATCTAATAAATTAGTTTCATAACAAGTTTTATACACGAAAACTGAAATGGGTCTTCAGGGAATTGGGGTTGGTTACTTAGATTGGTTTAGCAACTAGTTAACTACTCGTATCCACTTGCAACATGTCACTTCCTTGTCTAATAAAGTGTCAATTTAGACGAGACCGCCGCCATCTTGCCGGCAGCTTTCCGCTAAATTTTAGTTTGAGCCGAGTTCCGAGAAGAGGCCCGACATATGACAGCACCCTGTCTGCAATTAAGCTGGAGTGCGGTCCATGAATGAAGGTGACTGCTACTACAGTAAAATAACTGTAGCAGTCGCATCCACTATTCCAGCCTAGTAAACTTCACGGTCTTTAAGGTACTAACTTTCAATCAAGTAGGTTACTTCTCCCGATTGGCAGACTGGTATAGATGCCGGCAGTTAGCAGCGCTGGCATTCAAGATGCCCAGTAACCTACACGCTTTTTTACATTTCTATACTAAGCTACTTAAGTGCTTGTATCATAGAAACAGGACAACCAAAGTAAATATATCAAAGATACATCGGTACCGGTGAGTAGTGAGTGGTTTCGAACCCGTGATCTCGGCTTTTTAACCATTGCATTGCCTCTACACCACGATCACCTTTTGTTTTTCGATAGTGTATAAATCTTAGAAAATTATCAATTATGAGCACAACAGTCGTCCAGCGCTGTTCTTGTCAACCGATTCTTATGCTGCTCAGCTCAAAAGTCAGCGTTCTTATTATCTGCCGGTAACTATAAATGACAACCAAGTGCCTGCCTTCCACTCCTAAACACCCAGTCCCAGATCAAATACAAGTATCTGTTTAATTTAGTTTGAGCAGACTTCCGAGAAGAGCCCAACAATGCAGAAATAAAATATCTTCGCAGCATTAAATTAAACTGTCATTTCGAATTTATGATACACGACCGACAACTGTCATGCTAAGACACATTTTTTGTAAAGTTTCGTAACGAATTATAATTGCTTATAATTATTATAATCAAAAGTTCATTCTTCATTTTAGTATCAAAATTAACTTGATAAAAGACCTGATAAATGGCTATAACCATTATACTTATACAGATTGGTATTGCATGTAGTTTGGTCACTCTGTTTCTATTATACAAGCATTTTTTTATTGAGTCTTGACCGACTTCGACTTGCCTGATGATAAGCAAGAAAAAGTCGAAGAGCACCGACGACTAAAAAACGACTTAAGTTACGGTTGAGGATTTTTCCTTAAGGAATATCAAAACAAAATTATTTATTTTGCATAGGCCCTCCGTCTCTTGCACATTGCCAGACCCTACCGGAAAGGCATATGACGACTGGAAATCACAAGAAACTTGTCAAATATATTCTCTAACGAATATACGATAACAAATCAATAAACAAATAAACTATCCAAATTGCAATAAACACAAAGAAAAAAGTTATTATAAATAAGATAGGAGATATTCTAAAACAAACAGAGGTCCGCAGTGTCCATAACCATAGACGTGAAGAGAATGTGGACATTGGAGAGAATGAGAACATTGAAGAGAATGTAAACATTGAAGAGAATTTAAACTTTGAAGAGAATGTAAACATTAAAGAGATTGAGAACATTGAAGAGAATGACGGGTGTGAAGGAAGCGAGATAGTTGTGTAAGAACCAAAGAGTGTCAATGAAGATAATAATTATTAAAATAAACTATTATATATTTTACGAAATCCATTGACACGATCAAAATTCTAAACAATGATAAGACATTAATTAACAAATTTAAACGAAATTTAAATCTAACCACAAACTTACAAGGACAATGAGAGAATACAATTTGAAATTCAAATCTGTCAGTGACACATGAAATTAAATGAAATCACATTATCAGAAACAATGACTCCCAATTAGGATGCTTTGTTATTACGGCCATATTACCTTGAATAAGGGACTTAAATACAGCGAGGCATCTGTTTAAATTTTTTCATTATTATGGTACGACATATGGCAGCACCCCGTCTGATGCTAGGCTGGAGTGAGGTCCGTGAATAGAGATATCTGCTATAATTAACTGTAAGTAGCATTCAGATCCGTAGTGCCAGCCTAGTTGGAACTGTAAATCGTTCAATTCAAGCTGATTCCGAAACACGACTAAGTCACTTCACTTTTCAATTAACTAATATTCATAATTATTAAATTTTACAAATAAAAGCTATGAAACAAATCTTTGCTCCGACCGGGAATCGAACTCAGGTCTCGCGTAACGAACTGGTGTGCTAACGAATGCGCCAAGTCTGACGTCAATTTTTTTAAACTTACAACCTTTTTCTATTGAAATGTTGATGGTAGATATCGTTGCAAGATGCAATTCATTATTTAACTTTTTTTTATTGAAACGCGTTATCTGGTCGATTTAAGCACGAGGAGGTCCAAGAGCGCCGACTGTAAAGACTGTGTCATCTTATAGTAGCCTCACTATGCCGGTCAAAGGTGCTTTTACACGCCTGTGAGAATCCAAGATTATTGGATGGGAAGAACACACTCATCACTTCTGCTATATCTCATCTAATCTGCTATATCTCATTTGCTATATTAAATTTGATTATGTATATAGTACGTTATTATTTTTAGATCAAATAATATTTTTTATGCATTACTCATAATTTCTTTTAAATTGTTTACTATTTTAATAACGCCGCCATTAGTGTGTTGTATCTACTTATGTATAGTTTTTAAGCTACAAAATGCACAATGAAATGTATGTATATGTACCTAACTGTATATTAACTGTAAGTATCTTAATCAAAAAATGAGAAAATCACATAAAAATCCAAAGTGCTAAACAAAAAAAGACATCTAATTGGAACGGCGCCGTGGAGCAACAAAAACAATGATACATTAAAATATACCTTTTTTGATTTAATTGCCAAAAAAGGACTGATTTCAACAAGTGTTAAAAGTGTGAAAAACCTTTCATTATCGGTATTATTTTTGTGTAAAGGCATGCGTTAATTGGGTACCTAATTCAATGAACTTGCAGAGACATGGCAGCTCTATACGTCCTTTATCGTCTATATCACGGAATTCGACGAAAGGCGTGGACGAACGTTTAGCGATTGGTTTGTTGCGCGTAAAGTCCCGGGTTCGATTCCCGGTCGGAGCATATGTTTGTTTCATAGCTTTTATTTGTAATATTTAATTATTATACTTATTAAATATTGCAAATATGTGTTAATAATAAAAAGAGGAAAAAAAAAGAATATTTGCTTCGGGTCTACTTATCATAGAGTGGAGGGCAGTGGAACCCAGTCTTACAAGTATACAGACCGTGAAGTGATTTGGTCTTGAGCTTGTAAGTTGCCGGTTCCAACTAGGTCGGCATAGTGGATGTGATTGTTGCTTACAATTATTGAATTGTAGTAGCAGGGACATCCATTCATGGACCACACTCCAGCTTAACATCAAGCTGGGTGTTGTCACATGTCGAGACACAATAAAAAAAAGAATGCCTGGAGGTGCGTGAAGTGAATTAGTCGCGTTTCAACTAGGTCGGCATAGTGGATGCGATTGCTACTTGCACTAATTTTAGTGTAGAAGCAGTCGCCTTTAATCATGGACAGCATACATTATCTAGCTTAACACCTGATGTGCGAGGCGCTGTCATATTTCGAGCCACGATAAGAAAATTTACATATGTTTTTCTCTGTAAAAACAATGTTATGTTAAGTGGGGATTTCACGGGACTTTGTACATAAATTATGTTGTCTCGACAGGGTTATCGAATACCTATAGCTTGTCTACAGTCTAGACGAGCTAGCTCAAGATGGCGTCTAATAATCTACTTTGGAACTCAATTAGGAAATACCTTGTTTATAGATGGTTTAGATAAGTGTCTTATACTTAATATTTAAAGTTCTTCACTTTAGAAGATATTTATATATCCGATAATGGAGAAAATTAATACATATACATTTTTTATAGAGACTCGTGTGCCTGATGGTTAGCATGGGTAATTCCAAGAGCGCCTACGACTGAAGAACTGTTGCAGTGTATAGATAACCGTATGGTTGCCCCAGTCCCGGTCACTATTTTGTACTTTAAGTTTCTATGCTAAGCTACTAAACGTGCTTGTATCATAGAAACAGGTCGAACAAAGTCCTGTTTCTGTGATATAAAAGATACTTTGGTACCGGCAGATATTTTTGACCACCACGATCGCCTTTGCCGGTCAAAGGTGATTTTTCATGTTTCTCTTAAAAAATTCAAAAGTATACAATGGAGATAACACATAAGCTTGTTAAGCATTCCATTTGTCGATCGTTCTACTAAGAAACGACGCGCCGAAACTTTTAGTTAGACGGCCGATTCGATCGACAGAATGCGGATAAATTAAGATAAAAAACTGTAATACAATAAAAAGTCCTGATATATATGTACATTTTTATTGTGTACGTAAATAAAAGTAATCAAAATTTCACGCCTTACAGGGATAGGCAGAAAGGCAGCAAAGGAGTGACACTTGCCACGATCCTGGCACAACTCCCTCGCTTCCCTCACATCCCAATTTTCTTCATACAAGCTTTACAGTTATAGGCACCAGGCAACTCAAATAAAAAAAATACATATATAAAATAATATTAAACATTATAATTTTAGTTTAATAACAATCTTGATAACAGTGTATTATTATTTTATCCCAACATAATATCCCGGGAGAACTAAAAACGTAATTTAAAACACAAAAGGATAAACATTTCGTAGAAACATTGTTAAGTTACAATGTAGAAATATTAATATTGTTATTTTAATATTCATTGTTAAAAAAACACAATGTAACTGATTTTTTCTATTGTGAATAAAGGATACCACATGTTTATTTAAGAAAAGTGTGGTAGGACTGCTATGTATGGTAAGTGTTGTAAAGACTTTTACATTATACATGACTTTTTAAAAGAGACTTTTTTTATTTTTTTAAGTGCGGTCTATGAATGGAGGAGACCGCTGAAACCTTCATGCATTATACCGGAATAGCTTCCTGGTTAGAACTTTTATGCATGGACCGCTCTGCAGCTTATAATCCGGCGGGTGCTGTAATTTGTCAGTCACAATTAAAAAAAAACTGTGGCGTCCAATTTGCCGAACCGAGGTAGTACCACTACTTACACTTCAATTTTTTGACGAAATATATATTTTTTTATAAATATAGAGCTATCTTTAAGATAGCCAACATAAAAATATCACTAACACGATGGGGAAACAAAGGCGTCTGTGCCAATTTAAATCAGCATTTCTTATCAGATACTATAATGTAATCTAAGACACTGGTACAAAAAACTTACAGTTATTGAGTGGAAAGGCGAAGTTAATTAGTATAAGATTACAATCAGTTTTCCAGTAAGTGCTGTTGAACCATCAACGCCTTGCATTCTAAATATGCGACGGCGCCGTGCAGCATGCATATTGTAATACTTCGCACAATTCCCAAGCCCATGGCCTAGAATTTAACTGGACATTTTATTTAATACAAAATTGAAAATGTTTTAAACAATTGGAAACCATAGTATCATAAATCAGAAGTGAGCAAAAGGATCAGAAACAGGCGACATAGAAAGTTGTTACTTGACCAAATTGGAGACAGTATTGAACGGGAACGTGGAGGATTGGAGTTGCCATGAGGATGTGAAGGATGCGAGACATTTGTGTCGGGACCACGAATGGCGGCGTTCCTTTGTTTATGCTTAGCCCTGTGAGAATTAAAGCGTGACAATCTGATTTAACATTATGCTTAAACTGAATGTAAATCATCAGCACTATGCTTTCTATTTTTAGCACGGCACGTCACAAATAATTAAACTAAACGTAAAATTTCTTTATATTTATATATTACACTATAAAACGTGCGTGTATCATCATAGTAACTGGCAACTGTGGATTTGATATGTGTACGTTAGTCGACCTGCTTCTATGATATAAGCATTTTTAGTAGCTTAGTATGGAAATGTAAAAAAAAACTGGGTGACTATGCTACATGTATCAAAGATAAACTGGCACCGGCAAGTGGTTGTAACCCGGGGGCTCTTTGTTTGCGAGACTACGACGAGACCCGGTCGCCTTTCAGATTTTAAGAGATCTTTCTCTTAAACAAAAAAGATATACCTTTATAGATATATCTATATTTACCTGTGTTCTATTTTAAACCCAGAATAATAAACATTGACGGCCATTTAATAATCCACAAAAAATTAATTACTCGAAAAAATCTTTATTTTTATAAGAAGAATTGCTTACAATAATAATATGAAAAGGTTTTGTATCGATTTCTAGCGAGTTTCCTCAGGCTGTCTGTCCACAGGGAAATCACGACCGAAGTAGATGGCTGTTATGTTCTGAGTTGACAAAGACCCTAAACGTTTAAATAAAACATTAAAATCAACCAAATAAAATGCGTATATCCATTGGACAAATTTTCTAAAAGAACGAATAAGATTCTAGTTATTCAATAAATAGATAGAGATCCGGAGCGTCACTTGTAACGATTCTCACATAACTCTCCATTTTCATACGGTACTAGTACATCCACAATTTCATTTATCGTCATGGCCACTTTTTAAGAACCCTCTTCTGGCTCATTGAACTTGTAAGTGGAAAATATGCCTAAATAATACACATTTTTGGTGGGCTCGTCTGATGTTAAGCTGGAGTTCGACCTATCTGCGGAGGCGACTGTCTTATCGACTAAAATGTAATTACGATTTTTGTGTCATCTTACATAATTTTCGGTATTGTGTTTTTTACATTTCTATACTAAGGTACTAAAGTGTGTAACATGACGACCACAGTACATTCAATGAATTTATGTCTTTTTTAAAAGCGAATTTTGTAGTGTATTGGCTTCTTTGCAGGCTAGACAGGATTATCTTAGCCTGAAGGTGGGATAAGTTGAAAGCTGTTTGATTATTGCTTGCAAGTAAACAGTAATATCGGACGCTACCACTATTGCTTTTGCCTTCTATTATATTATATTGAATATTGAGTTTTCATTCGGTTTGACATACCTATGAAAAAAACCGCCTGGAATGCGGTCTATGAATGGAGGCGAGTTTTACGCATATAAAGGAGAAACACATCAATTCATGGATTCGGTAGAAATACATCGTCTAGATCCAAAACAATCGAATTAGCAAATAATAATACGCAAACGTGGTCTAGTGGTACTAAAATAGATAGACAAACCAAGAGCTCACGGTTCAAACCACTTGCTAGGACCAATGTGTACTTTGGTTTGGTTACCTAATTTCTATGATACAATCACTTTTGTAGCTAGTGCAGAAAAGTAAGAAAAAACTTGTAATGTAGGTACTGTAACTAGTAATAAAATTGCATCCATATGATTCAACAGCTATGAACTCCAGCTGTGAACGATGCTAAATACGCACCAGCCTTTACTACAAAAGGAATCTTGATATTTATCATAGATGCACATGAAATCTTTACTATGACCGATTTTAATCACATAAAAAATGTGAGCGAATATCTGGGATTAGGTTTTTTATTTTTATTTTGACTCTATAGTAGTTTGTAGTAACTTTATAGTTTTTTTTTTTATTATTTTAACTTTATAGTACTATACTATACACATGTAAGCTAGCTGTCAGGAAAAAAACACTAATATATTTTTTTATTATTCTAACTAATCTTCAAACTCAAATAATATACTCCATGATCTCAATCAATCAATCGAATTGTCACTCTTTTGTCACAGACAAACAGAGACAATGGAGCGCCACTTGCCACGATGCTGGCACAACTCCCTCGCTTCCCTCACATTCTTCCCTCACTTCTCTTCATACAAGCTCTACAGTTATGAGCACTAGGCAACCTAGCTTTCTTGAGGATGTCTCCGCCTTGGTCGGAAAACACGCTCATTTATCCACATTAGATTTATAAATTCCTTCCGTCAATCTACTTTCACTTATCCTTTCTATATGCCCAAATCATAGAAGCATTCTATTATCTAAAAACTTCATGGTCTATAAACTTTTTAATTTCATCAAGACGCGAGATTTGATCTCAATTTGCCATTAAAAAAGAAAAAAAACAACAATCCCCCCCAATCCGTGCCCAAAGATTACCTACGGAACCCATAAAAAAATAATTGTATTGTTTACGAAGAATGTTCAATTGTTCATAGCAGGCGTCTGTGGTTATTTCTGTTTCATTAATAAAGATTCACGTAATACTGTTCCTTTGTTGAAATTTTATTACTTTTTAACCTTTTAAGGGATAAAAAAGCTTTCTTTGTTTTTTCTTTGTCAATTATTACCGATGAATCAAGTAACCCAAGGTTTTACCGACTAGTTGAATTAAAAACATTGGCCGGAGTAAATTTTTTCTTTTTAGTCTTCAGCTCTTTTAGACTCCCATTGCTTACCACAAGACAAGTCGAGGTAAGATTTCGAATCTCAATATGAAAAAAGTTTTTATTATGGATCATGTACTCGTAGGTATCATTTTCCCAGTCTGCCAATCCGGAGTAGTACCACAATCGACCGTGAAGTGACTCAGTCGCCAATTTCAAATTATGGAACGTCTTGCTGCTTGCAATTATTTGTGACCAACTTATACATATAACATATATTATTTATTTTATATTTTATTTTCTTTTGTTTACATTTTTATACAAAGCTACTAACTAATGTGCTTGTATCATAGAAACAGGTCAACCAAAGTACATATATCAAAGATACATTGGTACCGGTGGGTGGTCTCGAACTCGCCTTTTATTATTATTTTATTATAACGCCATTTATTTTCTCTCAATGTTCATTTAACTTTTCTTTATTATTGTGACTCCTCATATAACAGCACCCATCCTGACGTAAAAGTCACATTCACTATGCCGGCCTAGTTGAAACCGGCAATTTAAAAGATAATCCCGTAACGCGACGAAGTCACTTCACGGTCTGTATACCTACTTATTACCTACTTATAAGTGGTGGTACTACCCAGGAACAACAGACTGGGCACCACTGCCTACCGCTCTGAACTGGCAAAGGCATCCCTCCCCCACTATGTTTTGACGGTTTCTCGCCACAAACTATTGTAGGAGTCTATTATATATAGTGTATTGTATAAATATTATTATTATAAGTTCTAATAGGTCGTGAGAAAATCTAAAACGAGCGACATTCCTCTCGTACCTCATTATAACCAGCAACAATGGGTGTACCATATCTGTACATGTCAGAGAGATCCCAAGAGATCCCGTGCCACATATGGCGTTCACCCTAACACAGCTCTCACCTTTAAGAGTCATGACTTGACCCTGCTTAACCTAACTAATGTATTTTACATCCATAAGTTTTGTTGAAACTACGCCATAAACGTAGAGCTTGTATGAAAAGAATTGTGGATGTAAGGGAAGGAAGGAAAGTTGTGTCAGGATTATGGTAAGTGGTGCTTCTTTGTCTGTGACTGTCCTCTTGGGAAAAAAGGCGTGAAAATTTCATTGATTGATTGGTCATCGGAGTATAGGTATGTTAAAAGGTTTAAACAAAGGTAAACTATTAGTTTATTGTGACTCAAAATATGACAGCACCCCGCTTGATGGTATCTAGATTGTGGTCCATTAATGAAAGCGACTGCTATTATGCCGGATTAGTTGGAACCGGTGACGGTCTGTATACTTGTAAGTGGTGGTACTATCCACAATCGGCAGTCTGGGCTGCCTACTGCTATTAGACAAAGCATATAGCTGCCTTTTTTAATAACCAATATTTAAATATTACAATCTTCTATGAAACAAACCTTTGCTCCGACCAGGAATCGAACCCGGGACTTTGTGTGTAACGAACTGGTATGCTACAATAAAAAAAATACTATTCTGCAAATAAATAGCAGGCTTGAAAAATGAAAGCAAGTTATTAAAGTAAAACAAAAAAAAATCGTTCACATAAAAGCGCACTCGAAAAAAGTTTCAAAAGTTTCGTATGATTCATTTCAGTTGCTGTGAAAGTAATACATTGTGATGGACAGCATCCGTATCAACCTACTTTCATTAATAATGCTAATAAAAAAATGTGTAAAAAAAGTAGTAGATTATGAATTAATTATGGTTGTAACTAAATAGGAAATAAATTGTTATTTGATTTTAAATTGATTTACAACACTTCGAAGTAAGGAACCGTTTACAGTGGTTATTTTCCTTTATTGTAGCTTGACATGTGACAGCAATCCGCCTGATGTTAAGCTAGAGTGCGGACTATGAATGGAGGCGACACTAACTACAGTTTAACAACTGCCAGTAGTAGTCACATCCACTATTCCGCCCTAGTTTAAATCGGCAATTTACAAGCTGATTCAGAAACGCGACAGTTACTTCACGGTCTGTACACTTGTAAGTGGTGGGCACTAGTCCAGCTTAACATCAGGCGGGGTCATATGTTGAGTCACAATAAATAAAAAGCAAAATTTGGATTTAGTTCTTATTAATTTATTTTTGAATATAAACAAAAGATATTAATAAAAAATAAAACTAAACGTAAAGGTCAAATTCGCGCGTGTCAGTAATAAAAGTTTATAAACATATTGATAATAAAATAGTCAATGAAGGTCAAATGAAAATATTTGTCTATCAATTAGAGCCTGTAAAACAGTGGTGTCGTTGAACGTGCCAAAATTGGGTCGTTTTTCACGTAAATATTATATCAACCGTACTTACAATTTAGATTTAATGGAGCGCGTATTACTCTCGTCTGTTGTTCCTATTGTAGATAAATATTTGATTATTTCAGGGTTTACCAAAGTGGGTTCCATAAAATTTAACAGTCCGCGGTGAAGTCTATCATTTAGAGGTAGGATTTATTTTATAGAGATTCTCTCGTATATTTAAAAACACATCTAAAATATATTTTTTTAATAATTCTTGCGTTATATTCATGGTTGGGTTAAATACCCTCCGCAACCAACCATTTTAATTTTTTTAATTCAATTCCCATTACTAGTTTATAAATCTTATTTTAATACAAATAGTGAAAAAAGTACATGCAGACTTTCTAGTCGACAGTATTCTACTATTGTATACCTAATAAGATTATGGAAGATATAATTCATCGTGGTTTCAAGCCAGCATTCCTTTAACGTTTTCGATATAACACGTGTAAACGAGTTGAACACAAAAGCATTTTGGGGCCGTCAAGTAAATGTTAGATCATTGTATACTGGTCGTTCATACTTGCGATAATGGTTCACACTTTGTTTCACACGCTCTATGTTATACTCTAAGCGACCGTCATAGTGTACGGTCATTGGCCTCAGAATCTTTTTGACACATCCATTACCCGTACAAAAAACCTTGGCAAGGTCACAAACTATAACATATTCTTATATTGGTGCTTATATTTAGAAAAAAAATGTAACCGGTTGTGTTTAGGGCTTACAGCGGGCATTAACAAAACATTTCTTAAAAAGCAGGTCTGATAAAAATTTAATAAAGCCTATATGAAAAGAATTGTGGTTGAGAGGGAAGCGCAACCGTTTTGCGAGGATCTTGGAAAGTGGCGCTTTATTGGCACTGCCCACCCCTGTGAGAATTAGGACGTAAAAGTTTGATTGATTGATGGATGTTTTTTTTTGTATTATGAATGTTTGTTGAGTAGGCAGCCGTTGTCTAGAAGAATATACTATACCACGGTTGCCTACTCAAAAAACATTCATAATAAAAAAAAAACCATCCATTAATCAATAAAATTTTTACGTCTTAATTCTCACAGGGGTATGCAGAGACAATAAAGCGCCACTTTCCAAGATTCTCACAGAACTGTTGCGCTTCCTTCTCAACCACAATTCATAGGAACTTGCAAGTAGTTTTGTACCCGGCAGCTTCTAATACATTGTCCCTTGTAAATACAAACACAATACAAACGAATTGCTAATTTAAAATGTATCGATGCTTAATTGAAGTAATAAGAGTAACTGTTAGAAGTTACTGGAAGCCAATTACATGTGAACTATACGTTTCCGTTCAACTATGATCTAATGAAATAACGGCTGAGATGCTAATTGGTGATGAAATATTAACACGGATGATTTTACATTGCATATTACATTAGATGCTGTTTTCATATAGTTTCATGAAGTGGTAGCCAGTGGTGCCCAGTCTGCCGATCCGGGGTAGCACCACCGCTTATTATTATTATCATCCTACAGATGGGCAAAGGCCACCTTCTCTCACGACACTTTGCTGTCTCGCAACGAACTCTTGCAAGAATCTGTCATTTCCGTTTGTTTTTATTGTGACACGAAACTTGACCTGGACCCGCCTGATGATAAGCAAGATGAAGTCCAACAGTTCTTTATGTATTTTTTTTATTGTAAAGCAACATCTGACTTTAACTTGCCTAATGGTAAGGCCAAAAGGCACTCTTGGAAGGTCCCAATGAACTGCCAACGACTAAAAAATCCGATTCATTATAGAACTTTCGCTTAACATCAAGCGGGGTGCTGTCATATGTCGAGTCACAATAAAAAAAACGTTTTTGTATATTATCAATTATATATTTTTTTAATAAAGTACTATGTCCTGTTTGACCCAATTCACTAAAAGATATTGTGAGAGAATAGAACCATTTATTAAAGGTGGTTTAAATAATAGCGCTCCATTGTATCTGCCTGTCGTGATAATTTGATTGATTGTTTGATAATATTTATAAATGTAATCAATTCAAAGTTATAGGTATTATTATAGGTACTAAGCGGATTAATAAATAATTTAGATATCCCATAATATTATGTTAAATGGGAATGTTTTAACAAAGGTTATCGCTTGACACTATTTACAAATTTAGAAAATTCTTGAATAATCGCGAGTGGAATTTGAGTATGTTGTGACCAAAAATAAACAAAATATTTCACCTAATGAGTATAATGGGCAAAAATTCATGATTAATCTTAATATGCAGCGAGACTGACAGGCCAATGCTAAACATTAACCGCATAAAAATTTTATTTACTCGTAATATCAGCAAACAAGATTATAATTCACGTCCGAAATTTCAAATAAGATGATCACATTGTTGATGAAAAAGAATTAATCAATTCATGAATAGGTTAAAGTATATTTAAAAAATATATAAAGCTAGGTTGCCTAGTTCCCATAACCATAGAGCTTGTATGAAGAGAATTGTGAATGTGAAGGAAGCGAGGGAGTTGTGTCTGCCTATCCCCGTGGGAAAAAAGCGTGACAATTTGATTGATTGTATTAGATTAAAATCCTTCTTCATCATCACATGTCGCTTTGGTTAGATGCCATATTTTTTTTATTGTGACACCACATCTGATCTCGACCCGCCTGATGATCAGTCGACGTCACTATGCCGGCCACACTATGTTTATTTTTGTTTTGATTGTGGGAAGTACTCGTAAGTAGTACATCTCCATAGAGTTACTTGACGGTCTGTACACCTGAAATTGTGATCTACCTACTTCGGGTCAGGACGTACTTAACCCGAATCGACAGACTAAGCAAATGACCAGCAACGGTCTGCGGTTTGCGTTCAACAGTCTGTGATATTGATGTTCTCTGTGTTACTAGAATGAATTCAACATATCTAAGAACGGGTAATAGGTATTAAGAATGACATTAATGTAACAATAAAATTAAGTTACAATTACAAGCAATCAAAATTAATGAATCATTAAATTAAAAGGACGTCTGTGCAATCTATCACTAAAACCATCACTCTACACTTTACGAAAGGCTATAAAAACATAAGTTTTAGGGAATTTCTCTTTAGGTTAAATGTTATTTAATCTATGTTGGGTTCCGTAGTTATTGTCCGAGATCGTGAAGCCAAATAATAGAGTATAGGCTTGCGTCATATCAGCTCAGAGTCGCTCAGCGGGCAATGGAGAGAGCTATGCTTGGTGTTTCTTTGCGCGATAGAATCCGGAACGAGGATATTCGCTGAAGTTACCGACATAGCCCGTAGGATTCTCAAGCTGAAGTGGCAATGGACTGGCCACATCGCTCGAAAAACCGACAACCGATAGGGAAGAAAGGTTCTAGATTAGAGACCACGAACCAGAAGACACAGCGTAGGTGGCCTGACGACATAGTGAAAGTCACGGGTAACCGGTGGATGCAACTGGCATCTTGTCGTTCGGAATAGCGTTCTAAGGGGGAGGCCTATGTTCAGCAGTGGACGTCTTCTGGCTGTTGATGATGATGATGAGAGCTAGATAATCTGGGTCTGGTGGTAAATACTGCCGATTCAAGGTAATCACTTACTAGTATACAAACTCGACATCTGACCTCGACCTGCCTGATGGTAAGCATGATACTGACAGTTTCGGTTCCCTAGTTTTTAATGCTCACGGATCTCTATTGAATTATAACTTATGTTTAGTGGAGGTCGTGTCATAATAAAAATAAGAATAATAAAAAAACGTGAAGTGTTACAAATATGAAATATTTTACAAATTACCACTAAAACTAATAAAGATAAAATAACGACTTTCAAGTACTACATATCAACATTCAATAAATTGAAATACAAGTGTTTTTAAGAATAAATTGCTCTTCTTGTGCCAAATTTCTTTAAAATGTTTGTTCATGATAACGAAATTCATTTTTTACATCCACACATCTGTTTCGCATGTGGCATCAATTTGTGTTTAAAACAATGCATATTTTGACGTTACGAGTTGTGTAATTGCCGATTAACTTGGGTAAAAATACTTACTGGATGTTGTAAATGTATTATTGGTATGTTTAAACCAATATAAAGTTCTTATTAATTGTGAACGTAAGGGAAGCGAGGGAGTTGTGGCAGGATTGTGGTAAGTGGCGCTCCATTGTCTCTGCCTATCCCTATGGGAGAAGGGTGTGACAATTTGATTGATTGATGGATTGATTTATGGTCTACATTATTTGAACTACATAGATAAGAAAAGTTCTTTAACTTTATTTAATTCTGTAATTTATTTAATTAGGCCTCTACGTCGGAATTGAAAGGCATAACTTCGCTGGGCTGTCAATAAATTGGACTATAATACATTTGATTATCTATTCATACTAAGATGAATGCGTGACATAAAATAGGAAACCATGGCATGCACTAAAATTCAACTCATTTCATCAAATTTAAAGCTGATAGGTATACAAAATTAATGAAAAAACTGATAAATAGCAAATGGATCCCGATAAACATGCCACGGTTCAATTAAATACTTTACTCATGAACTTTTAATTAAAAAAGGCAAATGAAGAATTCCAATTAGCATTTAATATTCTAAAAGTGAAGTTATAATCAATCTGAAAAGGATGGCAAATGAATTTAAAAACGAGGAAGTCCCACAGGATCATAATGAGGACAATGTGAGTCATGTCGCCGAACTGGCGCCGTCATTTCGTTTTATTATCAGCACCTCTAACATTAATATCGTTTATTCAATCATTTGAAGAAATAAACGTGATTAAATTTAATTAATAACTTAATAAATTAACATCGAGTTGCAGGAAATTTTGTTACTTTTAACGTCCATTAAATCTAATGGAATAGTTATTTTCAAAACCGTTGGACAAAATTTTTTTTTGGGCCAGTTAACTATGCCCCGACGTATGTCAAAGCCTCGCCTGTCATATCACATTAACGATTGACGACCGGCGTGGCGTAGTGGCTAGCACACCAGTCCGTTACGCAGAAAGTCCCGGGTTCGATTCCCGGTCGGAGCAAATATTTGTTTTATAGCTTAGTTCATTAAAAAAAGAGATGGATATTTGCTCCAGATCTGGTTATTAAAGATTATTAAAGGTAGGAAATGGTGCCCGATCTGCCGATCCTACCACCACTTAATAACAGACCGTGACCGAACAGACTTGGTCGCGTTTCGGGATCAATTTGTAATTTGCCGGTTCCAACTAGGCCGGCATAGTGGGTGTGACTGCTACTTAGAGTTATTTGACTGTGGTAGCAGTCACCTCGCGCTCAAGCTTAATATCAGGTGAGTTGCTGTCAGATCTGCCAGGAAATCGAACTTTCTGGCCTAGTATCGTAATATATATTTTAAATTCGTTGTCTCCGTGGTATAGGCGATAAAGGACGCATAGAGCCGCCATGCCTCTGCGAAATGGCAGAAGCTTTTAGTAAAATTACCTTTAAATATATAATTTATGAAGACACGTAGGTCTGGAGTAATTATAAAATCCTAAAGGGTAACAGACAAGGCCTAAATCACTCAGTAAATAGGACTTAATTAATTTATTCGAGCTGACGCGTGTTGGGGAATCCATTATGGAAATAAGTGCCTACTTGTCTAAACGGTGGAGAGCCTGTACACCCCTCAATTGCCCTTGAATATTTTTTGATGTGTGTAGACCTTGTCACTGATTTTTAATATTTTTCATTTAATTTTTAAGTCTGCTGATCCGGGATAGTACAGACCGTAAAGTAACTTAGTCGCGTTTTTTTAATGAATATATTTTTTAAAATTCTATACTAAGCCACTAAAGTGCTTGTATCATAGGACAACCAAAGTACATATATCAAAGATACATTGGTACCGGTGGGTGGTCTCGAACTCGTGCTCTCAGTTTGTGTAACCATTGCACTGCCACTACACCACGGTCGCCTTGGTTTAGCTTGAATGGCCAACTTCCAACTAGCGCAGCATAGTGAATGCGATCGTTACTTGCAAATATTGTAGTAGCAGTCGATTCCTTTCAGCGGGTGAAGCGCTATCAAATGTGGAGCCACGTAAAAGATAAAAATCACATATGCCGCCTGATGTTAAGCTGGAATGCGACTGATGAAATAGGGCGACTTCTGCCACAGATGAACGTTTGCAAGTAGAACTCGCATCCAGTATAGTGGCCTTGTTGGAACTGGCAACTTATAACCCGATTAAGTCACTTCACGGTACGTACACTCGAAAGTGCCGGCCTGGCTTCATTTCGGAAACTTTCAAGCTGATCTACAAACGTCAAACGATATTCCCATGAATTTTATTGAAACAGTACTAGCACAGAATCTTAGAATCTAGAATCTTTTAGAATATAACTTCTGTCGTTCTGTACTGCCACTGCTGAGGCAGCGTGATAACTCACTGGCGCATACGGCGCATCAGGTTCTTTGAGGATTTTGTTTTAATGTTTTTAATTAACTTTCACATAAATACCATCAACAAATCTTTGCTCTGTTTGAAAATCCGTTATCAATGTTAATAGCATTGTCTTACAATTTGTCGCGCAGTTTAAAATGCAAAATCACAAAGACACAAAACATTTTCGTTTCGCATTTAACACGAGTTAGAAATCTGCGTACATTTAGAATAGATGACACATCTTGACTTCTTATGTCGTAGATGTGTCTATTTCTAGTAACTGCACAATTAGTTACCGCAACTACAGGATTATTCATATCTACCTAAACCTGCCAGCCACATTGAGCTGATGTTCATTGACTTCACTGTATTTTTTTTTATTGTGACTCGACATATGACAGCACCTAGCCTCGACAGCTAATACCGAAACACGGCAAAGTCACTTTCACGGTCTGTATACTTGTTAGTGGCACTACCCTGGTTCGGCAGACCACTGCCTACTACATTTTGATAACTAGATCCGGAGCAAATATCCATCTCTTTTTTATATAACAAATAGACAATTTGATTGATTGATTGATACACAGACTAATCAATTAATAAGTTTTAATTTTTATAAAATTCAAGTTTGTAAACAAATCTTTTGTCTGTGTTAAATGTATAGGTAATTTGAATGAAGCACAACTTAATTAAAAGTCCAATTTACAGTTGTTTAATGGTATTGGTAGCAAAGGCACGTGACGAAGCCATATTCAAATTTTACTTCACAATATCAAGGCCCCTTCTACTAAAGGAAAATATAGAAATGCGATTAAAAATATTATAAAAGTGATAAAATTATGAAATCAGGTTGATAAGTGATTTTATTCTGAATTTGTAAGATATCGCCGCATATCTTGACGGCGACTGAGGCAGCCGTGAACAAACTCAGTTTTCTCGGTCGTCGGCACTCTTGGACCTTCTCTTGCTTATTATCAGGCGGGACGAGGTCAGAAGTCTTGTCACAATAAAAAAAATGATTTTGGTTCTGAAGTGGCAGTCGGCTTTATTCATGGACTGCCTAACTTAACAAGCCATTATACATTTATTTCACGTATACAACGAAATATATTGATTTTGTAAAGTTATTAAAACCAAAAAGCACGTTTAACTGGCAACAGACAGACAAATAAAATCTAACAATTGTGCAATTACTCGCGTTCATCGCTCCTTAACAATGGATGCACATCCACGTCATCCATTACTGCGTCTGGGTTGCATCCTTTCTGATTAATTATTATTGTGATACATCAACAAATTGGTTATCCATAAGTACGTTTCAATTGCAAATTAAACCTTATTGTTATCTGATTAAGGTATATGTAATTGCAGATTGTATGACAAAATGGTTTAAGGACGAGGCGCCATTGATGGCAAGTGTCTCTGATATTGAATGTTAATGATATCTTTAGTTTGTAGTTTGTACTATACAATTTTCCTTACTTGGCAAAAGTGGTAAACAAACTTTCGGCATAATGACAGATTAACGATAAGAAACAATTACTATTGACGCGTAAATGGTTTTTATTATTATTATTATTGGGGCACAACCTTTGTCATTTGTGTATTTACCGTTTCCATATAAATGGTTTTTAATAAAAATAATGTAATATATGTGATTTTAATGACTTTTGTGCATATGTTACAGTTTGTATGTTTATTATATAAAATAAAAGTAAACAGATTCCTTAAATAAAAGGCATAGGAAATGGTGATTTTCACGTTTGTTTACTACATGTGCAAAGTATGAAAAAAACACAGTATATAGAGACTAGATATATTTTTAAAAAACCCTAATTTAAAAAAAAACTATGCTCCAATCTACAAGCTAAGCATAAAAAAGTACCTCTGTTTGGCCACCATAGTGATGTCGAATGAGGCAGTTTTTTGAGGCAGAGTCGGTTTTTCTAGAATTGGATCTCCCCTTGCTTGCTACCAGGCAAAACGAGGTCAAATGTCACGTCACAATAAAAACAAACAGTAGTAAAAATTTAAAGCGTAGAGAATTTAAAAGCCTTCCATAATTTCGTAGCAACACGTGTATGAAACACTACGTTTTACAGTTTACCCCTATAAAAGTAGAAAGGATACGATAGAATGTTGGGGATAAAAGTCCTCCATAAAGATAAAAACTACAATGCTATACTTTTAAATGACTTGACTATTCAAATACAAGACTGTACTTTGATTTTAAACTTTATGAGATGTAAAATAAAATTCAATTTCGATGGTTAAAACAATGCGTATAGATAAGTGTGTAGTTTTAAAATAAACGCCTCTGTCATATGTTTGAATGCAGTAAAAACTAAAATGCATTGATTGATGAGTATGAACAGTAAAAAATACATCAACTTTTATAGGTATTTAACGTTTTTTTTTAATAGGAATGTTACAATTTACTTCCAAAATAAAGTTATATGTTCTTTGATGTACTTTTTTCTTATTAAGACACGACATTTAATGGAAAGTACTAGAAGGTCAAAGAGTGCAAACTACTGAAAAATCTTAGTTTAGGAATGCCTCTGTATCCAATATCCAAAGCAAAGAACACAAATAAGCAACATTTGGAATCCTGGACTTGGGTGTAACAATTGGTCAAACCACCAGATTGTTACACCCAAGTCCAGGCTTTGATTCCCAGTCAGAGCAAAGATTTTACTTCATAGCTTTTATTTGTAATATTAAATATTACAAATATTTGTTAATACATATAAGTAAATGAGACGGACATTTGCTCCGGGTCTAGTTTGAAAGAGTAGTAGGCAGTGGTGCCCAGTCTGTACTAGGTACCACTAACATATATAAGGACTATTAGGTGACTAAGTTGCGTTTCAGGATCAGATTGTAAGTTGTTGGTTCCAGCTTGTCCGCCATAGTGAATGCGACTGCTACTTACAGTTATTTAACTGTAGTAGCAATCACCTGTCGGCGGGGTGCTGTCATATATCGAGCCACAATAAAATAATTTAAGGGGTATGCAGACATATGTAATAGTTTTCTCATTAGGTATATTAAGCTCGTCATTTGTATCTAATAATTTATTATAATATAACTAAACGTATATTAAATAAATAAAACAGAAATATAACATATTGATAAAAAAAAAAAAATTAACTAAAATACATTATTAAAAGGAGTCCCTTTAGGCAAGGTTCCGAAGATACTGGCAGCGTTCCCCCTTTGAATAGCTAGACTAATTCTTTGTCCGAGGTAGCTGCCAACTCTTCGGTCTCCTGTGATGTCGACTAACCTTTTTGATATTTCCTTAAAAAGCCTTAAAGCGCTAGGACCCCACGGACCAAGGGTCTCGACACCGAATGGGACAAAATCATACTCGGAGCCTAGACCCCTGTATTTGCAAGCTTTAGCTTTTTCAGCCGCTTCACAAGCCGCACCAGCTCTGCTGTTGGTTCCATGTAGATGGGAAGGTGCCAGCGTGTATGAACAGGTTGCATCCCATACCAGCACCCGGCCCATCTTCCATGGAATCAAACTCATACCATCCGGTCTCTTACCATCATCTCTTGCAATACCAGTCGGCTCAAGTAGACTTGGCACGTTGACGGAGGCAAGAGACCGGCGTATGATATCGTTAAGTGCGGCATGTCTCGAGAACCGGCCTGCACTTTTTTGGCATGACAGTCCGTGATGTCCTAGCTTGTCGACATCACTGCCACAGGGACATTTATGAGGAGCGCAGACCGGAACCCCAAGCCGTAGACAGGTTGCGATTCGGAGCGTGTCAGGCTCAAGAAATGTTCCTGTATTTGACGAAGGGTACGCGTGAAGCCAGTAGCCGGCCTCATGCGTACCCACGGCCAAAAGCCTAGCACGCGCCGAACCTGTACTACTGCTCAATAGATTGTCATAAGTCAATTTACAGTTTACTCTGTGAATTTGGAGAAATTGAAAAATTTTGACCTGGGCATGCAATTAAGAAAGCGTTCTTCTTTCTGTTATTATAATTAATTTTATTTATCAATATTCATTGTTGCAAAACCTAATACAAAACTTCGTAATAATACATCAAAAAATATCATTTTTATTAATGATTAGTATCTGTTGACATGCTTAAAGTGAATTTGACAGAAAATTTATGAACGTGTAACGGCAACATGTTTTTCAACGTATATCAGATTTACAGAAGTGACTGGCGCTTTTATTTCTTGTAACTCATTAAGTATTAACAAAGGAAACGTGTTTGAAAAATTAACTTACGCTAATTTGTCGAGATTGTTGATATATTTTGTAAATACGTCGTAAAGAGATCTTTTACGTGATATTAAATATTTTAATTTTGTATGTTTTTTTTTATTGTGACACGACATCTGACCTCGACTCGCCTGATGATAAGCAAGAGGAGGTCCAAGAGCGACGACGACTGGAATAACCGAGTCAGTTCCCGGCTGCCCCAGCCGCCGCCACTACGCCGGCCTATGTATTCTTATTCGATCGATTTTTTGTGGGTGAACAAATGTCGGGGTGTACTACTTGAAGTTAAGCTGGAGTGCGGTCCATGAGAGGAGGTGACTGCTACTACAGTTTTTAACTGTTATTAGCAGTCACATCCACTATATCTTGCTAGTTGATCATGCTAATATCAGGCAATTAAAGAAATATAGCAATAATTACTAAATAAATAAAACTATTTAATTGCACAAAATTACCTATGTACTATTTTTATTGTTTTTCAGATTATCCAACAGCATATACATACATAAGTAATAGAATTTAAATTTAATAAATACAAGTAATATAATACGAAAATATTAAACTATGCATCATAATAAAGTGTTTTTTATGTAAATTTAGTTTTAACCACAAAAAGTACGAGTACATAAAAATGTATAATACATAAAAATAAAATTATTTATATTTATTTGGCTGTAATTTGTTTTGTCCACAAATTCATGTGTTTATAAGAAACATACATATTTAAAACACACACACTCACACAAAGAGATATAATAAAAAACGTAGTATAGTGCTATAATACTATGAAAGACAATAACAAAAAGACATTTGAGTCAATCATTTTTATTTGCTCAAATAAAACAACTTAGTTTACGGTTCAGTGTATTCATCAAAGTATATATAATTTATTATGTATCTTAGATATTTATATACATTTTATAGTCAACGCGCTTATGACCTTTTTTATGTGCATGTAATATACATTTTTAAATGTCATTTGTAAGAACTCTTAGGTTCATCAATTTATAATTTAGAGGCTTTGATGGTAAATCATTATTACACATGAATCATTTTTTTTGTAATTCGACATGACAACACCCCACCTGATGTTAAGCTGAAGGTCCATGAATGGGGGTGTCGGCTACTACAATTATATGGTCAATTTGGAACCAATTTGTTATGATTTATTGATTATGATTTTAATGATTTTACGATTTTATCAAGAAATGTGCAATAATGTGTTTCTGTTTATGGGTTCGTGTGGTGAGCTGGAGTGTGGTCCATGAATGGATGTGACTGCGACTACAGTTAAATAACTGTACGTAGCAATCACATCGACTATGCCAGGCTAGATGGAACTATGCCGTTCGGCAGTCTGAGCACCACTGCCTTACAGGTGAGTATCGTCTGTCTGTTTGTGTGTCCTAAAATTAAATGTTTATTTGTGTTATAGTTGTTTTGGCTTCCTTCATATAAATGCACCAAAATGCAAAATACCAATACATTTTATTGATTATTAATCATGATAAATTTTAATAATAAAACAAATCTTTTCAAAAGTATTAACAGATACTCGAATGATAAAAGCGAAAATTCGAAGCTTCTAGCGCCATTATATAGATCGTTAAATACACGTGTGGAGTTCAGACCAGGGACGGCGAAATATAAAAAAAATATATACTAAAGATTTATATACAATACTATTCAACTGAAACATGCAAAAATGTATGCAATTTATAACGTTTTATAATACATTAAAATTATTTGATTTTACACATATTTGATTAGAAGTCCATTGTTTTTGTCTATCCCTGTGCGAATTGCAACGGGACAATTTCATTTATTGATTAAGAAGAAGTTACATTATTTAATATCTTACGTGTTTATACTAAGCTAATAAACGTGCTTGTATCATAGAAACAGGACTACTAAAGTACATAATATATCAAAGATACATTAGTATCGACAAGTAGTTTGAAATGGAGGTTTTCGGTCTTCAACTTGTTAAATACATTTTCTTTTAATTTACAAGGTATACACAAGGTATCTCCTTAAAGAAAAATTTTGTTCATATTTTTTTGCTGTTCCATATTTATGACAACACCTGAAGCTAGCCTGAAGTTAAGCTGGAGTGTAATCTACGAATGAAGGAGACTGCCTAAATTGCGACTAAGTCATTTCACGGACTGCACTTGAAAGTGGTGGAATTACACCCGATCGGCAGGCCGGGAAAATAACCACATACTGTCTGCCTACCACTATTTTTCTAGTCACCTATGAGATGTTTTTTTTATAAATATTCTATTTACCTATTCTACAGTTATATAGTTTTTTATTTGTTTACCTACCTACCCATGATTCTATATTTTTCTATATATTTTTAACTCTTATAGGTAGTTTAAAATTACATCCTGTATTTCGTTTATAGGTTTAAATACAAACCGAATTAAGATTTAACCACCAATAAAGCTCTTAATAACCAATTTGTAATAATATTTATACAGGGGCATTGAAAGGAAGACGTATGAGTAATACTACTGTGAAATAAATTGGATAAATTTGATCACGGGCGGCGCCAACCATAAAGGGCACGTGTTCACGATACCCGAACAAATAAACCAACACTTCAATCAACTGAATATTTACTTCTGTTTTGACTTGTATCATACAAATATACGTGTATATAAGGACGGCGACTGAGGCAACCGTAAGTTGAGTCGATTTTTAGTCATTGGTGCTATTGGACTATTGGACGATATTGAAAGTGCAGATGAACCAATACTTCAATAAACCTATACTTGAACATCACACAAGGATTTTTCTTATTTTTCGCCATATCTTTTATTTTGCTGGCATAGGACGGCGACTGAGGAACCGTAAGTTGAGTCGTTTGTTAGTCAATGGACTCTATTGGACGCTATTATAAGTCCAGAAGAACAAATACTTCAATAAACCTTATACTTAAACATCTCATATGAATTTTCTCTTATTTTTTGACATATCTCTTTTTATTGGCATAGTGACGGTGTATGAGGCAACCGTAACTTAAGCCGTTTTTTTGTCATCGGCAATTATGGACTCTCTTTTCTTATCATTAGGCAAGTCGAAGTCAGATGTCGATCTTTATCTCTCTCTATCAGCCAAAAATCGCCTACTACTGGATATAGGTTTCGCCTAGTAATCTCGACAGTAGTCTGCTGGGAGAGACCTGCGTCCAGCGGTACTCTACCACCTTTATTCGTCGTTAATTTATCTTTTAGGTAGTACATTGAATATTCGACTATAATGAACTAATAAAATAATTAATTTTATACCATTTTCATTTTCAATTTATATACCTCTTAAAGGTTTATAAAATTCATATTTTATGGTTTTTTACATTGAATTTTATAGCTAAATAGTTTAGGAGGTATAAACTTTGGCAAATCGCATTCTAATACTTTTAAAAGTCATACTACCAAATACGAGTAGTTATATTCGTTTTGTTAAAAATTATTACCTTATTTTGTAAAATAACTGCAGTGCGGTCCATGAATGGAAACTTCAATACTAGCAGTCGCATGCCGGCCTAGTTGGAACCGGCTGATTCCAAAATGCAATTCAGTCACTTCACGGTCAGTCACGGTAGTATACTTAGCATATAACTGTCTGCCTACCACCTTTAAATTGAATTCCCAACACTGTTCATAACGACTATCTATTTTTACACAGTCTACGAAAGGTATAAAATGTTATAGGTGTATCTTTTCACATAAATATCATCCTACACACTTCGTACCGCAGAGTGCTTGAGTCAAAGACCTGTTCTACAAATATCGGTTAAAATAACACCGCACTCCTCTATTTTAAACACTAGGTTAAACCATTCCTACAAAGAATTCAGATATTTAAGTTATTTCTGTAACTGTTAATGTAAACATATTAATATTGTTTTCCGGTATCTAAGATCTTTTAATTGCCTAGATGTTTAAGCCTGATGTTTGATCGTCAGGCATCTGTGATATTATTTCATAGATCTATATTTACATACTCGTATTACAGCGGAATTAGAAGGTATTGTTCTCTTCGAAAGTAAAAAAATAAAAAGGATTGCAGCACTACTCACCGGGTTCAATTGTGAATCTAAACCACCCAGGGCTAGGAACTTTTCCTAGTAGTAACACACACAAAAACAATCATAATAATCGGTCTAGCCGTTTAGGAGCTCAGTCAAAATACGCGGAGAGAACCTTTTTTGTCTGTCTGTTACCTTTTCACGCATGAACCTCATGATGAATATTATATATCTATATAAAATATCTGGATCAGAAAAACCTGATCATGAATCCCTTTAGATCAGCAATTCTATGAGAGATATGCTTAGACTATTAGTTACTTAAATTGTTTTCTTCTATGAGCATCTATATTATTATTAAATAGAAGACCTGGAGTACCCGATGTTTAAGCCTGATGTTTGATCGTCAGGCATTTGTGATATTATTTCATAGATCTATATTTACATACTCGTATTACAGCGGAATGAGGGCCCAAAGGATATGTAAGATAGTGCTACAAATAATATCCATTACATTACGAGACAGTTTTTAAAAGCGTATAAAATCGCAAATGTAAACAGATCACAGAAATAGGCAAAATTCTCCAAAACAGCACAAAGAAGGCACTTAAACATAAAATATTTCGACTCAACGAAGTCATTGTAAAAAGCCGCTGTGAAGTTCGCAATCTAAACCCTTTCAGAGTCATCAACGCGTGAAATTTGAAATTCCACTTTCATCTCTTATGTCACTCAAGCTGTTATTGTAGAATGGAGTTTAAAACGCAAAATGTCCCCTTTTGCGAATATTCTGTGGAAACGGGTGTGTCAGGACATCGACATGGGGGGAAATGAGCCAAAACCGAACTGCGAACGACAAAGTTACTCACTATAGTCTATATAACACTAGACTCCACTTTATTGTCACAAAATTTCTCATTGGACGTGAGAGAACAAAGCTTGCTGAGATTTGTTAATTAAACTGTCTCGGGTGCGGGTTTGCTTGGTAACCCTGACGTTTGTGGTCTGATGGTCGCTGGGTTTGTGCCGGCGTCCTCTAATTGTATGAAATCTGTAGTACGATTAAAAGTTCATTTTCCGCATCAACGAATTTTAAGTATTGATTTTCTCTGTTATTTTTTGGAATAATATTATTAATAGGTTGTATTGAACCTTCTAAATGCTAAACGATATATGTATGAAATCATTTCTTTACAAATGAAACATTTTCCTAATTAAAGTTTTTTATACGATTATATTAAACAATATTACTTTTCAAGTTATATACGCATACATAGCTTAAATAAAAGCATATATTGCCATGTATGTTTACATACTATATAGATATAGGCTTGGGCTGAACAGCGTCAAACAGTGTGCCAACCTGTTGGGGTATTTTTGACATAAGCTGAGTTTAATCTCTTACTACATCACTTCTTTTACTTTTATATCCCTATAAACATGAATTTAAGAAATGCTATATTATATATTTGATTTTATACATTTTTGATCATGTTAAACATTTATGACGAAAGAAATTTATAAACCTGCTGTGGATGCGTGAAACGAGGCAGACACAGGAGGGTGATTTCCGACCAAATCTGAGACATTCTTAAAAAAGCTGGGTTGCCTAGACCGTAAAGCTTGTATGAAGAGAATTGTGGATGTAAGGGTCGTGGCAGGTGGCGCTCCATTGTCTCTGCCTATCCTTGTGATAATTTAAAAGGTGTACAATTTAAATGATTGATTGAATAAACATTTCGAAAGCTTCGCAGTTATCGTGGTCATCATCTAAAGCTAATTTATATTGTGGTTGTACAAAGTGAAGCTACATTATACCTAGATTGTATATTTTATGTATATTGTACTTGTAGGGTATTCTACTCGTGTGCATTATTTCCTGTCACGACATTATTTTAAATTAAGCACAACTTAAGCAAAAAATATACAATTCCTTTTATTTTATTAACAACTATTTATAGAGCTTATGATTCTAGTAAATACGAAGTTATTATAGTTATCTTGGATTTTGTGCTAACATTGACTATAATGACATACTATAGTGACTACAATGGCTGCAAAGCTCTCGAAACGGCGGAATAAAAATAAAAATGAAAACTCAATATTCAAAAATAAATGATATAGTAAGCCGCATACTATTTATTTTATTTATTATTATAATTAGGTATTAAAATCACAATAAACAATTTTAAAAAAACTTTGTAACGTTTAAATAGAAGAGGTCAGTAATAAACAAAAAATGCTCCTTGGTGACTAGGGTTAGTGATCACTTGATCATCTGAGGACGACGTTCAAAGGTCAGTTCCCGGGGCGATGACCCTGCCCTGCCAATCGATACATGTTTCCTGTCATAAAATGTGCATACACATATTTTACATACAAACATTAGGTAGGCATCATAATAAGTAATTACAGTATTAATTATTATTTTTAAATTATTCTATGTTCGGAATATTAATATAAATATAATAATATCTTTTTATTAGTGCTGTTATTTAGAAAAGTTCACTTTTTAACTGAAAGCCACAGAATGGAATGGAAGACAAAGAATGGACGCTTTTGACGCTTCTTTTTAAACCTTTCCTAGACACTATGTCAAAACAATGGATCAAATTTGGTCATTGCTTCTTCTGTGACGTTATCTCAAATATTTTGAACATATTGCCCGTAAAGTCAATTGCTAAAGACTTATGCTAGCAGAAATGTTGCCGGCTGAAGACCAGGTGTTGAAGTCGGAAGCGCTGGCTGGGCCGACCATCTCAGAGAAAACTTTTAGAGGCTGATCTACGTTGCTTTGTATTAGCTCGATAAAAGCCTGACAGGGAAAGCCTTGGGGATGTCACGAAAGGTTATCGTTTTAATAGAGACAAAAATATATTTAAAAAATGATAATAAAAGTAGGTACAGAGCAGCCAATTCAGATTTACAAAAGCACGATTGTATTCTATTAAGTATGTATTGATTGTGTAGTAAACTTTTAATTTCGTAGAATAGAGTAAATTTTTCAGTTGTGATTTTTAAAACTCGATTGCTCGTCGACTACGAGTTCAAACAAATTAATTGTGCTCAATTGGTATTCGAAATAAATTAAATCAAATCAAGCGAACAAAGAAATTAATGTTCAAAGTAACTAACTAACTAACAAGCAAACATTGCACGAAATTGACAATCTGTTTTTATTCAATTCAGTTTAACTATCGCATTCATGTTATTACGAACGGTTCATTGCTCCAGGTTTTTGACTTGTAAAATATATATGTGTGTTTCACGATGATGATAATTGACACGAAAATTATCACCATCAATTTCAGGCTTTTAATCCCACAGGAATATGCAGAGACAACGAAGCGCCACTTTCCATTCTCTTATAGCAACTGTAAAATAAGACCTTGCTACCATCAGGTACGTTGAGATGTTTTTTTTAATTGTGATTTGACCTCGACCTGCCCGATGATAAACAAGAGGAGGTCCAGGAGTGACGACGACTGAAAACGAGTTGATTCACGGCTGCCACGGTCGCCGTCACTATGCCGGCCAAAAGTGCTTTTTCACACGTCGCTTGAAGGATCCAAGGTTATAGGATGGAGAAAACACATGGACTGGCAAAGCATTCCACTTGTCGATTGTTCTACAAAGAAAAGACGTACCGAACTTATGTTGCGTCTACTAAAGACTGGTTGTAACTTAAAAATATTAAAATATATTTAATAAGAGACCATACAATTAAATAATTCAAGTGATAATGCTAACTATACTAACATTTATGTTTGCACATCCTATGTTTGCAATAAATGATTTTGATTTGATTAAAAAGCATGATCCTATTTTTCTTAATGCTTTAAAAAACAAGAATGGTATAAATATTTGCCATTTGTTTTTGGCGAGCACAAAATACTGGGAACAGTTATAAGGAACGTAATCGACATAAAAAACTGAGTTACAGTTAAGTTCCCACATTTAAGACTACAAGGAAATCTGACAAGCTCCTGGAATTCGATATCTTGATATATTAGACGGGGGCGTTTTTACAACCCCCGAAGGCGGTTGCTATTTATACAATAGCGGGGTCCGCTCTCGAGACCTTTAACAAATACAGCTTTTTATGATATGCTCTACAAACTGCAGACCATAAAAAATCGGGTATCGCTTCCAACAATTACGCAATAAAAGAAAAAGATACTTTTTTAAAGTAGAAACATTTAATCTCTTTGTTGTCTTAATTTACACTTAATTACACAATTAGTACTGTTTGGGTTTTAAATATAAAAGCCAGACTTTTAATTAAACGAAAAAGCTTTTTGTTATAAACCAGCATTGCAAGTGATTAAGCTAATTAAGACAAAACTAAACATGGTCGACAACTAATTAATTAAAAACAATGTCCTTTAGCGTTGACTGTTGAAGAGGACAAAAGTTGAGTGTTGCCCGTATGTGATTAAGATAAAATCAGCTGATATCGATGGAGGTCACGCCCTCTTGCGAGCGAAAGTTGTGCGCCCGCGTCTGTGTCTGATACATTATTTATAGTTAGAGCAGGTAGCCCCGGAGCTGCTCCCCTACAATAAACTTAGAATAGAAGCACGCGCCGAGCGATGCGCGCCCTATTACAAATTGATGTACTGCATGCATATTATGCAGTTGTTGTAGGGATATTTATGGAAACGTATTCCAAGTATCAATTGCCCAATATTAGTCGATATTGTTAATGATTTATGGGTTTATTCACTTCTCTAGTTCGGTACATGGACGAGTGAAAGATACCATGACATGTTTATTTACTTATAAATTATTATCGTTAACTACATGATTATTACGAAGTAGTTTGATAAGTAAAAATAATAATAAAGCTTGTATGAAAAGAATTTTATTATGGATGTAAAGGAAGCACAGGACTTTAGTGTAGAATTGGCGCTCCGTTGTCTCTGTATATATAGATAGTCGTATTTAGATTTATTTATTAATATTTAATTTCTTTTTCTGCATTAAAAGAGTGAATAGCTTAGCCGCAAAGTGATAGAATACTGTTTTTTTTTTCAGTTGTTGGAGCTCTTGGAACTTTTCTTGCTTACTATCAGGCAAGTTAAAGTCACATTGTTTGTTTCTATACAATGACTCGAGTGACTCGCGTTTGTCGTGTTCTGAAACATTTGCCAAAGTTTTATCGCAATGCAATAGTAAAAAAGGCATGGCAGCGATTTAATACAGTAAATTAAAAGTATGTAAAAAACATATTTTTTACATTTTGATTTCTATAATACACTACTAAAGTACACTTGTATAATAGAAAAAGGACAACGAAAATACATAATATATATCAATCATACATTGGTACCGGCAAGTGATTAAGAACACGAGCTCTTGGTTTGTGTGACCATGGCACTACCACTAACACCACATTCGCCTAAAAGTTTATTAATCTTTTTACAAAATCTGATCACATAAAGTATCGAATATAATTTCCTTTGTTAGCAACAAAACACGCAAACAGTTATAATAATATTATGGAAGTCGTCTCAGAGGCAACAATAAACATAAATGTTGAGTAGGTGCAAGAAAATTATGGAAACCTGACTGGTAAGAAAAATGTAACATGCACTTGTATGGGTTACATGGCCGAGAACAGACATTTACTGTGAACTTGCCATTATGTTTATGAACTACTTATACTTGGTGACTTGGTACTTGGTGATTGTGTAAGCTTTTCGGTGTGCTAAATTGATATGATTACATTTTTAAAGTTTAAAATATTCGTATGGCGACCGGCGACTGTGGTGTAGTTCTAGTGCAATGGTCACGCAAACCGAGAGCACGGGTGGCAGAGAGACCATCTGTATGTTGCGAGAGTTGGATATTTTTGGTACACTTTTGATAAAATGTATTAAGAGAATTGTGGAAGTGAAGGAAGCGAGAGAATTGCATCAGAAAAGTGACGCGACGCCGCCTATCTATCCCTGTTAAATTAATGATGGTTCATCGTCGTTATCAGCCGGAAGATGTCCACTGCTGAACATAGTCCTCCCCCTTAAAACGCCATTCTGAACGACAAGATGCTAATTGCATCCACCGGTATTTTGTCGTTCATAATGTGGGGTGGAGGTTGCCATAATCCCCACGTTTGGCAGTCGGCTTGGGGATCGCAGTATTCTTACCACACGTTAAAAGGACGCTGCTGCCCATCCTCCGGTGAGACTGGTTCCCCCTTACTTGAACAATAGACCTACATGTGAAGGAACCCTTATAAATTCTGAACAGATGTGCATTATCGATTTATAATTGAAAAGCTTCGGTTTTTATAATTTTTTACGACAATGGATTTTACATTGTTCTTTTCTTTTATTGAGACATCTGACCTGCCGATGCCGATTGCCTCATGGTAAGCCAAGTGAGGTCCAAGAGAAACGATTGAAAAAATCGTCTCATCTTACCTCTGTCGCCGTCACTATGCCGGCCAAATATGCTATATAACGCTTCGCCTATAGTAGGCAGTACACTTTGACAAAAACCCGAGCAAATATCTGTTTTTTTATTAACACATATTTGTAATATTCAATCCAATTGAATTACATGTTACAAATGAAGCTATGAAACAAATCTATATTGTGTCTATATTTCCCCATGGGCAAGAGGCGTGACAATTTGATTGATTTTGATTTGTTAGAAACAAATCTTTGGTCCGACCGGCAATCGAACCCAGGACTTTATGGGTAACGAACTGGTTTGCTAGCCAACGCGTCGTCTATTTAATGTTATATTTTTTACACAAATGTTTTAAAAATACACGCGACAATATCTTGTTGTCCACTGTAGTCATTATAGCGAAAATAGTTTTTTTAAAGTTTATTTCATACGCTTAGTAAAGCTAACACGATAAGCCTTACTTTACATGCAACTTTTACTCTAACGTCCTTGGTAATAAAGATTAGAATAAATAGTTTATTAGGACCTCATTACACGTACTTTTTATTCACAGCCCAGTCACACCTTACTTACTTTGCAAGCAGAACAACTTGCTAAATGAAAAGGTGCCCTAAATCTGATATGGAACTACGGTTACATTTAACTAATTTGCATTTTGTTCTATACACCAGACTTCTTACAGCCGGTTGTACCAAAAAAGTTTCTATTTACGAATTTAGTTTTACTTTATACTTATTCTATTACGTTCACTATTACGAAATCGTGAATTGGGTTGTTAATAATTTTATATCGAAACTACCATTTATATATGTTTTTATCATTAGAAATAACAAAAGTAGTACATAGAAACACAAAATGAATGATGTCTTTTAGCTCTGTATAAAATATCCGTTAAACCTAAATGTAAATGTGAAGTTAAAGAGTGGTGCAACCCATTTTTCTTTTTTTCTTATACTTATACGATACTTTTTACAAATTCGTTAATTTTGGTACAACCGGCTGTTTTTATTTTGACTCGACATCTGACCTCGATGCCTGATGGTAACCAAGGGTGATACAGAGGGCCGACGAGTGGACTGAAGGCCGCTTGAAGGTTCCAAGGTTATAGAATCGGAAAAATACATGGGGGACTAAAGCATTCCAAGATGGGTTTTGCTTTCAATTCCTAAACGCGACTAAGTTGACCTGAAGCCAGAGATAACTCCCTCATTTTTAAAAATTAACTATAATTTGAGATCGCCTATTTAACTATTACAAACAAATCTTTGCTCCAACCTGAATCGAACCCAGGATTTACGCGTTTTTTTGTAGTTAATTTTTACAATTACATTTTTATACTGAGCTTTGTATCATAGAAACAGTATATCAAGCAATGTTTCTCATTTCTATCATAAATCAGTGAGTAGGTCAGACACAACTTAAAATAATTAGGTTATTTAAACCTAATCACGATTTAAAAGGACTGGAAACAATCGAATCATGACGACAGAGAAGCAAATAGAAAAAATATGTTTAAACGAAAGGGACAGTATACAAAAACGGAACATGGATGAGTCAAGTTTGTGGCCGGAACACAGATCTCAGACAAATAGACAGCACAAAGTATAGTAGCTAAACTAATGCGTCTTGCGGGACGAACATTGTAGTTTTTGTCGCAATTTAAACAATTATTTGGAGTTCGTAAATTCTGTAACTTTCCGTAAGTACGCGTAAGTTCAGAGCAAAGATTTGTTTCACTGAACTTATTTGTTATATTTATAATAATGTGAAAGTGGATTGACGAAATATATTTATAAATCTGATGTGGATGGATACGTTAAGCGAGGCAGACTCAGGAGGGTGTTCTCCGAACAAATCAGAGACATCCTCAAGACTAATTCCCATAACCGTAGAGCTTATATAAGGAGAATTGTAGATGTGAGGGCAGCAAGGGGAGTTGTGTCAGGATCGTGGCAAGTGGCGCTTCATTGTCTCTGCCTGTCCCTTTGGGAAGAAGGCGTAACAAATTTTAGATTATAAAAGAGAGATTGTTCTGGTAGGCAGACAGTTGGTGGTCGAACGGTCTACCAATCGAGATGTAAGTTTATTTGATTGATATTTTTTCATTGTGACTCGACATCTGATCTAGACTTGCCTGATGATCATGAAAACTAATAAATTTAGAATAAAATCAATGACACGAAGTCTAGTAACACGTGGTCTGTGGACCGGAACTAAGGTCCGAATATCATCCGGAGTTACGGAGCCATCGAGACTGAATAAATATCTGCCATGAATACTAATGAAGTCTTTTTTTAACTTCAAAACACACTTTACCGTTCTTTTTAAAAGTTTATTATATACCGATGTTTGTTGTGTCAGGATCATGGCAAGTGGCGCGCCATTGTCTCTGCCTATCCCTGCGGTGACAATTTAATTCATTAATTTTATTTTATTCATTATAATAATTTTCTTGATAGGCAGAGACAATGGGGCACCACTATTCACGATTCTGGCACAACTCCCGCGCTACCTTCACAACCACAATTCTGTACATACAGATTCTATGGTTCTATGTTTTTTTAACTCGATTTGATCGATATCTTTTAAGTCATCCACACCTCTAATTTATTCTGATTTTCTTTCATCTATCATTCCAGTCGCCTCCACTCATGGACCACAATCCAGCTTACCATCAGGTAAGATGCATGCCATAATATAAAAAAAATGAAAAGAACTTTGCTGTTTGGTTTTATTTATTATGTACTCGTAGAAAGGTAATAAAATAATAATATTCTTTTATTTTACTATGAGAACGTTCTAGATTCTAGAGCGACGACGACTGAAAAAACAGACTCAGTTTACGATGTCCTCAGTCGCTGCCGAGGATATTTTAAAACATTCCACTTGCTAATTTTTCGACAAAGAAACGAACGCGCCAATTCGTTACTTCGGCTGCGAATTCGTTTAACAGAATGCGGATGCTTCCCGCGACCTGTATGTATTACGGGAGTAAACAGACGAGGAAGGAACAAGGTTAAAGAGCTCCTCAGAACATTCCCCGTGGCATAGATGATAAAGGATTTAAATAATATGACATAAATCGAAATCATTTATTTGTCAAACACAGGATGGTAGATAAAAATAGAATCACTATGTTGCGCCTAAAAGGCATACAAATTAAAAATAACTTATTAAATATAACAATCAATCAAATTGTCACGCCTTTTTTCCACAGGGATAGGCATTGACAATGGAGCGCCACTTGCCACGATCCTTGCACAACTACTAGCTTCTTTCACATCCACAATTCTCTTCATACAGTACTTAATAATTTTAATATTAATATATTTTTAAATTTAATATACAATGTCAAAATAAATAATAATGACGTCAAGAAAACGATTGAAAGTTATAATTCATAATGTGTCATTTAAAAATTCCTTAATAGTATAATATGTCTTATTAATTAAAAGATTAATTATAAATTTAAATATTATAATATTTAATATAAAATTTCTAAATATACTATGGTATCTATTAATATGTTTATACTGATATACTAGAATAGTCAATTTGACCTAAATTTATTCTTATAACTGATACAGACATGCGCTATTGAATGCATTTGATAAAACTCTATTGTTACTACTCGTACAATATAAAGTATAAATCATTGCTTTTTAATATTTATCTTCTATTCCATAAAATAACATACAAGACAAATTCATTTATTTTATTGAGGCTAATACACTTTTGTAACATCTTTTACAAATTATAGCTAGTGTTAAAAAAATTAACAATTAGTACTTGGCACCCCAAACTTTGTTTTTCCTTTAAGTTTTTTGTCAATTATTCTCATTTTAAGCTTATTAAAAAATAAACTCCTTAAATCATTGGAGAGAAATTACTATCGCTCTTAAACATAATCTTTATATTTGAAAAATATTATTCACTTTTTAGTTCACATAACAATATAACCGTGTTTTGTTTTAGTTTTTTTTACCTATAGTTTTCATATTTACAAAAAATGTTAAATTACAAAAAGGTTTTATTTTATTTATAAAATAAATAAAATAAAACCAAATAACAAATATTTGCTCCGACCGGGAACCGAACCAGGGTCTTTCTGCGTAACGGACTGATGTGTTAATTAATACACATATCGTCAAAAATATAATGATACACAATACATTAAATTGTAAAACTTTTAAAGTTTATTATAACTCAAATAAGAAAATTAATTACTTTTTCTAATATGAAGAAAGGCAAATAATATAAAATTAGTTTTATGATAATTTTAATGCGTCGTTTTATCTTGTAGATTTGTTTAGTGTTTTCGTATTAGAGTGTTAATTTCAGTTCTGAAGTTTTATTTTTAAACCGCGAAACCGTTTCCGGTGAGCGCATGTCGGTGCGGTCATCGCCGCTGCATTGCCGCTCGTACAAAATTTGCCCAAGATCATTTTGTTCCTTTGTAATAATTACATACATTAGGGTGTTTTTCGACCAAATTCAAAGCGCCCAAACCCTTGAGCTTATATGAAGAGAATTGTGAATGTGAAGGAAGCGAGGAAGTTGTGTCAGGATCGTGGCAAGTGGCGCTCCGTTGTCTCTGCCTATCCATTTGGGAAAAAGGCGTGACAATTTGATTGATTTATTGACTATATTAATTAGTTATTTATTTAAATCTGGTAATCGTAGATATAATTAAAGACTTAAATAATGTTTGTCTGGTAAAGGATGCCTTTGGCATCAAGTCCACCTTTGTACTATTGTGCATTAAGTTTTCAAATAAATAAATATTCGATACATGTAAGTCTTCAAAATGTTATTATAAATTAATACCTACGTCTTCATTTTTATTTTTCTTCATATGGCCGGCATAGTAACGGCGACTGGGGTAGCCGTGAACTAACTCGTTGTTTCAGTCGTCGACACTCTTAGACCTCCATCATGCTAACCATTAGGCAGGTCGAGGTCATATGTCGAGTCACAGGTGTCAATCAAGCAAAGCGTTAAAAAGCACATTTGGCAACTGAATAAGTGATTTATTTATTTATTTATTTATTTATTTATTTATTTATTGAAGTATGCAAGTCGAGGTCAACAAAACAAAACTAATATTTTTTATTATAGTAGGTAACACTAGAATTGAAATCATCCTTGAGAAAATGCATATTTGATCATAAAATTAAATCTTATTGACTCATTAATAAATTAATTAGACAGACACACAGACAAAATTCTTCAGTGCACCTGTGTAAATATGCAGCAAATTAAAAATATTATTTATCCTGTCTTTACCATTATAGACACAGTATAATCTAAGACCTAAAATAATTTTCTTTACATTTCTAAATTAAGCTACTCAAATACTTGTATCATAGAAACAGGACAACCAAAGTACATATTTCAAAGATACATTAGTACCGGCAAGTGGTTTTGAACCCGTGTTCTCGGTTTGCGTGCACTACCACTACACCACGGTCTCCTTATTAGCTGATGATCATCTATGATTATGAATCATTCTTTCTTGATTTATAAATCTCAGCGTCTCATCATCATTGTTTGTCACATCTCCGTTTATTTTTTATTGTGACTCGACATATCAGCACCCCGCTTGATGTTAAGCTGGAGTGTAGTCCATGAATGAATGTCACTGCTACTACAATTGAATAACTGCAAACACATCCACTATGCTGGCCTAGATGCAATCTCTTCTAGGTAGTCCCCGTTTTATTATACCATACATTAATAAATCCCTTTCGTCAATCTCCTTTCATCTATCGTTTTAATGTGCCCAAAACATCCCAACCTTACCTACAACACATATTGTTTTCCGTGTTCGTATTATATCGTACGTAGGTATGACGTAGGTGTGCAAATAATTAACTCATCCTTAAATTTACAACTAATCGTATTTGGTTCTTCGTATTACAATTAAATTATTTAATATTTTTCCTGCAAGAAAGTTTTTGAATGAGGACCACATATTGATAGATTTCAAGCGAAAATAAATGGTCCAGAAATAAAATAACATTAAATGTAACTAATTGATACAATAAAAAAATACGAAAGTTGCAAAGTATATTTAAAATCAATAAGTTGCCTTTACAGTAAAAATACAATGACTTATCATCGATTGTTTACACCTCAAAGCAAAGAAGCATAGTATCTATCTTATATCTTTCTCTTTTCTGTGTTTTACACAATGTAAAAATCAAAATGCCAAAAACATTAACCATACTTATTCTTGTAATTAACAGCGAATAACAAATCAATATGTAAACTACGTTGATTGGTTACCTGCGAGAATACCAAATAGCGACGCAATTTTACCGCTTTATCGTCGCCATAATGTATTAAGAGAATTGAGGCCCAGATATAGTCACATTTAAAAAATAACAATCAATCAATCAAATTGTCACGCCTTTTTCCCACAGAGATAGGCACAGACAAAGGAGCGCCACTTGCCACGATCCTGACACAACTCCCTCGCTTTCTTCACATTCATAATTCTCTTCATACAAGTTCTATGGTTATGGGCACTGGGCAACCAAGCTTTTATTTAAAAAATAAAAAGTGTTTTAAGCAAATGCAATAATATACTAAACATATATGCATAAAAAACACTATATTATAACTATATAGTGCACAGATATTAGTAACAAATAGGGTTAAATGAAGCTAATGAAGAGTTCGCAGTATGTTTCACGATTCGTAGTCAGATAGCAATAATCATCCACATTTAGGTCAATGACGGTGACCCCTGCGCAGGATGTCTTGTATTATGATCTATTAAGGGACTTTATAATACTCATATTAATATAAAATGTCTTCTTAAAGTTTATTAATAATAGAGGCGTGAAATTGCACGCTTGGCCGTCATGGTCAAGGCGACTAAACTAAGTAATTTTTTAGTCGTCGGCACTCTGAGTCTCAATAAACAAATATACTATTGTTATAAAACATTGTTTTTCTTACTTATCTGCAATAGACACGTTTTAGATTTTATTTTATTTTTATAAATTAAGATAAAAAACATCTTACTACCTCAAAAGAACAGCTGCTTTCATTTGTTTATATTCCCTTTATCAATTGTTTTTGACAGTATTATAATATTCGAAATTATAAACAATATTAATATGAAATATTCGATTTATGTTTTTGTTCCATTTTCAAACACTGTCATAATGACGTATCTAAAAGAATAAAAGCAACAAGAGAAAAGCGGAAATAACCTTTTTCATTTTAACTCGTCACAAAATCGGGAATATAGCCAGAAATTTTGCAGACACACCCAATAGCCCGGCTAGCTCAGTCGGTAGAGCATGAGACTCTTAATCTCAGGGTCGTGGGTTCGAGCCCCACGTTGGGCGTTCTTGTTTTATTATTACACTTTATTTTTTATTTTATTTTAAATGTTTTGCATATAAAATATAATTATGTTATTAATGTAACTTGTCCTTAAATGAACCTATGACGAATTAATGACTTCATTGCAATTACAATTTCCAAACAAAATCCTATGACGTATTTGTTCGTACATTGACCGTTTTTTTGCGTATGCGATTTCTGTTGAGTTATGTCCCTAAATATTTATTTAGATTTTTATTAAATAATATATTTGTTTATGTTTTTGAATTATTTTAACGTGTTTATGTTATTGTGGATGCGACTGCTACTAGAAGTTATATGGCAGTTATATTCATGGAAAAAATAATAATATACTTATTGGTAAGAATTAAACAATCTTATAAGAAAGCTACATTATTTAAATTAAACAATGCTTTCTGATAAGAAAATCCTACATTCATTCAAACAAAATACCTATTGGTATTCGAAGCGATATAAACTCCATTCGTTCATTTAAAATCGTTTATTAAAATAAACGTGAAACAAAAGAAAATCAATCATGTTAATATCTTATCTCTAGACATATTGAAAAATAACGTTTTTATTTTTAAAGCATACATTACTACCGAAACAAAGGTATTCTGGCAGAATTACAAGATGCATGAGTACTAGACAGTCACATTTTCTATTTTATTCATTCATCTCAAACCTAACTATACATTTACCGACTACAAAAATATATTTTAGGACCTTCGCATAAAGTTCAAAATATATTTTCGTATAAGTTTATGTGTTACGTGCCTAGGTAGTCTAGTTGTGGAGCCTAAAATTCGATAGTCGTTTTCCTTTGTTTTGAATATTACATTTTGTAAACATGTCATCAGAAAGTAACCTATACACGTAGACAAGTATTTTTGTGTAGTCAAATACATAAACTGAAGGTTATTTTTTTATATTTATTTTATAAATTTTTGTATTAAAAAAATATCATTCTTGATTTGCGGTCATTAAGAAGTTTATGTAGCGGATATAAAAAGGAATAGCACAGTGCGCGATAGATGTGGTTTGAAAGAAGATGTCCATGGATTGACGAAATAATGTTTCGATGGTTTGGGCACATAAAAATGATTAATGAAAAGAATTCATAAATCCGATATGAATAGGTGCACGAGCCAGACCCAGGAGGATGTATTCCGACAAAACGAAGTCTTCTCAAAAAAGTCGTGAACAGTGTCAGAATCGTGGCAAGTGGTGCTCCATTGTCTCCGCCTATCCCTGTGGGGAAAAGGCGTGACAATTTGATATTCTTAATTTATAATTTGGAAGCTTGTTTTCAATTATTTCGATAGAACGAATACTTATTTTTAAGTATCTACAATAAACTTAAATTTTAATTTAGACAGTATTTCCGACAGCTATATTTTTTACAATGATGGCAAAAGCGTTTTTAAAACCAATAAAATTATCTGACAATTTCAACAGAGAAGAACAAAAACAATGGGACTTTTCAGGATCCTGACACAACTCCCTTGTTCTTTTCACATCCACGATTCTCTTTATACAGGTTATTGGGACCTCTGCTTTTTTAATAATGTCACCGATTTTATCGTGAAACAATCTTCCTTGTTTTATTATTACTTTCAGTGTGTTTTTTTAATATTTTATACAAAATATATTTCAAAAGCTTTGGAGCAATATCGCACAGATATTATCTATTGTTATTTCGAGAAAATTAACAAAGCACTTTTGTAAAGAAAAAACTCTGAAGCAGAATTTTGTAATTACTCTCTAACTAGATTCAGGTGAATTGAAGAGTTATTATTGTAAGTGAAAATAGAACTAGTTATCAGTTACGTAAGATCCTCTGCAATCTCGGCCCAGATTGCGCCCGCGCAGGAAACTCTTAACTACCGCGGTCACGGCGTGTTTACATTGTAATTAAAACAGATTACCACTCTACCAATTTATATACGCTATTACTAAAAAATATCAGTAAAAATACCGCCTTATTCAGATATGTGTAGAAGGTATATTATTACTTTTTGCGATACAAAAATTCACGATGTTTGGGTAAAAGTAGGTACTGAAAAGGGATATTCACAAGTAATTCGCAGAATACCTTTAGGTATTTTTATTTATAAGTTGAGTTATCTTTTTTACTAAGAATTCTGTGTATAATACGTGCGAGTATATAATAATTTAATATTTTCTTGATCTTATATTTATACGGAGACATCCTCAAGTGAGCTAGGTTGCCTAGTGCCCATAACCACAGAGCCTGTATGAAGAGAATTGTGGATGTGAAAGAAGCAAGGGAGCTGTGTAAGGATCGTGGTAAGTGGCGCTCCATTGTCTCAGCCTATCCCTGTGGAAAAAAGGCGTGACAATTTGATTGATTGATTGATATATTTAATAAAATTCTTAAATATCTTTTTTTATAGTAAACTTGCGTCGATTCCTCACTGCTAAGGATCTCAGCTGATTTTATTGTGACACTTGACCTCGACTTGCTGGTAAGCATGATAGAGGTCAAAGAGTGCCGAAGACTAAAAAACCTTAGTCGCCGTCACTATGCCGGCAAAAGAAAATATGACCTTAGTTAGCTTGTGCCCGACTATGTACTCATCATATTCGTATCAGGGTATTTTATAAAAAAACATTAAAATGTCATACGTACATAAACAAGGGGTTTCCAATAAGATACTCTTGATCCACAGGCGATTCTTAAAGCACTCGATTAATAAAGAAGTACTGTTCACAGAGCAATTAATAGTTAGCAGATTACATAATAAAATTATAAAGGCCAGACACCATTGCTACGTTCATAAAATACTTCAAATGTCACTTGAAATAAGAGTGATTTTGGATAAAAAAGATAAAAAAGACTCATGATTTTTAAATATATTTTTTCATATAATTTTTTTCATATTTACTTATGTTTATATTTATATTTTTTTCATATAATTGTTGGTGGACTGAGAGCATAGTGAAAGTCACAAATAAACGGTGGATGCAACTGGCATCTTGTCGTTCGGAATGACGTTCTAAGGCCTCCATGTTTAGCAGTGGACGTCTTCTGGCTGATGATGATGATTATTGTTGTGGATGCAAAATTGAGCTTGTATGTATTGCATTATAGTATCTATAATGTATAGTATAGTAGATATTAACCCGGAAATATGCGACGTGGACTCAGGAGACGTAAAGAAAGGATAGCAGAATTTTGAATATCTAGGTACTATGTAGTGGACACCGGTTTTAATTTCCGGTCGCAATCGACTAATGTGCATGAGTGTATTTTTCTATTTATCTTACATTATTAATTTCTACAGTTATGACTGATGTTTTCGTGAATCATTGATTGATGCATATCTGGTTAGTTTGATAAGTCCAACAATCATTTTTAATCCATGATTGATGGTTTTTGACGGACGCCTGGATGGATGCCTAAGCTTCTGTATTTGTTACTTATGCAAAATGCTTTTTATTTTAAGCATATTAAGGTGTTTTTTTAATAGTCAGTGCCACATGCGTAGCCTCTGCATGGGCGTCAATGAGATTCGGCCTTTACACTACTAGTATAATTAGTCACACATCTTTCATACTAGTACTTATGTTATGGAGTTACTTAATAATAACTATTTTAGATTATTGTTATTTATTATGATTCTTTTTTAAATTAATATATACATACTTATAGTTTATAGTTTTCTTAGTGTTGTGCAAACATCTAGTTAATTTAGTTAACAAATGACTTAGTTTACGATGATTTTTATTGTTACTCGACACCGACGACTGAAAAAAAAAAATTCATCTTACGGTTGCCTCAGTTGCCTTCACTATGCCGGACAGAGGGTTTATTCACACTTCACTTCGATGAGAAAAACACAGGGGTAAGTAAACGCGGGATCGGTTTCCGCAGATGAGCTGCAAAGGCTTTTGCGTGAGGTGGTCTGGACTTACTGTAGCCATCTAATGTACTTCAGGAAGGCCAGGTTCTAGGCCGGTATAGTGGATGCTACTGCTACTTGCAGTTATTTATCTGTAGTGGCAGTCGCCTCTACTTATTAATCCAACATATCGTAAAGGTAATATAGACCTAAATTAATGAAATTACCAAGATAATTAAGATTTATAATTCTGGTAAATTAGACAGGGCAACAATAAATTATTTCATTTACGTAATTTGTCAGATTTTTCACTTCTTCAAGTGTCCCACAATATAAATGACTCCGAAATGTGTAGCCGGCTTCAAATCGCTTCCCACTCGTCACTTAGCCCATTAATCTCCGTAGACCGTCCGTTCATCTGTCACTGGCAGTAATCTAATACGACACGCTAACTTTTTATCCCTACATTACTTCTGCTTAATGGAAATTCCTCTTTGAGTGCATGTTAACTTCTTGATGGTTCCAACTAGTTTTGCTAAGAGTTCTATGTTAATTTCGTATTATCTGTGCTACTTACTAGATCGTCTATTATTATTATTTTTGTTATCATTTCTATACTAAGCTAAATACGTGCGTGTATTATAGAAACTGGGTACCAAAGTACATATATCAAAGATACATTGGTACCGGCAAATACCAACGTATCTTTGAACCACAAGAATTCGTGGTCGCCTTTACATTCTTACATTACAATAAGAGATTACCCATAATATACTCGTATCAAAGTAATTTAATACAATTAAGTAAAAGTTAACAGCTTAGAAAAATTAAACGCCCTAAGTAAGACCTAAAAATAATGCTGTATACAGATTGGTGAAAGGTAACACACAAGGTAATAGTTTAGTCTTTGTACTTACTATTATGTGAAGCGTATGTGCCCGAAACAAACATAGACAATCTGATGAAGACTGAAATGAAGGCATTTGATTTGATGGAGGCGTTCAGAGAACGTGAAATTTCCTGAAATCCTTCATATCAAACAATCTTAGTGTAATGAAAACTTTTGATGATCTTCAGCATGATGCTGAGATTTTGACGGTTTTCGAACGCATGCTTTAGGAAGAAGCCTCCATACGGATTAATTGCGTTTAGAATGTTACATTTAACAGTCGTATGCTGCCGATCCGTATACAAACTGTGAATTGACTTAGTCGCGTTTCGGATTTTTCTTACTAGTTCCTCATCTATCATCATCATCTATGCTGGTTCCAACTAGGCCGACACAGTGGAGACCTAGGCCTTCGTTCATCCGGCTTAACACCACGAGGTGCTGTCACATAAGCCGCAGTAAATAAAACAAAATAACAATGCACAAAAAACAAATGTACGCAGCATTAGGTGAACGGGAACAAACTGTTGATTCTTTACTATCTCTATTCGAAACATGTTTTATTATTTTTTATATTGTAACAATGCAACATCTTTGTTGTGGTTTATTTATATTATGTTATCAAAACATTTGAAGTGCTATCTTTTCTCTTTTTTAGGTTGATAATTTTGTTTCTTTGAATGTTTTTTTTTTGTTTATGAGGTATTATTGTGGTTTCACATATGACAGTAAAACGCCTAAGGTTAAGCTGAAGTAAGGTCCACTAATAAAGGTGACTGCTACTACAGTTAAAAACTACAAGTAGCAGTCTCATCCTCTATGCCGGCCTAGTTCGATATGGCAACTTTACCCTTTTAACTTGACCCCGAAACGAGTCATTTTATGGTCTGTACACTTGAAAGTGTTGGTAATACCCCGAAGACTATGCCAACAACCACAAAATTTCTCCGTAATCATTTCGCATGGTTAATATGATATTTAGAGTGTTGTCGGTATATCATTCGATTTTTCGAAATGATTGAATAAATATTAAAATCCTACAATTTTTTTTTAATCCGAATAATGATATTAAAGTAGTCGTTATTCATAAACTAACAAACTCTTTTTATATTACAGAATTTACTAGGAAAAATATAATCCAATCTTTACTGAGTTACTTAATAGATCATCAACGGAAGTCTATAACCTTGAAAGTTTTTTTGGTTAGTATTTAGCTTCTCTGTGTTCCTGTCAGTTAGTTTGGCTGAATGTCACCAGATCTTACTGACTGATATGATTAATTGATTACTTCGATATAGTTATTATCATTTACTATTTCTTGAGTTGTAAACTTTAAATACAACTTAACTGTTAATGGGTTGGAAACGATTAAACTAAATTAATATTTATTGCTCGTGTACCAAGATTATTGTCTAGGTGACATAAATAGGTATAAATAGAACATTTAAGAATAAATGAGTCAACAACGACATGTTTCCAAGAGTGGTAGGCAGTGGTACCCAGTCTGCCGAACCGGGGTAGTACCACCACTTACACGTGCCCAGACCGTGACTTATTCCAGATTCTCGGAATCAGTTTGTGAGTTGCCGGTTCCAACTAGGACAGCATAGTGGATGCCACAGCTATTAGGAGTCTTCATTTATAGACCGCACTCCAGATTAACATCAAGCGGGGTGCTTGTCGAGCCCCAATAAAAATAAACAAGACGTAAATTAGAAAGAAAATAAAGCAATATATAAAGTTAATCGGCGACCGTGGTGTAGTGGCAGTGCAATGGTTACATAAACCGAGAGCACGAGTTCGTAACCACCCACCGTTACCAATGTATCTTTGATATAATATGTACTTTGGTTGTCCTGTTTCAATGATACAAGCACTTGAGTAGCTTAGTATAGAAACGTAAATAAAAAAATAATAATGGTACGTAATAACAATAAACATTTTAAATATCGTTTACTGTTTTCGAATCAGTCATACTTGCGGCACAATAAACATTACTAATAATATTAATTAACGTATCCTTGATGCAGAACAAAAGAAAGTGCAATGAACAGTTTCATTAAAGGCAACAACCCATCAATCACAATATGGCTTTATGACATAAAAGATAACTACAAACGCGAGAGGAAATACCCTTAACATTGTATTGTAAATCATACTGATTCTTAAAGATAAGGCAGACTATATAAGTAGCCAACTTCCTGCGACGAGACAAAAGTTCACAAGTCGTCGGGAGCAGCCCTCGACAGACACTTATTATGCATGAACGAGCGACCGGGTGCGACATTCATTTACGCATAAATCAATACTTATCATAAAAATGTAAAGCGTATCACAATATTTCTGACAATTGAGACTTTTTGAATAGATTTATAAACGGACTTTTTATTGGACATCATTTATTTTGTATAGGGACTTGGGCTAAATTGTATTAACAGTTGCATATACATTATAAAAGAGTTTAATGTACGAAAATTACAATTTAATTGGATAATATCCTTTATTTTGCATAGTTTAGGTGTGCAAAATGGTCAAACTATAATTATGACATTTCAAAGCTGTTGGGAAACGATGCAAAATCCATTTTATATTTTCCAAATAACTTAATTGCACATCAATTAAAAGCAAAGTTTTTATTAGTTCTATCAATACAAGTATCGAAACTACTATTTATATATTTTTTCATCATTGGGCATTACAAAAGTAGTACAAAGAAGCCCAAAATGAATGATATCCTTTATCTTGCAAAGGTTTTAAATTAAATATACAATATGAAAGTACTTACCACAGATTTGTTTGTGACTATAGTAGAACGCCTTGACCGCTCCTGTACCGGCCCTGCAGCACACGTGGCTAACATCGACAAGCAAAGGCCTACCACAGCCAGCACGTGCAACCGCACACTCATTGTCCTTCTGATCGCTTCCGTCCACTCCTTAACAACCCATTTATGTTTACATTCACAATCAGCGGCCTTCCTTCCCGCACCATATACGTCGACCACCCTATTTCTTACGCTTAGTAATTCTTTATTGTATATTCCTAATTTATTACAATCGATTTCTCTTCTCTTAATAATTATTTTTCCACATTTGTTTATTAGTTCATTCTTTATCGGTAGCCTAATATTTATAGATTCAGTCGAGTCGTTCAGTTCGTCTAAATTATGATCAATGGAATGGGATAAATCTTCTATTAAACGATTATTAGTATCTAAATCACACAGATCGTGATTTTCCTCAAGATCCCGAGGATGATCTATTTCTTTCAAAGTAACTCGGGTAGCGAGCACCATATCGGGAAAGTGGACTTCCATGTTTGGTATGTTGTGTACGGATTCAGAATTTAAATTGGTTTTGTTTGTGGGAATGCTGCATCTTGTGATTTGCTGACGCGGTCGTTGAACCTTGTTCGTTTCGCTCTATCTCGAAAAGTATAATGATTTGTTGATATAATGTCAGCTGATCATTATAAGGATTCTTTATATAGGTTGTGTCTTCTACTGCGCTTGGATCTGCAGCAGCATAAGGCACTTTATCGTCATGCTTCCTGTACACCATGTGCCAGATAAATTTCTCTGCGGATGCGTTATCGAGCGACGTGGGCGGTGCAGGCTTGTTTGCTTGGTCCTTATAAATACTCTTGTATACACAAGAATATTTAAGTGATTTCTGCAACAATATTAAGAAATTAAATTTCAATAGTTTTCCGTCTAAAATTAATCAAAACATTTATAAAATAATCTAAAATATAATTGTTTATTTATTCCGATAACAAGGGTTTATGTCTTCTCCACTTATTGTCAAGAATACAGAACAATAATTTACGGCCACTATCTCTTTCAATATTACGAGCGTAAATATGTATTCAATCGTAAAGAAATAGTGTAGGTAATATATTTTATCAATTTCTATTTGATAGGGTGTAGTAGTTTTATTTAAATGCGTGCCAGGATTTTACCCTCGGGCCGGAATTTTCCTACTTGAAACGAATGAGGGTTCCCCTGGAATGCATAAGATGGGGTACAAAAGACGGCTATTCGTACAGTTCTGTTAAATTGAGACCAAGCTTGGCAGTTAATACCTTTTCGGGAAAAAATATCGAATATGAAGATTATATAGATATAATCCGACACGTATGGGCATTGCGATGAATTAAAATTGGCGTTTGGTAATTTCTAAGAAAGTCAAATAACTCCGAAGCTTATTACTGGTTTAAAAGGACTGTACATCTCTATAGATAATGTGTATGGATACAGGGTAGGATGAGAAAAATACGGAAAGAAGTGCGCCAGACGGAATAATGTCCCATTCAGTTCAGACCTATTTGCTTGAATGTAGGGACGGGAGAAATCCTTTATTTCATTTAATTGGGTGATTATGGAGCATTACCGATTGACAAGGAAGTTGTTTGTTAAACAAGCGTTCTGGAATAGAATACGTAGATTTGTAATTATATATTTTTTTTATTATTAAAACACGGAACATTCTCAAGAAAGCTACGGGTTGCTTAGTGCATATAACTCTGTAGAGCTTGTATGAAGAGAATTGTGGATGTGAAGGAAGCGAGAAAGTTGTGTCGGAATCGTGGCAAATGACGCTGACGCCCAGCTCTGTGTGAAGATGGCGTGACAATTTGATTGATTAATTGATATTATTGAGCACCTTTACTGCCTGATGGTAAACAAGGAGAGGTCATAGAGTGACAACGACTACTAAACCAATTCAGTGTACGGTTGCTTCCAAGTCACGGCCAGGGTTGATTTTTTAATGATTTAAGGTTATAGGATGGGGGCGAACACATAGGATGGCAAAGCATTACACTTGTAAATTGTTTGACAAAGGAACAACGCGAGGAATATATTTTTATTATTGTGACTCGACATCTGACCTCGACCTGCCTGATGGTAAGCATGATAGAGGTCTAAGAGTGTCGACGACTGGAAAAACCATGTCAGTCGCCGTCACTATGCCAGACCAATAAAAAATATGTAGATGTTGTTTATTATAAAATTTTGAAGACTTAAATGAGTCGAATGTATCGAATATTTATTTATTTAAAAACTTAATGCATAATAGAACAAAGGTGGACTTAATACCCGAGGCGTCCTCTACTAAACAAACCTTATTTAAGCCACTTGCCATGATCCTGACAATTTTACCGTCACAAATAAACCTGCATTTTGAAACATATAGTTGCAATAGACAAGCGACATGTCAATCAATCAATCAAATTGTCACGCTTTTTCCCACAGGGATAGGCAGCGACAATGTAGCGCCACTTGCCGCGATCCTGACACAACTATCTCGCTTCCTTCATATTCACAATCCTCTTCATATACAAGCTCTATGGTTATGGGCACTTCGCAACCTAGCTTTCTAGAGATGTCCAACATGTCCTATTTGATATTAAAGAAACGAACGTAAACATTTCACAAGTAATTTCTTTATCAATTGTAAATATATAAATGATTAATATTGCATCGCTATCGCTAATTGCAAACTATAAACTCGAATGTGTTTATGATTTAATAGAGAAAGTAATAATGATAAATAAGTTATTTATATAACTTATGAGTTCTTTATAAATGAGTTATAAGGCCCTGAATTGTTGACAAATAAGGACAGGAGTTCATTGAACGAATACCTAACATCGCATTATTATTATTATATATATTTTTTAAATATATTTAAAGTCGCTCTAACAACAAGGTCCTTCAGGACTACAGTTGATATTTTGCTTGGAGATTTTAACAGTGAGTTTACAGAATTTGAAAATTATACCTTTTCATGCATAATGAATAAATTTTAAAAAACCTAAAACATTATTATAATTATCTCATTTAAGCAATTTTGAATACTTAGCTTTAATTTAAATTTTCCCTTTCTGAATTATATCCAGGGCAATGTAATAATATATGAGAAGCGGAAAACATATATAATAATTTATTTAAGAATTAAACAAACTTTATGCGGCTTAATTTTTTTGTTGTTAATGATGTACAGTTTATTTCTTATTTTGACGTTTTGAGAGCTTTGCAGCCATCATGATTGCGGAGAGACTGAGGTGTTAGTCGTCCCATTGGTCGATGAAGTCATTTTTTTTTTCATTTATTATGATTTACAATAAATGACAGACAGCACTCCGCTTGATGTAAGGCTGGAGTGTGGTCCTTGAATGAAAGTCACTACTACTACAATTCAATATTAACTGTAAGTAGCAATCACAACCACCATGCCGGCCTAGTTGAAACCGGCGACTTACAAGCTGATCCCGAAACTCGACCAAATACTTGTAAGTGGTAGTACTACCCCGGATCGGCAGACTGAGTACCATCCGCCTCTTTTCTTATTAACAAATATTTGCAATATTTAATATAATTTTTAAATATTACAAATAAAAGCAATGAAACAAATATTTGCTCCGACCGGGAATCGAACCCGGGACTTAACGCGCAACAAACCAATCGCTAACCGTTTGGCCACGCCTGTCGTCATTGTTTTCAACAAGGTAGTTTTGGATTATTGTCACTCGACATTTATGACCGTGGACCGTTGTGTAGTGGCAGTGAAATGGTCACGCAAATCAATTAAGTCACTGGCCAGCACCAATGTTTTTTTTTTATTGTGACTCGACATATGACAGCGCACCGCTCGAAGTGTGGTCCATGAATGAATGTAACTACTACAATTCAATAACTGTGAGTAGCAAGCACACCCACTATGCCGGCCTAGATGGAACTGGCAACTTACAAGCTGATCCCGAAACGTGACCCCGGATCGGCAGACTGGGTACTGGGTAAAGCCTACCACGCTTTTATAACCATACCCGAAGCAAATATCTATCTCTTTTTTTTATTAACAAATATTTGCAATATTTAATATTAATAAATATTGCAAATAAAAGCTATGAAACAAATATTTGCTCCGACCGGGAATCGAACCCGGGACTTTACGCGCAAAAAACCAATCGCTAAACCGTTCGTCCACGCCTGTCGTCATTGATATGAATTTTTCGGTCCTGTTTCTATGATACAAGTACGTTTAGTAGCTTAGTATAGAAATGTGAAAATATATAAAATTAAACAATTTTTACTAGGCTTACTATGCGGCGTTTATTTTAGTTTTGATTTTACAAATTTATTTTATTATTCCGACGTTTCGAGAGCTTTCTCTCCGTGACCACGATGACTGCAGAGCTCTCGAAACGTCGGAATAATAAAATAAATTTGTAAAATCAAAACCGCATAAAATTTGTTTAATTCGTCAATCAATACGAGCATTCGCGCAAAATCTAAGAAAATATTATAAAAAAAATAATATGACAGCCCGATATTAAGCAAGAGTGCGATCCTAATTCAGTTTTATTTAGAAGCAAACATAAAAATTATGAAACATATAGAATAGAAGGATTCAGGAGATTGGGGCCGACGTACTGAGCTTAATATGAAATAAGTGGTGCTATTTATACTTTAACTTGGCGTCTCGTGAACGTCGCCGGTTTAATTACAGACGTCCATGCGAGTGTACTCTCATAGGCCTACCGTACATGTAGTCGTACTATTCATACGTTTCTTTAGGTATTGGAAAGCATTTTTTATATATTATATATATTTTGTTGTGGCTCGACATAAATATGACAGCACCCCGCCTGATGTTAAGCTGGACCGCGGTCTATGAATGAAGGTTACTGCAACTATAGGTAAATATGTACTATAGGTAAATATTAAGTAAGTAGCAGCAAAAGTTTGGAGCGTCATTTCCTTGTAGAACAATCGACAAATGTAATGCTTGTGGAGGTCATGTGTTCTCTCCATCCTATAGCCTTGGATCCTTCAAGCGATGCGTGAAGAAGCACATTTGGCCGGCATAGTGACGGCGACTGGGGCAGCCGTGAAGACTCAGTTTTCGCAGTCGTCGGCATTCTTGGACCTCCTCTTGCTTACGAGAGGCGGGTCGAGACGATAATCGTTTTAACTTGTCCAACCTACCCCCCAGTTTTTTTTATCGTCTGCGCTCTTGGACTTTCTTTAGGTCAATGTCGATGTCGAGTCCCAATAAAAAAAAATAGATTAAGTAATAGAAATCATATCAAAAACGTAAGTCACTGTAAACTTTATCTTGTTGGCTACAATATTTATCTGTCCTTCGAAGGACAATAAAAATGTCGGAGACTAGACGAAATCTGGTAAATCCTGGATTGAGTTAAAGGTTACCACATGGAATTTGTATATAATTATAACCTTTTTTAAATTAACATTTTTTTATTAAGCTACTAAACGTGATTGTATCATAGAAACTGGGCGACCAAAGTTATATCAAAGATTTTATTTTTATTGTGTCTCGACATATGGCAGCACCCCGCTTTATGTTAAGCTTAAGTGTGGTCCACTGCTACTACAATCCAATAACTGTAAGCAGCAATCTCATCCACTATGCCGGCCTAGTTAGAACCGGCAACTTACAAGCTGATCAAACGCGACCAAATCACTTCACGGTCCGTAAACTTGTAAGATACATTAGTATCGGTTTTGTACCGAAAGTTCTTGTTTTGTCCGAGCTCAAATTGCGATCGCTAACTGGCTGTGTGGACGAGTGACTTTATGTTTTAATAATAAATTTAGAAAAAAGAATCTTGTCTATTGTATATTTTTTATACCTCCACAGTTCAATATTTAGCGCCCTACTAACATTATTAGACATATGTTAATTTAATTATAAGTAATTTTGCAGTCGTGAATGTGAAGGAAGCGAGGGAGTTGTGTCAGGATCGTGGCAAGTGGCGCTCCATTGTCTCTGTCTCTCCCTGTGGGAAAAAGGCTGAACCCGAAATGCGACTAAGTCACTTCACGGTCTGTAACACTTAAAAGTGGTGTTTTTTTGTTTTTTATTTATTTATTATTATTTGACTTCGACTTGCCTGATGATAAGCAAGAGGAGATCCAAGAGTGATGACGACTAAACAATCGAGTCTGCCCCAGTCGCCGTCACTATGCCGGCCAAAGGTGCTTCTTCACGCCTCGCTTGAAGGATCCAAGGGAGAGAAAACATGGGCTATATAATACAACCCTGGAGGAGCAAACTGAGGTAAGATGATTAATTAAAAATAATCAATCATCTCGTGACAAAGTGCTAATTAGCATTTTTTATTTTATTTTTATTGTGACACGGCATCTGACCTCGACTCGCCTGATGATAAGCAAGAGGAAGTCCAAGAGTGACGACGACTGGAATAACCGAGTCAGTTCCCGGCTGCCCCAGCCGCCGCCACTATGCCGGCCTAAGGTGCTTCTTCACGCATCGCTTGAAGGATCCAAGGTCATAGGATGGAGAGAACACATGGGCTGGCAAAGCATTCCACTTGTCAATTGTTCTACAAAGAAAAGACGCACCGAACTTTTTAGTTCGACATTTTGGTCAGCAAAGTGCCGGCGACTGAGGCGCCCATGAACTGTGTCGGTATTTTCAGTTGTCAGGACTCTTGGACCTCTGCTTGTTTATCACCAAGCAAGTCAAGGTCAGATGTCGAACCAAAATAAAAAATAAAATATAATAGTATATTTTTTTATTATTATTTATATTTCTATACGAAGTTACTAAAGTGCTTGTATCATAGAAACTGGACAACCAAAGTACATACGAGTATATCAAAGATACATCGGTACCGGCAAGTTTTTTTTAAATTTTTATTGTGACTCGACATATGACAGCAGCCGCTTGATGTTAAGCCAAAGTGTGGTCCATGAATGAAAGTCACTGCTACTACAATTCAATAACTGTGAGTAGCAATCACATCCACTATGCCGGCCTAGATGGAAGTGGTTTTAAAGTGCGTAACCATTGCACTATAACACCACACCACGGTCGCCTCGATTTGAAGTGAAAAATTTCATAGAAGAAGAGAACTTCAGGATACTATCTGGCAACCCTAAAAAGGGAGGCGAGGGTGAGTTGCTAATATAAATGCTCAGCAAGGGGCTACTAACGATAGATTTACAGCAAATTCATCACATAGTTCAATGAACCGCAACAAACACGAAGAAAACGGACTGTATTTATTTGAATTATTACGTTTTTAATTAAATTCAACACCAATGCAAGCAATTACAATATGCAATGAGTATTTTTGACTTGACGACTGCATAAATAATTTCAAAATACGTGAGGTAATTTTTTAATATCGGTTGACAGTACGAAAATCAACAAGTAAGTTTAAGTAGCTTATTATAAGAGAGAAAGTATTAACAGTTTAAATTTTATGTAATAAATTAAAAATAAATGTACAAACCTTTATAAGTTATTAAGTAAATCGATATAAAATCGCTCCACTGTTTTTATAAACACTTATAAAAGCTACAACAAAGCTCAGCTGACACCAAGGCACTATTTTATAAATGTTACACGATTCATTAAAAGCGAATTATTATTATAATTAACTTTATAAGAAAAACATACAAATATTTCTTTATATAAAAACGCACTGACACTAAAAGAAAATGCGGTATTTTTATTTTTATAAAAATGTTTCGACAGTGTTAAACTGCCGCTAAGCACTGCAAGCCCCACGTTCGCCGCGAGCGCGCTCGTTTGTATACTAACTAAACTTTGAAGTTTCGTTGAGCCCTCTTGTTCAGTATTCATAATGACGACAGAGTCGCCCATTCACTCCGGCTTCTATGTAGTGCAAGTCATTTTATTACAGTTTTCCTATTACATTAATTAATATAGATAGGCTGTTAATGTCATGCTAAAACCTAATAATTTAATGGAATAACAGATTTTACGACTAATTTTACTATCGCTTTTATTTTCTAATTATTTTAATCTGACATTTACTCGTAATTTGCTTCAGCCTTAGAAAAGATTATATATATAATACCATGTTGTTATGTGTATATTTATTTATCGATGTATTTTAAATAAGTACGAGTACATAAATGCAATAATATACATATACAATAGTACTTATATTATTGTTTTTAATATTTGCACCTACGTAAATACGAGTATAACATTTATTTCTTGTTCTCAAGAAAGACTGACAGTGAATGCCCAAGAGAATTAAGTCAAGTAATTCTCTAAACAACTAAAGTTTTATAGCCCATGTGTTCTCTCCATACAATGGATCCTTGGATTTCAGTCGTCATCACTCTTGGACCTCCTCTTGCTTATCATCGGGCGGGTCGAGGTCAGATGTCGGGTCACAATAAAAATATATAATTTTTTTTACTTTACGTTAATACAGCAGTTGTCAAACCTTGTTCTAAACCATTCCAAATACACGCACTTGTATTTTAATTCATCACATAAATCGTCATCCGCAAAATAATACTCGAGTAGAACAAAAGGGCTTTTAAAGCTTGCGCGGCATAAAACAAAGGGCCCGCAAAAACTTTAACGAAAGAAATTAAACGAAATTGCTCCTTATATATTTGTACTGTTCTCATTGTGAGAGCACAATTATAACCTATACCGGCAACAACATAGACAACAAACAAATCAGACACTGCACATGTGGCACATCTACAGACTACGTTGTAGTTTTATAGCGCCATTTAACCAAAAATAGATAAGTAGTTTCTCAAATTATAATACCTTTTGTATAATACGGCTAGTTTCGCCTTATTATACAGCATCATTCTGAAAACACACTGAATTATGATCAAATCTCATGTATAAAAGAAAATTTTAAGAGTGACAGTGGAGTCTAAAGGCAAAATAAATAAAAATGCATAGGTTGTTATAGTCTGTCTAAGCCGAAATGACGCGCCCCTCTACTGCGTTTACACATCGAAATGCAATTGTAATTGGTCATTCAGTTGCTGGTTAGACACAAAAGGAGGAGCACGCCGATAAAGTATAGTAGTATACAATATGTAGTTAGTAATATTTGTATTCACACAGTGGAGGAGCGCGTCGCTTATAGTTAAACAAGCTATACGCTTAACTTCAACGTCCTTTTCGTCCTCAACCATTTCAGTTAACTATTTTTCATATGGGCATACTTTTTTTGAGACGCGTCATCTGACTTCGACTTGCTTGATGGTAAGTAAGAGGAAGTCTGTGATCACCGACAAATAAAAAAATGTTTCAGCTCACGGCAGCCTATGCCGCCAACCTGAAAAAAGCGAAGTCTAGAGTTATGTAGTCTCTGATGGGCACACAGACAAAAGATATGACTCACATTTGTTGTGCGCATGTCTAGTCATTTACACAATACTAAAAACATGAAAAAGTGAAATGAAAAACTTCTTTAAAAAATATTAATAATTAATTATACAGGTACTTTTGATCAATTAAAAAAAATTGTTCCGCATTCCAGGTGAACATCAGGTAGGGTGCTGTCATGTGTTAAGCCATAAACAAAAATAAAATATTTTGTTGATTAAAACTTTCAGAGAGCTTGTATGAAGACGATTGTGGATGTAAAAGAAGCGAGAGAGTTAAGTGGTGTAGTGGCAGTGCAATGGTTACGCAAACCGAAAGCACGAGTTCGAGACCACCCACCGGTACCAATGTATCTTTGATATACATGATTGTCCTGTCTCTATGATACAAGCACTTTAGTAGCTTAGTATATAAATGTAATAAAAAAATATAAAAAAGTGAAAAGGTACGCTCCGTTGTCTCTGCCTGTACTTGTGGGAATGAGGGCGTGACAATTGATAATAATGACTACATTATTAAGTCGTATATATTTAAAAAGTACCTTAATACATAAAACGTTAGATACGTTTAGAGGTGTTTTTATCCTATATACTTAAAAGCTTAGTAACTTTTCCCCATTCCTTTAAAAGACTAGATATAAAAACAGAACTTCAAATGGAGAGAAGACGTCTAGACGTTAGCGGCCAGACTAATTTTCAGCTTCATAGGTCTGCTACAAGACATAAATAAGTTTGCTATTTTATTTATAAATAAAATATAAAAACAAATGTATAAATAAGTACTTATTAAAATACGAATTAAAGGTTTGTTTTATTATTTTAATCCGACATTTTAAGGGCTTTGCAACCATCTCGTGGACGCGGAAGACAATAACTATATGGAAATAGGCCAAAATTATTTTTTTATGAGTGGTAGGCAGTGGCCAAAACGGGGTCGCGTTTCGGGATCAGGCTGGCATAGTAAAAGCTACTGCTAATGCAGTTATCTTTGCAGTTTATTGTACTATCAGTTGCCTTCATTCATGGAGCTCGAGCTAGGCGAAGAGCGTCATATGTCGAGGCACAATAAAAATATAATACTTAGTAGAAATAGTTTTTTATTTATCAGGATATATGACAGCACTTCGCCATATATCGTGACAGAAAGCTTTTGTCAGGCTAAGAGCATATATCATGACGTGACATTTGACCTCAACTTGCCTGTTGGGGAAGTTCAACCGATGCAGTTTACGGTTGTCTCAGTCACCGTCACTATGCCAGCCAGGCAGGGACTACACATTTCTCGTAACCTCAGCATCCGCTATAATTTGGACAGCTCGGCACTGAAATTAATGCTGAGTGTAGTAAATACCATTGAAGGATTTATATAATAACAAAGATTAGCAGAAAAACTCAAAGTCACTCTTCAATTCCCACAGGGATAGGCAGAGACAATAAAAATACACTTTCCACAATCCTACCTGCGACCGTGATGTAGTAGTAGTATAATGGTCAAACAAACCGAGATCACGGGTTCAAAACCATTTGCCAGTATCAATGTTTTTTATATATGTACTTTGTTCGTTCTTTTTCTATGATACAATCACTTAAGTAGCTTAATCTCGAAATATAAAAAAAAATTAAATATATGAAACTCTCTCTTTTTCCTCCAAATCTACAATTCTAGCAGTACCACTAGAAATAACAAGTCAATTAATGTGTATTTTTACTTCTAAAAGTAATTTATTTACTCACTAAAGTACTCTTATTGAACCCTTAATCCTTTTTGTGTGTGACAGCGCACGTACTGTCATTTAAATGGTTAGACAGGGGTGCAAATGTCACTATTTTTTCTCAAGTTAAAAATATAAAATTACCTCTATTTTAAAAGTAGCTCCATCTTATCTAATTTGTAATAAAATCACACCTAAATGATAATAAAGTATTGTAATGTATGTATTATATATCATTTGTCACGCTTTTTTCCCATTTAAATAGGAGCGCCATTTTCCACGATCTACAGCTGTCTTTATACTTTTGTTATTCATATATTTATAATCTATACAACAGGCGTGGCGCATTGCACACCGAATACCATATCAGTAGGTTACTATGTTTATTTTATTTTATTTTTAGTTACATTTCTATACTAAGCTACTAAAGTGCTTGTATCATAGAAATAGGGCAACCAAAGTAAAGTAAAGATACACCGCTGGTACCGGTGGGTGGTTTTGAACTCGTACTCTCGGTTCGTTATAGCCACTACACCACGGTCGCCTTAAATGTAGATTGCTTACCTACGAGAATGCCAAAAATCATCGCGAAACACGGACTTTCTATAAATAAATATTATTAATAGATTAGTATAGGATTGGGCTGTTGGAAAAGCTCGAAGTCGCTCAGCGAGCAATGGAGAGAGCTAAGCTTTAAGTATCAGAGACCGACATTGCTCTATTTGCAAGCTGAAGTGGCAACGGGAAGTGGACACATCGCTCTAACCGACAACCGATGCTGAAGAAAGGTTCTAGAGTGGAGATTACGAATCGGAAAACGCAGCGTAGGCAGGCTACTAGGTCGAATGACGACATAGCCAAAGTCACGAGTGACCGGTGGATGCAACTGGCATCTTGTCGTTTGGAATGGTGGCCTATGTTCAACAGTGGACGTCTTCTGGCTGATGATGATAACTTAGCATGCTTCAAGCGATACGTTTAGAAGCACTTTTGGCCATAGGAACATAGTAATAGCGATCGAGGCAAGCGTGAACTTCTTTTAGTTGTCGAAACTCTTAGACGTCCTCATGCGTACCTTCAGGTAAAACTAGGTCCTGTTTTGGCTTTGCTGCTCATTAAACTTATATTAGCTTTAAGGTTCAATTTGGATCAAATTATTAATTGGTAACACAAAGCTTTATTAATACCTATAGAAGTGTAAATTATGTAAGTTTCCTCACGATTATAGTTCACGGATAAATGCTAATGAAAAATTCTTCGTTGAAATTCCAACGCAACTCGGCTCATCCGGAGTTTTGGTGGAAACCCATGGCCTAGTCTGATTATAATTCGGATTCTAATTTAATTATGCATACAACACAGATGCTATTACAAATTAAGTTAATAATTATGCATGCCACATCGCTCAAAGAACCGACAACCGATGGGGAAATAAGGTTTTGGAGTGGAGACCACGAATCGGAAGACACAGCGTACGTAGGCCTCCCACTAGGTGGACTGACGACATAGTGAAAGTCACGAATAACTGGTTGATGCAACTGGCATCTTGTCGTTCGAAATGGCGTTCTAAGGGGAAGGCCTATGTTCAGCAGTGGACGCCTTCTGGCTGATGATGATGATGAATGTGGTAATGTATACCAGTCAGCTTAACGACCTTAGCAAACCTGTCTGATACGCGAAAAGTCCCGGTTTCCATTCCCGATCGGAGAAAATATTTGTTTTATAGCTTTTAATATTTAATAACTTTATTAATCAATCAATCAATTAAATTGACACGCCTTTTTTCCACAGGAACAGGCAGATACAACGGAGCGCCACTTGCTACGATCCTGCCACAACTTTCTCGCTTCCCTCACATCCACAATTCTCTTCATAGCTCTACGGTTATCGGCACTAGGCAATCCAACATTCTTGAGGATGTCTCCGATTTGATCGGAGAACACCGCCCTACATAAAAAAAAAATATTTGTTGGATATTCAAGTAAATATTTCCTCTTGGTCTGGTTGTTAAAGATGGTGGACGAGTGGACAGTGATGCCAAGTCTGCAGATCCGTAGTAGTGCCACTTACAATACAGACCGTGAAGTGACTTAGTCGCGTTTCAGGATCAGCTTGGAAATTACCGGTTCCAATTAGGCCGGCATAATTGATGTGACACTTATAGATATTTAACTGTAGTAGCAGCCACCTCCATTCATAGACTGTGCATTCAACTTAACATCAGGCAGGGTGCTGTCACATGTAAAATAATAATAAAATAATTTCAAACCTATTCTATTTTAGTTTGAGCTGAAGTGACTTAGTCGCGTTTCGGGATTGGTTTCAACAAGGTCGGCAACACGTCATAGTTCCAAGTAGTAACTTACAAGCTGATTCTGAAACCTGACTAAGTCACTTCACGGTCTGTATACTTATATGTGGTGGTACTACCCCAGATCAGCATACTGGGCACCACTGCCTACCACTCTTAGGTAGGCAATTATTACAGTAAATAGAATCAGTATTATTGAACTCATAAAGTAGTTGTTCTCGACTTCTAACTGTTGTTTCTATATTTGGTATCATACATTTACATGTTGGGCAAAGCAGGAATTGTTCAATCTATAGCATTATGGCATGGAATTTTATCTAGTAGCTAGTTGCAATGATGTCTTTGTTTTAGTATCTAGTAAATGTTATCCTAATAATACGCATTTACTTATATAAGTTCTATGATTAAATAATGAAAGAATTATTTAAACATAACATTAAAATATTTAAAGGAAATTAAATAAATTATTGAACACACACAAACACGTACATAAATTTGTATACTGGTTCTGTTTTTTTTAGTTTTTAAGTAAAAATAAACAAATAGTTAAATGTTACAATTATTAATAAATCTTATTAATGGTAGTATTTTTGTTTATAGTAGTAAATATATATTATAAATTGTAGTGTAGGATTGTCTAAATGAAAATCCCTAAATAAATAACGATCTAATTTTAAGAACGGTAAAGCTTGCCTTACTATAAATGACGCGCCTCTCCACTTTATTACTTTATTTAAATGTGTGAATACAAATATTACTAACTATACTACTGTATTTTATCATCGTGCTCCTCCTTTTGTGTCCAACCAGCAACTGAATGACCAATTACAATTGCATTTTCGGTGTGTTGCATTCATAATTTATGTTTTCTCGTGTGCGCAAATGCAATAGCCCTGCGCGTCATTTCGGCTTAGACAGACTATACCTATTAAACATTTATTTATTAACAATTTCTATACTAAGCTACTAAAATGCTTATATCATAGAAACAGGACAACCAAAGTACGTCAAAGATACATTGGTACCGGTGGGTAGTCTCGAACTCGTGTTCTCGGTTTGTGAAACTATGGCACAGCCACTACATCACGGTCGCCTTATTGCCCTTTAGAATATACATTAGGGATAACCTTATTTGGATACATTATTGGATAGCCTATCTATGTTTAGATGCAATTAGGTGGTGGATTATGCCTTAGAAGTCGTATGACAATCAATTTATTAGTAAATTAATATAGTTCATGATTCAGTAGTTAATTAAAGTGCGCGAGAGATGCGGTTTGAATGAAGATGTTGTGACAAGGATTGACAAAGAGATGCTTCGATAGTTTGGACACGTGGAAACGATGAGTAGATTGATAGAAGTAGATTGACGAAATATTTATTTAAATCTGATGTTGATGGATGCGTTAATCGAGGCAGACCACAAGAGAGTGTTCTCCGATCCTTAAGAAAGTCTAGTGCTGAGTTGTTTAGTGCCCATAACCATAGAGCTTGATGAAATGAATTGCGGATGTGAAGGAAGCTATAGAGTTGTGTCAGGACTGTGGCGCTCTATTATCTCTGCCTATCCCTGTGGGATTTTTCCCACAGTGATAGGCGTGACAATTTGATTGAATGATTGGTTAATTGTTTGTATTATCTGATTATGTATTTATTGTGTTTTTGATAATGGAGTTAATAAAATGTTTAAAATATACAGACTGTGTTTTACTTAATATTTTTGTCATAACTATGAATAACTAATTTTTTTTATTTAATGTGACTCGACATATGACAGCACCCCGCTTGATGTTAAGCTGAAGTGTGGTCCATGAATGAATGTCACTGCTACTACAATTCAATAACTGTGAGTAGCAATCACATCCACTATGCCGGCCTAGATGGAACCGGCAACTTACAAGCTGATCCCGAAACGTGACCAAATCACTTCACGGTCTGTATACTTGTATAAGTGGTGGTACTACCCCGGATCGGCAGACTGCGTACCACTGCCTACCACTCTTTGATAACCAGACCCGAAGCAAATATCCATCTCTTTTTTTTTATTAACAAATATTTGCAATATTTAATATTATTAAATATTACAAATAAAAGCTATGAAACAAATATTTGCTCCGACCGGGGATCGAACCCGGGACTATACGCGCAACAAACCAATCGCTAGACCGTTCGTCTACGCCTGTCGTCAAAAATAATTAACAATGTCAAATAAATTATGAACAAAATTTAAATAAGTAGGTGTACAATTTTATCAACAATAATTGATAATACCTGTGTATTTTACGAGTATGTGCACGATTATACAGACGCCCGGACTCGCTTCCACTATAGTCGTCCAGCGCATATCTTAACTTCTGTTCCCTATACTGCGCAACTCAAAAGTTAGCGCTCTTTTTATCTGCCGATCGTTATACATACATACATAAAGAATAAATCATAAATTACATACATTTTTAAAGTACATTAAAAAAAACATTTTTGGGTAATGAGATTTCATCGCTAGTATTCTTTCTGTAAAAAGTAGTAATGATATTCATATTATATTATAGAAAAAGTCACGCATTTACATCCGCCGAAGATCTACTTCGGTATTTTTTCTCTGGCGCCACCAGTTCGGTCCTCGATTGCAGTTTACCGACGTACACAATAGGTTATTGGAATTAATCATTACCTGACTTAACTATGTTTGCTTCAAGAAATGAATTCAATCAACCAAATTGTGGATGTGAAGAAAGCGAGGGAGTGGCGCTCCATTGTCTCTATCTATTCCTGTGGGGAAAAGGAGCGACAATATAATTGTTTTTTTTATTCTTTACATTTCTATACTTAGCTACTAAAATGCTTGTATCATAGAACAAGTCAACCAAAGTACATATATCAAAGATACATTGGTACCGGTGGGTGGTCTCAAACTCGTGTTCTCGGTTTGTGTAACCATTGCACTGTCAATACACCACGGTCGCCTTAAATTCATTAATCCAATAAACAACATGAATTTACTATAATATATATATTTTTCCCTATATCTGGCGTGAGTAATAAAAACAAGTGCTGGGTGATTCCTCGTCGTCTATAACTACGAGTGACGTAGTAATACAAGACCAGTTTAAAATTTTGCTAATATTTGACATACAAGTGTTTTGAGAACCGTTATCTGTGACTCAGACGTTATGCACATCTGCAGAGTACTTTACACATCAAGAAGTCTACTAGATTTATAAAGATATTTATTAAGAAAACATACAATTATACTAATTACACCTCTATTCTGCTAATACTAAAAACCATATATACACATTATTAAAAGAATACATACATTATTAAAAGGAGTCCCTTTAGGCAAGGTTCCGAAGATACTGGCAGCGTTTCCCCTTTGAATTGCTAGACTAATTCTTTGTCCGAGGTAGCTGCCAACTCTTCGGTCTCCTGTGATGACAACTAACCTTTTTGCTATTTCCTTAAAAAGCCTTATAGCGCTAGGACCCCACGGACCAAGGGTCTCGAAACCGAATGGGACAAAATCATACTCGGAGCATAGACCCCTGTATGCTCCGTATGTATCCTGTATGTACCTTGTACGCTTTAGCTTTTTCAGCCACTTCACAAGCTGCACCAGCTCTGTAGTTGGTTGCATGTAGATAGGAAGGGGCCAGCGTGTCTGAACAGGTTGCATCCCATACGCTGGTATGCTGACCCGGCCTATGTTCCATAGATCAAACTCATACCATCCGGTCTCTTATAATCCATCATCTCTATAATTTATTTTATAGATATTTATTTTATATTATTTATATTATATTATTATTTTTTCGTTTTTATGAACGTGCCTTATTGAACTAATTATTTCATATTATATTTCAACTATAATATTTATTTATTTATTGAAAAGTGTCGTACAATGTACACTCAAAAAATTGGGTTATTTGTACACAACAGTATGGATTCGGGACAGGTCAAATTATAAAGAGTTCGTGTAAAGATGACTTGGCGATTTTCGTGTAGGATAAGCAAATAATTTGCATTCAATTTTCTCATTATACTGTTACCGTTACTGAGCTGTAAAATAACTGTTATGATCCCTCTCTGTGCATTGTGATTGTGCGTAGGTTTCCCTTGTGCCTTTGTTTTGGCATTATGTTGTAATAAAAATAAACGTTTTTAAGTCAACATGGAACATGTGATGATTTTTATTTATTTATTTCCATGTAGACAATTATACAAATTATTATTATTTATTTTATTATACATTTCTATTCTAAGCTACTAAAGTGCAGTGTATCATAGAAACAGAACAACCAAAGTACATATATCAAAGATACATTGGTACCGGTGAGCGGTTTCGAACCCGTGCCATTCGGCATACGTAGCCATTGCACTGCCACTACACCACGGTCGCCTTATAAATTATACTGTAGTCAATCCATAAGCACAATTTATAATATATATTTACAACTATAAACAAAAATACTACCAATAATAGGATTGATCTTTAATTGAACTTAGGATAAATTTTAACATTTAACTATGTATTTACACTAAATTAAATCAAAATCAAAATTGTCACGCCTTTTCCCACAGGTACAGGCAGAGACAATGGAGCGCTACTTGCCACGATTCTGACAGTTGTGTCTTTCCTCGCTTCCTTCACATTCACAATTCTCCTTATATATGGTCGCATTTACTCCGGCGTAGTCATATTTGCCCCGCATAACGTAATTGCTAACTGAACTCAATATTTATACCGTATTGATTTTAATACAAAGTCGTTAGTCTAAAAAGGAAAGACCGAATAATAAAATTAAGTATCAATTAATTAGTATTTCTATAGCCGAATTGCGTGTTGACTTAGATTTTTTGACCTTATTACATTTGACCCAAAAATGTCCTTGTTTCGGGTTATTAAACATTACCTACCTATTAAGGAAAATAACTATTTAGATTTACGCATTCAAGTGCCGTTTACTCGTACTTTCCAGAACAATTATTTATTGTCACGCCTTATTCCCACAGGGATAGGCAGAAACAATGAAATGCCACTTGGCACAATCCTGCCACAACTCCCTCACTTACCTCACATCCACAATTCTCGTAATACAAGCTCTACGGTTATGGGTACTAGGCAACCCAGCTTTCTTGAAGATGTCTCCGGTCATTAAAAAACACTTTTATTGATTCTATGAATTTATTTTATTGACTCATTACATGATGATTTAAAATATCGATTGAAAAAATATTATCTAAGTACAAATAAACAATATCCTTACACAAAACTTAAGCAGACAATTTCCTATAAACTGCTTTATAATCTAATTTCAAATGAATTTGGCAATTTATTTATTTAAATCCTTTGTTGCGCCAAATCAAACTTTAAAATAGGTACATAGGCGAGTTTAATGCCTATTAGGCATTTTGTAACAACTAACCTTTGGGATGATGAGAAATTATTGGCTACAAACCAAAATTACATAAACTACATACAAATGACTGACAAGGCAATGACAGTGACTGAGGCAACCGTAACTTAAATCGGATTTCAGTCATCCTTTGCGTTCTTTAATTGATTTAAATAGAATTTCCTTAATAAGAAAGTTTCATAAAACCACATTTTATGAAACTATAGCTTAGCATTAAGTATATATTTCCCATCCTAAGTTTTTGATTTATTATTTATAAATAAAGGCGACCGTGGTGTAGTGGCAGTGCAATGGTTACACAAACCAGAGAGCACGAGTTCGAGACCACCCACCGGTGCCAATGTATCTTTGATAGATGTACTTTGGTTGTCCTGTTTCTATGATACAAGCACTTTAGTAGCTTAGCATAGAAATGTAAATAACAAAAATAAAAACAAAAAAATATTGTAAATTAATTGTTCTCTCTGCTATTCACCGATATAGCAAACATGTTATTTATTAATACAATGACATAAATTAGTAATGTCAACTAGTTAGTGTGGCTACATGTAACATCCTTTACGATATGATAGCAAACTGAGTTGGCACAATTAATAACAGTGTGTGCTATAATTTTAGTGAAACAAATTAATTTTAAATTTCATGTTAACTCTACCAAGGGTCATTTAATCATTTAACACTTTTAGTAAATTTTTTGCTGCCTATAACCGTAGAGCTTGTATGCAGGGAATTGTGGATGTGAAAAAAGCGAGGAAGTTGTGTCAGAATCGGGGCAAGTGGCGCTCCTTTGTCTCTGCCTATCCCTGTGAAAAAAAGATGTGACAATTTGTTTTTTATTCATTTATTAATTTGAAATATGTTAATAGAGTAGTCGGCAAGCTCTGAAAGTTTTCTTTAAAAGCTTGTGTATGCTATGGTTCGTAAAAAAATATTATTATAACTATTTATTCATATATTATTTAATTCATTCATTTATGTACTTACTTACTATAAAATATGTATTTTTATCTTTTAGTTATTATGCATTTACGCTCATATTTTCCTTAACTTTCTTAGTTTTAATTTATACCTTCATTATTATATTGCACCTTATTACCAATCCAGTTTCTCATTTTATTATTCTGCCCCTTAACTATTATTTATTAATAATACTTTATTTATTATTTATTAATTTATACTATAATTACTTTAATATTTAATATTATTTCATTCATAGCCCGAATAAAAAATCATGCATTATCTTCTAACAAAATGAGTTGATTTGCGGTTAACATTCCTCGTAAGTGACCAAAATCCAAACAATGTCAAATACCATCTCATCATAACCTGGTAACCAGCAACGAGGTTATGAATCACACAAGTGAAAGGGACTTTTAAGGCGACTAGTCACGATTTTTTCGGTAACCCAATATGATTAATATTATTACTGTGTTTATACAACTGTTTTAATTCAAACAATATTGGCAATGTAATAAATTATTTACAGACAATTTCTTTTATTAAATCGTTTATTAGAAAGTATATTTATTTTTAAGGTATAGTGGCGACTGTGGTATAGTGGCAGTGCAATGGTTACGCAAGTCAAGAGCACGGGTTCAAAACCACTCACCAGTACCAATGTATCTTTGATATATGAAATTTGGTTGTCTTGTTTCTATGATACCAGTACTTTAGTAGCTTAATATAGAAATGTATTTAAAAAGAAATATTTTCACATAATTATGTATAAATTTATACTTGTTTTAATGATAAAAAAATCTTCTAGTTATTAATAATCAAATTATCAAATTGTCACGCCTTTTTCCCACAGGGATAGGCAGAGCCAATAGATAATAATATTAATAACTAAAATGGCTAGAAAAAAGATCCTGCTCTATCAAGAAGAAAATGTTCTATCCCCTGAACTATAGTCGCAGTTTCATGACATACACTTTTATGGCACCACTTATGATATTATTTTTAATTTCATAACAATCCTACAGGGATGGGCAAAAACAATGGAGAGCCACTTTTCACGATCCTGGCACAACTCTCTCGATCTCCTTGTTAAATTGATAATAATAAAAATATATGAGTAACTATAAATATTAATTATTATTTTGTGATAAATATAAAGTAGGTAGTACTTTTATTCATAAATGAATCATTGTTTCGTAATTGATTGAATGATTTGTTAGTGATACAATGGACATTTTTGTTAGCTGTTGATGCGATGGCAAGTTGATCATTTGGTATCATTCACCTCTCATTTTACGAGCTAACATTATGATTGTAAGGGAAAGCGGGGTCAATGGCGACAAATGTGCATCAAGCTAAACTGTCACTCTATCTATAATCCTATCTGCTATAAATGCTGTCTAGATGAACGTGGTGCAGTGCTAGTGCAATGGTCACGCACGCAAACCAAGAGACTTCGGTTCTAAGCGACTAGCCGGTTTTGATCTTTGACGTTATCCAATTTGGTCCTCCTGTTTCTATGATACAATAAATGTAAAAAAATTATAGCTATAGCATTATTTTCTTGTTTGTTACCAAAAACAAAGATTAAGAATTGGTTCCAACTAGACCGGCATAATGGGTGTGACTGCTACCTGCAGTCATTGAGTTGTAATAGTTTAACATTAGGCGGAGTGCTGTAATATGTCAAGCCACTATAAAAATAAAGTATTTCTAGGTAGTATGCAAAAGCTGTAACTATATAGCGTTGCAAAGCCTATATTTACCCAGACCAACACTAGAGTGGTTGGCAAACAGTTGTGTTCGTCTGCCAATCCGGGGTACTACCACTTTCAAGTGTACAGACCGTGATGTTTTGCAGTCACGTTTTGCAATCAGCTTGAAAGTTGCCGGTTCCTACTAGGCCTACATAGTGGAGACGACTGCTACTTCTAGTTATAAAAAATAATTATAAAAACTATACATTTCAGTTTAAAATCAGGCTTACATAGGGCGAGGCACAACTAAGAAAGACTAGGCCTTGTACACGATAGTGTGCTGCAATAGATCTATCGTATTGCGTCCCACGGACTCTGTTGTACCTTTTGTCCATCGTCTCCCTGCGCGGTACTTTATGACATCCATAATAACATTAACGAAGTGCAATGTGTGTTGTAATTAATTTAGTAGTTGCAATAACAAAACGCAACATGATTTCAAACATATTTTATAATATAAGCAAATTGAAATTGGCAATAATAATACATTACAATAAAAACAAATGCAGTTTATATTTTAAGTTGACGACAGGCGTTGCCGATTGGTTAGTAGTTGGTTAGGTTAGTATGTTGCGCGTAAAGCCCCGGATTTGATTCCCGGTCAGAGCAAATATTTGTTTTATAGCTTTTATTTGTAATATTTAGTCATTAATTTTAAATATTGCAAATAGAACCTACGAAGAATAAAATATCAAAAATCTTTAACTTCTTTTTTTGTGCCTTTATTAATACCCGTCACATAAACTTATACCCTAGGTATAAGGCTTGCTAACTTTAATTCACCGATATGCACTAGAAATTAATACCAAAAAAACTCCCTCAACACCGTGCGTATAGTGCCGCGCAGTACTCTTGCTTTATTTGAACTCGGGTTTCAGTCTCGGCTAGATTTATTATAAAGGGACAATTAGCGTCCCGCAGGCATGTTTTACGAGATGCAGGTGTGAAATCTGGATACTCCAAGGAGACTGGCAACATTTCCCTTTTGTATAGCAAGGCAGACGTTTTGTATAGAATGAATGCAGACGTTGGCAGAAATAATTGCCGCCTTTCTGTCTCCAGACTTCTCCGTCAGCCGCCTTGGCCAGGCGCTTAGCTGTGAAGGTCCCCAAGGGCCCATCGTCTCGACCACAAACGGCGCAAATTCGTAACCAGTCCCGAGGTTAGCGTATTTGCGCAGCTTGAGGTTCTCAGCAGAAATCGCCGTACTTCCCGCGCTTGACGAGGTCGCTTTTGTTTTGTTTTTTTTTACATCAGAGGAGGTTTATATGAATATGTAATGGACGTGAAATCTTGTTGTGTTAAATGGTTGGTCGTTTTTTTTTATTGTGACTCGACATCTGACCTCGACGTACATACCCTTTCTCATTTTAAATGTTGGTTTATGCCACCAGGAACAGCACACCGATAATAGGTTATAGACCTAGAAATCATCTTGATTCCTAGGTCAATTTTTGTATGAAAATGGCAGTCAAAATGGCGTAGCAATGATACGCCCTCTATCGCGAACAATTGACAGTTTACAGCCCTATTACCATCAATATATATATTCTGATACCAACAATATACAGGTCCGAAAATATTGCCAAGATGAATAAGAAATACAGTCTTCCTTATACCATAATTCACGTGAAACAAAGAGCATGGTATGTTGAAACCGTTAACTTTATTAATTCCCTTCCAATCGTACAAACAATAAATGATTTACACATCCATTTCATGCACAGCCCTGCTACCTGCAATGTATATAAAAAGTGACTCACCAACTTATTTCTTTACGTGAGCAATACTAAAGATCAGCAATTTCAAAGAGTGGTAGGCAGTGGTACCCAGTCTGCCGATCCGGGGTAGTACCACCACATACAAGTATACAGACCGTGAAGTGATTTGGTCACGTTTCGGGATCAGCTTGTAAGTTGCCGGTTCCATTTAGGCCGGCATAGTGGATGTGATTGCTACTCACAGTCATTGAATTGTATTAGCAGTGGCATTCATTCATGGACCACACTTTGGCTTAACATCAAGCGAGGTGCTGTCATATGTCGAGTCACAATAAAAAAATAATAAAAAACTTTTAAATTTAAGACTTAAAAGCGGTAAAGAAAATGAACCTAATGACTCTGATTGAAGAGGGCTTTTTATGATATATTTTTTATAAAAACTCGACATCTGACCTCGGTTTGACTGATCGTAAGCAAGGGGTGGTCAAAGAGCGCCAACGACTGAAAAAACAGTCTTTGCTTACATTTGCTTCAGTCGCCGTGACTATTTAAGCCAGATGTGCTTCTTGGCACTGAAGGATCCACAGTTATAGGATGGAGAGAACACAGGGGCTGATAAAGCTTGTCAATTGTAGAACAAAAAATAAACTTTTCCAACTTTTTATTTGACTGATGGTAAGTTGGTAACGACTGAAAAAACATTTTATTTTACAGTCGCCTTAGTCGCTGTCACTATGCTGGCCAAATCAAATTAACGGAATTTCCACAGGGATAGGCAGAAGACAATGGAGCGCACATTTACAGTTCTCTTTATATATGTAAGCTCTATCTGATCATATTCATGTTCACCTGAGGACTGCAGGTCCTAGCTTTCTTGGGAATATCTCCCCTATTTGATAAAGATGCATTATTCTGTGTACATTCTCCCTAGATAGATGTGGTTCAAAAGAAGATATAGTGACTAGGATTAACAAAGAAATGCAATAGTTTGGGCATATGGAAAGGATGAGTGAAAGTAGATTGACGAAAGGAATTTATAAATCCGATGTGGATGAAAGCGTAAACGAGGCAGACCGACTAAATCGGTTTTTTCCAAAAAAATCGGTCACAATCTCAACAAAGCTTAGTTGCGTAGTGCTCACACGTATAATCGTAGAGATTGTATAAAGAGAATTGTGCATGTGAGGGAAGCAAGGATCGTGGAAAGTGGCGCTCCATTGTCTATGTTTATCGCTGTTGGAAAAAGGCGTGACAATTGTATTGATTAATCGTCGTTATCCCTATGTGATAAATGCAATGATATTAAATGATTCATTTAATTCATTCTTATTGTATATAATATCGTTAGATAAATCTCATGAACCTTCATTTCAATATGCCCGAACCAAAAAATCAATACCTTTCTAAATTTATAAATTAACGCCTTTATTTTAAGTTATTCAATAATTAAATATATTATATATGTAATATAACATTTTTTGTACATTCTAACACGGTAAGTACTTACGCATCTCGGCAGAAGCGGAACAAAAACCTTTAGCAATGAATCATTGGGAAAATCCATACCTTAATAGAAAATTTAATGGTGCCCTTACCGCAAAATACTTGAAACTACGGAAGCCATTTTGACGTAGATATAAGTGACGTTCTAAATATGAATCAATTTCATTTTGTAGGTCAAACTAGACATTGAATCATTTTTTTGTTTGTCAAAGAATTGAAGTTATAATTGGTCTCGAATCGGAACCAAAAAACGTGTGGCCTAAACCATGTCTTTGATTATAACCAAAGAATTTGGAATGAATGTCTTAAGTCCAAATTCTTGGGATATAACATATTTAAATGCTTGTATGGCACATGGTACTAAGACGTGGTCCTTAACTGTTGGCCTGTTGGAAAAGCTCATAGTCGCGCACAGCGGGCAATTAAGGGAGAGCTATGCTAGGAGTGTCTGCGCGATAGTATCCGGAACGAGGATATTCGCCAAGGAAGTATATGTTATATTGTGGCTTGACATTTGACATTACTCCGCCTGATGTTAAGCTGGTGTTCGGTCTATGAACTTTTACTACAGTTAGAACCACTATGCCGGCCAGTGGCGTAGCGTGGAAGTCAGCCGCCCGGGGCGGAAGTCGGCCCTTTTTAGGAGTTTCAATCATAGTTACAACAAAAATATGAATTTCAGGTTCAAATTTTAACGATTTATTTCAATTTTTATAAATTTTGCCGCCACCTAAATGTGCCGCCCGGGGCGGGCCGCCCCCTCCGCCCCCGCCGCCCCCGCCACGCTACGCCACTGATGCCGGCCTGTTTGAAACCGACCTTACAATCTGATTCCGAAACGCGACTAAGTATCACTTCGCAGTCTGTATACTTGTAAGTAGTTGTACTACCCTGGATCGGCAGACTGGGCACCACTGCCTACCACACTTTCCTACACAATACAATAAATAAATTAGCATTGCGCTATAGAAACTTAAACAATATGAGGATATGAATATAATAAATATACGTCAGATAATTGACGAATATCTAGACCTTTTATAATTTAGGCACACTAACTGTTTGTTGTTAAGCGGTGTAACTTCCGCTTGTAAACGTGTTCGCCATTTTAATTAATTAAATTCAGATAGAATGTATTTTTTGTGTTATAATTTGCATAACACGCGCTCTCACGAGGCGAATTTAGTTGTTCAATATTTATCGATCAACAAAAAAGCTAATATTGACCGTAGCGTTCTCATGGTTCAACAATATAATCGACTCAACACGACACGTGTCATTACACTATCTGTCCATTTTAGCATTTTTATCGTGGATGCGGACGCCATAATTAACATTTTTTTACAACCAAACAAAAAACTGCAGACAGAGGAAAAAATACATACTCAATCGCGCTGATTGACTGACTGACTGGACTGAATATTCAATGCGAGTTGGACGAACACGTTCAGACGAGTTGATTCGCTGTCAACTATTATTTGAATCAATAAAAGTTGAAAGGTGTTAAACTTTTGTTGAACCGATATTCATTGCTTCGACTTGATTGAAACGATTTCACAGTTGATGAACTAAATTCGCCCCGTCTGACCGCCGTGTTAGGTAATTCTTTTTTAAATTAATTATTATTTATCTCTTCATATTTAATAGATGAGAAAAATAATCAACCATTTTCGATAATCATATCATCATTCTGAAATGGATTTTGGATTCTATTGTATTGGGTATTGGGATTCTGTAATGTAACATTCCAGATTCGATTTTGAGTGGTCAATTATAAGTAGATGTTACAGATTGTATCAATAAAGGTTGCGCAATGTAATGCTCGGTTCTCCTTTGAATACGTACAAATTTTCTAATTAATTATTAAACCGTATTAAACCGATGACACAATAATACACAATAATACGACACAATGATACAATAATTTAATTAAATAATATTTTGACCGGCATAGTGACGCCGGCTGAGGCAACCGTAAACTTATCGGTTTTTTTAGTTGTCAGCATTCTTGGATCTCCTCTAGCTTACCAACAGGCGGTTCAAGGCGCACTATTTAGTTCACATTGTCATGTTTTTTTAGTTTTTTGAACTAGTTTTATTTTATATTATCTTCATCATCAGCCAGAAAGCGTCCACTGCTGAACATAGGCCTCCCCCTTAGAACGCCATTCCGAACGACAAGATGCCAGTTGCATCCACCGGTTACCTGTGACTTACTTTGTCGTCAGACCACCTAGTGAGAGGCATACCTACGCTGCGTTATAATAATATTATTTATATTATTGTTTTTGTTAGGCAATATAGAAATGTCGATAAATCTGATTCATAGTTCGTGACTCATTTGCGACAATCATGTCTAGCAGAGATACTATATATATATACCTAATAATTTTCTACTATCTATAAAAAATAGTATTGATATTAATAAAAAGTAAGCGTACAGTCTGGTAATGATTTTCATCATAACTTTAGAGCCACTGCAAATTTCTCTTTAGTCCTGTCTTAATTTTAGCATCCGCAAAAAAGATCGCTGCGTCGTAGAACAATCGACGAGTGGAATGCTTTACCATGTGTTCTCTCCATCCTATAACCTTGCGTGAAGCACACCTTTAGTCGGTATAATGACGGCGACAAGGGCAGCGGAGAACTGAATCGATTTTTGATTAAAAAAAAAACAATTTCACGCCTAAGTGTAGTTAAGGCGACTGTGGTGTAGTGGCAGTGCAATGTATCTTTGATATGTGTAGTTTGATGAATTAAACAAATTTTATGCGGCTTACTATCGCGTTTATTTTGGTTTTGATTTTACATTTTTTTATTATTCCGACGTTTCGAGAGCTTTGCAGCCATCGTGGTCACGGAGAGACTGAGGTGTTGGTCGTCCTATTGGTTGATGCTGTTATTGTTTCCAAAACTACCCCGTTTCATATTTTGTTTTTCTGTTCCCGGTTTATTTCAAATTTTTGCAAAAATAACTGACGGTGTCATCTGGTTTGGCAGTTTGCTGGACTTGGGACTTGAGTTTGTGAATTATGGGGTCCCCCATAATGTTCCCCATCGCACACGCGTACGGGAACATATCGCGGATATAAAACACCAACGTAGTGGAAAGTCTGCAGTTTGTGAGCATCAACAGGACGGCGCCAATCACTACATCCGTTTCGACAAACCGAAGATCCTCGCAAAGGAAAGTCGACTGATACCCAGGATGGTACGCGAGGCTATTGAGATTAAAAAGCATCCTAATTTCAATAGAGAAGGTGGTTGGCGATTATCTAACACCACATATACAAACATACAGACCGTGAAGTGACTGAGTTTCGGGATCAGCTTGTAAGTTGCCGGTTTCAACTAGGCTGGCATAGTTGATGTGACTACTACTCACAGTTATTAAACTGTAGTAGCAGTCACCTCCATTCATGGACCGCTTTCCAGCTTAACTTAACTCTTTTGTTACCTTCACAGCCAAGAAATTAATGATGGATGAAGTGTATGAGGGTACATACGAGGGTTGCCTTTTATGTTTCGGGATTAGAGAACAAAAACAAATATTAATCATCATAAATCACTTTATTGTTTTTCAAAATATTCCCCATGATGACCTATACACTTTTTCATGCGTTGTCGAATTGGCGAACCAATTGTCGAAGCACTTTTGCCACTCTGATTGAGGTATCTCCAAAACATGCATTCTGAATGCAGCAACCGCTTCTTCAGGTATCGAAAAACGTTGACCTCTCAGTTTTTTTTTTACGTACGGGAATAAAAAGAAATCACTCGGTGCCAAGTCAGGACTATACGGCGGATGACTCATCAAATCGATGTTTTGGGTGCTCAAAAATGCAGTTGTTTGAGCCGATGTGTCAGAGCTCGCATTGTCGTGGTGAAGAGTAATCCGTCTTCGGCGGTTGGTTTTCCTGCTTTCTTGGTGACATTTGCTTGGAAGTGCTTCGTGCGCGAACAACTTTTGTTGGACTTTGCTCATCTTGAAACACCCATACAGTCGACTGCTGTTTACTTTCGGGCTCATACGCGTAAATCCACGATTCATCACCTGTAATGTCATAAACGTATTTCGAAGCACCGCGATCGTATTATTTGAGCATTTCTTTCGACCAATCGACACGAGCCTTTTTTTGAGCGATTGACAAATTGTGTAGGAACCAACGCGAACAAAGTTTTTTGACAGTCAAATGTTTATGCAATATCGAATGTATGCTGGTCCCACTAATGCCTAAGGTTGTCTCAATCTCACGATAGGTCACATGACGATCTTGTAATATCAGTTCGCGCACAGCATCAATTGTTTCCGGAACAACATTGATTTTGGAGGACCTTCACGAAATTCGTCTTGGAGTGAACTGCGACCACGATTGAATTCACCATATCATCGATAAACACTGGTCCTTGATGGAGCTTCATCGCCAAAAATTGAATTAAGTGTTGCTGAGTTAATCCACGTCGTAAGTTGTAAAAAATAATCGCACGAAAATGTTCACTATTTAATTCCATTTTTGGGCCGAGATGAATCTTTGAGTTACTGTAAACAACACAAATAGCGCTTGTATGTCAAAACGTTCAGAGTAAGTATAACCTCAAAAATGTCCAACTTTACGATAGAGCTGTCAGTTGCCAGATTGCAACACTAGGGTTGCCCAATCCCGAAACTTAAAAGGCAACCTATGTACATATAATATACACGTACTATTACTAGATATACATGACACAGTCTCGAGCGTATCATAATACGTTGACGAGCATGTGTACAGTAATCCTTAGTTATCAGTGTTAGATCAGTGTTCTACTACTGCATGAGGTTACTATGCAAACACTACAATGTTGATTAAGGCGACCGTGGTGTTGTGGCAGTGCAATGGCTACGCAAACCGAAGAACACGAGTTCGAGACCACCCTCCGGTACCAATGTATCTTTGATATATGTACTTTAGTTGTCCTGTTTCTATGATACAAGCACTTTAGTAGCTTAGTATAGAAATGTATAATAAAAATAATAATAAAAATTGATGCCCGGGAATTATAATAAAAAAGAAAGCGAAGGATCTCTTTTTCGACGAAACTACTGCAGGTTTTGTTTTTGTTTTAAGGATTGCTTATCGTGTTACATCATTTATAGATCTTAGGGTCTAGTAGTAGACACAATTTAATATATTGTGTACTTTGGTCGTCCTGTTTCTATGATATAAGCAACAAATAGGAATATGTCAATCTTTTTTTTACAAAGAATTCTTTGTGAGATTAAAGATGAAACTAGAAAGCAGGATGCAACTAATACTACTTATATAAGCGTAGTAGCAGTCGCCTCCATCCATAGAACGCACTCCACGTTAACATTAAACACATTGCTGCCATATGCCCGAATAAAAAGCATATTGTTTCCATTGTTTCTTGAGAAATATAATGAATAAATGGACATTTAAATATAGATTTACTATTAACAAATATTTCAATTTAATATGTGCCATCTAGTAATAAAATATTGAATTATCAATAAACTGTAATAGTTCTACTACTCAATAACAGATGGCGCCACATAAATAAATAATAAATTACGAAAAAGATGTGTTTATTTAAAACGCAATTAAAATTATCAATAAAGAAAAATATAACGTCACTTAACAGAAAAATAATTATAACCTGCAAAATTTGGATATCTCTGCATCGGCCGGGAATCGAACCCGGGCCGCCCGCGTGGCAGGCGAGCATTCTACCACTGAACCACCGATGCTCACGAGTCAAAGGACGAATAAACTACATATTATATACAATTTCTTTGTGTTCATATTATTTGTTTAAATTGTATAATATAAACACAACAATGTTATGTTATTGAACTGCAAAGCTGCATTATATAGTTTTATCATTTACAAATTGTAAAGGCTACGTTGTGGCCTCATATATTTATTCTTAAAACCATTTAAATTTAATTACATTGCAATCAGTAAACGTAAACCCCTTATCTAGAAGAACTCAGCTGGCACCCAACCGTTAATACCGGTATACGTTTCATCTTATGTTACTTCTTTATAATATACCGTGCACACTAGGGTTAATTTTTTTTGCTTTTGCTTATTTCAGGTTTTTACTTAAAACTAGGAAACCATTAACTTTTAGTAAATAGCTTGTTTACAGAAATTAAAGAACTTAAAATTCTCTACAATCAATTCTATAATCACTATTTAGTACAAGTGCGAGTTTAAAATTGGCTTATTTACTTTTTTTTCCAAAACTACTTTTTTATTAAAAGGCTGTCAGTGAATTTTACCTAGTAAAAAGTATAATAATATAAAGCTCGGCCTAAACGACCAAAACGAGATTATCAATCGTTATGTCAACGCGGCAACACGTTTAATCATTATCCATTAAATAGTCTCGTTTTAGTGGTTTTTAGTGGTTTTTAATTACTTTGACAATAGCCGACGATCGCAATTGCCTACCACTCTTTAAATGGACAATGGATCTAGTTAACATGGTATCCTTTCAAAATAATCCAAATACTAATAAAAGCGCCTGAAATATTATTAACACATAATTTTACTAATTCTACAGATTTAATTTATTACATTTTTATAAGGCGTTAGCGTGTAGTTAGGGTACAATTCTCGTCAATGCACGTCACTTAAATAGGCTTTGAGTATACATTAATGGGTATACAGTATGTATGTATCCTAATGTATACTCAAAGCAAAGTATATAGGTAATTGCCGCCAAACTGTCAACTCTAAAATTACAATAAAAGCCCCAAATGAATGAATTCTTTTTTAAGTAAGTAAGTTTTAAAGTAACAAAAAGTAAACAAACTATTGCCGTGATGGCTGGCGGATTAGTGTTAAAATACAATTACTTGTGATGCGACATATTACGATCATAAAAAATATATACGAATCTCTTACGTATTGTGATTAATAATAATATTTAATATTAACGTGAAAATGTTTTTTTAGCACTATTAATTGGGCACGATATTTGTTATCTGTGAATTTACCGTTTTAATTTAATTTACTGTGACCTCAGACTGTGACTTTTTATCTGTGAATTTAAAGGAATTTCCCAAATTTTCCTGGTTAAGTTCTGAGATAAGTGCGCTTAAACAAACAAAAAACTTACTGGATAGTGTTTGTTTAAATTTCGCTATCAAATCACAATAAGTTTACTAAGTTAACTTTTAACAAAATTTTAATGTTTGTTGAATGTTTTAGTATTATAATGTCAATCAATCAATCAAATTGTCACGCCTTTTTCCCACAGGGATGGGCAGAGACAATGAAGCGCCACTTACTACGATCCTTACACAACTCCCTTGCTTCCTTCACATCCACAATTCTCCTCAACAGGCCCTGTGGTTTTGGGCACTAGGCAACCTAGCTTTCTTGAGGATGTCTCCGATTTGGTCGGAAAACACGCTCCAGTACCAAAAAACCAGTACGTTTAGAACTAATATTGGTCGTGGTAGTGTATTGTACGACGGGGTGTCTCATTATAACAAACTCCCAATACATGTTAGAGAAGATAGCAATTTAATAACATTTAAAAAATCCTTATTATTATAAAAGAGTGGTAGGCAGTGGTACCCAGTCTGCCGATCCGGGGTAGTACCACCACTTACAAGTATACAGACCGTGAAGTGATTTGGTCACGTTTCGGGATCAGCTTGTAAGTAGCCGGTTCCATCTAGGCCGGCATAGTGGATGTGATTGCTACTCACAGTTATTGAATTGTAGTAGCAGTGACATTCATTCATGGACCACACTTTGGCTTAACATCAAGCGGGGTGCTGTCATATGTCGAGTCACAATAATTTATTTTTTTATTAATATTTGTTATGAATAACTGAAAATTAATTTGTATTCTCCACATTCTCATTGGACGCCCTAACAGGGCCACTGGCATTGCAAATAACATATTGTAAACATTGTAAAATCCAAAACAAGCGAAAATGTTCATTTTGGTATTAATAAAGTTTCTTAACTCAAATGTAGTCGCAAATGACTACGCTGTTAAAAAAAACTTTAGCTTTGCTATATTAGTATAAACTAGCGCCTAACTGAGTAGTGGAGTAGTCTCTCTGTGACCACGATGGCTGCAAAGTTCTCCAAATGTCGGAATAATAATTTAAAAAATTAAATAAAAATAAAACCAAATATAAACGCCATAGTAAGCCGCATAGAATTTGATTATTTATTATTTTTAAAAGGTCATAATAAAGTTTCAATCTTTCATCAACGACACGCATGGCACATTGATTAATACACATATGGGCTCGATTCCCAGTCAGAGCTAAATTTATTTATAAACATTTATTTGAAATTTAAAATTTTCATGTTAAATTGGATATTAAGGCGACCGTGGTGAAGTAATAGTGGAATGGTTACGCAAACCGAGTGATCAAAATCACTTGCCTGTACCAATGTATCTTTAATATGTACTTTGGTTATCCTGTTTCTATAATACAAGCGCTTTAGCAGCTTAGTATAGAAATGTAAAAAATTAACAAAAAAATTACAAATATTTGGGTTGGATCTGGGTATTTTAGGTATCAGTTGGTAATAACCTGCCAACCCGAAGTTGTACCAACACATTCAAATATACCGTGTTAACCTTCGGGATAAAGTGCTTGTATCATAGAAACAGGACAACCAAAGTACATATATCAAAGATACATTGGCATCGGTGGGTGGTCTCGAACTCTCTTCGGTTTTTGTAACCATTGCACTGCCACTACACCACGGTCGCCTATTTACATTTTTATTATTATGTTACGTTCGATTATTTATATTATTTATTATACTTATTTATTTATAGCAAATATATTATTAAATTGACTAACATTTGGCATAATCTTTGATACATAAACCTTATTTATTTTGACTCGACATATTACAGCACCCCGCTTGATGTTAAGCTGGAGTGTGGTCCATGAACGGATGTCACTGCTACTACAATTCAATAACTGTAAGCAGCAATCACATCCGCTATGCCGGCCTAGTTGAAACCGGCAACTTACAAGCTGATCCCGAAACGCAACGATATCACTTCACGGTCTATATACCTTCTTAAAATTAATAAATAAAGAAGAACTTTTTGTGCCGACAACTGCTTCTTGACGCATCGCTTGAAGGATCCAAGGTTATAGGATGGAGAAAATGGGCTGATAAAGCATTCCATCTTGCCCTGTACCATGGGGTATGATAAGGTGATAAAAATGAGGCAAGATGTGGTCAGCTAATCATAATATGACCGCAGACCTCGTCTTTTCACTCCCGTAATACCCGCACAGGTCGGAGAAAGCATCCGCATTTTATCGACGGAATCGGCAGTCGAACTAAAAAGTTCGGTGCGCCTTTTCTTTGTAGATCAATCGACAAGTGGAATGCTTTGCCTGGCCATGTGTTCTCTCCATCCTATGACCTTGGATCCTTCAAGAGATGCGTGAAGAAGCACCTTTGGCCGGCATAGTGACGGCGGCGGAGGCAGCCGAGAACAAACTCGGTTTTCTCAGTCGTCGTCTCTCTTGGACCTCCTCTTGCTTATCATTAGGCGGGACGAGGTCAGATGTCGTATCACAATAAAAAAAAAGACCGGAGTGTGATCTATGAATAGTAGCGGCTCCTCAATTTTATCAGTGCTTGTATTATAGAAACTAAACGACCAAAGTACACATTTATATCAAAGATACATCGGTACCGGCAAGTAATTTTGAACCGGGGACTCTTATTTGCGTAACCATTTCGCTACCACTACACCACGGACGCCCTAAACTAATTCAGAACTAATCAATAGCTATAAATAAAATAATGGACGGTCAACTCATTAAAACAAATATGTAATTTATTGTTGACTAATTACTTATTCAGTTACATATTTTTACTTTTATCATTATCGGCTCTGTCACGCCTTTCTGGCTAGAAAGTGAAGTAGATCACAACTAACCGATTAAAGTTGGACGCTTCAATGAACATAAATACTAACATTAAACTAACATTCAAATTAGGTGGTTTATCCTTCTTTTTCAATCTAACTATACAAACTTTACAAACTGACTCGAAGACTTGAATTCAACTAGTTTGCCGGTAACAGTTGAGAGGAGTGGTTGTGCTGCTCGTCGAACGTTCCCGCGAAAATAACTTCGATTAAACTATATTATAATATATTTATTTAATAAAATGACATAAAAAATATTTATAAGTGACATCTTAAAGAATAAATATATTTATAAATCTTATAATTAATTAGAGATTTTATTATTTTGTCAGCGTGCTAAAATTTACATAAACAAAGAAAGTTACCATAAATTATGTAAGTATAATATTGTTGTTTTTATTATAATTAAGATTGAAAATTAATAGTTTAAATATATTTTCTCTTGTAACATGATATATGACAGCACCCCGCTTGATGTTAAGCTGGAGTGCGCTCCATAAACTTAGGCGGCTGCTACAGATAAATAATTGCAAGTAGCAGGCACCTCCATTATGCCGGCCTCGCAGCTGAACCAGCGTAGAAAAACACTGTAATTTTTAAATTCTTTTGTGAATTTTACAGCTCACAATCATTAATTATTATTTGAAATATTTTTTATGTATTATAGAAAATAGAGAATAAAATGTCAGTTAAATTAAACATTCGATTTATTAATAAATCGGTATTATTTCGTCCAACTTCAATATTTTTCTCTATTGGAAGCTAAATAAAAGTTATCTTAATTTTATCGTGGTATTGGACCCGTGCTGAGCTGGCCTTTTATGTGCCCTTGAAAATTCCTGGCTCGAAAATAAAAAGATCAATTGCTATAAAATGAAAATATACGTATCATCTAAAATATTGAATTCGAAGATCTCAGCCGATATAAATAAGCGAGCGATTTAAAAAAACAAATTCTTAAAAATAGCTCTAAATATCTAGATTACATTCCCTATATGCTAGGTACTACCAATTATGCAAGTTCCAAAATTTGGCCCTGTTATGTCTGCCCACTCTAGGGTCTGAAGACTCTGAAGCTTGCGCCTGGGCACCTCTTTATTTACAGCATTGCATCGGTCATTTTTTGTTGTCTAAAATAAATATCATAAGTTTTTATTATATAGACACAAGATCGTAGTTTAACTTGACTGATGGTAAACAAGGGGAAGTCCAAAGGCACAGACGGTTGTCTGAGTCGCTGTCCCTATGCCGGCCAAATGTGATTCGTCGCTTCGCTTGATAAATCTAAGGTTATAGGAAGAGAAGAAACCACACGCTGAACACTTTAGTTCGACTGCCAAAAGAATCCGGATTTTTCTCCCCAATCCCCATCAGTATGAGAGCAAAAGAGAGTTGAAGAGATCCTCAGAATCTCCGTAGTATATCTCTCCGCCGCATAGAGCCGCCATGTCTCTGTGAAGTTACAGGGACTCCAGGTTCTCGTGACTTCAGGATTAATTTAATATCTACAAACGGGTACTTCTAAGTTTATTATTAGGTATATGAATAGAATGAGTAGAAGTAGATTGACGAAAGGAATTTAAAAATCTGATGTGGATGAACCATTGAACAAGGCAGGCACAAGAGGGGGTTTTCCGACCAAATCGGATTTATCCTTAAGAAAGCTTGTATGAAGAGAATTGTAGATGTGAGGGAAGCGTGGGAGTTATGTCAGGATCGTCGCGAGTAGCGCTCCATTGTCTGCCTATCCTTGTGGGGAAAAGGCGTGACATTTTGATTTTTTTATTTTGTATAATTTATCTGTTAATTACTGTCAAGTTTCTAAAGTTATTAAAACCTTAGGTTTTAATAACTTTTACCTTTCTGAATGTAATTACCTAATATTCATATTTTTCTCCAGAAATTAAAAACAATTAATTCAGAAAAGTTATTTCATGCATATGTATGAAGTCAAATTCATTTTGAATTATAAGCAGTAACTCAAATCCTCTGAAACAAGGACTCGCCTAACGAACGAACAGTTTAGACAAATTATACCAGCGGCACCTTACGATGGGCGTTTCGACGTTTGATTCGCTCATAAAGTTTCGTATTAATTAATAATTTCGTTTGAACGAACAATTGTTGTTCTTTATAGTGACAATAAATACAAGCGATTTGTTCCTTCGAACTTATGAATTAATCAAAGAATTTGAAAAGAATAGAATATGTGCTAAAATAATAACTAATTCATTGTTATTTGTCTCATTTATATTATGTTTATACCACGTGTGACTGAAAGAGACAACTACTTGTTCTTCAATTCTTTTATTTCAAAGGTTAGCACTATTTTTTTTTGCAAATACAACCACTTGTAATTGTCGTTGACTTTTAATACTGCTTAATTAAAAGTCACGTGGTAGTAAGTGTAGCGTCATAATTGTTCCGTCATCTTTTTTTGAAGTATTATAATGTCATTTGTTATTGTGTCAAATTAGGTTGTCAAATGATCACCAAAACTAGTGACAACCTTCTAAATTACGAATTTAAAAATGTATATTTATCCCCTTATGACTTCTTTTTAATGCCGTAAGTGAAAAAAGTATAAACGGTTTGTATTTTGTAGCTATTTTAGGGCTCCTTCTGTGTCTTAAGTCCAAATTCTTTGGAATTAATTCATACGGAACTTCATGAGCGGGTCAAACGTCAAAACCGCCATTATAGCTTGCCGCTGGTATAGAGGTACCTTCCACACAATGCAGAAAAAAGAGAATGCCATAATTTGAATGACAAATGCCATTTGAATGTCTTGAACGAAAAAAAAATAACATTGTAATGTGAAACAATGATAGATAAATGTACACATAGACGTGAACACGTGCAAAATGTGGAATGAGTAAAAAATAACAATTTAACCACATGTTATCACAGAAAACTGTAAACATAACATACATTATTTCCATAATAAAAACAATGCCATAACAAAACAAGAAACGTAATAACATAAACACAATAAATGTAACAGTTTGGGATTTTTTCGTTATTGTGCCTCGTCATGCAACAGCACCTCTCCAACAGGCTATTTTTATTTATTTATTTAAATCCTTAATTTACCAAAATAAACTTAAAAATAGGTACATAGGCGAGTACATACACAATTATATTTTATGCCAAATTATTTAATATGAACTAGAAGCCATGAGCTCCTGTTTATCAAGAAACAAGTAGATGAAACAAGTTCGTTTAAAAACATTTACAGACGATGCGCAATCCATGAATAAAGGCGACTTCTACTAAAGTTTTTATTTTTAACTGTAACAGTGTTTGGCAGTATATTTGCCAAACACTGTTACAGCAACTATATTTTGTTCCGCACAGGCTTGTTTCCGCACTTCAGACTTTTGCCGCTTCTTTTTGCGTTCTTCAGCAGTTTACTCCAAGTTTACTTCAGTTTACTCCATTTTGTCGACCGAATCGGCAGTTGAACTAAAAAGTTCGGTGCGTCTTTTCTTTGTAGAACAATCGTCAAGTGGAATGCTTTGCCAGCCCACGTGTTTTCTCCCTATAACCTTGGATCCTTCAAGCGATGCGTGAAGAAGCACCTTTGGCCGGCATAGAGACGGCGACTGAGGCAGCCGCGAACTAACTCGGATGTTTCAGTCGTCGTCACTCTTGGATCTCCTCTTGCTTATCTCCTCAGGCGGGACGAGGTCAAATGTCGTGTCACAATAAAAAAAATAAGCCACCTGATATCTTCCAACATCGCCAGGAGACTCTTCTTCTCTTCGGAAACGTCCTCACGTTGCCAGGGAACTTGTTTCTCGCTTCAGTCACCCTTTTGCAACTTCTTCCTCCTCATTCAGCAGCCCTACAAAAAGGGCTATGATATTTCCATTTACTTACGCCCAATATACCAATCCATACATATCTTCTATTTAGTATTTAGTCACACAACTATGCTATTTAGGTTATGTTAGTCCGACTTTCCGATAATGTCGCAGCGATATCTGTCGATAGCAATCGATATATGCGCTGGCGCGAAATTGTCTAGACATACCGGATTCGCAGTCAACCGCAACCGTGCTATATAATACAGTCGACCATACTATGAACACATCCTAACAAAAACTGCGATGCGACACATTTGCGACATTCTCGGAACTGTGTACCCTAACAACACAGTTAAATAATTTTGCGGCCTAAATCTTTTAATTTATATATTAAAACCGCAATTTTAAGTACTAATTGCATTAATAACAAAAATAATTATGTCATCATATTTGGCACATAGCATTGACCCAAGAAAAACAAACTTTAATGCTCCAGTGTTAAAGTTTGTTTTTAATTATTATTCGCTTATCAATTATTATCATAAATAAACAATGGAATAATATCGCAACTATTAGATAGGTCAATTTGATTATGTATCCAATTAACAAGAAAATAAATAAAAGAGGTCTTAGGGGTCACTTTCGAGTTTATTTTTTCGTGTTTTATTTTATTAAAGACGACCCGTGTGGATTATTAGTTAACACACCATCCGAAGCTCGACACTCGGTTGCAGCAAAGATTGGTTTCACAGCATTTGATATTACAAATATTTATTATTAAAAAATGAGGCAGATATTTGCTTCGAGTCTGCTGGCCGACCGCGTAACTCAATGACAATGAGAATGAGCTTCGTTTTGACAGTAGAAATCCAGTAATGAGATTCAAAATTAAAATTGCGACCGCGCAACACACTAAGATTCGATGTTTTCATAAATAGTTCAAGCTTATTGAAACTCATTGTCCGAATGAATAAAAGTTGTTTATGACAGTAACAGCGACTGCGTAACTTTTGACAAATAGGAATGAATTTCATTTGTCAATGGACAATGGGACAAATGGGAATTCCTATTGAAGTTGCGCGGTTGTTAGTGGCCTGTTGTTAGTGGCTAGACCACAAAAATATATGGACTTTAATATATTTCTATAGACGGAATTTTAAGGTGTTTATTGTAAATATAGGAAAGCGTAAAAAAAAGTTATTTTTGTCTACCAATTAATTGTCTGATAATTAAAAAAATATTTTTTTTTGTAACAGAAACTACCTTAATACGCCTAATCATGAATAATCTAGATGCTCCAATTTAACGGTAAAGTTAAATGTCCAAAATAGGTAAAACTAGTTGGCGAATGTTCTAATTTTTTTTTAAACTTACTTGTATATTCTTACCATGGCCGTCTTAAGCATATTTGGCGCCCGGGTGCGAAAGTCAGCCTACGCCCCCCAGTTTTGTCAACATACGTGGGGTACACTGATAGTTTTTCGTATGCGCCCCCTAGGACTTTGCGCCCGGGTGCACCGCACCCCTTGAACCCCCGGGTAAAGACGGCCCTGATTCTTACACTAGTACTATTCCTTTTTAAATAAGTATTAAATACTAAGCAGATTGTTATGTGCACATGGGTCGGCTATGACTTGCAGTTATTTAACTGTAGTAGCAGTCGCCTACATTCATGGACCGTACATCAGCCTAACATCAGGCGTACTACTAGCATAATATATCGAGCTTCAATAAAAGTAGCAAATTAAAGCATAAACAAGCTTTAGAAAATAAAACGTAATTCAAATTTTATCTCATTAGGCAATATAATTGTATTTGATATGAATAAATACTCAGTTAATTTTTATATTAACTAGATACCTAAATTAAGACGACCATGGTGTAGTTCAATAACCACTTGCCAGTGTATCTTTGATATTATTTTGGTCGTCTTGTTGCTATGTATTCTGCACTATAGTATCTTAGTATAGAAATAGGTATTTTTTATTTATAGTATAGAAATAGATGTTTAAGTGGATGATGTTAATACAAAGCCAGATCACTTATAAATTCGTCGATCTTGAAAGATAATAATAAAAGTGCCTAATTTATATGAGTGGGTACTCAATAAATTCAAAACCAAGTACTGAAGGCCTAGACCGTAGTCTAGTGGTAGATAAATGATCCCGTAAACTAAGAGTTGCCGGTTCAAAATCACTTGCCGATAACCATTTTATCTTTTGATATACTCGTATTTACTTCGGTCGCCTGTTTCTATGCTACAAGCATGTTTACTACAAGCTTAGTATAGAAATGTAAAATAAAAAGGTAAAAATAAAATATAACAGTACAATACCAAAATAAAACAGATAATAGCGACCTCGTTAAGGGCGGGAAGTGCGTCGATTTCTGCTGAGAACCTCAAGCTGCGCAAATACGCTAACCTCTGTACTGCGGGGTTAGGTTGGGCAAGTTAAAACAATTATCGTCTCTCGTCGACGATTCGCAAAATAATAAAAGTTAGGCTAAATCCACCAAAACGAGACTATTGATGTTAATGATCAAACGTGTCGTCGCACAGATGATATTCGTCACAACGATTAAAAGTCTCGTTTTATTAGATTTAGCCTAGCTTTTATTATTTTGACAATGGCCGACGAGAGACGATAATCGTTTTAACTTACCAACCTAACCCCGCAGCTGGGTTAGGTTACGAATATGCCAAGGAGTTGTATTAATTAGCCTTGCTATATATACAAAGGGAAATGTTGCCAGTCTCCTCGGGACTATCTCTGATGCGACGTCATTAGATGATATTTTTTATTTATAGTTATATATATAGTAGTTAGTAAAGTTTTAATTTTATCTGTTTCACACTAAATAAATTATTATAATAATAATTATTATTATTCGTCAAATATGCAAATACTTTGTAATGACACTGGATTAAGAAAGGTATATAATGTTACGTTGGTTTGGGCCAACAAAGAGACTTATAAATCAGAGATGAGTGGTATATTGTGCTTTGATCAATAGTCTTTTTGATCATAGTTATCGCCGCGGCCATAACTATGGGGTTTGTATGAAGAGAATTGTAGATGTGGACAAAACGACAGAATTATTATATACCAGGCAGAATCGTAGCGTGCCTTGGCGGGGCCCGGTATAAAAATTTGTTTGGGTGCCCTTAGGAAGGGTAGATTCTCACAAAAGAAAAAAAACGGTAGCCTACGCCCCTGATACCAGTATCATGAAAAGTGGCGTTTTGTCTCTGCCTATCCATATGGAAATTAAGTTAATACGCCGGGGGACGCGGTGTGGATTTATTTTATACATTTTATTACATTATATTAAACAGCAATACTATCTACTATAAATATAATTTTAAAATCCGCGGTCATATTGATCAGTGTGACCATCTGAGGTCAATACAGTTCGTGAAGTGATTTAGTCTCGTTTCGGGATCAGTTTGTAAGTTTCTGGTTTCAACTAGGCCGTCATAGTGGATGTGACTGCTACTTGTCGTTATTTAACCTCCATTCATGAACCGTACTCCAGCCTAACATTAGCGGGGTGCTGTCATATGTCGCGTCACAATAAAAAAGCATTAAAGTCACGTTAATAAAAAAGTTCGTGGACAAGTGTTTTTTTATTGCGACTCGACATATAACAGCGACCCGCTTGATATTAAGCCGGAGTGTGGTCCATGAATGGATGTCACTGCTACTACAATTCAATAACTGTGAGTAGCAATCACATCCACTATGCCGGCCTAGTTGGAACTTACAAGCTGCTTACAACTTACAAGCTGATCCCGTAACGCGACCAAAAACACTTCACGGTCTGTATACTTTTAAGTGGTGTTACTACCCCGGATCGGCAGACTGGGTACCACTGCCTACCACTCTGATAACCAGACCAGAAGCAAATATCCGCCTCTTTTATTAAAAAAAAAACAAATATTTGCGATATTTAATATAATTATTAAATATTACAAATAAAAGCTATGAAACAAATATTTGCTCCGACCGGGAATAGAACCCGCAACAAACTTTACGCGCAACAAACCAACCGCTGACCGTTCGTCCACGCCTGTCGTGTTGTCTATTAAGAGAGTTTGGGCCCTGTAATTGTTTAATATTCCATGTGTTTACGTTAATTCCATGGTGCAGTAACCGATGTGTAACGACCTCGAGTTTAGAGTAAAGTTACCGGATTATTAATTTTCCTACTTTTAATTATCCCATAAACACGGATATAACGCAATTAAAATTTAATAATGAACATACTTTAAATAATTAAAAATGTTATCTTGATTAAGTTAAAAGGCAGCTAAATATAATTTGTACACAAGTTAAATAGTACATGATTTTGTTAAGATAAGTTTTTTTTTAATAAAAAAAATGTTTAATATATTTAACAATGTTTTGAAAGTTTTTATTTAACTTTATCAGCTTATGTAGTCTTCCTGTTCTAAAAACCTTGAGTCCTCCAAGCGAAGCGTAAAAAAGAATCACTGATCGTCATAGTGACGGCGACTGAGGCATTCGTAAACTGTGTCGGGACTTTCAGTCGTCGGTGTTCTTGGACCTTCCCTAGCTTACCATCAAGAAAGTCAGAATAATAAAATATCGCTTATACAGGCGGTACAAGTTTACAAAGTGAGAAATTAAATCAATCAATCAAATTGTCACGACTTTTACCCACAGGAATAGGCAGAGACAATTGAGCGCCACTTGTCACGATCCTGACACAACTCCCTTGCCTCCCTCACATCCACAATTCTCTTCATACAAGCTCTACGATGATGGGCACTAGGCAACCCAGCTTTCTTGAGAATGTCTCCGATCTGGCCGGAAAAACAAACTAGGCCGGCATAAGGAGTGCGCCTGTTAATTGCAATTATTTAACTGTAGTAGCATCGCCTCCATTCAATTCAGCCTTACATTTGACTAGCATTCCAGCTGTCATTATGTCGAGCCACTATATCAAATATGAGAAACGGTTATCATTTTACGAAAATAATCTTCTATATCAATCAATCAATGAACTTACAAACAAACAAAAAAAAACTACAGCTACTATAGTAAGACTTTACGTAATATAGCTTTGAGCATTTTACTACTGCTTTTTTACAATGATTGCCCTTATTCTTGTTGTCAATTAAGATATCAATCCTATTTAAAATCTAAATCTAGCTTTTTTGCCCGGCATAGTGACAGCGTGTTACTATGCGATACGACCGCCGACTTGCCTCATCATAAGCAAGAGGAGGTACAAGAGTGACGACGTTTAAAAAACCGCATCAGTTCACAGCTGCCTCAGTCGCCGTCACTATGCCGGCCGAAAAGGACTTATGTCCTAAAAGTCCGATGGAAAAGGTCGAGAGGGAAAAACCGTAAACGAGTATGCTGATTATTTGAACTAAGTAATCCACAGCCTAAATATCAACTTAAATGAGGCGATCCACGCAACGAAAGACGAGCAGGAGAGTCACGATCTTTAACATTGATGGAACTAAGGCGACTGTGGTGTAGTGGCAGTGCAATGATTACGCAAACTGAAAGCACGGGTTCGAAACCACTTACCGGTACCAATGTATCTTTGTTATCTGTACTTTGGTTGTCCTCAGGGCCGTCTTAAGCATATTCGGCGCCCGGGTGCGAAAGTCAGTCTTTTTTTTTGTCAACAACAAAAAAAACGCTATATAATTTTTTTCTTACATTTATTTATTCCTCTAAAATTAAATTATACGTGGGGTACACTGATAGTTTTTCGTATGCGCCCCCTAGGACTTTGAGCCCGGGTGCACCGCACCCCTTAAACCCATGGGTAAAGACGGCCCTAGTTGTCCTGTTTCAATACTTTAGTGGCTTAGTATAGAAATGTATAAAAAAAACTACTGTAGAGAGAGTGTAGGTACTGTCTTTGATTGAAATTGTATTGAAATTGTTGTCAAGAATAAGGCGAGTACGAGTAAAACACAAGTTACGAGATTCCCCACGATATTACGTGACACAATGCAGCGTTGAAAAAACCAACATCGTGAACTGAATAATAATTATAGAGAGAATAAAAATCATTATTAACATATTGAAGTTGTAATCTTATTATTAGGACACGGTTATGCAAACAAGATCCGTTTGCAAATCAAGATAAAGAAAATCAATTGGTAGACACTTGCCCTGGGCCCGATTCTTTCTTTCTTCTTGTTTATGGCTTTAGTATTTAACTTGCCAGTGTCAAAGTAAAAATATATGGTTCAATGTTAAAACATTGTCAAGTAAAGATGAAGATGGACCACGCGAGTGATTCATCAAATGATGAAGATGATAGTGAGGTTGATGATGATCGTTTTAGTAAAATGGCGGAAAGCCTTTACTAAAACTTCGGAAGGAGTCTTGGAGGGAACACGAAGAAACACGTTTCACAGCTTTAAATTACTTGTTTATACTTGATCAACTTAAAAATGATTGCTGGATAACAATTCCACCATTATTACACATTAATATTTATTAAAAACACAAGCTTTTCAAATAATTCAAAATTGCGCGTCCTGTCACTTGCAGTTGCCCGCCAAAACTCCGGCCCGATTCTTTTGGTACATGACGGGGAAATGGCAGTCAAATTGCGCCGTGACCAATCAACGTTTTCCTATTGATTTGTTATTCGCTGATTGGTTACGAAGATGTCAAATATCTGTGTGACGCAAATTCACTGCCTTTTTCGACGCTGTAATGTATTAAGAGAATCGAGGCACAGTCTGCCGATCCAGGGTAGTACCACCACCACCAGCACAATTTCACATGGCGAGCCACGATATAAAAATAATAAATTGTCACCTTTTAGAACTTAATAGCAAGCGCCTTCAATATGAATAAAAACCTGTGAGAGGCTTAACGTGTCTCTGATACATATAATATTAGTCTCCTCCTGCGATGGCTGCCTTTTTCTAATTGTGACTCGACAACTGACGTCGACTTGCCTGATGTAATAAAGAGGTAGACGAAGAGTGCCGACGACTGTAAAAAAACGAGTCAGTTCACGGTTGCCTCAGTGGTGCGATGCGATAGTGAGCCGCATAAAATGTGTGTGCTTGCGCAAAATTTAAGAAAATACTATGTACCTAATATTTTTTTGTCGTGCCGTAATACAGTGTCTCATTAAGACTGTATCTGTAGACGGTCCCTGAACCGTCATTATTAATTAATCAAATACATAATTATTCAATCAGGGATAGACAGAGGCAAAGGAGCGCTACTTGCCACGATCCGAACACAACTCTCCCGCTTCCCTCACATCCACAATTCTCTTCATACGAGCTATACGGTTATTGGCATTAGGCAACCAAGCTTTTTTTTTCTTTTTTCTTATGTGACTGTCATTATTTACTCGTATATTCTATCTTTTAATTTCTACCTGTTTGTATCATAGAAACTGCGCGACCAAAGTACCGGCAAGTGATTTTTAAGCATAAAGTCTCCATTTGCGTGAACATTGCACTACCACTTGACCACGATCGCCTTAACATTGTATTTATATTGTAATGGCTAATAGTACTTAATTGTAGTGTAAAAAATAATAATGAAATATTATAACATGATCTAATATAATGGTGTATTGTATTTAATCTAAATTAGTAGGAATTGTGTGGCAATCTCGCCTTTATATTGTATATTATTTAATATCTACTTATGTATTCTTTGCACTTTGTTGAAATAATAACTCATTGACAATATTATTTTCCTTTTGTTTCGTGTGAAAATTACCTATTATCAATCAATCAAATTGTCACGCCTTTTTCCCACAGGGATAGGCAGAGACAATAAAGCGCAGCTTGCCATAGTTCTGACACAATTCCCTTGCTTTCTTCACATCCACAATTCTCTTCATGCAAGCTCTGTATGAAGTTTATTGTCACTGCTGACTTTCTGACTCTGTATGAGGTTCTTTATTTATTCGTTAGAAACTTATTTTTTTACATTAATATACTAAATTAGCTTGCAGACGTTTTTGCAAAGATTTTATATATTTTTTTATAAATATTTTGCCTTTTTGGCCTTCGATAATATGTCGCTTTAAACCTGAAGTACTTTCATCTGAATAAGATTTCGAGAGGGTATGTTAGTGACATATGTTTATATGTTTTATATGTTTCGTCGGTAAAAACAATTGCTCGGTTTTGTGCACGATATTCTGCAATTTTTATCAAATAGTTAATTCGTAAGTACCGAATTTCGTGCTTTTCATTAAAAGTTGCCTGTTATCTTCTGTTTGCTTTCAATTAAAACTTAAGGACATGACGTGGTTCCGTAAGGTGTGTTAATAATGAATTCAAATGCAAAAACGTCTCCAAACTTTATTTATTAATTTGACTGTACTAAGAGTGATTGTATCATAGAAACAGGATAACCAAAGATAAAATTTTTTTGGCTCTCGGTTTGTGTGACTATTTCACTACCATTAAACTACGGTCGCCACACCACGGTTAATTTAATGTAAACAAAAATTAAAATTTATTTCACTACAGTGTAAATAAAACATAAAAATCTGTTATTAGAAAGGAAGCTAGTAAAAAAATAATTAGAAGCCGTCCATTACATGTTTATTATAAATTATATTCGCCTTCAAAACTAGGCCACGAAAATATTTCCCTGCTAAGTACACGCTAAATCCACAATAAATTATACAAAAAACACTCTTATTACTATTAGGAATAAGGATCTACAAATTTTTATATTTTTAGATTCCGTATACTCGTGCCTACAACCAAAAAATTAAGGAAATAAGACTCACGTAAATGTGCGTGATTTAATGAACTTTACATAAAAGTGAGCTTTGGAAATAATTCGATGCAAACAGACTAAAAGTTACGAAAAACTAAAACGATAGTGTTCATGTACCTACTTACACCCCTTACACCCTTTTTACAGAATAATCAATCAATCAATCTAATTGTCACGCCTTTTTCCCACAGGGATAGGCAGAGACAATGGAGCGCCACTTACCACGATCCTTACACCCTTGCTTCCTTCGCATCCACAATTCTCTTCATACAACCTCTATGGTTATGGGCACTAGGCAACCTAGCTTTCTTGAGGATGTCTCCGATTTGGTCGAAAAACTGGGCCTGCCTTGTTTGCCTGCCTATTCCTGTGAGAAAAAGACGTGACAATTTGATTGATTGATAGTCCTGTTTCTATGATACAAGCACTTAGTATAGCTTAGAATAGAAATGTAAATAAATGAAAAAAAGTGGCACTGACTTGTTTAACAATCTATTGTTCTATACTTGCATAGGCTTTAAGTAATTAACGTTTCAGAGAAGGCTTTGTTGGGATTACTAGGTAAGTAGGTTATGTTTGAACCTAACCGATTAGGCTTAATACTCGTACGTGTTAAGACGTCGCTCGTTAATAATAGAATGACCCCATTTCATATTAAGGTTTTAAAAGATGACTAATATAGGCAGAACTTTTAGATAGTTTATTATTTGGGTGTTTTCCGAACAAATGGCGCTTATGAATGCTTATGAAAGCGGGATCGCCTAGTGCTTATAATGGTAGAGATTGTATGAAGAGAATTGTGGATGTGAAGAAAGTTCTCTTTACATGTGTCAGGATCGTGGCAAGTAGCGCTCTATTATTAATATTTTAATTTAATATGTTATTTATAAAATTAAAAGTATATTAACTATAATTAAACTATAATTACAAAATATGATTTAATAACATCACATCAGAGATTGTCCCAAGGAGACTGGCAACATTTCCTTTTTGTATAGCAAGGCAGAAATAATTGCCAGCCTTCCTGTCTCCAGAGGTCTCCGTCAGCCGCTTGGACAACTCTCTGGCCAGGCGCTTAGCTCAAAGTCCCCAAGGGACAATTTAATTTAATTTTAACTTCTACGAAACTCGAGTAAGTTTATCTAAATGGTGTAACGGTGACCTAAAAAAACAACACATGTTAACAAAGTGATGGTTCTATGTATTCTTTAGGACACACGAGTTAAAACTAATTAGGCATGTCGTTTGTTTGGCAATTAGCATAAAACAATATTGCTTTTCGTCTAGCCCAGCCATACTCAACCTTTTTTTATAGGGGCCACAAACACGTTTTAGTCATGGTGTCGAGGGCCGCAAGCAAAAATTATTTAGGTCCTGATTAAAACGTAAATTTAATCAGGTAAGTTAACGATGTAGTTACTTTATTAATGAAAAAAAAAACAGTTTTAACAAAGATGTCAATACGTTTTTATTAATGCGATTTTTGATACTGTGAACACTTTTTCAAAACTTTATCAAGATCTGGCTTGTCGATACTTTTCTTATAACATCATCCAGATGAAAATCTGTAAGTTTGTTTCTGTAAACGTTCTTTGTTTATTTTATTTTTGAAAAAGACGATTCGCATACATACCCAAAGTTTAAAATAAATTTGTAACTTCAGATGGGCCAATAACAAAGGTTGAGTATAGCTGGTCTAGCCTTACCTCATTGTCAACAAAAGACCCTGTTTACTATGGACGCATTTGGTCACGATATCACATAGCAGTTTTTTTTGTGACTAGACATCTTACCTCGACCTGCCTGATCGTAAGCATGATGGAAGACAAAGAGTGCCCACGACTGAAATAACCAAGTCAGTTCACGGCTCCTTTTTGCAAATCGACCTAACTTACGTTTTTACCTACGTCGTTTATAAACGTTTAAAAACAACGTCAAAAAATTCGTAAGTTCCTTACTGTACGACTTCCAGCGCCTGTAGACATTTTCAAGTGTGTGTATCAAGGGTTACAGAAAAAAAGTGAGACATAAAGAATGGGAGAAGAAGAAGGAGAGCTTAATCTATAAAGCCACCATCCATTTTTGGCTTATATGTACTACTTTTGTAATGTCCAATGATGAAAAAATATATAAATGGTACATAGTTTCGATACCTGTATTAATAAAAATAATAAAAAATTTGCTTTTATTAATTAGTTATTTGGATTTTGTATAATCTGTTAATCAACGCCATATTTCTTCTGCTTTGAACTGTCATAATTACACTTTGATTATTTTGCACATCTATACTATGCAAAATAAACGACAAATTCCAATTACATTGTTATCTTCGTACATCAAACTATTTTAAAATGTATATTAAACTGTTAATACAATTAAGCCCAAGTCCCCATACAAAATTAATGATGTCCTTTTGTTTATTTTAAAAGAATTGTGGATATTAAGGAAACGAGAGAGTTGCGTCAGGATCGTGGAAAGTAGCGCTCCGTTGTCTCTGCCTATCCATGTGGGAATTGAAGCGTTATAATTTGATTCATCAATGATAATATAACCTTAGTCTATATTTATCACTTCCGAAGAGATAAAATACTGCGTGATATGGATCAATAATATTCATAACAATAATATTGCATTTTCGTATTAATTAAAGATATAATGAGATTTTTATTATTGCTCGACGTATGACAACACTTGGCCTATTGTTAAGCTGGAGCGCGGTCCATGAATGGAGACGACTACTACAGGTAAACCACTGCAACCACTGTTAACAAACCGGCAAATTACAAGCTAATCTCGAAACGCGACTTAGTCACATTACAGTCTTTATTCTTGGAAGTGGTGACGCTACTTTTAATTGGACATAACTAAACAGACACAGACAGGCAGCCAGACAAAATTATTTATTTTAGAAATCAGATTGCACGATAAGAAAATAAAAATCAAGCATGATATACCTACAATTTGTACAAAATTATTTATTGCACAAAACAGAATACATAGAAAGACAATAAAAAAAATGATATACAATTAGTACAAAATTATTTATTGCACTAAACAGAATACATAGAAAGACAATAAAAAAAAAAGATAAACAATTAGTACAAAATTATTTATTGCACAAAACAGAATACAGAGAAAGACAATAAAAAAAATGATATACAATTAGTACAAAATTATTTATTGCACTAAACAGAATACATAGAAAGACAATAAAAAAATGATATACAATTAGTACAAAATTATTTATTGCACTAAACAGAATACATAGAAAGACAATAAAGAAAAAAGATATACAATTAGTACAAAATTATTTATTGCACAAAACAGAATACAGAGAAAGACAATAAAAAAAATGATATACAATTAGTACAAAATTATTTATTGCACTAAACAGAATACATAGAAAGACAATAAAAAAAATGATATACATTTAGTACAAAATTATTTATTGCACTAAACAGAATACATAGAAAGACAATAAAGAAAAAAGATATACAATTAGTACAAAATTATTTATTGCACAAAACAGAATACAGAGAAAGACAATAAAAAAAATGATATACAATTAGTACAAAATTATTTATTGCACTAAACAGAATACATAGAAAGACAATAAAAAAAATTATATACAATTAGTACAAAATTATTTATTGCACTAAACAGAATACATAGAAAGACAATAAAAATAATATATATAATTAGTACAAAATTATTTATTGCCATAAACAGAATACATAGAAAGACAATAAAAAAAATGATATACAATTGGTACAAAATTATTTATTGCACAAAACAGAATACATAGAAAGACAATAAAAAATGATATACAATTAGTACAAAATTATTTATTGCACTAAACAGAATACATAGAAAGACAATAAAAAAAAAAGATATACAATTAGTACAAAATTATTTATTGCACAAAACAGAATACAGAGAAAGACAATAAAAAAAATGATATACAATTAGTACAAAATTATTTATTGCACTAAACAGAATACATAGAAAGACAATAAAAAAAATGATATACAATTAGTACAAAATTATTTATTGCCATAAACAGAATACATAGAAAGACAATAAAAAAAAAATTGGTTGCCTGTAAAGTCGATATACGGGCGAAAGTTTTACGTGACAACGACTTTGAGTGGTAAAATAATTTTAATGTGAATATTCATTCGTATAGTAGGAAGAAGGATGAAATAATAGTAACAAATTAAAACATTTATTTATACAAAGAATTATATTTAAAACATTAATTTATACAAAGAATCTCGCACTGAATTTCATATTAACAAAATTTTATTTTTTTTGATTGAAAACTACCACAACATTGTGATTACTACAACATAACCTATTCACTTATGTCTTAGTCATTTATTTCATCATGTTATATTATCAGTCTGAAATTATTTACCTTTGCTGTTTGAATTGTTGCGATGGACGAAACTACCTTCACATTATCACTACACAATCGTTTTACAATTAACTGGCAACGTGTAAACTTGTATACAGGCGCCTAAGCGAAATAGAAGCGCAAGACATGAACCGGTGTGTATGCCTATCTCTCTCACTCTCTCTCTCTCGCTCTGTCTCTCTCGCTCTTAGGCGGGCTAACTGTGCTCGAGTGGAAGGGACGCGTGCCTTTCACTTTTTATGTCTGTCTCTCTCGCTCTTAGGCGGGCTAACCATGCCCGAGTGGAAGGGACGCGTGCCTCTCACTCGCTCTCATTGTGAGCGCATAACGTGAGCGGAGCGTAACGCAGTTTCTTGAAGTGTCACCCGGCAAACCAATTTATAAGACGTTGTCACGTCAAAATGATATACAATTGGTACAAAATTATTTATTGCACAAAACAGAATACATAGAAAGACAATAAAAAATGATATACAATTAGTACAAAATTATTTATTGCACTAAACAGAATACATAGAAAGACAATAAAAAATTGATATACAATTAGTACAAAATTATTTATTGCACTAAACAGAATACATAGAAAGACAATAAAAATAATATATATAATTAGTACAAAATTATTTATTGCACTAAACAGAATACATAGAAAGACAATAAAAAAAATGATATACAATTAGTACAAAATTATTTATTGCACTAAACAGAATACATAGAAAGACAATAAAAAAAATGATATACAAATAGTACAAAATTATTTATTGCATTGCACAAAACAGAATAATACATAGACAACGACAATAAAAATAATATATATTGTATAAAGATGTTTATTTTATATGAATACTACAAACCGATGTCTTATTTGTTAAAAAATATTAATACCTATCTATTACTTACCTATTTTTATATTTAAAAAACATTTATGCTTACAAAACAAATCAAATAATATTTATTAGATATTTATTTATAACTTTATTGTATTATAATTACAAAAGGCGAACTTAATGCCGATAGGCACTACCAGCCAAATTTTTAGATTAAATGTAAATTTTGAGTTGCCTGTTCCAACTAGACAGGCATAGTGGATACGACTACTACTTGCAAATAATAAACTGTAGTAACTCATAATTATGGCCAGCCTAACATTACATTCAGGCGAAGTGCTGTCGTGTCGAGCCTAAATAAAATTAATCTTAAGGTGCGATTCCGTTGGCGACTGCAGACTAGATTACTGGTTTGTATGAATCTGTATGAGATTGATTCCGTGCAAGGCAACACTGCAGCCTGTGTTGCCTTGCACCTCAGAGCGTTGACATGAATAAAACTGAGTATAATTATTTTTTTTATCTAAACGACAATAGTTTCTAAACTTTTCTCAATTGTTGATCAAATACATTCAATATTTAGTAGCAAGTCTTTGGTGTGGGATGCGACTTGTGTAGACACATTAGCCCCATCTCACATCCAAGCGACATCGTTAAGCGCGGGAAGTGCGGCGATTTCTGCTGAGAACCTCAAGTTGCGCAAATACGCTAACCTCGGTACTGGTTACGAATTTGCGCCGTTTGGGGTCGAGACGATGGGCCCTTGGGGACCATCAGCTAAGCGCCTGGCCAAGGAGTTGTCCAGGAGGCTGACGGAGAAGTCTGGAGACAGGAAGGCTGGCAATTATTTCTGCCAACGTATTAGCCTTGCTGTACAAAGGGGAAATGTTGCCAGTCTCCTTGGGACTATCTCTAATGCGACGTCATTAGATGATATTTTTTATTTATAGTTTAATTATAGTTAATTATTACTTATAAATAGAATATAATATATTCGTCAATTATTAATTAATTAATAGAGTTTAACCAGTCATATTTAGTATTAAATATCTACCTTCGTGTGATCTGCAGTTAAATATAGGATCAGCTGATTTTCTATTCGTTGTAGTATGCAATAGCATAAATAATCGTCGTTTAATAAAAGTAGCAAAAGATGAGTGTCTGACATCCTTTACCATGCAGTTTTATAACGACTGCACAACTGTCTAGTTGGCCGCGTATTCAGTCTGCAGTCACCATCGGAATCGCACCTTTATACTGGAAGTAGGTGTTCGAAATTTATAGAGGAATACCCTAACAAGTTTTTAATGTCACAGAAAGGTTAATATTATTGGTTTAATAGCAGGTTTTTCCACATTGGCTTTATTATTAAACGTCATTGCGGTGTGCTTTATTGATTTCAAAGTAAATATTATGTTGAGGCGAGGTTAATCCCAAAACACTTGTAAACTTATTATGTCAAATTAAAAAAGTTTTGTTTTGCCGCTAAAGAATACTAACACAATGTGAAAATTGCTCGATTTCACAAATTTCCAACGCAACCTACCTTTTTCAATTTTTTACATATTTTTATTTCAATATTAAGCTACAAAAAATGTTTGTATCATAGAAACAGAACGACTAAAGTACAAACATATATCAAAGATACTTCGGTACTGGCAATTGGTTTAAACATGAGCCCTCGGTTTGCGTAACCATTGCAATACCACTACACCACAGCCACCAGAATCTAACACCGAAACAATTTAGTTAATTTTAAATACTACGTCTTAACTCTGCTGAAGTCAAGGGGCCCATTTTTCCAGGAACTCTAATGCAATTTTACATTCAGCCCACGATGTTTTGAGAGCAACCATCTGCTGTTCATGAACTGCAGATCTTAGAGATAAAACCGACTAGTGATGCGAGACGCATTTGCTATGTACACTCGAAGACAATATTAAAATGATGAAACTATTTAAAGTACATCAATTATTATGGGCTTTTATGTACTACTTTTGTAATGTACAATGATGAAAATATATATAAATGGTAGTTTTGATACTTGTGTTGATAAAACTAATTACAATTTGGCTTTTGATTGCTGTGAAATTGAGTTATTTGAAAAATAAGATATCAATTTTGTATCGTCTGTCAATCACAAAGACACCTCATATTAACAGTTCTGCTTTGAACTGTCATAATTATAGTTTGATCATTTTGCACACCTAAACTATGCAAAATAAAGGATATATTCTAATTGCATTGTAATCTTCGTAAATAAAACTATTTTAAAATGTATATGCGACTATTAATACAACTAAGCCCAAGTAGCTATACAAAATATATGATGTCCTTTTAAAAATAAAATATTATCCGACCGCTGACTAGCGGTAGTGATGAATGATCACAGACATAGAATACTAAATCTATGGTGATGATGATGATCACGCTAACGAATAGCACCTCTTTCATAAATCTTATTTATTTACATTTTAATATTGATTGACTTGGTTTGAACCAATCTGGTTTGGTTGAATGCTTATCTAGTTGAAACTGGGCGATAAAGTGTAATGTGTGGTATTGAACCTGAGACGCAGGGTTGTGATACCAATTTATTACCACTACAGCAGCTCTAATACAGCTTATATCATAATGATACGAAAGAGCGATGTAAAGAAGAGGGGTGAAACATGTCAATGAGAATCAGGATCATCAACACTGTTGAAGAGAGAGACCTTCAATATCAATCAATCAAATTGTCACTCCTTTTTCCCAGAGGGATAGGCAGAGACAAGCCTATTCCTCTGGGCGCCGCTTGCCACGACCCTGGCACGACTTCCTCGTTTACCTCACAAGAATTCTCTTTATACAAGCTCTACGGTTATGGGTACTAGGCAACCCAGCTTTCTTGAGGATGTCTCCGAATATATAATATATTTTTTTATTTTGTCATATTACTACTATAGTTATGTATATAAAACCTTTTTCAATCAAATCTATTTGTTTAGACAGGACATAAATATTTTATGCAAATAAAAAACAATTTCATTAGCTAACAGTTGTGAATTTTATATTGTAAGAAATTCAAGTAATAAAATCTTTTATACTAATACATTCCCATTGATATTATTTGCTTAATCATTGTATTCAGCAATTTTTAAATTCATTACACAAGGTACAATAGAGTCACTCATTCGTAAAAACCCTTTTAAATCGTCCTTGGTGTTTTATACTAAATCGATAAGTTCAAAGCCATGCAAAACGTTCTGTTCATTCCTATCGATATCTGTTTATTTTTTTAAAATAACATAATATGAGCTTTGATAATGTGTTTATCTATAAATCACTCTATCAAATCTATCAATCTATCAAATCAAGTTGAACGCAGCGTTTGTTAGCAGTTAAAAACTTCCAATGACGAATTTTTTATTAATATTTTTTAATTTACATTTCTATTCTAAGCTACTAAAGTGCTTAAACAGGAAACTATCATAGAAACAGGACAATATATCAAAGATACATTGGTACCGGTAGGTGGTCTCGAACTCGTGCTTTCCGATTTGTTTAACCATTGCACTGCCACTAAACCACGGTCACCATTTTACAAGTATACTGCTTTTTTGACTTATTTTTTAGCCGGCATAGTGACGGCGATTAAGCCAACCGTGAACTGACACGATTTTTCCAGCCATCAGCACTCTTGGACCTCCTCTTGCTTTCTTGCTTACCATCAGGTAAGTCAAGGTCAGATGTCGAGTCACAAAAAATAATATTAAAAAACGATATAAAGTTCCTGCAATATTAATTTAGTTAAACGTAACTATAAAAACAATTTATTGAGGTTTACATTTATTGTATGTTCTGTTATTATTTTTTTTATTTCGACATTAGAGTGTCTATTGCCTGCTGGTAGTTTTTAGTTCCAAGGCCGCCATAATGTATGCGAATGCTACTTGCATTATTAACTTTTTTTTATTGTGACAATAAAGAGGAGGCCCAAGAAAGACGACGACTGAAAAAAACGACTTTTCCGGCCAAAAAGTAGCAGCTGCATCTATTCATGGACCACACTATCATGAGACCATTAACATCAGGCCAAAATGTGAAGTACAATAAAAACAAGAATATTGGAAATAAGAATATTTTATTAAGAATTAAACTGTACTCTATGAAACTGCTAACTGTACACAGAGTTACATCAAAAGATGTTTGATAATGCATTCTCGAGGGCACAATGCGTCTATTCATCTAGTAAGGGCTGAGAATTTTAATAGGATTCTGCACAGATTGTGTGAATAACTGAATACACACACTTTGATATGAAGGGGCCGGTTATTCAATGCTTACTTAGGTATGCTTTTATTATAAGTGAACATTTTTATGATTTAATAGTGCTTTTTAAAACAAAAACAATTCACGGCGATGTAGTAAGCTGACTAAAACAATAACAACACTGGATACACTGAAATAATATATTTTCAGATTTATGTATATTTTTTTATTGTGACTACATCTGACCTCGACTTACTTGAAGGTTAAGCAAGGGGAGGTCCAAGAGTCCAAACTCTTGACAGTAAGAGCCGACTTAGTATACAATTTTCTCCGAAGCTATTTCACGCCCTGCCTTTTTAATTTTTTGTCTCATTTTTATAGATGTGGTTTGAAAAAGGATATAGTGACAAGGATTGACAAAGGAATGCTTCAGTGGTTTAGGCACATAGAAAGGCTTAGTGAAAGAAGATTGACGAAAAGAATATATAAATCTCACGTGAATGGATACGTTAAACAAGGCAGGCCCAGAAGGGTGTTGTTCAAGACATCCTCAAAAAGCTAGATTGCCTAGTGCCCTTAACCATAGAGCTTGTATAAAAAGAATTGTGATTGTGAAGGAAGCAAGAGAGTTGTGTCAGGATCGTGGCAAGTGGCGCTCCATTGTCTCTGCCTATCCCTGTAACTATTTGATTGATTAATATCATGTTTTTGACAATGGTTGTCTGGTAGAGAATACTAACTAACATTAAGGCCGCCTGCGTGCACCATAGTACGGCAAGTTTTAGATAAATAACAAAATAAATATTTTAGCTCGACATGTGACAGCACCCCGCGCCTTAAGCAGGGTGTCTTAAGTCCATCTAAGGAGGTATCTAAATCTTGAGGTACGCTATAATCTAGATAATCTACCCAATCATTAAATAACTATTAAACTCTTAGCAAAAATTGAAGTGACTGCCCTGCCTGCATTGTATCTCAAACCGGTAAAAGGATTTTTGATCTCATATTGTGGAACATTGTGTACGGAATGTAAGTTAGAATGCTTTGAATTGTGATTTAAGATGTTATTCCGATTGCGCCCGCACTACTGGTTTGTATGAGATTGGTTCTGTGCGAGTCTGCGGCCACGGCATACAGATTCATACAAACCAATAGTGCGGTCAGCAGTCTGCAGTCGACATCAGAATCATACAGTGCGGCGCGTTTAGTATCATTGAAGTATAAAATTTTGCAAGAACGTAAATTATAGGCAGTCAGATTGGTGGTCAATTGTCCAGACTATCCATCCGGGTATTGGTCACTCGGGATCTGCTTTAAGGTTGCTGGTTCTAAATAGGCCGGCATAGTAGATGCTACTGCTGCTTAAATTATAAATAATTAAAACTGAGATAAAGGTGCAGCATAAATAACGGGGATATATCGTTTAAGCTAAGCGTATACAAGCACCTCTGGCCGGCATAGTGACTACCGAGGCGCTCATAAACTGAATCTTGTTCTTCAATCGGCACGGTTTGACCTCACGTTTTAAAACTAATCAGGCAAATCGAGGTTAAAAAAATTCAATAAAAATGTTTCAAATACGATAATATAGGTATTTCAATCAATTAATAAAATTGCCACGCCTTTTCCCACAGGGAGACAATAGAGCGCCACTTACCACGATCCTGACATAACTCCCTTGCCTCCCTCACATACACATACATAAGAAAGTATCCATTCCATTCCATGTGTTGGGCATCGAAGCATTCCTTTGCCAATCCTTGTCACTACATCTTTTTTATTATTATTTATGTTATAGGTATTTCATGTTAGTAATTTCCAAAATTAACATTCTATCAAATTATATGATTAAATCTTTATTGACCGAAGATTATAATAGCTATAGATAACTGTTTAAAACCATTTAATAATACTGCAGGTATAAGGATTACATCATTTTTCAAGTCGGTGACCTGTTGATGGCAGTTTTTTACTTTTTTTTTCTATTCTTCTTAATATTAATTAACTTATCTATAGATACAGACCACAAACCGATAGACAAGTTTGACTAGTTTATATTCAATCTACGTTACTAATACAATCAATGTACGAGTATTATGTCTGTGAGTGAAGGTCTTCTCGAAAGGATGCAAGAGAATACGTCGTCTATTATTATGTGGTCTGTGGTTAAAGAAATAAGCTAAACATTTTATGTGTTTTTTGGCTTAAGGTAAGTGACCTAAACCGCAAAGGTTGCCGACAATTTGAACCGGAATGACCTGTGTGAAAAAGTTATTAATTTGAGGATACATATCAATCGATAAACAACGTGAGTGGATTATAACGTTTAGCGATTATAGCTAGGATCAATAGTGCGTTAATTTTATTAAAAGTATATTTCGATTGCATTCTATCAATCTTAGAGCTTGTATAAAATAATGGAGATGTGAGGGAAGCGAGGGAGTTGTGTCAGGATCGTAGCAAGTGGTGCTTCTTTGTCTGCTTATCCACGTGGGAAAAAGGAATCGATTTTTTAATTTGGTATATAAATTACTGATATGAGTTGTAGAATTTCACATAAAACTATCAAATTTTTATTAATAAAATTTGTCTTTAAGTAGTGGAAAATTCGCTTTATTGTACAAGTAAACAAAAAAATTTAAAACAATGTTTTTTGTTGTTGTGTTTGGACAGCACCCTGCCTGCTGTTATGCAGCATTAATAAAGTTTTCTCAGATTGTCGGTGTTCTTGGACCTCCCTTTGCTTGCCATGCAAGTCAAGGTTACATACCGCATTACATATCGCTTCTAAGTTACCGGTTCCATCTTGGCCGGCATAGTGGATGTGATTGCTACTCACAGTTATTGAATTGTAGTAGCAGTGACATTCATTCATGGACCACACTTCGGATTAACATCAAGTGGGGTGCTGTCATATGTCGAGTCACAATAAAAATAAAAATAAAACATTAAAAAACTCTAAGGATAGTGTTTTTTTGTAAATAAATAAGGTTAATAAGGATAATAAGGATATTGTGGATTAATAAATAAATGAGGTTTCAGATAATTAAGTTATAGGTATTATTACAAGGCAATTTTTTTGTAAGAAATGTTTTAAACTAACTTGTTGACCAGGCAATAGGGTTGTTTTGACACGAACAGGTTTATTTGATTTAAATTATGAAACAAATCTTTGCCCCGACCGTGAATCAAACCCGGAACTTTACGTATAACGAACTGGTGTTTTAACCAATGCGCCACGCCTGTCGGTAAATAATATCAATCAAATTGTTACGCCTTTTTCCTATAGGCAGAGACAATGGAGCGCCACTTGCCACAATCCTGACACAACTCCCTCGCTTCCTTCACATTTACAATTCTCTTCATACAAGCTCTATGGTTATGGGCACTAGGAAACCTAGTTTTCTTGAGGATGTCTCCGATTTGGTCGGCAAACACCCCGGCCCGCCTTGTTTAAAGTATCCATTCACATGAGATTTATAAATTCCTTTCGTCAATCTACTTTCACACATCCTTTTAATGTGCCCAAACCATCGAACCATTCTTTTGTCAATCCGTGTCACTACATCCTCGTTCAAACCACATCTACCGCGCACTGTGCTATTCCTTATTCTATCAGCTATCGTCACTCCACATACACTCCTTAACGACCGCATTTCTACAGCGTTAATTCTACTCTCATGCTTCTTCTGCTACACCCAACATTAACTTCTATACATTAATGTAGGAACATGCACCGCATTAAATTAAAATATAGTAATTTATTAGAAAAAAGTAACAAATAAAACTTAAATTAAATAGATTCCACAAATTATTGCTTAAATTTAATACTTTATTAAAATTTATTGATTAATTAACAGTTGTCGACAATTTGCGGATATGTAGGTAATTATATTTTAATTAATGTAGGTATTATTGTTCATTTTGAGCACGTAAATGTATTGTTATTCGGTAATTATTTGTAATTGCTACATTGATTAATATTATTTATAATTATTATAATAATTATAATTGTTGTTATAATTATTAATTAATTAATTTTTTGTTGTATTGCGCGAAGTCCTCGGTCGTCACAAGGCGCATCGTTTCTTTACCTAACATTCGACAAGTGGAATGCATTACCAGCCCATTTGTTCTCCCTATCATATTACCCCGAATTCTCCAAGCGAAACGTAAAAAAACTCTAAAGGCAACCGTAAACCGAGACGACTTTTCAGGCGTCGGCCTAGTCCCGGCAACTTACAAGCTGATACTAAAACGCGACTAAGTTGCTTCTCGGTCTGTTGACTTGTAAATGGTGACCCTACCTCGGATAGAGTGGGCACCAGCTGCCTACTACTATACATTTCTGGGAGACTAATGTTGATGTTATTTTTATTTATTTATTTACATTTCTATACTAAGCTACTAAAGTGCTTGTATCATAGAAACAGTACAACCAAAGTCCATATATCAAAGATACATTGGTACTGGCAAGTTGTTTCGAACCCGTGCTCTCGGTTTGAGTAACCATTGCACTCCACTACACCACGGTCGCACCTCGGCTTGCCAATTTCTGGTAGACTAATGTTGTTGTTATGTTAGGAATGTTAGGAAGCGGATGTTTAACTGTGGGACAAATAGCAGCTCCAGGTTGTTAGGAAAGGAATTGATAATATTTTGATTAGATACATTGTTCGTGTGCGCGAACTAGAAAGCTTATATCAATGCTATTGTTGCAGTTGCGCAATTTTGCGATGCTCTTTTTATCCTCTGTTTGCTAATTACCTGCCATGTAGTTACTGTTAAATGCTGACCTAAATAAACTTGTATATTTTATAATAAATCAGTAACAATTTAAATTAAACTTTAGAAATATAACAAAGTATGTTTGCGGCCTATTTAGATTAATTCATGACGACGTTTTAAAAGTCTCTGGGACTACAGCTGGCATAGTGTGTGCAACCTCGACCGCGACCTCGACCTCGACTCGCCTGATGATAAGCAAGAGGAGGTCCAAGAGTGACAACGACTGAGAAAACCGAGTTTGTACACGGCTGCATCAGTAGCCGTCACTATGCCGGCCAAACTGTGGTAACAGTCGTCTCCATTTAGACTACACTTCAGCAATAAAAATAAAGGAAAAGCTTTGTAAAATAATCGAATAAACGCGACAATAACCAAAAAAATATTTAGTCACAATGTTTTCGCAATAACTGAGATTTAATCGTTTAATATATTATAAGTCGGTCGTGGTTTAGTGGTGGTAAAATAGTCACATAAACTAAAAGTCCCCGGTTCAAAACCATCTTTAATCTATGTACTTTGGTTCTTCTGTTTGTATGATACACGCACTTTTACTTAGTATAGAAATGTAAAAAAATAAGTAGAACAATGATTGTGAAGGAAGATCGTAAGGAAAAAAATATTTAATCTATTTAGACCACCAAACACGGTCACCGCCGTATATCTCTAATCAGAAACCTCTACTACATAACACTACCTACCTATCAGTAGCAATACGGTTCGCCATAAAATAAATCGATTTGTGCACTAAAAATAAAAATATACATTCTGATAAATACAAGTTTATGTATTAAATAAATCGCTCGTAAATAGAAATAGACCCGACGCAGTATTTGCGTATATGCTTATCAGGTAAATTATGCTTCAATCTTATCGACCAAAACACTTTGAAAATTAAAAATAAATAGTTAGTATTCGCGCGCGTTCATTCGATTGGAGACTTCAATCACTTTACGTTTAATGCAATAAATGTCTTAGAAAGTGTCAAATATACTAGAAAAATATATTCGCAATAATAATTGTCTATGCAGCGTGTGTTTACTGGTTCGGATAATATGTTAGCCGACAAGCCGCTCTTGAAGTATGACAATAAAAAGCTAAAAGCGCAACTCGACAAATGTACTGTTGTTATTATCAACAAGAAATTCTCAAAGGTACTCGTACGATCCAATTTCTAACGATTGCATAAACCTATATAACATAGAAACTATTATTTCGCAACTGTGATTGTTGGCTTGACCCGAAGCTATAGAAATGTATACAAAACATTCGTTTCTAAGTATTAAATTACTATTTACAATACGGAAATACGTTTTGATTGTTGCAGATAATGAGTAGTCTATCGCTATTTCTACTGATTTCACTTGGCCTGACGATATGTCATGCGCTACTACCAGGCACTTCCTCGGCCAATGACATTAGTGGGCTGCGGAAGAAATCACCACCAAATCTAGCCGGAACATTGTACCCTCAAGCGACAGAAACAAGAGACTTGAGAAATCTAGATGGTATTTGGAACTTTAGAAAATCACCAACTGATCCCGAATATGGATATAGGAATGGTTGGTACGAACAGGATCTTGACAAGGTGAGAATTTTATATTAAGTTATTATATATTTATTAAAAGCATTTATAATCGATTCTTAAGTTATAAATTTATGTAAAAAAATGTGTTATAATGTGAAAGAAATGCATTTATGTCCGGTTCTATAAGTGCTCAAACAATACTAATAATAACGTATTCTAATCAAAGAATTCTAATAAATATTGCATGAAATACTAATTTAACTTATAATACATGGGTATTTATTCCAATAACATTAGATTTATTTCCATATAGTTTTTTAAACTAAGTAATCCTAAAGGTCCGCGCGATGTGTTGGCTCCTGCTTGGACAATCCTACGCAGACCATTGCGACATCATTTTCCCCGTCTTGTACATATTTCACTTCCTTACTGGATGCTGGCTTCAGATCCTCAACCACGCCGGATGGATTATCACGCCGAGACCTTCAAATCCTTTCAACAAGTATACCAAGCATCCAGGCTTTGCTGAGAAATGGTTCGAAAATGACTTGCATAAGGTTTGAAACCTAATGTTTTGAGAATGCGTTACTTTTGGTTTCGTATGCACTAGTTTGTTTATTTTGTATGTTAGTTAAATACGTTTTATTTTGTCTATATTGTAGTATTTGCCTATATTTGTAAAGTTTGTAGCATCACCTTTAGAGTTTAAACTTTAATAACTTGTTTATAATATTTTTTTTATTATAGTTTTGTTTAAACGCGTAGGCTTTTATAGTTTTAAGACGGTTCTTGACGTCTTTAACAATATTATATTAACCTTACGCGTAAAATTAGTAATATGCAATTTTCAAATTTAAGATCTTAGCAATAGAGTTAGGAATTCAATTATCACATTTCACAAAGTAAGATTGCTTTATCGCTTTAACCATCCCATACAAACATAATAATAATACATTTTATTTTTATATTTTTAAAGCTTGCCACTTTATAAATGTATATTTATTTCTTATTTGCATATCGTTATCTGCATGATATATTATTTCAATTCACAAACGAAAACGGATATTTACCAACAACGGAACGCTGCATTTTTTAAATGTTTTTTTTTGCTTTTACTCGTATGTATTGTTCAAAGATATGTAGTTTCATATTACTTACAATAATAATTCACGCAAACAGTAAAAGAAAAATCATATTTTCGTACTTTTATGGCATGTTTATTTTGTTAAGTTTTTAACAATAAGAGTACGTTTTGATCTTTTTTATATACTTATAATATTTTAACGAAATGTTCTGAAATCCTTCTTATCTATTTTTATGTATGTATTCATCTACTAACTTTGGTATAAAGATAATATCGATTAGGGAATATATTTTTGTATAACCACACGCCGCTCGATGTCAGGCTTAAGTCCGATCCAGAAGAGATTTTTTATCGCTGCTGCAACCACAAAACTGCAAGCATCTGCAAATTTGCATAGTTCTTATTACAGTTTTTTTGGCGTTACTTCTCTACTAGCTTATGGGTTCTTCTTAACCTTGGATCCTTTAAGTAAAAGGTGAAAAGGCATTTCTACCCGGCAAAACATAATCGGTTCTTTTAATCGTCAGCTTTCTTGGACATTGCCTTGCTTACCGTCGATTTGTCTAATCGAAGACAAATATTGTCTCTCAATAAAAAAATATCAAATAGTCTATACCAAAAATATATATCATTACAGTATTTATTTTGATTAAAATTAATCGCCGTCTCATAAATCTGTCTAAAACTGTTCCTACTTTTGATCTCGTGCCAAATTATTTATAGTTATAAAATCGATGGAAAATTACTAAACGACTTAGGCATACGAAACTCGTTAAATCAACATTTAATTTTTGTAGCATAATTTTTACGCGTATTTTTTGGCATACTACAATCTTAGTTTAATTTAACAATGATTATAATTAATTGGATAGATAAAATTCAGGCGTTGTGTAAGTGGTCAGTGCTGTCGCGTGTTAAGATGCCGGTGATTTTATAAAATCCAATTTCTATTGCTAAAATTTTAAATACATATATATACGTAGGTGTAAATAGCGTTTTATATGTTTAATAGAGATAATTATAACTCCCTATCAAGGGAGTTGTGTCAGGATCGTGGCAAGTGGCACTCCATTGTCTCTGCCTATCGCCGTGGGAAAAAAGCGTGACAATATGATTGATTGAATTATATAACTCTTTTTCCTAGATTCATTTTAGGTTATAGTAGGGCCAAGTTAATAGATTACATTTGACATCTGTCAGTCTTAGCTTCATAGAGAGGTGACCTGTTTAGAAAAGGCGATTCATTGAATGGATTGATACGGACAATTAAATAGTTCAGTACTTATAGATACTGAAATATTGTCTATCTATTTTTACATTCAGTTCATTACATTACATTACACCACATTACATTCATGCAGTTCATTCATTACATTCTTTCAGTTCATTCTACATGATTGGTGAAGTCAAGCCAACATTTTAGTTCTTCACTATGAAAACCAGATAGATTTTTGTGGACCCCAACTAAAGAATTATAAACCTTATTTTGTCACGCCAATGTAGACCCCCGTCAAGTTTCCCGTAGAACCCTGGTTATCAATGATATAGATAAAATAGATTTCGAATTGCACAATTAGCGATTGATTTATTGCGCGTATAGTCTCGGGTTCGATTCTCGGTTGGAGCAAATATTTGTTTAATAACTTTTATTTGTAATATTTAATATAATTATTAAATATTACAAATATTTGTTAATAAAATAAAAGATGTGTGTATTTGCTTCGGGTCTGGTTATCAAAGAGTGGTAGGCAGTGGTACCCAGTCTGCCGAGCGATCCGGGGTAGTACCACCATTTACAAGTATACAGACTGTGAAGTGATTTGGTCACGTATCGGGATCAGCTTGTAAGTTGCCGGTCTCAACTAGGCTTAGATTACTACTCACAGTTTTTGAATTGTGGTAGCAGTGACATTCATTCATGGACCACACTCCAGCTTAAAATCAAGCGGGGTGCTGTTATTAGAGTCACAATAAAAAAAACAAGATACTTAGAAATGATGGACGGATATAGAGATCTAAGACAAAAGTCGTATTGTATTAAATATGGTTATTGTTATTTGCAGACTGGTCCTGTAATCCCAATGCCGGTGCCCGCGTCTTTCAACGATATTGGTGAAGACAAATCATTAAGAGACCACGTTGGACTGGTGTGGTACGACAGAAGGTTCCAGGTCCCATCTTGGTGGCTGAAGAATGATCAACGAGTCTGGTTGAGGTTTAGCAGTGTTCATTATGCAGCTCAAGTTGTAAGTTTTTTTATTTTTTTTTATTATAATTTTTTTATTTTTTTTTATTTAGACTACATCTTGCCTGATGGTAAAAAGTTCGGTGCGTCTTTTCTTTGTAGAACAATTGACAAGTGGCCATGTTGCCAGCCCATGTGTTTTTTTCATCCTATGACCTTGGATCCTTCAAGCGATGCGTGAAGAAGCACCTTAGGCCGGCATAGTGACGACGGCTGGGGCAGCCGGGAACTAACTCGGTTTTTTCAGTCGTCGTCACTCTTGGACCTCCTCTTGCTTATCATCAGGCGGGTCGAGATCAGATGTCGTGTCATAATAAAAAAACTTGGGCGTGACCTAACCTCAGGTCTGAATTTTCAAAAAATAGGTTTGGCACAAATTAAAATTTGTTGTAAAATAATTAATAAAATATTGTTGTAGGATAGAAAAGTAAAAAGTAACACCCGTTTTTGGTGGAAGGTTTGTCTGGTGGAAAATAATGAATACCTTTAAAATTATTTACATTACGAAATAGAAAACTTTTTTGTACTCTAATTACAAATGGTGGACTTAAGTAATGTCAGTTTTGGGTGAAGGTTTGTCTGGTAGAAAATGCCTAGACTATTTAGTTAGCAGAGGAAAAGGCAATAAAGATTAAGATCAAAACAAATAATATCGGGTCCGAGGTGGCCAAACGACAATAGCTCTGCGGCTGATAATGCGATTTTCAAAAACACGGCGCAAAACATCAAGTGAAGCGTCAGCTGTGTGCCACACAACCAAATGTTGCCAATATCCTCCTCTTTAATTTCTGTGAACAAAAATTCGTTCAACATGGCCCGATAACGATCGCCATTGACTGTAACGGCCACTCCTTGCTCATTTTCGAAGAGCCGAGGCAGCCATTTGAATGAAATTATTTTCCATCATTAACAGTAAGGATTGTACTTTCAAATAAAAAAAAAAATTTGAAAAAATATTTGTCGGACCCGATATATAATTAGGGTAAAATAACTAACTGATATACTGTTTATAAATATACTGATGCATCCATACGAGCCATTGCATAAGTGTAAAGTACGTAAACAAATTCCATGCAATCACAAATAATAACAAGTTATACAATACTTACATCTTGCATCAATAAGAAATATTGTGTGATACATACTAAAATTGACAAACACGACATTTTTATTGTGCCTCGACACATGACAGCACCTCGCCTGATGTTAAGCTGGAGTGCGGTCCCTCCAGCTTACAATAACTGTAAGTAGCAGTCACATCTACTATGTCGGCAACTTACAAGCCGTTTCCGAAACGCGAATAACTCACTTACAGCCGGTTGTACCAAAAAATTTTCAATTTAGTTTTTCTTTATACTTATTCTATTACGTTTACTATTACGAAATCGTGAATTGGGTTGTTAATAATTTTATATCGAAACTATGTATATGTTTTTATCATTAGAAATAGAAATAACAAAAGTAATGATGTCCTTTAGCTCTGTATAAAATATCCGTTAAACGTAAATGTAAAATGTGAAGTTAAAGAGTGGTGCAACCATCGATGTTTAGGTGCAACCCATTATTCTTTTTTTCTTTTACTTATACGATACTTTTTACAAATTCGTAAATTATAATTTTTGGTACAACCGGATTTTAGTCTGTATACTTGTAAGTATAGTGGCCGGCATAGTGGATGTGATTGCTACTCACAATTATTGAATTGTAGTAGCAGTGACATCCATTCGTGGACCATACTCTTGGTTAACATCAAAATGATAAGCAATGTTTTAACGTGGATCGTTTGGAGCATTTATACCATATCTACGTCAATCAATCGATCAATCAAATTGTCAACCCTTTTTCCCACGGGGATAGGCAGAGACAATGGAGCGCCACTTGCCACGATACTGACTTAACTCCCTCGCTTCTTTCACATCCACAATTCTCCATATACAAGCACTAAGGTTATGGGCACTAGGCCTAGCTTTCTTGAGGATGTCTTCGATGAGCCTGCCTAGTTTAACGTATCCATCCACATCAGATTTATCAAGATTGACGAAAGCAATTTATAAATCTTATTTATTTTTATAAATTATCTTAACCTTATGAAAATATTATTTTGTACCGAATGACTCTTTAGGTAACAGTCATTCACGGCAATTTATTTGGAGAGGGCAAGAAGCACTGACCTCTCTTAACTGACGACTTTAAAACCAACAGTCACCAATAATAATACCATAAGTGCAAAAACACTTTTTTATTTGTATGAAAAGAATTGTCGATGTGAGGGAAGCGGGAGAGTTGTGTTGTGTCAGGATCGTGGCAAGTAGCGCTTTATTGTCTCTGCCGATCCCTGTGGGAAAAAAGGCGTTACAATTTACTTGATTGATTGAATTTATGAAACAAAATTTTAAAAGCATTTCTTTTAATACTGTACTTAAGAGGTTAAGAAGCACGATAAGGACGGTATGTCCGTGGACAAATTATTCCTCTTCTTCCAAGTCAGGTATCGTTGTAATTGAGCAGAAAATTATTCAACAATTAGTAATGAATATTGAATCAAAAGAATTAACATGTGCACAGTTACTCAGTATACATTTTACAACAAGTATACAGACCGTGAATTGTAGTAGCAGTTACCTACATTCATGAACCGCACTCCAGGTCGACTTCAGGCTGTGATATCACGAGTTACATAAATAAAATATGCCAGAATACTAGCACTGGAATATACCATAACCTAATGATAATAAAAGATAATAGGACACATAATTTACTACGTTCTCAACTGCAGAGTGAAACTTGCATGTTAGTCAGATCGAATTAGCGGAAAAATCCTCTATAATCACAGAAATTCCTATTAGAGCGAAAAAAAATTTAAATGTAGATTCAACTATCAGGAAGTGATTGCAAGTAAAATTATACTTCCAACTGCTGGGTTCAACGTTGCATATAGCCGGGCGCCGGGGTAATATCAACATAGTCAGATCGAATTAGCTTTTTCGTCAAAGAAATTCCTATTGGAGCGAAAAAAAAATTTAAATATATATTTTACTTGCCCCATGATATTGTCAGGCATGCTGTATAAGTACATATTATGACTCGCCATATGACCCTGCCTGGTGTTAAGCGGAAGTGCGGTACGGTACTTCTACTATAATTAAATAATACGTAATTCCTTCAAGCGTTATTTTATTTTTTCGATACGTCATGAAAGGTTGAAACGTCAAAACGGCCATCATAGCGTGCAACGTATTTACGCACTTGTTATTCTTGAGTGAGTAAAATAACAAGTTTTCACTATCGCTTTTATTCGTTGAAGCCGTCTTGTTACGCAATCACCATATCCTATCCTACGACACTAGTCGGTCAAATTGACTTTATTTTTAGACCCCCTAAGGTGATTCTAATAAATACTTGGCTTACTTTTGTGCGTGTTCCTTAACTATACTTCCCCTCAGTTGTTTTGCTATTAGATGAGCAGAATCATGGTTCTCTATTAACACGATTACACGCCTGAAATAAAGGTTTATGATTATAAAATGAAAATGTATATAAAGATAGGATATATACGGTCACGTGTAAAATTAAACCATAAAAGAGGGACTTACTCAGAATTGTTCCTTGGTAAAATCGGGGACATTCTAAAAAAGCAGAATCCTGAATAAAGCTGGAGAGATGTGTCAGGATCGTTGACACATGCTATGTTATTTTTTTCGAGCCACTCTGTACGTATTTACCGATACTTTTAATAACTATAATAGGTAGCGTGAAACTTTTAAAAGTGGTAGGCAGTGGTACCCAGTCTGCCGATCCGGGGTAGTACCACCACTTACAAGTATACAGACCGGGAAGTGATTTGGTCACGTTTCGGGATCAGCTTGTAAGTTGCCGGTTTCATCTAGGCCGGCATAGTGGATGTGAATGCTTCTCGCAGTTATTGAATTGTAGTAGCAGTGACATTCATTCATGGACCACACTTCGGCCTAACATCAAGCGGGGTGCTGTCATATGTCGAGTCACAATAAAATAAAAATAAAAAAAAACTTCTTACCGTATAGTAAAAGATCCTTAATAATTTCTTAATAGTAAAATAATAGTAAGATATGCATCTAAATAGTTCTTATTTAATTACAACTACTTTTTTTATTGTGACTTTATGTACTTTGGTCTTCCTGTTTCTATGCAACAATCACTTCAGTAGCTTGATATAGAAATGTAAAATAAAAATCTATATATTCGAAGTAGTACAAATTCGTGACAGACAGAAATATAGGCGTTGCTTAATGTATTGAGCAGTCGCGTGACCCTTGTCTTTTTAGCACCATGGTTTAGTTTTAATGCTTTTGTTATTTCCCATTTAGAAGTCGCGTGTATATTAGCTTACGATTACGACATAGATTTTTTAGGAGTCAATTAAGATTCGGCATCGGCGCCCTGCATGATGTTAAGCTGAAGTGCGGTCCATTAATGCTACCAAAGTAGCAGTAACATTAACTATGCCGCATCAGTTGGAACCAGCAACTTACAAGCTGATTTCGAAACGCGACTACGTTACTATACAGTCTATACAGTTTTCCAACGTAGGGGCGACGCCCCTCAGGGGGACAATTTGATACTTAAGGGGGGCAATTTACAAATGGACTTCGTTTTGGGTATTTTTAATACAATGCTAGATATCGATGACAAATTCAATAAAAAAAGCCAAATTCTTTAAAAAAATCTGTAAAAAGGTTGAAAATTATGTATTAGGGACATCAAAAATTTAGAAATGTTAAGGTGGGGCATGGCCTAAAAAAGGTTGGGAAACACTGGTCTATACACTTGAAAGTGGTGGTACGGCAGAATAAGAAAATGACCAATCTGAAATAAAAACCATTACAAAATACAAACCTTTCATTTGTTAACCCTTTCATTGTTCAACCGTTAATACATTTTGTAATAAATAAGTTAATGTTTAAGGCGGCCGTGATATTATGGCCTCGCTAATTAAGAGCCTCCGGTTCATCCTGTTTCTAGAATACAAGCTCGTTTAGTATAGATCCCGGCATAAAAGAGCACTGGCAGTGAAACTGCGCAGTAACTTGTTTTGTTACCTACTCACTTTTTATAACGAAAGGAATTTATAAATCTCATGTGAATGGATACGTTAAACAAGGCAGGCCCAGGAGGGTAATCGCCGACCAAATTGGAGTCATCCTCAAGAAAGCTAGGTTGCCTTATGCCCATAACCATAGAGCTTGTATGAGAAGAATTGTGAATATGAAGTAAGCGAGGGAGTTGTGTCGTGGCAAGTGGCGCTCCATTGTCTCTGTCTATCCCTGTGGGATAAAGACGTGACAATTTCATTTGATTGATTTGATCACTTTTTATATTACGATTGTGTATAAGTTCTAAAATATTATTAAATATGTTCACGAGTGCATAGTTAGGCAGACTTGCTCCCACAGCAGTCGTTCAAAACTCTTAATCTGCCGAGCCTTATAGCTCAAAAGTCAGCGCTCTTTTTATCTCCCTATATTTATAGCTTAGTATAGAAATGTAGAATAATAATGCTTTATAAACAGTTTTGCTATGGTTATGGTTTGTTATACGGGTGTTTTAATAAATAATCTCAATATTACGTAATGAGGAATTTTTAATAACTTCTTTCCATGTTCATTTTTATGAGAATTTTATCGCGGACTAAAAACACACATTGAAATACATTTGCACTAACGTTCATTGCACTGAGAGATTGATTTTATGGATTGGTATTTATTTATTTAATACGAAAAATGAACATTCCAAGATTTCTGACGGTTTGTTACCAAAAATATATATATACACAAAAAATACAAGGTATTATTTGATTCAAACTATATCCGGTCTTAATAGCAGTGGACGTCATCCAGCTGATGATCATGATGGTATAGTGAATGCGACTGCTGTGTGCAGCAGTTATAAAAGCAGTGTCAGTCACAATTATGACCGCTAACATACTGATTGCCGTAGCCCGCACAAACAGGCTGATTGCCGTAGCCCACACTAACAGGCTGATTGCCGTAGCCCACACTAACAGGCTGATTGCCGCAGCCCACACTAACAGGCTGATTGCCATAGCCCACACTAACAGGCTGATTGCCGTAGCCCACACTAACAGGCTGATTGCCGCAGCCCACACTAACAGGCTGATTGCCATAGCCCACACTAACAGGCTGATTGCCGTAGCCCACACTAACAAGCTGATTGCCGCAGCCCATACCAAGAAGAGATCCCTTAACCAATTAGTTCCCCCAGCATACCTCATATTACAAAGTCAGGCTTCACTCAACCTTGGATACAATTCTTCTTTCTCATGGATCCGCTTCACGGGGGGTCCACCACTTAATCGCGCTAAATATCCGTATGGAATATAGCAATTCTTCTCACAAAAATAATTCAGACCGCACTCCAGTTTAACATCAGGCGGCGAACTATATACTTTAATCGTAATTATATGTCTAATCGTAAATATAATATAAATTGTAACCTTTTAATATATTTATTTATATAAAAAACACGATCGTTAATATAAATAATATTTTGTCGCATAGACTACATAGCAATAGACACCGCCGTTTTGTGGGTATGAGAAAAGAGAACGAAACGTATAATAGATAAATATATAGCCGGCGTCACGTAAGTTAGCAAGATTTTAACGTTTTAGGGGAACGTTTGCGCATGAAAACTGGCCATGCAATAAAAAACGGTCTCTTTAGATTCATAAAAAATAATAATAGTAGTTTAAGTAAAAGAGTTTGACGAAAGAAATTTACAAATATGATGTGCATGGATGCGTAATCGAGGCAGACCCAGGAGAGTGTTCTCCGACCAAATCGGAGAACACTCTCAAGAAAGCTAGGTTACCTAGTGCCAATAACCATAGAGCTTGTATGAAGATAATTGTGAATGTGAAGAAAGCGAGGGAGTTGTGTCAGGATCGTGGCAGGTGGCGCTTTATTTTCTCTGCTCATCCCTGTGGGGAAAAGGCGGGACAATTTGATTGATTGACTACACAATAAGTACAACACAATAAAAAGTATAGTTCGCGTCACGTAAGTTGGCAATTCTAAAATGGCGGTACTATTTCGAAGTGTACAGAGAGTAAAATGTACAGACTCCGTAAATTTTCTGAGGAGCTCTTTGACCTCGTCTTTTCACATCCGTGATACCCGCACAGATCAGGGGAAGCATCCGCATTCTGTCGACTAATCGCTATTCAAACTAAAAGATTTGTTGCGTCGTTTCTTTGTAAAACAATCGACAAATGAAATTGTTTGCAATCCCATGTGTCTTCCCATCCTTTAACATGAATCCTCCAAGCGATACGTAAAAACGCTTCTTTGGCCGGCATAGCGGCGACGACTAAGAATCTCGATTATGCTTACCAGGCAGAGCGAGGTCAGATGTCTAGTCACAATAAAAAAAAAGTTTAGAATGAAATCTACGAGTACCACCTATATTGAAGCAAACCATAGATTTTTGATTGGTCTCGCTGACACTTCGTCGTAGCGCGACCAATCATTAATCTATGGAAGCAAACATTTAAATATTCTAGTAGTGGTATTAGTTCTATAATTTCCCCCTAACACCAAGTCGTAATCACATTTTCGTTTCCCCCATTAATAGTAAAACTATATTTATATTTTCTATCACGCTACGAATGTAAGCTGTTCTATTTTCGTAACATTTCCTTTCAGGGCCACTGTTGTGAACGGTTATTGCCATCACGATTTACATTTGTGAATAATTACGACAGGCGCGGCGTATTGGTTAGTACGCGGAAAGTTTCGGGTTCGATTCCCGGTTGGAGCAAATAATCCTTGAATTTACGTGTATTTTATTTTATATAAAAAATTACCGTTTTTAATTCATAAATCAGTGGAATCATAAAACATAAAAAAGCTTGAGCTTGAGAGACTGTCAGGGTCGTGTGAAAGTGGTACTCCGTTGTTTGTGCCTATCTCTGTTGGAAATTGGAAGTTTGGTTGAAAGGTAGGGGAAAGAAATCTACTCCCCTATTTGTGTGAAATCATTATCAAATTCACGCCTTATTGTATAAAATTATAATATGTAAAATAATAATAATAATAGCCTGCGAGGTGAGTAGCCTCTGTAATTAATGTTAGACAAATCGCTCACGTAAGGGCATTTGCCTTGGCATTTTCGTGTTCATAGTTCATAGATTCTTAGTCTACAGGCATTGCTCACCAAGCCCTATCATTATTTACATATAATAAGTCTCAAAACCTAAAATTACTGTGATTGTAATAGTTAGAGTGATATACCACCTTTTACGGACCGTAAAGTAACTCAGTCACGTTTCGACATCAACTTGTAAGTTGCTGGCATAGTGGATGTGACTGCTACTAGCAGTCACTTACCTGTAGTAGCAGTCGCTAACATCCGCTCTCTAGCCTAACATCAGGCTGTCATATTATTAGGTCGGGTCGAGCCTGAATATACACTTATATCTAATATTAATATTAATCCATGAATATAAACTTATATCTAAGGCACCCCTGATTTAGTCGTTTAAAATGGTCTCGCAAGGAGGTTCCAGGAGTTCCAAGTTCTAATGTATATTTGACTTTGATCGCTCAGTTACTATAGTATACTATCATAGAAATAGGTATAAAAGTGTAGAACAAAAACTTTTATTGTGGTTTTGATTTAACATTTTTTTATTATTTCGACATTTCGAGAGCTTTGCAGCCATCGTGGTCATGGAGAGGCAGACTCAATCGTCAAAGTCGTCAAAATTTAATTCATAAATACTTCTGTTGACAGAAAATTATAGGGATATACCTAAAGAAGATAACAATAAATTAGAAGAATAATAATGTGTGTATACATTTTTTAGGACACTGTGTAACTATAATTTATGTTATCTTTCAATTATTTGAACTACAAAATGACGTTTCATAATTGGCTCCACATAAGATAACTACAGCATGCAATATTTAACCAGATTTACAAAAAAACCTAAACACTAATTGATATCTAAAAATAAATATAAAAAAGCGGCCAAGTGCGAGTCGGACTCGCCCATGAAGGGTTCCGTAGTAGCAAGTAACATAAATATATGCATACTTCCAACAATCATGCATGCATATCTTTTTTCCGACTTTTCTGATGCACCGACTTTGCCACGCTTTGTTGCACAGACTAAATTCTGTAGAGATCGTTTTAACCTACCTTAAAACAGAGAATTATATATATATTTTAAGTTTTATAGGTGCCTATGAAAAGGTTCCAACTTACCTACACGGAATTGTTTTTCATTGTGATTTGATATCTGACCAGAGTTACTAGCAAAAATTCCAAAAAAAAATTTTAAAGCTTAATTTAACAATATCTCCTTCGCAATATTTCTGTCAATTGTCTTAATTGCCCATTTAGCAAGTTAATTAGATATCCTGTTGTTACATAATTATTGCTAAGTATTTTTTTTATCTTTTGAGGGCTCGTTAACGCATGAATTTTAAGTAAATAGTAATTTTTACTAGACTATTTATAAGAGATAAAATTTAATAAAGAATATTTAATGTAAAAATGTTGTTGTTATGGTGGCGATACACTCAATTATTTCATGCAAAATATGGAAATAGTTTTCTAAACTCCAGCTTGGTAAACATACTGAGTAAAAAAGTGATCATTCGTTTGGAACAATTACCTTTTCTATTTCCATTATCTACCTCAAATACATTTTTCTGATCCCGAAACTGTATTAACAGTCACACCCATGGACCGCACTCCGTCACGGCATACGAGTCGATATTACCCCACAAGGCGCATTACGGGTAAATATATTTGTAGACAAGTGGAACTTTTTACCAGTTTACCAGCATATGTGATCTCATCCTACAATCTTGTATTCTTTCAGCGAAGCGTGAAAATTTACTTTTGTACCGTAGAATAGAATAAAACAGTTTTGTCAGTCGTTGGCGCTCTTGAACCTCTCCTTGCTTACCATCAGGCAGGTCGAGGTTAGATGTCGCATATTAAATAAATAAATCTAGTTCTACATATACATATTCCCTTGTTATACAAAGGGGATATGTTGCCAGTCTCCTTGGGACTATCTCTGATGTGGCGTCATTAGATGATATTTTTTATTTATAGTTTAATTTAGTGATGAGTAAAGCATGACCAAGACCAAGACTCGAACAGTCTTGGTCTTGGTCTTAGCTCCTTAGTCTTGGTCTTGTTAATTTTACCTGATGCCTATTTTTTTACTTTAAAACATGTTCATAGTTTTAAATGATTAATAATTTCCAATCAATTATTAACTAGTAAAATACTTTATTTAATTTCATCAAAAGGAAAAGCATGTGTTAAGGCTGTTACAAATATTTTTAATCATGTGTGCGTAAAAAAATTCAGTTAAGTCTTGCGTATTTGGTCTTGGTCTTGCATATTCAGTCTTGGTATTGGTATTGTTCTTATTCATTCAGTATTGCAATTGCTAGTCTAAGGATGGATGGAAAACAAAACCAAGACTGCAAGACCAAGACCAATTTTGCTCACCACTAGTTTAATTATAGCTTTTAAATTACCTGTTTCTCAATAAATAATATTTAGTTGTAGCAAGTTCTACATTTATTTAATTTTGAAATCCACCGAATGCTCAAGTGTTTAAGATCCATTACTCACATGCTATTTAGGTATGTGAGATAATGGGGTTTTAGGCACAATGTGCCCGCATGTAATATTCAATTACAGATAACTATATCCATAAAATATTCCATGAATTGATTTTTGTTATTGTATAGATTGTAATATAATTAAGCGCATTCAATAGAATATTCTATGAGACATAGAATACATAGTTTTTTTAGGCGAAAAAGAGTTTATAGACAAGCAAGCAATTTGTAATTCTTTGCAGTACCCGCCTATTATTCTTAATTATACTAATATAAATTTGAGTGAAAAAAGATTGACCAAAAAGAATTATAAATCTCATGTGAATGGATACGATAAACAAGGCAGCCCCCGGAGGGTGTTTGCCGACGAAATCGGAGACATCCTCAAGAAAGCTAAGTTGCCTAGTGCCCAAAACCATGAGCTTGTATGAAGAGAATTGTGAATGTGAAGGAAGCCAGGGAGTTGTGTCAGGATCGTGGCGGCTCCATTGTCTCTGCCTATCCCTGTAGGAAAAGGGGTGATAATTTGATTGATTGATTGATTTTTAATAGAGCTTACATGCAGTTAAAGAGTGCCCAGTTTACCGATCCGATCACCACTTACAATATATACAGACCGTGAAATGACTTATTCGCGTTTCGGAATCAGCATGAAACTAGGCCGGTTCCAACTAGGCCGGCATAGTAAATGTGTTTTTTTTAATGTGCTAATGAAGTTAATTAACCTTGGGCCGCCTGAGACAGCCGTGTATCAGGCGGATCGATGTCAAATGTCGTGTCACAGTAAAAAAACTATATATAAAACTAAATCATAACAATTTATCATCGATGCAATTTATGTATATTGTTGGCTACTAATTAATTTAAAAAAACTGTAGTGCGTCTTATATGTCCGACTGATGGCAGACATGATAAATAAATACTTTTTCTTTAATTTCAGTGGGTAAACGGCAAATCAGTGGCGCATCACGAAATAGGGCATTTACCATTTGAAGTTGAGATCACCGAGTTTGTGAAGGCAGGTGAACACAACCTTTTGACCGTGGCAGTTGACAATACACTACTCAGCGACACCATACCACAAGGATCAGTGCGAGATATTATTGTGTGGGTTCTTTAAACTTTTATTTTGACTTTTAAATTAGCCTAAGCTTTTGTGGCGACCGTGGTGTAGTGGCAGTGCAATGGTTACAAAACCAGTACCAATTTATCTTTGTAATATGTACTTTGGTTGTCCTGTTTCTATGATACAAGAATTTAGTAGCTTAGTATAAAAATGTAAATAAGAAAAAATAGAAAATGTGGCCGGTACTCACCTCTGGGACGGCTCTGTCAAGTAGTCTTATTGATGAACTAGATTCAATGAATAGTCGAGCCGTCCGAGTTAGAGGAGATGCTGAGATCAAGAAAAAATTGGAGCTCCTGCGATTTCGCAGGTACTGCTATAGAGCGTATCTCTATGCGTTCTTTACGGCCTGACGGACAATGTTCTGGAGTTGTTTAACCTCACCTTGTTTTTTTTCTGTGTTACCCGCCTTAGGTACCGCCTTAGGAAAAAAATACTAACACCATTTTAATTACTATATGTTTAATTTTCAGCAATAATCAAATAACGCTGGAACAGACTTATTCGTTTGATTTCTTCAACTACGCGGGAATACATCGCTCTGTGTTCCTTTATTCAACACCCCGTGTATACATTGATGACGTCATTGTAAACACTGATTTACAGGGATTGACAGGTATTAATTGTATATGAATTCTTCTTCAGTTCAATTCTCCCATTCTGGGAAGGCAAAGGAAACTTTGTCCATACAAGCCTAGTCTTCCGTAAAATAGTTATAATGTCTTCAGTGGATGAAGATAAAACACTATATGAAACACCAAAACTTTTCCTACGGAGTCTTGGAGGAAACACACGAAGAGACACGTTAAACAGCTTTTAATCACTTGTCTATACTCAATCAACTTAAAAATGATTACTGGAACAATTCCACCATTATTATACATTAATATTCAAGAAACACAAGCTTTACAAATAATTAATAATCGCACGACTTGTCACTTGCAGTTTCCCGCCAAAACTTCTAATTGTATATGAAGTTGTATTAAATTTTGGGTTATTTTTTATTATATTTTGCCATAAGGCCGCTAATTGATAAGGCCATTCAGTGGTTTTCGTACTTAAAATATTTAATAAAAAATAATTTATAGAATCGTAATTAATCATTTATTTTTATTAAATAAGGTTGTTTTTGTTTTACTGAATAAAAATAGCTAATTTTACCTAAAATAGCAAAATGAAAAACGAAAGTAAGTTTAAAATTCAATTCTTTACAAAAACTATGTTTCAATTCCTTTATTACTATATAGAAATATCTTATGTATTATAGATTTTCTTGTTTACGATATTTTTATTAGAATATATTTTTATACCTTATTGTTTCCTAGGTTCGCATATTATACTCATCCTGTATAATATGCGCAATATTTATCACCGGGTACTGTATATTTATATTATTTTTATATCCTCGTATTAAGTAGAGTCTGTCCAAGCCGAAATGACGCGCCCCTTTACTGCATTTAAGCACACGTGCGACTATAAAATATTGATGCAACACACCGAAAATGCAATTGTAATTGGTCATTCAGTTGCTGGTTAGACACAAAAGGAAAATGCACGATGATAAAGTAAGGTAATATTTGTATTCATACTGTTTAATATCCTTGCAGGAGGATGTGATTTCGCTTTTTATTCATTTTTAACACAGTATTTCGTTACCAGGACCAGCTCACATACAGCCCTTGTTTATTTTTAATATTTTTGGTCCATTTGAGGAAAAAAATGGTATACGAAACTCGATCTAAAAGGACCAAAAAATATTAAAAATAAACAAGGGCTGTATGTGAGCTGGTCCTGGTAACGAAATACTGTGTTAAAAATGAATAAAAAGCGAAATCACATCCTCCTGCAAAGATATTTATTTGACAACCTCGTTATGTCAAAAAACATTCAAAATATAAAATTGTATAAAACGTGAGTATTCATGAACACATACATTTAAATAAACTAATGAAATGGAGGGGCGCGTCATTTATAGTTAGACAAGCTATAATTTATACATAAAATATACGTTTCAGATTGCAGACTAGAAAATCTTACTGCGTCCGATACTATTATGAGGAAGTTTTGTTCTATGTAGTAATTTATAAATAAATTATTAAATAAATGCAAATTATATTATTATTTCAGGTTTCATAGTATACAACGTAACATATAAGGGCTCTGCGGATGACGTGCAATGTTTAATTCAATTGTTTGACAAGAATGACACCCTCGTCACGTCAGCCAATGATTGCGCAGGACTACTGGAAGTACCCAATGCTAAGTTCTGGTGGCCTTACCTGATGAACCCACACCCAGGATATTTGTACACTATGAAGGTATTGTTATTATTGTGGCTTGACGTATGACAGCACCCCGTCTGATATTAAGATAAAGTGCGGTCCAAGTGACTGTTACTACAACTAAATAAGTGTTAGCAGCTGTCACATCCACTAGACCGCCGGCCTAATTGAAACCGGCAACTTACAAGCTGATCCTTAAACGTGACTAAGTCACTTTACGGTCTATATACAGATTGGGCACTACTGCCTACCACTCTGACAACCAGACCCGCAGCAAATATCGGCCTCTTTTTTATTACTATCTGATGTGGATCAATGCGTTAAACAAGGCAGGCCCAGGAGTGTGTTTTCCGACCAAATCGGAGACATCCTCAAGAAAGCTAGGTTGCCTGGTGCCCATAACCACAGAGCCTGTATGAAGAGAATTGTGGATGTGAAGGAAGCAAGGGAGTTGTGTAAGGATCGTGGTAAGTGGCGCTTCATTGTCTCTGCCTATCCCTGTGGCAGAAAGGCGTGACAATTGATTGATTGAATAATAAATATTTGTAATATTCAATTAAATTATTAAATATTACAAATAAAAGTTAAGAAACAAGTCTTTGCTTCGACCGAGAATAGAACCCGGGGATTTTATATGTAACGAACTGTGTGTTAACCAATGCAGGACGCTCAGGGGACGCCCTCTGTAGTATTAGATCCTCTGTTAGACAAAACCAGTGCACTCTTTTTGTCTTATCTCACGTGTCTATATCACGTGCATCTCGCAGCGACTCTTCGCGACCGCATTGTGTTCTCCGATTAACCTCTCATGACTTTATTAATCATTATATTACTGTAATTATGAATTAAACATATTTTATGCGGCTTACTATCGCCTTTATTTTTGGTTAATGATTATACATTATTTTATTCCGGTTTTTCGAGAGTTTTGCAGCCATCGTGGTCATGAAGAGATTAATAATAAGCGATAGTAAGCCGCATAAAATTGGTTTAATTCATTAATCAATGTTCGCGCAAAATCTAAGAAAATTATATTATTATATTTTTTTTAAATTTCAGGCATCTTTGATTGGCGATCGAGGCGAAGTAACTGATACATACAATCAGAAAGTTGGCATTAGAACTGTTACGTGGACCAACACAACCGTCTACTTGAACGAGAAACCTATTTATATGAGAGGCTTTGGAATGCATGAGGATTCCGATGTAAGTGTTCAGTTTTACATTTTCATCCATCATAGGATATAAAAGGGTTTTTCAATAATAAGAAAAGACATAGATATGACATTATCTCGCGTTATACGCGCTCCGAACGAGGCACGTTAAACTATGCTAATAAGTAAACCTAAACTCAGTGTCGCGATGCAGAGCAACATATATTTGTCTCTTATTCGCTCTCAATAACTATCATTCCGTCCTACTTCCGCTTGTGTGTATGCCTTGTCGTGGTTGATCGTTCATACTCGTGCCATTTGCGAACACTAAAACTCGTGTAGGTGACTTATCTACCTCATTTTACATTTCATAGTATAATAAGTAGCCAAATTAGGTCATAGACAAAGATGGCTGTTCACAGTGCAGTTATTGATCTTATGATGATTATCTTGATCTTATGATGTTCTCCCCCTTAGAACTCCATTGCAAACGACAAGATGCCAGTTGAATCCACCGGTTATTCACTATGTCCGCCTCTTTGTGGGAACTTTTTAAAGCAACCGTGGTGTAGTTGCAGTGCAATGGTTACGCAAACCGAAAGTACGGGTTCGAAACCACTTGCCGGTACAAAATTAACTTTGATATACTTTTGTTGTCCTGTTTCTATGATACAAGCATTTTAGTAGTTTTGTATAGAAATGTGAAAAAAAAACTAAGCACGACAATTAGCTAGATAGATGAAGTTCAGTTTTATTATTACTAATAAACATTTTTGCTCTGTTTAAAAATTGATTTTTTTATTTAGTTGAGGGGCAAAGGCTGGGATCAAGTATTATGGACAAAGAACTTCAATTTAATACGTTGGATTGGTGCGAATGCTTTCCGCACGTCCCACTATCCTTACGCTGAGGAAATCTACCAAATGGCTGACGAGCAGGGCATCATGATCATTGATGAATGTCCCAGTGTTGACACTGAGTAAGTTAACGATTTATTTATGTTTATGTTATTTAATTTATGTCTTAGTATAATTATTAATATTATATAGCGACCGCGCTACATGCTGTAGAGGGCGTTCCAAAGATAGTGTCTACGCCGATGGATGGACGCGTTGCATGTGTCCAATATCTCGCAAACGGTTTATCGACAAAGTATTAGTAATATATATATGCTTCAACAAAGAGACGTCACCCGGCTAGTTAAGAGAATCGGGCCTCTCATGCAATTTGTTTTATTTGGATCATTTTTAATTTTATAGAAGGATTAGGCGCGGCTTTCACAGACTGGCAAATCTATGACTATGACTAAGACCATGGAGTAGATCCGAAAAAGTAAAGTGCCATATAATTACTGTCAAAAATAGCCCACAATACCTCAATTTGTAAAAAAGTTGTTAATCGCCAAATTATTGTAATTATTTGTAATTACGTAAAAAACCATTAATAAACAAATGGTTTAAAAAATAGGAATGACCAAAGAGATTTAAAAATCAGAAGTGAATAAATAGATAAAATGATGATGACCCAGACTTTATTAAATCAAGGAACAATATTATAAAATTGCCATAAAAATTCTTATTCAGGGATACAACAGACTTATTGCGTAAAGTTCGACGCCAATATCTGTTACGTAGACCGACGACTGTGCGTAGTGTTCGGATGCGTAATAAGGGGATAAAAAAAGTTAGAAAGGGAGCCAGGTAGCTAATGACATTGTTAGCATGTTGAATAAAGCATGGAGACTGGCACGGTTCACAAAATATTTATATTTTCTTAGATTTTGCGCGAACATTAAATAATGAATTAAACAAATTTTATGCAGCTTACTATCGCATTTATTTTGGTTTTGATTTTACTATTTTTTATTATTTCGACGTTTCGAGAGCTTTGCAGCTATCGTGGTCACGGAGAGACCTAAATAAACGATAGTAAGCCGTATAAAATTTGTTTAATTCATTAAATATTTATATAACAAAATTATATGGGAGAGTAGTGTAGCCCATAACATATAAGCGAATTTCATCATAATGTAGAATTATTACCAATTATTTAAAATTTAACATCAGTCCATGTTTATTTTATATTTATAAAAATAGGACAACAAAAAGATACGTAAATATAGAATAGAAAAAAATGATTTTAGCGCGTTAAACTAAAAGTAAACACTAAACGCACCGCCCGTCCAGGGTAACCCGACTCTCCCTTCCAATATATTTTTAGAGTATTTAGAAATATATTTATTCTATTATTATATTTTATTAAGCATGTAGTGAAATGTGGTCAATGACATGAAGGAAACTAGGGAGTTGTGTCAGGATAGTGGCAAGTGTGGGAAAAATGCGTGACAATTTGATTGATTGATTATTGTATTAGTAGTTGTAGTGCAAACCGTAAACCCCTGCTCTCGTATCTGAATGTATCTTTAATTTTATTTTGGTCGTCTTGTTTCTGTGATATAACCACGTTTAGTGGCTTAGAATATTAATAAATATATAATGTATTTGATTGTTTATGTAATGTTTGTTGCAGTTTCTTTTCGGACTCGCTTCTTACGAAACACAAGCAATCATTAACTGAATTGATTCGCCGTGACAAGAACCATCCCAGTGTTGTGATGTGGTCAATAGCCAATGAACCAAGGACTCAGTACAAGGATGCCGACGCTTATTTTGGGTAATGATGCATAAAAAAAATGGTCATACTGTCCCTGTCATTTAATTTAATTTGATCTAAAGACAACCGTGGTGTAGTGGCAGTGCAATGGTTACACAAACTGAGTGCACGAGTTCGAAACCACCCACCGGTACCAATGTATCTTTGATATTATGCACTTTGGTTGTCCTGTTTCTATGATACAAGAACTTTAGTATAAAAATGTAAAAAAAAAAAATGTATTGTATTTAATTCTATTGTTATCGTTAAATAATGTATTTTCTGTTGGTGATTCAAATTAATAAATAATCTAACCTACTTTAACATTGTGGCTTGACTCGTAAAAGTACCCCGCCTGGGCCCCGATTCGCTTATTAGACTACAGCTAAATGACTTCTCCTCGAACTTCCACTGCTTTATCAATGTGTCATTAATACTAATCTAAATAATTGATGCCGACAAAATGTCAGTATCTTTGATATAATATGAAATGTAAAAAATATATTATTGTTTATATTATATTTTAAAAAAACATGAGTTATCCCAAAAGTTATGTTAAGCTTTTGGTGTTGTGTAACTATTGTATTTTTTTATAAATAATAAGAGTCAACATCATTATTTATTGTCACTTCTCAATTTTCATTGGGACAGAGACAACGAAGCGCCACTTTTCACGATCCTGTCACAACTCCCACGCTTCCTTCAGATCTACAATCAATCTTATAAATATCTTTTAATTGAATTTCAGAGAAGTAGCCAGACATGTGCGTTCAATGGACTTATCCAGGCCTATAACAATGGCGCTAGCCCAAGGATTCAATGTTGACAAAACTGTAAGTTTAACACAAAGAATTTGGACTTAAGAAATAGAAGGAGCCCTAAAATAGCTACAAAATACAAGCGTTTATACTATTTTCACTTATGGCATTAAAAAGAAGTCAGAAGGGGATGAATATACATTTTACATTCGTAATTTAGAAGGTTGTCACTAGTTTTGATGATCATTTGACACAATAACAAATGACATTAAAATACTTCAAAAAAGGATGACGGAACAATTATGCCGCTACTCTTGCTACCACGTGACTTTTAATTAAGCAGTATTAAAAGTCAACCAAGTGGTTATAATTGCAAAAAGTAGTGACAACCTTTGGAAGAAAGGAAATAAAGTACGAGTAGTTGTCTCTTTCAGTCACACGTGGTATAAACATAGTATAAATGAGATAAATAACACTGAATTAGTTCTTATTTTAGCACAGCTTCTATTCTTTCCATATTCTTAGGTGTTATTGATGACTAGTAGGCAGAGACTGTTGTCAAGTCTGCCAACCCACGACTTTAGTATCAGTGTAGTACAATGAGTGGAGACGAATCATTAGGTTTTAAGACCGTGAAGTGATACAATTGCGTCTTGGGAACAGCTTGAAAGTTGCCAAAGTTCAGTTAAAGTGGCACTCTTAGAACTCCATCATGCTTACCAACAGGCAACTGAGATCAAATGTTGAGTAACAAAACAAAGGAATAAGTTACAAAACAAGTTACCAGAGATATTGTTTGTTGTTGTTTATTTATTTTGACGACAGGCGTATAGTCCGGGTTCGGTTCCCGGTCAGAGCAAATATTTGTTTCATAGCTTTTATTTGTAATATTTAATAAATATATTAAATATTATAAATATTTGTTGATAAAAAAAAGAGGCGGTAATTTGCTTCGGGTCTTGGTGGCACCCGTCTGCCGATCCGGGATAGTACCACCACTTACAAGTATACAGACCGTGAAGTGATTTAGTCACGTTTCGGGATTAACTTGTAAGTTGCCGGTTCCAACTAGGCCGGCATACTGAATGTGACTATTACTTACGGATATTGAATTGTAGTAGCAGTAACATCCAATTATGGACTACACTCCAGCCTAACATCAAGCTGGGTGCTGTCATATGTCGAGTCACAATAAATAAATAAAATCTTAAAATATTTTTCTGCGTTTCAAAGGGTCAACACTGTGACGTAATAAGTTTTAACCGCTACAACGGATGGTACCAAAACACTGGTTCACTTGTCAACATCGCTGCTAATGTACGAGCAGAGGCAATAGCATGGCACCAGAAATACAACAAGCCAACCATGATGCTCGAATATGGCGCTGACACGATTGCCGGATTACATTTGGTATGTTATCAAATTTTTATTTTTGTTGTGCATGTAAAATGTGATTTTATAGAAATCACATTTTCACTGTTGTCAAGTCACAATCACAGCTGTGATTGTGACTCTGTAATCGCAATGTGAGGAAAGTGGTCCTCATGGTCCATCTATCATCAGGTACTCCTGGTTTTTAATATCATATCAACCCAGGTTAGCAATTGGTTTGTTGCGCGTAAAGTCTGAGTTCGATTCTCGGTCGAAGCAAATATTTGTTTCATAGCTTTTATTTACAATAAAAGATTTTTTCTGAAATAAACGTAGCCTAAGTTACTCCTTATTACATCAGCTACCTGCCAATGAAAGACTCGTTAAAATAAGTCCGGCCATTTCAGAGATTAGCCGGAACAAACAGACAGACAAAAATTGAAAAAAATGTTGTTTTGGTGTATGTACCGTATATATATTCATATACATGTAGTAAAAACCGGTTATTTCAATATTACAAACAGACACTCCAATTTTATTTATATGTATAGATGTAGTGAAACCAATAATGGATAATGCTTCCAGGATGGACGCAGACAGCCATGAGACATGGTCAATAAAGACATTAAAAAATCAGTGATAAGTGGAAAAATAAAACGGTGAATAACTAAAAAGACTGTTAGTCGATCCAATAGGAGACTTAAAAAAAAAGGGTTTGCAATGCCCACATTAGAACATGAAGGGAATTTTTGATATGAAAGAAGCCAGAGAGTTATATCAGCGCTCTATTATCACTGTCTATTACTGTGGGAATTGAGGCGCGACAATTTGATTTGATTTTTATTCAATCAATCAAATGTCACGCCTTTTTCCTACAGAGATAGGCAGAGACAAAGGGATGCCACTAACCATGATCCTGACACAACTCCCTCGCTTTCCTCACACCCACAATTCTCTTCATACAATCTCTATGGTTATGGGTACTAGGCAACGTAGCTTTCTTGAGGATTCTCCAATTTGATCGGAACTTAATTTTAATTTTTTATAATATTATAATAAAGTATTTATGTATTATTTTTTTATCCTCAGTTACCGGACTACGTATGGTCAGAAGAATATCAAGTTGCCGTTATCTCTGAACACTTTAAAGCTTTCGACAAATTAAGGAAGAAGGGATTCTTCATGGGCGAATTCATTTGGAATTTTGCTGATTTCAAAACTGCACAAAGTTAGTATTCAATTAATTGTGTCATAATGCCTGCTGGATAATGCAGATGCAGGATTTTCTGTGATACTATTTATATTTTTATTTATACTATAATATATATATATATATATGTATTTTCTGCATCGATGTTTACAATGCCATACAATGCGCTCTATAAAAATGTTCCTGGCGCACCACTGTGATTTCTACGACACGTATCACAGCAGAGAAATCGCGGTCATTGAAACCAAAGGTGCTTCTTCACGCATCGCTTGAACAATCCAAGGTCATAGGACTTGTCGATTGTTCTACAAAGAAAGGACGCACCGAACTTTTTAGTTCGACTGCCGATTCGGTCGACAAAATGCGGATGCTTCCCCCGACCGGGTATTACGGGTGTGAAAAGACGAGGTAGGAACAAGGTCAAAGAGCTCCTCGGAACAATAATTAACGTATAACCTAATTTTCAGCTATAACAAGAGTAGGCGGCAACAAGAAGGGTATCTTCACCAGATCACGTCAACCCAAAGCAGCTGCGCACCATCTCCGCAGACGTTACTTCCAGTTAGCAGGGGCTGATGATGGAGCTGAGATCCCCGATGACCTCACCAGCTACACAAGTGACGATTTGCCAATTAAGCATAACGAACTATAGCCAAAGAACTGTTAGTACAGTAATTCGTGCAGTAATTTTATTAAAAATATTATATTAGAATTTTGAAAGTAGAAACGTCGTAAGCGCCAAAATTGTTAAGTTTATTTTTTACTTTAATTTTAAGCCTCAAAAAACATTTTTGCTATATCTAATAATTGCGGCTGTCAAAGTGTAAAATACAGTGGCATATTAAAATTTATACTATTCGAAATTAGAATAATTTATAATTAAATTTATATAATAATGTAATATTGTGTAATTTCGGTATAGTGGCTGCGACTGAGGCACAGTGAATTAAGTCGGTTTTTCGGACGTAGGCACTCACTGAAAGGCTTTGGTTACCATCAGGCAAGTCGAGGTCAGAATTAAAAAGGCAAAATGTTAATGTATTACTTTTATATATTTTGTGTTCATTGAGTTATAATGATTTTAAATGCATTTTATAATTAGAAATCAGATTTAACTATAATTAGATTTAAGTATATTTAAGACTTATAAAATTTCCTTTAATGGGACTTTTAAAACCATTTAGTGATAGCGATCGGGGTGTACTGGTAGTAAAATGGTCATGTAAACTCAGAGACTCATGTCCCCGGTTCAAAACCACTCGCCGGCACTTAAAATTCTATGATATTAGTAGCTTAGTATAGAAATATCTATAAAAAAAATAACTGAAAGCGGGGCAGCGAGGGAATCTTGCCCATTTTTATCATTTGCAAAATCTGTTGCGAAGTCGCGTTTCGGGATCAACTAGGCCCGCGAATGCTACTTGCAGGTGTTTAACTGTAGTAGCAGTCGTCTTCATTCATGAACCACACTCGAGCTTGACATCAGGCGGGGTGTTGTCATATATCTAACTACAATTTAAAAAAAGCTAGTATCTAATAAAGTTATATCCCATGCAATGTTTTTGTATTAGTATACTCAACACACGTGGTTGTTTTGTGTCTTTTTACACCCTGTATAAAGACCAAATCTGCACCAATTGTTTGCGCTCTTAGTTCTATCTATCTATCTACCAATCTACACGCATACTTAAGCTATAAAATTAGTTTTTCACTTTAAAAAAATATAATTATTACATAATAGAACATAGCTTGTCTAACTATAAATGACGCGCAAATATTTCTAATTATACTCCTATATTTTAATAACGTGCTCTCCTTTTGTGTCCAACCAGCAACTGGATGACCAATTACAATTGCATTTCGGTGTGTTACATTCATATTTTATGTTTTCTCGTGTGCGCAAATGCGGCGGAGGGGCGCGTCAGTTCGGCTTAGACAAACTATACCTACGTCACTCAATGGCGGCTCTGTAGTTAGTTGATGCGCAATACATTTAATACAGTTTAGCGGGGCTCGAAGTAGGTGAGAGAGCTTATTATTGTGGATGTACCTGCACTCTCTGCTAACTTCGATGACGTCATAAAGTTTGGAACTAGCTTAGGAAACCGTTATATAAACTTCAAAATACAATGCAATTACATAATGTTATCTTCAATATATTTATGAAGCCTGCCGTAATTTTAAGTTTGTAAATACTTTAGGTAATAATTTATTTTAAAATAAATATATTTAAAAATTTATGGATGTTTTATTCTGTAACTCTATTACAATAACAATTGAAAAGACATCATTCATTTTGTATGGTGACTTGAGCTTAATTGTATTAACAGTAGTTGCATATACATTTTGAAATAGTTTGATGTACGACGATTACATTGAACTCGTATCCTTTATTTTGCATAGTTTAAGTGTGCGAAATGATCAAACTATAATTATGACGCAGTTCAAAACAGAACTATTAATATGGCGTGTCTTTGTGATTGACAGACGATACAAAATCCTTATCTTATTCTCCAAATAATTCAATTGCACAGCAATTAAAAGCAAAATTGGTATTAGTATAATCAACACAAGTATCGAAATACCATTTATATATTTTTTCATCATTGGACATTACAAAAGTAGTACATAAAAGCCCAAAATGAATGATGTCCTATAAATTAAAAGTCACAGGCCAAAAATAAAGACAGCGCTGCTCTGCATAAGTGCAACATGAAGGCAGTCGTTAATAGAACCATGAATTATATAAGTCAATATTAGTTGGAATAAATCTTTTGGCCAGGTCGCAACTCAGCTAGATCAGCGGCATATTTTTTGTGACTTGACATATGACAGGTCCCCGTTTGATGTTAAGCTGAGTACGGCCCATTAATGAAGGTGACTGCTACTACAAGTCAAGAACTGTTAATAACAGTAACGTCCACTATGCCGGCGTAATTAGGACCGGCAACTTAAGCTGATCCTGATACGCGACTAAATGACTTCAAGATCTGTATACTTGTAACTGGCGTGGTATTACTTCCTCTTTTTTTATAACAAATATTTGCAATATTTAACACAATTAGTAAATATTACAAATAAAATCTATGAAACAAATATTTGCTCTGACCGGGAATCGAACCTGGGACTTACGCGTAAAGGCAATATAATAAATTGCGGCGTGCCCCCATCCGCCGGCCGCCCGTGGGACATGGCCGATTGAAGACGGGCATCTCCACCAACCCCCTTGATGATTGCAGTCCTACAATTATAGTACCACACTAGATCTAAGCGCCTAAGCTGAGTCTTGAAGCTGCAATTAAAAAGTACTGCTCTGGTTCGATGTGACAACGAATAATTAATAAACCATTAATACACATTATTTTTTACAAAACACATGTTCTACATATATGTTACATGAAAATAAATGTGAATAAGAAATTTAATGTTTATTTGACATAACTAGACAGTCCATGCCAAAACTTGAGAAAAGTTTTTTTAAATTAACTACCTTTGCCTTATCATTATTTTAAAATAAATATTGTCAGTGTCTCGCCTCGTGGTTTGGTTTGTTTACCTTTTTCGGAATCTTAGTTTCACCCAAGAATCATTGTACTCAAGATTTCACCAATAATTTATAGTGTGAATCAAATAAACATCTATTTTTATAATTACATATAGTAAAAATGATAGGATCGTGTTTACATTGCAATTCAGAAGGCAAATACAAATGTCCCACATGCAGGGAACCATAGTAAGAATTTCTATTTATTTATTGGATAACGCACGCACTTCCAGCATCTTATTTGCTACTCAACGTACTTCGTTCCCCATGTAATGGGCCCTATTTAAGCTGTCATTCATAAGCAATTACTAAGTAATTTTGTAAAAATAAGGCATGTATTTATATGCTTTTAGTGTTTGGGTTACTATGAAGCAACATAATCGCAGTAATAGTAGCAACTTTCAACTAGGCTGGAATAAAGGATGCGAATGCTACTTGCAGTTATTTAAATATACTATTTATGTCATATGTTACTTTTTATTATGACTACATATTACAGCACCCTTTTTTTTTTTTTTTTTTTTTTTTTGTGGGGAAATCCTCATGGATACTTCTGGTTTCTCGGGGTAGTAACCAGGATTATGCCGGACTCGTACCGGCTAAAACCCCACGGTAGCCTCCGTCATCACAAACGCTGGAGATTGGGAGCTGGGGTACATTCTTCCGACATCTCCAGCGGTGCCGGCTGTTGTGGCCACTTCTCGCTACATGAAGCGACAGGCTAACCCCGAGCCTGATGTCTTTTTCTGATGTTTAAAGGGGAAGGAGGCGGATATAATCGCGCCTTCTTCTCCCTATTTTAGGGCGCCGAATGGACAGAGCAGAGGTTGCTTCTCTCTCTCTCTCCGCTACCTCTTTACGCAGGAGAACAATCTCGCAGAATTGCGAGACTGCTCTCCATGAACTCTCGCTGTCGAGCATTGCTTTTATTACAGCCGAAAGCGAGAGATCTCTCCCAATTGAGGCACGTAAGGCCTTTCTTTCTTGTGCCCAAGCAGGGCAGATCTCCAACGTATGTTGGGCGGTGTCCTCACTACTGTCACAGTGATGACAGGCTGCAGTTACTTCCCTCCTGGCTATGTGCCACAAGTACCTCCCAAAACAACCATGTCCCGAGAGGACCTGTGTCAGGTGAAAGGTTAGCACTCCCCATTTTCTATCTAACCACTGCGACAAGATAGGACTTACGGCTTCAATGATATTGTGGCCAGCAGATGGAGTTGCCAGCCTATTCATCCAATCGCATACTGCCAGCTGATTTACTTCGGATCTATGTGCTAAGATCTCCCGTAAAATATTACAGCACCCTACCTGATGTTAAGCAGAGTGCGGTCTATATAAGGAGGTGACTGCTACTACATCAATACCACGTTACCACCAATACCGCCATACAAGCAACTTACAAGCTGATCCTGAGAATGAGACTAAGTCACTTCATGGTCTGTATACTTGTAAATGGTGGTACCGCTGCCTGCCACACTTTGATAACCAAACAAAGTCCAAGATCATCAACCCCTGGACTTTAAGTATATCAAACTGGTGCTCTAATTAATGTGCCATGCCTGTCATCAAAGTCAAGTTGAGCGAGAATAAAATAATTCATAGTAATAAATAAACACATATTTTTAGTTGTTCCGTAAGTTGCTACAAGAAGCATAAGGAAGTTCCCTGCGCATTAGTCCCTTCACAGAATGTAGAACAAAATGTAATAACTAAGAAAGTATATGAATTTCCAACAGAAGATACCGTGGATCCAGAAAAATTGAAACTGTTAGGTAAGCCACATTTTGTTATTGAAAACTGCCTTATATTAAGGTGAAATGCAGTTCTTAATGACAAAGCAATTACATGTCTAATGTTTTAAATGTATTAATTTACAAATGAACATCAATTTTACACCTTAATCTCAGAGGAATAGGCAGAGACAACAGAGATCCACTGCCATGATCCTGACAAAACTCTCTTGCTTTCTTTACATGCACAATTATTTTTAAGGTGACAGTGGTGTAGTGGCAGTGCAATGGTCATGCAAACCGAGAGCACGGGTTTAAAACCATTAACCAGTACCAAAGTATCATTTATAAATTTGTACCTTGGTCTTCCTGTTTCTTTGATACACTTTGGTAGCTTAGTTTGGAAATAAATAATATATACTTAAATTACACATAACATAATATTATAATATATAAAGTAAAATTATAGACCACCACCAGTGCAAGGGTCACACAAACCGAGGGCATGGGTTCAAAACCACTTGTTGGTACCAATGTATATTGATATATATCTTCGAAATATGATACTTAACAGATCTGAAGCAGAAAAGTCGATGTAACTGCTACTTCAGTTATTTCTGCTATACTGTTATGTACAGGATCGTTTCTGGACTTGAGTCCTCTGTGGCTTCAACCTGATCACCTCCAGGAAGGTCAGAAGACTGATTGTGATCACTGTAGTAGTAGTCACCTTTATTCATAGACCGCACTGCAGGTGGGGTACTGTCATATGTAGTCACAATATAAAAAACTTTTCTTGCCCCAACAAAATCTCGTCACCACTATGGTCATGTAACCAAAATAGTAATAAGTCATAGTATGAATGTCATACATTTGAATGACATAGTAAGTCATTCAAATGTATTGGCGTCTCTGAAGGTATGCATAAAATATGGTATAGCAGAACTCGGAAGTAGGTGAGAGAGCTCATTACTACTGTGACTGTAACCAAAAAGAGCCATGTTTGGAAATAGTTCTAAATACAATAAAATTTAGGACTATATTTTCATTTAAAGTATACCTTGAACTTGAACATACTAACTTTACTGAATTTTTATTACAGAACATTCAAAAGAACTAAGAAATTGTTTGGTTAATCCACATTTGAGGAAAATATTAGAAGAGCTGGACCAGTCACCATACCCTGACTCCTTAATGGAAAAATACATGCTAGAGCCAATATTTACAGAGTTTGTTGATGAATGTTTAAAAATTGTAGAACCAACAATGGCTGACTGACATATAAGATTGTGAAGTGATGAATAATTGAGTCTTGAGCTACCGCTACCTGCATAGCTACCGCCGTATCAATTATACGGGGCCTCCAACGTAAGCAAAAAATTAATAAAAACTTCCCAAAAGAAACTAGAAAAACTAAAGTCATCATCAGCTATAAATGAAATAATTAATAACGCGAGGAGTGTATATTTAATTTGAATTGTTTGTAAAAATTTTGGAAAAACTGACATAACTATGATGAATAAATATTTCTTTTAATTTTATGCGAACATTTTTTTGTCTCATGTGAGAAAACTCGAGTCACACCCTATACAATGGCAACCGTGGTTTAGTAGTAGCAACTCGGTCACGCTGCGCTGGTCCTGGTTTTTTTATATATGTATTTTGGTACAAGCACATTTAAGCTTAGCACAGAAATGTTTTCAAAAAATACCTTGAATAAACTCACAGTCGACTTATTACACCATTAGTATGAAGAGAATTGTGGATGTGAAGGAAGCAAGAGAGTTGTGTCAGGATCGTGGCAAGTGGCGCTTCATTGTCTCAGCCTATCTCCATGGGACATAGGCGTGACAATTTGATTGAGTGCCAAAGTCAAATGTCGAACCTCAATAAAAAAAAATGAGGCAGGTTTTTGCTCTGAGTCTGGGTAAGAGTGGTAGGCACTTAGGCAGACATCTGCCGATCCGGGGTATAACTAGCCCGGCATAGTGGCTGCGACTGCAATTTAATTGTAGTAGCAATCGTCTCCCTTATAGACCGCACTTCAGCATAGCACCAGCGGAATGCGCCGTAACATAAGGCGACCGTGGTATAGTGGCAGTGCAATGGTTACACAAACCGAGAGCATGAGTTCGAAACCACCCACCGGTACCAATGTATCTTTGATATAAGTATTTTGGTTATCCTGTTTCTATGATACAAGCATTTGGTAGCTTAGTATAAAAATGTAAAAAATGATGTCAAGATCAAGCCAAAATAGATTAAGTTAATAAAACATGTTTGACATTTAAATAAAAATACATGGTTACCAAAATACAATCAATTTATAATTGTTATTTAGCAATATTAAAAGCTTATAAAACAAGTTATTACAATTCATTGTCTCTGACTATCCTTGCGGGAATTGTGATGTGACAATATGGTTGACTTTGTTCAACTAAGTCTCATCTAGCGCAGCTTTTAATATTTCTTCTAATTCTAATGCTTTTTTACATTCGTCTTCAAGTTTATTTTCAAGCTGTTGTACAGCTTCATTACAATATTTATATTCATTTAGGTTTTCTTCAACAATAGTAATTGTAGTATCCAATATTGTTGTGTCTGTATCTTCCACCGTGAGTTCTTCCATCGGCACCTCACACAATTTGCGACGTTTCGCCTCAATAAAGTAATCAATGTCTGTTGGCTCCAATTCCTCAATTTTATGTTTCAAACTCTTCACTAAACTATTATCATACCACCAGTTGTAATCTCTATATTCTTTCATACTGGCAATGTCATATATTGCATATCTATTATTAAAGTTTTCTAGCCTATTAATCTTCTCATACACAACAACATTCAATAAGTTTAATAAATTATAATTTTCCAAATGAAAATTGAATTTGCGTAAACTTAGGTCATCATGGGGATCAGCCTTTGGCAATATAGCTAACGTTTTACTAAGTATCTCATCTGGATCTTCGATCCAACCTATCATGCCGCAATAGTCTCTAATTTGTTCTGCGGTGTTCGGATCAGTTGGAATATAAGATGACATCGGTTCAGGTAATCGTAGTTGACTCATTAGTTCCTTAATAGCTAAGGAATTTTCAGAACTACATACACTACTAGATATATATTCAAAAGGCCTTGGATATGGTGAAGAATCATCCAAATATTGCTTAAATTCTAATGGAAATAATGAATAATTATATAAGTCTTCATTTGTCAATAAATTCGTTAATTTACTTAGTACCATATTATAGAACTGTACTAGGTGCTGCAAATCATTGAAGATAGATGGTAAACCTGTATGTCTTTCTAATTTTAGCCTATGCCATAACTCATTTGCTAGATATCGCTGGCACAACGATTTGAGTAAATCAACTTCCAATGGTGGGTTGGGTGGACACCTTTTTGCCAACCACTTTAATGCTGATTTGGTTAAATTGTTCACAGACTCAAATGTATTACTTTTATCAATAGTGAATAGTTTAAAGCTTGATATAATCTTTTTATTTACAGAGTTTGTCAATATTTCCTCTACTCTATTGTGCATATCCTTATCGTTTGGCAAAATAACAGCCACAGGTAATACTTGGTATGTGTATTTTTGACGTAAAGTGTTCTCTATTCTATACATAGTATCATCATCTGACATATAAAATAATAGAGCATGAGATCCTTCTAAACCTTCAATACAATTATTCTTGTTCTCGTCATTTGCCAAACAAACAGAAATAGCAAAATCCATCAATCCATTCCATGTATATCTATTTACATTAATTAAACCATGAGATTTATCATGTTTCTTGTCGTCACTAAATGCAGCTATAATCCATGGCTCTATTTGTAGCTTTCTATGTATCCACTTCATTGTACCAGGCGAGACTAGAGTAATTTTCCAAAAGAAACATTTGCCGTATGGGTATTTAATTTGTCGCATTCGTCTTAGAAATGACGATCTTATGATATCTACGATTTTATATGGCTCCGGCGTTGGTTGTGGTCTAAATTCAGCAGAAAATTTATATCCTTTTTGAACAGAAATCATATTTGTTAAAATAATTTCTTCATCTGTACGTTTTAAACAACGTGCTTCCTGTTCGATGGGTTTCTCCGGTAACCAAACTGGAGTGTCCTCCAACAATTGTCTTCTTCTAAAATTCCTGCATGACTTATACTTCCATATGTAAAACCATTTCTTCATGAGTCTTTTACTTAAATGCAACTCCGCCATTATTTCACTTTTGCATATGCTGTGGCATAAATCTAATATTACCTCATCACTGACAAGTTGCGCGTAATCAAGCAATTGTTGGAAATTTTCCATTTCTTCTTTAAGTAATTCTGTAACAAAAGTAGAATTTACTTCTTCTATTAATTCATCACATATTTCATTAGATTCTTTCTCAACTCTCTCCTTGAATAATCTTTCCTCTTCAGCTTTTTTCTTCAACTCTTCTTGTCTCCTTAGTTCCTCCTTTCGCTTTTCTTCTGCCTTTCTTAATTCCTCAAGGCGTTTAGTCTCTGCCATTGCTTTTTCCTCCTGCTCCATATTTAATTTTCTTATTCTTTCCATCTCCAGCTTTTCTTCTTTTCTTATACGTTCGTTCTCCATTCTTTCTTGCTCTGCTCTTACTTGTTCTTCCATTAATACGTAATCAGTATTATTGTTCAAATTAACATCTTGCGCTACTTTAGGTATGTTTTTGCTTTTAAATATTGAGTAAGTGTTATCATTATGAGTTGAATTTCCTGCATTGTTAAATAAGTTAGTATTCTGGGGTCCATTTACGATGTTTTGACCAAATATAGTTGACCCTTTAAGTGACGGTTCTTTGGACTGGTTGCTACTAAAAATATTTTGTTCAGATATGTTTGTTGAGGAAGTTGTGGCGAACAGATTTGAATCTGCAGTGGCACTACGAAATATATTAGCCGGTTTGGTTTCTGTTGATTTACTAAATAGATTGTCTTTGTTTGATACAAAAACACTTTTAGAGTCTGAAATATGATTACAGTCACTGACATTATTAAAAACATTGGGCTTAGAAAACAAATTTTTAGAGCTATCTGTGCTAGAAGCACTATTAAAAATATTTTTTGAACCATCTTGTGATAATAGACCTTGTTTTGGTCTTGAATCATAATTATTGTATTTTTCTGTAGAAAACAAATGACTTTTAATTCTGTCATTTATTTTTGCTTGTGCTACATGATCTGGATTAGAAAACGTAAAGTTTTCATTAATACTATTAAAATTATCCAATACAATTGCAGGGTCAATTACTAGTGCAGGCCTAAATAAAAACGTCATAGGAGAGTCTGGTCTGCTAACTAACTTGGGTTTAATAGTGACAGGCGGTGGCTTTGTTTCTTCTTTTAAGACTGTTACTCTATCAAAGTTAACGTTTCTTCCGCCATGGTTGAATCTTTGAAGTTCTAGTTTTAATGCTTTGATATTTTTATTGGAATCATTGTTTGTGTCATATCCTTGATCTTCAGCAATTAAAGCAGACTCTTTTAAAGTTCCGTTAGGGTTAAAACTAGTATAAATACTATGATTTTCATACTCTTTATTTGGCAGTTCTCCACCTGCTAAAACTTCGCCTATAGAACAAGTGCGTTTGCTTTCTATGAGGTCTATAGATCGTGACAATGGATAAGGATCACTGTCTTCAATAAATTGATTCCTATTTAAAATAATGGACACATCAATGTCATCAGTCTTTGATAAGCGTAAACCGTAGTGGTTAATAAATGAATTCATAGAGTCAACTGTTTCAAATGACAAGCATCTCATAAAATCTTTAGCTGGATATTTTGAGCCACCTCTAGGTGCATACGCTTTTACCATTCTGGCTAGGGCACGTGCTCTCACGTCGTTAAAATATCGCAGTAATATGCATGCTTGTAAATACGTTGCTTTTTGTTTAACCAGCCTAAAGAACCTAACATAATTATTATTATCAATAGCATTGAACACTTCTAAGGCAAATAAAATGTCCTTTGATTTCTGTATCTTGGATGGCAGTTGTTTAATCTGAAAGAACACATAAACGTATTTAGAAGTATTCTATCTAACATTTTATCACGGAATGATAATAAAATAAATCTCTATTGCACATAACTACAAAAGTTTACATGAGGCAAACTTTTCTACCAATTGATCATTAAGAGATATATCCAATGATTTCTTGAGTTCAGGAAAAGAAAGAAAATGTAATTATCAGTAAAGGTGATATAAGCCTTTAATCAGTAAGGGTTATGGTAAAGAGTGACTTTGAACTCTGGTAAGCTCATATTAGTTATAATATATATATAATATTCATAACATACAATATATGGTGAATAAGACGGAGACATTCTCAAGAAAGCTGGATTGCCTAGTGGCCATAACGGTAGAGCATGTATAAAGAGAATTGTGGATGTAAGGGACGCGAGAGAGTTGTGTCAGGATCGTGGCAAATGGCGCTCCATCGTCTCTGCCCTTTCCTGTGGGAAAAAGGCGTGACAGTTTGATTGATATGTCACTTTTAAAAACGCAAGTCTTTAGACTTTTTATAGTAATGCACCAATGTCATATGTCTCTTCACCAGCCTTTCCCAACCTGGGGTCCGCGGACAAAACAAGAAAATTTCGAAAGCATAGTGGTGCACAGCCGAATTTAGTCCAACCATTTTTCTTTTTTAATTTCAAGATGGAATAATGTGTCAAGTGATAGGTGGCTAAGCTAACCTTTTACATACAAAAACACTACATTAGAGTTTAATTGAGATTTTGAGAATAAAATAGATTGACCTATGTGAGTACTGCAAATAAGTTTTTTTAGGGGTCCGCGGGTCATGGTTAGGTGGCGCTAGGGGGCCCGCGGATCATAGTAAGTTAGCGCTAGGGGGCCTTAGAAAAGGCTGGAAAAGGCTGCTCTACAAGATATATAATAAATCAAATAACTCACTTCCCACCAAAAATTCGAGTCCCCCATGTTTAAAAGGGCAATATAACCTCTAAACTCCGCTTCCCTTGGTTTCTGGCTTGGCGTTACATCTGAATACATATCCTTTAGTGTTTGCAGACATTTCGTCAGGTTGTCCGTATTGAGTTTTTGATCAAACTGTGTGTGCTCCAAGTCAGCTAACCTTGCTGCACAATGGGCATGAAACCGAGCACACATCTCTACTAGTGATATTGATTCTGTAACAAAGAATAAAGAATGAGTGTTGACAACTAAATTATAGGAACTATAATATTATAATTTTATGGTGATATATGTACAGGCTATGATTGACGTGTTACCTTTCCGAAGCTATGGTAGAATCAGGCGATGAGCAAGTGCATGCAAAGCTTATGCCAATGCTAATAAAATAGTTTCATTTCATTTTATTTTTATTTGTGTTCTCTTCGTTCTATAACTTTGGATCCTTTGGCTGGCATAGTGACGACTGGGGCAACTGTAAAGACTCGGTTTTTACAGTCGTCGGCACTCTTGGACCTCCTCTAGCTTGCATCAGGAGGGTCAAAGTCAGATGTCGAGTCGCAATAAAAGTAACATTTAGCTACTAGAGTGCTTGTATCATAGAAACAGATACATTGGTACCGGCAAGTGGTTTTGAACCCTTGCTCTCGGTTTGCGTAACCATTGCACCACACTACACCAGGGTTACCTTGGTTAAATAACTAAATTAAAAGAATGATGTTATACCTGCACATGACAAAGCCTGTTGTGCGATATCTTTGCGGACACTTCTTAACCTATCCCACATGAAGTGAAACCAGTCAGCTAATGATACCTGCAAATAATTAATACAATGAGCCACCCACTTTCAAGTATACAGACTGTAAAGTGATATAGTCGCGTTTTAAGATCAGCTTTAAAGTTGCCAGTTCCTAGACTGGCATTGTGGACTGCTACTACAGTTATACAACTTTATTATTCATTTTTTATTGTGACACGACACATTTGACCACGACCCGCCTGATGTTAAGCAAGAGGAAGTCCAAAAGTGACGACGACTTAAAAAACACGTAAATTCACGGCTGCCCCAGTCGCCGTCACTATGCCGGCCAAAGGTCCTTCTTCACGCAACGCTTAAAGGATCCAAGGTTATAGTGTGGAGAGAACACACACATACACAACACAGTACAACAACCACTTGTCGATTGTTCTACAAAGAAAAGACGCACCGAACTTTATAGTTCGACTGCCGATTCGTCGACAAAATGCGGATGCTTCCCCGCATTTTGTGCGATGTGATCCCCCGATGGTGCGGGTATTACGGGTGTGAAAAGACGAGGTAGAAACAAGGTTAAAGGGCTCCTCGGAACATACAACTACAAGAGTAGTCACCCCCACACTTCAGCTTTACATCAGGCGGGGTCAATCAATCAAATTGTCACGCCTTTTTTCCACAGGGATAGGTAGAGACAATGGAGCGCCACTTGCCAAGATCCTGACACAACTCCATCGTTACTCTAACATCTACAATTCTCTTCATACAAGCTCTACAGTTATGGGCACTATGCAACCCGGCTTTCTTGAGAAACACACTCCTGGTGTGAGTGGGCCAAATATAAAGACAGTTTAAAGAAACTACAAGATGGCGTTACATACTAAGTGGAAATAAATTTTAAATTGACAGTCAGAAATACTTTTTAACCCATTTTTGCTGGCACAGTGACGACGAATGAGGTAACCTTGAGTTGTAACGGTTTTTTCAATCGTCTGCGCTCTTAAACATACCCTTGCTCACCAACAGGCAAGTCGTGTTCAAAAGTCAAGTCTTAATAAAAGAAGTTAGTGTCACCTCCATTCATGGACAGCACTACAGCTAAACATCAAGCGGATAAAAGTATGGGAAGAGACTGCGCAATTCTTTGAATATAAAGGAAATAATAGTAAAGGCGACTGTAAGTTACATCTCAACTCGACATCTGATGGTTGGTAAGCAAGAGGAGGCCAAGAGTGCGGGCGACTGAAAAAACCGAATTAGTTCACGGCTGTCTCAGTAGCCGCCACTATCCCGTCTAAACTGCTTACTATTAATCGAGGTCAGATATCACGTCTTAATAAAAAAAAGATAATAATAGAAAACTACCTCATGTGTATCAGCAATTTCATGTAGAAGATAGTCACAGGTCATCCGCAATGTCCTCGCTGGTCTCAGTTCATAGCACATTGGCATCTCCTGATCAGCGGAACTTCGACTGTACTGTTTGACTGCACGATTTGGAACTAATTTATAATCACAACCTTCGTCTGCTTCCAGGGACATAACCTAAAAGTAAATGTTAAGACAGATAAAGATAAGGTATAAGTGATTTTGTTTTGCCGCTTTACTTGGACTTAATTAAAATAAGAGGATTCAGTCTGCACTTAAGATTTTGAAGTTTTTTTAATGATATTCTGGTGTTCTCGCCAGATTAAAATTAATCTTGGCAACAGTAGGATCGCTAACTTTTATTTTTTCCTTCTGGCAATCCTTCCTAGTGCTACCTTCCCTAGGAATATGGAAAGAATAGAATCTGTGCTAAAATAAGAACTAATTCAGTGTTATTTATCTCGTTTATACTATATTTAAACCACATGTGACTGAAAGAGACAACTACTTGTACTTCAATTCCTTTCTTTCAAAGGTTGTCACTACTTTTCTGCAATTCCAACCACTTGTAATTGTGGTTGACTTTTAAAACTGCCTAATTAAAAGTCACGTGGTAGTAAGAGTAGCGGCATAATTGTTCCATCATCCTTTTTTGAAGTATTTTAATGTCATTTGTTATTCTGTCAAATTAGGTTGTCAAATGACCATCAAAACTAGTGACAACCTTCTAAATTACAAATGTAAAAATGTATATTCATCCCCTTCTGACTTCTTTTTAATGCCATAAGTGAAAATGGTATAAACGGTTGTATTTTGTAGCTATTTTAGGGCTCCTTCTATTTCTTAAGTCCAAATTCTTTGTACCTTCCCTTGCAATTTGATCAACATTTGACCAACAAAATCCATTTTTTTTTAATTTACTAATAATAGGAAATCAATTTATTTTCTATTAATAAAGTACTGACAGTAAAAACCTTATCAAATATCATCCGAATTTACGTAGTATTTACATATTTTTTATTTATTTTATTTATTTAAAAACTTAATGCACAATAGTACAAAGGCGGACTTAATGCCAAAGGCATTCTCTACCAGTCAAACCTTTAGGATGTTGATCCGACAATGTAGATAAGAGGTAGGGTGCAAAATAAAATATAAAAATAGGTAACCAATTACATTATGAGAAATATATAAATTATTCATATATACATAAATATATTCATAGATATATACATACACAAATAACATGTATAATACATACATAATATAATACAATACAATATAATATAATACAATACAATATAACATAAACAGTATTATCATTGGGTAATAAAATTAAATACACTTAAATTTATATGTGTAATATATTTAAAATTAATTAGTTTGCTGAAGGAAGTATGAATACACCAACTTTTTGAAGATGTGCCTATTTGGTGCTTCTCTAATATGGAGAGGCAGGTTGTTCCACAAGTCAGCGGCGGTTATAGAGTAGGAGTTAGAAATAAAATTGGAGTGATGCGTAGGTATAGCAAGGGTAAGATTATTTTGGGAGCGAAGTGGTTTATCATGAAAGGAACTTAGATAGGAGAATTTACATTTAAGATAGTTAGGAGTAGCAGGTTCTTTAAGAATGGAGTATAGGTAAGTGAGGACGTGTAGGTTTCTCCGATGACGGATAGGCAACCATTTCAGTCTTTTTCTGAACTCGGATATGTGGTCAAATTTGCGCAAACCGAAAATGAATCGAATGCGATTATTAAGCAGACGATCCATCCTGTTCAGCAAATCTTCACTTAGATTTGTACAGCAGACATCACCATAGTCAAGGATAGGGATAATTAAGGATTGAATAAGGGTGATCTTAGCTTTTAAAGGTAAAAAGTTTTTTAATTTATTAAGAGAATGAAAGGAAGCAAAAACCTTGCGAGCTACGTTCGAGATTTGAGTATCCCAACGAAGGAATTTGTCATAATATAAGCCCAGATTTTTCACCACGCTCACACATATTATATATGCTTTAAATAATCCAAAATTAATGTGATTTATTACGGACTGGTCGATTCTTTCAACGCGGATAGGTGTGCAAGACCATCAGTTATTTAGGCACCTTCGGTGCGGACAAGTGCTCGGTTACCCTAGAGCTCGTTTCAAACAGCTATATATTACCTGATGTTCAGCCTGCCTATGTAAACGCTCTTTCTCTGGACACATATCGGGGCATGTGCCAATCGTTGCTCCACCAACACTCACCCTGGCACCAGCGCCACCCCAGCAACGAAGAATTCTGAAATATACATATATTTTTTATTGAGATGAGGAAGAATTGGTAAAGACTGGTAGTCAGGCAGTTGGTGGTCATTTGCTCAGTGTGCATTTCCGAAATCAGTACTGCCCACTACACTTAAAGCGTACAGACTACAAAGGGACTTATTGTTAGTTGCGTTTCTGGATCAACTAGAAAATTGACGGATCTTGTTCCTGCTAGGCCGGCATAGTGAATGGACCGCATTTTAGCTTAACAATAGGTGGAGGTGTTATTTGTTAAGCTGCAATAAATAAATTAAAAAAAGCATCTTAACTCTACTTGTCTACAGGCCGGGAAGCGACTTAGTTGCCGGTTTTAACTAGTTTGCCGGCATATTGGATGAGTCTGTTATTTATTTATTTAGCTATTAGTTATTTAACTGTAAGTAACAGTCACTTTAACTCATGGATCACTCCACCTTAACATTAGACGTGTTGCTGTCAAATGTTAAGTCACAGTAAAAATAATATATCAAAGATACATTTGATAAATATGTTTTGTTAATTACCAACCAATGTTTGCCTACTGCAGGTATATAGACCTTTTGGCTTAACAACAACTATAGTTACCTATCTCTGGCATCGAGCAATCTCCACTGTTCATCAGGTGTGACTGCAACTCTGGATCTAAGTTGATTGAGCTCCATTGCAGCCTCTGCAGTTGTGTTACATGACATTGCTAACACAGGACTCTCCGTACCACTCACCACTGGTTTAGTACTGAAATATAATTTGATTTATTATTATTAAAACTCAGGGATCCGCATTGCCCATAACCAAAGAGTGGTGGGCAGTGGTACCCAGTCTGCCGATCCGGAGTAGTACCACCACTTACAAGTATACAGACCGTGAAGTGATTTGTTCACGTTTTGGAATCAGCTTGTAAGTTTGCCGGTTCCAACTAGGCCGGCATAGTGGATGTGATTGCTACTCACAGTTATTGAATTGTAGTAGCAGTGACATTCATTCATGGACCACACTTCAGCTTAACATCAAGCGGGGTGCTGTCATATGTCAAGCCACAATAAAAAAATAAAAAAAATCATAGGGCTGTATGAAGAAAAATGTAGACAGACCTATAACTAAATTAGATAAAATAAATAGATGGGGATGGATGGATGCGTAAAACGAGGCAGACCCAGAAGTGTGTTTTCCGACCAAATTTCAGACATCCCCATAAAAGCTGAGTTGCCTAGTGCACATAACTGTAGAGCTTGTATGAAGAGAATTGTGGATGTGAGGAGGAAAGAAGTTGTGTCAGGATCGCGGCAAGTAGCGCTTCATTGTCTCTATCCATCTGGGAAAAAGGCATGACAATTTGATTTGAATTTTACTTTTTTCTTGATTATAATAAACATATTAGTATGATAGCACTGAGCTACCTAAATATGTTTGGCCAAAATATTTATTGGCCAGCATAGAGATGGCAACTAAGGCAGTGGTAATTTTTTTATAGTCGGTGATCTCAAAGTGAGTGGAGGTCAGATGCCTTGACTCACTTATTGTCAATTTTGAAAAGTCAATCAAGCAATCAATCAAATTGTCACGCCTTTTTCCCATAAGGATAGGCAGAGACAAAGAGGAAAGTAATATAATAACCAACTTACATAATTATTCTGTCATTGACAATCTCCCTTTTAGGTACATGTTTGTCTGATCTCACTTTTTTAACTCCTACAGATCTCACTTTCTTTACTTCTACAGGTCTCACCTGTTCATCAAGCTCCATAGCTGGAAGAAAGCATTTAAATAATGTAATTAACTTTGTATTTAGCTGACATATGTCATAAATATGTTTGGGCCCAATGTATATATGACTGGTCGGCCAGTATAGTGACGGCGACTGAGGCAGCCGTGAACAAACTTGGTTTTCTCAGTCGACGTCACTCTTGCTTATCATCAGGCGGGACGAGGTCAGATGTCGTTTCACAATCAAAAAGTAAAAAATATTTTTTATTGGGACAGCATCAATCAAATTGTCACGCCTTTTTCCAACAGGGATAGGCAGAGACAATGGAGCGCCACTTGCCACGATCCTGACACAACTCCCTCGCTTTCTTCACATTCACAATCCATTCGCATATTATATATTACTTACGTTTTTGCCTAGACATTCTGTACACTGGAGTCTTGCCCATGGCAGTTAACTCTTCTACAACACTATCATCTGGCAACCAATCTGGATCATCATCCTTTTTACTTGGACGACAACTGCAAATATTAAAATATATGAAATAAATTCTGTACACTTCTTTCAATGTACCTACAAACTTTTTTTGTTAAGGTTTCTACAGCTTATATTATGCTACTAAACATGCCTATATCACAGACACTGAGTATATAAAGTACTTCTAGTAGTACTGTAACACTCAGAAGCTTAGGAACTGTCTAGCGTCTAGCAGGATGGTCGGAATATTCTGAATTAATGTGTATTTCTATATAGGTTATTTATAGCTTAAGTAATTGAAAATTGTTTTTGTTAGTGTAAGTTTTAAGTATTTTTATTGACCATATAGTTTTTAATCCTTTGTTTGTACTATCATTATTTGAAAACTTTGCTGATTTGTGTTCTACTTTTATGTTATATTTTATTCATTGAATAATTGTATGTTTCCTTAATAAATAAATTTGTTTGAAATAAATACATTATGACTGTAATAATTTTAGACCATCAAACTAAAAGAATCAACAATAAATGCAACAGTAAGCCGGAAGTGTTTTGTTTCATAAACAATGTTTTTATAAACAATGTTTGCACAAACATCAGAAAACACTAATATTCCAAATACATTCAAGAAGGATTAAATATAAAGTCTTTGCTCTTTATACATAGAGACTAACAATAATTTTATTAATTCGTTAATTTTTATATGCCTATTAATATATGTTTAAATTAATTTAATACTAAGTCATTTACAAATAGGACTAAATATCAAGAAGAAAATTAATACGAAATAAACTAGTAAAAATTAAACTAAATTATTTTAACTAATAGGTCATTCCGCGGTAATCGATACCAAAAAGGTATAAAAATAATACGTAAATATTTACGCCAAAATAGCAAAATAACAGTGCTTTTGTTTTCAATTTTCATAATTCAAAATAGATTTACCAATATTTTCGATATTTTTCGTAATACTCCCTTCAACCTGAGATCATACTAATGACAAATATTAAGGGGGGAAAAAATAATTAATTGGCAACACTTTTTTAACGTAAATTACGTTGACAAGGCGCCATTTTTATCTGCATTCGGTGCTATAATTCTTTATAATTAACTGTGAACAAATTGGAATTATACAGGTAAGTAACTAATCATTTTAATTACAAAAATGTAACTGCAGGTATTTGTGTAACGCCCGTCACAAAATACACACAAAAGTTTATACTACAAGAGCTATGTTTAATAATTATTTGTACTGATCTTGCGAAAGTGAGGTTATGTGTTTAAAGTAATGCATGAAAAGTATTTTGTGCCTTTATGAGGGTTTGGTGTTGAAATATAAGCTGGTTTATTAATGTAACACCCGTCACATATAACAACGTATACCTATACCAATGCATTTTTAAGCGAATATGAACTGTTTGTACAATTGCGTTTGAAGTACTTATATGACTTACCAATACTTTTACAGAATGGATGCGGCTGCAAGGAAGAGAAAAAGTCGAGAATAGTTAAAAAATGACCCTGGAAAACAGCGAATACACTTAGAGAAGGAGAAAGAAAGAGACAAGAAAAGAAGACAAGTTAAAAGAATAGAGTTATTGAAGAACAAAAGAAAATTAGAAGCAAGCAGACTTGCAATCAGGGTAAGAGTACGGAAACATAGGGATAAAATTAAAACTTAGGATGCGGTACTTGAAAGTAGCAAGATATCACCTCTAGGCACATACAAGTGTAAACAAACGCTCAGAAAAGCTGTTTGCAAAGTAAAAAAATATCTGCCTGAAAGCCCTACTAAACAGCAAGCTGTTCTTCTGGAATTGGCAAGGGAGAAATTGCCCAAATGCGTATTAAATGATCGTACTCTTACCCAATTAATAACAGAAGGTAAAAGATCTGATTCATTGTCCGATGAGGCTATCCAAAAAGTGGTGACATTTTATAATAGTGATGATATCAGCAGACAATCTCCAAACCGCAAAGATGTTGTCCGTGTAAAAAATGCAGATGGGGGAGTCACTAATATTCCTAAAAGGCACTTGATAATGACAGTATCTGAAGTATTTATGTTGTTCAAAGAGAAATACCCGGAAATGAAAATAAAAAGCACTAAATTCTTCGAGTTAAGACCGTTTCATGTCCGACCAATATCCGAGACACCTCACAATGTCTGTGTATGCATTGTTCATGCGAATTTCAACTTTCTCCTAAATGGCGTAAAGGAAATCCTACTTTCCATAAATACGCCATCCGATTTATTGAAAGAAATTTGCTGTGATACTGACAATGAAGAATGTATGACCGAAAGATGCTCACAATGTAATCAGGCTAGTGTTTCAGATCTAGTCTCATTAAATTCTAATTTAGGAGTTGAAACAAAATGGAAGCAATGGGCCAAGACGAGTGATGGTTGGTTACAAATTCAGGACTACACAGGCTCCAGAGAAGAATTATTAACAAAACTACAGAGTATGATTCCCAAATTTAAAATCCATTGCTTTGTAAAAAACAGGCAGGCAAAATTATTTGAACAAAAGAGGTTAAATACTTCTGATGAGGAGGCTGTCATGCAAATTGACTTTGCAGAAAACTTTAATATAATATCACAGGATGAAATACAAAGTGCGCACTGGCGCCATCCTCAAGCAACTTTATTTACATGCTGTGTTTGGTTACAAAAAAGCCAAAATGTTGTCAACTTTGTTGTGATTAGCAATGATTTATCACACAATAAGATATCTGCTTGGCTGTTTTTGAAAACAATTATTGGCGACTTGAAGACACAATACCCTTTTGTGAAGAAAATTACAGTTTTTTCCGACGGATGCGCAGCGCAATTTAAGAACAGATTTACCATGTCTAGTGTCTATTTTAGTAAGATGGACTGGGGAGTTGAATTGGAGTGGGCATTTTTCGCTACCAGCCACGGTAAAGGTGCTGTCGACGGCTTGGGCGCAACTGCGAAAGGCAGACTATGGCGAGCGATAAAGTCTCGGAAAACTTCCATCAACACAGCCTGGGAATGTTATGAATACTTGTCTGCGGAGCCAAAAGGCGTCAAATACCATTTTGTCAATGAAATCGACATTCTTGATCGAAAAGACGAGTTAATGACCAGATGGGAAAATTTAAGGACGATACCAAAATTGCAACAACAACATTATTTTTGTTATTCTGGAGGAAACTACATTACATATGGACTTACAGGCAGTACAAGTACCCAAAAAGCTTGCTTGTTTAAAGACAAAGTTGTATACGACGAGGTCTACTCACATTCAGAGAACGAAGAAAACTAAGAAATAGATTTTAATCTTAGTTTTAATAAATAGTTTTTAAATGAGTGATATTTTCTCAATATGTGTGATAATGACCAAAAGTAATGTCTAGAATTATTTGATTAAAATTCGTAATAGTTATTAATTGTAAATAATGTCAGAAAATTACTTCAATTTTTGTTTTATTCACACTCGTAACACCCGTCACAAATATTGTAACACCCGTCACAACTTTGCTTATAGATAAAAAACTCGAATAATAATATATTCATATAATACTTAAAAGTTATAAGAAAGGAAGGTTTGTTACCTCGCTACTTAAGTATTTATTTTGTACCGAAATTCCTAATTTAGCTGAATTCTGATGATTGCTTAACAAGGTCGCATTTTTAGAAGAGTACTCGTAACACCCGTCACAGGTCTTTAATCTATTATTGCATCTATATGCTTCATAATTTTTTATGTTTTTGTTTTAAATAACGAGAATCAATGAAACAAATTAAATTATATGTAAATCGCTGACAGTTTTCTTGTAATTTATGACTAAATAACAGTTTGAATGCGTACAAATGTAACACCCGTCACCGCGGAATGACCCTAATGTAAAATATGTTTTTTCATATTATGGCTTTTTTGTAGCAAATAAATCTTTGTTGAGCATTTCAATTACACAGCAATCAATTACACAATACTTATTATGAAAGATTTGGTTTTAAAACTAGGTACAACAAGAATGGATTTATATATATATTATAATATCTACACTACATTCACAAAATACTTTTCTTTCATACAAAAGAAATGCACAACACCCATAGGCTCTTAATGTTATAACAGGACACTGTAGTTTTAATAAGCACCTTTACAACCTCAACATATCGGACAGCCCCCTTTATAGGGGACGCCTTAATGAAGAGGAGACAGCTGCACATGTGCTCTTGAGTTGCAGGAGTGCAGGAGTGGTTGAAGCAAGACAGATGTTCCTTGGCAACGCAAGGACGTTTCCGGAGGTCTGCAGGAACGAGAATGGTCTCCTGGCCTTTCTGGAGGAGATCGGGTGGCTCCACTGAGGGAGAACTGTTAAAGAATGCACAAAGAAGCCAAAGAGGAAACGAAAGTGCATAAATGAGCCTGCATATAACTGTAGGCTCTTAATTTGTGTTATCCTCGGTTTTAATATTTTTGTAAAATATACTAATTTGGTAATATGTATGTTATGAGTGATGGAGTAATGGAATCACAGATGAGACTTTTCTATTTAAATACTTACTCTTTACTCTTTGTGCGGCTAACATCAAACATAAAACCATCGTAAGCGCCAGCATTAAGTAATGCTTTCTTTGCTGATGCTGGAGTTTCATACTCAATGATACACATTTGTTTTTTGGGCCTGAGTGTTATTTTAGTTACTTTGCCAAATTTACTGAAATGCTTTTTGGCATTGTTCGCATCAAACAGCTCCTCTGGCATGTTCGTACATCTAAAACATTATTATAAATTCAACTTTGTACTACACTGACCTTACGTTTGTATGCGTTGTTTAGTAGCATAATTAAAAACTCACGTGATAGATGTAACTCCATTTATAAGGCTTTTAGCTCTAGAATCCATAATGAAATCAGCTGCAATGTCTTACTAACTAGACAATTTTATAAATTATGATTATTCATATTCCGTGGTGTTTTAGAACTTAAGTAAAGCATGGTTATAATGAAAACACAGTTAACCTCACACTTTGCAATGAAAACATGAATTGTCGCACACCACTCAAATCACAGGTTTAAATTTATAAAATATAATAAACTATATAAAAAATGTATTTAAAAATTGCATGAGCTCAGGTTTATTTTCTCAATTTTACTCGGTTTTTGACAGACCAAACAGATTTGACAGATGCAAAAGGCGCCTAAATGCGTCATCCCGAACGTAACGGAAAATATGCGATTTTTGAACTATACTTAAATATAAGAGTAAAATTATATAATAAAGAATGGTTTATTTTTTATTAATAAGGTGCCTGAATGTATAAATTTTTTTGTACTATATTTGTCATTAAAAAATAATATTTTTAGTTTCGGCAGGAAATAATGTTTTCTTTTTTCTTCAGTTCAATGCAATGCTTCCGTTGTGGAAAGGCAAAGGAAACTTTGTCCATACAGCCTAGTCTTCCGAAATGTAGTTATAAATTATAATGTCTTCAGATGATGAAGATTTTAAACTTTAGTGTTTTATCTAATACATGAGGGTAAAAATGATGGTTTTAGTAAAGCGGTGGAAAAACTTTACTAAAACTCTTCCGACTGAGTCTTGAAGGGGAACATGAAGAGACACGTTACACAGCTTTAAATCACTTGTTTATACTCGATGAACTTAAAAATGATTACTGGATAATAATTTCACCATTATTACATATAAATATTAAAAAAAACACAAGCGTTACAAAACATGAAAAATTGCACGATCTGTCACTTGCAGTTTCCCGCCAAAACCCCGTGTTTTTTTAAATTTTGTTTTACTTCCTGTGGCTATGGTCATAATGTCTTTGCCATAAGTTTACTATAATGATAATCGTAGTTATAGTATATTATAACACCAAACACCAACTTATTGCTCCGAATGGGGCGTTCTCACGAGGCGATTTGAGTTGATCAACTGCGAAATCGTTCGAGATTTGAACCGTCTGAACAGACTTTCAACCAAATTGAAGCAATTAATATATATAATTTTTGTTATACCGCGTTCTCACCGGGCGATTTCAGTTGATCAATATTTGTCGTTTAACAAAAATTATATATATTACTGAGTATTCTTATTCACATACCTACTTATACAATTTATTATAATCTATCTTAATCTAATTCAATAAGTTTTCTTTCTTATTTCTATTCTGTTTTGTATTCTTCATTAGAAATAGAAAATAATACATAATAATAATAATAATAATAATAATAATAATTTTTATTTCAGACTCATGTCCATAATTTACAAGAATAATAATTTACAATCATGTTAGTAACAACTTATGTCAACTTATAAACTAATGTTAGTAAAATTCTACAAATAATAATTATTTAACAAATGGTGCTGAGCTGGTGTGCATTTGCATCCACCTCTTCACCATCGGTGAGTCCCACCGCTCAGACAATACACCCAGGATACCGCCAGTGCTGGTACTAAAGCGTCGCAACAGCGAGGCACTCCGTTTTCTGACAATGCCATAAAAGTCGTCAGTGCGTGCCTGTGCGAACATTGTCGATGCGCTGCAAAACCTCGGCAGTCCCAGCAATACCCTGAATGCATTGTTGTACTGCACACGAAGAGCGCCGTATGCCCGCTGAGAGTAGCTGGTCCATAGGCTGCACGTGTAGAACGACTGGCAGTAGGCTTTGAAGAGCGTTACTTTTACTTGGCCAGTACATCGTGCAAACCTACGTGCCAGCATGTTACACCGAACAGACAGCGCCCTCCGTTCCCTTTCAATGTCCTTATTGTCGCATAGGTCGTCTGTGACCCAGTGGCCCAGATACTTAAAATGGTTTACCCTATTTAGTTGCACACCGCAAAGAGTGACAGGCACGGGTGTCGAGTAGCACTTGGGGCCGGCCTTAAATACCATGTACTCGCTCTTTTTAGGGTTGTATCTAAGCCCGTGGGCCACAGCATACGACTCACAGATATTAAGAAGTTTCCGGAGTCCTCCAATTGATGGGCTCAGCAGCACCATATCGTCCGCGTAACTGATATTATTAATTGTCACACCGCCTATGGAACAACCGACGCCGGCACTGCTGAGCTCGCCAACCAGCTGGTTCATGTACAGGTTAAACAAACGTGGCGAGGTTAACCCCCCCTGCCTCACTCCACAATCCAACCTGTACACGTCGGAATGAATTCCCGCCCATTTTACACTGTTTTGCTGATGACTATACCAGTATTTAAACAGCGATACAATCTCGGCAGGCAGATGAATTTCGCTCTGTAGCTTCTGCCATAACTTATCATAATTTACGAGATCAAAGGCTTTTGATAGATCTAAATAACAAGCATACACGGGAGTCTTCCTATCTGTGTAGTACTGAACAGTCTGCTTGAGGCAGAGGATAGCGCTCTCGGTTGATAATCCAGGCGTAAAGCCAAACTGAGCGTCATGCAGGTGAATGTGCTTCGCTAACTGTTGATCAAGCAGCCTGTCCAGCACCTTAGCCATGACAGTAGCGAGCGATATAGGTCTATAATTTGACACGTCGGACGCATCGCCAGTCTTATTTTTTAATATTGGAACTACCACTGTATACATGAGGTCATCAGGTAAATAATTGTGACTAAGAAACAAGTTGAACAAAAAAGTCAGGACTCTGGGTAAATGTACACCGGCGTATTTCAGGTGCTCGATGCTAAGGCCGTCATGACCTGGAGACTTGCCTCTTACCATCTTTCTGATATTGGCAGCTATCTCTTTCGTCGTAAACCTGATGCTGACATCTCCATTCTGACATCCAGCACCCAGCACCCGCACAGCCGGGCCGAGCGGCGACTCAACCTTAATATGGCGCTGGAAGAGGGCAGCGATATCTTGTGGCTCATGTGCGTCACCCACACTCACTGGAAGGCTCGACTTTGGATTTATCTTATTAGTCAATTTCCAAAATTTGTTAAAATTTTTCTCAGTATGGCATTTTGCAATATTATCCATTTTAATTTGATCCTTATTGTTTTGACAATATTTTAATTTTGATTTAAATAACTTTCGCGACTCATACATATCATTATAGATAGTACCAGTTTTAGGTTTTCCATGTAGTAACCACCTCTGAAAACAAAGTCGAGCCTCCCTGTGCGCAGAACTCACATATTTATTCCATCCTATCACATATTTGTGGTGTTTTCGTTTAGGTCTATTATAAGTAAATTCAGCACCATCCGACAATATTTTGACTACATTAAGATACATATCATTCAGCAACAACTTATGCGATTCATTATTACAAACTTTGTCAGCACAATCACAGAACGCAGGTGTCAAATCAAATTCCCTTAATTTTGAATTACAATACTTGAAATATTCGTTAATTTGGCTTTCATCCCTCTCTCCCCATTTTATCATATTTTGTTCAACGTTAGAGGAAGTATTTTTAGGTGTAATAACATTTAAATTGCATTCAATTAATATGGGACAATGATCAGACCAATACGTATCATAAATAACGGACGCATTAAGTACAGATTGTCTCGCTGCGCTAGTTACCACACAGTGATCTAACCAGCTTTGCGTGCCGTACACGTCACTTATGTACGTATACGAGTCCTTCGGCATTAGATCCATATCAACACACGTCCACATCTGCTCTGCACAGAAATCGAGCAACTCTTTTGCAAATAAGCCACCCGGGTTGGCGTTGAAATCACCCAGTATAAATACCGATTCAACATCACTACACTCAACCAAAGCACTTATTTCGCTGAGACATTCAGTGAATACTGGCAAATTGTCATTTTTATTAGTAGGCATGTATACTGAAAGTACCATAAAATCCCGGTGTCTATCTGGTTTTACCTTAATTGCCGCTAAGCGCACACTACTACATTGTATAACAGTTACCGACGAAAACGCAGATTTCCTCCACAACAAGGCAACACCACCGTAAGGCCTTCCTGTTAGAACTCCCTGTGATGTATCCACGGCTGATTTTCCTGTATAAGAAAATGCATCATCTACGCCTCCCAGAAACGTCAAATTGTGTGGAAGAAGCCAGGTCTCCTGTAGGGCAATAATATCAGCTGAGCGGCAAAGTCTTCTTACACATTCGACTGACCTCTCCACATTCTTACAATTAAAAGTAACTAATCTAGTTTTATTTTTAGACATTATTCGTATATTTATTTATTATATTAATTAGTGCTTTCCATTAACCATCTCCTGCTTGGCATGTCGACCGGTCGTATTTCGTCCAAAATTTATAAAACGACGATATATTACACCATCAGGCCAAAAATCATCATTCAAGAATATATGCAATTTATGTTTTGGGACAAACACCTTGTAAGCATTATAGTCTTTCATAGATTTCATGTACATTTTCTCTAAGCGCACTTCGACATTAGTCTTACTCTTGACATAAGTTGTGATGTCACACATGGATGCATCCTTTGAAACATTATAAATATAAAGCGGTATCTTAATGTCCGCCGCCTTAAATTTAGAATCAACACCAACTGAAGCACTTCCGGTTTTACCCACGAACCGATTCTGTAACCTTTTTCTTTGTATAAGAGTCCACTCAGCATCCTGTTTTTTAGTTACCCACTCTCCATCTTGTAGGACATCAGAAAACTTTCTCTTTTGTGATTCATGTTGTTTTCTGATGTCTGAGATCATTATGAGTTCCTTGTCAGGGCTCGCTGATGACGGTGGTGTTGCACGTCCATCTTGTAGCAACGGCTGAGGTGAGTGCAAGGTTGATGACAGTGAAGGCGCATGAGGCAGCGACGCAGATCTTGGTGGTAAGCGGTCGCTCGCGCGCTGCTCACTATTGCTTAAACTAACATCTACTAGTAACGGTCGCTGATTCAACACACTGGTTGTTTCTGTACCACTATCCTCCGCTGCCGAAATATTTGGCTGTGGGAGTAATGCAGATGGCCCACTCTCATATTCGAAGCTCGATAATCTCGCGGCGCCCCTCTTCATATTAACATTCCGCGAGAAATTGTTAACAATTGACATTTGTTTTAGAGATTCTAATTCCATATGCAGATCTTTTAATTGCTTAACAGTAGCGTATTCTTCACTAAAACGTTCCATTTCGCACCTCATTGTCAAGAGGTCCTTAAGAAGGCGGGTGACATCAACGTGATCGAACAATACCGGCGGCAGTCTATGCAAGTCTCGCGCAACAAAAGTAGGAATGTCCTCTGGATCAGTCTCCTTAAGTGTACAAATGATGTCGTCTATATCGCGCAGCGTTTTGCCATGCCTTTTTCTTATCTTTTTACGCTTTGTTGTTGAAATGGATTCAAACAGCAAGTTTTTAGCAGCTGAAATCTCAGTTTCATTAAATGCGCTCACACAAATCTGGCTTATACTTTGCTCGTTCATTACATCCATCTTATTGCATATAAATGCTAGAACTTCATTGATTACCACATTGCAATTCACACATTTAACAATTCTAGAGGCCATTTTGTCAACAACCGGCTTTTTATCACTCTCTTAATAAATCACTCAACTAGTTATATACTTCTTTACTTGCTATGCTAGTGTACATATTAGGTATTTTCGTTTAAATGGTCCTACTAGATAAAGTGCTAATAATTTTTACTTGCACTTATTCATTTTGGTGCGACAGCTAGCGGTGAATAATGATAACCTCTAATTTGTACTATTAAAAAAGTGCTTTAAGATTAAAAATTAACCAACTTCGCGTGTGGAGGTCTTGAACCCGCGCACACAGGATTCCGTGCCGCGCCTCGTACACCTCGACCACGCAAGCCTTTGCGAGGGACGGAAAAACAGGGGTACAGTTACTACAGGCTCTGTTTATAAATAAATCATAACCATTTTTCTGTTCATTGCTATAAAATACCGTCACTTTCACTTTTATTTTATTTAACAATTAAAAACACAATTATTATTCCAAATTACTAAATTCACGAAAATTTGTCCTTAACACAGTGCATTGAGTATATTAAGCCGCTATTTTAACAGGTTGGTAAAACACAAATATAGTTAAGGTTATTGTTAAAATGTTTCACAAAATTATTTTGATACACAAAACACAAAATATAAAACTTGAATTTTAATTGACTATTAGCAGATTTGCTCATATTAAAGCACAGTCAATGTATTAAATACTATAAATCCGTATTATTGTTTACACACAAACACTTTGTCACAATTTAACACTGTTATTTCCTTCTTGTTAAACATCCAGCAAAGATAACATCAGCACATGTAATAAGCTTTACAATAAACATATTAAATGTAAAATCAAGTTATATTATTTAGGAAAAACATTTTAAAACATTTAAATTTACGGAGGTGATGTTTACACGGCGAGCGTGAGAAGCGGCTTGAGTACTTGTAAATGTATTAATTGCTTCTATATGTTATTAATTGTATATGTTATTAATTGCTTCAATTTGGTTGAAAGTCTGTTCAGACGGTTCAAATCCCGAACGATTTCGCAGTTGATCAACTCAAATCGCCTCGTGAGAACGCGGTTTTAAACGACAAATATTGATCAACTGAAATCGCCCTGTGAGAACGCGGTTTAAAAGTACGTAAAGTATATTCGTCGAAACCGTAACTTGATTAACTTCATAGAAAGTCGCGTCACTTTGCACAAGATTTGATATTACTGATATTATTATAATAGACGGGTATGTGGACGATGCCTTAATTTATAGATGGCGCTTATAAAAGCATGACTATGGAATGGAAGTTATAGCAGTTATAACGTACTAATGATTTATTAATTATGTGAACATACTCCTGAACAATTTTAAAAATAAAGATTATAATTTTTTAAGAAAAAAAATCCTAGTAACCGGCCTACTTCACGAATAAATCTGCTAAATGACACTATGCATAATTTATTCTGATATAAGATTTTAGCTTATTAATGTCTATTATTATTTAGAACTTTCTTTCCTGTATTCTGTATTTAATGTAATTTAATTTTTTGTCTGTTTACAAACTGTAAACAGTGTGTAAACAGACAATTAGTGTTAAAACTGATAATAATAGTATTCTGTTTTATTATTATGTTAAAGTTAAATGTTCTACATCTGGATAAATGTTTGTGCGGCTAAATTCATAGTGACAGAAGAAATATTAGCAAAAAGGTTATAGCCGAGCTATATATTGTTTACAAACATTTCAACTGTGGTAAATATTGTTTGAATAGTGCTACACTAAACAATCTGTGGACAAATGAATCTCAATACATTTCATAATTGTTAAAATTAACTAATTTAGCCTATAGTCGGTGATTGGTGAAGTTGGAACATGATCACAGTATAGTGTAAACAAACAGATGAGACGTATTATTCGGCAGTGTTATTTGTGGTACAGTATAAAATAAACTGAAAGGAAGAGGAAAAAATTAATGAAATACATATTTATAAATTAGGTTTCAGTTCTGTTTTATAATTTTGAAACTTCAATAAACATATTTCGAATATATTTTACCATGGCTGCCTCAGTTGTTACCTGTGCTGGCTGCCGACATAATACCAACGACGTACCAACTATGAAATGCACCCTATGTAAATTGTCCTACGATCTAATATGTGCCGGTATATCAGAAGAAGCATATGAGAGTGTGTTTAAGCATAAAATCACTTGGCATTGCATGGAGTGTCGCAGCAGGCAACCGAAAGGAGACAACACACATACTCCAGTGCGATCGTATGAGCCTAATCTGAATAATAATACAATGAATTCACTTGATACTTCCATGAATTTGGATTATATTAATATGCGCAGAGGTGTTCGGAGTGAACTTAACACACTGGAGACTAGCATGCATGCCATACTACCCACAATTGACGAGATCCGTACAGCGGTCAGAGAAGAACTACATTGTCAAAATCAATGTCAATCTTGCATAGAAATTAAAAACCTACAATTTAAAATATATAATGCTATCCAACAACTAGGTGACAGAATTGATATAATTGAAAATAAGTTAGAATTTATTGGAAAAAACACACAAGTGGATCCAACAAGTGAAGTAAATTGTAACAATAAGAACTCGAAGGTGGGACCCAATGAAGCATTAAATAGCATACCAAAGGATAAGAATTTAATGATAGGAGGTCGTAAGAGGAATAATCGTACCCAGATATCAAAAAATAAAGTAATCGACGCCTCTGCCACTGTTAAAGAGATCCCGGCATCCAAACCAGCACACCATAATGCTACTACAGTTTCTTCCAACAATGCAGAAAAAACGGCGCCAGTGACTGTTGATGTAGAGGTAAAAGCGTCTTCGCACCCAGATGCCCCGATAAACATCCCTCCTACCCATAGAACGGAAGAACCTGGTGAGGGTAAAAGAGGATTGCTGCGCTCATCAATGACAACAGGGTTACGTGGTACCGCGGCACCGGGATCGACACTGCTGGAAGCATCCGAGCGAATGACTTATCTGCACCTATGTTACGTTAGGAGAGGTACTAGTTGTGATCAGGTACGGCAGCACCTTAAAACTATTTGTGGTGGTGATTTTTGCAGCGTGGAAGAGTTAAAATCACGGGGAACTTATGCCTCTTTCAAGTTATCAGTGCCATCAAAAAAATCTGATCAGGTGTTATCTGAGAGCAATTGGGAGAAAAACATTTGGGTGAAACCTTGGTACCAGAAATTTCGTACCTCAAATGCAAGATCGGAATAAAAAACTTGAAATACTGTATCAGAATGTAAGAGGACTTAGATCGAAAACAGAATTGTTCCTTAATAATGTGATACAGTATTCATGCGATATTATTGCTTTAACTGAAACATTTCTGACAAGTTCAGTGAGGGATGGGGAATTGTTTCCTGTTGGTCATACAGTTTTGAGAAAAGACCGTACCGGAGACGTAGGCTGGGGAGGTATTCTACTCGCAGCACGTCAACCACTCACCTTACGCGAGTTAACAGATATTGATGGTCTAACAGCTGACAGAGAGGTGTTGTTTGCCATGGTTAATCTTGGACCTATTAAATTTATATGTGGTGTGGTCTATCTTCCACCAAGTTATAATGATGACCAATATTTAAGTGTTTTAACATGTATTGAAAATGTAATATGTAAATACCCTAATTGTTATATACTATTGTTAGGAGACTTTAATCTGAACTCTTGTAGTGTAAATGTAAAGAATCAGTTTAATTTTTTCATTGACTTTTGTAATTTACATAATCATAATAGTGTATGTAACAAATATGGCGGTATCCTGGATCTAGTACTCAGTACTTTGGGTGACGAACGAGTGACCGTGGTGGGCAATTGCGAACCTCTAGTGCCGGCTGATGCATACCATCCTGCCCTGGAGGTGGCATTGTATCTCCCGTGCACCTCACTTACTAGAAACAGAATTTTGACATCTCAATGTAGTAGTTCCAATACAGCACCGATGAGAAATTTCAGGAAAGCAGACTTCCAGAAATTGTATGATAACATAGCAAACATTGACTGGAAAGACTGTATAGACATAACCAACATCAACGATGCGGTTGAAATCTTTTACGAAAGGCTGGATAAATGTATTGATGAATGTGTCCCATTAAAGAAACAATTTAATAATAATAATAAATATATTTATCCATCTTGGTATACTCCAGAAATAATACGACTAATAAAACTTAAATACTTTCATCATAAAAAATATAAAACTGAAGGTAAAGAATTTAATTATGAACTATTTAAATATTATAGAAAACAGGTGAAGGTCTTGATTGTGGATGCCTATCGTGAGTACATTCGAAGTGTCGAGCGAGATTTGTATCGAGAACCCTCAAAATTTTGGAATTATGTAAAACTCAAACGTCAAGATAGAAAATATTGTGATGAATTTGTCTACCTAAATAGAACCGTCAAAGGACAGGATGCAGCCGACGCTTTGCAAAATATTTCGCTTCTGTTTTCTTTGAAGAAACACCTATTCTTGATCACAAAAAAACAATTAGCGAATACGCAGTTAGTGATTCAAGATCTATTGCAATTAACAGCATAAGTGTTAATGAACTACGAAAAGCCACAAAGAAGTTGAAATCTAGATCATCAGCAGGCCCGGACGCTATTCCATCTATGTTGGTAAAAGACTGTATATCAGCACTAGAAGAACCATTACTGCATCTTTTTAATCTTTCGTTAGAACGGTCTATTTATCCAACGAGATGGAAGGTAACAAGAGTTACTCCTGTGCCTAAAGGAGCAGCAGATCCGGATGTCACAAGATGGAGACCAATAGCTGTGTTATCAGTTTTTGCGAAATTATTTGAATCAATTATGGACCAAAAAATAAGACAACAGATTGACATATGGTTGGACGATTCGCAACATGGTTTTCGTTCTGCAAAATCGACTACTACAAATCACATAAATTTTGTTGACTACTGCATGACGGAAATGGACACGAAACAACAAGTGGATGCAGCTTACTTTGATTTTAAAAAAGCTTTTGATCTTGTGGATAATGATGTGCTGCTAAAAAAGTGTGCGCAGATCGGTTTCACGCCACATCTATTAAATTTTTTCTCAGACTACCTTAGAAATCGTTGTCAATATGTGAGGCTTGGGGGCTATGAGACGGATTGTTATTATACTAGGTCAGGCGTCAGTCAGGGCAGTACACTCGGCCCTACGCTGTTTTTGATTATGATTAATGACCTTCCTGGATGCATAAAAAATGCCAGATGTTCTTTGTTTGCGGATGATCTCAAACTATACTTGGCAATAAATGAAGAGAAAGATTGTGAGGCTTTGCAACAAGACATTAACGCAGCAGCCATTTGGAGTAAAGAAAACCGCCTTTATTTCAATACCTCTAAGTGTAAAGTAATAACATTCACGCGCTCCCGATCACCTATACTGAAGAATTACACTTTACCTGAAGCCAAATTGGAAAGAGTCACTGAGATTAGAGATTTGGGGTTGCTATTGGACACGAAATTCGAGTTTAAGAACCTTATAACAGAAAAGTGTAGAAAAGCTAGCAGAACTATGGGCTTCATTATGAGAGTAGCTGCTCAATTCTCGAATATAAGGGTAGCCGAAAGGCTTTATTTTGCATATGTTCGAAGCTTACTTGAATACGGTTCCATAATTTGGGATCCGTATGAAAATAAATATGTAATAATGATTGAAAGGCTACAACGGAAATTTGCTCGATACTTATACAAAAGGATATTTGGCTACTATCCGTTTTTGTATCCCTCGGCCTTTGTGTTAGGCATGGTTGGACTGGACACCCTAAAAGTACGTAGGAAAAAAATGACAATGACCCATTACTGCGGGTTATTGCGTAATAAAGTAAACAACCCCATTGCATTGGGTTCTATGGGAATAACAGTGCCGCACTGGAGAAATCATGGTGGTGGATACACAGAGCCATCACGCCGCCAAATACCGCTTCTGGCATACATAGGTGCTAACAGGCGTACACGTCGAGCCGACAATGCACCTACTGCTCGCGGATTGGCCCTAATTAACGACATGTCTCTGAAACTCCGGGATACCGACATATTTGTTGATAAACTAATTGAAATTTATAAATCAATTGACATGTATGTAGATAATAATGTGTATATTTAATTTTTATTTTTGACATTGAAATTATTAATAGTTATTGCTTTAATTAATTTGATTACAATAATATTTGTTTGTTTGATATTGTATCAATCATGTTTGTTTAAAAATTTGTATTATAATTAATTAGTGTATGGTTGACTTGGCAAACTAGCTGTAAGCCATATGTATTGACTAAATAAATAAATAAAATAAATAAATAAATAAATTATGTTAAGTTTTTCCACTGCGGTTAAGAATGTCCACTGCTGAGGCCTTGTCCTAAGAACGCCATTTCGAACAACAAAATTCCAGTTGCATCCACCGATTATTCGTGACCTTCACTATGTCGTAAGTCCACCTAGTGGGAGGCCTACCTACGCTTCGTCTTCTGGTTCGTGGTCTCCACTCAAGAACCTTTCTTCCCCATTGGTTGTCGGATCTTCGGGCGATGTGGTCAGTCCATTGCCACTTCAGCTTACAAATCCTACGAGCTACGAGTATGTCATTTCTCCCACAGGGATAGGCTGAGACAATTGAGTGCCGCTTGCCACGATCCTGACACAAATTTCTTGCCTCCCTCACATTTTTATATTTTTATTGTGACTCTACATATGACAGGACCCAGCTTGATGTTAAGCTCGAGTGTGGTTCATGATTGCATGTCACTGCTATTACAATTAAAATAATTTAAGTAGCAGTCACATCCACTATGCCGGCTGGCAACTGTCACTGTAACTGGCAACTTAAAAGCTGATCCCGAAATGTGACTAAATCACATCACGGTCTGCATGGTGGCTGGGTACCACTGCCTACCACTCTTTGATAACCATCACATTCACAATACAAGCTCTGCAGTTATAGGCACTAGCAACCCAGTTTTCTTGTGGATGTCTCCGATTTGATCCTTGGTCTGCTCTTTTAAGGCATCCATTCACATCAGATTTATAAATTCCTTTCCTCAATTTTCGTGCCCCAATCTTCGAAACATTAACACCTGAATCGACAAAAGTCTCTTATCCACCACCAAGCGCAGTACAGATAATCACGTACAATATGCCGGCCTAGTTTAACTAACCGGCGACTTTTAAACAGATCTCAAAACGCGACTGTGTCACTTTACGGTCTGTACACTTAAAAGTGGTGGTACTACCCCGGATCTACCGACTGGGCACCGAAAGACCGCAACCTACCACTCTTAAAATTAAAAAGAATAGAATATTTAGATTTTAGTAATTTGGATGACATTATGCAATACCGCATTCCGACAATCTACCTACCGGATGTACCATTCACTTTCTATCGTAGATACGCCATTTTAAGCACTTGATCATTACATTACTTACATGAAATCTTAAGAATTTGAAATTATAATAAAATCCCACAGTTTTCCAAGCAGAGTGAACAAATTCTGTCCAATTGTAATGACCGTCGGACGAATGTACCCCAGCTCCCAATCTCCAGCGTTTGTGATGACGGAGGCCACCGTGGGGTTTTAGCCGGTACGAGTCTGGCATAATCCTGGTTACTACCCCGAGAAACCAGGAGTATCCTTGAGAATTTCGCCACGAAAAAGGGGTAGTAGCCCGGCAGATAAAATAAGCGCTGGCATGCAGTAACTTGTTTTGCTACCTACTTAATTTTCGTTTAACGCATGTGTATAAACATTAAAATATTATGAATTATATGCATGACTGTATAAATAGATGGCCATGCTTCCACCGCAGTCGTCCAGAGCTCTTGTAATCTGTCAATCCTTATTACTGCGCAGCTCAAAATTATGAGCGCTTTCTTTTTCTGCCGGGAACTATACTGCCACTTTTAGCTGCTAGTCACATCACGTGGCCGTGATTAAGTCGATTTAGAAAACGCTAGGTTCGATTTCGTTTTGTGTTTTATTGTTACTCTACATTTGACAGTATCCCGACAGCTGGAATTTTGACTTAAGTTGCAGTCACATCCACTAAGCCGGCCCAATTAAAACTGGCTACTTTCAAAATGATGAATGAAACAGACTAAGTTACTTTACGGACTTTAAACCTGAAAGTGGTGATCCACTAGCATTTCTATCTGCTATTTTTAAGCACACAAACACGGAAAAGTATGTGGCCCATGTTCTAAGGACATTCTACTGTTCCTTTTCTATATTATATTATAGTATAGCTTGTCTAACTATGAATGACGCGCCCTTCCAGTTTATTAGTTTATTTAAATGTGTGAATACAAATATTACTAACTATACTTTATCAGCGTGCTCCTCCTTTTGTGTCTAATCAGCAACTGAATGACCTATTACAATAATTGCATTTTCGGTGTGTTGCATTCATATTTTACATTCGCACGTGTGCTTATCCCTGTGGAAAAAGGCGTGACAATTTGATTGATTGAATTTTGTATTGTCTGTCAATCACAAAGACACGCCATATTAACAGTTTATTAACAGCCATATTAACATATTGAACTGACATAGTTATAGTTTGATCATTTTGCAATATGAAGGATATATCCCAATTACAATGTAATCTTCGTACATCAAACTATTTTAAATACTTTAAGAATCCTGTTAAGAATCCCTATACTTTATTGTCGTATGTAGAAGTATAGGGATTAAATGATTTGGTGAATCATTTCTGTAGGCCGTGTGACGTCATAGTCATAAATTTGGGTGTCGCATTCCGCTTTTGCAGGCGGTTATATAAAAGAAAGTGGCGCGGTCGCACGACGACCTTGCGCGGTGAAAGGCGTGCTACAAGTGGGACAGAGCCGGAACTAGCTCTTCCCACGAACGCGGCGAACGCTACTTTCGGTAACCGGTTCGTGAACATTAGCGGATAAATTGCAAATACACACATCTGGTAATTCACAACACAGACAATATGTTATTAAAATCATTAAAAATTAGCGATATCAACCAATTTTAGAGCTGATGTATGTGTACATATATAGATCGTGGACATTTACAGTTTTACACGACAGGGCTAGCCAGAGAAATAGGAATGCCTAGTTCTTACAAACCTAACACCGCAAAGGACATCATTCATTTTGGGTTTTTATGTACTATGGTAGTTTTATGGTAGTTTCGATACTTGCATTGATAAAACTAATAACAATTTTGCTTTTAATTGATGTGCAATTGAGTTATTTGGAAAATAAAATATGGTTCTTGTATCGTCTATCAATAACAAAGAAACGCCATATTAACAGTTCTGCTTTAAACTGTCATAATTATAGATTGCATACCTAAAAATATGCAAAATAAAGATTATATTTCAATTAGATTGTAATCATCGTACATCAATCTATTTTTAAATGTATGTGCAACTGTTATTACAATTAAGCCCAAGTCCCCATACAAAACGAATGATGTCCTTTACATTTCAACTAAGCTAAAGGGGACTCAAATAGGGACTCATTAGGAATTATTTAGGTCTTATGTCTTAAATTTTCTAAAAAAAGAAACTGATATTTTCTTCGCGACTACGTGTACAAACGAGGTAGCCAATCTGTCCCAAGTCTGTCGGGAGCAAATAACCATTAACCTTGTTGAAGCATTGAAGGCGACCGCGTTGTAGTGGTAGTGCAATGGTTACGCAAACCGAAAGCACCGGTTCAAAACAATTTGCCCGGTACCAATGTATCTTTGATATGTACATTGGTTGTCCTGTTTCTATGATACAAGCACTTTAGTAGCTTAGTATATAAAAGTATACAAAAAAATACGGTGAAGTAACTCACGTTTCGGGATTAGCTTGAAAGATGCCCGCACTCCAGCTTAACATCAGGTGGGCTGTCTTTCGAATTAAATAAATCAATTTTTTTTTAAGGAACCCCCTATTCGAACACTTGAAACAACTTTAGTCATAGCACCATAGTTAAATCTTTTAAATATCCCCTGCAACCTCATAGTTCATCATAAGGTACTCCAGGTCTTTAATTTGATAACAGTCCAGCTAAGCCTTATAGTATGAAACAACTTTAGTATTAGCACCATAGTTATATCTCTTAAATATCCCTTGCAACCTCATAGTTCATCATAAGGTACTCCAGGTCTTTAATTTGATAACAGTCCAGCTAAGCCTTATAGTATGAAACAACTTTAGTATTAGCACCATAGTTATATCTTTTAAATATCCCTTGCAACCTCATAGTTCATCATAAGGTACTCCAGGTCTTTAATTTGATAACAGTCCAGCTAAGCCTTATAGTATGAAACAACTTTAGTATTAGCACCATAGTTATATCTTTTAAATATCCCTTGCAACCTCATAGTTCATCATAAGGTACTCCAGGTCTTTAATTTGATAACAGTCCAGCTAAGCCTTATAGTATGAAACAACTTTAGTATTAGCACCATAGTTATATCTTTTAAATATCCCTTGCAACCTCATAGTTCATCATAAGGTACTCCAGGTCTTTAATTTGATAACAGTCCAGCTAAGCCTTATAGTATGAAACAACTTTAGTATTAGCACCATAGTTATATCTTTTAAATATCCCTTGCAACCTCATAGTTCATCATAAGGTACTCCAGGTCTTTAATTTGATAACAGTCCAGCTAAGCCTTATAGTATGAAACAACTTTAGTATTAGCACCATAGTTATATCTTTTAAATATCCCTTGCAACCTCATAGTTCATCATAAGGTACTCCAGGTCTTTAATTTGATAACAGTCCAGCTAAGCCTTATAGTATGAAAGAACTTTAGTCATAGCACCATAGTAATATCTCTTAAATATCCCTTGCATCTTCATAGTTCATCATAAGGTACTCAAACAAACAAACAAAACCGCATCGTAATCGGTCTATTCGTTTAGGAGCTATGATGTCATAGACAGACACACAGATACATAGATGCGCTAAACTTATAACAGCCCTCTTTTTAAGTCGGGGGTTAAAAACGTGTATTATAAGATTATTTCATTATCTGTTATGCAAGAGAAAAGTAATATTCAAAGCCGTGGCCTAGAATTTGGACAATTTCCGATTGCCATGGCCGCGGCACTCCCGTTCCTCAGTTACACACATTTTACTAAAATTATTATTAATATTTAACTATCAGTCTATCACAGCTGTGTAAATAAATTAACAAGATATTTAATATTAAAAGAGTTTATTTTATAAGTTCACATTAATCCATAATTGCTTATTTTTCCATTCCTATACGTGCTTGTATCATAGAAACAGAACAACCAAAGTACATATATCAAAAATACATTGGTATTGGCGAGTGGTGGTTTTTGGTTTGTGAGGCAATTCTACAACCACTTCAGCATGGTGAGTCAGCAATGCCCATAACCAAAGAGCATCTATAAAGAAATCGTGGATGGGAAGGAAGCAAGAGAGTTGTGTCAGGATCGTGGAAAGTCGCGCTCTGTTCTTTCCGATCATCCCTGTGGGAATTGAGCGGTCAATTTTATGATTATGAGTTAGATTTTTTAATATGGCCTAAATGACACAACGCCCCGCCTGATGTTAAACTGGAGCGCTGCTACTGCATCTATAAACTCGTACCGTGGTCTAGTGGTAGTGCAATGGTCACGCAAACCGAGAGCACGGGTTCAAAACCACTTGCCGGTACCAATGTATCTCTGATATTGTGCTTTGATAGTCTGTTTCTATGACACAAGCATTTTGATATGTAAATATTAAATATATACAAAAAGTATTAGTAGCATGCATGCTGGCCTACTAGAAACGCGACTAAGTCACTTCACGGTCTGTACATTTGTAAGTGGTGGTAGTACCCCAGATCGGCAGGCTGGGCAAACGACCACCAACTATCTACCTACCTCTTTTACAAATAATGTACGAGTAAATTCTAGTATTTCTCTTATTAGAATTCTTTTACCATACACTTAAGATCATTATCATGCATTTGTTATAAGTGGTATTTATATAGAAAAATGTGCTAAATGTGTAGGTATTTTTGATATTGTACTTTGGTTGTCGTGTTTCTATGATACCCTTTTAGTAGCTTAGTATAATACAAATATGTTTTATGATATTTTCGAAATGAGGCTAGGCTAGACATATGGCAGTACCCCGCCTGATATTAAGCTGGAGTGCGGTCCATTAATGGAGGTAACTGCTACTACAGTTAAATAACTGCAATTAACAGTCGCATCAACTATTCAACGACTTAATTCGAAACGGCAAATTATAAGCTGACTCTAATACGCGACTAAGTCACTTCACGGTCTGTGAACTGGGCACCATTGCCTATCATTCTTTAAAATGTTAAAATAATAAAATCATGTCGGCAAGTATACAGACCGAGAAGTGATTTGGTCGCGTTTCAAGATCAGCTTGTAAGTTGCCGGTTTCAACTAGGCCGGCATAGTGGATATGATTGCTACTTACAGTTATAGAAATGTAGTAGCAGTGACATCCATTCATGGGCCACACTCCAGCTTAACAACAAGCGGGGTGCTGTCATATGTCGAGTCACAATAATAAAAAAAGAACGCAATGTTGGTGTGGGCTTACTTATTCAACAAGGTGTTATACAAGAAAAATTCAATGACGATGTAACTAAGAAACTAGACCTAGTGTCCGTGTGTTTTTTTTTTCTTTTTCATAAAGTGAGAGGCTGACACCTGCAAGCGAGCAGCCACCATTCGGACAATAGACAACGGCGGGCAGTCGACGACTCTGTACGGCCGCGAACCCGGATCTTGACTGATCTCGCGTTCATGACGTAATACGGACATTCCATTACCATGTAGCAAAATTTAACAACGCAATACATTACGTTTTTAATAAGACAAACTGTTATTCTGGACAGTGGAGATGCAGTAATGGATTGGTTATTTTGAAATATTGTTCGTGATTTTTGAGCGAGGTCGCCGTATCTCCGTCAGCAACTTGCTCCATGTCTAGCCACCAGTCTGTGAGCCGATCACATCACATCACTCTGTGAGTACTTTATTTATTGCTTTAATTGTTTATGAATGCTGTACTTTGAGGTTTAATGATATTTCGCTTGTGTATTTATGTTTATAGATCATATTTATAGTTTATATTTTAATTAAATCTGCTATATTTAGTTTAGTATTGATTTATTTTAATTCTTAAATAATAAAAATTAAATAAGCAATTGTACACTACCACTTTTTTGTAAGTTAAATATACTTTCAAATCTACTTATTTTATTTTAGTTATTACTCAATCGTTTATATAAAAAAAGGTGAATTTAACGTCCTTGGGCATTCTCTGCTAGTCTACCTTGGGGACAAGAGATATTATATTTAGTTGCCAATATTAAGGAAACAGATAAAAAATCAAGTACAAATACACTAATATATAAAAATAAATACCTATATATATACACACACACACATTATAAAAATTGATACTTTCTAGATTAAAAGAATATCATTGATCAAATCACCTCACCTCACGTTCATTGTCTCCAATGTCTGACTAACTTCACTCGATTTTAGTTTCATCTCCAATTTTCTGATTGATCACCCGCCTCAGCTCTTCTCTTCATCATCATCATCAGCTAGAAGGCGTCCACTGCTGAACATAGGCCTTCTCTATAGAACGCCATTTCGAACAACAAAATTCCAGTTGCATCCACCGCTTATTCGTGACTTTTACTATGTCGTCAGTCCACCTAGTGGGAGGCCTATCTACGTTGCGTCTTCCGGTTAGTGGTCTTCACTATAGATCCTTTCTTTCCCATCGGTTATCGGTTCTTCGAGCGATGTGGCCAGCCGATTGCCACTTCAGTCCGCAAATCGTACAAGCTATGTCGGTAACTCCGGTTCTTTGGCGAATATTCTCGTTTAGGAGTCAATCGCGCAGAGACACACCAAGCATAGCTCTATCTTCTATTATCCGCTCTGAAATGTCCGCATTGGAATATAGCTCCAACTCATATAAAAAAGATCAGATCAATACAATTATCAATACAATACAATACAATTTTCAAGTGGTAGGAAGAGGTGTCCAATCTGCCGATCCGGGGTAGTACCACTAATTACAAATATATATGAAGTGTCATAGCCGCTTTTCGGGATCAGCTTTTAAGGTTCCCGTTCCAAATAGGCCGTCATAGAAGATGTGACTGCTACTCACAATTATTAAACTGTAGTAGCAGTCGCCTTCATTCGTGAACCGCATCAAACGGGGTGCTGGCTGTCACATGTTGAGTCACAATAAGTAAAATATCTACCATAAACCATAACGTCATACTTACTACCAAAATATTTATATAATATTTTTTTAAATTCACATTTCTATACTAAGCTACTAAAGTGCTTGTATCATAGAAACAGGACAACCAAAGTACATAATATCAAAGATACATTGGTACCGGTGGGTGGTCGAACTCGTGCTCTTCGGTTGCCACTTGCCACTACACCACGGTCGCCTTTGTCATAATGTTAATTGCTTTCTAGTAACCTTTCCTCTTACGCCCGGTTCTATTATCTGTCAAACGGATCGTTTTTGATACGAACAGTTTAATTATCTACCAGTCGTAGGTTAAAACCATTCTTATAAAATACCCTTCGTCAAATAATTCGATTTACCGAAAAAGAGTAACTGTTTTTTTTAACATTATTTTTCAAATGTCAGTGAATTGTGAAGTGAACAACGAATGGTTACTGTTACCGATTACGGCTAGTTTATTATAGAGACCGGGCATAAATAGTCCATTATAGTATTTATCTGACAGCCGTATGTGGGTGAGATTCCACTTCGAACTTGTCGAACTACATTCATGTCGAGCCCTTAAATGCAGTACCGTTGTATCATTTCGCACTAACTTGTATAAATCTTTATGGTACTTCTGACTTACTACTTAACTCTTTCGGCTACCTTTTTAATTTTTTATTTTATTGTGACACGACATCTGATCTCGACCCGCCTGATTATCCGCCCGAAAAAAACGAGTTAGTTCACGGCTGCCCAAGTCACCGTCACTTTGCCGGCCAAAGGTGCTTCTTCACGCATCGCTTGAAGGATTTAAGGTCATAGGATGGAGAGAACACATGGGCTGGCAAAGCATTCCATCTTAGGCCCTAAAGCTGTCATACAATTAAATTAAGGCGACCGTAGTGTAGAGCTATGGTCACGCAGACCGAGAACACCACATGCCGGTACCTATGTATCTTTGATATTATGTACTTTGGTTGTCCTGTTTCTATGATACAAGCACATTTAGTAGCTTTATATAGAAATGTATATTTAAAAAAGGTAGTTATCGCTGCCTATTCTCGAGTGAACGGAGGCGTGAAAATTAATGATGAGTTTTTCCTTCGAGTGTAGTTTTGAAGAAGTATGGTTTTGAAATGTGGAAATTATAAGTTTTACGACATTCAAAATATTAGTCAACTGTTAAAATGGCGTATTATTTAAGCGTAAAGAGTGGTAGGCAGTGGTGCCTAGTGGTATGACCATCAAATTGTAATTTGATGGTCATACCTCTAGGTTTTTGTATCAGCTTGTAAGTTGCCGGGTCCAACTAGGCCGGCGTAACGGATGGGACTTCAAATACAGCTATTTGGTGATGACCGCTACTATTTAACTGTAGTAGCGGTCACCTCAATTCATGGACCACACTCCAGATTAACATGAGGCGGAGTGACGTTATATGTCGAGCCACAAAAATAAAATATAAAACACTTAAACTCTGTCACTACATTTTCTTTCGAATCGCACGAAGGTCATACAAAGACACGTTATCACAGCCGCCAAGTGTCGCCGCTAATGCACAATCACGAATATAAAGATTCAAGTGATAGCCTTTAACCCTTTGATGTCATACATGTTGACCAATTGTTATTCGGTATATGAACAAAGACATTACGTAGTTAGTTAAAACAGATAATGAGGCAATTCCCGGAGAGGTGACTGAGTCACCCGTTGCGTCCTATGTTCTTTGCAATGCTGTGATTCATCCCCGCGATGCGCCAATTTAGGATCATTCCCTATAGATACAAAGACTTGATCCATATTGGTTCCCGAGGGAATAAAAGGAAAATTAAACAATTAAGGTGCTAACTATACCTAATCTTAAATAACAACGTATATTGCCGTCTGAACACGTGTAAAAACAAGTGTTACGAAATGCAACCTTATTTCCTTAGACTTAGAAGCTATAGACAATTATGAATTTAAGTGAAATTGGGAATCACGCTCAATAGATCTAATGACATTTCCTAAAAACATTATCTCTATAACCAATATGGCAGATTCATATTGGTTACAGAGGGAATGTTTTTAAAGCCAATTTTCATTGTTTAGTTCTGAGGACAAATTATATTCTCTTTAGATTTAGTATCTAAATAATCTTTTTTTTTATTGTGACACGACATTTGACCTCGATCCGCTTGATGATAAGCAAGAGGAGATCCAAGAGTGACGACGACTGAAACACCCGAGTCAGTTCACGGCTGCCTCAGTCGCCGTCACTATGCTGGCCAAAGTATCTATAGAGAAAGTTTCATAATTGCAGTCTATTTGATCATATCTGCAGAAAAAATAAATTATAAGATCTAAACAATTAAAATTGTCCCTAAAGAGAAAATAACATTCCCATTGGAACCAATATGAATCTGCTAATTGGATTTACTGAGACCAATCCCTAACTCCAATTCGTATTACCGATAGCTTCTAAATCTAAAGGAAAAAGGTTGCTTTTCGTAACGTTCGTTCGTACTTGAGCAAGGCTGTTCTTTTTTAGGTTAACGTGTTCAGACGGTAATATCCGCTGTTATTCAAGATTAGGTATTGTTAGCACATTAAACGTCTAATTTTCCTTGTTGCTATCGAAGACGGCGACGCCATTACGCGGCGGCATAAAGTTAACTTTTAAATTTTAATTGTTGAATATAATTGGGCTCTTTCGTTTACATTCTTTTTCGTTTGCTAATTATATTTTTAAGATATGATTTGGTGTAAGGGGATGTCATTGTCCTATTCACAAAGCATGAAGCATGAGCGGTATTTGTAATGTAAAATATTAATTTGTATGCAGCTGTGTGCTAAGTTAATTAATTGGCTTATGTTAATGCAGACCGTTTTGGTGCTAGGTTATAAAATTTAAGTTTTGGAATTAGTGCGTTCGTTAATAATTATAAAAATGAATGCGATTTATAGTTTTATGAACAATGAATTTAATAAAAACTTATTATTATATCTTAGAAATTATTATAATTATCCTAAGAATATGGAAAGAAGTCCTTAAGTCCAAATTCTTCTAGTTAATTAAGTCCATTTTTTTATTTTCCAATAATTAAGTCCAAATTTTTCTCAAGTCCAAATTCTTTGTAATTATTTATGTTTCTTGTAATCATATTTGATTGTTTATTAAATACTAAAAATAATTTTAAATGAAGTTATCTGTGTAAAGTATACAGACCGTGAAGTGATTTGGTCGCGTTTCGGGATCAGCTTTTAAGTTGCCGGTTCCATCTAGGGCGGCATAGTGGATGTGATTGCTACTCACAGTTATTAAATTGTAGTAGCAGTGACATCCATTCATGGACCACACTCCAGCCTAACATCAAGCAGGGGTGCTGTCATATGTCGAGTCATAATAAAATAAAATAAAAACGCATCAAAATCAAATACAATATTTTCCTTTGTCTATAGTTTTATATGAACTTAAGTTACTGGATCCAACTAGGCCGGTTGATACAAATATCACATACAATTTAGTAAGTGTATCAAATCAAATCAACTGATGATGTATTTCCCATACAAAACAAGTCACTTTGACATCAGGGATTCAGTACATTTTTATTTTAGTTGTGTCAGGATCGTGTCAAGTGGCGATTCATTGTCCCTGCCTATCTTTGTAGGAAAAAGGCGTGACAATTTGATTGATTGATTGGTTGATTATTATTTTACAATATCGGTACTTATAACAAATTAGAAAACGTACCGCTGAAAGAATATATCGCGATAGAGGGTTTTCAATCCAGTAGTTAAATCTCTTTGTATCTTTGCTTTAAGTACCTACTTTGATCCCAGAGTGTATATTTATTTATTTGCATAACTACTGTAGACAGAGTTTACTTTAAAAATTACATAAAGTAGGTAGTCTATGAAGAAGTGCCTAAGTTTTTTTATTAATAGAAACGGTACTCTACTCTTGTCGGATAAGGTTTATAATTGTATAAATTGTAAGTTCGTGACTTCTTTATGTAACTATTCTCGTGGTAGAAGCAATGACTGTTGCTAGGCGGTGCAACATCGCACTATAATTAAATTATAATGAATGTGACATTTCATATATTTGTTCACTAATTAATACCGTATCTGTTTTTCTTCTTATCGTATATTCTTAATTAAATAAATTTTGGTCGTGTTTTTAATCTTGCTGGATAATTTATTTATAAGTTTTATTGGCGATACGCGTGGTCCATTGGTGAGCATATCAGTCCCTTACGAGTAAAGTCTCGGGTTCGATTCCCGGTCCAAGCAAATATTTGTTTCATAGCTTTTGTAAGCAAAGTGAATATTTGCTTCGTGTCTGTTTGTCTAAGAGTGGTGCCCATCTGCCAATCCCATCACTTTCAAGTAAACACACGGTGTAGTGACTACACGGTGTTTTTTTTTACTAACAGTCGCCTCTGTTCGTAGACCGCGTTCCATCTATCATAATATAATCAATCAATCAATATTAAAGGCGACCGTGGTGTAGTGGTAGTGCAATGGTCACGTAAACCCTCTCGGTTTACGTGACCATTGCACTACCACTACACTTAAAAGCCCTTGCCGGTTTCAATGTATCTTTAAAATTTGATATATGTACATGGTCGTCCTGTTTCTATGAAAAAAGCATTTTAATACCTTAATATAAAAAGCTAGGTTGCCTAGTGCCCATAACCACAGGGCCAGTAGGAGAATTGTGGATGTGAAGGAAGCAAGAGAGTTGTGTAACGATCGTGGCAAGTGGCGCTCCATTGTGTCTGCCTATCCCTGTGGGAAAAAGGCGTGACAATTTGATTGATTCATTGATTGAATATAGAAATGTAAATTAAAATAAAACATTAGTATTGTACTCCTGTGTTTTATAACTGAAAAATAATATTAATAAAGGACGCGTTATAAATTTCTACTTTCACGAATGTTCAAGATAAGTAATTTGATGCGGTGTTGAATATAAGTAACTGTACAATTTAGTTATTTTATGAGAGCAATTCACGAAACGGAAACTTGCTAACGCTAATATTAATGACACGACGATATTCTGCAATATTATTATTAGTAATTGCGACTGAAAAGCGGCGATGACTGAAAAAAAAAACGATTAAAATTACGGTTGCTTCAGTCGCCTTTAATGTGTATGGCGGATAGAATTACTTTAAACAAATATACATTGTTACCGGCAAGTGTTTTAGAACCGGGTACTCTTGGTTTGCGAGACCATTTTACTTATCTACCACTAGACATTATTAATCAAAAAGAAGCGAAGACTTTATCTAAAAGTCTGGTGTCTATTTTAAACTATTAATTATTTCTTTCACATTCACAATTCTCTTCATACAAGCCCTTTTTCATACATTTTCACTAGACAACTTAGCTTTCTTGAGGATGTCTCCGATTTGGTCGGAGAACACCCTCCTGGGCCTGCCCTGTATAGCCCTCAAACTCTATACGGATAATATACGACACCATAGAGATACCCACAGTCTATAATACAGACCCTGGAACTACTGTACCTACCTGAAAATGTTTTTTTTTATTGATACTAAACATCATACCTCGCCCGCCTGGTGGTAAGCAAGAGGAGATCCAAGAGTGACGACGACTAAAAAACAACGGGTCTGTTCACGGACGATTGCCGAGACTATGTCTATTAAATATAATAAAATAAAAAAGGACATCATTCATTTTGCATGGGGACTTGGGCTTAATTATATTATGTATATGTAACAGTTGCGTATACATTTTAAAATAGCTTAATGTACGAAGATTACAGTGCAATTGGATAATATCCTTTATTTTGTATAGTTTACATGTGCAAAATGATCAAACTATAATAATGACACTTCAAATCAGAACTGTTAATATGGCGTGTCTTTGTGATTGACAGACAATACAAAATCAATACCAAAATAACTCAATCGCACAGCAATTAAAAACAAAATTATTATTAGATTTATCAACACAAGTATCGAAACTACCATTTATATATGTTTTCATCATTGGACATTAAAGTAGTACAATAAAGCCCAAAATGAATTATGTCCTTTAAATACTTTGTAAGTCATTCATTATCAACAAAATATTGATTCTGCGGACATCTAGAGATCATGATGATTCGTGGGCCGTGACGAATTCAAAATGGCGGATTGGCGCGTTTTGGGCGGTCGTTCACCTTGGTTGCGCCTACGGTCAAAGTCCCACGGAATGCACGCGCTCGGCGCTACCATACATTTTTTCTGAGATAGCAAAATGAATTAATTGCGGTCATATTTTACATTAGAAATGCTGGGGTACGCTGTGCCCATAACTTTAGACCTAGACCCTGTGTAAAGATATTTTTTCATTAGTATTGTGACCTTGCTGGAGTTTCATGAACGGAGGTGACTGCTACAGTTTAATAACTGTAAGTAATAGTCACATCCACTATGCCAGCCTAGTTGAAACCGACTGATCCCGAAATGCGATTATAAGTAACTTTACGGTCTGTATACTTGTAAGTGGTGATACTACGCCGGATCGGCAGACTGGGTACCACTGCCTACCACTCTTTAACAACCAGACCCAGAGTCTCTATGCCTCTTTTTTTATTAACAAATATTTGTAAATTAAATCTTATTATTAAAAATTTCAAATAAAATCTATGAAAAAATATTTTCTCCGACCGGGAATCAAACCTGGGATTATGATCTGGTGAAAATTGTAGATGGGAAGGAAGCGTAAGAGCTGTGTTAGAATAGAGGAAAGTGGCGTTCCGCTGTCTTTGCCTATCCCTGTGGGAATTAAGGCGTCAAATGTATGATATAAAATGATACTAACAATTGCCTAGTGTTGCTACAGCAGTACAATACTAAAATGTTTTATTTTTATTTACATTTCTATATTAAGGTACTACAGAAACAAGACGACCAAAGTACATACCTATATCAAAGATACATTGATACCGGCAAGGGCTTTGTATGTAACAAAAGGGATAATTATATGAAGTATAGCCGATCTAAGAACCTCACAAAAGAAGTTGTAAATCGATTAAGAAAACGCCGAACTCAAGTTAAATCTCATACAAATAATGTCACTTCCACATAAGGTCGATCGAACTTTCAGCGTAATCTTTTTTTATTGTGGCTCGACATGACAGCATCACATCTGATGTTAAGCTATAGTGCGGTCCATAATTTTTTTTTTTTTTATTGTGACACGACATCTGACCTCGACTCGCCTGATGATAAGCAAGAGGAGGTCCAAGAGTGACGACGACTGGAACAACCGAGTAAGTTCCCGGCTGCCCCAGCCGCCGCCACTATGCCGGCCTAAGGTGCTTCTTCACGCATCGCTTGAAGGATCCAAGGTCATAGGATGGAGAGAACACATGGGCAGGCAAAGCATTGAGGCGACTGCTACTACAGTTAAATTACTGCAAGTAGAAGTCGCATCCACTATTTCTATACCTTCACCTATACACATATGGAAGCTTTCCAACTTATCTCTCTCTTTCTCAGCTATTATTATTTAATACTTGTAATATCCTACATTATCAGAAATCACTAGATATATAAACTATTAAACGAATTTAATTCAGTAATTAAATTAAAAGTAAGTATTAACTATAATTAAACTATAAAAATATATCATGTAGAGACGTTACATCATAGATTGGAATAGGCAACTGCCAGCCTTCCTGTCTCCAGACTTCTCCGTCAGCCGCTTGGACAACTCTTTGGCCAGGCGCTTGGCTGACGGTCCCCAAGGGCCCATCGTCTTGACCCCAAACAGCGCAAATTTGTAACCTGTACCGAGGTTTGCGTATTTGGGCAGCTTGAGGTTCTCAGCAGAAATCACCGCACTTCCCGCGCTTAACAGGGTCACCTGGATGTGAGATAAGGCTAATGTGTCTACACATGTCGCACGATGTGGGATGCGAGTCTCTGGTGTGGGATGCGACTCGCATCTCATACCAGAGACCTGCCAAGTTACCACGGCCCAACAGTCATGTAGTCGGGTCTCTTGCCGGGCAATTGCATAAATTCGTTTTGGCTAATTCGGTAATTCTTGTCCCCAAGGTAGACTGACAGAGAATGCCTTAAGAAAAGCGAATTTTATATACAATAAAGCATTTAGTAGATATTTAAACAACAATAAAAAAGTTGTAAATATAAAATCAAAACCTAGTAGGCAAAAATCGGCAGTGGAAGCCATCAAAGGCATCCGGCTGAGCAAATAAAGAGGCTATATAGTTGGACGGGCGCGTGATCAGGTTGTGTGACGTCACACAGGCTGGTCTCACTTGTGACTCATATAACCACATCCCCACATTATTGTGTTGTTCATAATAACACACCAAATGGTCACTTTTGATTTGGAATTTTATTTATTTACTTGGGCTTACAACGAATTAAAGCAAAATATATGATTTTTTTAAATTGTGACATTACATTTGACCTCGCCCCCCCTAATGATAAGCAAGAGGAGTTCCAAGAGTGACGACGACTGAAAAACCGACTTTGTTCACGGCTGCCTCAGTCGCCGTCACTATGCCGTTTGTTCATTCGATTATTAAAACAGGAAACTATAGCATACACTAAAACAACTTAATATCTAGAAATTTATATTAATATACCAATTATAATATTAATATTTCAGTAAATATTAGAAACGCCTTTTCCCACAGGCATAGGCAGAGACAATATAGGCAGAGACTTCTCATTATCCTGACACAACTCCCTAGCTTCCCTCACAGCCACATTTCAGTTAATATTTTTTTAGGAAACCCCCGAAACAGCTAAAACAACTTTATATCTCCTAATAAAACTTTATATTTAAATAACTTTACAGTTATATCTTTTAAATATCCCTTGCATACTCATGGACATGGTGCATCATCAGATACTTAAGGTCTTCAATTTGATAACGGCCCAGCTTGATAATTTTAGTTAAAGCACTTTAGTTATATCTCTTGTTGATTTGCTGATCTGAGAGGATCCATTAGCTGGGCTGTTATCAAATTGAAGACCTGGGGTATTTGATGATGCACTATGAGGATGCAAGGGATATTTAAGATATATAACTGTAGAGCTATGACTAAAGTTTTTTTTTTATATAAGGCTGGTGATATGTCAGTTACAGTTATTGAGCTGTAGTAGCAGTCACCTCCATTCATGGACCGTACTCCAGCTTAACATCAGGCGAGGTGATGTCATAATAAAAAAAAACTATTTCAAAATTAAGGAGAATTTATAGTTTTTAATGTGATTAAGTAAAATTTAGATAAAAACCTAATAAGCAAAATCCTTTAAACCTTTTTTTTTAAGACCGCCCTTACTTTCAAAGGTTACCAGTTGTTAGTCATTAACCCACTCTGCCCAGGTGGGTAATACCAAATTTTACAGACCGTGAGGCGACTCAATCGTGTTTCGAGATCAGATTTAAAGTTTCCTGTTCCAATGCAAAGTTTCCTCGGCAATGCGACTGCTCAATCAATCAAATTAATCAATTTGTCACGCCCTTTTCCCACAGGAATAGGCAGACAATGGAGCGCCACCTGCCACGATCCTTACACAACTCTCTTGCTTCCTTCACTTCCACAATTCTCTTCATACAGGCTCTGTGGTTACCCAGCTTTCTTGAGGATATCTCCGATTTGGTCGGAAAACACTCTCCTGGGCCTGCCTTGTTTAACGCATTCATCTACATCAGATTTATAAATTCCTTTCGTCAAGCTACTGTCACTACATCTTCTTTCAAACCACATCAATCCCATCTGCGACTTCTACTTGCAGTTTATATAGTTGTGTATTATTAAAGAGTGGTAGGCAGTGGTACCCAGTCTGCCGATCCAAGGGAGTACCACCACCTATAAGTATACAGACCGTAAAGTGATTTAGTCGCGTTCCGAGATCAGCTTTTGAGTTGCCCGTTTTTTTTAACCTTAATAGAAGTCGCTTTTGACTGCAATCCAGCTTAACTTCAGGTGGGGTGCTGTCTTGCAACGATATCCTCGTACCTATCTATCAAATTATCACAGACACAAGTTCTCTAAACAACAGGTTTTCGTACCTGTAATTTAAATAATATATAAAGGATCTCAAATAACTGTAGTCGATGAACGGATCCATTGTAAAAAAAAGCCAAAATATACAGCCTAAAAACTTGTTATACAGTCATAAACACTGGATACCGGTTTCTTTGTTTCTTTATCCGTGAAATTTGTAACCTGTAACTTATCGTTGACAAACAATATTTTTGAAATGTTCACTGATTGACAATCGTTCGTTGTTGATCTTTGTTTTTATTAACCCCCGACTCAAAAAGAGGGGTGTTATAAGTTTGACTTGTCTGTGTATCTGTGACTCTGTGTATTTGTGTGTATGTCTGTGGCATCGTATGCTTTAACTAAAATTGTTACTCACTATGAGCCATTAGCTGGACCGTTATCAAATTGAAGACCTGGAGTAGTTATCTGATAATGCACCATGAGGACCCAAGGGACATTAAAGGGATATAACTATTGAGCCATGACTAATGTTGTTTATTACTATAAGGCTGGTGATATGACTAAAGTAGTTTCAGGCGTTTCAGGGGTTCCTTTAAAATTTTAATTTTGTTTTTATGTTATGTCTGTCAATGGTGATATTTATTTAACATAATCAACAATAAAAAAACATATAAGTATCTAAATATTTCAACATCAATCAATCAATCAAACGCCTTCCTCTTACAGGGATAGGCAAAGACAATGGAGCGCTACTTGCCACGATCCTGACATAACTCCTTCGCTTCCTTCACATTCACAATTCTTTTCATACAAGCTCTATGGTTATGGGCACAAATCAGGGGCGTAGCTACCGTCGTATCAATTATACGGGGCCCCCGGGCTACGGGGGCCCCCAACGTGCGTTTTTCCTTTGTGAGAAATCTGCCCTTCCTAAGGGCCCACAAACAATTTTTTATACGGGGACCCGCCAAGGCACGCTACGATTCTGGCACAAATTTTCGACATATGACAAAACCCCACCCGAGTGGACTAGTAGTAGTCGCCATTGTGCCAACCTTAAAAAGGTCGCACTAAATCTATTTTAATTCATTTCCATTAAAAAACATAAATGTCATTTTCAAACTCATTCATTCTTTTGTTTTATATATTCTATTTTTTATGTAAAATAAATTAGTCTTCTTTACAACATCAACGCGTTTCGTGCGTTTCATTTCTCCACGTCCTTGACCACGTAGCGTCAAACCATCATTCAAGATGGGGACTACTACTACAGTTCAACAACTGCAAGTAGCATCAACTATGCCGGCCAAGTTGGTACCGGCAGCTAGAGTTGCGGATTATAAATTAATGCGACTATGTACTACTAAAGTTAAATAACTGTGTACTACAGGTAAATGTGACCGGTCTAAAGTTTACCGGCAACTTTTTCTAGCAATCCCGAAACATGACTGAGTCATCCGTAAGGTTGAGTCACGCATTAACATAATTTTTATTATTCCTTTTCTGAATGCCGATTCACAATGTCTGAATAGAATTTTTAATAGCTTTTATTTAAAATTCAAATAATTATACTTTTCTGATGATACAATTAATTAAAATCTAAATTTATTTTTTTAATAAGCTTAGTCACTATATCATAGAAACAGGACGACCAAAATACATACAATATACGTGTATATATCAAAGATACGAGTAGTCGTATATTGTGTTTTTTAATTGTGACGATACCTGTCCAATCGAGGCAATCGTAGACTAAGTCGGTTTTTTCAGTCGTTGGCAATCTTCGACTTCCCCTTGCTTACCACCAGACAAGTCGAGGTAAGATGTTGAGTCACAACAAAAAAAAATGTGGATGAGAAGGAAGCGGGAGAGTTGTGTCAGCATCGTTGAAAATGGCCCCTGTGGGAATTTATGCGTGGAATTATGATTGATTAATAGTGAAAGGAAAAGATGGGGACGGCCAGAAGCTTTCTATTTAAACCGGAGATATTCTTAAGAAACCTGGGATCAGTGACTAAAACTTTAGAGCTTTAAGGTAGTCTAACTTTAGACCGCTGTCTAGGTAGATAAATGGTGTGGAATACCAAGGCTTCTGGTTAAAAGCCATTTGCCGGTACCAAAGGAGATTAGTATAGAAACGTATAAAAAAGAATTGAATAAAAAAATGAGGGTCGTAGAAAGTGGCGCTTTTTTGGCTTCATCTTTCCTTTTTCAGCAAAGGCGTTTCAGTTACTCATCAACTCTCTTGCTTAAAATATACACCTCGCAAAAATTAAGGAAACAATTTTTTTCTCCAAAAATTTGGGTGATTTTCAACAGGCTGTATTTTAGTGAAAAAATGTCGTATAGGAAATTAAACACAATGCTTTTGAAGCTTGAAGATTCTTGTTATCGGATTTTTTGGTCAATAATTTTCAATAACAAGAAATTTTTAAGAACTATAGGTAGTGTACTTGTATGCTTAAATAAAAGTTGTTTCTTATATGTTCAAATCAAAATCAATCAAAAAGTCACGCCTTTTTCCCACAGGGATAGGCAGAGACAATGGAGCGCCACTTGCCACGATCCTGACTCAACTCCCTCACTTCCTTCATATACACTATTCTCTTCATACAAGCTTTATGGTTATGGGCACCAGGCAACCAGCTTTCTTGAGGATGTTTCCGATTTGGTCGGAAAACACCCTCCTGGACCTTGTTTAACATATCCATTCACATGAGATTTATAAATTCTTTTCCTGATTCTTTCTATTTGCCCAAACCATCGAAGCATTTCTTTGTCAATCCTTGTAACTACTTACATCTTCTTTCAAACCACATCTATCACGCAGTGTGCTATTCCTTATTCTATCCGCTATCGTCACATACCCTCCTTAACGACCGCATTTCTACAGCGTTTATACTACTCTCATGCTTCTTCTGCCACATTCTTATTATGAGAATGTCAATAATACCTACATAGAACGTAATGGGCTTCTATCAAGTAGACGTGGATGGAGTAGGTAGCCCATGATTAACCATGAGAGCGTATACGTCATGTTACGAGACACAGTTTTTAAACGCGGGTGAAACTGCGAAACACATTTTATTAGTTTCTATCACAGACCTAAAATACTATAATACCCGATATAATACTAGAATAGAATAATACCCGTACAGGTCAAGGGAAGCATCCGCATTCTGTCGATCGAATCGGCAGTCGAGCTAAAAAGTTCGGTGCGTCGTTTCTTTGTAGAACAATCGACAAGTAGAATGCTTTGCCAGCTCATGTGTTCTCTTGAGCTGCATCCAAGCGATGCGTGAAGAAACTCATTAGGCCGACGTGGCGACTGGGGCAGCCGTGAAGACTCGGTTTTCGCAGTCGTCGGCACTATTGGACCTCGCTTCTTGCTTATTAACAGGCGGGTCGAGGTCAGATGACGAGTCAAAATGAAAAATAAATAAAAATAAAGGGGCGTTATAATTTCTGGTTTCTATAATGTAATTCCCTGAAATTTATCAACTGATTTAGGGACATCCTGAGAAACGGGATCAAGGACGGAGACCAGGGCTGTCTTAAGCATATTCAGCGCCGGGGTGCGAAAGTCAAGGCTCCGCTCGCGTGGTCTCAGTGTAGTAGGTACCTATCGATGTTTATGGCGGTCAACATGCGCCCCCTAGGACAATGCGCCCGGGTGCACCGCACGCCTTGAACCCCCGGGTAAAGACGGCCCTGACGGAGACATCCTCAAGAAAGCTAGGTTGCCTAGTGCCCATAACCATAGAGCTTGTATGAAGAGAATTGTGGATGTGAGAGAAGCGAGAGAGTTGTGTCAGGATCGTGGCAAGTGGCGCTTCATTGTCTCTGCCTATCCCTGTGGGAAAAAGGCGTCACAATTTGATTGATTGATTTAGGGACAAAATAAACCTTTGAAATGTTATGAATATTTATTAATTTTTTTGAAAAAATAGTCATTTTTGCTATTGAGAATCGCCATCTGACCTTGACTTGCATGATGGTAAACAAGAGAAGGTCCAAGAGCACCGACAACAGAAAAAAACGTTTTATTATACCCACGTGCTTTATGCTCGGTTCCTATATCAAATTAACTGTCATCAATTTAGTGACGTTTGAAGAATAATATATAAAAAAAACAGTGTTACTCTTTTTCATACTAGATGCTAGTAGTTGTCGGTAACTTGACTTACGAGGAGTATTTTATAAGAACGGTTTTGATCTACGGCTGGTTGATAATTTAACTGTTCATATAAAAAACGATCCGTTTGACAGATATAGGAACCGGGCGTTATTCATATCTACTTCCTGCAAATAAATAACTATAATTTTAAATATATTTAAAAAAATGTGAATCAGTTTTAGTTTCGAACATGTTTTCACTAGTCATGCTCCGGCTACTAAAATGTTATTTGCAACCAACCCGTCGCTTTGTTATGATCCCAAACTTAGTTAGGCTTTAAACTTGAAAGGTCATACACAGACATTCTAATTGTTCCTTCGTCAGCAGCCGTCTGCGATGGGCGTTACCAAGGGCGAACGCCTTACCGCCGCCCCAACCGCCACGCCCAGACGACCATCATCGTCTCGCCTTTTTTTTTCAATAAAATCATGCCATCATACGTCATACAAAGTATGTTGCCAAACATCTTATTTCAGCCAAATAGTGTCATCGTTTACACGTCACCACTCATACACAATAATGTGGTAAACTTAGTATTTTTAAAATTGGTTAGAATGTACTTTGAATTTGCTTGGGGGTGCAAAACAATATTACCTAAGGAAAAGAAGACAATGAGAATTATGAATGTGAAGGAAGCAAGGGAGTTGTGTCAGGATCGTGATCTATCCCTGTGGGAAAAAGAGGTGACAATTTAATTGATTGAGAAAAGCAGTGAATTTTAAACCGAGAATTGACTCCCGAGCGGGGTGGCACATGCGGATGCGATTCCCTTAGTACGTATAAGTTTTTTTTCAAACCTTGTTGAAAAGTTCGATTTTTCACCCTATTTTGTAGGTTAACAATGTGTCACTTTTCTCCCGTAAAATGATGTGTAAAATTAGCGTTTTTTCCCCTTTTTTGGGTCTATTGTCATTCTGTCGTCTGTTCTGAAAAAGCATATCGTTCTCGTTGTCGTCGTTATTTCGTAAAGGGATTTTCTGTTGTTCTTGTCGTCTGCTTTTCCACAGTTTCACTTAAAATATAATTATTGATAAGATAAGGAAACCACAGAGTAAGTAACTCGCTCTGGTATGTTCTATTCTTACATGTCGTGTAGCACCATTTTTTATTAATTGTTTTATATTTTGTCGTTTATTATTACGACTGTGCTGGCCTAGATGTATTTTTTTATTTATCTAAACAACCATTTGGCGACTGCTACTTATTTAAATTTAAATAACCGTAAATAGCAGTTATTCATTATAGTAGGTTTAATAACAAATTACTTTTTTTTATAAAAATACAAATATGGGAATACGAAATACGAACACAATCAGATCAATTTACAAATAACAATATTCCTTGTTAGGTAGATCTTATAGAAATACTGTTAAGAAATTAAAACAAATTAAAATATGAATTAAAGTTGAGTCGATATTCCTAATTAATAAGAGTATGTCCAATATCTATCTTGACGCAACGACATTAAATGTATATGAAATCTATGATCCATGGAACGCATCTAAAGCTGGTTTTGAACACCATCGAAAGTGATGGTGAATGGTAGCCATGAATAACGGCACATAATAGGGCATGGCGGCGCAGACGCCGTGGAGCCGAAATATAATTATACTCAGGAAGCTGATGGTTAAATAGACATTTAATAAGTTTATTTAATCATCTTAATGATCAATAAGAAGCGACACAAGAATTAACATAAATATTTTTTTATGATTGCCTTATTGGCAGCTATAATTATGGACCACCATATCGCCTTGAATTTATGTAACTATTATGGATTTTATTCTTTGAATAATCAATCAATCTTAGACCATTTATTTTATAAATGTAAATACGATATAATTTTTGAATCCCACAGGGATACACAACTCTCTCACATCTACCACATCACTTAAGGAACCGATAACCGATGGGGAAGAAAGGTTCTAGAGTGGAGACCACGAACCGTAAGACGCAGCGTAGGTAGGCCGCCCACTAGGTAGACTGACGACATAGTGACAGTCACAGGTAACCGGTGGATGCAACTGGCATCTTGTCGTTCGGAATGGCGTTCTAAGGGGGAGGCTTATGTTCAGCAGTGGACGCCTTCTGGCTGATGATGATGATTATGATCTATGTTATTTGAACAACTAAAACGAGAGTGCATTAGTGGTAGCGAAGTCACGGAAAACATGTATGTTAGCGTACTAGTAGACATAATATTGAAACCAGCAACTTTTAAGCTGATTCCGAAACGAGACTAAGTCACTTCACAGTCTGTTCACATAAATGGTGGTCTTACCAGGTAAATGATCACTAACTGTCTGCCTGTCACTCATTAATAATTGTATTTACTTCCTTAAACATTTTTTCATACATTATTCCAAGTGTTATTACGTATGAGCTGTATTTTACCTAAATCATGAATAATCTACTACAATTAATATTCGGTTTTGCCAAATGTGAATCACTATTCAAAATGACAACATACCTATTTAGCACATTCAGGACATAACATTATTATTTACGTTTATCATTTAAATAATGATTTCCTTTATTCACGAACACTGCTAAACTCGACTGTCTATAAACAATATTATTTATTTATTTATTTAGGTACCTATATATGACAGGTCACAGACACAAATTAAAAAAGTACATAATTATGCAAGGCTGATTTGTAACCCAAAAATATAGAAGTCAAACTCACTATACAATAGAATATTCCCCAAAACAAAATTAAACGTAAAATAAAAATAAATAAACTAAACATAAATACATTATAATATAATCTTTAAAATTTTATTGAAAATTAATCTAGTTTGGAATCAGATAGCTACTTTTCATATAAAAACACATTATTTAATTATATTTAAAAAGTTCTGTCTTACAACTGCGACCGGAGATAGCTCGGCTTGTCTGTACTAATACTGAAATTCATTTCTATCAGCTATTAAATATTTTATTTTGCTTTGCATAGGATTTTTATTGTATAAAAGATATGAGAGGTCGATTTATTTTTTAAATTACATTTCTATATTAAGCTATTAAGCGTGCTTGAATCACAGAAACAAGGCGACCAAATTACATAGATCAATAGTTCATTGTATCGGCAAGTGGTTTTGAATTGAATTTTGAACTCTTAGTTTGTGTGACTATTTATATACCACAAGACCACAGTTGCATTGAAAATACCATAGAATAATATTATCAATCATCTAGGCATATCTATTGCATTGGGAATGTTTAATACTGACGAATTTAAAGCAATACTACTTTTATTTTGCAGCTACCTTACTAACTATAGTTCCCATTTTGTGAATGAAGATTATTTACCTACAGCAACTAATGGTGTTTCAAACAATTTTACTTTCCTTTTCATTATAGTTGCATCGAAGTCAATTCATTTACTTTTAAAACGCGACATCTGGCTTACTAGAGGTCAAAGAGCGCCGACGACTTTAAAAACTATCTTATTTAACGGTTGCCTCATGTAGGCCCATGAAAATTTCAATATAAAATAAAGTCATGAATAAAGTCAAAATAAAGTCATGAAATTCTTTCCTAAATTGAAGCCTAAATTGTATTTAAACGTGAAAATACACTTAGCTATTCAATTAGTCCTGATTTAATTGAATGTAAATGGAGCTAAATGTAAGAATTAAAACTATGTCGGTGCCCTTACCGACACGACTTAACTTGTAGAAACGGTGAAAGATTTCCCAAAATGGAAAAATGAAAGATACTTGATTTAGTCACCTTAATGTGAAACCTAGTTTAGTCCTATTAATTCTAATAGAAACAGATGTCTCCGTATTAAGTGTAGTTTAGATGTATATTGTAGGTAAATACATCCCCATTTTGTGTACTGCCAAAATTCACGCGAGAAAGAGCGGTCAGTGAACGTGTCGCGAGGGAGAAACGTCGTCACCAGTGAAAAATATTCGCAGTCGCCAATACGTTTTCAGAAGTGTTCGTTCCCCACCACATTGGCACGATAGTGACCGAAAAAGTGCGCCGGCGCAACATTCAGTTCCGTTAATACCATGGCGGCGGTGCCACGCGATCGGTTGGCCTCCTTCATTCAGACGGCTCGCGCGCGCCTATCGCCTCACAGTGTTATTTGCAGAGAGATAACTGATTATAATGTGCCACTTACCGTGTGTGACAATCTCTGGTGTCCTTGAAAGTGGAAATTGATATTTGCGACGACCCCGAAAAATATGAAGCAAAAAAATTTGGTGCGTTGGCGAACATTACGAGTAAGCGACGGGAAATTAAAATCATGACACATGCGAACATTAATGTGAACAAGTAAAAAAAAACTTGCTAAATTAGGTATAGACAACGTTGCATGAATTTAAGTCAGGCTAATTAACTCATTCTGATTTCAATCAATTCGGATTTATTTAGAAATTTTATCATACAAGTTCGAACCTGTTGCTGGGCCGGCAAGCCTTAGCGATAGTCGGTTAGTGGCACATGGTGCCTGGCAACAACTATCTCTGGGATGAGAGCTATCGCAGGCCGACGGTAATTCTCCCGCTGCTGCAAGCTAACGGAAACTGATTCCTCGCGTCCGAAATTCCGGTGCGGCCGTTCACGCTAAGACCGTCTCAAATAAAAAGCATGGCTCATCTTTACTGTCGTCATTCAGCACGCGTGAATACATCCCTGCTATTATTCAATTAATAATTTATTGTCCAATTTAGTGAATACCTTACGTAATATTTAGATTACGTTCCTTCCAATTTTAATAATTTCCAAGTTAAATCAGTTGTTAAATTATTGAAAATAACGAAATATTGTGATGCATATGTAATAGTTTGATGGAAAATAAGCGGGGAAACATGTATGAATAGCGATGTGACTATCACGTGTGACGTCAGTGACACATCCACACCGCGCCTGAACTCTGTGACACTTTGATAATGCCATATTATTTACTAATGCTCATTACAATTGCTATTTTCAATTTACAAAGCAATTTTGTTAAGTCTCGCCCGGCATAGTGGTATTTAAGACGACCGTGGTGTAGTGGCAGTGCAATGGTTAAGCAAACCGAGAGCACGAGTTCGAAACCACCCACCGGTACCAATGTATCGTGGTTGTCCTGTTTCTATGATACAGGCACTTTAGTAGCTTAGTATTGAAATGTAAAAAAATAGTAACGGCGACTGAGGCGGGTCTTTTTAGTCATCGGCACCCTTGGATCTCCATCACGCTTACCACCAGGCAAGTTGATGTCGAGTCAATAGTCATAATTTAAAAAATCAATGTGTTTCTTATCGAGTTCCTTATAATACGTAATATTCATTATACCTGATTATATTTCGATTTATATCATATCAAATGTAAGCCTAAATACAAGCCTAACAAAATAGATCAATAGCCTAACAAATTGTCTTATTACCGCCCTAATTAAGCCATCAAGAGTTTTAACAAAAGTCAATACCGAATCAAATATATTGTTTCATGCAAAATTAATATATGCACTTAATGATAAAGATTTATCACAAACTGACCAATCAAAGCGTATGACGATATTGTTAAAACCAATTCAAAGGTTATCTGAGGTCCCTATGAAATTGCGTCCGAGAACAAGTCGAGACCTGTTGCCCCAACTAACTAGGGCTCTGATTCATTGCAACTGAGTTCACCGACACCTTTTACAGGCATAAAATGTGAACATAAAGACATAATAATAGGACGTTTATATATTCTTTAAAAATATAATATATATTTTAGTCCATCCATATTTTCTTTCTTTTCATGTTTTCCCATTTTACTCATTCTTCGATTTAAACTTTAAACAATGTTTAGAGGACACAAATGTTCACCCCGTTCCATACGTTAGTAATTACTTTAATAGTATTCCTTAAAATATAGTTCTCATGGACGACAACTGTTATTCGTAATAAATTTTCTTTCAAGGCTTTGTATAATGCTATTAGAATAAGAATAGGACGGGCTATTGACTAACTTCAATTGACTGATTTAAAGGCATCGATGTTCAAAGGTGTCTTTTTCTTGACCATCCTAAAGTGAAGTTAGTTGCAGAGTCACAAAATGGCGCCGTTCCTATTCTTATTTTAATCGCATTATAACAAAACAAATCTGAAGACCTTTTTTAATTTGATAGATGCTCGTAATGATTCTTTATCTAGTCCTCTTGATCGACGTGTATTATCTTCTCATTCTTCTCGTGACATGATTTTAGTTTCATTGATTTTAAAACCATTTTTATAACGTGAAGAATTTATATATGGATTAGGTAAGTATATTATTTTATCACTATTATTTAATTCGTTATTAAAAACCCTGGCATTGTCGTGGTCTAGAATAATATAATAATCTTTATTTATGTTCAACATTAAATGCACTTTGGACTTTCATAATCTCCATAATAGATAAAGTACCTATTACAATACTATTTGCAACAGCTATTATTCAAACAATAGAAATATAATTTTATTTCTACAAAACTTCAAGTTTTATGAATACTAATTTACCGCATAATAAATGTGACAAGCTGATAAAATAAAAACAGAAAGTTTAAATCGTAATATACCTATCTAAAAACAAAAAAAAACTATTAATTCTAGTTTTATATACACTGTTTTCGATTACTAAAACTCGCTGAATATGACTACAGACTTTTGTCATAACAATGGGAAATTAAAACAACTTTTAAAGTCTACGCAACTTTTTAGTCTGGCAATCTTGAGCACCAGACGGCGACTAAAGCAACTGCCCGTTCGGTTTTTTCAGTCGACAGATTTGCCATTATTTACCATTAGGCAATTCAAGGTCAGATGTTGATATAACAAATATTATGAATAAGGAACTGCTGGCTGTAATTCAATCAATTAAATTGTCACGCCTTTCCCCACAGGAGTGCCACTTTACACGATCCTGGCACAACTCCCTCGTTTGTCTCACATCCATAATTCTCTTCATACAAGTTCTACGGTTATAGGCACTAGGCAACCCAGCTTTCCTAATTCAATAAATCCAGGATACATCTAGGTTTATGCTTACTAGTGTTGCGCGTGATTCAGTGGGCGATGACGTGGGTCGGTGTGCCACGTCACCGCGCATCATTCTTATCATTCATTCGTCACTAATATATTTAGAATAGAAATATTCCTGAACCAACTGAACGCCTCCGCGTCACGTTATACAACTAAATCTATTGGTAATTCATTGATTTTGTCCCATTCGGTGTCGAGACCCTTGGTCCGTGGGGTCATAGCGCTATAAGGCTTTTTAAGGAAATAGCAAAAAGGTCGACATTACAGGAGACCTAAGAGTTGGCCGCTACCTCGGACAAAGAATTAGTCTAGCTATTCAAAGGGGGAACGCTGCTAGTATCTTCGGAACCTTGCCTAAAGGGACTCCTTTTAATAATGTATTTTACTTATTTTTTTTAAATATATATTTTAGTTTTTTAGTATTAGCGAATATTGTATTGTTCTTTTAAATAAATTCATTAATTGGTTAAAAGACATCATTCATTTTTGGCTTCTTATATATATAAATGGTAGTTTTGATACTTGTATTAATAATACTAATAACAGTTTTGCTTTTAATTGCTGTGGAATTGAGTTATTTGAAAAATAAGATATGGATTTTGTGTCGTCTGTCAATCACGGAGATACGCCATAGCTTTGAACTGTCATAATTATAGTTTTATCATTTTGCACACATAAACTATGCATAATAAAGGATATTTTCCATTTGCATTATAATCTTCGTACATCAAACTATTTTAAAATGTATATAGATCTGTTAATACAATTAAACCCAAGTCCCCATACAAAATGAATGATATCCTTTACAACATTCTGTACAAGCAGTTCTAGCTGACGCTGACAATGCTTTATTTTATTTTATTGTGACTCGACGACATATGACAGCACCCCGCTTGATGTTAAGCTGGAGCGTGGTCCATGAATGGATGCCACTGCTACTACAAATCAATAACTGTGAGTAACAATCACATCCACTATGCCGGCCTAGTTGGAACCGGCAACTTACAAGCTTATTCCGAAACGTGACTTCAAATCACTTCACGGTCTGTATACTTGTAAGTGGTGGTACTACCCCGGATTAGCAGACTGGGTACCACTGCCTACCACTCTTTCTTTAAATGAATGACAATAGCCAACAATACTCGTGTTATAATAATATGAATAAGTAATCAGTTTACGAACCATGTCGGCTAGCCACTGAGAATTCTTTAATTAGGACATTAAACTGAAAACATAGAATAGAAACCAACAGACGGTACATGAGAACTAGAATGGCTATGTTTTCCCACTATAATGGCTTAATTGGAAACTACAACTTTTGAACTGGTCCAGAAACGAGATTGAGTCGCTTCATGGTCTGTAAACTGAAAGTGGTAGATAGACTGAGAGACAGACCCAGGTTGGCAGACTGAGCTAAATCTATGAACTCTTATTGTGCAAAAATTACTCTCTCTCTTGGTGCCTTAACTTAAAAGTGTTTTTACCCAAACTAAAACACGTTGTAGTGTATGAGGGTACACACATATATATACATGTGCAATTACTAGTTGCTCGTGATCGTGACACAATCTCGAGCATATCAGGCAGTACACGACTACCTCTCGACGAGGGTAGACGCATGGCATAATACGTTGGCGAGCCTGTGATTACAGTAATCCTTAGTTATCTGTGTTACTACTGCATAGGGTACTATGCGAACACTACACACGTTAATTATTTTGAACGTTAATTTTTTTAACCTAATTGTTTTTAACTAAAAAAAGACATCCGTTCTTATTATTAGATAATTCACAAATGCAAAAAGACCAAACCTAAGTTTCCAAATACAACTTGGGCGGCATAGTGGATGCTACTGTTGCTTACAGTAATAGGAAACACCTTTATTTATAGATCCCATTCAAGCTGTAGCGACCGCTGCATACTACCGCTAGATAGCGTTGCATTGCGCGTCCAATATCTCACAAACGATTTACCGATAAAGTAATCAATATATATGTGCTCCGACGATGCGACGTCACCGGCTAAGTTGAGCCCTGTACGCACACGCGTACAGCTGGGAGTACTCCTTTACTTTTCTAACTAGTGGAATAATGCTCCGCTGAAAAGCTTAACATTAGGCGAAAAAAATACAAGCAGTGAGTTTAGAGCTTGGATTGAAGTTGATATAAAATGGTAGGAAAATTGGCCAGGCAAACCTGGTTTGGTATATTTAAAATGTACTTTGGTCGTCCTGTTCTTTTTTTACATTACTATATTAAGCTACTAAACGTGCTAGTATCATAGAAACAGGACGATCAACCAAGGTTTGCGAGGCTATTATGCTAACACTACACCATGCTCGCCTTATTGTTTTTCTGATCAAGCACTTAGTATAGTAGCTTAGTATAGTTATAATCAATCAATCAAATTGTCACGCCTTTTTCCCACAGGGATAGGCAGAGACAATGGAGCGCAACTTACCACGATCCTTACACAACTCCCTTGCTTCCTTCACATCCCCAATTCTCTTCATACAGGCTCTGTGGTTATGGGCACTAGGTAACCTAGCTTTCTTAAGGATGTCTCCGATTTGGTCGGTGTTTTCCATGGGCGTTTTTATATTTTTATAGTTATAATTTTTTTTTTAAACTCATGTCTATTTTATTTATTCTAATCCGGTGATTTATAAGCTTAGTAGTCAAACGTATCGTGGTCGAGGGGTTGCCGAACGAAGCAGAGTCTAGTGATAAATGGTCTATGCCTGGGCTGTGCTATGGGTCGGCATCTATCACACAAACCTTCAACGTTTATGCACATAGTAATTAATTTAATTCAATAAGACTGGACAAATTACATTAAAAATTCTCCGCCATAAAAGGTTTTTATTAGTTTTATTGCTTTGTTATTTTATTAAAGCACTAAGCAGCCTGCTTAGTAAGAGCGACTGAAACCACCGTAAACTGAGTCGGTATTTTAAGTCGTTGGAGCTCTTGGACCTCTCCTTCATTGCTGCCACGATTACAATGTTACTAGTTATCACAGTACAATGTCGTATCACATTTTATTTATCTATTTTATTTTAATGATATATAAAAATATGTTTGTATAGGTTACTTATTTATTTATTAAAAGGAACACTTACAGCATAACATATACATCAATTGAAACTTAATATTATTATCATTTAAAATGGGTACATATGTCTGCGAATTACTCGTACAAGTATACACAACATTGGTACGAAAATTGTGACGTAGAAAACTAAAACTAATGAGACTATTTAAACAGTAACAAACTTAAAGTAGAAAAATAAATAGGCAATACCTAAAATTGTTAAGATCTTTGAACCTACGGTATTTTTTAATTTGTGAATTGACATACTCTTAGATAACCAGACATTAAACAAAAATATCCGCCTCTTTTTTATTAAAAATTTGGTAATATTGCATCTGATTGTTAAATATTACAAATAAAAGCTATGAAACAAATCGTCTTAAGTGGTGATCTATTGTCTCTGGAAAAAAGGCGAGACAATTTGATTGATTGATTAATTAAACAAATCTTTGCTTCGACAGGGAATCAAACCTGGGACTTCACGCGTAACGTCACGCGTGTCGTCAATTAACGCGTGATCCTACCTAAATATATTTTTCTCTTCACTGGCAGAGAATGTCCAAGGGCATAAGTTCGCCTTAATATACACAATATTAATCAATCAAGCAAATTGTTACGCCTTTTTCTCACAGGGATAGGCAGAGACAATAGAACGCCACTAGCCATGATCCTGACACAACTCCAATAGAGTTAAAATAATTCAATAACTAATATTAATAGCTATATATTTGTTTACATAGTATGCCATTGAGATTTTAATGTCAAATAGAATGAATAATGTTCTGTCGTAAACATCGCGTTGTTCTTGGTGTTGCCTGATCGGTCCGCTGACACTAAGCCAATAATAGACAAGTGCTCCCTAAATTACATTGGAGAATGTCACCCGGCGCTAGATACATGCGTACCAACTAATATATTTATAAAACTATGTTATACAACAATTTTTTGCCGGCGTAGTGACAGCGACTGAGGCGGTTTATTCAGTCGTCTGTTTTCTTGCTTACCTTTAGAAAGGTCGTAGTCAGATGTCGCCCCATAATAATTAAATAATAAATTTAATTGACACGCCATTCTGACAGGTCCAAGAGTGACGACGACTGGAAAAAACGAGTTAGTTCCCGGCTACCTCAGTCGCCGTCATTATGCCGGCCTAATGTGCTTCTTCACGCATCGCTTGAAGGATCTAAGGTCATAGGATGGAAAGAACACATGGGCTGGCAAAGAATTCCACTTGTCAATTTTTCTACAAAGAAGTTGATGTTTTGATTAGATTTTACGCGAACATTAATTATTGAATTAAACAAATTTTTATGCGGCTTACTATCGCGTTTATATTGGTTTTGATTTTACAATTTTATTTCCGTGACCATGATGGCTGCAAAGCTTTCGAAGCGTCGAAATAATAAAATAAAATGAAATTGTAAAATCAAAACCAAAATAAACGCGATAGTAAACCGCATAAAAAAATTGTTTAATTCATTATTATGTTTTGGTTGGCATCGTGATGACGAATGTGGCAACAGTTAACTAAGTCGGTTTATTCAGTTGTCGGCGCTCTTAGACTTTCCCTTGTTACCAAGGTATAAACGATATGTCAGACAAGAAAGATACCCAACGGCGTTAGATTGGGCAAGTTAAAACGATTATCGCCTCTCGTCGGCGATTGTCAAAATAATAAAAGCTAGGCTAAATCCAATAAAACGAGACTATTAATCGTTGTGACGAATATCGTCTGTTCGACGACACGTTTGATCATTATCATCAATAGTCTCACTTTGGTGGATTTAGCCTAACTTTTATTATTTTGCGAATCGTCGACGAGAGACGATTATCGTATTAACTTGCCCAACTTAACCCCGCAGATATAATATTTTCTATAATTAAGAACAATAATTGTGTCGATACAGTTAATATTATAATTTATTTATATATTTATTTAACAGAAAATTGTACATTACAAACTTAATCCAACTAATACAATATACGTCTTACAATTTTTTTTAATAATAAACTTAATTTACTCAAATTTTCAAATTGTCACGCCTTTTTCCCACAAGGATAGGCAGAGACAATGGAGCGCCACTTACCACGATCCTTACACAGCTCCCTTGCAGCTCCTCCAGGCACTAGGCAACCTAGCTTTCTTGAGGATGTCTCTGATTTGGTCGGAAAACACTCTCCTGGGCCTGCCTTGTTTAACGCATCCATCCACATCAGATTTATAAATTCCTTTCGTCAATCTACTTTCACTCATCCTTTCCATGTGCCCAAACCATCGAAGCATTCCTTTCAATCCTTGTCACTACATCTTCTTTCAAACCACATCTATCACGCAGTGTGCTATTCCTTATTCTATCCGCTATCGTCACTCCACATACACTCCTTAACGACCGCATTTCTACAGCGTTAATTCTACTCTCATGCTTCTTCTGTCATACCCAACCTTCACTTCCATACATTAATGTAGGAACAAGCACCGCATTATGAACAGCCATCCGCGACCTTTGGGATTAATTTACTAACCTAACTTAACCTAATCGCTCCAAGTAATCCAAATAATGTATACTTAATACTTATCGTGTTATTCAAATTTTAGTTGCTCCAATATTAAAAAAGAGGTTGTGCTAATTATAGCATTATTATCAAGATTAAAAATATAATCATACGAACAAAATGAACAAATTTATCATAATCATGTCTTTATTCTCTAAATATGGGTGACATAATCTAATTGTTCTTTGATATAGTTAAATATTAAAATCACTCGTTGTCTATGATGTGAACGAGTTTATTAACTTGGTATTTCATTTGGCCGGCATAGTGACAGCGACTGTCATAGTTGTGAACGGACTTGGTTTTTTCAGTCGTCGCACTCTTGGACCTTCACCATACTTACCATCAAGCAGGTCAAGGTCAGAAGTAACTTCACAATAAAAATCATTATTTAAATAAATTGTCGCCATTTTCCCACAGGGATAGGCAGAGACAGTGGAGCGCCACTTGCCACTATCCTGACACAACTCCCTCGCTTTCCTCACATCCACAATCTACTTCATTTTATTACGGTTATAAATCAAATTATAATGAAATAAAAGAGGAAAATCGCGAATTAAAATAAACGCGATCGTAAGTCATTTATTTGATACAAGCACTTCTGTCCTGTTTCTATGATACAAGCACTTTAGCTTAGTATAGAAATGAAAAAATAAAAACCAATAGGACTTAAAAACCATTTCCTTTTTTAATTTAACAATAAAAGTAAAAAAAACCTTTAGCGACAATCATAAACTGAGTCGGTTTTTCTGTCGTCGGCGCTGGCGCTCTAGAATCACCTCTGGCTTGTTACCAGGCAAGTCAAGTCTCGTCACCAAAAAAACCGGGAACAAGAACACTAATAGCTCTCGGTATTCAGTAGGGATACTTCGTACAGCAATAAAATTAAAAAGTAAAAAGTGTGCAGTAATGCATCAGAATTGTGATTCACATCTACAAGATTAGATCTCACTGACATATCTATGTTCTGCGTTACAATGTTGAGCTTTACACTTGTTGGCAAATCAGTGGAGTTACTATCATGTTTTGGCCATATCTTTGCCAACTTTTTTATATTATGATGCATTATCCGACCTCGGTTTTTACGATTTGCCTCAATCAATATTACCTGGCCCATCTTTTCCATTTAGCTCTTTGGGCACGTACCCAGGGCCTCGCGATCGATAGGGGCCCTAGTTTCACAAACATATAAACATAACAAAACATTCGAAAAACATATTTTAAAAATACGTAACGAAAAACATTTATTTGTAAAACATATTTAAACAAAAAAAAACACAAACAATAATGACTACAACAATACCTTCCTGCTTATACGAACGTCACCGCAGCCGGTGAAATATTAAGAGTTTTAATAAAAATCAATAACTGATCAATGAATTAAAAACTGCTCCTTTTTGTTGTCCCTGTCTTCAATCTTACAGGGGCCTAATTCTAATGTACCCAGGGTTTCCAATAGGTTAAAGACGGCCCTGGGCATTACTATGCTGGATAGACAAAGGTTTTTTACGTTTCGTTTGAAGAAAATGTGAACACATAGTGTTTATTTCGAATGTCAATTCAGTCAGCAGAATGCTTCGACTAAGCTGTGCGTGGTTATCACGAAAGTAAAAAACGTGGTAGGAAGAAGATTAAAGAGTTCAAAGTTAGATGTACCTATTTGTTTGTAATTTATTATAATGGAGGATTAACTCCTTGTCATTTTCTTTGTGGTTCGGCATATAAAAGTACCCCGCATTATCAAAGGAGAAATATTTCCATAAATGGAGGCAACTGTTACTACAGTTAAATAACTACAAGAAGTATCCACTATGCCGGCTACTTCTTGGAACCTTGTTGAAGTGTATTATAGTTACTGTTCATAGTACTGAATGTACTTAGATACAAGTTGTAAGTAAATACCACCAAATTATTTTGAACCTTGGCTCTTGGTTTGCAAGGACATTTCGTATAACTGGCTAAGGTTTATCGACCAAACGAAGTGAATTAAAAATGTTTGCGACTCTTTGTCTCAGTGAAGGAGTCGCAAACATGTACAGATGATAGTAACTCCCCTGAAATGTGACGTATAATTTCTTAGGACAATTATTAGTTATTTAAATATTTGTGAGTCTGGAGTGTTGCCATATACGAGTTATTATGCTTATTTATTATACTACTTTATATTAGTATTTTACAGTAATATATTACTATTATTAATGAAATAAAAATGCCAAACATGCTATTGAAATATGGTAAAAAAATATTTGTAAAAATATATGCTAAAATACTAATATTTACTAATAATGGGCCAAGTTAATTATTGCAACTAGGGGGCCGACCGCGCCACTTCAAAGTCAAAAGTAATGAATGACAATGAAATTCATTCCCATATATCAAAAAGTTACTCGGTCGCTGTTTGTGTTAAAAACAACTTTTATATATTTGGACAATGACTTCAAGCTTTAATGAACTGAACTGTTAATGAAAATAAACATCGATTCTTAGTTAATGTAGTTGAATTGTCAAAATGAAGCTCATTGTCATTGAGTTACGCGGTCGGCCCGAGGTTTACAGAATGGAGCTTGCATATGACTAGTTTGACCAACGATATGCAACACGCGTTTATTAAAATGTGACATATTATAGTATCAATATAATATACATATTATGTAGTTGATTTGATTTAAGTGGTGGGCGTGCCTTGATAAATGCAAAACTCTAAATACATACAAATACTGATAGGCACTGGAATGCTTGATTAATCGAATCGATAAAGTAAGAATAAACATTTTTGGAATTAGATCTTGGGACTTAGGAAAAAACCGACATTGTCATGATATTCTCTACGTTATTGCGTAGCATAAAATAACTATATGTCATAAAGTATGTAATTTGAAATAATGAAGTAACTTCATGGTGTATAAGTTAGATAAATACTAAAATGTTTCTATCCTCCATTGTTGTTTATTTCAAGCTGATACCGAAACCCGACTGAGTCTCTTAACGATAATAATTCTTAATGGTGAAGAATGCCCCTCGATTTGATCAAGGAATTTTATTTATTAAATAGCAACAATAACACTTGTGCTATAAATTTCAAATGCATAATATATGAATGCAATCTTTATTATAGTTTTTAATTTTATCAATTCATTTCAATATTTTCAATTATTCAATTACAACTCGTTAAGAAAAGAAGAATATATAATATAAGAAATATTATATTATATCCTTACTAACCGCTTTGTGTCAATTATAAATTTAAAATAATATTGTCAATTGTTAATTTGTCATTGTCAAAACTTGTTATAAATAAGTATTTGATAATATTTATTTTATTTCGTTGGAAATTCTGTTAATAAACTAATTACAAATGTTTAATATATACATTATTACCAAATTATTAAGGTTTTTAAAAATTCAACTAATTTCTAATTGAATTGTATCGCTTTGTATGTGCTTAAAAATTTAGCTATATTTAATAACGATTACACAAAAAATAAGTAACATTCTGCTTGACCCAAAAAAAGGTAAAATGTATTAATAAATTCTATTGTAAATATTAGTCATTAATCGTGGCCACTCCCTCCTGAAGGCTTCTTGTGAGAGACCAATGGTAGTTAGCTGGAGGAAGGAAAATATGGAGTGGGGGTGTGAATATAAGGACACGCACGGGGTTTCCGAGATGAGAGGACTCCAACCAACTGTTTGCAACAGTAAGTTAACCTTTGCAAAATTTGATTAGTAAATTAATTGTGCTTTAAATAGTTTAGATGGTGAGTCGTTGAGTGAATGTTGGTAAGAGTGGAGGGTTAGTTTTCAAGTGTACCTAGGAACAATTGTGTTGAATTTATACGAGTATGGTGTTAAATTGGTAGTTAAGTTTAAAATATTTACAAACATGTATTTACCCATGTTTTTAAACAATTTTGTAATAATTATTAATAGTATATATTTTTTTTAAAGTAGGTAAATTACAAATTTAATATGAATTAGTTATAGGTTTAATAATAAACCCGAGATTACAATTAAACCATATTTATTTTATTATTTTAATACTTAAGAGAATGTGAGATATGAACATTTAGTTAAATACTTATCAAGTTAGTTTCTTCTCAATTAAGAACCGTTTTGATAAACTTAAAAATAAATTATTAGTTTATTACAAAAAATAATAGGTTGCTTATTTAAAATGTTGCAATGCGAATTAGACGTTTAAATTTTAATTTAAATTAGATATACAATCGATGACCTCATTTTTTGGCAAACAACACATTTTACATTTCCTTTGTTACACGAAAATATATTTTAGCAATCTTGCTTTTTTATATGATTAATTTATCTTTGACCGATATGTTTGTAACAATGTATTTATGAATTTATTATTTAGACATGAGAATTTTAATCGCCATTGTTATCATAGTGCGTTCACCCTAGTTTTGTCTTATTCTAAGAATATGCTTATAAATGCTAGTTTTTAAGAGTGGTAGGCAGAATAATAATATTAAATTCTTTATTGTACAGTAAAAACACAATACAAGGGGCGAGCTTAATGCTAAATAGCATTTTCTACCGGCTAACCTGAGATGCTGGTGGTCATTTGCCTAGTCTGCCGATCCGGGTACAAGTGTACAGTTGAGTGACTTAGTCGCATTACAAAACCATAGTGGAGTCAATTGTTACTTGCAGTAATTTGCCTGCTCTCCAGCCCCGGTCAAATGCCAGGCCTTTTTAACATAATATTTCCACGTTTCGAGAGCTTTGTAGACATCGTGGTCATTATAATAAAAAATTGTAAAATCAAAACCAAAATAAACGCGATAGTAAGCCGCATAAAATTTGTTAAATTCAATAAAATAATAAGTCTAGAGTTAAATATTGTGAGATTAAAATAGTTTTTAGTATTATTAAATCAAAAAACCCTGGTAAGATGCCTCATCACTGTACTGACATGCTGTAGGACAAAGGAAAGATGTGTTTACGAAACTCGTGCCATTTCTCTGTAGAATGAGTCATTTGATGCTATCTATCCACTACTTTGATCACTGCTAAAATGTCAATTTAGTCCTTATAACTTTACCAAATTACAATTTAGCGTAATTAGATAATTACCGTGTACAGAGTAATTAGCTACTCTGAACACGGTGTGAGGAAATAATCAAAGATAGCACCCAGGAATGACTCATACGAGGCTTTATGCATTTAAATATCGTTTGATACAATTAGTCATATCCGTTTAATATCTAGTAACATTGCTGCTAGTCGAATGTCGTATAGGTTTATCAATCTTTCTGCAAGTCTTATGACAATTATAACATTAACAGCCGGTTGTACCAAAAATTTAAATATACGAATTCATAAAAGGTTACGTATACAGACCGTGAAGTGATTTGGTCACGTTTCGAGATCAGCTTGTAAGTTGCCGGTTCCATCTAGGCCGGCATAGTGGATGTGATTGCTACTCACAGTTGTTGAATTGTATTAGCAGTAACATTCATTCATAGACCACACTTCGGTGTAACATCAAGCGGGGTGCTGTCATATGTCGAGTCCCAATAATAAAAAAAAGAAGGAAAAATGGGTTGCAACACTCTCTCGTGTATGTTGTGTGTGTGTGTATTCAAAAAACATACACGACATACGCGAGAGAGTGTTGCACAACCCATTTTTCCTTTTTTCTTTTACTTATACGTAACTTTTGACTAATTCGTAAATTAAAATTTTTGGTACAACCGGCTGTAAATATTATTAGAGCTTGTATGAAAACAATTGTAGATGTGAGGGAAGCGGGGGTCGTGTCAGGATCGTGGCAAGTGTGAGAAAAAGGCATGACAATTGGATTGATTGGTAATAAAATAAAGCTAGGTTACCTAGTGCCCATAACCGTAGAGCTTGTATGAAAAGAATTGTGGATGTGAGGGAAGCGAGGGAGTTGTGTCAGGATAGTGGCAAGTCGCGCTCATTGTCTCTGTCTATCTATCCCCGTGGAAAAAAGGCGTGACAATTTGATTTGATTAATAAAAGAAGAAACGGATTTTAACTCTAGGTCTGGTTATCAAAGCGTGGTAGGCAATGGTGCCCAGTCTGCTGATCCGCGGTTACAAGTATACAGGCCGTTAAGTGACGAAGTCCCGTTTCGCGATCAGCTTGTAAGTCGCCGGTTCCAACTAGGCCGGCATAGCGGAGGTGACTGCTACTTTCTTTGCGTCCTTTCTTTGTAGAACAATCAACAAGTGGAATGCTTTGCCAGCACATGAGTTTTCACCAGGCGGGTCGAGGTCAAATGTCGTGTCACAATAAAAAAAAATTAAAAAACTTGCATTTATTGAACTGTAGTAGCAGTCACCATAGAGACGTGTAGAGTTGATTATTTAGATAGTCAACGCTTTTGGTTTTTCCCTTGATAGTAAGACGAGTCGATGTCAAAAGGTATTTAAAAACAAATGGTTACTTCAACAAGCAAAAGTTAATGATCCCGTGACAATACAATATTTTATAATTTATTTCTATACTAAGCTACTAACAGGGCACGTATCATAGAAACAGGACGATCATAGTACATTATCAAAATATATATTTGTATCAGCAAATGGTTTTGAACCGTAGATTCTCGGTTTGCTTAACCATAGCACCATCCTGCATAGGGCTGCTTCATCGTTGTTTGTAGCCATTTAATTAGACTAAGTTGAAACAAATGACATTTTTTTTATTGTGGCTCAGTATATGACAGCACCCCAGTATATATTTCTGCAAGCCACTATGCCAGACTAGTTGGAATCGGCACATTTGCCACATTGAAGTGATTTATCTCCTTACTAAGTTAAAAACCTCACCAATGTAGCCAGTTAAACCATAAATATTGCACCGAAAATGATTACTTTAATTAAGGTCTAATCGAGTTTTGTGAGGTTTATACTGAACCCTACCATATTTGGTTCGAATGTCTTGATATAAAAAAGTATTCTTGCTTAAAATATTATCAATGTTTTTAGTCGACTTTGTCATTTTTTATGTTGATCATTTTAGTTTTAAAAGGTGCTTTATTTTGGTTTTAGATATTTTAAGCCTTCCTTAGACGTCTTAAGACAATGTTTATAAATCAAAATATAGCTTGTTTGCTGCTTAGACAAGAATTTACAATTATATAGAATTTTCTTATATTTTGCGCAAACATTGATTAATCAATTTAAAAAGAAATATGCGGCTTTCTATCGCGTTTATTTTTGGTTTATGATTGTACAATTTTTTTATTTCGATGTTCGTGGTCACGGAGGATTTTCAATGAAATAATAACAGCATTGACCAATGGGACGACCAACACCTCAATCTCTCGAAACGTCGGAATATAAAATTGTACAATCACTAACCAAATAAACGCGATAGTAAGCCGCATAGCATTTGTTTAATTCATTTACAATAATCAATCAAATTATCACGGATAGGCAGAGACAAAGGAGCGCCACTTGCCACGATCCTGACACAACTCCCTCGTTTCCTTCACATTCACATTTCTTTTCATACAAGATCTATGATTATGGGCACTAGGCAACCTAGCTTTCTATATTTACAAAAATATACATAATAAATAATATTTTTTTACAGCTATTTAGAACTATTTTTTTACCGTGGTACGGCCTTTAAGGACCTCGCTACAAGTTGCTACGGATTGTCGTAGCTTTATTCACAGGATGCGAAAGTAAAACCTGTTATTGTGTTTACAATTTTGTTGTAAACAAGATTGTTATATTGGCCAGCACAGTAACAGCAACTTGGAAGCTGCAAACTATTTTATTATTTTCAGTTATAAGTACTCTTACTTATCTTAGTTACCATCAGAAATATCGACGATATCAATATCAAAAAAGGTAACAAAAGGTAAGACAAACTAGAAAATAATTAATTGCTGTACTCAGAGTCGCTAATTGTAGTAATCTTTTAATTCTTAAATCAAGTAGCTTTATTTTTTTGTGTGACACGTCATCTTCCCTCAATTTAAATGATAGTCAACTTCATTTGACTGATTCAAAGGTGTCTTTTTCTTTACTATACGTAAAGAAAAAGACACCATACTAAAAAGAAGAAAAACAGTTGGTTCGAGAGTTAGACGTCACAAAATGGCGCCGATTTCGTTTTATTCCTATTATAATCGCAGTAACTGACTCAGTTTACAGAGGTGCTTTTTCTCTACCTCTCCAGAGATCTAAGGATGGAGAAAACAACACAGTACCCTATAGAGATATATGACATGTATTTACAATTCGATATTTGTAAGTTATTGGTGGCTAAATTTAAGTTAAAGTCGAGTGCCGTGAGATTAAAACCCGTGAGATTCACTAAAGACCCACAGTATCTGTTTAGTATACGTATGTCCTTTATTGGACATAGCTAAATGCACGTTTGGATTGAATTATTATTAACGAGTAATATTTGGTGCAGCCTGTGACTGGCTCATGAATTCACGTGGGAAGTAATTTGTATATAGTTTAGGCTCCCTGCATGCTCCCACGCAAATAAATCACAATTTTATCGATTAACCGGACTATGCAAATCATTTTATACAGTTTATACCCCGCCTCGTTAATGGAGGTTACTGCTACTACATTACAAGAATTGTAAATAGCAGTCACATCCACTATGCCGGCCTTATAGGCAACTCACAAGTTAATCCCGAAACGCGAGTAAGTCACTTAATAGTCCGTGAAGTGGTCGTACTACTTCAGATCGGCAGACTGGGCACCACTGCCTACCACTCTACTAATAGTTATTCCACTGTAGTATAATGCGATTAAAATAAGAATAGGACGGAATCAGCGCCATTTTGTGACGTCTAACTCTCCAACCAACTTCACTTTAGTATGGTATCTTTTTCTTTGCGAACAATCAATCAAGTGAAGTTAGTGAACAGCCCGTCCTATTCTTATTTTATTAGCATAATAACAGTTGTTCCATTCATGGACGGCACTCTAACAACTCTAACTTAACACCAGGCGGGGTATCTTCATATGTCTTGACATATTTTATAGCGTCTTAATTTTTATTTTTTTCACAAACACTTGTAAAAGGAGGACGTAATAAAATGTCACTTTCAATAGTCATGCTAAAATAGTTTACCTAAATATACATATATTTCAGCTCATATTTTTTTGTTACGATTTCACATATGACCTCGACTTACTTGATGACAAGCAAGGGGAAGTCCCAAGAACTCTGACGACTGAAGTAAACGATTCCGTTTACGTTTGACTATTTAGTTTACGGTTGACGATTCAGTCTACATTCGACTATTTAGTTTACGGTTGACGATTCAGTCTACGTTTGACTATTTAGTTTACGGTTGACGATTTAGTCTACGTTTGACTATTTAGTTTACGGTTGACGATTCAGTCTACGTTTGACTATTTAGTTTACGGTTGACGATTCAGTCTACGTTTGACTATTTAGTTTACGGTTGACTATTTAGTTTGCGGTTCACAGGACGATTCAGTTCGGCAAAGAAACGAAGCCCCAAACCGTTTAGTTCAACTGTTAATTCCGCCAATACATTTCAGTAGCTTCCTCCGATTTGTTGCAGGTATCACAGGATTAAAAAGACGCGATATGTGAGGCGGTAAAGAGCTCCTTAAAACATTCTCTGTGATATAGGCGATTAACTAAATGAATTTATAAATCTGATGAGGATGAATGCGTTGAACGAGGCAGGCACAGGAGGGTGTTTTCCTACCAAATCGGAGACATCCTCAAGAAAGTTGGGTTGACTAATGTCCATAACCGTAGAGTTTGTATGTTGTGAGGGAAGCGAGGGAGTTGTGTCAGGATCGTGGCAAGTGGCGCTCCATTGTCTTTGCTTATCCCTGTGAAAAAGGGCGTGACAGTTTGATTAATTGTTTAAATAAATTTTTAAAAATCCTTTTTTCCTCATTTATCGTTTTCATTCGCGCTATATTTCCAAGAATTATTACCTTTGTGTTTGAATTAAGTTGGGTCGATGTGTCTGTGTTGATTGCGTTTGGCGCCCGCTTACGTCACGTTAGAAAAAATAAAAATGGTAATTAAGGCACTTGTTCGGTTTTAGATTACTTATATAAATTGATTTTTTATAGACTATTCTATACTAACTTACTACATTCGTTTGTATCATAGAAACACGATGACCAAAGTACGTATATCAAACACCGGCAAGTGATTTAAAACCGGGGCAGGGGCTCTGTTCCTGTAACCATTGTTTCATATTTTTATTAAAAATACACACACAGCTTATAATTTTAATACAACTAGCTGACGACAAACTTTGGCAAAAGAAACTTTGTCAACCCTATGACGCGTTTCCGCGTATTTAATATCACAGGGAATTATCCATTAAAAACTAGAAACGGTCTAGTTTAGGAAAATGTTTGAAATTAAATAACTACATTTAACTAGACTACCTAGCTCGAACAACTCGACCGTGACCTCATTAACATCGTTATCATTTTGTACTAGAAAACGCGCCACCTAGATTCTTTGTTAACGCTAAAACTCTGACAAATAAAAATTGTTTAAAACATTTAATTGTAAAAATTGTTTAAAACGTTTCAAACAATAAATAAAACAATCGCAATTTACAAAACACTAAAATACAATTTTCTTTACAGGCATACTTTTCACATAGTGATAAAATTTGATGAAATGGCGTGCCCGCGTGTTTGCAAGCGAAAAGGCGCCGACCCGTGCATGTCGTGGCAATGGACGGACGAATCCCGCCAAAACCTGCGCAGGCTATGTTGCGATGCGCTGTGATTGGTGGAGGCGATCGGCGCGCGCGCAAGGTCGCAAAGTTTTCCCGCGAACAATGCCAAATGGTGCATTTGTCAAGGTGAGTTCGTTAACCGCGCTCGTCTGTACTCAACACATTAAAACTCTGTGTACTAAATTTTATTTGTTCAATTTATACCTATAACATTTCGTTTCTTATATATCAGTTGTGTATTAAATTATTTGTATTGTTTAGTGAGAAATTGAAGAGAAGCTGAATGCATGAAAATATTGTTTCAAGTGCTACGCCCGGGCGAATATCTCAGTGCGACCGATATTTGTCTGGTCGGTGGGATCTTCGTCCGTTTGTATCGCTTATAAATTATGTCGACGTTCATCGATTGAAGATTATCGTTGAAGACAGAAGAAAGTAGGTAATGAAAAACGAATACTATTTCTGAAGACAGAAGAAAGTATAGAAAAATACAAAATTAGTATTACGTTTGGAACTTTTTATACCTACTAATGATAAAAACTTATTGATAACATTTTTTTGTAAAAAATTCACCTCCCACTTTCCACAGATAGGCCCTTATTCTACGATCCTGACACAACTCTCTCGCTTCCAACTAAAATTCCGGTGCATATCTAACCTATGGTGTAGATATGCAACGTTTTTTTTATTGTTGCTCAATAAAAAAAATGCAAATTATGACAGCACCCCGCCTGATATTAAGCTGGAGTTCGGTCCATAAATGAGGCGACTGCTACTACAATTAAATAACTAAGTAGCCGGCAACTTAGCATCACCACTTACAAGTATACAGACCGTGAAGTGATTTAATCACGTTTCGAGATCAGCTTGTAAGTTGTCAGTTCCAACTAGGCCAGCGTAGTGGATGTGACTGTGGAGTCACTACCAATCATGGACCGCGCTGCAGCTTAACATCAGGAGGGGTGATGCCACAATAAATAAAGACGCTTAGTATCGATTTGGTAATAAACTATTAGTACAGATATCCTATGTGCCTTTTTACATGTCCCGGTTGCCGGGAAGTTGGTGCCGGGTAACCGGCATCTTATTGTATGCAGTATGTACAGTATGCACGGTATCTTTTCGCGTTCCGGTTCCGGTTTATGCTCATATATTTTGGCGTCGCGCGCCGCTCGGTAGATTAGCCGGCAACCGGGACGTGTGAAATTCAGTGAAAAGACACTAAAATGGTTCATTCATTTCATTTGTATACTACCTAAATATAATTTAGGGACTTTTTTAAGGCGCTTTTAAGGACTTCATTAGTAACGGAATCTTTCAAATTAATTTTCACCCACTTCTAGAAGTTAATAATTTAAAATTTATAATAATTTCATTGATATTTTTTGATCGGCATAGTAACAGTGACTGGGGCAACCGTAAACTGACTTGATTTTTTCAGTCGCCATCTTGGACCTCTTCTTGCTCACCATCAGGCGGATCAAGGTCAGATGTCGAACACAATTTTTAGTTACCATTGTCATTTTTTTTTAGTTTCTTTAACCTACTTATAGTTTTATTTATTTTAATTTTGTTTGTATGCATTTTTTCTGTTATGTAAAAATTAGCCAAGTACACGCATAACCATCGATTATATATTTTTAATAGATACACAGTTCCATACAAAATAATGTCATTGCCATGATCCCCACGCATGGCAGGCTTGGGGATCGCAGTATACTTAAAATATACTGTTAAAAAATACGTTAAAAGGACGCTGCTGCCCGTCCTCCAGTGATACCGAATGAATTCTGAACATTCCGGGACATTCGAGGTGTAGTGGTTGTGAAATAGCCTAGCAAACCAAGAGCCTCCGGTTCAAAACCACTTGCTAATACCAATGTATCTAATACATGTAGTTTATTCGTCCTATTTCTTTAACTCAAGCACGCTTAGTATAAAAATGTTTAATAAAGATGTAACCGCACGCCTGTCTAGCCGCTGAAAATTTCCTACAGAAACCAGTTTGTTCGTGTATCTTGGAAGTGAGTCACTCTGTGTTTGGGTTTTTTATTAAGTGGTTAAAACATGATAATGATAACGGGTGAGGGGTCAGGCCGTCATAGTTTTCTTTTGTGACCTGCCATATGACAGCATCCCGCCTGATGTAAAGCTGGAGTGCGGTCGTGGCGTCTGGTCTGGCAGTCTTAAAGCGACAGGCGTTGTGGTGTGCTACCAGTCCGTGTCTCGGGTTCGATTTCCGGTCGGAGTATATCTTTGTAGGATTAAATTTATAAATATTTGTTAATAAAATAAGAGGCAGATATTTGCTCCGGGTCTGATTGTCGAAGTGGTGGGCAACCGGTGCCCAGTCTGCCGATCCAGGGTAAAGGGTAGAACCACCACTTACAAGTGTGGTTCTAACCACCACATACAGACCGTATTAAGTGACTTAGTCGCTTTTCGGGATCAGCTTGTAAGTTGCCGGTTTTCACGATTCTAACACAACTTCCTAATTTCCTTCACATCCACAATTCTCTTTATACAAGCTCTGCGGTTATGCGGACTAGGCAACCTAGCTTTCTTGAGGACGTCTCCGATTTGGTTGGAAAACACCCTTCTGGAATTCTGATCTTCTGGTGAGTAATCTGTTTATTATCTCGACAAATCCGTGTATTTATTATAGATGTTAGGGGGTTTCCCGTGTCCTTTTACGTTGGGTTTTGTATTAGCATTTAAATGATTTTATGATAATAAGTTTTAGCTTTTATAATTTAGCGTGTGTATCATTTATTATATAAAATATATTTTAAGTTTGTAGTTTACACTTGTGCATTTTTTAAATGTATGAATCAATATAATTTTAAACTTATAAATTTAGTTTTTAATCTTTATGTAGGCTGAGTTGCCTAATGCCTATAACCATAGAGCTTGTATGAAGAGAATTGTGGATGTGAGGGAAGCCTATCTCTGTGGGGAAAAGGCGCGACAATTTGATTAAATTTTATTTCACTTTTCTCCATGTAATTTGCTTGTACACAGCTTTAAGTTTGATGCAATTAAGTTTTTTAATAAGATAACCTAATACTATTTGTTTATTTATTAAATGTGCCTCTATATTTGACAGCATCCAACCTGATGTTAGGCTGGAGTGCGGTCCATAAATAAAGGTGACTCCTACTGCAATTAAATATCAAGTAGCAGTCAAATCTACTATGCCGGCCTAGTTGGAACTGGCAACTGCGGCCGATCCGGAAACGCAACAAAGCCACTTCACGGTCTGTTCACGGTTAGATCAGCAGACTGGGCACTACCAATTTGACAACCAGAAGAGAAGCAAGTTTTGTGAAGCAACATTTTTATTTTATTAACAAATATTTTGTTTCATTCAATCTAATCATTAAATATTACATAAAAGCTATAAAACAAATCTTTGCTTCGACCGAAAATCAAACCCGGGACTTTACAAGTAATGAACTGGCATGCCAACCAATGCGCCACACGAGTGTTTCCAATAATACTGATAGTTTAGCTGGTACCAAGGTACCAAGTACGCACGGCTTTTGTAATTATAGTAAAATAAAGTGTTATATATTTACAAATATTAGGTCCCTACAACTAGTAGGATAAGTTATTTAATTCACCTTAATAGTAGGGGAGCCCAAGCGGGGATTTCTGGATTTACTCCAGCGTGACAGATTAAATTATGGGAGATACCTTGTACCCTGTAGAGTATATCTACCAAGTATTAGCCCTTAATACAGGGGGGTACGTGTATGGCAGCTGGTCAGAATTGTAAAAAAAAATCGATCTTTGAATATACTCGAGCGCGTCAGATTAAGCTAAGGTGAGTTAATTACATACTAATAAGTGCCCATTTTCTTAATCTGACGGATTGAGTATGACGGAAGAGAATGGGAAGGTCACAAACTTGTAAAAAAAAATCGTCACCTGGACATTCTCGAGCGCGGTCGATTTTAATTTTATTTTGAAGAAAAATGACTAAGAATTACTAAAAAACTATAATCTGTCAATTTCAACAAGCCGAAGTAGCAAAAATCGTTGATAAAGTTTTGTGCGAGCAGTTGCAGTAGAGCATGTATTCCCCACTTCGCGTCTCTCGTTCCCTTTCACTTCTTCTTTATCTATTACTCTCTTGCACAGTCTTAATATACAGGGTGTTACAAAACACCTCCTAAAGCCGAACCCCCTTAAAGGTGTTAAATGGTCTCTTATAAAATATTTATTTCAATAATTTGCCAACCCTGTTTCAGTGAAATTAAACAGTAAATTACATAGAACATATATTTTATGGAACGCCTATGAACATTTTGACCTAATGTACAATGTAAAAAAGTATAAACTGTACAAGAAAGAAGATTTTAAAATCTTATCTTAATAAGATCTTAATAACCATAAATTATATATACTTTTTCGTAAGTAAAGTAAAGTTTATAGTCTGTATTGTATGGATGGATGGATCACGCAAACTACTAACGCACTACTCTTTCTACTCTTTCACGCAAAACTACTAAATGGATTTTATTGAAACTTTACAATAATATAGCTCATATTCCACACAGTTTCTGAGATATTATTACTTATTAGTAAAAGTGGGCAGTGATTGTGAGTGAAAGAGAGAGAAATAGTCTAAACTGTACTGCGATTAGTGTGCTATAGTAAGTGTGTAACAATTACCTTAAAAAAAATTCGTTTTTTTTGTCAGATTAATGAAATCCCTCCAGATAATTGTCAGATTAAGGGTCAGTACAATTGGGTCATCTTACTGAACCTTCTGTATAAAAGACTGACGCGCTCGAGTATTTCAAATTAACGATTTTTTTTTACATTTTCAAAACTCCGCCACGAACTTGCGTCATGTCGGAATGGTCAGTCTTTTGAATGGGAGCTTCTGTGGGGCTTATTTAACATCCCCTCTGAATTTCTGACGCGCTCGAGCAAATTTTTTTTTTTTTGTTTTTCTACCTTTCCGTACTGCCACCCCCACCATGCAAACCGTCAGATTAACATACCTACAGTATTGTGGACACGTGGAGTATATACAATATCAAAATCTGACGCGCTCGAGTATATTTTTTTATTTGTTTTTTTTTACATTTTTGAAAATCCGTACACCCTTCCCCCACCGCTAAAACCAAAAACCCACATAACATTTAATTTTTTTTATCACCTAAACTTTAATATTTAATAGGTCCCTACGACGCTCGAGTAAATCCCCGATTAGCCTCTTGGGCTCCCCTACTATAAATGAGGCAACACAACGGAATATAGGGCGACATGGAGAAAAGTAGTGAAGAATATCAACATGAGTTATTAGTAAATGGATTCTATAACTTAGGATATGATATCCTTCTAACTTATAAGCCTCAACACAGAGCAAACAATCAAAGAAAGAATATGTATTTTATAGTAAATATATTATAACATCTTTTACTTTACATTTTATATAACGCGCACATTTGCCTTGTTACAGGGGTAATATTAGTCATCGAGGCGGCCGGCCATTTTGTTTCTAAATGCAAGGACACGCTTTTATGGCCCGTTCCCACTTTGACGGACCGTCTGTTTTAACGCACGCAGACATACGTGCGTTTTCAGTTTGCGTTTAGTCTTCGCACAGAAATAAAAGAAAAATATTGTATATTTCGATTAAAATAAGAATAGGATGGAATCAGCGCCATTTTGTGAAGTCTAACTCTCCAACCAACTTCACTTTAGTATGGTGTCTTTTTCTTTACGGACCGTCAAAATAAAGACACCTTTGAATCAGTCGAGTAAAGTTAGTCAACAGCCTGTCCTATTCTTTTTCTAATAGCATAGTATGCAAGGTGATCTGCTGGCAAGGAGGAAGACACATGGGTGGAAGATTCATTCACGTCCGTCTAAAAATCCTAATCCGTTTTTTTCGTCTAAATGTGTACAGCGTTATATAAATTATATTGCCACTGGCATATCCGTCTTTTTTGACGGACCGAATAAACAGACGGTCCGTCTAGGTGGGAACGGGCTCTTACGGATTAGACTTTTTGCGCATCGCTGCACGTCACAACTTAGATATTTAAATTCAGATCTTATGCACATTGAAATAAAATATATATGCATCATAAGTTTATTTCATTTATTATTTTTCCCCACAGGGATAGGCAAAGACAATCGAGCCACACTCGCTTCCCCTCACATCCTCAATCCTGGGTCTGCCTTGTTAACGCACATATTTACATATGTTACATATTTATATATATTTACGCACATATCCACATCATATTTAAAAATTCCTTTCGTCAATCTACTTTTATTCATCATTTCCATGTGCCCAAACCATAGGAGTATTCCTTTGTCAGTCCTTGTCACTTAATCTTCTTTCAAACTACATTTATCGCGTACTGTGCTATTCCTCATTCTATCCACTATCGCCACTCCACATACACTTCTTAATGATCGCATTTAAAAATTGTGTACGTTTTCCTTTTTAACCAAAGATTGTCTGGAAAAGATTGCTGTTAAGGCGACCGTGGTGTTGTGGCAGTGCAATGGTCATGCAAACCGAGAGCACGGGTTCGAAACCACTTACTGGTGTATCTGTAACCACTTACTGTATCTTTCATATATGTACTTTGGTCGTCCTGTTTTTGTGATACAAGCATTCTATGAAATGAGGTCGCCTTTTATGTCTCTATTCTTATTTTGTTTCATTTATAAAAAGTTTGTTTTTTAATGGACTAGAATTGTCTGTTTACTAGTAAAAACAGATGCCTGAATTTTTCAATTCAAATTAAAACAGCGTAAAAATTTTAAAACGGCATCTTTAACGGTGTTTAGTCAATTTGATGGGTTATTCATGGAATTTCTGGGTTTACATTTAGGTTATAGCCACCAATCACCCTCAGTAAAATAGAAAATAGTTCACTTTCTCCTATTCAAGAAAAGTGACTCAGTCGCGTATCAGGATCAGCTTTAAAGTTTCCGGTTCCAGCTACTACTTTCAGTCAGTAGTAGTAGCAATCGCCTTTTATTATATACCAACATGATTAAAGGCGGCTCCAGCTTAACATCAGAAGGCGTACAGCCATATATCGAGCCACCAAAACGAAACACATCATTTTTTAGCATATGCTAAATTTGTCATAATCCCGCTCCACACTTTTGACTGGATTTTATTGGCGATTAACAATTTAAATCCTTGTTGGCGATAGGAAAGATAAAGCGGCGACGAACCGGAACATTATTCCTTGATCAAAACAGGGACGCTCTTTAAAAAAAGTCCCCAGTGCCATATAATCAAATTGTCACGCCTTTTTGCCATATAATATTTATATGTTTATTGTGACACGACATTTCACGCTAATAATAGTACTCGTATGAAGAGAATAGTGAATGTGACGAAAACAAACGTTTCGTCAGGTTCCGTGCCTGTAGGACTTGAGGCGTGACTTTTTCCTTATTGAGACTACATCTGCCTTTGCCTGCAGGGGAAGTCCCAGACGACTAAAAAACCCGACGATGATAATTTTATAATAAAACTTCATGTTTATTTTTTAAACAAATCAATATTATTTCCAATAAATTTATCAGTACATCCACGTTGAATGTTTCTTTTGTAATTTTATCAAATAAAACATAAAACTCCTCGAGAATATTAAACTAAATAAATTGAGTAAAGATAAATAAATCTATATATTTACATTCAGGTGGATTAAACACAAAACATCGTAACAATATCATCAGTGCAACAATAATTAAATAAATATCAAATAATAATTAGACAAGGGAGGGAAATAAAACTCAAATAAAACGTTAGATACAATATAGGCGTTCACGGCAGAGCTAAGCGACACAGTCCCGCTCGGAATACAACCAAAACATGCTACAGTATGACTTTTAATTAGCCAGATTAAAATGGCAGCTGCAACCGACTTTTTTTAATGTTGCAAGCGTAGAAAATAGTGTTGTAGTATGGCTCATTTAGGTGATTCATCAAACCGTTGTGACATGACTTCTCGATTTATTGTTACTCTCATTGGTATGGTAAAAAGGCGCGTATGGTGGGCAACACTCTTGAAGTGTCAATTCGGTGCATCTTTTCTTTGTAGAACAATCGACAAGTGGAATGCTTTGCCAGCCCATGTGTTCTCTCCCTCCTATAACCTTGGATCCTTCAAGCGATGCGTGAAGAAGCACCTTTGGCCGGCATAGTGACGGCGGCTGAGACAGCCGTGAACAAACTCGGTTGTCTCAATCGTCTGCACTTTTGGATCTCCTCTTGCTTATCATCAGGCAGGTCGATGTCAAATGTCGAGTCACAATAAAAAAAAAAAAAAAAAAACTGTCTTTTATCCATTTCGTACTTTAGCATGTTACCCATTCAAAATGTCACTACAATATCAATCCACGCAACTTATATTACTGCCCCCCTAGTACGGCAATCAAAAAGAAGCAAGAACACACGGAATATCATTGTAATTTTTTTTTGTCATTTCGTTGTGCGCTGTTCTGGTAAGTTATTTAAAATGATATTTCTTACAAATGTCGATTTTGGTTCTTGGATTGCCGTGCTAGAGAGGCAGTACAACGCAAATTCAACATATTTTTTTATTGTGACACGACATTTGACCTCGACCCGCCTGATGATAAGGAAGAGGTCTAAGAGTGATGACGATTGAAAAAACCGAATTAGCTGCCTCAGTCACCGTCACTATGCCGGCTAAAAAAGCATGTTTTAATAAAAATAACACAATGTATAATACTCGCCACTCAGGATACTTAATTGTTTTTACGTTACGATAAGTCGGCACCAAATACCATTTTGGTCTAGCTAATTAAAAATCAGAGTTAACATTGGAAATTATTTAAGCAACGTTAACAATAAAATAAAATAAAACAACAACATAATTCTTCTTGGCAAAATAAAAACTCATTATGGACAACTCCTTCTAAATATTTAGAAAAAATGTGCAGCACAATCACTGCATAAAAATGGCGTAAGAAAAGCTATTTAAATGCAATGTACAAAATGTCTACGTTAATCCCACTCCACACGACACTCGCATTCCGAAACAATGTTAAAACGTTATGCAAATTAACCTACCTCACCCTACGACTAGAAAAATGCAAACGATATGGAAAACTTTTGTGCGTTTACAAACCAGACGTATTTTCGGCCACTATAGGCTCGGATAAGTAAAAGGAATTTATAAATCTGATGTGGATGTATGCGTTGAACGAGGCAGACCCAGGAGCTTTCTGAACAAATCGGAGACATCCTCAAGAAAGCTGAGTGCCTATAACCGTAGAGGCACTAGGTTTTAACTGAGAAGAATTGTGTGATGTGAGGGAAGCGAAGGGGTTATGCCAGGATCGTGGCAAGTCTCTGCCTACAAGCGTGACAATTTAATCGTTTTCATACGAACGTATGAATTTTAAACGCGCATGGTGCCACGTGTATTTATGATTCGCACGAACGCCTGGTTTGTAAACGCACTTAGAAGCGAAAATAATCTACGCTTATTCGATGCATATACACATTTTTTATACAGTACCGCTCCCTGCCTGCTGTATAAAATAAAATATATAGCTGTCTAAATATTGTACAATTGTACATAAATTGAGATTTAGACATTGTGGCTATAAATTTAATAATAGAGATAGTTTTTTTTTTGTCAATTTAAATCTTTAACAAATATAAAGTTTCTTATTTGAAAACTGGAGATCGACCAGTTTTAAACATATCTTTTCAATCTCAATTTCATACATTTTAGAATTTGTTTTTATATAATTTAATATTTTTCTCTTTTTTTTGTTATATTTATAAACAATATATTTATTTTGACAATTTGATATTTTCTTTTTTTTTAATCAATTCACTTTATATTATCAGTTTGTTGCGATGTTTTTGTCTCTGTACTTTTTATATTGATTTAGTTTTTTTTTTTGTATCTTCTCTTTCTGTAATTATTTGTGCTAAATTTTGTGTATTATATTAGAGTTAATAAATTAAACAAATTTTATGCGGCTTACTATCGCGTTTATTTTGGTTATTGATTTTACGTTTTTTTATTATTCCGACGTTTTGAGAGCTTTGCAGCCATGTTTTTTTTTGCCACGGAGAGACTGCAAAAAAATTGTTTAATTCATTAATCAATGTTCTCGCAAAATCTAAGAAAATATTATATTTGACTTGTTTTTTTGTATGCTGTAATTATGGGTACTAGCGCCTAACTGAGAGTAACCCGCAGTTGTGGAGCGGTGCGGGATGGGTGACATGACACGCTCCACTACAGCAGGAACCTACTCAGTTAGGCGCTAGAACCTATAATATGAGAAACATTTATCAAGATTGTCACCTAAACTTAGTTATTAATGTATTTTCTGTCAATCCTAATAAATAAATATAAATAATTTATCGTTGTAATCCAAATGTATATGTATATATTGTGCATCGAATACACGCTGATTATTCCACCATATTGGAGTGCCCTTGCAGTAGTCTCGGCCGTTGTAAATGCGGGCGCATATCATTGATATGTGTTGCGAACCTAATTTGCTCCTTAGATAAAAACAAAAGTAGAAGATACGGCACGAGCTTTATTGTTCACTCAAATGTGGAACCGATACCCCCACTACAATCAAAGTCACACTCACAGTGACATCTCCGATTTCGTCAACGAGAAATTTGACGAAAGAAATAGATATTTTATCACAGTGTGACGCGAACTAGACAGAATGCATGACCTAATGCACCACTTACATCAGTTAAAGATGTGTGCTTTATAAAGTGTGTCAGTTAGACGTAGTTTGCCAGTTCCACGTGTATTGTGTTCGTACCGTATCTTCTTCTTTTGTTAAATCTATGATTAGCTCACACAACCTGAACACACTAGAAGTTTATATATATATATATATATATAAAGTATTAACAAGAAACAGGCGAAGTCGCTCGTCCAAATAGATTACAAATTTATCTCGACACATAAATTAGGACAGTCGTTAGGCCTTAACAATAATATTATACAGTTATTTATTATGGCATAAATCAACAATTAATTTATATTAACGATACTGACACGCATTTTTATACAAAAGAAACTAAGTCATTATTTACATGAAACAATTGTGTGCCAAATGACGACGGCTCGCTAACATGGCACTACACAAAACAAGCTCCGTTTCACTAACACTTTTGAATAGACTCGCCCTCAATGATTACATAATTACAAAAATTTCTCCATATTAATATTTAAATAATTCTTCGACTGGAAACGCAAACACGATACTCCAATGTAAATTGTTTGTTTAACTATTTTACACACCGAGTTTTGTACGTTCTGAGTCTGCGTACGTATCAAGAGAGATATGCGGTCATTGCCCAGATGAACATGCCGACCAAGACTGGCAGGATGGCTATCAGCGCTCGTGGCATTACGTTGTGCCTTGATTGCATTTGAGACAGTCTGTTTGCTAAGATGGCGCGCTCAGCACTAGCACGTTCCCAACCCTCTTTGGCGCGCACCAGTTCCTCTTCGAGAGCATGAAGTGTCCCATTCTGCAAACTAACACGCAGACGCTCCTCGTCGTTTAGCTTCACAAAGTCCGTCGTCATTAGGTTCACTTGCTCGATTTGTTCGAACGCTTTCTCCTTCATATCTATTTCAGTTGCAACCGAGTCGGAGTCGTCATCATCGTCCAGTTTGAACATTTCGTCTATTTCCATTGAGATGTTTCTATGTTCCATGTCATCGTCGGGCGTAGGTGGTTCTGTCTCCGTCGCTTGGTCTTGTACGGGTGGACGGGCCGTTTCCATTTGTTTGGCTTCGATTTGTGCGTTCAGATTTGTCATTAGCTGGTTGTAATCGTCACGTGTCGGTCTGAACGCCAACTCCGCTTGTAGTTCGGCAGCGACGGATGACAGACGTTGAATCTCGTTTAAGTTGGCTTCCTCCGCTGCTAGAGATCTCGACAATTGTGCCTGCGATAAATAAATAAGTTAATAAAAATTGTTGAATTGTAAAAGACTTTTGTAACGTTTCAATGAATTCTAGAAAGCATATTTTACGAGTATGTATGTTGAATTTGAACGCAAAACGTGTAGATGTTGATAATTCATAGTCATGGCGGTGTTTTGGGTGTAAGTAGGCAAAGAGCAATTGAACCAGAGGTTCTTTATAATGGTACTTTTTTATGATTAAATTTTTTAGTAAAATTTTTGACCTTACCCTAATATTAACTAATACTATATGATTATAGATCAAAATTTAAAAAAAACATAGAAATAGCAAAAACATTGAAAAACATAGTTTTTTAAATGTACTTCGACCGGACAATTGATATGCTACGAGTAATTAATGCGACACGCCTTTTACAAAATGATGGTGAAACACGCCATAGTTTCTTATAAAGATGTGTGAGGATGTGGTTGATGATGATTGGTAAAGCAACGGAAATACTTTACGTAAGTCTTGGAAGGAACACAAAGAAAAAATTGTTTGAGCTTTAAAACACTTATTATGGACAAAATGATTACTGGATAACAATTCCAGCATCATTATAAATTTAGGGCAACCGTGGTATAGTGGTAGTGCAATGTTTACACAAACCGAGAGCACGAGTTCGAAAGGATAGAGTAGGATAGAAGATCGGCCAAAAGGATAATAAACGAATGGACAGGGCACAGTTTAAGGTTACCCCAGTCGCCTTTACTATGTCAGATACCATTAACGAATTTGAATTAAAGACTTCATTTATTGAGACGCGACATATGACCTCGACTTGCCTGATAGTCCGACTAATAAAAACCCGTTTTATTTCACGTTTGCCTCAGTCGCCGTCACTATGCCGGCCAAAATATTGTTTAACTAAATTATGAGAATGATTGAAGCACACGATATCACTCTATGATAGTGTTCGGCGGGTGCTCGAATTGTTTGTTCACAGTTACATAGAAGCAAAAGTGCAAACTTTAAGGCAAATTGTAAGTACATACGCCTTTTTGTTCCTCTCTCATGGCTATCCGCCATTTTGGATTGACCATCGTTCTGGAATAAACAAGTATTTGAAACAGTATGCAGATAAGCATATTTTTTTGGCCGGCACAGCGACAACGTCTGAGACAACTGTAATATGAGGCGGTTTTTCCAATCGTCGGTGCTCTTGGACCTACCCTTACGGCAACTCGAGGTCAGATGTCGCGTCTAAATAATAAAAAGTGTTACTTTAAATTCTCGACTAAGCTAATTACAGCGAACTACGTTACTCAAACTTCTCGAATTAGCCAATCAGAGAAAGATGTTACTTTAAATTCTCGACTAAGCCAATAGCAGCGAGCTACATTACTCGAATTTTTCGAATTAGCCAATCAGAGCAAGCTATGTTAATCGAAATAGCTAACACCGGTCAACAAAAAAAAAATTTTTTTTGCGCATGGGTTTTACCTAATATATTTTGATTATATAAGCAAATCTATATAAAAAATTGCGATTACAGAATGAAAATATTTGCTTTTTAAGAAGTTATAGCATTTTTTATTTTCACGCCTGATTAATGTCGGTCTTTGCGCGCTATCGTTGTCGAAGAGAGGTTAGAGGGTGGGGGCAGTGTTTCTTGCGTCGCTCGTTGTGTACGGTAGTATGTGTTTGCATATTACACAGGAATAACGTATTTTGTTTTTTTTTCGCTGTATAACCCATCTAAAATGGCTTCTAGAAGTTGTAAACGAAACGCTGACTCGTTTTGCTATATTTGCGGTGAATTTATTAAAGTAAGAGAGAAAAAATATGATTTGAGTACAAATTTAAAGATTTGCGAGGCATATCAAGCTTACTTTAATCTACCTGTTAAAAATCAAGACAAAAAATGGACTCCACATGTGTCATGTAACTCTTGCAGATACATTCTTGACGGTGAGTATATTTTCTCTTTTTTTATTGTATTAACTATTTTATAAGACATTAATTAGGTTATAATACGTTACGTTTTATTGTAGGCTGGTACCGAGGTGAAAAAAGACAAATGAAGTTTGCAGTGCCCAGAATTTGGAGGGAACCCAGTGATCATCTCACAGACTGTTATTTTTGCATTGTAAAGCCACTCAAAGGTAAAAATTCAAAGAAAACATCTTATCCTGATCTACCATCGACATCCGCTCCAATACCACATACAGATAGAAATCCTGTACCTAATCCGCCTGTATTGGAAAATCAAGTACTCTCTCAAGGCAGCCTTCCATCAAGAAGTTCATCTGTATCCGTACCTTCTGAATTTGTTCTTGAATCTGAGCTAAAACTACCACACCTCATCAACTCTGAAGATCTCAATGACTTAATAAGAGACTTAAATCTACCAAAAAGTAAAGCAGAGTTATTAGCATCACGGTTAAAACAATGGAATCTACTTAATTCTGATGTACGAATATCCTGTCAAAGAAAACGTCATGAAGAATTTTCTTGTTTCTTTAGTAAGGAAGATGGACTCTGTTTTTGTCATGACGTGAAAGGTTTATTTGAAGAAATTGGTATTCCATGTCATACAACTGAATGGCGCCTTTTTATTGACAGCTCAACAAAAAGTCTAAAAGCTGTTCTACTACACAATGGGAACAAATTTCCCTCTATTCCATTGGCACATTCCGTACATCTTAAAGAAAATTATGACAGTATTAAAATGCTATTAACTGCAATTAAATATATGGAATACAAGTGGGAAGTTATTGGGGACTTCAAGATGGTGTGTTTTTTGACCGGAATGCAAGGTGGGTATACTAAATACTCCTGTTATCTTTGCCTGTGGGATAGTAGAAATGATGCCGCTCACTACCGTCAAAAACATTGGCCTGTACGTACTGTGTATGAAGTGGGAAAATGCAATATTAAATGGGAGGCAATTGTCGATCTTAAAACTATATTAATGCCGCCATTGCATATTAAATTGGGTCTGATTAAACAATTTGTAAAGGCTCTTAATCATGAGTCCGAAGCTTTCAAATATTTGAAGAGTTTTTTTCCAAAGCTTTCAGAGGCGAAAATTAAAGCTGGAATCTTTGTGGGCCCTCAAATAAAAAAAATTATGGATTGTGATATTTTCCCGGACTTACTTAGCAATGAGGAGAAAAATGCCTGGAACAGTTTTAAGGCAGTAGTTCATGGTTTTCTTGGAAACCATAGAGCTGAAAATTATGACGAGCTGATCACTGACATGATTACAAATTTTTCCATCATCGGATGTAGAATGTCTTTAAAGATGCACATGTTACATTCTCATTTGGATAAATTTAAAAATAATATGGGAGCTTATTCGGAAGAGCAAGGGGAACGCTTCCATCAAGATATAATGGAATTTGAGAGACGTTACCAAGGCCAGTATACCGAAAGCATGATGGGGGACTATATTTGGGGGTTAATAAGAGAAACTTCTACTGAACATGAAAGGAAAAGTAAAACTGTTCATTTTTAAACGTTTGGACTTTATTTTAAAATTTCTATTGTAAGAATGAACCATAAATGGATGTTTGGTATCTTTTAATAAATCATCTCTATGTCTATTTTTTATGTATTTTCATTTATTTGAATTTTCCGTTTTTCACACATAAAAACAAATTCAGAACTATTTTTTGTTATTTTTCTTATTTCTAGGTATAAAAGGAATAAAAATTAGGTATGTATAACCCGTGCGCAAAAATGTTGTAGACCGGTGTAATCATTGCTTAAAATTATATTTTTAAAATTCAAACCTGTAAATCAGCTTGTTTATTCTGGTCCTCAATTTGTGGCATAGGTTCGATTCGTGGCTCAGGTTGTGCATCTAATAGTTCATCACGGATACGTCTCAACTGTTCATTCTCCTCGGTCGTTGTCGTTAATCTCGCTCTGAGTGCTTTGATTTCCTCGTTCAGACCACCCATTACACGTAGAATATTAGCATATTCCAGTTGACCAATATTCTGTAATATTTTTGCAAATTAATTTAATGTAGAAAATATATCATTCAAATATTTTCCCACAGGGATATGCAGACATGCCACAAGATACTTCTCCGGGAAATTAAAGTAAAATATTAAAAATACATTGATACAGTTATATAAAAAAATCAGTTTAGTTCACAAAATTTACGTGGGTATGTATAGTTGGGGAACGAGCTAAATGAATTCGGGGGCTGAGGTGCGGTGGGGCGTGAAACGACCACCACCCGTATCTTAGTGGCCGCTTTTAGTGACGCTCATAGCTCGGCGATGTCATTTAATATCGATTAAACGTTTGTTTGTTTGATTATTGAAAAAATAGTGAGTTAATTGAATAAAAGAGAGTCGTCATCCGTATTCAGGCTAGAACCATTATTAGAAACGTGATTAAAATGTGTAAAAAGGAAAAAAAACATGCAGTCACTATTTTTAAGAATAAATTAATATATAATTCATTAAAAATTGTTGCTGTCTAATGTTTATACTTCAATTTAATACACATTTATAATTTTTAATAACTAAATTTATTTGCATTTTAAGGAAAGTGTGTGTTTATCGTTATCAATATTTTGCATGTTACTTCACTATTCATAATAGACACGTGACCATGACGTCACAACTGCATTCCTCGCACGTTCCTTTAACTCGTTCCCCTACTATACCTATATCCAGATATTTTGATCAGATGGGAATCAGCCTCTAAAGGAGCCAATAAAAGGGGGTAGCTACTGGAGCTACTGGTGAGTTTCACCAACGTAGCCTGAGCTTTGCGGACAGCTACTAGATAGACTGCACTACTGCGCTACTCAAAACCACGAAGACAAGTATTTGAAGGTCCACGTAGCGAGCTGGTGGTAGTGCTGGTTGTTACGATCCTAGCACAACTCCCTCGCTTCCCACACATCCACAATTCTCCTAATACAAGCTCTACGGTTATGGGCCCTAGGCAACCCAGCTTTCTTGAGAATGTCTCCGATTTGGCAGGAGAACATCCTCCTGCCTCTGTTGCCTCGATTAACATCATTATAAATTTTTTTCGTAAATCTACTATATCGTTTTGATATAATTTTAATTACCTTATAAAAGAAAAATAGTTGTAATAAGAAAATAAGGTGGTTTTTGATTTGGGTCTGGAATAGATTTAAGAATAGAGATAACATAAACATTAACCGCAAAGCGACTCAGTTAAGTTTCAGTATCAGCTTTAAAGTTTCCGATTCTAACAAGGCCGGCATACTCGCAGTTATTGAAATGAAGTAGCAGTCGCTTCTATTCATGGACCGCACTCCAGCTTAACATCAGGCGGGGTGCTGTCATATGTCGAGTCACAACAATACAGGCTTTTAATATTTACCGTTGAATCATCAGTATTATCAGGTTCAGAGTTTGCGTTCTTATCCGCGCGCAGTTCGCCGTCTAGTGCGGTACAGTTCTCTTCTGGGCCATCTAGAAATATAAAATTAAATCCAATGATATTAAATAAGTAGATACGTCACCTACAAGAGTTTGTACTAAAAATTATAATTTACGAATTTGTAAAAAGTATCGTATAAGTAAAAGAAAAAAAGGAAAAATAGGTTGCACCACTCTTTAACTTCACATTTTACATGGATATTTTATACAGAGCCAAAGGACATCATTCATTTTGGGCTACTTTTGTAATTTCTAATGATAAAAACATATATAAATGGTAGGGTCGATACTTGTATTGATAAAATTATTAACAACCCAATTCACGATTTCGTAATAGTAAACGTAATAGAATAAGCATAAAGTAAAACTAAATTCTCTTAGATTTTGCGCGAACATTGATTAATGAATTAAACAAATTTTATGCGGCTTACTATCGCGTTTATTTTGGTTTTGATTTTGCAATTTTTTATTATTCCGACGTTTCGAGAGCTTTGCAGCCATCGTGGTCACGGAGAGACTGAGGTGTTGGTCGTCCTATTGGTTGATGCTGTTATTGTTTCCAAAACTACCCCGTTTGATATTTTGTTTTTCTGTTCCCGGTTTATTTCAAATTTTTGCAAAAATAACTGACGGTGTCATCTGGTTTGGCAGTTTGCTGGACTTGGGACTTGAGTTTGTGAATTATGGGGTCCCAGGTGTTAGATAATCGCCAACCACCTTCTCTATTAAAATTAGGATGTTTTTTAATCTCAATAGCCTCGCGTACAATCCTGGGTATCAGTCGACTTTCCTTTGCGAGGATCTTCGGTTTGTCGAAACGGATGTAGTGATTGGCGCCGTCCTGTTGATGCTCACAAACTGCAGACTTTCCACTACGTTAGTGTTTTATATCCGCGATATGTTCCCGTACGCGTGTGCATATATTTATTTTTGTCTGTCCTACATACGAGAGTCCACAGTCACATTCTAACCGGGAACAGAAAAACAAAATATCAAACGGGGTAGTTTTGGAAACAATAACAGCATCAACCAATAGGACGACCAACACCTCAGTCTCTCCGTGACCACGATGGCTGCAAAGCTCTCGAAACGTCGGAATAATAAAAAATTGTAAAATCAAAACCAAAATAAACGCGATAGTAAGCCGCATAAAATTTGTTTAATTCAAAACTAAATTCGTAAATTGAAACTTTTTTGGTATAACATATGACAGCACCCCGCTTGATGTTAAGCCGAAGTGTGGTCCATGAATGAAAGTCATTGCTAATACAATTCAATAACTGTGAGTAGCAATCGCATCCACTATGCCGGCCTAGATAGAACCGGCAACTTACAAGCTGATCCCGAAACGTGACCTAATCACTTCACGGTCTGTATACTTGTAAGTGGTGGTACTACCCCGGTACATACCATGATTAAGCCTGGATTGTTTCTCATCATCCGTACATATACTTGGACATGTTTCACCTGACCCGCTTTCAGGCTTTTCAGTTTCCTGCTTCTCTTGTTTTTCTGTAAAAAAAAAGTTACAACTAAATTATATAAAACATTGTTTAGAAACAATAAACATTAAGTTTAAACACTAGGTTGCCTAGTGCCATATGAGAATTGTGGATGTAAAGGAAGCGAGGGAGTTGTGTCAGGATCGTGGCAAGTGGCGCTACATTGTCTCTGCCTGTTTAAAAAGGCGTGACATTTTAATTGATTGATTGAATAAACATTAAATTAGGGTCATAATATCGTCTTTACCTACCTATAACAGTAAAAATAAAGGCATGAGAGTTTGAATAAATAACGGGTTTATAAAGAGTGGTAGGCAGTGGTGGCCAGTTTGCAAACTAGGGGTAGTACCACCACTTACAAGTATACCGTAAAGTGACTTAGTCGCGTTGCGGAATTAGCTTGTAAGTTTCCGGTTCCAACTAGGCCGGCATAGTGGCTGTGACTGCTACAGTTATTAAATTGTACTAGAAGTCACCTCTATTTATTGACCGCACTCCAGCTTAACATCAGGCGGGTTGCTGTCATATGTCGAGATTTAATTAAATTGAATATAGGTTGCCTAGTGCCCACAACCGTAGAGCTTGTATGAAGTGAATTGTGGATGTAAGAGAGGCGAGGGAGTTGTGGCAAGTGGCGCTCCATTGTCTCTGCCTATCTCTGTGGAAAAAAAGGCGTGACAATTTGATTAATTGATTAAATAAATTAAACATATTTGTAAGAAAAATTAAATATAAATACAGTTTAAACTCCTTTATAACGAAACTCAAGGGACTGAGCATTTTTCATCGTTGCAGAGAGTTTTCGTTATATGGAGTAAACAAATACATATATGGGTTTTAATACAAACCCACCAAGTGCTCACTTCTACTTTATAGAGAGTTTGTTTCGTTATAAAGAGTTTACACTGTATTTGCAAATGAATCAAATGACTGTTACCTTTATTTTCGTCGTCGAAAACGTTATTTTTTTGTAATATTAATTCGAATTCCTTGGCAGATTTCCCTTCAGTCGTTAATAAATTCACACCAACCTAGAAAATATGTAATAATAATAATAATCGTTTATTAACTTAATTGGTGTGGAAAGCCTATATATACAATTTAGTAATAAATACAATTTTGACAAAATAGTGATATTTAAGTAAACATATATTAAACGTTGTAGATAGGAACAATAGGCTGATTACTTATGTCGCCCCTGCCACTGCACTAGGCGGACCTGTGTCGCAGTGACTGGTAGGATTGTGTTAGTTAGTTATTTGTGTGTTTGTGCATGTTGGTATATAGAATAGTTAGTGAGTAAAATTCAATGACAACAATAGTTATATACGTTTGTTTTTTATATGTAGTTGTGTTTAATCATTTAACAATGTTATTTTAATTAACTCGGATTTTTTTGATTGTGACTCGACATATGACAGCACCTCGCTTGATGTTAAGCCAAAGTGTGGTCCATGAATGAATGTCACTGCTACTACAATTCAATAACTGTGAGCAGCAATCACATCCACTATGCCGGCCTAGTTGGAACCGGCAACTTACAAGCTGATCCCGAAACGTGACCAAATCACTTCACGGTCTGTATACTTATAAGTGGTGGTACTACCCCGGATCGGCAGACTGGGTACCACTGCCTACCACTCTTTGATAACCAGACCCGAAGCAAATATCCATCTCTTTTTTTTATTAACAAATATTTGCAATATTTAATACTATTAAATTTAAATATTCAAATAAAAGCTATAAACAAATATTTGCTCCGACCGGGGATCGAACCCGGGACTTTACGCGCAACAAACCAGTCGCTAAACCGTTCGTCCACGCCTGTCGTCTTTTTCACTTTGAGCATAATCAAGCACTTCTGACTGGCATTGTGACGACTGAATCATCCGAAAAATGATTTTGGTCGACGCTCTTGGACAATTTTTAATCATGACTCAAAAGCACCCCGCTGTTGCTTACTATCGCGTTTATTTATTGGTCATAACCAATAAATACTCACATAACCAAAAATAAACGCGATAAAGGACATCATTCATTTTGGGCTTTTATGTACTACTTTTGTAATGTCCAATGAAAAAAAAAATATATAAATGGTAGTTTCTATACTTGTATTGATGATAAAGCCAATAACAATTTTGCATTTAATTGCTGTGCAATTGAATTGTTTGGAAAATAAGATGGATTTTGTATCGTATGTCAATCACAAAGACACACCATATTAACAGTTCTGCTTTGAAGTATCATAATTATAGTTCCATAATTTTGCACACCTAAACTATGCAAATTAAAGGATATTTTCCAATTACATTGTAATCTTCGTACATCAAACTATTTTAAAATGCATATGCAACTGTTAATACAATTAAGCCCAAGTCCCCATACAAAATGAATCATCATCATCAGAAAGCGTCCACTTCTGAACACAGGCAGTGTTCCTTAGAACGCCATTTCGAACGACAAGATGCCAGTTGCATCCACTGGTTATTCGTGACTTTCACTATGTCGTCAGTCCACATAGTGGAAGGTCTATCTACGCTGCGTACGCCGGTTCGTGGACTCCACTCTAGAACCTTGTTATTTTACAAAATGAATGATTTCCTTTTTAATTTAATAATCTATGTTCGGGCAAAATCTATGATGAGGCGACCGTGGTGGAGTGTCAAAGCAATGGTTACGCAAACCGAGAGCACGAGTTCGAGACCACCCACCGGTACCAATGTATCTTTTATATATATGTACTTTGGTTGTCCTGATTTTATAATACAGGCACTTTAGTAGCTTAGTATAGAAATGTAAAAAAATCTAAGAAAATATAATGCAATTAAAATAAGAATAGGACCGAATCGGCGCCATTTTGTGAACTTTAACTCTGCAACCAACTTCACTTTAGTATGGTGGCTTTTTCTTTGCGGACCGTCAAGAAAAAGACATCTTTAAATCAGTCAAGTGAAGGTCTCGAAACGTCGGAATAATTAAAAATTGTAAAATCAAAACCAAAACGCGATAGTAAGCCGCATAAAATTTGTTTAATTCATCAGTCAAGTGAAGTTAGTCAACAGCCCGTCCTATTCTTATTCTAATAGCATTATACTATACATTATAAGAACTTATATTACTATAATGATTTTTGTGCTGACACAGATCCCTTCGTTACAACGCCAGCGTCATTAAAACGCTTGCTTACAAGTAGATATATTATGGGTTCCCACTCTTAGTCGTAAGTTATTTTTAGATTTATTTATTTTAGTTAGTTTATTAAGTTACTTTCAAACCTAATTATCAGTGGTAACTTGTTATTGGCCTTATATATATATCTAGTTAGCTGTAAGTTATCTTTAAAGAAATAAATAATTAAATAAATTACCATATTAAGTAAGTGTGGTGGCAGTAACATTTTAATATAATCAGGCAAAGTCCGCACGGCGTCCTCCAATGAATTGCCACGCTTCTCCTCAGATATCCGATTGCTATCCGTGCTTAGTACTAACATCTTTGCTTCACCATTTTGCATGGAAAACTGGAAAATATGTAATTAATTTTTTTTTATTTTTTACGATTCTATACTAAGCTACTAAAGTGCTTGTATCATAGAAACAGGACAACCAAAGTACATATATCAAAGATACATTGGTACCGGTGGGTGGTTTCAAACTCGTACTCTCGGTTTGTGTAACCATTGCACTGCCACTACACCATAGTTGCCGTATAACATTTGAGTAATAAATAATTAGTAATTATTTAGAAGCTGGGTTGTCTAGTGCCCATAACCGTAGAGCTTATATGAAGAGAGTTGTGTCAGAATCGTGGCAAGTGGCTCTTAGATGTCCCTGCACAGTGATAGCCCTGTGGTGATTTAGCCGTGACTATTAATCATGATATAATAGAATAATATTAGCATCGATATTACTCTTGAAATAATAAAATACATTTTATCATTATTCAATTAATCAATCAAATTGTCAGGCCAAAACGTCTCCAATTTGGTCGAAAACATCCTCTTGGGTCTGCCTCGTTTATCGCATTTATTTACATCAAATTGGCCTCATATATAAAAAAAAAACATTAATTTAAACTACCATAATTATAGAGCTTGTATGAGGAGAATTGTGGATGTGAAGGAAGCGAGAGAGTTGTGTCAGGATCGTGGCAAATGGCGCTTATAATTATATATATATATATATATTGAAATACATACTGAAAGTGGTAGATGTGCTCTAAGCCTTGCTTCCCGTTCTTCCGCGGCGGATATTGCTAATCTAGCGGCACACATTTTTCTCTCGCATCTAGCAGCCAATTTCTACAAAAAAAAAACATATTTAGTTGAATCTTTTTTTAATATTTTTTTATATTGTGACTGAATATATGACAGCACCTCGCTTGACGTTAAGCCGAAGTGTGGTCCATGAATGAATGTCACTGCTACTACAATTCAATAACTGTGAGTAGCAATCACATTCACTATGCCGGCCTAGATGGAACCGGCAATTTACAAACTGATCCCGAAACGTGACCAAATCACTTTACGGTCTGTATACTTGTAAGTGGTGGTACTACCCCGGATCGGCAGACTGGGTACCACTGCCTACCACTCTTTGATAACTAGACCCAAAGCAAATATCAATCTTTTTTTTTTCATTAACAAATAATGTTGTTAATGATCTATACGTTGGATAATATAAAATGAATTTTAAAAAGGCAAATTGCTGGTACTTTTTTTTTGACTCGACATATGGCAACACCCGCTCTGTGCGTCCTCTATGCGGTCTATACCACAGAGAATGTTCCGAGGAGCTGCTCTTTAACCTCGTATTTTCACACCCAAAATACCCCGCGCATGTCAGGAGAAGTATCCTTATTCTGTAGACCCAATCGGCAGTCAAACTAAAAAGTTCGGTGCGTTTTTTCTTTGGACAAGAGGAATTCTTTGCCAGCCCAAGTGTTCTCTTAATCCTATAACCTTGGATCATTCAAGTGATACGAGAAGAAGCACCTTTTTTACATTTCTATACTAAGCTACTAAAGTGCTTGTATCATAGAAACAGGACAACCAAAGTACATATGACAAGATACATTGGTACCGGTGGGTGGTTTCGAACTCGTGCTCTCGGCTTGTGTAACCATTGCACTGCCACTACACCACGGTCGGCTTTGGCCGGCATAGTGACGGCGACTGGGGCAGCCGTGAACAGAGTCGGTATTTTCACCGGGCGGATCGAGGTCAGATGTCGTGTCACAATAAAAAAAAACATGCATTACCTGTAATTCTTGCATAGCACTATTAGCGGATTCTTTAAGTGCACAGTTATGATGATGTAGAGCAGCCGTTTCTCTACCACGACGTTCGAGCGTCTCCTCTAATGATAATCTTTGTTCGTGAGCTGATCTGAGACTCTCCACTGCGACTTCCTGCAAACAAATACAAACGTCAAATGATTTCAATTGTGACAACGACTTGCCTGATGGTAAGCAAGGGGAATTCCAAGAGTGCGGACGACTATAAAACCTCCAAATTTATCAATCAATCAATCAAATTGTCACGCCTTTTCCCCACAGAGATACAAAAAGACAAAGGAGCGCCACTTGCGATCCTGACACAACTCCCTCGCTTCCCTCACATCCACAATTCTCTTCATACAAGCTCTACGGTTACGGGCTAGGCCACCCAACTTTCTTGAGGATGTCTCCGATTTGTTCGGAAAAGCCTTCTGGGCCTGCCTTGTTTAACGCATACTTAACATAACGCAATCACATTAGATTCATAATTTTCTTTTGACAATCTACTTTCACTCATCCTTTCCATGTGCCCAAACCATCGCAGCATCCCTTTGTCAATCCTTGTCACTACATCTTCTTTCAAACCACATCTATCACGCAGTGTGCTATTCCGTATTCTTTTCGCTATCGTTAATCCACATACACTCCTTAATGACCGCATTTCTACAGCGGTAATTCTACTCTCAATTAAAGACAGGCGTAGCCGAACGGTTAGCGATTGGTTTGTTGCGCGTAAAGTCTCGGGTTCGATTCCCGGTTGGAACAAATATTTTTTCGTAGCTTTTATTTGTAATATTTAATAATTATATTAAATATTGCAAATATTTGTGTAAAAAAAAAGAGGCGGATATTTGCTTCGGGTCTGGTTATCAAAGAATGGTAGCACTGCCGGATCGGCAGACTGGGTAGTGGTACTACTACCACTTACAAGTATACAGACCGTTGAGTGATTTGGCCGCGTTTCGGGACCAGCTTGTAAATTGCCGGTTCCAACTAGGCCGGCATAGTGAATGTGATTGCTACTCACAGTTATTGAGTTGTAGTAGCAGTGATATCTATTCATGGACCACACTCCACCTTAACATCAAGCAGGGTGCTGTCATATGTCGAGTCATACCACATACCTGATAATTTCTCTTGTCATCGAGCAGTTGTTTCACGTGGTGCAACTCCGGTTGTTTGCCAGCAGCGAGCATGTTCTCCAATGTATGTACACGCAGCAGTAGTCTCTGTTCGCCAACAAACATGTCCCAGGACGCTTGGGCCTCGAGCCTGGCACGTTCGACGCACTCACGTAAAGTTCGTAATCTATTCTCTAATGATGTCTCTCGCTGGATTGCTTCCTGAAAATTTTGTGAAAAATACTTTAAATCAGTGTTTCTTAACCTATTTTAGGCCTTTTTTATGCCCAGTTTTTTTATGCCCCCCACACACCTTCAAAATTGTTTGTTCCCTTAAGAAATATAAATGATTACAGCATTTTTTTTAGAATTTGCCTTTTTTTTGTTAAATTTGTTAAAGTCGTGTCGAGTCCATTTTAAATTGCCCTCCTGTTGAGTGTGGGCCCCACATTGGGAAACACTGCTTTAAATGAGGGCATGGTGACGGTGACTGAGACAGCCGTAAGGTGAGTTGAACTAATCACAAGTATACAGACAATGAAGTGATTTGGTCGCGTTTCGGGATCAGATTGTTTGTTGCCGGTTCCAAATAGGCCGGCATAGTGGTGTGATTGCTACCTACAGTTATAGAATTGTAGTAGCAGTGACATCTATTCATGGACCACACTCTAGCTTAACATTAAGCAGGGTGCTGTCATATGTCGAGTCACAATAAAAAAGAATTAAGTATAATTCACTCCTGGACTAAAAAACATCGCATTAAAAGAACTTTCCATTTTACTTTAAAATGGAATTTGAGATAAAAAATCTAAGTGTCACTGTCAAAGTGACATTTCAGAGGTAGTAAACATTTTCCCAGACAAATGACAGAAACCTAATGAACTGTAAAATGGGGACGATACGAGTCACTAGTAACGCTTGAACTGAATTGATTATTATTTAATATTTATTATTTAAGCTTGTTTAGGAGTTTTTCATTTATTATTATTAAATTGTATATGAATATTTTGTTTTGTCATATCTCTAGTTTAGAAGAAGCAAAACGATTTTATTTTAAATAATAGTTTACTTTAAACCTTTTAAACCTCAAAACCGTAAAATATTTAATAAAATAATAAAACCTCTATGTTTGAGATTCGATATTTTAATGAGATATTTTCTACTAACTACACAAATGAAGTTAATTTTTAAAATAGGCAACACCTTTGTTAGCCATTTTAGAGTACATGCTCTGCATTTCTCCATTTACTCTATTATTTTGAATTAAAAATGGTATAAAAGATTAACCTGAACGAAATTATTAAGTTGATAAAGTTCCTTGAGGTGTAATGGTGTTGTCATTGTTGGATTGAATGCTAACTTCGCCTCCTTGCCATCTGGATGGAATAGTTTCAGTTGAGCGACCACTGGTGGAAAGGTGTTCTGAAAAATCAAAGAAAAAATCGTAATTACTTCTTTTATAGTGTTAATTTAGTGTTGCCCTGCCTGACACCCCGCTTGATGTTAGGCTGGAGTGCGGTCAATGAATACAAGCGACTGCTACTACATATTTTTATTGTAACTCGACATCCGACCTCGACAAGCCTGATGGTAAGCAAGAGAAGTCACTATGCCGGCTAAAGGTTCTTCTTCACGCATCACTAGAAAGATCCAAAGTTTTAGAATGTACTATTGTTGAATGTACTATATACTACTATAGAATGTACTATTGTTGAATGTACTATATACTACTATAGAATGTACTGTTGTTGAATGTACTATATACTACTATAGAATGTACTATTGTTGAATGTACTATATACTACTATAGAATGTACTATTGTTGAATGTACTATATACTACTATAAAATGTACTATTGTTGAATGTACTACATACTACTATAGAATGTACTATTGTTGAATGTACTATATACTACTATAGAATGTACTATTGTTGAATGTACTATATACTACTATAGAATGTACTATTGTTGAATGTACTACATACTACTATAGAATGTACTATTGTTGAATGTACTATATACTACTATAGAATGTACTATTGTTGAATGTACTACATACTACTATAGAATGTACAATTAAAGAATAGATGGACTGGTAAAGCATTCCACTCATCGATTGTTCTACAAAGAAACGACGCACCGAACGTTTTAGTGCGACTAGTGATTCGGTCGACAGAATGTGAATGCTTCCTCCGATCTCCCCGGTTATCCATGGTACGGAGGCGACTGTTACTACAGTCAAACAAGTAGCAGCCGTATCCACTATGCCGGCCTAGTTGCGTTGTTGTTTAGTATTGTAATGAAAATGTACAAAAATCGAAAGCAAACATACCTTTTCTGAATTACCAGCATTTTCCACAACTGAGATACCGAACTGCACAATGTCCCCTGAGAAGACCTCGTGCGGCTCTGATGTCTTAGATGAGGAGCAACGGTTGTTATTAATAAACGTCCCATTGCTGCTTTGATTATCCTGCAATCGATTAAAAATTAAATACATATACGCTTATAAATAATTAATCAAATCGTCAAGCCTTTTTCCCACAGACAATGGAACGCCACTTGCCACGACCCTGACGCAACTCCCTCGCTTCCTTTACGTCCACAATTCTCCTCATACAAGCTCTAAGGTTATGGGCACTGGGCAACCTAGCTTTCTTGAGGACGTAATCGGAAAACACCCTCCTAGGCCTGCCTTGTTTAACGCATCCATCTACATCAGATTTATAAATTGCCTTCATCAATCTACTTTCACTCATCCTTTATCATCAAAAAAAATTAATTTAAAAGAAATAAATTGATATTTAGATGAAAGTTCGACATGTTTTTATTATTATTGTGACTCGACATCTGACATCGACTTGCCTGATGAGCACCAACCACCACTCAACTTCTTTTGTATATTTTGTGTACAACACATTGGGACGATCATATTTGCCGTAATTTCACAACAATATATTTGCATAAAGACAGCACACAGTTGAAAAGAAATCTATTGTGGGCGGATGTCTCGTATTAATGCTATAATACATCTCCATATAAATCTAGTTCAAGGCATTAAGCTTTCGTAATAATACAGTATATTCGTTATTAAGTTTTCTTTTTACTGGGACTTGACATATGATCGTATTTACTTGGATTTGGCGCGAACATTGATTAATGAATTAAACAAATTTTATGCGGCTTACTATCGCGTTTATTTTACTATTCTGACGTTTTCGAGAGCAATAAAAAATTGTAATATCTAAACCAAATTAACGCGATAGTAAGCCGCATAAAATTTGTTTAATTCATTGACATAATGTAAGGTTTAGTTGCCTCCCTACCACGGCAATCCAAGAAGCAATATGAAGAATTGCAAAGAATATCATTGCAACTTATTTTAAATTTTAATTTATTACTATTGTTTTTCTATCTGAATTTCTAGTTTTTATTTTCTATTATGTATAATATATTAAATGTAATTTTTTTGTGTGTATTTTTGAGTTGAAAACCAGCCTAAATCATGGAATGTTTTTTATTTTTTGCTAAGTTTAGTTTGTAACCTGTTGTATATACCGAATTAAATAAATATAATGAATAAATAATTTTATTAATTTAAACTCTTTTAAATAACTTACTACTTATTCTACAGTGCATCAAAATGTTAAAAAAAGATATTTAAATATGATTTACATAACAACTGTCATAATTATGACAAGGCGCAATAAAAAAAGCAATAAAATTACATAAATAAAAACGTTTTATCTATCAATCAAATCACGCCTTTTTCCCACAGGGATAGGCAGAGACAATGGAGCGCCACTTGGCACGATCCTGACACAACTTCCTCGCTTCCTTCACATTTACAATTCTCTTCATACAAGCTCAATGGTTAAAAACGTTTTAATAAACAACTAACTCATAATTTACCTATGATAACTAAAAACCATAGCAAAACCTCACCCTAACTGTCTAGTCACCCCTTTACTTTTCATAATGGTTTTCCTGGAACTCACTTCCCCATATCTCCTTTCATTGAAGTGGAAAAGAGACAACGATATGTAATTGCAATACGTTTATTCTAATTACTATTATACATGTATGTATAATTACGTCACAAAGATTGCAACTTTGTTGTGCACAACGTACGAATGCAAAGTATTAAACTATTTAACTAAATAAATTTTATGCGGCTTACTATCGCGTCTATTTTTGATTATTAATAGTAAGCCGCAAAAATTTGTTTAATTCAATAATCAATATTCGCGCAAATTTTAAGAAAATACTATTTAAATTAAGCCATAAAACAAATAATCAATCAATCAATCTAATTCAACCGGGAATCAAATCCGCGACTAGAGCGTGGCGTATTGACCAATGTTTTAGGGTGGGATATTTTTTTAAATTTTACATAGGTACTTACCACAAGATAGAAATGTCCCTTTTCATATGACAAAGTAGCATGGTGTCGTGATAGTACCCTACAATCGAATATCGTGTTCGACGGACTCGACGTCGAGCGGTACACATTTCTACCAATCTGCAAACAAAATAATAAACAATTATTACTAGGCTACTAAACTTCCTTATATCCTAGAAACAAGACGACCATATTATGTCCATATTATCTCGACCATACGAAGTACGTATTATGCCAAAGATACATTGGTACCGGCAAGTGGTTGTGAACAGGAGCCTCTTGGTTAACGTGACCGTGTAACTACCACTAGACCATGGTCGCCTTAAAGCACTGGATGAAAGGAAATTGACGAAAGAGACTTATAAATCTAAAAAGTGAGTAAATAGAACGGGAACCCACAAGTTCGTTCATTGATCAAAACGAGATCATTCTTACAAAATTAACTTTAATAAAAAATGGCTTCCAGAATCACTAGAAGTCTTTAATGGTACATAGAAATATAAAATATTTGTAAGAGTTGTATAATTACACTGTTGCATTTATAGAAATCGTACAAGCAGTAGGGACCGATAGGGAAGAAAGGGTCTAGAGTGGAGACCACGAACCGGCAGACACGGCGTAGGTAGGCCTCCCACTAGGACATAGTGAAAGTCGCGAATAACCAGTGGATGCAACTGGCATCTTGTCGTTCGAAATGGCGTTCTAAGGGGAAGGCCTATGTTCAGCAGTGGACGCCTTCTGGCTGATGATGAATGATGAAGTAGCAGTGACCAACATTGTAGTCCGCATTTATGGCGGACTGCTGTCATTATGTCGATTCACAATAGAGAATATTTTGACATCATTGGTTATAGGTCATTCAAACCTACCATAGCCATAGTGTATACTTATATTTACTTAACATACCTTTATTAATAACTACAACACATTAGTGTTAGATGGATGCACAATATACAAGGCTGTATATTATTAAATATAACTAACAATATACTATTATAGCATCTCCCTGTGGTTTATGATGTTATATCAACGTGAACTCTAGTTAACGGATGGATGCGTTAAACGTGGCAGAACCAGGACTATGCAGGCCTAATCGAATCCGAAAGTCACTTCACTGTCTTTATACTTGTAAATAATGGCTACTACCCCGAATTGGCACTCTTAAGGTGAGTCTATGCTAGAGGAGCCGAGCACAAATTCGTGTAGTGTGGACCGACTTATAACCCTCTAATGAGCGCGCCTAGAGCGTTTGGTTCGTGCTCGACTGTGCTCCGCCTATTGTCGGTTTTTCGACGAACACAAAGAGATTTTGAATGCGTTAAAAAGAATTATTTATAAATTCCTTTCGTCAATCTACTTTCACTCATCCTTTCCATGTGCCGAAACTATCGAAGCATTCCTTTGTCAATCCTTGTCACTACATTAGGTAAAAACATCAATTCATTGTGGTCAATAATTTAAAACTGACAAAGCTAATAGTATGTTCAATTAGTATGATAAAGAAGGCATGTAAAAAGGTACATACTCGTAGGATCGTCTCAATCGCTGAGGTGGCATGAATCATCAATTAGACTTAATTGCATTAAATTGTGCTATTTTTAAAGCAGCTGCTCTTGAAATTCTTAATTTTATAGATTGAAATTATATGAAAGTTATAATGTATTTTCCTTTACTGTTGCTCCACGTATGACAGCACCCCGTCTGGTGTTAAGCTGGAGTGCGGCCCATGAATTAAGACGATTGCTACTCAATTAATCAATTAAATTGTCACGCCTCCCTCCTACAGGGATAGGCAGAGACAATGGAGCGCCACATCCACACATCCACAATTCTCTTCATACAGGCTCTGTGGTTATGGGCACTAGGCAACCTAGCTTTCTTGAGGATGTCTCCGATTTGGTCGGAAAACACCCTCCTGGGCCTGCCTCGTTTAACGCATCCATCCTCATTAGATTTATAAATTCCTACTACAAAAAAATAGTGATTATGATCAAACCAAGCCAAAACCCGACTGATTTTTTCCAAAACCCGATGTGCATTACTTTCCGCTCTAACAAGATCTCAAAGAAGTAAATAAAGACTTACTTACAAATAAACTACAGGCACTGATAAAGTATCATAATAGTCAAATATATAAATGAAATTGTTAATTACTATAAGGATAGATTGACGACAGGCGTGGAATGCGCGTAAAGTCTCGGGTTCGATTCCGGGTCGGAGAAAATATTTGTTTCATAGGTTTTATTTATAATATTTATTAATTATATTAAATATTGCAAATATTTGTTAATAAAAACAACGAGGTGGATATTTGCTTCGGGTCTGGTTATCTAAGAGTGGTAGGCAGTGGTACCCAGTCTGCCAATCCGGGGTAGTACCACCACTTACAAGTATACAGACCGTGTAGTGATTTAGCCGCGTTTCGGGATCAGCTTGTAAGTTGCCGGTTCCAACTAGGCCGGCATGGTGCATGTGATTGCTACTCACAGTTAGTAGCAGTGACATCTATTCATGAACCACACTCCAGCTTAACATCAAGCGGGGTACTGTAATATGTCGAGTCACAATAAAAAAATATAGAGACAACGCAGCAAAATTTTCCACGACATTGACACAATTCTCGCGCTTCCTTCACATCCACAACTCTATTCATACTCTAACAAATCACAATAATTACTAGCACTGTGAACTCTTGCTTAATTTAACTACGTGTTTTCCTCATACTTATAATGGAACACCTCAAGCGAAGCGTATAAAATCACCTTTGGCCGCCATACTGACAGCGATTGAGGCATTTGAAACGGTTTTTTTTAGGCAAAGGACATAAGGCAAAGCTAGTTCAGATGTCGCGCTTCAATAAAAAAAAACTTTAATATTCCTACGTTTATTGCTTTGCTTATTGTTATAAGTACAGATATATACCACGGCAGATAAAATGAGCGCTGGCATTGAAGCTGCTTAGGTACCTTCTTACTTTTTGTTTTACGAATGTGTATAAAATTTACAATATTATTTATTATGTGCACGACTGTAAAATAGACCGAAATTTTATGCGGCTTACTATCGCGTTTATTTTGGTTTTGATTTTACATTTTTTTTATTATTCCGACGTTTCGAGATCTTTGCAGCCATCGTGGTCACGGAGAGACTGAGGTGTTGGTAGTCCTATTGCTGTTACTGTTACCAAAACTACCCCGTTAGATGTTTTAATTTTATTTTTTCTGTTCCCGGTTTATTTTAAATTTTCGCAAAAATAGCTGACGGTTTGGATGGACCAGATGACAGGTTTGGCAGTTAACTGGACTTGGGACTTGAGTTCGTGTATTATGGGGTCCCAGGTGTTAGAGAATCGCCAACCACCTTCTCTATTGATATCAGGATGATTTTAATCTCAATAGCCTCGCGTAAATGGCATCCTGTGTATCAGTCGACTTTCCTTTGCGAGGATCTTCGGTTTGTCGAAACGGATAAAATTTGTTTAATTCAATAATCAATGTTCGCGCAAAATCTAAGAAATTACTAATCTGCCGATCCTCATATTGCGCAACTCAAAAGTCCATGCTCTTTTTGCCTGCCGGTAACTTTAACTAGCATAGTTATTACACGTATCGTGGCTAATTTAAATTGTATAAAAACCTGATATTCATGCCAATCACTCATGATGTCATAGTCTAGTACTTGCATACATGTTTACTAACGCAGTGTTAGCGTAACAATCTAACAACATTTCAAAATGTATAACAGATAAACAATGCAGTTAGGCTTATACTGGATACATTCCATAAATGAAAGATAATATGAGTTAAAACACACATTTATACCTATTGGTTATGTTTTATTTATTTCATTTTTTCTTCAGTTTACTTACCTTTAGTTAACACACACACACACACACACACACACACACACACACACACAACATACTCACAAGTACATGAATTATATGAAGTACGTGAAGTAAATGAAACATTACTATGAAATAAGGGTTACACGTAGTTTAGTGAATAACATTCTTTAAGATTATTAATTTTTATTAAAAGCTGATAAAATTATAACTTATAATGGATTGTAATTGATTTCAGAAATGTAAAATTATGTAATATATCATTAAAATGTAATCTACCTGTAATAAATCAATCAATCAAATCAAATTGTCACGCCTTTTTCACACGGAGATAGACAGAGACAATGGAGCGCCACTTGCCACGATCCTGACACAACTCTCTCGCTTTCTTCACATTCACAATTCAAAAAAGTTAAATGTTAGATAAAAGTGATCAATCATATTAATGGAAGTATATTAAGTTTAGTAAAAATATATTTAAAAAAATGTAATGTTGGAAATCGCTAAATGGAAAATATATAAAATATACAGTGAAACTTTAATTATGAAACCTTAGCCTCGAATCACGAGTATATCTGAAAGGCCGCCTAAAATATATGACGCTTGCTTCTCGTTTGCAGCCCTAGGTTTAGCAGTTATGATTACATTCGCTATGAGCGATTTTTAGTTGAAGGAAGAAGTTTGTAGTAAATGATTTCACAGCGATATTACTCTCTTTCTCTAACAACAGATCGTTTTATTTAAATCCCTTATTGGCGGAAAGTACTCACGGTGAGAAAAAGCTGTGAGAACGAAACAAGGTCGATTCCGTTGACGACAGTTGTGTCTTCAGTCGTTTTCGGAATCGCACCTTGACGCGCAAAAAGGATGCAGTACGAAAAGGCTGCATATAACCTTTTTGTTTTAACGCAAAATCGTGGCAAATCAATACATTATTTACAAGTAATATCTACTGATAATAATTGAAACTAAACAAAATCTATGTTTGACTCCAGAAGGTCAAGCACATGCTAATTTCAGACATTATTGTTATAAAAAATACGCTATGTAGTTTTAGTTTGAATAAAATACTTGCGATAAATTAACAATTATTATTTTTATTAGTTTATTTAGTATTGGCATGAGACAAACGGTTCTTCGCCTGATGATAGGCTGGAGTATGAGTAATGAGTGGAGTTGGCAAATGCTACCAAAAAGAAAAGTCTGCAAGCACCAATCGCATCCATTATGCCGGCCTAACTGTAATTAGGCCGGCATAGCGGACTCGACTGCTACTTACAGTTATTTTACTCTAGTAGCAGTTGCCTTAATTCATGGACCGCACTACAGCTTTATCAGTGCATTACTAAAATTCGGGAGACCGGGTGGTACCAATGTATCTTTGATATATGTACTTTGGTTGTCCTGTTTCTATGACATTTACATTTACATTTCTATACTTTAGTAGCTTAGTATAAAAATGTAAATAAATAAATAAAATATTGGCAATATTATTAACCATAATCCATACTTTACGCCGCCGACGACGGTGCACTCCGTCGCGGTATCAGGACCCAGGCGTAGTGACCCCGGGTTCCGGCGTGGACCAAAACCAGCGTGTGGGCGCCCCGGCCTTGCAGCCAGCTCGGCGCAACCCGAGGGCGGTGATATTCACTCCGCCCTCTTCCTGTTAGCCTCCGGCTACCAGAGGCGCATCGGGAAGAGGACACGAGAGGATTGTCCCAGCTGGGTTGTATAAGCGCCTGGCTGGGATGGAGCGCAAAAACAAAGTACTCCCTCGGGCAGTGCTTTTTAGCATAGCCCGGGGTGGAGGGAATGGAGGATGCCGCTGCTCAAGCTGGGCAGTAGCAGTAAGGGAGAGACGTACAGCCGTCTCTCCCAGAAAGAGGTTCCCGCTCGTCGTGTCAGTAATGTCGCGATCGAGCGGGCCACATTGTTAGTTGGGGCCCGAAAGGGCCAACATCGGCGGAGTTACGCGGGTTTGCTAACGCGATACCAGTGCTCCGCCGATGACGGTCTGTGGAAACGGCGTGGGAGGTTTTAGCCGGTGAGAGCCCGGCACTCCGGCTGGTAGAGCTTTCCTCCCACGTTTATATAAAAAAAGGCCAGACGTCGCGTCTCAATCAACAAATAATCTATTATTAATAATAATGTAGGAGTATATATAATTATATTTCCCTAAATAGCCTTTTTATCACAAACAGTGGACATATATTTAATAGATAAAACGTAGTTCCGTAGATAATTAAATAGGGCTGGACATAATAAGAATACATAATATTGAATTAATATTGAATTTTAGAGCTAGGTTACAACGATCTGTTAGGCCACCTCCACATCCTTGGTGTTCGCGGCCTGAAAAAGGTTGGGACACACTGCTCTAGTTGGAACTGGCAACTTGCTAGCTGATCCCGAAACGCGACTAAGCCACTCCACGGTCTGTACACTTGTAAGTAGTGGTACTACCTCGAATAGGCAGCCTAGGAACCACTACCACTCTTACTCTTAAAGCTAACACAGCTCTAAATCACTCGTCTATTACACGATGACATTTTTAATGATTACTGGTTGACAATTCCACCATTATTACACATTAATAATCAAGAAACATTATACAATTTATAATTGCACGACCTGTCACTTGGAGTTGCCCTTCAAGACATATTTTACAACAACAATAAGCGATATGAAAACATATGAGCATTGTAGAATTTAATTAATTTAAACTACGCATTGATAAAAACATGAAAAAATTAGACGCAATGAGGATGCCATAAGATAATGTTTGTTTAGATAATAAGAAGTAGAAAGATAAGTTTTAGAATATCTGATAATAAGATAAAAACTATTGCTTATTTTCTGTGAAAGAAATATTTATTTATTAAGACGCGAGATCTAACCTCGACTTGCTTGTTGATAAGCAAGGGGAGGTTTAACAACGCCGACGACTGAATTAATCAATTAATCAATCAAATTGTCACGCCTTTTTCACACAGGGATAGGCAGAAACAATGGAGCGCCACTTGCCACGATCCTGACACAAATTCCTCGCTGCCTTCATATCCACAATTCTCTTCATACAAAATAAAATAAACTCAATTAACTGTTTAATTAAACGGTTGCTTTAGTGCCCGTCACTATACCTCCCAAAGACCAATCAAGTTCTTATTTATGCATTGCCAAAAGAATGTTAGATTGTCACGCCTCAATTCCCACAGGGATAGGCAAAAACAATGAAGCGCTTCTTTCTACAACCCTGAAGACACTCTTGCTTCCTTCACATTGAACAATCAATCAAATTGTCACGCTTTCTTCCCACAGGGATAGGCAGAGACAATGGAGTGCCACGATCCTGACACAACTTCCTCGCTTCCTTCACATTCACAATTCTCTTCATACAAGCTCTATATTTATACAAATTTCTTGATACAGGCTCTTTGGTTACAGGCACCACGAACCGATACTTTTTCGTTTTATTCATAGTAGCTCGACATATGTCAGCACGCCCGCGCCGCCTGATGTTTAGCTGGGATGAAGACAACTGCCACTACAGTAAAAAAACTGCAATCGTTTTCACTATGCCGGTCTAGTTGGAACCATTTTTAGGAATGCCTAACTCGGCTGATTCTGTTTTATATTTCCACTCTTCTTCGTTCGTTTAATGAGACGCGACATCTAAGTTTCTATTTCCTGATGATAAGCGTAAATCTATTCAGTCCTCACTAGACTGAGGCACCGTCGGAACCAATCTCATACAAACAAGTAGTGCAGTCTGCGGTCTACAAATGCCGGCGAAATCGCACCTTTGATTGTACGCAAAAAGGTACCTACTAGTAATTTAATATAATTATTTTAATTTACCAAACTGACAACCTTTTGTTTTGGTCCCACTAATGATTCATATAATGAGTTAATAGCCTATAATGATAAACTGTGCATTCTTGCATACATTAGTAAACAATAAAATGTTTATAAACGAAACATTTAAATATTTCCTTATGAAAATATTTAAATGTTTATTCTCATTTAAACTTTATTTGCGCAATGGCGATGTGAAGAAAGTAAGAGAGTTGTGTCAGGATCGCGGAAAGTGGCGCTCCGTTGGCTCTGCCTATCCCTGTCAATTGATGATAATGATGTAAATAACCGACTTTCATATAATTTAATAGTCTAATATGTATATCGATTTTTTTTAATAAGACGCGACATCTAAGCTTCTTTTTCCTAATGATGAGCATAAATCTATTCTGTTTACAGTGCCTCAGTCGCCGTCACTATGCCGGCCAATGGAGAAATCTCAATCTTAAAAGTATTTTTTATTGTGACCCCCCTCCTATAACCTTCAACCGATGCGTGTACAAAAGCACCTTTGAACGGCATAGTGACGGCGACTGGGGGAGCTTTTTTCAGTCCTGGCACTCCTGGACTTCTCCGTGATCACCACCATGCAACCCGAAAAGTGTAAGATCGAACCCAGAAGTATTCCAACTTTAAATTAAACATAAAGAAGCTCCAACAATTACAAAGTTAGAAGAAACAAACAATGACATCAATAGAACCAGTTACTGGAATACTATTAAGCATTTCCTATTGGCCATTGTTAATTTTTTCTTACGCGTACATACCAGAGAAAAACTATTTCCCACGACAATTTCACTCTATGTATTTGTTTTTAATAATAAATACTTTACTTTCTATACTACTAAGTTTACAGATCAATCAAATTGTTACGCCTTTTTCCCACAGGGATAGGCAGAGAAAATGGAGCGCCACTTACCACGATCCTTACACAACTCCCTTGCTTCCTTCAGATCCACAATTCCTTCATACAGGCTCTGCAGTTATGGGCACTAGGCAACCTAGCTTTCTTTAGGATGTTTACGCTTGAGGATGTCTCAGAGGATGAAGATGTTTACAGATACTACGTATAATTTAAAAAAACTTAAGGGGACATTCATACTATTTAAATTATTTTGGTATATTTAAATACTAGTATATTGTAGTTAGGGTATAAATATTGTAATGAAATTAATGAATATTGAATAGGAAAATTCACGCGTCTATATCGAAACCGATGTCTATCGCATGCCCACGTGAATAGCTGGGCCCACGTCGCGACAGACACAGGGTTCGATACGTGGTCGCAATTGACACGTGATTTTCTTACCAAATTTTCATTACTACATGTTGTGTGTAATCTCAAGATTTGTGTCATGCGCACGGGAGACGTAATAATCTGTCCGAACTCATGACCGAAGCAGTTCTTCCGAGAATGTATTGTCCATACAGTGGGCACTTATTAGAGTTTATAAAAATGTCCACAGCTGCCATGTCGTTTGGCTCCTATTTAGTTGTCAATTTTATATATATATATATACTAGCTGTGCCCGCGACTGCGTTCGCGTGGATTAGTTATTTTGGGAATCATATTAATTTTTTGTTTACCTACCTGCTCAGCTTTATTATAAATTACCTATAGCTGTTACCCGCGACTTATTTTAGACGATTAAATTACGTAAATAATAGAATATATTTTAAAGTAGTTTTAAAAAGAATATATTTTAAAGTACTTCTGCGTAAATTATATTTTCAGTTTTATTTTCTTGTGCGCAAAACTCGCAGCCGCTTTGCAGCAGCAGTCTGCCGAGAACGCTGAGTCCTTTTTCTAGGCATTACAGTGACGAAGAAGGAACGAAGGAAATGAAAACTTAACCAAACTAACTGTATGCTTAAACTAAAAGCTAACCTAATAAGAATTGTAAAACCTAACCTTGAAAGAATGTAGATGACACCTACAGATATTATTTACAACAAAACAAAAAAAAGTGTTATTGTGAAAATTTTAGAAACAAAATACTATAAATACTTAAAACAAACAATACCTACTATAGAGAAAACTACTACAAAATGAAATTGTATAAAAAAGGATTTTGCACGATGATATTATATCGTAAAAACAAATTAACGCTGCATTCAACCGATCAGTAGGGAGCCGACCGCATAGTATGCTTGTCTGTCTATAAATGACGCGCCCCTCCACTTTATTAGTTTATTTAAATGTGTGAATGCAAATATTACTAACTATACTATTAAACTTCATCACGTTCGTTCCTCCTTTGTGTCAAACCAGCAACTGAATAACCAATTACTGCATTTTCGGTGTGTTTTATCCATATTTTATATTTGCTCGTATGCGTAAATGCAGTGGAGGGGCGCGTCATTTCGGCTTAGACAGACTATACCTCGTAGAGCTACACCCCCCTCCGCCTCGCCCGCAAGCACCGCCTCTCCTCGCCCGCCGGTTAGCGCTCATCATGCGACGCGTGTGAAGTTTGTTTCAGAGTTATTTTAAAATTGTATTATCTTATAAGATGTTTATTGAAATTAGGTTCACAGTTAAATACTCCTAATTAATAACACATTTATTTCGATAAAAAATAATATTATTATGTTAATACAACTCTGACAAATAATTTGTAATAATGCATTAATTTAGACCAAATTTGACTATCATAAAAACGGTTATTGTGAGTTAATCTTAAAAGATAGACATATACGGTCGCGGACATTTTTTTAGGTAATTTAAAGAGGAATAATTCATTCGCTTGCGGTGCACCGATACGTAAGCACGTATTCATGTTCGCGATGTTTTGTGCCTACTACCGTCAAATTTTAATTTTTTATTATGAGTGATGGTAATTCTAGTTTGTATAATTTGCCTCAATATTCCGGCAGTGAAAATAATAATATGGAGTGTCAAACTGTAGAAGGTCAAGAATTTGAATGGGACAATGTAGGAGGCATTGAGATATATGAGTTGCAGCCGGCGTCGCAGGAGTCTCGCGATTGCGTTGAGCAAACTGAATTCATAACTGCAAAACGTGGCATAAAGCGTAATCGTTTGTCTGTATTTTCTCGCAGCAAGACAACGACTGAAAATGAAAGTCAATTAGAAAAAACAGTTGAAGTTGGTATCACAGCATTGAAAGAGTGTTTGCCAAAGCAAATTGCATTGGCGAAGTTATTGAAGGCTGAGAACATAAAAAATATTATTAACATAAAATATAAAAACCCATACAAAGTTTTTATCCAGTTTCAAACGTTAGAAGAGGCAAAAAAGTTAGTTAATTGTTCGAAGTTTCTAGAAATGGGATACAGATGTAGTTTAAGAGATGAAGTGAGTATGACGTATGGATTAATAAAAGGAATAGAGTTAGATGTTGAGGATAAAGAACTATTTGAGTCATTTACCTGTGAATACGAGATCATTAGTCTTAAAAGATTAAAAAGACGCGATCATGAAAATAAGTGGGTAGATTGCGAAACAGTTCGCGTTTGTTTTAAAAGCTCTTCATTACCAAAGTCTATTTATGCGTTTGGTTGTCCTTTCAAAGTTGACCCATATATTTTTCCGGTGAACCAATGTTCTAATTGTTGGAAATTTGGACATTTAAAAGCATTTTGCCCTATTAAAAAGATTGTGTGTCCTAAGTGTGGAGAAGCACATGCAAATTGTGAGACGCGACAATACAAATGTGTGAATTGTAATGGCCCTCACATATCGTTAGATAAGTCATGTCCGATCTATGCCAAAGAAAAAGAAATCAGAGAAATAATGTCGAGAGATAATTGTACATACAAGAAGGCATCTTTGACATTTCATGAAAATGATAAATTAAGACAAAATATAAACTACGTTGATACATGCGACGACGAAAGTATCTCCATTCCATTACCTACAATGACGCGCGCAACAATGTCCTACAGAGACGCTGTTATGGGGAAAACTGTGCAAGAAGACAAAAGTAATTCGGATAGCAGTCCTAGTTCTGAAGATGTAAACAAAAGCGAAGTACGAAGGACAACAAAGGGAAAGAAAAAGAAGAAAGCAAAAATAAGTAATAGACGAAGTGAAAAGAATACATCAAAGACATATCAAAAGAATATTGACAAACCAGAAAAAAAAAGCAAAGAAAAACGTTTTGATTTTATTAAGATATTTAAGGAAGTTAAAGATATATTATTGTCAGAGGCGGCATTTGAAGAGAATATATCATTGGTGTTCAAATTAATCTTAAGAGAAATAACGAATTTTTTTATTAATGATAACAATATAATTTATAAACTATTTGATATTCACAATGGGGAGTAGTTCAAAAAATACATCGTTAAACCTAATCCAATGGAATGCTAATAGTATCAAGCCCAAAATAGCAGAATTCGATTTGTATTTACATAAGGAAAACATTCATATTGCCATTATTTCAGAATCCTGGTTGCAGCCCGAGATTCATCTGAACATATCAGAGTTTAATATATTTAGAAAGGATAGGCCAGATGGATATGGAGGTGTAATGATTGCATCTCATAGATCTATAAAAGCCAACAGTTGTGCAATTGAACTAATAAATAATAAGATAGAAATTTTACATATTAAAGTAACAAATTGTAAAGATATAGAAAACATTGTGGTTGTTTATTGTCCACCATCCGTTCAAACGTCTCAGAGGGATTGGGATGATTTATTTTCTAAATTTCATAGTAAAACCATTTTAGCAGGTGATTTTAATGGGCACCATACCAACTGGTCATATAAATGTGATGCAAGGGGAAGACAAATTCTCGATGCAAGTTTGGAATTTAATTGGTCTACTTTGAATGATGCTAGCCCAACAAGACTGAAGTATATTAATGGATTTCTCAGACAGTCGTCTCCCGATATAACATTTTGTACTACTGATATTGCACTAATTCTATACTGGAAAACAACAAATGAATGTTTGGGTAGTGATCATATAGTTATTAGCATGTCCATGAATATCCAGCTTGGGATTTTAAGAAAGAAACGTAATTATAAATGTGCTGATTGGAAAAAATATACAGAGTGTTTAGAGGGTCAATTCAGAGAAATTAAAAGTAATATTGAGGTCCAAAATGATTACAATTTATTTATACAAGAAATTAATAAAGCTGCAGAAAAAAGTATACCGACTATTAAAATATGCGATAACCCAAATCAGAAATTTAAAGTGAAACCATATTGGTCGCCAATTTTGTCAAAAGCAGTAGCTGAGAGAAGATTGGCATTAAAAATGTTTCGGCGTAATCCCTCCTCGGTGAATTTGACTACTCTAAAAGAAAAGAATGCACAGGCACAGCGTTTGATCAGACAGGCTAAAACTAAATGTTGGCAGTCATTTTGCGATAATATTGAAGAATCAACAACTGCTTCTGACATGTGGAGACAGATGCGGTGGATGAAAGGAAATAGTACTCGAGCACCACAAATCTCATATGAACAAGCGAGTGAAATGTTACATAATTTAACACCAGATTCAGTTGCTCCAGATATGCCTAATTTTAAGAGTGTTAATAATAAATTAGAACAACAGTTCTCGGTTAGGGAATTGGAAAATATTTTAAAGAAGAAAGACACAGCCACAGGTATAGATGAAGTTTCATATTCCATGATCTTTAATTTACCTTTAAAAGGTAAACAATTTTTGATTAACATTTTTAATAACATTTTAGTTTCCGGGAATGTTCCTTGTCAATGGCGTGATATAATGATTTTTCCGATTCCCAAACCGTCAACTGATCCTATTGTATACAGACCAATATCACTGATTTCGGCTGTATGTAAAGTTTTTCATCATATGCTAGGAAAACGAATAGAATGGCAATTTGAAAAGCAATGTCTATTTTCTGATAGTACTATTGGTTTTAGAAGAGGGCAATCTAGTATTGATAACCTATCTAGATTAGTTTTGGACGTAGAACTAGGCTTAAGTCAAACAATGCCAACGATAGCATGTTTCTTAGATATAAATAATGCATATAATAATATTTTAGTTCATGAAATGTTAACCATTCTAAATAATTTTGGCATTGGTGACAAGATTTGTCGGTATCTATGGAATTACCTAATCGAAAGACATTTATATATACAGTTAGGTAATAAAACATTGTGCAGGTGGACAAATAGAGGTCTTGCACAAGGTGATCCTTTGTCGCCGTTGCTGTTTAATGTAGCCACGATTGGAATTAATAGCGCTGTTAAGGGAATTAATATGTCGCAATATGCGGATGATTTCGTAATATACCTGAGCACCGACAATATTACTTTGGGTGTTAAAGTAATACAGGATGCATTGGATTCATTTATTGAGATGATAGATCGAGTGGGTTTGTCGTTGTCCAACAGTAAGTCTAAAGTATGCATGTTTACTAGGAAGCATCGAGCTGATAGTTTATGCCTCACAGTAGATAATAGGCTATTGGAAAATGTTGAGACGGTAAAATATTTGGGATTATGGTTGGACAGAAAGCTAAAGTGGAACAAACAAGTTATTACTGTAGCGGAAAGGGCAAGTAAATTTTTGAATATTTTAAAAGTATTAGCAGGACCAAGTTGGGGTATTCACCAGATACATTTAAGGCGGTTATATATTGCTTTAGTAAGAAGTAGGTTAGATTATGGTTGTTTTCTGTACGCATCTTGTGCCAAAACTCATATTGATAAGCTGGATAGAGTAAAGAACCAATCGATGAGAATAACTGGTGGTTTCATAAGAAGTACACCTATTCATGTCATGGAATGTGAGCTTGGCATACCTCCATTATCGATTAGAAGACAATATTTGGCATATAGATATTGCTTAAAAATTAAATCATTTAATAATAATCTTTTAATTGATAAATTACAAAGATTGAAAGATAGAAATACTATATTGGCGAAGGCATTTAATGAATCTAGGTCCGAAGATGTATTCGTAGCTAAACCTCTCGCCATGTATCGTTTATCAACATGGATTACAAATGTTATGGATAAAGCTATGATAGTCGATAGTATTGAGGGCTTGAATGTACCTAAAAGAACGTTAAACTTTACTTACGTTAAAAATATTGTAAATAGGGATCTAAATGAGAAATACAGAAATTTTCGTAAATTGTTTACAGATGGTTCAAAAACTGTTAATGGGGTTGGGGCATCCTTTTATGATCAAGAATTACAAGTAGGAATTAATTTTAAATTATTAGGTGAAATATCAATAATGTCTGCAGAATTGTTTGCAATATCTGAGGCTTTGTCATACGCCAAATCCATAACATTTGATAGTTTGGTTATTGTAACTGATAGTAGGAGTGCTTTACAACATCTAAATGGATGTTTGTCAGGTCGAATAGGTAATTCCATAGCATATGATATCTTAAATTCTGTATTATATTTTAATAGTATTGGGAAAGTTTTGTGCTTCCAATGGATTCCGAGTCATATCGAAGTTGATGGCAATGAGGAGGCGGATAAAAGGGCAAAGTTAGGAATTTTAGAGGGAGTAGAAGTTAATGTTAAACCTCATTATTTGGAAATTGTTACAAAATTCAAAAATATATGCATTAATAATTGGAAGAAACATTATGTAAATTGCGCAGAAAGAAAAGGTATTTGGTATAACACGCTGCAATGTTCGCCTTCTCATAGTCCTTGGTGGGCGAGCTTAAGAATTGACCGTAATTTGTTGAAAATGGCTTTTAGAGTGCGGTCGGGACATATGCCTCTTAATAAATTTTATAATTTAATGAAGAAGAGTGATAGTCCGAATTGTGATTGGTGTGGAAAATTAGAGGACTGTCATCATTTATTAGAGGAATGTGCCCGGAACGATGCCGACAGAAATAGTCTAATTGCTGTATGTAACATAAATAGATTGGATGTGGGTATGTTTATACCAATATTGGCATGTCCGACTTCAGTGGAAGCATTGGAGGTTTATCGATTTGTGAGAGGTTCTGTGATTAAGTTACACAGTCAAGCTTAATCATATAACTGAGAACAGTTATATGATTAAGCTTGAACTAGAAAGTTTAGTTAGTTGTTAAGATGGGACTGGCATAGTCAACTTTGACTAAAGTCCCCTAAAAAAATACAGAATAAAAAAAAAAAAAAAAAAAAAAAAAGAGGAATAATTCTTTCATACATATTTTTTGGGTATCTCGAACGGTTTTCGCAGCGCACGCAACGGAAACCCTCAAAGACGAATAATATTCCCCGTTTTTTCCACATTTTCGACTGTTTCTTCGCTTCTATAAGTCGCAACGTAATGTTTTATAGCCTAAAGCCTTCCTCGATAATTGATCTATCCAACACAAAAAGAATTTTTCAATTCGAACCAGTAGTTCCTGAGATTAGCGCGTTTAAACAAACAAACAAACAAACAAACAAACAAACTCTTCCGCTTTATTATATTAGTATAGATATATTTTTATAATATTATTATTTTTATTTATTAATCCTATACTAAGCTACTAATGTGCTTGTATCATAGAATCAGGACCACCAAAGTACATATATCAAAGATACATTGGTACCGGTGAGTGGTTTCAAACCCGTGCACTCGGTTTGCGTAACCATTGCATTGCCACTACACCACTAGACTAATTATATTTACTAAATTCTTAACTGATAGTAAAAAAAATTAATATAATATTAAATAAATTATATATTCATAATAATAAAACCTTATTGTCTTTAATTACAGAAGGCAAACCAGACCCAATTCCACAATTGATGCAAAAAATAATATTGTGACTCAACATATGACAGCACCCCGCTTGATGTTAAGCCGAAGTGTGGTCCATGAATGAATGTCGCTGCTACAAGCTTTTTTATATATATGTTTGTATATGCTGTAAAATTTACTAATAATACTAATAAATAAATATAACTTTATGATCAAAACATAAACTAAAAATTAGGCATAATATGAGTATTTTTATAGGTTCCAAAAATATTGTGTCTAGTAAAAATTGCTTGTGGGTAATTAATTGATAATCATCATCATCATCATCAGCCAGAATGCGTCCACTGCTGAACGTAGGCCTCCCCCTTAGAATGTCATTTCGAACGACAAAATGCCAGTTGCATCCACCGGTTATTCGTGACTTTCACTATGTCGTCAGTCCACCTAGTGGGAGGCCTACCTACACTGCGTCTTCCAGTTTGTGGTCTCCACTCTAGAACCTTTCTTTCCCATCGGTTGTCGGTTCTTCGAGCGATGTGATAATTAATTGATAATACTTTTTAATATTGTGACTAGACATCTGACCTTAACTTGTCTGATGCTAAGCAAGCCCAGGTCTAATAGTGCCAGTGACTAAAATACCGCCTTAGTTCTGCTCACTATGCTGGCCAAAATACTGCTGATAAGGCAACTGAGATGTGTGATGTAGGCAATGGTTATGCAAACCAAGAGTACAAGTTCAAAACCACTTGCCGGTACCAATGTATCATTGATGTATATGTACTTTGGTTGTCCTGTTTCTGTGATACAAGCACTTTAGTAGCTAAGTATAGAAAAAATATTTATATAATTATTGCAATTCAATGTTTTATTATATTTGTTTTATGATGACCTCAACCATGCTATTTAACACTTCTAATTAAATAATAAATAACTATTGACATAAGCAGTTCCATAATAAGTCTTTATGAGCCTAGTGCGAGCTTCTATAATTATGCCCTATGAAGTTATTTATTTTATTAACTTCAATCAATCAATCAAATTGTCACACCTTTTTCCCATGGGGATAGGCAAAGACAATGGAGCGCCACTTGCCACGATCCTGACACAACTCCTTTGCTTCCTTCACATCCACAATTCTTTTCAATACTTCAATATATTTACTTATAAGCGAAATATGTGGACAACGTGACTACACTCATCATATGACTCTATAAATAATAGGTATTGTTTGTGGTCCCAGTCTGGTCATTTCTGTACCCCTCCAGGGTCTACGCCCTATGCCTGTGCACCTAGTTACGGCACTGGACATGAGACACAGAAAATTTGTGAATGATCTATCAGGTGTATAACAATTATTAGGGTCTAAGATGATAAATTGTAGTAGATATCAATGAGAGATGATGATTGTGGAGAGAACTACATTGGCTATAAAATAACTATGTCTGTTAATTAAAATTATTACCTTTTAAATTTATAATCATAAATATACAATCAAGTATAAACATGATTCCTAATAAATGATCTTGTTAAATAAGTACAATCTACTCTAAAGGTTAAATAAATAATGCAAAATCTTACCTTAACAGGTTGTTCTAGAGTCACATGCCTTTCCTCAAATGGCAATGAGTTACTATGTGGTATAAATATTGCCCTTGGTAACTCGCGCTCCTGGTTATTGGGCGGATCAGAACCAGGAGACCAGTTGTAGTCCATGCTCTTTATCGTGTTCATTTGAGGTTTAACTTTCTTGCTCTTTGCTATCACCATGGCACATACCACACTTCAGGGTCTGCATTCGTAGGTCATGCACAATATTAATGATCATACGATATTAATAACAAATTTTAATCACTTCAACAACTTTCGGTGAAAGGTAGACACAGTCCACTGACATCTTGAAGCTCGTTCAGACTATTATGCCATCAAAATTATAATAATACAACAATCGGTTTGATAAGCTCACTTCGCAGTCACTTAACAAATACAATTATTTATAATGAAACTTGATTCCGCTCAGAGCAGGCGGACGATAAAAATATAAAACACTATAAACTACTAAAAATTGGAACACTGTGGTTGCGGCTCAAAATTGGTCTTTGCTTTTCAAAAATAAGCATGTACAAGAGATCCTCGTTTTATATTTCATTATTTATTGCTTTGTGTAAATCGAAATTATCGTTCAAGGAACCCAAAGAACTTACGAAATGGGGCGACGGACAAATAGACATTTGTTTTGTTGGGTAGGTAATTCATCTGTTCAAAACGTTTGTTTTCATTGACTATAATTTGCTGTCAAAAATAAAAAAAAAAAACACTTTTTTGGCATGGGAATAATGTTAATTTGCAGCTATTAAAAAAATATTACATTAAACCTTTTGTGTTATATTTTCCACTTTATGTATTTAATTAAGGATTTGGCACAAAATTACAACTTTTTAAAATATATATATAGACACAGTTAAATTCTTTTTTACAGTAGTTTCACACCTTTGTACAATCAAATAATTTACAAACTCTCTTATTTTTCATACATCTGAAATTCTCCTATTTAAATAATAAAATAGCTTCTATTTAATTGAGCTATACTACTATACTCTTTCACCAATATTCTTTCTCATTCTCATACTTTCTAAATCAAATCAACGAAACATTCTGTGCCGACGTTTTCCAAGTTAGCACTAAATTTCTTATAATTCATTTTCATTAAAACAGCAATGTTATTTTTAAACATCATTCATTCTTTTATTTGTATTCTATTTTTTTTTAAATATGAGTTTTCTTTGTGATTCCAACGAGAGCGTTTAAATTTCACAGCCTTGACCACATAGCGTCAAAACCTCGACGTGATCTGGAGTCAGAAATATATCAGTCTTCTTCTTGATTCCAATGGGAGTGCAACTTTTTCACGTCATTGACCACAAAGTCTTCTTCCTAAAATTGAAACGCTCGTTGGAATTAGGGAGAAGGCTCATATTTTTTATTTAGACAAAATAAAAGAAATATATGATGTTGAAAATGACAATGCTTTTTAATGATAATGAATTACTCCAAAGCAAGTGGTTCTAATGCACTTAGCCTAGTTAGACGGTTTCATAGTATATATCTGATTAATTTGTCTAATTTGTGATGTATGGCTTTTTGTAACTTTGCATATATTATATGGTAGAGCCTTGTTTTAATAATTTTTAAAGGTACAATATTTACAATAGATCTTGGAAATTGTAATCAAATTGACAATTGTAATAAAAATTACAAAATTTTACCATAAACAAAATCAAGTGTGTTTTCATCTGCAAAGTAAAAATTGAAGCATGACCATAGATTATTGATCTAGAAATAGGCATAGGATTTTAATTGGCAACCTTGGAAACTTTAAAAAGTTTATATTTATTTCATAATCAAAATATTTTTTAACTTCATTGTATAAATCACTTTTAATTAAACAATATAATATGTAACATACATAGTTTTTAAAAATATATTTTATTTTCTCGTAAGAATCATAGATGGCGCTATTTCCCTTTTACGTCAACAGGAGCGACTTTTTTGACTCGAATTGAGCCATTTTAGTTTTTTGCAACGAACGAACAGTTTCTGCTGCCTTGAGTCTGGTGGAGTGTGTGTTTTATCGTGTGTGTTTTTCAATTTATTCCAAGTGAGATATTTGTGTGTTATTGTTTTAGTAAGTATGATATTATAAACTATTATTATAGTGCTTTTGTGTTTGTTTTTTTACAACTTCAGTTGTCCTTATATCAATATGGCCGATCTTCAAATAATAAAATCATATTTTGGAAATAAAAGGTGTTAATTTTTTTCATATGTTGCTTTTATTACATAAATAAATAATAGTTTGTGTGTTTTAAATTAGATCCCTTGACCTCGATGTGGCATTTTACTACTGATGTTTTTGACGTTTCAATACTGAGTCATTTTCGTATTACTGCAGTGCTTCACATTGATTACAGATGCGCATTCATTTTTATTTTCAACATATTTCCCAACTTAAAGACGTGTTTAATGTATTGTAGCTAAAATATTCACGTTAGGTCTGCCGAGTATTTTGTACTAAGGGGCGCCTCACAATTTCCTCGGTATTACGTGAATCTCCAATTGCATTGATACGGTTTCTTAATTAAATTACAATTAATTGAATATTAACAGGTATTACGATTGCCAATTACTGAATTTGTGTTAATTTAAGAAATATGTACGCTAAAACTTTTATACATTAGGTATTAGGATTTAGCAATTTAAAAAATATTGGATTTTATGTTGATACAGATTATACAGATACTTTTTATGATTATACAGATACTTTTGGTTATGACATATTTACATTATACCATGTCATACAAATCCATGTATAATGAATTATGTTTGACCTTACATTTTTGAATATAGTGTCAATTATTAGTGTTTTAATAATAAGGCAACCATGGTAGTGACAGTGCAATGGTCACGCAAACCGAAAGGGTTCAAAAACCACTCACTATCTTTGATATATATACTTTGGTCCTCCTGTTTCTATGATATAAGCACTTTAGTAGCCTAGTATAGAAATTTAAAATAATAATAAAAAAAACTAGGGCCATTAGCATGGACGAAGAAACCGCAGACAGGTCAAGTGCAGAAATGAACCTGTACATAACATTAGTATCTCACAATGAGGCAGATATTTGTTCCAGTTCTAGCTTTTTATTGATTGGCAGTTATAGTGGTCATTTGCTCAGTCTGTTGGTTTTTCAAGTATACATACCATACTTGTAGTGTTTTGGGATTAGATTGAGAGTTGCATGTTCTAACTAGGCCGGCATAGTGGATGCGACTGCTTTTTAAAGTTATTTAACTGTACTAGCAGTCACCTCCATTTGTTGACTGCACTCCAGCTTAACATCAGGCAGGGTGCTGTCATATGTCTAGCAAATTTATATATTATATGTATGTTATAAGCAAATTTAATTGTTCCACTGCTGGACAAAGTTGAAACGAGGAATTTATATAAAATCATTCATAAAAAAACCCACAGAACAGTAAAGATTAAACAAACTTATGTGTAAACTAAAATTCCTAAGTTATTTTTAGAAATAAACAAATTTCTTTTTTAACAATACATCAAACACCTGTACTTAGGCCAGCCAGACTAAAAAACTTTTTTTGTACAATTTTGTTTTTGCACAAACTAATATAACTACAATTTTAATTTGGTAATCGCCCAGGTAAATACCCCGTAAAAGGTAGGGCTTCTAGTTAAGAAACTATTTGGGGACCATACTTTTGTATTAAGTAACTGCTGATCTAAGATAATTTATCATGTTTTCGAGATCCAGAAATTTTACATAGTCTTCCCCAGGATGCTGATGATTTCCCTAAAATATGTTCAGTGGTTAAGGAGTGAAATAGACTGACAGAGTTACTTTTGCATTTATTAGTATAAATTAATAATAGGATGTCTAAAGCCTAATCAGCAGATAAATATACTACATTATACAAATGTAGTTTGCTAATCTATAGATAAAAATGATTTGTACTTATGTTATTTTGCATTTTAGGAAGTGTAGTTTTGGAATTTTAATGCAAGTTATAGATCTGCATCCTACTTGTACTTGCAGCCAATCAAAATGACACGTTTTTATTTAAATCTATTTTATTATTATTGTGGTTTAACATATGATAGCACCTCATCTGATATTAAGCTGGAGGTTACTCCATGAGTGGAGGTTATTGCTAATAATAGTCAAATAACTTAGTAGCAGTCGCATTCACTATGCTGGTCTAGAGTACTATGCCAAAAAAAAATTATAAGTAATGCAGACAGTGGAATGATTCAGTCATGTTTTAAGCTTAGCTTAAAGTTGCCAGAGCTCTGCAGAACTGGCATAGTGGGTAAGACAGACAGTTTATTGAGTCTCAGTTATCTTTGAAACATTAGTTCAATAGTAATTTATCATTATTTAGCTTGTATGAAGAGAATTGTGAATGTGAAAGAAGCGAGGGAGTTATGTCAAGATAACTCCCTCCCTCGTGGCAAGTGGCGCTCCATTGTCTCTGCCTATCCCTGTGGGAAAAAGGCGTGACAATTTGATTGATAATTTATTATCCGGTTTTTATAATTTGGAATTGGTTCTTATAGAAAATTCTTATTTATTATGGGTAACAAAATTGATGTTAACAAGCTCATGATAATTATTTATTTATTTAAATGTACATACATTTTAGCATTCTATCAAGTTTATTTTATTTTAATTCCACACTTACAAGCTTTGATGCCATCATGGTCTTAGGGAACTTGACTGAAAATCTTTAGAGCTATAAAACAAATTTGGTAGTAAAAATAAACATACTCCAGTTTAATGTTAGGCGGGGTACTGTCATATGTTGAGTCACATCACAATATATATTTTTTTAATATTTTTATTTATTTATTTTGTATACTAAGCTACTAAAATGCTTGTATCAGAAACTGGACAACCAAAGTACATTACCAAAGGTACATTGGTACCGGTGGGTGGGGTCAAACTCGTGTTCTTTAGTTTGCGTAACCATTGCACTGCCACTACACCACAGTTGCCTTATTGCAGTAAATTATTTAATAATAAGTACTATGAATATTATTTAACGAATGTTTCTCTTTATCCACAGGTGTGATAATGGCAACGGAGCTCTGTCCGTCGCCCGCGTGAAATACATAGACTCTTGTGCAGTAAACATTTGTGGGCTCGTAGCCTCATTCTTAAACCAACCAACATGAAAATGGTGTTGTCACAACGGCAACGAGAGGAGCTGTGAGTTTTTTTTTAAATATTTTTATTAACCATAGAGCTTGTATGAAGAGAATTGTGAATGTGAAGGAAGCGAGGGAGTTGTGTCAGGATCGTGGCGGCTCCATTGTCTCTGCCTATCCCTGTGGGAAAAAGGCGTGACAGTTTGATTGATTAGTGTAATTAAGACCGCGACATCTGACCTCGATTTGCCTGTTCGTAAGCAAAGGGAGGTCTAAAAGCGCCGACGTTACAAACCGACCAAAGGCGAGTTACCACAAAATTCTTTAGTAAATCAATCAAATCAGGACGCTTTAATTTCCACAGGGATATGTGGAGCGCTATTTTTCACGATCCTGATTGGCAGTAGTAGTGATAGTAAAACACAATACATATTTTCTAATAAACAATAAAATTATTATTATTAGCTTATTTATTTGTCCCACTGCTGGGCATAGGCCACCCTCTCTTTTTTCCATGACTCACGACATTTGGCGATCTGTGTTTTGGAGCGCAGTATGGTGTTACGAATTTTATATGTAAGTTTTACGCCTAGAATACTGCGCTTCATGACTCTTTGACAAACCTCGAGCCTGGACCTCTGGTAATCCGTAGGTGAGGACAGACAATAAAATTTAAATTGTAAAATTGTCTCTTTTACAATGATTCTATTACTACTATGGTTTAGAAAGGACACCGTATGTAGATATTAGTATGCACAACCTTTCTATTTAATTAGTTTTTTCTTCCAAAGTCTTTCCTCAATACACATTTAGAGCAGGTATAATAAAATAAATAAACAAATTTTATGCGGCTTACTATCGCGTTTATTTTGGTTTTGATTTACCTTTTTTTTTTATTCCGACGTTTCAAGAGCTTTGCAGCCATCGTGGTCACGTTAAGACTATCAATGTTCCCGCAAAATTTATTAAAAAACATTCATTACTACAAATAAATTGGCTTATCTAACTTAAATATCTGTTGGGTCCTAAATCAAAAATAGTAAAATATCACGTCGTTCCCTAAGGTACGTGCCCTTTTGGTTCTGACGCTGACGAAGTGAAAGTGTTTGTGAACCAGCCTCCAAAGGCCATGTTATACTTAACTACGCCAAGTTTCTATTTCAACTGTACCTACATTAATATAAATATAATATTTTGCATTTGTGTTTATTTAATAAAAATGAATATAAAACCATACCATAGAGCTTGTATGAACAGAATTGTGAATGTTAAGGAAGCGAGGGAGTTGTGTCAGGATAGTGGCAAGTGGCGCTACATTGTCTCTGCCTATCCCTGTGGAAAAAAGGCGTGACCATTTGATTGATTGATTAAATATAAAACGATGAAAATATTTCTCTACAACTTGGAAACCTTCTTTATTGTAACTCAATATATAACAGCTCCTTTTATGGTAAACTAAAGTGAGGTCCACTAATACAAGCGACTGCTACTATAGTTAATTGCAAGTGTCAGTCGCATCCACTGTACCGTACCGACTTAGTTAAATCCGTCAACTTTTAAACTGATCCCGAAACGCGACAGACTTCAGTCTGTAGACTTGCCATCAGGCACAGAGTGCCGACGACTCAGAAAACCGACTCAGTCGTAACTGTCTCAATCGCCGTCACTATGGGAAACACTTGTCTGTCTTTTTTTGCGGCAAATAAACAACGCGCTGAACCGTTTAGTTCGAAGGTCGATCGGTATACCTACGCTCTCCTGACCTGCGTAGGTATACATCCTGGCAGATAAAAAGAGCGCTGGCATTGAAGTTGTGAAGTAATGTGTACCTACTTACTTTTACTTTCACGAATGTGCATAAGACGAATGTATACACATTCGTTTTATAAATTCCTTTCGTCAATCTTTATCAGCTTAGTATAAAAAAGTAAAAAAAATACTCATTACGATTGCGTGTCTTTTTCGTAAATCAACTTTCGTTGATCGTTTCAATAACATATATTTGATTTACTTTATCACATTAATAAGTGCAAAAATATTGGGGAAGTGTTTTGCAACACGTATGACAACAATCTCTCTTCATCGTAACTATTTTGCGTCATAAAAACAAACTAGTTTATTGACCCCATGGTGGTCCTCATGTGTTGAATTAATCAATGTGTTCTTAACGGTTTTCGTACACTTTTACTAGTCTATACTAATATTATAAAGATGAAAGATTTGTAAGTTTGTTTGTAATGAATAAACTCAAAAACTACTGGGCCGATTACAAAAATTCTTTCACCATTAGATAGCTACATTTTTCGTGAGTAACATAGGTTATATTGGATTTTCAAAAAGTATAGGGTTCCGTACGAAATCTCGAATAATGTAACCCAAGGTGTAAAAAAAATTGGAAGGGTAAAACGGTGACGGTCCAAAAAATTGTTCCCCAAACAAATCAAGGACCTTAGAGGACATATCTTAGAGCTTGTTTGAAGAGAATTGTGTAATTTAGCGCCCCGTTGTCTCTGCCTATCCCTTCGGGAATTAGATAAAGTTGTTTTATTGTGGGTCGACGTATGGACAGCATCCCTGCGACCAAGTTCGAGTCTACTATAGGGTTGGCAACCGTACATCAGGTAAATAACTACACAGTGGATGCGAGTAGCAACTTTTAAGTTGACCCTGAAACGCAACGAAGTTGCTTTACTGTCTGTACATTTAAAATTAGTGGTTCTACCCCAGATCCCGCGTGGCTCACCATTCTTTTTTTTGTAATCGGCACGTATTACTAATACAAATTACGTTGTTTAATTCATTGTAAATCTGATTAGTTTACAATGTAAACTTTACATTAAAATTGGTTTGCAAGAAACGCAACGTATAATCATTGCGGTAAACGTGTTTAACACACTGAAGAAATTAACCAAAAATGTTAATGCACACAATTTATAGACATTTTCAATGCCACAACGGAGATTCCGCGTTCCGTTCAAATAATCTACTTTGTGAATCGGGGTCATATGCCCGTGATACAGATTCAACAGTGTGCGGCAGACTCCGCGCCGCACGGAATTTGATAATGGATTTAGCAAATAGGAGTCACTAATGTAATGTATTTTATCACTTTACAGCATAATGTATAATCATTAGTTTTACTTCTTAATCCCACAGGGATAGGCAGACAACGGTGCGCCAGGATCCTGATACATCAAGGAACAGTTTTCTGGGTCGTCCACCAGAATTTTTGTTCCCAATCGCCTCCGATTTATAATTCTCTTTCGACAATCTTTTCGTATTATTATCCGCACTTCTTGTATTTATACCAAATAAATGCACATTATTTTGTCTAAAATATGGCTCCATCTTAGCTGACGAAACTGCTTGACATGAAGACTACGTCTTCCCTCGCCTCGGCGTAATGTAATCCGTATTTATTCTACATTGAAGCACGCTGTGCGTTCTGACAATTTTTTGAGGTTTTATAATTTATATCTCGGAGCGAAGTCTAAGCGTATGTGGACTGTTATGAGATAATTCGATTAAAAATAACGTTGCAAATTAAAACTGTACTAACATTGTTCGGTAAATGGGAACGTTTAAAATTAAAACATCTATTGTAAAATGTGCTGCTTAGGCTTTTCTGCATTGTTTTTTTTATTGCGTCTCGTCATCATATGATGGTACTCTGCCTATGTTAAGGTGGAGTGCGGTCCACGAATGGTATCGACTGCTACTACAGTTAAATAACTGCAAGTAGCAGTTGCATCCACTATACAGGCCTAGTCGGAACCGGCAACTGATCTCGAAACCCGACTTCACGGTCTGTATACTCGAAAGTAGAGGTACTCGGATTGGCAGACTGAAAATGACTATCAACAGTCGGCTTAAAAAAAAAGTATATCCGACCTTGAGTTGCCTGACGGTAAGCAAGGGGAAATTAAGAACGTTGACGACTGAAAAAACTGATTCAGAATACGATTGTCTCAGTCGCCATCACTATACCGGCCTAAAAACTATTATTCAAAGGCATGTACGTACAATTTGTACAAGGCTACTAGATAGTAAAAAGCCACCTGCCATTTTATACTTGCAGGCATCTGCGCCGAGCAGGTGAATATTTTATTTACTCTCTTTTCGTCTCACTTTCGTTCTAGTTAATATTCCAACGAGTGTTTTATTGTTTCTTCTTTGCTTTGCTTTTTGTGTTATTATAATTTAACTAAATAGGTATGAAAATAACTAGATCATAGAAAGGACGAGTAAAAATGGATGCGTTAAACGCTGCCTCGTTACCTAGATGGATGTTTTTCGATTTAATCAAAGACGTCCTCAAGAAAGCTGGGTTGTCTAGTGCCCATCCATCTTATCTATCATCAGGCGGGGTGATAAGCTAGAAAATAATCATTAAAATAATGTGTGGATATTCGCAGAGATTCGCACACATCGTGTTATTTCAAATGACCCGTTGTTCTCAGTGAAAGTTAAACGAAATATCATAGTTATTATTCAAATTAGTTTGCGATTACGATCTTCTTGGGTGTTACTTTGTGGTCCGAAGTTACGTTCCAACAGGGTCACCCAGCATCCAAATCTAGTTCTATAAAGTTGCGTCATAATGACAGACTATTAGAAACTAGACTCTGCACATAGTCTAGTACTCTTTAACTCTAGCTTTATGAGCCTTAAAACCTTCCTTCCGCAAACTTGGAATCCTTATCAGGAATTCAAAGCTTGCGGCGGTTCATCGCGTGTGCTAACTATACAAGGCTCAAATTCGCTGTTGCCCGGTGTTGGGGCTGATTGCGAATGGATGTCGGACGTGGATAAAAACACAGTTATTAGATATAAATTTACTTATATTGAAATATAACCATTCTAGTTTACATCGCTTAAACCAATTTTGTGATAGTGTCAATTACCCTTCAGGGATAACAATTATACGTGGCCAAGTAACATATTCATAAGTATATATTCTAGGACGGCTCTGCCAAGTATCTTTTAGATTTATTTCTGCGCCGAGCCATCCGAGGTGTAGAAAATGCAGACATCACGCGAACTCTGGAGCTCCTGCAAATTTGCAAAAACATGGCGGCTTTATGCGTTCTTTATCGCCTATACCACGAAGAATGTTTAGAGGAGCTCTTTGACTTGTTCCTACTTTGTCTTTTTGCATTCTTGATACCCGCCCCGCACAGGTAGGGGAAGCATCGTGGCAGCCGAACTAAAAGGTTCGTTGCGTCGTTTCACCAGCCTGGGTATTCTCCCCATCCTATACCCTTGGATCCACTTTGTATAACACTTTTGGCCTGCATAGTGACACCGACTAGGGCAGTCGTAAACTGAGACGGTTTTTCGTCGTCGGTGCTTTTGAACCTCCTTTTGCCATCAGGCAAGTAGTCGAAGTCACAATAAAAAAAAACATGTATAAAGCTTCTTTAGGTTTATTTTTTGCTCCAATCGTGAGTGTGGGAGTCCATAGATTGCTACTCGTACTTTGTAAAATGTAAATTAGCAAATCCGTGTGTGTATTGTGTCTAATAGTATTTCTTCTGTGGTTATAGTGTATTTAAATTATCATAATCGATCATAAGCCAGATAATCAATGTTGTGTAACATGATGACGCTTATTAAAAGCGTAAGTCTGCATGCGAAATATGTCTTGTTATAAATTCTTGTTCTCATTGTTTGTTTTGGTGTGTTACGTGTTTTATTCTATGTAAATAAAATGTGGTTTCTTAACTGAAATACATAGATAACAACCATTTGTTTTACTATTATTCGTTCTATTTTTGGGTTATTTTCTTGTTTTCTGGTATGTGGAATAAAATGATTTATTTGCTCAAAGTATTTTTAGTTAGTGATCGTTGTTTTAAGATGAAAAGTGGTAGGTAGGTAGACAGACAGTTGTAGTCCTGTGCCGGGGTAGTACCACCACTTTTAAATGTTCACAGCGTGTGTCAGTTGCGTTTCGGGATCCATGTTGCCAATTCTAACTAGACCAGCATAGTGAATGTTATTTAACTGTAAGTAGCAGTCGCCTCTATTCATAGACCGCACTCCAGCTGATAATCAGGCAGGAGTGCAGACTGCAGACATGTTTTTCTATATTACATGACAAACGTATTTTTAATATCACAATTTTTTATATGATTAGGTATCTGTATGAAGAGAGGTTAGGTTACTACAAAAAAGCATTCTAAGCTTTAATTAACCAGTGATCGATTGTGGCCCAAGAAAACAAAATAACAATAAATAAAAAAGCTATAAAAATAGATTACGGAAAATAATACCTACAATTTAATGAGAAATTATAGAATCGATATAATCCACGTTAATCGTCCTGTTTCCATGATAACTTAGATTGTAAACAGTTGCAAAACATGCGATAGTTTAAAACAATATATTATGTTGTCATTGCTTTTGCGGATCGTTTTAAAAACGTCACGCTGACACAACCCACGTCCTCTTAAATGTCCATAACCTTTATGAAACAAGATTTATTTATAAACATGCTTTACGCAATATTATCTCAGATGCTTCACATTTTTGTTTAAGATTATATTAGGAATTAGGAATAATATTAGCCAGAAATAGATGGGATAATTTTTTTAACCGAACGTTTGCTATAGGCTTTGATTTATTGTATTTTATTTTATTTACATTTCTATACTAAGCTACTAAAGTGCTTGTATCATAGAAACAGGACAACCAAAGGACTTATATCAAAGTTACATTGGTAACGGTGGGTGGTTTCGAACTCGTGCTCTCGGTTTGTGTAACCATTGCACTGCCACAACACCACGGTCGCCTGATTGGTATAATGGTACTGCAGTGACCCAGAGTAGATAGTATCTTTACCGGTAGCTTGAAAGTTACCGAAAAATGCCACACGGGCATAAATGATGGATAGTGAATGCGACTGAGGCAATCGTAAAATGAGACGTTTCTTTCAGTCGTCGACGCCTTTGGACCTCCCCTTGCTTACTACCAGGCGAGTCGAGCCACAATAAAACAAAAAAACTGCTGCGTTCAAACATCTGTCTGTAGTTGTTTGAAGAATTTATAAATCTCATGTGAATGGATACGTTAAACAAGGCAGGCCCAGGAGGGTGTTTTCCGACCAAATCGGAGATAACCGTAGAGCTTGTATGAAGAGAATTGTAAATACGAAGGAAGCGAAGGAGTTGTGGCAAGTGGCGCTCCCTTGTCTCTGCCTATCCCTGTGGGAAAAAGGCGTGACAATTTGATTGCTTGATTTGTTTGAAGTGAAAAAGTGTTAGTTTAAGAGTGGTAGGTAGACAGCTAGTTGTACCATTTACAAGTGTACAGACCGTGAAGTGACTTACTTAGTCACTTTTCGGGATCAGCTTGTAAGTTGCCGTTCCAACTAGGCCGGCATTGAGGATGCGACTGCTACTGACATTTATTTAATTGAAGTGGCTCATGGTAACATCAGATCAGTTATATGTCGAGCCACAATATAAAAAAGTATGAAGTATGGACAACATTAACCTTTGTTGAAATGACAGAGTCTATGGAGTTATAAACTCTTAAAATTATAAGTATTATAGATGTATAAATAGTTTGCCCTTGAAAATAATTTGCCTTTGAACGTAAATATATATTATTTAGACAATGTTATTGATTTTAGAAAGCTATTTTTATATATCCTACTAGTTTCACTCTGTTCTAGAAAAAAATAATAAATACTTTATGCGATTAAACTTTTATCAGAGAGTTCAATAGAATACAGTCGTTGTTTTTCTTTTTAATTATTTTTTTGTTGTACTTATGAGACAATATTACTGTCTTTATCATGCTGTTTGCCTGTTTGTTTCACAGTAAACATCGCAATATTTTATTAATAAATAATAAAAACTTAAACTATCAGTTAAGTTACCCAATCTGCCGATCCGGGGTAGTATCACTACTTACAAGTGTACAGACCGTAAAGTGACTTAACCTTGTAAATTACCTTGTAAATTTGGTCACGTTTCGGGATCAGCTTGTAAGTTGCCGGTTCCATCTGGGCCGGCATAGTGGATATGATTGCTACTCACAGTTATTGAATTGTAGTAGCAGTGACATTCATTCATGGACCACACTTCGGCTTAACATCAAGCGGGGTGTTGTCATATGTCGAGTCACAATAAAAACAACAAAAAAAAAATAAAAAGATGTAAACAATGCAACGTATCAATATATATCAAAGCTTTGCTTCCCTTAACGGTATTAAATTTCCGTAATTAAACATCACTAGTTCAATGCCAAGGTATTCTGCAAAGGTTTTCTAACTATCTTATTATAGTGGTACATAATAACCGTTGCAATACATAGAGGTCTTCGGGAAAAGGTCTATTCTCGTACACAGACTGCTAAAAATCAATAAAGGTTAATTTAATTTATAGCTTTGGAACTAAAAAATCGATCTAAATATTTTAAGTATTGCCTTTTTATTATTCTACTTTGTTGTTACTTTTTTAATAGTCTCATTAGTATTTTTCGTTAATCATGTTTTATATGTTTTCTTAATCACAATTTTCGTACAAATGTTGTGTATACCTGTACTTGTAATTGGCAGACATATGTACCCATTTTAAATGATATTAATATGTATTAAGTTTCAATTGATGTATATGTTATGCTCTAAGTGTTCCTTTTATTAAATAAATAAATTACCATTTTTTGTGAATGTTAAAGTGATAGTATGACAGTTGGTGATCATTCGCCCAATCTACCGATACGAGGTAGTATGACCACTTTCAAGTATACAGATGTGAAGTCACTCAGTCAGTCGCCTTTTGTGATCAACTTGAAAGTTGCCTGATCCAACTACGAGTAGATCGGCATAGTAGATGCAAATGCTATCTTTAAATGTTATTTTTTAATCGTAGTAGTAGTCACATTCATTAATAGACGGCACTTCAGCTTAACATCGGCGGGCTATTCGTTAAGAAATTATAACGATAACAAAATTAATGAATGATGTATTTTACTTTGAGTTATATCAAGATGAATGTCGACACAATATATTAAAAATACAAACTTTTAAATTAGGTCAATTATAATATAAAGATTTTGTTTATAGCTTTCATTTAAAATAAACGTTGAATTATGTTTATCAGTTAATTATCTAAGCTGCTATATTAATATAGAGTTTGGTGTTGAGTGATGATTTAATATTGGGTATATTCAATATATTGTGTTCTCCCCATTCTATAACTGTAGATGCTTCAATCAATCAAAAAATTGATTGAAAAAAAACTATTCCCTCGCTTCCTTCACATTCACAATGAAATGTAAAAAAGCACCCCTGGTATTGTGACAGCAACTGAGGCCTTAGGCTCTTGCACCTTCTCCTTGCTTATCATTCATCAGGCAAGTCTAGGTTAGATGTCGAATCCTAATGGAAAAAAAACTTGTAACATTGCCTCACGATGTTGAAATCGCTATTCTAATGGTGAAGTTTTTAGTCACAATTATTTATTGCGTTACTACGGCACAGATGCCGTAAGGACCTAAAAGTTTTGAATTCACTTTGGAGGTCGCTTTGGCGAGGCTAATAGGGTTGATGCCGGCAATTAAAAACAATAAAAGCAGCTAACCAAAAATTATAATAATTTATTAAAGATCAATTATAAAACTGAATTGCAATTTAGACGAGAATATGTCTTCCTGTCCCGGGTTGTGGAATGCTGTCCACAACCCGTTGCCTATTGTGCCGCATACCTGTTGTGGCGCTGAGTCTTTATTGTACCACTGCTCTTCGCCTTGTTTTATAGTCCTTTTGTAATAATTCCATAATAATGATACTAACATTTTTATTTCATTCTTACATTATTAATTGATACTTTTCCAAACAGTTTGTTAACCAAAGCACTGATTTATATTGTAAAAATTATATGCAGTCTAAAATTAAGCCTATAAACGAATGCCGTGACCTAAAAATACTCTTTTTTAAACCTATCACACTAAATGGCGATCGCTTTTAGGCGTTAAATAATTTATAATAAAGCTATTGGCAGGGCTTATTATTTGACTGTTAGAAAACCAAATAAACATAGAACATTACCGTCTATGACCGTGACGTTTTTTATTAAGTTTTATTACAGACATCCATTTATGGTTTGCACTCCAACTTAACATTAGGTAGGGTCCTATTGCTGCATATTAATGTCGAGTCACAATAAAAAAAATGTAGAAAATACATAAATTTATCTGTACCAAGACTTGGTGGCCGTGGTGTAGTGGCAGTGCAATGGTTAGGCATACCGAGAGCACAGGTTCAAAACCACTTTCCGGTGCCAATGTATTTTTGATATATGTATTTTGGTCGTTTCTATGATACAAGCACTAAAAAAAACCTAGAAGTAAATGAACAATTGGTACGTGCTACATGTTTTATCACGGATGCTATTACGCGTTGGTTATCTAAAGTTATAAAAACGTTTAGGTTAAGCCTGCGGTGTCAGTTATGCAAAATCTTGCGGGTTAGTGTCGCAACTAATTACTATGTCAGAGATTATACGTTGACATGCTGTTTGATTTTACATCTTGTTTCCGTTCTGTCACTTCCATGTTACAACCATGTTTTGTTTAATCTTTATCGAGGCGTTGATATTTTTAATTTAAATACATGAAAGGAAATTACGAAACTAAAATAAAAGTGGTATGCAGGACGTCCAGGAAGTTGTCCAGCAATCTTCTTGTCTGCCGATAGTTATACTGCACAGCTTCAGAGTCAGCTCTCTTTTTATTCGCTAATACTTATACTGCTCATCTGCAAAATCAGCGCTCATTTTTCCGCTGATACTTATACTGCTTAGCTTCAGAGTCAGCTCTCTTTTTATCCGCTAATACTTATACTGCTCATCTGCAAAATCAGCGCTCATTTTTCCGCTGATACTTATACTGCTTAGATTCAGAGTCAGCTCTCTTTTTATCCGCTAATACTTATACTGCTCATCTGCAAAATCAGCGCTCATTTTTCCGCTGATACTTATACTGCTTAGCTTCAGAGTCAGCTCTCTTTTTATCCGCTAATACTTATACTGCTCATCTGCAAAATCAGCGCTCATTTTTCCGCTGATACTTATACTGCTTAGCTTCAGAGTCAGCTCTCTTTTTATCCGCTAATACTTATACTGCTCATCTGCAAAATCAGCGCTCATTTTTCCGCTGATACTTATACTGCTTAGCTTCAGAGTCAGCTCTCTTTTTATCCGCTAATACTTATACTGCTCATCTGCAAAATCAGCGCTCATTTTTCCGCTGATACTTATACTGCTTAGCTTCAGAGTCAGCTCTCTTTTTATCCGCTAATACTTATACTGCTCATCTGCAAAATCAGCGCTCATTTTTCCGCTGATACTTATACTGCTTAGCTTCAGAGTCAGCTTTTTTTTTATCCGCTAATACTTATACTGCTCAGCTGCAAAATCAGCGCTCTTTTTTCCGCTGATACTTATACTTCTCAGCTTCAAAGTCAGGGCTCTTCTTATCCGCTGATACTTATACTGCTCAGCTTCTAAATCAGCTCTTTTTTTCCGCTGATACTTATACTGCTCAGCTTTAAAGTCAGGGTTTTTTTATCTGCCGATACTTATACTGCGCAGCATAAAAGTAAAAAAAATATCGTGTAAAATAAAATGTGTGACTACCCCCGCCGAGCGATTTCAATACATTAAGTAATACAATCAGTGACCATTGTTCCCACAAATAACAATGCGCTTTACACTCTTGAGGATTAACATAGATGCTATCTTGGTATGTTATTTTTTTATCATATTCTCATGTAACATATTTTTTTGTATTGTCTCATATTATGTAAATACTCGTAGACTAACAAAGCTGCCATTTTGGTTTACACTACCATTGACGAGACGCGTGGCGACCGTGGTGTAGTGGTAGTGCAATGGTTACCCGCCGGTACCAATGTATCTTTGTTATATGTACTTTGGTTGTCCTGTTTCTTTATTTTATTTTATTGTGACTCGACATGAATGAATGTGGTCTATGAATGAATGTCACTGCTACTACAATTCAATACAATAACTGTGAGTAGCAATCACATCCACTATGCCGGCCTAGTTACTTACAAGCTGATCCCGAAACGTGACCAAATCACTTCACGGTCTGTATACTTGTAAGTGGTGGTACTTCCCCGAATCGGCAGACTGGGTACCACTGCCTACCACTCTTTGATAACCAGACCCGAGGCAAATATCCATCCTTTTTTTTTAATTAACAAGCATACAATATAAGATATATGATACTAAGCACTTTATTAGCTTAGTATAGAAATGTAAAAAAATATAGTTACGTGTAAGGTTCTGGGTTCCATTCCCGGTCGCAGCAAAAGATGAATATCGCAAATATTGTTAAATAAAGTAAAGAGACGGATATTTGTTCCTGGTCTGGTTGTCTGTGAGTGGTAAGTAGTGGTGCCTTATCTGCCGATCCGGGGTAGTACCACTACTTACAAGTGTACAGACCGTAAAGTGACTTAACCTTGTAAATTACCGGTTTCAAATAGGCCGGCGTAGTGGAAGCGACTCCTACTTGCAGTTATTTCACTGTAGTAGCAGTCGCCATTTTTATTTACCTATATTTATTGTTTAAGGTACCTTTATATTAGGGTAAAAATTATACAAAAAAAGTAACAAAAAGAACCTTGTTAACAAGTCTCACAAATCTCACCCTTGCATCGTTAATTTTATTGAACCTTATTGCACAAGTTCGTGTACACACGATACGACCTTTACATTTCCAACCCCTATCGTGACTACTGTTATTCGGGAAAAGCACAACGGAGGGCAAAAATGAATATCGTCTGCGTTTAAATAGTCACGAACAATTTGTCAGGAAGCTCAAAACAGTATATTGTATTAATGTATAGCAAAAGTAAAAATGAAATCATAGAATTTTTTGTACTTCCTAGTACTTTCTTAGATTTTGCGCGAACATTGATTAATGAATTAAACAAATTTTATCCGGCTTACTATCGTGTTTATTTTAGTTATTGATTTTACTTTTTTCATTATTGAAAGCTTTTTGAAAGCGTTTTGAAAGCTTTGCAGCCATCGTGGTCACGGAGAGACACGAAGGCGCGTTTATTTTGGTAAAATCAATAACCAAAATAAACGCGATAAGGTTTTAACGCGCTATTTTAGGTTTTGCGCGAACATTGATCAATGAATTAAACAAATTTTATGCGGCTTACTATCGCGTTTATTTTGGTTTTGATTTTACAATTTTTTATTATTCCGACGTTTCTGCATAGCTCTCGAAACGTCGGTATAATAAAAAATTGTAAGATCAAAACCAAAATATTTGCGATAGTAAGCCGCATAAAATTTGTTTAATTCATCAATCTTCTTTGTAATTAAAATTACATTTACTTAACAAACGACTCAATTAAATTGATTTTCTTATAAGCTCGCGGATCTTACTGGAATTCTCGTTGGATTATAGATTTGCGTCGTAGAATTGAGATGCGGCTGTTATGGCGCTAGCTTAGTGGTTAGCTAGTATAATAATATTTATAAATTCCAAGAGGTACTACGTACTATTTAATAAGCTATTTAAAACATTATTTTATTATTAACGTAGACTCACGACCACTACGTAATGTCATCAAACATAAATTTGCTGTCATTGATTTTATTAAATTACTGCTCACGGTTCTCATCATGATCAATTGTCAAACCTCAATGCTTACAGGGGTAGGCAGGCCCAATTTCCACGTTCGTGACACGAGTCTTCCGCTTCCTTTACATCGACAATTATCTTCTACAGACTTCTCAATAGGCTATTGTAGAAATAAAACTGTTATTCGAGCTTATTTATACTTGTCATGTCAGCCATTTCTTTGCTAGTGGACTGCTGGAAGCGGGGGATCCCAGCAGTTTTCTGCCACCTTTCAGCTGTTTAGCGGATCGTCATTGGACATGGTTTTCAATCGAGAACCTTTTGGCCTCAAAAGCTATCTATTCTACAAGCTATGTTGCTATCCTGTTGCTTAAGCTAATAGCTTAGGCCAGCATAGATCAGATGTCGAGTCTTAATAAAAAAGTTCTATGAATCTCCTGAAGTTTTGTGACGTATACAGAAGTACCTAATATAGCATTCACCATAGTTTCATTTTTTTATTGTGACTAGACATATGACAGCACCCCGCTTGATGTTAAGCCGAAGTGTGGTCCATGAATAAATATCACTGCTACTACAATTCAATAACTATGAGTAGCAATCACATCCACTATGCTGGCCTAGTTGGAACCGGCAACTTACAAGCTGATCCCGAAACGTGACCAAATCACTTTACGGTCTGTATACTTGTAAGCTTTCTGGTAATCTTATTATAATCGCAATATTTATCTAAATTCTACGGACATCTTTCTGGAATAAGCCGTTGAAGTGGGAAATCATATGGCGTACAATTTGCGTCGTAGCTCGGAGACGCCTCGATGGCGGTGTTGCCGTCGGATCGATATTTGTATTGCGTGGGCGTACAACCCCCACGTTCAGTTGTGCCAGAGTAATTTCATTGAAATGAACATTTTAGGATGGAAAATGGAAACGTAATAAGACTTGGTTTTATATTAAAAGAATGATTTTGTTATTTATGTTTTCATTAGAAGGTTTTTTTTTATAGTATCTTACAAAAATAGAAAACATTCATATTCAATTATTATGTTTTTCTTTGTCTATCGGTGAACTGCGGCCGGGGATCGCACCCGGTGTCCCTTAGAATATGCCTATAATTAATTGAAAAAATACATTAGAATTGTTTCTAAATAGGAAAATATCACGTAACTGTTAATATAGTACTGTTGATTCAGTTTTTAATCCATTGATCTTAATTGACATTGAATCATTTAAAATAAACTAAAGTTAAATATTTTTCGCCGCCATAGTGACGGCGACTGAGGCAACCTTAAACTGAGGCGGATTTTTCAGTCGTTTTTTATTGTGACTCGACACCCTGCGTGATGATTAGAGGTAACTGCTACTTACAGGTAAATTAAATAACTGTAAGTAGCAGTCACATCCACTATAACGGCCTAGTTGGAACCGGCAACTTACAAGCTTATCCCGAAACGCGACTAAGTCACTTCACGGTCTGTATGCTTGTAAGTGGTGGTAAAACCCCGGATCGCCTACAACTGTTTTGGACCTCTCCTGCTAGCAAGTCGAGGTTAGATGTCGTCTCAATAAAAAAAGCCATATATTTTTTTCACTTACGCATGTACATTGTATCTGGGGACGCTGTCCGACTTTAACCCCTATGACGACAATGTCAATCGATACATATAACAGGCATAAAAAGTATATTACAGGTGACGTGATCATGTGTTTTCGGCTAGTAAAGGGTGACTTTAACGGTATAATGTTTTAGGTATATGTGGCGATTTTCTATATGATAATCACATAGAAAATCGCCACATACGTATACTTAAGCTACTTGTATTTATAGAAGGCAATCTCGAGACAAGATCGCAAGTTTAAGATCTCTTGGGAGTAGACGGCTTAATCTCGCGAGACCTGGCAAGATTTTTTTTATGCTTCGGGATTTATCACGGGAATGCAATATGTATTTTTAATTATTTAGGAAACGTATAATGTATGATGACCGTGGTGTAGTGGTTCTAAACCACTTGTCGATACAAATGTGTCTTTGATATATATTATGGTCGGTTTGTTTCTATAATCAAGCTTAGTATAAAAATGTAAAAAAAGAATTGGGGCAATAACAGTAGTTAATTAATAATAAAATATACTATTCAGTACCTATACAAATTTCATCGCTAGGTCGTATAAGAAGTCTTCAATCGAAACTCTAATTTATATTTTACATTTCTTTGCTAAGTAACGTGCTTATATGATGGAAACAACGCAACCAAAGTACATCATATATCAAAGATTCATTGGTACCGGCAAGTGGTTTTAAACCCGTGCTCTTGGTTTGTGTGACCCTTGTACTACCACTACACCACGGAATTTAAATATTATTGCATTCTCGATTAATAGTAATATTAAGAGTCCGTTTATTTATTTACTTTCGTAAGAGAACAGCAGAATTGAATGTACAATGTAAATTCAGTATACCACGTGGCGAATAGAAAATAACAATTGATTTATTGCAACGTAATTTCATTCCATTTAGCTACTACTAAAATAGAAACATTTGACCAAATACTTTTTTTATCGTATTTGGATTACTCTACTTTATGTACTTTCTAACTTAGTTTTTAATTTAAAAGAGAATTTGATGATAATGCCGCATTAAACAACGAATCACGTTCTTTTATGCAAATTGCACGTGCGTGTTTCTAATGCAAAGTGTTTAAATGGCATTGGTTTGAAGAAATACGTTGTTTTTTTGGTTGTGATGCTACTACTGATTGATATCAATGGATGACTGTGTTTGGTACGATATGCTCTTTGGTATTCTTTGTAGATTGTTTTTATTTTCGTCTATTTATAAAAATGTTGCAGTTAGGCTAACATTCCTTTACGTTTGTTAAACGGTTCTTTACAAAATTATATGACTAGCTGTTTCGGATTTAAAAAAAATTTACTAACTCTATCTTATAATGAATCCCTTGGTCCCTCATTGTCCATCACAAAGTTACTTTTTTAATCGCCAATTTAAAGACACATAAGATGCCTTTTTGGTTCTTCATGGTTGATCCTCTTGGCTTAACCATCATAGTCATAGTAATTCTCATCCTCATGGTTAATCATCGTGAATCTTGAATTTGAAAACAGCCCAGATATAGACTGAAAAAAAGTTCTATCTCTTACATATTATTCCTTGAAAGCCCATGGTCCAGCATCAGATACCTTAATAAAAGCTATATTAATGTTAAGCTTCTTGACAATAAATTTTAATATGAATTAATTTTATTCTTAATTCTATTCTGTTTCTTGCCTCAATGGTTGATGAAGATGAATATTACTATTAACTCTGACAAGAATAAGACTTGGATCGTGCTAATTACTAATACTTTTTGATAATATAATCAATAAGTGATTGTAAGTACATGTGTCGTCAGTTATAAGAATGTTACCTTCACCGTTGATTTTCTCAACAATAGCGTATTGAACTGTATATAGTAAGTTTTGAAACCATTGTGTTCTCGTCTTAGTGGCAACTGCGAAGACATCTCAGTATCTTTCACATTATTAAATATTCATGCAAACGCGTCTGAGCATAGAGAACTCATTTTTAGTAATTGTCCAATTTGTGTATATTCACTTTAAATTTATTTCTTTAAACAAAATAAGGTCATGGTTTAGATGTTTTGTTTACTTAATTTTTTTATTGCACCAAAATTATTGGTACATAGGCGAGTTTAATACCTACCTCTCTAATTGGGATGATGAGAAATTATGGGAATTATGTTTATTTAGTTATTTAAATTTTTAATGTTTGATACAAAAGGTATACCCTTTTGAGAATATTAATAAAAATAATTTTGATATTTCTATTGTGACAATAATGTTTATGAAAAAATGTATATGTGAAGATGGTTGAAGATCAGGATGTGCCTCACAAGCATCTTCTTAGGCTCGTTGATTTTCACGTCTGCTTTCTAAGATTCAGATTAATAAATACATAAAATACACGCTTGTTACGAGGTTGGTACCTAACTTGATAAGCAAGTTAACTTAGGCTTATCAAGGGATAAAAATGACCGACAAGTTCCAATACCTGCTTCAGTGTTAACTATAATTGCTATCAAATGAAACACTTGCTATCAAACTTATAGTAGTGGAAATATAGCGTGAAAGTTATTTTCTCAGGCGGTCTGTATATAAACGTTCTGTTTGTTGTGTACCAGTATGAACTTTCGACATGGAATATTGTACAATACAACGTTGTTATAAGGTCTTTATTTGATATTGAGCTAAGGTGTAATCTCTGATAGTAGACGTGCACAAGACCACTTTCGCTGTGCCCCCAACACCCGCTCTACTGGTATTGCATCTAGTTTGATCGTTCCCACGCGAACAATAGGGACACCCGCGACACTGATTGTCTTGCCAATTGAATCAGTTTCACCACTGCGTGCTACGAAATTCGTTTTCTTTTGCACGTCTCTCCATCTCTGACGTAGGTTATTAAACATTAATGGTTTTAATGAAGACGTTTTTATTAAAATAACCTTCGACTTTTTTTGTTTCTTGTCTCGAAGTTTAGTTGGAATGTATTAATATTAAGTTTGGTTCAGCTGAGTCACCGTCGTCGGATCAGGACATTATGATGTAACTTGTAACCGCTTGAGGTGGTCAACTTGTCAATCGCGTGTGGCATGGCTGGCGTCTTTGTGGTGCCTTGTGTCTTGTAATCAAAGCGCATTACTCCAGATTATGAATTAATTATTTAACAAAATCTACATTCACTTTACTCACCCAATCTAGTTTGGACTGCATATCAATCTTTATTGGAGCGAGTTTTAGTACATTTCTTTTAATTACGTGCGAGCTAGGGGCTATAAAATTGTACTTGTTTCTAATTCCTATTTGAGTTATATAAATGTATATGATTGGTTATAGACACACGCGGTTTTTCCTTTCTTGTAGTTAACCAACTATAAAAATTATCTATATGACCATATTACTCGATATTAAAAGGGGATAGGCTGATATCAGTAATTACAGAAAGTTGTATTTATTATATTATATTTTATTAACAATATTTCCTTGCCATGCTAGACAGAGACTCTTTATGCTGGGGTCCACCTTTTGACTAACCTTAGAGCCTGTGTAAAGGAAATGGCGGATATGATTCTATATCTATGATACTTTAATCGTTATCGATTATTTCGCGTTGGTGTAATAATCTTTTGATAATTGTCTCGTTTTTTTTTAATGAGGTTAATGCATAATTAATGTGTTTGGTACAGACATTGAAGGGCGTCTTCAATGTTCTTCAACAGTACGCTACGCGAAGTCCGGGGTTCGATTCCTGGTCGGAGCAAATATTAGTTTCGATTATATTCGATATTATATATTACATTGGATATTACATGACATACCAGTTCATAGTATTTATTAATTTAAAAAAGAAAATTCTAAAACCGTGGAGCTTGTATGAAAATAATTGTGGATGTTAGGGAAACGAGGGAGTTGTATCAGGATCGTGGCAAGTGGCGCTTTATTGTCTCTGTCTATCCTTGTGAAAAAAAAAACACTTCACTGATTGAATTAATAATATATTTTTTTAAATATTTGTCTGCCTATCCCCATGGGAAAGATGCGTGACAATTTGATTGATTTGTTTCGGTTCTCTTCTGTGTGCTTGAGAATATCGATTCAAAAAAACTTTTATTTACATTCCTATACTGTTTTATATAGGGTTTCTTGATTTGCGTGTCAATTTTAACCACCACTTAACCACAGTCGCCTTCAAAATGATTCAAAAAAGGCTCGTTTCTTCAAATCAACTGCGAGTTTATCGATCCTGTGAGGGTTACCTACAAAACTTGTAGTATAATTACTCACATTATCAACCTTGCTGTATGCATGCCTCTGAATAATTCATAGCGTCTCCTTATTTAGCCAATCATATTCAATGCCATTGCCATTTCCTTTGCATTTCAACCATATTAGGATGTCGTACAATGCCTTCAATAATTTACGTTAAATAATACAAGATATCAGATGTTTTTTTTTGGCGTTTTCGATTTCGGACCTCAAGCAAGGGGACCAAAAGCGCTAACGGCTGATAAAATCCGATTCAGTTTACCGATACCTCAGTCGCTATCACTATGCCGACCAAAGTTATTTTCTTAGATTTCTTAGAAATACCAACCTAATAGTATTTACTTAGATTTTGCGCGAACATTGATTAAGGAATTAAACAATTTTCATGCGGCCTACTATCGTCAAGACCACGATGGCTATCTCTCCGTGACAACAATGGCTGCAAAGTTCTCGAAACGTCGGAATAATAAAAAAAAGTAAAATCAAAAACCAAAAATAAACGAAGTAGTAAGCCGCATAAAATTTGTTTAATTCACCAACCACTAACTATTTATATTTAGTGGTGACTGCTACTACGGTTAACTGCAAAGAAATCGCAAAAAAAAATTGTTTGGCAATGATGGCCAACTCCCTGCCTACCACTCTTTCTACAAGTCTTGCTATATTCTGAAGTTGTTCTGAGTTATAAGAGTGGAATTCTGTTTTGTTTGTCATTCATTTCGTTAATCATATACGTTTAGAATCTGTTTTGTTTAGAACCTGTAATCTAAACTATGCTTAACTGTGTAGGTTCCTTCGGTTGTCCAGCGGTGCGCGAGAGCTGTGTTTTGGTTCACATGTCACTACTATCGTGGAAACAACAGTGAAGCGCTGGCTTTAGTTGACGTAATTTTTAGCGGAACTAGTACCACGTGTTAAACAAATGTTTTTAATCGTGACGGATGCAGCTGACTTAAGACAATGTAAAAAATCTAAAAAATATCTGCTGCTCGTTTGAATCAGATACGCCGAACTTATCTTGTCCGCGTCCTGTTTCGACTATACCACGGAGAATGATCTGAGCTCTTTGACCTTGTTCCTACTTCGTCTTTTTACGTAAATAAATCATCCTTGCGACTGCAACTGTAAACTGAAACAGTTTTGTCAGTCGTTGGTACTCTTAGACCCCCTTGCTCACAACCAGGTATCAGATTTATCAGATCAGAGATTTATCAGATCAGAGATGAGTGATCTTTTAGTGTATTGTCAACTAGGCCGGTATCGATATGTCGGACGAATGTACCCCAGCTCCCAATCTCCAGCGTTTTGATGACGGAGGCCACCGTGGGGTTTTAGCCGGTACGAGTCCGGCATAATCCTGGTTACTACTCCGAGAAACCAGAAGTATCCATGAGGATTTCCCCAACTCCACAAGGCCGGTATCGATAGATGCCTAACAGTGACAAAATAAGTTGTAAATCTATTAAAAGTTGAATAGAATCACGTTAAACTCCAGTCACTTTTAATGCAAACATCGAGGTTTACCTGCTTTCCATTCAACTGAATTGGTTTGATTTCAAAGTTAATAAAATATGCAAAGATAAATTCTTTAAACGATCGGTACGGAGTATAGAGATACTCCAAAGCAGAGTTCATTTTCCGCATCACATTCTTAATCTACGTACGTGTATTGAACGATAAGGTTTATCTTAAAACATTCATTTATTAGCTTACATAGTCTTATCATACCTGCCACCCTTTCACACTATAGAGATAATACATTAAAATCATTAAGATTTTTTTTGTATTATTTTATTACAACTATTATTGTGGCAAGTGGCAACATTCTAGCAACATTCAAAACATTACGCAGGCTCTCCCAAAACTCTCCATTGTCTCTGCCTGTCCCTGTGGGAAAAAGGCGTGACAATGGCATGACAATTTGATTGATTACTTTGTTGGATATATTCTTTTTTTATTTTTTCCTATTTCACAATAATAGGTATTCTACATCTTAGCTTCTTTTCGCTATTCTTAAACAAATGTATCTGTCATCATATGGGTCCATCCAATGGGTCTTCGATCTTTATTTTGACAATATTATATTATTTATTAATTTATTTAAACTGATGTCGAGTGTCAATAAAAAAATCTTCCAGTTTAATAGTTTTAGTACAAACAGTTGCAATTCAAAATCCCCCACTTTAAATTTGATATCCTATTTTCGCTAAGTTTGCCAAAAAAAAAAATATAAATATATTGTTTGTTTTAGGAATAAGGCGATTGCTGATTACCTGGGCAGCAATGGCTACAATGAAGCTCTGGAAGCGTTCAAAAAGGAAGCTGAAATGTCCGGGGAAATGGATCGCAAGTACGGTGGTCTCCTCGAGAAGAAGTGGACGTCTGTTATTAGACTACAGAAGAAGGTAGGTGTACCAAACATTTAAGGTCCGTTCATATCTATATGCCACACATTTCGTACTGGTACGCTCAATTTTAACTGGAGAATTTTAACAGAGACAATGGTGCGCCGTAGTGCTTGTATAAAGAGAATTGTGGATGTGAGAGAAACGAGACAGTTTTATTAGGATAAATAAATGCATACAGTCAAATTAGCTTTTGTAGTAGTTTTTTTTGCATTTGTAGTAGTGCGCCTAAGCGCGTTTCCATTATTAACATACATTACTAAAACACGTCATGTCCTTAGGTTTTAATTGGAAGCAAACGGAAGATAACTACAAACTTTTAATAGAAAAGCACGAAATTGGGTACTTACAAATATACTATTTAATAAAAATTGCAGAATATCGTGCACGAAACCGACCAATTGTTTTCACCGACGAAACATATACACACACGTCACATACCCTCTCGAAATCTTGGTCAGATGAAAGCACTTCAGGTTTAATGCGACATATATCAAAGGGCAATCAGGCAATATATAATTTGAAAAAAAAAATTATAAATGTAGTTTATTTGCTGACTGTACACTACTACAAATGCAAAAACGTCTGCAAGCTAAAACTAAACATAATGATAGGGGATCGTAACATCTTTATCTACCGCCACGACATAATGGAAAAGCGCTTTTAGGCGTGTGTACTACACATCATCATCAGCCAGAAGGCGTCCACTGCTGAACATAGGCCCTTAGAACGCCATTTCTAACGACAAGATGCCAGTTGTTATCCACTGGTTATTCGTGACTTTCACTATGTCGTCAGTGCACCTAGTGGGAGGCCTACCTACGCTGCGTCTTTCGGTTCGTGGTCTTCACTCTAGAACAGTGTTTCCCAACCTTTTTTAGGCCATTAGGCCCCACCTTAACATTTCTAAATTTTTTATGCCCCCATACATAATATTTAACCTTTATTGTTTGTTTCCTTAAGAAATATAAATGATAAGAGCATTTTTTTTAAGAATTTGCCTTTTTTGTTAAATTTCTCACCGATATCTAGCATTGCATTTAAATAACCCAAAGCGAAAGGATTAAAGTCGTGTCAAGTCCATTTTTAAATTGCCCCCCTTAACTATCGAATTGCCCCCCTGTGGGGCGTGGGCCCCACGTTGGGAAACACTGCTCTAGAACTTTTCTTCTCCATCGGTTGTCGGTTTTCGAGACAGCCGATACACACACTACTACAAATGCACAAACGTCTCCAAGCTAATTTGTACATTATAGTATAGCATACAGAACATTATTATTATTTCGTAACATGTAAACAATAGTAAGAGACATTTTGCATCATTGATATCTTAGTCACGGCAAACAACTCCAAACCAGACGTAGTATCCTTTATTTAAAAGTTGTTTGAAGCTATGCGAACTTGTGCCATCGATCTATGTGTCGTGCCGCTCGCATGACATTTCTAGGCCGTTCTCAGAGCTTTCCCATATTACTGAATCAATAAACGAATATAAACTAGTGCAGCGCAATTTTATTAGGGCTATATTTCTTTATGTTGTATCGTAAATATTTGAAGAGATTGGGGAAGCGAAGGAGTTGTGTCAGGACCGTGGCAAGTGGCGCTGCATTGTTTTTGCCTATCCCCGTGAGGAAAGACGTGACAAATTGATTGATTGATTGATTGAAATATACTAGAAATTGATTGAAATAATAATATATACCATAATTTTTGTGGTAGGCAGACATTTGTTGGTCACTTTCCCAGTCTGCCGATCTGGGGTAGTGGCACCACTCACATACAGACCATGAAGTGACTTAGTCGCAAATCAAGATCAGCTTGTAAGTTTCCGGTTTCAACTAGATTAGCATAGTGCATGTGACTGCTACTTACAGTTATTTAACTATAGTAGCAGCCACACCCAATCATTAAACGCACTCCAACATAATGTTGAGCCACAAAAAAATATAAATATAGTGGTAGAAAATGCTGGGTAGCACTAGATTTATAAATTTACTATTGACTGCGTGGGTAAAACGAAAAGTACTGACAAGTTTATATTGAAAACTATGACAACCATTTTACGTCTCTTGGTAATATGTTTAACATTAACAAATATATTTTTCAGGTGATGGAACTAGAGGCTAAGTTGTCTGAGGCTCAAAAGGAGTTCATCGAGGGTGCACCGACGAGAGCAAAACGCACACCGGCCGAATGGATTCCACGCCCACCTGAAAAGTTCTGTCTAACCGGACATCGAGCTACTATTACTAGAGTACGTTGTTTATTTATTTATTGAACGGTTCATCAGCCATAAGACTCCACCTCTGAACATGGGTCTCCCCCTTAGAAAGTCATTCCTAACGACAAGATGTCGTCCTAGTGGGAGGCCTATCTACGTTGCGACTGCCGGTTCGTGGCAGATTCTAGAACCTTTCTTGCCCATCGGTTGTTTGTTTTTCGAGCGAAGAGCGATGCGATATTAAACGGTTACATTAATAATAATTAATCAAAAATAAAATTGTCACGCCTTTTGTCCACAGAGATAGGCAGAGACAATCATCTCTGTCTGTCTCTGCCTATACTTAATGTATTATAATGAAATGAAATGAAATGTCTTTATTTGCCAGAATACATGGTGTGGAGATATTTTTTATATATATATATAAACAAGTTCACATGATTCGCCAATGATTTGGCATGCAAATATTATTATTATTTAATTAAATGTCAATTATTATTATCAAATTATTATGTCACCACTTACATTCTAAAAACTCTTTAATACTATAAAAACATTGTTCTGTCAACCACTGATGTAATGCATTTTTAAAACTTTTTAAGGGTAATATTTTTATGACAAGTGGCAATTTATTAAAAACCGTTATTGCCATACAGTAGCAATTAGATCTACAAAGTGCACTGGCACATACTGGCATTACTAACTCTGTAGGATCCCTCGTACGCAACCTTGTATGTACTACAGTTTTCCTAAAAAAGTCAGGATTATTTTTTACAAATACACTTATGTCAAAGATGTACATACATGTCAGGGATAGAATATTTAATTGCCGAAACAACGGTTTGCAGGAATCTAGCGGACCCGCTCTAGATATAGCTCTTATGCACTTTTTTTGCACCAAAAACAATCTAGTGACATTTACACAATTACCCCATATAATTATACCATATACGATATTTTAGAAAAAAATATTAACGATCTTACACTCGTCATAATTTCGGCGACGGTACAAATAAAGCTTGAAAGTTGCCGGTTCCAACTAGGCCGCTACTACTACTTGCTACTGTAGTAGTAGTCGCCTCCATTTATGCATCGCATTCCAGCTTAACATAAGGCGGGGTGCTGTCATATGTCGTCGAGCCGCAATAAAAAATAATGTGTACTTTTGTCTTATTGTAAAACTTTGATCATATGTTTTTAGATTTACAAAAAAATGTGGGCTGTTAGTCAATACAATCAATTACATGGTATAAATCAATAAAAATAATCGAATACAATTTGCTAATTTGTTTTTGACAATATTTTTCAGGTAATATTTCATCCGGTGTTCAGTTTGATGGTTTCTGCTAGTGAGGATGCCACCATAAAGGTGTATGACTTTGAGAGTGGCGAGTACGAACGAACACTGAAGGGTCACACCGACTCCGTTCAGGATATTGCGTTCGACCAACATGGAAAACTACTTGGTAATACATGAATATTTCTAGAATTTTCATTAAACTATTGTGTGAGATCAATCAATCAAATTGTCAAGCCGTTTACCCACAGGGATAGGCATAGATGGAGCGCCACTTGCCTGGATCCTGACACAAGAATTAAACTATTGTTTGATAACAATCTAATTTCGATGGGATAGTAACTGAGATTTAGACAGCCGTAAACTGAGTTGGTTTTTTCAGTCGTTGGTACAATTGGACCTTGTATACCATCAGGCAAGGTCAGATGTCGTGTTACATTAAATGTTTATAAAAAAGGAGCAGTCATTTATACAATGCCGACCTAGTTGGAACTTTTGTACATTTCATAGTTGTACTAGCCCATATCGGTATACTGGCAAATGACCACCAACATGTAGTTCCCGGCAGATAAAAAGAGCGCTGGACGACTGCGGCAAGAGTAAGCCCGCGCATCTATTCTGTCGTGCTCTTAATTGATAAAATTTTAAAAATTTAAACACATATTACTACGTAGATTGAATTCCAGCGCTTATTTTACCTGTCGGCATCAATACAACTCTTCAAAATATTTGAGATGTATTTCAATAACCAGTATTTGTAAGTTCGTGTAACACTTTCGAAAATTGTTCAAGTTTTTAACCTTATCTTTTATTAATTTATTGAAGCTTACAAGATAGGAAATACTAATTTACAATTTCCTCGTGAAATATAATAGCATTCTTTTTACTTATTGTTTACAGTATCGTGCAGCGCTGACATGTCAATCAAGTTGTGGGACTTCAATCAGACATTCGAGTGTATTAAGACAATGCACGGTCACGATCATAACGTGTCATCCGTCGCATTCTCGACCAGCGGTGACATAGTTTATTCTGCTAGCCGTGACAAGACCATTAAGGCTTGGGAAGTTGCTACTGGGTATGTTCAAATACTTATAATTAAACCTTATTTATTTGACTATAAGTAATTATTTCGATAGCCGATTAGCAAATATGCCGGTTGCCGGTTCCATCTAGGCCGGCATAGTGGATGTGATTGCTACTCACAGTTATTGAATTGTATTAGCAGTGACATTTATTCATGGACCACACTTTGGCTTAACATCAAGCGGGGTGCCGCTTATATGTCGAGTCACAATAAAAAAAAGTATTATTTTTAAGTAAAGTCTTTGACAAAGTTGGGCATACTTTGCATTTACATAATCTGCTATTTTATAGAATTTGTTATAATAAATGGCAATGGCTCGAACTATACAAATCTAGCAGATAATAAGAAGCCGATTTTTATGGTTTTAAACAATACTCAAATTAGTTAAAATTTAATGGCCCGCAAGGTTCAATATTAGGCCCTCTGCACAGATTTTCTGCACATTCTGTGGTTCAATTCATGTTAAAAATACATTTTAATTTTCATAGTTACTGCGTACGAACATACAAAGGTCATCGTGAATGGGTCCGTATGGTGCGCGTGTCACCAGATGGAGCGCTGCTTGCCTCCTGTTCCAACGATCAAACTGTACGTGTGTGGAGCGCAGAGAGCAACGATTGTAAAGTACGTTTATGGTTAAATTAAATATTTAACACTTATTTATTTAGCCAAATTTTTTTTTGTTGTATTATGCCTGAGTTAAAATATCAATAATTTATGAGAATTGCGTTGTTTACATGCAAGATAGATAGACTTCTTATATAAAAAAACAACTATCCTATTGACATATACATATTTCAACTACTTTGTTATTCAATCTTTAAGGTTCTATAGTAGATATTAATTGCCCAACGAGTTGAATTCTATACAACAAAGACATATGTAAAAAAAATATAAAACAGTAAATGTTAATTTGAACTTTATAAACAAATCTTTGTAGATGGAGTTACGCGAACACGAGCACGTCGTAGAGTGTGTGTCTTGGGCTCCGGCCGCGGCAGCAGCTGCCATCAACGAGGCGGCTGGCAGTGACAATAGGCGCGCTGCACACCAGGGACCCTTCCTTGCCAGTGGATCTCGGGACAAATCAGTCAAGGTAAGACTTTAGTAAAATAAAACCAAGGTAAAGGTTAATTTTGAATATTTTTATTTAAATGAAGGGTTAGCGCGCTACCCTATATAATCCTCATATAATTAATCAAGTTTTACTAGCGTTTATTTATTTTAATGTCTCTAAAGACTTGTTGGCCATCATAACCTTCAATTTCGTGGACTGTGGAAGCGTCACTTTCCACAGTCCTGACACAACTCTTTCTCTTCTTTCACATCGCAATTTTCTTCATACAGACTCTATCTCTATGGTTACGGGCACTGTGGACCCTGTTTTTTTTTTAAAGAATGTCCCTGAATTTATCAATGAATATTTTTCCCCCCTTTCCACTCTCCTTCGATTTATAAATCTTCAAAGTACATTAATACCTAACAAGGTACATTGGTAACGGCTAAGTTACACTTTTTGTTTCCAAGACAACAATCTATTTTACGGTTTGTGGTTTATTTTTTTATTTTACATTACTGTACTAAGCTACTAAAGAGCTTGTATCATAGAAACAGAACAACCAAAGTACATATATCAAAGATACATTGGTACCGGTGGGTGGTCTCGAACTCGCGCTCTTGGTTTGTGTAACCGTTGCACTGCCACTACACTGCGGTCGCTTTAAATAATGGTTGTGTATGTATTTCTCAGATTTGGGACGTGAGCACTGGTGCCTGCCTAGCCACTCTCGTTGGGCATGACAATTGGGTACGTGGCGCAGCGTGGCATCCTGGTGGCAGATTCCTCTTGACAGCGTCCGATGACAAAAGTCTCCGTGTATGGGATGTGGCGCACACACGTTGTCTTAAGACACTCTTTGCGCATCAACACTTTGCTACGAGTCTTGGTATGTGCTTTATTAATATTATTTTGGATTTAACTATTCATAAAACCCTGCTTTGTCGCGTTTATTTTGGTTTTGATTTTACAATTTTATTTTATTATTCCGACGTTTCGAGAGCTTTGCAGCCATCGTGGTCACGGAGATAAACGCGATAGTAAGCCGCATAAAATTTGTTAATTCATTAATCAATGTTCGCGCAAAATCTAAGAAAATATTAGATGCTACACAGATGACAATTTCGGATTTTCCTTAAGGTTGCCGAAATCAAAGGGTGGTGGGCAGTGGTGTACCGCCATTTATAAATTTACAGACCGTGAAGTGACTTAGTCGCGTTTCGAGATCAACTTGTAAGTGGCCGGAGCCAACTAGGCCGGTATAGTGGATGTGACTGCTACTCACAGGTATTGATTTGTAGTAGCAGTGACATCCATTCATGGACCACACTCCAGCCTAGTGGTGGTACTACCCTGGATCGGCAGACTGCATACCACTGCACTGTCTTTTATAAGCAGACCGGAAGCAAATGTCTATTTTTTTTTTTTTTTAGTTATTGTTTTAAGAATCTTTGCACTATTTGTTTGCGTTCTCTCAAATATTTTGCTCACATTGAGTTTAAATTACACCAGATTTTTAAATATTTTATTAAAAAATTAGTATCGTGTGTATGAGTGTGTGTCGTGGATTCAACAGTTGAATAAACTGCACGGTGAAAAAAATATGATATAAGAGTTTAGGCGCATGCATACAGTCGCTACTCAGTGGTCAGAGTTAAGCGTTAAGCAACGGACGCCGGGTTCGATCCCCAGTCGCAGATGACTGATTTGGACGCCTGAAGTATTCTATCTAATTTTTATTACTAATTCAAATTGTTTTCCTGTTACAGATTTCCACAGGAGCTTGCCGTACGTGATATCTGGCAGTGTCGATCAGACCATCAAAGTGTGGGAGTGTCGCTGAAGTGTTGCCATTAAACTAATAAACAAAAAAACTCACCGATAATAATGATTATCATTTATTTTCACATTATTTTGCTGCAATGGGTGATGTTTATGTTGCAAATTATTTATAGTAGAACCAGGATTTCGATGATGGCAGTAGCAAGTAGAACAGATAAAGTGGTAATACTATTGGTAAATCGTAATTTGAGCCAGCACAGTGACGGTGACTGTAGCAACCGTGAGTTGAATGGTTTTGTTTCTCGTCGGCGCTCTTGGACTTTCCCTTGCTTCACATTAGCAAAGTCGAAGTAAATTGAAACAAATCTGTCGACAAATTCAGTTGTGATAGTAATGAAATTGTATTGATTGATTGATTTGATCTAACAATACAAAATTATCTAACACCTGGGGCCTTATAATACACAAACTCAAGTCCAGCAAACTGTCAAACCAGATGACACGGTCAATTATTTTTTTAAATTAAATCTGGAACATTAAATCAAAACATTAAACGGGGTAGTTTTGGAAACAATAACAGCATCAACCAATAGGACGACCAACACCTCGACCACGATCTCCGTGATCACGATGGCTGCAAAGCTCTCGAAACGTCGGAATAATAAATAAATGGTAAAATCAAAACCTAAATAAACGCGATAGTAAGCCGCATAAAGTTTGTTTAATTCATTAATACAAAATTAACCAAAATATTGTATCAAAATGACTTTATTACCAATCTTCCTTTACATGATCAAAATAATTAAAATTCTATGAGCAGCGCCCTCTGCCTAAACTGACATATGTCTTAATCCTGGTTTCATAATATCTGCTAAGATATTGTGATCGTTATTTTGATACTTGTATCGTCTCATTGCAGTTCCATCATGTTTGCCTGACGATGCTATGTCTCCTCTTGTCTAGACTATGTATTTTCATTTTAGATGTTTAATTATTTGTAAACAATGTGTTATACTGTATTTTTTCTTACTTGGCACAAGTAGTAAACAAACATAAAAATCACCATTTCCCATGCCCTTTACCTAAAGACACGTTTGTTTTTTCTTAAGAGAATTGTAGATGTGAAGGATGCAAGGGAGTCGTGTAAGTCTCTACCCATTCCTGTGGGAAAAAGGCGTGACAATTTGATTGATTGATTGATTTTCTATAAAATAATCATACACAATGTAACAAATATATTTCCATATAACTATATGAAAACAGTAAATTCAAATATGCTGTGCCCTAATAAAAATAATAAAAACCATTTTCACAGTAATTAATAAATATTTTTATATATTCATATTGATTTTGCGTCAGTAGTAAATGTTTTTTTTATCGTTCATCCGTCATTATGCCGAAAGTTTGTTTACATCTTTTGCCAAGTAAGGAAAAATTTATAATAGCTGGCAACCATCTTGCTGCATTTGTTGTGTTTGATATAAAGTATTAGTAACTGCTGTATGGAGAGTTAATGGTTAATTAATTATTGTATGTGTTGATTTGACAGTTGAATCTGTCCAATCGTCACAAAATAATCACTTGGCCTGTAGAGTGACGGCGACTGAGGTAAGCGTAAGATGATGCGGTTGCTTGCAGTTGTCGGCGCTCATGGACTCCCCATTGTAAGTAAGTCAGGTGACGTGTTCCTTTCTACGGCTGCCTCAGTCGCGTCACTATGCCAGTCAAAATTGCTTTTCTACTCATCGCTTGAAGATTATAGGATGGGGAGAACACTTGAGCAGGTAAACCTTAACTCAAACCACTTGTACTGTACTTTGTTTACATTTAGTTAAATATCTAAATGTATAAACTATACTCTATTTGCTGTATCTTCGTTATACACATTCCATTGTAGAGAATTTTTGCCAAGTTTTATGAAAATTTTGCAAAAAAAACAAACCAGTAATTGTCCTAGACTTACGCAATTTAAATTAATTAATTATTGTATTTGTAGACGCTTTTATAGGTGGTAATAAACATTCATATTAATTTCAAAATAAGCCGCGCCTGAACTGAGTCTTATCTTTTCAGTCGTCGGCACTTTTGCACCACGTCTTGCCTACCATCGGGCATGTCGAGTCACAAAAAACTAATGATATTCTTTATAGAGACCATGATGCAAAAAGGTGGCGGAAAAAATTGTTAACGAACGACCTTCTTAGTGTATTGTGTAGACATCTCATTTTAGTCGCGTTTCGGGTTTCAACTTGGCCGGCATAGTGGATGTAAATGCTACTTGCAGTTATTTAACTGTAGGAGCAGTCACCTCCATTCATGGACCGCACTCCAGCTTAACATGAGGCCGCCTGATGCTAAGCTGGACAATAATTTCTATCGACACATGATTTCCACATGAATAGGCAGAGACAATGGAGCGCCAAACATAAAATAAACCGGGAATAGACAAACAAAACATCAAACGGGGTAGTTTTGTAAACAATAACAGCATCAACCAATAGGACGAACAACACCTCAGTCTCTCCTTGATCACGATGGCTGCAAAGCTCTCGAAACGTCAAAATAATAAAAAATTGTAAAATTAAAATAAACGCGATTGTAGGCCGCATAAAATTTGTTTAATTCATTAATCAATGTTCGCGCAAAATCTAAGAAAATGCCATAAAATAATACAATCAACTTTTTAGTTATAACTTATACAAAAAAAAAACTATGTTTGTATTGCCTTTTCGCACTATTTGTACAAAATAACTAATAATAAAAAAGTAAAATAATAAAAAAAGTTACTAATACATACCTAGGTTTAAAATATTATCTTTATTGAGATTCGACTAAACTCCAACGTAACTCTTTCTCTCCTCTCTCATATCGTCAACTCCGAACTTGTGATTTAATATAATGTTTATAAACGCCTACAAATCCGCCTATAAATAAATTAATTTGTAAGAAACATAGTACTCGTCACGGAGGCCGGTAGGAGTTTACACTGTGTTATAAACCTAACATTCATTTTATTTTATAGTTATCATTTTAAGTATGTTTAGATTTATATTTTATTTCGTTTTAGTTAAAAGAATAAGGATTTATTTACGACTAAAAACAGATTAGTACATCATTAATAAATCAGGGATAATTTAAAAAGGCGCATTGTTACTACATGTCTGGTTACCTAAGAGGCAGTGGTGCCCATCCGGGGTAGTACCACCACTTACAAGTATACAGACCGTGAAGTGACTCAGTCGCATTTAGGAATCAGCCTGTAAGTTGCCGGCATAGTGGATGTAACTGCTACTAACAGTTACCAAACCCGGGATTTTACGCGTAACAAACTGTAGTGCTAACGAATTGATTAAGCTTTTCTACAATTTAATGTAAAATTGTATTAATCTGTTTTTTGATGCAAGTGAACCGATTTACTTATGTTTTGAGGAAATTTGTACCTTGTTTTATTATTATTATTTTTCTAAAGTTTGATATTTTGATTATTACAACGTATTCATGACAATTGGATCGTTCAGTCATTGTGTGTATATTAATGAGAATGCTTAGTTTGAATATTGCATTCGGAAACGATGCTAAGTTGGAATAATGTCTTCTAAATGTCAAAATTAAATGAACAGTAATGTTAGCTTGAAGTACAGATTGCATTTAAGTTTCTTAACCAATGTTTCTTTAAAATAGTTTCTTTGGTCACCCAGTAAATATGATATGAGCATGTTTAGTATCTTTTTACATGCACAAAGTAAACTAAATTTATGCGCATTTTCTTATGGTATTGTACAGAATCATTTACTGCGTCACCTTTCCAAACTTTAATGGTCGATATCTTTCGAACCATTTCAGCAGGATTGACCTCCGTCTCAGCCAGTTGTCGACACTCTTGGACCTCTTCTTGATTACCATCAGGCGGGTCGAGATCAGATGTCGAGTCATAATAAAAAAAGCCTAGGAGTGGGATACTTGAGCCTTATAATTACGCTTCTCAGAGTACAGCTAGTTCCAAACTAGTCTCCGATCCTGACTTCGCGCAAGTAAAGTAACAATAATAAGCTCTCTCACCTACTTCGAGCCTTGCTATATGATTTTATTCATTTTCATACATAACTGAATCCATAAATGTAAGAATATTTTGACATTTGAAGTAATTAGTTCATTCTTAGTGTAGTTTGTGAATGTGAGCCGATACGCTTGTTGTCTGCTTTGAATGTCATTATGTTTGTTTGCAAATGTGCCAACAACATTAATTGATGTTTTCATGCGTTATATTATTACATTAAGACGGATTTATTATACAAAGTCGGTTGCATAAAAAGAAACTACGTCTGTTATTTGTCTCAATCCTAGACATATCTCGTTTTAGTCCACAATACTGTTTTATTAGTTTAGGCATCATCATCATCAGCCAGAAGGCGTCCCCCCTAGAACGCCATTTCGAACGACAAGATGCCAGTTGCATCCACTGGTTTTTAGTGACTTTCACTATGTCGTCAGTCCTAGTGGGAGGCCTACCAACACTGCGTTTGCCGGTTTGTGGCCTCCAGTCTAGAACCTTTCTTTCCCATCGGTTGTCGATTTTTCGAGCGATGTGGCCTATTCGTATAATAAATCCGTTTTATTTTTATATATTGGAGCCTAGTGTGTTCGTCGTCGCTCATGGCCGTCTTTTACAAGGACTTATTTTAAGTTTTGAACAATCAAAACTTTAACTATAAGTTAGAACATTATTTTTAATATTTTATAATTTGTTTAATTATTTATTTTGTATAATTTATAGCTGATATTTATCTATATAGAAAGGGAAATTAGAATGCGGAATAATATTAGTTTTACAATTCATATATTCTTTAGGGTTATTGTAATTTTTGTCATCGGAATTAATTTCTCATAATAATCAATTTTAGCTTTGATAATTTGATTGTGTTATATGGTGTGTGATATGATGTCGTGTTTGAACCATATTCCGGTAGCTATTGTTATGTAGCTTTCATTGTATTCAGTTTTAGGCCCATGTTTAACTGTTCCTCGGCTTTAGAGACAGCTTATATTGATTTTTATTATTATTATTATTATTATTTCCAAGTACATATAACTAAGTATTCCAGTAGAATTAATAAGAGACTAATCGTGATGCTGAGACGGTTCCCAGTTTTTCCTCAGATGAACTCAGCCCACCGTCACTTTAGCATGCTATGTCGGTTACCATTATCCACTGTCTACGAAAATGCTAAAAAAAAAACAACTTGCTGCTCTTTATTGTTGCTATAAAGAACAACAATTGTTCCTTCAAACTTAATTATTTTATTATACGAAACTTTATGAGAGGGTTTAACTTCGAAACGGCCATCATAGCGTGGCTGCTAGTATAATCACTTCTTAACCCTGCAGAGAAATGCTGAGCTCTTTCCATGGAACACTTTCCTTGCAACGGAATTCAAATTAGTTTTTTGAAAGGCGGGAATCGGTTTACTTTCATGGGCCTTAGTATAGTATATTTGCTTATAAATTTTAGACTGTGTAAACAAAAAAATTACCATTTAAAATCCAAATTTTTTTTTAAACCATTTAAAACTATGTTTACACTTAACGTTTATTAATACTGTAATAACAATAGATGTATGAATAAAATGTTATTATAATACTTTAATTAAATTATAGACAGGTCTGTCATTAAATCAGACATTTGTTTGGTTTAGTCGTGTCCAATTCACAAAATGTTCCAACTAGATGAGAGTCTGAAGAAGAGAAGCTGCGCGTAGTAAATAAAAATATTATGTGACGTTTGTGCCGAAATTCAAAAACTCAGTTTTTGAAAATAATTTTAAACCACATAATAGAAAAGATTTTTTAAATAATGTTCCCACTATCCTATGGTGAAGCACTAATGATTGTGACACTAATGGTGACGTAGCATATCTATATATAAAGACTATACCTGTTAAAAACACGAACACAGGGAAATTAAAAGGAACTGGCGCTCTAGGACTTTTCATTGCCTACCATCAGGCAAGTCGGGATCAGATGTCGCGTCTTAATAAAAAAAATGTTTTCTATATCAAATTTACGTTAAAAAAACTTAATAGCTTCATCTTCATCTTTCCAGTCAGTTTTTTTTAATATAACGCTCCCTTTTATTTTGTTATTGGACATTTTGCAAATTGTTCAGATTTGTTTACATAGTTTACAATTTATAAAGAAATCTTAATTTATTGCAATGTTGAATATAGTTTGCTGCGTTTTGTACTAGTGTTTTAGAATTAGATGTAGTCATTTTACTATTAGATGCTTTAATGCACTCGCAATTTTTATATAGTGTTAAAGAAACGGTTATTGGATAATATATTTAAAGGACCATGTTTGGGCGTAAATTTGATTGTAGCAATTATATAGTTTTATAGACAACAAACTAGATTTAATTGTTTATACTGGAATGTAAACTAATTTATAGAAAACGATGTTTCAGGCATAATAATAAAGGCCAAATAATCTGATAGCTCATTTTATTTTTGATGATTTATGTCTTATTTATATTAGATTATTTATTATTTTTACACATATCTATAAATAAGTACCTGTGAAGCAAATTAGCCTTTTTGAGACAAAACATACTTAATTTTATTTAAAAAAAAACTGTTATAAATATATCTTAATTGATTCATTGTTCTTTAAACTCCAGTTTGTTGTTTAAAAATGACTATAGCTATATTTGTTCTACATTTATAATAAGCTTGTGTCAATGTATCGACTATTTATTAAGCATAGTGCAAAATTTGTCTTGCTTAAGTCTCCGTTAAGTCTCAAATGTAGATGTTTTAATCTAGATTTAATTAAACCTTGATAGTTAATATAAATGCTATTTGTGTTGTTGGAAGATGATTTTGCACTGGATACATAACAGCTGTATTTTGTCTAAATTTATAAAATTACAAACATAACTAGTTTGATTTAATATTATTTGTAAATAAATCAATAAATTACATAATTCAATTTGATGCCATTTCATTTACTTTCCCCTTTTTATAATAATTTAACAATACAGGCTTATTAGCAATCCAGACCATCTTCGTTTGGGCTCCTATCTTATGATCTGGGGCCTGGGGCAATCCTCGAGGGTGCGTGTCTTCAAGGTAGTGGATAGACTACCACCGGATAGTTTACCACCGCGAATCACACTCCCGGTTCTTATGTTACCTACTGGCTACCAGTATCGCTTCAAGAAGGGGACACAAGAGGAAGTCCCAGCTGGAGATGTCGCGGTGCCTAACTGGATGTAGAATGATAAGTGCGTCGCCCGAGCAATGATCAAAAGATGCCTTAACGGCGCACTTAATTAATAGCGTTGCCTTAAGCAGTTGCTTGGCTTCGTAAACAAAGTGGTATTCCCCTTTATGGTAGGTAAAATGGTGATACCAAGCGCATTAATTTAAGCCATCGATATTTAAGCATTCTGTGAGGTGACAGCTAAAACTGGGTAAGCGATGACATTAATTTGAGCGAAACCGGGCGGTCGCACATGTTTTGTCGGAATGTCGTAGTTCTTTAACGGCGTTAAGCTACTAGAAAGTAAAGTATTATTATTTAAATATAAGGAAAGAAGTTCACTTATGATTCTGTGCCTTAATATTTAAATAAAAAAATTGACATTATAATAATGAATGAATCCATTATTCAGTTGTACGATTACTATTGCTGACAAAATTTAAATTGTCTTAAATTTTGACTCATTTTTTTAAAAGAAGACACTTATTTTTATAGATAATATTGTTTATTTATGTGTTTAAATATACAATCATTTATCACAATTCAAACCTGTAATAAAATAATTAAATGAATAAAAAGCACATCACTAAAAAAACTTAAACCAATCGCACTTTCGAAAACACAAAATCCAAAATTCCATCGCATTTGTTGGCTGGCTCAGAATCGGATGATATTCCGATAGTTGGTTAAATAATTTCCTATTCCGTGAATGAAATAAACATTGGGTACAATTGCCTATTAAAGGTGTGCACGTTTTTATGTGTTACTTCGATGTTTTAATGGCATAAAATAGTGGAATAAATTCAATAATTGTGTCTGCCATGGATGTGGAAGAATGCTTAAAAGACTGGGAAGACCTGATTGTAGACTACAAAAAGTTGGAAGTAAGTAAAATATAAACCATATTCATTGTGTTACATTAATAACATAAAGAATACTTTAATAGCATAAATAATTACATATTATTTTTTTGTGGTAAATGATGAATCAAGTTCAAGGTTTATAATACTCATCGTAAGTTTAATATTTATCTATCAACATTTTTTTTTATACCTTATGTAGTTATGGTCATTTATATTGTTATAACTGAAGAAATATTAACAGTATCATTAGGACTTTATTACTGAGAATATAATATGTTATTATGTACCTGCTTTTAAATCTGTAATAGAAGATAGAGGAAAGCAAGACAATGTTCCAACTGTTCATAGATCATAGTAATAATATTGGCTATCCCTGCAAATGAATTTACATTTGTGAAGGAAGCAAGGGAGTTGTGTAAGGATTGTGGTAAGTGGCGCTCCATTGTCTTTGCCTATCCCTGTGGGAAAAAGGCGTGACAATTTGATTTATTGATTGATTAATGACGGGCTAGTCAGACAGGTGTGGTGTAGTAGTAGTGGAATGGCCTTCCAAACCAAGAGCTCCAGTACAAAACCACTTGGCGCTATCTATGTGATTTGTACTTTGGTAGCCCAGTTTCTATGATATTCAGTAGCTAAGTATAGAAATGTTTTGAATAAATGTAATAGACAATAGGTTTTTTATTGTGACTTGACATTTGACCTTGTTCTGCATGATGGTAAATTTTAGTTATAGCACCAAAGTTTTATGTTAAGTTATATCTCTAGGATCCAATAGTTAATTTTCAGGTACTCTAGATTTTCAATTTGATAACAGACCAGGTAAAAAGACTTATAGTAACAAAGATCACAGTTCTATATCTTATAGTTTTGAGTGAATCATATCATCCAGATCAAAAAAATATTTAGTCTTTCTCGGGATGCAAATGCAAAAAGTATAGACTGAGTTACTTTTATTTAATATTATAGACATAGCAGTGGAGTAGTGCTGAAGGGGTGACAGCACCCTTACAAGAAATAACTCCTTGTTTTTATCTATGGGCTCCTATTCACACAACAAGTGGAATGCTTTACCAGCCCATGTGTTCTTTCCATCCTATAACCTTGAAATCTTCAAGTAATGCATGAAGAAGCACCTCTTGGACCTTCTCTTTCTTACCATCAGGCAGGTTGAGGTCAGATGTTGATTCAAAAAATACTTGAAACCATGATGGTTTCATTGCACACGAATTTATCATTTACAAGAAAATTCCTAAACATAATATATATTTTTTAAGACCACAAATAAAGAATATGCAAGCAAATTGGAGGAAGTGAGTGAATTGCAATCAACATGTATGAAGGAATTAAGTCACCAACGTTATCGGATGTCTGCTATCACAAACACACTCAAAAGGTCAGTACATAATCTTGATTAAATTAACCTTCAATATAATTAGTCTTCTTGGGGTAAAAGCGACTAATTAAAATTGTTAATAAACACAAATTGTATGATGGAATTGTGACTGGGCAGTTGCCATATAGGCAAGTCCACTAATCATGTAATTCCTCCGATCAAATCGCAGACATCCTCAAGAAAGCTAGGTTGCCTAGTGCCCATAACATTAGAGCTTGTATGAAGAGAATTGTTAATGTGAAGAAAGCAAGGGAGTTGTGTCAGTATCGTGGCAGGTGGCGCTCCATCGCCTCTGCCTATCCTCATGGGAAAAAGGCGTGACAATTTGATTGATTGATTGACAGTTATTACTTAACATTGTAAGTTAACAATTTTAAAATTCTCACAGTATTTGTAATGTGAGTCGCTAACTAAGCCACTTTATCATTTATATACAGAAAAGGTCAACCTAATAATCTTATTTAAAACACAAGCTACTTTACAATCTTATGAACTTTGATAAGTGATAAAATGATTCCAATGATATCTCTATGTATTAATTTATCTTTCCATTCAAGGTTGGGCATTAATAACATACATTATGATAAAAGAAGTACTTTTTTAATTGAAAATATCCACAGAGTAATTAATAATATTTCTTTATATATTTATATAAATCTAAATCTATAATTATAGTTTTCATTAAGAAGCGACATCTGAGCTCGACTTGCCTAATGGTAAGCAAAAGGAGAACCAAGAACACCGAGGAGTGAAATAAATTCATTGGTCTGGTTGTCAAAGTGGTAGGCAGTGGTGCCCAGTCTGCCGTTCCGGGGTAGTGACAACTGTACAGACCGTGTAGTATAAATATACAGACTGTTAAGTGACTTAGTCGCGTTTCGGGATCGGCTTGGAATCGGCATCCAACTTGGCGGGTGCTGTCAATGTCGAACCAAAATTTTGAATAATCCATTTCTCGTTACCTACCAATACCGTTGAAACTAAGGGCATGCTTTTCCTGCCAGTTGCTAGAGAAGTATCAAAATAATTTATATCTCAACTGAAATGATCGGAAACGTTCGGTATTTCAACATGAGCTTTAGAAGTGACAGACAAGTGGAATAATCTCTTTACCAAATCATGTGTTCTCCCCATCATATTCTTGAAGCAAAGCGTGCAAAATAACCTTTGGTCGGCATAGTTACCGCTACTGGTGCTCAGTGGCGTAGCGTGGAAGTCAGCCGCCCGGGGCGGAAAAAAAAAATTGCCGCTCCCTTATTTAGGATTTTCAATCATAGGTACAACAAAAAAATGAATTTCAGGTTCAAATTTTAACGATTTATATTGTTTTTTTTTTAATTCTGCTGCCCCCTAAAAGTACCGCCCCCACTACGCTACGCCACTGCTGGTGCTTACATACTGAGTTGGAATTTTCAGTCTTCGACCATCTAGGACTTCCCTTTACCCTCCATGAAGCACCTATTAAAATGTGCGCAAAAATCCAACTATGACCATAGTAGCATATGATTCGCCTCTATTCATACACTGCAGCTTAACATCAGGCAAATTGAATTATAGTATTGAATGATTTCCATATAAAATTTCTAGTACATTTAAAATTATAAAGAAAACAGTAAACTAGAAAAACATAGATTAGAATATTATAGCATAGTGAACATGAAGTAATCATGTTTTATTTTAACCTTTGTTAATGGATGTTAATCAAATTACCTATTGTTTTATAAATTAACAAAAGAAACTATACAATCAAATACACGCCATAACACACCGTATTAGAATTCATATTTCTTATAAAAACCTAATATTATCAACCTAATATTGCTATATAATATGAAATTTATATGCTCATTAGGCATTATTACTATTTATTCCTATTGTTTCTACGTAATACTGTGTTAAGAGATGTTTCCCACAGATAGTACGGCGCTGGCGTCCATCCGTCCTTGGACAACATAATCCTCCCACTTTTAGGTTAGGTAGGGCGTGAATCAATATGAGACAATTTTCTTAGCATCCATTGTTTTTACGTACTGGTGCCGGATTTTTCCTGTGGCAACCACGAAAGTAGAGGAAGCTTTCAGGGCGGCCAACTTTTGTAAACAACCATGTTTCAAGACAGTACTGTTTGATGTATAAAACAAGATTACGTAATTTTGCACCACCGTCTCTTATTTGCAATTTTGTTTTATTCCTTCAAATTCCTACATTTGCATAGATTTTAAGTTCAGAAACTTATTACTGCTGCATTTGAATATTAAACCTAATATTATCTTTTAAATATTAAACTTAATTCATCTTTTCGGCGGGCGGTGGTACGCTTTGGAGGAATGAATATTGATGTGACGTTACAAAACTGCCAATAGTAATTTTTATCCAAATAAGCATGTTTGACGTACGAATTGACATTTGATGATTAAAACAATAATGTTATAAGAAAAAGTGGTACGCCTGCTGGATTTATGACTGGAAGGTAGCCATTCCCCCTACTTTCCTCTTTACCTAACCTACTACAATAGCCCACCAATGCCGCCTTTGACGTTTGGTAATTTCTTTTATTGTGTCTCGACATCAGACCTCGGCCCGCCTGATAGTAAGCCAAAAGGAAGTCCACGAATGCCAACGACTGAAAAAACCAAGTCTGTTCACCGTTGCCTGAGCCGCCGTCATTATACCGGCGAAAGGTGTTTCTTCACACATTGATTGAAGGAGCCATAACCTTGGCGAAGAGTGAAGAAAACACATACGCTGGCAAAGCATTTCTCTTGTCGATTGTTCTACAAAGAAACGACGCACCATAACTTTTATTTCGACTGCCGACTGCTCGTATGTACATGTCTAAAAAGTTCAACTTCAAAAACATATATTTTTAATTTTTGTAATTGTTACAGATTAGAGAAGAAAGGCGTAACTAAGGATGAGCGTGTCGCCAACTTGGAGAATGAGATCCTGAAAAGGAAAGCAATGCTTCATGAGATAGAGGCTACGTTACCTAAGAAGAATGGCCTATACTTAAGAATTATACTTGGCAATGTTAATGTTTCTATTCTTAATAAAAATGACAAGTAAGTACCTCTTTATCTCTCTCCCCGCCATTAGTCGTCCCCTGCTGGACAGTCCTCTAGGTAATCAGTCCATCTGAAACTACTGATTTATGCCGTAATGGCAGTAGCATAGGAATATGCTATAAACTAATGGCAAACATTCCACAATAAGTTCTAATGTGGAGTTCTTCATTGGAGCGTCCATCTATTCGGTCCTAAAAGTCATCTGTTCGGTCCCAACGGCCATCTGTTCGGTCCCAACGGCCATCTGTTTGGTCTTAACGTCGGTCTGTTCAGTTCCAACGGCCATCTTGTCTGCGACCTATGTGCAGACAATGGTTGCTCCAGGTTATTTATTTTTTTATTGTGACTCGACATCTGACGAAAGGAAGAGGAGGTCCAAGAGTGCCGGCAACTAAAAAAACCGAGTCTGTTCACAGTTGTCTCAGTCGCCGTCCAAGGTTATAGGATGAGGAGTATATATGGGCTAGTAAAGCATTCCACTTGTCGATTGTTCTACAATGAAACGACGTAACTAACATTTTATTTCCCTGCCGATTCGGTCGACAGAATGAGGCCGGCACAGCGACCTCATTTATTTGTACTACTAACTAGCTCCTTTCCTAGACCTCACTCCAGCTTAATATCAAGCTGCTGTCATTTGCTGTCTGGCTGTTTAAAGAGTGCTAGTCAGTTGTGCCCAGTCTGCCGATCCAGGGTAATACCACCACTTACAAGTATACAGACCGTCAAGTGACTTAGCTTGTGAGTTGCCAGTTTAACTAGGCCGACATAGTGGATGTAACTACTACTTACAGTTAATCGACTGTGGTAGCAGTTACCTTCATTCATGGACCACACTCCAGCTTAACGTCAGGTGGGGTGCTGTCATCGGTCAAATCACAATATAAAATAAATGAATATGTCGAAAAAGAGTTTAAAAAAAGTTGCGTATTCCGTTTATCCCCTCTCCCTTCCTTTTCTTTGTAATATTTCCCTCGGTACTTCGGACAGACTGGACATCTTAGGAATTTCCCTCCGCAGCGACCTGAATCACAGGGTCCACATTGAGCGGGCTATTAAGACCACCTTCTTGGCAACTTGGCATCCTGAACAAGGTGCGGCGGTTTTTTCAGTCGTCATAACTCTTGGACCTCCTCTTGCTTATCATCAGGCGGGTTGTGGTCAAATGTGTCAAATAAAAAAATCATTTAAGTATACACACCAAAGTATAATCTTAGAGGAACAAATAATTTTAAAAAGTATACTTATTATTCCTATTAAGGAAACTTAAATGTATAATGTAAATAAATATTGCTATACTAAGAGGTTGTAGGTAAAGAAATAAACTTTGGTCAAGAGCAACAAGTGACCTAGACATGAATGGCATGTAAATATAACTACGTTTAATTATTATTTACACATTTATTGGCATAAATTGTTTGATTGGATTAAATATTATTTAAAAAAATACCTAATCAGACATAAATCCAATTTGGTAGCCCCCCGCTTGATGTTAAGCCGGAGTGTGGTCACTGCTACTACAAATTAATAACCGTGAGTAGCAATCACATCCACTATGCCTGCCTAAATGGAAACGGCAACTTACAAGCTGATCCCGAAACGTGACCAAATCACTTCACGGTCTGTATACCTGTAAGTGGTGGTACTACCCCGGATCGGCAGACTGGGTACCACTGCCTACCACTCTTTGATAACCAGACCCAAAGCAAATATCCAGCTCTTTTTTTTTTAACAAATATTTGAAATATCTAATGTTATTAAATATTACAAATAAAAGCTATGAAACAAATATTTGCTCCGACCGGGAATCGAACCCGGGACTTTACGCGCAACAAACCAATCCATACCAATTCGATACATTGGTACCAGCATATGGTTAGCGGTGTCTCTTTGTTTGCGTGACCATTTTATAACCACTTGACCACGGCCGCCTTATTGATTGATTCTAATACATTGTTATTTCTTTCGCAGGTTTAAATATAAGGACGAATATGAGAAATTCAAATTAATATTGAGTGTTATTGCTTTTGTACTTGCTGTTCTAAATCTGTCAATAGATTTCAGGTAATGTTGTTTATTATACAAAAAAAATGCCTGTATGAAGAGAATTGTGGATGTGAAGGAAGCAAGGCAGTTGTGTAAGGATCGTGGTAACTCCATTGTCTCTGCCTATCCCTGTGGGCGTGACAATTTGAATGATTGATTGTTTATTATTTATTGGGGTGCTCCACATATGACCGTACATCGTATTTTTTTATTGTGACACGACATTTAACCTCGACCCGCCAGATGATAAGCAAGAGTGGCGACGACTTAAACAACCAAGTCAGTTCACGGCTGCCTCAGTCGCCGTGACTATGCCGGCCAGAGTTCTGCAATAAGTCATACTATTTTCTTGGCAAAGTTTTTATTAATCAAATTGTCTTTTTCCCGCAGAGATAGGCAGAGATAATTAAGCGCGAATTGCCACGATCCTGACAACTCTCTCATTTGCCTCACATTGACTATTCACGGTGTTTTCTAAAGTAGAAATCTTTGTAAATATTAAACCGGACATTCTATATCTATAGGATATGTGGATTTATTTATCAAACGCCATGATACCTTCTTATCGTTTGCTGTTATATCTTATAATAAAATTTATATTCAATGTAATGTCTTAAAACTGTAGCGACCGCTACCGCTAGATGGCGCTGCATGTGTCCAATATCTCGCAAACGATTTAGCGATACAGTAATCAATATATATGCGCTTCAACGAAGAGACGTCACCCGGCTAGTAAGCTCTGTACGCAACACGCGTACAGCTGGGTGTACTTCTTTCCTTTTCTAACATGCGGAATAATGCTCCGCTATAAAACTACTAATTTATGCAGTACAGTAATGGTACTAGCATAGGAATACGATAAAACAAATCCAGGGTAGTACCGTCACTTACAAGTATACAGATTGTGAAGTGACTTAGTCACGTTTCGGGATCAGCTTGTAATTTGCCGGTTTCAATCAAGGCTACCGGCAGTGCAACGGTTGCACAAAACCGAGAGGCACGAGTTCGAAACCACCCACTGGTATCAATGTATCTTTGATATATGTACTTCGGTTGTCCTGTTTCTATAATACAAGCACTTTAGTAGCTCAGTACAGATCAAAATAAATATATAAATAAAATTTGGTCGGCATAGAGGATGTCTCTTGTTCATTTAAATAATGTTCAATTTAATTGATATTTTTTTTGGCCGGCATAGTGACGGCGACTGGGGCAGCCGTGAACTAACTCGGTTTTTTCAGTCATCGTCACTCTTGGACCTCCTCTTGCTTATCATCAGGCGGGTCGTGGTCAGCTGTCGTGTCACAATAAAAAAAATGTTATGAAACAAATCTTAGCTCTGACCGGGAATCAAACCCGGGAGTTTACGTGCCACTCCTGAATAATAACTTGTTAATTGCAGGCCTCTTCAATTGATATTAATATTCTTATTAGTGTGGTATTACTGTACGCTAACAATACGTGAGTCGATACTCAAAGTGAATGGTTCGAGAATCAAGGGCTGGTGGAGGCTGCATCACTTCATATCAACCGTTGTGGCTGGCATACTACTCATATGGCCACAGAATGAACCATGGAACCAATTTAGACACACGTTCATGTGGTTTAATGCTTATATTAGTAAGTATATATATATATATATATATATTATATGTTAATTTATTTAATACTTATTAAAGGACATCATTAAATTTGTATGGGGAATTGGGCTTAATTGTATTAACGTAAACTGTTATGTTTAAAACTGTTATAACGTAAAATGCATTTTAAAATAGTTCGATGTACGAAGATTACAATGTAATTGGAATATATCCTTCATTTTGCATAGTTTAGGTGTGCAAAATGATCAAACTATAATTATGACAGTTCAAAGCAGAACAAATATGGCGTTGATTGACAGACGATACAAAATTCATATTTTATTTTCCAAATAACTAAATTGCACGGCAATTAAAAGTAAAATTGTTATTAGTTTTATCAATGCAAGTAACGAAACTACCATTTATATATTTTTTCACCATTGGACATTACAAAAGTAGTACATGAAAGCCCAAAATGAATGATGTCCTTTCTCTAATGCCCGGTTCCTTTAATGAACTATCCGTCCGAATCAGTAACCATTTGTTGTTCCCTTCACAATTCACTGACGTTTGAAAAATAAATAAAAAAATAGTTTTACTGTTTTTTTGATCATTATGCTAGTAGTTGTCGGTAACTTGACTTACAAGGGTTAATTTATAAAAACGGTTTTGACCTACGGCAGGTAGATAATCTTACTGCTCGTATCAAAAACGATCCGTTTGACAGATATATAAATTGGGCATAAATAAACACAATCAATACTTTTTTGGCCGGCATAGTGACGGCAACTGTAATGCAATAAGAAGGTGGTTGGCGATTATCTTACACCTGGGACCCTATAATACACAAACTCGAGTACCAAGTCCAGCAAACTGCCAAACCAAATGACACCGCCAGTTATTTTTGCAAAAAATTGAAATAAACTGGGAACAGAAAAAACAAAATTATAACATCAAACGGGATAGTTTTGGAAACAATAACAGCTCTCCGTGACCACGATGGCTGCAAAGCTCTCGAAACGTCGGAATAAAAATAATGTAAAATAAATAAAAAACGCAATAGTAAGCCGCATAAAATTTATTTAATTCATTAATCAATGTTCGCGCAAAATCTAAGAAAGTACATTCGTTTCAGTTACAATATAAATTATAATTAATTTCTGAATTCCAGGTGTAGTTCAATACATGCAGTTCCGTTATCAGCGCGGTGTGCTGTACAGGCTCAAAGCTCTCGGCGCACGGCACAACATGGACATCACCATCGAAGGATTCCACTCCTGGATGTGGAGAGGGTTGTCCTACTTGTTACCATTCCTATTTGGCGGTTATATATTCCAATTGTATATTTCGTATACGTTATACCATTTGAGTTACCATTATGAAGCTACTTGGCAGGTAAGGGATTTAACTATTATGTATATTACTTATAAGGACATAAATAACCTGTCATGACAGGCTTTGGCCGAACGCTCGTTGTGCGTTAAGTCCCGGGTTCGATTCCTGGTCGGAGCAAATATTTGTTTCATAGCTTTTATTTGTAATATTTAATATTGCAAATATTTGTTAATAAAAAATAGGCGGATATTTGTTTCGGGTCTGGTTATCAAAAAGTGGTAGGCAGTGGTACCCAGTCTGCCAATCCGGGATATAACCACCACTTACAAATATACAGACCGTGAAGTGATTTGGCGTTTCGATCAGCTTGTAAGTTGCCGGTTCCAACTAGGCCGGCATATTGTATGTGATTGCTACTTACAGTTATTTAATTGAAGTAGCAGTGATATCTATTCATGGACCACACTCCAGCTTAACATCAAGCGGGGTGCGTCACAATAAAAAACACTTCACGGTCTGTATACTTATTGGAGCGAAAAGAAAATGTAATAATTTGTATACATTTTATCACTTTTTAAATATATTTGACAAACATATTTCCTCATGACGCAACAAACAGGTGCCAGCGTTAAGCATTTCATTCTTTCTACTTGGCATTGGGAATACTCTCACAACACTCATGGTTATACCACAGAAGCTCAACGAACAGATCTGCGATTGAAGACTGCAGCGACCTCTATTATAATAATTTAAAAATTCTACTCATCACAAATCGGTATCGGGTTTGTTAAGTGTTAAAAAATACTGTCTTAAGTCATATGTGTTATTGTTAGTCTTGTTTTTTAATTATTGGCGCACTTTTTGTTTGTATTTCTCGGCCGGCATAGTGGTTGTGACTGCTACTCACATGTATTAAATTGTAGTAGCAGTGACATCCATTCATGGACCACACTCCAGCCTAACATAAAGCGGGGTGCATCACTCGAAATATGACGAGTCACAATAAAAAAAACATGCAAAACTCTTATTTTGCCGGCATAGTGTCGGCAACTGGGGCAGCCGTTAACTGAGATGGTATTTTCAGTCGTCTGCACTCTTGGACCTTCATCATGCTTACCATCAGGCAGGTCGAGGTCAGTTGTCAAGTCACAATAAAAAAATCTGCCACTGTATTCCAAACTTCCAAAAAGTGACAAGCAGTGCAAATTTAAATTATTTGTAAAACTTGTTTTAAAAATCTAATTCAAATAAATATAATCGTGTTTAAATAAATAAACCTTACTTTAATATGAACGCTGAATAATTAAATAATGTTACCAATTAAATAATTACCTATTAGGTAAGAGAAAGGATCTACAATACTTTCCAATAGAAATGACCAAAGATACACAAATCTAAACTCAAAACTCAATCGATTTGTGAATGTGATGATCGAAAACATGCGTTACTTAAGTATAGTAGGGGAACGAGTTAAAGGAACGTGCGAGGAATGCAGTTGTGACGTCATGGTCACGTGTCTATTATGAATAGTGAAGTAACATGCAAAATGTCGATAACAATAAACACACACTTTCCTTAAAACGCAAATAGATTTAGTTATTAAAAATTATAAATGTGTATTAAATTGAAGTATTTAAAAAACATTAGACAGCAACAATTTTTAATGAATTATATATTAATTTTTTTTTTTGAGAATAGTCACTGCATGTTTTTTCTTTATTACACATTTTAGTCACGTTTCTAATAATGATTCTAACCTGACTACGGATGACGACTCTCTTTTATTCAATTAATTCACTAATTTTTCAAAAATCAAACAAAGAAAATATGGACACGTTTTTATCTATATTAAATAACATCGCCGAGCTATGAGCGTCACTAAAAGCGGCCACTAAGATACGGGTGGTAGTCGTTTCACACCCCACCGCACCTCAGCCCCCGAATTCATTTAACTCGTTCCCCAACTATACAGCGTGCTCCCAACCGACTTTTAATGTCGTTCGAAAAATGTTTTGGCCATCAGTTAGGTATTGAGTGTAAAAGAAACTTGATTAAAGTCCTCGTTACGAGAATTTATAAATTAGGTACATCTACTGAGTTAAAACTACATAAAACTACATTATTGCAATTATGAGTTAAACATATCCAATCAATTTAAATTATTACACGGATAATTTAAAACAAGCAATTTTAATTAGCTATGTCGTTTAATGTTTTGTGGTACCTGCGGTAAAACGTCCTACAATGTAAAGATTTAGTCTGCCATTCTGAAGTAGACATGAGCTGATGCTCATAAGTTTATTCTAGTTTCGAATGTTCTCGAGGTTGCTTATTATTATTATTATTCGAATGTTGCGAATTTCTGAATGATTGTTTACTAAAAATATAGATAGCTTCTCGTGACGCGGACTTTAGTATTTTCAGTCTAATTTCCACGTGGTATGGCCGCTATCCCACGTGTGGAATACACGCAAGACTTAAGTATAAAAGAAGACTATAGGACGCTTGAAAGCTTCCATAGATTTGTTTTTGTATAAAGCGTGTCGGGTTGTAATTGTAAAGCGAAATTCACCCTTATGATAAACACTTTATAGTCTTTTTTTGTGTGTCACTGTCCTGCGTCTAGTCCACGTGTGATGGGAAATAGAAGACGTTAAATAGAAGGCTTTAATCAAGGCCATATTTTCATCTCAGTAACTTTTAATGTATATATTTGCACAAATTGTAATTCAATGTTTATTTCACTAAAGAATAATACCTAATATGGTATATAATATATATTAATCAAAAACAGAGTCGATCACAACAATTACTACGCCAATTTTTTAGTCATAAAGAAGATATAAATCAGTATAAATAGCACAGCAATTCCAACTTTATGGTTGGATTTTCCAACTGCGAGAATTTGCGCTAATTCCCGCAGGTATCGTGACAATATTAAACTCTTCGAGCTCCGCTATAGCGGATTTTATGTAGTGCGATTGACTTGCATCTAACTTCAGAGACGCCAGGTTGAATGGAATACTGGCTAAATCCATGGGGTTTGTTCGATTCGTATTCGATGGGGGTAGTATTCGATTCGTAGTAATCGATTCTGTTTTTTTTTGTTGCTTTGTCCTTTGTTTACATTCAAAGGCTAATGCAATGCTTTTAGTAAATAAGTATTCAATAAATGAATACGTTGTTTTTTTTAAATATAATTGTTATTGTTATTTGCAAAACCAAATGAATTGAACTATTAAATTATACTTGAATTATTTTTGCATAAATTAATAATCGAATCTCCTAATTTATTTAATTGTCATAATATTTAGTGAATGTTATAATTATATTTCAATTCATAGTCTGTTAACCAGGAAAGAAACGGCACAGGAATGTGCTGTGATCTGTGCGACCTCATACAATTTCCATTAGGCCTCCGTCGGGCGCCTTTTAATGTGTTTAATGTTGCTCTTATTCTTTTTTCTTATTTAAATATTTATTTAGCGATTTATATATAAAATGCAAATGAAGGAGCTTGGCATTCTCTCCTGTCAAACAAACGTTGACAAATGTCGGGGTTTGTTACATTTAATATGCTTGAATATAATTTAATAAATACATAAATATTATGTACATACATATAAAAATAATTATCTAATACATATAAAATAAAATGATGATGTTTTTCGTTAGATAAAAAATTCAATACGGGGTGTAAAACCTGAACATTCCAATGACGTTCATTTTATATTTAAATAAAAATATTAAAGAGCCGTGTCTACATTAAATTAATTATATAATGTCATTTATATTATATTTAATTAAAATATCTGAGTTTTTATTTGGTCAAAATTAGTACATTAATAAATCAGTATTTTTTTCGTTGAGAGGGGCGCCTGATGGAAAGTTAAACATTGTCGTTTTTCTTAAATAGACACTTAAAGGCTTTATTTTAATTAGTTTCTTTAATAAGACAAAAACGCGATTTTAAACATTCGATCAAAAATATATTTCTTACAGTTATTAATTTGTTGAATTAGTTTTTTATGTAGAAAAATCATTCGCCTATATATTTTTTTAGCAATTTCCTGTATTAAAATAGTGCCAAAGTACAAATAATTCCAATAGTATTAAAATACAATAGACCGGTATGAATTTTAATTGTAATAAATATTATACTTTGGCCGGCATAGTGACGGCGACTGAGGCAATTGTAAACTAAAGTAGAATTGGGGGTCTCAACAAAAAAAAAGTGTTACCGCCCGGCATAGTTATTGTTTCGACCCATAATTGTAAATATATTATAGGTTGAAAGGACATCATTCATTTTGTATGGAGACTTGGCCCTAATTGTATTAACATTTGCATATACATTTTTAATTAGTTTAATGTAAGAAGATTACAATGTAATTGTAATATATCCTTTATTTTGCATAGTTTGATGATCATTGATCAAACTATAATTATGACAGTTCAAAGCAGAACAAATATGGCGTTGATTGACAGATGATACAAAATCCATATCTTATTTTCCAAATAACAACTCAATTCCACAGCAATTAAAAGCAAAATTGTTATTAGTTTTATCAATACAAGTATTGAAACTATCATTTATATATTTTTTCATCATCGGACATACATAGAAGCCCAAAATGAATGATGTACTTTGCCAGCACTTATCTTAATAAATGCGGTCCATGAATTGAAGCGACTTCTAATGCAGTAATACCGCAAGTAGCAGTCGCATCCACTATGCCTTTCTACTTGTATATACTGCTAAAGACTTCAACCGCCTTTGAAGCACCATAAGGTTCAAAATATCTTCAGTTTTAAATTCTCCAAATGTCTAAGTGAAGTGTTTTATAACCATAATATAAATTATTTGTTTTGCAATTACATTCATCTTCATTACAGAGCAAGCCCACTTTCCACTTTACTTTCCCTCTTCACTTACAGTTTAGGGTTGGTGTCGGATCACTATCCACTAGCTAAATACAATTAAAAATCATATAGGGTATTTTGGGACCATATAGAGGCCGAAGATTTATCGCATATTTTAGATACAATTTTACCAATAACCCACCCATTTAATGCAGACTGGCCTTTTTGGAATCTCGGTGTTTACTACCGGGTGTAAATAAACTTAGAGAAATCCCGCAAACCAGATAGATTTGTATACTTTAATAATATTATACTAACGTATACTTAGTTTGATAATCTACTATATTGTACTTATACAATACTAGATATACTTTTGTTTTCGTCATTTATTGGTACATAATAATACTGGTACCATTTGCTGCTAAAAAATCATTGCAATATAAAAAGAAAACAAGTAATGCAAATGCACCGGTTGATACCAATTCCCGGCCACGAATCGTGTGAGTGTTACGACCTCGCACACCACTAGCGGTCATTCACTTGATAGGGATGTACGCTCGTGCATCACTACATAAAAATCTTTAAAAACTATAAATAAATAACGTTTACATTAACGTTTTTTTATTGGAAGTGTAAGACATGGTAAAAGGGATTGCTATATGTTTATTTATACCCGGAATAACTATGTTGAATGTCAGTATGATTTATCAAACGTTATGGGTTATGATTATTGGATATTTCATAGTTTAAGTAATTTTTCCTTTCGAAAATACCTTAATTTTTTAAATATAGTAACTTCGTCCTTTATGGACGTATCTTCGCAAGTGTGTCAATGAATGTGTTACGTTACCGGACTTTTATAATTATTATTTGTGGTAAATCAATGAAAGGCTAGTCATAGGTAAATAGGTATACTCTGGCACGATGTTGAACAAAATTAGCCTTCCTACTGTTACGCATGTGACTGCGACACTCGAATAAAGACGCTAATTCGGTTGTAATAAGGGTGGTTTTACATGTGTTGGGCACAACCATCAAGTTCAACCGACAGAATTTTTCTTTAAAGAAGCATCTGTTAGACTGGAAATCGACGGAAATCCTGAACATTTTTTTTTACACAAAAAGCATCCTTACCTTAAGCGTTTTAGTGTCGATTTTTCTGTCATGCTTACTACAGTATCAATGTAAGCATAACCTCTGCATTAGCAGAAGTAAGAGAACGACTCGAAATTGTATTTAATGATGATGGTATTCTTTACTAAATATTAATGTGCTATTTCATCAAAATCGCTTTCACAAATATTTTGCACTGCAGATAATTTAGTCTTACAGCCGGTTGTACCAAAAAATTTCAATTTACTATATTAGTTTTACTTTATACTTTATTCTATTACGTTTACTATTACGAAATTGTGAGTTGGGTTGTTAATAATTTTATATCAAAACTACCATTTATAATGTTTTTATCATTAGAAATAACAAAAGTAGTACATAGAAACCCAAAATGAATGATATCCTTTAGCTCTGTATAAAATATCCGTTAAACGTAAATGTAAAATGTGAAGTTAAAGATGCAGTGGTGCAACCCATTTTTCTTTTACTTATACGATACTTTTTACAAATTCGTAAATTATAATTTTACAACCGGCTGTTAGTTTCCACCGTCGAAGGTTGCACATTTGTTAACTTAAATGCGCTCGAAACAAGACGGTACGCGAACTGTGTACGCTGTCGTGAGAGCGCGAACACGAGTTCACAGCTGTTTGCGAACATTATGTTATTAGTGGAATGGCACCTTTATATTATTTTAGGGCAGTTTAAAAAATAAATGTGAAACAATCTTTCAGTTCTTTTATTGCTTATGCTCCTACTAGATCGAACATTTTACTGTGGCTCAATATTAGCACCCGCCTGACGATTAGCTGGAGTCAAGTCGACTGATTCTTTAGTTAAATAACTGCAAATTGCAGTCGTGTCGTGTCTACTATTTGGCCAGCCTAATTGGAACCAGTACCTTTCACACGCTACCCATTCATGGATCGTACTCCAGCTTAACGTCAGACGGGGGCAGTCTATATTAATGCCAAATGTTTATGTTCAAGTAATATTCATTGAAATTAAATTCGCAACTAATTTTGTAATGTAATTCTTATATAAATTATTTTTCAATGCCTAAAATATATTTAATTAAAATTTTAATATATCTAAAACTGTAAGATTGTCTAATTTAGATTTTGAATAAAATTTGTAGTTGGGATATATTTTGTAAGTAATTATTCTTTTGTAAACTGTACGTCGTGAAGTCACAGACAACATTCCACTAGACATGGCATGGAATGGCTATCACTTAATTATTGTAGCAATGATTTAATGATGGTTTGTGTCTGTATGTTAAGTAGTTAATATGTCGGTCTAATAATAGTGATACCATCATCCTATTTAATTGTTAAATATTTTTCTACATTTATCACTTATTAAATATTATATTTTATCAGTAATGACTTTTAATTACTTTTTATACACGCATTTTATTTGATTTTTATATAATTGTACTTATATAGCAAGTTTAATTTAATAAATTATGTTTTTATTTCACCTTTTTTATTTTATTTTAAATCTGTATCAGGTTTACGCGTTGGCTATCTCCTTCCTAATGTTGTTTACTGGGAATATGTACACTATATCGAAGATAATAAAGAAGAAAATCCAAGGGCGATTGAAATTAAGATATAAGCTGGGAGCGATCGCCATAAAGTTGTCAAATGAACTTACGCAATTACGCCGAACGGTACGTCCGATATGAAAATAATCCGGTGGCGCTTGGGATTAATTCGTTTTATTATAATTCATTTCGATATAAATACAATCACTAAATTGACGTTTGCGGTGAAATTGGAGTAAACGTCAAAAGGAGGGGTAAAAATCTTTAACTCCGGTAAACGTCAATTTATTATTAGTTTTGATTTGATGTGTTGGTTTCGCTAGCATTTCGTGCTAATATTTGACAGCTCACAATCCAATGGTTAGACAACATTAAAAAAAGTGAAAGCTCTCATTGGCTGTCAAATTTTATGACGAAATTCTGTAACCGATATTTCAAACGGGGGATATAATTTTAATATAATAATCCAAGTGAATTATATAAAACACAATATTGTGTACGTCTCGCAAATGGGATTAAGCTAAAAACACAAAAATGCCTTATCTATTTATAGCTACGATATAGGCATTTAATTTTTTGTTATACATTAACATTTGGGGAAGCCGCGTATCTCACCAAAAAGTACATATCTTATTTCAAGATATGACAATAATGTTCTACAATATTACAATTGGCATCGGTGGAGGGTCCACAAAATTGTTTAAAAAGTAAGTATAGCTTACACATTTTCGTTTCTGGCAAAGTGCTTCCTAGCTCTGTTTACTAAAGAGGGTTGTATCATTATGTTTTGATTAGTCAGTTCAATATTGGTTTTGGTATATTCATAGTATTTCTTTGATCTAAATGGTACCAATTCTACTACACTTTCTATTATGGGTACTGTAGTGTATGACAATACACACACACACACACATATATAGATCCTATTGTTATATTGCTAGATCCACGTTACGGTCTCATGCGTATCGTGACAGTACGCGACTACGCCCCGACGAGGGTGGACGCGTGGCATGATAACGTATCATGCCACGCGTCCACGCGGCGAGCCTGTGATTACAGTAATCCTCAGTTATCTGTGTCACTATTGCATGAGGTACAATGCAAACACTACAGGTACTATAGTAGGTATACTACACTATGCCGGTCGCAGATGAGAAAGACTAAACGGAATAAGATTCAAACATTCTCTTTAATATAAAGGACACTTCAAAGGACACTAAGGACACTAAATAGTGATCTCTTACCCTAAACACTAAGAGAAGACGCGTTACTTTCCCATTCACGTCTTATGCGATAAACGTAGACGCGACATCTGACCTTGACCTGCTTTGTGGTAATCAAGGAGTGGACCAAGAGCGCAGATAACTAAAAAGCCTCAGTACTAGCACAGACAAAGGATTAGTCATAGGTGTATTTGTATTACGGACAAGGAGAGGTAATGGCCAGCATTGTTTGCAAAAGAATTTCGTCGAAATGAAGAATTGGCAGCCATTTTCCCTGTTTGCCGAACCAGGCCGATTCGATACAAGTGTACAGACTGTGAAATGATTCAGTCGCGTATCGGGATCAGCTTAACTGTAGTAGCAGTCGCCTCTGCCTCCATTCATTGACCGCACTCCAGCTTTTTAACTCGACATAACACTCGTATGTCGAGTTACTTAAAAAAACTTCTATTCAAATTTTGCCTGATGACACGTTCGTCATCAGGCAAAATTTGTAGATCAGATGTGATCAAATCGGTTACCGGTTATCTGACGGCCAGACTTACAGTGGTATATGGAACACGTATAAGCTTACAAGTATACAGACCGTGAAGTGATTTGGTCACGTTTCGGGATCAGCTTGTAAGTTGCCGGTTCCATCTAGGCCGGCATAGTGGATGTGATTGCTACTCACAGTTATTGAATTGTAGTAGCAGTGACATTCATTCATGGACCACACTTTGGCTTAACATCAAGCGGGGTGCTGTCATATGTCGAGTCACAATAAAAAAAAAAATTAAAAAAATACGCACTGGGGCGGTCAGTCGTCCAGGTACTTGCTACCGGATACCTGGCACTGACTACCGAGACGTCTGAAAGGTATTTACTCTACGTGCTGTTAGACGTGAATTAGGCTTTAAGTGTTATTCTTGCTTAACTATTTGTACATCTTTTACTAAATATTCAGTATTTTTGTGAACGTTGAGGTTTATTCTATGTTCTGTGTTGTTTATGAAATTCTACTAATTAAATATAGTAAAATAATAGCTAAGGAAACCTTGTATCGTACGTTGCATGTTTTTGGGAAGTTTAAATGGTTTAAAACACAATGTTACCTGGGTTATTTGTAATTAATCTTATGTAACATTTAACAAAATCTATTAGAGCCATATAAAAACCAGATGTGTGCCAGAGGCCGGCATAGTCACGGCGGCAGAAGCTGCCGTGAACTAACTCGGTTTTATCAGTCGTCGTCACGGCAGTTAAATAACTAAGTAGCTGTCGCATCCACTATGGAATCTTACAAGCTGATCCCGAAAGTCTTAGTTACTTCACGGTATGTTTACCTAATTTTATTTACTATGTTAATATTGTGTAATTACAGGATGAAAATTCGGATAAAAATGATAAAGAAGAATAAAAATAATGGATGTTCTCTCCAGTGACGTAGCTAAGGGGGTCATGAGCAATCCTCGCAAAATTTTAAACCCCCCAAATAATAAATTTAATTTTAAGAAACTTGAAAGACGGACTTAATACTATCGGACATTCACTACCTTATCCTTAGAGACTGAACAAAAATATTTTATTGTGCTTGCCATTTAGCAGCACCCTGACTAATGTAAAGCTGGACCGCACCATCAATAGAGGCGACTGACATATGTAACACAACCAAACGCCTACACAGTCTGTATATTCAGAAATGGCGATACTACCCCGGATAGGTCAATTTTCAGCAACGGTTCAGAGAATTATCCCCGCCCTCCCTCGCTAGCGACCCCTAGTTACGACGCAAGTCCCCTCTCTCTACGGTGAATGGCTATAATTTCGTATATTTAACTAACTTTTTGATAATTTATTTTAACATTTTTTATATAATAAAATCACTTTCTTGTTTTTTGTATGTGCTTTTTATTACTCAAATCCTAACCTAATTTTAAATCAAATATAAACAACTATTCAAAGCAATGATGCGTAATTGGAGCATCGAGCTGTTAACCGGCTGGCTCTTGGTTACAATGCTCCTGAGGCGATTCCAAACATTTTTTATCATTGCACTAACGCTCCCAAATTGGCGGCAACAGATCTCTGTTGCGAGATACGCGAGGGTGGAAAAAAAAATTTTTTTTTTCGTTTGTCTACTGAATTTAACTTCGGTTAACATGAAATTTATACCCAAAGTATACTACTACAATTTTTCCAGCCGAAAAATTATGAATTATTTAAAAAAAAATGTTTGCTTGTTAACCGCTTGAAACTTTGAGGGATTGTTGATTGTACTCCCCTTATTATCCGAAAAAATTGCCATCCGTTTTAACTGAGAGGATTTTGCACAGTTAATTGTTGAAGTTGGCGAAAAGTTAGAGTTACAAAAAAAATAGCAAAATCATATTTAATATTGTTAAAAACGGATGGCGATGGAAATATAGCATCCTGGGAGGTTCAAAAGTAATTTGTTTTACTGCCATCCGTTTTGAATGAAATTTCACCACAATTTTTAATGTAGCTTTTGCGAGGGAGATACTCATACATGACCGACATATATATACGTATGTATGCATGTGTGTATTATATACATAGTAGGATGATTAGGTTTATAATGAAGATAGCGACATGTTTCAATTTTAAATATTATTGAAAAGTACAACTTACGTAATGCTTGTGTTACAATATATACATATTTTTCATTAAAAGGTTTTTTAAATCATCAACCCATGCTGCTAACACCCTTTTCTCATAGTTAATTTCTGATATGGATATCGGCTGCCGATGGATTGATATGGATTTTGTTCCAAAACGCCACATGCATGTAAAATTATATCTATGTACATCGTATATATAGATATAATTTTACATATATGTGGCGTTTTGGAACAAAATCCATATCGATTCATATGGATTTTTTTTATTAAGACAAGCGTAATGAGGACAAAAATGACGCTGGCTACGAGAACGAGTGTGCTCGAGACTTAATTCAACAATACACATTCCAAACAGTAAGAAATGAGAAAGTTTATCATCTACATTGAATGAGAAAGCAGCCACTTGAAAACCATACCGTATCACCCTTGGGGCGGATGGGGTGGGGGGCGAATAGGTTTAATTTGCGGTGAAGACACATAAGAAACATTGGAGATCAATTTCTGTTGAAATATGGTCGTTACAAGAGCTTCCAGACACACCCCACCAGCCCCAGCAAGCTATGTAATTTTCCAGGGTTGGGGGTTCAAAATTGGGGTGAAATTTCATTCAAAACGGATAGCAGTAAAACATATTACTTTTGAACCTCCCAGGATGCTATGTTTCCATCGCCATCCGTTTTTAACAATATTAAATATGATTTTGCTATTTTTTTTTGTAACTCTAACTTTTCGCCAAATTCAACAATTAACTGTGCAAAATCCTCTCAGTAAAAACGGATGGCAATTTTTTTGGATAATAAGGGGAGTACAATCAACAATCCCTCAAAGTTTCAAGCGGTTAACAAGTAAAAATTTTTTTTTAAATAATTCATAATTTGCAACCTCCTCGTACGTTTCGGCTGGAAAAATTGTAGTATATAGTTAGTGTAGTGTAGTATAGTTTGGGTATAAACTTCATGTTAACCGAAGTTTAATTCAGTTAACAAACGAAAAAAAAAAATTCCACCCTCGCGTATCTCTGTTACCGCCAATTTGGGAGCGTTTGTGCAATAATAAAAAATGTTTGGAATCGCCTCAGGAGCATTGTAACCAAGAGCCACCCGGTTAACAGTTCGATGCTCCAATTACGCATCATTGCTTTAACTAAACGGATTGTATTTGATTTATTATGTATGTGTACTTTATTAAGATGTCACGCTTTGGCTTGTAAATTAAGGGGAAGTCAGCCGTTTCGACGACTCCTTGGTCAGACGCTTGGCTGAAGGTTCCCTAGGGCCCGTCGTGTCGAACCCAAACTCGTAACCAGTACGGAGGTTTACGTAGCGTGGGGCTCTTAGCAGAAATCGCCGCACTTCCAGTGTATTCGCCCAAATAATTCATTTCATTTTCACACGAATTCGCTTAACTTCTTCGGAGCTAGTTCGGGCAAACAATACACTTTTACTGAGAAGTGCTTGATTGACTTTTGCGACAGCTATTGTGGTAGGAAAGGCGCTGATTAGAAGTGGCAGTTATTGTAGTTTTGGTAGGTATAAAATTACAAAATGTACGTTTATTGGGTTTAGCAGTATACTAAATAGAAAATTAATGAGCAGTGAAATGCTTGAATGGGCATAAGAAACTCCTTCTGAACTGTTCTCAAAATTTTTGTTGTATTGTGACCTTTACCTGCCGGATGGTAAGCCAGGGGAGTTCCATGAGCACCGACGACTAAAACGCCGGTCTAAGGAAATATGAACTAACCTAATCTCTCACCCCATTAATTTGAACTGCCCATTTATTTACTACACCGCTTAAATATTTTTAATAAAAGGTTTAAATAAAACAGCAACATTTAATATAGTGTGAATTATTTTTTATTAAACAATCTGTTTTATTGTGGCTTGACAGCACCGCGCCTGATGTTAAGCTTGAGTGTGGTTCATGAACAAAGGCAACTGCTACTACAGTGAAATAAATTAGCATTAGTAGCTATTATGCCGGCCTACTTGAAACCGGAAACTTCCGAGTTGATTACGAAACGCGACTCAGTCGCTTCACAGTTTGCAAATAGGTCGGCATACTGGGCGAATGGCCACAAGCTGTATGTCTACTAATAAATTATTACAACCGAGAGCACGAGTTCGAGACCACCCACCGGTTCCAATGTATCTATACTAATATAATAAAGCGGAAGAGTTTGTTTGTTTGTTTGTTTGTTTAAACGCGCTAATCTCAGGAACTACTGGTTCGAATTGAAAAATTATTTTTGTGTTGGATAGATCAATTATCGAGGAAGGCTTTAGGCTATAAAACATTGCGTTGCGACTTATAGAAGCGAAGAAACAGTCGAAAATGTGGAAAAAACGGGGAATATTATTCGTATTTGAGGGTTTCCGTTGCGTGCGCTGCGAAAACCGTTCGAGATACCCAAAAAATATGTATGAAAGAATTATTCCTCTTTAAATTATCTAAAAAAATATCCGCGACCGTATATGTCTATCTTTTAAGATTAACTCACAATAACCGTTTTTATGATAGTCAAATTTGGTCTAAATTAATGCATTATTACAAAGTTACAAGAGTTGTATTAACATAATAATATTATTCTTTATCGAAATAAATGTTTTATTAATTAAGAGTACTTAACTGTGAACAAAATTGTCATTGACATCACTTAATTTCAATAAACATCTTATAAGATAATACAATTTTAAAATAACTCTGAAACAAAATTCACACGCGTCGCATGATGAGCGCTAACCGGCGGGCGAGGAGAGGCGGTGCTTGCAGGCGAGGCGGAGGGGGGTGTATCTCTACGAGGTATAGTCTGTCTAAGCCGAAATGACGCGCCCCTCCACTGCATTTACGCATACGAGCAAATATAAAATATGGATAAAACACACCGAAAATGCAGAAATTGGTTATTCAGTTGCTGGTTAGACATAAAGGAGGAACGAACGTGATGAAGTTTAATAGTATAGTTAGTAATATTTGCATTCACACATTTAAATAAACTAATAAAGTGGAGGGGCGCGTCATTTATAGACAGACAAGCATACTATGCGGTCGGCTCCCTACTGATCGGTTGAATGCAGCGTTAATTTGTTTTTACGATATAATATCATCGTGCAAAATCCTTTTTTATACAATTTCATTTTGTAGTAGTTTTCTCTATATTAGGTAGTGTTTGTTTTAAGTATAGTATTTTGTTTCTAATATTTTCACAATAACACTTTTTTGTTTTGTTGTAAATAATACCTGTAGGTGTCATCTACATTCTTTCAAGGTTAGGTTTTACAATTCTTATTAGGTTAGGTTTTAGTTTAAGCATACAGTTAGTTTAATTAAGTTTTCATTTCCTTCGTTCTTTCTTCGTCACTGTAATGCCTAGAAAACGGACTTAGCGTTCTCGGCAGACTGCTGCTGCAAAGCGGCTTCGAGTTTTGCGCACAAGAAAATAAAACTGAAAATATAATTTACGCAGAAGTACTTTAAAATATATTCTTTTTAAAACTACTTTAAAATATATTCTATTAGTTACGTAGTTTAATCGTCTAAAATAAGTCGCGGGTAACAGCTATAGGTAATTTATAATAAAGCTGAGCAGGTAGGTAAACAAAAAATTAATATGATTCCCAAAATAACTATTCCACGCGGACGCAGTCGCGGGCACAGCTAGTCTGTTATATATACTTTGGTTGTTCTGTTCCTATGATACATTCACTTTAGTAGCGAAGTATAGAAATGTTAAAGGAAAAAAACAATACTGTGAAACAAATATTTGCCCGTGACTAGGTTGCGGTTTTGAGCCCAGCGGTAATCCTGATGCCCAGCGATAAAAACAAATGAATGGCCTCAGTAGTGAGTGGTTTTAAGCACAACGGGAGCGGGGAGACGCGATGCGGAGCGGTCAATACAATTTAGTTTGATTTTACCGATCGTGTTCTAAGGATGAGTGAAAGTAGACTGACGAATGTAATTTATAAATCTGATGTGGATGGATGCGTTAAACAAGGTAGGCCCAGGAGGGTGTTTTCCGACCAAATCGGAGACATCCTCAAGGAAGCTAGGTTGCCTAGTGCCCATAACCACAGAGCCTGTATGAAGAGAATTGTGGATGTGAAGGAAGCAAGGGAGTTGTGTAAGAATCGTGGTAAGTTGTCTCTGCCTATCCCTGTGAGAAAAAGGGTGACAATTTGATTGATTGATTGTTCTACTGCTACTAGTCGCGTTGTTAAAAACCACACATATCCGTAGAGCGGCGTAGCTTTTTTTTTTTATCGGTTGGGTTTTAAGTGTAGACATCCTATTAAACTGACTCGAAGCGTTTTGGGATCAGATAGAAAGTTGCCGGTTCCAACTACTCAAACCGACATAGTCGCCGTTGTTCATGGACTGCACTCCAGATTAATATCGGGGTGTTATAATATGCTGAGACATGAGACACAATATTGAATAAATAAAACATGCATTTTAACATAATTGGATTTAATAAAGACCAGATTTCATTGCTTTTTCGTGATGAAAAAAAATCTACGCTAAACTAAAGAAAACAATCTTTTAAAGGACAAAATTAAAACAAATAAAAAAACACGACATAGGTTAGGTAATTATTATAGTATGACCATAAAATTAGAGAATGGACTCAGCAATAGCCCCACATATTGACCACTCCCTAAAAGCGACTGTCCACCTCGATTAATAGACTTTTTATTTAACGATGTTTAAAAATTAATAAATAAAATATGCGAAGTGGACCAATCAGATTATTAGAAAGAGACAAACCAACTGGCCCCACTAAAGAATTTGGAAAGAATAGAATCTGTGCTAAAATAAGAACTAATTCATCGTTATTTGTCTCATTTATATTATGTTTATACCCGTGTGACTGGAAGAGACAACTACTTGTAATCGTGGTTGACTTTTAATACTGCTTAATTAAAAGTCACGTGGTAGTAAGAGTAGCGCATAATTGTTCCGTCATCCTTTTTTGAAGAATTTTAATGTCATTTGTTATTCTGTCAAATGATCATCAAAACTAGTGAAAACTTTCTAAATTACGAATCTAAAAATGTATATTTATCACCTTCTGACTTCTTTTTAATGCCATAAGTGAAAATAGTATAAACGGTTGTATTTTGTAGCTATTTTAGGGCTCCTTCTATGTCTTAAGTCCAAATTCTTTGGGCCCTACGATTGTTTTCTATCTTACGCTTTGCCGCCTGTATTTACTGCATACCTGCCCCCTAGCACTGCAATCTAAGAAGCAAGAAGAACTGCTAGGTATATTATTGTAACTCGTTTTAAAAACTTATTAGGCCGGAACAAAAAATATTTATTAAAGTATCCAACGTTGTTTTGTGTGAAGTTTTACAGAACGTTTAAATATATTTTTTGATACACTGTTCTAGTAAGTTATTTAAAATGAGTTGCAATGATATTCCTTGCAAGTATAATATTTATTTTGCTTCTTGGATTGCCGTGCTAGATGGGCTTAGGGAACGCTTAGTCCATTCTCTATGTCTGAGTTTGACAAGCTTATCTGACTCGTCGGCAAAAATTGGAACTGCGATTCTTTAGTTTGATAGTTTCAAATGCCCGAAAGCTTGAAAGAGTAGAGTTCATATAATACTGCAAGTGTTATATGAAGGAAGAAAAACGCCTTAAAACATCAATTATACCGGAACTGATATGTTATTTTTTTTATACATTTCCATACTAAAGTGCTTGTATCATAGAAACAGGACAACCAAAGTAACTATATCAAAAAATACTTTGGTACCGGTGAATGGATTTGAACCCGGCACTCGGCTTGCGTAACGATTGCACTGTCACTACACCATGGTCGCCTCAAAGTTAGTGTTGTCAGCTTATAAAAATACTACCCACGAAAACCCCCACTTTGCTATCATGAGTAAAATACCAGGAAGGGCGGTCAAACAAGTTAAAAGTTCATAAATGTATATTTAAAAATGGTTGCACTCAAGCCTTTTGGAAAAAATGTTGGCAACACCAAATGCGATAGCAGCGACGCCGTCAGCGGGTCAGATAAGTTTGTCAAATTACCTATGTCCAGCCATTGTTATCCACAAATTAACCACCCACCGGTGACACCAAAAATTTAGACGACTCTCCAACATGATTGCTGACACTGATCACTCCTTTTTTAGGCATTTACCGTCAACTTGAATTTATTATTTACATGTGCATAAATGCGTTTTATAATATAATTTCTTTATATAAATTCTGTAACATATATCTAAAGAATAGAAACTAATTTTATACACATAGATTCATACTCGAATTTTTTTAAGAAACGCAGTGCTTTTAATATTTTATATCAGCTATTAGTGGAGTGCCGTAAAGCATAAAAACTGTAAAACCTCGGAATCCAGGGCCCGTCAATGAATTTGTATTATTAGTGTTTTACTACATTATTAAAAGCATAAATAAAAAAGTAAAAAAAAATTTGACCATTCTCGATTACAACAATTTACTGAAAAATGAGAGGCGAAAGTGGGAACAAAATATTTATAGTAAAGATTTCAATTTTATATATAATAAATTATATTTGCATAGTAGCTTTAACGTTAATTTATTAGATTTTAGCAAAAAATAACAATGTCATGAAAATAGAAAATTTAAAAAATATTCTATTTAATAGACAATTTAAAAAATAATAATTAAACGGCCACCAATACTAAACTAATTGACCGATTTTACTCATCTTTGAACTCATTCGAGGTAATTGCTTATAGAATAGGTGTATTAAGTTTCATTGAGAGTTGTAGGTGTAATCGTGAAAAAGTTTTGGGAAAATTCCACCATGCAGAGACCGCAGTAGTTCGATTTTTAGGGAATCGACCCAAAATTAAGATCGCATAATTTTTTTTGAACATTTTTCTGTATACTATTATAAACACATTCCCAAAGTTTTTATAAAGATTCATTGACAGGCCCTGGATTCCGAGGTATAAAGCTTACGGCACTCCACTATATGGTAATAATTTTATATACCATTTGTATTTTATAAATTTTTTAATTTTAAGCACTTTGCTATATCGGATCCCCCTATTGCATATCCGCGCGGGGAAGCGAGCCAACCAGCGCGGATATGCAGAAATAAAACAGCGTGGGATGCACAGTTAAGTTGCACGGGTGTATTTTTGAACATCTAAATCAAATAAGTGGGGCTTTATTGTCTCTGCCTATCCCTGTGGGAAAAAGGCGTGACAGTTTGATTAAAATTAAATAACAGTAGCATAATTTTGAATTAAATCAGTTTTTTTTTTACAAAAAATACTATGTCGCATTTTGCCCTTATTTTAATATTAACACTTCACAAAACTAAACAATCATTCTCAGAAAATTTATTACACGAAACTAACTTAAACATAAATTATTAAGATACTTAAATAGTAGTGAATTAATTTACGAATTATATACAAAGATATCTAAGAAAACAGATTACCAAGTAGGTTTAGACAATTAAAGGCTGTCTACATTGAAAATACCAACAAATAACAAATTTGTTTACATCTAGACAAAAAATATAAATTACGCAAGTAAATATTTACAACAAATCATTAAAAATAAAATCCTATTTACATCCATATATTAATTATCCGAATCATCGTCCATATTTCCATGGTTGGATCCATTAGCGTCAGTTTCTGGTTTTTTAACTAACAAACCCTGTTGTTTCAACTTTTCAATCAACGACAGGTTACCACTACCACCCGTACTCACTTGGTTTATCTGCTGACTACTACTAGAACTAAACTCAGATTTCATTTCACAACTCGTCGATTTAAAACTAGATTTAACACCTCTCGATGTACTAGCTATATTCTGCTTAGTGACTTGTGACATAGAGCTCATTTTTGCCTGTGCGGTCGATACTTGTTTTTGGATTATATTATCATTATCATCATCATCTTCCCCATGAAAGTAAGTCTCTTTTTGCTTCTTAAAACAACTGAATGGACCTGGCTTTTCTTCTACAGCTGGTCTCTTGACGCCTACCTGACACACATTTGGCGATATTCTGAGTGTTTTTACAGGTTGAGGTGAACTTGATGGTGGCATGATCTTACCTCTAGGCGTCGCTGGTGAAGTATTAGGTTTGGTCTCGATCGCTCTCATAGGATTTGTAACTCGCGGGCAAGGTGGCCTACTTACGATCGGATTTGCAGGCCGAATAATCTTTGGCCCCATTCGAGGAGTGTTTGGATTCTCCGGTCTAATGCGCACTCTAGGACCCGACACGGTCGCAGCAGGCCTAATTTGTCTCTGTATATTTGGTCTCGTGGTGGCCGCCCCAGCACTAATTACAGATTGATTTTTTGACTCAGTTATAACTTCTTCAGTTTGATTAACAGTTCTTATAGTTTTTGTTACTGTTGTTGTAATTTCTTGTATAACAGTCTTTGTTTGTATTTGTTTAACAGTAACCTCTTGACTTACTACTTCTGATTTACTCGTAGATGCCATTTCATGATTAACAGATTGCGTCTGGCTACCATTTTTAACAACTTTGGCTATAACCTTACTAGTTTGAGTCTGTGGACTTTCAGGTGACATGCTACATTCTGGTTGTGCTCTTTGAGGTGTTTTTAGAGTTATATTTTTATTGTTACTTAGTAAATTGCTAAGATTTTTATTCTGAGCAATTGCTGAAGAAAGTTTATCTTTAATTGCTTTCGCTGGTTTATCGCTAACTTCACTTGCATCGCTAGTTGATGGCAGAGCATCGTCATCCTTATTTCTTATACTTTTAATCGAAAGTCCTAGGTTTGAACATTTTAATTTATTTACAAATGACTCATGTTTGTTAATCATTTCATATATTTGCTCTGACTCACTGTCAGATTCTTTAATGTCATCATTATCAATTTTATTATCATTAATATTTACTGAACCTAAGTTATTTTGTATTTTCAATAAGTCGTTTTGTTTTGTGTTATTATTTTGAGATGATGTGCTTGCTTGTTCATTGTGAACTTCATCGTCACTTGATAACTCAATCGCCTCGTTACATTGTGCTAGTGATCTCGCCTGAGGTGGTTTGAATTCATGTTTTACTTTTAAACCCTTAATATTTTTCATATTATTCAAAAGTTTTGAGGCTTCATTACTGCCTACTATTTGTTTATTAATAATGTTTTGATTTTCACGTCGCGCCATTATCTTTTTAACTTGATTTATATTATTACTTGATTGGTTTTCAATTTGACGTCTAATAGCAGGTTTCACTGTCAGCTGAGTATTTGTTAATAATGTATGTGCAGAATTTGCCTGGGGATCCAATTTACTCTCTGCGTTTTTCTGTGAGACATATACATTGGGTACATCATCATCATCCGAAGACCATTGTTCATCATTTGTCGTTATACTCTGATGTGAACTCTTAACTCTTGTCATAGATTGTTTAAAGCAGGATGATGTTTTTAAGAAGTTTTGAGAATTATTAATTAATTGACTACTGCTTTGGACCACTTTCATGCTTCTATTTTCTTGTTTAAACATTTTACTTTGGGTGGATTCACCACTAGGGTTGCTTGAAACAGATTTTTCAACAACACGCTTTGTCTCGGGCGATCTCCTTTGAACATGTGGTGGATTTATAAGGTTATTTCTTAGATTTTTTATAGTAAGTTGTGAATTATTTATCAATTTACTGGTTGGAGTCTCCACTTTTGTAGTTTTCTGGTTCCCTGTTTTTCTAATTATAGGCTTTGATATTTCATCATCACTATCTATTTCAGATTGGTAATCTTTATTTGTATTTATATCAGGTTTCGCGCCCATAATTTTGATGCGTTTTATTTTATGTGTCTCTAATTGTTGTTCTAAATCATCATCATCACAAGATTCATTAGCAGAAAAATCAGAATCAACTTCTGGTTGAGGTTCCTTCTTTTGATTGTTGTTTGAAGATTTTATTGTAATTTGTGAATTTGACAAAAGTTTTGCTGTAGGACTTTTTAATATTTTTCTTTTTAGGTCCTGATCTTTAATAATAGTTTGAGAAACTTGTTCTGGTTTATCCTGTTCACGATGATCATCTTCATCATCACTGCCCTTGACTTTTTTATCATTAGGGTGTATTTGGGTGATATGTTTGACTTTTAGATTAGATAATATTTTCAAACGCTTTGTAATATCGTCAGAATTACAATCTTCTTTACCAGAAGGAAGTTCACGTATTTGCTTTGACTCAGGTTCTTTAACTGATGGAACTACAGTTTCACTCCCACTTTTATTTAAAGAGGAACTTTCGTCCTTATTCTCTTTAGACATAGGTTTTACTGTTAATTGTGAATTATTAAGAACTTTTAGTTTACCATTTGTGGATTCAATATTATGCTTACTTGCTTTGTTAAGATAGCTTTGTGGTAATGGATAATATGGTAAGGGAATTATTTTCTTACCCTTAGAGTCATCAGCATTTATTGTCACAGGCTCAGCTTCGTCATCAATTTCGTTTTGATCTTTACTTTGATTGTCTGAGTCCTCTTCGTCGAAGTTATTATCATTGTCAATGTCACTTAAATCTGTCTCATTATTGTCGTTCTTAGATTTAACACTGTTATTCTCTGATGTTACTGAAACCTTTGTATTTCCTAACAAATTTTCTTTGAGATCCACCACATTTTTTGGCTTACTTGTTACGTTATCTTCTTCATTTACAACTTTTCTAGTAATTTTTAAGTTACTTTGATTTATTAGTTTGTCTAACATAAGGTTAGAAGTTTGGCTTGTATCAGGTTTATTGAAATTGCTATCATTGTCACTTTTATCCGCTTCATTGTCGTCTTCAGACGTAACATTGGTAGTCACTGATGTCATTGAAACCTGTGTATTTGCTAACAAATGAGCTTTTGGATCAACAACTTTATTGTTTGTGTTAACTGCTACATTTTCTTCTTCATTTGCAACTTTCCTAGTAATTTTCAAATTACTATGATTTATTAGTTTCTCCATAAGGTTAGAAGTTTGAGCGGTATCAGATTTATGAATATTTTTATCATTGTTTGTGTCATTTATATTTGTCTCATGGTCGTCTTCTTTAGGCTTAACACTATTATTTACTGATGTTATAGAAACCTGTGTATTTGCTAATAAAGTTGCTTTAGGATCCAATTCATTTTTTGTTTTATTTGCAACATTTTCTTCCTCACTTAAAACTTTTTTAGTAATTTTTAAATTACTTTGATTTATTAGTTTGTCTAACATAGGGTTAGAAGTTTCAGTTGTATCAGGTTTTTTTGTCGGTGTTTCTTTGGCAACCTTTAAGACTTTACCAAGTATATTTTTAGCTTTTGGGTTCTTTTTAACTACGATGCCTTGTTTTTTTAGTTTTTTTAATGTTGTCGATGCTGAATTATCTTTCTTTATAGGTGTTTTAACTTTTTTTATTTTCTTAGGGACTCTAGTAGGAACTTCCTCTACACCTTGAAAGTCTAATCCCTCACCAAAAACACCATTCATGTTAAGAAACTCATCCAGTGTGATAGCATCTTTCTTTGATTTCTTGTGCTTCTTATGCTTCTTCTTCTTCTTTATCGGTGCAAGTGATTCATTATCACAATCCTCTTGCATTGACAGTTGCAATAGATCCTCCTGGAAATTATTGTGATACAAAATTAGATAGGAATATTGAAATGAAGATTTAGTTATTTATCATTTACATAATTAATACTAGAGACAACAAATAATGAATAGAACAGGGTTTGTAATTATTTCCGAAGTAATAGTTTTCTACAATCATATTCTGTTTCTGTTAAAAGTAAAGTAAGATTGTTGAAATAAAAAAATCCTTTATGGTCAATTGCCATGATATGGATAGCTAAAAACTTTCAAGCTAAAAGCACATAGTAGAAGTAAATAGAGTGCACGACATTTATGATTTTATTGTTGTTGAAAGTTTAATAATGTAATTCTGTAGGATATTGTTAGTTTGACAAGTTTACGTTCCCTTTATATAAACGAGGCATTGGTGTCTACACCGACGGATCCAAGACCGGTGCGGGAACAGGTGCAGGAACCTTCTCGTGGGATTTAAACATAAATATCTCAACAGCGCTAGACGTAAACAACTCGGTGTTTCAGGCAGAATGTGTTGGTATTCTGCAAGCAGCACACGCAATAGCAAGGAGGGGGATTGCCAACCAAAAGATCAGAATCCTCTCTGATAGCAAAGCGGTACTTTTGGGTCTGGGAAACTACTGCAAAAATTCAGCTTTACTCTATGAATGCCACCTGGCATTGGAGGACGTATGTACGTCGAACCAGATCACTCTCCAATGTATCAAGGGTCATAGTGGATCGCTGGGCAACGACGCGGCAGATGAGCTGGCCAGGAGGGGATCGTCCTGTCGACCTATAGGACCGGGACCTATTATGCCCCTACCACTCCAGTTCCTTCGCAGCTGGCTGCGCCAAAGAACAGGTAACCTGCACGAGGAAGCATGGTCACATACAATGGATCGCAGACAGTCTAGGGAAGCTCTTCCTCATATTGACAGACACTTGACTGGACGACTGCTGGACCTTAGCAGAGCCAAGCTCCGCACTATGGTGGGTGTCATAACGGGGCATTGTGGTTTTAATAAGCACCTGTACAACCTCAACATATCGGACAGCCCCCTATGTAGGGGATGCCTGAATGGGGAGGAGACAGCTGCACATGTGCTCTTGAGTTGCAGGAGTACAGGAGTAGCCGAAGCGAGACAAAAGTTCCTCGGCAATGCCAGGACGCTTCCGGAGGTCTGCAGGAACGAAAAGGGTCTCCTGGCCTTCCTGGAGTAGATCGGGTGGCTCCACTGAAGGAGAACCGTTGAAGAACGTGCAAAGAAACCGAAGAGGACTTCAAGTGCGGAAACGAGCCCGCAAATAACTACAACTACATTGGTGTGGTTTGACAATATTTGGCTGGGTAGAGGAGGCTAGGTGAGGGTTGAAATTAATTTCAAGTCTGAAACGCTGCCTTTACTTTTCCGCCTGCCAGAGAGAATCCATGGATGTTAAGAAAATTATCTTATAGTCGCAACAAAGTTAAATATAGCAGTAACTCCACAATAAAATGTTCCAAAAATAATAATTATTAAATAAACTTACAACGTCAAATGTATCTTGTACTTCACTTTCATATTCTTGAACAGTTTCCTCAACTGGTGGGACTGTCTCCATTGTGAATACCTCAGGCAGCTTTCTTGTACTACAAATTTAGTATACATCAATTAGGATATAAACTATCCTGGAGTTCTGGAGCGTCGCCAAAGAGAGATGCGATTGCTACTTGCGGTAATACACTAATGCAAGTAGCAGCCATTCATTAGCTTCACTCCAGCAGGAGGGGTGCTGTCATTTGTCTAGTCACAATGGTTTTAAGAGTGGTAGGCAGTGGTGCCCAGACTGCCGATCCGGGGTAGTACCACCACTTACAAGTATAGAGACTGTGAAATAATTTGGTCACGTTTCGGGATCACCTTGTAAGTTGCCCGATCCAACTAGGCCGGCATAGTGGATGTGATAGCCAGTCACAGTTTTTGAGTTGTAGTAGCATCCATTCATGAACCACACTCCAGTGTACATCCAGCGGGGTGCTGTCATATGTCGTGTCACAATAAAAAAATAAGAATGGTAAACACAGTTAGATATAATATAAGACTGACCTATTCTCACTCCAAACATATGTATCTTCGCTGGAATGGAATTTTAAATGTGTTTCATAAGCATAGGTATTATAGAACACAGCATCGCATAATGAACAACGTAACACTGTGCTCGGAAGGTAATCTTCAGCCCCATGATCCACCTCCACATGTTTCTGTTAAAATAAAAATAATTTATTTGAGATATTGAAGGATGTAACTTTATTTTACATTTCCATACTAAGCTACTAGAGTCCTTGTATCATAGAAACAGGACAACCAAAGTACATATATAAAGAATACATTGGTACCGATGGGTGATCTTGAACTCGTGCTCGCTGGTTTGTGTAACCATTGCACTGCCACTACACCACGGTCGCCTTGGTAACACGTCAGTCCGCTACACTTAGACTCCGGGTTAGATTTCAAGATTGAATTTCATAGCTTTCATTTGCAATACATATTTGATTTTAGATTAGTGGCAGTGCAACAGTTATGCAAACCGAGAGCACGGGTTTAAAACCAATGTATCTTTGATATTGGTTATCCTGTTTCAATGATAGTAGCTTAGTATAGAAATGTAAATAAAAATATTAGAAATATTTGTTAATAAAAAAAAGGCAAATATTTACTGCACGTTTAGGTGTTAAAGAGTGGTAGGCAGAAAGTTGGTTGTCATTTTTCATTCTGTTAATCAGGGGTAGTATTAACACTTGTAACTCTTTTTTTTTATTGTGACTCGACATATGACAGCACCCCGCTTGATGTTAAGCCAAAGTGTGGTCCATGAATGAATGTCACTGCTACTACAATTCAATAACTGTGAGTAGCAATCACATCCACTATGCCGGCCTAGATGGAACTGGCAACTTACAAGCTGATTCCGAAATGTGACCAAATCACTTCACGGTCTGTATACTTGTAAGTGGTGGTACTACTCCGGATCGGCAGACTGGGTACCACTGCCTACCACTCTTTGATTAACAGCCAGTTGTCCCAAAAATTATAATGTACGAATTTGTAAAAAGTATCGTAAAAGTAAAATGGGTTGCACCACTCTTTAACTTTACATTTTACATTTACGTTTAACGGATATTTTATACAGAGCTAAAGGACATCATTCATGTTGGGTTTCTATGTACTACTTTTGTTATTAATAATGATAAAAACACCAATTCACGATTTTGTAATAGTAAACGTAATAGAATAAGTATAAAGTAAAACTAAATTCGTAAATTAAAACTTTTTGGTACAACTGGCTGTTAGTAGCGTTTCGGGTTCGTATTGAAAGTTTCCACTAATACGCCGGCATAGTAAATAAGGCTACTTGAAGAGTTTCTTAACTGTGGCAGATGTAGCTATCTATTCAACTGGATTCGAGTATGTTACAGTACAGCAATTAAAAAAAAAGGTAAGTCTACTTACAAGTAAATTAATTTTATTGTTATTCTCCTCACCACAAAACGGACAATAAAGCAATGGCAACAGATCCTGAAAATAAATTAATAGTTCTTTTAATAATTTTAACGTAGCAATTTTATTATAGGAAATAATAGAAATAGACTTCTGTTGAATATAAATCTAAGATGCTTTTAAGATGGAGTGCAGTCCATGAATGGAGGTGACTGCTACTACAGTTCAATAACTGTAAGTAGCAGTCACATCCACTATGCCGGGCTAGTTAGAACCGTCAACTTACAAGGTGATCCCAAAAAGTCACTTTATATTCTGTATACATGTGGTACTACCTTGAATCAGCTGACTGGACACCACTAAAATTTAACCTGAAGGTTATTTTTTTTTATTGTGACTCGACATTTCGAATCGGCAGTCAAACTAAAAAGTTTGGTGCGACTTTTCCTTGTAGAACAATCGACAAGTGGAATGCTTTGCCAGCCCGTGTGTTCTCTCCATCCTATAGCCTTGGATCCTTCAAGCGATGCGTGAAGAAGCACCTTTGGCCGGCATAGTGACGGCGACTGGGGCTGCCATGAAATACCTCGGTTTTTTCAGTCGTTGTCACACTTGGACCTCCTCTTGCTTATTATTAGGCTGATCGAGGTCAGATGTTGTGTCATAAAAACATTTTAAAAACTCTACCTGCCTGATGGTAAGCATGATAGAGTCATGCCACATTCACCGTCACTATGCCAGCCTAATATTAATTAACCTCTTTATTCATTGTAAATTAAAGGATTATGCATACCTTATCAAACACTTTAACCCGCTTTGAATGACCAATAGTTAGCTCTGAATAATCTCTATGAAAGAACTTATTATGATACCTCAGTGCTGTGGCAAGATAAAATGGAATATTACATAAGTCACATTGCATCTGTGGTACAGCGTCAGGGTCATATGAACTGTCATTCTCATGTGTGTGTAAATGTTTCTCATAAAGTTGCTGCAAGAAAAGAAATTTTAATCTTGAGTGATGTGGCCAATAAACAGCGGCAACTATTTATTTTATTTTATAAATCAACATATTACAGCACCTGCCTGGTGTTAAGGTAGAGTGTGGTCTATAAATGGAGGTGACTGCTACTACAGTTCAACGAATGTAAGTAGTAGTCACATCAACTATGCTGGCCTAGTTGAAAAGCTGATCCCGAAACGAGACTAAGTGTGTCGCGTTTCTAAGGTCCGTACCTGAAATCGGCAGACTGGGCACCGCTGCCTACCACTCTTTTATCCTTCCTTACTTGTTTACATATTATTTTCTTTAAAATATTTCAGTAAATATATTAAATTTTACCCTAAAATTAATTATGATAATATTAAATACTAGTGGCGCTTCATTGTCTCTGCCTATCCCTGTGGGGAAAAAGGTGTGATAATTTGATTTGATTTGATAATTACTAGTAATAGATAATTACTATTTTTCAAAACTGAGCTTGTAAGATACACTGCATCCATTTTAAGGCGTTTTTGAAGGGTACCCTAATGGAGATGGAGGTTTTAAGTTGCATAACTATGCTGATTTAATAAATACAGCTTAAATGATGTTAGGCTGTGGGTATATGACGGATGAGTGTACATGACTGCTGCCACAGATAGATGGCCGCAAGCAGTACTAGCTTCCCCATGTCAGCCACACTAAAATCCAGCCATTTTCTAAGACCGGAACAACTGACATTAACACTATTATCATTATTAGGGTTGCTTAAGTTCACATAACCATAGAGCTTGTATGAAGAAAGTGTGTCAGGAATGTGGTAAGTGGCGCTCTATTGACTCTGCCTAACTTTTTTCTCAGTCAGAGAAAAGAACACCGTAGATCACATATGAAGAAAGCAATAGAAATATAACTTACAATTACAAATAATAATCAATAAAACATATCAATAACTTTAAATAGTTATGTCAGAATTGTATCTACCTATCCCTGGTTTTTTATTCTAGTGTTAACTAGATTAAGAAAAGTTAGTGTATAAAATGATACCGATTATCCAGTCAAGTTTTGTTATATAGTTTAAACCAATGTATATATGTAGGTTATGATTTTAGAACTACACAAATGTTACACTATAAAAATACAGATAACATAAAATTGATATCAAGATTAAATAATAAAAATATTATATATTATTTAGCAAAACTTAACCTAAAAAATATATGTCAAAAAATCACTTATATCTGTGTTTTTAAAATGATATGTTATCTGAAGTTGTTTAATAAAAAATACATAGACAATGCCAGATGGCAAGGTGCAAAGGTGCGTGCGGTAAATAGGCGTACATTTGTGTTAACTAACCTTTATAGTGAAAAATTGTCCACACCAAGAGCAGAAGTGTTTCACATCATAATTCGGGTGAGCTTTTCTTATATGAGTTAATGCTTTAGAGACAACAGTAAAAACTTCTGGACAAACATCGCATTGTATTACTGAATCCTCTGGTTTTATTTTAATCAATTTTGATTGTTTCTCCTTTAGTTCTTCCCTTTCATTTAATAATATATCCTCTAGACCCGATTCAGCGTGTTGTCTAAAACAAGTTAATAGTCTAACAATTATAAATTACACAAATTGACATATTTCTAACAAATCGCCGATGTTTGTGATTTCGATTCATATGTATTTATTTGCATTTAAGTTCGTTTACCTGAAGTGAACCTTCAGAGATTCTTTATCAAAAAAAAATTCATCGCAAAACACACAATTAAAGTTATTCTCTGTAGTCATCATTCACATATTATTCACAAAATTTTATATAAACAAAAGTTACAAACATTTATTTAGTCTTCACAAGCGAATGTCTAGTCACACCGCGCAATGGTAATAGAAACACTGAATGTCCGACGAGTTGAACATTTTAGTTTTGTTTAAAGATATATTTAAACTGACATTAAAACATATTTTAATATATACTTTAAGGATTGCGCTCAAAAGAAAAAAACCAAACAACCCGATTGATAGTCCGCCATTGTGAATTCAGCCAAATTCCTATGCCAAATATATACACGTGCGCCCTCTATCTTTATCCATACATTTGCACAGAGTATAAAGAGAACTAACTTTAATTTTGGAAACTTTATTTATTTTATAATAAGAAGTTTAAAAAAGCTGGGTTGCCTAGTGCCCATAACCACAGAGCTTGTATGGAGAGAATTGTGGATGTGAAGGAAGCGAGGAAGTTGTGTCAGGATCATGGCAAGTGGCGCTCCATTGATTGATAATAAAAAGTTTGTTCTGAGATTTCTATTTTATTTTAAATTATTGCAAGTATATTATATGATCTGAGAATAACACAGTCAGAATCCACTAGGTCAAATTAATACACGGGTATAATAACATTAAAACTAAGCACGTAAATTATTAAACTAATATTACTATAAGTAGTATAAGTATATAGTTATTGTGTCTTATGGAAATTATTGGAAGTAAAGAAGCACACTACGTCATCAATGCATTCGATCCTCGACTGCCGCATTCAGTCGTACATCCCCTAAATGCGGGCTCTTAAAACTACCCACATTCCACTATATATCAATAGTATAAGTGGCGTTGTAATATTAGTTCAATGAAATACATATTTGTTATATTATTTTATAGCACATTGGTTTACACACTAGTCCACTAAGTGTAAGTACTAGTTGGAGTAAGCATTTGTTTCAAACTACCTTATTTGTTCATTTAATTATTAGTGTGAATAGTTATAAATAGTTTTGTTAATAAAAAAAGGAAGCGAATATTGCTTTGAGTCTGGGTGTTTAAGAGTGGTAGGCGTCTTGGTTGGTGGTACCACCACTTTTCTTTAGCTGGCGTAGTGACGGCGACTGAGGCAACCGTAAACGGAATTGGTTATCTCAGTTGTCGGCGCTCTTGGTCTTTCCGGTCTTCCCCTTACTTCGAGGTCAGTGTATAAATGTGCACAAATCGTGAAGTGACTTATTTGCGTTTTGAGATAATATTTGAAACGCCGGCGTATTCGATGCGACTGCTACTTGCAGTAATGTAATTGTATTAGCATCACTCAAAGAACTGACAACCGATGGGGAAGAGAGGTTCTAGTTAGTAGACCACGAACCGGCAGACGCATCGTAGGTAGGGCTCCCACTAGGCGTACTGACAACATAGTGACATTCGTGACTGGTGTAATTTTTATCTTGTCACTCGGAATGGCGTTGATGATGATCAGGGCCGTCTTAAGCATATTCAGCGCCGGGGTGCGAAAGTCAAGGCTCCGCTCGCATGATCTCAGTGTTGTAGGTATCTATCGAAGTTTATCGCGGTCGGCATGCGCCCCCTAGGACTCTGCGCCCGGGTGTACCGCACCCCTTGAACTCCCGGGTAAAGACGGCCCTGATGATGATGATGATTAACAGTCGCCTCCATTCATGGACCGCACTCCAGCTTAACATCAGGCGAGGTGCTGTCATACGGAGCATTTCACGTGAAGCGGACAGGAGAAAAAGTCATGTTCTCAAATTCGTTCATATTCGGGATAATTATACTTCTAGTAGATATGAAGGTGAATACAAAATATTTTTTTTATTTGATATTTATTTCGCAAGTTATGGGCATCTAAAATATGGTCAAAATTAAAATTACAATTTTTTGTGAGTAGTTTTTCGAATTGAAAGAACTTACAATTTAATAATAAATATACCGATTTATTTAGAAAGATCCCTGTTCTTTTTGAAAATTAAATCAATTTCGAATAAGAATATTTTTTAAGTCTCAAAACCATTCTATAAGTTTTAGAATGGAATCTGATGCAGATCCCTTATTAACCTTCTAGTTGTGAGGCACCATTGATTGTATATATTATAATATATTAATGTATATATAGTAATGTGTACATAAAAAATGTAATATTAGGCACAACTATTGATTTTTCTAAAAGGTGCTTGTGTGGTTTTTGTGTGGTTTGGGTGATTTTTGGTAAACGTAAAAAGTGGTTGTATCGTGTTTGAAGTCATCTGAAATTAAAGAATGCTGCAATTTTGAACTGAAGCCAAGAGTATTGCTGATTATTTATTTTAATGGCAAGATTGGGAAGCATTGCTACAGCTTACACACACTTAAACATGTCGATATGTAGTGTTTTAGATTCGTAACTCCGTAAATCTCCTTAACCAATACAGATCCCATTCTACAACTTCTAGTGTATTTTAACTATGCTTTAGGCTATATTTTTAAATTAAAAAATCGAAAAAAAAAATTGGTCGAAATTTTGTTTTGAATTTTTCACTTCCGGTTTTGAGACTTTAAAAAAATATATTTTTCGTAATTGATTCCATTTTCTAAAGAACAGGGAATTTTCTATATAAATCGGTATATTTATTATTAAATTGTAAGTTCTTTCAATTCGAAAAACTACTCATAAAAAATTGTAATTTTAACTTTGACCATATTTTAGATGCCCATAACTTGCGAAATAAATATCAAATAAAAAAATATATTTTGTGTTCACCTTCATATCTACTAGAAGTACAATTATCCCGAATATGAATGAATTTAAGAACATCACTTTTTTTTCCTGTTTGCTTCACGTGAAAAGCCCCAATACTTTTTGAGTATAATAATGAGGGTACTTATTTTTCTTTTAGAAACTCCAAGAAGTAAATGGTAAATTAGGATGGTGATTCTTACAAATTATTTTTGTAAACGATTATATTCCGATTTGAAGAACATGCGTGCCAGAAAATATGTGCTTACTAAATACTTTCAAGGAGAGCCGAAGAAAAGTGACTTCACTATCGTGGAGGAAGAACTTCCGGAATTGAAGAATGAAGGTTATGTATAGTTTAAACATTGGCTTGCATAGTGACGGCGACTGAGGCAACTTAACATGAGTTTTTTTTTCAGTCGTTGGCGCTCTATGACCTCCCTTTGCTTACCATCAGGCAAGTCGAGCCTTGATTCTCTTAATACGTTATGGCGTCGAAAAGCAATGAAATTTTATATCTTCGTAACCAATCAGCGAATAACAAATCAATACGTAAGCTACGTTGAATGGTTACTTGCGACCGCGGCGCAATTTCACTGCTTTTTAGTCGCCATAATGTATCAGGAGAATCGAAGCCCTGCGGAGTCAGGTTGGCAAGTTAAATTGATTATCGTCTCTCGTCGGCGATTGTCAAAATAATAAAAGCTAGGGCTAGGCTAAATCTAATAAAACGAGACTATTAGGAATCGTTGTGACGAATATCGTCTGTGCGACGACACGTTTGATCATTATCATCAATAATATCATTTTGGTGGATTTAGCCTATTTAGACTTTTATTATTTTGCCAATCGTCGACGAGAGACGATAATCATTTTAACTTGCCCAACCCCGCTGATGTCGTGTTGAAAAAAACGTTATTACTAAAAAAATACTGAGTCCTAATTTTGAACAGCACAGTCTTCCTTGTATAATATGAAGAACGTAGTATTTAAACACCCTGACATTGCACAAGGGGTAAAGGTGCGATTCTGATGGCGACTGCGACTGCAGACAGTAGACTGAATACGCGGACAGCTACATAGTTGTGCAGCCATTATAAAACTTTGTGTGATTAAATCTTTTGTTACTTTTATTAGAAGAGGAGGAGGACGACGATTTATTCATGTGTTGAACCTGGACTCCTTTGATGTTTTCCCGCCTTTTACATTTAATAAAAGTAATGTCGTCTCGAACTTTTCAATAAGATGTCACTCACAATTTTACATAAAATAAAGTAACTTCTATATAAATTGGTTTTTACTATTGTTAGTAATTCAATAGGTTATGGGCCCAGCCCCCCTAGCACGGCAAACCACGAATCAAGATAAAGACTTGCAGGGAATAACATTGCAACTAATTTTAAATAACTTATTAAAACAGTGTATCAATCAAGAAATTTAAAAGTTCTGTAAAACTGTTCACAAAACAACGTAGAATAGTTTAATATATTTTTTTAAATATTTTGATGTGCCGGCCTAATACGTTATTTAAAATGAGTTATAATAATATTCCTTGCAGTTCTTTATCTTGGTTCTTGGATTGCCGTGCTAGGGGGGCTGACCAGTTAACCCAAACCAGGTAAATCCAGACTAGGCGAAGTGTGATATTATAAAATGGCTAAAGCGTCGTATAACATTAAAACGTTAGGAAAAAATAATTTCGATACGTGGAAAATCCAGGCGCAAGCAGTACACATAAAAACTACGGTCCATAAAAATGGGGATGTGTAAGTGGAGCAAAAGTAAAACCAGTCGAAGATGAAAAGGCCCAAGCCCGTTATGAAGAGCAGGACTTAATTGCTCGTTCAGAATTGTTGTTCGTAATACAGGGAACTAAAGCAGGTAAAAAAACTCTAAAACTGCTAAGGAATTATGGGACAAACTGCTGAATACACACGAGAGAAATGGACCGGCTAGAAAGGCAACACTTCTAAAGAAGTTGATACTGAATAAGATGAAGGAAGGTGACGTAGTACGTGAGTGTTTTGTGGATGATGATATAGATGAAAACGATGATGGGTGGATGGAAGCCATAAAATCTGAAATAAAATTACATTTGAAGAATAATACATGGGAGATAATTGATAGGAAGAAAAATTATAACTTGGTTAGCTCGAAGATGATATTGAGACATAAACTAGGTTCAGATGGATATATTGAAAGAAAGATAGCTAGACTTGTGGCTAGATTTACACAAGAAGCTGGAATTGACTATATTGAAACTTATGCGCCAGTGTCAAAGCTGAGCTCTATAAGAACTTTAATAGCAATTGCTGCAGAAAGTAACTATAAATTATATCAGTTAGATGTAACAACTGCTTTCTTAAATAGGGAAATAGATGAAGAAATAGTCATGAAAGTACCGAAAAACTTAGAAAAATATCTAAAAGAAATTATAAAGGATGGAAGAAGAACTGGAGAAGGCAAAGAAGGTAAGAAGGCAAAATACATGCTTTGAAAATTGACTAACAGTACAAATACTGAAAAAGCTTGTAAGTTGAAAAAAAATTATATGCTCTTAAACAAGCTGGACGTCAGTGGTATATAAAACTAGATGAGAAGTTGAGAAATACATTTTATATGTTCAACTGCAGTATACATGCGTGTATACATCACCGTCAGTGAGAGTAATTGCAATCTATGTGGATGACATAATAATAGCATACAAAAATTAAAGAAGATTAAGAAAAATCAAAGATATGCTTATGGAGACTTTTGAAATTAGAGATATTGGAGAACTGAAATATTGTCTAGGAATTGAGTTAATAATTACTGGAAATAAAATAAAAATGTCTCAGGAATTGTATATCAAAAAGCTATTAGAAAAATTCAACATGGAAAATTGCAAACCTGTTAGCACATTAATGGAATTTGGACTTAAATTAGAGAAATTTGCTGATTTATCTGAGAGGAAGGAAATACCGTATCAAAATTTAATTGGATCATTAATGTACTTGGCTGTTGCAACTCGGCCTGATATTATGCACAGCGTAAGTTATTTGAGCCAATTTAATACGTGCTTCGGAACAGAACGCTGGAAAGCTGCGAAGCGAGTTCTCAGATATAGTGGCAAGCTACACGAGTGCAGTCGCGTGCCGCCTTGCACGGAATCAATCTCATACAGATTCATACAAACCAGTAGTGTAGTCTGCAGTCGCCAATGGAAACGCGCCTTTAACGTAGAATTGCGAATTGTGTGGCGAGAACTACCGTTTTACGCTCAAATAATGCGTCCTGCGAAACATAGTGCGGGACAATGCGATACTATAATTGTCCCGCACTATGTTTCGCAGGACGCATTATTATCAGATTTAGCCGAGTTAGAGACAAAACCCCGTTCATATGAAGTAAGAGTACTGCGCTGCACGAAACGCATAATGCAAAGGTGTTGAGGGAGTGACAGTGGCCACTCGCGCCGCCTAAATAAAGCCTTCATGATTGTAGGCTTTATTCTATCTACTAGGGATTTTATTCTTACCAAAGGACATCATTCATTTTGTATGGGGACTGGGGCTTAATTGTATTAACAGTTGCATATACATTTTAAAATAGTTTGATATACAAAGATTGCAATGTAATTGGAATATATCCTTTATTTTGCATAGTTTAGGTGTGCAAAATTATTAAACTATAATTATGACAGTTCAAACTTTGTGATTGACAGACGATACAAAATCCATATCTTATTTTATAAATAACTCAAATGCACAGCAATAAAAAGCAAAATTGTTAATAGTTATATTATTACAAGTACCGAAACTACCATTTATATATATTTTCATCATTGGACATTGGTTGCGCCGCTTAAAAATAATATAATATTATATAAAATAAAAACTCATAAAACACACACACACACACACACACACACACACACTCACAAAATCATTTACACTTACACACACGCTTACACACTCCTGTCGTTCCAAGATTTCCTTATCCCAAAACGAAGGTAGTCAGACAGTTCATAATTGACCTCGAAACGGTACGCATCTCTGAAGCGACCGCTGAAACCCGCGAAGTAGAAAGAAGAAAAGTATCTGGTAGAACATTCAGAGACTTGTACCTCCAGACTGCGCATAATACGCCAGTCGAAACCCTCGGAACAGTAAACTTGTGTAGTGTTAAAATATCTGTGATCATAAACGTGTAACGAATCGGTTAGGAACCTTTAATACAGTCCACTACAGTTGAAGGAGAAGAGTAACCAGACCAGGTGGGCGGATTACCACCCATCAGCAAGGGATCATCACCAGGCAGAAAACCTGCAGGTCAGTCTGACTACCCTTCTTTATCTCGCCAACCTCAATTCACCTCTTAGCCCCACCAGACATTACAAAAGTAGTACATAAAAGCGTAAAATGAATGACGTTTTTTTTAAATTAATTATTTATGTAATTAATTTCTATTACAGAATTTTTAGTCGAAGCAGAATATTTGAGTGTAGACCCTTATATGCGCGCCTACATGATTGGCTATAAGCTGCCTACAGATATGATTGGGGGACAAGTTGCTAGGTAGATTATTTACTTATTTATTACTTTATTGTGTATCAAAATAAACGCAAGAATAAACAAGCAAAGTGACACAAAAGGCGATCTGATTACTAAACAGCAATCTCTTCTAGGCAAATGAAACGGATATTATATTAATATATTATTTAATTAATATTTTAAATAATTATTATAATAATTAATATGATATAATATTAACTTAATAATTACTTATTGGTAAAATTAAATTGGTAATTCTCTGCCAGTCTACCTTAGGGACAAGAGAAATACTTTATTTACCTAGATTAAGGAATAAAAGTCTTCTCTTCTCACTAACAAAATACACATATATTTTTTATTGTGACTCGACATATAACAGCATCCTGCTTGAAGCTAAGCTGGAGTGTGGTCTATAAATGGAGGCGACTGCTAATACAATTACTTAACTGTAAGTAGCAGTCGTACTATGCTGGCCTAGTTGTAACTGACAACTTTTATATTGATCCCAAAATGAGCTCAAAGTTGAGATTAAGTCAAATTTCCTGACACGATCCTTACAACAGTTCCTACCTCGTCTTTTCACACGTGTCAGGGTAGCATCGGCATTCTGTAGACCAATCCGGCAGTCAAACTAAAAGGTTCGGTGTGTCGTTTCTTTGTAGAACAATTGACAAGTGGAATGCTTTACCAGTCCATGTGTTCTACCCATCCTATAACCTTTGTTGATCGATGTGTGAACTGCAGAAACATGTGGTTGAAATAGTGACGGCACCTGAGGCAGCTGTGAACTGAGGCTGTTTTTTCAGTCGCTGGCACTCTTGTACCTGCCCTTGTTTACTATCAGCCAGTTCGGGTTAGTGACTTGACCTCGAACTGTCAGTCGGGAATAAATGAAGTTATCAATCAATCAAATTGTCAAGCTTTTTTCTACAGGAATCAGAAGAGACAATGGAGCACCACTTGTCACGATTCTGACACAACTTCCTTGCTTCCCTCACATCACAATTCTCTTTATACTGTTATGGGCACTAGGCAACCTATTATAGCGTTTTTGTAGATGTTTCCGATTAAAAATTCTTCTTCTATATATTTTTTTCATTTATTTATATTTTCAGAATAATAGCCAGTCGCAACAAAGAATTTCCTGTGGGCAAGCATGTTGTGGGGTCATTTGGTTGGAGAACGCACACTGTTGTTAACGTGAAGAGGGAGAATGAGAAACTGTCTCCCCTACGATTAATACCTGACATAAGTTCATATCCTGTCTCTTTGGCGTTAGGCGTACTTGGAATGCCTGGGTAAGGAAATGTTTACTAAAAACAAACGACATTACATTAAATTTCATTTAAATTTCTATATTAGGCTACTCCAATTGCTTGTATCATAGAAACAGGACGACCAAAGTACAAAGTAAGATACATTGGTATAGCTCGTCTAACTATAAATGACGCGCACCTCCACTTTATTAGTTTATTTAAATGTGTCAATGCAAATATTACTAACAATATTACTACACTTCATCAGCGTTCTCCTTCTTTTGTGTCCAACCAGCAACTGAATCACCAATTACAATTGCATTTTCGGTGTGTTTTCTCCATATTTTGAATTTGCTTTTGTGCGTAAATACAGTGGAGGGGCGCTTCATTTCGGCTTAGACAGACTATAACTGCAAGTGGTTTTGAACCCGTCCGCTCTACTGATATGTGTGGTCTTTAACAACGCGATCAGTAGCAGTACAACATGATCGGCGCTTCACTGTGCTCAAAACCACTTGCTACTGCTGTTATAAATTGTTTTGACGGCTCAAAACCGCAGCCCTAATGCTGTCAGACGGCATAGTAACTGCGACTGAAGGAGCCGGAATTGAGTCGGTTTTCTCAGTCATCTGCACTCTTAGATTTCTCCTTGCTTACCATCAAGCAAGTCGAAGTCAGATACTAACTATTTGTCATAATTATATGTCATATATTCCCGATTTTTACTAGGCCGGCATAGTAGATGCGACTGCCACACACACAGTTGCCTCTATTCATGATCCGCACTTTAGCTTAACATCAGGCATGTTAGCCAGCGCGGGGCCTGTAGCAAATTCTGTCAAGGGGCTCTTGGTTTGCTTTAGGTTCTCAAGTTTTAGGGTATTAAATAAAACAAAACTGTTAAAATTAAACTTTTCTGGATTTAATTCAAAGATGACACTTTCCACATCGACTTAAATTTTCAAGTGGAAGTGAAGCATAGCCTAAGCGCTTCGCGTTTAAGGCATGCAAGATATTTAAATTAATATTTTTATTACGTTTTATATTAATATCAGACAGGCGTGCGCGGGGCACTCAAATTCGCGGGACCCGTAGCATTCGCTACTCTTGCTAAGTGGCTAATCCGGCACTGGGATTTGTTAGCATTTTTTATCGTATTTTTTACGTAATATTCGTTTAGTAGATGTTAGAATTAACTGCGAGTAACTGATAAGGCAAACATAAGAATTAATGTGATAACTCATTGTTACAGTAACACAGCATATTTTGGCCTTATCGAAATATGCAAGCCTAAGCCTGGTGAAACTGTTGTGGTGACTGGAGCAGCTGGTGCTGTAGGGTCTCATGTTGGACAAATTGCTAAGAATTTAGGTAAACAACTTAATCATGTTCAACTTTTTATTGAACTTGTCAGCGTTGTCAAAAAATCATGTCATTGAAGTAGACTTGGGTAGTTCCGGAACGAGTCACTAAAATGATATACTTCCGATCTTGGTACTACACCACTCACTCGTTCACTGCAAATTCAAATGTGTCTCTAGTTCCTTTAGTTCCGAGTCATGCATCGCATATCCACTCACTCACCACTCCTATGATGGAACGAGATATAAACACATCGTACATTCGTACGGAATCGTACCTCGTTCGTTACTCGTACCTAGTATTTTCGCGTAATACCGTGAAAGTATATTTTATATATCCATTGCTCTCCGCGTGCACAAGAAAATATTTACACCGCGTGCATTACGAGTAATGGATAGAAAGTATGTTGAAGAGAGCAGCAACTCGTCGTCTTTTTATAACGTATTTTTCTAACGAATATTTGCAGTTTTAAATTATGCGAATTGGTAATTGTGATTATAATTATTGTTTATTATAGTTTCTGTGTACATTTGTGAAGTGTATGATCCAAAATAATTCTATAGAAAGGATCTATAGAAAGGATATCTTGATTTTTCAGAACAACTGGAGCTTTTCTTTACCGAATGAACTAACCAAATGCGCTTCCTTGAACTAAATGAACTAGATGAGTGAACTAGTTCCGATGGAAAAAATATACATATCACTCCGTATCATTTGATCGAAGCGTTTTGCGCATGTATACATTGAAGTACATGAATTTTTATCCTAAACTTTGATTTGAAAAAAAAAAATTGATTCATTTTCATTTCGTGTGGGGACTTGGGCTTAATTGTATTAAAAGTTTGATATACATTTTAAAATAGTTTGATGTACGAAGATTACAATGTAATTAGAATTTATCCTATATTTTGCATAGTTTAGGTGTGCAAAATGATCAAATTATAATTATGACAGTTCAAAGCAGAACAAATATGGCGTTGATTGACAGACGATACAAAATCCACATCTTATTTTCCAAATAACTCAATTGCACAGCAATTAAAAGCGAAATTGTTATTAGTTTTATCAATGCAAGTATCGAAACTACCATTTATATATTTTTTCATCATTGGACATTACAAAAGTAGTACATAGAAGCCCAAAATGAATGATGTCCTCTTTCGATTTCAACCCATTTTAAAGCATTATCACTTGTTGGAAAGAGACAAAGTACGGGCGAATAGAAAGAGATCAAACTCTAGTTTCATTTACCTACGCTTTTGTTAAAGTATCTAAATTCGCAGCGAATAACGCTACAATTTGCAGCGATGCTTTGTGGCCTTTTTATTTCAGAGATAAACATAAAGTACATATTATTATATAATATATATAAACCAGCGGGCCGACCGCGTAACTTAGTGACGATGAGAATGCGCTCCGTTTTGACAGTTAAACTTCATTAATGAGCTTCAAAATTAAAATTGCGACCGCGCAACACACTGAGAATAGATATTCATTTTCATTGACCGTTTAAGCACATTTGATCTTACTGGTCGAATGAATAAAAGTTGTTTTTGACACTAACACCGACTGCGTAACTTTTTGACAAATAGGAATGAATTTTATCGTCATTCCCATCGAAGTTGCGCTGTCGGCCCGCAGTTTGTTTTTGACGCTTGTCAGGGTTAAGCGTAATACCGCGTTCTCACCGGGCGATTTCAGTTGATCAATATTTGTCGTTTAACAAAAATTATATATATTAATTGCTTCAATTTGGTTGAAAGTCTGTTTAGACGGTTCAAAGCTCGAACGATTTCGCAGTTGATCAACTCAAATCGACTCGTGAGAACGCGGTCTAAAGTGCATTCGCTTAAGCGTGTCATTTATCGTGGCCCTGGATAAAGTTACATCTCTGTTTCTTACACCACCATCCCCTCTTTCCCCTATAACCTGATCCGAAACCCCCATTACGTTTTGTTTGCACTTATTTTTTACGGTATGTGAAAAATGGTTGTTTCAAAAATCGAAGTTGCCTAATTCTTTTTATTATAATTTTAGGATGTCGTGTTGTGGGATTTGCTGGCTCTGATGAGAAATGCCATTATCTGGAAAAAGAATTGGGTTTTGATAGAGCATTCAATTACAAGACCTATGATATAAAGAAAGCACTCAGGGAAGGTGCACCAAAACGTGTTGATTGTTACTTTGATAATGTAGGTTTCTTTTATTTTTTAATTGTGACTCGACACATGACAGCAGCCCGTCTGATATTAAGCTGGAGTGCTATCCATAAATGAAGGCGACTGCTAGGTACATAACTACAAGTAGCATTAGTTGGGAAATTTATAAAACGTCACGCCCTTGAAAGTGGTAGATATTTTAAAGTGATCTTTTCTTTCAGGTCGGTGGTGAAATTAGTTCCACTATAATGAATCACATGAATGACGGTGGTAGAGTTGCCGTTTGTGGATCCATATCTTCATACAACGATTCAGTGTTACCAAAAGGTATTTATAGAATAGAAAAATATGCCAGATGTCTTCTTAGTAAAAAAACGTCAAAAAAACTTAGTCGCTGTCACTATATTCACGTCAAAACAAACTGCGTGCCGCGCAACTTCAATGGAAATGACGATGAAATTCATTCCTATTTGTCAAAAAGTTACGCATTCGCTGTTAGTGTCAAAAACAACTTTTATTCATTTGAACAGTAAGATTTATTAAGCTTAAACTGACAATGAAAACACTACAGCCTAACATCGGGGTGCTGTCGAGACATGTGCTGTCATGTCGAGTCACAATAAAACAACATAATTTAACATCGTCTTTTTACACGCCCAAGATGTTAATTATGTTGTTTTTATTGTGACAGATTGTGACTCAATAATTATATAACAGCACCCCGCTTGATGTTAAGCTGGATTGTGGTCCATGAATGGATCACACTGCATCTACAATTCAGTGACTGTAAGTAGCAGTCACATCCACTATGGCGGCCTAGTTGGAACCAGCAACTGACAAGAGCTGCCTAGAACTTTTTCTACAAAAAGGATCTATACCTACTCGTAAGTATTTGTATAATTAAAAATAGCTTAAATGTTTTATTTTTCCCCTATTTACAGCGACTATTCTACAACCAGCAATAGTATTTAAACAATTAAAAGTGGAAGGTTTCATTGTTACCCGTTGGCTTAATTGTTGGGATGATGGTATCGAGAAAAATTTAAGTCTTCTTAAAGAAGGCAAACTTAAATATGATGAAAAGATCTATCATGGATTTGATAACATGGTCGATGCGTTAGTTGGCATTTTGCGTGGTGAAAATATAGGTAAAGCTGTGGTAAAGGTTTGAATTTAATACATATAAGTTTAGTGTTTTATATATTTTTTTATATTATACTAAAATATATTTTTACTGAATAATTGGTGTTTTATTTTTATTAATAAGTAGGTAATCCTTAACATCTTGTATAGGTAAATATTCGAGTTGTTACAATCTACCTTAGTCTACCCTATTATAGGTAGTCATGTTATTTTGTGTTCCTTCCTACACTCAATCAGTGTTTTAGTAAAGTTTTCCGAAGCTTTATTAAAACCCATCATGTTATGAAGAAGCCTATTTAGCATTTTATGTCCTTATCATTCATCCACCGATTATAATTTTTATATTACCTAATACCAGGATGTTTAATCTACGCTCCTTTGCCTTTAATTACAAGGAAACAAGAGATTTAGCGGGAAATTGCAAGTGACAGATTGTGCAGTTTTCTAATTATTTGTAAAGCTTGTGTTTCTTTAATATTAATGTGTAGTAATGGTGGAATTGATATCCAGTAACATTTATAAGTTCATCGAGTATAGATAAGTGAGTCTCTTCGTGTTCCTCATCAAGACTCCGTCGGAAGAGTTTTAGTAAAGTTTTTCCACCGCTTTACTAAAACCATCATCGTCACCCTCGTGTAATAGATAAAACACTGAAGTGCTTTATCTTCATCCACTGAAGACATTATAACTATATTATGTATGGACAAAGTTTTCTTTGTCTTTCCAGAAAGGGAGAATTGAACTGAAGATAAAGAGGAAAAAAGTTTTTTTGGCGGGCAACAGCAAGTGACAGGACGCGCAATTTTGAATTATTTGAAAAGCTTGTATTTTTCATAAATGTTAATGTGTAATAATGGTGGAATTGTTATCCAGTAATAATTTTTAAGTTGATCAAGTATAAACAAGTAATTTAAAGCTGTGAAACGTGCTTCTTCGTGTTCCCTCCAAGACTCCTTCCGAAGTTTTAGTAAAGGCTTTCCGCTGCTTTACTAAAACGATCATCGTCAACCTCACAATCATCTTCATCATTTGATGAATCACTCGCGTGGTTCATCTTCTTCTTTACTTGACAATGTTTTAACATTGAACCATATATTTTTACTTTAACACTGGCAAGTGCCATGCATAAATACTAAAGCCATTAAGAATTAAAAAAAAGAAGAAAAAAAAACAACAATATTATGCCGGTTTCTTAGAAAGTATATTATGAATAATTGAACTTTATACTTATAGTAAATTAGGAATATATACGATGAAACTCTCAGAATTATTTACGAAGTATTCTCATAAGGATCCGCAATTGGTAACATAATTGCTGCCGCAGATGACGAATTCGTGTATTTTATAAGTTTCGAAGATTCTACAAAGTTACAGGGAGTTGTGCAATTTTATGGAAAAGAATTAAAATGCAAATTCGTGTCTGAAGAAAATAAATTATTATTGCAGTTCAAGAAAGAATTAAAAGAATATTTTAGCGGATATTTAAAAGTGTTCATCACACCAATTAAAACTTTTGGCTCGGATTTTCAAAAGGTCAGATCTCTAGTTTGCAAAATACAAACTTGTAATTTATTGAATATTACTTTTAAATAACTTAAAGTATCTTTTTTAGTATTTGTAATTGTTGGTATTTGTTATATTTAGCTATTAAACTCCACTTAATAAGTCAGGATTTAATAAAAAAAAAGTAATTGCACTTGCAGGATGTATGGAAACATCTTCAAAAACTTCCATATGCATCAACAGATACTTATGGTGGACTAGCTAAGACTATGGGCAGGGCCCCAGGTACAGCACGGGCACTTGGAAATGCTTGCGGAGCAAATAATCATTTAATAATAATCCCATGTCATAGAGTAATTGCTTCAAATTCTAATGGTGGATTCAGCTGTGGAATTGAGAGAAAAAAATGGCTGTTGGAACATGAAAAGAAATATAGCATTTGAATATACTTAATAATAGTTTTATCAGTTATATTTTAATAAGAAAAGAAAAGTTTAAAACTTTGCTAATAAGCAACCTGAACTTGGTGTCACTATGCAGAGCAACATATATTTGTATTTTTTCGTCCTCAATAACGATCATTGTATTCTACTTCCACTTTGTCATGGTTGAACATTCAAACTGGTGCCATTTGTGAACGCTAAAACTAGTGTATGTAATGTATCTACCTCATTTTACATCATTGAGTTTCATCATGTTTGTATTAATCCAATTAATCCAATCTTCTGTGTCCGGGAGACACAGAAGATTGGTCAAATTAGGGACTATTATAAAAAAAATCAGGGTCGGTTGAAAACAATAACATGTGTGTGTGAGAAAGGTTCGAGAGTTGCATCATTATCATGTGAATTCATGCTCCATGTGCTAATTTTGCCTCATCTTTTTATTTAACTTTTTTTGTCATGACTTGACATCTGACTTGGACCTGCCTGATGGTAATAATGATGGAGGTCCAAGAGTGCTGATTACTAAAAAGCTGAGTCAGTTCATGGCTGCAACAGTCGCTATCACTATGCCGGCCTAATGTGCTTCTTCACGCATCGATTGAAGGATTCAAGGTTATAGAATGCAAATAATACTATGAATTTCACCATCTTAATATTCTCTATATTATAATACATATTTGTTAAATTAAGAACATGAAAATTATGATGCTATACTTGAGTTACTAATCTCACAGCAAATAATATTAACAGTATCACACCTTACAAGTCTTACAACTATAGATTTTTTTATTATATAACATCAAATAAACCTATAAATTTTCCACAATACAAATAAAAATTATACGAAAGTCGTTTAAATAATGCAACCACTGGGTTCTTACTTACTTGAACCAAATTACTGGTTTGGGAATAGAGATAAAATATATTTTAAATAAGAAATACAATAAAGTATATTAATTGTAGTTAATATATAACATAACGGACAGCCCCCTATGCAGGGGATGCCTGAATGGGGAGGAGACAGCTGCGCATGTGCTCTTGAGTTGCAGGAGTACGGGAGTAGCCGAAGCGAGACAAAAGTTCCTCGGCAATGCCAGGACGCTCCCGGAGGTCTGCAGGAACGAAAAGGGTCTCCTGGCCTTCCTGGAGGAGATCGGGTGAGGACTTCAAGTGCGGAAACGAGCCCGCAAATAACTACAACTACAAGTATATTAATTTATTATTATTTAGAAAGCTGAGTTACCTAGTGCCCATAACCACGGAGCTTGTATGAAGAGAATTATGGATATGAGAGAAGCAAGGGAGTTGTGTCAATCAGGATCGTGGCAAGTCGCACTCCATTGTCTCTGCCTCTTACGTGATTGATTGATTGAATTCATAATTTGATTGATTGATATCTAGTAACTCAAGTTTATATTAATATTATCTTATTTCTAATTTTATAAAAATAGGAAATTTTATGTAGTATATTGTGCATCCACTGAGAAAAGTAGAAGGTGTTGAAAATGTCGAAGGTGGCATTGGTGGGGGCTTATAATATTTGGTTGTGGAGAGAGCAAAGTGAAAATTAGCGTTGCACTTGACATGTTGTTAAGACCTTAGTGCAGAAATACAAAAGGCAGAGCCATCCGGGCCGAAACTCATTGTGGATTGGCGTGGATCGGTTGGGTTTTCGCCACTCCGAATTCCACGACGCCAAGCTTTGAGTTTGATTTTTGGCTCACACGGGGCTATTCGGCTTGGACGACTCCGCCGTGTGGGTCCGCTTTTAGACTTATGTAGTTCCGACGCGATGGTCCCAGCACCCACATGTAGAATCAATGGATGCTAAGCAAATTATCTCATTCTACCCGTGGGTTGGCAGTGTCGGCGTTTACTTATTGGGGGCCCTGGGCACCTTAGGATAATAGGGCCCCCTATGTGCTTGCCAGAGCACTTTCAATACTTAAAATAGCCTCGATTGGTTATTGATTTTTGTTAAAACGTATGCGGGCTGGAGTGATGTTGGTATAGCAAGTATTTATCGAAGTCAACATCAATATTATGATCATAATAAATATCGGTTATAGTTTGATAATCTGGCAGCAACTACCCCTAGTCGATCTCGGGGCCCTGGGCACGTGCCCAGAGTGCCCAGTCTTAAAGAAGGAAGCAAGAGAGTTGTATCAGGATCATAGAAAATTGCCTTTCATTGTATTTGCAAATCCCGTGTAAATAAAAGTTACACGTTTAAGTTACAAAATTTAAAGAGTGGTAGGCAGTGGTACCCAGTCTGCCGATCCGGGGTAGTACCACCACTTACAGGTATACAGACCGTGAAGTGATTTGGTCACGTTTCGGGATCAGCTTGTAAGTTGCCGGTTCCATCTAGGCCGGCATAGTGGATGTGATTGCTACTCACAGTTATTGAATTGTAGTAGCAGTGACATTCATTCATGGACCACACTTTGGCTTAACATCAAGCGGGGTGCTGTCATATGTCGAGTCACAATAAAAAATTAAAAAAAAATGACTGGTTTAAAGTTGATGATGGTGGTGCATTATCATCGGCAACAACGTGGTCAGGTAGGGTGGTATAATAATCTTGGTTATTATAGTTATTTCCCTTATTTTATTGGCTAGAATTTCCTTTTTTTTTTTAAATATGATTTGACATTTTAAGTTCAGGCCTATTGATATGGAAACACTAATCTTTTTTTGAAATTGTGAGTCGACCTCTGATACCTCGTCTCCCCTGATGGGTAAGCAAGGGCCAGGAGCGCCGACGACTGAAAAAACCATAGGCCGAAATACATTGAGTTTACATCCTCTTAATTTAACTTAACTATGAATAACCACGTCTATTTAGCATATAGTAAAGTCCTTGCGATGCCATTAGTTCCTGATGTGTGCCACGTTCTGCGACTCTGCCCGCGTGAATGACGCAAATGACGTCGGCATCGCGGATGGTGCTTAGCCTGTGCGCTATTGTGACGCACGTGCGACCGGCCTTAGCTTTGTCCAATGCTTCTTGCACCACCTAAAATGCATATAGTACAACAATTATGTTAGTGTGTACCTACAGTTAATAAGACTGCCGGTAGAAGTTATGCGCTCTCTCTCTTCGCCACTCTTTTACCCTTTCTGCTCGCTGATATACACAAAGTATATAGCGTAATAATGTTTTGAAAAATGTAAAATCAACCTAAATTAACGCGATAGTAAGCCGCATAAAATTTGTTTAATTCATCAAGCAATCTAAGAAAATACTATACACAAAGTAGGATCTACAGAGTGAAGTTTTGAAATAGAGGATTTCACGCATTTAATTTATCGTAATTTTTGGTGAATTGAGCCGCAGGCCCGGCGTAAAAATTAAGAGTTAGAGAACAATGACATTAAGAATTTTATTCTGTTCTCTGCCACTTTAATCTGCTAAAGTTCTTTAGATTTTTCTTTTTATTATTATTCCGACGTTTCGAGAGCTTTGCAGCCATCGTGGTCACGGAGAGACTGAGGTGTTGGTCGTCCTATTGGTTGATGCTGTTATTGATTCCAAAACTAACGTCGAAATAATAAAAAATTATAAAATATAAACCAAAAAAAAACGCGACAGTAAGTCACATAAAATTTGTTTGATTCTATTTTAAGCCTAATTTCCATGTACTAAGAATTCTGTGGTAAGAACAGAGCTTATGTATGCAGCTTCAAAAACTTACTTTTTCACTCTCACTGTCTAGTGCACTTGTAGCTTCGTCAAGAAGTAAAATCTTGGGTTTACGCAGCAATGCTCTTGCAATAGCCACGCGTTGTTTCTGACCACCAGATAATTGAGTGCCCTTTGATCCTATATTTGTGTCATAACCCTAAAGAAAACATAAAATATTTTACAAAAACGATAATGGTATTGAATTATTTGATTTGATAGACTTCGTAGTTTTTTTAAATGTGATTTGACATCTGACCTCGATCTGCCTGATGGAAAGCAAGAGGAGGTCCAAGTGTGTTGACAACTAAAAAGAACCAATTCACGGTTGCCGGCCAAAGGTGATTCTTCACGCATCGCTTGAAGGATGCAAGGTTATAGGATGGAGAGTATACATAGGCTGGTAAAGCATTTCACTTGTCGATCGTTCTAAAAGAGAAACGACAAGAGTTCGCGTTATCTCTGCATCACCTAGAATACGCGCTGCAATGAATCTAGGGCATTGAAAAGATACTTGGCATAGCCGTCCCAGAGGTGCGAACAGTACTCCGTCCGTTTGGTCGGCATAGCGACGGACCAGCTGGACAGTAAATTAGATCGGTCACTTCTCAGAAACACTTATTACATATGCTGGAGTAAGCAAAGGGAAGTCCAAAGCTCACAACTGACAAAACGGATACAGTTTACGGTTGCCTTAGTTGCGTCACTAAACCGCCCAAAGGTGATTTTATTTTACCTCTACATATACTACGTTCTATCAGGATCGTGGCAAGTGGCGCTGGGAAAAATTCGTTGATTTTAATTGATTTGAAATTTTTAAAATTTGATTGATTGATTGATATACCTACTAAGCTATGAAGACTTACCATAGGCAATGAAGCAACAAAGTTATGTATGTTAGCTTGCTTAGCAGAATCAATGATTTCATCCATTGACGGATGCCGGCTATTGTCGCCATAGGCGATGTTCTCAGCAATCGTGCGGTCAAATAGGACTGGCTCCTGTTGCACTAAACCAATGCCTTGACGGGCTTCTATCAAGCGAAGTTGCCGTAGTGGATAATTGTCTAATGACTGTAAACAATTATTTGTTATTAACATTCACTGTCCCCCGAAGGAAACCAATACAAATAAACAACAAATGGTAACAATAGGCTCGACACAATAGAATCCACGGTCACAAAACTGGAAGCCTCTTTGTTTCGCGTCACAACGTGAACAAAAGCTGTTTACCAGTTAGATCTAAATAAAATATTGTGTAAGTTGCAACATCACTATATAAGTGACCGCGGTCAGAGCGGAACAGTTTGGGAATTATTATTTACTTATTTAAACTGCGCAACCCAAAGGTTAAGTGTCAGTTCCAATTAGGCCGGCATAGTAAATACGCTGCTACTTGCACTTACTTGATGCACTTAAGCTTAACATCAGGCGGTGCGATGTCACATGTCCAGTCGTAATAAAGAAATCAACTTACCACAACACCTTCGTCAGCGTCATAGTATCTTTCGAGTAGTTGTATAACAGTACTCTTTCCACATCCACTGGCGCCAACAAGTGCCAGTGTCTTCCTCTGATGGACATCTAAATCGAGGCCTCTTAACACTGGTATTGTTGGCCTTGTTGGATATCTGAAGAATACATTCTCCACACCAGCTTCACCAGATGCGCTCTGTAAATAAAATGATTATTAGGACGCGGCATTTGACCTCGACTTACCTGATGGTAAGCAGGATCGAGTCCATGCTGAGGACTAAAAAGTTGTAAAAGTTGATAGGCAGTACCAATTTTATTTACCACCAGTATTTAATTTACCAGTTTGCTGATCCGGAGTAGTTCTACCACATACAAGTGGATAGACTGTGAGTTTGAGGCAGGGAGTAGTTGCATTTAATGATTATAGCTTAAAAGTTACCGGTACCAACTAGGCCGGAATAGTGGATAGACTAATACAGCAGTTATTTAACTTAAGTAGCAGTCGCCGCCGTTCCTGGACCATGCTCCAGCTTAACATCAGGCGGGATCAACCGATGCGGCTGTCTCAGTCGTTGTCACTATGCTGACTGAAAACTCTATTAATAATAAATTTAATGACAATGTGATGAATTTAATTTTGGAATCCATAGTGTTAGAACAGCTGTCGATATCTTCTTATTTTTATTGTGACTTGACATCTGACCTCAACCTGCCTGTTGGTAAGCATGATAGAGGTCCAAGAGTGCCGACGACTAAAAAGCCGCCTAAGCTGCTTCTTCACTCATCGCTTGAAGGATCCAAAGCTATAGGATGGGGAGAACACATGGGCAGGCAAAGCATTCTACTTGTCGATCATATCTGCTCCGAACCAGTTTGACTGCCGATCTAATTGAAAATCTAAAAGTACTGCGTACTTTTCGGCCCCTTTCTGTTACGTGCTTAGTGCCCTGCCCATTGCCACCTTAGTTTGCTTATCCATGTTCTCGCAAATCAAGAGAACCAGTTTGCCAGTATATATGTATCTTTGTATAATAATAACTTTAGTCATCCTGTTTCTATGATACAAGTTAATTGATATAATGATAAATACTAATTGAATTTTAAGTAGCTTTGGCGTTAATAGTCTGGAAATTAGTATAATAGTAAATCTATGGATATATCCTCTTTTTGATTTTTGGCGCCGCTTGTACCCCTGGCGCCCAGAGCAACCGCTCCTCTTCCTTTACCCATAGCCCGGAGCCGGCTATGTTACTTTAGTTCTTTTACGAATCTCTTCGTTTTTTATTCAATCACATAGAAACACACCCAACATACCCCTCTCCATAGCTTGATGGTGATAGTAACAATTTCTGGTAGTAACTTACAAAGTTCTCCACAGCAGGTTTATCAGGATCAGCTATCTTAGTTTGCCTCTTGAGTAACACAATGATTCTGCCAGCAGCCAATATACCCTTCTGGAAGTTGGGAGCGAAGGCAAACGCGTTTGTTGCTGAACTGGCACCCATTAGGAGAACTTGCACTGATCTAAAATAAATTAGATGTGTAGTTATTTCAACGATATTTAAAAATTGCAGTTTCGGACATTCGGGATTTGAGTTTTATTGACCCATTTTTTAAACTTTGTCGCAATAACCGTGGTCAAGCTAACACAGGAAAAAGTTGTCTACAATGGTGTTTTGACGAGACGCGGGGCGTAGTTGAACACCAGTCCGTTACGCGGAAGTCCTGGGTTTGATTCTTAGACTGAGCACATATTTGTTTTCAGTATGACGGGTGTGAAAAGACGAGGTGGGAACAAGGTTAAAGAGCTCCTCGAAACATTCTCCGTGGTATAGGCGATAGAGGACGTACAGAGCCGCCTTGACTCTGCGTAGTTACAGGGGCTCCGGAGTTTGTGTGACCTCTGCATAATTCGGACAGCTCAGCGCCGCAGTGAAACCAGGGCATTGAGAAGATACTTTTCAAAGCCGTCCCAGAGCGAATTTGAGCCTTGAGTAATATTAGGCGATGCATAAGATACAGACTCTAAATAAAACATTTACAACTTACTTCAAAACAGATTCATAAGAGACTCCATCCACTATCAGCGTCCCGCTGTAGTACATAGCACCAGCATATACGAAGTTGAACAGACCCCTGGAAAGACCTGTGATGACACCTCTCCAATGAGTAGCACGAGTGGCTAGAGCTACGGCTGGTTCCAATTCTGCTGCGTATTCTTCTAAAATCTTTGGCTCCCGTCCCAACGAAGCCACTGTTCTTATATTTGATACGGCTTCTATTGCAATCTTGATATTAGACAAAAAAAATGTTAGGAGGGTTTTCTGACCAAATAGCTTGTATGAAGAGAAATGTGGATGTGAGGGAAGCGAGAGAGTTGTGTCAGGGTCGTGACAGATGGCGCTTCATTGTCTCTGTCTACCTAACCTTGTGCGAATAAATGGTGGCAACTAGTGAATTTCTTTGGCGCACAGTGACAGCGACTAAGGCCGCCGTGGACAGAAACGCCGGACGTCCGACCTCGAACTTCCTGATGGTAAGCAAGGGGAGGTCCAAGAGCGCTGACTAGTGAAAAAACCGTGTCATCTTTCGTCATACAGTTGCTTTTTCACGTTTCGCGTGAAGGGCCCAAGATCATAGGATAGGGAGAACTCATGGGCGGGTAGAGGATAGTGGAATCACTTGTCGATTCCACAAAGAAACGAAGTGTTGAATTTTATTTCGACTGCAGATTCGGTACTAAAAGGATCTTTCAAAAGGATATCAATACAGTCAAGATGCTGGTCAACAATTTTACCTTAGAACTGTTCTCCATTGTCTTGGCTGTACCAAATGATTCATCACTGATCATCCTACCCTGTTGGAACATGATCACCGCTATGAGTGGCACGAAGGTGAGTGAAACCAGTCCCACACGCCACTCGAATATCATAGCCAGAATCAATGCGAAACCAAATGTGCCCGCCGCTTGCAGGATTGTTCCTATTCTTTGACCGGTTGCCTGAAATGAGATGAAGTTCTTAAGCTGGTGAAGCCGCCTGATGTTAAACTCGACTGCCATCAACTAATGTCTGGAAGCAGAAGTCGCATCCACTATCAATGCATCCACTATACCGACTTAGTTGAAATCAGGCAACATTCAAGCTGATCTCGAAACGCATCTGATTCACTTGATGGTCTGTACACTGGAATGTGGTGGTATTGTAACCCTCAGAGGCCTAGGAACTGGTATAAAGAGTTTATTCATAGATAAGGGCCGGCTAGCAGGAGGGTCGGATGTTCTAAATTAATGTGCATATCTCTTTTTATAAGTATCATTATGTAGAGACTTTTGTGAATAATGAATGTGAGTCGGGTTTCAGTGATAGTTTAGCATAGTCCAAAGACATGATAAGCAAAAGGAGGCAGATTATCCTGCCTGTGGGGAAAGGTTGATTTCGTATTTATCCAACAGAAAAGTTGGATAAATACGAAACACCACGTGACCACTAAACCCGGAGCAAGTATCTGGCTCGATTGTTTCATTGTAGCTCGACAGCAAACCGCCTGATGTTAACCTCGAGTTAAATCCATGAATGAAGGCATCTGCAAGCAGCAGTCGCACCAAATGCATCCCAATTGGTTGAAATTCGGCAACTTTCAAGCTGATCCCAAAGCTCTAATGAGTCATTTCACGGTCTGTACACTAGAATGTGGTTGTACTTCTAACTCCTGATCGAAAGACTGGGCCTACCGCTCTTAACTATCTATACGCAAAGTGAAGAATTTTTTAAAGAAGTTTTTGCATTTCTTTAAAGAAATAAAATCAAATTAAATTAATACTCACGCCTTGGACTTGCGCCGCTTCACCTGATAGCTTAGCGCAGAGAGCACCAGTTGAGTTATCTTTGTTATCAAAGAAAGCCACTTCTTGCCTTAAAATTTGTGCAAACATTTGTTGTCTTAACCGTTCTGTTAGATGTTCACCAGCTATCTCGTAGAAGTAAACCTAAGAGGTGCATAAAAATATTAATTTGGCGAATCAATTTCTATTAAATACAATTATGTTGTATTTATTAGTGAACATCAGATTATACATATAGAATTTGCGCTTCGCTTGAGATCCAAGGTTATAGGATGGGGAGAGCCTTATCACTAAAATGGCGATCTCTTCTAAGCATCCAAACTTAATTCAAAGATAAAATCAATAATAGAAAACTGTATGTGATGCACTAAAAAAGTAAAAACTACTATAATAAATTAGATTGGGATGAAAGGGATAGAATGTTTTACGAGAAAAATTGAGATTTTCTAAAAGGTTCGGCGCGTCGTTTTTTTTTGTATTATCTGCCTTATCGACTGAGGCAACCGTAAACTGAATCGGTTTATTCGTTCGTCGGCGCTCTTGGATTTACCTTTAGTTACCACCAGGCAGTTCGAGGTCAGGTGTCTAGTTTAATTTAAAAAAAAAGTCGAAGTTAAGTGAAATTGCTTGTTTGGGAAGTGACAAGAGCTCGTCCCGTTCTCAGTCGAGAACATAACAAGAAGTTATGTTTACATACTCCACAAATTAAATAAACGAAATATATAATACTAACTTGTAGGAAACTCATTAATCCAGAAAATACACCTATTCCAACAAATATCAAAGCGTATTGCCTGACAAGTTCTGTAACTTCATTTATGTCCTCAGGATTTTCAATTCGCGACATTGTCTGAAAGAAACACGATGAACAAAATTTAAACATGTAATAAATAAATATGCGGTATATAACCAATTCCCATAACCAGGGGGCCGACCGCGCAACTCCAATGGGAATGACAATGAAATTAGTCAAAAATTTACGCGATCGCTGTTAGTGTTAAATACATATTTTCTTCATTCGGACAATGGGTTTCAATGAGCTTGGACTGTTAACATCGATCGATTTATTTTAATGTTAAAGCTCAATAATCCAGTTTAGCTGTCAAAACGAAGCTTATTCTCATCGTCATTAAGTTGAACGCAGTCAGCCCGTAAAGATTGTATGAAGAGAATTGTGGATGTAAAAGAAACGAGAGAGAGTTGAATCCGGTTTATAAAAAGTGGCGATTCGCATGTCCTTGCACAAAATAAGGTGTTACAATTGATGATGATCATGATGTTCTGATAATTAAAGATAAAATAGTGGTGCGAAGTCAGACTACCTCCTCGAGTGTCTGTCTGCTTGCTATATCGCTTTGGTGATACGGAAAACAGATGGGCCGGTGCATCCTTTGGCATCAGGTAATAACTTCCCTAAAAGTTGTTCTTGTTGGCTGATGGCTAAAAATCTGATTTGTGGCGCTGATCCTTTTGCTTTTAGAGGGCACTGTGGAGTAGCGGGTGATAAAAGTCATACAAAACTGCCGTGCCGACGACTGTAAAAACTGAGTTTTCACGGTTGGCCCCAGTCACGGTCACTATGTCGGCTAAAGGTGCTTCTTCACGCATCGCTTTCCCCGATCTGTCGAAATATGAGGTAGGAGAGCTCAAGGGTAAAGAGCTCCTCGGAACATTCTTCGTGGTATAATAGGCGATAAAGTAAGAAGAAGGGGTAAAATAACTATTATAGTTTTATACTTACGCCAATGAATGCGGCAAAAAGCAATGCTAATAGTGGCATAGATAGACCATTTAGTAATGCGCATGTACTTGCTAATGTTATTGACCTCCATTCTGGTTTATTTAGACGGACCACACGCCAGAATGTCACATCTTCTGAATCTGGTTCTTTGATTTCCTCATAAGATTTCTTAAACACAACAAAGTCTATGTATTAATTCTAACGTGCAGATTGTGATTTAGTTAAATCAGTCGCGTTTCAGGATCAGCTTGAAAGTTGCCGGTTCCAACTAGGTCGGCATAGTGGATGCGACTGCTACTTTGCAGTTTTACTATATTAGTAGTGGCTTCTATTCATAGGTCGGAATCTAGCTTAACATCATAATAAAAAATGCTTGAATAAGTATATCAAGTATATATGGTTAGAAAATAACTAAACCGAATTATGAAATCTATTAGAGTCAACTAACATGGCGGTGCATAGCCCACTGACTACTTTTATATACTATGGTAACACTTGCATTTTCGAAGTAACTACCACAGAGTCATGAGCACGGTCAGTTTAACCTGTCTCCCGTACATAAGACCTGACACATAAATTTATGTTCAGGTTTAATTTATGAGCCTATACAATACATACATTTAGTTGGAGAACGAGCTAAATGAATTCGGGGGCTGAGGTGCGGTGGGGCGTAAGACGACCGTAAAGACGCTCATAGCTCGGCGATGTCATTTAATATCGATAAAAACGTGTCCATATTTTCTTTGTTTGATTATTGAAAATTTTGTGAGTTAATGGAATAAAAGAGAGTCGTCATCCGTATTCAGGCTAGAACCATTATTAGAAACGTGATTAAAATGTGTAAAAAGGAAAAAAAACAGCAGTCACTATTCTCAAAATTAAATTAATATATAATTCATTAAAAATTGTTGCTGTCTAATGTTTATACTTCAATTTAATATACATTTATAATTTTTAATAACTAAATCTATTTGCAATTTAAGTAAAGTGTGTGTTTATTGTTATCGACATTTTGCATGTTACTTCACTATTTATAATAGACACGTGACCATGACGTCACAACTGCATTCCTCGCACGTTCCTTTAACTCGTTCCCCTACTATACATATACGTAACAATTACTACCGTACTCACAATCAGATCGTATATTTTTTTCCAATCCGCTATCAAGCCGAGGAAACTTTTATAAGTATATGTACTTTGATATATTTAAAAGGATGAGTGAAAGTAGATTGGCGAAAATAATTTATAAATCTGATGTGGATGTATGCGTTAAACAAGGCAGATCCAGGAGGGAGTTCTCAAAGCAAATCGGACACATCCTCAAGAAAGTTGAGTTGCCTAGTGCCCATAACCAAAAAGCTTGTATGAAGAGAATTGTGGATGTGAGGGAAGCGAGGGTGTTGTGTCAGGATCGTTAGCAAGTGGCGCTTCATTGTATCGGCCTATCCTTGTGGGAATAAGGCGTGACAATTTGATTGATTGATTAAAGTTACTATATTTTATTTATCTTACCGCATTATCTAATTCTTCTTCTTCTTCTTCTTTGCTAACATGGCTATCTTCTCGTTTTAATTTCTTATCAACATCTCCTTAAAATATTATTTAAATAAATATTTATTTTGTCTCAAAAATAATCAGATAATATAAATAGAATTTCTCGAAACGCGATTAAGTCACTTTTCGGTCTGTGTATTGTACTACCCCGGATCGGTAGACAGGACACCACTGCCTACCACTCGTTGATAACCTGACCCAATATTTAATATAATTATTAAATATTACAAAAATGCAATGAAATAAATGTTTGCTCCGACCGGGAATTGAACTCGGGAGCGCAACAAACCAACCGGCTTATCGTTAATAACAAAAATGAAGCCCAATTCATACCTTGATCAATTTCTGGCAATGTTTGCATCATGACCATGTCATAGTAATGCCCCTTTTGTTTCATCAATTCCTCATGGTTGCCTGTTTCTGTCACCACGCCACTCTTGAACACATATATCAAATCTACGTCTCTAATCGTAGATAGACGATGCGCAATTATAATCGTAGTACGACCTTGTGCTGCCTGCGGAAATAATTAAAAATATATTTTGGTGACACGCGTGGCGTTGTGGTTGCACACCAGTCCGTTACGAAGTCCTTGGTTCGATTAGCCGGTCGGAGCAATTACTTGTTCCATAGCTTTTATTTGTAATATTTAATAAAAGTGGTAGGCAGTGGTGCCCAGTCTTTCGATCCGGGGTTACAGTTACAAGTTACAGACCGTGAAGTGACTTAGACGCGTTTACGGATCAGCTTGTAAATTGGCGGTTCCAACTAGGCCGGCATAGTGGATGCGATTGCTACTTACAGTTATATAACTTGCTGCTGTATTGCTGTCATATTATGTCGAGACATATGACGCTATATGACATGTTTATGCTTCGCTTAAAAGTTCCAAGGTTGATGGACCAACCACATGGGCTGGTTAAAAGATTCTCAGGAAATTATCCGTGGTGTATAAAGGACGCATAATCCGGCCATGTCTGCGAGATTTGCAGGGGCTCGTGAAACCTATTTACTTATCGTATCTTAACATTTTCAGTGTCAATGGTTTGATTCTTAATGCGACCTTAACACTAACTTTATCTTAAAAGATGGCATTCAAAATTATTACGATTATGAGTATAGTTTTATCTTTTTTCTTTTATAAGTTTTTCCTTTTTATTTTTATTGTGACACGACATAAGACCTTGACCCGCCTGATGATAAGAAAGAGGAGGTCCACAAGTGACGATAACTTAAAAAACCGAGTCACGGCTGCTTCAGTCGCCGTCACTATGCCGGCCAAAGGTGCTTCTTCACGCATCGCTTGAAGGATCCAAGGTTACAGGATGGAGAGAACACATGGGCTGGCAAAGCATTCCACTTGTCGATTGTTCTACAAATAAAAGACTAACCGAATTTTTTAGTTCGGCTGCCGATTCGATTTTAAGGATCAATATTATTTTAAAAGTACTATTTTCGTAATAGTTTTAATAATTACTTTGAAGTATATTTATACTACAGGGGTAAACATAAGTTGTAAACCACTCAAGGTGGATCAAGAAGCGCATTGTTATCCACAAAATTTCACTTTGATAACAGCTCGAACTTTTATTATAATATTAGCTTGTTATCCAACTAATTATTTGATCCTTCGTCGTTAACGGGAAAAAAACATTTTTCAAATCGGCGGACAGAACTCGCTGAACGAATTGGCATAAATATTTCATCTCATTTGTAAATAAATACCTTGTCTAGAGCACGCTGAACTTTAACTTCTGATGCAGTGTCGAGTGCGCTCGTTGCTTCGTCCAATAATAATATAGCTGGATCTCTTATTAATGCTCTCGCAATGGCCACTCTCTGTTTCTGACCACCAGATATTGTGGTACCACGTTCTCCCACAATTGTATCGTAACCCTGATACAAAAGAATTTTTTACTATAATATGTTAATTAAAGCTCAAACGGCAGACCGTGAAGTCGCGTTTCGGGATCAACTTGAAAGATGATGGTCCTATGACCTTGGATCCTTTAAGCGATGCGTGAAGAAGCACCTTTGGCTGGCACAGTTACGGCGACTGAAGCAGCCGTGAATAAACTCGGTTTTTTCAGTTGTCGTCACTTTTGGACCTCCTCTTGCTTATCATCAGGCGGGTCAAGGTCTTATGTCGTGTCACAATAAAAAAAATTAAAAAAACTAGGCCGGCATAGTTGATACTTGCAGTTATTTTAACTTCAATAGCAGCCGCCTTCATTCATGGGCCACACTTTAGCTTAACATCAGGCGGAGTGCCATCATCTATCGAGTGACATATTAAAGTTATCTATAATGATCTGAGAATTAGGTAATTTATTTGCGATAACAAATGTCTCGCCACGTAATATAATTATTAATACAATTTGTGAATCATTATTAATCTATTTGATAAAACCACACTCCTCTATTATATCTTTTATATACAAAAAGATAATTGTACATTTTAGAAATGCAAAAAATATAAAAAAACATGTACGAAAAAACACATGTAAAAATGCAGTCCGTGAATAGAGGCGACTAGCAGCTACACGATCAATAACAGTCGATAACAGTATTGTCAATAATTATGTCAATATTCCACATACTTTTAACTGATGATGTCTTGACATTACAAAATCTGGATTAGGTACATAGATATTGCTTTTAACAACGATTGTTAATATTCTTTTGTAGCTATGACCTAACGTTTAAGAGTTGATTTTTATATTATATCAATTTATTATATAAATATCTTTCTCTCTCTCTTTCTCAGCCATTAGTCATCCACATAGACCTCTCTTAGCGATTTTTTATTTTTTTATTGTGACACGACATACCTGATGACAGACCCCGACCCGCCTGATGATAAGCAAGAGGAGGTCCACAAGTGACGTCAACTTAAAAAACCGAGTCACGGCTGCTTCAGTCGCCGTCACTATGCCGGCCAAAGGTGCTTCTTCACGAATCGCTTGAAGGATCCAAGGTCATATAGGATGGAGAGAACACATGGGCTGGCAAAGCAAAGTGATTGGCCTGCAGCTGTACGAGTACAAGCTCAAAAATCTTTGGTAAGTGTTATTTTCTTTTTTTTTTAAATATTATCTTAAATCAAAGTTATATAACATACCTTAGGCAATTTCATAATAAAATTGTGCGCATTGGCAACTTTGGCAACTTGTTCAATTTCCGCATCGGTTGCATCTTGACGGCCATATCTGATATTTTCCCTTACAGTGTTGTTGAAAAGTACGGGCTCCTGACCCACTAAGCCAATTTGTTCACGGAGCCAACGAACAGACAGATCTCTGACGTCATTACCGTCCATTAATACCTATGAAATAAACTTTTGATAAAATAACAATAGATAATGACCCGGCAGACAAAAAGAGCGTTGGCATTCCAGCTGCGCAGTAACTTGTTTTGTTATCTACTTACTTTTCGTCCTAGGAATGTGTCTATTTAAGATATTGTTAATTATGTGCGGACTTGCTCTCACCGCAGTCGGCCAGCGCTCTTATAATCTGTCGATGCTTATACAGCGCAGCTCAAAAGACAGCGCTATATTTGTAATAGAGTGGTACGTATACAGTTAATGGTCATTCTGAGATAGTACCACTACTTTCAGGTTGTACACTTGGACCGTGAATTGTAAGTGTGCTTGTCTAACTATAAAAGACGCGCCCCTCCACTTTATTAGTTTATTTAAATGTGTGAATACAAATATTACTAACTATACTTTATCATCGTGCTTCTCCTTTTGTGTCTAACCAGCAACTGAATAACCAATTACAATTGCATTTTCGGTGTGTTTTATCCTTATTTTATATTTGATCGTGTGCGTAAATGCAGTGGAGGGGCGCTTCATTTCGACTTAGACAGACTATAACACAGTCGCGTTACGAGATCAGCTTGATAGTTGCCGATTCCAACTAGGCCGGCATATTGGATGCGACTTTTACTTAGAGTTATTACCTTTAGTAGAGATCCCCTCCATTCGTCATAATTTATAACAATAAATATTTAACATATAAGATTTAAAATTACAGAAATAATACACAAAATTATACATTTAATGTTGGAACGATAAGACAATTAGAATTTATTGCATTTGCGTTTCGTTATCAATTTAATCATTAATTGTAATGATAGGTTGTCGCAGTCATGTTGACTTGCAAAAACATAACGCAAAGTTTATTGATGCGTGATTATCATTTGGTATTTAACTGAACACAAGATTAAATACGTTTAACATAATAAGTCGATCGTGGTCTCGCGCAGTGAAATTTACTACTGTAATACCTGATGATGACCATGAGGATGCAGGGGATACTTAATAGATGTAACTATGGCGATTTAACTGAAATTGTTTCTTACTATTAGCTTATACCTGGGCTCATATGACATTAACGCTGTAGAAATGCGGTCAACAAGGAGTGTATGTGGAGTAACGATAGCGGATAGAATAGCACACTGCGTGATAGATGTGGTTTGAAAGAAGATGTAGTGATAAGGATTGACAAAGGGATGCTGCGATGGTTTGGGCACATAGAAAGGATGAGTGAAAAGAGATTGACGAAAGCAATTTATAAATGCGTCAAACAGGGCAGACCCAGGAGGGTGTTTTCCGATCAAATCGAAGACATCCAAGAAAGCTGGGTTGCCTAGTGCCCATAACTGTAGAGTTTGTATGAGGAGAATTGTGAATGTGAAGGAAGCGAGGGAGTTGTGTCAGGATCGTGGCAAGTGGCGCTCCATTGTCTCTGCCTATCCCCGTGGGAAAGAGGCGTGACAATTTGATTGATATAACATCTAGAGTACCTCATGATGGACCACGAGTATGCAAGCGGTCATGTAATGTACTCAGGAGTCACAGTTTGTGAACAGCTAGTGTTATATATAAATAATAAACAAATCTAACCTTTCCATCGACAATATCATAATTCCTGGATATAAGTTGTACTATAGTTGATTTGCCACAACCAGAGTGACCAACGAGTGCAACGGTTTGCCCTTTCTTCACAGAGATGTTAACTCCTTTTAATACCTAAGAATAGTTATGCAAATTACATATAATATACATCTCTCAAAAAGACATTATTCATTTTAGGCTTTCTATGCACTAATGCACTATGATGGAAAAATGGTAGTTTCGATACTTGTAATAATAAAACTAATAATAATTTTATTAAAAAATAATCAAACTATAATTATGACAGTTCAAAGCCATGATCCGTGATTGGCAGACGATACAAAATTCATATCATTTTTTCCAATTAACTCAATTGCACGGCAATTAAAAGCAAATTTGTTATTAGTTTTATCAACACAACTATCGAAATTACCATTTATATATTTTTTCATCATTGAACATTACAAAAGTAGTACATAAAGGCCCAAAATGAATGATGTCCTTTGCAATTTGGATCGAAAATGAGTTCAAATCTTAGATAAAAACAAAAGGAGAAGATACGGCTTATGATTTTATTGTTCATTATAAAATGTGGAACCGATACCTCCACTACACGCAATCACACCCACAGTTTCATCTCCGATTTTCGTTAACACGAAATTCAACGAAATAGATTGAAAATTTTATCACAATGGGACGCGAGCAAATGCATGACAGTAGGTGTGCTCTAACGGCAGTACCCGTGCTTTGGATTCAAGTACGTTAGTTAGACGTAGTTTGCCAGTTCCATGCGTATTGTCTTTGTATCATATCTTCTCTTTTTGGTAAATCAATGGTTCAAATATGATTTATTGTTTATTATGAGGTAGGCAGTGTTGTCCAGGCTGCCGAACCGGGGTAGTACCATCATTTACAAATATACAGACCGTGAAGTGTCTTAGTCGCGTTTCAGGATCAACTTGTAAGTTGCCGGTTCCAACTAGACCGGCATAGTTGTAACTGCTACTTACAGTTATTTTAACTGTAAGTAGAAGTAACCTCTAATCATAAACCGTACTCCAGTTTAGTTGGATTACTGACATACCTCGAGCCATAATAAAGTCTATAATATCTATAAGTCTAGTTATAGATATTATAGACTTTATTATAGGTTATTTAATTAGCACGGAAATAGTACAAATAAATTGGTACACTAAAATATTTATTAATATTTGGAAATACATATATTAACGTCATTAATCTTCAAATACTAGATTTAATAGCTGTTATTAACTGCGACATAACAGGAAAAGATTAACCCAGTAATCTGTTTTAGAAAATTAGGTATGAATATTGCGTAAATCATCCTTAAATTGTTTTAGAGAAAAAATAGAGTTTTTAGACACAGATTCAGGATTAATACGGTCCATTATTAAAAAGTCCACAGTGTGCATAATTATAGAGCTTGTATAAATATAATTAAGAAGAAATCAAGAGCATTGTGTCAGGATCGTGTAAAGTAGCGCTCTATCTCCTCTGCGGATTAAAATAATATGAATATGTAGTGACAAAGAATACTAAGATGGTTTGGGCACATAGAAAGGATGAGTATAGAAGATTGACGAAAGGCAGTGGCGTAGCGTGGAAGTCAGCCGCCCGGGGCAGAAATAAAATTTGCCGCCCCCTTATTTAGGAGTTTCAATCATAGGTACAACAAAAATATGAATTTCAGGTTCAAATTTTAACGAATTATTTCAATTTTTATAAAATTTGCCGCCCCCTAAATGTGCCGCCCGGGACACCCCCTCCGCCCCCGCCACGCTACGCCACTGCGAAAGGAATTTATAATTTAGATGTGGATGGATGCATTAATCGACCAGATCAGAGACATCCTCAAAAAAGCTGGGTTGCTTAGTGCCCATAATCGCAAAGCTTATATGAAGAAAATTGTGGATGTTAAGAAAGCGAGAGAGATGTGTCAAGATCGTGGCAAATGGCGCACTATTGTCTCTGCCTATCCTTGATATATTAAAATATCCTTACAGGGTTTACCATTAACATGGTTTTATTTACAGTTTCGTATTATAACTTTATTAATTTGTGTCTAAAACGATCAAATACTTACTGGTACATCAGGTCTCGATGGATAGTGAAAATAAACATCTTTCAACTCAATATTTCCCTCTACGCTCTTTGGTGTCACGCCACGACTCAAAAGTGGATTTATCGTTGGTATATTATCAATAAGATAAAAGATCTTCGCTCCAGCACCAGTCGCTGTACCAAACACTTCCATGATGGTTGTTGATATGCCAAAGTTAGCTGATCCCATCAGCACGCTGAAGAATACCTATTTAAATCACATAAGAAACATCAATGCATTGTTATACTTTGTAGACAATATAAGCACGATAGTGACTTTATTATCTATAGCTACTAAAGTGTTTGTATCATAAAAACAGGACAACCAAAGTACATATATCAAAGATACATTGGTACTGGTGCGTGGGCTCGAACTCGTGCTCTCGGTTTGTGTAACCATTGCACTACCACAACACCACGGTCGTCGAAATTCCTAGAGCGCTGACGACTGAAACTATCAACTTAGTTTACCTCAGTCGCCATCTCTATGCGTTCTTTAAGTTAGGTTACGAAGTGGCGCTCCTATGCAGAGGCAGAGGCCTAACCGTCTGAAAGAAAGGCGTGACAATTTTATTGATTGATTGAATCTCTACAAGTATATGGGGGGCAAGCAATGCATACCAACTTACAGCAATAACAGTTTCCGGGCTATAGTTGAAATTCTCACTGATCAGAAATTGGAAACCAAACCAGAACGCCATGCCATAAGTGCAGAATATACAGAACATCAGAAAGCCCATTGCTAATCCATTGAAGAAACCTACAAAATTATTTAGAATAATTTAGAATAGGAGCTCTTTTTTACCCTTGTTTAGATCTCGTCTTTTCACACTCGTGATTCTACACAGGTTGGGGAAAGCATCTCCATTTTGTTGCACTAATAGATTCAGTGCGTCGTTTCTTCGTATAAGTCCATCCTTAATTCTTAATTATCATTCTTAATTATTAATTCTTAATTATCATCTTAAATTCTTAAAGCGAAGCGTAAAAGCAGCTTTAGGCGGTATAGTAACGGCGCCTGAAGCAACCGTAAAAGAATACGTTTTTATCAGTCGACGGCGCTCTTAAACCTTTGCTTACCATCAGGCAAGTCAAGATAAGATGTCGCGTCTCAATAACCAAACAATATTTATATTTTGCAAATATTTTTCATAAATTCACCAAAGATTTGCAAACTATTAAGTCTCAATATATCTAACTTAAGTCTAAAGATAAATAACATATGTTATTTCATGAATCAATCAAATAATCTTTTTATTTGTAATTCGTCATAATATGAAGTCAAGTTAAAAGTGTACTCCGGATCCGGAAACTAAACAAATAACGTCCACCGCAGTACCTTTTAAATGTACAGACCGTAAAGTAACTCAGCCGCGTTGCAGAATCAGGTTCAAAGTTGGCAGTTCATATTAGGCCTCTATTCATGGACCGACTTCAGCTTAACATCAGGCGGAGTGCTGTCATTGATGGTACTGCATTGGTCGTTATTTGCTCAGTTTGCCAATCCAGGGTATAAATTGGAAGTTGCCGGCATGGTCAAATACTGCCGACAACAATGGTAGTTATTAAAAACTATAGCAGCAGTAAGAATAAACAGTTTCGATTTATAGTTATTATGTAATATATTCTTAAACGAACCGAGGAACTTGTCTCAGTATCGTGGCAAGTGGCCTATATAAATGTGCAAAATAATGTGGAAAAAAGGCGTAACAATTTGATTCATATCTATATTGTTTCTTGTTTAGGTCAATATTATCTAAACTCACCTTTCTTGATATTAATCTCTTTTACGTCCTCTAAATGTATTTTATAACGATCTTCTTCTTTCTTTTGCCCACTGAAAGCGTAAACAGTTCTCACAGCCGCTATCACTTCCTCAGCAACAGAAGCTGCTTTACCACTGACTACTGACTCCTTTTTACTCAATCTTGAAGATATCTGTGTATTTGAATACATATTTTTAAAGACGTGCAATCTGTTCTTGATTTGCCTGCTGATAAGCAAGAGGAGGCCCAAGGGTGCCACCGACAGAAAAAAGGGCCCCACCACTAAGCTGGTCAAAAAGGCTGTTATTATTGAATTGTTCTAATAACAGCGTCTTTAGCTTAACTATTATTTAATTATATTAGCATTATTATTTTTAATGTCCCAAAAGTCAAGGATGGCTATTCATATTGCGGTACTTGTAAGGAAGTGAATAGTTGTACCGGTACTTGTATTAGTATGGAAATGAATGTACGGTGGGGCAGAAGAAGCATGAGAGTAGCATTAACGCTGTAATAATGCGGTCGTTAAGGAGTATATGTGGAGTGACGATAGCGGATAGAATAAGGAATAGCACAGTGTGCGATAGATGTGGTTTAAAAGAAGATGTAGTGATAAGGATCGACAATGCTTCGATGGTTTGGGCACATGGAAATGATGAGTAAAAGTAGATTGACGAAAAGAATTTATAAATCTAATGTGAATGAATGCATTAAACAAGGCAGGCCCAGGAGGGTGTTTTCCAACCAAAATTGAGACGTCCCAAAGAAAGCTAGTGTGCCTAGTGCCCATAACTTTAGAGCTTGTATAGAGAGAATTGTGGATATGAAGGAAGCGAGGGAGTTGTGTCAGGATCGGACCAGTGGCGCTCCACTGTCTCTGCCTATCCTTGTGAGAAAAAGGCGTGACAATTTATTTATAAATATTATAATTATTATTATTTAACTATTATTTATTTAACATTTTAAGTTAACAAAATGGATTAATCAATGTAGGAACCATCTTAATGATGATTCTGATGAATTCCAGCTTTTTTAATTAGGTAATGAGAAAGTAAACCAAACAAAATAAAATGCTTTGAAAGTAATTATTTATTTAGGTAATGGCCAATGGCTAACCGTGATAGACATCCCATCCCTGTTTATCGACCCTGAACACGCCTAAGTTAAACAACACGCAATGTAAACGGAATGAAACAAGCATCATTTTATACGTAAATTCTTGCTAACAAATTCTGTCATCAAGTCTTTAGGCCTGACATAGACATTGATTTATTTATATGTGGATAACAAGTTATACTGGGGTCTACTATATTATTAAAAAAAGAAGTCGATCCGACAAATATCACCATCATCATCAGCCAGAAGAAATCCACTGCTGAACATAGGCCTCCGCCTCGGAACGCCATTCCGAACGACAAGATGCCAGTTGCATCCGGTTATTCGTGACTTTTACTACGTCGTTAGTCCACCTAGTGGGAGGCCTACCTACCGACAAATGTATAAAAATAAAACTTACGAATCCAGCTGTTCCAACGAGAACCATAGTAATGGGAAACGATGCAAGACATATCAACGCTAATTCCCATCCACGGATGAGTGCCATTATGATTGCGCTGAGGAAACTTGCTTGGTAGTAAATGAATGTTGTTAATTTCTCACCCATGCCGTCTTCTACTTTTATTACATCGCTAAAATGTTTAATTTAGAATTGAATAAAATTTAATGCAAAAAGCGCTCATAAGGTTAAAATTAGCAAATCACCTTCTTCTTATTGGGATGCGATATCTGACTTAGACTTTCCAGATGGTAGATTGCCTCAGCCGCCGGCTAAAATTGCCCATATCCCACAATTACATTAGGATTAGAAAACTTACCCAGCCATTTTTGAAGCAAAATCACCAGTTTGATGAAGATCAAAATATTCGAAATCTTGATTCATGGCTGCCTTTAAATATTCTTGTCTTATTCTGTATACCTGCAATATGAGAACTCATTACTATGCCTAAATAAGACTAACTTAATTGTGAACGACATGTGAACGAAAACAAACCCATTCCACACCGCATTACTACCGCTGGAACCTCCTCAGTTTTTTGACTCGACATATATGACGGCACCCTGCTTAATATTAAGTAGGAGTGAGATCCTTTAATAGAACTGACTGCTACTACAGTTAAAAAACGGTGAGAAGCAGTCACATCCACTATGCCAGCCTAGTTGGAACTGGCAACTTACAAGCTGATCCCGAAACGTGACTAAGTCACTTCACGGTCTGTATACTTGTAAGTGGCATACAGACCTACTACTACTCTTTAACAACCACACCAGAAGCAAATATTAAATTTTTAAACAAATAATTGTAATATTTAATTAAATTATTAAACATTACAAATAAAAGCTATGAAACAAATATTTGCTCCGACCGGGAATCGAACCTGAGACTTTCCGATCTTACCTGATTAAAAGCAGCAATATTCATAAGCACTGTAGCCAAATAACCACCCACAACTAATACAATTCCAAGTATAGTGTTGTTTATGGCAAAATTCTGCACAACCGCCATGAACGCATCGGCGTCACCTTGCTCCCCGACATGCTGGGGTGCTCCAAATACGACCATGGCTTCTAACAGTTGTGCGAATATGAGCATATTGATTGGCAAAGTGCAGCCGCTGATGATGGCACAAAGGATGGCCAGGTAGATGAAGACCTTGTCCTTAAGTGTTGCATAACGGTACTGGTGGAAAAATAATTCGTATTAAACTTCTTAATACATTTTTTTATTTACATTTCTATACTAAGCTATTAAAGTGTAATCATATTGTATATCAAAGATACATTGGTACCGGTGGGTGGTCTCAAACTCGTGCTCTTCGGCACTGCCACTACACCGCGGTCGCCTTAATATATCAATAAATCAAATTGTCACGCCTTCTTCGTATAGAAATAGGGACAGACAATAGAGCGCCACTTGTCACAGTCCTGACACAACTCCCTCGCTTAGGTTTATAGAATTCCTTCACATCACTAATTCTCTTAATCCAAGCTCTATAGTTCTTCTGCCTATTAGGCGTGATAATTGATGTTAATATAACCAAATTTAGGTACCTATTCAATTAATATTTAACTAACCAATTTGAAGTATGAAATTCCAGGGACTTCTTCTTCGAGTTTCTTTTCGGGTTCCTCATGTTCAGTTAGTTTTCTGAAATTAAATATGATTTTGAGCACTTTCGATATATTACTAAGCAGATATGATTATATTAGTAAATTGTATGATCACTTTTCTTTTAATTTAATACTCGTTCGACATTTGACCTCGACCTGCTGATGGTAGGCATGGATGACGTCCAAGAGTGCTGACGACTGACACTCTTCCCTCAATATATTCATCACACTTTTTATCCCTTGTAAACACACTTCCCAAGTAAATATGTTTTTGTTTTGTTCCACTTTTTTTGTTTATCATTATCTCACATTCTTTCATTTAATCCTCTCTCTCCAAAACCATTACTTTAGTTTTACTTACATTCACTTTCATACCTTACTTAAAGTATTTTTAAATATATTTTATTATTTAAATAGTGCAATAAAGTTTTTTTTTATAAATTGATATTATTAAAATAATCTTTCCGTAATTAAGAGCTCTTATCTGATTAGACAATGCGGCAACGATATTTCACGATTCATAAAGATATCAACCCGTAAAGATATCAAATGAACTTGCCCTATAAATATCAATCCTCGTTCGATTATTGATCGATTGCTGCTACTTAACATCATTCTTGCATGATGTTAGGTAGCAGTCGCTTCTTAGCATTTTCTTAGATTTGTGCGAACATTAATTAATGAATTAAACAAATTTTATGCGGCTTACTATCGCGTTTATTTTGGTGATTGTTTTTTTTATTATTCCAACGTTTCGAGAGCTTTGCAGCCATCGTGGTCACGGAGACACCATTGTTTAAATGTTTGATTTAGCAGTCGCTTCCGTTTTGCCTAGATAGAGTTAGAACCGGCAAACTTGAAGCCGATTGAAGCAAATTTGTAACTGGTGGTAGTACCCAGGATCGGCAGACTGGTCAAATGGCTACCAAGTCTCTGCCTACCACTAGAATAGAATCGAAATTTATTAATGTTAGGCTTCAAATAAATACCTAACTAAAAGTTTAGTCGAAAATATCGATGACTATCACAAAACTTCTATTAATTGCATTCATATCTAACATGTTAGTTTATTTGTGACGTATTTGATTCGCTGTATATGTATCAACCAATCTAATTAATGGGTTTTCCATTAAATTGATGGTGTTCTGACAAATGCTCATTACAATTTATGATTTTATCATTAATTTTCCTCAGAGTTATTTATTAAAAAAAAACGTATAAGGCTGAACCTATTGGGGAACCGGCAGTCATTAAATCTTGAAACGGGTATGAGTAAATTTACGGTCTGTTTACCTAAAGTTCCATAAAGTAAAAAAAAGAATTAGGAATGCACTTTCAACGGAAATGAAATAAATAAAACTTATATTATGGGATAAAAGATTTTGGTGGCTTATTATTGCGTTTATTTTGTATATTTTAACTTGTTATGGGAAAGTTTTTTAGGATGTCGCGTCGCATCGTATTAAAATAAAAAATAAAAATTAAAACTAATATTTTTTGTTTATTTAGGTAAAGCGTTTGTACTATAGATTTTGTATATGTCTATGGTATCGTAGCACTCTGCCAAATTAATAAAAAGGAGACACAAGGTCCCTGACATCTTAATTTGAAGACAGACAAGGAAGTAATCTTATACAATATTTTTAAATTGATTAATAAAAACTGACAAATGATTTGTATATTTAGATGACTGTAAAATGACTGTGAATTATTAAAAACATGGAGACACTAATTAATTTAATAAGATTCTTATTTATTTTGTTATGACTTTAATAACAAAATACGGACTTATTTCCGCCAGGCATTCATTGTTGTAAATATTGATTTACTAAGTTTAATAATATAATCATAAATAAATACCCGCAGACTGACCGGCAAACGGGGCAAATGACCACCAACTGTCTGCCTACCACATTTAAATCTACATAGAACAAAATTACCCTAGTACTATTGCATAATATGAATCAATATAACACCAACGTCAATCTATATCAAAAGATAAAATTACAACCAATCAATCCATATGTTTACACGCTTCAACTTGTCACAATCGCTCTCGCACGATTTCATTATTCAAATTATCCTTAAGCCGGCTCTCGCACAAACATAGAGTGTTGCTTTTGCCCAGTCGCAACGTCATCTCTTCTCATCCAAAATCCCGCAGTGCCTGAAGCAAAGGTCTTCAACCGTGTAATGACATAATGGCACTGAGACGTGGCCCTAAACTATCGGCCTGATTGAAAGTCTTTAAGTCGTTCAGCGGGCAATGAAGAGAGCTATGCTTGGAGTGTCTTTGCGCGATAGTATTCGGAACGAGGATATTTTCCTAAGAACTAGAGTTGCCGACATAGTTTGCAAGCTGAAGTGGCAATGGGCTGACCACAACGCTTGAAGAACCGATAAAGGTTTTTGAATGGAGACCACGAACCGGAAGGCCTCCTATTAGATGGACTGACGGCATAGTAAAAGTCACGAATAACCGTCGGATGCAACTGGCATCTTGTCATTCGGAATGGCGGTCTAGGAGGAGGCCTATGTTCGGTAGTGGACGTTTTCTGGTCGATGATGATGGTCCAGTTGCGATCGTACCACCAAATCTGAAGACTCCGTGATATGACTCCGAAACCAAACTAATTCGCATTCCGGTCTTTACATTTAAAGATGGTGGTAGAATATAGAATTATAAAAACAACATGCTACGTTAAATCGATGATTGCTTGCGTGACCAAAGTGCGATTTGCGTCAAACAAATGGGTAGGACATAAGTTTTATTCCTTTCTAAGTTTTTAATTCACCTTTCCCTTGGTCTACTAACCTACATAGAGCATCGGCATTTAAAACGAACGCAGATGTTAACCTACTACGAACTTATCATCATAATTGAGCTTAACTCTACCAGCCAGTTGCCGGAATCTCTAGTTTATTTTAACACTCATTAAATTTAATGCAAGTTATTTTTACAACCATTGCATAGAGCTCCGTTGTTTACTGTAATATTTTTACTGGCATTTTATAGAAATGTACTAATTTTGTAATTTTGCACACCTAAAGTATGCAAAATAAAGGATATATTCCAATTACATTGTAATCTTTGTACATCAAACTCACTATTAAATTGCATATCAATCAATCAATCAATCGAATTATCACGCCTTTTCCCCACAGGGATAGGCAGAGACAATAGAGCGCTACAATCCTTGCACAACTCCCTTGCTTTCTTCACATCCACAATTCTCTTCATACAGGCTTTGTGGTTATGGGCTAGTGCCCATAACAAAAGGAATTTGTCAATTCTTGTTACTACATCTTCCAATTGCGTTAATACGTTTAAGCTCAAGTCCTATTACAAAATGAATGATGTCCTTTGCCTTATGAGACATTTGGTTAAGTTAATTAATAATATCTGTCGTTACGTTCTAAAATCTAAGTCTCTTCATAATATTAACAGTCCCGGGAAATAAACCAGAAATAGAAAAAACAAAATCAAAACATCTAACGGGCTAGTTTAGGAAACAATAACAGCATCAACCAATAGGACGACTAACACCTCAGTCTCTCCGTGACCACGATGGCTACAAAGCTTTCGAAACGTCAGAATAATAAAAAGTTGTACCAAAATAATAATAAATAAATAAACGCGACAGTAAGCCGCATAAAATTTGTTTAACTTATTAACAGTGCCTTTAAAAGTTGGAAAACATGCCTCTAGGCTTTAAGATAAATCTACAAAACTTACCCAAGCCAAGCTTTGATAAAATTAACTTTTTTCACATCACTTGATTCTTGTTTTAACTTGATACGTGCTGGGATAGTTGGGGCTATTAGTGTAAAGTTTGAAGTATATCTATTATAGAGCAGGGCACTCATTCTTAAGTTTGTAAGACATTGAATGAATTTATAATAATGGTTTTTGTGATATGAAAACTTTAATAGATACCAATTGAAATGCTACATCACAACACGGCTTGTTAATTGTATCAAGTTGTTTTAGGTGTGCAATTTTTTACGACTGCGACTTAACAATTCGGAAATGTACTTACTTTATAAATAATTTAGGTATCGCGCGAACGTTTACGAAATAAAATATGTTGCGGCTTACGCGTTTATTTTAAATATTTTCTATCGGTTTAATTTTAAAAAAATGTGATAAAGCGGGTATTATACAATTGCATTACTTTCCAAGCCCGGGTGAAATTCCTGTTCGCGATTCCATAGATGATGCTTCTACCAGATAAATACTATAATTTCCTATAAAAAATCCTATCATTCTAAAATATAATGGTCAATATCTATCGACCCACTTTACGGACGAACGATGCCTGCCGTATTATAATGTTTCTCAGTACAGAGTTTACAATAACTCTTGATAAACACCATGAGTTGTCACACATCTATTTCGACAGAGATAGATAGCGCTACTTTCCACGATCCCGACACAAGTATGTAGCTTGCGTCACATTCACAATTCTCTCTCAGAGATTTTATGGTTTTTTTATGGGCATTGTGTATGTCTAAATATACATATAATTAGAGTACTGAACTTTAATACATATTACTATTTTATGAAAATTAACATTGATGGGTAATTCTTAAACAAGAAAGAAGGCAGTTTGAAGTACAAGTACATCTTTCAACGTATTTTAACTTATTATACTCGTATATTTGTATTTGCATAATTGAATTTATTATAGAGGTATTGAGTCGCTCGTATGTTGTCGCTTTTATCGCTTAGGTAAGACGATTGATTTAACTCTTTTATTACAATGTAATTAGTCGCCATCCATCCGCAATCGCGGTTTCATATTTACATTTGAAATGTACACACTTGTATATAACTTTATTGACCGAAAAAAGTATCACTATATAGGTATCCCGGCAGATAAAAAGAGCGATGGGAACTTGAGCTTAATTGTATTAACAGTTGTAAATACAGTTTAAAATAGTTTGATGTACGAAGATTACAATGTAATTGGAATATATCTTTTGTATTGCATAGTTTAGGTGAGCAAAATCAAATTATACTTATTGGTGGGTTTTCATACATTACGGGCTGAATCCCAAACCCCTTTGCCTATCTCCTTATAAAAATAAAATGTCACTGCGCGTGCGGGAGTCATGGCGCGGGCATTGAAACACTCTCTTGCATTCTGACCTTCAAGCGGTCCAGGCGGCCGCCTCATTTTAAAATACAAATTTAATAAAAGTGAAGTGACAAAACCCTGGTGAGTGATTTCCCTTTATTAATTTCACAGCCCGTAATTAATATATATATTTTTTTAAAAACATAATTTGGCGATCGATCCGTGTCTCGCCATAAGTTGGTCCAATTCGACCCAGGATTACCCAGCTATTCAGCCAGATAATCACATATTCACACATGTTAAACATTGTAATCACTTCACATTACATTATTTCAAATTTTGTTTGTGTATTTTAAATCAATTTTATTAAAACCTACAATCTTAGGTAGGTAATAAAATGGACGCCGAAACAAAGAGCATTGATTTAAATGAATTATTACAGCCTCATATTACGAAAAAATAAGTATGTTTCTTAAAACTTCAAAAGTTATTTGAATTATCGAAATCCGTTCAATATAATGACGATTTAGTCTGCGAGTTCAAATTACGCATCAACGAAATTGATCAAATACGTGTGCAGTACGAAAACTGCATTACGCAGATTAATATAATTAAATTAAAATATAAACCTAAATATGTAGCATCCTATAAAGAAATTGAAAGTTTTGACGAAATATATTACGCGATAAAAAGTGTGGATGAGGGTATGCAAGCGCAGCGCGCAGCGGCCGCTCGCGCCGCCGGCGCGACCGAGCCGTACGCTTCCGTGGCGCGCTGCTGCCTGAAGTCAAAACCCCGTTTACCTAAACTCGAATTATATAATTTTGACGGAAAATTAGAAAATTGGCAAACATTTTTCGACACATTTAGTGGTCTTATACATGACAACGAAGACATTTCTAATATCGAAAAATATTATTATTTATTATCAGCGGTGAGTGGGCCCGCATTAAGCATAGTTAAAAGTATGCCAGTCACCAGTGACAATTACCCTATAGTTTGGGAAATGCTTATTAAAAGATTCGAAAATAAACGCGCCTTAGCTACTAGTTATTTAGATAAATTATTTCAATTTAAACCTTTAAATGTAGAATCAGCTGTAGGATTAAATTCTTTAATAGAAACATTTTCAGAAAATATTAAAGCTTTGTCACAATTAAATATTCCTGATTTGTGTAGTTTCTTATTATTTTACATGACATTGCGTAACTTAGACCCTGTTACAAGACGCGAGTTTGAACAGAGTGTCGATCAGGAACAAATACCCACATTTGAAATTTTAAAATATTTTATTGAAAAACATGTTCGTGTATTGGAAATGTCTAGTTTAAAATTGCAAACAAGTCAGTTTACACATCAAAATAAATCAAATAAAACACAATTTAATAATAAAAGTCAACAACAAAAAAGTTGTTTAACTGCGGTCAGTTCGCAAAATAATAAAAAATTCTACCAATGTTTGATGTGTAAACGGCCTCATACGATATACAAATGTTTTAAATATGCCGCCTTAACTCCGTCACAGCGATTAGTTAAAATAAATGAATTGCAATTATGTCAAAATTGTCTGCGTAATAGTCACACAACAAATAACTGTACTTCTCAAAATAGTTGCATACTTTGTAAACAAAAGCATCACCACACGTTGCACATTGACAACGGAGCTGGTGGGAGTAATAATGAGGTGACTGGTCAAACTGTAGCCCTTACGTGTTCAGCTAACTCCACGGTATTATTGGGCACCGCGGTTATTCACGTCGCAGATAGTTGGGGTAGGTACCACTCCGTACGTGCAGTAATCGATAGCGGCGCCATGTCTGGCTACATAACAAACGCGTGCGCACAGCGGCTAGGATTAGTGCGCCGCAAATGTACATTCGAACCTGTCGGTCTAGGCGGTAAGTTAGTGCAACATTTCGGTTTGGTGACATGTTCGGTTAAACCACGAAATTCATCTAGCCCCGTTCTATCGACTGATGCGGTCGTTGTCACAAACATTACAAATAATTTACCTACAATTTCATTATCAAATAAAATAATTAACGAGTTCAAGCATTTAGATTTAGCCGACCCTGAATATCATACTTCAGCGCCCGTCGACATGCTAATAGCCGGTGATTTATTTCCTTACATCTATAATGGTCAAAAAATATTACCGCGCTATACGGGAATACCGGTAGCGATGAATTCAATATTCGGTTACATTATATCGGGCCAAACAATAGTGGAACGCTACGATAATATGGAGAACGCTTCCGTAAATTTATTATCTACGCAAAATAATTTAGAAAAAATAATGCATAAAAATAAGGTAGTTTCAAATATTTCACAAAATCCAAATGATATTTTTGTCGAGTCATTGTTTAAACAAGAATGCAAACGAGACCATATAGGCTGTTTTGTAGTTAAATATCCCTTTAAATTAAAGTGTGAACTTGGCGATTCGTCGCAACAAGCTGTGCGGCGTTTCTATAATTTAAAAAATAAATTAAATAAACATCCAAGTCTTAGAGAAAAGTATAATATTTTATTAGAACATATTCCTATAAATGAAACGTTTTGTTTCACCGATTCATCTGTGGCACTGGCGTGGCTTAACACTCCTAGTTACAATCTTAAAACTTTTGTTGCTACACGAGTTTCTAAGATTCTTGAAGCCGTGTCTAGTGACTCATGGTCACACGTTAGCGGAGATAAGAACCCGGCGGACGTATGTTCGCGCGGCGCCCTACCGTCAGCCCTTCTCGCGATGCCGGAGTGGTTGAGCGGCCCAGCGTGGGCATACGAACCGCGGATGAATTGGCCAATTAAATCAATAATTCATTTTAAAAATGACACTGTACCAGAATTAAAAGTTCAAGTAGCTTCACTTTCATCATCTTCATTAATGAGTCCATTCGACAACTTATATGAAGACTTCATTAATAAATATTCTAATTTCAATAAATTGCAAAATGTATTGGCCCGGTGTTATCAATTCATAAATAATTGTAAACTCAAACCATCTAAACGGTGTTTAGGGTGTCCATCATTGTCTAATATAAATAAAGCACATGATATTCTAATAAAAACAGTTCAATATAAATATTTTAATGCTGATATTACGGCCCTATCAAAGGGAAATAGTTGTTGTAATAATATTAAAAAACTTAGTCCATTTATTGACCCCCTCGGTTTCCTCAGGGTGGGGGGTAGGCTGTCTGCTTCACAGATTTCCTATTCTCAAAAACATCCGTTATTACTTCCTAAAAATTCTAATTTTACAAAAATATTAATTAATTATTATCACATTATTTATTTACATTTAGGTCCTCGTTCACTTTAAAGCGTAATTAGTCAAAAGTATTGGATTATATCAGCTCGTAGTGTAATTCGATCCCGTACAATTAAATGTATCTCCTGTTTCAAAGTTAGACCTCCGACGTTAAAACCTATAATGGGAAACTTACCCACATCTCGACTTAATGACATTCATGCCTTTCATACAGTAGGTACTGACATAGGCGGTCCTTTTCTCACAAAGGAAAGCAATCGACGAAATGCGAAAAGTACTAAAGCATACTTATGCATCTTCGTATGTTTCGCAACACGAGCAGTCCACCTCGAAGTGCTGTCCTCGTTGTCAAGCGAGTGCTTTTTGGCCGCGTTCGATCGGTTCACATCCAGACGTGGCCTATGTCATACTGTTATATCAGATAACGGTCGAAACTTTGTAGCAGCCGGTAAACAACTTGCGGAGATATGTCAATTTTATAAAGATCATAACGACAGACTATTATCTCAATTCACTACTCGAAAAGTACACTGGCAGTATAATCCGCCAACAGGAAGTCATTTCGGCGGAATGTATGAGACTGCTATTAAATCCGCGAAACTTCATTTAAAACGCGTCGTTGGTACCCAAATATTGTCCTTTGAGGAACTCACCACTTTGTTTACAAGAATTGAAGCAGTTTTAAACTCGCGACCATTAACAACACTGTCTAGTGATCCGTGCGAGTTTGAAGCATTAACACCTGGACATTTTCTGGTAGGGCGTTCACTCCTCGCTGTACCTGAGTACAGCTTGGTTGATGAACCACGACACCACTTAACACGGTGGACACTAGTACAACAGATGTCACAAAGATTTTGGAATGTGTGGCGCAAGGATTACTTGCACACTTTACAACAAAAGGCCAAGTGGACTAATAAATGTCGAAATATAAAAATAGGCGAATTAGTATTAATTCATTCAGATTTACCCCCGCTTCAATGGCACCTCGGTCGCGTTACAGAATTGTATCCCGGTCACGATGGTGTGGTACGCGTGGTAAAAGTTCGTACCCAGTCGGGTGAGTACGTCCGGCCAGTAGTCAAAATTAGTCCACTGCCGCTACAATATTAACTAAGTTATAACTTTTATATTTAATTAAGTAAATTTTAATTTTAAAACTTAATTTTAATTCGAATAATTCATAAATATAGTTTATAATAATTTTAACATTTAACTCAATGCTCAATCGTATTTAAGTTTCAAATCATAAATGTTCAAATTGTCAACAACCCAATTTAATTGTGTTTATAGCTTCATCACTTGTTCACAGCGTAAGGCATAGTCAAGTTATGAAGTAACAATGTCAAGAATTAAATTGGTCGATTGTTAAATATCTAATTTTATAAATGCATTTTTTAACCTAATTTGATTGTGTTTATAGCTTCATAAATTGTTCACAGCGAAATGCATAGTCAATTATGAAGTAACAATGTCAAGACAATTAAATTGGTTAAATCTTATCTTAAATGTAATTTGTGAAGGCTTTCAATTTGTAATTTCAGCTAAGTAATCTGACTAACAAGTTGAGTAGCCTATCTCTTTGTCGTAGTTATATATATATTTAGTTATGTAAGTGTAATTAGCCTAGATTTACTACATACACTTATCACATTAAAACACATACAGTCCACTACTCTAACCATCCCTGGTTGAATAACTGGGGAACTTTGGGAGATTCCCGGTGGGGGGATTATGGTGGGTTTTCATACATTACGGGCTGAATCCCAAACCCCTTTGCCTATCTCCTTATAAAAATAAAATGTCACTGCGCGTGCGGGAGTCATGGCGCGGGCATTGAAACACTCTCTTGCATTCTGACCTTCAAGCGGTCCAGGCGGCCGCCTCATTTTAAAATACAAATTTAATAAAAGTGAAGTGACAAAACCCTGGTGAGTGATTTCCCTTTATTAATTTCACAGCCCGTAAATAATATATATATTTTTTTAAAAACATAATTTGGCGATCGATCCGTGTCTCGCCACTTATGACAGTTCGTAGCAGAACTGTCAAGTGTACTGTTAAGTTTAAAAAACGTTTAAGAATTTATTTGGCCGATCAAAAGGTGGCCGTGGTGTAGTAGCAGTGAAAGTGTACTTTACTTACGCTACTGTACTTTGGTAGTTTTGTATAGAAATGTATAAAAAGTAAATATCAAAGATTAGTAACAGCATCCGTAATTAATTAAATTATCACGGCACAATTAATACATTTTTATGGTACTCAATGGTTATAGGTCACAATCATTTTTGAACCCTTGATTTTTGAAATGTCCTCTCATCAAATAAACAAAATGTTAAGTCTCATTCTTGTAGGGGTAGGCAAAGAGAAAATAGGCATGTTTCTTATTATGATGACCAGGTCGAAGAGCACCGATGACTGTAAAAGCGACCCGTTTTAAGGTTAGCGTCTGTAACTCGGCCTTAGGTGCTTTTTCAAGCTTTGTATGAAGAAAACAAAGTTATTGGATGGAGAAGTTGTACTATTCTGATAGAGGTTCTTATACAATTGTCTTTATATCATCCATCCATCTACATCAGATTTATAAATTCCTTTCCTTAATCTACTTTCACTCATCCTTTAATCAAAACAGGTCCAGGAGGGTGTTTTCCGACCAAATCGGAGACATCCTCAAGAAAGCCAGGTTGCTCAGTGTCCATAACCACAGAGCCTGTTTAAAGAGAATTGTGGATGTGAAGAAAGCAAGGAAGTTATGTGAGGATCGTGGTAAGGGGCGCTCCATTGTCTCTGCCTATCCCTGTGGGAAAAGGCGTGACAATTTTTATTTATTTATACAAGCTTATGGGCACTTCTACATCTTATTCATATATTTCTTCAGCTTTTTTAAGGAATGTCCACGATGGTAAAGGACCTATCTTTCACATTTTATCCTTCCATTCACCTTTGTTGCACTTGGAATTAATTGACGATAAAGAAAGATAAAAACAGTCATAAATCATTAACGAATACTCACTTTTGATCGACTTCCTTTAAATTGCCATTCCCATTCACAAGTTGGTTATTGAAATCGTAAGAATCCTTCTTCATTTTGCAACCGTTACACTTAAACTTACAAACATAAATTCATAATAAATCACAATAAAATAACACAACGTTTTATTGTAAGCGTTTCAGAACACTAACATTAATTATTATACTGTATTGAATGCCAAAAAGTAAGATATCTACTATCATTTTGATATGCGATAAGTGATAATGTATTTAGGGATCGACTGTCCATCTTCACATGAACCTCTGACAGGCGTAATTGACGTAAGAATAAAATAAACATTCGGTTTCCATAGCTATCATAACAGCCTAAAAGATCTCTTCAAATTTATTATACATTGCAGTTTTAATTCTAATTTAAAATTATTATATAGAACAAAACAATCAATGGATAATATTAGTTCTTTTTCTCCTGAAAGCTAAGCTCGCGTGCGTAATGTATTAGTGAAGAGAACTTACTGAAATAATCGACCTTCAGACGCTACACATGACTTTTTAAAGGTGTAAAAATAAACTATTAGATACCAACTACAGTTTGGAATTACTGAATTTTTAAGTAGGTAATCCAAATAAGTGTGTGCCCGTAATAGTAGAGCTTGTATGAGAAGAATTGTGGATGTGAGGGAAGCGAAGGATTTGTGACAGGATTGTGGCAAGTGGCGCTCCATTGTCTTTGCCTATCTTTGTGGAAAAAAGGGCGGGACAATTTGATTGATCCATATTTTTTTATTATTTCAAAAGCTTTTTATTGTCGAACTCCCTAAAAAAATTAAATATTTTCGACTGGCTTCTTTTTCAGGAATAGATTTTTAAGAGTGGTAAGCCACCACTTACAAGTATACTGACCGTGAAGTGATTTAATCACGTTTCAGGATCAGCTTGTAAATTTCCGGTTGCCACTGGGCCGGCATAGTGGATGTAACTACTACTTACAGTTATTAAATTGTAGTAGCAGTGGCATCTATCCATTTGCACTCCAGCTTAATATTAAGCGGGGTGCTGTCATATTATGTCGAGTCATATTACGCGACCGCATCTGTTCGCTTAATATGCTTAATTCTCTGATCATTAGAAATTCGCGTCAAATATACGCTTTTTGTTTTATCTTGCAGTTCTTTCTAGCAGTAGTCCAGCACAAGAACGCATATTTCTGAGTTAAGTATTGAAAATTGCATGGAATATCGTTTGTATGTGAGGATTTTTCTATCCAATTTTTATTATTTATGATTTCATTGTTCAAATATACAAAAGGCGGGCTTAAATCCGTGAGACTCTCTCGGCCTGAAAGCCTAGGTTAAGCAGAGAGCAAAGAGTAGGTAGATGGAGAAAGCGCATAGCATTCATTACTAATTTTTAAAGTATTATATAAATCAACAAAACTTAATTATAAAATATTCATAATTTATTGAATTAAAATTAGAGTTTTATTTAATTAATAAATTAAATTATTTACTGTCGACACATTACTACATAAGGCCTTGTTTCTTGTCTGCCATAACTCGATACCTATGCTTTTTGGATACTTCTCTTCACTGGCTTGTGAGTAAAAATCGTTACGCCATTTTCATTTTAGGTATTTAGTTTACTTTCTTGCCAATATTGTATCATACATGTAGCAAAGGTCTGAGTATCAAAGGTGTAGCAAAGGTGGCTTCCTATCCAACAAACACACGCTTGCACGCACGCTGCACCTCGCACGCATGCACGCAACACACGTTTACACGCAAGCTGCATTCACACACGCACACAAGCTCGCACGCAAACTCACACATCAATTTAAAATAAATGCATTAGCATATAATTAAGTCAAAATATAGCTTTATTTAATTAATATAGAGAAGAAAGGTCCTAGAGTGGAGACCACGAACCGGAAGACGCAGCGTAGGTGGACTGACGACATAGTAAACGTCACGGGTAACCGGTGGATGCAACTGACATCTTGTCGTTCGGAATGGCGTTCTAAGGGGGAGGCCTATGTTCAGTAGTGGACGCCTTTTGGCTGATGATGAAGTCTGTCCTAAACTAGACCCTACTCAACCTTTAAAATGGTCTCAAATTCATATTATTATACTATACTATTAGCGCCTAACTGGTAGGTTCCTGCAGTAGTGGAGCGGTGCGAAAGGGGTGATATGTCGAAAACGTACCCCTCCTGCTAAGTAAGTTCCTACAGGCGCTAATAGTATAGACACCTATTCAAAAGAAATTGGTCTACGATAAAGATAAATATTTGACTAATACAGAACCCTGAATTATTATTTTTATCCAAAATATTGATTCAACTAAACAATTCTTCTTATCTCCACGAACAAAAACCATGTAGCAGAAAGAATAGTAAAACTCAACAATTAAATCCTAAACTTAGCTGTTGTAAATATTATATCATATTCATAACGATTATCTCAATTATTTCATTGTCATCGTACCCATGCAATTTAGGCCAATGTTTAAATTTCTATTAAAGGTGTGATTCCGTCGGCGACTGCAGACCGCAGACTGCATTCCTGGTTTGTATGAGATTGATTCCGTGCAAGACGACACTAGTCTGCAGCTGCCGCATTAACATTGTTTCCAAACATCATATTTATATTGTCGCAATAGTGTCGCCTTGCACGGAATCAATCTCATACAAACCAGTAGTGCAGTCTGCAGTTGCCGGTGGAATCACACCATAAAATAGTTTTATTAGGCCGGCATAGAGGATGCGATCGCTACGTGCTGCTAGTTAACTGTAGTAGCAGTCACCTCCATTCATAAACCGCACTTTAGCTTAACATTGGGCCAGGTACTGTCACAGTTCAAGTCACAAAAAAAATTAAGACGCATCATTTTGAGAGTAAGCACAATTTATGGATGCTTTAATTTATGATTTAAAAATCCCCCTGGATTGGAAAGGTTTAGTTAGAGATCAAAAAAATAAAAAACAAATTAAATGTAAGTAGTAACAAAGATAATAAAAATAAGAGTTTACAGAAAGGTATGTTGCGTTTGGCTTACATTAAAAAAATGGATGAAAGAATATTGACGAAAAAGTTTTATAAATCTGAAGTGGTTAAACTAGGTCTGCAGGAGGGGATTTTTCGACCAAATCGAAGACATCCTTAAAAAAGCTGGGTTGCCTAGTGTCCATAACCGTAGAAGAAAATTGTGGATATGATTTCCTCACATCCACAATTTTTCCTGACCATGTGGGAAAAAGGCGTGTCAAATTCAATAGGTTTTATGATTTGCATGGATTTCACGATCAAACTAGAAACGACATGTAAATTATTTATATTTGCATAAATGCCTTTAATAATGCGTATCATTTAATAACATTTCATTTAGAATAATTTATCATTTATTTTAAATATAATTAATATCGGCTTTATTAATGATTATTATTATTAAGTAACTAGGTATATACAATTAGATAATCTTGAAATTGTTACTAATCAAGAAGCATTGTAAACCTATCTTTTTGTGTGGAAATGGAGGCGTGGTTTCGGTTCGGTTATTATATTAAGCTGGAGTGCGGCCTATGAATGGATACAAATGGAACTGCAGTTATTTATTTATAAGTTGCAGTCGCATCTACTATCCACATGGGGCTCTATGCGCCCTTTATTGCACGGATAATGTTATGAGAAACTTTTAACCGTGTTCTTGCCTCGACTTTATACTATCGTGATACCGGCACAGATTGGGGGAATCAACCGCATTCTGTTGACCAAATCGGCTTTTAAAATAAATGGTTTAACACACTGTAAAACAACAGGCAAGTTAAATTAATCTTGGATTGGATCCCTGAAGCAAAGCATGAAATTACCTTTGGCCGGCAAAATGACAATAACTAAAATAACCGCATGCTACATCGGATTTTTTATGCCCTCAGCGCTCTTAAACTCTCTCTCAATGATGGAATGATCTCGAATTTTTTCGAACCGAGTTAGATCGATTTAAAAATATGGATAACCCGATTCGCAAACCTAATTGATGAATTCGATTCAAACCGGTTTACTCACCGAGTTGACGAATTCGGTCCGATTTAAATCGCCTAATACACAGTGGTTTTGCTATAGAACCTCGGATGTGGATTTATGACTAAAACAATTAGTGCCTATTAGTTTGATATAATTTGATATAATCTAGTCTGATCTAAAAATAATAGTTCTAATCAGTTTATTGTAGATGTTAAGCGACCCAACTGGGTTTAACTCGGGTTGTAAAGTCTCTAGCTTACCTTTAGACATGTCGAGTTAGATGTTGTAAATAAAAAACCCAGATGTAAATAAAAAAGAAGACTCTTAAATAATATTGCTTCAATTACATATGTATTTAATTTTGTGTCATTATAATTGTGTATGTAACAATAACAGATGATATGGAGCATAATAATGAATAATCGAGACGAAAGAAATGCACCAAATGAAAGTCCAGCGGTCGCGAGCTGACAAGATTGCGGAGTTCCTCAAGCGATGCACGAAATTCAACATCTAAAAAAAGACAGATACATTTTTAGTGTAAATATACATCATTTATTTTGCATGGGGACTTGGGCTTAATTGTATTAACAGTTGCATATACATTTACACATAAGATAAAGCAAAACTGTTAATTTTTTTTGTAAAACGAAAAGTAAGTAGTTAGTTAACAAAACAAATTAATATGCTGCTTCTGCCGGTATCTATACTTACCAATATCTTTATTTATAAAAATATAGTCGAGTATTCGTAACATTCTGTCCCTTTGCCGATAACTTCTCTCGCAATGATGAACTAGTGATAGAAGTAGCACCGCAAACACGAGGAATCGCAACACATTGGCTATGCTGGGTAAGCCATGGGATTCATATTCAGTTTGCTACAAAAGTAATAGATGAATAAATTAGACACTAGCTAAAATTGATTTAGCTAGATTTAGCTAAAAATACCATTTAAACATAACGAAAATCTATACGTATCTTTATTTCATTAGCGTAACTAGGGTGAGGCAGGTAGGGACGTGCCTGGGCGCCGTTCAAAGGGAGGCGCACATCGCAAATAATAATCATGTGTTCTCTCTGTCCTATGACCTCGGATTCTTCAAGCGATCCGTGAAGAAGCACCTTAGGCCGGCATATTGACGGCGACTGAGGCAGGCGGGAATTAACTCGGTTTTTTCAGTCGTCGTCACTCTTGGACCTCCTCTTGCTTATCATCAGGCGGGTCGAGGTCATATGTCGTGTCACAAGTAATTAGGGGAAAATCAGTCTGAGTAAGAGAGTTTTTTATTGTATTCACCCAGATAAGTTTAAAGAACGTTGGAAGCTTAGTTGAAGAAACTCTTAATGACATTTATGACTGTTTTATTAAGCGTATATTAAGTTTATTTATAATTTAAGTAACTTGCATAGGGGCGCAAACTCGATGCTTGCCCTGGGCGCCATATCTGATCAGTACTCTTTATTTATGGTTTTTAAAACATTCGAACCAACTTATGATTGGTTCATATGTCAATCAATGGAGCGCCACTTGCCACGATCCTGACACAATTCCCTCGCTTCCTTCACATTCACAATTGTCTTCATAGAAGCTCTTTGGTTATGTGCACTAGACAACCCTGCTTTCTTGAGGATGGCTCATATGAATTGTACTAAATGTACGTCACTAAACTTACAGATTTATAGGTAGCCTAAACTAATTATAAATAGTGTTTTATAAGTATACACATTGATAACTTACATATTTCTATATTAAGCTTCTAAAGTGGTTAATAGCGTATCATAGAAACATGACGACCAAAGTACAAATAAATTAATATTATATTAATGATATATGTATAATGTAAATATAAATAAATGTATTTATAATACAATTAAACATATTTATAATTTATATTTATAATACTTACATATTTGTTTACAAAAGATTAATCTTTTATTTATATGTTGTGCCTCGCCATATTACAATGCACAATGAGGTGACTGCTCATGCTTCCACAGTTAAATAACTGTAAGTAGCAGTCGTATACACTATTTAAATATGCCGGTCTTGTTGACACTCAAGCTGATGTCTAAAACTGACTGCGTGTTTTAAACATCACAGTGCACCCCGGATGAGTAGTCGGGCAAATGTATAATTTCAACTTAATTCATACAATAAAGTATACCTGTGATCCAACCATAATACGAACAGCAACATTAATGAAACGAATCATATCAATCAGCAAACTAACAAAATTTAATAATATCTGCAACATAATAATTAATTAACATAATTATATTATTCATTATTCCAAGGTCGCGCACAGACATGATGCAACATGCAATTCAATGTAAACAATATATTGATTTATAATATATTTTAGGCATTCAAGAAATTAAAGTTCGTGTATTACCCGACTGATTGGACCTCCTCTTGCTTATCATCAGGCGGGAAGAGGTCCTATAACTGCCTATTTATGTAACAGTCTAGGATATAGCGCTTCAGGAATTGCATGAACTCTAACTATCTGCTGTGTGGTAAATAAGTTCCTGAGTTGATTTGGTATTTTTTTCTCATATAACATTATTGCGGCGACAATTTTCCTGATAGAGGGGATGTGGAAATCCGGAAAAAACCGCCTGGAAGCAACGGCATCCATTTCTTACGTAGTGTAAAAGTAGTGGCAAAAAAAACCCTATATCGGTTTCGGAGTGGAGGGTGGGGTGGAAGAACCCGGAAAAAACGTGGATCCTAACCGAATCTAATCAAGTGCATATTTTTGTCAAAACATATTCACGTTGCCTTCCTGAAAAATGATACACTTGCTACGTAAATATGTGTAAAAAAGAAAAATCAAGCATGCAAAGCGGTTATTGTCAAAAAAAATGTATGCCTACACTAGCAAACGAAGCAAACGAACATTGTTTCGTTTGCTAGGAGGCGGTTTTAGAGAAGGGCGGAAATTTCTGACAGCAACATCTATCGTTTATGTGGTATTTGGCGAAGTTGTATGTCAAGCCGCAGATTTTTTTTTCTTTTTCAATATTTATATTTGTTTTACCAATGTTTTTCAAGTTTTATGCGAAATTTTCCATGCTGAATGTCGATTTACTACCCTACTGCAAGTCTGCGGTGGCTGCCACTATTTTTCCATAAACGTGCATGGTTCACGAAGAAAAAACGTTTTATTCGGGTCCTCCAATTCCATCTCCCTCTCCGAAACCTCCATAGAGTTTTATTGCGACTATTTTTCCTAGTGAGTAAAAAATGGATGCTGTGACGTTGCTTCCAGACGGTTAGGAATCACGTTTTTTTTCGGATTTCCACTCCCCCTCTATCTCGAAAATAGTCGCTCTGCCGCAAAAATGGACTCAGGAGCTTATTTACCACACAGCATATACATATACATCGTAGTTAGGGTTCATGCATGTCCTGACGCGCTATATGCTGGACTGTAGATATGTCTGTTACTTTGGCACGCTCTGTAGCCTAAACGGCTTAATAGATTTTAATTTTTGATGTGTGAAGGCTGTCATATTAGTTATGATAGCTCACCCTTAATCCAAACATTGTATTAATATAAGTGCATTGTTCCCATAATATTAAATAACATTTACTCAATGATCGAGTCTCTTGCTGGCTTTTAGCGCCGACACAAAAAATATTTGACAAATACTTTTCATTACAATCCTTTATACAATCATTATGGATCCATTTAATATTCGTTATTGGATCAGTGAATGTAAAACTTCTCTTGCAAGTAGCTCGACAATAATACCCTTCTAATTTATCGCTTATCATCCCCAAACGGTATTCCAAGTTCAACACATTTGATATTAAATCTAAGAAATTTAGTGTTTTAATTAATGTGAAGATGTACGCGATCGCAAATGATATTGGTCTCTGCCAACTGTAACTTAACATCCAAGAAACAAAGTCAAAGAAAACACTGAAAAGCGCCGCAATTATAAATAACAAAGACAAGGTATTTACTTCCTTTCTGACATTAGAATAATTCCTAAAACGGAGCAAATCATCAATATTTTTGTAATAATTAAAGTATTCCAATTTACACACTCTCCCGTATTTGTAAACGAAGTAAAGGTCTACGAGATATTGCAAATAATCGAAGATGTTTTGACCGACATCTGTAACTGTTATTGATGCGTCGAGATCGCCATAGAAGTATGTTGCTTTTACATAAATACTAGCAATAGAAAGGGCACCGAGTGTCACTGCTGTAAATGCAGTCCTACATGGGGAATAGTTCGTCTCTAATGCTGAATTTCGTCGAACTGTCCATTCTAATGCAAATAACTTTAATGAATAATGAAAATTCTGCACAGTGTAGTACGCGTCTTTTATTTGTCTATTCATCACGACACACGACCGTTTTATTTCCATTTTATTTGACAACTAATTTGAGCTTATACCTTTACATACTCCATTTATTGATTAATAAATTGTGTGCTTTTAAATTATTAAATTGAAGTATGTACATAAAACAATTATTCATCGTTCAAGGTGAAAAGTTGTTAATGATAGGTATCTAATAGATTGCTTTTGTCAAACTAAACAATGTAATTAAATTTCAGACTATGTTACTTATAAATTAGTAATGAAAATTAGATAGAAATGTTCACGTGTGCACTTTTGATCAGCCGCAATCCGAAATCGTGTAAACATTTCTGTCCAATATTCATTATTAATTCATATCATAAAATAATTATTAACAGACTGTTTAAAACTTTTACAGTCGGTTGTGCCAAAAATTTTAATTTACGAATTTGTAACAAGTATCGTATAAGTAAAAGAAAAAGAAAAATGGGTTGCACCACTCTTTAACATCACATTTTACATTTACGATTAACGGATATTTTATACAGAGCTAAAGGACATCATTCATTTTGGGTTTCTATGTACTAGGGTTTCTAATGATAAAAACATATTATATACTCGTACTTAAATGGTAGTTTCGATATAAAATTATTAACAACCCAATTAACGATTTCGTAATAGTAAACGTAATAGAATAAGTATAAAGTAAAACGAAATTCGTAAATTGAAACTTTTTTGGTACAACTGGCTGTACACATCTTACACATCTTATCAAACAAAAAATATCGCAATATAATATTTTTAAAGTTTTAATGATTTAACTTAGTTATTTATTAATTAATATTATTAAATATATTCTACATTTTATAAAATATTATATCTAACTACTCAAAAAATATATATATTGATAAAATAAGAAACTAAAAAAAACTAAAATACATTATTAAAAGGAGTCCCTATATTTTTTGATGAATTATAATAAAATAAACGTTTCCGGATAAATGGAAAGTTGCCATTCCATATAAATATTTTTACAATTTGTTCTGTAATATTATTATGCTGCAAAAATCTAAAAGCTATCGAATTCACATTAGATAAATTAATATTAATTTCCTTAAATTAGAATCAATCAATTAATGAAATCTTTATGCCCTCAGTTCCACATTAAAAATCAAATGCGTGCCACATTCCACGATCCTGGCACATCTTTTCTTTTATACTCACAATTATTTTCAACCTTTCACTCACCTTTGATTGATAAATCTCCTTATATCCATCATTTTAAACTGCCAAAACTAGCGCAACAAAACTATATTTTTTCTAATGTCAGGAATAGCACAGTGCGTGATAGATGTGGCTCGAAAGAAGATGTAGTGACAAGGATTGACAACGGGATGCTGCCAAACCATCGCACATGGAAAGGATGAGTGAAAGTAGATTGACAAAAGCAATTTATAAATCTGATGTAAATGGATGCGTTAAACAAGGCAGGCCCAGTAGGGTGTTTCCTGATCATATCGAAGACATCCTCAAGAAAGCTGGGTTGCCTAGTGTCCGTAACCGTTGTATGAGGAGAATTGTGGATGTAAAGGAAGCGAGGGAGTTGTGTCAGGATCGTGGCAAGTGGCGCTCTATTGTCTCTGCCTATCCCTGTGGGAAAGAGGTGTGATTGATTATCAAGCGGTAATCATAATAGGCAATTGTGCTGTAGTAATTTGCCTACCAATTATATATTACTCTGCCAACACTTTTGAATATCAAAGAATCTATCAAAGAATTTGGACTTTTTCCAATTATTTTAGGATATATATCATCTATATTAGGGATATATACGATTATATAAATATATAAATCCTATATACTCTACCTAGTACGCTCTGTAGTCTGTGAGTTTGGTTGTCTCTGGTTGGAGGGTTTGTGTGTGCGTTAACGGTTGAGATCCGTTCTTATTCAACAATATGGCTTAAAGTGGAGTGCTACAATCTATTCCGGGTTGATCTATTTTCGCACCGATACGATGCTAAAATGTTTAGGCATTGCAAACGTCTAGTCATCAATATAACATTGTTTAATACTGTCGTTTAACATTTTAAAACTAGTAAAAAACAGAGTGAAAGTATATCAACATAAAAATGTATATCATCATAAAAATGTATCTCAACTGTTGTGCAAGTAAAATTTAATTTGTCACATTTCTACGCTAATAGTCGAGTTTATTCTTTTTACCTGTTTTTATTTGCATTGTTTTATTGCATCATACATACCTTATTGTGTGTTCTTAAAAGTGACACTAAAATAAAGTCACTATGACTTTATTTTAGTGTTAACTAGTAATTAGTTTACATATTTATAGTCATATTATTGTCTTGAAAAGAAAGTTGAAAATTAAATAAAAAAGATATTATTTTATAAAAAGCATTATGTGCTCATCTAATTAGAATACTTTCTGCTAAGTAAGGTTTACTTTCACCAACATCTTAAATACGTCTAATATTCATTGTTGTATTTTTATAAATAATATACGTATTTGTCTGCCTATCCCTGTGGGAAAAACAGGACAATTTGATTGATTGATATACGTATTTAAGATGTGAAAGTAGGCCTAATATGTTGACAAATACGCAACATTAACCATAAGACCATTTTAATTGCCACAAAGTTTAGTTCGCGTGCTACTCCGTCGTGGTGTCGCTAATTGTCACTTTTTGCCTTTGGCAGTTAAGCTTCTTCTCTTGAGTATAATGTTCCTTGGTGTGCGTCATTATTTATTGTTGTGTTGTTTTTATCGTATTTAATAAATATTAGTTATTTACTGGTGTTAATAATATATTTATAAGGTAAATTTAAACATTTAAAGGCCTGAAATAAAATTTGTGCTCAAATATTGCAATAACGTCAAAATATGATTTATTTAAGCTCGATGATTGCAATGTTAATAATTGTTATAATATATTTTTAGAATATAATAAAATGGGTGGATGTCGGTGTTCCTACAGGAACTGCACGGTACGAAGTGATGGTAAAACACATTTGTTTCATTATCCTGTGTTTGACAAGTTGAGATGCCGTCAGTGGATACTGAATGCAAGAAAAAAGGAATTGTTTGATTTAACAGTATGCCAGTTGAAGAACAGAGTCGTGTGTCAGCATCATTTTAGAAATGATATGTTTATGAATGAGCAGGTTGGTTATATTGTTTTCTGTTTAAAAATAGCATGGAATTTAATGCTTTACCAGCTATGTTCTTCCCATCCTATATCCTTGGATTCTTTGAGTATAATGTGACTGACAGGGGTAATCGTTAACTGAGTTGGGTTTATCAGTCTTTGGTGCCTTTGGCCTCCGCTGGCTTATCACTCCTTGCAGTACATTGAGCTCATTTTCTCCTTATATAATGTAACTGGGTTCAGAGGTAAGTGGAAGTACTAGCCCTGTGTCTATCTGCATTTTATTTAATTGTAGCTTGACTTGTGAAGACGCTTCTGTGAATCTGGAGTCCGGTCCATGAGTAGGGGTGACTGCTACTACAGTCAAATGACTGCAAGTAATGATTTATTTACTGTGCTGGCCTAGTTGCAACTGACAACTTTCAAGCTGGTCCTTAAATGTCACTGAGTCTTTATTACATTTGAAAGGGCTGCTACCATGGCAAAATGGCAGATAAATTAACATCCTCTTTTTAATTATTAAAAAATATTTGGCTCAGCTTTAGATTAGGTAACACCTGATATTAGCAATATATTTTTAAAGTTGAAATTGTCTCAATTTAAATCTGCCAGCCCTAACTCCACATGGTACTTGTCTGCTCAATACTAGCGTGTTGTTTTATAAACCAGGAGGCACGGAGGGATGGCAGCCCTACTACTTCCCTCTCCCTCAGCCTGACCCAACGACCAACATTCACTTTACCAAGTTTATCCAGTGGTCACCCATGTAACTACTCATCACATTGTTTAATTTACCTAACAGAATAAAGGTGTGATTCCGCTGGCGACTGCATTAATCTCATACAAACAAGAAGTGCAGTTTGCGGACTTCGCCGACGGAATCACACCTTAACATACTCGACTATGACCCTACTAATAATTATATTTATAGTTAAATAATAATATTTTTTCATTTGTAACTTTCCAGAAAAATCAATTAATAGGTGCAGCAATACCAACAGAGAATGGACCATATTGCACAGACAATGGTGAGCCATTAGAATTATCATCGCAACTCTCAAATGCAATAGATACTAGGCCTACATCATATAATAAAAAGAAATCGTCATTAACTGTAAAATATGGAGATTTCCTAACAAACAAAAATGAAGATAATATTACTATGAAGGATGAAATTAATTTAGAAAACAATATTATAGATCCAAAGGCGTTTATAGAACATGAAGATGTTATGATGCAACCAAAACAAGTACAGAAAAAAACATACAATGTTAATAAAAAACCAAGTCAATATTTTACCATTAATGAACCTAAAAACAATAAGGTCAAGATTTTATCTGAGACCATATTATCAGAACCATTGACATTTCCTACAACAGGTGATCTTTTGGACATAAGTAAACATGATATAAGACAAGATTTAGAGAACATTAAAGTTGAAGTTTTTAACAATAAAGGGAAGAATATGTTAGAAATAAATGTTCCAATGGTAACCAATAATAATGTACCTAATCAACCCAAAGTAGAGGATAATTTTATAAATCTAAATGAACAACAATATAAAGAAGAATCATTCATTCCAACAGTGGACAATTTTATAAACTTAAATGAAAATCATTACAAAGAACAGATATTTACACCCACACATCCTAAATCTCCTACTAAACCATTCCTAAAACTAACCCCAGAAAGAAAAGCAGCCATTGCAGAAAAAAGGAACTTCAACATGAAATTAAGAGATTTTATAGAGGCAGGATTGAAAAACAAAAGTACACCAAAAAGTATATTAAAGGAGTCCATCTCAAATTTGAATAAACAAACTGTTGATTCAAGAAATTCGTATGAAAATCTAAACAGGAATAGTAAAGAACAAATATTACTGAATGACACATTAGACAATAACCCACAGGTTAAATTAAAAGAGATGTTTGATTATAAACTACGAAATATAGAAAATAAACTATTAAGAAAAATAGAGGAGAATACAAGACAGATAGAAAACCTGAGGAAAACTGTATCAGAATACCAAACAAAACCAAGTTTAGCAGAAGAAAGGAAATCAGAACAATCTGGATCTACATCCAATAGCCTTTTAAAAGTAAGAGATAATGTATCTTCACAAACTGATTGGACAAAGAAAGATCATAAAAAATACCTATTCAATGCTATATCAGAATATATAAGTGAAGAATTAAAAAGTAGTTTGTACGAAGAACTATTCCTTGACAATATTGTAAAGAATAAACAACCATTTAATGGTAATTCAAGGAGATCTAAAAGATTAAAAACCAATACTGAAAATGAGGCATGATTTTTTGTGCATAATCATTTTTTTGTATTATTTTTGATATTCAATTATTAATTTTTATTAAAACATTATCACACATATACATCATTAGGGCCTTGGTACATAGTTCTGATATTGTCGCGAAGCTGTCGGTATAGCATGCAGAAGCCGCAGCCAAATGCAACCGTGGTCACAGCCGCAAGTAAACAATTAACGTAGTTTCCCCATTGTTTTTTTATTCGCTGATTGGTTACGAAGTTGTCAAATAGATTAAGATAATTGAGGACCTGAAGTCTGTTTAGAACCGCGACATATATTGCGAGCCACTGTCTAAAGTATGCATGTAGTACATAATGCCGATAATGTCGTCGCAGCGATATCGTGAAACTAAAGCACGCATTTGTTTTCGTTTTGCTTTTTACAGCTCGAGGATTATTGGTGGAAAAGGAAAATTATTAATCATTTACGAATCAAAAGAATTTCAAGTACTTTGTACTTAGTTTTATCAATTTAGGAAAATTTTATTTATTTATTTAAAAACTTAATGCACAATAGTACAAAGGCGGACTTAATGCCAAAGGCATTCTCTACCTAAATTGTAATGCTATTATAAACTATAAATCGGTAAGTCAATTGACCAAAATGATACTTGAGATGTCAAAAGTAAATTGGAAATGGTATAGTTACCACATGTTTTTTTTATAGCTTTACAATATAATTTTTAGATATTTTATTTATTTTTGCCATATTCGAATGCTACAGAGTCTTTACTTAATACATTTGGCGTCAAAAACGCAGTGAAATTATGTCGCACTAATATTTTACATCTTCGTAACCAATCAGTGAATAACAAATCAATAGGTAAACCACGTGATTGGCCAATTGCAACCGAGGCGCAATTTTACTGCTTTTTCGTCACCATAATGTTTTAAAAGACTCAGGGTCCAGAACTATTATTGTATAAATTAGTAATAAAAATTGATACACCCTGGTCAACCGCAGATAAGAATGGTCAACCTAGTGTCTGATTACTAAGCTACAACCCTACAGTAACATTTATGTGCGGGCTCGTTTCCGCACTTAAAGTCCTCTTCGTTTTCTTTGTGCGTTCTTCAACGGTACTCATTCAGTGGAGCCACCCAATCTTCTCCAAAAAGTCCAGAAGACCCTTCTCGTTCCTGCAAACCTCCGGAAGCGTCCTCGCGTTGCCAAGGAATTTCTGTCTTGCTTCGACTACCCCTGCAATCCTGCAACTCAAGAGCACATGTGCAGCTGTCTTCTCCTCATTCAGGCAGCCCCTACAAAGGGGGCTGTCTGATATGTTGAGGTTATACAGGTGCTTATTAAAACCACAATGTCCCGTTAAACCGACGAACACGCTACAACCTTAGAAACAGTGGTAGTGGTAGTGGTAATTTGCCCAGTCTGCCGATAAGGGGTAGTAACACCACTTTCAAGTGTATATACAGTTAAGTGACTCGTTCGCATTTCGGGATTAGCTTCTAAGTGGCCAGTTCCAATTAGTCCGGCATAGTGGTTGAGACTACTTCTTGCAGTTAATTAATTGTTGTAGCAGTCGCCTTAATTCATGGACCACACTCCAGCTTAACATCAGGCAGAGTGCAGTCATATATGTCAAGCTTTAAGAAAAAAAGACTATAAATGACTATATCAATGTTTGTTTTGAATAATATTTAAAATGTAAGTTAATTTTAAAATATTAAATTGGTTTATTATTGTTGTTTTGTTATATTTATCGTCATTGGCACTCTTTGACCTCTCCATGCTTATCCTCAGACAGGTCAAGGTCAGATAATTAAAGAAAACTAGGGATTCACTACTATTTTATTTAAGTATTTGATTTGTGTCACTGCCTATCCCTGTGAGGAAAAGGCGTGACAATTTGATTTATTGATTTAAAAATATACATGTAGATTAATTCACATATTGGTATAGGGCAGTGTTTTCCAACGTGGGGACCACGCCCCACAAGGGGGCATTTTGATAGTAAAGGGGGGCAATTTAAAAATTGGACTCGACACGACTTAACCCCTTTCGCTTTGGGTTATTTAATTGCAATGCTAGGATATCAGTGACAAATTTAACAAAAAAGGTAAATTCTTACAAAATGCAGTAATCATTTATATTTCTTAAGAGAACTAAACAATTTTTAAAGGTCAAATCAAATCAATCAAATTGTCACGCCTTTTTCCCACAGGGATAGGCAGAGACAATGGAGCGCCATTGCCAATTTTTAAAGGTAAATAATTAATTATGTGTTAAATTATGTTAAGGTGGGGCATGACCTAAAAAAGGTTGGGAAACACTGGTATAGGGTGTCCGGTGGCAGAATTAGGATTCCAAATTTAAATAATAAAACAACTAAGAGAGATATTATTTTATTACAGAGAAGAAATGTGCGGATTTTATTTCTTAAAAATTATGCCATCGATATGTTGACCATCCTGTCGGACACACTCTTGGAATCTAGCCTTGGTATTCTGTGCAACTCGCTCAAGAAGTGACGTCGGAATGCCCTTAAGCTTCTAACACACCGCTGCGTTTTTACTTGCGTTCTGCGTTCTTGCATGCGTTTTTGCGATCTACCTTTTTAGTACAAAATGTACTGGGACGGCTATGAAGTTACACACCGCTGCGATTAGAACGCAGCAAAACAAGTAGAACGCATGCGTTTTTGCGTTCTGCGGAATTCCGAGGTGAGGGAGGGGTACCTTACTCTAAGTATTGGGACGCAGGGTTGCCAGACGCCGAATATTTTTTCTCGTACCAGAGTTGTCATTAATCTCGGACATTTAGTTTCTCAATCTTGTACTAGTAGGAGTTTTTTTTGTCTTTGGGCCAAAGCAATATTCAGTAACATATAAATGACTTTATGTTACAATACATAATGTTATATGCTAATCTAGAATATTTTTATTAAAAGGAATGAACTCATGAAACGTTGTTTTGTCCGGTATATACTGTACAGTATGGCCATGACGCAGTACTCTCTATAGCGAATTTTTTCTATTGTGTCGAAATAGTACCCCGCTTGATGTTAAGCTGGAGTGTGGTCCATGAATGGATGCCACTGCTACTACAATTCAATAACCGTGAGTTGCGATTACATCCACTATGCCGGCCTAGTTGGAACCGGCAACTTAAGAGCTGATCCCGAAACGCGACTAAATCACTTTACGGTCTGTATACTTGTAAGTGGTGGTACTAGCCCGGATTGGCAGACTGGGTACCACTGCCTACCACTCTTTGATAACCAGACCCAAAGCTAATATTCACCTCTTTTTATTAACAAATATTTGATTTGCAATATTAATTATAAATATTAAATATTACAAATAAAAGCTATGAAACAAATATTTGCTCCGACCGGGAATCGAACCCATACTGGGTACGATCGATCCTAAACCCGTAAATTAACTTGCGTTTCTAAAGGAGAGCTGGGAATACCCTTAGGAGAATCCCACAGGGTTACTTTCGACTATTCATTCGGACCAAAATGCTTCTATAATTCTATAACCCTTTATGGGTTTCGCTATTCCTAGTATTTCAATAAATAAATTGAAGAAAATAAATTCATAAAATCCAATGATTATTCAGCACGGTAGCATAATATATAATATTATGAATTTAATGGCATTTATATGTTACTGATTAATGCTTTGGCCCAAAGACAACAGGACTTAATTCATTTTGGGCTTTTATGAACTACTTTTGTAATGTCCGATGATGAAAAAATATATAAATGGTAGTTTCGATAATTGTATTGATAAAACTAATAACAATTTTGCTTTTAATTGCAGTGCAATTGTGTTATTTGTAAAATGAGATATGGATTTTCTATCATCTGTCAATCAACGCCACATTTGTTCTACTTTGTACTACTATCATAATTATAGTTTGATGATTTTGCACACCTAAACTATGCAAAATAAAGGATATATTCCAATTACATAGTAATCTTCGTACATCAAACTATTTTAAAATGTATATGCAACTGTTAACGCAATTAAGCCCAAGTCCCCATTCAATTAATGATGTCATTTGTCCTACTATTAGCACGAGATAAATGCCAACCATGGTACGAGAAAAAATATTCGGCATATGGCAACGCTGTCTCGAAACGCACGATCCAAACGCAGCGGTGTGCAAGGAATCGCAAACGCAATCGCAAACGCAAGAACGCATGCGTTCAGAACGCAAGTAAAAACGCAGCGGTGTGTTAGAAGCTTTAACCTCGCGAACGTCAGGATTGATGACATATTTAAAAAAAAATGAAACCGCATTTTTTTCCCTACATTTTTAACGATTCGAAATATCACTAATTATTTATTTTATTTTTATTATTCATTTCTATACTAAGCTACTAAAGTGCTTATATTATAGAAAACAGGACAACCAAAGTACATAATTATATCAAAGATACATTGGTACCGGTGAGTGGTTTCGAACCCGTGCCACTCGGCTTACGTAGCCATTGCCACTGCCACTACACCATGATCGCATTAATTGTGGTTGCTGTTCGTTTTAATTCAAAGACACGAACATTGCCGGAGCTCATACTTAAATCGTACTACTATATTTATTGTAAATTTATTTTTACTATTATAGATTATTTTGATTTATTATATTGTTTTAAGTAATAAATGATTTTTATTGTTTCCTTTTAATATATAGACAAACTCAGGATTGCGCCTTAATTCCCACAAGGATAGGCAGATACTATGGAGAACTTCTTTCCACGATTCTAACGCAACTCTAGTTTGATTCATTCGTTTATACACACAAACTCCTATAACCTTGGATCTTTTAACCAAGACGTGTAAAATAATCTCTGGCCGGCATAGTGACTGCGACTGAGGCAATCGTAAGCTGAATTGATTCTTTTCAGTCGTCGGCGCTCTTGGACTTTCCCTTACTTACCATCGGGCAAGTCAAGGTTGAATGATAACCTTCTTTTTTTTTAAGGATCTGGGTTATTCGCGTTTTTGTTATTGGGACACGACATCTGACCTCGACCCGCCTGATAAGCAAGAGGAGGTCCAAGAGTGACGACGACTGCAAAAAACGAGTTAGTTCCCGGCCGTCACTATGTCACACTATGCCGGTTTTATCCGTGTAAGGCATAGTGTGACATTTTGATTGGAAAAAAAATAAATAGTTTATATAACAATTTTATGAAAAAATAGTGGTAGGCAGACAGTTGGTCGTATTCCCAGTCTGTCGAACCACTTTTAAGCGTACAGTCGACAGTCATGTTTCGGTGTCATCTTAAAAGCTGCCTCTTCCAACTAGGCTGGAATAGTGAATAGGACTGTTGCGCTTATTAAACTGTAGTAGATAACTTATCATTTGCATTTTAAGACCGCACTCCTCGGTCGGGTGTTACTGCACCGGACTCGAAGACAGCAAATGACGCCATGCCTGTTGACGCGGAAAGGCCCGGGTTCGATTTCCGGCCATAGCAAATATTTGTACCTAATATTTATTAATTTTATTGTATATTACAAATATTTGCTTTAAAAAAGGGGGCGGATATTTGCTCCGGGTCTGGTTATCTGGGGAGTAGGTACCTTTAACCGTGAAGTTAAAGGTACCTACTTCCTTGAAAGTTGCTACTTGAATCTTGAAAGTTGCTTTGGCCTAGCAATAACCCAAACACCAATGCAGTTTTAATCAGTGGCGTACTGATCGGATACGGCGCCTAGGGCAAGCATTAAGGTTGCGCCCCTTTGTATGTTAGCTACTAAAGTGTATCATAGAAACAGGACAGCCAAAGTACATATATCAAAAATACATTGGTACTGGTGGGTGGTCTCAAACTCGTGCTCTCGGTTTGCATAACCATTGCACTGCAACTACACCGCGGGGAAATGAACATTTATTTATTTATTATTATTTACATTTCTATACTAATAGTAGGGGAGCCCAAGCGGGGATTTCTGGATTTACTCCAGCGTGACAGATTAAATTATGGGAGATACCTTGTACCTATGTATCTCTTATAAAATATTTATTTCAATAATGTGCCAACCCTGTTTCAGTGAAATTAAACAGTAAATTACATAGAACATATATTTTATGGAACGCCTATGAACATTTTGACCTAATGTACAATGTAAAAAAGTATAAACTGTACAAGAAAGAAGATTTTAAGATCTTATCTTAATAAGATCTTAATAACCATAAATTATATATACTTTTTCGTAAATAACAACGTCACAATTAATAATTAACATTTTACATTAAGGGTTCAAAATGTGCTCCGCCTTGCTCGATGCACATCCTCGCCGGTACATGGGCTGTGTGGCATTTCGCATCATTGTTGGTGTTATCTCCACCATAGTGGGCAATCTCCATACGCTTCCCCCACCGCTAAAAGGGTATATAGTACATAACATTTAATTTTTTATATCAACTAAACTTTAAAATTAGCTAGGTCCTTACGACGTTCGATGGGTCCCAAGAGGCTAGGGCTCCCCTACTATTTTCATAATCTGATTCGGGTATGACGAAAGTGAATAGGAAGGTTACAAATTTGTAAAAAAAAAAACAACGTCACCTTGACATTCTCAAGCGCGGTCATTTCATCATTTTGGATGTTTGTTACTCTTTCACGCAAAACTACTAAATGAATTTTATTGAAACTTTACAATAATATAGCTCATATTCCACACAGTTTCTGAGATATTATTACTTATTAGTAAAAGTGGGCAGTGATTGTGAGTGAAAGAGAGAGAAATAGTCTAAACTATACCGCGATTAGTGTGCTATAGTGAGTGTGTAACAATTACCTTAAAAAAAATTTTCGTTTTTTTTTCAAATTGTCAGATTAACAAAATCCCTTCAGATAATTGTCAGATTAAGGGTCAGTACAATTGGATCATCTTACTGAACCTTCTGTATAAAAGACTGACGCGCTCGAGTATTTCAAATTAACGATTTATTTTTTACATTTTCAAAACTCCGCCACGAACTTGCGTCATGTCGGAATGGTCAGTCTTTTGAATGGGAGCTTCTGTGGGGCTTATTTAACATCCCCTCTGAATGTCTGACGCGCTCGAGCAAATTTTTATTTTTTTTGTTTTTCTACCTTTCCGTACTGCCACCCCCACCATGCAAACCGTCAGATTAACATACCTACAGTATTATAGACTCGTGGAGTATATACAATATCAAAATCTGACGCGCTCGAGTATATTTTTTTAATTGTTTTTTTTTACATTTTTGAAAATCCGTACACCCTTCCCCCACCGCTAAAACCAAAAACCCACATAACATTTAATTTTTTTTATCACCTAAACTTTAATATTTAATAGGTCCCTACGACGCTCGAGTAAATCCCCGATAAGCCTCTTGGGCTCCTCTACTATAAGCTACTAAAGTGCTTGTATCATAGAAACAGGACAACCAAAGTACATATATCAAAGATAGTATACATATACCTACTCTTAATAAAACATCATAAATCTTGCCTTAGATATTCTTCAACTAAGCTTCCACCGTTCGTAAGACTTATCTGGAAGAAACTAGAAAAAATCTCTCTAACTCGAACTTGGTTTAATAAATTTTTAAGTTTTAAATTTGCCCTGCGCCCTACCTGCCATACTCTGGTTACGCCAACGGTTTTAAAACAGTTAGTCGCTAACCAGGCCAAAGGTTCGCCTGAAGCGTGTAAGGTTATGGGGTGGGTAATCTAATTTTTTACTTCAAATCTATATGTAAGTTGAATCAATCAATCAATGAAATTGTCACACCTTTTTCCCACAGGGATAGGCAAGGATAATGGAGTGCCACTTACCACAACTCCCTCGCCTCCTCACATCCACAACTCTCTTCATACAAGCTCTACTATTATGGGCACTAGGCATTAAGGCAACTCAGCTTTCTTGAGGATGTGTCCGAAACACATTGAAATAAAACTACGTGACTCTTGGACCTCCTCTTGCTTATCATTTGGCGGGTCGAGGTCAGATGTCGTGTTAAAATTAAAAAAAGTTAATAACAACTAAAAAGACACGCTAATATACGGCAATGTGAACTAAAGAGTAAATAATCAACATCTGACCTCGACCCGCAAGAGGAGGTCTTTTTTTATTGTGACTCGACATATGACAGCTCCCCGCTTGATGTTAAGCTGGAGTGCGGTCCATGAATGGATGTCACTGCTAATATATGTAAATATGTACAATTCAATAACTGTGAGTAGCAATCACATCTACTATGCCGGCCTAGTTGGAACCGGCAACTTACAAGCTGATCCCGAAACGTGACCAAATCACTTCACGGTCTGTATACTTGTAAGTGGTGGTACTACCCCGGATCGGCAGACTGGGTACCACTGCCTACCACTCTTTGATAACCAGACCCGAAGCAAAAATCCACCTCTTTTTTTTATTAACAAATATTTGCAATATTTAATGTAATTATCAAATATTACAAATATTTGCTCGACCGGGAATTGAACCCGGGACTTTACGCGCAACAAACCAGTCGCTAAACCGTTCGTCCACGCCTGTCGGCAAAAGGTCGGTTTACAGTCACTATGCCGGCCACGAAAAATATTTATTGAATATTTTTGGTGTTGTCATCGATTTTTATTATATTGTACAAAATTTCAAATTATTTAGACCTCAAGAATTGGGTGATTAATAATTTGAAAATTCCGTTACACACAAGCCAAGCTAATAAAAGCGTTTTAAAAATATATAAAAAAGGTCGTGTATGTATGTATAGCTTTTTTTTATTGCGACACGACATCTGACCTCGTCCCGCCTGATGATAAGCAAGAGGAGGTCCAAGAGTGACGACAACTGAGAAAACCGAGTTTGTTCTCGGCTGCCTCAGCCGCCGTCACTATGCTATGTAACGGAATCTTTCTACTTAATAATAACACACTTCTTGAGATCTAAATAATTGTAACAAAATTTACAATTTAAAAGGTTAAACAATTTGCAAAAACAGTCCAGGAATAGATATGTTTTTGTATTGAGAAAAAAAAAGAAAAATATTGCACAGATGGACTTGGTTGCTACCTATATACATACATATATATATATACATCTAAAATGTGTGCGTTCCCGCTGTTATGATAAACAGAGTTTCGTGGGCTCTCAAGCGGGCGAGTGGTCTCTACTCCCGCCCCATACCGCAACACTTAAAATTGAAAATAAAACTCCGCAAATGCTCGCGAAACAAAAATAACCGCGGTTATAAATTGACTAATAAATATCGATTTAAAATATGATTTATTTTAATTAAATTCAATTAAAAAAAATGCGTTTTCAAATGCAATTCTTAGTGTTATTATTTTTGTTTTCATTTAAATTTAATGAAATCCAATGTGAAATATGTACCGAAAATGAGAGTGTTGATATTACGAACGGTTTGCAGTTCGACAATGGCTCAATTATATTTGAGAGGAGAGACTTCTTCAGTGGTACTTGGTTTGAGAAAAACTTAGACGGGGTGGTTGTCCGTTACGGCTGCCCGTGCCTAATTGGAAATTGTATACGGAAGTGTTGTGGAGAGGGAAAGGCATATTTTGATAGACAATGTAATTTAACAGACGATTTGTCCCTAAAGCCTTTTAGTCCGAAGGTTTATAGAGGAAATGTGGATACGAATATTTCAGCTAGTGAACATTTCTACTTCGTTTATGGGTTGTCGTGTTATGACGATGGATATCTTGCCGATCCAACATTAGAAGATGTCCAACTTTATATTCAAGAGGTCAGATATTTATCTTAATTTTTATATTTATTGAGACGCGACTTCTGACTACTGAAAAACTCGATTCAGTTTACGATTGTTTCAGTTGCTGTCACTATCCAGCTAGTTTACATATTTTAAAATTATTATTTACATTTCTATATTAAGCCACTAAAAGACTTGTATCCTAGAAACAGGACGACCAAAGTATATATATCAAAGATACATTGGTACCGGCAAGTGGTTTCGAAACCGTGTTCTCGGGTTTCGTGACTATTGCACCACCACTACCCCACGGTCGCCTAAAAGGTCGACAAAGTTTATTTTCATGCTTTTCTTGGAGAATATTGAGGAGAGTACATCTGCGGATGACACGGAAGTATCCACTATGCCGGCCAAATTGAAACCGGTAACTTTCAAGCTTATCCCGAAACCCTTTAGTCACTTAAATGTCTATACACTTGAAAGTGGTGGTACCACCCCGAATCAGCAGACTGGGCATTGACATGGGACTCTTGAATTCGTTAATAAAATTGTTAGTTCAGCTATACCGCTGATTAAAAACAAGTAAACTTGATTTGAAACTGGTCCAGTTTATCTACAAGTCAAAATTAGGCACAAATTAAGTTTGCTGAGTCAATTTGATTAGGTATGAACCCTATTAGATGTGCAACCCAATGTCAAAACGCAGTTACGCAATATAGAAATTAAACGGATTTTAATTTTTAGGGGTGGTAAATCACACAGGGGTTTATCAGTTTTTCTAAATATAAAATAGGGACTGAAAAAATAGGACCTGGCGGCCGTGGTGTAGTGGCAGTGCAATGGTGACGCAAACCGAAGAGCACGAGTTTGAGACCACCCACCGATACCAATGTATCTTTGATATATGTACTTTGGGTGTCCTGTTTCTATGATACACTTTAGTAGCTTAGTATAGAAATGTAATAAATAAATAAAAAAAATGATTGGTTGTTAAAGAGTAATTACAATTGCGGATAATGCAACTAAAAGTTCGGTGCGTCTTTTCTTTGTAGAACAATCAACAAATGAAATGTTTTGCCAGCCCATGAGTTCTTTCCATCCTATAACCTTGTATCCTGTAAGCGATGCGTGAAGAAGCACCTTTGGCCGGCATAGTGACGGCGACCGAGGCAGCCGAGTTATCGGTTGTTTCAGTCGGCGTCACTCTTGGATCTCCTCTTGCTTAACATCAGGCGGGTCGAGGTTAAATATCGTGTCACCAAAAAAGAAGAATATAGTTGTGTCTGATAAAAGTGATTTAAAAAGAGATGTGAATGGACAAAACTGGGACAACCCTTAAGGGCATTCTTGATCAAATCGGTAATATTCTATTCTAAAATAGGACCCCTTTATTTAAGAATAAAAATAAGCATTTATAAATATAACAATTAATGATGTTTTTAATTTATATATAGAAATTGATAAGTTAATCTAAACTACAAGAATTAATGAAGGAATGCTTCGATGGTTTAAACACATGGCCAGGATGAGTACAAGTAGTTTTACGAAAAGAATTTATAGATCTGATGTGGATGGATGTGTTGAACGTGGCAGATCCAGGAGATTTTTGACCAAATCGGAGACATCCTCAAGAAATTTGGGTTGCCTAGTGCCCATAACCGTTGAGCTTGTATGAAGAAAATACTGAATGTGAGGAGGGCAAGGGAGTTATGTTAGGATGCCTTTGTTTGTTTGCGTGGCCTTTGTTACCTATGCCTATTTTTGTGGAGAAAGGCTTGACAATTTGGGTCATTAAATCTAAACTAGAGTTACAGTTTCTATAAATGTCCCTCATCTGTTCTTAGTAATCGTACAAGTTATATACATATAAACGCAATACTTTGATATTGTGTTATCAATTTGCAGTGTGGATTTGTGCAAGGGTATTTAAATATAACTATTTATCGACATTTTATCACCAAACAAATTATGCGTAACAATGTTGTTTATTATCATAGGAAGTATGCGTGGTTATATCCACCTTCTTGCTAAAAAGCTGGGAACTGCATAACTCATAACCGTACAGCGTGGAATCTTGTGGATGTGATGAAAGCGAGAGAGTTGTGTGGGGATGTTTGAAAGTAACTTACCTGTTGGTACCGTGGCTTGTTAATAATTTTTATTATTGTTAGCCTATTTATTTGTTCCACTGCTAGCCAAAGGCCTACCTCTCTTTTTTTCATGACTCACGACATTTTGATGTCTCTATTATTATTTATTATTATCAATTATTATTATATTTATGTGATATTTATTATTAATGTGTCACTACACTGGCAGACAATTGCTGATGTAGTATATTACATTAACGCACATCATCAAAATGTTTAACACAATAACTGAAGGGGATGGCGCCTCAATAAAACGCGGGACAGCTTAGTCTATTTCTTGACTGAGCTGCGGGGCAAACGCGTAACTCAATGGCAATGAGCTTCGGTTTGACAGTTGAGCTCCATTAATGACCTTAAAATTAAAATTGCATTAAACTGAGAATCGATGTTCATTTTCATTCATTCATTCATTCAAGCTCACTGAAACTCATGAATAAAAGTTGTTTTTGACACTAACAGCGACCGCGTAACTTTTTGACATGTGGGAATGAATTTCATTTTTATTCCCATTGAAGTTGCGCTGTCGGCCCCCTGTTAAGTAAAAAGGACATTTTGGTGCTACGGTTTTATTATTTTTGTTTAAGTATCCCTTTTTATTTTATTAGTTTGTTAACAATAATAATTAACATCATCATGTACATAAAAACTTGTGCAAAATATAACTCTGTGCACCGTGGTCGTACTTCCTTACTGTATTTTGATTCTGTACAGTTGGCTGGGTCAGTCGTTGTGCTAATGTTTACTATGACAAAGATAATGTTTACTTATTAATGTAAATATATATTGTGACACATTGGAGTATCTTTAAAAACATTTAAAACACTTCAAACTTGACACAACTTTAAAGTTAGATAAAATACTTAACTATATGTATATCTATCTTGCTTTTCTTTCAATGTATTTTATAAATAACCAAAATCTGTGAAAAGGCGACCGTGGTGTGTTGGCAATTAGGCGGAGAGCTGTAATATGTTTAGACACAATAATAAAAAATGTATCCAGTGTTTATTATAAGAATTTATTATTAATGTAGGTACAATGTATTGTCATAAATCTTAGCACATTAAGGTTGGTTGCTTGGAAAATATCCTGTTTTATTTGTAGACTTACTATATACATTCTTATTTGGGCAAAAATAATTTTGTCTGCATGTCTGCGTTAAAAAATATTAAATAAGAAGCTCAAAACACGCTCTATAATCTGTATAGAACTTTCTGCAGGCGGAGCAGCATAGAACTGTAAAACTTAGACTATAAGCTTGTATTGATTCTATTCTCATAGTTTATATGAATTTAACTATTTTATAGTTTTTATCACCATAGAAGTTTTAAAAGTAGATGCGAAAATAACTTTACAGCTTGTGGTCAAAGTTTTATGTTTACGAAACAGTTTCAGTGTATTTCTGGTTGAAAAAGTCATCAGAAACACTGAAATAACTTTTTAAAACAAAAGTGATAAAATTGAATGTTTTTATAGTAAACATAAAAACATTATATAAAAACTTATATAAAAACATTCAATTTTATCACTTTTGTTTTAAAAAGTTATTTCAGTGTTATAACCATTTTTCACAGTAAAGTAGCAGTTTTATAAAAAAAAGTGAGAACTTAGTTGCACCTAATAATAAATATTAACAAATTTAATTTATATTTAATATAACTTAAGCTGAAAAAAGCATCTATTCTGTAGCTATGTTTAACAAACAATAAAAAATGCGGTTCCTGAAAGCTCGTTATGCAAAACTGTACGAACTGTGAATTAAAATCACATTCGCATACTGCATGATATGGCGTATTCTATGCAGGCGAAAATTTCAACATGAAACTGAACTATTTTTGTATTTCATGACTCTATTATATTTACTAGTTCCTACGTCGTAGCATTCGCATTTTGTCGACCGAATCGGCAGTCGAACTAAAAAGTTCGGTGCGTCCTTTCTTTTTAGAACAATTGACAAGTGGAATTATTTGCCAGCCCATGTGTTCTCTCCATCCTATAACCTTTGATCCTTCAAGCGATGCGTGAAGAAGCACCTTTGGTCGGCATAGTGACGGCGACTGAGGCCGCCATGACTAACTTGGTTGTTTTAGACGTCGTCACTCTTGGATTTCCTCTTGCTTATCATCAGGCGGGTCGAGGTCAAATGTCGTGTCACAATAAAAAATAGAAATAAAATATTATGTATTGTATTTCTTATTGTGACTTATCATATGACAGCACCCCGCCTGATGTTAACTTCTAGTACAATTCGATAACTGTAAGCAGCAGTCACATTCACTATGCCGGCCTAGTTGGAACCGGCAACTTACAAACTGGTTCCGAAATACGACTAAATTACTTTATGGTCTGTCTTTTGTAAGTGGTGGTACAGAATCGCAAGACTAGGCACCATTGGCTACCACTTTTTAAAGTTAAAGTTGGTTAAGTTTTAGTTCTGATAAACTTAAAGGCTTCTTATTAAAATTAAAGGCTTCTTAACTTAAAACTTCAATTCGAAGGGATTCAATTGGAAAAATCTAATAAATAAATAGTTAATAAACCAAAAAACTTAATCACAATCATTATATATGCAACTATATTAACAATAGAAAAGCGAACGTGGTGTAGTGGTAGTGCAATAGTCACGCAAGCCAAGATCACGGGTTCAAAACCACTTGCCGGTACGAAAGTATATTTGATATATGTACTTAGGTCGTGCTATGTAGGTACTGCAGTTATAAACAACTGCATTTTTTTTAAACAAACTTTTATAAGATGCAATATAATAATTAAATGCTATGAAACTCCGAAGGCATTGCTCCGATCGAGATTAAAATTCTGGAGCTTACACGTACATTCCTCAATATTTTTCTAAATTAATAGGTTATTTTATAATGTTGTTATTTATTTATTTATTATATTATAGAAAAGTCGTATTTAATACCTACTTACGATTACTCATTAATTTAATCCGCTACGTAATTACAATTATTAATATCGTATAAAAGACCTCCGTTTCTTATCATAGATAACTGTAAATATCCAAATTCTTATCATTGGTTTAATCAATGATACATCGAATGTCTCGGCTGATAACAATGTAAGTTAGTTCTTATTTGTCACTCTAGCTAACATCGCGTCTTTGTCGACAAAACACAAAAACTCGTTCTGAGCATGACTCAAAACACATTAACCCTAATAGATTTAAAAATTATCATTAAACCGTAGTTGAGATGGCAAAACTATTCCTATCAGTGTTGAGTTTTGTTCTATTTACGTATGTTAACAGTGATCCGTGTTCTGAAGTCGAAAGTTTAGACATAACGCAAGGATACGAGTATCAAAACGGTTCTATATTTTACGATGGTACGGAATACGTTAACGGAACGTGGTACGAACGTGTAGTTGACGGTATAGTGCTAAGATTTGGTTGTCCGTGTACTTTTAGAAGTTGTCTGTGGAAGTGTTGTGATGTGGGAAGTGGTTTATTTGATCGTGATTGTGGTTCGTCAGACGATCCAACAGTGAACCCTTTCAGCCCTCAGGTGTATAAGGGAACGGTCCCTGTGAATGTGCAAGCGCATGATCATTTCTTCTTTATGTTTAACTTAAAATGTAATAATGGGAGATACCTTTTGGATGCGGAGGCCAATATAGACTTGCATATACAAGAGGTAAATGAACTTTATATTTCTTTAATGCAAATATAACTTGATTGATTGCGATGGCACAGATTAGTTAAAGAAAAGTCTTGAAAGCAACTGAAAAACCAAAATTATTAACAAATGCTTAATGTATGACGTTAAGCCATGTGTTATCCTTTTATTGTAACTCTAAATCTAATATAGATCCGTCTGATGGTTAGCAAGAGGAGTTCTAAAAGCGACGACGACTAAAAAAACCGAGTTTATCGTTTTATGCGTCTTTTGTCGCTTATACCACGGATCATTTCGTAAGAACTTTGTTTTTACCTCGTCTATTGTAAACAATGGATAAGTGGTATGCTTTGCCAGCCAATGTGTTAATCCCATCCTATAACCTTGGATCTTTTAAGAAGAGGAGTGTACAAAAGCACTCTGGCCAGCATAGTGTCATGTTTTTATTCAGTCGTCGGAGCTCTTGAACCTCTTGGCTAACAAAAATAACAAATCTTAGCTGCAGTTGAAATAACCAAACCCTTTATTTACCAATGCCACGATTCGGATAGCTCAATACAAAGAAATAGAGTGCAGGTACATTGATGTAAAATAATGTAATAAAATAGATAATATGTAAAATGAATATATAAACTGGTAATGCATTATATTTAAATAAGGCTATGTAGTTGTAGTTATTTGCGGGCTCGTTTCCGCACTTGAAGTCCTCTTCGGTATCTTTGTGCGTTCTTTAACGGTTCTCCTTCAGTGGAGACACCAGATCTCCTCTAGGAAGGCCAGGAGACCCTTCTCGTTCCTGCAGACCTCCGGAAGCATCCTCGCGTTGCCAAGGAAATTCTGTCTTGCTTCTGCCACTCCTTTACTCCTGCAACTCAAGAGCACATGTGCAGCTGTCTCCTCCAAAGGCATCCCCTACAAAGGGGGTAAATAAGGGTATATTCGGACATGTGAGTGTAATGCAGAACATCATAGATGAGTAATTCTCTGAGATACGAAATACAAATAAACATCTACTGATAAAATAACTCTTTAACTAACATGCCACTTATAGTAGACACTAATTGACAAACATGTAGTAGTAAAAATAAAACACCAAAATTGCTTTTTTATCTATCGTAATTACTTGTAAGGAATTTGGATATGAAGTTACTTTAACCTATTTTGTTTTTAAGCAGTTTTTTAATTATAAGTTAATAATATTTTGATAATATTTTATAAAATATTATCAACTGTAAAAAAGCTAACAAGACGACAGGCGTGGACGAACGGTTTACCGATTGGTTTGTTGCGGGTAAAGTCCCGGGTTCGATTCTCGGTCGGAGCAAATATTTGATTCATAGCTTTTATTTGTATTATTTAATAACATTAAATTTTACAAATATTTGTTAAAAAATAAAAAAGAGATGGATATTTGCTTCGGGTCTGGTTATCAAAGATTGGTAGGCAGTGGTACCCAGTCTGTCGATCCGGGGTAGTACCACCACTTACAAGTATACAGACCGTGAAGTGATTTGGTCACGTTTCGGGATCAGCTTGTAAGTTGCCGGTTCCATCTAGGCCGGCATAATGGATGTGATTGCTACTCACAGTTATTGAATTGTAGTAGCAGTGACATTCATTCATGGACCACACTTCGGCTTAACATCAAGCGGGGTGCTGTCCTACGTCGAGTCACAATAAAAAAAAAGTCTATCCGCAGGAGTCTCCCCACGACCATCATTCATTTAAAATTTAATATATATATATATTCTTTTTTTACACTTCGCTTAAAGAATTCAATGTCAGAGTATAAGAATAAGGAGCACACATGGGCTGGTATAGCATTCCACATGCGACTGTACTGCAACAAAATGACGCGCCGAACCTTTTACAAGTAGCTGTACTGCGAATCGGTCGTCAGAATGTGGCTGCTTCCCCATACTTATGGGCATCACGGGAGTATGAAGCCGAGGTAAAAAAAATGTTTGTTAAAGTGTTTTATCGAACTCTCGAACTAGCGTGTTCTCTACCGACTTTGTCTCGAAGAAATTGTCACGCCTTTTTTCTACAGGGATAGGCAATGGAGCGCCACTTGCCACGATCCTGACACAACTTCCTCGCTTCCTTCACATTCACAATTCTCTTCATACAAGTCCATTATTATATTTATTATAGCAAATGTTGTAAAGTCGAATATTAGTATTTTCGTGTCAAGTCAAGATAAGATAATTTTGTTTGTCGTTATTGTTTATTTAATTTGTCATTTTCAATAATTTTACAATAAATATCTACTTAAGGTAGAATCATAATAAAATGTGATCATATCTTGATAAAGCAGTGGTCTAGGTTTTACCTACAGTGTCTATGAACTAAAAAGTTTTTAGTTTATAGTTTTATTTTAGTTTCAATAAATAAAGCAACGTTTATTAAAAATGGCCCAGAAGAAAGTACTTTTTTCAAATTGGAGACATTTTTATTGTAAAATTATAATAATTTAAATAGAATCATGAAATTAAAAAAGGAACAATAATTTTTTTTATTATTATTAAATTAAAAATAAATACTTGTTCTAATTCGGTACCATTGGGAAAAAGTGCTAAGGACATTGCCGCGCTGAATGGCAATGCTGACCCTTTGAACCAAATATTGCCCAGCCCTTTTGTCACCCGAGATGTTGATCAGCTGTTCTGACAACGCCTTGAAAATACAGAATGTCTCAGGAACGCTTCCAAAAATAAAGTGGGGTAGTAGTGTTTCCTACCGATCCTAAAAATGACTGAAAAAAAATGGCTAATTTTACTTTTTTTTTAAGTTTAACAATTTTCTGTCTTCACTATAAATTATAACCTTTTAGCAAATGACCGCACCTCGCCTGATATTAAACTGTAGTGTATATAATGTATATAACTGTAGTGTTCTACTTCTATATAATCAGAAATATCAATTAATCAATCAAATTGTCACGCTTTTTACGCATCCACCCACATCAAATTCCTGTCGTCAATCTATTTTTACTCATTCTTTCCATGTGCAATTAGAGCATTTCAAAAATTAGCCAAAAAAAATTTCATGCATTCGTTTTTAGGATCGGGAACCCCACTTAATTTTCGGACGCGTTCTTGAGACAACCTGTATATTTCAACATAAATCCAACGCAATTTACTCGTATATACGAATAGACACATAATTACAGCTGGACATAGTTTTTACAATCAGGTGCGGCTCTTAGTAATATTAATTACAAAGGTAGTTCATGTCAGCGGAGTTCATGTTTTAGGAATTTTCTCCATACTAATATTTGTTCACCTTGACCAGCCATTAAAGAATTATTTTCATTTTGTCAGGTTTTTTTAATTGTTATTGGTGTCTCGATATTTGACAGTACTCAGCCTGATGTTCAGCTGGAGTGCGGTCCATAGATAGAGGTGAAGCTACTACGTTTAAAAAACCCGCGGTCATAAGTTCGTTTGTCGTTTTACCACTCTTGATTTGTTATTCGCAAATTTTACGAATATGTCAAATGTTACGAAGATGTCAAAGGTTACGAAGATTTCAAATATCATTGCAACTTAATTTCAACAAATGTTTTTTTTTTTTTTTTTTTATTGTGACACGACATTTGACTTCGTCCCGCCTGATGATAAGCAAGAGGAGATCCAAGAGTGACGACGACTGAGAAAACCGAGTTTGTTCTCGGCCGCCTCAGCCGCCGTCACTATGCCGGCCAAAGGTGCTTCTTCACGCATCGCTTGAATTATTAAGAGAATACACCCAGGACAACGTCTGTCGGGGCTGCTAGTTTATTTATGGGTTAACAATTGACTATACTTTTTTTTATTGTGTCTTGACATATGACAACACCCCGTTTCACACGACTTTAGTTTATTTAAATTTTCTAATAGATCTTGCAAGGGATGCACCTCTTACCCACGCTGTAATGATAGCAAGAAAATACAGGTATTCTCAAAAAAAAAAAACTTATTTTGACGAACTGGGACAAAACCTATTATATTGGCTAAATTAAAACAGCCCATCAACTTGTCTATTTACTATGGTAATGGTCGATGATCACGCGTAATGCCAGGTTATATGATGTTTTCGTGGCTCAATTTTATTCAGCTGAGGACCAAATGCAAAACTGTTGATTTTTTGATGGTGATAAAGATTTCATAAGGCAATCATTTGTCATAGGGATAGGCAAATAAATGGCCCACTTTCACGACACAGACACAACTAGATTCTATTCTATCTCGCTTTCTTTACATCCACAATTCTCTTCTATTAACTTTATGGATATAAGATATGCAACGCTAAGACGGGCGTTGCATATCTTTGCTTGTTTAAGAGTGTCGGCGATTTGATGAAGGAACAATCTTCAGGTTCATACCCGTTTTTTCCCCACCTTCGATTTATAAATTTCTTTTTATTCAAATTTTAACAATTCTTTGAATGTGTCCATACCATCATTCGCAACATACTTTCTCAATCTTTGTTACTACATCTTCGTTCAAATCACATTTATCACGCACAACATGCGCTCCCTAATGGTCTTGTTTCTACAGCAACAATCCTGCTTCTATGACAAACAAAAAATCATCTTCCCGTTTTCATTAGCGCTGGTATTTTAATCATTATTAATATGAAGCTAAACTGTTTGTTTGTTTGAACAAGCTAATTAATCTCTGGAACTAATAATAAGTAGTCCGATTTGAAAAAATGATTTCGATCTTAATACGTATTTAATTTATTGATATCTTAATATTAAATAATGACCGTTATTTAATATATGTGGAGTTAGAAGAACTGCACGATGAAATATATTAAATTCAATTTCAATTACTTATTTATAAAGTAGTAATTCGTATATTCATTGGAATATATGAATATTCTTAGGTGTGAAGTGAATGTAAATGTAAAAATACTTTGGCTTACCACTGTATCTAAGTACTTTAAAAAAATATTTATCATAATTGTTGATAAAATATACATACGTACTGTTTGCTTAATCGTAAATCTTATCTACCCTTACTAAATCATTACTACGGCACTTTATTTATGATCATTATGGCATTAAAGCAAAAAAAAAAACAGTGTCTCACGCAAACCTTAAACTCACATGCTCTCAGGCCAGCATGTTGGTTTTCTAGCTTACTTTTTATTCACGCTTCGCTGGATTCAAGGTTATTACACCGACCGTGGTCTAGTGGCAGTGCAATGGTTACGCAAACCGAGAGCACAAGTTCGAGACCACCCACCGGTACCAATGTATCTTTGATATATGTACTTTGGTTGTCCTGTTTCTATGACACAAGCACTTTAGTAGCCTAGTATAGAAATGTAAAAAAAATAGGATTATGGAACAAGCATTTTACTTGTCGATTGTTTTACAAAGGAACGAATTTATTTTCAACGGACCTTTTAGTTCGACTGCCGATTCTGCCATCCAGTGCAGGTATCACGGAAGTAAAAGACGAGCTAGCAGCTAGATTAAAGAGTTTCTTAGAACACTCTCCAGAACATTATTATTTAGTTATATAGAGCAAACGTAAAGATCGTTACGTTTAAAGAATACGTCAATTTGTTAGGAATCGGCTTGTGGAATGTAAAACGCACGTTGGCTGCGAATAATCACACAGTATTAATGCAATGTTTATTATTACAATAGAAGAACGTGTTGGTTTAAGTTTGTAACTAGGTGGGTGATATAGGAGCCGATACATATGGCACACAAAGCATTATGTATTTGCATGGGAAATATTTTATTCAATATTTATATACTTGGCTATATTTAGAGGCCAATATAGTTAGTGACACCGTCGGCACTCTGGGACAAAAATACCACTGGGTACCACTGCCTGCCACTCTTTAATAACCAAACCCGAAGCAAAGTTCAAGTTCAAAGTTTAACGATTTATTTTAGTTTTTTTTAAATTTTGCCGCCCCCTAAATGTGCCGCCTGGGGCGGGCCGCCCCCTCCGCCCCGCCACTTTGCAACTCACTAAAAATCTATATACTAATATAATAAAGCGGAAGAGTTTGTTTGTTTGTTTGTTTGTTTAAACGCGCTAATCTCAGGAACTACTGGTTCGAATTGAAAATTTATTTTTGTGTTAGATAGATCAATTATCGAGGAAGGCTTTAGGCTATAAAACATTACGTTGCGACTTATAGAAGCGAAGAAACAGTCGAAAATGTGGAAAAAACGGGAAATATTATTCGTCTTTGAGGGTTTCCATTGCGTGCGCTGCGAAAACCGTTCGAGATACCCAAAAAATATGTATGAAAGAATTATTCCTCTTTAAATTATCTAAAAATATCTATCTTTTAAGATTAACTCACAATAACCCTTTTTATGATAGTCAAATTTGGTCTAAATTAATGCATTATTACAAATTATTTGTCAGAGTTGTATTAACATAATAATATTATTCTTTATCGAAATAAATGTGTTATTAATTAATTAATTAATTAATTAACTGTGAACAAAATTGTCATTGACATCACCTAATTTCAATAAACATCTTATAAGATAATACAATTTTAAAATAACTCTGAAACAAAATTCACACGCGTCGCATGATGAGCGCTAACCGGCGGGCGAGGAGAGGCGGTGCTTGCGGGCGAGGCGGAGGGGGGTGTAGCTCTACGAGGTATAGTCTGTCTAAGCCGAAATGACGCGCCCCTCCACTGCATTTACGCATACGAGCAAATATAAAATATGGATAAAACACACCGAAAATGCAGTAATTAGTTATTCAGTTGCTGGTTAGACACAAAGGAGGAACGAACGTGATGAAGTTTAATAGCATAGTTAGTAATATTTGCATTCACACATTTAAATAAACTAATAAAGTGGAGGGGCGCGTCATTTATAGACAGACAAGCATACTATGCGGTCGGCTCCCTACTGATCGGTTGAATGCAGCGTTAATTTGTTTTTACGATATAATATCATCGTGCAAAATCCTTTTTTATACAATTTCATTTTGTAGTAGTTTTCTCTATGATAGGTATAGTATTTTGTTTTAAGTATAGTATTTTGTTTCTAATATTTTCACAATAACACTTTTTTTGTTTTGTTGTAAATAATACCTGTAGGTGTCATCTACATTCTTTCAAGGTTAGGTTTTACGATTCTTATTAGGTTAGGTTTTAGTTTAAGCATACAGTTAGTTTGGTTAAGTTTTCATTTCCTTCGTTCTTTCTTCGTCACTGTAATGCCTAGAAAAAGGACTCAGCGTTCTCGGCAGACTGCTGCTGCAAAGAGGCTGCGAGTTTTGCGCACAAGAAAATAAAACTGAAAATATAATTTACGCAGAAGTACTTTAAAATATATTCTTTTTAAAACTACTTTAAAATATATTCTATTAGTTACGTAATTTAATCGTCTAAAATAAGTCGCGGGTAACAGCTATAGGTAATTTATAATAAAGCTGAGCAGGTAGGTAAACAAAAAATTAATATGATTCCCAAAATAACTATTCCACGCGGACGCAGTCGCGGGCACAGCTAGTGCAATTATAATTGGTCATTCAGTTGCTGGTTAGGCAAAAAAGTATAATAGTATACTTAGAAATATTTGCATTCACACATTTAAATATACTAATAAAGTGGAGGGGCGCGTCATTTATAGTTAGACAAGCTATACGAATATAATTATCGGTATCTTTGAAACATAACTCTCTTCAAAATAAACATTGATTTCATTATTTAGACAACTCTGGTGTAGTTTTTATTTCACTGTTAACATACTAATTTTAGTTAACTAGATCTGCAAGGAATACTTTATATGTTAATTTTGTTTAACAATAATTGTTGAATTCTGGCCCATTCCAGCTCAAACTAACAATCAAATTGTCACGCCTTTTGCCCACAGAAATAGGCAGAAACAATGGAGCGTCGCTTGCCACGATCCCGACACAACTCATTCGCTTCCCCCACATTCACTATTCTCTTCTTACAAGGTTCTATTGACTATGGTTATGGCTTAGATAATTTAACTGTCTAGATAGAGCATATGGTGGCGCACGGGCTAAAAAAAATACCGGCCAACTGTTGGCCGATACACTCTCTCGCGTTTGTCAGTTGCGTAACAGACACCGTTCGGACGCCACGCGAAATTTCTCTGTGATTTTTTCGATAATAATGACTGTTTGCGCCATTAAATTGTGCCGAACTTACAAAGGACGCTTGAGAACAACCAAAGCTGTCACTTATCATCATTAAGTAGATTTTAAATTACTATAAACATTGGAAATATTTTTTTAAAAAATAGTTCAATTTTTTACCTAAGATGTTAAGAGTGTTGCCAGGTTTTGAATCAAAATATTCCCGTGAATAATTTGGTTTTTATATTGAAGTAGATTTGTTGTATATAAAAAAAACAAGTATCACTTTAACACTGTTATTATATATAATAACATGTTATAACATTTATATTACATTACCCACCTAAATGTGTGTTCTGTATGTACAACAATATGTTTATTAATTACAATATTATTTACAATTGGATGCACTGTTTACCATTCATGACTGCACTTCAGCTTAACATCAAGCGGGGTGCTGTCATATGTCGTGCCATAAAAACGACATATGACAAGGCAGCAATAAACAAACTGTTGTTACAGAATACCTAAAGATCCAGTTTTTAGGTAGGTAGGAAACTATGTGACACTAGAAGACATAAGTGTTCTAACGTGCTCTTCATCAATAAAAAGTATAAATGAAACTGTTCCTTCGTTAAGGAAAGAAGATGAAGAGGAACATGACGTTGACGACGAAATTCTCTACAACGATGTCGGCATTATTTACTATTCGGAATTATGTGAATATACACAGCAAATCGTCTGCTACATAGCAGGCTTTGTTGTTAAATGTTTGCACAAAAAAAATAAGTGTATTAATTGTTTGGACATCAAATGAAAAATTGCCGCACCATTAATTGGTTAAATTAAGAGGTGAAGGGACTCATCTATGCCTCTCACGGTGTATATTTTATTTTCTGATCTGCTGAATACATAATTCTACAGTTTTTAAAACAGGATTTTACTATGACTCCCAAAAAATATGCAAAAATAGTATGTATGAATGTAATGATACTGTAATGAAACAATTTATTGGAGGCCCAAATTACTGTGAGGTAAAAGCTGAGCATGTTTGTGGCCACCTCCATCAAACTAATTTGATTAAAAGTGTTGTAGAAAAATATTTATTATAGATTTACGATATTATTACAAGATAAAAATTAATAACAACAATCGTGATGCAGCATCAAAACTTTTTTATTTATTTGTATAAATAAAAAAATATACTCTTATTCTTTTTTTTATTACCCCTATCAAATATTGTGCACTGGACTAATAAAATAAAGTATATGTGGTATTTATTATCATTAGTAATGCTTATTCACATAAAAGTACGGTTTTGTACAAGTAGAGTGCAATTTCTTGCACAAAACCGATAATTCTTCAATTTCGTTAATTTTGAAGAAAATACCACTATTAGTGGTTTCGATAGTTTTATCAATTTACTAGGTCAGTACTATCAATAATATTACTGTTATTAATAGTTTGCGCTGTCTATAGCCCTATCGGTTGAGTAGATGGTTTTGGTGTTTACTACCGATAACAAAACTATCGAGTTTTTGCAAACACTACTTGCTGCTGTTTTTACATCCATTGCCTACCTCCCTATTGTTTTTCTCAATTCCTAGGTTTCATATATTTCTGGTAACATATACACATACTATAACAAATTAAATAGTAAATAAATCTACATTATTATTAATTTATGTATGTATAAAACGCATATCAAAAGTGCATATTTTTCCCTACTTAGTGGGTAATATCGATAAGCTGGTATCATTTCACACACACAGGCGTGGCCCGACGCACTTGTAATGATATCGTAATGGAACGCATCTGTGTGTGTGACACGCACACAATCAGTTCAACGTTGGCCTATGTTTGCATTGCGATTGAATCGCGACACTCTATCTAGACAGTTAAATTATCTAAGGGTTATGGGCACTAGGCAACCTAGCTTTCTTGAGAATGTCTTTGATTAGGTCGGAAAACACCCTGACCCTGCCTTGTTTAACGAATTCATCCACATTAGATTTATAAATACCTTTCGTCAATCTACTTTCACTTATCTTTTCCATGTGCCCAAACCATTAAAGCATTCCCTTGTCAATCCTTGCCACTACACTAAAGCGAATTTAAGACGTGTGTCTTCATTTGTTCAATTAATAAGCTTCCATATTATTTTAGAAATAAAATTCATTCATTTTGGATGACCTTCAAAGACATCATTCATTTTGGACTTTTATGTACTACTTTTGTAATGTCCACTAATGAAAAATATTTAAATAGTAGTTTCAATACTTGTATTGGTAAAAGTGTCCTTCAGCCTGTAAGCCTCACCATCTAGTTTAAAGATACCAAATATACCAAAATTAAGTGCCGAATTTGTGATAATTAGTGCCAAAAAATTAAAATTTGTGCCACTGTATCTTCGGAGATATACATAGGTGTTGGTGAGGCTTCTGGAATGAACCTCACCCTGTAAGTCTCACCATCAGATCTCATCAACGGTATGAACTATCGACACAATTCTAATTCATTTATCTTGTTCTAAATTATTGCCACCCGCCACACCAATTTTGAAGAATATTGCGTTTAAGATTCCCAAGATACAGGGGTTCCTTAGTGAGGCTTGTGGAATGAACCTCACCCTGTAAGCCTCACCATCATATCTCATCTACGGTATGAACTATCGACACAATTCTAATTCATATATCTTGTGCTAAATTTTTGCCACCCGCCACACCAAATTTCAAGAACATTGATACCGTATTTTCGGAGATATTAAACGTTAAACTCCTACATACATTTAGCGTTTGTACTAAATGCATGGATGTTAATAGATAGACCCTGCTTTGGTAAAAAAAGTAATCTAAAACGTAAAAAACAATTAGTTTTATCGACAGTCGTTCGTGAGTCAAGGTCGCTCGTCTTGTCACTAATAAAAATGCCTTCCCGTGTTATAAAATCATGTAAAAATTATCCTATAAAACACCAAAAAAGAAGTAAAATTACATTATATGTATAAGTATCACTATTTTCAATAATATATCCGTTTTTAGAAATAATACGATTTATTTAATGACCTTGAATAGGCTCACTGTTCATATGGAGTTGAGATGAAAAAAGTTATGGAGTGGCTTTTAATTTTTTTTATAAATATAATATAATTTCTTGATTATATAATACTTATGTTTTAATTATAGCTCGTTTTTAGGGTCCCGTAGTAAAACACTGAACCCTTATAGATTTGTCATGTCTGTCCCTATGTCACAGCCACTTTTTTCTGAAACTATAAGAACTATATTGTTGAAACTTGGTAAATAGATGTATTCTGTGAACCGTATTAAGATTTTCATACAAAAACAGAAAAAAAACAATACATTTTGGGGGTTCCCCATACTTTAAACTGAAACTCGAATTTTTTTTTCAACAAACCCATACGTGCATTGTTTTCAAAAATGATATTGAGGTTTCTTATATTATTTTTTGATAAACTGAATTATTTGCTCGAAAGACACTTTCAAAGTGGTTAACTGTGAGTCCCCCCTGTAACTTCTAAAATAAGAGTAAACCGCAATTTACCTTTCATTCAAACAATTTTTTATTAAAGACTTGTAAAGCCGACTTCGTGTTATATCACTCTTTCATCAAAATCATTGGGGCAGATAGATAGAGAAACATTCTAAAATGTTGTTTTATGCTTTAATATTACTAAATGAAAAATTCTACTTAAATACCGGTATTAATTATAAAATCTTACATTTTTTTAGTTTAAATTTGTTTAAATAGTCTTTAGTGTAGGTTTCCTCGAGAAGAAATTAGAAAAATGAAGATTTCTCTCGATTCCCTCATCAGATCCTGACTTGGGGACTTTGTACACTTTGAGAGTATACCTTTGCAAACAAATAAAGAATTTTCGAAATCAATCCATAATTGACGGCGAAATCAGGACGGCGAACATAGGAAATTAAAGGTTTTCCTTGATTTTTATGGGATCCTTTCATCAGGTTCAGATTTGGTCACAATGGAATCGCCCCGAAGGTATACCATTGCAAAAAAAAAGTTTAAATCGATTCATAATTGACGGAGAAATCGGGAAATATATATTAAAAATAGGTAATGCAGTCCTCAATTAAATACGCATTATTAGGGATAACTCAAAAAGCACAAGCTTCCAAATAAAAAAAAACATCTAAATTGGTCACTCAGAAAAAAGTTATAAGGTAACACACTTTTTGTGAAGTCGGTTAAAAGAGAAACCATCGATTAAAGTATACACCTAAAATAGCCAAAATAAATATGATTTTATTTGCTTAACAAATTTGTAATTAACTTAAAGTAATGTAAATATTACAAAAAAAACTTTTAATTTTAAATATTGTTTAAAAAATATCCCCTGACGACTCCATTCCCTTTTCTTGTTCTAATTACTATTGTGACTATTTTTGAATTTTTATGCTCCAATCAGGAGCGGCGTGTGTGTTGATTGGTGCATTATGCGCCTCAATGACCTTGATTTGATACACGTGTCGTAGAAATCGCAGTGGTGCGCCAGGAACATTTTTATAGAGCGCATTGTATGAAATGGGCCTATCTATAAACATCGATGTACAGAGAACTGTTTAGCGATAGGTTTGTTGCGCGTAAAGTCCCGGGTTCAATTTCCGGTCGGAGCAAATATTTGTTTCATAGCTTTTATTTGTAATGTTTAATAATTATAGTAAATATTACAAATATTTGTTAATAAAAAAAAAGAGATGGATATTTTCTTCGGGTCTGGTTATCTAAGAGTGGTAGGTACCCAGTACCCAGTGGTGCCGATCCGGGGTAGTACCACCACTTACAAGTATACAAACCGTGAAGTGATTCGGTCACGTTTCGGGATCAGCTTGTAAGTTGCCAGTTCCAACTAGGCCGGCATAGTGGATGTGATTGCTACTCACAGTTATTGAATTGTAGTAGCAGTGACATTCATTCATGAACCACACTTCGGCTTAACATCAAGCGAGGTGCTGTCTTATGTCGAGTCACAATAAAAAAAATAAAAAAACAGGATTTTACTACTTTTGACATTTTTTTGACAGACATATGACCTATTTATTTTTTCATTATAATATAAATTTACACAGTCTAGAACCCGAGAATTACCTAGGACCAAAATAACATAAAATAACTAATTTACGTTGATCCGAAACGCATGCATGTGTCACCAAGGTCAAACTGCATACATGCCACGAAACAAAACACCTTTAATAATAATACATTTCTTTCACTCATCAGAACTTTAAACATAAAAAAATCCAAGTACTATCAAGTAATTGCAATCATGTACGCAAATATGGTCTCTAATTACATAGGCATAAGAGTAAAGTAAGGATAAAATGCGTTGCACAGAATTCAAAAGAACTTATAGCATAGCATATGTAATCTAAAATAGATCTTATTACTTAGCGAGTAACTCTATGTTTCTATGTGCGAACGGCAGGACAACCAAAATACAACGGCAAGTCCCTGTATCAGAATTCTGTTCATACAGGGACGGATTATATTATTTTTATTTAATTAGGTTTAATAACTAACATTAAAAATGAAAACATTATTTAAATACTTTTTTTATTGTGAGATACACTGACCTCGACCCGCCTGATGATAAGCAAGAGGAGGTCCAATAGTGACGACGAATGAAAAAAAAAACGAATTAGTTCCCGGCCGCCCCAGCCGCCTTTACTATACCGGCCTAAGGTGCTTCTTCACGCATCGCTTGAAGGATCCAAGGTCATAGGATGGAGAGAACACACGGGCTGGCAAAGCATTCCACTTGTCAATTGTTCTACAAAGAAAAGACGCACCGAACTTTTTAGTTCGACTGCCGATTCGGTCGACAAAATGCGGATGCTTTCCCCGACCTGTGCGGGTATTACGGGTGTAGAAGGACGAGGTAGGAACAAGGTTAAAGAGCTCTTCGGAACATTCTCTGCGTAGTTGCAGGGGCTCCAGAGTTTGCGTGACCTCTGCATCACCTATAATTCGAACAGCTTGGCGCCGGAATAAATCCAGGGCATTGAGAAGATACTTGTCAGAGCCGTCCCAGAGGTGCGAACTGTACTCCGCGCAAGAGCGAATCTGAGCCTTGTATAATATGAGGCGAAGTTCTAGCGCGAAGAACCGCCGCACCTTGTTCAGGATGCCAAGTTCGCGGGTGGTCTTAATGGCCCGCTCGATGTGGTCCCTGTGATTCAAGTCGCAGCGAAGAGACATTCCAAGAATGTCTAGTCTGTTTATTGCACAGTATAATAAAACACATGTACATAGGTACATGTTGCAAAGAGAAGGAAGGGGAGTAAACGGGGATTTTTTCGTCGAGAACGCGCATACTCGAGAACGCATACTTGTCTACGTTGAACTGAACCAGGTTCTTGTCGCCCCAGTGGGTAATACGATCAAGAACCCCGTTCAGTCCCGGTACAACAGACTCTCTAATATCGGCTTTCTCCTGTTTGCCGGCTACGGGGAGGCAGTGTAGCGTCCATGCACCATGCTGTCGTCTGCATAGCAATGAATGCCGGATCCAAGGTCCAGCATGTCATTGATATGCAGAAGGAACAGAGTCGGCAAAAGCACGAAGCCCTGGGGGACGCCGGCATTCACCGACATTCTGCGCAATGCGCTTCCATCCACAACGACGCGAATGGAGCGGTCACGCAGGAAGTCGGCTATCCAACCCCGCAGACGGTCAGGTAAACCGTATGCCTCGAGCTTGGATAAAGGGCCGTTGTGCCAGACTCTTTGGAGATGTCGAAACTAACAGCAAGGGCTTCTCCATTACCATCAAACGTATCTGGGGTGAAGACGTGCGTGGTGTACGCCAGAAGGTCACTAGTTGACCGTTTCAGCCTGAAGCCATATTGACGGTCATTGATTAGCTGGCGACACATTGGCCGGTTGCACATTGGCCCCCCTCCAAGCCCGAGGCACACAGTCCGACGAGTACGAGAGCCGGTATAGCCTCGTCAAGGCGGGAGTCAATTCCGCTGCACACGTTTTAAGGACAAGCGCTGGGATACCACTGGACTTCCGGATATCAAGCGATCGTAGCTCGATGCGGACATCGCGTTGTCTGATACGAATCTCAGGCATCGTCAATACGCGAATCTTTGGAAAAGACTTCGGCCCTTGGAACAGCCTTTGCCGTATGCGCCAGTGAGCCATCAGGCTGTCTCAGCGGTGGCAGCACTGAACGACATTCTTAGATTCTACAGTCTTGGCAAGACTCCAAAAGCTGCGACTACCCGTTGGAAACGCGCTGTGCCTCCGCTCTTTTAAACACCTTTCTGCAAGGTGGCACGATAATAGGCTGCTTTCAACTCGTCCACGCGAGGGTCTTGATTTTTAGGACATGAAAATGAGGTTAAGTAAGCTAGGTTGCCTAGTGTCCATAACCATAGAGCTTGTATGACGAGAATTGTGGATGTGAAGGAAGCGAGGAAGTTGTGTTAAAATCGTGGTAAGTGGCGCCTATCCCTGTGGAAAAAAGGCGTGACAACTTGATTGATTTATTTTTATTAATCAATCAAGCGACTGCGACTCTACATATGCCATCACCCTAATGTTAAGCTGGAGCATGGTCCAGGAATGGAGGTGACTGCTACTACACTTAAATAACTGTAAGTAGCAGTCACATCCACTATGCCAGCCTAGTTGAAACGGGCAAATTTCAAGCTGATCCCGAAACGTGACTAAGTCACTTTACTGTCTGCATACTTGTAGTTACAAGTACCACTCAAGATGATCAGACTGGGCACCACTGCTTACCACTCTCTGACAACCAGACCCGCAGCAAACATCCGCGCCCTTTTTATTAACAAATATTTGTTATATTTAACTTAATTATTAAATATTACAAATAAAAGCTATGAAACAAATATTTGCTACAAATATCTGCTAGAGAATCGAACCCGGGACTTTCCGGGTAACGGTCAGCCTAATACTAACCAATCTTAGATAATTTAACAGTTAAATTATCTAAGTAACTAATAACCCTCGGCAGTGGACAAATTGTATTACGTAATTTTATTTTTGATGGAATTTCTACCTGCGCTCCGACCCTTTTAGGCTATCTCTTTCTATGCCATTGTTTCCGTATTGCTGTCGCATACATACTCGTTACGACGCGGTAATGAAATTTATTATTAAAATCTCGTTATGAAAATTAACACATTTTACTAGTGAAGTGTATCAATAAGCTGATATGTAAACTATTCAGCTTTTTGTGTAAAATTAAAGATGATTTCTAGAAACTACAAGACATTGATTATTTTTATCCACTATTTAAAACACATTTTTTTTATTGTGACTCGACTTATGGTATCACCCCGCTTGATGTTAAGCCGAAGTGTGGTCCATGAATGAATGGACTGCTACTACAATTCAATATTCAATGCCGGCCTAGATGGAACCGGCAACTTACAAGCTGATCCTGAAACGTGACCAAATCACTTCACGGTCTGTATACTTGTAAGTGGTGGTACTACCCCGGATCGGCACTGCCTACCACTCTTTGATAACCAGACCCGAAGCAAATTTCAATCTCTTTTTTTTTTATTAACAAATATTTGCAATATTGAATATTATTAAATATTACTAATAAAAGCTATGAAACAAATATTTGCTCCGACCGTGGATCGAACTCGGGACTTTACGCGCAACAAACCAATCGCTAAACCGTCCGTCCACGCCTGTCTTCACATGAGGCATAGTATGTATTATTCAGCTAATTCGGCCAGTAATAACTATTTTAATACTATTATTTAACATGATACCACTACCTTTTATTTATAAACTAGTTGTGTCCGCGGTTTCACATGCGTAAAGTTTGGTTTATAACACAGTCATAAAAAAAGAGGAGGTTTTCAACTCGACTTTTTTGTATTTATAACTCGATAACTCATATAAAAATGACAGACGGAAATAAAAATAAATATATTTTCCAAACAGTTAAAACTATAGTCAATTGGAAACTATAGTAAAAGATATTTTATTTTAATTAAAAGTAACCGATGTTACTTCTTGTACCTCCAAAAATAAAAAACGTAATAAACAAACTCACATTCACATTTATAACAATAGTAGCATATGCATATAGTAACAGAAGGAAATAATAATAAAGAAAAAATTCAAACAGCTGAATGTATAGTCTATGGAAAGTATAGTGTATAGTCTCCATAGTACAATAGATTGGATTAGATGTTGACGTAACAGTCGGTAATACAGTGCGATGGTATTATAGTACTCAGGGTTTGAACCAACGCCTTGCATCTATTTTTATAATAGGAAAAAAAATTGACAAAACTTTTTTATTTTCGTAAAAAACATGTATACTATGTTACTTCTGATTCCTTTAAGAATATGTGTACAAAGTTGCATGATGATCGGTTGAGCAGTTTTTGCGTGAAAGCGTACCAAACAAACGGTCATTCACATTTATAATAATAGTAGGATAATAATAATAATATTATAATATAATAATTTGTTTTCAATTCTTAACAGCTTGAACCCAAATAAATTTCTGAACGCACGCAATTTTGTATGTGAAAATGATTTTCTTTTATTTTATTTATTATAAAAGTATTTTTCTAAAATAAAAGTAGCCTAAGTTACTCCTTATTACATCAGCTACCTGTCAATAAAAGTCCCGTCAAAATCGGTCCGGCCATTCCAGAGATTAGCCGGAACAAACAGACAGACAGACAGACAAAAATTGTAAAAAATGTCATTTTGGTGTATGTACCGTATATATATTCATATACATGTATTAAAAAACGGTTATTTCAATATTACAAACAGACACTCCAATTTTATTATATGTATAGATGTATAATTCCAAACAATCTATAAGAAAGTAGAACCTTAGGAGTATAGTAACCTCACTATGTCGCCCATGAGGCCGATACCAGGACCAGGACCAGGACCACACAGATAAGTGGCATAAATCGTAAAGTTTTTGCAAGTTTGCACTCCCTAAATGCATTGAAAAACTTTTTACCATTGAGTGCAAAAATCACACTAGCCCATAGTTTGCTTCTCCCCTTGATTGACTACGGTGACATTTGTTGCGTGAACGTGACAGAAGCTCAGCTGGATAAGTTGGATCGTATCCTTAATTCCTGTATTAGGTTCATTTTTTCTCTTCGAAAGTACGACCACATTTCTGAACATCGCAAGAAACTAAAATGGCTTGACATTCGCTCCCGACGGAACCTCAGAACAGTGTGTCTTGTTTTTACTGTTCTTAATGAACCTAATACCCCTTCATATCTGAAAGAACAATTTTCCTTCCTTTCCTCATTCCATGACAGAACCCTAAGGTCATCGGAAAACTCCCTTCTCTCCACTCCTGTTCATCGCACTAACTTTGTATCAAAATCCTTTTCAGTTGTTGCAACCTCTCTTTGGAACAATCTACCTGTCTCAATTAGGCAAGCACCGAATAGATATGTTTTTAAAAAACTGGTTTATGCACACCTTTATAAAACGTAACGGTTGTATTTTACTTTATTGTAATATTATGTTATATTATATTGTATTATATTATATTGTATTGTATTGTATTGTATTGTATTATATTGTATTATATTGTATTATATTATATTATATTTTATTATATTGTATTGTATTGTATTGTGTTATATTGTACTATATTGTGTTATATTAAGTTATCAGTTTTATATCTAATACTCCCATATAACTTTTCGACTGTCCCGAAGGTTAACTGGTAGATAATGTCTAGCGGCATTAAGTTCGCCTTTACACAAATTGTAATAAAGTTTTTAAATAAATAAAAAATATAAGTGTAAGGGAGAAAGAAATATGTGCTTCACAGTATACCGTTAAAGGTGTGATTTCGCTGGCAACTGCAGACGTTTTGTGTGAGATTGATTCCGTGCAAGGCGACACTAGTCTGCAGCCGCCGCGTCAATATTGTTTCCAAACATCATATTTATAATCTATGACTTAGCAAATGCTGATTGTCGCAATAGTGTCGCCTTGCACGGAATCAATCTCATACAAACAAGTAGTGCAGTCTGCGGTCTGCAGTCGCCAGCGGAATCACACCTTAATGCTATATATCAGAAGCATTAAGGTACTTACGGATAGGCATTTTGTAAGTAAATATAAATACATAATTATTATTTGTTTTACAGTTTTTTTTGTTGTTACAATTAATAAAGGATAATGTTTAAAACTTACATTTTTTTAATTTGTGTTTGTAATTTATTATTAAAATAATAAGTACGAGTATGTACTACCTACCTATTTTTCTCTTTTCCATTCAAACGTAGACCTTAAATTTGACAAAATGCACATTTATTCGCAAATCAATTTACATAAAATAAAAACGGTAATATGAAATTTATCGCTCGACTTGCGTACATATTCGTATCTACTCTGAAATATATCATTTGATACGCCTCTATAAAATAATTTCTTCATTTAATAAAATTAATAAAAATTCATTCAACTTTCATAAATAGTAATTTTACTTTTTAAATTTTTATTGTGACTTGACATAATCAGCACCTTACTTGATGTTAAGCTGGAGTGCGGTCCATGAATGTATGTCACTGCTACTACAATTCAATAACTGTGAGTAGTAGTAATATCCAGTATGCCAGCCTAGATGGAACCGGCAACTTAAAACAATCAATTTTTTACTATTTTTACTAACGTTTCTCTGTAAAGTCGACAAAACGCTCGCTGCACCACCTTAAGGGATACAATGGTATAAACTACTCTCGCGCACGTAATACGCCCATTCTTGGCTGCTTCGACGTTAGCCTATTGAAGACGAGTATTTTTCTATAATCCATTTTATTGTTTTATGATCTGCAGGTAACAAACCTTTTCTATTGGCATTAGCAAAAATATTGGCATTAGAAGCAAGTTATTTTTTGTTTTGTCTATTATAGACGGAGAGCCAGCGCCATAGTGAATTTACTAAAGTTATTTTTTTTATAGTTCATTAGAATGGTTGCGTACACAAACATACTGCGGTCAGTCAAGCGAACCTTCTCAGTTTCATTAAGGTGACTCAGATGCGCTATCAAAGGTGTCGTACCTGCGGGGTAATAAAATGAATTTACTAAGGCTGAAAATTGTTATACCACTTTTATATTGCATATAAATAAAAGTTGTGATGGTCAGTCAGCAGAATATGGGGACAGAGCTGGTCAGTCAGCCGCAATGTATGTGCAAAAAATAAATAATGTGCAATTCATTTACTACACTTCAAATTTTTTTAGGAGTATTAAATATTATTTTAAACATAAAAAAAATAGTCAGTCATCTATTTAACGGGACAAGGTCCGCCAGTCAGCAAAAATAGAAATAAAAATTACGCGCGCGCGCTCGGCGTTGGAAGCGATTTGAACAGGTAAGAGCGCAGGTATATTCGCACGCAAGAGGTCGAATGTATACACAATAGATCGGGGTCATTGTAACTCTAGTATAAGGATAGATAGACCTTTGTCTTATATAACGTAAAAATATAACGGCTTTTCTGCTTAATAGCATCAGTAATAGTTCAACTGTAGTAAGTGAATCATCTGTTTCTCAAAATGAACAAAGTTTGTGTACTCTGCCTCAAGAAGCATTAGCCATTAATACTGTTCAATAAGCCATTAATATTGATCAAGTATACCGCCAAGTCAATCAGAATTGTTGCAACAATTTCTAAGAGCTGCTTACATAGCAAATATTTGGGGCAATGCACATGCAAAAGTTATCACGGAACTGCCTCCAATCGATCACGGGTGGAAAATTGTCGAGGGAAAATATGAATTCGATTGGTATCAAGGCGATCAATTGCCACAGTTGGTCAACGATGTCGTCCTTCAACCTTCAAAGGAAAATTCAGGTATGCAAATAATAGTTAGCAAAGTAAAAAAAAAATATTATATACTAGCTGTGGCCGCGGTTTCACCCGCATAAAATTAGGTTTATAACACAGTCATAACAAAGGAGGAGGTTCTCAATTCGACTGTATATGCCTTTTTGTATCTATAACTCGATAACTCATATAAAAATGACAGAAGCAAATAAAAATAAATATAGAAAAATTCCAAACAGCTAAAACTATAGTCAATTGGAAACTATGTGTACTTCCAAAAATATGTGTACAATACATGAAATGATCGGTTAAGTAGTTGTTGTGTGAAAACGTAACAAACAAACTCACATTCACATTTATAATAATAGTAGGATACGCATATAGTGACGGAAAGAAATAACAATAAAGAAAAATTCCAAACAGCTGAAAGTATAGTCTATGGAAGGTATAGTGTATAGTCTTCATAGTATAGTTAATTGGATTAGATGTTGACGTGACTGTCGGTAATATAGTGCGATGGTATTATAGTATAGCTTGTCTAACTTTAAATGACGCGCCCCTCCACTTTATTAGTTTATTTAAATGTGTGGATACACATATTACTAACTATATTACTATACTTTATCATCGTGATCCTCCTTTTGTTTCTAACCAGCAACTGAATGACCAATTACGATTGCATTTTCGGTGTGATGCATCCATATTTTATAGTCGCAGGTGTGCTTAAATGCAGTGGAGGAGCGCGTCATTTCGGGGTGGACAGACTCTACTCTATAATACTATCGCACCTATTAAAAATGAATAAACTAAAATAAAAATGAAGTATCTTTTTGTACGTGTAACTCCTAACCAAAAAAAACACCTGCCAATATCTAACCTCGGGCCTATATTACTTTAAGTACAATGCGTTTTTAACAAATCGCTTGAAAATTCGCAAAAGGGACACAACCGTCAATTACTTTTGCCCTCACGCGACTGCCCGCGGGTTGCGCACTCAATGATGACCGACTTCTTCCCTCACCTCACCCGCCGTAGGATTTACGCGACACTATTTTGGCTATAATGGCTTACACGTAAGATATAGATATATACTGTCGCGGGCTTTTTTATTGGTCTATTTAAGATGCACATATTCATCATACATTACATATGTGTAACTCCAGCGTTTTTGGCAGCGCACGCCAGAATAGCTCGCAGATGGTAGATTTTTATTCTACTTACTTGACACTTATCGTCATATTTTGGACAATTTACACAATATCTTCATTAATTGTAGCCTATGTGTTATTCTGATGTATTAGCTATATTATTGTAAAGTTTTATTAAAATCCATTCAGTAGTTTTGGCGTGAAAGAGTAACAAACATCCATCCATCCATCCATTCATCCATTTATCCATCCATACTCACAAACTTTTGCGTTTATAATATAAGTAAGGATAATTGCATCAGTTATTTTAATTTTTCAGATTCTCGATCAGAAACTCAATCGGAAACAACTGACATTGACGTTTCCGATAACGATGAAATCAATGAATTTGACGAGTCGGAGGAAGAATTCGATAATTAATGTTTCATTACTAATAATAATAATATTATTGAATTATAATTAATATTTTTTTTGTTCAATCTAGTCTGTTAAAGGCAATAAATAACGATTATAATAAAAAAAGAAGCAAGCCGTTATCTGCGATGCCGAGCGCGCGCACGAAATTATTTATTTCTATTTTTGCTGACTGGCGGGCCTTGTCCGGTTAAAAAGATGACTGACTATATTTTTCATGTTTAAAATAATATTTAATACTCCTAAAAAAAAATTGAAGTGTAGTAAATGAATTGCATATTATTTATTTTTTGCACATACATTGCGGCTGACTGACCAGCTCTGTCCCCATATTCTGCTGACTGACCATTACAACTTTTATTTATATGCAATATAAAAGTTGTATAACAATTTTCAGCCTTAGTAAATTCATTTTATTACCCCGCAGGTACTACACCTTTGATAGCGCACCTGAGTCACCTGTTCTCAGGTTCGCTTGACTGACCGCAGTATGTTTGTGTACGCAAGCATTCTAATGAACTATAAAAAAATTAGCCTTAGTAAATTCAAACAGTTTTTAGGGCGCTGGCTCTTGGACCAGTTTAGTTGAAGGTAAAGGAGGCGTGGCTTATGCTCCTGTCAGGCGCAAAGGAATATTTTGCTAAATGATGTTGCACAGATTTGGTCTATGGTACATGACTGTACAAACTCTAAATGTATGTAGAAGTTTAACATTTAATATCTCCAAAAATACAGTGTCAATGTTCTTAAAATTTGGTGTGGCGGGTGGCAATAATTTAGCACAAGATATATGAATTAGAATTGTGTCGATAGTTCATACCGTTGATGAGCTCTGATGGTGAGGCTTACAGGCTGAAGTTCATTCCACAAGCCTCACTAAGGTACCCCTGTATCTTGGAGATCTTAAACTCAATGTTCTTGAAATTTGGTGTGAAGGGTGGCAAAAATTTAGCACAAGATATATGAATTAGAATTATGTCGATAGTTCATACCGTTGATGAGATCTGATGGTGAGACTTCTGGGGTGAGCTTCATTCTGCAAGCCTCACCAACACCTATGTATATCTCCGAAGATACAGTGGCACAAATTTTATCTTTTTGGCACTAATTATCACCAATTCGGCACTTAATTTTGGTATATTTGGTATCTTTAAATTAGATGGTGAGGCTTACAGGCTGAAGGACACTTGGTAAAACTAATAACAATTTTGCTTTTTATTGCTGTGCAATTGAGTCATTAGGAAAATAAGATGGATTTTGTATCATCTGTCAATCAACGCCATATTAGTTCTGCTTTGAACTGTCATAATTATAGTTTGATCATTTTGCACACCTATACTATGCAAAATAAGGGATATATATTCCAATTACATTATAATGTTCGTGCATCAAACTATTTTTAAATGTATATGCAACTGTTAATACAATTTACCCCAAGTCGCCATACAAAATGAATAATGTCCTTTAATAATAGTGAATGATTTTTTCGTAAATAATTTCAGAACATATTTGTGCATAATCGAAATGGCGCGTAGTGATTTATACTGGCAAGCTTTAGGTTATAAATCGTTTTTAAACAATACTATTCTTTATGAAGTTTATTTACTCTCCATAGAACGTAAAATATAATGTTTTTGTATATAAATTTTGACCGAACTTGCTCTTGAATTAGTGAGTTTACTGCGCTCTATTTAAAACCGCATAAACAAAGCTACTTTGTCTAATTATACTATACTATAAGTACATTCTTAACATATTTTTAATTCTTTGATTCAATTTAAAGTTATAGAATTGATTCATTAAGGGTTTAAATATCGAAATAAAATCTAATTTTTAATTATTATACTTCACACTTTATGATTCAACTCTTTGCGAAATACATAATTAATAAAACACATGTCTATGATTGTAGTACGAGTATAATTTATAAGCGACCGTGGTGTAGTGGCAGTGCAATGGTTACACAAGCCGAGAGTACGAGTTCGAGACCACACACCGGTACCAATGTATCTTTGATATAATATGTACTTTGGTTGTCTTGTTTCTATGATGGAAGCACTTTAGTAGCTTAGTATAGAAATGTAAATAACTTAAAAATATAAAAAATAATTGATACTTCTTCATAGTAATTTCAGGCATTTTACAAACAAATAAACTTTACTTTTTGTTACATAGTATTTAGCAAATTTTTCCGCGAACAGTGATTATGTAATAAAAGATTTTTCCAGCTTAGACACTATCGCGTCTAATTGGATTATAATTAAGCGTCGACAGCCACTAGGAGATGTGTTAGTTGACCACTCTGTAAAGGTTTCCAAAACTCTTTATGTTGTTTATATATATTTTTGCAGAAGACACAGTTTCCAGTGTTGCATTTTGTCGGAATAGGGATTTAAGTTTATGTATTACAGTGTTACAAGTTTATGTATTCGTTTTTTTATAACGGCCAACCACCTACTCTAATGAAATTTGGATGTATTTTTTAAAATTGAAATAGCCACGCGTGTCTTTACTAATCGACTTTTACCGGCGACCATCTTCGTTTTGTTGAAAAGAATGCATTGATTAGCGCCCGACCGTCAGATTGATGCTCCTAAGTTGCAGACTCTGCGTTTTTGACGTCAGAGAAAAAATTCCGTGCACGTGAGCTGACGAATCTTTTTATCTGCCTTATGTATGATAGGACCTCTACAGTCGCATTTTAATCTTGACAACTATGGCCTCAAGTATAGCTGCAAAGCTTTTAAATGTCGGATTATTAAACGCGATAGCAGGCCGCAAAAATATTTTATTTCTTTCCCTTTTGCATTGGAATCCGAAAACATCGGTGCAAAACCACTTGCCGGTATCGATGTATCTTTAATATACTATATATAGGTACTTTGGTTGTTTTGTTTCTATGATACAAGCACTATAGTAATGTATAGTAAAAAATAGAGAAATGTAATGTAAATTAATGTAATTTAAATGTAAATAAAAAATTAATTAATTAAATTTATAATCTATCTATACTTAAGTAATATTAAAATTATAATGTTTTGTTTCAGAACGGTACATTATTGGAGGTAACTAATAATCAGCCACAATGGCACGTGCCATCGATGTACTGCGTGGATATGATGATGAGGGAAACGCCAGTCCTGGTGGCGACTGCCTGTTTCCCAGACAATGGTGGCAACGTCGATGGACAGAATCCAGCGATATTTATCGCCTATTCCGTAGGTAAGTTCGGCTTTTACACGGATATCAATTATTTAATTATTATACTTTGGCCGGCATAGTGATTGTATTTAGTCATTTTATTTATCAAAAAATATTTTTAAAATAAAATATCCTCTCTTGGACCTCTCTTTGCTTAGCATCAAGTTTAAAAGTCGAGATCAGATGTCAGTTTTTTTATACAATTATTTGAAATATTTAATATAATTATTAAATATTACAAATAAAGCTATAAAATAAATATTTGCTCCGACCGGGAATTAAACCCGGAATTTCACGTAAATCAAAGTTTAGTGTTAAGCAATTCGTTACGCCTGTCGTCAACTATAATGACATGTTCCTTTAAATATAAATTATAAGCAAGATCCTAAATACATATATATAAAGGCAGTTTTAACATATTGTTTCTACAAATCTTTATTATCTATTGTTCCAACAGACGGAAGTCGTAGCTTTATATACGATAAGTTTGGAAAATAAATTACTCTGTGTCTGTTAAATATTTATGTCCAATAAATATTTATATTAAACACGCGAGATTGTACGTTGAATTATTAAATCAAGTGTAATAATCTCGAATAAAGTTTTCCCCTAATTAAAAGGAACTTAAATTATAATATTTATTTTAAAATACCTAAAATTTAGGTATACCAGTTCCAATAACTTAAATCATTACATTCTAATAAATTAACCAACAAATGCCTGAAAAATTATCACCTAATGCGACTGACAAAGGAATTTTAGTCGCATTTTCAGACGAAAAAACTTCAATGGTTTAGGCACATGGTAAATAAGTGAAAGTAGATTGACGAAAGGAAAATCTATATATCTGATGCGTTAAATGAGGCAGACCCAGGATGGTGTTTTCCAACCAATTTGGAGACATCCTCAAGTAAACTGGGTTACCTAGTGCCCATAACCGTAGAGATCAACTTACAAGCTAATCCCAAAACGCGACTATATCACTGTTTTTACTATATCACTATATCACTATATCACTATATCACTATATCACTATATCATTTGTTTCGACCATAGATTCGATCCTAATTAGACTTTTCTTTCAACAGGATTATTACTATCAGTACCATTTCTTCTGGCTACATTTCTAGTTTATGCCTTCATACCGGATCTGCGGAACCTCCACGGATTATGCTTGATGGCGTACTGCGGTGGTCTTATTGTGGCCTACGTATTCCTGTCGTATTTGAAGCTTAACAAGGGGGAAGTGGGAGTCACGATGTCTGGTTGTTTGATCATAGGTAAGTTACTTGTATGTTATCTAAGCTAGGATCGCTAGTGCCCATAACAACAGAAATTGGAATGTTGTGGATTTGAGAAAAAAACTTAATAGAGGAAAATGGTGGAAATGGCGGTGCGCAAAGGCCTGTACTTCTTAAGAATAATACTTTTAAGGCGAGTGACCTTAGTGGTAGAGAATTGGTCTCGAAAACAAAACCATGTTCCTTTTCTGTGATATAATCACATTTGGTAGATCAATCAATTAATTAAATTGTCATGCCTTTTTTCCATAGGGATAGGCATTTATTTGGTAGATGTAGGAGTAAAAACATTGTGTGATTACGCAGTAAAATATATTAGTACCTTCGCAGCGACTTATACCACAGAGACCACATCGAGCGGGCCATTATGACCATTGTTTAGGATGCAAACTTGACATCCTAAACAAGGACTGGAGTAAACAAATTTTATGCAGCTTTATTTTTGGTTATTGAGATAGTTGTCACGGAGATAGTAAGCCGCATAAAAGTGGTTTAATTCATTATTTCGCCAAAATTAAGAAAATACTAAGGACTGGAGCCTTGAATCTACAGGGATAGGCAAAAACGACCGTGACACAACTCACTTCCTTCACATTCACAATTCGCTTCATACATGCTCTTTGGTTATGAGCAATAACCAAATATCACGTGTAAATAAGCGGAAACAGTTGGACACGCCCGCGGAAACAACTATTGTGTTAACGAATTGCATCCTTATAATTAATTAGCTCAGATATTCGTGTTAAATTAATTAAAAAGCCCCATTTTTGGGCGTAGTCAGGGACGTTTTGATACGTGATATAACTTGGATAATGTAATTGAAATGCCTACACGATTGGAGGGTGTAATCGTTCTAAATTAATTTTAATAATTAATGTAATCTATCATATATGTATAAGACGAAGGTTTTTATGCATAAAACATTTTTTTTTAAACTGATGGTAGGCTTTAGTGCGGTCAATGAACAGTGGCTGCTACTAACAGTTATATAACTGCAAGTAGCAGTAGCATCTACTATACTGGCCTAGTTGACTTTACGCGTAACATTAAGACATAATTTCTAACAAAAAAAACGACTTCAAACAGTAAACTAAAAAGCATAAAATACATTTTCTTCGCACAAAGTATTACGTATTTTCATTTAGTTAAATAGAAATGATTAAATAATTACTTTATAATTTTAAAGTCAGTGCCAAGTAAAACAATAACTGTGTTATGACACAGTTATTTAAACAATATTATGAATCTTTCTAACAACTGACGATAATATTAGTAGGTAATTATCACGAAATATCTGTTCTCCTTATTATCCTTGTTTTGGTTTTGTTCATGCTATTATTATTATATAGTTTATTAGATAGTTATTCTTATTTAAATGTCATTGGATTTTGAGTATTTCATTTTAGTAAATTCTTTTGTTTTATTTCAACATTGATATCTTCAGTACATTTGTTATGTAAATAGCTACTTTATGTCTAAGTTGTATTCAGTGTTCTTTCATAATTCGTTTTAATTTACTAGTAGTTTATAAGCCAGTATTTAGGTACATAATATTAAATAAGTTACTTTGATAGTTGGTAGGTACCGATTCTTATATTTTTCTAATACTGTTATTGTTTTGTAATTGCTTTTATATATTTATTAATATTGTGTGTACTTAATAATTTGATATAGTAGTAAGGTTGTTGTAGTATTGACTTGGCACCGAGTCCAAAATTATAAAGTAATTATTTAATCATTTCTATTTAACTAAATGAAAATACGTAATACTTTGTGCGAAGAAAATTTATTTTATGCTTTTTAGTTTACTGTTTAAAGTCGTTTTTTTTTTGTTAGAAATTATTTTATTTTACGATTTTAAGTGATGGGTAGACCGAGCAAAGATGCTTCTCGAATGAGGAGACGACGGTTACTTGAGACGGAAAATGATAGAGGGAAACGATTAGACATAATGAAAAAAAATTAACAAACGTACTAGTCGCCCCTACGATTTTTTTGGAAGATCCCTTCGATTTCTATGGTCTGCAATCATCAAACCCTGATTTCCTTATCATGGGACTACCTTTGAAATATCTTCTTTCCAACAAAAAAAGAATAATCAAAATCGGTTCATAAACAACGAATAAATACCTTGAATTGAGAAACCTCCTCTTTTTTTGAAGTCGGTTAAACTTTGATTCCCTTAACATCAAAATCGGTTTCTAAGCAACGAAGTTATCCGCGAACAAACAAAAAAGATATAAACAGTCATTTTAGAAACCTTCTCCTTTTTTGAAGTCGGTTAAACCCTGATTTCTTTATCATGGGAGCACCTTTAAAATATCTTCTTTTCAACAAAAAAAGAATAATCAAAATCGGTTTATAAACAACGAAGTTATCCGCCAACAAACATACATTAGAATGTTGCAAATTTAAGACTCATATGATTTACTCATGGATGCCATTATCAGAATTGGACCAAATTAAAATGGGACCAAACGGAAAGCATCAGCTTTCAAATAAAAAAAAGAATCATTAAAATCGGTTCAACCAGTCAAAAGTATTGAGGTAACAAACATAAAAAAAATACTGGTCTAATTGAGAACCCCCTCCTTTTTTGAAGTCGGTTAATAAAACACAATTCATTTAAAACATAGGCAGTCTTATCACTAAAAATCTCTTTTAAGCAGCCAACTTAAGGTGGTAAAAATTTGCTACTTGTAAGTCCCGGGTTTGATTCCCGTAGTGTTCCGAGTCTTGTGGCTTATGAGTGGTAGGCTGACAGTATTGGGCTTAAAAGAGTGACTCAGCGCTGTTTGGGATTAGCTTGAAAGTTGCCAGTTCCTACTAGGCCGGCGTAGTGGATGAAATAACTACTTACAGTTATTTACCTGTAGTAGAAGTCGCATCTTTTATAGGCCGCATTCAAAGTTAATAAGAGATCTGCGCGTCTTTACGATTAAAACCCAACCTAATTACGTTGAGAGTCTATGCAGATAATTAAAAAAAAACAGATTCGATATCTTCAAAAGAACTCATTTATTGAATTTCATTATTAGGCTTGTTTCATAGAAAATAGACGTATAGCTGGTCTAATTATAAATGACGCTCCCCTCTACTTTATTTAAATGTGTGAATTCAAATATTACTAACTATATGACTATACGATATGTACTATACTATATACTATACTATTTGTACTTCATCAGTGTTCTTCCTCCTTTTGTGTCCAACCAGCTACTAAATGACCAATTACAATTGCATTTTCAGTGTGTTGCATCCATACTTTACATTTGATCGTGTGCGTAAATGCAGTAGCGGGGCGCGTTATTTCGGTTTAGACATAATCTACATGATATATTAAAGATACATATATACCGGCTCTTGGTTTGTGAGACCATTTATCGTCCACTAGAGTTGACCACGGTTGCCTTCCATGTTAACTTCCACTCGTAAAATAAGGTACCCAATAAAAATATAGGCGAAGATTGTTTGTCGAATGTTTATTGTGTATTTTATTTAACTATAATTTGTAGTGTAATAAAGTTATATACATAATAGTTTAGCATTATCGCAGACCATATTAAAACAGACGCCGCTTCATTGGAAAATTGTGTCAAATAAAATTCAATGTCAAATCTCCTCCTTTAAATTCATAGCAGGATGTAATAGTAGGGTTGAAGTGCAACAAATTTAGCCACTAAAGATTCTACGGAAATTTAGTAGTTTTTGGAGTTAATCCCCAATTAAATCATTTGAAGCCAATTTAAAAAACGGCGCGTCTCGGCAGTTGGCTTATTTGCGTTCACTATCGCGTTTATTTTGGTTTTGCCAGCCATCGTAGTCACGGAGAGTATGACTCCGTCACCACGATGGCTGCAAAGTTCTCCAAACGTCAGATAATAAAATAAAATACAATTGTAAAATAAAAACCAAAATAAACGCGATAATAAACCTCATAAAATTTGTTTAATTCATTAATCAATGTTCGCGCAAAATCTAAGAAAATATTATTTGCGGTCGTAAAATAGCAAAAAATTGTTAGCTAATGGTAAAAGCACACAAAATACTTTTTTATCTACCAAATACTTTATTTTTATCCTATTCAAACAATTGTATACGTTTTTTTGTCAAAAAAAGTTGACAACCCTATATGCCACAATCCCTGCTCACTATCCTAAAGCTTAGCTGGTAGAAAATGTCATGAAGCTCGCCTATGTGCATGTGTTTTATTATACTGTGCAATAAAGAATTTTATCTATCTATCTATTTTTCTTTGTTGTGTCTATTAGTAATGTAACCTGTATTCGTCACGGATTACGATGGGTCTTTAACATCAATTTAATATAGTTTACGATTTCGTCCCTAATGCTATATTTGCTAACACAGCTTTAAATTTTATTGCTCATGCCAACTTTATTAATACACATAAATTCGACAAGTTATTACTTCGTATGTATTGTAGTATATTTTTTAGGATCAACATAATATGATCACTGATATTAAGCTGGAGATATATTCTGATATATTCGTCTAATCTTGTTAAAAATATAAGGGGCCTAATTACTCTAATGTGCCCAGGGCCCCCAACAGGTTAAAGACGGCACTGGTAGGCAGTGCCCAGTCTGCCGATCCGAGGTAGTACCACCACCTAAAAGTATATAGACCGTGAAGTGACTTAGTCGCATTTTAGGATCAGCGTGTAAGTTGCCGGTAGCATAATCTCCGTTCTTCAACCGCACTCAAGCCTAATATTTGGCGGGGTGTTGTAATATGACGAGTCACAATAAAAAAAAAAGAAATTTGGGCGTGAAATTGATGATGGTTATGATTTACTTTATCTAGCAATTAGGGTCAATAAATACACAAATAACAAATAACTTGTTTCATTGGTATATTGTTGATTGATTTGAGGAAAGAGGAGTGACATCGACATCATTTGCAGTTAAAAAATGGGGTTGACAAAAACATGTTTACATTACTTTGGTATACTTATGTTTTTTATTTATTGTGATTCGAAGTATACAGACCGTTTAGTGATTTTGTCGCGTTATTGGATCAGCACGTAAACGGTTTTAATTAGGCCGGCATAGTGGATGTGACTATTCATGGACCACATTACAATTTAACGTCAGGCGGGGTGCTGTTATATGTCAAGTCCTAATAATTAAAAAAACAATCAAATTGTCACGTCATTTCCCACAGGGATAGGCAGAGACAATAGAGCGCCTCTTGGCACGATCCTGACCCAACTGCCTCGCTTTCCTCACATCCACAGTTTTTTTAATACAAGCCCCACGGTTATGGAATCAAAGGTGTAACTTATATTTTCATTTCAGCTTTCATAGTGTACTGCGCATTCCAGACAAGCTTCTTCTGGCTGAATGTCATGTGCTTCGACATTTGGCGGACTTTCAGGTGAGTTTTTAACTTATTTTACCTTATTATCGTTGTATGGGTGAAAGCACAAATACTATAGACACGTTTTTAATTTAAAATCCGTTTTATTATGTGCAATATTTGTTATTATAGATCCAGGGGGCCTACCATTAAATTAAAAGACATCTATTAAATCTATAAATCTATTAAATTATAAGCACATCTCAAAAATAAGCATATTTGATGTCCAAAACAAGATTACTTAATTTCGTACCACCACCTCTTATTTGCAACTTTTTTTATTCCTTTAAATGTACAAATGAATTCATAATTCATTAACACATTTGGAAATTAAAAATTAATATTATCTTTGATAATTACTAAATTACTATTTATTATAACTTAGCTTAGAACATAGTCAATTTTGCTTCGTATTTTCTGAACGAATTTTCTTCAATCACTAACAGCCTTATTTTTTTCAATATTGATAATTATTTATTTAAATAATATATATTATATCAGATAAAAAGTCAATACACAATAACAAATAATGTTTTTTTTTGTTTGAAAATTGTGAATAATATAAAATAAAAATTGTTATGACGAATGAATAGTGGATGTGACGTCACAAAACTGCCAATAGTAGTTTTATTCAAATAAGCTATAAGAAATGGTGGTATAGGTCCCGGCAGAAAAAAGAGCGCTGACTGTTGAGCTTCGCAGTATAAGGATCGTCAGTTGACAAGAGCTCTGGACGACTGCGGTGGGAGCAAGTCCGCATATCTATACAGTCATGCAAATAATTATTTATATTTTACACACATTCGCAAAACGAACGCTAAATAAATAACAAAAGAAGTTACAGCTCAGCTCTCTTTTTATCAACCGGGTACCTACTAGAGATGTAACGACTCGAATTTTCAACCCGGATTAAACCGAGTTGAGACCTAAACCGAGTTGGGACGGTTATAATCTACAATAAACCGGTTTAAACTATTATATATTATATGCTTAAGTATATATAATTTTAGATCAGACACCAAATTAATTTAGTCATTTTTGACATCCGAAATTCTATAGCAAACCATACTGTGTATTAGGCAATTTAGATTGTCGGACCGAATTGTCATCTCGGTTTGTAAACCGATTTGAATCGAATCCATCAATTCGGTTTGCGAATCGGGTTAATGACATATTTTTAAATCGACCCAACTCGGTTTAAAAAAAATCGAGATCGTCCCACCTTTAGTAGCTACGCCAGCAGGAAACAAAAGACAGTGTCGAATTACAGATCACCAATGCCGTGTCCAGCAGGCTGTGCGGCCAAGCTGTAGGTCTACACCCTCTTAGCTTAAAGGTTCATGTTCTGTAACCGCGGGCATGATTTAAAATTTAAAATGATTATTTCGCCAACAAAATGCAACCAAATTATTTTATTAGGCACCGTTCGCAAAAGCGCTTTTTAAGCTACTGTTTTTTTCCTATAATATATTTCCTATTGAGTCTATCATTATATAAATTTAAACTTAAACGTATCCGTTTTAGGGTCCAAAAACGAATACTTAACCTTTTCAAGGAAAAGTTATGCGTGTGATCCAATGACATACGTCACCTAAACGAGTGGCACGGGCAAACGTGCAAATGGCACGGGTTTGAACGATCAACCAGGAGCATGCATACACAAAAGTGGAAGTAGATTATTGGATGATACGGAATGATAGTTATTGAGAGCGAATAAGTTGGCTTTTTCCATTTTTCAGGAACAAGCTAAATACTTTTAGGAAACAATCTGTACTAATGTTTATTTATGAATGAAAAATGTTCCTATTAATTTAATAAATAGTTGCTAGTGGCCAATCTAGTCCGTGAAGTGACTTGGTAGCGTTTCAGGCTCAACTAAGCCGGCATAGAGAAATTGCCTATTATTTTTTTTATTGTGACACGACATTCGAACCCGTCACTGCCGGCTAAATGTGCTTCTTCACGCATCGCTTGAAGGATCCAACGTTATAGGATGGAGAGAACACATGGGCTGGCAAAGCATTCCACTTGTCGATTGTTCTACAAAGAAAAGACGCACCAAACTTTGTAGTTCGACGTGGTAGGATCAAGGTTAAAGAGCATTTATTTAACTATTATATATTTGCTATATTGCCTCCATTCGTGGACCACACTTCAGATTAACATCAGGCGATAAAACACAATTTAAAATAAATCTGGTCTAAGTTAATTTCACTATGCGATTCCAAACAAAAAAACGGGGTTTCTAAAAACGCTATGCGGACGGGTCTTATTATTTATTATTATTTGAAACTTGCATGTTTGTTAATCGTCGTAGGTCTTTTGGAATATTGGCAGTTCTGTATTTTGTGCACTCTATTTAGGAGCGAATGTTTAAGCTGGTAGCATGCCGTAAAGCACTACATTGAGCATGTGCCGGATTGTATGTACAACTTTTATCGTAAATTATAATTATCATTATTTATTCTATTATTATTGCTTATTGTAAGTATTATTGTCCAATTAAATCATTATCATTTCTCCGAATTATTTTTTTGTTTGTTTATGCAACCATTGGGACAAGAAGTACAATAATGGCAACTCAACCTCAACGGTAAGGAGTGTAGAAAAACATTAAATAGAACAATGATTATTTGTATTACAATTCACGGTGGTAAGTGATGCCCGTCGGGCTTTGGGAAGAGATATTCGGATAGTTTCGGCTTTGTAGAGCGTCGTCTCTGTCACTCAGTAGTGTCTGTCCAACCCGAAATGACGCGCCTCTCCACTCCATTTAAGCACATGGCGACTATAAAATATTGATGCAACGCACCGAAAATGCAATTGTAATTGGTCATTCAGTTGCTGGTTAGACACAAAAGGAGGAGCACGTTCATAAATTATAGCAATATAGTTAGTAATATTTGTATTCACACATTTAAATAAACTAATAAAGTAGAGGGGCGCGTCATTTATAGTTAGACAAGCTATACCTGAGTGATATTTTGACGCTAAGCGCTAAGCCCCGTTTAGCGAGAAAGATGTGAAGATGAGATGAGAGAAGATGAGAAGATGTGCTGCGAATCTGGCAGGTTATTTCCACCAAAGCGGAGAAGAAATGCGTAGTGGAGATGTGAGCTGTGAGAGCTCGAAATCAGTCAAGTGTCTGGGACATATATTCTGCTTGATTTAATTTCCATCCAAAACACATATCTTGATGAAATTGAATCAAGCAGATTGGTTATATAAAACACATATATCGTCTCCTCTCCTCCCCGATTTGGTGGATTCCCACGCTAACTCGTACTCCTCCCGGAAGAGGCAACGCTGTACAATGCCAAAACTAGCTGGTTATCTATTTCCAAAGTCCGATCTGCATTACTTACCGCAGGGAAATGTAACAGATTAGTTAAATGCTTTAAAATGTGGTAATTCTTGAGTAGCCAGTAAAGCTATTAAAAGCCTGTCCCTAGGTAAGGAAGATGTTTCACAAACAATTTCACAAAGATAGAGGATACTATGTTTATAGAAAACTTAGAATTATTGTTATAGTAATAATGAGGGACGTTATTTTCAACGATCTCGTCTGCAAAATGGAGCTTGCATGTTATGCGTGTGGCATTCAGCAGTTGAAGGAACTGCACGTGTAAAATATAGAATGGAGGAATTTCGTGTCGTTCAGTTGTCTAGGCGCTGTGTAGCTTAGATACCAAGTTCGATCGCTGGTCGCAACCGTGATGGTTTCTGTCAAATTTTCTTTAATATATACTGTAATAATACTTACTAGTTTTGGAATAGAACTAGAATTAAAAAAGAAATACAGCGTAATTTTATTTCTCAAAGTCTAAAGCATAAAGTTAATCCTTAACAGCGTAAGTGTTGTTTGTGAATACAGACATAATTCGTGAGTTATGAGAAATTCAAAGCATAGAAACAGCACATTATATTTTATGATGATAATTATCATCTACTTCAATTAGGTTAATGCTTTGAATAGCATACTACGAACGCCTGCCGCTTTCCTTTTGTACATACAAATACTGCTTGTATTCGTAACTATACCAGCGGCACGCTATGATGGCTATTTTGACATTTAAACCGTTCATGAAGTTTCGTATCAATTAATATTTACGTTTAAAGGAGCAAATTGTTGTTCTTTATTGTCACTATAAAGAACAACAATTGTTCCTTTAAACATATTTAATAATTTTTACGAAACTTTACGAGCGAATCAAACGTCAAAACGGCCATCATAGGGACTGGTATAGAAAATCTTAATAAAAAAATAAATTTTAATTTTAATTACTTTATTTTTTGTGTAAACTTAACAGAGGTTACAGTGGTGTTGGAAGGAGTAAGAAAAGGGATCGGCGTCGTTTTTTGTTGTACGCTGCTTACGCATGGGGAGTTCCACTTATTTTAACAACAATCACGATACTATTGCAATTATACGGTGACCCTTCGTTGTTACTACCAGGGATTGGAGTCAGGCGATGTTGGTTCGAAAGTAAGTTGCATTTTTTATGATTTGATTCTTTTGTTGAACTTTATAGGTGCGGCTTGATTGAGATTTTTTATTTTTTATGTTTTATTATTATTTCTACAAATATAACTTTATTTTTCTGACAATTACTCTCGTAGTAAATACTGGAATACTCATGAACGTATTATATTAGTCTATATCAAAACATATAATTACGAGTATGTTACTTTATTAAACTCGGTATATTTATTACACTGTGAGCCTATTTTCTCGTATAATTAGTTTCGATAAAGATCCGTCAAAAAGTAATTAAATAAAAACAAGATGTCAAAATTCAAACACTGTAACTAAAACTAGATTTAGTTTATGACGGACAGAGGTGCTTTATCACGCCTCTCTTGACATATCAATGGTTATAGAAAGTGGAAAACACCTATAGTAGGGGAACGAGTTAAAGGAACGTGCGAGGAATGCAGTTGTGACGTCATGGTCACGTGTCTATTATGAATAGTGAAGTAACATGCAAAATGTCGATAACAATAAACACACACTTTACTTAAAATGCAAATAGATTTAGTTATTAAAAATTATAAATGTGTAATAAATTGAAGTATAAACATTAGACAGCAACAATTTTAATGAATTATATATTAATTTAATTTTGAGAATAGTGACTGCATGTTTTTTTTCTTTTTCATACATTTTAATCACGTTTCTAATAATGGTTCTAGCCTGAATACGGATGACGACTCTCTTTTATTACATTAACTCACTAAATTTTCAATAATCAAACAAAGAACATATGGACACGTTTTTATCAATATTAAATGACATCGCCGAGCTATAAGCGTCACTAAAAGCGGCCACTAAGATACGGGTGGTGGTCGTCTCACGCCCCACCGCACCTCAGCCCCCGAATTCATTTAGCTCGTTCCCAACTATAGATAGCGTTAGCATTGAAGCTGTGCATGAACTTGTTTTATTACCTACTTACTTTTCGTTTTACGCATGTGTATAAAATTTAAAACTTTATCAATTATGTGCACGACTGTATAAACAGGCGAGCATGCTTCGACCGCAGTCATTCATTCTTCCAGTCCGCCTAATACTGCGCAGCTCCAAAGTCACTGCCGGGAACTATACCTTATCCTTTGTTGTTTTAGACTGGCACAGTGAACTGGTATACTTCTACACGCCCGTATTAATTCTGGTTATCAGCAATACTGTGTTGTTTGGAGTAACAGCGCACAGAATAAGATCAATTCGACAGGAGACAGCAATTCTGAAGAGTAGTGAATCAACTAGGAGTGATCTGATGAAAAAGGATAAACAAAGGTAGGTTGTTTTTGTTTAATAATTGCATTAGGTACAACTGTGCGATAACTGTGCTTAAAAGATGGTCTTATAAACATTAAATCGTGATTTGCTCGTTATGGAATTGTTGTCAATCCTGCCAAGTGCCAATCAATTATTCTGTAGGTTTCCGTTTACTTTTGATGATTAACGTGAACACTGTCAGGTTTGACGGGCGGCGTCCCTATTAAGTTTTTCATAGTGGTGAAAAATCTAGGCTTATATTTTGACAGATTCCTTCGTTGGGATACTCAGGTCTCGAATGTAGCTCGTAATTGCGCAAATATGACCACATCCACATCCATTAGAAGAGCCAAATACATGACACATCTTTAAAACAATAGTGTATTTACTATTCAACAAACTAATCAAAACCTTTAGTTATTTAAAATTTTGTGTTTAGTAAAGGATATTTGATGATATTCCAGTCTATATTGTATTGAGTATGTATTATTTATGAGATACTAGCTGTGCCCGCGGTTTGACCCGAGTACAATTAGGTGTTATAACACCGTCATAAAAAAGAAGGAGGTTCTCAATTCTGTATATCCCTTTTTTGTATATATAACTCGATAACTCATATAAAAATGACAGACGTAAATAAAAATAAATATAGAAAAATTCCAAACAGCTGAAACTATAGTCAATTGGAAACTATAGTAAATTGGAAACTATAGTAATGTTTTTTTAATAAAAAGTATCCTATGTTACTTCTAGCACCTCTAAAAATATCTATACAAAGTTTCATGATGATCGGTTAAGTAGTTGTTGCGTGAAAACGTAACAAACAAACTCACATTCACATTTATAATAATAGTAGGATTTATGAGATATGTTATTTATGTATCTAGGTATTTATTTATATATTTTCAATATCATGTATTTATTGACTTGTATTGGGCACCCAACCTCGCATCTACATCGTCGAATTAACATCCTGAAGGTTTGACTAATGCGATTGGCATTAAGTTCACCTTAGTAATCACGTGCAAAGGTTTTTGAATGAATAAAATATTTATTTCAAGTGTTCTGAAAGGAAATTCCTAATTATTTTTCTGAGTATTGCATAAAAATAAATTTCTAGGTAACAGCCGATTTAATAATACTCGTAGTTATGGTTAGTTTTACGAGTGAAACTTTTTTGTAAACTGTCCATCTATCTGATGACGGCTTAATAATTCCACTTTGTTTATTCATCGTTTCCGTTATAATTTTAGTATTTTATGAAGGTTATTATGATCTCAATGGATGATGACTGATACATTGATATTTAGAGAAGATTTACACGAAAAGCAGTTAATTGACCTTTAAACAGAAGACGAAACTAACTTGACGCTAAAGTTATTGTACAGCTGGAATACTCAAGCGTATTCAAAATTAGACTTTATTAAAATTAGTAATTAAGAGAGTTTAAATGTGTTAAATCTCTTTTTTTATTGTTACGACGGTAGAGGTCAACGACTGAAAAAAACAAGTCAGTTCACGGCTGTCTCAGTCGCCGTCACTATGCTGGCCAAAGGTGCTTCTTCGCAAATTATCAGTGGTAGGCGGTGGTGCCCAGTCGGCCGATATGTGGTATATAGTATTCTCACGATGTATACTTGTGTGAAGTATACGAGTATATACCACGATGTATACCAAATCGTGCTTCGGAATCAGCTTGTAAGTTGCCGGTTAAAACTAGGCTAATGGATGTGACTGCTACTTACAGTTATTAAATTGTAGTAGTAGTGACATCCATTCATGGACCGCACTCCAGTTTAACATCAGGCGGTTAACATATTTTACCACTAACATATTTTACCAACCGGCAACTTACAAGCTGATCCCGAAACGCGACCAAATTACTTTACGCTCTGTATACTTGTAAGTTGCTACACATATGTTGTTCGTTTATAATTTTTGTTGCGAGATTGATGTTTGTTATATTGTGAAGACATCTTGTCTATCATTTTTCTTCACTGAAGTTTACAGTATACGTTACATTGTTGACAAGTGAATTAAAATGTTGTTGAAGATTAAGCCGGATGTATATTTAACATAGCAGTTAGTGAAGGCCGCGAGACAACTTTGATAAATAGAACAACCTTTTCTTACTACGTATAAAATAACGACTTATACATTAAAATACTTGGTACAGCTCAAGGTATCCATTTTCAGTAGTTTGCTCACTCTATCATAAAAAAAATCTCATTGACATAGGCGAGATATTAACGAAGTTATTTTGTAAAAAAAAATTATCTTTTTATCCTTCTGTTCGTCAAACTGCTTCTACGATGCACTATATTAACGTACTTTGTCCATCATCATCATCAACTACAGAGACATGGCTCTGTGCGTCCTCTATCGCCTATACCACGGAGAATGTTCCGAAGAGCACTTTAACCTTGTTCCTACCTCGTCCTTTTACACCCGTATTACCCGCACAGGTCGGGGAAAGCATCCGCATATTATCGACCGAATCGGCAGTCGAACTAAAAAGTTCGGTGCATCTTTTCTTTGTAGTGGAATGCTTTGCCAGCCCATGTGTTCTCTCTCTATCCTATGACCTTGGATCCTTCAAGCGATGCGTGAAGAAGCACCGTAAGCCGGCATAATTACGGCGACTGGGGCAGCCGGGACCTAACTCAGTTTTTTTCAGTCATCGTCACTCTTGGACCTCCTCTTGCTTATCATCAGGCGGGTCGAAGTCAAATATGGTGTCACAATAAAAAAATCAGCCAAAAGACGTCCACTGCTGAACACAGGCCTCCCCCTTAGAACGCCATTCCGAACGACAATATACCAGTTGCATCCACTGGTTATTCGTAACTTTCATTATGTCGTTAGTCGCTACCTACGCTGCGTCTTCCGGTTCGTGGTCTTCACTCTAAAACCTTTCTTTCCTATGGTTGTCGGTTCTTCGAACTATGTGGTTCAACTTTGTACTTTAACCACTTTCGTTTTATATCGATAAATCGATTTTTAAACGAAAAAATCGATATGGCGCTTATCGCTTTTCACTAGCAGCAAACTAAATGTTTTAGTGTGCAATATTGATCTCCTTTGATTTCTTAATCATATTTGTTTATTCAAGTGTTATTTTCATTTCTTTTACAGATATGGGTTATATTTGAAGTTATTTATAGTAATGGGTGTGAATTGGACTGTTGAAATCATTAGTTTTGCCGTCGGAGGTGAACATTGGTATTGGATCATAACGGATATATCAAATTTGGCGCTCGGTATTTTCATCTTTTTCATATTTGTTTGGAAGAACAAAGTACGCAATATGATTTTAAAGAGGTCAGTATTAGACAGATTTTCTTTCTCAGTAAAATTTCAATCGATGAATGCTGTCTAAATTTAATAAGGAACGATGTATTTTTATTAATATATATTTACATTTTATTATAAATTTAATAAAATGTAAATGGTGTGTGCTCCTGGCAGGCACAGAGGAGCACCACTTGCTACGATCCTGACACAACTCCCTCGCTTCCGTCACATCCACAATTCTCTTCGTACAAGCTCTACGGTTATGAGCACTAGGCAACCCTGCTTTCTTGAGGATGTCTCCGATTTGGTCGGAGAACACCCTCCTGGGTGTGCCTCTATGAAAAAAGGCGAGTAATTTAAATTGATTGAATAACCTTACAACAAAACAATCATACGTTTGTCTGTTGTTTGATGATTAACAATTTTATGTAAGCAGTTTTAGATACCTATATACAATAATTTATGAGTTACATCTGCTCAAATAAACTCTTATTTGTATTTTGGAAATATTTTTATAAATTTATATTAATCTATACTAAGCTACTAAACGTATTGTATAATAGAAACTGGACGACCAAAGTACATATTATATCAAAGATATATTGGTGTTGGCAAGTGATTTTAAAACGGGGTCTCTTAGTTTGCGCGACCATTGCACTACTTTTGCGACTATTGCTGTAAAACTCGGCCAGTCTCCTGCATTTGACGACAGGCGTGGACGAACGATTTAGCGATTGGTTTGTTGCGCGTAAAGTCCCAGGTTCGATTCCCGGTCGGAGCAAATATTTGTTTCATAGCTTTGTTTCATATATATTTATTAAATATTGCAAATATTTGTTAATAATAATAAAAAGAGATGGATGTCTGCTTCGGGTCTGGTTATCAAAGATTGGTAGGCAGTGGTTCCGAGTCTGCCGATCCGGGGTAGTACCACCACTTACTAGTATACAGACCGTGAAGTGATTTGGTCACGTTTCGGGATAAGCTTGTAAGTTGCCGGTTCCATCTAGGCCGGCATAGTGGATGTGATTGCTACTCACAGTTATTGAATTGTAGTAGCAGTGTCATTCATTCATGGACCACACTTCGGCTTAACATCAAGCGGGTTGCTGTCATATGTCGAGTCACAATTTAAAAAATAAAATAAATCCTGGAGCCGGATGTTGGGCAGTAGCGTCTCCTTAACGTGCGGTGGGTATGCAGCGATCCCCAAGCCGCCTGCCAAGCGTGGGGATTATGGCAACCCATAGAGGGTCTCCCTCTCTCCATCTCATAAGTGGGAGGAGGTCAGTAGTAGACGTTTTCTGACTGATAATGATGATGACGTAAATAAAATAAATTAGTATGAACACAATTTCCAAGTATTTTTGATGACAATATTATTTTATGTAATCTTTTATCGTGAACATATATTTATCAATAGATTAGATTTATTATTAACTGAGTCAATTTGAGAAAGCGATACTTCTTTTCCACTTTCCTTGTATTGTTCGCCGCTTTTAAGTGTCAGGAATAAAATATGAAAGAAAATGAGAACGATAAAGTTTCAGAATAAAATGTAATGTCTCATTCATTTATAATACCTCGAGTATTATTCTCTGAAAATGAATATATATCCCACATCCGGTATAGTGGATGTGGCTGAAGTTATTTAGCTGTGACATAGTAGGAGTCGCCGCTATTTATGGGCCGCACATTAGCTTAACATTAGACAAAGCTGTCATATAACGAGCCAAATTAAAAAAAATACGTGCGATATAATCGCTTGAGTATATTTCTGGCTAAGGAGACCTATTCATAAAAAACATGGTTTTTAAGTAATAGTTGTTAAAATCCAATAAAGCGACTGTGGTCCAGTGGTAGTGCAATAGTCACGCAAATCAAGAGCCCCCGATTTAAAACCACTTGCCAATGTATCTTTGATATAAATAGTTTGTTCGTCTTAATTCTATGATACAAGCAGTTATATGAGCTTAGCAGACTAAAAAAAATTGTGACGACATTTCACAGCACCCCGCTTGATGTTAAGCTGGAGTGTGGTCCATGAATGGATGCCATTGCTACTACAATTCAATAAATGTAAGTAGCAGTCACATCCACTATGCCGGCCTAGTTGGAACCGGCAACTTACAAGCTGATCCCGAAACGCGACCAAATCACTTTACGGATAAATATAATTATAATTCAGAATTATTTTTCTCATCGTTTTTTTAATTGCGTTTATAGGATTCGAGGTGGTCGTGGTGTGAAGTCTGGCACAGATCTAGGTGGCACAGGACGCTGGGCAACTAGATCGAGTTCAGCACCTTATACTGAAGACACAAGAGTTTCGGCTGAAGAAAATGCTGTAAGACTACGAGAATTGTAGTTATTAGGTGTTAAGTTAGATTTTAATATAAAATTTTATAATTGTACAAACTTCCTCCGAAAAAAACGCATATATTTCTTTTAAAATGTTATTTGCTATGTTATATAGATCATAAGTTCAAATGTAGATAAATAATTTTTAAGTTATCAGATATTTCTGCAGCAGAATTTTATTCGTAGATTATTTTAATCTTACGCGATATTAATTCATTATTAGAATAGATTAAAACAGGGCTTGGTAGGCAGACGTGAGTGGTAGGCAGACAGTTAAGTTACTCAGTCACGTTTCGGCCTCAGCTTGCAATTTGAACTAGGCCGACATAGTGAATTAGACTGCAACTGTAGTTATTTATCTGTAGTAGCGGTCACCTTCAATCGACGACCGCACCAGCTTGACATCAGCAGGGTGCTGTCAAAATACTATATACATTATTAATAATGTATATCCATAATAATATGCCATAATAATGTATATCGAGCGAGCCATAATAAATCCTTGGTAGTAGCACATATAAGTATACAGACCGTGAAATAACTTCGCGTTTCGGGATCAGCTAATAGGTTGCCGGTTCCAACGAGCCCGGCATAGAGGATGTGACTGCTACTTCAATTAATACATAATTTAAAAAACATTTAAAAAGAAGTTGCCTTATAACGCATTAAAACACGTTTTAATTGGTATATTTATTTATCTTCTAGTAAAAATTAAAAGGCAGTTTAAAAGATTTATTATCTAGTCTGAAGTATTTTAATTATTTTTATACCAAATAACATTTTTTTTTATATAAGTTCTTTGTATTTAGAACCCACCATATTTTAGGTTTAAGTTAGCTTTATAAATACGAAAATAGTGACATGAGCGGTTCTTAGAGTGGTAGGCAGTGGTACGGATCTGCGGATCCGGGGTAGTACCACCACTTTGAAGTGTACATACCGTGAAGTATAGGGATCAACTTGTTAGTTAACTATTCTAATTAAAAAGCTGATAGATGGAATTTTAATTCTTAATTGGCTCATACCTACTATAAGTAAAAAGGGCTTTTGGGCAGTATAGGGAGAAACATTAAAAGCCTGATAGATGGAATTTTAATCAAACAAATTGTCACGCCTTTTTCCCACAGGAAAATGCAGCGAAAATGAAGAGCTATTTGCCACGATCCTGACACAACTCCTCGCTTCCCTCACATCCATAATTCTCCTCACACAAGCTTCACGATTATGGGCACTAGGCAACCCAGTTGATGTCTTCAATATAGAATTTCATATCACTATTTTCGTAATGTATTTTGTTTATGCATATTATGTAATTTTAGATGTTTCTAATTAATTAAGTACTCGTATTATTTAGATTAAATATTAATTATTAATCGTTAAAATTAATTTATCTTTAAATCTCATAAGCGCTTGCCAAAGATACCTAATGTAAAAATTGTTTAATATATATTTTTATATTACATCGCATAGATAGAGCTATGTTATTTAACAGTCGGTTTAACTCTATTTTACTACATAAATGCTGTTTTCAATTGAAGGTACAATACTAATGAGTTACTGTTAAGGCGACCGTGGTGGTAGGTGGCAAGTAGCGCTTGATGTAAGCTTGCTATATAATTAAGATGTGTAAATGTTTTTATTATGTTTTCTATTTATACATTTATATGTTTAATTTAAGTTCAGCCATATAATAATTAAGATTACAGTTAAATAAAATATATACATTTTAAAATAATAAGTCTTCTTTTGCACTTAAATAATTATATTATTATTCTAATTAAATATAGTAATAAAACAATTTGTTGTTTCATTTTATTAATTCTCTTAATAAGTTTATATTAAATAAAACTTTTGTTAATAAAAAAACTTAAAAGACTCTCCTAAGTATATAACTAAAAAGTAAAAAATTGACAATGACTGAAAATAAAACAAGTCAGTACACGGTTGCCTAAGTAGCCGTCACTATGCCGACCAAACCAATATTTATTGAAATTATTGTATCGTCATAGGTTTTATTACGTGTCCAAATTTTCAAATTATTCATGCCTCTAGCAGTGGGTGAAATTAATTTGAAAGATAATTTACATAGTTACATAATATTATTATACATACAAGTCAAGCTAATAATTAAAAAAGCGTATTAATTTATATTTATGCATGAGTCCAAATGCATATAGGTTTCATATATAATAGCTTTCTCTTCCATATTCAAATAATAAACGAGTGTTCCTTCAAATTAGGCAATCGTAACATGGCAGCAATTTTTGTATGTCCTGAAATTAAATAAGATATTACAGACTTAAGGGTACGTTTCTCAAACTAATTTAGGCAGGTGTATAATTATAATTATTAGATACTAATTTTGACACGACGATTGACCACGGCATTTTGTTGTTATTTTTTTTTACATTTCTATACTAAGCTAGTATCATAGAAATAGGACAACCAAAGTACATATATATATCAACGATACATTGGTACCGGCAAGTGGTATTGAACTCGTGCTCTCGGTTACCGTAACCATTGCACTACCACTACACCACGGTCGCCTTAAGAATAAGCTTTTATAATTTTATTTATTTCATAATAGGCAAGTTGAGGTCCAAGAGTGCTGGATTTTGTATCGTCTGTCAATCATAAAGACACGCAATATTAACAGTTCTACTTTGAACTGTCATAATTATAGTTTGATTATTTTGCACACCTTAACTAAGTATGCAAAATAAAAGATATATTCCAATTACATTGTAATCTTTGTACATCAAACTATTTTAAAATGTAATGTTATGCAACTGTTACTATTAAGCCCAAGTCCCGATACAAAATTAATGATGTCCTTCATACTCGTACACATTCGTAAAACTAAAAGTAAGTAGGTAACAAAACAAGTAACTGCACAGCTTCAATGCCAGCGCTTTTTTTATCTGCCGATATCTATATTTATAATGCAGTTATTTAACTGCAGTAACAGTCGTCTCTATTTATGGATCGCACTCCGGCTTAACATCAGGCGGAGTATTGTCATGTCGAGTCACAATAATAAAAAATACAATACCACAAGCTAGGGCGACACGTGAAGCGCTGGGTCGTCCGTTTGGTTCCGGGTTAGCTCCTTCTGCTAATAACCATCTCACCAATCTGGAGTTACCACGCGATGCTGCCAAATGGAGCGGTGTGTAGCCATCGTGCCTTGCTTGGTTTACATCTAAACCTAGGATACACATATAGAAACTATTAGGTAGATTGTGGATGTAAGGGAAGCGAGGGAGTAGTGTCAGGATCGTGGCAAGTTTCATTGTCTTTGTCTATGCCTGTGGAAAAGAGGCGTGACAATTTGATTGATTGATTTATAGTATTTTCTGAACATTGATTAATGAATTAATCAAATTTTATGCGGCTTACTCGCGTTTATTATTATATGCACACGTGTACGGAAACATATCGCGGATAAAAAACACCAACGTAGTGGAAAGCCTGCAGTTTATGAGCATCAACAGGACGGCGCTAACCCCTACATCCGTTTCGACAAACCGAAGATGCTCGCAGAAGAAAGTCGACTGATACCCAGGATGGTACGCGAGGCTATTGAGATTTAAAAAACCATCCTAATTTCAATACAGAAGGTGGTTGGCGATTATCTAGCACATGGAATCCCATAATACACAAACTGAAGTCCCAAGTCCAGCAATCTGTCAAACCAGATGACACCGTCAGTTATTTTACCAAAAATTTTAATTAAACAGGGAACAGAAAAACAAAATCAAAACATAAAACGTTTTGATCGCGTTTATTTTGGTTTTATTTTACATTTATTTATAATTCCGACGTTTCGAAAGCCATCGTTGTCACGACTTAGGTGTTAGTCGTCCTATTGGTTGATGTTTAGATTTTGTTTTTCTGTTTCGGTTTAATTCAATTTTTTGCAAAAATAACTGACAGTGTCATCTGGTTTGTCAGTTTGCTGGACTTCAAACTTGAGTTTGAGTATTATGAGGTCCCAGGTGTTAGATAAATAATCGCGATAGTAAGCCACATAAAATTTGTTTGATTCATTAATCAATGTTCGCGCAAAATCTAAGAAAATACGATGATGAATTTATCTTACCTGCCGCAATCAAAATCCTGAGTGCTTTAAATGAATTCTCATTTCTTCTAATGTAGCAATATGTAGCTAAATATATACCATTCTCACCAGTGTCTGTTGTGGAAGTTATATCAGCACCTGTTAAAATTTACATGCTTTTGGAATGGTAAAACGATATAAGGTGGTCTACACCGGATCGGCAGCCTGCCTGGTACCACTACTGCCTACTTACACTTTGATAACCAGACCCGAAGCAAATATTTATCTTTTCTTTTTTATTCACAATTATTTGTAATATTCAATCTAATTATTAAATAATGCAAATAAAAGCATTTATTCTCAGACTACATTAATTGTTTTAATTGTTTGTTTGTTATACACACACACACTTATGAACTAAGGTAGTAAACAAGAGAATATAACAAAGTAAAGAGAAAACAAACGATCCGGGGTAGTACCACCACTTACAGGTATACAGACCGTGAAGTGATTTGGTCACGTTTCGGGATCAGCTTGTAAGTTGTTGGTTCCATCTAGGATGGCATAGTGGATGTGATTGCTACTCACAGTTATTAAATTGTAGTAGCAGTGGCATTCATTTATGGACCACACTTCGGCTTAACATCAAGCGGGGTGCTGTCATAGGTCGAACCACAATAAAAAAAGAGTTATAGCTATACTTATTCTATTAATTTAATGCAATAGATATTTGCAGCTATTGGGTTCATAAAGGCCGTTGTCCAGTACTTAAAACAAATCTTGGCTTCGACCGGGAATCGGATCCGGGACTTTACACGTAACAAACTGGTGTGCTTACGAATGCGTCACGCCTTTCTGGGGTAGTACCACCACTAATAAGTATAATGCGATTAAAATAAGAGTAGGGCGGAATCGGCGCCATTTTGTGACTCTCCAACCAACTTCACTTTAGTATGGTGTCTTTTTTTTTTGCGGACCGTCAATAAAAATACACCTTTGAACCAGTCAAGTAAAGTTAGTCAACAGCCCGTCTTATTCCTAATTTAATATGGCCATGAAGTAATGTAATTAAGTTGTAGGATCAGCAAGTAAGTAGCCGGCTCTAACCAGGACGGCATAGTGGATACAAGTGTAGAAGCAGTCGCCTCCATTCATGGACTGCACTCCTGCCTAACATTAGACGGGGTGCTGTCATATATCAAGGCCGGAAAAAAAACGAAATACTAAAAAAATGTATAGCGAAATTTTTTCATGTTTGTTTTCTGTATATTTACAACAACTAAGTTGTGTCAAGAATGTTAATAGAGGCACTCTGCCTGCCTATCCCTGTAGGAAATAAGGCTTGAATCTTAATAGGTACCACTAGGTACTTTAGGTATATTGAATTAAACAAATTTTATGCGGCTTACTATCGCGTTTATTTTGGTTTCGATTTCACAATATTATTTCGACGTTTCGAGACCTTTGCAGCCATCGTAATCACGGAGGAAATTTGTTTAATTCATTAATCAATGTTCGCGCAAAATTTAAGTATATTGGTTTTTTTTCAGTGTAAAGATATATTTGCTTACCTATTCGTAACATGTAAGATATAAGTTCAGGACATCCATTCCAACATGCACGCTGAAAACATAAATACTTAAGTGTGTGTACAATCTTATGTCTAAAATTCGTATGTCTTAAAACTCGACCAGTCTCACCTGAGGATGGGCAGCGTGCGTATGAACGACAAAATACCGATGGATGCAACTGGCATTTTGTCGTTCAGAATGGCGTCCTAAGGAGGAAGCAGTTGACGTCTTCTGGCTGATAATGATCATCAGCCGTTCTACAAGGAAGTTCGTTGCGTCGTTTCTTTGTAGGACAATCTACAAGTGGATGGCCTTACCAGCCCATGTGTTCTCTCCATCCTATAACCTTGGATCCTTCAAGCGATGCGTGAAGAAGCACTTTTGGCATAGTGACGGCGACTGGGGCGGCTGTAAACTGACTCGGTTTTTTAAGTTGTCAGCACTTGTATCTTCTCTTGCTTTCCAACAGGCAAGTCGAGATTAGATGTCGAGTCTTAATAAACTGGATAGGTGGACGTGAAAAGTATTGCCTTATATTTTTTTGGTCCTCGTGATAAATTCAACCTTATTTTAAGCACTTTAAGGTCTTTTCAGCGTCAGTCCTTCTCGGGATGAAACAGTGGCGTAATTTTTTTATTGTGACTCGACATGTGACAACACTCCACCTGATATTAAGCCGGGGTGCGGTCTATGAAAGGAAGGGACTGCTACTACAGTTAAATAACTTTAAGTAGCAGTCATATCCACTATGGGGGGGGGGGCTAGAAAAATAAAGTATATATATTTTTATTTTATTTTTTGTATTGTAACACGACATCTGACCTCGTCCCGCCTGATGATAAGCAACAGGAGGTCCAAAAGTGACGACGACTGAGAAAACCGAGTTTGTTCACGGCTGCCTCAGTCGCCGTCACTATGCCGGCCAAAAAAATATACAACTATACAACTACTTACCAAAAATGGAGTATAATTATGTACTGGCATGGGAATATTACATATTTTAGGGTATTTTGATAGAAGTTCTATGCATCTAGGTAAAAGCGATGGGTTGTCTTTGCAATGCTATAAGAAAATTGAATGTAATTAAGATATAGTAGAAGAACCATGACAATGTGAAAATTTAAAAATATTGTTATTTTGTTTATTGTGACACGACATCTGACAAAACCGAGTCAGTTCACGGCTGCCTCAGTCGCCGTCACTATGCCGGCCAAAGGTGCTTCTTCACGCATCGCTTGAAGGATCCTAGATCATTGAATATGGCGCTTCATTATCTCTGCCTATCCCTGTAGGAAAAAGGCGTGAATTCGAACCATTAAAAGGTGGATTTTAAACAGAACATCAACTACTTAAGCCAAGTAATCCCATCTTCATGACCATGGTTGCGTAGTGCCAATATCAATGTAAGGCGACCGTGGTATAGTGGCAGTGCAATGTGTAAACAAACCGGAGAGCACGAGTTCGACACCACCCACCAGTACCAATGTATCTTTGATATATGTACTTTGGTTGTCCTGTTTCTATGATACAAGCACTTTAAAAGTTTAGTATAGAAATGTAAATAAAAATAAAAAAGAATTGGGGGAAATACTTTCAAAGTTTCATATAAATATCTATGAACATAACAGAGCCGGAATTATCCATTCACCTATTTTTAAACAAAAATGTCAACTTTTTATAAAACATGGCTCTTTCATACAAACCTTTTCCGATATTTTTTTTTATAGAAAAATACAACTTACACAAGTAGCGTAATGAACTTCTTCAATAATATTAATTTTAAAAATTTTACGCTGTTTTTCCTTTTTTCTCTTTAATAAATTTGCAATTATTATATATAAAAATATTATAACAGCAACGTAGATAATGTAATAATAATTACTTGTTAAATATTCTAAATAATTGTTGTCCAAATATCTGCAAACAATTTTCTTGTTACAGTGCGAAGCGTGCATTAGTGAATTTATTTTGAAAAATACTTAAAACTTACACAGAATCAATTGTCCGAAAATATTTTGCTACTTCTGGAAATGACTTATTAATATTTGAGTTCAAACTATTCATACCTAAATAATAATACATATTAATAACAAATCTTATAAAATAAAATAACAAACAGACGAGCTAGAATTAAATTCCCGCGTATTTAGATAGAGTATTTTTATATGGTTTAATTAAAGGCAAAGGAATCTTAAGCTGTACAGCCTAGTCTTCAGTTAAATAGTTATTAAGTCTTCAGTAGACAAATAATGAAGATAAAACACGTTATTAATTCATGCGTTTCGTAAAGGTGAAGATATTAATGATACTTTTAGTGATCTTATTTTGTATTACGTTCGAAAATGTTTTAATAAAGTTTTCTGCGGTTTTACTAAAATCATTATCATCATTTATACGCGCATGTAATGGAAAAAATACTATCGTATTTAATCTATTGAAGTTAATTATTTAACTAAAGACACAGTACTATCGTATTTACTATACTATCGTATTTAATCTTTATCTATTGAAGTTAATTATTTAACTAAAGACACAGTGTTCACAAGATTCTTCTGCCTTTAAATGGACAAAAATAAAACGTCAAAATTACCCTTAACGTCAAACTTGTCAAAGAGTTCGAGGTGGTGAGTGCGAGATATTTTAATTTGTTTGAACTATTTACTCTAATTTAAAATTAATTTACTACTATAAAAATGTATGAAGCAATAATAATTAATATTTATAAAATATAATAACCAAGTTTTGTTAATTATACCATACTTTTGTAGTTAAAAATAAAGTTTAGATTGCGGGAACTACTTTATTTACAAAAATATTCTATTAACCTTTGAACTTTCAAAAATAGCGCATTCTTTTTCATTATTATGATTGGTAATATCACAGCTGCATCTACCATATTATGTTTTTTATCTATTTACTTATCTTATTTTTATTGGCCTAAAGATACAGGTTAGTTAGTTTAAAACTTTGTATTACGCAAATAGACAAAATAAATAAAAACCATTATCAACACCTACGTTTTTTGTTAATTATACGCCCAATTTATCAATGGTTTTCTTGTTAATAAGATTAAAATAACAAAAATAATGGTCCATAATTCTAATCAGGTCTTCAAGAGATTGTTGACTATTATAATTTGAAATGTAATATATATACTAAGGTGACATATTTTTTTTAAATATCTAACTGAATAAAAAGTTCTATAACTATAATGTAAGTAGCAGTCACATCCACTATGCCAGCCTAGTTGAAACTGCCACCAAGATGATCCTAAAAATAATTAAGTCACTTTATGGTCTGTATGTTACCCCATCTTTTGTTTATTTTAATTCCCCTGTAGTTTAGGGTACCTCATGATTGATCATCACATTGCTTTAGTTGCAGTCACTATGCGAGCCAAAGGTGTTTTTTTTTTCAAATTAAAATCTGTTTTTTTGCAGAAGCACAAATGGCAAATACTGGTCTATTATTTGTATCTAATTTATCAAGAGCACAAAATGTGTTTGTTAAAGCAACAGAATATGTCAAAAGAGTTTTATATATTAAAGTTAGGAATCCAAAGGAATCATTATCATCATATAGTAAATCTATAGTTAATATTTACACTAAAGTAAGTGATAATTTCTACATATTTTTCGCCTTACTCTAACTATAAAAGAAAGATACCTACCACTTCTAAATAATCAGACCTGTACCTGAAGTATTACAATCAATCAAATTGTCACTCCCTTTTCTCACAGGGATAGCAATTAAGCGCCACTTGCACCAATTCTGACACAACTCCCTTGCTTCCCTCACATACATAGTTTGCCTAATTTAACGCATCCATCCACATCAGATTTATAAATTCCTTTCGTCAATCAAATTTATATGTATTACAAATAAATGCTATGAAACAAAAACACATTTTTTTTTACCAGGAATTGAACCTGGGACTTTATGCATAGTGAACTGGTGTTGTAACAAAAATGCCAAGTGTGTTGACAAATCTGTTTTTTATTTTATTTCAGTCAACATTATTTTCCGATCTAGATGTGAGATTTATTATAAAACCAATAGACGACAGCAGACAAATAAAAACAAATAATCCAGTAGATGTTATTTTATATGACAAAGATTGTAATAAGGAAATTGATAAATTAAAGAAATCCATATTAAGTCTAAGTAATGATTGCAAATTACAAGAAATTGGTAAGTGTTAATTATTATTTACATTTCTATACTAAGCTACTAAAGTGCTTGTTTTATAGAAACAGGACTACCAAAGTACATATATCAAAGATACATTGGTACCGGCAAGTGGTATTGAGCAGGGGGCTCTCGGTTTGCGTAACTATAGCACTGCCACTACACCACGGTCGCCTCACATGTCTTTTTACAATTACAACATTATTCAGTAATAGTAAATAGACAAATATTGTTTGCTTAGCTGGCTTTCTGTACACGTAGTACTTGTTGTGAAATAGAACTTTATGAATGTTAAACCTTTTATTGTTAGCTCAGCTGATGTTACAAGAAGATACTAAAAATAGACTTTTAAAATCTACAAATGCTACGTTGATAATTATCTTTCTATGTGGCATATGTATCACATTATTGTCCGTCCGTCCGTAGACAATTTATTCCTTCCACTTCTTGGTTAGATAAGGGGTCTATCTAGGTATCGTTGGATCGATCTTGACAAGTTGAGATTAAGTGGATGGGTGAGATTGGCAAGTTTAAAAAAGTTACCCGTATTTCCTAGTCATCAATAAGTTCTATGCGTAGATTTGCAGTTGACATTCGCGTATTGCGTAGAATGACATTTAACGAAAAGCTCGCACTTCGATCAACGAAGCCGGTATAGTTGCATAGGTAATGTTACTGCTGCTTGCAGTTATTTAACTGTAGTAGCAGTCGCTTCCATTCAAGAACCGCGCTTCATCTTAACACCAGGTGGGGTGCTGTCATAATGTAGAACCCATTAGTAAGAATAGATAAAAAAACTACTTGACTCATTGAATCGCGATTTAAACTTGATCATCATTTCTGAGTACGAACTAAATGTAGGATTATTTCAAGGAGCCACGTGTGTCTCCATATCTATTAATATGGGAAGGTACAGAACGCTTTTTTTTACAGAATATTTTTAGTGATTTTTTATTAATAGTTAAATTTCTAATTTATGGTGGTGTTATTAGGATCTGTGTTCATTTAAATTAATGTTATTGTTTTGCATCTTTGCAGATATACAAGATATAGAAGTAGATAAGGAAAAGTCTGAGAAGTTAGTTAAGCAATATGAATATGTAGCATTAGGTGGTACTTTTGATAGACTGCACAGTGGACATAAGATATTTTTATCCGAAGCCGCATTAAGGACAACAAAGGAATTAACTGTTGCTGTTACAGACATTAATATGATACAATGTTAGTTTTATTATTATTTTTTATACATTTCTATACTTCGATGGTTTGGGCATATGAAAACGATGAGTGAAAGTCGATTGACGAAAGGAATTTATTAATTTATGGTGGATGCGATAAATAAAACAGACCCAATAAGGTTTTTTTCCGAACAAATCTGAGACATTGCCAAGAAAATTGGGTTGCCTTGTGCTCATAACCAGAGTTTATATAAAGCGAGGGAGTTGTGTCGTGTGGGAAAAAAGCGTGACAATTTGATTGATTTCTATATTAAACATGCTTGTATCATTTACAGTTACATTGGTATCGGCAAGTTGTTTCGAACAAGTTTTGCACAAGCTCAACACTTTTATAGACAAAACATTGTTTGGAGCAGACAGACGCTTAAAATACGCCTAGTTAAGCTTTGGTCCGAAAAACATCTTCATATTTTGCCTGCTAATAACTAGATTTATGGCTTTAAATGCGTGACGTTAGCTTACATACTGGTCTAAACCACTTTTACGACAAAAATTGTTAACTTATGCCTCGTGCTCATAGGCGTAGAGCTCGTATGAAGAGAATTGTGGATGTAAGGAAAGCGAAGGAGTTGTGTCAGGATCGTAGTAAGTGGCGTTGCTTTGTCTCTGCCTATCCGTGTAGAAAAAAGGCGTGACAATTTGATTGATTGATTACAATCTTACTTACGTAAGAGCCAGACAGTTGGTGGTCATTTGCCCAAACTGCCGGTTAGGGGTAGTGCCATCACTTACAAGTCATACCGTGAAGTGACGTAGGCCAGAAAGTGCAGCGTAGTAAATCCACCCATAAGGTGAATAGGCGACTAGCTGTCTACAGAAGTCCAATGTGGAGATGGCTGCGGAAGGCCTACTATGTCCAGTAGTAGACAAATTATAGCTGACATGATGATGTAACAAATTGTGTTACAGCAAAAAAACTATGGGAGTTAATAGAGCCAATTGAAACACGAATGAATGCTGTTAGAAAGTTTTTAATGGAAATCAACCCCGAGATTGAATATAATGTTATACCTTTGAAAGATTTCTATGGACCAACCAAAGATGATCCTAAATTGCAGGTAAAGATGTTCATAATATGTATATTCTAAGAATATCTTATTCATAATGTTTTTAGTATTTAATAATTATTATATATTAAATATTTGATAATTTAAAAAAAGAAATGAATATTTGCTTCAGATCTGGTTATCAAAGAGTGGAAATGATCAAACTATAATTATGACAGTTCAAAGCAGAACTGTTAATATGGCGTGTCTTTGTGATTGACACACGACTCAAAATCCATATCTTATTTTCCAAATAACTCATTTGCACAGCAATTAAATATACGTATCGAAGCTACCATTTATATATTTTTCATCATTGGACATTACAAAAGTAGTAGTTAAAAGCCCAAAATGAATGATGTCCTTTGGCTTTAATTTGCTACAATTGAAATATAGCAAAATTTTTCATCCTAATAAAATATACCAAATCCGAGACATCCTTAAGAAAGCATGTATGATGAGAATTGTGGATGTGGGGGAAGCGAGGGAGTTGTGTCAGGATCGTGGCAAGTAGCGCTTCATTGTCTCTGCCAATCTATGGGAAAAAGGCGTCACAATCACAATTTGATTGATTGATAAAATATAGCTATACATTTTATCAATCGATGATTGAATATTTTTTTACTTTTACAGATGTTAGTAGTTAGTGATGAAACCCTCAAAGGTGGTGCTAAAATCAATGATAAGAGAAAAGATAACAATCTTCCGCCAATGGATATTTATTCTATTAATGTTGTTGAAGAGAATATGTCTGGTGATGAAGAGGAATTGAAAGTCAGCTCCAGTAATATTAGGATGAGGCTTTTGGGAACTTTAATAAGACCTCCAGTTGTAAGTTTTTTTATTGTGGCTGGACATATGACAGGACATCGGCTGCTAAGACATTAAAATGACTACAGTTAGCAGTTCGATGGTTACGCAAACCGACAGCACGGGCTCAAAACCACTCTTGGGTACCAATGTATCTTTGATATTTGTACTATGTTATCCTGTTTCTATGATACAAACACTTTGGTAGCTTAGTTTAAACATGAATAAATAAATAAATTACAAACGATATAATTATGTTTTTCTTATCTGTGTAATCATTACAATTTGTGCACACTTGTTTTGCAGATTTTTTTCCGGGAGGGTTGGAAATTCTAGTTTTTTTTTTATTGTGACACGACATCTGACCTCTGATAAGCAAGAGGAGGTCCAAGAGTGACGACGACTGAAAAAACCGAGTTAGTTCCCGGCTATCTCAGTCGCCGTCATTATGCCGGCCTAAGGTGCTTCTTCACGCATCGCTTGGTTAAAACCCTATTACATTAAAATTCTTATATTTTAGGAACACCATAACATACCTGACTGGCCATACGTTATAGGGCTGGCTGGTGGTATTGCCAGTGGAAAGAGTAAAATTGCAGAAAGGTTACAGTGAGTAAAATATATTAAACTATTACTTTAAGACGACTGGCGTGAACGAACGGTCAGCGATTGGTTTGTTGCGCGTAAAGTCCCGGGTTCGATTCCCGGTCGGAGCAAATATTTATTTCATAGCTTTTATTTATAATATTTAATTATTATATTAAAATATTGCAAATATTTGTTAATAAAAAAAGAGGTAGATATTTGCTTCGGGTCTGGTGTGAAATCAAAGAGTGGTAGGCAGTGGTACCCAGTATAGAGACCGTGAAGTGATTTAGTCGCGTTTCGGGATCAGCTTGTGAGTTGCCGGTTCCAACTAGGCTGGCATAGTGGATGTGACTGCTACTTACTACTTGAATTGTAGTAGCAGTTACATCTATTCTTGGACCACACTCCAGCCTAACATCAAGCGGGGTGCTGTCATATGTTGAGTCACAATAAAACAAAAAATGCCGCTCCTATTGCGTTTATTTTTGCTTATTGATTTTACGTTTTTTATTATTCCGACGTTTCGAGAGCTTTGCAGCCATTGTGCTCACGGAGAGACTTAGGTGTGTTGGTCGTCCTAATGGTATTTTTTTTATTACAGAAAAAAAGGCGCTGGCTTAGTGAATTGTGATTTATTGGCGCACGAATTATACAAACCTGGACTACCATTGAACGCGACCATTGCCGAGGCATTTGGCGGACATATAATCACGGACCAAGGAGAAATTGATAGGAGGAAATTAGGACAAATTGTTTTTAGTGATAAGGTAATTTAATTGAATGTGAACATTGTGGACTGTATGTGGGATGGTCCTGGTAACGAAAGCGATCGAAAAACTATGTTAAAATGTATTAAAAAGCAAATCACATTACTCTCATAAAATATATTAAATATTGCAAATATTTGGTAATAAAAAAGAGAAGCGGATATTTGCTTCGGGTCTGGTCATCAAAGTGGTAAGCAGTGGTACCCAGTCTGCGGATCCACTCACAAAGAGTGGTAGGCAGTGGTACCCAATCTGCCGATCCGGGGTAGTACCACCACTTACAAGTATACAGACCGTGAAGTGATTTGGTCACGTTTCGGGATCAGCTTGTAAGTTGCCGGTTCCACCTAGGCCGGCATAGTGGATGTGATTGCTACTCACAGTTATTGAATTGTGTAGTAGCAGTGACATTCATTCATGGACCACACTTTGGCTTAACATCAAGCGGGGTGCTGTCATATGTCGAGTCACAATAAAAAAAAAAGTATACAGACCGTGAAGTGATTTAGTCGCGTTTTTGGATCAGCTTGTAAGTTGCCGGTTCCAACTAGGACGGCATAGTGGATGTAATTGCTACCTACAGTTATTAAATTGCAGTAGCAGTGACATCCATTCATCGACCACACTCCAGCTTTTTTCAGTCGTCGCCATTTTAGACCTCCTCTTGCTCACTATCAGGCGGATCGAGGTCAGATATCTATTCTCGGTCACAATTTTTAGTTTACATTAGCATATTTTTTCATAATTTTTTTTAAACTAAAGTTTTATTTTAAAGTATCTTGTATTTCTTTTCTTTTTTCAGTCGAAACTAGAAAAACTAAACAGTATAATGTGGCCAGCCATTCTAGAAGAAGCAATGAATCGTGTTCAAGCGTTAGGCAGGATTGGTCACAGAGTAGTTGTTTTAGAGGCCGCAGTTATGATACAAGCTCAATGGTTCACTCATACACATCAGCTTTGGTCTGTTATTGTGCCGCCGGAAGAGGTCTGTATGTTTTAAACCTTATTAAATTGAACTTTTTTTATTGAGATGCAACGCTATATTTATTTCTTAAAGATTAATTCTAGCGATAAGGTCAGTCAGTCAGATCGTTACGCCTCTTTCCCACGGGGATAGGCAGAGACAATGGAGCGCCACTTGCCACGATCCTGACACAACTCCCTCGCTTCCTTCACATCCACAATTCTCCTCATACAAGCTCTATGGTTATGGGAACTAGGCAACCCAGCTTTCTTGAGGATGTCTTCGATTTGATCGCATAACACCCTCCTGAGCCTACCTTGTTTTTTTTTTTTAAGTTTGAATTAAGCCGGAAACAGAAAAACATAATCAAAACATCAAACAGCAGGACCTCTCTCTCGACACCTCGGTCTCTCCGTCTCCACGATGGCTACAAAGCTCACGAAACGACGGCATAATATAAAAAAATGTAAAATCGAAACCAAAATAAACGCGATAGTAAGCCGCATAAATTTGTTTAATTCATTAATCAATGTTCGCGCAAAATTTAAAGACTTGTGGATGTGTGAGGGAAGCGAGGGAGTTGTGACAGGATTGTGTCAGGCTCCTTTGTCTCTTCCTATCCCCGTGGGAAAAAGTTGAGACAATTTGATATATTCTTTACGGCTGCCTCATTTCTGGCCTAAAAAACAGGCTGTGACATTTTACCAATAATATAATTGTGTTTTAGGCTGTGAAACGCATTCAAAACCGCAACGGTCTCTCTGAGCAGGAAGCCAGGGAGAGAGTCGCCTCGCAGCCATCTAATTTGGAACAAATCGCTAAGGCAAATGTCATATTCAGCCCATACTGGAGTTATGAACATACACAGGGACAGGTCGACAGAGCATGGGATAACTTACAGGAATATCTTAAAACTAGAAAATGAGTTTTTTATATATGTATAATCCAGGGATGTTACGGAGCTTTGACTCCGGTTCCGTTAAGTCGGAACATCCGTTTATTATTACACCTTCGGTTCCGACTTCGGCTCCGACACTTTTTAATCGAAGTTTAATCGGAGGTCGAAGCATAACATAACGGCAGTCGCGGCCTGTGTCGACTGTTATGAACAGGTTCATAAATGTCGCGCGGGGAATCCCCCCGACTCCCACTACGTGCACTCTATCGTCAATTATTTTTTCACTTGTTAATTTGTTACGCACACGACACGTTCATAGGTTATAGAATTCTGATCCTGCCTCCGACTCCGATAAAGCAAATTTAAAAACTCCAACTCCGATAAAACTACCTCCGTTACATCCCTGGTATAATCAATCATTTGAGTATTACATTTACTGCGTAGCGCTACCATTGTGACATTTATTTAGGTCACGGAAAGGGTTGGTGTTAGTGGTCATCATAATTAGTTTATTTCGTAAACTATTAAAAAATCTATGATTTAACAAGCTTCAATCAATCAATCAAATTGTCACGCCTTTTCCCACAGGGCTAGGCAAAGACAAAGGAGCGCCACTTACCACGATACAGGCACAACTTCCTCGCTTCCCTCACATCCACAATACGGTTATGGGCACTAGGCAACCCAGATTAAAAAGAAACAAACCTAATTATAAAAAAAAAACAAAACTAGTTATCCTGAGCCGGGCTCCGTGTCAGCTGCTAGCCGACAGCGACATCAAAGTAATATTAATATCTTTTTCTGTTATTTCTGTGTTTAATTCTAAAAGCATTTTTCTTTTATACATTCATAGAGTAACTTCTGTGTTAAATATTTTATGTACAGGTGTATTTTATGTGCTTCAAATTATATTTTAGAAAAATGTATTAAAAGAAATAAATATAATGTAGTTAATTATTAAATGCGAGATCTTACACATGTGTTTAATAAATGTTACCATTTAGCGCTACCCTGTATAAATACAGTTTCAATCATTGATTCGCTTTACGCCCCTCTAAAGCAAGAATAATAGTTGTATATAGTTATAGTGTTATTAAAGAGTTATTAATAGTGGTAGGCAGATAGTTGGTGGTTATTTACTTAGTCTACCGATCCCGTTAACACCATTTTCAAGTGTACAGACCGTAAAGAGACAAAATCGCGTTTTGGTTTATTAAGATGAAATGCATACCATGAATGAATGTGACTGCTACATATAGTTCAATAACTATATGTAACTATATGTAGCAGTTGCCTACATGGACCGGCAACTTTTAATCTGACCTGAAACGCGATTGAATCTCTTCACGCTCTGTACCACTAACTGTCACGATCACTCCTAATATAAAATGTTGAATAAACGATGACAATACTTTTGTATTTTATTGGCTGTTATTAAATAAATTATGTTGTTAAATGTGTGTTTTATTTGTTTACAAATTGTTTAATTTGGGGTGAAAAGTGGATGTAAAGTGGAAGGTGGTGACAGAGGGAACCGTAGCATAACATGAAGCCGATTTTGGGTTCCGTACCAGAATGGTCCAAACGGAGCATTATCACTCATATCCGTGCCTGTCAGTCCAAACAGTTAGGGCGCAGTATAAGTATCTTGATCCAAAACTACACAAATGTCTTTTATCTATTTGAAGGGGGGCTTAAATTTGTGTTATTATAAATAAAACAAAATGTATATAATATGTAACTCTGTACGTGTTGATAGCTGCGACACAGTTTTAACTAGTGCAGTTATCATCGCTCACCTATATTTTGTTATAAAATGTTTTTGAAAATAAAGATTTTATTATTATTATTATTATTAATGAGGTTTAATGAGTTCACAGTCCCACGACGCCTATCGGGGTCGCATGAGTCTATACAGCACCCCGCCTGCCTGATGTTAAGCTGGAGTGCGTTCCATGAATGAAGATGACTGCTACTACAGTTAAATAATTGTAAGTAGCAGCCACATCCACTATGCCGGCCTATATGTCGAGCTTCAATAAAAAATCTGCAAGATTATGTATTGACGTATTCCATAAAGTATAAGTATCTACTTATCTAAATCATATTCACGAATTCAATCTACGCAATTGAATAACATCATTACTAGGATATTTATGAACAAATTATTCATAAATACTTTTTTCATAAATGATAATGTGAACATTTTCAATCTCATTTTAAAAATTACTTTGTGATAATGAGATTGAAAACTACCGTTAGATTTGATTGAGGTTTAGGGTGACCCAGTTGATTCCTTGTTTTGTTTAAATATATAAATATTAACGAGTACCTAAAAAGTTGAATTAATATACATACTGCCTATAAAGAAAGAGTTGGAAAGAGAAGATTGGAGATGTAAAAGACGTGAGAGAGTCACACCAAGACCTTTTAGGCATATGAAAGAAATGATTCAGGATTGATTCATATGTTTATCAAATAAAATAACTATAGTATAATAACTATAAAAAATCTTTATCTGTTTAAAATCAAAGATGTTAAAATTTGTATTTTTTATACTTTTCATGCCAATAATTTACGGAAATATTACAAATTTAATTGGAACTGATGAAGAAGTTAAAACAGTTGAATTTATGGTAAGTATTTAATTATTTTGGGAACTGTGTCGGAAAATTGGTGGTCATTTTCCCAGACTGCCGAGCCGGGATAGTAACGGCTTTCAAGTATACAAACAGACAGTGAAGTGGCTCAGTCGCCTTTCAGGATTAGCTTTAAAGATGCCGGTTCCATGTCATGGGCATATTGGAGGCGACTTGCAATTATAAAATCTGTAGTAGCATTCCGCCTCCATTCATGCACTCCAGCTAAATATTAAGCGGAGTGCTGTCATATGCCGAGTTAGAGATAACTGACCACTATATGCCGAGTCAAAAAATAATGCTATTTAAAACCTTAAATATAATAAAAACTCTTATTTTGGGCACATTATATAACTGCACAATGCCTGATATTAAGCTAGAGCGCAATAATAAAATTACGTGCTAAATCAGAGATGAGACGAGTGAAATGACTCGGGGTTGACTCAGTGGCGTGGATTAAAACAATTTATTAAAACAATTTATAAAAACTAAAATAAATCGTTAAAATTTTAACCTAAAATTCATATTTTTGTTGTACCTGTGATTGAAACTGCTAAATAAGAGGGCGGCAAATTTTTTTTCCGCCCCGGGCGGCTGACTTCCACGCTACGCCACTGGGTCGACTCAGAAATTTTCTCAATCAAATCCGGGCCATACTTAAAGAAGTTGCCCCAAGAGGATCGTTCTAAGTCGCGCTTTATCGTCTAAGCCTGCCTGACCTTGAGAGACTTAATAAGAATTGAATTAATTATTTGAAGGCGACCGTGGTGCAATGGTCACGCAACCCAAAAGCACGGGTTCAAAACCACTCACCCCGGTACCAATGTATCTTTAATATTATGTACTTTGGTCGTCCTGTTTTTATGATACAAGCACTTTAGAAGCTTAGTATAGGAATTAAAATAATATATTATATATACCTAAATAAAATATTTCAGACTGAAATAATAAGATTAAACTACAAAAAGAATGGATGGCGAATCATAGCGACTGTTGGTGAATTCCCGAACAAATTCTACGAAAACATCCAACATTTGGGTACAGTGTTAACAAACGATTTGCAAGAAAACCACTACATAGAATCTGTGCCTAATTATTACATAAACAGTATCATTATTTCCTGCACAAACCTAGAAGATTTCGAAGAAGTCATTCTAAAAATCAGAGAAATGCCGAACTGGCACCCAATGGCACACGTATACGTCTATCTAAAAACACATTTAGACAAAAACACAATCGCACACATTTTCTATGTGTTGTGGTACGAAAGAGTTATAAATGCAATTATTATTCGACAAATAGAAGAATCATTTGAAATCGTCACTTTCAGCCCTTATGCGTACGACTCTTATAAGTTACAGTATAATATGGGGTGTTATTTAGTTAATAAAATAGGCCTTCCTGTAAATAGCTTGGTAAATGATTTACATTGTGAGGATACATGCGAAAACATAACATCTAGTTCAAAGTACAGATCTAAACACTTAGGTACATGCATAGGTATTAATTATTTCAATGTAAAAATAGGTGATTTACTGGAGATATTCAAACTGGATTTATTTGAAGACAAAGGGAAGAATTTACACGGTTTTTCCATGAGAAGTTACACTACTGAAGTATTACCATTTTTGGGCATAAAAGAAAACGCAAATGGGTATACATTCACTCAGCGAGATGGGTTAATATGGGTGATAATGAGTGAAAAAATGAATTTCACTTTTGACTTATCACCAAGTTTGACTACGATGAGGACATTCAGCTTCGAATATACTATAAAACAACTGCATTCATTTTCTATTAGACAAGCCGATTTATTTATAGTACCTATTTATTTAGTCGATTTGGTATTTGTGAAAGTTGATTTCAGTTTTCCGTTCAAAGAGAGCGGTCTGTGCGTCACATCACAGAGGGCTCCCTTTGAAACAATAACATTTGATATAAACATAATAAACGAAAACTATATTCTAATTATCCAGTTCGGGTTTTGTTTCTTAGGCGTTTGGTTAACATTTATAATATTTAAAGCAGTTGAGAATGGTAAAATTACTCTCGATCAGATAGGAAGAGATTACCTGAATTCGATAAGGAATGTACTAACTGTCAGTCTTCATCTACCACCTAGGAAGAGAAGTTTTAGGATATTTCTAGGAATTTCAATATGGTGCTTTTTCATACTAAACTTCTCCATGCAAGCCGCTATTATATCTTTATTTGCAGCTATTAAGAGAGGCCAAGAAGTAGATACGTTTGAAGATATGATTGAGAAAGGATATATAATTGAAGGCATGGCTTCCCCTGACGTCATATTACCAGACACTGAAGAGAAATACATAAAAATAAATTCAAAATTTGCACCAGTTAATGATTTATTCGAATGCATTAATAGAATAGAAAAAAGTCCTCAAAGATTTTGTTTGATAGACTGTTCAGTTGGCAGATATTTGGAGAGGAATAAATTAAATGAGAAAGGCGAACAATATCTGCATATTGCCTCCGATCGTATTCATAGTCTTTATTTAAATTTTATTCTGCACGCCAATTCCCCTTTGACTAACCAATTTGACCAATATCTCGTAAGATTAGTGGAAAGTGGTATCATTAAAAAGTGGGAAGAGTATAGGTACATGGATATAAAAGAAGATGCGGTCGTAAAGCCGTTATCTATGAATGAATTAAAAGGAATTTACAAGTCATATTGGTTTTTAGTTGCAAATAGTTGCATATTTTTTGGTTTGGAATTAATACTAGGGTTAGTCAATTGGTTTAAAAAAGTGTTTATAGTAAAAGTTAATCGCTGGTATTTGAATGTGAAGGAAAAAAGAAGGTTAAAAAAAATAAAATTACACAACAAAATAAATTTAACAAATGCCTATACTCAAACTTTTCCCTAGAAATAGCTTTGTATTAATTTAAATATCAAAAAGTACCGCCATAATAAAAAAAGTATAATGTTTCTATAGTGATAATAAATATTGTTCAATTTAAAAAAATATAATAATATGCACGGTGTAACGACCTTGATTAGATTTGTTATTAAATTATTATATTCCGTATCACTTTTATAATTAATTGATGTGATTCATAGTAAATGACAAATAGCAAGTATGAAGAGATTAAAAATATACAAACTGAAACTGAATAGACATATTATTTGTTGGCAACACTGGTCCATTGTTTGTGGTTATAAAATATTAGGTCATTCAATCATAATATTTAGAAAAATAGATCCGAAACGAAACATTATTAGCACAATGTAACGTTTAATTGTCTTGAAATTAATGGGAAATTCGCATAACAAAACCAGTCAACAAAGAAACCACAGGCCCTCGAAACTTAGTGAAAATCAACAGGCTCATACAAGTCAGGTAAGAAAAATTTGCTAATGTCATTCTTTCGACCGTACCTACGTAGTAAAATTGTTATTTTTATGTTCCTCTTGCCTCGCAGACAGCCCGACGGGACATTAGAATAACAACGGGCCATTACGTAAAATTATTTTGGCGATTTTATCATATTGAGTTTGACAGTTGCGAGTTCTTTGTTGATAATATTTTTTCTATTCGCAGTTCAGTCTTTCGCAATTTGTTGGGAATCTGAGCGGTCGATCCTTCCTTAGCGTAACTAGCAATCAATCTGTATATAGCGCATCTAGACCTTGGTCCAGGGTCTCCAGAAAAAGGTAAGAATGGGCTGAAATTACTTGTAAAAGCATAAAAACAAATAATTTTAAAACAGCTTATAATTTTAATTATTTTGTTGTAACATATTTCTTGTTAACATTTTAAAGGTGTTTAATAATAAATTTGCTCATTATTTATATTATAATATCCATATTTAACAGCAATAAGAACTTATGAGAATATGTCCACATTTTGTATATTTTACACAAAGATTCCACATACTAAATATACAAAAGGTTTGACTTCATTTATTTTTAATGTTTTTTCCTAAGTTCTGCATCCACTTCATGTTATTGTATTATTAATTAAACACTTCTAAAAAACATATATTTTTTATCTCAATGTTACTGCTACTTGCAGTTATTTAACTTGACTGTTGTTAATTATTGTATTAAACAAATTTTATGCGGCTTATTATCACGTTAACTGTGGGTTATTGATTTGAGTCATTCCGTGACCACAATGGCAGTAAAGCTCTTGACATGTCGAAATAAAAAAAAAATTTTGAATCAATAATCAAAAATAAATGCGATACTAAGTCGCATAAAATTTGTTTAATTCAATAATTAATGTTTGCATAAAATCTAAGAAAATACTATTGTTAATTAATTGATTTGCACTCCCTCTAAACATTTTGGCTGTCATATGACAAGCAATTATTAAAAAAAAGCATGATATTGGTAAGCATTATGATCACCACTGAAGCATTTTGGCAACTTTATTTCTTTATTTAATTATTTTATTGTGTTTTAACAAACCCCTTCTGATGTTAAGTTGAAGTGAGGTCCACAGATATAGAGGCAACTGTAAGTTGTGGTATGGCCCTTGATCGGTAGACTGGGCACCACTCTTGGCAAAATCTTTTATAGACATTTAACTTTTTTTACATTTTCAAACTAAGCTCTAACATGCAATGTATTATTGAATTTTATGTGACCATTTTAACCCTTTCAACACGACGCTCAACAACGCAGATTATACCCGCGTACGGCCCGCTATTATCGCTGGCACGAGTATTGGCGTGCGCCGATCGTAGGTAAAGATTTTATTTACGCCATAGATGGTAAACATTTTGTCAATTTACCATCTATGGTAAATTATATTTAAATAATTTTGGTTATAAATTTAAGTTGTTTAATTTAATAATATTTTATTTTTTTTTAAACAATTTGTGTAATTTAATACGTCATTCCGCGGACCTCTCGCGTCGCGTCGGTCCTCAATTTGATAACGGCCCAGCTAAAAGCTCATAGTAAGTAAACGTTTTAGTTAAAGCACAATAGTTCTATCTCTTGTTGATTTACTCATCTCCTACCTTCGAGCTTTATCATCAGAGTAGCTCAGTGGTACCAGTTAAAACACATATATATTCATATACATGGGTGTGTCAAACGTGAGGTCACAGATATGTTGAAAAGTAAATACCGAACTAATGACCTTCAAAACCCTCATCAATTTTAGCTATGAACCGTCTCGATCACGTCAGCTTTCAAACTAACTAAACCGCAATGTAATCGGTCCATTCGTTTAGGAGCTATGATGCCACAGACAGACACACAGATACACATACGCGCTAAACTGATAACACCCCTCTTTTGGGTCGGGGGTTAAAAAGAAGCGGAAATGACGTTCACAGTCACAAGTTCAAGCCAAGACCTTTAGAGAAGTTACGTTAATAAAAAGTAAGCTCAAAATCTTAAACCCGAGTACTGGAAAATCACGCTCTAAAACAAAAATCAAGAAAATATTCTCAACTGATATTGTTATGTGCAAACTATTCGATATTTATTGTGTAATAAATAAACAACTTACATTTTTTTCGGGGTTATAATTTTGTGAAAAAAAAGGTTTGCAGATCCGCTTTAAAAAAATATCACTTGTTAAGATTTTAACCTACCGCCTTTAATATGTAGAGGTTCCATCTTATGTCATTGTGTTACACACGTAAATATAATTTGAACAAGTGTATTATAGTTTATAATGAAATACGTATTTCAAGTAGTTTTGGATAAAAATTATGTTTGAATCATTCCCCATTATCGGGTGCTTCGCCGTATTCGGGTAAAAAGAAGCGGTGCTTTATTTGTTGGCTTTTTTAATTTTATAACCAAGCAGTAATAAAAAAAGTAATTGTTTTCATCAAACAACCATGTTTATCTAAAGAAAGCGTTTCTATAATTTCATTAGTAAATTTATCGAGAAATGGCGCTAGTAACAAAAAGAATTCATATTCAAAAGAGTTGCCTTTGTTACACTATCAGAGTCACCGACAAAAAAAACCTGTAGCAATAAATTATTTAACAAAACAACTTTTATCATTATTTATAATATATTATGTTATTATAAACATAACAATGAAATTCTTAGAGGAATTATAATTAGTTATTTAAGGTATCAGCCTGAATTAATAAATTTTACAACATTGAATTACTGTTTTAATTATGTGACCAAGCTATTCATGTCCGTTTGATAATAACTATTTGACCACGAAAATAGCAAAAACTTAAATTTATCTTTTCTTAATGCTTAGCGAGTCCTTTGATTTCAAATGTAATGCCGCTAACTCGCCTAGCGAGTTCATTGTGAAATGTTTGCGGTACCCGAGGTAACTTCATGCAAATCGTAGTGGCATTGAACTTGATGTCGGTATGATGTAAGGCACTACCACAGAAATCCCCCAAAGTATATAATACCGTGACGGTATACTAATATACATTAAATTGCATAAATACAAAGTCATTATTATTCAATAATAACGACTTTGTATAAGATACCTGGCAAAAAAATATATCATCTCCAAACAAATTCGGACATGTTATGATTTATCTGCCATTATATTTATCTATCAATAAATGCGACCGATATTTATAAGGAACATAAATATGTTTTATTTTAATTATATTATTTCATTATCATGTTCAGACAAAATGTTGTCAATTTCTGATTTACCTTTGCCGTATGTGGATAAAAAAGATCATATTTTTAAATATCGTGATTTACAAAACGAAGGCTAGTATATTATTAAGAACATTGTATATAAGCTTGTATAGAAAGGACATTATCAACAAAACTTGTTTCGCGAAGATATCATCGTTTTAGTTCGCACGCCAATTGGCGTGCGCCGTACGGTAAATAGGAAAAAATTTACGCCAATTGGCGTGCGCCGTACGGAAAGGGTTAACCACTAAACTGCAGCCGCCTTTGACCTTGACTAGATAAATTCAGTTATCTAGTAGATCTTTTATTGTGACATGACATCTGACCTTGACCTGCCTGATGGTAAACATGTAGAAGGTTCAAGAGTTCCGACGACTGAAAAAGTCACAGTTTTCGTCCTAGTTTTGGTATTTGGTAAAAATGTGATGTATTTTCTTTGACCTCCTGAGCAAGGGGAGATCCAGTTGTGAACAACTGAAAAAACCATTTGCCTCAGTTCTTGTCACTAGTGCCGGTCAAAGGTGCTTCATTTAAAGGATTCAAAGTATTTTCCACAAGAATAAGATACATGTTGTGGTCCTAAAGGTGCAAATCACAAACATTTGTTAAAGAATGTAGACCGGGAAGTGACTTAGTCGCGTTTCGGGATAAGCTAGTAAATTGCCAGTTTCAACTAGGCTGGCATAGTCAATGTGGCATAGTCAACATCCATTCATGGACCACACTATAGCTTAACATCAGGCAGGGGGTGCTGTCATATGACGAGTCACAATAAAATCTTAATATTGTTTTAGGTGGAATGAATCAACATTAAAGAATCCATTAGAAGCAAGTAAAACCGCTTGGCCTGTCGCTAATAAAGAATCCATATTTCTGCCTGAATTTCCAATCACAACTGAATTGGCCCAAAAAGATTTTGAAATTGTAGAAACTATAGCCAAGGGAGCTTTTGGGGAAGTTTGTAAAGTTATAAGGTTGAGTACTAATAAAGATTATGCATTGAAAGTACTCCAAAAGTCTAAGGTAAGTGATTGTAAATTTATTTCTTTTTTTTATATTTATTTTTGTTATTTTACATTTCTGTACTAATGTACATAAGTGCTTGTATCATTGTATATAAAGTGCTTGTATCATAGAAACAGGACAACCAAAGTAAGGCGACCATGGTGTAGTGGCAGTGCAATGGTTACACAAACCAAAATCATGAATTCTAAACCACCCACCTGTACCAATGTTTTATTGATATATGTACTTTGGTTGTCCTGTTTCTAGGATACAAGCACTTTAGTAGCTTAGTATAGAAATGTAAATAAAAAATTATAAAAAATAAGTACTTATATCACAGATACATTGGTCAATGGTTTTGAACCTGTGCTCTCGGTTTGTGTAACCATTGTACTGCCACTATAATATGGTTGCCTTAACTTAGTAATCTTGAAATCAGGTATTGCCCCAATAAAATGTAATTAAAACGTAGTAGGTGACCTCATATTTAAATTGCTTATCTAATTAACCCACAAATGTCTCATTTCTTGTTAATGCTTTTATTAACTGATAACAATAGATAAGGTAATTAAATTTATTCCTGTACATTTTCGCTAGGAACATTTTGCAATTATATCTGTGTATGAAGAGAATTGTGGATGTGAAGGAAGCAAGAGAGTCGTGCTTTGTGGGAATTAAGGTGTGACAATTACAGATAATAATGATCTGTGAAGAAAATTTTGTTATTGAACTGTAGTAGCTTTCACCTCCATTCATGGACCACTCGAGCGTAATCCGGTTCAGTAACAATACCGCTGATATAAATTATTAACTAAAAAACTGAATGAATTAAACAAATTTTATGCGGCTTATTTTGGTTCAAAACATTTTTTTATTATTCCGACGTTTCGAGAGATTTGCAACTATTGTGGTCACAGAGAGACTGAGGTGTTGGTCGTCCTATTGGTTGATGCTGTTATTGTTTTCAAAACTATCCTGTTTGATGTTTTGATTTTGTTTTTCTGTTCCCGGTTTAATTCAATTTTCTGAAAAAATAACTGATGGTATCATCTGTTTTGGAAGTTAGCTAGATTTGGGACTTGAGTTTTGTATTATGGGGACCTAGGTGTTAGATAATAAGGCGATAGTAGTACCCAGGCGATAGTAAGCCGCTTATTTTTTTTTAAATTTAATAATCTCAAATCTCAAAAACTGAATATAAAGACTCATGTTTTTTATATTAAGTATATGATCATGGAAACTTAAATAAAAATGACAGATGATTCTGTCCTACAACCCAGAATGTGGATGCTTCCCCGACCTGTGCGGGTATTACGGTTGTGAAAAGACGAGGTAGGAATAAGGTTAAAGAGATCTCTGGAACATTTTCGCATGCCTAGAAAAGTTAATTTGAAAGAATTGCGGTCTTAATGTGTAAAATATCTAAAATAATATTTAACTAATTTGAATAGTGCTGTTTAAATAGTTTTAATAAGAAAAAAAAACGTTGATCTATTCATGCTGTGTCATACATGTCGTTGAACTTTAAAAAAACTTAAGTGGTGTGCCATACGAGTTAAATTAATATTATTTTTATTTACCATGTACTTTCGAAATTTTGTCTTCTAGAACCTTAAGAAATTACTTCATCGATAAAATTGCAAGTCATTATAACTCATTATGTCCAACATGGCGGCTTTGTGCGTCCTCTATGGCACCTTGATCCTACCGCGTCTTGTCTCGTGATACCCACATAGGTCGGGGAAAGCATCCGCATTCTGTTGACCGAATTGGCAGTCAAACTAAAAAGTTCGGTGCGTCGTTTCTTTGTAGACCAAGTGGAATGGTTTAACAGCCCATGTGTTCCTCCATTCTATAGCCTTGGATCCTTCAAGCTATGCGTGAAGAAGCACCTTTGGCCGTCATAGGGACGGCGACTGGGGCAGTGGTGAAGACTCGGTTATCGCAGTCGTCGGCACTCCTGGACCTTTTCTTGCTCACCATCAGGCGAGTCGAAGTCACATGTCGAGTCATAATCAAAAAATACCTAGTAACGGTTTATATTTTATGGTTATTTAATATGAAAGACATCCTCAAGAAAGCTGGGTTGCAATTGCAGTACTGCGCCTGATGTTAAACGGTCCATGAAACTATGTGACTGCTACTACAGTTAAATAACTGCAAGTAACAGTTGCATCTACTATGCCGGCCTAGTTGGAACCAGTAACTTCGATATATCGATATACAAATACGATATATTTGATATATGTATTGTTACACTTAAAACTGGTAGCATCAGCAGATTGAGCAAGTGACCAGTCTACCCATAAACGTTGATTTCATTACTTTTTAAATAATTTTACTACTTTTAATTGTTTAATTTACTTTTGATTGTTTATGCCTTCTATTATGTTTTAGTCCTATAGAATTGTCGTGAATTAACTTCCAACATCAATCAATCAAATTGCCATGCCTCAATTTCCACATGGATCGGCTGCGACAACGAAGCGCCCTTTTCGTTCTAACTTTCCTGACTGACGGAACAAAAAACAGGATTCCAAGGTCAATAATGTAACCATAAAGCTTCTATGTAGATCAGAGGTTCCCAAACTTTTTTCTCATAGACCACTCAAAATTTTGCTAGTTCCGATGGACCCCCTGAATCTACATTTCTACCATGTTAAGATAACATTTTAGTTCTTCACTATCGAAATCAGATAAATTATCGTGGACCCCCGCTTACAAATTGTGAACCCCATTTTTTTGTCACGCTTACGTGGTCTACGTCCCGGCGAGTCCTCTGTGGACCCCTAGGGGCCCACCTGGACCACTTTGAGAATCAATAATGTAGATAATAGTGAATGTGAAGGAAACGCGAGAGTAGTGAGTACTTCTTATAAGGACTTTTAATATCAGTAATCCAATCAAATCAACGTTAATATAAAACAATCGGTGTAGAGAGTTTTTGCTTTTAAACGATCAGATATTTATCGATAATGATGATTGCTTATGATATCGTTATCTACTAAAACTTTCATTTCGAGGAAATAATAATATAATGGCATTATCATCGTTATATATACTATTACTAATTAACCTGGCTACTTTAATAAATACTTTTAGATTTTCTAAAGCATTTTCCATTAGACATCATGTCACCTGACATTTATGTAAATGTCGCGGCGATATTGTCGTAAAGCTGTCGATGCTAACTCATGGCCACCCTCGACTGTAACGATATTCGGTCATAATATACAGACCGTGAAGTGATTTGGTCACGTTTGGGGTTTGCTTGTAAGTTGCCGGTTCCATCTAGGCCGGCATAGTGGATGTGACTCACAGTTATTGAATTGTAGTAGCATTTATTCATGGACCACACTTCGGCTTAACATCAAGCGGGGTGCTGTCATATGTCGAGTCACAATTAAAAAAAACTCTTCCGATTTCTAGTTAGAACCGCGACACTTCTGCAACTTTGTCGATATGTATTTTTGTTATATAGCAATAGCTTGGCGACAATATCGCCGCAATATTGTTGGATCTTTTTACTAGCCTAATGTGATATGTCTCTCCGACTTTAAGGGAACAAGTAGCTTGATTCTCATGACATATGTCTCTACGTCATTTATTAGGTGTTTCTGCGACTTTCTCAGATTATATCGCTGAACATTTGTGTGGTATCTCACTGGACCATCATCATCAGCCAGAAGGTGTCCATTGCTGAACATAGGCCTTCCCCTTAGAACGTCATTTCGAACGACAAGATGCCATTTGCATCCACCTAGTGGGAGGCCTACCTACGCTGCATCTACCGGTTCGTGGTCTCCACTCTAGAACCTTTTTTCCCCATTTTGCGGTTAGATTGGTTAATTTGTGTGGTGACAAATAAGAGACAGTGGTTGGCCATTTGTTCAGTGTTATAAGTGTAAAAGCCCCGAAGTTGCGTTTTAGTATCAGTTTGAAAGTTGCTGTATTTTTGCATGACTGATATTTGTATGTGACAGCATTGTACATTATGCATGTTTTTGTTCCATAGAATAAAACAGTAGTTAACAGTTTTCCTATTAAAGGACATGGGAAATGGTGTTTTTTTTTATTGTGACTCGACATGACAGCACCCCGCTTGATGTTAAGCCAAAGTGTGGTCCATGAATGAATGTCACTGCTACTACAATTCAATAACTGTGAATAGCAATCACATCCACTATGCCGGCCTAGATGGAACCGGCAACTTACAAGCTGATCCCGAAACGTGACCGAATCACTTCACGGTCTGTATACTTGTAAGTGGTGGTACTACCCCGGATCGGCAGACTGGGTACCACTGCCTACCACTCTTAGATAACCAGACCCGAAGCAAATATCCATCTCTTTATTTTTTTTTTATTAACAAATATTTGCAATATTTAATACTATTAAATATTACAAATAAAAGCTATGAAACAAATATTTGCTCCGACCGGGGATCGAACCCGGGACTTTACGCGCAACAAACCAGTCGCTAAACCGTACGTCCACGCCTGTCGTCAAATGTCGTGATTTTTATATTTCGCCTTGTTTGTTTATTATAAATCTCATGTCAATGTATACGTTAAACAAGGCAGGCCCAAGAGGGTGTTCGCCGACCAAATTGGAGACATCCTCAAGAAAGCTAGGTTGCCTAGTGCCCATAACCATAGAGCTTGTATGAACCACAATTTCGGGAGTGAAGGAAGCGAGAGAGTTGTGTCAGGATCGTGGCAAGTGGCATTCCATTGTTTATGCCTATCCGTGTGGGAAAAAGGCGTGACAATTTCATTGATTGATTGATTGTTTACTACTTTTGTCACAATTAAAAAATGATAGTAGATATATCAGATGATTGTGCTTAGTTTATAAATTAAACAAATGATTGCGTCTGTTAATTGTTTGTATAGCGGAAACGATATTATAATACGATGTTGTAACCTTGACTTGGTAACATGTAAGTAGGTTTGTAAGTCAATTTAAAAATTATTTTAAACGCGCAAATTTTGTATACGGAAGAATATACCTTTGTCTAATTTAAGCGTGTGTGTTTGGTTTTTTACAAATGGTATAGCGATATCTCAAATCTTTAAAAAATAGTGGTTTTTAATTATACTACAAAAAGTGTTAGAACTTTTTTGTAAGTGTTGGAAGAAGAAAGCTTGACATTAATTTTATCAAATACTAGCTGTTTCCTGCGGTTCCACGCGCATTTAACCAGCTTATATTAGCTCAGATATAAGCTAATAAAAAAAATAAAAGTAGTATACAGATTCTTTCAATCCTAATGATCCATCCTGAGGTATTAGGAAACAATTTAAGTTAACAAAATAATTTCATTTTCCAACACAACAGAGAATAGGCATAACCCCAAACATTCGGCAATCGATTTTTACTTATATAGGTTTATTCGATATAGGTTATAATATTTTCGCTTGGTCTTCAAGGATCCTTTGTATGATGCAGCGATTCTTTTTTATGTCTGATTATTTTGTTCTATTGTCAATAGTTTTCGCAGCGTATGAGATGTAAGGAACTTTATGAGTATTTTTTTTACACCTTGGGTTACATTATTCGAGATTTCGTACGGAACCCTAAACTTTTTGATAATCCAATTAAGCCTATGTTACTCACAAAGAAATTATCTTTCTAATGGTGAAACAATTTTTAAATTTTACCCAGTAGTTTCTGAGCCTATTCATTACAAACAAACTTACAAATGCTTCCTCTTTATAAATTAGTATAGATGTATGGAGCTACCTACTATAATACTTTTGGGGTATTGATAGCATTAATCAGGTAAACAACTACATCTCTCATTAAAGCCAGCTAAGGGAGAGTTATTGCAAGCTTTGGAGGTAACCCAGCCCACTCCCAAACAACTTTTTATAAGTTTTCTTTTTTATTCGTCAGCTGGGGTCACAATTGTTACCTGCCTTTATGTATCTTAAGCGAAATATACCACGTTTTCTATTAGTTTTAATTATAAAAACATGTTGGGGCTCTATATATAACAGTACTCCATATGATGTTAGGCTGGAGTGCGCTCCATGAATGGGGGCAACTGCAAGTAGCAGTCACGTCCACTATGCCGGCCTACTTGGAATAGGCTACTTACAACTAAAACTGATCCCAAAACGCGACTAAACCACTTCACACTTGTAAGTGGTGCATAGTGACGGCAACTGTAAACTGAGTCGGGTTTTTTCAGTCGTTGGCACTTTTGGACTTCCACCATGTTTACCATTAGGCAGGTCGAAGTCAAATGTGAAGTCATAATAAAAAAGCAAAGGTACCAAGTCCAAGAGCTCCAACAAATAAAAAAACCGACTCGGTTCACGGTTGCCTCAATCGCTGTCACTATGCCGGCCAAAAAGTTTTTATTCGTCAGCTGGGGTTACAATTGTTACCCTTTATGTTAAGTCCTTAACGAAATATTATATACCACGTTTACTAGTTTCTTTTATTGGTGTCGGAATGGAGTGGTCCCTAATAAAAATATTATTGACGTTATAATTTACAAATACAAGCTCATACAGATAAAAGCAATGTTACTTTGTTTTTCTATCCATAATTAAATAGTTTTCTAAATATGTCACCTTCTCTAAATAAATCAACAATATATGTTTGCACTTCTTCTATTACTATAACAAATATCATCTGATTTTTTTCACTCATCTATACAGACTTTGAAGTGACTGCTCGCGTTTCGTTTTTTTTTTTATATTGTGACTCGACATATGACTGCACCCCGCTTGATGTTAAGCCAAAGTGTGGTCCATGAATGAATGTCACTGCTACTACAATTCAATAACTGTAAGTAGCAATCACATCCACTATGCCGGGCTAGATGGAACCGGCAACTTACAAGCTGATCCCGAAACGTGACCAAATCACTTCACGGTCTGTATACTTGTAAGTGGTGGTACTACCCCGGATCGGCAGTCTGGGTACCACTGCCTACCACTCTTAGATAACCAGACCCGAAGCAAATATCCATCTCTTTTTTTTTATTAACAAATATTTGTAATATTTAATACTATTAAATACTACAAATAAAAGCTATGAAACAAATATTTGCTCCGACCGGGAATCGAACCCGGGACTTTACGCGCAACAAACCAGTCGCTAAACCGTTCGTCCACGCCTGTCGTCAATTAGCTGAAAAGTTACCGATTTCAACTAGAACGCCATAAGTACTCCAGCTTAACATCGAGCTCGAGCGGGGTGACAAAGAGTATATTTTTAAGGCAACCTTGTTTTGGTGGTAGTAGAATGGCCTCGCAAACCAAGAGCCTCCGGTTCAAAACCATAGTCTGGTACCATTGTCGCCGACCAAATTGGACCTCCGTCGCTCTTGGACCTCCTCTTGCTTATCATCAGGCGAGTCGAGGTCAGTTGTCGTGTCACAATAAAAAAAATGTATATTTGACTCTGATCGTCTATGCAGGTTTAGTGCTTTAGGTTTAGAAGTAATGTTTAGCTGTTTCTACAGGTAATAAACGATAATGCAGTACGCCAAGTGAAGGAGGAAGCAAGAATACAGGAGGCCTGTGGACATCATACGTTTATTGTAGGCGCTGTGTCCAGGTGGCAGACCAAGAAGCGATTGTATATAGGTAGGTACACAGATATTTTAAGAAGAAATACGAATCATCTCATGCTCTTTAGCTGAGAAAACTGTTTACTGCTATTTTTTTCTATAGACTAAATACACAAAGTAACAAATGCACAAAAATTAATAAAATCACACACACATATATACATTATTTTTTTTATCAAAAACCTTAACACAACACGGTAAATTCACAAATAGAAAATGTTGTGCCCCAATAATAAAAAAAAAAACAATATCACAGTAGTTCATAGATACTCGTATTGACTCGCGTCAGCAGTAATTGTTTTTTATCCGTCATTATGCCAAAATAAGTTCTTTTACTACTTTTGCCAAGTAAGGAATAATGTACAGTAAATATGTTATAACATACATTCCGTCCTACTTCCACTTGTCTGTGTGCCTAGTCGTAGTTGATCGTTCAAACTCGTGCTATTTGCGAACACTTAAACCCGTGTATATGACGTATCTATCTCATTTTACTTAATATCATTGGATAGATATAAGACACAAGTATACAGACCGTGAAGTGATTTTGTTGCTTTTAGGGTGCCGTCATATGTAGAGCCTAACTTAAATAACTGCAATCGACAAGTGGAATGCTTTGCCTGCCCATGTGTTCTCTCCATCCTATGACCTTGGATCCTTCAAGCGATGCGTGAAGAAGCATCTTAGGCCGGCATAGTGGCGGCGGCTGGGACAGCCGGGTACTGACTCGGTTGTCTCAGTCGTCGTCACTCTTGGACCTCCTCTTGCTTATCATCAGGCGGGTCGAGGTCAGATGTCGTGTCACAATAAAAAAAAAAAGTAGCAGTCGCATGTGGAAGCGAAATCAATAGTGTGGGCAGTCTTTGTATGCACAGGGCAATGTTAAGTTTTGTGTTAGAGTCTCTGTTATTGTAATTGCTGCAAAAATATTAAAATCTGGAGAAAATAACTCCGAGGTAATTTTGTCTATCGTTCGAAAAAGAAACGACGCGCCCAATCGTTCATTTCGGCTGTCAATATTTAGGGGGGATGGCGGGATGAAAGTCAGCCCAAATCCAAAAGGTTTTGTAAAAAAAATTGTAAATAATTTTTTGTAATTTTTTTTACAAAGTAAAGAGTGGCTGTTTTCTTTTTTGTTTCGCTTGAACAAAGCTGCCCGGCACGAGCCCCTTCTATCCCTACCCCTCGGAGCATTAGCCTTCCCTGTACCGGACGCCTGGAACCCTTGTTAGTATACAAACTGCACTCGAAAGTGTCGTTACGGTTCAAAAACGTAGTTGTTTCTTTGTGTCTTCCTAATTTAATTGTTGTCGTTTATTCTATTTCTATTGTTATTCTATTACGGGTTAAAGTAAGTTAATATTTTTTCAATATTTTCCATTTGTAAACTAAGTGAATAGAAAAACGAGTAAATAGAAGCCCAATTAGCAGTAGTATCTACTATGCCGGCCAATTTGTAGGCTGCAACTTTTAAGCTGATCCCGAAACGCGACCTGGTCACTTATCGATCTTTTCTGTGGTATAAGTTGTAAACACAATGTAAATTTCTCTTAAATCATCCGTAGAGTCGTATCTGTATTATTTTAAGATAACATGCCCCGATACTGAGGTTACATGCGACTGTCACACTATGCATTTGTGATCATTTCCGCGCGTCGTCTCTTTGTAGTTCAATTGACAAGTCTCGGACAATTTTCTTGTGTGGCCGGCATAGTGACGCCGGATAAGGCAAACGTAAAATGAAACGGTTTCGTAAGTCGTCGGAGCTCTTGAAGCTTCTTTTGCTTATTATCAGGCAAATCGAGTTCGAGTACCGCATCCTATTAAACATAAAACTATAGTTAAAATAAAACTAAATAAACAAGCTAATGAGACAATGGAAAATAACAGGTAGAGTGTACTTTTTTTATTGGGACTCGATATCTGACCTCGACGAGATAAGCAAGAGGAGATCCAAGAGTGCTGACGACTAAAAAAACTGAGTCAGTTCACTGATGGTCACAAAAAATATTTAATGAAATTATTGTATTGTCATCGGGTTTTAATACGTATAGAAATTTTCAAAGTATTTAGACCCCTATAAGTGTGATTATTAATTTGAAAGATTCCGTTACATAGTTACGTACATACAAGGGCTTGACTTGTATGTACGTAATACCAAAAATAAAAGCTTGTTAAAAACAGAGATATCCCTATTTTTTACATTTCTATATTAAGATATCGATACCTCAAAAAAACAGTGAGTTTTCTTAAAAAAAATATTAGTGGTTTGGAGTTATCTTACAGAAAGTATTATAATACATGAGCTATGCTAACACAGATTAAATAATTAATAGTTCATATTAAATAATTTGGACAAAAAATATTATTGCGTATGTTTATCTATGTTTATTTTTACCTACATTTATTATATGTATAAATATATTTTTTTATTGTGACTCGACACATGACAGCACCTCGCTTGATGTTAAGCCGAAGTGTGGTCCATGAATGAATGTCACTGCTACTACAATTCAATAACTGTGAGTAGCAATTACATCCACTATGCCGGCCTAGATGGAACCGGCAACTTACAAGCTGATCCCGAACGTGACCAAATCACTTCACGGTCTGTACACTTGTATGTAGTTTATGTAATTGTAGTTTGTAGTATATTTGCACCCTGCCCCAAAGGTTGGTTGTTAGAGAATGCTTAATTATTAGCATTAAACTTGCCTATGTTTAAACTAAACCTATTTTTAAGTTTATATTGATGCAATAAATATTCTCAAGAAAACTGGGTTGCCTAGTGCCCATAACCGTAGAGCTTGTATGAGGAGAATTGTGGATGTGAAAGAAGCGAGGGAGTTGTGTCAGGATCGTGGCAAATAGCGCTCCATTGTCTCTGCCTATCCCCGTGGGAAAGAGACGTGACAATTTGATTGATTGATTGATGTTCGTGCAAAACCTAAGGAAATATTAATATGTGTTTTGTTTTAGTTTCAGAATACATTCCTTGTGGCGAGTTGTTAGGCTTGTTAGATAAGTACAAAACGTTACCTGAGGAACTTGTCAAGATATTTGTTGCAGAAATCGCTGTTGCTATTGGTATTCAAAGTTTTTATATATGTTCTTATAGCATAAATAATAGCGTGTCTATGCCCAACTATGGAATGCCATTTTTCAAGATTCTAACAATTCTCTTTAAAAAGCTGTATATGGATCGGCATAGCGCATCTCAATTAATCAAAAGACAATGAAGCGCCATTTGCCACGATCCAGACACAACTCCCTCGCTTAAATAACTGTAGTAGGAGTCACATCCATTCATGGACCGCACTTCAGCTTAACATCAGGCGGGGTGGAATTATAATAATTTAATGCGGGCAGCGGAGGGACGTTTTGCCTTGGAGGAATGGAGAGAAAGTTAAATGAGGTATGTAAGATGATGGATGATAAGAGTTTGAAGAGAATTGTAAATGTAAAGGAAGCGAGGGAGTTGTGTCAGGATCGTGGCAAGTGGCACTCCATTGTCTCCGCCTATTCCTGTGGGAAAAAGGTGTGATAATTTAATTGAATGATTGAAAATAAAAAAAATAACACTACAAACTTTTCCAGTTTTATTTTGTGGCTCGATATGTGATAAAACCCGACTAATGTCAAGCTGGATTGACGTTAATGAAAAAAGGCGATTGCTACTACAGTTAAAAAACTGCAAGTAGCAGTCGCAGTATGTGGTCCTAGTTAAAATCGGCAAGGTTCATGTTAATCCCGAAACACCAAGTCACTTCCCTGTGTACACTTAAAAGTAGTGATATTATGTCTACCCGCCATTCTTTACCAACTTGTACTGCGTTGAAACTTGTCATCATCATCATCAGCCAGAAGGCGTCCACTGCTGAACACAGGACTCCAAAGTACAATAATATATCAAAGATCCATTGGTACCGGCAAGTGATTTAGAACCCGTGCCCTCGGTTTGCGTAACCATTGCACAGCCACAACACCACGGTCGCCTTTAAAAATTGGTGAAAGCTTAGCTTTAATGCATTATCCAACAAATTACAGATTTTTTACACAACGCTGGCGTTATATATCGTGACTTGAAACCTGAGAACATATTATTGGATTCAGATTTTCATATACAACTGATAGATTTCGGCCTATCAAAGTGGTTGAGCATTGGCGCCAGGACAACGACCCTTTGTGGCACTTTGAAGTATATGGGTATGTCATTTTTATACAAGTATAATTATATTCATACTTAATAGCGTCCTTGAAGTTAGATGCAGTAATACTACTGTGATCAAAAAGTATAAAACTTTTTAATTTGAAATTCTTATGCTTATTCTAATGCACAAACTTTTTTCTTATGTTGGCACAACCCTAACTGACGTCTCTGGCTAATTTACGTGACAGAACCGTCAGTTGTCATCTCTAAAAAAGATTTTACGACGGCGAAACAACATATTATAACAAATATTGCAACTTCTTTACTGAATTTTTAATTTAAAAAATGAACAAAATTTTTAAAATCCAAAAATATTTTATAGAGATTAACGCCAACTAGCGTAACTAATAAACAACTGACCCTTCTGTCACGTAAATTAGATAAAGATGTCACTTCAGGTCGTTCCAACATAAGAAAAAAGTTAATGCATTTGGATAATCCTGAGAATTTTAAATTAAAAGTCTTACTACTTTTTGATCACAGTTTTACATAAATTACTTAATAGCAAGGCTCGAAGTAGTTGAGAGAGCTTATTCTTTTGACTGTACCTGCACGAAGTCGCGCTCGCTGCTAACTTCGGACACGCCATTAAGTTTGAAACTAGTTTTTGGACGGCGACTGAGGCTAATATCTTAGACTGACTCAGTTTTTTCAGTCGTTGCCACTCTTGAATCTTGCCTTGCTTAGCATCAGGCAAGTTGAGGTCAGATGTAGAGTCTTTATAGAAATGTATTACTAAAAATAAATTATTAACATCTAATCACACATCTAATACGAATTTAAGAATATTGTAATGAACTAAACAAATTTTATGCGGCTTACTATTGCGTTTATTTTGGTTTTAATTTTATGTAAAATCAAACGTCGGAATAATAAAATAAAATTGTAAAATCAAAACCAAAATAAACGCGATAGTAAGCCGCATAAAATTTGTTTAATTCATTAATCAATGTTCGCGCAAAATCTAAGAAAATAATATAGTAATGTTAAGTGGTGACCATAGACGTAGCAAAATGGACTACACGATATCCACGTAAAATCACTATTCAGAAAGAGACAAATGCTTTCTCTCTCGTTTTTTCTAATCGCGATTACTTCATAACTGAGTTTGGAACACTCAGTCCATTGATCCATTCTCTATGTCTTTGGTGGTAATATAATTATTCTTTAATTATATTTATTTAAAAAAAAACAGACAAAAACAATACATGGTAATTGAGTACTAATTAATTGAATTCTTTTTATTTGTAAATTTTACAACGCCCTTGGCCTTATATATTTTTTTAAATAATGTGTAGGTTAAAACTAATTATACATTTTACATCGAATAGTAAGTATTTATGTAGTTTAATACATATAATTTACTCTAATCAGACATATCGTATAAAAAACACGCGTTATACACTTTTTAAATAAAAATCAAATACATAAATGAGATTTTTTATTTCGTTTTCGCAGTTCGGATTTTCAACTTCATATGACGGACACGATGGTTCAACAAAGCGAGACGTTGGATTCATCAAACGCAATATCGATTGTTTATAACTTGTAACTTTACTGCAATCAACCGATAATGAGAAGAGGGAAGCTATTCTCGTTCATAGTACAGTGACACCGGCGAGATGAACGCACGCAAAATCACATTCGAGATGTCGATGGAGGGCCGGCAACTCGACGAGACAATTGCCGGCATATTCCACACGGTCATGTTCCATCGCTCCTGCGGCAAGTTCACTTACAACAACGAGGAGAGCTATTCCATACGCACGCTAAGCTATCTCGACATAGATTGTGACTTCGTTAATTTCACATACGTCTGCTGCGAATCCGCCGCCCTGGACAGGAGTTTGCGCCAAGAGATTGCGGACTTCTCTGAGCAGATGCGAGCTGCAGAGCATGTGTCTACGCCGACGCATGGCTCTATAAGTCTCGAGTTTTATCAGCGGAAGCGTGCTCGCTGGCCATTTCAACCGGAGTGTGTGCCTTGGGAAGTGTGGACTGTGTGTTGTGAATTAGGTGATCCAGATGAGTTCAATCCGCACAATCATCACGAGAACGTCGTGGAAACGTTGCAGGAAAAGATTGTTTATGTCACGGAATTGATTAACAAACATGAATATGTACCCAAAATGCCGAGCAGGTCCGACGTAGATCTCATATTTGATACGTCATTTCCGGATATTCAACCTTATTTGTTTAAAATACATTATAGTTTGGCTGGATGCACTTCGACAAATGTTGGCAACACTGTTAGGAAATTGATACGTGATACGTTGGCTTTGTGACTTGTGTTTTGTTTCTTGGATCTATTTACTCATTGCACTGGCAGTTGGTTGTCTTTTGCCTAGTCTGCCGATCCGGGGTAGTATCACACCGTGAAGTGTCTTAGTCGCGTTTCGGGTTCAACGTAAAAGTTGCCGGTTCCAGCTAGGTGGCATAGGGAATGCGACTGCAACTTGCAGTTATTTAACTGTAGTAGCAGTCGTATCCACTATGGAACGCACTCCAACTTAACATCAGGCAGTGCAGGTTTTGTGAACAAAATATTTTCGCAATGTTGAAATAATTTTTAAAAATATGTTAAATTAGGTAATCCGAGCCATATTATAAATCAAATTAAAATTTATTTAATAAAAAAATAATCTTAAATTCAATTTTAAAAATTTATACAATTTATTACGGGTCTTACTTTCTATGGAATAATTTATCAGATTTTAAATAATATAAAGAAATATTTAATCTATATTTACTTTATAATAATGTATAATTACAATATATATTATTACCAATATGGATGTTTATTATTGTGTAGATATAGTACGTAGTTATCACAGACCACATACCGTAGACCTCTGTGTTCTCCCCATCTTGAAGCGTGAAAACCGTATGTTACTGTTATGTACTAACTTGTTTCCGCACTTGACTCCTCTGCGGCTTCTTTGTGCGTTCTTCAAGGATTTGCTCTTAAGGAGCCACTCGATCTCCAGAAAGGCCAGGAGACCATTCTAGGTCCTGCAGACCTCCGTAAGCGTCCTTGCGTTTAGGAACTTCTCCGTTGCGCCAAGGAACTTCTGTCATGCTTCGGCCATGCTGCTGCAACTCAAGAGCACATGCGCAGCCTTTTCCTCCTTGTTGAGGCAGCCTCTACTAACGGAGCTCTCTGAAATATTGACGTTTTAAAGTTGTTTGTTAAAAGCACTGTCCCATTATGGCACCTACCATAATTTAAACCGTAAAAGTGTGATTTCGTCGGCAACTGCAGACCGCAGACTGCATTACTAGCTTGTATGAGATTGATTTCGTGCAAGTCTTCTGCCGCCCCATTAATATTGTTTCCAAACATCCTGATAATAATCTATGACTTAGCAAATGCTAGTTATTGCAATAGTGTCGTCTTGCACGGAATTAACACGTTCACAGACCCATTGGGGTCTCATGAGTCTATACTCAGAAGTTATACTATGATGTTAAGCAGTGAATGGAGGCAACTCCTAACATAATTACATATCAACATAATTATTTATTTTTCATAAATCCATGTGGAGACGATTTACATATTTTCTAAGTTCATCAAAATATAAGCAATACTAATACTCTGCGTGAATAGTAATTGACTGCGACTTCGAAAGGGGTCGCGGACTCGCTGAGTATAGACTCATGCGTAGTCGTGGGACTGTGAACGTGTTAATCTCATACAAACAAGTAGTGCAGTCTGCGGTCTGCAGTCGCCGACGGAATCACACCTTTATGGCAAAACATAAACTGCATCGGTATTTCAGTTGGCGTCGGTGCCTTTGTTCTTTTTCTTGCTTACTATCAGTCAAGTCAGATCACGTGACGTGCAGGAAAATAATTTGGCCTAAATTTGTAAGAGAGCTGATCAACTGGTATGTTGTCTGTGATTATATATTTTTAGTATTTCCTGCTATGTAAAGAGGTAAACAATCAACGAATAACAAATCAAACTGCGTTGATTGGTTACCTGCGAGAATGCAAAATATGAATGTGTTGCAAAGTAATTTCGCTTTTGTGATTTGGTCGCGTTTTTAGACTTGTAAGTTGCCCGTTTCAAGTAGGCTGGCATTGCGGATGTGACTGCTACTTACGGTTGATTGATTTATTACAGTTACAGTCATCTCCATTCATGGACTGCACTCCAGCTCAACACCAGGCGGGTGCGTCATATGTCGAGTCACAATAAAATAAAAATTATAATTCAGCTTTCAATGAAAGAAATATAATTTTCTTTTTAAATGGACGATTAAAAGCCCTCAGAATCTAAAGTCGCAAATGTGTTTTAATGTTATTTGCTGTGTGTGTCAGGATCGTGAAAAGTGGCGCCTCGTTGTCTCTGCCTATGCCTGGGGGAATTTTATATCAGTGATTGTTAATTGTAAAGTATTATCTAGTCTGTTCAAAATTGAAAGTACATTATTTTGTGAGTTTGTATGAAAATAATTGTGAATGGAAGAAATTGTGAGAGTTGTGTCGGTATTATGGGAAGTGGCTTTTTGTTGTCTCTGCCTATCCCTGTAAGAGTGGTAATGATGATGATGTGTGTTTCGATTTTTATATTAGCTTAGACATCTTAGCTTAGGCAACTTAGCTTAACTGATGTTTTGGTTGCTAACATTATTATTTTTAATATTACTCAGTAGATTTTTTATTCATTAAAAGTCAGTGACATAAGATGGATAAAACGTGACTATGTAAATATGTTTTTTAGGTATCGCGTTATAATTGTATATTACATCCATTCGATTCTTTCTATGTTAATTCGATTAATCGAGCATTCGAGTGCATATCCTAAAGTATTCGTATGTATTCAATTATTCTTTCTTTCGCGAATGCCTCACTAGTGTCGTTAACTAGGGCAAGAGTGATGTTGCCCACAGTCTGCCGACCCGGGTAGTACAGTGGTACTACCGACAGTGGTATAGTGAGTAGTGACTCAACGAGTGTGCAGAGTGGATACGACTACTACTATTTATAACATTTAATAATTACATTAAATAATGCAATTATTTTTTAATAAAAAAAGATATGTATATTTGCTTCGGGTTTGGTTATAAAAAGAGTGGTAGGCAGTGGTACCCAGTCTGCCGATCCGGGGTAGTACCACCACTTACAAGTATACAGACCGTGAAGCGATTTGGTCGCGTTTCGGGATCAGCTTCTACGTTGCCGGTTCCAACTAGGCCGGCATAGTGGATGTGACTGCTATTCACCGTTATTGAATTGTAGTAGCAGTGACATCCATTCATGGACCACACTCCAGCCTAACATCAAGCGGGGTGTTGTCATATGTCGAGTCACAATAAAAAAAACGAAGTTGCGCTCGCAGCTAACTTAATGTAAAACTTAAAAACTCTAGTAGTAGTCTTTCCATTCATGGACCGCACTCCAGCCTAACATTAGGCGGTGTTGACATAAGTCAAGCGACAATAAAATAAAGTAAAATAAGTAATTTTTCTTAACGACACTAGTGATGTATCGATTGACGACAAATACAAAATATCTATTTAAATTTAAATATAATTTGTAAATATATTTTGTTAATTTTATGAGCTTCGACTCTTAAGGCTGGTTGATGTGTCCACAGTACTATATTATGGATTTATATTATATATACACATTTTATTATATTCTTATTAAGTACCTATATACATATAGATTTATTTTAATTATATTCTGGTAATATCACCGTTATATGTTGAATATAAAGCTGATATTCGCAAAACGTTGGTTTGACGCTTGAGCAATTCCACTGGTGAGATTAAGCAATTTCCTGGCCTGCGTAGTGACGGCGACTGAGTCGGTTATTTCAGTCGTCGGTGCTCGTAGACCTCTCCTTGCTTATCATCAGTCAAGTCAATGCCACTTGTTGTTTGAAGCACAAACACGAAGCAGCCGACTAGTATAAAAACGATTTGTAAGTGATTTTTTTTCTCTTTGTGCGTGAAATATTTTTTTATAGAATAATATTGTAAATAAATAAGGCATAGATTTTTAAAGTTAAAAGTTGTATATAATTGTGTAAAATATAAACATAAGATACTAAGTATCAGTTTTTATTCTTAATAATTAGCTTGTAAAAGGATTTTAAAATATCGAAATTGTAGACATAAATTGTTGTATCGGAATCGTGGCAAATGGCGCTCCATTGTCTCTGCCTATCCCTGTGGGGAAAAGGCGTTACAATTTGATTGATTGATTGATTGATAGACATAAATGTAATTATTTCGAATAGTGTGTGATTTTTATGTTTAGCTTTATGTTGAGTTGTAAATTTTAATCATGGTTTAGTCAGTAGTTTTTAATTTAAACAATGGTGCGTGGCGATGTCGCTTAGAAATTAAAGTTTTACATTGTACATAGATATTTGATTTAAAAGTACACTTAGATATAAGTCCTAATGCGTTCTACGGGAAGCTATCAGCGGGTCGACAGCGCAACTTCAATGGGAATGAAAATGAAATTCATTCCCATTTGTCAAAAAGTTACGCGGTCGCTGTTAGTGTCAAAAACAACATTTATTCATTCATTCGGACAATGAGTTTCAATGAGCTTGAACTGTTAATGAAAATGAACATCGATTCTTAGTGTGTTGCGCGCTCGCAATTTTAATTTTAAAGCTCATTAATGGAGTTCATCTGTCAAAACAAAGCCCATTGTGTTACACGGTCGGCCCACAGGTCTAAACGAGCACTGTGTTCAAACTTAATGGCGTCTCTGAAGTTAGGCGCAAGTCGAGTATTGCGGGGCTCGGTGTAGGCGATAGAGCTCATTATTGTATGGATCCCGGCAGATAAAAAGCGGTGGCATTGAAGCTGCGCAGTACCTTGTTTTGTAATCTACTTACTTTTGTATAATGTGTACGAATGTGTATAAAATTTAATATATTATGGAACGACTGTATAGATAGGTAAACTTGCTTCCACCACAGTCGTCCAGAGCTCTTCTAATCAGCTGATCCTTATACTGCGCAGCTCAAAAGTTAGCGCCCTTTTTATCTGCCGGTGTAACTATAGCAGTCCGAAGTTGCGCTCGCAGCTAACTTCGGACAAGCCATAATTCTTTAAATTAGTACTTGCTCTATACAATTTTGAATACTAAGTGCGTACCAGATAGCTGCCCGTTAATCGAGTGGCCGACATAGTGACGGCGACTGAAGCACCGTGAACTGAGTCGGTTTTTTCAGTCGTTGGTTGGACCTCCCCTTGCTTACCAGTCAAGGTCAGATTGTGAGTTTCAGTAAAAAAGAGTGGCAATTCTTTATTTTTATATGCACTTAGGAATTAACGGTATAATAAATACAATTAAAAAATAGTTTAAAATATTACTTTAGGTTTTCTTTCATATTGCCATGGCGGTAGTGGCCATTTTTTTAAATTGAAGATACTTAAGTTTCTTTTTTTTATATATACTTTTTTAATCAATTTAAATGTAGCGTCGATTAATTCTCTAATTGTTTATTCCTCTCTGTTTATTCCTGTGGGAATTAAGGTGTGAAATTGATAATGTAGAAGTTTAAAAAAAATGTACTAATAGTTGTTCAAATTATTTGACGGTCTTTCTGACAACAACCTTAAATATTATTCCTACTACCTCATTCTGTTAGTCTCTCTAAAGTTTTATTTTTCAATCGCTTCCCTACCAAAGACTATTTAGTCTTTATGTTTTAGCCCATAAGGCCGGAATCCCAATGCTGCGGATTTTTAGGCTACACAAGTGAGATTGACGCCCAAAAGAAGACATTAATGCTCTTGTGAGAAGGTTGTTTTTTTTGTGTAAACTAAGTTCTACTTGATTCGTAGTTAATCGCGCTCTTTCGTTCTTATGACAGTCAATTCTCACCAACAAAATCTTAAGGCTATTTGCAAACACCCACACCAAGATTTCCGGCTTCTCTCGACTTTCAATTTCACAAGTCTATTTTTTCTCAAGGAATAACAGCTTACGTAGTTTTAGAGCGCTAAACTGTTCCTAATTACCAACTTCATATTTAAAAAACGTAAAGATTATGTTCTATTAGTTTTGTTTGTCTATATTTTTGTCTGCTGTGTTTAAATGAATATCAATAGCGTCAGTAGTGATCGTCAATAGTGATCACTGTTCAGAAAGATCAATTGAATTTATTTGATTAAAGAAGGCTGAAACCATTTCAAACCGTGCCTACAGATCAGGGAGAGAACTTGGTGGCAATATATAGAAAATTTGCTTACAATTTGATATATTTTCAATGACTTCATGTAAAAATAAACTTGATTTATGTCTTAATGTCTTCTTGAGGGTCTTTGTTAAACGGACAGTAATCATACAGGTCAAATGCTCAACCGCTAATTGTATCGATAGCAAAATGTATGGGATTTGATAGTTTTAAATGAAAGCCTGTGACCTAAAACTGTCAAATCACATTTTCAATTGGATTGGGCGTTGGGCTATAGGAAGGAAAGACGCGGCGACATTCCAGCTTAATATCAGGTGGGGTGCTGTCATATGTCAAGTCACAAAAAATACAATGATTTATGACTTTGGGTTTGCACGAATAATAATAAGCTAATATCCGAGTATCACATAAAGTGCGAACGATTCGGTTCGTTTTCGCTGTCCTCTGTCTGTTTGACAAGGCCTTTATAACGTCATTGTAACATATACTCCAGCCTAACTATACCAGCGGCACCCAATGATGGCCGTTTTGACATTTGGCCGTTTTGACATTTGGCCGTTAAGAAGGTTCTTCTTCAAATTACGTTTGAAGAAGCAAATTGTCGTTCTATTTGTTCAATTTGTTCCTTCAAACATTATTATTAATTTATACGATACTTCATGAACGGTTAAAACGTCAAAACAACCATCATAGTTGCCGCTAGTATAATATCAATTACTATATGAGCTTTTTGAATAATTTTTAATAATAAACGGGTCTTAATGCAAGACACGCTGTCTCAAGAACAGAGCCGAAACGTCAAGCCTAAAATGCTTCACTATAATTTTTAGTTCAGTGGGCTAAATTGACAGCGGCTTTATATATGTATCTCACTCTATTATGTAGGTTTAAATGAGATGCAAATAGTTGTGTCACTTTCTGAAATAAATTTTATTTGTCTATTCAATTGGAAATCTTAGTATTAAGATCTGTTTTTAATATATTCTAATTATAAATTTAAAACATTTAATTTAAATAATATTAAAGATTTTAATAATTATGAAGGATATGATTTCTAACTAATTTCAGGGTTAACAAAAAAATAATGTAAATTTTATAATTATTACTTATATTAACAAATTATTTCTAATTGACGTTTACTTGCAATAAACAAAAATATTTCATAGGGACATACACGGTTTACTATGCTTATGAGAGTAACAAGGAGCTGATTCTCCGAATACATTATGACAACGAAAAAGCAGTGAAATTACGTCGCGGTCGCAATTGACCATTCAACGTGATTCACCTATTGATTTGTTATTCGCTGATTGGTTAGGAAGATGTCAAATTTTGCTGTCATGTGTTAAGAGAATCGAGGCCGGCTTGTTTGTAGCGGCCTTAAACACTTAATTTTTTTTATCAAACTATATCAAATAAACCGTGTTACGTTTTCCTATGATTGATTTACAATTTAAGAAATTTACTGGCACTTTCAATTTAGACGGTTTTTAAATATAAAAACAAAATATTTATGTATATGTATTGTGTATTGTGGGAGGCCTAGACAGTTAGTGGTTATTTGACCAGTGCCGATCCGGGGTAGTAAAACAACTTAAATGATACAGACCGTAAAGTGATTCAGTCGCGTTGCTTGGCGGGTATGCAGCCATATATGTGACTGCTGTTGCATCTATTTATGGATCGCACTCCAGCTTAACATCTAAATTAAAAGGTCCAATCGACTGGAGCATTATCGCTTTACAAATTAAGGGCAGATACAAAGCAAGAATATCTATATAGCGATAGGTTTTAAAGTGGATAAGCCGCATTGTCCCTGATAGTATAGGAAAGGGGCAGTTTAGGTATTACGTAATGTGTATTTTAGACCCCTCTTACCTTTATCAGTAACATTAATTCTGTATATTTTGTGTTCGTGTGAGATTTTTTAAAACTGTCATTTGTTTTATATTAGTTTGATCTGTCTAGCATGCGGGACTTCCCCTAGTCCGGTTGTTTCTTATTTAAGGGTTGCCACATGTGTTCAAAATATATATGAAAGTAAATGAATATTGCTGACGTAAATACACGAGAGTATTTTCCGACCAGATCGGTAACATCCTCAAGAAAGCTAGGTTGCCTAGTGCCCATAACCACAGAGCCTGTATGAAGAGAATTGTGGATGTGAAGGAAGCAAGGGAGTTGTGTAAGAATCGTGGTAAGTGGCGCTCCATTGTCTCTGCTTATCCCTCCCTGTGAGAGAAAGGCGTGACAATTTGATTGATTGATTGATTGAAATACACGAAACAAAGGGGGTCTTGTGTATGTGTATGTGTGTGTCCCCTGTTTTTTTACGTAATACTTGAGGGGCCTTATAACCACACGAATGTTTATTTTAATGCTATAAATAGTTTGATGTTATATTAATATGATAAGGAACAAGAGTTATATGTTGTGATTCAAAGTTCAAAAAAAAAATGAAAATATATTGTCTTGTGATAATTTATATGTAAAAATAAATAAATGATCAATTTTATTTGTTTTGTTTTATTTTATTTCCTTGTGTTTTTCATATCTCCTAAGTTCTAAGGCCGTGGTAAGATATCGATAAACGCGTCGTTAATCGATATTCCATATATGAATACCATATATTATGCCTGTACCAATTTGTCTTTAACGTAAAGTACCCAGTTTCTATGATACAAGCACGTTTAGTAGTTTGGTATAGAAAAATAAATGAAAAATCTAACTCTCAGCGCATTCTCAACCTAAGAGCGCTGACGACTGAAAAATAAACATCTTACGTTTGCCTCAGTCGCCGTCACTATGCCGGCCAATAAGTTAAGTTTGTCACGTCATCAGCGGCCGGCTATTTCAATTAAAAAATACTGGTGTCCTTTGTGAATTTTTATTTATATTTAAATCTCTCATATGAGGGAGTTGTGTCAGGATTAAGGCAATCCTGCTTGATTCTGTCTATCTATTCCTGTGGGAAAAAGGCGTGACAATTTGATAGATTTTAAGGGTAGTAATTTACCTAAATAATAAACATTGTCAATAAAAATTAGTTTAAAAAGGACTTATCTTTACAAATTTAATACACAGACCGTATCTAGAATATAAAATAGAATACGTATCTAAACTATGATTTAATATGAATAGTTTTTATTTATAAGTGATAATAACTAAATAACTGAAGATACGAGGGAGCTTCGTGTGCACGCCGAGATGTTCCTTCCATCAAAGTGCGAGTAATTACAATTTTTATTTATTTCCTTAATAATTTTGAATGAATGGAAAGGGATGCTTGGCGTGTGCACAAGACGCCTGGATGTGAGACAAGTTTAACATTTGCTGAGCGCTCCACCACTGCTCCCACGGCTTATGTTTTGCATAGATTCATGACCCCGTATAACTATAGGCAGATAAAGATAACGCTGACTTTTCAGCTGCTCATTATAAGGAGCGGTGGGCTACTGCGGTGGGAGCAAGTCGGCACATCTGTAAAGTGCACATAATTCATAATATTTCAAAATTTATACATATTAGAAAAGCGTAAAGTAGGGATAACATTGCCATTAATATGTAACTTGTAATGGGCTTAAAAATATACTGTTTTTGTATAAATTAAATAAATAAAATATAAATACTGCAAAAACAAAAAAAAAAACAGTCCGTCCTCTGTTGTTCCATTGAAAATTGGAACAAACCTCTTTAAAACGTCCTACCTCTACCCTATCCTGGATTAATCGTGAACTCTTAAAGGTGTGTAGAGGCATCTTCACCGAACTATGTCTTCTCTGGGCCAGCGCTCTATTCTAACATTAAGCCGGGCGTTCTTATAAATATGACAACCTAAATACAAACATAAATTTCACGACAAAAGCTGCGACTCCTTGAAATGACCGCTCAGCAAATGTTCATGTAGCCTGAAAGAATATAAATCAGAAAAAATATAAATACTATCCTTTGCAATTGCTAATGCTCTTGGATCGTGACGTCACACGACAGGATAACGTCATAGTGATTGGTATAGCAAAACAATTATTTGTATAATGCTATTAGAATAAGAATAGGACTGGCTGTTGACCAACTTCACTTGGCTGATTTAAAGGTGTCTTTTTCTTGACGGTCCGCAAAGAAAAACACCATACTAAAGTAAAGTTGGTTGCAGAGTTAAACGTTACAAAATGGCGCCGATTCGGTCCTATTCTTATTTTAATTATTGCATTATATAAGTCACGTTTTGTTACTTTGACAAGGTTACGACGCATTAGCAACTGCCAGGAGATAATAATATTTTGTATTTATAATATATTTTTTCTTGCAGCACCTGAAGTAATCAGTCGGGAGCCGTATGGTCATGCAATTGACTGGTGGTCGCTCGGTGTCATAGCCTGCCGTATGCTTACTAATGAGGTACGTTACTTTTATCTAAAGGCAGATTTTTATTGTTTTTTTAAAGGTGTGGAACGCCACATTTTTTAAAAATATATTTGCTGTTTTCCACCTTGAAGAATTTAGCGTGGGTAACAGCCTTAAAAGGTGAGGCATCAGAAAATTGGAATTGAAATAATAATATAAAAATAAGGTCAAGTAAACACCGACTCACGGGAGCTGGAAGAAGAATAAGGGACGCCCGGTAGGCGAGACCTCTTCTTGTGGGTCATCAATCTTGGAATGAATGAGCCCTTGTATGGGCATAAAGTTTTCAAGAAAATAAATTGAATTTCTCATTTCTATGCGGATTTGTGTCCAGGCGTAGATTGTCTGGACAAGTGTACTTCTAGCAGTGTAGCGCAATGACTTGACAGATGTAAACGTGTGCCTTTTTCCTTCTAGGAAAATGTGGCTAAACCAGGGTAAACTCTTTAAGCTAAATGAACTTCTTTAAGCTAAAACAACTTTAAAATACACATTAAATCTTTCTTGATCTCTTTTTGTGAGATTGCGAGTGGCTTTGTGGCAGAGGCGGACTAATCCCGTCAGAGGCCCGGGGCGGCAAAACTGAATGAGACCCACTTCAGTTCCGTCTTTAATCTAATGGGGCTATGTGCTTACAGAGCACTATTTTGTTAGGTATATTAAGGTTCAAAATTTATTCGTACCCAAAGTGCCCAATGGAAAAAAGAGGCTAAGGCCACTGTCTAAAAAAATATTGAACTCCGAACTACCCAATAAGTAGGTACTCCGAACTACCCAATAAGTAGGTACTCCAAACGACCCAATAAGTAGGTACTGAGTATATTTTAAAGCCTAGTTTAGAATTTGATCAAGGGAACTTTTGAACTTTAAGTCATTTAGAGGCTCAGGCCTATGCTTCATGGCAAGTGGCGCTCTATTGTCTTCCTACTCCTGTGGGGAAAAAGGGCGTGACATTTGATTGATTTTGAAATCAACCTTCAAACCCAAAGATTCTCCCTAATCTGTTTACTGGATAAATCTAATATCTTTAGTTGCAATTTACTTACTTTTTAAATAATTACGAGAGTACAAAACGTGAAGTGATTTAGTCGCTTTTCGGGATCAGGAAGATACCGGTTTCAACTAGGCCGGCATAGTGGATGTGACTGCTACTTTCCTTATCATGAGACCATCTTTGAAATATCTTTTTTCCAACAAAAAAAGATAATCAAAATCGGTTCATAAACAACAAAGTTATCCGCGAACAAACATAAAAAAAGCATATATACGGTCAAATTGAGGACCGTCTCGTTTTTTGAAATCAGTTAAAAAAAGAAAATAAGAACTTGCCAACATAAGAAGATGCCTTAAAACATATTATAATTTAATTCAAACTTAATGGCGTCTCTGAAGTTAGGCGCAAATCGATTCGCAATACATAAAACACACTATAGCGGGTCTCGAAATAAGTGAGAAGGCTTATTATTGAGACTGGGCCTGTACAAAGTTGCGCTCACAGCTTAATTCGGAGACGCCTGTTTGAAAATAGCTTTACTTTAAAATCGCTGTTAGATGATCATTTTTTTAGTCTGCGATTCAAGCAAGAATACCTAATGGTTAAAAAAAAAACAGAACACGCCTTGACAACAGATCAACATGAGCGTAATTTATTTGTAACACACCTTAAAAGATCTAAACCAGTGTTTCCCAACGTGGGGCCCACGCCCCACAGGGGGGCAACTTAATAGTTAAGGGGGGCAATTTAAAAATAGTCTCGAACGACTTTAACCCTTTCGCTTTGGGTTATTTAAATGCAATACTAGATATCGGTGACTAACAAAAAAGACAAATTCTTAAAAAAATAATTTAATCATTTATATTTCTTAAGGGAACAAAACAATTTTGAAAGGTTAAAAATTATGAAATGTTAAGGTGGGGCATGACCTAAAAAAGGTTAGACAACACTGATCTAAACACTCGTATATGGGAATATAAAAATATAATATACATGTGTTTCTATCTGTATTTATTTGGTATACAAACCACTGGTTACTTTGCGACCTGCATGTTAACATACTAACACTACACACCAAACCGTCACAGGTTCCATTCCCGGTCTGAGCAAAGATTTATTTCATAGCATTCATTTATATTTATCAATTAGATTAGATATTGCAAATGTGATGACTCAGTCGCGTTTCGGGCTCATTATGAAAGTTGCCAGTCCAACTTTGCCGGCATAGTGAATGCTACTGCAACTAACAGATTACTGTAGGTGCATTCGCTTTATTCATGAAACATACCACAGTTTAACATCAGACAGGATGCGGACATAATGTCGAACCACAATAAAAAGCATTTATTATAAAATCATATTTTATTAATTACTTATACCGGAGAGATAATTACAACATAAAGTAATTTGCGTGTATTTAAATAAGTCTCTAGATCTAATATAATATAGTCGGGCAATCCTCGTGGACAACTACATGTTGGACATTCACTGAACATGCATTTCACTCAAGTCCGCCGGGATTATGGGCCTTATATGGCCTGGCGCAGGGACAGCCGCGTGTCGAGGGATACCTGTCGACACACGCCAATCCCCAAGCGCCACAACTTATACACTAAAAACTATCTTAAGATTTCGGCGCACCACTTTCCTTCTTATCAGTATGTTCCGAGCTCTCCTCTGACGAGTCTGCGTCGCCTTTCTTCTCGCCGCTTTCGGCGCTCTCCTCAGAACTTTGTGGTTCGTCACCAGCTGGTTTCTCTTGTGGCTTTTCCTCTGGTTTCTTATCAGACTTGCCTTCTGGCTTTGGCTCTTCTGGTTTTACTGGCTCGGCTGGCTTGGCTACCTCAACGGGTGCGGCTACTTCTGGCACTTTAGCGGCATCTTTAGAAGCTTCGATTGCCTTTGGTGGTTCAGATGGTTTACCTGGTTCGGCAACTTTGGGCTCTTCTACTTTCTTTTCGGCCTCTTTGGGTACTTCTGGGACAGCTACAACGGGCTTGGCAATATCAGACTTAACTTCTGGGATTGTTTCTTTGGCTTTGTCATCGACAGTATCACGTACTACGCGCAGACTGTCTTCAGAAGCTGGGGCTGGTACTTCGGGTTTGATTTCAGCTGGCTTCTCTAAGGGTTTCTCTTCGGGTTTCTTTTCTTCCGGTTTAACGTCTTCCTTCTTTTCTTCTTTTTTCTCCTCCTTTTTCTCCTCAACTGGGATGGCAGTCGCGTCTTTTCCGGCTACAACAGGAAGGTCAATTTTCTTCTCAGGAGTTGGGATGATTGCAGCTGGGTCAATAACGTCATCAGCGACGGCAGCTGGGTTCTTTACAGCATTAACGACATCGATACGTTCATCTGGGATTGCTGACTTGGCAGCAGGAACTGCTTCTTGGCTGACCTCTTGAACCTGAGCTGGTTCTGGTTTAACGGTATCTTTAACCTCTACTGGTTTTGATTCAACTTCAGGTTTCTTTTCTTCTGGTTTCTCCTCAACAGGAGCGGATTTAACTGCAGGCGCTGGAATATCTTTCTTGTCCTCTGGTACTACGTCCTTGCTTTCCTTTGGAACTTCAACACTTTTTTCTGCACTTTCAACGGATGGTACGGGTTTGTTTTCAATTGGTTTGGGATCAACTGGTTTGATATCGGCTGCAGGTTCAGGTTTGATTTCATCAGCTTTCGGAATAGCGGCGGGTACTGGTACTGGCGCTTCTTTTTCTTCAGCTACCGGCATTGCCACAGCTACTGCCGCGATGGCGGCACACAAGAATAAGAATTTCATTCTGAAACAACAAAATAAAAAAGTTGTAAATAGAAGAATAATTTTAAAGTTTATTGTTGAATGAGTACGTCTTGCGGTCGTGAAGTGTGTAAGGCCAATGTTACAGCTCGGTTAGAGCGGACCGACGTTTTGTAGCAATTTTCTTATTAAGGACGTGCCGTCTCTAAGGGCTTAGATGGCGCGGGAACGAGTACATACACGAGTGCGTTCACACAAATTGTATGTTATTATTGAACATAATGCCGTGTGATAAACGCTTCCCATTGATCCTTGCGGTTGCAAATTATTGCATATTATTACGGTCGTTTTAAAAGTAATCATAATCGAAAGCTAATCTATTTTCCATTAATAGAAGAGGTCGTAAACCGAGAGGTTCCACAAACTATTTATAGAAGCCATTGAAGGCGTTATTATGGCGTTATCCCTGTCTTAGTACCCGGAGGAATGCCGTCTGGCGCCGTGCTGTAAATAGCCCCCGACGGCATAATTGTTTTTAAATAGCTATTCCTTACTTATAGATCATTACATAGATGATACCGGAATACCCTTTAAGCAGTGTTCTTAACATTCCTACGCGGCTCCTCTTGCTGATTCTAAACAGAGTAATCCTTATAATAATAAGCTTATATGTATTTTTAATGAGTTTTCGCATCCGTTTTAGTAGATGATTGTGCATTTGATGGACATTTCCTTGCATTTGCGGCGTAGAAACGGCGCGGGGGCAGGATGCTAGAAAGGCGTGCTAGAAATTATAGAACACGATCACGAACAACGAGTGTCATTTTAGAATAATAAAACAAAATATAATCGCTCACATTAGACTATTGTATTAAACCCTAACTCATTTTATCCTGTCCCAAATCTTGTGGTTTACCTGAATTCAATACTATTTAATTTTTTATACTGCTAATAGATTTATTCTCTCATTAACAGCTGTGTTCGTGTCAATTAGATATAAGGACCGTCCACTTTCCACGTTCCTGACTTAACTATCTTCATACTCTACCTACTCTTTATATTGAAACGACAATATAAGATTATTTAAAACTTATTGGATAATACAAATGGACAATTGTATTATATTTTTAATTTTGACTCGACATAATATAACAACACCTGATGTTAAGTTGAAGTGCGGTCCATAAATAGATGCGACTGCAACTAGACGTTTCAGTCGCAACTAGAGTTTCACAACTGCAAGCATTTAAATCTTATCCCGTAACGCGACTACCTTACAGTAATGGAACATACCAAGGTTCAGCAACCCGGGCAAATGATCACCAAGTAGACGGTTTACGTCTACCACTCTTAAACAGTCCCGAGCAAATATTCTTTTTTATCTTGTATTTATTGCAAGCATTATCGCTTGTTTCTTTTTATTATCCTTTGTGTCGTCTTAAAATTCAAGTTCAGTTTATTTCGTAACTGGTTTGTAAGTAACATCGGTTATTACGACGCGTCTTACTTCATCTCTATAATCGAGATGTGCATTGCAATCATTTTAAGGGTTGCTACGATTATATTAAATATTATTTTTAAAATACTAAAGAAAATCGACCACGTAAACCATATGTGAATTATTTCGTGCAAAAGTATTTGAACCAAATTAGGTGATTAGATTTATTTGTTAATTTAATACTCGTAGACATATTTACGGTTAAAAACATATTTTGCATCTATATTTAATACGCAACCAATTACAAATATGAACACATTTAAATATTTATACAAACTTCTTATATGAATATTGAAATACTCGTATCTAATATAATAAAAATACTAAATATATAAATATTAAATTTCTTCATACAATTTTTAAGGTAAGTAATATTAGGATAATATAAAATATTATCCTAATAGAATTTAATAAAAAAGATAATTCGTTTTAAGAATGGATTTAAATTTAACTTTGTATGTTTTTTGTTGTTGTATTTTTACCTTTTTTTATTTAATATGTGTAATTATTTTATTTTCTTTAATAAATTGTTATAGTTATTTTTTCAAACGTATTTCATTACATATCGTATTTATATATGAGAAAAAAAAATCAAAATTATCACCTAATAGTCACCAGGTAATATACTGTAATTGTTTTTAGTGGCGGTGACAGACCAACCGTAAGCAGAAACGGTTTTTACCATCGGCAAATGAAGATCAGATACCGCGTCTCATTTTTTTTAATATACCTATAATAAATATTAAAACTCACCAACCCTACGATAAAATTGAAAGTGGTGCGATAAAAAATAAAAATTGTCTGCTTTGGATGGTCGCGAATGCAAAACTGGTTCCTTATAAAGCCGGGCCATTGCCTCTGTCTGGCGGCCATAATATATAATGGTTTTTTAATTAATGATTAATGCCTCTTCATTTTATGCACTCCATTTTTAGACGTGAGTAGAAGGATAAAACAAGGATAATTTAGATAATGTATTCATGATCAAATTGGGAACATTCCTAATAAAACAGTGGTCCACAGTTCTAGCTGTAGCTTTGATGAAGAGAATCGTGGATGTGAGGGAATGGACAATTTGTGTCTTTTGTTTTATTGTGGCTCGACATATGACAGCGCCCCGCCTAATACTGGAGTGCGGTCTAAAAATGGAGGTAACTGCTACTTACAGCTAAGCCAGAAACGCGACTTTGTCACTTCACGGATCGCTTTATTGTCTCCGTATGGTTATTAAGGTGCAACGATTTGGTTTATTTAGTAATTATAATTTCTTTAACAAGGGAAAAGTTATTGACAAAGAAACATAATCATAGAATTAGATACTTGTATATATACATTATTATTAAACTTTTCAGTTTTACAGTTCAATAACATGTCTGTCAGACAGCAGTTTATAAAACAAAATTGTTTACAGAAAAAAAAACAAGTAAAAATGATGACCTCCTAATTTAAAACATTTTTGGTTACCAACAGAAACCTGTATGTTTATTTTAAGATAAAAAAGGTAGAAAACTGAAGCGATCGAAAATTTTGGATGTCATTCCCATAAGATTAAATAACAAGTTTTCGAGTTCAGTTCACAGAACTCATCAAGTACATCAAGAAATAAAAACAACCCACACTACTTCGAAAAAGGTTGAAACAACACCAAATAATGTATTTTATTGGTTATTTAGACAATTTATATAGCGTTAACCGACAGACGCCGGTTGTACTTCCGGTCGGAGCCTACTAAATATGCACGCCTAAATTTCATCTAGGTCAATTAATCAATCATATTGTAACGCCTTTCTCCCCCAGGAATAGGCGGAGACAAAGTAGCGGCACTTGCCACGATCCTGACACAACACCCTCGCTGTTCTCACATCCACAATTATTTATACAAGCTCTACTATTATAGGCACTAGGCTTTCTTGAGGATGTCTGCGATTTTGTCGAAAACACCTTCCTGGATGTGCCTCGTTTAACACATCTATCCACATCAGATTTATAAAATCCTTTCGACAATCTACTTTCACTCATCATTTCCATGTGCCTTAACCATCGAAGCATTCCTCTACAATGATTTACTGTTGCGTTTCCGCTGGGTAAGAATTTGCACACAAAATGTTGCTCGTAATAAAATAATTAAAAATATCTGCACGGCAGTGACCCCGTCAATAATGTTTTCTATTTAAATAAAAGCGCGTTTTTTATTTATTTTACAAATTCCTTAATCTATAAAACAATCAAATTGTCGAACATTTTTCCCACAGGAATAGGCAGAGACAATGGCAATTCCTAATAGTATGTATAGTCTTCTAAAGACTAAACGTGGTCGTAGCTATCCTGTTGTGTACGAAACGGAACAAAAATCAACTACGCGCTACTTCCCACTGTCCATTCCTTTTCGGGAGTTCATCGTGTAAACCCGGCAGATAAAAAGAGCGCTGGCTTTTGAGCTCTGGACGGCTGCGGTGAAAGCAAGTCCGCCTATCTATACAGTCGTGCACATATATTTTTTTTTCTTTCTTCTTGTTTATGGCTTTAGTATTTAACTTGCCAGTGTCAAAGTAAAAACATTGTCAAGTAAAGATGAAGATGAACCACGCGAGTGATTCATCAAATGATGATGATGATAGTGAGGTTGATGATGATCGTTTTAGTAAAGCGGCGGAAAGCCTTTACTAAAACTTCAGAAGGAGTCTTGGAGGGAACATGAAGAAACACGTTTCACAACTTTAAATTACTTGTTTATACTTGATCAACTTAAAAATGATTACTGGATAACAATTCCACCATTATTACACATTAATATTCAAGAACACATAAGTTTTCCAACTAATTTATAATTGCACGACCTGTCAGTTGCAGTTGCCCGCCATAACTTTTCGTGCACATAATAAATAGTAATTTAAATTTTATACACATTCGTAAAACGAAAAGTAAGTAGGCAACAAAACAAAGCGCTCCTTTAATCTGTCGATATCTTTACAGTTGCAAAGCAGTATATATATTGTAAGATCATCGTCCCTAAACAAAGGGAACAAATAAAACTTTTAATAAATGGATAATTCTGGAAGGATATCCTCCGTGGACGGGAATTGTCGTCTGCCCACGATTGGTGTAATTTTCCAATTAGGCCCAGCGATGTCGGGACAGACTCATTGCGCCAATGAAAAAAATTGCCGCGACCGTACAGCCCGTTCAACCGCACGAAACCTTCTCTTTATAAGTGTAGAACAATGTTTTTTTTTAATTTATATCTTTATTGTTCCATATATGAAAGTCGCATGGCATTCTCTAGCAGCTAAACCTTAAGAATACTGCGATAAAAAATCTATAAAGCAAGGAAGATTTACAATTAACGTTTATATATACACAATTCATATAATTATAATAAGTAGGTAAATAAATTATGTATTTACCTACTTTTAAACAACTCTCTCGCTTTCCTCACATCCACAATTCTCTTCATGTAAGCTCTACGGAGCTCTACAGTTATAGGCACTAGGCAACCTAGCTTTCTCGAGAATATCTCGATTTTAGTCGGAAAACACCCTCCTTCCAACTAGGCCGGCATAGTGGATGTGACTGCTACTTACTAATTCATAGACCGCACACAAGCCTAATATCAAGCGGGACGCTTTTATATGTCGAGTCACAATAAAAATAGACGTCTGATAATGTCTAATGGTAAGCAAGACTTAGTTCACGGTCCAGTCGCCGTCACTATGCCGGCCAGTAGTGATGAAAAGTAACTACCTAGTATTAATAGCATTGTCAGTATAAAATTGCGACATAGTAAAACCCGCGATACAGTCGAACGATTTTTACGAAACACGCACATAATACCACTAACGATTCAATTCTTTGATAAAGGCCAATACTATGACATATGTATAATTAATGATATTTTTGTGGTCAGGGTTGACTTTTTATATAATGACCTTCTTGGTAGAGATATCTTTATATTAGGATTACCTAAGTTAATTCAAATAGATACACATTCATCAATTCAGATACACACTATCGCTTATACCACGGAAAATATTCTGAGGAGCTCTTCAGCCTTTTTTTATTATTGTGACACGACATTTAATCACGACCCGCCTGATGATAAGCAAGAAAAGGTCCAAGAGTGACGACGACTGAAATAACCGAGTTGGTTCACGGCTCAGTCGCCGTCACTATGCCGGCTCAAGGTGCTTCTTCACGCATCGCTTAAAGGATCCACGGTTCCTACCTCGTCTTTTCACACCCGTAATACCCGCATTGTAATACCGCACTCTTACTTAACAACAGACGGGATGTAAAACCACAAATCAAAATCAATAAAAATACGCAAATAATCTTATTCTTATACAATTAATTAATCAAATTGTTACGACTTTTTCCACTTGCCATGATCTTTACACAACTCCCTCGCTTCCCTCACATCCACAATACTTTTTATACAAGCTCTGCGGTTATGGGCACTAAGCAACCCAGCTTTCTTATGCGTTTTAACCAAATTATCCAGTGGTCGAAAATTCGAATTTCGACCACTGGATAATCACTATAATTAAAGTAATAAGTTAAACGTGTATTGCAAAGCTTGTTTATGGAATTGTCGCAATTTTAAAAATTCCACTTCATGAAATGTGACGAGCGTCATCTACGTCATTATTATTCATTGTAATTGCCTTTAATAATATAATAATGTACTCTTTTTATATTAAAGTTGATCATATATATGTACCTATTACACTAGGCCAGTGTTTCCCAACGTGGGGCCCACGCCACACAGGGGGGCAATTTGATAGTTAAGGGGGGCAATTTAAAAATGGACTCAACACGACTTTAACCCTTTCGCTTTGGGTTATTTAAATGCAATACTAGATATCGTTGATAAATTTAACAAAAAAAGACAAACTCCTAAAAAAATACTGTAATCATTTATATATATTTCTTAAGGAAACAAAACAATTTTTAAAGGTTAAAACTTATGTATAGGGGGCCTAATTTTTTGAAATATTAAGGTGGGGCATGGCCTGAAAAAGGTTAGGAAACACTGCATTAGGCAATATTACCGTATGGATGCTTGTAGCTTTTGTTTTATTGTCACTCGACATCCCTTAACATGCCGGTACGCCGCCTAATGTGAACCTGAAGTGCGGTCCAAGAATGCCAGCCTAGTTGGAACCGGCAACTTACAAGCTGATCCCAAAACTCGACTAAGTCACTTCTGTGTCTGTATACTGCTTACCACTCAGATAACCAGACCCGGGAGCAAATATTCAGCCTTTTTATTAACAAATAAAAGCTAGGAAACAAATATTTGTTTTGACTGGGAATCGGACCCTGGACCCCGCGCTATATGCGCTATGTGGAATATAGCAGTTTTTTATGACTCTACAAAGCTAAGTAAGTAGCTGTATAAGTAATTAGAGAATACCTACACTGTACAAAGAGCGTGTACCGTTGTTATATATCTTGACCATAATTAGTTTTATGGCTTCCCTTAGACTGAAGAACGCTAAAAAATATCTTCTAAAGTTCATACTTTTGTAGATATTCGCTACTTACAGATAATAAATAACAGCAAATAGCGGTCGCATCCACAAATGGCCTAGTTAGAACCGGCAACTTAAAAGTGGTGGTTCTACCCCGGGTTGTTAGACATAATGACAAACATTTTTAAACAACTCTTTGCTTCGACCAGGAAACGGATCTGGGACTCACGCGTGTAGGGTTACCACACTGGTCGACAAATATAAAGACAAGTGTTAGAACTGTTCTCATACACTAAATTACTAATACGAGTATACTAAACTTAATTTATTGAAATAAAACATATATGAATTAAACAAATTTTATGCTGCTTACTATCGCGTTTATTTTGGTTTTGATTTTACAATTTTTTATAATTCCGACGTTTCGAGAGCTTTACAGCCAACGTGGTCACGGAGACATCGGAATAATAAATAAATGCAAAATCAAAACCAAAATAACCGCGATAGTAAGCCGCATAAAATTTGTTTAATTCATTAATCAATGTTCGTGCAAAATCTAAGAAAATACTATAAAAAAATATAGTTTTTTTTATATGAGTGCGTTAAGGACGTGTAGTTTATAATAGCTATTCATAACATTATTATTGTAATATAAACACAATAATTACACAAAGTATGACACAATAATGTGTGTAATTCAGTTATTGAGTATAATTATTATTGTATTGTAATTTATGGTTTTACATGTTTAATAAATCGTGACGATCACGACGAGTGATTATTGGAATAAAATAATCAAAATAAAACCTAATTAAGTAGTAGGTTTTATACCTATTTTGCGGGTTTAATGTCCGCAAATGAGCGAGTACCTATAATACTCGTTTTGCGTATTCTAGGTACCCACGTAATATTCTTTTAATATCTACTTCAGAAATAAAGTCCTTAACCTTCACCGTCTTTCCACAAAACAATTGAACACGCTTTAGAAAGGCAATAAACATGTTTTAAGTCCATTTAGTACTACAAAATGACGTTTGACTGTATTCAAATATTTAAACACTGTTTTATTTATATTTTTTTTATTATACATTTCTATACTAAGCTACTAAAGCGCTTGTATCATAGAAACAGGACAACCAAAGTACATATATTAAAGATACATTGGTACTGTTAAGTGGTTTCGAACCCGTGCCACTCGGCTTACGTAGCCATTGCACTTTTGTAGTAAGACTGTTAAAATCTATAAATAGTTTTTTAGTATACAATAATTATTAAGCTGGATATCTTTGACGGTTTAGGGGGTCATATAGACCTTAGCTTTCAACAAAAAGAAAAGAAAACGAAGTGAGTGCGCCCGGATCCACATCCACTAACTTAAAAACAAGATCGCTGAATCAGGATCGTGGTACTTAGGATTTAATAATAAACATCAATTAATCAATCAAATTGTCGCGCCCTTTTCCCATGGGTATAGGCAGAGACAATGGATGAATTTATTTGTGTATATATATATTTTTTTCTATACTTAATAAAACACTGACCTTACCTCCCTATAGTTAACTGGCAGAAAATGCCTAAAGACATTAAGTTCGCCTCTTGTAAACTAGTTTATAGTTGCTTGATGCAATAAAGAACATAGTAAAGAATAGTAGGTAATAAAAGTACTCATAAAAAAGACTTTAAATATCTCCGATGGGAGCTCATTATCATCCACGAAGATATGTCATTGAAATTACAAAACTACGGAACGGGTTTCGCTTTCTCTATCCGAATGCAATAATTGGGAAACTAATAAAACTTATACACCATACACAGTTGTTATTACAAAATACAAATCATTAATTCAATTGATTGATTATTCTTATGACAATTTACTTAAATATAATGTAAGAGTTGTTGGCATTAGGTACGTTTGATTACCAACTGTGATTATCAAAATTAAAGTAGCCATTATTTTCCCATTCTGCCTAACCTGTGTAGTACTACTTTCAAATATACGGGGGCCTGATTCGCCAAATACATTATGATGGCGAAAAATCAGTCAAATTACACTGGGTCACAAGTGACAAATCTACTCGTACGTAATTTACTATTTGATTTGTTATTCGTTGATTGATTACCTACGATCAGTGCAAGTTCGCTGTCATGTAATTAAGAGAATCGGGGCCCAGGGAAACGATGACGTGATAACGAACTTGCATCGTAGGTAATCAATGAACACACTACGTTGATTGGATGACTACGATCAGTGTAATATCTGTGCAAATTCGTTGCCAAGTCATTTCGCTGTCATGTAATTAAGAGAATTTGGGAACAGGGCATCGATGTTATCCAGGCGCTGATCGTAGTTATCCATCCAACGTAGTTCATTGGTTGCCTACGATCAGTGCAAGTTCGTTATCACGTCATTTCGCTGTGATGTATTAAGGCGGCCATAGTGGATGCGACTGCTACTTGACGTCTTTAAATGTAGTAGCAGTCGTCTTCATTCATGGACTGCACTCCAGCTAAATAAAGAGTGGTAGGCAGTGGTACCCAGTCTGCCGACCCGGGGTAGTACCACCACTTACAAATATACAGACCGTAAAGTTATTTTGGTCGCGTTTCGGGATCAGCTTGCCGGCTTAGTTGGTTCCAACTAAGCCGGCATAGTGGATGTGACTGCTACTTACAGTTATTGAATGTAGTAGCAATGACATCCATTCATGGACCACACTCCAGCTTAACATCAAGCGGGGTGCGGACAAATGTCGAGTCACAATAAAAAAAGCTAACATGTGCCGAGTCACAATAATAAAAATATACATGGTGTTTAGAATCGAACTTAAACAAGACCTAATTTGTAACATTTATTGAATTAGCGGCCATTGTTATCGTGGGATAATAGGATCGTAGAGTGGTCCCGATCCAACACAATGATCCGTGGGTGACACACGCTGTAACTTACACAACATAACCTACTTTTCATAATAACTGGTTTGGACATTAACAGTCGGATACAACAGTGATGGCTCATGGTTGGAGTGGTGACCATTTGTAGGTACAATAAGATTTTGTATCTGCCGAATTTTTAATAACTATAATTCATAGTATTTTCTAAGATTTTGCGCGCACATGGATTAATGAACTTACTATCGCGTTTATTTGGATTTGATTTTACAATAAAATCAATTGTAAAATTAAACCTAAAATAAACGCGATAATAAGCCGCATAAAATTTGTTTAATTCAATAACTAAAATTAAATATTTCAATCACACTACGCCAAGGCGGCTGTGTTGTAGTGGCAGTGCAATGGTTACGCAAACCGAGAGCACGGATTCAATACCGGTACCAATGTATCTTTATTATATATACTTTGGTTGACCTGTTTCTATGATTCAAGCATTCTTTTATTTGTAGAACAATCGACAAGTGGAATGCTTTGCCAGCCCATGTGTTCTTTCCATCCTGTAACCTTGGATCCTTCAAGCGATGCGTAAAGAAGCACCCTTGGCCGGCAAAGTGACGGCGAACTAACTCGGTCTTTTCAGTCGTTATCATTCCTGGACCTCCTCTTGCGTATCATCAGGCGGGTCAAGGTCAAGTGTCGTGACACAACAAAATAATATAATTTAGTAGCTTGGTATAGAAATGTAAATAAAATAAATAAATAATAATAATAACTTTACACTGGAAATGTGACAGCTTTTAATATAATTTGTAACTTATGAAAACAAATTGATGTTAATGAGTTTCATATGCTCATAATTGAGGTGACGTGACTTTCGTATATTACATTTTGTGTTGATCAAATTTATTATGAATTTCGGGGCTGGTATTCACGAAATTTAATATGTTATAAGTCATATGACACGAATTAAAATGGAGATTGTATTACGAAATCATACTAAACGTAGCCAAATATGTCAAAAAATAGGACTAATATCTAACAATTCTAACATTTTTTTTTGTTATACCTTTCTATACTAATCTGTGTTTGTATCATATAAACAGTACTATCAAAGATACATTGGTACCCGTGAGTGGTTTTTTGAACCCGTGCTCTCAATTTGCGCAACCATTGCACTGCCACTACACCACAGTCGTCTTATCAATCTAAAGCCTCTTGTCTATTTATTTAGGTGCAAAAATGTACAAATCGGAGACATCCTCAAAAAAGCTAAGTTACCTAGTGCCCATAACCGTAGGGCTTGTATAAAGAGGATTGTGCATGTGAGGGAAGCGAGGGAGTTGTGTCAGGATCGTGGCAAATGGCGCTCCATTGGAAATGGCGTGACCATTTGATATCTAGATTGATAAATCAATCTAGATATCTGACTTTCGATTGGGAGACGGGAGCTGCAAGAGTTCCGACGACTGAAAAAACCGAATCAGTTTACGGTTGCTTCAGTCGTACTCACTAAGCCGGCCAAGGTTTTAGAATTGTTCAACAAAGAAACGACTGTAAATAGAGTTTATGTTTTTGTCAATGCAAATTGATTCTTATTGCTTAGTAAATAAGGATATGTTAGATGTGTTGGCGTCAATACAATACCTAAATAATGAACTTTATCATATTATCTATATTATTAGATATTGAATTTTATGCAAATATTATTATTTGCCACAATGAAATACGCCTACATTTTAATACTGAAGTATATATTATATACATCATGTTTATATCAGCAGCATTATATACTTACAAATATACAGACCGTGAAGTGATTTGGTCACGTTTCGGGATCAGCTTGTAAGTTGCCGGTTCCATCTAGGCCGGCATAGTGGATGTGATTGCTACTCACAGTTATTGAATTGTAGTAGCAGTGGCATTCATTCATGGACCACACTTCGGCTTAACATCAAGCGGGGTGCTGTCATATGTCGAGTCACAATAGAAATATATATAAAATTATATCAGCAGCGCCGCTTTGACGTTTGGTCGTTCATGAAACTTTGTATAAATTTATAATTACGTTTGAAAGAGCATTTGCTGTTCTTTATAGTGACAATAAAGAGCAGCAAATTGACATTATAAATCAAATTGTCACGCCTTTTTACCACAGGTATAGGCAGAGACAATGGAGTGCCAATCGCCACGATCCTGGCACAACTTAATTTAGTTTAATAAATTTTTTTATATAATTTTTTTACATAATTTTTGCACTATTCCTGAATTAAGATGATTGTGTCAGGATCGATAAAGTGGCGTTATATCTATGTCTATCTCAGTGGAAATGGTAATGTGATTAAATAATATAAATATTTATTTTAGATATTAAACCTAAAATCTAAATACAAGCTACATAAATATAATCTATACGTAAATCCAAAATATAAATGTATCTAATAAAAATAAACGTCCTGTATATGTTAGTCCGTTTAGATTCTATTTCATAGCTACTATGACTAATGCTAGCCTATTCACCTGCCTTACATTGTAGTTTATTACTAACAAAGTAACAAACAAACGGTTTATGGCTTTAAACGTGGAAGCAATCACAGGTCTAAACAAGATTTACACAGGACGAATAATTATTTCAACAATTTTGTAGACCACTTTTCATGATCCTAATTCCTGACAAAACTATCTCGCTTCCTTCACAAACAAAATTCTTTTTATACAAGCTCTATGATTATAAAAAATCTATGCAAATTAAATCTTCCAAATACAAAATAGATATATAATATACATAGTTAAAATATTATGTTAAATGTGAATAGAAGAAACTCAGTAACAATTTGCATCTTCCTGTAATGTAGTCCTGTAATATCAAAATTATTTCTTGAGGTTTAACGCAAATATTATGTACTCGAGTGACAAATGCGTTGTGGTTTTCTCACTCAATGTTAAACATCATTTTCTAGTTAATGTGGCCGTGATTATTATGTTTCTACATATACGAGTAAGTATATGTAAGCGAGGAAGTTGTCTCGGGATCGTGGCAAGGGGTACTTCATTGTCTTTGCATATATTTATTTTTTTTTTTTTATTGTGACTCGACATATGACAGCACCCCGCTTGATGCTAAGCTGTAGTGTGGTCCATGAATGAATGTCACTGCTACTACAATTCAATAACTGTCTATAACGGCCTAGATGAAAACCGGCAACTTACAAGCTGATCCCGAAACGTGATCAAATTACTTCACGGTCTGTATACTTGTAAGTGGTGGTACTACCCCGGATCGGCAGACTACTCTTTAATATATTTTGTGGCCAGAAATATGACGGCACCCCGCCTGATGTTAAGCTGGAGTGCAGTCCATAAATGGAAACCACGCTATTACAGTTAAAGAATTGCAAGTAGCAGTCGCTTCCACTATGCTGGCCTAGTTGGAACCGGAAACTTTTAAGCTGAACCACGATAATGCCATAACGATCCTTACATTCTACATCTCGTCTTACATTGTTTTGTTTATTGTATTGTAATACATTATATTCTGTTTAGTGCAATAAGTAATTTTGTTTCTTCAACAGACTTTTTAGACAGCAGACGTTTTCAATAATGTCCCCAATTTTTTATAGGGTCGTCCCCGATTTACCTACTTGCAATAAAAACAAACATAAATACTTTGGCTGAGGTTACTTCCCCTCAAGCAAGGTGAGATGCCAATGCCGAAGATATCAGAGCACAGCATAGGTCAATGCTAACATATGTAGACAATCTTGGTTTCTGTTATTTTTTGGTTTGTGGCTCGATATATTTATAACAGCACCCCACCCTCTCACGTCTAAAATCTTCTTTTATACATACATCTTACTTATTTTATATGTTATTATACATTTCTATACTAAGCCAGTAAAGTGCTTGTATTATAGAAACAGGATAACCAAAATACATATATCAAAGATACATTGGTACCGGTTAGTGGTTTCGAACCCATGCCACTCGGCTTACGTAGCCATTGCACTGCCACTACACCACGGTCCTCTTGTATATACATAATACAAGGCTACATATATAGATAATTGATTCTGTATGAGTAAAACTGTGACTGGTAAGGAAATGAGAGTATCTTGGAAAGTGGGGCTTCGTTGTCTCTACCTATATCTGTGGGAATCAAGGAGTGATCCTTTCTAAATAAACTTAACTGTTATCATTTCTTATATTAAAATATAGCGAATAAAATTAATACGCGTGTTGGTTGTACAAGTATATCCTTGCACTTGTGTTTTTGTCCGGAAATATACTTCAATAAACGATTTTACAATCGATCCGAATCGCTATAATCGATGTTGGCGGACATTATTACATGTTTATGAATAATAACAAAAAAGAACGTCGGCATAAAATTGTAGCCGAAATTAAAAAAATAAACACCCGAAATAACCAAAATAAATAAATAAATAAACATATAATAAACAAACAAAATTATGTTTCTTAAAAAATGCTATACAAAAAAAAACATGTAAACCCGAAAACTATCCATATTTTCTTACTAATTTCTTTCCGGCCTAGTTGAAACTGGAAATTTACAAGCTATTGAATCACTTCACGGTCTGTATATATATTAGAAAATTTCCTGTGGTTTTATCATCCTATTTTTTACCTTAATCCTTCCTTATATTGTATGTGACATCATAGGATAAATAAGGACTCATTGTTATCAATATTGATATTATAAAGAGGTGATTTTCAATCAATAAATGTACGCATTAGAACGTAATTTAAATTCCGTATGCAGCGTTAGTATGACCTTGCGTTGGTGTTAAACTACATATAACAAAATATTATTCATTCATACGGCTTTATTGTTTTGACAGAATTACCATGCTCCGTGGAAAATAAACCAATTATTGTTCATAAAATTTTATGAACAAAATTGTTCGTTTCGTGGTTTCGTCTCAGAATTTTTCCTTTGTTGTTGTTCTGTGTTTTGTTTTTTATGAATAACTTGTTATATTGTTTGATGACGATATTCCACTGTTTGTCGTTTAGCGATTTTCAGCTCGTATTGTGTGAAAAGGATTTTGTTGCTGGGACGATTTTTCTCGCTCATTATTTTTAATATAACTATAACTATTTCTTTTGTGTGTATTAATATAACACATATTTCTTTGTACATAACTATAATAGGTAGGTGTATATTTTTAAATTAAAATAAACATTTTCTTATGATATCAATTCCTATAAGAATAAAGACAATGGAGTGCTCCTTTGTCACGATCCTAACACAACTCTCTCGTTTTAGTAGTCTTAACACCACTTTGCTAAAACTATCAATACCATTTTCATTTACGAGTACAATTCTGTAAGAAACGACCAAAGTGCTTGCTGTATCATAGAAAAAGGACTACCAAAGTAAATTATAATAAAGATACATTGATATCGACAAGTAGTTATAAACCCGTGCTCTCGGTTTGCGTAATCATTGCACTACCACTACACCACAGTCGCATTACATATATTCTTAATATTTTTACATGACAATGTTTTGAAATTGAACATCAATACTTTTAACATAGTCACTGGCAAGTTGTATCAAACTAGCCGGTGTCAAAGAGAAACAAAACAAAAAACAAGCGAAACATTTCATTTAATAGACGTTAAAATTAATTGGAGTTTCCTGCAACTGACGTTAAGTGAACACCTACCATATTGCGTTTTTGTAAACTTTAGTCACGTTACAAATAACATGCGGCAATCGCATTGCTAATGCGTCATGAACACGATTAGGACGTATTTGATTGATTAAATAAGTACCTACTCGAAGGAAAAAGAACAACTACACCTACAAAAGAATTGCCAAAGAAAACACCTATTCCTTTAAACACGATAAAACACAATTCTCTCGCTTCCTTTTTATTCACACACAATCTTTCGTTATTTCTTTGTACAAGAATCGACAAGTGGAATGGTTTACCAGCCCATGTGTTCTCTCCATCCTATAGCCTTAGATCCTTGAAGCTATGCGTGAAGAAGCACCTTTGGCCGGCATAGTGGCGACGACTGAGGCAGCTGTGTACTCGGTTTTTTCCGTTGTCGGCATTCTCGGACCTCCTATTATCAGGCAGGTCGAGGTTAGATGTCGAGTCACAATAAAAAAAATAATAAAGAAGATAGACATTTGGCGGTCAAGGACTGTGAAGTGACTCAACTTGTAAGTTGCCGGTTCTAACGAGACGGGCATTGTGGACGCGACTATGTATTGCAGTTGCCTACATTCATGGACCACACTCCAGCTTAACATCAAGCAGGGTGCTGTTGTATGTCAAGACACAATAATGAGGCCCGCCGCATACCGCCGCCGCAAGCTGGTCTAATGTAAAGGAATACAACAAAATAAATCGATTAAAGTAAAACAAATAACAAATTATTCTTTACCATCTCTAACACATGATAGGCTTTATTATTTCCAATTACAAGCAGCACTTTAAAGTTTTTACAGAAATTGCAATCAATCAATCAATCAAATTGTCATGCCTTTTTCCTAGAGCCCCACTTGACACAACTCCCTCGCTTTCTTTACATCCACAATTTTCTACATACAAGCTCTATGGATATGGGCACTAGGGATCTCAGCTTTCTTGAGGATGTCTTCCTCGGATTTGGTCGGAGAACACCCTCTATTCAAATCAGATTTATAATTTTTTTACAGTAAATTGATTCTAGAAAATACGGATTTGTTCTTTTTCTTAAAAATATTTTAAAAGTTCAAGCGTATTTTAAAAGGAAAAAAAAAACAATAAAATTGAAATATTCGTTTTTATAAGGCTCAATTGGTTTACGCTTGAATTGGTAATTTGTTATAGATCTTAGTCATACTACAGTTTTTAGTTAAGTACTGCTTTATAAAAAAATATTTATTTGTTTATTAAAAACTTCAATAATTTAATTTTATAACAATAATAACTAATTATTTATTGTTAAAAAGGCCATCCATAAATACTTATAAAAAAACAATTTTTTATTTTATATTGTTGGCTCGAAAATTATGGAGAAAGGTAGATTTCAAGGTAGAATTGTGTATGAATAATGGAATTTTTTTATTGTCAATTCTATACTAAGCAACTAAAAGTGCTCGTATCATAGAAACTAGACAATTATATATAGTACATACGAGGATATCAAAGAGTGATTCAGACAATGAACAAGTGTATGCTAAGCCCATGCTAATAAATTATTTTCAATTCATTTCATTTCAAAAGATACGTTGATACCACCACGGCACAGTCTATGCCTGTGGGGATTCGATTTAGAATTGTGTACTTTGAACTTGTGAGTTTCAACGTATGCTTTACACGTAACTTTGTAAATAACTTATAATATAAATTAATTAAGAAAAAGTCATAAAGTCGCTGAATCATAAAAATACATTTTAAGGAAATATGTTTGTTTATAAAATCTGTATAAGTAGTTATTTCTAAGAACAGATAACGCGAAATAATTTAAGACAAACAATCGATTACGCGTTAAAGTTTACAAAATATTAATCTCAATTCTCATTATAGATAATAGTTTTTTTTATTGAGACGCGTCATCTGAACTCGACTTGCCTGACGCAGGGGAGGTTCAAGAGCGTCTACGACTCCAGAATGTTTTATGTCACTTTTGCCTCAGTTGCCGTCTCTATGCCGGTCTAAAATAGTTATTTGGCGACAAACAAAATTTAACGTTCACGTAATTTTAGAATTTATTTTTAGGAATAGCTACGGACGTACACTGCTAAGTCTTTTCTGAGAATTGCCAAATTTTTTCGTACAATACTACAATTCGTGTTCAAATTAAATCCATAGACTAAACTTTTTTCATTACTTATTAATAAGTATTTATTTATTTCTTGCCGTACTATGGGGCACACAGGCAGATTTTGACGACAGGCGTGGCTGAACGGTTAGCGATTGGTTTGTTGCGCGGAAAGTTCGATTCCCGGTCGGAGCAAATATTTGTTTCATAGCTTTTATTTGTTATATTTAATAATTATATTAAATATTGCAAATATTTGTTAATAAAAAAAACAGGCAGGTATTGATTCGGTTTTGGTTAACAAAGAGTGGTAGGCAGTGGTACCCAGTCTGCCGATCCGGGGTAGTACCACCACTTACAAGTATACAGACCGTAAAGTGATTTGGTCGAGTTTCGGGATCAACTTGGAAGTTCCCAGTTCCAATTGGGCCGGCATAGCGGATGTGATTAAAACTTAAAGTTATTGAATTGTAGTAGCAGTGACATTCATGGACCACGCTCCAGGTTAACATCACGAGGGGTGCTGTCATATGTCGAGTCACAATAAAGAAAAAACAAGACTTATGTAACAAGGCTTTGGAAGAATAGAAACAAATTAATAATGTGAACATACCAGTATTAAAATATGCCAAAATTAAAATACAAAGATTATGCTGGGATTAAAATAAATTCACGGTCTGTTTTTTACATAAGTTTTATTTTATTTTAATATTTAAGGAAAATTTTTATGTTGACATTATTGAATTTATAAACATGGGTCCTTGTATGTTGTTTTTATAATTTATCGATAACTCGTCAAATGTGACTACCTACGGATAATATTCCTTTATACTTATACAGAGTACTTATGAGTATTTATTGGTATTATCTCTGCCTGTGGGAAAAAAGCGACACAATTTGATCCGTACGTGGATAATATTCCAGCCATATCCACGCAAACTGAGAGTTCCGGTTCAAAACCACATGCCGGTACCAATGTATCGTTGATATATGTACTTTGGTCTATGATACAATCACGTTTAGTAGAGATATGTAATTTTTTTAATGTGACACGACATCTGACCTCAACCCGCCTGATGATAAGCAAGAAGAAGTCCAAGAATGACGACGACTGAAAAAAAAACGGATTGTTTACGGCTGCCTCAGTCGCTATGACTATGCCGGCCAAAATATATTTAAAAAAATATTATTAGGTAAGAGGTCAATCCAGGTATTATTAGGACGATCTCGACGATACAAGCTAAAAGATTGGGATGGGTTTAGTGATTCAAATATTATTGACCTTCGAAGAACCTTCATAAGAACATGCTTTACTTTAGTATCATTAAACAATAAAACATAATATAGGCAGCGACACCGTGGCGCCTAGAAGCTTTATGTATGTTTTTAATATACATTTTTGTTTGGTCATTTATTTTCATGATAGATACTAAACTACTAATATCATAGATACTGGACGATCAATCTCAAAATTCGTTCATTATTATTACCCTTGAAAGTTTTGCTAAACTAAAATTTATTAGTTTAAGAATTGATTCTTTAAGACGACTAATACTCATAAGATTATATTCTTTAAAAATAAGGCGTCTATAGAATGCTTGAGTTTAAATGTAAAAAAGAGAATTATGGATGTGAAACAAGAGAGATCCTAACAGCAAGAGAGTTGTGTCAGGATCATGAAAAAATGGGGCTTCGTTGTCTCTGCCTAGCCCCACGTGAATTAAAGCGTGACATTTATTATTTTGTTTTATAGATATTTATATTAAAACACAACATCTGACCTCGCCTTGCCTGTTTTAACTAAGGGAAGTTAAGTTGACAAAGTTAAAAAGATTTTTAAGATACTTTTTGACATTTCTGTACCAAAGTGTATCATAGAAACAGGACAACCAAAGTACATATATCAAAGATACATAGTACCCGTGGGTGGTTTCGAACTCGTGCTTTTGGTTTGTGTAACCATTGCACTGCCACTACACCACGGTCGCCTTGACTAAAGTATATAGATAAAATTAAATTAACCAATTAGTCGTAAGTTAGCGTACGAAGAGGTAATTGAATGAGGCAGCCGAGAAGTGAATTAAGGAAATTAATGACGATTGTGTTTTTATCCGCAGTGCCTACATTAGGTAAACATAATACAAGTGTTTAGGGTGCGCCCCAGGTCGCCCTACCGTGAAGGACCATCGTTATTTAAGTACATGCAAAGTGTTTCGCCCTGATTTATGTACTACGAATTTGTAAAAATGGTTTATATATTCTTATGTCCCTTTTTTTGACTCGTATAGTAATACCGACCGATACAGTCATCATCTAAGTCGGTTTTTTTCAGTCGTCGTCGCTCTTGGACCTCGCCTTGCTTATCTGATCAGATGTCGAGTCATAGGTAAAAAAGACTCTTTTTTACAATTATTTTAATTGTGGCTTGTCTACTATCAGTACTATCAGTCGCATCGACTATGCCGGCCTAGTTAAAACCGGCCACTTTACGGTCTGTATACTTGTATATATTTTGGCACGAATGATCGTCTGCGGTTAAGCTGGAGCTGAAGCGAATTGTGCTATTCGAAAATAATATATTATTGAAATTTATAATACTTTATAAATGATTTTATTGATAGTGCGACTCCTACTACAAATAAATAAATACAAAAAAGCAGTCGCATGTATCCATTATACCTGCCTAGTTAGAAGAGCAATCGTTAAAATCCTTATAAATGATAAATAAAACTATCACGCATACTTTTCCCACAGTTCCCATAGAGTTTAGCAGAAAACAGAATATTTAATGCTTTCTTCTTGTTATCAGAATAAAAATAAAATAGCAAGAATTTATCTCGGGCATTGGAGTTTTTTACGAAAATTTTATTTAAATTGTACTTTTTTTAAGCTATAATAAGGACATAATTCATTTAAAAAATAATAAACTTTCTCGATGAATAGGTAACGAAATAATATTTTATCAAAAAACACAACGAAAGTTCGCGAAACGAAAACACATTACCCTGTAATTCTTTACTGAAAATAACGCAAAATAAAAGGGATATTACTTACGTGAATTCCTGAAGTTTATTGTGGATGTATCTGGATTCAAACTTCACACCAACACTTTGGTTTTGCTATTTAAAAGTGCAGGGTCCGCACTCTACGACAGTCTGTTGGGTATTGGCGGTCGTCTGATAATGGACGCATTTATATAGCAGATTTACACGCCTCGGATGTGAATCAAATCTATAGACTGTATTAAGATTTTATATAATTTTAGGGATTATTGATTTTTATTTATTTTATATATCGATACCTTAATTCGCAATCCGGCTAACTCCATTTTAGTGAATTTTACAGGAGACACTATAAACGTATTTATATCTAAACTATGAGGAATCTAGAAAAAATGAAAATCCCGTTGGTAGATAATAAGTAAATACACATTTTTTTTATTAATAGACAGATAAACATTTTTATTATTCTTATTAAATGATCCGATTTAGGAGTTGGCCGGATTTTTAAATTCAAAATACGAATGAAGAGGGAGTTGTATGTTTTTATAGGGAAAAACTGGAAAACTTAAGCCACACTTTGGCTTAACATCAAGCGGGGTGCTGACATATGTCGAGTCACAATAAATAAAAAAAACTGTGCAATTTAATGAAAATAATAGTATAATATACATTATTGTATACAATCGACAAGTGGAATGCTTTACCAGCCCTTGTGTTCTCTCAATAATTCTTTATGCGATTATTTTATGCTATTAACTTTGATTCTTTTTATGCGATTCGTAAAGAGTCACCTTTAGTCCGTATAGTGATAGCGACCGAGGCAACCGTGAATTGTCCCAGTTTTACAGTTGTCGGCACTCTTGGACCTCCTCTTGCTTACCATCAGGCAGGTAGAGGTCAGATGGCGTGTCACAAAGTTATTTCTTCGTCAAACAACAATCGTGAAATAAAATACTTGACCAGCCCATGCATCCTTCCGATCTTATAACTTATCCACTCACTTTAAGATCTCTTCCTATAGAAAGATCTGCAGAAATAGGCCGGCATCCTCTCTCTGCCTTATCTTTATAGGTACCCTCCAGCACACGTCACATTTGTCTCCAATGTCGGGCTTTACTCGACTTTAGTTTTAACTTCAATTTTCTAATTGATCACAAAAAAAAATCGTCTGACGGACACACGCACTGTATTCCAATTGCTTTCCAGTACGTAGTTCTTTAAGAATAATAAAAAACAAACATAAACGTGAAAAGTGTGAGGTTTTTCACGTTGTTTATAAAATACACCTTATTATCTCATTTGTACTAATTATTTTAATCTGATTTCATTATTGATTATACTTTACGGATGCAAAATTAATTATTAATCAATAAATAAATCAAATTATAACGATACCACAGGGATAGGCAGAGACATTTTCCACAATCCTGACACAACTTCCTCGCTTCCATCACATCCACAATTCTTTTCATACAATCTCTATGGTTATAGGCATGTCTCCGATTTGGTTGGAGAACTCCCTCCTGGGTCTGCCTTGAATAACGCATCCATCCACTTTAGAATAATAAAATTAATTAATATAAAAAAAATAATACTTCAGTGTATAGTCTATAAATAAAGATCTTACTCCAGACGAGCGTAGTTACTTGCAGAAGCTTTAGTACATAAATAAATGAATATATAGTATCCTTATTTACTTTATGTTTTCATATTCTTATATTATATATTGAGAAGGGTATGTTGCGATAGTTTGCGGCTACATTAAAATAATGGACGAAAGAAGATTAGCGAAAGAGATTAATAAATGAATTAAACAAATTTTAGGCGGCTTAATAAATGTAAAATCAAAACCAAAATAAATGCGATGGTAAGCCGCATAAAATTTGTTTTATTCATTATTCAATGTTCGCGCAAAATCTAAGAGATTTATAAATCTAAGGCGGCGAGTGGAATGATAAAATGGGGACTTAAGGCCGAGGAGATTTGCAGTGCCCATAACCGTAGAGTCTGTATAAAGACAATTGTGAATGTGAAGAAGGGAAGAGAGTTGTTTCCGGATCGTGGAAAGTGGCGCCCCATTGTCTCTGCCTATCCCTATGGGAATTAAGGCTTGAAATTGATAATGATGATATATGTACTATATTCTCTTACATCCATAATTTTCTTCATACAGATCCTATGCATCCTCTGCATCGTCTTACCGCAATCTAACATGAAATAATTAATAAATGTATTTTGTCAATCCTCACGCTTTAATTCCCACAGGTGCGTCAGGTGCGTCGCTCAGGATCGAGAAATCACTTTGTGATTTCCTGAGATGGGAACTTTTTCAAACAAGTAATCTTTCATTTGTGGACAAACCCTTTCCAGCTCAGGCAATGCCTTAACTACAACTATTTCTTATGTATCATATGCCGAATTGGTCGAATTGGAAGCGTTTTTTTTCACTACTCTTGGACCTCCCCTTGCTTATAGTCAAGCAATTCACGGTCAGACATTGTGTCTCAATTAAAAAAACATCCATCATGTTTCTAGACAGTTTTTAAACGCGAATGGGACAGGCGACTATGATGTAGTTAGTGGCAGTGCAATGGTTACACAAACCGGAGAGCACGAGTTCGAGACCACCCACCGGTACCAATGTATCTTTGATATATGTACTTTGGTTGTCCTGTTTCTATGATACTCGTAAAAGCACTTTAGTAGCTTAGTATATAAATGTAAATTAAGAAATATATATACATATATAAAACAATTATGAATGATATATTAGTGTTAATTGAATTTATATTTCCTACTTTAATGTCAAATACAAGGTTTTATTTTACAAGAAAAAGTGAGAATATTTTATTACATACAATATTAAAATATATACTTATACTTCTTTAAAAAGTAGTTGTCCACAGTGCCCACAACCTGTGTAGAAAGCGAGAGAGTTGTGTCAGGATCGTGTAGTGACGCTCCATTCTCTCTGCCTATCCCACACGAATTAAAGCGTAATATTGGGTATTATATACAACTTTTTGTATATAATTTGTTTTTATACCTAACTATTTTAGACATTTCTAAACTAAGCTACTAAACCGTAATAAACCGACTATGGTGTAGTGGCAGAGCAATGATTACACAAACCGAGAGCACAAGATCAAAACTGCTACCAATGTATCTTTGATATGATGTATTTTGGTTATCCTGTTTCTTTGATGCAAGCACTTTAGTAGCTTAGTATGTAAATGTACAAAGAACATCTTTATATGTGTAGTGTTTTTACGCTATACAACTACATAATACATACAAAACGACTCATGTTTAATTGTCGAGCAACTGTGTCACTTGTGCGGCTTCTTGAGGTGTGGTATCCATGTTGAAGGTACTTTTTCTTGCCTTAACTGTCAACCTGTGTTCTCTTCGATCTAGCAAATGGTTATTTTACCTCAATTTTACCTCATTCGATCCAACAATGACCAAAAAATAGCGGTCACTTTAGTAAGTCATTTCGGGAACAGACCCTTAATCCTCTCTAATGACATTCCTGATTTTATTGTTAATTTAAACAATATACATATAATAGGTATTTTTAGTTTACCACAAAATTAACTATATAATATGTATCAGGTTTTGTCTCTGGGGGCCTTTAAATTAAATTATTGTGGCGGGGCGATTTTTGTGGCATCTCTGACCTGCATACTTGCCTCAATTAGACTTAGGCAACCGTAAACTAATTCGTTTTCTTGTTGTGAGCGCTTTTTTATTTTATTATGTCTCGACATATGACAGCACCTCCGATTTTTTTTTTATTGTGACACGACGTCTGACCCCGTCCCGCCTGATGATAAGCAAGAGGAGGTCCAAGAGTGACGACTACTGAGAAAACCGAGTCCGTTCACGGCTGCCTCAGCCGCCGTCACTATGCTGGCCAAAGGTGCTTCTTCACACATCGCTTGAAGGATCCAAGGTCATAGAATGGAGAGAACATATGAGAGGGAATGCATTCCACTTGTCGATTGATCTACAAAGAAAAGACGCACCGAACTTTTTAGTTCGACTGCCGATTCGGTTAATAAAATGTGGATGTTTTTCCCGACCTGTGCGGGTATTACGGGAGTGAAAAGATGTGAAGCTGAAGTGCGGTCTATGAATGAAGGCGACTGCTACTACAATTAATCATCTGCAAGTAGTAGTCGTATTCACTATGCCGGCCTCCATGCTTACCATAATTCAATTCGGGGTCAGAGGTCGCGCGTCAATAATGAAATAAAAAACAGCGATAGTCATTTACCAAACACTACTCGTGTTTGGTAAATACGAGTATTATTGTAATTAGAAACTGTGTTGCAAGTCTAAACATACTTATAAGAAGTCTAGCAGCCATTTTGTTTGGCCGGCATAGTGACGGTGACTAAATCAACTGATCTGAATCTTTTTTTCATTCATCGACTCTCTTGGACTCAACCGAATCGACAGTCAAACTAAAATGTTCGATGCTTTTTTTCATTGTGACTCGAAATTTGACAGCACCCCGCTTGATGTTAAGCTGGAGTGTGGTCCATGAATGGATGTCACTGCTACTACAATTCAATAACTGTAAGTAGCAGTCACATCCACTATGCCGGCCTAGTTAGAACCGGCAACTTACAAGCTGATCCCGAAACGCGACTAAATCACTTCACGGTCTGTATACTTGGAAGTGGTGGTACTACCCCGGATCGGCAGACTGGGTAACACTGCCTACCACTCTTGATAACTAGATCCGAAGCAAATGATCTTTTTTTTATTAACAAATATTTACAATATTTAATATTATTAAATAATTATATTAAATATTGTAAATATTTCGTTTCTTTATAGAGCAATCGACAATTGGAATGCTTTAAGGCATCGCATGGAATGCCATGCGATGCCTCAATAAGCACCTTTGGACAATCAAAACACAATATTAATCATCCACGGCAATCAATCAATCAAATTGTCACGCCTTTTCCCACAGTGATAGGCAGAGACAATGAAGCGCCACTTGCCACGATCCTGACACAACTCCCTTGCTTCCTTTACAATTCTCTTTATACAAGCTCTACGGTTATAGGCACCAGGCAACCTAACTTTCTTTTAAATATAAATAAAATAAATAAAAAAGGCAGATATTTGCTCCGAGACTGGTTGTCTAAGAGCGGTAGGCAGTGGTACTCAGTATGCCGATCCAGATTAGTATCACCACTTACATTGACAGACCGTGAAGTGACGTAATCGTGTTTTGGAATTGGCGTTTAAGTTGCCGGTTCCAACTAGGCTGGCATAGCGAATGCGACTGCTACTTAAAGTTATTTAACTGTAGTAGCAGTTGCCTTTGTTTCATAAGTTTGTTTGAATGGCCTGCCGTAAAACAGTATTAACTAGTATAGAATCTTATAATTACCCTAAAGGTGTGTTTTATTTATTTATTTGGGTTTTATTAAACGAGGCAGGCCCAGGAGGGTGTTTGCTGACGAAATCGGAGACATCCTCAAGAAAGCTAGGTTGCCTAGTGCCCATAACCATAGAGCTTGTATGAAGAGAATTGCGGATGTGAAGGAAGCGAGGGAGTTGTGTCAGGATCGTGGCAATTTGCGGTCCATTGTCTCTGTCTATTCCTGTGCGAAAAACGCGTGACAATTAGATTTGATTATCGTTTTGGTCGGCATTCTTTAACTTTGAACTTCAATCGCTTCATTGAGATTCACGAATTCAAGGTTATTTTTTGCCGGAACATTGGGAGTTATTGTAGTATTTCTGAAAGCAAGTATCTTTCACGGTCCACATCTTTATATTAGCAGTACAAATCAGTGGGCGACATATTTTTTTAAGTTATTGTCTCTTCATACTCAATTTGGCCAAAACAGACTAACAGCCGGTTTTACCAAAAAATATAATTTACGAATTTGTAAAAAATATCGTATAAGTAAAAGAAAAATGGATTGCACCACTCTTTAACTTCACATTTTACATTTACGTTTAACGGATATTATATACAGAGCTAAAGGACTTCATTTTGGGTTTCTATGTTACTACTTTTGTTATTTCTAATGATAAAAAAATATATAAATGGTAGTTTCGATATAAAATTATTAACAACCCAATTCACGATTTCGTAATAGTAAACGTAATAGAATAAGTATAAAGTAAACCTAAATTCGTGAATTGAAACTTTTTTGGTACAACCGGCTGTAAATAGTTCAATGGCTTTATCTCCCAGCCAACCTTAGGGTTGTCCAAAAAGTAAAAAATACATTGTCTCTACCTATCCCTGTGGGAGAAAGGCGTGACTATTTGATTGATTGTTAATACTACATTATTTTAAAGTTGATCTAATTTTATTTATCTAATTTTACGGACTATTTTTATTTCTAGTAATGTTTTAATGATTTACTTCACATTGATTTTTGAATAATTAGGATTACATTGAAATTCAAATAATATGAAACCAATGTTAATAATGTCACGCCTCGTTCTCAAAGGGATAGGCAGACAATGAAGTTATCCTGACACAACTCCCTCGCTTCTTTCACATTTACCATTCTCTGCATACAAACTCTACGAAAATAATGTCCGAAAAGTCACAGATATCTGTATCTGTTTATAATGCGGTACTTGTTCCTACATTTAATGTATGGATGTGCATCTTGAGTGTGGCAAAAGAAGCATGAAAGTAAAATTAACGCTGTAGAAATGCTGTCATTAAGGAGTGTATGTGGAGTGACGATAGCGGATAGAATGAGGAATAGCACACTGCGTGATAGATGTGGTTTGAAAAAAGGTGTAGGGACAAAGAATTGCTTCGATGGTTTAGAAACACGGAAAGGATAAGTAAAAATAGATTGACGAAAGCTAATCTATAAATTTATTAAATCTGATGCGTAAAATCTGGTCCGATTTGGTCAGAATGGATGTTTTCCTAGTGCCCATAACAGTAGTGCTTGTATCATAATTTCCACAAAACATTAAATAAAATTAGTAAAGACAAAGTCGTATTCAATTTTTAGTTTCTCGAATCTCGACCCCTTGGCCGAATATTGCGCGACGAGTCCGTATATATTTTTTTATGTTCATTGTACAAATTATCCATAAAGGTTAATTTGCTGCTTCAAAGGTTATTCGTATAAATAAAGACTTCCATTTTCATTGTCCACTTCCGAGTGCACCTTGCGTTATTACTGTTTCTTATAAAGTCAATTGTATGGAGAATAATAAATATTACTTTGAGTCACTATTATGAGTCAAACTATTAAATAAAAATGACCATGTTTTTTTATTCGCTTATGTTTTTTTCTTTTAATGATTAATATGAATATGGCTGCGTAACACTGTGGATAAAATTATAAACAAAAACTCTGATGCCGTGCATACATTGCATCGCAGACCTGTCTGATAATGCGATTAAAATAAGAATAGGACGGGTTCGGCGCCATTTTGTGATGTCTAACTCTCCAACCAACTTCACTTTACCATACGGACCGTCAAGAAAAAGATACCTTTGAATCAGTCAACTGAAGTTAATCAACAGCCCGTCCTATTCTTATTCTAATAACATAGTACTCGTAGGTGAAACTGACGTCACGGGAAGCCCCTGCGCTTTTACAGAGATATGATGGTTACCTTTGCTTAAAGGTACAACAAATAATGTTTTAAAAAGTTGTTTAACCTTGTTACCACCTCATCTTTTTACTCCCGTGATACGAGTCGGGGGAATCAACCGCATTCTGCGACTGAATCGGCAGAGGATCTAACTAAACGGTTTGTGGTGACGTTTCTTTGTTGAACAATCGACATGTGGAATGCCTTACCAACTCATGTCTTTTCTCCATCCTATAGCCTTTGATTCTTTAAGCAAAGCGTCTAGCAGCACTTTTGATTGGCATTGTAAAGGTGACTGAGGCAACCATCACAAAACGGTCGTCAGCGCTCTTGGTCTTCTTCTTGCTTACGGTCAGTCACGTCTTAATAAAACAAAACGAGACTGCAAGCATTAGTATTATCTCAATTATAAAAATAAATATAAAATAATAAAGGCGACCGTGGTGTAGTGGCAGTGCAATGGTTACCCAAACCGAGTTCAAGAACACCCACTGATACCAATGTATCTTTGATATATGTACTTTGGTTGTCCTGTTTCTATGATACAAGCACTTTAGTAGTTTAGTATAGAAATGTAAATATATTAATAGGGTAAATTCCCCATAACGAAAGTAATTCTAATAACCTAATATGGCTGCCAAAACATTGTGGGCTCATGTCGTCTTTTCACTATCTCTAAAACATGATCGTGACATTTGTAATTACTTATATCGAGCCGGTTTACCCGTTAACTAGGCTTAAACCGTCTCAAAGAAAACCGTTAAATAATCTTACTTAATCGCTTTTAAAGGGGGTAAATCTATAGATGGAACTCACGATTACGGACTAAAATTTCTAAAAAAAGGGAATTAAACATATTTTTTGGGATGATTTTTACTTGTCGCACGTTACACTTGAAAGACTTAGCGAATGTTAGCTTGGCTTATTGCTATAATAGGTTAAGTTGCGTCCACATGCTTGTGAATTGCGTGTTCATGTTTGAGGCATGAACAATTGACGACAACTGAAAAACCCGAGTCAGTTCACGGCTGTCCCAGTCGCCGTCACTATGCCGGCCAAAGATGGCAAATAGTAAACATAATACAACGAATATGTGGATGGGTGTTTTTGTTTGTAATCACCCGTGTTCGGCGACAGTATCGGTTTGTCTCCAACAATCAAGGAATGTTCGAAATAGTTTGCGATGTCTCTAAATGCTTGGTAGAATATGAAGTACATAAGTACGATTTCTGTGAATTTTAATCATCCGCCATGTTTGCTAATGCGGAATATACTAGAACATTCGCCAAGCTTGTAGATGCATGTTTATGTTGGATGATTGTGGTCAATGCTTGGCACTTTATTGTGCTTGGCGTTTGCCGCAAACACCAAACATGTGAAGGCAGCTTTACATCCATGCATTAGGTGCAGTCAGTGGCGGATTTACTAGCAGGCTGAGTAGGCTAGACCCTAGTAGGGCGGCAGATTTTAGGGGCAGAAAAGTTGGGGCTATTTTCATATCTTCCTCATTTCATCTGCATTTTGAAACCGAATAGTCGAACTAAAAAGTTCGGTGCGTCTTTTCTTTGTAGAACAATCGACAAGTGGAATGCTTTGCCAGCCCATGTGTTCTCTTTTTCCTATAACCTTGGATCCTTCAGCGATAAGTGAAGAAGTAGTAGTGCAATGGTCAAGCAAACCAAGAACCCCCTGTTCAAAAACCGCCGGTACCAATAAATCTAAGATAAATATACTTTAAATTTGATTGTCTAGTTTCTATTATACAAGTAGCTTAGTAGAGAAATTCAAAGAATGTGTTATAATAAATTACAATTAGGAATTTCCATAGAAACTAAATATAATTTAGTAAGTAGGTAATATAAATTTTAGCTCAAAAAACCTGTCTATTAATCTCCGAAATTTTTGGCGTAGAAAAACAATTCTTTATCTAATGAGGTAGCTAACAGAGATAAATTTCATAGGAATTGGGCCATTGTTGACAATACTTATTAATCATACATTTAAACTGTTCAATAAAACACTAATCGTAATGGAATTTGTTGTTTTCATTATTAATTATTTCATTATCATTAACGACAGGCGTGGAACGTCTGGGTTCGATTCCCGGTCGGAGCAAATACTTGTTTCATAGCTATTATTTGTAATATTTAATAATTATATTAAATATTTGTTAATAAAAAAGAGGTAGATATTTGCTTCGGGTCTGGTTATCAAAGAGTGGTAGGCAGTGGTACTCAGTCTGCCGATCCGGGGTAGTACCACCACTTACAAGTATACAGACAGTGAAGTGATAGTGGATGTGAATGCTACGCACAGTTGTTGAATTGTAGTAGCAGTGACATTTATTCATGGGTGACACTTCGGCTTAACATCAAGCGGGGTGCTGTCATATGTCGAGTCACAATAAAAATAAAAAAACCCACAAGCATAGGCAGAGACAAGGGAGCGCCACTTGCCACGATCCTGAAACATCCCTCGCTTCTCTCATATCCACAAGTCTCTTCATACATGCTCTACGATTATGGGCACACTAGGCCACCCAGCTATCTTGAGGATGTCTCCGATTTGGTCGGTAAACACCCTTGACAATTTGAATTGAACCTTTTTGTTATTGTTTATATTATATAGATTTTTGGCGACAAGCATGGCGCATAGATTAGCACACCAGTTCGTTACGCGTGAAGTCCTGGGTTCGATTCCGACCGGAAAAAAATTGTTTCATAGCTTTTATTTCAATTAATCGATCAAATTGTCACGCCTTTTTTCAACAGAGATAGGCAGAGACAATGTACAAATTGTAATATTTAATAATTAGATTGTCCTTGGCCGCCTTAATAACTAAAGCATAATTCAAAGAATATGTAAAATTTATAATTAACTAATAAAATATAATTAAATTAATTATAATGAATATAATCGTGGACAATAAAAACTTAATTTCAAATTAGCTTATTTATTATCAGAATCAATTAAACAATTAAATTAAAGTTTATGTATAATTTGTAATATGAGGATTGTGGATTGTGGAAGCGAGGGAGTTATGTTAGTATCGTGGCAAGTAGCGATCTATTATCTCTGCCTATCCCTGTGGGAAAAGGCCGTGACAATATATTTTTGCAGTAAAGAATAAATCTAGAACCTACCTATACCTAATATACCTAACAAAATAGTGCTCTGTCAAGCACATAGGGGGCCCCGTTATCCTAATTTGCCCAGGGCTCCCAAAAGTTTAAAGACGCACTGCTGGGCACCACTGCCTACCACTCTTAAAAGTGGCTTACCTATGTTTGTTTACTTTAAAGCGGACTTACTTACGCAATAGTTGCTTAGTAAAGAATTCCAATTTGTGCTTTACGACAATTCACGTGATCATGTTAAATGTAACAACAGGTTTGGGTAAATCAACATGCAAGTTCAACGACATTGAATATTTATCTTTTATTAAATACCACGTACTTTTTCACATTTTTATACTAAGCTACTACTCGTAAACGTGTTTGTATCATAGAAACTAGACAATCAATGTATTAACTAGTGATGAAATGCCAATGATCATCATCATCATCATCAGCCAGAAGGCGTCCACTGCTGAACAAAGGCCTCCCCCTTAGAACGCCATTCCGAACGACAGGATGCCAGTTGCATCCACCGGTTACCCGTGACTTTCACTATGTCGTCGTCAGTCCGCCTAGTGGGAGGCCTCCACTCCATCGGTTGTCGGTTCTTCGAGCGATGTGGCCAGCCCATTGCCACTTCAGCTTGAGAATCCTACGGGCTATGTCAGTAACTTTGGTTCTTTGGTGATTATCCTCGTTTCGGATTCTATCGCGCAAAGAAACACCAAGCATAGCTCTCTCCATTGCCCGCTGAGCGACTCTGAGCTTTTCCAACAGGCCAAAATGCCAATACTTTCTAAATTTAATTTAAACCTAAAAGTTAAATTAAAGTTAAAGTTAAAAAATTTGATAGGACATATTGGTACTTTAATTTAAATTAAGATACATTGGTACCGAAAAATGGTTTCGAACCGGGGTTCTCATGGTTTATCAGACCACTACACCACGACCGTCTTTAACATTAGATCCTCAGCAAGTCTGCCGATCCGGGGTAGTAACACCACTTACAAGTATACAGACCGTGAAGTGATTTGGTCACGTTTCGGGATCAGCTTGTAAGTTGCTGGTTTTAACCAGGTCGGCATAGTGGATGTGATGGCTGCTCACAGTTATTAAATTGTAGTAGCAGTGACATTCATTCATAGACCACACTTCGGCTTAACATCAAGCGAGGTGCTATCATATGTCGAGTCACAATAAAAATAATAAAATAATAATTCAAGCCAAAAAGTTAAGTTAAAGTTCTTTCTTTCTTCTTGTTTATGGCTTTAGTATTTAACTTGCCAGTGTCAAAGTAAAAATATATGGTTCAATGGTAAAACATTGTCAAGTAAAGATGAAGATGAACCACGCGAGTGAGCATCAAATGATGATGATGAGAATGAGGTTGATGATGATCGTTTTAGTAAAGCGGCGGAAAGCCTTTACTAAAACTTCAGAAGAAGTCTTGGAGGGAACATGAAGAAACACGTTTCACAACTTTAAATTACTTGTTTATACTTGATCAACTTAAAAATTATTACTGGATAACAATTCCACCATTATTATACATTAATATTTATGAAAAACACAAGCTTTTCAAATAATTCAAAATTACGCGTCCTGTCATTTGCAGTTGCCCGCCAAAACTCTAAGTTAAAGTTCAAAAGTTAGATAGGACATATTAGTACTTTTTCATCTTTAATATCTAAGATACGATAAGTGTCGGAAAGTGGATTCGAACCGTGGTTCTCTTGGTTTATAAGACCGTTTTATAACCCCTACACCACATCCGTCTTTAAAATAAGTTTCGCAGCAAGTTAATTCAGTGGCTTGATTTAAACAGCCCGGGGCAACTGCTACTTATAATAAATAACTAGTAAATCAATTGCATGCACTATACAGGCAAGCCAAGTTGGAATTGACAACTTTCAAGCTGATCCCGAAACGCGACTAGGTCACTTTTTCGTCTTTACACATGTCGGTACAGTCAACTGAACTTAGATACTTCCCTTTCTACCTATGGTTTGTTTTCTACCTATGAGTTGTGAAAGAAAATAAATTACAAGAAATACTATGTTTAATGAAATATTGATGTTAAACTTAATTGGTATGGTCCAGACCGATTCTAGCCGAACGACTGTTTGTATCGAGGTTCGCCGGGACAGCGGTGTCGACGGTCTGGACACACACACAATGGAAGACAAATTTGACAACGCAAAATAAAGCAAAAGAAAACGATGTAATTATTAAAATAAAGGTTTCACGATAGTAACTAGAAAAAAAAACATTATTTTATTTCTAGTGAAGATTCAATACACAAACAACTATTTAAAAATGACTAATTTAATCCTGCCTAATGATATCTATTAATGAAGTTTTGCTTTTATTTGGAAACATTGTAATGGATAGGAATATCTAAGAATAAATATATTCACTTATTATTTTCCTGGAAACTCAACATAGCTATTTCCTTAATTCAGTATTTATTATATTGTTATTTAAATATCGTATTGAATTTGCATTCAAATATCCTAATTTTGTTGTTTGTCTGATAACAATATTCAGAGTCTTCATTTTGTATTCAACGCAATATGAATTATTGTTCACTTAGCGAATTGAAATAACTTACGAAAATATTTTGTATTATTGAATTGTACAAATTTTATGCGGCTTACTATCGCGTTTATTTTGGTTTTGATTTTACAATTTTTATTATTCCGATGGCTGCAAAGCTCTCGAAACGCCGGAATAATAAAAAAAATGTAAAATCAAAACCAAAATAAACGCGATAGTAAGCCGCATAAAATTTGTTTAATTCATTAATTAATGTTCGTGCAAAATCTAAGAAAATACTATATTTTGTATTATTTTCCAAACAAATCGTTGACATCCTCAAGAATCTATAGAAATACCTAGTGCTCATAAACATAGAGCTTGTACTCGTATGAGGGGAAGCTAGGCAGTGGTATCAGGTTCATGGCATGTGGCGCTCCATTGTATCTGCCTATACCTGTAGTAAAAAGGCGTGACAGTTTTTACACTGTCACGCCACGTGACGTGACAGATTAGATTTGTTTTTCCCACCTTGGATCCCTTAAACGATGCGTCCTGTTTCTATGATACAAGCACTTTAGTAGCTATTATAGAAATGTATAGAAATAAACTATGGAAACTATAGAAATTATTGTCAGCCCATATGTTTTCTTCTCCTTTGGGTCATGAAAGCGAGACCTAAAAAGACGGGCCTCTGATCGTCATCGTAACTGCGGCGGTAATTTCAATCATCGGTACTCTTGCAAGTCGAGGTCAGATGTTAAAAACTTTAAAATATATAATATTCGAGATTATTCTTTAAAAACAGATGTATCCCATAAAGTGTTCATGAAATTAATTGTGAATGTGAAGGAAGAAAGAGAGTTGTGTAAGGATCGTGGATATTGGCGCTGTATTGCCCAGCATAGTGACGGCGACTGAGGCAGCCGTTAACTTACTCACTTTTTTCATTCGCTGGCACTCTTGGACCTTCTTTGCTTACCATCAGACAGGTTGAAGTCAGATGTCGAGTCACAATAATAATAAAAAAACTTTTTTTTATAATTAAGTTAACGTGCATCGTTGCTTTTGTAGAGAATACCTTCACATGAATATTGTTTACTATTATTATTATGTTTTCCCTGACGGATTCATTGTCAAGGCCCAAGTAGCCTAACCTTTACCGCAAACTGTCTTATGATGATCATTTTACGTGATCTTCATGTCATATCAAAGTCAACGTAGGTACATGTTTACATGATTATAATTTACGATGGTTTTTTGTTAGTTTAATTCTATACTAGAATAGTATCGTATATTATGCGTTTAAAATAAGAATAGGACCGAATCGGCGCCATTTCGTGACTTTTAACTCTGCAACCAACTTCAGTATGGTGTCTTTTTGTTTGCAGACCGTCAAGAAAAAGACACCTTTAAATCAGTCAAGTGAAGTTAGTGAACAGCCCGTCCTATTCCTATTCTAACAGCATGATACCCTTATTCATTCGGTTTTAAAAATATTTATGTTTGAAAGTCAATTAATAAATTAAAAAGGCGACCGTGGTGTAGTGGCAATGGTTACGCAAACCGAGAGCGCGGGTTTTTATGATTCAAGCACTTTAGTAGATTAGTATAGAAATAAAATAAAAAATCACGCCTCCTTCCTACTTCCTACTGACACAACTCCCTCGTTTCCCTCACATCCAAAATTCTTTTCATACAAGCTCTACGGTTATGAGCACTAGGCAACCTAGCTTTCTTGAGGAAGCTACCTGGGTCTGCCTCGTTTAACGCATCCATTGAGTTGTGTCAGGATCGTGGCAAGTGGCGCTCCATTGTTTCTGCCTATTCCTGTGGGGAAAGGCGTGACAATTTGATTGATTGATATTTGATTTAATGGCGTTTTTTTTAATCAAATACTTACTACAAATCACACATTTTATTTACACACATTAAATAGAATTTAACAATCGAAATAAAAGCTATATTTAGTTTTATTAGTAACATAATTTCTAATTTCATTAGTTGGATAATAATAAAGGGATTTTATTAGTGGATTATAAATTACGTAATATTCCATTAACGTCTTTGAATGTCCCTGGTCATCTCTACATTTGTATGGTATCTATACACTTTACGTAGATCTAGAAACTTCTAGACTTATACATATTTTTTATACAATAGTAATGGGAGTTGTGTCAGGATCGTGGCAAGTGGCGCTCCGTTGTCTCTGCCTATCCCTGCAGGGAAAAGGCGTGACAATTTGATTGATAAATACCTTGCTTTAGCGATAGATAATATAATTGGTTTCGCAAACTAAGAGCTCCCCCTTCAAAACCATTTGCCGGTACCATGTATCTTTGTTATATGTACCTACTCTGGTCGCCTAGTTTCTATGATACAAGCACTCTTAGTAATTTAAAATGGGAATGTAAAAAATAATAAAAATATTTTTATTATTTAATTTTACTGCCGTAACAGTCGTATTCACTATGCCGGCCTAGTTGGAACCAGCTACTTTCAAGTTTATCCCGAAATGCGACTAAGTCACTTCACGGTCTGTACACTTGAAAGTGGTGGTACTACCCCGGATCGGCAGGCTAGGCAGTGCCTACCACTTTTAAACAACCGTACCCGGAGCTAATACCGCTAATATCTTTTTGTCTTCCCCCATCCCCATCCCACCTTGGATCCTTCAAGCGATGCGTAAAGAAGCACCTTTTGCTGCCATAGTGACGGCGACAGGCAGCCGTGCACTAACTCGTTTTTTTCAGTCGTCGGCACTCTTGGACCTCTATCATGCTTACCACCAGGAAGGTCGAGGTCAGATGTTAAGTCATGATAAAAAATAAAAATTAAAGTTCTTAACTATTCTTTTAATATGTCTATGAGTTGCTGGCACTGGCAATGAAATTACGACCGAATGATTTCTTGTCACCTCTGTCTAGCTCAACATAAGTAGAGCTACATTTGTATACATAATACATTAACTAGGTATTTAAATTACATAAATATTTATTACTATTAAAAAGGTTGTTTTTACCACATAAATTTTATACTTTTACCTATTTTTATAACTATTATTTTTAGTGTGTTATGCTTTATTTTTTATGTTAAAGAAATGTTTTACTGCAAGTAGCAGATAGGTCGCACTTCAGCTTAACATCAGGCTTAACATATGTTAAGCCACAACAATAAAAAAAACATATAGATCAAACAAATTTTATACGCCAACCACCTTCTCTATTGAAATTAGGATGTTTTGTATCGCGGATATAAAACACCAACGTAGTGGAAAGTCTGCAGTTTGTAAGCATCAACAGGACCGCGCCAACCACTACATCCGTTTCGACAAACCGAAGATCCTCGCAAAGGAAAGTCGTCTGATACTCAGGATGGTGCGCGGGGCTATTGAGATTAATAAACATCCTAATTTCAATAGAGAAGGTGGTTGGCGATTATCTAAAACCTGGGACCCCATAATGCACAAACTCAAGTCCCTAGTCCAGCAAACTGCCGAACCAGATGATACCAAATTTTGCAAATATTTGAAATTAACCTGTCCTCCGATCCGGGGTAGTACCACCACTTACAAGTATACAGACCGTGAAGTGATTTGGACGCGTTTCGGGATGAGCTTGTTAGTTGCCGGTTTCACTAGACCGGCATAGTGGATGTGATTGCAACTTACAGTTATTGAATTGTAGTAGCATCCATTCATTGACCACACTCCAGCTTAACATCAAGCGGGGTGCTGTCATATGTCGAGTCACAATAAATAAAAAATAAAAAAATAGATGCACGGACTTGCTACCAACGCATTCGTCCAGCACTCTTTTAATCTGGAGATCCTTGTATTGCACAGTTCAAAAGTCAGCGCTCTTTATGTGTGCCAGGACATACCATTATAAATTTTAATTACAAGTATTGTATTACGAATTCATATTGACAGTAAAAAATTGGTTGCCTGTAAAGTCGATATACGGGCGAAAGTTTTACGTGACAACGACTTTGAGTGGTAAAATAATTTTAATGTGAATATTCATTCGTATAGTAGGAAGAAGGATGAAATAATAGTAACAAATTAAAACATTTATTTATACAAAGAATTATATTTAAAACATTAATTTATACAAAGAATCTCGCACTGAATTTCATATTAACAAAATTTTATTTTTACCTTTACACATACATACGTATTTATATACAAATATACATATGTCTCTCTCGCTCTTAGGCGGGCTAACCATGCCCGAGTGGAAGGGACGCGTGCCTCTCACTCGCTCTCATTGTGAGCGCATAACGTGAGCGGAGCGTAACGCAGTTTCTTGAAGTGTCACCCGGCAAACCAATTTATAAGACGTTGTCACGTCAAAAATAGTCGTATTGTAAACGCATCTTATAATTGTTACAATAATTGACGCACGCAAAATGCATCGATGGTAAAATGCGTGTTGGCTGCTTTGTGAGAAATTATTATATTCAACGTTTGGCCTAGATATTATTGATTAATTTGTTAGATAAGTTTGAGTGAAAATATGATACTTATGGTTCAGTAACTTTTAGCTAAATTTGAATTGAGTTCGCGATCATAATAACTCCAAAGCATTCTATAATGACGTGACAAATAAAAACTATTATATATATTAAAAATTACTACCCCTCTTAATTTGTTATAAACCGCTAACAATTTGTATTTTCGACTTTACTTGACATACCTAAAAAAATGAGGCGATCGTGGTGTAGTGGAAGTGCAATGGTTACACAAACCGATAGCACGAGTTCAAGACAACCCACCGGTTCCAATGTATCTTTGATATATGTACTTTGGTTGTCCTGTTTCTATGATACAAGCACTTTAGTAGCTTAGTATAGAAATACTAAGAAAAAAAAGAAACAATAAATAAATTAAATTGTTTATTTTATTCTAACCATATTTATTTTATTCTAACCTAACTTTGACTGATGATAAGCATTATAAAGTCCAAGAGGCGCTCTGACAAAAAAAAACTAATTCCGCTGGTAAAGTAACCCACAAAGTAGGAACATTCTAAAAGTAAAGGACGCATAAAGCTGCCATGCGTCTGCGAAATCGCAAGGGCTTTAGAGTCCTTGTGACCTTTTCGTGTTCTATAACTTGGACAGCTCTGCGCTGCAATGAATCTAGGGCATCGAGAAGATACAGGGCCGTCCCATATTGGGTTTGAGTGGTTAATGCGATCAAGAACCCAGCCCAGCACCGCTACGACAGACTCCTGGTTATCTGCTGTTCTCCGACTGCGGGGCTAGTAGGGTCCGTGCACCGTGCAGCGACAGCACAATAATGGATGCCGGATCCAAAGTTCAGCATGTCATTGATATTGAGAATAATATGGATGATTCACGATTTTAGTTAAAACCTGAGTACTAATTTTCTCGCAACGGATCCCTGATTTGTGTTACTGTTCTGCAGCACAATGTGAATGAGAATTCTTTTTATTTGTGTTAATAGACTTATAAAGAATAAGTAATGTACCTGTGTACCAATTAATTAAACTTAGACATTAATTTATTTATTTATTCCGAAATTCTTTTCATACATACTCTATGGATATAGGCAGTGAGGACTGTTTTAGGGACAATATAAAAAGAATTGTGGATGTAAAGAAACATCCTCAAGAAAGCTGGGTTGCCTAGTGCCCATAACCATAGAGCTTGTATGAAGAGAACTGTGAATGTGAAGGAAGCGAGGGAGTTGCGTCAGGATCGTGGCAAGTGGAGCTCTAACGTCTCTGCCTATTGATTTTTTTATTGATGTAAAGAAAGCGAGAGAATTGTGGCAGAATTGTGAAAAGTGTCGCTTCGTTAAGTCTGGGATAGGCATGTAAGAATCAAGGCGTAAGAATTTATTGATGACTAGCTGTGCCCGCGACTGCGTCCGCGTGGAATAGTTATTTTGGGAATCATATTATTTTTTTGTTTACCTACCTGCTCAGTTTTATTTTAAATTACCTATAGCTGTTACCCGCGACTTATTTTAGACGATTAAATTACGTAACTAATAGAATATATTTTAAAGTAGTTTTAAAAAGAATATATTTTAAAGTACTTCTGCGTAAATTATATTTTCAGTTTTATTTTCTTGTTCGCAAAACTCGCAGCCGCTTTGCAGCAGCAGTCTGCCGAGAACGCTGAGTCCTTTTTTAGGCATTACAGTGACGAAGAAAGAACGAAGGAAATGAAAACTTAACCAAACTAACTGTATGCTTAAACTAAAACCTAACTCAATAAGAATTGTAAAACCTAACCTTGAAAGAATGTAGATGACACCTACAGGTATTATTTACAATAAAACAAAAAAAGTGTTATTGTGAAAATATTAGAAACAAAATACTATACTTAAAACAAACACTACCTACTATAGAGAAAACTACTACAAAATGAAATTGTATAAAAAAGGATTTTGCACGATGATATTATATCGTAAAAACAAATTAACGCTGCATTCAACCGATCAGTAGGGAGCCGACCGCATAGTATGCTTGTCTGTCTATAAATGACGCGCCCCTCCACTTTATTAGTTTATTTAAATGTGTGAATGCAAATATTACTAACAGCTATACTATTAAACTTCATCACGTTCGTTCCTCCTTTGTGTCTAACCAGCAACTGAATAACCAATGACGGCATTTTCGGTGTGTTTTATCCATATTTTATATTTGCTCGTATGCGTAAATGCAGTGGAGGGGCGCGTCATTTCGGCTTAGACAGACTATACCTCGTAGAGCTACACCCCCCTCCGCCTCGCCCGCAAGCACCGCCTCTCCTCGCCCGCCGGTTAGCGCTCATCATGCGACGCGTGTGAATTTTGTTTTAGAGTTATTTTAAAATTGTATTATCTTATAAGATGTTTATTGAAATTAGGTGATGTCAATCATGACAATGATGACAATTTTGTTCACAGTTAAATACTCTTAATTAATAACACATTTATTTCGATAAAGAATAATATTATTATGTTAATACAACTCTGACAAATAATTTGTAATAATGCATTAATTTAGACCAAATTTGACTATCATAAAAACGGTTATTGTGAGTTAATCTTAAAAAATAGACATATACGGTCGCGGACATTTTTTTAGATAATTTAAAGAGGAATAATTCTTTCATACATATTTTTTGGATATCTCGAAAGGTTTTCGCAGCGCACGCAACGGAAACCCTCAAAGACGAATAATATTCCCCGTTTATTCCACATTTTCGACTGTTTCTTCGCTTCTATAAGTCGCAACGTAATGTTTTATAGCCTAAAGCCTTCCTCGATAATTGATCTATCCAACACAAAAAGAATATTTCAATTCGAACCAGGAGTTCCTGAGATTAGCGCGTTTAAACAAACAAACTCTTCCGCTTTATTATATTAGTATAGATGATTTTTTAATTAATAATGTTTGATAGGCAGATAAGTTATAATCATCTGCCAATCCGGGGTAGTATCACCACTTTCAAGTGTACAGACCGTCAGTGGAATTTCGGAATCTGCTTTAACTTAGCTGGTTCTAACTAGTTTGTCATAGTAGATGCGACTGCTACTTTCAGTTATTAGCCCTATTTGTGGAATGCAGTCCACCTTTACATCAGGCGGGGTGCTGTCGTTTATCGAGCCACTATAAATAAATCTTATATCAAAGATAGGAAGCGTCTATCTTTTTGTCATTGGGTCATACCTACAAAAAATGTCATATTCTTCTATAGTGACGGCGACTAAGGCAAGAGTGAACTGACTCGGTATGTGAGTGACAATAAAAAAAATGTCTAAGTGCTTCTACACAAAAATGAAATGATTCACCCAAACAACTATCGTGATCAAATTTATAGACAAAATTAGTTTGTAAATAAACAAAAAAATATCCATTCAATGTCGAGACATTGTAAATGCAACAAGTGATGTTTTCCTCAAATTGAAAATTGGCACGTTTTTGTTAATGATTCTAACAAATAATTTTACCATCTCGTGATCACAATGGAATTGTTTTTTTCGTACGACATGCAATTGTTTTGCGATGAATGGAAATGTGACCCGATATTATAATATGAATGCATATTTTATTGTGCCTCAACTTATGACAGCAGCACTTATGTTAAACTGGACGCGAATGCTACTACAGTTAAATTACTGCAAGTAGGCAGTCACATCCACTATGTCTAGTTGAACCGGCAACTTACAAGCTGATCTCAGATCAGCAGACAGGGCAACACCGCCTACCACCAAAGTATATCTATGAAAGATGGTTTAAGTAAGACTAATATTTTCTTAAATTTTGCGCGACTTTGATTATTGAATTAAACAAATTTTATGCGGCTGACTCTCCGTGACCACGATGGCTGCAAAGCTCTGAAAACGTCGGAATAATAAAAAAACGTAAAATCTATCCCCAAAAATAAACGCGATATTAGGCCGCATAAAATTTGTTCATTTCAATAAGTATGACTATTTTGCAGCTCTGTGCACATGGCCAAGTTCACAAGGAGAAAGGCAAAGTGTATTCATAAACTATCTTATTATTTTTGATCTACAATCACTTGTAAAACTTGTGCTCATGAGTACATACGATCGAAGCATTATCTATAGAGTGGCAATTAAATTACGCTATAATCCCATCAATTATAGTATTTTCACGACAAGCCGGCATAGTCACTCTTGGACCCCCCTTGCTTATCATCAGGCGGGTCAAGGTCAGATGTCGTGTCACAATAAAAAAAAGCGTGGTCTTTAATGGTTAGCACACCGGTCCCAGAAGAAAGTATGTTCAATTCCCGGTCCGAGTAAATAATCTTACCCTTGCTATACCTACGCATCACTCCAATTATATTTCCAACTCCTACTCTATAACCGCCGCTGACTTGTAGAACAACCTGCCTCTCCATATTAGAGAAGCACCAAATAGGCACATCTTCAAAAAGTTGGTGTATTCATACTTCCTTCAGCAAACTAATAAAGAATTTTAAATGTATTACACATATAAATTTAAGTGTATTAAATTTTATTTCCCAATGATAATACTGTTTATATTATATTGTATTATATTATGTATGTGTTATACATGTTATTTGTGTATCTATATATATCTATGAATATATTTATGTATATATGAATTATTTATATATTTCTCATAATGTAATTGGTTACATAGGGCTCCTAGTCTGGTTGTCTTGTTAGCGGTGGTTGTCTTGTCAAATCTGGTTCAGCGGTTTGGGCTTGAAAACATAACAAACAAAGAGTTACTTTCACATTTATAATATTAGTATGGATATATTTTGTTATATTTTATTTTTATTTTTTTATTATACATTTCTATACTAAGCTACTAAAGTGCTTATGGCATAAAAATAGGACAACCAAAGTACATATATTAAAGATACATTAGTACCGGTGAGTGGTTTCGAACCCGTGCCACTCGGCTTACGTAGCCATTGCACTGCCACTACACCACGGTCGCCTTGTATAATAATATTTTAATTTTAAAGTATAGTCTATAGTTTGTCGTGGTAAACCATCAAACGGTATATGACAGATGCTCCATATATTGGTTCCGTGGGTCCATTCAATTACTATGTAGCTAACACAACAACATGTTTGTTTGTTTTCTTTTACCATGTCTACATTATACTTTCATTTTAAGGCGACCGTGGTGTAGTGGCAGTGCAATGGTTACAAAAACCGAGAGCACGAGTTCGAGACCACCCACCGGTACCAATGTATCTTTGGAATATGTACTTTGGTTGTCCTGTTTCTATGATACAAGCACTTTAGTAGCTTAGTATAGAAATGTATAATATTAAAAAATATATTATTGAAACGCGTTACCTTTTTTTATATAGCGCTGTGGCCATCCCATTGCCACTTTAGCTCGAAAATCCTACGAGCTATATCGGTAACTCAAGTTCTTCGGCAAATAGGCTCTTTCCGGATTCTGTCGCGCAAAGATACTCCAAGTATAGCTAGGAGTATCTTTGCCCGCCGAGCGACTCTGAGCTTTTCCAACAGGCCAACATTTCCAACCACTTCTCAGTACCATATGTCATCACTGGCAACACACACTGGTTGAAGACCCTTGTCTTTAGGCACTACGAAACGCGACCAAGTTACTTCACAGTTTGTATACTTATAAGTGGTGGTACTACCCCGGATCGGCAGATTCGGTACTACTGCCTACCACTCTTTAATAACCAGACCCGAAGCTAATATACACCTCTTTTTTTTTTCTTAACAAATATTTGCTATAATTGAATATTACAAATAAGAGCTATGAAACAAATATTTGCACCGACCGGGAATCGAACCCGGAACTTTACGCGTAACAAACGACTAATCGCTAACCGTTCGTCCACGCCTATCGTTAATTATATATTTATCATTATTATTAATAATAACAACAATATTAATAAGTATCCAAATAACGCTTTAATTTTTTTATTTTTTTTTATTTTTATTGTGACACGACATCTGACCTCGACCCGCCTGATGATAAGCAAGAGGAGGTCCAAGAGTGACGACGACTGAAAAACCCGAGTTAGTTTCCGGCTACCTCAGCCGCCGTCATTATGCCGGCCTAAGGTGCTTCTTCACGCATCGCTTGAAGGATCCAAGGTCATAGGATGGAGAGAATACATGGGCTGGCAAAGCATTCCACTTGTCAATTGTTCTACAAAGAAATAACGCACCGAACTTTTTAGTTCGACTGCCGATTCGATCGATAGAATGTGGATGCTTTCCCCTACCTGTGCGGGTATTACGGGTGTGAAAGGACGAGGTAGGAACAAGGTTAAAGAGCTCTTCGGAACATTCTCCGTGGTATAGAGGACGCACAGAGCCGCCATGTATCTGCGTAGTTGCAGGGGCTCCAGTATTCGCCTGACCTCTACATAACCTATAACTTGACTCCTTATAAAATTTGCATACGGCGTCTTATATGAAAATTGATTCTTATGTAGTCAAAAAATAAATTTGAACAAATCTATATATGTACAGCTAGCTATAAATGTAACTGTGAAATTTTACTTTCTATATATGCAGCTGTAAATGAACGAACTTGTTTGCATGTATTTTTTTCTATATTGGTTTTAATAAAAGAGGTTGTTATGTTATAACTGCATCTTTACTTGTGGTCAGGATGGTAATAGTTTTTCAATAGGTTTAGAAGGTTATGTGAATTTATAGCAGTATAATCAATTAATCAATCAAATTGTCACGCCTTTTTCTCACAGGGATAGGCAGAGACAATGGAGCGCCACTTATCCTTACACAGCACTCTTGCTTCCTTCACATCCACAATTCTCTTCATACAGGCTCTGTGGTTATGGGCACTACATACTCGTAGGCAACCTAGCTTTCTTGAGGATGTCTCCGATTTGGTTAGAAAATACTCTCCTGGGCCTGCCTTGTTTAACGCATCCTTCCACCATTGCAGTATAGTGCAGTATAGTGTTAAATAAATAATAATAATAATAAAAAGGGTTAGTAAAAAAAGGGTTATTTTTAATCAATTGTTATAACTTTTGCGACAAAACTGTATTTGTGAAAATATCTATGCCGGCCTAATTGGAACCGGCATCTTACAAGCTGATTCCGAAACGCGACTAAGTCACTTCACGGTCTGTATACTTGTAATAACAACTTCTTACAACTTTGTATCTAATAATGTTTCCCCCGATTTGATCTAAGTACAGTCTGCTAAGTCGTCCTCGTTTTATTCTTCCACTTAGGTTAGGTAATCATTTTAAAATTAATACAAGTACAATATTAACAATTTAATTAAGAAAAAAGCTACAAAAGTCACGGACAAATTCTATAAAATGAAGCAACATTCATAGATACCAACATAATTGGGATTATACTGTTTTCCATTGAAATATACAACAATAAAAAAATTTCAACAGTGAAAAAGCTATTTGACTTAAGCCCCACTATTTTTTGTTGTGACCATCTGACCTTGACCTGCCTGATGGTAAGTACGATGGATCCCTAACAGCCGGTTGTACCAAAAATTATAATTAACGAATTTGTAAAAAGTATACGATATAAGTAAAAGAAAAAGTAACTTGACATTTACATTTACCTTTAACGGATATTTTATACAGAGCTAAAGAACATCATTTAATTTGGGTTTCTATGTACTACTTTTGTTATTTCTAATGATAAAAACATATATAAATGGTAGTTTCGATATAAAATTATTGCCAACCCAATTCACGATTTCGTAATAGTAAACGTGATAGAATAAGTATGGAGTAAAACTAAATTCGTAAATTTATACTTTTTTAGTACAACCGGCTGTAAGAGTGCTGACGACAGTGCGTTACATCGGCACTCTATGGACTTCATCTTTTCGAAGAATGAAAAAAATCGAAGACATCCTCAAGAAAGCTAGGTTGCCTAGTGCCCATAACGTTAGAGCTTGTATGAAGAGAATTGTGGGTGTGAAGGATGCGAGGGTGTCAGGATCGTGGCAAGTGGCGTTCCATTGTCTCTGCCTATCCCCATTGGAAAACGGCGTGACAATTTGATTAATTCATTTTTTCAGTCATCGGCACTCTTGTATATGTAATTAATGTAAATGTACTCGTATTATAATTTTATTCACGTCCATCGCCATTTGATAAATATTTCAAAAAGTTAATTTTATGCGGCTTATTTTCGCGTTTATTTTAGTTTTTGATTTTACATATTATTCCGATGTTTGCAGCCATCGCCGTGGTCACAGAGAGACTGAGGTGTGGGTCGTCCTATTGGTTGATGCTGTTATTGTTTCCAAAACTACCCTGTTTCATGTTTATTGTTCCCGGTTTAATTCAATTTTTTGCAAAAATAACTGACGGTGTCATCTGGTTTGGCAGTTTGCTGGACTTGGGACTTGAGTTTGTGTATTATGGGGTCCCAGGTGTTAGATAATCGCCAACCACCTTCTCTATTGAAATTAGGATGTTTTTTAATCTCAATAGCCTCGCATACCATCCTGGGTATCAGTCGACTTTTTTTGCGAGGATCTTCGGTTTGTCGTTAGTGGTTGGCGCCGTCATGTTGATGCTCACAAACTGTGACATATGGTGATCGTTAATTTAAATAACCCTATATTGTGGAGTTATCAAGTTGAAAAATAAAACGAACTTTACATGTTTTTGCTTATATCAAAAGTATTTTTCACCGTCGATTTGATTAATCGTCTTTGAGTGATATAACCTTGCCTGCAGTGTATACCCCTCGATGCATGTTTGCAATTTAGATAACTTATATCCTTAAATCAACACAATAAGATAATTGGCCATTTATTGAAGATATCTTTATGAATAGGAAGTTTTATAAAGCAGTCATTGCAAAATTTATTTATTCTCTGTTTTATGTTTTTAATTTTACATTTTGTTCATATGAGGGAAGCGAGGGAGTTGTGTCAGGACCGTGGCAAGTGGGGCTCCATTGTCTCTGCCTATCCCTGTGGAAATAGGCGTGTCAATTTGTTTGATTTTACATTTCTATACTAAACTACTAAATGACTTGACATGCGGCAGCACCCCGCCTGATGTTTAGCTGGAGTGCGGTCCATGAATGAAGGTTAGTGCCACTACAGTTAACTAACTGTAAGTAGCAGTCAAATCCACTATGACGGCTTAGTTGTAACCGGCAACTTAGAAGCTGATCCCGAAACGGGATTAAGTCACTTCACGTGTATACTTACTACCCCGGATCGGCTGACTGGGCACCACTGGTTTGAACCGAGAACTCTTAGTTTACGTGACCATTTACTACCACTACACCATGGTATTAAGATCTTAATAAATATATACATAAAGGAATAGCACAGTGCGTGATAGATGTGGTTTGAAAGAGGATGTAGTGACAAGGATTGACAAAGGAGCACGGTTTGGGCACATGGAAAGGATGAGTGAAGGTAGATTGACGAAAAGAATTTATAAATCTCATGTGAATGGATGCGTTAAACGAGGCAGGCCCAGGAGGGTGTTTGCCGACTAAAATCGGAGACGTCCTCAAGAACGCTAGGTTGCCTAGTGCCCTTAACCATAAAGCTTGTATGAAGAGAATTGTGAATGTGAAGGAAGTGAGGGAATTGTGTTAGGATCGTGGTAAGTGGCGCTCTATTATTTCTGTCTATCCCTGTGGGGAAAAGGCGTGACAATTTGATTGATTGATATAGAAAAACAAGAATTATTTAGCTTCAACTTAATGCACTTATCTTAACGGTACGGAACCCATGGAATTCAACTTGTTTTTTAAAACCGGCTATTTCTATTTATAGAAGAACTCAACGTCATGGTCTTAGTTAAAAATAACTATTTAGCACTTTGTTACAATGCATTTATTTATAAGGTTTTTATCAATTGCATGATAAACGACCTCAATTTTTATTGTGGCCGGACCGATTTCAATGAAAAGGACATCATTCATTTTGGGCTTTTTTGTACTACTTTTGTAATGTCCAATGATAAAAAATATATAAATGGTAGTTTTGATACTTGTATTGATAAAACTAATAACAGTTTTGCTTTTAATTGCTGTGGAATCGAGTTATTTGGAAAATGGATCGTCTGTCAATCACGGAGACAGACATCTCACAGAGCTTTGAACTGTCATTAATTATAGTTTGATAATTTTGCACACATAAACTATGCATAATAAAGGATATATTATTGTTATCTTCGCACATCAAACTATTTTAAAATGTATATGCAACTGTTAATACAATTAAGCCCATACAAAATAAATGATGTCCTTTGTGTGTGTTTTAAGTGGGTAATTAATCACTGGATAGTTTAGTTTCACAATAGATTTAGAATTGAATTATTGTTTCTTAACCCGGCCATAACTACTATTTTATGGCCTAAAATAGTAGGCCATTTAGGCCTACTATTTTCGGGGTAGAATGTATGTACTACTATTTTCAATAGTAGTACATACAGTAGTACATTCTATTGTACAGACCTTGAAGTGACTTAGTTGCGACTCAGGACCAGCTTGAACTTCGTCTTTATTTATGGACCACACTCCAGCTTAACATTAGTCGAAGTGCTGTCGAGTTACATTAAAGAGTTTATATAGTTTAAAGTCTTTCTTTTTTTAAATCTTAATATTCGTAAAGCCATGTTTTAAACCTTGTTGCACTACCTACCATCATCTTACCCATCATTCACCATACATAAAGGTTTGACTGGTAGAGAATGCCTAATAAAAAATAAAAAAGTTTTAAATAAATAAATGAAATAAACAAATTTTATGCGGTTTACTATCACGTTTATTTTGGTTTTGATTATACATTTTTTTATTATTCCGACGTTTCGAGAGCTTTGTAGCCATCGTGGTCACGGGGAGACATTAATCAATGTTCGCGCAAAATCTAAGAAAATACTAAACAAATAAAATTGTAAAGTCAGTAAAGCTAAGATCTAAGTAACGTGAATGGTATAATTTTATATGACCGTAGCGTGGGTTCGATACCCTACTAATCCCCCTGTATATAAGAGATTGACACTCTGTATTCAATAATAATATAATCACATTGTATTATAAGGAACATTTCCCTACATAGTATATGGTGCAGTTTTAGATAAACTTCGATTCTAATATAACCACTTTTGAAGTGAAGACTTCTTTAGGCGCGTTCTATATAGAGAAGTTAACCCGTAAAACTATCAAATTTAACTATAATGGTCAATCATGGTTAGTCAATTGTTTGTAATTTAATTATGAGTCAAATCAATTCACGTCACGTCACGTTTTTTACATTAGCATATTTTATTTTTAATTGCTAAATTTCTATAACTTCTAACTCTAACAGATTGTTTTTACTTTTGCCGGGAATCTCGTGACCCACAGTTTTTTTTAAATTGTGACTTGACATATGACAGCCGATAGAAGGTGACTGCTACTACATACAGTAAGTAGCAGTAACATCCACTGTCTTATGTCTATTACTTCACAGTCTGTATAATTGTCACAACTCTTAGATAACCAGACCCGGCGCAAATATTCACCTCTTCTTTTTTATTAACAAATATTTGTAATATTTAATCTATTTATTAAATATTACAGGCTATGAAACAAATATTTGTTTTGACCGGGAATCTAACCAGGGATTTCACGCGTAACAAACTGGTATGCTAACCAGGGCCGTCTTAAGCATATTCAGCGCCGGGGTGCGAAAGTCAAGACTCCGCTCGCGTGGTCTCAGTGTAGTAGGTACCTATCGAAATTTATGGCGGTCGGCATGCGCCCCCTAGGATTCTGCGCCCGGGTGCACTGCACCCCTTGAACCCCCGGGTAAAGACGGCCCTGATGCTAACCAATGCGCTACGTCAAACTACCTTTAGTACAGTAGCTTATAAGTTATAACCTACTAGCTGTTCCTCACGGTTATACCTGATTCATATCCGTTTAGCCCTTGTAGCGTAATTAAGTAACAAACATCCATCCATCCATCCAAATCTCACATTTATAATATTAGTAAGTATAGTCTGTCTAAGCCGAAATGACGCGCCCCTCCACTTACCACCCATTTACGCACACGAGCAAATATAAAATATGGATAAAACACACCGAAAATGCAATTGTAATTTGTTATTCATTTGCTGGTTAAACACAAAAGGAGGAGCACGCTGATGAAGTATAATATTATAGTTAGTAATATTTGTATGCACACATTTAAATAAACTAATAAAGTGAAGGGGCGCATCATTTATAGTTAGACAAGCTATACTTATACATTTTTATCGAAAAATCCTCAAGTAAGCTGGGTTGCCTAGTGCCGATAACCGTAGAACTTGCATGAAAAGGATTGTGGATCTGAGGGAAGCGCTGAAGTTATGTCAGGATCGTGGTAAGTGGCGCTCCATTGATGCGAAAATGGCGTGACAATTTGATTTAATTTGATATATTTTTCGTGCGAAATTAATTTGTTATTTTAAATATGTTAGTATTGTGTATATTCCAAGTAGGATCCGGTATAGGGCCGGCAGTGGGCCGATGATTGGAGTGTCCCCATGATGGATGGAGTTGTTGCAGATCATTCACCTCTTGCACAACCCGTTTTATGCTTTGATGTACATGGAGCGTCAGTTTGCTTATTGTCTTATTGCTTTTATTAAGGAATAAAATTGTATATAGAGGATATTATTAAAGGCTTGTGAGACTTAGAAAATTAATATTTTGGACGGCATAGTGACGGCGACTGAGGCAACCCTAAAACGAAACGTTGTTTAGTCGTCAGCGCTCTTGGACCTCCTCTTGCTTACCCCCATCAGGTAAATCGAGGTCAAATGTCGCGTCTCAAAAAAAAACATTATTAGCCTTTTTTATTTATAAGTACTTTTATCTTTATCGTCAATTTCCGTAGAAAGAGGCAGAGATAACGGAGCGTCACTTTTCACGATCCTGACACAACTCCCTTGCTTCCTTTACATTAACAATTCTGTTCATTTATACCAGAGGTTCCCAAACGTTTATTCTCATGGACCACTTTCAAAATTTTGCTCTTTCTTTTGTACCCCCTGCAGCTACATTTCTACCATATTCCTAAAACTAGACATAAACCGCCTCTGCAAGTCTCGGACACTATGTACTGAATATGGAATATGCATGTTTTTACAAGTAACAGTCGCTGAGCTTTTTTTTTTTTTTTTTTTTTTATTGTGACTCGACATATGACAGCACCCCGCTTGATGTTAAGCCAAAGTGTGGTCCATGAATGAATGTCACTGCTACTACAATTCAATAACTGTGAGTAGCAATCACATACACTATGCCGGCCTAGATGGAACCGGCAACTTACAAGCTGATCCCGAAACGTGACCAAATCACTTCACGGTCTGTATACTTGTAAGTGGTGGTACTACCCCGGATCGGCAGACTGGGTACCACTGCCTACCACTCTTTGATAACCAGACCCGAAGCAAATATCCGTCTCTTTTTTTTTATTAACAAATATTTGCAATATTTAATACCATTAAATATTACAAATAAAAGCTATGAAACAAATATTTGCTCCGACCGGGGATCGAACCCGGGACTTTACGCGCAACAAACCAGTCGCTAAACCGTTCGTCCACGCCTGTCGCTTCTTAAAATATTATCTGCCTACATTGATAGGTGAAGTCGAGCCAACATTTTAGTTCTTCACTATCAATTTGTGAACCCCTATTTTATTGTCACGCTAAGGTAGACCCCCGTCGAGTCTCCTGTGGACCACTTTGCGATGATTTATACTCTTTTGTTATAAGCACCACGGACTCCTATTTTTTTAGTGTCCCTGATTTGATTAAGGTGCAAAGTCCTGGGTATTTTCTCTTTCCAATCGCCGCCATGCTGGTAAATGTGACTGCTAGTACAAGTAAATAAATAGTAAAGTAAGGCATCCACTATGCTAGTGAGAACCAGCATTTTTTTTATTAACATTTCTATACTAAGGTACTAAAGTGCTTGTATCATAGAAACAGGACAAGCAAAGTACACATATCAAAGATACATTGGTCCCGGTGGGTAGTCTCGAACTCGTGCTCTCCGGTTCGTGTAACAATTGCACTGCCACTACACCACGGTCGCCTTACAGTAGGTGAGAAAGGTTATTATTGTGACTGTACCTGCACGAAGTCGCGCTTGCAGTATAGTAAACTTCGAAGACGACATAAAGTTTAAAACTAGAACTATATTTTTTGTTCATCAAAAGTATTTGCTTGCTTGTATCATAGAAACTAGGCGACCAAAGTGCGTCAAATATATTTTATTTATTTATTTATACTTTACACAAAACAAACTAATCGCTGACCGTTCAGCCACGCCTGTCGCCTATAGTTTCTATGATACAAACACGTTTAGTAGCTTAGTATAGAAATGTAATTAAATGTAATAAGTATTTTGTTACAGTTCCCGACCCCAGCTATTTCTAGTAGAGCAGCTGATGAAACGGACAATATTTTTACTAATGGAGATTCCATGACATTTGACAACGATGTGACGTCATCCAGGTAAATAATATACACTTTTTTAATATTGATATTTAGGGTCTGTGGCAGTGATGCCATATGTACGGATTTGTCCGTACATGTACGGAATTCGGAGTATGACGTACGGATGAATATTGCGTACGGATAAGTGTTCGGATTTCCAATGATACGTTATAATACGTATAATAAAACTTGTTTTGACTTAAATATTAACATTTTTTTTAAATAACGTGATTTAAAAAAAAAACGTAAAATAATTTATTTGATTTAAATTTGAGTTTTTTTTTTGTACGGATTCCGTACGGAGTTTCAGATTTATTGCACGTACGGAATTTGTACGGATTTTGTTGTCGAGTGTACGGATTTTTAGTCTCTACAGTATGGCAACACTGGTCTGTGGGCTCCTAGGCTACCCCATTTTACGTAAAATTTTAAAAATTTAACTGAAATTAGCTTGGAGACGTTTTTGCATTTGTAGTAGCGTGTGTAGTACACACGCCTAAGAGCGCGTTTCCATTATGTCGTGGCGGTAGATGATGATGTTACGATCCCCTATCATTATATTTAGTTTTAGGTTGAAGAAGTTTTTGCGTTTAAAGTAGTGTACAGTCAGCAAATAAATAAACAACTTAATTTTTATCTATTTTAAATATTTTGTCCTTCGATATATGTCGCTTTAAACCTGAAGTGCTTTTATCTGACCCAGATTTCGAGAGGGTACGTGACGTATGTTTTTTTTATGTTTCGTCGGTAAAAACAATTGTTCGGTTTTGTGCACGATATTCTGCAATTTTTATCAAATAGTTAATTTGTGAATACCGAATTTCGTGCTTTTCTATTAAAAGATTCCGGTTATCTTCCTTTTGCTTCCAAATAAAACCTTGTTTAATTGGAAACGCTTGTTTTCGTAACGTGTGTTAATAATGGAAACGCGCTCTTAGGCGCACTACTACAAATGCAAAAACGTCTCCAAGCTAATTTGACTGTGGATAAATATATTTAGGAAATATAATATAATTTACTATTTATCTTTTAAAAATTGATGACCTTGCTAATGGCCGTAAATAATCCCTGTTTTGTTATTAATACTAAGCCTAGACGACAGTGTTGCTATACCAGGGGCACGCATAATTGCCGTTTTGACGTTTTTTTTATTGTGACTCGACATATGACAGCACCCCGTTTGATGTTAAGCAAGAGGTCCAGGTGTGACGCCGACTGAGAAAACCGAGTGAACAACAGCTGCCTCAGTCGCCGTCACTATGCCGGCAAAAATCATAGCGTACCGCTGGTATAATAATAAAATTTCAGCACACATTGTTAAAAATAAGTTTCTATTTTTCTATTTACCAAATTTTTTAATCAATTCTGCCCATTTGTGGCCAGAGTCCATAAATAATGGTAGTGGCTCCCAGGCCTATGTAACCTATGCTTGAATATGGCGCTGACAAATCCTAACAACAAGTGCCCAAATAAATAAAGTAGAAATAAATAAGGTTTGGTCTCTAAGGTACCTTGTCTCCTTTTTGCTCGCTCTATTAACAATTTTTCTAAAAAGTTCTAATCGGAAGCAGTGGTAAGTTTAAACATGTACAGACAGTGAAGTTACTAAGTCAGCATTTCGGGATCAGGTTTCAAATTGCCGGCGACTGCTACGTGCAGATCCCACTACATCCTAACATCAGGCAAGGTCCTGTCATACGTCGAGTCCCAATAAAACAATAAAAAAATAAACCAATGAGTTTTTAATTTATTTATTTTGCAGTAACAAAACTTTAGAAAAAATGGCACCATCTCCTGGAACTTTGCCGCCTTCGACTTTGGAATTGTCAGGTGGTGCACGAGCTCTTCTTATGCGTCTTCTTGAAAAAGATCCGAAACGGCGTCTACGAAACTTGAGACTGTTACAACAATCTGCTTTCTATTTAGGATTCAATTTTGATGATGTTCAGAAGAAAAAGGTAATATTTTACTAATTAGTATAAAGAGTAGTTCAAAGAGCCTGTAGAGAAGCGTAGATGGGAGGAAAGCAACGCGTTCTACATACGCCTGATTTTTTTAATATAACTATTGTTTTAAGATCAATACTGCTATTGCAATTTGTTTAACTGAACTTAAAATAGGTGCTAAGCTAAATTAAGGCTCTATGGAAAAGGCCTATCTCTGCCTATCCCTATGGGTAAAAGGCGTGACAATTTTATTGATATAATTATATATTTTTTTAGTGGTCCCCAAAAACCCTGCTTGGGCAATACTTTCCGAATGGTCCACCAGAAGAACCTGGTCCTGGTATTGGAATTAATCAAGAAGAATTTATGAATTTCGATCAAGCAACCATAGTTTAAACTAAGTTTGAATCAAATGTTAATATAAAAAAATATTATTTTAAAATTTCAAATATCATTCCATGTTGAATAGATTTACAGAATCGAATGTGCCATTGTACCTAAAATTAGGGTGTGCATCAGGATGGTAGGTGTATTGTAACGTATACGCATGCAATATGTACCAGGAATGTACCTAGAATGAAATTTAATGTACCTCTTTTAAATCGTAGTTGTACCAACCGCGATTCTAATATCAAAATGGCAGCTAACTTACTTTTTTTATGATAACTACGATTTAAAAGAGGTACAACATTGAATTTCATTCTAGGTACATTTAGGTACATTACTTTTATACCATCCTGATGCACACAAAATTAGGAATAAAGAATCTCAATATAATTATATATTTTTAATTTACTAATAAACAATGATCTTCCTCTCTTTAAACTTGGTAGTTTTATTTAATTTGAAAATTTTTATTTATTATAATTATCCCGTTCGATAGATAAAACAATGTTTTTTCAAGTATTGAACTGAGTAACAACGGCTGCCTTTTTTTCGAGTTTAACATAACATAAAGTTATCTAGTTATTCATATTTTGAAAAGCCTATCTCCTAAAATATATAATGTTTTTTATCTCTCCTTAAGGAATAAAGTAATAAAATGCAAAATAATACGTTTCATAAATAAGTATACCACCAACGCCACTCTTGGCCATACGTTGGCTTTGCATTTTTCATGGGTTTTCTTTTGCATTTATTACTTTCAAACAGCAATTTTAAGCGTCGCGTCGTAAGAGCCGTTTTGCCATAAGAAGCAATGAAAAAATATTGTATTAGGACTTGGAATTAATTCGTAGCGTTTTTTTAATTAAAAAAAATGATTTATTTTAATTCGAGTACAAAAAATACCTCATTCAAATTATTTCCCATCGCTTTCTACTACTTTCTACCATCTTTTAGGCAAGAGACGGATACCGCGCTCGAAAAACTCCTTGTCTTTTGATGAAATCCATGAATCGACCCATTTTTGGCAATCTTCGTACGAAGTGAACTTCTGGTCAGTCAGGCCATGAGCTATCGATCGGAATAGGTGGTAATCTGAAGGTGCAATGTCTGGAGAGTACGGCGGGTGAGGTAGAACGTCCCATTTCAGCGTTTCCAAATACTTTTTTACCGGTTTTGCGACGTGTGGACGAGCATTGTCGTGCAGCAAAATAACTTTGTCATGTCTTTCGCTGTATTCCGACCGTTTTTCTTTTAATGCACGGCTCAAACGTATCAACTGTAGTCGGTAGCGATCCCCAGTTATGGTTTCATTTGGTTAAAGGCACAGTCTTCAGTGGATGGAGATATAATACTCGAATTATACCCCAATAAATAAGGTATAAATGATTATTTATAATATGTGTTTAAATAAAGTAGCGGAAAAAGATAACTAAAACTTTTGTCGAATTCTTAGAAGAAACTCTACATAACATGAGCGAGCATTATATCAAATCACTTACTTCTCTAAACACACTATTGAAACTTAATTTATTATAAATCCACCATTGTTACAAATTAATATTTAAAAAACCACTAGATTTGTTAAATATTTTGATCCTGAACAATCTGTCACTTTCAGTTGCCCGCCAAAACTCTATTATGGGGCGTTCTCACGGGGCGATTTTAGATGATCAACATTTATCGTTAAACAAAAATTTTGCGAGTTTTGGCGGGAAACTGCAAGTGACAGGTCGTGTAATTTTTAATTATTTGTAAAGCTTGTGTTTCTTAAATATTAATATGTAACAATAAATATTCAAGAAAGGTTTTAGTTCAGTTTTACACCGCTTTACATAAACGATCACCATCATCTTACCCTCATGTAATAGATGAAACAGTTGTGTTTCTTTTTCATCCACTGAACACTAGGCTGTATAAACTAAGTTTCCTTTGCCTTCCCAGAAAGGAAGAATTGAACTGAAAAAGAAGAATGGAACGGAGTTTTGGCGGGCAACTGCAACTGACAGGACGCGCAATTTTGAATTATTTGAAAAGCTTGTGTTTTTCATAAATATTAATATGTAATAATGGTGGAATTGTTATCCAGTAATAATTTTTAAGTTGATCAAGTATAAACAAGTAATTTAAAGTTGTGAAACGTGTTTCTTCATGTTCCCTCCAAGACTCCTTCTGAAGTTTTAGTAAAGGCTTTCCGCCGCTTTACTAAAACGATCATCATCAACCTCACTATCATCATCATCATTTGATGGATCACTCGCGTGGTTCATGTTCATCTTTACTTGACAATGTATTAACATTGAACCATATATTTTTACTTTGACACTGGCAAGTTAAATACTAAAGCCATAAACAAGAAGAAAAAAAAAGAATGGTACGTTTTGCTATTTTTGACAGTTGTTTCAATTGTGGAATATCAGAAAACAATCAAGTGTTAAATTGAAAATATGGCCACTTTTATTTCTAGGGCTGCAATCCAATTCTTGCAAAAGAGTTCTACACGCTCTGGTTCTCACGCTGCTACCGCTGGCGGTCATGGAGGTTTGAAATATTTGATTTGATTTTTGAAAATTATGTAACACGTAACCTTATAAGATAAGATATTTTATTTATTTATAACGATTTTAGGTGGATATAAATTGTGGAAAAAGCTTTCTTTCTTCGTCGGTATACCCGCCGTCGGTCTTGGCATGATCAATGCCTACTTAGGCCATCAAGAGCACGCCGCCCACCATGAGCGTCCTGAATTCGTTCCCTATGAGTACATGAGGATCCGCACCAAGGTGACTATTACACTTTAAATTATTATGAGTTGCTTCTTTATCACAATGTTGGATTACAGAGTAGAATCAATAGCGACAGAAAAATCTATAAAGGATTTTTTGATAAACATTTAAACATTATGTGATTTACTAATATTTATATTAGCCGATGTAAACATGTGCAAGACAATCACAAAAGAACAATGTTCTATATTTGCATAATGCCTGCAGTCAAGGAAAATGTGTGCTTTACAATAAAGCAACTTTTATTGTATTTTATTCTTAATTATGAAGCGGTTTTGTCAGTCATCGGAGCTGTCTTTGCTTACCATCATGTAAGTCTAGATCAGATGTTGTCTCAAAACAAAGGAGTAATTTTGACATTTTAGGGAGTTTGTATTACATTAAGGGTCATCATTCATTTTGTATGTGGACTTGTAGTTGTACATATACATTTTAAAATAGTTTGATGTATGTATGAAGATTACAATGTAATTTGAATATATTCTTTATTTTGCATAGTTTAGGTGTGCAAAATGATCAAACTATGATTATGCTAGTTACATCATTAAAAGTATGCCATATTAAAAGCAGTACTTTTAATATGGCATGTATTTGTGTTAGATAAACATGGTTGCTTGGTAAAGACAATTACCTTTTTTATTACTGTGTGGTTTATCAAAAACAAAAAAGAACCTGTTAATTGGGAATAATTTAAATCTGTAGTGATTCAAAAATATTTTTTCTTCAAAACCACTTGAATTACTAATTATAATAAATACTGTGATAATACTGCTTTAATATGGATTGAGAAACGATCCGAAAACCATTTTTTATTTTCCAAATAACTTAATTGCACAGCAATTAAAAGCAAAATTGTTATTAGTTTTATCAACACAAGTATCGAAACTACCATTTATATATTTTTTTTATCATTGGGCATTACAAAAGTAGTATATAGAAGCCCAAAATTAATGATGCCCTTTACAATGTACTTGTAATGGCTGTTATACACAAGTTGTTTATGTATGTTCTTTAAAAGTAATATTTGTTTATATGCACCCATGTAAATCATTGTGAGAATAGCATTATTGTTTATACTGAAATATGTTAACTTTAGTAGACAGTTTTGATATTTGTTCAGAAATGGTGTGAATTTAACATCAGGTTGACATATTTACAAGTTAGGCCAAATTGACTAACATACTTGAATTTACATTTCTATACTAAGCTACTCAAGTGCTTGTATCATAGAAACAGGACAAACAAAGTAGATATATCAAAGATATATTGGTACCGGTGGGTGGTCTTGAACTCGTGCTCTCGGTTTGTGTAACCATTGCACTGCCACTACACCACGGGGGTCACCACTATGGCCAGATTACTTAAATATATGTATAATCAAAATATATTTACTTTAAAATTAGTAATGAAAATTGGATTGAAAAAATTCATGCATGCACATTGTGATCAAAATAAATCCAGCTATCGGTTGTTTGACATGTGACAGCTCTGTCTACTATACCATCAACACACTATGATGGCCATTTTGATGTTTGACCTGCTCATAAGGTTTTGTATAAATTAATAATTATGTTTTTACTTTTTGAAGGAAAAATTATTCTTTATAGTAACAATAAATAATAGCAATTTAATTCTTCAAACGAAATTTTAATTTATACAAAACTTCATGAGCAGGTCAAACATCAAAACAGCAGTCGTAGCATGCCAATGGTATAAGTTATGCAGCTGCCTTGCCTCACCCTGGACACATGTGTATGTTCTAATCCAAATTTGATATGATTAACATAAATGTGTATGAGATTTGATATTTCATTGACTTCATTTTCTTTTTCTTTCTTCTTGTTTATGGCTTTAGTATTTAACTTGCCAGTGTCAAAGTAAAAATATATGGTTCAATGTTAAAACATTGTCAAGTAAAGATGAAGATGAACCACGCGAGTGATTCATCAAATGATGATGATGAGAATGAGGTTGATGATGATCGTTTTAGTAAAGCGGCGGAAAGCCTTTACTAAAACTTCAGAAGAAGTCTTGGAGGGAACATGAAGAAACACGATTCACAACTTTTAATTAATTGTTTATACTTGATCAACTTAAAAACTATTACTGGATAACAATTCCACCATTATTACACATTAATATTTATGAAAAACACAAGCTTTTTAAATAATTCAAAATTGCGCGTCCTGTCAGTTGCAGTTACCCGCCAAAACTCTCATTGACTTCAACTTAAATGACTTTAATGCAATTTCATTATGTTTTTTTTTTTACAGCGCTTCCCATGGGGCGATGGCAACAAGTCTCTCTTCCATAATCCAGCAGTCAACGCACTTCCTGATGGCTATGAAAATTAGAATTATTATTATTTAACTTTATTATTTTGTATTAGTAACATTGTGAGACTCTGGTGGATTAGATTTGTATTTACTTTCAAAATGAATGTGATAAGCCAATAAAGCTTCTTTCAGTTTCAGTGGTTGTTTTCATTCTCAATTTCTTCATAATTTAGGTACCTTTAAATAATATTTCAATATACACTTTGATGAATGTGTATATTCATATTGATAAGGTCCAATAGTAAGCTCTCTTACCTACTGTGTATTTTATGTATTGCATACATAGATATATATGTTATATAATATATATGTAATATATCTCTATGATTGCATATTGACTTTTACTTCAGATATACCTATAGTAACAGATACTAAAAATGTCTGTGTGGCTCCTCAATAAGGTGATTCGTCGAAAGTCAAATTGATCGACAGAGCCTTTCCCATGGAGCCATTGATAAATTTGTCCTATAAAACCAGCTTACCTATATGCTCAACTTGGTTCAGACAAGGTACATTTTACATTATGGTTGAATTTGGTCAAGTTTATAGGCGGGCGCAAAATATATTGGCTACTGTAAGTATTCACAATTCTCTTCATACAAGCTCTAGAAGAATGGCGCTCCATTGTATTCTTGTGGGAGGAAGACGTGAAAATTTGATTGATAATTATGATTATTCTATTCTGTTCGTTCTTATATATTAAAAGATATTTACGACATGGTTTGGTTAGCGGCCCCTGGATCTAGCCATGTACGAGGGTGACACTGAAAATTTCGGGAATCAAGAAAGTGACACATTACTATTTAAAAATGTATTTATTGCTTTTCGAAGTATTCTCCGCGAAATTTGACACATTTTTCCATACGATGGAACCAATCATTGAAGCAACGATTCCATTCAGAAGTTGGGCTCCAAAATGGCCGTTTCGTAGGCGTCCACAGCTTCTTCAGGTGATGAAAATCTCTGACCACGCAATTTATTCTTTATTTTAGGGAAAGTATAGAAATCATTAGGGCTTAGCTCGGGGCTGTACGGCGGATGGTCTAATAATTCTATGTTTTCTTGCTCTAAAAACTCTTTTGTTCTGTGCTCGGTGTGAGAACTCGCATTCTCATGATGGAAGATGATGCGGCGGTTGCAGTTCTCTTTACGGAGTTCAGATACGACCTGTGGCAAACAAATGCTAGCATACCATTCGGCATTAGGCTGGGAATACAAGTCCGATTTTCCTCTCCGATTGTCTGATCAGACAATCGGAAGGCACTCGTGCCATACATTAGTTTGAATAATTAATACACGTCCGATCCGATCATGGGATCCGATATTCGGATCGGATGTCAGAATCGGAAACAACGCCAAGGCGCTTACGATTTTATGGCCGATCCGATTGTCTGAAGGTGCAGTTTTCATACAGAATACAGAAACAAAATAGACGTCCGATTCCTACTTCCGATTTGTAAATAATTTGCTCAATAAATATGGTACGAAAGACTGTAATTCTGCTGCCACTCCGCTTGTACCTACATTAAGTTGGATAAGGGTCCGAAAATTGTGGACTACTCATACCAGGAGAAAATAAGCTTTATATTGTGCTTATCAATTTGTACATGTCCAGTCAGTTACGTGAGCCAATTCAATTCGCATTGGGGAGTGTGAATATGGCTGCGGCCATTCCCGGCCTAAGTCTGTGTGACCTAGACCGAGAATCTTTTTTTTATACCTAAATGGTATTCGATTTTTTTAAAACCAAGGAGATTTCAATTGATAAGATTTTAGTATGACAGGAATAGTGAAAATATTCCATTCCCGATACTTTTAGTACAGCCCTCGTATTACTTAAAAATATTTATATAATCCAAAATAATGATTGGCACAATATCCGCTATAAATGAACGCAGACGAGACGACAACAATTCTTGAGCAAAATGCTCCTTGGCAGACAATGTCAAAATTGCTTATAATACAACAAGTTTAACAGCTCGTACTTTACTAAAATCCGCCTACTAAAATCATAAACACTTATTCTTTTTTATTTAGTTGTCTTATTCTAATTGTGTTGTCAATTTGACACAAATGTGGATGCGGTTTCATTTTCGATCGATTATTGATTTTCTGCTGACAATGTTAAATGTCGCATAAAAGTTCTTTTAAAAAAGGCATTAATGGATGCTAAATATTTGTAGACTAAATTAGTTCAAAAATTTCCTCTTCAAAATGGATAATAGCGTGTCGGTTCGTGAATTCGGCAATGTATGTTGGTCGGAGGTCTACAATCGAATTATTGGTGCTGTTGTCTTTATAGACGATGCTAGTTCAGAATGTTTACATTGGGAAGGTGGATTAATGAATTTGCTACAAAATGGGGCTGTTCTTGTGAAGCCTATAGTATCTTATGAGGTACAAATCTAATTTAATAAATCTACTTATTTAATGCTCATAACTTAAAAATTGCATGGATTTATCTCCTAATAATCAATTGGGCATTACTATTAAAATATTTGTATATTATAATATACAAATAATAAATAGTTAATGTATAAATTATTTCATACTTTTGTAAAGTGGATAAGAGCTTTAGTTATGCATTATTCATATAACTTGCCTTACAATATAAATAGCAACACTAAGGGAACACTAAATTACTTTTTTTAGTATGCAGCTAAAGAACACCGGAAAGGAGTTTTCATAACCAATACTACTGAAAAACAACTGGGAGAAATAAAATTTATTATTCAAAATTCAAATTTTAGTCATTGCATTTTAATATCAACTGCAAGTCTTGAGGTTGTCTTCTTGGAACTAAATGACAGTAGTAAAGAAGTAAAAAGTATCATGGAGTCAGGCAAAGCACCACAGGAGGCGATAAAGATGTTAAATAATATGCTTCTAGAATGGATGAATAATTCGGTAAGTAACTTGGTGATGTAACATATGCACGGAGAATCCATGGATACTAAGAAATTCATCTTTTAATAGTGCCACGATTTGAAGAAATAAATTGATAATTTATAATTGGTGATTTATGAATTAATTTATAATTCTTTAAAAAAGTATTCTAATACTGTGTATGGGTTTGACATCAATTTTCTTTCATTGATCTACTTTTATCTATTATTTCAAATCACATTTCTCACACAGTGTAAGTGATATTAATTATTATTTTTGGTTAAACCTATTATGAAAAGCCATCTTGGTTTCTTTGTAATTTATTAACCAAAAAATATAAAATACATTTTTACCAAGGCAAGGCCTCTAATTTTAGAGTTATAGTAATTTCCCAGTCTGCTGTTCTCTTGTACTACCACCGATTTTAAGTTTACAGACTATGAAGTGACACTGTTGCTGTTTCGGATTTGCTTGAAGGCCAACTAGGCCTAGAACGATGCGACTGCTACTCAAAGTTTTTTTAAATATGACTGTAACTCACTTTCATTGGTGGATGACTCTCCAGCCTAATATCAATTTTAGTGATGTTTATCTAGGACACTATTATTTTATTTTGTAATTATTTTTTTATAATTTCAGAGCAGTTCCGTGGAAGTAGTACACATTCCGATATTCACTATAGCACCAACAAATGTCATATTTTTGACACCACCTCACCATGATATATTTCCCAGTTATCAGGGCAAATTAATACCAGAGTCCCCTGACTTTGATTTGTATACACTATCACCTGTCGAAAGATCAAAGATGAGAAGACTCGCTGGTTGCTTAAATAGCATGTTTGAATCTATGAATTTAAAGGAGGATGTTTTCTTTATGGGGACTTATAGCTCAATCCTTGCAGGAATATTGGATAACAATCCAGTTTCGCTGGAAAGACGGAAGGTTTGTTTATTTAATTAATTTATTATATATTTTTTACATTTGTATACAAAAAATCGTTTAGGTTGGGATAATAGTTATTCAGCCGTAAATACATTTTACCTCTACTACACTTTTTAGAGGTCAGCAGAATTTTGGAATGAGCTTCAAAAATCTATCTGAGTTATATAAACATCTACATATAACTAACCATCAAATCCTGACTAACTCTTGAAATAATCTAATTGCATCTTTTCCAAAAAATCCATTAGTCTTGGAGAGGGAACCGAGACTTCAATTTCACAAAGCTTTTATGAGCGGAGCACAGACTTGCAAAAAGGGTTTAGGTTAGGAGAAAAAGAAAAGCAATAAAGAGGTGATTAAATCCTTTCTCAAGCAGGACGAGGCACACACCTGTAGAGTGCATGCAACGTCTAGAGGTTCAGAATGAGTGGCTGACCCTAGGAGAAATATGTGTACCCCCGGCCCTGAAATGGCGAACGATAATGTATGATTGGTCTCCAGCATTTGTAAACTTCTAATGCATTCCAAATGTCTGCCTAGGGGGAATGGTACTGATAAGACTTGTACATTATGTGGTCTTGCCATTGGGCATATTCTGGTGGGGTGTGTCACTCTACTTGTTACTTGCGGTGATATGATAAGGTTCTGGAAATTATCCATGAAGCAGTAAGTCTTAGCATTGGCAGAGCTAGGAAAGGTTTGTCTACAAATGAAAGACAGATTATTTTTGGGAAAGAGTCCGAAAATCATTTTCGCACTCGATTGTATCTCAGAAAATCACAAAATAAACCTTTCTCGATCCTGCTGGAAAATACTCATGGATACAATCGAGAAGCACTACAAGATACCTGAAGACCTAGCAGTATCAGCCTATAGACCGGACATTTTAGTTTACTCTCGACACCTAAAAACTATTATCATTATTGAGCTTACCCTTCAATAGGAAACAAACATTCCTAAGGACCACAACATCAAGTCCAATAAATATTATGATCTCATGAACGAGATGACGTAAAATGGTTTTAAAACTCAGCTCTTCACAGTCTAATTTGGTGCTAGGGGAATACCAGCAAAAACCTTGCATCATCTTTTAAAGAATCTTGCACATATCGTAAGCACATTTTTAGATCGTATATCGAAGGCGGGATTGGTGGGGTCTTACAATATTTGTTTGGGTAGTGGGGATAGTGAAGGCAGGGAAGGTGAGTGTTGACATGTCACAAAAAGCTTTGAAATCTACATTTCGGTCACAAGTCCGGAATGCTGCCTTCATTCTCCCGCATGCCACGCGATGGACCCGGCACCCGCACGGAGAATCCATGGATGCTAAGAAATTGTTGCATTCCTTCCACGCGATGGTTCCAGTACCCACACGAAGAATCCATGGACGCTAAGAAAACTGCTTTGTGTCAAAGAAACAGGAAGATCAAAGTACATTAATATTAAAGATACAATGGTAAAAGCAAGTGGTTTTGATCCGCGGTCTCTCAGTTTACGTTGTCATAGTAGTAGGTTTTGCAAGGATGTAGGAAGGCTTATTATTGTGACTATACGCGCTCGCAGATTTCTTTGGACACGTCATAAAGTTTTTTATTTTTCTTTATTTACATATTTATACTAAGCTACTTTAGTGCTTGTATCATAGTAACAAAGTGCATAACAAAGATGCATTGGTACCGGTGGGTGGTCTCGAACTCATGCTCTCGGTTTGCGTAGCCATTGCACTGCCACTACACCACGGTCGCCTTGCTAGTGGATCTAGCCATATATTATAATAAAGATTTTATAATTTATTAACTTCAGAATTGCACAAACACAGCATCATTAATCCTGTTGGACCGGACCATGGATCTATCGACTGTAACTAGCCATACCCTTGAGTCAATGTTGGATAAAATAAAGACTGTGCTGCCAAAGTTTCCAGGGCATTCTACTGATGTAGCTGTTGATGTGTCACCATTGTGTGAGAGTCGGAGGTATTTATTTATAATATTATAGTTTTTATTGTGACACTAACTAGTCTTGTATACAGGGGCGTAGCAACCGCTGTATCTACCGTATCTATTATACGGCTCCCATATAATTAATAAAAACTTTTCTGAGATTCAATAAATCAATCAGTGATCATTGATTAAATAAATCAGTTTGCCGAAAAAAGGCGAACTGAATCGTGAATCGTTTTCTTTTCTTCTTGTATATGGCTTTAGTATTTAACTTGCCAGTGTCAAAGTAAAAATATATGGTTCAATGTTAAAACATTGTCAAGTAAAGATGAAGATGAACCATGCGAGTGATTCATCAAATGATGATGATGAGAGTGAGGTTGATGATGATCGTTTTAGTAAAGCGGTGGAAAGCCTTTACTAAAACTTCAGAAGGAGTCTTGGAGGGAACATGAAAAAACACGTTTCACAACTTTAAATTACTTGTTTATACTTGATCAACTTAAAAATTATTACTGGATAACAATTCCACCATTATTACACATTAATATTTATGAAAAACACAAGTTTTTCAAATAATTCAAATTTGCGCGTCATGTCAGTTGCAGTTGCCCGCCAAAACTCCAATTTGAATCGTGTGAAAAAATTGACAGATAGATAATTATGATGAATAAATATTTCCTTTAATTTTATGCAAACATTATTTTTTCTTTTGTGAGAAATCTTTATCCTTCCTAAGGGCCCCCATTTTTTTTTATATGGGGCTCCGCCAAGGCATGCTACGCTTTTTGCTTGTATAGTACCGTCATTTAAGATAAAAAGGGGTCACCCTCGGAATGAACGAATAATTTTGGTTAAAAACCATACTATGAACTTACGATTAACCTTGCGCTATGGCATCTATGGATGTGAGGGAAGTGAGGGAGTTATGTTGGGATTAAAAAATTGTTAGGCTGTGTGTATTAATTAATGATATTCGAACTTGATTTAAAAAAATAAGATATGTAATGGTTGATATGTAATCCTGTCATAAAGACATTATATTTAACAAATTAACTATAGTAGCTGTAACTTACATTCATGGATTGCACTCCAGCTTAACATCAGGCGGGTGCTGTCATATGTCAAGGTCGCAGTGCAGGCGTAAAATTTTTATACCATCCAGTGTTCATGACTATTTTTCCTATACTAATATTATAAAGAGGTAAAGTTTGTGTATTTGTGAGGTTGTAGGGGGTAATCTCCGAATCTACTAAACCTATTTAAAAAAAAAATTACAAATAGAAAGCCACATTAATTGTAAGTGTCATAGGCTATATATTAAATGCAAAAAATAAAAAGACTGGTGGAAGTCGGATTCGCAAAACAGTAGAACAAAAATGTTTCTTACGAACGCTGCCTTAACGATGAGAGATACAGGGATATGATTGAGTTTTAGAGAAAAGTTATAGAGCTTGATAATGCCTACAAAAAAACAACATATGTCACCAAAGGTTTTTTTATATTGGAAAAATAATTTAAATTGTTAGGCCAGTCTATTTGGTATCTACTATATGTATCTACGTGATACAATCTATTTATTTAGAAATAAATTGCTTTATCACCAAGGAAATTTTATTTAGATAAAATTAGTTTTTACATTTATATTTTAAAGAATTTGGAAAAAATAGAATCTGTGCTAAAATAAGAACTAATTCATTATTATTTGTCTCATTTATATTATGTTTATATCACGTGTGACTGAAAGAGACAACTACTTTTAGTTCAATTCTTTTATTTCAAAGGTTGGCACTACTTTTTTGCAAATACAACCACTTGTAATTGTGGTTGTAATTGTGGTCATGTGGTAGTAAGAGTAGCGGCATAATTGTTCCGTCATCCTTTTTTGAAGTATTTTAATGTCATTTGTTATTCTGTCAAATTAGGTTGTCAAATGATCATCAAAACAAGTGACAATCTTCTAAATTACGAATGTAAAAATGTATATTCATCCCCTTCTGACTTCTTTTTAATGCCATAAGTGAAAATAGTATAAACGGTTGTATTTTGTCGCTATTTTAGGGCTCCTTCTATTTCTTAAGTCCAAATTCTTTGATTTATATCATGATCATTTACTTTTTCTAGTTTCGGTGCAAAGTTTGATGCAGCAATTTGCCCTGGTTACTTATACCACGCAAATGATGAACCTTCAATACAAACATTCAAACACATGATAAACAAGTCGCAGAAGGAAGTGATGCTGGATATCTACAATAAGTTGTCTAGAATTGATATAAGATCACCAGGAGGATCAAAAAGTTTGATGAAAGTCACACCGCAGAGCGTAGAAAAAATAGTTTCTGCAACCAAAGGTATATACAGATTGTCCCAAAACTCAACGATAACCTGGTACTGGGCGAAAGGCCAATTTATACCAGTTCTGGGAAAAATAAAAAATAAAATTCTATGACACTTAGTTCGATAATAGATGTTTTTACAAAAAAGCTAAAAATCGACACCCATGGTCGTACTTTTGAGTGCTGTGATCACAAATTTTAAGTTTTTGCAGTGATTTTTTTTATTGTTAGTTAACTTTACCACTCTATTTTGGAAAAACAAAGTACTACACCCTTGGCAAGTTATTTCAAAAGTTGGCAGAATTAGTCAAGATTTCAAAATAGTGCAACACTTGCTACTTTTCTTGCTATTAAAAGTGTCCCTTCGTATTTTTTGCAAAAAATAAATCCCTAATACTATTTTGTACTAATAGTTCGGCGTCAAGGTCAGATGTCGTGTCACAATAAAAAAAAGAGGTCACGTCACAAGTCAGTCATGAGATTAACCCATATCTATTTGCAGGAAATTATGAAGTGATTGAGAAGCACTTGGGCCTCCTGCAGCAGTCCCTAGCAATAATGCAAACATTAAAATCACCACGGCATGCAGAAGTTGAGCTAATTGCAAATTTGGAAAAGCAAGTTATGCAGAATATTGCCACTAGTAAAAATTCTACCAGTGTTCTTATTCAGGTTTATTCATTTAATTTTTTATTATTGGGGCTTGATATATTTAAGCATTATTATTATGAATGGAGGCGATTACTACTATAGTTCAGTAACTGTAAGTAGCAGTCACATCCACTTACTATACGTTATGTTGGAACCAGCAACTTACAAGATTCCGAAACGAGACTTAGTCACTTCATAGTTTACACTTGTAAGTGGTGGTTCCTTCCCTGGTTTAGCAGACTGGTAATGACCACCAACTTTACGACTCTACCGTCTGCCTACCACTTTTAAGTAATTCAGTATTTAAACTTTTTAACCTTTCAATATGAATTATTTTTTTACTTTCCTATACTAAGCTACTAAAAGTGTTTGTATCATAGAAACAAGACGACCAAACTACATATATCGAAGAAACATTGGTATTGATCCGGGCAGATAAAAAGTTTTGTTACCTAAACTTACTTTTTATTTTGCAAATGTGTATAAACGTGCGCGGACATGCTTTTACCGCAGTCATCCAGCGCTTATGCTGCACAGCATAAAATTCAGCGCTCTTTTTTACTGCCGGAATTTATACTACGCAGTCATCCAGCGCATATGCTGCACAAGCTTAAAATTCAGCGCTCTTTTTTACTGCCGGAATTTATACTACGCAGTCATCCAGCGCATATGCTGCACAAGCTTAAAATTCAGCGCTCTTTTTTACTGCCGGAATTTATACTACGCAGTCATCCAGTCATCCTCGTCATTCTCTCTGCCTATTCCTGAGAAAAAACCGTGACAATTTGATTGATGATTTTTATATATTTTTAATAGTTAGTTACTTTTATTTAGCACCCTACTTTTCACCTACATCCTGAAGTTTTAACTGGTAGAGAATGCCATTGGCATTAAGTCCGCCTTTGTACTATTGTAGTTTTTCAATAAAAGAATAAATTAATATTAATTTAATGCTTCTTTCAGATAAGTAAATTAATAGAAGACCGCTGGGAGAAGAATCTATCGTTGGAACGTTTACTAACTTTACTCGTATATATGTATAGTTTGGCTGGCACAGATGTTGAGTTTACGAAGGAACATGAGGCCCATCTACTTTGTACATTAGCGGTGGCTTTAGAAGAGGACCGGGATACTGTATTCAGAAGTATGCCTCTAATGGATGAAGTGCCAAAGGGCTATTACAAAATGGCCGAAGATATAATTAATAAACTACATGAGGTTGCTATGATTAGGATTTTCATGTTCAAGTGTGTATTTTGTTTATTTACAAGTATACAGATCGTGAAGTGATTTGGTCACGTTTCGGGATCAGCTTGTAAGTTGCCGGTTCCATCTAGGCCGGCATAGTGGATGTGATTGCTACTCACAGTTATTGAATTGTAGTAGCAGTGACATTCATTCATGGACCACACTTTGGCTTAACATCAAGCGGGGTGCTGTCATATGTCGAGTCACAATAAAAAAAAAATTGTTTTTTTTTTATTGTGACTCGACCACCATCATCCGATTTGCACCGGCTTTTAAGATTGATTTCGTAAAAGCTGGGATTTCCAGTGAACATTACTGTTAAGTTTGTTTAAAAAGAGTTAGTGGCGTGTTGCCCACTAGGCCGGCATAGTGGATGCAACCGCAGTTGCTGCTATGTGTGGGCTCGTTTCCGCAATTGAGTATTCTGCGGCTTCTTTTTTCTTAATGGAGCCACCCAATCTCCTCCAGGAAGGCCAGGAGACCCTTCTCGTTCCTGCAGACCTCCAGAAGCGTCTTCGCGTTGCCAAGGAACTTCTGTCTCGCTTCGGCTACGCAACTCACACATCTGTTTCCTTTTCACTACGGCTGTCTTGATTCTGACAAAACAATCATTTCGACCGTGGTGTAGTGGCAGTGCTATGGTTACACAAACCGGAGAGCATGACTTCGAGACCACCCACCGGTACCAATGTATTTTCGATATATGTACTTTGGTTGTCCTGTTTCTATGATACAAGCACTTTAGTACCTTAATGTCAATGAATAAATAAAATTTATAAAATTCATACAAACTCTAAAATTATGTTTACTGTGGATCCCAGCTTATGTGGAATCACGTTATTTGAAAGTATATTACACGCCTAGAAAGAAAAGTAATATTTAGTCAAATCAGAATCTCGAGTTGCTAGTCGCAATTTTAATTTTAAAGCTCATTAATAGTTAAAGCTAAAAAATTTTTTTTTTAATTAAAAAAAATTTCATTAATGGTTAAAGCTCATTAATGGAGTTCAACTGTCAAAAGGAAGCTCATTGTCATAAAGTTACGCGGTCGGCCCGCAGGGTGAAGGTTCGACTTTTCGACCTATTTTGCAGGGAGAGAATGCGGCTTATTTATTTATTTAAAAACTTTATTACAATTTGTATAAAGGCGAACTTAATGCGGCTAGACATTATCTGCCAGTTAACCTTCGGGACAGTCGAAAAGTTAAATGGGAGTATGAGATTGTGTTATAACTTAATATAACACAATACAATATAATATAACATAACATAATATAATATAATACAATATAATATAATATAATATAATATAATATAATATAATATAATATAATATAATATAATATAATATAATATAATATAATATAATATAATATAATATAATATAATATAATATAATATAATATAATATAATATAATATGTGAATTTAACAATTTAAAAAAAGGCATACTGATTAACAGGGAGAAAACGTGGCACTTTTCTCCCATAAAATAGGGTGAAAAGTCGAATCAAAATGTAAAAAAAGTATTTTATTTTAGATATACTTCAGTGGTGAGACCCTTGGAGTCTGGGTTTGGTCATGAGCACCGTGGAGTCTTCCAGCAAATGTTAGAGGATGTTGTTGACCCAGATATAACTGAACTGCGCGATTTACATCATAAGAATGAAGGAATTAAAGGGGAATTGTTAAGGACTTTCAGGTAAGAATGGCACCATGGATGAACACAGACCCAGTCTGCCGTACTACTACCTTTTTTGACGACCCGCGTGACGCGTTTGTTAATACACCAGTCGGCTGCGCTTAAGTTCCGGGTTCGATTCCTAGTCATAAATAAATAAATAAAACGTCTGAATAATAAAAAAATACTATCAACGCTAGTAAGCCGCATAAAATTTCCTTAATTCATTAATTCATTTTTTTTATTGTGACTCGACATCTAATGGCAAGCAAGAAGAGATCCAAGAGTGCCGACGACTGCAAAAACCGAGTCTTCACGGCTGCCACAGTCGCCGTCACTATGCCGGCCAAAGGTGCTTCTTCACGCATCGCTTGAAGGATCTAAGGCCATAGGATGGAGAGAACACATGGGCTGGTAAAGCATTCCCTATGTCGATTGTTCTACAAAGAAATGACGCTCCAAACTTTTTCCAAAAACAAAATGCGGATGCTTCCCCCGACCTGTGCGGGTATTACGGGAGTGAAAAGACGAGTCAGGAACAAGGTTAAAGAGCTTGTGGGTTTATGTTTTTTTTATTTTCCAGCACAATCCTTTTGCCACGACAAAAAATGCGCCCGAACAACCATCCATTAGAGAGCCCAGTGGTGATTTTGTTCGTGATTGGGGGTGTCACTGCCGAAGAATGTATGAAGCTGCAACGTAGTTTCATCACGAGCGGAACTGACGCACAACTACTCATTGGTGCTACTAAATTAACTACGCAGGTTCAGACTATGCGGGATATTTTACTGCTGTAATTTGGCTACCATTATAGGGTTGTTCAATAAGTTTTGCGGTTCGCTAAGAGAGGGCGTTGCTACTAGCTTTTTTTGTTATGTTGGTACACTCTTCATTTTTTTTCTTCTTTTCTTACCTCTGGCTTAGTATTTAGCTTGCCAGTGTCAAAATAAAAATATATGGTTCAATGTTAAAACATTGTCAAGTAAATATGAATATAAAGATAAAACACGCGAGTGATTCATCACAAGATGACGATGATAGTGAGGTGGATGATAATCGTCTTAGTAAAGCGGCGGAAAGCCTTTACTAAAATTTCGGAAGGAGTCTTGGAGGGAAACAAAGGAACAAAGGAAAAACACGTTTTACAGCTTGTCTGTACTCGATTAACTTAAAAATATTTACTGAATAACAATTCCACCATTATTCCACAATAATATTTATGAGTGAGAAACACAAGCTTTTCAAATAATTAAAAATTTCGCGTCTTGTCACTTGCAGTTGCCCACCACAAGTCCACTCTTCATATGAACGTATGTGAAGTTTCATTTCAATCTGTCAATTTATTCTTTGCTTACAAGCCATTTGGTATCGACGTATCACTGTGGAAAAATCAAGTATCTTGCAGAAAAATCATGCGTGGAAAGCGTTTTTCATCAAATGACGAGGTCACAGTTGAGAAAACATATTTTGCAGCCCTTCCAAATTCTCACTTCAGGGATGGTGTTTATAAATTGTAATCTCGTTGACGACAGACGTGGACGAACGGTTTAGGGATTGGTTTGTTGCGCGTAAAGTCCCGGGTTGGATTCCCGGTCGGAGCAAATATTTGTTTCATAGGTTTTATTTGTAATATTTAATAATATTAAATATTGCAAATATTTGTTAATAAAAAAAGGAGTTTTGGGATCAGCTTGTAAGATGCCGGTTCCATCTAGGCCGGCATAGTGGATGTGATTGCTACTCACAGTTATTGAATTGTAGTAGCAGTGACATTCATTCATGGACCACACTTAGGCTTAACATCAAGGGGGGAATGAGGGGGGGGGGGGCTGTTCAGGGAGACTATACTGACAATTTTATGGTTTGATATAAAGTGTATTTCAAACCATAAAATTGTGTTTTTTCTTATCGAACCGCAAAACTTATTAAACAAGCTAGCAACCTGAATGTTTGTTTACACAATTTATCTTCTCGTGACGGGTATACTTCAATGTCGTTATTAGAAATTTAGATTTATATAAAAGTAAGTTTAAAATGTTATTTGGTTTAAGCAATTTTGGTTGTAACTAAGGCCCTTCCCTGATTTGTTGGTGCAGGATAGTTTTTTATGAGTCGCTGCGTTTGGAAATGGTTTCAGAGCGCATATCCGCTTAGTGACGGCGACTGCGGCAGACGCTGTATTCGGAGTTTTAGCCCTATTGCGTCTTTAGTTTACGAACACTCGCCCGCTATACAAGTCAATCCGGAAGAAAAAAAAGAACGCTCAAACCATTTTGAATGAAATGGAAACCGTTTATTGGGAATAGTGCTCTGGTAAATCAATGATTTATAAGTGGTATGGTCTTTTTAAACATGGTCGGGAGTCGATTGAAGACGACCCCCGCTTATGACAGCCAGTTGAGTGACACCACATCAGACATCGTTGAAAATTGTACAGGAGGGACACCCGTTTGAAGAAAAAACAATTATCTGCATTAGTTGGAGTATCAGATACCACCATTTTGCAAATCCTACATTACCACCTGGGTATGATAAAAGTCAGTACAAGATGGGTTTCGATACTGCCAGAAATAGCAGCGAGTCGATGCATCAAAACGTTTTTTGGAGTTGTGGCGAACCTGAACAGATTTTAGAGCGGATTGTTACCGAAAATGAAACATGAGTTCATCACTTTGAGTCTAGAGTCCAAAAAGGAGTCCATTCAATGGTTTAAAAAGGGGACACCACATAGAAATTCAAAATGTCGGTGTCAGCTCTGAAAAAGTTGATGGCTACTGTATTTTTTGGGATTGTGAGAGGATAATACTGATTGATCGATTGACAAAGAAAAGGAAAGGACTATAATCGGAAAATACTAAATGCAACGATACTAGAATAATTAAAGAAGGCCATCAAGGAAAAAACGTCGAGGAAAATTGACCAAGGGTGTGTTGCTCTTGCAAAACAACGCGCCGGTTCACAAGAGGAATGGTTGCTCTGCACACGCATGGCTTAGAATCACTGGTCCACCCTCCAGATCTAGCCCCTAGTGATTTTTTTTGTTCCCCCAAGTTAAAAAAAGAATTAACAGGAATGAAATTCTCCGTCGATAATTGAGGCGAAAGATAAAAAAATATTTTGCGATGGTTTAGAAAAAAATAATTCAGCTTAAGGGTATTCAAAAAAGAAAAAAATAGATTTATTGCTTCATTGCGCGAATTTATAGACCTCCCCTCGTAAGTTAGGCTGGCATGGTGGATAGTGGCTGCTGTTCTAGTTCTATGGTAGGTAAATGGTATGGACTATGGTAAAAGTCGCCTCTATTCATAGACCCCACTACAGCTTAACATGAGGCGAGGTGCTAAAACATACTGCACCAACAAATTAGCAAGCGGCCTTAGTATAATTTTATTTATTTGTTTATTTAGATAAATCTTCGATCATATATTTAGGGTAGATAAACAATTGCCGCTCAAAAAGTGGCGAAATAAATGCAAGTCCGAATTAATGTTGGACTTGCATTTGTTCTCAGTCCAAAATGATGTATGTGATTTTTGTGAAGTTACATTTGTGACAAGTTTATACTTTAAAAAAAGCGGCCTAGTGCGAGTTGGACTCTCCCATGAAGGGTTCCGTAGCAGCAAGTAACATAATATAAAAGTTCTTGTAGTTCGTTGTAACTTTGATCGATTTTTATATTTGAGTTGATTGAATGATTGCGTAAATTGCGGTTTTCGATGTATGACGTTATAAAAAAAAACTACTTACTGGATCTCGTTCAAACCAATTTTCGGTGGAAGTTTGCATGGTAAGGACAAGTTACAGAGGACACACACACACATTTTACCACTTTGGAAGTGTTTCTCGCGCAAACTATTTAGATTAGAAAAAATGATATTAGAAACCTCAATATCATTTTTGAAGACCTATCCACCCACGCATGGGTTTGAAGATTTTTTTTGTTGAGTTTTTGTTCTAGTATTAAGTATGGGAAACCCCCAAAATTTATTGTTTTTTTTCTATTTTTGTGTGAAAATCTTAATACGGTTCACAGAATACATTTATTTACAAAGTTTCAACAGTATAGTTTTTATAATTTCGGAAAAAAGAGGCTGTGACATACGGACGGACAGACATGACGAAACTATAAGGGTCCCTTTTCTTGCTACGGAACCCTAACAATGTGGTAAGGTGCGGTTTATATCAGTGTAAGTGAATTCTGACGCGCGGACACTTTTAGGGCATTATTTTGTATAGGACTGTGTATCTATTAAAAATATATGATCGATGAGATAAATAATTTGGTTTTTTATAGTCATTGTTTCTTTGTGATATTTATTTATTTTGTTTTGTTAACTAAAGATTTTAAATATTTATCTGTACCTAATTCTAAGTACAATTGTTTAAGAATTGTGTTTTAAGAGTACTAGGCAGTAGTGCCCAGTCTGCCGATCCGGGGTTGTACCACCACTTACAAGTATACAGACCGTAAAGTGATTAAGTCGCGATTCGGGATTAGCTTGTAAGTTGCCGGTTACAACTAGGCCGGCATAGTTCGGCTTTCTTTTCCTTACTTTCCTTACCATCAGGCTTAGGGCCTAGGAGTTTTAATTTTTTTTAAATCTAGAGAAATAAAACTAAAATAATTTATTCTAAATTTATTTATTAAAATATAATGAAATTATTGTGACGTTTAGTTAAGCTTAGTTTTTAAACCCAAATTAGGGAATTTAGACAGATTTTTTCTATAATTGCTTAAATCTAGAACACATTTTAAATAAAAGTATTAAGGCGATACATCTACAAAGCGACAATAAGTTGCCTGCAACCTGTTAATGCATTGCTCAGAATCACTAATGAAGTAATTATTACTGATTTGATATCATCATCATTAAGTCTGCCGATCCGTGGTAGTACCACCACTTACAAGTATAGTGACAGACCGTAAAGTGACGTTGTCGCGTTTCGAGATCAGCTCGTAAATTGGCCGGCAACTAGGCTATCATTGTGTCCCAATTCTCGTGATTATCGGTAAACTGCTTAGGCCGGCATAGTGACGCGACAGGCAATCGTAAACAATCCGAACTAAACTTATCATCAGGCGGGTCGAGGTCAGATGTCGTGTCACAATAAATAAAAAAAACGAGATGTATAATATGTTCTCTTTTCTTCTCTAGTTTATATATTTAATTTTCTTATGTTGGCATCATAGCTGGGTCCTGCGCATGAAATTGCAAGATGGCCGGATCTCGATTCCCTTAATACATTTGACGTCGAAAGAGCAGTGAATTTGCGTTGTTGCGCTGATATTTGACATCTTCGTAACCAATCAGCGAATAACAAATCAATAGGTAAACTACGTTGATTGGTCACTTCCGACCGCGGCGCAATTTCACTGCTTTTTCGTCGCCATAATGTATTAGAGAATCGGGCCCCAGGCAACTTTTATCGCCTTGTAGACTAAATATATTTCCTCACGTATGGCTATTTTTATAGCTCGCTTTTTATTTTTAATAAGTCGCTAATTTATTAAACTTAATTAATAAGAATAAACTTATTGCATTTTATTATAGTAAAACATTATTTGACTAAGCATTCCTTTTATTATAAACAAATCGGACCTAGGCCGAATTGTAGACAATTAGTTACATCGACACCACCCACGTAAACTTTTCTTGTATCATAGAAACTGGGTGACCCAAGTACATATATCAAAGATACATTGGTTAGGCACTTTCAAACTTGATGGCATCTCCGAAGCTAACTTCAAGCGCTACTTCGCGCAGTTAGTCACAATAAGAAGCTCTCTCACCTACTTTGAGGCCCAATATACTATATATTTTGACCGGCATAGTGACGGCGACTGAGGCAGCCGTGAACTGACTCGGTTGTTTCAGTCGTCGTCACTATTGGATCTTGCTTATCATAAGGCGGGTTGAGGTCAAATGTCGTGTCACAATAAAAAATAATGTATTGCGCATCAACTTCAGAGACGCCATTAAGTTGCCGGTACCAATGTATCTTTGATATTATGTAGTTTGGTTGTCCTGTTTCTATGATACCAGCACATTATTCAATTTCTATACTTAGCTTAGTATAGAAAAGTAAATAAATAAAAACATTGAATTGAATTACATCACCAAGTGGTTTTGAACCGGGGTATCTTGGTTTGCGACACTATTTTATTACTACTAGACCTCGGTCTCCTTAAACTGTTGTAGATTATAACATCTTTTGTATTAATATTCGCAATAATTAATACAACTTAAGGTTTGGCTGGTAGAGAATGCTAATCGGCATTAAGGCCCGCCTTTTGTATATATTATGAATTAAAGGAGTAAATTTTGCGTGGGAGGCGTCGTATTTACATATTGATGTATTTAAATTACTGCTTAAAAAACTGTATGCGAGATAAAATCATTTACTTTACAATTTATCGACGATGAAGTACGTATATCTTCTAACAAAACCAAAATATTAAACTTTTTTTGCTTGACCTATGACAACACTCTGAAGTTAAGCAAAAGCGCGGTCCATGAATGGAGGCGATTGCTACTACAGTTAAATAACTTCAAGTAGCACTCGGCCTATTTCAAACCGGTTACTAACCATGTAAAGTAAAAATGTTAGGAGGTATAGGTCTTGATCGTCGCTATGCGAAATTTAAAATTAATAAATGCATGAATTAAACAAATTTTATGCGGTTTATTTTCGCGTTTATTTTTAGTTAATGATTTTATTTATTTTTTCGAAAGCTTTGCAGCCATCGTGGTCACGGGAAGACGTGATAGTAAGCCGCATAAACTTTGTTTAGTTTATTAATTAATATTTGCGCAAATTTTAAGAAAATTAATAAATGCATTTAATAGGAATAATAAAAAAACTGCAAGAATAAAGTTGATTTTACTCATTTTTATGTGTTTTCTTAAACTATATTTTTTTATTTACCTTTTAACATTTTATGCCACTGGCAACATTCAATTTTTCTACTTAAAATATAAAATTATTGCTACAAATAAATTTTATGCATCAATTTCACCAAATTTAAGTTTTAGCCTTAATCTCACGTGTTATCAGCTCATAATTATGTTTTCTCCGTACTATGGATCTTTAAGCGATGCGTGAAGATCCATGGCCGGCATAGTGACGGCGACTGTGAACTGACTTGTTTTTTTTCAGTCTTCGGCACTCTTGGACCTGTTGCTTATCATCAGGTAAGTCGGATCAAATGTCGAGTCACAATAAAAAAACTACTTGACTTTTTTTACAGTGAAACGAGATATGATCTCACACGATCTCCTGTTAAGCTAGAAGCGACTACTGACATACAAAGTCATTTCCATTATGCCGGCCTAATTCCGAAACGCGTCACTTCTACATACTGAGCAATTGACAACTGTTTTTCTACCCCCCCTAAAAACCATATAAACACGACAGTAAAATTATTACGCAGTATTTACCAGCCAAATTAACTAAGGTGAGGTCCAAGAGTGCCAACGACTGAAAAAACGACTCAGTTTTGCCTCAGTATGCCTAAGCCGACCCAGTGGATTTGTTTACCTTTTTTTGCCTATTTAGTGGCATAAATAAGTAAGACTTAGGCGGTCCCCGATCCATACTAAGAAGATAAAGATACGATGCTCTAGACCAGTTTTCCCAGCGTGGGAAAAACGTGAGAACCCAACGTTTTTCCACAGGGCGGCAATTTGATAGTGATAGTTAATTTAAAAATGGACTTGACACGACTGGACTCGGTGACAAATTTAACAAATGAGCCAAATTCATAAAACAATACTGTAATCATTTATATTTTTAAAGGTTAAAAATTATTTATAGACTCTAGAAGAAGTACGTGCAGTGGTCATTTAAGTGATAATCATGACAAATTTTTACATAAAAACTTGCCTTAAAACTTAAGTATTGGTAATATTTTGCTTCAAAAAAAAACCTTTAAAAAAATGAAATTATTTAATTACACAATTGCCTAAAATAAAAAACTACATTCAAATTTAAAAATGCCTCCTTTTCCCCCCGTTCGATATCTCATATTTTTAGTACGTTTATCAGCTGTCAATTCAGGTGCTACTCGTAAAATTTGACAGCCAACTGACCAATGAGTAACCTATTTTTGTTATTGAGACTCAACATTTAACCTCGACTTGCCTGATGGTAAGCAAGGGGAGGTCCAAGAGCGCCGACAACTGAAAAAGAAACATTTTACGATTGTCTCAGCAGTCGTTACTATGCCGGTCCGTCACTATGTCAAATGTTAGCGAGCGAATTGAAACCACTTCACGTCACTTCAAACAAGGGGTTTATCTCAACAGTCACGGAGACTATGCTTTATGCTCAGACAATAAAATCATTATGTGTTTATTCCACTAGTTCTACCTACCTCATAAATTTAATAACTTCTGTTTGGCGCAGACTGAATTGTCTATTCTTAGTCATCGGCACTCTTGGACTACCTCTTGCCTACCATCACACGGGAAGAGGTGAGATGCCGAGTTAAATAATTAATTAGTAAAACTAGTGCAATATTTAAAAAAAATATGTACAATAACATTAGTTGATACCATAAACGATTCCACCTTTTCTATAATCTGCATTAGCGTATATTCCAGTTTCATTGCTATATATGGCGCACACGGATGAACCCCTGCCGCTGTGCCTCACTATAGCGTGACCTTTTGCTCTAAAGCCGTCTAACACGTCCTAAAACAAAAGATTAGTGTATACATTTTTAATAAAACTGCGACATGAGCCCCGATTCTCTTAATGCATTAGGGGGGGGGGGGGGGAGGTATGGAAGTAATTCAAACCCACAATTATGAATTTCAGCCATCGATTCTGCAGAAGTGTGGACACGAGCATTATCCTCATGAAACAATACCTTTTTCTCAACAGGCCCGGACTTAGAGGATATATTAAAGGTAGCTAATTTTTACTCTGAGCCCTGGACGTTTCTCCTTAATTTCTTCTCTCAAACGACGTAGTAGGTTTCATTAATATGCAGAATTTATCGTTTGTCCCTTAGAGAGATAATCTACGAGGATCACACCCTTCGAATCCCAAAAAACGGACAGCTGACCACTTTTTCACAGCAGATGTACCTAAAGTATCCACCATATCTTCATGAATCTGCTTTGGGGTTAACCCAGTGTTTCCCAACGTGGGGCCCACGCCCCACAGGGGGGCAATTTGATAGTTAAGGGGGGCAATTTAAAAATGGACTCGACACGACTTGAACCCTTTTGCTTTTGGTTATTAAAATGCAATGCTGGATATCTTTTGACAGATACTCGTATTCCTAAAACGATTGGGAAACACTAGGTTAACCCCTTCCTATGGAGGTGTTTAATCACCCCACAGACTTTTTCTCTAAATACTTCGAACACTCGCACGAAAAACATCGTACAAAAAAAAACTTAACAAGCTATTGGCCAGAGAGTTTGCACACTAACTGCAGGAAAGCTAGTAACTAGTAAAACAGTAGAGGGTATTTCGAAGTTTTTGAAAAAAATTCCTATACTCGTATGTCAGGCCAGGTTTTTTTCCATCCTCGTCTTATTCTGGAAGTACGCTCTACCAAGTTTGACCGGTGTTATGACCTCGACTCACCTAATGTAGAGTCGAGCAAGGAGCACAAACAGTTAATTTGCCTTCATTTATGTACTACTGAACACCAGCTTAACATCATTCCGTAAATTTCGAGCCACGAGACAAAATAAGTTTAAAAGATACTTGCCTGGATAATTCCATATTGATATTTAATTTTCATTGGGAATATTTGATGGTGAAATCGTGGTTCATCAACAGCAGTTTTAATATTTTGGCCGAACCACAATTTTCTAATAATGATCTGTAATAAAATATTGATTATTAGAATTGCCACTACTTGCCTGATAGTAAAATATTGCAAGAGGTGGTCTAAAGGCCCTGACTCAGTCGATTGAAAGAACTGACTCTGTCACCTCACTATGCCTCCTCGTAGTATATAAAAACTAATGTTATTCCCAGGAGGGTGTTCTTCGACTAAATCGGGGACATCCTCAAGAAAGCTAGGTTTTCTAGTGCCCATAACCGTAGAGCTTGTATGAAGAGAATTGTGGATGTGAGGGAAGCGAGGAAGTTATGTCAGGATCGTGACAAGTAGCGCTCCATTGTCTCTGCTTATCCCTGTGGGAAAAAGGCGTGACAATTTGATTAGTTGTTATTTTCATCATTTGCCATTACAAAAGTAGTACATAAAAGCCCAAAATAATGTCCTTTACAACTAGGCCTAATGGATGTTACTGCTACTTACAGTTATTAAATTGTAGTAGCAGTGACATCCAATCATGGACCACACTCCAGCTTACCATCAAGCGGGGTGCTGTAATATGTCGACTCACAATAAAAAAAGGCATTTTCAACTCACGAGAGCAATGCCAGTGGTGATCCTCGTTCCACCTGAGGCACCTATAATCATCTTAACATTGCCATTAGCATCGACAATCATAACAGGATTCATAGAGGATAGCGGTCGCTTTCCTGGCTTAATAAAGTTGACTGGCGAAGGCTTTAATCCCCAGAAGTTGGGGAAACCAGGATTAGAAAAGTCATCCATGACGTTGTTCATAATAATGCCCGTGTTCTTAGTTGTGAAGCCTGCACCATAACTAAAAACGTAAAAAATATATGAATGTAACCAAAGCATGAATCCTAAACAGAACAAGCGTCCAGTATGAAAGTATAAATCTTATGCAGAACAAGCATCAAGTATAATAGTAAAAATCTTATACAGAACACACATCTAGTATAAAAGTAAAAATCTTATATAGAACAGACATCTAGTATAAAAGTAAAAATCTTATATAGAACAAATATCCAGTATGAAAGTATAAATCTTATACAGAACAAACATCCAGTATGAAAGTATAAATCTTATACAAAACAAACATCTAGTAAAAAGTAAAAATCTTATACAGAACAAACATCCAGTATGTAAGTATAAATCTTATACAGAACAAACATCCAGTATGAAAGTATAAATCTTATACAAAACAAACATCTAGTAAAAAGTAAAAATCTTATACAGAACAAACATCCAGTATGAAAGTATAAATCTTATACAGAACAAACATCCAGTATAAAAGTAAAAATCTTATACAGAACAAGCATCCAGTAGAAAAGTAAAAATCTTATACAGAACAAGCATCCAGTATAAAAGTAAAAATCCTATACAGGAAAAAAACGTTCAGTATAATAGAATAAATCCTATACAAGTCAAACATTCAGTATAATAGTAAAAAAATTGTTCCGGACAAGAGATAGTCTGCCGATCCCGGGTAGTACACTTACCATCACTTTTAAGTGGACGAGATCATACAGACCGTAAAGTGTGCAGCGTTTCGTGATCAGCTTAAAAATAATTTTAAAAAAGTATCTAAATAGTATACTTACTAATAATTAATAGAGCTGGTGACAGACACAGCATCACCGCTTTGTGATAATATTGAAATATGAGCAGTGCCAGCGTCTTCTTTGAAATAACTGTCAACACCATAATATTCTGTACTGTTACTAGTCATTGTGTCGTTGATCTTTAAACGAATCGATTCGCCGTACTCCGGCGATATTAATCTGTCTACTAACTGCAAATAGGTCATAAAATTAATTATACAACCATGGATTCCTCAGAGCTTGTATGAAGAGAATAGTAGATGTGAGGGAAGTGAGGCAGTTGTGTCAGGATGGTGGCACGTGGCGCTCTTTTGTGTTTGCCTATCCCTGTGGGAAAAAGGCGTGACGATTTGATTTGTTTTGATTCCGTAGTCATTCTCTGCTTGAGCCCCGATTTTCTTAATAGATGACAGCGAAATGATAAACTTGCACTGATATTTGACATTTTCGTAACCAATCAGCGAATAATTACGTTGATTAGTCAAATCGCGACGCAATTTCACTGCTTTTTCGTCGCCATAAAGTAGTATTAAGAGAATCGGGGTCAGTTTGATGCGCGTAAAGTCCCCGGGTTTGATTCCTGGTCGGAGGAATCAAACCCGGGGACTTTGTTTCATAGCCTTACAAATTTACTATAAGTTCATAGAAAAATCTTTGCCCTGGGTCTGATTATCAAAGAGTGGTAGGCAGCTAGGCACAAGTAAGTACGGGAAGTGATTTACTCGCGTTTCTGGATCTACTTGTAAGTTGCCGGTTCCAACTAGGATTTGTGGACCGCACTTTAACTTAACATCAGGCGGGGTGCTGTTATAAGTCGAGCCACAATAAAAGGCAAAAAAAATATTTGTAGATATGCTTTAAACCTAACTCACCTCTTTCAAATTCAGAAATTCATCATCGCCGAGTGCATTTCTCGCACTGTAAGCGTGCTTGAAAGCCTCCACAATTCTATGATATGTCAATATTGTATGGTTAGTTGTACTTATGCTCTCTGCATTAAAGTGATAGCCTTTTAATATATTCAATATGTAAGCGAGAAGTAAACCACTGCATGGGGGCCCAGGAGTGTAGAGGATGTCGCCGTCATTTAATGGGGCTGCGATTGCCTCCTTGATTATTGCCCTGTAAATGAAAAGAAGCATTTACTGTAAGTAGGCATTATATTGGCTTAATTAAGTAATAGGCGACCGTGGTGTAGTGGCAGTGCAATGGTTACGCAAACCGAGAGCACGGGTTCAAACCACTTGCCGGTACCAATGTATCTCTCATATAATTAGGTGGTCCTGTTTCTAAATTTAAAAGAATAAAAATGACAGCACAGCACCTTGCCTGATGAATGGAGGTACCTGCTAATCAACCAGTTATTTGCGACCAGAAATATCAAAATCGGTCAATATTTGTTGTTAATAATGGCAATACAGTGCCGAAAAAGTAAAAAAAATGATTATTTTTTATTTCATTAATAATCATCCTACAGTCGTAGTTATATTTTGTTGTCATATAACCACTACATTAAAAAACAAATTGTTGAAAAAAATGCATTTGTTTATTAAAAATGTCTCAAATGTTTAAATCAATCTATAGTCCAAACAATGACCAAATAAAGTGGAAAAAATTCTAACCCGCACAAAAAAATACAGTCTTACAGAGAAAAAAAAAGAATATGATTGTCTGTGTGGAGCAACTCGCGCCGGAATGGCGAACCTAACCTAAAAAAATCCGAAAGTTCGAAAAAACGGTATTTTTTCGAGAAATTGTTTTTGTAAAAAAACAATTTCTCCGATCAGAAAAAGTTAAATGTAAAAGTTGTAGGTATTAAAAAAACGTATCGATTAGTTTTTGTTGAGTTTTATTCGGTGCATAACTTTTCAAGTAATTAAAAAAAATACCGTTGTGAGTCCCCTCACTCTTTCTTAATGACGTTTCTAAGTGTTTGTATAAACCAAATGAATAAATGACTTTGAATTTTGAATTTCCACTTTCTTTCCGTCTATCTCACATTCCGTCATTTCATCCTTTCTCACCAAAACATTTACTTAAGTTTTACTTACATTCACTTTATATTTGTATATTTAGGTATTAATTCTATTTTAAACTGGGCAGTACAATACAAGAAAGAAGACAGGCTACTAAGTTTAAGCAACATCATGTAGCAAGTTCATGCACTATATCTAACGGCCTTGTTGGAACTGGCAACTTACAAGGTGATCCTGAAACTCGACTCAGTTACTTTACTGTGACAATAGCCCGTAACTACAAATACCTACCAACTGTCTGTCTACCACATCTAATTTATGAACAATATTCTAATAGTTAATTTGATAATCTAAGGACTCAAGGTTTGAAACCACCTGCCGGTACATTTTTGATATACACGTACTTTGGTTGCCTAGTTTCTATGATACAAGCACGCATGATAAAAGCAAGTAGGAATGGAATTATAAAAGTTATAGCCTTACTTGTAATTAGCAAAATCTTCTTTAGTTACTATACTCTTAACCCTATCCAGGTCATCTATGATGTCTGCTGCTAAGGTTCCATTGTAGAAGTCATCACCGCCATTTTCAGCTATCCTCTGCAAGGAGTTGCAGATTGCATCATAAGGCTTTATGTAGGTGCCAGGAGGGTACCAATCCTTCTTCTTTTCATCGTAATATGTCTTTCTATAAAAAAATACTTAAATAAAATAAACGGGTATTTAAAGACTTATTTTTAGGGATTAGCCGAGAATTATTCGGGAACAGCTTGAAAGTTGGCACCTGGGCCAGCATATTGGAGTAGACGCGACTAGCAAATATTTGTTTCATAGCTTTTATTTGTAATATTTAATAATTATCTATACCATATAAATAAAATTGGAGTGTCTGTTTGTAATATTGAAATAACCATTTTTTACTACATGTATATAAATATATATACTGTACATACACCAAAATAACATTTTTTACAATTTTTGTCTGTCTGTCTGTTTGTTCCGGCTAATCTCTGAAATGGCTGGACCTATTTTGACGGGACTTGTATTGGCTAGCTGATGTAATAAGGAGTAACTTAATATTGTTATCGAATATTAGATGTCACTTTATTACATGCGCCAATAGAACATTACTAAATAAAGTTATATTTATTAATTTATTGATATTTTTAATTAAAAATTCTCTCTCCTGTAGACTGTTCGCATAGGTGGTTCCTAATTTTGAATAATCACAGCTTCTGGTTAAAACGTCTATTTCTTTTACAAATTTTATATATGATGTAGTTTATGACTTCCTAATTATTTTCCAACAATTTCGACAGTTGTATTAACAAAATTAATAATAGACATATTGTTATACGAGCTGACGACCTGTGGACCAAAAATTCTCCCATAAGAAACTACCGTCTAAAACTACCAAACGACGAACACTATTCATTGGCTTTCACTGTTGGCAACACTATTCACATACATTCGCCATTTTGGATTTATATTGAGAACGTTATTTTGTGAGCTGTATCACATGCGCGCTAATGTCAAATGTCCTCACATCGAAATAGGACAAATCCAGGTTCAAAATGTTTCTAATTCTTTAAATATACAAACCTTATCAGAAAGTCGTTCACTGACTACTTAATCCACTCCAGCTACTTCTCCGAAAACAGATTCAGCATCTACTGTAACTGGCCCGAGTACATCACCATCGCCTTTTCCGCCGCAGATCTTTTTTTAAATACACCATCATCAGAACCTTATTCTGAATTAATCCGTCAACCATTTGCTCCAAGAAAAACGATAAACTTTGACAATAATTTATCATTCACCATCACCGAAGCGATGCAGATTTAAGTTAGCAAAAAGTTCCGCAATAGGATTTTGGTTTATAATCCTAGTGATGAAAATGATGAAAATTTTTATATAAGGACCCAACCCTTAATTATATAATACAACCCTTTTATTTTTATATAAGGATAATAATTAATGTTTTGAATCTACCACTCCTGTGGTCACACAAATTATTTAAAGTACAATATTTACACCTAATTAGATAAATGATCTAGTTTATAATTGTAATTTGTATCTTCTCATTATAACCTAATAAAAACTAATAATAAGTAAAAAATTAAACACTTAATTTTTCGAATTTTTATTAACTTTAGTGCATCTGTTATATTGTGCATGTTTATTCTATAGAAAAAAATAGCAGTAAACAGTTTCCTTATATAAAGGGCATGGGAAATTGTGATTTTTATGTTTGTTAACATGAAAGTAGAAGTAAGAAAAAACACAGTATACAATTCCGTTGGGAACTACGAACCAATAGAACACACTCCAGCTTAACATCAGACGGAGTTCAGGCGTATGATGTTTTAAACATTTAAAAAAATCCTAATTGCCAACTATTCACCACCTTCAATATTTTCAATAGATCATCAAAGCGGATGTGACGGATGAGAACACAACATCCAAATTCAGAACAATTAAAACGCGTAAGTCCCGGATTGAATACCCGGTCGAAGCAAAGATTTTTTCATATGTTTTTTTATCATCATCATCTGCCAGAAGGCGTCCTCTGCTGAACATAGGCCTCGACGCAATTCCGAACGACAAGATGCCAGTCGCATCCACCGGTTACCTAGTGGGAGGCCTACCGACGCTGCGTTTGACGCATCGTGGCTCCACTCTTAGAACTTTTCTTCCTAATCGGTTGTCGGTTTATCGAGCCACATCGCTCTTATCGTCGCGCAAATTAAAATAAATGAAATATAGTTCGCGTCACGTAAGTTGGCGCATGTACACTGCGCATCGCATCGAGGCAGACCCCGGAGGGTGTTTGGAGACATCCTCAAGAAAGCTAAGTTGCCTAGTGCCAATAACCAGTGCAGCATAGAGCTTGTATAAGGAGAATTGTGAATGTGAAGAAAGCGAGGGAGTTGTGTCAGGATCGTGGCAGGTGGCGCCCCATTTTCTCTGCTTATCCCTGTGGGGAAAAGGTGGGGACAATTTAATTGATTAATTATTGAGTTTATCGCGGACAGACAGACGCGGCCGGGGACTAATATGTAGTAAAACTATTAGTATGATACGAAAACCAGTGGCGCACCATTTTAGTGCACCTAGGTGTACGCGGGAGCGAACGGAGCGTGGGTGCCACGCGGGAGTCGACGATCGACTGGCCAGCCAATCGCCCGCACGGAACTTTGTTACCTCATGGCCCGTTTTCCCCGCGTTCCTAAACAAACCTAAAAAACGACTTCTGCGTATCTGACTACTCATGCCAGCTTACGTGACGCGAACTATAACTTACCGTAAATTCGAATCATTGATAATGTACGGTGCAGCTAACATGCCGTCATGCAACCCCTTTGACATTATATATCCTTGGCGACATAGTTCTAGTGTTGGCGCTAGTAATTCCGACCATGGCAGGACACCCCACTTCTGATGGGCAGCCCACAGACCACGCACTTCTCCTGGTATGCCTATAGCGAGAGGGCCTAGAAGAAATAATATTTTTTATTGTGACTCGACATCTTAATTTTATCCGCCTGATGATAAGCAAGAGGAGGTCCAAGAGTGACGATGACTGAAACACCGATTCAGTTTACGGCTGCTCCTGTCGCCGTCACTATGCCGGTCAGTGATGAGACGGATGAGATCGGAACATTCAAATTCGGAACAATTAAAACGCGCAAGTCCCGGGTTGAATACCCGGCCGAAGCAAAGATTTGTTTCATATGTTTTTTTTTTATAATTAGACTAAATGAGGCAGAGAGATGGTAGCCATTTTCCCAATCTGCCGAACCGGGGTAGTACCATTAAAGCGACTCAGTCGCGATTCGGAATAAGTTTGAAAGTGGATTGTTCCAACTAAGCCGGCATAGTGGAGGAGACTTCGAGCGTCACTGGTTTCTGTGTTTTTATGCTGACTCGAAATCTGACCTCGACTTGCCTAATAGTAAGCAAGTGTGTCGAAGACTGAAAAAACGAGTCAAGTCATGGCTGCCTAAGTCGGCGTTACTATGCCAGTCAAAATGATTCACAACAAAAAAACTAACCTGTGTGGGCAGAATCCTTATCTTCTTTATACATGTTTGTGGTTGCTTTGCCTGGCGCAGTTTCTCTTGCATTTACCTCGTATGCTTTTCTTTCTTTCTTAATATAGACAGTCATGAAGAAACCTCCACCAATGCCCATGTTTTGCTGGTTGAGGAGACCATTGCAGAACATTGATGCTATAGCCGCGTCCACTGCTGTGCCATTCTTGTCCAAAACGTCCCTGTTAAACAATTTTGTTTTTAACATAAGATTTATCATAGAATCAGGACGACCAAAGTACATAATATTAAGGAAACTTTGGTACCGGCAGAGATGTAAACCAGCAGCTTTCAGTGAAATCACTACACCACTATACCGTTCAAGACCGTTAAGCGACTTCAAATAAAGAATTGGTGAAACAGTTGATCAACTTCTCAGTTGACAAAAGGGCAGGGCAATATTTGTGTCAAAGGATCAGCATTGTCATTTAGCGCAGCAATGCTGCCAGTATCCTTGGCACTTTGCCAATTGGTACCGATTTGGAACAAGTTTTCTTATTTATAATTTGTCCCTTCTTTTAGTTTTCTATTCACCTTTTTTTTTGTTTACATTTCTATACTAAGCTACTAAAGTGCTTGTATCATAGAAACAGGACAACCAAAATACATATGTCAAAGATACATTGGTACCGGCAAGTGGTTTTGAACCCGTGCTCTCGGTTTGCGTAACCATTGCACTACCACTACACCACGGTCGCAATATTATCTTGTGGATTATTATGTTACTTATTTACTTAATAATTATAAACACATTACTAAGTAAATAAAGGACATCATTCATTTTAAGCTTTTATGTACGACTTTTGTAATGTCCCATGATGAAAATATATATAAATTGTAGTTTTGATACCTGGCATGCTTTTTAAGTTCTGTCTTTTCCATATTTCCTAGCAATTTTGAATTTGGAACTGTTCTATATTCGAATGTGTTTTAATTTTGAATCTCAAAACAGTTGCAAGTACCCCCATAATCCGCCTTCACTAAAGATTACATCATTGCTGTGAGAACTGATTCTCGAAGGTCGTCATGTGACGTATCGAGAAATAGAGGCTCTTTAGGCATCTCAGGGACAACCATTCAGAAGATCTTGCATGAAGCGCTTGGTATGAAAAAGCTAGTTTGCCGTTGGATACCGCATCTGTTTTCCGACGATCACAAGGCGGCCCGCGTCAGATGATGTAAGAAAACTGTTCAACCCAGAAGAGTCAAATCACGTCTACGACATCATCAGTGGTAACGAATCTTGGATCTATGCCTACGATCCTGATTCCAAACAACAATCTACAGTCTGGGTCTTTCAAGACGAGCCAAAGGCGACTAAAGTTGTTCGGTTTTAAAGCACTTCAAAGAAGATGGTGGCCACGTTCGTTGGAAAAAACCGGCCATGTTGCGACTATTGCACTTGAAGATCGTAGAACGGTTAACGCAGAGTGGTATACCACAGTTTTTTTTTAACACAAATCTAACTCAAAGCGACGTATCATCCTGCACCACGACAACGCAAGCTCACACAGCGCTCGTCAAACGATTGAGTATTTGAAGCAGGAAAAAGTAGAAATTCTTGACCATCCTTCATACAGTCCTGACCAGGGGCCTAACAATTTCTTTAAATTTCCTAAAATTAAGAAAAGTCTTCGTGGTCAAGGTTCCAGTCCGGTGAAAAAGCAGTCGACGCTTTCAAGTTAGCCATTTTGAACCCCCCCACTTTTAAGTGAAATAAATGTTATATTAACTGGTTTGAGCGAATGGAAAAGTGTATTAAGCTACGTGGTGAATACTTTGAAAAACAATAAATGTATAATACTAGAAGGTTCTAGTTGTGTTTTTTTCTTCAAACAACAAAACTTAAAGGCATCCCTCGTACTTGTATTGATAAAACTAACAACAATTTTGATTTTAATTGCTGATAATAATATGGATTTTGTATCATCTGTCAATCAAGAATACACGCCATATTTACAGTTCTGCTTTGAACCGTCATAATTATAGTTTCATCATTTTGCACACCTAAACTATGCAAAATAAAGGATATATTACAATATTATAATTTTCGTACACAAAACTATTTTAAAATGTATGCAACTGATAATACTGCTAAGCTCTTTAACCTTGTTCCTACCTCATCTTTTCACTCCCGTAATACCCGCACAGGTCGGGGAAAGTATCCGCATTTTATCGACCGAATCGGCAGTCGAACTAAAAAGTTCGGTGCGTCTTTTCTTTGTAGATCAATTGACAAGTGGAATGCTTTGCCTGCCCATGTGTTCTCTCCATCCTATGACCTTGGATCCTTCAAGCGATGCGTGAAGAAGCACCTTTGGCCGGCATAGTGACGGCGACTGCCCGGTTTTCTCAGTCGTCGTCACTCTTGGACCTCCTCTTGCTTATCATCAGGCGAGACGAGGTCAGATGTCGTGTCACAATTAAAAAAAAAATACAATTAAGCCCAAGTACCCATAGAAAATGAATGCCATCATTTATTAAATACATATTCCTATTCTAAAAGTGTCATTGTAAGTAGGAGCTACATTTTTATATTGTGGCTCGACATTTTGGGTCTTATTTTTGCATCAATCTATTTGATGCATAAAATAAGACCCCAACCCACGTAGCCTAGGGGCCCACATACCCCAAATGCGGCGCTATACACGACCTTGGCCTTGGTTCCTCTCAGACCCTTTATAAATCTCCATCCGTTTATGCTGTTCACCCATAAAAAACTCCCTACCTTTGCATATCAGAAAATCGTTGCACGCCTTCAAAAATACATTCAAAGAACACATCCTCAAGAAAGCTATGTTGCCTAGTGCCAATAACAGTAGAGTTAGTATAAGAGAATTGTGGATGTGAGAGAAGTGAGGGAGTTATGTCAGGATCGTGTTAAGTGGCGTTCCATTGTCTCTGTTTATCCCTGTAGGGAAAAGGCGTGATATTTTTAACCCCCGACTCAAAAAGAGGAGTGTTATAAGTTTGACTTGTCTGTGTATCTGTGACTGTGTATCTGTGTGTCTGTCTGTGGCATCGTAGCTCCTAAACGAATGGACCGATTACGACGCGGTTTTTGACGTAACAACGTCTTATAATTCGATGGAGCCTACTGCACGCACAAAAAAAACATGACTCATGCGACGTTACCTCGCTCTGCGTTCCATTTAGGCTTGAAGTGCAAGCGAGAGCGCGGAACGAGCGACAATGAGGCACAATCGGCCTCCGCTTCGACATCTGTCTCTCTCCGCGATAATACGCGTAATAGTACGCACCTGTCTCTGAGCGATGCGTACTATTAATATTACTTATTAATAGTATATTTTATTTTAATATACAATAAAAAAAATTGACATAATTGTATTTATGCGTACAAATAAATGTAACTTGATCAATTCAATTGTGATTTCCATTTACCTCCTTCTCTATATCCATACAAATTATCTATGAAACAAATAAAATTAAAATTTTCTTTTGAAAAATGCAACCATTCCATCAGTATTTTCTTATGACGTTGTCACGTTTAACCGACTTTACAGACAACCGATTTTTTCGTTTAAAAGCTGACGTTATCGAGATAGTTCTAAGCTAAAATTGATGAAGATCTGTTCAGGGGTTTCAAGACTAAGCTCTTACTAGTCTACCTTAGAGACAATCTAAAGCAAAATAATAATTATAGAAGCACTTAGTCTGAAGCATACTACTGTAGCGACCGCATGCTATAGAGGGCGTTCCAAAGATAGTGTCTGCGCCGATGCATAGATGGCGTTGCATGTGTCCAATATCTCGCAAACGGTTTATCGACAAAGTAGACAAAGAGACGTCACCTGGCTAGTTGAGCCCTGCACGCGTGCAGCAGGGAGTACTCCATTCCTTTTACCTCCTACAATAATATGTGGAATAATGAATAAACTACGAAATCTAATATATTGTACTTTATATCAATCAAATTTCTTATAATTGTACTATAAATCAATCAAATTTTCTCATGGGAAAAAGGCTAGACAATTTGATTTGATTTTTAGTATTTTATGGTCTGCATAGTGGATGCTCTGCTCCCTGCTGCTTTAGGTACACAAAATATCCATTTCATAATTTTTATATTATCAAAAATGTTACGTGTTTAATGAAAAATGTGATTGATCAAACATATAATTTTTTATAAATAGTAAAAAACTTTTAGGAACGATCTAAAAAAACAACGAGGTTATAAGCTGTCATAACTTTATTATTTTTTATTCTTTAATAGGTATAAAGAGAATTTGGATTAAGAGATGGCCACCGCATAAATAAAACGTTTTTCAGTCGTATACGGACTTGGTCTTTCCCTTGCTTACCAGGTCTTAGTCAAAATCAGATGTCAAGTCTCAATAAATAAAAAAATGATGGTTCTTAACTTACTTGCCAATTTTGGAGCATTCTTTGACGTTGGTGCAGACCGCGGCTTTCTGGAACGTTTGTAGCAAGGATGCTGAGGGGCCTAGTGGCACCAGTGTATCAGGGAGTTCAGGTCGCTGAGGCTTATCTGATCCCACTCCGATATAGTACCAACTTATGGCAGCGAGTATTATTAGCACAACCAATAAAGCTATAATTAACTTTACACGTACCCTAGACCTGCAACAAAAAAGTGAAAAATATATGACGATTCGGAAACTTGACGAGTAGGAAACGTGACGGGTCAGATATGTGACGATTAGAAAACGTGACGAGTAGGAAACGTTGCGAGTCGGAAATTTGAATAGTAGAAAACATGACGAGTCGGGTATACAAAATTTAGCCTTCACGACCTGCTGAATATTTTCACAGTTTTATACTAAGCTACTAAAAGTTCTTGTATCATAGAAACTAATTATCTAAGATTCTTTTGTACCGACAAGTGGTGACTCACGACTCACGGTTTTCGACTTTCAATAAAACTGAAATTAATTTTATTGTACTTTTGTGTAAACTTGGCGCGGCCTTTCATGGTTTTCACTGTTTTTTTTTATAAGGTTTATTAATTAATTCCTTATCCATCACTTAATTTATTTATTTTATATAAATTAAAACTTTACAACAGAACATTAAACAGCTGTGCTGTATTTAAAAAAATGTACAGGCCCGAGCTTGTCTCGACAATAACGCAGCTGCATATTATCAAAACACAGAATTATTTTCGTAGTCGAGAAAAATCGCATTATAAAAGTTAGTCGTAGGATTGCCGACTTTACAATGTTCATAATGATGTAAAACTCTCTTTCTCTGATTTAGAAGTTGGAAGTTAATGGGTGTGACATATTGCGCTTATTAATTACCATCGTATTTTGCAAGTTGGTCGAGCCGCAAACAGGCTTAAGGCCCGGCGTAAAAAGTGTATCTTCTAAAACAGATTTAAAAAAATAAATAATATTTATTTTATCTACATAATTATATAATTAACAATAATAATGTTGAGAATTTCATTTGTTCCGGGTCCAGGTGTTGAAAAGTGGTAGGCAGACGACAGTTGGCGATCAATTTTTTATATTTTATAGTGACTCGACATATGACAGCACCCCGCTTAATGTTAAGCCAAAGTGTGGTCCATGAATGAATGTCACTGCTAATACAATTCAATAACTGTGAGTAGCAGTCACATCCACTATGCCGGCCTAGATGGAACCGGCAACTTACAAGCTGATCCTGAAACGTGACCAAATCACTTCACGGTCTGTATACTTGTAGGGTGGTGGTACTACCCCGGATCGGCAGACTGGGTACCACTGCCTACCACTCTAAAATTTTATTTTATCAAATTAAATCATTTGCTTAGTCTGCTGGTTTGAATCCCGGTCGAAGCAAATATATGTTTTAAATAATGTTTTTGTAATATTAAATAATTACAATTATTCCTAACAAAAAATGAGGCCGAGATTGCATGTTAAAGAGTGGGAGTCTGCCGATCCGATGGCAGTGCCATCACTTTTAAGTAAAAATCTAGTACCAGACTGTAAAATGGTACTAGATGGTAGCAGTGTGGGTACTTGCAGCTATTTAACAGTAGTAGCTGGACCATACTTCAGCCTAATACCCAGTTAAGCAACAATTTTAGCAATGTCAGAAGCCATTTAGTCGTACTCTTAAGTTTTCATTTGCTAAAATTTGTTATGTGTACCTATTATAAATAAAAAAATTAAAAGACTGTATCTTAAAATATGAACAATATAAAATCTATGTTTCACTTTCCTGAAAATTTCTGCCCTTGTAGTGTAAAATAATATTTTTGGACATATATAATTATAATTTATTGACTCAAATTGATATAATGTGTTTATTTGACGATAAACGATTACTATTTTTAAAGATTTATTTATATAAATAATTTAACAATACATTATTAGTGATATTTAAAGTAGAAATCTAATAAGATTCTTCATCATAAAAGGTTTTTAGGGTTCCGTAGTACAAAAAGGGGAACCCTCATATATTCGTCATTTCTGTCTGTCTGTCCGTCCGTCTGTATGTCACAGCCACTTTTTTCCGAAACTATAAAAGCTATAACTGTTGAAACATGGTAAATAGATGTATTATGTGAACCGCATTAAGATTTTCACAAAAAAAATTATAAAGAAATAATAATTTTTGGGGTTCCCCATACTTAGAACTGAAACTCAATTTTTTTTCATCAAAATCATACGCGTGGGGTATCTATAGATAGGTCTTCAAAAATGATATTCAAAATATTATGATAGGTTTCTAATATAATTTTTTTCTAGACTGAATAGTTTGCGCGAGAGACACTTCCGAAGTGGTAAAAAGTTGGTAAGTGGTAAAAATAGAGATTCATACAAAAACTTCTGTAGTTTTTTATTTACTGGTGGTAGGCAGTGGTGCCCAGTCTGGTGCATCAGCTTGTAAGTTGCAAGGTCTAACTAGACCGGCATAGTGGATGCGACTGCTACATACAGTTATTTAAGATGCCTCTTATCATGAACCGCACTTCAGATTAACATCGGGCAGGTCGGTACTATCATACAATATGTCTAGCAATAATAAAAGAAAAATAATAATAATTGCAATATAAAAGATGTAGATATGATAAATCTATCTTGGTACGTGTTTTCACGTATTATTTCTAATAATACTTATTATCATACCCAGGAGGGTGTTTTCCGACCAAATTGAAAACATCCTTAAGAAACCTGGGTTGCCTAGTGTCCTTAACCGTAAAGCTTGTATGAAGAGAATTGTGGGTGTGAGGGAAGCGAGGTTGCGAGTTGTGCTAGAATCGTGGCAAGTGGCGCTCTATTGTCTCTGCCTATCCCTGTGAAAGAAGGGCGTGACAATTTGATTGACTTATTATTATAGTAACACAAAACTATTTATAAAACAAAAGGTATTTAATACATATAAATATGTGTGTGTAAATAGTATATTCTTGTAAATTCCACTTACCCTGAAAAAAGCGATTTATTGTTGGCCTCGGTTACATTCATACTCTGAAGAGCCATCTTATCTGAAAAAATAAACGAAGAAAAGAAGTCAAAGATTATGAGTTTTGGTTTGGGCACATGGACAGGATAAGTGAAAGTAGATTGACGAAAGGAATTTATAAATCTCATGTGGATGAATGTGTTAAACAAGGCAGGCCCAGTAGGGTGTTTTCCGATCAAATCGGAGACAACCTCAAGAAAGCTAGGTTTCCTAGTGCCCATAACCACAGAGCCTGTATGAAGAGAATTGTGGATGTGAAGGAAGCAAGAGAGCTGTGTAAGGATCGTGGTAAGTGGCGCTCCATTGTCTCTGTCTATCCCTGTGGGAAAAAGACGTGACAATTTGATTGATTGATTGATAAGTTAGGTGAATTAAAAATTTAAATTGATTTAAATCGACATATAATCGTTTCTCTTTATAAATAATACAACATAGGTTTTTGAGCAATATATTTTTACTGATATGCCAAAATTGACAATTTGTTTTCAATTCTGAACAGCTTAATATATTTTCCTTAGTTTATTCAAAATAAATTTCTGAACGCACGCATTTTGTATGGGTAAATGTTTTTAATTTTGTTTATTATTCATATAATATTTTTATAAATTATATGCTATGTGTTATTTTGATGTACGAGTATAAGCTATATTATCGTAAAGTTTCATTAAAATCCATTCAGTAGTTTTTGCGTGAAAGAGTAACAAACATCTATCCATACTCACATACTTTCGCGTTTATAATATAAGTATAAAAGGAAATAAGGATACCGCAGGGTGGTCATAACCATAGAGTCTCTGTGAAGAAAATTGTGCGTTTAAAAGAAGCGAAATTATTGTGTCAGGATCGTGGAAAGTGGAGCTTCATTGTCTGCTTATCCCAGTGGTTGTTTCTTGCTAACCGAACACTCTATTACCTCTATTTAAAAAAATTGTCACGCGTTTTTCCCACAGGGATAGGCAGAGACAATGGAGCGCCACTAACCACGATCCTTACATAACTCCCTTGCTATGACACTAGGGCAACCTGTGTTTATGGGCACTAGGCAACCTGGCTTTCTTGAGGATGTCTCCGATTTGGTCGGAAAACACTCTCCTGGGCCTCACCTCTGTTCTAGGCTATATTCCAATGATGCACACATGGTACAGAGAAGAACTATAAAAACATTTGTCCTATGTCGGATCAAATCAATTATACAATAGAATTGATTTAAGCCATACCTACACAAAACAAATAACCCTTAGGTACGTTGGTAATATTAATTCAGTGCCCTTTAAGCAATTTAATGCACTTTTTTGATCGTTATAAATGCGTATAGTTCTTGGTGGCCTGTGTGACGCGGCCTTAAAAAAAGTCTCTCTTTTAAACTCTAAATTCTATATGCCTGTGATCGCTTATGAAAATACAGCTGTTGTATATCCAAATAATGACAGTAATATAAGCAATCGCTCCGCAATGACAATACGTTAATCCTATATTGCACCTGTCCGTCAGCCACTTGCACGAGTTGTCCAAGTGGCTGACGGAGAAGTTTAAAGACAGGAAGGCTGGCAATTATTTCTGCGAACGTATTAACCTTGTTATACAAAGGGGAAAGAATGTTGTCAAACTCTTTGGGACCATCTCTGATATGAAATCTCTAGATGATATTTTTTATTTCTAGTTTAATTATAGTTATTATTCTCACTTCTAATTTTATTTAAATAAAAGGTATATAATTTAGGTATATCAAATTTTGCCGGCATATTGACGGCGACTGGGTAACCGTAAAGTGAACCGTTTTATTTTTGTCATCGGTGCACCCGGACTTCCCCATGCTGGCGTAGCGTGGATGTCGGCCGCCCGGGCCGGATATAATATTGTCGCCCCATTTTTTAGGAATTACAAATTAAAAGACTAAAATATGAAGTCATTGTAAAGAACTTTTTGAATAATCAATAACCAAATAATAATCATTGTCGTATACTGTTTAAAAAAAATGTCGTGACCGTATTTCTTACAATTAGCGCCAAATACAAATGTTCATTACTAGAATTTTATAATTGTCATAAGTGGTATAGATTTCAAACCGCTAAGAATGTTAACAAAGGCCTTTTTTGCGCTTAGAAGAAAAACATAACTTCATACCTAAAAAATCCGCAATTTTAAGACGAAAAAGCTGAATCGCGTTGGGCCAAAATCGGGTTAGTTATTATTCCGAAAATCGCAAAATTACTTTATTTTTAACCCATTTATCGAAAATTCTGAACTTATATTTATAAATTAATATTAAAAGCTGAAATTCAAACACAGTCTAGGTATTATAACCCTCAATAGGGATTTGTTTTTCAAAGTTTAGGAAGATTGTTTGGAGAATGGCTAAGAAAAGCAAAACATAAAGATCCTTTCGAAAAACGGTAATAAAAACTAGTTGGACTATACCTATATGGTCAATTTTTAAACACGCTTCTATTCGTCGACAAATACTTTACGAGATATTTATTTATTTAAAATCTTAATGCACAATAGTACAAAGGCGGACTTAATGCCTAAGGCATTCTCTACCAGTCAAACCTTTAGGATGTTGATCCGACAATGTAGATAAGAGGTAGGGTGCAAAATAAAATATAAAAATAGGTAACCAATTACATTATGAGAAATATATAAATTATTCATATATACATAAATATATTCATAGATATATAGATACACAAATAACATGTATAACACATACATAATATAATACAATATAATATAAACAGTATTATCATTGGGTAATAAAATTAAATACACTTAAATTTATATGTGTAATATATTTAAAATTCTTAATTAGTTTTTCTGAAGGTACTGTAATGCCCTTTCATTTCACCTACCTAGTTACTTTTACTGAAACTAAAAGTTATCTTAAAAGTTTATTTGCGCTCTGTCTAAGTTTAACCCGCTAACATTGAACTAAATGAGAACTATTTAACTTTTCCTGACTTTTCCTCGCCTTAAAAATATGCGTCTTTTACTTTTTGTGATACGAAGTTTTGTTATTTTTGCAGAAAAAACAGTTTTAGCTATGTTTTTGCCCTTGGCTGACATTTTAATCGGTTCAGAACCAATACAATCGATTATAATTATATTTTTTTTTGTGCTAATATAAATTTTCTTTGTAAACTATGTACACTATCTTGTACGTTGAGACAGGTATGTGTGATACCATTGACATTAATGATGCAATAAAAGACTTTGCAGTACTTACTCGTATTGAAAAAGTCTATGCACTTTCAATTCGGTCCGAAACGTAGGTACAAAAAAAATACCAATTTCAGGTTCAAATTGTAACAAGATATTATTTTTTGAGTAATTTTGCCGCCTCTTAAATGTGCCGCCCGGGGAAAGCCCCCCCTACGCTACGCCACAGGCTGGCCACTAAGCAACCCAAGTTTAGTTTCAGAGTCGAGTCTCAATAAAAAATACGTTTTTTATTTTAGATCTAGCATTAAACAAACTTTCAACACAAGGATTAAGTAATTAAGAAATCTCAATTGTCCCATTCTTATCATATGTTCCCTATTGGGTTTGTCAGGAAGTTATTTATAGCCAGACTTAAAAACTTTTGTAATGATAAGAAATATAACTGGTAGAAAAAAGAGGTCAACGGCCAATATCTAAAATTGCGCGATGCATAATCAAGTTATCATACGATACATACGACACGTGTGGCGTAGTGGTAAGACGGAAGGTCTGGGTTCGTTTCCCGGTTGGGGCAAATATTTGTTTTATAGCTTTTATCTGTAATATTTAATAATTTGAATAAAATAAATATTTGTTAATAGGCAGATATTTGCTTTGGATCTCGTTGTCAGAGTGGTAGGCAATGGCGCCCAGTCTGTCGATTCTGACTAGGACCACCATTTACAACTGACTGCGAAGTGACTTATTTGCGTTTCGGGATTAGCTTGTAAGTTTCCGCAACTTTCACTATGTCAACTAGGTCGGCAAAGTGAAAATGACTGCTACGTACAGTTATTTAACTGTACGTAGCAGTTACCTCCATTCATGGACTGCACTCCGGCGTTTTTTAACGTCAGTTTTTTTCAGGCGGCGTGCAGTCATATGTCTAGTCACAAAAATTCAATTACATAATGTTACCTCTTGAGGAAAGGCTCGCAAGCGTAAATTTAGTTAATTCAATAAGCACCTTTGTAATAAAATACTTCCTTCAACTCACCTCATATGGTAACAATTTGTAAACAGAACACACAAGAAAATAATCAACAGTAAAGTTTAAGAAAAAAGCTACACTTACACTTTGCAATATTAAAAAAACTTATAAAGTAAAAATTAAGTAAGATAATAATGAATTTCTTGTAAAAAATATACGTTAACATCGGCAGCTAGTAGCGTGCGCCCGCGCCCGCCGGTTGCGCGAACCAATCAGTCGGAATATTATGGACGGTGCCGCACCGCACGACTTGCTATGAGGATTTACGTCTTCTTTCTTTAATTAGTAACCAGTCCCTAGATAGGTCACGCAAATTACTTCAGTTTTATTATACTTAAGGCGAGGAATCACTGCGTTATGAACAAAACGTGTTTTAAGCGAAATACCCCGTGTACTTTCGTTTATTAGAAAATACCATAAACATTTGGATTTTTTTAGCTATTTGGGCATGCCACATATAACAATACTTTCGTATAATATCATACGTCGTTAAATTTAGAATTGGATATTTCTTTTTATAATGAATTATACCTACTGGTGATTGTGTGCGTAAAAACATGATTTTGCAGACAATGATTACATCTCCACTAAATGCTTTAGGTAAAGAATAAACTAATGTACCTATGTGTTTTTGGTCGTTTTGCGTTTAATAATTTCACTTGTTTGGGTTTGTCTTTATATAACGTAGTATGTAATCCCATTGATGCTCATGACTTTGTAAACCCCAGTAGAATTCAAAAATTTAACGTCTATCTGCGTTATCGAGGGCTTCAAAACATTTTTTTCCTCTTGTATGATTCTTTTAATGATTTCTGAGTTGTCTTTCCTTCCTTGACTTTAACCAATTGTCTTACTCGTTTTCTTCCTTTTTCGATTTGAGATTCATTTATTATGTTATTATTATTGGGGGTTATTGAAGGGTATTTGTAAGTGCTATAAAAGATAGATCTAACAATAAGTCTAATATGGCAGGACTAGAAGTCGGGGGCATGTCGACATCTAGTCCTAAGGAATTTTGCTGCTCAATATTACATTTCAGAAACGAGGACTAACGGAGGCCAAACATTCTTAAATAATTGGGGCGTTGAAAAAGTAGATAAAGCTATATATTCTCTTCAGAATCTGATGTGCTGTATTTAGAACTTGGAACATAGTCAGACACCAAGGGAGAATATGGTTCCTTAGGTTCTTCTTGGCCTCCTACAGAGTTTTGGTAACTAGGGCCAGATCCTACGTCATCTAAAATAAATGTAGATGAAGAGATGGTGATTGAGATGTAGATGGTGATTGTAGATTTAAAAAAACTACCATATAAACATTATTTTCAGTACATTTTTCAATCAAGGAAAAATGTATACTTTGCCTTGAATACTTAAAAGCCTGATGTTAAACAGAAGTGCGGTCCATGAATGAAGGCGACAACTACTATAGTTAAGTAAATGCAAGTAGCAGTCGCATCATTTACTCCTGCCTAGTTGAAACTGACAACTTGCAATCTGATCCCAGCTGATAAAGCGACTAAGTCACTTTACGGTCTGTCCAAATGTAAGTGGTACACAGACTGGGCAACGTGCCTACCACTTTTTAAAGAAATAATACAGTAGAATTCAGAATGTTTAAAACTAGGTCGTTTAAAAGTACCTGTCTGGTACCTTACCATAATTGTTAGTAGGACAACGATTAACTAGATCTAACATTCGTCGGGCTCTTGTATTAGAGTCTTCTACAGTACTTATCTGTTTTAGGTAATTACGAATACGATATTTTATTAGTCTACTATTGTTATATATTAAATATAACAATATTTTTTTTTTTTTTTTGTCTATGGTGCTGAAAAGTTAACACGTCATTTTTTGTTGATAAACCATTTTTATTATTTAAATGCAAAATACTACGCAATTGTTTACATAGTTATAATAATATACTTTCATTTGTGATCGTAGTTAAGTGTTATGGTGAAATTCAGTGATTAATACATACTACGTGGGGAATGACCTGATGGTCAAAAGTCGCATCGCTGCCCGCCACTTATCCACATTTACAACCTGAAGCACTGAACAGTGAACACCACCACTTCCAACACAATGGATTCACTCTTTACACTCTCTTCGCTCGAACAGAAGTTTGAGGAAACGATGCAAACTTTTGAAAATCGTTTCACCTCCGCATCACAAACTGTGACTCTGAACCAAATCGCCAAGGATTTTCAAAGTTTTAAATCCTTTATGAGAGATACGGTGGAAATGCTAAGGACCCAGATTTCTGCACTTGTTACTGCAACCGATGACATCGAATCGAGAAGTCGAAGGAAATTCCTGTTGTTCCGTGGCGTAAAGGAGTCAAAAGAAGAGAATGTGACACAGGTAATCTGTGATATTAGCACTAAGACTCTTGGACTGGACTTGAGCACAGTTGATATCAAGTTTTGCTACAGGCTTGGCACAAAGACCGCTGATAAGCCACGACCTATCTTGGTCAAGTTTCAGAGCTTCGATGTTCGTGCTCGCATCTGGAAGTCCAAGAAAGCGCTCAAAGGTACATCAATATCACTGGCGGAGTTCCTGACTGCCATCCGCAGGCGTCTACATGCTGAAGGGCGTCGCATTTATGGCATATCTAACTGCTGGTCACAAGAAGGACAAGTGTATGTCAAGGTTACGGATGGCACGAAACGTCGCATTGTCTCAGAGACCCACCTTAAAGAGCTGATGTCTAAATATCCCCCCGATGTACCTGATAATCAACAGAAAAGGGCAAGAGTAGCAAGGAATGTGAAAGCAAAGCAATAGCGGCCTGTGTAAATTCACCGGTTTTCATATTATCTATTTCCAAGCTTATATTATTTGTAATTTTTGTAAGGATTTTACCATATTATTTATTTAAATAATATTTAACTTAATAATGTTTTACTTTGTAAACAATAATAATATCTTTGTTATATATTGGAGGTAGATACAAATTGGAAATTCTGTTTACATTATATTCTCGCCGCGTTCCAGTTGTTCTATCGGCGCTAACGTCAATCACCTTGCATATATTAATTTGCTTTGAAACTTTTATCATTTTATACTTACTTATTATTGTGGTCATTATTAATAAGGTTTCTAAACCGCTATATTACTGGCAGCAGATGTGATTTACTGATCTAATAGAAACTGCGATTGTAATAATATATACCTATATCTTATATTAAATATATATTATATTATATTATTTATATACATCTATTATATATTTATTTTATTTTCAATTATACTACATATTAATTCATCTGTATTACTTAAACCATGTACTCTGATGATGATTCAGACTCCTTTTACACTGCTGATGATTTGGACTCGGGTGAGTCATCTGAAGAGTTTGTTGACTGTATCGAGCCTCTGGGCGCCACTCTGAGGGGTAGATTGCTGGAGTTCGCAAAAAATTTTAATGTATGCCATATTAATGCGCAGAGTATCCCATGTCATTATCCAGACATTCTTGACACTTTTTCCTGTGGGGGCATTGACGCAGTGTTAGTTTCTGAAAGTTGGCTAAAACCTTTCTTGCCATCTACTTCTTACGTCATTCCGGGATTTGTGCTTCTGCGAAACGACCGCGTTGACAAAAGGGGTGGTGGCGTTGCTATTTACCTACGTAACGACATCTGTCATAAAGTAATAGCGTCATCCCCACCTAACTGCAGCGATTCGCCTGAATATCTTTTCCTTGAGGTCTCGGTTGGTGGCAAAGTGATTTTACTGGGTGTTGTCTATTGTCCGCCCACTGTCCCGGTTGACTCGAGATTGGAGCAACTTATTGAATCGATGGGATCTGAATACTCTCATCATATAATAATGGGAGACTTTAACGCTGACCTTCTCGTTGATTGCCCTCGCAGCAAGAGATTACGTTCGGTTGTTGAAGCTGCCAGTCTCACAATTGTACCTCTCAGGCCGACACACCATAACATTCACACTGCTGACACATGGCTTGACGTTATTATCACATCAAGTATGGAAAAAATAGCTAATCATGGACAGCTCCTTGCTCCGGCTTTCTCATTGCACGATCTCATTTATATGTCCTACAGGGCAAAGCCCGGTAAGCGCTCACCAACATACTTGCGTTGTCGCAACTACAGAAAGATGGATCTCGATGTTTTACATGCTGACGCTGCTGGTGCGGATTGGAATTCTATTGAGCTTGTTCCGGAAATAGATGATAAAGTCTCTGTCCTCAACAATATACTGGTTCAGTTATTTGATAAACATGCTCCTGTAAGACAGGTCAAAGTCAAGCGTGCTCCGGTTCAATGGATAACAGACAGAGTTCGTTTGTCGATGAGGAAGCGGGATAGAGCATTCATAATTTTCAAAAAAGATCGCACAGATTTTAATTGGTCCAAATATAAAATAGCAAGAAATCAATGCAATCAGGCGGTACGTTCGGCTAAACGGAATTATTTTCACGAAAATATCTCTAAAGTCCAACCCTCTGGGTTATGGAAGTTCCTAAAATCTATTGGTATTGGCAGCTTCAAACAAGATTGCGTACCCTCTAATATAAATCTTAATGATATTAACACCCACTTCTCTTCTTCTAGCGTTCTTACCGCTGAGATTAAAAGCCAGACCATTACCAAAATTTCTTCAAAAACTTCCTCTAATCTGCCTTCTTTCACCTTGACACTGGTCACTGTCAATGATATCAAACAAGTCTTAAAATCAATTACATCAAGGGCCACGGGTGTTGATGGTATAAATCTAACCATGATATCTTTTTTATCAGAGGCCTTGTTACCAGTATTGCATCACATCATAAATTTCTCTCTACAATCTGGTCAGTTTCCTGCAATCTGGCGACAAGCCTTTGTAACACCAATTCCAAAAATACCGCACCCGACTTCTCTTACTCACTATAGACCTATTTCTATACTCCCCTTTTTTTCCAAAATATTAGAATCAGTAGTACACAAACAGCTCTCGGCTTTTTTAATGGAAAATCAACTTCTTTCGCCTTTCCAGTCTGGGTTTAGGCCAGGTCACAGCACTGCAACGGCGCTTATCAAAGTCACCGACGACATAAGATGGGGAATGGAGGAGTCAAAGTTGACTCTTATGGTGCTCATTGATTTCTCAAATGCCTTCAACATGGTTGATCCCGACATTTTGCTTGCTATTATGAGATATCAATGTGGTATATCATCTGATGCTCTGAGCTGGTTTTCAAACTATCTTTGCGGTCGAAAGCAGCAGGTGCGTTCAAATAAAACTTTCTCTGATTGGTGTGACCTCTCTGTTGGAGTCCCTCAAGGAGGCATCCTTTCTCCTCTGTTATTCTCCATTTTCATTAATTCCATCACTTATTCTTTGAGTTCCTCGTATCACCTTTATGCAGATGACCTGCAACTTTACACACAAGCCCCATTGGACTCCATAAATTCGGCAATTGACTTAATTAATCAAGATCTTAACTATATTAATTCTTGGTCCAATGATTTTGGAATTAGAGTGAATCCGGCCAAATGTCAGTGTATTATTGTAGGGAGCAGTAGGTCGATGTGTAAGTTGAACCCGGATCTATTATCTCTAATTAAGTATGATGGAGTGGCTATACCAGTTAGTAAAGTAGTAAAAAATCTGGGATTGAATATTGATGCTTCCCTCTCTTGGCAGCCACATATCACTGAAGTAAGTCGCAAAGTAGTAAATGGACTGCGATATCTCTATAGATTTAAGAACCTGTTACCGTCTAGTACCAAAAAATTGTTAGTTCAAGCGCTTATTCTTCCAATTATGGATTACGCCGATGTGTGTTATTTAGATCTTAACGAAACTCTTACTGATAAACTTGAGCGTCTTTCCAATAATTGTATCAGATTTATCTATGGGCTGAGGAAATATGACCATATCTCCTCATATCGTCGGCAGCTTGGTTGGCTAACAATCCGTGACCGCAGAAAATTTAGACTCCTTAATTTTCTTTATCCTATTCTCATGGAGACTACTTCCCCTATATATCTTAAAAATAGATTTAACTTTCTTTCAAACTCTCATCAATTAAACCTTCGGTCAGGAGACACGTTACAGCTGGAAATCCCTCTCCATCATAAGGGAGCAGTTGATGAAGCATTTGTGGTGCAGGCAGCTCGCCTGTGGAATAACCTTCCTATTGATATTAGAAAGTCCCGAAACAGAGTGGCGTTTAGGAGCCAACTTAGGAAACATCTCACTCAAAAATCGTAGTACTTTGGATGAATATAGATTATATTATTATTATGTATTGTATATTATATATATATATGTATTATTTTTAATATATATCTATTTATGTATTTTTACCTATTATATATGTACGTTTATTGTTACTTAAGTCTTTAGTGTTAAGTTTTTTTTTTTTTAATTTTTCTAAAAATTGTATCTATGTTAAACATTGTTTCATGCACCTGCCTTTCACTATCTGTTTTTCTGAAGGTTGACTGGAAGATAAAGCCATCGGGCTTTAAGTCCGCCTGTACGCCTGTACAAAGAAATAAATAAATAAATAAATAAAAAAATAAATAGTTAATATTAATCAATCAATTCCAATTGTCACGCTTTTTTCCCACAGGGATAGGCAGGGACAATAGAGCGCCACTTGCCACGATCCTATAGTTATGGGCAAGCCTTATGGTTATGGGCACTAGGCAACCTAGCTTTCTTGGGGATGTCTCCGATTTGGTCGGCGAACACCCTCCTGGGCTTGCCTTGATTAACGTATCTATTCATAGTAAATATAGTTACTCAAAAACTACTAAACAAACTTATGTAGCACTAAAAGTGTAAATTCACTTATATTAATAGTTATTTTTATTTTTTGCATAATAAAAGGAATAAACGTTATTTCGCACAAAGGTGTAACTGAAATTACAACGAATTTTTTTTTTAATTCCAGCAATAAACTTACGACACCTGATATAAGTACTTAGTTTTTGATCCTAAGTTTGAATACCTCCTGGTATAATGAGCCGCGCGATGTCATCCCTATGACGATTGACAGCGAAGGAACATCCGTGGAAACCAATTTTTATAGCGCTTTTGCCACTCTGTGTATCTCCAGAACATGCATTTTAAAAGCATCAGCGGGTCTAAAATGATTGACCACGTAATTTATTCCTCACGCTTGGAAATGAATAGATGTTGTTGGGTGCGGATGACCCGTCAATTCGATATTTTGACCTTCCAAGTGCTTAGTTGTTTCGACGTGTGACAGCTAGTATTGTCATGGTTAATAATTATGCTGTGTTGCTGGTTGTTTTTTTCGTATTTATTTAAAGAATATTTTCAGTTCATTTAGGAATGAATACCCACAGCGTCGAATGATATAACAATATACATTCGGGTGTGTAAAAACAATGAAAAACAATATCATTAAAATGGTATTATTGGATTGAAAAGTATGTTGTCGTGTGTTCGTTACGTTGCCTTATTCTACACCTGAAAGTGGTTGTACTACCCCGAATCGATAGACTGATGAAATTATAAACTGTCTGTCAGTTTAAACAACCGAAGCCGGAGAAACGATCTCTAATTTTTTATTAACAAAGATTTGTAATACGAGCAAATACACAAGCAAATAAATGCTATCAAATATATCTGCTTACACTGGGATTGGACCTTGGACTTGCACACAGTGGACTAGTTTATTACTCGAATCGTCACAATATATTTTAAATGTATTTAAAAAAAGGGTTTTTTAACTCTTATAGCAAGTTTGCTTAGGTGCAGGGCCGTCTTTACCCGGGGGTTCAAGGGGTGCAGTGCACCCGGGCGCAGAGTCTTAAGGGGCGCATGCCGACCGCCATAAACTTCGATAGGTACCTACTACACTGAGACCACGCGAGCGGAGCCTTGACTTTCGCACCCCGGCGCTGAATATGCTTAAGACGGCCCTGCTTAGGTGCGTACTTTAAATATACCTAATAGTAATGTAATTTATTTCAATAGAATATTCAAGATGAATAATTTACCTGTTTTATTAAAAAACCAGTTTATTTTTTGCTAGTGGTCTTAAAACAAGAATAACAGTCTACGACGCATTTAATACGTGAGTACAAGTTTAACTAATTAATAAACGCCAACGACAAGAATAAACGCCACTAAAAAGAAACAGAATTTGGTAAGTATGATGTCAAGCTGGAGATAAATCGCCTAGTTGGATCGATCATCAGATTGTCCAAGTAGTGTCAGTTAACCGAAAACAAATTGAAGGAACTTAAGGCTTAGGCTCAGGAAAATATCAGTTGATCTTATTTATACTTCTCAATTTTTTTCTATTGTTACGAGTATTGACCAACTGATGTTGGTTAGTGACACAGCCTCGGAGCTTACTTCCCTGGTTTTATATTTGGGCAATGTTATTTTTAATTTGTAAATATGATTTTATACACAATGTAGTTTTGTTGTTAAGGCAAAACGTCGTTGTAAATCCGGTTTTAAATATATAGAAAAATCAAATGTCATTTTCAATACGAAAATAGCACGAATATAGAACCCAAGGTCGCTGTGACCTCATTCCTAGGTTTAGATGGGAAGGTATTCTCATAAATATTTAATAATTTAATTTAGTTGGGCCGTTATCAAATTAAAGACCGGGAGTATCTGATGATGCACCATCATGAATCCTCAATCAACAAGAGATAGAACTATAGTGCGTTAACTATAATTGTTACTCACTATGAGCCATTAGCTGGACCGTTATCAAATTGAAAAACTGGAGTATCTGCCGACCCGAGAGGGTTGTCAATCAATCAATCAAATCGTCACGCCTTTTTCCACAGGGATAGGCAGAGACAATGGAGCGCCACTTACCACGATCCTTACACAACTCATTTGCTTCCCTCACATCCATAATTCTCTTCATACAGGCTCTGTGGTTATGGGCACTAGGCACCCTAGCTTTCTTGAGGATGTCTCCGATTTGGTCGGAAAACACTCTCCTGGGCCTGCCTTGTTTAACGCATCCACCCACGTCAGATTTATAAATTCCTTTCGTCAATCTACTTTCACTCATCTTTTCCATGTGCCCAAACCATCGAAGCATTCCTTTGTCAATCCTTGTCACTACATCTTCTTTCAAGCCACATCTATCACGCAATGTGCTATTCCTTATTCTATCCGCTATCGTCACTCCACACACACTCCTTAACGACCGCATTTCCACAGCATTAATTCTACTCTCATGCTTCTTCTGCCATACCCAACCTTCACTTCCATACATTAATGTAGGAACGAGCACCGCATTATGAACAGCCATCCGTAACTTTTGGGACATTATTTGGCTGTTCATTATACTATGGATGGCACCGTTCACTACGTTACCCTTTTGCACTCTTCTTTCAACATCTTCATCACACTTTCCATCTCTAGTAAACATACTTCCCAAGTAAACAAATTGTTTGACTTGTTCCACTTGCTTTCCGTCTATCATTGTCTCACATTCTGTCATTTCATCCTCTCTCTCCAGAACCGAGAGAGTTGTACTCTTTAATAACCAGACCCAAAGAAAATATTCGCCTCTTTTTTATTAATAGCAATATTTAAAATAATTATAAAGAATCAAACCCGCAACAAGGGGAGTTTACGCGCAACAAATCAATCGCTAACCGTACGGCCACGCCTGTCGCCAAATTATGATATTTCCTCGATTATGATCTTTATTATTATTTTTATAGCCAGTCTCGTTCCATTGCATTAATAATTAACCATTAATAATTGTTACCCGAAATGATGATAACTGATACTACTACTAATTGTAAAGTTTTGAGGTGGTAGTCCAGAGAACTCCAAAATGCTGTAGGATATCACTTTAGTTGAAAACTGTGTTGGCTGTTTTTTCAGGTAAACAACCGTAAAGTGAAAAACAAAGTCGCTGCTATTCCAGATAAAGCCAATGTTAGGGCAACTCTTTCTGTAACTTTTTCAGTCACTCTAGAACGCAATACCAATTATATATATATATATATATATATATATATATATATATATATTAGGTTGCCTAGTGCCTAGTAACCGTGATAAAAAGTAATGAAAATATTTTTTTTTACAGTTTTTTTTAAATTTTAAACGGGCACCAATTCTAAATTAAATGACCGATTTTGCTCATCTTTGAACTCATTTGAGGTAATTGCTTATAGAATGAGAGTACTAAGTTTCATTAAGATTTATTGAGAATTGTAGGCGTAATCGTGATGAAAAGTATTGAAAATAGTTTTTTTTACAATTTTATGAAAGTTTTAAACAGCCATCAATTCTAAACAGCCGTCGTGGGGATACGACGGCGTGCACCAATTTAGTGAGGAGTGAAAGGAAATGCTTGATCTCAGACTAGATGCTTTTATTGAAAATCCGACAGATTATATACCCGGGTGTCACGCCCCATGGGTACTCGGTGCACGCCGTCGTATCCCCACCATAGTCGCTGCACAGCCATCGGGTCGACGGTCCGGTGAGACCGTCCCGCAGGTGGTGTGAGCCGCATATTCTGACGTATGTGCTCCGCCACAGGCATTTTGGCATTTTGGCATACTGCCTCTCGGGTATTGAATTTTTTTCCCGCTAAGAAGTTATCCGAATTCTGGAAAAAGTAAAAGTCTGTAGGCGCAATGTCTGGTGAGTATGGCGGATGACGGAGAACTTCCAACCCCTGCTCTTGTAGCTTGGAGACCGCCTGTTGTGCGGTATGAGGTCGCTCGTTGTCGTCATCACTTTTCTAGGGGTAAGTTTTCGTTTAGGGCATTGTTTGGGTGCTGAACCAGGGTCCAACTAACTTGCTGAGTGCTTAAGATTGTCGAACAGGATCCATATCTCGCCACAAGTAACAATGCGGTTCAAAATTCCTTCTTTTGTATTCCTGTTGAGCAGTGCAAGGCACGTCAAGCTTTTTTACCTTGCCAATTTGACGCAAATGGACCAATATTGTTTTGATGCTAACGTCGAAAGCTGCTGCTAATTCAGCCGTAGATTAAGCATCATCAGCTTCCTCAATCGCCTTTAATTCGTCATTGACGACCAAAGTTTTCGAACGACCACGAGGTTAATTTTTCAGGTCAGAATTTCCAGAACGGAAGCGGCTAAACCAATAACGGTTGGTGCGTTCGTTTGTAGTGTTCGCCCCGTAAACGTCGTTGATGTTGCGTGCCGCTTGTGCCGCTTTGCTGCCACGCTTTGCTCATACTCCATAATTACTAGAATTTTAGTTAGTGTTTTGTGATGAAAACAAAATACTAACTATTAAACAAATGACGATTTTAGAAAAAAGAATTCCATGCTTTTAAAATAATATGAATTTGAAATTAGAAAGATCACCAAAAAAAAAAAGATTTGAAATGGCCAGTACGGCAGAACGGCAATTTCATAGGTAAAGACCTATTATAAATAGTCAATTTCCAAATTGGACACTTAATCAGCTAGATTAAATAGACAAAATGTTAACTATAAAAGGTAAATTATTCGTACGAAAAACATCGCACGCTCAAAAGTGCAAATCTCAACCTCACTTCGCCTAAAACACGTTTTGTTCATTTAGCAAAGATTCCTCGCCTTAAGTATGTAAAACTGAAGTAATTTGCGAGACCTATCTAGGAACTGGCTACTAATGAAAGAAAGAACACGTAAATCCTCATAGCAAGTCGTGCGGTGCGGCACCGTCCAAAATATTTCGACTGATTGGTTTTCGCAACCGGCGCGGGCGCACGCTACCAGCTGCCGATATAAACGTATATTTTTACAACAAATTATTTATTATCTCACTGAATTTTTACTTTATAAGATTGTGTTTTTAATTTTAATTTTGCAAATTGTAAGTGTAGCCTTTTTCTCGAACTTTACTGTTGACTATTATTATTGTGTGTTCTGTTTACAAATTGTTACCATATGAGGTGAGTTGAAGGAAGTATTTTATTACAGAGGTACTTATTGAATTAACTAAATTTACGCTTGCGAGCCTTTCCTCAAGAGGTAACATTATCTAACTGAATTTTTTTTGGCTTGACTTATGACTGCACGCCGCCTGAAAAAAACTGACGTTAAAAAACGCCGGAGTGCGGTCCATGAAAAGATATAACTGCTACGTACAGTTAGATAACTCACACACACTACTACAGAGCACTACAACTTTTCGCCTAACGCCGAACAATCCTTACTTCTTTCTACATGATGTATGGAAGTAAATGCAGGGTATTGCAGAAGAAGAAAGGCTGTGGAAATGCGATCATTAAGCAATGCATGTGGGGTGACGATTACGGATGGATTGAAGAATAAATATTAATCAAATCTATTCAAATTTTCACCCTTTATTCCACCAGGATAGGCACTCTGAACTTAGGGGGCGTGATACCAGGGCACCAGCCCAGGGCTACAGTTTCAGGGGACGGCAAAATCACAATACAATATGAACAAAAGTAAAAAACTTGCTCCACAAAGCGCCTAACATATGGAAGCCTGGTGGTTGTCTCACCGGCGTCGACTTGTTAGAAAAAAGCGCTACGCCACAAGTGAACTTTATATATATTTGTGAGTTTTTAAGTAATTTATCCCACACGCTGAAGAGATCAATCAGTTTTACTACCAAGTTTCTGCCCCGAATTAAAAAATCGTAGATCCGCAACTGGGGATTGGCACGGACAAAGGAGCGCCATTTACCACGACCCTCAGATCCGGTTATGGACACTAGGCAACCTAGCCTAAGTGTAGATATGTGGGAGATATATGTAAATTAAAAAAAAGGATGAGTGGAAGTACGAGTAGATTTGGATGAATGCGTTAAACGTGGCAGACCCAAGAGGGTGTTTTTCATTCAAAAAAACTGGATTGCCTAGTGCCCACAACCGTAAAGCGTGTATAAAGCGAAATGGGAATGTAAGAGAAGCGAGGGAGTTATCTTGGGATTGTGGCAAGTGGCGCTCCATTGTCTCTTCTCATCCCTATGACAATTTGATTGATTGATTGATTAATCGGTGGCGTTGGTCAGAAGAGGCAATGTACCACTACTTTCAAAGATCTCGGTTCTTTATTCACGCTTTTTACTTCGCATTTAAGCCACCATGCAAATATTTTATTAGATTGGGATAAATATTGCAAATAATTATCCCAATACTAAACTAATATTATTTAATAAATTATTGTGATTTGACATATGAGTGCGGTCTATAATAGAGGTAACTACTACTTACAGTTTAATAACTGTAAGTAGCAATCACTTCCACTATGCCGGTCCAGTTGAAACTGGCAACTTACAAGCTGATCCCGAAATGCGACTAAGTCACTTCACGGACTGTATACTCGTGTGATACCCCAGATCAGCAGACTGACTAACCCTCTTACATAACCAGACCCGAAAAAATCCGCCTCTTTTTCTAAATACTATATATTTTTAATATTTAATCTTATTTATAAATACATATTACGAATAAAAGCTATAAAAACAATAATTTCCTCCGACCGGGAATCGAACCCGGGACTTTACGCGTAATAAACTGTCGTCAATATGACAGCAACCCGCCTGATGTTGAGGCAACTGCTAAAGAACTGCAGTTGCATCTAATAAAGTTTAGTTTAAAGTTTAAACCTGCTATCAAATGTACAGAATCTGTACTACAGATCATGGAGTGACTCAATCGCGTAAGTTGTAAGTTGCCAGTTCCAACTGAAAGGCCAGCATAGTAGATGCGACTTTTTTTTTTATTGTGACTCGACATATGACAGCACCCCGCTTGATGTTAAGCCAAAGTGTGGTCCATGAATGAATGTCACTGCTAATATAATTCAATAACTGTGAGTAGCAATCACATCCACTATGCCGGCCTAGATGGAACCGGCAACTTACAAGCTGATCCCGAAACGTGACCAAATCACTTCACGGTCTGTATACTTGTAAGTGGTGGTACTACCCCGGATCGGCAGACTGGGTACCACTGCCTACCACTCTTTGATAACCAGACCCGAAGCAAATATCCATCTCTTTTTTTTTTATTAACAAATATTTGCAATATTTAATATTATTAAATATTACAAATAAAAGCTATGAAACAAATATTTGCTCCGACCGGGGGGATCGAACCCGGGACTTTACGCGCAACAAACCAGTCGCTAAACCGTTCGTCCACGCCTGTCGTCGACTGCTACTTGCAAATATTTTACCTTATTTCTTTTTACACCTTTATACTAACCTACTAAAGTTATTATAGAAGCAGGACGACCAAGATACATTCAATAATACATTGTTACTGATGAATGGTTTTGAACTCTCGGTCTGCCACTACACCACGGTCGCCTTCTATAGTAGCAGTCACCTCCATTCATGGACCGCACTCTTATTTAACATCAGGCGGGTTGCTGTCCTACGTCAATCACAAACTATATGCCTACAAATGTAATTAAATTTTACAATATGTACTACTGAATATTATTCATACTAATTAATATATTTATCTTAAACTTCGTTTTTTTTAATCCTATTTTTAATTTAAAGTATTGGCCGTTGACCTTTTATATCTACCAGTTATATTTCTTATCATTACAAAAGTTTTTAAGTATGGCTATAACTCCCTGACAACCCAATAGGGAACATATGATGGAAATGGGATAATTGAGATTTCTTAATTACTTAATCCTTGTGTTGAAAATTTGTTTAATGCTAGATCTAAAATAAAAAACGTTTTTTTTTATTGAAACTCGACTCTGAAACTCTAAACTTGGGTTGCTTAGTGGCCAGCATGGGAAAGTCCGGGTGCACCGATGACTAAAATAAAACGATTCACTTTACGGTTACCCAGTCGCCGTCAATATGCCGGCAAAAGTGCTTTTAATGCTTGATTAAACAAAAATCTTATGCTTCATTTCACTAGACTATATTTTTTAAATTATATACCTCTTATTTAAATAAAATTAGAAGTGAGTATAGTGAGTAAAGTCCCGGGTTCGATTCCCGGTCGGAGTAAATATTTGTTTTATAGCTTTTATTTGTAATATTTAATAATTATATTAAATAGTGCAAATATTTGTTAATAAAAAAAACAGGTGGATATTTGCTTCGGGTCTGGTTATCGAAGAGTAGTAGGCAGTGGAACCCAGTCTGTCGATTCGAAGTAGTACCACCACTTACAAGTATACAGACCGTGAAGTGATTTAGTCATGATTTACCTTGTAAGATGCCGGTTCCAACTAGGCCTGCATAGTGGATGTGATTGCTACTCACAGTTATTAAATTGTAGTAGCAGTGACATTCATTCATGGACCACACTTCAGCTTCACATAAAGCGGGGTGATGTCATATGTCGAGTCAATCAATCAATCAATCAAATTGTCACGCCTTTTTCCCACAGGTATAAGTAGAGAAAATGGAGCGCCACTTACCACGATCCTAACACAACTCCCTTGCTTCCTTCACATCCACAATTCTCTTCATACAGGCTCTGTGGTTATGGGCACTAGGAAACCTAGCTTTCGTGAGGATGTCTTTGATTTGGTCGAAAAACACTCGAGTCACATATAAAAAATTAAAAAGGAGGTCCAAGAGTGACGACGTATGAAAAAAAAAACGAATTAGTTTACGTCTGCCCTAGTGCTTCTTCACGCATCGCTTGTGGGATCCAAGGTTATAGGATGGAGAAAACAGATGGGCTGGCAAAGCATTCCACTTGTCGATTATTGTGTGTACAGTGGCGTACCGGTCAGATACATCACCCAGGGCAAGTATCGAGCATGCTTCGTAAGTTACCTAAATGTAAAATAAACATATTATACCTACACTGAATAACACATTTTGAATTTTGTTTAAGATATTCTTCAACTAAGCTTCTACCCTCGTTTAGACATATCTGGAACCAAGAAAAGCTCTCTAACTCGATTGATTTATCCTTGGTTTATTAATAATTTTAAGTTGTATAATTTGCAAATTGCGCCCCTTACGGCGCCCAGGGCACGTGCTCTACCTGCCATACCTACCCTAGTTACGCAAGTTACTTATAAATCATCCAGAAAATAAATCCAAATCGCATCAAAATCCGTTGCGTAGTTTAAAAAATCCAAGAAGCATAGAGAGGAATAGAAACGCAGGAACTACTTCATTTTATGTGAAGACATTTTAAACATATTTCAAACCTCGTATATTTCAAATCTTTCCTAACAAGTTTTTTTTTTCATTCTATATTATATTATTTCTGTTCATTCCAAATTATTCTCGATATTATTGAAACAATTCAGGACATTTTCGACAAATGATAATTTTTTTAAATATCTGTAGAATATACTTCAAACTTCAGAGCTTTCCAAAACATTCTCATTATTTTTTAAATAATTCAAAACAATCTCGATCAAAAACAAACTCCGCAGTGCTAATAACCAAAGAGCGTGTATAAAAATAATTGTGGATGTGAAGTAAGCTAGAGAGTTGAGTGACGATCTTGGAATGTAGCAGTCTGATATCTCTGCCTATCCCTCTAGAAGTGAAATTAATGACAATAATGACCTACATGCTTTAAAACATTTTTTCTCCGACCGGGAATCAAACCCAAACCGAGTAGTGGTCCGACGTGATAACCACATTGGCCCTCGGGTCATTGACATGTCCAAATTCAACGAAATTAAAAGGTTAATTAACCTTTTGATTATTATTAAATTTCATCATTATTCTTGCAATTAGATTTATAAACGTGAATGTTATCTCCGTCTATCGGCGGTTTAGTACAATTTAAAAAAAAACTGCTACTATCTTTAAAAACAAACTACTATGCCTGTACGTTAATAAGAAATGTTATATGTACATAAGTTTTTTTTTTCATTTAGGAATTCCATAATCATATAACTTTCAGATAATTATCGCATATCCATATAAGATTTTTTCTTTTATTAAACCTCGAAATCTGACATTGCCTGATGGCAAGCAAGAGGAAGACCAAGAGCGCCGAAGACGGTTGTCAGTAGCCGTCACTATGCCGGTCGAAGTGAAATAAAAATTGCGTTTGAAACAGGAGGATAATACATACCACTATGTCAAGAAAGTATCGGGAATCCTACTATTATTATAAACGTGAATGTGAGTTTGTTTGTCACGTTTTCACGCAACAACTACTTAACCGATCATCATGAAACTTTGTACACATATTTTTGGAAGTACTAGAAGTAACATAGGATACTTTTAATTTAAATAGATATATATTTTTTACTATAGTCACCAATTGACTATAGTTTCAGCTGTATTTTCTGTATTTATTTTTATTTCCGTCTGTCATTTTTATATGAGTTATCAAGTTATAAATACAAAAAAAAAGGATGTAAAGTCGAATTGAGAACCTCCTCCTTTTCCATGACTGTGTTATGAAGCAATTTTACGCGGGTGAAACCGCGGGCACAGCTAGTTATCCAATAAAACACAATACATGTATTATTCATCCAAAATTATTACATTGCCTTCAAAGTAGGTCCCTTCTAAAAAATACACACTTACGCCAACAAATAAACCAATCATTAAACGCATTTTTTGGAATCGACATCAGTAATCGCCGCCATTTCTCTTTTTTGTAGTAATTTTTGAAAAAAGGATAAAGTCATATAAGGAAAATACCATCGATATAGTATGCACTTTTCTAGTTTACGTATTCCAGGTCTGTGGAAAATACGGTGGCTGTTCGATAAGATTTGTTGGTTTTTTGCCCAGAAATGTATTCACAATGCTAGCCTAGCAAGATGGTTCCACAAATCTGGTTTTATTTCGAAAAATTTGCTCTCTCAAACACCTCGGTCAGTCAGTACCTCGTATAAGGACCACATCAATCGGTACATTGTAGCGCCATTTTGTCTAAGTAACGGCAATGGTGTAATGGTCATGTAAAGCGAGAGCACGGCATTAAAACCACTTGCCGGTAGCAATGTATATTTGATACATGTACTTTAGTCGTCCTGTTTTTATGCTACAAGCACTTTAGTAGCTTTATATAGAAATCACAATAAATAAAAAATTGGCGATTCTGACTGAAGTTATGAGAACTCTAGAGCACTGTTGACAATTTGTAATTTGGCGGATTTATGCGACCTTTATCGTTTTTACCAAGTACTCGTATATAAAGGAGATACCTCGTCTTTACTATGGGTATGATGGATTGTTATTTTTTTTATGGTGACTTGATATATGTTAGCACCCCGCTTGATGTTAAGCTGGAGTGTGGTCCATGAATGGATGTCACTGCAATTCAATAACTTTGAGTAGCAGTCACACCCACTGTTCTGAAACCGGCATCTTACAAGCTGATTCCAAATCACTTCACAGTCTGTATACTTGTAAGTGGTGGTACCTACTACCCCGGACCGGCAGACTTGGCACCACTGCCTACCACTCCTTTTTATGTTAGGTACGCAATGAAACCAGAGAGAATATTTTTTAAGGCCGCGTCACACAGGGCACGCAAGAACTATACGCATTTATAACAATCAAAAAAGTGCATTAAATTGCTTAAAGGGTGCAAGTAAAAATTGCTTACTTGTTTTGTGTAGGTATGGCTTAAATGAAATAGATTTTATTGTATAATTGATTTCATCCGACATAGAGTCTATACAAGACAAGTGTTTTTTTTGTCCTTCTCTGTACCACGTGTGCATCATTGAAATAGAGCCTAGAATAGAAGTAATAGAGTGTTCGGTTAGCAAGAAACACCCACAGGGATAAGCAGACAATAAAGCGCCACTTTCCACGATACTAACACATTATTCTTCACACAGATTCTATGGTTATGATCACGTTGCGGTATAAGATAATGTTCAAAAGAAGTATAAACCACAAATTGTCTGCGCCTGAAAATTTAATAAATGCAAAAACTTACATGCGAAAAACTTCAGGATCATGTAAACTGACCGTAAATGAGAATTGAAGTGTGACAACTAACGTAAGGTTACAACCAATTGACAATTACAATTGCATCTCCCACTTTTTGAAGTAAAACCTTATTTAGCATGGTTTTGTTTTGAAACTCGAGAAAACGGAAATGAAAAATCAACGTGTTTTCATTTCCCGGGAACGGGAAACGGGAAAAATTCATCCCGGATCGGAATGAGATCGAAAAAATTTAACAGGTTCTTACATTAGTGATCTAAAAATAAATAAAATAAAACTTTCAATTTTTCACATTTCTATACTAAGCTACTAATGTGCTTGTATCACAGAAACAATACAAACAAAGTACATAATATATCAAAAACACATTGGTAGCGGCAAGTGGTTTTAAACTCGTGCTCTCGGTTTTCGTAACCATTGCACTGCCACTACACCACGGTCGCCTTAATGTATTATTTTATTTATTTGTATATTATTATGATGATAATAAGACTCGACATCTGAAGTCGACTTGCGTTATGTAAGCAAGGGGAAGTACAAGAGCGACGACTGAAAAAACCGTGAAACTTACAAACACTACTAAAGCACTTCACGGTCTGTAAACTTGTGAGTGGTGGTAGTGCCCCGGATCCGTAGACTATGCACTACTGCCTACTCATAATCTTAGACTTCCTTCCTTTATTTTTTCAGATAAAATGGCTCTTCAGAGTATGAATGTAACCGAGGCAAACAATAAGTCACTTTTTTCAAGGTAAGTGGAATTTACAAGATCTATCTATTTATACATATATATATATATATATATATTTATTATTTTAATAACAATTACTAAACTTAAACGTATATTAAATATAATTAAATAATTAAACTATAAATAAAAAATATCTTTATTTTTTAAATACCTTTTGTTTTATAGATAGTTTTGTGTTACTATAATGATAAGTCAGTCAAATTGTCACGCCCTTCTTTCACAGGGATAGGCAGAGACAATGGCGCTAAGATCTTGCAAAATAAGGTGTTTCTGTCGATTTTTTCCTTTGATAATATGTTTTCTATTTATGTAGTACTGAGCATTGTCTTTTTTATATAACTATCGATTGATTAGTGCAATCGATAACACTAACCTCATTCCTAAAACCACAAATACTTTGGAATCCAGCGGTTACTTCTTGTTCTTCTTCAAGGGTTCGTGGTATGCTGAAGAAGTGGCCGCTTTGCTAGCTAGAGCGGTAGCGACCCTGTATACCATCACGTTTTTTTAAAGGACTTTGAGATCTCATCTCGACTTGCCTAATGGCAAGAGGATAATCATGAGTGACGTCGACTGAAAAACCCTATTCAGTATGCCAGCCAAAAAAATCAAACGTAAAAAGGTCATAATAAAGTTGATTTCAGTTTTATCGAAAGTCAAAAACCGTGAGTCGTGAGTCACCACTTGTCAGTACAAATGAATCTTAGATAATGTACTTTGGTCGTCCAGTTTCTATAATACAAGAAATTTTAGTAGCTTAGTATGAAACTGTGAAAATAGGTAGCAGGTAATTGTGAAGGCTAAATTTTGTATACCAGACTCGTCATGTTTCCTACTCTTCAAATTTCCGACTCGCAACGTTTCCTACTCGTCACGTTTTCTAATCGTCACATATCTGACTCGTCATGTTTCCTACTCTTCACATTTCCGACTCGCAACATATCCTACTCGTCACGTCTCCTAATCGTCACATATCTGACTCGTCACATATCTTATTCGTCACGTTTCCTACTCATCAAGTTTCCGACTCGTCACATATATTTTTTACTTTTTTGTTGCAGGTCTAGGGTTCGTGTAAAGTTTTTCATAGCATTATTGGTTGTGCTTATTATACTCGCTGCAATAAGTTGGTACTATATCGGAGTGGGATCAGATAAGCCTCAGCGACTGGAACCCCCTGATACACTGGTGCCACTGGGCCCCTCAGCCTCCTTGCTACAAACGTTTCAGAAAGCCGCGGTCTGCACCAACGTTAAAGAATGCTCCAATATTGGCAAGTAAGTTAAGAACCATCTTTTTTTTATTTATTGAGACTTGACATCTGAATTTCACTAAGACCTGGTATGCAAGGGAAAGACGAAGTCCGTAGACGACTAAAAAAACGTTTTATTTATGCGGTGGCCATCTCTTAATCCAAATTCTCTTTATACCTATTAAAGAATAAAAAATCGTTACAAACTGTTTTATAAGATATGACCGCTTATAACCTCGTTGTTTTGTGTTGTTTTTTACTATTCATAAAAAGTGATATCAAACATATCACTTATTATCATATCACACATTTTTCATTATTCAAGTAATATTTTTTTATAAAATTATAATTATGAAATGGATATTTTATGTACCTAAAGCAGCAGGGGGCAGAGCATCCACTATGCAGACCATATAATACTGAAAATCAAATCAAATTTCAAGCCTTTTTCCCATGAGGAAATTTGATTGACTGATTAACTATTATAAAGTACAATATATTAGATTTAATAGTATACCTTTACACTATTTTGCTTTAAATCGTCCCTAAGGTAGGCTAGTAACAATGCCTAGCGGCATTAAGTCCGCCTAGTGCATTTAAATAAATAAAAGGCTAGCTTCTTGAGGATGTTTTTAATTTTGTCGGATAACACCCTCTTGAGTCTGCTTCATTTAACGAATCCATCCACGTCAGGTTTATAAAACTCAAAACAAAATTTGTTTTAAATCAATGAGTCAACGCAAACGTGTCACCCCAAATTAGACACACGCCCTCGTTTATAAAAAAATAATTACACAGTATTTATTTGTGCTCAATATTAACAATAATATTAAGCTTTAAGTTTTTATCATTTTACGTAAAGTGAAAATAAAAGATAAAATTAAAATAATAAACAAGGCACACAAAGATTCAAAATAAACACTCGCCGGGTATATCTGACCGACATCGGTGTTACTAGACTTATTTTTATCCCTAATTTTGTCCAATATATAGACGCCGGCAGATAAGAAGATCGCTGGCATTGTAACTTGTTTTGTTACCTACTTACTTTTCATATTACGCATGTGTATAAAATTGAAAATAATTATAATTATGTGCACGACTGTATAAATTGCCAGTTGTCCATTGCTTTTCTAATCTGCTGATCCTTATACGCTGATCCTTATTTGAGCCGAATCCTTATATGAGCGCAGTTCAAAAGTCAGCGCTTTTTCGCCAGGAAAAGACCATTGTAAGATTTATTTAATCTGTTTCTTTAGTAATTTTTCGTCAAGAAAGGTTTCCATGAACATGTATTCGACGTAGAATCTTACTGAGTGAAATGAAGATTTTATAATGTACGACCGTTTCTCTTGTTTTGTATATATTGGGACCTTGAAAAATAAATATACACAACGAGGTACCTTTAGAGAATCAACAAAATTATTATTAATATTTGATCCTTTCGTATAGTTCGCGTCACGTAAGTTGGCAAGATTTTAACGTAGTGGGGGTATGTTGCGCATACACTGGCCGTGCAATAAAAAAGGGTCTCTTTAGATTCATAAAAAATAATAATAGTAGTTTAAATGAAAGTAGATTTACGAAAGAAATTTATAAATCTGATGTGCATGGATGCTGTAATCGAGGCAGACCCAGGACCCTCCTCGACCAAATCGGAGACATCCTCAAGAAAGCTAGGTTGCCTAATGCCATAACCATAGAGCTTGTATGAAGAGAATTGTGAATGTGAAGAAAGCGAGGGAGTTGTGTCAGGATCGTGGTGCTCCATTTTCTCTGCCTGGAAAAGGCGGGACAATTTAATTAATTGATTTTTGAGTTTGTCGCAAACTGACAGACGCGGCGGAGGACTAATATGTAGTAAAACTATTAGTATGATACGAAGACCAGTGGTGCACCATTTTAATGCACCCTAGTGTACGCGGGAGCGAGCGGAGCGTGGATCCCACGCAGGAGTCGATGATCGACTAGCCAGCCAATCGCGCGCACGGAACTTTGTTACCTCATGTCCCGTGTCCCCCGCTTTTCTAAACACACCTAAAAAACGACTTCAGCGCTTCTAAATAAATATGTTTGGCCTCTTATTAATTTATTTGTTTTATTGCATTGCAAAGTGCCAAGGATACTGGCAGCATTGCCGCGCTGAATACTGATAGCAATACTGATCCTTCGACACAAACATTTGTCTCCCCCCCCCCCTTTTGTCAACCGAGATATTGAATAACTGTTTCACCAACTCTTTATTTAAAGTCGCTTAAGGCGACGTTATATAGTGATTTCACAAAAAGCTGCTTGCTGGTTTACACCACTCCCGGTACCAAAGTTTCCTTAATGTTATGTACTTTGGTCGTCCTGATTCTATGATAAATCTAATGTTAAAAACAAAATTGTTTAACAGGGAAATTTTGGACAAGAATGGCACAGCAGTGGACGCGGCAATAGCATCAATGTTCTGCAGTGGTCTCCTCACCCAGCAGAGTATGGGCATTGGAGGAGGTTTCTTCATGACTGTCTATATTAAGAAAGAAAGAAAAGCATACGGGGTAAATGCAAGAGAAACTGCGCCGGGCAAAGCAACTACCAACATGTATAAAGGAGATAAGAGTTCTGCCAATACAGGTTAGTTTTTTTGTTGTGAATCATTATCGTTTTGGCTGGCATATTGACGGCGACTTAGGCAGCCATGACTTGACTCGTTTTATCAGTCGTCGACACACTTGCTTATTTACTATTAGGCAAGTCGAGGTCAGGTTTCGAGTCAGCATAAAAAAAACAAAAACCAGCTCGAAGTCTCCTCCACTGTACCGGCTTAGTTGGAACAATCCACTTTCAAACTAATCCCAAATCGCGACTGAGTCGCTTTAATGGTACGTACTACCCCGGTTCGACAGATTGGGAAAATGGCTACCAACTCTCTGCCTCATTTAGTCTAATTATATAAAAAAAATATGATTCAAATCTTTGCTTCGACCGGGTATTTAACTCGGGACTTACGCGTTTTGATTGTTCCGAATTGGGATGTTCCGTTCTCATCCATCACATCCGCTTTGATGATCTATTGAAAACAATGAATAGATCTCAAATTAGGGCAAATTGATTTGCCGCTTGAGCATTCACACCTTCAGCACCTAAAACATTGGCCGCCCTACCGCCTCAAACTTATCACAGGACGCCAGATATCCCGTATATAAGTCGCCCACCATGTTGCACTAAAAAGCACGTGCAGTCGCCACCAGTTCCGAGGGTAAGCCATCGATCGAACACGAGATCACCTTTGTGTCCGTGATTCCATGAGCCCCACCTTGTCATGGTAATAATGCGTCATGGTCTCACCTTGCGCCTTGGTTCGAGCCAGCATTTCTCTCAACAATTGGGCATAATCATGTTTTCGATGAAACGCCTTCATCAAACCACCTCGATATTCCACCCAGGTTTTATCATAATCGTCCAATCGGTTGTACCACGCCCTGACACTCCCTTGTAGTTTTGACTGCATGAAGTACGCCCTTTCATAGTCAGACCAACCATGGATCACCCTCAACTGATCAATCTTGCTAAGCCACCCGCCACATTGCAGTCTATGCCATCCGGTTTGAAAGGCTCTAGAATCTCAGGTCCCGCCCGAACCTTCGGTGAGCTACAACCTAAACTGCACGCCGAGTCGGTTGCGTTCGACGCCACGAAACAGCTTGCCTTTGAACTGCTCGCCTTGAGGATACCCTTCTTTTAACAACACCTCCTTAATTTTATCAACGGACAACACCGTCGCCGACTCCATGTTCTGACACTCGGTCTCATCGGTTTCATATATTCTTGCATACGTTTCATACGAGGCCTTCTTAGTTCATTGTTCTACTCCTAATTATAATTAATACCTACATAGTTAATAATTTACAATAGTCAATAGTTGTTCATGTGGTGGTGTGGGAAGCCGTGCCTTGTAGAATGATCTACATTTAATAGGACCTTTTGTTTAACTTTAATATTTTTTATTCAATATACCAGTCCATTATGCCGGCCTAAAAGAGCTCTTTTTTAGTTTATAACTAAGGGTACACTAATTGGCAACTCTTGTTTAATTTTTTTACCTCGACTTGCCAGAAGGTAAGCAAGGAGAGGCCAAAGAGCGTCTGAAACGTCTGCTTTAGTCGCCGTTAACTTTTTTATGGGGGCTGTAATCTTAAGTTTTGCCAAGTGAATTTGTATGCGAATTTCACAAACGGCTTTCACTAAGATCTGGCTCAGTAATCTTAAAGCATATAACTTTCTTGTAATATCTCTTTACAAAACTTTTAAATACGTGCATTGATTATAATTTACCTCTCACAACCACTCAGTCTCAGCCCATTTGCAAACGAGTCACCTACACTAAGCTCACCTCCTACAGGAATCCCAGGGGAAGCGGGGACTAAGTCACTTCACGGTCTATATACTTGTATACTGTATCTTATAACCTTGGATCCTTCAAGCGATGGGTGAAGAAGCACCTTTGGCCGGAATATTGACGGCGACTGGGGCAGCGGTGAACTCACTCAGTTTTTTCAGTCATCGTCACTCTTGGACCTCATCTTGCTTATCATCAGGCGGGTCAAGGTAAGATGTCGAGTCACAATACAAAAAAAAATATTTTTTCTAGGCCCTCTCGCTATAGGCATACCAGGAGAAGTGCGTGGTCTGTGGGCTGCCCATCAGAAGTGGGGTGTCCTGCCATGGTCAGAACTACTAGCGCCAACAGTAGAACTATGTCGCCAAGGTTATATAATGTCAAAGGGGTTGCACGAGGGCTTGTTAGTTGCACCGTACACAATTAGTGATTCGAATTTACGGTAAGTTATTTCATTTATTTTAATTTGCATGAAGATAAGAGCGATGTCGCTCGAAAAACTGACAACCGATGAGGAAGAAAGGTTTTAAGAGTGGAGGCCACGATGCGTCAAACGCAGCGTAGGTAGGCCTCCGACTAGGTGGACTGACGACATAGTGAAAGTCACGAATAACCGGTGAATGCAACTGGCATCTTGTCATCAAAATGGCGTTCTAAGGTAGAGGCCTATGTTCAGCAGTGGACGCCTTTTAGCTGATGATGATTGGTGGGGCTAAAAGGGGATTTGAGTTTGGCGAGACGAAGGAGGGTAGTCAGACTGACCTGCAGGTTTTCCGCCTGGCGATTATCTCTTGCTAAGGAAGGCTGATGGGCGGTAACAGACCCGAAGTAAATATACACCTCGTTTTTTTATAAAACAAATATTTGTAATATTTAATAGAATTATTAAATATTACAAATAAAAGCAATGAAACGAATATTTGCTAGTCACGTCCACTCCAATATGCTGGCCCAGGTGGCAACTTTCAAGCTGTTCCCGAATAAATCCCGGCTAATCCTAAAAAATAAGTCTTTTATAACCTTTTTATTTTATTTAAGTAAATTTATTAATTTTTTTAGAAAGACATATTACGATGAAAAGAAGAAGGATTGGTACCCTCCTGGCACCTATATAAAGCCATATGATGCGCTCTGCAACTCCTTGCAGAGGATAGCTGAAAATGGCGGTGATGACTTCTACAATGGAACCTTAGCAGCAGACATCATAGATGACCTGGATAGGGTTAAGAGTATAGTAACTAAAGAAGATTTTGCTAATTACAAGTAAGGCTATTACTTTTATAATTCCATTCCTACTTGCGTGCTTGTATCATAGAAACTAGGCAACCAAAGTACGTGTATATCAAAGATGTACCGGCAGGTGGTTTCAAACCTTGAGTCCTTAGATTATCAAATTAACTATTAGAATATTGTTCATAAATTAGATGTGGTAGACAGACAGTTGGTGGGTATTTGTAGTTACGGGCTATTGTCACAGTAAAGTAACTGAGTCGAGTTTCAGGATCACCTTGTAAGTTGCCAGTTCCAACAAGGCCGTTATATATAGTGCGTGAACTTGCTACATGATGTTGCTTAAACTTAGAAGCCTGTCTTCTTTCTTGTATTGTACTGTCCAGTTTAAAATAGAATTAATACCTAAATATACAAATATAAAGTGAATGTAAGTAAAACTAAAGTAAAGGTTTTGGTGAGAGAGGATGAAATTACAGAATGTGAGATAATGATAGACGGAAAGAAAGTGGAACAAGCCAAATAATTTGTTTACTTGGGAAGTATGTTTACAAGGGATGGGAAGTATGATGAAGATATTGAGAGAAGAGTGCAAAAGGGTAACGTAGTGAACGGTGTCATCCATAGTATAATGAACAGCCAAATAATGTCCCAAAAGTCACAGATGGCTGTTCATAATGCGGTGCTTGTTCATAATGTTGCTTGTACCAGAAGAAGCATGAGAGTAGATTAACGCTATAGAAATGCGGTCGTTATGGAGTGTATGTGGAGTGACGATAGCGGATAGAATAAGGAATAGCACACTACGTGATAGTTGTGGTTTGGAAAAAGATGTAGTGACAAGGATTGCCAAACGAATGCTTCGATGGTTTGGGCACATGGAAACGATAAGTTAAAGTAGATTGGCGAAAGGAATTTATAATGCGTTAAACAAGGCAGGCCCAGGAGAGTGTTTTCCGACCAAATCGGAGACATCCTCAAGAAAGCTAGGTTGCCTAGTGCCCATAACCACAGAGCCTGTATGAAAAGAATTGTGGATGTGAAGGAAGTAAGGGAGCTGTGTAAGGATCGTGGTAAGTGGCGCTCCATTGTCTCTGTCTATCCCTGTGGGAAAAAGGCGTGACAATTTGATTGATTGATTGATAGTGGATATGAGTGCTACTTACAGTAACTGTAAGTAGCAGGTACCTCCATTCATCAGTCAAGGTGATGCTATATTTTAAAAAAAATTAATAACAGGACCACCAACGTACATATATCAAAGATACATTAGTACTGGCAAATGGTTTGAACCCGTGCTCTCGGTTTGCGTAACTGCCACTACACCACGGTCGCCAATTACCTAATTAAGCCGATGTAATGACTACTTACAGTAAATGTTCCTTTTCGTTTCCAGGGCAATAATCAAGGAGGCAATCGCAGCCCCATTGAATGACGGCGACATCCTCTACACTCCTGGGCCCCCATGCAGTGGCTTACTTCTCGTTTACATACTGAATATATTAAAGGGCTACCACTTCAATGCGGAGAGCATAAGCACAACTAACCATACAATATTGACATATCATAGAATTGTGGAGGCTTTCAAGCACGCTTACAGTGCGAGAAATGCACTCGGCGATGATGAATTTCTGGATTTGAAAGAGGTGAGTTGGGTTTAAAGCATATCTAGAAAATATATTTTTTACCTTTTATTGTTGCTCGACTTATAACAGCACCCCGCCTGATGTTAAGTTGAAGTGCGGTCCATAAATCCTAGTTGGAACTGGCAACTTAAAAGTAGATCCAGAAACGCGACTAAGTCACTTCACGTAGTTACTTGTAAATGGTGATACTACCTCGAACCTGTATACTGGGTACCACTGCCTACCACTCTTTGATAATCAGACCTAGGACAAAGATCCACCTCTATTTCTAATAACATGTAAGGCTATGAAACAAATATTAGCTAAAAGCAGTAAAATTGCGTCGCGATTTGACCAATCAACGTAATCATTCGCTGATTGGTTACGAAAGTGTCAAATATCAGTGCAAGTTTATCATTTCGCTGTCGTCTATTAAGAAAATCGGGGCCCAAGTGGAGATTGACTACGGAAACAAATCAAATTAAATTGTCACGCTTTTTTCCCACAGGGATAGACAAATAAAACAGAGCGCCACTTGCCACCATCCTGACACAACTGCCTCACTTCCCTCACATCTACTATTCTCTTCATACAAGCTCTAAGGAATCCATGGTTGTATAATTAATTTTATGACCTATTTGCAGTTAGTAGACAGATTAATATCGCCGGAGTACGGCGAATCGATTCGTTTGAAGATCAACGACACAATGACTAGTAACAGTACAGAATATTATGGTGTTGACAGTTATTTCAAAGAAGACGCTGGCACTGCTCATATTTCAATATTATCACAAAGCGGTGATGCTGTGTCTGTCACAGGCTCTGTTAATTATTAGTAAGATTTTTTACTATTTTATTTTACTCAAGAGTGCTTGTTCTATTATGTTTTATAATGATAAGAAATCAAACAGCCATTTTAGCTGTGACGTTTTAATTGCAAGGAACATTGTACTCAAGAGTTTTAATTGTCTCCGACAGTATTTGATATTATGATCTTTTTTAATATTATCGAGGCTATGAAACATGTTCTGTACAAGATTTTTACTTTCATACTGAATGTTTGCTCTGTATAAGGTTTTTACTTTCATACTGGATATTTGTTCTGTATAAGATGTTTATTATTATACTTGATGCTTGTTCTGTATAAGATGTTCTATTATACTTGATGCTTGTTCTGTATAAGATTTTTACTTTTATACTGGATGCTTGTTCTGTTTAGGATTTATGCTTTGGTTACATTCATATATTGCTTTACGTTTTCAGTTATGGTGCAGGCTTCACAACTAAGAACACGGGCATTATTATGAACAACGTCATGGATGACTTTTCTAATCCTGGTTTCCCCAACTACTGGGGATTGAAGCCTTCGCCAGTCAACTTTATTAAGCCAGGAAAGCGACCACTATCCTCTATGACTCCTGTTATTATTGTCGATGCAAATGGCAATGCTAAGATGATTATAGGTGCCTCAGGTGGAACGAAGATTACCACTGCCACTGCTCTCGTGAGTTCAAAATGACTTTTTTTTATTGTGAGTTGACATATTACAGCATCCTGCTTGATGGTAAGCTGGAGTGTGGTCCATGATTGGATGTCACTGCTACTACAATTTAATAACTGTGAATAGCAGTAACATCCACTAGGTCTAGTTGTAAAGGACATCATTCATTTTGGGCTTTTATGTACTACTTTTGTAATATTCAATGATAAAGAAATATTTAAATGTTAGTTTGGATAGTTGTGTTAATAAGACTAATTATCAATATTGTTTTTAATTGCTGTGCAATTTAGGTTGCAAAATCAATGCTACAATTAAATAATTAAAACAAATATATAAACAGCTTCATATGTTTTTATTAAAAATAACAACCAATCAAATTGTCACGCCTTTTTCCCACGGGGATAGGCAGAGACAATGGAGCGCTACTTTTCACGATCCTGACATAACTTCCTCGCTTCCCTCACATCAACAATTCTCTTCATACAAGCTCTACGGTTATGGGCACTAGAAAACATAGCTTTCTTGAGGATGTCCCCGATTTAGTCGGAAAACACCCTCCTGGGAATAATATTAGTTTTTATATACTACGAGTAGGCATAGTAAGGTGACAGAGTCAGTTCTTTCAATCGACTGAGTCGGTGCCCTTATTGCAAGAGGTGGTCCTCTTGCAATAAGGTTTTACCATCAGGCAAGTTGTGGCAATTCTAATAATCTATATTTAATTTCAGACCATTATTAGACAATTATGGTTCGGCCAAGATATTAAAACTGCTGTTGATGAACCACGATTTCACCATCAAATATTCCCTATGGAAATTAAATATCAATATGGAATTATCCAGGCAAGTATCTTTTAAACTTATTTTGTCTTGTGGCTCGACATTTACGGAACCCGCATGATGTTAAGCTGGTGTTCAGTAGTACATAAATGAAGGCAAATTAAATGTTTTTTTTGTCATCGCCAATCTTTAACCTCTCCTTGCTCGACTCTACATTAGGCGAGTCGAGGTCATAACACCGGTCAAACTTGGTAGACCGTACTTCCAGGAAAATATCTACCGAAATATCCGACCAGCAGACGGTTTCCGAATTAGTCATAAACTTACTGGTTTTCTCAGACCTTGACGACTTGGGCAACACTAAGAATGATATTTCATGGCTAACAGACGGATTCGTTACCAGTCAGTAAATGATATAGACAGCTCTCTAACTAAGTATAGGAGGAAGGATGCAGGATAGCACCAATTTTTTGTGACAGTTTTTTGACCTGCCTGGTTAAGGTCCAAGAGTGCCGGCGACTAAAAAAACCGTCTCCGTTCACGACTGCCCCGATTCTCTTAATACATTATTTCGTCGGAAAAGCAGTGAAATTGCGCCGCGGTTGTAATTGACCAATCTATGTAGTTTACCTATTGATTTGTTATTCGTTGATTGGTCACGAAGTTGTCAAATATCAGTGCGACGCAATTTCACTGCTTTCTCGTCGCCATAATGCATTAAGAGAATCGGGGCTCATGTCGCAGTTTTATTAAAAATGTATACACTATGAAATGTATTATTCTTTTGTTTTAGGACGTGTTAGACGGCCTTAGTGCAAAAGGCCACGCTATGGAGAGGTACCGCGGCAGGGGTTCAACCGTGTGCGCCATATACAGAAATGAAACTGGAATATACGCTAATGCAGATTATAGAAAAGGTGGAATCGTTTATGGTATCAACTAATGTTATTGTACATATTTTTTTAAATATTGCACTAGTTCTACTAATTAATTATTTAACTCGGCATCTCACCTCTTCCCGTGTGATGGTAGGCAAGAGGAAGTCCAAGAGTGCCGATGACTAAGAAAAGACAGTCTGCGCCAAACAGAAGTTATTAAATTTATGAGGTAGGTAGAACTAGTGGAATAAACACATAACGATTTTATTGTCTCAGCATAAAGCATGGTCTCCGTGACTTAAGAAAACCCCTCGTTTGAAGTGACGGTTTCAATTCCCTCGCTAACATTTGACAAAAAAAACTGACAACTACTGATGTGAACAAATGATGTTGTTGATGTTTTCGTCGTTGTTGATGTTTTTAATAATGTTGTGATGTTGATATCGAAGTTATTGTTGTTGACGACTTTCCTAATGATGTTGTTATTGTTTTTCATGATGTTGTGATGTTGTTGTTGATGAAGTTATTTTAGATGTTGTTAACGTTATTAATGTTGTTAGTGTGGTTGGCGATGTTATTATGATGTTGTTGATGATGATGTTATTTTCGTTGTTGTTAACAATGTTATTATGATGTTAATTATGTTAATTTTGATGGTATTGTTTTTGTCGATGTTGACAATATTGTTAATATTTTTGTTGATAGTACATATATGATTTTAAATTTCCTGCCGATCCAGTTATCACAGATCGTTGGACGGAGGTACTAAGATGTAGACGATTAAAAACCATTTGCCAATTCCAGTAAATTTTTGTTTTTTCATATTGTAACTTATGACAGCACCTGGCTTGATGTTAAGCTGGATTGCAGTCCATGAATGGAGGCAACTGCTAAAGTGCAATAACTGTAAGAAGTAGTCAGATCCACTATACCGACCTAGTTGGAACCGGTAACTTATGCCATGTAATTTTATATAAATGTACATAAAAATATTCCAAATACCTCTATTCCTGGACGGCACTCCAGCTTAACATTAGAAAGGGTGCTGTCACATATCGAGCCACACTTAAAAAAATCAGTATACCTCTTTCTTTAAATACAAATATTAGTAATATTTGATCTTAAAAGTACTTGTTTCGTGAAAGTAGATTGACGAAAGGAATTTATAAACCTGATGTGGATGGATGCGTTAAACAAGGCAGGCTCAGGAGGGTCTTTTCCGACCAAATCGGAGACATCCTCAAGAAAGCTAGGTTGCCTAGTGCCCATAACCACAGAGCCTGTATGAAGAGAATTGTGGATGCGAGGGAAGCGAGAGAGTTGTGTCAGGATCGTGGCAAGAGGCGCTCCATTGTCTCTGCCTATCTCTGTGGGAAAAGGGCGTGATAATTTGATTGATTGGTTGATCTTATTATTAAATATTACAAATAAATGCTATAAAACAAATGTCTAACAATCGAACTCGGGACTTTCCGCATAACGCTCTGGTGTGCTAATCAATGCGCCTGGTTCCTGTTTCTATGATACGAACAAATTAATTAGCTGTTTGGAATTTAAAAAATAACTTTTTCCTATTCTATAGGTTAATAGTTTATGTTAGCAACATTATTTCGTTCACGCACACAGGCATAGGTCACGTGGATACACGATTACGACGCACACATCAGAGTAAACTGGGAGCGTTTATGTCGAGACAGTTTGTATGAAAGGCTCTATCTAGTCGTAGCGCGACCAATCATTAATATATGACAAAATATGTTATAATCTAGAACAGTTTAAGGAGACCGTGGTGTAGTGGTAATGAAATAGTGTCGCAAACCAAGATACTTTTATTTATTTACATTTCTATACTAAGCTAAGTATAGAAATGTAAACAAAGTGCATGTACCATTGACCAGGACCGACAATTAAAGATACATTGGCAAGTGGCTTCAAAATTGGCGTCTCTGAAGTTGATGCTCAATACATTTGTTTTTATTGTGACACGACATTTGAACTCGACCCGCCTGATGATAAGCAAGGGAAGATCCAAGAGGGACGACGCCTGAAACAACCGAGTCAGTTCACGACTGCCTCAGTCGCCGTCACTATGCCGGTCAAAATATATAGTATAGTGGGGCTCAAAGTGGGTGAGAAAGCTTCTTATTGTAACTAACTGCGCGAAGCCGCTCTTGCAGCTATCTTCGGAGACTCCATCCATGTATATTTGATATATGTAATTAGGTCACCCAGATTCTATGATACAAGAAAAGTTTACTAATTGTCTACTATTCGGCCTACGTCTGATTTTTAAATAATAATAATTGGTGGGTTTTCATACATTACGGGCTGAATCCCAAACCCCTTTGCCTATCTCCTTATAAAAATAAAATGTCACTGCGCGTGCGCGAGTCATGGCGCGGGAATGGAAACACTCTCTTGCATTCGGACCATGAAAGGGTCGAGACGGCCGTCTCATCTTAAAAATCTAAATTTAAAAGTGAAGTGACAAAACCTTGGTGAGTGATTTTCCTTTATTAATTTCACAGCCCGTAATTAATTTAATTTTGTTAAACATAATTTGGCGATCGATCCGTGTCTCGCCATAAGTTGGTCCAATTCGACCCAGGATTACCCAGCTATTCAGCCAGATAATCACATTTTCACACATTTTAAACATTGTAATCACTTCACATTACATTATTTCAAATTTTGTTTGTGTAATTTAAATCAATTTTATTAAAACCTACAAACTTAGGTAGGTAATAAAATGGACGCCGAAACAAAGAGCATTGATTTAAATGAATTGTTACAGCCTCATATTACGAAAAAAGAAGTATGTTTCTTAAAACTTCAAAAGTTATTTGAATTATCGAAATCCGTTCAATATAATGACGATTTAGTTTGCGAGTTCAAATTACGCATCAACGAAATTGATCAAATACGTGTGCAGTACGAAAACTGCATTACGCAGATTAATATAATTAAATTAAAATATAAACCTAAATATGTAGCATCCTATAAAGAAATTGAAAGTTTTGACGAAATATATTACGCGATAAAAAGTGTGGATGAGGGTATGCAAGCACAGCGCGCAGCGGCCGCTCGCGCCGCCGGCGCGACCGAGCCGTACGCTTCCGTGGCGCGCTGCTGCCCGAAGTCAAAACCCCGTTTACCTAAACTCGAATTATATAATTTTGACGGAAAATTAGAAAATTGGCAAACATTTTTCGACACATTTAGTGGTCTTATACATGACAACGAAGACATTTCTAATATCGAAAAATATTATTATTTATTATCAGCGGTGAGTGGGCCCGCATTAAGCATAGTTAAAAGTATGCCAGTCACCAGTGACAATTACCCTATAGTTTGGGAAATGCTTATTAAAAGATTCGAAAATAAACGCGCCTTAGCCACTAGTTATTTAGATAAATTATTTCAATTTAAACCTTTAAATATAGAATCAGCTGTAGGATTAAATTCTTTAATAGAAACATTTTCAGAAAATATTAAAGCTTTGTCACAATTAAATATTCCTGATTTGTGTAGTTTCTTATTATTTTACATGACATTGCGTAACTTAGACCCTGTTACAAGACGCGAGTTTGAACAGAGTGTCGATCAGGAACAAATACCCACATTTGAAATTTTAAAATATTTTATTGAAAAACATGTTCGTGTATTGGAAATGTCTAGTTTAAAATTGCAAACAAGTCAGTTTACACATCAAAATAAATTAAATAAAACACCATTTAATAATAAAAGTCAACAACAAAAAAGTTGTTTAACTGCGGTCAGTTCGCAAAATAATAAAAATTTCTACCAATGTTTGATGTGTAAACGACCTCATACGATATACAAATGTTTTAAATATGCCGCCTTAACTCCGTCACAGCGACTAGATAAAATAAAAGAATTAAATTTGTGTCAAAATTGTCTGCGTAATAGTCACACAACAAATAACTGTACTTCTCAAAATAGTTGCATACTTTGTAAACAAAAGCATCACCACACGTTGCACATTGACTACGGAGCTGGTGGGAGTAATAATGAGGTGACCTCTCATGGTCAAAATGTAGCCCTTACGTGTTCAGCTAACTCCACGGTATTATTGGGCACCGCGGTTATTCACGTCGCAGATAGTTGGGGTAGGTACCACTCCGTACGTGCAGTAATCGACAGCGGCGCCATGTCTGGCTACATAACAAACGCGTGCGCACAGCGGCTAGGGTTAGTGCGCCGCAAATGTACATTCGAACCTGTCGGTCTAGGCGGTAAGTTAGTGCAACATTTCGGTTTGGTGACGTGTTCGGTTAAACCACGAAATTCATCTAGCCCCGTTCTATCGACTGATGCGGTCGTTGTCACAAACATAACAAATAATTTACCTACAATTTCATTATCAAATAAAATAATTAACGAGTTCAAGCATTTAGATTTAGCCGACCCTGAATATCATACTTCAGCGCCCGTCGACATGCTAATAGCCGGTGATTTATTTCCTTACATCTATAATGGTCAAAAAATATTACCGCGCTATACGGGAATACCGGTAGCGATGAATTCAATATTCGGTTACATTATATCGGGCCAAACAATAATGGAACGCTACGATAATATGGAAAACGCTTCCGTAAATTTATTATCTACGCAAAATAATTTAGAAAAAATAATGCAATCATTTTTTGATACTGAAAAGGTAGTTTCAGATATTCCTCAAAATCCAAATGATTTTTTTGTCGAGTCATTGTTTCTAAGAGAATACAAACGAGACCATATAGGCCGTTTTATAGTTAAATATCCCTTTAAATTAAATTGTGAACTTGGCGATTCCTCGCAACAAGCGGTGCGTCGTTTCTATAACTTAGAAAATAAATTAAATAAACAACCCAGTCTTAGAGAAGAGTATAATAAATTTATGTTAGAATATGAAAATTTAGGTCACATGACGTGTTTAGGCGATTTGAATAAAATAAAATCAAAATATCTTATTCCACATTTTTGTATCCTTCGACCGTCGAGTACTACGACGAAGCTTCGTGTAGTGTTTGATGCGTCATCCAAAACTAGTAATAATAATTCTTTAAATTCCGTTTTGTTTGCTGGGCCTAAATTACAAAGCGATATAAATAAAATTTTAATTAATTTTCGTATTCATAGAATTTGTTTATCTGCAGACATTTGTAAAATGTATAGAATGACATTACTCGACAAATCTCAACGTTCATATCAGCATATTCTGTGGCGGTATTCAAGTAATGATCCAATTAAAGTGTTTGAACTCAATACTCTCACTTATGGAGTGGCTAGCAGTCCGTACCTAGCCATTCGAGTGCTGCATCAGTTGGCGGAAGACGATGGGCAGTCATGCCAATTAGCTGCAAAAGTTTTGAAAAGTGGTTTCTTTGTTGATGACCTACTGTGGTCGGTAGCTACTATAGAGGAAGCTATCCAGCTGCAGGACGAGCTGAAGACTCTGCTGGGCGGTGCTGGATTCATTTTGCGAAAGTGGTCCAGCAACTGTCCGCAGGTGTTGGAACGCGTTCCTGCTGACTACCGAGAAACTCCACTGACCTTCGAAGATGACAAGGATCTCTCCATCAAAGTTTTAGGTCTGCAGTGGCTTCCAGCTGAAGATGCCTTCTCCTTCTCCACTAATGAGGTGTGCCACACTCCCACAAAGCGCAGCGTCTTGTCACAAATAGCGCGACAGTTTGACCCGCTTGGGTTTGTAGCTCCCTGTATATTTTACGCGAAATGCATCATGAAGGAACTCTGGCTCCAGAAGATCGAGTGGGACGATAGACTGCCCCCGACGCTGGAGCGAGAGTGGAATTCATACGTTTCCGAATTGCCATTGTTGTCATCTTTCAGGCACAAACGTCAAGCGACAGTGCACGACCACACATATTATCAGCTGTTAGGTTTCTGTGACGCGTCTAACTCAGGTTACGCCGCTGTCATTTACTTGCGTTCAATAAATAAAAATAATGATATTAACATTAGTTTACTTATAGCAAAATCAAAGGTCGCGTCCTTAAAAACAATAACGATTCCGCGCTTAGAACTGATGGCAGCACATTTATTATCTAAGTTAATTAAATATACCAATAATATTTTATTAGAACACATTCCTATAAATGAAACGTTTTGTTTCACCGATTCATCCGTGGTACTGGCGTGGCTTAACACTCCCAGTTACAATCTTAAAACTTTTGTTGCTACACGAGTTTCTAAGATTCTTGAAGCCGTGTCTAGTGACTCATGGTCACACGTTAGCGGAGATAAGAACCCGGCGGACGTATGTTCGCGCGGCGCCCTACCGTCAGCCCTTCTCGCGATGCCGGAGTGGTTGAGCGGCCCAGCGTGGGCATACGAACCGCGAATGAATTGGCCAATTAAATCAATAATTCATTTTAAAAATGACACTGTGCCAGAATTAAAAGTTCAAGTAGCTTCACTTTCATCATCTTCATTAATGAGTCCATTTGACAACTTATATGAAGACTTCATTAATAAATATTCTAATTTCAATAAATTGCAAAATGTATTGGCCCGGTGTTATCAATTCATAAATAATTGTAAACTCAAACCATCTAAACGGTGTTTAGGGTGTCCATCATTGTCTAATATAAATAAAGCACATGATATTCTAATAAAAACAGTTCAATATAAATATTTTAATGCTGATATTACGGCCCTATCAAAGGGAAATAGTTGTAGTAATAATATTAAAAAACTTAGTCCATTTATTGACCCCCTCGGTTTCCTCAGGGTGGGGGGTAGGCTGTCTGCTTCACAGATTTCCTATTCTCAAAAACATCCGTTATTGCTTCCTAAAAATTCTAATTTTACAAAAATATTAATTGATTATTATCACATTCTTTATTTACATTTAGGTCCTCGTTCACTTCAAAGCGTAATTAGTCAAAAGTATTGGATTATATCAGCTCGTAGTGTAATTCGATCCCGTACAATTAAATGTATCTCCTGTTTCAAAGTTAGACCTCCTACGTTAAAACCTATAATGGGAAACTTACCCACATCTCGACTTAATGACATTCATGCCTTTCATACAGTAGGTACTGACATAGGCGGTCCTTTTCTCACAAAGGAAAGCAATCGACGAAATGCGAAAAGTACTAAAGCATACTTATGCATCTTCGTATGTTTCGCAACACGAGCAGTCCACCTCGAAGTGCTGTCCTCGTTGTCAAGCGAGTGCTTTTTGGCCGCGTTCGATCGGTTCACATCCAGACGTGGCCTATGTCATACTGTTATATCAGATAACGGTCGAAACTTTGTTGCAGCCGGTAAACAACTTGCGGAGATATGTCAATTTTATAAAGATCATAACGACCGACTATTATCTCAATTCACTACTCGAAAAGTACACTGGCAGTATAATCCGCCAACAGGAAGTCATTTCGGCGGAATGTATGAGACTGCTATTAAATCCGCGAAACTTCATTTAAAACGCGTCGTTGGTACCCAAATATTGTCCTTTGAGGAACTCACCACTTTGTTTACAAGAATTGAAGCAGTTTTAAACTCGCGACCATTAACAACACTGTCTAGTGATCCGTGCGAGTTTGAAGCATTAACACCTGGACATTTTCTGGTAGGGCGTTCACTCCTAGCTGTACCTGAGTACAGTTTGGTTGATGAACCACGTCACCACTTAACACGGTGGACACTAGTACAACAGATGTCACAAAGATTGTGGAATGTGTGGCGCAAGGATTACTTGCACACTTTACAACAAAAGGCCAAGTGGACTAATAAATGTCGAAATATAAAAATAGGCGAATTAGTATTAATTCATTCAGATTTACCCCCGCTTCAATGGCACCTCGGTCGCGTTACAGAATTGTATCCCGGTCACGATGGTGTGGTACGCGTGGTAAAAGTTCGTACCCAGTCGGGTGAGTACGTCCGGCCAGTAGTCAAAATTAGTCCACTGCCACTCCAATATTAACTTAGTTATAACTTTTATATTTAATTAAGTAAATTTTAATTTTAAAACTTAATTTTAATTCGAATAATTCATAAATATAGTTTATAATAATTGTAAGATTTAACTCAATGCTCAATCGTATTTAAGTTTCAAATCATAAATGTTCAAATTGTCAACAACCCAATTTAATTGTGTTTATAGCTTCATCACTTGTTCACAGCGTAAGGCATAGTCAAGTTATGAAGTAACAATGTCAAGAATTAAATTGGTCGATTGTTAAATATCTAATTTTATAAATGCATTTTTTAACCTAATTTGATTGTGTTTATAGCTTCATAAATTGTTCACAGCGAAATGCATAGTCAATTATGAAGTAACAATGTCAAGACAATTAAATTGGTTAAATCTTATCTTAAATGTGAAATTTATTTGTGAAGGCTTTTAATTTGTTTAGTTTGAACACAGCTAACAAGTTGAGTAGCCTATCTCTTTGTCTAAGTTATATATATATTTAGTTATGTAAGTGTAATTAGCCTAGTTTTTACTACATACACTTATCACATTAAAACACATACAGTCCACTACTCTAACCATCCCTGGTTGAATAACTGGGGAACTTTGGGAGATTCCCGGTGGGGGGATTATGGTGGGTTTTCATACATTACGGGCTGAATCCCAAACCCCTTTGCCTATCTCCTTATAAAAATAAAATGTCACTGCGCGTGCGCGAGTCATGGCGCGGGAATGGAAACACTCTCTTGCATTCGGACCATGAAAGGGTCGAGACGGCCGTCTCATCTTAAAAATCTAAATTTAAAAGTGAAGTGACAAAACCTTGGTGAGTGATTTTCCTTTATTAATTTCACAGCCCGTAATTAATTTAATTTTGTTAAACATAATTTGGCGATCGATCCGTGTCTCGCCAATAATAATTACAAAAGGAATGCTTAAATAGACAATTAATGTTTTACTATATTCAAATGCAATAAGTAGTCCTTATTAATAAAGTTTAATAAATTAGCTAATTAGTATAAATAAAAAGTAAGCTATAAAAATAGCCATACGTAAGAAAATTATTTAGTCTATACGGCGATAAAAGTTGCCTGGGGCCCGATTCTCTAATATATTATGACGGCGAAAAACCAGTGAAATTGCGCCGCGGTCGCGGTTTACCTATTGCTTTTATTATTCGCTGATTGGTTACGATGATGTCAAATATCAGTGCAACGAAAATCCACTGCTTTTTCGACGTCAAATGTACTCGATCGATCGGATCGAGGAGTTTTGGCAGGCAACTGCAAGTGACAGGACGCGCAATTTTGAATTATTTGAAAAGCTTGTGTTTTTCATAAATGTTAATGTGTAATAATGTTGGAATTGTTATCCTGTAATCATATTATTGTTATTTAGGTTGATTGAGTATAAACAAGTAATTTAACGCTGTGAAAAGTGTTTCTTCGTGTTCCCTCCAAGACTCTTTACTTTGACACTGGCATATTAAATACTAAAGCCATAAACAGAAGAAAGAAAGGGGATCGAGGCTCTGCCATCTTGCAAACATAAGAAAATTTAATATATATTAATTTTCGTATATAAACTATCGTATGTATCGACCTCGACGTTGTATCGATGGTCACTAGAATTGGGACACTATGATGGCCTAGTTGCCGGCCAACTTACAACTTACAACTTACTTTACGGTCTGTCACTGTTCTTGTAAGTGGTGGTACTATCACGGATAAGCAGACTGAATGATGATGATATCAAATCAGTAATAATTACTCCAATAGGGATTCTGAGCAATGCATTAACAGGTTGCAGGCAACTTATTGTCGCTTTGTGAATGTAACGCCTTAATATACCATCTGTTTAGGACGGCAACCCTTGTACGTCGCTATGCGACGAAGTTTTATTAATGTCAATAAAATATGCCAATGTAAAACACGTAAAAAATGTTATAATTTTTCCTTTAAAATATTCAATCAAGGTAATCGATTTAAACTGCAAACCAACCTATTCACCATCATTAAAAATGTGTTCTAGATTTAAGCAATTATTCGTTATATTTTAATAAATAAATTTAGAATAAATTATTTTAGTTTTATTTCTCTACAGATTCTTTTTTATTAGATTCGCCATCTGTACTCGATATCTGTACTGTACTCCTGATGGTAAGGAAAAGGAAGTCCAAGAGCGCCGACGACTAAATAACCTATTCAGTATACGATTAGTCGCCGTCGCTATGCCGGTGAAACCGTCACAAAGCCGTCACCTAACTTACAATAAGGCGACCGTGGTGTAGTGGTATTGCAATGGTTACGCAAACCGAGAGTTTAAAACCACAACCACTTGCCGGTATTTTTTTTTAAATTTAATCAAACTTTATCGCGTAGGCTCAAGTCGCTGCGCAACACAGATAAATAAAAATCAAAATTAAAATTTTAAAGGAACCCCCGAAACGCCTGGAACCACTTTGGTCATATCATCAGCTTTATAGTAATAAACAACATTAGTCATGGCTCAATAGTTATATCCCTTTAATATCCCTTGGATCCTTATGGTGCATCATCAGATAACTACTCTAGGTCTTCAATTTGATAATGGCCCAGCTAATGGCTCATAGAGAGTAACAATTTTAGTTAAAGCACTATGATATTATCTGTTATTGATTTGCTGATCTGAGAGGATTCATAATCAGATACTCCCGATCTTCAATTTGATAACGGCCCAGCTAAAGGCCTAGTTAAAGCACTACAGTTCTATCTCTTTTTTTGCTGATCAATTGATATCAATTTGCTGATCTGAGAGGATTCATAATGGTGCATCATCAGATTGCCCGGTCTTCAATTTGATGACGGTCCAGCTAAATGCTCTTAGTGAGTAACAAATTTAGTGAAAGCACTATAGTTCTATCTCTTGTTGATTTGCTGATCTGAGAGGATTCATGATGGTGCCTCATCAGATACTCTCGGTCTTTAATTTGATAACGGTCCAGCTAATGGCTCATAGTGAGTAACAATTTTAGTTACCTGTAGTTAGCACTACAACCTGTAGTTAGCACTACAGGTCCATTTCTTGTTGATTTGCTGATCTGAGAGGATCCATGATCAGATTTTTTAGATCCGGAATGTTTTATTTTATCGCAGTAACTTTTCTACACTTAGTTTCCTACCTTCAAGACAAATCTAATAAGTCCAAACTTAGTATACCAAAAAAAAAGTTTGAACACATCCAGGATTTCGTCTCCTACCTTCGAGTTCCATCATCAGAGTAACTCAGTGGTACCAGTTAAAACACACATGTATTTGTATACGTTTTTATTTCAAATGTTAAGTCACAGATATGTTTAAAAGTAAATACCTATAAGGCTGGGAATACAAGTCCGATTTTCCTCTCCGATAGTCCGATCCGATAGTCACTCGTGCCATACATTTGTTTGAATACTTAATACACGTCAGATCCGATAGTCGGATCGGATGTCAGAATCGGAAACAACGCCAAGGCGCTTACGATTTTATGGCCGATCCGATTGTCTGAAGGTGCAGTTTTCATACAAAATGCAGAAACAAAATAGACGTCCGATTCCTACTTCCGATTTGTAAATAATTTGCTCAGCAATATCGGACGTGTATTCCCAGCCTTATGCGTGTTTAGAACGGGCAACCCTTGTACGACGATTGGACGACGAAGATTGTTATTTTATGTCAAATAAATATGCCATTGTTAAAACACGTAAAAAATGTTATAATTTTTCCCCTAAAATATTCAATCAAGGTAATCGATCTAAACTGCAAACCAACCTCGCCATATGAATATTTTAAGGGGAAAATTATAACATTTTTTACGTGTATTTACATTGGCATATTTATTTGACATAAAATAACAATCTTCGTCGCATAGCGACGTACAAGGGTTGCCATCCTAAACAGCGCGTCTAATATCGCTACCGCAGCTAACAAATCGAGCTGATGACCTTGAAACCCCTGATCAGATCTTCATCAATTGTAGCTAAGAACCATCTCGATCACGTCAGCTTTCAAATGAAACAAACCGCATCGTAATCGGTCCATTCGTTTAGGAGCTACGATGCCACAGACAGACACACAGATACACAGATACACAGAGCCACAGATACACAGATACACAGATACACAGATACACAGACAAGTCAAACTTATAACACCCCTCTTTTTTGGTCGGGGGTTAAAAATAAGGTTTACCGGGGTTCAAAGTAGGGGAAGGTGGGGTAAGACGGGGTAGTGAGGCAAGACGGAAACCTAATAGATTTCAATGATCCAAACTAGCTACCGTGGGGCTATTAGTGTCATCTAAGTTGGAAAACTTTTTAGTCCTACAAGTGTTATGGCGGCTGGAGGACGTTTCGTGATTGCAATTTTGCTATTTTATTTACAGTTAGTTAAATAATTGCTACTTACATTTATTTAACTGTAAGTAGCAGTCACCTTCATTTATAGACCGTACTCCAGCTCATCATCACGAGGAGTGCTGTCAGCCATAATTAAAGAAGAGATATAGTCGATGGTCACAACTAAAAGGTGACTATATTGAAATAATCAATCAATCAATCAAATTGTCACGCTTTTTTCCCACAGGGATAGGCAGAGACAATGGAGCGCCACTTACCACGATCCTTACATAGCTCCCTTGCTTCCTACACATCCACAATTCTCTTCATACATGCTCTATATTGAAATGAAAGAACATTTATTAAAAGTTATCTGCGTCTTATTCTTTATTTTTATTTTTTATTGTGACTCGACATATGACAGCACCCCGCTTGATGTTAAGCCAAAGTGTGGTCCATGAATGATTGTCACTGCTACTACAATTCAATAACTGTAAGTAGCAATCACATCCACTATGCCTAGATGGAACCGGCAACTTACAAGCTGATCCCGAAACGTGACCAAATCACTTCACGGTCTGTATACTTGTAAGTGGTGGTACTACCCCGGATCGGCAGACTGGGTACCACTGCCTACCACTCTTAGATAACCAGACCCGAACCAAATATCCATCTCTTTTTTTTTATTAACAAATATTTGCAATATTTAATACTATACAATAAATTACAAATAAAAGCTATGAAACAAATATTTGCTCCGACCGGGGATCGAACCCGGGACTTTACGAGCAACAAACCAGTCGCTAACCCGTTCGTCCACGCCTGTCGTCATTCATTCTCACTACTTATTGAATACGCCTCGTATCAATGATATGTTAAAAAAAGACGTAGATATGTTATACGCGGTTTGAACGAGTCACGTTTAAACTATTCTTATAAGCAAACTTGAATTCAGCGTGCAGATCAACATATATTTCTCTCTTTTTTGTTCTCAATAACTATCTTTCCGTCCTACTTCCACTCGTCTGTATGCCTAGTCGCGGTTCATCGTTCAAACTCGTGTCATTTGCGAACACTAAAACTCGTGTGGGTGACATATCTACTCAACCTCATTTTACTTAATATCACTGCCTCGTATAATGTGGTTTATTGAATTAAATTATAATGTGTTTTATTAAATTAAAATTCGCTCTTGGGCGGAGTACTGTTTGCAAAGGTGGGACGGCTCTGCCAAGTATCTTCTCAAGGCCCTGGATTCATTGCACCGCCGAGCTGTCCGAATCATAGGTGATGCAGACGTCACGCGAACTCTGGACATGGCGCAGAGACATGGCGGCCCTGTGCGTCCTCTATCGGAGAATGTTCCGAGGATCTTTTTAACCTTGTTCCTACCTCGTCGTTTCACTCCTGTAATACCCGCACAGGTCGGGGAAAGCATCCGCATTTTATCGACCGAATCGGCAGTCGAACTAAAAAGTTCGGTGCATCTTTTCTGTGTAGATCAATCGACAAGCTGAATGCTTTGCCTGCCCATGTGTTCTCTCCATCCTATGACCTTGGATCCTTCAAGCGATGCGTGAAGGAGCACCTTTGGCCGGCATAGTGACGGCGGCCTAGGCAGCCGTGAACAAACTCGGTTTTTTCAGTCGTCGTTACTCTTGGACCTCCTCTTGCTTATCATCAGGCGGGACGAGGTCAGATGTCGTGTCACAATAAAAATAAAAATATTTTGTATTGGACTGTGTATCTATTAAAAATATAAATGACCGATAAAAATATATAAAGATAAATAAATAAATTTGTTTTTTGTGATATTTATTTATTTATTTTGTTTTGTTAACTAAGGATGTTAAATATTTATATGTAATTATAAGTACAATTGCTTTAGTATTGTGTTTTAAGAGTGGTAGGCAGTGGTGCCCAGTCTGCCTATCCTGGGTAGTACCACCACTTACTTACAAGTATACAAACCGCGATTCGCGATTAGCTTGTAAGTTGTCGTTTACAACTAGACCGGCATAGTTCGACTTTCTTTTGCTTTTTATCAGGCAAACCGAGGAGTCTTAGTTTATCTAGTTAAATCTAGAGAAATAAAACAAAAATAACTTATTCTAAATTTATTTATTAAAATATGTATAATAAAATTATTTTGACATCTAGGCCTACGTTTTAAAATAAAATTAGGGATTTAAAAAGTGTTTTTTCAACAATTGTTTATTTCTAGAAAACATTTTTAGTAATACTATATTAAGGCGATACATCCACAAAGCGACAATAAGTTGCCTGCAACCTGTTAATGCATTGGCCAGAATCCCTAATAAAGTAATTATTACTGATTTGATATCATATTCAGTCTGCTTATGCGTGGTAGTACCACCACTTACAAGTATAGCGACAGACTGTAAATTGAAGTAGTCGCGTTTCGGGATCAGCTTGTAAGTTGGCCGGCAACTAGGCCATCATAGCATCCTAATTCTCGTGACCATCGATACAACGTTGAGATGTATAAAATGTTTTTTTCTTCTTCTCTAGTTTATATACGAGTATTTAATTTTCTCTTGTTTGCATAGATGGGGGCCCTGCGCATGAAATTTCAAGATGGCAAGGCTTCGATTTCTTTAATACATTTGACGTCGAAAGAGCAGTGAATTTGCGTTGTTGCGCTGATATTTGACATTTTCGTAACCAATCAGCGAATAACAAATCAATAGGTAAACTACGTTGATTGGTCACTTCCGACCGCGGCGCAATTTCACTGCTTTTTCGCCGTCATAATATATTAGAGAATCGGGCCCCAGGCAACTTTTATCGCCTTGTAGAATTTTCTTACGTATGGCTATTTTTATAGCTCGCTTTTATTTATAATATGTCGTTAATTTATTAAACTTAATTATTAAGCAGTGCCGGATTAGCCACGTAGCAAGAGTAGCGAATGCTACGGGCCTCGCGAATTTGGGGGCCCAAAGCAACAACGCCTGTCTGATCGTTAAAAAAAAAATTAGATAGGAGCGTAAAATATCTTTTTTGCATTTAAACACAAAGCGCTTAGGCTATGCTTCACTTCCACTTAAATATTTACGTCGATATTGAAAGTGTTATCTCTGAATTTACTCATATTAAATTAAACCAAGGGACCCTTGACAGAATTTGCTATAGGCCCCGCGCTGGCTTAATCAGGCACTGTTAATAAGGACAAACTTATTGCATTATATTATAGTAAAACATTATTTGACTATTTAGGCATTCCTTTTATAAGTATTATTATAAAAAAATCGGACGTAGGCTGAACTGTAGACAAACTGTACTGTAGACAAACTGTACTGTAGAGAACTGTTGCATCGACACGACCTACTAAGTACATATTATATCAAAGATACATTGGTTAGGCACTTCCAAACTTGATGGCGTCTCCAAAGCTCTGCAAGCGCGACTTCGGGCACTTATAGTCACAATAAGAAACTTTTTCACCTACTTTGAGCCCCACTATACCAAATTTTGTGTATTGGCCATCAACTTCAGAGACGCCATTAAGTTTCAAGCACTGAATTAAACAAAATTTATGCGGCTTACTATCGCGTTTATCTTGGTTTTGATTTTACAATTTTATTTTATTATTCTAAACCAGATGACACCGTCAGTTTTTTTTTTGGAAGAAAATGAATTAAACCGGGAACAGAAAAACAAAATCAAATCATATAACGGGGTAGTTTTGGAAACAATAACAGCATCAATCAATAGGACGACCAATACCTCAGTCTCTCCATGACCACGATGGCTGCAAAGCTCTCGAAAAGTCGAAACAATAAAATAAAAAATTGTAAAATCAAAACCAAAATAAACGCGATAGTAAGCCGCATAAATTTTGTTTAGTTCAATAATTAATATTCGCGCTAAGGAAATTAGGAATTAATAAATGCATCTAATAGGAATTCAAAAATACTGCGATATAAAAAGTTGATTTTACTCATTTTTTATGTTTTCTTAAACTATATTTTTTTATTTACCTTTTAACATTTTATGCCACTGGCAACATTCAAATTTTCTACTTAAAATATAAAATTATTGCTACAAATATTTTTTATGCATCAATTTCACCAAATTTAAGTTTATGCCCTCACGATTTATCAGCTCATATGTTCTCTCCATGCTATCCCTCAAACGATGCGTGAAGAAGCACCTTTGGCCGGTATAGTGACGGCGACTGAGGCAACCGTGATATAACTTTTTTTTTCAGTCGTCGGCACTCTTGGACTTCTTGCTTACCATCAGGCAAGTCGAGATAAATGACAATTCCATTATGCCGGCCTGATTTCGAAACGCGACTCAGTCACTTTTGCAGACTGAGTAAATGACCACCAACTGTTTGTCTACCACTCATAAAAGTCATATAAACACGATAGTAAAATAATTAATTATATAATCAAATAATTTATAAATCTCATGTGAATGGGTGCGTTCAACGAGGCAGGCCCAGGAGGGTTGTTTGCCGACCAAATCGGAGACATCCTCAAGACCTACAGAGAGAGTATGAAGAAAATTGTGAATGTGAAGGAAGCGAGGGAGTTGTGTCAGGATCGTGGCAAGTGACGCTCCATTGTCTCTGCCTATCCCTATGGGCGTGACAATTTTATTAATTGATGATTGAAATAATTACGCAGTATTTAGTAGCCGAATTACCATTTTTGAAGTGACTCAGTTCACGGTTGCCTCAGTCGCTGCCTTTGCTGAACCAACGGGTTTATTTATCTTTTTTTGCCTATTTGGCACAAAAAGGATTGAGACTTAGGCGGTCGCCAATCCAAACTAAGAAGATGAAGAAACGAAGCTCTAGACTAGTTAATATCCATGCAAAGAAGTACGTGCAGTGGTCATTAATATTTAAATAAAAACTTGGCTTAAAACTTAAGTTTTGGTGATATTGAGCTTCATAAGAAACGGTTATAAAAAATGAAAATATTTTATAACTACACAATTGCCTTAAATATAATAAAAATAGCAAATTCAAATTTAAAAATGCCTCCTTATCCCCCCCGTTCGATATCTCATATTTTTAGTACTTTTATCAGCTGTCAATTCAGGTGCTAAAATTTGACAGCCAACTGACCAATGAGTAAGCTTTTTTTGTTATCGAGACTCAACATTTAACCTCGACTTGCCTGATGGTAAGCAAGGGAGCGCCGACGACTGAAAAAGAAACACATTTTACGATTTTCCCAGTAGTCGCCACTATGCCGGTCCTCTTCTTATTGCTTATGTAATTGGCTCCTTGTCTGTCAAATGTTAGCGTGGGAATTGAAACCATCACTTCAAACGAGGGGTTTATCTTAAGTCACGAAGACCATGCTTTATGCTGAGACAATAAAATAATTATTTGTTTATTCCACTAGTTCTACCTACCTCATAAATTAAAGAACTTCTGTTAAGCGTAGACTGAATTGTCATTTCTCAGTCATCGGCACTCTTGGACTACCTCTTGCCTACCATCACACGGGAAGAGGTGAGATGCCGAGTTAAATAAATAAAATGGTAATTGGTAAAACTAGTGCAACATTAAAAAAGTATGTAAAATATCATTAGTTGATACCATAAACGATTCCACCTTTTCTATAATCTGCATTAGCGTATATTCCAGTTTCATTCCTGTATATGGCGCACACGACTGAACCCCTGCCGCGGTACCTCTCCATAGCGTGGCCTTTTGCTCTAAGGCCGTCTAACACGTCCTAAAATAAAAGAATAATACATTTCACAGTGTATACATTTTTTTAAATTAAACTGCGCTTGAGCCCCTATTCTCTTAATGCATTATGGAGCAGTGTAATTGCGTCCAGGGGCGTAGCTACCGCCGTATCAATTATTCGGGGGCCCCGGGCCACGGGGGCCGAAACTTTAGAAATCAGCTATAAATGATTTAATAAATTAATTTGCCGAAAAAAAGGCAAGGAGAGTGTACATATAAAATTTTTGGAAAAATTGAGATAGATTATTATGATTTTATGCAAACTTTTTTTGTGTGAGAAATCTTTACAAACCCAAGTGCCCTCAAACATTTTTTTATATGGGGCCCCGCCAAGGCACGCTACGCTTCTGATATTTGACATCTTTGTGGCCAATCAGCGAATAACAAATAAATAGGTAAACGTAATTGGTCAATTGCGACCGCTGTGCAATTTCACTGTTTTTTCGACGCCATAATGTTTTAAAAGAATCGGGGCAGGTCTACGTCTAAAAAATGGTTCTATCCTGCGTCCTTCCTCTTATACTTAGTTAGAGAGCTGCCTATATCATTTACTGACTGGTAACGAATCCGTCTGCTGACCCCAAGTAGTCAAGGTCTTAGAAAACCAGTAAGTTTATAACTGATTCGGAACCGTCAGTCTAACCGTTAGATATTTCGGTAGATATTATCCTGGAAGTACGGTCTACCAAGTTTGACCGGTGTTATGACCTCGACTCGCCTAATGTAGAGTAGAGCAAGGAGCAAGGAGGGGTTAAAGATCAGCCATGACAAAAAAAACAGTTAATTTGCCTTCATTTATGTACTACTGAACACCAGCTTAACATCATGCGGGTTCCGTAAATATCGAGCCACAACACAAAATAAGTTTAAAAGATACTTGCCTGGATAATTCCATATTGATATTCAATTTTCATTGGGAATATTTGCTGGTGAAACCGTGGTTCATCAACAGCAGTTTTAATATCTTGACCGAACCATAATTGTCTAATAATGGTCTGTAATTAAATATAGACTATTAGAATTGCCACTACTTGCCTGATGGCAAAAGATTGCAAGAGGTAGTCTAAGGGCACTGACTCAGTCGTTTGAAAGAACCGACTGTCACCTCACTATGCCTACTTGTATGGCATACATAGTATATAAAAAATAATGTTATTCCCAGAAGGGTATTTTCCGACAAAATCGAGGAAATTCTCTAGAAAGCTAGGCTTGTATGAAGGGAATTGTGGATGTGAGGGAAGCGAGAAAGTTATGTCAGGATCGGGGCAAGTATCGCTCTATTGTCTTTGCCTATCCCCGTGGGAAAAAGGCGTGACAATTTGATTGATTGTTATTTTTAATAAAAACATATGAAATTGTTCTTATATTAGTTTTAATTATATTTTTATTGTGACACGACATCTGACCTCGACCCACCTGATGATAGGCAAGAAGAGGTTCAAGAGTGACGACGATCGAGAGAACCGAGCTTGTTCACAGCTGCCTCAGTCGCCACATATTGACTTTTTAATATGTCGAGTCAAAATAAAAAAGGCATTTTGAACTCACGAGAGCAATGGCAGTGGTAATCTTCGTTCCACCTGCGGCACCTATAGTCATCTTAGCATTGCCATTAGCATCGACAAGAATAGCAGGAGTCATAGAGGATAGCGGTCGCTTTCCTGGCTTAATAAAGTTGACTGGCGAAGGCTTTAATCCCCAGTAGTTGAGGAAACCAGGATTGGAAAAGTCATCCATGACGTTGTTCATAATAATGCCCGTGTTCTTAGTTGTGAAGCCTGCACCATAACTGAAAACGTAAAGCAATATATAAATGTAACCAAAGCATAAATCTTAAACAGAACAAGCATCGAGTATAGAAGTAAAAATTTAATGCTGGAAAAACATCCAGTATAATTGTTAAAAAATACTTGAGAGGTGTCAAGAAACACCCGGATGGAACGAAGTTCCTTTCGATTAATTAGTGAAGGAATTGTAATAAATTATAATATTATTATAACTTAAAAACTTAACTTTAACTTTTTATTATTAACAAATATGATGTAATATTAACTTAATCAGTAGGCTTAATTTTAGAAATAATTGGCTTGTGGTTACTGAAGTAGGAAACATTTAGGGATTCTATTTTATTTAAATGTCTTGAAAAAACTGCATCGATGGTATAGCTCTTATAGTTTCTGAAAAAAGTGGCTGTGACATACGGACGGACGGACAGACGGACGGACAGACGGACAGACAGACAGACATGACGAATCTATAAGGGTTCCGTTTTTTTACTAACGGAACCCTAAAAAGTGTCGTTACAACTTTTGGTCTTAATTTTTTCCGTCTATCCCCCTTTCGCAACGCGCGATAAATGTTATACAAGAAAAACATCCAGTTTAATAGTAAAAATCTTATACAGGAAGAAACATTCAGTAGAATAGAATAAATCCTATACAAGTCAAACATTTAGTATAATAATAAAAGTTTTGTTCCGGGTTCCGGACAAGAGAGATAGTATGCCGATCCCGGGTAGTACCACCACTTTTAAGTGGACGAGATCATACAGACCGTGAAGTGTACAGCGTTTCGTGATCAACTTGAAAATAATTTTAAAAAGGTATCTAAATCACTACAAAGTTTACTTACTAATAATTAATAGAGCTGGTGACAGACACAGCATCACCGCTTTGTGATAATATTGAAATATGAGCAGTGCCAGTGTCTTCTTTGAAATAACTGTCAACACCATAATATTCTGTACTGTTACTAGTCATTGTGTCGTTGATCTTCAAACGAATCGATTCCCCGTACTCCGGCGATGTCAATCTATCTATTAACTGCAAATAGGTAATAAAATTAATTCTGTAACCATGGATTCCTTAGAGCTTGTATGAAGAGAATAGGGGATGTGAGGGAAGCGAGGGAGTTGTGTCAGGATTGTGGTAAGTAGCGCTTCTTTGTATTTGCCTATCCCTGTGGGAAAAAGGCGTGACAATTTGATTTTATTTCATTCCGTAGTCATCCTTCGCTTGGGCCCTGATCTTAATACACGACAGCGAAATAATGAACTTGCACTGAGATTTGACATTTTTGTAACCAATTAGCGAATAATAAATAAACTACGTTGATTGGTAAAACCGCGACGCAATTTCACTGCTTTTTCGTCGCCATAAATTCTTAATAACATCGATGCCAGTTTGTTACGCGTAAAGTCCCTGGGTTTGATTCCTGGTCGGAGAAAATATTTGTTTCATAGCCTTACATATATGTTAATAGAAAAATTACAAAAATATGTTAATGGATATTTGCCCCGGGTCTGGTTATCAAAGAGTGGTAAGCAGTGGTATCCAGTGTGCAGATCCGAGGTAGTATCACCAGTTACAAGTGAATGACTTAGTCGTGTTTCTGGATCAGCTTGTAAGTTGCCGGTTCCAACTAGGCCTGCATATGCGACTGCTAACTGTATTAGCAGTTACCTTCATGTATGGACCGCACTCCAACTTAACATCAGGCAGGGTGCTGTCTATAAGTCGAGAAACACTAAAAGGAAAAAAAAATTGGCTAGATATGCTTTAAACCCAACTCACCTCTTTCAAATCCAAAAATTCATCATCGCCGAGTGCATTTCTCGCACTATAAGCGTGCTTGAAAGCCTCCACAATTCTATGATATGTCAATATTGTATGGTTAGTTGTGCTTATGCTCTCCGCATTGAAGTGGTAGCCCTTTAATATATTCAGTATGTAAACGAGAAGTAAGCCACTGCTTGGTGGCCCAGGAGTGTGGAGGATGTCGCCGTCATTTAATGGGGCTGCGATTGCCTCCTTGATTATTGCCCTGGAAATGAAAAGGAACGTTTCTTATTTTTTTATATTGTGGCTTGACATTTAAGGCATATTCAAAAATTGGTAGGCAGTGGTACCCAGTCTGCCGATCCGAGGTAGTACCACCACTTACGAGTATACAGACCGTGAAGTGACTTAGTCGCGTTTCGGAATCAAATTGTAAGTTGTCAATATCTTATCTAATAAATAAACATTGAGTTATTGAATTGTAGTAGCAGTGACATTCATTCATGGACCGTACTCCAACGGGGTGCGGTCATATGTCGAGTCACAATTATAACAATAAAAGTAGGATTAGCACAATGTTGACGTTTATAATCACAAGAGTTTATAATCAACTTGTCGCGTTACATGCAACACACCATTCCGATACGTGCAGGTCCCGGGTTCGATGTCGGTTGAAACTTTGTCTCATAACATTTATTTGTAATATTTAATAAGTACATCAAATATTAAAAATATTTGTTATTATTTATATAAAAATTAATCAGAAATACGATCTGGTTCTGGAATGTTTAAAAGTGGTAGACTGGTCTTTTGCCTAGCCTTCCAATCTGGGATATCACTTTTAAGTGTACATACAGATCATGATATCAGGGCCGTAGCTACAGCCGTATCTGCCGTATCAATTATTCGGGGGCCCCGGGCCACGGGGGCAGAAACTTAAGAAAAACTAAAGTTAATATCAGCTTTAAATGATTTAATAAATCATTTTCCGAAAAAAAGGCAAGGAGAGTGTATATTTAATTTGAATGGTTTGGTAAAATTCTGGAAAAAGTGACAAATAGATAATTATGATAAATAAATATTTCTTTTAATTTTAGGTAAATATTTTTTTCTTTTGTGAGAAATCTTTACCCTAACTTATGGCCCCTAAACCATCCCTAAACAAACTTTTATACAAGGCCCTGCCAAAGCACGCTACGCTTCTGCATGATATGACAGAGTTTTAGGATCAGCGTGAAAGTTGCAGATTTCAATTTGGTCGACATAGTGGATGCGTTTGCTACTCGAAATCTTACAGTAGTAGCAGTCGTTTTAATTCAGATTTAGGCCACAATAATAATAGTAATACGTGATTATCGGTATATTTCCTGTAATTTTCCGTGACATAATGGAACCGTATTTACACGTTATCGTTCTACAAAATGATACCATCTGTGGGACTATAATTAAAAACTTTTGTCTACTCTTTGTACAAATGCAAACAATAATGTCACATTCATAAATTTATGAATCATATTTTTTTATTTAGCTATAATTTTATTTTCATTGTAAATTATTTCTAAAATATTATTCGTAAGAATTACACCTTTATTTCCCAATTAAATAGAATTCAAAGTCACAATTTACATTTTCTATTTAATTTGTTTTTTTTTTATTGTGACACGACATCTGACCTCGTCCCGCCTGATGATAAGCAGGAGGAGGTCCAAGAGTGACGACGACTGAGAAAGCCGAGTATTGTTCTCGGCTGCCTCAGCCGCCGTCACTATGCCGGCCAAAGGTGCTTCTTCACGCATCGCTTGAAGGATCCAAGGTCATAGGATGGAGAGAACACATGGGCAGGCAAAGCATTCCACTTGTCGATTGATCTACAAAGAAAAGACGCACCGAACTTTTTAGTTCGACTGCCGATTCGGTCGACAAAATGCGGATGCTTTCCCCGACCTGTGCGGGTATTACGGGAGTGAAAAGACGAGGTAGGGACAAGGTTAAAGAGCTCCTCGGAACATTCCCCGTGGTATAGGCGATAGAGGACGCATAGAGCCGCCATGTCTCTGCGTAGTTGCAGGGGTTCCAAAGTTCGCGTGACCTCTGCATCACCTATGATTCGGACAGCTCGGCGCTGCAATGAATCCAGGGCATTAAGAAGATACTTGGCAGAGCCGTCCCAGAGGTGCGAACAGTACTCCGCGCAAGAGCGAATCTGAGCCTTGTAAAGTAGCAGGCGAAGCTCCGGCGCGAAGAACCGCCGCACCTTGTTCAGGATGCCAAGTTTACGGGAGGTGGTCTTAATGGCCCGCTCAATGTGGTCCCTGTGATTCAGGTCGCAGCGAAGGGACATTCCAAGAATGTCTAGTCTGTCCGAAGCACTAAGGGAGATGTTACAAAGAGAGGGAAGGGGAGTAAACGGGGATTTTTTCGTCGAGAACGCGCAAACCTGAGTCTTGTCTGCGTTGAACTGAACTAGGTTCTTCTCGCCCCAGTGGGTAATACGATCAAGAACCCGGTTCAGTCCCGCTACAACAGACTCTCTCATATCGGCGATCTCCTGTTTGCCGGCTGCGGGGCGGGCAGTGTAGCGTCCATGCACCGTGCTGTCGTCTGCATAGCAATGAATGCCGGATCCAAGGTCCAGCATGTCATTGATATGCAGAAGGAACAAAGTCGGCGACAGCACGGAGCCCTGAGGGACGCCGGCATTCACCGACATCCTGCGCGATGCGCTTCCATCCACGACGACGCGTATGGAGCGGTCCCGCAGAAAGTCAGCTATCCAACCCCGCAGACGGTCAGGTAAACCGTATGCCTCGAGCTTGGATAAAAGGCCCTTGTGCCAGACCCTGTCGAATGCTTTGGAGATGTCCAAGCCAACGGCAAGGGCTTCTCCATTACCATCCAACGCTTCACCCCAGACGTGCGTGGTGTACGCCAGAAGATCACCAGTTGACCGTTTCGGCCTGAAGCCATATTGACGGTCATTGATCAGCTGGTGACCCTCCAGGTAGGCCATGAGGCGAACATTAATTATTCGCTCCATGACCTTGCACAGTACTGAGGTTACAGCTATTGGACGGTAGTTTGCCGGGTCTGAACGGTCGCCCTTTTTTGGGACCGGTTGCACATTGGCCCCCTTCCAAGCCCGAGGCACACAGCCCGATGCGTACGAGAGCCGGTATAGCCTCGTCAAGACGGGAGTCAATTCCGCTGCACAAGTCTTAAGCACAAGCGCTGGGACACCATCGGGCCCACTGGCCTTCCTAATATCGAGCGATCGTAGTTCCATGCGGACATCGCGTTGTCTGATACGAATCTCAGGCATCGTATGTCCGCACGGACGCAGGGTTGGTGGCCCTGCCCCACGATCGTCAATACGCGAATTTGTGGCAAAGACTTCGGCCAGTAAATAGGCCTTCGCCTTCGCCGTATGCGCCAGTGAGCCATCAGGCTGTCTCAGCGGTGGCAGTACAGAACGACAGAAGTTAGATTCTACAGTCTTGGCGAGACTCCAAAAGCTGCGACTACCCGTTGGGTGCGCTAATAGACTCTCGCCAATCCTGGAAACGCGCTGCGCCTCCGCTTTTTTAAAGACCTTTCTGCAAGACTTGGTGGCACGATTATAGGCTGCTTTCTACTCATCCACGTGAGGGTCATGATTCTTTCGACTCCTGACCCATGCACTGTGAGCTGCGTTTTTCGCTGAAACAGCAGCCGCGCAGTCACTGTTGTACCAGGGCCTGCTCAGGTCGTTACGAGATGCACAGTTGGATGGAACGTAATATTCCATCCCCAGCGCTATCTCATCAGCAACGGCCGAGGCACACGTGGATGGATCCTCAGAGTTGAAGCAGCGCTGCCACCAAGGGAGCGAAGCGAAATAATTTCGCATTCCCTCCCAATCCGCTGACCGGTAGTGCCACAAACGTCGCACCTCTTTCCTGGCAGGAGGAGGCACGACGCGCGGCACTATCGTCTCGACCAGGCAGTGGTCAGAAGTCCCTAGAGGGGCCTTGACCGAAATTGTATACCCGGTCGGACGAGTGGTCAGTAGAAGGTCCAGCAGAGAAGGGGCATGACCGACAATGTCTGGCACCCGGGTGGGCTGGGTCACCAGCTGTGTCAGGTCATGCAGAAGGGCAAAAGCATGAGCGGCCCTTCCCGCGTGGTTGGTCCTTTGGGACCCCAACCACACCTCATTGTGTGCGTTGAAGTCCCCCAAGACCACGACCTCTGCGGTCGGGAACCGCTCCAGCGCTTCGTCTTTCGCCCGGCTCAGAGAATCGAAAAGCCGGGTTGTCTCCGAATCCCCGTGGTGGGAACGGTATAGGCACCCGTAGATCCTGGCTTGGGAACCAAGGTCCACGTGTACCCAGAGGATGGACAGGGAAGGATCCTCCAAGCAAAGCAGACGGAGACAACAGATATCGGACCGGATGTACACACATACCCCGGCTTTCGCAAGGAATCTTTCCTCAAGCGAGTAGCCGGGGTATTGAAGGTAAAAATTATTCAAAATTATTCAAAATTAAACTTTATACCAAAATAAATAAAATTCAGTATCCTATTACGATTTAAAATTACGGTTAATTTTAAAATATTATAATCCAATTTATACGTAAAAGGGTCTCTGACCACAGATGTAGCCTAGGGGCTAGATGTAGCCACATACCCTAAATCACATGTTACCGGGTTCGACTATCCGTGTGTGTAAAGCTCAGATCATCTGATCATATAAGTATGTTATATTATATGATCTGAGGTGTGAAGAGATTTAATGTGGCTGTTGCAAAACGGATTGGGGTGTGACACTTTTAACACATACAGACGTTAACGACTGTCATGTGACAACGACCGGGACATAGTTTAACGTTCCATATAAAAGTGGGGTCAAGATATTTTTGGCTACAAGCGGTCACCCATCCAAATACTGACCGCGCAGTTCATTGCTTAACCCGCGTTATCGACAATAATAATAATATTAGGAATATTTAATTATAATTTTACGTCAATACAACAATAATAAACGTTATCAAGTGCAATTTAATTTATTATGTTTACAAAGTTAAGCTTATGCTACAGATAAGATGATAAACTCTCTGTCTACCTACATAAACAATAAGATTCATTTATATTATTTTTAGTAATGATATTTTGTATGTAGAATTTTGTTATGATCATTTAGAAACAAGTCCGGTTAAAATCATTATTTGATTCCAGGTATCCGGCACTACTACACCGGATTTTAGTGAACTTCAAGATAATGGAGATGAATGTAAAATTTTAGGTGCAGGATAATAGGATAATTTTAGGGTTTAGTTATGATAGTATTGATAGCAAGTTTAATAAATATTCTACTTTTTCTTTGCATATATTCCAACATAGTCACGGCGACTGCAACTGAACGGAAAGGGAATCTGGTTTTCTCAAAACAACAGCAATGATGATAATAGTAATAATAACAATAGTAAATATATTATATAAAAAAAAAAAATAACAAAAAAATAAAAAATGTAGATTAATGTGTTGTCTTTTTTTACTGCCGCTTTTTCGTTTTCGTTTCATTTCTGTTTTTTTACGAGCTAACTTAAAAAAATACATTCTGTTATTAAACAAATTTGCGGCTTACTATCGCGTTTATTTTGATTTTGATTTTACAGTTTAATTTTATTTTATTTTATTATTCCGACTTTGCAGCCATCGTGGTCACGGAAAGACTGATTTTGATTTTATTTTTCTGTTCCCGGTTTAATTCAATATTTTGCAAAAATAACTGACGGTGTCATCTAGTTTGGCAGTTTGCTGGACATGGGACTTGAGTATGTGTAATTTGGGGTCCCAAGTGTAAAATAAACGCGATAGTAAGCCGCATAAAATTTGTTTAATTCATTAATCAATGTTCGCGCAAAATCTAAGAAGATGCTACAGTATTCTAGTATTTGAAGCATGTTTGCTTTAGTTACACGATACATCCGTATTTTACTTCCGTAACAAAATTACAACACGTACTTATATTTCATATTAATAAATATTCAAAAACACAACCGTTGTTTAGTAGTGGTAGGTAAATGGGCATGTAAACCAAGAGCTCTCGGTTCAAAAACCACTTGCAAGTACATAAACATATATCAAATACATTGATACATATGTACTTTGGTGTTCTGTTTCTATGATACGTAGGTACTGCGAACTTGGAACGTTCAGTTTTCATTCTACGACGTCATTTCAAAACCTTAGTCTATTTTTTTCTATTGTGACTCGACATCTGACCTCGACCCGACTGATGGTAATGGGGCGTTCTCACGGGGCGATTTTAGTTGATCAACTGCGAAATCGTTCATGATTTGAACCGTCTGAACAGACTTTCGATCAAGTTGAAACAATTTGTTCGTTCAACTTGCATTGAATAATCAGTCCATTCAGTAAGTCAATCAGCGCGATTGAGTACCTATGTACTGTATATTGCATTCCTCTGTCACAAGTATTTTGTTTGTTTGTAAAATAATTTGTGAATTGTGGCGTCCACATCCACGAGAAAAATGCTAAAATGGACAGATAGTGTAATAACACGTGTTATATTGAGTCGATTATTATTGAACCGTGAGAACGCTACAGTCAATATTTACTTTCGATTTTTTGTTAAACGATAAATATTGATAAACTAAAATCGCCCCGTGAGAACGCCCCATAAGCAAGAGGATTACCAAAAAATGCCGACGACTATCAAAACCGAGTCTTCACGGTTGCCGGCCAAAGGTGCTTCTTCACGCATCGCTTGAAGGATCCAAGGTTATAGGATGAAGAGAACACATGGGCTGAACTCATGACAGATGTGTGTAATAAGCGAAATAATAATACAGGTCAAGCGACATTTTATTTTGTACAAGTAATGATATTTTAAGATGTAAAGATGTAAAGATATGTTATACGCGCTATGAAAGTGGCACGTTAAAACTTTTTTTTTATTGTGACTCGACATATGACAGTACCCTGCTTGATGTTAAACCGAAGTGTGGTCCATGAATGAATATCACTGCTACTACAATTCAATAACTGTGAGTAGCAATCACATCCACTGTGCCGGCCTAGATGGAACCGGCAACTTACAAGCTGATCCCGAAACGTGACCAAATCACATCACGGTCTGTATACTTGTAAGTGGTGGTACTACCCCGGATCGGCAGACTGGGTACCACTGCCTACCACTCTTAATGGTAATAAGCACTATTCTAATAATCAAACCTGAGCTCAGTGTCGCGATGCAGAGCAACATATATTTGTCTCTTTTTCGCTTTTAATAACTATCATTCCGTCCTACTTCCACTTCGTCGTGGTTGACCGTTCAAAGTCGTGCATCACTAAAACTAATGTATATAACGAATCTATCTAACCAGATTTTGCGTTTTAATAAAAAAAAACGATAATTCGTCGCCTTGTGTATCCAAATAACCTAAATATTTACTTTTAAATGTATATTGTACCTATATAATACCATTTTTTATAACAGAAATTATATAATTTATATTTAAACATCGTTAATAAAAAGAGATAATGAGTAACCTACTTAACATCAATAGCACAGTGTTTTTCCATACACAACAATGTTGCTATTTAGATAATAAACACAAACCATTTTAACACGTCCAATCATAATTATAACGTTTCATTTGTATATTTACACGGCGTTCTCACGAGGCGATTTGAGTTGATCAACTGCGAAATCGTTCGCGATTTGAACAGTCTGAACAGACTTTCAAGTTGAAGCAATAAAAATGGTTTCAACAAAAGTTAAAGACCTTTCTACTTTTATTGATTCAACTAATAACTGACAGCGAATCGACTCGTCTGAACCTATTCGTTCAACTTGCATTGAATAATCAGTCCAATCAATCAGTCAATCAGCGCGATTAAGTACCAAAGAATTGTATATTGCATTCCTCTGTCACCAGTTTTTGGTTTGTTTGTAAAGTAAAATGTGAATAAAATGTAAATATAGCGTCCGCATCCACGAGAAAAATGCTAAAATGAACAGATAGTGTAATAACACGTGTAATGTTAAGTCGATTATTATTGAATCGTGAGAACGCTACCGTCAATATTTGCATTCGAATTTTCGTGTAACGAAAATATTGATCAACTAAAATCGCCCCGTGAGAACCCCCCATTAGGTAATAATTCTATTTTAAACTGAACTATTTAAGAAAGAAGACAGGCTACTGAGTTTATCAACTTCATATAGCGAGCTCATGCACTATATATAACTGGCTGGCAACTCACAAAGTGATCCTGAAACGCGACTGAATCACTTTACTGTGGCCTAGTACAGTAACTACAAATGACCATTAACTGTCTGTCTACCACATCTAATTTTTGAACAATATTTTAATAGTTAATTTAATGATCACGCAAACTAAGGACTCAAGATTAAAAACCACCAGACGGTACATCTTTGATATACACGTACTTTGGTTGCCTTGTTTATATGATACAAGCACGCATGATAACAGCAAGTAGGAATGGAATTATAAAAGTAATAGCCTTACTTGTAATTAGCAAAATCTTCTTTAGTTACTATACTCTTAACCCTATCCAGGTCATCTATGATGTCTGCTGCTAAGGTTCCATTGTAGAAGTCATCACCGCCATTTTCAGCTATCCTTTGCAAGGAGTTGCAGAGCGCATCATATGGCTTTATATAGGTGCCAGGAGGGTACCAATCCTTCTTCTTTTCATCGTAATATGTCTTTCTAAAAAATATATAAATTGTCACTTAAATAAAATAAAAAGGTAAATAAAGACTTATTTCTTAGGGGACTTATTCGGGAACAGCTTGAAAGTTGCTACCTGGGCCAGAATATTGGAGTAGACGCGACTGCTACTACAACTTCTTACCTTTAGCAGCAGTTGTCTTCCTTCATGGACAATACTCCTGCTTAACATCAAGGTGCTGTCATAATGTCGAGCAAACAAAATGGTACCTTAGAATTATATTTTATTTTTATACATTCTCACGCCTTTTTCCCACAGGGATAGACAATGGAAATAATATTGAATACTTTTGATCTTTTGATAAATAATATGTGTGCACCAGCTCAATCAATAATAAAGTATCTATTAGATTATAAATTATTTGTAAACACATTGTAGATAGGTTTTTATAAATAAATAATAAATAGGTTGTCGATATCCTAGTGCTATTAATGCCTCGAATTAATAATAATCTTATAAATTATAAATAATCTATTTTGTAGTAATATAAACGACCTTGACGTAGTGGCAGTGCAATGGACCCGAAGCAAATATCCATCTCTTTTTTAATTAACAAATATTTGCAATATTAAATATTATTAAATATTACAAATAAAAGCTATTTGTTTCGATCGGGGATCGAACCCGGGTATTCCGACCGGGGATCGAACCCGGTCCCCGGTTGTATTACATTTTGCATTATCCAATCTTAAAAATGATATTTATGGCAATGAAAATGCAGTGAGATTGAGTTAATATTTGGTATTCTCGCAGGTACCCAACCAGCGAATCACGTAACCAAATTTTAATTGTGATTCGACATCTGTCCTGACCGTTCAATTTGTTTCGTTGTTAATATCAATTTTAAGTATTTACGTGGGGTTTGCATTATTTTAATACTGATGCAATTATCCAAAATATTTCCTATTAAGTAAATTAATAACTTCTAAATCTAGATGACCTTTTAATATAATTAATAATTGTTACCAAATGAATAACATAAACAGATAATAAGTGCGCAAATACGATTGTCTACATATTATCAGCACATTCATCAGTCCGCGACATTCGCTGCATTTATCTTCATCATGTATTAATTTCATAAGCCATTTTATACTTTATTATTTACCCATTAAAATCACATTTTGTTAAAATATTACAATACTTTACGACGCATTTTGTTCATTAGGTAACTACACTCTGAAGCGTAATTAAAATAAAATGAAGTTATTTATATATTTGTAAATATGCATTTTTTTAAATCTGCATTTTATTATATAAATTATATTATAAATTATAAAAATATTTTAAACACATCGCTAAATAGCTAAAGAAAATCGTAAAAAGAAGAAAAGTTTGGTTGAAAAGAACGCCATTCCGAACGACAAGATGCCAGTTGGCTTCACCAGTTATTCGTGACTTTCACTATGTCGTCAGTCCACCTATTCAGAGGCTTACCTATCGTGGCCTCCACTCTAGAACCTTACTTTCCTATCGGTTGTTAGTTTTTCGAGCGATGTGGCTCTTATCTTCACGCAAATTAAAATAAATGAAATAACTCACCGTAAATTTGAATCATTGATTATGTACGGTGCAACTAACAAGCCGTCATGCAACGCCTTTGACATTATATAACCTTGGCGACATAGTTCTACTGTTGGCGCTAGTAGTTCTGACCATGGCAGGACACCCCACTTCTGATGGGCAGCCCACAGACCACGCACTTCTCCTGGTATGCCTATAGCGAGAGGGCCTAGAAGAAATATATTTGTTTTATTTCCGCTGATAAGCAAGGTCCAAGAGGGACGACGACTGAAAAAACGAGTCAGTTCACGGCAGCCTCAGTAGCCTTCACTATGCCAAAAGTGCTTCTTCACGCATCACTTGAAGGATCGAAGGTTATAGGATACAGTATACAAGTATATAGACCATGACGTGACTTAGTCGCGTTTCGGGATCAGCTTGTAAGGCCGGGATCAACTAGGCCGGGATAGTGGATGTGACTGCTACTTACAATTAATAAATTAAAATACTTTTATTCATTCGCACAATGAGTTTCAATGAACGTGAACTGTTAATGAAAATGAACATCGACAATCAGTTGTTACGCGGTTGCATTTTCAATTTTGAAGCTCATTAATGGAGGTCAAAGTTTTAAAAAGTTCGGTGCGTCTTTTCTTTGTAGAACAATTGACAAGTGGAATGCTTTGCCTGCCTATGTGTTCTCTCCATCATATGACCTTGGATCCTTCAAGCGATGCGTGAAGAAGCACCTTTGGCCGGCATAGTGACGGCGACTAAGGCAGCCGCAAACAAACTAGGTTTTGTCAGTCGTCGTTACTCTTGGACTTCCTCTTGCTTATCATCAGGCGGGACGAAGTCAGATGTCAGATGAAGACGAAGTCGTGTCACAATAAAAAATAAAATAAAAAAAAAGTTCAACTGTCAAAACGAAGCTCATTCGCATTGTCATTGTGTTACGCGATCGGCGCGCCGGTGGGCGATCCCGCTTCCTCTGGGATTTCCTGTGGGAGGTGAGCTTAGTGTGGGTGACTCGTTTGCAAATGGGCTCAGACTGAGTGGTTGTGAGAGGTAAATTATAATCAATGTACATATTTAAAAGTTTTGTAAAGAGAAATTACAAGAAAGCTAGGTGCTTTAAGATTACCAAACCAGATCTTAGTGAAAGCTGTTTGTGAAATTCGCATACAAATTCACCTGACAAAGCTTTAGATTACAGCCCCCATTCAAACGTCAATGGCGACTGAGGCAGACGTTTCAGGCGCTCTTGGGGCTCTCCTTGCTTACCATCTGGCGAATGGATGTCAGATGTACCGTCAAAATAAAAAAAACGATAGTTGTCAATTATCGTTCGCTTAGTTATAAACTAAATATGAGCGCTTTTAGGCCAGCATAGTGCTACTTACAGTTACTTTGAAGTAGCAGTCTAATTAATATATGGTGCTGTCATATGTCGAGATACAATAAAAAACCTTTACTCGTAATAAAAAATACGTATTAAATATTGTATTAATATTGCAAATATTTGTTAATAAAAAAAAAGAGATGGATATTTGCTTCGGGTCTGGTTATCAAAGAGTGGTAGGCAGTGGTACCCAGTCTGCCGATCCGGGGTTGTACCACCACTTACAAGTATACAGACCGTGAAGTGATTCGGTCACGTTTCGGGATCAGCTTGTAAGTTGCCGGTTCCATCTAGGCCGGCATAGTGGATGTGATTGCTACTCACAGTTATTGAATTGTAGTAGCAGTGACATTCATTCATAGACCACACTTTGGCTTAACATCAAGTGGGGTGCTGTCATATGTCGAGTCACAATAAAAAAATTAAAAAAATATTGTGATTCGATTTATGACAGCACCCCGCTTGATGTTAAGCTGGAGTGTGGTTCATGAATGGATTACACTGCTACTATAATCAAATAACTATCAGTCATTGTCACTTCCCTTGCTCACTATCAAGCAAGTCGAGGTCAGATGTCGAGTATACTTAATATTAAATGTAAATGGCGCAATATAAACTGTGAGTCATCTATAAAGACAAGTGTTTTTATATTTATATGCAGTATTGAATAAATATTAAAACTTTCAAATAATAAGAATGAATAATATTTCCATGTAAATGACAGTACAATGTCGTGTTCTTTATGTTCTGTAGACCTCAAAATATATCTTCTTATTTTAGCTACGTTTCGCCATGTGTTCGATATTGGAAAAAGTACACAATTTTAAAGAGTAGTAGGCATTGGTACCCAGGGTGCCGATCCGGAATAGTACCACCACTACCATACAGTACCATACTTGTATACACGGTCTGTATACAAGTATACAGACCGTGAAGTGATTTGGTCACGTTTCGGAATCAAGATGCCGGTTCCATCTAGGCCGGCATAGTGGATGTGATTGCTGTTGTACCACTCTTTGATAACCAGACCCGAAGCAAATATCCATTTCTTTTTTTATTAACAAATATTTGCAATATTTAATATATTATTACATTATTATAAATAAAAGCTATGAAACAAATATTTGCTCCGACCGGGAATCGAACCCGGGACTTTATGCGCAACAAACCAATCGCTAAACCGTTCGTCCACGCCTGTCGTCGAGTCACAATAAAAAAAAAAGATTAATACTAAACAAAACGTGCCGTTTAATATAATATACACCATTCTACAAGGCACGCCTTCCCACATAAACAACTATTGTAAATATTAACTATGTTTTAATTATAATTAGAAGTATGTAGAACAATGAACCAAGGAGGCCGCAAATGAAACGTATGCAAGACTATATGAAAATTGTGCAATACCTACATATGTTTTAGTAAAAGAAATAATTATGTTTTATTGTGTTACGTATTATTATTTATAAGTATTGCATTATTATTAGGAATGTGAAGGAAGCGAGGGAGTTGTGTCAGGATCGTGGCAAGTGGCGCTCCATTGTCTCTGCCCATCCCTGTGGGAAAAAGGCGTGACAAATTGATTGATTGATTGAATAAATATATCTTCATTTTTTTACTTTACTTTATAAAAATTACTAATATGGCTGGTGAGTTACCCAGTCTGATGACAGGCTTGGCGCATTGGTAGCACACAAGTTAGTTATGCGTAAAGTCCCGGGTTTGATTCCCGTTCGGAGCAAATATTTGTTTTATATCTTTTAATTGTAATATTCAATAATATTACAATTATTATATTAGGGAGTTATGTCGGGATCGTGGCTCCCACTGTCTCTGCCTATCTTTTGAGGAAAAGGTGTGACAATTGATATAGCATTTAAAAATACATTTTAAAAAATCCCAACCACGATGATTTTTATGTATGTCACGTGTGAAGAGACATTAATTATAGAGCTGTCATTTGGTATTGTTAGTTATTTAAATACCACACACCGAAAGGTTTATCAAAAAGAAAGATGTCTCAAAAACGTTTCAAAAATAAATTGGTATGGTATACTGTATTATTTCTTACATGGCACAAGTAGTAAATAAACATGAAAATTACCATTTCCCATGCCCATATCTAAGGAAACTGTTTACTACTGTTTTATTCTATAGAATAAACATTAACAATATAACAAATGCACAAATGTTTACCATATAAAATCAGATATAAAATCACACACATATATGCATTATTTTTATATGCAACTTTTGTGCATTTGTTATATTGTGTATGTTTATTCTATAGAAAAAAATAGCAGTAGAAAACAGTTTCCTTATATGAAAGACATGGGAAATTGTGATTTTTATGTTTGTTTACTATTTGGGCCAAGTAAGAAAAAACACAGTATACAATTCCGTTTGAGAACTATTCTGAGGAACTACGAACCAATAGAACACACTCCAGCTTAACATCAGGTTCAATCGTATGATGTTCTAAACATAAAAAATGTCCCAATTGACATCTATTCCCCTTCAATGTTTTCATTAGATCATCAAAGCGGATGTGACGGATGAGAACGGAACATCTCAATTCGGAACAATCAAAACGCGTAAGTGCCGAGTTCAATACCCGGTAAAAGCAAAGATTTGTTTCATATGTCTTTTTTAATAATTAGACTAAATGAGGCAGAGAGTTGGTAGCCAATAAAACGACTCAGTCGCGATTCGGGATTAGCTTGAAAGTGGATTGTTCCAATTAAACTAGTGGAGACTTCGAGCGTCACTGGTTTCTGTATTTTTATGCTGACTCGATATCTGAACTCGAATTCCCTAATTTTTTTTATTGGACTCGACATATGACAGCACCCCGCTTGATTTTAAACCGAAGTGTGGTCCATGAATGAATGTCACTGCTACTACAATTTAATAACTGTGAGTAGCAATCACATCCACTAAGCCGGCCTAGATGAAACCGGCAACTTACAAGCTGATCCCGAAACGTGACCAAATAATCACTTCACGGTCTGTATACTTGTAAGTGGTGGTACTACCCCGGATCGGCAGACTGGGTACCACTGCCCACCACTCTTATAATAGTAGTAATAGTTAGCAAGTGTGTCGACGACTGAAAATACGAGTCAAGTCATGGCTGCCTAAGTCGCCGTCACTATGCCAGCCAAAATGATAATGATTCACAACAAAAAACAAACCTTTATTGGCAGAACTCTTATCTTCTTTATACATGTTTGTGGTTGCTTTGCCCGGCGCAGTTTCTCTTGCATTTACCCCGTATGCTTTTCTTTCTTTCTTAATATAGACAGCCATTAAGAAACCTCCACCAATGCCCATGCTCTGCTGGTTGAGGAGACCATTGCAGAACATTGATGCTATAGCCGCGTCCACCGCTGTGCCATTCTTGTCCAAAATGTCCCTGTTAAACAATATTGTTTAAACATATTATGTAGGTTTTATCATAGAATCAGGACGACCAAAATATTAATATTAAGGAAACTTTGGTACCGGGAGTGGTGTAAACCAGCGGCTTTCAGTGTAATCAGTATACACACTATATAACGTCGCTTTAAGTTGATCGACTTTAAATAATACGTTGTCGGATCAGCTAATCAACATCTCGGGTGACAAGAGGGCTGGGCAATATTTGGGTCAAAGGAGCAGCAATGCTGCCAGTATACCTTTGACACTTTGGTACTGATTTGAAACAAGTTTTTTCATTTATAATTTATCCCTTTTTAAACACGCTTTGATTAGCTAGACTTGTATGTATGTAACTGTGTAACAAAATTTTTCTAAATAATTTTCACCCAATATTAGAGGACTAAATATTTAAAACTTTGTACACGTATAAAAAAACCATTGACAATACAATTTCATAGGATATTTTTTGGCCGGCATAGTTACGTCGGTCGACTGAGGCAACCGTAAACTGACTTAGTTTTTTCAGTCGTCGGTATTATTGGACCTCCATTTGCTTTTGCTTTTTTTTTTATTGTGACACGACATCTGTCCTCGTCCCGCCTGATGATAAGCAAGAGGAGGTCCAAGAGTGACGACGACTGAGAAAGCCGAGTTTGTTCTCGGCTGCCTCAGCCGCCGTCACACATGCCGGCCAAAGGTGCTTCTTCACGCATCGGATGGATCACGTCATAGGATGGAGAGAACACATGGGCAGGCAAAGCATTCCACTTGTCGATTGATCTACAAAGAAAAGACGCACCGAACTTTTTAGTTCGACTGCCGATTCGGTCGATAAAATGCGGATGCTTTCCCCGACCTGTGCGGGTATTATTAGTTCATTATATGACAATATAGGCGTGTTTTTTTTAGTTTTTTTAACTATAGGTTTATTTAATATGAGTTTTCTGTTTACTTAATAATAAACATATTATTAAGTAAATAAATTTAGTAAATAATACATAACATAATTTTCCTATTTTAAAAGTGTTATAAGTAAGTAAGTAAGTACCTAAGTGTTGTATTGTAAGTAGAAGCTTCATTTTATTATACTGTGCAATAGTCTACATAAAATATAGCCTCACTACAGATGTAGCCTAGACAGACCCAAAATGCGCCTGTGTACACGATCTTAACCTAACACTTCATGTTCCTACCAATTCCATTCCTCTGCCACTTATTCATAATCTTTATCCGTTTATGCTGCTTACCCATGAAAGCCCCTACGTTGGTATGTTAGAAAATATTACTGCACACCTTTAGAAAGACATCCTCAAATCCTCCAGAAGGTAGAGCTTGTATGAAGAGAATTGTGGATGTGAGGGAAGCGAGGGATCGTAGCAAGTGGCGTTCCGTTGTCTCTGCCTATGTGGGAAAAGGGCGTGACAATTTGATTGGTTTCTTTCTTTCCATCTTAATCTTATCTGATTATGTATGTGCTTATGCTTATGTATAATAGTGACTCAGATTTGTATTTTTTTTGTAAATTCTAATATGTTTGTGAACTATCTATAATGTTCTCATTTAGTTGTTCGGAAGAGATCGCTATATCGGCCATGTTTGTGTCGTACCTACTTATGTAATATGTATAATACGATTTGCACAATAAAGAGATCTATATATCTAATAAAGAACAATGACCCGCGTGTCACACCAGTCTGCCCACAAGTCTTCGGTTCGATTTCCGGTCGAAGCAAATATTCGTTTAATAACATTTAATGATTAAACAAATATTGTATTACTTGTAAATAAATTATATTATTTGTAAATAAAAACTATAACCAATAAGGCAGATATTTGCTCCGTCCGAGTCTGCGTGTTTAAAAGTGGTCGCATTTTTTTTTATTGTGACTCGACATATGACAGCACCCCGCTTGATGTTAAGCCAAAGTGTGGTCCATGAATGAATGTCACTGCTTCTACAATTCAATAACTGTGAGTAGCAATCACATCCACTATGCCGGCCTAGATGGAACCGGCAACTTACAAGCTGATCCCGAAACGTGACCAAATCACTTCACGGTCTGTATACTTGTAAGTGGTGTTACTACCCCGGTTCGGCAGACTGGTTACCACTGCCTACCACTCTTAAAATTTATAATTTAATACGCACAATAATTTACATGTTACTACTATAAAAATACTTTTAATATGTAAATATGTCTAAACTAGGAAGCTAGTTGAGTAAAAATATTATTGAAATTTTCGTTAAAGCAGAACAAGGACGGGTGGATGAAGAAATAGGTCAGATATGTCACGGTCAGATCAAGGACATGCAAAATGAGTCAAGGTTTTATTTACAAGCATATTTATGTGACATTTAACAGCTTTTAAAGTATTTAATTTAAATATTTTTATTGTAGCTCGACATATTACTGCACCCCGGCTGAGATTAAGCCGGAGTGCGGTCCATGAATGGAGGCGACTGCATGTAGCAGTCTTATCCACTATGCCAGCCTAGTATGCAACTGTCAACTTTGAAACTGACACTTAAACGCAACCAAGTCACTTCTTGTTCTGTACACTTAAAAGTGGTGGTAATACCCGGATTGGCAGACTGCATATGCCCACTAACTCTCTGCCTATTACCAGACCAGACCCGGAGCAATATCTGCCTCTTATTTTTTCACTAACAAATATTTGAAATATATAATCTATATAATAAATATTACAAATAAATGCTATTTATAAAAATCTTTGAACGTAGGTAGCGGACTGAATAGAGTTTTAAAAATATCTCGAGTCGTATTATTTATGAAACAACGTCGTATCGACAAAGTACTAATGGCAGCTGATAATAACAACAAGGTCAGACACCGGCGACGTTTCCAAGGTTGTCTTTGTGTATAAACATAACACCTACTGACTACACAAACATTATAAGTATTCATTACAGGAAGCTATCCTTACACACAATGAATAAAACAAATAAATTAATAAGACTTAAAATATTTATTTACTTAAATTTACATACCCCAATTATGGGTAGACATGAACTAAAACTATCTAAGAATTAGTAACACAGTAAACTGAACATCAGTTCAAAAAAAATTGAGATCAGCCATTTGGAACGGTGTTGAATCCAAAATAGAAAAACGCTTCAACGTGGCGGGCTGGAATATATTCTCACCTCGACCTCGTATTACTCCGGAAACTGTGAGAGACACAATAGAATCCTTGGATGTTCCACTGATCAGGACGTAGAACTAGGACACGCCGTGCACATCCGTTATTCCGTCCTATTCTCGTTGGGCATTATCGTCTTTTCCTTATACTCGCCAGGGTCCGGAAATGCATTCGATGAGATTCCTTTATTGTTTGGGAGCGGCTTGCTTCTTGTTATTTTCCGTGTTCATTAGCTTCGTCACGATCTTTCTAGAATGTCCGGACGGATCGAAGTGGTTGGTGTGAGCATTGGCCTCCTTCTTGGTGCGCTGCTTACCACCGTGGCCGGTGAAGATGTGCTTGTCATGGTCGAAGTTGTAGTGTTCATATTCGTCGAAGAATGTCTCGGACATGATGAAGACTTTGGTGTTTTTACGGAGAGTTACACAGACTACGCGATGCGGTGAGTTTCTTGCAGTAAATGTTCGTGCTATCGATCTGAGTTGCCTTTTTATAGCGGTGAGTACGTCACTGACCGCATGCGCGTCGATAATACAACTCACTTGTGATTGGCTGAGGCAAGCGAAGTAAGTCGGTGTAATAGAGTTCAGGCGACCCGGTTTTTGTTGTTGTGTTGGTGTATGTTTACGATGATGTATGTTTGTGTGCGTCACTCATCGATGTTACCAGAATAACATAATAACATTCCGCTCATAATATTAAGAACCACGTGGTGAATTAATTATGATTAATTAATTACTTAGATTTTGTTATAAAAGTAGTTTTTGTTTATATAGTTATTTAGAAATGTAATAATATAGTTTTCTCTCAAATACCTAAGATGAAAAGAAATAAAATTGGCAATTTATATTTTTTAAATATAATAATATATAACAATATGGATATGGATTTTGTATCATCTGTCAATTACCACCATATTTGTTCTGCTTTGAACTGTCATAATTATAGTTTGATCATTTTGCACACCTAAACTATGCAAATTAAAGGATATATTCCAATTACATTGTAATCTTTGTATATTAAACTATTTTAAAATGTATATGCAACTGTTAATACAATTAAGCCCAAGTCCCCATACAAAATGAATGATGTCCTTTAATAGGAACGCAAAACTTTAAGGATGATATTTTTAACATCATCAAAAAATGCCTGGGAATGAACCTAGGAATATTTAATAGATGCATTTGCCTGGGTAACACGAGGCTAGTAAACGCAGTTTTTTTAAATTGTGTCTCGACATTGATAACACCTGGTGTTTAGCTATAGTTCGCTAATGAAAGTGAATAGTACAACAGTTAGTTCACAGTTTCACAGTAATAACCGCAATTAGTTCACAGTACACTTTTCAAATTTTAAAGACAAATGAAAAGGCAACATATTATTATTTTTTTATTTTTTTATCAATATGTTATATTTCTGTTTTATTTGATGATTAATTTTATTATATTTCAATATGTTTAACGGCTATACGCACTAAAGTAATAACATTATGTCTAAATATTTAAGCTAAGAGAATTGTTCTTTTTCTGTGTTATTATTTTAATGGTGTCATAATAACTTGCCAATACAGTACCTGCGTGTCACCACAACAAAAATACCAATGGGAATGTAAACTGCCAATTGTTTGCGCTAGAGGGCGCATCGTCGACACCACTATTTCAGACCGCCATTTTCATACGAAAATGAGGTTGTATTTTTCATCTCTAAATTATTATAATATTTAGTACGAAAGGATTAAATATTATTAATAATTTAGTTGATTCTCTAAAGGTACCTTCGTTGTGTAAATTTATTTTTTTGTATATATTTTTTATATATACAAAAAGGTAAACGGCCGTACATCATAAAATCTTTATTTCACTCAGCAAGATTTCACGTCGAATACATGTTTGTTTACAAGAAAATTACTAAAACAAATTGTTTACAGAAATCTTACAATAGCAATGTCGCCGGGGCCTTTTTGTGCTTGTATCTCCATTGAACAAAATTAGGGATAAAAATAAGTATAGCAACACTGATATCGGTCAGAATATAGCCGGCGAATGTTTATTTTGAATCTTCGTGTACCTTGTTTATTATTTAATTTTTATCTTTTATTTTCACCTTCTTACGTAAAATGATAAAAACTTATAGATTATTATTATTATTGTTAGTATTGAACACAAATAAATACTGTGTAATTGTTTTTCAGAAACGAGGGCGTGCGTCTAATCTGGTGACACGTTTGCGTTGACTCATTGATTTTATTTGATTTAAAACAAATAATATGAGTTTGCTTATATTGCATTATTTTAAGCAATAATTTCCAAAATTGAGTTATATAAATCTGACGTGGATGGATGCGTTAATTAAACGAAGCAGACCCAAGAGGGTGTTATCATTCAAAATCGGAGACATCCTCAAGAAGGCTAGGTTTATTTATTTATTTACAAACTTTATGCATTAGCTACAAAGGCGGACTTAATGCCGCTAGTCATTATTACGATTTTATTTTTATTGTGACTCGACATATGACAGCATCCCGCTTGATTTTAAGCTGGAGTGTGGTCCATGAATGGATGGTACTGCAACTACAATTCACAAACTGTCACATCTACTATGCCGGTCTAGTTGGAGCCGAAAACTTACAAGCTGATCCCGAAAAGCGACTAAATCACTTCACGGTCTGTATACTTGTAAGTGGTGGTACTACCACAGATCGGAAGGCGGGGTGCCACTGCCTCTCTTTTATTACTAGCCTTCCTTAGGGACAATTTAAAGCAATTTTTGTATGAGGTAGGTGCAAAATAAAGTAGAAGCAATTAGTCTAAAGCATACTACTAAGCATACTTTATAATAATTAATTAGTATACACTAAATATACTACATACTAAAAATATATTACTAAAACATATAAATAATACTACATAAATACTTATATAATACAATATATACATACACATAAATATACATACTAATTACAGTAACCTCTTTTTAATGCCCATACCGTAGAGCTTGTACGAAGAGAATTGTAGATGATAAAGGAAGCGAAAGAGTTATGTCAGGATCGTGGCTAGTGGCGCTCCATTGTTTTTGCCTATCCCTTTGGACAAAGGCGTTACAATTTGAGTTGAAATTCAGTATTTTATGGTCTGCATAGTAGATGCCCTGCCCTCTGCTGCTTTAGGTACATAAAATACCCATTTCATAATTATTATATTGTCAAAAATGATACGTGTGTAATGAAAAACGTGATTGATCAAACATATCATTTTTTATGAATAGTAAAAAAGTTTAGGAATGATTTAGAAAAAAAGCAACGAGGTTATAAGAGGTCATAATTTATAAAACAGTTCGTAAGGATTTTTTATTCTTCAATATGTATACAGAGAATTTGGATTAAGAAATGGCCAACGCATAAATAAAACGTTTTTTTAGTTGTCTACGCCCTTGTCCTTGCTTACCAGATCTTAGTCAATCAGATGTCAATAAATAAAAAATGGCGGTTCTCAACTTACTTGCCAACTTTGGAGCATTCTTTAGCGTCGGTGCAGACCGCGGCTTTCTGAAACGTTTGTAGCAAGGATGCTGAGGGGCCCAGTGGCACCAGTGTATCAGGGGGTTCCAGTCGCTGAGGCTTATCTGATCCCACTCCGATATAGTACCCACTTATTGCAGCGAGTATAATGAGCACAACCAATAATGCTATGATTAACTTTACACGTACCCTAGACCTGCAACAAAAAAGTAAAAAATATATGTAACAAGTCGGAAATGTGACGAGTACGAAATTTGACGGGAAGAAAACGTGATGAGTCAGATATGTGACAATTAGAAAACGTGACGAGTAGGTAACGTTGTGAGTCGGAAATTTGACGAGTAGGAAACGTGACGTGTCGGGTATTACAAAACTAAGCCTTCCCTGACAATATTCACAGTGGAATGCTGAAAGCAGTCCGCATACAACGATTACCTGCTACTTATTTTTACCTTTTCATACTAAGTAGCTTAAGTAGCTTCATACTAAGTTCTTGTATCATAAAAACTGGACGACCAAAGTACATTATCTAAGATTCATTTGTACCGACAAGTGGTTACTCAGGACTCACGATTTTAGACTTTCGATAAAACTGAAATCAATTTTATTATGACCTTTCTACGTTTGACTTTTTTGGCTGGCATACTGAATAGGGTTTTTCAGTCGACGTCACTCTTGAATATCCTCTTGCCATTAGGCAAGTCAAGATTAGATCTCAAATCCCTTTGAAAAAACGTGAAATGGTATACAGGGTGTCTCAAGTGCACTTCCGAAATAATGTGTGGTAGTGTGTCCGATTCTAAAAACGACTGCATGTAATTATTATTTGTATCATTTTATATTAGGCAAGGTGCTGTCATTTGCTAAACGGTTATAATACGGTGAAGACAGGAAATGTTTAAAAAACTGTCTTTAAAGGACATCATTCATTTTGTAAGAGGACTTGGGCTTAATTATATTAACAGTTGCATATACATTTTAAAATAGTTTAATATACGAAGATTACAATGTAATTGGAATATATCCTTGATTTTGCATAGTTTATGTGTGCAAAACGATCAAACTATAATCAACACAAGTATCGAAACTACTATTTATATATTTTTCCATCATTGGACATTACAAAGGAAATTCAAAGAAGCCCAAAATGAATGATGTCTTTTCATCTTTAAATATTTCATCTTATCTTTCGTCTTTAAAAAGTCAATTTTAGGATCGGGAACCCTACGAACCCACTTTATTTTCGGAGTGTTCTTGAAACAACCTGTATACATAAAACAAATGTAATTGTGTAAATATTGTTAATTGATACGAAAGTAGATTTTGAAGGAAAATTTGTGATGATAAGGTGTTAATATTTCGATTCAATATAAATTTGAAGCGATTATTTTATAGAATACTTTTATGCATCTACACTGTACCTACTCTGTAGAGAAAATAGCTGGAAGTAGCAGTTGCATCGGATATGTGGTCTAGTTGAAACTAACTGACTTGCCGATGACTGCTACTTACAGTTATTTAATCGTAGTGGCATTCATGGACCGCACTCCAACTTAACATCAGGCGGGGTGGTGTTATTGAGTCTCGATAAAAATATTATCAAATTTTCCAATTTATTTATACAGACTTACTTGAATTTAAATCTAGGTGTAGAAATTATATTTCCGCGTATCCTATTCAGTCTATTAATCGGTCCTATTAAATGTCTAGTTTCTAACACTTCCCCATTATTTTGGTTGCTTATAAAATGCCTCCTATGTAGACCGTTTTGAAAAGGCATATTTTCACCTAAATCACAGCTGTTGACACTTATTTAATCATGTAAACTATTTATATACTAAGCTATTTATGACGTCTGAGGTGTTTCTTTTAATATATTTAATGGTTAATATAAATAAACAATAGTTTCGGTATTAAATACCGATTTAAGGTTACCGATTTGATGTTGTGCACATTCGCAAATGGTAGAGAAAGGTAAAATCGATGGGAACAGCTGATTTTGCTCTTAGCGCCTGAATTAGTATACTAAGCAAATTTGTTTTAGTTCCAAGACCTGCGGATAGATGGCAGTTAATTTTTAAAAGGAAATGAACGCAAATAAAACACTAAAAAGCACACAATCTAAGGTTTATAATCTAAGAATGTAATCTTTAATGTTGAGAAACAACTGATTGCGACAAGGTTTATATGTGAATAAAGTACGGAGTAACAAAAAATTGTAGTTTAAAGAAATGCGGGTAGATGGCGTGGATTACATTTTTTTCTTTTTTTTCATGAACTATTTTCTTCTATTTAAAGTAATTGGATAGAAATCAATCATTTTATAAGTAAAAAACGTAAAGTTGTTTTGTTTAATAATATAATGAATATGAAAATCATTCAATAGATCAAATTGTCACGCTTTATCCCCACAGGGATAGGCGCTACAATGGAGCGCTACTTTTAATAAATACAATTTTAATATTAAAATACAATTTTAAATATCTATTGACTTGAATTGAATGAATTAAATTGAATCTTGAAAGTAAGATCGACGCATGTAAAGAATATCATTGTAACTTATTTTAAATAACTTACCAGGACAACGCGCATCAATTTGGCATTTTTTAAAATTTAAAATAAGTTACAATTATAGTCCTTGTCGGTCACGCTTGTTGGATTGCCGTTTTAGGGGAACTGATCTACAATATCAATCAATAAATCAAAAAGCTGGGTTGCCTAGTGCCCAAAATCGTATAGTTTTTTTTCCAGAATTCACCCAATGCGAATAGATAAACAACAACTGGCTCCACACAATAGCATCCACGGACACAAAACCGGACACAAATGTTCGCAAACTTCCTTTGATACAGAACAAAGCCGTGTCGCTTAAGCAATGTCAACAAAAGGTGTTACTAGTTAGAACCAAATATAATTTTCTAGGTGATGCCAATGTATTGGAATCGCTGCTGTCGCAGGAGGCAGGTTTGTTTGGACAGTCCCACAACTGAGATCAGACTTCAAGGACGACTTTAGTTTGACAATTGGACTTGGACCGTGCTTACAATTGGGTTATTTGAATTCTTCAACTGAATTGGCATTTAATTTTCACCTTAAGAACCCCACACTCCACACACCTTAAGTTCCGTCACACTATTTTTAATCGTACATAGGCTTACTGATCACACATGGTTTTAAATGAGCTAACATTGTTGACTTTAATCTCTCGCCATAAACAAGATAACACTAAACTAACAAAGGAAACTAAATACCAACAAACATTGTAAATCTATTTGTTTATTATAAATTATAATACAATAGTTGCTAACGCGTTTGGACCGTGACGTCACGGGATGACCTTCTTAGTGACGTATTATTGTTCTGGCATTAGCCAATTCCATCAGCCATTTAATTATTGGATAAGAGTATAGTTGCCGGCAGGGAAAGCGCTGACTTGAGCTGCGCAGTATAAAGATCGGCAGATTAGAAGAGCACTGGACGATTGTGGTGATATATCATAATACGAGCTGAGGTGTGGTCCATGAATGGAGGCGATTGACACTGCAGGTAAATAACTGCTACTACCAGTCGCATCCATCATGCAGGCCTGGTTGGAACCGGCAATTTACAAGCTGATCCCGAAATGCGACTAGTGACTAGTCACGGTCTGTATACTTGTAAGGAAGACCAATGTCATATCACAATACATGGTATATTACAATACGTTTCAACGTGGATACAACCGCGGGGCACGCCTACTATTTTATAAACATATATATTTTTATACTACAAAAATAAATAAATAAATATTTATTTAAGCTACTAAAGTAGAAACAAGCACTTTTAAACGGGTCCTCTCGGTTTGTGTGACCATTGCACTACCACTACACCACGGCTTCCTTCAATCCTTCATTAAATTTATGGATGTTATTGAATAAAATTTATAATAAACATACGTCGAAGCATTTTAAACTACGAGTATGTTTATTATGAATTGTTTTAAACATTGTTTAATTTATAAACCTACGTGGGTTTATAAATTATACAACGGTAACATAAACAGGGAAGACGTTAAAATAGGAAAATCATTTTTGCAACTGTTATTAAAATATTTGAGAGGTTGTAAGACCAGTTGAAAAAATAATCGGGCATTTTTTTTATTGTGACTCGACATATGACAGCACCCCGCTTGATGTTAAGCCAAAGTGTGGTCCATGAATGAATGTCACTGCTACTACAATTCAATAACTGTGAGTAGCAATCACATCCACTATGCCGGCCTAGATGGAACCGGCAACTTACAAGCTGATCCCGAAACGTGACCAAATCACTTCACGGTCTGTATACTTGTAAGTGGTGGTACTACCCCGGATCGGCAGACTGCCACTGCCTACCACTCTTTTGTGCTAAGGCGGTTGCTAAATTAATGTGATAGTAAAACAGTAACTAGCGAGCCGACCACCTAACTCAATGTCAATGAAAATGAGCTTCGTTTAGATCAGTGCTTCCCAACGTGGGGCCCACGCCCCACAGGGGGGCAATTTGATAGTTAAGGGGGGCGATTTAAAAATGGAAACATGGGCTTTGGATCATTTAAATGCAATGCTAGATATCGGTGACAAATTAAACAAAAAAAGTAAATTCCTAAAAAAAATGCTTTAATTTATATTTTTAAGGGAACAAAACAATTTTTAAAGGGTAAAAAATATGTAAGGGGGGCATAAAAATTTTAGAAATGATAACTTGGGGCATGGCCTTATAAAGGTTAGTAAACACTGGTTTAGATAGTTTAACTCCATTAATGAACTTCAAAATTAAAATTGCAACCGCGCAATACATTGTCCGAATGAATAAAAGTTGTTTTGTTTATTACAGCGACCGCGTAACTTTTGGATAATGGGGGATGATTGGATAAATGAAGTTGCGCGTTCGGCCTCCGAATCTCTTAATACACCACAGCTAAATAACTTGGCAACAAACAGCTTTATCAACGTAGCTTTTGTAGTAATCAATTTTTTTTATTGAGATTCTGAGAGCAAGAGGAGATCCGGTAGTGACGATGACTGAAAGCACCGAGTTAGTTCACGGCTGCCTCAATCGCCGTCACTATGTCGGCTAAAGGTGCTTCTTCACGCATCGCTTAAATGATAATATTAATGGCGACGAAAACGCAGTAATATTGCGTTGATATTTGGCATTCCATGTCTTCTCTCCATCCTATGACCTTGGATCCATCAAGCGATGCGTGAAGAAGCACCTTAGGCCGGCATAGTGGCGGCGGCTGGGGCAGCAGGAAACTGACTCGGTTATTCCAGTCTTCGTCACTCTTGGACCTACTCTTGCTTATCATCAGGCGGGTCGAGGTCAGATGTCGTGTCACAATAAAAAACGTAGGTAACCAATCAACGTAGTTACATATTAATTTGTTAGTCTACATAATCATCTCTGAGCATTATTATTGTAATGTTGCCTTGCAATTTCGTACTTCTATACTCTTTTCTACAAAAGTAAGCTTATTTTAAATAATATTACCTTTTTAAAGTTGGTGGTAGACACACAGTAATAAAAAGAAAATTGGTCGGTTATTTTATCGTAAACTAGCTGTGCTCGCGGTTTCACTTGCGTAAAAATTGAATAGAAACAAAAGTGTATTTTGAACTTTACATTAATTTATTACACCGTATTTTTGTCATGATATCCTACTATTATTATAAATGTGAATGTGAGTTTGTTTGTTACGTTTTCACGCGACAACTACTTAACCAATCATCATGAGACTGTGTACATATATTTTTGGAGGTAGTAGAAGTAGTATAGGGTACTTTTATAGGTTTACTTTTTTTACTATAATTTCCAATTGACTATAGTTTCAGCTGTTTGGAATTTTTCTATATTTATTTTTATATCCGTCTGTCATTTTTATATGAGTTTTAACAAAAGGGATATAAAACCTCCTCCTTTTTTATGACTGTGTTATAAACCTAATTTTACGCAGGTGAAACCGCGGCTTCAACTAGTAAAATAATAATAATAGAAATTAATGTACCAACCTGTCACCTTTCCTATTTTGTTGTACTCTTGCGTAAACATGGCGCGGCCTTTCATGGTTTTCACTAGGTTTTTTATAAGGTTTATTAATTAATTCCTTATCCATCACTTAATTTATTTGTTTTTACACAAATTAGAACTATACAACAGATCAGTAAACAGTATACTGTGCTGTATTTAAAAAATTGTACAGGCCCGACCTTGTCTCGACAATAACGCAGCTGCACATTATCAAAACACACAGAACACAGAATCATTTTCGTAGTCGAAAAAAATCGCATTATAAAAATCTGTCTAAAAATCATTATAAAATATCTGAATCTGAATGAGTTTTACAATGATGTAAAACTCTCTTTCTCTGATTTAGAAGCTGGGAGTTAATGGGTGTAACATATTGCGCTTTTTATTTACCATCGTATTTTGCTAGTTGGTCAAGCCGTAAACAGGTTTAGGGACCGGTCTAAGAAGTATATCTTCAAAAAATAATTTTAAAATTTATTAATATTTATTTTAATTACATAATTACACAATAATTATATCAATTTAAAAATATTAATGCTGAAATTGTTATTTGCTCCGGGTCTGGTTGTTGAAAAGTGGTAGCAGTTGGCGATTGATTGCTTAGTCTGCTGGTTCGAATCCCGGTCAAAGCAAAAATATGTTTTATAGAATGTTACTTTCAAGTACAAGTCTAGTATCAGACTGTAAAATGACTTAATCAGCTCAAAATTTGCCGGGTCTTATTTAGGTTAGCAGTGTGGGTACTTGCAGCTATTTAAGAGTAGTAGCTGGACCATACTTCAGCCTAACATCCAGTTAAACTATATCTTCAAATATCCCGTGGTCGTCCACAGACTATGTCTGTGGCGACAGCAATCACACGCAGGTGATTGTTGGAGTTTTGCTGGTCTCCCATCGGGCGCGTTCCCGGGTGGCGGATAGGGAGCCGCGACGGTGTACTCCGTCGCGGTATCGGGACCCAGGCGTAGTGCCCCCGGGTTCCGACGCGGACCAAAACTAGCGTGTGGGCGCCCCGGCCTAACGGCCAGCGTGGCGCAACCCGAGGGCGGTGAACTTGACACCGCCCTCACCCCGTCATCTTCCTGTTAGCCTCTGGCTACCAGAGGCGCATCGGGACGAGGACACGAGAGGATTGTCCCAGCTGGGACGGAGAAGCGAGTGCGTCGCCCGGGCAATGACCGAACATTGCCTGAGCGGCGCACTACTAAGAGGTGGCGCTGCCTGAACGGTTGCTCGGCAGCGCCAAAACAAGGTGCTCCCTCGGGCAGTGCTTTTCAGCATAGTCCGGGGTAGAGCGAATGGAGGATGCTGCTGCCCAAGCCGGGCAGTGGCAGTAAGGGAGAGGCGTGCAGCCGTTTCCGCATGTCTCTCCCAGAAAGAGGGGCCCGCTCGTCGAGTCAGTAATGTCGCGATTGAGCGGGCCACATTGCTAGTTGGGGCCCGAAAGGGCCAACGTCGGCGGAGTTACGCGGGTTTGCTAACGCGATACTAGTGCTCCGCCGATGACGGTTTGTGGAAACGGCGTGGCAGGTTTTAGCCGGTGAGAGCCCGGCACTGGTAGAGCTTTCCTCCCACGTTAATTAAAAAAAAAAACTTCAAATATAAACATCAATGAAATCTACGTTTAACTTTACTGAATTATTTTTATTAGTTTCGTAGTGTATTTCAATTTTAGGCAGCTGAGCGCTGGATGAGTATAATTTTTTTCTCGGTTGTGTCATTTTCGCGTGTCGCTTGTTTGTTTTATGATAATAATGATCTTTAATAATATAATTAGCTCGTAAACACTTCCTTAATAATTTATAATACCTACCTATGTAATGGAGTTAGTAAATAAATTTAATTTTTAGGACAAATTATAATTTATTGACTCAAATTAATTAATCGTGTTTATTTGATGATAAACGATAACAATTTTTATTGATTTAATAATTCAAATATTGCAACAATACATAAGTAGTTAATATTAAGGTTAGAAATGTAATAAGATTTTTCAACATAAAATGTATAATATTTCTTTATTATAAAACTATAACAAATAAAATATATACCATCTGATCAAATTTGACTACGACAGACAAAAAAATTTTTACGCGATTTAATACAAACATTTATTATCGCCTTCAAAATACATTTTTTGTGTCTCGACATATGACGCTGGAGTGTGGTCTATAAATGGATGTCACTGCTACTACAAGTCAATAACTGTAAGCAGCAATCACTTCCACTATGGCGGCCTAGTTGGAACCGGCAACTTACAAACTGTCCCGAAACGCGACGAAATCATTTCACGGTCTGTATACATTATATTTTAAAGATACGTTGATGTGGTTTTGAATTAGGGACTTTCGATTTACGTAACTATTTTACTGCAACTACATCACATGACCACGGTGGTTTTGAATCAGGGACTTTCGATTTACGTAACTATTTCACTGCCACTACATCACATGACCACGGTGGCTGTAAAGCTCTTGAAACGGAATAAAAAATTATACAATCATTAACCAAAAATAAACGCGATAGTAATTTTTATTTAAATTTATTTAATCCATTACCTTACACGATTCCAATTCAAACAACCAATCAATCAAATTGTCACGCCTTTTTTCCACAGGGATAGGCAGAGACAACAGAGCGCCACTTGCCACGATCCTGACACGATCACTTCCTTCACATTCACAATTCTCTTTATACAAGCTCTATGCTACGTTCCCAATTAACCTCTTTAAGTTTTAATGGAATAATTATAAAGTCAAATAAAATTTAAATATAATAAAAAAAAATAATATGTTACAAATGTTTATTTATTAAATTATAGATAGATACAACATGTCTGTCTTAGCAATTAAGTGCAGATAAGAGACAGACATTACCTTGTACGAGTAGCAAAAATGTTTTACAAAGGAATTCATTTTGGGGCTTCTTTGTAATGCCCAATGATGAAAAAATATATAAATGCTAGTTTCGATACTAGTATTGATAAAACTAATAACAGTTTTGCTTTTAATTGCTGAGCAAATAAGTTATTTGGAAAATAAAATATGGATTTTTTATCGTTTCCCAATCACGAAGACTCGCCATATTAACAGTTCTGTTTTGAACTGCCATAATTATAGTTTGGCTATTTTGCACACCTAAACTATGCAAAATAATGGATATTTTCCAATTACATTGTAATATTTGTATATTAAACTATTTTAAAATGTATATGCAACTGTTAATACAATTTAACCCAAGTCCCCATATAAAATTAATGATGTCCTTATAACATGTTTTTTAAGGCGGGAAATTTAGCATATTACACGGTCATTTAAAGGTTTAAAATTTTTGTCCAGGTCTAAAAACGCGATTGCACAATGCACAATATTTACTCATATGTTTTTTATTTGTAAAATACCACTAAAAAGTTGCTGCAAAGCTATGATTTAAGCTAGCCTATTACAACTATGTAGGTAGACAGTGAGTGGTCAATTGCCCAGTTGACCGATCCGTAAAGTGACTTGATTCGGGATAAGATTTAAAGGTGCCGGTTCTAATAGGTGGCATTGAGAATGGGACTGCTGCTGCTTGCAGTTATTTAACTGCAGTTGCAGTTACCTTCATTCACCTTCAGACTTATCTTTTATTTATTTCAAAACTTTATGCACAATGTACAAAGGCGGACTTATTGCCGCTGGCGTTCTTACTAGCCTACCTTAGAAACAATTTAACGCACTTTTTGTATGAGGTAGGTGAAAAAAAAAATGGAAGCACTTGTTCTAACTAATTCTAATATACTTTATAATACACTAAACATACTACATACCAAAAATTTAATACTAATACATATAATACAATAAATACATACACATAAATATACATACTACTTACAGTTGTTGGGAGCTATTTAGGACATGTGTGAAGACCATCTTTTTAAATATGATCTATTTGGAGCTTGTCGGATATCTACCGGCAGGTTGTTCCACAAATTTGCGGCAACAACTTCAAACGAGTTGGACATAAAGTTAGAACTATGAGAAGGAATAGAGAGAACACAGCTATGAGTTGATCGCAATGACCTGTAATGGAGAGAAGAAAGATAGGTGAATTTGATTTTGAGGTACTTCGGCGTCTCAGGCTCATATAGTACTGAAAATAATAAACAAAGGATTCTGATATTTCTACGACTACGAATTGGTAACCACTTCAACCTGGCTCGATACTCGGAGATGCGATCGTATTTACGCAAACAGAAGAAGAAACGAATACATGAGTTGAGCATCCGATCCATTTTATCTACACTCGTCACCATAGTCGAGCAGAGGAAAGAGAAGGCTTTGTGCAAGGGTTATTTTAGCTTTCAATGGCAGAAAATTCTTTAGTTTGTTGAGAGAGTGCAGTGAAGCATGTACTCGTAGTTTACGACTGGTATTAGTAAATTTTATCGTCTTGTATAATCGACAGAATTGGTAGCCGAACAGAATTGGAGCATGCACAAGTCTTATTCGTTGGTTTTCACGGACATGCACTACTGAATGCCTCAAAAACAAAATCGTCGCGCCCCAACTAAAACTGATAATGCCTATCCCAAGCCATTGGCAGTGAGGGTCAGCTCTAACGGATGTCATATGCATTATGCGTGTCATATCAGATTTTGTGAGTTCCAACAATAAATATTCAAGAGCAGTGACCTTATTTTTATAGGAGATGATGTGACATTTTTGTACAAATAAGTTTAATTCTATTTAATTTGTCATCGCGAGTTATAAAGCGGTAACCAGTAAATTCATATTTCATCGTAGGTTGACTAGTAACAACACCAGGGCCGTCTTAAGCATATTCAGCGCCGGGGTGCGAAAATCAAGGCTCCGCTCGCGTGGTCTCAGTGTAGTAGATATCTATCGAAATTTATAGCGGTCGGCATGCGCCCCCTAGGACTCTGCGCCCGGGTGTACCGCACCCCTTGAACCCCGGGTAAAGTCGACCCCTCCTGATGTTAAGCTGAAGCAGTTCATGAGAAGGGAATTGCTACTACAGTCAAATAACAGTAAGTAGCAGTGGCATCCACTATGCCGGCTTTATTAAAATTGGCAACTTTTTAAGCTGATCCCGAAATTCTTTTTATTTCCTTTCACCAATTTTTGTATGTCTTTTGCTATCGCACGGATCTTTCTATGAAGTAGCCTAATACTTTCTATCCGACATGTGGGCCGACCGCGTAACTTAATGACACGCTAAAAATCGATGTTTAATTTTTATAACAGTTCAAGGTCATCGAAACCCATTGTCCGAATGATAAAAGTTGCTTTTAACACTAACAGCGACCGCGTAACTTTTTGACTAATGGGAATGAATTTTCAAAAAGTTGTCATTACTATTGAAGTTGCGCGGTCGACCCCCTGAACCTAATTAATTTTATTTTAAAAATGAAATGCATGATTATTGCTATGTTGGGTGGCTAGATAACATCATGAATGTGTTCCTCAGTTCAGGTTAACATCATATTAAAAAATAACTCTAAGAATAAAAATCACCTAACTCAACCTAAAGCAATTATTTCTGCAATAATAAATAATTGGTTTCTTTGTTATTATTTATTTTTTATGTTCGCTTAGATTTATGTGCATATTATAGTGCTCGTAGAAACACAATAAACGAGGTAATGTACAATAATATATTATGTACAAATATAGTCATAGAGCTTGTACTCGTATGTACACGCTCTCCGCATAGTACTTTTTACAATACGTTTTCCCTTGGAAGAGGAAACCATTTTTTTTACATTTTAATTATATAATTAAACAAACAGTCACAGATAAGCGAATTACAGTATACAACTTGTATTAAACTTGCTATTATTTTTATAACATAATAACCAGGCGTTTTACAAATATACCGTCTATCTATTGTAAGTTCGTGATAATTAGCCACAGACCACATCCCACTAGACAGTGCACTCCGCACCTAATTGACAATAGCTCGTCTTTTTACTCCCGTGATACTGCCTCCAGGTTAGGGGAAGTGTCTGCGTTCTATTGACCGAATCGACATTCTATTGATAGTCGAACGCACCGAACAGTTCATGTCGAACAATTGCCAGCCCCAAGAAGACTTATTATAAAGAAGTCTTATTATATTAGTCTTATTAGGAGACTTATTATATTAAAATCTAGCATTTTGCTATGGGAGTGGTTTTTTAAGAGTGGTAGGCAGTGGTACCCAGTCTGCCGATCCGGGGTAGTACCACCACTTACAAGTATACAGATAGTGATTTGGTCATGTTTCGGGATCAGCTTGTAAGTTGCCGGTTCCATCTAGGCCGGCATAGTGGATGTGATTGCTACTCACAGTTATTGAACCTCAGTCCCGTCACTCTGATTTCTTACATAATTTAAAAAAATCGCTTTATTTTTTACTTTTTTTTTGAAAACACCTTCATTACCATTATTTTACTGTTATTATTATGTTAGACAGCGACAACTGCGAAACACTGCGATTGGAAAACAATGATTTTGGGTAGGAGACCTACGATTACGATACGACCTCGAGGATGATATTAGGACAACTTTGGACTGTCTATTGGACTTCGATCCATCTTATAATTGGAATATTTGGTTTGTGGAAATAAGAACTCCGCGGAACGTCACCATATTTTTTGTACAGTTCAGGGGTGCTAGCCAAGATGTCATCGCTCGGTATCGATTCTATTTCTACAATCGCTAACGCTCAAGCGTTAACGATAATATGTGCGCAGCCAAGATGCAATGCACTTAGCGATCGCTTATTCTATGGCAACTTTCGATAACTGTCTATGATTTCGCTCAATTTGGCGAACGGAATGTCATTAACGTCAAATTCACAAATGGGGAGTTTTGGCGGGCAACTACAAGTGACAGATCGTGCAATTTTAAATAATTGCAAATCTTGTGTTTCTTAAATATAAATGTATAATAATGGTGGTAAAAATGGTTATCAAGTATAGACAAGTGATTTAAATGTGTTTCTTCTTGGTTTCTTTAGGCTCTTTCAGAAGTTATAGTAGTGTTTTCTCCGCTTTACTAAGACCATCATCATTAACCTTATTCTCACCCTCATCTTATATTTGTTTATCATCCGGCATGCATGTTAGCATCCGGGAGGTGAGGAGAGGTCCAAGAGCGCCGACACGACTAAAAAATTTACTTCTCTTACGATTCCCTCGACACTGGCCAAAAATGCCTTTTTTAATTTAATATTAGAATTAATACAGTAGATTAAAGTTTAATACTGCTTTCCTAAACAATATGACGCAGTTTAAATTATTTATACCTATTAACATGTAAAATGTACGCATTTTATATGTTAATACAACGCTTACTAGACATAATAATGTGATTTCCACCGTCTCATTACGATGACTGAAATTATTATAATGTGATTTTTACTTAAAAAAATGCATAATTAACGATTTTTAGCAAAATTAATTTAATAATTAACAAAAACGCACATATCTTACATATTTTAAATCAGCTGATCGAACAATCCGCCATTTTGTTTCGTTTTCTACAGCATATTGACGTTCGATAACTTTGAATCGCCAGCAAGCAAACGACCTGTCAAAAAGTGCATCTTGGCTCGGGTTATCGAAGGTTTTATCGAATCGTTCGATCGAATAGAAAGAAATTGTTGACTTGGCTACGGATTTGAAGATCGTTTCGCTAAACCACGTGACTTTTCGTTAGCAAATGTCATTCCCATACATTTGTGTTTCTATTCTATAGCGATTTCGATTGTAGAAAGGCAACTTGGCTAGGCCCCCAGGGTGTTCTTGATTTACTATTAGATATCGACAATTGCTTTGTCCTTTGAACAAGTCTGCTGCCTCTACCTGGCTTATTTTCTATGTACTTCACTATCAGTAATCATAAAGGTGAAAAATGATCATAAAAATGAACTAATGAAATTCTAAAGTGACTGTAGTAAATTAAGGCGTGACATTTTAAATGTTTGATTAAATTATTAAGCCTAATATTAGAGAATTATGCTACGTAGCTCAGTAGTTAAGCGACAGACACCTGGTTTGATCCCCAGTTGCGGTTGACCGATGTGCACACGTAAATTTTTAATCCAATTTTTTAACCACACCCAACTTATTCAAGGACGAATATCGAACTACACTCCACTCAGCTGAATCAATATTTTAAACTCGATTTATATATAAAATATTTTTTTAATTTTTACATTACTATACTAAGTTACTACGCCCAATCTGCCGATCAAGTGTAGTACCACCACTTACAAGTATACAAACTGTAAGCGATTCAGTCGCGTTTTAGAATCAGCTTGCAAGTTGTCGGGTCCAACTAGACCGGCATAGTGGATGCGACTGCTATTTGCAGTTATTAGAGTCACCTTTTATCATGGACCGCACTTCAGATTAACATGATAAATCTATCTATCTACATATAGGCACCTGTTTTTACGCATTATTTCTAATAATACTTATTATTATACCCCGGAGGGTGTTTTCCGACCAAATTGGAAACATCCTCAAGAAAGATGGGTTGCCTATGGTCTTTAACTGTAGAGCGTGTATGAAGAAATTGTGGATGTGAGGGAAGCAAGGGAGTTGTGCTAGGATCGTGGCAAGTGGCGCTCCCTTGTCTCGGCCTATCCCTATGGAAGAAGGGCGTGACAATTTGATTGACTTATTATTATACTAACACAAAACTATTTATAAAACAAAAGGTATGAAGAATGATTCAATTTCTTAGCATCCTTGCATTCTCCGTGCGGGTGTGGGGGCCATCGCGTGGCAGGCGGGAGAATGAAGGCAGCGTTCCGGACTTGTCCCTCTACCCCCATCAAAAATAAATCTGTGTAAATAGTATATTCATGTAATTGTATTCACTTACCCTGAAAATAGTGATTTATTGTTGGCCTCGGTTACATTCATACTCTGAAGAGCCATTTTATCTGAAAAAATAAACGAAAAATGTCAAAGATTATAAGTAGGCAGTAGGGCTTAGTCTATGGATCCGGGACACTACCATCACTTACAAGTTTACAGACCGTGAAGTGCTTTAGTAGTGTGTAAGTTTCACGGATTTTTCAGTCGTTGCTCTTGGACTTCCCCTTGCTTACATAAAGCAAGTCGACTTCAGATGTCGAGTCTTATCATCATCATAATAATGAAAATAAACAAATAAATAAAATAATACATTAAGGCGACCGTGGTGTAGTGGCAGTGCAATAGTTTTCGCGAAAATCTGGAGCACGGGTTCAAAACCACTTGCCGGTACCAATGTATCTACGATATGTATTATGTACTTTGTTTGTCCTGTTTCTATGATATAAGCACTTTAGTAGTATAGAAATGTAGAAAATAGTAATAAAAAAAATGTAAGTTTCATTTTATTTATTTTTAGATCAAGAATGTAAGAACGCTGTATAATGTTTTCTATCTGATTCCCTTGCACGTTAAACCTTAATGGTTTTTTAAAATTTCCGTTTTCTCGAGTTTCAAATCAAAACGATGCTAAATAAGGTTATACTTCAAAAAGTGGGAGATGCAATTGCAACCTTACAAAAGTTAATAATTAAGTTGTCACACTTCAATTCTCATTCACGGTCAGTTTACATGATCCTGAAGTTTTTGCGTATGTACGAACATAAACCAACACTTTATTAAATTTTCAGGCGCTCACAATTTGTGGTTTATACTTCTTTTGAACATTATATCTTACTAGCTGACCCGGCGAACTTCATACCGCCTAAAAGTCAATAAATGTTATGTTACAAATTAGCCGAATTTAAGTTGGGTGAATTAAAAATTTAAATCGATTTAAATCTTTGTTGTAAATTGAGTTATTTTTTTTGTGACTCGACATATCGTTTCTCTTTATAAATAATACAACATAGTTTTAGAGCAATATATTTTACTGATATGTCAAAATTGACAATTTGTTTTGAATTCTTAACAGATTAATATATTTTTAATACCAAAAATAACTTTCTGAACGCACGCATTTTGTATGGGAAAATGTTTTTTATTTTGTTTATTATTCACACAATATGTTTATAAATTATATCCTATGTGTTATTTTTTTCCATCCATGGAAAAAAAAAAAAAATTATACAATAAAATTGATTTGATTTAAGCCATACCTACACAAAACAGAAGAACCCTTTAAGCAATTTAATGCATTTTTTGATTGTTATAAATGCGTATAGCTCTTGCATGCGCTGTGTGACGCGGCCTTAAAAAATATTCTCTCTTTGGTTTCATTGAGTACCTAACATAAAAAGGATATGATCAATTTAAGGTTATTAGATGCCGGTCAATTTGATATAATAATAAAACAAATGTGATCAATATGCGATATAAGGAGTGGTGCCCAGTCTTCTGATCCGGGGTAGTACAGCATACAGACCGTAAAGTGACTTAGTCGCGTTTCGGGATCAGCTTGTAAGTTGCCGAATTCAAGGAGGCCGGCAAAGTGGATGTGACTGCTACTTACAGTTATTTTAATTTAGTGGCAGTCACATTCATTTTTTGGAGTGTCAGGATCGTGACAAGTGGCGCTTGTTTGTTTTTGTCTATTTTTGTGGAGAAAAGGCGTAAAAATTAGTTAGATAGATTGATAAATTATTGTTTTTTTTTTTAAATTGTCGCTCGACTTATGACAACACCCCGCCTGATGTTAAGTTGGAATGAAGCCATTAAAGGAAGCGACTTTTGCTACAATTAAATAGATATAAGTAGCAGTCACATCCACTATGCCGGCACCTCACACGCTAATCCCGAAACGCGACTGAGTCTCTTTACCGCCTGTATACTTGTAAGTGGTGGTACTACTCCTGATCGGAAGACTGGGCACCACTGCCTACCACTCTTCAACAACCAGACCCAGAGCAAATATCAGCCTTTTTTTTGTTTGTTAACAAATATTTGTAACATCTTTGTTTGTAAATTTAATTATTAAATATTACACTCAAAATCTATTAAACAAATATTTCCCCCGACCGGGAATCGAACCTGAGACTTAACGCGTAACGAACTGGTGTGCTATTCAATACGAACTGCGTAACTAAAAGGCGCGACTAATCACACTAGCACGTGCGTAATGGACGCCAGCACAAATACTCTTAAGTATATATTTTTATTGTGACTCGACTTCTGACCTCGGCCTGAATGATAGTAAGCATAATTGAGGTCCAAGAGTGCCGACGACTGAAAAAAACCGAGTCAGTTGACGGTTACCTTAGCCGCTGTCACCATGCCGGCCACAGGTGCTTCTTCACGTATCGCTTGAAGATTCCAAGGTCAACGTATGGGAAGAATACATAGCATTCTACTTGTCGATTCTTTGAAACAAAAAACTCTTTAGTTCGACGGCTGATTCGGTCGACAGAACGCGGATGCTTCTGCGATTATCCAAATGCTTCCACATTATTATTGTGACTAGATATATATATTAGTATTATGACAGCACCGCGCCTGATGTTAACCTGGAGTATCGTATCTTGTATTGTAATGGGTATTTACTTTTAATTATTAACAGTTTTTTTATTGACTTGTATGTATGTAACCACAGAACTCATAAATACTTTAATGTTTTTTTGGTCGGCATAGTGACGGCAACTTGGGCAACCAGGACCTGGCTCGGTTTTTTAGTCGTCGGCATTATAAGACCTCCTTCTGCTTACCATCAGGCGGGTCGTGGTCACGTGTCGAGTCATAAAATAAAGTACAATTTCTACAGTGAGGTGTCGATAATTATACACTTTATATTTTATACTTTTTATTGTGACTCGACATATGACAGCACCCTGCCTGATGTTAAGCGGAAGTGGATGAATGGAGGTCACTGCTACTACATTTCAATAACTGTGTGTAGCAGTCACATCCACTATGCCGGTCTAGTTGGAACCGGCAACTTATAAGCTGATCCCGAAACGCGACTAAATTACTTCACGGTTCCGACCCCGGATCGACAGATTAGGTAGCACTCTTTTTTAACCAGACTCGAAGCAAATATCCACCTCTTTTTTATTAACAAATATTTGAAATATCTTATTATTAAATATTACAAATAAAATCTGTAAAACAAATATATTTACTCCGGCTGGGAATCGAACCCGGAACTTTACGAGTACCAAACCCGTGTGCTAACCAATCGGCTACGCCTGTCGTCCACATGTTATAGGCGTGTTTTTTTAACTATAGTTAAAAAACTTGACGACATGCGTGGACGAACGGTTTAGCGATTGGTTTGTTTCATAGCTTTTTTTGTAATATTTAATAATATTAAATATCGCAAAGAGTGGTAGGCAGTGGTACCCAGTCTGCCGATCCGGGGTAATATCACCACTTACAAGTATACAGACCGTGAAGTGATTTGATCACGTTTCGGGATCAGCTTGTAAATTGCCGGATCCATCTAGGCCGGCATACTGGATGGGATTGCTACTTACAGTTATTGAATTGTAGTAGCAGTGACATTCATTCATGGACCACACTTCGGCTTAACATCAGGTATGAGTGCATGAGTGCTGTCAAATGTCGAGTCACAATAAAAAAATGAGTTTTATTATTTTTGGGGCATAATATATGTAGTTAGGTACCTACCATGAAAGCAATCATATATAAAAATAGTATTGGAATCTCTTCCTTATTGCTTGAAAGAAATAACGTTCTTAGGGTGTGATGTAATAGTTTTGGAGGTCGAAGGTCTTCTGAAAATAACCCAGTGGATCAAGGTGATCAACAACGGTTCAAAACCACATCATGCTGATACATTTACAATGTTAATGTTGTACTTGTAGATTAATTTTTCATATTATTAAGTATCTGGTGTGGGATGCGACTTGTGTAGACACATTAGCCCCATCTTTTTTTTATTATTTTTTTTATTTTTTTATTGTGACTTATAACAGCACCCCGCTTGATATTAAGCCGAAGTGTGGTCCATGAATGAATGTCACTGCTACTACAATTCAATAACTGTGAGTAGCAATCACATCCAGTATGCTGGCCTAGATGAAACCGGCAACTTACAAGCTGATCCCGAAACGTGACCAAATCACTTCACTGTCTGTATACTTGTAAGTAGTGGTACTACCCCGGATCGGCAGAGTGGGTACCGATCCGGCTACCACTCTTTTGATAACCAGACCCGAAGCAAATATCCATCTCTTTTTTTTATTTTAATTAACAAATATTTGCAATATTTAATGTTATTAAATAATACAAATAAAAGCTATGAAACAAATATTTGCTCCGACCGGGAATCAAATACGGGATTTTACGCGTAACAAACCAATCGCTAAACCGTTCGTCCACCCCTGTCGTCAAAATCGCCTGTCTCACATCCAGGCGACCTGGGGAATACGTCAACCTCGGTACTGGTTACGAATTTGCGCCGTTTGGAGTCGAGATGATGGTCCAAGCGGCTGACGGAGAAGTCGACAGGAAGGCTGGCAATTATTTCTGCCAACGCATTAATTAGCCTTGCCAACAAAGGGGCAACAAAGGGGAAATGTTGCCAGTCTCCTTGGAACTATCTATGATGCGACGTCATTAGATGATATTTTGTGTTTATATTTTATTTATAGTTATTATTTTTTTAATTTTATCAGTTATTCAATAAACAAAAATATGATTAAGTATTAAAATTCTTGATGTCTTGTGACAAAGAAAGAGGAAAGTCAGCTGTAAGACAGGTTTTGACAGACCCAGTATAGGGGCCTTGTTTCCTTTTGTGAAATTTTTATATTATGTAATATATATTTTTAAATAATGAATGATTACATTTACATCTGTACTGATGTCTGTAGGACGTTATATAACTATCTTTTGAGCAGGAGGCGAAAAAGAGTTTTTGTTTGCATCCAACGCGCCGTTTTTCTTCCACCGTGTCCATCATACGTACGAGTAAACAGTGTCTAAGTACCCTTCAAGGTACTCCACTTTGTGCTTCTTTATAAAACTCATGTTAATTAGTTTATTTGCGTACTGTCGCGTTGGAGTTTGGCGACGGAACCAGTGTAACAAAAAGATCTTTAATATAAGCCCATTGTCTTATGAACCAAATACTTTAGTATATCAATTAAATATTATGATTTACAATACACATATTTAATGTTATGGGATGGGATGGAAAAAATGCATCGACCGGTAAAGAAAGCATTCCACTTGTCGATTCATAATCATCATCAGCCAGAAGACGTCCACTATTAAACACAGGCCTCCTCCTTAAATACCATTTTGAACGACAATATGCCAGTTTCATCCACCGGTTATTCGTGAACTTTCCTAGTCGTCAGTCCACGGGAGGCATGGCCTACCTACGCTTCGTCTTCCAGTTCGTGGTCTTCACTCAAGAACCTTACTTTCCCATCGGTTGTCGTTCTTAGAGCGATTAGGTCTTCAGAATTCAGATGCTTCATCCGATCCGTGGCGGGAATCACACCCATAGTAATGACGAGGTAGGATCAAGTTTAAAGAGCTTCTTAGAATATTCTCATTTATATAATACTTTATATAATACGTACTATTATTTAAAGTATTATAGAGAAATCGCGGCGAGTACAGAAGTCGATTCCAAAAATGCGTTTGATGATTAAGTTATTCGTTGGCGTAAGTGTATTATTTTGGAAAGGGCCTACTTTGAAGGCGATGTAATAATTTTGGATGGATAATACATATTTTGTGTTTTATTGAATAATTCCCGATACTTTCTTGACATGACATGTGAATTTAACAATATTATGCGGCTTACTATCGCGTTTATCTCTCCGTGACCACAATGGCTGCAAAGCTCAATGTTCGCGCAAAATCTAAGAAAATACTATAGTAGTATGTATTATTGTCCTCCTGTTTTAAATGCATTTTTTTTTCACTTTGACCGGCATAGTGACGGTTACTGACAACCGTTCAGTCTTCGGCGCTCTTGGGGTTCCCTTTGCTTGACTTCAGGCAAGGTCAGATTTAAAGGTTTCAATGAAAGAAAAAAATCTTTAGAATTGCGATAATTATCTGAAAGTTATATGATTAAAGAAATACCTACATGAAAAAAAAAACTTCAATCAAAAATCAAATTGTCACGCCTTTTTCCCACAGGGATAGGCAGAGACAATGGAGCGCCACTTACCACGATCCTTACACAGCTCCCTTGCTTCCTTCACATCTACAATTCTCTTCATACAGGCTCTGTGGTTATGGGCACTAGGCAACCTAGCTTTTTTGAGGAAAACTTATGTACATATAGCATTTCTTATTAACGTATAGGCATAGCAGTTTGTTTTTAAAGATAGTAGCGGTTTTTTTAATTGTACTAAACCTCCGATAGACGGAGATAACATTCTCGTTTATAAATCTAATTGCAAAAATAATGATGAAATTTAATATAATCAAAAGGTTAATTGACCTTTTAATTGCGTTGAATTTTGACATGTCAACGACCCGAGGGACTATGTGGTTATCACGTCGGACCACTACTCGGTTTGAGTTTGATTCCCGGTCGGAGAAAAAATGTTTCATAGCATGTAGGTCATCATTTTCAATAACTTCACTTCCACAGGCAGTACAATAGGCAGACAGAGATAATAGACTGCTACTTTCCAAGATCGTCACTCAACTCTCTTCACATCCACAATTATCTTCTTACACGCTCTTTGGTTATTAGCATTGCGGATTTTTTTTCTTAAAAAAATGAGAATATTTTGGAAAGCTCTAATCTAAAGTATTATCATCTGTCAAAAATGTACAGAATCGTTTTAAAAATATCGTGAATGATCTGGAATGAACTGAAATATCTGTAATAATATCTGGAATGGAATGAAAAACTAATTCTTATTAGTCAGGAAAGATAAAATATACTTTACAATATGTTTTAAATGTCAATCAATCAATTAAATTGTCAAGTCTTTTTCCCACAGGGATAGGTAGAGACAATGGTGCCCCACTTGCCACAATCCTGACACAACTCCCTCGCTTCAGTTCCAAGTCAGTTTTGTAAGAAAATTGGATTTCATTGATGAATTTCATGCGCTTTCATTGCTAACGCTGACTAAACTTTATGAGATATAATCATAATATTGTACTATGGAACTATGTATTAAAAAATATATAAAAAAGTTCGTCATGGCATATATGTATATCCTACAAATAACCCACAGTGATCATTTTTATGACAAGTATAATAATATAATCTTAATTTTTATTTAATGGTATGAATTGGTTACGATTGGGCATCGATGTTTTTGGGTACTTATTGTAGATAAAATTTGCTTTTTACAGCAAACCATTAGCGATGCCAAATCACCTGCAATTTCCGGTAGAGCTGTATTCAACGTTGCTCTTAGATTGCCGTATGAAATATTATTCACACGGACAACCATATGTGGCACTTTTAAGAGTAAACTCTAAAAAAAATATGCTTGTAATCTCTTACGAAAATACAGCTGTTAACATTGTATAAAGACAGCTGTTGTATTATAAATAATGACAGTAATACATATAAGTAATCGCTCCGCAATGGACAATACGTTAATCCTACATAGCACCTTGCGCGAGTAAATAAATAATAAATTTAGGACCATTATAATGCGAGACATAAAATATCTAAATAACCTTGGTACTATTAGTTACAAATTTGCGCCGTTTGGGGTCGAGACGATGGGCCCTTGGGCCAAGCGCCTGGCCAAGGAGTTGTCCAAGCGGTTACCGGAGAAGTCTGGAGACAGGAAGGCTGGCAATTATTTCTGCCTTGCTATACAAAGGGAAAAATGTTGCCAAACTCCTTGGGACTATCTCTGTTATGAAATCTCTAGATACTATTTTTTATTTCTAGTTATTATACTCACTTTTACTTGAATAAAAGGTAAGCTGGCAAATTGGCGTTGACGGCAATTTTTAGTCATCGGTGCTCTAACTCATGCTGGCCACTAAGCAACCCAAGTTCAGAGTCGAGTCCCAATAAAAAAACGTTTTTAAATTTTTGATCTAGCATTAAACAAATTTTCAACACAAGGATTAAGTAATTAAGAAATCTTAATTATTTAGTCCGTTCCCATCATATGTTCCCTATTGGGTTTGTCAGAAAGTTATTTATAGCCAGACTTAAAAACTTTTGTAATGATAAGAAATATAACTGTTAGAAAAAAGAGGTCAACGGCCAATACTTTAAATTAAAAATAGCATTAAAAAAACCGAAGTTCAAGATAAATATATTAATTAGTATGTATAATATTCAGTAGTACATATTGTAAAATTTAATTACATTTGTAGGCATATAGTTTGTGATTGATGTTAAATAAGAGTGCGGTCCATGAATGGAGTTGACTGCTACTAAAGTTAAGGCGACCGTGGTGTAGTGGCAGTGCAATGGTTACACAAACCGAGAGCACGAGTTCGAAACCACCCATCGGTATCAATGTATTTTTGAATGTATCTTGGTCGTCCTGCTTCTATATGAACTTTAGTAGGTTAGTATAGAAGTGTAAAATAAGGTTAAATAATTGCAAGTAGCAGTGGCATCTACTATGCTGGCCCTTCAGTTGGAACTAGCAACTTACAACTTACGCGACTGAGTCACTCCATGATCTGTAGTACAGATTCTGTACATTTGATAGCAGGTTTAAAACGCGTAAAGACCCAGGTTCGATTCCCGGTCCGGAGGAAATATTTGTTTTAAAGCTTTTATTCGTAATTTATAAATAAGATTTAATATTAAAAATATTTATTATAGTAGTTAGAAAAAAAAGCGGATTTTTCTCCAGGTCTGATTATGCAGCTTGTAAGTTGCCAGTTCCAACTGAGACGGCATAGTGGGAGTGATTGCTACTTATAGTTATTAAACTGTAGTAGAAGTTACCTCTATTATAGACCGCACTCATATGTCATATGTCGTGTCACAATAATTTAATAAATAATAATAGTTTAAAAAATATTTGCATGGTGGCTTGAATGCGAAGCTAGGAGCGCGAATAAAGAGCCGGGATTTTTAAAAGTACTCGTACATTGCCTCTTCTGACCAACGCCACGGATCAATCAATCAAAATGTCTCCCTATGACATTTTGAGAAGAGACAATGGAGCGCCACTTGGCACGATCCCAATATAACTCCCTCACTTCTCTCACATCCACAATTCTCTTTACATACGCCTTACGGTTATGGGCACTAAGCAATCCAGTTTTTTGAGGATGTCTCCGATTTGAAGTAAACACCCTCCTGAGTCTGCCACGTTTAACGCATTCATCCAAATCTATTTCCACTCATCTTGTCCATTTTTTTTCAATTTACATTTATGTATGTCTCACGTATTTCCATAATCCATAACCATAGAGCTTGCATTAAGAGAATTGTGGATGTAAGGATCGCGGTAAGTGGCGCTCCTTTGTCTCTGCCTATCACAGTAGCCCCTCTCTCCAGCGTTTGGAATAAATTACTCTAAAACTCACATCAATTTTACTTGTGGTGTAGCGCTTTTTTCGTACAAGTCGACGGTGAGACAGTCACTAACCAGGTCTCCGTATGTTAGGCGCTTTGTGGAGCAAGTTTTTACTTTTAATCATATTGTATTGTGATTTTAGCGTCCCCTGAAAATGTCGCCCGGAGCTGGTGCCCTGGTTTGACCCCTCCTAGATGCGGGCCTGCCTATCCTAGTGAAATAAAGGGTGACAATTTGATTTGATTTGATTGATATTTATTCTTCATTCCATCCGCAATCGTCACCCCACCTGTATTGCTTAATGATCGCATTTCCACAGTCATTCTTCTTCTGCAATACCCTGCATTTACTTTCATACATTGTGTAGAAACAAGTAAGGAATTGTTCGGCGTTAAGCGAAGAGTTGGAGTGCGATCCATAAATAGGTCAATCAAATTGTCACGCCTTCGGGATCGGGATAGGCAGAGACAATGGAGCGCCAGTTGCCACGATCCTGACACAACTAGAATAGATGCCACTGCTATCACAGTTAAAATTACTTTTAGGGAAGGCGACCGTGGTGTAGTGGTAGTGCAATGGTTATGCAAACCGAGAGCACGGGTTCAAAACCACCAGTACTAATGTATCTTTGATATATGTACTTTGGTCGTCCTGTTTCTATGATACAAGCACTTTAGTAGCTCAGTATAGAAATGTAAATAAAACAAAATAAATAAAAATCTATTTCGAACTGGCAACTTACAAGTTGATCCCAAAACGCGACTAAGTTTACTTTACGGTTTGTATATTTGTTAATGGTGGTACTGCCGACAGCTGGGGCAAATGACCACTGTCTGCATACCACTCTTAAAATGTATGGTAATTTGTATATGAGGGCCTGTTTAATAATCAATACGATACATACGACACGTGTGGCATAGTCGTAAGGCGGAAGTCCTGGGTTTGATTCCCGGTCCGAGCATTTTTTGTGTCCTAGCTTTTATTTGTAATATATATTAATTTGATTAAAATTAATATATGACAAATCTGTTTGTCAAAGAGTGGTAGGCAATGGTTCCCAGTCTGCTAATTTGGTGACTTAGTCGGGTTTGGGATCAGCTTGTAAGTTGCCGGTTCCAACTAGGTCGGCATAGTGAAAGTGACTGGTACGTATAGTTATTTAACTGTAAGTAGCAGTTACCTCCATCTATGGACCGCACTCCAGTTTAACATCAGGCAGGGTGCACTGTGCAGTCATATGTCGAGTCAAAAAAAAAAAAACAATTACTTAATGTTACCTCTTGAGGAAAGGCTCGCAAGCGTAAATTTAGTTAATTCAATAAGCACCTCTGTAATAAAATACTTCCTTCAACTCACCTCATATGGTAACAATTTGTAAACAGAACACACAATAATATAATGAACAGTTCAGTTCGAGAAAAAGACTACACTTACAATTTGCAAAATTAAATTTAAAAACACAATCTTATAAAGTAAAAATTTAGTTAGATAATAAAAAAAATATTGTAAAAAATATACGTTTACATTGGCAGCTGGTAGCGTGCGCCCGCGCCGGTTGCGCAAACCAATCAGTCGGAATATTATGAACGGTGCCGCACCGCACGCACGACTTGCTATAAGGATTTATGTCTTCTTTCTTTCATTAGTAGCCAGTCCCTAGATGGGTCGCGCAGATTACCCTTCAGTTTTATATACTTAAGGAGAGGAATCTCTGCGTTATAAACCAAACGTATTTTAGGTGAAATAATGTTGAGATTTGCACATTAATTTTGAGCGTGCGATGTTACCTTTTATAACAAAGGACATCATTTATTTCGGGCTTCTATGTACTACTTTTGTAATGTCCGATAATGAAAAAATATATAAATGATAGTTTCGATAATTGTGTTGATAAAACTAATAACAATAAAGCTTTTAATTGCTGTGCAATTGAGTTATTTGGAAAATAAGATGGATTTTGTATTATCTGTCAATCAACGCCTTTTGTTCTGCATTAAACTGTCATAATTATAGTTTGATGATTTTGCACACCTATATTGTGAAAAATAAAGGATATATTCCAATTACATTGTAATCTTCGTACATTAAAATAATTTAAAATGTATATGCAACTGTTAATACAATTAAGCCCAAGTCCCTATACAAAATGAATGATGTCCTTTGTTAATTTTTACAAAACCGTGTACTAAATTAAATATCTATCCGATGAAGTGTAGAATTTATAGTGACTATTCGTATTCACGAAAAATAATCTTATGGTTATCGCTTTAAAAACCGAGAACGTAGAAATCAAAAACTATTTTTGTGATTAAGTTGCATAATTTTTTTCTTAAACAATATAAAGTATTTTAGTTCGATTTAGTTCGATTAAGTGTTTTTTGAGCATTTCTTCTTCACACATATATTTTTTGAGTTGATAACATTTCTAGAAGTATAGTTTTTTGATCGTCAAAAGTACTTCAAAATAGGATGTCGTCGAAGATCCCTGCCTTAACTATATTTTAAGGATGGTTCTTCAGACAAATTTTCGATTTCTATGGGTATATTTCTGTTACCAATTAACAAAACGGCTTGTATTTTTTTGTGTGTACAGTTGTGTGTAAACATACATAAACGTACACAATTATATATTGTGGCAAATTATTTAATATGAACTAGATGCCTGTTTATCGAGAAACAAGCTGGTGACTAATCGTTTAAAGACATTGACGGTGCACGTCTAATATCCAGCGGTAGCTTGTTACACTGGCGGGCTGCAGACAGTAATGATTCTGAAAAAATAATAAAAAATATATATATTTAACTACCTCTGTAGTTGAAAACTGTGTTAGCTGTTTTATTTTAGGTAAACAACCGTCAAGTGAAAAACAAAGTCGTTTCTATTCCAGAAAAAGCCAATGTTAGGGCAACTCTGTAATCGAATGGCCGCAAAAAGCCTCTTTCATTTCAGTCACTCTCGAACGCAATACCAATACGACTATTAACATTAAATGTCGCTCGCCTGCCATAGTTCTACGACCTATGTCAGATGGTATTCCCCTGTCGTCTTTTCTGTCGCCAACTCTTGGACTATTGGTACTAAATTTGAATTCAATATAAATTGATATAGATACCGGCAGATAAAAAGAGCGCTGGCACTGATGCTTTGATGCATTGAAGTTTTCGTTTTTCCAATGTGTTTAAATATTAGAATTTTATCAATTATGAAAACAGAATATAATAGTATGCGAGGACTTGCTCCTACCTAATTCTTCTAGCGCTCTTCTTATCAGCCGATACTTAATCTGCGCAGCTTGAAAATCTGGCTTCTTTTTACTGCCAGGAACTTTACTCGATTTTTTAAACAGACATTAATAGTAAGTACAGGATTATCAATCAATAAATCAAATTGTCACGCCTTTTCCCCACAGGGATAGGGAGAGACAATGGAGCGCCACTTGCCACGATCCTTACATAACTCACTTGCCATAACTAGTGCCCATAACTACAGAGCCTGAATGACGAGAATTGCGGATGAATTATAATTATTTATAAATAATTCGATTTATGGTGTTGCCTATTTGATTGTACGAGTGTGATGAATTAATTGCTTCTTACAATACTCTTCATTAGTTTTCTTATTTGTTTGACTGTCTGGACGTATGTGAATTGGCATTGTCGTAGTCAACAGGCAGATTTTATTTATCTAGGTAGGTAAAGGTAGCTTATACTGCGCAGCTCATAAGTCAGCGCCGGTAGTTATACCAAAATCAAACAGATGCTACAGAAATTTTTTGTTTAAAACAATACTTTTTGCAAGTGTTCACAGATTGAGGCGACTGCTACAGTTACAGTTACTTCAGCATGCAACAGGCATATCCACTATACCGGCCTAACTGAAATGGCAACTTTCAAACTGAACTTTAAAAATGTTTTAGCCACTTTAATATCTTCATGTAACTGGGCCACTACCCTGGATTGACGGAAATGACTACCAACTGACTATCTTGCCAACTTTTTTTAATAAAATAAATTATATTATCTACTTGTGGTAAGAAGCTGAACTATAGAACTATAGTGCTTTAACTAAAATGTTTACTCACTTTGAGCCTTTAGCTGGGCTGTTATCAAATTGAGGTCTAATCGGGGGTTCTTTTAAAATTTTAATTTTGATTTATTTCTCTAGAGGTATTTCTCTAGAGATATTACGAAATAAACGCCTGAAGAAATTAATTTTACAGCGATTGTAAAAGGAATATATTGTCATAGGTGGGCGATTAAATTATTTTTTTTAAATATATTATTATACCGTAATAATATATTATCACTAATTTTAGATTTCCTAAAAAAACGAGTGTTAGAGAGTATTTTTTTTTTGCGATGCGACATCTGTATGCGGGGAATACAATTCTACGAGACGCGCTATAGGTACACCGCACACTTACAATATGATTGTCAATCCAATATTGACATCATGGTGCATCATCAGATGATCCAAGTCCTCAATTTAATAACAGCCCAGGCTCAAAGTGAGTAAACATTTTAGTTAATGCACTATAGTTCTATAGTTTAGTATTGCGGGATCCCGCATCATTTTCCAATCCCGCGTGCTGCGGGATTGAGTGCGCGGGAATTGCGGGATTTGCGGGACTGAAAAAAGCATGAACACAACCTCTCGTGAGCGCGATAGCTCGCGCGGTGCGGCCCGGTGTTCAAATCGAAGGAGTCGAAACACGAGTTCATCAGTTTCATTCAAAGTAAGCAAAAACTAACAGTTCGTCACGTGAAATATTCTTAATAACTGTTATTGATGGTTTCGTATTTCCGTGAAGTTTATTGGTACAGTGATACTATAATTAAACATGAAAATGTTAAGTTCAGTGCAATATGGTGACTTTTCACGTAATTCTTATGTTTGCGAGCATTTCTTAAATTTAATGATGGGTTAACTGCAAAATGTAAACTGTGCAATGCTGTACTTAAAATCACTGCTAGGTCGCCCAAATGGATTCACTGTTGAAGAAGTGGGTTCAAAGATAAAAGGACAATTGATATTTGATTTTAACGATTCAAACAACAAGGTTCGGAAAATTGTACGCATTTTTAAAGGCTCACCAAATATAAATGACGCGCTTTAAGGATACATCAAGAAAGAATTTGGACGAAAAATTGAATTAGATAGAGATTGTAAAACAAGATGGAGTAGTTGTGCATTGCTAAAGTCCTCTTTGATCTGGGCCTTAGTACGAATATTGAGTATAGGTTTTCAGAACATGATTTGATGCATTAGGTAAATATCTTAAAGCCGGCAAAACTTGCTATAGAAGTCCTTCGTCGTCAAGATGCCAATCTCATTACCGCTGAAGCTACGTTTAAATTTCAAAGAAACTGGAAGATAACCATTCAAAGTTAGCTTAGGAATTAGCTTTGTCTTTACGCCGACGTATTTCACAACGACGAACAAATTTGACTGCACTTTTGATTTATCTCTAAAATCCTCTTAGTTACCATGTGTCGTGTGATGATGAAACATTTCGTCTTACAGCGAAAAAAATACTTCAAAAAGAAATTAAAGACTTTGTAATGAGAATGAACTTCAACCTTTTAAACTCATCTGAGAGCAATGATGATGAAGAGGCTGATCAAGTAAGAAATGTCAATGAAGAGGTTTCGCCGTCCGGTTCCGATCTTACTATGCAACAGGAGTTGAAGTTAACTATATCATATAGTTTACCCGTCTCCATCTCGAGCTAATACTCTTAAATCCATCATAAAAAAGAAATTACTCTCTATGAATCTGGGAGGTTAATGGGGAAATATCTTAGATTTACATACAAAGCTTTAAAAGCTAGGTTGCCTAGTGCCCATAACCTTAGAGCTTGTATGAAGAGAATTGTGGATGTGAAGGAAGCGAGGGAGATGTGTCACTTCGTGGCAAGAGGCGCTCCATTCCCTCTGCCTATCCCCATGGGAAAAAGGCGTCACAATTTGATTGATTGATAGTGTGGAAGCCGAAGGGGCTTTTTCTGCTGCTGGCTATATTGTCTCTAAAATACGCAGTTGTTTGGCAGACGACACTTTGGAAATGTTATGTTTCCTCCGCAAACACTTTCAAATTACTGTCCGAAAAAATGTTTCATTGAAAATTTAATTATAATTTAATTACAAAAGTCATTATTCATTTTATTTTTTAATTTAGTAATTAGTTGTAGTAATAAGTTGAGGCTGTAAATTGTGATAGGCAAACGGTGTAATTTGATTGATCTCATGATAATAGTAAACCAAACCATTATGTTGATTAATTCATTGTTTTATTTGCCTTAAATAAATATTAAAATTTTCTAATGCGGGATCCCCCGCAAATAACGGGATTCCGCGGGATTGAAACTTCCAAGTCCCGCGAATAACGATATTGAATACAGGCTGCGGGATAGGAAGCCCAAACGCGAACTATGGAGCCCCTGCAACTTCACAGAGTCATGGCGGCTTTATTTATTTTATTTATCTATCGTCTATACTACGAAAAATGTTTCAAGGAGCTCTTTAGCCTTGTTTCTGCATCGTCTTTTCACATCCGTAATAACCGGGAAGGTCCGGGGAAGCATCCGCATTCTATCGACCGAATCGGGAGTCAAACTAAAAGGTTCGGTGCGTTGTTTATTTGTATCAATCGACAAGTGGAATGCTTTAACCTGCCTATGTTCTCTGCATCTAATTAATATACTTGCTTGGATCCTTCAAGCGATGTGTGAAGAAGAACCTTTGGCCGGCATTGTGACAGCGACTGGAGCAGCCGTAAACTGACTTGGTTTTTATCAGTCGTCGGCACTCTTGGACCTGTCTTAACTTACTTACATCAGGCGGGTTGAGATCAGATATCGAGCCTCAATAAAATATAAATAAATAAAAATATTTAGCCTTAGCGCATACACACGGAAACCGTATTAAGTTTCCTGATCAGGAATTCAGATTCTGAAACTTGAATGCTCTACTTAATGTTTTACATACAAAATGTTCGCCAATGCGCACATGTTCTTATTTTTTTCCGTCCGGAAAAAAACCTGACACTCGTTTTGGAATTCTCTCAGTGCGTTCGGGCTGTAGCCCTAGCGCACACACACGGAAACCGTATTAAGTTTCCTGATCAGGAATTCAGATTCTGAAACCTGAATGCTCTACTTACATACAAAATGTACGACAATGCGCATATGTTCTTATTTTTTCTGTCCGGAAAAAAATCCTGATGTTCGTTTCGAAAATCTCTCCGTGCGTTGTAAGAACGAAAAGAAACCTAATGACGTCATCGCGTTCGCATCGTTTTGGCTCGTCCGCCGCACACGGACGGACATATCCATTCGGAATTGCATTGAGTACAACCACAATAGAGACGTTAAAAGTAATTGGTTCGGAATCAAATTTGCAAAGCATTTTTACTGATTGGGAAACAGTGTAACAGCTATCAGTTTGTCGTCGTCCATAATAACGTATTTTTAACCACCGACTCAAAAAAGGGGTGTTATAAGTTTGACGTGTCTGTCTGTGGCATCGTAGCTCCTAATCGAATGGACCGATTACAATGTGTTTTTTTATTATTTTAAAGCTGACTTGATCTAAGCTACAATCTGTTCAGGCTATTTAAGGTTATCAGCTCTTTTTGTGAGCTGGTAGTAGGTGGTAGAGATCTTACACGCATAATGCGTATATCAAATATATATGTTTCAAAAGGTACCACCGAGCTACTCTGATGATGAATCTCGAAGGTAGGAGACGAAATCCGGGATTGGTTTACTATGTTGGGGCTCATTAGATTTGTCTTAACTGTAGAAAACTAAGTGTAGGAAAATAGGTACGGTGAAAGAAATCATTTTGGATCTTAAGAACCTGATCATGGATCCTCTCAGATCAGCAAAACAAAAAGAGATAGAACTATAGTGCTTAAACTAAAATTGTTCTCTAGTACTATACATTAGCTGGGTCGTCATAACAAAATTGAAGATTTAGGGTTATCTGATGGTGGACTATCAGGATGCAACGGATATGTATGAGATATAACTATAATCATATGACTTAAGTTGTTTCTTACTATAAGGCTTTAGCTGGGCTGTTATCAAATCAAAGACCTGAATACCTGATGATGCAGCATGAGGATGCAAGGGATATTTAAGACATATAACTATATTTTCTCAGATATCGCGCGAACATTGATTAATTAAATAAATTTTATCCCTCTTACTATCGCGTTTATTTTGGTTTTGGCTGCATAGCGTTCTTTAGACGACGGAATAATAAAATAAAATTGTAAAATCAAAACCAAAATAAACGCGATAGCAAGCCGCATACAATTTGTTTAATTTAGATATAACTATGACGCAATGACTAAAGTTGTTTCAAGCTCTGTTAGGGGTTGATAATTTTTTTTTCACAATAGCGTTTCTATGAGTCCTAGTCGTTGAAATTTCTAATACAAAAAAAACCGGTAGTTTGCGCTAGTCTCACGGAATTCAGAATCTGAATTCCTGATTAGAAATTCAGATCCGGAATTCCGCATGTATGCGCCCAGCCTTAACCGACACTCGATCCTAATTTTAGTTCCTATTTCGATCGTATGGAACGCTGACAGTTGGTAAAATCAATTAAAAGGAGAGCTAAATTTCACTCCTCATAATTAATATTACTTTATTCTTTGCCATTGTGGTTACTAAAGTCACGAGAGATTAATATTTATAAGATTTTCATAAGATTTTAATTGCATATTATTATAATTTAATATAGGAATATTTAAGAAAAAATATGTGCCTCAAACAAGTTTTTACTTGTTTATATTTTCGAGTAAACAAAATAATTAGTTTTGGTGAAAAGTAAGTATATATTTTATTCAAAGATCGCACGCTCGCTTGGAAGCTTAGATCCAGCTCTGATCCAGTCTGCTCCATAAATCAGGTAGTACTGCTGAGCCCAAAAATGATAGACCGATCACGCGTTTAAGGACGGTCTATAAAGTTCTCACACCCATTCCGGGAACCAAAATTAACAATCATATTGACACAAATTGTATCATGTCCGCCTGTGGATGTAGGAGCGGTACTAAGGAAATATAATAAAAATAGAAAAAAGGAGAAATAAATAAAATAATGGATTAGTAATTGCAAATGAGCAAGTGTACAATTATGCGGTACTGATTGTCACAGGCAATGTACCACCAGTATGTTGGCCATTAGGCAGTTAGGCTATTAGCCATTAGGCCATTTCCGCATTTCGTCCAGGCGCTGATGGAGTAGTCCGTGTTGCGTCTGAAGAAACGCCCGGTAGTGCGTTAGTATGTACCTGTCGCTACGCTTCCATCACAATAATCTAACTTAAATCTTTGTTCTTCCCCTTAACGCACTCGGTTAAGGAACTACACGCATTTTCCTTTTCCCCCCCTTAATTAATCCACAACAATGTGTTTATGCGGTAAACACGGCAGTCATAAACACCAGCCCAAACATTTAACCGCCACTGGTGCTGGAATCTGCCCTGTCGGGATTCTTTTGGATTCTCACGAGTCCAAACGTGATCGCTGTGAATATTCGACAACCCTGACCTCGTGAATGTCGCCTCGTCCTTTCAGAGAACATAGTTTACATAACTAGGGTTCTCCGCTAACTGTCTGAGGTACCATTCACAGATGTACATCCTGGGTGCAAAATCAGAGGGTGTCATCTCCTGTGTACGGCAATAGTGATAAGGGTCACGAAGAATTCGTCAAACTGTAACATGGTTCATATTGAATCTTGCTGCGGCTCGCCTCGTACTCCAAATGTTATAAATACCGTAAAGTGGTTCCGTCTTGTCTCGAGATCAGCTTAAATTTAGATTCGGATTCGAATGCTGTGTGCAGGATTTAATTGTGGCTCATGGATAGCACTCTAGCCTCGCTTCAAGCGGCGTGCGATTATCACATACCAATAAAAAAGTGGCCTAAAACTTATATATTATTATGCACTTTTTCAGGTTAGTATGCAGTATATCTATTGCATTATTTCTTGTGTCTTTTGTACTCATGTTATCAATTGTGACTATGATTAGTGTGGGTCTGGGATATAATTACTGTGTTGCTCTAAAAAACTCTACAACGACAACATCGTGTCCAATAACGCCAAGTTGGTCATCCCGTATAAATCCTACAACAAATTTTACTGGTTTTCCTAATCCAGAGACTGAACCAACGCTTGCTCCAGTGATTAATCCAGTGGTTAATCCAGTGGTTAGTCCAGTGACTAATCCAGCGGTTAGTCCAGTGACTAATCCAGTGACTAATCCAGTGGTTAGTCCAGTGACTAATCCAGTGACTAATCCAGTGACTAATCCAGTGACTAATCCAGTGACTAATCCAGTGACTAATCCAGTGGTTAGTCCAGTGACTACTCCAGCGAGGAAACGCAGAGGCAAACCTCTGTTTATTAGAGATGCATCATTTAATGGTTTACACCGCATTACTAGATTATATGATCAGAAAATGAGCCTACCTATGCTTTTAGATATATTGCGGAGGAAGAGGGGTGCTAGTGTGTACAAATACGATTAAGTAGTTTATTCACTCAGTCTAGGATATAGCGCTTTAGGAATTGCATGAACCCTAGATCTGCTGTGTGGTAAATAAACTTCTGAGTTGATTTTTCTTAACAATTTTGCGGCAGAGCGACCATTTACGATATAGATGGGGGTGGAAATCCGGGAAAATACGTGAATCCTAACCGCCTGAAAGCAAGGTAAGTCATAACATCAGCGAATTTAGTTGATCAACTGCGAAATCGTTCGCGATTTGAACCTCCGAAAAGACTTTCAATCAAATTGAAACAATAAATACTGGTTCAACAAAAGTTAGACGTTTCAACTTTTATTATTTTAATTTTGTTGAACGAAAAATATTGAACAACTAAATTCGCTTTTTCCGGATTTCTCCCCCCCCCCCCCCTCCACCTATCGAAAATGGTCGCTATATAAAATGTTATATATAAACAAAAACCCAGTACGACGACTTATTTACCACACAGCAGATAGTTAGGGTTCATGCAATTCCTGACGCGCTGTATCCTAGATTGACTGAATGTCAATAAAGAAGCGCTCTGCCATATTAAGTTGTCGCATAAGACTTTAGTTGGCTCTGTCGACAGAAAAGTGATCTCGTGTTTTTCAAGGCCTTAGCTGTATCGAACTGATTCCTAATCGACATTGGCATCTTATCGGACTAGCTATGTGTAAATCAGACATTAAATATATAGTATATATGAAAAGATGGCCAAGACCTCAAATTGTATGCGCCTAAAAGCGAGACCAATTGGACAAATTGGAATGTATGACAGTGTGTTGCTCGATATTGACGTAACCCTTCAAATCCTTTAATTTTCGCTGTAAATCAATGTTAGTAAAATTTTGTATGAAAATTGACAACATGCCCGCTCTTTCTTTTTATCTCTTAGGTGTAAAGCTATTAAATCTATGTACATTTTGTATTGTTAGTGATTAAATATTTATATAATTTTACTTGGCTTTTAATTGATGAAGATATTGAGAGAAGAATACAAAAGGGTAACATAGTGAACGGTGCCATTCAGAGTATAATGAACAGCCAAATAATGTCCCAAAAGTCAAGGATGTTCATAATGCGCTACTCGTTCCCACATTGATGTATGGAAGTGAATGTTGAGTGTAGCAGAAGAAGCATGAGAGTAGAATTAACGCTGTAGAAATGCGGTAATTAAGGAGTGTATGTGGAGTAACGATATCGGATAGAATAAAGAATAGCACAGTGCGTGATAGATGTGGTTTGAAAGAAGATGTAGTGACAAGGATTGACAAAGAGATGCTGCGATGGTTTGGGCACATAGAAAAGATGAGTAAAAGTAGATTGACGAAAGCAATTTATAAATTGAGCGAGGCAGGCTCAGAAGGGAGATTTCCGATTAAATCGAATCCGCTTCGTTGTCTCTGCCTATCCCCGTGGGGGAAAGAGGCGTGACAATTTGATTGATTGAATAATTGTCATTAATTAAATACTAGACCAGTAGAAATAGACTTTAGAATTAGGAAAAAAAAAATTCGTTACAGCAATTTGACAGCGGTGCACAAGCTATTGTTAAGTAGGGAAAAATAAATCGAACTGATAGCTGCTATCCAAGGCAGAATGGCGTTGTTTGTGCATATTATCAAAAAAAGTTAAATTTGTTATATATTAAATGTAAGTTTACTAATAATTAAGATCACCTCCCGCAAACTTGGCATCCTAAGGTGCGGCGGTTCCTCGCGCCAGAGCTTCGCCTGCTATTATACAAGGCTCAGATTCGCTCTTGCGCGGAGTACTGTTTGCACCTCTGGGACGGCTCTGCCAAGTATCTTCTCAATGCCTTGGATTCAATGCAGCGCCAAGCTATCCGAATTATAGGTGATGCAGAGTTCACGCGAACTCTGAAGACCCTGCAACAAAGCAGAGACATGGCGGCTCTGTGCGTCCTCTATCGCCTATACCATGTAATGTTCCGAAGAGCTCTTTAACCTTGTTCCTACCTCGTCCCTTCACACCCGTAATACCCGCACAGGTCGGGGAAAGCATCCGCATTCTATCAACCGAATCGGCAGTCGAACTAAAAAGTTCGGTGCGTCTTTTCTTTGTAGAACAACTGACAAGTGGAATGCTTTGCCAGCCCATGTGTTCTCTCCATCCTATGACCTTGGATCCTTCAAGCGATGCGTGAAGAAGTACCTTTGGCCGGTATAGTGACGGCGACTGGGGAAGCTGTGAACTCGGGTTTTTCAGTCGTCGTCACTTTTGGACCTCCTCTTGCTTATCAACAGGCGGATCGTGGTGGAATGTGGTGTCACGATAAAAAAAAATATATTATATGTATCTACGATAAAAGTGGTAGAATAAAAACAGAGGACAAAAGGTGGTGGAACAGAATAGTTTCATTTTGGTACAATACAATAAATTTAAATGTTTCGTCATTAGTTTAGTTCTATTCCGTTATTAGTTCATTACAATTAGGCAAATACCTAAAATCATACAAATTCTTAGCTCGTAAATGCCATAAAAGCGCGCGTTCTTTCTGCACCGCAAACAAATATCAACTAAGTTATTGCCGGGGCACTCGCACTATCATGGGCGAGCTTGATAGTGAGTCTGAAAAACCGGCACAACGGCGAGTGCCCTCGAATGTCGACAATCATCGCCGATAACACGATAACACGCCCTCCACACAATGGTCATCGCCTGCATCGTATCGTAGCCCATTGTCTGCGGGGTTAGGGTGGTCAAGTTAAAACTATAATAGTCTCTCGTCGACGATTGGCAAAATAATAAAAGTTATTTCTAAATCTACCAAAATGAGACTATTGATGATAATAGGTTTTCAAATATCTTTCTTCCGCCTTTTTGTCTTTTGAACTTCGCGGCTATGTACAAAGCGCTACAGAGCTCGTATCTGACAATACTATACATCATTTGAAAGGTCTTACAAAACGACGCTATGCATGATTAGTTTGGATATTGCGTTGAACAGTGATAGACGTGTAAACATGGAGTTCACTAAAGCCGAACTTCGCGCTATTTTAAAGTTTTCCTTCGTTAAAAGAAACGTTCTAGAGAAACGTCCCGTGAGATTAATGGTGTTTTGGGGGATGGTACTCTATCACTTCGAACCGCGGAGGAATGGTTTCGACGATTCAAAGCCGTTTTGTTGTTTGGTGGGATTGGAAGGGAAGCAGCTCATAGTGGATGATTCCACTATGAGCTGCTCCCATGTGGTCAGACGCTTAATTCCACCATCTACTGCGAACAACTGGACCGCTTGAAGCAGGCGATCGTCCAGAATTGGCCAACAGGAAGGGTGTAGTGTTCCACCAGGACAACGCCAGACCACACACTTCGTTGATGACTCGGATGGGAGGTTTTATCGCATCCACCATATAGCCCGGACATAGCGCCAAGTGATTACCACTTGTTCTTGTCCATGGCGAACGCCCTTGCTGGTGTAAAGTTTTGGACTTTCGGGCTCGTGAGTTTTTTTTATTGTGACACGACATTTGACCACGACCCGTCTGATGATAGGCAAGAGGAGGTCCGAAAGTGACGACAACTGAAAAAAACCGAGTTAGTTCACGGCTGCCCCAGCCGCCGTCACTATGCCGGCCAAAGGTGCTTCTTCGCGCATCGCTTGGAGGATCCAAGGTTATAGGATAGAGAGAATACATGCGCTGGCAAAGCATTCTATGACTGCCGTAGAATGTAAAAACGTATGTTAAAATTACTCTATTAGAACTCACGACACGATTTCGGTCCATGCGATTGTCGTAGCCGCGCTGACTAACTACATGAATCGCCCGACAATCGCACGCTCTCCAATTGTAGATCGCAGGGTTTGCGGGAGCTGGTCGGTCGACTTACAAACACGTATTAAAACGATTTTGATACGTTCAAATAAATGAAAGAGTTTGAAGTTGACCAAATAAATAATAAACAATCAATTTAATTGTATAGATATATTTTTCTATGGACAAGACTGAGAAAATAAATATAAGCATTTGAATTTATATATATATATGTGTTGAACCTAGCATAATAACAAACCTACAGAAGAAGTTTGAAATTTCTTTTTTTTCCTTATATTTACCTATACATAAAGGTGTTTCTTTATGGTCCGCTTGAACGATCCAAGGGTATAGGAAGAGGTGTAAAGTGGGCGTAAAACATTCTACTTGACGATAATTCCACAAAAAAACGACGCGCCAAGCAATCTAGTTTGGCTAACAATGTACTTAAATAAAATAGGTATTTAAATACCTATTTTATTAAATTATCCTTTATAGTCCCCAGTACAACGAACTAATTTTTTTTGATACATACAAATGTAAAACTTTGTGAGTGCCTTTTTTGTGACGAGTCCGACAAACTTTTTAATGCGACAACTTTCAGCGCTACTGCGTTTTCGTATGCCTGAGTCCCGGAATTGTCGATATAACGTCACTATGACTCTCCATACATACAAGTTTGATTTTTTGAGAATTGTTTAATAAAGTAAGTTTAAAAGTAGTGGTCAACTTGTCCGACAAAAATCATGCTGCGTATGGCGTGTCCACCACCCTGAAAATGTCGATATAACGTCACTATGACTCTCCATACATACAAGTGTGATTTTTTGAGAATTGTTTAATAAAAATAGTTTAAAAATAGTGGTCAACTTGTCCGACAAAAATCATGCTGCTTATGGCGTGTCCACCACCCTGAAAATGTCAATATAACGTCACTATGTCTCTCCATACATACATGTCGGACAAAAATAACAATGATATATAATACTATTTTAAATGCAAATATCGACTTGTCCGACAAATATATTCAGTTAAATAATCAGTCCGACAAAAAAAACATTACTAGTGGTAAACTTCTTTTGGTCGATTTCTGACTGAATAAACTTAAATATTCACGTATATTATTTAAATATATTAAATTAACATGTAATTTGTGGTATGAAATTACAATTATAAAATAATTTTAATTCAAAAATCTAAATAATTAAAAAAAAAATTAAAAATAAATCTTGATTGTAATAATAGTACGGGAGGTAGCGTGAAATTTGACCGGAGCATTTTGGCATGGCTTTTCTTTTTTTGTATTAATAATAAAAGATGTGTCAGCTGGCCCAAGACCGGGGCATAAGATGAGAAAATGCCAGGAAACTTGATAGTAAAAAAATATTCTTGGAAAAGATGAAAAAGTATTAATGATTAATTTATAAATGGTGGATCTTAAAAAAGTGTCAGTTGCATCATGTACTTGACATAACATCTGTCAAAAAATAAACAGAAAAAATTGAAAGTATTAGTTATAATCATAATAATTTATTTATGTCAGCTAATTTTTTTTTCATTTTTCAACAACTTTTATGATGTTACAACTTTTGCAACTTCTGTAAAACTATGCTAAACTACACATAAATTAATTAAAATAATAATGTATAAGTTATAATTAGTTGGAAAAAACACAGTAGGAATATGGTAACACAGTAAACACATACCTTATATGGTATATCAGATCTTTTTTTTAATATTATATATGTATTATATCATCATCATCGGCCAGAAGGCGTCCACTGCTGAACATAGGCCTCCCCCTCAGAACGTCATTTCAAACGACAAGGTGCCAGTTGCATTCACTGGTTATTCGTGACTTTCACTATGTCGTCAATCCACCTAGGGGAAAACCCTACCCTTCAGGCACTGTGGGATGTTTGACGAGAAGATATAACACAATTTCCTGAACGCCGCCCATCCGAGTTGGATTCTTCGAGCGAACTCTTATTCAAAGTCGGACCTACCTAACTCGGGAGGTTGGAAGTCATCAAACCTGCGTTTGAGACGGTTCGTAATGACTCTCGAAAACAACTTCTACACATAACCGAGATTCGAGATTCACATCAAAAAAGTTTTATAATTGCATATGTGGCAAACGAATTCTTCTAAAGTCTCAGCGTAAGTCTCTTCCAATTTTTTAGGTGTATTGCTAGATATTAATAAAAGCTTGAATAAATTTAGAATGTTATTTCAATAACTCAAACGGTTTCTTCTTTCCTTTTCTGTAAAATGCTGGATTATAATCACATCCAGTCAAAGCATAAAAAGCTGGAAGAGCAAGACACAATTTTTAGAGTCGGAATATGAGTCGGCCGCACTGTAATTTGAAAGTCCAGCTAACAGCTTTTGACTCGTTAAAATTCCAGCTGACATGAATTATTATGATTAATAAATTATAATCTTTAATATAAACAATTTTCAGCTTTGCCAAAATAATACGAGTTTTTAGTCGCGCCAGCTAACATCAATTTTAGTTCTCATACAAGTACTAACCATCAAAATAAGTTCATAGAGTCCGTGCCAAAATCACCGTAAAAATTTGATGCTATCTCCCGGACTTTTACGGAAAATTTATAGTATATCTGATTAGGATATCCAGGAATAAGTTTTTTAAACCACTACAATTTCAGCGTGTATTTGACGGACATATATTTTTTTACAATTAGTACTCTATTTTAAATCGATAAAAAATAATTTAAAGTTGTATGTACGGAGAGACATAATGACGTCATATCGACACTTTCTGGGTGGTAGAAACTCCATACGCAGCATGATTTTTGTCGGACAAGTTAACCACTATTTTCAAAATAATTTTATTAAACAATTCTCAAAAAATCAAACTTGTATGTATGGAGAGTCATAGTGACGTTATATCGACATTTTTAGGGTGGTGGACACGCCATACGCAGCATAATTTTTGTCGGACAAGTTGACTACTATTTTTAAACTTACTTTATTAAACAATTCTCAAAAAATCAAACTTGTATGTATGGAGAGTCATAGTGACGTTATATCGACATTTTTAGGGTGGTGGACACGCCATACGCAGCATGATTATTGTCGGACAAGTTGACCACTACTTTTAAACTTACTTTATTAAACAATTCTCAAAAAATCAAACTTGTATGTATGGAGAGTCATAGTGACGTCATATCGACAATTTCGGGAATCAGGCATACGAAAACGCAGCAGCGTCAAGAGTTGTCGCATTAAAAAGTTTGTCGGACTCGTCACAAAAAAGGCACTCACAAAGTTTTACGTTTGTATGTATCAAAAAAAATGTTGTTCGTTGTACTGGGGACTATTAGCCATTATTCCTACCTACTTTTACTTGTGTCAACCCTGATTACGTCATCACTGCTTTTCATTTCAAATTTGTCCATGTCCACTGTCAGTTAAATCAAAACTAGTCAAATTCTTTAGGTTCAAATCAAATCTTGCCATCTCCAAAAATAATATCAATAATTTACTAAAACTAGAGCATATATAACTACTGAGGTTGTTTAAATATTAATTATACAGTAAACTATTATATTAAATGTGAAAAAAAGAGGATTAGGTCTTTCGAAATGTACAATAAAGAAAAACATAATTTCTACAGTTTAATTTATTGTGGATTTGGCCACGTATGAATTTTAACGACAGATATGTTCTCCACATGCAAGTGCCATCTACACCCCTTATCCATCATGACACCCAGGAATTGTATAGCTTCAACTGCTTCAATAGTTTGATCGCGGTATTGGAGTACAATATGTTTTTCAAATTTTTGTTTTATCAAAATTAGGTATCTAATTATAATACTCTAGCCAATTTATTATACGATTTAGTGTTGAATTTATTTCCTATTCATAATTTTCACTATAAGGAGGGGGGTTTCTACGAGGGTGGTATTATGAAGTTGCCATCTAGATGGAAACAGATTATCGAACAAAACGGCGCATATTTGAACTAAATCCGATCACTGTAACACTTTTTATAAGGCATTGAATAAAGAGTATAAAAGCGGATATAGGAAGGGAGATATTTGACAACCTATTATGATCAAACGTGTCGTCGAACAGACGATATTCGTCACAACGATTAATAGTTTCGTTTTATTGGTTTTAGCCTAGCTTTTATTATTTTGACAATCGCCGACGAGAGACGATAATTGTTTTAACTTGCCTAACCTAACCCCGCTGGTTGCACCGTTACGGACAAAAACGTTGACGCGTTTAACGCACTAAAAAACTCGTTTTTCTTTAACAAGAGAAGCTCGTGTCAGCTTATTGTTTTAAGTAAATGTTAATTTCATTAATATTTTTAAAGGTTTTTATTAAAAACACATAGAACAATCTAGAAAGATTAAATAAATAAATAAGCGCCATCTCTGGGCAAGTAGCAATACTATTTATGCTATGGGTATGTTGATTTGTCGGTATTTATGATCGATAAAATGTAAGCAGAATATTAGATTCCGTAACTGCACCCAATGTATTATTTTTACCAGTAGTATGTTTTTAATAATAAATTTTGTGCATATTTTATAAAATAAAATTCTAACTATACCCTAATAGAATCACATTATTTTTTTATTGTGACTCGACATCTGACGTTGACCTGCCTGATGACAAGAATGGTGGAGGTCCAAGAGAGTCAACGACTCAAAAAACCGAGTTTCTTTACGGCTGCCTCAGTCGCCGTCACTATACCGACCTAATATGCTACTTCACGTAACGCTTGGAGGATCCAAGGTTATAGGACGAGGAGAATACATGGGCTAGGAAAGCATTCCACTTGTCGATTGTTTTACAAAGAAACGACGCACCGAACCTTTTAGTTCGACTACCGATTCGGACCTGTGTGGGTATTACGGGTGTAAAAAGGTTAAAGATCTCCTCGGAACATTCTCCATTTTAAAGGCGATAAGGGACGCCTTTGAATATTTATTAGGAAGAGCGCTTAGGAAGACCTGTAGACGCAGGTGGGAACATCGCAGCGTTTCGTTGCAAGCGCTAGCAGTCATCAACGAGTGTTATGAGCGGGCGCCCAGACGCGTATTACGAAGGAATACTTAGATGTATGGTTAGATAGATCCTTGCCTTGGAGTACTCATATTTTTTTTTATTGTGACACGACATTTGACCTCGACCCGCCTGGTGATAAGCAAGAGGAGATCCAAGAGTAATGAGGACTGAAACAAACAAGTCAGTTCATGGCCGCCACTATGCCGGCCAAAGAAAAAATAAGAGTTTTTTTTATACATGTGAGAAAGCACAGAGGTTATTGAATATTTTAAAGGCGCTTGCAGGCTCCACTTGGGGAGTCCATCCGACACATCTACGTACATTGTATATATCATTGATTAGGAGTAGAATAGATTTTGTATGTTATGTATACGATACTAGTGTAATAACACATACAGTTAAGTTAGATAGAATTCAAAATTGTGCATTGCGAAGGGATTGGAATTCGGGGATTACTATAGAAGGAAAAGGATATACTCGTACATACTAAGTGGTAGCTCGTGGTGTCCGGGGTCACGTACCATATAAACACCGGACAGATATTTACAATAAAATACAATTTAATAAAAACAAACCCTCTAAATTACGAACGTGTATATGTTTATTCATCCCCTTGCAACTCCTTTTTAACCCCCGACTCAAAAAGAGGGGTGTTATAAGTTTGACTTGTCTGTGTATCTGTGTATCTGTGACTCTGTGTATCTGTGTATCTGTGTATCTGTGTGTCTGTCTGTGGCATCGTAGCTCCTAAGCGAATGGACCGATTACGATGCGGATGTCGTTTGAAAGCTGATGTAATCGAGATGGTTCTTAGCTACAACTGATGAAGATCTGATCAGGGGTTTCAAGGTCATCAGCTCGATTTGTTAGCTGCGGTAGCGATCTTAGACGCGCTGTTTAGGACGGAAACCCTTGTACGTCGCTATGCGACGAAGATTGTTATTTTATGTCAAATTAATATGCCAATGTAAATATACACGTAAAAAATGTTATAATTTTTCCCTTAAAATATTCATATGGCGAGGTTGGTTTGCAGTTTAGATCGATTACCTTGATTGAATATTTTAGGGGAAAAATTATAACAATAAAAATTACAATGGCATATTTATTTTACATAAAATAACAATCTTCGTCGCATAGCGACGTACAAGGGTTGCCGTCCTAAACACGCATAAGGCTGGGAATACACGTCCGATATTGCTGAGCAAATTATTTACAAATCGGAAGTAGGAATCGGACGTCTATTTTGTTTCTGTATTCTGAATGAAAACTGCACCTTCAGACAATCGGATCGGCCATAAAATCGTAAGCGCCTTGGCGTTGTTTCCGATTCTGACATCCGATCCGAATATCGGATCGGACGTGTATTAAGTATTTAAACAAATGTATGGCACGAGTGCCTTCCGATTGTCTGATCAGACAATCGGATCGGACTATCGGAGAGGAAAATTGGACTTGTATTCCCAGCCTTATAGGTATTTGCTTTACTTTTAAACATATCTGTGACTTAACATTTGAAATAAAAACGTATACAAATACATGTGTGTTTTAACTGGTACCACTGAGCTACTCTGATGATGGAACTCGAAGGTAGGAGACGAAATCCTGGATGGGTTTAAACTTTTTTTTGGTATACTAAGTTTGGACTCATTAGATTTGTCTTGAAGGTAGGAAACTAAGTGTAGAAAAGTTAGTTATAAAACATTCCGGATCTAAAAAATCTGATCATGGATCCTCTCAGATCAGCAAATCAACAAGAAATGGACCTATAGTACTTTAACTAAAATTGTTACTCACTATGAGCCATTAGCTGGACCGTTATCAAATTAAAGACCGAGAGTATCTGATGAGGCACCATCATGAATCCTCTCAGATTAGCAAATCAACAAGAGATAGAACTATAGTGCTTTAACTAAAATTGTTACTCACTAAGAGCATTTAGCTGGACCGTCATCAAATTGAAGACCGGGCAATCTGATGATGCACCATTATGAATCCTCTCAGATCAGCAAATTAACAAGAGATAGAACTGTAGTGCTTTAACTAAGCCTTTAGCTGGGACGTTATCAAATTGAAGATCGGGAGTATCTGATCATGAATCCTCTCAGATCAGCAAATCAATAACAGATAATATCATAGTGCTTTAACTAAAATTGTTACTTTCTATGAGCCATTAGCTAGGCTCATAGAGAGTAACAATTTTATCAAATTGAAGACCTGGAGTAGTTATCTGATGATGCACCATAAGGATCCAAGGGATATTAAAGGGATATAACTATTGATCCATGACTAATGTTGTTTATTATAATACTATAAAGCTGATGATATGAACAAAGTGGGTCCAGGCGTTTCGGGGGTTCCTTTAAAATTTTAATTTTGATTTTATTAGTGCCATAAGTTTAAATGGTATGAACATCCGTATTTATTAACTTGTCTTTGGTGCGGTTTAGTCTGTTTTTAGATTAAAATGAATAGTCTCCTCTATAGGCAGACGATGGTATTTTTAGTTACCATCTCAATCACTTGGTACTCTTTGATGCTGTTAGTGTCAAATCTGTATTTCTTGTTAGTATTTTATATTTTAATTTGTATATTATATAGTCTTTGGTCACTTTATTTTTATGTTATAGTACATTCATATATTTTTAAAGGATTATTTAAACATTATTTTATTAAAAACATGTGCTTTTTCAATATGTTTTCTTGTATTTTTAATCATTTTCGAGATTTATTTCGTCGCATCGAAAAGTGAGTATATTATATTTCGTAATTTCAGTCACAGGTCCACAAGATAAATGTTGAATTTATTTAGGCAGTGTTTTTATCAAGATTGCAATAGAGTAAGGGATAACCGAGAGCACACTTGACTGATACTGATGTGTTACAAGGAATAATCATGGGCTTACAATTAATTTTATATAACTATACATTCAAGCTCTTCGGCTATGGGCACTAGGCAATCCAGCTTTCTTGAGGCGTTCTCCGATTTTGTCGGAAAACACCCATAACCGTAAAGCTTGTATCAAAAGAATTGTGTATGTGAGGGATGAATTAAACAATATTTATGCGGCTTACTATAGCTTTTATTTTGGTTTTAATTTTACATTTTATTTATTATTCCGACGTTTCGAGAGCTTTGCAGTCACCGTGGTCACGGTGTTGGTTGTTGACACAAATTTCACCTAAATACTTATGCACTTACCCTTTTTTATTATGCGTCGACATTTGACCATGACTCGCCTAATGGTAAGCACGAAGAGGCCCAAGAGCGCCGACTGTAAAAACCGAGTCAGTTCACGATTGCGTCACTATGCCGGCCACTATGCAGTGCTTCTTCACTGCAACCTTTAATTCAACTGACGATTTAAAACGCTGCGAAGGGACATATCTAAAATGTCTAGTCTGACCGAAGTACCGGTGGAGGTGTTAGTGGAAGGAAGCGGGGTAAACAGGAATTTTCTCGTTGAGAACGCGTATACCTGAGTCTTGTCTGCGTTGAACTGAACTAGGTTCTCGTCGCTCCAATGGGTAATCAAGAACTCTCTCTCATATCGGCTATCAGGCTATCTCCTGTTTTTCGGCTGCGGGGTGGGCAGTTTAACATCCATGCACCGTGCTGTCATCTGCATAGCAATGAATGCTGGATTGCTAAAGGAACAGAATCGGCGACAGCATGGAGCCCTGAGAAACGCCGTCATTCACCCACACCCTGCGCGATGCGTTTTCATCCACATCCACGCGTATGGAGCGGTATGCCTCGAGCTTGGAAAGAAGGGCCTTGTGCCAGACCCTGTGAAACGCTTTGGAGATGATCAAGCAGATGGCGAGGGCCTCTCTATTACCAGCGTGGCCGAACGGTCAGCTATTGGCAGGGCCGTCTTTACCCGGGGGTTCAAGGGGTGCGGTGCACCCGGGCGCAGAATCCTAGGGGGCGCATGCCGACCGCCATAAATTTCGATAGGTACCTACTACACTGAGACCACGCGAGCGGAGCCTTGACTTTCGTACCCCGGCGCTGCTTAAGACGGCCCTGGCTATTGGTGTGTTGCGCGTAAAGTAAATTTTAATCAAATATTTGTTTCATAGCTTTTGTTTTAAATATATAATAATTATATTAAATATAGAAAATTTTTGTTAATAAAAAAAAGAGGCGGATATTCGTTTCGGGTCTGGTTATCAAAGAGTAGTAAGCAGTGGTACCCAGTCTGCCGATCCGGGGTAATACCACCACTTACAGACCATGAAGTGATTTGGTCGCGTTTCGGGATCAGCTTGTAAGTTGCCGGTTCCAACTAGGCCGACATAGTGGATGTATGTGATTGCTACTTATAGTCATTGAATAGTAGTAGCAGTGGAATAGATTCATCACATCAAGCGGGGTACTGTCATATGTTGAGTAACAATAAAAATTAAAAAAAAAACTATTATCGAATTATACTCCACTCTACCTTCCTTAGAGTGGTGTAAAAACTGCATGAAAATAATGAATTAAACAAATTTTATGCGGCTTACTATCGCGTTTATTTTGGTTTTGATTTTACAATTTGTATAAAATTTGTTTAATTCATTAATCAATGTTCGCGCAAAATCTAAGAACATACTATGCATGAAAATACCTTAAATAGTTTTTGAATTCATCGCGAACAGACACATAGACGCGGCGGGGTACTTTGTTTTATTATGCAGTGAAGTAATTAGGCTTCGCTACACTTTTTGAGCGGCAATAGTGTATCGAAGCTATATGATCTATATGATCGAAACAATAGCGGACTCACGTGTTAATATTCTTCCGCACTATCTTTGCCCATTTACTTAATTTCTCTTTTCAGATTGTTTTTCTGTTTCTCAATAGGAATATTTTGCTTCATATTGGCCATCCTGATTATGTTTCTAACTCTTGTTGGCATAGGGCTGGGTTATAATTATTGTGTTATGAAAGACACCTCATCATCTACCTCATCAATATTAAAGTGAGATCAAACCGCCGATCGCGAATGTCATATAGGTAAGTTCATTTAGATCGATCTTATAGTTAATTTACCAGTAGAATTCTTTTATCTATTTTGACTCGACATCTGACCTCGACCTGCCCGATGTTAAGCATGATGGAGGTCCAAGAGTGCCGTCGACTGAAACAAACCAAGCAGTTCATGGCTGCCATAATCGCCGTCACTATGCCGCTCCTAAATTCATTGTTTTTTTATTGTGACTAGACATATAACAGTACCTCGCCTGATGTTAAGCTGGAGTCCATGAATAAATATGACTGCTACTACAATTAAATAACTGCAAGTAGCAATCCGATCCTGAAACTAATCTGCATTCATTTGGTAATAGTATTCACGTAATGGAGCACTTGCCCAAAACCACTTCAGAACCTCGATTCTCTCAATACAATATGGCGTCAAAAACGCATGGAAATTGTGTCGCACTGCGAATAACAAACCGATAGGTAAACGTTGATTAGTCACTTGCGACTGCGGCGCAATTTCACTGCTTTTTTGTCGGCATGTATGTCCACGATTAAGAAAATTAGGTTCCTGGTTTTAGCAAAGGCACGGGTTTAATGTATCTTTGATATAATGTACTTTGGTTGTGCTGTTTTTATGCAACAGGAACTCTAGTAGCTTAATAATGAAATTTATATAAAAAACATTCAACCGAAGTTAACATCCTAGTAACTATTCCACATTCCATTTTATGTTTTTCTAGGATGTTTCGGGATCACGTTTCGGGATCAGCTTGTAAGTTGCCGGTTCCATCTAGGCCGGCATATTGGATGTGATTGCTACTCACAGTTATTGAATTGTAGTATTAGTGACATTAATTCATGGACCACACTTTGGCTTAACAAAAAGCGGGGTGCTGTCATATATCGAGTCACAATAAAAAATAAAAAAATGTCCTAAACCGAGGACATTCTCTTTTATTCCGATTTATAAATATTTTTCGTGAAGCTCCTTTCATTCAATCTTACAATGTTAAATCCAAATGGACTCCAGGAATAGGAACCAGGTCAAATAAAACTATGTTACAAATTTTGTTTAGAATATAATATCTCTTTCTTTAATTTAACGATGATTCAAAAACATTTTTTCTCTAATTTAACGATAACTGAGGTACATCTAGTGGCAAACTTCATGGCATCTCCGAAGTTAGCTGCGATCGCTAATTTGCGCAGGTACAGTCACTATAATGAGCTCTCACTCTGAGCCCCGCTATAGCGTATTATGTATGTACCTTTTGCGCATCGACTTGCGCCTAACTTCAGAGCCGCCTTAATAGAAATGAATTATACATACTTGTATATTATTAGATTTTAAATTTTAAAACTAAGATATCTATTATTTCTCTTTTACAAAAATATATACTACTTTTTAGAACTTGTAAACTATGTAAATTCCTTTTTTATTGGACCTTGAGAAGACCTGTGACATTGAGTGCCGCCCTTAACCCGGCCCGGCGGCACTCGCTACAGGGTAAAAAATACAACAGAAGTAATGTAATATTTTCTCAAAGTAATGTAAATTTTTCTACAAATTTTTTTAGCTGCTCCTCGGCGCTGCTATCTTTGGCACCGCCAGCTCGGCCGCAGCACACGGTTGAAGTAAGAATGGGTGAAAATTACCCGGTTGAAATGTATAGATTAAGATTTTCAGAGTGAAAAAAAGTGGGGTTTTAGTTTCTCTTTAATATATGTGCCGTAAATATTGCTAAATGCATGTTTCATTGCAAATGTTACTTTTTATTTATAGTTTAAATAAATAAAACAAGTACATACAACGAAATAGAATATCAATCAATCAATGAAATTGTTACGCCTTTTTCTCACAGGAATAGGCAAAGACAATAGAGCGCCACTTGCCACGATCCAGACACAACTCCCTCGCTTCCCTCACATCCACAAGTCTTCTATACAAGCTCTAATATAATGGGTAACTAGGCAACCCATCCTCAAGAAAGCTTTTTTCTTTTCGACCAAATCGGAAACTTGCTTGACCTCCTTGGTCTGCCTCGTTTAACGCATCCATCCACATCAGATTTATAAATTCCTCAAATAAAATATATATTTAAGTTTATAAATATCTATGTATTTAAATGATACAAGCACTTTAATAGCTAAGTATAGAAATGTATAATAATAAACAAAAAAATGTGGTATTTTTCACCCAGTACGGACCGTTTGTGCTCGTAATTGCCTAGCGACGAACCCCGAAGACGGCTACTCCATGTAGCTCTCACATCTACTATGCCGGCCTAGTTGAAACCAAAAACTTACAAGATGAGCCCGAAACACAACTGAGCCATTTCACGGTCGGTACTACTAGTCGGTACCTCTACATCAATGTTTACAAGTTCTAAATAAGTTAATTAGAATTACATTCGGGAAGTTAGTTATCATACTTAATATACGTTGTTTAAACACAATTTTATACTCGTACTATAGACATATTTCTCTATTAGTTCGATGCGATGTCCTAACACGACTAAATAAAACGATAATAAAAATATAATTAGATAAATCTTTTCTAAGAAAATAACTACAGCTACTCTTTGGTGAAAATAAAGCTAATATCACATTGGAAATAAAATAAATAAAATTGTTATAAACCTATGGAATATATTTGAGTTTAAGTATAAATTTTATAAACGGGTCTGTTCTATAGTCGACCTAATAGACTTAAGGATCCAACTCGGATGGGCAGCGTTCGGGAAATTGTATCTTATCTTCTAATTTAACATGGGGAAGAAAGGTGGAGACCAACGAACTGAAAGACGCAGCGTAGTTAGACCTATGTGGACTGGCGATATGATGAAAGCCACAAAAAACTGGTGGCTGCAACTGGCATCTTGTCGTTCGGAATGGCATTCTAAGAATGGCTGATGATGAAATATATTTATAAGATTGACAATGCGTTTTGCAGCTATTACCAATTTAAATAATATAATATATATTTTTTTATAATTAAGTTTATTGACAATGCCAATGTTCGGCTCTGAGGCGTCTTTACCTATGGTGCCCGGTCTAAGGGGGCGCCGAGCGCCCTCTAATGCGAGTCGGCGGCGCTCTCAAAGACCCATTTGAGAGCGCCATTTCATTTTGACCCCGCTCCTACTAGACTAGAGGGCGCCAGGGTACTGGTTGCACACGGGCGCCACAAGGGCTAGACTCTGATGAATTCTGCAACAGACATTATTTGAAATTATTAATGTATACGACGTGTAAAAGTGCAGTGTCAGGTAATAGAATTTAGTAATTAGAAAAATGAAATATTTATAAATAAACTAACAAAATAGATTTTTACTAACTTTTTAAGATTTTAAAAACTACTTTAGACCCGTCTATAAAAGTTAAAGATTATGTATCTCAAAAAAAAAAACTAAAGCACAATTATAATACTTCTGGTGATATTTCTAAAGATATGATGTAACCCTGTAGAAGATATAAGTTACTAATAATAACTTTATTGTACTAGAATATAGATTTAGAAAATATAAACTTTTGGTCACGGTTTGGTCAAGAATGGAAAACAGGGTCAATTTAAAGCTTAACACAGAGCGTAGGTTTTTATATCATTAAAGCTCTAACATGAATTGTCTTACACAATACTACATAAAAGTAATTTCTTTACTGTATAAATTAGTATTAAAAGTTGGATAGAAAAGTTCACGCGTGCACTTCGTTCAACTGCGACCGACGATTGAACCCGGTGTTTGTCTCTTAACGCGCGATTGCTCTAGACATTCAGGAACACAGCGTCTAATATTATGTTCCAACTACATGTTCGAAAGCTGGTTTTATTACTGTGTAAATTAGTAATAAAAATTGGACAGAAATATTACTAATTTTGGATAGAAAATTGCATTGTAATATGCCAAAAACAATAAAGAATCATAAATTCACATAGGGAATTTACGCTTGGTTTACGACGCTTCCTGGCCAAGACAGAAGGAGTTGTTCATCCGGATGAGTATTGTTATTTGACTCTGAATCAGCCGTTGAACATTCTAATCCACTAAGTAATGCTCCACTAGACCTTGATTGTTGTCGGCACAAAGGTCGCCTCGTTGGTGATTCTGTTTCATCAGATAAAGCACGTGTTACAGTAATCCTAGGTGATCTACGTCTTCTCCTGTCTCGACTTATACCCTCTTCTAAACCTAGTGCTCGTCCCAGTACTATATGAGCTGGGGCACGTATTATCGGTATAGCAGAATTCCTAGGTCTACCTAACTCTTCTTCTTGAGAATCTTGTAGAACATTACAAGATGTGGCACGCGGTGCTGGTCGTTCCATGCCTCTAGTCGCCATTGCAGCAGCATCGGAAAGTCGTCTAGTAGTCGGAGGACGCACACATCCTGAACCGGCTGATAAAGAAGGTCTTCTAGATCCGCATGCGCTTGGTGTTCTTGCTTGAATTTCTTGCGTAACTTCACTTTTAGTTAACTTTTTCCGCCTATAATTCCTTAGTGATTCTCTTAAAGCTCTGCTACGTATACCATAAAGTAGTCCATTAACTGGGGGTGCTGCTGCCAATAAAGCGGCCGCGATTGCTGCAAGAGGTTGTGGTGGTAATGCTATAGCTGGCCATACTAATATGCAATAATATGGAAAATACAACACCACCAGGGAACCTAAAGGTTGTAACACAGCTGAAAGGGCTCTTCTTCGTGGTGGCGGTGGTGGGGTGAATGGATTACGCTGATGTGTGACAGTCACTTGCGCAGATAACGTTACCTCGTAAATGGCAGCTGCTATTCGATGACGATGATACCGTGCAATACGGAGAATTTTCATACTACACAATACGATAAGAGCAGCTGGTAGAAGAAGAGTTATTACAGAGTAAACGACACAGAAGGCTATGCCTGAAGTTCCTGAGCTGCAATCCGGTGCACAACCTCCAAGTCCTGAACTATATGCTAAGGGAGGTTTAGCAACTGCTAATGGAGCTAGTAATGCTGCTGTGGCTATCCAACCACTAATGACACAGATCATTACCTGGAACAAAAGATTAGCAAAGTCATTAAAATGAAATTTTCGAAAACAATATCTATCATTATGATATTATTATTCAATCAAATTGTCACGTCTTTTTCTACAGGGATAGGCAGAGACAATAAAGCGCAACTCGCTACGGTCCTGACACAACTCTCTCGCTTTCCTCACATCCACAATTCTCTTCATACAAGTTCTATGGATGTGGGTAGTAGGCAAGTCAGCTTTTTAAAGAATGTCTCCAATTAATCATCATCATCATCAGCCAGAATGCGTCCACTGCTGAACATAGGCCTCCCCCTTAGAACGTTATTTCGAACGACAAGATGCCAGTTGCATACACCGGTTATTCGTGACTTTCACCATGTCGTCAGTCCGCCTAGTGGGAGGCCTACCTACGCTGCGTCTTCCAGTTTATTTATTTATTTATTGTGGTCTCTACTCTAGAACCTTTCTTCCCCATCGGTTGTCGGTTCTTCGAGCGATGTGGCCGGCCCATTGCCACTTTAGCTCACAAATCCTTCGAGCTATGTCGGTAACTCCGGTTCTTTGGCGAATATCCTCGTTTCGGATTCTATCGCGCAGAGACACACCAAGCATAGCTCTCTCCATTGCCCGCTGAGTGACTCTGAGCTTTTCCAACAGGCCAACATTTAGGGGCCACGTCTCAGTGCCATATGTCATCACGGGCAACACACACTGGTTGAAGACCCTTGTCTTCAGGCACTGTGGGATGTTTGACGAGAAGATTTAACGCAATTTCCCAAATGCCGCCCATCCGAGTTGGATTCTTCGAGCGACCTCTTTGTCGAAGTTGGACCTACCTAACTGGACAATATGGCTGAGGTAATTATAGTGGTCAACAACTTCGAGAGTATCGTTCCCAACGATTACTGGTATAGGCACAACATGGACATTGGACATGATTTTCGTCTTGTCCATGTTCATTTTAAGACCCACCTGTTGGGAAACGTTATCCAGGTCGCTGAGCATAGCAGGTTCATCGGCTATATCATATATCATCGACAAAATGAAGGTGAGTGATGTATTCGCCGTTAATGTTGATGCCGTATCCGTTCCAGTCCAAGGACGAATGCAACGTCCTCCAGTGCATTCGTGAACAGTTTCGGAGAAATGACGTCTTCCTGTCTCACGCCTTTCTGCAACTGGATTGGTTTTGTGCTCTCATCGTGTAACCGGATCGACATAGTGGCGTTTTTATACAAACACTTCAACACTTCGATATACCTATAGTCAATATGACATCGCTGAAGGGACTGCAATTCTGCCCAGGTCTCGATAGAATCAAAGGCTTTGTCATAATCCTAATGATTCATAATGATAATGAATTCATAATGACTCTCGAGAACAACTTGTACACATGGCTCAGAAGTGAGATGGGTCTATAATTCTTCAATAGGGTGTTATTACCCTTTTTGAAGAAGAGCACCACCACACTTCTGTGCCATGCTTCTGGCGTTGTACCTCCGAGTATGACGGAATTAAATAACTTCTGGAGGACTAAAAGTATCGGTTTGCCACCCGCTCCCAGAAGTTCTGTCGTAATTCCGTCATCACCCGGCGCCTTGTTATTCTTAAGTTGTTTGAGAGCCATTCTAATCTCGTACAGGCTGATGTCTGGGATGTCCTCAGTGTAGTGTCGGGTCAGTTTAGCTCTGGTGTCCTAAGCTGTACTGCCAATGGGTTTTGGTGTCGAGTTGTACAGCTGTCCATAAAACCTCTCAAGCTCTCTCAGAATCTCCGGGTTCGACGAAATGATACTGCCGTCCTCAAACTTCAGCTTCGTCATCTGGCTTTGCCCAATAGACGAATTCTTTGCGAGCACTTTAAAGCCTTGGTTCCGCTTAATTGCGTCCTCATGTTGTATTGTAGGAACGCAGATCGTGTCGCATAGCTTTCGAGATTCGTCTTTTAAGTTTGCCATATTCCGACATGTCGGCTGAAGATTGCAGTCTCATTTCTCTCTGGTCTTCCATCAGTTTGATGATTCTTTCTGAGAGCTTCTGCAGCTTTTTCCGGCGTGGGGTCTTAAAGAACTTGGACCCCACAGCTTGGACAGTTTCCACCAGCCCATTGTTCATCTTGTCCACAGTTTTGCATTCGGCTAGGCACTGGAAGCGATTTTGCAGTTCGACTTAAAAGCTTTCTGGGTCTTGGATTTGGGCAAGACCAGGCCGGAGCGTGGACTTCACCAGACGTGACCTTTCAAGCTTGACATTGATATTCAATGTACCTCTAACAATACGGTGATCGCTACCTGCCACTACACCACGGCCGCTTTAGTGTAAAGACTTACTTTTTTAGCAGAAACGATAGCAGCATAATGAAGCGGGGCTGCAATGGCTGCCGCTCTGTCTGCGTGAAGACCACACACTGTCCATAATTGCAAAGGATGCAGAGCGTGCAAAAGGACCCCGCACCCGCAAGCACCGCCACCTCCACACAATGCTGCTCCACTCGCAAGGGCACCAACTGCTCCCAGATGAACTAAAAGAACTGATGATGCTGTCGCTGGCTGAAAAGTTTTAAACAAATTTAATTTAGAATTTTCTTAGATTTGCGCGAACATTGATTATTGACTATCGCGATTATTTCGTCAGATTTTTAAAAATAATGTAAAGTCATTAGCGATAGTAAGCCGCATAAAATTTGTTTAATTCATTAATTTAATTTGATTTTAGTGGTAGGTAGTGGTGCCCAGTCTGCCAAACCAAAGTAGTATCACTACTCACAAGTGTAGTGATATACTACTTTCGTAGTCGCGTCTCGCGATCAACTTTCAAGTTACCGGTTAGGCCGGCATAGTGGATTTGAATGCTACTTATAGTTATTTAACCTTCAAGTAGCAGTCTCCTCTATTCATAGAGCGCACTCCAGCTTAACAAGATGTGAAATTAAAATAAAATTATGAAAGAAAATTATTTAAAGTTTTTGTACTATAAAATATAAATCTTTTAAATCTAAAAATGGCAAGTGAATAAATCCTACTATTATTATAAATGTGAATGCGAGTTTGTTTGTTACGTTTTCACGCAACAACTACTTAACCGATCATCATGATACTTTGTACACATATTTTTGGAGGTACTACAAGTAACATAGGATACTTTTATTTAAAAAATATATATTTTTTACTATAGTTTCCAATTGATTATAGTTTCAGCTGTTAGGAATTTTTCTACATTTATTTTTATTTCCGTCTGTCATTTTTATATAAGTTATCGAGTTATAAATACAAAAAAAAGGTATATACAGTCGAATTGAGAATCATCCTCTTTTTTTATGACTGTTATAAACCAAATTTTACGCGGGTGAAACCACGGGCACAGCTAGTCCGGAATAAAACAAATACTTTGTTTAAATGTAGAAACTGGAATGTTGGGAATGCCCTTTGTATACCAACTTGTTAGCAATACTTTGCTGTTTATTCGAGGATTTTTGCTTTATGCAATGTTTGTGCTCATTTGATTCAGTTATGAATTAGTTTCACATTATCAATAAAGTTTTTCAAGAGGTGTTAACTTCGCAATAAAATATGTTAAATGTAAAGACAATGTTTGTAACCTAAAAACAATCGAGGCGACCGTGGTGTAGTGGTAGTGCAATTCATCTTTGATATATGTACTTTGGTTGTTCTTTTTCTATGATACAAACACTTTAGTAGGTCAGTATAAAAATATGAAAAAAATTGCTTGCCGAGGCCAATGCTCTGCAAGGCATTGTTATCAGATTATGATCTGATAACATTCTGCCTCTCATTGCTAGCCTTGCAGCAAAAAGTTTATGGGCATGCACCCGAGGACTACGAAACGTCGTTTTAAAAAGGTTCAATAAAATGAATCGTTACTAAGTTATTCGCAAAAACCGTTGGAAAACGTGGAAAAAACCGCCCCAGTTTACGGCTGCCTCAGTCGCCGTCTCTATGCCGGCCAAATTGTTAATGTCGTGATTGCCTTACACTAAGCATATAATATGAATTGTTCCACATTAATTCGCGTAGTAGGTAAATTTTTATTTCGATAAAAGTCGATAAAATCAGCATAGGTCGGGGGAATAGGCCGCATTATAACGGCGGTCGAACGAATCGGTTTCGCGCATCATTTTTTTTCCAGAACAATCAGCAAGTGAATGCTATGTGTTCTTCCCATCCTATAACTTTGGATCCTTCAAGCGATGCATGAAGAAGCATCTTTGGCTGGCATAGTGACTGCGACTGATTTGGTTTTTGCAGTCTTCGACACTCTTGGACCTCCATCATGCTTACTATTAGGCAGGTCAAGGTCAAAGGGTCACATTAAAAAAAAATAAGAACAGAAATGACCCCTTAGCATTTAGTTCGGTATTTTGGTAGTTATCAAGTATTAATATGAACCTTGAACTTTTATAAGAACGTATTGTATTTTCAGTGACAGGCTTTTTTTGACCGACTTCCCAAAAAGGAGGTGGTATACAATTCGGCCGTATTTTTTTATGAGGTAACACATGTTGTTATGACGACCAGACTAGACTGCGGTCCAAGAATGGCGGCGACTGCTACTACTACGCCATTAAACAATTAGACCGTAAATCTTAATCATGTCACTACTTATTTCATTAGTGCCTCTAACTATTATTTACATGTGTACCATAAAAGTGGTAAAAAAATTGAGGTCAAAAAGGGCCGTCTTCTACATGGATCCCCTACTGCGATCCCCTGGGAGATTCATTTGGATTATTTTTCCGAATATACCATAAAAAACATTGGAGTAAGGCTGCATTTTTAGTCAAGGTATTAAAAATATCATCGTCATCATCAGCCAGAAGGCGTCCTTAGAACGCCATTTCAAACCATAAGATGCCAGTTGCGTCCACCGGTTATTCGTGACTTTCACTATGTCATTAGTCCACCTAGTGGGATGCCTACCTACGCTGCGTCTTCCAGTTCGTGGTCTCCACTTATCAAAAATAAACAGTATTGAAATTATTCAAAATTAATTCCTCAGGGATCGCAAAAGGGCATCCAAGTGAAAGAAGGCGAAAAAGCTAAACAGAACAGTTTCAAAATGAGGCTTTATTTTGGTACAATTCGATCAATCTATCAATCAACTTGTCAGGCCTTTTTCCTAAAGGGACAGAGACAATAGAGCGCCACTTGCCACGAGCCTGACACAACTCCCCCGCTTTACTTACATCCACAAATCTCTTCATACAATCTCTACGGTTATGGGCACTAGGCAACCCAGCTTTCTTCTGAGGATCATCAGAGGCACATCAGATTTATAACTAGTGGTAACACTAGACAATTTATAATTACGCCTGTACTTAATTGAATGTATGATGTTTACGCTACCCCATTTCTATTATGCTAAAGGATAGCTCCTGGCTACAATTACGATGTCTTTGAATACAACATAATTTACTAAGCAATCTACAAGTATAATTATTTAGGCGACTGTGGTGTAGTGGTAGTGCAATGGTTACGCAAACTGTGAGCACGGGTTCAAAAACCACTTGCCGGTACCAATGTATCTTCGTTGTCCTGTTTCTATAATATGATACAAGCACTTAAGTAGCTTAGTATAGAAATGTAAATAATAAAAAATATATAATATATTCGAGTTTAACGGAATAGTATTAGGTACTAATGAACAATGATCAGTTTTCTTTGACCATAGTATACTAAGGTTGTCATCTCTGTATTTTGAAAACAAGCATTTAGAGGTAACAGGACATACCAGGACATTTTAATTTAAAACCAGGATGCCCTAGTCAAGGATGGATGTTCATAATGCAGTATGCGGCACTTATTCCTACATTAATGTATGGAAGTGAATGTTGGGTGTGGTGTGGCAGAAGAAGCATGAGAGTAGAATTAACGCTGTAGAAATTTGGTCATTAAAGAGTGTGCGTGGAGTGACGATAGCGGATAGAATAAGGAATAGCACAGTGCGCGATAGATGTAGTATGAAAGAAGATGTAGTGACCAGGATTGACAAAGGGATATAAATCTGATGTGGATGGATGCGTGAAACAAGGCAGGCCCAGGAGGGTGTTATCCGATCAAATCGGAGACATCCTCAAGAAAGCTAGGTTGCCTAGTGCCCATAACGTTAAAGCTTGTATGAAGAGAATTGTGGATGTGAAGTAAGCGAGGGAGTTGTGTCAGGATCGTGGTAAGTGACGCTCTATTGTATCTGCTTATCCCCATGGGAAAAGGCGTGACAATTTGATTGATTGTTGATGCCCTATAATAGCCGTATAGTTTAATGTAATACGAACTTAAACACAGTTTCTAATGAAGTGTTTAGGTGAATTCTAGAATAAAACTAAAATAAATTATTATTTTAGATTTTAAAAACTCCCAGGACGTTATTCAAAAACTTTCTAGGATACCCCAAAAACCAGGCCATGTCCTGGGAAACGGGACGTTAGGCAACCCTACAGTATAAGTACAGCTCAAAATTTCTTCCCATTGTTCCAGCCTTTACTCAAACTCCTTAACTGTGACGGCTGCTTGCTAGTGGAACAAATTGCCTTTAGCCATCAAAAGGCTACACTGAATATCGTCAAACTTACTTCACAAGCACATGCTGAAGTAACATATTTATTTACAACTTCGAAAATGCTTTTTTATGTATGTAAATTGTGTATGTATATATATTTTAAGTATATGCGTGTACGTATAATAAGTATCTATTTTTATGTTCTGATTCAAAATTATTCTTAAAATTCCCGCACTGAAGTGATCACTAGAGTTAAACTGGTAGAAAATGCCATGTAAAGTTCGCTTCTTGTTATCTTTGGTAGGTAATTATTTAATGAAGAATATATTTTTTATTTTATTGCATTTCTATACTAAGCTACTAAACATGCTTGTATCATTAAAACTCAGTTTTTTTACAGTACGTTTCACAGAAACACAAGTACATACTTTAGTTGTCCTGTTTCTCGTACATTAGTACATATTTTACTTTAAAGTACTCTATGTACTACTATAAAATATACATTAGTCCTGATGTCATCGTATATGCAAAACCATTTCACCACTACCAGAACCATCGCTCGAAGAACCGAAAACCTATGGGGAAGAAAGGTTCTTGAGTGGAGACCACGTACTGGAAGACGAAGCGTAGGTAGGCCTTCCACTAGGTGGACTGACGACATAGGTAAAATCCACAAATAAACGGTGGATGCAACTGGCATCATGTCGTTCGGGATGGCGTTTGAAGGGGGAGGCCTATGTTCAAAAGTAGACGCCTTCTGGCTGATGATGATGATGACTACCACACCACAACCGCGTTTTTTTTTCAATAAAGTCAAATGGCACAAAATATGTTTTGATAAATAGAAATGCCATGGAAGTATTTCTATTGTAAATTAAGAATAGAAGTAAAAGTGAACTAAATTTTTACAGTTGCTTGAAGAAGCTTCTATGTACGTAATCAGGCAAGACTTGTGACTGTAACGGATAGGAATCTCACGTTTCAGCAAATCAAAGAACATAGTCCAGAAGATCCTACTATTATTATAAATGTGAATGTAAATTTGTTTGTTACGTTTTCACGCAACATCTACTTCACCGATCACCATGAACATGAAACTTTGTACACATATTTTTGGAGGTACTAAAAGTAACATAGGATACTTTTAATTTAAAAAAATACATTATTTTTTACTATAGTTTCTAATCGACTATAGTTTCAGCTGTTTGGATTTTTTCTATATTTATTTTTATTTTCGTCTTGTCATTTTTATATGAGTCGAATTTCAATAATATAATTATTTGTAGTAGCAGTTACCTTCATTCATAAACCGCACTTTGGCTTAGCTTCAGACGGGGTGTTGATAGGTTGAGCCACAAAAAAAATATTAGTGGCTCGGGAAATTTTAAAGGATAAGCAAGACAAAGAATACAAACGATAGATAAATAAAAACGATAGAAATCTACAAAAACAAAAAGCAAAATTGAAAAAAATATCCAGGAAATTAAAGGACACAGAAACCAATCAGAAAATAGAAAGTCCCAAACATACTTCAAAGCGTCATAAAGTTAATAAAAATCCAATAAAAATGACACATAATTCTTTAGTTAAAACGAAAATTCGTATTGTCGGAGATAAATTCGTTAATGGACTAGGCGCCAAACTTACAAATAAGCTGGAGGGGAACTACGACACTTGCAACTACACCTACAGCGAAGCATCGCTTGATAAATTAATAACATCAGCACAAACCGTCATTGAAGGTGAAGACTGTGATGTTGTGGCACTGGTAATTAGGAATTTTAAACAAGATGAGGTTAGTAAATATAGTGCACTAGTAGACAATCTTTGTAATATAGCTAAAACTAAAAACATTAAATTAATTTGCACTAATGTTCCTTATATCTCAAATTTGCCTAGCAAATTAATTGATCGTACCAACTTTGCGTTAAATGGTCTTGTCGTGTTGCATGATAATATTAATATAATTAACATTAGTAATGTGCATAAAAATAAAATCAACAATAAGGAGTATAAAAACATAATTAGTTACTACATTGAGACGTTTCTGATAAACAATATTAAAAAAAACACTCAAATGGAACAAAATTTTCAACAGGCAAACTTACCAATAAAATCGAAATAAAACAGGATCAAATTAAAAATAAAAGTTGTCAATTAATAATAGGGCATCAAAATGTGCAAGGACTCTTAAATAAAACATTGGACTTATGTATATTTTTAAATGAGAATAATTTTGACATATTTTGTATCACTGAATCCTGGTTAAACAGTGAAGCAACTAGCATAGCTAATATTGATAATTATAGAGTAATAAGTAGCAGTCACAGAACAAAATTTAAAAGAGGCAATACACTTATATATGTTAAAAATGGTGTAAAAGCAAAAAATAGAAAGGATGTGGTGCAGTTATCGACTGATAAAGTATTTGAAGTAAGCTGTGTTGAGATGAATGATGTTATAATTTTAGTTGTGTACCGATCACCTAGCTCGAAATTGGAATTATTTATAAATAAATTAGATGAATGTCTTATGAAGATATCTAACAATAATAATAAAAATATTATATTGTGTGGAGATTTTAACTTTTATTTTCCTCTAGATAAAACAGAATCTCATCACTTGTCTGACCTAACCAACTCTTATCTACTCAAGCAACAAATCTTTGAATATACCAGAGTAACAGTGACGTCCTCTACGTGTATTGATAATGTATTTACAAACTGTAACACAACTGAAGCGAAAGTAATGTTTGGGATAAAATCTGATCACAAGGCACAAAGAGTTGTTGTGGAAACTCAATCCATTATCAATAAAGAAAGTAAATGCATTCCAATCAGGTATCGAATTGTTAATAATTCTAATCTAAATGACTTAAAGGCAGCATTATTTCATAATAGCGCATTAAGAGACGCAAACCTCGACTTCAAGACATTTTTTAAAGAATTTTTTGGACTGTGTAATGAACATATACCAGTTATTCAAAAGAAGCATAAATCTAAACCAGTTTATAAGAATTGGATCACACAAGGTATAAGAAAATCAAGGAAAAAGTTATTTTTCCTTTATGAGTGTCTCCAAGCTTCAAATAATGTTAAACTGAAGGAATATACAAAACAATACAGCAAAATCTACAAAAGAGTATGCATACAGGCTAAGCAATTACAGCTTAGAAAAAGAATATTACAATCAAAGAACAAAATAAAAACTAGTTGGGAAATAATAAAAGAATTATCAAATAAAGACACAAATAAAACAATTGACGAAATCATATTAAGAACAAAAGACAACAAAGTTATTAGAAAAAAAGAAGATGTTATTAATCACTTTAATACGTTTTTTAATAATGTCGCTGCCGATACAACTAAAAGACTAAACGTTAATGTAAAAAATTCGTTGGTATACACAAACCATTATATTCCTAAACAAAATACTTTAACAGATATTTTTAAACTGACAACACCGTCTGAAGTGGCTACTACTATTACAAACATGAATCCAAAGAAATCAAATGATTTATGGAACATATCATCAAAGTTAATTAAATCATTAAAACAGGAACTTGCATATCCAGTGAGTAAAATAGTAAATGATGCATTCAAATCTGGAGTTTTTCCTGACCTGCTGAAAATTGCGAAGATATTGCCTATACACAAAAAAGGAGATAAGCACGATCCACACAACTATAGGCCTATATCTATTCTACCAATTATAAGCAAAATTTTTGAAAAAATTATGTATAATAGGCTTGTAGTTTACTTAGAAAATAAGAAAATTTTAGACGAACAACAATTTGGATTTAGAAAGCATAGATCAACTTCTCAAGCTCTTACAACTATAGTCGAATGTATCTTAAAAGGTCTAGATAAAAAAGAAAGCGCTTTGGGAGTTTTCTGCGACCTGTCTAAGGCATTTGACTGTGTTCACCACGACATCCTACTTGCCAAACTTAATCATTACGGTATCCAAGGAACTGACCTCAATTTATGTAGGTCTTATCTTTATGGTCGTAAGCAGATTGTAGAAATATCTGATACAAGGTCCTCTGAAGAAAAAGTGAAACTGGGCGTCCCACAAGGATCAATATTAGGTCCCCTGTTTTTTATAGTATACATAAATGACCTATCGGTATGTATACCTCAAGGATTGAAGTTGGTTATGTTTGCAGATGATATTACCGTAGTAATAAACTGCATGGATAGGGGTGAAGTGGTAAATAAGTTAAACAGTCTCCTCTATAATCTAGAGCAATGGTTTAGTACTAATAACCTCGTACTAAACTTAAACAAAACTAATTTAATTAACTTTTCTTTAGATACACACGGTAGACACAACACAAAGGAGTTAGCTCAGTTTCTACAGGAGAAATCTTTGAACCATCTAAAGGAGACTAAAATGCTGGGCTTAGTATTAGACGAAAAGCTGACATGGCAAAACCACATTGATGCACTTGCAAAGAAGTTGAGTTCTGCCTGCTTTGCAATTAAGAAAGTAAAGGAATTATGCGGCAAGGAGGCAGCCCGATCGGTATATTTCGCATACTTTCACAGTCTCATGACGTACGGTCTACTGATCTGGGGCACAGCTGCTGAAGCCGATAGGATATTCATTCTACAAAAAAGAGCCATTCGTTTTTTAGGTGGACTCAAGAAGACTGAAAGCTGTAAAATGATATTTAAGGACCTTAAAATTATGACAATGTTTAGCTCGTATGTTATGCTAAGTCTACTATACATAAAAGAAAACATGGCCAAATATCCTGTGGAAAGTTTAAGAGAAAACTCTCGGCGCAAAGAAGCATTTGTCAGATATCCAACACAAAGACTTCAAAAACTAACAAAGAGCTACCTGTGTAACTGTGTCAAGTTATACAATAAATTGCCTAAAAATGTCAAAGACATGGAAAGCCTAAAATTTAGGGATTATATAAAAAAAATGCTAGTAGGTAAAGCTTATTATAATTTGAATGAAGCTTTGATCGATAATTTTGAATAATTTTGAAACTAGACAGTGAATTCAAATATAATGATGAAAAGAAAATTTGAATTTATACATATCTGTTCTTTGTTGTAGCTAGTTGGTTGGTAATAAGTTGACAATGCAAGTATGGAGCAGCTAATTAAAAATTGTTAAATATATTTATAAGATTGACAATGTGTTTTTGCAGCTATTATCAATTGAATAATATTTAATTTTGTATAATTGTTTATATTGACAAGGCCAATGTTCGGCGGCAATAAAATTTTAACCATCAATGTATTCGACGTGTAAAAGTGCAGTGTGTCTGCCTACTTACTAAATATAAAAATACAAAATACAAAATACAAAGAAAAACTATTTTTCATGATATGTTTCGACGCGTTTTATACCAAGACCAACTATTTCTCTACAGACTGTATTATTCTTTTATGAACTCGACTGACTGTGTCTAGACTAGACTGTGTGTTGCTTTACACAACGAACCTAAAATTTTATTATTCAGTAACATACCAGTCAAACACGATTATTATTAATAACGAGAACGTTGACAAGGGCAATAGTGGTATCCGTTGGGAATTTCCTCACGATATTTCCTTTTTAGGAAAGGTATATGTGTAAGAAAGGTATAAGTTACCAATACGAGCAGAAGCAATTCTTGCCATAGACAGATGAATGCTTCTTCATAATCATTACTTATTATATCACGTTAAAGATGCAAACATTAGTGACTATTGCGGCTTAAGACGTTTAAACTGAAAGAAAGGACAAAATGAAAGATCCTCTGCTGCACACTATTATGTTCAGGGCGCACCATTGGCCTACGGTCTTGTGTCTATGCACCCGTGCGAAGCCGGGGAGGGCTAATAGGATATATTTAATAATTGCCTTTTCCTTATTAAAGTATCGCTTGACGTACTGAGCGATTTCGACAGTTTAAAAAGACACCATCAAAATGTAAGTGGCAATAAATGTTAAAGTACCAAGAGCCAATCGTTCCTTACGAGAATGCTATTTATGGATGAACAAATAGCTTTAAAAGCACATGTTATCTGGAAGAACACATGGCATGATTTATGCTTAAAATTTGGTTGTCAACAAGAGCTCTGCTGAGCAACAAGAGCTGCTAAAATGATAACAGGAGTCGCGTAAAGTCGTCACGCATCAGTACGCTCGAGTGAGCTAAGCTCGGATTTAAGTCTTCAGGTAATAATATTATTTGTAGGTAGTATGGTGTAGATATACATACATTCGCGCCACATAAGTGTTCTTATTTTAAAAGAATTATAGAGACGTGAGGTCCATATAATGTAAAAGTTAACAAACATCAGTTTAAAATTCTTACAACTTTTACGTTACATAGGGATGGATATCTGTTACAAATTTTATTAAAAAAAAACGGTCAAAATGTCATTAAAGTTCAATATATTTAGTAAATTTATCGTTATATACAGTGGCGTAGCGTGGCGGGGGCTGAGGGGGCGGCACATTTAGGGAGTGGAAAAAATTAAAAAAAACTAAAATAAATCGTTAAAATTTCAACCTGAAATTCATGCAATTCATGTACCTATAATTAAAATTCCTAAATGAGGGGGCGGTAATTTTTTTTCCGCCCCGGGCGGCTTACTCCCACGCTACGCAACTGGATATATATGTTTTGTAGCGATAAATATTATATAGTCATTATGGAAGAGTCGCTGGAGAACCTCAATGCTATCAATGCTAGCGACATAAGTAACGTTTCCCAATAGGTGGGTCTTAAAATGAAATGACGAAAATCATATCCAATGTCCATGTTGTCCATGAGAGAGCTTGGAGTGTATTTGCGCGATAAAATCCGGAGGATATTAGCCAAAAAACAGAGTTACCGACACAGCTCGAAAGATTTGTAAGCTAAAGTGGCAATGAGCAGGCCACTTCACTTTCTTTCCCATCAGTTGTCGCTTCTTCGATACGTCATATGCAGTTCCACTTTACAGTTGAGACCGATGCGAGTCATCACCCTGCCTGATTTTAAGCAGGACTGCGGTTTATGAATGAACGCGACTGTTAGTACAGTTACATAACTAAGTGAGTAAGTAGCAGTCACTTCCACTATGTCAGCCTTGTTGAAAGTGAAATCTTGGAGTTTTGGCGGGCAACTGCAAGTGACAGGACGCGCGATTTTGAATTATTTGAAAAGCTTGTGTTTTTCATAAATATTAATGTGTAATAATGGTGGAATTGTTATCCAGTAATAATTTTTTAGTTGATCAAGTATAAACAAGTAATTTAAAGTTGTGAAACGTGTTTCTTCATGTTCCCTCCAAGACTCCTTCAGAAGTTTTAGTAAAGGCTTTCCGCCGCTTTACTAAAACGATCATCATCAACCTCACTATCATCATCATCATTTGATGAATCTCTCGCGTAGTTCATCTTCATCTTTACTTGACAATGTTTTAAACATTGAACCATATATTTTTACGTTGACACTGGCAAGTTAAATACTAAAGCCATAAACAAGAAGAAAGAAAAGTGAAATCTTGCAAGCTATTCCCAAAACGTAATCTATTTTCAACTTTCATTATTGATTTATAGAGTTATTATTTGAATTTTTTAGAAACGATGAATGAAATACCACACATAATACGTTTAGTGTGGCTCGTTTTATCCGCCGGTATCACTACGAAGAAAGAATTTCACAACAATAGCTTTGATAACATTTTTTAAATCCAAAACGATGAAGCCATTAAAGCAAACTATAAAATCAAATGCAGAAGAGAATACTAAAACTGCATTAAAATTTTACAACAATTTTATTGCATGGTTTAATTTTTACTAGGATAGTTATATTTTATGGATTTTTTTTACAGATTTACTAAGCTACTAAAGTGCTTGTATCATAGAAACAGGACAACCAAAGTACATACATCAAAGATACATTGGTACCGATGAGTGGTTTTGAACCCATGCTGCCAGTACCTACTAATCTATTATGTACCTTATCTTTATCTTTAATATATTATGTCCTTTGGTTGTCTTGTTTATATGATACAAGTAGCTTATATAGAAATATAAATACATAAATACGTAAATAGAAAATAATAAAAATTATTATAAAATATAAAGATATATCTAGATACCGTATATCGCCCATTTTCAACTACAATGTCAAAATATGTAATGAAAAACACTCATGACTCATGAGATACTATAGCATCATAGTCTGCAATAGTGTTTTAATACATTTCATTGTGGGGTAGTGCCACGATATTTCAAATTAAAAGTACGATTATAGTGTATGTGAGTAACTAGTTGCAAAAAGAGGTTCGATGCGATAATTTTTATGAATAAAGAAGTATTTTTTCTTTTAACACATGATGCACATGAGGAATAACACAGTTCGCAATAGATGTTTTGAAAAAAAGATGTGTCCAGGATTGACAAGAGAATGCTTTGATGGTTTGGGCACATAGAAAGAATGAGTGAAAGTAGATTGACGAAAGAAATTTATAAATCTGATGTGGATGAATACATTAAACAAGGCAGGCTCATAAGGGTGTTTTTTGACCGAATCGGAGACATCCTCAAGAAAGCTGGGTTACCTAGTGCCCATAAACACAGAGCCTGTATGAAGAGAATTGTGGAAGTGAGGGAAGCGAGGGAGTAGTGTCAGGATCATGGCAAGTGGTCTTGTTTCTACCTATCTTTTTGGGAAAAAGGCGTGACAATTTAATTGATTGATTAATGATGTAAGTGAACTTGATCTTTAAAAAAAACTATTTTTATTAATAAAGAATGGTTGAAGAATGGGGAAGAACCCCAGTTTTTCTAGACTCTAGAAAAACTAACTCTAGAATCTAGAGGTTAGGCGTCAGGATGTAATTAAACGTATTTTTTCTTAATTTTCCCCTGTGTTTAGGCAAGTTCTATAGGCCGCATTAAACTAACATTTCAAAAGACAGGAAGCCAAGACGGCTTTAATCCATTTTAGATTTTAATGCAATTTTAAACGTTCATTTCTCTTCTCCTTCTCTCCTATGAAGATTGGATCTTTAGATATGCTGTTCCGTGTATATAAAGCTGTATAAAACTTTATTGTTAGGCACGTTGTAAAGAGAACCTGTCATAAATCTATTATTTTCGTTTTTAATAACAGGGGGAGATAAGAAGGACAAAAGCTTTAAGTACTGTTGAGAACGTCCCAAAAATTGAGGTCACATGGAAGAAAGAATGTTATGTAAGTACCTTGTTACGTTCTACAATAATCAATAAAGAACATCATTCATTTTGGGCTTCTATGTCATACTTTTGTAATGTCCAATGATAAAATAATATAAAATAGTTTTGATACTTGTATTGATAAAACTAATAACAACTTTGCTTTTAATTGCTGTGCAATTGAGTTAATTGGAAAATAAGATATAAATTATGTATCGTCTGTCAATCACCAAGACACGCCATATTAAGAGTTATGCTTTGAACTGTCATAATTGGAATGACAAAATTTTTCACACCTAAACTATCCAAATATATCCTTTAATATTCCAATTATATTGTAATCTTCGTACATCAAACTATTATAAAATGTATATTATATGCAACTGATAATACAATTAAGTCCCCTTACCAAATGAATGATGTCTTTTATTTATTATCTTTTTTGTTATTGAGACTCGACATTATGACAACACCCTGATGTTAAGGTGGAGTGCGGTCCATTAATAGAGGCAACTGCTAGTATAGTTAGATAACTGAAGTCGAAGTGGCATCCACTATGTCGGCCTAGTTGGAACCGGCCACTTACAAGTTGATCCTGAAATGCGACTGAGTCATTTCATGATCTGTAATTTGAAAGTGGTGGCTGGTACTGCCTGCACATTCACACGACGATAAGTCATATCTACTTTTTATCGGATTCTGATGTTCACACAGCCGTCCAGTTTTTTAGGATTCTACACTATCGTTGCGATCCTACACTACACTATAAAAAACGTTGCGAGAAAGCTCGCAGTTTTTTACTACCATCTGAACGCGATGGTTATGAACATTCTTGCTACGAGTATAACCTACTGGTTTTATCGTCTGAGACGCAGTCCGACTGGTTTTTTTTGTAGCATTCTTGCTCCAAGTCATTTCTCTATCTTGTACCATTGTAGTGTGAATGCATGTATTGAAACACTTTTACCAATAAATCGGATACTGCATTTTTCGAGTACGAGCGGAGCGATTTGTAGTCGCAAAACGGATGATAAAGAAGGATCCGTTTTGTGCCGGATCCTTCAATTGCATCCTGCGTGTGTAAACGCGTTAAACCCTCGATCGGCACTGGGTACCACTGCCTACCACTTTTATTGATGGGAAGTTATGTCCATCATTACAAAAACGCCAACGACTGATAATGACACGTGTGGCGTATTGGTTAGAATACCAGTCCGTTACGCGGAAAGACCCAGGTTCGATTTTGTATATTAAATATTTGTAAACCAAAAAAAGAGGTTTATTATTTTACTTGATGCTAGCCCATGCAGGCCCTACGTTACGTGACGCGGACTTTAAACGCAGGGGACAGCTACTTTTCATATAGTCCCCCGTTGTCCGCAAATAACACTGTCAATCGCCAGTGTTATTTGCGTTACTACTACCCATCCGTTATTCATTGGTGCCAAATAACAATTAAAACCTTTTACTAAATCTAAACAGATTTAAAAGTAGCCTCTATACCACGTAAAATAAAGGTGCATTTTGTGTAAAACATGGTTTAAATTGAATCTATTTATAATTTCAAGTGATTTCCTTAATATTGACACAATAGATTCTAAATTAATTTGACCTAAAGGAAGCCCTATATGTACCACACAAATGATCGAAACAAGTATATTTTATAAGTTAATAACATTTTAAAGGCTTATCAAATCAATCAAAACCAACTACGTCGCAGTTATTTAAAATATACTAGCGGACCCGGGAGACGTTGTCCTTCCTGAAAGCAGCGCCACATCAACCGAATAGGCAGTCGAACTAAAAAGTTCGGTGCTTCGTTTCTTTGCAGAACAATCGACAAGTGGAATGATTTACCAGCCTATGTGTTCTCTCCATCCTATATCCTTGGATCCTTTAAGCGATGCGTAAAGAAGCACCTTTGGCCGGCATAGTGGCAGCGACTGGGGCAGCCGTGAAGACTCGTTTTTTGCAGTCGTCGGCACTCTTAGATCTCTTCTTGCCTACCATCAGGCGTGTCGAGGTCAGATGTCGAATTAATAAAACATTTATATTTTTCAAATTATGCGATTCCATAATTACTCATAAGCGAATCTACGGTTAAATCATCATTTTTGAATATCTTACTATTTACTGTGGTCTCAATGTCTAAATTTGTTTAAAGTTTTATTTTGTTTTAAATCTTCTATAGTGGAAGTAGGGCTAGCAACTTATAATTTTCTATTCTTTCTAGCTAGAGAATTAAAAACCATTATTTGTCCAGCAGATTAAATTCGGTGACATATTATTAGCAGCGCTACCTACCGGTTCCAAATGTGTTTTCAAACCTTCCAGAAACCCATTGAAGTATGCACACAAAAATTCATTCAAATTGATCCGGCCGTTTAAAAGGAGTTAGGTGACAAACACACGTACAGAATAATAATATGTATATATATTATGATATTTGAGCATTATTACAAGGTTAAGTAGTACTTATGCACCACAAAGAGTGGTAGGCAGTGTTACCCAGTCTGCCGATCCGGGGTAGTTCCACCACTTACAAGTATACAGATCGTGAAGTGATTTGGTGATTTGGTTGCGTTTCGGGATCAGCTTGAAAGTTGCCGGTTCCATCTAGGCCGGCAAAGTGGATGTGATTGCTACTCAAAATTATTTAATTCTAGTAGCAGTGGCATCCATTAATGGACCACACTCCAGCTTAAGATCAAGCGGGGTCATATGTCGAGTCACAATAAAAAAAAAAACAATAATTTATTGTGATTTAACATCTAACCTCGACTTGTAAAAACGAGTTTAAGATTGCTTAGGGCGCTTTTTACTCTCTCTTGAAGAGTCTAAGGTTATAGAATGGAAAGAACATAGCTTACTATTCTTACGATAGCTGCAAATCTCTCGAAACGTCGAAATAAAAATTTTACAATCATTAACCAAAAATAAAATAAAATAGTAAGTTGCATAAAAGGACATGGTTAAATTGTATTAACAGTTGCAAAGAGTACATTTTAAAATAGTTTAATGTACGAATATTACAATGTAATTGAAAAATATCTTTTATTTTGCAGTTTAGGTGTGCAAAATGGTCAAACTATAATTATGATAGTCCAAAGCAAAACTGTTAATATGGTGTGTCTTCGTGATTTTTCAAATAACTTATTTACACAGTAATTAAAAGCAAAATAAGTATCAAAACTACCATACTACAAAAGTAGTAAAAAGAAGCCCAAAATGAATGATTTTCTTTGTTAAAATCATTAGAAAATACATGTTCTGATTCATGTTAATTAAATAGCTACATAGAAACTGTGTGTGTCTAATTTTATCATATTTTAATAAATATTATTTCTCTATTATGGTAATCCAAATATAGTACAAAGGAAGCAGAGATATCTGTGAGGCCCGACCTCACTCACAACCCACAACGTTCACATCCTACCTAATTAAAATCTGTTTAAGCTTCAAATGTTTAACTATAATTTTGTTAACTTCATAAAGTTCAGAATAGTTTTGTTAGAACATATTTTTTTAAATTTAAATTTATGATAGCCTGCAAATTCTCATCAATAGTAACGGCGACTGAGGCAACCGTAAACTGAATCGTTTTTTTCAGTCATAGGTGCTATTGGACATCCATTGCTAACCATCAGGCAAGTTAGGCTGGATCTTAACATGATAAACGGAAGCAACTGCATCCGCTTGCCGGCCTAGTTGGAACAAGCAACTTCAACCTGATCCTGAAACGCGACTAATAGGCATGGTGGAATAATAGGCATCCGGGGTAGCGACAAAAACAAATGTATGGCCGCATTACTGAGGTTTCGAGCACAGCGGAGCGAAGAGCGCCGCTTGTGTTCTACCGCCTTTGATCACGTCGTTAAAAAATACACATATCGGTAAAGCGGCGTTGCTCGCATCTCTCCACGCGTAGTGTCGCCCCGCTCTTACCGCTGGGCTCAAAGCGCGCTATAGCGTCCTATAATGATAGCGACTGAGGCTGCCGTGAAGTAGTACAAATGTTTCAGGCGTCAGCACTCTTGGACCTTACCTCTCTTACCATCACGCAATTGAAATCAAAGTCAGACATCTAGTCCCACCCCTCTTTAACTTCCAAAATATATCATCCGTAATAATGTAGGTCATATTACCGATATTCATTGAATTCTCCAAAATAATAGTGCCTACAATAATCTCTTTGAGTATTGAATAAAGCTCTACTACTGCGCTTTAATTAAAAGCTGCATTCGATCGAACTATTTGGTCAACCTACATACATAAGCTTGTTAGCATATGCAAGCTTGTACTGTCCCCGGTACCCTAAGGCTGCCTGTCCATTGAAGCGGAGCGAACTTGCGGAGCTGAGAAACGAATAAATATTAACCAATAGGATTGTTTGAATTTTTAAACTAGCTCGCATATCGAGTTTTTATGCAATCCTATTGGTTAATATTTCTCTGTTTCTCAGCTCCGCAAGTTCGCTCCGGTTTAATGGACAGTCAGCCTAAGGCGGAGTTTACGGAGGCTCGATTTCTCGGGCGAGAAACGGATGCGACTGCTACTTATCGGTGTTATAAAGATTAGTATACATTAATATAGAAATATTATTATTTAAAAAAAAATTGTAATGAAACAAATTTAAAAAAAAAAAACATCTGCTTCAGAGGCCATCACTATTCCGGCCAAAGGTTCTCTTGCCTGCTTCGTTTATAGGATCCGATAATGGTACCAAATATAAAAAAATGAAGGCCGGTATAGTGGACGTGACTGCCACTTACAGTTATTTAATTGTATTAGCAGTTACCTCCATTAATGGACTGCACTTCAGGTTAACATCAGGCGGGGTGCTGTCATATGTCGAGTCACAATAAAGTAAAATATAATTAAGTATTGATCAAACTTTTCTTTATTGGGGTGGCCCTATGATTCATTTAGTGAAAATCATTGCGTGTGTCTGCTTACCCCTCAAAGTATTTGTGGAATCAATATCAGATGAAGATGGAAGGCATTGTATGCCCTGACATTTTACAACTTTTATTTTTATATTGTGGCTTATTATTTATCATAGTGACGGCGACTGAGGCAGCTGTGAACTAACTCGGTTTGTTTCGTCGTCGTCACTCTTGGACCTCTTCTTGCTTATCATCGGGCGGAACGAGGTCAAAAGTCGTGTCATAATAAAAAAAATCGACTGCCTAACTATCTATATCACAATCAAACAATCAATTAACTTATCGGAAAAAACAATAATTGGCTTCTAAAAATAAACAAAGAGAAATGGGAAAGCTAACATAAGTCAAGGGCAGCATAAATATTTTATAGTCCTTTTGGAACACGAAAGGAACTATATTATTTAATAAGAATATAGGTATTTTCCACTCGAACAAATCGCTCAAGTTCTTAGTATTTCTATTATTGTTTGTAAAGTCGACAAAACGCTCGCTGCACCACCTTAAGGGATACATTAGTATGAACTACTCTCTCGCACGTAGTACGCCCATTCTTGGCTACTTCGACGTTTAGCCTATTGAAGGCGAGTATTTTTCTATAATCCATTTTTTGTTTTGTTTTATGATCTGAAGGTAATTAACCTTTTCTCTTGTTTTTTTTTGTTACCAAAATATCGTCATTAGAATCAAGTTATTTTTTGCTTTGTCTATTAGTTGAAAGTAAAAAAAGCGTGGCTTATGCCCCTGTCAGGAGCAAGGGAATATTTTGCTAAATGATGTTGCACAGATTTGGTCTATGGTACATATATTTAGAAATTTAAGCGAAGATTTAGTCATTAGGTTTGGGCACATGGAAAGAATGAGTAAAAGTAGATAAAGGTATTTTTAAATCTGATGTTCTCTGACCAAATCAGAGATATCCTCAAGGAAGCTAGGTTGCCTAGTGCCCATAACCGTAGAGCTTGTATGAAGAAACTTGTGGATGTGAGGAAAGCGAGGGAGCTTTGTCAGTATCGTGGCAAGTGGCGCTCTATTGTCTCTGCCTATACCTGTGGAAAAAAGGCGTGACAATTTGATTAATCGATTGATTTAGTATTTTTTTCTCTTTTGAAGAGATAAAACACCATTTTTTAATTATTATTTTTATATTTCTAACCTAAATTACTAAAGTGCTTGTATCATAGAAACAGGACAACCAAAGTACATATATCAAAGATACATCGGTACTCTCGGTTTGGGTAACTATTGCACTGCCACTACACCACGGTCGCCTAATTAAAATTAAAACTTATGATATGAGAAACTTTATGGAATATTAAGAAGTACTATGAAGGAGTTCAGAGGAGCGAAGGAACTATCATCATCAGCCAGAAGGCGTCCACTGCTGAACATAGGCCTCCCCCATAGAACGATATTTCGAACGACAAGATGACAGTTGCATCAACTGGTTATTTGTGACTGCAACTATGTCGTCAGTCCACATAGTGGGAGGCCTACTTAAAAACCGACAACCGATGGGGAAGAAAGGTACTAAACTGGAGACCACGAACGCAGCGAAGGAATGTCCCATTAGAATAAACAAAATATAGTCAACATATCAATTTTCTATTTAAATAAATCGCTTAAGTTAGTATTTAGCTCAGTTTGATGACCGGCATGGCGTATTGATTAACAAACAGGTCTCAAGTTCGATTTCCAGTCGGAGTAAAAAGATTTTCATAATAATATACCCGTAGTGTATTTTATTTTATTGTGTTATTTAGTGTATTAGCTCCGGATCTGGAAGTTTAAAAGTGTTTGTTGATAGTTATTTACCCATTTTGTATTGCACAGATCATAAAGTGACTCAGTCGCGTTTAGGGATCAGCTTAAAAGTTGCCGATGTCCAGCTATTCCAGTGCGAATGTTATTCAACATCATTTAGCTGTAGCAGTTGCTTTACATAAGGGGTTTATTAACATAAGGGGGTTTATCAAAACAAAAAATTCATAAACTTCTTTTATACAATCTAAACTAACCTTTACGCCTACCAGTTTCCTAGAGGTAAATAGAACACATTTTATTTTTCAATTTCATTACATAAGGTTTACTTAACTCGCTTGACCTTTTCTTAAAACGTGGACAGAATTTAAAACTACTTTTGTAACGACAGAAAATACATTCAATTGCACTATTTTTTATCATCAAACATTTGACAGTGCCTAATACAAATTTACTAAAAAAAATCTGTTGACATTTGTCTTTAAACTAAAAGGTTTGATGCGTCGTTTCTTTCTAGAACAAACGACAAGTGTAACGCTTTACCAGATTGTGTTTTCTCCCCATCCTACAATGGAACCTTCAAGCGAAGCGTTAAGAAGCACTTTAGGCCAGAGGCGGCGACTGAAGCCATTTTTCAGTATCCAACGCTCTTGGACCTCCTCTTGTTTACTTAGGCAAGTCGAAGTCAGATTTCGGGTTTCAATAATAATAAAAAAAACATGTTGTGTCAATAAATAGGGTCATCAGTCACACAAACACGTACCTGTTTAGTAATAACGATGACGAACAAAATATAGGCGTTGAGTAGCAACCCTATTGATGATATAACAGTGACGGCGACATTCAAAGCCAAAGCCACAGCGGCTTCCTCCTTCGTCTCTGTGACGTTCATGGCCTTTCTCTGCCACCTGATTGGTCTATTTTCGTCCTATGGTAAGAAGATATGATACTTCCAGTTGTTGTGCCCATTTCGATATACGTCACCTCACTGCTGCTGCCGCGTGCCATACCATTTTAAGGGTTGGTACTGTAACAAAAATATGTTTAAACAATTAAATAATTAAAAAACAATTATGTTGGTTCTAAAGCAGAGGCTGGGTTTGTTCGAAAGGACATTATTCATTTTGTATGGGGACTTGGGCTTAATGGGCTTAATTCCTAAAGATGTCTTCGATTTGGTCGGAAAACATCATCAAATTTATAAAAAACTATTCGTCAATCTACTTTCACTTATCATTTCTATTTTTATTAATTAGGTTTGATTTAAATTGTTGTATATCATGACAGTTGCTAAGGACTTACTTTTGGTACCACTTTACATAAGTAATTCAACATTAGTATATTTTAATTATTTTTATTTACATTATAATATATATGTATTTATTCATATAATACTCTTGTATCATAGATATTTACTATTCTGATATCGGTATATGAGCAATTTCGATAACAGTCTATTTTCGAGGTAGTCGATAAAGGGCATCAATCACATACCGCTAGACTCCAGTTCATTCTATATTATTTTAAAGTTTATGTAATTATCTAATTAAACGAACTGTTACGCCTAAATTACCACAGAGATTAGCAAAAACAACGAAGCAATACTTTCCACAATCACAACTATAATCTTCGCTCCTACGAGCTAGAGAGATCATACATTCTCTATAGTTTATACTTAAAGACACATTGGACTCCTGCATTTTTAAAAATGTCTGTGATTCGATCATGAAACAATCTTTTGAGCCGTCTTTTGTCCTTCAACTTACTTCTGTTTTATAAATGTTTTCATTTATCATCCCCAAACCAACGCAATAAACCTCTCTCAATCTTGTCAGTACATCTTCTTTCAGAAATATTTATCACTTCTATATTCTATAGAGATAGATAGAGCACTGAATAACTATATTCAGTACTCTATCCACAATCGTTTCGAAAGTCAAGCATTTCACAAAAATATCTGTAAAAAATAATAATAAACTCATTTTAACGAGGGAGATTTTTTTTGCAGCGCCCTCTCATTACCGCTATAACAGCTATTCACGAACTATGATGCGACACCAAATTCACAAACCTTTTACAGAAAACTATAATACATATATCTAAACACAATTACATACACATTCTTATCGTCATGGGTAAAACGAGCTACACTTACAAAACTGCTTTTATATGCGATGTCTATAGATAATATTACCTGTGATACCTACTAAATTCAAGGACCGCTATTGAAATAAAACGGTTCTATTTTACTTACAATATAGTGAAGGCTAAACATATGTTTGTAGTTATTTTTACGTCAAAAAGTTAATTAATTATGTGTCGATTTTGTATAGTTTTATTTATATCTCATAGTAACCAACCCGAAAGGGTATTATTTTTTATAATAAAGATTTTCAGTAGCTCAATAGCTCTTTTGTATTTTTTAAGCCATATTAAACTTTAAATATATGACGTTCACTGAAGGCGACCGTGGCCTAGAGTCCCTATATTAAGCGACTGAAAGTGCTTGTATCATAGAAACTGGACGACCAAAGTACGGTCAAAGATACATTGGCACAGGCAAGAGATATTTTGACTATCCGTCACTATAAAAAAAAGGTTTTGTATTTTTATGTTAATAAAAAAACAAAATAAATGCTTGCTAATTAGATTTTAACTGCAAACACTTTCTATTATAAACAGTACATACAGAACCAAACCATAATGAAAAGCAAACATGATGAGAACGGTAGCCTTATCACTAGTAAAAACGATCATTTCTAGGCAAAAATCATTATCGTCACTCGGATGACATTAGAACGCCTAAGGGGGACGCCCTATAGACGAGACTCCCCTTCTAAGTCCCTTTTAAGGGACTTTAAGGACCTAGAAGGACCTTAGAACGCCATTCCGATCGACGATATGCCAGTTGCATCCACCAGTATTTTGTCGTTCATGATGGGTGTTTGTCATAATCCCCAAGCTTATGACGGCTTGGAGATCGCACGACACGTTAAGGGGACGCTGCTGCCCATCCTACGGTAAGACCGGAGGAATTTTAGGACATCCCGATTCATTTTTTTATTTATTTATTATTATTATTGTGACAAATGACAGCACTCCGCTTGATGTTAAGCTGGAGTGTATTCCATGAATGGATGTCACTGCTACTACAATTCAATAACTGTAAGTAGCAGTCACATCCACTATGCCGGCCTAGTTGGAACCGGCAACTTACAAGCTGATACCGAAACGCGACTAAATCACTTCACGGTCTGTATACTTGTAAGTGGTGGTACTACCCCGGATCGGCAGACTGTGAACTACTGCCTATCACTCTTTGATTAGGATAGGGTGGCAAAGTTTACTTAGTAAAACACAGATTATGGTCATGGGATGCATTTTATATGAATACATGAATGATTTTTATAAGGAAACTTTTATTTTTATCGTAAGCTTCGATTCGAACCACATATCGGATCCTCACCGGCTATGTAATAAAATTTAATAATCTCGATAGAAGACTGCAACTCTCATTCTAACAAACATAACCAAGCGATGTTATACAATATAAAAAACAACGCTAAACAAACTAAACATAAAATCAAAATTAAAATTTTAAAGGAACCCCCGAAACGCCTGGAACCACTTTGGTCATATCATCAGCTTTATTGTAATAAACAACATTAGTCATGGCTCAATAGTTATATCCCTTTAATATCCCTTGGATCCTTATGGTGCATCATCAGATAACTACTCCAGGTCTTCAATTTGATAATGGCCCAGCTAATGGCTCATAGAGAGTAACAATTTTAGTTAAAGCACTATGATATTATCTGTTATTGATTTGCTGATCTGAGAGGATTCATAATCAGATACTCCCGATCTTCAATTTGATAACGGCCCAGCTAAAGGCCTAGTTAAAGCACTACAGTTCTATCTCTTTTTTTGCTGATCAATTGATATCAATTTGCTGATCTGAGAGGATTCATAATGGTGCATCATCAGATTGCCCGGTCTTCAATTTGATGACGGTCCAGCTAAATGCTCATAGTGAGTAACAATTTTAGTTAAAGCACTACAGGTCCATTTCTTGTTGATTTGCTGATCTGAGAGGATCCATGATCAGATTTTTTAGATCCGGAATGTTTTATTTTATCGCACTAACTTTTCTACACTTAGTTTCCTACCTTCAAGACAAATCTAATAAGTCCAAACTTAGTATACCAAAAAAAAGTTTGAACACATCCAGGATTTCGTCTCCTACCTTCGAGTTCCATCATCAGAGTAACTCAGTGGTACCAGTTAAAACACACATGTATTTGTATACGTTTTTATTTCAAAAGTTAAGTCACAGATATGTTTAAAAGTAAATACCAATAAGGCTGGGAATACAAGTCCGATTTTCCTCTCCGATAGTCCGATCCGATTGTCTGATCAGACAATCGGAAGGCACTCGTGCCATACATTTGTTTGAATACTTAATACACGTCAGATCCGATAGTCGGATCGGATGTCAGAATCGGAAACAACGCCAAGGCGCTTACGATTTTATGGCCGATCCGATTGTCTGAAGGTGCAGTTTTCATACAAAATACAGAAACAAAATAGACGTCCGATTCCTACTTCCGATTTGTAAATAATTTGCTCAGCAATATCGGACGTGTATTCCCAGCCTTATGCGTGTTTAGAACGGGCAACCCGTGTACGTCGCTATGCGACGAAGATTGTTATTTTATGTCAAATAAATATGCCATTGTTAAAACACGTAAAAAATGTTATAATTTTTCCCCTAAAATATTCAATCAAGGTAATCGATCTAAACTGCAAACCAACCTCGCCATATGAATATTTTAAGGGAAAAATTATAACATTTTTTACGTGTATTTACATTGGCATATTTATTTGACATAAAATAACAATCTTCGTCGCATAGCGACGTACAAGGGTTGCCCGTCCTAAACAGCGCGTCTAAGATCGCTACCGCAGCTAACAAATCGAGCTGATGACCTTGAAACCCCTGATCAGATCTTCATCAATTGTAGCTAAGAACCATCTCGATCACGTCAGCTTTCAAATGAAACAAACCGCATCGTAATCGGTCCATTCGTTTAGGAGCTACGATGCCACAGACAGACACACAGATACACAGATACACAGATACACAGATACACAGATACACAGAGCCACAGATACACAGATACACAGATACACAGACAAGTCAAACTTATAACACCCCTCTTTTTGGGTCGGGGGTTAAAAACTAAACAAAAAGGAAATATTTTTTTAATTTCTTTATTTTATTGTGATACTTTTGACCCGCCTGATGATAAGCAAGAGGAGGTCCAAGAGTGACGACGACTGAGAAAACCGAGTTTGTTCACAGCTGCCTCAGTCGCCGTCTCTATGCCGGCCGAAGGTGCTGCTTCACGCATATTATTTTCATTGTTATCGACAGAGTGACGGCGGCTTAGGCAACCGGTTTTTTCAGTAGTCGGCGCTCTTGGACCTCCCCTTGTTTACCATCAAGTCGAGCCCAGAAGAAAATTTATGAAAAAAATTTAAAGTAAAATTCTATTATATGCAAGAGGAGGTCTAAGAGTGACGACAACTGAAAAAAAAATAGTTCACGGCTGCCCCAGTCGCTGCCACTATGCCGGCCAAAATAGTGGCAAGCACCCCGCCTAATATTAAACTGGAGTTCGATCCATAAATGAGGGCGTCTGACACTACGCTTAACGGACTGGTGTGTTAACTAATACCACGCCTATTGTAAATGATGTAATTATACATCTTCATCATCAGCTAGAAGGCGTCCCCCTTAGAACGCCATGATGCCAGTTGCATTCACCGGTTGTTCGTGACTTACACTATGTCGTCAGTCCACATATTTGGAACGTAGATAACACTGCGTCTTCTGGTTCGTGGTCTCCACTCTAGAACCTTTCTTCCCCATCGGTTATCGGTTCTTCGAGCGATGTGGGCAGCCCATTGCCACTTCAGCTCGCAACCGGTTCAGCTCCGGCTCTTTGGCGAATATCCTCGTTCCGGATTCTATCGCGCAGAGACACCAAGCATAGCTCTCTCCATTGCCCGCCGAGCGACTCTGAGCTTTTCCAATAGGCCATCATTTAGGGGCCACGTCTCAGTGCCATATGTCACCACTGGCAACACACACTAGTTAAAGACCGTTGTTTTCAGGCACTGGTGGATGTTTGACGAGAAGATATAACGCTAAGATTATCTAAGATATAAGAGTATTTAAATAAAGTCGGTCAAATATCGCGTTAGAATAACAATAAAAATGTCGTGCACGAAATAGTAGTACATAATGCACTTTAACATTGCATGCATCGCGTGTTTAATTTCAGGTGTCACTTTATTTTATTTTACCACAAAATAAATACCTAATTTAAATACATTTACAAGCTTTCAACTTAGTAAAACTATATTTTACTGCGATGGCCTTTAAGCGCCATAATGAAACATATATATAACATAAATGCGCCAACCTCGGTACAGGTTACGAGTTTGCGACGTTTGGAGCGAGACGATGGGCCCTTGGGGACCTACAGCCAAGCGCCTGGCCAAGGAGTTGTCTAAGCAGCTGACGGAGAAGTCTGGAGACAGGAAAGCCGGAAATTATTTCTGCGCACCCTATTTTTTAGAATGTCCTCGATTTGATTAAGGCACAATATTTGGGTCATAATTTGTGATTGGCAACTTATTCCCGAAACTATTCCATCTAGGCAGGCATAGTGGATGTGATTGCTACTCACAGTTATTGAATTGTAGTAGCAGTGACATTCATTCATGGACCACACTTTGGCTTAACATCAAGCGGGGTGCTGTCATATGTCGAGTCACAATAAAAAAAAAAGACCAAGTCACTTCACGGTCTGAAGTATTGAAACTTTATTTTATGGGTATAGATTTAACAAAGCACAGTTACAAATAATGTAACGCGAAGGACATAAAACGTCGAAACAATACTGAGCTCATAAATATTTAACAGCACCTATCGAATAGAATAGAAAATATATTCCTTAAGGCTCCAGTACACAGTGGGTCATGCACAGCCATACACGACGATACCTATTATTTTTTATTGCCGATCGACAATTTGATCAGAATCCCACCTGATTTATTTATTAATAGGTCATCAACAAACTATACACCGATACAAGTAAGCACTTAACGTTATAATTACAAAAAAACCTAAATCAATCAATCAATCATTGTCACGCCTTTTTCCCACAGGGATAGGCAGAGACAATGGAGCGCCACTTGCCACGATCCTGACACAACTCCCTCGCTTCCTTCACATTCAAATCCTAAATCTAAGTGTTATTTTAGTTAAAGATAACCACCGCATGCATTCAGCTAGATTTATAATAAGACCTAAATACTAATTAATTTACAAATTGAATACATGTGTGTCTAAGTTGGACAATATACAAATTAGACACACAAAAAAAACTAATAATAAAAACTAATAAACTATCTACTTACAAAATCATTGCAAAATGAAATTATGTTTTAATTTCATTTTGAAATGATTTTATTTACTTTTAAATTTAAAGCTTTAAGCATGAATAGCTACTTTTAATAGTCTCTCTCCATCCTATGACCTTGGATTATTAAAGCGATGCGTGAAGAAGCTCCCTGGGACGGCGACTGAGGAAGCCGTGAACTGACTCGGTTTTTTCAGTCATCACTCTCGGACGTCCTCTAGCTTATCATTAGGCGGGTAGAGGTTAGATGTCGTGGCACAATAAAAAAAACTGCAATTGAACTGAATAAGAATTTAAGAGCGAATAATTTATAATATGAACTTTTTTCTTACAAAATAATATAAAAAACATACTTTACGATATTATTTCACGCAACAAATTTTATGTATTATAAAAAAGTTTAAGTATTTTTTTAAAACTTTTTATTTTGTAGAAAGTCAAACGAAATATTATTTTATCTTGTCAAATATCTTATCTAAAATACTTGCAAAATCCCAACATGAATATTCAAAAACTGCTGTGAAAGCTTACTCTAAAATTGTCGAGGTCCCTAATCAACTTCTCTAAATTGCTACTTAATCGGTTAGCTTACCCTACTTATCTCTAATCGTGCACTTCACCAGCAACAGGAAATTAGGCCAAAATATAACACTGACTTATACAAAAATATGCGTTATTTTTATCAAATATTAAACTTTCCTTTAATAAAATAAAGTTTAGGTAAATAAATATGCAATTTTTAAAAATAAAGTTTTCAATTAAACTGCCACACATTTTTTCCACAGGGATAGACAGAGACAATGGAACGCCACTTGCCACGACCCTGACACAACACCCTCGCTTCCTCCTCATCCACAATTATCTTTATACAAATTTTACGGCTATGGGCACTTCGCAATACAGCTTTCCTAACTAAGGCTTCGGCCAAGAGATCTATTTAAACAAACACCACAAGTTTTAATAAAATCGGTCCAGCTGAACGGATGGTTATATACTATTGATTATTTTTAAATATATATTTACATATCTATATTAGGCTACTAAAGTCATTGTATCAGAGAAACAGAAAGACCAAAGTACATATATTATATATCAAAGATACATAGGTACTTTCGGTTTGCGTGACCATTGCACTACCACTACAGCACGGTAGTATATAAATAATCAAATCAAATCAAATCGCTACCAATTTCACCAAAATTTCAACGACTATGGGACGAGCCGCTCTGCAAAATGGTAATGGAAGATATATTATCTTCCAGTAACATGAGAGAGCGGGCTCGCCTCATAGCCGTCTCTACTAGGGAGTCGGGTTTCTGGTTGCAGGCTTTTCCGTCTGCATCGGTTGGGACACTCCTTGACAGAAATACCCTGACCCTGGCGGTATGTCTTCGTCTTCGAGCCCGGACTGTCCATCAATACCAGTGTCGGTGCGGAGAACCGGTGGATAATCTTGGACACCACGGGCTTTCTTGTGCCAGAAGTACCGGTCGCATTCCCCGTCACGCGGCACTCAACGATATCATCCTAAGGGCTCTTGTCACTGTTGGAGTGCCCGCAATTTTAGAACCCTGTGGTATTGCGCGGAGCGATGGCAAGAGACCTGACGGAATGACTGTTGGGCCATGGAAGCTTGGCAGGTCTTTGGTATGGGATGCGACTTGTGTAGACACATTAGCCCCATCTCACATCCAAGCGACTTCGTTAAGCGCGGGAAGTGCGGCGATTTCTGCTGAGAACCTCAAGTTGCGCAAATACGCTAACCTCGGTACTGGTTACGAATTTGCGCCGTTTGGGGTCGAGACGATGGGCCCTTGGGGACCATCAGCTAAGCGCCTGGCCAAGGAGTTGTCCAGGCGGCTGACGGAGAAGTCTGGAGACAGGCAGGCTGGCAATTATTTCTGCCAACGTATTAGCCTTGCTATACAAAGGGGAAATGTTGCCAGTCTCCTTGGGATTATCTCTGATGCGACGTCATTGGATGATATTTTTTACTTATAGTTAAATTATATTTAATTATTAGTTGGTTAGTAACAATGTTGTGTTTAATTTTAATATTAATTTTGATTAATCAATCAAATTGTCACGCTTTTTTCCCACAGGGATAGGTAGAAACAATGGAGCGCCACTTACCACGATCCTTACACAACTCCCTTGCTTCCATCCACAATTCTCTTCATATAGGCTACGTGGTTATGGGCACTAGGCAACCTAGCTTTCTTGAGGATGACTCCGATTTGGTCGGAAAACACTCTCCTGGCCTGCGTTTTTTAACGCATCCATCCACATCAGATTTATAAATTTCTTTCGTCAATCTACTTTCACTCTTCCTTTCTATAAAAGTATATAAATAAATAAATATAAAACGCGCCCTAAATATAAACGAGTGTATAATTATATTTATAAGAATTATATTTATAAAGAATAAAATTATTTCTTCACAAGACTTAACCAACATCTTGCTAACGTCTCAGTTTTGCCAACGATGCACAAAATTATAATTTAAAATGTTTTAATGTCTTGGTTTGAGTGCTGTTGCCTGAAATACAGGTTAACTCTTATCCCAGGTCCGATGCTAAGAGTTAGGCAAACGAAGATAGTTGTTCATGTGAAAGAAGCGAGAGAGTTTTTAAATAGTGGTAGGCAGTGGTCTGCCGATCCGGGGTAGTAGCACCACTTACAATTATATAGACCGTCAAGTAACTTAGTCGCGTTTCGGGATCAGATTGTAAGTTGCCAGTTACTACTAGGAGGCACCTACATTAATTTTTAACATCAGGCAGGATGCTGATATAGTCACAATTAAAAAATCAGTATTGTGAAAAATGGCGCTTCCTAGGGTCTGCCTATCACAGGAATAAAGACGTGATCGTTTGGTTTAAATACTAAGTCTCATCTTTAACAACGACAAAATAAGGTCCAGTGTAGAATGAACATTGTTCTTTGTTGAACACTTATTAAAGGGTATACAATCTGTTTTGATAACAATTTCTTTAACGTAAATAAACCTTAATTAGCCTTTATTGGAACCAATGCTTTTAGCACTCGTGCTATTATTTCCTTAATTCAAACAAAAAGTATCTTTTACGTTTCTTTGTTCTACCTGTCTTGTTTGCTCTCAAAATGGATCCTTGACGGTCTTATTTCTGCTCCATAGACCCATTTGTAAAGGTACGGAAAAACAGAGTAAAGATATCGAATTTTGTAGCTATCTACTCTAATGAATAGGTTCTTCATGAAAGACGACAGGCGCGGACGAACGGTTTAGCGATTGGTTTGTTGCGCGTAAAGTCCCGGGTTCGGTCCCCGGTCGAAGCAAATATTTGTTAATAAAAAAAAGAGATGGATATTTGCTTCGGGTCTGGTTATCAAATAGTGGTAGGCAGTGGTACCCAGTCTGCCGATCCGGGGTAGTACCACCACTTACAAGTATACAGACCGTGAAGTGATTTGGTCACGTTTCGGGATCAGCTTGTAAGTGAATGTGATTGCTACTCACAGTTATTGAATTGTAGTAGCAGTGACATTAATTCATGGACCACACTTCGGCTTAACATCAAGCGGGGTCCTGTCATATGACGAGTCACAATAAAAAAAATTAAAAAAAGACAATATCTACATCCACAATTCTCCATCCATACAATCCTCGCGCGCGTGTGTGTATGTGTGTGAAACCACTGTACTGTACATTTTTTCTTACTTAGCAAAAGTAGTAAACAAACTTTCGGCATAATGACGGATTAACGATAAAAAAAACAAACGAAATTTTCTTTATTATTATTATTGGGGCACAATCTTTGTCATTGTACCGATTCCATATAAATGGACGTTATTAAAAATAATTTATAGTTGGGGACCGAGTTAAATGAATTCGGGGGCTGAGGTGCGGTGGGGCGTGAAACGACCACTACCCGTATCTTAGTGGCCGCTTTTAGTGACGCTCATAGCTCGGGGATGTCATTTAATAGCTATAAAAACGTGTCCATATTTTCTTTGTTTGATTATTAAAAAATTAGTGAGTTAATTAAATAAAAGAGATTCGTCATCCGTAGTCAGGCTAGAATCATTATTAAAAACGTAATTAAAATGTGTAAAAAAGAAAAAAAAACATGCAGTCACTATTCTCAAAATTAAGTTAATATATAATTCATTAAAAATTGTTGCTGTCTAATGTTTATACTTTAATTTAATACACATTTATAATTTTAATAGCTAAATCTATTTGCGTTTTAAAGAAAGTGTGTGTTTATTGTTGTTGACATTTTGCATTTTACTTCACTATTTATAATAGACACGTGACCATGACGTCACAACTGCATTTCTACCGTGTTCATTTAGCTCGTTCCCTTACTATATATATGTGTGTGATTTTATAATTATGTGCATTTGTTACATTGTGTATGTTTATTCTATAGAATGGCATGGGAAATAGTGATTTTCAGGTTTGTTTACTACTTCTGCCAAGTAGGAAAAAACACAGTATACAATTAGTGAAAACCATCCAGGTCATTAGTTCACGTGGAATTCGGATAAAGCCTCTTTCATTTGTTTGCGGACTAACTAGGTTAACAATTCATTTTAGACCTCATATATAGAGATGTATTTTAAATAGGTCAAATGATCTGAATATATCATTGATGACAATTAAAATAAGTTGGTATTATTTGCCTTTTTGCGAATAGTTGGCGCATCTTGGTCTGGAGTGTGCCGATTCAGGGCTACTACCCTGTACTATGCTATTAGAATAAGAATAGGACGGGCTGTTCACTAACTTCACTTGACTGATTTAAAGGTGTCTTTTTCTTGACGGTTCGCAAACAAAAAGAAACCATGCTTAAGTGAAGTTGGTTGGAGAGTTAGACGTCACAAAATGCCAATTCCGTCCTATTCTTATTTTAATCGAATTTCGTGGTTTCGAACCCGTGCCACACGGTCGCCTGTCGAGCCTTAATAAAAAAAATTGATGCCATAAAGAATATTTATTCATTTCATATTATTGAATCAATAAGTGAAATTGGCTTCTTCATATTATGTACAATAAATTATTCTACACAACTCGCTTTCAGAAAAAATGTAATTTTCAAGATAACATCTCGCAAAAAGCCATAAATGGTTATGTAAAAGTATCTTATTTCAATCGTTTATAGATTTGTTGTCTGTCATTTGCATAAAAACACATTTTGTAGGAAATAACATTTAAAGAGGTGATTTTGACATGGCGAATAAACAATATAAGAAAAATACACTTTTACAAATATTATGTTGTTTTCACAAAATAGGAGGAAAATCGTTTATAATAAGTATTGTATGATATGAGCGAGGGAGTTGTGTCAGAATCGTGTCAAGTGGCGCTCCATTGTCTCTGCCTATCCCTGGGGGAAAAAGGCGTGACAATTTGATTGATCGATTGATAATATTTAAAATATATATATATATATAAATATATAAATATATATATATATATATATATATAACCTTGTACATATATATATATATATATGTACAAGGTTAACTGAAAGAAGTTTTGTGGCGTCCGTGAAGTTTTCCACAGTATTTGTAGTTTCTGTTAGAAGTTTCGAAGCTTTAGTTGTATAGAAACAGCTGGTCAATTGTTAAAGTACATTCGTTATCTTCTAAAGTTAATATTAAAGTAAAAATCACGCCTTAATTCCCACAAATATAGGTAGAAAGAAAAAAAAATGGGATGCTGTCATTATGTCGATTCACAGTAAAAAATAGAATATTATTAAAAGCGACCGTAGCATAATGATCACGTAAACCCAGAGTTCCGGTTCAAAACAACTTGCCGGTACCATTCTATCTTTAAAATACATAATATGTACTTTTTAGGTACACACTTTTAGGACTTTAGTATAGAAATGTGAAAGAAAATATTAAAGAAATAGAGATTCTACATTTTTTTTACAAGGTTACAGAGTGTATGCATATAATGCTTCCTTTAATGTATATTAAAGGAAACAATGCCCTATTTTTTTTTTATAAAACCCACAAGTGCGACATTTAAAATCACCCTGATGCGAAGCTGTAGTGCAGTCCATAACGGAGGTGACTTTTTTTATATTGTGACTCGATATAAGTATGACAGCACCCCGCTTGATGTTAAGCCGAAGTGTGGTCCATGAATGAATGTCACTGCTACTACATTTTAATAACTGATTGCAGCAATCACATCCACTATGACGGCCTAGTTGGAACCGGCAACTTACCACTGCCTACCACGCTTTGATTACCAGATCCGAAGCAAATATCCATATCTTTTTTTTATTAACAAATATTTGCAATATTTAATATAATTATTAAATATTACAAATAAAAGCTATGAAACAAATATTTGCTCCGAATCCCGTACCCGGGACTTTACGCGCAACAAACCAATTGCTGAACCGTTCGTCCACGCCTGTTGTCAACTGCTACTACAGTTAAATAATTTGGACATGTTCTTAGCATGCACTTCCTCATCGTCAAATTACAGATTCTACCATGGCTTCGGAAAGGCACATGACGAGAAGAAGGTCACAAGAAACTCGTCAATTGTAGTCTACACAAAACAAACGACTGGTACGACTGCTACAGTCGTACCACTATACTAGATAAAACTGGCAACTTACAAGATGATCCCGAAACGCGATTAAGTCAATTCACGGTCTGTATACTTAAAAATGGTGGTACTACCCCGGACCGGCAGCTGGGTATCACTTTTTGACAACCATCCCTGGAGCACATAACTGCCCTTTTTTTTAACAATTTTTTGTAATATTAAATCTCATTTCTTATAAAATATTACAAATAAAGACTGTGAAACAAATCTTTACTTCGACCGGGTATCGAACTCGTGACTGTACACGTAACAATGCCGTAAGTTTTATTTTAAGGTAAACAATGCAATGTGGCTTGCAAGTAATACTTGTAGGTAAAAAGCAACAGATGGCTTCTGTGAAAGTCCATTAGGAAAGTTGTGGGGTCCTCGCAAAAGTGATTAGCACGAAATGTTCAGGTATATTCTTAGTTTTTCTTTTTATTGGAGTTTACTTTTCAAGAATAAGTTTTCATATAAGTTGAACGGTATGAAAATTATATGAGATGTAAATTTAATACATGCGTTAACTCAAATAGAAGTATTAAAGATACATTACTCGAAAATATAATTAATAACTTTGGATTTAAATATATTTTTGTTAAATAACAAAGTCACAAATATTCGATTTGTGTCTTTACTTCGCATTTTCATACCTTCGTACAAATTCACTTTTCCATTAGATGCAGTTTTTTTTTATTGTTTTTGTGAAAAAAAAAAACATTTTTATAACCGTTTATCTGACACCACGTTCGCGCCGATTATGCCATTTGTGTTATTATTCAACAAAATAAACATGTTATCAATTATACGAGTAATCATTTCTACCGAACTAAAAGCGTTACGTCAAAAGCATTTATTAGATAATTTAAGCACCTATTAAAATCACAGCACCTACGTGTAAGAGCTCTCCAAAATGTTTTGGAGAGCTCTTTTCCTCGTCTTTCGGCCGTGTTTTTTGTAGGACAATCGACAAGTAAAATTCTTTACCAGCCCATGTTTTCTCTCACCAGCCCATGTTTTCTCTCCACCATATGACCTTGGACTTTTCGGGCAGACCTTTGGCCGGCACAACGACGGTAACTGAGGCTGTGAACTAAATCGGTGTTTTCAGTCGTCGGCACTCCTGGACCTTCATCATGCTTACCATCAGGTAGGTCGCGGTCAGATGTCGAAAAGTATTTTGGTATTATTTTGTCAAGGTGGATGTTACTTTTAGGGTTAGAGGAAAATGTCTAAACTTTTGGGGTGCTTGTATCTTTTTGGGAAAAACAAAAGGTCATATTTCATTTTGTATTTGGGCTTAATTGTATTAATAATTTCATATACATTTTAAAATACGAAGATAACAATGCAATTGAAATATATCCTTTATTTTGCATAGTTTATGTGTGCAAATTAATCAAACTATAAATATGACAGTTCAAAGCAGAACTGTTAATATGGCGTGTTTGTGATTGACAGACGAAACAAAAATCCATATCTTATTTTCTAAATACCTCAATTCAGAATAACACAGAATAAGACATAACACAACTTAAAAAAAATAATACATTTCTATATACTGAGCTACTAAAGTGCTTGTATCATAGAAACAGGACGAACAAAGTACATCTATTAAAGATACATTGGTACCGGTGTATAGTGGTTTGGAACCACTATACACCGGTATCGACCATTGCACTGACACTACACTATGGTCGCCTTTATAGATCAAATTGTTTAAATGAATCAAATTGTTTATAGAAAGAAAGCTCAGCGATAGCTATACCTTTACAATCACAACATTGTAGCGGAACTAAGTAAAGCTTCCATAACGATAACAAATCGAAATCAAATTTTGAACAAGAATAGAGCCCATTATTGTCCAAGTCAGACACGCGACATTCCTCCTGACTAATTAACTTTAAGATGGTCTACTTACGATATTTAACTTCAGTTAACTACATACTTTCAGACACACGTTCGTGTTTATTCACAGGTTTATAGTAAGATTTGAGCTACAAAATTGCTTGAATCATAGAAATAGGACGTCCACAAATCATAAATACTTTGGTACCGGTAAGTGGTTTTGACCAGGGACTTACAGCTTAAGTGATTATTTTATAAACTTGTTGTACAAGATTATTTTCTAAAAGCTAGCTCTAAATTTATGTAGTTTTACTAAGTTATAACTTTAAACTTGAACAATACTTTTTATAAAATTCCTTCTGCGGTCTTTGATATTCTAAATATTATTTAATTTATATATAACCTATATCTAGCATTTATCTCTGCCTATCCCTGCGGGAAAGAGGCGTGACAATTTGATTGATTAGTTAATCTATATTTTTTATGGCTACATCGCTCGAAGAACCGACAACCGATGGGGAAGAAAGGTTTTAAAGTGGAGACCACGAACTGAAAGACGCAAGGTACGAGTAGGTGCCTACTCCTACTAGGTGGACTGACGACAAAGTGAAAGTCACGAATAACCAGTGGATGCAACTGTCATATTGTAGTTCGGAATGGCGTTTTAAGGGGGAGTCCTATGTTCAGCAGTGGACGCCTTCTGGCTGATGAAGATATTTTTTTATTTTATAGAATCTTAATTATTATGCTAATAAAGTAGTTTTATTTACGATAATAGAGTGCTAATAAGAAAGCTGGGTTGCCTAGTGCCCATTTAGAGCTTGTATGAAGAGAATTGTGGATGTGAGGGAAGCGATGGAGTTGTGTTAAAATCGTGGTAAGTGGCGTTTCTTTGTCTCTGCCTATCCCTGTGGAAAAAAGGCGTGAGAATTTAACTTAGTTAATAATAGAGTAAATACAATAAATAAGCGCCCATAATAGACAACCAGAACTTACAGAAGATTGTAAACCTAAATTTTATTGAGACGTGATATATTATTTTTTATTGAATTTTTATTATTTTTCCATAGCTTATCAATCTTATAAGTATTAAAATGATAAAAGACAAAATATTAAAGAGAAAGAATATTTAAATTCTGAATTGATGGGAGCGTCAGATAACCATTAGCGACAATTTTATTCCCTGCAAATGGACTCATTTCGTTTTCCGATTGGAAAGTCGGCAAAATAGCTACTTGGAATATTAAATATACAAATTGCTTCTATCTGCTTGTTATAAGATTATTTCTATTTTTATTGTGACTCGGCATATGGCAGCACCCCGCTTGACATTAAGCTGGAGTGCGGTCCATGAATGAAAGTGACTGCTACTATAGTTAAATAACTGTAAGCAGCAATCACATATACTATGCCGGTCTAGTTGTAAACGGAAACCCACAAGCTGATCACAAAACGCGACTAAGTCACTTCACGGTCCGAATCGCCAGATTGGGCACCATTGCCGACCATATTTTAACAACCGGCCTGGAGCAAATTTTCGGCTTTTTAAGACTTTTATTGCACCCTGTCGTTCAACTATCTAACTTCATATATTATCTCTTTTTTTATATTATCTTTTTCATAAGTATCTTTTTTTAAAAGATATTTATAAATATATGTAGTCTCGACTAAAAGTGGGAAATATAAATTGTCCACGGACGGGTATCCGTCCGTCATAATGCTCCTCAATACATAATACTATCTAAAAGCAAAAAAGAGAATAGGAAATAAAACGAACTGAAGTTGTTCAGACATTATCAAATTCTTTGGGTGCCAGAACTTTTTCAATTAGCTGCCAATCCCGTTTATATAAGACTGATATTAACATTCTTTCACGATTATTGAACGATTTTGACAACAGGCGTGGCACTAGTTAGTAGGTACACCAGTTCGTTGCGTCCCGGTTTGGATTCCTGGTAGAAGCACAGGTTTGTTTCATAGCTCTTATTTGTAATATTTATTAACCAAATCACAATATTTAATAAAAAGCCATATATCCGGATCTGGTTACCTAAGAGTAGTAGGCACTGGTACAAGTATACAGACCGTGAAGTGACTAAGTCGCATTTTAGGATCACCTACTTAGTTGCCTGCTACTTAAGATGTGACTGCTGCGTAAGATTAAGATGGCTAGAGCTTTGATAACTGTAAAGACATCAAAGCTCTAGCCTCCATAAAAGAAAAAAAAATTACTGGAGACTTTTTTTCATTATATCTCGACATATAACAGCACACTACCAGACTTTTCGCGTGACGGTCTGGTATGCTAACAAAAGCGTTACGCGTGTCGCGATCGTATCGTGTCGTATTAATATAATAAATTAATAAATCAAAAAGGCATTAATAATGAATTGACATTTTGTAAAAGCCATTACAATTATAGGTCATAATACCAAAAACATATAATAAAGATTGGCTATAGAAAAGTAATTAAACTAATGAAAATTTCCGGATTATACACCTTTAAAGCTTCTGTCTACCACACAGTCGCGTTATTATCGGTCGATAATATCAGATGCGTTATTGCGAGAACGCGTCCCGATGCCTTGCACACAACTGCGTCCTACTTCTACGAGTATTGCGTTGTTATTATCGCAGCAGTGTGTAACTTCGTAGCCGTCCTAATACATATTGTACTAAAAACAGATATCGCAATAACCATCCGGTATTATCGACCGATAATAACGCGCCTGTGTGGTAGGCAGGCAGTTGGCGGTAATTTGCCAGATCTGCCAATCTGCACTCCTACCACCAAGAGTACAGATCGTGACTTGACTTAGTCGCGTTTTGGGATCAGCTTGTAAGTTGCCGGTTCCAACTAGGCCGGCATTGTGGATGTGATTGATATTTACAGTTATTGAATTGTAGTAGCAGTCATTGACCACACTTCAGCTTAACATCAAGTGGGGTGCTGTCATATGTCGAGTCACAATAAAAAAATAAGGTCTCTTTTTTGTTTATAAACAAATATTTGTTATATTCAATCTAATTATATAAACATTACAAATAAAAGCAATGAAACAAATGTTTACTCCGACCGCGTATCGTCGAAATTTCTACAGCAATATTTATTCAGATGGCGTGCGGTCATATGTCGTGCCAATATAAAAAAGAGGTTCTATATATACTCGTTCATAAATAAAATTAATGGCTTTTAACGAATACCACATATAGCACAAGAAAAATACATTCCACTAACTTGAACAACGAAAGATAACAAAATTTAATTTTCCAATTACATTTTTGCCACATAAAACTTAATATTCTCCCTCAGTGCTAACTTGAAAATACATTTTCCAAAAATAACTTCATAAATGCTGAGTTGAGAGCGACGAAACAGCTAACTTAAGCATGCAGGATCGCGCTTACCCGGCTGTACGAATTTTAAATGATATTTCTGTCGTTGGGAGGATAAAAATGAATTTTATTACCCGAGCCCTGTGAATTAAATACCAGTTAGATATTCATATTATCCATTTGAGCGGCCCAAATACAAAAGAAATGAAATGATTATTATGTTTCAGTTACATTGAGTGGATCGAACACTAATATAATAAATAATAAACACTGAGAATCTCAAACACTAATAAACACTAAGAAGATCAAACACTAATGAACACGGAGAAGATCGAACACTAAAAAACACTGAGGAAATTAAACACTAAAAACACTGAGAAGATCGAACACTAATGAACACGGAGAAGATCGAACACTAAAAAACACTGAGGAAATCAAACACTAAAAACACTGAGTAGATCGAACACTAAAAGACACTAAGAAGATCGAACACTAAAAAACACTGGGAAAATCAAACACTGAAAAACACTGAAAAGATCTTGGAGATTATGTTAGATTTTATTGTGACGCGACCTCTGACCTGACGTGGCTTATGGTAGGTAAGCAAGTAGAGAAGTAAGAGTGCTACAAAACTTATCAGTCGTCGTAGAGGTTCTTTTTTACGTTTTGCTTGAAGGATCCAAGATTATTCTTTCATCTAAGTATTAAGTCTAAAGTACGATCATATGGTTGTCAACCAGTCCCTCAAAATTAGATATTTCATTTTCTTTATGAATTAGATTTAGTTAATCTAGTCTTTGAACAAAAAAAAGAGGTCTTATTTTACATTTATATACTAAGCCAAACATGTGCTCGTATCATATAAACAGGACGGCCAAAGTATAGGTTTGCACCGGAGCGTAATTTTAAGAACCGGTGATATTCACCGGTGATTGGGCAATAACCGGAGATTCACCGGAGATCTCCGGAGAATCGAGTACTACATTTGACAAATGCGTTTGCGCGCTTTGTTCCTTTAAACTAAAACCATCGATTTACGATATTATACATATATTTTTTTTATTTTTTTAAAGTTCTAGAATAAATAATTATTATTGCTAAGATACTAAACGTTTAATTTGTGCCCACCAGTTAAACTTTTTTGTTTTTTGGCTTAGTATTTCCTGTAGGTTTTTGGTTTAATATGCAAAGTTTCTATGTATTATAATTTAGTTTATTATTCAATAATGATATAAAACTGATCAATATAAAAATTAATGTACAAAAATAGCATAAAAAGCTGAGTGGTTTACCTACCATAAGTTTTTTTGATAACTTTTATTTGATGTGATAAGTAAATCAGAGGTGGACAAATTATATTATGTTTTTAAAATGAACTAGCACTTTGTACCCGCCACTTCGTAGGCGAAAAGAAGCAAAATATATTATGTAGTTTAAAATCTCTTATAGTTTTGTTAAGCTGAGAGGATCCATCATCAGTTTCCCCAGATCCAGCAATGTCGGGTGACCTACTAGTAAGTGCAAGCAATAGGTTGACAAAGTTCTGTCGCAGTGGGATGAACGGAAATTATTTAACAAATTAATATTGATTTTTATATTACGGATTAAAAAAATGCAGAAACTTTTTAATTTCGTATTATAATTAAAATATATTTTTTTATTTTTAACTTGATAAAATATTGATTCCCCATACAAATTTCCACCCCCTTAAGAAATAATTTCTGGGATTATATTAGAAGTGTGAAAGACAGAGTTATATTCAAATTCATAGGTATGGATTTAATAGGTGATGGATGACTTGGAAGAAACTGTATACAAATGCACTTAAATACTGACGATACATATATGTAAAGCGGCCTCTCCGCTTTTATCTTATTGTTAGACATGGAATGTATCTTACCGGCTTCGGCATCGCGAATATAGTTTTTTTTTCATTTTAAATATTTAATATCCTTTAAAATATTAATATAGTGATGTGTTGTAATATAACGATCTAAATAAGATGATAAATAAAAATCTAAAATAATAGTGAAAACCGCATTAAAATCCGTTGCTTAGTTAAAAACTTGAGTCAATGTTTCTTGGTTAAAAAGATCTAAGGGCACAGACAGAGAGACGAGACAAGCGGTTTTATTTTATACTATGTAATGAAAGAAGGTTTGTAAATTGTTAAATCGGTGATAAACAGCTAATTATAATAAATTTTAAGTTTTAAATATTTGTGACCGCCGTGACCATAAAATTGGTCGCCGATGAAGACGGTCTTTGAGGGTTCGCTGATGGTGTGGGGGTGTGCTCCTTGCTCTGTTTGCGACGCGTTTCCTGGGGTCAGGAAATCGTGCGTGGCGGTCGGTCTATGACTGACCCCCAAAACGGCGGAACCCGGGTGGCGCGACTAATTCAAACCAAAATAACGGACTTACCCTTTTTGCAGTCGTCGTACCACCACGGCCAAGCGGGTTCAAAGGATTTCTCTTGATGCGTATGGTTTTCTGCTCGATCTCCCAGTTGATGTGCAGATCACCGTGATGCGATAGGTTCGATGCGTTTTGATGCGAGTTCGCGCGCTGACAAGACCTTGCTTCTTGTCGCGAGACCGGCACGAAGACGAAATGCTATGCGTTGGGATGCGAATTCGCGAGCGGACAAAACCGCTGCTTCTTGTCGCGAGACCGGTACGGACACGAATGCCCTGCGTTTGGGCGGCGGCAGCGACAGAAACTTTAGGCGCCCGCCATATTGGCTGAACAGCCGCGAACCCCGGCCACCGATCTGACGTCCGTCATAGACCGCGTCAATTTTGGCGCGAACAATATTAATATTTTATACTTCTTTTATTTAAAAATAACCGGAGATTAACCGGTTATTCTCCGGTGTTTTAACCGATTACTATTACCGGAGAATAACCGGTGATTCTCCGGAGATCACTACTCCGGTGCAATACACTAGGCCAAAGTACATAATATATCTAAGATACATTGGTGACGGCAAGTGGTATTGAATCAGAAACTTTTGTTTTGTGAGGCTTTTTTTATTTTTTTATACGACATCTGAGGTCGACCCGCTTGAGCAAGAGAAGGTCAAAAAGGACGACGACTGAAAAAAACGAGTTAGTTCACGGCTGCCTCAGTCGCCGTCACTATACCAGTGCGGGCCAAAGGTGCTTCTTTACGCATCGCTTGAAAGATCCAAGTCTATTCCATAACCACTATACTACAGTAGCCTTTTAATTAATTTATTTGCTAATCTTGGTTATCCCTACTAAATCGCATAAATGTAATATTAAAAAGGTTTTAAATGCTTAATCAAATATTTGTTGTCAGAGCGGACTGTTTGTAAAGTATATTTTTCGCTTAAATTCCTTGTATAATTGTCCGAGATGAATATTTGCAGACGCAGAACTTTGAACTCGTTATGCGGACGTGGTTAACCGAAATATGAATTTAATATTTTCAAAAAAACCTACCCTTATGGACAATAAGGGGAAGGTTTTTTGTGTATATTTAAACTTAAATTTTCATGAATTAGATAGAGCCTTGTAGTACTATAATACTTACTTGTAATCATTATGAACATGAGCGTGAATAAACTAAAGGTTAATCCTATAGATGATTGTAGATCGGGTAGCGAAATGATTACCAATCTTGAATCATTCACTGCTGGACGAATACCATAATTTGCCACACCATATTTTTTCTCAGTGCCACGATTCTGAAACTCCTTTTCTCTCGTTTCCTTCGCATCCACAATTCTTTTCATACAGACTCTACGATTATGGGCACTAGGATTTCTTAAAGATGCCTCCGATTTGGTCGAAAAAGACCCTCCTTCGTCTGTCTCGTTAAACGCATCCATCCATTAGATTTATTGATTCCATTAAGTATTTATAAATCTAATAATTTTTAAAAATATCGACGTTTGAAATCCCTTGAATCGTCAAAATAAAATGGAGAAACATGTGTGACATAATGATGCCTCAGCCAGGATTGACTTCCCATGTCTTACGTAAGTCGAAGTCAGATGTCGAATCTCAATATAAACAACGCGATAGAAGGCCGTTCCCCTACCTAACTGTACATTAGTTTTTATTAGAAGTTAACTATTCTATTGTCTTTTTTCATTAAAAAGAAAACTTTAGCAAAATAGTGGAGGTACAATTAGCGCCACCTTCACCTACATTTCACCTAATTCAATTATTAATTAACCTCAGTCCAAGAGTTGCCAGATGTATCATGGTATTTAGCAAACTAGATAATATATTCAAAGATTTTAATTATTTCCATACTAATTTACTAAAAGTGATTGTATAATAGAAACTGGACGACTAAAGTATATGATCGTCAAAGATAAATTGGTACCGGCAAGTGGGTTCTCTAGGTTTGCGTGACTATTTCACCTACCTATTTTTAAGTTTATTTTGGTGCAATAAAGGATTTAAATGAATAAATACCACTACACCACGGTCGCCCAAATGAGGTATTATCGTATTGGGTATGTATTTTTTGTATTATGTGGATGCAGTTACTATGCTGGCCTAGGTAGGAGCTCGGGTCGGCAGGCTGGGCAAATGACAATCTGCCTACTACTCTTAACTATTGCGATGGTTAAGGCACATTAAAATGATAACTGGAACGAGTAGTAGGATAAAAAGGAGTTAATACAGAAGATTGTTTCTCGATTATTTTTATTATTTACAATTCTATACTAAGCAGAGCTTGTATCATAGAAACAGGACAACCAAAGTACATATATGCTTGCTTTCTTAATATCCACAATTATATAAAATACATCTCTCTACATTCTCTAAATACATCTCTATGATTGTGAGCATTGCGGATTCCTGTTGTTTATTCATTTATTTAGCTGATTTTTTTAAAGAATTGCTCACCAAAATAACATACTTTTCATCAAAATCTTTACCATATAATTCACGTTATATCTGATGATATTGTTATTCTTTCTAACTCCTTTGCTATTATCTTCAATGAATCATCTGTCTCAATCTCAACATACTTTCAGGTCCTAACATCATCTTTAAAAAAACTATAATAATTAAACTAAAAATCTTAACATCTTATAAATCTATTAATGTATGTATATGTAAATATATTTGTTTATGTATACATTTATTTAAGCGTATACATTTCTCTCATTTCTCATTTTTTACTTTCTATTAATGTTCTGAAAGTTGGTTAGCTGGTAGAGAATGCCTAACTAGCCTCCTTGCACGATAGTACGCAAAGTTATAAAAAAATATATTTGTAATAATTAATCTGGCAACACTGCTTAGTACAGTTACGTAGAAAAGGACATCCCTCTATTTCTCCGTCCCCTACTTGTCTATCTTAATTGTCATTTGTTTTGTAATCCTTCAAGAAATATAATACTCACGTGATAATTCACTGTTAATTCACGAGGTAATTCGATATGTACAAGTATTTCTAGGTATTTATCTTTGTCATTTATATTATGTTGTTTTTAGGTTTCTTAGGAATATATTAATAAATAATATTGTCAAAATATCAATCAATCAAATGATCACGCCCTAATTCTAGTAGGGTTTGGCAGTACAATGGAGCGCTCATTAATATTTTTATTGTCGCTTGATATAAGATGACACCGCCTAATGTTAGGCTGGAGTCGCATCCACTATGCCAGCCTAGTCGGAACTGGCAACTAAGAAGCTGATCCCACAACGCGACTAAGTCACTCACGGTCTGTATACTTGTAAGTGGTGATGCTACCCGGATCGGTCCTAATCTTAACTACCTTAAGTTAATCTCTTTGAGGTCTACCACCTAGCTTATAAGTAGGAGAAATTAAATGTATTTAAAGAATGTAGATAATTGTGGATTTGAAGAAATGAAGTGAGTTATGTAAGAATAGTGGAAAGTGGCACTACCCTGTCTCTCCCTCTGTTATAGATTCAGTCATTTCCGTAGCCTCATTTCTTAAAGATTCTGTACTTTTCGTAGCATCTATTAATCCGCAGCTTCTTGTTCTTTAACAACTGTTAAGGATTACGTATAGTTAAAAGTTCAGGAACCGCTGCTCTTCATATTGGTTTTTGGAACCAAATCAAACAAACAATTAAAATAGGCAATCTTCAGAGCAACTAACAAAGCAACATACGAGTACGCTATGTATTTTGCGAACTGCATATAAACACACAAATAAACGATCGTTGCCATAGATCATATACAAGTGTATATGAGCTCAAGGGTGACATTTTAATCTATACATATAATAAAATTGGAGTGTCTGTTTGTAATATTGAAATAACCGTTTTTAATACATGTATATGAATATATATACGGTACATACACCAAAATGACATTTTTTACAATTTTTGTCTGTCTGTCTGTCTGTCTGTTTGATCCGGCTAATCTCTGGAATGGCTGGACCGATTTTGACGGGACTTTTATTGACAGGTAGCTGATGTAATAAGGAGTAACTTAGGCTACTTTTATTTTAGAAAAATTCTTCTATAATAAATAAAATAAAAGAAAATAATTTTTCCATACAAAAAGCGTGCGTCAGAAATTTATTTTGGATAAACTAAGGAAAATATATCAAGCTGTTGAGAATCGAAAACAAATTATTATATTATATTATCCTACTAATATTATAAATGTGAATGTCCGTTTGTTTGTTACGCTTTCACGCAAAAACTGCTCAACCGATCATCATGAAACTTTGTACACATATTCTTGGAGGTATCAGAAGTAACATAGTATACATTTTTTTTACGAAAATAAAAAAGTTTTGTCAATTTTTTTTCTTATTATAAAAATAGATGCAAGGCGTTGGTTCAAACCCTGAGTACTATAATACCATCGCACTGTACCGACTGTCACGTCAACATCTAATCCAATCAACTGTACTATGGATACTATACACTATACTTTCCATAGACTATAAATTCAGCTATTTAAAATTTTTCTTTATTATCTATATGCATATGCTACTATTGTTATAAATGTGAATGTGGGTTTGTTTAGTACGTTTTTTAAGAAGTAACATCAATTACTTTTAATTAAAATAAAATATTTTTTACTATAGTTTCCAATTGACTATAGTTTTAACTGTTTGGAATATATTTTTATTTTTATTTCCGTCTGTCATTTTATATGAGTTATCGAGTTTTAAATACAAAAAAGTCGAATTGAAAACCTCCTCCTTTTTTATGTCTGTGTTATAAACCAAACTTTACGCGGGTGAAACCGCGGGCACAGCTAGTTATAGATAAAAAACGTTGTATCAGAAAGCAGAACGACTATTATAAAGGAAGTTTTTATAGCAAAGTATACAACCACCGTATTCGCCTGATTTGGCTCCGTGCGACTTTTGGCTATTCAGCCAAAACTCGCTAAAAAAACATTTGGCTATGTTTTGACACGATTGAAGAGATAAAAACCGAATCGAAGAAATTCTTGAAGGCTATACCGAAAAAAGACTATTCCGACTGTTTCGAAGACTGGAAAAAGCCTTGGAAAAATGGCGTTTTATCAGACGGGGATTATTTTAAAGGGGATGAAATTGATTTGGAAGAATAATAAAAAAAATACATTTTATAAACAAATTCATTTTACTTTTTGATCACAGTCATATAACCATTATCTTATGTTAAGCTGAAATTTGGAATGCAGTAGCAGGGCAGAAGACAAAGCCTTTCATGTCTTTCTTCCAAACACAAATGATTCGTTTTAAATTTACAACGTCCTAACAAGAAACAACGCGCTGAGTTTTTTAGTTAGATTTCCGATTCTGTCGACAGAATGCAGATTCTTTTTCCAATTTATGCAAGTAAAAAGACAACAAGGTAACAAAGTTAAAGAGCGCCTCAGAACATTGTCAGTGGTATAGGCGATGTCTCTGCGAAATTATAGAGTTATCGTAACCTCAGCATCTCCTATGATTTAAGGGAGGTTAAAGAGTGTCGACCGTCTAAATAAAGCATTGCTTTACGGCTGACTCAGTTTATAGGATGAGGAGAACATATGGTAACCCAAAGGATATTGGGTTAAAAACACAAAATTTGTCGATTATCAATTCAATCGAAATAGTGCGGATGTGTCCTCCGCTCTGTATTACAGCAGAAAAATGACCTTCACGTAGAAGGACCTTCAATTAGCCAAAAACAACAAGCCTTGCTTTACCAAATAGCGATATATTATTCTAATGAACGGTGTCTAAATGTTTATGGTCTATATGGCCTTCCTTAACACACAGGCGATTGCTTTCAAAAGCGTTCGGAAATGAATACAAACGGCTTGTGAACGAACTCCGCTTTTCAAGTGTACAATCCTAATTACAATACTAGGTATATACACGGTATTAGATGTGTTTTTTAGTCACCCAAGATACGGTAGCCCCCTCTGATGTTAAGCTGAACGTCCATGAATAAATCCGACTGCTACTACAGTTAAATAACTGCAAGTAACAGTCAGAAACACTATAACGGGTTAGTTAAAACAGCTAACTTACAAGCTGATCCTGAAACGTGACTAGGTCGCTTCACTATCTGTACACTTGTAAGTTGTGGTACTATCCCGTTTTGGTAGATTGGCCACTACAGGCTACCATTAGATAACTAGACCCGAAGCAAACATCCGCTTATTTTTTGTTTAATAACAAATATTTCTAATATTCAATCTATAAAAGCCAATCTTTGATGCGGCTTACTATCGCGTTTACTTTGGTTTTAATTTTGATCAAAATAAACGCGATAGTAAGCCGCATATAATTTGTTTAATTCATTAATAATGATCGTGCAAAATCTACGGTTCTGATCAACGATGTGGATAATTAAAATTTAAATGCATGTGATTTATGAATTTAAGATTGGAAATAAATAACTTATTTATTTTTTTATATATATGTATTTATACAAAAGACGGATTTAATGCCGATTAGCATTCTTTACCAATCAAACCTTAAGGCTATTGCGAATAATAAAAACCGTGGGCTTTGGAACATACAACTCACTTTTCCTCTGGTCGAATCCACCCTTTAGTCTAATATTGGAAAAGTTATTGGAAAAGTATCATATCAAATGCCATATTTCTTTACTCAAGAGAAAATTGGATTGACGTAAAGTATAATTTCTTATATTAATACTCAGCAATTATTTCTATAATAAGAGATTTATATTTGTTTATGTAATTATAATAACAAAAATATAATTTACGTATAATATTAGTTTGGTTACACGTGTTTTCACTAAACTATTACCAAGAATAGAGTAAGTATAAGGAGGCATGAGTAAGTATATGTACTCGGCAGGCAAAAAGAGCGCTGACATTAACTTGTTTGTTATCTACTTACTTTTCGTTTTACGAATGTCATCATCATCAGCCAGAAGGCGTTCACTGCTGAACATAGGCATCCCCCTTAGTGCGCCATTCCGAACGACAAGATGACAGTTGCATCCACCTGTTACCTGTGACTTTCACTATGTCGTCAGTCCACCTAGTGGGAGGCCTACCTACGCTGCGTCTTCCGGTTCGTGGTCTCCACTCTAGAACCTTTCTTCCCCATCGGTTGTCGGTTCTTTTAGCGATGTGGCTACCCCATTGCCACTTCAGCTACGGGCTATGTCGGTAACTTTGGTTCTTTACGAATTTATATTAAAATATTATTTAATGTGTGCACAACTGTATAAATATACGGACTTGCTCCCATCGCAGTCGCCCAGAGCTCTTCTAATCAGCCGATTCTTACTGCGCAGCGCCTAACAGTCAGCGTTTTTTTTCTGCCGGTATCTATATAGAGTGTTATAATAAATAGTAACAATCTAGTTATGAAAATGGATACAAATGGAATGCTTTACCCGTGTGCTTTATTACATGTGGATGTTATATAACCTTGAAAGCGTGAAAAATCATTTCTGTCCAATATTAGTGCAGACAACTCAGGAAGCTGTTAGGTCGTTATATGACTACACTCCGTCAGACGTTTTAAGCTAGAGGTCAGTCTATGAAAACGACAGCTACCACAGACAGACAGAGGGTGTGAGGTTTTTGTATTCATATTTAATTAACATTCATTTTGAAGACAGGCGTGGCGAACGGTTTAGCTATTGGTTTGTTGCACATAAAGTCCCGGGTTAGATTCCCGATCCCGGTATTTGTAATATTTAAAAACATTAAATATTGCAAATATTTGTTATTAAATAAAAAAGAGATTGATATTTGCTTCGGGTCTGGTTATCAAAGAGTGGTAGGCAGTGGTAACCAGTCTGCCGATCCGGGGTAGTACCACCACTTACAAGTATACAGACCGTGAAGTAGATTTGGTCACGTTTCGGGATCAGCTTGTAAGTTGCCGGTTACATCTAGGCCGGCATAGTGGATGTGATTGCTACTCACAGTTATTGAATTGTAGTAGCAGTGACATTCATTCATGGATCACACTTCGGCTTAACATCAAGGGGGTGCTGTCATATGTCGAGTCACAATTTAAAAAAAAGACTCGTAAAATATTTTATAATAAGTGTACTATACTCATCGAATTATATATACATATATATTTGTAACATTATCTCTATGACTGTACTATCTTCCAGGAATAAATAGGTGCTCTACCAGGATAAGTACAGCGCCTGTTTTATGGAACCAAACTGAAAGTGGTTTTTAGACGCACGCAAAAAACGATGTATATAAATTTCGGATGAATACAATGATTTAACTCTTACATTCCAATAAAAGTTATAAATTAAATCTTAAAAAAAATTGTACCTAAATAATTGTTTAATTAATATTTGTAACGGTTACACTGAAACATATTTTTAACAGGAATGCCTAGAGGCTTAATTACACTATGAATATAATTAAAAATAAGAACTTTGTCGTTTTTGTATTGTTTGCTTCCAGCCCGAGCTCTGTTTTCATGGCATATTTGGCATGGACAGCTCTATTAATTTGGCAAATCGCCTTATATTAAAGTTAGACACTTCGTTTTATTAACTACTTAAAAACCGTATATAGGTGGATTTACGTGAAAGGAAGTGATTTGATTGGTCAACCGAACTTACGGTGACCTAAAACATCGTTTATTCGGAGACGACTGGCACCTGTAATATGATGGTAAATCGATTCTACAGATAGTACTGTGATATATAAGTATACTTACTGCTGTGCGATAGTACTGTGCGCAAATTGTTTGTAGTGTTTATTTTTATTATGTTTTAGGATTAAGTTGTATTAGTTTTCCTAATCATATAATGGTGTTTAGTTTAAAGCGGATAGAATCAGGAATAGCACAGTTTGCGATAGATGTGATTTGAAAGAATATGTAGTGACAAGTATTGACAAAGGAATGCTTCGATGGTTTGGGCACTCATTCCAACCACCGGGCACCAACCATTCAAAATATCCTTTATCCTCGTATTCATATTTAATCTGGTTTCTACCTCGTATTTTTATTTCCGTGATATACGCACAGAAGCAGATGTGGATGCGTCGTTTCTTTTGAAAACAATCAACATGTGGGATGCTTTACCAACCACATGGAATGTTTTACCAGCCCAAGCATGGGATGCTCACAATCCTATAACTTTGGATCTTCAAGACGGGTTTTATTCAGTAGTCGGCGCTCTTTGACATTCTCTTACAAGTCCAGGTGTAGTAACTTAATAAACAATCAACATTTTCCCACAAGGATAGGCAGAGACAATGGAGCGCCACTTGCCACCATCCTGACACAACTCCCGCGCTTCTCTCACATCCACAATTCTCTTCATACAAGCTCCACTGGTCAATAAACAAATCCACCATATATTGTATATTTATTTTTATTACCATAAAATATATTTAAATATAATTTTTATATTCTAATCATTATCAATGTATCGAAAAGTAACGGATATTAAATCTGAAAGCAAATCCTGTTGAGTCGCAAAATCAAATCCGTTCCTGAAATGCGGGTACAGATAAAGGCTTATTCAAAGCTTTTTTTGTGAATAAAAATGTGATGCGGGTTTTTTTACAAATAATATTACTATTTTGGGGCGACTGTGGTGTTCGCTCCAAAATAGATATTCGCCCATAAACGTGGTGTTGTCCCGTTTCTATCATAGAAGCAGGACAACACCACGTTTAATTATTTTAATCCGATTTCATAAAACAAAAATATTTTTTTCAAAAACACTTTATTGCACAAACACTTTATTGTATATAAAATACATGAAGGGTCAAAGTTACAAATTGTTAATAGTTAATGTTCGCGCTAATCATCTGAATTTTGACGACAGGCGTGGAGCATTGTTTAGCCATCAGTTTATTAACACCCGGTTCGATTCCTGGTTTTACCAAATATTTGTTTCATTACCTTTGTTCGTAATATTTATTAATTGAATTAAATATAACAATTATGCAATCAAATTGTCACGCCTTTTTCCCACAGCAGGGATAGGCAGAGACAATGAAGCGCCACGATCCTGATACAACTAATATTACAAATATTAGGTAATGAAAAAGAGGTGGATTAGTCGCGATTCTGGATGAGCTTCTGAATTTTAATTAGTGTATATGTATTTTTTATACATTTCTAAGCTACCTAAGTGCTTGTATCATAGAAACAGGACAACCAAAGTACATATATCAAATTTACATTAGTACCGGCGACTGGTTTCGAACCCGTGCTTGCGTGCGTAACCATTAATAATGTAAAAAAAAACATAATAATATATATTTGTAAGGCTAAACGAATAATTAAATATAATGAAAAATATTATCTCTTGTCCCCATTTCCTGGGGTTATGTTTATCGATGAGATGTTTCCCACTTAGAGTGGTAGCTTCCTTAATCACCTAGTTATCACTAGAAAATAAAATAGCTTATTACCTAAAGATATCTTATAATTAAAATCAAGGCCAAATGAAAGGAGCGACTAAAAATAATATTTGAATGCGCCACTATTTCAAACCATGCTTTTGTTTAATTTATCTAGATGTTTTTTATCAGAGAATTCTTCTCCAATTTAAATAAATGTTGAAAAAGTATTTCCTTTGAAACTTGAAGTTTTAAATGGTTAACAAATTTAGCCGTTTGTCCGCCATGTTTCGTCGTTCCTTTGTTTCTTGTTTTTTTATTTAATTAAAAAAATAAGAGGAGAAGACTATTTATTACATATCCATAATAAACGTGCTTGTATCATAGAAACAGATAGACTATATAAGTATATCAAAGATACATTGGTAACGGCAAATGGTTTTGAGCCGGGGGTTATTTATTATTATTATTTTTTATTGTGACACGACATCTTACCTCGACCCGCCTGATGATAAGCAAGAGGAGGTCCAAGAGTGACGACGACTGAAAAAACCGAGTTCACAGCTGCCTTAGTCGCTGTCACTATGCCAGCCATAAAAGGCTCTCAGTTTAGTTGACCATAGCGCTACCATGGCATGGTAGCCTATTTATTACACCAAGTTCAATTCACATATCAGAATATTAATAGAAATTCATGACAACAAGTTCGTCATGTAAATTTACGATATCATATTTTTCAATGCGACCAACGTAATAAAAACTAAAAATACTTCACTATAAAAAACTGATGCTGAACGAAACAATATCATAAGAAATATTGTATATATACATTCATGACTACATTATAATCACAATTTCTTGTATTTTCTTAGATTTTGCGCGAACATTGATTAATGAATTTAACAGATTTTATGCGGCTTACTATCGCGTTATTTTGGTTATTGATTTTACATTTTTTTTATTATTTCGAGAGTTTCGCAGCCATCGTGGTCACGGAGAGACTGAGATGTTGGTCGTCCTATTGGTTGATGCAGTTATTGGTTTCAAAACTAACCCGTTTGATGTTTTGATTTTGTTTTTTCTGTTCCCGGTTTATTTTGTAAAATCTAAACCAAAATAAACGCGATAGTAAGCGTCATAAAATTTGTTTAATTCACAATTTCTTGTACAAAACAAACTAAGAAATGACAGGCGTAGTAGCACACTAGTTCGTTACGGGTTCGATTCCCGGTCGGAGCAAATATTTGTTTCATAGCTTTTATTTGTAATATTTAATCTAATAATTAAAATTACAAATATAATTAGTTTATAAAAAAGTAGAGGTTGATTTTTTCTCCGTGTTTGGTTATTAAGGAGTGGTAGGCAGTGGTGCCATGAAGTGATTTAGTCGCGTTTTAGGATCAGCTTGTAAGTTACCTGTTCCAACTAGGACGGCATGGATATGACTGCTAGTTACAGTTATTTAGCTATGAGTAGCAGTCACATCCATTAACATTAGGCAGGGAGCTGTCATAATGTCAATGCACTTAAAAAAAAAAGTCATATTGATTACATTCCAGACTTTTAATTACGATGACTGTTTTAGTGTTGCTAAACCAATTCTTCTTTATTAAATTCTTTTTTAATCCTTTCGAGGGATAAATAGAAAATCAAGGATCACACATAACCTACTAAATACAGAAAAGTTCTTATTTCTCTGAGATTTCCTTGGGGATATACTCCACTACCTTCTGTGAATAGTAGTGGAGTATATTTTGTAGATTGATGGAAAAAGTGGAGGCCATATTGAATTGTTATAAATAAATTACCTATAAATATATATGTAATACCTACTTTCTACTATACACGATATTTTTGTTATATTGTGGCTCGACATATGACAGCACCCCGCCTGATGTTAGGCTGGAGTCGGTCTATGAATGGAAGTGACTGCTACTACAGTCGAAAACTGCACGAAGCTATTTAACAGCTGATCCCGAAACGCAACTAAGTCACTTCACGGTTTGTAACTTGTAAGTGGTATTACCCTGGATCGGGATTCATGATTGATATCTCCCTATTTTTGTAACGTAGTGCCTTACACCAAATGAAAGGGCTATAAGTTTACAAAGAAAGAAATAACTCATGATTTGAACCGAAAACATTATTGATCCTTTGATCCTTGATCCTCCAAGCGTAAAGAAGCACCTTTGGCCGCCATAGTGACGGCGACTGAGGTAGCCGTGAACAGACTCGGTTTTTTCAGTCGTCACTCTTGGAGCTCCGCTTGCTTATCATCAGGCGGATCGAGGTCAGCTGTTGTGTTACAATAAAATCAAATAAAAACATTTTGTTCTTTCTCCTAAATCTTATAAAACGATATTTTTGTTTTGCTTTTTATTCATCTTTCTCATCTTGCGTCCTAAATAAAAATTAAACTTTAAAGATTGATTTATCCAATTCTACTATTCAAAGTTTAAGTAACAAAGGTATCTTATTATATTTTTCTTTTAAAGAAATAGGTTCCATTTATTTATAGATTCCTTTTATTCAATATATTCTTCTTTATTTTTATTTATCTTAAAAAAATATTGTCGAAAATACAACTAATGAACTTAATGCCCTTGGGCATTTTCTGCCAATTTACTTTGGAAACCAGAGAAAAAAGTTATATTTAGTAGGTTAAAATTAGGAATTAAAATGATTTAACAATTTATACTATATACTTATATTTATACCTACGTGTATACTATTCACTAACATTTACATACAAGGTAATGCTGCATACATAAACCTACTTAAAATACATATCTATATCTATACTAATATTATAAAGAGGAAAAATTAGTATTTTTGTGTGTGTGTATGTTTGTAATGAATAAACTCAAAAACTACTGTACCGATTTTATTAATTCTTTCACCATTGGAAAGCTACATTCACCCTAAATTACACAGGCTATATTTATTGTTAGAAAAGATTAGGGATCCTTACTAAAACTTAAGTAACGTAACCCAAGGTGTAAAAAAGTACCCTAAAACGTCTTTCGTCGCATGCGCTGCGGAAACTATAGATGATAGAACAAAAGTATGTTCTATAATATTAAAGAAAATATCAATATCTACAAAAAACTTTGCAATATCATATGTCCAACAGCTTTTAACATTACTTTTTGAACTGTTATTACGAATTTAATAAGTCATAAAAAATTTATAAAGAGAAACGATTATTTTAATTTTCTCGATTCACTGAATAATCTGTAACACGACATTCATTGACTGTTAGGCGGTATGAAATACGCCGGTTTAGCTAGTATATTATAGATTGGTAAAACATTATGAGAATTGAATAATACACACCAAAAAACGATTTAATATACAGATATGGACCACTTTATTAAAAGAAAATCAAAAATGTGTCCAATGAGAGATAGCTGTGACAGTGAGACGTGGATACTTATAAATAGGTATTATTAAAGTATATGTCCTTAGTACCGTGAAGTCATTTAATCGCGTTTCGACATCAGCTTGTAAGTTGCAAGTTCCAAGTAGGCCGACATAGTGGATGTGACTGCTACTTACAGTTATTTAATTGTAGTATCATTTACTTCTATTCATGGACCGCACTCCAGCTTATCACCAGGTGGGGTGCTGTCATATGTCGAGCCACAATATAAATAAATGAAATGTCAGGTTTTTTTTGGCAGAAAACTGCAAGTGACAGGTAGTGCGATTTTTAATTATTTGTAAAGCTTGTGTTTCTTGAATATTAATGTATAATAATGGTGGAGTTGTTATCTAGTAATCATTTTTAAGTTGATTGAGTATTGACAAGTGATTAAAAGCTGTTTAACGTGTCTCTTCATGTGTTCCCTCCAAGACTCCGTCGGAAAAGTTTTAGTAAAGCTTTTCCACCGCTTTACTAAAACCATCACTATCATCTTCATCCTCATTTAATGGATAAAACACTGAAGTGTTTCATCTTCATCCACTGAAGACATTATAACTATTTTACGGAAGACTAGGCTTGTATGGACAAAGTTTCCTTTGCCTTTCCAGAATGGAAGAATTGAACTAAAGAAGAAAAGATATGTCATTCGTAATACTGTTTCTCCTTGTAAGCTTTAATTAAATAAGAGTGTTAAATTCCATTTGGCGACAAGACGTTTATACTTAATAGATTTTAGGCAGGGTGATTTGTACTTTTTGTGTATGAATTGATTGAAAATACATTATTGGAAATAATTGACATTGTGACCTTGGCCGGGTTTTTAAAAGAAAATACACAGGTTTTATATAATGTAATAGATCCTATATTACTGCTGTGTACTGTTTAATATTCAATGTTTTGTACAAAATCAATATTGTTAACAAGCAAGATACTTTTACAAATAAATCATTGATTATTTTACCGAAATTAAATGTATTTAAAACTTTCATTTATAAACATTATACAAACAACAAACACCTCTCATTCTGAAAACACAATACAATAGCTTTTAAAATATCGGATTAAAATACAAAAAAAACTTTTCTATTAAAAATCTGTAGTAGTATGATTGGTAGGCATACAGCTGGTAGATATCTGCCCAGTCTGCCGATTTTATGTAGTAACACCATTCTTTTTTTTTTAATTTTTATTGTGACTCGACATATGACAGCACCCCGCTTGATGTTAAGCCGGAGTGTGTGAGTAGCAATCACATCCACTATGCCGGCCTAGCCGGAACCGGCAACTTACAAGTTGATCCTGAAACGTGACCAAATCACTTCACGGTCTGTATACTTGTAAGTGGTGGTACTACCCGGGATCGACAGACTGGGTATTACTGCCTACCACTTTTTGATAACCAGACCCGAAGCAAATATCAACCTCTTTTTTATTAATAAATATTTAAAATATTTAATAAATATTACCAATAAAAGCTATGAAACAAATATTTGCTCAGACCGGGAATCGAACCCGGGACTTTGCGCGCAACAAACCAATTGCTAACCGTTCGTCCACATTACACATTAGGCAATATTAGGCGGGGTTGAACCATAATTTAAAAAATCGCTAATGGTAATGTAGTAGTTCGTAGAGACAGTACATGACTTTTTTATAAAACAAACACAAGATTCGACATTCCATCTGTTATATCAATTGCTTATGAAAAAACTAATTGTCACTTGTGTCATGTCATACAAAGAATTAAACTTATTTTCATCTTAGTTAAAATGTATTTAATTTATAACATTGTGGCGACGAGAATTTAAAAGAGAAATATGAACGCAGAACAACTTGCAGAGTTCCTGCATCAGCAACAAGTACAACAACAACAAATCACACAACTCCTACAACTGTTAGTACAAAATCAAATATCTGCGTCCACCGCATCTACAACGAACGACTCCGCTAAAGATTCACACAAACAAAACATTATAAAGAATTTTCATTGCGAAAAATTTAACCCTGAAACAACCACGGCAGAAAACTTTATCGATTACTTCGAAGCAAAATGTCATATATGGGGTGATGAATGTAAACCAATACAAAAGTCATTATTTTTCAATTGCCTGACACCCGACGTGTATCATGAACTTAAGGTAGCATTTACACCAACTTTTGAAAATAAAACCTATGACGAAATTAAAACCAAACTGACAAACATTTATTCGATCAAAAAGACCAGATTCAAAGCATTAACAGATTTTTGGAATAGAATTCGGGAAACAAATGAATCTATGGAACATTACGCAAATAAATTAAAAGAATTAAGCAAGGATTGTGGATACAAAGGTGATATGCTTGAACGGCAACTACGAGACAGGTTTGCTACTGGACTCAATCATGATAAATTACAAACTGATTTGAAACAAAAATGGCCAGATTTACTCGAGAGAAACAATGAGGGAGAAACAACAGAAGTAACATTTGAACAAGTTTTTGCATTAGCACAATCCAGAGAACTAGCTGAACGGGACGACACAGATAAAAACATATACAGAATTAATAAAGAAACGAAAACTGTTAACAAACCTAGAAGGAGCAAGAGCCCGCGTAAACTAAAACCAAGACAATGTAAACGCTGTGGCAATGATGCATTATGTAGAACAGAACAATGTACGGCTAGGAACCATAGATGTAACGAGTGCGGAATAGTAGGTCATTTTGAAGACTGTTGCATTAAAACAGGTAAAGCCTACTTAGTATTTCCTAGAAACAATTACCGTGGACAAAACAACCAACAAAGGAGGTATAAATTGAATAGGGTGAAGGAAAATAGACCATCAACGAGTCAATCAAGCAGCACGATTAACGAAACCGATGACGACGACGACAATTACGTAAACAAAATAAAAAACGGAGCATTAAGATGTAAGAAGATTGATGTAATGATTAACGATACAAAATGTACAATGGATTGGGACCCTGGTTCAATGTATTCCATCATAAGTTCAAAGTTTTGGCATAAAATTGGAGCACCAACATTAAAAGAAGGCCCTACACTGCATGCTTACGGTGACAACAAATTAAAACCAGAAGGGTTAACTAACGTAACAGTAACATTACAAGATGTAACGAAGACTCTACCTATTGTAGTAATTAAAGACGCACACCCTATGCTTTTCGGACTTCATTGGAGTGAGAAGTTTGGAATGCGTTTTCCTCAACAAGTCTATTCAATCAGAGACACCAACGATACCAACTTAACCCTAGAGAGGATACTAGAACAACATAACGAATTATTTGACAATAAACTTGGAAAAGTAAAAGATTATCAAATTAACATTCACATTAAACCTAACACAGAACCAAAACATTTAGCTGCAAGACCTATTAAATTTAGCATGAAGACGAACGTGGAGATAGAATTAGAACGATTAGTAAATGAAGGCATAGTAACGAAAGTTGATCCAAACATAACACCAGTTGAATGGGCAACACCCACTGTCAATGTGGTAAAAACTAATGGACAAATAAGAATTTGTGGCGATTATCGCATTACTATTAACCCTGTACTTATTTCACACACATATCCAGTTCCATTATTTGATCAATTACGACAAAATTTAGCATACGGGGATAAATATTCTAAAATAGATCTTAAGGATGCCTATTTACAGTTTGAGATAGCTCCAGATTCAAAGAAATTCCTAACAATATCGACACATCAAGGTTTTTACCAATACAATAGAATGCCTTTTGGGATCACGACAGCACCAGCAATTTTTCAGCATTATCTCGATCAACTCCTTCACAACATACCTAACGTAGCTGTTTATTTTGATGACATTGCAATAACGGGCAAGAACGACATGGAACATATCAAAACACTAGCGATAGTTTTTGATAAATTACATAAAGCTGGATTAAAAGTTAACCTAAAGAAATGCACATTCTTACGAACTGAAATTGAATATTTGGGTCACACAATTGATAAACACGGCGTAAGGCCGTCAACATCTAAGATAGAAGCAATAACAAAGGCAATCGCACCCACTAACACTAAAGAACTTAGATCATTTCTTGGCCTAATTAATTTTTACGAGCGTTTCATTCCACACCTTCACAGCATTTGTTCAGATCTACATACATTAACTGGTAAAGGCACGACATGGCGATGGAGCAAACATGAAGACGATATTTTCAAACAGGCAAAAATGTGCATTGCTAAGTCGAAACCACTCATAGCGTTTGACACACAACGTCAAATCTTTTTAGCTTGCGACGCTTCTGAGAAAGGATTGGGCGCTGTATTATTTCATAAAAACAACAACGAAGAACAACCAATATCTTTTGCGTCAAGAAAACTAAAAGATGCGGAGAGCCGATATTCCGTCATCGATCGTGAGGCATTAGCCATACTCTTTGGTATAAAGAAATTTGATCAATACCTGCGAGGAACCAAATTTACATTAATAACTGACCATAAGCCTCTTATACATATTCTTGGAACAAAACGGGCTTTGCCAAAAATTGTCAATAATCGCTTGGTAAGGTGGGCTTTATTGATTGGGGCTTATGATTACGACATTATTTACAGAAAGGGCGAACACAACATAATAGCTGATTACCTATCGAGAATGCCAAATCCTACAGAGAAACTGTCAGAACTTGAACATACAATTTTTCGGATTGACTGCAAATATCAAGCACAACAATTTAATGATCTAGTATTGACAGAGGACTGCATAAGACAACATACGAAAGATGATCCATTATTAAAACAAGTCTATCAATGCATGAACACAGATTGGAATTTTTACAATTACGATAAAGTGGATCTTAAACCATACTACAGAAAACGTGAAGAACTGTCCATTGAGAACAAAATTATAATGTGGCAGGGCAGAATCGTCATACCACGAACACTACGCACCGACATTCTGAAATACTTACATCGAGGCCATCCAGGTATATCAGCAATGAGAGCCCTAGCGAGATTTTACGTTTGGTGGCCTTCCTTAGAAGAAGACATTGATACATTTGTGAAACATTGTGGAAAATGCCAAGAGAACAGGCCGAACAACCCAGAACTACCAGTATTTTCATGGTCCATACCAAATAAAGTTTGGGAAAGACTACATGTGGATTTTGCTGGACCATTTGAGGGCAAATATTGGCTAGTCCTGTCCGATGCACTATCTAAATGGATTGAAGTTAAGCCCATGATCAACATTACAACAACCAAACTATGTGATAGCCTTGACGACATTTTTTACGACCTTTGGTTTACCAGAAATTATTGTGTCCGATAATGGGCCACAGTTTACATCTGACATGTTTAAAAACTATTGCAAGACAAGAGGAATATCACATGTGACCTCATCACCATATCATCCACGCACCAATGGTCTAGCGGAGCGCTTAGTCCGCACTTTTAAAACTAGAATGTCCGCAAGTTCAAACGATAGACAAAATATAACACAAAGACTAAATAATTTCCTGTTCACATACCGGAATACTCCACACAATACCACAGAGAAGTCCCCGGCCCAAATGATGTTCGGACGTCGTTTGAATTGTCTCCTTGATAACGTGCGTCCGAATGTAAGACGATCACTAGAACACAAACAAGTTGAAGCCAATATCAACAGTGATCATTTAACACCTACATATAAAGCAGGCGACAAGGTTTTCATAAAAACCAAACTTGATTCGCATTGGAAACCAGCTATCATAGCAGCGAGAAAACACCGCTATTCTTATACTGTGCAAACTCCAGATGGGGTGGAGAGAAGACGTCATGCAGATCACATTAAGCTACAATCACCGATAAGTACTGGAAACATAACGAACGAACAAACGGAATCACAAGTACCACCATCGTCATCATCATCCCCAGTATTAGACACAGAAGCACCACATACACCAGTTTCACCACCAGCCCATGAAACATCAAACCATCAAACTCCCGTTGTACGACGCAGTGAGCGCATCCGCAGGCCTCCAAGACGGTTGATCGAAGAAATCGCATGACGGGAGGAATGTTATATCAATTGCTTATGAAAAAACTAATTGTCACTTGTGTCATGTCATACAAAGAATTAAACTTATTTTCATCTTAGTTAAAATGTATTTAATTTATAACACCATCCATATGGCACTGCCGTATCCGACAAAACTTGAGAAAACCTAATATCCACTCTTTCTTTATATTACTTTCGGTGTGATATTACAAAAATGCGATAACAATGTTCATAGCATACACATTTACAAAGGGTTAGTTCTTTTCCGACACTTAAGTCGAAAATTGTATTTTGTACTTTTTTTTGTCGTAGGCGCTTTTGGACGCTCAGGTAAAGTTGAGGTCAAAGTCAGACATATATAAAAGTAAACTATTCGGATCCGGGTAATTTCTTTATCAAATTATTGTTGAATATATTAACGCTACTGTCGAACAATTGACAATTGGAATGGCTTACGAGACTTTATTCCTATCCTATAATCCTAAATTCTTCAAGCCAATTGTGGAAAAGCATCTTAAGCCGGCATACTGACAGCGATTGAGGCAAACGTAAACTAAATCGGTTTCATAAAACAAGTCGAGGTCAGATGTCCTACTTTATTTTAAAAAATGTATGTGTATAAAATATCTTAATCATGTAGGTTCCTAAAATATCGATTTTTAAACCATATTTAAAAAAAAAAACGTTTATAAAAATAATTTAACAAAATCGATCAATTGTAAACAGCGTAGTGTTGGTCTAATAAATCAATTAATGAGCTTAAAAGTCGCCGGTTCCAACTAGGCCGCCATTGTGGAACCGAATACTATAATGGGAACGAATACTATTATTTTTTATACAGGCAGTTATTTACTGCAAGTAGAAGTCATCAAGGCGACTGTGGTGTAGTGATAATGCAATGGTTACGCAAACCGAGAGCACGGGTTTAAAACCACTCACCGGTACCAACATATCTTTGATTAATATATATTATATATAATATAATATATTATATGTACTTTGAATTGAACTAATTTTATGAGGCTTACTATCGCGTTTATTTTGGTTATTGATTTTACATTTTTTTATTATTCCGATGTATCTAGAGCTTTGCAGCCATCGTGGTCACGAAGAGAAATTTGTTTAATTCAATAATCAATGATCGCGCAAAATTAAAGAAAATACTATATGTGCTTTGGGTGATCTGTTTCTATGATACAAGCACTTTAATAGCTTAAAATATAAATGTGAATAAAAAACAAAAAAAAAGGATTTGCAAAGTTGTAGTAGAAAAATCCTATTTTTCAGCAGAATGGGCGTAATGGCATTAGGAGCACCTTAACGTTTATGGAACGGTCACTTCTGATGCCATTAGCCAACTAGTTGATATGTGGATATTTTTGGGGTTAACTTTGTGAAAAATAGGTCAAACGTGACTTAGTTTTGTTATAAACTAGCTACGAGCTATGTTTTTTAAGCTATAGCTATGTATTTAATTTAGCTAATTAATATAGCTAGCTATGTATTTTAAGAGTAGAGGGAAGACAGTTTTTTTTAATTAAGACTCGTCATATACCCAAAATCAAAGAGCGCCAACAACTGAAAAAAAATCACCTTTCACGGTTGTCTCAGTCGCCTTCACTGTGCTGACCAAAGGTGCTATTCCACAGGGATGTAATGTTATAGGATGAGGAGAACTCGTGGCGGGTAAAATATTATTCATATATTATTCAGATTGGTAGGCAGTGGTGGCCAGTCCGAGGTAGTACCACCACTCACAAGTATACAAACCATGAAGTGACTCAGTCGCGTTTCGGGATTAGCTCTTAAGTTGCCGCTTCCAACTTGACCGGCATAGTGGATGTGACTGTAACTTGCGTACTGACTAGCACTGTAGTAGCAGTCACTTTAATAATTGAACCGCACTCCAGCTTAAGATCAGTCATATGTCGAGTCACAATTAAAAGATGTAATTAAAAACAGTTTATTATTTTTTATTTAAAACAAAAATAAACATAGGTACTAGGACAAAAGATAACCTAAAATAATAAAATCAAAAGAAATTATTATTAATTCATTTACTTATTTTATCAGTTGACTTGAAAGTTACTGCTACTAGGCTGGATTTAGGTTTAATCTATTTCAATTTTAATTAATAATAATTATTCACCACTTGAGTTACTTGACTTGACAAGAGTGATGGAATTACGAGTCGATTATTGGTGAAGTTTGCTAAGTTAATTTAGATTATCTTAACTTTGTTTAATTTCCTAACTTTAGTTACTACACGCATTATTATTAATCGTAGCGAGCCTGAAGCTAAATTGTACAAAACCTTATAGAAGATTGCTATAGTACTCGGCAGAGAAAAAGAGCGCTGACTTTTAAGCTGCGGACGACCGCGGTGGAAGCAAGCAATGCCGCTCTTTTTATCTGCCGGGATCTACCAAGCTAGGTACTTATTGTTTTAAAAATGGTAAACAGATTGTTGGTGGTTATTTGTCCAGTCTGCCGACTCGGGATAGTAAGTACCACTACTTTCAAGCGTACAGACTGTGAAGCGACTCAGTCATGTTAGCTATCAGCTTAAAAAATACCAGTTTCAACTAGCCCTGCATAGTGGATGTGACTGTTAGCAGTAGTAGCATTCACCTTCATTCACGGCCCGCACTCCAGATTGACTTCAGATATATGTCAAACCATAAAAAATAGATAATTTTAGATGTGAGGGAAGCGAGGGAGGTGTTTCAGGATCATGGCAAGTAACGCTTCTTTTGACAATTTGATTGATTGATTGATTGATAAGATACGACATCAGTTCTTAATTTGCCTGAGGCTGAAAGCTCCAACGACTGGAAAACCTTCTTACTTAACAATCCCGCCCCATTCCAGTATTTTCAAAAATATTTTTTGGAACGAATTTAAATAAACTGTGTGATGATTAAATTAAATGAACAATTAGGTCACGATCCCAAAATTAAAATAACTATCGATTAAGCGGTAGACACTGATTTCATATTTAAACTATAACAAATTATTAATTGGACGATAAAATTTATTTATCGTCAGCAATATAATATGTCACAGAAAAGAATCAAAGTCAGACACAGTTTTGCTACAGACACCATTTTCAATCCCGATCGTAGTTCACAATCTCCTAGCCCCGATTCTCCTAATACATGCTGACGAAAAAGCAGTGCAATTGACCAATCCTTATACTTTACCTATTGATTTGGTATTCGCTGATTGGTTACGATGATGTCAAATATCAGTGCCGATGCCAAATGTATTATTAAAATCGGGGCCCAGGTACTTCGAGGCCGGGTCTTCGGCAACCGGGACGTGTGAAATGTCACTTAAGTGACAGACACCGTATTTGATCCCCGGTCGCAGTTTGTACGCGAGAATTTTCTATCCAATTTTTATTACTTAATTATACTGTATAATATAATAGTTTTATGATTTCAAAATGCGACTACTAGAATAAGGTTGACAATATAAAATATTAAATGTAGATGGATAACATAAATAACCTATAATTTGTGCCACTCACGTAATATTGAATAGAATCAATATCTAAAAATATAGGAACTTTTGATAGTAATCTGAAAGAATACTTGAACAGTTCGACCTTGATTATTGTTTCAGTACATTTACGTGTGTATGGGGGAATATTTTATGCTCTATGTCGTGTATTGTGACAGCTTAAAAGTACTGTCTGAAAGAGAGAGTAATACTATTTTTATTTACTTTGATAATATCGTGGTTTAAGAGTGGTTATTTGGCCAGTTTACCGAACCACGACTTTTTAATTTTAAGTGCACAGACTGGGAAGTGACATGGTCGCGTTTCAAGTTCAGCTTCAAATATGCAGGTTTAAATTACGACTTAAACTATACATTCCGCATAGTGGATGCGACTGTTGCTTCTAGTCATGTAGTAGCAGTCACCTCCATTAATGAACTGCACTGCAGCTTACTATCAAGCGGGGTGCTGTCATAATATGTAGAGTTAGAAAAAAACTTAATGAAATATGTATTTGAATCTCTGCTTAGTAGTGTGGCGGATACAACAAGTCGCGTTTCAGGGAAAGCTCCTTATCTGCCAGTTTCAACTAGGCCGGCACAGTGTATGTGACTGCTCTTGTTACTTAACATCAAGCGGGGTGCTGTCATATGCCAAGTCACAATATAAATAAGCGACTGCTACTGACGCGTCTACTATGCCGACCTAGTTGATTTTTCTTTTTTCTTTTATTTCCATGAATATTAAACGATAAATAGGTGCAATATTTGCAATTTCGGTATGCATATGAGATGGAAATATAGTCGTTTCAACTACAAAGGCTATTTTGTTATTCGGGTAACTCCAAACAGAATACAGAATGTGGTGTAGTGACAATACGGTCCATAGCGCATAATAACTTATGGTGATGCCTAAATGTAGGACATTTTTTATTATTTTTGTAACAGAACATTTATTGATAGAGTTTTTATTTATTGATATTTTTTAACAAGGCTGACCCAGAAGGATTCTTCCTGACCAATCGGAGACATCCTCGAAAAAGCTGGGTTGTCTAGTGTCTATAATAGTATAGCTTGTATGAAGAAAATTGTGGATGTGAGGAAAGCGAGGGAGTTGTGTTAGGATCGTGGTAAGTTGGGCTCTATTGTCTCTGTCTATCACTGTTGAAAATAGGCGTGACAATTTGATTGATTGATAAGCGGGTAAAGCATACAGTACTTAGTTGATTATACGACAAAGAAAAGGCGAACATCATAATTTAGTTAGATTTGTAGTTGCATCATAATTTTAATTTACTCGCATTGTTACATCTTTTTTCCACGGGGATAGGCAGGGACTATGGAGCGCCACTTGCCACAATCCTGTCACAACTCCCTCGCTTACCTCACATCTACAACTCTCTATATACAAGCTCTACGGTTATGTGCACTAGGTAACCCAGACTCTACCATGACTTTGAAAATGCATATGACAAGAAGTCACAAGATAAAAGTCGACAATTATAACCTAATGAATTAAACAAATTTTATGCGGCTTACTATCGCGTTTATTTTGCAGCCATCGTAGTCACGGAGAGCAAAGCTCTCGAAACGTCGGAATAATAAAATAAAATTGTAAAATCAAAACCAAAATAAACGTGATAGTAAACCGCATAAAATTTGTTTAATTGTACACGCAAAATCTAAGAAAATATTAATTATAGCCTAATTATAGTGCAATGGTCAAATAAACTTAGAGTCCCCGGTTCAAAACCACGTGCGGTCTTTGACATATGCACTTTATTGATCATGTTTCTATGATACAAGCACTCTTAGATAGCTTTGTATGGAAAAGTGGGTGAGTATTTTCGATAGGCGGATTTTTTTGTGATTCTAACTGTACATATTAGGAAGGTTAGTTCAAGAACGCTTGGTTATTCTGGGAAATACAATTATTAGGTGAACGTCTAAGGTTATAAGAGCGGTCATTTTAAGTGCTCCGGTGTAGACATTAGTTTCAAGTTTGTTAAATTAAATTATATTGGTTAGATGGTAATTTTATATGTTCTAAAATCTATGTACTTATGGAAACATAAAGTCAGCTTTTAAACACAAAAGGCAGCTTTATTTGCCAGTCGCCCTTTGGATTGTGCAGGAAGCAAAAGTAGGAAGGTGGAGAAATGCGTGGAGAAATAACGAATAAATACGGAAAATGTAGATTATATAATCAATCAATCAATCAAATTGTCACGCCTCTTTCCCACGGGAAGAGACAATGGAGAGCCGCTTGCCACGATCCTGACACAACTACCTCGCTTCCTTCACATCCACAATTCTCCTCATACAAGCTCTATGGTTATGGGCACTAGGCAACCTAGCTTTCTTAAAGATGTCTCCGATTTGATCGGAAAACACCATCCTGGGCCTGATGGTTGTTAATATAAACGATTTAAAAGTTGACTGTAATCTCTTTGGAATAAAAGTGTACTTGATTGCCTCATAATATATTAATAATATTCCTAGAAGTATATGAGAAAAAGTTTTATTTATTAGAAGTTCATTCCTAATATTATAAATAAAACATTTAACCAAATTTATCTTTTTATCTAAATCTAAAGTAAATCTAAAGTATTTTTATCAATCAAATTGTCACGCCTGTTTCCTACAGGGATAGGCAGAAACATTGGAGCGTCACTAGCCACGATGCTGACACAACTCCCACGCCTCCCCTATACTATCCACAATCCTCTAATTATATTTTAATTTATATTAATTTGTTGTTTATTGCTATTACATTGTCAATTACTTCTTTGGCCGGCATGGTGACGGCGACTGAGGCAGCCGTGCATTAACTTAGTTTTTTCAGTCGTCGTCACTCTTGGACCTCCTCTTGCTTATCATCAGGCAGGTCGAGGTCAGATGTCGTGTCACAATAAAACTTATTAAAAAAACATTATCAATATTGTAAATTATTATTATTTAATTTAATTTAATTTAATTTAATTTAATTTAATTTAATTTATTATTATTATTTTATATGACTTCTAAAGCAACATTGTCAGGCCTGGTCATATGATAAAAACTAAACAATTCATTTTGACATCTTTATTGCGCTATCTCTTCATAACCGCCCAGCAAATAATAATAATCTTATAAGTACTTAAACAGCTATTCCACTGATTTGTCATTGAAAATCAATCTTTAAACCGTTTGTAATAAGTGCTTGTATGCAAAAACCACCCTCACTCCATCGTTTCGGTGTAAGTACGCAGCAGTTTTATTTCTGAGCAGTTTAATGTGTGGACAACTTGTTACCGATGAACATTATAGTCTTAAATGTTTTTGGAATTAAGTTGTTCTACTCGTATGTGCCAAGAATAACTGAACACTATGGAGAAAGCTAACAAATTTTTAGATTCAGATTAAACAGATTAAATTAAAAGTATATAAATGACACTTTTGATTTTATTGTGACACGACATTTGACCACGACCCGCCTGATGATAAGCAAGAAGAGGTCCAAGAGTGACGACGAAAAAAACGAGTTAGTTCACGGCTAACGCCAGTCACTATGCCGTCTAAAGGTGCCTTTTTACGCATCGCTTGAAGGATCCAAGGTTATAGGATGGAGAGACACATGGGCTGGCAAAGCATTCCACTTGTCGATAAGACGCAACGAACTTTTTAGTTGGATTGTCGATTCGGTTGACAAAATGCGGATGCTTTCCCCGCCCAGTGCTGGTATTACGGGTGTGGTAGGAACAACAAGGAACGGGACAAGGTAGGAAATATCGTATAGTTAATACAGGTTCTATGGTTATGGTCACTGGAGAAGCGGTTATTTTTTTAGGAATGTCCTCGAATTTATGAATAACCTAATTAATAAATAAATGCTATGAAATAAAATACTCTGAAAATTGATCTGGGGATCTCGGGTTCTTCTTTAAATCATTAGAGAAATAAAATAAGTAGGGGACATCCTCAATATAGCTGAGTTGCCTAGTTCCCATAACCATAGAACTTGTATGAAGAGAACTGTGGATGTGAGGGAAGCGTGGGAGTTGTGTCAGGTTGGTGGCAAGTGGCACTCCGTTGTCTCTGCATATACCTTTAGAAAAACGGCTTGACAATTTGATTCGATTGATTGAGAAATAAAATCAAAGATAAGTTAATGTTTTTAAATTATTTGTTGAATTTAACGAGATGTAAATATTAAACTGTGGTTAACAGAAACTTAGGAATACTTGTGTTTTGTTGTCCACTGTTTAACTATTTTATCTTCGGCGGATGACCGCAATCTGCCTGATGTTCATTAAGCTAGGGTGCGGTCCATGAACAGAGATGACTTCTACTAAGTTTACAGAGTCAGTGGCAGGAAATAATTCCACTATATCGCCCTGGTGGGATCTCTAAGATCAGTAGGACAGATTGAAGACGCGTTTATAAAAAAAGTGTGATAAAACTTTATTTAGGAAAAATAAAAAAGTTTGTTAAACTACAAGCTGACCCGGAACAGCGGAAATTTGCGTTTCCATAATTAATTCTAACGAATCTAAGGTTGTGTCATCATTTTTAGATATCTCACTGTTTACTATAGTCTCCATGTCTAAATTATTTAATTATTCATTTTCTTCCAGTATTCTTTCCTAATTATTATTTCTTCTAAGTAAGGCCGGTGACCATTGATTTAACAAAAAGGAAAGATACGGTACGAACACGCGTGGAACTGGCAAACTACGTCTAACTAACGCACCTACTCTCATACATTCTGTCTCGCGCGCGTCCCACTGTCATTCGGTAAATGAAGACATCGGAGATGCAATTGTAGGTGTGACTTTGCGTGTTGTGGGGGTGAATAATAAAGCGCATGCCGTATACTCTCCTTTTGTTTTATCTAAGTCGGTGACTTATAATGTTCGAGTCATTTTAGCTAGGCAATGAAAAGTACCGCTTAAAGTTTTGTAATGTTGTCAATTATTCAGCAAACTTAAAATACTGCCACATACCGGGTCCCAGTGTGTTTTAGACCATCCAGAAACCCATTAAAATATTCATCCAAATCATCCAAATTATTTTTATTATTGTGACACGACATCTGACTTCGTCCCGCCTGATGATAAACAAGAGTGACGACGACTGAAACATCCGAGTTAGTTCGCGGCTGCCTCAGTCGCCGTCACTATGCCGGCCAAAGGTGTTTCTTCACGCATCGCTTGAAGGGTCCAAGGATATAGGAGGGAGAGAACACGTGGGCTGGCAAAGCATTCCACTTGTCGATTGATTTAGGTAACAAACACCCGTAATGAACATAATATTATCCGTAATACAGTTTTAATTTATTAAATGACAGAACCATAAAATGTAGGTGAATAAAGCTCAAATGAACCTTGAGTTTCAACAGAGTTGGCGTGTCAATTTTGCATGCGCGACCACTACCGACTGACAGAAGCGTGACTAAATACATGTTGAATATTGTTTCTGAAAATCTGAAATATGTTATTTGTTTGTCTGGAAATGATTGACCGTGAGTTTAGGGGGCCCTGGGCTAATACTACTAATACCACCCCACCTAATTACTCAAAGTATAAGAAAAAAATAAGTTAGTTCGAAGTACCAACACCCGAACGTAGATTTGAATTAAATAGGTTTGATTAATCGCAGGATTTGCAGGGCTGCAAACTTTATGACCTGTTTATTTTTATAAAATTATGGATTTTTTCGCATTATCGTCTATTTTTGACTTTGACTTGACTTGGGGGCCCCTTGAATCCACGGGGCCCTGAGCTGAAGCCCAAAAAGCCATATGGTAGATCCGGCCCTGCAATATAAAATATGATAACATATGTACATCTGCTTTTGACGTACCTACTTAATTTCTGATAAAATGTAAACTGTCTACCACACACCAGTGACTAGTTAGAGCAGTGTTTCCCAACGAGGGGCCCACGCCCCACAGAGGGGGCAATTTGATAGTTAAAGGGGGCAATTTAAAAATGGACTCGACACAACTTAAACCCTTTCGCTTTGGGTTATTTAAATGCAATTCTAGATATCGGTGACAAATTTGACAAAAAAAGGAATATTCTTAAAAAAATGCTGTAATCATTTATATGAATTAAACAAATTTTATGCGGCTTACTATCGCGTTTATTTTGGTTTTAATTTTACATTTTTTTTTATTATTCCGACGTTTCGAGCTTTGCAGCCATCGTGGTCACGGAGAGACTGCAAAGCTCTCGAAACGTCGGAATAATAAAAAAAATGTAAAATCAAAATAAACGCGATAGTAAGCCGCATAAATATTTGTTTAATTCATTAATCAATGTTCGCGCAAAATCTAAGAAAATCATTTATATGTTTAGATGGTAGTTATGAACATATATGTTATAAGAAATTTAACTTACTCATATTATCAATCAAATCAAATTGTCACGCCTTTTTTTCACAGGGATAGGCAGAGACACTGGAGCGCCACTTGCCATAGATAAATAAATATAAATGTACAAGATTAGCTGATAAAGAACGCTAACTAAAATAAAGTAACCATAGTTTTTTTATGCTACTTTATTCTAGTTAGGAAAATTACTACTAAAACGTGGTTCAAACCTAGAAGGGTGTTCTCCGACCAAATCGGAGACATCCTCAAGAAAGCTGGGCTACCTAGAACCCATAACCATAGAGCTTGTATAAAAAGAATTGTGGATGTGAGGGAAGCCAGGGAGTTGAGTCAGGGTCGTGTCAAGAGGCGCTTAAATGTCTCTGCTTATACTTAATTGATAAAATGTGGTTTGTCTCTTATCTGTTACTAAAATAAACAAATGGGTAAAAAAACAAAACCCATTTTAACTAACACTTCAAGAACGGTTTAAGTTTTTAAATAAAAATAAAGTTTGTATAAAATTGTAATATTTAAACATATACATATATATTATAATATTTTAATAAAGCGTAGGTAATGTAAGCCGTGCTACCCAGGTACTGAATTCACTTACAAAACTCTCATAATACTTAACAATCACGCAAGTCAGTCATTTCTTTAATTATCTATTTCTAAAATCAAGGGTCAAATATGTAATTTTTATTTCAGTTTTATATCGCATAAAAGGTAAACATAGAAATAGTTTAAATATAGTCTCTGCCAATCCGGGTTAGTAACACGTAGTACGGTAGTACTGACAAGTGTACAAATCGTAAAGTGACTCAATCAGATCTCGGAATCACCTTTAAAGTTGCCTGTAAATTGCAGTTATTTAAGTGTAGTATCAATCGCCTTTATTCATAAACCACATTCCAGCTTAAAGCTCTTCGACGATATTCTATTTTAAGGTACTTTTGACGATCAAATAACTATACTTCTTGAAATGATGAAATGTATACAGACCGTGAAGTGATTTGGTCACGTTTCGGGATCAGCTTGTATGTTGCCGGTTCCAACTAGGCCGGCATAGTGGATGTGATTGCTAGTTATTGAATTGTAGTAGCAGTGACATTGATTCATGGATCACACTTCGGCTTAACATCAAGCGGGGTGCTGTCAGATGTCGTGTTACAATTCAAAAAAAATGTAAATAACTCAAAAAAAATGTATAATGAAGATATGCTCAAAAAAAAACACTTAATCGATCAGAATTTACTATTAAGAACTCAGATTTCGATTTCAGTTCTCGGTTTTATAAGCGATAACAATTAGATTTATTTTTTTGTAAATATGAATAGTCAATTAATAATTAATAAATAATAAAACACTTAATCAGCTAGATATTTAATTTAGTACACGGTTTTCTGAAAGTTAACAAAATGTTGTTATAAAAGGTAAATTATTCGTACTTAATACATCGCACGCTCCAGAGTGGTGTGCAAATCTCAACGTTATTTCGCTTAAAACTCATTTTGTTAATAACGCAGAGATACCTCACCTAGGCACAATAAATAAAAACTACATGTACCTACACCTATTTAGTAACAGTCTATTAATATAAAACCAATGATAAATAAGTAATATAATCTCCCTTTGAGACCGTGAACGTAGTCAATATCACGTTCGTAATATCCCTGAGGAGCACTACAATTTCCTTTTAAAAATAAAATCCGATTACGATTTTTATTTTTAGTCGACACGTGATTCTAATGTAGGTCACAATTATGAATTATGTCTATGACATTGACAATCTTATCGGAAACTAATAGGATTCGGAAAAGTCTACAAATGGACCGACAAATCCTTTATAAGTCATTGTGGTAGAAAAATGGCGAAAGCAATTTATTAATGAAGATTTGTTAAGCTAGGATATAGTACAGCTGGTCAACTACAACTAGCAGTCGAATATACTATGTCGGATGTCGGCCCACTTGAAACTGGCATTGAAGCTTTTATTGAAACGCAACTTTATCAGTTCAACCGTGTAACTATTTAGTGATTACAATATACAACTTGTATCAAATTAATTGTGGATATAAGGGAAGCGAGAAAATGATGTCAGTATCATGGATATAATTTTTTTTAACCTTTGAGTCAGTTCACGGCTGCTTTAATCGCCGTGACTGCTGCCTTTCCCGAAGTGGGCGATAACGCCCCCTTGTGGGCGCTGCAGGCCTAAATGGGGGCAGTAAGAGACCCAGAAAAAAGGGGTCGTTTTGTAGAGGCTTGGGGGGCGTTTTGTAATTTCATCTAGAAGGACTCTTAAACACTGACTGAGCTCTCGACTCTCTGATTATGTTAGTTTTATTTTGAACAAAAGATACTCTGTCTAAAATACTATAAAGTTCAATAATCATTCTCATTGGCAGATGTAGCCCGTAAGAGTTAACTTGAGACTCAAGTTAACTCTTACGGATTATAGTAAAAGTCTTAAATGTTTAATCTCCGCTAATATAGCTCACAATAATTAATTTAATTTAAAGTTATATTGTTTTTTAGGTAGGTGAAAAAATGGGGACACTAAAAAATAATTTATTCTTAAAGTGGGCAGTAGACAAAATAAGTTTGGGAAAGGAACCGGTTATAAGATGGAGAAAACACATATATTCCAATACTTATTTTTATTGGGCCATGTATTACAAATAATGTTTCATACCTTTCTTTCTAATAGAACGTGATATCATAATTGATCGCTACTAATTACTATTTGTACAATGTATTAAGGTGTGATTCCGTCGGCGACTGCAGACCGCGGACTGCAGATTGCACTATATGGTTTGTATGAGATTGATTCCGTGCAAGGCGACACTATTGCGACAATCAGCATTTGCTAAGTCATCTATACAATTATTATAAATGTAAATGTATGTTTGTTTGTTACGTTTTTACGCAACAACTACTTAACTACTCATCATGAAACTTTGTACACATATTTTTGGAGGTACCAGAAGTAACATTTGATACTTTTAAATTTAAAAACAATCCGTTTTACTATAGTTTCCAATTGACTATGGTTTCTTCAGCTGTTTGGTTTTTTCTATGTTAATTTTTTTTGAGTTTTCGAGTTATAAATACAAAAAAAAAGGATATAAAGCCAAATTGAGAACCTCCTCCTTTTTTATCACTGTGTTATAAACCTAATTTTACGCGGGTGAAACCGCGGGCACAGCTAGTAGATTATAAATATGATGTTTGGAAACATTATTAATGCGGCGCGGCGGCTGCATACTAGTGTCGAGATTGCACGGAATCAATTAAGTAGTGCAGTCTGCAGTCGCTAGAGGAATCACACCTTTAATGAAATTACTACGGCATTGACACAAGTGAATTAATGGCCGTTGTAGGCTGACTGGTTGACAACAAACGTGTACGAATGACAAGTGCATTGACAACAGAACAGGTGCGCTTATCAATCAGAGAAAGTAATTAAAAGTTTGTACAATTACACAGTGTATCAATCAATCAATCAAATTGTCACGCCTTTTTCCCACAGGGATAGGCAGAGACAATGGAGCGCCACTTACCACGATCCTTACACAGCTCCCTTGCTTCCTTCACATCCACAATTCTCTTCATACAGGCTCTGTGGTTATGGGCACTAGGCAACCTAGCTTTTTTGAGGATGTCTCCGATTTGGTCGGAAAACACTCTCCTGGGCCTGCCTTGTTTAACGCATCCATCCACATCAGATTTATAAATTCCTTTCGTCAATCTACTTTCACTCATCCTTTCCATGTGCCCAAACCATCGAAGCATTCCTTTGTCAATCCTTGTCACTACATCTTCTTTCAAACCACATCTATCACGCAGTGTGCTATTCCTTATTCTATCCGCTATCGTCACTCCACATACACTCCTTAACGACCGCATTTCTACAGCGTTAATTCTACTCTCATGCTTCTTCTGCCATACCCAACCTTCACTCCCATACATTAATGTAGGAACAAGCACCGCATTATGAACAGCCATCCGTGACTTTTGGGACATTATTTGGCTGTTCATTATACTATGGATGGCACCGTTCACTACGTTACCCTTTTGCACTCTTCTCTCAATATCTTCATCACACTTTCCATCCCTAGTAAACATACTTCCCAAGTAAACAAATTGTTTGACTTGTTCCACTTTCTTTCCGTCTATCGTTATCTCACATTCTGTCATTTCATCCTCTCTTTCCAAAACCATTACTTTTGTTTTACTTACATTCACTTTCATACCTTTCTTTTCTAATTCCGCATTCATTATAGTAACCATGTCCTGTAACTCATACGCCGAAGATGCAAGGATAACTTGATCGTCGGCGTACAAGAGACATTTGATCACCAAGTCATTCATTCTTAAACCATACTTCCTTTCACGCAACTCTTTCAGACAACTGTCCATGAATAGATTGAAGAGCCATGGTGACGCTACACATCCCTGTCTGACACCTTTAGAGATGCCAAACCAGTCAGATAGCGCCCCGTTAATTCGAACACATGCACTGGAATCCTTATAGAGAGATTTCAGTGCACGGACCAAACGCTCCCCCAACCCAAACCCGGACAGCTGCTGCCACAATTCACTCCTGTTCACTCGATCATAGGCCTTCTCAAGGTCAACAAAAGCACAAAACACCTTCTGGTGTTTTGCCAACACTTTTTCGCTGACGCATCTCAGAGAGAAGATTTGATCCATACATCCCATCCCTTTCCTAAATCCCGCTTGCGCATCCCAAATTTTATCATCTGTTTCATGCATCACCCTTTCAATCAATACTTTCGCATACAATTTGCCAACAATACTGAGAAGGCTGATGCCGCGGTAATTTTTGGGTTCCTGTTGCGATCCCTTCCCCTTGTATAGTGGTACTATGACAGCCTTGCGCCAGTCACCTGGTACAAGACCGTTCACCCAGCACTTACGGAAAAGGAGACACAACCAGAAAGCCACCAGCTGACCACCGCCCTTCAGCATTTCGACAGTTATTCTGTCACACCCAGCCGCTTTTCCAGCTTTCATTCTTTTCAATGCATTCAAAATCTCTTTCACATCTATATCACATTCAGATTCGCTTTCATTCAGCGTGGAGGAAACATCAACACACTCTGGTGCTGTATTATCATCCCCCACAAATAAACTTTCAAAATGATCCTTCCATCGTCCTAACACTTTCTTCTCTTCAGTCACTAAATCACCATTCGAATCCCTAACCACATTCACTTTAGACTTCTCCAGTCCTCCCCGGGCTATCTTAACCTGTTTCCAGAACAGTTTAATATTATCCTGGAAATTTCTGGAGAATTTTCTCTCTATATCCTCTTTCACATCTTTCTTCTTTCGTTCTATGCATTCTTTCACTTTAATTTTTATTTCCTTATATTCATTCATTGCCTTACATACATCTTCATCTTTCTTACCCGCGTTTATTCGTCTACTAGCTTTAACTGCTAGTAGATCCTGCCATTTTTTCTTCTTCTCGCATACTAATACTTCCGTTTCCTTATCCCACCACATGTTGGGCCTCACATTCTTCCTCTTGCTTACTCCACACACTTCTTCTGCAGCTTCTGTCATACCATTCCTCAATTTCATCCATACTTCCTCCACACTATCATTCTCATGATTACAGGCATCTCCCACAGTGTACTATCATTCAATTTTCATTTATGTACTGACCTACATTTGTTTTCTTACCATCCTATATAACTTTATTATCAAGTGGTATGAGAAGCCAGCATAGTGACGGTGACTGAAGCAACGGTAAAATGAGGTCGATTCACAATAAAAAAAGATTGATATGACATTACTCCGAATGGTGTTAAGGAGTTGTCTATTAATGAAGGCGACTAGTACAATTAACTACAGTATCAGTCGCTTCCACCATGCCAGCGTAGTTGTAACCGGAAACATTCAAGTTGATCTCAAAAGCGCTGATCGAGAGAATGGAAAAATAAATACCAACAAATCATTCTATTAACAAATACGATATTGTTTCGATCGCTCAAAGAACCGACAACCGATGGGGAAAAAGGTTCTTGATTGGAGACAACGCACCAGAAGACGTAGTGTAGGTAGACCTCTCACTAGGTAGATTGACGACATAAAGAAATAAACGGTGGATGCAACTGGCATCTTGTCGCTCGGAGTGGCGTTCTAAGGGGGTGGCCTAAGTTTAGCAGTAGGCGTGATGATGATGATGATCGATTTAATACGTTTTATTTAGTCTGACAAGTAATTATATAATTGTTCCCCTTTAATGGCTAAATGCTTTTTTCCTATTTTAGTTTTTAGGGAACCCTTATAGATTCGTTATGTCTGTCTGTCTGTCCGTCCGTATGTCACAGCCACTTTTCTCCGAAACTATAAGAGCTATACTATTGAAACTTGGTAAATAGATGTATCCTGTGAACCGCATTAGGATTTTCACACAAAAATATAAAAAAAGCAATAAATTTTGTGGGTCATACTTAGAACTAAAACTCTAAATATTTATTTTCATGAAACACATACGTATGGGGTATCTATAGATAGGTCTTCAAAAATGATATTGAGGTTTCCAATTTCTTTTTTTTTCTAAACTGAATAGTTTGCGCGAGAAACAGTTACAAAGTGGTAAAAAGTTAGCCCCCTCTAGTAACTTCTAAAATAGGAGAATAATAAATCTAAAATAAATATTACGTTTGTGTCATTAGTTTACGTATGTGCATAAGTCTGTTGTATTTGTAAATATTAGTAATATTAAGGATTTTTGTTTCTTTGTATAATGTTTTAGTTCTTGTTAGGTAGTGATAGTGGAATAGTGTCTTAACAACGACCTTGTAATAAAGCTGTGGACTACTGGTCCGGCCAAACAGTACAATCGTTTACACAGTGTTGTGAATCGTGACTCTCGTTGATATTCTCCACCACTCGCCTTCACGTCTCCCTGTCTTACGTCTCGACGCCCATTTAAAATGGTATTAGGTTGACAGAAACTTTATTTACTCAAAAGAACATGATATAACACTTGCATATAATAGTATTGAAAGGTTTTTGTGTTAGTATTTTACAGTGACAATTATTTTGTTAGGTATACTTAGCACATCGCTCGAAGAATCGACAACCGATGGGGAAGAAAGGTTCTAGAGTGGAGACCACGAACCGAAAGACGCAGCCTTCCACTAGATGGGCTGACGACATAGTGACAGTCACGAGTAACCGGTAGATGCAATTAGCATCTTGTCGTTCGGAATTAAAAGCTAATTTAAAGCTAAGTCCTCCCCCTATGTTCAGTCTTCTGGCTGATGATAATGACTTGGCTCTTAATCAGGATTTTTAAGTGCTAATTTGAATCGATTTAATACGTTTTATTTAGTCTGATAAGTTATTATATAATGGCTAATTGCTTTCTTCCTGCTTAGGTTTTGTTTTTGGTCTATACAAAACCATAACACTTTTTCTTTTTCGTGCTAAAAACCTTAATTACCATCATTACATTATTTTTAAAGATGAGTTGCGAATGTATAATTACCCAGGAGGGTGTTTTCTGATCAAATCGGAAACTTAAGAAAGCTAGGTTGCCTAGTGCCCATAACCTTAGAATTTGTATGAAGAGAATTGTGGATGTGAAGGAAGCGAGGGAGTTGTGCCAGGATCGTGGCAAGTGGCGCTCCGTTGTCTCTGCCCATCCCCATGGAAAAAAGGCGTGACAATTTGTTTGATTGATTGATTGTATATTAATAGCCATTAGTTTACGTATGTGCACGAGAGTGTCATAAGTATAGATATTAGTAATGTTTATTTGTATAATGTTTCAGTTCTTGTTAGGTTAGGTAGTGATAGTGGAATAGTGTCCTTACAACGACCTTGTAAGTATTAAAGCTATAGACTACTGGTCCGACCAGCGTATAGGGCTTCGTCCTTTTCCCTCAGACTAGGCAGCCTTTCTATTCCAAGCAGCTTTTCTACTTAGTACACTCAAAACACACCACATAAGCCCTTTTCTTGGCAATATGGAAAAAATCAATGCACAATAATATATTCATACTTATAACTATGTAAACGGGCAGTTTGTATATAAAATCGATGGTCTACGAACAAGGTTACTTATATTCCGTGACATTTGGCGACCTCCATTCATAGTCAATGCACACGACAACAAAAAGACATGTCAATTCCACGATGACTTCCTGATAGTATATCAAAAATAATATGTTGCGTATTAGTTTATATGGTATCTATCTATTTGTATGGAGATACCTCGAGTTACCTAGAGTTTATGAGAAAGTTTTGATTTTTATTTAAACGAATTTTCTTAGATTTTGTGCGAACATTGATTATTGAATGTTCAGCAGCCGTGACCACGATGGCTGCAAGGCTCTCGAAACGTCGGAATAATAAAAAAATGTAAAATCTAAACCAAAATAAACGCGATAGTAAGCCGCATAAAATTTGTTTAATTCATTATTTAAACGCGTTGTGACCTCGACTTGCCTAGTAGTGACTTGCTTTCAGTCGTTGCCAAGAGCGCCGACGACTGCAAAACTGATTCAGATTTCAGATGCCACATAGGTGCTTTTTTACAGTATACTTAAAGAAACCAAGAATATAAAATACAAAAGCTCTTGAGAACATTTTACGTGGTATAGGCGATAAAGAACATATAGAGCCTTAATCACCTACATTTTTTCTAGAATACAAGAACAGGCTCACAACAATAGGTTAGACACAATAGCATCCACAGGAAAAAACAGAAACATCCCCGGATTCCTATTTTAGAAGCCTTGTAGCGTTAACAACCTAAACAAAAGGTGTTTACAATTTAATCTAAATGAAAATCTGGATGTTCCAACATTCCTATATATTGGGACCGGTGTGGAAAGGAGTCGGAGAGGACAGAGATACAACGATATCTGCGATTAGTAAACGAGAGCTCCGACTACGAGAAAGACATAAGGACGATTTTGGTTTGACATTTGGACTTTGACGTGCTCACGATTGAGACATTTGAATTGTGCAAATAAAGCGCTTCTTCAACAAAAGTGGCATTTTATTGTATCCTTTAAGATCCTCGCAGAACGTCACAATATTCTGGTACTGCCGCACTTTGCTTAGGTCTTATTGTGGTACGACATATTATGGACAAGCTGGATATTAGCTCTATGAATCAAACTGACTGCACTACACTGACTACTGCCATATCCACAGTTATATCAACTAATGCGAGCTTAATACTTTCAAGCTAACCCCGAAACGCGGCTGAATCACTTCACTTCACAACTTCACGATCAATATTGAAAATATGAGTTATTTCTTCAAAAAAAAATGCATGCCAATTAAATAGACATAAAAATTTAATAGGCAGTTTCAAAGTTATAAATCTATTATATTTATATTGTAATCACCGCCATAATTTTTGTTCTGCATAACGTCAATACATCATAAATCTATCAACGACTTTTATTACTCATTTGTGTATCAAGGTTGCGTTTATAATACGTGCATCATTACCTACGTATAAACCGTCTTCACTATTTCGTGAAAATTATTTGCATATTAACTCAAAGAGTGATAGGCAGTGGTACCCAGTCTGCCGATCCGGGGTAGTACCACTACTTACAAGTATACAGACCGTGAAGTGATTTGGTCACGTTTCGGGATCAGCTTATAAGTTGCCGGTTCCATCTAGGCCGGCATAGTGGATGTGATTGCTACTCACAGTTATTGAATTGTAGTAGCAGTGACAATGCTGTCATATGTCGAGTCACAATAAAAAAATAAAAAAACTCGACTTGTGACTTCCGCTGTCCCTAACCTTACCTTTACTAAAACCACAGTAATATAAAGGCTCGTTAGACTATCCAAGCTGTAGACACAAAGGCGAAGAACTAGGAGCAGTGAAATGATCTTACTTGTGGTTATAACAGTGTTTCCCAACCTTTTTTAGGCCATGCCCCACCTTAACATTTCTAATTTTTTTATGCTCCCCATACATAATTTTTAACCTTTAAACATTGTTTTGTTCCCTTAAGAAATATAAATAATTACAATATTTTTTTAAAAATTTGTCTATTTGTTATATTTGTCACCGATATCTAGCATTGCGTTTAAATAACCCAAAGCGAAAGGGTTAAAGTCGTGTCGAATCTATTTTTAAATTGCCCCCCTGGCGTCGGCTCTACGTTGGGAAACACTGGATTATACGGTTCAAAACCATCGCCTTCGATCGCCTAGTTTCTATGATACAGGCACGTTTAGTAGCTTACTATGAGTATACGAGTATAAAAAAACTGTAAACGTAAGTATGCAAACGTATACTTCAAAAAAATATTTAGGTTGTTATCCACTTGCAGACCGTGAAGTGATCTGGTCGCGTTTCGGTATAAGCTTGTAAGTTGCCGGCTAGGCTGGCATAGTGGATGTGATTGCTACTTACAGTTATTGAATTGTAGTAGCAGTGGCATCCATTCATGGACCACACTACAACAACATCTTTCGTACGGCCCCGTCTGATGTTAAGCTGGCGAGCAGAGTGAATAAAGGTGACTGCTAATATTGTGACTCGAAATCTCACTTCGACTCGCCTGATATTAAGCAAGAAGGGATTTAGAAAGGAGTGCCGACGACTGTAAAAGCTGAATCTGTTCACAGTGCCTCAGTCGCCGTCACTATGCCGGTAAAATCCCGACTTTAGTGCAATTATAAATTAATTCAAATATAAATTATAAATGTAACTGCATGGACGCAATTTGTAGTTAAAATCTACCACCATCTGGAATTGATAAAATATTAAGCATAATATGAAATGAAACCGCATTTTGATTTGTAGCAATTAGATTTAACTTAATATTTCGTTCGTCGTTTGAAACAAATTATTACCAGCCCATGTTTTCCCTATTCTCCAAGTTGAGAGGCGTGAAGAAGGACCTATGGCCGGCATAGTGACGGCGAATTAGGCAATCGTGAACTGAGTCAGTTTTTCTCATTCGTTAAATTTCTTGGACATCCCCTTGCAAGTCCTTTGCATCAGGCATCAGGTGTTTTTTTTTTTATTTCCCTTAGAATCCTATTCTTCAATTAATCACCCACAGGGATAGGCAGAGACAATAGAGCGCATCTTGCCATGATCCTAATACCCTCACAACCTCGATTCTCTTCATACAAGCTCTACAGTTAAAGGCAAATCCTGAAAGATTCAGTTTTGCGTAAAATATTTGTTTTTTATTCTTCATATTTTATTGTAGCCCAGCGCATGACAGTACCTCTTTTAATGTTAACCTGGAGTGCGATCCATGAATGAAGGCGACTGCTACTATAGGTAAATAACTGTAAGTGGCAGTAACAAGCAACTAACAAGCTGATCCCGAAACGCGAGTAAGTCACTTTAGGGTCTGTACACTTGTAAGTAGTGGTACTACCACTGCCTACCACTCTTTGACAACCAAACCCGAAACAAATGTCCGCCTCTTTTTTTATTTACAAATATTTGTTATAATTATTGTAAAATTTTCTTAGATTTTGCGCGAACATAGATTATTAATTAAACAAATTTTATGCCGCTTACTATCGCGTTTATTTTGGTTTTGATTTTACAATTTTAAGCAATTAAACATTTTTTTATGCGGCTTACTATCGCGTTTATTCGCGCTCTCAAATCGTCGGAATAATAAAACATTGTAAAATCTAAACCAAAATAAACGCGATAGTAAGCCGCATAAAAGTTGTTTACTTCATTAATCAATGCTCGCGCAAAATCTAAGAAAATACTATTTACAATTTTATTTTATTATTCCGAGATTTCAAGAACTTTGCAGCCATCGTGGTCAGGTCGGAAATAAAAATAAAATTGTAAAATCAAACCAAAATAAACGCGATAGTGAGCCGCATAGAATTTGTTTAATTCATAATCGTTGTAGTTAATAAATATCACAAATAAAATCTATGAAACAAATCTGCTATGACTGGTAATCAAACCCGAGACATTACGTGCCACGCCCATCGCTAATATTTAGTATTGTGTAACGAATTTTATCTTTTTTCCTTTTCTAACCCTTGTTTTTTATGTGGCATGTCGTTGTTTTATATGTCATTCCCATTTTAATGTCTGAACAGGGATTGTATTGAAATTGATTACAGAATTGTATTCGAAACTCGACGGTCTTTTATTTATTTTTACGTCTCCATGCCTACTCCCTTTCTACTATTTTGTACCCAACATTTTCAGAAGACATAGGCATGATAGTAAAAATATTCTTTTTGTTTTAACAAACTACTGTTCTCAAGTGTAAAGACTGTAATTTAATCGCGTTTCAGGATGTTCTGAAAAGTTATCTGAACTCAGCCGAGATGAATGCTTCCATTTATCCTTAAGTAAAATATTCTTTATAAAAATAACAGACAACATTATTAAATGTGTAAAGACCCTAAAGTGATTTGGTCGCGATACGAGATCACCTGAAAAGTTGCCGGAATTCACCCAAGCCGGCGTAGTAGATGCGATTATTCATGAATCCTAACATCAAGCGGTATACTGTTATATGTCGTAAAGCAACAAAATTGTTTCAAAATGACATGAAATTCTTTGATTAAAGTTGCAAAGAATTCTAATATCGTCTCTTTGTTGTTTAACTTGGATTATTTTTGAGTCAAAAATTGTTTTAAAACAAGTTTTATTATTGTTTTCTTTTGTAATTAACTATTTGCAATATTTTATTAATATTTATCTTTGTGGAGATAGATAACAATTTTATAACAAAAAAAATCTAAATTTGAAAAATGCAATAAACGATATTTTTATATTGAATTGGGCTCCATATTGACAGCACCCCGCCTGAATGGTTTAAAAACACAATTGGACCCGATAGGCTGTCGGTATGTCACCAAATTTGATTTGCTGAAAAAATAAACAACATTACATAAAGAGCAATACTTTTTATTGCCTAGCTAAAAGGAATTAGACAATTATAAGTTACAGACCATACCATAGAAGATTTTAAAGAAAATTAATAAAACAATAATTAGGATATATGGACCATATTAAAAAGTGAGATATCTAAAAATAATAACTCAACCGCAGATTCGTTAAAAAAATGGTAAATTTAAATTATATTTTGCGGGCCGACTACGTAACTCAATGAAAATGGACTTTGTTTTGACAGTTTGGTTTTGAACTCCATTAAAATTAAAATTAAATTGCGGCCGCGCAATAAACTAAGAATCGATGTTCATTATCATTAACAGTTCAAACTCATTAAAACTCATTGAACAAATGAATAAAAGTTACGCGGTCGCTGTTAGTGTCACTAACAGCGACCGCGTAACTTTAACACAAATGGGAATGAATTTCATTGTCATTACCAATGAAGTTGCGCGGTCGGCCCCCTGTATGCGTATCACAGCAGTAATATGACGAGTTAGGAACAAGGATGAAGAGCTCTTCAGCACATTCTCCGTGGTATACGAGTAGGCGATAAAAGTACGCATAAAGCTGCTGTGTCTCAGCAAAATTGCAGTGACCCCAGGGTTCTCGTTATCTCAGCATCACCTATAACTCGCCTATTTCTCGGTACTGCAGGACGTCGACTAAAAAACGTAAACATTTATCTATCTTAGGCGACCGTGGTGTAGTGGCAGTGCAATGTTTACGCAAACCGAGAGCACGGGTTCGAGACCACTCAGCAGTACCAATGTATCTTTGATATATGTACTTTGGTTGTACTGTTTGTATGATACAAGCACTTTAGAAGCTTCGTATAGAAATAGAAAAATTTTAAAAAATCTACATTGTTCACATATTTATCCCTACACAAACTTAATTTGTATAAGATTACAAAGTTACCCTTTTGAAATATGAATCATAAGAGAACATTAGAACGTTGGTATTGTAAAGCGATCCCAGCGTGTAGTTATTAAATATTTAAATGTCTAACTGAGAATGTACAACAGAATTCATGTCCTCTGCATAATGTAGATTAGCGCTCTGTGCATCCCAGATATTCTCCTTTGAGGGTGTAAGAGCAGGCAAACCGAATTTAACTTCAATTCTAATTAAACTTAAGATCACTCAGCTATAGATTGCGCGTTTTAAAATCATACTTAGAATAAATAGGTGTATTTAAAAGGGTTTAAATGACGCCAAATAGAAAATAAATATACAATCGACAAGTGGAATGCTTGCCAGTCCATGTGTTTTCTACCTCCTATAACCTTGGATCCTTCGATGCGTGAAGAAGCACCTTTGGCTGGCATAGTGACGGCGACTGAACTAACTCGGTTGTTTCAGTCGTCGTCACTCTTGGATCCCCTCTTGCTTATCACCAGGCGGGTCAAGGTCGTGTCGTGTCACAATAAAAAAGGAGAATATTTGCTCTGAGTGTGGTTGTCAAAAAGTGGTAGGTGGTAGGCGGTGGTGCACAGTCTGCCGATCAGGGGTAGTAACACCACTTACAACGAGTATATAGACCGTGTAGTGACTCAGTCGCATTTCGAGATGAGGTTATAAGTTGCCGGTTCCAATGCTGGTGTAGTGGACCGACTGCTACTTATAAAGAAAATGCTGTCATAAAAATAAAAATGAATTTGAAGGTTTTGGTTGGAGACCTATTTCACTACCAATTAAACACTGTCGCCTATTATAAAATACTACATTTTAAAGAACATAAAATATTTTCTAGTATAATTTTGTTTCTTTTTAATTACCTAATTACCTAAAAGATTTTAGTTAATGTTAAGTAAACCTTGGTGAACCCAAGTAAACATAGCTACTCTCCTAGTTTTATTCTCGTAATATTCTCGTGAACAAGAATCCCTTTGACATTACTCGTATACGTAAATAATTCATATAATTTCTGTTTTATGTGACCTCTAGTCTTAGTGCAAGGACATTTACTTTTAAATATAAAAATACTTAATTCCATACAAACTATATTCAACACGAGTATACTTTACAGACCTCGGGCATTTTAGTCTTTTTATCTCCTAATGAATTTAAAATAAATATAAACAAAATCAAAACATCAAACAGGGTAGTTTTGGAAACAATAACAGAATCAACCAATAGGACGACCAACACCTCAGTCTCACCGTGACCACGATGGCTGCAAAGCTCTGGAAACGTAAGAATAATAAAATAAAATTGTAAAATCAAAACCAAATTAAACGCGATAGTAAGCCGCATAAAATTAGTTTAAATGATTAACCAAGCTTTCTTGAGGATGTGTCCGATTTGGTCAGAAAACACCATCCTAGGTCTGCCTCGTTCAACACATTCATCCACATCAGATTTATAAATTCCTTCCGCTAATCCACTCAGTCTTTCCATGATTTATTAAATAATATTGATCCAAATTATTCAACAGTGGAGTAATACGTAAAATAAAGAAAATGTCTGTTTCTATTCCCGTTGCAAACTTTTTAATTTACTTAAACAGTATGAACACGTATAAAATAAATTATAAAATGCAAAAATGTGTCCGTATTATTCTTACTCACTCCTAAAATTACTCGCTAACATATATAAAAGTGTAATTTAAAAGCAGCTTTTAGGTTGCGTTTCATGATACTATAATATTTTTGTGAGGTCAACCCATCTATTTTTAGATATATTTTATTTACAAATTGTAAATTGGCATTCGAAAGGCTGTGTCGTGGAAAGGCATCTTTGGCCAGCATAGTGACGGCGACTAAGGCAACTGTATTATGAAACGGTCGTCGGCACTTTTGACTTTCCCTTCCTTACCATCGAAGTCAGATGTCGCGTCATATAAAAGAAAGATATTACATAAAAATGTGATCGGAATATAAAAGAGATAATAAAGTTGCCATTTAATATTAGAAGCGTGTCGGTTGAGGAGCAGGAATGCTCTCTCGAGTATGGTTCAAAGGGTTGCTAGCAAAAGAGCGGACGTGAATATTGTAACTAATTTGACAAAGGTACCTTTATTAAAAAGCCTCCTTTTAATCCTTACCATTTCAACACTTTCAAACATTATAGTAATTAAAAATTCTTTGTGGATTAACAAATTGTCGTTGTCAAACCAATATTTGCTATGTGCAAAAAGTATAAATAAAATATTGAATAAATTCTGAATAAAGCAGAAGTTTATTGTGGTCTTATATTGCTTAGAGCCGCGTAGCAGTCTTTTAATACTAAAATATAGTTAATAAACGTCATAATAGTAGAAAGCTTGGAAGTTCAAGCATATTTTGTTCAGTCATTAAAACATACTATGGTGTTTATACTGCATAATTATAGCTAAAACGTTGTAGCGACCGCAGCCACATGCTGGCAATACTAGAGGGCGTTGCAAAGATATAGCACCGAAGAATAGATGGCGTTGCATGTGCCGCCATCACAATGTAATCGCAGATAGCAAATGCAACCAATGGGGTTGAGTGTCCAATATCTCGAAAACTCGCTCCAACACGAGACCTCTAAGGGCTAGTGGAGGCCCTGAACGCGACACGCGTGCAGCAGGCAGATCTTCCTTTCCTTTTCCTTCCTACATTATGTGTGTATAATGCTCCGCATAAGCGTATTAACGCTACCCTGAGCCCTGATTCTCATATTGTCTACAACTTGTCCACGAACTTGCACTGATCGTAGTTAACTAATCAGCGTAGTTACCTCCTCTTGCTTACCATTAATGGTCCGGTTTGTAGATATTAAGACAGGATTTGGCTACTTACAACTTTACATTTGTTAAACATAAACATTTGTTATTCGCTGATTGGTTACGTACGCCCAGTGTAAGTTCGTTGCCAAGTCATTTCGTTGTCGTGTATTAAGAGTATCGGGGCCCTGTTGTTTAATTGTTTTTTTTATTGTGACTCGACATTTGACAGCACCCCGCTTGATGTTAAGCCGAAGTGTGGTCCATGAACGAATGTCACTTCTACTACAATTCAATAACTCTGAGTAGCAATCACATCCACTATGCCGGCCTAGATGGAACCGGCAACTTACAAGCTGATCCCGAAACGTGACCAAATCACTTCACAATCTGTATACTTGTAAGTGGTGGTACTACCCCGGATCGGCAGACTGGGTACCACTGCCTACCACTCTTTGATAACCAGACCCGAAGCAAATATCCATTTTTTTATTAACAAATATTTGCAATATCTAATATTATTAAATATCCCAAATAAAAGCTATGAAACAAATATTTGCTCCGACCGGGAATAGAACCACAACCAACAAACCAATCTTTAAACCGTTCGTCCACGCCTGCCGTTTTTTTATATGACAGCCTTTATATGACCCTTGTAATGTTGGGCTGGAGTGTGGTCCATGAATAGAGCTGACTAATATAATCAATGAATATGGTGAATAATTTACCTCAAGCTGCGCAAATACGCCTACCTCGGTATTGGTTACGAATTTGCGCCGTTTGGGGTCGAGACGATGGGCCCTTGAGGACCTTCAGCCAAAGAGTTGTTCAAGCGGCTGGCGGAGAAGTCTGGAGACAGGAAGGCTGGCAATTATTTCTTCCAACGTTGCTAAACAAAGGGGATATGTTGCCAGTCTCCTTGGGACTATCTCTGATGCGACATCATTAGATGATATTTTTTTATTTATAGTTTCATTTAGTTAATATAACTTTTAAATTTATCTGTTTCTCAATAAAGGTTTTATTTACATGAATTTTAATTTTGTTTAGTTTAGTTTGTATTATTTTTTATTTTATTTTCTTCTATATTTATTTATTATTTATTATTACAGGCGGTTATTTGTAAATTTCGATTAGTATTTATATGAAGAAAATAAATAAATAAACAATTTCAAGGCGACCGTGGTGTAGTGGCAGTGCAATGGTTACACAAACCGAGACACCAGTTCGAGACCATCCACCGGTACCAATGTATCTTTGATATATGTACTTTGGTTGTCCTGTTTCTATGATACAAGGCACTTAGCATAGAAATGTAAAAAATGTGCTTTGGTCGCCCAGTTTCTGTGTATATAATAGAAACTTTCATATCACGTTTAGTAGCTTAGTTCTCCTATGTCACAATTACATTCACATTGAAAAATAAAAAAGGTTATCCGAACCCTAAAAGCAACAAGTGATCCTGAATAGACTTAACCTCCCTTTTCGCAGTTCGAGTATGTGCTTGTCATACTAAGCGATTTTTTCATTTACTTTTATTTTACATTTCTACACTAAGCTACTAAACGTGTTTGTATCATATAAACAGGACAACCAAGGACATATCAAAAATACATTGGTACAGGCATTGAATTATGAATGAGGGCTCTAGGTTTGCGTGATCATTAAACTACCACTACACTACTGTGGCATAAACGGGCAACTAACAAGTTGATTTCGGAACGCGACTAAGTTAGTTCACGGTCTGTATACTTGTAAGTAGTAGTACTACCCCGGATCGGCGGACTGGGCACCACTGCCCAGTCTGCCGATCACCACTGCACCACTCATAAACTACCCTCGGAGCAAATATTCACCTCTTTTTTATTTACAATTATTCAATTTAAAAAAAATGTCACGCCTTGACAATAAAGTGCCACTTGTCACGATCCTGACATAACTCCCTCGCTTCCTTTACATTCTCATTTTTTTTCATACAAGTTATGGGCACTAGGCAACCTAGCTTTCTTAAGGATGTCTTCGATTTGGTCGGAAAACACTCTCCTGGGCCTGCCTTATTTAACGCATCCATCTACATGAGATTTATATATTCCTTTCGTCAATCTACTTTTACTAATCCTTTCCATGTGCCCAAACCATAGAAGCATTCCTTTGTCAATCCTTGTCACTACATCCTCTTTCAAACCACATCTATCGCGAACTGTGCTATTTCATAATCTATCCGCTAACGTCACTCCACATTCACTCCTTAATGACCAATTATTCAATTTAATTAATAAATACTCTTATTACAAATAAAAGCTGTAAAACGAATTTTTTCTCCGACTGGGAATCGAACTCCAGGTACCGGTATGCTAACCAATGCGCCGCGCGTGTCGTTATTAGATTCGTTCGCCCTAAATCGTCGTTCCGATTTAGGGCGAGGAATCTCTGTGTTATGAATAAACCGTGTTTTAGGCGAAATAAGGTTAAGATTTGCACATCACTTTTGAGCGTGCGATGTTTTTCGTACGAATAATTAACCTTTTATAACAACTTTTTGTTAATTTTCAGAAAACTGTTTACTAAATTAAATATCTAGCCGCTTAAGTGTCCAATTTAGTAATTGACAATATTTACGATAAAAAATCCAATGGTTGTCGCTTCAAAAACCGAGAACTTGGAAATCAAAAACTATTATTAAGATAAAGTTGAACAATTTTTTTCTTTAATAAGAATTTTGTAAATTTTGTCCGATTTAATGTTTTTTTAAGCATTTTTTCTTTACACATATATTTTTTTAGTTATTAACATATCAAGAATAATATTATAGTTATTTGATCATCAAAAGTACCTCAAAATAGGATATCGTCGTATATCCCTGCCTTAATATACATACATACTCGTATATAGATAGGGAAAAGGTGTTAAAACTTTTGTTTCAGTCTGTGAGTTATGACCTATTTTTCAGTGAGCTATCTTTAATAATTCGAACAACATCAACATTGTTTTGTACATATAGTACTTCGCGCATGACTGAATTTCAGCTTTAACAACTAAAACCTTTGAGTTCGCTCAAAAGACTTACCTTTACACATGTTTACATATACATTTAAGGCTCGTGGTAGAGTGGTAGTGCAATGATCACGCTAACAAAGAGCACAGATTCATAACCACTTGCTAGTACCAAAGTATATTTGATATATTATGTACTTTGGTCGCCCTGTTTCTATGATACGCCATGTTGAATTAAATAAATTTGTCACTAAGCTCCTGTAGTCGTAGGATTTTAAGCAACTTCAGGGACAAAACTCGTGAGGAGTCAGACTAGAAAGACCCCATGATCGATCACCTACCTGATACGCAATGTTTCGAGAAAAACAAGCTAGGTAGCTCGACTAAATCTACTTTTGTGTGATCAAGAAAGACGCATAAAAACTAAATACTGAAAGGTGAAAGTTATAAACTTGTTTTGTGAATGAGTCTTAGATAAAAACAAAAGGAGAGGATACATCATGCGCTTTATTATTCACTATAAATGTGGAATACTATACCCCCCCCCCCCCCCCCCCCCCACTACACGCAAAGTCGCATCATCCACAAGCACTTTACGAGTAGTAGCTTAGTATAGAAATGTAAAAAAAGATCTCATATGACTTTATAAACGTTATAAATAAAAAAGCTTTTCCAAGACATAAGCTGTATTATTTTCTATTTAAAAGCCGAAACAATATATATCTCCGTATTCTCTTGTTTCATCTAATTTAAAATTAATAGCTCTAGAAATGATTTATTTATTGTAAACAATTTACCAGTTTCTTCTAATTAAGAATTAAAATTCCTTACCTTCGACGAGAAAAATAATAAACTCTCCTGAAAGCTTCTTCCTAAACACTTATTAAATTAAATAATTGTTTATTAAAAAAATAACATACAAGTTAGGAGTATATAGATCACTGTTAAATTTAAAAACTACTCTTAAAGAACATTAGCGCGAGTGAAAAACCGTGTTTTCGTTTGGACAGGAACGCGTGCACCCTCCGCTAATTTCAGAACGCGACTAAACTTGTAGTAACTTTTTCAGGTGAAATATACGTTCGATTCAGTAGCAGGTAAATTTGACTTCCTTAACATTGCACTATTATTTTCATAAGTTTTCAACCGATTTTTTTTAGTCTCTACTCGTACATCTGACCTCGACTGCCTGATGGTAAGCAAGGGAAAGTCATAAAGCGCTGCCGACTGAAAACAGGCATTTTTTATTTGTTATAACAATATATTTATAACCATTTTATTATAAAAACCGATCACAGTCTTTTAAAAAATGTCGTTATGGATTCTCGATGCTCATAACCCTGGAGTTTGTATAAAGAGAATAATTGTAGATGTAAAGGAAGCGATATAGTTGTGTCAGGATAGTGGAAAGAAGTGCTGAAATTCTGACAGCGAATTTTTTACACGATTATAGTACATTACTTAAGCTGGGAATAGATTTACGACTTGTTTCTCCGATAGTCTGATCAGACCATATATTTTTTAATACTCGATACAAGATCTGATTGTTCGGACGTCCGAGTCGGAAACAGCGTCAAGTAGTTTACGATTTATTTGCCGATCCGAATGTCTGAAGGTGCAGTTCAGATTCCTTCTTCTAACTTGCCAGTAGACTCTCTAGGCACTCACAGCTCGCAAACGTCTGAGTTCAGAAAAAGTCTGGCGCAAGAATCGGATGTGTAGAAGAAGGGTGTGTAGAGAGTAAATCGATCAGAGAATCGGAATCAAAATCTGACGTATATTTCCAGCCTTAATCGTTCGTACACAGTGGTAAAAATTCATTCGTAGTCGACATTTTAAAAATAATTTGTAAATATTGACAGTTTCATAAATGACATTCAGCAGAATAGAAATGATCGCTTGTCATAAAGATTGATATTTTAATTGGATTTTATACTTAATTATATTTTATGAAGAATTATATTTTTATTAATTATACATCAGCAAAAACAACATTTATATTGAATTTCAAAACATGAAAATATATATTTATATTCCAGAGGTATATTTATTATTTAGAAAGTTATATAACTTATTCTTTTATTTGGTGTTCTCCGACTATATCGAGGACATCTTCAAGAAAGCTGAGTTGCCTATTGCCCATAACCGTAGAGTTGGCTTGAAACGAATTGTGGATGTGAAATAACGTTCTTATAATGTATAATTTCCTAATAAGAATAGTGGGTTAATATAATGCAGATACTACCTATATGCAACTTGTAGGCATCACCACACCTCTCATTCTAAATATCAAATCAATCAATCAAATTTGTCACGACTTTTCCATAGGAACAGGCCAATGGGGCGCCACTTGCCACGATCCTGTAACAACTCTTTCCCCTAACTACGTTAAATAAACTAAAATCATATTTTCTCTATATAAGCCTTTTAATGTACTATCTTGCAGAATTCATTTCACGTCTTTTCACATCCGTGATACCCGCACAGGTCGGGGGAAAGAATCTGCATTTATTTGACCAATTCGGCAGTAGAGTTAATAGGTTCGGTGCGTCGTTTCTGTGCAGAACAATTGACAAGTGGAATCCTTTACCAGTACATGTATTCTCTCATTAACGCGCTTAAGACATATATTTAACATGTTTTAAGTCAATGGCTATTGCAATGGCAGTGCAATGGTCATGCAGAGAGCACGGGTTCAAAACCACTCACCGGTACCAATCAATATATGTTCGATATGTGTAAATATTTTGTATTAAGATGGAGGGTGTTTTACTATATTAAGGTTTATTTTTCAGATTATATTGATTATTATTGTGGGTTAATTGTGTAAAATAAAATATGTGCGGCATAGGTGCTATATTTACGTTATTAACTGTCGTACAAAGGTATTTTTGATTGAATTTAACCTTCCATTAGGCATTCCATCCATCCATGTGCGACTTGTCAGCGCACATGGAAGGCGACCGTGGTGTAGTGGCAGTGCAATAGTTACAAACCGAAGAGCTCGAGTTCGGGACCACCGGTACCAATGTATCTTTGATATATGAACTTTGGTTGTCCTGTTTCTACAATACAAGCACTTTAATAGCTTAGTATAGAAATGTAAACTAATATTTTTAAAAAAGTCGTTATACAGACCATGAAGTGACTCAGTCACGTTCCGCGATCAACTTAAAAGTTGCCGGTTTTAACTAGGCCATTATGGATGCGATTGCTACTAGCAGTTTTTTAACTATTGTAGCAATCTTCTCTATTCATGGGCCGCACTCCAGCTTAACATCTGGTTTGACCGATTGGTTAGTACACCGCGTAAAATCCCGGGTTCGATTCCCGATCGGAGCAAATATTTGTTTTATATCTTTTATTTGTAACATTTAAAAAATTATATTAAAAATATTGCAAATAATTGTCAATAAAAAAAGAGGCGGTTGCGATCCGGCTAGTACCACCACTTACACGTATACAGACCGTGAAGTAATTTAGTCGCGTTTCGGGATTAGCTTGTAAGTTGCCAGTTCCAACTAGGCCGGCAAAGTCGCTGTGACTGCTACTTACAGTTATTGAATTGCAGTAGCAATAACATCCATTCATGGACCACACTCCTGCCTAACATCAAGCGGGGTGCTGTCATATGTCGAGTCACAATAAAGAATTAAAAAGTAGGGTTAAAAGTTCACAAGAATTAAAAAAAATACAGCTCGTCCAAATCAGGTGCGTCTTTTCTTTGTAGAACAATTGACAAGTGGAATGCTTTGCCGGCCCATGTGTTCTCTCCATCTATCACCTTGGAGCCTTCAAGCGATGCGTGAAGAAGCACCTTAGGCCGGCATAATGACAGCGACTGGGTAGCCGGGAACTAACTCGGTTTTTCAGTCGTTCTCTTGGGCCTCCTTTTGCTTATCATTAAGCGGGTCGAGGTCAAATGTCGTGTCACAATAAAAAAAGAACTTTTTTTTTAGATGTATAACATTTGTACTCTTCTGCTTAATTACGTTGTTTTTGATAATTGCTTTAGCAGGCTCTGCAATTCTTGGGTATCTATATGGATACACCTACACATACACATGGCGTAAGTTTTTTTTTGTATCTATTTATTGTGACACGACATTTGACCTCGACCCGCCTGATGATAAGCAAGAGGAGATCCAAGAGTGACGACTGAAACATCCGAGTAAGTTCACGGCTGCCTCATTCGCCGCCACATTATTACTGTACAATTTAAGCCGTGGTGTAGTGGCAGTGCAATGGTTACGCAAACCGATAGCACGGGTTCATAACCACTCGCCGGTACCAATGTATCTTTGATGTATGTACTTTGGTTGTTCTGTTTTTATGATTCAAAGACTTTAGTAGTTTGGTATAGAAATGTAAATAAAAACTTAATAGTTCCGATTCCCCTAAATGAAATGACGAACTTACACTGACATTTGACATCTTCGTAACCAATCAGCGAATAGCAATAGTAATAGGTAAACGTTGATTGGTCAATTGCAACCGCGACGCAATGATACTGCATTTTCGTCGCCATAATGTATTAAGAGAATCGGGACTCCGGATTTATTCTCTGAGCTTTAAGAGATGCTAACTCTTTACGTTTACCATGCAGACCCACAATTTCTTTATAACCTATATCACGGAGAATGTTCTCAGGATCTATTGAACCTGCCTCGTAAATAGTATTCGGAAGAATAGTATTCGAACTAAACGGTAGTAGAACAATCGTTAATTGGAATGCTTAATCAGATTATTTATTCTCCACATACTATAATGCTAAAAAACTTTTAAGTCGACCGTGGTGTAGTGGCAGTGCAATGGTTACGCATACCGAGAGCACGAGTTCAAAACCACTCACCGGTACCAATGTATCTTTGATGTATGTACTTTGGTTGTCCTGTTACTATGATACAAGCACTTTGGTAGTTTAGTATAGAAATGTAAAAAAAAAACTTTAAGAGAAGCACTTTAAGGCGCTATCAGGCAACCATAACTATCTATACATAGATGAATAAGCACACCGGTCCGTTACGCGGAAGTGCCGGGTTCGATTCCCGGTCGGAGCAAATATTGGTTTCATTCATAGCTTTTAAAGGTATAATTTAATAATATGATTAAATTTACAAATATTTGGTAATAAAATAAGTGGCTGACATTTGCTTCGAGTCTGGTAGTTAAAGTAGTAGGCTGTGGTGGCCAGCCCGCTGATCCGGGGTAGTACCACCACTTATAAGTATACAGACCGTAAAGTGATTTAGTCGCGTTTCGGGATCAGCTTGTAAGTTGCTGGTTCCAACTAGGCCGGTGACTGCTACTTACAGTTATTAAATTGTAGCAGCAGTGACATCCATGGACCGCACTCGAGCTTAACATCAAGCGGAGTGCTGTCACAACAAATAAATAAATAAAGACATGCATAGCGCTTGTGAAATTATGATGAAACGTTTTTCATAACATATGACAGCTTCCCGCCTCGTTAATCTGGAGTGCTGACCGTGAGTGGAGGCAAGTGCTTTTACAGTTAAATAACTAAGTAGTAGTCACATCCAATACGTCGGCCAATCCAACTGATCTTGAAACGCAACTTAGTCACTTCACGGTCTGTACACTTATAAGTGGTTCCCTTAGCCGACTTTACCCGAACTCATAGTTACATATCCGAGCGTTACGGCTTAGTCTCTTTCAAAACCCACATAGTACTCAGCGCATCTAAAAAGGTCACTTTTAAGTGCAACGATTTGAACTAATATAATAATTCCTGATTTCAGATGAAATGGATAAATTTAACAAATTAGGCAAGCCTCAAACCTATAAAGATAGTTCCGCTTTGAAAGCCCTCCTAAGACCCTCTACTAGAGAAAATCAATCTACTGAAGTAAAAATATATTTAATTATAAAACTGGACCCTGTATACAGGAACTCAGTTGTTAAAAAAAGGCCAACTCCACGATATAAATATTAGACTAAAGCAAAGTATATAAAATATATCAAAGTTTGTACATTCATTTACGCGGGTTAAACAATGTACGCCGCTGTAAGTAATTAGATGGGTGACAGCTAGTAGAAAAAAACCGATCCCTACACGGTTATCCCTAACGGCTTATTTAACTGCTACTACAGTTAAATAAGCAGTCATATCCATTATCCTAGCCTAGTCGGCCCGGTAACTTACAAGCTGAACCCGAAAAGCGACTAAGTCATTTCACGGTCTGTATACTTGTATACTGCGCCACGTGGTTCGACAAAATTTCTATTTTAATATGTTATTTTATTTGTGTAATATCTTCTTGTCAAACATCTCGCAGTGCCTGAAGACAAGGGTCTTCAACCAGTGTGTGATGACATATGGTACTGAGAAGTGGTCCTTAACTGTTGGCCTGTTGCAAAAGCTGAGCTATCTCCGCGGGCAATGAAGAAAGCTATGCTTGGAGTATCTTTGCGCGATAGAATCCGGAACAAGGCTATTCGCCAAAAAAAAACAAAGTTACCGAAATAGCTCGTAGGATGGGCACATCGCGACAACTGATGGGAAAGACAGGTTCTTGAGTGGAGACCACGTACCGGAAGACGAAGCGTAGGTTGGCCTTCCACTAGGTAAACTGATGACATAGTGAAAGTCACGAATACACGGTGGATGCAACTGGCATCATGTCGTTCGAAATTGCGTTCTAAGGAGGAGGCCTATGTTCAACAGTGGACGTATTCTGGCTGCTGATGATTGTATTTGTTAATAGGAACTTCGTTTCCCTTCTTTTTTAAGGATGTCTACGATTTGTAACTAAACACTTATTACTTTTAGATATTGCCCCTAGAAATTAATTCTGAAAAAGAAACAAATACAGATACAGAGTTTACAACAACAGATAAAATTCCTTTACATCATAATTGGGAATTTACATTCCCAGAACACCTAGCCCCAAGTAAAAACAGAAAAGAACTCAGCCTCACCACAGAATTGTCAAAGCCAACTAATACTAGAAATAAAGAACTCACTTTGGCGGCAGATTTCCTACTTCCAATTTTGACCAGATATAAACAACTTAATTTCACCGATGAATTCCCGGTCCCAAGTAATACCAGAGAAGTTAGTTACACCACAGGATTTCTAGTCCCAAGTCGAACCAGAGAAAAAGATATAAGTTTTATCAAAGAACTCCTAGTCCCTAGTAATACTAGAGTAAAAGAACTTAGTTACACCACAGGATTTCTAGTCCCAAGTCAAACCAGAGAAAAAGATATAAGTTTTATCAAAGAACTTCCAGTGCCTAGTAATACTAGAGTAAAAGAACTTAGCTACACTACTAAATTTCTAGTCCCAAGTCAAACCAGAGAAAAAGATATTAGTTTTATCAAAGAATCTCCAGTCCCTAGTAATACTAGAGTAAAAGAACTTAGTCACACCACTAAATTTCTAGTCCCAAGTCAAACCAGAGAAAAAGATATAAGTTTTATTAAAGAACTCCCAGTCCCTAGTAATACTAGAGTAGAAGAACTTAGTTACACCACTAAATTTCTAGTCCCAAGTCAAACGAGTGAAAAGGATATAAGTTTTTTCAAAAAACTCCCAGTCCCTAGTAATACAAAAGTAAAAGAACTCAGTTTTACCACAGAATTTTCAGTCCCAACTCGTAGCGGAGAAAGAGAACTCAGTCCTAATACAAAATTCCCAATACCAACTATAACCAGTAAAGGAACTGCATTCACTTGGTAAGTTTAAAGTCGCCTTATGCTATTATTAACTCACTAGTTAGCATCGCGAAAATGACTGAAGACACTGGGCTTAGGGGGGCCTGGGCTAATACTACCCACCTAACTAGACTTAAATTAAATGAATTAAATAGGTTTGATTAATCGCAGGATTTGCAGGGCTGCAAACTTTACGATCTGTTTAATTTTATAAAATTATGGACTTTTTCGCATTATCGTCTATTTTTGACTTTGACTTGACTTAGCTGAGGGCACCTTGAATCTACGGGGCCCTGGGCTGAAGCCCAAAAAGCCATATGGTAGATCCGGACCTGGGGGCACCAATGATAGTTAAGAAAAGACGTAGATATGTTATACACCCCCGAATGAGGCACGTTACAACACAGCGTCGCGATGCAGAACAACATATTATATTTGTTTACTCTAAAATCTTAATACTCCGTCCTACTTCCGTCCTACTTGTATGTATGCCTAGTTGTCAAACTCTTGCCAATTGCGAACACTAAAACTCCTGTAGGTGACGTATTTGCTAATTTAATATCATTGAAGGAGACGGTATTTTATATTGTCTGCGCTTTTGGACCTCTACTTGGAGTATAGGTATAAAGTCCAGATCACGTGTCATAATAATAATCCTATCTTTTATTGATTTTTTTATGTTATTTTTCAGGGAATATATCAAAAATATAACAGATTCTTTGGAGTACTAAACATAAATCATAGCTATTGTACAATGTGTTTAATATAAATAAAACTTTGAAATACATTTTGGATAGTTTAATTTTCTTCTTTACTTGCCTGAGAACTTTTCTTTTATTAAAATAATAATCAAAGTAATCATGGAAATCTTTCCGAACGCAGTAGTAGTTTATTGACACCCTTTCGAAAAATCAACTGAACGAGAGGCAACAAACTCTTTACAAGCATGTTGTAAAACTTCTCGCCTCCATTTATGGATCGCACTCAACCTTAACATCACGGGGCCGACCGCGCAACTTGTCGCGAATTCCGAATAATATATCAATAAATAAATGATGAAAATGATATTTTATTTCTGGCAACCCTTTAGAGATTTTTAATGCCTGGCAAGGAGAGAAGAGTTATCGGTGGTGTGCTCTTGAGTACAATGTTCCTTGGTGGTGTGCATCGGAAGGGTAAGAAAACCTTTGTTCATCCATTGACAATATGACGAAATAAGTAATAACAAAAGCTCAAGTTTGTAATAAAAGAATGATGTTATGGTATGGTGGTATTACATGTGTGGTATGGGTTGGCTATAAGGGGTGTTGGGAGGCCGTACTTAGGCTTATGCCTGTAAGACATTTCGTCATCTTGGTAATGTGAATGCCTAATCATCGTCCCAGTGTTACAGGTTGTTGTTGCAGCAAGTGACGACAAATATAAAACTATTGCGAAGCAGGTATGAGAGAATTGTACATTAGATGAACGAATCAACGTTCATAGAGTTGTTTGTTCCCATTGTGTATAGGCATTTTAGCATACGTTTAAGCAAGAATAATTCAACTTAATTCCAAGGATGACGACACAACTTGGTAATGACAATGAAATTAATTCCCATTTGTCAAAAAGTTACACGGTCGCTGTTTGTGTCAAAAACAACTTTTATTCATTTGGACAATGAGTTTCAATGAGCTTGAACTGTTAATGATAATGAACATCGATTCTTAGTGTGTTGCGCGCTCGCAATATTATTTTTAAAGCTCATTAATGGAGTTCAACTGTCAAAACAAAGCCCATTGTCATTGAGCTACACGGTCGGCCCGCAGGTAGGATGCAGTTATATCTATGTCGAGGCTATTAAAATAAATCGAGGCGTACAACTTGATTTGATAAACGAATTACATAATTTGTGCTTAAAACTCTAGTTGATTCAACAAATAACAGCACCCGCCAAATATTAAGCTGGAGTGCGGTCCATGAATGGAGGTGACTGCTACAACAGTTAACTGTAGATTTTATTTTATTGTTATTCGACATTTGACTTCGACCTGCCTGATGCTGGCGACTAAAAAAATCTAGTCAGTTCACGGCTGCCATAATCGCCGTCACTTTGCCGGCCAAATGTGATTCTTCACGCATCGCTTAATGGACTGATTAAGCATTCCACATTTAGATTGTTCTTCAGAGACAATAGAGCGCCACTTGCTACGATCCTGACATAACTCCCTTGCTTCCCTTACATCCTCTTCATACACGCTCTACGGTTTTGGCAACCTAGTTTTTTTGGGGATGTCTCCGATTTAGTCGTTCAACGCATCCACCCACATCAGATTTGTAAATTTCTTTCGTCAATTACTATTCTTTATATATTAAAAAAACCTTTAATATCAGATTTATCTTAACTACGCTCTTGCATGTCTAGTAAAGGCAGTATGACTTGTGGCCGTACCGTACCAGCAGACCGGGCAAATGTTTAACAAATCTCTGACTACCACTCTCTTACGCCCAGACTCAAAACAATCAAATCAATCAACCAAATTGTCACGCCTCTTTTCCACGGGGATAGGCAGAGACAACGGAGCGCCACTTGTCACGATCCTGACACAACTTCCTCGCTTCCTTCAAACCCACAATTTATTATTTGTAACAAATGTTTAAAATATATTAGTTTTTAACGAATACTATTTCTGTTCGCTTAAAAATTATATTTTTTTTTTAAGTAATCAATGGAGAACTGAATACAAATGGCACTTACTGTCGTTGAACTGTCATACGGTTGTTCTTAGAATGGAACCGGAATCGTTATAGCAAACAAAAGTATCGATAAAAACAAATAAAAATTTATAGATTTTAATTTGCTCCGTTATTCTACTTATTTATTTTAATTGAATACTTTATAATATAGATTCTTTTTTGCGCTGAAACAATTGCGGCACCTATGAAAAAACATTGAATTTCAGTTTTTTTAGGATTTCAGACAGCCCAGATTCAGTCAGCTGTAGCGCAAATTATTAGTGCAGTCAGGAACATAAAAAGTACATTTATTACATACGAAGTAGACTTGGGTAGTTCCGGAACGAGTCACTAAAATGATATACTTCCGATCCTGGTACTACACCACTCACTCGTTCACTGCAAATTCAAATGTGTCTCTAGTTCCTTTAGTTCCGAGTCATGCATCGCTCACTCACCACTCCTATGATGGAACGAGATATAAACACATTCGTACGGAATCGTACCTCGTTCGTTACTCGTACCTAGTATTTTCGCGTAATACCGTGAAAGTATATTTTATATATCCATTGCTCTCCGCGTGCACAAGAAAATATTTACACCGCGTGCATTACGAGTAATGGTAGGAAAGTATGTTGAAGAGAGCAGCAACTCGTCGTCTTTTTATAACGTATTTTTCTAACGAATATTTGCAGTTATAATTTATGCGAATTGGTAATTGTGATTATAATTATTGTTTATTATAGTTTCTGTGTACATTTGTGAAGTGTATGATCTAAAATAATTCTATAGAAAGGATCTATAGAAAGGATATCTTGATTTTTCAGAACAACTGGAGCTTTTCTTTACCGAATGAACTAACCGAATGCGCTTCCTTGAACTAAATGAACTAGTGAACTAGATGAGTGAACTAGTTCCGATGGAAAAAATATACATATCACTCCGTATCATTTGATGGAAGCGTTTTGCGCATGTATAATACGAAGTAATAAATGTACTTTTTATAAGTTTATTCAAGAATAATTACGCGGTATTAAATCAAAATAAATAAGTAGTAAAGGGAGAAAATTAAAATCTATAGACTATTATACGTATTTTTTGTTTATCTTTATCGATACTTTTGTGCGCTGAAAGCTAAAGCGATTCTGGTTAGAATGAAAGGAATATAGTATTGACGTTTTAACATACAGAACAGAGAAAGACATCTATATCTTTTTCTGTTCTGTGTGTTGACATTTTTATGAATGACATTCATAATTATTATCACTTGTCAATAAAGTTTATTATTTTTCTTGATTATGTACAAATGTTTTTAAATTATTAGAAGACGTATCATTTGCAAACACATTTTTTACACCATGAGGATATCTTCATCCACCTGAGGTATTTATTTTTACTCTTAGCCCGCCCGCGCACCACGCTGCAGCACCCAACCCAACATTATGGTGACCAATGATTAATTAAGAAAAGACGTAGATATGTTATACGCGCTCCAAAAGTGGCACGTTAAAACTATGCCAATAAGCAAACCTGAACTCGGTGTCGCGATGCACAGCAAAATAATATATTTCTCTTTTTCATACTCAGTAACTATCATTCCGTGTGTATGTCTAATCGTAGCTGATTGTTCCAACTCGTGCCATTTGCGAATACTAACTAAAACTAGTGTTGGTATAGTATAACTCATTTTACTTTATATAATTGATGGTGGCTATGTCAAGCCCGCACACTAAACAGTTACGAATTCTTAGCTGCACACAGCCCCGCCAGAGCTAGTGAAGGCGAAGATGACTGCCTATGACTGCTTATGAATTAAACAAATTTTATGCGGCTTACTATAGCGTTTATTTTGGTTTTGATTTTACAATTTTATTTTATTATTCCGACGTTTCGAGAGATTTGCAGCCATCGTGGTCACGGAGAGACTGAGGTGTTGGTCGTCCTGTTGGTTGATGCTGTTATTGTATCCGAAACTACCCAATTTGATGTTTTGATTTATGTCTCATTGGTTCATTGGTCATTGGTTATGGGTCATTGGTGTCATTTGGTTTGGCAGTTTGCTGGACTTGTGGCTTGAGTTTGTGTATTATGGGGTTTCAGGTGTTAGATAAGAATAATAGAAAATAGAAAAAAGTAAAATTGTAAAATCAAAACCAAAAAAAACGCGATATTAAGCCGTTTGGTTATTTCATTCTAAGAAAACCTAAGAAAATAATTAATATACTTTATTTTGAATAATCAGTTTCTTTATATTTTCCTGCCTATGTCGTGTCGAATGGCAGGAAAAACTGGCTGTTCAGCTATTCGGATGGCGCAGCAGGGCTTGCAGACGGAATAATATTTTCGAATAGCCATGCAATTTCACTGCTGTTTCCTTGTCATAATGTATTAGGAGAATCGGTCCCTGGTTTGTAAATGCACTAATGTTGTTTGCAGATTATGTTTAACAATATTGTGGGCCAATTGTAAAGAAATAAAATATGTGCTTCATTCATATTTTTGTCTCATTGTTATCTTTAGTACAAAGGTATTATTTTTATTTATTTTTAACATTTTAAACCAGCCACCTAAACTTTAAACCGTAGTGTCTTAGTCTCGTTTCAAGATCAGATTTTCGACTAGTGGTGGGCAGTGGTACCCAATCTGCCGATTAGGCGTAGCACCACCACTTACAAAGTATACAGACCGTGAAAAATGATATGTAAATAGATGTTAAGCTGGAGTGTGGTCTGCTACAATTCAATAACTGTGAGTAGCAGTCGCATCCACTATGCCGGCCTAGTTGGAACCGGCAACTTACAAGCTGATCCCGAAACGCAACCAAATCACTTCACGGTCTGTATACTTGCTCATCGTCTGATTCTACAGAGTAGGAGAGGACATTTCCGGTTTATTAAGGGTTCTCAGCTGGCTGCAATTACCACCCCACACAGATGGAAATCCCCCCCATAGTGACAACGTCGGGTTTGGAAACTAGTTTTTGTAGCAGCAGTTGCCTTGGAGGTTGTGGATGCGGTTGGGGACAGTAGCATCCAGCTAATCTGGTTTATTTTGGTGAGATCTTGTTAACCCATCGCCGCGGTTAACCGTTACTACAGGTCTCCCTGGCCGGCACCGTACTGTAAAGGCTAACCACGGAGGGAAGCTGCCCTTTCTTGCGAAGCATAATCTCGGGTTATTTGTCTAGCCGATTTTTTTTTGTTGAACAATCAACAAGTGGATTGCTTTACCAACTGCTGTGTTCACCCCAACCTATAACTTTTGTTCGTTCAAACGTAGCGTGAAAAGCACCTTTGGCCAGTATAGTGTCTGAGGCAACTGTAAACTGTCTGGTTTTTTCAGTTGTCAGTCACAATAAAATACGGAAAGGCGTATGACAAGAAGAAGGTCACAAGAAACTTGACTATTAGCCAGTACATATAAAATGGCGTTCTAAGGCTGTCTGTCCATTGAAGCGGAGCGATCTTGCGGAGCTGAGAAACGGAGAAATATTAACCAATAGGATTGCAAAAAAAAATCGTAAATCCTTGTCCACTGCAACTGAGCGGAGATTCTCAGCTCCGCAAGCTCGCTCCGCTTCAATGGACAGGCAGCCTAAGGGGGAGGCCAATGAAGCCTTCTGGCTGATGATAATATAAAACCTAACAAATACGTACATAAATAACGAATAAATAAGTACTTCCTATTGACCACTAAAATAATACAGATGTATAGTTAGGGAACGAGCTAAATGAATTCGGGGGCTGAGGTGCGGTGGGGCGTGAAACGACCACCACCCGTATCTTAGTGGCCGCTTTTAGTGATGCTCATAGCTCGGCGATGTCATTTAATATCGATAAAAAATGTCCATATTTTCTTTGTTTAATTATTGAAAAATTAGTAAGTTAATTGAATAAAAGAGAGTCGTCATCTGTATTCAGGCTAGAACCATTATTAGAAACGTGATTAAAATGTGTGAAAAAAAAACACATGCAGTCACTATTCTTAAAATTAAATTAATATATAATTCATTAAAAAATGTTGCTGTCTAATGTTTATACTTCACTTTAATACACATTTATAATTTTTAATAACTAAATCTATTTGCATTTTAAGGAAAGTGTGTGTTTATTGTTATCGACATTTTGCATGTTACTTCACTATTCATAATAGACACGTGACCATGACGTCACAACTGCATTCCTCGCACGTTCCTTTAACTCGTTCCCCTACTATACGTTACCCACCGTGAGTTACCCACGCTAATATGCCGGACTACTATAGTCGGTTACATAAAGATTTGTTTTTAGGATAATAACCTTTTTCATCGCCTGTTTTGTCATGTTCACCGTAACATTCGTGTTAACCAGCACTATAATTGTGGGATATTTATATGGATATACTTATACATATCAATGGGGTGAGTTTTTTTATAATAATTATTACTAGCCTGTGCCGGATTAGCCACGTAGCAAGAGTAACAAATGCTACGGGCACCGCGCTCCAACGCCTGTCTGACCGTAATAAAAAAATATTAATTTAGATAGGAGCGTAAAATATCTTGCATGCCTTAAACGCGAAGCGCTTAGGCTATGCTTCACTTCCACTTGAAAATTTAAGTCGATATTGAAAGCGTTATCTCTAAATTAGCCCATATTAAATCCAGAATAGTTTATTTGTACCAGTTTTGTTTTATTTAATACCCTAAACTTAAAACCTAAAGCAAATCAAGGGCCCCTTGACAGAAATTGCTATAGGCCCCGCGCTGGCTTAATCCGGCACTGTTACTAGCCGATCCCTGTAGTTTCACCCGCATCCTCGTAGTCCATTACTATCAGTACTCAAGATCATTATGTCATTTAGCCCAGGTATGAGCACAAAGTAAGAAACAAATTTAGTTAAAGCACGATAGTTTTATACAAATTAATAACTGTAAACAGCAATCACATCTACTATGCCAGCCTAGTTGGAACCGGCACTTACAAGCTGATCCCGAAACGCGACCAAATTACTTCACGGTCTGTATACTTGTAATTGGTGGTACTACCCCGGATCGGCAGACTGAGTACCACTGCCTACCACTAAGTTCCTATGCTATATTTTAATAGTAAGTAGATAATTCCTTGAACACTTTTAATTTTTAAATAAACGTGAAAGGAAACGCTTTACTTAAGACTCCTAATTTTGAAGAATAAATATATATATGGAGTTGTATAAGGATCGTAGCAAGTGCGCTCCACTGTCTCTGCTTATCCCTGTGGGAACGAGGCGTGACAATTTGATTGATTAATTGATGTAGTTAAATGCATTTTTGTAAGTAAAAAAACTTTGGACCTAGCAACTTAAAAAAGCGGTCTCGGGAATGAAAAAGTCTAGGGATTCAAAAGTCCTACTTGGCATACCACCAATTGGTAACACTTGGCACTGTTAGCACCACTTGGTAACCTATACTGCCGAGTCGATCGATAAAATGCGGATGCTTTCCCCGACCTGTGCTAAAATAGCTAGAAAATGTGTTTATTTCTGTGTCAGTTGTTAATAAAGTAGATATTATACATAATGTATAAAGAGTATAAATAATATATGTATAATATTTATTACTTTCGCTGTTACTTATACTTATAATTTTTCTTTTGCTATTTCAGTCCATATTGACAGGTATAACCGATATGATGATAGAAGGCTGCCAGGATATACATTAAGAAGTGGACTGTCACACGATGAAAATTTACCAATTCCAGAAGATCAAACTACTCAAGTAAGAATTTATCTTTACTAATATTATAAAGAGGTTGTAAGTTTGTTTGTAATGAATAGGCTCAGAAACGCCGTTTTTAATAATTCTTTCACCATTAGAAAGCTACTTCGTGAGTTGCATAGGATATATTGTATTTTCAAAAAATCCGTACGAAATCTCGAATAATGTAACGAATAAAAAATAACTCATAAAATACGCTGCGACTATTAACGATATAAAAAATAGTGATCTATAATATTAATAGTACTCCTGATTACTCACAAAAAGTCTGCCATGGTGTAGGCCTAAAATGGTTTGATAATTAAGGCTGATTATGTATGTAAGACACAGCGTAGGTAGACCTCCCACTAGGTGGACTGACGGTATAGTGAAAGTCACGGGTAACCGGTGGATGCAACTGGCATCTTGTCGTTCGGAATGGCGTTCTAAGGGGAGGCCTATATTCAGCAGTGGACGTCTTCTGGCTGATGATGATGTTTGTGTATATACGCTATATACAACAACATACATTTAATGGTAGGTATAAAGATTATATATAAAAACATAGGAGAGAAACTGATTATTTAACTATTAAGCGTGCGATATATTTAGACGCGGGCAACGCCGGGTTACGCAGCTAGTTTAGATATAAAACTTATGCCAAGGATAAGGTTTTGTGGAGCTCTTCAATCTTGTTCCTGCCTGTTATTATCAATCCTGTGATACCCACTATAGGTCAGGAAAAGCGTCGTTTCTTCATTGAACAATCGACACATCGTATCGGATCAAAGAATTTGGACTTAAGAAATAGAAGGAGCCCTAAAATAGCGACAAAATACAACCGTTTATACTATTTTCACTTATGGCATTAAAAAGAAGTCAGAAGGGGATAAATATACATTTTTACATTCGTAATTTAGAAGGTTGTCACTACTTTTGATGACTATTTGACAACCCTCGTAATTTGACAGAAAAACAAATGTCATTAAAAATATTTAAAAAAAATGATGACGGAACAATTATGCCTCTACTCTTACTAACACGTGACTTTTAATTAAGTAGTATTAAAAGTCAACCACAATTACAAGTGGTTGTATTTGCAAAAAAGTAGTGCTAACCTATGAAATAAAGAAATTGAAGTACAAGTAGTTGTCTCTTTCAGTCACGCGTGGTATAAACATAACATAATTGAGATAAATAACAATAAATTAGTTCTTATTTTAGCACAGATTCTATTCTTTCCAAATTCTTTGGATCGGATACTTAAAGCAAAGCGTGGTAAACCGCATAATCGGTATTTAATTTACTCTGAAACATATCTGTGACTTAACATTTAACGTATTCACATACATGGGTGTTTAAACTGGTACCACTCAGCTACTCTGATGATGGAACTCGAAGGTAGAAGAGGAAATCCTGGATAGGTTTAAACTTAATAGGTTTACTAAGTTTGGCTCATTAGATTCGTCTTGACTGTAGGAAACTAAGTGTACAAAAGTAAGTGCGATTAATTAAATCTTTCTGGATATAAAAAACTGATCATAGATATTATCAAATTGAAGACCTGGAGTATCTGAGCCATGACTAATGTTGTTTCTTAGTATAAGGCTAGTGATAATATGGTGGCGTTTCGGGGGTTTCTTTATTTTCTTTTTTATTTTATAAAAGAATGACGACAGGCGTGGCGTAGTGGTGTGCTACCAGTCCGTTACGCGGGTGTCCCAGGTTCGATTCCCGGTCGAAGCATATTTTTTTCATAGCTTTTATTTTCAATATTTAATAGTAAGATTAAATTTATTTCAAAAAAGAGGCAGGGTCTGGTTATCAAAGTCCACTCTTTGATAACCAGGGTACCCAGGCAGTGGTACCGCTGTAGGTAATACTAGTACCCAACTGTCCCAACTAGGTAGGCATAGCGAGCTGCAGCTGGGTGCTGTTATATGTCGAGTCACAAAACAGCAACAAAAAACACCAACTGCATACCACTCTTAAGACGGCCGTGGTGTAGTGGCAGTGCAATGGTTACGCAAGACGAGGGCACTTCGAAACCACTCACCAGTACCAATGTATCTTTTATATTATGTACTTTGGTTGTCCTGTTTCTATGATACAAGCATTTTAGTGGCTTAGAAATGTAAATAAAAAATAAATAAAATGAAATAAATGTCCTTCATCTGTAACTAAGCGCTTATTATTTCTAGAATTCATTTCGAAAAATGGCCATTGGCTTAGATAAGAAAAACGACACCTCTACTGAGAAGGTTACAACCTTCAAAGGAATACCCGGCAGACGTTTCAGTGCCTTCACAGACTTTCGAATACCAACGAAAACCAAAACGAAAGCAACTCCAATCAGTTGGTAAGATTAAAGCCGCCATACCACATAGAGAATTGTGCATGTGAGGGAAACGAGGGAGTTGTGTTAGGATCGTGGCAAGTGGCGCCTCATTGGCGCCTATCCTTGTGGGAAAAAGACGTAACAAATTGATTGATTTTTTGACCACATAAACGTACTCACGTGTGTTGCATTTGTTAACAAACTAGTCAGCTACGCGTAGAGTCCCAGGTTCGATTCCGGGTCGAAACAAAGATTCGTTTCCTAGCATTTATTTGTAATATTTAATTAAATTGTATGTTACAAATATTTATTATTAATAATAAAAGAGAGGCAGATCCAAGTATTAGTGTACAGACCGTGAAGAGACTTAGCCGCATTTCGGTAACAGCTTGTAAGTTGCCGGTAAGTAGACGTGACTGCTTCTACAGTTATTTTACAGGAAGGGTCCTGTCATAATGTCGAGGCACAACTAAAATAATGAAATAATATCAATACAATATGTATACATAGATACATATATATAAATAAAATAGATATTATTTATTATTATTTATTGTGAACTGACTCGACATATAATAGCACCCCGCTTGATGTTAAGCTGAAGTGTGGTCCATGAATGGATGTCACTGCTACTACAATTCAATACCTAACTGTAAGTAGCAATTACATTCACTATGCCGGCCTAGTTGAAACCGGCAACTTACAAGCTGATCCCGAAACGCAACCAAATCACTTCACGGTCCGTATACTTGTAAGTGGTGGTACTGCCGGATCGGCAGACTGGGCACCATTGCCTACCACACTTTGGAAATGAAAATTAAAAATTTGTTAAATATTTTTATGTATATTTCAGGAAATTTAAGAAAACTATAACAAAAACTTCCGAAGACTAAACATGAATCAATACAATATTTAATATAAATTAAAAACACATTGTTGATAAATATTTTTTTAATTAAGAATTAATCCTTGGGGAGCATAGGTTTATTCCAAATGCATTTACAGAAAGGATATATATAATATAGTATGTATCAAAGTAATGCTTCGATGGTTTGGGCACATGGAAAGAATGAGTAAAAGTAGATTGACGAAAAGAATTGATAAATCTCATGTGAATGGAAGCGTTAAACAAGGCAGGCCCAGGATGGTGTTTTCCGATCAAATCGGAGACATCTTCAAGAAAGCTATGTTGCCTAGTGCCCATTACCATAGAGCTTGTATGAAGAGAATGGTAAATGTGAAGGAAGCGAGGGAGTTGTGTCAGGATCGTGGCAAGTAGCGCTCTATTGTTTCTGCCTATCCCTGTGGGAAGAAGGCGTGATAATTTTTGACAATTTGATTGATTGATATAAATTTGTATATTTATTGTGATTTGACACCTGACCTCGACCCGCCTGATGGCAAGCAAAAAGAGGTCCAAGAGTGCCGACGACTATAAAAACCGAGTCTTCACGGCTGTCCCAGTCGCCGTCACTAAGCCGGTCAAAGTGCTTCTTCACGGTTACAGCGTAAGGGGAACTCATAGGTTGGTAAAACATTCCACTTTTCGATTGTTCTACAAAGAAACGACGCACCGAACCTTTTAATTCGACTGCTGATTCGTCCGAATGCGGTTGCCTTCACCGACTAGTGCGGTAATACGTACGTGCGGGTGAGGTAGGAACAAGGTTAAAGAGCTCCTCGGAACATTCTCCGTGGTATAGGCGAATATTTTCCCAACAGCAAATTATCATCATTTATTTTTTTATTGTGACTCGACATATGACAGCACCCCGCTTGATGTTAAGCTGGAGTGTGGTCCATTGGACGTAACTGCTACTACAATTCAATAACTGTGAGTAGCAATTGCATCCACTATACCGGCTTAGTTGTTGGAACCGGCAACTTACAAGCTGATCCCGAAATGCAACCAAATCACCTCACGGTCTTTATACTTGTAAGTGGTGGTACTTCCCCGGATTAGCAGACTGGGTACCACACTTTGATAACCAGATCCAAAGCAAATATCCGTCTCTTTTTTTAACAAATATTTGCAATATTTAATACAATTAATAAATATTACAAATAAAAGCTATGAAACAAATATTTGCTCTGACTGGGAATCGAACCCGGGTCTTTACGCGCAACAAACCAATTAGTATGAATTTTGAAAACGCTCGCAGTTATGTAAGTTATGTATCGAAGGGATATTGGCAACTCTTCAATTATTATGATTTCGAGATTAATTGTAATTGTAGGGTGACCATTAAGTGTTTTTTTTTTAATTAGGTTTGTATGATGAATCGTGCTGCGGCAACGGCCGACATTTGCCACAAAGAAAACCAGTGGGACAAATAAATAGGTAAAAAATAATAATACATCATCAGAAGAGCTTTTAATATTAATTTATACATAAGTTATAAATTTCCGAATTATCGCGATTTTCAAGAATACCGCTGAACAAATACTGACCCAACGCGACTCATTTATATTATAATTGCACATTTTTTGGTATGAAGTTATGTTTTTGTTCGAGATGCTTAATCTCTTTGGTTTATCTTTTTAAAAAATAAGTAAATTAAAACTCGATTTATATTATTTATTTATTTATTATTATATAAAACTTAACAAGTAAATAATATCTTAATGTCTGCTGCTATTAACGCCGGTATGTGATGAGTAATTAAAGGATAAAAGTTAGGTCTGGCGCGCATGAGGTTTTCTCTTATTATTATCGTAACAGGCCTGAAATTATTATGAAAGACATTATTTATTTTGTATGGGTTAATTGTATTTATAACATATACATTTTAAAATATTTATTTTTATTTTGAAACTGGCAAGTTAGATTAAGCCACAAACAAGAAAAAACACATGCAACAGAGAAAAAAGTTGTTTTGTGTTTTCGTAGTATTTTTGTGATTTTGCTTTCTTAACGGACTCTGATATCTGATATATTGTTCACTACTGGCTTATGAAACTCGCACACCGATTCAGACCTTCCTAATATAATGTTTTAAACTCAAAGAATGATATGAAGAAATTGGGTTTTTTAATTTTCCTGGCTTCTTAATCAGTTTTGTTTCGATAGTTTGGGCACATGGGAAGGATGAGTGAAAGTAGATTAGCGAAAGCAATTTATAAATCTGATGTGGATGGATGCGTTAAACAAAGAAAGAAATAAGTTTTCCGATCAAATCGGACACATTCTCAAGAAAGCTAGGTTGCCTAGTGCCCATAACCTGAGAGCTTGTATGAAGAGAATTGTGGATGTGAAGAAAGCGAGGAAGTTGTGTCAGGATCGGGCAAGTGGCGCTCCATTGTCTCTGCCTATCCCCATGGGAAAGAGGCGTGACAATTTGATTGATTGATTGATTTTGCCATAGCTCGTATCTGGACACGGCAATCAAATGTCACGTATGAAAGATAGCCATTGTTTTTTGTGGTGTAGTGGGAGTCAAATAGTTCACAAACCAAGAGCTCAATTCAAAATTTTTAGAGCTTGAATTGAGCTCGGAAATTCGTGCGTAACATGGCTTCGGCTGGTGTGCTACTAACCAATATGAAAAAAAAAACGAAATACATACTTTTCATGCTGGAAGCCACTAAAGGCAAAATCCGTAGTATTTTTACTGTGCTGTTTTTTTATTATAAAACGTACGTTGGCTGTCATTTCATCTAAACTCAATAGCAAAACACCATCTTGAGAAGGATGAATATCACGTGTACTTGCTGAGTATTCATAAACAACCTATAATTAATTATTATTATTAAATTTATTTGTCATACTGCTGCCTTCCTCTCTTTTTCCATGACTCACGACATTTGGCGATCTCTCGCCACGAACTATTGTAGGAGTCCATCTCCGTTAGGGCCTGCCTCGATGTCTTCTGCAATCTTAAGTCCACTCAGTAGTGGACTTGGCCCATAAGGCATCGGACATGCGACAGAGAAGACCTGCCCAGTCCACTTCAGTTTTATTAATATTGCCAAAAAACTTTATTGTGATCTTAATTATAATGATTATGGAGCAATGGAGATAACTATGCTTGGTGTGTCTGCGTGATAGAATCCGGTACGAGAATATTTGCCAAAGAACCAGAGTTACTGACATACCTCGTAGGATTGACAAGTTAAAGTGGCAATGGGCTGGCCACATCGTGGGTTCAAAACCACTTGCCGATACTACTTTGGTTGTCCTGTTTCTTTTATAGCACTTTAGTAGCTTAGTATAGAAATGTAAAATAAATATATTAAGGAATACACTACTCATACTAACCTTAACATTACTAAACCCTACTTTGACATCAAGAATTATACTTCCTCGTTCTGATCGAAATACAGCTGATCCACGCCTATACATACTCTTAAGTAGACCAGACGCAGTGCCCTTGTCTACGCGAAGACTCTATAAAAAGAAACAAAAAAAATGTTAATATGGATCGATCTTAAGAGTGGTAGACAGTTGTGCCCAGACTGCCGATCCGGGGGACTACCTGTAGTATACAAACCGTGAATTGACAAACCGTAAGTCGCGTTTCGGGTCAAGCTTTTTAATTGCCGGTTTTAACTAGGCCGGCATAGTGGATGTGACTGCTATTTGCAGTTAAAAAAATGTGGTAGCATCCACCTCCATGGACCGCACTCCAGCTTAACATCAAGCGAGGTGCCGTCATTTATGTCGAGTCACAATAAAACAATATTAAAAAAAGAATTAACATCAGGAGATTTATGGTCATATACCGAAGCAAGCATACTAGCAGTATCAGCCTATAGATTGGACATCTTAGTTTACTCTTCATATGTGTTCTCTCTATCCTATAACCTTGGATCCTTCAAGCGATGTGTGAAGAAGCACCTTTAGCCGGCATAGTGACTGCGACTGAGGAAACGTTGAGGTTAAATGTCGAGTCACAATGAAAAAATTGATATTTTGAAATAAACGGTATCTCATAATTTCCAATAATATAAAAAAATAGTATCAGAATATGTCAACTTATAAATGATGTTAGTAAAATATTTTTATTTTATAAAGGGTGCCTAGCTCCTCACCATCAGACAATACACGCAGAAAACCGTGGTCTGTTGGTAGTGAATGAACTCCTGGTTCAATACCACTTGCCGGTATCAATGTATCTTTGAAAGTACTTAGGTTGTCTATTTATAATATGATACAAACACGCGTAGTAATATTTTGAAAAAAAATTAAACACTAATATAATATAATATAATATAATATAATATAATATAATATAATATAATATAATATAATATAATATAATATAATATAATATAATATAATATAATATAATATAATATAATATACTTACAACTCCGGTATGTAATTGAAAATTATATTCAGGTAGCAGCATCAAATCACTTTTGATATCATCCGGTGGTCCCTTTAAATGAGCAATCCAATCATCTATAAACTTGTTTGACATTATGATACCTTTGGCGAGGTAACTCCTAAGGTAAAAAATATATTATTCAGCTATTATCAAAGAATTTGAAAAGAATAGAATCTGTGCAAAAATAATTCATTGTTATTTGTCTCATTTATATTATGTTTATACCACGTGTGACTGAAAGAGACAACTACTTGTACTTCAATTCCTTTATTTCATAGGTTAGCACAACTTTTTTTGCAAATGCAACCACTTGTAATTGTGGTTGACTTTTTATAATGCTTAATTAAACGTCACGTGGTAGTAAGAGTAGCGGCATAATTGTTCCGTCATCCTTTTTTGAAGTATTTCAATGTCATTTGTTATTCTGTCAAATTAGGTTGTCAAATGATCATTAAAACAAGTGACAACCTTCTAAATTACGAATGTAAAAATGTATATTCATTCATCCCCTTCTGACTTCTTTTTAATGCCATAAGTGAAAATAGTATAAACGGTTGTATTTTGTAGCTATTTTAGGGCTCCTTCTGTGTCCTAAATCCAAATTCTTTGGCTATTATCGCAGAGGTTTCGCACAGAAAACTTACACTGAGAGGAAGACTTTAAACGTATTGTTATAAGACCATTTTTGTATAAAATTGTCGGCAACAAGTGAAATGATGGTTAATTTAATTTAAATTAGGGTTTAATTACAAAAATAGGCCATTTAAGGCCATATTTCACATAAAAGATGTTTTTACCGATGTTCTGTTTGTCTCATTTGAAAGGAAATTCAAGGGTATATTCCGTACTGTTAAATACACTATATCTGAAACAAATTCGTTCCCTATACCCGGTCACATCGTCTAATTCTACTGACCTACTATTGGTTTAAGATATTACACTGTTGCTTTAAGGTATCGATATGTCGAGTCACAATAAAAACAACATGTCTGGTTACCATACAAAAAATACTTACTCATCATCAGTTTTATCCTGTTGTATGTTTGGCGTTTCATACAAGTAATCGGTAAAGAAATTTTGCATCCAGAGGTTTAATATATTTTCCACTTTATCGAATATTTGTTCTGTAATTACATATTTAAAAAAATTAGGTTTTGGTCATATTCTAGTACTTTAGCACTAAAACTTTAGCTTTTTGTATAGATCCAAGCAAAAAAAGAGCGCATACTTTTGGGCTGTGTATTGCGGCAGTTTATAAAAGCGCTCGACGACTGCAGTGGGAGCAAGTCCGCACATCTGTACAGTTGTATGATAGTATTTCAAAATTTATACAAATTCGTGAAACGGAAACTCAGTGGGTAACAAACTCTTTTTTTCCTGCCAGGTCTATACAATCAGATAAAAAAATTACAATATATTATTACAATATATTACAATAAATTACAATATATAATAATAAAACAGGACTATCAAAGATGCATAGGTACCGGCAAGTGGTTTTGAACCTGTGTTCTCGGTATGCGTGACTATTGCACTGCCACCACACCACGGTTGATTTGAATCCTAATAATCATGTTAGTATATCGTACTTTAAAAATAAAAATATTTCAACAATAATCACAATACTATTCATTGTATATTAATTATTGTCAGTAGTAATTCGAATACGTTTTTTCTTCTTATTTTTGTGTTTCAAAATTCTATTAGGTTCGATTCCCGGTCGGAGCAAATATTTGTTTCATAGCTTTTATTTGTGATATTTAATAATATTTAATATTGCAGATATTCGTTAATAAAAAAAAGAGATGGAGATTTGCTTCGGGTCTGGTTTCAACGAGTGGTAGGCAGTGGTACCCAGTCTGCCGATCCGGGGTAGTACCACCACTTACAAGTATACAGACCGTAAAGTGATTTGGTCACGTTTCGGGATCAGCTTGTAAGTTGCCAGTTCCATCTAGGCCGGCATAGTAGGTGTGATTGCTACTCACAGTTATTGAATTGTAGTAGCAGTGACATTTATTCATGGACCACACTTTGGCTTAACATCAAGCGGAGTGCTGTCATATGTCGAGTCACAATAAAAAATAAAAATAAATAAAAAGATAGCTTGATATTCTTTGGGCTTTTTAAGTTAATATATATCATAAAAACCAAAAAACATTATCAAAATAATATATACTATAAAGTAATACATACTGGTAGTATAAAACCCTATTGTTTTAACCACACAATTAGACATCTATCGCTTATTTTAATCAGGGATCTGAATCATTTTACTTTGCGAACAAATCAAGGCGCACTGTTAATTTGCGCCTTGATTTGACGGTGTTTGGAGCGGCATGTTTTAATCGGAAATTATGACCGAAGTAGTCTAAATAAAGTAATATAAAATATTGTAGGTACACACCTAAGTTTATTCGGTGCAGATTAACAACTTCCCCCTTATCATTCATATTTGTTGCATTAAGATACTGAAAAATAAGTATTAGGTAAACGAAAATTAATCAAACAAAGTGCACGTGATATGTTTTTCCGTTCGGAGCAGTTTTTTTTTCTAATTTATTTTTTATTATTCTTTTCTATACTAAGCTACTAAAGTGCTTGTATTATAGAAACAGGACAACCAAAGTACATATATCAAAGATACATTGGTACCGGTGAGTGGTTTCGAACCCGTGCCACTCGGCTTACGTAGCATTTCACTGCCACTACACCACGGTCGCCTTTTTAACAATTATGTGTATAAAACAATTATCAAATTGGACAAATACAATTTGTTACTAAAAGCAAAATATATTCGCTTTAGGTCTGTTTAAAAGACTGACGGAGAGACAGTAGTTTTGGGATCAGCATGAAAGTTGGCGGTTCCAACTAGGCCGGCAAGTAGATGCAATAGGTACTTCCAAATATTTAACTTCAAAAGCAGTCATCTCCATTCATGGACCGTACAGTGTACACCAGCCAGTGCTAACATACATATGTTGAGCTAAGTACAGTAAATAAAAAAATACCACTTTTTGTCGTAAATATACACAAATAAAACTACAGGCAAAGCCCTTAACTGAGAAGATTCCTACGGTGCGGGAAATGTGTAATGCGTAAGAATAAGAAGAGACAGCACCGCTCTACTACCGCAGAAGTAGAGTGGTTTAGCGATTGGTTTGTTGCGCGTAAAGTCCCGGGTTCGATTCCCGGTCGGAGCAAATATTGGTTTAATAGCTTTTATTTGTTATATTTATTAATTATATTAAATATTGCAAATATGTTTGCTAATAAAAAAAGAGGAGGATATTTGCTTCGGGTCTGGTTATCAAAGAGTGGTAGGCAGTTGTACCCAGTCTGCCGATCCGGGGTAGTACCACCACTTAAAAGTATACAGACCGTGAAGTGATTTGGTCACGTTTCGGGATCAGCTTGTAAGTTGCAACTAGGCCGGCATAGTAGATGTGATTGCTACTCACAGTTATTGAATTATAGTAGCAGTGACATCCATTCATGGACCACACTTCGGCTTAACATCAAGCGGGGTGCTGTCAGTAAAGAAGTACTTATATAATCAATGTTTACCTTTAATCGTATATTACCGCAATCAAATGTTGACACAACATAAGGTGAATATGGATAAATATGTTGACCATGCCTTTTGTATATTTCTACTCTTAATTTAGCATTTCGCAACCTTAACCTACAAATTATAATAAATAGAACAGAATACAAATATCATAACCAGTGCCGTAAATAGGGCAGTGCCACCGGTGCCCAGGCACAGGGCGTAGACTCTGGGGGGCGCAAGAATTAAATGACCAGACCAGTCAGAAGACCATAGTAGCCCAAAAACTAATTCTTAAGCATCATGGTGGGCAACGCATTTGCACTAGTGAACTTGCATTTGAGTTTTAATGAGTGAGACACAGTGGGTGGTATAATAGGCAAAGGTCAAGTTTTTTTTCTTTTTTTTTCATTGTGACTCGACATATTATGACAGCACCCCGCTTGATGTTAAGCCGAAGTGTGGTCCATGAATGAATGTCAGTGCTACTATAATTCAATAACTGTGAGTAGCAATCCACTATGCCGGCCTAGATGGAACCGGCAACTTACAAGCTGATCCCGTTCATTTTTATTAACAGTTCAAGCTCATTGAAACTCACTGTCCGAATGAATAAAAGTTGTTTTTTGACTCTAACAGCGACCGCGTAACCTTTTGGAATGAATTTCATCTTACTATTGAAGTTGCTCGGTCGGTCCCCTGATGCAGTTATTTTAGGCGTACGCAGGTGTCAAGGCACAATAGATAAATAAATAAATATATCTTACTCAGCCTCCGAGTGCATAGGTGAAAGGAAGTAATTATAATGACTGTTGTCAACCATTATTAAATGATCGAATGTCCCTTGCAGATAAATATCGCCCAATGATAAATTGACTTTAATAAGATCAACTTTCTCATCAATGTTGATCAACTGAAACTTGTTATGTTCAACCATTTTTAAACGGTAAAAATATCTGTAAAATTAAATTTGTAAGTTAATACCAAAGAATGTGGGCTTAAGACACAGAAGGAGCCCTAAAATAGCTACAAAATACAACTGTTTATACTATTTTCACTTATGGCATTAAAAAGAAATCAGAGAGAGAAGAATATACATTTTTACATTCGTTTAGAAGGTTGTCACTAGTTTTTATGATCATTTGACAACCTAATTTGACAGAATAACAAATGACGTTAAAATACTTCAAAAAAGGATGACTTGTAATACAACCACAATTGTACCGAAGTGGTTGTATTTGCAAAAAAGGTCAAATTTTTGAAATAAAGGAATTAAAGTACAAGTAGTTGTCTCTTTCAGTCACACGTGGTATAAACATAATATACATGAGACAAATAACAATAAATTAGTTCTTATTTTAGCACAGATTCTATTCTTTCCAAATTCTTTGGTTAATACCTTTTATGGCCACTGTACCAGCCGCACGCTAAGATGGCCGTTTTGACGTTTGACCCGCTCATGAGTTTTATGTAAATAAAAATTACGTTTGAAAGAGCAAATTTCTGTTCTTTATTGTCACTGTAAAGAACAACAATTGTTCCTTTAAACGTTATTATAAATTTATAAGAAACTTCATGAGCAGGTCAAACATCAAAACGGTCATCGTAGCGTGCCGCTGGTAAAGGTGTAGATTTAACACTACCCTCTCTTTGTTTTAATGTTTAACCTCAAAATATAACTTATAATGGCCTTGATAAAGTGCTCTAAGAGCAAGAAGGGAAGCTCTGGTGAAGGAATTTAAACTGAATGTAGTTAATGTTGGTTTAGAGCAGAGTATTTTATCTGAACCGGCATCAGAGATAAGTTTAATTTGATGATATGTTTTAGGCTCTATGGAGCTGACATGTCTTAATATACAAAAGCTCCCAATAAATATAGATTTAAAAAATACTTATAATGGCCCGTATTCACGCTGAGATTTGTATCGCAACATGTATCATTGATTCCGTATCATGATCCAATTTCAACATGTAAACGATGGTTTCAAAGTATTAATGTATCATATACAGCGTTATCGGTTACACGCCGCGCCACCCGGCTGGAGACGGTAAAGCGGTATCATGCTACATGGTTTTTAGACCAAGATTTTTTCAAACAGACAGTAAAAGTAACACTAAGCGCTAATAATACTCCTGGAGGTATTTCAGACGTGTTAGAGAAAAACATTATACCGAAATACTAGATTTTGTACAGCGTTACAAAAACCAACGAGTGTATGGATATTGAAACCAATACAAATCTTAGATCCAGATCTCAGATGCCTTATCTGATACAAATCTCAACGTAAAAGAGGGGCCTTAAGATGGGGTTCGAATGAAGCTACTTAAAGTTAACAGCAACTTTCAAAGTAATCCTAAAACGCCACTGAATCACTTCAGGGTCTGTACACTTGAAAGTAGTGGGACTACACCGAAACGGAAGGCCACCAACTGATTACCGCTTTAATCAATATTAATTATTAAGTCTTTATATCAGGTCGGAGGAAGCATCCGCATTCTACCGACCGAATCGACAGTCGACCCAGCGTCGAAATAACTTAACATATTAGCGATCTTTTAAATGTACAGAATGAGAAGTGATTTAGTTTAACTTTCGGCTAGTGGATGTGACGGTTATTTTCATTGGTAGCAGTAAGCTTCATTATTAAACCGTACTCAAGCTTAACATCAGGCGGAGTACGACAATGGAAGGCGACCGTGGTGTAGTGGCAGTGCAATAGTCATGCAAGCCGAGAGCACGGGTTTAAAACCACCGGTACCAATATAGATAAATGTACTTTGGATATGCTGTTTTTATGATACAAATATTTTAGTAGCTTAGTATAGATGAAAAAAAAATTTCAAGCCACAATAAAAAAAATATATAGCACATTTTACGTACAATATGGAGTTAGTCAAAATGATTATATTATCCGGTGCTACTATACTGAATCCTTTTGGCACATAGTCAGGTTCAAAGAATTTTGTTAATAAACGACCTGGTATACCAGCTTTTTGTAATAACCCCTGAAAAGTAGAAAAAAAATTGGAGAGCTCGACATATATCGATAAATGTCGATGTATGTCGACAAGTCGAATACTTTACTAGCCCATATATTCTCTCCATCCTATAGCCTTAGCTCCTTTTGGCCGGCATAGTGAAGGCGACTGGGGCAGCCGTAGAGACTCGGTTTTTGCAGTCGTCGGCACTTTTGGACCTCTTCTTGCTTACCATCAGGCGGGTCGATGTCAGATGTCGAGTCACAATAAAGATATATATTACGACATTTGTCAACATGTCGTAATCCTGATGTTAACCTGGAGTGCGGTACATTAATGGAGGCGACTGCTACTACAAAGGCGAAGTAGCAGTCATCTCCACTATTGTGACGTAGTTGGAACCGGCAACTTACAAGTTGAACTCGAAACGCGACCGTTGTCGTCGGTACACATAAAAATGGTGGTACTATCCCAGATCGGCAGACCGGGCACTATTGCCTACCACTCTTAACCAGACCCGGGGCTAATATTTACCTCTGTTTTGTATTAACATAAATATTTGTAATATTTAAATAATAATGAAGTATTTGTATGAAACAAACTATAAAATATTTAAAAAAGGACAAGGGTTGACAAAGGAATGCTTCGATGGTTTGGGCATTTATAAATTTGATGTGGATAGATTCGTTAAACGAGGCAGAACCCGGTGGGTGTTTTCCGACCAAATTCGAGACATCCGCAAGAAAGCTAGGTTGCCTAGTGCCTATAACCGTAGAGCTTGTATGAATGCGGTGCCCAGTCTACCGATCCGGGTACCACTTACGGTATACGGACCGTAAAGTTACATAGTTTTATTGTGGGATCAGCTTTTGAGTTGGCGGTTCCAACCAGGCAGGCATAGTGGATGGGACAATTCCATAGATAATTTTAAATACTAACCTCAAATAAAGTTTTATTAAACTCCGCTTTTTCTAATTCTTCATCTTTGTTTTTTTTATATGAGTCGTAAGAGTCTGAAAAAACAAATTCTCATAACAAATTCTTAAATTATCTTTAAGAGCGGTAGGTAAACAGATAAGTTGTTTCCTTGTACAGCCCCCACTTAGTTTTTAATTTACATACATTCCTTCCGCGTACGGCCCAGTTAAGTTTTATATTCCTCCTACAGCCCATTTTTCTTTTATAAATAAAGTGGGTCAATTGAAATATTCATTATAAATATTAAACCCATTGGGCTTATCATTGCAATAAAAAAATCAGATAATCCATAATAAACTATAATTATTTCTAAAAAAATCATTGGCACTGGTATTATCCCTCTAACTTTCAACATAAATCGTCAACATGAATTGCTTAATTACATCGATGTCTTAATTATAAGAGCAACCATTTCATGTAACTCATACGCCGAAGAAGCAAGGATAACTTGATCGTCGGCGTACAAGAGACATTTGATTACCAAGTCATTCATTCTCAAACCATACTTCCTTTCACGCAACTATTTCAGTTAATAGGTAACGGGTATTTTAACATTATTGTTTTAAAAAGTTTTTACGTCATATAAGGGAAATTTCTCATTGTTATTTAAAATGGGCCGTAAAAGGAATAATTTTCGGGTCGTTCAGGGAATAAATAATAAATAATATAAAATAATTGGTCGTATAAGGAATAAGTTTGAGCCGTTAAAGGAAAAACTAAAAGTATGAGGCTGTATGAGGAAACAACGATTAACTTGGTAGTCTGCCGTCGGTGACTCAGTAGCTTTTCGGAATCAGCTGGAAAGTTGCCGATTTAAGGGACCTTAGGGGATGCGACTGCTACCTTAACTGTAGAAGTAGTCACTTCTATTACTGAACGGCATTTCAGCCTAATATCAGTAGGTACCTGTCATTTAACAAGTCACAATTATTAAAAACAACGTTCTACACTAAGCCTTTTCTCATAGAAACAGAGCGACCAAAGTATTTATATCAAAGATACATTGGTACGGGCAAGTGGTTTCAAACCAGGGACGTTCGGTTTGCGTGACCATTTTACTGCCACTATACCACGGTCGCCTTTATATTTATTAAATCTTTTATAGGTAGAGATACTTACTTAGAAACTCATCGACCTCTTTCTTAAATTCCTTAGTAACATTTGCGGCGTTTGAATTCTCTATTCTGTCTCGATAACATTCTATGTATTTCCGATTTTCATTATTATTAACATCATTTGCTGGTGGTGGTGTTCTTCTAGGTACATCCACTAAAATATATACAAGGATTTAAAAAAATCTGGCGAATCCATTTTTATCCATAGATTAATGATTGATCGCGCTACGACTAGATTACGCCTAGACTACGCCTTTCATACAAACTGTCTCGACATAAACGCTCCCAGTTTACGCTGATGTGTGCGTCGTAATCGTGTATCCGGCCGATGCCTGTGCATTATTGCGTGAACGAAATAATGTTGCTAACATAAACTATTAACCTATAGAATAGGGAAAAGTTATTTTTTAAATTCCAAACAGCTACTTAATTTGTTCGTATCATAGAAAACACTGAGCCATATTTGATCAAACTACGCTGATTCAGCGTAGTTTGCGATGCGTGTTTGACACGGGTGATTGCTCCATCTAGTCGAAGCGTCAGCGAGACCAATCATAAATCTATGATTTGTATCATAGCTTTTTGTAATATTTATCAGTTAGATTAAATGTTACAAATATTTTTAAATAAAAATAGAGCTGGATATTTTCGGGTCTGGCTATAAAAGGTGCCAAGTCTGCTAATACGAAATAGTACCACCACTTACAAGTATACATAATGTGAAATGACTTGGTCGCGTTTCGGGATCAGCTTGTAAGTTGCCGGTTTCAACTAGGCCGGCATAGTGGATGTAACTGCTACTTACAGTGCTACTTATCTGTAGTAGCATTCACCTCACTCTCAGTTCTCCACTACATCTGGCTGTTATCGCTACTTCCCTAGAGTAGTGGGACATATATGTTCGAACATTTTATTTCCCATTGTTCAACTACCGGATTGCTCAACTCAGTTGAGCAATGGGACATAATACGTATGTCCGACCATTTAATTCCCCATTGCTCAACTACCGGAATGCTCAACTCAGTTGAGCAGTGGGACATATATGTCCGAATGTTTTATTCGCCATTGCTCAACTACCGGATTGCTCTGAATTTTTTGTTTTGCTGCCGGATTTTTGTTTTTTTATTTTATTGTGACACGACATCTGACCTCGACCCGCCAGATGATAAGCAAGAGGAGGTCTAAGAGTGACGACGACTGAAAAAATCGAGTCAGTCCATGGCTGCCTCAGTCGCTGTCCTATGCCGGCCAATAACTCGCCGTCACTATGCCGTCACCTGACCGTGATGTTATGCGAGTGCATCGCGGCTTTATAAAAACAATTTACATGTAAATCTTGAAAGAAACTTTTCAAAAAGGTTATAAGTAGTATAGATCTTTTCATTTACGAGTGCGCGTTCGGTATGAAGCAGGGCGGGCGGTAAGGGGAACGTATTTAAAAAAGGAATATGATGTTCTATCTCAAATTATTCTCCACTTCAATTTTTTTTATATTTTTAAAAAATATTTTAAGTATCTATTTAAAAAATGAAATTGTATTTTATATATAATAAATGCTAATTACTGTATATGTATTATATATAAATAAAGGAGGTGGGTAAAGATCATCCTTTTTCGCCCATCGACAAATCTATACATATAATAAAATTGGAGTGTCTGTTTGTAATATTAAAATAACCGTTTTTTAATACATGTATATGAATATATATACGGTACATACACCAAAATAACATTTTTTAAAATTTTTGTCTGTCTGTCTGTCTGTCTGTCTGTCTGTTTGTTCCGGCTAATCTCTGGAATGGCTGGACCGATTTTGATGGGACTTTTATTGGCAGATAGCTAATGTAATAAGGAGTAACTTAGGCTATTTTTTTTGAAAAAATCCTTTATAATAAATAAAATAAAATAAAAACATTTTCCCATACAAAATTGCGTGCGTTTAGAAATTGATTTTGGGTAAACTAAAGAAAATATATCAAGCTGTTGAGAATTGAAAACAAATTATTATTATTATCTTACTATTATTATAAATATGAATGTCCGTTTGTTTGTTACGCTTTCACGCAAAAACTGCTCAACCGATCATCATGAAATTTTGTACACATATTCTTGGGGGTATCAGAAGTAACATAAAATACTTTTTAATAAAAAATAATAAAAAAATTACGAAAAATAAAAAAGTTGTTTGGCAAAATTTTTTTTTTCCTTTTATAAAAATAGGTACAAGGAGTTGGTTCAAACCCTGAGTACTATAATACCATCGCACTGTATTACCGTCAGTCACGTCAACATCTAATCCAATCAACTGTACTATGGAGACTATACACTATACTTTCCATAGACTATACTTTCAGCTGTTTGACATTTTTCGTTATTGTTATTTTCTTCTGTTACTAATGCATATCCTACTATTGTTATAAATGTGAATGTGAGTTTGTTCGTTACGGTTTTTATTTTTGGAGGTACTAGGAGTAACATGGGTTACTTTTAATAATAAAAAAAAAATTTGACTATAGTTTCCAATTGACTATAGGTTTAACTGTTTGGAATATATATTTATTTTTATTTCCGTCTGTTATTTTTATATGAGTTATCGAGTTATAAATACAAAAAAGTCGAATTGAGAACCTCCTCCTTTTTTATGACTGTGTTATAAACCAAATTTTACGCGGGTGAAACCGCGGGCACAGCTAGTCTTAAAATATAACTTTTTTCCAAATTTTTATAATGTATATTTAATTATATTTCCTTTTTACTTTTTACAGGCAGATAAGTGATATCTAAAGTTTATGACTTTATGAAATTAGAAGCACAAAACCAAAGGGCAGATGGAGAACTGTCAAAGCTTTAAAGTCAGTAAACACGACATATCCAAAATAATTCACAAAATAAAAATAAAAAAATAAATAAGCAGACTTTCTGACGAATTGGTTTGGGAACCGCGTACTCCCTGCGCGCGCCCCGCCGCTACCCGAATTGTCTTCTCTTTCCGCGCGCCTCGCCTCATACCGAACGCATACTCGTAAATAAAATCTATACTCGTATAAGCAGTGTAATATTCATGCATCAGTTACTCAACATATATTTATTTAAATTTTACATTTCTATACTAAAATGCTTGTATCAAAGATACATTGGTATTGGTCGGTTAACTATAGCTGGCACTTTCAACACATTTACACGTTGCGCTTGTGTAGTGTCTGTGAATAACGTTGACGTTGCACTGCATGGGCATCTTTAATAGTCTATCTGTCTTTCTCGCGCGCGTCCAAACTTATAAGTATGAAGAAAACGGTTGGTTTTGCTTTATAAATATAGATGATCTTTTTTACATTCCTTCGTAGCGTCAGTCACACAGATTATATAGTTTTAAATCTATTGTATGTACCGTCAATGAATGATTCTGTTACAATATAAATCCCGTGGGAGTAAATAAATAATTTCTTTCGTCAAAATAAAGTGGTTTGAAGATCAGCTCTTTTTCTAAGGGGTAAATTTGCATTACAAAATGTTAAGTTTAACTTTTAAAATGTGGAAGAATTATTTAGAAAAGACGCAAAGTCTATCACTCTTGATATGTGTTTTGGTAATGTTATGGCGTTTGGGTAAAGACTCTTGAACATAAGGATAAATAGAAAGAAAAGTGAATAATTTCACTGACTCACTTCTAATATCACTAGGAAATTTCAACGGCTCATCACCCATTTCTTCGAACGATGGAAGTTCAACTGCTGTAGAAGATTTATTTACGATTCTGATTAAAACTAATAATATAATTGAAAGTATCTTTTTTAAAACTTATTTATAACCCAACTACTAAAACCAGTTTAGGCTACTACTCTCATATTTTAAAATTATTGCATTTTCAATCAAAATCATTTATTTTTAAAAATACTGTATAGTGAAAATGCATTAGTGTAAGTACTGTGAACGTGCCAGCTTTAGTTAACTGGCCAATACCGGCAAGTGGTCTTGAATCCTTGGTCTCGGTTTGCGTAACCATTGCACTACCACTACACCATGGTTCGCCAGTTCCTACATGTACAACAATAGATATAATGAAGCGCCACATTCCACCATTTTGACCCAACTCTCTCGTTTCTCTTACATCTACAATTCTCTGCTCTATGGTTACAAGCCTGCGGACACTATTATAGCGTTACTTTTGGGTCGTTCCCGTTTTATCTTTCCCTTCTCACATTTATAAATCCTAAACGTAAAAGTTCTTTCATTCATCCATACATGTCAAAGCGATGGCTTCAACTGTCTTGTAAAATTACTTACCCGAACAATATGAATATTTTATTAGGGAAATAGTTATTAGGAGATTGTAATGCATTTTGTACATTACAATTTGATTTCTGTTTTATCGCAAACAATCGCCATAAAAATGTAATATATTCGTCAAGTCGGATGCAATTGGATTCGTTTAGCTTTTTTAATGAGCGTGACTATTTACGATTAATAATAAATTATTTTGTATTACTTATGTTATTGTTATATTATGGATACAGTAGCAGAACGATGCCATCGAGTGTGTCGCGGTGCGAGAGAGAACACTGCAAAAGGCCCCCTTCTATTGGTCTCTCTCTCGCAACAGACTAAGTTCGCTGATGATACTTCTTTTACTTTTAAAATTAATAGACAAAAGAAGACCTTTAACGATCTGAATTCTGTCCTAAAGGTGCACAACTGGTTCACGGTTGACAATTTGGTACTTAATGCAAAGAAAACCAAATGTCTTAGATTTTCTCTTTCAAATGTTAACAGCGGAAGTACAGATATTAAATTGAAAGTAAAGGATCTTGCAGTTGTAGATGACATCGTTTTTCTAGGTATCGTTTTGGATTCTAAGCTTCACTGGGGGCTTCATATTGTATCATTGTCGAAGAAACTCTGTTCGCCAGCCTACGCAGTTAAGACGGCATCTCACTGATGTTGATATTACAAGATTTGTTTACCTTAGTTACTTTTACAATATGTATTATGTATGTCTCTTGGAATTCTTTTGTAGGGCAGTGCCGCCGAGATCTAATCGAATTTCATTCTGCAAAAGCAGAAGTGCGCTTAATTTACATTCTGAGATTCCGTACTTCACCAGAAAACTATTCAAGGAGTTTTACATCCTTACAGTTGGATTATAATTTATTTACAAAAACATCATTTATAAAAATAAGATTAGTTTTAAACAGAATTTTGATATTCATTCCCGACATACGAGAAGCAGTGCCAAATTAGCGGTACCTTTTCTCCGACTGTCTAAAACCTGCTAATCGTTTAAAGGTGTGGAGATCAGAATGTAAAACAAATTGCCCAATGACACTGACAAGCCCATTCTACTTCTTCTTTAAAAAGAGTTGTAAAGCAGACGCTTATGAAAATAGCTTATTATAAAATTAATGATAACGTGAATGATAAAAATGTATGGCTGGCGAAGCTAATAGTCGAGTAGCTGTTAGCTTGCTGAAAGGCTTTTGACTTCAATAACCTATTTTCCAGACTATGATGTAACTATGGTGCAATCACATAACTATATTTATTTTTCAACATTGACCAAGCATAATGGTTAAAGGACATCATTCATTTTGTATGGGGACTTGGGCTTAAAGTATTAACAGTTTCATAAACATTTTAAATTAGTTTGATGTGCGAAGATTACAATGTAATTGGAATATATCCTTTTTTTTTCACATTTTAGGTGTGCGAAATTATCAAACTGTAATTATGACAGTTCAAAGCGAACAAATGTGGCGTTGATGGACAGATGATACGAAATCCATATCTTATTTTCCAAATAACTCAATTTTAAAGCAATTAAAAGCAAAATTGTTATTAGTTTTATCAATACAAGTATCGAAACTACCATTTATATATTTTTTCATCATCGGACATTACAAAAGTAGTACATGATGAATGATGTCCTTTACTTTAAAATAGGTGGGGGTGGGTGGTGTGAATCCGGAAGTAGTGTTTGCTTATGCGTCAATGCCGTGGTGGCGTGTTGGTACGGGTCGCCCCCTCCCTAAAATATGGTTGACGGAGGTGTTAGCTGTCCAGGGCGTGATACACGTGACCGGGTGCCGGTGGGTCTACACCTGTGTGCCATGCTGCCCTCTTTGCAACGAACCGACGAAAAAATCCCCGTTTACTCCCCTTCCCTCTCTTTGTAATATCTCACTTAGAGCTTCGGACAGACTGGACATTCTTGGAATGTCCCTTCGCTGCGACCTGAATCACAGGGACCACATCGAGCGGGCCATTAAAACCACCTTGGCATCTTGAACAAGTTGTGGCGGTTCTTCGCGCTAGAGCTTCGCCTGCTATTATACAAGGCTCAGATTCGCTCTTGCGCGGAGTACTGTTCGCACCTCTGGGACGGCTCTGCCAAGTATCTTCTCAACGCCCTGGATTCATCGCAGCGCCGAGCTGTCCGAATTATAGGTGATGCAGAGGTCCATCAAGGAACTTTGGAGCCATGGCGAAATGGCGGCTCTGTGCTCCTCTATCGCCTATACCACGGAGAATGTTCCGAAGAGCTCCTTAACCTTGTTCCTACCTCGTCCTTTGACACCCGTAATACCCGCACAGGTCGGGGTATGCATCCACATTCTGTCGATCGAATCGGCAGTCGAACTAAAAAGTTCGGTGCGTCTTTTCTTTGTTGAACAATTGACAAGTGGAATGCTTTGCCAACCCATGTGTTCTCTCCATCCTACGACCTTGGATCCATTAAGCGATGCGTGAAGAAGCACCTTAGGCCGGCATAATGACGGCGGCTGAGGTAGCCGGGAATTAACTCGGTTTTTTTAGTCGTCGTCACTCTTGGACCTCCTCTTGCTTGACATCAGGCGGGTAGAAGTCAGATGTCGTGTCACGATAAAAAAAAGAACCTGTGTAGTTTTTTGGTGTCTAGCTATGTGGTTGCAGCGTGGGTTTGATACGTTAATTTAGTATGTCTGGTTATCAAAGAGTGGTAGGCAGTGGTGCCCAGTCTGCGGATCCGGGGTAATACCACCACTTACAAGTATACAGCCGTATACTTAGTCGCGTTTCAGGATCAACTTGTAAGTTGCCGGTTCCAACTAGGCCGGCATAATGGAAGTGACTGCTACTTGCAGCTATTGAAACAGGACGACCAAGGTCCATACACCAAAGGTATGCTTTGATTAAAACAACGACTTTATAATTAATAATCTCCATTTAATAAATTGTGTCCTAGCTTGGCATTTACACCTTTAGATTCCTCATCGAGGGCGTTCAATTGCTCTCTCAGTACATTATCATCGGGATGCGCCGTCTCCGTACTGGGATTCGTCTTACAAATGTCAAACGGTGTGGTAGGTATGTGAACAACCTCGCCGTTTAGGCCATCCTTAATTCCGTCCTTCAAGAATTCCTCGATGTATTCTGGCAATATATGATACAAGTAGGCGATTATTAGATCCTGCACCGTCGGCCCGGAGTCATCGAATTCATTACTCACTATGTGAATTCCCATTGCTCTGAAAGTTAAAGATAATTTTAACATTTAAAAGTGAGGTAGGTTGGTGTAGTGCAATGGTTATACGAGGCGAATTAAGTTTTTCAATATTTATCGCTTAACAAAGAAATTTAAAGCGAATATTGACTGTTGCGTTCTCACGGTTCAATAATAATCGACTCAACATTACACATGTCATTACAATATTTATCCATTTTAGAATTTGTCTCGTGAATGCGGATGCCGTAATTAACATTTTATTTTGCAAACAAACAAAAAACTGGTGACAGACAGAGGAATACAATATACAATACATAGGTACTCAATCGCGCTAAATGACTAATTGGACTGATTAAATGCAAGTTGAACGAACAAGTTCAGACGAGTCGATTCGCAGTCAGCTATTAATTGAATCAATAAAAGTTGAAAGGTCTTTAACTTTTGTGGAACTGATATTTATTGCTTCAAATTGATTGAAAGTCTGTTCAGACTGTTCAAATCGAGAACGATTTCGCAGTTGATCAACTAAAATTGCCTCGTGAGAACGCCGTATTACGCAAACCGAGATTGCCGGTACCAATATATCTTTGATATATTATGTACTTTGGTTGTCCTGTTTCTATGATACAACTATTTTAATAGTAGAAATGTAAAAAAAATCTAAACTTGTTATATACATAATTCAGTGTGACGCATTAGTTAACATTAGTTTCGGGTTCGATTCCAGATCGGAGCAACTAAGAGTGGTAGGCAGTGGTGCCGAGTCTGCCGGGTAGTACTATCACTTATAAGTATACAGACGGTGGAGTTACTTGGTCGCGTTGTGAGATCAGCTTGTGAGTTACCGGTTTTAACTAGGCCGACATAGTGAATGTTACTGCTAGTTACAATTATTAATGTTTATATTTCGCACTTAACATGAACAGAGGAGCTTAACATCCAGCAGAATGCAGTCATATGTCGAGTCACAATAAAAAATATTTATTGAATTAAACAATTCTATGCGGCTTACTTTAAATTTAAAATCAAAACCAAAATAAACGCGATAGTAAGCCACATAAAATTTGTTTAATTCAATAAACAATGTTTGCGCAAAAATCCAAAAAATATTTGTTAAAAAATAAGCGTCAGATTATTTTAAATTTCTATACTAAGCTACTAAAAAACTACATACATCATTATCATAGGTCCCGGCAGATAAAAAGAGCGCTGGGCGATATTTTATAATTTATACACACTCGATAAACGAGAAGTTAGTAATTAACAAAACAAGATACTGCACAGCTTGGATGCCAGCGCTCTGCCGGGACCTATACCAGTAAGTGGTTTTGAACGGGGGTTCTCCATTCACGTCACCGCTGCACCTACAACACGGCTTCAACATCCTGGAGCTCTTAGTTTACGAGACCATTTATCTACCACAGGACCACGGTCACCTCTTTCCTTTGAATGTATGTCTGATAGTAAAATCATAATAAATACCTCCAATAGTTAACATTAACCGTAACATTTGTATTACGTATTAACACATCCGCAGTTAAATCACTAATCTCGACACTGAACGGTGTCTGTTTGTCTTTCATATATAGTTCACCAGTTACCTAAAAAAATAGTTTATAAATCTATAAGTCATAAATCTATGTTATAAATCTATAAGTTAAAAGTATAATAACTATAAGTAAACTATAAAAAAAAATATCATCTAAAGACGTCTTAGATAGTCTTTAGACTGGCAACATTTCCCCTTTGTATTGCGAGGCTAATATGTTGGCAAAAATGTCTTCAGACTTCTTTGTCAGCCGCTTAGACAACTCCTTGGCCAAGCGCTTAGCTGAAGGTCCCTAAGGGCCCATCGTGATTAATCTATAAATTATAAATATAATATGTATCTTTGATATATGATTTCAATGTATCTTGGTTGTCCTGTTTCTATGACAAGCACTTTAGTAGCTTAAAATAAGTGATAATCTAAGAATATGGAAAGAATAGAATCTGTGCTAAAATAAGAACTAATTCAGTGTTATTTGTCTCATTTAAACTATGTTTATACCACGTGTAAATGAAAGAGAACTACTTGTACTTCAATTCTTTTCTTTCAAGGTTGTCACCACTTGCAATTACAACCATTTGTACTTGTGGTTGACTTTTAATACTGCTTAATTAAAAGTCACGTGATAGTAAGAGTAGCAGCATAATTATTCTGTCATCCTTTTTTGAAGTATTATAATGTCATTTGTTATTTTGTCAAATGATTATCAAAACTAGTGACAACCTTCTAAATTACGAATGTATAAATGTATGTTTATCCCCTTCTGACTTCTTTTTAACGCCATAAGTGAAAATAGTATAAACGCTTGTATTTTGTAGCTATTTTTGTAGTATTTTATGTCATTTGTTATTCTGTAAAAATTAGGTTGTCAAATGATCATCAAAACTAGTGACAACCTTCTAAATTACGAATGTAAAAATGTATGTTTATCCCCTTCTGACTTCTTTTTAACGCCATAAGTGAAAAAAGTATAAACGCTTTGTATTTTCTAGCTATTTTAGGGCTCCTTCTATGTCTTAAGTCCAAATTCTTTGGTTATAATTCACAAATGATAGGTTAATAGAAGACTTGTAATATTTTAACTTTTTTTTGGCATATTCCAATACTTATTGGCATATTCCAATTTATTTTATTTTTACGACAGGCGTGAAGCACTCAGTTTAGATTAAAGTTCCCGGTGCGTTTCCTGATCGGAGCAAAGATTTCTCGTCCTTATCCAGTAATCTTGGACCCTTCAAGCGAAGAGTAATAGAGCAACTTTGGTCGGTATAGTGACGCCGACCAAGGCAACCGTAAACTGACAAGTTTTTTAGTCACCTCCCCTTAGTTGGGCAAGCCGAGGTTAGATATAGCGTCCTAATAAAAATATACATTCCGCTTGTGATCACAAACTTCTGTCCGTTCTGTGGTTCTCCAGACATAATTTCTAGACTAAAGTTCCTCCTGAACTAGGGCAGGAGAGTCGTTTGCAGGCCCACTATCGGCCTTACCTTGCCATATTGACTGTCTTTTTTTATTTTTTTCTTTATTGTGACTCGATATATGACAACACCCTTTGACGTTAAGCCGAAGTGTGATCCATGAATAAAATGTCACTGCTACTACATTTCAATAACTGTGAGTAGCAATCACATCCACTATGCCGGCCTAGATGGAACCGGCAACTTACAAGCTGATCCCGAAACGTGACCAAATCACTTCACGGTCTGTATACTTGTAAGTGGTGGTACTACCCCGGATCGGCAGACTGGGCACCATTGCCTACCACCCTTTGATAACCAGACCCGAAGCAAATATCCATCTCTTTTTTCAATAACAAATATTTGCAATATTTAATATAATTATTAAATATTACAAATAAAAGCTATGAAACAAATATTTGCTCCGACCGGGAATCGAACCCGGGACTTTACGCGCAACAAACCAATCGCTAAACCGTTCGTCCACGCCTGTCGTTAAATATACTTGTATGTAGTTTATGTAATTGTAGTTTGTGGTATATTTGCACCCTGGCCATAATTTCTCATCATCTCAAAGGTTAGTTGTTAGAAAATGCCTAATAGGCATTAAACTCGCCTTTTAACTTTTTATTTAAGTTTATTTTGGCGCAATAAAAGATTTAAAATATTAATAATTTTTTGATCGGCTGCAATTATCGACTTGCTCTTACTGGAGTCTTTCAGCGCTCTTCTAATTTGCCGATCCTTGTATTGCGCAGTTCAAAAGTCAACGCTCTTTTTATCTGCCGGGCCCTATACTATGTCACAATAAAATAAATTACCAGTAGTCCAGCGAAAGCCAGTCGTTCCGTGAAATAGATTTGTTTGTATACTGCGAAGGCACCTCCTTCATGTTTTGAATACACACTGTCCAAGCCGAGTAGTTTTATGTTTGACAGCTTAAATGTGCAGACGTGTTGCGTGCGGACCTGTGCAAATGAAAAAATGTTTTATTATTAAATTATATTCTTATTGTGACTCGAGGAACGCAAGGGAAGGTCCAAAAGTGCTGACGACTCAAAAAACTGATTTGGGTTACGACTTTCTTAGTCGCTGGTACTGTGCTGTATAAAACAACATGACCAAAATATAATTATCTAATAATAATGTAACAGAAGTGATGTAATGAATAGAGTATGCCCCTGTAGCGACCGCTACATGCTACCGCTAGATGGCGTTGCATGTGTCCAATATCTCGCAAACGATTTACCGACAAAGTAATCGTTATAAATATACACGCCAACGCAGAGACGTTACCCGGCTACACGCGTACAGCTGGGAGTACTCCTTTACTTTTCTGACATGCGGAATAATGCTCCGCTAACCCCTTAACATAGAGGATGTAAAGGAAAATTGTGGATGTAAAGTAAGCAGAAGATGTGTGCCAGGATTGAAAATCGTTCACATTTTTCTGTTTGTCAGAATTAAAGCGTAAAAATAAAGATGATAAATCAATCAATTAAACTGTCACGCCTCCCTTCCATAAGGACAGGCAGATACAATGGAGCGCCACCTGCCACGATCCTGACACAACTCCTTTGCTTCGCTCATATCCACTATTCTTTTCCTACAAGCTCTACGGTTATGAGCACTAGGCAACCCAGCTTTCTTGAGGATTTCAATATTTAATCCAGGGTTTATTTAGCCCTGTAAAACCGTATGGCACTATATTATTTATATTTCCATTTATCAAAATCAATGAAATTGTCATGCTGTTATTCCACAGGGATAGGCAGAGACAATGGAGCGCCACTTGCCACGAACCTGACACATTATTCTTACGACGATAAAAATGTTTATTTTTTTATTATTATTATTTTACATTTCTATACTAAACTACTGAAGTGCCTTGTATCATAGAAACAGGACAACCAAAATACATATATCAAAGATACATTGGTACCGGTTGGTGGTTTCAAACTCGTGCACTCGGTTGTGTAACCATTGCACTGCCACTACACCACGGCCGCCTAGAAATAATGAATAATACTTTGACTTACTGTAAAGTTTAGGAACATATCCAAATTGTTTAAAGGCCTTTCTTTAAACATAAATCCCTTAGAGTTAACACCTTTAACAATGTTATCCATAAGATTGTTCATTTCATGTGTAATCATCATCTCATTGCGGCTTAAAATAAAAAACTAAACAGTTCGGTACCTTGTTTCTTTGTTCTTTTTTTTATTGTGACACGACATTTAACCTCGTTCCTCCTGATGATAAGCAAGAGGAGGTCCAAGAGTGACGACGACTGAGAAAACCGAGTTTATTCTCGGCTGCCTCAGCCGCCGTCACTATGCCGGCCAAAGGTGCTTCTTCACGCATCGCTTGAAGGATCCAAGGTCATAGAATAGAGAGAACACATGGGCAGGCAAAGCATTCCACTTGTCGATTGATCTACAAAGAAAAGACGCACCGAACGGGAGTGAAAAGACGACGTAGGAACAGGTTCGACAAGTGTAATAATTTTCACGTCCATGTATTCTCCCTATCCTATTCTACCATGTATTTAAGCGAAGCGTGAAAAAGGGTCTCTACCCTGAACAGTGCCTCTGACTGAGACAGCCGTAAACTAAATAGTTTTTTTTAGCCGTTAGCGCTTTTGTACTTCACCTTGCACAATTAGGCAAGTCGGTCGGATGTCATGCCTTTTTCCCACAGGGATAGGCTTCCTTCACCTCCACAATTCTCTTTATACAAGCTCATAGATATGGGCACTAGGCAACCCAACCTTCCCCTCTGTAATTTTACAGATATAGCAGCTGTACGTAGGAGAAAAGAAACTGTAAGAGAAATCAAAAGGACTGAGCACTTCTCGCAAAAAAACAAGCCGAGAGTGGAGTGATATATATATATGTATATAAAATATATATAAACATATATCAGTTTTTTAAATTATTTTTTATAAATAAATTATTTGGGTATTTTTACCAACATATTAAGATTATGATATGTTTACTGAGGTTTATTATACAAACATTTAAAAAAATGACTAAAAAAACACAAAATTGTGTTTTTTATTAATATTAATGTGTAATAATGGTGGAATTGTTATCCAGTGATAGTTTTTAAGTTGATCAAGTATAAACAAGTAATTTAAAGCTGTGAAAAGTGTTTTTTCGTGTTCCCTTCAAGATTCCTTCCGAAGTTTTAGTAAAGCCTTTCCGCCGCTTTACTAAAATGATGATCATCCTTACTATCATCGTCATCTCGTGATGAAGCACTCACGTGGCAAGTTAAATACTAAAGCCATAAGCAAGAAGAAAGAAAATGTCGTCGGCCCTTGCTTACCATCAGGCATGCAGAGGAATAATTTAAAAAATTAAAAATGTGTATTACATTAATTTCTGAAGCAACAACTCGCTATTTATTAAAGATCTCATATTGATTGTATACAAAGCGCTGTTAATTAAAGTCTCCAAATGATCTCTTATAGGATTACTCATCAATAATTCAAGCCTTTTCCCTGAAACAAATTTTTTTACATTTCTATACTAAGCTACCAAAGTGATTGTATTATAGAAACAGGACAACCAAAGCACATAATTGTAGTATTTTATTAAATTTTGCGCGATCATTGATTTTTGAATTAAACAAATTTTATGCGGCTTACTATCGCGTTTATTTTGGTTTTGATTTTACATTTTTTTTATTATTCCGACGTTTCGAGAGCTTTGCAGCCATCGTGGCCACGAAGACGTCTAAAAAATTGTGAAATCAAAACCAAAATGAACGCGATAGTAAGCCGCATAAAATTTGTTTAATTCACATCATTGTATATTAATTTTCAATAGTATATCAAAGATACATTGGTACCGGTAGGTGGTTTCGAACTCGTGCTCTCGGTTTGTGTATTCATTGCACTGCCACTACACCGCCTTAAAGTTTTCAAATAAAATACAGCTGCCCGTAAACGTAGAGCTTGTATAAAGAGAATTGTGAAAGGGTAGGAAGTGAAAGAGTTGTGTCAGGATCGTGGCAAGTGGTGCTCCATTGTCTCTGCCTATCCCTGGGAGAAGGGCGTGATGAATTGGTTGATTGTTAATGCTATTTTACTTACTCTGTGTTGGTGTAAAGAAATTAGTTTCTATTAGAGGAGGGTTTTCATAGTTTGAAATCTAAAAAAAAAACACAACCATAATATTTTATTATTTTATATTTTAGCTCGACATATGACATCACTCCGCCTGATGTTAAGCTGGAGTGCAGCCTATGAATTAAAACGATTGCTTTTAGAGTTAAAATTGTAATACTTATTCAACTTACTAGCTGATCCCGAAACGCGACTAAGTCACATCACGGTAATTGGTTGTACTACCCCGAATCGGCAGACTGGGCACCACTGCCTAACATACTAGGGGTGATCAAAAAGTAATGATAAACGGGTATTTCTAATAAAGATAAAAATCCAAAACTGTCTACCAAAGAGATACACGCTGATTTGGTGGAGACACTGGGGGACTCTGCTCCTCCATATTCTACGGTGGCACGGTGGTGCAAAGAGTTTAAGCTGGGTAGAACATCCACAGAAGATGAACATCGCGAGGGACGCCCAACCTCGTCCCTCACTGAGGAAAACGTAAAAAAAATCGAAGATATCGTATTAGCAGACCGAAGAGTAACCGTCAGACATTTAGCTGAGGTCACAGGGATCTCATATGGCAGCATCCAAAGCATTTTGACCAGCAAAATGAATATGAAGAAGGTCTCCGCGCGTTGGGTACTGAGAATGTTAACGGACGAACAAAAGAAAAAGCGAGTTGACATTTCAAAAGCCAATCTTGCCAAGTCCAGGCTGACCAAGAAATTTTTTTTCTCGATTTGTGACCATGGACGAAACATGGATCCATCATTTTGATCCTGAGACCAAACAATAATCGAAGACTTGGAAAAGGCCATCCTCACCGATGCCGAAGAAGTTCAAAGTCTCGAGCTCGGCGGGCAAGGTTATGGCGTCCGTTTTCTGAGATGCTGAGGGAATCATAATGGTTGATTACCTGGAGAAGAGAGCTACTATAACGGGCTCCTACTACGCTGATCAAATAAAACGACTGCGAGAAGCGATAAAGGAAAATAGACGGAGCAGACTCCGAGCTAAAGTCCTGTTTCATTAGGACAACGCTCCTGCACACAAAGCCGAAGTTGCGATGGCTGCCATTCGAGAAGCAGGCTTCGAAGTGGTCGAACACCCGCCCTATTCTCCAGATTTAGCCCCCAGCGACTTTTATTTCTTTCCTTGGCTCAAGGAACACCTCAGGGGCAAGAAATTTGAGGATGATAGCGAGGTGATGGCTGCTGTAGAGGCATTTTGGGATAGCCAAGATAAAGATTTTTTTTAAAGGGTATTTTAGGTTTAACGAAACGTTGGACTAAATGTACCGACTTGTTAGTAGACTATGTAAAAAAAATTAAATTTAAACTAGAATCGTTGTTTTATTATACTAATTATCATTACTTTTTGATCGCCCCTCGTACTTTGAATTATTAACCATATAAATGTTTGGTTACCCCATTGGTTGTTTCTATGATATATATAATAGAAATTAATGTATATATATTATATATTGTATATAAAACTGGGCTTCCTGTGTTACTACGTGTCCCAGTGGCGGATCTATAAAACCTAACATAAATATTAAGGTAATAGAGAACTAACTTAAAGTTTTAGACGCCATAGTAATGACTAAGGAGGTCGTAATTTTAAGGGCCTCCTTAGACTGAATATTTATCATCCCCCTTCTTTACAAATAAGATAAGTAGGGGTCAGACGTCACAGCATCTCTATTTAGGTGTCCAAAATTTTATAGCATAAAGGACATCATTCATTCTGTATTCGGGCCTAACTGTATATTAACAGTTGCATATATATATTTTAAAATAGATTGATGTACGAAGATTACAATGCAATCGAAATATATCCTTTATTTTGCATAGTTTAGGTGTGCAAAATGATCAAACTATAATTATGTCAGTTCAAAACAGAACAAATATGGCGTTGATTGACAGATGATATCAAATCCATATCTTATTTTCTAAATAACTCAATTGCCCAGCAATTAAAAGCAAAATCAATACAAGTATGAAAACTACCATTTATCATTGGACATTACAAAAGTAGTACACAAAAGCCCAAAATGAATGATGTCTTCTATAAACTTACCTCTACGCTGATTTTACAATTCTTTAGTAAAATATGATGATTCCTCATTGACAATCCGCTTTGTTCAATTAATAGCAGACCTCTTCCTGACAATTGACAATCTTCCGCAATAATACTGTGAAATTTAAAACATTTAAATATATATATATATAATAAGAAAATTAATGTTTACAAAAAGCTAAGTAAATGTCTTAAGGCATTTTCTACTGGTTAACCTTGGGAAAATGTATCCGGTGGTTTTTTTTGGGCAGCCCTCCCTGGCACGGCAATCCAAGAAACAAGATAAAGAACTGCAAGGAATATATAGTAGGATGCAGACGTGCGAACTCTGGAGCCCCTGGAACTACGCAGAAACATGGCGGCGTTGTGCGTCCTTTATCGTCTATACCACGATTATCCTCTGTTCTTACATCGTCCTTTTACACCCGTGGTAAGGGGAAACATCCGCATTTTGTTGACGAAATCGGCACTCGAAAGAAAGGTTCGGTGCGTCGTTTCTTTGTAAAAAAAAACGACAAGTAGAATGCTTTGCCAGACCATGTATTCTCCCCAATCTATGTGTGAAGAAGCACCTTTAGCCGGCATAGTGACGCCGACTGAGAAAGCCATGAAATGAGACTTTTTTTCAGTTTTCAGCACTTAGGACCTCCATCAGGCAGTTTGAGGTCGCATGTCGAGTCACAATAAATAAATTTAAAACTTACGATAATTGACCCTGGCTTTCTATATTGGCAATTGCAAACGGTGATGATTTTGGCCATGGTTTAAAACTTTTACCTCTACCAAACATAAAATATTCGCCTATGAGTATTATAGGTTCTGGTGAAATTTCTACGGAAATCAACATGGATCCTGGGTTCATTCTTACATAAGAAGTCTTCGGTCGAGGTAAGTGAGACATTCGTAGATTGGAATGAAATCTGAAAGAAAATAACATTTTTATTGTGACTCGTCATGTGACAGCTCCCTTGATGTTAAGCTAAAGAGTGGCAGGCAGTGTTACCCAGTCTGCCGATCCGGGGTAGTGCCACCACTTACAAGTATACAGTCCGTGAAGTGATTTAGTTGCGTTTCGGGATCAGCTTGTAAGTTGCCGGTTCCAACTAGGCCGGCATAGTGGATGTGACTGCTACTACTAGTTATAGAATTGTAGTAGTAGTGACATCTACTATGCCGGTGTCACTGCTATTTTATTGCAATATTTAATATAATTATTTAATATTACAAATAAAAGCTATGAAACAAATATTTGCTCTGACCGGGGATAGAACCCGGGACTTTACGCGCAACAAACCTATCGCCAACCGTTCGTCTACGCCTGTCGCTAAATTGTATTAAACGAATTAAATTGTCTTCAAAAATCTCCAGGTTCGAACGTGGCCCCTAATACTTACATGTATCGGTCCTCAGTTTCAATAAAAAAACCTTTCGCCAAAAGCAAACGATTATCAAGATCCAATTGTTCTAGATTAATTTGCGAACGACCAAAGCCTTCTTGTAGTGACTGAAATTACAATTTAAATTGTTATAATTGGTTTAGGCACATGGAAAGGATAAGTGAAAGTAGATTGACGAAAGCAATTTAAATATCTGATGTGGGTGGATGCGTTAAACAAGGTAAGCCCAGGAGGGTGTTTTCCGAACAAATCGGACACATCCTCAAGAAAGCTAAGTTGCCTAGTGTCCATAACCTTAAAGCTTGTATGAAGAGAATTGTGGATGTGAAGGAAACTAGGGAGTTGTGTCAGGATCCTGGCAAGTGGCGCTCTATTGTGTCTGCCTATCCCCATGGGAAAAAGGCGTGACAATTTGATTTTGTTTAATTGTTATAATTGAAACTCGACATATGACAGCACCCCACCTGGTGTTAAGCTGGAATATGGTTCACGGAATGGAGGTGGCTGCTACTACAGTCAAATAACTGTAAAAAGCAGTAACATCCACTATGCTGGCCTAGTTGAAACTGCCTACTTACAAGCTGATCCCGAAACGCGACTAATGACTATACGGTTTGTATACTTCTAAGTGGTTGTACTGAGATCGGCAGAATGGGCGCCACTGCCTAACCCTCTCTACTTTATTTGACCTCGACTTGCCTGATGCCTAGACAGAAATAGAATCTGTGCTAATTCATTGTTATTTGTCTCATTTACATTATGTTTATACCACGTGTGGCTGAAAGAGACAACTACTTGTACTTCAATTCCTTTATTTCAAAGGTTGGCACAACTTTTTTGCAAAAATAACCACTTGTAATTGTGGTTGACTTTTAATACTGCTTAATTAAAAGCCACGTGGTAGTAAGAGTAGCGGCATAATTGTTCCGTCATCTTTTTTTGAAGTATTTTAATGTCATTTGTTATTCTGCCAAATTAGGTTGTCAAATGATCATCAAAACTAGTGACAACCTTCTAAATTACGAATGTAAAAATGTATATCCATCCCTTTCTGACTTCTTTTTAATGGCATAAGTGAAAATAGTATAAACGGTTGTATATTGTCGCTATTTATTTATTTATTTATTTATTTATTTATTTATTTATTTATTTATTTATTTATTTATTTATTTATTTATTTATTTATTTATTTATTTATTTATTTATTTATTTATTTATTTATTTATTTATTTATTTATTTATTTATTTATTTATAGCATAGGTAGGCCTCCCACTAGATGGACTGACGACATAGTGAAAGTCACGAATAACCGGTGGATGCAACTGGCATCTTTTCGTTTGAAATGGGGGAGGCCTATGTTCAGCAGTGGACGCGTTCGCGCAATGAAGGTAAATAGTTTATTAGGCATTAACTTACTTTTTTCATAGCAGCATCGAAAGGTATCCACTTCCCCTTCCATATTTCAGAATAATTTGCATTAACTAAAACGAAAAAATTTATTGTTAAAGTAAAATAAAATAGAAGCAGATATTTGCTCCGGGTCTGTTTGCCTAAAAGTGGTAGGCAGTGTGCCGATCCCAGTACCACCACTTACAAGTTGTACAGACCGACACAATCCCTTTCGGAATCTACTTAGAAGTTGCCGGTTCCAACTAGGCCAGCATAGTGGATGATATGACTGCTATTTTTAACTGTAGAAGCAGTCCCCTCTTCATTTAACATCAAACACCAATAATGTCATATTGAGATCCTCAATATAAAAAAATAAGCTCTTGCTTTAATTCAAACCTTTAATTTTCTTCTTTAAAAAATACTCTCGCTCCACAAAGATAACCGCCGCCACCCTACCTACGTTCGAAAACCTGTTTTGGCGGGAAATTAAAAGTGACAGCCGTTCTAATGAAATCGGAGTGAACACATGTTCTTAACACGCTTTTATTAGCTTGTCTTGTATGTATGGTAACTATGTTATGGAATCTTGCAAAATAATTTTCACCCACTTCAAGAGATCTGAATAATTTGAAAATTTTTATACCTATTAATAACCGATGACAATACAATAATTTCATTAAATATTTTTTTGGCCGGCATAGTGACGGTGACTGAGGCAACCGTGAACGGACTTGATTTTTTCAGTCGTCAGCATTCTTGGACATCCTCTTGCTTATCATTTATTCACTTTTTAATACAGAAGCGTGTTTTTTTTGTTTTTTAAGTACAGTTTTATTTATTTTATACAATTGTGCTGTAAAACATATTGTTTCATATATATACTATTATACAATCATAAAATCAAAAGATTACTTATGTATGTTTCGCTGTTAAAACCAATAGCGTCAATTTTTCAACCGTAAACGTCTTACTACAAAAAAATAATAGTTTAAAAAAACTAAAAAAACAAGCTTTTATATCAAACCGAACTAAAAACTAGAAAATCATTTTTTATAACAAAGAGTTTATATTACAGTAGCAGAAGGTGAAACAATCAATCATAATTAATTACTTCAAAATAAAATTATAATAAAATTTAAGTTATAAACAGAATCATTCATTTCAGAGTGAAAAGCCGTGGGGTGCTTGACATATTAAAGGTTACAATCATTCTATTGGCAACTACCTATGAGAGTTATGGCAATATTGTGAAATGAACCCCACGCTTTTCACTCCGAAATAAATGATTCTGTTTGTAACTTAAATTTTAATTTAATTTTATTTTGAAGTAATTATGATTGATTGTTTCACCTTCTACTGTTAATGTAAACTCATTCTTATTAAAAAATATTTTCTAGTTTTTAGTTCGGTTTGCTATAAAAGCGTGTTTTTTTAGTTTTTTTAAACTATTTTTTTTTTTTATTACGATTTAATCGATGTCCGAGACTGCGAAAGAGCGAGACAGTGAAAGACTCCGAGTCCCTTTTACTCTCTCATAGAGGATCTATAAAAAGAATATCCTGGCGGCCCTAACAAGGATAATAGGAAATTGTTAACAAATTATTGCATTGTCATTGGCTCTTAACACGTATGCAAAGTTTCGAATTAATTAGACTTCTGGAGATAGCTAAAAATCGTGCTCAAAGATTCCGTTATATAGTTAGTTAGTTACATAGATAGTATTTTCTTAGAATTTGCGCAAACATTGATGAATTGTTTAATAAAACAATTCATCAATGAAAATTTTTTTATTGAATTAAACAAATTTTAGGCGGCTTACTGTCGCGTTTATTTTGGTTTAGATTTTACAATTTTTTATTATTCCGACGTTTCGAGAGCTTTGCAGCCGTCGTGGTCCTATTGGTTGATGCTGTTATCGTTTCCAAAACTACCCCGTTTGATGTTTTGATTGTTTTTCTGTTCCCAGTTTATTTCAAATTTTTGCAAAAATAACTGACGGTGTCAACTGGTTTGGCAGTTTGCTGGACTTGGGACTTGAGTTTGTGAATTATGGGGTCCCAGGTGTTAGATAATCGCCAACCACCTTCTCTATTGAAATTGTAAAATCTAAACCAAAATAAACGCGATAGTAAGCCGCATAAAATTTGTTTAATTCATTAGTTACATACATACATACAGCCCAAGCTATATATTTTAATAGGAAAAGATATTTTACTATTTTACATCATTGGTTTGTCTATTTAGTACCACAAAATGACGTTTTAATTTATACAAATGTTTTAAAAATATTTGTAGTAAGAACGTTAATGTTTAAATATTTGTAGTAATTAGGTACAGAAAATTACACTAAAGGTGGGACGATCTGTTCTTAGAACCGAGTTAGGTCTATTTAAAAGTATGGATAACCCGATTCGCAAACCCGAATTGATGAATTCAATTCAAACCGGTTTACAAACCGAGTTCGGTCCATACAAAAATATAATCTATTGTCATATTTATTTTCATTTTCCCTACACATTAATTAATTAATTAATTCCACTACACATTAATTTAATCATACATTTCTTAGGAATGTATACATAGATACTCTAAGACATGTCTAATTGTATACTAACTACAAAATAATTGTATAACGTTGCAGCGTTATTCGTATTCCCAATTAACTTTGTCACGTTGATAAATAGTGATTTGTTTTGAAAGCCGTGCTCTCATTAATTACCCTAACGAGGCCTTTTAATTATGGCAGCCACAATTACTTACCTTCATCAAACACACTTCGTACTTTAACTTGTGTCTTTGTCTGTATCTCTGCTCCCAAAGCAACATTTAATAGTAGTAACAACGAAAAAATATATAAAATAATAGGCATCCTGCATATCGAATACATTTGTACCTATGTGAATAACTAGGTACTCAATAAAATATTACTATTTTATGATGCCTATAAAATAGACGCTTATACGATTGGCTTTACTTAATCAAATCTTGTGTATGTAGCGGAAAATTACATTGAATATATAATTTATAATTTCCATTATTTATAATAAAAGTTAAGATAACTGGAGAAACGAGTTACCAATAATAATTAACATTAGATATTTTAAAACTAGATTATTATGAATAAATTGGTCGTCGGCACTCTTGGACCTCTTCTTGCTTACCATCAGGCGGGTCAAGGTCAGATGTCGAGTCACAAATAAAAATTTGTAACATTTTCTTTTACAACTAAGATGCATAGTGTCCCATGATCCATCTCTGTTATCTCTGCCAATCCCTGTGAAGTAATGATCACAGATAACTACTATTATACTAGTTATAATTCAGGAAAAAGCAAAGTAAAAATAACTCAAGAAAGTAAATTACAAATATTTATATGCATTCTTAATGCGTTTCCGAACGCAAACGTAACTTTCACTGACATTGACAATTTGACAACAATAGTCCACGAAACATTTTAAAAATATGTTATTTTAAATAAATTGTAACTAATAACCACATAATACAGTAAAATAATTAACTTTAATTACATAAGTGATGCTTTGTGCACGATGACAGAGGAAGAAACCGTTGATATTGACCAGAGATTAGAAGATCTTCTTTCAAAAGTTCAACCTAATCTTCAAAATGTTATCAAAAGAGTAAATAATTTATTATTTATTACTTTCAACTACTATTTCATAACACCAATATGTAAATTACTTAATTTTATTTTAAGTTTATACAGTCGATCAATTCAAAATGAGATAATAGTGATAATTAAACAGCCATCTGTTTAGTGTTTTGCTAATATTAAAATTAATATACAAATAGTACTGATATATATTTTATTGTTTCAGGGATTTACTAATGTCGCTTTACAAAAATCTAAAAATGGTGAAAAAATTAAACCCAATCTACTCGAAGACACTGCTTATTTTAGTAAAAATACACAGGTGTAAGTGTGTCATGTTATTAAATTATTGTGGCATAAGGTAGCTCACTGCCTGATGTTAAGCTGGAGTCAGCCTAATAACTAACTATTTTGCCTTGAAAATAAAATAAAAAAAAAATGTATTTATTGTCACATCATGCATGTGAAAAACACCTAAACACTCTCGCAAAGCAACTGGCAATTATAACGCCTACAAAAAGGCTTATGAGAGTCTATTGAAAGTAGATTGACGAAAGGAATTTATAAATCTGATGTGGATGGATGCATTAAACAAGGCAGGCCCTCTGCCTCTGACTCTGTTTTCCGACCAAATCGGAGACATCCTCAAGAAAGCTAGGTTGCCTAGTGCCCATAACCACAGAGCCTGTATGAAGGGAATTGCGGATGTGAAGGAAGCAAGGGAGCTTGTAGGGATTTTGGTAAGTGGCGCTCCATTGTCTCTGCCTATCCCTGTGGGAAAAAGGCGTGACGATTTGATTTGATTTTGAGAGTCCAAGTGCTCCCACAGAAGGAGGACTGGTAGCTATCACTACTGTCACTTCAATGCCAAACTTGTATAGAATAAATCGGATTATAGTCCTTCAAATGATCACAGAAAAAATTAAAATATAAATGAATAAAAATGGCACTTAGATAGAAAGAATTACACTCAGCTCATGTCATAAAATGCTCCAACAGATGCCCAACACCACATAATTAAACACAAAATGTAAACACACACTAATTTACAAGTTTTCACTGATAACAGTAAGAAATTGAAAGATAAGTGCAAAATGGTAATGTAGAGAATGGTGATGTGGCATTAATGATATAATGTCTTTAAATTCAGAGCCACAATTAAAATATGATCTTTTTACTTCTCTATACTACTATACTAAGTTATTGACTTGTAGTAGCAGTAACATACATTCAGCCTAACATCAAGCGGGGTGCTGTCATATGTCGAGTCACAATAAAAAATATAAAAAAATCTACCAAACAGGCTTGTATCTATAAAGTTTTCTTCAATTGAGTTATATTGAGCCTTCAATTGTTCTTTTTATTTAATATCTTCTTCAAATAGTTATTAAACACACTTTAGTAGCTCACCCCTCCAGTGAGGCTGCAGAGAATGTGGTTAGAAGTTTAAAATGGGTAGTCTTGTAGTCTTTAGCGGGCTCGTTTCCGCATTTGAAGTCCTCTTCGGACTTTTTCGTTTAAAATGGGTTTTAAAAAGGCAACTAATGTAAATACAGGATTCGTGTGTTTTACTCGGCCCCTATATAACTAATGTACATACATCAAAGATATATTGGTACTGGCAAGTAGTTTTGTACCCGAGACTTACAGTTTGCATGACTATTACTTTACCACGGCCGCCTGTTCATTGCAGGAAAGTGAAAGTAGTAGTTGGCGGAAGAAGCTTAAAAGTAGAATTGGTTTTAATTACAATTACCATCTTTAACAAGTATGTGTGGGGTAACATGTGTGGATAGAGTAGTTATATGAATTATTTACAAATTGTTTCTGACAATGGATCATTATGAAATGTTTAAGGTTTTGAATCAATCAAAAGTAAATATTAATTTTTATTATATCAACCTACCAATTATTAAACACTTGATGTTAAATGTGTACTTTTGTCTGATTCTGACAGTAGTTGCTCCATACCACAAGATCCTTAATAATGATGTCAGCACCCTTTTCACACTCATGGCATAACTTCCTTCCCATCCACGACTCTTCATGACATTGGTACTGGTAGTTACACTTACAGTTATTTGCGGGCTCGTTTCCGCACTTGAAGTCCTCTTTGTGCGTTCTGGTACTGATAGTTTAAAATGACTTACTTTTAAAACATGTTATTTCTGTGCTAATCAATCCAAGCAAAGACAAAAGAGCGCCACTTGCCACGATCCTGACACAACTCCCTCACTTCCCTTACATCCACAATTCTCTTAACTATTGTGATTATTTTAATCCTGTCATTTTTATATTTTTCGAAGGCTTTTCGAGGTCGATTATTCTTCCCACATCTATGTAGACTGAAAAACCTTCCATATATTTTATTAAAATAATAAAAATTGTATCGAAAAATATTGTTTTAAAATGTGATAGTAAGCTACAAAAATCTATGTTCATGTTTGCTCTGAATATTGTTTTACATGTTTATGTATTTACCAGAATATATTACTTCTTTGATTTGTGTAACATATGAAAAATAATTTCAGAAACCTAACAAGATTAGAGCTTGCAAATCCTCCATCGTTCCATATGCAGAATTTATCATTGGACTTGAAATCAATGGGTTTAAGACTCCAGTGTTCACTCGGAGAGGTCAATATCAAAGGGCTATATAGTGCATTCAATGAGAACCTTTACAATTTGATACCAGTCATGTCAGAAGGCCATCTAATGTAAGTTATTTAATGTATTATTAAATAGTTTAATATACGATGATTACAATGTATAGTTGGAATATATCCTTTATTTTGCATGGTTTAGGTGTGCAAAATGATCAAACTATAATTATGACAGTTCAAAGCAGAACTTTTAACATGTCGTGGCGTGTCTTTGTGATAGACAGACAATACAAAATCCATATCTTATATTCCAAATAAGCATAGCTGTGCAGCCATCGTGGTCACGAAGCGATAGTAAGCTGCATAAAATTTGTTTAATTCATTAATCAATGTTCGCGCAAAATCTAAGAAAATATTATCTAAAAATAGGGTTTTTATCAGAGAGAGTTATCACAATAAAAAATTGAGTTAGTGCTGAGGTCAAGAAATATACTTGGGAATATACTGAGGTTGCCTTTCCAAGCTAATGGAAGAAAATCCAGCATTCTCCTAATTGTCTTTTTACCTGGCTAACTCTTCGCTTACTTTAAGATTGTTATTTTTGATGTATCTTTCTTCTTACTCAGGTCTTAGCTAAATGGATTATAGGTATAAGTATAATAATAAAAAACAATATAATTTTCATTTTTATTTACATGAAATAAATCTATAATATCTAAATACAAAAGCTTATGTCACTAGGCTAGGCCGGCATATCAGACTGTTGTTCTCACTCAAGCTTAACACCAGGCAGAGTGTGATCATATACTGTAGTAGGTTGTGGTGCCAAGTTTGTCAATCAGGGGTAGTACTACCACTTCAAATCAATCAAGCAAATTGTCACGACTTTATCCCATCGGGATAGGCAGAGACAATGGAGTGCCACTTGCCACGATCCTGACACAACTCCCTCGCTTCCTTTACACCCACAATTCTCTTCGTACAAGCTCTAAGGTTATAGGCACTAGGCAACCTAGCTTTCTTGAGGATGTCTCCGATTTGATCGGAAAACACCCTCCTGGGCCTGCCTTGTTTAACGCATCCATCCACATCAGATATACCACCACCACCACTCATACATATAATTAACAAACCTTAAAGTGTTAAACCGCATTTCGGGATCAGCTTGTAAAGATCAGTTATCGGTTTCAACTAAGCCGGTATGTGACTTCTAATCACCGTAATAGCAGTCGGAGACATCTACAGTTTCTTAAGGACTCCCTGGGTCTGCCTAGTTCCCTGGGTCAGTCCAACCACATTAGATTTGTAAATTCCTATCGCCAATCTACTTTAACTCCTAAAACTAGTGTCTTAATAATAAAAAAAGAAAATTGTTTATCGCATTGAGAAATAACCTTGTTCTACTTATTCATTAGTACTCACTTTAAAAAACTTTCCACTGCGAAAACTTGTTTACTTCCAAGGACATGACTTATAAGCATGTCTTATTGCTGAATGTTTTATTATGACTCGACATATCGCAGCACCGCGCCTGATGTTAAGATGGAATGCGGTCCATGAATAGAGGCGAATGCTGGTACAGTTAAATAATTGTAATAGCCTCATCCACTATGCGAGACTAGTTGGAACTGGCAACTTTTAAAGTGATCCTGAAATGCGACTGAATTACTTAACAGTCTCTACTACCCTATAGCAATGCCTGGCAAATGAGCAACTGTCTGCCTACAACTCTTCTTTATAAGTTGGTTATATTCCAAGTACATCCACGTTTTGCCGGTTCCAACTAGACTAGCATTAGTAGATACGACCTCTACTTGCAGTAATTTAACGACCGTGGTGTAGTGGTTACGCAAACCGAGAGCACGGGTTCAAAACCACCCACCGATACCAATGTATTTTATGTACTTTGGTTGTCCTGTTTCTATGATAAAAGCACTTCAGTAGCTTGGTATAGAAATAACAATAAATAAAAATATATATGTATCACAATGCCCTTTATCATAATGCCTAATATGATTAAATGATGATTAAAATTTGTTTTGCATACCTATAAAATAAATAATCAAATATTGTAGCAGTCGCCTCCATTCATTTAACGCACTATTGATTAACAAAAAGCAGGGTTCTGTCATACATTCAGCAAGAATGTATGACTGGTTATCTAAAAGTGGTAGGCAGTGGTACCCAGTCTGCCGATCCGGGGTAGTACCACCACTTACAAGTATACAGACCGTGAAGTGATTTGGTCACGTTTCGGGAGCTTGTAAGTTGCCGGTTCCATCTAGGCCGGCATAGTGGATGTGATTGCTACTCACAGTTAGTGAATCGTATTAGCAGTGACATTCATTCATGGACCACACTTAGGCACAACATCAAGCGGGGTGCTGTCATATGTCGAGTCACAATAAAAAATAAAGAAAAAAGTATAATTTTTAAATTTATTGTGGCTCGATATATCTATACATATACATATAATAAAATTGGAGTGTCTGTTTGTAATATTGAAATAACCGTTTTTTAATACATGTATATGAATATATATACGGTACATACACCAAAATATCATTTTTTACAATTTTTGTCTGTCTGTCTGTTTGTTCCGGCTAATCTCTGGAATGGCTGGACCGATTTTGACGGGACTTTTATTGACAGGTAGCTGATGTAATAAGGAGTAACTTAGGCTACTTTTATTTTAGAAAAAATCTTTTATAATAAAATAAAAGAAAATAATTTTTCCATACAAAAAGCGTGCGTTCAGAAATTTATTTTGGATAAACTAAGGAAAATATATCAAGCTGTTGAGAATCGAAAACAAATTATTATATTATATTATCCTACTATTATTTTAAATGTGAATGTCCGTTTGTTTGTTACGCTTTCACGCAAAAACTGCTCAACCGATCATCATGAAACTTTGTACACATATTCTTGGAGATATCAGAAGTAACATAGTATACATTTTTTTTTACGAAAATAAAAAAGTTTTGTCAATTTTTTTTCTTATTATAAAAATAGATGCAAGGCGTTGGTTCAAACCCTTAGTACTATAATACCATCGCACTGTATTACCGACTGTCACGTCAACATCTAATCCAATCAACTGTACTATGGAGACTATACACTATACTTTCCATAGACTATAAATTCAGCTATTTGAAATTTTTCTTTATTATTATTTCCTTCTGTTACTATATGCATATGCTACTATTGTTATAAATGTGAATGTGGGTTTGTTTATTACGTTTTTTAAGAAGTAACATCGGTTACTTTTAATTAAAATAAAATATTTTTTACTATAGTTTCCAATTGACTATAGTTTTAACTGTTTGGAATATATATTTATTTTTATTTCCGTCTGTCATTTTATATGAGTTATCGAGTTATAAATACAAAAAAGTCGAATTGAAAACCTCCTCCTTTTTTATGACTGTGTTATAAACCAAACTTTACGCGGGTGAAACCGCGGGCACAGCTAGTATACTTATAAACCCCCTTTTTTTAAATTTACATTTCTATACTAAGCTACTAAAGTGTTTGTATCATAGAAACAGGACAACCAAAGTACATATATCAAAGATACATTGGTTGGTACTGGTGGGTGGTCTCAAACTCGTGCTCAACGGTTTGTGTAACCATTGGACTGTCACTACACCACGGTCGCCTTATATGCAGTCTATATCTAGTAATATTGAGCTAGAGTGTGGTACGTGAATGGTAGCGACTGCTACTACTCCTAATTATTACAAGTAGCCTAGTATACTTTTTGAGTTATGGACAACATACATATAAATGGTGTTTTTTAAACTCATTTTTCTTCTTCTTTTTTTTTTTATTTTTTTATTGTGACTCGACATATGACAGCACCCAGCTTGATGTTAAGCCAAAGTGTGGTCCATGAGTGAATGTTACTGCTACTATTATACAATTTAATAACTGTGAGTAGCAATCACATCCACTATGCCGGCCTAGATGAAACCGGCAACTTACAAGCTAATCCCGAAACGTGACCAAATCACTTCACGGTCTGTATACTTGTAAGTGGTGGTACTACCCCGGATCGGCAGACTGGGTACCTCTGCCTACCACTCTTTGATAACCAGACCCGAAGCAAATATCCATCTCTTTTTTTTTATTTTTTTTTATTAACAAATATTTGCAATATTTAATACTATTAAATATTACAAATAAAAGCTATGAAACAAATATTTGCTCCGACCGGGGATCGAACCCGGGACTTTACGCGCAACAAACCAGTCGCTAAACCGTTCGTCCACGCCTGTCGTCGCAGTGTCGTTCTTTTAGTTAATAGCGACCAATATCACTTTACCAATGTTGAGTATGGACCAAAATGCTAAAAATAATTCGTACGACAATATCCACTCGATGCTCCACGTATCCCTCTGAAAGCAGAGGGATACGTGGAGCAGCGCCACACGTCGGACTTTTAGTCATCAGCCAACAAGAACCCCCTTTAGGGATGTTGTTGTCTGATGCCCCAAGATGCACCGGCTTATCTGCTTTCCGTATCACCGAAGCGATATGGCAAGCAGACAGACACAGAGTAGGTAATCTGACACCGAAGACCTAACTCATTTCTTTTTCTAGGATAAGTCTATCGAACATGACAGCAGACGTGAGTGTTGGTCTGGTGCTGGAAGATGATGCTTTCTCCTTTATTAATCCTAGTATAGACTTCACACATGATGAAGTTCTTGTTAAGGTACTTACGTTTTTTATTTATTAACTAGACCCTATGATATTTTAATAAAAGGCGTAGATATGTTATTCGCGGTCCAAAAGAGGTACGTTAGTTTTAAAGCTAATAAGCAAACCTGAACTCAATATCTCGATGCAGAGCAACATATATTTGTCTCTTTTTCGCTCTCAATAACTATCATTCCGTCCTACTTCCACTTCATCGTAATTGACCGTTTAAACTCGTGCCATTTGCGAACACTAAAACTGGTGTATATAACGTATCTATCTCATTTTATTTAATATCATTGACAAACGTATTTAGTATAGCCATAGAGCTTATATGAAGAGAATTGTGGATGTGAGGAAACCGTGGGAGTTGTGGCAAGTGGCGCTCCTTTGTCTCTGCCTGTGGAAAAAAGGCATGACAATTTTATTTTAAATAAACCTACTTATTATTATTTTTATATGTTTTTGGATGCGTTAAACGAGGCAGGCTCAGGAGGATGTTTTCTGAACAAATTGGAGATATCCTCAAAAAAAACTGGAAGATTTTTCAAGTATTATTACTATAAGTGTTTAAGTTTACTTTCGTTTTCTTATTTCCTATCACCAATTCCCGGCTTGCGTTGAATAATGGGATACCCTGTATAATAAAGTATTTATTTTCAGCTTTCGTGGCCATCACCTCAAAGAAACGGTGGTTATGAATTCACAACAACTGAACAACTTGCCAAACATATAGGTATGTAGATCTCCCGGTAGATAGAAAGAGCGCTGTATTTGAAGCTGCGCAGTAACTTGTTTTGTTATCTACATACTTTTCGTATTACGAATGTGTATAAAGGACATCATTCATTTTGTATAGAGACTGGGGCTTAATTGTAGTTTAATATGCATTTAAAATGTACGAAGATTACAATGTAATTTAAATTTATCCTTTATTTTGCATAGGTATGCAAAATGATCAAACTATAATTATGACAGTTCAAAGCAGAACAAATATGGCGTTGGTTGACAGATAATACAAAATCCATATCTTATTTTCTAAATAACTCAATTGCACAACAATTAACCTACGAGATAGGCGGACTTGCTCTCATCGCAGTCTTCCAATGCTCTTCTAATCTGCCGATCTTTATACTGCGCAGCACAAAAGTCAGCGCTCTTTTTATCTGCCTAAAGCTTTACTACGCCCCGGTCTATATCTAACGTCGACCCGCATTGACCGTAAGCAACAGGAGGTTAAATAGCACTGATGACTGTAAAAACCTCAGACTTGGTTAGTGACGTCACAAGATGGGATGACGAAGCACTGTACTGGCATTGGCTATAATAATAATAATTCTTTATTTGCTCTGTTAAGACTGTACCAGATGAAAAATACAATAGTTGTGTCTGCCTTATCAGCTAATGTTATTAGTATGCAAATACGTATATCTAGTGTGAATAATTTATTTAAATTGTATATTCTGATCACACTATAATTATTATGTCTAACTTATTTTTAATACTATAATAACAATGTCAAGAGATTTAAGGTTTTTTTTTATATTTACACAATTTTATATTATTTATTTTAATTTCTTTATACATTTATTGTATTCCACAAATTCATTTATAGAATAGAATATGTGTTTAATTATTTCCTTGGGAATTGCATTATATTTTATAATGGATATGGCGAACACATTTTTTGTGAAAATTGCCGTTTTGGGCAATTTGTGACCAACATGTCACAATTTCGCGTATTTCTCGGGAACATGTCCTTAATCGTTTTGCTAACACCATTAGCAAAAGGATCCATTGTATAAGTCACGTTTATCACTTTATAGCTTTTATTGTAATTATCAAAAATTACAAATAAAAGTTAAAAAACAAATATTTGCTCCGACCGGGGATCTAACCCGGGACCTTACGCGCAACAAACCAATCGCTAACCGTTCATCTACGCCTGTCGTCTAAACTATCGGATATCCTGTGTTTTTCGGATATCCGATAGTTTCGGTTCCGGTTCACTATAACATTCCTACTTGTATGTATAGAATGTCTACAGGAAATTAAATCTAACCAAATAACATTTCAGATGACCTTCCCCTGACTGCTGCTCTGTCACTGCCCTTGTACGCTTTGTTGAGGCAAAAACTGGAGCATCATCTTCATCAAGTATTGAAACAAGCGACCAGCGTCTCCGATGTCATGTGCTGTAATCCTCTTTTAATGGAAGCTTATAGGTAAATATCTTTAATCTTTAAAAGAGTGGTAGTACCACTACTTACAAGTTATCAGACCGTGAAGTGATCTAGTCGCTACATAGTATTTTCTAAGATTTTCCGCGAACATTGATTAATGAATTAAACAAATTTTATGCGGCTTACTATCGCGTTTATTTTGGTTTAGATTTTACATTTTCTTATTCCGACGTTTAATTAAATAATAATAAAAAATTGTAAAATCTAAACCAAAATAAACGCGATAGTAAGCCGCATAAAATTTGTTTAATTCATTGATCTAGTCGCGTTTCGGGATTAGCTTGTAACTGTACCGGTTTTAGCTAGGCCGGCATAGTGAATGTGACTTACAGTTATTGAATTGTAGTACACAGTAATTTGTAATTTCAGAGTAAATATTTTTGTATATTCGTATTGATTCGCGTAAGTAGTAATTGATTTTTTAACCCCCGACCAAAAAAGAGGGGTGTTATAAGTTTGACTTGTCTGTGTATCTGTGTATCTGTGTATCTGTGGCTCTGTGTATCTGTGTATCTGTGTGTCTGTCTGTGGCATCGTAGCTCCTAAACGAATGGACCGATTACGATGCGGTTTGTTTCATTTGAAAGCTGACGTGATCGAGATGGTTCTTAGCTACAATTGATGAAGATCTGATCAGGGGTTTCAAGGTCATCAGCTCGATTTGTTAGCTGCGGTAGCGATCTTAGACGCGCTGTTTAGAACGACAACCCTTGTACGTCGCTATGCGACGAAGATTGTTATTTTATGTCAAATAAATATGCCATTGTTAAAACACGTAAAAAATGTTATAATTTTTCCCTTAAAATATTCAAATGGCGAGGTTGGTTTGCAGTTTAGATCGATTACCTTGATTGAATATTTTAGGGGAAAAATTATAACATTTTTTACGTGTTTTAACAATGGCATATTTATTTGACATAAAATAACAATCTTCGTCGCATAGCGACGTACAAGGGTTGTCGTTCTAAACACGCATAAGGCTGGGAATACACGTCCGATATTGCTGAGCAAATTATTTACAAATCGGAAGTAGGAATCGGACGTCTATTTTGTTTCTGTATTCTGTATAAAAACTGCACCTTCAGACAATCGGATCGGCCATAAAATCGTAAGCGCCTTGGCGTTGTTTCCGATTCTGACATCCGATCCGACTATCGGATCTGACGTGTATTAAGTATTCAAACAAATGTATGGTACGAGTGCTTTTCGATTGTCTGATCAGACAATCGGATCGGACTATCGGAGAGGAAAATCGGACTTGAATTCCCAGCCTTATAGGTATTTACTTTACTTTTAAACAAATCTGTGACTTAACATTTGAAATAAAAACATATACAAATACATGTGTGTTTTATCTGGTACCACTGAGCTACTCTGATGATGGAACTCGAAGGTAGGAGACGAAATCCTGGATGTGTTCAAACTTTTTTTTGGTATACTAAGTTTGGACTTATTAGATTTGTCTTGAAGGTAGGAAACTAAGTGTAGAAAAGTTAGTGCGATAAAATAAAACATTCCGGATCTAAAAAATCTGATCATGGATCCTCTCAGATCAGCAAATCAACAAGAAATGGACCTATAGTGCTTTAAATAAAATTGTTACTCACTATGAGCCATTAGCTGGACCGTTATCAAATTAAAGACCGAGAGTATCTGATGATGCACCATTATGAATCCTCTCAGATCAGCAAATCAACAAGAGATAGAACTATAGTGCTTTAACTAAAATTGTTACTCACTAAGAGCATTTAGCTGGACCGTCATCAAATTGAAGACCGGGCAATCTGATGATGCACCATTATGAATCCTCTCAGATCAGCAAATTGATATCAATTGATCAGCAAAAAAAGAGATAGAACTGTAGTGCTTTAACTAAGCCTTTAGCTGGGCCGTTATCAAATTGAAGATCGGGAGTATCTGATCATGAATCCTCTCGGATCAGCAAATCAATAACAGATAATATCATAGTGCTTGAACTAAAATTGTTACTCTCTATGAGCCATTAGCTGGGCCATTATTAAATTGAAGACCTGGAGTAGTTATCTGATGATGCACCATAAGAATCCAAGGGATATTAAAGGGATATAACTATTGAGCCATGACTAATGTTGTTTATTACTATAAAGCTGATGATATGACCAAAGTGGTTCCAGGCGTTTCGGGGGTTCCTTTAAAATTTTAATTTTGATTTTATGTTTTGTTAGTACTAAAAAAGGAACCTAACAACAAATACGAGTAAATAGCCTTATTTTGTATTTCCAATAATAAAAATTGTAATCTGAATAACGAGTAAAAATTCAGAATACATTTCCACTTTACTGATATAAATGGATTGGCTACTAGTTTGGCACGATACACCCTCATTTCTTTTTGGTTTTGTATTGCGATATATCTTGTTATCGTTAGTCGTTATGCCGAAAATTTGCCAAGTAAGGAAAAATGTAAATTAGCGTTAAACGACCGTTTTGTATTTTAGTTTAATGTGTTTTGTCTCTTTTTTCGTAATAAAAATAATCATATCTATAAAAGAGACAAATTATATTAATATTTTTACTAAAACATTTATATATATATATATATTTACATTTCCATACTAAGTTACTAAAGTGTTTGTATCATAGAAACAGGACAACCAAAGTACATATATCAAAGATACATTGGTACCGGTGTGTTGTCTCGAACTCGTGCTCTCCGGTATGTGTAACCATTACACAGCCACTACACCACGGCCGCCTTTATGTATTTATTATAGAATTCATTAATTAATTTCAGCACGAAGGTGGATTTGTTAGCTCAAAGTGCAAATAAAGTTATTGATATGACGTTAATTAATGTGAGAAGAACATTGTTGCAGAATCGTAGAGATGTGCTCGAAATACCACCCTTACATGCCACTTTCATGCATAAGGTAAATATAATACTTTTTTTTATTGTGACTCGACATATGACAGCACCCCGCTTGATGTTAAGCTAAAGTGTGGTCCATGAATAAATGTCACTGCTCATACAATTCAATAACTGTGAGTAGCAATCACATCCGCTATGCCGGCCTAGATGGAACCGGCAACTTACAAGCTGATTCTAAAACGTGACCAAATCACTTCACGGTCTGTATACTTGTAAGTGGTGGTACTACCCCGGATCGGCATACTTGGTATCACTGCCTACCACTCTTTGATAACCACACCCGAAGCAAATATCCATCTCTTTTTATAACAAATATTTGCTCCGACCGGGGATCGAACCCGGGACTTTACGCGCAACGAATCAATCGCTAAACCGTTCGTCCACGTCTGTGTCTATTAAATCAGTTTTTATTTCAGATAGGGTCAACATCATTCGTGGGCAAATTTGAGACTGGAAATGGATGGCTGAAGAATTTAGCAACGGTAAATAGGATAAACGATGTCAGCGTTAAAACAGAACCAAATAAAACTACATTTTATGTTACATTAAGAATTAAAGATTTACAGGTAAATTCATTGTATCCTAATAAAAAATTTTTTATTATTTTAACTTAACATATGACAGCATCCCGTCTGATGTTACGCTGGGATGTGGTCTAAAAATGGAGGTGACTGATACTACAGCTTAATCACTGTAAGTCACATCCACTATGCCGGCCTAGTTAAAACCGACATCTTACGCGGCTAAGTCACTTTACGATCTGTATACTTGTAAGTAGTGGTACTACCCCGGATCGTCAAACTGGGCACCACTGCCTACCATTTTTAAAACTGTAAGTTGAGATGTTTTTTTCAGTCATCGACGCTTTTTATTTACTATCAGGCAAGGTGAGGTGAATGTCGCGTCCTAATAAAAATAACCAATCAAAACAGTTTTTTATTATAGCTCGACATCGTGATGTTAAGCTCAGGACGACTACTACTACAGTGAAATAACTGCACGTAGCAGTCACATCCACTATGCCGGCCTAAGGTAACTGTGAAAGTGGTGTTACTATCCCGGATCGGCACATCAATAACCAAATTGTCTTTTTTGTTATTAAGACTCGACATCAAACCTTGACTTGCCTTATAAACTTACAACGAGAATTCCAAGAGCACCGACTGACTGTTGACGGGTTGCCTCAGTCACCTTACCTATGTGCGGATTCTTTGTGCAATCTGCAACGGTTTCCACTCAGTGGAGCTACTCGATCTCCAGGCAGGCCAGGAGACCCTTGTCGTTCCTGCAGAACTCTGGGAGCGTCCTCGTGTTGCCAAGGAACTTCTGTCTTGCTTCAGCCACGCTACTGCAACTCTAGGGCCCAAGCGCAAAGGCAGCCTCTACAAAGAGAGCTATCTGAAATGTTGAGCGCCTGAACTAATAGGAATATTTTTAACCGACTTCCCAAAAAGAAGGAGGTATACAATTCGTCGCTATGTTTTTTTATGTGTGTTAGGTCAGAACTGTTTTCTGGGTGAACTGATTTTGTTGATCTTTCTTTTTATATGAAAGCTGGTGCGTCCCGTGTGGTCCTATTTAATTGTAATCAAGATCTAACCATTAGTTTTGAGTTATCCCTAATAATGCGTATTTATTGACGAATACATTGACGATTGTTTTATTCCCCGATTTCTCCGTCAATTATGAATCGTTTTAAAAATTATTTTTTGTATGGGAGTAAGGGATAATTTCGAGGTGATTCCATTGTGACGAAATCTGTATCTCATGAGGGGATCTCGTGGATTTCCTATGTATATTGACCGATTTCGCCGTAAATTATGGATTGATTTAAAAAATTCCTTATTTGTTTGCAAGGCTATTATTTTTCGCTTTTTTGTTCAGTGTCTTGTTGTAATTCTGGAAGTCGGTGCTATTTATTTTTAATCTTTTTATTTTTATTATACATTTCTATAGTGAGCTACTAAAGTACTTGTATCACAGAAACAGGACAATAAAAGTACATATTATATCAATGATACATTAGTACCGGTGGGTGGTTTCGAACCCGTGCCACTCTGCTTACGTAGCCATTGCACTGCCACTACACCACGGTCGCCATTTTTTTGTTATAAGTTATTTTGTTTTTTTATTTATGTTATTTATTTTCTCATTTACAGTTAGGTTACGATGAATATAGAATAAAGTCAATGGGTGTGTCATGCGGTGGACGGGTGGCAACAGCAGTTCGTGAGAGTGCTATTATTCTAGCATTAAGTGTAGGCAGGGCACACTGGGAACCGTATGCACAGTTAGACGATCTCCGGGTACAATATTTAAGGTAAGAAATTGTATTTTTCTAGTCGCGTTTCGAGATCAGGTTGTAAGTTTAGGAGGCCAGTGGCGCCCCGTCTGCCGATCCGGGGTAGTTCCACCACTTACAAGTATACAAACCGTGAAATGACTTAATCGCGTTTCAATTAACTAGGCCAGCATAGTGGATCTAAGTGGCAGTCACTTTTATTCATGAACCGCACTCCAGATTAACATCAAGCGGGGTGCATGACGAGTCACAAGTGCATGGGTACATGACCGGCACGGTGACGACGACTGAGACAGACATAAAGTGAGTGGGTTGATTTAGTCGTCGGCACTTCTTACTTACCATCAGGAAAGTTAGAAGTCCCCCTATTGTTGGGAAATTTTGAGTTTATCTTAATGTTAAATATTTTTATTAGTTTTATTTGTATAACAAAGAAATGCTCTTTGGTTTGAGCACATGGAAATGATAAGAGAAAGAAGAATAACGAAAGGAATTTATAAATCTGATGTGGATGCATTAAACGAGGCAGACCCAGGAGGGTGTTTTCCGACCAAATCAATGACATCCTCAAGAAAAGATTGCCTAGTGTCCATAACCATAGAGTTTGTTTGTGGACGAACGGTTTAGCGGTTTGTTTGTTGCGCGTAAAGTCCCGGGTTCGATTCCCGGTCGGAGCAAATAACTGTTTCATAGCTTTTATACATTATAAATATATACAGACCGTGAAGTGATTTGGTCACGTTTCGGATTCAGCTTGTAAGTTGCCGGTTCCAATTAGGCCGGCATAGTGGATGTGGTTGCTACTCACAGATATTGAATTGTAGTAGCAGTGACATTCATTCATGGACCACACGTCGGCTTAACATCAAGCGGGGTGCTGTCATATGTCGAGTCACAATAAAAAAAAGGGAATTGTGGATGTGAAGGAAGCGGGGAGTTGTGTCAGGATCGTGGCAGGGTAAAAGGCGTGACAATTCGATTGATTGATTATATTTTTAGTAAATAAAAAAAACGCGACAATTTGATTAAGTAATTGATATTTTTTAGTAACATGGATCTCCATATAACCGGCCTGGGACCCCTGAGTGGTGTCAGTGGGCCTGTGAAGGCATGGCTCTGCGGCGCACTGACAGCGACGGCAGCACCAGCGCTTACGAGCCAATTACAACACGAAATACATACAGCATTCGCAGATCTTGCTCTGTGGGACTTAGTTAATGATAAATAATAATTACAACTGGTCAGGGAAAGCATCCGCATTTTATCGACCGAATCGGCAGTCGAACTAAAAAGTTCGGTGCGTCTTTTTTTTGTAGAACAATTGACAAGTGCAATGCTTTACCAGCCCATGTGTCCTCTCCCTCCTACAACCTTGGATCCTTCAAGCGATGCGTGAAGAAGAACCTTGGGCCGGCATAGTGACGGCGACTGAGGCAACTGTACAAATGGGTTTTATGTCAGACAAGTCGAGGTCAGATGTTGAGTCTCAATAAAAAACCGTGGTATGGTGGTAGTGAAATAGTCAGGCATACCGAATCTCCTGGTTCAAAAGCACTTACCAGTGCCAATGTATCTTTGATATATGTACTTTGGTCAGCAGGTTCCATGGTACAAGCACGTTTAGTCGCTTAGTATAGAAATGAGAAACCAAATAATGTTTTTTTATTGAGACGCGATATCTGACCTTGGGTTAACTGATTGCAGCAAGGGGAGGTTTTGCAGCTGGTAGATTCAACTTGTCGATTGTCCTACAAAGAAACGAGGCGCCGAATCTTTGAGTTTTACTGCCGATTCTGTCAACAGAATGCGGATGCTGGAAATCCGTTTTGATCTATTCGTGATAATTGTTGATGATGTTTTACTAATCATCAACAACAATGATTATCTGGCTTATCTGGTAATTTTATCTGGCTGGCCGGTTTAGTGGCGGCGACTGAGGCTACCGTAAATTAATACGTTTTGTTTTTTCAATCGTTGGCGCTCTTGGATTTTCTCTTGGTCCACCATTTACAAGTATACAGATCTTGAAGTGATTTGATCGCGTTGCGGGATCAGCTTATAAGGTGCTGGTTCCAACATAGTGGATGTGATTGCTGCTTACAGTTTTTTAATTGTAGTAACAGTGACATCCATTTATGGACCACACTTCAGCTTAACATCAAGCGGGGTGCTGTCATATGTCAAGTCACACTAAAAATAAATTCTATCAATCGAGTCAAGGTCATATTTTTATTCTTTTATATAAAAAAACATTTATCCAGGCAGCTGAAAATATCTATATACAAGGTATTTATTTAGGTTTTTAGAAAAAAGTCAATTTTTCGTGTGCTTTAGATTTTTTTTTTTTCATTTTAATATTGTCCATTTATAAATAAATATTTATGACTGAAAATGATATTGTTGTAAATATTTGTAATTTATTTATGGTCGTTGTAAAACCAATATCTCATCTGTACCCTTTTAAAAAATTCAACATTTTGATTATTATTTTATACGTTTTTTATTATTATTATACATTTTTACACTTAGCTACTTGTTTGTATCATAGAAACAGGACAACCAAAGTACATATATCAAAGATACATTGGTACTGGTGGGTGGTCTCGGACTTAAGCTCTCGGTTTGCGTAACCATTGCACTGCCACTACACCACGGTCGCCCACAGTACATACTAGTGTATGTACTGCCCGACTCAAAGCATTATATAGTACTGTGGTCGCTACAAAAATGCCATGTGCATCAGCCGGAATAATGTTTTGAAAGTTCAATATTAATATTGAACTTAAAACGACCCTGATAGTGCAGGGCAAAGGTTACGCAAACCGAGAGCACGGGTTCGAAATCACTCGCCGGTACCAATATATCTTTGATATATGTTCTTTGGTTGTTTTGTTTCTATTTTTGTATTCTATTTTTGTTTTTACTTTTAGTAGCTTAGTATGGAAATGAATCCTTCAAGCGATGCGTGAAGAAGTATCTTTGGAAGGCATAGTGACGGCGGCTAAGGCAGCTGTAAACAAACTCGGTTTTCTCAGTCGTCGTCACTCTTGATTCTCCTCTTGCTAATCATCAGGCAGGTCGAGGTCAGATTTCGTGTCACAATAATAAAGAAATGTAAAAAATAAATCCAAGTCTTCTAATATATCTGATTTATACTTTTAGCAGATATTGGTTTGACAATGACGTTATATTATTGTGTTCTTAGAAAAAGTTGGCCGGTAAACAATATTTAACATTGTATCAATCAATAAAAAAAACTCAAATAGTCCATAGAATATGTTTTTTTCATTAAATAACTACTTTTTAGATTCTAACTCATTATTTCTAATGACTTTTTGTTCTTATTGTAATTATTGCTATAGATAAGCTGTGAAAAGTGTAAATATTACTTTTTTTTTTCAATATACATATTGTATATATCTATATATATATTGTATATTTGAAAAAAAAAACCTAAAAAGTTATCCATTGTTTACCAGTCACCCTGTATATGTAAATTTTGATATTAAATATGATTGTTAAATAATGAAATTGTAATATTCTAATGATATTAAGGCGGTGTACTGCGTGAATGAATGAACGCGACGAACACGACCAAAATATCTTCTGGGACCCTATACACCGTCTTCGGGACGTTTTCCGTCGATGCGGCTTTATATCGACAATGCGAACTAGTAATTTGATTCTAATATGTGCCTTCACTGCTTACTAGGGGATCTCCGCAGTATTATTTGGAAAAAGGACATCATTCATTTTGGGCTTCTATGTACTACTTTTGTAAGTGATAAAAAAATATTTAAATGATATTTTCGATACTTGTATTGATAAAACTAATAACAATTTTGTCTTTAATTGCTGTGCAATTGAGTTATTTAGAAAATAAGATATGGATTTTGTATCATCTGTCAATCAACGCCATATTTGTTCTGCTTTGAACTGTCATAATTATAGTTTGATGATTTTGCACACCTAAACTATGCAAAATAAAGGATATATTCCAATTACATTGTAATCTTCGTACATTAAACTAATTTAAAATGTATATGCAACTGTTAATACAATTAATCCCCCTACAAAATGAATTATGTCCTTTTCCTTTAAAATTCCCGGAACACGGTGTATAGCAACATTCAACGACACGAGTCTGTGTATTATAAGGCAATCGTCCTAATTGGCTAATGAAACATACGATTTTACAACGAAGATGGTTCCTATATATACGTGATTACTCGCAAGGACGATTTACAAAACTTCAAAGACATATTTCATCGTATGTTCAATCCGTGCGACGAAATCGCATCGTTATCTAATTAGGACGAGACGTCTTATTTCGTCTCGTCGCATAGTGTCGCTCACGTAGAATACCCGGTAAGTTATGTCTTCCTTTTTATAGCATTTATTTTTATAAATTATGTATTTGTTTTATATTATTTATATTTTCTGTTAGTTTATTTTTATAAAATATTAAAACTTTTTATATGAAATCTTTAATTATTATATATTTAACGTATTTTTACTGCCAAGTGGGCAGTAAAAATACGTTGTAATGTAATTGTAATAGATACATATAGAATTTCTTTCTCCTTTAAATCGTATTTATCAACCAAAAGAATGTGATATCAGAATGGCGGGTCTTAACAAATAATCTTTGTGTAAAATATGAATGTACCAGCATTGTACTTTGATTCTAAGCAGATGCTATGTCTGTTCAAGCCGCAATGACGTGCCCCTCCACTGCATATGGATAAAACACACCGAAAATGCAATTTTAATTGGTTATTCAGTTGCTGTTTAGACACAAAAGGAGGAGCACGCTGATGAAGTAAAATAGTATGGTTAGTAATATAATTTGTATTCACACATATAAAAAACTAATATAGTGTAGAGCCGCGTCATTTATAGTTAGACACGCTATACATATCTTTAAGGAATAATTTGGAATTTAATTTATGCCAATTTAGCGCCCAACACATTCGTGTGACACTTAATTCACACAAAGATTATCGGTATTACCACAAAAAAAAACATAAACGCGTCCGAGACAGGACAATTTTAGACAATTTAGTCCCACAAAATAAATTTTTATTTTTGATTGGGCATTGTCATTAGCAAGAGTTTGTTTAAAATTTAACTATGTCAAATCTAAGTTAACGCGTAACTAAAATTCGGTTCCGCAATATGGTTTTGAGACCGGGTGAATGATATTTGGCAGTATTGCCACACGTAAATAAAAATAATTGTTTTGATACATGGGTGAACAAGAAATAAATATTATTTTGTGGTATACAACCGCTAAAACTTCATTTACATATTTAGTTTATATTCAGCTATCGGCATAATCAAATATTGTTTTTATTATCTTTTGTAGTAAGACCGTATTTGTTTAGATTTAGATGTGTGTGAATTTCATTATAGTTACAGTTAGCTATTCGTTACAATACATCCGCCATCTTAATGCACACATTTATACTGTCAACCGAGTCCGCTTAGATGTTGCATGTAAGATCAGTGTCACGTGCTCCGAATAGCACATTCATGAAAAGGTGCCTTAATATTATATTTATTCGATACGAAACGGTTGTGAATGCCTTTTATATTTGAAGACTGTCTATGTAATAATACATTGTTAATTGAAATATACGTTTTAATAAAATTTGCTGGGTTTTTATTGTTTATTACGATGTGTGTAAAAGCACGCCATGTTTTTGTCAAATCTCGTACATAAATGCCAATGTTACACAGGTGGTAAGTAGACCCTGTACCAGAACCTGTGTAGCACCATCACTCACAAGCACACACATTTCATTCGCCTTCGTCCATGATCCGCACTCGAAATTAACATTGGGTGGAGTGCTGTTATATTTCAAAGCCTATACAGGCACAATAAAATATGCAATTGGGCGAGCCATCAACGAAAGCTATCATTAGTTATATTATGGGAAAAGGAAAGAACAAACACCCGCATGACGCGTGCAGGGCTGTCAACCGTACGTTGTAGTCTCACGTCGATGCTGGTATAATGGGATTAAAATTAAAATAAGACGGAATCGGCGCCATTTTGTGACGTCTAACTCTCCAACCAACTTAACTTTAGTATGGTGTCTTTTTCTTTGCGGACCGTCAAGAAAAAGACACCTTTGAATCAGTCAAGTGAAGTTAGTCAACAGCCCGTCCTATTCTTATTTTAATAGTATATATATATCGCTCGAAGAACCGACATCCGATGGGGAAAAAAGGTTCTAGAGTGGAGACCACGAACCGGAAGACGCAGCGTAGGTAGGCCTTCTACTAGGTGGACTGACGACATAGTGAAAGTCACGGGCAACCGGTGGATGCAACTGGCATCTTGTCGTTCGGAATGGCGTTCGGAGGGGGAGGCCTTTGTTCAGCAGTGGACGCCTTCTGGCTGATGACGGTGATGATATATATACTAATACTTTGTCAAAATACCGCTTGTGAGATATTGCTTGGTTTTTGCATTTGCAGCATGTGGTGGCGTCCGCCACAATATTATCATACGTGACGTTAGATTTCGCCACGGACAATAGAGTGGAGTGAAGCGGTCGTGTGATTACTCAATCGTGTGGCCTTTATCAATTCCGTATTGGCTTTTTAATTAGAGCTTGCAAAAAGATAAAAGGTTTTGGGACTATACCAAGAGTTATTGCATTTAGTCAGATCGCATTAGCGAAAAAATCCTCTATAATCAAAGAAATTCCTATTGAAGCAAAAAAACATTTTTAATATAGATTTAGCTATCAGGAATTGATTGCAAGTAAAATTATAGCATGATTTCATGAGTCAGGCAAGCTGTCAAAAATCATGTCAAAAATTGTAAAAACCTGTTTTTTGCATCTGAAGTGAAAACTGCAATCAATTCCTGATAGTTGAATCTACATTTAAAATTTTTTTTCGCTCCTATAGGAATTTCTTTATTCAAAAAGCTAATGCGATCTGACTAATTGTTTAAATTCTATAACGGGTGAACAATTCTGTAAAGTCTCTACCAAGCCCAAAAGAAGAGCCAAATATTATTAACCAAAAAAATAATTTGTGGGAAATTAAAAGCGCGTTTTTTTATTAATACGGATCCGGCTTTTCATATTTTACGGAAATCATGGACGAATAATCATAATCATTCGTCCATGACGGAAATCAACTTATTCATTGAAACTCGTCTGATTTTAAATTGTCTATGGTAAGCAAAGATGTCCAAAAGCTCCGGTGACTAAACAATCCATTTCAGTTTACTCTTGCCTCAATTACCCTCACTATGCCTTCCAAAGGTGCTTTTCACGCTTCGGTAAATCAATCCCAGTTTATAGAATGGAGAGAACACATAATCTGGTAAAGGATGGTCTATCGCGATATCATACTATTACACTTTATTACTTTGCGGCATTATATCGTACCAGCCTTTCGTCGCAGACCTCAATTCTGTTTTGTCTGTAGTGTTTTAATGTAGTCAACTGCGGGACATCCTGTAATATCGCTTTATTGTCTCCGCCTATCCCTGTGGGAAAAAGGCGTGATAATTTGATTGATTGATTGATAATTGGTCTTAAATACGATATCTGTGTCCTTTTAAAGTTCTGTCATAATTTGTCGTACAAATGTCATTCGTCATAATAAATAATTAGTTCGAGTACATTATATTTGATAAATGTGATTATATTACGAAAACAGATGCAAGTTATCTAGGTTGTGTAACCGACAGTTATTGCTGTCCAAGGATTATGATTTAAGTAATTAATTATTGTTATATTGGTTTATAAAAGCCTAGGAAAGTGATATAAATAAACATCTATATTAATAAAACGTAGCCCTTTAAATTAGCTGTTCCTCAATTTGGGGATTAAGTTGGGTAGGGGCGATGAACCCTTGCCAAGAGTACTACTTCGAGCGCGATTATATTCCTGAATTCTTAGATATGATGGTTTGCAGTAACTTAGAAACAATTTCAGATTAGATCTGCTAATATGAAATGAGGCCTAACTGTAGCAGACCCCTGATATACGCCCAGCTTCCGTCATTGTCCCCACTTTACGGACAATCATTGTTATCCTGTTAAAGAAAAAAAAAGTCCATCCTCTGCTCCTCCGGTTCTACACTCTAAGTTCAGTACTTACCTATATTACATCTAGTTCCTATATTAATTAACAAAAAAAGATTGTTTTTTTTAATGATTGAAACATTTTTTGTACCATTTAAATATTGAAAAATCTATTATTCATAAAAATAAGTATAAAAAGTCATATTGTTTAATGTTAAAGCATAAATATTAACACAAAATAATATCCGTTATATCTTAGCTTTAGGAATTGTAGAACCATTAGCAAATCATGAAAATTATCCTCATATTAATGAACAGCTAATATCATAAGCCAAACGAATAGTAAAATAAGTTGAAAAACAAAAAAATCAAAAGAACAAAAGTCATAATATATCTAAAACATACATAACATACTATAATTAAAGCCCAGTTCAAAACACATTATATTTAAGATTTTGGCTCGACGTATAATAGCTCCTGGCTGACGTTAAAAGTGAAATTCCGCCAGCTACTGCAAACTGTACTACTTGTTTGTATGAGATTGACACTATTGCAACAATCAGCATTTGCTAAGTCATAGATTATAAATATGATGTTTGGAAACATTAATAATGCGGCGACTGCAGACTAATGTCGCCTTGCACAGATATAACATAATATCCGTTATATCTTAGCTTTAGGAATTGTAGAACCATTAGCAAATCATGAAAATTATCCTCATATTAATGAACAGCTAATATCATAAGCCAAACGAATAGTAAAATAAGTTGAAAAACAAAAAAATCAAAAGAACAAAAGTCATAATATATCTAAAACATACATAACATACTATAATTAAAGCCCAGTTCAAAACACATTATATTTAAGATTTTGGCTCGACGTATAATAGCTCCTGGCTGACGTTAAAAGTGAAATTCCGCCAGCTACTGCAAACTGTACTACTTGTTTGTATGAGATTGACACTATTGCAACAATCAGCATTTGCTAAGTCATAGATTATAAATATGATGTTTGGAAACATTAATAATGCGGCGACTGCAGACTAATGTCGCCTTGCACAGAATCAATCTCATACAAACAAGTAGTCTGCAGTCGCCGGCGGAATCACACCTTAAGCTGGAATACGGTCCATGCATGGAGGCGACTGCCACAGTCGAGTAGCAGCCGCATCTACTATGTCAGTTTAGTTGGAACCGGCAATTGCTGTTGGACTATTGTAGATGCATGCGCCATAACAAATTAAAACCCGATGATTTTAAAAAACTTTTTTTTTTAGACAAATAAAATTTGAATAATCACTTTACAAAATGGGGAATATAACTTCAATGCTTTGCTCCATCACCATCTGCGCAGAAAGGTAAGGAGATTCCTAATATTAATTTAATACGATTGAGTACGTCGTTAAAAGTCTGTGCGACTGAAGTCGCTTGACATCGCTGCACGCGCCTTAACCCGTAAATATGTGACGTGGACTAAACGGTTGAACTATCTCCAAACTTTATGGCGTCTCTGATGTTAGCTGCGAGCGCAGGTACAGCACAATTATAAGCTCTCTCGCCTACTTCAAGCCCCGTTCATCGAGCCCCCGTTCATGTCGTCTCATTACCTTTCTTTCATCCTCTTTCTCCAAAACCAGTAGCTTAGTTTTACTTACCTTTCTTTTTAAAATTCGGCGTTCATAATAGTAACCATTTCGTGTAACTCATACGCCGAAGATGCAAGGATAACTTGATCGTCGGCGTACAGAGACATTTGATCATCAAGTCATTCATTCTTAAACTAAATTTCCCTTCACACAACCCTTTGAGACACTCTCCATGAATAGATTGAAAAGCCATGGTGACGCTACACATCCCTGTCTGACACCTTTAGAAATGCCAAACCAGTCAGATAAATGGAATTGTGTCAGGATCGTGGCAAGTGGCGCTCCTTTTTTTAATGATTGATATTAATATACAGCGAAGTGAATAAAAGTAAACTCTGGTCGTGCGTCGGAACTGACTAGGGTTGCCAACCCTCCTGGAATTACGTGATTCCCCCAGGAAAAAGTCTAAAATACAAGTGTGCATAAAGGACATCATTCATTTTGGGCTTTTATGTACTAATTTTATAATGTCCAATGATAAAAAATATATAAATGGTATTTTCGATACTTGTATTGATAAAACTAATAACAATTTTGTTTTTAAATGCTATGCAATTGAGTTATTTGGAAAATAAGATATGGATTTTGTATTGCCTGTCAACCATAAAGACAAACCATTTTAACAGTTCTGCTTTGAACCGTCATAATTATAGTTTGATCATTTTGCACACCTAAACTATGCATAATAAAGGATATATTCCAATTACATTATTATCTTCGTACATTAAATTTTTTAAATTAAAATGTATATGCAACTGTTAATACAATTAGGCCCAAATCCCCATAAAAAATGAATGATGTCCTTTTAATGATTACAGATGTAAACAATCTTATGAGTACATATATCGTTTGTAATCCAAATATATTACAAGCTGCTCGCAGTGTAAAATAAAAATACAATATTTTTGATTTTCATATTTTTTTTACCTCCCGGATTAATCTTTAACTGAGTTGGCAATCCTAGAGCTGACACACACTTTATCGTATTTCAGGACGATGACATGGTGCTGCTGCGCAATAATGGTCGTGCTTCTGATGATGGGTTTTATTGCACTTATACTTTACGGCATGCACTTTGGATTTTTCATAGCTGAAGAAGAAATGTCATATTGGCATCGTAAGTCTAGAATTAACAAACTATTACCATATCCTTGTCACTACATCTTTTTTAAAACCACATCTATCACGCAGTGTGCTATTCCTTATTCCATCCGCTACCGTAACTCCACATACACATATATTACAGGATAATGACCGCATTTCTACAGCGTTAATTCTACTCTCATGCTTCAACCAGGATTGACAAAGGGATGCTGCGATGGTTTGGGCACATAGAAAGGATGAGTGAAAGTAGATTGACGAAAGCAATTTATAATTCTGATGTGGATGGGTGTGTTGAACGAGGCAGGCCCAGGAGGGTGTTTACCGACCAAATCGAAGACATCCTATATATAATATTGTTTAAACCTTTTGCAGTCAGACAAACTACTACGCCATTGGGTGGCCAATTGCATATTTGGCCATTTAGAACCAATCACACGAAATCACCAGGTAAGTTGTTGTTATTTTTATTTGTTTGAGTTATTTACGTAGAGTAAAAGTTAGTGACCGGAAAGACAGAGAGGTAGGGCTAAAATAAGGACTGAGAGGGCGGAACTCTACAATCAGGTCGGCCAAGTAGTCTTTTTCTTTTCTTTCTTCTTTTTAATGGCTTTAGTATTTAACTTGCCATTGTTAAGTACTTTACTAAAACGTCGGAAGGAGTCTTGAAGGGAACACGAAGAAACACTTTTCACAGCTTTAACTTACTTGTTTATACACGATCAACTTAAATATGATTACTGGATAACAATTCCACCATTATTACACATTAATATTTATGAAAAACACAAGCTTTTCAAATAATACAAAATTGCGCGTCCTGTCACTTGCAGTTGCTTGCTAAAACTCAGGGCCAAGTAGTCCACAGTGATTGACGATTGCATTTTACGATTGCCTCGGTAACACGGCGTTCTCACGGGGCGATTTGAGTTGATCAACTGCGAAATCGTTCGCGATTTGAACCGTCTGAACAGACTTTCAACCAAGTTGAAGCAATAAAAATTGATTCAACAAAAGTTAAAGACCTTTTTATTTTATTGATTCAACTAATAGCTGACAGCGAATCGACTCGTCTGAACCTATTCGTTCAACTTGCATCGTTCAATCAATCAGTGAATCAGCGCGATTGAGTACCTAAGTATTGTATATTACATTCCTCTGTCACCAGTTTTTTGTTTGTTTGTATAATAAAATAAAATGTAAATTGTGGCGTCCGCATCCACGAGAAAAATGCTAGAATGAACAGATAGTGTAATAACACGTGTAATATTAAGTCGATTATTATTAAATCGTAAAAACGCTACCGTCAATATTTGCTTTCAAATTTTTGTTAAACGATAAATATTGATCAACTAAAATCGCCCCGTGAGAACGCCCCATTAGCGTCACTAAACTATATCTATGGTTATTGATGATGCGAATACAATGTTTTTGTTTTTCGATTAACTCGTTCTGATTTAAGTTACAGAGAAGTCATCAATTCGAAAATTAAATGAGGACGAGGGTTCTGAAATCAAAGAGTAAGCGTTTTTGTTTAATTTCACATACAAAAATTGTTGTGTACTGTTGCCAGGTACAGGAGGTACATACAACCCCCAAGAGCCGGCAATTCATTTAACATTTTTGTATACAGTCTAACCGACAGCGACTCATAATAATATAATAGACTGTTAGAATCAGCTTTTGAGAACCGTAAATTTCTACTCGTATAAGCGCAATAAAATTTTTTTTATTGTGATACGTCATTTGACCTCGACTCGCCTGATGATAAGCAGAGGAGGGTCCAAGAGTGACGACGACTGAAAAAAACGAGTTAGTTCCTGGCTGCCTCTGTCGCCCTCATTATGCCGGCTCACAGTGGTGTATAGGGTACGAACGGAGCTTTCCAGAATACAGGTGGGAGAAATTCAGAATAAAGGTGTTTTTTCAGCATACATAATGCGGAAGCTTCCCTCGACCTGTGCGGGTTTTACAGGTGTGAAAAGACAAGGAGGCTCCTGTTAAATAGCCTTCTCAGAACATTCGCCGTGGTATAGGCGATAGAGGATGCACAAAGCGAAAATCTCTTAATAGGGGTAAAATCATTTTAGGCGGATTTTAGTCTAATTGTGTACCAACAGAATCGACAATATTGTACGACTTAATTTCACCCATGACTTTTTCATCCATAGCTGCATTTCAAATTGATGACTATGTCCTTATTTATATTATATTACTTTCAGAACTGTGGAAGACCTAGGGATATCAGAGACCGTGCCATTTTTGGTTCGTTAACTTGTAATGTTTTAAATAAAACACGGAATAAGAATAAGAATTAGTTTAATTTGTACAATAATTCATAATCATCACTTGTAACGCCTCAAATCCTACATAGGCATTTACAACGAAGCGTCGCTTTTCACGATCCTGACACAATCCTCTTGCTTCCTTCACATCCATAATTCTTCTAATATTTTTTTAAAGTCTTTAAACTTTTGTATTCTTTATGTAGTTTGGCCGCCGGCATAGCGATGGCGACTGAGGCAACTGTAGGATAAGACAGATTTTTTCAGTCGTCGGCGCTCTAGGACCTTGCCTACCATCAGACAAGTTCGGGTAGATGTAGCGTCTTAAAAAAAGTTAAAAAATTATGGACGTAATTATACAGCTAATTTGGGAATTAGAGGATCGTGCTTAATGACTTTTTGACTCATCGTTATTACTTTTGAAGAGGTAAAACTTGGAACCTGTAACGATGCCAAAAAATGTAGCCATAATAAAGAATTATGGTAATCAATATTATTTTAAGAAAAGACTTAGATATGTTATACGCGCGCAATCCAAGAAGCAAGATAAAAATCTGCAAGGAATATCATTGCAACTCATTTTAAATAACTTACAAGAACAGTGCATCGAAATGCCCAAAAAATATATTTAAATGTTCTGTAAAACTTTTTTTTCTCCTTTTTCTTGTGACTCGACATATGACAGCACACCGCTTGATGTTAAGCAGAAGTGTGGTCCATGAATGAATGTCACTGCTACTACAATTCAATAACTGTGAGTAGCAATCACATCCACTATGCCGGCCTAGATGGAACCGGCAACTTACAAGCTGATCCCGAAACGTGACCAAATCACTTCACGGTCTGTATACTTGTAAGTGGTGGGACTACCCCGGATCGGCAGACTGCGTACCACTGCCTACCACTCTTTGATAACCAGACCCGAAGCAAATATCCATCTCTTTTTTTTATTAACAAATATTTGCAATATTTAGTATTATTAAATTTTTACAAATAAAAGCTATTAAACAAATATTTGCTCCGACCGGGGATCGAACCCGGGACTATACGCGCAACAAACCAATCGCTAAACCGTTTGTCCACGCCTGTCGTCACTTGACACAAAACAACGTTGAAAACTATAATAAATATTTTTTTAACATTTTGATGTGCCGGCCTAGTAAATTATTTAAAATAAGTTACAATAATAGTCCTTGCAGTTCTTCATCTTGCTTCTTGGCTAGGGGGGGGGGGAGCTAAACTCGTGTCGCGATGCAGAGAAACATATGTTTGTCTCTTTTTCGCTCTCAATTCTAATAATTCCGTCCCACTTCCACTTGTCTGTATTCCACGTGGTTTATCGTACAAACTCGTGCCATTTGCAAACACTAAAACTTGTGTAGGATACGTATCAACCAGGGATCATACGTCAGGGGAGCTCCGTAACCATAACCGAAACTATCGGATATTCAAAATAAAAATCTATCCGTAACCGAATCTCCTGTAAAACTTTCGGATAGGGGCGGACCTCCATAACCAAAACCAAATAATTACCTATTTTACTATTGAAATTCCTTAAAAATCTAATATCCATAACCGAAACTATCAGATGATCCGAAATAATTACATATCCGTAACCGTATCTGAAACCGATAAATAATAATCCTTTATCTGTATCCATATCCCAAATTTTATATCCATAACATCCCCAGTATGGACCTATATATACAAGACTGATTACTTCGAAAGGTCGTATTAAAAAAAAATATCTTTATGTCTATGGTACTTAAGTTTATTTTTTCATTGCTGCATCTACAGCAGTAAATTTGGTCCGAGAGAGATAGCTTTTAAAATATGGCTCAACAAAGTCAAATCCTTGGCCAAAATTTGAAAAATTCTGAGTTTTGGCGGACAGCATTTTTTTTGTGAAACTTGTATTTTCTCGAATATTAATAAGTAATATTGATGATTTTATTATATATTAATTTTGTATAGTAATACTCAAATGTAGCCAAGTAATTCAAGGTACTGTAAAATATGTTATTTTGTGTTCCCTCCAATACAGTATGATAGTCTTTGCCTTTAAAATTATAAAAAAAACACCGATATTTTTTTCCCGCCGTAATTAGTTTGTGTGGGAATTCCGTGCTTGCTTGTTTAATGCTTTTGCAAGATTGCTTATTGAAGTTATCACCACGATAAATATGGAGCAAGATCCTAATAATATATTAAACTCTTATATAAATAACAATCTTTATATATTGAAAGGATGGTATAAATGTAAGTAACTTTGAATTTTCTTATTATAGCAATAAGTCTTATTTAAACCTAAATAATAATTAACATTTTAGCGCAAGTTTCATTACATAAAGATTTGGTTAACGATGCCCAACGTTTAACCCAAATATGCGAATTTATGCATGTAGCTAATGTAAAAATGGAAGAAGAAATTAAGAATGGTCAACAAATGCTTAAAAGGTAAAATTCAACCAAATTAATAAGACTTGAGTTTTTTAGACCTTTATACAATCAACTAAACATGCTTTTATATGGAAACTACATAGATTTAGTTATATTACAATTACATGTCCATACTAAATTTCTAAATATTAAAGACAACGTCAGTCAAAATACTAAGATCATGACGACAGGCGTGGCCGAATAGTTAGCTATTGATTTATTGGCCGTAGAGTTCCGGATTCGATTGCCGGTCGGAGCGAATATTTGTATCATAGCTTTTATTTGTAATATTTAATAATTGTATTAAATATTGCAAATATGAGTCGCGTGAAGTGATTTGGTCGCGTTTCGGGATCAGCTTGTAAATTGCCGGTTCCAACTAGGCCGGCATAGTGGATGTGATTGCCACTTACAGACATTGAATTGTGGTAGCAGTAACAACCATTTATGGACCACACTCCAGCTTAACATCAAGCGGGGTGCTGTCATATGTCGAGTCAGATATATTGGCACCTTACCACCCGAACCACGATGGTCACACATATAAATAAATAAATATTTATAGCTCAACCACGTCATTGGCAACAATTAAAGAAGCTAACTTAGTAATAAAGGAAAATAACAGAGATGTGAAACAAAGAAGACAAGACCTTAAAATACGAATTGGAAATTTCCAACAGAAACATGAAACCCAATGGTTAATATGCAAAAAGAGAATTGAAAGTATGGATGTTTTCGTACAATATAATAATGCCGTGTTAATAGATGAGTTGTCGAGAAATAAAATTAATGATTTCAACTTAACTATACAAGAATTACAAAAGCAAATAAAGGTAAGATTATCTAGAATTCTATAGTGGACCGTCATATGACAGCACCCTGCCTGATGTTAAACTAGAGTGCAGTTATGATTAGAGGCGACTGGTACTACAATTGGCCGGCATAGTGACGGCGAATGGGGCAGCTGTGAACTAACTCGGTTTTTTTAGTCGTTGTCACTCTTGGCCCTCCTCTTGCCTATCATTAGGCGGGTCAAGGTCAGATGTCGCGTCACAATAAAAAAAATGTTTTTAAAAAATTAACGGCAAATAGCAGTCGCTTTCACTATGCCAATTTGGATCTGGCACCTTTCAAATTGACCCTGAAACGCGACTAAGTCACTTTACGGTTTGTATACTTTTAAGTGGTGGTACTATCCCGGATCGGCAGACTGGGCATTGACAACCAGACCTGGAGCAAATGTATATTTTTATTGACAAATATTTGTAATATTCAATAAGTTTTTTAATATCACAAATAAAAGCTATGAAACAAATCTTCGCTCTAAACGGGAATCAAACCGGGACTTTTTATTTTCTCTAGTTATTAAAAATATATGTAACGAAATATTTATTTATTATTAAGATTAAAAAGGAAGAAACAACTCTAGTAGACAGAATAAGAATAATAGAAGTTGCTAAATATATGAAAGAAGAAAACGTAATATTGGAAGAGGAGATCCGAAAGAAACAAAACGATATAAATAATTTAAAGAAAAGCATCAAACTTGCTACTAAAGACAGAGGAAATACTAAAAAGAATATATTGTATAAATACATGAACGAAGATGATCCATTGCCAAAAATTGATTTGGGCATGAAGGTATTCAATTCAACTTTATTGGCGTGTCCGAAGTTAGGCGCAAATCGATGGGTAGGTAATACATTAAAGGACATCATTCATTTTGTATGGGGACATAGGCTTAATTGTAATAACAGTTGCATATACATTTTAAAATAGTAGATTACAATGTAATTGGAAATTATCCTTTATTTTGCATAGTTTAGGTGTGCAAAATGATCAAACTATAATTATGACAGTTAAAAACAGAACGGTATTGCGTGTCTTCCATATCTTATTTTCCAAAAAAAACTCAATTTCACAGCAATAAAAAGCAAAATTGTTATTAGTTTTATCAACACAAGGATCGAAACTGCTATTTATATATTTTTTATCATTGCACATTACAAAAGTAGTAGATAAAAGCCCAAAGTGAATGATGTCCTTTGGTATAGCAAGGGTCATGCCTTTGTCTGCAGAGGATCCCCTCAATCGCCAGCACCAATTATTAAAATTGTTTTTTTTTTGACACAATACAGAGGCACTTCGTAGGTTTCGTACACAGGCGCTCCGAGGGTTCGAGCGATCCTGGGTATAGCAGGTCTCAAAGTAGGTGATAGATCTCTTTATTGTGACTGTACCTACGTAAAATCGCGTTCGCAGCTAACTTTGGAGACGCCATGAAGCTGCAATAAACTTTATTTATTGAGAGCTTTCGGATTATACTACTTTGCATATTCCGAAAAATAGAAACAATTCTTGGTTAGGTAACTTCTTACTCGGAATGATGCAATGATCTGCCGATAAGTTTTCATAAGTGCCGTTCAATAAACTGAACTGAACGGTTAAATATTCGTTGTGTTAGGATCGTGGCAAGTGGCGCTATATTGTCTCTGCCTATCCCTGATTGATAGCACACCCTGCCCGATGTTAAGCTGGAGTGCGGTTTATTAATGGCTTTTATTATTAGTTTATTAACCACAGATTGGCAGTCTGGGCAAATGACCTACGACTCATATTATTTATTTTATAATTATAGATATCCCAACTTCAATCAAGCTTGAACGACTCGCAAAAGGATATGGTAAGTTCACTTAGTTGTTATTTTTATTATTGGTATTGCATACTAACATAATTGTGTGCCTTCGATGAGCAGAGGCGTTTATTATCTGCAATTGATAATAGGATCTGCTATAACGGCCTGACTTCAACGCTGCAATCCGAATTGTAGCAAGAAGTGTCTCTCCCCTCAAGATCGAACTGAGTTAGAGGCCGAGTTTATATTCGCTTATAGTGAAGATTCCACTCGGTATTTCCCTATTTCCGGATTAGCCTATAACCTTACGGCATAACGTATTAGGTGCCCACAGCATCGAAAAAAATGTTGGCTATCCCATAAAAGTTATATTTTATTGTATGTAATACCTACTCCACATAACTCTTTAGTCCTTTATACATATTCCAAGGTACGTAATGATCTATCTCGTTTTTTGAAGTATGGGTATACAATTTTACTTTTATATATGAATATAGGCCCCCGGCGTTGATACCTTAAGCCTTAAGGTATCAAGTATTCAAAATCCAGCACTAAATTTTCTTACACTCTAAATAAACTAGATGTTCTTCATGCGTAGAATCGCCAATTACCACACAAAGCACAAATACGCCTCTAAAATGCGTAGTAGTGTACGCCTCTCCGGGACGACTCTGCCAAGTATATTTTCGATGCCCTGCATTCATTGAAGCTCTGAGTTGTGTATGGCATCCGCATCATGTTGAGTGACCAAAGATGATTTTCCCTATGTTAAGTCGTCGGCGCTCTTGAACTTCTATTTTTTCTTTTAGAAAACCTACATTCAAAATATACAATACGAGAAACCGAAAAGCATTTTGGAACCTATTAAAGAAAATTCAGCAGATAATTTTGCAGCGGCATATAATATGACTATTAAAAAGTTCATGGAATTTACTAAAAGTATAAATGTAGTTGAAGATATAGAAATAAATAAGGAAGATGCTATTAATATTGTTTCTAATATGAATTCAACAACAGTCAAAATTGTTGAACTTATTCAGAATGACAAAACTGAAGAAAATATCGATGTACGTACCTAATTAGGATATAAAAATTGACTGCACTGAGGCAGCTATAAATCTTTAGCGCTCTTGGATTTTCATTTAGCTTACCATCAGGCAAGTGGAGGTCAGATATCAAATATCTATATAAATGAAGTATCAATTATAAATACGCTTTGGGGACAGGAAAACGAAAGGACATACTTCATTTTGGCCTGTTTATGTGCTACTTTTGTAATGCCCAATTATAAAATATATATAAATGGTAGATTCGATACTTGTATTAATAAAGCTAATGACAATTTGAGTTATTTGAAAAATATGATATGGATTTTGTATCGTCTCTCAATCGCTTATTAACAGTTTTGCTTAATATGGTGATTAAGAGTTATAACTATATCATTTTGCACACCTAAACTTTGCAAAATAAAGGATATTTTTCCAATAAAACTATTTTAGAATGTATATATGCAACTGTTAATACGATTTAGCCCAAGTCCTCATACAAAATGAATGATGTCCTTTCCCACCCAAATATCACCACCGGCTTTATGGTCTTGTGTCGGACCAGATTTATGCTACCTGTTTGTCAAATATCAACTGCTAGATATTTTTTGACAGTATGGAAATCACCTAGCAACACAATCCAGTTGCAGCTAGTGCCATCTGCCAAATGTATTTAATGTTTAGTCACATTTTGCCTATCTGTACTATATATTGTAGTAAGAGTTCAAAGTTATTGTTCTCACGGCATTCCATCAGAACTCTCCACCAAAAGAATCGCTTTGTCTGATTAGTGCAAAAAAGTCACTGAACGCGATGATGGAGTTAAGGACACCTTTTTTTAAAATGATGTAAATAATGCCGATTTGATCATGGAACTATCTTTTCCGCTTGTTTTATCTTTCCACTTTTTACTTATTACATTTTTATTAAAATGCAATTATTTTATAGGATATAAACATGAAAGAAATTGTTCCTACAAATCCGGAACCCAATAAACTTGTAAGTTTTATTTGTGCTTTGTATTTACATTTTTTCTTGAGCACCAATATATTTTTGATGACTACTATTTTATTGTGACCCAAAATCTGTCTTTGACTTGCCTTAGGGAGAGCTCCAAGAATTGCGACTACTAAAAATCGATTCAGTTTACGATTGTATAAGACATCGTCACCATGCCGGCCAGAAGAAGAAAAAATAGGGAGAACTTTTTGATCTAGTAGTCAGACAGCAGTCCACAGCATTTATGGACCGCACTCCAACTTAACATCAGGTGGAGTGCTTTCCTGTCTATTCACAATATAATTTTTTTTAAATGTTATGTACTGTACCAAATTACAATTGACATATTTTAGGAAGATGAGGACGATATTATGATGATACCTCCAACTCAGTTTAGGGACTGCAGTCAAGATTTGGTAAGTTAAACATCAATATTTTGTATGGCATATAATCACAATAAAATTACTGTAGACAATTTCTTCAACACAGTCGCAGTCGAAGTAGCAGTCGACTATGCCAGCTTAATTAAAACCGGCCACTTTTAATCTGATCTCAACCGCAAAAAAATGGCTTTACGGTATGCCTTGAAAGTGAAGTGAAAGTGATGGAATGGAATGGAACTACTCTAGAAATGTCTGCTATAACTGTTATGTACTTGTATATTTATCTAGGTTGAACCAATTGAACCCCAAAAGAAGAGAGTAACTTTCGATCTACCAGCCCCAGAGGTGATTGCTGAATTTGATCATAACGAAGCTGATGTAGTTATGGAGGATGCAAATGATTCCGATGACGTCACAAAAGACTATAGTTGCCTTCGCAACTATACTAACATAAAAGATTCCGTAAAGGATTTATCACCAAAATATGTTTACGCTAAAGAGGAGGAATTGGCTGATAATGTAAGTTTTCACAATTATACGTTCAGTAAGACTTGCGAAAGAATATCTATGGGCCTACCACCACCTTTAAGAAAGTAATATTATTTTGTACAAAGATTAAAATAATATTGCTCTAAAAGTTAGTAAACTTGTCAAAATAAATAAATCCGTCCAAATGAGGGCCCCGTGAATACAAAGGCTCCTACTAAAAACAATAGACGATACCCGTTTTGATCCACGCTAAAATTTCCGAAAAAAACACGCAATTCTATCACAATACTCGTTAAAAAAACGTTTGAGGTAATGAAAAATAAGTATAAATAACTTCCAAGCATTAGATTGACAACCATAATAATATTTTTTCCTATGAATTCTTAGTTACATAATTAGTAGGACCCCCGGTATTATTAGCTCATGGCCCCTAAAATTCACGATCCTCTACTAAATAACAAAAACAGAAAAAAAAACTTGCACCCTTGTACAGGTGCAAAGGTGCTTTTAGTTTCAAAGATTTGCACAAATAATGTAAGTTGCCCGTTCCTACTAGGCCGACATAATGAATGCGTGTGCTACTTGCAGTTAAATAACTGTAGTAGCAGTCGCCCCCACTCATGGGCCGCACTTTACAAACTACATATGTGCTTGCAAAGTCGTCCCGTCGTGTGACGTCATGACTTCGGAAATGTCATAACAATGTACTGGCATTGGTATATATGCCAAGCTATGCAATGGGGGCCTTCTGTAGTTTATAAAAATATTAAGGTATAAAAAATGTTTTTAAAGCCCCACGCTGATGAGCCAGTGACATCAAAGTTTTTTGTTCATACCGAAGAAGTGGTTTCCCCGCAAGAAGTTGTCAATAATGATGAAAAAGAAGAGATGTTACAAACAACCGGCCTACCAGAACTTAATTTAATGAAAACACATGAAGTTGACGAAATGAATGTAAGAAAAATATTTGTTTCTTCATTGTACTTGGTATCATTTAATATACAATATCACTCATCACTCCGCCTGATGTTAAGCTGGAGTGCGGTCTATGCACGGAGGCGACTGTATTACAGTAAAATAACTGCGAATAGCATTCACATCCACTATGCCGGCCTAGTTGGGATCGGCAATTACCAAATACGCTGTTACTACGGCCTCTATGCAAGCCTTTGGGAGATCATAAAATATAGGTGTAATATATTTTTGTAATTATAGAGCTATGAAATAAGTGAAGTGATGGAGTGTGAACCAGCAGCCGGAGCTCAATTAGGGGATTCAATGAACATCACTATAAATACAACAGGCTTTGAGGAGCAAGATAATGTCCCTTGCTTTGGTAATAACTTATATAGCTATAGACATATTTAGACATGACTATATGGTCGTACACTTTTTCATAGCGGCTCGACATGTGAAAGCACCCCGCTTGATGTAATAAGCTAGTGTGCTGTCCATAAATAGTGGCGACCGCTACTACAGTTAAATGTTTTCAAGTAGCAATCGCAGCCACTGTGGAATCTAACTTCTGTCATTCCTCACTGCCACAGCTGAGACAGTCTAAGCGCATAAGGCGAAGGCGAAAGTCGATCTCTTGGCGATCACTTTCCTGACAATTTGGGATCGACGATCGTGGTGCAGGACCTTACCTCAATGCGGACATAAGGTGCCTGAAATCTGTATTAAACAACGCGATGTTCCCATGAAACTATTATTGCTCGATGTCCGGAAGTCCATGGTCCTGATGGCATACCAGTGCTTCACACGCGAAATTGTCGGCTTTCGGGACGAAACAAAGGCATTGACGGTTGTCACGAAGACACCAAAAGTTTGCAACTGTCTGTAGCAGCTGCATCACTTTTATTTATGATTGCAGACCCAAGCCTGTTGCTCTCACCTAAAGGGGATTTCGACAATCAAACTGATAACTCAGAGGCAAATGCAGAAAGTTCCAACTTCTTCACAAGTAACTACAATGCATTGTATTATTTAAATTATTAAAACGACCGTAGTGTAGAGGCAGTGCCAATTTTGGTTTTATTGTAGCTATGACAGCATCCCACCCGATGTGAACTTGGAGTGCGATCCATGCCGGCCTAGTTGACGCCCCTTCGAAGCTAATCCCGAAACGCGTTCAGTCAGTACACTTGTAAGTGGTGGTACCACAGACCTAGAACATGTAAACTAAATCTAAATCTATGGGTGGTACTATCCAAAGATGGGACGATCTCGAATTTTTTCGAACCGAGTTAGGTCGATTTAAAAAATGGATAACCCGATTTGCAAACCGAATTGCTAAATTTGATTCAAACCGGTTTGCAAACCGAGTTGGCGAATTCGGTCCGACAATCTGAATTGCCCAATACACAGTATGGTTTGCTATAAAATTTCGGATGTGTATGTATGACTTCATAAATTAAGTTACTGATCTAAAAATAATAGTTCAAACCGGTTTATTGTAGATGTTAACCGACCCAACTCGGTTTAGGCCTCAACTCGGTTTAACCCGGGTTGAAAAGTCGAGTCGTTACATCTCTAGTACAGGATCGCTACACTGGGCACCACTGCCATTTCATTACATCTTCTTTCAAATCTCATTTATCACACACAACTGAATTTATCACTGTATCCGCAATCGTTACTCTACATGTACACTTAATGTAGTCATTTTCTACAGCATTTATTTTTTAAAAACGAAAATTGCTTTCTCTATTTTAATACAATGTTTATCCATAAATAATAACATTGTCAAAAAGATTCTTCCATGACCCACTTGTATGAGACATTTGGTCCTTCATACCAATATCATAGTATAGTAGAGCGTTCACGCCAAGCCACATGAATGGATTAATATTGAAAAGGAGTCTCTCTTAAAAGGTGACTTTATTTTATCTAATGCCGTATTATAATCGTCTTTATTCCTTTTGATTTATTTCTCATTATTGTCTATCATTTATTTTATTTAATATCAATCAGGTTCAATTTACGGCGAAGACAGGATTTTTTTAGAAAGTTGATTGTAAGTTATATTTACTCAATAATTTAAATAGTTCTCCCTTGAAGAGAAATTTGTATCTGCAATATTTAAGTTGCTATTGGGCCATTATGACACTAACAACCTCTTTAACCAGAAAAAATATTAAAATAATACATTAAGGAGCAAAAGTATAACAGTACACAGCCATAGCATTTTACTAAGTAGGTTTCCGGGGTAGTGAACGAAAACCCACTGCAGAAGCACTAGCGCTCTTTAGTTAAACGCTAGTTGTATAGTGGAATAAGGAAAATGTCTTTATTGGGTTTATTTCTTTTTAGGTGTACGTAAAGGATGTTTATCAATATTCAACAATACAAATCCATCACAAGATAAGCCAGAGTCCAGCGATCAATCCGGAAACAATTTCACTTTCGATTTTGGAGGCTCAAAAAATAAGCGAGGTGGTCTGTTTAACATGTTTAACTAATTATAATTTATGTACTGATTTGTTTCACAATAGAATGTGGTTTTGTTGTTTAAAGAATATATTTTAAGTTTTAAATTTTAACCTTTTGTTTTATTTATTATTCTTACTTGTCATTTTTACATTCTAAGGCCCGGTTTCTTGATGGATAGTTATCTCAATTAATCGTAAAATAATGACAGATAACTTACTATTGACTGAATTTCGAAAAAAATGCGTTTCTTGATGGATTGTTAGGCATGCTATTTATTATATGACGTCACTAATAACAATTTATTTTGACCACTCAGATGTGAGTGGTCAAACTATTTAATCTCTAGTAGTATGCGAACTAGTGTCATAATTGACATGTTTGTATTGCGTTTTTTTTGCAAATTATCTCAATTAAAACGAATTTGAGCATTGAAAATGCATTTTTCCTATTGTGAAAATTCATCATTCATTCACAAACAATTTTCGGATGAAGATTGTTTTATGGCAAAAAGACATAAAAAGACTTTCCGTCCCAGGAAAGATAATTTTAGATTGTGGGATTAACATGATGTCAAAGAAAGATTTCGGATTAATAAAAAAACATGCACGTGGCTCATAAAAGAATTAAAAATGTTTCTTGAACGCCAAACAACAAGGTAAGAAAATAACTTTATATTCAAACTGATAGGAGAGGTTATTTAAAGTGTCCTATATCTAATTAGGACAGGGTCCCCGTAAAAGAGGTAATGCTAAGAAATCACGGCGCAATTTAAGGCGACCGTGGTGTAGTGGCAGTGTAATGGTCATGCAAGCCGAGAGCACGGGTTCGATACCACTTACCGGTACCAATGTATCTTTGATATATGTACTTTGGTCAATATAATTCTTAGCCTTAAAATAACATAAAAAATCCTATACTTTTTTGTATGACCCATTTTATGTTCTTATTGGTCATGCAAAGTTTTAAATAATCATTAACATACAGTTCCAACCAATTACTGAATATTAATCTAAATTATTTTCTTACAGAATTCATGATGTCAGTATAAAGGATCAAATATTATTAACAATAAGATTTAATGCCACTGGAAATATTGGCCCTGGAGACATCCTCAAGAAAGCTGAGTTACCTAGTGCCCATAACTGTAGAGCTTGTATGAAATTGTATTGTAAATGTGATGGAAGCAAAAAAGTGATGGGAGTTGTTTCAGGATCTTGGCAAGTGGCACTTAATTGTGTCTGCCTATCCCCGTGGGAAAAAACTTAAAATTTGATGGAATGATTATTTTTTATTCAAAACTAAAACATTCTTGAACCTTACCTCAGAATATGATCCACATTTACATTGCCACTTACAAGTATACAGACCGTGAAGAGATTTAAACATGATTCAGGATCAGTTGTATGTTGCCGGTTTTAACTAGGCCGGCATAGTGGATGTGATTGCTACTCACAGTTATTGAATTGTAGTAGCAATGGCATTCATTCATGGACCACACTCCTGCTTAATATCAAGCGGGTGCTGCCATAATGTCAGTCACAATAAAAAATATATACCTAAATATTAATATCATTTCAGATTGGAAAACGTAAGTTAATGCCAAAATGGCTACAGAGCTCAAGATCCTGGAGATTTAGATTGAACAGCTTACCATTGAGGAGGTTTGAAGTGCACATTAATGCACAATTTGTCTCCGGCGCTTATTAAGTTCTAATAGTCTTTCAAAAGTCCCTACTAGATCAAAACAATCTAGTAAGGTCCCCACCTTACTAGATTGAAGCTACAGATATTGTGAAAGGTCTATAACCCCGCTTTGAGGGCCAGTTTTCTATAATGTTCATCTACAAAAGTATATAAAATAAAATTATTAATAATAATACAGGTATTTTTAATCTGAATAATCCAATCAATCAATCAATCAAATTGTCACGCCTTTTTCCCACAGGGATAGGCAGAGACAATGGAGCGCCACTTACCACGATCCTTACATAACTCCCTTGCCTCCTTCACACCCACAATTCTCTTCATACAGGCTCTGTGGTTATGGGCACTAGGCAACCTGGCTTTCTTGAGGATGTCTCCAATTTGGTTAGAAAACACTCTCCTGGGCCTGCCTTGTTTAACGCATCCAACCACATCCGATTTATAAATTCTTTTGTCAATCTACTTTCACTCATCCTTTCCATGTGCCCAAACCATCGAAGCATTCCTTTGTCAATCCTTGTCACTACATCTTCTTTCAAGCCACATCTATCACGCAGTGTGCTATTCCTTATTCTATCCGCTATCGTCACTCCACATACACTCCATAACGACAGCAATTCTACAGCGTTAATTCTACTCTCATGCGTCTTCTGCCATACCCAACCTTCACTTCCATACATTAATATAGGAACAAGCACTGCATTATGAATAATCCAGCCATATAATATTGCATAAATATAACATAAATTGATGACTTTAGATATAAAAATCAATCAAATTGTCATCACATCATGTCATGCCACAGGGTTAGGTAGAGACAATAGAACGCTACTTGTCATGATTCTGACATAACTCTCATGCTTCCATCACATTTACAATACAATTTCATACAAGCTCTACAGTTATGAGCACTAGGTAAGCTTTCAGCTTTCTTGAGGATGTCCTTTACTATTATGTTATTCTATATAATATACAAAACCTATACATATAAATACTCATAAAAGTTTTGAAAAATAAAAGATAGGATACAAAGAAATAGGTATAATTAAATTGTCATGCTTTTTTCCCCACAGGGATAGGCAGAAACATAGAATAGTATCAAAACTGAGATATAATATAGATGTGCGCACTTGCTTCCACTGCAGACGTCCAGCGCTCTTTTAATCTTCCTATATTTCATCAGCTCAAAAGTCAGCGCTCTTTTGCCGGAAACTGTACTAGCTGTTCCCCGCAGTCAACCCTGCGTTTATAAACAGTAATTCGTAGCTTGAGTACATTACAGGACGCCTTGCATCCCTGTGGTCCATCATCAGGTACTCCTCAACCATATTGTCATATCAGCCTAGGTATGAGCTTAATGTAAGAAACAGTTTGTTAAATCAGCATAATTATGTCTGTTACATATCCCCTGCATCCTCATGATCCATCATCAGGTACTCCAGGCTTTAATTTGATAACAGCACAGCTAAAGGCGCATAGTAAGAGACATTTTTAGTTAAAACACCATAGTTATATCTCTTGCGGTTTTACCTATGTGAGATGATCCATCATCAGGTTCTTTAAATCCAGAGGGTTTCCTACCTATTTTTATCCATTATTATTGCCATAATCCACTAATATATCTACAAACCAATAAGATATCTAAAAGAATATTACATATGTATTGGGAAATAAAGTTTGACTTTGACAATATTTTTTTTATTGGCATAAGGATAGAGTATTTAGTGCATTTCTGACCCAATTAATTTTAAAAAATAAGAAAGTCGCAACACTACATGTCAAACGGTAATCAATGCCTCAATGAATTTAAAAATATTAATTATAAATAGTTACGATCTGTCTGTTGATAACAATAATAATTTATTTTTTCAAGAAACACATTTCGCTGATTACTATTTTTTAGTGAATATACTATAGTTGCTTAACTAATTATAAAAGTTACAAATAGACAAATTTCACCAACCATCAAGAAACCGGCCCTAAAACACACAAATATTTTCATTAACAAGTTTTATTGATGCAATTGGCATGCTCTCACAGCTATGGGTTGCAACAAAATTAATAATGGGACAAACACCTCACCTCAAACAACAACTTTAGTCATAGCACCATATTTAAATCCCTTGCAATTTCATGGTGCATCATCATACTCCAGGTCTTCAATTTGATAACGGCCCAGCTAAATGCTCAGAGTGAGTAACAATTTTAATTAAAGCACTATAGTTCTATTTCTTGTTGACTTGCTGATCTGAGAGGATTCATGATGACTCATCATCAGATACTTCATGTCTTTAATTTGATAAGGGCCCAGCTAAAGACTCATAGTGAGTAACAATTTTAGTTAAAGCACTATAGTTCTATCTCTTGTTGATTTGCTGATTTGAGAGTATTCATGATCAGGTTCTTCAGATCCAGTATGTTTTTGTTGTCATCGTACCTACTTTTCTACACTTAGTTCCCTACAAATAAGACGACTCTAATGAGGCCAAACTTAGTAAACCCATTAATTCTACCAAAATTCAAATCTACCACTATTCAAATTATTAAATATTACAAATAAAAGCTATGAAACAAATTTTAGCTCTGACCAGGAATCGAACCTTTGGCTTTATGCGTAACTGGCTAAAGTACTAACCAATGCGCTACGCGTGTCGTCGATATCGACATTGCTCGTCTAGTCCATGTGTTCTCCCCATCCTATAATCTTTATAAAGAATATTTAAGCGATGTGTTTGGCGAAGCACCTTTGGCCGGCAAAGTGATGGCGACTGAGACAATTGTGAACTGGTTCGATTTTCGCAATCGTTGGCTTCCCTTGCTTACCATCAGTCCAGTAAGGGTCAGATGTCGAGTGACAATAAAAAAAAATATTAATAAATCTACGACCTAGAAGACTAACAGGGATCCAAAGTGCCCACATACATAATAAAACATGTATTCAAGAGGATTGTGGATGTAAAGCAAGCTAGAAGCCCGCTCCACATTCTTGTGAGATATTCTCGCGAGAATCTCAGGAGATTCTCAGCGAGATTACTGAGAAACATGCGAGTGTGGAGTCAGTACACGTTCTCACCCGTTTTCACGTTCTCGCGCTCTTTGTCTCGCGTTAAAAAACCGACAAAAGCTGGAGAACAACGAAGAGAACTAAGAACGAGAAAAGAACTGAGAAAAGAATGGGCCGCTTGCTTCCACATTCTCGTTTCTCACATGTTTCTTGCGTTCTCGCGAGATTTTCGCAAGAGTGTAGAGCGCGCTTGAGGGTTGTGTCAAGACCGTGGAAAGAGGCACTCTGTTGTCTCTGACGGGGGATGCCGTGGAACAAAGGCGTGACAATTTTATTAATTGCGTTTCAAATATATACAAAATATAATTTATATTTAAAGTAACAAAAATTTATCGATATTAACGTCCTCACTTACGCTACATCACTAGGTATCCTATGGCACATCTCTATATCAACTATATCAATCAAGGAACATTGATTATCAATTGATTATACTCAAGCTGTGACTGCTCTAAGGCTCTATGTAGTCTGTGCAAGGAACATTGTACTCAAGAGAAGAAGCTCGACTGCCATAGACAACACGTGGCAATTAGAGACGCCACGACGGAATCTCACGCGAACTAAAAATGGTGGCAATTTTAAAATGGCCTGGTTGATATTGCGTATTTGTAAACATATTAGGTCCACTTTCACATCCTAAATACGTATAATAATACAACAATGAATATTAGACGTATTTAAGATGCCGGTGAAAGTGAACCTTACTCAGTAGGAAATAATCTAATTAGATCAATAAAACGACTTTTTATAAAACATTATCTTTTTTATTTAATTCCAACTTACTTTTCAAGACAATAGTATCACTAAAAATATGTATGTTAATTACTAGTTAACATCATAATAAAATCACTATCTCAATAAAATAAAACATAATAAAGTCACTTCTTCAACACAATGGGTTTACATGGAATACAATAAAGTCACTATCCTAAGAACACTTTTTACACAATTAGGTATAACTTAATGCAAATAAAACAAAGTATTAATAATAAACTCGATGATTAGCGCAAAAAAAAACAACATAATTGGTAAAAATCAGGTGCAAAATCAAAGAACACACTCAACAGCTTTTACTAACGTCGCCATTTTGTTTACAATCGCAGCATTCCGACACGATCTAAAAGTGCTTATAGTCTGCGCTCCGAATTCTAAAACTGACAAATTAAATTTAACATGCATAACAGGAGATAATTTTTTTAAATTTAATTCATACTTTTAATCTATTTTTTACTAGTTTCAAAATGTTTAACGACAGTACTATATTGATGACGTTTGCGATGCCTAAACATTTGGTGCGAAGATCAAACCGGAAGAAACGTGCTCATCGCCATGACCTTGAATGAGAGTCGGGACCCGATGTAGTCTGTGTTTCCGGTTGTTTGTGTCGTTTGCTGCACAGACTTTAATTTTGATTTTTGTGTTTGCTTTGATCTTTGCTCCGTGGTAGACTGGTGGTCTAAATATAGTAGTTTGTGATGGTGATTCCGTCTTGAGATTAAATAGTAAATAAAACTATATAATCTGTGACTAATACGTCAACAATCTCCGAGAGTAATGTATATGTATATTATCGTTTATACTTAACATGAAGTATTGAACTGTCTATTTAGTGAATAATTCGCAAAAAAACATGTCTGAAGATAACGTTCGAGAGAAAAATATTCCTCCTAAGAAGAAAAATCGTGTAGCAAATAACACATATGCGATTCAAAAGCTTTTCCCACAAAAACGTATTGAAGGTCATAATATCCTTTATATTTCAAGAAAGACTAATTTTAAGGTATGAAACAGTTTATAATTTCTAGAACAGAAACATAAGTAATGGAGGAATTTATTAATCCAGCTACCGGATATATTTGTTATTGACCTCAAAATATTTTTCTAATGCTAGAATATAAACATTAAATATACCATTAGTTTATAATTTTAATATTACTATTATTATTTATCTCCCAATCGGTGGTCCCGGTAACTGGATGATTTACAAAATTTTATTAGGTTATAGACATTGATGTTATAAGGTAATAGTTGTACAACTTGTACAATTATTTTGACTTGATATCTGAACACGACTTGGCCTGTGGTAGGCAAGGAGAGGTCCAAGAGTGACAATGACTAAAAAAGGGAGACATGACATGGTTGCAGTCACTAATACAGCCAAAGATTCTTGAAGGTTTAAAAGTTATGGGGACAACAGTGGGCAAAAGTTTACAAAGCCTTTTAGTTAGACTACCTATTGAGAATAAATGAGTAAAAATAATGTAACCCTTAAAGCTGATGAAATTTACAAGTACTCCATTATCCCTACAGTTGCAGTTAAAATAACCAAGCATAAAACCCAACACTGTAAAAGACCAGCCAAACACCCAAAACCGCTAGCAGTTGAGCTCTGCAGTGGGAACCGCTTTAGTATGCTGACCAAGTATGCAGTTTTCCTTTAAACCTTTCTCAGGCTGATAATTTATTCTTAGATAATTGGTAAAGAGGAAACAGAATATTTAACTACTCTTATGCACCAGCAGGCATAGGGCATATTATACCCCCATGTTTTTGGTGACCTTAGAAAATTATTTTACCTAGGATATATTTAGCAGTGCGTAACATTTATAAAACTGTATTTAAGGTTTTCATAGCATATCTGTATTAATACGGGTTATAGCTTGACAACTAATCGATTGTATGTCGGCGGCATTGGTGGGGTCCTACAATATTTGGTTGGGTAGAGGGGATAGTGAGTGCAGTGAAGGTGAGTGTTGACATTGAAACCTACATTTCGATCACAAGTCCGTCCCAGCCTTCACTCTCCCACCTGCCGCGCGATGGACCCCAGGACCCTCGCGTTCGCAAGTAATTATTTATCTAATATTTTCTTAGATTTTGCGCGAACATTGTTTAATTCAATTATTTATTTGCAAGCTGGATTTGTATTATAATTTAAATATGTTAATATTTTTAGGCTCAATTGGATAAATGTTGCAAATTATTGCAAAGTGAGAATGAAATAATTCTAAATGCGATTGGTGCAGCCATACAGCGCTGTTGTAATTTGGCATTGCAAGTGAAGAAAAATTACAATGGAATAGTTGATTTCGAAATCAACACCAGCACTACTGAACTTACTGGTGAGTTGGTCTTTGATATATAGAATAACTAGCAGTTCCCCGCAGTTATAGACTGTGACTCGTAAATATGATGGACCCCTTGCATCCTCATGGTCATATCGAGCCAGGTATAAGCTTATAGTAAGAAACATAACTCACAGTAACCATTTTTATCCTTTACATATTACAAAAACTAATAGGATATTTATAAAATTATTTAAACAATCCAGTATTATTCTTTAACCAATTAAATACGTTAGACACGTTGTGTATCTAATGAAGATCAAAATGGCCCTTCACCACATACCTTGATGACTTTCTCTTCTGATTTGATTTTAGAAAATATGAGAGATTTTAATTTGTCGTATGTACGTCCGTCCAGGTTCGCGCCTTGCCCAGAACCATTGTATATTTTTTTATTGTGAGCACCGTAGTTTAATCGAATTACTCAGCTTTTCTTTACTATGCGATATATGAGGAAGATCTCTTTATGATAGATGACTTAGAATTTAACTGCTGCACGAATCAAAAAGAGAGCAGATTAGCCTAACAATCATATAAAATACTAGCTGACCCAGCGAACTTCATACCGCCTAAAAGTCAATGTATGTTGTGTTACAGATTAGCCGGACTTAAGTTTAATTGATTAAGTTTAAATCTTTGTTGTGAATTGAGTTTTTTTTTATTGTGACTTGACATAATAATCATTTCTTTTTATAAATAATACAACATAAGTTTTTGAGCAATATATTTTTACTTGAATTTCAGATGAATTGATACCATTGGCAGAAGATGTTAAATATGGAAGCCAAGTGAGACTAAACTCGTCAATACATATTCGTTTATTTAGAAAAGTACTTTTAACAAATAATTAAACAAAATGTTCTTTACATTACATGAGATTGTGCAGTGGATCGGACTGACAGTGTTTGAAATATGGATCAATTTAATAACTATATTTATATTTTCAATATTACTTGCGTTAAAGATTGAAGAGATAGTGACAAGTGCTTGGTGGACAATATTTGCCCCGCTGTTTGTTAGTGATGCTATGAATGCATACTTTTGTTGCATCGTTTGCCTCCGTATGGCCATTGACACCTCCTATAAGGCATCTCTGTACAGAGTCTCATGGAGCGCAATGTTCATAGGGCTAACATTTGTATTTAAGTTTTTATTATGCAGGAAACTGGAGGGTGATTCTGCGATTGAGTTCAGTGAGGTGTTTGCCCCATTATTCATTTTATTGCAACTTATAGCTGTGAGGGCATGCCAATTGCATCAATAACTTAGAAATGTACATGTTTATGTGTTTAAGAATGTAAAAATGACAATTGAGTATAACAAATAAAACAAATAGAAAAAAATAAATGCCTTTTAATTACTTAGAAATTAAATTATACAGAAAGGATATATTTATTGAAATGAAAAACTTAAAATATATTTTTTAAACAACAAAACCACATTCTATTGTGAAAACAAAATCAGTACATAAATTATATTTAGTTATACATGTTAAATATCGATACCTTAATTCGCAAACCGGCTAACTCCATTTTTACCGAATTTTAGTTTTTGATGCAGGATTTAAGACTGACATAATTCGCACATTTTAAAATAAATAATAACTCTCTAAACTTTAAACTTCTTGAATAAATCACCACAAGAAAACCGAACAACTCCAAGCAATACATAAAGTCCACGATTATGACGGCTAACTCCAACAAATTAATTTTGTTTGGCGTATTACACGTGTGCATACAGTGATATTTAATCAAAAGTCAGCAGAGACAATAAAGCGCCACTTGTCTCGATCCTTACATAACTTTCTTGCTTCTTTCATATCCCCAATTCTCGTCATATAGGCTCTGTGGTTATGGGCACTAGGCAACCCAGATTTCTTGACCTTGTTTAACGCATCCACCCACATCAGGTTTATAAATTCCTTTTGTCAATATACTTTCACTCATCCTTTCCATGTGCTCAAGCCATCGAAGCATTCCTTTGTCAATCCTTGTCACTAGATCTTCTTTCAAACCATATCTATCGCGCACTGTGCTATTCCTTATTCTATCCGCTAACGTCACTCCACATACACTCCTTAATGACCGCATTTCTACAGCGTTAATTCTACTCTCATGCTTCTTCTGCCATACCCAACCTTAACTTCCTTACATTAATGTAGGAACAAGTACCGCATTATGAACAGCCATCCGTGACTTTTGGGACATTATTTGGCTGTTCCTTATACTATGGGTGGCACCGTTCACTACGGTACCCTTTTTCACTCTTCTCTCAATATCTTTATCATACTTTTCATCCCTAGTAAACATACTTCCCAATTAAACAAATTGTTTGACTCGTTCCACTTTCTTGGTGACGCTACACAACCATTGGTGTCTTACACTTTTAGAGATGCCAAACCAGTCAGATAGCGCCTCATTAATTTGAACACATGCACTGGAATCCTCATAGAGGGATTTCAGTGCACGGACCAAACGCTCCCTTAACCCAAACCCGGACAGCTGCCGCCACAATTCATTCCTGCTCACTCTACCATAGACCTTCTCAAGGTCAACAAAAGCACAAAACACCTTATGGTATTTTGCCAACATTTTTCGCTGACGATTAACGATCGTCGATCGATTAACGACGATTAACGATGACGATCTTAAAGAGAAGATTTGATCAATACATCCCATCCCTTTTTGAAATCCCGCTTGCGCATCCTAAATTTCATCATCTGTTTCATGCATCACCCTTTCAATCAATTCTTTTGCATACAACTTGCCAACAATACTGAGAAGGCTGATTTTTAGGTTCCTGATGTGACAAGATCTTACGATAATTTGCCGCATGACAGCTTAACTTTACAGCCAGCATAAATACAGCTTCTTCGAGCAACAGAATGTTATTTAGCATGATCATGTATGTTTCACAAATGAACAACAAAGTATTAGTTTACATTCTACTAGAGGTAATGATTTATGTTCTATCCCTTCTACTTCATGTACTAACACAATGATGTCTGACTATGAAATAGTTGAGAATATTGTATTGGAAAAAATATCTGAAACTGAAATGAACACTTCATATTCTCCAAATTTATTGAGCCACAATCAAGCTATAACTCATTTGGACATAACTAACAGTGACTGCATCCAAACACATGTTTTAGATGATTGCATATCAAACAATTCCTTAACATTAGATAGCAACATGCCTCATGAGCTCTTTTCCCCAACAGATTTTTAACCAGATGTCTTTACTTCATTTTAGAATTAAACTAAACACACCGGCAAAATTAGAGGAACATAACAAAATTCTCAATATTTTTGCAAATAATTTATTGCCTATGTACTTTTAGCACATTTATTTAATTATTTATATATGAGAAGCTAAAATAACACAAAATTAGGTTATAAAAACTTGTAACATAAAAAAAACAGCAAAAAGTATAAATAAACAAAATCTTTGAAATATGAGTAACAAGAGTTGAAGTAAAATTATTAACATTTATAAAAGAAATGCAAAGTTAATAGCGTGTACTGCCTTCTCTGGCTCTTATAAGAGCCTGGATACGCCTTCCCATACTCTCAATTTGATTGTTATTCATTTCTTGTGGGAAATTCTCCCACTCCTCCAGTAGCGCAAACTTAAGCTCCTGGACATTTCTTGGAGCTGGAGATTTAGCTCGTACCCTTCTTCCAATGATGTCCCACACATGCTCTATCGGGTTCATATCCGGGGATCGCGCTGGCCAATCCATCTGGGCAATACCAACATTATTAAGTTAATTTTGTACGATGTTTGCGGTATATGGCCGCGCAATATCGATCCGATGTCCTGCCTCCAGTTTCGGTGCTTTTGCTGGCACCCGTGAGTTTAATTCGATTTCTTTAAGTCTTCTTCTCACTGTACGTTTGCTTACACGCACATCTCGGACCTCCTCCAACAGATTTTGGGTCTGCACAGCTGTTTGACGGCGATTTCTTAAGGTTCGTCTCTTATAAAACGGTCATTCTCTATCGTTTTCGCCCGATGTCTGCCTTGTCCTCGTCTGCGAATGTAAGATCCAGTCTGCCTGTAACGTTGAACATCGCGATGGACCACAGGAACCGATACACCTAAGGCCTGACTGACCCAACGGTAGGTGTGATCATGGTTACAGCCCTGGCGAGTGTAGTTGCTGGCAAGTCACTCATTTTGTATTAAAACGATGTGTTCTTTTCAAAATCAAACGATAAAATGAGCTAAACTTACATTGCACTACACAAAACACCGTTTTTTATCAAAAACACTTATAACGTCAATCATTGACAAACACTTATAGGGGTAGGATTTCAATTTAAAAAAAAAACTAACTTGCCCGTTCAATATTTTATTTCTTAAATGCGTCGGAAACTATAAAAAATAATTACACGTCGCTCGACCCACTTGAATTCAAGATATGGACCTTTTTACCAATGATCCTCTAATTTTGCCGGTGCGTTTAGTTGATTATAGTAGCTCTGATAGTAAATCATATGAGTATCAACTTAACGGAAATAACGATGTGAAGTAAATAAGAAGAAATAGTCAAGTGAAATAATAAAAAATGGAAAGAGAGGAAAAGAATACTGCGGCAAAAATAAAATTGATGGTACATGGAAGAAAGATATAAAGAAGTTTCAAAGATATCAAATTTTATAAGTCCATAAGACCAGGCAAAATAAAAAAACATTCAAAGGTGTGTGCAATTTTAATATTGTCTTTTTAGAAGAATTAATTGCTTACGCAAAGACGACATTCTTAAGTTACTGCTATAAAATAAATATTTGGATCTTCAACAACTCAAAACATGCCCATAGATTATGAAACCAAATATAAAAACTTACCTCATGAGAATTGAATAAAATTTAAGTAAAATATACTATTATTTTCATTAAATTGCACAGTTTTATATTTCCCTATAAAAACAAACAACTCCCTCTTCATTCGTATTTTGAATTTAAAAATCCGGCCAACTCCTAAATCGGGTCATTTAATAAGAATAATAAAAATGTTTACCTGTCTATTAATAAAAAAAATGTGTATTTATTTATTATCTACCAACGGGATTTTCATTTTTTCTAGATTCCTCGTAGTTTAGATATAAATATGTTTTTAGTGTCTCCTGTAAAATTCACTAAAATGGAGTTAGCCGGATTGCGAATTAAGGTATCGATATACCACCTCGTTTTTTTGTGCCTCCAAAATATAAAGTGAAATTGTTTCCGGATTGATCGCTGGTCTCTGGACTAGGAAGATCTAGCAGTATCAGCCTATAGACCAAACATTTTAGTTTACTCTTGACACTTATCATCATCATAGAGCTCACCATTCCATGGGAAACAAACATTTCAAAAGACCACAACATCAAGTCCAATTAATATTATGATCTCACGAACGAGATGACGAATATTATAATCTTATCATGCAATTTAGAACAAAGTAAGCTTGTTTTATATAAAATTACTTTCTTGAAGTTGGTGATAGGTCCATATATATTCTTTCGCAAGTCTTACTGAACATATAATTGTAAAAACTTACTTTATCACCCAATTCCTGCTCAGTAGCGTAAACATATTTTGGTGATAAATTCTTTAAGGAATCTTTTATGTTAGTTCTTTTTTTGTGTAGAAGTAAGAATGCTAGGCAGTAAGTTGCCGGTTCCAACTGGGCTGGCATAGTGGATGTTACTGCTACTTACACATATTGAATTGTAGCAGTGACATCCATCCATGGACCGCACTCCAGCTTAACATCAAGCAGGGTGCTGTCAAAAGCGTGTCACAATAAAAAAATGTTAGTATAGTTGCGAAGGCAACTATAGTCTCTTGTGACGTCATCGGAATCGTTTGCATCCTCCATAATTACGTCAGCTTCGTTATGATCAAATTCAGCAATCACCTCTGGGGCTGGTAGATCGAAAGTTACTCTCTTCTTTTTGGGTTCAATTGATTCAACCTAGATAATATATGTACATAACAGACTTCAAGAGTTGTTCTGTCACTTTCACTATACTTTTAAGGCATACTGTAAAGGAATTTCTTTTCCCTTGGGGATCAGCTTTGTTACTGTTGCTGGTTTTAATTATGCAGGCATAGTCGATTGCTACTCGCAGTTACTTAATTAAAGTTTATGGAATTAAAAATTAAACAAATAAATAATATTACCTAATATTTATTTAACAAAATAACGTCAGTTATTCAAAATAACAGACATAAATGATAATTTGCATACAACCTAGCAACCTATTTAACCAGGTACTTTTCATAATTTTATCCCACTAATATTAACAAAATTAACATTAAAAATTACAATCAAACGCTGCACTAAGGAATGTTGGCAAACGAAGAGTCACTGGAAAAAATACTAACTAAAATGGTTAGCAAATAATAACTAATTTTACATAATGTATAGAAAATACTAAAAAATAGTCTAAAAGGCGGTTTAAAAACCTGTTACGAACGCCTTTTGCAGAACAATTTGAACCTATATTTTTTTATTAATTGGTAACCTGTATTTTATAATAAATATCTAATATTTTAATACATTAAAAGTCGGATTGATATAAATAATTTAACAAATGTCCGCACACCGCTACAATGCAATCGCATCGCGTCATTATAGCCCATAGCTAAAAACAACTATTAATACTGTTTAAAACATCAGATACAAATTCCAATAACTTAACAATGAAAAATACAATACAAAGGGAAATTTCTTTTAAAGAAGACTCATAGTAGTATGCCTTATTACGAACATCAATCTTCTTTAAAAGAAGCCTGGCAATCAAAATGAAATAAATGATTCGATTAAAATGACAATGACGAAGAAGATTACAAACCATGTTCAATCCCATTTCTATCAAATGGTCAATGAATTGAGTTTTTGACAGTTATCACGCCTCAAAATGGCGACACAACCCTATTTATATTTAAATCGCATTTTTCAACGAGGGTAATCCAGAAAATGACCAGGGCCATCAGTTTACTGGAATGGAACTGAATGTCCCCCCGGTCCTTCTAACATTACATTCTGGGTAAATTTCGCAATTCATATTTGTTCTATTGGAGAGAAATGATATAATAATAATAAAAGGATATCCAAGCCTGTCTACTATTAAATTAGGCTGCTTGAGGTCGGTCTAGTTAAAGTTATCTATTGATTTTAAAGTTTTATAATATAACCTATGTCTAACTTTAAAAAACTTTTACGCCACAAAAATTACAATTTATAAAATATATTGAATTTCAAAAATAAGTATAATTGGACATTTTCGTTTTTTATTTATTTTACACCTTTATTTATACTATAGTATTTGTGGATTACTGGGAGAGATGAAGAAATTAAATATATAAGTTTGAATCTAAATAATTATTAGGAACAACATCTCGCGTCGCCTGCTTGCGTGTAAAAACAGATAAATGCATATTTTCACTAAATTTAGTCCAAATATGCCGACCAATAGGACACATGACTGCATTTCAGGGGCCATTCAAGTATTACGTACGCACTATATGGGAGAGGGGGGATTCATTATTCCATTAAATATATATAAACAAATTTTATGCGGCTTACTATCGCGTTCATTTTGAAATAGATTTTACAATTTTTTATTATTCCGACGTTTCGAGAGCTTTGCAGCCATCGCCATCACGGAGAGACGATAGCTGCAAAATAAAATTTGTTTAATTCATTAATCAATGTTCGAACAAAATCTAAGAAAAAAAATATATATAGTTTATATTTACATTTCTTTACAAGCTACTGAAGTGTTTGTATCATAGAAACAGGACAATCAAAGTACATACATCAATTTAATACATTAGTACCGGTGTATGGTTTTGAACCCGTGCCACTCGGCTTACGTAGCCATTGCACTGCCACTACACCACGGTCGCCTATACGTAAGCATCGGTATGAGCTTTGCCTATTTTTGCTAACAAGGGGGATGAGGGGGGTAAATAATTGTAATAAATCTTACGTAATACTTGAACGGCCCCTTAGTGAAAAAGTGCACACATCCGTTTTTACCAGTAAATAGACATAATTTACAACCACAAACACATTTGTTACATATTAAATGCATTTTATAACATTAGTCTAAACTAGGAGTACTGATAGTGACGTCATTGAGCCATGAAGGTCTGTAGGAAAGAGAAGGGTCTCCTGGCCTTCCTGGAGGAGATCGGGTGGCTCCACTAAGAGCCCGCACATAACAATAGTACTAGTAAACGACAGAATGGATGACAATAGACAAACAAAATGAAGTATCGTGGTACCAGTCGGAAATTTGGCAACAATATGTTCTCGTCCGTTTAAAGCTGATGACGTCACTATCAGTTCTTCTTGTATAAACTTTATACATAATTTTACAAAACCAAAATCGAAATTCGACTTCTACATACTCAGGACAAACAAAAGGTCTTGTGAACCTACTTTAATTAAAAATCACCTTATTGCAAACGCATTAAGGTCGTTGTTAATTTAAACGGCCTCACAACTGCAGGTGCTGAAAAATGGAAGCTGTGTGACAGAAACATAAATTAGATATTTATGTAAAAATAGTGGTCCGTCACAACATGGACTCTTCTCAAGTTTAGTGTAAAGCTTGGGCTCGTAGGCGCTTGGTGTACACTGCGTGGGTGTTTGGAGTACATTGCGTAGGTGTTTGGTGTACAATGCGTGGGTGTTTGGTGTACAACGCATGGGAGCTTGGTGTACAGCGTGTGGGCACTTGGTGTACACTACGTGGGCGCTTGGTTTACAGCGCGTGGTGAAACTGAGTTGTGAGGCGATGCAGTGCTTGAACAGATAAGGCGTTTAAATGGATGGCATCTATTAGTCCTTATTTTGCTTGCAGCAAGAATTCTTAATGTCCTGTATATAAATGTCAGCAATAATAACAAAAATAATCGAGATATGTTAATTAAATATAGATTTGTCTTCTAAGTTCATTAAAACCTAATTGGGTCCCGAATATAAAAGAAATCATTAAAATAATACGTCCTAAATTCAGAGTATAATTAGAGCGCGTGTGACCAAGTATGAACAGTAGATGATCGTTAATTTATATAGATTTTCTTTATAAATTCTAAACTATATGAGATACCACAATATAGAATTTATTTATTATTTATTAACTGAACGTTATCAGAAGAGTCAATAATTAAATATTAATATAATAGCTTAAACAACCGTGATTTGTATTGAATTTTCGTACGTCAGTTTATATGCAACTTAATATTAAAAAAAAAAAACTACATTGATCATGAATAAGTCTGGGCATACTGGGTCTACTTTAGAATAGCTGAGGTTCTTACAACTTGATTTATTTATTTTTTTGTGACTAAGTAACAGTCACATTCACTATGCTGGCCTAGTTGGAAACGGCAACTTACAAGCTGATCCCGAAACGAGACTAAGTCACTTCACAGTTGCATAAGTGGTGATACTACCGGGGTCCCCGGGTGGTACTATCTTTTTCTCTTTCTATAAAATAATTCAAATAAAAGCTATGTAATATTTGCCTTGACCGGCAATCGAACCTGAGACTTCCGCATAACGGACTGGTGTGCTAATCAATACGCCCCGCCTGTAGTCTAAAGTTAGCATGTCGAGTTTCTTGTGACTTGTAGTTATTTGAATATGTAGAAGGCCCATTCACAATATACATATACATGCAAGCTCTATATATATACATACATACTCGAATGTCCTAACCAACCGCCAACATTCACTAAGTGCGTAAACACAACTATGTACTTACATAAAAATAGCAGAAAGTATCATCACAAAAATATATGGTGGGTGTGTTAGTTAAAATATACAAAAAATACCCTGCATTTTGCTCTTTTTACGTAATCACATAGTCATCAACACTATTTATTATTATTATTTATAATCAGTCGAACCGTTGAACTTGGGCAATCACTATCACGCCTTACAGCAGTATTATAATCCAAAAATAATAATATTCAAAATGCAATTTTAAGACTATAATATTACAGTTCAATTTCAAATAATAAACTCAAATTCAACGTTCAGTGAGATTGAAACAACACTGCTATTAGCCGCGATAGTAATGCCCCTGTACATATATTACAAATTTAACATTTGACATATCCGGCGACCTAACCTCCTTGGAGTAATTGTGCTTTGAATTTAAAACCAGCATATTCTGATCATGTCTTTAACTGTACGCGTGTGGTATTAGAATTTCTGTTAGAAGTCTTTTGAGACTATCAATGCCTGTTAGAAATCCTGCATCTGGTCCTCTGTGAGGGGCTGCCGTTGCCAAGGGCGAGGAAGCCGCGGCACCAGCATGAGCTGTATGGGCGAAGTCTATCATGCGTATATGAACACGCTCCTCTACCAATTCGCAGCAAGCTGGTCGAGCTCGTTTTCCACTGGCTTCTGGCTCGCTTCCTTCCACCCTCCAGGAGTCCCCGCTAACTGATGAGAATGCCATCCAACTGTCTGTAGATTCAGGGCTGGGCTGTCTGCGTGGTGATTCGGTTTGGATGTCTTCCTCCTAAAGTAAATAATAAATGTTTATTTTAACCTGTTATAAAAGTTATAAAGGACATCATTCATTTTGTATGGGGACTTGGGCTTAATTGTATTAACAGTTGCATATGCTTTTTATTAAAATAGTTTAATGTACGAAGATTACAATGTTATTGGAATTTATCCTTTATTTTGCACAGTTTAGGTGTGCGAAATGATCAAACTATAATTATGTCAGTTCAAAGCAGAACTGTTAAAATGGCGGTCTTCGTGATTGAGAGATGATACAAATCCATATGTTATTTTCCAAATAACTCAACTGCACAGCATTTAAATGCAAAATTGTTGTTAGTTTTATCAACACAAGTATCGAAACTAACATTTATATATTTTCATCATTGGACATTACAAAAGTAGTACATAAAAGCCCAAAAATGAATGTCCTTTGTGTGGATTACTATTGCGTTTAATATTATTATTTTTAAAAGGTTGCTAAATAGTCTATGATCTTCGTTTATAAACCTATTTTAGAACCAATCTGAACTAAAGCAAAATCAACATAGTGGATAAAGTAGTACTTGCAATCATTAATTGCCAACGAACGGAGATAGCTCATTTGTTGTCAAATACTTCCCTCACATCCACAATCCTCTTTATACAAGCTTTACAGTTATGGACACTAGGCAACCTAGCTTTCTTAAGAATGTCTCCGATTTGGTTAGAAAACACCCTCCTGGGTATGCCTCGTTAAGAGCATCCATCCACAGCAGATTTTAAAAAAAATCTTCGGTCATTCTACTTTCACTTATCTTTTCCATGTGTCCAAAACCATTAAAGCATTTGTCAATCGTTGTCACTAAATTTGTTGTGTAATATAACTTATAAGTATACAGACCGGCATAGTGGATGTGACTACTAGTCACAGTTATTGAATTGTAGCAGGAGTGTCATCCATTCATGTACCGCACTCCAGCTTAACATTAAGTGGGGTGCTGTCATGTGTCGAGTCACAATAGAAATAAAATTATTCATCACCTCATAACCTCCCATAGTTTCTTCGGAGTGATGTTGGAAAGGTTCCCTTGGTGTGATCTCATGTGTCAACGTTGACATATCAAAGTGACCCTCTAGCACGTCTGCTGAACTCGATGATGCATCACCATCATACCCTGGTGGGGAATTGCCAGCTGCCTCATCCAATTGGCAAGGAGATATATCTCCTTCGTATACTATTAACAATGAACTGGAAATAAAAGAAATATTTTTTTTTGTTTCAATTTTTTAATTTCAACTAAGCTACCAAAGTGTATCATAGAAAAAGCACAACCAAAGTACATATATCAAAAATACATAGGTATGGGTAAGTGGTTTTGAACCCGTGCTCTTGGTTTGCGTTGGGCACTGCCACTACACCACGTTCGCCTTAAGACGGATTATGGGACATCAGACCAGATCAGCCAGAGTTAGGAGAAGCATCCATATTCTGTCAACTGAATCTTCAGTTCTACTAAAAGGATACGCGTATCGCACCTTGTTTAGGATGGCCCGCTCGATGCAGTCCCTGTGATTCGAGTCGCTGCGAAGGGACACCCCCATGATAACTAGTCTGTCCAAAGTACCGAGGTAGGTTTTAGAAAGAGTAGGAAGTGGGGGTAAACGGGTTTATTTTCGTCAGAGAAGGGCACATCTCAGTCTTGTCTGCGTTTAACTGCACTAGGTTCTCCACGTCTGCATTACCCAATTCTGCTACGACAGACTCTCATCCCGTCTCATCGCATCTCCTATTATTCTGCTGCGGAGCAGATAGTGTAGCGTCTGAGGGCATTCATCGACATCCTGTGAGATGCGCTACTATCGCTACCTTGCGTAAATTGGCTATCCAGCCACGCAAATGGTCAGATAAACCGTATGCTTCGAGCCTTAAGTCTCAACCGTGGTACAAAAAAACTTACCATGAATAGAATCTATAATTAGTCTGTTTGGCTATTGCTCTTCTTAGGCTATCCAAATCTTTAAGGACTGATCTGACGACACGCGAGCGTAATCCATATTGGCCGGTGAAGAAAACTCTTAATGCATCACGGAGCCCTGACTCTGATAAGGAACGCCCCCAGTATTTGTCACGGCGTACACACGAATCTGGACTATACACCTGTGAAAATAATATAGGTATTTTTTATAGGCCTGATGTTAAGCTGGAGAGTGTCCAGTGGTCTCTGCCTATCTCTGTGGGAAAAAGGCGTGACAATTTGATTGAATGATTATTGACATTCAAAACTGAAAATCTTTATCCTCAACAATCGTCACGCCTTAATTCCATGGATTTCCAACGCAAAAACAATGAAGCATCTAACTAAATAAAGAATAAAACTATTGATAACGTTCCGAAAGGCCTTGGCAGCCATTATGAGGATAGTTTTGGAAGATTCTACAAAAATGACAGAAGTTACGTCTACCCACGACCAAATAGCAGTCGCATCCACTATGCCGGCCTAGTTGGAAACCGTCAACTATCATTGCTGATCTCGAAACGTGATTTGGTTACTTTAAGGTATGTATTTACCTGCATTCCACACAAACGTACACCAAGCAACGCAGACGTACTAGCAGCACATTTAGCAATTTGTTTGCTCTTCTTCTCGGCGGTGGCATCATCGCCATGCTGCCTCGTCCCCATCTTCAGATCCAGAACACACGGCTGACGGTATGACGACGTGATATTCTCCATCATTAGATAATCTGCGTTAAATGAAATAACAATTAGATGAAAAGATTAATAATATTAAGATTGAATATAATTGAAAGCTAGCTTGCCTAGTGCCCATAACCACAAAGCCTGTATGAAGAGAATTGTGGATGTGAAGGAAGCAAGGGAAGAATTTGATAAAGTTACTTAACAACTTAGAGAACAGTGGTGTAGTGGCAGTGCAATGGTCATGCAAACCGAGAGCACAGGTTCGAAACCACTCACTGGTACTAATGTATTTATTTTATATATGTACTTTGGTCGTCTTGTTTCTATGATACGAGCACTTTAGTAGCTTAGTATAGAAATGAAAATTAGCAAAAGAGAAATTTTTTTGGCTGTTTATCCAAAGGATCATATTTTACATTTTCTTCAGACATTTCTATACTAAGAAGCTACTAAACGTAATTATAACGTAGAACCAAAGTACATATATCAAAGATACATTGGTACGTGGTGGTTTTGAACGGTCGTCTTATACCACGGATTTATTATTCATTTCTGATCACATAAAAATGAATAACTTTATACATACATACCTTGGTGTGAATACAAAGACGTCGGTCGTCATAAATAATATAAGTAACTTACATTGTTTGTTTGAATTGTCCATGTGCGCAATGCTCTTAATCACCTCATTGGCATTCCCATTCCTATGCACCCTGAATCTGCGAATGGCAAATAATAAAATAACACAAAAATGCAACAGTCAATACAACAAAGCAGAGGATGCGATATGATCTATATAATGTTGAGGAGCGAATTGAAACACAGTGATTTTTTGTTAGGATATTGTTATTTCATTAAGATCATTGCATTTAAAAAAATTACCACGACTCCGCATCGATTGTCACCAATCGGTGGCTCGCCGACTATCAATAGATCGTGCATCGCTCACACGTTAGTGGGGAATGTATTTATTCTGACCGGATATGTTTTTATAATGGCGACGTTCGGTTAGTGCCGGCCCGGGTTGTGGCAAAGCTTCTGAAATATGATAAATGACACATCACAACTGTCAGTGTGAGAGAGACGTGTGCGGTGATGGACTAGTCCGCCGCCGCGCTTCCGAATACGCACTTGAATACGTCGTCGCGCTTGCGCTTCGAGCCCAGCGATTGCCTGCGGCCGTTCTCGTCGCGGAAGCATGGTGAGTAGCGCTTGTCCAGTTTGCAGCCGCCAGCGCTTGATGCCTGCATCACGCCTGAAACAAACAGCCTCGCCATCAATACACAACAACAATACAAACTCATGACAACGTATGCTATATGATAAGTGAACACAAACGGACGGTGCGATCAATGCGAATAACACATCTCATGTCATGATAATGAATGAAACCATTCGAAAGGCATGGATCTACAAATTGAATTGTATTACCGGATTTGTGTGTTAAAACGTGTCTTATAATAAACATATTTTGTGTTTCTAATCCACTTAAAATAACAAATTCAGTGGCTATAGTAAGTATGAGTATTAATCAAAACTTTTGTAATGTGTAAAGTAATGTGAATTACTTTTCTATTAACAGACCAAACGGCTGTTTTATTAAATAAAGCCACACTCTAATTAGTTAATGCGTTAGTTTTAAATTATATTATTTCATATGTTCATTTAACTGATTACTATTTTTTTAAAAGAAATTCCTAAATTTAATATTACTGTATAAAGATCTCGTCAAAGGCAGAACTAATAAGATTGTGACTGGAATGTGCTGTGTGTGTATCGAAACGCGAATTAAATTAAATAGAATAGACTAAAACGGCTCGAGGATACGACAAAGAAGAAGACTGTTACAGCCCGAACTACTTAAGTGTAGTATGAATCGTTCAAGTACTACGTTAGCAAGATTTTAGACATTTTTAACCCCCACCCTTGACGGGAAACTTACAAATTTCGGTACGTTTTGTCTCGTCTGAGATTTATTAAAATTTTACATATTTTTTAGTATATCTACTGAATTTAGCAAAAAATAATTATAAGTAATAGCTATACAAACTCCCAAGTTTGAATGGGCATGACAAAAAAAAAACAAAGTCCAGAAACCCCTTCTTGCTTACGAAACACTAGAACGGCCCTACGTCTTCAAGGAAAATTAAAAACCAAGTACGGGTAGTTAAGAAGTACGCTGAACGAACAGAGCAGAGCTGTTGCAACAGATTCGGCTCTGTCGAACGAAATAAATATCCTTAGTAACGCGTTAAGACCCGTTTTAATCTATTCTCTGTGTGTGTATGTTGTTTGTAGGTTTAAGTAAAAGTTTACAAACCCAAAAAGTAAAATTACCGCGAGGGCGATATTAGAGGCGGTACGGTCGGGCTTCATCCGGGTCGCCTCCGCCCGCTGCAGCGCCACAGCCCTTGCGACAACAACGAAACTAATATTTTGTTCCTCCGCCCTCCTCCATCATACCATACACGCAACAGTGCTCCGGTCATACACAAACACGCCGGGAATGCAATCATTACAATATTAAACTATAGAAAACAATCCATATCTCTCATTAAAGAAATGGAGCCTTACTCTAAGGTTATACTAAGGCGACCGTGGTGTAGTGGCAGTGCAATGGTTACGCAAGCCGAGAGCACGGGTTCGAAACCACTCACCGGTACCAATGTATCTTTGATATATGTACTTTGGTAGCCCTGTTTCTATGATACAAGCACTTTAGTAGCTTAGTAAAGAAATGTATTTTTATTAAGTTATTTGAAATAGTTGATTTCGTAATGCCTTTACAAAATCATGGTATAGCCTGACAATGCGCAAGAGCCGGAAGGGACTATGCGAAATAAATATTTTATATTGATAAACTTCTTTTTTTATTATATAACTTGACAGCCTGATGCATTCCATGAATGGATGTGACTGCTAGTACGACCTAGACATTTAATTTGTTTATTTGAGATCATTAAAAAAAATACTATTATTTTTTTATTTAAAAATATTTATGTTTTTAAATAAATAATATATTTTTTATTATTTATTTTCTTTGCTGAACTATTTCTTTATAATTATATTAAGACGCGACATCTGACCTCGACCTGATAGTAAGCAAGGGTGGTCAAAGCACGCCGACGACTAAAAAAAGTATTACTATTTTTTCAGTCGGTTGCCTCAGTCACCGTCACTATGCCGACCAAAACAAAAATGCGTAACTTCTCTAATATTTAAACAATATAGAAGCACCTGACGTGTTTGTATTATCAATCAATCAATCACACATCCTCACACAAATAATATAAAATAACAAATTTATGACAAATATACTATGAGCATGATAAATTACTAATTGAGCGCTAAGAAATGCATTCAATGTAACCAATATTGGCGACCGTGGTGTAGTGGCAGTGCAATGGCTACGTAAGCCGAGTGGCACGGGTACGAAACCACTCACCGGTACCAATGTATCTTTGATATATGTACTTTGGTTGTCCTGTTTCTATAATACAAGCACTTTAGTAGCTTAGTATAGAAATGTATAAAAAAAATCCGTCAGATCGTCTGATGCAAATGTTATTGACAATATTTGGCAGTTATTTTTATTGTTGTTCGGACACCGCATTTATTGTTTTTCTATTAGAACGATACAGCCTCTCAAAATACGTACGAGGATTTGAATTAGTTCAAATTAAGTTTAAAATATTGAGAATTTCTTAACGCTCAGAAATCAGATAAGGTAACAAACACAAATGCAATAACAATTTAAAAATAATGGAAATAAATGATTTATAAAAGATGCATTGAGCGAAACGAGAAAAGCTTAAAGCATTCATAATGTAAAAACATATATTTTATGTCTAAAATGTACAGATTTAAGCCTTACCTTTGTATCTTGGTACGAAGTTCTGTATATCCTCAGGAATGTTCTGGTAAAAATGCAGTTCTCTTAAATTAAGAGGTTTAATTACAGTACTGTCATTTAGTACTAGTAGTCTTGTATGACCGCCGACCTGAAATATAACTCATTCATCAGAAAAATATTTACAATTAAATTTTCCAATGTTCCGTATTCATTGTTTTTTACTCAGTTCCCGTTTTCGTACATTTATCTGTCATTTTATGAATACGAAACATAATATTATTTTTTATAATAGTTAATAAAAGAATTAAAAAAGGGTAAATCGTTTCAATCACAGAATAGAAAGAAAATAGTATATTTCCGACAAAATATCCAGAATACTCTAAATAATTACATTATGGATTTAATAAATATATTATAAATTAATAATAAAAAAAATAAAAAACACGAACGCACATCGTTCAGCTGCGATAAAACTGAAAACCGAACCTATAGTAGGGGAACGAGTTAAAGGAACGTGCGAGGAATGCAGTTGTGACGTCATAGTCACGTGTCTATTATGAATAGTGAAGTAACATGCAAAATGTCGATAACAATAAACACACACTTTCCTTGAAATGCAAATAGATTTAGTTATTAAAAATTATAAATGTGTATTAGATTGAAGTATAAAGATTAGACAGCAACAATTTTAAATGAATTATATATTAATTTTATTTTGAGAATAGTGACTGCATGTTTTTTTCTTTTTCACACATTTTAATCACGTTTCTAATAATGGTTCTAGCCTGAATACAGATGACGACTCTCTTTTATTCAATTAACTCACTAATTTTTCAATAATCAAACAAAGAAAATATGGACACGTTTTTATCGATATTAAATGACATCGCCGAGCTATGAGCGTCACTAAAAGCGGCCACTAAGATACGGGTGGTGGTCGTTTCACGCCCCACCGCACCTCAGCCCCCGAATTCATTTAGCTCGATCCCCAACTATACATACCTGTCGATGTGCAAATATATCACATCGACAGGTGTGAGATATTTGCATTATTTTTTTTAGTTTCTAAATATCATTTGGTATATGACAAAGAGGTTGATCAAGTTATAACTAATTATCAGGTCAGTTGGCGAAATACATTAAATATACATTTAAATGTGAGCATAATGGGACATATTTCAAAATAAAATAACGTTATCTCATAAAGCAATAAATTGCAGAACGTTTTTATATTAACATTACAAAAACACTTTCACATAATTTGTGACCATAGAATATAACGTAATAGTTACTAAATAATAATAAATAAGATCATAAAGATAACATATAAATAGTGTAATAATTTATAATAATAAATATGTTGTTAATTAAACACGCGTCATAAAATGGTCTAGTGTGAAATTCTGATCAAACGGATGTTACATACTCATACAAAACACACTTTAGTACCCAACAAATCAAAAGAGATGCATGTAACGTCATAGGATGAGTAGGTGATTACCCGTTATATAATTACCCTTATGAAGAAGGGAACATTACCCATGATACCATGAAGACTGGGCCAATAATCACCTACATTATTGTTGTAATACTGACATTGAATTGAAATTCTATGTTATAATGGGGTGCTATCTGGGGTATAATCAATTCCATTATTTTTTTTTTTCATTTTAAACTTTCCTTCCTTACAGATAAATGTTACCACACCATTTCTATGATCAAATAATAAGTAAAAAACATTAAATTCTATATAACATTTTTATCACATTTACCTGCCACAATAAAACATTGACGCGTATGAGATAATTTAAGGAAAAATACAAGACTTTTCCATTAAGAAGACAAACATTAGTTTTCTTACAAAAAAAAATATTTTACGAGTATTCGACACTACGATGCTACTTTTATTCATTAATTTTACTTTTGACATCAAACGAAATAAACCTATACGTACCCTAGGTCTGCAACAATGCATTTCCGTTCAAAATAAAAAAAGTATGAATTAAAAGTATTTCCAAGCACTTTGTACTTGCTTTTAATAAATATAAAAAAAATGAAACTATTAAATAGCGTTCATTTAATCGAATAATACCATTAATGGTGAATCAGTTGACTAATAATACTCGAGCTGTCAAAAGTAAAATAAACGAATGTAAATGATATAAAGAAAAATTGCCATTTGCTTGTGCGTTGGCTTTGCAAAGAAACATTGCAATTTTGAACTAATAACGATTTGAAATAAATAGAAAAAATAAATAGAAAAACATACACGTGATGATGATATAGTAAATCTGAGTTTACCAAAGTACAGTACCAAACCATTTAGGTTTACTTTTGTTTTGCCAAAGATCCTTTGGCCCATCCTTTTGCCAAACATATTGTTTCAAACTACAGAACTCATAAATATTATTCATATGTTCCGTGTTTTAAACTAATAGGAATCGTCAGACGTGGGTGAAGGTATGACGCATCGTTCTTATTGCTGTGATATTCTTCGTAATTTTAGTAGTGACATTTGACAGCACCCCGCTTAGATTATGCTAGATTGTAGCCCAAGATTCAATGAATTTTGTTTGTCGTCTATCAGGATCATATCTTTATTTGTATTTTTGTCTATTTACAATGGCACCAAGCATAATATGGTCGCCCATTCCTTTGGTGGAGCCTGCTGGTACCAATATACTTTTACATATACACTCGGCTAATTATAAGCGGTATAATAAAAACAAAAACAGATGGATACCAGCTAAATAAGTATTATTCAAAGTCATTTGAGGTACAATTCCGTATTTGCAACCACCCGATAAGTTGTTAATGGAAAATGAATAACATTGAGACGTGACCGTTAGCAATGTAAATAAACAATACTTAAATACCATCTCACCAACTCAGTATTATCAGATAAGAGGACAATGTTCTAAAATAAAGGTCGGCTTAACACAAAAACAAATACATAACAATTAAAAACCACTCCACTCAAAGCTGATTTTGAAATCTCTTATAAGATTAAGAGATTTCAGTTCTCTTATTTTATTCAGTTCACATTTTGTTGCAAAGGTTGGCTGGTAGAGAATTCTAACTAGCATTAAGTTCCCCTGCATGCACCATAGGACGACAATACACGCCTGAACTAATACACGTAATAATGCTCAAACAATTCACTATATAATGCTCTTAAAATAAGAAAAGGACGGGCTGTTGACTAACTTCACTTGATTGATTTGAAGGTGTTTTCTTCTTGACGGTCCGCAAAGAAAAAGACACTATACTAAAGTGAGTTGGTTGCACAGTTATACGTCACAAAATGGCGCTGGTTCGGTCCTATTCTTATTTTAATCGCATTATATCTTGTTTGTTCAAAAGATAAAAAATGGTTTTATTTACATTTCTATATTAAGTTACTAAAGTACTAAAATGTTTATAAGTATAAATATTTATTTACTATTTAAGTACTTTTATTAGATATCCTTTATATAAAACATTCTTCCATTTCCTTATTTAATTAATAATTATACCATGCGCTTTTTACTTTTGCTCACTGCACCACAGACCTAGAGTACGTAAAGCTGCATTCGTGCATTTTAAATCTGTGCTCTGCACAACCCAAAGGTTGAATGACACAGAAAAAAGTTCGCCTTTTGTATGTGTTTTTTTATAATAAAGCAATAAATAAATACATTCCACCTTAAACGGAATGCATCTAAAAATAAATGTAATCAATTTTGAGCATCACATCGTCCAAAACAAGATCATACGGTGGGGTGCTTCGGCACGTTGACCCTAAAGTGCCATGTTTACGATCTAAGCCCAATTTGACAAATCATCTGATAATATTATGATAGGAAATAGTATAATAGAATTTCCTGAGGTTTTGAGCGTACCTACAATGTTTATAAAATAACATATTTTTGCAGTTTTTTTATTGTTAATTTATTACGACACGTAAACGGTGTTAATCGTCTCGTTTGACATTTTTTGTAAAGGTTTCAATAATTATCCTCAATTAAGGGTAAAAACATAGTTTTGGAAATTTTAATAAAAAAAACAAATGAGTCCAACACCCCAGTCACAATCTCTTCTTGCCCACAGTAGCCGCCACGAAGCTTTCTAAACATTTTGACAGTCCAAAACCCTTGGCAATATTTGTCTTAACTACATCACACCATATAAAACTATGGGTACAACCATAATGTTTTATGATAACGTCACAAAGCGCGATGACCTCAATATAAGGCGACCAAATTAAAACGCATATTTAGTAAGTACATACGCTTTGTTTTTGTTACCTTTTGTATTTACACGACCTCAATTACTATATTTTTCGATACGTGTATACAACCTTTTATTGCCGAATGTATAACGGCCAAATGTGTTTATAATGTGACGACAGGCGTGGACGAACGGTTAACGAGTGGTTTGTTGCGCGTAGTCCTGGGTTCGATTCTTAGTCGGAGCAAATATTTGTTTCATAGCTTTTATTTGTAATATTAATTAAATATTGCAAATATTTGTTATTAAAAAAAGAGGTGGATATTTAATTCGGGTCTGGTTATCAAAGAATGAGAGGCAGTGGTACTCAGTCTGCCGATCCGGTGTAGTACCACCACTTACAAGTATACAGTCCGTAAAGTGATTTGGTCGCGTTTCGGGATTAGCTTGTAAGTTGCCGGTTCCAACTAGGCCAGCATAGTGGATGTGATTGCTACTCACAGTTATTGAATTGTAGTAGCAGTGACATCCATTCATGGACCACACTCCAGCTTATATGTCGAGTCACAATAAAAATAATAAAACTATCTGAGTTATAGTCATTTTGTTTATGTATTTGTTTATGATTATATGTATAGAATGTAAATGGATATGTAGTTTACATATTATTATGTAAACTACATATCCATATTACATATTTATGTATCAATATATATTTCAAAGTTGGTTATTTTAGTATATTTTATTTTGAATTTTTACTCTCAATCCTCTTTTTACCTTACTCTGCCAACGCAACGTTTACAAAAATACAGGCGTGGCTGATAGATAATACCAGCAGTAGATATCTAAGTAGATCTTTGACAATCTAGTATTTTTTTTTATGCTACTAGACAGAAGTAACTCGTTTCTGAGAAGTATTAAATGTTGGCGCTGTGAAGATGAAAATAATAGTGTTTATTAATGTAAAGCAACTTTAAGTGAAATTGAGGGCTTATCTAATCTCCAAGTAATCTATGATATCAATTTGTAGCTTAAACCTCACCCTGACCGGTTAATCAAATTAGGTCAGTGCGTAGTGCGTATTTCAACACATTTTCTACCAAAACATTTGCTACAGAAAACATATGCGCGCATTAACAGTTTTGTTTCTTGAATAACAATTTTGTATATTTATGGATTAAACGCATAGTTGTTATTCTTATCCGTAGATTATATTATACGCAACAAAATAAGCATTTTTGTAATATGTAAAGGATTGATTCCCAAAGTGACTCAGGTGGACCTTCAAGGGCCACGGGAGATTCGACAGGAGTCGACGTTTATTTAAAATAAACGTTTATTAAAATAAATTGAATTTCATTTTTAAAAATTGGATTAATTTAAATAGCAAAAATCGACGGTCGGAGATCAGCCTACGTTAAAAATACATATACTGTTCCTCAGCCGCCATAGGTGCCTTTTCACGGTGAAAAAATCATTCCAATCAATCAATAAAATTGTCACGCCTTTTTCCCACAGTGATAGGCAGAGACAATGGAGCGCCACTTGCCACGATCCTGGCACAACTCCCTCGCTTCCTTCACATTCACAATTCTCTTCATACAAGCTCTACTGTTAGTTGTTATACCAAAGGAAAGACGCCCTAATTTACTTCAATTCGGTCAACAGAATGCGGATGCCCGACTAGATCTTGGCAGATCTTGTACTTGCATCACGTTTAGAGTTTTTTCAAATAAATAAACAATTATACAAATCACTTACTTGATTGTATAATGGCAAAACGTCAACTTCGTGGCCATCGTCAAGGGACAACGTTGGGGATTGTTGGGCTAACGGCTGCGAGCGCTTCCTTTCTGAGCTGCGCCGCTCCGGCTCCCCCATGCCCCAGCCAAGTGAGTACACCATCACTTCAGCAGTTGCACCGCCTCCGCTATCCACCTGGAAACAATGACGTCACGTTTTAAAAACTATACAAAGTTATTTTTATAGTTTCTATTAAGGCTTTTTTAGTATAAATATATAAAAAAAGAAATAAATCGTTTTAAGTTGTGTCAGGAAAGGCATGATTTAAATGAAAAAGTATTATAGATAATCTCGCAGTTAACAAAGGAGAGCTAATTCATTGTAATAATGACATAGATATAATATAATATATTCCGTATAAATATAAGAGTCAAAATAAATCATATTATTAAAAAAATCCTATGAGTATCTCCCGAGGAGTAGGCTGATAATTGTATCGTTATTTCTATAAAAAAAAATAAACACTACCACAAATATATAGGTAAAAAATTATTCAGATATTGAGACATGTGACGAGATAATAAAATAATAAACATTAAAATGATTAATGGACAAAGAGAGCGAAGTAGTGACCTCTGATAAGAAAGAAGATAAATTCCAAATTGACGCAATGTGACCGAGACATTGCAAATGTATCGCACGATACGATTACAGAAGAAAAAACTAAAGTTTAAAAAAAAACACGATTATGAACATTGTGAACTAAAGTGACCTCGACCCGCCTGATGGTAAGTAGGTCCAAGAAGGCCGACGACTGAAAAAACGATCCAGTTCACGGTTGCCTTAATCGCAGGCACTATACCGGCCAAAAACATATTGAAATTATTGTATTGTCATCGGTTTTTATTACGTTTTATAATTATTCAGGCCTCTACAAATGGGTGAAAAGTTATTTGAAAGATTCAGTTACATACATACAAGTCAAGCTAATAAAAGCGTGTTAAAAATATATAACAAATTCAGAAAAATATGAATAATTATTTTGTAAACTTTTTATATACAATTGAGTAAGGCCATTCATTGACACTCAATAAAAATTCAATAACTTATTATGTCTGGTAAAGCATACAATGTAACGTGAAACACAAGTTTCAAATATACAATTGTGGGAGGTATGGCTGAATATAAATCTATTTTTTAAAATATTCACCGTGTTTTTAAACATACGACGAGGACAAGAAAATATTATGACCCAACAAATTAACGAAACTTCTTAAAATTACTCAGCGATCAAAACATCCTCTATCGAACACAAAGGTTGATCAACAAAACATCGTATTAGGAGATATCACCCACTCCATCCGCTCTCTATTTATTTAGTTAATTCATAGACAATTTTCACGTTCATTGCCAATACGTATCATCTTGTGTAGGCAAAAATTGCGATTCACTTCGAGTGATCATGACGCATTGAAGTATTGCGTCGCGCGGTGTTTGCAATCTCAGCGTCACTAAATAAGACGCGATAACATCAACGTCTCTCGTGACGTGAGAACCGCGCCCCACTGATGATACACTATGCCTCGACAGCAAACCAGGGATCGACACGAACGAACCACGTCAATTCATAATATGACAAAAATAAATCTTAGGCGAAAACACTTCGCTTCTGGCTAGTCAACGACTTCTGGCAACTTTCCTACTGTTCTAAGATTAAAAATACATTATTCGAACGTTTTAATTTCGAATATTTTTAATATAAATCATTATTTGCATCTGAATAAACGAATATGCACTTAATATTTATATAATTAAACTACAATAAAGCAATATTTATCGAAGGTCCGATAGCATATTTGAAAATGATAATAAGGTCAACGAGATCCGTCCAAAACCAGTTCTTAGAAGACGAGACGAGATTTCGAAATACTAGTTCTCGTTAGTTTGACACTTGACATCTAGCAGCTGCTCCCTCATAACCATTTAAATGTAGATCAATTAATTCTTACATAACACTCTGTTGCCAGAATGTTTTTTTTTATTGTAACTTGACATATGACTGCACACCGCTTGATGTTAAGCCGAAGTGTGGTCAATGAATAAATGTCTCTGCTACTACAATTCAATAACTGTGGGTAGCAATCCACTATACCGGCTTAGTTGGAACCGACAATTTACAAGCTGGTCCCGAAACATGACCAAATCACTTCACGGTCTGTATACTTGTAAGTGGTGGTACTACCCCGGATCGGCAGACTGAGTACCACTGCCTACTACTCTTGTAGATTGGATCATGTAGGTTGGATTTAATAATGTAGTATAAAAAGTGAATAAGGAAGCTTCGGTTGCAGGAAATGCGGGACGATATTGTTGTTAATTCAAGTAGGCACACTTTCCGTATCATTTAAATCTCGAACATTAGGTAATTCACTTCCTATTTACTGGATATTTAAATAGGATATTTACATAGTTAAGTCGTAGAACCTTTGCATGACAATGTGTACTTGTATTATCAGTGTGTTATCAAAAAAATCCAAATTAATCTGTCACATTTTCATTCCTACTACGTTCTTCCTGAAACAATTCTTTTGCTTCCATCACATTATTCAATTTAATCTTCATCTGACGACAAAAGGTGATTAGCATACCAGTTTGTTATGCGTAAAGTCCTGGGTTCGGAACCCGGTAAACCAAATATATAGAGGTCCCGGTAGTCACAATAAAAAATATGTATTTTATTTTGGGTAGTGACATTCTGTGAACGACCTGAATTGCCATCGACCCCGAACTTCATTCAGCATTCCAAAGATTAAAGCCATATATTTTGATGATAAAAGCATTTCATTGACGTCGCCTTGAGTATTATTTTGAGTTTCTTGTACGAAAATAATTATTATTGTCTTAATTTACTGAGGACGACGTGTTTAAAAGTAACAAAATCGAACTAAAACCTGTATGTGTACAACAGAAATCTGAACAGTTTATTTATAAAATTTTCAATGGTTTTGTATTTGTACTTTACAGCTGTGTTCAATATAGACTTAATAATATTTTTTTTCTGATATAAGTTTGTGCATTAAAAAATACAGCAACGAAATTATATTAAATTCACTCCTTCTCACCCGAGTAATCTATTGCAATGCAAGGTTAATTATTATTTCCTTTTTATTGTGTCTCAACATATGATAACACCCAGCTTTATGTTAAGCTGGAGTGTGGTCCATGAATGGATGTTACTGCTACTACAATTCAATAACTGTTAGAAGCAGTTACATCACTATGCCGGCCTAGTTGGAAATGGAAACTTATAAGCTAATCCCGAAACGCGACAATCACTTCACGGTCTGTATACTTGTAAGTGGTATTACCAGATCGGCAGACTGGGTACCACTGCCTTCCACTTTTAATTGAATCGTATTAAGATTATCGAGGGCCAGGAGTAAATGGAAAGAGAAAGCGGGAAAGACTTAGAAATTTGTTCATTGAACAAATTATGGACATTTCTAAAAGCAAGCAGGGGTCTAAACAGTACTGTCAGTACCCATAACCATAGAGTCTATTATGAAGAGAACTGTGGATGGTAGCGATAGATAAATAGACAACACCTTACTACAGAAATAGAGTTTATTGTGGGACCAGAAACAAACAAGGCGTCTGCATATAAACCAACGACTTTTTACGACCCAAACCTACGATCACAATTTGCATACGTATTGAAACCGTAATACCCAAATAACATTCGTTCTCAAATGGTTTACGTTAGTTGTAGCCAGAGCCGGATTTGGGGGTGGGCCCTCCACAAGAGAGGGACTCCCTTTGTCCGTAGAAGGGTTACTACTTCTTCACTCAACATCATATAAAATCCAGAACTTTGCTTATCTACTTTCTTTGTCTTATCTAACAAAATAATAATTTAATAATTATTCTCATGTGCCCAGGGCCTCCAGTAGGTTAAACTACTATAAAACATACTCGGAGTAAACTTATCTGAGAATTAGGTTACGAATAGGTCAGTGTGTCGCATTCGTACATTACTATGTTCAGTTACGTCTTTGGTCGGCATATTAAAGGCAAATGAGGCAACTGTAAACTAAGTTGATTCTTTTTAGTCGTTGGCGCTCTTACTAACCAGGCAAGTCAAGGTCAGATAAGAAAAATGTGCCATTTTTATGTTTTCAAGAGGAAATACGGTTTAGATTACTTAAGTAATCTTCGTATAATATAAAAAGTAAAACATGGAACTTTCTACATACATATTCACGCCTGTGTCCCATCGAGGTAGACAGGGATCATGGATTTTCACTGACACTTATTCGGGTACCACTTCTGCTTTCTTCTCATACAAATATCTAAAACAATAGTGTATTTGTATAACTCTATCTGTCGATCATCGACTTTTTACGCAAAAGCTGGACTTTATGGAAACTCATATTTTCTATACTATTCTGTCCTAAGCTACGTACTTTTCTTGTATCATAGAAACAGGAAGGACAACCGAAGTATTATACATATATCAAAGATTAAATATATATCATGAAGTACATATAAGTGATTTTGAACTGTTTGTTTTTGTTGTGACTCGAAGTCTGACCTCGATCTGCCTCGATCAGAGGTTCAAGAGTGACGACGACTGAAACAACACCATCACAGTTTACGACTGCCTCAGTCGCTGTCACTATGCCGGTAAAAAATCATTATTTGCGTTAGTTCGTGATTTTTACACATAAACTTATGCTAGATATGCATGGGAAAACCCGCAAAGAATTTGTCTTATAATTTTATTTGGAGAATCAAGGTGACGGAGTCGAGTGAGCTGAGTCATAATTAGACTTAGTAACGGCACGAGGCGCACGCTACGGCATTAGTACGGCGTTTACTATAAATACCATTTACACCTAGACCCATACACACACACAGGCAGACATACATACACACAGGCAGACATACACTCTCAAGCGCAACTCTAATAATATCAGAACCGAGTAATGACCAAAATTGCACAGGATCGGAGGCGCCACGCGTTTCGCAATAATTTGCCAAGATTCGCTGTTAATCATCATTTCATATGATACACAAGAACATTATTATATTTTGTTAGTATTACAATATTTTATATTCATTACTAAGCTGTTCATAGATTTCAAAAGTGGGCGAACAAAATACCAATGTTAAGTAATATTGTTTCGGCAAGTCGTTATTATTTCAGATAGCCCCCTTTGTAGAATGTGGAGGAAATAGCTGCATACAACGCGAGGACGCTTCCGGAGGTCTGCAGGAACGAGAAGGCCTTTCTGGAGATCGAGTGGGAGCAAACCGTTGAAGAACGCACCAAAACATAACTGTGACCCGGCAGGTGGTATTGAAACGGGGAATCTTGGTTTGCAAAACTATTTTATTACTTCTTGACCACGGTAGCCTTCTAACGATCGTAATTTGAAGACAATGTAAGTTATAAATTTATTATATTTAAATACTTTATTATTTAATAAGTTTACCAATGCTCTTTGGCCGGCATAGTGACTGCGACTGAAGCAGCCGTGAACTGACTCGGTTTTTTCAGACTTCGGTTTTTTGTCATTCTTGGACCACCTCTTGCTTATATTCAAGCGGGTTGTGGCACAATATATAAAAACTAGAACTACCATACATTCTTACTAGATGGAATAATTGCTAATAGGTATAGATTAAATATTATTATGACGTGCTGAAGTGCTGAATTTAGTCTACTTGAATTTAAAAAAAAATTATGATATCATCAAGTTTACATTGAAACAGTTGACATAAACAGGGACTACACAGAAGGTTGATCCTTGAATAAATCAAGTCTTTGCCCATAACCAGAGCCTGTCAAAGAATCGTAGATGTAAAAGAAGCGAGAAAAAACAGAGTATAGATGGGCAACGAGTTAAATAGATTGGGGGGCTGATGTGGGGTGGGGCGTCAATAAACCACCACCCGTAGGCCCCGTGTATCATAGTAGCCGCTATTAGTGACACTCATAGCTCGGCGATGTCATTTAATATCGATAAAAACGGGTCCATATTTTCTTTGTTTGATTATTGAAAAATTAGTGAGTTAATTGAATAAAAGAGAGTCGTCATCCGTAGTCAGGCTAGAATCATTATTAGAAACGTGATTAAAATGTGTGAAAATTAAAAAAAAAACATGCAGTACCTATTTTCAAAATTAAATTAATACATAATTCATTAAAAATTATTGCTGTCTTATGTTTATACTTCAATTTAATACACATTTATAATTTTTAATACCCAAATCTATTTGCTTTTTGAGGAAAGTAGGTGGTTACTCCACAATACATAATAGACACGTGATCATGACGTCACAACTGCATTCCTACCGCGTTTATTTAGCTCGTTCCCCGACAGTACGTGGAAAGGGGTGCTCCGTTGTTTCTGTCTATCCCTGCAGCGTATCAATCATTAATGATGTTAATTTTAATATATTATTTAGGTATATTGTATTAAAAAAATATTGATATGCTTATTGTTGAATATTAGATGTAAGCACCCTCTCCCAAAGGTTAGCTGGTAGAAAATGACAGAAGTACTTAGCTCTCAGTTAGCCTACTGTATTGTGTTTACTGTGCAATAAAGAATTTACTATTATTTATACTAAATAAATAAGGTACTAAAGTGCTTGTATCATAGAAACAGGACAATTAAAGTGCATATATCAAAAATACATTATTTTAGTCTTCTTATAAACTTCATCGCCCTAAATACGACGAACGACATTCAATTTTGTTATCATATGATAACATGTTACTAGAACAAGTACAAGTCGTAATACAGGTTACTCTCAATCATATTTGTATTATGATAAACAGTTCTAAATATACTCGATGCACAAACATTTAATTCGACACGTTCGATTTCAAGGAGAATAATAATAGAAGAAAAACACGTGCATTTACCACGTTTTAAAGTTGAAAAACATAAAGAAAACACGTCACGTCCTAAAATTAAAATTTTGTGTAAATAAGGTGTATATATTTTTTTGACATCATAGTGAAGGCGACTGATGCAGCTGTAGACTGAAACAAATTTATCAGTCGTTAACGCTTTTGAACCTCCATGTTATTGTTATAAATATATGTCAATATTATTTATGAATGTTTAAATACTAAATTCTTATTCCTTAAATTTCTAACCTTTCTTCGATCCTTCAAACGAAGCATGAGAAGGCATCTTTGGCTTCTCATGCTTCATGGCATCTTTAGTGAAGGCGACTGAGGCAACTAAAAGACGAGTTTTTTTAGTCGTCAGTGCTCTTGGACCTCCCCGAGCTTACCATTAGGCAAGGCGAGGTCAGATGTCGCGTCTTAATAAAATAAAAAATACTTTTTTTTATTAAGACTAAACGGTTAGATTGAAATGATACTAATATCCAATGGAAAATTCCCGCTTGCTTTCTAGAGACCCTCGGCCTATACTTACGACACGCGGATACAACCGACAAACACTTTCACTAAATGCGTACTTCTTGTTAACAAAGCAATTGCATCGGCTCAGCGACCTTGTATCTCTCTCTGCATATATCAAAATATAAAGCCGCATTGCAACAAACAAACTGGCGACAGGAGTGGCGTATTGGTTAGCTAGCAAACCAGTCCGTTGCATAGAAAGTACCGGGAACGAATCCCGGTTGGATCAATTTTTATTTTATTTTTATTGTGACCTCGACCCGCTTGATTATAAGCAAGAGGAGATCCAAGAGTGACGACGACTGAAACTACCAAGTTAGTTCACGGCTGCTTCAGTCATTTAAGGACCGCGGTCTAAAAAATCGGAAATCGAACCACGGACTTTACGCCTAGCAGACTGGCTCGTTACCAAAAATAGTTCATATAGAATGGTTTAAATAATTTAGGTTTTATCAAATAGGATGTTTACATTTCACTATTTACTTGATTTTGTAGGTACGGTCGCAAATCACATTCGCTTTCGGTGTCGTTTATACAGACCGTAAAGTGACTTAGTCGCGTTTTGGTATCAGCTTGAATAATGGTACTTTGTACATATAGTTTCTATAATACGAGTATAAGTACGTAAGTAGTTTAGTATAGAATCTTAAAGCTGCTTTATTGTGCATTTATAATAAGTTATTGAGACGCCACATCTGACCTCGACTTGCTGATGGTAAACAGGTCAAATAGTGCCGACGCGATTGAAAAAACATGTTGAAAAAATTAAGCGTGAATGCGTAGGGAGCTAGTATCCGTAGAGATTAAAGAACTACGCAGCTACAGAATGCGAAGGACAAAATTCATTACAGAAAAAAATACAATAACAAAAAGAAAGAAATATAATTAAACTATTACATAAATTATTCAATAAATCATTTATTACACAAACACCAAAATCACCTCTGGGAAAAATAATTCGTTACTGTTCTATGTTTTTCCTATTCGTTACTTTTGTAGCTTGACATATTTGACAGTACCCCGCATGATGTTAAGCTAAAGTGCAGTTCACGATAAGGTGCGATGTCAGACTACCTCCTCGTGTGTCTGTCTGCTTGCCATATAGTTTCGGCGATACGGAAAGCAGATGGGCCGGTGCATCCTGAGCATAAGTCAATAACTTCCCTTAAGGGGTTTTTTGTTGGGTGATGGCTAAAAGTCTGACGTGTGACGCTGCTCCACGTATCCCTCTGCTATCAGAGGGATACGTGGAACAGCGAGTTGATATGATCATACGTTTTTTATGGCCTTTTGGCCAATACATGACATTATTAAAATTATATCGTTTTGTTTTAATACAAATAACGCAGGCGCCATTGATTAAGAGAAGAAGAAGAAGCAGTACATGAATGGGGGTGATTGCTACAGTATGTATAAGTTTCATTTACTATGCCGGTCTGGATGGTACCGGCAACATTTAAGATTATCCTGAAACGCGACTGAGTCACTACAAAGTACACTTGACCGTGGTGATATTATCCCTGTTCGGCAACTGTCTGCCTACCACTATATTTTTAACCATTTGTAATAACGTAAATTTATGCAATGATAAACGATATCATACAATGCGTAGGTATTGCGTACAGACGTTTTAAAGCAGTTAACGTTAATAGCAACATGATTATTTTTAATTCATTTTAGCATATTTCTATACTAGTATTCTATTTATGATACAGTTCTTTCTACTGAAGAGTCCACGCAGCATATTGGGTTACATGCGACGCCTGCAATCTCCACTATCAAGTTGTGATCGGTTCAAATAGGTAAGTATATTTATTATTACTAATAATGGTACCTAAATTTCATAACTAATTTATGAAGTAATTAAAAAAACTAGTGTGCATAATCGTAGACCATGTATAAAAAGGATAGTGGATGTGAGGGGAGCAATTTGAGAACAAACAATAGTCTCGACAAAATAGCATCCGCGGACACAGAACCGAAGGAGGTCGATATCCATTTGTTAGGCAACAAAGAGGTGTGTCGCGTCATCAACGATATAAGGACGACTTTGGCTTAATGATGGACTTCGACCGTACTTACAATTGGTATATTTGGATTGTAAAAATAAAGCGCTTCTTTAATCAAATTGGCATATAATCGTGTCCCTAAGAACCCCGCAGAACATCACAATAGTATACCAGCAAGGGAGCAAACAGATTTTATATGAATATTTAAAATAACTATATAAAAAGTCAAATATATATTTTAATAAAGAGCGGAATTCACCTACTTTCAGAATAATGGCTCCAAATGAAACCTAATGAGAGGGGAGACACTAATAGCAAATAAAGAGACAGATGATCTCAATGACAGGAACGACGGAAGTATCAATGCAATAGTTAATGTTGCCAAACAAAACCATATTGTATAACAGCATTCAGATAAAACAGACAACGAACTCTTTACGCAAATGAATCCTGCCCTTGTGTGACTCAATAACGTTGTACAAATATTACATAAATGATAATCCTATTGCTACACAATTATATATTTCTATATATAATAAAACGGGGTATCTATTTAAAGAGTCTTACTACAAAATAAGTGACTACATTGACAACAAAGACTATGGTCCAGAGGAAAGTTTGTTCTGTCCTTGTGTATGTGACCGAATTCCTCCTAAACAGCTGGACCAATTTCAATGAAAATTTTCTTGTTTGTTTAAATGGTTCACTGGATGGTTTAGATTTACAATTGATTTATTTTTACTTTCGGGTCTGTCGGCAATATAAGTTTATAACAAGAATTTTGTTGTTTGTAAATCTTTTACTTTTTTACTTGTTTCTATTTAGTTAGGTTATGAATATATTATTGATCACTATCAATTTAGACAGACAATAAAAACTATGTAGACTTTTTTTTATTGTGACTCGACATATGACAGCACCCCGCTTGATGTTAAGCCAAAGTGTGGTCCATGAATGAATGTCACTGCTAATACAATTTAATAACTGTGAATAGCAATCACATCCACTATGCCGGTCTAGATGGAACAGGCAACTTACAAGCTGATCCCGAAACGTGACCAAATCACTTCACGGTCTGTATACTTGTAAGTGGTGGTACTACCCCGGATCGGCAGGCTGGGTACCACTGCCTACCACTCTTTGATAACCAGACCCGAAGCAAATATCCATCTCTTTTTTTTTATTAACATATATTTGCAATATTTAATATTATTAAATATTACAAATAAAAGCTATGAAACAAATATTTGCTCGATATTGGATCGAACCCGGGACTTTACGCGCAACAAAGCAGTCGCTAAACCTTTCGTCCACGCCTGTCGTCAAAAACTTTCTCATAGCATCATAAGAACGTAGACTTTTGGAAACCATAGTCATGTTACATCTAGGTCTAGAATTCCCCTGTGCAAATAGATAAACAACAAAGGGCTCGACACAAAATCTAAAGAAAAGAAAATACCTTAGAGAACAAAAGAGCTGACGCTTTTTAATTAACAAAGGGCATGATCCAAATAGAATTTTCTGAAAGTTACTATATATAAGAACATATATAAGTTATCACTATACATAAGAGCAGTCAGTCCTGTTTGGACGATGACACTGCGATCGCAAAACGAGGACTTCTGTTTGAACAATAGTCAAGTTCTGATGAGCTTGACTATTGGACAGTCGTAAGCATGGTCAAAGTATTTGGATTGTGTAAATAAAGAGCTTATTCGACAAAATTAAAATTCTGATTACTAAGAACCCAGAAAAACTTCATAGTAGATATCTATAAAATCATATTAAAATGTAAAAGAGCCCATGAAGGCTTTAAATGTAAACAAAAATAAAAACAAAGAAAATATACGATTTTATACAATTAGAGAATCACTAATATAGCTAATCGACTCTGCCAGGCTATGGATTATATATGAGCGCTGGCAACATATAAATCTTAGCGGTCTCTGAACGCAATATGATTACAATGAATTTATAACAAAAACGAGTCATAAACAACTACTAACGAGTATTTAAAATACTTTTAAGCTAACCCTGAAACGCGACAGTCACTTTATTATCTGTACACTTAAAAGTAGTGGCAAATAACTCCAAAAAATCCCATTAATGTTTATTAAGAGCTTGTTTAACACTTGATAGACCAAATGGGTCATAAATAATAGTGACAAAACGACACGGGTATTGGAGCCCTAAATTATCCAATAAACTCCAATTGTTGATCAACAACAAAGAAAATGGGAAACGCTATGACGTCTTTAGTTGTGTGTCTTGCTCATATATTGTTAATATTTTATGATGCTTATCTCACAAATATTTGTACACATTGTGTTATAATTTTATTATTAATAATATTATTATAATAACTATTAAAGCTACTGTTGCTAACGCTTCGGGTGTATTGTGAATTCTTTACGAACAATTAAAGAATTTGAAAAGAATTACTAATGGCTATCCAAATTAAGGTCAAACTCTTAAAAAAAACTTACAAACAAAGACACCTTTGTCAACAGAAAGAGATGGAGTAAAAGAGGAGACCCGAACAAGAATTCGCTCTTGGACTTCCACCTGGGCCCTGATTCACTTACTACCTACACAACACCGAAATGACTTGTCCAGGAAAGAACTTGACTTTTCATCAACGTGACTTTTATAGGTACTAAAATAAATAATTATTATTATGAGGACGGAAAGTCAGTGAAATTGCGATGATATTTGGTATTCTCTTAGGTAACCAATCAACGTGGTTTGGTTTACCCGTTGATTGGTTACCTACGAGAATGACAAATATCTCAATATTATCACAATATCACTGAATACTTTTATACTAATCGGTATTTAGAGCAATACCGATTAGTATAAAAGTAACTTTGATAAATAAGTGGCAGCTCGTGGACAAGTCATTTGGCTGTTGTGTATTACAAGAAGCGGGGCTATGCTTGATATCAGACAAGTCTATGTCAAATGCTGCCACAGAACATTATGAATAAAACTAAAAGTGTCATGTAGGCGTGTCAAGCGCGCCACAAAGGACATCATTCATTTTTGGCTTTTATGTACTAATTTTGTAATGTGCAATGATGAAAAAATTATAAATGGTAGTTGCGATACTTGTATTGATAAAACCAATAACAGTTTAGCTTTTGATTGCTGTGCGATTGAGTTATTTGGAAAATAAGATATGGATTTTGTACTACTACTTTTGTAATGTCCGATAATGAAAAAATATACAAATAGTAGATTCGATACTTGTATTGATAAAACTAATAACAATTTTGCTTTTAATTGCTGTGCAATTGAGTTATTTGGAAAATAAAATATGAATTTTGTATCATCTGTCAATCAATGCTACATTTGTTCTGCTTTGAACTGTCATAATTATAGTTTGATCATTTTGAACACCTAAACTATGCAAAATAAAGGATATATTCCAATTACATTATAATCTTCGTACATTAAACAATTTTAAAATTCATATTTAATTGCTAATACAATTAAGCCCAAGTCCCCATACAAAATGAATGATGTCCTTTGGCCATAGGGTTGCCAACCATACTTTATAATAACGTATCTTACGTTATTTTTGGTAATTATACTTTATACTTTTGCATACAAATAAAGTATGTGAAAATACTTTATTTTGATTGCGTAGCAAACGAATTGCTTATTTAAGTATATAAAGGACATCATTCATTTTATATGGGTCTTGGGCTTAAATGTATTAACAGTTGCATTTTAAATTAATTTGATGTACGAAGATTGCAATGTAGTTGGAATACCTATATCCTTTTTTTGCATAGTTTGGGTGTGCAAAATCATCTAACTATAATTATGACAGTTCAAAGCAGAACAAATGTAGCATTGATTGACAGATGATACAAAATTCATATTTTATTTTCCAAATAACTCAATTGCACAGCAATTAAAAGCAAAATTGTTATTAGTTTTATCAATACAAGTATCGAATCTACTATTTGTATATTTTTTCATTATCGGACATTACAAAAGTAGTACATAGAAGCTCAAAATGAATGATGTCCTTTAAATGATGATTGTCAAACAAGCTTTGAAATATTTAAAAATAGCAAAAAATTGTTAGCTTTTTAAAAGCACACAAAATACGTTTTTAAGGCATAAAATTTAAAAAATACTTTATTTTTCTTTCAAATACTTTATTTTTATCCTATTCAAACAATGGTATACGTTTTTTTTTGTCAAAAAAGTTGGCAACCCTATTTGGCCATTACGTAGAATAATTATTTGTGAGTTCTGTGGATGCTGCAGAAGAAGATACGACGAAGAAAGGTATATAAATATGTCTATGCTATGCTTTCTATCGGTAAATTTAAATAATATGCATGTTATCAAAGTTACACCAGACGGATATTTACAACATACGACGACCTTGCCAAAATTCATTAGAGTTGCTATCTCATAAACTCAGTAAGATTGGATACCTAGTTACAGATGTTTTCCTTGACCGTAGTATGAGCGTTATCAAATAAACTTTTATTAACATGTTTAATTTATACAAATGTTAAATTTGTTTTCTTATTAGAATTGTTTACATTTCAATGGCATTAATATTATTTATTAATAGGGTTATTTGTTTCATTCATAATAATCTCTAACGATGTATAATTGTCGTGTAAAAAAATAATTTGGCATTGATAAAATCAAACAGCGCATCGTCTAAATATATTGATTGATTTTAAAGCATTTAATCAGTACTAGTTATAATAGCACTGTTTGGTCAAACAAAATATTAATGAAATAAACGTACTAATTAATTAAAAGATAAGTAATACCCAGATGCCTTAACAGGCAGGCTTAATGGAAAATCTACTCGTATCACCCACCATTGTCTAAAACCTCATAAAGATCAAATTAATAATCGTTAAAATAACCATAATAAAACATTCAATTAACCATTATGAAAAACAATATTGTTATCGTATTAAAATTACACCTGTACAAGCAAAAATAGTGACGTGACAATTTAAATAATAGTAATAATATTTCCAAATGTGTTTACTCATATTAGAATATATGTGCTAACATTCTAAATTGATAACAAAGAAACAGCCCGGGAGCCACATAGACTGCTATTTAATCATTATATTTAGAACATTAATATTACAGAAAGAATGCCTTTTAACAAACAAAGTATGTCACGTCTTTATCCGAGAAACTGCAATGAATAATAATTAATCTCTCACAATGAACTATTATAACAAAAATGTATAAATAATATAATCAATAATTGTAGAAAGTAAGAAAAAATCTCACTTGGCAATAAATTTCCTTGAGCCCGCTCGTGGTGAATTCCTAAATTGGGGCACGTCCTCGATGAAATCTCGCATCCAGTGCACAATCACTACGACTGGCAAAAATTATTACTTAACACAGGAACAGGCACTATGTAAATCGTCACACATACAATTTATCATTAACGCGCGCACTAGATTTACAACCAAAGTGTATTATTAAGATATACTAGCGTACAAGAACTGGTTTCCTTTGTTGGAACTAAGTGTTGCACAAAAAAAACGCACATAAAAATAAAGCGAGCTTCCGCAGCACAGAACACTTGCGACTCTCGGCGTTGCGCACTAGTGACTGAGGCGGTCGTCACGCGAACTACGGAGGTAAATCAATGTTGTGCGCGGCCGATGACGATGTGTGCGTACTCCGTGCCGATGAAGTGCTGCGACAACACAAACACAGCAGTGGCCCAGTGACGAGGGTGATTGTCTTGCACTACTGCATCACATGAACGTACCTGTCGTACCACTTGTTCCAATACATCCCTGAACCTGCATGACCCTAACCTGTGTACGTTGCTGTACATAATTTTGGATTTTTATTTTTCATTTCTATACTAAGCTACTCAACTTGTATCATAGAATCTGGGCAATCTAAGTACATTGCGTCATTTGTATTGCAATACGTTTCATGTCAGTTAATAGTTACTTTACCGGCAAGACTACTGCAAAGTAACCATCACTAGTTTCGGTTAGTTTTAAACTACCAGCTCATGGGATTTAAAAAACCTATCTAATGAATATTTTTCTCATGATTTATCATAAATTTTATTTTCTATAATAATTTATAAAGTTCAGGTCAAAACAAATATTTTGGAGCCGATATTAAAATGACGATATATCCAAGATACTATGGTACCCACTTGCGGGTTAGAACCGGGATTAGCTGACTAGCATTGGAACACTAGATCTTAATAACATAGACTTCATTAATATATGAATTTGGGTTAATAAATTTGAAAATGTTGTATTCACCTATAATTAAGATTGCATTCACTTCCGAATAATATGAAACAAATAATACCGAGGGTGTTGATGGTAATATTGTTGTTGTACAATAAATAAATAAACAAATAAATGGGCAAAGTGTTGTCGCTATTGACACAATGGGTATTGTTATAAAAGAGACAGATCTAGGCCACTCACACAATGACACCACCTATATTATTTACGTGCATATCATTTAGTAACGCGGTGGATAACGTTATTATTAAAACGCAATGCAACATAACAAGGAACTCGAGATACGAGTAGTTAATGCGAAGGAACACGTACGCACCGAAACAATAAACAAAGCACATGAAACACTAATTGTTGATAATAAAACCAGATGAATGCAGAAACGTTGCAGAGCGCGTGGCATTGGAACAAAGATATTAATTAATCACTCAAATTGTCACGCTTTTTCCCTCGGAGATAAGCACAGACAATAGAGAGCCACTTGCCACTATCCTGACACAAATCGCTCGTTTCCTTTACGGCCACAATTCTCTTCATACAAGCTCTACAGTTATGGGCAGTAGGCAATTTAGCTTTCTTGAGGATGGAGAACACCCTTCTGGTTCTGCCTGATCCATTCACATCAGATTTATAATCTACTTTCACTCATCCTTTTCACGTGCCCAAATCATCTAAGCATTCCTTTGTCAATCAATTTCAATTAATACAAAAAAAAAAACAACTTAAAGAATAGTAGCAGGTCGATCTATAGATACAAATATCGTAATATTAAATATGACAGACAGTTATTTCCTAGGTTCAATGCGCAAACCATTATTTGTATAACCCAATTCATTATCTAAGCGCAACGGCCATATTGATTTGTTCGCTCCAAGTAATCCCTTACCAATGATACAAATCACGCTAGTTCCCTAGTATCTTTATTTAAAATATTAATCAGAGTAATATTGATCTAAAACAAAACAAATTCAAAACAAAAAACAAATTCAACAATAATTTGTTAATCAAAGTTTTTTTTGTTTATTTTTTTTATTGTGACACGGTATCTGACCTCGACCAGCCTGATGATAAGCAAGAGGAGGTCCAAGAGTGACGACGACTGGAATAACCGAGTCAGTTCCCGGCTGCCCCAGCCGCCGCCACTATGCCGGCCTAAGGTGCTTCTTCACGCATTGCTTGAAGGATCCAAGGTCATAGAATGGAGAGAACACATGGGCTGGCAAAGCATTCCACTTGTCAATTGTTCTACAAAGAAAAGACGAACCGAACTTTTTAGTTCCACTGCTGATTCGGTCGATAAAATGCGGATGCTTTCCCCGACCTGTTCCCGAACCGCATTACGGGTGTAGAAGGACGAGGTAGGACCAAGGTTAAAAAGCTCTTCGGAACATTCCCCGTGGTATAGGCGATAGAGGACGCACAAAGTCGCTATGTCTCTGTAATTAATTTTAAGTCGCTCCAACATCGGAGGTCATTAGCGACTACAGTTGATGGTCAACTTTAGTGGAATAACAGTGAGTTTACAGATAAAAAAAAATACAATTTATCAAATATACTCGTATGATGAATTAAAAAAAAATAGTACATTTGTATAATTTAAGCAATTAATCATTTAAGCAATCTTTAAGACATTTCTTTATTTTATATTTTTTTCTTTGTAAATTGTAACCTTTACAATCTAATAATATATGAGATACAGACATCTCCCAATCACATTTTGCACATTTATTTTTGTCTTCTTTTGATATAAGGTGAATAGTTATTTCAAGATTTTATTTTAATAGAATTAAAAGGTTATAAAAGATACACGTTTTTGCACAATTTTATGTTGTGTAACTGTAAATCTAGTTAAAGCAGAAATGGTAGCTGTCATTATAACACGGATACAGTTATATGTTTTTTACTTTGAGAATAAATCTCTGCGTTGGATGTGCCAGTACTAGGTCTGCATGTTTGTATAATTACTTGACAATTCTGTCTTTTCCTATGTCATATAAAGTCGCTGTATTATATTTCGTCGATAAACAAAAATAAAGTACATCATTTATTTTGTATGGGGACTTGAGATTAATTGTATTAACAGTTTAATATGCATTTTAAAATAGTTTGATGTACGATGATTACAATGTAATTTAAATATATCCTTTATTTTGCATAGTTTAGGTGTAATTATGACAGTTAAAAGCAGAACAAAAATATGGCGTTGATTGACAGATGATAAATTCATATCTCATTTTCCAAATAACACAATTGCACAGCAATTAAAAGCAAAATTGTTATTAGTTTTATCAATACAAGTATTGAAACTACCATTTATATATTTTTTCATCATCGTACATTACAAAAGTAGTACATAAAAGCCCAAAATGAATTATGTCCTTTAACATTAAGTTTTTTATGATTTATTTTGATTTGATTGATTATTTGATAATTATAAGATTCAATATAATCATAATAATGGCAATAATGAGCCGCAAAAATATCTTATTTAGTTAATCATGAGATCTTTAAATAAACATTTTTAAAATCAAGCCAAGAACGTAAATCATTTCATACTCCTGCATTTGACGGAAACTAAATAGGAATCTTTTATGAAAACTCCTATTGTTGCTGACATATTGAAATCCTCCTAACATAAGATGAATATACAAAATTTGAAGCTTGAGTATAACTATTTATTCATGCTTATTAAATTAATGAAAATAAGGGTCGTAAAAAATATATTTTAATAGGAATATAAATGTTAAAATTAATGAAATGGATCTGGCAAAGTCCACAAACAAATGAATGGATTACAGATTGCAAATGAAATAGAGGTAGGCCCAAAACGGAGATGGCGAGACGAGATAGTACGTGGCGAATAATCGCATTAAAGGTCATGGGTAAAGGAGAGGAAGGCTGCAGTAGGACAACTAAATGGGCTAATAATAATCTTCACTAAGCCTATTTTATATAAAAACGACAGGCGTGGCCGAACGATTAGCGTTTGGTTTGTTGCGCGTTTCTCTGATCGGGTTCGATTCCCGATCAGAGAAAATATTTGTTAATAAAAAAGAGGCGGATATTTGCTTCTGGTCTGGTTATCAGAGTGGTAGGCAGTGGTACCCAGTCTGCCGATCTGGGGTAGTACCACCACTTACAAGTATAGAGACCGTGAAGTGATTTGGTTGCGTTACGGGATCAGCTTCTAAGTTGCCGGTTCCAACTAGGCCGGCATAGTGGATGTGATTGCTACTTACAATTTTTGCATTGTAGTAGCAGTGATATCCATTTAGGAACCACGCTCCAGTTAACATCAAGCGGGCAGCTGTCATATGTCGAGTCACAATATAAAAAAGGAGGTGTAAACTCCGATAGTAGATGTCAACCATTCAGACAGACTTCACGGTCTGTATACTTGTAAGTGGTGGTACTAGCCCGGATCGGCAGACTGGGTACCACTGCCTACCACTCTTTAGTCAGTTTCATGAGCCAGCCATGTATAATAAAACATATGATGAACAAGTGACTATACAAGTATATAAATATCACAACAGGAAATTGATGATCACACATCGCTCTTTGTTATTTATACAAAGTAAGAATATGTATGAACATAACTGAATACTTAAAAAACAGTTCGAATTCAAGGTTAAAATCAATTGTTTTAAAGTAAACGCTATATTGGGTTTATTGTTAATACCGCGAATTTGTCAAAATACTTTAACGAGCATAATGGCAATGACGCAAATAACTAATGACATTTTACATGAATTACTGTGCAAGGCTATTCAGAATAATTGTGTCTCATTTAGATAAATTTATAGAATGTCTTACGAAGTCAAATCGAATTATTTATTCAGCAAGTACGAGTAAAGACTGCCAGCGTCTTTACACGCCAATTTCATAAATTAAATCATAGGAGTATATATTGAATATAAACATTTTTATGTATATCTAAGCTGAAATTAACACCACCGTGACCTGAGGGCGTTGAAGCGAGAGAAGAGAGATGAAGAATAATTGAATAAGAATAAGAATTGGATCACTGCTGTCTCAAACCATGGCAGCAATCTCCCGTGCTCATGGTAATGTCTCCGATTTGGTTGGAAAACAGCCTCCTGCGCCTTAACGTCTCCGCGCATTTAACGTATCCATCGTCATTTAAATTTATAAATTCCTTTTGTGAATCTACTTTCGCTCATCCTTTCCTAAAGAGATAGTTATGACTAATCAATCAATCAATGAAATCGTCATGCCTTTTTCCCACAGAGATAGGCAGAGACAATAACTAATAAGTATCTAAAATGTCACACATATGTTTAGACAGTGATGGGCAGAAGTAAAAGAGCACCACAATTCCCAATCCTGAATTTACTCAAGTTGTAACATATAGCATTCTATATGTCTGTTTTTTCGTTAAAGGATCCAAAAGGTTTTATTGAATGAATTGTGGATATAAAGAGTAGCAATCACATCCACTATGCCGGCCTAGATGGAACCGGCAACTTATAAGCTGATCCCAAAACGTAACCAAATCACTTCACGGTCTGTATACCTGTAAGTGGTGGTACTACCCCGGATCGGCAGACTGGGTACGACTGCCTACCACTCTTTGATAACCAGACCCGAAGCAAATATCCATTTCTTTTTTTATATGTTGATATATGTTCAGGAAATATATACCATTTATCTGAAATGCAGTCAAAATTTAAAGGACAACAGATGACTACTAACCAGACGCGTCTCTAACCTTCGTTGTTTCCTTATGGCTACTGATGTATGGCTAATGTTGATACATTAGCAGCTGTTACGACTATTTGTACCTATTTTTAAATAGATGTCATTTTATTTATTGTGGCCCGACTGATGACAGCATCCCGCCTAATGTTAGGCTAAAAGGCGACTGCTACTAAAGGTAAAATACTGTGAGTAGCAGTCGCACCCACTTTGCCTGCCTAACTAGAACCAGCTACTAACAAGCTGATCCCGAAACGAGACTAAATTATAACATTCTTTAAAAATATTTGAAGTTAAGAAACTTTATTTGGATTTTACAATGTTTACAATATGTTATTTGCAATGCCCGTGGCCCTATTAGGGCGTCCAATGAGAATGTGGAGAATACAAATCAATTTTCAGTTATTCATAACAAATATTAATAAGGACTTTTTGAATGTTATTAAATTACTATCTTCTCTAACACGTATTGGGAGTTTATTATAATTTAATCAAATGTAAAAAATAAAATGCTATAAACTCTTTTCTCCAAATGGGAATCGAACCCAGGACTTACAAGTGCTCTATGTGGTCAACCAATGCATAATGCAGGTGGTCACATGCAAAATTACATCCAAATGATGACACGTTCAAAAGTAATAGACTTATAAAAAAGGATAACACATGCAATTTATCATCATTAATTTTACGCCTCAATTCCCACAAAATACTTATATCTCTTATCTGAAATTTGTTTGAATCATGTAAAGTTGATTCGTTGAATAAAAATAAAATATTTACGTACTCTAAATATTATCATCATTAGTAATGAAGTTTACATCCTACTATTATTATAAATGTAAATGTGAGTTTGTTTGTTACGTTTTTACGCAACAACTACTTACTCGATCATCATGAAACTTTGTACACATATTTTGGAGGTACTAGAAGTAACATATAGTAGGGGAACGACTTAAAGAAACGTGCGTGGAATGCGGTTGTGACGTCATCGTCACGTGTCTATCATGAATAGTGAAGTAACATGCAAAATGTTGATAACGATAAACACACACTTTTTTACTTGCGTATTTTAATTTAGTTATTAAATATTATAAATTTATATTTAATAAATGTTTATACATTAACAACAATAATAATTATTTAATCATATATTTAACCTAACTTTTTAACTAAACTAAAAACTAAATAAGTTTTTTTTGTCGTCAACGCTTACGAAACTTTAAGGTGTCCATATTCATAAATCAGTATATTCTGTCTAAGCCGAAATAACGTGCCCCTCCACTGCATTTACGCACACGAGCAAATATAAAATAAGAATAAAACACACCGATAAAATAATTTTAACAAAAAATACGACTTTAATCAGGAAACTAGCAAAAAATAAATTTACTACGCACAAAGTAATACGTATTTTCATTTAGTTAAATAGAAATTATTAAATAATTATTTTATAATTTTGAAGTCGGTATATACTATACTTGATTCTAACGAGGACGAATGCGATGAATGTGATGACCTTGATGATTCCGATAGCATAAGTGAAAAGTATAGCTAGTCTAACTATAAATGACGCGCCCCTCCACTTTATTAGTTTATTTAAATGTGTGAATAAAAATATTACTAACTATACTATTATACTTCACGCAGGGCAGTTAAAAGTTTAGGACACGTTGGTACAATCTTTTTTATTAAATAAAAATCTTCTATGCATCTTCTTATAACGCCAAGGTCAAAGTCGTCAATATTAACATTACGTTTGAAAATTTATCTTTTTGCCTTTTTTTGTGGGTGATTTCAAAAGTAATGATCCAGCTAAAGTCGACTCACGTTTTATATTATTAATTGTGCTATTAGGTACACCGGTATAATAACATGATCTATCAATACTTTTACATAAAGGTATAGTAAAGATATATTTGATAATATTTCTTCTTCACACATTTTAATCACGTTCATAATAATGTTTCTAGCCTGGCTACGGATGACTACTCTCTTTTTTTGAGTTAACTTGCTCATTTTGTAATAAACAAACAAAATAATTGATGACACGTTTTTATCGATAGTGCGCTATTAAGTGACACCGCCAAGCTAAGCGCGTCACTAATGGCGGCCAGTATGATACGGGTGGGAGGTATTTGCCCACCCGCCGCCCCTCAGGCCCCGAATGCATTTAAGTCATTCCCCAACTATAGGATACTATTAATTTTTAAAAATATATTTTTTTCTATAGTTTTCAATTGACTATAGTTTCAGCTGTTTGCTGTATTTATGTTTATTTCCGTTTGTCATTTTTTATGAGTTATCGGGTTACAAATACAAAAAAGGGATGTACATATATTTGAATTGAGAACTTCCTTCTTTTTCATGTGTTATAAACCTAATTTCACGCGGGTGTAACCGCGGGCTCAGCTAGTACTCAATAAACTTTTACATTTTCTTCTTTAGAGTTACTCTGACTGACACCTGCTAATAGGCAAGCATAAATAGAATCGTTTTTTAGTCCTCGACGCTTTTAGACCTCTCCTTGCTTACCATCAGCGAAGTCGAGTGCAAGGCCTCGATTCTCTTAATACGATAATTTGACGTCGAAAAAGCACTGAAATTGCGTCGTACAGATATTTGACATCTTCGTACCCAATCAGCGAATAACAAATCAATAGGCAAACTACTTTGATTGGTCACTTGCGACCGCGGCGCTATTTCAGTGCCTTTGCGTCATCATAATGTATTAAGAGAATCAGGCCCCTGATGTCGCGACTTATTAAGGTCTGATAAAATCTTACTACGAAAACTTAACTAATAAGCATGAATTTATAAAGCGCAAAAACGCTATGCATATTTAATATTAATCGTTTTACCAGTGGAAGTAACTTCACTGCTTTTAGACGATGAAAATCGATATTAACGAGTTCACTGCACGAATGCTTCATTATATACCTACCTATTTATTCTTGCATCGTTCCTCAAAATATAAAATTCAACTTGTCGACTCTATTCCTTTTAAACCTTGGCTTACGGAGACACATTTTAGATGGATTTGGACATTTGCATTTCAACTTTTTTTTAATTTCTGTTTTATTGTGACTCGACATATGACAGCACCCCGCTTGATGTTAATCCGAAGTGTGGTCCATGAATGAATGTCACTGCTACTACAATTCAATAACTGGGAGTAGCAATCACATCCACTATGCCGACCTAGATGGAACCGGCAACTTACAAGCTGATCCCGAAACGTGAACAAATCACTTCACGGTCAGTATACTTGTAAGTGGTGGTACTACCCCGGATCGGCAGACTTAATTTACGTACATGAATTTTAGATATTTTTGGTAACCATAACACTTTAGTAAGCCTTACCCAGTCTGCCGATGCGGGGTAATATCTCCACTTACAAGTGTACAGACCGTGAAGTGACTTAGTCGCGTTTTGGGATTGGCTTGAAAGTTGGCAGTTCCAGCAATAAGGCAATCCAACTAAAATGCAACTGCTAGTTGCAGTTATTTAAATGTAATTAACATCACCATTCGTCGAAAGTATTCCAGCTATCTACGAATATAATGTCTATTTTTCTTTTGTTTTATTGTGCTCGACCTAGCTGAACTCGACTGTTACAACTGATACAAGGGGAGGTGTAAGAGTGCCGGCGACTAAATAATACGATTCAGTCTATGGTTGCCTCAGTCGTTACTATGCTGGCCAAAGAAAATGTTTAGCAAAGCCGTGCTCTACGTTACTATGTGTATAAAAGATGTTATCCAAAATCAAATTATTACTTCTAAAAATACATTTTAATTAGAAATTGTGGATGAATGGGAACCTAGAGAGTTGTGTCAGGATCGTGGAAACTAGCGCCTATACCTGGAAATTGAGGCGAGACAATTATAAATGATAATTACGTTTTTCTACGAGCCCAAAACGAAGCATTAAATAAATAATTAAACAAAAAATAAATTAATTCCCCACTTAATTTTTAAATATCGAACGTCTAGACAACCAGACACAAAACAAAACAGTAATAAAACCTCTATTACTTAATTATGCATTTTGCTAAATATAACCAATAGAATGTCATATCGTAAGTTCAGCTAATATTTGCTAAGATTACCACCCAAGCTTATCTACATAAAATAATATGGTGATGATAAAGTTTGTATTACCACTTGATGTAAATTTCCACAATAAATCTTTTGATAACCCGGTGTAGCATCGGTTTAGGCTAGGCATATAGTTGGCGGTGTAAGGCGATCTTGGTGTAGTTAAAGAAATGATAATAACGACAGGCCTTTGACGACAGGCGTGGACGAACGGTTTAGCGACTGGTTTGTTGCGCGTAAAAGTCCCGGTCGGAGCAAATATTTGTTTCATATCTTTTATTTGTAATATTTAATAGTATTAAATATTGCAAATATTTGTTAATAAAAAAAAAGAGATGGATATTTGCTTCGGGTCTGGTTATCAAAGAGTGGTATGCAGTGGTACCCAGTCTGCCGATCCGGGGTAGTACCACCACTTACAAGTATACAGACCGTGAAGTGATTTGGTCACGTTTCGGGATCAGCTTGTAAGTTGCCGGTTCCATCTAGGCCGGCATAGTGGATGTGATTGCTACTCACAGTTATTGAATTGTAGTAGCAGTGCCATTCATTCATGGACCACACTTTGGCTTAACATCAAGCGAGGTGCTGTCATATGTCGTGTCACAATAAAAAAAAATATATAAAAATAAATAAATAAAGTATATTATCCTCTGAGGGAAGCTCTTGATGATAATCGTGTTTGTTGATGACATGTTCAGAACTTGACTTTAAATATTTAATGTTGTTATTATTGTTAATTTATTTTCTGTACCTATTATTAATTGTATTATATAAATTTGACAAGGCTATTTAGGCAGCATAATATTTTAATCAATTGTAATTTTATGACATGTTATTTTGTGTATGACTAGTCCAAGTGTATCAATACAATACATACATACCTACTGGACGTTTTAAATGAATAAAAGTGCAATGGTTACGCAAACCAAAAACCCTTAATAATTAGTACATTGAAAACCCCTTAGTACATTAATACGACCAAGTATTAATGTACTTACGACCAAAGTACATTATTACTTTGGTCGTCCTGTTTCTATCATACAAGAACTTTTAGCAAATTCGTAAAAATATCTAACATGACAAAGTCGCAAATATGTCGCTGTTCTAACCAGACTTCAGGGCTCCGATTCTCTTAATATATAATGCGATTAAAACAAGAATAGGATGAAATCGGCGACCAACTTCACTTTAGTATGGTGTCCATTTCTTTGCGGACCGTCAAGAAAAAGACACCTTTGAATCAGTCAAGTGAAGTTTAGTCAACAGCCCGTCCTATTCTTATTCTAATAGCATAGTAGCTTAATATATAACTCTTATGTATTGTCACCGAACTGCTGCTAAACGACTGGACAGATTTGGATGAAATTTTGTGTTACCTATATTTCAATGGGTTTGAAAATGCTACTACAGTAGATGCTACTTGCAGTTGTTTAACAAAAGTAGCAGTCACCTCATGGACCGCACCCAGATTAACATCAAGCAGGTGGTGCGATATGTCGAGGCAAAAAAGCATAACCTTAAATTCAATAAAAAAAAACTACAACTTAATTTGTTAATAAACAACATACAAGTCAAATAATTTGGACTAGTATTAACCTTCACCTTATCGCTTAGCATCCAAATATAGAATCGCGTGCCAGCTCGTTCTTTGAGGAATTCTCATATCTATAATGACATCACGCTGTCAGTACCTAATTGGAACTTGTGTATATATTGCTAGTGGTGTCGTGACATAATGTGATTGAAGTTTGCTTTTTTTATTATTTATTTCTAAACTAAGCTACTAAAGTGCTTATGATACAAGCACTTTAGTAGCTTACTTTAGTAGATACAAAGAGGACGACCAAAGTACATATATTAGATACATTAGTGCCGGTGAGTGGTTTACAACCCGTGCTCTCGGTTTGCATGACCATTGCACTGCCACTACACCATGGTCGGCTTGAACCTTATGCTTGGGAAGAACCAATTGTAACGAGATGTGGCGAAATAGTTTTATTTTCTTTTTTTAATGTGACGCGGCACCTGACCTCCATTTGCCTGATGGTAAGCAAGTAATCAAGCCAGCCGGAGTGAAAAGTGAAAAATGAAACGAGAGTGAACAAGGCTGAGCTTTCAGAACATTCACTGTGATTCAGATAGGTGATAAAGGACGCATAGAGCCGCCATGTTTATGCATTAAATGATTAAACTAATATACTATTAAATGGTGACGGAAAACGCAGGTGGACTAGGTGGACCTAGGTGGACTGACAACATAGTGAAAGTCACGATTAACCGGTGGATGCAACTGGCATCTTGTAGTTCAAAGGAGGAGACCTATGTTCAGCAGTGGACGGACGCCTTCTGGCTGATGATGATGATGACTATTAAATGATACCAGAGCCTCGATTCTCTTAATTTACATACTATATTATATTTGGCGTCGAAAAAGCAGTGAAATTGCGTCGCACTGCCATTTGACATCTTCGCAACCAATAACAAATCAATAGGTAAACTACGATCACTGGTCACTTGCGACCGCGTTGCAATTTCACTGACTTTTCGCAGTTATAATGTATTAAGAGATTCAGGGCTCAGCTCTTTAACCAAAGTACTCATATCTTTGGTTGAGAGTAAATCTTGCTATCACCCAGCCACAGTCCCCTTTAAACGATCACAACTCTTGCTTAACTTCGGTAACCTTCGAAGTAATGGGCAACTTTGAAATGTCTTAATAAAACAGATTAAAGAAATAATGAAGTAAAAAAGGCAATTACGTATGTTACATAATGTAAATTAAATTAGTTTGGTCATAAGATGATTCCTGGATAATGTGATTGTTTAGAAACTGGTACGTAAATAACCAAAATGGATGAAGGCAACTAAATCACCTTCTTATTTAATAATTTTATTGACCACAATGAAGATCTTTAGATACAAATATGCTCTACCTTTTAAACTAGTAGCAAACTGTACTTCAAGGCGTACAGTATATTTTGAATAGTGACCACAAAAAACATCCATAGGTACAATCTTATTTCTCTCTCATACTCAATTTTAAACATTGGGATTATTGTTAGAATATTCAGCTTGTGAATAGAATAACAAGAATGAATGAAAAGTTTCCAATTCTCGCATGGACAATTAGTAAAGATCAGCTGAGATCCAAACATCAATTGGCTAGTGGCCAAAGCACTCGCAGCGCTAATTAAAGTACGTAAGAAACCGACCCGGATATCATGCAATTTTAAGAATGATTTTAAGCTTAACTCACTACTAGCCATCGACATGAAGATAGGTCTTCACTACTGATATTTAGTTTATCTCCGATTTAACTGGATTTTCTACCAGCAAATTATTTCTAAATTTAAAAAAAAAAAATATTGAATATTTGGCCGGGGCAGAGGATAAAAAAATAACAAAATGTATAAAATAAAAAGCAGACTTGAAGCCTGCTTTTTATTTTAAGGATTTCTTTCAGTGAACCTTTGAGTTGTCAGGAGAACAAAAGTGGGAAGAAAATCTTCGCATTAAATTGGGTCTAATTATAATTTGAGTATTTCGACAATCATCAATCAAATTGTCACGCCCTTTTTTCCAAAGGTATAGACAGAGACAATGGAACGCCACTTGCTCTACATCAATCAAATAATCAAACTGCCACGCCTCCCTCCCACAGAGATAAGCAGAGACAATGTAGCGCCTTTTGCCTCGATCCAGACACAACTCCCTCGCTTCCTTCACATTCAGACAAGCTCTATGGTTTTGGGCACTAAGCAACTTAGCTTTCTTGAGGATGTCTCCGATTTGGTCGGCAAACACCCTCCTGGACCTGCCTCGTTTAACGTATCCCTTCACATGAGATTTATAAATTCTTTTTGTCAATCTACTTTCACTCATCCAAGCTACTTTTGGTGTTGCGTAGAAATAAATAAATAGTCCAGCACAAAACATAAATTTGCCAATATTTGCGGAAGAATAATAAATTGCCAACATAATAATAAACTGCTTATTATATAAAAGCATAAATATTTTATAACGTTCACATATTTTTGACATTATTAGGTAACATAAAAACATTTTGCGATCTTGATTTAGTGCTGAGCGATTATGTTTGCCTAACTCACTAGGAGTCCAAATATTAACTTATGAAACTTATAAACCTCAATTAACTTCATAGCAGTTTCCGAAACGAGACTAATAATTAATAAATTAAGCCAATAAATTAGACTATACGTGACATAAGTTATAAATCAATCAATCAAATTGTCACGCCTTTTTACCACAGGGATAGGCAGAGACAATGTAGCGCCACCTTCTTTACATGAATCAATCAATCAAACAGTCACGTCCCTCCTCCCTTCCACAGGGATAGGCAGAGATAATGGAGAACCACTTGACACGATATTGACACAACTCCCTTGCTTCCTTCACATCCACAATTCTCTTCATACAGGCTCTGCGGTTATGGGCACTAGGCTTTCTTGAGGATGTCTCCGACTTGGTAATTCTCACATAAATTTGTAATGTAAATAAGGCGACCGTGGTGTAGAAGCATTGCAATAGTTACGCAAACCGAGAGCACGGGTGCAAAACCACTTGCGGGTACCAATGTACCTTTGAATATGTACTTTGGTTGTTCTGTTTCTAATTCTATGATACAATCACTTTAGTAGCTAAGAATAGAAATGATAAAAATTATGATAAATGTTATGTGTTTGCCATGGTGACATAACCATATGAGAATTATTATAAAACTACCGATAACATGTCATAATTCCTAATCACAATTCACGTCGTCAGACATAATGCAATAAATGTTGTGCATTTACACGTGTAACAGTTTTCCACGCTTTCCATTATTGGTGTATTTATAGCTTTTATTACGGCCATCACAAATTATACCACAATCTGTTTGTTATAGTAAAAGTAAATTTAGAAATGCGTCGCGGATTCTGAACTCTAGCAATATTTAAAAACTTTCCGTCTTTTAAAGACAGACGGACAAAATTTACAAAACAAAACTCACAGTCTTATCACAAAAATCCTCCAAGCGATGCGTGAAGAAGCACATTTGGCCGGCATAGTGACGGCGACCAAGGCAACCGTGAACTGAGTCGGTTCTTCCTTTTGTTGGCGCTCTTGGAATTCCCCTTGTTTATCATCAGGCAAGTCGAGGTCAAATGTCGAGTCACAATAAAAAAGCGATCTCTTCTAGGCAACCATGGAAACATGAGCCAAAAGACTAAAAGACTAAAAGGACATCATTCATTTTGTATGGGAACTTGGGCTTAATAATTGTATTAACAGTTGCATATACATTTTAAAATAGTTTGAAGATTACAATGTAATTGGAATATCCTTTATTTTGCATAGTTTAGGTGAGAAAAATGATTAAACTATAATTATGACAGTTCAAAGCAGAACTGTTAATATGGTGTGTCTTTGTGATTGACAGACGAAACAAAAGCCATATCTTATTTTTCAAATAACTAAATTGCGCAGAAATTAAAAGCAAAATTGTTATTAGTCTTATCAACCAACTGAGTCACTTTACAATTTGAAAGTGGTAGTACTATGCCAGGTTAGCAAATAAGGCAAACTAACTACTAAACTTAATTGTCTTTAAATAATATTGAACTTATCATTTGTAAATAGACTCATTAATAACTGTGGGAAATACATAAATATCAATTTATAGTGGTATGACTCAATCGAAAGTCAAGGTCCAAATATTTATTGAAGCAAAAACTAAAGCTTTGATACGAATACACTTATAACCTTTTCCGAGAATTCCTTATTACCAAGGCGATGCAGTACAAACAAAGCATGCCAGTTACTTAAATATCACCTGTGAATGAGTAATGATTATTTTTGATACACGAAGGTTTCTACGTGATGATACGTGACTAAAAATATACAAGGTATCTATTTATTTGCTTTAAACAATAATCAACAATCAATATATATAAAATAAGAGTGTACAATGTGCGTGCCGATAGAACTTAAAAACGAGGTCTGGTAGCATCAAAGGAGTTAGATGGTGTAGTAGCACTTCATCCTTCATGCATGAAGAAGGTTTCCGTTTTTTACGCTTTTTAGCGATTATTTTTAATGATATAAAGGCTTAAAGTTTTGCTCTAGAAATTTGGAAAACCTTTGGAAAACTTAACATTAGGCGGGGTACGGTCATAGACCGAGCCACAATAAAAAAAAGTTATTCAAACCACCATAGTTCGTAGGTAAAGGTGGCCTAAATATCCTACAAAATTCTTTTACAATTTGATTTATTAGAGTCATCTTCTAGGAAGATTACGTCAATGAATTTTATTGTACATTGATACCAATTTTTCTACTTAAATGCCCATTTTATAGGCGTTCAAATCCAATATTTAAAACAATGGATTTTATTGTTGTCGAAGGCATTTTCTCTTGGTTACGTAAAGCAATAGGGTGGAGGGTAGTCTTATATTTATTCTCGGGAACCTCCCACACAGTACCCACGCAACACCCACGCTTTCACCCCCTCCACGCTATGGCACTTACGAGCTTTTAGCTCAAAATTTACATGAAATTTAACAAAAGTCACGCTCTTGTGTTTTAATATTTAAAAACAAAAAAAGGCAATGAAACTACGTATTTTAAAAATACCTAAAAATAATTCAGTGATTTTGCGACCAAAAAATAATGCGTAAAACCGTTTGTACCAATACCAAAAATAATGTATAATTGTATAGAACATCGCATTGTACCGGTGTTTTATTTTTTATTCTACATTTCTGTATCACCTAACCAATATATTTTATTTCATCGAAAGTAAACTAACGAGGGGATCCTATCCTGATAAAGTTTCAAGGCCTCCAACAAGGAATGCCGCATTGCGTTCCCCGACCGTGATAAATCTAGGGTCCAAGGTCAGCTGTTACGCAACATCCGCGTAAAGCTTCCTGAAATTATGAGGGAAAAAGCTAACATAGGATCAGGCTTATTCGACTATATACGAGACAATCTATATGGGACTTTACAATTGTATGACAAAATTATTGCTTACTCCAATGGGTCAATATGTTTGTGGCATGATCCGTGGTTCTGTGGCTACGACTAAGCCGTGATCCCCTCAGCTCATCATGACACAGAAGCATATAGCTTGTTAGAAATATTTTTATTTTATGTGCCCACACATCATATTATGTCGCAGGGACATCTTGCGAATGTAACATCTTGCGAATATGACTTTTTGCAAATGCGACTTTTTGTGCCTGTGTGACTTATTGAACCGAATGGCGTCGCGACGTGACATTATGCTTTAGTGACATTTTGAGTCAAGAGGGCTACGATTTTAGGTAAGGAAGAAGTATTTAGACTAATCCTCTTATTATAAGCAAGTATGTAGAAGCAAAAATTAAGTCTTTCTAACTCGATTATTTATGAATCAGGACTCGGAATTCTATATTTTCATCCTGAATACGGTAAAAAATATGTTACCTTTGAAGAATTTGTTTCTTTAAATCCAAAGGTAAAATTACATATAAAATGTGCAATTTGTTAACGTTTTCTTAAAGCATATTAAAATAAACAAAGAAATGAAGAAAATAAATCACGTTCAATTAATCTTGCAATACAAGAATTAAACGTGCACAACAGAATGAATTATGTTTATTTTTCTTTATAATTTCGTTGTTTAACAATAGTTATTCTGAGAATGTTTTTATCTTAATAATAGCTACACCTTTTAATTTATTAGATAAAAGTTTAATGCACTAAATTTGGACCTAGTAGTGAGCTCAGTATCTTATCCTATCCTAGAGATTTAAAAACAATTAAATGTATCATCAACCATCGTATCTTTTGTGTTCATCATATCATCACGATATGCTTTTAATTTTGAATAAAAACTATCAACACCTGGACCCCATAATACACAAACTTAAGGACAACATAATACACAAGTCCAGCAAACTGCCAAACCAGATGACACCGTCAGTTATTTTTGCAAAAAAATTAAATAAACCGAGAACAGAAAAACAGAATTAAAACATCAAACGGGGTAGTTTTGGAAACTATAACAGCTCAACCAATAGGACTACCAACACCCCAGTCTCTCCGTGACCACGATGGCTGCAGAGCTCTTGAAACGTCGGAATAATGAAAAATCTAAACCAAAATAAACGCGATAGTAAGCCGCATAACACTTGTTTAATTCACAAACTATCAATTTTAAAACAAACAAAACACTGTACTCAAGCCAATGATATCAAAAATCATTCAAGGGTAAGAGGTATATACAAAAGTCCATTCAAGCATTAGAGGGGGAGGTGTACAGGAGGTATGGCGTCACTGTTACGGATGACGCCACAAGGTTCTCAATGGCAATGCCACCCCCACGTCCTCGCCCTCGGCCTCGAGACGTGTCGACGCCGAAATATGACCCTCAATGCTGAACACAAACTACACCAAAACCATTACATTATTCATAATATTCCAACGGTGTTGTAGGTAACATTAACATCGTCAACAAGAGTATGTACTTATTCTCAATCAATATTGATTCAAAAGCAAAGGTTAGATAGGGAACCTACAGACATTATATTTACGAATGAAGATTTTATTATAACTGCACTACAATTATCTATAGGCTCTACATTGCCAATTTATAGAAACAAACATTCGTTTTTTTCAATAAAATATCACAATTTACCATATTATCGATCAGCCAAATCGTCACACCTCTACGAGAACCTCTTTTTAGGATCCTGACACAACACTCGCTTTCTTCCCATATAATTTTCTTTTTATACAGACTATGATTATGAGCACTGCTACTTTTAAATGTTCTTGATTTCATTGAGGAACAATCCTCTGCGTCATCTCCGTTTTATCCTTTCACAGACCTCTTTTATCATCCATGCTTTCAATCCGTTTCATCCTAACTGTATTCCTAACCGTATCATCCATTAAATACCTGAGAAATAGAACTCTACATTTAGCACATTTCAACTAGAATTTATCTTTCTCGTATTTACTGTTCATTTTCACTCCATATCATAAATATCATCTATCTATTGTACAATACATCAATTCTATTGCCTTATTAACGATAAGATCTAATTAATTATTTCAAGGAACCCTCTTATCTGTCCCGCTCAAGCTATTGTAACTGGACATATCTGGTGCAATCCAGACTTCGTCATCCTGTATCATCTACAATGGGACTTAAAATTCCATAATGCAAAATTAATCTGGGAACTTTGTGACCGTCCTTTGTCACCACGGAGAATTTTCCTAACTCTTTAACCTAACTCTCACCTCGACTTTTCACTCCCGTGCAGTACAGGTCGGGGTACCGTACAATACATACAGGTCGACCGAATTGATAATAGGCGTAAACGGTTCGAAATAAACAGTTGACAAGTGTATATATTTACCAACTAAAACCTTTGAATCCGTCAATTTGGATCCTAAAGTAATACCTCAGGTCTATTTTTTCAGTCATTAGCGAGCGGTTTTGGGCCTTTTTATCAGGCAAGTTAAGGTCTGAAGTCGAGTTTCAATTAATGATGTTTTTAGCATTCAATTTAACGTTCTCTGTCTCTGTGGAAAAGGCGTGACAATTTGATTTACCGTTCAATAAATATTTAATAAAAAATAATTTCGTTCATAAATTTAATATCGTTAACAAAGACTTGTTTTTAATTATTTTAAATTATACTTCCATTTTAATTATTCCATTTCAAAATTAATATTTTTAAATAGTAAAAAGAACAACATATGATAAGAAACGTGATAAATATATGTGAATAAACTGTTTTTCTATTTTTATATCTTCATTCGACACGAAAACACCACGATGACTATATGACGATGTTTGTGTTTTTATAACATATTTTTCTATTACTAATATGAAAACGCTACGCACATTTTCAATAGAATTTCAACATTCGACGCATTATCTATAATATCTATTTTCGTAACTACCAAGGTTAGAGTATAGTTCGTTTCAATTTATTGATAACTAGCTGCGTAACCCGGCGTTGCCCGGGTCAAAATACATCGTACGCATAATTGTCAAATAATCCGTATTTCTATTATGTATGTAAAATCTTTATCCCTACCATTAACGTATGTTGTTAACATCAATAAACTTATCAAAATTATTATAAATCGATAGTAGTTTGTTATACAAAAAAGTTTTTGAGTTTATTTATTACAAACAAACACACACACACACACAAATACAAATCTTCCCTCTTTATAATATTAGTATAGATAATATCCTTAATTATATAGATGAAACCATATTGACCAAAAAGATCATAAGATTGATCTCAGAGATGAATGGAAGGATAAAACGGGAGCGACCCAGATTGTTTTTAATCAAATAGAAATAACTAAAATCATCAGAGTGTCCATAACCATGGAACTTGTGTGAAAAGAAGCGCGAGAGTTAAAAAGTGGCACTCAGTTGTCTCTTTCTTGCTATACTTGTAGGAATTAAGGCTGTATGTCTAATCTAACCGTATTATCCATTAAACGCCCCAGAAATAGAAGTCTACATTTATTACATTTCAACTAGATTTTTTATATTGTGACACGACACATCACCTCAACCCGCCTGATGATAAGCAAGAGGAGATCCAAGAGTGACGACGACTGAAACATCCGAGTTAGTTCACGGCTGCCTTAGTCGCCGTCACTATCTCGGCTTCTTCACGCATCGCTTATAGGATTCAAGGTTATAGGAGGGAGAGAACACATAGGCTGGCAAAGCATTCCACTTCTTCTACAAAGAAAAGACGCACCGAACTTTTTAGTTCGACTGCCGATTCGGTCGACAAAATTCGGATGCACTCTCTCGTACTTACTTTTCATTTTCACTCTATATAATAAATATCATTAATCTATTGTACAATGCATCTATTCTATAGGCTTTTTAACTATAATTAAAAATCCCTATCATTTATCTCTCTCAAGCTGTTGTAACTAAACATTTCTGGTGCAATCCAGTCTTTGTCACCCTGTATCATCTACAATGGTATAGCTTGTCGAACTATAAATGACGCGCCCCTCCACTTTATTAGTTTATTTAAACGTGTGAACACAAATATTACTAACTATACTATTTATTATACTTCATCAGTGTGCTCGTCCTTTTGTGTCCAACTAGCAACTGAATGACCAATTAAAATTTCATTTTCGGTGTGTTTTATCCATATTTTATATTTGTTCGTGGGCGTCAATGCAGTGGAGGGGCGCGTATTTTGGGCTTAGACAGACTATAATTAAAATTCCACATTTTGATTTAAATCAATATTCATAATTCATATCATAAATGTTTTAGAAATGCAGTTTAATGTGGATCATAATTTTCGGTGTAAACTCATAATATTTTGATATCAACGTTAGCTATTTACATTTATGTGTACCAAATATACTCGTAATACAACATACCTGACACTTCATGGTAAGTATACAAATGATTGAAAATAACAATGAATTATCAAATTATAAATGATTTATTTATCATCGCATTTACAAGACACTATCATAATTTGAAGATCATAAAGAAAAATAAATGGTTTTCTAAAAAAAAACGAAACAATAACATAAATAAATGTGGGTGCTACTTACAGTTAAACAACTGTAAGTAGTCTAAGTAGCACCACACACTATGACGGCATAGTTGGAAGCGCCAACTTACAAGCTGATCCCGAAACGCGACTAAGGTTTGTAAAATTTAGCTTGGGCCCTATGACAGATGCCAAAATGACTACTAGTCCCGTCACTATTATAGTACTCGTATTTTTGTTAACAGATGTAATCTTGACCGAGCGGCAAGATTTCTTTATGTTACATGATTTATTTGATTTATTGTTGTTTGTTTAAAAAATTATTGTGTTATTATTGTATTATATTATTGTATGATAAATATTATTGGTAAGCTATGGTTGTAACTACGAAAATAAATAACTTTAAAATGAACGATCGAAGAGAGACGCTGCTAAGTTAAGTCGTCCGAATTTCTCATGTGTCAAAGGACCCAAGCTACATTTTACAAAGTATAGTGTATAATTTTTTAAATTATATTTTAGACATTTCTGTATTCACAGTTTAATTCTTTATTGCAGTAGTGTATTTTAAATGTGGGTCACCATTTTTTTTTATTCTCTGGGTTACAATCTAGTTATGTATTTGGCAAACTTATTTTTATCATTTTCTTCTAGTCGGCATGGTGACGGCGACTGAGGTAGCTGTAAACTAAATCTGTTGTTTCAATCGTTGGCACCCTTGACATTCCCTTGCTTACTATTAGGCAAGTCGAGTCAATATACACAAATACGAATGTCAATCAATCAATCAAATTGTCACGCCTTTTTCCTACGATCCTAACACAACAACTCCCTTGCTTCCCTCACATCCACAATTCACTTCATACAGGCCCTCCTCTGTGGTTATGGGCACTAGGCAATTAGGCTACCCACCTTTCTTGAGGATGTCTCCGATTTGGTTAAAAAACACCATAATCTGATTTTTTTTATTGTGACTCGACATATGACAGCTCCCCGCTTGATGTTAAGCCGAAGTGTGGTCCATGAATGAATGTCACTGCTAATACAATCCAATAACTGTAAGTAGCAATCACATCCACTATGCCGGCCTAGATGGAACCGGCAACTTACAAGCTGATCCCGATACATGACCAAATCACTTCACGGTCTGTATACTTGTAAGTGGTGGTACTACCCCGGATCGGCAGACTTGGTACCACTGCCTACCACTCTTTAAAAAATTTCATTTATTAAATAGGAAATTAAACAAATAAAAATATACACTACAATAATGTTAAGTGTAACCAAGGATATGGGGTATTTAATATATTGTACCTATATAACTTTAATATTAGAAAAAGAAATTAAAAATGATGAATCATGCCATCGAACTTTGACTTTCTTTTGGCATAATATAAGAGTTTGTTGATATGTCGATAGTTGGACCGATTCCAAATAAACCTAACGAATAGCCGCCAGTTTCTCGTTCAACACATCAAAACTTGATTAATTTCATGTATTTATAACACGGAAGTGTTGCGTGCACACACTATTATTGTTTCTAGAGAAAATGTTAGAAATGGACTAAAGAAGAATAACGAAAGAAGACAAGTTAACGTTAACGTTAAAGTTAACGAGCCGAACAAGACGAACAAACTGAATTTTAGAATTCCCTATATGAAATCGTAGATCGCTGGCTTTGAAGCTTCGCAGTAACTTGTTTTGTTACGTGTATAAAATTCTAAATATTATTAAATAAGTGCACTACTTTATAAATAGGCTACCTGCTTCCACCGCGATCGTCATGATCTCTTCTAATCTACCGATCCTTATACTGCGCTCAAAAGTCAGCTTTTATTCTGCCGCGAACTATAACTATGGTATGGCCATGGCCCCCATTTAAAGGAAGGCGCAATTCACAAACTCTTAAACAAAAACTTAATATATTAGTAAACCAAGGGAAAATCAGATTTTCGTCAGGAGTTTTTTCTTGGTTTCTTCCAGATAAGTCTAAAGGACGTTGAAAGCTTAGTTAATAAAATTTATTATTGTTTCATTTTGTTTTACATGTTAAGTTTACATTTAGGCAAGGTACGAAGGAACGCAAACTCAATGCTTGCCCTGGGCGCCGCATTCGATCGGTAAGCCACTGCATCAATCGCAATTTTCAAGCTTGTACGAAATGCGACTACCCCGGGTCAGCAGACTGGACAATTGACCAACCGTCTGCCTACCACTCTCAAAATATAACAGCCCAATCTAATCAATCAATCAAATTGTCACACCTTTTTCCCATGGGGATAGGCAGAGACAATGGAACGCCACTTGCAACGATCCTCACACAACTCCCTCGCTTCCTTTCTCATCCACAATTCTCTTCATACAATCTCTCAGCCCAATCTAAACAACATATAATAAAACATTCATAATATTTGTGTTTTAAAAACAGTGAACGTAAAAGACAAACATGTGACGTAGGCACCTTATCGCAGATAATTTGCACATCGAACGATAAATTGCAAAAAATAACACACTTAAAGAATAAGACCTTCTGTTTTCATTATCTATTATTTTTACACGTGCTACAAAATTGTCGCGCCTTAATTCCCACAGGGGTAGGCTGAGACATTGGACCGCCGCTTTCCACATTTTTAACCGACTTCAAAAAAGGAGGGGGTTCTCAATTCGACCAGTATTTTTTATTTATTTTTATGTTTGTTACCTCAAAACTTTTGACTGGTTGAACCGATTTTAATGATTCTTTTTTTATTTGATAGCTGATGCTTCCCGTTTGGTCCCAGTTTTATTTCAACATTGATATCTTGAGTACATTTGTTATGTAAATAGCTACTATATGTCTAAGTTGTATTCAGTGTCCTTTCATAATTCGTTTTCATTTACTAGTAGTTTGTAAGCCAGTATTTAGGTACATAATATTAAAAAAGTTGCTTTGATAGTTAGTAGGTACCGATTCTTATATTTTTATAAGAATATTTAATAATATTGTGTGTACTTAGTAATTTGATATAGTAGTAAGGTTGTTGTAGCATTGACTTGGCACCGACTCCAAAATTATAAAGTAATTATTTAATCATTTCTATTTAACTAAATGAAAAACGTATTAGTTTGTGCGAAGAAAATTTATTTTTTGCTTTTTAGTTTACTATTTGAAGTCGGTTTTTTTTTGTTAGAAATTATTTTATGTCGAAAGATTCAAGATTTATTGGTTTCGGAAAGACTCCGATATCATTGTCTGTCGAGAAATACGTTGACATTGACAACTTTAAAAAACACAAATTACAATGGAGATGTTAAAGCTTTGATATTCGCACAGGTCGGGGGAAGCATCTGCATTGTGTCGTTCGAATCGGCAGTCGAGCTAAACGGTTCAGTGCATCGTTTCTTTGTGAAACAATCGACAAGTGGAATGCTTTGCTAGCCCAAGTGTTCTCCACATCCTATGACCTTGGATCCTTCAAGCGATGCGTTAAGAAAAACCGACTGAGGCAACCATGAATCGGTTGTTTCAGTCGTTGACACTCTTGGACCACCCCTTCCTTACCATCAGGCAAGTCGAGGTCAGAGGTCAGAGTTACATTAATAAAATATAAAAATTACAATCATTAAAAAGGATAATAGTTAAAACATTTGAACAGCTTTGTATAAAACTTTGTAAAAACTTTTCGTTTTTGGAGCTCTTAGACCTCCCGTTGCCTTACTATCAGGCAAGTCAAGACCAGAGGTCTCGTCTCAATAAAACAATGAACCTGTGAAGGTAAAGTTGAGGTCACATACCAGACTATCATAACAAGTTACACAGCAACAATACCAATTATATCAATACAAAAAAATAAATTTATCATAAGCTGTATTATGTTTATGATGACTCATAAGTTAATTACTGACGTACATAACATAGATAAAAGCTCATAAATAGAACAATACTGTTTAGGCTAAGAACTCACGGTACGATTTTGTGTCGGGACCGCCGTATGTGCAACGTGTTTGATAATATTGCAAAGTATGAGCCCGCAAGTTTTTGCAATTTCGAATCGAATGTACAGATTGAGATGAATTTTATCTACATATTTGCATTTCTATACTAAGCTAAGTACATTATATTAAAGATACATTGGTTGTAACCATTGCACTGCCACTACACCACGGTCGCCTTAATTGATTGTTAGTTATTTTAAGTTTTTTTAATTAATAATGGTCCACACAGCCGGCTTTATTGCGGTCCATGAATGGAGATACATACAATTTTCAAGCTGATCCCGAAACGTGACTAAATTTAAAACATTTTTCTTTGTCATCAAGATATTGTAAACTGAATCCCCCTTGGTGATCTTTTTTTTTTTTTCGAGACGAGACAACCAGGAACTGACTTGGTTTTTCAGTCGTCGGTACTCTTGGACCTTCCCTTACTTACCATCAGGCAGGTCGAGGTCAAATGTCAAGTCACAATAAATAAATAAATTAGGTCTTCACTCTGTTTACCATGAATTCACGTGTCGAATAGAAAATCAAAATGGCTTACTGCTAATTATAAATTTAAAAACAGAACACCTGCGTTTTAAAACCTAAATATTATTCACGGATAATGCTAATCGCGTTCTACAAACGTAACACGAACGTACAGACATCTGCTGATGCGAATAACAAAAAAATAAGACGAAAAAGTTCGCAAATTACGGTTGCTATGGTGCAGAAAAAAACCCAGCTACGAGCGCTTTAATGATGGAAAATTACCGCGAACAATACACGCGTGGTAATGTGCCGTATTTAGCAATCGACGATAATGAGTTTCCCACAGCGATCGTCACTGTCTCGCTTCATAATAAAGGTTGCGAACTGCAGACAAAGCGGCGTCCATCATACATATTCTCACGCCATTGTTCTACAAGGATAGGCAGCTATATAGCGGATATAGCGCTAATTGATGCGACCATGATACAACTTTAGTATTATTCAATTCTTAATTTTTTTATATTAGGCTTCTAAAGTGCTTGTATCATAGAAACAGGACAGCAAATCAATCAATCAAATTGTTTCGCCTTTTTCCCACAGGGATAGGCTGAGACAATGGAGCGCCACTTGCCACGATCTTGACACAACTCCCTCGCTTCACATTCGCAATTCTCTTCATACAAGCTCTATGGTTTTGGCCACTAGGCAACTTAGATTTCTTGACGACCAGAGTACATATATAAAAGGTACATTGGTACTGGCTAGTGGTTTTGAACCCGTGCTCTCTATTTGCTTTACCACGGTCGCCTTCCTTCTGCCTAGATTTTAAAATTATACATATAACTATAAGTAAGGTTTTGATGAATACATTATTCCGCTTGCAAATGCCACGAGAATTAATTCCAACCCATATTATGTGATGTAATTCACTAGTTACAAGTAATTACAGAAATTCCTTCGAACACATACAATAATTACGTAAAAAGCACGTTTAGATGAAACACATTTCAATTATTTTACAATATTCTTAGATTTAAGTTTAGCGCGATCTTAAGATTTAGATTTCGATTTATCTTATCGATCTTAGATTTAGATTTAGCGCGAATTAAATAAATGTTATGCGGCTTACTATCGCGTTTATTTTGGTTTTGAGTTTACAATTTATTTTTTTATTCCGACGTTTCAAGAGCTTTGCAGCCATCGTGGTCACGGAGAGACTGAGGTGTTGGTCGTCCTATTGGTTAAGAGAGAACACATGGCCGGTTAAGCATTCCATTTGTCGATTATTCTACAAAGAAATGACGCTCTAAACTTTTTAGTTCACTGCCGATTTGGTCGACAAAATGCGGATGCTTCCCCCGACCTGTGCGGATATTACGGGAGTAAAAAGACGAGGTAGGAACAAGGTTAAAGAGCTCCTCAGAACATTCCCCCTGGTATAGGCGATATACTCCCTGGTATAGGTTGCAGGGGCTCCAGAGTACGCGTGACCTCTGCATCATCTTTAATTCGGACAGCTCGGCGCTGCAATAAATCTAGAGCATTGAGTTTGCTTGAATGTGGATGCTTTGCTTGGCAATCATGGATACATATCACAGGATGAGGACGACGACAAAGAAGGTTAAAGCTCCTCAAAACATTATTTCATATTTTTTTGTTTTTGTATATAGTAAGTAATCGAAAGGCATAAAAAATTGGCGAATACACCCTTATGATATGAAGACCTCGGTATCTATACAACCAGATATCAAGTCATGTATATATTTAGTTACATTAACAGATATTAGATGGGCCTCTAATCTCATTTCAGAATCATGAAAATAACATTAGATAAGTTATGTATCGCGTATCTAATTCAGATTATTGACACCAAATCGATTATTATATATTATAGCAAGCACTTACATTTAAAATGTAAACAATATTATATAATAGACATTTTAGGACTTAATGGTCATCTGCCCAACCTAATACGTAAGGCAAGCGTGGTGTAGTGGCAGTGCAATGGTTACACAAATCCTGGTTACGTGCCTGTACCACCGCCAATGTATCTTTGATATAAGTACTTTGGTTGTCCTGTTTCTATTATACAAACAATTTAGTAGCTTAGTAATAGATATGTAAATAACAAATAAAAATGATCCGAAGTAGTATAACTACCGGCAGGTAAAAACTGTGCACAGTATAAGAATCAGCTAGTTACTGCTCAGTTTACCAGTGCCGGGACCTATACCCGTAAACTGACTTAGTTGCGTTTCATGATCAGCTTGTAAGTTGTCGGCTTCAACTAGGCCGACATCGTGGATACAATTGCTACTTGCAGTTATTTAACTGTAGTGGCAGTCGCCTACATTCTTGGACCGCACTCCAGCGTAACATCAGGCGGGGTGCTGCCGTATTAGTGGTAGGCAGTGGTACCCAGTCTGCCGATCTGGGGTAGAACCATCACTTACAAGAATACAGACCGTGAAGGAATTTGGTCGCGTTTTGGGATCAACTTGTAAGTTGCCGGTTCAAACTAGGCCGGCATAGTGGATGTGATTGCTACTCACAGTTATTGAATTGTAGTAGCAGTGACATTCATTCATGGACCACACTTCGGTTAAACATCAAGCGGGGTGCTGTCATATGTCGAGTCACAATAAAAAAAAACATATACTTTTAATTTTATTGTAGTGAATAATTATAGTATTACGTAATGCTATACCAGCCAGTCTGCATGTCGCCGCTGACAACCACAATTAAGCCTACTATAAAATAATAATGCGTCATTCAAACATTATTGAATTGTCTATTTGAATTTAATCAATCAATCAATCAAATTGTCACGCCTTTTTCCCATGGGGATAGGCAGAGATAATAGTACGCCACTTGCCACGATCCAGACACAACTCCCTCGCTTCCTTCACATCCACAATTTATTTATTATTTTTTTATTATAAATTTCTATACTAAAGAGCTTGTATTATAGAAACAGAACGACCAAACTATATATTATCACATATACAATTCAAGTGGTTTTGAACTCGTGCTCTCGGTTTGTGTAACCATTGCACTACCACTTTACCACGGTCGCCTTAAATTGAATGATTTATTTAAATTCCTTATAAATAATTCCAATTCTAGCAGAGACACAATTAAGATCGTTACTAAGCGGACACTGCTAAGCAAAATAGTTTCTTTTTCCCACAGGGATAGGCAGAGACAATGGAGCGCCACTTGCTAACAATTTTTTTTTTTCGATTTCAACATATCCAATCTATCAACCACGAAGACAACTAAGTGCGCCACTATCCACGATCCTGTCCCAAATCATATCTTTTACATCCACAATTCTCTTCATACAAAATAAATGTTATAGAGGAACAATCTACAAAATGGTAATTTTTTTATTTTTATTGTGACGACTTATGACTGCACCCTGCATGTTAAGCTGGAGTGTGATCCATGAATTTGGGAATGGATGTCACTGCTACTACAATTCAATAACTGTAAGTAGCAATCACATACACTATGCCGGCCTAGTTGGAACTGGCAACTTACAAGCTGAACCCGAAACGCGACTAAATCACTTCACGGTCTGTATACTTGTAACCACGGAAGGCGGAACAATAGTCACCTCCACACAACCTTGACCAAAAGCAAAGTCAACCATTGTCAATTAAATCCAAGGTCAATGTCAACACAAAAAGTCCAAAGACTTATCTTTTTAATTGATTTTTTTTCATTACAATTGATATGACGTAAGTAATTTGTTAGATACACTAGTATACTTTATTTTTAGTCTTATTGGTAAAACAAAGACATGAACGATGAAGAATATCCTAGCCTTGATGAAAAATAAACTCACTTTAGAGGTTCAGTAAGAGAAACAGAAACAGAAAAACAAAATATCAAACGGGGTAGTTTTGGAAACAATAACAGCATCAACCAATAGGACGACCAACACCTCAGTCTCTCCGTGACCACGATGGCTGCAAAGCTCTCGAAACGTCGGAATAATAAAAAATTGTAAAATCAAAACCAAAATAAACGCGATAGTAAGCCGCATAAAATTTGTTTAATTCATTAATCAATGTTCGCGCAAAATCTAAGAAAATACTAAGAGCACCAACCTTCGATAGAAGACAAAATCAAAATCGAATCAAAATCATTTATTTGTCAAACATAGGTTACATTTAGGATGGTAGATAAAAATAGAGTCGCTATGATGCGCCTAAAAGGTATACAAATTAAAAATAACATACTCAATATAGTACTTAATAATAATAATGATATCAAAATATTTCGAAGAAGAAGAGGAAGAAGAAACGTTCAGTTTTTGCCATAGTATTTATTTATTTCAAAGAGTGGTAGGCAGTGGTGGTGCTCAGTCTACCAATCCGGGGTAGTACATACCGTAAAGTAACTTAGTCGCGTTTCGAGACCAGCTTGTAAGTTTCCAGTTTCAACCAGGCAGGCATAGTGGATGTGACTGTTACTTATAATCATTTACTGTAATAGCAGTCACCTCCATTCATGGACCACACTCCAGCTAGACAACAGCCAGACCGTGAAAAGAGAGTTTAATCAAAAGTAATTTCACTTATAAATTATTCCTCTTTACGAGGGTAATTTATACATATCCTAATAACTTAATAATTCTACGATTATTTAATTTCAGGATAATCAGAGAACATCAGAGGGCCCTATAGTTTTTTCTAAATGAAAATAATTAATACCGTATCTCTGAGGAATAGATTAGAAAAGTATATATGCAGACACAACTCCCCCGCTTCCCTTCACACACATCCACAATTCTTATTATACAACCTCTATAGTTATGGGCACTAGGCAACCAAGCTTTCTTGAGGTAAATTTTATTATGAAAATTATGAGTAAACACAATCAGTACGTATTATCCAAACAATTTAATGTAATTGTATTTCGTACAAAAATATAACAAATTGCGAGATCAGTGGGTGGTAGACATGATTGATGATACCTCTACCCTTGGCCTACATAATCGAGGAAAATGAAATTAATCAACTGAAAATGTTGACAAATACCTACTCCCATTCAGGAAAAATGACTAGAAAGACTTTACTGATATGATTTTTAGGTAAATGAAATTTGTACTTAAAACCGTTGCCCACCAAATAAAAAGATTTTTTACCGAGGCTCGTCATGTGACCTAAATTGGCCTGATAGTGGGCAGCAATTGAGGACTTTTAGGACCAGGTTTCCACATCATCACTATTTCGGCCAATAGTAGTCCACTGCTTGACATAGGCCGATCTCAGCAAATCTCACAACGGCCTGCATCCAACGTGTGCTCGCCGAATGCAGTTGCAGGGGACAGCAACCACCCGCAGTCCGCACACCGGATGCTTCCTCCGTCCTGTGCGGGGTATCACAGGTGTGGAAAGGCGAAGTAAAAACAAGGTTCAAGAGCTCTTTGGAACATTCTCTATGGTATAAGCGATAAAGGACGAAAAGCTATGTCTCTTCTCAGGGTTTAGAGAGTCCTATAACTCAGACAGTTCCGCGCCGTAATAAATCTAGGGCATTGAGAAAATACTATTTTGTATAATACTAAAGTGCTTGTATCATAGAAACAGGACAACCAAAGTACATACATCAAAGTGCTTTTGAATCCGTGCTCTTGGTATGCTTAACCGTTGCACGCTACTACACCACGGTCGCCTTAAGAACTGTCCCATCATCGCCGCGCCCCGGTGCAAACAGTACTCCGCGCAAGAGTGAAGTTGGGCCTTGTACATATGTAAATCAACTTATCAATATGCCATTTAATTTATAATTCGTAATAAATGCACGCGGAAATTCATATCAAGTGTTGCATTCAATTAATTTGTCCTCAATTCGAATGTTAATCATTGAAATTGTTGTTCTTATCCTTATTATTTTATTTGCTTAACTATGTGATTAGCACTTGAGATATTGTTGCCTATATTTATTATTAAAAATTCTAAGGGGAAAGACAAAACTACAAAAGTTAATGTTTTCTGTATTCTCTCAATAATAATAATAAATATAATCTTCATTGTACAGTATAAACACAATTCTGTGAGCGAGTTTAATGCTAAAAAGATTCTCTACCCGCTAATCCTTACTTGTAGCGAGAGAACTAATCCAAATAAAGAATTCTCGTTCTCAAATTATAGATATATTTGTTTTTTATTTTGTGGCACTCCATTGTCTCTGCCTATCCCTGTGGGAAAACAGCGTGACAATTTGATTTTGATTTGATTCATTCTGAGGCTGAAATATAGAGATCTTAAAGTTTTTATAATAATTTCGTTTTGTTTATAGGGACTCGACTTTTCACCTCGACCTGCGACCAAAAGTACAAAAGTGCCGACGACTGAAAAACAGAGTCAGTATACGGCTGCCATAGTCGCCATCACTATTTTAATCAATCACTCGATTTGTCACTTCTCAATTCTTTTAGGGATAAATAGAGATAATATACCGCCATTTTTCACGATCCTGACACAACTCTCTCGCTTCCGAAATTTGATACAACAGCGATTGGGAAATGGGGGCTTCTAATTGGACTGCGATACTGCGATGAGTGCGATTACGATACAACTTGATGGGCGACCATTGGACTTCGACAGTGCTACGATTGTGCATATTTGGATTGTGTTAAATAAAGCGCTTCTCCAACTAAATTGGGATTTGATTGTATCCCTGTAGAATCCAGTAGAACGTCACTATATATAAATATCAATCAATCAATTAAATTGTCACGAATTTTTCCCACAGGGATAGGCAGAGACAATGGAGCGCCACTTGCCACGATTCTAACACAACGTCCTCGCTTCCTTTACATTAACAATTCTCTTCATACAAGCTCTATAAATATATAAATATCAGTGTCCATAACCATAGAGCCTTTATGAAGAGAATCGATAATGTAAAAGAAGCGAGAAAGTTGTGTTGGTATCTTATTAGAAGGCCTCCTGTTCTTCGTGTGGTAATTAAGAAATCACAGATTGATTGAAAAATATAACTACATATAATGGAAAAGTTTTATATACTTTTCTATTTCTACGTACACGGAAGTAAACAAAGTGTAGGTAACAAACCTTATTATAGAAGAAACCATTCAAATGAAATAATGTACTTATACGAATTCTTTGGGAATTATTTACGCTCTTGACGTAAGTATATCTATACTGTATAAAATTTCAATCAATCAATCAAATTGTCACGCTTTTTTTCCCACAAGGATAGGCAGAGACAATAGAGCGCCACTTACCACGATCCTTACACAACTAGCTTCCTTCACATTCACAATTCTCTTCATACAAGCTCTATGGTCATGGGCACTAGGCAGCCTAGCTTTCTTGAGGATGTCTCCAATTTGGTCGGCAAATACCCTCCTGGGCCTGCCTCGTTTAATGCATCCATTTACATGAGATTTATAAATTATTTTCATCAATTTACATTCTATTTAGGGAAATATATTTTTGCATAATATTTTGTTTGGCTCCAGACAAAATATTTAACTGAAATAGTTTTATTAGCATTGGCCTGGACTTTTATAAGTATCAATATTATTTTTAGAGTTATATTTAAAACTATACTTATTTAAGACCAACCTAACAGATATATATTTTATTATTACACAATCTATCACTTTTAAAGGTATGGAAAATGTTGTATCATAGACACTGAAAGGCCTAAATCTAAGATATATTAGCACTATACTACCTAGCACTAGTACTGTGCGTTTTCTTTCACATATTACTCTAATACTCCAATCCACTACACCACCCCCGTAAAGTACTATGCCAGAAGCGTATAATATCAAAAATTAAATTGTCACGCCTTTTTCCCACAGGTATAGGCAGAGAAAAGGAGCGCTACTTGCCACGATTCTGACACAATTCCCTCACTTCCCTTACATACACAATTCATACAAGCTCTATGGTTAGGTTAGGCACTAGGCCACCCAGCTTTCTTGAGAATGTCTTCCATTTTGTCAGTAAACACCCTTCAGGGCCTTACTTGTTTCACATATCCATCCACATCAGATTTTGAAATCCATTTTGTCAATCTATTTTCACTCATCCTTTTCATGTGCCCAAACCATAGAGCATTGTTAATCCAAAATCATAAAAAACAAAAATAGTTCTACATTCAGCTAGCTTTGTATATTCATTGTAGATCTAATATCATCTGGTTTAATAATATAACCAAACATGTTATAAATAGATTGAAAATAAAATTAAAACACACTGGACACATTCACTCCCCTTACGAGTGACATAGTCACTTATCAGCCCCCCTAGCACGGCAATTCAAGAAGCAAGATAAAACTTTGACTCAACATATGACAGCACTCTGTTAATATCAAACAGTGCGGTCCAAGAATGTAGTTGAATGCTACTACAATTAAAAACTGTAAGTAGCAGTCACATCTACTTATAGGACCTAGTTGAAACCTACAACTAAACCATAAACACAACTAAGTCAATTAATGGTCTTAGTACATATAGTTGGGGAACGAGCTAAATGATTCGGGGGCTGAGGTGCGGGGGGGCGTGAAACGACCATCACATTACAACTCATTTTAAATAACTTACTAAAACAGTGTATAGAAAAAAAATATTTAAACGTTCTATAAAACTGTACACAAAATAATGTTGAATACTTTAATAAATATATTTTTTTACATTTTGATGTGCCGGCCTAATACATTATTTAAAATGAGTTACAATAATATTCCTTGCAGTTCTTTATCGTGATTCTTGGATTGCCGTGCTAGGGGGGATAGAACAGTTATAGAAAGTTGCTGGTTCCAACCAGGCCGGCATAGTGGATAGGACTGCTTTTAGCAATTATTTAACTGTAGTAGCAGTCGCCTCCATTCATGGACCTCACTCCAGCTTAAATTGTCATATGTTGTGCCCAAAACAAAAAAAAACAAATTGACATTAGCTCTAATGAATTTTCAGCACATTCTTAATCGACTTTATCAAGTTATTAAACTGGCAGGGATAGACAGAGACAATGGAGCATTTAGTCTTAGCATAATATACACAACAGATTTTAAATATATCCATCCATATGTATAAAAATCAATGGCCATGATCTTGCTAAACTTTAAAACAGCTTTTAGAAAAAATCTGGTTTAATTTCTGGTAAAATTAGGAAAAAACCCAAGAAACAGCTGAAAATCGAAATTAACAATTTTGTATGAGAAAGCATTTAACACAACCAATAAGAATTGTTTGACAAATCTGTTTCATTTCAATAAATGGCAACGTTGCAGGTGTACAGTTTGACAGTTTTGCCATGCATAACATTTATTCACTCCAGCGGTTGTCATTAAATATTTCAATGAGAATTTGTTAAATCTATTGGAATAGTAGTGGCTTTTTAGAATAGACATTTTGTGAACATTCATTTTGATCAGCCATTTTTATTTACTTATTTACATTTCGATACTAAGCTACTAAAGTGATTGTATCATAGAAACAGGACAACCAAAGTACATATATCAAAGATACATTGGTACCAGTGGGCGGTCTAGAACTCGTGCTCTTCGGTTGGCGTAACCATTGCACTGCCACTACACCACAATCGCATTCTAATTCAAATTCAAATTATTTATTTAGCAAATAGGCTGCACACAGCACTTTTACACGTCAATTTTAAAAACATAATGAGAAAAAGAAAAAATATTTCAGCAAGTTAAGTTGAAATAGAAAAAAATATATATTGTACAATAAGTATCACTGTTAGTAAATATCAGTGGTTCATTAGCTGCTGTAAAAAGGCATTGTCAAATTATAAACTAGATATACAGAAAAAATGTCAACTTAATAAATTATGATAATACGATAGCTGCTGTGTATGGGCATTGTCAATTTATAGCTAAATATTAATGTCACAATTTACTAAAATTGGCTGCTGTAAATGGGCATTGTCAAATTACATACTAACATAAATAACAATGGATTATGTCCACGCTTTTTTGTCAGTTAGATACTCATCCACTGTGTAGTAAGCTTTCTCGGTTAGTCTAGACTTGACGACTCTTTTAAATTTATTTAGAGGAAGGCTAATTACTTCGTCAGGCAGTTTATTATATGCACGTTCCCATAAAAGAACGACTTAATGTTAAAATTGTATTTATCTTAGATGTAAATAAAAGTAATTGAATTCATTTGAATTACAATTGAGTATCATTTGATTATGAAACGAATCAGTATCTACAGTATCTAAGCCATAATTTAAAATGTACTATATAAACTGTAATAAAGATTTTGTTTTTGTTTTATTCTTGTTAGTATAGATGTCGTAATAGATAAACATACCAAGTTGTTTGATATAAAGATTGCTAATATAAGAAAAATTCTTCCACTTACCACTTTATGGCTGCTTGCACCACTGGCTTCTTACAAATCTCGATGAAATTATTTAGTAACTATTTTATAAATTGTATATTATAAAACATAAATTATGCAAATAAAAATATTGTCTACCCCCAAATAGTAAAAACTAAATTGAAGAAAAGATATAATATGAAATTGTATATATTTTATACAAGATTTTATACAAATTATGGAGCAGCAAATGTACTCTAAAAATATTTAAAAAAATCAAAAAGAAAAATATTTTCTGTGTAATTTTTGATAAAGAGTCCTCGAACTTTTTACAATCCACTTGTCATTAGTGGCTGATTGACAGTGACAGTCATCATCAGTGCATCAGTCGCCGTCCCAAACGATAATGTAATACTAACGCCACCATAGTCGGAGAAATATTTTAGCTTAGAGGAATAATGGGAACTCAATCTATATTAGATTTCTAATAAAAATCAGCAACCTATCGAAAGATAAAACTGCACTTTTCAGTATTGAAACCGGAAAAACAATGCCACCCCTTAATTTTTTGAGTTGTAAAAAAATATTTAAAAAGTCTATATTTGAAAAGTCTATATCCTCCATAAAGTAGAATGTTTTTACATTGATTCTTATAAGAAAAACGACATTAATAATCTAAAAAAACTACACCATGATTTGATTTACATTTCAAATTAGTAAAATTGTTTTTTCAAAATACAATAACCATAAAAACGCCTAGTAATAAAGTAAAGCAACTCGCACGAACAAAAATTTTGTTGGTGTGAGTTTTTAAATACTGCCTTATTATCATAGATGCAGCTAACTCATTTTTATTATTTATTAAAAAAAATGAGAACCAAATATTTTATTTTGGTAATTTAAAGTGAATTACCAAAATAAAATATTTAGTTCTCAATCTATTGCATTGAAAAGATACTTGGCAGAGCCGTCCTAAAGGCGCGAACAGTACTCCGCGCAAGAAGGAATTTGAGCCTCGTATATACAACTTGTATAATAGCCGGCGAATAGCAATGAATGCTGGATTTAAGTCGGTGACAACACGAAGCCCTGAGGAACCCCGGTATTCTTCAGTATTAAACTTCAGAAGGGGTCTTGGAGGGAACATGAAGAAACACGTTTCACAACTTTAAATTACTTGTTTATACTTGATAAAAATAAAAATTATTACTGGATAACAATTCCACCATTATTACACATTAATATTTATAAAAAACACAAGCTTTTCAAATAATTCAAAATTGCGCGTCCTGTCAGTTGCAGTTGCCCGCCAAAAAACAGTGAATTTGACATTAAAAGATAAGTTCAGAAATCAAGAAAAATTAGTATCATTCCATGGATTAGGAATATTTTATAATTGTGTAATGATACATTAAAATTTCGTAATCATATGACGATTTTAAATCTATTATAAATACATAGATTATTTCTCGCAATTTGTTAAAATTGTACATGTGACAATTTTACAGATTTTCAAAATGACTTATCGACACTTCAATTTAACTGCTAGAATCTAGATTATAATTTAATAACAAACTTATGCCTCTTAATAATCAAAGACCTATTAAGTTTTGTCCTTGTCCTATACCAAAGCATGGTGTTAAGGTATAACTTTGCCCTTATTATTGTGAATCTGTAATCGTGGCCACCTAGATTTTACTGTTTATTACATTTATAAATTATTTATGTCACGATAGTTTTAATTACTATATCATCATTATTATAACTAGACTATTTACTTAAAAAATATTGTTATCCATTTACTTTGTTTAATAGTTAGGTTTTATAGAAATATGGTCGTGTTTGGCTCCTAAAACATGCAAAATCTGGAGAATTATCTGTGTAAATTAAAAAGTATATCAAATGACATGTGCCTTAGTACATATCGCATTGACCGATATACTTTTTAATTTGCCTTGTTTATATAACTTATCGCCCTGCCGAAGTTTCTCTGCAGTCTCGTCCTCGTTTTGTCAAATTATTAATTTTGACCTCGCACGAGGAGTGATTGCCGTTAAAAAACCTTAAATTAACACGATAACTTATGGATTTATCTGATGAATTGGAACAGAGTGATAGCGGCATGGAATCTCTGACTACGAGCAAGGATGACACCCCTGAGCGCAAACCAGAAGAAGTTTTCACATCCACGGTTAGCTAATATTTAACATAACCAAACAATTTCATTGGTTGGCCAAGTAGAATTAAGTATTTAATTATTTTGTTTACAGTTAGGAGCAGATTCTGCGTTGACGACCAACGCATTACTCAAAGAATATGACGATGTAAGTATTTGCTATTTCGTAATTTTACTTAAAGCTTCGTTCTTAGGTTTTTGATTATTATTATTAGAATTTCCAATGTTCTTCATATTCTTTCAAGTTTCCAATGCTCTGGCGGTTATACCATACCACTATATACTACTACATAGTATACCATACTACATCCCATAAATGTAGCATCAGCAGTATTTTCTAGGCAAGCATAAAAATTAACATTAATATATATGGTTGTGCTCTTAGGAACCTGACGAAACACTTTCTGAGAGATTGTGGGGATTGACAGAGATGTTTCCAGAAAGTGTGCGAAACTCCACATATGTGTTAACAACTAAATCATGGTAAGAATTTTGATGTCTATCTATACTAATATAATAAGGCGGAAGAGTTTGTTTGTTTGTTTGTTTGTTTAAACGCGCTAATCTCAGGAACTACTGGTTCGAATTGAAAAATTCTTTTTGTGTTGGATAGATCAATTATCGAGGAAGGCTTTAGGCTATAAAACATTACGTTGCGACTTATAGAAGCAAAGAAACAGTCGAAAATGTGTAAAAAACGGGGAATATTATTCGTCTTTGAGGGTTTCCGATGCGTGCACTGCGAAAACCGTTCGAGATACCCAAAAAATATGTATTAAAGAATTATTCCTCTTTAAATTATCTAAAAAAATGTCCGCGACCGTATATGTCTATCTTTTAAGATTAACTCACAATAACCGTTTTTATGATAGTCAAATTTGGTCTAAATTAATGCATTATTACAAATTATTTGTCAGAGTTGTATTAACATAATAATATTATTCTTTATCAAAATAAATGTGTTATTAATTAAGAGTATTTAACTGTAAACAAAATTGTCATTGACATCACCTAATTTCAATAAACATCTTATAAGATAATACAATTTTAAAATAACTCTGAAACAAAATTCACACGCGTCGCATGATGAGCGCTAACCGGCGGGCGAGGAGAAGCGGTGCTGGCGGGCGAGGAGAAGCGGTGCTTGCGGGCGAGGCGGAGGGGGATGTAGCTCTACGAGGTATAGTCTGTCTAAGCCGAAATGACGCGCCCCTCCACTGCATTTACGCATACGAGCAAATATAAAATATGGATAAAACACACCGAAAATGCAGTAATTGGCTATTCAGTTGCTGGTTAGAAAGGAGGAACGAACGTGATGAAGTTTAATAGTATAGTTAGTAATATTTGCATTCACACATTTAAATAAACTAATAAAGTGGAGGGGCGCGTCACTTATAGACAGACAAGCATACTATGCGGTCGGCTCCCTACTGACCGGTTGAATGCAGCGTTAATTTGTTTTTACGATATAATATCATCGTGCAAAATCCTTTTTATACAATTTCATTTTGTATTAGTTTTCTCTATAGTAGGTAGTGTTTGTTTTAAGTATAGTATTTTGTTTCTAATATTTTCACAATAACACTTTTTTTGTTTTGTTGTAAATAATACCTGTAGGTGTCATCTACATTCTTTCAAGGTTAGGTTTTACAATTCTTATTAGGTTAGGTTTTAGTTTAAGCATACAGTTAGTTTGGTTAAGTTTTTATTTCCTTCGTTCTTTCTTCGTCACTGTAATGCCTAGAAAAGGCAAGCGGCTGCGAGCTTTGCGCACAAGAAAATAAAACTGAAAATATAGTTTACGCAGAAGTACTTTAAAATATATTCTTTTTAAAACTACCTTAAAATATATTCTATTAGTTACGTAATTTAATCGTCTAAAATAAGTCGCGGATAACAGCTATAGGTAATTTATAATAAAGCTGAGCAGGTAGGTAAACAAAAAATTAATATGATTCCCAAAATAACTATTCCACGCGGACGCAGTCGCGGGCACAGCTAGTTTCTATATAAAAAAGTATTGATATTATTCATTTGGCATAATCAATCAAATTGGGACAGGGATCATCCAGCACCACTTGCCATGATCCTGACTCAAATTTCTCACTTTTATTTATTTTCATATATGGTTATAGGTACTTTAGAGCCTTACTTTTTAAAGAATATTTGTTGAGATTGAGTTTTTCGGTTTCGAAAAATGGCTGCCTATCCCAGTGGGAATAGAGGTGAAAAGTGGTGGTAATTGATTAATTTGTTTTTTAGCCTAAAAGTAAAGTAAAGGTGACCGTGGTGTAGTGGCAGTGCAATAGTTATGCATGGGTTTAAAACCACTTGCCAGTACCAATTTATTTTTGATTTTGGTTGTCCTGTTTCTATGATACAAGCACTTTAGTAGCTTAGTATAGAAATGTAAAAAAAATATGATAGTTACTTGACCAGTTCTTATCCACTTTAAAATGGAATACAGCGATACTCTCACAAAAAAAGACAGCCTAGTAAAACCTTCAGCTTGGGGAATTTGATGCATAAACTAAGTTTCAGAAGTATTTTAAATCCTTTAAATGTTTACTTTCCTCTGTTTTCAGGTCTGGTTTTAAATCATTGTATGGCCTAACCCGCACAGTAATGTGGATAGTAGCCAGCTCGTCAGTGATATTATTTGCACCTGTCATATTTGAAGTTGAAAGAGCACAGGTCGATGAAATGCAGAAATCACAACAGAAACAGGTAAAATACAATAATAGTTATTTTTAATACAAATTAAAAACCAAAACCGATGGAGGAAGAAAGGTTCTAGAGTGGAGACCACGAACATTGGAGGCCTCCCACTAGGTGGCTTGACAACATAGTGAAAGTCATGTGTAACCAGTGGAGGCAACTGGCATCTTGTCATTCGGAATTTTTTGATCCTTTAAGAAATACAAATGATTACAGCATTATTTTAAGAATTTGCCTTTTTGTTAAATTTGTCACTAATATGTAGCATTGCATTTAAATAACCCAAAGCGTAAGGGTTAGTCGTTTCGAGTTTATTTTTAAATTGCCCTCCTGTGGGGCGTGGGCTCTACGTTGGGAAACATTGATCTATCACAAACTATCTATCACAAATCGACACACTAAGTCCTTTTTTTAAATTATTTATTTATATCAAAGTTAATTTTATGATTCTCTTTCAGGTATTATTGGGCACTAATGCAGGTCTATCAGGTCCTATGCCTAACATGCCTCCTATGCCTCGGTAAACCAAAAATACAACACCTCAAAACTTAGATTTAGTGTTTGTTCATCAACTAGGTTTATATTGAACACCTCAAATTTGTTAATTATAAAATAATATAGGTTATTGTAGGATTGTGAAGTAGATTGTTTTTTTTTTTTGCAAAATTTAATAAATTCTAGTCTCAAGTATGTTGAGAATTCGCATGCATTTAATTAATGGAAAACTGCATTTTGTATAAAATGTATTAGTAATCGGACATAACATTTTATCTGCCTAATCATTTTACCCTATGCCAAGAAACTTGACAAATTTTATATTGTAAATGAATATATTGTAGATATGCTATGTTAACATCCTAATAAAGAGAATAGTAATAAAGATGGTTTAATTAATTTGGTGTTTTGTTTAATGTCTTCTTAATGCTGGAGTAACCTTGGTCTCAAACAAAAACATTAAATATATGTATATAGTAAGTAGACCGGACAAGACCTCAAATTGTATGCACATAAAAGTGAGACCAATTGGCTCAGAATGTAAGACAGTGCGTTGCTCGACATTGACGTGTTTGGCATGACCCTTAAAAATCCTTATATTTTTCCTGTGAAAGATTTTGTATGAAAATTGCCAACATGCCCGCTCTATTCTTTTTAATCTCTGGTCTCAAAGCTAATTTAATAAAAGTACTCTATTGTAGCTTGGCATGTCACAGCACCCTACCTGATGTTAAGCTGGAGTGCGGTTCATGAATGGAGGCGACTGCTACTACAGTTAGATAACTGCTGTAGCCATGCTGGCCTAGTTGAACTGATCCCAAAACGCGATTAAGACACTTCACCATCTGTACACTTGAAGGTGCTGGTCAGTGGCGTAGCGTGGGAGTCAGCTGCCCGGGGCGGAAAAAAAAATTGCCGCCCCCTTAAATAGGAATTTCAATCATAGGTACAACAAAAATGAATTTCTGGTTCAAATTTTAACGATTTATTTTAGTTTTTTTTAAATTTTGCCGCCCCCTAAATGTGTAGCCCGGGGTGGACCGCCCCCGCCACGCTACTGGTGCTGGTACTTTTGGAACCAGGTGTGGTGAGGTGCTACATATCGTCAACTCAAACAATGTGCCTGCCATTTCTACAAAGCATGTAGACAAGTACATGTGTGACTTCTTAATAATAATTGTGACCAGATAAAACACACACACAAAGCTATGGTGGATTTGTGTTGTGTGTGTGTATGTGTAGGATGCAAATCTTGTCAGTTGCATCCACCGGTTACCCGTGACTTTCACTATGTCGTCAGTCCCTTAGTGAGAGGCCTACCTACGCTGCGTCTTCCGATAGTTGCAACTGGCATTTTGTCCTTCGGAATGGCATTCTAAGGGGAGGCCTATGTTCAGCAGTGGACGCCTTCTGGCTGATGATGATAATACAAGACTTCGGTTGATAAATTAAAGAATACAAGAAAGTGAGGATGATAATAGTGGTTTTAGAACAGCAGCAAAAGAACTGCAGCTACAGAGCCTCAGTATTTTAAAACAAGTGAGATTAATATCTACATTTGAATACACAAATTATATGGAATAGAAAGTAATTTATAATAAATTTACTATTTTACACATTATTATTCTGAACAAACCTAAGTTATACGAATTATTTGAAATGGTCAGATGCAGCTGCCCGCTAAAACTCTTTGGCTCAAATTTGATTTTCTTGGCCAGAATAAAGAAAGTTTGCGTTACCAATACCATTTTATAAAAAAATATATTTGACATTTCTTGTGTTGAATGATCGGGGGACGATTGCTTTCCGTGAAACTTTCAATGTTATTGACCAGTAAGTAGTGGTAAACATGGCAAATACTGGTTTATTGCCATTTGTGCGTGGTGTAGATTTCACCAGCAATGATTTCAGTGTAAGTTTCAATATACTTATAATGAAAAACCTGGTTTACTTTGATGATATCATATAGCTAACCTATTCAGCTACTATTTTTGTTATTGTGGCCTAATTATTTTCAGGAGCATAAATTTCCTGATGCTATACGGTACATGACAGGTCTTCAATGGTTAAGATTGGACAATACGAGTCTCTCCGACGTACCTGAAGAGCTAGGAAAACTTATGAAATTGGTGACTAATTACTAAAATATTTTGTTGCACTTAAATAAAAACAACACCTTTGTTTAGTGAAGTATAATTAGATAATATATTTATTTGATAGAGTGGCAAAATGATGGATGTTTATATGTTTTAAAACATCATCTGTATACATATTGAAAATTAAATGTAGCATAAAACATAAACAAACTTTTAACACCTAAAACTATTATACATCTTTTTTAAATACCTATTTATCTAAACTAGCATTCACCCACAAGTAAATAAATGCTTTAGTCAAGACTGTATGGTAGCAAAGTAGTGATCTTGCGACTGAAAGGAATGTAGGCTATTATAATATAAACCCTTCGTCTTTTGTAAAGTACACATTTAATTTGTAGGAAAATCTATCATTGAAAAGGAATAATCTAGAGAAATTATTTGGGGAATTGACTGAATTAAAATGTCTCCGTTCACTAAATGTAAGACATAATAAAGTAAAAAGTTCTGGAATTCCCGTTGAATTATTTCATTTAGAAGAGCTGACTACACTTGATTTGTCCCATAACAGATTAAAGGCAGTCCCAGATGGCTTAGATAAAGCTAAATCATTACTTGTACTTAATCTTAGCAATAATAGGTAAGTAAATAACTTTCTATGTAAGTTTTCTATATCTCATATAGGCAGGTAGGATGTGGCAGGGCATGGAATGAAGAAAAGTGATGGGAACATTCCGGAACTGTGGCTGAAAAATAGGTTTTTGCTACATGTCAACATTCACCTTAACTGCCTCACTTTCCTCTCTACCTAATCAAATAAAACCACCTCTAATACAGTTTTTTTTAATGCTCATGTTATCCATATAAGTTGTATATTTGTCTATTTAACTTAAACTTTGTCTTCTCTTTCAGAATTGAAAGTATACCTCCAACATTATTTGTTCAGTTGACAGATCTCCTATTTTTAGATTTATCAAACAATCTTTTAGAGACATTACCACCACAAACAAGGAGACTGGCTAATTTGCAAACACTTATTTTAAATGATAATCCACTGGGATTGTTTCAATTGAGGTAAGTTATTATTATTATTATTAAATAATAGACTAGCAGCTCTCGCTGATGTGTCTATATCATCACTTGTGCACTATTCAGTTGTTAGGTATTTATCAAGTTTAATTTTAAATTGTGTAACTGTGGTTGCATTGACAACTTCTTCTGGCAATTTGTTCCAAGAGTTAACTACTTGATTTGTTACAAATTGTAGTAGGGGTTCAGCTTTGCTAGGACTCTTATTTGTTCAGTATTATGACCACGAAACCTGTTATCTTTAGTTGTAATATATTATTTTTTTATGGACTATTTGATCTTATATTAGACCTCTAATAGAGCTGGTACTATCACATAGTTTCTAAAGGGCTAGGCCTTAGGTTCTTAATGTGGGTGATAACGCCCCTTGTGAGTGTTAGACTTTCAGGGGGGCAGCAGTACAAAAATATATACTTATAAAGCTATATACATATATATATATATATATGTATTGTAAACACCATGCACTGGGATATTTAAGCTCTCAGCGGAATCCTTAGACTCTTACAACCAAGTAAGCTGAACTTCGATAATTTCTGTATTGTGACACAAAATTTGACCTCAACCCACCTGATGATAAGCAAGAGGAGATCCAAGACTGACGCCGACTGAAACAATCAAGTTAGTTCATGGCTGCCTCGTCGCCGTCACTATGCCGGCCAAAGGTGCTTCTTCACGCAATGCTTGAAGGATCCAATGTTATAGGATGGATGAATTATTTCTCTCACATTAAAGATTAAAATATAACAGGCTTCAACACATCTATAATCATTGTTCCTTAATAAAATGGAGGACATTTAACAATCAGGGGTGTACATTGCCCTAAATCATAGACAATTAAAAGAGAATAGGAGATAAGAATAATGCTTCTCCTCGAGAATGTAAAAGAAGAAAGGAAGTTGTTACAGGATTTTTAAAGTGGTGTTCTGTAGTGTCTGCTGTGAAGAACGCACAAAGATACCGAAGAAGACTTCAAGTGTGGAAACGAGCCCGCTAAAGACTACAAGTGTCTGCTGTGGGAATAAAGGCGTAACCGTCTTTCCCACTGGGCACTCTAGGCACGTGCCCAGGTCCCTGCGATCGAAAGGGGCCCCCTAGATCCTGCCAGATCATCAAACAATAATGAATATTTATTACAAAAAAAAACATTTATATGGAAAAGTCAAACAAAATGACTGACATAATACCAACTTGAATTGTAGAGCTTGAATTGTCTATTCTAAAAAAGTCTATTCTTAAAAACTATGTCAAGCTCCTAGGGGACCCCATTAACCTTATGTGCTCAGGACCCTCAAGGACCTGGGTGTGACTATTAATTATGATATTTTTAACTTTTCTCCCAATTCAGGTTATGCAGTTATAATATAGGGTGTTTTATTTTATTTTAGACAGTTGCCATCTCTCCAAAGTCTTGAAACCTTGCATATGAGGAACACGCAGCGCACACTAGCAAACCTGCCTACTTCGTTGGACACATTATCAAATTTATCTGATGTTGATTTGTCCAAAAACGCACTAACCAAAGTCCCCGATGCTCTATACTCACTGTTGAACTTAAAAAGGTTGAATTTAAGTGATAATGAAATAACTGAAATATCTACAGGTAAGAGTTCTGTTCACTTTTTCATGAAGCCCTTAAGCTGTTCTCCCTATACCAGGTTTTATACCTCTAGGTGGCATAGTAAAAGCGACTGAGTCAGCCGGAAACTGAGGCGCTTTTTTCAGTCATCTATCGGCGTTAATTCAAACATTTAATACATTTAATTGCTCTGGCAAACTATTATACAACGGTGTCCCTTTAATAGCTACATATTTGCTTTCTTCCTGATTTAGTTTTGTTTGAAGTCAAGACATTTTAAATGAATATTATTCTTTTAGCAATGGAATCATGGCAAAAAATAGAAAGTCTAAATCTATCTAGAAACAAACTAACCACACTCCCGGCTGCACTATGTAAATTACAAAAGTTAAGAAGACTCCATGTTGACGAGAATGAATTAGACTTTGAAGGTATACCGTCTGGTATAGGTAAACTTGGCAACTTGGAAGTGTTCTCCGCTGCCAATAATTTATTAGAGATGATCCCTGAAGGATTGTGCAGGTTAGTACGTTTATTTTCTTATTGTGACACGACATCTGACTTCGACCCGCCTGATGATAAGTAAGAGGAGGTTCAAGAGTGACGACGACTGGAATAACCGATTCAGTCCCCGGCTGCCCCAGCCGCCGCCACTATGCCGGCCTAAGGTGCTTCTTCACGCATCGCTTGAAGGATATAAGGTCATAGTTTGGAGAGAACACATGGGCTGGCAATAGTAAGCATCAATTGTTCTACAAAGAAAAGACGCACCGATTCGGTCGATTTTTGTTTTGTGTTGGTAAGTTTCCTCCAGTCGTCGGTGTTCTTGATCCCTTTTTGTCTACCATCAGGCAAGTCGAGGTCAGATGTCGAGTCACAGTGAATAATAATAATATAAATTCGTGGCTCATTCTCACGATCCTGACACAACTATGTTGTCTTCATAACCACAACTCTATTTAGGCTCTACTGTTATGGGTATCTATGTCCTGTTTTTTTTAGAATTGACGAAAGTTTGGGCATATTATAATGGATGAAAGAAGGTTGGCTAAAATCGTCCCATAAAAGTATTTGTCGACTAAATAGAGTACATTCTAATTAGTTTTAAAAATAGATTGTTGGTAGTGGGTTTAATTCCCGGTCGCGACCTTCCTGTGCATTCATGATTTTTTAATCAATATTTATAAAAAATTGATAAAGTGGTAGTAGAACTTGAATAAAGATGACCGTCGTGTAGTGGTAGTGCAATGGTCACGCATACCGAGAGCAACAACTCGCCAGTATAATGTATAATAATGCCTCTACCAATGTATCTTTTGATATATGTACTTTGGTTGTCGTGTTTATTTATATTATACAAGCGCGTTTAGTAACGTAATATATAAATGTAAATTCAAATAAAATACTTTTAAAATATTTCCTAATTAAATTAATGAAAACCATAGATAAAAAGCTTAATCTATATCTTAATCTTAATATAGAAATGTATAAAAAAAAATCCAAAAAGGATTTCAATCTTTTTAATTATTTTGTTTCATATAGCTCACTTGAATACTTGTTATGTGATTATTAAGTAATAATAATTTCACTATAAAAGGAAAGTGATTAAAATGGTGATATGTAATTTAAATATGTTCACTGTGCGTTCTATTAAACAAACACGTTACATTTCACGGGCCATTAACTATTCCAGAATATGTTATTAATATACGAGCGTACTGTCGACTACAAAATATCTTAATATTTTATTTTTTCGACCGAATCGGATAGTGAGTTGCCCAGTGCTCATAACCGTAGAGCTTGTATGAAGAGGAGTGTGGACGTGAAGGAAGTGAGGTAGTTGTGCCAGCATCGTGGCAAGTGGTGCTCCACATTGTCTCTGCCTACGTTGTCTCTGCCTATCCCTGTGGGTGGACAATTTTGATTTGATTTTAATATATTTACGGACCGCATCCGAATGATTGTAATCTATGAACGGAGGCTACCTGCTGCCACAGACAAATGTCTGAAGCAAGCAAATGACTCTACAGAAAATACGTCGTAACATAAATGCGTAACATCTGCGTAATCCAAGTTTGCTTCAATTAAATTTTAAATCCACTTTAGTAAAAATCTTTTTTGTTATTTTTATTTTGTCCTAATTATATAGAATATAATAAAACTCATCAAAAAATCAGTAGTAAGCAGTATTGCACTCAACACTCCTTTCATCACGCGCCGGTCGTTTGTATAGAAATAAACTTATAATTTAAATTGATTCATTGCTGTTCAGTGAAAATTATACTTCATAATTATACGCCTTTCATCTATAATTTATGTGAAGAAAGGACTGTCTTAAGCGGACTGTTATTACACGGCATTTGATTGAGTAGTCAAATATAAAAGATACCATGATTGTTTTTATTTTATTTTTTATTGTGACTCGACATATGACAGCACCCTGCTCGATGTTAAGCCGGAGTGTGGTCCATGAATGGATGTCACTGCTACTACAATTCAATAACTGTAAGCAGCAATCACATCCACTATGGCGGCCTAGTTGGAACCGGCAACTTACAAGCTGATCCCGAAACGCGACCAAATCACTTAATACAGTGTTAAAGCCAAACTGCTTTATATTTAAGACAAACAATTCTGCGATACGATGCTTCATTAATTTTCCCTTTCTAAAATTTTATATGCAAATATCTTCCTAACCTCTAAAACTCGATAGCTTTAAACGAACGCGTAACTTCAATGGGAATGAAAATTAAATTCATTCCCATTTGTTAACTAAATTCAAAGTTACGCGGTCGCTATTAGTGACAAATACAACTTTTTTTCATTCGGACAATGAGTTTCAATGAGCTTGAACTGTTAATGAAAATGAAAATCGATTCTTAGTGTGTTGCGCGGTCGTAGTTTTAATTTTGAAAATTAATAGAGTTCAATTGTCAAGGTCTCATTAAGTTACGCGGTCGGCCGATAGGAAACCTAGATAGGTTCCCAAACGTAAAAAAAGAGATCTGATAGTTGCGACCGTGGTGTAGTGGCAGTGCAATGGTTACACAAAGTTCGAGACCACCCACCGGTACTAATGTATCTTTGATATATGTACTTTGGTTGCCTTGTTTCTATGATACAAGCACTTTATATAATATTATAGGAATAAAGTTCTACCATAAATTTAAATTACAGATGCGGTTCCCTGAAACGTTTAAATTTAAGCTCCAACAAGCTAATAACATTGCCTGATGCCATACACCTGCTCAGTGACTTGAACACTCTCCAACTTCATGGCAACCCTGACCTGGTCATGCCTCCGAAGCCAACGGAAAGAGCTAGAGGCGCCGGAGTAGCGTTTTATAACATAGATTTTTCATTGCAAGCCCAATTGCAGTTAGCTGGTGCAGCAACCGCTGTACCTATTAATAATAGTAGTAAGTATATTTATCTCATGTGGATGGATGCAAGAGGCCGGCATAGTGACGGCGACTGAGGCAGCCGTAAACAAACTCGGTTATCTCAGCCGTCGTCACTCTTGGACCTCCTCTTGTTTATCATTAGGCGAGACGAGGTCAGCCCCCCTAGCACGGCAATCCAAGAAGCAAGATAAAGACTTGCAAGGAATATCGTTCCAACTCATTTTAAATAACTTACTAGAAAAGTGTATCAAAAAATATATTTAAACGTTCTGTAAAACTTTACATAAAACAACGTTAAAAATTTAATAAATAATACATAAAACATTTTGATGTGGCGGCCTAATACGTTATTTGTAATGAGTTACAATAATATTCCGTGCAGTTCTTTATCTTGCTTCTTGAATTGCCGTGCTAGGGGGGCAGATGTCGTGTCACGATAAAAAAAGAAGGGTGTTTTTCGACCAAATCGGAGACATCCTCAAGAAAGCTGGGTTGTCTAGTGCCTATAACCGTAGAGCTTGATGAAGAGTATTGTGGATGTGAGGGAAGCGAGGAGGTTGTCAAGATCGTGACAAGAAGCGCTTTTTTTTCTGTTTATCCCTGTGGGAAAAATAAATAACCTTTCTTACATACTTATTCGTACATTTCGTTTTTCGAATGTGTATTTTTTTTAAATATAATGGATTATGTTCCTTCCACCACAGTTGTCCAGCGCTCTTCTTATCTGCCGATTCTAATAATTATTTCAATCAATCAAATTGTCACGCCTTCTTCCGACGGGGATATGCAGAGACAATAGAGCGCCACTTACGACGATCCTTACACAACTCCCTTGCTTCTTTAAATTATTTTTTAATAATTATTTACAGATACAAAATCAGATCCGATAGCGCGTAAGCTAAGACTACGCCGGGGTCGTCCGGAACCCGAGCAGAAGGACTCTGCGTTAATATTAAGAGGTATGCAGGAGCAGGCTAACACACAGCATGCTGCCCAATTGGAAGACGCCGCTGCTGCCATTTCACTCAAGTATGATAATCCTTATTAATCTTTGGCCGGCATAGCGACGGCGACTCTTGAATCTCCTCTTGCGTACCATCAAGCGGATCGAGTTTTTTTTATCGTGACTCGACGTATAACAGCACCCCGCCTGATGTTAAGCTGGAGTGCGGGCCAGTAATAGGTGTCACAGCTACTACAATTCAATAACGAAGTAGCAATTACATCCGCTATGCCGCCCGGCCCAGTTACAACTTACAGGGTACCACCACTTACAAGTATACAGACCGTGATGTGTTTTAGTTTCGTTTCGGGATCAGCTTGTAAGTTGCCGGTTCCAACTAGGCCGTCATAGCGGGTGTGATTGCTACTTACAGTTATTGAATTGTAGTAGCAGTCACCTCCATTCATGGACCGCACTCTAGCTTAACATCAGGCGGAAACAGTCATATGACGAGTCACAATAAAATAAAAATGCTTAAATGCGCGGAGTACTGTTCGCACCTTTAGTACGGCTCTGCTAAGTATCTTCTCGATGCTCTAGATTTATTGCAGCACCGAGCTGTCCAAGTTATAGCTAGGTGAGGTCACAGAGACATAGAGGCTTTATCGCCACGGTGAATGTTCCGAGGACACTCAACCCAATATTTTTTGTTACAAACAGACCAAAGAGATGGGACGAGAGCTTAGAGAAACCACCGTTAGATTATTCAGAATTCTTCGATGAAGAGACGGGACAAACACCAGGACTGCTCGTTTGGGAGATCGAGAACTTTATTCCTTCCCCTGTTGATGAGGTATGACGTCATTATTTGTCAAACCATGTATAATACGGAAATGTACACATAATGTCTAAATTTAATTTGAATTAATAAATCTGATGTAAATGGATGCGTTATTCGAGGCAGTCCCAGGAGGGCGTTCTCCGACCAAATCGGAGACATCCCCAAGAAAGCTAGGTTCCCTAGTGCCCATAACCATAGAGCTTGTATGAAGAGAATTGTGAATGTGAAGAAAGCGAGGGAGTTGTGTCAGGATCGTGGCAGGTGGCGCTCCATTTTCTCTGCTTATCCCTGTGGGGAAAAGGCGGGACAATTTAATTGATTGTTTTTGAGTTTATCGCGAACAGACAGACGCGGCGGAGGACTAATATGTAGTAAAACTATTAATATGATACGAAAACCAGTGGTGCACCATTTTAGTGCACCCAAGTGTAAGCGGGAGCGAACAGAGCGTAGGTGCCACGCGGGAGTCGATGATCGACTAGCCAGCCAATCGCGCGCACGGAACTTTGTTACCTCATGCCCCGCGTTCCTAAACACACCTAAAAAACGACTTCTGCGAATCTGACTACTCTAGCCAACTTACGTGACGCTAACTAATTAGGAATGTATAATAATAATTTAAAAAAAATCGATAATGTGAATGATTATATCGAGTCACAATCAAATTGTCACACCTTTTTCCCACAGAGATAGGCAAAGACAATGGAGCGCCACTTTGATTAATTGACTATATCGAGTCACAAAAGAATAATTAATAAAATACTATCTTCAGGTTCAATATGGAAAATTCTTCGAAGGTGACTGTTATATAATATTAAAGACAAGTTTAGACGAACAAGGTGCTTTCTGCTGGGACATACACTTCTGGATTGGATCTAAAGCTACGGTATGTTTTTATTTTGTTAATTAATTCAGGGTGTGATTCCGACGGCGACAACAGACTGTAGTGTCGCCTTGCACAGAATCAATCTCATGCAGATTCATACAAACCAGTAGTGCGGTCTGCAGTCACAGTTTGCAGTCTGCAGTCGCTATTGGAATCGAAGCCATTTATTCCCTTTAACTTCGATAATGTAACAGGAAACATTATAAGAGCTATTATAAACATTATTATTATGGCGACAGGTCCGTTACGCGGAAAGTCCCGGGTTCGAATCCCGGTCTAAGCAAATATTTGTTTCATAGCTTTTATTTGTAATATTTATTTATTTGATTAAATTTACAAATACTGACGAGGTTATACTAGCACTCTCAATTTTACATGCCGCGATGTGATCTAGGCTCGTTTCAGAATAAGCTTGGAAAGTTGCTGGTTCCATCTGGTACGACTGCTACTTGCACTTATTTAACTGTAGTAGCAGTCCCCTACCTTAATGAAACACACTCCAGCTTAATAAGAGGCGGGGGTTTGTCAAATGTCAAGCCAGAATTTAAAAAAATAAAGGAAGTCATTTTCAATTTATTAACGCGCTTTTATTAGCTTGACTTGTATGTATGTAACTATGGCAACCGTGGTGTATTGGCAGTGCAATGGTTACACAAACTGAGAGCACGAGTTCAAAACCACTCACCGGTACCAATGTATCTTTGATATATGTTCTTTGGTTGTCCTGTTTCTATGATACAAGCACTTTGGTAGCTTGGTATAGAAATGTATACTAAAATAACAAAAAAAAAATAGAATCTTTCAAATTAATTTTCTCCACTTCTAGAGGTCAAAATAATATGAAATTTTAGACACGTATTAAACACTGTTGACAATACAATAATTTTATAAAATATTGTTTTGGCTGGCATAGTGACTGAGTCAACCGTGAACTGAACGTTTTTTTTTCAGTCGTCGGCATTCTTGGAACTCCTCTTGCTTACCATCAGGCGGGGCAGATTATTCACTATTTTTAAGCGTGTTTTTTTTCTATTTTTTTCTTTTTCTTTTATCCACACAGCTGGACAAAGGCGCTTGTGCAGCTATGCACGCAGTTAATCTAAGAAACTTACTCGGAGCTAAGCGCACACAAAGGCACGAGCAAGCTGACGAGACGCCGGAGTTCCTGGCATTATTCCCAACACCTCTAATCTACATTGAGGGATCTCATACACCATCAGGATTCTTCACTGTTGATGATCCCGTAAGTATTGTGACGTTATACGGGGTTCTTAAAGGTATTATAGCATTGGTATAGTGGTATAGAAATAAATAATGAAAATATCGGGCTAAATCTTTACTTTTCGCGGTTGTTTTCCAGCATTACGTAACAAGACTGTACCGTGTCCATGGCTCTGGTAGTGGGATACACCTGGAAGCTGTTAATCTTGAAGCGTCATCATTGGACCCTAGACATGTTTTTATACTAGATGCTGGATTAGTTATTTATTTATGGTATGCAATTAATTATCAATCAATCAAATTGTCACGCCACTTGCCACGATCCTGACACAACTCTCTCGCTTCCTTCACATTCACAATTCTCTTCATTCATAGCAATTAATTAAATTTCATTAAAACTAAATAACTGATTTGTTTTACCCTAAAGTTTTTTTTAATAAGACTAAGTACCTGAAAGCGAACATTGATGACCTGCGTGGATATTGCCTAACACACCAGTCCGCTATGTGTAATTCTGGGTTCGATTCCCGGTCGGAGTAAAGATTAGTTTTATGGCATTTATTTATAAAATACATTCTTGTATATTTATAAAATACATTCTTGTATATTTATAATAAAAGAAGCAGATAATTGCCCTGAGTCTGGTGGTCATTTGCCCAGTGTGCAGACCGTGAAGTAACTTAGTCACGTTTCGGGATCAGCTTAAAAGTTGCTGGTTACGCAGAGGATGCGACTGCTACTTGCAGTTATATGTGGTAACAGTCCCCTCCATTCATGGACCGTACTCCAGCTTAACATCAGGCTGGAGTCATATGTCAAGCCCTGAAACAAAAATTAAATATATATACATATATTTTAGGATTGGTAAAAGGGCAAAGAATACACTTAAATCTAAGGCAAGACTTTTTGCTGAGAAGATTAATAAAGAAGAACGTAAGAACAAGGCTGAATTAGTTGCTGAGCCACCAGGAAAAGAACCAAGAGGATTCTGGCAGGCGCTTAATTATGATGAAGATGTACCATATGTGGCTAAGGTATACTTACATCCTTATCCTAGCATAATTTTAATAAGACGATTCCGTCGTTCGAAATATCGGTTACGATAGCATTTGCTTTGTTTGGCTTAGGATTTTACTCGCTAGTGTCAAAATAATACATTTTAAGTAAAAATGGATGTAAAGATGAAATACGCCAGTATTTTATTATAATCGGTGCTCATGGACCTCGCCTTGCTTACCACCAGAAAAGTCGAGGTCAGATGTGACAATAAAAGAAATCAAAATTGAATTATGGTCATACTGGAGTTGGCCCAGTTTGTTTTTTCAGTTTCTAACTGAGCTAAAAATTAAATTACTTTTAGGAGCATATATCTGACGACTTCACATGGTCACCGCCGAGGTTATATAGGGTAGAAATAGGTATGGGCTATTTGGAATTGCCTCAAGCGGAGGAATTTCCTCTGACAAAGGACATTTTAGTTACAAGAAATGTTTATATTTTGGATGCGCACAATGATGTCTTTGTATGGTTAGTATAGCTTGTTTTTTACCCCATTATCTGTTTGTTTTTTTTTATGTCTTTTTCTCTTTCTTCTTATTTATGGCTTTAGTATTTAAATGCCCAGTGACGCATTCGTTTTACGGCCTGTACCTAAGAATATGGAGAAGATAGAATCTATGCTAAAATAAGAACTAATTCATTGATATTTGTCTCATTTATATTATGTTTATACCCGTGTGACTGAAAGAGACAACTACTTGTACTTTGATTCCTTTATTTCAAAGGTTGGCGCTACTTTTTTTGCAATTACAACCATTTGGTTCTAATTTAATACTGCCTAATTAAAAGTCACGTGGTAGCAAGAGTAGCGGTATAATTGTTCCGTCATTATTTTTTGGAGTATTTTAATGTCAATTGTCATTATGTCAAATTGTGATCGAGTTGTCAAGTGATATATTATAATAAATTAAAAATATTGTTTTTTTGCTTAAAATTTTAGAACACGATTAATTTAATTTACTTTAAATAATAATATAAAATGGCATGTGTAGTGCAAGGATGCTAATCGCATACATACTGCTAAGAAAACGATAATCTGCGGCTTTATCTTTTCATCGGTAAGTTTCATATTTTATACATATTTACATTCATAATAATGTGGTATTTAATCTAAATAGTTAAATTGAAGTCATAACTTTGATTGTACACAAAGTAATATATAGCTTTTATTGTTTGATACTTTTTTTATAGAAATAAAGGAAAACATAGGGATGTGGAAATGGATACCGATATCGATAAAGTTTCCTATATATTTCAGATTTCCTTGTGATGAAAATTTTAAAAAAGGGTGGGCACGGATTATTGGGAGAACGAATTGGACTGTAAAAAAAAACCAGACATATTTGTTCTAAACATTTATGCACAGATTCATTTGTTCCGAATAAAAATATAAAATGGAGGAGACTGAAAACAGATGCTGTACCAACTTTGTATTTACCCGTTAAAAGTGTTGAAGAAGTAATATTTAATTTTTATATTTATTGGTATAAAACATCTATTGACATGCAGTAATATCTAATTATCTCTGCCCATGCCTGTGGGAAAAAGGCGTGACAGTTTGATTGATTGATAATATCTAATGCTGTGACGCTGGCATTGTGTAACGCTGGGGGCAATTTTATTTTGGTGGTGGTGATGGTTTTGGTAGTGGCAATGATGGTTTTGGTGATGGTGGTGGTGGTAGTGTTTGTTTTGGTGATGGTGGTGGCAGTGGCGATTTTAGTGGTGGTTGCGATGGTAGATTTAGATATGGTAGTTTTCGTGGTGGGGTGTTGTAGTTTTGGTGGTTGGTGGTTTTCGTGATGTTGGTTGTAGCGGAGGTGGTGGCAGTAGTGATTTTGGTGGTAGTGGCGATAGTAGCTTTAGTTATGGAAGTTTTGGTGGTGGTAGTTTTGTTGGTAGTGGTGGTGGTGGTGGTGGTGTTGTTGTAGTTTTGGTGGTGGCAGTGGTGATTTTAGTGGTGATGGCGATGGTAATTTTGTGGTGGTGATGGAGGTGGTAATTTTGTTCGAAGTGGTGGTTTCGGTGGTGGTGGTTGTGATGGTACATTTTTTAGTAAATTACTTACAGTAGCCTAATGAAAACTATCCTGTTTTAGAGGCCACTTTCGGATTCACAACAAGAAAATCCAGAAAGAAAACGGTCCAAACCAGCAATCTGAACTAAAAAAAGTGAACAAAAGATGGAATTGTATATCTGTAATAATATGTTCGTAAAGTTTGCGGTTCGTGCTCGCGGGTTGTAAATTCATAATCTTTAGAAGGAAATAAACTAAAAATATATAAATTTTTGTGTTGATTTTTTACTGCATCTGTATATCTAATAAAGGTAATTAAATTTAAATAAATAACGAACGCCTTTCATTTAATAACCAAACAAACATTAAACCGTACACGTTGCGGTTTATTAATATTAAATATTATCGATCTCAATTGATTATAGATCAAAGGTTGATATGATTTTTACCGAGAAGTTTACCGAGTCATCTAGTGTGTTTGTATGTGCTTTATGTTCTTAATGTGTATATATATTTTAATGTATATGATAAGAATACATTATTAATATTGATGAAAATTACACTGCACTCTCTTTTACAAAAAAAGTGCAATATTCTCGTCCTGAAAAATAGGGCAAAAAGTCGAACTATTCATACAGATGTAAAAAAATGTACACGCACCACGGGAGAATTCAGAACATCTCATCACGCGTGTGTGGTTGCCAACCTCACTTTAGGCTCTGTCAATTCACACGGGTTGATATGTCCTACTTTTTATCCCTAAGTGCGTAAATAGTGTATGTATAATGTATTGAGTAGTAGCCGTGTTCTGCGTTAAGAACTGCGTCTAGAACTTACAATAAATTTTATCGTAAGTAAATGCAAGGGAGGTTCCCTTTCATCTAGCAAAATGCTAATTTAAATACTAAACCGCAAAAAATGTTATTTATGATAGGAAAATACTACAATTCGTTGTACTAACACTTTAGTGTGCGATTTATTTAAATTTTATCGATATTGACGTCGATACGATGTCAGTAGTGCACTTATCACTAGCGATAAGTGCACTACTGACAACCTTGTTTCGCTCTGTAGCATTGCCTACCTTCAGCAGAAAAAAAAAGATCAAAACTAGGGACAACCTTAAAAATTACGGATGTAAAAATGTATATTCATCCCTTTCTAACTAATTTTAATGCCATAAGTGAAAATAGTATAAACCGTTGTATTTCGTAGCTATTTTAAGGCTCTTTCTATCTCTTAAGTCCAAATTCTTTGGCCTGTACACTTAATATTGTGCTACTACCCTGGTAATGGTAGTCATTAGAACAGTATCTGTATTTTTTTATTTTTATATAACACTAAGTATTTTCTTAGATTTTGCGTTAACATTTATTAATAAAGCTCTTGAAACGTCAGAATAATAAGAAATTGTAAAATCAATAAATAAAAATAAATGCGATAGTAAGCCATTCGTTAATTTTTGATGACCCAATAATTTTATATTCAATACATACTGTTCGTAGGTTTGGTAAGAAGTCATCGCGCATAGTCCGCGCGGCCGCCGTCCGTTTAGCACAAGAGATATTTAATATGATACCGCGACCAGAGCATGCGCTTGTTACCAGATTGCAACAGGGAACAGAAACGCAGGTAATTATCATATAATTATTAAGTTACACAATTATACAGCATTTTTATTATTAAGAATTTGAGATATCTACATCTGACCTAGACTTGCCTAATGGTCTATCGAACTAATCTTTTTTTGTCATTTATTTGCAATTTTTGACGATTTTGACCCCCTAGAAGACCTCCAACGTCGGTGTCATGTATGACGCGTTTTTGCACCGCGTGGCAGTTTCTTTGACACAACTGTCAAAATCCCTGTCAACTGTCAAATTTAGCAAAAGTCAATTAATTAAAATGTATTTTAAAATTTTTCCTTAGTTTTATGATCATAACAGATAAAGTTGACAGTTTACTAAACTAAAAAAAATAAGTACTTGTTTCTAATCAAATGTTAAACTAATTGCACTCGTGATTTTCTATTTAAATAATGAGCTCGTATTTTTTATTATTATGTCGGTAAGATTGAAAAATATTATTCATATTTCATCAGTATGTAATTCGTATCTACATATAATTTTCAAAAAAAATAAATAATTATAATATAGTAGTCTACTTTATTTTATTATAGATAATTCGTGCGTTCGATACGTCGGTTTCGCAAACAGCCCATCCTACGTTTTGATGTTGAAGTTACCGCTGTACAAGATGTGCCTAAAGTTATTAGATTATGCATTCTCAAGTTTAAAGCTACTGCCCCTATCTTGAAAAAATTGCACGATTTTATTTAAATTATATTATCTTATTTTGAGGCTTAAACTCTTTGAAATATTTGGTGTTTGGTGAAATATTTTTGTTACATTTTGCGCATATATGTGCTATTTTAACACATTATTTTAGATTTTTGTAACAAACTACACAAATTGAGTTATTGTTTTCAATTGGCAACACCTTTGTTTACATTTTTAATCATGAATAAAAGGCGACCGTGACGTAGTGTTTGTGAAATGGCCTCGCAATCAAGAGCCTTCAGTTCCAATCCACTAGTCATAGATACAAAACCAATGTATCTATGATATTAGAGCTTTGGTCTCTCTGTTTCTATTATAAAGTCACATTTAATAGCTTAGTATATAAATAAAATATTTTTAGAGCATACAAATTGTATTCTTTAATAAATTTAAATTATGTTTTAGGTATTCAAAACATATTTCTCAGGTTGGGAGGAAGTGATTGCCGTTGACTTCACGCGTACAGCTGAATCAGTTGCACGGACGGGAGCTGATTTGGCCAGTTGGGCGAAACAACAGGAAACCAAGTAAGTAGTGTTGATGATATAAGTTGTTGATAAGTTTTTTTAATTGAGACGAGGCATCTAACATTGACTCTCTTGATGGTAAGTAAGGGGAGGTCTGAGAGCATCGATGACTGAAAAAACCGTTTTCGTTTACGGTTACTTCAGTCGCCGTCCCTATGCCGACCAAAAGAGTTTTTTTACGCTTCGCTTCAAGGTTTTAGTATGAAAAGAACAGCATTCAACTTGTCGAAGAAAGAGACGCGGTGTCGTTACGAAAAGGCGAAGGAATAGGGTTAAAGAGCTTCTCAGAACATTCCCCAGGTTTACGGGATTAGCTTGAAAGTAGTGAAGTTTAGAATGGCCAGTATACCAGATTCTACTGAACAGTATTGTGGATGTGAGGGAAGGTAGAGTTGTTCTAGGTTGGTGAAAAGTGGCGCCCCAATTTCTCTGTTCCTGTGGAAATTAAGGCGTGACAATTTGGTTAAAGCTTTTTTTTATTGTGACTCGACATATGACAGCACCCCGCTTGATGTTAAGCTGGAGTGTGGTTCATGACTACTACTAAACGGCAACTTACAAGCTGATCCTAAAACGTGACCAAGTCACTTCACGGCCTGTATACTTGTAAGTGGTGGTACTACCCCGGATCGCAGACTGGGTACCACTGCCTACCACTCTTTGATAACCAGACCCAAATATCCGTCTCTTTTTATTATTATTTAAAAAAATTGCAATATTAAATATGATTATTAATTATTACAAATAAAAGCTATGAAACAAATATTTGCCTGGACCGGGAATCGAACCCGGGACTTTACGCGCAGCAAACCAATCGCTTATGCCAGTATTGAGTTATATCCCAATTTCATTTCCAGAACGGACTTATCAGCCTTGTTCACACCACGCCAAACGACAATGGGCCCGACTGAGGCGCAAACATTATCGGACGAGTGGAATGATGACTTGGAGACAATGGAAGCATTCGTGTTGGAAGGGAGGCATTTTGTTAGATTACCAGACCATGAGCTTGGCATATTTCACAGTCACGATTGCTACGTGTTTCTGTGTAGATATTCGTCGCCTGTTGAGGTTAGAATTTTGTTTGTTTTCCTAATTTTATTTCCTAAAATGTTATTATTTTGTCAGTCAATATTAACCGTGTAGACTGGAGTTTTGTTGGGCAACTGCAGTGACGGGTCGTGCAATTTATTTATATCTCTATTCTAATCTACTTAAAGTGCTTGTATCATGGAATACCACTGTCGATATGAAGTCTGTCAATAGCAGTCAACCATGACCCTGTGGTTGACTGGGTCTGGACTGGACGCCATAAGCTGCAACTAACGGGCGTCATGAAAAGTCACCTTTATAAATATTTAAAGCACCTGGTGAACGTTTTTCCTGTGTGCACATTAATGATATTAAGTAAAATGAGGTGGATACGTTATATACACCAGTTTTAGTGTTTGGAATGGAACGACGAAGTGGAAGTAGGATGAAATAATACTTATTGAGAGCGAAAAAGAGACAAATATATGTTGCTCTGCATCTCGACACTGAGTTCTGTTTTTTTTATTAGCATAGTTTTAACGTGCCTCTTTCTGAGCACGTATAACATACCTACCTGTTTTCTTTAAATATCATTAAAATTTTATGCGGCTTACTATCGCGTTTATTTTGGTTTTGATTTTACAATTATATTTTATTATTCCGACGTTTCGAGAGCTTTGCAGCCATCGTGGTCACGGAGAGCCGCATAAAATTTGTTTAATTCATTAATCAATGTTCACTCAAAATCTAAGAAAATGTTATATAGTCGGATTTCTAATGGAAAACTTACCTACTTATACTTTTAATTTTTAGCCGGAAAACGAAATGGATGACGTTGACGGCGACAACGATGGGGAAAGTACAACCTGGGTGGTTTACTTCTGGCAAGGTAGGAAAGCTTCAAACATGGGCTGGCTACATTTCACGTTTGGTCTCGAGAAGAAGTTCAAACAAGTCTGCAGCAGGCTGGAAGTAGTAAGGACTCATCAGCAGCAAGAAGGATTAAAATTCATGGCACACTTTCATAGAAAATTTATTATTAAGGATGGAAAAAGAAACTGTAAATCTGTAAGTTGATTTAGCTTTATATATTTTTGTAATTTATTATACTACTAGCTGTGTCCGCGGTTTCACCCACGTAAGATTAGGTTTATAACACAGTCATAAAAAAGGAGGAGTTTCTAAATTCGACAGTATATCCCTTTTTGTATTTAAAACTCATATAAAAATGACAGACGGAAATAAAAATAAATATAGAAACAGCTGAACTATTACAAACAGCTGAAACTATAGTCAGTTAATCTTATGTTACTTCTAGTACCTCCAAAAATATGTGTACAAAGTTTCATGAAGATTGATTGAGTAGTTTTCGCGTGAAAGCGTAACAAACAAACGGACATTTACATTTATAATAATAGTAGGATTATTATAAATGTGTTTTGAATCGGGGAGTGAACCGATTCTCTACCACCAGAGGGCGCGCGCAACATCAATGGGAATGGCAGTGAAATTCATTCCCATTTGTCCAAAAGTTACGCGATCGCTGTTAGTGTGAAAAAAAACTTTTATTCATTCGGACAATGAGTTTCATTGAGCTCTAACTGTTAATGAAAAAGAACATCGATTCTTACAGCCGATTGTACCAAAAATTATAATTTTCAAATTTGTAAAAAGTATCGTATAAGTAAAGTAAAAAAATATAAATGGTTTGCATCACTCTTTAACTTCACATTTTACATTTACGTTTATTGGATATTTTATACTGAGCTAAAGGACATCATTCATTTTGGATTTCTATGTACTACTTTTGTTATTTCTAATGATAAAAACATATAAAAATGGTAGTTTCGATATAACATTAATAACAACCCAATTCACGATTTCGTAATAGTAAACGTAATAGAATAAGTATAAAGTAAAACTAAATTCGTAAATTGAAACTTTATTGGTACAACGGGTTGTTAGTGTGTTGCGCGGTTGCGATTTTAATTTTGAAGCTCATTAATGGAGTCAAAACGACTGTCAAAATTGTCAAAACGAAGCTCATTCTCATTGAGTTACGTGGGCGGCAATATCGCGTGTATGCCTGTGGGAATTAAGGCGTGTTAATTTGATTGATTGATTTATAAGCCATCGCATGAGTTATCACATGTTCGTCGGCCGGCATAGTGGATGTGGATGTGTTATTTAACTGTAGTAGCAGTCACCTAGAGACCGCACTTCAGCTTAACATCATTTTCACGACTTTATTCCCACATGTCAACGCAAGCATTACTTTCCACAATCCTGGCCCAATATGAATTATAATATATATTTTATTTTATTAAACAGGAGAACGGTCGGCAACCTGTTGAATTATACGAGTTGCGGAGTAATGATTCCATATTGTGTACACGTTTGATACAAATAAAGGCCGATGCATCGTTGCTGAATAGCGCATTTTGGTAAATATAGCATTATTTAAGTGGATTATTCATCCGCAGTAGACAATCCGCTCTAAAATTAGGGTTGGTTTTTCACATCACTTCTCCAAAAAATTAATTAGATGCTACGCACCAATCTTGGGCTAACCTTAGTCATGCCAAGGTGATGAAAATCTGATACTCCAACCCACAACAAATGTAGCTTGAAGGATCCAATGTTAGGGAATAGGATGGGTAAAACTTACAAGTTGATACAGCAATATACTTGTCAATTATTTTACGAAGAAACGACGCGCCAAACTTTTTAGTTCGATTGCCAATTTAGTCTACAGAATGTGGATGCTACCCCTGACTATTATTACTTTATTGTTCAGGGACACAAATTGCTTAAATTAACTAATTAATATAAAATTTATCTATCCTAAACAAATTTTATGCGGCTTAATATCGCGGTTATTTTTAGTTATTGATTTTACAATTTTTTATCATCCCGACGTTTCGAGAGCTTTGCAGCCATCATTGTCACGGAGAGATCCAAAAATAAACGCGATAGAAAGCCGCATAAAATTTGTTTAATTCATTAATCAATGTTTCGCAAAACTGAAGAAAATACTAACATTTATCTAATAATATAAATAATATTCTAGTTATATCCTAAACGTGCCGTTAGAGGGCGGTAGTGATGAATCGTCGGCCATTGTTTACGCGTGGATTGGCGAAAATACGGACTCTGACTCAGCAAAACTTATTGAACAAATTGCTGAGGATAAATTCAATAATCCTTGGGTTAGCTTACAGGTAATGTAGCAAACAAAATAAGTATTATCATTCATTTTTTTTATTTTTATTGTGACACGACATCTGACCTCGACTCGCCTGATGATAAGCAAGAGGAGGTCCAAGAGTGACGACGACTGGAATAACCGAGTCAGTTCCCGGCTGCCCCCAGCCACCGCCACTATGCCGGCCTACATTTTTATACTAAGCCACTAAAGTGCTTGAAACAGGTATCATAGAAACAGGACAACTGAAGTACATATATGTTTTTTTATTTAATTTTTTATGCTAAGCTACTAAAGCTTGTATCATAGAAACAAGATAATCAAAGTACATATATCAAAGATACATTGGTACCGGCAAGTGGTTTTGAACCCGTGCAATGGTTACGTTTGGGTAACCATTGCTCTGCCACTACACGCCTTTAGATATATAAGTTTATTTTTTTGGCTGCAGCTGAGGCAGGCATGAACTGACTCGGTTTTTTTAGTCGTCAGCACGTTTTGATCTTCTTTTGCATACCATCGCGCATCTGACCTCGACCCGCCTGATGGTAAGCAAGAGAAGATAAAAGAGTGCCGACGACTAAAAAATACGAGTCAATACACGGCTGCCCAGTTGCCGGCCAAAGTTGCTTCTTCACGCATTGCTAGAAGGATCCAAGGTTATAGGATGGAGACGGTTGCCTTCGTCGCCGTCACAATGTCGATAAGTTGACTTTATATTGGTTTCTGTGACGTATCTACATAGTTCTTTATAATTTATATTCACAGGTCTTAAATGAGGGAAGTGAACCAGATAACTTTTTCTGGGTGGGTCTTGGTGGTCGCAAACCTTACGACAAAGAAGCAAACTTCCTTAACTTTTCGAGATTATTTCGATGCTCAAATGAAAAAGGATACTTTATTGTGTCCGAAAAATGTACTGATTTTTGTCAGGTAAGATTATTTTTTCAAATATTGCGTATGGCATATGACCGCAGTTCGCCTATTTATACTAATATATAAAGAGGAAAGATTTGTAAGTTTGTATGTAATGAACAGGCTCAGAAACTACTGGGCCGATTTTAAAAATCTCGCTCCATTACAAAGCTACATTCTTCGTGAGTAACATAGGCTTTATTGGATTTTAAAAAGTTTAGGGTTCCATACGAAATCCCGAATAATATAACCCAAGGTGTAAATAATTACTCCTAAAATGCTTTACATCGCGTACGCTGCGAAAACTATTGACGATAGAACAAAATAATCAGACATAAAAAAGAATCGCTTTTTATGTCTCATTTTTCACTTCACACAGACTATGTGAATGTTTTTATGTCAAATTCATATTTTAGGATGATCTTGCTGATGATGATATAATGATATTGGATAATGGCGAACAAGTATTCCTGTGGCTCGGCGCTAAATGTTCTGAGGTTGAAATTAAACTAGCATACAAATCTGCACAGGTAAATACTTACATTATTTTGTAAAAATATTTTTTGGCTAACATAGTGGCTAACGGTGGATGCAACTGGCATCTTGTACGGGATGGAGTTGTATGGGGGAGGCCTATGTTCGCCTAAGTGGTGGTACTGCCGATCCTGGGTAGTATCACCAAGTAGTGTAAGTACAAGTATTCAGACCGTAAAGTGACTTAGTCGCAGTGAAGTTAAGCCCCAGATGGGTCATAATAAAAAAATACGACTGATTTCAATTACTCGTTATTTTCGTATTACCCGTATAAAGTTTTATAGCAGTAAAAGTTAGTTGAGGTGCTGAAATTGTACCTTCTTGTGATGGGTACTAAATATTTTAAGGCGTGGTGTATACTGGCGGCACCCTATGATGGCCGTTTTGACGTTTGCATTGTTCATGAAGTTTCCTATAAATTAATAAGTACGTTTAAAGGAGCAAATTGTTGTTCTTTATTATCAGTATAAAGAACAGCAATTTGCTCCTTCAAACGTAGTATTAATTTATATGAAACTTCATAAAAGGTTAAACATCATAACACCTTATAAAGCGTGGCGCTGGCATAGTTATACATTATTGTATTTTGTAACAGGTATACATTCAACACATGAAGACGATGCAACCAGAGAGACCACGAAAACTATTCCTAACCTTAAAGAACAAGGAATCACGCAGGTTCACAAAGTGTTTCCACGGTTGGGGCGAACATAAAAAGCCACCAGAATAAACTGCTCTATCATTTAATGATAATCCTAATTGGCTTCAATTTTGACAGGTGAACTATTTAAAACCTTATTGGTTGATGAATTAAATAAATTTTATGCCGCTTCCTATCGCGTTATTTTTAGTTAATGACTCTACAATCATTAGCTAAAAATATTTTGGAAACAAATATTTTAAGGCGACTGTGGTGTAGTGGCAGTGCGATGGGCATTCAAACCGAGAGCACGGGTTCGAAACCACTAACCGGTACCAATGTATTTTTAAATATACTTTTTTCGTCCTGTTTCTGTAACACAAGCACATTGGTAGCTTAATAAATAAAAATAATTAAATAAATAAATAAAAAATGACAGCATCGACGAAGGAGACGGACGACCAACACCTCAGCCTCTTCTTAACCAGGACGACTGCAAAGCTCTCGAAATATCGGAATAAATAATGATACAATCAATAACTAAAAATAAACGCGGTAGTAAGCCGAATAGATTTTGTTTAATCCATTAATCTATGTTCGCGCAAAATATAAGAAAATTCTCATTGGTTGAAATTGTGTAACCATAATCAAAATTCGACTAATATAATGCAATCACAATTTCAGAATCATTTTCTATAGATCTAAATACCAGATCTATATTAATTCTGATTGTTTAGACCTGTGGTTAAAAGAGTGGTAGGCAGTGGTACCCAGTCTGCCGATCCGGGGTAGTACCACCACTTACAAGTATACAGACCGTGAAGTGATTTGGTCACGTTTCCGGATCAGCTTGTAAGTTGCCGGTTCCAACTAGGCCGGCATAGTGGATGTGATTGCTGCTCACAGTTATTGAATTGTAGTAGCAGTGACATTCATTCATGGACCCCACTTCAGCTTAACATCAAGCGAGGTGCTGTCATATGTCGAGTCACAATAAAATAAAAATAAAAAAAACCTGTTTATAAGTTATTTTCTCTGTAGATATTCGTCATATCAAAAATACTCATTGATTACTTTACTGGGCACATGAAAAGGATGGTTGAAAGTGGAATTTATAAATCTGATGTGGTTGGATGTGTTAAACATCAGAGACATTACATTCTCAAGAAGTCTAGTGAGTGCCCAAAACCTTGTCGGGTTGCCTTGTATGAAGAGAATTGTGGAAGTGTGAGAAGCGAGAAAGTTTGGTCAGGATCGTGGCAAGTGGCGCTCTAATGTCTGCATATCCCTGTGGGAAAATGATGTGACTTTATCTACCTAAAGAGAAAATAAATTATCACAAGAACTAACCAATGAGAATTGGCTCTTAAAAGGAAAAAAACATTCTTTGGATCTGGTCATTGGATCTATAGAGAATGGTCTTTTTTTTATTAATATTTTTTGGTATAATCGTTAAATTTACCTACTATTGTAAGATTAGTAATAAGAGTTAGATACAAAAAAACACCTGATGTTTTTGTCCAATTTTCCTTACTAATTTATATAAAGGACTTCTTTTATTGACTTGCCTTAATAAACAAAAATATAATAATTATGTTACTTGATTTTGTCAAACCTAAATCCTACAAAAAAATATGTGTGATCAATCAATCAATAATATTGTCACGCCTTTTTCCCACAAGGATAGGCAAAGACAATGGAGCGCCATTTCCATTGTTCAACATCCCAGGGGTCGAAAGACACCGTCCTGGGCCTGCTTTGTTTAACGCATCCATCCACATCAGATTTATAAATTCCTTTCTTTAATCTACTTTCACTCATCCTTTTAACGTGCCCAAACCATTGCAGCATTCCTTTGTCAATCCTTACATCTTCTTTCAAACCACATTTATTGCGAACCATGCTCTTCCTCATTCTATTCACTATTATCACTTCCTAGTGACCATATTTCTACAGCGATAATTTACATTCATGCTTCTTCTGCCACACCCAACATTCACTTCCATACATTAATGTAGAAAGAAGTACCACATTATGAACAGCCATCCATGACTTTTCATACATAATTTGGCTGTTCATTATCTTGTTTTGTTTATAACATATTTACTAATCAAAATATAAAAATTATTGACATGTCAAGTTATCCCATAAATGTTATCATAACTATTAAAACATGAAGAAGTTTACTATACAGCAATTTTGGCAAATCTATTTATTATTATGTACTTAACAATTATTTAACCTGCCAATAATTTATTTGTTTTTTTTAATCCTAAAGAATATTTTACCCAGAAGTATCCACTGATTATAATTAAATATTTACAATGGATCTGCATTTAAGAAAAATAAACGGTAACCAAAGCTGTTTATTTGGATAAAGAAAAATTGACATTGCGGTCACAAGTGTGATGCACAAAATGCTGTTGAGCCATTTGATAACCAAAAATAGCATAAGTGATTCAAGGAGCTATTTGCAGCACATGATTAATAAATGCTCAGAAAAAAACTGGCAATATAATAATTATAAGATCAAATCTACTAAGGTTAATCAAGATTCAATATCTGGAAATGATTAGTAATAATTAAAAGACTGATTCATGCTATTTTAAATTCGTTTTATTATCTCAAGCTTAAAATAAATGCTAAGCATATAAAAGAGATAGCATACGGTGGTAAATTGAGAAACATGATGACTAGAGACTTACTGCATTTTATTTACTATGGTAAACCAGAAATATAATGAAGTTTTTACATAAACACATTTGATTTGTCTCATGAATAATTAAGAATAGTCATGTAATATACTTAACTATGACAGTATTGTGTTCTAGTAATTAATTGTAAAACAAAGAACTATTTCACAAAGAAAAACTTCATGTCATCTACTATTTTATACACAAATATAAAATGTTATGCTTACAAGCTTGTAAATTCATTGCTTTTATTAAATTATTGTGAGATGAATATATTATAATTAGCCTATTTAATTGTATATTTATTAAATCTATTTAAAAATGTAAATTGTGTATTATAGAGCAAAGTTTTTTTAACCATATTTGATTTAATACAATCACTAATTTAAGTCTAAAACAAGTATTAAATGTATAATAAAAGTGAACAATAATATTTAACAATAAAACTTATAAATTATTAATGAGTTATTATTTTACATTTCCATTTCTACCTGTAACAATATATGGTATTATTTCGCATTTCACTTAACTGATAAAAGTTGTTATTCTATTTTCTGATGAGAATCTTACGGGATCAATCATCGTCGTCGTCATCATCGGAGGGTACAAACAGCTCATTCTCTTCTAAGAAATTAGCAATATTCTTACTAATAGCTGCACCAATCAGCAGGCCTGGAATTACAGCTCCTAAAATTCCTAGAAGGCCAAAGGGTGTCTTCTGTGGTTCAGGCAAGATTGCTCCGCTCGGTGTTGTCGTGGCTGTGCGTTTTGGAATATCGCTCTTCCCAATTTTGATAGACTGAAGTAATAAACGCGGAATTCGATTCACAGACATTCTTAATGTATGTAATTCAGCTTTTTATACAAATATTATTATTTTTAGCACTTAATCGAGGACCTTACGTCAGTCAGCAGCTGTTAAAACTGACAGTATATTTTTTTAATTTTTATATTGGGTCTGTGCGATTTGAGATATCTATAACTTGAAAATCTGGCTTATTTTCACGTTATAGATTATTAAATTGGTTTAGGTAAAAGTATTCTTCGTGATACTACTAGAATAAAATAAATTAATTCATATTAAAAAGAGGAAACCTAATGAAGAAATATACAAACTTTGCACCCAAGGCCTAAAACTCAATTTGGAAATTCTTGACATTTTTCTTGCCGATGTTTGGGCAGATCGGAATAATTATTATGGATTTTCTGTTGTAATGGCAATTAATTAATAAAAATTGTGTGTTTGAATTATATATATAACGTAAAAAGACAAAAACATGAGCGTTTTATTGAGTACTTTGGAGACTTTATTGAGTAAGTATTAATTTATACTCGTTAAGTAAAATCAATATTGTTATTTGTTATCGTGTATTTTTGTTTGTATACAGTTCGAGCCACCTGCCATACTTTATCTAAACCCGACGATGTGGCCGTGAAGGCATTTTGTTCGGCGATGCTTGAGGCTCCGGAAGGTCCGATGTTAGGTGCCCAAGTGTTGGCTGCACGCATGCACTCATTGCATCCCCGCGAAGCTATGCTTACCCTTGAAGTGCTAGATCGTTGTGTACGCTATGGCTCTCAGCGATTCCAAATTGAGATCGGAAAGTTTCGCTTCCTTAATGAGATGATTAAATTGGTTTCGCCGAAATATTTCGCAAGTAGAACAGCGCCCGAAGTACGCGAAAAGGTAATCGCACTATTGATATTTGTGTTAATAATTATTGTTTGGTAGCTATATATCTGATTGGCACATCTTAGTTCCCATAAGGATAAACATCAACAATCCTGACACAACTCAGTTTTTTTTCTTCAAGAATATAAGAATTCAAGAATATTTAATTGAATAACAATCGTTGGTGTAGTCCCTGTTTTATCTTACCACAGATATCTTATGTCTATAATTGTGAATGATTATTGTGACTCAACATATGACAGCACCCTGCCGGATGTTAAGCTAGAGTGTGGTCCATGAATGGAGCTGACTGCTAGTTCCATTCAATAATAAGTAGTAGTCACATCCACCATGCATTCTATGTCTTAACAAATGCTATTAAAACCATCAGTTTATCTAACAAAATCATTTTTTTACTGGATTAACATACTGTTCAATCAATCAATCAATCAATCACGCCTTTTTCCCACAGGGATAGAGACAATGGAGCGCCACTTGCCACGATCCTTACACAACTCCCTTACTGTTGTTATGTTTTAAACCTGTTTAATACAACAGTTGGAGCAATCTTTCTTTCCTCTAAAGTCTAACAATCATTAGATTAGGGATATCTGCTATATCATGTCTGACTGTCACATGAAAAATTAGAGTTACACTCACTTATTTGGCCGGCATAGTGACGGCGACTGAGGCAGCCGTGAACAAACTCGGTTTTCTCAGTCGTCAGGCGGGACGAGGTCAGATGTCAAGTCACAATAAAAAAAAACTCATGAATAACATTTTTACATTATTCAACAGGTGATCCTACTACTCAGAAGTTGGGCATTTACTTACAAGAAGGACAGTAAATATTCTGTGGCCTATGACATGCTGAAGAGTCAGGGTGTAATAGACGAAGCAACTTTGCCACCAATGACCATAATAGATTATAGAGCCACTAAATCCTCAATCTTTGATGATGAAGAGAAATCCAAGCTGTTGGCCAAATTACTTCATAGTAACAAGCAGGAGGATCTTCAGCATGCTAATAGGCTTATTAAGTCTATGGTTCGGGAGGTGTGTAGCCTTTTTATTATTCACCTTTTTTTGACTATTTTTTATTGTGGCTCGACATACTTGACAGCACTTCATCTAATGTTAAGCTGAAGTGTGTTCCATGAATAGAGGTGATTGCTACTAAATTCAAATAACTGTAAGTATCAGTCATATTCTAGTTGGAACTTGCAACTTACAAGCTGATCCCGAAACATGAGTTGTAAAAATATAATGTAAGTGGTGGTACTACCCCAGATTGGCAGACTGGGTACCTTCAACTCCTAGAGTACCTTCAACTACCTTCCTCAACCTAGAGCCTTTAACTGTATTAGTTTAATCCTCATATTGTAATATTAATACTTAATCAATTAGAAAAGGAATAAAATCTTAAGCCACCTGCCCCCCTAGCACGGCAATCCAAGAAGCAAGATAAAAGCTTGCAAAGAATATCATTCCAACTCATTATAAATAACATTCTAGAAGAGTCTATGAAAAAAGATGTTAAAATGTTCTGTAAAACTTTACACAAAACAATGTTAAAAATAGTATTAAATATTTTTTTAAACATTTTGATGTGCCGGCCTATTAAGTTATTTAAAATGAGTTGCAATAATATCCCTTGCAGAAATATCTTGCTTCTTAGATTGCCGTGCTAGGGGGGGCTGCACTACTAAACAAAACAATGTCTGCTATACTCCTGAGTAGCTTACTGATGATGCCATTTTAATTATCAGAATATTTATATATTATCAAAATCAAAATAAGCTTTGTTTAAAAAACATTATTATGACCTACTAAATAAAATATATTTATATATCTTCTGAAAGCTTTTGCTAGAACCCATTTTGTCTGCTAATAGAAAAAGATTATAATTATATGTCTTACATTAATTATTATTCTGAAGGATGAAAGAATAAATGAAGAGAAAAACCGTCGGGAACAGGAGATGAGTGCAGCCTTAGACAGTGCTGGGCTTCTCCGTGACATGTTGAATCGTGCAGAAGATGCTTCTGATGATGAAAAACAATTAATGAAGGAGCTGGCTGCTAATTGCTTTCGACAGGAAAGACATTTAAGGCACCTTTTAAGAACAGGAGTACCTGATGAACCTGACTGCGATCTAAGTATGTTTTAAATAAATACAAAAAAATAAAATAAAAAGTTGGTGACCTATGCCTTGTCTGCTGATCTGGGGTAGTTTTATTCTCTCAATTTAGAACTTTGACTCAGTTTTATTTCACAACCAGCCAGCATAGTGGTTGGAAGTTTGTAACTGCTACTTGTAGTTATTTGTAGCAGTCATGAATGACCTCACTCCAGCTTAAAATCAGGTAGGTTGTAGTCATACGTTAAATAATATTTTTTTAAAATCGGTTGTCTGTAAAGTCGGTTTACTGACGATAGTTGAACGTGACAACGTCATAAGAAAATACTGATGGAATGGTTGCATTTTTCAAAAGAAAATTTTAATTTTATTTGTTTGATAGATATTTTGTATGGATATAGAGAAGGAGGTAAATGGAAATCACAATTGAATTGATCAAGTTACATTTATTTGTACGCATAAATACAATTATGTATTATTTTTTATTGTATATTAAAATATTAAATATTAGTAATGTTAATATTAATAGTACGCATTGCTCACTCAAGTAGGAGAGAGACAGATGCCGAACGCGGAGGCCGATTGTGCCTCTTTGTCGTTCGTTCCGCGCTCTCGCTTGCAATTCAAGACTTAAATGGAACGCGGCGAGGTAACGCCGCATGAGCCGGCAGTCTATCGAATTATAAGACGTTGTCACGTCAAAATCTATAATGGCTAATTGCCCGGCAAAATTAGAAAACGAAGGGTTTTTTACAATTTATTTGACTTAATAGTTAATAGAGGCATGTATTCCTGAACAACCCAAAATATTGTTCCATAATTAAATCAGAGACTTTTAAAAATACAGAGGTCTATATAAAAAGATTTTTTAGTGACAACTTGTAAGTGGCCTTGTTTTTAAATATTTATTGTTTCTCTTTGACTTTTTAGCCGTAAGTTGTCCAATTACTCTTAAATAAATAAATGTGAAGGAAGGAAGGATTTATGTTACAATTGTGAAAAGTTGCGTTCCGTCTTCCCTGCATATAGCTGTGAAAATTAATGGGTGAAATTGATGATGATGTAAATAATGAGTTAAATTACAGGTGAGATCCACAATGCTTGTACAACTCTAGAAGATGTTTGCATAGATTACCAGATTTGCATTTCGAACATGGCTGAACGTACCGAAGCTATAAGAGCGGAGGATGATGAGGGCAGTCTTCTTGACTTTGCTGCTCCAACGCCAGACCCAAGCAGTGCCCCTACAAGAAATACCATTGAAGAACTGACTGATATCTTCTGCACAGCCCCAGCACCACCAATCGATAGTGTTTTGGAGCCAGTCAGCGTCATAAAAACAGGTTAGTAATTAATGTTACTTATTATTTTTTTATTGTGACTCGACATCTGGCCTTTACCCGCTCAGTCGCCGTCATTGTGCCGGCCAAAGGTGCTTCTTTACGCATCGCTTGAAGAATCCAAGGTTATAGGATGGAGAGAACACTGGTCTGAAATACTAGTTTAGAGTACTGTCTAGTTTGCATATCCGGCTACGGATCTAGGGGGTCGCAAACCAGGGCCCCCGTACCGAGCAGCAGTTACAGAGGCGCCAAAATCATAATATTGTAGCGACCGCTACATGCTACCGCTAGATGCATGTCTCCAATATCTCGCAAACGATTTACCGACAAAGTAATCAATATATATGCCCTCCAACGAATAGACGTTACTGGCTAAGTTGAGCCCGGTACGCAACACGCGTACAGCTGGGAGTACTCCTTTACTTTTCTAACATGCGGAATAATGCTCCGCTAAACTGGTGAACCCGACGTGATGCGATCACGCAACCAATGCTGTGACGTCTAAGACGCATTGCTTCCCTTGCCACAGGACGTTCTACGGAGCACGTGTGTATTACGTCACCTTTACTTCAGAGGCGTTGACTACGCACAGAGTACGAACATATCCATAAGAGGTCGCGCCTTACTTGGGGGGAGTGATGTAGCGACCGCTACTTGTTGCATGTGTCCAATATCTTGCAAACGATTTACCGACAAAGTAATCAATATATATGCGCTCCAACGAAGAGACGTCACCGGCCAAGTTGAGCCCTGTACGCAACACGCGTACAGCTGGGAGTACTCCTTTCCTTTTCTAACATGCGGAATAATGCTCCGCTAAAATATAATACTATTGAAAGTAAAAAACTCACCGTCGACTTGTAGGAAAAAGGTGCCACACCACAAGTAAACTTTATAGATTTGCTAGTTTTCTTCATAATTTATCTCAAACACTGGAGTGAGGGGCTTTACCCTTGTACGCAAGTCATGCATCCAGTGTGGCATCTTTCTTTGTTTCGTACGTGTGTATGTACGTCACGCCACATACACACAAACAGTCCGACCCGGTCTGCTTAAAGTTTTATTTGTTATGTGTTTTAGAAGTAAAGGAGAGCACAGAAGAGAAGCCCAAATCTGAGGGCTGGAATGAGCTAGATAGCATTGGACAAAATCTGCTCCAGATGTCACTCCCTGAGAATTCTAAAAGAGCAGAAGGATTTAACAGGTAAATTATATGCCCATAACCATATAGTCTGTATAAAGAGAATTGTGGATGTGAAGGAAGGAAGAGAGTTGTGTCAGGACATAGAAGGTGGTGTTTTGTCGTATCTGCCTTTTCCTGTGGAAATTAAGGTGTGAATTGATGATGATTAATTTAAATCAATAATATAGCTTTAGGTGTCACAACATGTCAACACTCACCTTCTCTGCCCTTACTTTCCCTTCTATCCAACCGTATTTTGTAAGACCCACTTAATGCCGCCTTCGACATTTGGTCTAAAAACGTACTTACTGCTGATCTTGGGAGGCCAAGAGCTGTGTTTTATATAATTATTAAATTAATATTTAATTTTATAATTCTTTTTAGCGTAAAACCAAAAATCCCGATGAATTCGCTTGAGAAACCAGCCGACAGTGCTACAAACAACAATGACATGCTCGACCTTGACTTCTTCACGAAGGACGACGAGTTGGTTGACATAACTATGCCTAAAAGAGGCAAAGACAACAAGACAGATGTGAAACCGCTGTCCAACATTAAAGTATCCATAGAAGACATAACACCAGGAAAGATGCCATCTCGTACAGCCTATGAAGAGGAAGATGGCATTTCTGTTGTGTTCCATTTCTGCAAGGATAAGCCAAGGGAGGATGTGAATGTTATTGTTGTATCAACTACTAATAAGAGTAAATTCCCCATTGAAGGGTTCAAGTTCCAGGTTGCAGTTTCTAAGGTGAGATAATCAATTCATTCACTATTTTACTATTATTATTATTTTTTAATAGACTAGCATCTCTCGCTGTTCCGTCTATAACTTGTGCAATATTCAGTTGTTAGGTATTTATCCGGTTGGGTTTTAAATTGTATATCTGTGGTTGCATCGACATCTTCTGGCAATTTGTTCCAAGAGTTAACTACTCGATTTGTTACAAAATTGTAGTAGGGGTTCAGCTTTGCTAGGACTCTTATTAGTTCAGTATTATGACCACGAAACCTGGCATTATCTTTAGTTTTAAACATATACTTTAATTGGAGCACATCATAGTGATCATTTAGTATTTTGTAGATTTCAATGAGATCTCCTCTATGTCTCTCTATTTCACACCTTTGTGACGGTTCTGCCTGCTTTACGATGATCTGGATTCTTTGAAACGCCAAGCTGTTCCACGGTGTAGAATCTATGCTCATAGATTCCCTTTAGGATATTATGTATCGGCTCGCAGCAAAAGCCATCTTGTCTACCGCGCAATGGGGTAGGGAGACATATCCCCCACCCCACGCGCGCCCGCATCTTGTGTTTTTTTGAGACGACAGATATATGTACCTTGGTCCTGTTTCTATGTTACTTGAGTGAGTAGCTTAATATAGAAATGTAAAGAAAAGTTATATGATTACAGGGTTGCAAGGTCCGTCTTCTGGAAGCATCAGGCAGCCGCCTTCCATCATACAGCCCATTCTTACCACAGTCAGCTATAACCCAAATAATTCTAGTTGGTGTACCAGAATCAATTAAAACAGTCACATTTAAATTTATCATTACATACCTTTGTGATAGAGAGAGTTACTCTGAAATGGGAGAAATTGTAGATCTCAGTGTTGAAGATATGTCTAAGTAAATTTACTCGCAATAGCGCTTAACTAAGAAGCCTCTAGCGATAGTGAAGACATGCAAGCGAAAACACATCGCCCTATTACCTAAGAAACCTACTCAGTTAAGGGCTATACTAGCGGCACGCTGTGATGGCAGTTTTGACGTTTTGACCCGCTCATGAAGTTTCGTATAAAGGACATCATTCATTTTGTATTATTTATCACTTGGGCTTAATTGTATTAACAGTTTAATATGCATCTTAAAATAGTTTAATGTACGAAGATTACAATGTAATTGGAATATATCCTTTATTTTGCATAGTTTAGGTGTGCGAAATTATCAAACTATAATTATGATGACAGTTCAAAGCAGAATAGATGATACAAAATCTTATTTTCTAAATAACTCAATTGCACAGCAAATAAAAGCAAAATTGTTATTAGTTTTTTCAATACCATTTACCATTTATATATTTTTTCATCATTAGACATTACAAAATTAGTATTATTAGAAGCCCAAAATGAATGATGTCCTTTATACGAAACCTTATACGCGGGTCAAACGTCAAACGGCCATCATAGCGTGCCGCTAGTAAAGTTGTAAAGTAATAGATTGTTTTATTAATGATATTTTGTTCTGTTTTTCTACTGGAAGCAATTTCGTGAATCTGTCTACGAGCACATAATTAATATTTTAAAATTTTTACACAATTGAAAACGCAAAGTAAGTACTGCCAATACCAACGCTCTTTTTATCTGCCGGGAACTATAGTACCATTACTTTATAGTATACGGACTTAAGTGACTCAATCGCGTTTCGGGTCCATCTTGAAAGTTCTGAATAAGCCGGCATTGTGAATGCTATGACGGTTGCTACTTCCAGCTATTTAAATGTAGTAGCAGAAATGCATTCAAGCTTAACATCAGGAAATCAGTATTATAATTAATTTTAAAAGACTATAATTTAAAATAAATAGCTGTAGATAAGCTTATGATTCGCATTTTTTATATATTTATTTAAATTATTTTTGTTAACGTTGGTTCCCAACGCCCCCTATAACTACGTCGATTGTGAATTATTTACTAAATATTCCGTGGTAGTACATTCCAAATGTTTATTAATCATAATTCCCCGCCGCCGTCTGGTGGAAAATATTTTAAACATATTAAAAAAAGTATATTTTTTTATTGTGACACGACATCGGACCTCGACCGGCCTCATGATAAGCAAGAGGGGGTCCAAGAGTGACGACGACTGAAAAAACCGAGTTAGTTCACGGCTGCCTTAGTCGCTGTCACTATGCCGGTTAGTAATATGAACCTATTATGTGTCTGGCCTCCTTATGTCCACATGTCTACTATACCAGCGGCACTATGATGGCCGCTTTGACGTTTGGCCCGCTCATGAAGTTTCGTATAAATTGATACCACGTTTAAAGGAGCAAATTGCTGTTCTTTATAGTGACAATAAATTACAAGAACTCCTTTAAATGAAATTATTAATTTATACGAAACTTCATGAGCTGGTCAAACGTCAAAACGGCCGCTGATATATATACATATGTATTTATAGTATTTCTTAAATTTTGCGCGGACATTAATTATTGAATTAAACAAATTTCATGCGGCTTACTATCGCGTTTATTTTAGGATCCAAAATAAACGCCGCATGAAATTTGTTTAATTCAATATGTATTTATATTTGAATTTAGTGTAGGTTCTAAATAGAGGTGGTTTTTGTTTTGTTTTATATATACCTTATTGAGTTAAATATATATTTATTTCTTTGTTAAATTTGATCTCTAGTGTTATACTTAATTATTATTTAAAAAATATTTAATTCATCTAGTCTGGATATTATCGCACTTAATATTACTTTATGTATAGTCTTACGTTATATCTTTTTTTATTAGTTTTAATTTTAATTGCTAAATTATACAACTCAAAAGCCATAGAATCTCAAATTTATGTGATTTATTTCATTTTACTCATTTTATTCGGTTTTGAATTCGATACTATTAATATAGGTTAGGTATATTTATAGTAGCGCTGTTAATAGATTGGTTAATGTTAAAATTAACTATACCAGCGGCACGCTATGGTGGCCGTTTTGACGTATGCATCGTTCATGAAGTTTTGTTTAAATTATTAAACACTATATAGAAGGATTTGCCCCTTCTATATAACATTTTATGCTGTTTTTTAGTATCATTATAAGGAACACCAATTGTTATTCAAATGTAATTATTAATTTATACAAAACTTCATGGGCAAGTCAAACGTCAAAACGGCCATCATAGCGTGCCGCTGGTATATTTCTCCGCAACTGTCTGACAGTCTAGTCTTAGTTCTCTGTATTTAGGTGTCATTTATTATAAGATATAGTCATATATTCTTAGCACCTCTAAGTTAATGTTTGTGTAACAAGACACATATGGATCTCGTGCTACTGTTGACAATGACGCTCGGACGGCAACGCTAGATCTATACGTGTCGTAAGAATAAATTTAAATTAATGGACCATAATTTACATTTTATGTTATTATAATTTAACAGGCATGGGTGGATATTATTTCTGCTTATGCTTGTGAGAATTAAAGCTAGTTTTGATGATAATATAACGTATTTGTATCTGACAATGTTAATTAGGATCAACGAGAAGACAAACTGACGACACTCGTGGCGCATTGGTTAACACGCTAGAGTACCGGGTTCAATTCCCGGTAAGAGCAAAGATAGTATTTATTTGAAATATTTAATTATATTGTATTTACAAAGGAGCAAAAAATGAAACAGATACTGATTATTTTGATTAACGCTCAATAAACACGAAGTTAATTATAATTTTTAAAATAATGTTGAATACGAATTTAAATATAATTTGTGGTGTATTTATTTTATAAAATTTTGTGATAAGAATATTTTTTTTCTTCATATATATGTAGCTTGTTAATGAATATGCTTTAATTGTAATACTGTTTGTGGCGTAATATAATTATTTATAGATTTTTATGTGTTTTAATTTATAATTTATAAAACCCAAACATGTGCAAAGTACTTAAAAGTAAAAATGGAATTTTGTCAAATAAAAGTGAGTTATTAACGGCGAAGTCAAACTTTTTAAATTGGACAATCCTTATTTGATAAGACCAGAAACCCGATTATCTTAAAGATTACAAATAAATGCCATCCTTGCTTCGACCGAAAATCGAATCTGCGACTTCACACGTGGAAAGCACCTTTGACGTAGTGATGGCGGCTAAAGTGACCGTAAACTGAACCGGTTTTTTCATTTATTGGCGCTCTTGGACGAACTTCATCGTCAAGGCCAGATCTCAAGTTTCCATAAAAATATGCGCCTTCGCAAACTACCCTCAATATTTGACATTAGGCGTGGCAACCAAAAGGTCGTAGCAAATATTTGTTTTATAGCATTTATTTGTAATATTTAAATTGTGGATATGAGGAAACCGAGGGAGTTGTGCCAAGTATCGCTCTATTGTCTCTGCCCATCTCTGTGGGACAAAGGCCCGACAATTTTATTTTGATTAACAAAAAATGAGCTGGATATTTGCTCCAGGTCTGGTTAGAAGAGTGGTAGACCTTGCTCAACTAGTGCCCAGTCTGCCGATCTGGGGTAATACCACCTCTTACAAGTATACAGATGTAAGTTGACAGTTCCAACTAGGCCGGCATAGTGGATTTAACTACTAGTTGCAGTCACTCCCATTCATATATATATCGAGAGGTGATGTCACATATTTCTAGTCACAATAAATTAATTTAAAAAAAACCCTCAATATTGAAATACTGTATTGATGCTGTAAATAATAAATGCAACGAGTACATAAATAAAACAACAGGATAATATTTAAAATATTATATTACTTAATTACAACTGTATACAAAAGAGACTCAATTAGGGTTATAAATTGTATTGGTCATATTTCACTTAAAATATTAAGCCCAGTGGTCAGAGGTAGCAGGTTAACGATTCGATTCCTGGTCGCAGCTAACTGATGTGCTAACGTGAAACTAGAGTTTAAGTTTATTTTATTGTGGCTGGCCATGAATGCAGGCTACTCAGTTAAATAACTGCGATAGTATTCTATCGAAATACTTAAAAACTAATTATTTATTTGTCCCACTGCTCTCCTTTTTCCACGACTCACGACATTTGGCGATCTCTCGCCATGAGCTATTGTAGGAGTCCATCTCATCTCGCTATCTCCGTTTGGGCCTGCCGCGATGTCTTCTGCAATCTGGAGTCCACTCATTAGTGGACTTGGCCCATAATGCATCGGACATGCGACAGAGATGACCTGCCAAACTAATTATTTACCAAATAAATGTTTGTAGCGTTTATAAAATAGCAGGATTTTATTATAAAACAAAGTGGGCACATAGTTAAATCCTAGCCGAATTCAATTTGATTTTCCAGCTTTCTCTTGAAATTGTGAATCTCTCTAAATTGATGACAGGCGCCTCTATTCATGAAGCGCACGGCAGCCTAACATCAGGCGGAGGGCTGTCCCAATTTTAACAAAAAAACAAACATTTTCACAGTAATATTTATAATAATAGTCAAATAGAATTAGCCAAGTAACAATTAGATATCAGGGAGATTGTTATCAACGCTAGATTTTTATATTTGTTATCGATTTTATAGGTCCCGAATCTCCCGAAGCGGTGAAAATGTTAGCCTAAGCCCCAAAAAAATAGTAAATTTGGATAGATCGGTGTCAAGCTATCCAAAATTTATTAAATTAAATATATAAAATTTATTACATAACATTACAAATTTATACATCGAAATATGCTAAAAATTATTAGAGAAAAACTGATTATTTCCTTTATTAAAAAAAACATAGGTAATAATAAATAATTGAATCAAAACAATTTATGTACTTATCCTAACTCATAATTGACTGTACTTATTCTGTCGAGATGCGAATCTGACGAAATGCAAATAAACAACTTAGACTTTTTTATTATCTATAACGCGACTTACATGATGTTAAAAAATTAAAGGGCCAAGAGCGGCGACGACTTATAAAACCGACTCTGTTTTAAAACTGCTTCAGGCGTCACTATGCCAGCCAGATTTGTTTCTAGTAGAAGACAATGTTGACATAATATATATATTTTGTCTCTCTAATACATCTGTAGTATATTTAAATAAAATATACTACTATATATTTACATTTTTTTTTCTCAAGACAATTTCAAGAGTGCCCATAACCGTAGAGCTTGCTTTTATGAAGAGAAATGTGGATGTGTGGGAAGCGAGGGAGCTATGTCAGAATCGTGACAAGTGGTGCTCCATTGACTCTGCCTATCCCTGTGGGAAAATTTATTTGATTGGTTGATATATTTAAATGCAAAATTTATCACTTATAATTTGTTGGATCTCTAAATGCTATAGCTGTAATTGGCTTCTGATGACCACAGTACTCGCGCTCCAAAGTGCCTTTCTCAATGTCCCATAATCTCGCATAGCTATCTGATGAACCTAAAACACAAAGATAATTTTATAGAGCGATCGTGGAAAGTGGGATTCCATTGTGTCTGCCTATCCTGGTGGGAATGAGGCGTGATAATTTAATTGATTGATTGATATTTTTTAAGGGACTGGGGTCAAGAAGTAAAAAGGGCATTCAAAATAGAAAATAAAAACATTGCGATACATTGTGCTTTCAACAAGCACCTTTATAAACTCAACATTTCGGATAGCCCCCTTTGTAGGGGCCGCCTGAGTGAGGAGGAGACAACTACGCATGTGCTCTTATGTTGCAGTAGTGTAGCCAAAGCACGACTGAAGTTCCTGAGCAACGAGAGGACACTTCCGGAGGTCTGCAGGAACGAGAAAGGTCTCCCCTGGCCTTCCTGGAGGGGAATAGCTGGCTCCATTGAAGGAATACCGTTGAAGAGCAAAGAACCGGAGTCAAGTGTGGTAACGAGCCAGCATATAACAGTAACAGTAGCAAATAAAAAGCATGCGGTTGACAAATTCCTTGTTGTTACTAACAATCATCTGACGTTTGAGCTGCAGTGCGGGCCATGTCTTACGTAAGCAACAAATGGGGTTGGGGGTCTTCGCTATATGTTATTTTTTGTTGATAATATGGCGGACGAGGGGATATGACGTCAGTAATATTTATTAATAGTGTCCGACCGAAGCCGACTTTCGGCAACGGTCTCAGTTTCTTCATGTTTAAAAGAAAACGTTATTATAGTCAAATTTTTTTTTTTAATCTTAAAATCATATCATCATAATTCATATGCTATCTAAGACTTTTTATCTATTAGAACAGTTTCGCTCGTAATTTCGGCAGGTTTGCCGTCGAATGCCGAAACTAAATCGAAACCCGTTTTTTTGCCAAAACTCGACCGAAACCTAACGGACACTATTTATTAATATACTTTTTATGTAGATATCATTAGATTCTATTGGATTCCCATCACTTAAATACCATTAAGAAAGTCGAGATCAAATGACGCGTTTCAATAATTTATTTGTTATAGTATAAAATAAACAAATTTTATGCCGCTTACTATCGCGTTTATTTTTAGTTAACAATTCAGAGTCTTTCCGTCACCACGATGGCTGTAAAGCTCTCGAAACATCAGAATAAATAAAAAATTGTACAATCATTAACGAAAAAAATGCGATAGAAAGCCGCATAAAAATTCTTTATGTTTCATAAAATCAATGTTTGCTGAAAATATGAGAAAATTATATTTACCCGTAAACAGAAATCTGGAGTCATTACTGAATGCCGCATCCCACACCCATCTTTGTGTATCAACTCTTAACTCCCTTAATCTTGTCCAATCGCTCGTCCTCCATACAGCAGCGGAACAATCTCCGCTTGTTGTTACTAACATACTGAAAATTACATGTCATTTTATATTATTGTGACTCGACATATAATGTTAAGCTGGAGTGCGGTCAACAAATGAAGGTGACTGCTACTATACAACTAAATAACACCAAGTAGCAGTCTTAAGGCGACCGTGGTGTAGTCGCAGTGCAATGGTTACGCAAACCGAAGAGCACAAGTTCGAGATCACTCACCGGTACTTTGGTTGTCCTGTTTCTATGATGAAGCACTTAAGAAGCTTAGTTTAGAAATGTAAAAAAAACCTACATCCACTATGTGGCCTAGTTGGAACGAGTAACTTATAATCTGATGCCAAAACGCGACTAAGTCACTCCACAGTCTGTATACTTGTAAATGGTGGTACTACCCCGGACTAGGCATTACTGCCTACCACTCTTTGGTAACTGAACTTTCGAATAGCCCCCTTTCTAGGGGCTGCCTGAATGAGGAGGAGACAGCTGCGCTGGAGGAGATGTGCTCTTAAGTTGCAGGAGTGTAACCAAAGCGAGACAGTAGTTCTTTGACAATGCGAGGGACACTTCCAGAGGTCTGCAGGAACGAGAAGGGTCTCCTGGCCTTCCCGGAGGAGATCGGGTGGCTCCATTAAAAGAGAACCGTTAAAGGTCGCACAAAGAAACCGAAGAGGACTCAAGTTCGAAAACGAGCCAGCACATAACATTAAATGACATAACCAAACTTGAAGCAAATATCTGCCCTCTTTTTAATTAACAAATATTTGTAATATATAAATCCAATTTTTAAATATTACAAATGTTTGTTAATAATATAATAAATAAATAATAGTTTAAAAAAACTAAAAAAACATGCTTTTATAGCAAACCGAACTAAAAACTAGAAAATATTTTTTATAACAAAGAGTTTATATTACAGTAGCAGAAGGTGAAACAATCAATCATAATTAATTACTTCAAAACAAAATTATAATAAAATTTAGGTTATAAACAGAATCATTTAATTAAGAGTGAAAAGCCGTGGGGTGCTTGACATATTAAAGGTTACAATCATTCTATTGGCAACTATCTATGAGAGGAGAGTTAATGGGAATGTTGTGAAATGAACCCCACGCTTTTCACTCTGAATTAAATGATTCTGTTTATAGCTGAAATTTTATTATAATTTTATTTCGAAGTAATTAATTATGATTGATTGTTTCACCTTCTGCTACTGTAATATAATTAATTAGACTTCTGGAGATAGCTAAAAATCGTGCTCAAAGATTCCGTTACATAGTTAGTTAGTTAGATACATACATACAGCCCAAGCTTATAAAAGCGAGTTAAATATGCATCAGTGCCCAGTCTGCCAGTCTGGGGAAGTGACTTAGTTGCCTTTCTGTTAAAACTTACGTTGAATCCGGACTAAATTTGCATCTTAACGCATATTTACTATGTGCTTGAATATGTTTCTTTGGTACAGTCTTTGATGGGTCACCGCTCAGTGCCCAAATATAACAATTGCCTTTATTATTAACAGCCGCCATCAGTTTTCCCTCAGGATCAATTGCTATGTCCTGGATTGAAGCCTCACCTTCCGGTATCTGTCAAATAAAAAAAAAACAATTATTTTTAAATAAATACTGGATTAAATATGCATATACAGTGTTAAGTTTTCTCTCTTATAGACTCGAGTCGACTTGCCTGATAGTAAGTATGGAGAAGTCCACTGTGCCGACGACTGAAAAAACTGATTACAGTTATCTCAGTCACCGTCACAATGTCGGCGTAAGGTGCCTTTTGACTACCTACTATGACAACCAGACCCAGAGAAAATATCCTGCCTTTTTTTAATTACAAATAGAAACTACAAAGAGATATTTGTTCCAACCAGAAATCGAGCTTTATGCGTATTATACTGGTGTGTTAACTTGTCAAAATAATAAAAGTAATAGTACAAACCAGTTGTTCATTACAATCAGTCTTAAGGTCCCACATGTAGATGATACCAAGTTGATCGCCAACCATCATCTGCGTTTGGTCAGGATGTAAACAAACTGCATTCACTGGCCCAAGTGTTACCAATATTCTTTGGCATTGCAGTACATTACTTCTGCAATAAACAACATTTTACATTACATTTTATTTAGTAAATAAATAATTTAAAAAAAAGCACATGTACAAAACCACCCACCAGTACCAATGTATCTTTGATATAAGTACTTTGGTTGTCCTGTTTCTATGGTACAAGCACTTTAGTAGCTTAGTATAGTAATGTAAATATATATATATAGTAACATTGCACTCTTACAGCAGTATCACAATGGACCCAGAAGAAAGAAACATCCATATTACATCCATTTTCAAAAAGCAAACCGAGTCAGCCTTAATTATTATTATTAATTTATAGACAACCAGCTCATTACTGATATGCCTAAATGAAAGTAGATAAAACTGTTAGTCATCACCATAGTCTATTTCTATAGTCCCTAACCACTTATCCAGTTTGTTTTTAAAAGTGTTTACAGTTGGGGATTTCAATATGTCATCCCGCAGCTTGTCCACATATTCACAACTCTGTTGTTTATGGAGTAATATCCCACATCAGTATTGCAGGATATTCTCATCACTTTCATTTTGTGATCACAATGGGGAAACCAAAACTATCTATCCATTCTCAGTTTTTGTAACATTGTAACCATGAATTTTGGTTATTGATTTTACAATTCCACAGCCTCTCTGTGACCAAGATGCCTCATACACGAGATTAATAAAAAAATGTTAAATCAATAACCAAAATAAATGCCATAGTAAGCTGCATTATTTTTTTTAAATATATTAATCAATGTTCTACTTGCAGTTATAAGTGTATAGCAGTCGCCTCCATTCATGGACCACACTCCAGCTTAACATTAGGCCTTAATAAAATATATATTAAGGCATGTCAATTGATGGACACCAGGTTTAGTGATCAGAAGTCATCTAAACATAGCTTAAATCAACATCTACTAGTGGAACTGTTTTATTACACCCTGGCTGCAATTCTCTTATATATCAAATGGTGGGTCGACATCTGGTCACTAATCAGTAAAAAAAAACTTTTTTTACTATCAGAATATTGATTAGTTAAATATTGATTGTCTTTTATATAATTATATAAAAGTCTCTTTGACACATTAGTGTTTGGTCATCAACATACAACTTTGCTATTATCATTTATGAGATCTGAGCTCCTGTGGTAATTTTATGTTTACCTTAAATCCCAAATTTTTGCTGTATTATCTTCACCACCAGAATACATCCATTTGCCCTCTTCCTGCAAAATATATTAGAGAACTCTATCATATGTTACGGCCGAGAGTAAAGGTACTATGCTATTAGAATAAGATTAGGACGGGCTGTGTCACATAACCAATTCAAAGGTGTATTTTTCTTGACGGTCCACAAAGAAAAAGACACCATATTAAAGTGAAGTTGGTTAAAGAATTACAAAATGGCGCCGATTGTGTCCTATTCTTATTTTGATCGCATTATACAATTACAGATTTGAGACAGATTTTTAATCAATTTATACATGTATATACCTCAAAGCCAACTCTTGTAACATTCTTCACAATTTTGTCATAATTGGTAACAGGATCTGGGTTGGCACTAGCCACATCATACATTCTAATATGTTGATAACCACATGAAGCCACCTGTCTGCAATCTGGGGTGATGTCCAATGCGTTAACTTGCTGCAAACAAAATGCATATTATATACACAACTAATCACAAACATTAACACATACAATTTCACTATTCATTATTTTTAGAACCATGCATATACGTATATCTATAAAGAATATACACGTAAAGAACGGTTAGTAACTGAAATACACGGAGAAGAATTATTCAAAATTAATATAGCATACCGAATCTGGATGTTGCATTGTTCTGTAGTTAACACCGCTGTGTGCATGCCACAGTTTTATAGTATGATCGTATCCACCAGTCACAAATATTATTGGCTGGTTGCCGGATCCACCAGATCCATCCGCAACCATTTCAACGTAGTGAATTAAGAGGTATGATATTCACAGGTTATAAATGCCAAAAAATTTGGCAAATACTATTTTATAACGTTTAATTCATTCTATTATTATAGTTTAAAAATGAAAACTATAATGTACCGAGGCAAAATAAAAACGTTTGAACAAATGTGAAATATTTTCTAAAACCCGCAGCAGCAGTGATTTTGACAGCATAATATCATTTACAAAGATCAAAGTTCGTACTGTCCAGACTAAACCCTGTAAAAAATTAATTGTTTTATTTAAATTTTACTTATTACAAAAGCTAAAATGTAGAAACATTATTAATTAAATATTTTAATCAACAAATATTACTTTGTTATTAAGTCTTTATAAATGCAACTTTGTACGAGTCATGGTTACCAAGTCACATTTTCCTCTACAAAAATCATCTTCGAAGTGCTCCATACAAAATTGTATGGGCGAATAAAGCTTGTGAAGTTTCAATGGCAAGATTGTAAACATTAAATTGCATATGAATTTCCAATTTCTTTTAGTTATTTTCAAATAACCTCTACAGATAAAGCTTGTCTATTTATAGATTATTATCCTATTGATCATATATTCGACCTTTACTTACTTGCAGGACAATGCCTAGTAGGCGCTGATTCTGATAGTTTCTATAAAAATTAATTCAATCCATAATTTTTTGGGATTTTACCATGCCACGCCCTTACAATTATCGATCGGCAATTAGGCTTCCTTTGTTAAAAATCTAAATTCCGCGCAATCATAAGTGCGACGTGTAATATATGAGATTGGTACTTATTTTGTAAGGAGAACAAAAAGTCATTTATAATTTTAAAGAAATTTATTTATTGAACATGTAAATTCCATATTGACATGAGGAATGCTAATCATTTATAAAATAACACAAATGTAAAATTTAAGAGACATTACATCCAAACCTACCTATGAACTAACTAAAAATACAACATGCATGTCAACTTCCTAAATTACTTAAATTGCTCAGTGCAAATGTTCACTTATAACTTAAGCTTAAAGTTTGGTATAATTATTAGCTTTGAAATTATGAAGAGGTAGGTTTAATTACCAGTAAGCCTTCTCACAGCAATGAAGATGAAGACATATAGACGAAATCTAAACACAAATTATGTGAATATAAAAACAATTTGAACCAGCAGCAAACAAACTTTGATCCAACCGGCTGGTCTCAGTAGTTGTATGAGCTGTGCCTAACATGAGGAGCATCCTGGAGTCTCAGTGAACTTAACGAGGGAGGGCTAACTGTACATTTCCCTGTTCATACACTTAAAATTATTTCTAAAGGGGCGTACAAATACAAAGCCCAGCCAAATGGTGAGGACCTTCCAAAGCCTGTAACTAACACTTATATGCTATTATATTCCAAATACTTTGTAGTAATAAAATACCATTTTAATGTCAGTAAGTAAACAAAGTTCATTAATAACTCATGTCAAGTCACAATACAAAAAAATACAATTTATAAAAATAATAAAAAATATATGAGATTGAGAATGTTATGCAGAGTTTGGAAAGTCTGATACCCATACTTTGTAATAAATTAAGTCATAGTAAAATAATTCAATATGAACAGTAAATTTATATGGGCTGGGAGATCATTCATTCACTGTCTTCTTCTTCATCATCATCACCCTCATCTTCGGACTCTTCCTTCTTCTTCTTTGATTTCTGGGAATAAAAATAACTATTAATACTGCTATGATACAAAAAACAATATTTTGTTAGCTATTTGTTTTGAAGTAACTTACGGGAGCAGCCGCCTTCTTTCCCTTCTTCCCCCTCTTTGGTGCCTTCTTCTCCTCACCACCTCCACCATTGGCATTGTATGATTCTAAGTCCTTTGTGTACTGCTCCTTGGCCTTTGCAGCCTTCTCCTCCCAGACCTGCACATACATATATGAACATTAAAATCTACTCAATACACATTATATATATATATATGTACAAATAATTAAAACGTACGCTCTTGTCCTTCATGGACCTCCATAACTCTCCTCCCTTTTTCGCAATCTCGGTGACTTTGATGCCGGGATTGTCGGCCTTGATCTGCTCCCGGGCGCTGTTCAGCCACAGCATGTATGCTGACATAGGACGCTTTGGCTTGTCAGTCATCTTTTCTTTCTTTCTAAAATGCAACAAAATAAAACGTATAAAAATAACTAAAATGATAATTCACAAATATAGGTTATCAACAATAGGTTATACGGCATCCGTACAATGCACGTAGAGCTAGAACAATCTCGGTTCAAGCGAAAGACATCTTGTATGGCGCGGTAAAGGCGTCATTTTGGCGGGAAACGCTTACTCGGCAATTTTAATACAATTTATCACATTTTTATTAAACAATGCAAGTTTTTTAGTTAAAACACGCCTAAATTTAACCAATTCAATCGATAAAATGTTAAAATTAGTTATCTCCCCATACAACGAGTACGCCGTTTGTGGCTTGGGTCACACGAGCCATTTTGTTTTTACGTATTACGAGAAAAATACGCAGTAAACGTGTAGAACATTATCACCAAATAATCGTATATACATTACTCTGACACTCGTAGAAGAACTGTTAAAGTCGTTTAATGCAAAAGAATCGAGAAATAAATTAAAGAAACGGCGTCCATTCTATACCCACGCGTACTAAAGAAAGTATGAAGAACGAGTATGGCCATGTTTGACTGCAAATTCCTACGTGGAATTTATAATAATATCACTAATAACTGTTTATAAATGATTAATACTATTAACAAAATGTATAACTTTAAATTTAAATCAATTGGACTTACCTTATGGCGAAAATTTTGAATTATTTACTGACTGGCGCACAACCAAACTGTAGACTGTAGAGAAGCAGAAGAAAATGTATGGGGCTCGAACGAATGTTCCCCGTCCGAAGCGAGCTTGGGAGGCCGCGTCGGACATTCAGCGCCCTCTATCTTCGCTGCTATTGGTCAAACGTATCATTTGTACCAACCTTCTGAGCGAAATGAAGTACGATTGTACTACGTATATCCGTGACGTTAATAAATAAAAACTTGGATAATATTCAGCCTTATGCATTTGGAAATTGGGTATATTTTGGATAAAATATAATTTTTCATACATTTTGTTCGAAATTATTTATACGTGAAAATATCTAAAACTAAAGATTACATATTATTGTAAACTGAATATATGAGAGATTTTAGTATATAGAAGTAATTTTCAGAGATACTTTTCATAATAAAGTTTTAGAAGTACATCAAATCTCATATAGTACGATGCGGTTCCCCTTGCCCTCTCCTATACCAAAATTAACTCGCGCCTCAATTCAAATGCCCGCCAACGTTCGATTTCGAAATCGTAAAAAGCGCGGTAAATAGCCGGTGCGAGAGAGACGCCACTAAAACAACGTTTTGGTGATAACGTTTGTTTACGCTCGAAGCTCCTATGGGATTTTAGAGATATGGCTTTTATTATATGAGGTATAAGGCCTATGAGTAAAATCTAGAAGACTATATTGACATTGCTACAATAGTTAAGCCCGCCATATCCTTATCACAATCATGGCCAACTTTATGCACGTTTGCTTTATGAGTTTTGAGTTAGAGTTGAACATGAAATTATATGAATTTGTTGGTCAAATATATCATTTTCACATGTTCTACCTAACAAATACCACATTATGTTTATTTGTTAGAGTAGATCTATGCTACTACATGCCGCGCATTTTTAGTCGGTTTGGTTTGGACAATATTGTCAATAATGGATATAAATTAGTGTAATTTACTTTAAATTACTAAATCAATAGATATATTGGTTCATATTATAGGTACTAGATATAAGTATTAGTGTCTTTACTTATAATTAATATGCGATTATAAGCAATTAAGTAAATGCTTATAATCATTAAAGAGGATTGACATAACTTAAATAAAATCAGAGTATTCTTCTTACCTAAAGCTTACGACCCTAGTGGCCTAGGAGTTTCATTATTATTAGCCCCTTTAATTTGGTTATCAAAGGCCTCTCCTCTTTTCATTTCACGACACTGCAATCTCTCGCCATGTAAGATACTATCTCATCTCGCCATCTTCATTTGGCGTTATGCCTTTATGCCTTTTGTAGTGGACTTTGCCTATGCAATTAATCCAGAGGACATGCTGCGAAGATGACCTGCCCAGTTGTACGAGGCTTTTATATTACTTAATTAAATATGTTTTTGTGTTATGTATGAAGAGAATTGTGAATGTGAAGGAAGCGAGGGAGTTGTGTCAAGATCGTGGCAAATGGCGCTCCATTGTCTCTGTCGATCCCTGTGGGAAAAAGGCGTGACAATTTTGATTGATTGATTGTGCTATTGTATGTAATTATGAATTTAGTTGATCTTCAAGTTGATTTGACACATTAAGATGTGATTCTAATGGCGACCACAGACCACACTACTGGTTTGTATGAATCTGTATGGTGCAGCTGCAGACTGTAGTATAGCTTTGCATGGAACTAATTTCATACAGATTAATACAAATCATTAGTGCAGTCTGCGGTCGTCCTCGGTATCACACCTAAAGCTATTACTAATTTATAGGCATTAGAGAAAAAAAAGGAGGTTTCGCGTTGACTGGACGACCGTAGAGCATCTATGAAGAGGATAGTGGATGTGAGAAATTATGCCAGGATGGCAATGCAATTATGCAAGTGGCGCTCCATTGTCCCTGCCTATCCCTGTGGGAAAGAGGCGCGGTGTGACAATTTGATTGATCGATTTAAAAGAATTTAGAAAAACAAGTTGTTTCATTGTGACTCGACACATATGTCGTCATAACGCCGCCTGATGTTAAGTTGGAGTGCGGTCTTACTGTAATGTAAAGGAAGTTGTGACAGGATCATGAAAGTGGTGCCACGTAGTCTCTGCCTATCTTTTCCTGTGGGAATTGAGGCGTAATAAGTTTTTAAATACATTTTTATAGTAACGTGCTTGTATAATAGATAATCGGCGACCAAAGTAAACCTATACTATAATAGCATTCGCATTCTATCGACCGAATCGGCAGTCGAACTTAAAAGTTCGGTACGTCTTTTCCTTGTAGATCAATCGACAAGTGGAATGCTTTGCTTGCCCATGTGTTATCTCCATCCTATGACCTTGGATCCTTTAAGCGATGCGTGAAAAAGCACCTTTGCCCGGCATAGTGACGGCGTCTGAGGCAGCCGTGAACAAACTCGGTTTTCTCAGTCGTCGTCACTCTTGGACCTCCTCTTGCTTATCATCAGGCGGGACGAGTACAGATGTCGAGTCACAATAAAAAAATATCTAAGATACCGGCCAGCGCGTTTCAAACCAAAAGGATTTCTTGAAAAGAATGTTCTTGGTTTGCGTTGCCATTTCATAACCACTAGACCAAGGTGGCTTTATTTGTTTATTTAATAATAATAAAACATTGTAATATATTTATTTATTTTATTTTAAAACTTTTTAGACTGTGTACAAAGGTGAAATCTCTGCCATAAAACCTTAGGGACCAACAGTAAGATAAAAAATGTGCAAAATTATATTAATACCTAAGTATACAGTTCTAATTCAAGTAACATACATACATAAATAATAATCTATTAATATTTAAATCAAATAATAAAATAAATAAGTAAATAAAAATGTGATTAAAAAGTATAAAATATGTCCAGCAAGCTGGCAATACTCACAAACAAATAGGTACTAATAACGGTAAATAAATATTAATATCATTAGATTTATTGCAGTATTTTCAAACGTGTTAAATACGAGGCAATAAAGATGCGAAAAAACTTGCGACCCCTTATATTCCTTGAAGGGCCGGCTTCCTTCCTTGCAGTAATAAAATGTATTTCTATTTAAGCCAGGTTCGTGCATTGTTCATTGTAACGGCGTTTTTATGGGAACATTTGTTTTAGATGTTCCCAAGGGATCATTTAGGTAAAAGATTCACTACTTTAGTAGGTATCTACTTATCTTATTACTAAGTCGACCGTGGTGTTGTGGTAGTGAAACGGTCACGTCCCCAGTTACAAACAATTTATTTATTTAAGATTAATAGGACTAATAAATATATAAGATCAGATAGAAATAATAAATATATAACAACAAGCCAACTTAGAAGTTGTCACAAATAGTAAAGAACTATGTAAAACACTTATATAGTTAAGAAAGAAAAACAAAACAATAACACAATATAACCAAAACCTATACATAAACCTATACACCACACACAAACAAACCAACACCTTATAACATAAAATAAAGTAAAAATAAAAGAAAAAAACCAGAAACAATCGACCCATCTGCCACATTAATAACTAATTACATTACATTAATTAATTACATTACTTATTACAGTATAAATCTGTCAGCAATTTGCCGCAATTGCAGTATTTACCGGTAGATTTTTATTTGTGACAACTTCTAAGTGCCCTGTGTGCGCAGTATCTTGTTTTGTTACTTACTTACTTTTTGTTTTAACGCTTATGTTAAATTTAAAATATGTACACGACTGTATATAGTAGATAGGCGGTCTTGCTTCCACCACAGTCGTCCAGAGCTCAATTAATCTACTGATCCTTAATCGTAGCGCTATTTTATCAACCGAGACTATACCAATGAATCTATTTCTATGATACAAGCACACTTTCAGTGGTTTAGTTTAAAATATTTGGTCACAAATTTGTGTTTTTTTTTTGTGGCTCGAAATATGACAACACCCATCTGATGTTAGGCTAGAGTGCGGTCCAGAGTGGAGGCGACTGCTAGTGTACTTTACTGTCTACTTGTATTGTATGTATACTTGTAAGTGGTAGTACTACCCCGGATCGGCAAACTGGGTACCACTGTTAAGATTATTAATTTATATTACAATATCATAGTATAAATTAATACATAATACCCCTTTTTCCCACAGAGATAGGCAGAGACAACGGAGCGCCACTTGCCACGGCTGCCTCAGTCGCCTTCATACGCCGGCCAGAAGCCAGAAGGATCCTTGATTATAATCTAGTGGGAATAATGTGTTATTTTTATCCTATAATATAGGATGAAAATAACACATGGCGGGCTGGCAAAGCATTGTTTTGTTGGACTGTCGATAGAATGCGGATGCACCAGAGTTAAAATAGTCGTAGGAACAAGGTTAAAGAGCTCCTTAAAACATTTTCCGATGTATATGCGATAAAAGACGCAGAGAGCCGCAATGTCTCTGCGAGGTTGCAGAGGCTCCCGAGTTCTCGTGATATCGGCATCACCTATTCTCAGACACACCTATTGCTAGAACCTAGATTCGCTGCAACGAATCTAGGGTCTAGGGCTTCAAGATTTTGTGTCATCCATACCTCCACTGTTTAATCGCAAATGCTTAGATTCGTACCTTAGAATTTTTTAAAATGTTTTTTTATCATAATGCGTAATTTTCTAATATTTATGATTTTTAGTTAAAATCATTTAGATAGGTATCCCTTTTTAGGTGTTTAGTCAGTGGACCTAACCTAGGTCCGTTATTTAGTCCAAGTCTCATTATGTTTAATGTCGATCGTAACGTATCCTAAAAGTTTATTAATTAAGTATGTTTCTTTAGCTTTCATTTTAACCAAACTAAACCCGTAAAGGATGGATGAAACGGTACGGCGGGCGCGTCGTCTCTATGTCGAACCAACTTTACCGCTCCACTCCTTTGAAGATGTATTACTGCATATTTAGTTCCTTTAAACTTTCCCTTTAAAACTTATATATTTCCCTTTTATCCTTGTTTAGAACAAGTTCGTCAATTACCCTAAACTTAATATAATTGTAAATTTAAAACTACTTAACATACATTACCTTTTACCTTAAGAATAAAGAAATCAATTAAAGAGGTAACGCACAATGTACGACTTTTTCCAACATTCAAAAGAACACGAGGTAAACCACCGTATTAATTTGAATGTTCAACGTTTTACCCACGTTGTATGCACGGAGCACCCTTCGTTAAAATATGTAGTAGGGCAGAACAAAAAATACCATCCCTTGTAGAAAAAAAATTGAATAGGCGATCGGCTGCACGCGGTGATATCCCTGTGTTCCCGCCATTACGTACGCGCTACTTTGTACCGCACTTTGTTCGTTAGCGCCACAAAGTGGCTTCATATTTATTGCTTTTTTGTTTTGTGTAGATATTGATTTTTAAATTTCATTAATGTTACCGTAAATTAACTTTAGAAGAGTTTTATATCGATTGTTGTTGGTTAGTAGAATAAAATACCGATTACATATTTTTATTATATCAGTTTTACATTACTTAGTAAATTGTCGAGAGAGCCAGGGATATAAAGAAAGTATTATTTAAAATAATTTATATATTTTCAAATTTATTTTTAAACTTCGTAGGTGATTTAAATTTATTAGAGATAAAAATAAAACGTGCGCTCTGTTTAAAGTTACTGGTCGTTTTTTTAGATTTTGGTTTATTATTATAGCACTAATTATAAAAGCTCTGATGTGTTGGTCTTTAATTCATCAATCAAACTGTCACGTCTTTTTCTCACAGGGATAGGCAGAGACAATGGAGCGCCACTTGCCACGATTCTCTCAATACGAGTACAAGGTCTACTGTTATGGGCACTAGTCTCCAATTTGGTCGGAAAACACCCTCGTGGGCATGCCTTGTTTAACGCATCCATCCACATGAGATTTAGAAATTCCTTTTGTCAATCTACTTTCACTCATCCTTTTCATGTGCCCAAACCATCGATGCATTACTTTGTCAATCCTTGTCACTACACTACATCTTTTTTTAAAATCTTTATTTATTGGGAGCTTTTGTCTATTAAGACATATCAGCTCCATAGAGCCTAAAACATAACATCAAATTCATCTTAGGTCTATTAGAGAGAGAGGCGCCGCTTTGCAAAATTTATAACATATCTCTGATGCCGGTTCAGATAAAATACTCTGCGCTAAACCAACATTAACTGCATTCAGTTTAAATTCCTTCACCAGAGCTTCCCGCCCCTTCTTAGAGCACTCCATCATCATATGTTGGATGTCATCTTACACTACATCTTATACAGTTAAACAACTGCAAGTAGCAATCGCTTTCACTATGCCGCCCTAGTTGGCTTTTAAGGTAAAATGAATGAGAATTATAAGTTACTGAGATAGAGTCACTTACTTCGATATACTTTTAAGTGGTGGTCGACTGGCCAATACTGCCTACCACTCTTTAATAAACAATCCCGGAATAAATATCCACATCTTTTCTTGTTGACAAATTATGTATTTTTTTATAAATAGAATGAATTTTACAAATATTTGAGCTATTAAACAATAAATTGCTCCGACCGGGAATAGAACCCGATAACTAGCAACAAACCAATGCGCCACGCCTGTCGTTTAAATATATTATTGTGTTTTGCATAACATCTAGTTTTTATATCGAAGGGCTAATTTGCATTTGTCGAGAGGATTTGTATAACTAACCCTTAATAGTTAGTTGTGGATAAACATGTTTTTTTATACTTACTAATATAATATTCGCTCCTTGTCTGGGTGATTAAAGTTGGCGGTCATTTGCCGAGCGTGGTATACCACTTTAGAAAACTACTAAAAAAGTCACTATTATAATTAGTTCTTATTAAAAATGAAATTAATTTTGTTTAAAAAAAATTAAGTCTCAAAAACGGAAGTGAAAATTTAAATATAAAATTATGGGAATTTCGACCATTTTTTATTTATTTTAGGCGACTGCTACTTCAGTTTTTGATGACAGGCTTGGCGTGTTGGTTAGAACACCAGTCTGGTATGCGGAATGTTTCGGGTTCGATCCCCGGTTGGAGCAAATATTTTTTATAGCTTTAATTTGTAATATTGAATATTACAAATATTGGTTAGTAAAAAAGTATTAAAAATGTGCCTACTCCTTATTGTACTGTAGTAGCAGTCACCTCCATTTATGGACCGCACTCCAACTTAACATCAGACGGGGTGTTGTCGTGTTACAATAAAAAAAACTAAGTAGGAGTGACATCCACTATGCCGTCCTAGTTGGAACCGGCAACTTACAAGCTGTGCCTGAAACGCGACTAAGTCAGTTCACAGTTCAGTTCTGTATACTTGTAAGTGGAAGTACTATCGCAGATCGTCAGACTGGGCACAACTGCCTACCACTTCATACAAGAGCTGGACATTTGAAATAAAAACAGTTATTTAAAGTATTCAATGTATTTTTATTTCATTCAAATATTTAATTAGGACTAAGAACTAATTAGAATATAAAACTAAATTAACATAATTATCAACTAAATTCCAATTATTGTTAATGGCATAGGTGATTAACAGAAAGGATTTGTTAATGACACTACTGTTAAATAGTCATTTTTAATTAACACACTTTTAACAGCTTGACTTGTAACAATGTAACGGAATCTTGCAAAAAAAAATTCACCCACTTCTAGAGGTCTGAATAATTTGAAAATTTGTACACGTATTAAAAATCGATGACAATACAATAATTTCATGAAATATTTTTTGCCCGGCATATTAACGGTGACTGAGGCAACCGTGACTGACTCGGTTTTTTTAGGCGTCGACATTCTTGGACCTCCTCTTGTTTGCTATTTATTTACTAGTTCACATTGTCATATAAGCCGGCATAGTGACGGTGACTGAGGAAGTTTCAGTCGTTGTCACTCTTGGACCTCTTTTTGCTTATTATAAGGCAGGTCGAGGTCAAATCTCGTCTCACAATAAAAAAGCGTGTTTTTTAAACTATAGTATTATTGTTTTTTTGTGTGACATCTGATCTCGACTTGTTTGATGATAAGGAAGAGGAGGTCCAAGAGACCTGGCGACTGAAAATAAAGACTCAGTTCACGGTTGGCACAGTCGCCGTCACTATGTCGGCCATTATTATAGAAAATAAGCAGATTTTAACTGTTTGTACCAATTTTACCGTCAAACTGTAGTTCTTTTGTACACTAACAAATCCTTTTTGTTGATACCTCTAAAGGTGCGTAAATATGGATAATTTTTATCTTGTCATCGACCCGCGACTTCATTTTATTTCTGTACATTTTCACTAAATTCGCCTGATGTTAATCTGGAGTGTGGTCCACAAATGGAGGCGACTGCTACTACATTTATATAACTGCAAGTAGAAGTCGAATCTACTATGTCCGGCCTAGTTGGACTGGCAACTTACAAGCTGATTCAGAAACGCGACTGAGTCACGCTATGTACAGATCGGCGACTGGAAAAATGATTACCAGTTGACTTAAATATAAATTGTATTTAGTTATAGAGTAGAAACTTAAAAACACTTAAGGCTTAGATTTAGTGGTCAGCCATCAAATCAAGTAAATGGATTTTTTAATAAAAGTCTAAATCAATAAAAAAATTGAGACAAGCGCCTGATGATAAGTAAGGGGAAGTCCAAGAGTGCCGACGACTGAAAAAGTTGACTTATTTTACGGTTGCCTAAGTCGCTGACGCTTTGCCGGTCAAAGGTGCTTTCAGATTCAATCACTGCCGCTGCCGCTTCCACTCTCGTTATCAGATTCTGATGCGGCACCTTCCGAAGATGACCCACTGCTCTTTTTAGCTTTCTCCTTTTTAGCAGGTTTCGCCTAAAAATATATAATTATTTATTTAATAATAGAAAGGACATTATTCATTTTGTATGGGGACTATTCATTTTGGATGGAGTTGAATCATTAATGTACGAACATTGCAATGTAATTGTGTAATCCCTAATTTTGAATAGTTTAGGTGTGCAACATGATCAAACTATAATTATGACAGTTCAAAGCAGTACTGTTAATATGGCGTGTCTTTTTAATTGACAGACGATACAAAATCCATATCTTATTTTCTAAATAACAAGCAATTAAAAGCAAAATTGTTATTAATTTTATCAATACAAGTATCAAACCTACCATTTATATATTTTTTCATTATTGGGCATTGCAAAAGTAGTACAAGAATAAAGTAAAAGTAGACAAATGAGTCCTTTAATAATTAGTATTGTCTTAGATTTTGCCCGTACATTGATTAATGAATTAAACAAATTTTATGCGGCTTACTATCGCGTTAATTTTGGTTTAGATTTTACATTTTTTTATTATTCCGACGTTTCGAGAGCTTTGCAGCCATCGTGGTCACGGAGAGACTGAGGTGTTGGTCGTTCTATTGGTTGACGCTGTTATTGCTTTAATAGTTTTTAATATTAGTAATAAAAAATTGATAGAAAATTCCTAGTCTGGTTATCAGAGTGAAAGTCAGTGATACCAATCTGGGGTAATACCACTACTTACAAGTATACGGACCGTAAAGTGCCGTCTAATAGTTTCTGGTTTTAATTAGGCCGGCATAGTGGATGAGACCAGCTAACATTCAACTGTAACAGGAGTCGCCTCCATTTATGGACCCCAGTCTAGCTTAACATCAGGCGGGGTGCTGTCATTATGTCGTGCCATAATATTAAAAAACAAATATATGAAGAGGCGCCCTTGGTGCAAACCGACAGCACGGGTTCAAAACCACTCGCCGGTATTAATGTCCCTTTGATATATGTACTTTGGTCGTCCGGTTTCTATGATACAAGCACTTTAGTAGCTTAGTATAGAAATGTCAACAAAAAAGATAAATTGTGAAGAACAGAACAAATACCTTCTCTTTCTTTTTATCAGCCTTCTCAGAGCCAGAAGAGCTGGAATCATCTTCAATATATTCTTTGCTCTTAAAATGGCTACCAGCACCAGCGTTGCTGTTATTTTTAGATTTTTTAGCTGGTGATTTGTTGCTCGCTTTCTTCTCAGATGCCTTACGTTCCTTCTCTGCTTGCCTCTTCTTCGCTTTGAACTCTGCTGCGGCACCGCTGTCTTGATACTTCTTCATCGCAGCATTGTATTCCTCTTTAGACTTCGCTGCTTTCTCTTCCCATTCCTTTTTATTATTAAATTAATTTTTAACTTTTGTTTATTGTCGTGACTCGACATCTGGTCTCAATTCGTCTGATGATAACCAAGAGTAGATCTAAGAGTGCCGACGACTGCTAAAACTAAGTCTTTAAGGTTGCCCCAGTCGCCGTCACTATGCCGGCCAAAGGTGCTTCTTCACGCCTCGCTTGGAGAGAACAATAAATATCATTGGGAATTATTTTTGCCCAGGCAGTCCCAGGGGGGGGGGGGGGGGTTCCGACCAAATCGGAGTGATCCTCAAGAAAGCTAGGTTGCCTAGTGCCCATAACCACAGAGCCTGTATGAAGAGAACTGTGAATTTGAAGGAAGCAAAGAAGTTCTGTTAGGACCGTAGCAAGCGGCGCTCCATCGTCTCTGCCTATCTATGTGGGAAAAAGGCGTGACAATTTGATTGATTGATAGATATTTTGCCCAATAATATTTATTGGGTTACAGATCTAGGTGTTACATGGGCTGGAATGCTTTACCAGTCCATGTTGTCTCCCCATATTATAATCCACCAGGCAATGCGTGAAGAAGCACCATTGGCTCACATATTTAGAGCGACTGAGGCAACCGTAAACTTACACGGTTTTCATTAAGTCGTTGGCACTCTTGGACCTCCCTGCTTATCATGAGGCAAATCGAGGTCAGAGTTTGCCAGTCCCATAATAACTAGTCCGTTATGCTGTTGTTTAGGTTTCGATTCCCGGTCGGAGCGAATATTTGTTTCATAGCTTTCATTTGTAATGTTTAATAGTAAGATAAAGTTTACAAATTTTTGTTATTAAAAAAAAAGAGTGGTTGTCAAAGAGGCATGAGTGCCCAGTCTGCCGATTCCGGGTAGTACCACCACTTACAAATGTACAATACAGACCGTGAAAAGACTTAGTCGCGTTTCAGGATCAGCTTGTAAGTTGCCGGTTTCAACTAGGCCGGCATAGTAGATGTGACTACTACTTGGTCCATTAAAGGACCGCACTCCAGCTTAACATCAGGCGGGTGCTGTCATATGTCGAGTCACAATAAAAAAAATGCATTTACCGATTTATCCTTCATGTCTCGCCATAATTCTCCAGCTTTCTTGGCAACGTCTGTCACTTTTATGCCAGGGTTGTCATCGAGGATGCCCTTCCTGTTTTCATTCAGCCATAACATGAAAGCAGTCGCTGGCCTCTTCGGCGCATTCGCGTCTTTCACCTTTTTAGATTTCTCTTTGCGTTTGCGCGGTGCCTCCGACTGGAAAAGTGCAAATTAAATAAAGTTATAATTATTGGTGACTGTGGCGTAGCAATGGTTATGCAAAACCACTTGCCGGTAACAATGTATCTTTGATATATGTACTTTGATCGTCCAGTTTCTATAATACAAACACTTTGGTAGCTTAGTATAGAAATAAAATAAAAAAAGTACTAAAAACAATTAAATACTTACAATTGTAATAGCAGACTTGTGTTTCTTCTCTTTCTTCTTCTTTTCTTTGCCACTTCCTTTTGACGCGCCAGACGCATCAGAATCTTCAGACGAAGATGGATTTGTGTCGTATCTGAATATATATATTCGTAAAATATTAAATTATGTCGTGTAATTACGAGGTTAAAGAGTTTTTAGATCAACTATTAACTTGGCATATGACAGCACCTGGCCTGATGTTAAGCTGGAGTGCGGTCCATTAATGGAGGCGACTGCTACTACAGTTTAATAACTAAATCACATTCACTATGCCGCCCTAGTTGGAGTCCGACATCTTACAAGCTGAAACGCGACTCACTTTTAAAAGGTATAAAACAAATATATGCAAAGACCGGGAATCGAAGCCAGTTAACCGTTTAAGCGTAACACACAGTTGTGCTTCGACACGGCTGCCGTCAAAAAAGGCGTCAACATACTTAAAAAGAGGTGTTAAACCATATATGTAAACTGAGAGCCCCTGGTTTATATTCACTTGCCTAATGTATCTATGAAATATTATGTACTTTGGTCGTCCTATTTTTTAATCATAATTTAATCATAAGCACATCTTATTTTTAATCATTATTCAGCACATCCTATTTTAAAACATAATTTAGGCATGTCCTATTTTTAATCATTATTTAGCTCGTTCTATTTTTATTTATGATTTAGCACGTCCTATTTTATTCATAATTTAGCACGTCCTATTTTATTCATAATTTAGGACGTCCTATTTTTAATCATAATTTAGGACGTCCTATTTTTAATCATAATTTAGGACGTCCTATTTTTAATCATAATTAAGCACGTCCTATTTTTAGGCATAAAGCACGTTTAGTTTAGTATAGAAGTGTCAATAAAATGCAATACTCACTCCTCAGCAACATCACTTTCTTTTGCTTTATCCGGGTTGAAGTCCTCATCAGTGCTTTCATCTGACCCATCGCTGTCACTCTCGCGCTCCTTTGCTTCCGCCTTCACACGCTCAAGATATGCATCCGGTTCTTTCTCAGTGTCAGAATCACCAAAGTCGTCGTCATACAGCGCTTTGTCCTGGAAACGAAATTATGGAACTCTTTACCAACCCATGTGTTCCTTGGATCCTTTAGGCGAAGCGTGAACAGCAAGTACTCTTGACCGGCATAGTGACGGCTTCTGAGGCTTTACTGCGTCGGATTTTTCAGACTACTTTTTCCATCCTATGACCTTGGATACTTCAAGCGATGCGTGAAGAATTGGCCGGCATAGTGACGGCGACTGAGCTGCCGTGAATAAACTCGTTTTTTTTTTCAGTTTTTGTCACTTTTGGACCTCCTCTTGCTTATCATCAGGCGGGTCGAGGTCAGATGTCGTGTCACAATAAAAATAAAAAAAAAAAATTGGTTGCCTGTAAAGTCGATATACGGGCGAAAGTTTTACGTGACAACGACTTTGAGTGGTAAAATAATTTTAATGTGAATATTCATTCGTATAGTAGGAAGAAGGATGAAATAATAGTAACAAATTAAAACATTTATTTATACAAAGAATTATATTTAAAACATTAATTTATACAAAGAATCTCGCACTGAATTTCATATTAACAAAATTTTATTTTTACCTTTACACATACATACGTATTTATATACAAATATACATACAATAACTTGCAATACATTGCGTTCACTTTTTATATCTGTCTCTCTCGCTCTTAGGCGGGCTAACCATGCCCGAGTGGAAGGGACGCGTGCCTCTCACTCGCTCTCATTGTGAGCGCATAACGTGAGCGGAGCGTAACGCAGTTTCTTGAAGTGTCACCCGGCAAACCAATTTATAAGACGTTGTCACGTCAAAAAAGATATCGTGTTACAATAAAAAAAGCTTTTCACATTAAATATTGAGTCTAGTTTGTTACTTAGGCAGATCAATGAAATACGGTCTCCAGTGCCCATAACCGTAGAAGAGATTGTGGATTTGAAGGAAGCTAGAGAAATGTGTTAGGAACGTGGAAAACTACGCTTCATTATCCCTGACTATCCTTGATTAATCAAATTGGCACGCTTCTTTCTCACAGCGATAGGCGGAGACAATAAAGCTCCACTTGCCACAATCCAGACACAACTTCCTCGCTTCCCTCACATCCACACTTCTCTTCATACAAGCTTTACAGTTATCGGCACTAGGCAACCCAGCTTTCTCGAGGTTGTTTCGATTCTAAAGTTTATAAATTCAAATAAAATTAATATACTTACATTTTTGCCAGTATTTTTCACATGTAATTTCTTAGCCGTTATATAATTGAATAGTTTATCATATTCACCCTTCTCTATACTGCTAAATGTGTGTACATTGCCAGACTTCAATTCTATTTCAAAATCAAATGATCTAAAAGTAAATAAAAAAATAATAATAATTAAAATCTGTATTGTCATGCACGTAGGATTTGCAAGCTGAAGTGGCAATGGGCTGGGAACATCGCTCCAAGAACCGACAACCGATAGGAAAGTAAGGTTCTAGAGTGGAACCGGAAGAAGCAGCGTACGTAGGCCTCCCACTAGGTGGACTGACGACACACAGGTAACCAGTGGATGCAACTGGCATCTTGTCGTTCAGAATGGCGTTCTAAGGGGAAGGCCTATGTTCAGCAGTGGACTTCTGGCTGATGATGATGAGTAATGTGATCCAATAAGCCCATTGGATCCTTTAGGCGAAGCGTGAAAAGCAAGTCCCCTGGCCGGCACAGTGATGGGTACTGAGGCAAATGTAAACTGCATCAGATTTTTTAGGCAAAACTAAACAATAAAATAAAAAAACTATCCATGAATATTAAACTGATTGGAATAACGAGTAAAGTTGATGATTTTTCGTTCTTATATTTATAGTCCGGTCAATTTAGACATTCGAAGGTACATAAATTCCCACCAAGCTGAAAATGGGTAAGATTGTTTAAAATACAATGAAAAATAAAATTTGAAAGTTCCCCATCATTCCCCTGTAAGGAAATTTTTTTATTCAAGGTCAAAGGTCAAAATAATGAGTTTTTCGCGATATTCAGCAAAACGGTAAGTTTTATCATAAAAATAAATCAGACAAAATTGTAGATCATAAAATTATCTACAAAAAATATATCAATACTTTTTTTCTTACGAGCCACCGTTTTTGAGATATAACGATTCAAAAAGTTGTAAAAGTTGTAATCGTCATAATATGCACACGCTTCCACGCCACCTATGAGGTATTGTACTTAGCGCAATTTTTTAACGTGGTTTTCCCAGTAGGCCTATTCCACAGGTCAGTTGTGATCCTGTTTAATTTGAAACTAATGCAAAATAATGGATATTAGCAGAGATTGAAAAAACAAAATCAATTTAAGTTGAAAAAATATTAGTTGTCTATTTTTGTTATGTACTTTTTTTAAATGGCGTTTTTTATTTGCGCAGCCCTATAATAGGTTTAAGATATCTTGTTTATATTCTACTGTTTGCTGTAAGTCAACCAAAAAAATTTTTTTCTTGTGACATTAGACCTCGGCTTGCTTTATGATAAGCTAGGGAAAGTACAATAGTGACGGCGACCGGGGCAGCCGTAAACTAACTTGGTTTTTTCAGTCGTCGTCAGTCTTGGACCTCCTCTTGCTTATCATCAGGCGGGTCGAGGTCAGATGTCGTCACAATAAAAAATACTGACTGTCATGTCAATATATATTTCATGTCATGTCAAAAAATATTTAAAAAACCTGTGCAAGGAATTTTGTTTGTATAGATGGGGAACGAGTTAAATAGATTCGGGGGCTGAGGTGCGGTGAGGCGTCGAAAAACCCCCACCCGTATTATAGTAGCCACTATTAGTGACGCTCACAGCACGGCGATGTCATTTATTATCAATAAAAACGTGTCCATATTTTCTTTGTTTGATTATTGAAAAATCAGTGAGTTAATTGAATAAAAGAGAGTCCGTAGTCAGGCTAGAATCATTATTAGAAACGTGATTAAAATGTGTGAAAATAGAAAAAAATGCAGTCACTATTCTTAAAATTAAGTTAATACATAATTCATTAAAAATTGTTGCTGTCTAATGTTTATACTTCAGTTTAATACACATTTATAATTTTTAATACCTAAATCTATTTGCTTTTTGAGGAAAGTGTGTGTTTATCGTTATCAACATATTGCACGTTACTTCACTATTCATAAGAGACACGTGACCATGACGTCACAACTGCATTCCTACCGCGTTAATTTAGCTTGTTTCGCGACAGTATATAAGAAATAATGCATAAAACCTTACTTAGTTGAGGAAGCGCCGCCTCTAGCAAAGTTAACGGAGGCAATCTCTTCAAATCTAATATGCACTGGTGGTTTATGCACAAATATAAAGCCTTTCTCCAATGGATACAAATAACCAGCAGCAGCCTTGTATGAACATGCTATCGCTGGAGTCTTGTGATGTCTGAAATATAACAGATTAATATATTTATATTATCTATGACGACAGGCGTGGCTTAATGGTTAGAACACCAGCCCGTTACGCGGCAAGTCCCGGGTTCGATTCCCAGTATTCAGCAAATATTTGTAATATTCAATAATTAGAATCATTATTACAAAATATTTGTTAATAAAAAAAGAGACGAATATTTGCTCCGGGTCTAGATGTTAAAGAGTGGTAGGCAGTGGCACCCCGTCTGCCGATCCGGGGTAGTACCACCACTTACAAGTATGCAGACCGTGAAGTGACTTAGTCGCGTTTCAGGATCAGCTTGTAAGTTGCAGGTATGGTTAATGTGACTGTTGCTTACAGTTATTATTCTATTCATGGACCGCACTTTAATTGTGCCCCCCTAGCACGGCAGTCCAAGAAGCAAGACAAACACCTGCAAGGAATGTTATTGTCTCATTTTAAATAACTTAATAGGCTGGTACAGTTTTAATTAACCTTTAAATATATAGTTTTGGTCATTTTGTTGCACTGTTTGTTGGTAAGTAATTTAAAAATAATTGCAATGATGTTCTTTACAGGTACGGTCATATGTCAAGTGACAAAAAAATTTTCTTTAATATTGTGGCAATTCGTTAAAGTGCGGTCCGTAAATGAAGGCGACTGCAAGTACATGTGAAATGGGAAGAAACGCGAATAAGACCATGAAGTGACACTTGGAATTTTACTTCTGAGCTAGAAAGCAAAAAACACACTGAAAATTTAGTTTTAAAGCAGTTTACTACTGCTAACCGTGACATCTTGCCACTATAAGGCTACTGTTACACATGCTCTAAAACAGGATTGTAACAGAGGCAGTTTTATCGGAACCGAATGGAGAGTCGGAGTTTTTAAATTTGCTTTATCGGAGTCGGAGGCAAGATCAGAATTGGTGGCATAAATCACACAAATCAAAACAAATATCTATAACCTATGAACGTGTCGTGTGCGTAATAATATACAAGTGAATAAAATAATTGACGAGTGCACGTAGTGGGAGTCGGGGGGATTCCCCGCGCGACATGTATGAACCTGTTCATAACAGTCGACACAGGCATCCGCCGCCGCTATGTTATGCTTCGACCTCCGATTTAAAATTGTCGGAGCCGAAGTCGGAACCGAAGGTGTAATATTAATGGGAAGTTCCGACTTAACGGAACCGTAGTCGAAGCTCCGTAACATCCCAGCTCTAAAATAGCATACTTTTTATTATTATTATTATGACACGACATCTGACCTCGACCCGCCTGATGATAAGCAGGAGGAGGTCCAAGAGTGACGACGACTGGAACAACCGAGTCAGTTCAGCCGCCGCCACTATGCCGGCCTAAGATGCTTTTTCACGCATCGCTTGAAGGATCCAAGGTCATAGGATGGAGAGAACACATGGGCAGGCAGAACATTCCACTTGTCGATTGATCTACAAAGAAAAGCACTTCAAAGTGTGCTATTGAGTATGCTCAATATGAGCAGTTTACATTTGCTTGCATTAGGCATACTGGTTTACAACTACATACTAGCATGCTCAATAAGCAAACCTGTTCACACGCGCTAAAAGCACGCCCACTACAGCCGCGCTGCAGGTAGCATGCTCAAAAATCGCACAACCAGTGATTTTTGAGCAAACTCGAAATGAGCATGCTCATTATTAGCAGAGCCGTCTTAACCCGGGGGTTCAAGGGGTGCAGTGCACCCGGGCGCAGAGTCCTAGGGGGCGCATGCCGACCGCCATAAATTTCGATAGGTACCTACTACACTGAGACCACACGAGCGGAGCCTTGACTTTCGCACCCCGGCGCTGAATATGCTTAAGACGGCCCTGATTATTAGCATTGTTTTAATACACATGCTAATAATGAGCATTTGCTCCATAAAAGCATGCTTTTGTGCTAGTAATGAGCATGTGTAACTGTAGTTTAATTATGTTATATTTGCCATCAAAAAAACATACCCCAAAAAGTCCCCAGGCCCTGTGACTCTTCTATTGATGATAACTTTCATTATTTTAGCAAGCACTTCATACGTAGGCCCAGAGAGCTCCTTTGTTATTTTGCCTTCATATTTGTCTTTTAATTCGTCCCTGAAAGTAATTTAAATATTATTATGTTGTGTAATGAAAAACCATAGAGCTCGTTTGAAGAGAATTGTGAATGTGAAGGAAGCGAGGGAGTTGTGTCAGGATCGTGGCAAGTGGCGTACCATTGTCTCTGCCTATCCCTGTGTGAAAAAAGCGTGACAATTTGATAGATTGATGATGGAAAATGGATAGAAAAATTAACGCGTGTAGATAGCTTAACTGCGACCAGAGATCGAACCATCTATTAAGAAGCGACTGCTAGGACTACTGAGCTACGCAGCGCCTATGTGCTCCCCTTCATAATTTCTCTATTTTTTATTTTCATCATGCAGCTCTTCATACTGCTGAGTTTACGCCGCATATTTCCGGGCAATACCACATGCAAGATCCAGTTTGCATTTGAGATTGATGCAAAATAATGTGCCTTATTCATAGTATTTCTATTCAATAGTAATTAGACCCAAATGGAAATGGCGAGATGAGAAACTCCTACAATAATAGTTTGCGGTGCGAGATCGCAGTGTCGTGAGACAATGAAAAAAAGAAAGTAAGGTATTTGCCCAGCAATGTGACAGTTAAATTGTCACGCTTTTTTCTCACAGGGATAGACAGAGACAACGGAGAGCCACAACATCATCGCATCCACAATTCTCCGTATAAAGAAAGCTGGGTTACCTAGTGCCATGTAGAGCTTGACAGTTAGGACACTAGGCAACCCAACTTTCTTGAAACTGTCTCAAAATTGAACAGAAAACACTGAACAAAACACAAAACACTGAACAAAAAACAGAAAATTACCTCCTGAGTAATTTTTCTACAGGCATACCACTTAATTAAGGAGAGGTATTTTTTTTATTGTGACTCAACATATGACAGCACACAGCTTGATGTTAGGCTGAAGTGTGCTCCATGAATGGATCACTGCTACTACAATTTAATAACTGTAAGTAGCAGTCACATCCACTATGCCGGCCTAGTTGGAACCGGCAGCTAATCCCAAAATGTGACCAAATCACTTCACGGTCTGTATACTTGTAAGTGGTGGTACTACCCCGGATCGGTGGACTGGGTGCCACTGCCTACAACTCTATAACCAGACCCGAAGCAAATATCCGCCTCTTTTTTTATTAATAAATATTTAAAAGTTATGAAACAAATATTTGCTCTGACTGGGCATCGAACCCGGGACAATACGCGCAACAAACCAATCGCTAATCGTTGGTCCACGCCTGTCGTCCATGTAAATGAATGAACGAAAACACACCCCTCCCGGGGTACATAAAAAATACTGCTAAAGTATGAAAATAAATAGGTGTACACAGTGAAGTGAGTTAGTTGTATTTTGGGATAGCATTTTGCTTCCAAATAGGATGGCATGACAACAGCCCCTTGCAGTTATTTACCTGTAGTAGCAGTCACCTCCACTCATGGACCATTGTTCAGTTAAGTAGTTGTTTTCACGCAACAACTACTTAGCCGATCATCATGAAACTTTGTACACATATTTTTGGAGGTACTAGAAGTAACATAGGATACTTTTAATAAAAATATTTTTTATACTATGGTTTCCAATTGACTATATAGTCAGATCGAATTACCTTTTTGGACAAAGAAATTCTTATTGGAGCAAAAAGAATTGATTGCAAGTCAAATTAAAGCATGATATTGTCAGGCAAGCTGTCAAAAAAAAATTCAAAAGTCGTAAAAACCTGTTTTTTGCATCTGAAGCTTTTACGAAAAAAAGTTTAAAGTGACATTAAGAACATAAAAAGAATGAGCAAAATCGGACCAGTGGATAGAAGCACAATTCACAAAAATACATAGTTTTCTTGCAAAATTTTGAAACCTTATAACTTGCATTTTGAAACTCATAAGGAGCTGAGATGTGGATATGTTGTCAATGTTGCTGACCTGTAGTTAAAGTTAATTTTTTAAATTGAAATGTTGTTAACTTTTTGCAAACCATCAACTTATGTAAACTGATTTGGACGGAGTTTTATTTTTCGAAAAATGTAATTGTTTTAGCGTAAGTCTGTTAAGGAAAAGTTGAACTACATCTTTCCAAATTCCCAGATCATTTGACAAATGTATGATTATAAAGGATTTTTCGCTAATTCGGGCTGACTAATAGTTTCAGCTGTATGGAATTTTTCTATATATATTTTTATTTCCGTCATTTTAGATCATATAAGTTTTCGAGTTATAAATACAAAAAAAAAAAGGGATATGCAGTCGAATTGAGAACCTCCTCCTCTTTTAGGACTGTTAAACCTAATGTTACACCGGTGAAACTGCGGGTATAGCTAGTAAATAAATAAAAAAACAAATGAACTTACTCAGTGAATGGCAACTCCAAGCTTGTCTCTTCTTCAACACCAAATAATAATACCAAATAGTGATATCTTGTTTGTCCCTGTTTTATTGGTGGGTCTAATGAAACAACAAAGAACATCTGCCTCGTATCTTTGTGCGGCAATAAAAATAACCTCAAAACAGTTGACATTGGTATTTTGTAGTCAAAAGTTTTACCATGGAGTTGGAAGAATGTTTGGAATACTTTAATGTCGTAGCGACCACTGAAATTAAAATGAACAATTATTAATTTTAAAATGCTTGGATCTTCAAATAAAGCATCTTTGTTCGCCATAATGTCGGCTTCTAACGCAAGCGTAAACTGTAGCGGTTTTTCCAGTTGTCGGCACTCTTGGATGTAAAAAAGTATATATCAATCAATCAAACTTACACGCCCTTTTCCCACAGGTATAGGCAGAGACAATGGAGCGTCATTTGCCACGATCCTGACACTCCCTCGCTTCCTTCATTGTGACTAGACTTGAATAGTTTTTTTATTGTGACTCGACATATAACAGCACTCTGCCTGGTGTTAAGCTGGAGTGAGGTCCATAAATGGAGGTGACTCCTTCTACAATTTGAATTATAAGTAGCAGTCACCTCCACTATGCGGGCCTAGCTGGAACCGACAACTTACAAGCTAATTCCGAAATGTGACTAAATCATTTTACGGACTGTATACTTGTAAGTGGTGGTATTGGCAGACTGCCTACCACTTTTTTACTTAGTACCACTTAGTATAAAATAAAAATGAACTAACCGAGGTGTAAGACATTGCAATTCTCTAAATATAGCAATGGCATCACCAGAGACTGAAATAACACTGGCCTTATTCATGACTTGCTGATGGAAGGCTTCTACAGCATCCATGTCACCAGCTAGCTCATTTGATGGTATGTGAAAACGGATTTCCATTAAAGAAACTGGTGTGTCATCATTCTGAAAAAACATCATTTGTATTTATTAAATTGACAAGTGGTTCGGGCACATAAAAAGAATGAGTGAAAGTAGATTGACAAAAGAAATTTATAAATATGAAGTGCATTCAACAAGGCCAACACAGAAGGGTGTTTTCTGACCAATCTGAGACATACTCCAGAAAACTGGGTTGCTGTAGAGTATGTAGGGAAGCAAGAAAGTTACACCAGAATGGTGGCAAGTGGCATGACAATTGATGACTCTTTTTAGTTCTAATCGCCCATTCTAGGATGGCAATGGAATCTTAGTCTACACGGCCTAGTCTAGCGTATAGTTAGTTATTTTATCTTTAGTGGATAAATGATGAAGATGGTTTTATCTTTATCATTCATAGAGTGTTTACTCTAGTAAATCATCCATTACTTGAAGGTGACAAAAGATCAGGATCCTCTCTGATAGCAAAACCGGTACTCTTGGGTCTGGGAAACTACTGCAAAAACTCAGCTTTGCTCTATGAATGCCACCTGGCATTGGAGGATGTATGTACGTCGAACCAGATCACTCTCCAATGGATCAAGGGTCATAGTGGATCGCTAGGCAACGACGCGGCAGATGAGCTGGCCAGGAGGGGATCGTTTCCTCGATCGAAAAGTTCCTCGGCAATGCCAGGACGCTCCCAGAGGTCTGCAGGAACGAAAAGGTTCTCCTGGCCTTCCTGGAGGAGATCGGGTGGCTCCACTGAAGGAGAACCGTTGAAGAATGTACAAAAAACCGAAGAGGACTTTAAGTGCGGAAACGAGCCCGCAAATAACTAATAACATAACTTGAAGGTGAAGATGATGGTGATTAAGACTTCAAACAAAATCTTGAAGGAAACACAAAGAGTTCATTGTCTATACTCAATAAACTGATAAAAGATTACTGGATAATAATTACACATTCAAGAAATACAAGCTTTATAAATAACTGGACGGTATTGGCGCTGTTGGACCTGCTCTTCCTTACCATTGAGGTCAGATGTAGAGTCACAACAAAATAAAAATTTTAATTTGCAGCCTGTAATTTGCAAATGCCCCAATTTGGTATTTTTTTTATTAATTACATTTCTATACGAAGCTACTAAAGTGCTTATACCATAAACACAGGACAACCAAAGTACATATATCAAATTGGTACCGGTGGGTGTCTGAAACTCGAGCTCCCGGTTTGCATAACCGTTGCACTGCCACTACACCACGGTCGCCATAATTTTGATGGTACTGTTAATTGATGCATTACCTGCATTGACAAAATGCATTACCTGATGAAATTCGAGTGTGACTTCATTTTTGCCAGTGTTGCACTGGGACACATAATGTAATGGAATTTCAAATGCCGTATTTGACCCGACATTGAAATTAAGTATAGCACCATTAAATTTAGCAGTACCCCAATTCCAGCCCTTGAGAGACAATTCCTTCTCCAACATGTCTTTATTGTAATTAGATTTAAAGAATTTTGCCACTTTCTCTTGTTCCTGTAAAATTAATTAGGTAGTAAGATTTGATGTAGGGTTGTATTTTTATAGAGGTCCCAAGAATTTTGGATTTAATTAGGCCTAAAAAGTTTTACAAGTACTTCGGCTAAGATAGGAACTAAAGAATAAACTAAAAAATAAAAAAAGTTGTATTCAAGATATATATAGATATCATATCCAAGATACATTACAACTAGTATAAAGTCACTTCTTTTGCTATTTATCATGTGTTAGGACTTTGTAGTCATATTGTAGATAAAAGATAAATAAACTGCACATGTTAGCTTAAGTAAATAGTGAAACTTACCCCTTCCTTAAATCCACCGTATCTGTGCAAAGTGCCATTCTTCAAAAATATTCTTAAGCCCCATGAACCAACAAATTTTTGAAAGTTTACAAGCTCTATATCATTTGATGATATTTGCTCAACCTTGCCTGTTTTACTATTTTTAAAGATTATGTTCTGGTCAGTCATTTTTAGCCTACCTGGAACCTATAAAAACATAAAATTTGTAAAAATGATCCTGTAATAAAATGGCTTTAAAAAACTATAGTTACCATTGTTCCATTTATCTCAGCAGACACATCATTGTATTCAAGGAACTCCATCTTCATATAGTTTTACAATAGTTGATGATTTAATAATAGGAAAAGTGGACTTGTTAAAATACAAACAATAAATCAAAAACATGCACACACTAATGTCGCGGTAAAATTTCCGCACCGCCGATAATCGTTCAAAAATCTAAATCTTGTCGACTTCTAAATTTTGGTGCATAACAGCGATATCACAAATTTATAGAATCTGAGTTTTTTAATTAGAATACGGCTTACAAAAAAAAATTATAATTAAATAAGATTTCTTATAACAGAAACAATAAATGAACGTGAACAAACTAAATATAATACTATATAGTCAAGGAACATTGTACTCAAGAGAAGAAGCTCGACTGCCATAGACAACACGTGGCAATTAGAGACGCCACGACGGAATCTCACTCGAACTAAAAATGGTGGCAATTTTAAAATGGCCTGGTTGATATTGCGTATTTGTAAACATATTAGGTCCACTTTCACATCCTAAATACGTATAATAATACAACAATGAATATTAGACGTATTTAAGATGTCGGTGAAAGTGAACCTTACTCAGTAGGAAATAATCTAATTAGATCAATAAAACGACTTTTTATAAAACATTATTTTTTTTATTTAATTCCAACTTACTTTTCAAGACAATAGTATCACTAAAAATATGTATGTTAATTACTAGTTAACATCATAATAAAATCACTATCTCAATAAAATAAAACATAATAAAGTCACTTCTTCAACACAATGGGTTTACATGGAATACAATAAAGTCACTATCCTAAGAACACTTTTTACACAATTAGGTATAACTTAATGCAAATAAAACAAAGTATTAATAATAAACTCGATGATTAGCGCAAAAAAAACAACATAATTGGTAAAAATCAGGTGCAAAATCAAAGAACACACTCAACAGCTTTTACTAACGTCGCCATTTTGTTTACAATCGCAGCATTCCGACACGATCTAAAAGTGCTTATGGTCTGCGCTCCGAATTCTAAAACTGACAAATTAAATTTAACATGCATAACAGGAGATAATTTTTTTAAAATTTAATTCATACTTTTAATCTATTTTTTACTAGTTTCAAAATGTTTAACGACAGTATTATATTGATGACGTTTGCGATGCCTAAACATTTGGTGCGAAGATCAAACCGGAAGAAACGTGCTCATCGCCATGACCTTGAACGAGAGTCGAGACCCGATGCTATATAGTTATAGTTGGCAGATTGGAGGTTCGAAATGTTTACGGCAGGGTTGCAACTTTCAACAAATTATTATCTGAAAAATCCAAATATAAAAAAAAATATTCAAGCATATATTATTATACTAAAACAAGTGTAGATTATACAATTTACAAATAAAAATAACTTATTGTAAAATTATTCTACAGGTTTTTGGTTCACATTTATTTATCTTTCTGTCAAATTTGTCAGTCGCTTTCTGTCACTAGTCGTGGGAGGTTTGCCGCGGACGTCCACGGAAATTACGTTTTGTTTATATTATGAAAATTAATTTGTCTGTCAATATTCCAATTAATAAGATTTAGAATTCTCTTTCAAATAGATTTGTCTTTATATAAGGTCAAACTGTGTAGCGTGCCGGTGCATTAGTGTTTTTTACTCACTGTTTACCGATTCCTCATGAGAAAAACCCATGGCGTCACTTTCGTTACCCAGGGTTCTTCAATTAAAGAAGAATAGTATTGATGCCGAGCGGGAGCATTTTGAGAAGTTTCAGGTAAGAATAATATTTGCCTAAAAAAAAAAAGTTTAATAGAATCAAAGGTTTTCAAGGTTACCTTCATGCATTTTTTTTTCTTTACCATTTTTGGAAAAGAGGACATATGGAGACTATTGACCAATCTATAACATATACACAACTATATCTACCATACAATGACAAAAAATTCTATTTCAATAGACTTCTTGTAAGTTTATTTAAATTATTCTACTTGCTCAATTGTCTAAAGCTGACTGAGGATTCTATTAACAACAGTGAATGTTCTCATGGTTATAAACGGCAAGTGAACTCCATAAAATCTCAATTTTAATGATTTATTTTAATCAATCGAATTGTCACACCTTTATACCAAGGATGTATAGAGACAATGGAGCACGACTAGCCACGATCCTGACATTTATTTAAATGAAGAAAAAACAGTTAAATCATTAATAGATTACAAGAACTTGCTGAGAATTGGTCTAGTTGAAATAAAACTAACAGTTAAAAGCCCTAGCAAATTTTCAATAATTGAGTGTACATTTTTTTATTTTTTTTATTGTGACACGACATTTGACATCAACCTGCCTGATGATAAGCAACAGGAAATCCATAAGTGCCGACGACTGAAACAACCGAGTTAGTACATGGCTGTCTCACCCGCCGTCACTATGATGGCCAAAGGTGCTTCTTCACGCATCGCTTGAAGAATCCAAGGTTATAGGAGGGAGAGAACACATGCCTAAACATGTAGTAAAATAACATGAAGTAAAAATTAATATATTTGACTATTTCATTAAAATCTGCTGTTAGATAAAATTCATATGTAAAATCTTAATATTCATATAAATGATCCTAAATCAAGAGTTAGCAACTAGGGTTGGAGTTTAGTTTATTAACTGGTCAGCTAAAACATTTTCTAAAAGTAACAGAGTTATTGAAAGCCAAATCTGTTTTTGATAACCCTCCTCTTCTATTGTTGTTTATTTTTGAGTAAATTTAAGCAAGTGAATCCTGCATAGCATCCAACTGCTGCTTGCAACTAATTAGCTATTGTTACAGTCACGTCGGCTCATGGATTGCTGCATCTTACTCAGATTAACATTTTTCAGTCATTAGCACTCTTAGGCCTTCATCATGCTTACTAAGGCAGGTTTTTTCAGTCATTGGCACTCTTAGACCTTCATCATGCTTTCCATCAGGCAGGTCGAGGTCAAACATTGAGTCACAATAAATAAAAAATCAGGGTGTTTAGCTTAGTTGTGACCTGCAACTTTTAAACTGATCCCTAAACATGACTTGGTCATTTCACAGTCTGTAACCTTGAAAGTGGTGGTACTACTCTAGATCAAAATATGGGGACAAATGCCCATTAACTGCTTGCTTACACCACTTGGTACGTATAGTTCCCAGACTGCAGAAGTGCTGACTTTTAAGCTGCACAGTATAAGGATCCTGGATCGACACGAAAAGAATAGGTCTGACTGACTGCTGGTGAAAGCAAGTCTGCCTATCTATACAGTTGTGCACATAATAATATTTGAAATTTTATACACATGCGCAAAACGAAAAGTAAGTAGGTAACCGTGGTGTAGTGGCAGTGCAATGGTTACACAAACCGAGAGCATGTGTTCGAAACCACCCACCGGTACCAATCAACCATGATATATGTACTTTGGTTGTCCTGTTCTATGATACAAGCGCTTTGGTAGCTTAGTATAAAAATGTAAAAAAAACAATACCAGTGCTCTTTTTATCTGCCAGGAGATCTAATAAATTATTAAAAAAGCCCTCCATGCTTAGAAAATCAATCAATCAAATTGTCACGCCCCTTTCCCTGTGGGAAAGGGGCGTGACAATGGAGCGCCACTTACCACGATCCTTACACAACTCCCTTGCTTCCTTTACATCCACAATTCTCTTTATACAGGCTCTGTGGTTATGGGCACTAGGCAACCTAGCTTTCTTGAGGATGTCTCCGATTTGGTCGGATAACACCCTTCTGGGCCTGCCTTGTTTAACGCATCCATCCACATGAGATTTATAAATTCCTTTCGTCAATCTACTTTCACTCATCCTTTCCATGTGCCCAAGGCCCAAACCATCGAAGCATTCCTTTGTCTATCCTTGTCACTACATATGCTTAGAAACTCTAACGAAAAACAACCTTTATCGCTAGTAGTAAAGCTAGTCGCGTTATTACGAAGGAAGTTGCATGTTGATTGCCCTAAAAGTTATGTATGTCAGTTACGTCATGCGCCGCCTTAAACCACAACTGTGTACATAACTATTAATCTATAGGTTACTTTAAAATTATTTTTTATCTATTGCTTTTCGTAATTATGTGTCAATGCAATCTGACCCACCTGTATGACACATTTTTAATTTATTGTGGGTGACAATTTTATTTGGCATAATTGTTCACTGACGGAACAAGAATAGGTGTTGTGTCATGCTTCCTCCACGTGCTTGTTGTTCGCCGCAAACCCCAAACATACAAACAAAGACCCAAACATTGACCTTACACAAACAGGCATGGCGGATGATCAAAATTCACAGAAATCGGACAATTTACTATACTACCAAGCATTTGGAGACATCCGCAGTCGTCCAGCACTCTACTTATCAGCCGATCCTTATGCTGCGCAGCTTGAAAGTCAGCGCTCTTTTTATCAGCCAATCCTTTTGGTGCGCATTTCGAAAGTCAGCGCTCTTTTTATCAGCCGACACTTATGCTGCGCAGCTTGAAAGTCAGCGCTCTTTTTATCAGCCGATCCTTATGGTGCGCAGCTCGAAAGTCAGCGCTCTTTTTATCAGCCGACACTTATGCTGCGCAGCTTGAAAGTCAGCGCTCTTTTTATCAGCCAATCCTTTTGGTGCGCATTTCGAAAGTCAGCGCTCTTTTTATCAGCCGACACTTATGCTGCGCAGCTTGAAAGTCAGCGCTCTTTTTATCAGCCGATCCTTATGGTGCGCAGCTCGAAAGTCAGCGCTCTTTTTATCAGCCGACACTTATGCTGCGCAGCTTGAAAGTCAGCGCTCTTTTTATCAGCCAATCCTTTTGGTGCGCATTTCGAAAGTCAGCGCTCTTTTTATCAGCCGACACTTATGCTGCGCAGCTTGAAAGTCAGCGCTCTTTTTATCAGCCGATCCTTATGGTGCGCAGCTCGAAAGTCAGCGCTCTTTTTATCAGCCGATCCTTATGGTGCGCAGCTTGAAAGTCAGCGCTCTTTTATCTGCGTGACCGTTACACTATCACTACACCACGATGCTAAGAGCCTTGTTTACAAAAAAAGTTTCAATGTACGAATATAGTTTTACTTTATACTTATTATATTACGTTTACTATTATGAAATCGTGAATTGGGTTGTTAATTATTTTATATCGAAACTACCATATATGTTTTTGTCATTAGAAAAAACAAAAGTAGTACATAGAAACCCAAAATGAATGATGTCCTTTAGCTCTGTATGAAATATCCGTTAAACGTAAATGTAAAATGTGAAGTTAAAGAGTGGTCCAACCCATTTTTCTTTTTTTCTTTTACTTTTTACAAATTCGTAAATTATAATTTTTGGTAGAACCGGCTGTACGGCCTTTTCAGTAACTCAGTAACTCTGCAGGGAAGTTAAAAAATTATATTTTAACTCATTTGCCTATTCAATCTAGGTTTTTAGAGTTGTAGTTTTTGTACACTAAAAAAGCAATTGTTCGTAGTGGCGGGAAATTGCAAGATTGGATAACAATAGGTGTCTTACAATATAGATATTACGTGATGTATTGTGTTAAACGTAGATAGATTAGTTCATTATTATTATTTTTCTATACTAAGCTACTATAGTGCTTGTATTATAGAAACAGCACAACCAAAGAACATATATCAAAGATACATCGATAACGAGTGAGTGGTTTCGAACCTGGCCTCTCGGCTTGCGTAACCATTGCACTACCATCACTACACCACGGTCGCCTTGATTTTTAGGTATTTCACAAACTTTCCAGTGTACACACCGTGAAGTGACTTAGTCGCGTTTCGGATTCAGCTAGAAAGTTGGCGTTTTCAACTAGGCCGGCATAGTGGATGCAACTGCTATTAGCTGTTATTTAATGTACTAGCAGTCTCCTCCATTCATTGACCGCACTCCAGCTTTACATCAAGCGGGGTTACTGTCATTGTTGAGCCTCAATAAAAAAAAATCGTTTTAAATAAATATTAAAAGTGGTAATAAGCATACAGTTATTTCCCAGTCTGCCGGCCCGAGGTAGTACCACCAAGTGTATAGGAATCAGCCAATAGGTTGCCGGTTCTCACTAGGCCAGCATAGTGCTAGTCGATAGATATTCTAGTAATGAATTAACCAAGACTTCAAGGTTATAGTATGCGGCAGCATATCAGTCAAGTCACGACGTATCCTATATTATACGACATAAAAAAATATTTCACACCAGTACCAAATATCTCTGTTTGGAATTATTTTTTGTAGTGACCACTATGGCTGCAAAGCTCTCGAAACGTCGGACTAATAAAAAATAAAAAAATCCAAAAAATAAACGCAATACTAAGCCGCATAAAATTTGTTTATTTAATTCATAATCAATGTTCGCGCTAAATCTAATACTATTAATTTCTCTATTAGGAAATGCAATCGTGTACTTAAGAAGTGTCTTTATTTTCATCATCATCAAACAACTCTCTCGCTTCCTTCACATCCATAATTCTCTTCATACTTTACTTAAATAGAAGTTCTGATTTTAGCATTCTTGAAATAGATCAGACAGATGTCTTTCTTCTCGCATGTTGTATTTCCAAACTAAACTACAAACCGGTTAATGTTGATATTCAAAAGTTTGCTCCTTGCCTCCGCCTGTTATTATAAGTCGTCTAAAATAATTTCAAACATTAAACAATTAATTTATAATATTCGCTTGTAAACAAATATATTATAAAGGATGTAAAAATATTTTTTTATTATTTTTTATTGTGACTCGACATATGACATGATGTTAAGCTGGAGTGTGGTACATGAATGGATGTCATTGCTATTACAATTCAATAAATACATATAAGTAGCAGGCCTATGCCGGCTTATTTGGAACCGGCAACTTACAAGCTAATCCTGAAACGCGACTAAATCACTTCACGGGTTGTATACTAAGTGGTGGTACTACCCCGGATCGGCAGACTGGGTACCACTGCCTACCACTCTTTTATAACCAGACCCGAAGCAAATATCCGCCCCCTTTTTTTATTAACATATTTGCAATATTTAATCATTATTATCAATCAGAAGGCGTCCACTGCTGAACATAGGCCTCTCCCTTAGAACGCCATTCCGAACGACAAGATGCCAGTTGTATCCACCGGTTACCCGTGACTTTCACTATGTCGTCAGTACACCTAGTGGGAGGCCTACCGATGCTGCGTCTTCCGGTTCGTGGTCTCCACTCTAGAACCTTTCTTCCTCATCGGTTATCGGTTTTTCGAGCGATGTGGCCAGCCAGCCCCCCTTCAGCTTGAGAATCCTACGGGCTATGTCGGTGACTTTGGTTCTTTGGCGAATATCCTCGTTTCGGATTCTATCGCGCAAAGAAACACCGAGGATAGCTCTCTCCATAGCCCGCTGAGCGACTCTGAGCTTTTCCAATAGGCCAACATTCAAGGGCCACGTCTCAGTGCCATATGTCATCTTTGCGAATCAGCGACCTCTTTGCCGAAGTTGGACCTACCTAACTGGACAATGTGGCCGAGGTAATTATAGTGGTTAACAACTTCGAGAGTATCGTTTCCAACGACTACTGGTGTAGGCACAACATGGACATTGGACATGATTTTTGTCTTGTCCATGTTCATTTTTGAGCCCACCTGTTGGGATACGTTACCCAGGTCGCTCTGAGCATAGCATTGAGGTTCTCCAGCGACTCGGCCATAATGACTATATCATCGGCAAAACAAAGGTGAGTGATTCGCCATTGATGTTGATGCCGTATCCGTTCCAGTCCAAGAGCTTAAAAACGTGCTACAGTTCATTCGTAAACAGTTTCGGAGAAATGACGTCTCCCTCTCTCACGCCTTTCTGCAACTGGATTGGTCTTGTGCTCTCATCGTGTAACCGGATCGACATAGTGGCTATTCTATACACACACTTCAACACTTCGATGTACCTATAGTCAATATGACATCGCTGAAGAGACTGCAATACTGCCCAGGTCTCAATTGAATCGAAGGCTAATTGCACTCCATTATCTTTGCCTAGCCCTGTAATCTTTAATTTAATTTGTTTATCAAAAACAAATGAAACTATACTAAGGTTTTTAGGCGGCATAGTGACTGCGACTGGGGCAGCCGTGAACTAACTCGGTTTTTTCAGTCGTCGTCACTCTTGGAACTCCTCTTGCTTATCATCAGGCGGGTCGTAGTCAGATGTCGTGTCACAATAAAAAAAGTACATCCCTGCTTGCAGGTGATTAAAATTAGTCTATCTGTATTTTTTTGTTATCAGTCTACTTTTATGATACAGAAACTCTATAAATACATTTTCTTTTAATTTTTGTAAATTCATTTATGTCGTGTACAGGAAAAATAACTCAGAATAACTTAAATTATCAATATCGCAATAAGATAAATGGCGAATCAATCGCGGCTGGTACATGATGACGCATAAACGATAAGTCGATAATGTTATCTATCACAATGTTAACACCTCGTACATTGTCAGTGAAGTTTATTCTTTGTATCTATTTATACGCCATTTTATTATTCAATTGTAGTCAAAATTTAACGAGTAGTTATGTTATCGGTTTTCTGTGTAGAACGCTCTATGGCTCTTATACTTTAAACTACATATCAATTCGAAGTAAGTCTTTGTTTTATTGTTAAAAATTGTAAGGTACATATTTATAAATTGAATAGTTGTGCCTTAATTCCGGCCACGGTCCCTTCCGGAGGTCTGTAGGAAGGTAAGGCGACCGTGGTGTAGTGACAGTGCAATGTCTACGTAAGCCGAGTGGCACGGGTTCGAAACCACTCACCGGTACCAATGTATCTTTGATATATATACTTTGGTCGTCCTGTTTCTATGAAGCACTTTAGTAGCTTAGTATAGAAATGTAAAATAAAAAAAATAAAAAGGTTTTCCTGGCAGTCCTGTAGGATATTGGGTAGTTGCAGTAAGTGCAGACCACCTGACGCAACACGCCAGCCTTTGCCAGCCTTTGCCAGCCTTTGCCGCCGCCTTTCAGCATTTGAACCCGTTAAAACTACCTTGTTAAGAGTGTATCTAAATTGCACGCATTTTATCATTACTATCGCTTTTAAAAGGTTAACGCTCTTAGATCTTTATATAACTCTGTGTAGTAAACAAAGGCGTTTTAATGAAAATATTTAACATGTTTTTACTTTTATGTTTACTCTGTCTTAATTTAAAGGTTTACTTTTAAGAGTGGTAGGCGTAGGTGCCAAGCCTGCCGACCCTTTTACTAGTATACAGACTGTAAACTGACATGGTCGCGATTTGTGGCAGCCGAGAACTGGTTCGATTTTTTTCAGTCGTCGGAACTCTTAGACCTTCATCAGGCAGGTCGAGGTCAGTAGTCTAGTCACAAAGAACATAGACTTTTCTTATAAACAGTAGAATTGTATTTTAAATTGGATAATATAGCATAGAATAACGAATCAACGACCTAAAGCTCGTAAAGATGTCTGGCTTTGAAATTTACGACTATGTCCCGAATTCAGTGTCGAGTTCAAGCGTTAAACTTTTGAATGTTAACTACCGTTTGAATGTGAGTTGGTATTTGGCAGCGGTCGCCTCCACTTAAATGGGATTTACACGGGTCGATTTTCAACGTGCGACAAGTCACTAATCTTATCGCTTCTAAAAATCGAATCGTCAACCCATAATGCAATACTTGTTCCTACGGTAATGTATGGAAGTATGAGTGTGGCGGAAGAAACATGCATAAGAGTAGAATTAACGCTGTAGAAATAGCGGATAGAATAAGAAATAGCAAAATTGTAAGATCAAAACCAAAATAAACGCGATAGTAAGCCGCATGAAATTTGTTTATTTCATTAATCAATGTTGCGCAAAATATAGGAAAATACTATTTACCAACCGTTCTTATAAAATACCCCTTGTAAGTCAAGTTACCGACAACTACTAGCATAAAGTACTATGAAAAAGAGTAAACGTTTATTTTAATATACGTATTATTTTTTAAACGTCAGTGAATTATGAACTAAACAACGAATGGTTACTGTTACCGATGACGGACAGTTTATTGTAGGAATCTGGCATAAGAGTATACATGTGTATGTTGTCTGAAAACACACACACAACATACACGAGAGAGTGTTGCAACCCATTTTTGTTTTTTTCTCCTACTTAATCGTAACTTTATACGAATTCGTAAATTACAATTTTAGGTACAACCTGCTGATAGAATGCAGCTAATACTCTAAGAACATGGCCTTATACTAATGTATATTCTAGAGAATGCCTAATAGCATTAAGTTCGCAAACGTACTATAAACATTTTGTGCACTTTAATTGTATTTATATTGTTATATAAATATAATTAAAGTGCACTTTTTATTATTGAATATTTATTATTGTTATTATAACGTAACCAAGTGACTCATAGCCGAATTATTTATTGTATTAAGGTTTATGATTTAAAAAACAAAAGGAATTGCAGTGACGTCTTTAATAAAGTTTACAAACAAAATACCTAATAGCCGTTTCACTATCAAAGAACCTTTGAATTTAATTTATATACCGTAGAGCTGGTATCAAGACAAGTGTGAATTTGAGGGAAGCGAGAGAGTGTCAGGATCGTGGCAAGTGGCGCTCTATTGTCTCTGCCTATCCCTGAAAAAAAAGGGGTCTGCCTACCACTCTTAATAACCAGATCCTTTGCTCCGACCAGGAATCGAACCCAAAACGTAGTCACGATTATTGAAAAACCAAAACGATCCTCGAGATGGTCTGTCTATACTTGTGGGAATGAGTCGTGACAATTTGATTGGAATAAACCATAATGATCGAGATAATTTTGCTTAGATCACGATAGCTACTACAATTCGAATGCACTAAGTAAACATCAACATAAATTATTCGAAAGGTCACACTGCATCTCGCATGCCGTGCAACTATAGACCATATGCCTATAGACGACGCATGGGTGGATTATATCTTCTCTAGTAAAATACGTCATCTTGCCTGGCAGTAAGCTGATGGAGGTCTAAAAGTGCCGCCGACAGCTGAAAAAACCAAGTCACAGTCACAGTATTTCGGCCAAAGGTGCTTTTTCACGCATTGCTTGAAGAGTCCAAGGTTATAGTATCCCTATACTATATGAACACATGAGCCTGTAAAGCATGCCACTTGTCGATTGTACTATAAAAAAACGACGCACTGAACCTTTTATAGTATATACTGCCAATTTTCGAAGCATCCAAGTAAAGCTGGGTTATAGTAGAGCTTATTTGAAAAGAATTGCGGATGTGAGGGAAAAGTGGGTGTTGTGTCAGGATCGTGGTCAGGATCAGGCGCTCCATTTTCTCTGCCTAACCTGCGTGATAATTTGATTGATTGATTTCTTTCTATTTATTTCTTAGTATTACAACTTTATCGCACATTTTTTTAAAATTATATTTTATAATTTATTTCTGATTGTTTATTGGCATAAATAATGCAATGCAGCTGACTCTGGTTGTGTATGGTCTGTACACGCGAACTATTCAAACAAGTCGAACTCGAACGTGACCTTGTTCGTATTACATTGAAATATAATTAAATTTTAATTGTATTACTAATTAGGGAATCGCATGTATCTGTAATTATCTATTTTATTATTAACAAATTTTTGGCATATTACAATTCCAAAAATATAATAATTTTGGCTTATTATTACTCATTACTGTATAAAGGACATCATTCATTTTGTACGGGGACTTGGGCTTAATTGTATTAACAGTTTAATATGCATTTTAAAATAGTTTGATGTACGAAGATTACAATGTAATTGGCATGGCATTTATCCTTTATTTTGAATAGTTTAGGTGTTCAAAATGATCAACTATAATTACAATAGTTCAAACTATAATTACAAAACAAATATGACGTTGATTGTCAGATAATACAAAATCCATATCATATTTTCCAAATAACTCAATTGCACAACAATTAAAAGCAAAATTATTAGTTTTATCCGACACAAGTATCGAAACTTCCATTAATATATTTTTTCATCATTGGACATTAAATCATTAGTACATAAAAGCCCAAAATGAATGATGTCCTTTGTTTGAAACATCACACGTGCACATCGGTTCTGCTGTTGTACGTTTTTCCTTACTTGGCAAAAGTAGTAAACAAACTTTTGGTATAATGACGGAATAACGTTAAAAAACATTTACTACTGACGCGAATCAATACGAATATACAAAAATATCTAAATTACTGTGAAAAGGTTTTTTTTAATAATTATTGTTGGGGCACAACATTTGTCATTTGTGGTCTTAATATGAGGCTAAGCTATTATTAAATTTGCTAAATTATATAAAGCGCCATTTGCCATTTTAATATAGCAACCATACTTATTTGGTTATGCAGATTTAATCAAGGAACATTCTACTAGATCTTCCATGTTATATCCTTTTACTCTTTTACTCACCTCTGATATATAAATCTCTTTCGTGAATTATTAACCTTTTGACATTTTTCAAATCACGTTTTTCACGCCCTATTCCTCAGTCTATCTTTTCATAAAAATATATATTTTTATTCATTAATCACACTAAACCATTAAAACATTATAAAATACCTAATATATTTTAAAAACCTTTTATATTTAACTTCCGTTATGGGCTATTAATCTCAATTGCTGTTACCGCACTTTGTCATAATTTCTGCCTACTGTTTGGTATAATGACTTAGGGTTAGGGTGTACGTCCACTTAGAAAAAATATCGTTGCGATAAAAAAACTGTGGTCGGTTGCCGAATGTTTCCTTGTCCTTATAAAAACACAATTTGCTGTCTTCATCTAGCTGTAATATTAATAATATTTTCTTAGATTTTGCGCGAATATTGAGTCTCTCCGTGGCCGCGATGACTGCAAAGCTCTCGAAACGTCGGAATAATAAGATAAAATTGTAAAATCAAAACCAAAATAAACGTGATAGTAAGCCGCATAAAATTTGTAATATTATTGGTAAGCTAAATTTAATATTTATCTCTTGGCCGTCATAGGGACGACAAACTAAACAGTTTTTTTTAATTGTTGAAGATTATAAGCAGGCAGATCAGATTACGCGTTAAAAAAAAAATAAACAAAAAATCCTTTACATTTGGGACCTAAAGGATATTTTGTATTACAAAAAAGAAACACCATATTTTTTTAATTTGTGTTATTTATCTTATTTTGCAATAATAAAAACAGGTCGTTTTAGCATAGTCCGTGTACTCAATGACAATAAGAATTTGCTTCCTTTTGACATTTAAACTCCATTAACTCACTTAACGCAACTCACTGAGAATCGATGTTCTTTTTCATTGACAGTTCAAGCTCATTCAAACTTATTGTCTGAACAAATCAAATTTGTTTTTGACACCAACAGCAACCGCGTAAATGGAAATGAATTTCATTTTCATTCCCATTGAAGTTGCGCGGTCGGCCTCTTGATCATCTTGGAATGCCATTGTCGTTAGCTTATACGTTTCCTTTTGTGCTAAATAAATCTACAGACTTGGAAGCGATATTAGCCTAGCCTAGCCAGCGGAGGCTACATGTTCTCAGTTCTAAAACATCTAGTTTAAGAACGCTAAGCGTAGAAGATTAAAGAGAAATCTACCTTTTTATGATACAAGCACTTTTAATAGCTGAATATAGAAATATACTAAGCTATTATTAAATATACTATACCTTAATCAGCTATAACTTAATACTTTGAACCATATCGCTTACATGTTGAGATAAGTATCATGATACGGAATCAATGATACATGTTGCGATACAAACCTAAGCGTGTTTTTTTTATTGTGAAACGACATAATATGACAGCACCTCGCTTAATATTAAGCTGGAGTGTGGTCCATGAATGGATGTCACTGCTACTACAATTCAATATCAATCAAATTGTCACGCCTCTTTCCCACGGGGATAGGCAGAAACAACGGAGCGTCACTTGCCACGATCCTGACACAACTCCCTCACTTCCTTCACATCCACAATTCTCCTCATACAAGCTCTACGGTTATAGGCACCAGGCAACCCAGCTTTCTTGAGGATGTCTTAGATTTGGAAAACAACCTCCTGGGCCTGCCTTGTTTAACGCATCCATCAAATTTATAAATTGCTATCGGCAATCTACTTTCACTTATACTTTCTATGTGCCGGAACCATCGCAGCATCCCTTTGTCAATCCTTGTCACTACATCTTCTTTCAAACCACATCTATTACGCAGTGTGCTATTCCTTATTCTATCTGCTATCGTTAATCCACATACACTCCTTAATGACCGAAATATCTGATACCCACAAAATAAAGCACCGACCGATACCGCTCGATATATACCGCTACCGTTTTCCTTGTGTGTCATTGGCCTAAATGTGATGAATGTAAGCCGGGGAGCAATCACCGCTTTAACACACTTCCTTCCGTGCCTCTCCCCACAACATGTATCTCTACAAACAAACCAGCTGACTGTTTCAAATTGAAAAAAAACTATATGAATTAAACAAATTTTATGCGGCTTACTATCGCGTTTATTTTGGTTTAGATTTTACAATTGTTTATAATTTCGACGTTTCGAGAGCTTTGCAGCCATCGTGGTCACGGAGAGTAAGCCGCATAAAATTTGTTTAATTCATTAATCAATGTTCGCGCAAAAATACTAAAAAACTATATTTTACGGAGAATGTTTACATTTTTTTTTTATTTACTGGCGCCAAAAATACTATACCATCATTAAATTAACAAAAGAGAGATTTTATAAGCGTACTTATTTTTTATGTGAACTAGGCAAACTATGTTAAGTTTACCTAGTGCCCATAACCTAAGAGCTTCTATGAGGAGAATTGTGGATGTGAAGGAAGCGAGGGAGTTGTGTCATGATCGTGGCAAATGGCGCTCCATTGTCTGCCTATCCCCGCGGGAAAGAGGCGTGACAATTTGATTGATTGACTTTTTTTTTATTGTGACTCGACATCAGATTGACCCTCCCGATGGTAAGCAAGAGGAAGTAACTCTGGGTCTTTGGTGAATATCTTCGTTCGGTATCCTGTCGCGCAGAGGTACTCCGAGCCTCCGAGCATAGATCTCTTCATTGCCCGCTGAGCGACTCTGAGTTTTTTCATCATTGGCCTGTTTAAGGGCTACGTCTCAGTGCCATATGTCATCACTGGCAACACACATTGGTTAAAGACCCTTGCCTGTAGTATAGAAATGTTAAATAAAGAAATAAAAGTAACAAGACAATTTGTATACGAGTCACCGTTAACTAAATTCAAGCCAAGTCATTTATGCGTTCAGTTCACCCACATAAACGCCTGCGCAGCTTTAAACGGTTCTTGCAGTGGGTTTATGAATTATATATTTCAAGTGATGTGAATTGCATGTTGTTTGCGTTTTAAAAAGGTATAAGGTTTACATTATGGCAGAGCATTAGGCCCCCACGACGACAGGCGTGGCCAATTGTCCAGAGATTGCTCTGTTGCGCCTAAAGTCCCGGGTTCGATTCCCGGTCGAAGCAAATATTTGTTAATAAAAAAAGAGGATATTTGCTTCGGGTCTGATTATCAAAACAGCGGTAGGCAGTGGTTCCCAGTCTGCCGATCCGGGGTAGTACCACCACTTACAAGTATACAGACCATAAAGTGACTTAGTCGCGTTTCGGAATCAGCTTGCAAGTTGCCGGTTCCGACTAGGCCGGCAACTAGTAGCAGTGTAGTAGCAGTAGCAAGAAGCCGGGAAATAACTCTGTTTTTTCTGTCGTCGTCACTCTTGGACCTCCTCTTGCTTATCACCAAGCGGGCCGAGGTCAGATGTCGTATCACAATAAAAAAAATCATTATTAGAAACGTGATAAAAAATGTGTGAAAAAGAAAAAAAACATGCAGTCACTATTCCTAAAATTAAATTAATATATAAGTAATTCATCATAAATTGTTGCTATCTAATGTTTAAACTCCAATTTGACCATGACAACACGTGACCATGACGTCACAACTGCATTTTTAGCGCGTTTATTTAGCTCGTTCCTTAACAGTAGCTTTCTTGAGGATGTCTCTGATTTGATCGAAAGACCTGACCTCCTGGGCCTGTCTTGTTTAACGCATCCATTCACATAAGATTCATAAATTCTTTTCGTCAATCTACTTTTATTCATCCTTTCCATGTGCCCAAACCATCGAAGCATTCCTTTGTCAATCCTTGTCACTACATCCTCTTTCAAACCACATCTATCACGCAATGTGCTATTCCTTATTCTATTTGCTATCGTCACTCCACATACACTCCTTAACGACCGCATTTCTACAGCGTTAATTCTACTCTCATGCTTCTTATACCATACCCAACCTTCACTTCCATACATTAATGTGGGAACAAGCACCGCATTATGAACAGCCATCCGTGACTTTTGGGACATTATTTGGCTGTTCATTATACTATGGATGGCACCTTTTGCACTCTTCTCTCAATATCTTCATCACACTTCCCATCCCTAGTGGACATACTTCCCCGTAAACAAATTGTTTGATTTGTTCTACTTTTTTTCCGTCTATCATTATCTTACATTCTGTCATTTCATCCTCTCTCTCGAAAACCATTACTTTAGTTTTACTTACATTACTGATACAAGAAATTTAGTAAAATAAAAAAATATCTATGGACTTTTCCTTTTACGTTTAGTTGTATTGTTAGTCTAATTTGTATGTTTACGTAGAAGCCATTGTAATGTAGTAGTCAAGCTGACGACAATCTCTAGGAAATGTTGAGAATTATGCGACATTGTCATTGTTTGCACTTCTATGTGGTACGACCTTTCACCTACTTTATTTTGGAGGTCACTACGTTTTTTAAGTAATTTTGTATGAATTAAACAATCAGGACATCATTGATTTTGTATCGGGACTTGGGCTTAATTGTATTAACAGTTGCATATACATTTTAAAATAGTTTTATGTACGAAGATTACAATGTATAGTTTAGATGTGCAAAATGACAGTTTAAAGCTATGGGGTGTCTCCGTGATTGACAGACGACACAAGATCCATATCTTATTTTCCAAATAACTCAATTGCACAGCAATTAAAAGCAAAACTGTTATTAATTTTGTCAATACAAGAATCGAAACTACCATTTTTATATTTTTCATTATTGGACATTACAAAAGTAGTACAAAGAAGCCCCAAATGAATGATGTCCTTTATACGGCTTAAATTATTTTGGTTTCGATTTTACTTTTTTTATTATTCCGACGTTTCGAGAGCTTTGCAGCCAATGTGGTCACGGAGAGGGAGAAATTTTATGCGATAGTAAGCCGCATAAAATTTGTTTAATTCAATGTTCGCGCAAAATCTAAGAATATACTAATTTTGTATGTTTGGATGTTGCTATTAATACAATTTTGTATGTCTGTAAAAGAGCACATGTAAGGCAAACAAGCACTCTCCTTGAAGGGAGAGATCTTCAATATGTGCCTTCTCCCTGTCCTTACCAACGGTGCGCATACTTGGTCTTTAACCGTTTATCAGAAATGACGTAGCCGAAAAAGCCACCAAACTCAAGCAGGTGGCCGCGCAACTTCAATGGAAATGACAATGAAATTCATTCCCATTTGTCAAAAAGTTACGCGGTTAGTGCCAAAAACAACTTTTATTCATTCGGACATTGAAATTCAACTGTCAAAACAGTTGTTCTCGTTGTCATTGTGTTACGCAAAAGACATCGCGGTGGAACAAACGGAAATAGCGAGATGAAATAGACTGCAATAATTCATGGGGCGAAACTGCAAAGCTTGTCTCCCCCCCTCCCCCCCTCTCTCTCTCGTGTGGGTGCGTGTATAATGTGTTTTGCGTTCCTGCTTCAGAACAATCAACACTCCCAGATCGTGTAACAATTTTTGGTATTAAGACATGACTACTGATCTCGACTTGCCTGGGTGCAAGGGGAGGTTCGAGAGCGCTGGTGACTTAATATCCCCTCTCATATTACGGATGCCGGGAGTATGATTCCAGGAATAGCAACTTTTAACCACAAGCCGTATGATCACATAGCACATAGCGGTCTCATACAATATGCATTAACCATTAACGCACACACACCGAATACAGTTATAATTTGTCCATTAAAAAATAATATAGCAAATAAACATTTTTACTGATATTTCAAATTACTACACACTAGGTTCCGTTCTAAATAGTAATATCTCATACATAACAATGTTAAAGCAGTTATGGGCGAAAAAATAATTTGTCTAGTTTAAAATTACAGTCTTATTACTCAATATTATTTTAATATTTACCCGTTGGGCCATGTTGTTCTCGATTTGAAGAACGAACTACAAGAAAACGAGTTGTGGGTTGTCCTGCCACCCACAAGATGGAATAACGACTTGCTAAATATGGCAGGAAACCGCTGGATACAGGCCGCTTCCAACAGGCAACTGCGGCATCGTTGGGTGAAGCTTATGTCTAGCCCCTTAGCTTGGCAATCCAAGAGGGAAGATCGACAACTGTGAGGAGTATTATTATAATTCATTTTACATTACTAACCAGGACGAGCGTCAAATTAAAATGAGTTACAATGATATTTCTTGTAGGGGGCAGCATGAAACATATTTAATATTAAGTTATTGAGAAAAATTAAACTTGTCAAACTTATTTTCGTTCACTGCACTGGTTGTATTATCGTACCAAGATATCGATTCGCTACGGCCGACATGAAATATTCATGACATTTAGAAGTGTTACTTTCGCGGTGGATATTTTTAAAATTATTTATTTATTTATTCAAAGGTATACTAACGCTCAGTACTACATACTGCACATCTATAGTAACTTATTATTAATACGAGTATAAACTGTATAATTACCCAACATTTTCAGTATGTTGACTAAAAGACCCGATAGTCTCTCCGTGACCACGATGGCTGTAAAGCTCTCGAAACTTCGGAATAATAAAATAAAATTAAAATTGTAAAATCAAAACCAAAATAAACGCGATAGTAAGCCGCATAATTTGTTTAATTCATTAGACCCGATAGAGTAAAGTCATACAGTAAAGTATTACACGTATACAGACCGTGAAGTGATTTGGTCACGTTTCGGGATCAGCTTGTAAGTTGCCGGTTCCATCTAGGCCGGCATAGTGGATGCGATTGCTACTCACAGTTATTGAATTGTAGTAGCAGTGGCATTCATTCATGGTACTTCGGCTTAACATCAAGTGGGGTGCTGTCATATGTCGAGTCACAATAAAAAATTTAAAAAAAGTAAAAATGAAATACTGCCCGAAAGTAAAAAAGAAATTCTGCAGCGTCACCTACCGGGCTCAATTGAATACTAGGGATCAATTTAATTTTAATTTTGGTATAATAAGCTACTAAACTAGCTTGTATCGGAAACCGGGCAATCAAAGTCCATATCAAAGATTCAAAAGATACAAGGGATTTATGAACCTCATCGGCACTTGGTTTGCGAGACTACTATACTATACCCATAGATTATCCAAACGTGCGGTCTCCCTAATTTCTCTTAGTACAAACTTTATTATTAATACTAATAATTAATTTAATTTGTTCCAGGTACTTTGATCATTATTCTGTGGGTATCCCAGTATTGTTGTTTTGAGGCTATTTACTAAACGTAACAATTTGCATGATACTAGGTACTAATTTCACTAATTGTTCTTTTATTACTTTGGCCCTCGACATGATATTCTTTGCAGTGTTCCTGTGTCTATCTATTTTTATATGTGTAGTAAAGATGGCTAATTGTTTTGTTTATGCAATGTAGAAAAAGTTGTAAATTCAAGAAATATTTCAGTTAGAGAAATAGAGAAATTGTATTGGTATTTTGTAGCGGGAAAAATTATAATAAATTTTGTAAATATATATAGCACAACTCTTAATCTAATATTAAAACTCTATAGTTTGAACGCGGTGTATCTGACAGGCTTAATTTTGAAAGGACATTCATTTTGGGCTATTTTTGTACTACTCGAGTACTACCAATGATAAAAAAATATATAAATAATTTAGTTTTGATACTTGTATTGATAAAACTAATAACAACTTTGCTTTTATTTGCTGTGCAATTGAGTTATTTGGAAAGATATATATGGATTTCGAATCATCTCTCAATCACGCACGACATATTAACAGTTTTGCTTAGAACTGCCATTATTATAGTTTGATCATTTTGCATACCTAAACAATGCAATATAAAGGTTATTATTTGATTACAATATAATCTTCGTACATCAAACTATTTTAAAATGTATATGCAACTATTAATACAATTTAGCCCAAGTCCCTGTACAAAATTATTAATGTCCTTTAGTAACAATATTTTTTTTCTTTCAAAATTTAAAATGTAAGTTTTCTTTTAAATTACTATCCAACTAATGACCAAAATATATGAGAAAAGGGTGCATGTCAAGCCAATACCATTGCTTATAAATAATTATCGTTTAACTTCATTTCACAGACACGTTGAAAACTAGTTAAACTTATTTTAAAGTGGTGGTACTACCCTGGATCGGCAGACTGGGTACCACTGCCTACCACTCTTTGATTACCAGACCCGAAGCAAATATCAATCTCTTTTTTTTATTAACTAATATTTGCAATATTTAATATTATTAAATATTACAAATAAAAGCTATGAAACAAATATTTGTTCCGACCGGGGATCGAACCCGGGACTTTATGCGCAACAAACCAATCACTAAACCTTAATGATAAGCTAGACACGTTGAAAATCTGCTGAACTTTTTCTACCTAAAAAGACACTATAAAACAGTGTTTTCCAACCTTTTTTAGACTATGCCTCACCCATACATTTATAATTTTTTCAAGCCCCCATACATAATTTTTAACAATTAAATATTGTTTGTTCCCTTAAGAAATATAAAATATTAAAAAATAAATAAAAATTAATAAATATAATAAACAATAAAAAGTTTTAGGAAGAAATCACTATGAAATTGTTATCAAAAGATATCTAGCATTGCATTTAAATAACCCAAAACAAAAGGGTCAAGGTCGTGTCGAGTTCATTTTTTAATTGCCCCCCTTAACTATCAAATTGGGCCCCACGTTGGGAAACACTGCTAAATGTACTTTCAACGTATGTTAAACTTATATTAGTGCTTCTAACAATGAGATTCTACTGGGCACTTGCTGGGACTTACCCGCTTATACACGTAGCTCACGTAGCTTCAACCATAATCGTAATCAAAGAGCCGTATTGGTGGTATTTGTGCAATAAGATACTTTAACCTAGGGTAATCCTCTAGAGGCGTTGTCTCTGTCCGCCGCTACCTTAGGGCACGATTAACTTGGACCGAAATCTAATACCTATGGAAGGCAATGAACCAAATGTAAATGAACGGAAATCAAGTACTTTTTCAGATAATCTTGTTCCTTTGGGTACCCAAATTAAGGCGAGCGTGGTATAGTAACGGTACAATGGTTACGCAAACCGAGAACACGGGTTTAAAACCACTCGCCGATACAAATGTACATACTTTGGTCATCGCGTTTCTATGAAGCTGCTTCCTTAATATAGAAATATAATTAGTTTTTCGACATACGAAAGTACCCTTCTTATTTTAAGCTGGCTTTACACATCCGGAATGTCTCAGATTTATTTTATTGCACATGAAAAACAATACGATTATCATTAACTGCTTCTCCCATGGCTTTACTAATCAATTATCACTGACCACTAACAAATAACATGCAATAATCTATTTCAGTTGCACCGGTGATTGTTTATGCATGAATACACTAACACAATATTAATATGAATCCGGTGGATAAAAAGTTTCATCAGCTGGTAAGATATAATTAATTCAGATTTTTTTTTATTGTGACTCGACATATGACAGCACCCCGCTTGATGTTAGGCCGAAGTGTGGTCCATGAATTAATGTCACTGCTACTACAATTCAATAACTGTGAGTAGCAATCACACCCACTATGCCGGCCTAGATGGAACCGGCAACTTACAAGCTGATCCCGAAACGTGATCAAATCACTTCACGGTCTGTATACAGTATATTACTTTTATGTGGAGTGAAGATAGCGGATAGAATGAGGAATAGCTTGGTGCGCGTTAGATGTGGTTTAAAAGATGACGTGACGAGGTTCGACAAAAGGTTGCTTCGATGTTTTTGGCACATGGAAAGGATGAGTGAAAGTAGATTGACGGAAAGAATGGATGGATGAGTTAAACGAGACAGACCAAATCGGAAACATCCTCAAGAAAGCTGGATTGTCTAGTGTCTATATCCATAGAGCTTGTTGTCTGTCTATCTCTGTGCGAAAAGGGAAAAAAGCTTCCTTGACATGCACAATTCTCTTTATAATTCAATCTCTAAGGTTATGGGTACTAGGCTACCCAGCTTTCTTGAGGATTAGCTTAATTTTATTCGTTTGAATAAAAGTAACATCCTTATAATGTTTTTTTTTTTTTAATTATTCCAGTCGCTGGCCGTGCAAAAAGCTGTAAATGGAAACGAGACTCCTGTCAAAGGCAAACATGTACGGAGCATTATTATTGGCACCTTTCAAGACCAGAGTGCGGCCACATACTGGGTAATAATATTTATTAACATATGTCGTTACAGATGTTATGTCGTTAGATTTTATTTTTATTGTGACTTGACATCTGACGTCGACCCGCCTGATGGTAAGCAAGGGGAGGTCCAGGATTACCGATGACTGAAAAACGGCTTCCTCAGTCGACGTCACTATGCCGGCCAAAGGTGTTTCACGCATCGCTTGGATATAGCAAACACATAGGCTAGTAAAGTATTCCATTTGTCCATTTTAGATCTTATTTTATTATTAAAAAAATGTGATTATAGGCGGCCGTGATTTAGTGGTTATAGAATGGTATCATAAAAAAATATATTTTTTTTTAAAATATTATTGTGACTCGATATTTGACAGCACCCCGCCTGATGTTACGCTGGACAGTTATTGTAGTAGCAGTCGCATCCATTCATAGACTACACTCTGGCTTAACATCAAGCGGGGTGTTGTCATATGTCGAGTCACAATAAAAATAAATAATAATGTAATTTATGATTTCATTTCAAGGTAGAGTTATTGATTAGTCAACAAGATTGTGTGACGGTCATTTTATGAATAATCATTCTGATATCATATAATTTCGTAAGCTATTTCCGTAATTAATTTATAATCAACGTTTATTGCGACTTGGCGTGTCACCACATATCGTCTGGTGGTAAGCTGGAGTTCGATCCATGAATGAAGACTCTAGTTTTTGACAGCATAGTTGAAGACTCTATATTTGACAGCATCCCGCCTGATGTTAAGCCAGAGTGTGGTCCATGAATGAATGTCACTGCTACTACAATTCAATAACTGTGAGTAGCAATCACATCCACTATGCCGGCCTAGTTGGAACCAGCAACTTACAAGCTAATCCCTAAACGTGACCAAATTACTTCACGGTCTGTATACTACCCCGGATCGGCAGACTGCCTACCACTCTTTAAAAATATATATTTTTATTGATACTTGACATTTGACAGCATCCCGCCTGATGTTTAGTAGGAGTGTGGTCCATGAATGGAGGTAACTGCTAAAGTAGCAGTCACCTCCAGTCAAGTAGTGGATGTGATTGCTACTTACAGTTATTGAATTGTAGTAGTAGTGACATTTATTCACGGACCACACTCCAGATTAACATCAAGTGGGTTGCCGTCATATGTAGAGGCACAATAAATAAAACTTCACTATGCCGGCCTAGTTGGAACCGACAACTTAAAAACTGTTCCCGAAACGCGACGAAGTCACTTTACGGTCTGTATACTTGTAAGTGGTAGTACTACCCCGGATCGGCAGACTGGGCACCACTGCCTACCACTTTTACCCGTATGTGGAGAATTGTGAATGTAAGGGAAGCGAGAGAGTTGAGTTGGGATTGTGGAACACTTTCTGGATAATAACAAAGCGTTACATAGTCTCTGCCTATCCCTGTAGGAATTGCGGTGTAACAATTTGATTGATTGATTGAATAAATCATAATTTATTTGTTGCAGAATAAAATACTAATACCACAGAGTCATAATATACGTGTATGTAACTAACATAATTATTTTAGAGTCTGTATAAACATAATTGTGGATGTGAAGGAAGCGAGAGAGTTGAGTCAGGATCGTGTTCCATTGTCTCTGCCTATCCCTGCCTCTAAGGCCGCAACAATTGACGTTGATGATTTTTTTATTTTGTTTTTATATAGCAACCCGTCTAAAGGTGTGATTCCGCCTGCAACTGCAGACCGCAGACCGCACTACTTGTTTGTATTAGATTGATTCCATGCGATGCGTGACGGCGACTGATGCAGCCGCGAACTAACTCGGATGTTTCAGTCGTCGTCACTCTTGGATCTCCTCTTGCTGGTCGAGGTGAAATGTCGTGTCACAATAAAAAAAACGACACTGGTCTGCAGCCGGCGCGACTGATGCAGCTGCGAACCAACTCGGATGTTTCAGTCGTCGTCACTCTTGGATCTCCTCTTGCGGGTCGAGGTGAAATGTCGTGTCACAATAAAAAAACGACACTGGTCTGCAGCCGGCGCGTTAATATTGTTTCCAAACATCATATTTATAATCTATGACTTAGCAAATGCTGATTGTCGCAATAATGCCGCCTTGCTCGTAATCAATCTCATACAAACAAGTAGTGCAGTCTGCAGTCGGAATCGCACCTTAATGTTAATCTGGAGTGCGGTCCATAAATAGAGGTGACTACTACTATAGTTAAATAACTGTACGTAGCAGTCACGTCCACTATGCCGGAGCAATTATCTGCCTGCATTAACAAATATTTGTAATATTTAATATAATAAATAAATGTTGTCTCTGCCTATCCCTGTGAAAAAAAGGCGTGATAATTTGATTGATTGATCAATAAATATTACAAATAAAATCTTTAAAATGATTAATTTATAAACTAACATTTAATATTGAATACTTGTTTTTTTATTGATTCGATATCTGAACTCGACTTGCCTCATGGTAAAGATGATGGAGATCCGAGAGTGCCGACAACTGAAAAAAACCTCTCTATTTCATACCACAAAGTGTCCTAGTAACATAAAATATTCTGCCTGACCCGGGGTGAATGTAAAATAACTTTGAAGTGACTACGTCGCGTTTTGGGATCAGTTTAAAAATTGCTGACTCCAATTAGGCCGTAATAGTGGATGCGACTATAATTCAAGTATGGTAGCGGTTGCCTCTATTCGTAGACCACAAACCAGTTTAACATCAGGCGGGATGCTGTCACACGACAAACCAAATTGTATCGGCCTTATAATTTATTTATCTATTTCAGATGCTGGCCATCCGTCAACCTTTACAGGATAATAGGATAGTGGCATGGAAGTTCTGTCACGTGACTCACAAACTGCTAAGGGAAGGGCACCCGGCATGCCTGGAGGATTCACAGAGGCATATACCCATGATTGAGAATTTGGGGAAATTATGGGTAAGTACGTTTTGACCAAATCGGGGACATCCAGTACCGTCTTTAACCTATTGGAGGCTCTGGGCACATTAGGCCTTGTGTGCTTGACAGAGACCAATTTTGTAAGAATAGACAAATAAAGTATAGAATCGGCCGGTTTGCATCCACCGGTTATTCGTGACTTTCACTATGTCGTTAGTCCACCTAGTGGGAGCACACTAGGCCCGCTGGGAGGCCTACCTACGCTGCGTCTTCCGGTTCGTGGTCTCCACTCTAGAACAATTTGTGGGACATTTGTTTTTTATTTAATTTTTCGTTACATAAATATATTTTTCCCATAAGTAAGCTAATAAATATACAAATACTTAAATGAATGTAAAAGCGACAGTGGTGTAGTGGCAGTGCAATGCAACCGAAGAGCACATGTTCGAGACCATCCACCGGTACCAATGTATCTTTGATATATGTACTTTGGTTGTCCTGTATCTATGATACAAGCACTTTAGTAGCTTGGTATAGAAATGTAAATAAATAAATATACCTATATCCACCCTTTTATAATTATATTCTATATAATATGACTTTTCAGGTCCACCTTCGCGAGGGTTATGGCAAACTAGTTCATTTGTATTGTAAGTTGTTAGTATGCAAGTTGAAATTCCACGCGAGGAATCGCAGGTTTCCCGGAAATTTGCAATTGACGTCAGATGAATTGGATGCCATCGCGGAAAATGACGTCAATAACTAGTGAGTTGATTTTAAATATTTGGAATTCATTACTGCAGTCTTTCCCAAACTGAGGTACGCGGACAAAACAAGAAAATTACGAAAGCATAGTGATGCAGCCGAATTTAGTCAGATCATTTTGCCTTTTTTATTTTGAAGATGGAATAATGTGTGAAGTGACAGATGCCTTTTACATACAAAAACACTGCATTAGAGTTTAATTAAGATTTTGAGAATAAAATAGATTGACCTATGTGAGTACTGCAATAAGTTTTTTTAGGGGTCCGCGGATCAGTGTAAGGTGGCGCTAAGGGGTCCGCCCTTGGAAAAGGTTGAAAATACTGCATTACTGACTCTTTTTTAAATTTGATATCTTACCCTCTCTTGCCTGATAGTAAGTAAAGGGAGTTCCAAAACACACGCCGGCTAAAAGTATCTATTTATATAGATTTAATTTAAAACACGAATTGTATATATAGCGAAAGAGTTGTGTCAGGATCGTAAAAAGTGGCGCTGCGTTGTCTCTGCCTAACACTGTGGAAAGAACAGCTGTTTTTTGTTTTAAATAAATGTTTAGTTTTTAATATATGTACTTAAAATACAAAGTTTTCTTGATTAACACGCGACGTCTGATATCGACTTGGCGACGGCTGATAAAAATCATCTCATTTTACAGTTTCCTCATTCGCCGCTTCTATGCCGGCTAAAAATACATAAAATAAATGACACACACTTCCATGGAAAGAACTCGTCGAGATGAGTTGTTATCAATCAAATTGTCACGCCTTTTCCCCATAAGCTAATAAGTTTTAGCGGAGCATTATTCCGCATGTTAGAAAAGGAGAGAAGATCTCTTACAGTAGGCGTGTTGCGTACTGGGCTTAACTTAGCCGGTGACGTCTTCTCCTTTGGCGCGTATATTTATAACGATTACTTTATCGGTAAATCGTTTGCGAGATATTGGACACATGCAACGCCATCTAGCGGTAGCATATAGCGGTCGCTATAAAGTCATTTAAATTCAAATATATTTTTAGTTTGAAGCGTCGTAACCGACGACGCTTCAAACTAAAATGGTTTCGCTTTCAGGGAATCACTTGTTTTACTAATTGTATTGTTTTGTTTCAGCTTTCAGCTGTGTGTTGAATTATTCGATTACATGGATGACATATTAACACTACAAAAGTCAGGTAAATGCTTTTGCTTACCAATAGAATGCTTTTTTTATTGTTACTGTTATCATCTACTGTTAAATAACTGTAAGTCGCATCCACAATATCGGCCCATCTTTGAACTTGAACCTTAACAGTGACTTACTTAGTCGTTGAAACAAACAAATTTTATGTGGCTTACTATCGCGTTTATTTTGGTTTTGATTTTACAATTTTTCATTATTCCGACGTTTCGAGAGCTTTACAGCCATTGTGGTCACGGAGAGACTCCGTGTAATATTGTAAAAATCATAACCAAAATAAACGTGAAATAAAGCCGCATAAAATTTGTTTAATTCAATAATCAATGTTCGCGCAAAATTTAAGAAAATATTACTTAGTCGTGTTTTGGAATCGGCTTGTAAGTCCAACCAGGATAGCATAATGGATGCGACTTCTACTTGCAGTTGTGGACCGCACTTTAACCTAAAATCAGGCCATGCTGCCTGTCAATCCCAATCAAAAACACCACATTCTTCCTCCTGTAACCTTGGATGCTTCAAGCAATGCGCGAAGAAGCTCCTTTGACCGGCATAGTGACGGCGACTGGGGTAGCCGTAATGACTCTGTTTTTACAGTCGTCGGCACTCTTGTACCTCTTCTTGCTTGCCATCAGGCGGGTTAAAGTCAGAATTCGAGCCACAATAAAAGAAAATCGCCTTTCAAACATTTATAAAGTTTTTTATTCTAGTATTCGAGAGTTTGGGCAACGCTCGTGCTAACTCGATGACCGCATCGGGTCAATGCAGATTGGCCGCGTTAATACCATGCGCACAGGACTCCTCGCAAATATATGACTGTAATGTTAGATTGCTGTTCAGACTGCATGCGGCTATACCATCGGATATATTGGCTGGACATAGAGATAGGTGAGTATAGATAAGGCGACCGTGGTATAGTGGTAGTACAATGGTAACGCAAACCGAGAGCACGGGTTCAAAACCACTTACCGGTACCAAAGTATACCAAAGTCTGATGTCGAGTCACCACAAAAACCTTATTTCAAATCGTGGTCTGTTACTTTCAGATTTAAACAACAATTTAGGAAACTGTGCGACTTCTACCGGGAAGCGAGCAAATTGCAATACTATAGGAACCTACTTACATTGCCAGTGTTGCCATCGAATCCACCTAACTTTTTACAACAGGTATGTATGGCTGTGTGGCGGGCGCCATCTAGTGGCAAAGATTATTTGAGATATGGTAATTCGCGCTCCGAGCGAAGCACGTTATAATAGTAACACACACACACACACACAGACAGACACACACACAATACAATACAGTATAGTTCGCGTCACGTAAGTTGGCAAGATTTTAACGTAGTGGGGGAAAGTTTGCGCATGTATAGGTACACTGGCCGTGCAAAAAAAAGGGGGTCTTTAGATTCATAAAAAAATGTAGTTTAAATAAGAGTAGATTGACGAAAGAAATTTATAAAACTGATGTGCATGGATGCGTTAATCGAGGCAGACTCAGGAGGGTGTTCTCCAACCAAATCGGAGACATCCTCAAAAAGCTAGGTTCCCCAGTGCCCATAGTAACCATAGAGTTTGAATGAAGAGAATTGTAAATGTGAAGAAAGCGAGGGAGTTGTGTCAGGGTCGTGGCAGGTGGCGCTCCATTTTCTCTGCCTATGCCTGTGGGGAAAACGCAGAACAATTTAATTGATTGATTCTTTTGAGTTTATCGCGAACAGACGCGACGAGGGACGAATATGTAGTAAAACTATTAGTATAATACGAAAACCAGTAGTGCACCATTTTAGTGCACCCAAGTGTACGCGGGAGCGAACTGGCCAGCCAATCGCGCGCACGGAACTTACCTAGATAAAGATTAGTATTATATATTTAATCATATTTGTACATTTTAGAGTGACTTTGGAATGTACGTGGCGCCTGTGGTGTCTATCCCAGACCCACCACCCGATGAGGCGGATCACGTTGGGGCGCTAATAGATACATCGGTCAATGAATCATTTACACAGGTAATTTAATCTCTGTTGAGTAAAAATATAAAATAGCGACGCCTTAAGGATGTTTATCCTAAAAGCGCCTCATAAATTATCCTTTAAGCAAATTACTAAACTAAACTGGGGTAGAGAGGTATGCAGTCAGATGGTCATTTTCGGGTTTGCGGTAGTCGCGTTTCGGGATCAGCTTGTAAGTTGCCGGTTTTAATTAGGACGGCATAGTGGATGTGACTGCTACTTGCCCTTATAAAACTGTAGTAGCAGAAGTCTCCGTTCATGGACCGCACTGCATCTTAACATCAGGCAGGGGTGCTAAAAAATTATAGTTTGAATTTTTTTATATTGTGGTCTTGAGTTGTTAAAACCGTCTTAGTCGCCCCCCAAAGTGGCATCTTCACGTTTGAAGGTTCCAAGGTTTAAGGATGGCAAAAACAAATGGGCTGGTAAATCGATTTACCGATTGTTGTACGATAAACTTTTTATAAGAAATGTCGATGTGAAAGACGACTGAAGCCTGTCTAACTCTAAGACGTGACCTATGTCTCTAAGACGTAAAATATGTCTCTAAGACGTAAAATATAAGATTTAAGTTAGCGAACAATATTTTGTATTTGCAGTCATCAACACCTGAACAAATGGACATGGTGGACACGCGGGCCACTCCATCACCACAACCAGATGTGTTGCTAGAGAGAGATAGATTGATTGAACATTTGCAAAATGAACTTAGACGAATGAGGTAATGTTCACTTCTTTGCTAACTAATCTAATACGAAAGAAAATGCGGGTCGATCACTATACTCATCATCATCAGCCAGAAGACGTACACTGCTAAACATAGACCTCCCTCTTAGAACGCCATTCTAAACGACAAGATGCCAGTTGCATCCACCGGTTATTTGTGGCCTTTATTAGGACGTCAGTTCACCTAGTGGAAGGCCTACCTACGCTTCGTCTTCAAGTTCCTGGTCTCTACTTAAGAACCTTTCTTCCCCATCGGTTGTAGTTTTTCGAGCGATATGGCCAGCCTGTTGCCGATATGGCCGTCGTACGCCATTCAGCTGACTGCCGACTTGACTCCGGAGTGAAATGGTGAATCCATGTTTCGTCCACTGTCACATATCGACGCAAAAAATCCTGTTTATTGTGAGTAAACAGTGCCAAACAGCTCTCCGAATCATTGATACGTTGTTGCTTTTGTTCCATTGTGAGCAAACGCTGCACCCATTTGGAAAAAACCTTTTTCATAGGCAATTTTTGGTGCAAAATAGTAAATGCACTACCAGTTGATATGTTATATGATATGTTATTGTATACCATCTTAGCTATCTCGCGCACATTCATTTTGCGGTCACCCATCACGATTTTCAATACTTGTTTGGTGTTTTCGGGAGTTACTGCCTCATTTGGCAGACCCGAACGTTTAGCATCATTTGTATCAGCACGACCGCGTTTGTAGTCAGCATACCACCGACAAATGGTTGTTTTCGACTGAGTAGAGTCCGGATAACGTTTTTCAAGCCATTGCTGAGCTGGAACAGTGTTTTTTCCCATTAGAAAACAATGTTTTATCAACACACGAAACTCGTTTTGCTCCATTTTTTCACGATTGCAAAGGTAGCGTCAATTTAACTACTATAGCTTTCTTGGTTATGTTTCGAATTATATCAAATTTTGACACATCTCATCTAAAGGTTGGTACTTCTGAACCTTGGTATATACATGGCATTATTAGCGCCATCTCTACGCTAGTCCCGGGACTTATTAAACGATGTGCTATTTGTTAATTTTTAATCTTTGTTAATCTTTATCTTATATTATATTTTGAGTGTTGTTGAGATATAGCTTAGTTTATCTTAGTTAATTGTCCTAAAGCTATACAAACTGAGACCGCACACCGCTACCAATGTATCTTTGGTATGGCAGGGTATGGTTGCCCTGTTTCTATGATACAACCACTTTAGTAGCTTAGTATAGAAAAATAAAAAATTGGATTGAAATTGATGTGCATGGTTATTATTAAATTGTAGGCTGTTAAATGTTATGTATAATTTAGTTCATTATATAAGTTATGTTTAAATTTATTACTGAGCCAAATAAAAAAATTAACTAGGCTTTATAGAACTTAAAAAAAATGAAATTATTATGATAATTACGTTACAGAAATGAGACTGGACAAATGGCCCACGAACAGAACACCGTATTGGCATCAATGCGTGAACACTGTACGCGATTAGAGACACATTTGCAAGCAACTAAGGTATGAAAACACCGAAAATACGACAGGCTTGGACGAACGGTTTAGCGATTGGTTTGATGCGCGGGGTTCGATTCCCGGTCGGAGCAAATATTTGTTTCATAGCTAATAACATTAAATATGACAAATATTTGTTAATAAAAAAAAGAGATGGATATTTGCTTCGGGTCCGGTTTTTAAAGAGTGGTAGGCAGTGGTACCCAGTCTGCCGATACGGAGTAGTACCATTACTTACAAGTATACAGACCGTGAAGTGATTTGGTCTTGTCCTGTTTCTATGATACAAGCACTTTAGTAGCTTTGCAGCCATCGTGGTCACGGAGCTAATTGTAAAATCTAAACACATATAAACGCGATATTCATTAAATAGATATTTATTTTACTTTTGTTATCTTACAGTGTGAACTCAATGAGGAAAGGTCGAAGACAGAAACTTTATTAGCTCAAACACCCGAAATTACACGTAAGATCATTTGTATTACTATTATTTTGGCTCGGCATGACAGCACCCTGGCTGATGTTAATGTGCACTGCAGTCTATTATTGGAGGCGACCGCTACTACCGTAAATTAATTGCAAATAACTAGCTTCTACTATGCCGGCCTACTTAAAACCGGCAATTTTCAAAATGCTGCCGAAACTCGACTGAGTCACTTCGTCAGAGGCCCCGGCAGACTGGCAAATCAAATTGTATTTATTATTATTTTATAACCGTGGAGCTTGTATGAAGTGGATTGTGGATGTAAGGGAAGCGAAGGAGTTGTGTCAGGATCGTGGCAGGCGGCGCTCCATTGTCTCTGCCTATCCCTTTGGGAAATGTGACAAGATTACAAATTCGTCGATTGAGACAACCGTAAACTAAATCTTTTTCTAAGTCGTCAGCATTCTTGGAACTCTTTTTTTTAAATAGACATGTTTATTTTTAACGTTTTCACACTAAGCTATTAAAATGCTTGTATCATAGAAACAAGACAACCGAAGTACGTACATATATCAAAGATACATTGGTACCGGCAAGTATGGTTACACAACCACTACATCACGTTTGGCTTTTATATGTGCAATACTTATTTTCATTTTTATAAGCCTCCTTGCTTGATCACCGCAAGGGGAAGTCCAAGAGTGCTGACGACTTAAAATACCCATACAAGTCACGGTTGCCTCAGTCGCCTTCACAATGCCTGCCGATATATTTCATCTATGTGTTATTCTGTATATACTAATGATATTTCAGAAAAACTAACAATGGTGGAGGAAAAAGCAAAGATACAAGATGAAAAGTTCCAAAAACTAAAAGGTGCTTACACGCAACTTAGAGAGGAGCACATTACATTGATTAGACAGGTTAGTCTTGGACTATAACCTCTTTTTATTGTGACTCGACATATTTCTCTTAAGTATCATTGCACTGAGATGTCACCGTAAAGGCTCACGTTATATGGACTTGTATAGTTTTTTTTATTGTAACTCGACATCACCCCGCTTGATGTTAGGCTGGAGTGTGGTCCATGAATGGATATCACTGCTACTACAATTCAATAACTGTGAGTAGCAGTCACATCCACTACGCTGGCCTAGTTGGAACCGGCAACTTACAAGCTGATCCCGAATCGCGACCAAATCACTTCACGGTCTGTATACTTGTATATGGTGATACTACCCTGGATCGGCAGACTGGGTGCCACTACCTACCACACTTGTTTTAGCAGTCGCGTTCAGTCTAACATCAGGCCTAACATTGCGCGGTCATTTTAAGTGCCACTATAATACTGGTCGCCTGTTACCAATGCATTCTGCTTATATACTTTGTTTTTTTTTTGTTTCAGAAAGCCGAAGTAGACAAATTGGCGACTAATTTAAGAGCTAATGCTAAAGAACAAGAAAATACTAAATTGGCATTACAAGCACAGTTAAACGATAAAATGAAGTATGTATATTTATTTATAAATTGGTATATACAACAGATCCCAGAAAAAAATGTAATAGTATGTAACCAAATCGTATAAATACTAATAAACAAAAATATAAAAAATTAAAATGAATCCATGCAATCAATTGTTAATTTTTTTTTTCATTAAACAATTGATTGCATGATTAATCAATTTTTTTCATTAAATTTATTCATTAATTACAATGAATAAATAATAAAATATTATGATTTGAATAGTGAAAAAGAATAAGCCCTTTTGGAAAATACTGATATTTTATTTAAAATAATTTTCCTGGCACTTATGAAAATGCTATTTGGTTTGAAGTGATGGATGGCCAATTGAGTTAAGCCAGATATTAGACTTTCGTTTCCCAGCAGATTCTCTGGTCATTGCAAAAATATCAATCAATCAATCGAATTGTCTCCCCTTTTTCCCACAGAGATAGGCAGAGACAATGAAATAATATTGATAGATATACCGCCGGCGACACTGAAACGCAGACGCTTGTGGACCACTATAACTGTTTACCAATAGGCCAGAGTGTAGATTAAAGAAAAACCTGCAAACCACTCTTATTTACTATGTGAATTTCATAAATAAATTTAATTCATAACTGAATATAGTGAATAATAAGGAATATATCATAAAAAGTCTTACTGTTGGTTCAATATTTAAAATTTGTTTGCATAAACAATTATTTAAATATTAGATTTAAATGATTGTTTATAAGTTATTTTAATTGAGTGTGTATGTCAAATAATGTCATTAGTTGTGTTGTATGTTGAGGTAAACATGAGTTCTAATGAAAAATAAAATAAAGTAACTTATTCACAGAGACGTAGAACTACTCCAACAAAACGCATCAAGCAGTGAAGAATTAGAAGCATACAAGACAGAAATAGAAAAGTTACGCACAGAACTTGAAATGTCTAGACAAAAAGATACTGAAATAGAGTCATTAAAAGCTAGCATAGAAGCCTTAGAGATCGAACATAAGACAGCTACGACAGAATCACAAGATAAACTAGAAACAATGGCTTCAGAATTAAAAGAACTTCAAGAAAGTGTTGAAAAAATTAGTCAGGAAAAAGTAGAGAAGGAATTAGAGTTAACTAGAGTTAAAGAACAATTCGTAGGTTTAAAAGAGAAGAGCGGCGAGAACTTCAAAAAGGTAGTTGAGGAGAGAGAGGCTGCTATTAAAGAAATGACAGAGTTGAAAGAAAAATATATTTCAGAGAAGCAGGTTAGTTATTAGGTTTCTATTAATTTGAAAGCTATGTTATAATTTGAAAACATATGCCTCGTAATCTGGTGACATAGAGTTAATTTGACCAATCAGGTGAATATGAAAATCAGGTGGTTCATGCCTCCGTCTGTTTTTAGTTTTCATATATAATAGAATGTATTTTTGTACTTTGTACTTGATATTAAGTATTTTATAGATAAAAGTACTTGATAGATAAAAACAAATCTTTTCACGACCTTACATAGGTTTTGCTTCCTTTTAACGCTAATATACATAATTTTGGGGCTGTAGATATTATCAAATTCTTTTAGTCACTTACCGCTTGTTTTGCATGATCTTATAACCTTTTAACAATTGTCACTAATTGCATGTTGTACTTAACCTAATCTGTTACTAACATTCCCTAGGAACAAGAACAAGTAATTTTAGATTTAAGAGTAAATTTAGAAATGATCGAGGCTGAAATTGATGATAAAACAATTATGTCACAAGAGGAAATTGAGAAAATAAAAACAGAATACGAAAATAAAGAGAAAGAACTAAACGGCAAAATAAAGGAGCAACAGAACGAAATAGTATTACTACAAGAAAAATTTAAACTTGTTTACGAAAGTAAAAGTGAATTGATGGGTAATTTAAAGAATATAATGTCTGAAAAAGACGACAGTATGGTTAATTTGATTGTGGACGTTGAAAAACTTCGAGACGAAGTAACAAGATATAAAGACGAACTTGACGAAAGAAATGCTGAATTAGAAATTGCTAAAAATGAATTGATGTCTTTAAGAGATGAATACGAAGACATTTCATCTCGAAATGATGATAATCTCTTTATCAAAAATAAAGAATTACGTGAGTTAACTGAACGTAATAATATATTGGTTAAGGAAAATAAAGTATTGGCTACAGAGAAAGGAGGTGCTGCTAAAATTAAAGAGGTGTGCATTAATTTTGTTTCTTTCGTAATTTATTTTAGCTCGATGATAAAGATGAAGTATGAAGTTTGTTCTCTAATTCTAGAATAATCGTTGGCAATTAAATTTCGATAGATAATCCTTTTAAATTTTACCTATTTAATTCTAATTTAATTTCATAGGAATACGAAAGTAAACTTGAAAGGCTAAACACTGAATTGCAAAATATGAAAGAAGAATATGATAATTATAAATTAGAAAAAGAAGAAACAGTGACAAAATTAGAAGCACAAATATCTACTATTAAGTATCAAATAGAACAAACAAATAACGACAAAGATTTAGAAGTCAAAAGATATAATATAGAGATAGATAAAAAGGAAGCAAATTTTAGTAAAACCCTAGCACAAAAAGAAGCTTATATAATAGAACTTCAGAATAACTTAGCAGAACTTATTACCAAACATGAACAGAAGGAAAAAGGGGACAATATTAAAATAGGAGAATTGGAGAGTGTTATTCTAGAGAAAGAAGAAATGAATAAGGTTTGCTGTTTTACTGTGATCGTTTGGGTTATTGTTTGTGTTGAAATGTATGTTGGTTATAGAACTTATAGCAAAACAAATTTATATGTTTTGGACGAAATTTCGAGATTGGAGTAATTGGTATTATTTGAGTTGATTACCCACCAAATAAGTTGATCATTGTTTTCTTTTTGCAGAATCGCTTTCGAATTTGCGATCTTGGTTCCCGTAGTAGATAATGAAATAAATATACTTTTCGAAATTTTAATACCAAAGGAATCATGTATATCAAACTTCCATGCTGACATCCATATATTTCCACGATGTAGAATTCCAAGTATATCATTTTTTAGTAAATCAAAGAAAAATATGTAATAAAATAAAATGAAAGAAGACTAATAAAGTAAAAAATAAACCTAATAGAAAACGCATAAAATATTTTGTTTGTTTTTATGTTTTATTTAAACTACATTGTATTGCGTACAAGTAATGTTCTTGATTTATATTCTAAATATACTAAACTAGAATATTAGAGTTTTCTATTAAAAAAAATAAGCCTGAAAATCGCAGCAGGATATCTTCTACATATTCTTATTTCTTTTCTTTATAAGAGATAAATGTCTGTTAATTGTGTTTGGTATTATATGTGCTTTTATTATGTGTTTAGAATGAAGAGATACGTGTTTTAGCCGACATTCCATTGCTGCGCCCTGCTAAGCCACGAATGTGATATTAGTACTCAAAAACGCTTGTGATTGGAATATTTTTTGTTTCAATAGTAAGTTTTATTCGTTTATAACTTACTCGGCATTATAATGTGCCTATACGTGGAAGATTTCCACAAGAACCTCAAAGTATTTAAAAATCACCTAAACCTAAATGATAAGATTTTTGGTCATAGAATCGCGCATAAGGTTTTCGTTCGCTCCGAATTGTAATTTAATGATTTGACGTCAAAAGCTGTAAAATAAATTTGAATCTAAACAAATCAATTGGACCGACTTTATACAAAATTAGCACTTATTTCATGCGCTTTAATGTCTTCTTTTGAGCACTATTATCACATGCGAAAGCTCTGAACCAACCAGTAGGATTTCGGCTTTATTTTTCTAAACATCTCTAAAATGTCAAAATTGGTTATGGTTTAATATTTTGTCTATTACCTGGATTTTATGTAAATTGTATATGTCTTCGAGGCTCTTGCATCTCGGCAACACCACAAGAAGTTATGTAATTGCAAATATGTTTGTCTCATGTTCAGGTTTAAAATGTGACAAGGAGCGAGTGAGACGCAAGAGTCTAATATTTGTATTTTATATTTACGTTAAATGTTTATATATATTTATTTTATTTTTATGTCTATGTGTAACCTTTATAATTGTTTTAAAATTATTTGTTGTTAATAACCATTAAGAATAACACTTGGTTGAGGGTTAAGAATTATTTCCTTCATTATCTTGACATACCCTTTAGAATATCAGTTTAAATAAAACGGTTCGGTTAATCCTTTCATTGATTAATTACTGTTATTTAATTTGCCTGTACCGGTTTGTTTTGAATTAAGATTTAACATCGGACCCTGACTTGCCGGATGGTAAACAAGAAAAGGTCTACGAGTTGCGACGACTGAAGAACAATTGCCTTACTCAGAATATTAACCAATTGACGTTAGTTTTATTGTGATTGTTTTTTTTTCATTTGTCTGATCAGTACCGTGGAAATTACGAACTAGTTAATTGTCACTAAAACTAGGGAAACTATTACAAAATGTAAATTGTATAATTTTATTTTATCATATATCAATGCAGTGTTTCTGTATAAATTAGTAATTAAAAACGGATAGAATAAAATGCTCGAATGAACAACGGTTATTGAAACCGGTATCCGTCTCTTAACGCGCGATCAATCCCCGATCGAAGCAAGCAAATAAGTTCCAATTTTTATTACTAATTTAACAGCAATACTTCTTCTTTTTATTAAAATAATATTTTTAGACGCAAATGTCTTGCGTTACACAAATTTACATTGAAAGTGAAAACTGTTAATACTATGGGCGTGATGACTCTTTAAGTTAGTAGTGTTATTATTAATTTCTCTTTTCATTACTTTCTAGTGCAATATATAAGGGAGATTTCTAGCGCTTTTTAGTGCGTTTTCCAGCAAGCTTTATTAGTGGCATGAATTCTAATTGCATGTTTTTTTTTACTTTCTTTGCATTGTCCTCGCTGCCGTTTCCACGATGGTCTGCTTTGGGAACATTCTCGATAAGTATCCTTTTTTCCTTTGCTTTTGGTTACTTAATATAGATGCTTAAGGGACGGTTAGAGCATAGCGAAACAGAGAGATTGAATGCCGAGTCTGGGTTGCAGGATTTATTACAACAAAATACAAACCTGGAAGAGAACTTGGCTGATTTAAAAAGACAGTTAGTAGAAGCGCAATTGCAATTAGAAAAACGTAAGTATGAGTTTTTATTGGTTTTATAATTTTGTAGGGTTATCCGGTTAATACCTAAGTAAATTGTTACTCGACATATGACAGCACGCCGCTTGATACATAAAGGCGATTGCTACTGTAGTGAAATAACTGCAAGAAGTAGTCGCATCCACTATGCCGGCCTTGTTCGAACTGTAAATATTCAAGTCGATTCCAATACGCGACCGAGTTACTTCTTTCTATACGAAGTTCAAAGTGACGGTATCTAGAGCATTCTATAAAACAAATCTTTGATCTGACCGAGAGTCAAATCCGGGACTAATGCTTAGTAGTCGTCAGTGTTTTTAATCTATTTATTGTATGTTTTAGATACTAATGTATCTTTATTATATGTACTTTGGTCGTCTAGTTTCTTTTATACAAGTACTTTTAGTAGCTTAGTATAGAAAGGTATAAAAAACTAGTAATAATAATGAATTGACGAAAAGAATTTATAAATTTCATGTCTCATGTGACCAAATCGGAGACATCCTCAAAAAAGCTAGGTTGCCTAGTGCCCATAATCATAGAGCTTGTATGAAGAGAATTGTGAATGTGAAGGAAGCGAGGGAGTTGTGTCAGGATCGCAGCAAGTTGCGCTCCATTGTCTCTGCCCTTCCCTGTGGGGAAAAGGCGTGAAAATGATAATATGATAATGAATGAAATATTTTAATTTGTAATCAACAGAACGTACAACGACACTGACGTGCGCAAGTACGGCGGCCATTGATGTGACGTCATCGGCCTTAGAATGCATCGAACGTGCCAACACACAGGAGAACAACCGTGCCGCTGCAAATATGGCCGCCAGGGCCTTTGATGACATTGCAAAATATACTCAGGTATATAACATTTTCCTCTTTATGTAAACTTACTCAGGTGATTTGCAAAATCAACGTTCGTTATTGTTTAAGTACAAGAGTATTTTTGTTTTAATGGTAAAAATGCTGAAAGTCCAAGAATGCCGACGACTGAAAAAACCGAGTCAGTTCGCGGCTGCCTCACGTCGTTACAAAAATAAACAATTAAAAGTAAAAAATAAATATTGCTGTGCGAAAGCAGATGTCACCGACCATTTCTACCGATTTTAGAATCGTTAGCCCACTGTGATTTCGAACGAGGGATTGTGTATTTCTATTTTAGTGCTACTTTAGTGCTTGTATCATAGAAACAGGACAATCAAAGTCAAAGATAAATTGGTACCGGCAAATGGTTTTAAACCCGTGCTCTCGGTTTGCGTATCCATTGCACTGCCACTACACCACGGTCGCCTTGGTGTATATGTCGAAATTCGGAAATATTGCACAGCTGAATTACTATTAATTTTTTTTTAATAGGTCAGCGGCAATGAGGAAAATATAGCTAAGTCAGCGCTGATTGCCGCACACAACGCAGCACAACTATCAAATTATGTTATTGAAGTATCAAATACATCAACCAATGTTGAGTTATCTGATAGTAAGTATTTGTATTTAATATCGTTTTTATTTATGTGACTCGACATTTGACAGCACCCCGCTTGATGTTAAGCCGGAGTGTGGTCCATGAATGGATGTCACTGCTACTATAATTCAATAACTGTAAGTAGCAGTCACATCCACTATGCCGTTGGAACCGGCAACTTACTAGTACTACCCCAGATCGGCAGACTGGGTACCACTGCCCACTCTTTGATAACCAGACCCGAAGCAAATATCCGACTTTTTTTAATTTTTATTAACTAATATGTGCAATATTTAATATGATTATTAAATATTACAAATAAAAGCGATGAAACAAATATTTGCTCCGATCGGGAATCAAACCCGGGACTTCACGCGCAACAAGCCAATCGCTACGCCTGTCGGAACATAAAGTAAACAGTGACTAAGTAAAGAATTTAATTATTTATTCAACCTTTCCTTACAGAATTAACCCAAGAATGCCGAACAATGCTGAGGACAACCAAGAAATTCCTAGAATCATTGAATTCTGGTTCATTTGACTCTGCCAGTTCGTGTGAGGCCAAAAATCAAGTTGCAAGTATGATAAAGAGTGCTACGTCGGCCGATGTTATTAACACTGGTGATAGAAGTGTGGACGATGAATTGGCGGAGATGGACAACGCTATTGAAGAAGCCGCTGGAAGGATTGAGGTTAGATTATTTTTAATGGATTTTGCTTCCGTTGAAGTGGTAAAAGTTTATTGTCTTTTTTATCGTGTCTTGACTAGACATATGTGGGGTACACTGAAAGTTTTGCATAACTCATTATTAAAACAATTTACATGTAAGTATTATAATATATTTACTGCTTTTCGATGTATTCTTCATTACATTTTAAACACTTTTTCATTTGGTCAAACATTGAAAGCTTAAGGACCATTAGTCTAAGGGCATGTTTTTCACGTGCTGGTTGAAAGCTATTACGGGCTCTTCCGACCTCGTAAATGTCATACTTCTTATAAGATCCATAATTTTTGAGAAAATAATGAAATTTCCAGAAGCCCAAAATGACTTTCTATTCTTCGCGGTGTGCGCCGAAGCATTGTCATGGTGCAATTGGATGCGACTTCTTGGTCGTTTTGCCCTAACTTTTTTAAAGACACTGGGCAAACCAATGGTGGTGTACTACTCAACATTTACTGTCTTATGTTCTTTAAGTCTTGCGCTTCTTTAGAATTTTGGGGTATTCATTTTTATGCGTCAGAACAGTAGATTTTAGAACTACTTCCTGATACTGAGAAAACAACTCTTCTCGTAAATATTAGATTTAAATATCTATAAGGTTTCTTAGCGGTTTTCAATATAGCTCTATGAAATTAATACCGTTTTTTTTGCTCTATAGGATATGCTAACGAAGAGCAAAGCAGCAGATTCTGGACTGAAATTAGAAGTGAATGGTAAAATTTTGGATGCGTGTACCACACTGATGGCGGCAGTCAAGGTCCTCGTGCAGGATTCTAGGAAATTGCAAAATGAATTGGGTGATCCAAAGACTAGGCAAAAAATGTATAGACGCAACCCACAATGGTCTGAAGGTCTGATCTCTGCGGCAAAAGCAGTCGTTTTTGCAGCCAAATTGTTGGTGTAAGTAGATAAAAAATACATTATTTAAAATTTATTTTAAATAAGGCGAACAGTGGTTCTAGAATGGGCTCGCAAACCAAGCACTTTCGGTTCAAATCCACCTATGTATCTTTGATCGGCCAGCTAGCTTAGTACGCTAGTACCATCAAGCAAGTCGAGATCAGATGTCGCCACATAAATTAGGACAGAAGAATTTCGCTTTAATCTACAGCGCTGGTTCGATCCCCAGTCGCAGATGACCGATGTATACGATGTAATTATCAATACTAATTTGTATACGGGAAATACACCTAATTCCAGTACATCAGCAGACGAGGCGGTGGGTTCAGCTGGTCGCGTGGAAGGAGTGTCAGCCGCTGCCCATGAAGTGGCTGGTAGCACTGCCCAGCTGGTAGCAGCTTCAAGAGCGAGGGCCCCGCCAGCTGCCCCGTCACTTGCGGCTCTCACTGCTGCATCCAGGTCTGTTGCATCAGCCACGGGCGCTGTCGTGGCTGCTGTTAGGGCTGCATCCGCATTGCAACATGAACAAGGTAAATATAATGAGGAAGTAGCGATTATATTTACGGAATAGTGATGGTGACTGAAGCAACCGTAAACTAGGTTGTTTTTTTTTCAGTCGTCAGCGCTTTTGGAACTCGCTTAACGTACAAGCACATAGCTTAGTATAGATATGTAAAATATGGCTTTAACAAACATACAAATTGTTTAAGCAATATTTGACTATTGTTCCCAATGATATTGTGGCGTTCTCCACATACGGTCGCGCCATCTGGTGGAAAAGTCACAAACAAATCGTCGCCGCATACAACCACCAGATGGCGCTACATGCCTAGCCATGTCACCACACAAGACAGACAATACAACAACCAATGGCGTTGATCCGCCAATATCTCGCAAACGATATTTCGACAGTGTATTGGTATATATAAATAAATAAGATCATTACGGCCAAGTTGACGGCCCCTACGCGTCATACGTGTGGCGAGAAAAATATATGTTGCTGTTAATACAATTAAGCCCAAGTCCCCATACAAATTAGATGATGTCCTTTAAAATTATATTTGCAGAGGCTTTGGACACATCGTCCCTCACATTGACCGCAACGCGCCGCCTCGAGATGGAGAGCAAGGTGCGCTCCCTTGAACTGGAGAGTGCGCTAGAAGCAGAACGGGTGAGACTTGCTGCATTGAGGAAGAGGCATTATCAATTAGCACAACAGGAGGAGGTAAATAATTAACCGATATTGGTCTAGTGGTAGTGCAGAGAGCATTTGATCTAAAAACCGTCCTGTTTCTATGATTTTTATTTATTTATTTCCATCTAGACAATTCAACAGTACAATTTATGATTTATGTTTTTTTTACACTACACAGTATATAATTTTTAATTAAAAACTAAAAACAAAATTACAAAACCGGTATAAATGCATGTTTGTGTGTCCGTGAGTGGGTTCGAAAAAAAATTTGTCGAGTCTTTTTTGTCGACAGTTAGACTATGCATACTATATGTTTTTGGGGTCGCTGAATTTAAATCTGAGGTCAAAAATACCCCTGCACGTCTGAGTTTTGACATAACCTCAAAAAACGTCTTTCACAAAATATTTTTTTTTTGTCGAGTCTGACAGTAAGTCTATGCATACTATATGTTTTTGGGGTCGCTGAATTCAAATCTGAGGTCTAAAATAAAATTATCAAATTTCCATTAGTTTTATTGTTATTTGCTTCATCAGAGCCGCCTTACCAAGAACAAATATGTCAACTTCTGTATAATAAAATGATACAAGCACTCTTAGTGTGAAATCTGAAAAATATACAGGGTGTAAATAATCACAGCATTCTCGTGAATCGGCAGTCGGACTGAAAGCTTCGGCGAGTCGTTTCTTTGTAAAAGAATAGACACGTAGAATCTAAAAGCTTATGTGTTCTGCCCATCCGTCTAGCAAAGCGTGAAAACCACATTTAACCGACATAGTGACTGCGACTGATGCAACCGTAACTTAAATCGGATTTCCTCAGTCGTCGACATATGACAGGACCACGCCTGATGTTAAGCTGGAGTGCAGTCTATGAATAGAGGTTACGGCTACGATAGTTAAATAACTGCAAATAGCAGTCACATCCTAGTGCAGTCGCCAGCCTAGTCAATACCAGCAAATCACAACATCCCGAAACGCGACTAAGTTACTTTACGGTCTGTATGAGTAACGAAAATTTTATATAAAAATCTTTTTCTTTTTCAGAATGGCAACCTGACAAATGGCAAATAATGAAGTTACCCATGACATATGAAGTTTATTTTTAATAATTATCATTAATTAATTTTAAGTTTAACCACCCACCATTTACGTTCAATTCCAAATGCTTTTTTTATTTGTAAAATATGATTATTAGTATTTTCTTAGATTTTGCGCGAACATTGATTAATTAATTAAATAAATTTTATGCGGATTACTATCGCGTTACTTTTGGTTTTAATTTTTATTGTTATTCCGACGTCTCTCCCTTACCACAATGGCTGCAAAGCTCTCAAAATAATAAAATAAATTCATCGGAATAATAAAAAAAATTGTAATATCAAAACCAAAATAAACGCGATAGGAAGATGCATAAAATTTGTTTAATTCATATGTAAATTAGTGTTTGAAAATTGTGTAAACAATCTTGACGCTCTTTCTCGCTTTCTTCACATCTGTAACTGCAACTATAGATATTATTAACAGTGCTAGGCAGAGGTACTTATTACGGCCTAGTGACTTAGTCGCGTTTCGGGTTCATCTTCTAAGTTGCCAGTTCAACTATAACTGCTACTTGCAGTTATTGAATTAATTCATGGACCGCACTTCAGCTTAACATCAGGCGGGGTGTGTCATATGCCTAGTCACAATAAAAAAATCATAGTGTATAAGGATGTGTTTGTGAAGAAAGCGAGAGAGATGTATCAGGATCACGGAAAGCGACCCTCTATTCTCTCTGACCAGTAAATCTGTTTTTAAAACAATCTAATAATAATAAAAAAATGTAAAATCAAAACGAAAATAAACGCGATAGTAAGCCGCATAAAATTAGTTTATTTCATTAATCAATTTTTTTTCTATAAATGTCTTCCTTGCTACAGTGAAACCAGAATTCGTATTAATTAAGCTCTAAACACCAAAGTTAATAATTTGTGGTAGTTTTTTTTTATTTAAATTACGTTAATAAATAATTATCTTATTTAATTAAGTTTATATAAGTTACGAAATTGGCCTTATAAGTAAATGAAACTTTTGTAAAATGATAAACTGCTGTACCCTTCAGATTAATAATTGATACAATAAGTTTGAAATTCATTTTATTCTTGATTTTAACTTGCCAGTATCAAGTAAATATGAAGATGAAACACGCGATTCATCATAAGATGATGATGATAGTGAAGTTAATCATCATAAGATGATGATGATAGTGAAGTTAATCATCATAAGATGATGATGATAGTGAAGTTAATCATGATCGTCTTAGTAAAAAGGCCGAACACAAAGTAACACATTTCACAGCTTTAAATCATTTGTGTATACTCAATCAAATTAACAATGATTACCGGATAACAATTCCACCATTATTACACACTAATATTAAAGAAACTCAAGCTTTACAAATAATTAAAAATTGCATGACCTGTCACTTGCATTTTCCCGCCAAAAAACATTCCTAATATGTTTGTCACTTTTTTTTATAATTGCTAAAAACACAGTTTGAATAATTTCGAGTACTAATTAAAAACAATTTTAAAATTAAGGACGTAAGTTTATGTGTGTTTTATTTAGTTGGTGTCCAAACTGTTAGAAGAACTATGGTCTTGTGATATCGAAGGGCTCCAATTTGACGACCTTTATTTTACACTTAAATAAACCCCTATAGCAGTAAAAAATAATAATAACTAATATTAACAAAAAACCATTAAAATCACCTCAGTAAATATTTGTATTGTTAAAATTAAAGAGTGGTAGGCAGTACCCAGTCTGCCGAGCCGGGGTAGTACCACCACTTACAAGTATACAGACCGTGAAGTGATTTGGTCACGTTTCGGGATCAGCTTGTAAGTTGCCGGTTCCAACTAGGCCGGCATAGTGGATGTGATTGCTACTCACAATTATTAAATTGTAGTGGCAGTGACATTCATTCATGGACCACACTCTGGCTTAACATCAAGCGGGGTGCTGTCATATGTCGAGTCACAATAAAAAAAAACTGTTTTGATAAAAGGTGTTAATTAGTAATATTAGTATAGGCAAATAGAATCCCTCCAATTACAAGACTATTCTCGGCGGTGGCTAATGCGCTTGGATCGTGACGTCACACGACGGGATGACTTCATTGGCGCTGTACTGGCATCGGCCAATACCAGTGTCAAATTTTGTTGCTTTTAACAATGTTTCAAGTGCATTACCAACTGCAGGAGATAATAACTATCTGCATATTTTTCTGATACGTATATTAACAAAAGAACACATTTAGAAGTTTGATTTCCTTCGTATACACTCATAAAGTCTACTGTACCTTTGTTAGTTTATATTTTAGGTCGTACGTTTTAAAATTATGTCTCCTATATATTTTATAATCACACAATTTTGTAAGTCAATTATTATAAAATTTATATTTGTATAGTTTTAAGGGAGTGTTCTTTTTTATTATTTGTTTATTAATAAAGTTATTAATTGCATGTTGTTGTTTTTTTCATTTCTCCTCTCGTCATAGATATAAATAACTATAGACACACTTCTATAAATGCACACTCTGTTTTACAAATGCATAATTATTATAATATAGTTCATACACTCGAGAGCCAAGACGTGTCGTCGAGGTGCAGGCACATATATGGCGCGCTGCATGTAGGTTTTCTTCGACATTACATAGCAGAGCGTTTACCTTAGGGAGACGAGGTGGAAGCGAGACGAGGCAAGGGCGAAACGGGCGAGAAAAATAAAACAACCAACTTATTTTAGGTACACATTTATTATAATAAAAAACTCATACTGCCTAGATTAAATACACATCTATTTTTAATACGAAAATTATTAAAAATTATAAACAACAAATTATGTATGTGGACATTCTATTTAAAAATAGGCTAAAAGTTACCGTTTCGTTGTTGAAGATATAGGCCTAAGAAATGCAGTAGCAATGAATTTGTTCATTGGACGTAAAAGTTAATATTAAATATGAATACATAAAATAAATTATATTAAAGGACAAAACCCCAGAATGTAAAAGCCAAAAATCCAGAAACGATTAGAACGAAATTATAATATGTTTTTGTCGCAGGATTGCCAACCGTCCCGCGTGAGGCGGAACGTCCTGTTTCCACGGCTCAAAATGCGTCCTTAAAACACGTCTGCAGGACGGTAATTATGACGCATTATGGTAAATGTAGCTGGGTTCAAAACAGAAACCCTGGGGCCTGATTTTCTTAATACATTGAAGGCGAAAATCAGTGAAATAGTACTGCGGTTGCAAGTGACCAATCAACGTAGTTTAACTATTAATTTTCTATTCGCTGATTGGTTACGAAGATGTCAAATATTGATGCGACGTAATTTCACTGCTTTTTCGACGCTAAACGTAAGGGAATCCTGAATGAACCTATGTCATACGACAGATTGAACTATTAATATGATTATTCATTAATACTATTGGAATAGGTATCGTTGTGGGTTCGTCATTTTCAAGTTTTGTCCTTAATGGCTCGTCCTCAAATTATATAATTTTCCTCATTATAAACATAAATTAATATATAAATAACTAAATTAAACGTAGACATTAACCGTGGTGTGTGATGTAGAACGTATACAAACTTATTTGGTAAAAAAAACGTTTTTGTTTTGTTCGGCCCTTCGACATGGCTGGCGGTAGAGATTCAGAGGAATTTCCAGTAGAGTTATTTAATACAGCCGTCGGATTCCGATATTGAGACGCTACATTTGACCTCGTCATGCTTAATCATCAGGCAAGGGGAGGTTTAGGAACTGCGACGACTGAGAAAATCGTTTCAGTTTACGGCATTCGTTGTCACTATGCCGGCCACAGTAATATTAGTTTACAAAGTACTATGCGGTAAACATTATTGTTATATTTTGAGCACGAGCCATTATTACACATAAAAGATTCTTATCTCCTAAAAATAAATCAAATTGCAAGTAAGCCGTTCATCATGTGATAAATTATCCATTCAAACCAACGTGTCACAGAAAAGCTTATAGTAAACAACATAATAGATGTACAAAATAACATTCGGTGTTTTAGCCACGTTTTGACCATTTAAAACTGATGACGTCACGAACAGTTCTCCTTTTACAGACGTTATATACAAATATAAATCAAAGAGATACTTCACATAGGGGCAAACAAAATGTACGAACTTTTAAACATAGATTATAGCTCACCACATAAAAAAATTTAACGTCCTTTAAACAGTGTTTAAACATTTATATACATTCAAACGTCATTTTGTGGTACTTAATTGACTTAAAACATGTTTAATGCCTGTCTAACGCGCGTTTGTTTTTTCTTTTGTGGTAACACAGTTACTTTTCTATCCAATATCAATTACTTATTTATGAAAAATAATACCAGTGGAATGCTTTGCCAGCCCATGTGTTCTCTCCCTTCTATAACCTTGGATCCTTCAAGCGATGCGTGAAGAAGTACTTTTGGCCGGCATAGTGACGGCAACTGTGGCGCCGTGAACTAACTCGGTTATTTCAGTTGTTGTCACTCATGGATCTCCTCTTGCTTATCAACAGGCGGGTAAATACAAAAAATAAAAAGGCAGTGGTGCCCAGTCTGTTGTTGTTATTGACCTTCACAACTTCTTTGTGCGTTCTTCAACAGTTTGATCTTAGTGGAGCCACCCAATCTTCTCCAAGAGTGCCAGGACTCTACCAGAGGACCTTCTCGTTCCTGCAGACTTCCGTTAGCGTCCTCACAGATCCGGAGTGGTGCTACCACTTACAAGGGTACAGACCAACTTATAAGTTGCCAGTTCCAACCAAGTTGGCATAGTGGTTGCAATCATTTACCTGTAGTAGCTGTCGCCTCTATTTATGGAGCATACTTCAGCTTAACATCTGGCCGTGTGAAATATATCGAGCCACAAAAAATATACTTAAAACAAGGCACGTAAGCTACGATCTTAACTGCAAGGTAGAGCTTGCAAATAGTATATCCATGAGCGCAGACGACTGCAAAAAGCGACTTAGATTACGGTTGACACGGTAGTCTTCATTATGGGCTATTGACTTGGAAATATGTTGACGATGAAAGTTATAGAACAATTTCAGTGCGTGCACTTAGGCACTGCGTAGGTAAGTGGACCGGTTCAATCCCCAGCCGCAGCCGACCTATTTTCATTAATTTATAAACATATTATTTTATAAAGACCCAACATTAGATAGATGTGTCTATTTTTAGAAAATAAAATATTCTCTGAAATCACATATTTTCCAACCACTTTAGTTTAATTATTATTTAAAAGTTGGTACATTTGGCTAGGTGGAAAACAGCAAATGCCTATACATCTAGGAATGTTAGGGCTAAAACTGTGAAATACTGGGCCCTAGAATCGTATTTAAGATCTAAAAACTAGAAATCAGTATTACAAATTACACTAAAAAGTATAGAATAAACATTAAACATCAATAATTACAATAAAACAATAATAATTTCGTATTATACATATACTTATAATCAGAAAGGCTGGAAACATATATTGGACATGTCATTGGACATGTCCATCACTCCTAGACAAAACATCAATTGTCATCAATCTTCGACCATGGGAATCTGGGAACCATGGACCCAGACCTACATCATCATCAGCCAGAAGGCGTCCACTGCTGAACATAGGCCTCCCCCTTAGAACGACAAGATGCCAGTTGCATCCAACGGTTATTCGTGACTTTCACTATGTCGTCAGTCCACCTAGTGGGAGGCCTACCTACGCTGCGTCTTAGGTTTGTGGCCTTCACTCTAGAACCTTTCTTCTAGCTAGACCTATATATAAATTCTACATTTTTATTTTGACTCTACATAAGCATTAAGTAAGCATTAAGCACCCCACCTGAAGCTGAAGTGAAGTGCAGATAGAATATTACTGTAAAGTCGCATCCACTATGCTGGCCTAGTTGAACTGATGGACGTGTCTTGTATTATGTTTCCAGCTGTAGAGAAAGATCATCGATACACATACACGAACTTGGAGCACAAACACGAACCATTGACCCAGTGGAATATGTCGATATGAATGACAATTGGTTTGTCGCATCGATTTGTCGCAAATTCCACATAAGTCGATGCATACACCGATCACCCACGTAAGACAAAACAAAATATTTGTGCAAGATATGCATTAAAAATAAGAGATAAATAAAATTCGAAACGCAACTATTAGTAAGAAGCCACATTCACTCCTATAACGTATTTATTATATGTTCTTAATTACAAAAACCTACATTTGTTGATGATAAAACCTTCAAAAATTTAGCACCACGTGTTGGCTTCTCACTTTCTTTTGTTTACTACTGATCAATCATTATATTATTGGGGATATTTTAATATAAATATTGGGATCTGGGACATCTCTAGGGACCTTCACCAAAAACACATACAAAATTATGTTAAGACAAACATTAAAAAAAGACAAAAAAGGTGCTATTAAAATTATTATTTTTTATAATAATGAGTTTTAAGTTTTAGTTAATGTTTTAACTAATTAAAGTTTTCAAATAATGAATACAACTATTGTATACAATTTCCAATGTGTATTAATTACAATCAATTATCTAATTGGAAATCCTTCACTGTATGCAATTGGGTACAGGGATAATGTAGGTAGTGTGTATTCAAAATTTAATGGATATTTCTCTGAAATATACATCCTAAGTAATCCTCATTGAGTACCTTGTAAAGTTTATTCTTATAATACAATACAAAATTAAAACATCCCCAAAAATATATTAAACTTTAAGTATGCTTTATAATTTAAAACAGTATTGTATACTAATTTACAAAAAATAATAATAATAAAGATTAATTCAATTAAATGGCCAGATTGTTTATACAATACAATCTCCCTAATCCAGTACTTCACTATACCGGTACGACCAGTAATCCATCACTAAAATATAGGTGCGAGGACCAGGCACAGTAGGATTGCCAACTCTCCCAGAATTCACTTTATTTTATCATTCCAGAATTCTCTCGAAAAAGTGTAATACGTGTAAAGTCTAAAATAAAAGTGTGCAGAGATTTTAAAGATTACCCATGAAAATAATTTGATGATTACATCGTTTGTATTCCAAAGATATTACAACCTGCTCGCATTGTAAAAAAAATGACCTCCCGGTTTAATGATCAACTGAGTTGGCAACCCTAAGGCACAGACAGAAGGCCTCACCATTAAATCTGTCAGCTCTTCGAGACTGGCATGGCCAACTGAGTGTTAGAACTTAAAAACCAATTATAAATACACTATTACAAGTAACTTAGGTACATTTTAAATCTTGGTTAATGTGTTACGTATGATTTGTACATAATAAAGTCCAGTAATCTGAATTTTGCACTGATCCAGCACTCCTTGTCTTGTATTGCTGTGATTAGAGAGATTTGTATTCTAAATATTTAAAACAAAAGAACTATAACTAAATAAAATGAGTTATTACAATTTGGTCACAAAATAATAAATGTAGGTAATATTTAAGACAATTAATCAAACACCTGTATTGTACTTTGGCTGTCTAGTGTCTATGATATACAAATAATTAAATGACCAAATTGTTGTAACCCATTAAAATAATTAAGTCAAATTTTTATAAAGAGAGTTTTGGATTATATTGACAATTTCGTTTTATTTCTTTACATCCTATATTTAATTATTTCTTTTTATTATAAAAATGGATTTAATAGCATACAAAAGTGTTAAATATGTAAATGATCAAAGAAAAACAAACCACAGTAAAAATAATATTTATTTCTTATAATTCACACTTATAATAATCAAAATCGTATCACTTGCAAACCCACTTTATAAAAATCAACTTTAGTAATTTTCCGTGTTTACTCATGCAAAGGCTCATCCCACCTGATGTGCTTCTCTGCAGTCAAGTGGACTATCCTGACATGGACTGCCTGATTTTTCTCAAACTTTGGCGGAATAGGACATAGTCTGTACTCAACTTCATCTCCAGGAAGAGGAACAAATTCCCCTTCAATGCTAAAATATACATTTTTGTTACTTTATGTTTTTGAGTATTGATTGAATCGGTAAAGTAAATATAAGCATTCAATCTTTGTGTATCAGATAAACATAACATCTAAGTTAAAAAAAAATTGTTTACTTAATGCTTTAGCAGTTTGTAAAATTATTCATGGCCATATTTATTTAATAAATATAGCGGAATTTTGACCTTCATTAAACACTTATAGTTGTTACGTTATATTACGTATAAATTTTACAATTGATTTTATACTCACTCTGAAATATGAACAAAAAGATCATCTCCCCCTTTCACAGGGGTGACAAAGCCGTGACCTTTTGCGCGGCAGAAACTCTTAATTTTTCCCTTCTCGATTGGATTTCCAAGCGCTCTTTCTGACCTATACATAAAATTATAACGTAATTTCATAAATATTTAATAATTTAAAGTCGTAGAAACCATTTTCTTGAAAACTTACGTTGAAGCAGTGCGATTTCTTCGAGTTATTATGGGGCTAGGCAGCTGGAGGTGTGGGCCACTTTTGTTAGGAGAACCATCACTGTTAAATCCATTTTCACTGGACATATTCAAATACGTAAAATCAGCAACTATTTAATTAAAAAATCACTAAATTCAAGAAAACCGAAAGAGAGGAACTAAAATAAAATGTCACTGAATCTTTTTTTAAACTGCAGTGCCGCTTTGCTTTGAAGTTATCAATTGATGTATTCGAATTCACTATATTTTATTATTCAAAATTGGTTTAATAATATTTTTTCAAGGAAATCACATAATTAAATTCCATTTTTTTTTATTGTGACATGACATTTGGCCTCGAACTGCCTGATGATAAGCAAGAGGAAGTCAAAGAGTGACAACGACTGAAAAAAACCGAGTCAGTTCACGGCTGCCCCTGTCGCCGTCACTATGCCGGCCAAAGGTCACACATCGCTTAAAGGATCCAAGGTTATAGGATGGAGAAAACACACACATAGGCTGACAAAGCATTCCACTTGTCGATTTTTTTTACAAAGAAAAGACGCATGGAATTTTTTAGTTTGATTGCAGATTCGGCCGACAGAATGCTTCCCCCGACCTGTGCGGGTATTACGGGTGTAAAAAGGTCCTCGGAAAATTCTCTGTATAGGCGATAGAGGACTCACAAAGCCGCCATCTCTCTGCGTAGTTGCAGGGACTCCAGAGTTCTTATAACCTCTGCATCATCTATAATTCGGAGAGCTCGGCGCTGCAATGAATTTAGGGCATTGAGAACATGCTTGGCAAACCCGTCCCAGAGGTGCGAATAGTACGCCGCGCAAGAGCGCTTGTTCAGGATGCAAATTTTGCGGGAGGTGGTCTTAATAGCCTGCTCGATGTGGTCCCCGTGATTCAGGTCGCTGCGAAGGGAATGTCTAGCCGGTCCGAAGTACATTATGAATTTCCCTTTGTGATATGATTAGAATGTACCTAATATAAGAAAATGGTTTATCACAAAATGGCTTGAGTTATATATATATTATTCATTTCCATTATACACCACAGATGGAATTTTAGCCGCTGTAGCACAAACTAATCCCGAAACTCCTAAACAAGCTTCGCTTGTAATTCCGCCAAATAAATGGTATGAATCAAAATATGTTTTGTTGTTACATACCGGGGACTCCGCTCGTGCTACGACGGAATTGTTTCAGAGCACAAAAGTATAGATAAATACTGATAAAAAATACAGTCTATCAGTTTTAATTTGCACCGTTATCCTTCCTATTTATTTTAATTTGATACATTGTGATAAAGCAATCTTTAAACTCTCTGACTGCACCAACAATTTGCGCCGCCAGAGCTAGTTGCGCTGTTGGAAATCTAAGATAAAAGATGTAATAATAAGACGAAAATTATTGTTTACTACGTACTACTCAGTACACGGATAGACATTTAACCAAAGAATAGTACCACCACTTACAAGTATACAGACCGTGAAGTGATTTGGTCACGTTTCGGGATCAGCTTGTAAGTTGCCGGTTCCATCTAGGCCGGCATAGTGGATGTGATTGCTACTCACAGTTATTGAATTGTAGTAACAGTGACATTCATTCATGGACCACACTTCGGCTTAACATCAAGCGGGGTGCTGTCATATGTCGAGTCACAATAAAAAATAAAAAAAATACGTAGGTTAAATGCCTACCTATCAGTATAAAAACATTAAGTTTCAAGATTTATTTCAGGATTTTCGACATCGCAAATCATTAGTGCAGTCAGAGCTTTGTCACAAGAAATATACACGAAGTAATATAATATGTACTCTTTATATTTGTTTTTTTATAACTATGTGCTATTAAATTATAATTAATAAGTAACATAACAGAGCAGATTAAAATCTATGGACTGTATTTTTTATTTGTATTTATCGATACTTTGTGCGCTGAAACGATTCCGGACCGGCTAGCGGCTACAGGCCGTGGTTGCGCTATTCGTTGGCTAAACGAAAATTAAAACAATAATCAACTGTTATAAATTATTTATTGCTTACAACAAAACAATACATAAATTATAATTATTATATTTTTTATTAGGTTACACATTTTATAATATAGATTTACGAGGTTTCTACTGATAACCTTAAGAGATGATATTAGGCTCTACCCCATACAATTTTATATCATGCAACAAATAATAGTTACATATTTTATTATAATTAAGGATTAATGATATTAAATATTATTATTAATAATAGAATTCTTTATTGCACATATAAATAACTACAAAAGTTTACAAGAAGCGCTATTGGCATTTTCTACCAGTTAACCTTTAAGAGATGTATCCGGTGATTTCTTTAGTGCAGGTCAAGCGATGATATTTAAAGAAAAGACGTAGATATGTTACACGCGCTTTGAAAGAGGCTAGAAATTATGTTTATAAGCAAACCTGAATCAGTGTCGCGATGCAAAGCAAAACATATTTATCTCTTTTTCGCTTGCAACAACTATCATTCTGTCCTACTTCCATTTTTGTGTATGCCTAAACGTTTAAGCGTATCTACCTCATTTTACTTAATATCATTGAGGTCAAGGGTACTTACTATGCTATTAGATTAAGAATAGGACGGGCTGTTGACTAACTTTACTTGAATCAGTACGGTCCGCAAAGAAAAAGAAACATTTTTTTCAAATTAATTAAATTTTGGCAAGTATAGTTATCGATACAAAGGGATATTCTTGAAGATGATAACGCTGGTCCATTCAGTTTTATAATAAATACCGGTAAGAATTACTCATTTTTTCTTAGGTGATGACAGCAGCAGCAATAGCGAATCGGATAATTATTCTGAAATGAGTGGGATTGAAGAGATGCAAGTAGTATCCCAAATTTTCACTATATTATAATATAAAACATTTCAGTGGCAATTTTTCTTTCATTTACCTAAATTTATTGTTTTGCACACTATTCTAAAGTGAAGCTGGTTGGAGAGTTGGACGTCGCAAAATGGCGCCGATCCCGCCCTATTCTTATGTCAATCGCATTATATGTACATGATATATTATGTCTTATCAGAAAAATATTAGAACGCAGCGCAGTATGGAGGTATGAACTCCTGGCTTCCACTACGATACGTCACTGATGTTCACCATTTTATGTGGATTTCGAATGACAACTAGTCGTATGCTGCAGAGGAAGCTGTATCTTCGGTATAGGCATATCTTCCCAATCACCCTATAATAAAAATAAAGAACACATTTTAAATTGTATTAAAACGTTGAAATAAAATAAATTGATAATCATTAACCAAAAATGAACGCGATAAAGGATATCATCCATTTTGTTTGGGGACTTGGGCTTTTTTATAGTTTGATGTACGAAGATTACAATGTAATTGGAATATATCCTTTATTTAGCATAGTTTAGTTGTGCAAAATGATCAAACTATAATTCTGACAGTTCAAATCAGAATCCATATCTTATTTTCCAATTACAATTGCAAAGTGTTTAAAAGCAAAACTGTTATTAGTTTTATCAATACAATACATGTACCGAAACTACCATTTATATATTTTTTTCATCATTGGACATTACAATAGTTAATTCATTTAAAATTTGTTTAATTGATTTATCAATTTACCTGAAAACGTGTTCCATCTGACTTATTGCATTGCATAGAAATAGGTGCTTCAGTGTACAGCTTGTGTAATGATTCCGCACGCAATGGAGTCCATGGGCTGATTGATAAATAGTTGTCGCGTGGACTGGCATTCTCGGCTATGGACATGTTATCCCACCTAGAATGTAAATAAAGAATAAAGGTACAATCTGCCGATCCGGGATAGTACCACCACCATGAAGTAACTTAGTCGCGTTAGAGGATTAGCTTGTAAGTTGCTGGTGACTGCTGCTACAGTTAAATAACTCCTTCTCCTCTTCTTATAGAAGTAACAAAAGATGAGTGTCTGACAACCTTTCCTTTATCACGCAAAGTTTTATAACGACAGCACAACTGTGTAGCTGGTCCGCGTATTCAGTCTGCAGACATCCGCGTCCTCGTCGGTAAAGCACCTTTTTAAAAATTAATATTAGGGTTCGACATATTAACCACCCTGTCATCAATGCCCGTTAAATAACTGCGAGTCGCATCCACTTTGAAAGCTGATCCCGAAACGCGACCAAGTCACTTTACGATCTGTACACTTGAATGAGTTAGGAAATTATCAAATAAATAAATACCAACCTCCTTTCAAAATCAAAGAAATTATTCAAAAAGCGGGTAGATATAGAACTCTTGCACACTTCCAAATCTGTTGCTGGATAATAATGCATATAATTCACGCACATCTCATCTGTGATCGCATGACCGCCAACGGTAGCGTTTACTTTATCACTCGTGCTATATAAGCACGTTGTTGTCAAATAATCTCCCTGTAAAAATAAAGTTTAAATTATCGATTTAACAAAAGAGGAAGATACGATAAGCACACAATACGCGTGGAACTGGCAAACTACGTCTAACTGACACACTTAAATTAGTAGTAAGCTAGCCGTCGAGTTGTAAGCACGCCACACGGAATCCTTCAACGGCACACCTGCTGTTTAAATTCTGTCTCGCTTGCGACCCACTGTGACAATTTTTCCTATCTCTTTCGTTAAAGAACATCATTAATTTTGGGCTTCTTTGTACTACTTTTGTAATGTCCAATGATGAAAAAATATTTAAATGGTAGTTTTGATACTTGTATTGATAATACTAATAACAATTTTGCTTTTGATTGCTGTACAATTGAGTTATTTGGAAAATAAGATATGGATTCTGTGACGTCTGTTAATCACGGAGACACGCCATCGCTTTAAACGGTCATAATTATAGTTTGATTATTTTGCACACCTAAACTATGCATAAAAAAGGATATATTCCAATTACATTGTAATCTTTGTACATCAAACTATCATAAAATGTATATGCAACTGTTAATACAATTAAGCCCAAGTCCCCATACAAAATGAATGATGTCCTATCTCTTTAACTAAATCGGAGATGCAACTGTGAATGTGACTGCGTGTAGTTGTCTATCGGTTCCGCATTTTGTAGTGAACAATAAAGCACATGCCATATCTTCTCCTATTTTTTTAATCTAAGGTTTAAATATGTTACGAGTAGTGATGTGAATTATTTGAAATACAAATATTTCAAATGCAAATACAAAATGCAAAATACCTATTTTTATTTTATATTTGAAATACTTTTTTTCTAAATGTATTTTGTATTTTATTTGAAATACTCTTATGTAAATATTTAGTATTTATAAAATACAAAATAGTTTCGTTGCATTTTTAATTCATTTTTACAATTTTTCATTCTTAAATCCATGATTTCCTTATTTATGAACGCACTGATCGTGATCGTAGTGTTGTCATTGTCATTTGTCAACTAGAACAATAATGCCTCAGATTAATAAATAAAATCAAAATTAAAATTTTAAAGGAACCCCCGAAACGCCTGGAACCACTTTGGTCATATCATCAGCTTTATAGTAATAAACAACATTAGTCATGGCTCAATAGTTATATCCCTTTAATATCCCTTGGATCCTTATGGTGCATCATCAGATAACTACTCCAGGTCTTCAATTTGATAATGGCTCATAGAGAGTAACAATTTTAGTTAAAGCACTATGATATTATCTGTTATTGATTTGCTGATCTGAGAGGATTCATAATCAGATACTTCCGATCTTCAATTTGATAACGGCCCAGCTAAAGGCCTAGTTAAAGCACTACAGTTCTATCTCTTTTTTTGCTGATCAATTGATATCAATTTGCTGATCTGAGAGGATTCATAATGGTGCATCATCAGATTGCCCGGTCTTCAATTTGATGACGGTCCAGCTAAATGCTCTTAGTGAGTAACAAATTTAGTGAAAGCACTATAGTTCTATCTCTTGTTGATTTGCGTATCTGAGAGGATTCATGATGGTGCCCCATCAGATACTCTCGGTCTTTAATTTGATAACGGTCCAGCTAATGGCTCATAGTGAGTAACAATTTTAGTTAAAGCACTACAGGTCCATTTCTTGTTGATTTGCTGATCTGAGAGGATCCATGATCAGATTTTTTAGATCCGGAATGTTTTATTTTATCGCACTAACTTTTCTACACTTAGTTTCCTACCTTCAAGACAAATCTAATAAGTCCAAACTTAGTATACCAAAAAAAAGTTTGAACACATCCAGGATTTCGTCTCCTACCTTCGAGTTCCATCATCAGAGTAACTCAGTGGTACCAGTTAAAACACACATGTATTTGTATACGTTTTTATTTCAAATGTTAAGTCACAGATATGTTTAAAAGTAAATACCTATAAGGCTGGGAATACAAGTCCGATTTTCCTCTCCGATAGTCCGATCCGATAGTCACTCGTGCCATACATTTGTTTAAATACTTAATACACGTCAGATCCGATAGTCGGATCGGATGTCAGAATCGGAAACAACGCCAAGGCGCTTACGATTTTATGGCCGATCCGATTGTCTGAAGGTGCAGTTTTCATACAAAATACAGAAACAGAATAGACGTCCGATTCCTACTTCCGATTTGTAAATAATTTGCTCAGCAATATCGGACGTGTATTCCCAGCCTTATGCGTGTTTAGAACGGGCAACCCTTGTACGTCGCTATGCGACGAAGATTGTTATTTTATGTCAAATAAATATGCCATTGTTAAAACACGTAAAAAATGTTATAATTTTTCCCCTAAAATATTCAATCAAGGTAATCGATCTAAACTGCAAACCAACCTCGCCATATGAACTTAATGTTCGCCATATGAAAATAATGTTCCCAACATACTGACTCTTATAAAAAGAAGGAAAGGACAGAATCTTATTATATGTTTGTTGAGGACTCTGATTCTTCTACTACAATAGATCTGGAAACACTACAATATTTAAAAGATGAAGACAATACCTTAGAATCCTTGAACAGGTATCCTACTGTAAAAAAACTCTTCCTTAAATATAATACCTGCTTACCGAGTTCTGCCCCTGTAGAACGACTATTTTCATTTGGTGGAATGATTATGAGGCCCCATAGGCGGAACATGAAAGATGAACTCTTTGAACAAATACTAGTTTTAAAATCAGTTCAATAAATAAAAGGTTATGCTTAACAATGTATTTTATTTTCAAAACCTATTTTAAAAATACGTATTTTGCATTTTGTATTTAAATACTTTTATTCAAAACTATTTTGTATTTCTATTTGAAATAGTGCTAGCAACTATGCATTTGCATTTTGTATTTAAATACTTTTACTAAATTATTTTTCACATCTCTAGTTACGAGGCTTAAATAAATTTCTGTTTTATAACAATATATAATTAGGGAATAAAGCAATATATAATATGTAAATTTGTAACGCTATTGTAATGGGGTTGATAGCTACGTCACAGTATAACTAATGCAGTTATCAACGGTCACGATTTTGTGTGTAATTTGTTTATTTCAATTACAGAAAATACATCAATTTAATATCAATAACCATATTAGCAGAACTTAAGAAATGTTTTTCTATTCAAAGGTAATTACATGATGTATAAGGCTGCTTTCACACAAATGTTTACGTTCCGTTCGCATTTATGTAACGTGGACTCAACGTTCTCAACGTTTCATTCAACGTTCGTTCAACGTTCAATCATTAATCATGATTGAAAGTAGTGGTACTACCCTGGATCGGCAGACTGATCACCAACTGTCTGCCTACCACTTTTTATTATCATCATCAGCCAGAAGACGCCATTCCGAACGACAAGATGCCACCGGTAATTTCTGACTCACTATGTCGTCAGTCCACCTAGTGGGAGGCCTACACAGCACACGCTGCGTCTTCTGGAATCTTCTGGTTGTCGGTTCTTCGACAAATCCTACGAGCTATGTCGGTAACTCTGGTTTTTCACTTATCCTCGTTCCGAATTCTATCGCGCAAAGATAAGCTTTAGTTTTCTCCATTGCCTGCTGAGCAACTCTGAGCTTTTCCAACAGGCCAAAATGTTTGACGAGAAGATATGACTTATATAAATACTAGCTGCGTAACCCGGGTCAAAATACATCGCATGCTCAATGGTTAAATAATCAGTTTTTCTCTTACGTACATAATCTATACGAGTACATAATCTTTGTACCTACCAATTAACGAATGTTGTTGTATATGATTGATTCATTAATTAAGTTATTAAAATAAATATAAATCAAATTCGAAAGTAGTTTGTTATATTTAAAAAATAAGTTTTATTGCATATATACAGTTTTATAAACAATTATTTTGTTCTATCGTCAATAGATTTCATAACGTACGCGATGTAAGGAATTTTATGAGTAATTTTTTACACCTGGGGTTACATTATTTGAGATTTCATAAGGAGCCCTAAACCTTTTGAAAATCTAATATAGCCTATGTTACTCACGACGAATGTAGCTTTCTAATGGTGAAATAATTTTTGAAATCGGCACTGTAGTTTCTGAGCCTATTCATTACAAACAAATTTACAATTTTTTCCTCTTTATACATATTAGTATAGATTTGTGATTAATAATTCTACTTACTGGGAGAACCTTTACCGGTGTATGTAAGAGCCTGATTTCCTGAAAGTGTGGCGAATAATGCGGGTCGCGATTAAGATAAGGCAATTCGACACCGTTTCTAATGTGACGCGTTAACACTGACACGCCACATAAATGCGTGTGTAATTGACTTCCGAACACAATTATGCCTTCATCAGGTAAACCCTGAAATGAAAATAACATAGTTAAAGTCACGCAAACCGAAAGAGAATTGACGAAGTGTGGTAGGCAGTGGTACCCAGTCTGCCGATCCAGGATAGTACTACAGACCGTGAAGTGATTCGGTCGCGTTTCGGGATCAGCTTGTAAGTTGCCTGTTCCAACTATTGTAGTAGCAGTAGCATCCATTCATGGACCACACTTCAGCTTAAGATCAAGCGCAAGCGGCTGACGAAGAAGGCTGCAGACAGGAAGGCATAGCCTTGCTATATGAAGGGAAAATATTGCCAGTCTCCTTAGTACTATGTCTAATGTGACGTCATTAGATGAGTTTTTTTAATTTATAGTTTAATTATAGTTAATATACTTTTAATTTTATTAGTAATAAAATGGTAAAAAGTTTGTTAAAGGAGATCATTCATTTTGGGTTTCTATGTACTACTTTTGTAATGTCCAATGATAAAAAAATATATAAATAGTAGTTTCAATACTTGCACTGATAAAACTAATAACAATTTTGCTTTTAATTGTTGTGCAATTGAGTTATTTTCGAAAATAAGATATAAATTTTGTGTCGTCTGTCAATCACAAAAGACACGCCATAGCTTTGAACTGTCATAATTATAGTTTGTTCATTTTGCACACCTAAACTAATCAAAATAAAGTATATATTCCAATTACATTATAATCTTCGTACATTAAACTATTTTAAAATGTATATGCAACTGTTAATACAATTAAGCCCAAGTCCCCAAACAAAATGAATGATATCCTTTTGTATGCCATACCACACCAGTACACTGAGGGATACAATATCCAGTGAGTGAGAATTGCTTCTGACCAGCAGGTATAGCCATTTTGTCAGTGTACTCCAAACCCAGTTCCATTATTGCGGCGTTATATTTACGTAGTTTGGATGTCACATGAATCTTAAGGCCAGAACTGTCTACCCAATCTGAAATAACACTATAGTTAAAAAACACTAAAAACACACTTGACGAGGTAAACTAAAAAGTATATAAATGGTAAGCAAGAGGAGGTTCAAGAGGTGCCGAAGACTGAAAAAACAAAGGCAGTTCACGGTTGCCTCAGTCGCTGTCACTATGCCAGCCAAAAAAATATTTCATGAAATTATTGTATCGTCATCGGTTTTCAAGACGTGTACTATTTTTTTAATTATTCACTTCACTAGAAGCAACTCTGCGTAAGCGATTCTACTATGCCGGCCTTGTTACAACCAGCAATTTAAAATGTTCTTTTGTGACTCGACATATGACAGCAACCTGCCTGATGTTAGGCTGGAGTGCTGTTTATGAAGGGATGCGACTGCTGCTACGGTTAAATAAGTCGCACCCACTATGCCGGCCTAGTTGAAACCGGCAATTTACAAAGCTATCATTAAACCGATAATGTAGATGTGAGGAAAGTTAGTAGTGTCAGGAACGTGCTCCATTATCCCTGCCTATCCTTGTTGAATTAGATGATCTATTGTTGAATAAGGACTGTACTATTGTTGGAGTTATATAGTCACACCAACCTAGAGCCCCGATTCAAAAATCTCTTGCTGGTACCAATGTATCTTTGATACAAGTTACATGTTGTAATTGTACTTGTATCAAAGATACGTTGGTACTAGTCTTTTGGTTCTTTAATACAAGCACCTTTAATCGCTTAGTATAAAAATGTAAGTTCATAGTCGATCAAGTTTCACAAGCGTAATTTAATTTTGTGGGAAAAAGACGTGACACTTTGATTGATTGATTAAAATAAATGTAATATTTAATACGAACTGTTTTTCTTTTGTGGATTATTGTAATGTATTTCCAGCATCAGGTATTTGTTAGATTTTGGTCCACCGATTGGTAGTCCTACTTCCTCAGGATATGTGAACGGCCGAGCACCCATTGCCCAAGCAGCTTTCACCTTTGAAAACCACATTAAGAGTTACCCACATAACCACATTAGAGAGAGAGAAGTACCACCGGGGTAGTACAGACCGTGAAGTAACTCAGTCGCGTTTCAGCATTAGCTTCAAAGTTGCCAGTTAAAACTAGGCAGACATAGTGGTTGCTACTGCTACTTGCAGTTTTTTAACTTTAGTAGCAGTTGCCTACATTTATGGGCTGCACTCCAGCTTAACGAGCCCCAATAAAAAATAGTAAAGTGATCCAGTCGCGTTTCGGGATCAGCATGAAAGTTGCAAGCACCAATTAGGCCGCAATTTTGAATGTACTTGTAATAGCAGTGACCTTAATTAATTGACCCCACTTCAGTTTAGCATAAGTTCTGTCTTATGTTGAAGAATAATAAAAATGGTTATCAAAGAGTAGTAGGCAGTGGTACCCAGTCTGCCTATCCGGGGTAGTACCACCACTTACAAGTATACAGACCGTGAAGTGATTTGGTCACGTTTCGGGATCAGCTTGTTAGTTGCCGGTTCCATCTAGGTGGGCATAGTGGATGTGATTGCTGCTCACAATTATTGAATTGTAGTAGCAGTGACATTCATTCATGGACCACACTTCGGCTTAACATCAAGGGGGGTGCTTTCATATGTCGAGTCACAATAAAAAAAATAAAAAAAAACTTTCTGTACCTTAGAACATGTTTTTGTTATTTCTGGTCGATCTTTCGCGAAACATGAGCCATAATATGAAGGAATTTCCATTCCGGCATCTGTGTCGCAGTAAAATAGCTCCATATGATGAATTAAACCCTCATTACCAGATGTTATTATGGGTTCGAACTATAAAAAAAAGATTTTGAAAAGAAAAAATATTTCTATACTAAGCTTTTAGTGTCCATGCATAGAAATAGTACCACCAAAGTAAATTAAAGATACATTTATACTGGAAAGTGGTTTTGAACTGGAGGCTCTTGGTTGCTGACGCTATTTTACAACCACTACACCACGGTCGCCAATACACTCTAAGTACATACTTGGTAACAAAGTTCGCCCTGATTGTTGAATCATTTATAGGTGAATCGTCCATTTATAGACGTTTGATTCAAATTCGGCCAATTGCATCACTTCAATTCAACGTCACACAGAAGAGTGCAAAGTGTGGGATTCTGCTCTCGGAATCTCACACTTAGATTTATTAGAATTTTTCTAGAATTTTCTAAGTTTTATAAATTTTAAAGATTTTTCAAAACTAAACACACCTTAATTACATTTTTTTTAGATAATTAAATAATATATATTTAGAGTGACCTTGGTCTAGTAGTATTGAATCAGTCAAGCGAACCGAGGACTCTCGGTTCAAAACCACTTGCCGGTACTAATGTATCTTTGATATACAAGGCATGTACTATTGGTATGTACTCGCACTTTTGTCGAAACATGAACTGAAACGTTTCTATAATAAACGTTTCAGTTCACGACAGCCTCAGTCGCCGTTACTCTACCGGCCAACGGTACTTCTTCACGCATCGTTTAAAGGATCCAAGGCTATAGGATGGGGAGAACACATAGGCGGGCAAAGCATTCCACCTGTCAAAATTAAAAAATGTAATAAATAAAACTAAACTAAAAGACGAACCTGAACAATATGATGCATTTGCTGAGTGATATAATCAGGCATTTTGACAACCTTGCACCAATATGTAGTTTCTAAGTCGGGTACTTGTAAATCTTTAACAGTGAACTCCAACTCTTCAGCTGGTGGTTTTGGTGCTGGTATTGGTGTCAATAATCTAACTCTGATAAAACCATGGTCCTCTACCGGCGTACATGACAAACAAAGACCGCTGGAGCTGAATAGGTAATCTTGCCCACGAGCCCATATCACGTGCGTTGTGCCCTCCTAGAAAAAAGAACAAAGCTTAGTCTTTTTTTTTTAATTAACCGATTAAAGATAGGAAAGACAGTTTCTAAAGTGGAGACCACGAACCGGAAGACGCAGCGTAGGTAGGCCTCCCACTAGGTGGACTGACGATATAGTGAAAATCACAAATACCCGGTGGATGCAACTGTAGTTCTATGTTTAACAGTGGACGTCTTCTGTCTGATGTTGAAATGAATCAATCGACTTTTTTTTGTAGTATTTAATTAAATTAATGTAACTCATTGATTCCCAAGTGGTTCCTTTTTATTTACCTGGTTTCGATAGTCAAGAACTAAAATATTGACTTGACTTTACCTATCAATGTAGGCAGATAATATTTTAAGATGCTCAGCGACTGTTACTTGTAGAACTTGCATAATCCATATTTAATACAACTTATCGAGACTTTTAAAGACGGTTTTTGTTGAGTTTTGGGAATATGGTAGAAATGTAGCTGCAGGGCGTCCACCGGATTCAGCAAACTTATCAAAGGGGTCAATAAGAAAAAAAGTTTGGGAACCTCTGATGTAATGAAACATTTAATGTATTTCATCATAAGATAAGGGAGAGAAAGATGATGGTTTTAGAAAGCGACGGACTTTACTAAAATTTCCGAATGATTCTTGGTCGGAACACGAAGAAACACGTTCACAGATTTATTTTACTTTTCCATACTTGAAGACATTTTAAATAATTATTTGAAAAACTAACTAAACTACAAGTAATTTAAAATTACAGAGCTTTTTTAGAGATTTTTAAAGTAGTTTAAAATTATTCGTAGAGCTTGTAAGAAATGAATTGTGGAAGAAATGAATTGGAGAGAGAAGCGAGGGAGTTGTGTCAGGTACGTGGCAAGTGGCGTTCCTTTGTTTCTGCCTATCCCTGTGGGGAAAAGGCGTGACAATTTAATTGATTAATTTTTAATTGCACAACCCATCGCTTCAGTTGCCCGCCAATTGTAATCAGGCAAGTCTTGTCATATTTAATTTTATCTTGTATTTCTGATCGAAGATTTCCGAATGGAGCTTTAATGTCTCTTCTCTCCATCCCTGTGTCCATCCGGGATTGAGCCGAGCAATTTGATTAATTAATAGTAGTTACCTCAATAAGATAGTCATCATCACAAGTGTCAATGTTTCGTTCAAAAGACATGCTTCGCTTTTTGACGTCTAATTTAAAAACTTTGCAATTTTGTTGAAGATCACGATATACTTTGGCGTCGTCATTTGTATGGACATCCTAAAAGTAATAAAACAATTAAGGCGACCGTGGTGTAGTGGCAGTGAAGTGGTTACGCAAGCCGAGAGCATGGGTTCAAAACCATTCATCGGTACCAATGTATCTTTGATATATGTACTTTAGTGGTCCTGTTTCTATGATACAAGCACTTTAGTTGCTTAGTATAGAAAAGTATAATAAAAAAATTACATGACGCGGGTCGTGGCGTACTATAAAATCCCGGGTTTAATTCCCCGTCATAGCAAAGTTTTATAGCAATGAAGTATTTGTAATATTTATTAATTACGTTACATATTGCAAATATTTTTTAATAAAATTTAAATATTGTTGCAGAAATAGCTCTTGGAGTTGGCACACAGTTTTTTATTTATTATTTTATTGGTAATCGTGGCAAGTGGCGATCCATTGTCTCTGTCTATCCCTCTGGGGAAAAGGCTTTACAATTTGATTGATTGATGATATTTTATTATGCTTCCACATCTGACCTCGATCTTAACGGAGTCATCGACTTCAAGAGTGTCATCGACTGAATGAACCGACTCAGTCTTTTTCACTAAAGTACTTTTTTTTAATGATCCAAGGCTATAGGAACTTGCATACCTCGAAGTGTTCATTTCCTTTATAATCAGTCCATAATAAGCAGGCATCGGCATTTTCGAATCCCCCACGATCGGAAAATCCTAATGCTATCCATTTAAAAATTGCAACTTTTTCGGAGAATATTATTTTGAACTGAATGCGACGTAAATCATAATTCACAGTCCATTTTAATAATAAGTCTCCATCTGGGTCCAAAACGGCTTCACTCGAAATTGCTTTATTATTAACATCTAAAACAATAATAATAGAAATAAGACATTTTATTGCACAAACTTTAATGCTTTTTTTAAATTTTTTATTGTGACACGACATCTGACCTTGTCCCGCCTGATGATAAGCAAGAGGAGGTCCAAGAGTGACGACGACTGAGAAAACCGAATTTGTTCACGGCTGCCTTAGTCGCCGTCACTAGGCCAAAGGTGCTTCTTCACGCGTCGCTTAAAGGATCCAAGGTTATAGGATAGAGAGAACACATGAGCAGGCCAAGCATTCCACTAGTCGATTGTTCTACAAAGACGCACCGAACTTTTTAGTTCGACTGCCGATTCGGTCGATAGAATGCGGAGGCTTTCCCCGACCTGTGCGGGTATTACGGGTGGGAAAAGACGAGGCAGCAGTGAAATGATCACAAAAACCAAAAGGCCCTAGTTCAACACCATTTGCTGGTATCAATGTATCAAAATAAAATCATGTCAGACTCTACCATGATTTCGGAAAGGAAGAAGAAAGAAATAAGAAGAAATCACGAAAAACCCGTCTGTATATAGATATTAGTACATTCTTAAAATTTATCATTATATTTTACGAATGTTCTAATATATCTTTGATATATGCACTTTGGTCGTGATGTTTCTGTTATACAAGCATAGTAAGAAGCTTAATGCCTTAGGCATTATCTACCTGTCGTTAATTTCTTTGTAGTTATTATTTTGCGTTGATTGGCTAGGTACAAATTATTAATTTAATTTACGAAATATATTTTCTATTAAATTAAACAAATTTAACTGTTTGCACAATACAATAAAGTAACTAATGCAGACATGAAGTGATTTAGTCGGGATTAGCTGTCTCCTAATGTTAAGCTGGAGCGTGGTCTATGAATGGCATGAACCTCACTCCAGCTTAACATCAGGCGTGGTGCTGTGATCGCAACATAATAAAAAAGTAATTTTTGATATTAATTAATAACAATTAATATTTACCACTTACCTTCAGAATAACACGAATAAAATAATAATAAAGTTGTAATAAAATATAAATTCAATTGCATTTTAATTGAATAAACACAACACTATTAGACAAGTTTTGGCGGCAAACACCGATAACGTATGAAAGACGACCGATTTAAATATGAGGGTCTGAGCTGAGAGGCCTCCTATTCAATAAGAAAAATGTCGCCGCCCACCCTCTGCATTCGGAGGCATACTGCGCGGTGTGAATATAATAACTATTGGAACTCAAGGAATGTCGCCATGAAATTTCTCTCTAACACCCAGACTACATAATAATGTAACTAACTAGCTGTTTCACTCGACTTCGTTTGTTTCAAACAGATTTTGTATGTAGTGTTTGAATAAAATGGGCTCCATCTTAAAATTAAGATGGTCAAAAAACATTTTATAAAGTAATTTTTTATTTAACAATTAGGCATATTTATAAGAAAAAATTTAACATCAAATAAGACATTCTTAAAAAAGCAAAGGTATGAAGTGGCCATAATCATAGAGCTTGTAAGAAGAAAAAGAATTGTGGATGTGTAGAAAGATTCTCTGTCTACCTCTGTGGTAATTGAGCAATAGAAGTTTGATTTATTATGATTGTTAATAAGACTTGCATGATGGCGAGTAAGGGAAAGTCCTAGAGCCGCGACGACTGAAAAATCGACTAAGTTTACAGTTGCCTCACTCGCCGTCACTCTGCTGGCCAATTGATAGATTGATTGGTAATGGAAGTAGGATAATCACGAAACATGTTATTTGCAATGAAGATATAGTCTATAATTTAATTTCTATTTTATGACGTACGAAATATGAAAATAAAGATATTTATAGAAATATGAAATACAAGCATTACGTTTTATGTATAATGCGTGTCTTGAATGTGTATACTTAGATATTATTATTGTTGGGTATACTAATAATGATAAATATATAAATCATGAAGTTAATAAAAGTAAACTCCAGCTTTGCGTCCCAATATTTTTAAATACGCTTTTATTATTTATCGACGACAGGCGTGGACGAACGGTTTAGCGACTGGTTTGTTGCGCGTAAAGTCCCGGGTTCGATCCCCGGTCGGAGCAAATATTTGTTTCATAGCTTTTATTTGTAATATTTAATAGTATTAAATATTGCAAATATTTGTTAATAAAAAAAAAAGAGATGGATATTTGCTTCGGGTCTGGTTATCAAAGAGTGGTAGGCAGTGGTACCCAATCTGCCGATCCGGGGTAGTACCACCACTTACAAGTATACAGACCGTGAAGTGATTTGGTCACGTTTCGGGATCAGCTTGTAAGTTGCCGGTTCCACCTAGGCCGGCATAGTGGATGTGATTGCTACTCACAGTTATTGAATTGTAGTAGCAGTGACATTCATTCATGGAACACACTTTGGCTTAACATCAAGCGGGGTGCTATCATATGTCGAGTCACAATAAAAAAAAAAAAAAATATTAGCTTGACTTGTATGTATGTAACTATAATATGTAACGGAATCTTTTGATTTAATTTCCACCCATTTCTAGAGTTCTGAAAATTTTAAATATTTGTACACATATTATATTAAAAACCGATAACAATACAATTATTTCAATTCGGCATAGTGACGGCTTCTGAGCCAACCGTGGACTGACGTGTTTTTTTTAGCTATAGTATTATTAAAGATGTTATTTACATTGTATTCGATTAGATAATATATTTTATATTATTAAATCTAATTAATTGATTACTTAGGCTAAGGAAAATACTTATTGCTATGTGAAATGGCACATTAAAGAATCTAAAAAATATCTTCGGTGTAAATATAGCTTAGTGTTAAGTAAGTTATGCGGGTAGATTCCCCGATATTAAATTCCTAAGATGCCGAGCTTCTCTCCCTCGTTATCACAAATTCATTTAGCGGTAGAAATGAAGGAGAAAGTGGAATTAAGTTCGCCATAAACTTAACTGCCAACCTAGATTTTTTAATTGATACGTTAAGACGTAGTTTTATCTTATTATGGTCCACGAATGAAATAGTAGTTTTCTTTTTAATTGATCGACATGTGACAGCACTTCGCTTGATGTCAGGCTGAAGTGTGGTCAATAAAAGCGGCCAATATGCCATCCTTGTTGGAACCGGCAACTTACAAGCTGATCCTGAAACGCGACTGAGTCAATTTACGTTCATACGGTCGGTACAAGTACCACTACGCACAACTCTGACAACCAGACCCGTAGCAAATATTCGCCTCTTTTTTGCAGAAATATTTTTTTCGACCGGGAATCGAACCCGGGACTTTACGTGTAACAAACTAGTGCGCCACGCCTATCGCCAGGCAGGTGTTTCAACGTAACGTATTTGAATGCAATAACGTATTAGATTGCGTAAAAAATTTAATCACCGTATTAAATTACCTCTAATTTATTTTGCACGACCCGACCACGCCAGCCCGCTTTATTCCGGGTTCAACTCTTGGTAGGGACAAAAACTTGTTATACAGCATTAATTGATCATCGATTGTCTCGCCTCAATTCGGACATGATAAGGCAAACAATGGAGCACCACTTTCCACGATCCCGCCACAATTCTTTTGCTACCTCATCTACATAATTATGGGCATTGCGGAGTCCTGCTCCATTTATTTAAGAACTGCCTGTTACCGATTAATTCCCAGTATTCTCATTTCGGGATCAGCTTATAAGGGTGTTTTCCGACCAAATCGGAGACATCCTCTAGAAAGCTAGGTTGCCTAGTGCCATAACCACAAAGCTTGTATGAAGAGAGTTGTGGGTGTGACGGAAGCGAAGGAGTTGTGTCAGGATCGTGGCAAGTGGCGCTCCATTTAGTTATAGTTTGATGTACGAAGATTACAATGTAATTGGAATATATCCTTTATTTTGAATAGTTTAGGTGTGCAAAATGATCAAACTATAATTATGACAGTTCAAAGCATAACTGTTATTATGGCGTGTCTTTGTGATTGACAGACGATACAAAATTCATAACTTATTTTCATAAAAATTGTTATTAGTATTATCAATACAAGTAATAAAACTACCATTTATATATTTTTTCATCATTGGACATTACAAAAGTAGTGCATAAAAGCCCAAAAATGTCCTTTACAGTACATTGACAGCTTAATGCAATAAGACATTCTCTTACAGGTAACCATGACTAAGCAAGCTAACCATGATTTTAGATTTTAAAATTAAACGAGATAAAATTTTCTTAGATTTTACGCGAACATTGATTAACGAATTAAACAAATTTTATGCGGCTTACTATCGCGTCAACCAATAGGACGACCAACACCCCAGTCTCTCCGTGACCACGATGGCTGCAAAGCTCTCGAAACGTCGGAATAATAAAAAAAAAAACACAAAATCAAACGCGATAGTAAGCCGCATATAATTTGTTTAATTCATTAAATGGGATAATTAATTTTAAACAATTAAAACCAAATAATTTGTTTATATTATACAAAATATTTTATTCATTATTTTGTTCTTATGAACTACTTAAGGTCGTTTTCTGTGGTACTGATTTCTTTATTAGACATGCCATCATCGGTGTTTTGTTCAGCTGCATTTTGTTCTGCAGGAGGTATTACCTATGTACAGAAAAGAATCCTGTATAAAATATACACATAATTTTATATTAGTTAAGAATGGTAGGAATAAATTTCAGCAATTTGCTAGGGTAGTACTTTCAAGTGTACAGACCCATAAGACGGATAAGCTTGAGTTTCCGGTACCAACTAACATCATTAACAATATGATAAGACAATTTATTTTATACAAAGGTTAAATTGTTCTTCAAAGCTCTTTAGTACCAATGAAAGAAGGTTTATAGAATTAAAAAAGAAGTAAAGTTTTCTGTCTTTACTCTACAATAGCTTCTTCAGTATTAAGGATCGGGACTCTCGTTGATATTCTTTGCCATTCTTGTTTACGTCACCCTAACTTCCGCCGGCGACTGTCAAAATAATAAATGCTAGGCTAAATCCAATAAAACGAGACTATTAATCGTTGTGACGAATATCGTCTGTGCGACGATACGTTTGATCATTATCATCAATAGCCTCATTTTGGTGGATTTGGATTTGGAACCTAACCTAACCTAACTTTTATTATTTTGCCAATCGTCGACGAGAGACGATAATCGTTTAACTTGCCCAACCTAACCCCGCTGTATATACCAAGGTCTCGTTCATTTCTAATACCATTAATAACATCAAATGAAAATGCTGGGCCTGCACGAAATGATTAAAATTCTAGTTCCCAAAGGACATCGAAGCAAAATTTTTTACGATCCTAAATTCTCTTCGTGGTTACAGACCGTGAACTACAGACTGTGAACGTGAACTAGCTTGAAGGCTGCTGGTTCCAACTGGCATAGTCTATGTGACTGCTACTTGCAGTTATTTAACTACAAGTAGCAGTTTCCTCTATTCAATGACCGTACTCCAGCATAACAAAAGGCACGGTGCTGTCATATGCTTTTTTCAAGAATGTTCTCGATTTCATCGAGGAACAATCTTCTAGGTCGACCTCGTTTGATCCTCCCCCTACTTCTTATAACAATAACATGTAATAATACTGCATAAATAATAATATAAAATAAACTAAATCCGGCACGAAGGACCACATTTAACTCAAACCAAAATTACCTTTTGTTCCCTTTCAAACAGTATAACTAGTTCAACATACTTCGTATGTGGAAACATATCTACTGGTACAGCAGTTATAGGAATGAAAGGTGCACCAGTCAAGGTCTTTGATGACGGCCTGGATAAATCTACGAAGTTCTTCACAGCGGATGCTGGACTGCAGGAAATGTAGACTAGGCGCTTGATCTTGTTGGAGTTTCGCAACTGTGTTATTGCCCGCATATCTGTGTTCGAACGATTGATTTTCTATATTAGAATATTGAAGATGGCAGGCAGACGGTCTGCCGATCCGGGGTAGTAAAACACTTTCAAGTGTATAGATTATAAAGTAACTTAGTCGCGTTTCCGGATTAACTTAAAAGTTGCCGTGTCCATATTTTGCGTATATTACTGAAGTAACAGTCGCTTCCATTCATGGACCAAACTTCAGCTTAACATCTAGCGGTGCTGTCATAATATGTCGTGCCACAAAAAGGTTGAAGGTGGCAGGCAGACAGTTCGTTCGCCATTTGCCCAGTCTGTCTACTCGGAGTGGTACCATCAGTTTCAGGTGTTAATACCATGAAGTGACTAAATTGCATTACGGATCAGTTTGAGTAGACAGATTTTAGGTAGAGGCTGGCATAGTGAGAGTGACTGCTGCTTACATTTATCTGGTGCAGCAGTCGCAGTGTGCGATGTGTCAGTAATATGAATACCAGAAGGCCGGTAAAGTGAAGACGACGGAGACAATGAATGAATCCTTTTTAGTCATAGACTCTCGTGGACCTTGAGTGTTGCTTACCAAGAGGTTATTGACGGCGACTGAAGCTTCTGCTAGTTGAGTCGGGATTTTTCGGTCCATGGCGCTTTTTGGCCTCCTTTTGCTCACCACGAGGAGGCAAGTGGAGGTCAGTAGTCACGTCAAAAATGTTTACTATATTTTTTTAAGCAAATAACTCACGTAAACCAGCTCTGGGTGGGTCAACAATAGCAATGACATCGCCTCCCGTTATCCTAGCAAGTACAGATGGCAATATATCCTCGGCTTTGCCAGTGAAAAATTCACAATTACTAACATTGTTGAGTTCGCAATTAGCCTTTGCGTCCTTCACAGCCTCCTCAACTATTTCGAGGCCCAGGACTTTGCCACAATACTGAAAATAAGGGTCAAATTAAATCGGTTTTTTAGTTGCCAGCACTCTTAGTGCCCTTATCATCAAGCAAGTGGAAGTCAGGTGACTACTTGCCGGTACTAAGATGTCTTTGTACTTTGGTCGTCCTGTTCCTATGATACAAGCATCTTTAGTATCTGATATACCAGTAAATATGACCCTTAATTGTTTTTTTTTGCAAAAGGTCCTTTGGATACCTAGCTACGCCACCGAGCATAGGTCTAGGCAGCAGACGATTAATGGCTGACATTATGATAAAATTAACATTACAGTAACAACACTTTTATTATTACTATTATAAAAAGAGTGGCAAGCAGTGGTACGCAGTCTGCCGATCCGGGATAGTACCATCACTTACAAGTATACAGACCGTAAAGTGATTTGGTCACGTTTCGGGATTAGCTTTTAAGTTTCCGGTTCCAACTAGGCTATGGATGTGACTGCTACTCACAGTTATTGAATTGTAGTAGCAGTGACATCCATTCATGGACCACACTTGAGCTTAACATCAAGCTGGGTGCTGTCATATGTCGAGTCACAATAAAAATAAAAATTTACCTTAGCAAATGATATGCCTATTGTCCCCGTACCACAGCATATATCGACAATGGTTGAATCATGCTTCGGTGCACTCATGTCTATTGCACGCTGATACAAAATCTCCGCACCTAATGTGTTTATCTAAAAAGGAATAATATTATTTAAAGAGTGGTAGTCAGTCTGCTGATCGGGGGTAGTATACAGACCGTGAAGGGACTAAGTCGCGTTTCGGGATTAACTTGTATGTTGCTGGTTGCAATTAGGCCAGCATAGTGGATGTGATTACTACACACAGTTATTGATTTGTAGTAGCAGTGGCATTCATTCATAGACCACACTCCAGCATAACATAAAGTGGGGTGCTATCATATGTCGAGTCACAATTAAAAAAAGGTAGCCGGCACCTCCATTTATGTACCGCCTATGTAATCAGCCTAACATCAAGCGGATATGTCAAGTCAAAATAAAATTAACTACCTGAAAGAATGCTTCTGGTGATATCCTAAATTGTTTGTCCAATATTGAATCAATGATATGTGTTGTCCCTAACAAATGTTCAGGTTTGACATTATCTTCACCAGATTTCCTAAAAGCAAAACATATTTACATACTTGATCCAAGTAGCACCACTTTCAAGTCTGCGTACATTGAGTCGCGTTTTAGGATCAGATCAAATGCTGCCAATTTTATCTAGGTAGGCATAGTGGATGCGACTTCTCTTTATAATTATTTAACTGTAGTATCAGTTGGCTACATTCATAGACCCGCACTCCAGCTTGACATTTGGCTAGTAATTGGTGCTGTCACATGTTGAGCCACAATAAAAAAATAAGTTTAGTTAAGGCGACCGTAGTGCAGTGACACTGCAATGGTTAAGCGAACCGAATGGCACGAGTTCGAGACCACCCAGTGGCACAAATGTATCTTTGATATATGTACTTTGGTTGTCCTGTTTCTATGATACAAGCACTTTAGTAGCTTAGTATAGAAATGTAAATAAAAAAAGATAATAATAAAGATAATAAAAAATATATTAAATACTTACTTTTTAACAATAGGCTCAAAATATAAAGACTTAATATTACATTCCTTTGCCTCATCACTACTGAAATACTCAACTAAACTTTTCTTAATTTCTGCAAGATCTTCTGGTGTTTTGTCCTAAAAATATAACTAAAATAAACCGCCATATGGGTAATAGGTTAGGGCGACGGAGGGGAGGATGGTTTAGCCTCTGGTTCAAAACTGATTGTCGGTACCAATGTATCTTTTATGTACGTACGACATTTGTCGGTTACAATAATATTTTTTTTAAAATCATAAATAACGGCTTAAACTTAAATACGAGAATTTCAAAAGTAACTTTGTGGACTGTATTTTTTTATTAACGTCCTTTTTTTTTAATTAATATAATATCGTATTTTACCATACCTGTGGATGCATAGAAACTATAAGCATAATATCACCAGACATCCTGGAGCACCTTACAGTCAGATACCTCCAATAACCAGAATAATCAGCTGGAGAAAATGGCGCTAAGTTTGAATCGCGAACAAATTTTTCATATAACTGCAAAAAGAAAAATAGCAATGGAATAGAAATTCAGCTACACATTTATTTCGACAACTGATGGAAAACAAGGGGAATTCCAGAAGTCCACACATTTGTTATCAATATGTGTAACCGATTATAAAGAATGGTATGGTAGTACCACGACACGGATTACAAGTATACGGACCGTGAAAACGCGTTTCGGTATCAGCTTGAAAATCACCATTTTAAGGTGACCGAGGCAGTGCAATGGTTTCGCAAACTGTACGGGTTCAAAAGCACTTGCCAGTACCAATGTATTTTTGATATAGTACTTTGGTTGTCCTGTTTCTATGATACAAGCACTTTGGTAGCTTAGTATAGAAATGTAAATTTGAAAAAATTGGTCAGCATAGTTAATGCACCTATGTCAAGATACATTTAAAAAAAGTTCCATCTAGTGGATACCGGCCTTATTAAATTATAACTTATAAGGATAGACAAATAACATACCAAGACAGCCTTCTTTGTCTCTTCTGGAATATGCACTTGTGTTTGAATAGGAGCTACGGCCACAGTGCCTGTCACATAGCTTCCCAATCTGAATCCAACCGTTGTCAACTTCGTCTCCTCATCCACCCCAACAGTAAATTCACATTTATTCCTATAACCATCAATAATTGGTGACCGTTCTAATGGCTTAAGCTCAAGTATCAACCCATCGTGCTTCTTACGTTTATCTTCTATCTGGGATCGTGACTCCTTGCTGATCTTCCATATATCGTTACCAACTCTTTCTAGAAGCTTTTTGATATCATTCTCTTTTAATTTTAACTGTAAATTATTTTTAATTAGTTGTTTTATTTAACAGACGGCATAGCTGACACAATAGAGAAAAACTGAACAATGCATCAGTATAATTAAGGTGACTGTGGTGTAGTGGCAAAAAAAGAGTGCTGCAATGAGCTTTTGAAGCTTGTTTTGTTACCTACTTACTTTCCTTTTGCGCATGTGTATAAAATTAAAAATATTATAAATTATGTGCACGACTGTATAGATAGGCAGACTTGCTTCCACTGCAGTCGTTCAGAGAGTCACTCCAAGAAGTCAGCGCTTTTTTTATCTGCCGGGACTATACTTAAACGCAAACGGAGCGCAGAAGCTTGTGTGGTATAGCTATAGTGTTGTTTTATTTTTCCTGCAGTACTTATTTGTGACATTTATAAATTTCTTTCGTCAATCTATTTCAATCTATTGCAAAGAGGCAAGGCAGGAGGGTGTTTTCGGACCAAATCGGAGACATCCTCATAAAAGCTAGGTTGCCAAGTGCCCATAGAGCTTGTATGAAAAGAATTGTGAATGCGAGGGTGTCAGGATCGTCTCTGCCTGTCCTTGTGGGAAATAGGCGTGACAATTTAATTGATTGTTATTTGTTTTATTTAGTATTAAATTGTCAAATTCAGAAAGGCCTGTCTCCTGTCATACTAATACAGAAGACAGCAATACTGAGCGCAAAAATGACAGTTTTTGTGTGCATATAAATTAATAATTAACCATACCTGTTCTTCATAAGGGATCCTCCAAAATGGCGTAGTCACATCTTTAAGTTTTTCATCTTGACTCTTCCCATCATCAATCTTTGCTACTTTACCATTATTCTGATTATCCTCTTGTTTTCTTTTCCTCACCAATGGATCAGGGGCTGGCTTCGCAACTTCAGCCACCAGGGTTTTCCCCTTCCAAGTATACCCATTGAGCTTCTCTACAGCTTTTTTACGATTCTTATCATTTTGAAAACAAGCATACAACCAATGGCTGCCTGTCTTTGGGCGTTTTATCTTAGTAACATGTAAGTCTAACTTCTTATTCATCAGTTTTTTTAGTTCCTGCAAAGGTTTTTTTATTTTAATATAGATGTGGTGAACTGTCTGCCTACCACTTTTTATTTAATTTATTTTTTTAATTGTGACTCGACATATGACTGCACCACACTTGATGTTAAGCTGGAGTGTGGCCCATGAATAGATGTGACTGCTACTACAATTCAATAACTGTAAGTAGCAGTCACATCCACTATGCCGGCCTAGTTGGAACCGGTAACCTGCTCCCGATATGTGACTAAATCACTTAACAGTCTCTTTACTTGCAAATGGTGGTACTACCACTGCCTACCACTTGGCAGTCAGGTAGACTGGGCTAATTCTCTTTCTCACCACTTTCTAATATACACACCGTCCCACAGGTATAGGCAGAGACAATGGGGTGCCACTTGCCACGATTCTGCGAGGGTGCTTCCCCCACATCCACAATTCTCTTCACACAAGCTCTACGGTTATAGGCACTAAGCAAACACAGATTTGTTCAGGATGTCTTCAACTTGGTCAGAGAACACTCTCCTGGGCCTGCCTCGATTACCGCATCCATTCACATCAAATGTAAAAATTTCTTTCGTTAATCTTCTTTCACTCATCCTTTCCATCCTTTTAATACATTTTTAAAATTACTAATCCAAAATATCAATATAAATATTTAAAAAATACTGAAAATTAAAAATGTTAAGGGAGTAAGTAATAAAATTAAAATTGAGAACACATTCAAAATATTTTGGCCGGCATAATGACGGCGACTGAGGCAACTGTGAACTTATCCGTTTTTTTAAGTCGTCGGAACTCTTGGACCTCATCTTGCTTACAATCAGGTGGTCAAAGTCACATGCCAAGTCCCAATAAAAAAATATTAATAACATTTTTTTCTACTTCAATGGACCTATCTTGAACTGTTTCGAATTGGAACTTAAGTACCCAAAAACACTCTCTTTCTAACACATGAAATACTATATCTGCATCTCATTTTCTTTTATAGTAATTACTTTATTCTGCGCCCGTGAATTTAACAATTTAACGCAATTTATTTTTTATGCACAATTTCATTTCAATGAAAGAAATTATAGCAACATCATATAATTCAATTATTTATTTATATTTATTTTATTTATTTCTATACTAAGCTACCAAAGTGCTTGTATCATAGAAACAGGATGACCGAAGTACATATATCGAAGATACATTGGTACCGGTAAGTGCTTGCGACTTTTGATTACCAAATCATTAATTCTCAAACCATACGTCCTTTCTCAAACCGCAACTCTTTCAGACAACTGTCCATTAATAGATTAAAAAGCCATGGTGATGCTACACATCTGACACCCTTAGAGATGGCAAACCAGTCAGATAGCGCCTCATTAATTCGAACACATGTACTGGAATCCTCATAGAGAGATTTCAGCACACGGATCAAACGCTTCCCCAACCCAAACATGGACAGCTGCTGCCACAATTCATTCCTGCAAAAGCACAAAACACCTGTTGTTTTGCCGACATTTTTTTTATTTGGTCCATACATCCCATCCCTTTCCTTAAATCCGCTTGTGCATCCCAAATTTTATTATCTGTTCTATGCATCACTCATTCAAACAATACTTTTTTACACTTTATTTTACATATTGAATTTTATTTTACATTTCTATACTAAGCTACTAAAGTGCTTGTATTATAGAAACAGGTCAACCAAAGTACATATATCAAAAATACATTGATATGAGTGGTTTCGAACCCATGCTCTCGGCTCGCGTAACCATTGCACTGCCACTACACCATGGTCACAATTAAACAAAAGGATACAACTTTTAAACCTAATTACCCTACACAAGAGAAGAGAGGGTGGGGATCTTATTGAAACCTACAAGTTAATTAATGGTCACTATGATGCACCTCGACTGGGGGATTTCTTAAAGGCGAATGAATACAACATCAGACTTTGGGGGCATGATGTTAAACTTGTGGATTAATGGAAGCTTGCTAATTTAAGGTTAATGCCGGCGAAAATTTACATAAAAATTCACCAACTGCTCAAGTCAGAACATAAATAATTCCAATTTATATACTTACAGCAATACCATAGAATTTAGGCAATCCACGTAATTCAATCTTGAAGTTTTCAGAAGAGAAACCTCCTTTATCCAAATATGCATATTCCTCACTTTTTACCTCAACGTCTGCTTTGACTTCCTCGTCCTGCGTTTCCATCTCTTTTTCACTCATTCTGCTTAAAAACTACAGCTTCTTTTTAATATGATTCTAATATAGTAAATACAAAAGAAAAATAACCTCAACGCACACTTTGCCGGAGTGTCAAATCAAAAGTCAACAAAATGATGTGCCTTTTTATTTACAATAATTGAATACTATTTTCACGTCCAAAAACTACATTTTAGAATTTAATAACAAAAATTGTTTTATTGCTAAAACTTGACACCACGAAGCAATCATTAGTATAGGGCGGTTTAAATGTTAAAATGATTGAATCTCTAACGAGACGTATAAAATTAAAAAAAGAAAGTAGAGGGTCTTAGACCACTGGTACATTGGAGTACAATGTTCCTTGTTGGAAATAACATAACATAGACCACAATCTCGTGACTCAACACGCCTGATGGTAAGGAGGGGGAGGTCCAAGAATAGTGACAGCGTTAACGGGTGACGCATCACTACATCGACCAAACGATTGAATGATCTAAGTTTATAGGATGGGGAGAATACATGGGCTGGTAATGCATTTCACTTGTCGATTGTTCTACAAATAACAAATAAAAGACGCACCTAACCTCCCTCTTAGTTCTTCTGCCGATCGGCCAAAAAATGCGGATGTTTCCCCCTGACCCTTTAGCTGGGCTGTTATAAAATTGAAGATCTGGATTACTTGTTGATAGACCATGAGAATGTATGGCATATGTAGCATAGTAGATTATACCTTTATTACAATGAGCTTATATTACATTAAAGGATGATGGTAAATCATAAGGTAATGTCACTCATGTTACGAGTCACAATTTTATAAATGCGGGAGCTAGTTATCCTTAATATAAAGCGAAGAATTAATTATGTTTGCCATACTGGTGGCCGCTCAGTTATGACGGACATTAATAAAATTATATAATTAATTTATTATCAGCATAAAATTGTGTCAAGATCGCGTCAAGTGGTACTCTATTGTCTCTGCCTATAATATCCCATCCATCATACATTCTACAAAACGTCTTGTTGTAACAATATGCGATATTACAATAAAATAGGCAGATATACAAAATATTTTATTGCACAAAACAGAATACATAGAAAGACAACAAAAAAGTAGGGTACGCAAATAAAATAAAATAAAAACAAATAATTATAATTTAATAAGTTTAAATAATTTGAATAAAGAAATCACATAACATTTAAAAATAAATACTTTAATATTTTAGCGAATAAATACGAAAATTATACGTATTTTTAAATCTCTAGCGATTTTACATTTTTTTACATACTAATTGCTTAAGTATTTAATGGATTATCCACTAACGCCCGGTTCGTTTTTAATACAACAGTTATATTAACTACCAGCCGTAGGTCAAACCCGTTTATATAAAATACGCCTCGTAAGTTACCGACAACTACAAGCACAAAGTATAAAAGAAGATAAACTGTTTTTTAATATTATTTTTCAAACGTCAGTATACTGCAAAGTGAATAACGAACGGTTACTGTTACCGATGACGGATAGTTTATTATAGGAACCGGGCATATGTTATTGAAAATATCATAATCGCTCTAACCTAGAATACATTTAAAATATGTAATATTTATAATAGTGTATTTATTATCTGTGACATTGCATTATCTTAATTATTATGTTAAAAATAATACAGATTTAAAAAATATATCAATGCATCTTAATTATATATTTTTATATCTGAATTATTCTCCTTAATATATCTGAATCTTTGGTCCCAAATCTTGTCTATTTAAAACATAACAATAATTAATTGTCCGTTCAGTTCCGCAAATCGCATAAGTATGAAATGGCCAGTTGTCTATTGACAAAATGGCGGCGGCCGGAATGGGCGAGACTTGAAAGCTGACCTATGCGTAACGGGGACGTCTCGTTAATAATAATGGTCAAGGATGCCCTTCTTATAAATAGAAGCATGTAAATTATTTTGGCGTCATTAGGGCAAAATAAAGCCACTGGACCTATAGCTGATGTGAACTATTTAAAGGCAAAAGGTTTTAAAATAGGGTATTCGACTATTAAATTTTCATTAAAAAATTACATAATTTAAACCTAAAATAACTTAAAACAAACATTATTACACCAGCAGCACGCTATAATTTTGTTTTGTTTTGCATTTTGCCGTTTGCATTGTTAATAAATTTTCGTAAATATTTATAATTACGTTTTTTGAAACAATTGCTGTTCTTTATAGTAAATATAAAGAACATCAATTTGCTCCTTCAAATGTAATTTAATTTTTTTACGAAACTACATGAACGATGCAACCGTCATAACGTGCTGCTTGTATAGCTATATTAGGGGACTCCCCTATAAGTATTGTGGTGTTGCCATGGAAGATATAATAATTATTTTTTTGTTTGGTAATTTTTCGGGCACAAGCTCGAGGCATGTATTTGCTGCCTCCTGCTACCTGTCTAATTCAACACTGTGCCACTTGCATATAATTATTACTGTATTTTATTCATCGCTTATAAATAGTTTTTTCATGGCACCCTTGTCTACATCTTCCTTGTCTTTACGAAGTTTCTTAATATATGCTAGTTCTTTATCAATAGTTGTTGCCATGCTGGGGTCTATTGATTTTAAGTGTTTGAAGTCTTGTTCCGCTTGATCTGGATTCCATGCGCCGACGTGCGCCTTAGCTCTTCTAAATAATGCTTTTCTGTTGTCTGAAATTAAGATAACTTATATTAAAGAGGTATTAGAATTAAGGTAATCAAACGTGAGAATTTCGTTTAAAAATAAATGTCATATATTTGCTTAAGGTTGGTCGTTAAGAATAGTAGATAGACAGTTGATCATTTGCCCAATCTGCTGATTCGGTTTGGAAGATTTGAGTTTAAATTACAGTTATTTATATAAATGTAGTAGCAGTCGCTTCTAATCAAGGACCACACTCTAGCTTAACATCAGGCGTTACATTACAAAAAAAACATTGTCTATTGACATTCATTGGACTCTCTTCACATTAATTGTTTTGATGGGTTACATGCCTCACAGGGAAGTATACAGACTGGGATCGGCTTGTAAGTTGCCGGTTTTAATAAGGCCATCGAATTGTAGTAGTAGTGACATCCATTCATGGACCTCACTTCAAATTTACACCAAGCGGGGTGCTGTATGTCGAGTCACAATAAAAAATGGAGCGTTCCACCTCTTACTAACATAGACATGTCCTAATGGAATACAGCAATTTAACAAAATAAACCATAGAAAATACAATACCTTTGTCATGCTGCAGCACAGTAGTACAATGTTCAATAACAGAATAATAATCACCCTGGCTCAGTCTACATTGGGCGTAGTTTAGTAATAATGGCAACTTTATCTCATTCAACTTTACCCAATCCTCGTCGTCTTTTCTTTCTCTAAAAAAATTTGAACACAAATTACTAATGTCGTCAAAAAGACAGACGACCTCTGCCGCATTTGATCCACTATGGTCATTGTCTAATACTGGGTGGACTGCAGAAACATTTAGGCCCAGAAAAGGTAGGCCCAAATAGAAATTGCGAGATAAGAAAGACTTTTCAATAGTTCGTGGCGTGATACTGCAAATCATCGTAGGTTAGACACATTAGAGGAAATGATTAGAGAGAGATCCACTAGTCTAAGAAGTATCTCTTTACTTTTTCATTGAATTGACATTTCAACTTGAGGGGGGTTTTACGCTTACCTCAGTCACCGGCTGAGATAAGCGTAAGAGACGACGCGTCAACTGTCAGGTCGGGGTAAGCAACTGCATTCTGTTGATCGAATCGGCAGTAGAACTAAAAAGTTTGGTGGGTCGATTGTAGATATGTTCTCCCCATCCTATCATCCTTGGATAATTCAACCAAGCGTAAAACCTTGACCGAGACATTTTTTTGCTTACTATCAGCAAGTAGAGTTTTCGACAGGTGTGGACGAACGATTTAGCAATTGGTTTGTTGCACGTAAATTCCCAGGTTCGATCCCCGGTTGGAGGAAATATTTCTTAATAAAAAAATAAGAGGTGGATATTTGCTTCGGGTCTGGTCAACAAAGAGTGGTAGGCAGTGGTACCCAGTCTGCCAATCCGGGGTAGTACCACCACTTATCTATACTAATATAATAAAGCGGAAGAGTTTGTTTGTTTGTTTGTTTGTTTGTTTGTTTAAACGCGCTAATCTCAGGAACTACTGGTTCGAATTAAAAAATTCTTTTTGTGTTGGATAGATCTATTATCGAGGAAGGCTTTAGGCTATAAAACATTACGTTGCAACTTATAGAAGCGAAGAAACAGTCGAAAATGTGGAAAAAACGGGAAATATTATTCGTCTTTGAGGGCGGGCAAGGAGAGGCGGTGCTTGCGGGCGAGGCGGAGGGGGGCGTAGCTCTACGAGGTATAGTCTGTCTAAGCCGAAATGACGCGCCCCTCCACTGCATTTACGCATACGAGCAAATATAAAATATAGATAAAACACACCGAAAATGCAGTAATTGGTTATTCAGTTGCTGGTTAGACACAAAGGAGGAACGAACGTGATGAAGTTTAATAGTATAGTTAGTAATATATGCATTCACACATTTAAATAAACTAATAAAGTGGAGGGGCGCGTCATTTATAGACAGACAAGCATACTATGCGGTCGGCTCCCTACTGATCGGTTGAATGCAGCGTTAATTTGTTTTTACGATATAATATCATCGTTTTTTGTACAATTTCATTTTGTAGTAGTTTTCTCTATAGTAGGTAGTGTTTGTGTTTAGTATAGTATTTTGTTTCTAATATTTTCACAATAACACTTTTTTTGTTTTGTTGTAAATAATACCTGTAGGTGTCATCTACGTTCTTTCAAGGTTAGGTTTTACAATTCTTATTAGGTTAGGTTTTAGTTTAAGCATACAGTTAGTTTGGTTAAGTTTTCATTTCATTCGTTCTTTCTTCGTCACTGTAATGCCTAGAAAAAGGACTCAGCGCACAAGAAAATAAAACTGAAAATATAATTTACGCAGAAGTACTTTAAAATATATTCTTTTTAAAACTACTTTAAAATATATTCTATTAGTTACGTAATTTAATCGTCTAAAATAAGTCGCGGGTAGTTAAACAAAAAATTAATATGATTCCCAAAATAACTATTCCACGCGGACGCAGTCGCGGGCACAGCTAGTACAGTATAAAGACCGTGAAGTGATTTGGTCACGTTTCGGGATCAGCTTGTAAGTTGCCGGTTCCAACTAGGCCGGCATAGTGGATGTGATTGCTACTCAGTTATTGAATTGTACTACAGTAACATTCATGGACCACGCTTCGGCTTAACATCAAGCAAAGTGCTGTCATAGGTCGAGTCACAATAAAAGTTCAGATGTTAAGTGTCAATAAAAAAGTGCTCACCTATTCATAAGTTGTTCCAGAATAGCAATAGCATGACCGTAGGTTTTCTCAGCAGCTTCATATTGTTTCTCACTGTACAATTTGTTACCCTTTTCTCTTAAACTGGGTATTAGTTCCAATCTCTCCTCATATGATAATTGCCAAATATCTTTCTCATACTCGTCAGAATGTTGCACTTCTAATAGTTCTACAAATGTTACAAAACAATATATTTAAAAGAGAGATAACATTGTTTTTATTTAAAATATATTTTAATAAGTTTCTTGTTTGTAACCAAAATAAAATAAAATAAATGTATACTTAATTATATTTTAAAATATTTGTATCAAACGTGGTTGTATCAAAAAAACAAAATTACCAAAGATTTTTGACGACAGACGTGGACGAACGGTTTAGCGACTGGTTTGTTGCGCGTAAAGTCCCGGGTTCGATCCCCGGTCGGAGCAAATATTTGTTTCATAGCTTTTATTTGTAATATTTAATAGTATTAAATATTGCAAATATTTGTTAATAAAAAAAAAAGAGATGGATATTTGCTTTGGGTCTGGTTATCAAAGAGTGGTAGGCAGTGGTACCCAGTCTGCCGATCCGGGGTAGTACCACCACTTACAAGTATACAGACCGTGAAGTGATTTGGTCACGTTTCGGGATCAGCTTCTAAGTTGCCGGTTCCATCTAGGCCGGCATAGTGGATGTGATTGCTACTCACAGTTATTGAATTGTAGTAGCAGTGACATTCATTCATGGACCACACTTTGGCTTAACATCAAGCGGGGTGTTGTCATATGTCGAGTCTCAATAAAAAAAAAAAAAAAGAAGATATGTTGGTATCGGCAATATATTTTCTCAGTTTGGGTGACCATTGCACTACTACACCAGGGTAGCCTAGTAATTTAATCAATTGATTAAGAAATTACCTATAATAAATTCCAAATCACTTGGATATCTTATAAGTTCATCTAAGTCATTGTAACCAATTCCTTCAGTTTGCAGCGTCATTGTACAGGAATGTTTGTGTGTGTGATGCTCTTGGTCCAATTCCCGGAGAGCTTTTGATACAAATGGGTAACAAAGCACCAACTGTAAAAAGTTATTAGGTATTTATGTTGTTTTGTTACGTTTTTTTCCTACAAACCTCCTAAACACTTATATTACTTTTACTTTGGTAGATTAATCTCATCTATACAATAATATAGACATCCTATTATACGACATCAATGCATCATTATTAAGCAATAAACAGTAATTTCTAAGTTTTGTCGAAGTAAATAAGAACTGCAACTGTAACTATACACAAAAAACTTCAAACTATACACTTTTTACACAAAATACACAAAATAATATAACTGTCACTATATAGAGTTTACACTGTATTTTATTCAGAATTAGAAAATAAAATGAAGGATGATAATATTTTATTTATTTATTTTTTGGGGGGGGGGATGGATGTTCGACTCCGGTGACTTATATTGGCTGGGCAATGTAAGTCTATAAAAAGCCGGAAAAAGTCGCTAGCGTACGCCAGGGGAGGAACTGGACTAACATGGCGCGCATCCATCAAGTTCTACATACACGTCCGCGAAGCCGTAAGTCTGCCGTCGCGGACTTGCGGCTTGCTCACAACACCATCTAGTGGGCCGTCTCCCCTGGGCAATGTTACAGTCTTATATGAGTTCCTCCAATTACCATTTCCTCATGACTGTAACAGCAAAGTATGTAGAACGAAGGCGTGCTGCCGGCGCCTAAACCGGCCTTCCAGCTAAGGGAGAAAACCCCGACAGAAAACAGCCTTTGTACAATCCCACCCAATGTACATGGGAATTCCATTACCCTACCAGTGTTCCAGGTCCGTGGTGACAGGTTTTTCTGTCACCATGTTCCAATCCATCCACTCACAACAACCCAATCCACAATAACCCTCCCATTACAACCCTATCCACCCGATGCAGAAGGAGAAAGTAAATAAAAAAAATGAATAAAGCAAAATTTAAAAATAATCTACCCCAGGAGGGTACCGGCGATGCCGGAGAATCCCTCCCCGTCAATTCGGGCTGCCCCACGTATTCTGGGGGGGGGCAAAGTTTTGCCGTTTCATGAAAACATAGAACAACAAAATACAGATACAGTAGACACCGAAACCTATAACCCGTTTATGAGAAAGGATACAATTCACAGAACCCCGACCAAAAAAATGGACACATGCTATTCCGCAGTGATACCTGAAGCTACAAAAAAGGCAAATATCATGATCCAACAAACCTTCCACAAGAGCATGTTCACAAGACAAAGGAGTGGCTCAACTGGAAGCTTGCTTGAATCAACAAATAGAGAAATCAAACAATTAACACAGGTAGATAAAACTAATGCTGAAGCTATTCACAAGAATGATATCAATTGGCAAAAAGACCAAACAACTAGAACCAAACGAAAACCCGAGACAAGCCCAAGTCATCTAATAAATCAAGACTCACGCAAAAGACCAAAAAACAAAACCATTTATAACTTACCTACACAAAATCAGTTTGAAATATTAAATAGCATCCCTCAAGATGTTAATAAAGATATAATAAGACCACCTAAACCGGAGCCTATTTTCGTAACCGGAGTAATAAACATATCCTTACTGAAAGAAATACTTAATGGCATCACAAACTTTACTAACTACACTATAACAACACTTAGATCAGGACATATAGTTAAAATTATGCCAAATGACGTAGATACCTACAAAATAATAAGAGACAACTTTGTTAAAAAAAATATAAGTCATTATACCTACAAGTTAAAGAGTGAAAGAGCATTCAGGGTGGTACTTAAAGGCTTACATCAAACTGAAGACACTGAAGAACTAAAAAAGGAACTAAATCAAACAGGTCATGAGGTTAGACAAATTGTAAATGTCCTACACAGAACCACAAAAGAACCTCTTCCACTATTTTATGTGGACCTTGAACCAAAGCCAAACAACAAAGATATATTTAACGTTAAGAGACTAAACCACACAGTGATAGCATTCGAAGCTCCTTATAAGAAAAAGGATATTTTGCAATGTAAGCGATGTCAAAGGTTTGGACACTCTAAAAATCAATGTCTTAGGCCACATAGGTGCGTAAAATGTGGTAATGATCACCCAACTGCAACATGTACGAAAAGTCCAGATACTGAAGCAACTTGTGCGAACTGCCAAGGCAAACACCCAGCAAGCTACAAAGGATGCCTGAAATACCAACACTATAGAAAACGAATACTCAAAATAGCACCAGGAACAACTAGAGAACATCAACAAAGACCGACAAATTCATCAAATACACCTGATAATATTTACACTCAACAGACAGATCAGACAACAAGAACATATGCATATGCTACAAAAAATAATCTACAATCTAATGAATATCCTAATTATAATAATCATAATGTTAATAATAATAATTTCGAAATTCTTAATAAAATAATGGATAATATGTTTAATAAACTTCAACATTTCATGACAAAAATGATAGACAACATGATGGATCGCGTTATCCAATTAATTAGTAATATTGTGACAAAATGACGCCAAACCTTAGAATTGTCACTTGGAACGCCAACGGGTTAACTGAACGGAAGCAAGAACTAGAAGTATTTTTATACACCAACAAAATTGACATAGCCTTGATATCAGAAACAAGGTTTACCAATAAAAGCCACATAGAATTAAAAAACTTTAGCATATATACCACAAACCACCCTTCGGGAAACTCCCATGGTGGTACAGCCGTCATAGTCAAAGAAAGTATCAAGCACTACCCCTTAGAATCATATTGTAAAGACAAAATTCAGGCAACATCTATAATTGTGGAAAATCATCAAACTCATGCCCAAACTACTGTATCCGCAGTTTATTGCCCACCCAGACACACTATCACATCGGAAGAATTTGAAGACTATTTCTCAACTCTCGGAAACAGATTTATCTGCGGAGGTGACTGGAATGCCAAGCACACTTATTGGGGTTCAAGACTAATATCACCACGAGGACGACAGTTATATAAATTGAGCCAGAAAATAAAGGTTGAGCATATTACCGACGGAAAACCTACACATTGGCCAACAGATCCTAATAAAGTCCCTGATTTATTGGATTTTTTCGTAACAAAGAATATACCCATAAGTAAAACTAATATCGAATCAGTAACAGATTTATCATCCGATCATACACCAGTCATACTTACTGTGAACTCCAAAATAGTAATGTCTGAGCTTCCACAAAAGATTTATAACAAATCCACAAACTGGGAGAGATTCAATGACATATTGGACGCTGAACTCAACCTGAAGGTTAATTTAAAGAAACCACTGGACATTGAAATTGCTATTGAGTCCTTTAATAAATTAATTCTCAAGGCACTGCACGAATCAACTGTAAGGCACAAGAAATCGGTTCCGATATACCACATATATCCACAAATAGTACTGAAAAAAGTCAGAGAGCGTCGAAGACTTCGCAGAAAGTATCAAAGAACGAGGTACCCAAGTGACAGAACTGCATTCAACAGAGCTTCAGAAGAACTAAAATCGTTAATTAAGAAAATTAATAACGAGAATCTACAGAGCTATCTTTCCGAACTCACAGCTACAAAAGACACAAATTATTCATTGTGGAAAGCAACCAAAAAACTTAAGCGCCCTAAAACGCAAATCACACCAATAAAGGATTGCCAAGGCAAATGGGCTAAAACTGACCTTGACAAGGCCAATGCTTTCGGAGAACATTTGAGTTGTGTATTTCAACCATTACCGACCAAACACCCAGAACACGACGAACATGTACTGTCCTATTTGCAATCAGCAACACAGTTATGCCCTCCTTTGAAAACGGTTACACCTCGCGAGGTATTATCAAACATAAGAAAATTACGAACCGACAAATCTCCGGGATACGATTTGATAGATGCCACAATACTCAAACAACTAAAAAAGAAAAGTTTAATGTTTCTGGTAGCAGTGTTCAACGCATGTCTACGGCTGGATTACTTTCCAGGCCAGTGGAAAATCGCCCAAGTAGTGATGATTCAAAAACCTGGAAAACCACCTAACGAAGTAACGTCATACCGACCCATTAGTTTACTTCCTGTTATAGGCAAGCTACTCGAGATCATCATACTTGACAGGTTACGAAGACATCTTACAGGCATAGTCCCAGATCATCAGTTTGGGTTTCGTGAAAAGCATGGGACCATAGAGCAAATACATCGCATCACTGATGTTATCACTCGTAGTTTTGAGCGTAAACAGTACTGTGCTGGAGTGTTTTTGGACATCAGTCAGGCCTTTGATAAAGTGTGGCACGAAGGTTTACTATTTAAAGTGAAAAAATTGTTGCCTCATTCTTTCTACCTCATATTGAAATCGTACTTGACAAATAGATGCTATGAGGTAAAATACAATGCAGATACGTCAGAATTGTACGACATCAAATCTGGAGTGCCACAGGGCAGCATTCTAGGGCCAGTCATGTACGTGATATACACCGCTGATCTGCCGACCAACAGTTATACAACAACAGCCACATATGCTGATGATACAGCTTTATTAGCAAGTCACACAGACCGTAATGTTGCTTCTGCATACCTGCAACAGCACATTCACGAAATCGAAATCTGGCTCGATCACTGGCGAATTAAGGTAAATCAAAGTAAATCCGTACATGTGACCTTTACTCTGAAGCGAAATACCTGCCCACCAGTACTGCTTCATAATGAACAGATTCCTCAGACTGATGATGCAAAGTACTTGGGCATGCATTTAGACCGTCGTCTTACATGGCGAAAACACATCTGGACTAAACGAAAACAGCTTGATACCAGACTGAGAGCTATGTATTGGCTCACAGGCAAAGGATCACAATTGAGTAACGAGAGCAAAGTTCTTATATACAAAGCGATTTTGAAGCCAATATGGACGTATGGTATCCAACTATGGGGTACGGCTAGCAATAGCAACATAGATATTCTTGAAAGATTTCAGAACAAATCAATCAGACAAATGCTGGACATCCCATTTTACATCCGAAATCAGCAGATACAAGAGGACCTCAAGATGAAAACTGTCAGACAGGAGATAGTGTCATACAGCATGAAATACCAAACGAGGCTGCTCACACATCCAAATGAACTTGCCTCTGGATTGAGAGGGACTGGTAGTGCCCAATATAAAAGACTTAGGAGACATAGCGTCCCTAATTTAACAAAAAGATTTAAACATCTATAAGAAGGTGAAACCAATGGGTTTTCCTCTTTTCCATTACATTAAAAGGACTAAGAGTCCAGACAGTTTAATGGATAATTGTATGAAATACAGATGGCCACGCAAAAGGAAAACAACAAAGAAAAAAAAAAAAAAAAAAAATTTATTTTTTATTTGCTATAGATACTGCTAAATCTTTCCCATTAATTAAGTTATACTCATTATTTGTGTAAGAGTATGTTTTTAATATTTACACACATTTTTTTATAATTATCATTAATCCAGCCATTAGTCATCCACTGCTTGACGGAGGCCTCTCTCCCAGAATCAAATCATAGCTTGGCGGGGCCTTGTATAAAAATTGATCTGGGGGCCCTTAGGAAGTGTAGATTTCTCACAAAAGAAAAAAATGTTATAATGTTATTAATAAAATGTTTAGCCCCATGTAATTGATATTGATTTCAAAGAGTGGTAGGCAGTGGTACCCAGTCTGCCGATCCGGGGTAGTACCACCACTTACAAGTATACAGACCGTGAAGTGATTTGGTCACGTTTCGGGATCAGCTTGTAAGTTGCCGGTTCCATCTAGGCCGGCATAGTGGATGTGATTGCTACTCACAGTTATTGAATTGTAATAGCAGTGATATTCATTCATGGACCACACTTTGGCTTAACATCAAGCGGGGTGCTGTCATATGTCGAGTCACAATAAAAAATAAAAAATAAAATAAAAAATTGATATGGCGGTAGCTACACCCCTGTCTCTCCCAAAATGGTAAGAATAAAATATCTTGCTAGGTCATTACAATTATACTATTAGAGTGTTACACAGCTAGTGGTCATAAGCCCAGTCTGCCAATCCAGGTTTGTACCACCACTTTTCAAGTGAATAGACTGTAAAATGATTCAGTTGTAGGTGACCAGGCTACCATATTGGTTGTGACTGCTGCTGCAGTTATTTAATAAGTTTAAACTAACTATGTACTAGCAGGCACATCAGTTTAACATCAGGCAAGCTGCTGCCTTATGTTAAGCCTTAATATAAAAGCTAATAATTAAGCAGGAAAAAGAAGCAGCTTATGCATTGCCAAATAGCAATGAACTGACTTGGGCCGGATCAAAATTGAAATGCATGTTGGTCCAAACCACAAAACATCATCCTCAGTTTTTATCTTAATTCCTACAGGCATAGGCGAAGACAATGGAGCGCCGTTTTCCTCACAACCATAGGACGTGGCACCCTCATTTAAGTACAATGGGTTTATTTACCTCTTTTTTAACTTTAAAACTAGCAACTTCTCCAAGTGACATCATTTTAACAATTTGCTCCCAAACTTCTAATTTAAACTTATGTCCTATTATGAGGACCATTGGTTCTTTCTTTCCGATCTTTCGGCTGTCATCAATCAGCACCCGTTCTTTGCCTAATTTCCATGTTTGAAAGTGAAACTGTACCTGTAAAAAATGATTTTTTTTGTTGACAATATTTATATGAGTGGATAAGAATCTTATAAAATATCAAAACCAACCTTATCTTTGTCATGTATGGCTACAAATTTACGCCCGGCATGTAGGGTATTCTTGATTATAGAAGGCTCTTTATTGCTCATAGTTATATTGTAATAAAAACAATAATATTTCGCAAAAAGAAATAAAAGCAACAGATTAAAAGGTAATGTCAAGTTGACAAATATTATACGAAATAATTGATTGCAATACTAATTGATTACTATTCTTATAAAAATTCGACTATCATGTTTCTTCATAATCGAAGAAAGTATCAATTAATCACCTCACTAACTCTTGCTGGCGAATTTGTCAACTTGAATCGTAAATTTCTTTTCTTTTCTAATGATCTAATTTAGTAATAATAGTATTATTTCGTTAGTTTTAGCTTGGTTAGTTAGTTTGTTTTGTAAGCTAAGTCATGGCTGATTTTCTGGAATCTGAAGCTGAAGAAAGCGAGGTAAATAACTAAAAGCATTTTATTGATATAGTTACCGAATGGTTACTAAAGTTACCATTGGCGTAACTTTGCGAATAGGATATTGCGTGTTAATATTGTTTTGATTTAAATGTTTTAGTTGGATTCTGAAGATGATCGTCCTGTTGAGCGAAAAAAGCCTAAACGTAAAGCGGTACAGAGCGACGATGAGGACGAAGAAGAAGAAGGTTAGTATTTTTCGAAAGTTCTCAATAAAACGTAACCTTTTCGCATTTTAATATATGTTATGGTCAAATATCTAAAACTATATAGATAATGTACAGTCTAGTATATAGTTTCATTTAAAAAACTTCATTTTTTTCGATTTCATGGCTTATCAATCAGTTATTTGTATATGGTTATAATTTTATACAAATTACTGGCATGGGACGTCGGTATACTGACTATAATCCAAATCTCTACCTACAATACAATAAAGAGTAGTTTAACCACATGATAATATATAACTTTTAGATGATGAGGAGCGTCTCCGGGAAGAGTTAAAAGATCTAATAGATGATGCACCGATAGACGAATCAGGTAGTGACTCTGATGCTAGTAATGCTCCTAAAAAGAGAAAGAAAAGTGATGATGAACTGGATGATAGACTTGAAGATGAAGATTATGACCTTATTGAAGAGAATTTAGGTGTTAAAGTTGCAAGAGTAAGTTTATAATGCTAAATCAAGTACAGTAGCAAGATTATGTGATTTCTTTTGCAGGTTTAGGAGGCTACTAATACGAAACATGCTTTAATCTTGCATAGAGTGGTAAGCAGAAAGATGGTGGTTAGGATAGTACCCAGTTTGCTGGATAGTACCACCACTTTTAAGTGTACAGACTATAAAATGGCTTAGATTGAAAGTTGCTTTCGACTAGGCTAGCATGATAGATTTGCTACTAAACATCAGGCTCCAGCTTAACATCAGGCAGGATACTTTACAACAAACAAAAGAGACTAAGCAACCTTTTTCAGAACAAAATAAAGAATTTGCAAAACCTTACTATCACATTTATTATAGTTAAGTCTATATCATTTCAACTAACCATTGAGCGCCACTTCAATCAACTTCTTGCTTTTGGGAGATATTCACAGATGTACCTATTCTGCTATTATATGAATTGTACACATTGAAGTATAATGATTAGTTTTTGAATGATGTTTGTTGGTCATTTATTCTGAATTCAATTTATAAAACAATAGGCGTTGTACAGTAATACCCTGCTTTAGCCGAGGGATACGTTCCGAAAAAAAAGCGTTAACTGAAATTCGCGTATATCGAGGTTTATGATTAAACATAGTCAAAATTTAATACAACTCTTACTGCGGCTAGTGGAGCGGGTCCACTCCACCTTTGTGTATCGTTCTGCTACTTGGTCATGTCAACTCTAGTAATATATCTCTATGTCAACAAACGAAACGAACGAGGGAATCCCCATAGAACAAAGTCGAAGAACAGGGAATTCCCAATTCTTCAAAGATAATATTCAGAGGAAGAGGTGATCCCGCGACCATAGAGAAGTTGATGACTACATTATGTTTATATGCACTCTTTTGCGTAATGCGAGGCATTTGAGCGCGAAATTTGAAATTCGCGTTATAGTGAAACTGCGCGTAACGGGGTCGCGTAAAGCGGGGCGTATAAGCAGTGTTTATTGTATAATCCTCTGTAAGTTGGATTGGTGTTTTTATTTGCCTGTGATCTTGGTCTTCCCCTTACTTACCACCAGGCTCAATGAGGTAATTGATGGCTCAATAAAAAAAGAGTTTTAAGAATAATGAGTGTACCTTGACACAAAGTAGACAAGAGTTTCAACTTTATCATTGTCCAAAGCAAATAATAATAGACATTCTAATTATAACTTTCTTGCAGAACAAATTTAAGCGTTTAAGAAGGTTGGAGGATGATGACAGTGATGCAGATGGAGCTGACGATCCTGATTTGGAGAGAGAAGTTATTGCCGAGAAACTATTTGTGCGTGGTTCTGATGATGTATGTATTATTTTATTATTGTTTATATTTTATTTAATAGTATGATCAATGAATAGTCAAAGTTAGCCTTTTTTCAAAATCAAATTATTATTTTTACTTATTATATACCTTAAAATAAATTCCCGAGAGTTTATATAATTATGCAATTTTCAAATCAAATATATATTAATTTCTATGATATTAAATTATTAATATCCAATCTAATAATAAATAATGTTTGTATGCTAGATTTAGTAAATATAGCTGATATAACATAGATCAATATGAAACACCTAGATCTGTTTAAGATCCCACACTATCTCTTCATGCTACTTCTTAGTTTCTTAACATTTTAATTAAACTTCTAACAGGAAGAGGAACATCATTCAGAGGATCACCATCGTCAACCAGCCACAAGGGAGGTGGAATATGGTGAGGAGAATGAGGATTTAGAATCAGATGCTGATGACTTCATTGTTGATGATGATGGCAGACCTATAGCTGAAAGGAAAAAGAAACGAAAACATATATTTACTGATGCGTATGTATCCATCATTGCTTATTTTAATGAAGTGTGGGTTTGTATACTTGTATATCGTCGGGGATAGTGCAAACCCGCGTAACTAGCATTGGAGAATTCCGCGTATCTGACAATTGTAGCCAATTTAAGATTTTGCGGGCAATGCACGCCAGATCTTGATTGGCAGCTACCTCTTTGATGCACGTTGCATTTTGACCTTTAGAAAGCAAGAAATCGCACAAATATGTCGCACAGGTGTGGATTGTGGTTATTTTTTGCTACTAAAATTGCTATTATTTTTAATACAATCAGTCCAATATAGAGTCCAATATATTATTAGAATATTGAGTATGTATTCACTTAATAAAATATAGAAGTATTAGGTTTAGTGTAGATACGCACCCTTTGCATGTGGTATATACGCGGATTTGCACTATCCCCGACGATATGGTAGTACCACCACTTACAAGTATACAGACCGTGAAGTGACTTAGTCACGTTTCGGGGTCGGCTTGTAAGTTGCCGGTTCCAATTTGGTCAGTCCATTTATTGACACCACTATTTATGGACTGCATTGCATCCTAATATGAGGTGGGGTGTTTTTATATAACGAGTCACAATGAATAAATATACTTATCCTTTTATACTTAGAAATCTAATGAAAAGTGGGTAGAATTTGGCTGGATGCGGTAACACAGCTGTGCCTGTGTAGACACTAAAAATAACTAAATGTAATTTTCATTTTAGTCAATCTAACTTGTGATACTGACATTGTGTTGCAAAATTTTAATTCGACTGCCTGATGTAAAGTGAAGGAAGCTCCAGAGACTGAAAAAACTGGTTGTCTCAGTCGTTGTTACTATGCCGGGTAGAGGCTGCTTACAGGATGGGTAGAATACATGGGCTGCCATTTTTCAAGCAACTTTTTCTGTACCATTGCTTAATCTAAATACATATTAAATTTGTCTTTTTAAAAGGTTAAAATTATCATAAAATTTCTTTCTTAGATCTTTACAAGAAGGCCAAGATATCTTTGGTGTTGATTTTGATTATGATGAATTTGAGAAGTATGACGAAGAGGATTATGATGATGAGGAGGAGGAGGATCTTGATGAATATATTGAGGAGGATGATGATGGAGGTGAAAGAAGAAGGACAAAGAAAGGGAAAGCAAAACGGCCAAGTAAAAAGTCTATATTCGAAATTTATGAACCTAGTGAATTGAAAAGAAGCCATTTTACTGATTTAGATAATGAAGTAAGTAAAAGTACTTAATTAGTTAAATTATTCCTTTATCCTTAAAAATATACAAAAGGCACACCTGAAGATATATATAAATAAAGAATATATAAGTAGAAGAAACTAATAATTTTAGTTTTCTATAATACATTTACGAAATTGAGTTTTTTTAAAAGTTGTTATGGAAATCATAGCAATCTATTGATTTTGTATGTCATTGGGTAAATTTGATGAGAAATCTGAAATCAATTACATATTTTCATACAAATATTAAAAAATATACAAAAAAATGTGTAATTTACCTAAAATTGATTTTGTAGATAAGAAAAACTGATATTCCTGAACGTATGCAAATCCGCGAAATTCCAATAACAGCCGTACCTGAAGGTAGCAATGAGCTAGAGGAAGAAGCGGAATGGATATACAAACAAGCATTCCTCAAACCACCTGTCTCTAAAGCTGATCAACAAGAAATTAGGGAAAGATCACGGAGGTTGGTATCCATTTATTTTAGAATTAATTTAGAAATATTTGGTTATGCATTTTGGTCAGCTGTGACCATTAATCGAAGTCTGTCGCTTGGACCAATAAGCTATACTTAACCTTAAATCAATCAATTAAATTGTCACGCCATATTCCCACAGCTATCCCTGTGGGACGATGTAGCGCCACTTGCCACGATTCTGGCACTACTTTAAGAGTGGTAGGCAGTGGAACCCAGTCTGCCGATCTGGGGTAGTACCACCACTTACAAGTAGTACCACCACTTACCTTAAAGTGATTTGGTCGCGTTTCGGGGTCAGCTTGTAAGTGGCCGGTTCCAACAGGCCCGCAAAGTGAATGTGACTGCTACTTACAGTTATTGAATTGTAGTAGCTGTGACATCCATTAATGGACCGCACTCCAGCTTAACATCAAGCGGGGTGTGCCATATGTAGAGTCACAATATATATTTTTTTATTACAATTGTAGTATTTTTTAACAGAGGTTCTAGCACAATAGTGAAAATAAGGCAGGCATTAGATTTTATGCGGAATCAAACACTAGAAGTTCCATTCATAGCATTCTATAGAAAAGAATATGTACAACCGGAGCTTAGTATCAATGACCTGTGGAAAGTGTATAAATATGATGCTAAGGTGAGTATTTCTATACTAAGCTAGTAAACATGCTTGTTTCAAAGATTTAAGTTAGACATGCCCTGCCCCCCTAGCACGGCAATTCAAGAAGCAAGATAAAGACTTGCAAGGAATATCATTCCAACTCATTTTAAATAACTTACTAGAACAGTGTATCAAAAAGATATTTTACACAAAACAACGTTAAATAATTTTTTTTTGTACATTTTGATGTGCCAGCCGACGACGACGTTATATTTTAAATACTACTATACTAGAGTTACAATAATATTCCTTGCAGTTCTTTATCTTGCTTCTTGGATTGCCGTGCTAGGGGTGCTGACATCGAAAAACAGTGCCCAATTAGCCCAACATAACGATTTATTCTGCTACTTGTAATTATATAACTGTAGTAACAGTCGCCTCCGCGAGGACGCTTCCGGAGGTCTGCAGGAACGAGAAGGGTCTCCTGGCCTTCCTGGAGGAGATCGGGTGGCTCCGTTGAAGGAGAACCGTTGGAGAACGCACAAAGATACCGAAGAGGACTTCAAGTGCGGAAACGAGCCCGCTAAAGACTACAAGACTACAGTCGCCTCCATTCATGGACCGCACTTCAGCTTAAAATTAGCCATAGAGCTATAAGCTGGATCGACAGACTAGAAAAACACCTGCCTACAATTCTTGAACAACATTCTCATATATATATTTTATTTTTCTTGTAGTGGTGTCAATTGAAACAGCGTAAGGAGAATTTACTGAAGTTATTTGAAAATATGCGCGAATATCAATTAGATAAGGTAATGGAGAATCCTGATGCGCCAATACCTGACAATGTTAGAATTATTAAAGATGAAGATATTTACAGGTGAGTTAAATTATTTTTCAATCAAAAGGTGGCCTGGCGTAATTACGACGACTGAGGCTGCCGTAAATTGCGTCGGTATTCAGTCGTAAGCGCCCCTACCTCTCTATCAGACCCGAAGTCACGGCCAGTCGAGGCCAGAAGTCACGTGTTTGGGTTGTAATGCCGAAATGAAAATGCTTCTGTACTACGTCCTTTATTGATTGTCCTTTATTGATCATAAAAGTTATATAAAAATAAAGTAAAGGCGACCGTGGTGTAGTGGCAATGGTTACACGAACCGAGAGCACGAGTTTGAGACCACCCACCGGTACCAATGTATTTTTGATATACTATTTACTTTGGTTGTCCTGTTTCTATGATACAAACTCTTTAGTAGCTTGATATAGAAATGTAATAATAAAACTGCAAGAGTTGTGTGGAGTGTGTACGCTTGACACGAACTGACACAAATAGTATAGATGGTAAAATCGTTCTGTTAGTCTAAAACGCTTACAGAGCGAACTATGTACGTGTGTCAACGTACATTACGTCAGAATATAAAAACTAATTAAACTGTAGAAAAAGACTACTAAACTGTAGTCTTTTTTTATTATCTTACCTTTTTCTAATATCTACTTTTCGTATTATCGACAACTACAATAATCGGAAGTATTATTAATTTTAATTGGCAACATTTTCGGCAAATGGTAGAATGGTAGAATCAGACGATAATTTTGATGACAGGCGACGAACGGTTTAACGATTGGTTTGTTGCGCGTAAAGTCCCGGGTTCGATCCCCGGTCGGAGCAAATATTTGTTTCATAGCTTTTAATTGTAATATTTAATAATATTAAATATTGCAAATATTTGTTAATAAAAAAAAAAGAGATGGATATTTGCTTCGGGTCTGGTTATCAAAGAGTGGTAGGCAGTGGTACCCAGTCTGCTGATCCGGGGTAGTACCACCACTTACAAGTATACAGACCGTGAAGTGATTTTGTTACGTTTCGGGATCAGCTTGTAAGTTGCCGGTTCCATCTAGGCCGGCTAGTGGATGTGATTGCTACTCACAGTTATCGAATTATAGTAGCAGTGATATTAGTTCATGGACCACACTTCGGCTTAACATCAAGCGGGGTGCTGTCATATGTCGAGTCACAATAAAAAAAAATGAATTAATCTTGTATTAAATTTAAGAGTATGTTCCAAATTTTATGTATGTGTTATTTGTACAGGTTAAAACAAGTCCAGACATCAGAAGAGCTACGAGACGTACGTTCACACTTTCAATTATACTACAGCAATTTGCTGCCAGAGATGCAGAAGTTGCAGAAGATTAAAGAAAAGAAGAATAAGTTAGAAGAAAAAAAGTGAGTTTCGGTTATGGATATTAGATTTTAAAGGAATTTTAAGAGTAAATGCCTGTCTTACAGTGGACCCCCGGTAATCCGACAAACGTTTTGCAGGGCAGTGTCGGATTATAGAGTACTTTTTTTTTCAAAAGAGTACCTCGTAATCCGAAAAATTGCAGATGCGATGATAGGATTCTATATGTTATGTACATATACATTTATGTACTTACAATGTGATAACTCATACAATCATGCATTAGGACCATGTCGGTTACAGAGGGTTCCGGATTAGCCATGGGCCGGATTATGGGGGGTCCACTGTACTATTATTATTATTATTAATTAATAGGCGAGCAGCATATTGCTGATATGCCTATATCACGCACTGGTTAAAAGTTTATAAGTTTATTTAATTATCACCATAGTCTATATACCCTACCATACCCTAACCACTTGTCCAGTTGTCTTGTTGTATGTTTCATTTAGTCTTCGTCCCTATCTGAAATTATCTGAAACTTTTATAATGGACTCGGTTACTGATACGGATACGTTTTTATTCGGATATCCGAAAGTTTCGGTTACGGTTACGAAGTTCAAACACCCCTAGTATAGACATAAAATATATATATTTATAATTCAACAGACAAATAGCTAGAGATGAGGCTGAAAAGAATGGCGAGGATCCTGAGGAGGCAGCCGCTGCTGTTGATGCAGCCGAGCCAGCTGAGGAGGAGCCCACTGAAGTGAAATATGCAGTCAGATCTGGTCCTTATGAGTTGTGTAGAAAAGCTGGTATAGGTTAGTGTCACTAAGATAAAGGGACTTCTAGTTTGGGTTGCTGTAGAGTTGCCAAGTCAGTTGATCAATAATCCGGGAGGCGAAAAAAGAAAGAAAATAAAATAGAATTTATTTTCTTAGATGAACATTGATAATTTGTCTAAAATTTTATCTGGCTTACTATGGCGTTTATATTGGTCACGAAGAGACCACGATGGCTGGCTTTGCAGCTGTGTGACCACGAGGCTGCAAAGCTCTCGAAACATCGGAATAATAATAATCAATCAAATTGTCACGCCATTTTCCCACAGGGATAGGCAGAGACAATAGAGCGCTACTTGGTACGATCCTGACAAACAATATACAACAATGCAAATAATCAAGCCTAATCTACGCCTAAAATAAATCTATTAAAATATCATATAATATCCTAGTAGACTTTACACGTATTTCAGACTTTTTCCGGGAGAATCCGGAATTTCGGAAGGGTTGGCAACTCTAGGTCCACTTTGATTGTCCTATTAATATGTCTTCAGTATCAGATTTGAAAACTTCTATGCTTTGGCCGGCATAGTGACGGCTTCTAGGCAACTGTGAACTGACTCAGTTTTCCACTTTCTTCACTTCTGACTTAACTTTAATTAAATTGTTTGTTACAGAACCATTAGTAAAGATGTTTGGTTTAACACCTGAACAGTTTGCTGAGAATGTCCGTGATAATTATCAGCGTCATGAAGTCGAACAAGAGCCAGTGCCCCCGCTAGAAGCAGCAGCGCCATTTGTAAATATTATTTTAACTTATTACTGCACACCGTGAGATATCTATATACAACGTGTAACAAAAGGTCGAAATAATATTTTGAGATATGTATGATGTATTTGAGCTCAAGATTCTTCTTACAAAAGAATACAAAATTTAAAAGATTTTCAAAAAAATACCATAGTATAGTAGTGACAGTACAATGGTCACCCAAACTGATAGCACGGGTTCTAAACCACTCACCGGTACCAATGTATCTTATATTATGTAATTTGGTCGGCCTGTTTTTATAATAATACAAGTACTTTAGTATCTAAAGATAGGAAGTAAAAAAAATATCCATGTTATTTTCTTCTCAGACTACAACGGTAGGAACGGCAGCCGAAGCGGTGCGCCGAGCTGTTTATATGTGCGGTGCCCAATTAGCACGGGAGCCATTATTACGCGCAACAGCCAGGGACGCGTTGAGGGAGCGAGGCACTATTACGGTGAAGCCTACGCATAAAGGAATTAAGGAGATTGATGAAAATCATCCCTGTTATAGGTAAGTTTTTTTTTATTGTGAATCGACATAGGACAGCAATGCTTCTTATGTTAAGCTGGAATGTAGTCCATGAATGTAACTACTATCGGTTTAAATAACCGCGGTCTAGTGGCAGTGCAATGGTTACGTAAGCCGGGTTCAAAACACTTGCCGGTACCAATGTATTTTTGATATATGTACTTTAATTTTCCTGTTTCTATAATACAAGCACTTTAGTAGCTTAGTATAAAAAACGAAATTAAGCTTAGTATAATTTAAATTAGTATAAAAGCCGCAATTCCATCACAGTCTGTACACTGGAAACAATATCTGCCCGACTCTTAAAATTTCTTCTTATTTCGTCAGTATCAATCAAACAATCAGTCACGAATTGATTCCTTAATTCGTGACTGATTGTTTGATTGATACTGATTGTTTGATGATATAGCTATAAGTAGAGAAAACTCGCTTCCCTCACATTTTTTTTATACAAGCTTTTTGGTGTTCCTTTGAATAACAATATAAGATCAACAAATAGATCCTTTAGGCGATGCGTGAAGAAGCACCTTTGGCCCGCATAGTGACGGCGACTGAAGCGGCTGTGAACTGACTTGGTTTTTTCTCAGTCGTTGTCACTCTTGGATCTCCTCTTGCTCATTATCAGGCGGGTCGAGTCACAATAATATATAAAAATATGGGTACATTTTTTCATATAATTTTCAGCATAAAATATTTAAAAAAGAAACCAGTAAGAGATCTAACTGGTGATCAATTCTTACGTATCTCAATGGCAGTGGAGGACAAATTGTTAGAACTAAAGATAAGTGAACAAATTGAGGGTAATACATGCTCTAACTTTTTAGAAGAGATCAAAGCGCTGTATCAAAAGGTATGTTGTGTTTTTGATATTGTTAAGACAACACAGGAATATCTCAACACCAAGAATTATGTAAAAGTGAAGAACTACTTGTTTTTATTGTGACTTGACTTATGACAGCACTTCACCTGATATTAAGCTAAAGTGCGGTCCACGAATGGAAGCGACTTCTACTACATTCATTAAAATAACGGCAAGCATCAGTCACATCCACTATGCCGGCCTAGTTGGAACCGGCCACTTACAAGCCGAACCCGAAACGCGACTGAGTCAATTTACGGTCTGTATGACCAGATGAGTAATAACCAGAACCGCAGCAAATATCCGCATCAATTTTAATAACAAATATGTATTTGTAAACTTATTTAATATTACAAATAAGCTAAAAGCTCTGACTAGGAATCGAACCTGAGACTTTCCGCTTAACGGACTTTTATGCAGCCATCGTGGTCACGGAGAGACTGGCCTTTCCTTAATCACGATGGCTACAAAGCTCACGAAACGTCGGAATAATAAAAAAATGTAAAATCTAAACCAAAATAAAAGCGAAAGTAAGCTGCATAAAATTTGTTTAATTCACTAATCAATGTTCGCGCAAAATCTAAGAAAATACTATATTCTGTTGTTTTAGGATGAGTTCGCTGCGACTGTACAAGCATGGAATGAGTTGCGAGCGGAGGCTGTGACTATAGCTATTAATAAAATAGTGATGCCTGAACTCAGGCGTGAATTGAACGCTATACTATTGCAAGAAGCAAAGGATTATGTGCTGAAGTAAGTATGGGAGGTAGTTCGGTTTCATAATAATAATAGCAAAAATGTATCTTGATCTGGCGCGCGAGTTTGTTCAAACTCAAATTCAAAATAGACCGGACAAGACCTTAAAAAGCGAGACCAATTGGCTCAAAATGTATGACAGTGCGTTGCTCGATATTTACGTGTTTGGCATGACCCTTAAAATCCTTTTATTTTCGCTGTAAATTAATGTGAAAAATTTTGTATCAAATATATGGGAGGTGGATACAGCAGCCGATAGTCGTGACTGCCAATAGCTTAATAGCCTAAAGCCTCGACGAACACCTAAAGAGGCTAGGTTAGATAGTTGGATCAAGCCTTTGATTCAGAAAGGGGTACTTCTGGACACGGCACCTATTGTTAGGAGGTTCCTTTCTCAGGAGCCCTGACCACCTATTCCCAAAGCCGGTGGGCAACAATTATTATATTTTTATATATTATTTAAATTTATTTATTTAAAAAAATATTAAATAATCATTTCTATGATAAAAATGATTAATAAATATGATTAAAATAACAAACACGGATGATGAGAGAAACCATAATTTAGTTTTTAGAGAATGCCTAATAGGCATTAAACTCGCCTATGTACCTATTTTTAAGTTTATATTAGTGCAATAAAGGATTTAAATAAATAAATAAACGTACAGAATTATGATATATATTAAGGTTGATATTTAATTTTAGATGTTGCCGCAGACGTTTATATGATTGGTTGAAAGTTGCACCATACGAGTCAAGGATATCAGACGATGATGATGAAGAGTGGGATACTACTAATGGTAAGAATTCTCATGATTGTAATAACGCATTTGACATACATAGATAGCACGTACAAGTATATGGACTGTGAAGTGAGTTATGTTTCTTGATCAGCTTGTAAGTTGCCGGTTTCGTAGATGTGACTGCTACTTAATGTTATTGAGTTGTAGTGGCAGTGACATCCTTTCATGGACCGCACTCTATTTTAACATCAGGCAGGATGCTGTCATATGTCGAGTCACAATAACAAGGCTAATTTATTTATGAATTTATTATAGTAACAGATAACCACCTAGAATTGCATAAACAGGAAAAACAGGGATAGTGGTTGCAACCGCTACTTGTAGTTATTTACCTGTACTAGCAGTCGCCTCCATTCATGGACAGCACTCTAGTTTTTCATCAGGCGACTATTTAATTTAGTTTCTTTCTTACATAATGTATGGAAGTTGATGTTGGGTATGGCAGAAAAAGGATTTGAGTAGAATTAACGATGTAGAAATGCGGTCATTAAAAAGTGAATGTGGAGTAACGATAGCAAATACAATGTGATTCGAAAGAAGATGTATGTGACAAGGATTGACAAAGGAATGCTTTGATGGTTTGGGCACATAAAAAGGATGAGTAAAAATAGATTGACGAAAGCCATTATAAATCCGATGTAGATGAATGCGTTAAACGAGCCAGACCCAGGATTGTGTTTTCTGATCAAATCGGAAACATCGAAGCAAGATAGCTGGGTAGCCTAGTGCCCAAAACCGTAGAGCTCGTATGAAGAGAATTGTGTATGTGAGGGAAACGAGGGAGTTGTGTCAGGATTGTGGCAAGAGGCGGTCCATTGTATTGTATCTGTAGGAAAAATGCGTAACAATTTAATAATTATTGATTTCTTACATCGCTCGCTCGTAGAACCGACACCCGATAAGGAAGAAAGGTTCTAGAGGTTCGCGAACTGGAAGACGCAGCGTAGGTAGGCCTTTCACTAGGAGGACTGACGACATAGTGAAAGTCACGGGTAACCGGTGGATGCAACTGGCATATTGTCGCTCGAAATGGCGTTCTAAGGGGGAGGATGATGATTTCTTACATAATTATATTGTTTTTTTTTAGGTTTACGTGTGCTCTCAATAGCTTATGTCCCAGATCGCCAGCATTCAGCGTTTGCTTGCTTGATAGCTGCGGCGGGTGAAGTGGTCGATTATTTGCGTTTGCCCCATTTGTTGTATCGCCGTAATGAACCCCTTGGTAGCAGAAAGGAGGCTGATATGACTGCTCTAAGAAGGTATTTTCATTTCTGATAATTATATTTCCGCGCGCGGTGGCCGTGGATAAAACTTCTAGGGTTAGAAGGTTTACCATCTGATGGTATTGACCATCAAGTTTTTAGAAACAAAGTTTTTTTTTAAATATTTAATTAAAAAAATTATTTAGTTTTAATATGTAAAACAAATGGGTATGGTTTTCGTCAGTCATTTATTTTGTGCCTACTCACTTATTTTGTGTGTCTTAAATGTTATAAACGTAGATTAAAAAGGGACTAAACAGAACACATTGTCTAGCTCAGTGGCCAGAGTTGTTTTTGAGAATGTATTCGATAAAGTATATTTTTTAATACTTATTTATAATGAAGTTTTCTAACTCTGTTTCTTCTAGATTCATCCTTCAAAAGAAGCCGCACGTTATTGTGATAGGTGGGGAGTCGAGGGAGGCTTTACATATAAAAGGTGATGTGGCAGATGTTGTTAAGCAGCTCATGGAGGACCAGCAATTCCCACGGATACCAATTGAGATTGCTGACAATCACATAAGTAAAATTTATAGTAACAGCAATCGGGGACGGGTGAGTGGATTTTGTTTGGTTTTAGGTTTTAAACAAATTTTATGCTGGGTAGCCACGATAGCTACAAAGCCAAAGTGAAATCAATAACCAGAAGTAAACGCGATAGTAAGCCAAATGTTTTTTTTGTGACTCAACATCTGATCACGACATACCTGATGATAAGCAAGGGCTTACGGTTTACGGTTGCCTCAGTCGCCATTAAAGGATTCAAGGTTATTGGATGGGGAGAACACATGGGCGGGTAAAACATTCTATTTGTAAACGTTTTTCTAATAATTTCATTTCTTTACAGCATGATTTCCGTGAATACCCAGATACACTACGCCAAGCTGTCTGTCAAGGGCGTTTCTTGCAAGATCCTCTCACAGAAATATCCCAACTCTGTGGCCCTGATGAGGAAATACTGTGTCTTAGATACCACAATTTACAAGACCAAATACCCAAGGAGGAACTACTTGAAGGATTGGAGTTAGAATTCGTTAATAGAGTTAATGAAGTTGGTGTTGATGTTAATGAAGCGGTGCTTACTGGAAGGGGGACAGAACTGCTGCAGTTCATATGTGGTTTAGGTCCAAGAAAAGCACAAGCCCTAATCAAACTATTCAAACAGACCAATCAGAAGCTAGAAAACCGAACACAGCTCGTCACAGTATGTCATATGGGACCTAAAGTCTTCATAAACTGTTCTGGTTTTATTCGAATCGACACGAGCAGTTTGGGTGATGGAACAGAGGCTTATATTGAAGTTTTAGACGGCTCTAGAGTCCATCCCGAGACTTATGAATGGGCTCGCAAGATGGCGGTTGACGCTTTAGAATATGAGGACGAAGAGGCGAACCCAGCTGGTGCATTGGAAGAGATTCTAGAAGCACCAGAACGGTTGAAAGATCTCGATTTAGATGCGTTTGCTGAAGAATTAGAGCGTCAAGGCTTTGGCAATAAGAGCATAACGTTGTACGATATTCGAGCAGAATTGAACTCTAGGTATAAGGACCTTAGGGTTCCATTTCGCTCGCCAACTCCTGAAGAATTATTTGATATTCTAACTAAAGAAACCCCAGATACTTTCTTCCCTGGCAAAATGGTTTTGGCTAAAGTTATTGGGATATCGCATAGAAAACCGCAGAAGGAAATGTTGGACCAAGCCAATCCTGTTAGAAATGATGAGACAGGCCTTTGGGAGTGTCCATTCTGTCACAAAAATGATTTTCCAGAGTTGTCTGAGGTAATTAGTTTTAATTTGATATATCGTTTTGTTTATTTTGACGAGCCTATCAGTGGCTGTTACTATACCGTCCAGACGTTCTATTTAACGCTTCGCGGGTAAAGCATTCCACTTGTCTTTTGTTCCTCTACCCGTACTATAACTCGTAAAAGATCTTTCCGAATCATGTTTATTTAAACAAGACTTACCTACTATCTCCACGTTTACAAATGTGGACTGTGTTGTGACAGTTTTAGGACATTCCTACGACTTGACGACCGCCATCTAGTGGCAACGACTGGGACCTACATTTTAACATGTGGGGTCAATAATTCCCTCACATTCATAATTCTCTTCATACAAGCTCTACTGTTATGGGCAATAGGCAACCCAGCTTTCTTGAGGATGTCTCCAATTTAGTCGGAAATCACCCTGTCTTTTAACGCAGCCATCCACATCAGATTTATAAATTCCTCTTGTCAGTCTACTTTGAAGGAATAGCACAGTGTCCTTACTTACTCCAAACAAGCAATTATATGACCGCGTGATCTGTACGATAACCACTCGGCTAAGTTCCTATAAGTTCCTATAATAAGTGCTATAATTTATTACTGAAATCTCATTTATTAGGTATGGAATCATTTCGACGCTGGCAGATGTCCAGGCCAAGCAACTGGTGTTCGTATATGTTTGGACAACGGCCTATCAGGCTACATACATATAAAGAATTTGTCAGATCGTCACGTGACCGATCCAACGGAACGAGTCCGCGAAGGGCAAACGGTACATTGCCGTGTACTTAAAATTGATGTGGAGAGATTCTCTGTCGATTGCTCATCGAAGTCATCGGATTTGTTGGACAAAAATAATGAGTGGAAGTGAGTATATTTTTGGGACAGGCGTGGCGCATTGGTTAGGACACTAGTTTCTTACGCGTAAAGTCCCGGGTTCGATTCCTGGTCGGAAAAAAGATATGTTTTAAAGCTATCATTTGTTTGAATATTACAATTACTGTATTTGTTAATATAATAAAAGAGGTGCATATTTAGGTACACAAAGTTGTGAGTTGTGTCAGGATCGTGGCAAGTGGCGCTTCATTGTCTCTGCCTATCCCTGTGGGAAAGAGGCGTGACAATTTGATTGATTGATTGAGGTGCATATTTTTTCTGGGTTTGGTTAACAATGGGTTACCACAGTGGTGCCAAGTCTTCCGATTCCGGGGAGTACCACCACTTACAAGAATACAGACCGTAAAGTGACTTAGTGGATCAGCTTGTAAGTTGCCGGTTCCAACTAGGCCGGCATAGTGAATGTGACTGCTACTAACAGTTATTAACACCTCCATTTATTGATTTTGATTTAATATTATTTTAGACCACAAAAAGATGCGTACTACGACCAAGATGCTGAAGACCAGGACCTTCGTAAGGATAAGGAACAGAAGAAGACCAAAGAAAGGATGCAATATGTGAAGCGTGTTATAGTACATCCAGCTTTTCATAACATATCATTTGCTGAAGCGGAAAAACTAATGGAGAATATGGGTCAAGGAGAGGTTATTGTTAGGCCTAGTAGTAAGGTGAATTATTATATTTTCTTAGAATTTGCGCGAACATTGATTAATGAATTAGACATATTATATGCGGCTTACTATAGCGTTTATTTTGGTTTTGATTTTAAAATTTCATTTTATTATTCTGACGTTTCGAGAGCTTTGCATCCATCGTTTTAATAAATAATTATTTATTGTGACCAGACTTTTAACCTCGATTTGCTTACGCAAGAGAAGGTTTAAAAGCGCCGACGACTGAAAAATCTACTCAGTACAAATGCCTCAGTCGGCGAAACTATAATGGCCCTTACATTCCATAAATTCATAATATTCTTTATGGCGGGTAGAGGTCAAATGTCGTGTCACAATAAAAAAAAAAATTCTTAACCAAAACAGCAATCAATGTAATTGTCACGCCTTTTTCACACATGGATAGGCAAAGACAATAGAGCGCCACTTGTCACTATCCTGACACAACTCCCTCACTTTTTGGGTTTGCCTCGTTTAATCCACATCAGATTTATAAATTCCTTTCGTCAATTTACTTTCACTCATCCTTTCCATGTGCCCAAACCATCGAAGCATTAAAAAAACCTAAGCATATAAAAAGTAATTGTTTTGGATGTTTAGGAGAGAGTTTATGCAGATAGTGAAGTTTGCCTCTATTAAGTGAAAATACCATGAAATTACTAATTTGGAATAAATAATTACTTTAAGGGTAATCCCCTCAGAAGTTGTCTAAATTAAGCCAGGCCGGCATAGTGCATATTGGTCCCTTACCTAGATGTGTAAGCTGTGTTACACTTCGATTACACTAAAATTGATTTTAACGAGTTATTGTTTTACAGTAATAATTAATTAGTACTGTCTTTATTATATGAGGCCCCTGCTAAGGGCCCTTAACTCACGGGTTCCTGAAAGGTTGATATAATCTATTTATAGTCGCGTCTTTTCTTTGTAGAACAATTGACAAGTGGTATGCTTTGCCAGCCCATGTGTTCTCTCCATCCTATGACCTTGCATCCTTCAAGCGATGCGTGAAGAAGCACCTTAGGCCGGCAGCCGGGGCAGCCGGGAACTGACTCGTTTATTTCAGTCGTCGTCACTCATGGACCTCCTCTTGCTTATCATCAGGCGGGTCGAGGTAAAATGTCGTGTCACAATAAAAAAAAATGATATACAGACTCTCTCGTATACTTAAAAAAAATTAAATTATGGAAGAAAAATGATTTTTCTTTTCAGAATTTCTTGTATGTCCAGGTATACCCTAGTTGGGCCTTGATATTTATTACTTTATACTTTTTACAGGGTTCTGATCATTTGACTGTAACATGGAAGGTAGCTGATGGAATATACCAACATATCGATGTGCGAGAGGAAGGCAAAGAAAATGCATTCTCATTAGGTAAGGTTAAACTATTTGCATTTAAGCACAAACCATATAGAGTCTATACCAGTGTTTCCCAACCTTAATTATGCCCTGCCCCACCTTAACATTACAATTTTTGTTCTGCCCCCTTTATATAATTTTAAACCTTTGAAAATTGTTTTGTTTCCTTAAGAAATATAAATAATTACAGCATTTTTTTAAGAATTTGCCTTTTTTGTTAAATTTGTCACCGACATCTAGCATTGCATTTAAATAACCCAAAGCGAAAGGGTTATAAGTCGTGTCGAGTCCATTTTTAAATTGCCCCCCTTGGAAAACACTGATATATACTCTTTATGGTCTATAATTGGTCTATATTATAGACACTGCGTGGGGATCTTCTGGATAGTTGACAAAAACAAGTTATTGTCTATTTAGTCTGTGGCAATGCCTAGGATCTATATTTCGCAGTGAATATTAGACAAAGATGTACCATATAGGCGACCGTGGTGAAGTAGTAATGCAATGGTTACGCAAACCGAGAGCACGTGTTCTAAACAAGTGGTTTAGAACACGTGCTCTCGGAACACGTGCCGGTACCAATGTATCTTTGATGTATGTACTTTGGTTGTCCTGTTTCCATGGTACAAGCACTTAAGTAGTTTAGTATAGAAATGTAAGTAAATAAAAATAAAAAGCTGGACTAACAAGTCTCTGGGCGGTGGTCTTCCTTTTTGAGCCCCGAATGCACGAATATATGGAGCTCAAGACATATTCTACTATGTATATGACCATCGCTTTTTAAATTCTGAATCATAATTTGACCTCAACTTGCCTGATGGTAAAAAAAGGGGAAGTCCAAGAGCGCTGACGACTGAAAAAAAAAACGAATAAGTTGCCTCAGTCGCTGTTGATTTTTTTATATATCTTAATTTTTTTAACACGACATCTGAACTCGACCCGCCTGATGATAAGCAAGAGGTGGTCCAAGAGTAACGACGACTAAGAAAACCGTGTTTGTTCACACCTGCCTCAGTTGCCGTCACTATGCCGGCCAAAGGCATAGTGACTGATGCGCTTCTTCACGCATCGCTTGAAGGATCCAAGGTCATAGAATGGAGAGAACACATGGGCTGGCAAAGCATTCCCTTTGTCGATTTTGCTGACTAAAAGAATGTTGAAATTAATTAATGTGCTAAACCTAAGTAATTAAAGTATAAAGTAAGAAACGTTGCTTTTAACAAAAAATTTAACCAAAAAAGTAACTTATTTTAAAAACCCAACATAATTACATTTATAGAAAAAACAATGCAACTCTGATTTAGATCAACTGTACAAATAGGATGTGGTTTTGGGAATTACCACATGAAAAAGATTATTAAGTTGATATACTTAAAAATATCATTTATATAGATGACCGTCTTTAATTTGGAGTATAATACAGTGTTTTAATGTAGCTTGACAAATAACAGCACCATACCTGATGTTAAGCTGGAGTATGTGCCATGAATTTAGACGACTGCTACTACCTGCAAGTAGTAGTCGCATCCACTACTACTTGCAATTGGTCTAGTTGTAACTAGCACCTTCAAGCTAATCTTGATATTCTTTACCCTTTCAATAGTTATTAACTAATTAATTGGTTTGCTTACTCAGGTCGCAGTCTCTGGATCCAAGGCTCAGAATTTGAAGATCTGGACGAAATTATAGCTCGCTACGTGACACCAATGGCTGGCCATGCTCGTGACCTAATATCATTTAAGTATTACAAACCATTAGGAGGTATTCGTGACAAGGCAGAAGAATTGCTGAAAGAAGAAAAAGCCAAAAACCCCAATAAGATCCACTACATCATCTGCGCTGCCAAGAGTTATCCAGGCAGATTTTTGCTCTCTTACCTTCCTAGAGCTAAATGTCGTCACGAGTATTTATCTGTTACACCAGACGGATTTAAATATAGACAGAGAATGTTTGATTCTTTAGGTGGTTTGTTGAAGTGGTTCAAGGAGCATTTCAGTGAGCCCCCACCACAAAGCACTCCTGTCAGCCGCACTCCAGTTGGTAGAACACCCCATACTCCTCACACTCCTCATGCCATGTCATCTACGTACTACCACACCCCAACAGCACATACGCCCGCTTTCCACACTCCAGCACATACTCCGGTAGCAGCTTACATAAATACGCCATATACACCGTCCGCGCAAACGCCATACATGACGCCCTTCGCAACCACACCCAGACAAACTGACTTCCTTACACCGGCTATACCTAGACACAAACCCGTGGTGCCGCAAGTCTCAGTCTTCTCCGAGCCCTCTGATTGGCAGAAAGCGGCTGAAGACTGGGTTCGCCATAGGAACGTTAGAGATACTCCTTCTACTCCTAGAAGCGATGGCATCTCCACGCCAAGGTCGCATTCCAATCGTACTCCTAGGATGGACGTTAGATCAACGCCTCGTATGGATAGAACTCCTAGACATGACGTTAGAAGTACCCCACACACTCATACGCCTAGTGGTAGATCGTCCCGCGCGTCACATTCTGTTAGATCTACGCCGCAAACGAACACTTCTCCTAGATCTATGTCGTTGGGTGATGGCACACCGCTCTATGATGAAAATTAATATATAGATAGAAGACTGATGGGTAAAGATGTAGGTGTTTTAAATTTATACTGACTGCTTTCGCGTGAAAGAGTTCGCATTAAGGACGTTTACACATTGTGAGTTTTGGCTGAAAAATTTCCCCTAACCTATAAACAATTATAAAGTATTGCTGTGTAGGTAATTGTCCTTATTATGAACAGATAACAATAATTTCTATACTAAGCTGTAGTGCGGTCGCGGAGCAGAAAGAATTTTGTTATTAGGTAATGATAGGTCATTGTACAAAATTATTTCTGCTCCGCGACCGCACTTTACTAAATGTGCTTGTATTATAGAAATTGGGCGACTAAATACATAGGTGCCGGCAAATGGTTTTGAATCGGGGTTCTTGGTTCGCGTGACCACCGCTGCCACAATACCACAGTCCTTTTATTATGGATATAAATGGTTGTGTTTTTGTTTGACATTGCATTATAATTGCTTTGTTATTATATTTTGTGCAAAATATTTTTTGTTATATACGGGGTTTTTAATTTCAATTATTTTCGGTGATTTTTATTTAGTAAGGAATTTCGTTATTGACTTAATAACAACTACAGGCAGTTATTTAACTGTAGTCGAAGTATAAAAAATGTTTTATACTTCCACTGACTAAGTATTATCGTTAAGTACTTTGGCCGGCATAGTGTCTGCGACTGAGGCAACCGTGAACTGACTCTGTATTTTCAGTCGTTGACACTCTTAGCCCTTGGCCCTCGAGGTCTTGGAAGTCGAGTTACATTTTTTTAATATATAATTTTTTTAACGGAATAACTAAATCAACCGGCATTATGCTGATATACCTTTTTACTTTTAGTGTTATCTCTAACGAACGACAATGAACTTTAAAAGCGTTTACACCCCAGGCGTATTTTCGGCGCGTATAGTCTAGGCGTTTTCATACTATCGAATGAATTTTGAACGCGTGCATGGCACTATGTGAAAACGGTCTTATAGGCGCTGAACATACGCCAAGTTTGTAAACGCACTTAGGCATGACAAAGACAAAGAAATGATGCTTCAGACTATATCAGGACACCGATTGTCTTAATACACGACAGCTTTCATATTGATAATTGACATCTTTGTAACCAATCAGCGATTAATAAATCAATAGGTAAATACGTTGATTGGTCACTTGCGACCGCGACGTAATTGTACTGCTTTTGCGTCGCCATAATGTATTAAGAGAATCGGTGCCCAGGAGAAAGCCTTGAGTAAGCGAAACTCGAGTGGGAGAAACTATAAATAAATATATATTTTTTCATACTGATTAGATAAATTAATTGTGTAAATATATGCTGAGGTTAGCGCGTACGTTTATGTAAGCTGTTTTCCCCGTTCCCCTGATAGTGGGGAATGGCACGGAGACTTATTACTCGGAATAAAGGTGCTTGTTCATTGGAAAAGAGCAAGAAAGCGGGATTCCGTGGGGTAATCACACATATTGTGATCTTTATATATTATTTTTCATAAAATCATGAAATCTAAGAAAATTAAACATTTTGTCTCATTCATCGTCTGGTATCCCTATTCAATTTTTTTACATTGTTTTCAATATTAACATAGCGTCAACCGTTTCCAATGTCTTATTGAAATACTTCTAAACCCTGTAGTCCTATCACCAACTTTAAGAAAGTAATATTATTTAAAATAAGCTTAGAGAGCTGTAATGAAAAAGTGACGTAATTGCATGGTAAGATTATATGCTAATATTGCTTTTGGAGATGGTGGTGGTATAGTGAACCTTCTGGTTCACTATTAAAAGTTCTATTTATTACCAACTCTATTCTGCTACACTTTTCTTCGCTTCAATGGACAAAGACCCTAAGAGTTTCAAGCTCAATGTCTTTTTTGGGATATTTCTTCTAAACCTCTGTTTACTAACAAAAACTTCTATATATTCCCAACTCAACTTTACTTCTCTTCTCTCTACTCTCTACTCCAATAGACAAACACCCTAAAAGCATGTTTTAACATATTTAATAATAAGGATTATAATTTAAAATTATTATTGGATTTTAATAATGACCGCGCAATAGCTTGGTAATCGTATAGTTTTTTTGATCAGAAGATCGTATATTAGAAAGAAAAACTATGTACCTACTCCGCATACACTTTCATTATCCCATGTTTTTCCTTATCCTAATCTTGGTTTCTTCAAACCTGGATCCTTGGTTGATTTGATATTTATTTTAAAATCTATTGACGTCGTAGGTCGACTTATTGCCGTCAGACAAACGTAAGAAAAAGAAGCAATAACTGATAAATAATCAAAATGATGTTATAATACAACTTTGTATGCAACAGAATAATGAATTATGTATTGCAATTTCGTAGTTATAAGTTTTGCGTTTATTTTATATTTATAATATAATAAAATAGATTGAAACACTATTAAAATACATTTTAATGTATACTTATTTCATTTTCATCAAATTGAGTTTTTAAAGTTAAGGAACATGATGCAATATTTTTGTTTATTCAAAAAGCGAATCACACTTAAACGGCTGAATGGCGTTTGCAATGTGTTTAAGTACTTAATATGGCCGGTACAGTGACCGCGAATAAGGCAACCGTTGAATCGTGGTTTTCAGTGTCGGTACGCTCTTGGCAAAGTGGCCAATTTCCCATTTCTCCTCGTCCATAGAGGCCTTGGTAAATATGCAGTGGATCGTCTACAACTGACCTAATTACTAGGTTACCAGGTTACCACTCTCTTTTCGCACGTATATATTAGATGTACCACTTTTATAAGTTACACCGATGTACCTACGCAGAAGTCTTTACCAAACTATCTTAGCCAATCATAGCGCGTCACATGTACGTAGGCGCCATGTTAGAAGTCCGAGTCTTGGCAGTCGGCAGTTGGTTGTATTCATTCACGTATTACAAATCGCTGCTCTATAACCGCTAGAACGCCATTTCCGGTCGTATAGAGGTATAAAAATAAAGTATCAGAAAGAGGCGATTGAGTGTGTCATGGTGCTAGATGGAACGCTGCAAGAAGCCCCTTCTACTTGTCTCTCTCTCGCAACAGACTGGCGCGACGACGTAGCGCGTGGTACTTGGTACTATGTGCTAGAGAAAGACAAACAGAGAGGTCTTCTTGCAGCATTCTCTCTCGCATCGCCTCTATTCTATTATCTCTTCGGTCAGGCGCAATAAGGCTATAGGCGGCGCTTTTCTGCGCAAACTAATATTGCCGATGTTACTTATAAAAGTGTTGGTACTTTATATGATTAGTTCTAAAATGAATCAATACAAATTTTGTGTCATTGATATTGAATGTTTTCTTCCAATCTGAGCAATAAGTTGTATTTTAAGTTAATTAATTTATATTTTATAACGATCATGTAATAAATCATGCGTGGAAACAGCTATTTGTTCGTTTTATTCCTTCTTTACTTGATTCTCTGCAGGATAATTTGAATAGAAATTAAATAAATTGTTGCGCTTCACGGGGATAGAAAGAGACAATCTTAACAGAACTCTCTTCACTTACATCAACGATTTTTATTTGTGACTCGACATAATATGCTGATAGTATTGGAACCCCGCCTGATAAATTACCATGTAGCAGTCACTAAGTATGCCGGCCTAGTTTAAACCGGCAAGCTGATCCTGAATCGCGACTAAGTCACTTCACGGTCTGTATACTTGTGACCACTGAAACCACTCCAATAACCAGACCCGGAGCAAATATACGCATTTTTTATTTAAAAAATATTAGATCCGACTGGGAATCGAACCTCGCCTAACAAACTAGTGTGCTAACTAATGCGTCACTTCTTTTTGCAAGCTCTATGGCTTGACACAACTCCCTCGCTTCCTTCACATTCACAATTCTCTTTATACAAGCAATATGGTTATGGGCAATAGGCAACCTAGCTTTCTTGAGGATGTCTCCGAGTACATGCCTATGCTAATAGTTCGTTTCATTCGTCCCTTAAAAAGATTGAATTGAATTTTAAGGTCCAGAAAATGTTCAGCAAACAACATTCCTTCTATAGCTTGTCTAACTATAAATGACGCGCCCCTCCACTTTATTAGTTTATTTAAATGTGTGAATGCAAATATTTCTAACTATACTACGAGTATTATACTGATATACTTGAATTAGCGTCAGCGTGCTCCTTCTTTTGTGTCCAACCAGCAACTGAATGACCAATTACAATTGCATTTTCGGTGTGTTGCATTCATATTTTATGTTTTCTCGTGTGCGCAAATGCGGAGGAGGGGCGCGTCATTTCGGCTTAGACAGACTACGTAATTATTCCAAATAAAGTTTAATTGTTTTCTGTCCATCCTATAACCTTGGATTCCTTGGGAAGTGTGAAAAAGCACATCTGGCCAGCATAGTGACGACTGAGCCAACCGTTAACTAAATCGGGTTTTTTAGTCGTCTGCGCTCTTGGACCTCCTCTTGCTTACCACTAGGCAAGTAAAGGTCAGATCTCGCATCTTAATAAACAATAATATGCCGGAATAAAGCAAAAATAATATACCATAATTATAATTTATAATTGTAAGGTAGATAAAAAACAAAACTAATTTTGCTATAGTTTAAAATTAACTTGACATTTAAAAAAATCGCCTTGGTGCAAATTAGCTTTGTTCCGTTCCGTCTTCGGCCTTGTTTTGAACTTCAAGTTAACATAATTTAGTTTTTGTTTATCTAAAAATAATATTTTACTAATTATAGACATTAGTTATGAGTTTTGAACAAACTCATTTAAATTTAATTTTCAATTTTATACACTCGATATTTTTAGATAGGCAGACGATGAAGAAGATGTAGTGATAAGGATTGACAAATGAATTCATCGATAGTTTGGGCACATACAAAGGTTGAGTGAAAGTAGATTGACGAAAGGAATTTATAATTTTGATGTTCCTATTCCAGAGATCTTTTGCTAGAATCGTCCTGTATTCAGCGGTTAACTGCAATAGCCAGCTTCGGATCTAGGAACCGGGGCAGAGAAAGTCAAGTGTCAAATCAAGTCGACTGTGAGCCAACGTAGGCAAGGCGCTTTGTGAAGCAAGTTTTTTACTTTTAATCATAATATTATATTATGATTTTGGCGCCCCCTGAAACTGCCCCCCGAGGCGAGTGTCCCGCTAGAGCCGGATAATATGACAGCGTTTTAAATATGTATATAAGTACCCGGATTAATGTTGAATTGACCTCGATTAAATTATAGATATTTTGTAATAGTTAACACTCAATAGTCTAGTGCCTACTTCAGTTGTATAGTAATATATTTAATGGCACGTGAAAAGATAATGCCAAGGCTCTATAAATCACGGGCTCATTATTTCCTGATTAAGGTACACTGCGCAATATTCCCATGTTTACCTATCCATACACATTTATACCCTTTGCATTTGTTTATTTTACGGAATAGAAGGATTTCAAGCACTTTGTGCTTACTTATATATTAAAAAGTACTTAGTAGTATACTTAGTAATTACTTAGTATATTAAAAAAAAACATTAATTAAATAATAATTTAATCCAATAATTCTATAAATAGGATTATCAGTTAATCAATACTTAATACCTACTCGAATTGAAATGGTATACAGCCATATATCCATAGCAGGAGCAAAAGTAATACACAAATAAGTAAAACTTTGAATATTATACATTCTAAATTATCTACAATCATGCAATTATATACATAATTACATATACACATTATATAACAAAATTACAATATCTTTATATGAGTTAGTATCATCGGATCGAACCCGTGAGAAAAAATATTTCTCTCAAGCCTAATTGACCTATTGACTATAGTCAATAGTAGACTATTGCATAAAGATAATTAAACAAATAATTAAATTATAAACATATATTTAACATTTAAAACCTCTTTTAACAATGGATTGTTGTCTTTCGTGATTTATTAACATTTTAATTGAACGGGGTCACTGTACTGGCATGAAATAAAAATAATAATTTAATAATGATAAAAAAGGTGGATGTTTGCTCCGGGTCCAGTCAGTGGCGGCGTAGCATGGTTTGGCACCCGGGGCGGTTTTTTATTGACACCCCCAAATAAAACAACAAATCAAATACTAAACGTGAAAACGTGATTTTATTTTGCTAAAATATTCGAAAACATTATCAAAGTTTACTTTCCTCAATCAATCAATCAAATTGTCATGCCTTTTTCCCACATGGATAGGCAGAGACAATGGAGCGCCACTTGCCACGATCCTGACACAACTCCCTCGCTTCCTTCACATTCACGGTTCTCTTCATACAAGCTCTATGGTTATGGGCACTAGGTTGAGCTTTCTTGAGGATGTCTCCGCTTTGCTCGGCAAACACCCGCCTGGGCTCTCCTGTTTAACGTATCTATTCTTATCTATACTAATATAATAAAGCGGAAGAGTTTGTTTGTTTGTTTGTTTGTTTGTTTAAACGCGCTAATCTCAGGAACTACTGGTTCGAATTGAAAAATTCTTTTTGTGTTTGATAGATCAATTATCGAGGAAGGCTTTAGGCTATAAAACATTACGTTGCGACTTATAGAAGCGAAGAAACAGTCGAAAATGTGGAAAAAACGGGGAATATTATTCGTCTTTGAGGGTTTCCGTTGCGTGCGCTGCGAAAACCGTTCGAGATACCCAAAAAACATGTATGAAAGAATTATTCCTCTTTAAATTATCTAAAAAAATGTCCGCGACCGTATATGTCTATCTTTTAAGATTAACTCACAATAACCGTTTTTGTGATAGTCAAATTTGGGCTAAATTAATGCATTATTACAAATTATTTGTCAGAGTTGTATTAACATAATAAGATTATTCTTTATCGAAATAAATGTGTTATTAATTAAGAGTATTTAACTGTGAACAAAATTGTCATTGACATCACCTAATTTCAATAAACATCTTATAAGATAATACAATTTTAAAATAACTCTGAAACAAAATTCACACGCGTTGCATGATGAGCGCTAACCGGCGGGCGAGGAGAGGCGGTGCTTGCGGGCGAGGCGGAGGGGGGTGTAGCTCTACGAGTATAGCTATAGTCTGTCTAAGCCGAAATGACGCGCCCCTCCACTGCATTTACGCATACGAGCAAATGTAAAATATGGATAAAACACACCAAAAATGCAGTAATTGGTTATTCAGTTGCTGGTTAGACACAAAGGAGGAACGAACGTGATGAAGTTTAATAGTATAGTTAGTAATATTTGCATTCACACATTTAAATAAACTAATAAAGTGGAGAGGCGCGTCATTTATAGACAGACAAGCATACTATGCGGTCTGCTCCCTACTGATCGGTTGAATGCAGCGTTAATTTTTTTTACGATATAATATCATCGTGCAAAATCCTTTTTTATACAATTTCATTTTGTAGTAGTTTTCTCTATAGTAGGTAGTGTTTGTTTTAAGTATAGTATTTTGTTTCTAATATTTTCACAATAACACTTTTTTTTGTTTTGTTGTAAATAATACCTGTAGGTGTCATCTACATTCTTTCAAGGTTAGGTTTTACAATTCTTATTCGGTTAGGTTTTAGTTTAAGCATACAGTTAGTTTGGTTAAGTTTTCATTTCCTTCGTTCTTTCTTCGTCACTGTAATGCCTAGAAAAAGGACTCAGCGTTCTCGGCAGACTGCTGCTGCAAAGCGGCTGCGAGTTTTGCGCACAAGAAAATAAAACAGAAAATATAATTTACGCAGAAGTACTTTAAAATATATTCTATTAGTTACGTAATTTAATCGTCTAAAATAAGTCGCGGGTAACAGCTATAGGTAATTTATAATAAAGCTGAGCAGGTAGGTAAACAAAAAATTTATATGATTCCCAAAATAACTATTCCACGCGGACGCAGTCGCGGGCACAGCTAGTGGTTTTATAAAGTATTTTTGTCAATCTACTTTCACTCATCCTTTCCATGTGCCCAAACCATCGAAGCATTCCTTTGTCACTACCTTCTTTCAAACCACATCTATCACGCGCTGTGCTATTCCTTATTCTATCCGCTATCGTCACTCCACATACACTCATTATTGACTGCATTTTTACACCGTTAAATCTACTCTCATACTTCTTCTGTCACACCCAACATTCACTTGAACAGCCATCCGTGACTTTTGGGACATTATTTGGCTGTTCATTATACTATGGATGGCACCGTTCACTACGTTACCCTTTTCCACTCTTATCTCAATATCTTCATCACACTTCCCATCCCTTGTAAACATACTTCCCAAGTAAACAAATTGTTTGATTTGTTCCACTTTCTTTCCGACTATCATTATCTCACATTCTGTCATTTCATCCTCTCTAACTTTACTTTACTTTCCTGTCCTTTTCAATAGACAATATGGAAAGATTTGTAAGAATCGCTTGGCTCATTGCGGATCTTAAGTAAGACTTTATTAAGTTTTATTTCGAAAAATTTCCACCGAAACACAAATAGTTAAAAAAAATCATAGACACAGCGCTAGACTCGGAACTGACTCAGAATACAATTGTACAATAAATTTCAGAAGCTCCAAGGTAGTTCATTGTACTGCTTCTTGGAAAGAAATGCTGGCGGCTTGCCTCAGTCGTAAAATCTCCAAAATAATGTCCTCTGCAGAAAATTCATCATAGATTTTCGTTAGGTTTGAAACTATACCACGAAGTTCTTCTTTTATTGATGTAAGCAGAGTTTTGGGCTGAACAACACCAAATATTATGAGAATGTCTTGCCATTGCTTTGTAACTAGGTAACTACAGTCTAGTTCTCCGTAAAATCTATCAAGACATTCTAACATAGCTCTCTGCAGCTATTCTGGCAATGTTAGTTAACGTCTTAGCCATTTCTCCTGGCATAAGGTTTCGAAATCTTCTTCTTCCCTTTCTTTCAATCGAAATATTCATATCCTCAAAGTTTTGTTCCGTAGGAAATAGCTCTTTACACTTTTAGGATACGTTGATGAAAAAACAAAAAAAATTTTAAGACCTTGATTTTTATAACACACTTTTCCAGCGAAAACCCAGATGTTTGCATATACTTTTGTGTCTAGTTAACTTCTTCTAAGACTTCACACCAAAAAGAAAAATAGCACAAAAAACTGAAGTAGCACAAATCTGGTAATAGTGTGGATGCTGATTCTCTTGTATTAACGTTTTCTTTGCTGCTGCTGGGATCGCACATGTCTTCGATCTTGATACAAATTTTTAAAATTACTATTCAGTGGTTTAACGGCATTGTGATACTCCGACATTTTTCATAAGAATTTCCTATCGATGTGTGGATGACGAAAGGAACGTGTAAACTCTTTCTACTCTTCTAAAATATTCTACATTTGAACTAACCTTCTCGAATGCATGCACTCTTTGCACTTCATATAAATTTAGTGAATGATTAGCACAAGGCATAAACAGCGCTTTAGGTTTGTGTCCTTTGTTTTTTGCTTGTACACCACCATGAACTCCTGCCATGGTTGCAGTGTTATCATATCCTTGAGCCCGACATAGATGTATGTCTAAGTTATCGCTAGGTAAGGATATTTTCAATAAGTTCGACTGCAGTCATTCCAGCTATAGGGAAGAAACCTAGAAATGATTCTTTCACTTCAACTTGATCGCCTTCAATATAAACATATCTGAATACATAACTCTGATTAACATGTGATATGACTGGAGTACTATCCAAAGTTCCAGTTTTCCAAGTTTGTCACCCCTTGGTGCTTGGTACCCGGGGCGGACCGCCCCCACCGCCCCCCCTCTACGCCGCTAGTGGGTCCAGTGGGTAGGCAGTACCACTGTCGATCCGGGATAGTCCCACCACTTACAAGTATACAAACCGTTTTGGGATCAGCTTATAGGTTGCCGGTTTCAACTAGGCCGGCATAGTAGATGTGACTGCTACTTTTAGTGATTTAACAGTAGTAGTATTCACCGCATGGACCGCACTCCAGCTTAATATCAGGCAGGGTGCTGAAAATGCCTCTACGAGGAGACACAGAGACGACGAAGAGACACTTTCTATATCTTCACAGAAATCTGTTCCCTTCTATACCTTCACAGTTATGTCCATACCACGACATATGTTGAGCTGGAGTGCGGTCCATGAATAAAGGCGACTGCTACGGTTTGCTCTCGGTTTGCGTAACCATTGCACTGCCACTACACCACGGTCCCCTAAACCTTATAGCCAGGGCCGTCTTAAGCATATTCAGCGCCGGGGTGCGAAAGTCAAGGCTCCGCTCGTGTGGTCTCAGTGTAGTAGGTACCTATCGAAATTTAAGGCGGTCGGCATGCGCCCCCTAGGGCTCTGCGCCCGGGTGCACCGCACCCCTTGAACCCCCGGGTAAAGACGGCCCTGCTTATAGCAAACATAGTAATCTACTCAAATGATCATCTCAACTTTATCTTTACGCAACTCTACAGGCAGTATTAGTATCAGATCTCACACCGCGATAGACAGTAACGTATTTTGTAATCCGCAAAATGCTGCTTGATTCATTAAAACTAATATAATAGTCGTAATTTTCAAGATTAAAATTATTTTCAAAGAGTGTTAAAAGTATGTCAATTAGACAGTTTTGAGTTCACAATAATTATTCAGATTTAATGTATAGGGTATTTGTTATTGTTTTAACTTAACTATCGTAACCACAATTTTGCATTCAACAAAATTGCATTTAACAAAAGATTGCAACGAATAATTTTGATAATTGATTTAGTAATTTTTTTTGTTTGGATAAGTGAATATAAGAAGTGTATTCAGTGATATTTTTTAGTATATTTATCTATTATAAAATATTTAAAATAAATTAATAAAGTTTAAAAATATGTAAACAAAGATAAAGATAAAAAAAGATAAAATCAAAATAAATTAATATTTCTTCTGGTTCATTGATTCATTTGAAAGGAACCAAGAGATCGAGTTATGTTAGGATCGCAATAAAGTGCAATTTTTTTAATTTATTATTTTTTTCATAATTTATTTTATTTAATTGTGATTCAATGTTTACTCAAGTGCGCTTTAAAAGAGAGAAAGATATTTTTATATACGAGTTTTTGACCTCAGGCGTGGACGAACGGTTTAGCGATTGCTTTGTTGCGCGTAAAGTCCCGGGTTCGATTCCCGGCCGGAGCAAATAATTTGTTTCATAGCTTTTATTTGTAATATTTAATAATATTAAATATTGCAAATATTTGTTAATAAAAAAAAGAGAGATGGATATTTGCTTCGGGTCTGGTTATCAAAGAGTGGTAGGCAGTGGTACCCAGTCTGCCGATCCGGGGTAGTACCACCACTTACAAGTATACAGACCGTGAAGTGATTTGGTCACGTTTCGGGATCAGCTTGTAAGTTGCCGGTTCCATCTAGGTCGGCATAGTGGATGTGATTGCTACTGACAGGTATTGAATAATAGTAGCAGTGACATTCATTCATGGACCACACTTCGGCTTAACATCAAGCGGGGTGCTGTCAGATGTCAGGTCACAATAAAAAATAAATAAATAAAGTGTACATATTATCAAATGTAACAACCAATATTTTAGGTGAATTTCTGTTGTCTCTGCCTATCCTTATTAAAATTGAGTCCTAAGTTACCCAACATAATTTATCGAAACTGTACTAAATTAACTTCAGACCAAACGTTGCAATGTTTACATGTTAAACCGTTTAGTGGTAATTTTCTAATTTAAATTTTACGAGAAAATCGTTCATTTCCTTCGCCTTGGAACGTGATCAGCTGTCGAGTTGATCATCTCCTAAGAGATTAAATGACCGTGAATTATTGTGTTTAGTTTTTTCCTTATGAAATGTTAACGACCCTATTGTTTTTTAAATATACAAAATTACCATAATATACAATATTTATTACAATGTAAAAAATTTAAAGTGATTTGAGGTGAATTTGAAGTGAATTAGTCGCGTTTCGGGATCAGCTTGTGAGTTGCCGGTTCCAACTATGCTACTACTTAGTGACATCCATTCATTAACATCAGGCAGGCGCTGTCGTATGTTGAGACAAAAAAAGGCCAATGGCAAGTATGGGCTTAAACGCCGAAAATAAATCATATGACCATATCAACTCGTTGCTCCACATTGCCCATCTGCTCTCAGAGGGCAATGTGGAGCAGCGACACACGTCAGACTTTTAGCCATCAGCCAACAAGATCCCCCTTAAGGGAAGTTATTGAATGATACCCAGAATGGACTAGCCCATCTGCTTTCTGTATCACCGAAGCGATATGGCAAGCAGACCCACACGAGGATGTAGTCTAACATCGCATCCCTGTTACAAAGTAATGGCAAACAGATTACGAACTGTTATTTGCATTTCCTTGCGCCGGCTAAACTATAGTTACAAGTGTAATTATTAGTATCGTTATCAGTAGGTAGGTTTCAATTTTCCGCTTTTCAATTTTAATGCTCATTAAAATGTCAATTGTAAACAAGATATTTATTTATTACAGACACTGTTATTGTATATTTTAAAAGATGCACGTCATTGAAATAATGAGTAAAAACTTCTTTATCTTTTTAATTTGCGTTCCCAAATGTATCTCATATTCGTACAAAGTTATTCATGTTTTACTCAATAATATGGCTAGCCTTTTGTTTTTATCGTTTAAGTAGAAGATACTTGGTATATAATTAACGCTTTAAAATATTACGCCTCAAATCTAACAGGGTTAGGCAAAATCAATGGAACTCGGCTACTACAGTCCACACACCTGTTTTCACAAAATTAGTTTTTACAAATAAAGAATAGTCACAGGTATAGGCGCCGGTTGTTTTATTACCTGCTTTTATTTATTTATATAGGTAACAAATAGTGATCAACAAACAAGTAACTTCAAATTAAATTTTAAAACAATACCAAATAGTGTCAAAAAGTTATACAATTTGTAGGTACTAGTAGATAAAACTAGTCATACAGTGTAAACAAAATAAAAATACTTACTTTTTGTTATTGGAATGTGTATAAATTTTAGAAATTTTTCAATTATGAGCTCGACAATAGATACGAATTGACTAGCTCCTACCGCAGTCGTTCAGCTCTCTTCTTATCGGCCGATCATCATGCTGCGCAGCCCAGAAGGGACTATACAAGATACGTAATTAGCTAAATATAAAATATCAAATTGTCACCCTTTAATTTCCACTGCGTCACTTTCTGCGATTTTACATTTCTTTTAATACAAGTATATAAGTTATGGGTACTGTGGACCTCTGATTTTTAAGGAAAGTCGTCATCGTTTTATCCCTCTACTTACCTCTGATTAATAAATCTCTTTCGTCAATCTACTTTTATGCATCCTTTTACTATACCCTTCTCATTTCAATTCAATTATTGGAAAATTAAAATATATAGTTTTCCATGTTCTTTAAACATATTAAAAAATATTTAATTTGTTATTTTCATAGATTTTTTTAGTTTAATTAATTATTTATTATTATTAACTCATTTAATTGTCCCACTACCGGGCAAAGGCTTCCTTCTCTTTTTATCACGACTCACAGCATCTCTCGCCATGAACTTCGTCTAGCTAGTAGAAGTTTATCTCATCTCGCCATCTTTGTTTAGGGCCCATAGTGCATTAGACGGTTACGTTGACCGAAAAAGCCGCCAAGCAGAATTGTGTTTTAGAGTGAAAAACTGTGTTTCATATTTTAAGAGTATCTGTTAGTTTTAAGATTACAATACTAGGATCCATGGCTCTTTGAAAAAACCTCTATTCAACTATAAATAAATAAATTATTGAATTAAAGTAATTAGGTGACAATGAAAAAGAAGGTCACCGTATCCGAGTCTTCGGATGAGTTAAAGCCAACGGAAGTATGGAGGATTAATAAAAATGCATTTGTCATTAGTTTGGCATTTATGTTGCATTTCACTGCATACAGTGTAAGTACCTATACATTTATCTTACAGTATGTCGCACAAATACTTACTTGTTAATATTTCAAAGAAAGTTAAATTATTCTTATGTTTATCAAGTTATTTTGAATATCGAATTAAATAAAAACCAATCCAAGTAAAATCCCTATGTGCGATTCCAGCCACACCGATGCTTCTACAAAAAAAAACTGAACAGTTTTCAGCTAATCTCACTTTTTCAACGATACACAGTCGTTGAAAAGGTTGACAACGATAGTCGCGTTTCGGGATCAGTTTGGAAATTACTGGTTTTAACTAGACCAGTGTAGTCGATGTGACTATTGCAGTTATTTAATATAACAGTTATTAACAGTCGTTCTGTAATCATGGATCGTACTCCAGATTTTTAGGCGGGTGCAGTCACATGGCACAATAAATAAAAAATATTGCTATGTACTGTGTAGAGTGGTGAGATTCCGATGGCAACCGCAGACTGCAGCCGCAGACCACACTACTGTTTGTATGAATCTCTATAAGTTTAATTCCATGCAAGGCGACACCGCAGCTTGCGGTCGCACCATACAGATACATAACAAACCAGTAGTGCGGTCTGCAGTCTGGATTTATTATTGTTCTAGCAAAGAAGCGATTTATTTAAAAGTGTCTTATTATACAAATTGTGTTTTATTGTCAGGGTGCAGCGAATCTTCAAAGTTCAATAAATGCTGAAGCTGGTCTTGGGACAGCATCATTGGCTGCCGTCTATGCTGGACTGATTGCTTCCAATGTGTTTCTTCCAGTAGTTGTCATTAGGTATGTTTTTTTAAACTGTTGATAAGGTTTTTTGTTTTATTTAGACTTTAGACGCGACGTCTATCCTTGATTTGCCTGAAAGTAAGCAAGCGGAGATCTAAGAGCGCTGACCACTGAAAAAGATATTAAAGTAGATTTTTTTTATTGTGACACGACATCTGACCTCGACCCGCCTGATGATAAGCAAAAGGAGGTCCAAGAGTGACGATGACTGAAAAAACTGTAGCCTCTATTCACGGACTGCATTTGACTCAACCGACTTGTAAAATAAAGCGGATATTTTTTTCCAAATAATACATTACAATGCTGTCAATCAAATCGATCTTTTTCCCAAAGGGATAGGCAGAAACAATGGAGCGCCACTAGCCGCGATCCATACACAGCTCCCTCGCTTTCTTCACATCCACAATTCTCTTCATACAAGCTCTATGGTTATGGGAACTAGACGACCCAGATTTCTTGCAACAATGCCGTGTAGGGTTATTACCTTTTCATACAGTAACGATTAATAAAAATCAACCAAACTTGCACAGGAATTGGTTTGACACACGGAGCTCCACTTTCCTGGGGATCAACTTTACTTTTGATTTCTTCACATCCTCAATTCTGTTCATACAATCACCTAATAAAGGCGACCGTGGTGTAGTGGCAGTGCAATGGTTACACCCACCAGTACCAATGTATCTTTGATATATGTACTTTGGTTGTCCTGTTCCTATGATACAAGCACTTCAGTAGCTTAGTATCAGTAGCTTTGACGACAGGCGTGGACGAACGGTTTAGCGACTGGTTTGTTGCGCGTAAAGTCCCGGGTTCGATCCCCGGTCGGAGCAAATATTTGTTTCGTAGCTTTTATTTGTAATGTTTAATAATATTAAATATTGCAAATATGTGTTAATAAAAAAAAAGGGATGGATTTTTGCTTTGGGTCTGGTTATCAAAGAGTGGTAGGCAGTGGTACCCAGTCTGCCGATCCGGGGTAGTACCACCACTTACAAGTATACAGACCGTGAAGTGATTTGGTCACGTTTCGGGATCAGCTTGTAAGTTGCCGGTTCCATCTAGGCCGGCATAGTGGATGTGATTGCTACTCACAGTTATTGAATTGTAGTAGAAGTGACATTCATTCATGGACCACACTTTGGCTTAACATCAAGCGGGGTGCTGTCATATGTCGAGTCACAAGAAAAAATAAAAAAAATAGAAATGTGAATAATAAAAAAATGTATATAATTAAAAATAAGCATCCATTTCCAGATGGATCGGTTGCAAATGGGCGATGGCATTATCCTTCATAGCGTACATGCCGTACATTGCTGCCCAACTATGGCCCACGTTCTATACATTGATTCCTGCTGGCATCTTCGTGGGTTTCGGCGGTGGACCACTCTGGTGCGCTAAGTGCACTTATCTTACTGTGGTATGAATGCAATATAATTTTGGGCATAGTTTGGGCAGAAGCGTAGCGTTTATTGGCGGGGCCCGGTATTAAAAATTGATTGGGGGCCCTTAGAAAGATTTCAACAAAAAAAAAGTTTGCATAAAATTGAAAGAAATATTTATTCGTTATAATTATCTGTTATTTTTTCCAAGATTTTTACAAACAATTCAAGATTTTTATTAAATCATTTATATAGCTGATAATGACTTTAGTTTCTTTTTGGGAAGTTTTTATTAATTTTGGCTTACGCACGTTGGGGGCCCCGTATAATTGATACCTACTGCCGTATGTATAGCGGTAGACTGAAAAAACCGTCTTATACCTATGAGAGCTAAAGGTGTTTTTCATGCATCGAGCATAACACTTGTTGATTGTTCTGCAAAGAAACGAAGCGCCGAAACTTTTAGTTCGACTACCGATTCGGTCGACAGAATGCGGATGCTTCATATCATGGGAACCTACTGCGGCAGTAAATATTTTTAACTCGACATAAAAAAGCACCTCAGATCAGTAAAGTTCTTGATTGATCTGAGGAAAGCACCCAACGCCTGATTTTTGTGAGAAGAATTGCTGCATTTTATTCGGATATATCAGCGCGATTGAGTGGTGGTCCCCCAGTGAAGCTGGTGGACCCTCCAAAGTCGAGTGAAGCCCGACTCTGGAGTCAATGAATGTGAGGTATGCTGGGGGAACTAGTTGGCTAAGGGAGGGAGAGGGACCTCTGGTAGGCGAGGCCTCTTCCCTCGAGTCTTCCTGTGGGAAGAGATTTTGGAGTGGGGCGATTTGCGAATAGCCCTGGGACCCAACGCCTGATGTTAAACTGAATTTTAGTATATGATTAGAGGTGACTGTTAATACAGTTAAATAACTGCAATTAGCAGTCTCATTCACTATGCCGGCCTAGTTGGAAATGACTATATTAATTATCCAAGTCTACATTATAAGGCTGCTTTTTAAATGTATTTTATATTTCAGATATCAGAAGTACACAATCGCATATCAGGAATACCGTCAGATGTTCTTCTTATGAGATTTTTTGGATTATTCTTTATGGTTTTCCAAATGAATCAAGTGTGGGGCAATCTTATTTCTTCATTAGGTATTTTTAACATTTACTGGTTTTAGAGTTGTGTCAGGATCGTGGAAGTGGCGCTCCGTTGTTGACGGCGACTGGGGCAGCCGTTATTGACTCGGTATTTTAAGTCGTCGGCACTCTTGCTTGCCATCAGGCGGGTCGACGTCAGATGTCGAGTCACAATAAAAATAAGATCATAGAAGAGGGTTGCCTAGTACCAAAAACTGTAGGGCGTGTATGAAGAGGTTTTTGTGTAGGAAGTGAAAGCAAAGGATCGCCACTTACCACGATCCTGACACAACTCCCTCGCTTCCTTTAAATCCACAATTCTTTTTATACAAGCTTCCAAGCTAGTGCCTATTGGCAACCTAGCTTTCTTGTGGATGTCTCCGATTTGGTTAATAAGATAGTATAGAATTATAATTAACGAAATTTGGCATGACTGCTTTTTTTTTGTTTTTGTGTTATTGCCTTTATAAAGTAGATATTAAAGTATAGGTAGACATAAAAGTGTAGGTGGACATTAAAGGAATCTAATAATGTTTCCAGTTCTAAGTTCGGGGGACAATGCATATGCCTCGACGTCTGTGAACGAGACGCTTATTCCAGAACTCTGTGGTGCCAATTTTTTACCAAGTGCTGATGCTGGAGAAGCCTTACATAAGCAACCAGAAGAAAAAATACAAACCATAGCTGGGATATACTTAGCTTGTATGGTGGCAGCTTGTCTTATAGTAGCAGTTGGAGTTGATTCTTTGAAAAGGTCGGTGTCTTTTAATACGTTATCATTTTATATAATTAAGGCGACCGTGGTTTAGTGACAGTACAATTGTTACGCAAACTAAGAGCACGGCTTCAAAACCACTTGCCGGTTTTGATATAATATACTTTGGTTGTCCTGATTCTATGATACAAGCACTTTAGAAAGCTTGGTAAAAAAATAAATATCTGAGGTTTTGCGTGAAATAATAGATTGCGGCTAACTATTGCTTACTATTTCCGCAGTACCACGATGACTGCAAAGCTTTTAAAATCGGATTAAAATAATCAAGATAAACATTATTTTTAAAATGGTAGACACGGTTACGGGATCTTGGAAGTTGCCGGTGCAGATATTACTAGTAGCAGTTGTCTCCATATGTTCATAATCTAGCTTAACATCAGACGGGGTGCTCGTATATGTCGAGCCACAATAAAGGAAGTCACAGTATAATTTATTTATCGATCGAAACAAAATGATAACTTTTTTCTTAAATTTCTATACTAAGCTACTAAAAAGATACTAAAAAAAGGACGACCAAAGTACATATATCAAAGATACATTGGTACTGGTGAGTCGTTTTGATTTCCTTGACCATTGCACTGCCACTACACCACGGTCGCCTTTATTGATTCAATTTATATTATTTTGTTGTTTTTTAGAATACTTCTTGTTGTTTGAAATAAGGCGTGTTTTCAGTAGCTTAATAGTTATAATAAATAATTAGAAAAAGCCCAATAAAATCTTTTTAGATACGATGCAGGTCGTAAAGGCTCAGGTGCTGGCCTCTCAGGGATGGCTCTAATAGCTGTCACTATGAAACTTCTTAAAGAACCTAACCAGTTACTTCTAATCGTGATTCTTGTCTTCATTGGCTTGCAACAGGCATTCTTTGGAGCTGATTTTACAGCTGTAAGTATATGGATTCGTATTTCTATTATAAATGGATAAGAGGAATGAGAGGAATAAAATTAATGAAATAGATGAGACGAATTAAATAGATAAGGTGAATGAAATGGATAAGATGAATGAGAGGAATAAAATTAATGAAATAGATGAGACGAATTAAATAGATAAGGTGAATGAAATGGATAAGATGAATGAGAGGAATAAAATTAATGAAATAGATGAGACAAATTTAATAGATAAGGTGAATGAAATGGATAAGATGAATGAGAGGAATAAAATTAATGAAATAGATGAGACGAATTAAATAGATAAGGTGAATGAAATGGATAAGATGAATGAGAGGAATAAAATTAATGAAATAGATGAGACAAATTAAATAGATAAGGTGAATGAAATGGATAAGATGAATGAGAGGAATAAAATTAATGAAATAGATGAGACGAATTAAATAGATAAGGTGAATGAAATGGATAAGATGAATGAGAGGAATAAAATTAATGAAATAGATGAGACAAATTTAATAGATAAGGTGAATGAAATGGATAAGATGAATGAGAGGAATAAAATTAATGAAATAGATGAGACGAATTAAATAGATAAGGTGAATGAAATGGATAAGATGAATGAGAGGAATAAAATTAATGAAATAGATGAGACAAATTAAATAGATAAGGTGAATGAAATGGATAAGATGAATGAGAGGAATAAAATTAATGAAATAGATGAGACAAATTAAATAGATAAGGTGAATGAAATGGATAAGATAAATGAGAGGAATAAAATTAATGAAATAGTTGAGACGAATTAAATAGATAAGGTGAATGAAATGGATAAGAGGAATAAAATTAATGAAATAGATGAGACGAATTAAATAGATAAGGTGAATGAAATGGATAAGATGAATGAGAGGAATAAAATTAATGAAATAGATGAGACGAATTAAATGAATAAGGTGAATGAAATGGATAAGATGAATGAGAGAAATAAAATTAATCAAATAGATGAGACAAATTAAATAGATAAGGTGAATGAAATGGATAAGATGAATGAGAGGAATAAAATTAATGAAATAGATGAGACGAATTAAATAGATAAAGTGAATGAAATGGATAAGATGAATGTAATGGACGAGAAGAATGAAATGGGTAAGTGGATTGAACTTTATGACACGAATGAAACAGGTGAGACAAATTAAATAGATGAGCTGAATTATATTGATAAAAGAAATTAAATTTATTAAATGAATGAAATAGATTAATCGAAGTTACATGGAAGAGATGAATGAAATTAATAAGTGGAATTAAATAGATAAGACGGATAAATGGTGAATAAATTGAATAAAAGGAATAAATGACACCAACTAGATAGATGAGACAAATTAAATGGATGAGAGGAATTAAATGCACGAGATGGATGAAATAAAATTTAATCCGGCTAATAGTCAAAATATGTAAACCTAGGATCATCATCATCAGCCAGAAGGCGTCCACTGCTGAACAAGGAGGCCCTTAGAACGCCATTTCAAACGACAAGATGCCAGTTGCATCCACCTAGGATAACTACTCCTTACTTCTTTAATACATTGAATTTAATTTGTTTTTACATTAACATAATTGCTATTGTATTTTTCCAGGCGTTCGTATCATGTGCAATTGGTACCGGAACAGTTGGCTTCGTGATGATGACTTTTGGTATAACTGATGCCATATCATGTTTGGCAACTGGATATTTAGTTAAGGTAGAAACTTTGGTAGCAACGACCGATAACTGCGGCTAATTATTACCGTGAAGTGTCTTAGTCGCGTTTCGGGATCAACTTGTAAGTTGCCGGATTCAATTGGATGATATTTACTAAAGCAGATGTTTTTTATTTGTTGCGGTATTTATTTACTAGACAACACCCAGCCTCATATTATGCTGGAGCTGGAGAGCGGTCTATAAATGGAGGTCACTGCTACTACATTAAATAACTGTAAATAGCGGTCACCTCCACTATGCCGGTCTAGTTGTAACCGGCAACTTACAAGGTGATCCCGATACCCGTCTAAGCAACTTCACAGCCTTTATATTAATCGGATCGGCAGACTTTTAAATATTAAATTTATTTTCAGATAACAGGTAGAGTTCCACTTGTGATTGCAGCTATGTTGTTACAAATTGTACTTTTGTTCACGATGTTGTTCTGGAAGCCTGATCCATCACAATTATCAGTGCTCTTCATCATAGCTGCTCTGTGGGGGATATGCGACTCCGTTTGGCTGGTTCATGTGAATGGTGAGTTGTCTTTGATTTAATCTTTAATAAGACAAACGATATGTATAGAATGCTACGAGTTGACTAGCCCAGATATGTTTTTATTATTCACATTTCTATACTAAGCTCCTAAAGTGCTTGTATCATAGAAACAGAACAACCAAAGTACATAATATATTAAAGATACGTTTGTGCCATACATTGGCAAGTGGTTACGAACATGTGCTCTCGGTTTGCGTAACCATTGCACTACCACTACAACACGGTCGCCTTAAAACTTGTGATAAAGCGGAGAGTAAAAAAAATAACTATTTAGGCCGCGATAGTTATGAGGGAACAGTATTCTTTTCCAGCGTTTTGCAGAGATGAAAAGTTGTTAATAAAGAGTGAGTATTGCTCAGTCGCCGGAGCCGGGGCACCACTTATCAAGTATACAGACTGTTAAGTGACTTCCGGTCTGTATACTTGTAAGTTGCCGGTTTCAACTAGGCCGGAGTAGTGGATGTAATCGTGAATGTGATCCTGTAAAGACGTCCCATCAGTAATAGTTTCAAGAAGATTGGCAACATTTCCTTTTTGTATAGTAAGGCCTTCTTCTCTCCAGACTTGTCCGTCAGCCACTATGGCAACTCCTTGGCCAGGAGCTTGGCTGTACTGTAGGCCAAAGGCCATCGTCTTGACCTCAAACGGCGCAAACTCGTAACCTGTACCGTATTTAGCGACTATTTGACAATTTTGTTTTAAAAAACACGGTATTAATTAGTTTTATTATTGTTCCAGCATTCTGCGGTTTACTGTTTCCTGGTAAAGAAGAGGCAGCGTACTCCAACTTCAGACTTTGGGAATCTGTAGGCTTCATTGCAGCATATCTCTACTCCCCATTTTTGAGAATGAGAATTAAAATTATAATATTACTTATAATGTTAGTTGTGGGTGTAGCACAATACCTATTTGTTGAATATAGAGCTGCGAAAAATAATATAATAGTTAAGGTTAGGAAGGTCCAAGCCCCTGTTTGTGATAAAGGCTGTGATAATATTGCTTTTCAAAATGTTGATGTTATTTAGGTTAATTAGGTTGTTAAATGTTAAAAATGTTAATTAGGTTGCCTAGTGCCCATAACCACAGAGCCTGTATGAAGAGAGTTGTGAATGTGAAGTAAGCAAGGGAGCTGTGTAAGGATCGTGGTAAGTGGCGCTCCATTGTCTCTGCCTATCCCCGTGGGAAAAAGGCATGACAATTTGATTAAATGATTATTAATTAAAATAATATAATAGTAATTGTAAAATAGTAATTTTTATTGTGACTCGACATATGACAACACCCCGTCTAATGTTAAGCTGGAGTGTAGCCATGGAATGGAATTAAGGTCACTGCTACTACAGATAAATATCTGTGTAAGTAGCAGTCACATCCACTATGCCGGCCGAGTTGGAACCGGAAACTTACAAACTGATCCCAAAACGAAATAAATCACTTCACGGTCTGTATTCTTGTAATATCTCTATTTAGTATTTACTATTATTTAAATTTATTGTGATTTTAGTATCCTTTTTTAAGTTCTTTGAGCTGATATGACTGCTGCTTATATGACACGCACGTTGCAGCAGTGGCTTCCGCTCTCGGGTCGCTCTCCAATCGAAAATTTAAGGCGTTGCGCCTTATATTTTCATAACAAACTCATTCAGTACAGCAGGGTTAGGTTGGGCAAGTAAAAACGATTATCGTCTATCTTCGGCGATTATCAAAATAATAAAATCTAATAAAACGAAACTATTAATAGTTGTGACGAATATCGTCTGTGCCACAACACGTTTGATCATTATCATCAATAGTCTCATTATGGTGGATTTAGTCTAACTTTTATTTTTTGCCAATCGTCAACGAGAGACGATTATCGTTTTAATTTGCCCAACCTCTGTTGGGTTAGGGTGGGTCTGAATAAAGGTAAAACTGCGGTATAATATTAAATGACTCAGGTGTTGTCAGAGAAATTGATAATCGTAATATGATATTAAAAATGCAATCTTAAAGTTATAAGATTGTTTCGTTTAGACAAAGATTTGAATCTAATACTGTATAAAGGGTTGTAAACGTAATGCAAAATAAAATTTTATCATTTAAGTAAATGATTTTTTTTTAACTTTAAGGAGATTATATCGTCGAATCATCTTGAAGATTTCACTAGATTTATTTTATTTATGTATCGAAACTACCATTTATATATTTTTTCAATATTGGACATTACAAAAGTAGTACATAAAATCCCAAAATGAATGATGTCCTTTAATAATATATATTTAAATAATATATTTTATAACATTATAGTTTTTTAAGTTATAATAATTGGACATTTATAATATGTAAGTTCCTAATTTTATTTTGTAAACGTAGTTTAATGTAAATATAAAATTTTATAAATTGATTGTTTTTATTTTACATTAATTATCATAATATTTAAACATCAATTATCATGGGATAGGCAGAGACAACAGAGCGCCACTTCGAACGATCTTGACACAACTCACTCGGTTCCTTCACATCCACAATTCTCTTCGTACCAATGCTTTTTAAAAATGGTCCCGATAATAATAGCAGTACCTATTTATACTTACAAGCAGCTATCGTTAAAATAATTAATAGCTAAATCGATTTACTTTACCCCCACAAAACTGCATTAATGTATTTTTCTATTTCTATTTTCAATGAATAAACCTTTATTTTCCTTAATTTTTATATTGTGACCCGACGTTTTGACAGCACCCCGCTTGATATTAAGCTGCAGTGTGGTCCATGAATGGATGTCATTGCTACTACAATTCAATAACTGTAAGTAGCAGTCACATCCCGACCGACCCGACCCGACAGAAGCAAATATCCACCTCTTTTTTTATTACCAAATATTTGCATTATCCAATATAATTATATATTAAATATTACAAATAAAAGCTATGAAACAAATATTTGCTCTGACCGGGAATCGAACCCGGGACTTTACGCGCAACAAACTAATCGCTGACCTTTCGTCCACGCCTGTCGTCGTAAGCTTTATTTATTATTTTATGCGGTTACTATGACGGACGAGCTACCGTCTTAATGTGACTCGTTATTTAAGACAGCACCCTGCTTGATTTGTACATAAACATAATGCAGGCAGAAAGTACGTGGTAATTTGCATAGTTTACAGGATATTACTTAGTTGCGAACACTTCCATTAATGAACCGCACTCCTGCACAGTGCTATCATATGTCTAGCCAAAAGTCTCGAAGTTTAATTTATTTTTAAGAGCGTCATGTCGGTAGCCGTAACGGCATACGAATCGATATAACGTTTTATAAATACACGAATGAGCAATCAATAAATTATCAATCAATCTAATTGGAACGCCACTTTGCACGATCTTAACATAGTTCCCTCGTTTCCCTCACATCCACAATTCTCTTCATACCAAGCTCTATGGTTATGGGGACTACGCAACCCAGCTCTCTGGAGGATGTCTGCGCTTTGGTCGGAAAACGACCTTCCGGGTATGCCTCGTTTAACGCATCAATCCAGATCAGATTTATAAATTCCTTTCGTTAATCTATTATAAATTAAATTACAATAAAATATCAATTAATATTATCAATTACAGGAAATAATCAATTAATTATTTTATCATTGTTCGTAAAGGAATGTTTGGACTGCATGCTTCAGTTTAGTCTACTCTCTGAGTTATGTCAATTACAGAGATATTTAGCTCAGAAGGCTGTTATAGTCACACAAACGTTGGTGGTAAACACTTATGTGTAATTAATATTTACGTTGTGTATTTAGGTACAGTTAACAAAAAAACTAGTTTTATGTACCTATGATCCATTAAATATGTATTATGTACCTTACTCACAGCCACTACGCCGGCCAAAGGTGCTTGAATAGGCCAAGATGATATCATGTCTTAACTACCGATTCAGATAAATTACTTTTATATAAATAAATATTATTTATGTTTTTTGTTTAAAGTCCAATAGCTATACCTACATCTTAGTTCAAATACAATTTATTTATAAAAGATTATGTAATTATGATTCTTATTATCTACCAGTAAAATCTTCTTCATTGTAAACGTTATTAAATCATAAGTAATAATAAAAGTTATGACTTTTTTATATCAAAAAAAAATATTTTTTTACTCTACTGTAATACATCTTTACAGTTATCATCAACCTGACATCCAATGCTAAAGATAGGCCTCCTTAGAACACTATTTCGAACGACAAGAAGTTGCATTCCTTATTCGTGATTTTTACTATGTCGTTAGTCCACCTAGTGGGAGGCCTACCTACGCTGCGTTTTCCGGTTCGTGGTCTCCATCTTTCTCATCTTTACAGTAGACTTACTATTTTCTCAACACGAATGTACTATACGAACTTTATTTAATTATTAATTTATTTAACAGAAAATTGCACATTACAATAAAATATATAACAATCCAACTAATAAAATATATTTCTTACAAAAAATCTTAATATTAAGCTTAATTTACTAACCTAACTTAACCTAATCACTCCAAGTAATTCCAAACTTTTTTTGGCTTTATGCATTTGATTATGCGAAAGCGTCAAAATTTATGTTGCCATGTAGGATCCTGTTCAACAAAACGATTGCACGGGAGACCTATTTCAAATGCATACCTACCTAACTACCTCCAAAACGTATTTCAAAGCCTTAATACCACTGACATGACAGACATGAATCATGGCCATCATGTCTGTGTTAACAAAAATTTAGCGTTTTCGAAATACTCATAGTAATTAGATATTTTGTGTAAAAATAGATGATTTAATTTATCAAATAAATATCTCAAGTTTCATTTGTAGTCCATTATTTATTGAATATACTGATAAATGGATACCTTAGTTAAGGTAGGTTGCCTTGTGCCTATAACCTTGTATGAAGAGAATTGTGAATGTGAAGGAAGCGAGGGAGTTGTGTCAGGATCGTAAAAAATGGCGCTCCATTGTCTCTGCTTATCCCGAGGGAGGAAGGCGTGACAATTTGATTGATTGATTGATGAATACCTTTGTAAATACGACATCGTATGGGATAATAATTTTAACTTGTTAGCTTGAGACTAATTAAAGAGCTGAAAGAGAAGTAAAAGTGAATGAAATTTACAATCCAACGTTGCTAAAATTCATCATCGGGAATTGAAAGTCGGAAATCATTTATTGGAATCAGCGTTTTCCCCAAACTTAGCTCCTTCAAACAAAGTACAAACCACCAGCATAGTTAAAAAGACAGAGACACCGTAAACTAAATAGTATTTTTCAGTCGTCGGCGCTATTGGTCTTCTCCTTGCTTACTAAAAAACAAAGAAATAAAACAATATCGGTTTTAACACAAATGTTAAGTATTCCGACAAAAAACTTGTACTAGTATGTAACTTATAAGCAAATTAAGTTATTTAGTTATGCGGGTTTTATTTTAGTAGGCAAAGAGGACATTTTTTTGTGAGAATTAGCATATCGTTTGTCAGATTTATTAAAGGTCGCATATATTTTTACCTATAATGCCTCTACTAAGTTATAGCTTGTCTAACTATAAATGACGCGCCCTTCCACTTTATTAGTCTATTTAAATGTATGCATAAAAATATTACCAACTATACTACTATACTTTATCAGCGTGCTCCTCCTTTTGTGTCCAACCAGCAACTGAATGACCAATTACTATTGCATTTTCGGTGTGTTGCATTCATATTTTATTTTTTCTCGTGTGCGCGCACAAAAGCGGCGAAGGGACGTGTCATTTCTGCTTAGACAGACTATACTAAATATGCTTGTATCATAGACGGTGGGAATATCAAAGTAACTTTGTTTTCTAAACCGTATACTTACGCAAAATTCTATCACTATAGTTTTATTAATAAAACTTATACTTATAAGTACATGAATAATTACAATTTAAATTATTTTTTGCCCCATTTCCCATAGCCCATAGGGATAACAGAGACAACTATGCACCACTTCCTACAATCATTTTATTTATTGTGACTTAACATCTGACCTCTACCACCAGGGTAAGCAATGAGAGGCTAAGAGTGCTTATGACTGAAGAAATCCTTGCCTCAGTCGCCTTCACTATGCCGGCCAAAAGTCAGTTTTTTGTTTTCGTCTAATCTTTATCTAACCTTTTGAAGTATTATCCAATAATTATCCATTAAAGAAGAATTTATAATTAAAGTTATATTAAAAATAACATGAGATCGAATTCTCTTTTATGCTTTAACGTAAGATCGTAAAGTTCTAAGTTACAAACAACGTAGGACAATGGAAACAGTTCGTAAAGGTAGGACCAGTTTATTAAAATATCTGTGTCTTATTTCACGGTTTGCCTACAAACTACACGCAGGTCACCCGTGTACCACAAATATTGTCTCGACATCTCGAAATTATTAAAATTATAGCATTGTTAGTTTTTGTTAAGTTAGAAAGTTATGGAGTGTAGTGATCTGTATTTTTGAATTTTATGTTGTTTTTTTTGTTGCTTAACGGTGAGTTCTTTTCTTATTTTTTTTACCGATTTGTTTTTTATTTATTTGGGGATTGACACTTGACAACACCCAGCCTGATGTTAAGCTGGATTGTGAGCCCTGAATGGAGGCGACTCCTACTAAGTTAAAGCTGTGAATATTATAACAATTAAAGTAAAGGAAAATTAATATTTTTATACCTTTCTTTGCTTGTTTTTCTTGATGGTAAGTAAGGAAAAGTTCTACAGCACCGACGACTGAAAAAACTGATTCAGATTACAGTTGTTTCAGGCTCTGTGACTATACTAGCCAAATTAGTTAATGATTGAACTTTATAACGACATTTAAATGTAAATTTCACTTGTATAAAAATTTTTCGATCTAAAATGTAATTGCAAATTATTATCATTAATTGTCACGCCTCAATTCCCACAGGGATAGGCAGAGAAAACAGAGCGCTACTTTTCACGATTCTGACACAAGGCTTTATTATGCAGTGAAATCAGTAAAATCGTCACGCTTTAATTCCCACGGGGAATAGTATTTTTTATTTTATTGTGACTCGACATATGACAGAACCCCACCTGATGTTAAGCTGGATTGCGGTCCATGAGTGGAGATGACTGCTACTATATTTAAATAATTGTTAGTAACAGTCACAACCGTAACTGTAAGTAGCGGCCTAGTGGGTACCGGCAACTCACAAGCTGATCCCGAAACGCAACTAAGTCACTTCGATGGTCAGTATAAAACTTGTAAATGTATTCTGTGTTCTTATTTTAGTTTCTTTATTGTGGCTTAACTTCTGCCAGCATTCCGACTGATGTTAAGCCGAAGAGCGGTCTGTGAATGGAAGCAAAGGACATCATTTATTTTGGGCTTTTATGTACTTTTATTTTCATCCAATGATGAAATAATATACGTAAAAATGGTCGTTTCAATACTTGTATTTATAAAACTAAAGACAATTTTGCTTTTAATTGCTGTTTTGATCGAGTTATTTAAAAAATAAAAATATGGATTTTATATCGTCTGTCAATCACAAAGAACTTTTAACAGTTCTGCTTTGAACTGTCATAATTATACTTTGATCATTTTTCACGCCTAAACTATGCAAAATAAAGGATATATTTCAATTACATTGTAATCTTCGTTACATCAAACTATTTTAAAATAAATATGCAACGGTTACTACAATTAATTTGAATGAAAACTTAATTAAGTATAGAATGTAAATACAGCATTACGGTGTCAAAAACATAATAATAAATATTTATAACGATAAAAATTAGGAATGCACAATTTGTAGGATTTCCCTTAATGCCTATAAAATGAATGAAAATGAACAATACTAAAGTATATCAATAATAAACCCACGGCAAACCTGTTATTTACGTCAAAGTGTAAAAAAAAGAAAAACACATTTTAAGCAGATTATTTTCTAGGAAGTTTAAACACAAACAGATAACTTGAATATGGGGATATCCAATGAGAATGTAAAATTAATTCAATTCTTGCTTAATTAATTAGTCATACACTGGTGCTTTTATACATGTTCCTTGTTATTCATCGTTATCAAACGCGGTAGTGTAATTAAAAATGGCTGTTTTCCTTTTAATAAGGTTGTTGTGGTATATTTTCTTCGAATTATTAGCTATTAAAGGATTGTGTGGGATTGTATTTATTATCCCACACATTATATTCTCTCCCACTTTATCTAACTATTTTAAATGCATAAATATAATCAAATCAAATTGTTACGCCTTCTTCTCACATGGATAGGCAGAGACAATGGAGCGCCACTTGCTACGACCTTTCTTCACATTCACAATTCTCTTCAAACAAGCTCTATGGTTATGGGAACTAGCTTTCTTGAGGTTGTCTTCGATTTGGTCGGAAAACACCTGGGCCTGCCTTGTTTAACGCATTCATCCATCCACCTAATATTTATTTTATTTGCCATTGCTTATAGCTCTGGTAGGCATAGCGAAGGCGACTGAGGCAAGAGTAAACTGAGGTCACAATAATATGAAAATGGCTATAAGGCGACCGTGGTGTAGTGGTAGTGCACGGTAACAGGATGGTCACGCAAACGGTTTAAAAACTTGCTGGTTCTAATGTATCTTTGATATAATATATTCTTTGGTCGTCCCGTTTCTATGTTTTTTTTTATTATGACTCGACATATGACAGCACCCCGCTTGATGTTAAGCCAAAGTGTGGTCCATGATGAATACAATTCAAAAACTGTGAGTAGCAATCACATTCACTATGCCGGCCCAGCATAGATAGGCCATACAATTTAGATAGATACATACAATTTACATATTAGGTAGATATAGAAATGTAAATTTAAAATAAAAATACAGCAGGAATATTTGTGGTATACCTTTTCATTCCATCGCTACTCTAATTAGGATAAGTTAGATAATGCCGAAGGCATTAAGGTCGCCTATGTACACACTTAGCTTTAAGTTATGTGCTATAAATATTATATACCTAAAATACACTATTGTACAATGGGATTGAGCAATGGAAAAAATATTTGTTGTTAATTAAACAAAAATATTAAATTACAAATGAAAACTCTTGTTTCACGGAAGTGTCACATCCTGCATAAATAAACGTCAAATTTCCCTTTCTATTATATTAAGTTGTATTGTAATTAATTCATATGAGATAATAAATTTAAAATAAATGCGGCCATGACATTGACACGACACGACCGGGTGACACGGACAAAATTATTGCACACATACACATGATTTTATGCGGCTTACTATTGCGTTTATATTTGCTTATTGATATTACATTTTTTTATTATTCCGACGTTTCGAGAGCTTCGCAGCCATCGTGGACAAGGAAAGACTGAGGTGCTGATCGTTCCATTGGTCGATGCTGTCATTGTTTACAATAATCAAAAATAAACGCGATAGTATGCCGCAAAAAAATTGTTTAATTCATTAATCAATGTTCGCCAAAAATCTAAAAAATTCCACATACACATGAGTTTACGAAGTATAATACATGAGTTAAAAGAGTGGTAGACAATGGTGCCCAGACATGTCAGCACCGCCTGATGTTAAGCTGGAGTGAGGTCCATGCTGGAAGCGACTGCTACTGCAGTAGCAGCTGATCCCCAAACACGACTGGGCTCCACTGCCTAACACTCTAAGAAAACCACATCCAGAGCGAATTTCCGCCTCTTTTTCATTAGCAATTTTATGTAATATTATAAAATTTATAAAACAATTATATTATGCTGTAACTGTAAATCGAACCCGGGACTTTACGATTAACGGACAGGCGAGCTAACTAATGCGCCACGCGTGTCATTAAAGTACCTTATTTTATTTAATAAATAATCCCTGGATTCTCACAATTTATTATCAGTTACTTTAATTTGGTCTTCAATCAGTATAAGTTAACTCCATTCTTAATTTAATTCAAATCCGTCCAGCTGTTTCGGGGCCTAGACATAGTGATTTTTGTGAACCTAGATAAAAAAATAAAAGTATCCGGACATTGTCTAATATGACATTGAATAATATAAATTCCGACCCATTTCCGACCCTTAATTCCAGTAAGCACATTTTAGCTAGATAACAACTATTCGTTAATAAATATTTATTATATTGTTAAGAGTTGTAAATAATGGTAAAATAATGAATATTAAATGTTTTATTATGTAATTATTATAATAATTTACATGTATAAATACAAGGATATAAATCTAAAGGCATATTCTTGATTCGCTAGATTCGTAATTAAAATAAGATCTAAATATAATTGAATAAAATATCTTAATTAAAGAAAGTATAAAAAAGAAATCATTGGTAAATGATAAAAAAATATTATCTTAGTAAAAGAAAGTTAATAAGTCTAATAAATAAGAATGAAGATACCTTGTTAATTATAATTATTAAATAAATGATTTTTGCAGCCTAATAAGCTTTGCTTTGAAGGCAACTTTTAGAAAATAATTATTTATGTGAATTAATATTAGACCATGAAGGGGAAGACGCAGCGTAGATAGGCCTCAAACTAGGTGAACTGACGACATAGTGAAAATGACGAATAACCGGTGGATGCAACTGGCATTTTGTCGTTCCGAATGGCGTCCTAAGTGGGAGGCATATGTTCAGCAGTGGACGCCTTCTGGCTGATGATGATGAATATTATATTTTAAAATATTGTCTATTTTCTTTAATGCTTAATCTATTGAAATTGGTTTGGTTTGGTCTAAATAATTAAATTAACCAATTATTTAGACCAAACTCACGGAAAATTAGGATTTTTCAAATATGCCTATTCTTGGTAAATGTCTGACTGAAATCAATTACCTATCAACATTTACTTATATTTCACGCGTAATAAAAAAATAAATAGCCTGTATGAAGAGAATTGTGAATGTGAAGAAAGCGAGGGAGTTGTGTCAGGATCGTGGCAAGTGGCGCTCCATTGTCCAAGTCTCTGCCTATCCCTGTGGAAGGAAAGCGTGACAATTTGATTGTCTGATTGAAAAAAAAAATATATTTTGCCTATTTTTATATTAAGTTGTATATCTTCTTATTTGGAGTTCAAGGGCGGATACGACTATCAGACTATCAGTAAAGTTTTTATAAGATATTTAAAAGCCATGTCTAATCAATCAAAGCGATAAGTAATAAAACTACAATAGTAATAAAGGTGTATGCAAATCTGTTGGTCGTTTAGTATCCTTGAACGGGAAGTGAACGGGTGACTGTTATTTGCACGACTTTGTCTCATTGTTGGATCTTAATAAATATTATTAATTATTTAATTGTGGTTAGACATTTGTCGTTTAGCTCGAAGGCGAGCTGTTTCCTCGTTATTAAAAAGTGTAGCTATTTTGTCCACGGTATATATACGGGCGTAGCAGATCACATTAAAACAACTTATTTATTTTCAGCAACAATTTTGTTAGTTCTAAACAATAACAATATTTGTGACAAATTATAGGTGGTTTTTCATTCTTTTTGTTTATGGCTTTAGTATTTAACTTGCTAGTGTCAAAGTTCATTCATAGGTAGGCCTCCCACTAGGTGGACTGACGACATAGTGAAAGTCACGAATACCCGGTGGGTGCAACTGACATCTTGTCGTTCGAAATGGCGTTCTAAGGGGGAGGCCTATGTTCAGCAGTGGACGCATTCTGGCTGATGATGATGATGATGATAAGTGTCAAAGTAAAAATGTATGGTTAAATGTTAAAACATTGCCAAGTAAATATGAAGATGAAACACGCGAGTGATTCATCACAAGATGACGATGATAGTGAGGTTGATGATGATCGTTTTAGTAAAGCGGCGGAAAGCCTTTACTAAAACTTTGGAAGGAGTCTTGGAGGGAACACGAAATAAACACGTTTCACAGCTTTAAATTACTTGTCTATACTTGATTACTTAAAAATGATTATCTACAGGAAAACAATTCCACCATTATTACACATTAATATTTATTAAAACACAAGCTTTTCAAATAATTCAAAATTGCGCGTCCTGTCAGTTGCAGTTGCCCGCCAAAACTCCTCGTAGGTGGTTATTGTGACTTGACATCTGGACTCAAGAGCACTCAAGAGTTACGTTTAATTGGTCTGTTAGTTTACTGTGCGTAGTCTTGTCGTGCCAATATAAAAAAGGCGATATACTAAGAAACTGCCCATACTAAACATTTCTTTCATTTATCGTTTTTTAACAAGTAGAATGTTTTATCAGCCATGAGTTCCCAAAATAACAACAAAAAAGGTTACGACAGGCCTGGCGTAGTGGTAGCACACCAGCCCGTTTCGCGAAAAGTCCCGGGTTCGATTACCGATCGGAGCAAATATTTGTTTCATAGCTTTTAATTGTAATATTTATTATAATTATTAAAATTACAAATATTAGTTTATAAAAAAGAGGTGGATATTTACTCCGGATCTGGTTATTAAACAGTGGTAGGCAGTGGTACCCAGTCTGTCGATCCGGGGTAGTACCACCACTTACAAGTATACAGACGGTGAAGTGACTTAGTCGCGTTAGGGGATCAGTATACATTAGTCCTAATGTATACTCAAAGGCGTCATCTGACATCGAGCAAGGAGAATGATTAATTATGACCTCTTATTTTCAGATCGACGACCATGCCGTCAACACAAGTAACCCCAGTGTTTGGTACTCATGAGAAATGGCGTATCAATCGCAATATTCTGATCCTTGGATTTGCATTCATGGTGCACTTTACAGCGTTCCATGGCACAGCGAATTTGCAAAGCTCAGTGAACAGTGACGCGGGAGCTGGTGCCTTCACTCTTGCAGCCATTTATGGATCACTCATTCTGTCCAATATATTCCTTCCAGCTATAGTTATTAAGTAAGCATATTATGACATATTATTATCCGAACACGCCGCCTAATGTTAATGGCCCGGTTACACAATACGAGTCAGCGTGTGAGTGGGCCTTGGTGGTTACTACTGGTTGCTACTACTGGCATTGTGTGACCGCATGTTTCGGGTTACTCTCATGACAGTATCGGTCAGTAGCTCGCATACCAGTTACTACAACATTTTTTTGTTTTTACTCGCCACCGACTTTCCCTACCACGCCAAATAGGCAGCAGCTGATACGCATTGTACAGAATTTCCACTTCAATGATTCTCGCTTGGCAGTGGCTACTGGCCCTTGTCCATGGGCCCTTGGGGACCTTCAGCTAAGCGCCTTGCTAAGGAGTTATCCTGACGGACAGGAAGGCTGGCAATTATTTCTGCCAACGTATTAGCCTAGCTATACAAAGGGGAAATGTTGCCAGTCTCCTTGGGACAATCTTATGCGACGTCATTAGATGATATGGTATGACCGGTCAGGGCGAGACGATTACCCGATATGCACGTATAAGTGGCAGTAGCTCCTACTGTATAACCGGGTAATCAGATGGAGCAATGCAAGTAGCAGTCGCATCCAATACACCGGCTTAGTTGGAACCGGCAACGTACAAGCTGATATCGAAACGCTACTGAGTCACTTCACGGTCTGTGTACTTGAAAGTGTACTGCTTTTGGAGTACCCCTGATAGGGATTTATATTGTTTATTTTTTTTTTTAACAATATTTATTTATTTATATATATTTCTATAGGAAAGGATGAGTGAAAGTAGATTGACGAAAAGAGTTTATAAATCTCATGTGAATGGAAGAGTTAAATGAGGTAGGCCCAGTAGAGTGTTTGCCGACCAAATCGAAGACATCCTCAAGAAAGCTAGGTTGCCTAGTATACCATAGCCTACCATAGAGCTTGTATGAAGAGAATTGTGAATGTGAAGGAAGCGAGGGAGTTATGTTAGGATCCTGGCAAGTGGCGCTCCATTGTCTCTGCCTATCCCAGTGGGAAAAAGGCGTGACAATTTGATTGATTGATAACTTTATGTAATTTCAGATGGTTGGGTTGCAAATGGACAATGGCACTTTCCTTCATAGCTTATATGCCATTCATAGCTGCACAGTTTTATCCCAAATTGCATACATTGATACCAGCAGGCCTTATGGTGGGATTCGGTGGTGGACCACTGTGGTGCGCTAAATGCACCTACCTTTCTGTTGTAAGTAAACTTGGGCTTTTATGTACTACTTTTGTAATGTCCAATGATGAAAAAATATATAAATGGAAGTTTAGATACTTGTATTGATAAAACTTATAACAATTTTGCATTTAATTGGTGTGCGATTGAGTTATTTGGAAAAAAGGATATGTATTATGTATCATCTGTCAATTAACGCCATATTTGTTCTGCTTTGAACTGCCATAGTTATAGTTTGATTATTTTGCACATCTAAACTATGCAAAATAAAGGATATATTCCAATTACATTGTAATCTTCGTACATCAAACTATTTTAAAATGTATATGTAACAATACAATTAAGCCCAATTCCCTATACAAAATGTCCTTTTAGTTTTCGTAACTATTGATGATTTAGAAATATACAAGTTTATCTATACATATAATAAAATTGGAGTGTCTGTTTGTAATATTGAAATAACCGTTTTTTAATACATGTATATGAATATATATACGGTACATTCACCAAAATGACATTTTTTACAATTTTTGTGTGTCTGTCTGTCTGTTTGTTCCGACTAATCTCTGGAATGGCTGGACCGATTTTGACGGGACTTTTATTGACAGGTAGCTGATGTAATAAGGAGTAACTTAGGCTACGTTTATTTTAGAAAAATTCTTTTATAATAAATAAAATTTAAAAAAAATCATTTTCCCATACAAAATTGCGTGCGTTCAGAAATTTATTTTGAGTAAACTAAGGAAAATATATCAAGCTGTTGAGAATTAAAAACAAATTATTATATTATATTAACATATTATTATTATTATCCTACTATTATTATAAATGTGAATGTCCGTTTGTTTGTTACGCTTTAACGCAAAAACTGCTCAACCGATCATCATGAAACTTTGTACACATATTCTTGGAGGTATCAGAAGTAACATAGTATATACTTTTTTTTTACGAAAAATAAAAAAGTTTTGTCAATTTTTTTTCCTTTTATAAAAAAAGATGCAAGGCGTTGGTTCAAACCCTAAGTGCTATAATACCATTGCACTGTATTACCGACAGTCACGTCAACATCTAATCCAATCAACTGTACTATGGAGACTATACACTATACTTTCCATAGACTATACATTCAGCTGTGTGAAATTTTTTTTTATATTCCTTCTGTTGCTATATGCATATGCTACTATTGTTATAAATGTGAATGTGAGTTTGTTTGTTACGTTTTTTATTTTTGGAGGGACAAGAAGTAACATCGGTTACTTTTAATTAAAATAAAATATATTTTACTATAGTTTTAACTGTTTGGAATATATATTTATTTTTATTTTCGTCTGTCATTTTTATATGAGTAATCGTGTTATAAATACAAAAAAATCGAATTGAAAACCTCCTCCTTTTTTATGACTGTGTTATAAACCAAACTTTACGCGGGTAAAACTGCGGGCACAGCTAGTATGGTATAAGTTTATTTAGGTATATTTACATTGTCATTTATTGATTGGTAACAAATCAATCCAAAATCAGAAAATTGTAGTTTATATTTAGTCAATCAATCAAATTTGTACGCCTTATTTCCACAGGGATAGGCAGAGACAACAGGACAATATATGCCACGCTCCTGACACAACTCCCTCGCTTCTCTCACATTCACAATTCTCTTCATACCAGCTCCGCGGTTATATGCTATAGGCAACCTCGTTTTCTTGAGTATATCCAGGATTTGGTCGGAGAGCATCGTCCTGGGTCTGCCTCGATTAATGCATCCATCCACATCAGATTTCGTTAACCTACTTTGTTATATATATTCATTTTTTAGGCGACCGTGGTGTAGTAGCAGTGCAATGGTTACACAAACCTAAAGCACGAGTTCGAAACCACCCACCGGTACCAATGTATCTTTGAATATGTACTTTGGTTGGCCTGTTTATATGATACAAGCACTTTAGTAGCTTAGTATAGAAATGTAAAAAAAAAAAAAAAAAATAGATATATTAGTGCAGGCAAGTCATAACTAAAAAGTTCGGTGCGCCTTTTCTTTGTAGAACAATCGACAAGTGGAATGCTTTGCCAGCCCATGTGTTCTCTCCATCCTATGACCTTGGTTCCTTCAAGCGATGCGTGAAGAAGCACCTTTGGCCGGCATAGTGACGATGACTGAAGCAGCCGTGAATAAACTCGGTTTTTTCAGTTGTCGTCAATTTTGGACCTTCTCTTGCTTATCATCAGGCGGGTCGAGGTGAGATGTCGTGTCACAATAAAAAAAAACATATTTGCCTGCACTAATATATCTAATAATATATCTGCACTAATATAGGCTCTTGAATTGCAAGACCATTTTACTACCACTAGGCCACGGTTCTTCAATTATCGTTCACTTTTAATTATTTCAGGTATCCGAACCATATTCGAAATTATCTGGCGTGTCAACTGATGTTCTAGTGGTCAGGTTCTTCGGCTTATTCTTCATGTTTTATCAAATGGCACAAATTTGGGGCAATCTCATCTCTTCATCAAGTAAGTTAATTTACATAAACACACATAAATACAAGTTACTAAAATCAATCAATCAATCAAATTGTCACGCCTTTTTTCCACAGGGATAGGCAGAGACAGAATATTAAAATAATAATAATGAAGTAGGCAATACACAAAGATCAATCTCTTGAAAGAGAATAACCACATCATACTAGTTACTTAACTTTCCGAACTTTCGACTAAATGGTTCGATTCGTAGCTTCTTCGTCAAACAATCGACAAGTGGAATGTTTTACCAACTCATGTGCTTATGACATTTTTGAATCCTTTTAGAGAAGCTTATAAAAGTACCTCTATCAAGTCAAGTCTTCAAAGTCAAGGTCCGATGTTGTGTTTCAGTACAAAACCGATGTCATTATCGGACCATTTAAACTAACATCGCACTTATCTCGTCGAGATTTTTTAGCGATACCATACTCGAACTCAAAATAGAGGGAACAAAATTGTCCTTGGGATAACCGATCAAATAACGAAATAAAGAATAGATCCAAGAGCGCCACCGACCGCTGAAAATCCGTTAAATTTTACGGTTGCCGTAGTCACCTTCAGTATGCCGGCCAAATTAATGTTTGCAATACTCACAAAACGTAAATAAAAGCATAATATTAAAAAAACACAGATATCTTTGGCCAATCAATTATTTTAAATTGTTTATTCTAGAACCTTACCTATAAATATCTCATAAACTTTTTACACAACTGGCGATGACTTTTTGATTTGTTTTTATGAGAGAATGAACACCTCAAGACTCGTATAAAAATAGCACAAATAAAAAAATAGAAACAAATGTGTGAAAAAAAATCTACAGAGTGCATTCACGCGTAAAAGTGAACTTCAAGGTTAAGTAGATAAGCTACACTTCATTAAGACCTCTCACTTTTTTCTGAATTATATATAATAAAAGATAAGTAAGTAGATCCACTAGAAAAGCTTAATTTTAACAACGACTAATCAAATCGAACTTTAAAGTGGCCCTTGGTGTTTCCGAAACACTAGTTCGTCATATGTCCTCAGATACAGCAGTCTGACCTGATATTAGCCACTAAGCCTAAAACAAGGAAGAACAGAGAAAGAACTGCCCGAACATTTGCACTGGTGTGAGTTGGTGCATTTTTTATCACCTAGAGTGGATCGCAAGCGATGTAGGTAAGGACATAGAGCTTTGCAAAACATTTGTCGTGGAAGTAGCGGCATTACAATGTGCTCTAAAAGCCACTGCACTGATATACAGAATATACAGTTTGAGATACTAAAAATACCATGGTAAACCCGCCCAACAAACTATTCGGCACTCTAAAATTAAAACATACACGTATGTCTACGAAAGTAGAAACGATGAACTTGAAAATGCTTACACAATAACAGAAAAAAAATAAAAATCCAGTGAAGAAACATAGCCTCATACCAGACTAAAACACGTAAAAACAAATCTATAGGGTTGGTATCACGATTCTTAATGAGGAGTGACCGACTGAAGAGAAAGTCTTCAGATTCTCCAAGAAGAATCCAAGGTTTATAACACCTGGAAAGATTTTGAATTGTTGAATAGACTCCTATAAAAATATACATCGGCATAAAAAAATATACATTGTTATTATATAATAAACAAAACAACAGTTAAAAAATCGAGTTAAAATTGTTATTTAATATTCATATTTATCTATGTAAATAGTCATAATAAAGCCGTACTAATAATATTCTTGTCAAACTAGTTTGTATTATTTTATTTAATTTACATAATGAATTATGGTTATTACGTCATTATAATATCTAAGCGTGGTAGGCAGTGATGCTCAGTCTGCCGATCCAGGGTAGTACCTAGGCTTGCCTACTCAGTTGATCATCAATCCGGGAGGTAAAAAAAATGAAAATCAAATATGAAATTTGTGCACACTTTTATTTCAAACTTTTTTTTGGGAAAAGTACCACCACTTACACTTTTGAATACAGACTGTAAAGTAGCAGAATATAATCTTGATTATATTTGATTCTAGTACTATCATCAACTCTGGGTGATCCTGAGAAAATCTTCAATGCAACGTCCCCTATAGCAGCAGCTCTGGTGAACAATACATCAGAATACTTTGACTACGGAGCTACGTGTGGTGCTAATTTCTGTAGTGGAAGCGCTGGACATGTAAATACTTTGTTTTGTTAATAGCTCTGCTGTATGTCATAAGCTAGAGTTCCGTCTTTGAGTGATTGCTTCCAAGTATAAAGATCTGAGCTGGCAGATGTCGTGACGTCTATACCAACATGTCTCCTAAAGCTGTGTCCAAAGAATCCAGGGTTATTGGACATGTTTAGGAGAAAGGAACCTCGCAAGCTATGTTGGACCAAGGGATTGAAATCATAGAATTCTGGAGAACCTAGTAAAACTCATCGCCTAATATTTAAGGTTTCATCGGTGCGTCTTTTCTTGCGTGAAGAAGCACCTTTGGCCGGCATAGTGACGGCGACTGAGATAGCCGTGAACAAACTCGGTTTTCTCAGTCGTCGTCACTTTTGAACCTTCTCTTGCTTATTATCAGGCGGGACGAGGACAAATGTCGTGTCACAATAAACAAATAAAAAAAACGTACAAAAAAAAAACAATATTCCTCTTTGTTAACTGGTTTATGCAATCTATCATAAAACCCCTTTTTAAAATTATGATGCGAAATCTGACGTCTTTCCTGATGTAAGCAAGGAGAAGTCCAAAAGCGCCGATGACTTTTTTATTTAAGAGCAACCTGAAAATCCGCTTTATTTTCCAGGTGCTTCAGTCGCTGTCAGTATGCCATCACCAAGAAGATAGGCTCTTCTTCAAATATATTTTTGAAACGATTAAAATAAAGACTCCTACTTCCTTAGTATAAACTCTTCAGTAAATGTCGTGTGATGATACTGATATGAATGTGTTACTAAGGACGATGAGAATGGTTTCAGTTAATAACCTTCGAGGGATTGATTATTTAATACAAAACTTTGTTTATATTAAACAGGTGAACGCAAACTTAGAGCCTCCATCTGAAGCTAAAATTCAACTGATTGCTGGTGTGTTCCTTGCTTGTATGGTGTCAGCAATAGCTCTCGTCGCTGCAACTGTTGATCCTTTGACCAGGTAGAAAAACAGTATTGGATTTATATACATATTTTGCTTACCATGACGCACCTAAACTCAACTGCACAAAATAACTAACTCTAGTTTTTTAAAGTCTTAATTTTTGAGATATATTCTAGCTATAGTTTTATTACTCGGATAAAGTTTTATTACTGCTGTTATTTCAGATATGCAGCAGGAAGGAAGACAACAGGTGCAGGAATCTCGGGTTGTAATCTATTAGCTGTGACTTTACGTCAACTAAGGCATAGATATCAATTGCTCCTACTTCCTGTCATTGGTTTTATTGGAGCTGAACAAGCGTTTATGGCTGCTGATTTTACACAGGTAAGCAGGCGTATTTGGTAACACATTAGGCCGCTAAGTTAAGCCACGGGTTCGATTTTCGGTTAGAGCAAAAATTTGTTTCATAGTATTTATTTGTAATATTTAGTTATTACAAAGATATGTTTATGAAAAAAATAAGGCGGTGTATGTCTCGCAGCACTTTGGAACTTTCAGTATTTTTTTTTTAGGATATTTTAAGGTTGAATAATTTATCTACGATATATTTTGTTCTAAAGTTATCCAAATATCTTTAAATATGCGAATTTTTCTTAACTGACATTTTCACCTCAATTTTTTTATTAATGCTACAAATGGTACTTTATAGAGAATGTTTGTAGAAAACCAAACTTAATTTTTAATTACAATCATTATTTCCCGAGTAATTGATTATCAAAGTTAAAACGGACTATTTTGCTTTGACCACCTTCTGCGCAAAATTATCTTTTTATAATTCTTACTATTTTTTCTAAATATTTCGCAGGCTTTCGTTGGTTGTGCATATGGCATAAGTAATATTGGCTACGTGATGATATGCTTTGGTGTATTCAATGCGCTCGCTGCTCCTGTGGCAGGGTCTATTGTCAAGATTACTGGAAGATTTCCTGTTATGCTTACTGCCTTGGTACGTTTAAAAATAACACTGCGTATCAACTTATTTACAGGAAAAAATATATTGGAAAAACAATACGATCACACATTAATTGCGCGACTACTCTGACCACTATCGAGCAAAACAGCTCTACAGAGTCTAATGCGTAAACGATGTAAATAAAGTCTAATAACTTTACATCGTGCAGTTTTTTTAACTGCTGGGTATATTAGTACGTTTTTTTTTTAATTTTTTTATTGTGACTCGACATATGACAGCACCCCGCTTGATGTTAAGCCAAAGTGTGGTCCATGAATGAATGTTACTGCTACTACAATTCAATAACTATGAGTAGCAATCACATCCACTATGCCGGCCTAGATGGAACCGGCAACTTACAAGCTGATCCCGAAACGTGACCGAATCACTTCACGGTCTGTATACTTGTAAGTGGTGGTACTACCCCGGATCGGCAGACTGGGTACCACTGCCTACCACTCTTTGATAACCAGACCCGAAGCAAATATCCATCTCTTTTTTTTTATTAACAAATATTTGCAATATTTAATACTATTAAATATTACAAATAAAAGCTATGAAACAAATATTTGCTCCGACCGGGGATCGAACCCGGGACTTTACGCGCGACAAACCAGTCGCTAAACCGTTCGTCCACGCCTGTCGTCAACGTATTTTTCTATAACGTATTTAGGATTTTCTAGATAACAAAAGTACTTACAAAGAAATTCGTATTTATATTCAGGTGATGGGCACTGGTGCCCACTGCCGATCCGGAGTAGTACCACCACTTCCACGTATATAGATCGTGAAGTTACTTAGTTGCGTTTCGGGATCAGCTTGTTAGTTGACATTTCCAACTAGGCGGACTCATGGACCGTACTATTTTGAGTGAATAAAAAAAAATCGTAGCGATATATTTCATTTCACAATTAATTTTCTTTAATCGTGACTTGACTTGCCTGTAATAAACAAGGGAAGGTCGAAAAGTTTCAGCGACTGAAAAAAATGATCAGCTGATGAACCTCCAGGTAGGCCATGAGCTTAAACTTGCATAGTACTAAAGTGATAGGTATTCGACGGTAGTTGCAGGGTCTGAATGGACGCCTTTCTTAGAGATGGGCTAAACAGTGGCCCCCTATATATATTTCGTTCCCTTCCTTATTTTAGATCCTCCATTTATCTTTGCTCACTGCATTGTTATTGTGGAAACCGAATCCTGATCAGTGGATGGTGTTCTTTATATTGGCTGCTGTTTGGGGCACTGCTGATGCTGTGTGGCTGGTACAAGTTAATGGTAAGAGATTTTTGTTTTTGTATTTTGTTTATTTACTCCACATATGACAGCATCCTGCCTAATTTTAACCTAGAGTGCGGTCCATGAATAGAGTTGACTGGTACTTCAGTTAAATAAGTTTATTTGCCATAATGAAAAGGTTCTATGTATTTATACATGAATAAAAAAAAATCGGCTTACAATCGCGTTTATTTTTCGTTATTTTACATTTTATATTATTGCGACGTTTCGAGAGCTTTTCAGCAATCGTTGTCACCTAAGCTATCTTTTATTTTATTTCTAGCTTTTATTTACGATATACAAAAATAAACGCTATAGTAAGCCGCATAAACTTTGTTTAATTCAATAATCAAAGTTCGCGCAAAATCTAAGTAATAAAAGTATTTATTCTCTTTTCAGCACTATCTGGTATCCTCTTCCCTGGCAACGAAGAAGCAGCATACTCCAATTTCAGGCTCTGGGAAGCGACTGGAAGTGTTATAGCCTATGCAAGTGCTCCTTATATGTGTGCTGGGATTAGAATTTACGTCCTTCTCGGTATTCTCATAGCTGGTTTCATAGGTTATACAATTATAGAAATTATGGAGTACAAAGCTAAGAAAGCACATCATGCTGAAAGAGATTTTCAATTAGTGAAAAAACCTGAAGAATTTTAATATGTTTTAGTCATAATATAATCAAATTTTATGCGGCATAGTATTTTCTTGGATTTTGCGCGAACATTAATTAATGAATTTAACAAATTTTATGCGGCTTACTATCGCGTTCGTTTTAGTTTTGATTTTACAACTTTATATTATTTCGACGTTTCGAGAGTCCGAATAATAAAAAATTGTAAAATTAAAACGCGATAGTAAACCGCATAAAATTTGATTAATTCAATAAATTTTATGCGGCTTAGGTACTATCGCGTTTATTTTAGTTTAGTAAGCCGCATACAATTTTAAAAATTAATCAATGTTGGCGAAAAATCAAAGAAAATACTATGTTTTGGTGACTTTAAAATCTGGTGCTAGTGGCGGAGACTAAGGCAATCGTTAACTGAGTCGGTTTTTTCAGTCAGCAAATCGAGGCCGGATGTCGTGTCACTATAAATAAATAGTAATTCAGACCGTGAAGTGATTTAGTCGCGTTTTGGGATCAGCTCGTAAGCTTGCGATCCCAACTAGGAAGGCATAGTGGATATGACTGCTACTTACAGTTATTTAATTTGAGTATCAGTCATCTCTATTCATGGATGGCACTCCAGCTGAACATCTGGCAGGATGCTATCAAATATGTCGAGCTACAATAAAAAACAACTGTCTTGGTGACTATAATGAGCATTAAAATGTTGAGCTGCATAAATGACAATCAATCAATCAAATGGTCACGCCTTTTTCCCACAGGGATAGGCAGAGACAATAGAGTGCCACTAACCACGATCCCGACACAACTGCCTCGTTTCCCTCACATCCAAAATGCTCTTTTTATAAGCAGCATACACCTAAATAAATTTAATTCTGTAGACTCTGCCTATCTCTGTGAATTTAGGCGTGACAATTGATGATTTTAACTGTGATTAAGTTTAATGTAAATATATGTTATATAACCCTAACCTATAATATTTATATAGATAAGTTAAGTTTTTACTTGTAAAGACTCTCAATATATATATTTTAAGACTAAACAGTTTTTTTTATTTTTTTTATATATTTATACCATAACACATTTATTTAATGGAAATTTGATAAATAAATAAAGTATATACAAATAATTTATTATACATACGTATATACACACAAATTTATACTGGTTATGTTTTATTTTATAGTTTTTATATAAGTAAAAAGGACCTTGTAGTATAAATAATTAAATGGTAAAAAACAATGATCAATCCTATTAATGGTAGTATAGCTTGTCTAACTATAAATGACGCGCCCCTCCACTTTATGAGTTTATTTAATGTGTGAATGCAAATAATACTAACTATACTACTATAATTATACTCGGTCTAACCAGCAACTGAATGACCAATTACAATTGCATTTTCGGTGTGTTTTATCTATATTTTATATTTGCAGTAGAGAGGCGCATCATATCGGCTTAGAAAGCTCTATTTTTGTTTATTAGTAGTAAATATATATGATAAATTGTACTATTGGATCGCAAAATGGAAATAAATAAATAAGTTCCTGATTTACTTTTATAACACTACGAGAAACAGACCGTAGTATAATTTTAGGCGCTGTTTCAACTTTAAACTACGACCCTGTCTCATGTCAAGTTCAAGGCGACTACCACCACCGTTAAATAACTATAAGCAGCAGTCGCATCCACTATGCCGGCCTAGTTGTAACTGGCAACTTTCCAACTGATTCCGAATCGCGACTGAGTTTGTATCATTAAAGTCTGTGCACTCGAAAGTAATGGTACTATCCTGGGCGAACTCTCATGGAAAAATACTCATGGATACTTTTGAGAAGCACTATTAGATACTTGAAAATCCAGCAGACTATATCAGATAGATCAGACCTATAGACCGGACATCTTAGTTTAGTCTCAGCACCTGAAAATCTTATAGAGCTCACCGTTCCGTGGGAAACAGACATTCCAAAGAGCCACAACATCAAGTCAAGTAAGTATTATGATCTCACGAACGAGATGAAAAGAAATGGATACAGAAACAAGCACTACGCAGTAGAAGTCGGGGGTAGAGGAATAACAGCAAAAACCTTGAATCATCTCGGCCTTACAAGATCAGCCGTAGTACATTTTTAGACCAAATGTCAAAGGCGGCAATAATGGGATTTTACAATATTTAGCTGGGTAGGAAGGATAGTGAGGGCAGTGAAGGTGAAGGTGAATGTGTCGTAAAAACTTTAAATCTACTTTTCGGTTACAAGTCCAAAACGCTGCCTCCTTTCTTCAGCCTGCCACGCGATGGACCAAAATGCAGAGCACATCTGGCCGGCATAGTGACTGCGATTGAGGCAACTGTATAAAACGACTTAGTCAGTTAATACATACGTCGCTTTTATTCAGGTGTGACTTTTGCTTAACATCAAGCATATCGGTCACGAAGTATAGTTACAGTTAAAATACTGACATAGACCTATACCTATAGAGGTTAATCAATAAAACAAATATTTATATATATTTTAAACATTGTATCTTTATTATAATTCTTTTGACATAAATAATTATGTATATGTAAATGAAATTTAGGTAAGTGTAAAAATATAAGTACCAACCGTACCTTATTATTTTTACATTCCAATATTAACTATACAAATATATTTTTATTATTCAAACATAAATAAATAAAAATGTAAACTAAATGAGTAGATATTAAAAATATATTTTTTGTATTCCTGTACCACGATCGCCTTTTAAAATTAGTAATGAAAATTAAATAGACAAAAAACCCACTAATGTTGACGGGTGAATTTCTTTTATCCAATTTTCTTTACAAATTTTTACAGTAATTATTTTATTAATTTTTCGCCATTTAATTTAATTTTTATTTATTTATTCTTAATTTACTACAATATAAGTAGTAATTAAATCAATACTCTTATTATAGTAAACTCCAGGGCCGTCTTTACCCGGGGGTTCAAGGGGTGCGGTGCACCCGGGCGCAGAGTCCTAGGGGGCGCATGACTTTCGCACCCCGGCGCTAAATATGCTTAAGACGGCCCTGGTAAACTCTTAATTAAAAGTTAAATAACTGTATAGTTATTATAGAAATGTACAAGAGGTTTAGAAAAATACGATGTAACTGACAAAAACGATTTTGAGATTTATATTAATATTTTTTTAAATCCCCTTTTAAAACTTACTTCATTTTCTATAACCCAGTCATTAATTAAAATATCACTGGCGTAAAAGATAAAACAATAAAATTGAAATTAATTAAATTCTGTATCTTAAATTCTAGCTAGCTTAAAACCTAAACAAACTATTAACAAAAATTCGTATTATAATTAAAAAATAACGTATGTTATTGACAACCATCATTGTCCTTCTATGTTATTATTCGCGATTTAAAGCGTAACACCGTAATACTTCTCCAAAGGAATACTATTTACAAATTACTACTAATTATTGTTTTATTCAAGGAAGACTCAAGGCACTTAATTGTGTCAAAGTTTAACATAACACATAATTAGCACCTTTTTAATTCAAATCTTAATTATAACATTTATTATTGTATAAATCTATTGAATATTGGTTAATAAACTATTTTGGCAATTAGGGAGATTACCACAGGCAAAAATCCTAGTTTTAATTAACCTTACAGAATAAATACGCTGGCAACACAGTAACTACAATACGTTTTATTATTAATCCAAGCTATGATTTACTTAATTTAAAAAAGTTTTCCTATAGCGGCTGATGTCAAGGTATTAATAATTATTATTGTATATTATTATGTTTTCTGCTAGGATCTGCTATGTGGTTAGCAGCGGAGATCTGCAGTACGCTCTGGACTGGACCTAATGCTTATTAAAAAATAGTATAAAACATATTGTAGTTATAGGTTATTGGATAATAATTAAAATACTGTTTAATATAATGCAATTCTAAAATATATATTTGTAATTATATTTATTTATTAATTAATTAAAATGAGCGTTATTCAGGTGTGACATTAAATTATTATTTTTATGTGTATATAAAACATTTACAATAAAAACAAAAAAAAATACAATGAACTCGTAAGTAAAATTTAGGAGTTGACCCTATTCGTATTTAGACCCATTTAAAGTCCATTATTATATTTTTATAGATTTGTTTTTCCTTTACTATGTTTATTTATTTTATTTAAAATAATGCGAGTGATATTATAGTATTTTTTTATTAGTAAGTCGCAGTATCTGACTTAAACTTGCTTACAAGGGAAGAACCAAGAGAGCCGACGACTGAAATTCCGTTTAAGTTTACGGTTGCCTCAGTCGCCAGAACTATGCTGACCCAAAATGCTTCTTCATCCTTTGCTTGAAAAATCCAATATTATAGGATAGGAAGAACACATTGTCTGGTAAAGCGTTTCACTTGTCGATTGTTCTACAAAGAAACATCAGGCTGAACCTTTTAGTTTGGCTGCCAATTTGTTCGACAAACTACGGATCCCTAAACTATGCAGAAGCAAGGCGATGAGATATTATCCTAATTATATCATTTTATTCTTAAGATAGGATCAACTCTTGAAGGTCCTAGCTCGGAAATGAAATATACAAATATCAAAATACCATCCGTGCTAATCCGACTTTAATTTATAATTTGTGACCCTGTGATACGAATGATAATAGCCTCAAAATAGGTTTTTAGTACGTGAAGCTTTTATTTAGTATTTACATTATGATTCTTATAACTATGTCCATAAGGTTTCTTTTATAGCACCAAACAAAATAAGGGTTAAGTTTGTGACGTTAATTTATCGCTGTTTATTTTATTGTGTCGACATCTGACCTCGACTTGCCTGATCGTCAGCAATTCCGTGTCAATTTACGGTTGGCGCAGTCGTAATTATATAATATACCAAATAAAATTACTTAGTATTTCACATAAATATAAAAATAAAAACATTATTATTTTTTTTTTATATTAACGTACAAACTTAAACCCTAATAGACATTTAAGTACCTTTTTTTCAACATTAACAATCATCTTAGCTATAAACACGTATATCAAAATATGTAAGTACAATCTTTCTGAATTAATCACTAATTAAAACCGTTTTTAACTTTGGTTTTAATGTTTGTAAATATGTTTCTGTTTTTAGGAGTTAAAATTAGTTATTAATTCACAAAAAGTCATGGGTTAAGACTGCTAGGTAATTTTAGAATGTTCTTAAAGGGTTTAATATAAAGGTATTTTTTATTGTGGCTCAACATGTGACAGAATCCCACTTGATGTCAGGCTGGAGTGCGCTCCATGAATTGTAAGTAGCAGTTGCATTTACTATGACGGTCTAGTTGGAGACGGCAACTTTTAATCTGATGCCGAAACGCGAGTCACTTCACGGTCTCCATACTTAAAAGTGGTGATCTCACTATCCCGTATAGGCAAATGACTATCAATTTTTAGCCTAACACTCTTAAATTTTAAAGTGATAGGTTGCTATATAAACATTTTTTACTTTTTAATTATTTCACTCCATAACCAAAAAGTACAGTTATATCCTTTTTCACTAGAGCCTTAGAGTTGTTGGCTAAGCTTTTTTTATTGTGACTCGACATATGACAGCACGATGTTAAGCTGGAGTGTGGTCCATGAATGGATGTCACTGCTACTAAAATTCAATTCAATTACTGTAAGCAGCAATCACATTCACTATGTCGGCCTAGTTGGAACCGGCGACTTACAAGCTGATCCCGAAACGCGACTAAAGCACCTCACGGTCTGTGTACTTGTAAGTGGTATTACTACCCCGGAGCGACAGACTGGGTACTTTGAGAGTAAGTATAAATACCTAATAGGTAGGTATTACCATCAATATGTCAGTATGTCGAAGTGATTCGAGCGATACTCGAGCGCAGTAGCATGAAATACGCTTGAAATCTAGTAATTGGTAAAATTAATTTCAGCAGTCTTCACCCTCGATTAGAAAATAACTATGCGACAAATTTGGACGGCTCAACGTTTATTACTATTATATTTACAAAGAAAGCATAAAATTAAAATAAGTGTTACTTACATCGCAATTAAATGCAATTAAACTAAAATTAACAGGAAGACTCAAGACTCGTTGACTAATGAGCCAAATATTTATGTCTTTTTTAATACAATAAAAATTATCTAGAAATGTCAAAATCGCACTCATAACTGCCAACTCAACAAGTTTAATTGTCAAATTATTCAGAATTCCAATTTCAAAATGTTGCTAGATTCCTGGCAACACTTTTTATAGGATTAAATGTAGCTTTAAAAACTAGAAAAGAGGTTAAAAATAGATAAATGTGGCAATTTAGATCGAGATGCGCAAAACAATTTAGATTCCATAAAAACAAATCGATTTTTAATTTTATAATCAGATATTGACCTGAGATAGAAGAACGATTAGACATAAATATACTAACTAGGACTGGTTGTGTTGCTTCTAGGCTCTGATTTGACTATAGAGCCGTTAACTTTACTGCTCGGGGTCAATGGACCATTTTGACAGCTTTGACATTTGACACACGGCCCAAGACGGGCAGATAGAACCGCTCGTAACTTGAGCGCTGGTCCTAGCTTCATCTGCAGCATACCAGTTAAATGATCTTCAGTTAAAAGTGGAAGACCGGCACCATCTATTCGCTGTTCGCGGAAATTCTGAAATAAATAGAAAATAATAAATTAATCACGTGTAGAATTCTCTTTGCGCGAACAATTATTAATAAATTAAACAAAGGTCATCATTTATTTTGAGCTTTTATGTACTACTTTTGTAACGTCTAATAATGAAAAAAAATATATAAATGGTAGTTTCGATACTTGTATTGATAAAACTAATAACAATTTTGCATTTAATAGCTGTGCAATTGAGTTATTTGGAAAATAAGATATGGATTTTATATCGTCTGTCAATCACAGACAAGCCATATTAAAACTTCTGCTTTGAACTGAATAATAGTTTGATCATTTCGCACACCTAAACTATGCAAAATAAAGGATATATTCCAAATAAATTGTAATCTTCGTATATCAAAGTATTATAAAATGTATATGCAACTGTTAATACAATTAAGCCCAAGTCCCCTTGCAAAATGAATGTTGTCCTTTGGTTAAAAAACTTTATTCACCATTTATCTTTGGCAAAATAAAGCGAGTTCCTCAATACAATGTTAATCAATATTATTCAGAGAACCTGTATTAAAAGTCTAATTAAACCTCGTGTATTAAATTTGCCTGTTAATTAACTGGTCGGCTGTGGTCCCGAGTTGACATCACTGAGGGCAAGATCAAGGGAGGTATAGAATTAATATCCAAGTCCAGTGGAACGCACCTGTCGCTACGACGGTTCAAATACGACCGCACAATCTTGGTATTATTTTATTATTTTGATTTTATTTATATTTATATGCTTAGTATACATTTCTATAATAAGTGCTTGTATCATAGAAACAGGACGACCAAGGTACATATATTAAAGATACATTGCCCCACGAGTCAGGCAATGCCACCATATGCTGTCACATTAAACTGATTTTATTGTTAGTCAGTAGTTTTAGTTTTGACATTTATATAAGAACTTAAATTTTGACATGTATTAATAATTTTAATTTGAGTTAGGTATAAGGATTAATATTTTCTTTCTTTTATACATTATTCTATAATATATTTAATAATTTCACAAATAATTATAGGTTACGAATAAATGCTATGAAACAAATCTTTGCCTTGACCGGGAATCGAACCCGGGACATGCCGCATACAATTTGAAATATAACAGTACAACAGTACAATAATTGTGGTGTGATAATATATATCAAGTATCAATACTATTTAGATGTCCGTTGCTGCAGGTCGCATTGGCGCAGCGTCCAGCGACCTGTCATCTCTCTGGGAACGCTGACAAAAAGCGCGCCGCCTACGTGACGTCTTGGCCACGGCCCGCGCCCGCCCCGCACCACCTCGCGCCGCAATCCGCTCACTCGAGCTCGACCACTTTTTACCGTGCGACATTTGCCCGGAGTTCGATCCGTGTCATCCGACGTATTCCTTTTTTATATTACACTCGAGCGTTCGATTATTTTATTTTTTAATTTTATAAGGCCGAGAAATAAAAGTGCGGCCGGCGAGCGGTAAAAAGCGTCAGCATAAAAAGTCTATGAATAATTAAAGCGAGACAGCTACTGCTAGATCATGGGAACCGAGCTGGAGCGAATTTATTTATCGGAGACAGGCCGGACGGACGCATGGCGCCGTCGCTGCCGGCCCGCATGAAGGACGGGTCAATTTGCTATAGTGCTCCTTATATTGCTCATTTTATGTGAGCATTTAACATAAATAATATTCATGACTGCAATGTATATTCAAGTAGGTAAACTGATCGGAGTAATTACCATAACAAAGGAAGAGATAAAAATACGTGACCTTTACGGACCTTTGGCGCAGGACGTGGAATGGTTCGAGGGCATGGTTACGTTAAATGCGGGGTTGCTGGGGTTCAGAGCACACGGCATTGTTTTGGAGCCCTAATCTCGATGCCTGAGGTCAAAAGTGACCCTGCATCGGTCGAAAGAAATGGAATGATATTTGAGAAAATAGTTTAATTTGGGTTCAAATTACAGTGTGCGTTGGTTTGGGATATTGTTAGGAAGAACATCATGACATGGTTTCTTATTAAATTATTAGGAAATATCCTAAAACATAATTATAGGCATCGGTGCCGAATTTAATTCGACTAATGCAATAATAACACTTGTTAGTGATGTATGATTATTAGATATAGCATGTCTGTGTCGATAAACAAAGGTCAATAGTTGGTTTTTATTGAGACTTGACATCTGACCTCGACTTGCCTGATGACAAGCAAGAGCGCCGATGACTGAAAAAGTGATTCAACTTACGGTTGACTCAGTTATAAAAGATTTATTTTTAGTTATAATAATAAAAATAAAGCACTAAGCTTAAGTACATTTATTGCATTAGAAGAATACAAAAAGATAAAAATCTAAAATTTTGCAGGAATTCCAAGTTGTAAAAGAAAGTGTGTTTTACTTTTTTAATTTGTAATAAGGTATTTATCTGGCAGCCAGCATCACAGCTGCGTGACGCGGCGTTTCGCCCCCGGTGTGGAGTTGCGCCTGCGCGCCTACTACCTACAGAGTTATTACTTGCTGCCTCACACTTTTCAAACTTGTTTAAGTATTTAAAGCGTTTAATTCAAGAATTTAACCTTACAAAGGTATGAAGAAAGTTTTCCTTTTGCTCGTTTTGTAAATGTTTGTAGTATGAGTGGCTATTTATCTGAAGTGAACACAAACTCCTGCTTTATGTGAATTAGAAAACGTATAATAAGCGTATAAGTTTATTGAAAGCGTTGTAAATGTTTTATGATGCTACAATTAACTCTCTTGATGATTACAAACATCCGCTGGTATAAGAGACGGTCAGTCGGGATGGAGTAACAATATCCTCTGTAATTTTAAAAAGGCATCCAATAAATTGGTAGTTAACAGCAAGGCTGTTGTATTATCAGGTTAAATGGCTCACAGAAACTACAGCAATAACTTTATGCACCGGCCAGCATCGCAGCGAACGCGAGCTAAAGATACCAAGTATCGCCGTTGGCCATGAACCGATCTTTAAATTGCAGTCGAGCAGCCACCGCAGCCGCGTCCCCGTGAACAGGTTGCGGGGAGCAAAAAAGGTTAAAGTATAAAGTATGGTGTGGGCTGGAAGCACGGCGCGGGCGAGGGGGGCTAATGACAGGGGCGGCGCGGGGCCCGCGGCCGCTACCGAGCGCAAATTGATGCCTGCGCCCTCGACGAACCTTTGCTCCCGGCTAGTGATGGGATTACTCGATAAACTGTGACAGCGGGAGCATTTCTTCCAAGAAATATTGCACACGAGATAAAAATGGCTTCTAATAAATTGGAAACCGGATTGACTTAATGATTTGCTAACAGGAATGAGAGAAGATAATTAATGTCCGCTTATAGATTCTGTGTAGTACTTTCATCCACATCTGTACTTAGGTAATAGGTACCTGCAAATATTTAGATTAAATGATAAACTAACTATACGTTGTAAAAGCGTAGTGTTATTTATTTCTAATGGCAATAAAGTTATCGAAATATTACGACGGGGCCTTCACTAGTTTGGGCCTGCACTTAGTGTCTATAAAGATTGCTATTAATTTTAAAGCACGCCCGTGCACCAGGCTTCGTATTTAGGGCTGCCGGTGAGCGGGCGCTCTCTCGGTCTTATCCGGCCATACACATAATTATATCCGATGCGATCGCGATTGTTTTTCATACTTTTTGTTTTAGCTCGCGGTTAGTTAAGAGCAAGAGGTTCGGGGTCACGGGCCGAGAGAAATTTTTGGTCCTCGTCGTTTTGTTTCCGAGTATGTGTTCTGTGAATAATACTTTTACTCCGTCACTAGGGACAGGTGGCTATTAATGTTATTAACGTTAATGATTGTCCAAATTGCGGTGTAATTAGACTACATTGCGGTAAAAAGTGAATGTTGCCAATGATATTGTGGTCTTATTTTCATAACCATAAAAGGGTCTTCTCTGTTTCTTATATAGGTAATATGAAATGCTATACTCGTAATATTAAATAAATATTACTTTATTGTGGTTAACATTTATGACAGCACCCCGCCTGATGTTAAGCTGAAGTTCGGTTAATGAATGATTGCGATTGCTACTAAGTAGCAATTAGCAGTCGCATCCATTATGCCGGCCTACTTAGAACCAGCTGATTCCGAAACGCAATTGTACACTTGAAAGTTGAGGTACTGGTACTGCCCCGGTTCGTCGAACTGGCATTGGATCAGCAATTATCTATCTGCCTCTTTGAAATAGCACTCTAAATTAAAAATGCATATAGTAGATAATATTATAGATCGTTAACAGTCATTATAGATAGACGCTGTACGCAACTACAAGCAAAATGTAATAAAGCCATGATAGTAATGAAAATCTTGTTAAAATCGAATTCCAACAAATGATTAGCTATTTAACGAGAAACGTTATCAGAGGCAGAATCAGGAAGGCGAAAAGCATCAACATAGTAATTGGAAATATCTCTCGCCTCCACCGAGTGGGAGTGTCGGGCGGAGGTCAGCTCTGGCCGGCGGGTGGAAATAGACTGAGGGGAGAGCATGGCGAGAGGGCGGGACGGAGCTATGTGGGCGGGGCGTGCGCGTGCGCATGCCACGGGGGCGCCCGACCAAGTCCGAGCGGCTACGATCGTTACCGATACCGCCCTGCGTTAATGTTCGCGCGCTACTAAACAATGCTAAATATGTTTGAGTAATGCGGTTTCGCTGGCGATGACACTTGTTGCGATAGGAGACCACCAGTAATTAGATTCGTTATGTGATACCCATGTGGTTTCACAAAGCGTTGCGATATAGTACAGTAGCTTATGAAACAATTGCAAACTAACGACTACTCACTACATTTAGATAGTATAACGTTTTTTTATTGTGGCTAGACATTATGACAGCATTCCGCCTGATGTTAAGCTAGAGTGCGGTCCAGGATTGCAGGAAACTGCTACTACAGTTGATTAACTGTTTGAACTGGAAACTTTTAAGCTGACCGAAACGTAACTCAGTTTACGGTCTGTACACGGCAGACAGGGTAAAAAACCCCCAACTTTCTGCCTATCACTTTTGTGTGCAATAAACTACCATATCTGACTAAAATATATACCTTTGACAACTCCCTGATCAACCCTATTTCTTTATTGGGTCGCGACATCTGTCCTTATTCTACCAGCGGTTTTATCCGACAAGTCTACGGTTTCCTCATTCATGAATCACTTTGAGGAACCAATCTATTAAGGTAGAGAAAGCACATAGTTTGGGATCGGATTATCATAATACACGACAGCGAAATGACGAACTTGCACATCATCTATTTTGACATCTTTTTACATTTTTGTTTGACAATATATTTGACATCTTCGTAACCAATCAGCGAATTACAAAATAATAGGTAAACCGCGTTGAAGGATTACTGGCGACGCAATTTCAATGCTCTTTCGTCGCCATAATGTATTAAAAGGTGCCCTGGTAAAGTATGCTACTTGTCGATTAAAAAAAATAACAGCTCCGATATTTAGATAAAATGAAAACTTTTTACAGATGTCTTTGTGAACGCATAATGCAAATGATTCATTTGAGTTAAATTACTTAAAAACTCAAAAATATATAAAATTCACTTTGTTAATTTCGATCATATTGCTTAAGATTTTGGCGCCCCCTGAAACTGTCGCCTGGGGCTAGTGCCCCGGTTTGACCCCTCCCCTAGATCCGGGCCTGCTACAATATTCAGTACCAAAAACTCAATATCATAGAATATAGTTACTTAATTTTATATATTTATTTACATTTCAACTATACTAAGCTACTAAAGTGCTTGTATCATAGAAACAGGACAACCAAAGTACATATATCAAAGATACATTGGTACCGGTACATCAAACTCTTGCTCTCGGTTTGCAATGGTTACCATTGCACTGTCACTACACCACGGTCGCCTTAAGTATTTATTACCTGCTTTACTTAGCCATTAAAACTCATAAAAACTATAGAATCATAGAAACTGAAGGACCTCATCTCAAGATGAATCAAGACAAACACATGCCTATGTGTTCTCTCCATCCTATGCCCTTGAACTCTTCAAGCGATGCGTGAAGAAGCACCTTTGGCCGGCATAGTGACGGCGACTGAGGCAGCTGCGAATCGGTTTTCTCAGTCGTCGTCACTCTTGGACCTCCTCTTGACGGGTCGAGGTCAGATATCGTGTCACAATAAAAAAAAGAATAGTTGCCCTGTTTGCCGATCCCTAGTACCACCACTTTCAAGTGTAGGTACAGACCGTGAAGCGACTTGATCGCGTTACGGGATCATGGATGTGACTGATATTTGCAGTTATTTAACCAGTTGGAGTGTTCCAACTCGACACTATGTGGTGCTGACATTTGTCGAAACACAATTTAAAAATAAAATATATCAGTTCTCCAATATTTGTATTAACAATATAATAGTCAGAGCTTGAACCTAGAACGATAGGTATCCTGTTGTTAAGCAGGTCATGTTCTAACGAATGCGTATCAAAGATAAATAGTAATGGAGTATCAGAACATTCTCTCGACACCGGTGAAATAATCGAGTTGTATTATCAAGGAATGGAATAGATTTTATCGAGGCTCGTGTCTGCTCTACAGCTAGGGACGTTACAAATATTAAAATAATTATCGATGTTTTTGCACTTAAATAAATAATTTAAATGCAAAAAACAGGTTTACAGTCAGTTGCAGAAAGTTCTGATTAAATGGACATCCACTAAATGTAACGAAAACTATTTTGACAAACGTCGCACAACGCTATATTTTGGCTCACTTAACTAAACGTTATTGGGCTCTAATTCGCCACATTCGACCTATTAATATACTTTAAAAAAATGTAACAGCTTCTAATATTTTAATAGGCCTTTATGTAACTAAAACGTTAAGTAAATACAAACCTAGGTAGCCATTACATTAAAAATATTTCAAGTTTATTTATAGTACCGATTTTAAATAAATAAATTATTGACAGAAGAAAACAGTAATCAATAGCAGACAGAATAGGCAGAGACAATGGAGCGCCACTAGCCACGATCCTGAAACAACTTCCACGCATCCCTCACGAGTATTATAGAATAAATCTCTACAGCGTATTCTCATAGGTAAATTATTAATTAAAAAATTTGTAGTGCTGGTATTATTTAGTAGGTTGATAAGGAATAGAAGAATTTCGGTGCGAGTACGTAACTCGCTGCCCGTGTAGCTAAATGAAAAGAGCGGGCGTGCGTTATCTTATATACAATTTTATTACAATAATAGAACATTAAAAATAGTTACATATCGACAAGTAAAACATCGACAATTGCGCTTCACTAATGTAAACTAGAAAGGTACAAGTAGTGAGCGCGTGCCACGAAGTTAACGGGGGTCACACCCGAGAAAGTACTGCCTACTGATTTCCTTTTACATGGAAATTATATCTACGTTGTATAATCTATATCGATATTTAAGCTTTAATATTAACTGACTTTATTATGTTAACGTGATCTCTTGAAGTTCCTGCCATTAAATCCTAATAGAATTATTTCCAGCATTAATCATTCTTTTGATAAAATGACTGATATAACAGTAATTTTATTTTGGTAAATAAAATACATTATACCACCAGTGCCTACGTTTTTTAATAAATTAATAAAATTTACACAATCCTGACACAACGTTCCTGTTTCGCTCTTCGCTCTATATCGTATGAAAATATTAAATAATAGAAATAACTAGTTTGAAATAAATTTTTGCTCCGGCAGGGAATCGAATCCGGGACCTATAAACTTAGCACGACTTACATACACAGGTCATCGTAATTTAAACTTAAAAGCCCTATATTTTGCACTTGGTTCTGCTGCTACATATTAAACGAAGAAAAGCATCCGTTCAAACGTTGTTTAATTTTTATTATTCATTCTGCAAGTAATGCGACATGGTTTCCACAAATAAAAAATAAAAAAACGCTTGAAAATCTTTTATGTTAGGTAAAATATAACGAATATTATTATAACCATAAAAGTATTATTAACAAGAACTGCTCCGAATGACTTTCATCTCTGAATTTAGTTTTCTCGTCTAGACCGGTGGCGAGCAAATTCCACAGACCATTTATGGTCAACATTGATGCAGTCCCGTGCACTTAACCTGCGCCGATATGGTGCGAAAATGCCTCCATTTTTTACTAACATTACTTTATTAATTAGCATTTCTTGTCTCAGAAGAAAACTCCATTTTTATCTCTATTGTTTTAAGCTTCGATTTTGTAGTTGATTTCAGTAAAGACAACAAAGGTATAACTTCGCTTTATTGGTAATACCTCTATATAACACCTTTGAAATTACTTCGATATGGTAAGTGGGCATTCACAACTATCTCTTTTTTATTTTTTATTGTGACTCGACATAGAACAGCACCCCGCTTGATGTTAAGCTCGAGTGTAGTTCATGAATGGATGCCACTGCTACTACAATTTAATAAATGTAATCATACGAGATTACATTTATTAAATTGTTATACGAGTTATTATAACACCTATTATACTCTATTAAAGAATTATACGAGTATATATGGATATTATTAAGTACGCTTATGATTATCGTTTTGTCGTTGACGTTTATAATAAAGTTCCTTAATAATGCACAACATTTTTTTAAGTAACAATTACTGTACTTTATTATCAATAGTGATGTGCAATCATAAAATAATTTTATTATTACAATTTTTATTCAAAAAAGCCATTTTAAGGTACCGATAATACTATAAAAAAATTCGTAACCCTTTATTGGCAAAGATCAAATAACAAATCGTCCTGCACATTCAGCGTAAGTGTAAGATATTACAAACAACCTTTTACGGGTTAAACAGCCCATAAATCAGGCAGGCGTACAACCCACGGGAGAGATACAAGGTGATACCATCGGCAGCCAGCGGCATACCCCTTTGATGTCTATGAAACCAAGTAACCAATACACCACATTAATATGTCATTAATATATATGGTGTTATAATAAGATCACGGAACTAATGGCGGCTACTTAGCGGATTTTAAATTTATATTGGTACGGTATAGTATGACCGCACACCGACTAGAGTGCGATCCTTGAGTGGAGGTAACTAACTATGTCAGCCAAGTTGAATTACAACTACTTTCAAGTCGATCCCAAAACACGATCGAATACTTCAGCGTATTCTTTTCACTGTGGGCGAGCCTCGTATTATATCATATTAGCCTTCATGATCTTAAACTGAAGTGCGTTCCATTATTGGACGCGACTGCTACTACAGTCAAATAACTGCAAGTTGCAGTCGCATGCACTATTTGGAGCATTATGTGGCACCGTGATCATGAATATACACAATTATCTTTTTTCTATTACATCTACAAGCATGGAATATGAATTGTATGTAATTACTACAATATTTACGACTAAATTTCAATCTAATGAAGATCTAAATTAATAGTTAATTATTAACATAAACTTGCAACATTATGCGCGTCATTTATTCGTATATAAAATGTAAACGGCATGAAATCTTTATCTACAAGCATGTAAAGGAAACACATACATATTTTCATAACATTAAAGAGTTTTGTTATTATATTTAAATGTGTATATATTACTTAATTATGATTTTTCTACAACTTATCATTTTCTATAATCTACTTAAGTATCCAGCGTTAATTATCTGAATAAGTTTTTTATTTATAAATGAATAGTTTCTATGATACAATAACATTTAGTAGCTTAGCATAGATATTGTAAATAATAAAAGAAAATCTATATAAAAACTGGTACCAAAAAGTTATAATAATCTCTAACCACAACTTAAGTACCTACGAAGAAGACGACACATTTAAAACTTTTTCTACAGAAAATATGCGTAAGAAAAGCGTCTATTTATGCGGTTTGTGCATTTCACCTGCTTTCTTAGCTAGAATTGAAACACTTGCGGATTGTAGTGCAATGGCCGTCTTCCGCTAAACAGCCTGATTATCTCCCGGTCTCCTTATACAGGCCGACATCCGGTAGAGAACAGACTGGGCCATAATACCTACTATGACCTCTTGTCCAATCACCATGCACAACGGTACATAATATTAACTTACTATGTCACAGAAAATTGTAGCAGAAATTGACAGCAATATTACGGGCACATTTCCTTGTGGTTTATATATAAAAAGAAAGTAAAACAATCAATCCTCAAACGCCGTTTCGTATCTGCAATTTGTTTTTATAAATGACATCTTCAGATTCACCCTCAGCTTACATCGAGGCAACTCTACTGCCTTTTGTTTTTTTTTGTAGAAAAATCGACAAGTATTAAAGTAAGCACATGTACTCTCTCAATCCTATAACCTTGGATTCTTCAAGCGAGGGCTGGCATAGTAACGGCGCAACTGAGGCAACCGCAAATTGCATTGGTTTTTTTCAGTCGTAGACACTTTTGGTTTTTCCCTCAAGGTATTGCGTCTATGATATGAAATGTAAACTTTGTGGGGAAATTCTCACAAATCCAGTAAACTTATGAGAATTTAGTGACCAGAGAGTAAAAACCATTACTACTAAAACAATGACAATTGTTTTGTAAAAAAATATATAATATATACAGTTTAATTTTGTTCCTTATTAGCTTAATGTATACATTAAGGCATAATGGAGCATGACCCACAACAGAATTAATTTTTGAGGATGCATATTTTTTATTGATACGCGACATCTGACTTCGATGTTCCTGATGGACGCAACGGGAGGTCCAAGAGTGCCGATGACTGACAAAATCTCAGTCGCCATCACTATGTCCAGCAATGAACAATTTAATCCAGTAGAAGAAATACATTAAATAGAATGTATTTATTGAATGCCGTGGTAGAGGTTACTATGATTTGATATCGGCCTGAAGCGATCTTACTTTAATTATATTGTTAGATTAGCCGCCCCGGCCCGGGAGGTCGTGAGGTTACACCAAATAGATTATCTGTAGATGAGTTTGTTGTGCTGACGCCTTGTAATGCCGCCGATCTTATAATATAGACCGGGAGCTTCCAATGTATAACAAATACAAAAAATAAAAATACAAATAAACATTTGGAACCAAATACAATAAAAAAATATTATACCTCTTCTCTACATCGTCGAGGTTTAACTGTTTAACTAGTGAAGAATGGGTTAGGCATTAGGTCCGCCTTTGTACTATTGTGCAAGTTTTTTAAATAAATATAAGCTGCAAAAAAATGCATTTTAATGCATGTTCAGATAAAAGTTAATACTGACAGAACTATGTAACCTACATTCTAGGCTGAGGTCTAGTGATAGTGAAATAAATGGTCACTCAAACCAAGTAGCTTAGTATAGAAATGTATAAAATATATAAGAAAACTTTAACTAAATAATTACGTTTCGATGTATATTTTTGTTGTTTTTTCTCCGAACATTCGAAAGCTAATGCAGCGCCTCGGGCACGTATTACCAAAACAACTGCCCAGCACCCGGTCTAAGTATCGGTTTTGTACGGAGATTATTTTTTAAAAATCGAAGCCACAGTTAGGTCATTATCATTAACCGCGGGATCGCACAAGTGGCTGTGATTACTTCGAGATATTTAGACTATTCAAGTAACAAAATGAATTATACTTAAAAAGAATTCATATTGTCATGGATTTTAGTACTTTTCGGATAACTAAAATCAAAGTACATTAAAAGAAGATTCTATTTTAAAAGATATGGCTTTTACTATCGAAGGACATCATTCATTTTAGGTTTATAGAAACTTTATTTACTCAAAAGAACATAGTACAATATTCGCTTATATGAGTATTGTTAGGTTTTGTGTTAGTATTAATACAGTGACAAATAAATAAGTAATTAGATAATTAGTTAGGTTTCCATTAGGAGTTTTTTTTACTGCGAATTTAAATTGATTTAAACATTTAATACATATTACTTGCTCTGGCATTTTGGTCTTCTTTGTACTACTTTTGTAATGTCCGATAATGAAAAAATATATAAATTATAGTTACGATACTTCTATTGATAAAACTAATAACAATTTTGCTTCTAATTGCTGTGCGATTGAGTTATTTTCGAAAATAAGATATGGATTTTGTATAATCTATCAACCAACACCATATTTGTTCTGCTTTGAACTGTCATAATTATAGTTTGATCATTTTGCACACCTAAACTATGTAAAATAAAGGATAAATTGCAATTACATTGTAATCTTCGTACATAAAACTATTTTATAATGCATATTAAACTGTTAAAACAATTAAGCTCAAATCCCCATACAAAATGAATGATGTCCTTTATTCCAATCGCTCAGTTTCTCTAATACAAGCACGTTTAGTAGCTAAGTAAGTTGTTATTAGCGTTTATAGTTAAGTAAGATTATTGTGATGCGATATCTAAATCCGACTTGCCTGATGGTAAGTAAGAGTAGGTCCAAGAGCACCGACGCATTGGACTTAATGCTGGTAAGAATGGGCCTCGATTCTCTTAATAATTATGTATAGTGAAATTATACTGCAGTCGCAAGTGACCAACTAACGTTTACTCATTGATTTGTTATTTGCTGATTGGTTACGAAGATGTCACATATAAGTGCAACGCAATTTAATGTATTAGAGAGTTGAGCCCCAGTTCTATTATGGACGTTAAGTTGAAAACTCATAATCGTCAATTTTCGATTTAATCAAATCTGCTCGTAAAATTTTTGAGTTCATTTCTTACTGTATTCTTATTTTAAACAACTGTTTTGTACAGTGTACTAGTTTCAAATCGATGCTTTTTAAAAGAATCCTATTCATTATTAAAAAATAATAGTTCAAATGATTTGAGAATATAAAAAGTCACGACTTTTTCGATATTGAATTATCTTCAGTTTATATTGTGAGTTTGTGAGCGATATAAATAACTTAGGTACTAAAATTTGTGTTTAGTTTTTTTAAAATGTAATTTATGAAGAAAACAATAGTTGATACATTTTTCTTATTGTGACTGCATATGATAGCAGATTCCGGCCCATTAATGGAAGTGACTGCCACTATGCCGGCCTAGTTGGAACCGGCAAGCTGATATCGGCAGACGCAACCAAGAACCTCGGATAAAAACCACTAGCCGATACCAATATATCTTTGATTATCAGTTTCAATGATGCAAAGTACGTTTAGTAATCTAGTGATTTTTTTACTTTTTATAGATAACTATTAGGTACTTATACAAAAGCGTCCTGTGTAAACCACCCTGTATAAAACTGGATCACTATATAGTTGTTGTCATTAGATAAGAAACATGATATCGCTTTGACCTTAAGCACTTCCTTACAGTCGTTCTAAGAACCTATCTGCACTAGAACTTACGCACTTTAGTCTTAAAATTACATGTTTACGATACTAGGTTGACTTATACGTATATATATAGCGGTGGTCAGGTTTAGAAGTTCATTATTTGTCAGTAAAAATAAGTAAATTTAGATCGACATAGTGACGGCGATTGTGACAACCGCACAACCGTTTTTTTTTTCACCCTTGCTTATCGGCATCGGTCGATTTTGTTAACATAATGCGGATGATTCTCCTGACCAGGGACTCGATTATCTAATGCCTAATTCCCACAATAAACTATCCGTCATCAGTTACAGTAACTATTCCTTGTTCACTTCACAATTGACTGACGTTTAGAAATAATATACTTTACTCTTTTTCATACTTTATGCTAGTAGTTGTTAGTAACTTGACTTACGGGGGGTATTTTATAAGAACGGTTTTGATTTACGGCTGGTAGATAATTTAACGGTTCGTATCATAACGATCTGTTTGTCAGATATAGTAAGTTAATACATAAGGCGCCGAAAAAGCAGTGTAGTCGCGTCGCGGTCGCAACTGACCAATCAACGTTTACTTATTGATTTGTTATTCGCGGATTGGACACGAAGATGTCAAATATCAGTACGAGTTCGCCATTTCGCTGTCGTGTATTATGCGAATCCCTGAAGTAAAAAGACAAGGTAGGAACAAAGCTTTTTACATTTCTATACTAAGCTACTAAACTGCTTGTATCATACAAACACGACAACCAAAGTACATATATCAAAGATGTATTGTTACCGGCAAGTGGTTTTGAACCCGTGCTCTCGGTTTGTTTGGCCATTGTACTACCACTACACCACGGTCGCCTTGATTGTCTTATTTATTCATTTATTAAAGGCAAATAATAAAATGAAAAATGTCTTCAATAATTACCATTATTTAGATTTGTAAGAGAGCATTACCCATATGTATGGGCAGAGGGCATGCTGGTGCCCACAGCCACCTGCTATCCATACACGCGAGGAACGCACGCCTCTTACATACAGGGTGGTTATAATTATGAACATGATTGAAAGGGACTAGTTTTAACCACAAATGCTTTTCAATTGAAAGCTATAAGTGGTATTTATTTTATTATGGTAAACATGATTTCAAACTGAGGTGCGGTCAATGAATAAAGGCGAATGCTACTACAGCTAATTAATTGATAGTTGCAGTCGCATCCATTATATATAGTAGAAACAGACAACGTACAAACGTGACTGAGTCACTTCACGGTCTGTTCTCTTGTAAGTGGTGGTACAACTCGGATCAGCAGACTGGGCACCACTGCCTACCATTCTTAGACAACCAGACAAGACCCGGCTAGATAAAACTGTAATACAGTAATCGATTATGGTCCCGCAAACAAAGAGACTTCGGTTCAAAACCACTTCGGTTCAAAACAACTACCAATGTACTGTCGCTCTTTTTTCACGATACGATAAGTTTTCTATACTAAGCTACTTTTAGTAGCATAGTATAGTCTTCTAGATATTCTATACTGTACAGAAATATTAAAAAAGTAGAGGTCAAATGTCGCGTCACAATAAATAAAAGTTTCATAAAAATACTAAATAAACTACTAAAAATTATTTTATAAATTTAAAAGCAGCCTGTATACTGTTTACAAACAAAAAAGGCGCAATAAGAGTCAATCACTGCGTCGACTCCTGAGTCATTATAATAAGATTGTTACATACTTTTAATTTTCGTGTCCAATTCAATTTCGTTGCATGCTAAAATTTTAACGACAGATGTTGCTTTTTTGCGGTCAAATTAATATTTTCCTTTCGTGTCAGTTGCGAAACCACGCGTTGCCAAATTATAATAATAAACAGCGAATCATATAGTAACAAAAAGATTACTCAATTCAAATAAATAAGTCGAACATGCGAGTACAATTGTGTGTACGAAGAATGTGTAAAGAAGCGATCTAGTTTGGCGGGCCCCGGGATGCCCGTAGGCGCGCCTGCCGCGTGGGCCGTATTCAGGTGTCTGCCCAAGATAATGCTTTGAATAATGAGCCTCTACTAGGAGTAGGTGTTACCAGCCCAAACTGTCCGAAAGGTCGATGAAGCGAAATGTCAAATGTTCACAGAGGTATGCAGAAGTAATGCGGGTAGCTATAGCCTTGTGGCTTGAATACCAGTTGCTCTCGATAACATCGGAGAATTTTTGCGGTTATGAATTGAAGGAATGTAGATGACGTTGATTGTAAAGTAACTTATTGAATATCTTTGTTTGTAAAATGACATATTATGGTAATCCATTCTTATAAAAATCTGTGAAGTAAAGAAAAAGAAGTCAAAGGTACCTGTGATATAATTTTAGATTAGATATAGTGAGAGACAATATTGCAAGACGTTACGAATGAAATTGATGATCGAGCTTCTATTGCAAAAGCTATAATAGTTAACGATAAGTCCGATGTGACATTTCACGACGAGTATAATAATGATTTTAACTTTGATGTTTTGCACGGATTAATTATGCAATACGATAATAAAAGTATAATGGGATTTAAAGTATGGGTTGTATTTGAAATGCGGAGTTTAATTGCTCAAACATTCCACGATTCATAGAATTGAATCCTTTACTATTTATCAAGCAATATTGAAGCTAAGGGTCAGGTCGGAAAAACCTCTGGAGCTATCTGGTTGGCACGCGCGTCTTCGCCGGAGGGCTGGCAGCTTGCCTGATGCCAGATTAAGCTGACTCAATAAACATCGCTGGGGCACCTATTACAACTATAACGGTGTTCTCTTGTCTAACTATAGTTATAGGCCAGTTATTATTTATAGTGCTTTCGAATTAGATTGGTTACATAGCTTGTAGGCTAGCTGATATGGACTGTGTACGGGATTTTTAGGTTAGGTCAATTTGTAGTTTGTTTACTATATTTATCTATTTTATACGGTAAGCAGAGATGACAGTGATGAGCGCTGACGTTTACTGAGACACAATTGAACCAATGACTACAGATCATATCGTGTAGTGATGTCGGCTAGGGTATAAGACAATTGATTCAATAATTATGTTTATATTGAAGACAATCTTAGACATTCTTCAGTAATAGACACACGTAAAAATACTATTCAGCTATTTTATTATCTTAATCTCATTTATAAGATCTATTTGGCTAAAAGATGTATGATTATATTGCACTTAAGTATTGTGCAAAGCATTTTTATTAGTTGCGCCCGCGGCTTTGTGATTGTTGATTGGAACGAGGTTAAAAGGAAATTATGGTCTTACTATTTTGTAAATAATTTCTTTTCTTCAACATTTCAAAAACTTCAAACATTTTCTTCAACGCGCTTGTGATACAGACAAAACGACCGAAGTACACACATCAATGATACATTAGTGGTATTGAAATGTGTATTATTTTTCTTTTCTGAACATAGGAAGTTTTGATCAAACTTCCCAAAGGATTACTGGTATAAAGTTCTTTGACATTAAGTTCACCTTTATGTAGTTTGTAGTCATTTAGTGTTATAAAGAATTTGATTGATTGATTATTTGACATAATGTCGCAATTTTTGTTAAGCCACAAATTCCGTCCTATGCATTATTTCTAACTACATATTTCATTTACATTTTATAACAATTGAATAGCAATGAATCGCGAATCATTAAAAATATGTCCCCTATTCCTTTCACTATGAACAACTATGTTCAGAGTATTCATAAATTCAATTTCATAAAATTATCGAAGCATGAAATTGTTTCAAATCGTACAATAACAGTCATCGGTGGACCTAAATTTCTTAGGTATCTCTTAGTACTCACTCTGCATCGATTTGTAAGGGTAAATGCACATTGAAAAGTTATGCAAGATCTGTAAATAAGTTTAACTTTACGTACAATCTGTACAGGCACAGGTGTGCATCTACAGATGAGATTCGGTATTTGTTAACACGAAAACTACATTTTTTTTAAGCGACTCGACATCTTATCTCGACCCGTCTAATAAGGTTGGCTAGTAAGAATGCCTAGCGGCATTAAGTTTGTACCTAGTGCATAAAGTTTTTAAATTAATAAATATGAGTGCCGACGACTGAAAAAAAAAAACCGCCTCAGTTCAAGGCTGCTTTAGTCGCCGTTACATGGTATTTTAAGAGCGCTAGGCAGACAGTCGGTGATCATTTGCCCAGCCGTCAGTCTTTAAACAGTCTTTCAAGTGTACAGACAGATCTTGAAGTGACTTAGTCGCGTTTCAAAATCAGATAGGCTGGCATAGTGAATGTGACTGGTACTTGCAGTTACTGATACTGATACTGTAGTAGCAGTTGCTTCCAATGACTGATCGCAACGGAAGCAGGATGCGGTCATACTATAATATCGAGCCATAAAATCAAATAAAAAATCTTTCTTTAGATTTTTCCCTTCTAAACCGTTATACTAAGCATTTAAGTAACTACTTAAAGATTTGCAAACTAACCATGCGCACGTTAACACAAAGGTAACAAAAAGAGAAAAAAAATCAAACAAGCATACTTACACAAACAAAAAGTTTGTAAAGAGAAAGCCTTACCTTTACCTAACCTTAATGGTCAAAACGCAAAAACCACAAGACCGAAGCCTAATATTATTTGTTGAGCCGTTAAATTTTTAAGGACCAGTAATCCAATATCTACGCAAAAACATAATTATAAACATATGTTTAGGGTAATATAATTACACTGAATTTAAATTATTAAATTCAATTTTAAAAACCATTTAATAAATTTTCAATTCCTTTCAATTCCTATAGGCAGGGACAATAGAGCGCCACTTTTAATGAATCTGACACAAATCTCACGCCCTCCATCACAGCTATAACTATCTTAATACAAGCTCTATGGTTATGAGCTCTACACACAGTTTTTAAGAAACTTTTTAGATCATCCCTATTTTATTACTTAAATTTTACAAAATATTTAAGTAAGGATTTTGGTAAATCTCTAAAATAAACTCAACTACTAATGTGCCCTCAACCCTATGTCGGCACCCAGACAGGTCCAAGAGACCCGACGCGGCCGATTGTAATGGAATACAATATAATAATAATAATCTAAACCACCCACGATGAAGTCTTCAAACTGTCGGACGATATTGTAAAAGCTATTTGAACGGTCGCGAAATTGTTTCTATTCTATTATAGGAACGATATAGAGTATGGACTATAAATATTTTATATTTATAGCTTTTTTGTTGTGACATCTGACCTGATATACTCGTAGTAAGCAAATGGAAGCCCAAGAGTGCCGATGAGTGAAGAAAAACGACTCCGTTTATAGCTACTTAAGTCTCTTTCACTATTCCGGTCAGAGGTGATCTTTAGAGGTTATAGGATGGGTTGAACACATAAGCTGGTAAAGCATTCCTCGTGAACTGGCGGGAATTACGAAAGTCAAAAGTTTATTAATTTAAATGGTCACCAAACACCGAACGTTGTTTTCTTCAGTTAAAATATAAGAGAAAAAATCAGCAATAAAGTTGTTAAAATATAAAACAAACAGTATTAAAAACAAATTAATGTGCATGTAAAATGAGCTATCAATTTGAATATTGATATCGGTTCCCATGACCCAGAATAATGAATTGCAGTGTTATTTACGAAAATTATAGCTGTATCAAGAAGTTTGTATGGTGGAAGCTCATCAAGAGTCAACTTGTGTCCACTCGCATGGGCAATTTATTATAATTATCATGATCAAGTAACATGGGTCCTTGTGTTAGATTATACATGAATTTCTAATAAGACATGGCTTCCAGCTATTATTGTCCAATTACCTTTAATATTACAACGAAACGAATTTATAAGTTTGTGAAATATTTTTTTTAACCAAAGTTGGTTATTTTATGTTAATAGATGATTTGTTAATTTATAATCCTTTATCGATTCATTCAATCTCTTTAACTTACCCACCACATAAAGCTAATTTGAGTATTTGATTATTGTTATTTTTATAGGCGTATTGGCAGTGCAAAGATAAATCGAAACGAGAACTAAAATAATGTATCTTTATATACTTTGTTTGTCCTGTTTTTATGATACACGCACCTCTAGTAGTTTAGTATAAAAATGAAAAGAAAAAAAACATCAATAACGCATACCATAATACAAACTCTTACCTATAACATAACGACCTGATTTAGATAACGAAAAGAACCTTATTTAATTTGACTTTAGTAAAAGACATATAACGAACGTCATTCTACAAAACGCGGTGCCGTACAACATTCTTAGTGTGGAAAGGTTTCAAACTGGACCGATCATTATAGTTGGCTATTAGAGTGGATGGACTCTCTCGCCGGCAGTGGTCGGTTAGATTGCCTTCATCTGCAGCCAGATTGCAGCTATTACCCCAGCACGCGCTTGGCCGTTTCCGTTTGCACTAAGCCACAATTTCCTCCATTGATGGGTTGACATTCTTGAGCAATCATAACGTGTCGCTCTATCGATTCTGAGTTCAATTGCTTTTGACTTTTTTGCTACTTAGGATAATAAAGATTTTGCTTTAATTATTGTATGTTGTGTGACTTTTATCTATGGATATTCACATTTAGAGTGGCATGGTAGCATTATATTGTAGTTATTGGGCCCTATGATCTAAATCGATTTCAAATAATTCTAAAAGATATAAACTGCAAAATTTCCTTTTAAATTGCATGTCATTTGGTATTACGGTTAATATTTTATTGAATCCTATTGCATATTGAAGGACGGCGCACGTGACTGGGACAGGTTGGACACGAACGATTTGTAAAATTACTCGATTTCTAAGATATATCGAATGTCTCGGAAACTGGAAATTGAAAACAAATTGGAGACATTAAATTGTACAATTTACACATGACCGATCTCAATACTAATCTACTTCAACTATTGATGATATATAATCATTTAAATGCAGTAAAGTGGGCGCTGTAATGGTTGTAATAGTGATCATGACACAAAATAATCGCAACGGTAATCAAGACACAAAATCGTGAAGGGTTCTGTTCAAATCTATTCCATAAGGCAACCGTGGTGTAGTGGCAGTGCAATAGTTACGCGAACCGAAGAACACGAGTTCGAGACCACCCACCGTACCAATGTATCTTTGATATATGTACTTTGGTTGTCCTGTTTCTATGATACAAACACTTAGCTTAAACACGTAGCTTAGTATAGAAATGTAAATAAAAAATTAATATTATATTTATAATATGAAATATTTAATCACTTAAAAATAACCGAAGAAATAAATGTTTAGAAAAAATTTAGATACGTAAAAAAAAGGTTCAATTTAAGTAGACCTCGTAGGAAATACGACTCAAAGTAGCACAGGTTAAAGACAAAAAAAAACAACTATGGTTGCAGATGTAAGAAATAGCAAAAATTCCCCAAAGCAACTTGCAATTGACAAAAGGATTTCCAAGAATTTCTTACAACAAAACATAATATATCGACACACAATAGTGCACAGTCACTTGATTCGAATAGCAGTAGAATCGAGCTTACAAACGAGGGTTTAAGAGTCGATCCCCACGAGATAAGATCTCTGTATCCTGCACCCAGCTACTCCCATGATATCTTTTCATCTAGACATCTCAATTTAAATACTGGCTCGCTGGTAAAGGCTATGGGAGAAACGTAAATTAAACTAAATTAAATGGTAGTCTTTGGAATAATGAATGGCGATCAAGACTCATTAAGTACTTCTTGCAAGAAATTACTACCGAATTTCTCAGCAATACATGTTGGATGTTATTTATAAAGTACGTGATGTTCTGGTGCCTGCAATTTGTAGTTTTGTTCTTAATGATATAATATTATTTCATTCGTTCTATTTCTTTGAAACTTCTGAGAAGAATAATTCTAGAAATTTGTTTAATACTTATATTAGTTTAATTATGATTGCATAATTTTTCCCTTGATGGCCTATATTAATATAAATCGTTTTGTCGTGTAGAAGATTTTATAAAAGCTATTTGATATGATCTGTAAATCAGTAATTACTATTTTAGTATAATATCATTCATAATTTTATGGCATTTCTGGCATTTAATAGCTTATAATTAAAAAAAAATGGAAACAAAAGGACTTAATTAAAACATCAGAACATTTTTTTAGTGAATTATAGTAAATTATGTCATTTTAAAACCAAATATATTTTTGTTGTCTTTAATGAAGAAACTATTTAATGAAACATAACACATATGACGTCTATATCTAAAGTCTAGACTTTAATAGTTTAGTAGACTTTATTGGTGGTCCGTCCCATTAGCCGAGCCCGCTTATCCAACTTCACATCGGCTGACTGCCGGACACACAAGTTACGAAATGATAGTAAATGTTACTAATACATAAAGACGTATTGGATATCTTTGTCTAGTTTCTTTAACGTTATATCGCTAATTTTAGTAATTCGTTGCTAAACAATTACTTGTCAGTTGGTAGTAGTAATAAATATTATAGTTAATTGAAGTTGATAGACTTAATTTCCTTTCGATATTAACTTTATTGGTAATGTTTTTTTTATTGCGACATTGTGACGCGTTACGACTCCATTTACGGTTGCCTCAGTTGCCAACACTATGGCTAGAAATACTTTTTCACCCAAAGGATCCAAGGTTGTTGGATAATAACACATAAATTTTAATCATAAAAGTAAGAATCAATGATCTACTATATGTTAGCAGTTCTTCGAAACAAAGTACAGATTTAAAATTACCGAATTAATTTTATTTATTTATTTTGTCGATGAATTATTTCATGCGGATTTGTTATAAATAAAAATACTTTCACCTACCAAAATATATGTCACAGAATGATCAATCTCCGAGCCTAAGGAACATAAGCGAATATAGATACTATTCTATTTTAAAGTTATAAACTATGACTATATACCAAATTTTTATTATATTTTATTAAATTTGCGCAAACATTGATTAATGAATGAAACAAAGGACATCATTCATTTTGTATGGGGACTTGGGCTTAATTGTATTAACAGTTAAATATGCATTTTAAAATAGTTTTATGTACGAAGATTACAATGTAATTGAAATTTATCCTTTATTTTGCATAATTTAGGTGTGCAAAATGATCAAACTATAATTATGACAGTTCAAAGCCGAACAAATATGGCGTTGATTAACAAATAATACAAAATCCATATCTAATTTTCCAAATAACTCAATTGCACAGCAATTAAAAGCAAAATTGTTATTAGTTTTATTAACACAAGTATCGAAACTACCATTTATATATTTTTTCATCATTGAACATTACAAAAGTAGTACATAAAAGCCCAAAATTAATTATGTCCTTTTATGCCACGATGGCTGCTAAATTCTCAAAACGTCGGAATAAAAATAAATTGTACAATCATTAACGACAAATAAACGCGATAGTAAGCCGCATAAAATTTGTTTAATACATTACTTACCAAATAGCTAATTATTTAAATAAATCTAATAGTATTCTCTACTATAGTAAATCTATCAATAGTCATGTACACACTTGAATGAAGTCTTATTTACATAAACTGTAGTGGGGATGTCTGCCGGACGTCTCCATCAATGTTGTCCGTCGCGTCGTTAGCGACTCGCAAATGTAAAACTAACAAGCACGCTATTTACATGCATTAGATAACTATATACATATCTATATATGTAACATAGATATTTATAAAGTTTATTTTATTATTATTACTAATGAATATATATTTTTGGGTGGAATGGAATATATTCTTGGAAAATCTCCAAGAGACCAAATCTCTAAAAAGTTGGGTTGCCTAGTGCCCATAACCGTATATGAATAGATGCGAGAGAGTTGTGTCAGAATCGTAGCAAGTGGCGCTCCCTTATCTCTGCCTATCACTGCGTAATAATTTGATTGAGTGATTAAATATATATTCTTATTCTTTACATATGTATACTAAGCTACCTTCTGAGACGAGCAAAGATACATTGGCAAGCGCTTTTGAACCGTGGCCACACTAAGTACGCCTTGATGTATCCCTTTTTTTAATATTTTGTTCACGTTATATAATAAAATATTTATTATTATATATTTTGAAAATTCTGTTTGATTGGTCTAATTGATAAGTTAAGCTATTTAAGGGTTAATTGTGATTGGAGGAACATAACAGAGACTACTAAATGCATTTAATACGCTTGTTTACTTGTCTATCCAGTAATGTAAGTATAAACTATAAATCTATTTAATGACGACCAGCTTATTGCACTGTTACCTTAATGTCATCACTACAAGTGTCAAAAAAACCAGTTGAATAATCGAGTGAAAGTGCGCTCGCAATTCAGGTTGTATTAGCCCCAATTTCAAAGAACAAATGTAATAAATAAATTCACTAATGTCGCTGGTGAAACTTCAACCAATATAAAGACCCTTTCACACGTTCGGTTGGCAAATGTATTATTTTTGATAGTGCCCCGTCTGATGTTAATTTGGAGTAAGGTTCATGAATAGAAGCCGTTCCTATTAAAGTTAAATAACAGCAAGTAGTTGTCGAATCCACTATACAAATGGAAACGGTCTGTAACATCAAGTTTTAAATAATTGTCTTCAACGATCTAGTAGTGTAAGTATATTATAAGTGTAAAAATAGACCTTGCCTAGTACTATTGTCCAACAAGCTTTTACAAGCTTAGCTTAAATGAGTTTTTTTTCAATGTTTTTACACAGTTATTTTTTTGTTTTTTAGAGAGGTTGCTTTTCTAATCTAGACTTTATAGCGGCTAGAGAAAAAAGAAGAATTGCAGCCTTTGTTTTTATCATATATTTTTATTTGTGACTCGACATCTGAACTCGACTCGTTTTATTTTAATGTGACTCGACATATGACGGCACCCCGCCTTATGATAAGCTGATGTTGTACTGAGTAAACAGCGAGCACTGACGACTAAAATAACGGTTGCCTCAGTGGCCTTTACTATGCCAGGCAGAGGTGCTTTTCCACGCTTTGTTGAAGGTTATAAAATGGTTTACCTATGTAAAAAAAATATATTCTCGCTTATATTCGCTAATCGAACTACCGTGGTGTATAATGGGCCTTAAAGTGATGCGTTGAGTTGCATAATTTTGGTAGATTATAAATTATTTGATTTAGGAGCAATAAGTAATTAATGTTATAGCTATCTAATTAAGTTTAATAATAAATCTAGATCATTACACAAATATATTTCCTTTTTTTATATATTAATATTAGGCATGCGTGCTATTATTAGAAAAATATATTAAAAATTGAATAGAAAATATTCAAGAGCATACAATTCAGCGTCTTTCGTTTAGTGTATGGCACGGCTGTCTAATTTTAATATATATATATTTTTATATTTATTATTATTAGGTATTTTTGATGTTTTTACTCTAAGGCCTATGTCCAGGAGTAAATATCCACCAGCTGACAGATGCTATTTGGTCCTAACTAATTTTATTCAATTAAGTCCAATTAAGAATAAACAAAAGTTAAGTTAATTGTTTTCATTTCAAATACAAGCTACTTGAATGTTATAGTTGAATCTATAACTTAAAATAACCAACGGTGAATAAGTTTATATTATGTAGTTGAAAAAATTTTGAGTTTGATCCAAATAGTTTTTTAAATTTAGCAAATTCAAACCAACAGTGCAAAGCAAATTGTTATTGTTATAAAATTAAAAGTGTATTAAAGACATTAGAAGCGCATCGTTTGAACAAAATTAAGTAAAAAGAAAAAGGTTGGTAATAACACGAATTCTTCATTAAATAAATAGCGTAGTTTGGAAGCGTTCCCGTAAAAGTAGTAGATAAATTAGACTTTTTGTAAACATGCATGCGTAATGTAGCATTTATTACTTCATCACGAGTTTCTCAATGAATTGAATCGGATAATTGGGCGTGTTAGCTTCACGCTGTGTCGCTTGTGTCTTTAACACTTAAAATACAACAACTGACATCTGACGGGGAGGAATCTTCTTTCTTCATTGTTTATATTCTGAAGTAAAGTTAATTGTTTTGTTTTTATTTGTAATATATTGTTAGACGACACGTGATGCCGACTTGTTAAACGCGCTTTAGACAGACATTAAAAATGTTTTAAGTCAATTTAGTACCACAAAATGACGTATGATTGCATATAATATTTAAACACTGTTTTAATAATTTATTGTAACTTGATTTGCCGTACATTGATAGATTTAACCGTTCATTTTACTTTTAAATGAAAAAACTCCATGTGTGTCAAACAGACCTACCACCACCAAAGTTGGGCTATCCCGCCCCTGTAGTGTTGGCGTCTCTAATGTGAGTTCGCAGATGACCCGCGCCTATTTTCGATTTCACGTCTAAAATCCTAACAATATAACCGTGGAGTGGTCACGATGGCCACAGTTATTATAATAATTACATGTCTGTTTAACAATAGTTGAGTTTTCGCTAACGTAGTCGTGATTGGCTTGGGGTGATGCTCATGTGACGGACGTGGGTGATGCTTGTTTGTTTTTGAGGTGATATTTAAACTGAATTGTGGTCTAATGTTAAATTATAGGTCCGACCGTGTGCGGTATTCAAATTGTTGAGAGTGGAATGTTCGCTTATTTATAATCTACATTATTATCTACTTTCGTTTTGTACGGTTTTTTATTAGTGATTTTCTGATAAGTTATACTTATGAACTAAGAATATGGAAAGAATAGAATCTGTGCTAAAATAACACTGAATTATTTATATCATTTATACTATGTTTGTACCACGTGTGACTGAAAGAGACAACTACTTGTATTTCAATTTCTTTCTTTCAAAGGTTGTCACCACTTGTAATTGTGATTGACTTTTAATACTGCTTTAATTAAAAGTCACGTGGTAGTAAGAGTAGCGGCATAATTGTTCTGTCATCATTTTTGAAGTATTTTAATGTCATTTGTTATTGTGTCAAATTAGGTTGTCAAATGATCATCAAAACTAATGACAACCTTTTAAATTACGAATGTAAAAACGTATATTCATCCCCTTCTGACTTCTTTTTAACGCCATAAGTGAAAATAGTATAAACGCTTGTATTTTGTAGGTATTTTAGGGCTCCTTTTTGTCTTAAGTCTAAATTCTTTGACTTATGAAAGTTTGTAATAAACTACAGATTAAACTCGTACAGCCTCTAACAGCTTTTCCCCTATATAGAAGACATTCGCTATCCTCTACAAGATCGAAAAATATACTACCCTTATCTGCCCCTGACGGTCCAAGCAAGATCAAAACTCAAGATCTGTGAGAGTCTAACTTTTCACGGAAGCGAGTATGGTCATCGTCTGTGATTAGATAAACCTATGATACAAAACTTGATCCACAGGCTTCCGTATATTTATTCAATATATATCAAATATTTATTGTTTCATTAATATCGGTTTTTGACGTACTCTCCAAAAGTACTAACAGACATTATACGCATAAGTTAAAGAGTCGAAACATATCTCGAAAAGTCATCTAATGACGACAGGCGTGGACGAACGGTTTAACGACTGGTTTGTTGCGCGTAAAGTCCCGGGTTCGATCCCCGGTCGGAGAAAATATTTGTTTCATAGCTTTTATTTGTAATATTTAATAATATTAAATATTGCAAATATTTGTTAATAAAAAAAAAGAGATGGATATTTCCTTCGGGTCTGGTTATCAAAGAGTGGTAGGCAGTGGTACCCAATCTGCCGATCCGGGGTAGTACCACCACTTACAAGTATACAGACCATGAAGTGATTTGGTCACGTTTCGGGATCAGCTTGTAAGTTGCCGGTTCCATCTAGGCCGGCATAGTGGATGTGATTGCTACTCACAGTTATTGAATTGTATTAGCAGTGACATTCATTCATGGACCACACTTTGGCTTAACATCAAGCGGGGTGCTATCATATGTCGAGTCACAATAAAAAAAAATAAAAAAAAATAATAACTAACTCTTTTATTATCCAGTATAATAAGTTCCTGTACACAAGTTATCCAGATTATTTTGATACCGGTAATTTGTAATATTTGTATAAATAAGCAAAATTGTTTAATATGAGCATAATATAAGGACCTAATGTTATAACCGTACAGTACCTAAAGTCCCTTTAACAAGTGATGGCGACTGAGGTAACTAAGTCGTTTTTTTCAGTTGTCAATTTTGCACCTCGTCTTGCTTACCATCAAGCAAGTCAAGGTCTGATGTCGAGTCATAAATTTAATGGAAACTTCGTGTGAACTAAGGTCTTATTAGAATGGGTAAATATATTTGACATAAATCCAAAAATAGTAGCAAAGCACACTCAATTTCGTGACACGTTCGTATTTATGTTGTTTTTATTAACACGAACCTAAAATCACGATACTAATTATGTGTAGACTAGCTAGGTTTATTATAGATCTAGATGAGATGTATAGGCAGGTATAGAATAGTGTTTTAAAAATGCAGTCATTTATAGGCTCAAAACTCACTCAACTCAGATGGACCTGGCTGGGTTTGCGGACACTCCAAAATTCACGACGCCGAGCCATTCAGCTTTGGCTCTCCATCGCCGTGTGTGACGAATACGCCTAATAAAAATCCGTTAAGAGGCACAAAGCGCGGCGTGGATCGTTTGCACGCGTGCCTCTAATCTGGAGCGAAGCCTGATAGACCGGAGACAAATGGCTCGCCTATTCCATCATTGCGGCCTATTCGATATATTACAATCTAGACATGTACTACGGATATACCACCGTTCTTTTGCTATCCTTCAGGAATTACAAATGAAGTTTCAGAATAAAAAGTTTTTTATGAATTGTGAAAGGAAACCATTTACGTTACCTAAATAGTTATAACAGTTGTATTGTCGTGCACACCCTACGTAGCCCATCATCACGAATTGTTACAAAACCAAATGCTCTAACAGATTGGTGTCTTGTGAGATTTCACGGAGACAAAGATTGATTATCAAATGCAACGATGCAATCTTACATATAAATAATAATAATAATTATGTATTTCTAGAGAAATTGGTCTCACTGTTTTATAATTAAATATACCGTCAGCCGTTCGAATGTTTCGGTTTCTTAATAACTTATAAAAAGGGATACAAAGAACCCGATATAGGACGATGTCAAGATTATCGCTGGCAAAGATCCACTAGCAGAACTTAGAGCTACCGGCTAGAGGTCCGATCCTAACAAAACTCCCTCGCTTCCCTCGCTACCCTCACATCCACAATTCTCTTCATACAAGCTCTACGGTTATAGGCACTAGGCAACCCGGCTTTGTTTTAACGCAAAATGAAGCCTAATTTATGTTATCTTTCGAATTAACGATTAAGTAGCCAATAATATCTTAGCTTGTTTGGTATGTTAGACATAGATTAGTTATTTTTATTTGCTATAAAAATAGTTAATGTCAAATTTTAAAATTATTATTCTTAAATGTATAAAATTGTTTACTAAAATTAAATTTAATCGCCGATATGCATTACAAAAGTGACAATTAAAGTATAGGCCGTGATGCAAAGTGACAGTATTGCAATATAAATCACCCCATAATCCGATATCACGCTAAGTGCTTGAACTGAGGCGCCTCGCGTGCACCCGTTCACTCTATTTTGCAACTTATGCGATACAAATATTATGGAAATTTTAAAATTATTGCCTCCTTTCCCACGACGCGTTTGTCCTAAATCTTGCTTCACATTGACAAGCTTAGTACTGTTTGGTTTCAATAATATTTCGTCCTGTGGCTTATTTATACACACTGCCTTTTAGTGATTTACGTACAGTTTTAAGCTATAAATGAAAACGTTTATTGCGTCTATTTAAATTAATTTATTATAAAATTAGGATAGATTTTAACATCATAAATTTTAAAAATCGCGCGTTTGCAACTCTTATGTCGAGGCACGTTATTTCCAATGATCTGATTCTACATGCATGTGGTAATAACTTGGCAATATGAGATGTGGACACAGCAGTTGAAATAACTGTACGATGAAAAGATTAGGTACCAGATTTTCAATCTGTACCGCTTAGGCGACAGAAACAAAACAAACTTATATAGAGCATAAGAATATGGGCCGAATCTGCAAAGGGACGAATGTGTAAATAACTCTGACATAATATATGCACATCGGTTGTGTTATTCGTGCTTCGATTTGGAGGTATATTGTTGTGAAATTGTCAGGTATATAGTGCAATTATCCACCGATCCGCGTCACGGATTCGTATCCAGTTGTCACATTTGACGCCATTTTAAATAATACGTTTTAAGACGACACGATCTGCAGTTTTGTTGTGAATCTGTTGAGTTTATTGCGAAATAATTTTACTTTAAGTTTAGGTGATATTAAATTTGTGAGTTGACAAGTATTTGTTCTTTTTACGATCTTCGACAGGAGTAGTAGGCAGATAATTAGTGGTCTTCTGTCGATCCGGGGCCGTACCACGTGCCGTATCGATTGCACATTTCTGATTGGGATTAAAGCGGATCACCCGCCTCTCGGGGGCACGGGAGACGCACCTTACTCACGCTAAAAGATCCGTATGAAATACAGCAATACTCTCACAAATTAAAAATAAAAACGTGTACGGACCTAGTCCTATTTCGGAATCAGTTTGAAAGTTGGCGGTTCCAACTAAGCCAGCATAGTGAATGCGACCGTACTTGCTAACTGTACTAGCAGTAACTTCATTCGTGGACCGCACACACCAGACGAGATGCTGTCATATGACAAGCGGCATAAAAAATATAATTCAAGAAGTAAATTGACATCGTTATTTTGATAATCTTCATTGCTATCAAAATAACATTCGTCACAAACAATTTGATTGATTAGAATTGACAATAATTTTTATCCAATTAACTGTACTTTTCTTATGGATTAGGATTATAAAATGTATTTATAAATGTATTTATAATGTATTCATTACATTATAAAAATCAATTTATAAAATGTAATGAATTAAACAAATTTTTATTCGTCTTACTATCGCGTTTATTTTGGTTTAGATTTTACAATTTTTTATTATTCCGTCTTTTCGAGAGCTGTGCAGCCATCGTGGTCACCAAGAGACTGAGGTGTTGGTCGTCCTATTGGTTGATGCTGTTATTGTTTCCAAAACTACCCCGTTTGATGTTTTTTGTTTTTTCTGTTCCCGGTTTATTTTAATTTTTTGCAAAAATAACCGACGGTGTCATCTGATTTGGCAGTTTGCTAGACTTGGGACTTGAGTTTGTGTATTATGGGGTGTTAGATAAAATAAACGCGATAGTAAGCCGCATAAAATTTGTTTAATTCATTAATCAATGTTCGCGCAAAATCTAAGAAAATACTTTATAAAACGTATTAGCCCCAGCGCATACATGCGGAATTCCGGATCTGAATTCAGTTCAGGAGTCTAGCCCACACTACCGGTTTTTTTTGATTAGGAATTTTTAAGACTGGTAGAATTATAGAGACGCTATTGTGTTAAAATATTGTGTTACACTTAAAACAACTTTAGTCATTGTATCATAGTTATATCTGAATTAAACAAATTGTATGCGGCTTACTATCGCGTTTATTTTGGTTTTGATTTTACAATTTTATTTTATTATTCCGACGTTTCGAGAACGCTATGCAGCCAAAATAAAATAAACCCGATAGCAAGCGGCATAAAGGACATCATTCATTTTGGGCTTTTATGTACTACTTTTGTAATGTCCAATGATGAAGAAATATATAAATAGTAGTTTCGATACTTCTATTGATAAAACTAATAACAATTTTGTTTTTAATAGCTGTGCAATTAAGTTATTTGGAAAATAAGATAGAAATTTCTATGAATTTTGTATCAGCTGTCAATCAACGCCATATTTGTTCTGCTTTGAAGTGTCATAATTATAGTTTGGTCATTTTGCACACATAAACTATGCAAAATAAAGGATATATTCTAATTACATTGTAATCTTCGTACATCAAACTATTTTAAGATGCATATTAAACTGTTAATACAATTAAGCCTAAGTCCCCATACAAAATAAATGATGTCCTTTGTTTATTTCATTAATCAATGTTCGCGCATAATCTAAGAAAATATAGTTATATTTCCTAAATATCCCTTGCATCATCATGGTCCATCATCAGGTATTCAAGTCTTCGATTTCATAACAGCCCAAAAGAGATAGAACTTTAGTGCTTAAACTAAAATTATTCCATTTTACTAGCCATTGGCTGGGCTGTCATGAAATTGAAGATCTGAATTTGTTTAATTCACATATAACTATGATACAATGACTAAAGTTGTTTTAAGTGTTATCGGGGGTTGATAATTTTTTAAATTTTAACACAATAGCGTCTCAACAATTACCAGTCTTAAAAATTCCTAATAAAAAAAAACCGGTAGTGTGCACTAGACTCCCGAATTCCTGATCTGAATTCAGATCCGGAATTCCGCATGTATGCGCCAGCACTTACACGGATAGAAATCGGGAACGTTAAAGAAACATTAAAAAGAAAATTACATTATTTTAAAATTCACTTAAAGTAAAGTAAAAAGCCTAAGAGAATCACCGCTCATTATTTTGTGATTGTCGTTTTTCAGTGACAACACTTCTAACTAGTGATGGGACTTCAACTTGTCGAGTAACAGTGTAGACAAGTGACAGTCGACCGTATTATAACGTCACTAGTTAAACGCCTTATAAGTTAATTTATTTAAATTAAACTTTTCGACTTATAGAAAATTACAGTAATTTTATTCTTCACATTTGTATTTATTGTCTATATAATGAGTTTTCTATGAAGAGGTTAGCGATTTTTATAACCATGTATTTTATTATTTAAATGTATGCCTAATTTAAATTTGTATTAACACAGGTCGTTGCTGGCCCATGTCGGGTGCATTATGGGCGAAGTTTATTACTGAGTGGACTCTAGACTCTAGACTGCAAAAGACATCGCAGTAAGCCCGGCCTAAATAGAGATGGCGAGGGAATGCAAAATGTCATAGGTCATTAAAAAAAGAGAGGGGAGGTCTTTGCCCAGCTATGAACAATTAAATTAGCAAATACTAATAATAAATGATTTTTAAATTCAATTTTCTATAAATTTTACTAAACTGCTTTTATCATAGAAATAGGACGACCAAAGTATATAATATATCAAAGATACATTGTTACTGGCGCTTTCAATTAGCGTGACCATTGCACATTACACCACTGTCGCCTTAGTACATCTATTTTACCAACCTGCCAGACTACCTAGTCGGAAATACTACAAAAATAATATACATAGTCGGCCATTTTGCTTTTTAAAAAGAAGCTAATCAATCTAGAGCGAAATATGTAAGTCATCATAGAAATATTTAGAATAGTACAATCTGTAGGTGTAGAAACATTGACTGATTACACCTAATCATGATTATATCCGTGATGATGGATGACGTGCGTTTCACCGGTGATGTCTTCATTGTTCTCACATTGTTACCGCTTTCGGTTGTATTCTTACTTAAATTATTATCGACTTTGTATTGTTTTAGTGTCAGAAAACTAACAAAAGCGTTACGTGAGTTTACGATGTTCAACTTCGTAAGTTTACGGGATTTACTATTAGAAAACGAAATCAAAAACTTATTCACAATTAGATTGAACTGTATAGTACATAATTCTCTAGCTAATTCTACTTTTGCCTGTTTAAAACTGGCTTTATTTTCTTTAATGAGACAAAAGACAATTAATTTTTTAGTGTTATTTCATCTGTCGATTCTGGGAAATAAGTTAGATAATATTGTACGAATAAATAAGACAATAACTATTTTATGCTTTGTGTTATTGAGTATAGAAATTATGTGTTTCGTGTTTCAGTTTGCGGTTTTCTAAGTCGCCTGCCTGTCAAATAATAAGTAGTAGAACAAATAATGCAAAAATAATAACAAAAAACATGAATATAATAAAATCGGAAAAGGAATTGGTCTCCCGATTTAAAATTTCAACATGTGCTTATTGGCTGATGTTATGATTCATACTGCTTACACTCATTCGCATTTAATGGGCTACTGTCGAAAGTCACTTAATAATATAGTAGGCGAGTTACTCGAATCAATCTCTAGTACGAGGCAAAAGCAATAATCATTCCACTTTTTTCTAAGAAATTCGGTTTAGGGTGTTAACATATACTGCTATACTTAATAATTAAAAAATGAGACAAATTCACATTATTTAAAATTTTATTATTGAGACGCGACCTCGACTTGATTGACTCATTAACAAGTGGAGGTCCAAGAACGCTGACGAATAAAATTAAACCATTTTATTTTACGGTTGATCAGTTGCCGTCATTTTGCCGGCCAAATATACAGATAAACTACATATACTATTTATTTATTTGTTTATTTATAAGTGCACAGTGATAGAATGATTAAAATGAGATTAAGAAAGAAGCTAATAAATATATAGTGACAAATTGATTGATCGATTGATATAGTATAGTTTTTGTATAAAGTAGATAAACTGTCTATCTCAATTAGTGAAAAAGAGCATTGTATTCCAAAATACAGGCCATGTCTAGTTTGTTGCAAATGATACATTTTTGATGTATCATTTGCATATAGTTTTGCATATAATTTGATGATACATTTTAATATAGTTTTAGACAACAGTTTGTTAATAGATATGGTTTCAAGAAAATTTTGTATACCGTTATTAAGTATTATTAGTCTTTAAAAAATTTTAAAGGATTAATAATATTTATACTGTGAATATTTATAAGAAGAATAAGTATAATGAATTAATGATGTGACTCACCGTGACATATTCAGCGCATATATCGATAGAATTGACAAAGTCACACACATCATCGACGGTCCATGTCGATAATCGTGCTCTTGCTTCAGCGCAGTGACAGTCTCGTTCAATTCGATCTGTCAAAAATATTTAATGTTTATTTATATACTCGAATAAATTATAATGGATTAGCGTATATAATGAGCGTACATAAACTCCTTTTAAAACAATAGTAATGTCACATACAATAACAATACAATAACAATTTCTTTATCTGAATTGTAGTTATAGTAATATTTGTAATAAACTGATTTTAATAAATCATTAAAGAAATAGTTAATATATAAAAGAGAAGTTAATCTATTTATAAATTATAAATAAGATTATTAATAAATTCATATAAGCTATATATTTTTACTAACCATGATCCCTATCTTCACTATCACTCCTCGTACTGGGGCTCACAGACAGCCTCGCCCTCTTTGCTGCACTCTCGCTGGCAGCTGACAAGTCTAACGGAGAATGTTCAGCACCAACTGTGTTAGTCGACGAATTTGACCCGTATCGTTTACGGCGGGATTCTCGACCGCCACGACCAACTCGTGACATCGCCAGCAACGTCTGCGAATGACATTAGAAAATAAATATCGATATTTATTACGAACAGTACATAAATTATGATTTTGCTTTAGTAAAATTTATACTTTAAATTAAACAAGGGTAGAAAAGCGTGATATATTATTTGATAGGTTGCAGAGCTCAAAGTCAACACGGGCGTGCTAAAACACATAAGAAAGTCAAGGAGGCGCGTTATCTGATGCGGAGGCGCACCTCGCGAGCTACGAAACTAACATTTATCATAATAACGTGAGTGCGTCACGCTCGCCGCCCGCGGGTCAAATTGCAATCTATCTTTTTTAATTGCTGTGCGCACTAAAAAAGGAGAATCCAGGCTAATTTCAAATACAAAATTCAAACGGAGGCGCGCGCGCGTGAAATGAACATGACTCTTATTGTGTGCGCACGCGCGTGTTGAGCCCGCCCGTCGCGGCATCATCAATGCTCGATCTCACTCGACTCTCTTAGCCCCTTCGTACACTGACGTTTTTGGGTGTGTGGTGGATATTTTTAAAAGTCAATGTCTTCTAATTCGAGTAGCTGTCGTACAAGTTATCCATTAGACACCCAAAATCATGTTGGTTCTCCATTGTGTACGGGCAGCCTAATACATATTTTTTTATTGCAATGTATAATGAATATATCCGGTTATTATTTTGGATAAAGGATTTGAAAATAAATAACAGATGACGCAGTGGAACCTGCAACACCTGTGGTTCTTTTATAATTTACGCTAGATTGTTTTTTTTTCTAACAAAAAAAAGGATTGCTACTAACAGCCGTGAAGTTACTAATAGATTACAATTTTCAAATCAATTTTCTTTGTAGGCTCAAAGAAGTAAAAGGCATTTAATTCTTACGATTTATTTATATTGTTGGACGCTAAGAGGAAGATTTTCCGCCACATACTATGTCTACTAGGCCCACCATTTTCCAAATATTGATTACGAGATATTGGCTGCCAAGCTTTGTATGGACGGTTTGCAACGCCATCTAGTGGCAGCTTGAGGCATCCATCACAATATAAATTACAGTTATTTATCACTATTTAAACTAAAATCATCTTTATTATTATATTTTTACTACTCTGTCAAATTTGGCTTTGCAATTTTTTCTAAATTTCTATACCAAGCTATAGAAACAGAAGAACCAAAGTACATGTATCAAAGATACGTTGGTACCGGCAAATGGTTATGAATGAACGGGGTTTTCGTTTTGCGCGACCATTACACTTCGCCTTAAATGTTATTCATTGTGGCTGTATGGCAGAATAACTTCAAAAAATATTAACGGGAAAACTAGACCACCTAGCTATATAACTAATACAGAATAATTCATCCTAAGCAATAATAACAATATTTTTTGTCACAATTCTATTATGTAGAATCTCTGACAAAGTAATATGTTAGTATTTATTTAAATTGAACATTTATAAAACCAGAAAATATGTAGAATGTCTTGTTGTAAGAGGTGTAACAATGGGCGCGCCTACGTGCTGATGCTGGCCACGTGCCATAAATATAAAGATTTATTTCCATACAGCTCCTGTTTCACCTTTAAAGGGAAAATAACTTATATACTATTATTTACAATTCAATGGAATGCCTTTACAAAAAAAAACGAGTTTCATTCATTGTATTTCACTAAATAAGTAGGTATGAATGTTATAAGAATATTGTCATATTACTATCGAAATTAAAAGTTACGGCGCCTGTAAACTGGATCGGTGTTTTCAGTCGTCGGTGCTCTTAGATTCTTTGCTTGCTTTCAAATAATTAAAAAAAAAACTAGGCTATAATTCGCGTTATATAGATCAATCAATCAATCAAATTGTCACGCCTTTTCCCCACATGAATAGGCAGAGACAATGGAGCGCCACTTGCCACGATCCTTACACAACTCCCTCGCTGCCTTCACATCCGCGATATATAGATAACATTTATTTGTATTATATAGATAAATAGATTCCAAACATAGCGACAGAATTTACAAACACGTACGCATATATTGCATATATGCTGATCCCGAAACGTGACTGAGTCACTACCTCTGTGCACAGTGAAAAAGGCCGGGTCGGCAGACTGGATTAACAAGCACCAACTATTTGCCTAGCATTTATGAAACACCCAGACTCGTAGAATAATAAATTTCAAGACATCGATAGTAATTATAAAATATTATTCGCGTCACTATTTCTCGCGGGTCCCGTAGCTCTCTCGGCGCGTGCCGCTGCCAATTAGTGCAGCTCTAGTTGCCTTTACAGTCGACACTCGAGACGGCTCGTTGAGACACCACTATTACTCTACCAACTTAACACTTAAAAGACAGGAGCATTCACGGAAGTAACAAACACAGTTTAGAGGAGCTTTAATAGATAACAAAGCCCTCAATTAATATAATGCCAAGCCAAGATGGGGACAAAAGGCGACCGTGGTGTAGTGACAGTGCAATGGTTACACAAATCGAGAGCACGAGTTCGAAATCACCCACGAAGTCGTTCTGTTTCTATGATACAAGCACTTTAGTATCTTAGTAAGAAATGTAAATAAATAATAAAAAAATATATAAACTAGTTAAATAGTAAATTAGGTATTACGTAACATAAATTTATTTACTTTTATAAGCTTTAAAAATACAGTGGTAGGCAGACAGTTGGTGATCATTTGCCTAGCCTGCCGATCGGGTTTACAACCACCGGGGAATTACAACCACTTCCAAGTATCATGTCATCGATCAAACCGATAATTTTATTGTGACGCGACTTCTGACTTCAATTTGCTTATACTAGTAAGGGGAGTTCTAAGAACGCAGACGACTGAATAGGTCATTAATAATAAAATAAAAAATCACGAGCCCATTGATGATATAATTAAAAAAATAAATAATTCTTTTAATACATGCTATCTTATTCATAGAATATGTAACCCGTAGTTCTAGTGTTAACGTGAACCCAACCAGAACTGCCAACCTTAAAATTAACACTCTCTCCATCGTGGTCGAACAATAATAGCCGAGTGAGTTTAAAGGTCGTCCACGGTATCTGATTTAATTGCAACGAACCACCTGAACCGCGCATTATGATTTTAAAACACGCATAAATTAACATAGCAAGCAGAGTTCTCGCTTGATGCACTCGTAAGATAGTAGTTTATGAATTTTACGTCGCTCCAAGATATGTTAATCGTGAACTATGAATAAAAAGTGTAATTAAATAAGAGAGGTCAGTGAGCAAAACTAGTCTTTATTGTAAATTAAGTTGAACGTGCTTTTTACTGCGTAAGACCAGCTAACCATAAAGAAGGTTTTTTATTAAATAATTATTAATGTACATAATTGGTTGTTGTTGTTTTTTTGAGTGATTTTCGTATTATTTTTTAATGACATCCTGTGTTTTAGGGATGCGCTCAGTCTTGACCTCAAAGCGTCCTAATAAAAGCAATTTCATATTACGATTTCCCACAATTAGATGAAATTATAAATATATATGAAATGATGTAACTATTACTGCGACTCTATTTATTTTCTGAGCTTGAGGTTCATTGTGTTAGGACCTTGAAAAGTGTCACTCCATTGTCTCTATTTTTTACACTAAGCTACGAAACGTGCCTGTATCTTAGAAACAAAATGAACTTAACACTATTGGACGACTAAAGAAACAGACTCAGTTTACGTCTGCAACAGTCGCAGTCACTATGCCGGCGTGTTAAACAATAAAAGCACCATCTAAACGTGACCTAAAGATCCTAAAATATGAATTTAAATCAGGGAATTGTACCTTGGTAGATGTCATGTCCAATATATCAGGAAAAGCTGGAACCCTCATTGGACCACCCTGTTTCTTTGCTAAATTGGTGAAGAGCCCACCAAGGGCCACATCGACAGTGTCAGCTCGTGCTGGCGATGTCAATGCGGATGGCTGCGTGTCCATAACTCCATTGCCGCCGAATCCGTTCATTCGGGGAATGTAACTGCAATAGAAGACAAAAAGTTTAGTAAATTGCAAAAAACACCCAGCAGACTTAGGTATATTTAGAGAGTGGTTTAGATACATTAAAGAGTGGTTTAAGTACATTTAAATAGTGGTTTAGATACATGTAAAGACAGTTGGTAGCCATTTGCCCAGTCTGCTGATCCGAGGCAGTAACATTACGATATTTCTAATCAAATATACAGAACATCAAATCAAATCAAATTGTCACGCCTTTCTCCCACAGGGATAGGCAGAGACAATAGAGCGCCACTTGCCACGATCCTGACACAACTCCCTCGCTTCCTTAACATTCATAATTCTCTTCATACAAGCTCTATGGTTATGGGCACTAGGCAACCTAGCTTTCTTGAGGATGTTTTCGATTTGGTCGGCGAACATCTTCCTGTACAGACTGTGTAGTGACTTATTCGCGTTTCAGCCTTAGTTAGAAAGGTGCCGGTTCTAACCAAGACGGCAGAACTGATGCAGTCGCGTAGCGTGGAAGTCAGCCGCCCGGGGAGGAAAAAAAATTTGCTGCCCCCTTATTTAGGAGTTTCAATCATAGTACAACAAAAATATGAATTTCAGGTTAAAATTTTAACGATTTATTTTAGTTTTTATAAATTTTGCCGCCCCCTAAATGTGCCGCCCGGGGCGGGCCGCCCCCTCCGCCCCCGCCACGCTACGCCACTGAACTGATGAAACTTCTAGTTCTAGTATTCGCCCTAATTAATGGACCGCATTTTAGTCTAACTATATGACGGCAGGGTGCCGTCATATAAAAAAATCTTCAAAACAGGTGTCTTTAACCACAGAGCTTGGATGAAGAGAATGGTAAATGTGTCAAAGTCATGTTTATTCATTTATTACCAGTTTCCTAGTATTCCTCTTTAAGTTGTAATTATCTCTCTATCTACTAAATTTAAGTTTAAATATAGTTATGTAAATAAACTTAATAAATGTAAATTAATTGTCCATACATAATGACACATCTGATCTGATGACACACATCATAAACTACAAATAAAAATGAAAATTCAATCGAAATCGCAAATGATGTTCCTATGATATAACTTCTATTAGGCGACCGTGGTGTAGTGGCAGTGCAATGGGTACGCAAACCGAAGAGCTCGAGTTCGAGACTCTAGAATATATACTTTGGTTGTATATATATTGTATATACTTATATACTTGGTTGTACTTTGTTGTACTTTGGTTGTCCTGTTTCTATGATACAAGCATTTTAGTAGCTTAGTATATAAGAAGTAATAATAATAGTATATGAGTAGTAGTAAGGATGTATATAAGTAGTAAGTATGTAAAAGAAAATAACAAAATAAAATAATAATAACCTTAGTATAAAAAAATATTTTTTATATAAACATATGTTATGCACAGAACTACTAAATATTTTTTTTATAAATAAAATACATATGATGACATGAAAAATGATAAAAAAAGAAAAAAAAAACACGCTGGTGATTCATTCATTATATGAGGATGAAGATGATCATGGTTTTATTTAATAAAGCGGCGAAAAATCTTTATTGTAAATAAAGATTTCCAAAGAGGAAACATGAGTTAACGTGATTTGCCTATCACATGTCTATACTTGAGTACAGTATCCGAGTTCAATTTATAATAAATCCAACATATTAATAAAGATTATAGATATAAAAAAAAGTTTCACAAATAAATTAAACAGCACCACCTGTTATATGGAGTTGCCTGCCAAAACTCCAATATTCATTTTACAAGTGTACAAACTCTTAATTTATAAATATAATTCTATTCGTAATTTTGAATAATTTATGTAAAATAATTTATTATTCTAATATCGATAATTATTATGAAATTGATGGCCTAGTCATTGACCTAAGGCTGATATTTTTATTTTTCATTTGTATACTAAGATACTAAACAAGCTTGTATCATAGAAACAGAACGAATAAAGTACATAATTATGTATTATGTTCATTTGTATTATATATAGTTTGTTTTCTTCTTATTTTTCATCGTAGAGCTTGTATAAAGAGAATTGTAAATGTAAGGCAAGCGAGGAGTTGTGTTAGAATCGTGGCAAGTGGTGCTCCATTGTCTCTATCCCTATCCCTATCCCTGTGGGAAAAAGGAGTGACAATTAAATTTTTTAATTGATTTCCTTCATTTTGATCTTACTGTTGATACTGGCAGAGAATGTCTAGCGGCATTAAATTCGTCATTGTATATAGAGAACAAAGTAAAATAATAGATAGGTATTTATGTGTTTAAAAGTAGGTATAAATAAATATACATAATATGAAATATAATAATGTGTATCTAATTTATATATTTACCAAGTGTAAGACATATTTTCTAATGTAAATCTGTTAATGATACATACATTTTTAATAATAATTATGCATCATTTATTAGGAAATTGATCGTCTGGTCGCTGACCTAACATCTGATTATAATTCATTAATTTAACATGAGTTCACGCGGAGCACCTACGGTTCTCACGAATCATGTAAATTTGTCGACCAAACGTAACTTATCGACTCGATTAATATGCTAATTGTTTTGCCCATCACTATTAGGCCGGTAACCGTGAGGTCGCGTAGTGTTGTGACTAGCGTGTGAATTACAAATAGATACTTGTGAACGGAAATCGAAAGCTGCCATTTTGTTCCTTCCTCTTAAGATTAACCTAATTTTTTAATGTCATTTGTTAAGGTCTTAATATTTTACTATCTATTTTTATTTATTTATTTATTGTGACTCGACATATGACAGCACCCCGCTTGATGTTAAGCCGAAGTGTGGTCCATGAATGAATGTCACTGCTACTACAATTCAATAACTGTGAGTAGCAATCACATCCACTATGCCGGCCTAGTTGGAACCGGCAACTTACAAGCTATCCCGAAGCGTGACCAAATCACTTCACGGTCTGTATACTTGTAAGTGGTTAATTTAATTATTTTTTTTACATATCTATACTCTAATGTGCCTTGTATCATAAACAGGATAACCAAAGTACATATATCAAAGATACATTGGTACCGGTGGGTGGTTTCGAACTCGCGCTCTCGGTTTGTGTAACCATTGCACTGCCACTACACCACGGTCCCATTAATTTACTTACTTTACTTTTTATTTAGTCCGTAAGACTACAGCAGTTATAACTTGTAGTCCTTTTGGTTGTAACGGGATTGTAATGTAAAATAGCTCTATTTTACATTAGAAACGAAATATTAGGCTAAGAAATAAATGAATAAACTTAATCAGTGTGAGCATAACATCATATTTATTGAGAAAATACATAGTAAAATCAAAAATAGGTTATAAGTTACATTTTGAGGTTAAAACTACAAGGCTAACATTATACAGTTATTTAAATATAGTAGTAGTCTCCTCCATTCATGGACCGCACTCCAGCTTACATCAGGCGATGTGCTGTCATATGTCAAGCTACAATAATAATAAATAATGTGAAAAATGTGCACATTTGTAAATAAATTGGTCCTAATCAGCTTCGACTAAAGCGTTCCCTAATTTTACAAATAAATATAAAAAATAGTGACTGAACATTTAAAAACATTATTAAAAACAAATAAAATATTTACTTATCACAAGAGGTTACTAAAGTCGTAAGGTTTGAATGTTTAAGGCTGGTATACAAAAGTATAAACATAGATTAAATAAACTGAACATATTGCTAAAGTATAGATATTGGCAGGAAATTGGTGGATACAATCCGCTTTCAGCAGGCCACTGTAGATAACGCTGGGGTAGGTTTTGTCCAGCAGTGGCAAAGAAAAAGGAAAACAGAGAGAAGGAGAATAAGAATTAGAGACATGATAAAAGGTCTGCATGTGAATTTAACTGGAATAACGATTGCAAAATATGTTTTGTCCGGGCTTTAATAGCAATTGTATAGACAGGAACTAGCGAATTCCGTTTGGAAGTAAACCTTATTTTTTTTAGTTAATCGAGATCTGACAACAAATATTTGTAAATCATAGGCAGTGGAGGAATAAAACAGCGGCAACACAAAATGTTGTTTCATAAGAGATATTCTTAAAAAATCAGGAATCCGAAGTAACCATAAGTGCGAACGAATACAACATAGCGTTTGTTCGAAGAGAATTGTAGACGCGAGAGAAGCGAGAAAGTTGTGTCAGGATCGAGGATAACTGACACAACTTTATTATCTCTGTCATTCTCTTGATTGAGTCGTGACAATTTGAATGATTGATTGAGTCCAATTTCAACACTTATTGCATTAGTAAAACTTAGTTAAACATTGTTTAAGGATTGGTAACGAGCCCTCTTAGAGCGGCATTCTTTTAAAAGAACATATGACATGCTAATGGGCTGGGGTCTTTGAGAATTAATTAAATGTAAAATGATAATCATACTAACGGTACTACGTAATACACCTACGGTCACCACACTAAAGGAATGCCATATAAAAAATACATACTACATATACATTTGTCAACTTTAATACCTAAATTTTTGATGTTTATTTATTTCATGTTTTTTTTATTGTGGCTCGACATGTGACAGCACTCCGCTTGATGTTAAGCTGGAGTGTGGTCTATGAATAATTGTCACTGCTACTAAAATTCAATAACTGTAAGTAGCAATCACATCCACTATGCCTGCCTAGTTGGAACAGGAAACTTACAAGCTGATCCCAAAACGCGACCAAATCATTTCACGGTCTGTATACTTGTAAGTGGTGGTACTACCCCGGATCGGCAGACTGGGTACCACTGCCTACCACTCTTTATTTATTTTATGATTTGTTTTTTTATTGTGGCTCGATATTTGAAAAACAAAAAGTAAGTAGTTGAAAAAACAACTTACCTGACTGCCAGCGCTCTTTTGTATTTTCTTTTATTGTGACACGACATGTGACCTCGATGATAAGCAAGAGGAGGTCCGAGAGTGACGACGACTAAGAGAACCGAGTTTGTTCACAGCTGCCTCAGTCGCCTTCACTATGCCGGCCAAAGGTGCTTCTTAAAGCATCGCTTGAAGGATCCAAGATCGTAGGATGGAGAGAACACATGGGCAGGCAAAGCATTCTACTTGTCGATTGTTCTACAAAGAAGAGATATCCACCGGTATCTCTACCACTCTTTTATATATCTTGAGTAAAAATTAAATAAAATAAACGCTCCATAGAGATATCAAATATACAAATACTTACTAATTATTATGTTGTGTATTATATCTTGCGGCGAGCGACCGCATAATATCCGAATAGTTTCGCGGCCCAGGCGCGGTTGCGGCTGTGGTCGCGGTTGCAGGTAAAGCTGCCGTTGCGGGAGCATGCGGACTGCCGCGCTCCGGCGGTGTGCCGGGATATGACGACGTGGACGGTGTCACGCTTCTTGATCTAAGAAAATTATTTTATTTTAATAAAATTTGAAAGATAAAGAAAAGAGTAATGGTTCCTTGGAGTTTCTTGGTTTCTATGTGGTTCCCCGCAGGGCCGTCTTAAGCATATTCAGCGCCGGGGTGCGAAAGTCGAGGCTCCGCTCGCGTGGTCTCAGTGTAGTAGGTACCTATCGAAATTTATAGCGGTCGGCATGCGCCCCCTAGGACTCTGCGCCCGGGTGCACTGCACCACTTGAACCCCCGGGTAAAGACGGCCCTGGTTCCCCGAGTAATTATTATATTTGGTTTGGTTGGATTATTTAATTTTTTAGAATATTATTTACACCGAGAAAAGCTTAAATGATAATACAAAGAATGACACAGCAAGCAATTAATCAATCAAAGAAACACGTCCTTCTCTCATAGGGATAGGCAAAGACAATGGAGCGCCAGTTGCCACGATCCTGGCACAATTCTCTTGATTCCTTCACATTCACAATTCTCTTAATACAAGCTAAACGGTTATAATAAAATAAATAAATATTTATTGTAAACGAGCCTTTTGCTATTTTATATCAAATGATTCTACAACTATAATACTATGGATTTTTAATGTATAAATGGTTTCGGAAGTCTTTCATACATTATTATCATTAGCAATTTTACGCCTTAAGTCCCACAGGGATAGGCTTAGAGCGCCAGTTTCCACGATCCTGACACAACTCTCTTGCTTCCTTCACATCCACAATTCTTTTCACACATCTTTGATTTCATCAAGGTCCTCTTCTGAGTCGTCCCCAAAACAACACACGTATTTAAAGTAAATTGCAACGATTACATGTTTATTTTTAATGTTTATGTATATAAATAACAAACCTAGAAGCTGTTGAATTATTGTCGTGCGGACTAAGCCGCTCGCTCTTGATAGCTGTGTGCGGCTGCGTTGCGGTTGCGGGCGATGCGGATGGCGGCGCGTGTGCGGGCGACGGTGCAGCCGCATCGCGCACACAACGACGCCCGCCCCCTCCCCCGCCGCCTTCACCTAAAACAAACAAAGAAATTAAATAAAGAAATTTATTAACACAGTTAACTGTTCGTCAAAGCAATCAATATAGGTTAATGGAAATTAGGTTTACTCGAATCTAAATTCCTTTCTAACTTCTAACCGATTCTTCTACACAATGTTTTGTTTACATGTCCTTTACTATAGGTATGTGATCCAGGATCATGGCAAGTGACGCTCCAATATCTCTGCTTATACCAGTGGGAAAAGACATTAATTGATTGATTGTTCCATTATTTAATCAATCAAATTGTAACGCCTTTTTCACCTGCTACGATCCTGATACAACTCCCTCGCTTCCCTCACATCCACAACTCTTCACACAAGCTCTACGGTTATAGGAATTAAGCCATACAACTTTTTTTAGTTAGAACATGGGTGGTCAAAATCTTTCAAACAAATTTCCCTACTGTCATCATCTCAACAACGGCTTGTTGAAGATAATTTCAAAGACAACAATCATTTACCCCAACCTGGAAATGGAGGAAATGAATGGTTTCATGAGAATCCGGCCAACAGCTGAAGAAGCAGCTAGGTGCACGTTAGACGCAGTCGCCGTCACTATGCCGGCCAAAAATTACTATATAAACTAAGTGGTGAAAAAAAGATATAAATGTAGGTAGCTAATTACTAAATACTTGTGAACGATACTTTATGCCTCCCCGTGTAATTGGAATACTTGAGTAATTAAGTCTGGTCGCACCTGTTCGTATTAAAGGCGTGAACATACATACAAACATAAATTAAATACATCCGCAATCTTAATAATTTACTCAATGAAGCAAATGAATTGAAATAAAGTATAAGCGTATAAGTGTAAGCGATTATTTTGAAATGAAAGTGAAAATAAACAACGTTATGTGATATGTAAACTTAAATATAAATATAGGACATTATTGATTTTGTATGCCCCCCATACAAAATGAATAAACTTGGGCTAAATTGTATTTACAGTTGCATATACATTTTAAAATAGTTTAACGTAAAAAGACTACAATGTAATTGGAATATATCCTTTATTTTGCATAGATTAGGTGTGCAAAATAATCAAACTATAATTATGACAGTTCAAAGCAGAACTGTTAATATGGCGTGTCTGTGATTGAGAGACAATACAAAATTCCTAATAACTAAATAACTCAATTGCACAGCAATTAAAAGCAAAATTGTCATTAGTTTTATCAATTGATGATTGGGCATTACAAAAGTAGCGCAAAATGAATGATGTCCTTTGGCAATTCAATATGCACTAAGCGTCTTACTAAACTTAGGATGCCACTTAGAAACTTATGTTTCTTGTGGCCACAGCACCCCGCCCGATCTTAAGCTGGAGTGCGGTCTACAAATGGAGGCGACTCAGACTACTGCGAATAGTTCCACACGACTGTAGTTTAAGAACGTAACGTGGTCAGGCTCCAAAACTATAAATAGTTATCGTAAGTAAGAGCATAGTAAATTGAATACGGACGAACCTAGATCACGCGCTATATCATAAAAGTTTATCAATTGTTCTGACCGGCTAGTGACAGCGACTGGTATGGTAAAAAAACGAATTTTACACCTCCTCCTTTTTGGGAAGTCGGTTAATAAATCGGTTCCTTCAGTTGTTGACGCTGCTAAAGCAAAGGGTAGTTCCCTTTGCTTTACCACCAAGCAAGTCACGTGTCAGACAAGTCAGGTTTATTTTTATTATGACGACAGGCGTGGACGAACGGTTTAGCGACTGGTTTGTTGCGCGTAAAGTCCCGGGTTCGATCCCCGGTCGGAGCAAATATTTGTTTCATAGCTTTTATTTGTAATATTTAATAGTATTAAATATTGCAAATATTTGTTAATAAAAAAAAAGAGATGGATATTTGCTTCGGGTCTGGTTATCAAAGAGTGGTAGGCAGTGGTACCCAGTCTGCCGATCCGGGGTAGTACCACCACTTACAAGTATACAGACCGTGAAGTGATTTGGTCACGTTTCGGGATCAGCTTGTAAGTTGCCGGTTCCATCTAGGCCGGCATAGTGGATGTGATTGCTACTCACAGTTATTGAATTGTAGTAGCAGTGACATTCATTCATGGACCTCACTTTGGCTTAACATCAAGCAGAGTGCTGTCATATGTCGAGTCACAATAAAAAAAAAATTAAAAAAATTTAAAGTAGTATAGAATTTATAACCTCATTTAAAAGAAATTTTGGGTAAATATTCATTGAATTACTGGCCACAATACATTTTTCAAATTACATATTGCTAAAAAACAAGTTCTCAATTTCCTTATTATGGAATGAACAGGAGACCTCAGAACCATTCCGACATTTACTTTAATGATAAAAATCTCAAAATAACGTACAATTATATGCATAATTTGTTTATCTGTGAAAAAAAATATTTCAACAGATTTTTTTTATTTATAAAAGATTAATTTAAGTAATTAAAAATTCATATTATTTTTTTGTATCTTTAAAAGCGGTGCACTAAGAAGTCCAAAAAATGGATAATGTCCAATAATTTAATATATTAATCAATCCATCAAATTGTCACGCCTCCTCCCCACGGGGATAGGCAGAGACAACGGAACGCCACTTGCCACGATCCTGACACAACCACCTCGCTTCTTTCACATCCAAAATATATTCCATTGTATATATTAATAATTTAATTATATAATGGAGTCACAGCAAATTTAAAACAATTGATCAATTAAGTAAAAATAAAAATCTTAGCAAAGTAGACGAAATAATAATATAAATTATAAACAAAAAACTAAAATATGTATATTTTTTTATAGTACAACTTATATTTTTTTAATAATACTTAAAAAAAAATTAAACACTTTTGAATGCGACTGTACATTGAGCCTTTGATCTCGCCGCCTCCCAGGTCACCTGCCACTGTACACTTCACGCTTTGTAACGGACTTTCTACCAATCACGTTTATGCATCAGTTACATACAAGTATGCAAACAATGATTTTGGTGAGATAACATGTTAAGAGGGTATGTAGTTCGAACCTAATCTTCAACTGAGACCAGGGATCTAACCCGGTTTCTGACACTTAACGCAGGACCGCTTTAGCTAGGTAGGAAGACTAAGGAACCTTGTTCCTAACCTAGTCTTTTCAAACCTTTAATATCGGAGAATGTAACCGCATTCTGTCGACCGAATAGGCAGACAAACTAAAAAGTTCAGTGCATCGTTTCTTTGTATAGAACAAACAACAAGTTGAATGGAGGGCTGGTCCCATGTGTTCTCTCCATCCTGTAACCTATGATACTTCAAGTGATGCGTGAAGAAGCACTTTTGCCCGGCATAGTGACGGCGACTGCTGGACCTCCTCTTGCTTACTATCAGGCGGGTCGAGATCAGATGTCGAGTCATATTCCATAGATTTTTTAAATATATTGTGACTCGACATATGACAGCACTCGCTTGATGTTAAGCTGGAGTGTGGTCGATGAATGAATGTCAATGCTACTACAATTCAATAACTGTGAGTATTACATCCACTATGCCGGCCTAGTTGGAACTGGCAACTTACAGGCTAATCCCGAAACGAGACCAAATCACTTCACGGTCTGTATACTTGCTACCCTATCTTTTCATTGAGCAGTTCTGCTGGGTCCACGTCGCATTTTGCTGGATTCAGTCCACATGCACATAGAATATGCCTCAAATTTAACCGTAGAGCTTGTATGAAGAGGATTGTGGATGTGAGGCAAGCGAAGGAGTGTCAAGATCGTGGCAAGTGGCGCTCCATCTCTGCCTAAAAGGGCGTGCCAATTTGATTTTATTATAAATTATTATTATTAATAAATAAATTCCAATGTAAATAAACCTTAAGTTAAACGAAATCAAGTGCACAATTCCCGTACTACCCCGGGGCAGTAGATTAATCGAAATATCATGACTACCCATGAATATTTACTACCCTATTCTTGTTCGTAAAGAGCTTCAAGTAAATAACCTTTCCAAACATAAAATCTACTTACAAAACATATTTATAAGGCTTTATTATAACCTATAATACAATATTATATTACGTGATAATTGATTCATATAGTACCTATATATATATATATATGGTGTTTTCCAACCAAATCGGAGACATTCTCAAGAAAGCTAGGTTGCCTAGTGCCCATAACCACAGAGCATGAAGAGAATTGTGGATGTGAAGGAAGCAAGGGAGCTGTGTAAGGATCGTGGTAAGTGGCGCTCCATTGTCTCTGCCTATCCCTGTGGGAAAAAGGCGTGACAATTTGATTGATTGATTGAAATTAGGGTTCGTTCTTTTAATTTGATTGATTTAAAGACAAGATAGAAATAGAAGTAGACATCATGGTTACTATTTGGGTGGGATACCACCACTTTCAAGTATACAGACCGTGAATAGACTCAGTCGCGTTTTGTATGTTGCCGGTTCGAAAGTAGTTAACTCACAACTGTAGTAGCAGTCGCCTCTATGCATAGACAGCACTTTATCTTAAAATCAGGCGGGATGCTGTCTTATATTGAGACACAATAATAATAATAAATTACTATGTGGTTTGTACTTTTAGAATTAGTAATTATTTTATTAGATATTTATTTTAAACATTTAAATAAATTCTATAACATTATTCATATTGCCAATTACTTCCTTTTGCGTCCAAAATACTTGTATTTTACGTCCAAAAGTTTACGACTAAATGATCGATCATCTACATAAAAAACATGTTATAAAATTAACCTCTGATCTATTTCTCACACCAAAGCCAAATTCCAGTTTGATAGGAAAATGGTCATAAACATAAAACGGCGGAAGTCACAGAGCATATACACTAGACGTCTCATTTTAACACTAACCGATGTCCGGGGTCTTAGGCTAAAGTGCAATTTTGGCAACTTTCAAGCTGATCCCACTGAATCACTTCACAGGTACAATTGACTATGGTAGCACCTCCGCCATTAATCTGCCTACCACTCCATTTTTTATTGTCGATATCTGACCTCGTCTTGCGTGATACCAAGATGACTAAAAAACCTATCTCAGTTCACGGTTGCCTCAAGCGCCAGTCAAGCCAACAAAAACAAATGTAAAAGAAGGTAAAGTACTGCCAATTTATGATTGTAATTATTTATACTTCTACATTAAATATTAATAAGGGTCTGCAAATAATTTTAGGCAGAGTCTGGATAATTTTAAAAAGTATATAGAGGTCCAGAAAAAAAACTACTTAAATCCTTAAAAAATATGAAATGAAACAATGATAATCTGAAACGTATTGTTATATGATTTATGAAATGATTTATGGTTAAAAGAAAAGTTGAGCTTATCAGTTTTTGTGTTTTGAGTAGTAGTTTTTGTAGTTATAGTAGCTTCAGCGTTATGCGCCAGCTGCCGACCTTTGGTATAGAGTCTAGTGATGATTGGTCTGTGAAGGAAGTGTTATAACAGAATAGCTACAAGCTATCGATGACAGATTGCTTCCGACACTGTTGTCTTAATATAATATAAATCGTGGAAACTAATATTTATTTTAAAGCTAATCGGGGTTAGTTTATATGAGTTTTAATATTAACATAAAGAAACTAGAAAATACGCTTTTAAAAACAAGATCCATTGTGGATCCAACCTAATGTGCTCGAAGAAGCACATTAGGCCGGCATAGTGATGGCGACTGTAAAAGCAGTGGACTAACTCGTTTATTTCAGTCTTCGGAACTTTTGACCTCGATTATAGTGACGATAGGCAGGTAGAGGTCAGATGTCGAATCACATTAAAAAAAAGAGGGAATTAGGGATGTGAAGTTTTTGTTAGGATCGTGAAAAGTGGTATTCCGTTGTCTCTGCTTATAATTGTGGGAATTGAGGCATGCCAATTTGATTTGACTTAGCTTAGAGAATAGATAAATTATGATAGAATTACACCGCGAATGCAATTTAAGTAAAATCAATAATAAAAGAATGAGCGTACGAATTCCCACATTATGTAGAAAGAAAGGTACTTAAAGACAACACATGTATGCTCATCAACCCGTCGGGTCGGTGTCGTTAAAGATGGTAGGGTCACCAGCGGCATTGTCTCCGCAAACAAGGTACCGTACGCAGCGGCACCTGACCCCGAATGGCGGCACGTCCACCAAACAGACTGCCTAAGTGATTGGTACCGTTTACAGAAACGCACATGCACTGTGGATGTGTAAATATTTCTATTAATATGGATAAGGTTGGTTTCAATTCTCAACACAACTAAAGGTCCGTGACCTTAAAAACATTTCTATTCAAAGCGAATTCGAACCGTTCCTTATTTGAGACAAATTTTAGAAACTATCACAATAGATTCCCAATTTAATGGGATGCCTTCTACGAATCCCTTTCATTTTGAAAGAAAACCATATTTTATTTAGCGTTATCTATGCACGGGACGGTTTCAATTCCGAATTTAACTAAAGACGTGTGACCTTAAAACCTTTTCTATTGATAATTATTTCTGACCGTTCCTTATTTTACAAGCTACCATAAAATATTCAGTATTGTTTTTTCCATTGAAACCTTTGATCATATATTTTTGTACAAAAATTTTAGTTACCTTTCGGTATATCCGATAATATTTAGAACAGAAGAAAATAAAATAACATGATTCTCGTACATCCTTATTAATAATCTCACGCCTTAATTCTAACAGGGTTAGGCAAAGACAACGGACCTTCATTTTACACGATACTCGATTCCCTCACATCCACAATTCTGTTCACACAGACTGATTTTTAAATAACGTCTTCTATTTAATCGAGGAACAATCTTCTGAGACGTCTACGTTTTTTCCTTCCTCTCGCTTCCGATTTTTATAAATACGACTCAGAATAATGTTCATTGAATTAAAAAATCGGGGATATTAAAAAAAGAGAGAGAGACTCTATATGCTCTTTGGATGGAGTTGTATCAGGATCGTAGAAAGAGGCGTTCCGTTTCCTTTACCTATCCCTTAAAGAATTGAGGCGTAAAATAAATGATGATATACAATTCTTTTTATACAAACAATACAGATATACAACTACAATATCCAAATTTTCAACATCACTTACACTCTTCGCCACTATTGACTTCCATTTTAACAATCCATCGGTGATAATTTTTTTACGTTACAAAGAATGCCTTCTCCGAATTGTTTTCCTATTGTTTTTGAACCCCAAAGCAAACAGCAAACTATATTTTATAGTTAGTAAACAATGCTAAGGAATCTCTAAGACAATGTGTATTTACAGATTATCTTCCGTTGACATTTGACGGAGACCTGTTGACAGCTAACTGACTGCTGGCCGAGGACGTGACAAATGCGAAAGAATGTTAGAATTGAACTGAATAATTATTCATATTTTATGTATTGACCATTAATATTAATAGTTAATATTGGCTAAGAATATTACGGATAATTATTAAAATAACATATTGATTTAAAATCAATTAATGAAATTGTCACGCTTTCATTTTCAGAAGAATAGGCAGAGTTAGTGAAGCACCGCGCCACTTTCTGGGATCCTATCTAAACTAAAAACTCCTAATCATGACTAAACTTTTCCTTTAAAATCCACATTATTCAATCCACAGTTGGTTAAAAGAATTTTTTTATTCGGTACTAACTAATAACCTTTCATTTTGTTAATAAATACTTTTTGTAATATACTTGCGAACATTTTAGACATCTATAGAATTATTTTTCTACATATATGTTACCTAGAAAATCTTGGAGCTTTTTTAACATTATAGATTGAAAGTTTTCTAATGCGTAGTTTGCCTAAGAATAATTACAGAAAGAAATGGAAGAAGCAAGTAACGATCCGTAGTCCCAATCTATCTTTGTAAAAATAGAGACGTTAAAGTTTATACCCATAACACAAAATAAAACGTAAACGCCCACATTTCTAAGAAGTGTGTGTACGTACAACTTTCTTTGTATTTAAATCAATTTATAAATCTAACTTACTGAGTACGTATTAAATATTATGATAAGGCACGCGCACTTCTATGGTCATTCTGTCCACTAAAATAAACACCAAAATGCTCGGCTGCCTAATGACAAGTTTCTTCAACAGCATATAAATATACTTTTCCACTTAATATTGTTAAAGTTTTAGACTCAACTTTCAGGCAAAATTAAACTTTATTTCAATGTTCATAAAGAAGAAATTTCTTCTGAAATATATATTTTAAATTCATATATGTACAAGAAAAATAAATCATAATCTATTGGAAATAAAGATAGAATTCATTTGAATAGATCGCACTAAAGCATAGATAACGATAACAAAAAAGAAAATTGAATCATATGATCCTAAACACAAGAAAGATTTTCGTTTAAATATTTCCTTTTAGGCATATAGCTAAGATAGCATGTGTAGGTTAAAATGTGTTTCAGGTGGATGCAACGCGTGCTGCGTGTGGGAGTTTAAACATAACACGGGACTTGTGACACCTGACCGCCCTGACAGCGTACGGGATCTTGTCACCCAAAAAACCTAAGAATGTCAATAACATTGATGGAATAAATTTCAAGGTTTTGATATTATATTACTAAATTGGATTTTTTGTGTCTCAAACGGGTAACATATGACTTATACTTATAAAAACAGTATAAAAATAGTAATTGTGTATTGGCTGGCATAGTAAAATGATAGGTTTTGTCAGCGTTCTTGGACTTCACCACTAGGCAAGCCCTAATCAGATGTCGAGCCTCATTAAAGAAATCCAAGCTTTGCAATGAAACCCTGTGACGTCACTAGAATTCCATGAACAAGAATCTAAATATAGAAACAAAATAAAGCCGTTAATTGGTCTAATCTATCCAAAAGCAGATACAACGATTACATCACACTCTGCTAAAATTGACCATAACAGGTTGGGCACACAAAAACCCGATAGAGACTTATACTGTTGCATGACAAAACGCATTAGACCCATTGGACGATTGATGGCATGACCACGACTTGTCTGCTGATAAGCAAAGGGAAATAGAAGAGAGCCGATGACTGACGAAAAAAGCTCTGTTTTATGCTTCACTTAAAGAATCAGGTTATATGACGGTGAAAACACATGAGCTGTAAAGCATTCAACTTGTCGATTGTTTTACAAATCAACAACGCACCGAAACTTTTAGTTTGACTGCTGATACGTTTGATAGATTGTGGATGCTTTTCTTCCTAATCCGTGCGGGTTTAACGCTACGTGGTCAATGACGAGATAAATGAAACGCTCAAGTAAAAATGTTTCGTAATCGTAAAGAAGACGGTTTTATTTGACATAAATACAATAAAAAACAAAAGAATAAATGTGTTAAAATGAAAATGATTTTTTAATGAATATGAATTGTTATAAATTTTAGTGAAAACTTAAAAAAGGTCGGCACTCGAGTATCATGGGAGTACAATGATGAGCTAGAAAACAAGATTAACGATCAGAACATTCTCCGTGATATAAACCATAAAGGACACATAAGAGGCGCAATGCCTCTACAAAATTACAGGGGCTCCAGAGTCTTCGTAACCTCAGCATCACTTTAACTCGAACAACACGGCAGTGCAATGAATCAGGGCGTGCTGTTGTAAAAATATGCAACCAATCACCTAAAAACATCAGTTGTAGGCAATATGCATTAAGGTGAAAGGTCGAATAATGATTAAATCCAAGCGACAGACCACACCGAATCTGCTCGTTCGACCATGTAAATAATTATTTTTCCTGTTGCGGTTCTTCGTTTGAATTTATATGCTTTTTATATTGTTGCTACACTGATGGATCGATGCGTTAAACAAGACAGGCTCAGGGGGTTGTTTTCCGATCAAATCCTCTAGAAAGCTGGGTTGCCTAGTGCCCATAACCGTAGAGCTTGTATGAAGCTTGTATGTGAGGGAAGTGAGGGAAGCGAGGGAGTTGTGTTAGGATCATGGTAATTGGCGCTCCGTTGTCTCTGCCTATCCCTGAGGGATAAAGGCGTGATAAATAGATTTATTGATACAACTATACTACAGTGGGAAAAGGTGTGACGATTTGATTGATTGATGCATACGAGTAGATAGTGCATTTTGTCATAGTTCATGTTTAAAGCTGCACAGGTGTGTGATATGTGTAAACACAATCAGGTGCCTCAATGTTTATTTAGCGGAGATGCTCTTACTTCGGAGGTAGTTGGGACCGCCCGGCGTGTATCGACATGTTGACGCTTAGAAAATGACGATTTATAGTAAGTATACAATTTACATTTCTTTGGGTAAATGTGATTTATTTAAGATATGGGTAAATGATAAATAAGGGTAATTAATGGAGCACCACTTGCTACGATCCTGACACAACTTCCTCGCTTCCTTCACATCCACAATTCTCTTCATACAAGCTCTAAGGTTATGGGCAATAGGCAACCTAGCTTTCTTGAGGATGTCTCCGATTTGATCGTAAAACACCCTCCTGGGCCTGCCTTGTTTAACGCGTCCATCCACATCAGATTTATAAATTGCTTTCGTCATTCTATTTTCACTCATCCTTTCCACATGCCCAAACCATCGAAGCATCCTTTTGTCAATCCTTGTCACTACATCTTATAAGCAAAGTAAAGAATTCAGTGTTCGGTTAACTCAGTCGTTGTCACTATCTTTGATATGTACTTATTCGTCGTCCAGCTTCTATGTTACATGAGCGTTTAGTAGCTTAGTATAAAACCCTAAATGACTTAAAAAGTATAGCAATGGATAGGGGAGAACTAAGTCCAGAAGTAGACGGCTTATAGTTTGAATGATGAAAACAAAATCAGTCCAAAACACAACATAAACTAAAACATGAGCGGTAGGCAGTGGTGCCTAGTCCGCCGATCCGGGGTAATACCACCACTTACCGTACAGACTGTAGTAAGTGTTGTACTGTAGTAGCTTTACTTTAGTACTTTAACTGTAATACAGCCACCTGTCGTCTCTATTCATAGGTCGCCACTATAGCTATACGGGGGACCGACCGCGCAACTTCATTTGGAATGACAATGAAATTCATTCCTATTTGCCAAAAAGTTACGCGGTCGCTATTAGTGTCAAAAACATTTTTTATTCATTAGGACAATGAGTTTCAATGAGCTTGAACTGCTAATGAAAAATAACATCGATACTTAGTGTATTGCGCGGTGCAATTTTAACTTTGAAGCTCATTAATGGAGTTAATCTGTCAAAACGAAGCTCATTCTCATTCTCATTGTCATTAAGTTACGCGGTCGTCCCGCAGGTAGCCATAATATTTGTATTGATAATTAGTAAGCAGAATCACAGATAATTAAATACATTGGGTGGTGGTGTTACAAGTAGATAGTGTGTACAGTAAGTGTGAATTCTCTCAGCGTGTATCTACTTGGATTTAGTCGTTAATTAATACGTTTTAATTATTGTGACTCGACATTATGATACCATCCCGCCTGATGGTTAGCTGGAGTTAAACTGGCTATAAGGCGAGCGTGGTGTAGTGGTAGTGCAATGGTCACGCAAACTGAGTGCACAGGTTCAAAACCATTTGCCAGACCAATGTATGTTTGATATACCTATGTACTTTGGTCGTTCAGGTCCTATGATACTGCACTTTTATTAACTTTGTATAGAAATGCAAATTTATAAATAAATAAAAAACAAATCATGGTACAAAATCACTTGCTGGTGAATTGCACCAATGAATCTTTGCTAAACCTTAACTTTGGTCGTCTTGTTCCTATGATACAAGAACTTTTACCTAGTTATTTGGTATAGAAATGTAAATAAATAAAAACAAAAGCAACTCATCCACAAAACTTAAAACAGTAGAAGTCAAATATTAGTTCAGCATTGTTTTAAAATATTATTTTAAACATCACAGCCTTTTGAGTGTTCTCGAGTTATGACCAAACTTCTGTGGCATAAGTAAAGAGGCTTCCAACCTCTTGGACCTCTTGTGACCTCTTGAGTGTACTGCGCCGTCGAGTGGCGGGACTATTATGATTTGTGGTAGGAACCTGCTTGTTTAGTTAGTGTTTTTTTTTGCTTACCTACTTCAGAATAAGGCAGGTTGCAATGTTGGTTTAAAATCGACTCAGGACTGTTGTTTATTATATTTTTTTAGGTTATAAAAGTATTTATTTATAAACCCTTTTTTAATACATTTCTATACTAAGCTACGAAAGTGCTTGTATCATAGAAACAGGACAACCAAAGAACATAATATATCGAAGATACATTGGTACCGGTGAGTAGTTTCGAACCCGTGCTCTTAGCTGGCGTAACCTTTGCACTGCCACTACACCACGGTCGCTTAACACACATTACTTATTGTTTTTGTTCATTGAACCACTACTTGCTTGATGATTAGAAAGGTGAGGCCCAAGAGCGCCGACGACTGCAAATACAATTTACGGTGAAAAGACATAGCGACAACGACTGAGGCAGGTGAACAGAGTTTTTTTCAGTTGTACAACCAGCGAAGTTAAGGTCACATGTCGGGTCACAAAAAAACATATCGATGGATCTACTCGTTTACAGATAGGAATGTAGGATATTGTTTGCGGAAAACCGCTGATGAATTCATTTAATACTAAGCTACTAAGTGCTTACTTTAGTATTAGATGTTTTGATTTAAACTCTTAAACAATCAATCAATCAAACAAATTGTCACGCCTTTTTTCCACAGAGACAAAGGAGCGCCACTTGCCACTATTCTGATACAACTCCCTCGTTTCCCTTACATCCACAATTCTCATTACACAAGCTTTACTCATAAACAAATATAAATTATAGTCTGCAAAATGACTGCCACTTTATGCCACAGTTTTCTTTCCATGCATGACTCCGAGGCCCTCTACGACGACCTGCGCACGAGTGGAATCCTCAATTAACCCGTATTATAATACGAACCGAAGCGACCCATGCGCAGGGTTGTCACATGATAATATTTCTTAAATTTCATGTTTTTGGCCGGTATAGTGACAGCAACTGAGACAGCCGTGAACTGGCACGGGTTTTTCAGTAGTCATTACTCTTGGACCTCCTCTTGCTTAGCATCGGGCGGATCAAGGTCAAATGTCATGCCGTTATAAAAAAAAACATTTAATAAATTACATTATAGTATTTTATCAACAATAAGACGATCGTGGTCTAGGATTCAGGAAAACCAAAATCCACCGGTTCAAAACCACTTGCCGGTGTATCTTGTATCTATGTATCATTGCTAAATATACACATATATTGGTCGTTCTGTTTCTATAATAATACTAGCACGTTTAGTACAAGCTTAGTACAGAATTAGGAAATAAACAAACATATAAGTAATTGTTTTTTGAGAGTTTAATAACTTTTAAAAAACTCAAGATTTTGTAAGACGACGCGCGCTGCGGCTTGGCCTCTACGGCGACTCGTCTTACAAAATCTTAGACGAAAACCCTTTCAAATTAGGACAGAAAGATTTTCTTTTTATATACTCGATATCGATAACCCGCCAAATGTTAAGTTGGAGTGCGACTGCTAATACGATTAAATGACTCCAACACAGACGTAGTATTCTTCCTAGAACTTTCAAATTATTCCTAAAACGCGACAGGTCATTTTAAGTCCGGGGTCCGATGGCAGTCCGATGGCACTACCCCGGACTTGGTGAGTAACTGTCTTGCCTACCACGCTTAAACACCCAGACATCCGGATCTGTCTTATTATGGTACATAAAAATAATAATAATACATAAAGATGGAAAGCATGTCCTTCTTCATTAAGGATGACATGTGACAACCCTAGACATGCGTTGGTATTCACCACTCAACCTCACTAACCTTCCCCTTGACTCAACAATTTTAGTTCAAGCTCATTTGTCCTCACGTTTGTGACCCCTTCTTTGACACGCCATATAAGTTGTAGACATGGTTATAAACTCTATATAACTTCGAATTAATTTTCACGAGGTATATTGCCGGTACCAATATATCTTCAATTTACGATACTTTGGTCGTATTATACAAACTTCTACACGATTGGTAGCTTAGTAAAGAAATGTCTAAAAGAAAAATGTATAACTAATGATAATTTAATAATCACCCAAGGATAATTTTACATGTTCTCCGTTACCTGTTAATTGGGTCACAAACTTAATTAGAATGTGCCAATAAATTACAATTAAGGGACATATTGGCACTTATCTGGTCACACATTTATGCAAAAAAGAGGGTCGATGATAATTTTTATGCAAAACTAAAGGTCACGGTGTTAAAGCTGTTTGGGGACAGTAGCGGTTGTCTTGATATTGACTGTAAAGTTAAATTAAAATTTCTTTTTTTAAGTAGGACAAAGCTGTTTACCTGAAAGCTAAGTTAATTATTTTGTATAAGTATAATCTCTAATTATAGTAAACTCAATTTAATTGATTCTTTTTAATTGAATTTCGATGTGAACTACTTGGAAATTCAATTGGCAAAGAGTTTTGCATCGAAGACTCGGTACGACTGCTGCTTCCGGACTATGGATCCGGGGTAGTACCGTATACAGAAGTATACCGTATACGGTAGTAAGTATACAGACCGTGAAGTGATTTAGTTGCGTTTCGGGATCAGCTTGTAAGTTATCGGTTCCAAGTACGCCGCCATAGTGGATGTGACTGCTACTTACAGTTATTGAATTGTAGTAGCAGTGACATCCATTCAAGGACCATACTCCGGCTTATAATCAAGCGGGGTGCAGTCATATGTCGAGTCACAATAAAAAATGGTAGCTGTCGACTACATTCATGGATTACACTCCAGCATAACATTAGGCCATACGTCATTACACAATTTTAATAGAAAGAAAAGTATTAAAATCAGATTTTATTGGAAATTTGAAGCCATTTTTTTTTATTATTATTAAAACATATGACATCACCCTGCCCGATATTAAGCTTAGTGGATCCACTAGTATGCCCAAAGTAGTACCACCACAAAGTAGTGGTTTTAGTAGTACTGGGCATGCGACCACTTTTATGTTTGGTCGGAATAGGAGCTTCGTACAACCATATAACTTGTCTTCTCAGACTATTTTAATAAAGGACATATTCACAATACGTTCGACGATTATCCCCAAACAATAAAGCCTTGGCTTGTCACAAAAAAAAACTAGCACAATAACCTTAACCGTTGGGCATCATTGTCGCGATTTCCTGGCACCAAAAAAAGGTACTTCGGGCACCCTTATTTTTATGTTTGTACCTGACCCTTGCATTTTTTTTTCATAAACGGTCAGGTAGGTTCACAGGTAAGAGGGGCGGAGGGGTTAAAGACATTTCGGGGAATTTGTCAAAGTGATTTTTTTAATCAATTTAAAGTTTACAAATTTAAACGTACGTGGGTTACTCGCTGTGCATTTTACTGTGACTCCGCTGGGAATTGTCAGGAACATTTTGTTAGTTTATGTCAGGGTTGTTATGTCATGTTAGTTTAGTTATGTTAGTTTATTTTTGTTTTCTATTGTTAAACATTTGAAATACGATAGGTGTTATGTAAAGTAAAGGTAATGTATCTGAAATACGTGCCTTGACATTAAGGTTTAATTCACAATATGAATTTTAAAAGATCGCTTACATTAGTCGTTAAAAGATGTGGTAGGCAGTGGTGCACAGATACAGGCTGTCAAGAGACTTAGTAGCGTTTCGGAATTAGCTTGTTAGTTGCCGGTTCCAACTAGGCCGGCATAGTGGACGTGACTGCTGCTTACAGTTATTTAACTGAAGTAGCAGTCACTTATATTCATGGACCGCACTGCAGCTTAACATAAGGCGGGGTGCTGTCACATGTAGAAATAAAAATAAAGAGTCGTATCACCAGGCTTGCATGGCGGACAGTACGGTTGCTTCAGATCCTAACTCCAGCTGCTGACATAATAAAGGCGATTGAGAATACACAGAGAGTTCGAGAGTTGTTTGTATAGATTTTTTCATTTTTTAAGCAAAGTACTAAGAGTCTGCGACAAACAAAGATACATTGGTACCGGTATCAATATATCAATAAATGGAGACAGCAAATGGATGCGACTTCTATTTTCAATAACCTAAGGGTACCAAAAGAACTACTCGTAAAAGTCTACCTTAGTGCAGTGGTTGTAGAATGGCCCCCGCAAACCATGTGATACCAATACCAATGTATGTTTGATATACCGTACTTTGGTCGTTCTGTTTCTATGACACAGGCACGTTTAGAAGCTTAGTGTAGAAATGTATAAAAAAATGGAATTGTTTAAAATATTACCTGGGCAAAGTAAAGAGTTAATTTACGATGTTGAAATAAGAAACCTTGACCATTTGGTACTTTATTTTTTTATTATAATTACAAAATTATTCGACTGAAAGACGGATTAAAAATAGGGTTTTTAACAATTTCTTGGGGTCCTTGTGAAAGGTCTTTCGAGGGACCAAACAAAGAAAGGTACAGAATAAACAAAATATTTGGTAACTTTGTGTTCAATACCTGCAAAATGACCGACTTAAACTGGGGCCTGCCAAGGGTGGTTTGGGGTAAAAAAAGAGCGAAAGCTTTGTGAATAGAAATTTATTAAATAAGAAGGCTTTTAAGTATAATTGCATTCGGTATGAAAATGTATCTTATTTAATATTAAATCAGACATTCTCTTTTAAAAAGCAGGGATTTTTAGTGACCACCACCTTATTTTGATAGTCTGTAAGACTCTATAGTCTGTATGAGGTTAATTGTAGATGTGAAGGAAGCAAGAGGAGACATATTTAGGTGTGACAATGATAAATAATGAAATAAAGATTTTAAATTTTCCAATTAGACAGGTATAGTGTTTTTTTTTTAATTTATTGTGACACGACATTTGACCTCGACCCGCCTAATGATAAGCAAGAGGAGATCCAAGAGTGACAACGACTGAAACAACCGAGTTAGCCTCAGTCGCCGTCACTATTCCGGCCAAAGGTGCTTCTTCACGCATCGCTAGAAGGATCCAAGGTTATAGGAGAGAAAGAACACATGGGCTGACAAAGCATTCCACTTGTGACTGCTATTGCGTTATTTAACTGTACTAGCAATCATCTCTATTTATGGACCGCACTCCAGCCTAACATCAGGCGAAGTGATGTCATATATTGAACCACAATTTAAATTGTGTAAAAAGTGTGAAGGGATTCAGTTGCGTTTAAGGTAGTTGTCAGAATCATCTGTGCCGTTGTAGACATTTATTTATTTTAGCATTTCTGTACTAAGCTACTAAAGTGCTTGTATCATAGAAACAGGACAACCAAAGTACATATAAAAAAGATACATTGTAACAATTGCTCTGCCACGGTCGCCTTGAATTATGTTTTAAATTTTTTATTGTGACACGACATCTGACCTCGACCCGCCTGATGGCAAGCAAGAAGAGATCCAAGAGTGCCGACGACTGCAAAAACCAAGTCTCCACGACCGCCCCAGTTGCCGCCACTATGCCTACGCATCGCTTGAAGGATCCAAGGCTATAGGATGGCTTCAATAATAAATCGCGGTGTGTGTTCATAAAAACTAAACTTTAATTAAGATTGGTAAATGGTTGATTTGTTATAATAATCAAAAACTAATGAAGACATAAAAACTTTAATGGCGAATTGTGTGAAAGTTGCTATCCACTATGCTGTCCTGTTACTTGAAAAGTTACTAAATAAGCTCTTAATGGGCAATAAAATATTGTTGTTAATATACTTGTTTGATTAAAGAAAATAATAATTGTGATTGAAGTAATAAATATAAAATATAATTTATGATTTGTTCAATCGTAAAAGATGACAATTTGTACTTTAGTTCTCTAAGTACCTGTGCTTGTATGAAAAGGATCGTGGCAAGTGGCTACTAATAATATTTCAAAGAGAATTTTAATTATAAAAATTGTTAAGATTGGTAGGCAGTGGTGTGCGGTATACCGATCCGGGCTAGTATCACCACTTACAGGTATACAGACTGTGAAGTGACTTGATTGAGTTTCGGGATCAGCTTGCTGCCTTGACGTGCTTTGACATTAAGGTGACGTGCATTGAATTATGAATTCCTAATATGAACTTTAAAAGATCGTTTACATTAGTCGTTAAAAGATGTGGTAGCCAGTGGTGCACAGATACAGACTGTTAAGAGACTTAGCCGCGTTTCGGGATCAGTTTGTAAGTTGCCGGTTGCAACTAGGCCGGCAAATGTCGATGTGACTGCTACTTGCAGTTATTCAACTGTAGTAGCAGTTACCTCCAATAATGGATCGCACTCCAGTTTAATAAAAGGCGAGGTGCTGTCATATGTCAGGACACAATAAATAAAAATTCGATTAAGAATAGGCTGAGAGTTTGATCGACTTAATGTAAAAGTAAGATCTCGCCATTCTCCATGAATTACATTTGAGTGGATTTACGCCTTATTATGAGATTTTATTGCTCTTAATTAACCGATTAAATTGTCACGCCTTTTTCCCACAGGAATTGGGGAAAAGGCGTGACAATTTTATTGGTTGGGAGGAATAGGCAGAGACAATGGAGCGCCACATGCCACGATCCTAATTAATTGCCATCGCAGTTGTTAATTATTGATGGTAATGTGAAGGTAGGTACAGTGATGCCGTAGTGATCTCACTTCCGGCGTTTAATTGACTACCTGTCCAGACAACCTGCCAATCAATACATAACCATATCAAGTAAAACTACTTTAAAATACATTTAATATACAAGTTTAAGGGGCAGCTGAAATAAGTTAAGGATTGTTTTTAAAAGTATTGTTACGCCTCCATTCTTACAAGGGATAGACAGATACTATTTTTTATATTATTTTTTTACTTTTCTATACCAAACTACTTGTATCATAGAAACAGGACACCCAAAGTACACATATAAAAGATAAATCGGTACCGGTGGATAAATAAACAAATTTGATATATCAATTAATTTGATTTTAAGTTTTTGGCCGGCATAATGACGGCTGAAGCGCTTTTGCTTCCCCTTACTTACCGGCAAGTTAAGATGTAAAATGATAATAATTGAAAAAAAAAACGTGCCTCACTATTCTATGGGGTTCTATTAAAGAGTACTTATTACTGTAAAATAAAAAAAACAAACGAAGATAGGCCATATAACAGATGAAAGAATTCAGCGAGTTATTTAAGATACCATTGCTTGGTGGTCCGCACCGTTGTAGCGGTATGTCAAAGGTCGCAACTTCGATTTCCAACATAGAATATTCATCATTTATTCTTCTTATAAATATATACATTAGCGATTCGATATTTACATAGCGAAGAAAAATATGCTTACGAGATGATGCTGCCTTTATTTAGGCTTGTGTAGATAAATCAATCAATCAAATTGTCACACCTTTTCCCCACTGGGATAGGCAGAGATAATGAAGCCCCACTTGCCACGATCTTAAAACAGCTCCCCTCGCTTCCCTCACATTCACAGTTCTCTTACGGATACAAGCTTTATGTAAAAAAAAACACCCTCCTGGGTTTGCCTCATTTAACGCATCCATCCACATTAGATTTTTTCGTCAATATACTTTCTCTCATTCTTTTAATTTTTTTTATCTGTTCTTTTCATGTCTCTCATTATTTTCATGTTTCATGTGTTTCAATGTTTTCTCATTTTCTTTCATCGAAGCATTCCTTTTTCATTGAACATAAACAAATATAAACATAAGTAAAGTCCAAAATAAGTCTTGTTTTTTGTGACGCGACATCTGTCCTCGACTGATGGTAAGCAAAGTGAGGTCCAAGAATGCCTACACCGAAATGCTGTAATAAAGAGAGATAAAGCAAACGCGTCATTTCTACCTGTCATATTGGGAGACAACATTATAGCCAACACTGGACCATTCTGGAGCAGGCTTACACACAAGAGAGGAAATAGGAAAAAAATTAGGGATGCAGAAGTAGAAACATAAAACTGTAGAATTTATAAAAACAGAATCATTAATTCAAATCTACAAAATATCGTCTAAGAGAAGAATCAAAACTTTTACAATCCGAAAGCTCTTTGACGTATTTTCCATACAAAAGACTTCAACGAGCTATTTGCAATAAATAAAAGTAAAATCACTCACGCCTTATCCTTAAACGGGATGGCAGAATCACCTAAAATATCTTGACATATTACATACTATTAACTATTTCGTATAGTGAGATAATACGAGAATGTGAAGTGGTGACAAGCTAACTTATAGCACTGAAATACTAAAAGGGACTTAGGATATAATCTAGGTTATATTAGTTAAGATAAATTTATATTTATGTTTACAATAAAACTTAAAAATACATTATTTTTATTTTACCCAAGTTTTTATTCGATGTTGTGGCTTGAACCCGCCTAATATGAAGTGCTGGTACTGTCTGCCTACCGCTCTTAAATACCCAAAGCCGAAGCACATCTTATTTACACCAATAGCGCCTAATAATTATTAATAATATGTAACCGTTAATAATATTCAAAAAAGAATATTTAAGTATGTATTATAAAATTGTATATTGGATATATAAATATAATAATTAAAAAAGAATAATATAAACTCACGATCGTCCATTTCCTCTCCATATTCTGAATAACACTTGTCGTCATCAAAAGCTTGATTATGTTGAAATCTTTCCGATTTAATGTACATTTTAAGATACATCTCAACAACACAAAAGTTTCATTCACAATCACACACGATGAACGAATGATAAAAGAACACGATTGTCCAAACGCAGCGAACGTGCTGACCGGCCGAGCGACCGTCGGGTACTGCCGTCGGAGCCTTGGCGATAAGGGTCCGTATAAAAACGGGTCATAAAAATAATGCCAGGTAACTTTATTGTATTGGTAGAAATCATTATTTTATTTCTGTTTTATATAACAGTAAATTGATTGTTTTAATTATAGAATTAAATCGACATGTGCTATACCTATAAATCTATATAATATAAATCTATTTTAAATAGACATTAAACAAGGACAATCAATTCATAACTTATCAATCAATCGAATTCTCACGCCATTTTCTCACATGGATAGGCAAAGACAACGCAGCGCTACTTACTACGATTCATAAATTAGAGACAAATTAAAAAGAATGTGTAGAGAAAATTTACCTTAATAATTTAGAATTTAGAACCTTAAAATTTCTCTATCATTAGAAGCTCTAATGATAGAGAGTTTATTTAGTCCATAAAATATCTTTAAAAAACTGAACTTTAATTTGCTTTTTTTAAGAGTAATATTACAATTATTTGCCGCGATCGTTAATAATTAATATTACTGAAATCCATCTGTCACTACGAAAGCTTTCAAAACGAACGGATTAAAATAATAAAAATAAACGCGATAGTGAAACGTATTTTTTATACATTGTAGCTTATTCTCCTTTTTGGGGGTAAGACGATGGGCCCTTGGGGACTTTCAGCTAATCGCCTGGCCGAGGAGTTGTCCAAGTGGCTGACAGAGGAGTCTGGAGACAGAAAGGATGGCAATTATTTCTGCCAACGTATTAGCCTTGCTATACAAAGGAAAATGTTGCCAGTCTCCTTGGGACTATCTCTGATGCGACGTCATTAGATGATATTTTTATTTATAAATAATATACTTTTAATTTTATCTGTTTCTCAATGAAGAATATAGACTCTAAGAATTTTATGAAATAAATGGTAAATAGTCATAACGTTGTAATATAGTAGAGGTAATACTTGTTTTTTAACCTGTGATTATATGTTTGAAAAACATAAATAAATCAGCGAGAGCCAGATATAATAACAGTTTTCCACGATCCTGAAATAACTCTCTTGCTTTTTTCTCTCTTGATATATACGTTTTTATAAACGTTCTATGGTTATAGAGTTTAAAAATGTCCCCATAAACATGAATACATATTATAAATATACATATCTGTTTATAAAGTCATTCAAACAAGTGTCAGCGGCTTAACCTAATCTATGAGATTAAGTTAAGGTATAAAAATATAAATCCTGGGGTCAAAGTTTTACGACTTTCCTTTAAAAAGTTTCAACTCAATAAACCGCATATTTAACTCAATAAAAAATGTCCTATACTTTTTATGACATCGTAAATTGCGAAACAACTTTATATTTAATCTAGTGTTTGTCAAAATATATTTTTATGGGCTGATGTTTTTTATTGATATGCGTAAGAACTTATTTATATTATTTTTAAGCCACTGTTCCACGAGATCCATCCTTGGACGTTGACTTGGGACCAATACTTAGAACATTGACTTTCAACCAACTTCTTACGCGCATATTATTTATTCTATCCTTTAATTAATACTTATTTAAGCATTTATAGGTTTATTTGTATAGCGGCTGTGATTCAAAATTAAATTGGCATTAGAGAGCACCCCGCTTAAACTAGAATGCAGTTCATGAATGGAAGCGATTGCCACTGGAGTTTAATAACTGTGGATGGAGTTATTTAAATGCAGTTAGAACTGGTAACCTTGAAGCTAATCCCAAAACGCTACTGAGTCTCTTTTTAATCTGTATGTGAATTTGAATGTGTTGCTTACAAATGTAGAGACCGTTTTGGGATTAGCTACAAAGTTACTAGTTTTAACAGCAATTAAATATCTGGATAAACTGCAGTGCCGTTGGATACTGCTACTAGGCACTCGCCTCCATTCATGGAAGCTTGGGTCCTCAACCGTCAACAATGGAATATCGGCTTTAATATAATATTGACTTGTTTATATTATTTTTAACGCTATTTATAATGATATAGTTAGAAATGTGACAGTAAAGTAGCAGATAATTTATTGCTTTCATAAATATTTATATTAGGTTATAAAAAGTTTAAAATTTCGCAGATTATAGCGCTTTACTGGGTAGGTAACAAAACCTACTGCACTGCTCTACTACCGCAGGAACCATTTCAGTTAAGCGCTAGTAGTATAGTACGATGATGTCACTGTACAATACTATCAAACATTTACGTCCTTACTTCCACAAAGGTAGGTTTTTTTATTTTTATTGTGACTGGACATATGACAGCACCCCGCCTGCTGGAGTGTGGTCCACGAATGGATGTCACTGCTACTACAATTCAATAACTGTAAGTAGCAGTCACGTCAACTATGCCGGGCCAGTTGGAAACCGGAGTTAATGGAGCATGACTTTCCACGATTCGAACACAACTCTCTCGCTTCTTCAAGATTCGCTTCTTAAAAAATTTCCTTCGTACGATAATGGGCACTACGGGGCTTCTGTCAAGATCGGATAATACTTTACCAGTCTGTTGAAATATGAAATCGTTTTATAAGATGACTGAAAAAGCAGTATATGAGAGTATATGAGACTGTTGCTTGTAGACGTTATTGTGGCAATAGTCGCCGTCGCTCTTAGATTGCACTTGGATTTGCAACTTTTTTACCTCGCGACATCTCACCCCGAATCGCCTGATAGTCAAGGGCAAATTTAAGAGTACCGAACTTAACCGACTTAACAAGCAGATTCAGTTACAGGACGATTGTGTCGCATTTACTAAGTTTATTTATATACATATAAACTAGCTGTGCCCGCGACTGCGTCCGCGTGGAATAGTTATTTTGGGAATCATAATAATTTTTTGTTTACCTACCTGCTCAGCTTTATTATAAATTACCTATAGCTGTTACCCGCGACTTATTTTAGACAATTAAATTACGTAACTAATAGAATATATTTTAAAGTACTTCTGCGTAAATTATATTTTCAGTTTTATTTTCTTGTGCGCAAAACTCGCAGCCGCTTTGCAGCAGCAGTCTGCCGAGAACGCTGAGTCCTTTTTCTAGGCATTACAGTGACTAAGAAAGAACGAAGGAAATGAAAACTTAACCAAACTAACTGTATGCTTAACCTAACCTAATAAGAATTGTAAAACCTAACCTTGAAAGAATGTAGATGACACCTACAGGTATTATTTACAACAAAACAAAAAAAGTGTTATTGTGAAAATATTATAAACAAAATACTATACTTAAAACAAACACTACCTACTATAGAGAAAACTACTACAAAATGAAATTGTATAAAAAAGGATTTTGCACGATGATATTATATCGTAAAAACAAATTAACGCTGCATTCAACCGATCAGTACGGAGCCGACCGCATAGTATGCTTGTCTGTCTATAAATGACGCGCCCCTCCACTTTATTAGTTTATTTAAATGTGTGAATGCAAATATTACTAACTATACTATTATACTTCATCACGTTCGTTCCTCCTTTGTGTCTAACCAGCAACTGAATAACCAATTACTGCATTTTCGGTGTGTTTTATCCAATTTTATATTTGCTCGTATGCGTAAATGCAGTGGAGGGGCGCGTTATTTCGGCTTAGACAGACTATACCTCGTAGAGCTACACCCCCCTCCGCCTCGCCCGCAAGCACCACCTCTCCTCGCTCGCCGGTTAGCGCTCATCATCCGACGCGTGTGAATTTTGTTTCAGAGTTATTTTAAAATTGTATTATCTTATAAGATGTTTATTGAAATTAGGTAATGTCAATGACAATTTTGTTCACAGTTAAATACTCTTAATTAATAACACATTTATTTCGGTAAAGAATAATATTATTATGTTAATACAACTCTGACAAATAATTTGTAATAATGCATTAATTTAGACCAAATTTGACTATCATAAAAACGGTTATTGTGAGTTAATCTTAAAAGATAGACATATACGGTCGCGGACATTTTTTTAGATAATTTAAAGAGGAATAATTCTTTCATACATATTTTCTGGGTATCTCGAACGGTTTTCGCAGCGCACGCAACGGAAACCCTCAAAGACGAATAATATTCCCCGTTTTTTCCATATTTTCGACTGTTTCTTCGCTTCTATAAGTCGCAATGTAATGTTTTATAGCCTAAAGCCTTCCTCGATAATTGATCTATCCAACACAAAAAGAATTTTTCAATTCGAACCAGTAGTTCCTGAGATTAGCGCGTTTAAACAAACAAACAAACAAACAAACAAACAAACAAACTCTTCCGCTTTATTATATTAGTATAGATAAACGATTAATCAACTATTTAACTATCAGCCAACAAAAAATCTCTTGGCAACTACAACTAGTACCTATATTTATTATATTACGTAACAATAAGTGACCATGTGAACAGGAATTGATCCTGCGACTTTCCGAACGTCTACCATTAGACCATGGCATTTGATTTTATTAATTTCAAACTACTCGTAAGTGTCAAGTATATCTAGTTATTTCAAACAGAATTACTTTAGGTTAATAAACAATTATTGCATTAACATTGAGAAGGTCGTTTAGTGTCCGTATTATGAGTTTACTAAGTAACGTAACTATTGTAGTTACGAAGCAAGATTTATTTTTTACGAGCAGTTTGTACCCGCCACCACTAAGGCGGAAAGAACAGGAAAAGATCAGACAAACAAATATTTTAACTCTGCTTATCTGTGAGAATGGAGGTGTGAAAGCGTCGTAGATTAATGTCTTGACAACAGCGCCATCTATCAAGTCCAAAACTATCTAAAGTTGCGAAATAGCAAGCAATAAATTGACAAAGTTTTATTGAAGAATGAAGAGCAAACCAAATATTGATATATTAGATATTTGCCTCGGGTTTGGTAATTTAAAAGTGATAGGCAGACCTTTTGCCTAAAGTAACTCAACCGTAAAGTGACTTAATCGCGTTTCCAGATCAGCTTGAAAGTTATCAAACTGTGCAGTCATTAAACTGTAAATAAAAGTCGTCTCTATTTAGGATCGCATTCCAGTTTATTCAAACGTATTCTCTGCCCGATAATGGTGCTTTTTTACTAATTTAAACAAAATTTATTCGGCTTACTATCGCGTTTATTTTGGTTTTGATTTTAGTGTCTATTTGAGTTTGATTTTGGAGTCTCTCCGTGACCACAATGGCTGCAAAGCTCTCGAAACGTCGGAATAATAAAAAATTGTAAAATAGTAAGCCGCATAAAATTTGTTTAAATTATTAATCAATATTCGCGCAAAATTTAAGAAAATACATCGTTATTGTTAATTTATTCGAACGTCTAATTGCCATCTTATCGTGCCGCTGGCAAAGAGTTGAATTATGTCTAAACACATAATAGAGTCATAAACATTAAGAATGTTGGTTGACAACTGGAGCCTTTTGTACTTTAGACTGGTTTATGAACTAACACAAATGTTTAGTACTGTTCTAAATCTTGATTGAATGATTGAAATATGTGATTAAGTTACATACAACTTTTCATAAATATGACATAAATATGACTGTACTCCGGTTGATGTTAAGCCGGAATGCGAGCCGTGAATGAAAGCGACTGCTACTACAATTAAATCATTGTCACATCCACTATGCCGGCCTAGTTGAAACCGGATACGCGACTACTTAGTGAAGTGACTCCACTTCACGGTCTGTACACATGAAAGTGTGTACTGGGGTAGTTGGTACTACCCCAGTACACACTATAATTTTTTTTTTGTATAATTATACATTTCTATTCTAAGCTACTAAAGTGCTTGTATCATAGAAACAGGACAACCAAAGTACATATATCAAAGATACATTGGTACCGGTGAGTGGTTTCGAACCCGTGCCACTCGGCTTATGTAGCCATTGCACTGCCACTACACCGCAGTCGCCTCCTAATTGACCACCACTCTTAAAATAAAACCAGTTGTGAGTAATTTTCATTTATAATAACCGGAAGAGTCAACTAACATGAAATAAAATCAAAGTGACCTTTGTTTGTCGTCGCCATTTTTTATTTGCCTTCAGGCTATGACTTTTAACTTGTTGACAAGTGGACCGGTTCACAAGTATCTACACTCGAGTGATTGTTAAGTATTATTCTTACTTAGTTAAATATCACAATTAAATTAAGTGTCATTTTTGTTGATTTACTTTTATATGATGATTCATATTTTTTTAATTTACTGATTTTATATTATTAATAATGATATCTCAATTTAATCATCTAACTTATTTCCAATTCCGCTTCATTTTGACAGGGAAAGGCACAAAGAACGAAGCGCTCGCTACCGTCTCCACTTTTCATCTTAAAATTTGCTTCCTTCATTTACTTAAAAAAATCTAGTGGGTAAATAAGGTAATTTGAATTAGGTACAATTAATTATATTTATTAGTGATGTGTTTATATTTATCAGAGTTATTTATTTATTTATTGAGAAGCAAGATAGTAATAAGCAAGAAAAAGTCTAAGAACAACCGACAAACGAACAACAGTTTGCGGTTGACTTTGAATTGACTTGAATCACTATTATTGTACCGGAGACAAAGTGGTTATAAAAAGGGAGAATACATTTAAAGGCGACCGTGGTGTAGTGGCAGTGCAATGGCTACGTAAGCCGAGTGGTTAGGGTTCGAAACCACTCACCGGTATCAGTGTATCTTTGATATATGTACTTTAGCTGTCCTGTTTCTATGATACAAGGAGTAGCTTAGTATAGAAATGTACATATAATAAAAAATAGTATTTCGGTTAATTCGACCATTGATTCGGTCGACAGAAAGCCATCTTCCCCAATTTGTGTCATAATTACGGGCGTAAAAAGACGAGGTAGAAACAAGATTAAAGATATGTCCGTAAAATCTGACCACCACACAGAAGGGGACAGTCGTGAGGGTATTTTAAGTTCGTCCATATAAATGTCGAAATTCAAAAGCAGGGTTCAGGCAAAGGGCATGCAGAGAATCGGGCATAAATAATGAGGCAATACAAATGGACGTATAATGCTTAGTTTACGAGCGAGCGACATTTATTGAGCTATCAAAGCTATATGGGAATGATGTCTTACTCAACTAATTGGAATAGGGGATTATTAAAGGACATTAAAATAATAAAATTTTATTGTCGCACGACATATGACCGCACACTGCTGATGTTAGACTAGTGCGGTCTATGAATAGAGGCGAATTATGTAAATATTTTTTATGGTGTCTCGACATAAGACAGCACCCCGCTTGATGTTAAGTCGAAGTGTGGTCTATTAATGAATGTCACTGCTACTACAATTCAATAACTGTGAGTAGCAATCACATCCACTATGCCGGCCTAGATGGAACCGGCCAAAGGTTAAATGAAATGATGAAAGGTTAAATAACTGCAAGTAGCAGTCACGTCCACTATGCCGGCTTAGTTGGAACCGGCAACTTACAAGCTGATCCTGAAGTTCATTGAGGCAAATTCAATTTTTTTTGTGGCGTGATATATGCCAAATAGGAAGGAGGGTGGTGTGTTCCGACCAAATCGGAGACATTCTTAAGAAAGCTGGGTGGCCTAGTGCCCATAACCGAGGAGGTTTTATGAAAAGAATGGTAGATGTGAGGGAAGCGAATGAGGTGTGTCAGGATCTTGGCAGGTTGTGCTCTATTATCCCTACTTATTGCTGTGGGAAAAAGGAGGTTATGTCACTATTCTGGCCAACTTTCCTATTTTACCTCATAATATTTCTTTTATTACCAAAATACACCGCATGTATTACAAAAACTGTAATTACCTGAAACAAAACAAATAAGTAATTAATTTGATTATTAAATTATTATAATTAAATATTTTAAATAATGTAATTGCGTTTATTCAGCGTATCACCTAGCAACCCTTCATCAAAAAGATTACTAAGTTCTGAGTTTATCTATATTATTAGTATTTTTTAGTCTATAACTCTCGTCGGCGCTCTTATCTTTTTTCCTTGCGATATGCAAACAGGATCGTAGGAAGTTGCGCTCCATGGCCCATCTATTATATATATCTAACTAAATTTTTCATTAATTTTAACTAGCGACTGACCCATGCTTCTTACGGGTGCAATGTAGCGTCAGAAATAAAAGCGATGCGCATATTATACGTATAATCTATATAAGCCAACTTGAAGAAATTCTTCTAATGATAGTGAAAACCGCATCAAAATCCGCTGCATAGTTTAGTAACTCTAAGCGTACAGACAGACGGACAGACGCAGTAACAGTGTTTTAAAAGTATATCTCATTACTTTTTATATTTCCTTATTGTATATCATTGTACGGCAGGAGTTTTAGTTTTAAATTATGTAAAGAATTAATTTAATTTTCTTTGTGATGACATCTGACTTTGACCTGCCTGATGGTAATAGAGTTTGATATTTTTTTTCTTTGTAACTAACCCCTTGAACCACGTTCTGAAATAAATATTTATTATTATTATATATTTACATGTCAATAGTAATAATGATAGATTGACATTTAAAATATTGAAATATTTTGTTTATTGAAAATATTTTTTATCTGTACAATAAAAATATTAAATTAAATTGTCCAGATACTTAAATCGTAAGAAAACCGGCTCGCAATAGAAAGTTCGCGAGATCATTTAACTATAATAAATTTGAAAATAACGTTAGTTACGTTAATTAATTTTAATTCGCCGACAAATAACTACTATAAACTATAACGTTAATAATAATAATTTTGGGTAAAAAAACCTGTTTATTCACAATATTACTTACCTATTAGCTAATCGTCTACTTTCAGAATAAACCTTTATATTTTTACTATAAATACCATTTACATATCTAATGCAAACTCAACATGATGTCTCCCCGCACCAACGTAAGCTGCAAAGCTTTTTAAACGTCACCTCCATTCATGGACCGCACTTCAGCTTAATATATGGCTTAGTGACGGCGACTGGGGCAGCCGGGAACACGTTTTTTTCAGTTGTCGGTACTCTTGGAAGTCCATCATGCTTACTATCCGACAGGTCGAAGTCAGATGACGAAACACAATAAAAAAAAATGCTAGACTAGTACTAGTAGTAGTAGTAGTAGGCAAACAAGCTATTTTTTATATGCTTATATGCTTTAAGTGGTAGGCAGATAAGTGTGGTAGGCAGTGGTACCCAGTCTGCCGATCCGGGGTAGTACCACTACTTACAAGTGAAATGATTTGGTCACGTTTCGGGATCAGCTTGTAAGTTGCCGGTTCCATCTATGCCGGCATAGTGGATGTGATTGCTACTCACAGTTATTGAATTGTAGTAGCAGTGACATTTATTCATGGACCTCACTTCGGCTTAAAATCAAGCGGGGTGCTGTCATATGTCGGGTCACAATAAAATAAATATATGTTTTTACAACCTAAGCCGTCGTTAACATGTGCGAAAATGGCGGATAGATCTATTGAACAGTAGTTTATGACTATAGTTAAATTATTAAAGTTATTTTTTAATTAAACCGTTACAAATCTTACAGAAGTCTAATGAGGAATTTTGATTCGTTTTACTACCTTTTTTAACAATTAACTTGTATTTGTCGGTCTTCATTTAATATTTTTGTTTATTGTGACTCGACATCTTACCTCGACCTGCCTGATGAGGATAAAAAGTGCCGATGACTGAAAAAAACGTCTCAATTTACAGCTGCTCCAGTCGCCGTTACTTAGCGTATGTCAGGATCGTGGCAAGTAGCGATCCTTGCGTCAGCCTATCCCTGTTAGATAAAGGCGTGACAATTTAATTTGATAATATTGACAAATTAAAAACGACAACATATTCTTAATCTTTTAGTAGACTTTAATGCGTATTTTATTGTGAGAAAAATCTGCATATTGTAAGTTAAAATTTAAATTAATTCCACCTATTTTACATAGTCATTTTACAATAATTTATTTAGATTCGTCAACTTAAGATAGACTTCGACGATATCGTATAGTTTTTAATGTATTTTACTTATGTAAATTATCAATAAAAGAGATATAAAGTGAAAATATTCAATAAAGATATAAATTAAATTAAGATGTTTATTGAATTGTTTTATTCGTAATTATTCGTATTCGTTATTTTAGCAAGTTACGATTTAAAATGACTTTAAACTGAATTATTTATCGTGTCTTTACTTTTGACCTCGACTTGCCTGATGCTAAGCAAGTCGAGGTCCATGAGCGTCGACGGCTGAAGAAACTGACTTAGTTTACGTATACCGCAGTCGCCTATTCCGACCATAAGTCCATTTTGAAGATTAGATAGATTGGTAGAGGGATCAGTGATGGTATTAATTATCTTTATATGGTAATATAGATTATAATTTATAAATAACTAATACTTATTATTAAACTATAAATAAACAATATACATCATCTAGAGATGGACTATCAACAAAAAGACTAGCAATATTTCCCCTTTGTAAGGCTAAAACGTCGGCAGCAATAATACCAGCCTTTCTGTCTCTAAAACTAATATTATGTCTTATTTTGCCACAGATCAACGCCTACTGGCAGCAGGCACATTCACTATCCTGGCACAAGCTGTTCTATGGTAAGTGAAAACAGATATGTTTTATTTTAAAGTTTAGTCAAATGATAGCCGGATTGAAATTCAATTTCATTATGATAACTTGTCTATGAATCAGTTACAGTGTTGTTAACTGAATGAAAACTGTTGAATGAACATAATATTATTCACTTTTGTAAATATTTCATTTAATTTCATTCAATATTTGGGATACATTCGTCTAGTCTATTTGGAAAACTTTAAATATTACTTAAAGGTAATATTGTTATGAATTTGAGTTTTGAATGACTTTTATTAATTAAAACACTAAAGAAAGTGTACATATATCAAACATAGGTACCGGCAACTTGAACTGGGGGTTTTTGGTTTGTGTGACCATTTTACACTACCACTAACTTTTTATTTATTTATTGTGACACGACATTTGACCTCGCTCCGCCTGATTATGAGTTTTGGCACATTTTCACGCTGAAACGGCTGGACGGATTTGAAATGGAAATAATTTATAATATGAATTAACACAAAGGCTATTTTCTTTTACCTGAAGTACCATGTTGAACAGGAGAATTTACTCTAGGGCATTTTAAGATATATAACTAAAGAAGAGAATTGTGGATGTGAGGGAAGCGAGGGAGTTATGTCAGGATTATAACTGGTGGCGTGACAATTTGATTTAAAACTTCTTATTTAAAATATATATTATGATCATCATCAGCCAAAAGGTATTCACTGCTGAATATAGGCCTCACCCTTAGAACGCCATATATATTTTTTATTGCTAATATTCTGTATATCCCTGACGTGTGTTAATCCGTGAAATTGATTATAAAGCCGTTTGTGGCGGGCCCACACAATGTCGTCATGTTCGTATAAGGTTAGGCGCACTCTGACACCTGAGTCATCAGGGGTGATATCAGAGACGCCTTAAGCATATACAAATTTTAGTACATTAAAGATTATTTTGAATTCATAATAATAATAAAGAGAGTTGTTTATTTCCTCTTGTTAGGAAAATGTAAAATAAGGTAAGTAGTTTTATAAGATAAGTATTTGAAGTTTAAATGATTTAAGTTCTTAAATATTTGATAACTAGTTTTATAAGATACGTATTTGAAGTTTAAATGATTTAAGTTCTTAAATATATTGATAACTAGTTTTATAAGATACGTATTTGAAGTTTAAATGATTTGAGTTCTTAAATATATTGATAACTAGTTTTAATTATTTAACAATGAATCAAAATCTTGATCTATTGACTACAGAGATAGGTAGAGAAATAAAGCGTTTTTTTAGAATCCTCTAACTACTCCAATTACAAAAAGACGTAGTTAGATTTACTCTTTCACTCACCTTTAGTTTATAAATCACTTTCGTTCATTCTTTCTTTGTCCCAAACCAACGCAAAATACTAAAGAAATAAACTATTGTTAAATTCTAAAATGTAGGTGAAACTATTTTTCTATACGACATCTGACCACGACCCTCCTGATAATAAGCAAGAGGAGGTTCAAGAGTGACAACGACTGAAAAAAACGGATTGTTCACGGCTGCTCCAGTCGCCGTCACTTTTCGCACAGGGATAGGCAGAGACAATGGAGCGCCACTTGTCACAATCTTGACACAACTCACTTCGCACTCATCCACAATTCTCTTCATTAAATAAAATTAATAATCACCATAATACAAAATATACGTAATATATCTATTAGTTTTGGTTAAAAAACTATATATCAGTAAAAAACCAATTAAAAATCTAATGTAAAATAACTCTCCCACTTATTTAAAAATGATCACTAAATTTTATAGGAGAATTTCTTAACCTTCATAAAGAAATCATCTGTTTTAATTAGGGAATGTCATAGTTCAAATAATTTACGACAAAAACCTTTTAAAATAACTAAATACCAGTTAGCAGCCACTCAAGTCAATGTAAGGAGCGGGCGCAATAAATAAAAGTACGGTAAATAATAAAAAATGAACCATAAAATGTAATAAAACTCTTCCGTTCTTAATAATATTATATTAAATTTGATATCCTTGCGTTTTATTGAATCGGCAAATAATGAACTTTCGCATGGGAACTTTGTGACGTCAGATTACTCTACGTCAACCTAAAACGACTTTCCTAATTGATTTTTTGTATTTTAATAATAACTTATTTAACTTGTAGACATGGGTGGCATATTGGTTAGCGCACCAGATCTATACGTGTTAAATCCCGGGTTCGATTCCCGGTCGGAGCAAATATATGTTTTATAGCTTTCATTTGTAATAGTGATTTAATTATTTTAAAATAAAAGAATAAAAGTGATGGATGATGGTAGCAAGAGCACCGACGACTGAAAAAAAAACGATTGGCTCAGTCGCTGTCACTATGACGGCAAAACTATTAGTAGTATTTATTAAAAACCAATAGTGTTCCAATTCGCGTGTATCAACATGAGCCCATTACTTTGCACTAATAAAATAATAATGTTAGACCCCTGTTAGATAATAAGGAATAGGATAATCTGCAATGACAATGTTTATGACGTCATAGGTCGAATGTCAACGTCTGAAGCCCACGTGCGCGTGCGTCGACAATCAATGTACCTTGCCATATTTGTTGTTATACGATTATTTCTCTCAGTGCTTCTAATCTAAGGTCTAAAGGATCTATTTTGCAATGAAATTATTAGTGTATTGGTAAACGAACAATCAATGCACCTGGACCACTTTATTAGTTAATCGATTATTTATTTTAAAACCTTTATTTCTGATGCTTTAAAGTTCATTTTTGTTTTTAAAGAGTTTGTAGGTATATGTTTTGTTAAAGAAACAACTAAATAACAAGACAATATGTGGGATGGTAATAAAAGGTTTGATTTTAACATAAATATTAATAAAGATAGAAAGTCAACACCCCGCTTAATGTTAAGTTGGAATGAGATCCATAAATGGAGGCAAAAGCTACCGTAGTTGGTAATCTCTCCGTGACCACGATGGCTGCAAAGCTCTCGAAACATCGGAAGAATAAAAAAAGGCCGCATAAAATTTGTTTAATTTATTAGTAGTTTAATTCAAATATAAAGTAACTACAAGGAAAAAGTAACTAATATAACTAAGAAATTTCTTATCTACATTCCTGTCTGTGCCTGTTGCTTTTAGATCAGACGTTTAGTTAGGCTACAGAAACTTTCATTGGATATTATAAAAATAAAAACAATAATTTCGCTAAACAATACAGCTCAATATAAAATTCTGAAATCAATATTATTGTTACGTATACATTTAAAAACATCTTATTTAGGGTCTCAATAAGGAAAAAAACAAAAGAAATCACTTTTTTTCATTTACATCCAGGACACAGGACAACCAAAGTACATATATTAAAGATACATTGGCACCGGCGAGTGGTTTTAAAGCCGAGCTCTCGGTTTGCGTAACCACTACTACTATACCACAGTAGCCTTTAAAAATGAATCGCTTATTAAAAAGGAACAGCTTAAAATCAACTTTCAGCTTAAAAACCAGAGCTGTACATGTCAGATGACTTCACGATTACTTGGAAATGTCAAGACCTCTCAGACGCTGCATAAGGCTAAGTTCATATATACTATGAAGATTTTTAGCATTGACCTTGACTGGACCTTGATAAGTTTTATAGTAAGGAGCAGTGGAAATCTATAAAGAACCACGATAGCCAACCAATCTCAAGGTGCTTTTTCAGGCTCTGCTTAAAGCATCCTTGGTTAGGTTAAAGGTTACAATGTTTTATTTATTTTTTATTTATATTTATATTATTTCGAGCTGTGCCATAGAAACAGGACAACTAAATAACATATATCAGAGGTACATTGGTGCCCGCCAGTGGTGCACTCATGCTCTCAGTTTGCGTAAGTTAGTCTAGTGCCCATAACTGTAGAGCTTGTAAGGGGATTGTGGATGTGAGGAAGGCGAAGGAGTTATGCTTACTTACCATCAAACAGATCGACGCCAGAGGCCGAGTCTGCCGATTTAACGAAAAAAATTTGACCCAAATACAATAAGCTTACAGGCTCTATTTATTGAAAAAGTATTGTTTTGTTGTATCGAATACTTATGCGGTGAAAAAGTTACAGTCTGAACGTGTCCTAAGGCAAACCTTGACTCTCGTATGTCAAATGTCAACCGGACAATGACCCCAACGCGTGATAGTTCAGAAGCTTTCGGAAGCTTTTATTTTTGTTTTTAATATTTTAAAAGCATTCACATTTAGGTACATGCTAATTATTTATAAAAATCTTGACATAATGATTTTATGGTTCTCAAATTGCACCATTGTTAAGCACTGTTAAGCAGCCTGATGTTAAGCTAGAGTGCGGTCTTTGATATGGATGGATGCGTTTTGCGAGGCAGACCCAGGAGGGTGTTTTCTGACAATCGGAGATATCCTCAAAAAAGCTGGGTTACCTAGTGCCCATAACGGTAGAGCTTATATGAAGAGAATTGTGGATTTGAGGGAAGCGAGGGAGTTGTGTCAGGATCGTGGCAAGTGGCGGTTTATTGTGTCTGCCTATCTCTGTGGGAAAAGGCGTAACAATTTTATTGATTAATTAATTTAAAACATAAGTAACTGATAAAAACAGGCGAATGTAATTAAAATCAAAATTGTCAAATTGTCACGCCTTCTTCCCACAGGGATAGGCAGAGATAACGGAGCGCCACGATCCTGACACAACTCCCTCTCTTCCTTCACATTTACAATTCTATTCATACAAACTCTATGGTTATGGACACTAGGCAACCCAGCCTTCTTGAGGAAGTCTCCAATTTGATCGGCGAACACCCTCCTGGGCCTGCCTTGTTTAACGTGAGATTTAAGTATATACTAATTATTAAAAATTAGATTTTAAGTTTCTCATTTTGCACCATGTTAAGCAGCTTGATGTGTGGTCTATGATGTGGATGGATGAGTTAAGCGAGGCAGAGAATTGTTGAAGTAAGGAAAGCGAGGAAAAGGCCTATCCGTGTAGGAAAAAGCGTGGCAATTTGATTGATTGATTCATTTAAACAGTAACCGATATCAACAGGCGAATGTAATTATCGTAACGAAAAAAGACTATCGTTATTGTTTTCTCTTGTGTACGGAACACTCTGCCAATTGTTCCATTCGCAATTGTAGTACACACTTGTTTCTATTCAATAAGAATCCATTGACTTCACAAGGCAGGCAACATTGTAAATTATGTACGTTTCGATTAATAATAACCTCCCACCGTTGAAGGGCATGTGGTAGGCCCCGCAATTGTAGTCCTATCAAAACATTACAACACTTAAATTTAAGGAAATCCGGTGACGACAGGCGTAGCGCATTGGTTAACATTTTTCACATTTCTATACTTAGCTAGTTTGTTTAGTTTTTAGTGTTTGTATCATAGAAACAGGACAACCAAAGTACATATATCAAAGATACATTGGTACCGGTAGCTGGTCTCGAACTCGGTCGCGCCACGGTCGCCTTAAGTTCTCGGGTACGATTCCTGGTCAGAACAAAGATTTGTTCTATAGCTTTAATTTGTATTTAATTTAATTTAATTAGATTTATATTACAAATATTTGTTAATAAAAATAGGCGGATATTTGCTCCGGTCTGGTTGTCAAAAAGTGGAAGGCAGTGGTGCCCAGTCTGCCGATCCGGGGTAGTATACCACCACTTACAAGTGAAATGAATTAGTTGCGTTTCGGAAAAAGCTTGTGAGTTGCCGCTTTCAAACATGCTGGCATAGAGTCTGTTTGATGCGACTGCTACTTGCAGTTACTTAACTATAGTAGCAGTCGCCTCCATTCATGGACCACACTCCAGTTTAGCCTCAGGCGTAAAATATAATTAATAGTGGATGAAAGTACGGAAAATGAAGCCATCCTTCTCATCTATAGCTGTGAAACCGAGGCTGATGATGATGATGAATTAATTATTTTAAAATAATTGGTGATATCACTTTAAAATGAGCCCATTACCTATAAAGTAATGTTCTAAGACTTAGAACCTACAATACACTGTTCTAAGCTTGTATTATAGCCTGAAGTGTTTCGCTTCGCAACCGTTTACTAGCTATTGTTTAATGGGGCGTTTTGTACAATTGTTTCATTACATACAATATGATTTAACCGATACCCTGGCCTGAGATTGCTTCCCCCTACTTCTAGAAACCTACGGTGTACTCTGGATACAAGGCTGTTATTGTTATAGGTTATTATTGTGTATATTTTTTTTTACGTATATTGTAAATGTATATGGATAATGTACTGGGTAATGTTATAGAAATTAAGGCGTAGCATTTTCATTTGATATATGCTATAAACACACTAATGAACTTCTGAAAACCTTTAATTATTATGTCTTGATTTTTACAGTATAAAGAGCGATTGAAAAACCATCAGGTATCTAACTTTAATTTGAAAAAGCAAGGTAGAGCATTCCGTTTTGTTGATTGTTTTACAAAGAAACGAGTATCACGGAAGAGTAAAAAGACAGTGTAGGAACAAGGTATGATTCATTTATTTATTTTAGGGAAACTTACAGCTCTTTTATAAATATAGATACAAACTATAATAAAACTAAGCCTAATTAGTTCCCACCTATATACAATACAAACGAAAAACAAACATAAAACACTACAAAACAACTAACTACAACAATAATCTTGGCATTAAAATGAAATATAATTTAAGGCATATATTCATTGAGTAATACAACGGACAAGTGTTTTCTCATCAGATTAATATTGGTACAGCACAGGTCCAAGGTTGGACAGTATGTACGAGTATTAAAAGATTTTGCTGATCGAATAAAGAATGAGAACTTTTTATAATTTGTGGTAACCAGTGGTATTATGGCGGACCATGATTTCGATAATTCCTTAAGAAGTAATTTTGGCAGCAATAACTATGTATACAATAGATACATACCTCACATACAATGTTTGCAAACAGGTCGTAAGTGATAATGTTTGTTTCAATAAACAAACACAAATGTACAACAATGATGAATGTTCCATCAATAACAATTGTTATTTCAAAACATAACTTCGATAGAGTTGACGCACGGCCTTAGTTCAATGCGTTGGACATTATCTAAAGGACATCATTCATTTTGGGCTTTTATGTACTACTTTTGTAATGTCCAATGATGAAAAAATATAGAAATGGTAGTTTCGAGACTTGTATTGATGAAACTAATAACAAATTTGCTTTTAATTGCTGTGCAATTAAGTTATTTGAAAAAAAAAAGAAATTGAGTTTGTATCGTCTGTCAATCACAAAGACATCCCATATTAAGAGTTTTGCTTTGAACTGTCATATTTATAATTTAATCATTTTGCACACCTAAACAATGCAAAATAAAGGATATATTCCAATTACATTATAATCATCGTACATTAAACTATTTTAAAATGCTTATTGAATTGTAAATACAATTAAGTCCAAGTCCCTATACAAAATGAATGATATCCTTTGCATTAAATCAATGATAGTTATGTTGTATACGAGTGCAATAAGATGTGTAGATGTGTTTACAAGCGCGCAATAACTAAGGCATTTAAATCAAGACAATCATCGTAATATGATTTAATTTGTCCTGAGTTGCGCTCCCTGAGTTCATAACTTAAGTATCGCATGAAAAAGATCTTAACTCTGTCATTTTGGTGTCATTAGTTCCGTATTAGCTATGGCAATAAAGCTGCGCAGTAACTTGTTTCGTTGCCTACTTACATTTTGTTTTACGAATTTGTAAAAAAATAATAATTATATACACGACTTTTTGACCCCAGCAAGTCGAAGTTGACAAGTCGAAATCACGAATAGTCATTATAAAAAAAACAATAATTAATTAAGCCACTCATTTTAGGCTTTAATTTAAGTAAAATATACTTTTTTACCAATGGAGGTTTATAATTCAATAACGCGGTTCAAGAATGGGGGCGACTGCTACTACAGTTGAATAACTATTGTAACAGTCGCATTCACTATGCTGACCTAGTTGAAACTTTTAAACTAATCCTGAAACGCGTCTAAGTCACTTCACTTGAAACAGCAAGTGCGGTTCCCCTAATCGGTTGACAGCTAACTTTGTATTTTACTAGCTTAGGTATACGAAAATTAATTCAAATGCTATTCGTTCTTAGAACATTTTATAATTTTTTTTAAACTAATACCACCATAGTTAACACCTCTGTAGGTATTCAAATATCATGAATTCTTATTATCTCTTATCGCCCAAGTTTTACCATGCCTTAACATAGTGATAAAAGAAACAATAAGAAATGTCTTTACAATACTGGCAACAATGTTAACTGTTAATCCGTACTAGTTATTGGTTCAACACTAAAAAGACAGAATTACTGATTTATTTATTTAATAATTTATGGTTGACTTACAGCGAGTGGGATGTAGAATATAAAAAAGATATCTTAAAACTAATACAGGGCCATTTAAGAGTCAACATTACAGGCGAAAAATGGATAAATAAATAAAAAAATAGTTAAAAAGAACATATTAAGAAAAATGGTCAACTACTCGTATAAGAAAGAAAAATCATCAATTGAACTAATCATTCTAATCAAATTTATTTACACGGATTTAAGGTATCAAAGAACCGTTTTGTCAAGTGCTTATGGACAATTGATGGTTCGGTGCAGAATGGTTATTGTGACTTCTTGACATTTGAGAGACCTGGGCGCCGATTCTTTTAATACACAACAGCAAAATTACTAGGCCTATGCGTGATCAGCGTGGCTTTTGAACTCATCTAAGTAATAATATTTATGGCGACGAAAGAGCAGTAAAATCACGCAGTGCAAGTTCGTATCCAAGTACCATTTCGTTGCGCAGCGCAGGATCGTGGAAATGGTAGTCAGTTGTATCAGTTGTATCTCTGTTGCGCGACAATTATTCATTTACAAATTCATTGAGATAAAACGTGTCAATAAACTTGATATAACGAGGTCTACCCCAATCGACCCGTTATTTACGTGTTAAAAAGACAAACCCTGCATTATGATCATCAGAACCAGTCTATTATGTGTGCAAGTAATTCTTTCATACACCAATACTTATATTTGGTTACACAAAAAATACCAAACAATTTTAAATTTTATGCATTGGGAAATAGAGTCGTATTTTGTTAGTGTTGGAATGGAAATGCTTTTGTGTGATACAAGAGGGATAACATATGTAAATGCGCGCGCCGATACGACAAATGTCTTCATTATTCTGCCCACGCGCTTCTAATGTGAGGTGCGGTCAAAGATGACACTACTATAGATGTGACATTTTCTTTTTATTGTTTTGTTTAGATTCAAACTTTTTCAAAACGAATCAATAGTCTATCCATTAATACATGTTTATATAGGATTGTGTTGTTTTTAGAAATAGAAATATTATTTATTATTGTGTATAATTTATTTATTTCAAAGACGATTAAAGATAAGTACAATATACTCTCACTTAGTTTCATGAAAAATTATTAAAAAATGTATAACAAAAAAAGATTTCATCAGAATTTTCTGAGGGTTTGCGCGAACATTTTTCATAAGATATTTTGAAAGCTTTATTTTGTTAATTTTAATCCGACGCAACGTATCGAAAATGCAGCATGCCCCCGACCACGATGGCTGCAAAGCTTTTGTTCCATAAATTTTCATTTACTATCTGGAATATAATAATTCCCTAATAGCTCGCAGAAGGTCACAAGTCTTTTAAACTTTATTACTAATAAATAATTTAATAAATTTACTGCCCTAAAGGTACAGTATAATCTATGAATCAGGTCACAGTGGTTCTCAACCCACGCTTATCTACAGTCACCTCAAACTAAAGGTTAATACGGAAACATAGTAATTAAATCAACTACAATATATTGGTCATGCCAATTACAAATGGCATGTAATATTTTCATGATATTGACAGCGATTAATTTCATTAAGCTGACGGCATGACCGGAATAGTATCTTTTGTTTGCTAGACATTGAAGTATGTCTAATTGTAAAAGTCTTTTCGAATTTTAGCGCTTCTAATAGAAGAATAGAAGAACCCAGAAATCGTTCGTGATTTGTACTGTCTGAACAGACTTCAATCAAGTTGAAGCAATAAATATCTATTCAACAAAAGTTAAAGACTAATCAGTCAATCAGCGCGATTGAGTACTTATGTACTGTATATTGCATTCCTCTATCACCAGTATTTTGTTTGTTTGTAAAATAATTAGTGAATTGTGGCGTCCACAACCACGAGAAAAATGCTAAAATGGACAGATAGTGTAATAACACGTGTAATATTGAGTCGATTGAATTGTGAGAACGCTACCGTCAATATTTGCTTTCGAATTTTTGCTTAATGATAAATATTGATCAACTAAAATCGCCCCGTGAGAACGCCCCATTAGATAAAACGTGAAATACCCATGAATCGTTCCTCTATTAAATCGGAATATTTTCCTCGATAAAGTGCAAAAAAGAAACATGTATAGAAAGACAATAATAAGAAATTACTTTTAAATAACATAGTATTTATACATTACTCGTATTAATAACGAAGATAGTTGTAGGACTGGCGATGAATGCTATGCTCTTTCTCATTCTCTCTCTCTTACTGGCCGTTGATATAAAAACACACGAGTATGGTACCTACAGATAAAAGTCATGGAGTAGAAATCTAACCCTTTCAATTTATAGTCAATTTTTAATAATGTTGGGTAGAGCCGCAAGTAAACGCAAGGAATGACTTAGAAAGATTCGATAACTTCTAGGTAAATGAATATTTTAATTTCTCTTTGTATATTTAGGTCTTAAATGAAACGCTTAGCGAACATTTAAAAGAAAACAAAATTAATAAGAAATTAATCTTAAAAAGCGATAACTAGTCTTGACCTCAAGTTAAGCCTCCAAAACTCGATCACTTTCCCATCTCGGCTTAAGTCTAAAATGTCAGTGGCTGTGACATTTTTATACTGGGATGACATTTTGATGGTACATAGACCACTCACCACTAGAACTTACATTTAATGTTTTAATGGAAAATAATCTACTAAAGACTTCGCTTTTCCTCGCTTCGAGTTTTGTTAAAATCGGGGCAAGTGGCGCTATATTGTCTCTGCGTATTCCTATCGGAAAAAGGTTAACAATTTGATTTCATTTGAATACATTACTGACACTCGCCACATATGTCATAATCCGTTACTTATAGGTTTATTATTACTGTATTAAAAACTGTATGAGGTTGTAGTGTAATGATGTTGTTTTTTTCCACTACAGTACCAAGACACCAGCTTAAATTATTCTAGAATCCTCAGCATCTTTATAATACTAAAAATGCAGTTACTTATTCTTTTAATTTATGGCGCACGTGTTTGTTTGTTTAATACAATAATACTATTCTGGGAAAAAATCAATATGCCACTTAATCTTTTGACAGAATAGTATTATTGTTATAAAATGGCCTTTCACTTGGAGCAGGGTGACGACGACAGCAACGCTCCTCAAACACAACCGCCGCCCGCCATCCTATCTCCATTACAGCTACTACCATAAGAAAGTACCCTTTTCATGTGTTGTCTAGTGACACATTGTCTGTGTACTGGGATGACATTTTGAAGGTTCCTATGAAATATAACGATATGATCTAGCCAATTAGAGATTAATTTATTATAAAGCTCAACGCTGATTGGTTCAGTAGATAATGTCTATAGCTCATTTAAAATATAACACAGATGTTTTGTAAAATGGAAAGTTTGAGGTTCTCTGTATATTGAAATAGAATTAGGTACGTCAGCCCCACCATAACCTAAAATTTAAATAAATAAATAATTCTCAGTTACCATGATGGCTGCTTGTGACATCCATAAACAAAATAAACGCGATAGTAAGCCGCAAAAAATACGTCTAAGATAATGAATTTTAAAAAAATGCGGCATACTATCGCTATTATTTTCGGAAGGTGATTGTACATTTTTTAATTCCGACTTTTCGAGAGCTTTTCAGCCATCGTGATCACGGAGAGACTAAGGTGCTGGTCGTCTCCTTAGTCGATGTCATTGTTTCCAAAACTACCACGTTTCATGATTTGTCTAAATTATTTTGTAGAGCTATTTTAAATTAGTAGCGTGTTAATGTAGTAAATACATTGTTACTATTATACACGAACGAGGTTTGAACGACACGATTTTAAAATGCATATTTACTACGGAATCACCTTGACAATAAAAATTGAACTACGTATTAAAATAATTTATTATGATACTATTGAGATGTTTATGGTTCGCTCAGATCATATTTCTCAATGTAAACAAATTGTCAATAAGTAATAATATAGCATAAAATGTATTGTCAGTATTTATTCAAAACAATGGTAAGGTCGCCTGGAAGGTCTTACAAATTATCGACAATTCATATCCAAGAGCTATATTTTGCATTCGTTAATAGGTAAAGCTGACACGTTTATTTGTGTACAATTGTAACTAGTTCTAATAACTATTTATCAAAACCAAACCAAATATCATCAAAATCAAAACCAAAATAAACGCGATAGTAAGCCGCATAAAATTTGTTTAATTCATTAACTATTTATTGTTTTAAATATACATACATTTTGGCATAGGGACGGCTACTGAGGCAACCGTAAAGCCGCTTCCACATGCGTGGTGTCCCGGCAAACACCAAGCACAACAAGTCCTAAACATTAACCACAATCATTCAACACAAACAGACATCTGCAAGCTTGGCAAACGTGCTAGTATATACCGGATAAGTAAACATGGCGGATCATAAAAATTCACAAAAATCGTACAATATACTTCATATACTACCAAGCTTTTGGAGACATTGCAAACTGTTTGCTAAACGTACTTTGATTGTTGAAGTAAAACCGACCCCGACGTCGAACACGGGCGACCACAAACTAAAACAGACAAATACATACAGTTCATCCACATGTTCAGTTATTTTGTGTTTGCTGTTTGCCTTTGTGTCAGGTTCGTGGCAAGTGGACCTTCATAGTCTCTGCCTATCCCTGTGGGAAAAAGGCGTGACAATTTGATTGATTGATTGCCATTGTTCGCCAAGCATGTGGATGCGGCTTAAAAAGAAACAGTTTTGTCATTAGTCGGCACTCTTAGACCCCGTCTTGCCTCTCATCAGGCAAGTCCAGGATAGATGAATTTAAATAAATAAACGATGGATATTTATTGTGATGTAAAATGCGACCTCGACTTGCCAATCAACTCCGTTCAATTGTTTCAAAAGAACATTAATCAATTAGTCAAAATGTCACGTCTTAAATCCTACAGAATTAGGCAGATACGATACAGAGTAGCGCCACTTTTCACGTTCCTTTATCTCCCGCTTCCTTAACGTCTACAATTCTTTTTGTACAAAAGGAAATGGAGCAACTATACGATTCGAGTATAATAAAAATAATCATGACATGTTAAAATCTTTATGACATCAATTTCTAACTTACATTATCACCAAAGGACAAGATAGCACCACTTTCCACGATCCTGACACAACTCTCTTGCTTTCCTTTAATCTACAATTCTCTTTGGGTACGGGCACTTCGTGTCCTTGCTTTTTTTGCTGTATCCGATGTGATAAGGGAAAACAATCTTTTGAATCGTCCCCGTTTATGATTCCCTTTCGTAAATCTCCCTTTCATTCAACAACAAATATAAAAGAAATAATACACTTCATATTATAAATCCAATTGTCCCCTTTTTTTTTCACAGGGATAGGCAGAGACAATGGAGCATTCACTCACATCCACAATTCTTTTCATACAAGCTGGGCCCTGCTTCCTATAATTAAAACCTAATATTTCCATTCGTGCGTGTATTTACATCATAAATATGTCCAATATATTTTAAAAGTACTTATACTAATGTAACCATAATTTTATGGTTGGTACATTCACCGCTCTCACAAGAAAACTGGCATGATTTCGTCGTAATTTAGTTCTAGATTTTGTGGTACAATAGCAACGCTGTCCCTTAGATAAAGGTACTGCGGTGTGCGCAAATCTATATAGTGCAATGAACGTACAGAATCGACATCGAATATTGTACGTTCGAAAATGCAATATCATTTATCAATCAATCAATCAAGATGTCACGCCTTTTCTCCGCAAGAATAGGCAGAGACCTCTTTTCTGCCTCTTATCCGCTCTTATTTTTACAATATTTTGTCCCCTATAAAAAGACAAGGTTTTTTTTAGGTATTATCATAACAATTTCTCAAGAAAGCTGGATTGCCTAGTGCCCATAACCATAGAGCTTTTATAAAAATTGTGGATTTAAAGGAAGTGAGGGTGTTGTGTCAGGGTTGTGGCAAGTGGAGCTCTATTATCTCTCTCTATCCCTTTGGGAAAAAGGCGTGACAATTTGATTGATTGATAACAATATTCAAAGTATAGGTTTATTGGTCTATGGAATGTCCTAGGATGACGCCTACGCACAACTGTCGCGACCTGACTCGGCGTAAATATGGTGCGGAATTAGAACTACCCGCATGAAATTTATCGCACTTCGTTTTGCCTGTGCGGAGAAATCGCTATTTAGGACCGGTATCTCAAAGATAACTGAATTTTGTTTTGAATTAAGAAATATTATAATTGTTATACAACTAGCATGATTTAATGTCAGTTTTAAGTTTGGCTGCTTATAAAGTTTCTTAATAATTTACACTGCATTTAAATTAATAATTGCTGTACTTTATTACCAAGTAACATTCAGACGTAAATAATCAATATTATTTTCGATGAGAAATCATTATAGTGACAGTTAGTTAGGTGACTTAATGTGGGTAGTTAAAAATAAGTAAAGTGGTGTTTGAATTTCCAGCCCTGCATGTCATTTCCTGTTTGGCCACAGCCGCGAGCGGTTGCCTCATGAACATAATGCTCCAATAATAGTCGTTTATGTGAACACATTATAGTTTATCACGTCCAAAGGTGCTTCCCATTTGTTATCAATAATCTCACTTACATTGTCGTCATTCATTCTGGCACACGATAATTTAAAAAGGAGAGATTGTTTTATTGAAACATTCGTTTGAAGCAAGTATCATAAAGTCTGTTATTTATATGTATTTATATTATTTTTATTCACATTTCTATATTAAGGTACTAAAGTGCTTGTAGAAACAGATCACGAGTGTATCAAAGATACATAGGTACCGGCAAGAGGTTCTGAACCCGTGCTTTCGCTTTGCGTGACCATTGCACTACCACGGCCTCCTTAAATTGGTATTAATTGGTAACGAATTACCAGTTAATTATACTTCATAACTATATTGTTTACGACACAAGTGGCGCGCGCATTGGTAACACACCAGTTCGCTACGCGTCTAGTCCCGGGTTCGATTTCCGTACAGAGTAAATTTGTTTAATTAGATTGTATCTTACAAATATTTGTAAATGAAAAAAGAGGCAGATAGTAGTAGATGGAGTCCTGAATGGAGACGACTACTACTACTGTTAAATAATGGCAAGCAGCAGTCCCAATCCCAAAAATCTGATACCGAAACGCGACTAAGTAACTTACACACTTATAAGTGATGGTACTACTTCGGATAGGCAAACTGGACCAATGACTGAATGAATCTTTATCGACCAGGTGTCTAGCACGGGTTACCAAAACCATAGTATAATCAAATTGTCACGCTTTTTTCCACAGAGATAGGCAGAGACAATGAAGCGCCTCTCGCCATGATCCTGACACTTCCCTCGCTTCCCTCATTTCCGCAATTCTTTTCATACAAGCTCAACTATTATGGTAATCCCAAATTTCTTAAAAATGTCTCAAACCAACTTATGTGCCCAAACCATCGAAGCATTCCTAAGTCTATCCTTGTCCCTACATCTTCTTTCAAACCACATCTATCATAGGTTACAATTTCAAAATGAAAACAATAAACTTGTTAAATATACACCGTCGTTACTTGTGACAAGTATTATAATGTGCTGACAACATTCATGAATTCGCGATTAAAATGGTATCAGGAAGTAAGTAGCCGCCACAACACTCACTTTCAGCTACATCAACCAAAACCACCTGTATTACAACCGAGTAAGGTATATTTTCGTAGCTACCGAACTAGTTTAATTACTATTGTGTTATTCGTACCGTATGACTTTTTCTACCGTGACATTTACTTTGACATTTGACATTACCGCCAAGTTATCCATCTAATTATGATTATTCTGTCGTGGGCGAGGTTTTGTCGTGTTGTGTCGATGCATACCTTAACTGGGCCGAGTTGTGATTGATACACCGGTTAAGTTGCGTAGAATAACATAACAACTAGACTCCACTGCCTTTGTATAACGATACTAAGGCTTCTTTCACACGGAGCACAGCCACACAACGTCGCAGCGACAAAAAGTAGTGAATATTGTCGCTGCAGATTTTTGCAGTTGCGTTGTGGTAAGTACAAAATGTCGATGTGATCGTGTTGTCGCTCGTAGTTGATATGTGGTTACCTGTTACGTTATGGCTAATGGAGGAAACACGCCTTGCCAGTCGAACTCATGAACTTTGAAAAGTAAACACTGTTATTGCTAAATAAATGAAGCGTGCGTTTGTCGACGCAAACGTTGTGGTGCGCGATATCGTCGGTGGTTGCGTTGCGTTGTCGTTGTGGCTGGTATTGCCCATGCGTTTGTAATTGGCGGCAAAATGTGTGAATGAAACTTTTAATTTTCATACAAATTAACGCCTGCCAAAGTGATTTTGTTTCGATGTGGTTATGGTACAAATGAAACAAGTCTCATAGACGAGTTTGCGTTTGATTTATTGCTCTATTTATTTCAGTATTACGCCGTCTAGTAGTAGTATTTGTTCTGTGGTTGTGTATAAAACTAGTTCACAATTGATTAATGCTTTTTTAGAATGTCACTTGATAATTAAAGGTCTTCCTTGACTATTATGCAATATTGAGTGTAAATGAAAGTTTGATGTGATAAGCCAAGATTAACTTAATCTATCAACCAAATTGTTACGATTCGGGATAGGGAGAGATAATGGGCGCACCATAACTTAACATTCTGTTATAACATAGCCAAATTGGCTGGCATAGTAGATGCTACTTGCACTATTGTCTTTTGTCTCTGCCTATCCCTATAAGAAGGATGGGCAGTCGGTTCAATCAAATTAACATATATTTTTTAATCTATAGGTGGGTATTTTATATCGTTTGTTAATACATAATGATAAACATAATAAACTACGTATAAGTAATACTTATTAAAAATATATCTATGACTCACAGTGTAACTACTTTAAGCAACGCCCGGTGTTTTTGTATACGTTTTCTTGTTAATAAAAAGGTCGTTGTAGTATTGGCTATCTAGAAAAACGGTTGACAGGCTATTTTTTCAACATAATATCATCGAAGTAAATAAATTTTATGCGGCTTACTATCGCGTTTATTTTGTTTTTGATTTACATTTTTTTTATTGTGACGTTTCATTATCAATGTTCGCGCAAAATATAGGAAAATACTAAAACGGAAAGTTAGTATCACCTGGTTTTTCTAAATGGATAATCAGTCAGAGTTGTGATAGTAGCTTTTTTAGATAGTTGCACAGTTGGTATGGCTAAACTCCTCGTTTATTTTTTTATTTAAAAATTTATCCAGCGATGCCATAACCTTATCTATGTAGTAGTTATATAGACTTGTTTTAATTGTTGAAATTTTAAAAAGCGTTTAAATTCTAAGTCCTAAGTTACTACTTCCCGATAAATATATTATTGTCACTTACTGCTTTTTAACTTTCAAACGTCGTTATAATTTTAGATCATATTGGTAAAGAAGGTATTTTCACTAAAACAAACAACTTGTACTAATTTGGGAAGTATTCAATAATTAATCGAGATCTGCCTGATAGTAAGCAAGGGGATCTCCAAAAACGCAGACGACTGACAACACCCTTTTATTCTATGCTTGTCTCAGTCGTCAACACCATGCCGGCTAGAGAAAAGTATGAAAACTTATAAAAAAAGTCAGTTGATGGATTCAAATATTGCAGCAAATATTTAAACCAAAACCACATTATTTCGTAATTTCTTCACCATTTTTCCATATTAAAATAAAAGCGATCGTTATTCTCATAGAATGTATTATTTAATTAAATATAACTATTTTAGTAATAGCTTGTATGTGAATCTGATATCCACATTCTCTAATTAAACGAAAATCTTAAATCGTTTGCGTTATAGTCTAACGGGGGTTCGTAACGTGGCGATCCTAAAAGGTTTAGGTTTTGATACCAGCTAGGTCTAATGTTTTAACCCGTTTTGTGCCCGTTTGTCCTCAACAAAAAATTGGGACGAAAACCTAATAAAGGCATGTGTTTAACTTTTTTTAAGAAATACGTACCTACAATAAATATGTATTTAAAGAAATACTCATTTTATAAATATATTTTAACTGAAGACTTAATAATAGATGAAAAAGGATCGACATTTAATAATAAAGTATGATGATAACTTCTAAGCGACTAATTCTAAAATACTATAGAAATGTATTTTATTGTTTATTGTTTCAAACAAGAAAATGAATTCGTCTCTTAGTGACGAAGACCGAGGCAAAAGAATTCATTTTTTTCAGTCGTTAGCTCTCTTGGACCTTCCTCTTACTTACTACCAGGCAAGCATAGGTCAAATTCCTCTGAATAAAAGAATAATATTATATATTCTTTCTTTAAATTTTGGGACTAGACCTCGAGATCTGATGGTAAGCGAAAAAAGTACAAGAGCGCCGACGACTGAAAAAACTGGTTTAGTTTATGGTTTTCTCAGCCGTCGTCATTATGCTATTTACATTTATGTTGAATTAAACCATACATACAACTAGGAGTACAAACTAATGAATATAAAGAATTATGAATACGCTATTTATGACCAGAGTTTTCATATTCTTTTGGGGGTCACAAAGCACACATGTAGTTGATAACAAAACGAATGGTTCGATGTCCAATACCCTCAATTACAGTCGACTATAATTGCATACAGCTACCGACGATACAGATAAACTTGTACCATGTCAAATAACCGAGAGAACTTAATTAAAATAACCAGTTACAAAACGGCTCAATAACGTTATTTTGCATTAACCAAAAAATTCTCCAACATTTATCTTAAATTAGAATCTTTAACAATGTTCATCATAATAAACCCGCCTCAATTTCCACAGGGATATGCAGGGACAGTGGAGCGCCACTTTCCAACACTTTTTACGCATCTACTGAGTCGAACCCGTATTTTTTTATTATGACACGACATATGACAGCACCCCGCTTGATGGTAAACTGGAGTGCGGTCCATGAAGGTGACTGCTACTACAGTTACATAATCTTTTCAGTTGTAATGTTTGATTTATATGTATAATATTTAGTAAGAAGATTTAAATGTTATTAAATTACAGTGGTAGGCAGATAGTTGGTATTTATTAGTTGGTACTATAATACTAGTCTGCTGAATAGACTAGTACTACCACTTTCAAACGTACAGACGGTGTATTGACTCAGTCACGTTTGAGGATCAGCTTTAAAGTTGCCGGTTTCAATAGGACAGATATCATATACACAATAATTAAAAGTATACTAATTATTTTTATATCCTCATAGGTATCGAAGCTAATAAACGGACTTGTATCACAGATAATATTTAATCAAATAATGGTTAAGAATAAATTTGTATGGGTAAAGGTTTGGTAGCGAAACCACAGACGCCTTAAATTGCTAGTACTGTGTGGGAAGGCGCGTATTTCGCTCCAGTTTCCTTCTTTACCTGTCATACAAGTCCCGAAGTATTTATAGTAAGTTGTACATACAGCGGACAGTGACCTGAGTTATCAGAGATCACAGCCTCCGACCGCACAGATGCCCAAAGACCGGACACGGGGACGGATTGCGTGAGAATTGACCATTATTATTAAGTGTTATTTATTATATTATAATCGTATAATGATTATTTTAATCTGCTTTATATTATATTAATATGTTGTTAATCGGTTTTCTGAAAGTAAGATATATTTTTTTTAACAAATCTGGGTGAATTCTTATTTAAATATAAGGTTAGATTTAAAAAATGGCTCATTATTATTTTATTCCGTTCGCGTGAGAAATGACTATTCTAATTAATAAAATATTTATTACAATAATAAATTGTTTAATTTAAAAGGCTATGGAGTGGGGAGAAATCATTTTACTGGTTGATTGTCAAACAAAGAAATGACGCGCCGAATCATTTAGTTCGGTAGAGTCGGTCGACAGATTCCGTTTCAGAATGATATAATATTTTGTACTAACTATGATGTACTTAAGTTTATTTATGATATAAACAAAGATAAAATAATAAGATACTTTAGAAAATGTAGTTTATAAAATTACCAAGCTATTATTTACGACAATACAAAAAAAGAAAACAAATGCATTTCGTGTTTGACCCAGCCATAACCTTTAACTCGGGGCTATCGGTGCGTTCTATAAATAAAAGTAAACGTTGTTTTTAACATTTTTAAAATATTAAACCGATTTTGATTGCAACCACTACTACACAAGTTGCTGATCAAACTACTTACTATATAAAGCGTATGTTTAGTAAGACCTGAATTTAAGTTGACAGGAAGGATATGAAGACAACTACAGGCGAAAACGTGATTTAAAAAACAATCGCCTCAGTAGTAATTAAATTTTTAGAATGGTAGGCAGACATTGGTCGTCATTTGCCCATGTTACCGATTCGAAAAGTATCACTTGTATACAAACCGTTAAATATCTTAGTCGCGTTTCGTGATAAGCTTGTAAGTTGCCAGTTCCAACTAGGCCAACTGCTACTTGCAGTTATTTAACAGTAGTGGCAGTCGCCACCATCCACGGACTGCAGTCAAGCTTCACATTAGGCGTGATGCTGTCATATGTCGATCCTCAATACAAATGACATATGACAACACCCCGCCTGACGTGTCTAGTATTGCGGCCTGGTGAGATGCATCTTTACACTGCGCTTGAAATATTCAGTAATTTAGGAAGACGTGTAAGGAAAAGTTGTTGTAAATATCAGAAAATGGACTTGCTTTGGTTTTCGTAATGCGTGGATTTGATTATGGCCCTGGCATAAATAAATGTCCGCAAACATCTCCCCCATTCATGGATCGCACTCCAGTCTAATATCAGATGGTGTGCTTCAATATCACGCCATATTAAAAGTAGCTATGCTGAGATAAAATTCAACCAAGCGTGAGGTTTAATTTAAAAGTAGAAATTTATAACTGAGTTTTGTTTTTGTATGTAACTGCTACTGCAGGTGGTTGCCCTGCCCTTTTCTGCCTGCTCCGACCCTGGGGTTTTATTGCGCTATCACTTTGTCATGATAATATCGACAGTGGATTTCAGTTTTTTTATTACGTAAAAGAAAGGTGGATAAATAATTGGCAATTAATAATATTTTTAATAAAGTGCTAACATCTGTTTATAAGTACCTAAAACTTTACTGTAGAATACTAATACACAAACTTATGATAATACTCATGTAAGCGAATATTGTATTACATTCTTTTAGGTAAGTAAATAAAGTTTCTATAAACTTAATTTAATTAAGTTATTAACTTTGGTACATAAACAAATTACAAACCTAATCGCTTAACCACTTTAAAAAGTTAGGAAGCAAGTTCGTATTTTTTTTTTAAATATTGTGACTCGACATCTGACTGATGTCTAATGGAAGGCAAGAGGATGTTCAAGAGTGCCGACGACTGAAATTTCGAGTCAGTTCACGGTTGCCTCAGTCACCGTCATTGAGCCAGCCAAAGGTCCTTGTTTACGCATCGCTTAAAAGATCCTTATAGGAAGATAAAAGAAGTTATGGGATGAATACATTTAACAAATTTTATGCGGCTTACTATCGCGTTTATTTTGGTTTTAATTTTACAATAAACGCGATAGTAAGTTGCATAAAATTTGTTTAATTCATTAATCAATGTTAGCGCAAAATCTAAGAAAATATTATGCGATTGACTAAATCTTAGAGTCTTCGACGGAAGTTAAAATCAAAGTATTCAAAAGATATAGATATACATCACTGCTCTTAGACAAGCTATTTCCTCCCATAATCGTATAGAACCATCAAGGTAATATATAGTTTCCGCACTTAATATTAAATTATTTTACTCAAGATTAAGATGTAAATTATTACTTAATTTAATGATTAAGTAATAAAGCGTAGCACATAGTTTAAAAGTAAGTACGATGTATGCGGCAAAGCGTTCACCGTCTACTGTATTCCATATAAAATAATTTAATAAAGAGAGAGTTCTGTCAGGGTCGTGAAAAGGAACGCTCTATTGTTCCTGCATATCCGCATGGTAGTGAGTAGCTTTTAACCCAAACTCTAGGTTTGTTTTTACCGTTTTTTTTGCCATTTTAATATTTTTTGTGAGAACCATCAATGATAGCGACTCTACTACTATGTATGATGGAACCAGTTGGAACCAGCAACTTCCAAGCTGATCCCGAAACGCGATTTAGTCACTTTACGGTCTGTTCACTTGAAATTTGTGGTAGGACCCTCGCTCAGCACAAAAAAATTGTAAGGATTCACAACTCCCTCCCTCTCACATCCCGTTCTCTTCATACAAGCTTAGCACAGTGTGCAAAAAAGGAAGGTTGCTGTACCTATACTAATAACCTATTTACCGTTTTTGAATACGAATAGCACACTGCGTGATAGATGTGGTTTGAAAGAAGATGTAGTGACAAGGATTGACAAAGGAATGCTTCGATGGTTTGGGCACATGGAAAGGATAAGTGAAAGTAGATTGACGAAAGGAATTTATAAATCTGATGTGGATAGATGCGTTAAACAAGGCAGACCCAGGAGAGTGTTTTGAGTGGAGACATCCTCAAGAAAGCTAGGTTGCGTAGTGCCCATAACCACAGAGCCTGTATGAAGAGAATTGTGGATGTGAAGGAAGCAAGGAATATGTGTAAGGATCGTGGTAAGTGGCACTCCATTGTCTCTGCCTATCCCTGTGGGAAAAAGGCGTGACAATTTGATTGATTGATTGATTGAATACGAATACCACTATTGATATAAGTCCATCGATGTATAAGTCTCTAATGAAATTATAGCAACAGGCTTGTAATCTAAATATTCAAAACAATTAATAGCTTTACATTTTGTTACTAATTGGTTCTGAGATAATATGTAAATTGGACGACAGCACTTTGTACGTTAAAATAAACAATTTCTTACAAAATACACTAAGAAATACCTACTAAATTAATTACTTTAGTATTTTCTTAGATTTTGCGCGAACGTTGATTTATTGAATAAAACAAATTTTATGCGGCTTACTATCGCGTTTATTTTGTTTTTACATTTTTTTTATTATTCCGACGATTCGAGAGCTTTGCAGCCATCGTGGTCACGGAGAGATGATAAAAAATTGTAAAATCAAAACCAAAATAAACGCAATAGTAAGCCGCATATTAGTTTAATTCAATAAATAAGCTTAGTTATATTACACTCGGTATAGTGGTAAAGAAATGGTCACGCAAACTCAAAGACCGCGGTTTAAAAACACGTATCGGTACCAATGCTTTTAAATGCTTTATATTATTTTTCTGTTGTCTTTTAACTCCTTCAGAATCTGTTTGTACTTCGAGTCGTAGACCACGGTGATACAATGGCGGATGATGGTAGATCATGACACCAGCTATTACGCGTAAAACAATATTTTGCGTTTGTTGGAGGCTTTTGCTACCAGTATGCCATATGGATAAATCGGTTTCAGGATTAAGCAGTAAGCTGTTTACTAACGTAGACTATTTCGATTTATGAATTGAACAAATTTTATGCGGCTGACTATCGCGTTTATTTTGGTTTCGATTTTACATTTTTTATTATTCTGCCATTTCAAGAGCTTTGTAAAACCAAAATAAACGCGATAGTAAGCCGCATAAAATTTGTTGAATTTATTAATCAATGTACGCGCAAAATCTAAGAAAATATTATACTATTACGATTTAATTAGTGACATTTAAAATTTAATGTAGCCGTGACGCGTTTAGGCTAATAAACGCGATAATAATCGCATACAAAACATTAATCTTAATGTAAAAATAGATTATGTATCTTCAATTAAAAAAAAAATAGATAAAAAACATTAGGTAAAATCCAAAAAACATTTTTAATAATGTATTTTGATCCGAACATCTGACCATACTTGCCTGGTGGTAAGTAAAGGAAGTTGTAAAAGCAAGACGAATGAAAAAAACGGCTAAGCTTACTGTTGCCTCAGTCGGCGTCACTTTTTGCCAAATTCGCATACCAAGGTTTAGGATAGTGAGAACATATGGTACTATCCCATTTTAACGATGCCGTTTTATTCAATGGGAAGTTTAGCTGTCAGTCGGAATAAGGATGCCTCCCCAATCTGAACGCGAATTATGGTGCAAATACGTGGTAGGAACAAGGCTGAAGAGTTCCTCGGAACATTCTCCGCATAGAGAAATAGAGCCGCCACGACCATTTCGATTGATTTAGTCTTACCTGTAACAAAGAAAATTGTAATTAAAAATGATAAAAGAATATTTATTAAAAGTATTATTTTATAAACTCCTTTTTTTGTTGTGAGTTGGCATCTGACCTCAACTTGCTTGATGGTAAGCAAGGGTAGGTCCGAGAGTGCCGAGGAGTGAAAAAACCGTCTCAGTTCACGGCTTTTTCAGCCGCCGATACTACGCTGGCCAAAAACTACTACAAAATTTATTATTAAGTAATATTTCTTTGTTCGTCACAAAATATATTTATTTTACCGTCACTTAGCAAAGAATTCTTTTTTGTAAATAATGAAATTTAGTTACGTCAAACACTTTCTTTAAAAATAAACCACTAACGACACACAAAGTAAGATAACGACCCCAATAGATAATGAGTATCTACATAGTACAAAAGCAAATGCTTGTCTACTTTAATATTGCGCTTTTTAAATGTGATTTATAATGTAGCATTGGCTTTCTCTATCATCTAGAGATCATCTCTATCATCTAGTCATCTCTCTTTCTCTACGAAAATTAAAAGATGACCACTTATTTGTTTGATTGAAATGATTAAACTAGACAATATATAGTATTTTTTTAGATTTTCCGCGAACATTGATTAATGATTTAAATAAATTTTATTACATATTAGAGTTTCTCCGTGACTACGATGGCTGCAAAGCTCTCGAAAAGCTAGAATAATAATAAAAATGGAAAATCAAAACCAAAATATACGCGATAGTAAGCCGATAAGCTTTTTTAAATTCATTAGACAATATATGAAGTTCAGAAATCAGTGTTTCGATTTTAATACATAAGGCCGATTAATACAAGTGACCTATCAAAATAGTTTACCTATTTGTCATTCGCTGATTGGATACGAAAATGTCAAATTACAGTGCAACGGAATTTCACTGCTACTTCAATGCCAAATGTATTATTATACAAGCGGCACGTTATAATGGATGTGTTGACGTTTGCCCAGCTCATTAAGCTTCCTATAAATTGATAATAACATTTGAAGGAACAATTGTTGTTCTTTATAGTGACAATAGAGAACAGTAATTTTCTCCTTCAAATGTAATTTTGTGCTTTTTTATTTAACATTTCATATAATAGCTTGCTGTATAAGTGAAGAAAAGATGGGTTGTCCTGTAACGCAGTGTCTCACGCAGAGTTTAAATTAAATTATATAATACTTCATGAACAGTCAAACGTCAAATCGGCCATCATAGCGTGCTTCTGTTATAAAAGAATTGGGACTCTCTAGTACAAATTATTTTATTACGCCAGATAGGAGAATAATGACAAGGCGCGAAACAATGCTTCAAGTCAAAATGTGCACATAATAATAACATATACCTACTTACAAGTAAATACAGTGTCGTTAGTATATTTCTGTCAGCAATCATAATTTGTATTACTAATGATAGTTGCGTATGCATTTTTGCTAACTATCAACGTGATTTTGTAACCTAGTAATTTTAATATCTGGTTATTTTTTTGGTTTATTCTGAGATACAAAACGGAAACCGAACTGATGTTCCTGCTTATTACATTGCTGCTTTGGAATTTTGACTGGAATTGAGGCAACCGTAAACTGAGTAAGTTTTTTCAGTCGTTTCAAGCGGAGAGCATTTCTTACCATCAGGCAGGTCGAGGTGAAAATTGTGTAAGAATAGAAAAAAATTGAAAGTAGGTATATCATTGGAGAGACAATGGAGCGCCACTTGCCACGATCTTTACAACTCCCTCGCTTCCTTCAAATTCACAATTCTCTTCATACAAGCTCTATGGTTATGGTCGCTAGGCAACCTAGCTTTCTTGAGGATGTCTCAAATTATAGTTCCTATACTTATCGTATATTATGTATATATTTTTATTTTAAATCGTCGTATGGTTGGCGTGGACGAACGGTCAGAGATTGGTTTGTTACGCGTAAAGTCCCGGGTTCGATTTCCGGTCGGAGCAAATATTTGTTTCTTAGCTTTTATTTGTACTATTTAATAATTATATTAAATATTGCAGTTGCCGGTTCCAACTAGGCCGGCATAGTGGATGTGACTGCTGCTCACAGTTATTGAATTGTAGTAGCAGTAACACCCATTCATGGACCACACTTTATAATATCAAGCGGGATGCTGTCATATGTCGAGTCACAACAAAAAAATTACAAAGTAACCATTGCATAGTACAAAATTGTCACTAGTTGCGACACGGCGAGCATAATGACAATCGCACGTCACGCCTCATTGAGATAGCTCGCGTGCTACAGCCATTACCATAACGCGTGTCCAAGTCCGGCACTCAATGAGCCTTTCAAAATCTTAATTTAGATGCCTACCACCTCCACACAACGTCACATTATAGCTTCTATAACAGTAATATGGGGAATTTAAATAAAACTTTATGATCTCTCTGCTATGGATACGTTAAACAAGGCAGGCTCTGGAGGGCGTTTTTCGACCTAACCGAGATTCCTGGGATGTCTATAAACCTGTACGACCAAGGTCAAAGAGCTTCTAAAATATTCAATTAATCAATAAAATTGCTATGCCTTTTCCCCACAGGGATAGGCAGAGACAATAGAGCGCCACTTTCCACGATCCTGACACAACTACCTCGCTTCCCCCACGTCCACAATTCTCTTTATAGAAGCTCTACGGTTATGGGCACTAGGCAACCCAGCTTTCTTGAAGATATTTTCGATTTGTTTGAAGAACATCCTTCTGGATTTGCCTCGATTTTGGGGTCTCCGTGGTATTAGCGATAAAAGACCTGCTTCCATGAAGGTACAGGGGCTCCAGAGTTCGCGTGGTTTTAGCATATCTTTAAGAATCTAATACTAATTGATATTGTTAATTTAAACATACATACCTAATCAAAAAAGGATTGAATTGTGTTCAAGTATAGCAAAGGAAGGTTCTCACTGTTTGTGGGCGCCCATAAAAGGTACAACTTATGTTGTGTTGTTTAGTTAGGGGTGTGATTAGTTTAGAAAATTTTATCGATATTTTATCGATCCCTAAACAAATCCCCTGATTACCTCATTTCTACCATTCTCTTTATAAAACCTCTATTGTAATGGGCACTACCAATCTTTGTTGTTTGATTAGATTTGATCGTGGTATAATCTTCTTGGGCGTCTTGGTTCTATCCGTCCCTTCACCTCTGGTTTATAAATCTCTATCGTTAGTCTATCGTCATTCATCCTTTCAATGTGCCCAAGCGAACGCAACATAAATTAATCAAATCAACATCAAAAATCAATTAATTTGCATCAGAAAAGCAGTAGGTTCTACTACTAAAACAAAATAAAACAAAGCCATTTAATATGAAATAGGTATAATATATATTTTTTATAATAACGAACTACATTGCGCACCTGCTACCTTATTACTTGTAGCATTAACCCAAATTATAACACATTTCGTCGTCACATAACAATAAATAATAATAAACAGATTGCCAGTAAGATTGGTAGCTGAAAGGCGTGACTAATTTATTAACGTGATTACCTTTGAGTATCAACTATTTGAGGAATATTATAGTATTTTATACACCTATACAAAGAATGATCCGAAAAACTATTCTAGTTGTCCTTTTTACTCTCGTGATACAAGTCAAGCAACGTCGGGGAAAATATCTGTTGACCGAGTCGACAGCCGAACAATTCGGCGCGTCGTTTCTATGTCGAATAATCGATTCTATAAAACCTTAGACATACTCGTAACCGCTGAATCGTGAAAATTTTGATCGGCATAATTACCGCGATTGAGTCAATTTTATTAATCGACAGCGCTTTTGGACCTCCTTTTGTTTATCATCTCTGAGGATTAGCGCGAATATTGATTATCAAATACATTTTGCGGCTTACTATCGCGTTTATCGAAAATATAGATTAAATTTTTTAAAATTAACACGATAGTTAGTTGCAAAAATATTATTTACTGAACCACACTTTAATCTGATCACGTATTTTAATAAATAGTCACGCCTAAATGGTGTATTTTATCTATAAAATTATAGGTATATATCTAGATGTCTTATTCTATCAGTCATTAATAATAGTATCATTGGATATTCATGAGCGCTGACGGCGGGTAATTATGATATGAACCGTCCTTATCAAGTTTCGTTATATATATAAATAAGTATAATGTATATATATCGAAATTTAAAAGTCAATAAACACAACCCTACTGACTAATAAAGTCGTACGACAACGACACGGGGCAATAATACCACGAATTTACGCAAGGCATTCATTTAAAACATAAAAGTCGATATAAAAACTTTTTTATCGATACCAACAATCCACGGCTCTTTATATCCGACGATAATTTCTTCATTTTCATATTTCAATTTGATTATTTTGTCGCGATTTTTTTTATAACACTAGCTCGTAATGTAAAATAAACAACTTAAAATATTAATGAATTAAACAAATTTTAAGCGGCTTTTGTTTTGGTTTTGATTTTAAAATTTTATTTTATTTTATTATTCCAAAGTTTATAGAGCTTTGCAGCCATCGTGGTCACAGAGAGACTCGAACTTCGAAATAATAGAATAAAATAAAATTGTAAAATCAAAATAAATGCGATAGTAACCCGCATTAATTGTGGATGTGAAGGAAGCAAGGGAGTTTTGTAAGGATCGTGGTAAGTGGCGCTCCATTGTCTCTGCCTATCCCTGTGGGAATAAGGCGTGACAATTTGATTTGATTTGATTTGATAAATTTTGTTAATCGGAATAAAATAAATAAAATAAAAAAAAGGTTTACTTCTCTAGTCGGCTTAATGACGGCGACTATTTTAAACTGCAATAGTTTTAATTCTTGTTGACATTTTTCGCTTGATTCATTAACCTCGAGTGTATCTGTGACGGAATTTTACATTGATAAACAAAACTGGTGCTTCCTTATTGCTTGCCCACTTAAAATTTATAGATCGACTATTTCGGAAATGATCTCGATTTAATCACATTAACTTATGTCGAGTACATAATATGACTACTGGTTTTAAGGTTATATCGATTATAGTAGAATTCAATTGAGGCCGTTATTTTAATTGTTAATCAGCAGATTAAATTCACACCAACTAAATATACCCACAAAAAAGAGCTTTCCACGTTTATTCTGATCATCATACTACTGTGGTTGCGGGTTAAGTGCAAAGCTTTCAAAATGGAGGATTAAATTAACATAAGCGAGACAGTAATCCGGAAAAACATTTATTTCATAAATCGTCAGGAGGCGTAGGTTATTTCTGTTACCTACGCTCCTAAATTCACCACAAAACGAAAAATCTTCGTTTTAGTTATAGAAAATGTAACGAATACATGAAATGAAAAATTTCTAATAAATTATCATTTTCTTGACGTTAAAAGCGTAAAAAATAAAATAGAAATTACATCTTTTGAAGCACAAAGAGAACATTTAAAATGAAAAATCGAATTGATATCGATGTTTATGAAAAATAAATTTGATAAACCAACCAGATTTTGACTTATTTAATTAAGTAATCTTAATTGAAATAATGACATGAAATTGAATAATTTAACTTAATTATTTAGACTATATAGAGAGCATATGTAATCACAATAATTACATGTTTTCGTCATTTCAAGCTAACATATCAACTCCTCCTAAGAATAATGACGAAAGTCAAAAAATATTGTTATGTTACTTTTTATTTTTGTTTTGTTTTGTTCCTCAGAAAAACTAAGCCCCGCATAATGGTAGGTGCTATAACGGGACATAATAAACATCTTTACAACCTTAACATTTCGGACTGCCCCCTTTGTAGGGGTTGCCCGAATGAGGAGGAGCCAGCTGCGCATGTGTTCTAGCAAAAGCGACACAGAAGCTTTTAAGTCTGCAGGAACGAGAAGGGTCTTATGCCCTTCCTGGAGGAGATCGAGTGGCTCCACAGAGGGAGAACCGTTGAAGAACGCACAAAGAAACCCCAGAGAACATAAGTGCGGAAACGAGCCCTCACATAACCGTATTGGAACTAACAGGACTAACTCGATATCTTTAGGTATTTAATATGAAACACAAAATGGTTAGATGAATACTCGTATGTATCATAGGCGTAGCTACCGCCGTATCTGCCGTATCAATTGAACGGGGCTCTCTTAAGAAAAATCTACCCTTCTTAAGGGGGAATAATCTACCCTTTATACGGGGGCCCCGCCAAGGCACGCTACGATTCTGGTATGTATGAAGTTAAAAATCGTTATTTTGCATATAACGATATTATTAATGTCAGCGGTTGATGTGAGAGTTATTAAAGCAAAAATGTAACATATCAATTATTGATGATAATAATCTAAAGTTCAATTATGTGGAAGCAATTTGAACAGCTGTTAATACTAGGTTAATGTATAACTTTTCTCAGTTGAAATGTGACCTTTACGTTTTAATTTTAGGTTTAAAACCATTTAAGTACTGGTGTGTATACGTAAATAAACATACTTTCAATTATCGTTTCTTTATTAGTATTGCATAAATATTTTTTTAATTTAAAGACGAAAAATAAGATATAAGGTCAGAGGAAAGACTGGCCAAAGTAGACTTGGTACACCATTTATCACGTGACCCTGAATATTATCACGTGAATAAAAAAACAATTTAGTATTTACTTATTAAAAAAAAATGCCTATTACAACTACTATACTAAATTACAGCTAGCTGTCCAACAGAGTCCGCGTATCAAGGTAGAGTTTGTCTAAGCCGAAATGACGCGCCCCTCCACTGCATTCAAGAACACGTCTGAATTTAAAATATGAATGCAACACACCGCAAATGCAATTGTAATTAGTAATTCAGTGGCTGGTTAGACACAAAAGGAGGAGCACATTAATAAAGTATAGTAGTATAGTTAGACATATCTGTATTCACACATTTAAATAAACTAATAAAGTGGAGGGGCACGTCATTTATAGTTAGACAAGCTATACTGGCAGATTGATAAAACAAACATTTGGTCCGACCGGGAATAGAACCCGGGACATTTCGCGTAACGGACTAGTGTGCTAACGCCTATCGTTTTTATGCAATTTAATTTTACTTTGACCTAAAAAATATACACGAAATTATTATGTCTTAAACACTCAACAAGAGGTTAAAAAATACAGCAGTTTATTTCACCGTAGCAAGATAAAAGTTTTATTATAATTGTCTTATACAAAATAATTATAATAAAAACATTTCATATCTTTTATGCATCGACGTTCTTTAACTCCCAATTTCATATTTAAAATACGATACATTAATTTTATATTGAATAAATAATACTGGCATCCGAACTCGTTTAACAACGTTGTTAATGAAAAAAAAAACTATTTGGTACTTATTAAATACTTCTTTGTTATTTATATTTAAAGGGGAGGCCTTCTGGCCAGTGGACGTCTCTGATGATGATGATGCCTTATATTTGTTATAATGTATAGTTTTAAGTTACCGTAATGTAGACAACAAGCGTGGCGTTTTGGTTTCTGGTCCACTGCTAAGCCTCGGGTTCGATTTACAAGCGGAGCAAATATTTGTTTTATTTCTTAAATTTATAAACTAGATTGGATATGACAAATAATTATTAATTTTAAAAATGCAGATATTTACTCTGGATCTGAGTGTTTCAGAGAAGCCTACCTCAAGGCAAGACAGTGGTGGTCATTTGCCCAGTCTGCTGATTCGGGGAAGTACCGTACTACTTTTTCAGTAGTTGGCACTCTTGGAACTTCCCTTTGCTAATCACCAGGTGAGTTGAGGTCAGATGGTAAGTACAAAAATATGAAACAAAATAAATTAATAAAGTTTATGTTTTTCAAAATCGAGCCAAACTGAGTCTATTTTTATAGTCATCGGCTCTTTTAGATATCCAGCTTCAGGCTATGTCAGATGTTTGAGTTCAAGTTACAATAAGAAAAACAAGTATAGACATTAAGATTTAGTGTCACGACCTAGGATATCTAAAATTAGCATGGGATGACAAGTTTATGTTTTTCAAAAAGTTCAATTCTATATATTTGCATAGTTTTATATTTATTGACAGCCGGTTACAATGGTCTTGAAGTGGCGTGGCCAGGGCGACACCCACGTCTACATCAAACTTGCAAATGAGATGGCAAACTCATGAATGATATTTACAGATTGTAATATTACTGAGTTATAGATAAACGTTCTCAACAGACATGTTTGTTTATAAGTTGTTGACTTTTTTTGATATATAATAATAATTTATTTATTTCTCACACAAAATCATAAGAGAAATACATTCTAAAATATGTAGTTAATTATCGATTACAATAATTTACATATTACTTACATTACAATAACATTTATTTGTGTGAGACTGAGGCCTAAACTGGGCCGAAGTCTGTATCTTAGGACCCCAGGACTCACTTATTACATACAAGATAATATATACTAAAATTATTCCATACAAAGTGTGTGTCATATATCTCGACGTAACAACCCTGCCTAATGTTAAGCCGGACTGAAGTCCATGGAAGGAGGTGACTGTTATTACATTCGCATGCACTATGCCGGTCTAGTCTCAAAACCAGACTAAGTCACTTCACAGTTTGTACAATTGTGAGTTGTGTTGCCTACCCGGATAGGCAGACTGGGCAAGTGACTACCACTACCACTCTTAATTTATTTCACACGCCAAACGTGCTTGTAGGTAAATAGTAATAGAAACAGGACAACTAAATTACATTTTACCTAGCAACGATATTGTTCGGAAGTTTTAGGCTTGCGTGATTATTACACTACCACCAGACCACGGTTGCCGTGGACAATGGTTTTATATATTCGAAATGAAATCAAAAATCGAATTATTATAAAAAAATATTCATTTTTTTTATTGTGGATCGACATATGACAGCACCCCGCTTGATGTTAAGCCAAAGTGTGGTCCATGAATGAATGTGAGTAGCAATCACATCCACTATGCCGGCCTAGATGGAACCGGCAACTTACAAGCTGATCCCGAAACGTGACCAAATCACTTCACGGTATGTATACTTGAAAGTGGTGGTACTACCCCGGATCGGCAGACTGGGTACCACTGCCTAGCACTCTTTATAAACCAGACCCGAAGCAAATATCCATCTCTTTTTTTTATTAACAAATATTTGCAATATTTAATATTAATAAATATTAAAAATAAAAGCTATGAAACAAATATTTGCTCCGACCGGGGATCGAACCCGGGACTTTACGCGCAACAAACCAGTCGCTAAACCGTTCGTCCACGCCTGTCGTCAAACTAATTGATTCATTGATTAACATTGGATGTCCATACGTCTTGTTTTAAATAATTATAGATGTGAAGAAAGCGAAAAAAATGTGCTAGATCGTGGAAAGATCATTGGGTATTGATTGCGTTGTTGCCCAATATTAAAATATCGATGAAAAAGATTTACAAATCAGGGTGAAAAGATAAAACGGGGCCACGCAGAAGACTGTTCCTCATACAAATCAAGGTATCCCAGCTTTTTTATAAATGTCCATAATTACAGGCGACCGTGGTGTAGTGGCAGTGCAATGTTTGCGCAAACTGAGAGAACGAGTTCAAAACCACTTGCCAGTAGCAATGTATCTTTGATATATATATATATGTATATTGGTGGTCCTGTTTCTATGATGCAAGCACTTTAGTAGCTTAGTATAGAAATGTAAAATAATAATAAAAAATATAGCTTGGCTTGTATGAAGAGAACTACGACTTACATGTATGCTTTTGATTATATTGCTTGACAAATCACTTTAAGGTCATTATAGACGTTTATTATAACCCACGGGTTATGGGTTCACAGTGTGGGCGACCAATGAAGGTTACTCAAGTACGCGAATTCCACGACTGATTTACGACCAAGAGCCGTTCTATATTTATGAGATACAATGCGAACCTCGCTAACTGAACATGCACTCTGTAAATTAATATGATCTAGGTTCCAATCTGTGATGTTTTATTTATATTGTGAGTTACTTCTTGGTAACTAAGGGGATTTCCAAGAAAATTGCACTTGTCGAATGTTTGGCAAAGACACAACCCGCTAAACCAAGAAGAATTCGGTCGACAGAATGCGGATGCTTTCCATGTCCTATACGGATATAACAGAAATTAATCAATGAATCAAATTGTCACGCATTTTTCCCATAGGGATAGGCAAAGACAATGGAGCGCCACTTGCCACGATCTTGACACAACTCCCTCGCTTCCTTCACATTCACAATTCTTTTCATACAAGCTCTATGGTTTAACAGAATTCAAAAGACGGATAATTGGATATATAAAAATATATTTAAGATTATTTCTGAAGTAAAAGCAATTAAATAAAAGCAATTAATATAAGGTTATATTTACAAAAATATATAAATACTTATCTTAAGGCAATCGTGGTGTAGTGGCAGTGCAATAGTTACACAAACCAAGAGCACGAGTTCTAAACCACCCACCGGTACCAAAGTACGAGTATCTATACTTTGGTTGTCCTGTTTCTATGATACAAGCACTTTAGTAGCTTAGTATGGAAATGTAAAATAAATAGAATAAAGAACACATCCATTCCAAAAAAAAAATTTAAATTAAAATTAGTTTAAAGTGAAATATATCAAATAATATCCTAGTTAAATTGGGTCTTTTATTATAAATTCATATCAAAATCGAATTGAAATTAGGAGTAGATCGTTAGGAAACGTTATTCGCACATAACAAATAATGCATAGCAGTACATTTCAGGAGAAACGGACGCAGGTGCTGACCACTGATTGATACGCCATGCCAATATATTTTATTTCTCTAATCGCATACTATTAGTTTACTACTGTATTCATTAAGAAAAAATAGTTTAAATATGCATTTGGCCGGCATAGTGACGGCGACTGAGGCAGCCTTGAACTGACTCGTTTTTTTCAGTCGTCGTCACTCGTGTATCTCCTCTTGCTTATCATTAGGCGGGTCGAGTCAGATGTCGTGTCACAATGAAAAAATATTGTACATGTATATTATATAAATATAAGAGTTTTTTGATCATATGCCTAATCTGTCGATCCAGAGTGGACTATCATTTTTTTTTATTGTGACACGACATCTGACCTTGACCCGCCTGAATAAGCAAGAGGAGGTCCAAGAGTGACGACGACTGTAAAAACCGAGTCAGTTCACGGCTCAATTTTGAAATGTACAGACTTTAGCTTTAAAGTTGGCGGTTCCAACTTTTAAGCATTCGTAGTAAATAACTTTTTATTATGATTTATGTAATTTATCATCAATTGTCACGCCCTAATTCCCACAGGGGTAGCATAGACAACGGAGCGTCACTTTCCAAGATCCTGACACAGCTCTCTCTCTTCTTATAAATCCACAATTCTCTTCGTACATACTATATTATGGTAAAGTGCACTGCAGAGCTCTGCTTTCTTAAGAACATCCCGGATTTGATCAAGGAATAATTTTAGTCGTCCTCGTTTCATCCTTTCCACTTACCTCAGACTCATTAATCTCTTTCGTTATATTATTTTCTTAGATATTGCGCGAATATTGATCAATAAATTACACAAATTTTATAATATCAATCAATCATTTAAATTGTCACGCTTTTTCCCACAGGGATGGGCAGAGACAATGGAACGCCGCTTGCCACGATCCTGACACAACTCCCTCTCTTCCTCGCTTACGTTAAACAAGGCAGGTCAAGGAGGGTGTTTGCCGACCAAATCGTAGACATCCTCAAGAAAGCTAGGTTGTCTAGTGCCCATAACCATAGAGCTTGTATGAAGAGAATTGTGAATGATTTTTATGATACTAAAATCAATAACCAAAAATAAACGCGATAGTAAGCCACATAAAATTTCTTCTTTCTTTCGTTATTCTCATTTAGTTCATCCTTTCTTCGTGTCATTATTAACGTCGTAACTCCAGAAAACTCATCATAGCTAAATGACTATAGTTGATAGTTATACCCCGGTTTTAATATACTTGTAAGCAATATAACGAAATTGCTTTTAGTGACAAAGATTATTAAGTTATTAAAACCATGTATTAAATTGTCATCGTAGTTGTAAAATATACGGTATATTTTACCTACTTTTACCTAGTTGCAGTAATCCGAAGTACCAATAACTATCCACAATTTTCTTTATACAAACTATATTATAGTTTGTATAAAGAAAATTGTGGATGGGATTCTAGCGAGAGTTGTCAGGTTCTTGGTAAGTGTATAATGGAGGTAAGTTTTAACACATAGAAATGAACAGATGTCGCATCCACTATGCCGGCCTACTAATATATTTTAGCAAACATATGCGTATTGTAATAGTAGTAAAATAGTTACGAAAAACAATGAAAAAATAAAAACCACGAGCCCCTGGTTTAAAATCACTTGCCGGTAACAATGTACCTTTGATGAATGTACTTTGGTTGTCCGATTAAAGCTTAGTATAGCAACTTTAGTAGCTTAGAACATAAATGTAAAAAATGTAATTTTGTAAATATTGTGACTCGCCTGATCCTAAGCAAAAACCGGCTTAGTTTTCGGTTACAACGCCGTCTCTATACCGGCTTTAGCTTCATACAAACTTGTAAAGTAATTTTATTTTAATAGAAAACTAATTTGTCGTATATTTTAAAGAGAGAGCCTTCACCAAGGTGAAACAGTTTGAATTATTTATTAATCTAAGTGCTAACAGCGAGCGGTTACTATTTATGAGGATTTTTTTGCTTCGCACTTCAATGACAAATGTGATATTTATTTATGGGAGTAATTCTTCATAGAATTCCGCATAATATACATAACCACCGTGGTGTAGTGGCAGTGCAATTGTTACGCAAACCGACACGACGGGTTCAAAACCACTTGCCGGTACCAATGTATATTTGATATATGTACTTTGGTTGTCCAAACAAGTAAGTTGCTTAGTATTGAAATGTAAAAAACATACTGGTAGTAAAGGTACCCATTAGGATGTCCGTGGAGCGGTTTCAGTAAAATGATTTGAAAATGGACCACAAGTGTTGTTAATATGCTGTTATTTCGTAATGATTGTTATAATTTCTAAGGATATTTAACATTAACAGCCAGTTGTACCAAAAATTATAATTTACGTATTTGTAAAAAGTATTGTATAAGTAAAAGAAAAAAAGAAAAATGGGTTGCATCACTCTTTAACTTTACATTTTACATTTACGTTTAACGGATATTTTATACAGAGCTAAAGGACATCATTAATTTTGGGTTTCTTTGTACTACTATTGTTATTTCCAATGATAAAAACATATATAAATGGTAGTTTCGATTTCAAATTAATAACAACTAAATTCACGATTTCGTAATAGTAAACGTAATAGAATAAGTATAAAGTAAAACTAAATTCGTAAATTGAAACTTGTTTAGAACAACCGGCTGCAAATCTATTAAATTTTTGACCTAAATTTCCTCAGAGGTAAGCAAGGATAGAGAAGCTCTATTGTTATGGCTAGTTTAAAGAGTCCTTTATTATTTTTCATTATTATTTGTTTACACTGACACTATTATACCGGGGCGGCATGCTACAGGCTCTGTTGTTATGGGCACTAGGCAACCTAGCTTTCTCGAGGATGTCTTCGATTTGGTCCATTCACATCAGATTTATAAATTCCTTTTGTCAATCTAATGTATATTAATAAAAAAAATAAACAAAAACTCACGATAACCATATAAGACCAGAGCGTACAGTTGACAAAAAATCCGGAAATAATATTATTGATAGTGGGTTTAATATGTTAATCATGATAATAAGTAGTCTAATTGTATTAATTAAATAATGAAGTAAAGGACATCATTCATTCTGTATGGGGACTTGGGCTTTATTGTATTAACAGTTTAATATGCATTTTAAAATAGTTTTATGTACGGAGATTACAATATAATTGGAATTTATTCTTTATTTTGCATAGTTTGAGTGTGCAAAATGGTCAAACAAAAATTATGAAAGACAAAGCAGAACAAATATGGCATTCATTGACAGAAAGTACAAAATCCATATCTTATTTCCCAAATAACTCAATTTCACAGCAATTAAAAGCAAAATTGTAATTAGTTTTATTAATAGAAGTATCGAAACTACTATTTATATATTTTTTCATCATTGGAAATTACAAAAGTAGTACATAAAATCCCAAAATGAATGATGTCCTTTTATTTAAACACTTTAATTAAATAAATAAATGCAGTCCATTATTCCTGATGACAATTCTTAATTATAATGATTAGAATAGGTGCAACATCGTGTGATGTTTAAATTAATTTAAATTAAAATTAAATTAAAATTAAGCTTCACAGTGTTAAATTTACAGAATAGTGAATTTTTGGTCGGCATAGTGACAGCGACTGAGGCAGCCTTGATTTGAGGCGATTTTTTCAGTAACATCAGACAGGTTAAGGGCAGGTATCGAGTCACAATAAAAAAAATCTTCTATCGTATCTTTTTATTATGCAGTTTTTCTTTTTCCACCTTTGTTGCACTTGAGATCGTTGCAACTAAACATGCCTCATAATTATTTTATTTTTCATAATTTTGGTCGCGATATCAGTGACAGATATCACGTTCGATTCCCGGCCTCAATTACCCGATAGGCACATGTGTATTTCTTTTCTATATAATTTAAATTAGTATATAATGTATAAAGCTTCGATTATAACATATAATTACGGTATATTTATTATTATTATTTTTTATTATACATATCACAGAGATAGGACAACCAAAGTATATATATTAAAGATACATTGGTACCGGTGAGTGGTTTCGAACCCGTGCCACTCGGCTTACGTAGCCATTGCACCGCCACTACACCACGGTCGCCTTATTAAATGGAATTCTTTTATACAATATTTGCGAAAGACTGGCTTTATTTGTAAAAGTGATTGTTCCCGTCGTTTTAGAGTTAAGCATAAAATGTAGGTAATGGGCTATCGCGCGGTGAGTGCCAAACAAGATGCGTCGATTAGTGAACCTCACTTAAAGCTTTTATATTACTCAGCTAAAACATACACTCACTAAGTACTACTAGCTACGGTTCTCTAAACTAAGTTACAACGATATTCAGTAGAAAATAAAGTGGCCGAAAATTAAGTATATTTTTACATTTCTATACTAACCTAACTGACTCGACATATGACAGCACCCCGCTTGATGTAAGCTGGAGTGTGGTCCATGAATGGATGTCACTGCTACTACAATTCAATAACTGTGAGTAACAATCACATCCACTATGCCGGCCTAGTTGAAACCGGCAACTTACAAGTTGATTCCGAAACGCGACCAAATCTTTTCACGGTCTGTATACAGACTGGGTACCACTGCCTAACACTATTTGAAACTGGACGACTAAAGTACACATATTAAAGATCGAGGACATAATTATGAAGAAAAATTTGGATGTGAAGGAATTTAATTTAGCAGTCGCCTTCTCCACTCCATCTTAACATCAATAAAAAACCATCTTCATTCAATACAAACCAAAGTTTAATTACTATTTACATTATAAAAAAATACTTTTAAATACTAATATTAACAGTTTCTTCAAAGCAAAGCTACATTTACAAATCAATGTTTAGATAAAAAAAAAAGTAATAGTAAGATACAGATACGTAACTAGCTACTGCCATCATGTCAGTCGGAAGCGTTTATTTATTCGATAAATACATCTGGTTTGACCTAATGAGTTTGACCGAATACCACACACGGTGGAACGGATTGAACCAAAATACTTATTAATACCGGATTCAAGTGCTGTAGAAATAAAGTTTAGTACCCATTCATACCTATATTGTAACCCTAGAATAAATAAAAACCTATTTTACAATGTACCATATATTTATTTATTTTCTTTTCTATATTAAGCTAATAAAGTGCCTTGTATCATAGAAACAGGACAACTAAAGTAAATATATCAAAGATACATTGTTACCGTCAAGTAGTATGAACCCTGCTCGCGGTTTACGTGACCATTGCACTACCGCTATACTGTAGTCACCTCAATCCATTTTTCTGGTGGATCATTTGCCTCACGGGGAATCCCAACCTCTTATATATTTTCATTTAAAACATCTCTGAAGATGAAAACAGTTTTTCTAATCTAAAGGTGGGATATACTCAAAAGAAGTAAGACAGTCTCAGTTTCCTTAGTCGTCGGGACACAAATTTAAGTGTGAAGAGGACGTAACCCGTGGATGTACTTACTAGCAAACATTAAAAATGATTAGCTACACATTGTTAATTATTTTTTTAGTTAAAAGTAATATCTTATTACAATTATAGATGTCTAATTTGCGCGGGCATTTTTAAAGAAAGTTGATTTAAAACTTTGTAATAAGTTTGTGTTTCATATCATTATTAATTATGTGTATTTTTCTCAATGATTAATACTCTATTTAATAGTGAAAGCTAATTTAGAAATCTTGTTTATTCTGTAATAATTAATGGCGTCTAAAATATTATAAAAATAATATTACTAGATACTTTTGATTGACACGCTGTACTTATTGATTCAGGCACATTAAAACGATGGATGAAAGGAGGTTGACTTATAATTTAATGGAGAACAGAAGGACAAAACAATGGTGATCGCGAAATATAAAATACTTTGCGACATTCTTATTAAAACAAGGGTTGCCTTAACCAAGCTTTTATGAAGTGAAATGTGCAGCGAGGGATGGAGGAAAGTTGTGTCCTAATCGTGGAATGAGGCTATTCATTGTCTTTGCCTATCCCTGGCAAATTTGATTGCTTGATTCACTCCATTTTGCCTTTTAGAACTTGACCTTTAAATAATGATATTAAACAGAACGCAAATGAAACATAGACAAATATGTATTGCTGTCCATTTTTTGGTTAGGTACATTGGGTAAGTTGTTTATTAATTTTCCTTGTGGAAAAAAGTTAAGGATTTTAAACTTTCAAGGCATGTAGTTATCTTTATTGTAGTCAAGATATAGTTTTATAAATACAGTTTCCTACTTAGTTGTTAAATCAATATTTATAAAGTAAAATAAAATAGAAATTATTATTCACACACTAAAACATAACGGTAATAAAATATGAAAGCTTTTAGAATTTCATTATAACATTTTTGTCTTTAAGTATGAAAATATGATCATAAACAGCGGTTGGGGTAATGGTTTGACCTTTTGGGTCCTCAACCTTCGACCTTGGTGCTTAAAGCAACCTCGCCAACACTCCTTCCCATAAACGCGTAAAAACATTGTATTTTTATTTTCTACTTATTTTTTTCTTATAACATATTTCAAACTCACATTTTTAGATGTTTTATACCTAAAATTACTTTCGTGAAGATGCTCGTTATCTTCAAAGAATACCAAATAGTTTTCTGATAACCTTATCATTCATAGGTTGTCTGGAAGAGAGTGATAAGATCGCCCTTTCTGTTATTTTTATATGTACGAATAAAGATATAGGTATTTTTAAAAACTAACTATTATTTATTTTGTAGTACATATTCGAAAAAAATCCTAAACGGATGGATCAATTTTAGGTGAGTCCTTAGATTGGCGCCGCAATTGTTTTTTTACTCGTCTATCGTGTCCGCTAGTATTTTTTACTTAAAAACCAAAGGCATAAAATATCTATATAGTGTGAGAGGTACATGAGAGGTAAGGTGCAAAATAATAGTAACCAAACACATATAAAAAATATTAAAATTAATTTATACATACATAAATATACTTTAAATCAGTAAAGGTATATTTAAATAGCACGTAACTTATGAATACGGGAGAAACAGGCAGACACCGTGAGAAAATAATGTATGAAGCGAAACGACCCACCACGTGCAAAAGGTGATAATTTTATAGACATTTTTTGTTGTATATGACGAAAGAATCTATTATAAAGAAAATTCTATAATCACCTTTCTATATTTTAAAAGTTTTATTATAGGAATGATATTCAATATTTTATTAAATAATATTGTGTACGATCCTTCCATGTTCTGTATACTTTGGCCTTACCACCAGCTTTCGTTATATTTTTTATTATGAGTCGACATCTGACCTCGACTTCCCTCATGGTAAGCAAGAGGGTACAGCGCTACAAAGGCAGCTGGTCGTGGCGGGGAGCCAGTCTAATTCCCCGCTTACAATGAAGAGATATGCAAACGCTTCATTGTAAAAATTCGACACACATTGCGTTAAGCTTTGACGATGATGAATAAAGTTCCGAATAGTCTTGATATAAAACTTTAACAAATGAAAAGAGGGGATCCAAGAGTGCCGATGAGTGAAAAAGCCGAGTTTACAGTTGCCGGAATCGGTGACTATGCCGGCAAAAAAATCACAAGAATTAGCCACGGTGTTACACTATATTTGTAACATCGTGCTTACTCCTCGTCCTTACCATCAAGTAGGTCAAGGTCAGATATCGAGTCACAATAAATAATATATCGGAATCTGGAAAGTGATTGGGAATGCATAGAAGGATCCTACACAATATTATTTCATAAAATATTTATAGTTTAGTATCGAAATGAGGAAGTAAGAAAAGTTTTTTTTTATATCTATATTTGAATGTTATTTTTACCTGAGTAACACCATGCGGGCCAAATGACTGTTGCCTCGGCGTCCAGTTCGCGCGAGCGTCCCGCAGCCGCTGACAATGAAGCGAGCATCAGCGCGGTTTAACCGCACCCTTCAACCGCTTGCGACTAACACGCGATAATCGCATCGCCATTCAGATTCACACTCAGCCTAAGGACAATTGAATTAACCATAAAATATTTATATAAATTTTGAAAGCCAATCATCACAAACCGGGACAAGCAGAGACAACTATCTGGACACAACTCTCTCGTTTTCTTAACCTTCACAATCCTCTTCATACAGATTTTATGAAACTGTGGGTTTCTGTTTTTTTTTTATAAATGTCCCCGATTTATTCAAGAAACATTTTTTTAAATAAGACAGAAAAAGCAACTTTTTATCCGATTTATAAATCTCTTTCGTCAATTTCCTTTCATTCATTTTTTAAATGTGCCACTAATATTTATATAATAAAGGTTATCTCTATTTATGAGCCTAATAATTTATGCATAGATTTTGCATAAATTGAAACCCGGCCTGGTTTTTGTCTAATAGCAAGCAAGGGGAGGTTCAAGCCTCCGACGATTAAAAATAGTTTAATTTCACGATTGATTTAGTCAACATCACTATGCCGGCTAAATCTGCTTTTATAACTAATCAAGTAGGCAATTTAAAGCGCTGAAATAGTTACTGCTATAAAAAGACTGTAAAATTTGACTATAAACTATAAAAAACATTATTTAAAATAGTAAAATTTCACTTACACCTCGATTTTAAAGGCTTTTACAGAAATGTATTCAATATAAAGCGAAGTTTTTACTTTTCTTAAATTGTTGCTACAGGTGTATTCGGTCCAAGTTCAAATCAAGTTACATTCCAACATGCGCGCCGTCATCAGTGAACCATGAACGCGAAAACATTACAAAAACTTCTTACAAACGACGAATAAAAAACTAGTCTAATTAAAAAAACTGTCGCACCTGCACCCACAGATCTGTGAACTTTTTTAGTTTCATTTTAAGAGCATTTTTTATGATAACCTACAGCCTTACTATGATTTGTTATCGTTAACGTACTACAGTTAGTTGCCGGCAGTACCGTCCCCTGCCTGATGGTAAACAAATGGAGGTCTAAAAGTGCCAACGATTTCAGCAACTGAGGCATTCACGGATGCCTCAGTTGCCGTCACTTTGCCGGCCAAAAAATCGGGTTTTAAAAACACATAATCGGGTAGTCGGGCTAGTTTCGGCTTTGTAGAGCGTCGCCTTCTTCGTACGTAGCACTATACCAGCGGCACACTATGATGGCCGTTTTGGCGTTTGACCGTTCATGAATTTTCATATAGATTAATAATTACGTTTGAAGAAACAATTGTTGTTCTTCGTTGTCAGTTTAAAGATCAGCAATTTGCTCCTTCAAACGTATTTATCAATTTATACGAAACTTCATAAACGGACAAACGTCAAAACAGCCACCATAGCGTGCCGCTGGTATAATAGTTTACAATTACCAATGGCCTATGTTATACGTATAGAAGATGTACTATATAAGTTGGCGATCGTAATGAAGTAAGAAGTTTAATCAAGTAATTTGATAAAATTAAATCAATTAAATTGTCACACCTTTTTCTCACATGGAGCCACGATTCAGACACAATTTCCTCGCTTCCCTCACATCCATAATTTTCTTCTTATAGACTATGGTTATGTGTGAACCATTGATTTTTAAGACACATACCCATAACCATTGTCTATATGAAGAAAAAGCGACCGTGGTGTAGTGGCAGTGCAATGGCTACGTAAACCTAGTGGCACGGGTTCGAAACCACTCACCGGTACCAATGTATCTTTGATATATGTACTTTGGTTGTCCCGTTTCTATGACACAAGCACTTAAGTAGCTTAGTATAGAAATGTATATTAAAAAAGTGGATGAAAAGGAAGTGAAAGAGTTTGGTGAAAAATAGAGTTGTGAAAATTAGCGTAGAATTGTTGGTGATGATGATGATGATGATGTAGTGTAAAACTTGACAGTGACAGGCAACATTGCAATACAACATATTGGCTAAAAATTGAGTTTAAATAATAATACGGTGTTTTCTGGAGTTAAATAGTGTTGAATTAGAAGCAATACAGTGCAATCTACAACAGAAATTATTATTTCGGAAAAAGAACACCGGTAAATACCAAAATAAACTACTTTACTTATAAATAAATCATCATTTCCCCAAACCACAACCAAGGTAAACTATAGTGTAGTGAGGTGACATCGTGACTGATAAAAATTAAGATTGATAAAATAAGTGTTGCCAATAAAATAATAATAAAGAAAACATAAATATATTCGAGATAAATAAACAATTCCAACGCAACATGAGCCTACTACTACGTTCTCCTGAGATCGACGGTGGATCAACCGGGTCCTTACCGGAGTTATGTTCAAAGGAAAGAGGCGGTTTTATAAATTCACGAAAGCGCCGATGTAATGAAACAAATCATGAACAAGTGAATCTTAATGAATTTCGAAAAGAAATTATGGAACTTTTTACACAATTTACAAAATCACAAACAGATTTAATAAAAAGTTTTACCCAAACTCAAAATAAAACGATGCAATTAATTGAAAATTCTATTACAGAAATTAAATTACAGAATAACACTATACTAACAGAAATGAAACAAAAAATTGATAAATTGGAAAATGAAGTAACTGAATTAAAGCTCGAGAAATCGATTTGCAACAGATCTAATTTAAACAATATCGACCCTGAAATTTTATTACATGAATTAAAGGAACGACATGAACGGGAGAAAAATATCATAATCATGAATATACCTGAGTCAAATGGCAGTGACGTGGAATCTATGCAACGCGATGACCTCCTTGAAGTCACTACAAGGCTGAAGGCTATTTACAACGAATGTCCTAAACCAATTTATGTAAGACGTCTGGGAAAATTTTATCCCAACAAAACTCGTCCCACTAAAGTATGTTTTGAATCAAGGGATACGGCAATAAACATACTAAGAAACAAATCTAAAACAGATCTTCGCATATACTCAGACCAGACACGACAACAACAAAGTTTTCTAAAAAATCTAAAAATAGAACTAAACCGCAGAAAGGAAAATGGAGAACCAAATCTTACTATTAAGTATATAAAAGGAATACCTGCAATAACTAATATTACGACAAAAAACTAAAAACTAAAATCTATGAAAGCCTACCCTCATTTTTAATTGAAGAAAGATGTAACAGTGAATGTACATATCAAATATTTAATAATTTCAAACAACTTTCTTGCAATAAAAATTCTCTTAACCTATTATATCTAAATGCCCGAAGCTTAATCAAAAAATGCAAAATGGATGAACTTGAACTAATAATTAATTCAGTTAACCACACAATACATTTAATTCTGATTACAGAAACATGGATTAAAAATGAATTTGATGCAAAGTTATTACAAATTGTGAACTATACACATTATTATAATTATAGAACTGATAGCTTAGGAGGTGGTGTATCCATATTTGCCCACAACACTATAAAGCACGATCTAATTGAAAGTACGTATCAAGATAACAACAATTATCTATGGATTAATATTAATAATCTAGCATTAGACGTGGCTGTTATATATAAACCTGGACGAACCAACTTTAAATCATTTCTAGACACATATGAGTCACAAATTCAATCGAAAAAACGTGCACTAATAATTGGAGATTTTAATTGTGATCTACTCACACAAAGTAGCGAGAGTAAGGCCTATATTGACATGTTAGAATGCAATAACTTTAAAATAATAAACAAAATAGACAACAAATATTGTACACGGCGTACAGATAGCACGGCTACAATAATAGACCATGTGTGCACTAATTTGCAGGATACTGAATTTCATTTCGGAATTACAGATACATCAATTTCTGATCACAACTTAATTACAATAGAATTGAAGAAAACTACAAAGAAATTTAAACCTAAATACAAATATAAAGCTATTAACTATACACAACTATACGAGAATGTTGAGAAGAACCCTATTAATGAACCTATAAACACTGGCAGAGACTACTTGCACTTACATAACTATTTAATAAACCACATTGAAGATTGTAGAAACACAAAGATTAAAACAATGAACTTGCCACGCCAAGATTGGATAAATAAAAATATTCTAGATCACATCTCACACAGAAACAAACTTTGGAGGCAACTGAAAAGAAATCCAACAGATACTCTACGTTCAGAATTCACTAAAGTAAGAAATTTGGCTACAATGGAAATTAGAAAAGCAAAGAAGAAATATTACAATGATTTATTTGAAAATTGTCTGAATAAACCTAAGAAGATATGGAAGTTAATAAATACTCTAACAAAAAATAAAATAACTGTAAGTGCTCCTTCAAAGCTAACTGTTAACAATAATACTATTACAGATAAAGCAACCATATGTGAACAATTCAACATCTTTTTCTCTCAAATCGGATCCACATTAGCTAACCAAATATCACCAGAATATCACAATTCACGCAAAAACACATACAATAATAATCAAACCTGTACATACACACTTAATAACTTTAAACATACTACAAACAATGAGGTATTAAAAATTATCGACAAACTAGACTCAAATGTAAGTACAGGTGTAGACGGCATTAACACAAAGAGTATAAAATGCATCAAAAATCAAATAGTTACAACCTTGACCAATGTAATAAACCATAATTTAGATTCTGGAGTTTTTCCCAATATTTTAAAAATCGCTAGAGTTACACCCATACATAAATCTGGCAGTATGAGTGATTGTAACAACTACCGGCCTATATCAGTGCTCCCTGTGGTTTCAAAAATTTTCGAAAGAGTCATTTATAACGGCCTTAGTAGCTACTTAACAAGTAATAACTTTCTATTTAAGCGCCAATATGGATTTAGACCAAAATGTAACACCTTTTCAGCCACAGTAGATTTAATAACTAACCTAAGACAACATATCGATAGCGGTAAAATTAGCCTCGGAATTTTCGTTGACCTTAAAAAAGCTTTTGACACTGTAAGTCATACAAAGTTACTACATAAGATACAATCTATTGGTGTTGGTGGTGCTGCCCATGGGATATTGCAATCATACCTTTCAAATAGATCCCAAATCGTGCAAATCAAAGACACTAAAAGTGTTATGGCACCGATAACCTATGGCATTCCACAAGGATCGATCCTGGGACCCTTGCTATTCCTAATTTATATTAATGACATATCAAATATAAACCTTCACGGAGAACTGTCACTTTATGCCGATGATACTTGTCTTTTTTATTTTGGCAGTTGTATAAAAAATATAATGGAACAGGCACAAGAGGATTTGGACACTCTATCAGAGTGGTTCAAATGCAATTTGCTTACGATCAACGCAAACAAAACGTCTTACATTGTGTTTGCTGCCAAAAACAAAAGAATTGGTGAGTATAAAGACCTATTAATAAATGGACAGGTTATTTGTAAAGCCGATAAGGAAAAGTATCTTGGGTTGATACTTGACAAAGATTTATCATGGAAAGCTCACATAGATTATGTCAAATCAAAAATAGTACCAATCATAGGCGCTTCAAAAAGGATAACTGGCTTTATTCCACTACATGTTCGACAAGTTATTTACAACTCACTTGTTTTGCCACACTTAGAATACCTCATTGCTATCTGGGGAAGTGCTGGTACAACTGTTATAAAAAAATTACAGGTAATTCAAAACAAGGCCGTTAAGACACTATTCCACTATCACTACCTAACACGAACAGAAACATTATACAAAGAAACAAAAATCCTTAATATTACAAATTTATACAAATACAACACTCTCATACACATTCGTAAAATAATGACACATAATATACACTCGCAACTTATCTTTAAAAGGAATGATGAAATGTTCACGCGGAAAACAAGAAGTGCTAAAGATCTGTATATACCTAGAACAAAAACCAAAACAGGAAGAAAGCAAATAGCTATTGAAGGGGCACAGTTATATAATGGCTTGCCAGAGCAAGTAAAATGTATTAAATGTTTAAATCAATTTAAATTCACAGTAAAAAAACTTCTAATGGAAACCTAACTATTTAACTAATTACTTAATAATTTGTCACTGTTAATACTAACACAAAACCTAACAATACTCATATAAGCGAATATTGTACTATGTTCTTTTGAGTAAATAAAGTTTCTATAAACCTAGATAATAGTGTATTTAAAGTTGTAATAATATTATCTTTAACAACAACTTATAAGGCTAACTTATATTATAGTTCATTAGTCATTCGATATATTTGTAATTGTTTGTAGCAATTTGCACTCTATTTAAATCACATAAGGATCAACCTTAAAACGAAGTAGGTTTCTCATAATAGAGGAGCTGTTTCGGGTTAAGTACAGTCATGCGGAAAGAGTTTACGAGTGTAGATGTCGTTCCGAAATCAATCTCCATGGTTCAATTCATCTTGACTTTAATAACGAATTTGAAAGTTTTAAAATATCTCTCCAATATCTATTTTTTTATTGTGAATCGACATCTGACCTCGACCTGCCTGATGGTAAGCATGATGAAGGTTTAAGAGTGCCCACGACTAAAAGAATTAAGTCAGCTCACGGCTCAGTCGCCGTATCACAGGTCAGATGTCGAGTCACAATAAAAAAACGCATCAAAATCTGTGCTTATAGGCAGTCCTGTTTTTATACCATTCTATATTAAGTTAGAGGAAAAGCATCATGTTTAAAAATCTAGACCCAAACATAGCTATCATTATACATTTAACGCTAATGGACAACTCTTTTGTGTACTCTGCAACCGTACTTTTAAAACTAAAATTGGTTTTGCGAGTCACATTAGAGCGCATCAAAGGACTAAGGAGGAGTCGCTGTTGCCGGACACGACAAGGAGATCATCATCACAGTAAGAAATATAATATACTAACACATAATATATATAGAAATAAATAGGTAAATAATATTAAAAAAGTATATCTGCGTAAAGTTACACTTGCGAATTACTGACTTTGCAAACATTCAAAGTTATGAAAACATTTATAAATTTTGAAAATATAACCGTATGTTTTTAATACATAAAATAAATTTCTTCAAGCATGAATACATTGTTATTTCGCACCTAAAAATTAATACAAATATCTATAACAAAGACACCGTTTCTTACAAATTAAATTTGAAGATTATTTCAATATAATTAATAAACAAATGAATGCGTATAGACAATATTAATTAGACGGATTCATTAAGTAATCAAATTAGGTAACACAAAATAGTTCTAATTTATTTTTATAAATAAAACTCGATTATAAACCTATACTAACTAATTTATTTTTATTAAAATGTGCATCATACCATTATTAACGGAATATATTTTAGCTCGTTAAATGACAGCACCCCGCTTGATTTTAATCTGGAGTGCCGTCCTTGAATGTAAGCGACTACTGGTATATATGAATATCAATCAAATTGTCACGCCTCTTTCCCACAGGGATAGGCAGAGACAATGGAGCGCCACTTGCCACGATCCTGACACAACTTCCTCGCTTCCTTCACATTCACAATTCTCTTCATACAAGCTCTATGGTTATGGGCACTAGGCAATATTTATATATGGTATAAATGAATATACCATATATAAACAAATATTGTTTTATAAATAAATAAATTTATAATAAAAAAAATATTAAAAATTTGTTTTTTACGCGATCATAAGAGCGACTGAGGTAAGTCGAGGTCAGATACCTCGACTTACCTCAGTCGCTCTTACAATGCTAAAATTTTAGCTACGGACTACTTCTGGGTTATTCTTTATTAGTCCTTCCACTTAATTCTCATTTATATGTGACCAATCAACGTAGTTTACCTTTGATTTGTTAATCGCTGATTGGTTACGAACATGTCAAATATCAGTGCGACGCAATTTCACTACCAGACCTCGACTTGCTTGCTAGTAAGCAAGGAAAGGTCTAAGAGCGCCAACGGCTGAAAAAAACGACTCAGTCGCTGTCACTATGCAGGCTAAAAGTCTCATCAATCCTTAATGTGCCGAAACCAAAGCAACATAAAATAAAAAGCTTACTTTGATAAATACACTTGATTCGTGCAAGTCAAGTGAAGAATGTTCTAATTTCAACCGGCCTCTAGATTGCACGAACGATAGCCTGCAGGCATGTTCTGTTTGCCAGGTGTTGCGACCGTTCTTTAGGAACAAATTCTCATACGCCATTATAACTCTTATCTTCTATACCAGAAAAGTCATTTTATATGTGTAGTAGGATTTGTAATTTCGAAATCCAAACAAACTATAGATTTCTGCAAATCTAACCTCTATTTCGAAAACAATAAAGTTCATTATGAGTGTGTAGTTTTGTATGCGGTTTGGAGATAAGTTTGAAACTCAGTTGCTCGTCAATTGCAGGCAATTGAGGCTTTTTTCCGAGCATCCATTAGAGACGCGACACGCGAGCGTTTGAGGTGACAGTGTTTCTATATACAGGTGATACAAAAATTGATTCAAGTCACTTTAGGAATGAATTAAAGTGTGGATGTGAAGGAAGCGAGAGAGTCGTGTCAGGATCGTGGAAAGTGACGCTCCGTTGTTTTAATTGCCAAATGGATGTACAGAGGTTTGGCAATTAAAATTAAAATATATTTTATTGACCAACTTTAGGAATCTAAAATTGATCATGACAATTCATGGACCGCACTCCAGCTTAACTCCAAGCAGGAATCTATCACATGTCGTGCCACAGTAAAAAAATGTAACAGTACTTATCTTTCAACGATCGAAATTTCTCGCTTCCATTTTATACATACTATTCCTTTTTTTATATTGTGACTCGACATCTGACCTCGACTTGATAATGGTAAGCAAGAGGAGGTCCAAGAGTATCCACGACTAAAACAACTGACTTAGTTCACGGCTGTCTCAGTCGCCATCACTATCCAATACATAAGTCAATAACCCAACAGATAAGTCACGTATTATTAAAGATAATAACTAAATTATTCCAGTACTAAGAAATAGTACCACAATGCTTCAATTTGAACTAACTAACATCCTGTATAGAACGGATAGGTAGCCTCGTGTAGAAAGCGGGCAGCTGAGCCAATTACGTGCCGTGGTAAGTAACTGTCGCAGTTCGACCACCCTCGAAAGAAACTACAATACATAAATAACATGTACCTGACAATTACTTACCAACTCGCCGCACTAGTGAAGGGAGAACAATAAGATCCGATACATCGATAACGTTGCATAATTTTGAATTATTATTTTAATATTCGTATGATTCACTTTAAACCGAGCTTATAAAAAAAAAACAATGTAAAGAAGAGCAATTTTATTATCTAAAAACAAAGGCAACTGCAAAGGTTTTTTTTTCAGCCCTCGGCGCTTTTTAAATTAGTCTAGGTCAGATCTCGCGAAATAATAAAATAAGTAAAAAGTAACAGAATACTCAGAAATATAAAACGAAAAAGGAAGACTGAAAGATGGGACTGCAATTTTCCTTGGCGATCATGGAACTCCTATACTACTCTCAAAGGATCCAAGGTATTTTATTTATAATGTCTAGAAATATGATGACAGCATCTCGTCTAATCTTAAGCTAAAGTGCGGTCCATAAATGTGACTGCTACTACAGTATAATTGCAAATAGAATTCATATCTACTATGCCGGCCTAGTTGGAACCGGAAACTTTCAAGTTAATTCCGTAACGCAACTAAGTCAATTCACGGTTTGTACATTTGTAAGTGGTGGTACATATTACTGCCTACCATTCTGGTGCCAATAAGAAAAAACACGAGCAAACTAAAACAATAAGAGAACAAATAACGTCATTAAAAGGATAATTTAAAGTAGATTTATTTTCAACACAGAACACAACTGTTTCTGTAATCGATTCTGTTATCGTGTTCTCGATTCTAGGATTGATATCGGAAGATATTCCAGTCGTGATCTCACTGACAGCTTTAATATGAATGCTTCTTTGAACTCGGTAGGCGCAGTTTCAAATAAAAATAAGAGTAAGGCATTCTTGTTTTAAAAAGGCTCTTTTTTCTATAGTTGGCAGACCTCACCTATTATTTATTATATTATTGTTTAAACGACATTTCTACAACATTTGAAAATCTATTATATTTTAATAAATTATTTATTTATTTTAGTTTTATACTATAAAAAATATGATTTTGGGTTATTCCTAAAAAAGTTGGTGGTCAGTGTCCAGTCATTGGTCCAATAGGGTTATTGAACCCCATTGGACTGGAGTCTGGACACTGTATGAAGATAATTGTAGATGCGAAGGAAGCGGAAGAGTTGTGTCAGGATCAGGATCGCGGTAAGATTTGTCTCTGGCTGTTTCTGTGACAATTGAGGCGTGACAAATGCAATGGAATCTGCAAATCAAAAGTCGGCGGTTCAAGACCACTTGCCAATGTACTTTGGTTGCCGGTTTATATGATACAATCACGTTTAGTAGCTTAGTAAAGGTATGTTATAATTAAAAAAACGAACATTTAAATACACAACAAACATATAAATAATAGCATATATAATAATATTAATAATAAAAGTACAGTTATGTTGTAACAAATTCCCTTGCCAAAATATTAACGTTAACTAATTAATCGTGACAAATTAATATGAATTAATATCGACATAAGCAACGTATTTTCGTACATCATTAAAAAGACGAGTTGGAAAATATATTCATTAATTCAAAATTGTTCACACGTTAGATCGTAACACAATCATATATCACGATTAAATTAATTATTCATAAATATTTGCATGTTTTATAACATCGATATTATAGTTAAAACAACACTATTTTTGAATCGATTAGTTAGACAATTTATTCCTTATGTTTATTATAATAAAACATATTTTTATAAAATGAAGTAAACAAACAAAAATACAAGTAATGAAAATTGAACTGAAAACATCTACGCGTACAGATCTAATATGTGCAGTCGTTGCATCCAATGATTTTGTTTACCAAATAAACTACAAAAAGTTGTAGTTTATTAGATAAAGAATAAATTACAAATTGCTTGCATCATGGCAGGACATCCAGAATATATAAAGGATACATTGGTCCGGCAAGAGGTTTTGAACCTGGGACTTACAGTTTGCTTGACCATTCCTCTACCACAACACCACGCCCAACGCAACATGACTAACTTAATTAACGATTTGCATACTCAAAAGTAGTGGTACAACCTCGGATAGGCCGACTGTGCAATAACACTAACCTACTAATCTTAAACTTAATTACTCCATTAGGATTAAGGTGTGATTCCGGTGGCGACTGCAGACTATACTACTGATTTGTATGAATCTTAATTCCGAAACTGCAGTCTGCAGCCGCCGCATGTCGCGACTGCACCCAGACCTGTTGCCGATCGCAGAGCGTTGACTCGAATAAAAATGACTATTAAATTAAATTGATTTTTATTTAAACGACAATAGTTTCTAAACTTTTCTTCATTGTTAATTAAATGCTTTTTATTTAGTATTGAATAACTTCATTGGTGTGATCTGCATTTAAATATAGGATCAGTTGATTTTCTATTCCTTCTTGTATTTAATAACATAAATAAATAATCCTCCTTCTCCTCTTCTAATAAAAGTTACAAATAATGAGTGTCTGACATCCTTTATCACGCAAAGTTTTATAACAACTGCATAACTGTCCGAGTCTGCAATCTGCAGTTGTTGTCTGCAGTCGCTAACAAAATCGCACCTACAAAGATACCATAGATCGACAAGAAAGAGTCCTCATTTCCGCTTTGAGCGGGGTCTAAACATATGTGGTCTGAGTCTAAGATATTATTATTAATAGGTTCGTTCGGGTCGAAGGTAACATGTCGGCTAACTCAAAGCTATCATTTAAGACCGGTTAATGATAATGATTTATTTCATCGAACGAGTATACACTAATAAATTATTGCCACGATTGTTTACTTAATCACGTTGACCACACATACTGTCCTGATGTTAGGCTGCAGTGCGGTCCATAAATGAAGGCGACTACTACTACAGTTAAAGAACTGCAAGTAACAGCCGTATCTACTCTAATGTCATAGTTGGAACCTGTAACTTTCAAGCTGATCCCCAAACGCGACTGAGTCACTTCACGGTCTGTAAACATGACAACACCCAGCCTGATGGTAAGTAAAACAACTACAAGTAGCATCGCATCCACTATGCCAGCCTAGAAACCAACATCTTTCAAGCTTGTTAACCGGTCACTTTACGGTCTGTTCACTTCTTTTTATTTTTTATTGTGACGACATATAACAGCACCCCGCTTAGTGTTAAGCTGGAGTTTGGTCCATGAATGGTCACTGCTACTACATTTCAATAACTGTAAGCAGCAATCACATGCACTATGCCGGCCTAGTTGGAATCGGCAACTTACAAGCTGATCCCGAAACGCGACCAAATCACTTCACGGTATACATACTTGTAAGTGGTGGTACTACCCCGGATCGGTAGACTGGGCACCACTGCCTACCACTCTTTGAGAATCAGACCCGAAGCAAATATTCATCTCTTTTTTATTAACAAATATTTAATATAATAACAAATATTACAAATAAAAGCTATGAAACAAATATTTGCTCAACAAACCAATAGCTTGAAAGTTATAGTAATATTTCTGGTCGGCACCAACTGTCTGTCTACAACTCCTAAATACCTGGAGATATATCTAATCTGCCTTTTTATTTTAATATCCAAATTACAGAGCACTGAATAAAAACAAAGGAAACACAATTTCTAGAAAGTACAAAACATGATTAAACAATAACCTACAATTATTATTACATATCAAAGTTTTTTATTTATTTATAAAAATAGTGCTTTAAAGAACTTCATTTGGATGATTGATGTGGTGTTGTAAACATAGAGAGAACAATGGTAATGCGACCATCAACGTTTCATCCAATTAATGATGATATCATGTAATGAATCATTAATTTGAACTTTTATTTATATCATCAGTCATGTCTTAAACGGTAATAATCTAACGAGATGATGGCTCTCTCATAATCTAAAAATATACATTTTAAATACATTTGAAATACATACAATATCTAGTCTTATTTCCCACTAGGATAGGCAGAGACAATGGACGCCTCTTTCTACAATCCTGATAAATCTCTTCAGGATCATTTATAATCGGATCAGCATATAGACTCCGTTTTATCGTCTATCCTTTCTTGTTATATTTCTCATTTGTCAATCTCCTTTCATCGTTTATTTCAGTGTATCCTAACCATCGCAATACACCTTTCTCAATCTTTGTCATCTTCTTTCAAATATTATAACAAAATACAAGTATAAACATATTTTACGCTTTATTTAAGTTGGTCTTAGTTTTTACAAACTTATTATACATCATTTATTATATTTTTTATCATATATATCGTATATCATAAATATAATATTTATATAATTGCTTCTATAATTCAATTACACTTTATAGTATGTTCGTCGTAAAACAATCAAAGAAAGCACATTTAATTTACTACAAATAAAGTTATATTCAACGACACGCATGCCCTTAAGTTGCTGACTAAAATAAAAATATAATGGAGTCACTTTACTTCATTTATTATAAAAAAGAATGGGAGTCCTTTACCCAACAGTGAGACAATTAAATGGGATAATAACAACTAAAAAAAAATGTTTTAGTTGCCTACCAGAGGAGTCTTTAACGCTCCGCTTGAAGGTTCTAAGATAATAGGATGTAAAGAACATAGAGATTTTTAGGCATTTCTCATATCTAGCGTAAAAAAACTCGCTAAGCCGTTTAATTAGGTTGTCGCCCAGAATGTAAGGTTTGGTGAGTTGATCTTAATGGCCCGCTCGATGTGGTCCTTGTGATTCAAGTGAACGCGGTACCGAGTGAGGTGTTACAAAGAGAAGAACAATGTGAATTAAATCAGTATTGCTTTAGATTGTCTATGTTATCAGTTTGCGTTTCTTTATTTATTTGCGCATACTAGTATATTTTTCAAAATGATTGTTTGAAAGATTATAACAATGATAACGTAGTAAACGAATATCATTCCAAAAGTCGTACAATTGTACATAAAGAAATTTTATCGTCTTGTGACAATAACACGAGAACGTATCATTGTCATCGTACGAGACATTTTAATTTTAATTATTTATAAAACATGTTCTTTATCATAATATAATTTCACATTAATTACAAAAAACAAATTGAATATAGTTAGTTCATATTTTACTTCTTCTTTCCAATACTTTGGAAGTATATACTTCTAATATCAAATGAAAAGTGTATTTTAATGATATCGTGTTTTGATTTAGGGCAGCGTTTTCCCTCTCAACGATAGATATATGCATGCAGAAGTCAATTTAATTTTAATTAAAGCATTTTAATATATGGTAAGTGGTAGGCAGATAGTTGGTGTGCGTTTGAGAGCTTCCGACCCGGGGTAGTGTGTGGCATCACCACAGTACCTGTTAGTCAGTCAAAGCAAAGTGCTGGACCCAATGTGAAGTTTGAGAATATTTTGCTCGCGATGTTGTAGGTCCGAGTATTTCGAACGACAGTAGACTGAGTTTCGTACACGATAATGTGCGGCGGAAGATCTTCCTTTTCACATCACACAAATTATGGCTTTCACATAATGACGGTTATTGATTGCAGGACATGAAAAGGAACATTTTCCGCCACAGTACCACCACTTTCAGATATAAAGACGGCAAGTTGACTCAGACGTGATCAGTTTAAAAGTTGCCAACCATATAACGCGCCAATTAACACAGATGGTAATGGTACGCAGTAATACATGTATGTCGTGCCAATAAAATAAACCTTCAAAGAATCAAATGCAAAACAAGCAATGGTAATAAAATTAAAGGTGAACACAATACTTAAGTGAACACTAAATTTAAATATATAGAAATGTCAAAAGTATGATTAAACTATAAACGTGTATTGCACGACAATTAGCAACATATCTATTAATTACGTAACAAGTATAATACTAAAAATACACAAAAAAATATCATATTAACTATCATTACATAGATGATACGCCTTTTTTCCACAGCGATAGGCAGAGACAATGGAGCACCACTTGCCACGATTCTAACACAATTCCCTCGCATCCTTCACATTCACGATTCTCTTCATACAAGCTCTATGGCACTTGCCCATAAGCACTAGGCAACCTAGCTTTCTTAAGGATGTCTCCGATTTGGTCGACAAACACCCTCCTGGGCCTGCCTCGTTTACCGCATGTCACATGAGATTAAATTATTTTTGTCAATCTACATAGCTATAGATTATTTATTATAATAAATAAGTTGTTTAACCTTGTTCCTACCTCTTATTTTTAGTCCCTTGCTTGGATCCTACAAGCACAACGAGAAAACAAACCTTTGGCCGATCTAGTAATTACGACCCTAAATAGGCCATCTTGGGCTTCACTTGCATGTAAGTCGAGCTCATGTCGTGTCTCAATAGTATAAAATAAACTAATTTTTGAATGCGATAATGATTGAGCATGTAACAAGTTTTAATATTCTCTACATGTAATTAATATCTTTTACTTTACTGTATATTTTACTATACATCTGCACGATTAGATTTAACAAATAACGAACTTTGGACAGTGCATTGAAAAATCGTGTTATTATGTATTGTAACAGTTTTAAATTAGTTTATACAAATAAAATAAAATAAATTTTGCACTTAAAAACAAATACTATTAAATAATAAAGGTACTACAAATTACTACGAATGTATTGCTTTGAAAATAAGCTTGGAAATTGATAATTCTAGTTTAGTGTTTACGTAGTAATAATTCTAGTTTTTCCCATAGAAAGGTAAATGACAGGTCGCTTTAAGGTTGCATAAAGGTCAGTTTTATATATGACGACACAAAAAACAAAAGAGGTTATGCATCATAACAAACAGAACTTGTGAACAGAATAATTCTCGATTATTTTAATAGACCACCATACACAGAGACGTGAATAATACATGCTAATGTTACAAGGCATGCCAATTGTCTATTTTTATGACGTCATAAAATATATATAATTATAGTTTACTAAAATTAATATCTAATAATTTAGAAAAGTTCCAGGTAATTAAACATATATTTTGTCGTTTACAAACGAAAGTAAACAAACATAAAGCATTGCTATCATCATAACCATAATATAAAATCGTAAAATAAATCGCAGTATTTTGCAAACAACAACGTTTTGAAGTTTACGCAGCCGGGAAGCATCATGACACGGCTCGTCGATGTTGACAATTTATTCCTTGCACTTCTAGTTTAGGTAGTTGTAAGACATATACCGGAAAAAAAGAGATTTGCAGTGGCAATTACCACAGAGCCTTTATATTAAAAAAACGTAATGTAAAGTAAAAGAGAGAGTTGTGTCAAAAACGTGAAAAGAGAAGTTATAAAGTTCTCAATAATATAAAATAATTTAAAACCGTATCGAATAACAATAAGTATTATTTGTACATGATAAAGATAACCTATTTTTATTTGCGGTTTGTTGAACGGAGGCTGTCGAGGAACAATGGATCATGTGGGGCGAGGATGCACTGAGGTTACGGCAAGGTTATGGCTCTTTTGTTACTATCATTACGCTATAATATGCCATGAAACATCAACATAATCAGATACTATTACATGTTACTATGTATAAAGACTGGTGAAGTGATTTAGTTGCATTCAAAAGTTGCTAGCAATTATTTATCAGTATAAAATACGATTCGATAGTACTTTAAACTTTAATTCCCGGTCGTTGTCACTAGATGGCAGTCGTCAAGACGTCGGATTGTCTAAAAACTATGGCACCCCAATCGGCATCGGCAAGCTTGCCGGGTAGTAAAAATTCTATATCCATATAGAATTTTGACTACCACTGAAGTCTGTGCCCCTTAGTGAGACGTACCCATAAAGATTTAATTTGATGATAGAAAGGATTTGGAAACCAATATGGACTATATAGGGCGACGTGGTGTAATGGTAGTGCAATAGTCACTCAAACCGAGAGCACGGGTTCAAAACCACTTGCCGGTATCAATTAATTTTTGATATATGTACTTTGGTGTCCTGTAAATAAAATAAATAAAAAAAGGTTTATATTCGACGTAGATGCTGTTACTAGCCGGCATATTTACGGCGACTGAGGCAACCATGAACTGAATCTGTTTTAGAGTCGTCGGCACTTTTGAAACTTTTTTTTCTTTTCTTAACGTGGGAGGAAAGCTCTACCAGCCGTAGTGCCATGCTCTCACCGGCTAAAACCTCCCATGCCGTTTCCAACGACCGTCATCGGCGAAGCACTGATATCGCGTTAGCAAACCCTCGTAACTCCGCCGACGTTAGTCCATTCAGTCTGCACCGTGTCGCGGCGTTCCCCTATTCGACGCCCACGGGGCGCTTTTGAACCTCTCCTTAGTTACCATTAGGCAAATTGAGTTCGGATGTCGCGACATAATGAAAAATAACCTTGTAGACTTCAACTAGTTTTTATTACAAATTATTTAGCTAAAACTACTCGTATAATAATAGTAAAGAGCACTTAGAACATATTAGTTAAAAATGTTAACGAAACAAATTAACAAATGTCATACTTTTATGAATTCGTGTGTTTCCTTAGAAGCCTTTATGTAAATTACAGTTTGAACTCAATGGAGTCACACAAAAGTTGAACATTTTAAACATTATATAGTTGTTCCACTGCTACATGCAAATAGTTGTGTTTTAAGATAAGCGCTGCATTTATTCTGAAAATTACACTGAAAGCACTACTTTTGTAATCGATATGTGCAACCTTTTTTTCATGACAGCACCCCGCTTGATGTTAAACTAAAGTATAGTCCATGAATGGATGTCACTGCCACTACAATTCAATAACTGTAAGTAGTAGTCAAATCCACTATATTGGCCTAGTTTAAACCGACAACTTAAATCTGATCCCGAAACGCGAGCACTTTACGGTCTGTACACTTGTAAGTGGTGGTACTACTTCGGATCGGCAGACTGGGTACCACTGCCTACCTTTGATAACCAGACCCGAAGCAAATATCCGCCTCTTTGTTTTTTTTAACAAATATTTGCAATATTTATTCAAATTATTAAATATTACAAAGAAAAGCTATGAAACAAAAATAATTGCCCGGAAACTAATCGAACCCGAGATTTTACGCGCAACAAACCAATTCAGCTACGCCTGTCGTCAACAACCTACTTTATAATATACATTTTCTTTATTGTTACACAATTTATGAATTTATGACCTAGACTTGACTGATGATAAGCAAAGGGAGGTTTAAGAGCGACAACAAGTAAAAAAACACTCAAATTATGGTTACCTAGGTCATTGTCGACTAGATAATTTTCTATTGTGTCTCGACATATAACAGCACGCCGCTTGATGTTAAGCTGGAGTGCGGTTCATGAATGAAGGTGACTGCTACTATAGTTTATTAATTGTAAGTAGCAGTCACATCCACTATGTCGGCACAGTTAAAACCGGCAACTTACAAGGTGATACAAACAAATATTTGCTCTGACCGGGAAGTATCGAACTTTAAGCGTAACAATTTTTGTATTTGTAAAACATATTTTGTGACGTCATCAGAGCGGTAGTGGACATGTGGCTTTAGCAGAATGATAATTTCAGCTAAACTACAACTTAAATAGTTTTGCATAATAAAAGATTCGATTAACACCAGTTACGAGTATGGTCACCTTACGTCAGTTTTTAGGGTTATTTTAATTTCGCCACAATTCTTTGACACAAGAAAATGACACTACATATATATATATATATATATATATATATGCCGGAATCACGTCTTTTTGGGCCGGGTGCTGGTATGGGATGCAACCTGTTCAGACACGCTGGCACCTTCCCATCAACATGGAACCAACAACAGAGCTGGTGCGGCTTGTGAAGCGGCTGAAAAAGCTAAAGCGTGCAAATACAGGGGTCTAGGCTCCAAGTATGATTTTGTCCCATTCGGTGTCGAGACCCTTGGTCCGTGGGGTCCTAGCGTTATAAGGCTTTTTAAGGAAATATCAAAAAGGTTAGTCGACATCAAAGGAGACCGAAGAGTTGGCAGCTACCTCGGACAAAGAATTAGTCTAGCTATTCAAAGGGGGAACGCTGCCAGTATCTTCGGAACCTTGCCTAAAGGGACTCCTTTTAATAATGTATTTTAGTTATTTTTTTTATAAATATATGTACTTATTAGAATGTTAATACATATGTTAATACAATATACTGTTAATAATATATAATAAGAATTGTAAATGTAAGGGAAGCGAAGTTGTGTTAGGATCGTGACAAGCGGCGCTCCAATATCTCTGCCTATCACTGTGGGGTAAAGGTGTGACATTTGGTTGATTGATTGATATATTGTTATTTATTTGTTATTGTTTTATGTTATTGTAACTTAACATATGACTGAAAGGAAACAATACCCAAAACGAGATTGTATCCCTGTTTAATGCTTTCACTCATATCTGCTTCATGAATTATTTAAATAATGAACAGGCTTGAAAATTAAAAAAATATTGATAGAATTATGAATAAAAACAATGACCTAAAGATTGTGGCAAATTAAAACGTCAATTATAGACCAAACTGGTTCAGAATGGTCGTCTTTATTTGTATAGAGATCGCGGAGGCTTTGTCCGAATGCAAATGATCTTATTGTCTTGTCTTCAACGAGGACAGGTCCTGACCGATCGACCTTACTGACCTCCCTGTGTCATTGGTCAAAAGAAGGTCACTTTTTATATAAAAGTGCAATGTTTTGTATTTAATGTAAGTAAAACCCACTCCTATTCTGTCACATTTATTTTTGTTACGATTCGATATTATGTAGTCTATTACAATAATCAATCAATCAAATTGTTACGCCTCAGGGATAGGCAGACACAATGGAGCGCCATGATCCTAACATACCTCCCTCGCTTTCCTCAAAATAATATGTGAATACGTGTAATTGTAACTTGATTAAATTGGAATTAGGGAAAAACGTGTAAAAAACAAAATGCTCGTATTTATAGAGAATAGTGGATGCGAGGTAAGCGAGAGAGTTGTTGAAGGATCGTGAAAAGTGACACTAAGTTGTCCCTGTGGGAATTAGGGAGTGACAATTTGTTCAGATTCCTTTCTATATATTCAAGCTAAGGCAGCCCTGATTTTGACGTTGTTTTTTATGCGTTTATTTGATAAGAAACCATGTTTATTAAAATTGTTTATTTTCTATATCAACAATAGGTATTGTCAGAACAGAAAAGGAAGATCTTCCGCTGCACACTATCGTGTAAATGATCCAATACTGTTCAACATCGATCCAGGTATAGATCCTGGCAATTGAAAAGAGCGCTGAGTTTGATCTACGCAGTATAAGGATCGGCAGATTAAAAGGGCTCTGAACAGTTACATTGGAAACCCATCCGCCTATATCTATACAATCGTGCGCATAATTAATAATATTTTAAATTTGATACACATTCGTTATAAGCAAAGTAAGTAGGTAACAAAACAAATTACTGCACAGCTTCTATGCCAGCGTTCTTTTTATCTGCCGGGATACATATACACTGCTTTTGTCAAATATCGTTTGTTTTTATTATGGCTCAATATATGACAGCACCTAATGTTAAGCTGGAGTTAAGTAACTGCAAGTAGTAGTCGCATCTATGTATCTATCTATGCAACCGGTTACTTTTAAACTGATCCCAAAACGTAATTTACTTCTTAGTCTGTACACTTGAAAGTGGTGGTACTACCTCGGACTAGGCAGACTGGGCAAATGATCTCCAACTGTTTGCTTACCACTCTTAAAATTGATTGTGAGATTTTGGCTAATGTAAATGTCCATAGACTTTTATTTTATTTTATTTACATTTCTATATAATATACTAAGCCACTAAAGTGCTTGTATCATAGAAACAGGACAACCAAAGCACATCAAAAATACATTGGTTTTGACAAGTGGTTTTGAACCCGTGCTCTCGGTTTGCGTAACCATTGCACTGCCAATACACCACGGTCGCCTCAAATCTACACTACACTTTAACTACCTATAGTTTTTATTGTCTTAACCGGTTTTATAATTTGATGGATAATGCCATAATAATGAGAAATCGATGTCTGGGTCAATGTTAAATGACAAAGGGCATGCAATGACGTGACTTATTGCAATGATACGACTTATTATTGATAAAGAATTTCATTGCCAATAATAATGTAATTTACAAGTAAAAAGATCAAATCAAATTGTCACGCTTCAATTTCCACAGGTATAGGGTGAAGACTACTATCCATGATCCTGACATATAAACAGTTTATTGTTAATATTGTCATCTGACCTTGACTTGCCTGATGGTAAGCAAGGGAAAGTCAAAGAGCACCAATGACTGAAAAAAACAATTGAACTCACTTATAGTAGGTATACGTATACCTATATGATTGTTCGTATTTTTAAAATTATTATGTACCTACGTATATACACCTACGTGTATGACATTTCTCTCTCGTCCCTCTTACTTTAATAGGTGAAGTTCAATAGGTGAAGAATAATTGTAAATTAATAAGATCAATAAATTGGAAAAATAATAATAAATAAATGATTGTCTTGCTTCCTTCACATCTACGATTCTCTTCATCAATTTTCCACGGTTATATGGGCACTGAGGATCGCTGATTTATCAGGTATTTAATCGAGGAACAATTTGAGAAAGAAAGACAAATCTAACACGATATATTTTTGTAGTACTAGTTTGTAGTACCTAATAGGTGTAGTACTCGTACTCGTATGTTTTTTTGTTTTTTCGTCTGACCTCGACCCACCTGTTGATAAACAAGAAGAGGTCCAAGAGTGACGACGACTGAACAAACCGAGTCAGTTCACGGATGCCCCAGTCGCCGTCCTTATGCCGGTCAAAGGTACTTCTTCACGCATCGCTTGAAGGATCCAAGGTCATAGGATGGAGAGAACACATGGGCTGGCAAAGCATTCCACATTCGATTGTTCTGTACTTGTAGTTATTAGTAGATATATTTTTTCATCTCCAATTAGCGTTGTTTTTATTGTACAGATGTGTTATGTAAGGCAACAATTAGATATAAGTGGGACGGGTCGCATCGTCAGGATTCTATTAGGGAAGAACAACTCATCAAACTCGAATTTAGTTGCTAAAAACTCCCTGAACAGATGTTAGAGTAGAATAGAGCTCAACCTTACTTAGACTACAAACAGTGGATCTAATGAAGCGACAACACAAGCTGTAACTTGGTTAAAAGTATATTTAGAAGTCGCCGAACTATTTAATTTTCTCATACTAACAATGTTATTTTGACATTAGTTCTCAGCGTATTCTTAAAAGGCTTTGCAATTAATTATATCTGCAAATGTGAAGGCCTAATGTCCTTTCACACATACTAAATTAATTTTATATTAGTCATAACTTTTGGCCACTTAGATGCGATCCTTGGGTGAAGCGTTTATTACCACAGAGCCTTTATAAAAAGAATTGTTGTAGGAAGCTGGAGTTGTGTCTGGATAGTGGCGCTCCGTTCTCTTTATTTATCCGTGTTGGCATTATGGCGTGAAATTGATGAAGATTGATAAAGAAAGGTCTACCACAACTTCTGAAGAAAAATAAGAAGTTATTCGAGTTATAACATCGAGTTTATCAAGTTATGCCTTACAAGGAGCTCGTGACTAGCTGGCGGAGTCATGACGCGGTTTGGCCAAGCGACCTTCGTCCGCTGGGTCACGGTAGGTCACGCACGAACGTTTTGCCACTGTTTACACTCATTTATATAACTGACAATACGCATTTTTTACATTCAACAGCTGTGCGTATTACTTGTTTATTAATTCAAAGAAAAATATCATAGAATAATACTGTCATACATTTGTTATGGAATTGTGGTTTACAAAGGTTTAAAAGCAAATATACGTCGAACAGTAATGATGCATTGGATTTGTTTTCTTTGATCAAGTAAACTTAGCTATGGGAAGGAGTTAAATCACAGCCAAGAAAAAATGCTTATAAAAAAAACTTAAATCAAGAAATCTTTTGAATTTTGAAAAGACTAAATGATTTGGTAGGATTAGATATCGGACATTTTGGCTGACATAGTGACGGTAGGAGACCGTGAACTGATTCTGTATTATCATCGTCAGCACTTTAGGGCCTTCATCATGTTCAGGACCTCCATCAGGTATGACGAATAACTCGGCGATTGCCGGCGATAAAAAAGGCGATTGCTGTTACAGTTAAAAAAATCTGAGTAGCAGTCGCATCCACTATTCTAGCCTAGTTAGAACCGGAAGCTTTTAAAGTGATCCCAAAACGCATCAGAGCCACTTCACGGGCTGTACACCTAAAACTGGTGGAGTTACTATAAATCGCCCAAGGCTGGACTGCGCAAATGTCTCATCAGCCTATCAGTCATAAATATTATAGCACATGTGTTTGTATTTGATATATTTAGTGAATAACCAACTAGAACAACATGCTAAGGTAGTTAGGATATAAATAGAATACATATCTATCTCAAAACATAACAAATTATATTAAAGAATGAGAAAAAAGAAGAACAATGAAATATAATAAAAAATCAAATAGACAATCTAATATAGACATTACAATAAAGAACTACTTTCCTCAATAGAATTAAACAATAAACTAGATAAAAATTCAAAAACAAAGAATAGAGACATTGATCCACCGCAGAGGTCCAGATTGGAACCCACGTACTAGACAAAAACATCAGATTCTTTACGAGTTTTTCTCATTATGTAGATATGTTTATATGAACTCCTACGCTTTGTGCCCCACGCAGAGCTTGGCTCGTGCCACTAGTTCATACACACAGGACAAATACATTTAGACGGTGTACAGAGTATGAAAAATCTAGATTAGATTTGGTATGGTTCAATAATCCTCATTATAAGGCGACAGTGATTTTTTTATATATGTACTTTGGTTGTCCTGTTTCTATGATACAAGCACTTTAGTAGCTTACTATAGAAATGGTTAATAAAAAATATGAAATCCCCATTGATTAGGATTATTAGACACGTGAAACTTTTAAGTCTAATTTTCCCCATTGAAGTGTCTAATGGGGAAAATTGGACATTTTTGCGTTAGACATTTATTTGTGAGTTAAGCCTAAAATATAGGTCATTAGCCCATTGGCAGTATTCATAATCTCACTTTTGGAATAATAACATTACATTGATTTCTGATCTTTATTGTTCTGAACTTAAAGTTGAAAATTGTTAAGGTAATGTTTTATGTTATTGTTAACATAACCTAAACTGTTTAAAAATGTAAGGGTAAAATTTTTTTTTGTTAATTTGTAGAGCACAGATTATTCGATTAACAAAGTTAAGTATTTTATTGCGTGGTCAGACGTTAACCGAATTAAGTATTTTCTTGCGTGGTCAGTCGTTGGATAGGTGAACGCTATAACAAAATATCTTGACCCAATTGTATTTCGGATAGCACGCTCGGTGACATACTGAAATGACAGTTTCATCTGCTTTTTGATCACGTGAAAAAACGATATTGATTATTATCGTACTTTTTAAGAGTAGTAGGCAGAGAGTTAGGTTAGACGCAGCGTAGGTAGGCCTCCCACTAGGTAGACTGACGACATAGTGAAAGTCACGAATAACCGGTGAATGCAACTAGCATCTTGTCGTTCGAAATGGCGTTCCAAGGGGGAGGCCTATGTTCAGCAGTGGACGCATTCTGGCTGATGATGATGATGATGAGGCAGAGAGTTGGCGGTTATTTGCCCAATCTTCCAATCCAAGGTACCAAGTGTACAGACCCTGAAGTGACTCAGTCGCGTTTCGAGATCAGTTTGAAAGTTGTCGGCTTTAACAAGGCAGGCTTAGTGGATGCGTAGGTTACTATCAGTTATTTGATTGTGCTAACAGTTGTCTCTATTCATAGACCGTGCTTCGGCCGGAGTACTGTCACGTGTCGACTCATAATTTAAAAATTGAACCTGTAGCGATGAGTTTATATGAAGTCTAGTGGAATGTAGTCTGTGTTCATACTTAACAAAACGTATTAAGAACTTTATAATAGAATATATTATTTTCCTACGCAAATATGAAAGCTTTTGTTAGCTTTTGATTTAAATATGCGATACACTTCTACAGCCCAAAGCTTATAAAGTCTCTATACACATAAGCATTATGATACGTATGCGTCCGTCCTTTCGTGGACAATTTATTCCTATCAGATTTATACTAGATAGGGAATCAATCAAAAATCTTGACTTGTATTGAGGCGATTTGAAAGTAAATACCCATCAAAGTTCGGCAAACGCAATAAACAACCGGTTAGTTTTTGTAGCATCGATTAGTTGGAATCGCGTAAGGGAATTTCCTCCAGGTCTATATATTTAATTTTTAAAAGGTTTAACTATTGTGTTTCTTTGTTTTTTTTTTATTCTGACCTCGACCCGCCTGATGGTAAACAAGAAGAGATCCATAAGTACCGACGACTGCAAAAACCGAGTCTTCACGGCTGCCCCAATCGCCGCCACTATGCCGGCTACAGGTGCTTCTTCACGCATCTCTTGAAGGACCCAAGACTATAGGAAGGAGAGAACACACGGGCAGGTGAAGCATTCCACTTGTCGATTGTTCTGAAAAGAAACGACGCACCGAACTTTTTTTTCATCAGCTTGTATCATATAAATAAGGCAACCAAAGTACATAATATATCAAAGATACATTGGTACCGGCAAGTGGATTTGAACCCGTTCTCTCCACGTAGTGCAATGCTAACCTAACCTAACCATTGCACTACCACTACGCCACAGTAAAAACAGCATAAAAAGTTATATTACAAATAAGTATTATATTAAAAAATAGTTTTAATCGACGAAAGCATAATACGATATGATATTATTTAAAGAAACACAATACGAACGACGAAATACAATTTTACAAAACTGTGTGTGGTCAATAAAGTTTAAAAAAAACTTCTTTCGAATTCAAATTTTATATCATAAATAAGTCAGCGTATGGTAATTTGAACTATTTGTATAGAGAATTGCTTCTAAAAATATTAACCTATACTATAATAAATTTGGTAATGTTACAAAGTTTTTTTTATTGTGACTCGACTTAATATTAAGATGGGATGCGGTCCACGAATGGGGGAGACTGCTACTACAGTAACTACTACAATAACTGCAAGTAGCAGTCACAGAACCGGAACCGGAAGACCACAAAACGGAAGACGCAGCGTAGGTATGCCTCCCACTAGGTGGACTGACGACATAGTGAAAGTGGATGCAACTGGAATCTTGTCGTTCGGAATGGCGTTCTGATGGGGAGGCCTATGTTCAGCAGTGGACACCTTCTAGCTAATAATGATGATGAGTAATCACAGCCACTCTGCCGGTCTTTCACAACTTTAATGAAAGGGATATACCAGAAGAATTTTCTTTTAATTTTATTGCGACTAGACATTTATGTATCTATGTGTGTGTGTGTATTTGTATGTATGTATATATACATATATATTTAAATGTATAGTATGTATTTTTGTATGTAGTTTATATATATTTAGTAACTTATAAATAATATTTTCATTTTAATACTTATATAGCCATATTTTAAACTTTGTTGCACTACCCACCATCATCTTAACGTTCACCATATATGAAGGTTTGGCTGGTAGAGAATGCCATGGGGCATTAAGTCCGCCTTTTGTAAAATAAAAATACAATAAAGTTTTTAAATAAATAAATAAATAAATAAACATTTGACCTCGACTTGCCTGATATTAAGCAAGGGCAGGTCCAAGACCGCAAACGACTGAAAAAACTGACTCAGTTCACGGCTGCCTCAGTCAGCATCACTATGCCGGCCCAAGAACAAAGTGGCATTTTTAAACAAATCTAAAAAATGAGGGTCCGCACTGCCCATAACCATAAACCTTGTATAAAGAGAAGAGATCTTAGGAAAGCGAGAGTGCTGACACAACTGTCTCTCAGGATCGTGGAAAATGGCGCCTATCCCTATGGGAAGTGAGCCGTGACGATTTGATTAATTGATAAAGAACTGTAATATTAATAAAAGCAATTTTCTTCATAAAATAAAAACAGTCAAACATTAAAAGTCTCAAGAAAAATGCCTAAAACGTAATTTGACGATAAGAAATAAAAGGCAATAAGTTACTTTGCCTTTGTAAATTAAACTGTATTGTCTCAACATTAAGGTATTTATTCTTATGCCAAACGTTAGATTTGAGTCGTTACAGTGTTTAAAGGTTTTGTGTTTGGAAAAGAGGTCATATGATAATATTTCTCTTTCAGTTTGAGGTCGTGTGCGGAAATTTTAGAAACAACTACGGAAGTTTTTCTTATATTGTGGCTCGACATTTGCTAGACTGGAGTGCGGTCCATTAATGGAGACGACTGCTACTACAGTAAAATAATTGCCGCATCCACTATGCCGGCCTAGTTGGAACCGGCAACTTATAAGTCGTTCCGGAATCGCACTGCCTATCTATAGGGGATAGTTAATTTGAATAATAATATCTTAATCTTTGTTCCTATTTGTTTACGCCCGTGATATCCGCACTAAGTGGTTCAACGCGTCGTTTCTTTGTCGAATAATCGACTAGTGTAATTCTGAACCCAACCATGTGTTCCCCATCCTATAACTGATCCTATAACCTTCAAGTAAAATGTTTAACTAAGTCGTTTTTTTTTTAATCCTAGGATCTCTAGGACATCATCACCTTGCATCTTAAAAGTCGGAGTGAGATATCGCGTCATAAAAATCAATAAAATTGTCACGCCTTTTTTCATAAGAGAAGGCAGAGCAATGAATCGCTACTTGCCACTATTCAGACACAAGTCCCTCGCTTCCCTCACATTCACAATTTTCTTCATACAAGCTATACAGTTATGGGAACTAGGCATTCTAGATTTTTTGAGGATGCTGCGATTTGGTCGAAAAACACCCTCATGGGCCTACCTTGTTTAACGCATCCATCCACATCAAATTTATAAATTCCTTTCGTCAATCTACTTTCACTCATCCTTTACATGTGCCCAAACCATCGAAGCATTCCATCGTCAATCCGTCTTCTACATCTTCTTTCAAACGACATCTACTGGTATCGCGCATTGTGCCATTCTTCATTCTAGCATATTAATATTTTAAAATACGTTTAAAAATATTTTAATATCAAAGACAATGCAAATAATATTTGGAACAGTAAAATGAAACTGTTTTCTCTGTCGTCGGCGTTCTTTGACCTCACCTTTCCTACCACGAGGCAAGTCGAGGTCAGATGACGCGTCACAATACAATATATTGTTGACAACGTTGACAAAGTAAAATATATTTATTTGGAACAAGTTAATTTACTAAAATGTATTTTTAATTGCCCTTTGTACCGATGAACTCACGCTCACTAAATTGCTGTGTCTTAAATTGTTTTTCATTTGTAGGTTAAATATAGAAAAATCTCGAATAAACAATATTTAATTATTAAAGCAAACTTCTACTCATGAAAAGGTAAGGCCGTAGTGCCATGGTCTAGCAAACCGCAAGCACAGGTTCAAAACCACTTGCCGGTATCTATGTATTGTATATTTGATATATGTACTTTGGTCGTCCTGTTTCTATGATATAATCACATTAGTAGCTTAATATGGATATACCATAAAGGGCATCATTCGATATTGCGGGTTAAGCATTGAAGCGGTCAATAATGGATGGATGACCGTTTGTGGTAAAATATATATAAATTAAATATATACAATGAGGTTTATTTGTATAAATATTGTACTTGTAGATACAATAAAATGTATTTTATATACTAAGGTAATATAATACACATTGTATCAAAGACAATGAATGATCAAATATATCAAAAAACATTGTGACTGTTGCACTACACGATCCAGAGTCGGTGTCATGCTGTGGCAGTCTGCCGAATAGCCTTTTGTGATCAGCTTAAAAGTAGCCGGTTCCAACTAGGCCGGCATAATGGATGCGACTGCTACTCGTAGTTAGTTACTACAGTAGTCGCCTCTATTTATGGATTGCACTCCAGCTTAACTTCGGGCGGGGTGCAATAAAAAATCCAACTAACTAAATAAACCTTTTTGTTATGAATACAGATATTGGGGTATTAAGGACATTAATGTTAATGTAATATTGTTATTGTTCATTTCACAACATTCCCATAACTCTCCTCTCATAGATAGTTGCCAATAGAATGATTGTAACGTTTAATATGCCAAGCACCCCACGGCTTTTCACTCTGAAATAAATGATTCTGTTTATAATTTTATTTTGAAGTAATTAATTATGATTGATTGTTTCACCTTCTGCTACTATAATATAAACGCTTTGTTATTAAAAATTATTTTCTAGTTTTTAGTTCGGTTTGCTATAAAAGCGTGATTTTTTTAGTTTTTTTAAAACTATTATTTATTTGTTCTTTATAGTGACAATAAGAACAACAATTCCTTCAAACGTATTTTTTTATTTATACGAAACTTCATGAACTATGCAAACGTCAAAAAGGCCATCATAGCGTGCCGCTGGTAAAGTTCTATTTACTGATATAATAAAATGAATGATACCAGTATTGCAATCTAGTTTTGTGATAAGTAATTAATAATGTTGCCACACTGTCATTTATGGTTCGCAACAGAGTCGCCTTTTGTGACACGACCTCGCTCGTACGACCCCGCGTGTACTTACTACCGTCACTAGACTAGTTACTTTTGTCGTGATTCGAAACCAAAATAAAGTCAACTAATGTATAGAATACATTTCACGTCCAATTCTTGACTTCAGTTCCCAAATCAGACAGAACAATCAAATAATTAATCTTTAGCCGACATAGTGACAATGACTGAGACAACTGTAAAATGAAAATAATTTTTAGTCATCGGCGATTCTTGAACTTTTCTTTGCTTTTCTACCAGGCAAGATGAAGTAAGATGTCGAGTTTTTTTAAATGTATTTGTAAAATATATGACAAATAATCTAAAAGTAAGCTGCCAGTTGTAACTAGGCAGGTATAGTGGATGTACTTCAAGTTATTGATCTGTAGTAGCAGTCACCTCCATTCATGGACCGCACTCCAGCTTAACATCAGGCGGGTGCTGTCATATGTCGAGTCACAATAAAAAAAGATAAAAAATTGACCACATCGCGTACGGTTTACTTTAGTTTGAGTATTAAATGAAAATGAGACAACCGTAAAATGAAGAAATTTTTTAGTCATCGGCGATTCTTGGACTTTCCTTGATTACCACAAGGCAAGTTGAAGTAAGATGTCGAATATTTTAAGTGTATAGTTGTAAAATATATGAAAAATAATCAAAAAGTAAGGCGTAATTAATAAACTGTAAAGCAGTGATATAAGGTCAGAGCTCGCTAGTAAATGTCGATATTTGTAAACAGATCACGTATACGGTGGGAAAATGCCAAACACTACGAACAGGAATGTTCAAATTTCCGCGATATATGGTATTCCGTTTGTGTTTCACAGTTTGTTGTACATTTTTCTGTAATGATTTGGTTTTGACGCGGGTGTGGCTTATTTGAAAGAATGCTAACATCGACACAAATATCGAACCACAAAGCTTCTTTGGACAAAACAAGAGTGGTAATCCGGGGTAGTACCACCACTTACAAGTTTACAGACCGTGAAGTGATTTGGTCAAGTTTCGGGATCAGCTTGTAAGTTGCCGGTTCCATCTAGGCCGGCATAGTGGATGTGATTGCTATTGACAGTTATTGAATTGTGGTAACATTCATGGACCACACTCCAGCTTAAGATCAAGCGGGGTACTGTCACAATGAAAAAAAAATAAAAACAATACTTTGTCAATGTTTCGAAAACGGTGCAGCTTTTGTGTGAATATTTGCAAAATTATAGTTTTATGAGGAGGCAGAACTATGTATTATAATCATAGTTTTAATCGTTTCTAGGTGGTAGGTAAACAGTTGGTTGTCATTTGTATAGTAACCCGAAACGGGGTAGTACCACCACTTCCGAATTTGGAATACTAACTCGGTTGTTTCAGTCGTCGTCACTCTTGCTTATTATCAGGGAGGTCGAGTTCAAATGTCGTGTCACAATAAAAAAAAATTGTGACAAAAAAATATTTTTATTAGCTCACCATTTATTAGCTCGTTTGGCCGCGATTTGGGATCAGTTTGTCAGTTGCCGGTTTTTAGTAATTTGCAATAGGGTATATGCATGTATTTTTTTTATGCGTTTAAATCACTTATTACATCATTATAACATAATAAAAAATATAAATATTGTTGGAAAAGTTCTAATTATTTTTTAAAAATAATTTTAAAACTTTGATTAAATTTGACACATTTGAACGCCATCATCTAGCGCGGGCTTTTGATGACGTCACACGTCACGACCAGTATTTGTTTACTACAAGTGTTACTGTTATTTATGTGGATTTTTAAGTTGTAAAGGCCACTGATGTTATAATAGTTCAAGACTGCGGTTACTTGGAGTGTTTGCCCTCTACATTTACAATACAGCAGTGATGGCTGACAGAGGATTGAAAGATTTGTCACATTTGCTGGTAGCTAAGAAATGTACGTACACCTTCTGTTTTAAAGTCCTTCTCCAGCACTAAAGCGGAAGTGAATTAAGAATACATGTTGAACGCGATATCGATGAAGTAATAATAGTGGTTTGTGGTTTGATAAGTTTGCAGGATGTTTTAATGAAAAATAAATAAAATTATCATTAGTTTTATTTTACATAAAATATTTCAGCCATTTTTAGAACAAGAAATTAATCTCAAGAGATATTTTTATTCTACCTCAGTCCAGGGTAGTACTACCATGTTCAAGTGTACAGACTGTCCCTTGATGCTTTGGTTCATTAGCAAGTTATAGAGGTCTTCGAATGCCTAACAGCCCAGCCGAACACAGGAGTATGCTTAGGCACACACTTTCAGTCTGGTACCAACTAAAGATAACTTCCAATTTTTCCAATAGCAATCAATGCTAGTTCTTGGAAGATCTTCCTACACCGGTGTAGCCATGCCAAGAAAGCAAACACATGCTTAACTCCTCCTAAAACAAAAAATATATGTAAAATATATATATATTTGAGTAATACTTTTATTATCAATTATACTTAAATAGGTGTAAGTTATAGTCATAATAAAGCTTAAGAAAGGAATAGAATCCTACCTAAGTGTGCTGCATAATCTTCACATTGAGCAGAAACAATAGTTTCTTCTGATTCATTACAAATAGCACTGACAACATTTTCTATGACATTATGCTCGGGTGTAATTCAACCTTTCACCACACATTATGTTTCCTCCCATCCCGTTTTACTTGCACATAGCGTACTGCTGAGTCGCTTTAAGATTCTCGTTTAGATCTGTAATAAGCAATAAGTATTAATTACCTAAAAGTGTTAAGTAGTATATCTAAATCAGTTTTACATAGAATATTTGTTTCGTTATTTTTTCAAAATTTAGGACAAATCAAGTACCCATGATAAACATAGATTATTGTTAATAAAATTGCGTACAAATACTTATAAATTATTATAATACAGACAGTACAACACCAGCTTTAGTCCGAAGATTATTTATAGGTTATGTTTTGAGTAAGTTCTGCTAAGTGCAGGCATGCATAATAACCTATGTTATTATTTATAATATATCATGTATTATAACAATTACCTTGCAGCTTTTACTTCTTTGATCTCAGCGGACGGAAATTCTTTGATGCAAAATATGCTGTCATCATGAATGCATCTATTTTCGGTAGATTGTCTGATTGTGCTTTTACAAAATTACTTTCAGTCATTGTCTTATATAATTATTAATGTCCCAGAATGCTAAAATTGCACTAGCTAAACAAAAACACTGCATAAACACAAAGAACAGCTATTTTTTCTCTTAGACACTACGCGCACAATATGAGCATCGACGCCGAACGTGTCATGTGACGTCACGTTTCATTCGGCCAATGGTGATGCGTTTTACTCATTTGAATTTCACTTGCTTATTTTTCACTTTTTGCTTAATCTTTTATGCAATATATACAAAGAAAATTAAAAATATAATTATTTTAGCATGATGTTAGTACAATAAAGAATCGGGGGAAAAATTTGCAGCAATATTTAAACCACATGCATATTCCCTATTGTTTTATGGCTAGTAAAGATCCCGGCAGATCCTAGTAAGAGATGGCTTGTGAGATGCGTAGCATAAGGATTGGCAAATAAGAAGAGCACTGGATGACTGCGGTAGGAGTCATAGGAGTCCGCGTGTGTTTACTGTTGTGCACATATTTGATAATATTCTAAAGTTTATACACATTTGAAGGGCGGGAAGTAAATAACAAAACAAGTTACTGCGCATCTTCAATGCCAGCGCTCTTTTTATCTGCCAGGATCTATAACAGTCGCCTTAATTCATGGATCGCACTACAGTTTTAACATTAAGCAAGGTGATGTCATTGTGTCAAGCCACAAAAATATATCGTGGTGGTTCCTTTTTAATTTTGAAGCAGTGAATGTTACATGAAATCACGTCAAAAGTTAATGGAAAATTCATTTCGCTGTCATGTAATTAGTAGAATCGGGCACCAGACCGCTTTACTACAGCATAATATCTATATGGATATGACTACCATCCCATTTGGTACAGTATTAACATAAACAATATAATAATACGCTTAATATGAACAAAACGTTGTGTGTATCCAAGCTATACAGCCATTATGCTTCTTCAAGAAAAAAAAAACTATCAACATAATAAATAAATAAAATAACAATAAAATCTTGGTAAATTGCACATTATTCAATTAATATCACGTATCAATTATTTCTTACTCAATAATATTATAAATCAATACAAATGCATTTCTAGTTGGGTCCACTTATGCTTCAATGGAAACCGGCTGGTGTAGTTAGTTCATCGCAACAAGAACGCGACACGATCGCGATTAAACGTCAATTAAAACTATTGTCGCTTGGCAATTGTTTCAATGGCTTCGGCCAGTTCGTAATTATTTCTTGTTTGTTTATCTCGTTCTAGATATTCGAAAACTTCTCGTTAACATTAAATTCCAAAAAATCTTCGTGATAATTTGAATAATTAATTTAAGTATTTCAAACAAATGTCAGTAATAATTCTACATAAAGTTATCGATATTTTTGAAACTCTTTCAAGCTTTAATAGTCTTTCAAACCACTTTAGCTACCGTTGGCTTTAAGATTATCTCGACGATTAAGCTTATATCTTTCTAATGACACCTAGATTGAGCTAACCTAAAATTGGGAGAAATATATTTTCCAAAAACGGACTGAAAGCTATTAGCACTGTAATATCCTACGGCGTTGTGTAAAGTCCTATTAGGGTCTTAAAATAAAAAGTGATTTTTGGCAAGACAATGAGATTTTTAATTAGGACAAAATATGAATGCATAAAAGCAATTGTAGTCTGTGCGCTATGCTTTAGAAACCTAAGGAAGTAAATATGACATCAGCCCGCCTCATGTTAAGGTGAAGTCTGGTCCGAGAATGGAAGCGACTGTTATACTATAGGTAAATAAATAATCGCAACTATCACTGCTAGGCCGGCAGATCCATTTTAGTTAGAATCGGTAAAAATATTTTCTTAGATTTTGTGCGATCATTGATTAATGAATAAAACAAATATTATGCGGCTTACTTTAGCGTTTATTTTGGTTTTGGTTTTGATCGACGTCTTCGTGACCAGGGTGGCTGCAAAGCTCTCGAAATGTCGGGATAATAAAATAAAATTGTGAAATCAAAACCAAAATAAACGCGATAGTAAGCAGCATAAAATTTGTTTAATTTGGTAAAAATATTTTCTTAAGAATTTGTCTACATCTGAAAACAAAAGATCTTGACCTATGTTCGACATTGTCATAGGGATCCATTGGTCACGTAGACGGAAACTATGTTGGTGAAGGCAAAACACATTTTTAATGCAATCACGTCCACTATGACTTTATGATTACTTCCTTATACACAATTGTTATCAGGACGACCTTTTGAATCACTTTTTGGTATAAAAAACTCACAGATTATCAGTGATCTAAATCAATTCTCCATTATTCCACATCCATTCCACGGCATAGTAGACGTGACTGCTACTTATACAGTTGTTTGGTCGTAGTAGCAGTCACCTCTATTCATGAACCATATTCCAGCTTAATGCCAGGCGGCGTGCGGTCATATGTCATGCCTGAATAAAAAGGGATAAAGATTATGTCAACCCCTAAAGAGCTTAACATTACAAACATCTTATGTCATCAACCATACACAGACATACACATATTCATAAAAAGGATTTTATTTTTATTGTGACACGACATTTGACTTCGTCCCGCCTAATGATAAGCAAGAGGAGATCCAAGAGTAACGACGACTGAGAAAACCGCGTTTGTTCGAGGCTGCCTCAGTCGCCTTTACTGTGCCGGCCAAAGGAAATAAATGTAGACATAGGGGCTTAGCATAGCCGCCAGTCGATAAGGTATATTTATATATTCATATATATCTATCGATAACGCCATTTCGCGAGTCTACGCCATTTAGTTATGTGACAGCACTGACGATGATAACACCAGCGGCACGCTATGATGGCCGTTTTGATGTTTGGTCCGCTCATGAAGTTTCGTATTAAATAATAGTTACGTTTGAAGGAACAATTGTTGTTCTTTATAGTGAAAATAAAGAACAACAATTTGCTCAGAAGAATTGCTCAAAGAACATCATCAATAAACGTAGTTATTAATTTATACGAAAAATCTTGGGGGTCAAACGTCGAAACGGCCATCATAGCGTGCCGCTAGCATAGTATTTAGCGAACACGCCCGTGTTGGGGGCCCCATTGTTTTTATTGTTTTCTTTATTGTGACACGACATCTGATCTCGTCCCGCCTGATGATAAGCAAGAGGAGGTCCAAGAGTGACGACGACTGAGAAAACCGACATATGACAACACCCCGCCCGGTTAAGCTGCACCGCACTTCAGCTCAACATTACAGGTGGCGATTGCTATTACAGTTAATTAACCGCAAGTAGTAGTCGGTTCCGATAGTTTATTTATTTTTTTAAATTATCATTTCTATACTAAGCTACTAAAGTGCTTGTATCATAGAAACAGGACAACCAAAGTATATATATCAAGATATATTGGTAACCATTGCACTGCCACTACACCTCGGTTGCCTAGTTTAAGGCGATCGTGGTGTAGTTTTGAAGCGGCAGCTTTCAAGCCGATCCCTAAGGCGTCTAAGGTGCTTCACGGTTTGTACATTTGAAAGTGGAGGTACTACCCCGAATCGGCAGAATGGGCAAACCACTTACGTTATTAAGAAAAATATGAGAGAGTAAAAAAATGTCGAAATACAGAGCCGGACGAACGACATACATCTTCCATAATTGACTAACATCACAAAAGAATTGGCCTGACATGAAATTCGCCGTGAAATTGCGCTTTTAAATACTTTCTATTGCTTCTAGTTGACTACAGTGCTTTTATTATGAGTAGCACAGACTGGTCCCTGAACTCACGATATTTTTTATCATTATTGTGCCTGGACATATGGCAGCATATTATCCCGCCTGATAATAAACTGGAGCTGATGATTTTTTTTTATTTTTTTATTTTTATTGTGACTCGACATATGACAGCACCCCGCTTGATGTTAAGCCAAAGTGTGGTCCATGAATGAATATCACTGCTACTACAATTCAATAACTGTGAGTAGCAATCACATCCACTATGCCGGCCTAGATGGAACCGGCAACTTACAAGCTGATCCCGAAACGTGACTAAATCACTTCACGGTCTGTATACTTGTAAGTGGTGGTACTACCCCGGATCGGCAGACTGGGTACCACTGCCTACCACTCTTTGATAACCAGACCCGAAGCAAATATCCATCTCCTTTTTTTTTTATTAACAAATATTTGCAATATTTAATACTATTAAATATTACAAATGAAAGCTATGAAACAAATATTTGCTCCGACCGGGGATCGAACCCGGGACTTTACGCGCAACAAACCAGTCGCTAAACCGTTCGTCCACGCCTGTCGTCAAATGATGAATGAAGAAGAGCTGAATAATGGAGATAACTGCTAAAACAATTTCAAGTAGCAGTCGCGTCATGCCGACCTGGCAACTTTCAAACTTATCCTGAAACGCGACTTCACTGTCCATACATTTGAAAGTGGTGGTACTACTGGGTAGAAAGGTAAATTACCACGAGCTGCCTGCCTACCACTACATAAAGAAAAGTAATAAACGTGAAGTTACGAAACTCATAATAGATTTCTGGAATTTTTGGTGGATGTGATGGAAGCAAGGGAGTTGTGTCAGGATCGTGGCACGTGGCGCTCCATTTTCTCTGCCTATCCCTGTGGATAGACAGAGAATTTGTGGGCGTGACAATTTGATTGATTGATTGAAAGTTTTCTTTTTATTACTTTTAAAACTAAGGTAGTGTTTATTTTACGTTTAGATAAAGAACAAAACCAATTTTCAACACTATTTAAGCGGGTAAAGCTTTGAAAAATCCATTAATTAACTATTTTAAGGTGATTTAATTAATTAATAATCAATTATCAACTATAACTAATTGTTCCTATTATGCAGAAAACCACAAGTAGGTAAATAGAACTACAATATTTTTTATTATTATAATTATGAACTAGTTTCACATAATTATAATTATAAAACCTTGAATTTATAACCTGTTACCACGTAAACATTCAAAAGGCTTAACCTGTCGTGGAATCACAGAAAGCGTTACAAATTGCCACTAAAATCCTTTTTTAAGTACCTGTTCAATGACAGCGCATCTCGTGACTCTGTTGACACGTACGTGACCTGCACCTGACGACGATCGAGATTAAATTCGAATGCAAAAAATAGTAATCGTTTACTTTTAAAATCGAATTCTAAGTTTAAACATTTGTAATTTGAACTTTAATGCTCGCTTTTAGTTCTTATTTTGAAATGCTAGTGATGTGCAATAGTCACGCGGCGGTTGACAGTGTCGTGGCCTCCACCTGTCTTCGGCTGCGGTGATGGCGGATCGAATTGACGATGAGAAGAAATTTTAAATTTAGAACCTGATCTACGATCGGTCAAGCGTTTTTGATTTTTATTTCCATCGGTCAGGCGGTTTATTAAATTTTAATTTGTTTATCGTTATACATTTATTCTAAAGAGTTCTTTCTGTATTAAAACAAAGCTATCTTAGGTTATGATAGGTTTTTTTTTTCAATTCAGTATTTTAATAAATACTTAAATACTCGTAGATCATCAAATTTACGCCTAAAGGCAGAGACAATGGAGAGAATTCTTATTTCACTTTCCACGATTCTAATACAACTACTGATCTGATAGTACTTCCTTGACATCCACAATACTCAGGATCCTGTTTTTTAGGAATGTTCCCGAATTGATCAAGGAACAATGCGCTCGCCTCTTCCATCCATTTTTTCAATGTGCCCAAACCATCGCAATTGCAACATTCTTTTCTGAATCTTTGTCATCTTTAATAAAACACATTTACTACGCACAACTATATATCGTTATAAATTAATAATTGGTAAATTATAGAATAAAAAGCATAATAGTTAGCAATCTATTAATTTATTCTATTGTAATATAGTATAGATGATATAACAATTTTGTCAAGTTTAAGGCATGAATTAAACAAATTTCATTTATGCTCGCGCAAGAAACTACTAATTTTGAGGGAATTTTTCTTTCCCACAAAATTTGATGGTAATACAAAATGTCATCGTGATCTCGCCTCTAACCTCCACCTGTCGCGACCGCATCTCGAAGCCGCGTCCAATAGTGCGGAACGAAAAACGCGCGAGAAAAAACCTCCTTCGTGATCTTAAATTACATCCTGCACTAAGGTATCTAAGAATTCTTTATTTCGTCTTTTTTCGTAATTCAAACTGTTGCGGTTCACTGACCTGAACTTTGAAATTTTTCGGTTGATCGATAAAATTTATCGACGTTTTCTAATTGGACAACCTTATGTTTGATAACACTACCTTCTGCTGACTACCATGAATAAAAATGATTTCTTTTTGATGTGTAGCTTACTTAAGAAAATGAAAGAATTCTTGTTTTGTAATTAAAAAGAATGATTAAATATGTTTTTTTAATATTTCTACTCAGTACTGGTGGTCTATTCATCCATGGATAACTCGTTAAAAAGATCTTGACGAGACAAGATAAATCTGTTAAGATTCGGTGATGGGATTTGTTTCTGTGTTAAATAACAGCCAGACTGAAGAAGTACATAGGGATTTTATTCGGACTTAGTAAAATTTAAAGTTATAACATAGATAAGTGATACATTTTATTTATCTGTGCTTATACCAAATGCCTAAATGAGCTTGTATCATAGATTGGAAATAAATCACTTTAATCACAGAAACAGAAAAGAAATTTTATTATTTATATTTTAGATTAAGACTTTTTAGATTAAGAAGAGATTTAGTTAGAGACACGACATTTGATTTCCTGATGGTCGCCAACAAAACCGTATCATTTTACGGTTGCCAAAGAAGCTCCGTCACCATGCCCGGCTTAATAAATCCTAAAAGTCAGAGGTTAAGTAAAATATAATATTATTTACATTTAAATAAATATATAGTAAATTCTTATTATGTACAACAAAGCGAACAACCGCTAAGTATCGCCTTACTTGTTAACCACAACACGCTCCCGGTCTATGCCTTGACTTGGAATGTGAACCTCTGCAATCCGTAGGTATTATAAAAATAGTAACAACAAGATGTAGATAAATATATATAACATATTAAAAAAAACATAACAGTTCTAAATTAGCTATCGAGCCCTGCGGGCAACCGGGTAGCTAACTCAAAGGCTTTGTTTTGACAATTAAACTCCATTAATGAGCTTTTAAATTAATTTTAACGACAGGCGTGGACGAACGGTTTAGCGATTGGTTTGTTGCGCGTAAAGTCCCGGATTCGATTCCCGGTCGGAGCAAACATTTGTTTCATAGCTTTTATTTGTAATATTTAATAACATTAAATATTGGCAATATTTGTTAATAAAAAAAGAGATGGATATTTGCTTCGGGTCTGGTTATCAAAGAGTGGTAAGCAGTGGTACCCAGTCTGCCGATCCGGGGTAGTACCACCACTTACAAGTATACAGACCGTGAAGTGATTTGGTCACGTTTCGAGATCAGCTTGTTCCATCTAGGCCATCCATCCGGGATCAGTTGCCGGTTCCATCTAGGCCGGCATAGTGGATGTGATTACTACTTACAGTTATTGAATTGTAGTAGCAGTGACATTCATTCATGGAACACACTCCGGCTTAACATCAAGCGGGGTGCTGTCATTAGTCAAGTCACAATAAAAAATAAAAAAATTGCGACCGCGCAACACACTAAGAAACGATGTTTATTTTCATTACCAGTTTAAGAACAATAAAACTTATTGTCCGAATAATTAAAAGTTGTTGTTGAAACTAACAGCGACCGCGTAACTTTTTGACAAATAGGAATGAATTTCATTGTTATTTCCATTGAAGTTGCGCGGTCGGTCCCCTGGTCTAGATGACCTATGTTCCCAAATTGTTTAACTTAATAGTATTTCCAACCCCGACACTTCATCTGGGCTATTAAATAGATTTAATTTGAAACATCGTCTACAATTCCTATTACATCACGCCATCCAAATGTTTATAGATGAATAAACGGATATCCTTTTCCAATGAATGTTATGTTATGTAAATTGTTAACGAAAATATCGAATGTGTTATGTAGGAAGGCTGTATTGACCTCGCCATGTATTTAGTAGTCCGAGTGCGTCGCATGGACAGACGATGGCATCCGGAACGTATTGTCAACGTAAAAACATTTTATTGATGTATTAAATAAGATATTCATTAAGGTTTTTAGAGTACTAGGCGACCGTGGTGTAGTGGCAGTGCAATGGTTACGCAAACCGAGAGCACGGTTTCAAAACTTGCCGGTATCAATGTATTTTTGATATATGTACTTTGGTTGTCCTATTTCTATGATACAAGCACTTTGGTAGCTTAGTATAAAAATGTAAATAAAATAAAATAAAAATTTATAAATAGTACGACAAGTTATAGTTATAAATCAGTCTTAACAAATAAAACTAGTCAGGCAGCCTAGTACTGTAAAACGTTGTAAGGGCAGCGGTGCCCAGTCTGCTATTCCGGGGTACTACCACCACTTACAAGTATACAGACTGTGAAGTGACTTAATCGCGTTTCGGAATCCAATGTATCTTTGATATATTATGTACTTTGGTTGTCCTTTTTCTATGATACAAGAACTTCCAGAGCTTAGTATAGAAATGTAAATAATAATAAATATTTAAAAATATAAGTCAATATATTTAACAAGAAATTTAAGAGGTAAAAAGTAAAACAACAATAATATATTTGCTTTCAGGAAAATAAAACACAAAAACAAAATTTCAATGCTAAAATAACTTTATATTATTATGTCCTTTTTACCTTCTTAAAAACTCAATTACTTTTATTTTATTTATTTAGTATTGTAGCTGTCTTAATTATCTAATTAGCTTTATAAATAACGAAATAGCAAGCATAAAATTAGCAAAAGTAAGCCGCATAAAATTTGTTTATTCATTAAATAACGACAAATTTAATCAATCAATCAATCAAATTGTCACGCCTTTTTTCCACAGGGATAGGCAGAGCGAATAGAGCGCCACTTGCCACGATCCTTACACAACTCCCTTGCTTCCTTCACATCCACAATTCTCTTCATACAGGCTCTGTGGCTATGGGGAAGTTTAATAATAGAAATAAAATTAGAAGATAACCTATTGTTTTAGATGTAATTGTACAATGATATAATTTTATATTTTATCTATTTTTTTATAATTGTAAAGTCTATGAACAAGTTAATATTTTCTTATAAGAAAGTAAATTATAAAAAAATCATATGTAGTATTAGCTATTAATATAATTTGACTAGAGTTTCAGTGAAAATAAAATGTCACTTCAGTAAGAAATTACTGAAAAACACATTTTCTTTTCTCTTAACATGTAATAAAATTGTATTGACCTCTTTACAGACACCTGTTTAGGTTATTTGTAATATTGATAATTTCATTTTGTTCTGAATAAATACAACGTAATACCTATAGATACAATTATAATATTAATAGTAGTTTAAAACTTATTTTATTCCTGAAATGATTTATTTTGGTAACGTTTAGCTATATCTTTTAGGGGTGCAGGTAGACGTACTTTTCCTATACAAATTACAAAGTAGGTAACTTTGTAAACCTATTTATAATACAATAAAACCTAATACTTAATTATATGATTAAATATTTTAGATTTATTACCATTTCAATATCTCGAAAACCTAATAAAATAATGTGATATGCGTTGAACTTGAACCGAATATAAAAACTAAATATTTACTTAAAATTAGGACTTCAAGTCTAAAAACTCACCTTGACAATTTGCCAAAAAATTACCATACCAATAAATATTAGTACAATTTTTCATATGAAAAAATTAACGTTCAAAACAATAAGTTCACTTTTTATTAACTTAACACAGTTCACCTTAGTACAGTTCTTTAAGCAACAGTTTATATATATAAAGGAAATTAAAAAAAAAACACTATCACTGCAACGAATTAAAAACCAGTCCGCGAGCACGTGGGTTAAAGTTAGCGTATACGAAACAATACGACTACAGCGCGCCAAACTCAAAGCGCGACTGGCTGAATTGACTTACATGAATCTCACGCACACATAGAAAAAATTCATACTGGACAGGTGAAAATGCCTTTGTGTTGTGTGAACTCCGTGTATGAACTCGGAGGAGAGGTTCAAGCTTGCGTATGTGAGCATTTTGGTAGACGATTTTGTTCAAATTGTTCATACAGATTTATTATTGCCTGCGTATGTGTGTGTTGAACACCCGGTCACATGTCACGTGTGAATGTGTGCTGCCTACCTGTTGTGCCCCCGCAAGTTATCAACGTTTATTTTTTGTAGGGTAGCGGCATTATAATGTATCATTTTATTCTTTATAATATTCATTCAGTTTTTGTTTAGTTTTTTTTTTATTATTATTTCAATTTAGGATGTTTTAATGCGGTGTTAATGTTAATAAATGCTTATTTATTTATTGTTCTTTTAATTAAACTCCAGATAGGAGAAAATTATGTCAGGATCGTGGAAAATGGTGCTCCATTGTCTCTGCCTATGCCTGTGGGACTTCAGGCGTGACAATTTGTTTATTATAATTGAAACCAATAGAAGTTATTTTTTTTTACTTTATTGGATGGTACTAATTAGGCTAATTAAGTATTACCATTTTTACTTTTTATTACATTAGTAGATTTTAAGAATTGTGGATGTGAGGGAAACGGGGGAGTTGTGTCAGGATCGTGGCAAGTAGAGCCTAGTTGTCTCTGCCTATCCCTGTTGAAAAAAATGCGTAACAATTTGTTGTAGTAGTAAATTAGTTGTGTTTCGGGATTAGTTTTTTTAATTGTGACACGGCATGTGACCTTGACTTGCCTGATGGAAAGAAACTGACTGTGCACTGAAGAAACTGACTGTGCACTGAAGAAACTGACTGTTCACTGAAGAAACTGAATGTGCACTGAAGAAACTGACTCATGAACCGGTGACCACTAGACCACGGTCGTCTTATCGTTCATTTTGTGAGCGGAATAAAACAAAACAGTCCGCATTTTTGATTACATTGATGACGTATGTTGAGATAAAGGTGATATATCTATATCTATGTAGGTGTGTACTGAGTAGCTATATGTAGATACATGCACAGGTTTTTTTTCTTTATCAGTCGTGACTTACAAGTGAACTTTGTACAGACGTAAGGTCACGGATGTTTAGCGTTAATACAATAGATATTAGCGTCTCGTGTCACCTTGACGTAAGTGCAAAGACATCGTCATCTATAAATGCAATGAGGATAATAACTTAACAATTGGTATATGAAAAGCGACCTTTTTAAAACTAACATAAGTATCACAATTGATGACCTATACCTTTGGCTTTACGACCTTTAACTCCAACCTTAATGCAATCAATAAAATGGCTTAAAACTCAATAAGTGATAATAGAATTTGTGCTTAATGTTGTTAGTGGTAAAGTTGGGAATTGTTTGGTTATGTCTTTTGTGTTAGGATAGAAGTCACGGACAATAAGCAGTTCGTGACTTGTATATTTGTATTGTAATTTGCACCTAATCAGATGTAAAACTAGATTGATTATCGTGTTTGTCAGCCATTCTCGATTGTACTATTCTTCAATCCTGATGGGTAATTTTTTTATGCATCAATTGCATTTTTTTTGTAACAATTTTAAAGGCCTATTCTTATTTTAAATTATTTTTAATTTAATTACTATTATATTGTCTAAAATTATTGAACAGAATAATTGCCGCTAGAGTACGAAGAGAATCGTAGATGTGAAGAAAGCGAGGGAGTTATGTCAGGATCGTGGCAAGTGGCGCTTCATTGTCTCTTCCTATCCCTGTGGGAAAAAGGCGTGACATTGATGATTTATTCATTCGTTGATGATGATGGCTTTAGCAAGGGTATGTATAGTATAGTATGGTATGGTATTGTATGGTATGGTATAGTATAGTATAGTATAGTATAGTATAGTATAGTATAGTATAGTATAGTATAGTATAGTATAGTATAGTATAGTATAGTATAGTATAGTATAGTATAGTATAGTATAGTATAGTATAGTATAGTATAGTATAGTATAGTATAGTAAGTTAAAAAGCGCTGACGATTGAAATAACGTACTTGTTTAAAAAGTTGTCACTGTGCCGGCCAGAGCTGCTATAGTAACTAACCGTTTACTCGTAAAACCCAAACTCGTACAGTAAACGCACTCATAAAGCCATAATTTAAGTTGCGCGTTCAAAATGAAAGTGCTCCAGATTTTCTGATCTGAATAATATAATAATTTTAATTATATTAATAATGACTCTTCGGATTTCATGCGTGTTGTGTTCGTTTAAAAATAATTATTTTTTTATTTTTAAATTATATTTTAGTTACTTTCATCAGAAGTTGAAATCTCGAAGTTGATAAGTTTGCGAATTAAACATTACGCGGCTTACTATCGCGTTAACTTTGGTTATGTAAAGTTGATTTTAAGACAGTCAGCTGATCCGGGGTAGTATACGTACCATCACTTACAGTATACAGACCGTGAAGTGACTTAGTCGCATTTCCGGTGCCAATGCATCATACTTTGGTCGCTCAGTTTTTATAATATAAATGTAAAATAATATATTTTTATATAAGTACAGAAAACTGAAGAAACACACTCACTTTCTTAAATAAGACGACTTTTAAGTTAATCCTGAAAAGCACTCACTTAGTTTTTAAACCTGAAAGGTACGGTGTGGTACGACTCAACTGTCAGCCTTTTGTTGTGCTTCGACATATGACATAGGTTTTTTTTTATTGTGACTCGACATATGACAGCACCCCGCTTGATGTTAGGCTGGAGTGTGGTCCATGAATAGATGTCACTGCTACTACAATTCAATAACTGTGAGTAGTATTCACATCCACTATGCCGGCCTAGTTGGAACCGGCAACTTACAAGCTGATCCCGAAACGCGACTAAGTCATTTTACGGTCTGTATACAGGTAAGTGGTGGTACTACCGCGGATCGGCAGAATGGGTACCACTGCCTACCAGTCTTTTGTAACCAGACCCGAAGCAAATCTCTTTTTTTATCAACAAATATTTTATTATTATTAATATTACTATTAATAATTGTAATTATTAAATATTACAAATAAAAGCTACGAAACAAATATTTGCTCCGACCGGGAATCCAACCTGGGACTTTACGCGCAACAAACCAATCTTTGACCGTTCGTCCACGCCTGTCGTCAACATTATGTAAAATGCAAGTGTCTATATGTGTATATAACCTGTTTTAATTTATGCAGGTTCGCAATTAAAGGCATGTTCCCACTGGCACAATAGTCGCCAGATCGCGTGCACGTAACATGCTTAATGCACCTTATCCATACAAAACAGTTTACAGAACACGGAATTATCAATCAATCAAACTGTCACGCCTTTTTTCCCATAGGGATAGGCAGAGACAATGGAGCGTAATTCACATCCACAATTCTCGTCATACAGGCTCTGTGATTATGGGCACTAGGCAACCCAGCTTTCTTGAGGATGTCTCCGATTTGGTCGGAAAACACCCTCCTGGGCCTGCCTTGTTTAACGCGTCCATCCACATCAGCATTAAAAATTGATATCGTCAATTTACTTTCACTGAAACAAACCACTGTAAATAAGCCCGAGATGTCCTAGGATAATGAGGATTCTCTTAATACTGCGGTGAGAATATTGCGACCCCCAAGCCGCCTGTTGGAAGTCAGTTGGAAGTCTTCTGCCATACCCAGTGATGATAGTGACGTATTTTGTCAAAATATTTAGTAAGTAGGTATTGTAAAGTTATAGAATAATAATCAATCAATCAATCAAATTGTCACGCCTTTTTTCCATGAGGATACGCAGAGACAATAGAGCGCTACTTGCCACGATCCTGGCACAATCCCTCGCTTCCTTCCCATCCACAATTCTCTTCATACAAGCTTTAACGTTATAATAAGTATGCAACAAATATAATTCAACGTTCAAAATGTTTTGTCTATGAATTCCGCTTAATGTTAGGGGCCGGCCGATGCGACAATTGTTCCAAACTGGGCTATCTGGAGCTCTCCATCTTTTGAGATTTCTTGTTCAACAGGATTAATGTTATTACAATAAGAATTAACTTGAAAAAACAACGCAATATGTCTACACTATGTAAATCTCAGGTTTTTTCTCAGAATATATTTTACAGGCTTACTATTGCGTTTGTCAAAATTAACGCGATAGAAAGACGCAAAATACATTTCATTCAATTGAATTCTCATGCCTTTTTCCCAAAGGGATAGACAGAAGCAAATAATTTGAAAAATACTTTCATTATTATTAATTAACTGCATTATTGGAAAGTAAAAACACAATACAACGGGCAACGGGCGATCTTAATGCATAAAATAATTTTCTACTACGAGATAGATAATCTTTTTGGAAAAGAAGTATCAATAAAGGCTCTTATTGATACTTGAGTGCTTTTATATTGTCCCCTATATTATATATTGAGTGATTGATTGAAACAATGTAAAAGATGATGATTGTTTTATTCAATCAATCACAATAATTTTGTAGCGCGTCCTGACATAATTCTCTCACTTCTTTGACATCCACAATTCTCTTCGTTTCGTTTTTAAAAGTAGTGTGATTTGATGAATATACTTTTTTTTTTGACATTTCAACACTGCGCTACCAAACGTACTTTGTATCCTTTAAACTAAACGACCAATGTTACATACTATGTATATCAAGGATACATTGGCACCGGCAATTAATACTTATGTCTATTTCGTTAAATATATTTATTCAAGACATCCGACTTCTTGATTACAAAGAAAACAACGAATAAACTAAAGAATAATTTTAGATTCTAGACTCTACAATATAAAAGTTCTCAATACAAGATCTATATCTTAGTCAGACTTATGCCTGCATTTATCATGTTCTACGAAGGCTGTGTTTTGAGCTAGGTTTTAAGACAAGCGGTGGCATTCGCTTCCCGTCTGCGACAATAATGCCTGGGACATCAAACCACACTTAAACAACCCTTACTAAAAGGTTCGGTCCCTCGTTTCTTTGTATAACGATATGTTCTCATATTGTGTTCTCCTCATCATATAGGTAACTTTGGAGCCTTCCAGAGATGCGTGACGAGCACCTTCGGGCGGCATAGTGACGGTGACTGAGCAGCCGTGAACTAACTCAGTTTCATCTCTTCTTTGGGTGAAAAAGAAACCTATATATTAAAAATATGAGGGTAGTACACAATGTAAGTATGTAATTGTATAAACCCTTAACTTATTTATTATGCGAGCGAAGCGAGGGCGTGTTGTGTCAGGATCGTGGCAAGTGGCGCTATATTCTTTTTGCCTATCCCTTTGGGGATAAAGGGTGTGACATATGATCGATTACTTGATTGTTTATTTACGCCTATACTAAATAGTTTTAGTGGTATTTAAAATAGCAGTCGTAAGATTTATTGGCGAAGAGATAAGGGAAAGCAATCTGTAGCAGTCTACCTTCATGTTGGCACTGGCTATAGGGTTATCAAGTTTTCATTTGATTTGTGGTTGTACCTCCTCCATTTGTTGGCAGTTAGGGTGAATACACCATTTAGTTACTATTAGGTGAAAACCCTAGTTCACTCTAGATAAATATCACGATTGCTAAAGAATGAATGCTTGAGAATTATTGCGAAAGAAAGTAAAAAAAATGGGTAAAAGCAGGGAAACATAGCGACCACAAAGAATGTTTCGAGGATGTATTTAACCTTGTTCCTATCCTACCTCGTCTTTCCACACCCGTGATGGTACGAGGATTCACCCGCATTCTTTGGTTTGAACCGGCAGTTGAACTAAAATCCGGTGCGTCATTCCTTTGTAGAACAATTGATAGGAGAAATGATTTACCAGCCCATGTGTTCTCCCTATCCCAAAATGTTGGTTGGATCCTTTAAGCGATGCGTAAAAAAGCAGTACAGTCTTGGGGCGGTATAGTGACGGCGACTAGACATTTGTAAACAGACTCGGTTTTTTCAGTCGTTGCTTACCATCAGGTAAGTCGAGGTATCATGTTGAAGGACAATAAATAAAGCCCAATTGTCTTCTTCAAGAAAATTAATAGAAATTAGCTAAAATAAATTACGCATAAAATTGTAAAATCAAAACCAAAATAAACCCTATATTAAGCCGCATAAAATTTGTTTAATTCATATATTCCAGGAATAATAAATATCTACATATAATATCTAAATAAATAAATATCGCAACAACTAATTTTTATATTATAGCTACTCGTATAGGTTATTTTATATTAGTAATTATATTCTATAAAAAATAACATTATTTTGTCTAAACTAAATTATAACTCATTACCTTGACTTATTTAGTAAAATTACTTTGTAGATAAACGATATATAATATAGACATAAAAAACGTCTCACCTTGAACCTTAAAATGTAACATGTCTTTAACTACTGTACTTAGTTTTAAAATAAATCAATATTTTTAGTTATATAATTTATATATAACTAGCCATTAATAACTAACATCGATATTTATTATATTTAATTAAAGTCAATGTCACAAACGAATTAAAAGTAAAATAAATTAGTGTTAAAATAGCAATTGCTAACGGCTGATTAATAGGGCTGTTTGAATTTAGAACAGAATGGTGCTGGAACGCGAGCACACTGGGCGGGTCGCTTTCCCTCACCATTAAAAACCACAACAGCCAACACGCTTAACATTCAAATTTAGAATCTAATTTAACGAAATAGGTTTCAAATTACAATGTTAGAAACGTAGTTGAGTCATTTAGAAATGTAGTAGGCGGTCGGAGAGCGAAGGTCGTTGAAGGTTGGCGCGCTTTTCCGCGATCAACGGCACCAGATTATGGCACGATGGCGGTCGCGGCGCGTGCGCACCGAACTGCAGTTACTTCGCTGATTTAGTTCGCAGCTCTTGTAATAAATGTACTTTTAATGCTATGATATTGCGGCACGAGTCTACTCTCGATAGCGTGATCGGATTATGAATTTCGTTGAGTTAAAAAGCCGTCGGTTGTAAATAATAAGTAACGGAATGAGAAATTGGTTCTCCGTTGCTGTTGTTTGATAACGGGCGAACTGTTACTTTGTTTTCTTTGAGAGTTGGATTATAATGAGGGTCAGGTACACTGATAGGAGTTAAGATTTCCTATTGCTAGTATACAGTTAGAATAAATTAACTAGATGCTAGGCTTGTATTAACTGACATCCGCTCTTTTACTATAAATTGGATATAAGCAGTACTTTAGGTTTTAATTGTCCAAGAATTATTTCTTTACTTTATTGAGGAAATACCCACCCATACTTTTCCTAGTTATACTATTCTATATTTAACTATGGAGTACCTATTTTCGAAATTGTTAATTTAGACTTTGTGTCCTTAGCTCTTAAGTTTCTAATGATTCGTATAACATTGTTAACCACAGGAGCTATTTCGTATGAGGTTTCAATCAAAAGTTACATTCGACAGTATAATCTTTAGCCGGGTCGATGTAATTATCGATAGGAAAACACTAATTGTTGAGAATACTGCAGCACCTTTATTCTTGTTGAAAACCTTACGATTACGAGTATAGTATATTGTCTGTATATATATAGCAGAATGGGCGAATAATCACAAACTGTCCGTCCTAAAAGTTCACAAGTTGAGCTACATTGTAAAAAGAAACCTCACCATTTACTTGTGACTACCGTAAAAGAAGTAATTTAAAATCAGTAATATAGTTACTGAAAATATTTATTAAAGAAACTGTGTACTGATTATAAAAAATATTTATTTAATGTTGGTGTGTATTTATTTTTTATACTATGTAACTATTAGTAAGATTTTTTTTATTGTGACTCGACATATGAAGGCACCCCGCTTGATGTTAGGCTGGAGTGTGGTTCATAAATAGATGTCACTGCTACTACAATTTAATAACTGTGAGTAGCAGTCACATCCACTATGCCGGCCTAGTTGGAACCGGCAACTTACAAGCTGATCCCGAAACGTGACCAAATCACTTCACGGTCTGTATACTTGTAAGTGGTGGTACTGCCCCGGATCGGCCGACTGGATACCATTGCCTACCACTCTTTTAAAATATCTCTTTTAAGATATGCATATAAAAATATGCAGTAGGTAGGTATAGATGGTTTTAACTTAACTCTCGTCCCATAAGGAGATGGGCAAACAGAGAAATCCCAAGGGCAATAAGTTTACTTATAATCAATAATGCTGTAAAATAAAATGAATTTATAATTTTTTTGACGTTACGTGGCCAATGACGTGATAAATGAAACGCTCGAATTGAAATCGTAAAGGTCTTCTTTTTAAGGTTTATTTGACATCAATAGAATATCAAAACCAAAGAATAAATGTGTTTTTAATGAAAATGAATTGTTATAAATTTAAGTGCGAACTTGAAATAAGTCGGCACATCTTCATTTTTAAGTAAAACCCCTAATTTGTATCTAAACAAGAAAGTTATATTGAGCTTCGACGATACCTTAAATATGTACGTAGAACAAAAACAAACAAGAATAAGCCAGCATAACTTGAGTTTTATCTATATATCTCTGATGCATTCATTGGCAAGGCAACCACCATCTTTTTCATACTTATTTTATTATGCTACCGAGAAAATTACATTATTTATTTACGTGTTACATTCAGAATATTATTATTGGTTTCTGCTTGTTTCCGTTCATAGGCATTTCATTTGTATATTTTTTTATTGTGACACGACATCTGACTTCGTCTCGCCTCATGATAAGCAAAAGGAGGTCCAAGAGTGGCGATGACTGAGAAAACCGAGTTTGTTTACGGCTGCCCCAGTCGCCGTCACTATGCCGGCCGCAATAGCATCAATAAAGATACATTACTGCTAAAATACATTACTGTTGAAAATACATTACTGCTTGAACCTTACCTGAAACAGAGGAAAATGGGTTATATTTATTACTTACTCTCTATTTTTTACCACTCTTAAATTTACATGCCTACATTATATAAAAACATCTAGGTACTAAAATAGTATCAATCACTCAAATTGTTACGCCTTTTCCCCACAGAGATAGGCAGAGACAATAGAGCTCCACTTGCCACGATCCTGACATAACTTCTACGTTCTACGTTTATGGGCACTAGCTTCCTTAAGCATGTCATCGATTTGGTCGGAAAAGACCGTCCTCGTCTACCTGGTTAAACGCATTCATCTACATTTGATTTATAAATTCCTTTCGACAATCTACTTTCACTAATCCTTTCTATGTCTCCAAACCATCGAGGCATTCCTTTGTCAATCCATGTCACTACATCTTCCTTCAAACTAAATAAATAACTAAATAACGAGAAGCACTGTAAAATTTAACCACGAATTAATATATCGATTTCCTTTTCACTCAAAGCAACATGTTAAGCTAGAGTGCAGTCTATAGATAAAGATGACTGCTACTCAGTTAAATAACAGTCGTAACCGGCAACTTTTTAGCTGATCCCAAAAAGCGACTGAGTCACTTTACGATCTGTACACTTAAAATGACCGCCATCTATCTGCCTACTACTCCTATACATCTGTATAAGAAAACATACAGATGTATAGTATTTTTTTTATTGTAACATGACATCTGACCTCGCCCCGCCTAATGATAAGCAAGAGGAGGTCCAAGAGTGACGACGACTGAAAAAAAATTAGTTTGTATACAGCTGCCTCAGTCGCCGTCACTATGCCAGCCAAATGTGCTTCTTCACGCATCGCTTAAAGAATCAAAGAACACATGGGCAGGCAAAGTATTCCAATTGTCGATTGTTCTACAAAGAAAAGATGCACCGAACTTTTTAGTTATTATTATTATTAAAAACTGATTGTTTAGTCATAATATAGAAGTTAAATAAGCTTCTTAAAGGCGTGAAACAACACAAGTAGCTTTCAAGAGCATGCTATTAAAAAGTGCCGGTGCTGCGGATAACAAAATAAAACATCGACGAAAGCGGTTTGCCGTTCAAAATGGAGTTGAGGTTGCGGCCCTGTTCGCCCGCCTTCTGACCACTGGATGTAAGGTAAACGCACTTCATGTTCACCGGATGAAGATTATTTTAGCTTTTATTTTATTAAACATTCACAGTGGCAAAACTCCGCTGCCCGCTTTTCGCCCCATGGGAATATTTGGCTTTTATTTTATTAAACATTCACAGTGGCAAAACTCCGCTGCCCGCTTTTCGCCCCATGGGAATATTTGGCGTGACTTTTGGCGAGAAATGTCGCGAAAAATGAGGGAAGCGAGGGAGTTGTGTCAGGATTGTGGCAAGTGGCGCTCCATTGTTTCTGCCCATATTAGACGTTCTATCGTCTAAACTCTGCAGTTATGTGCACTGCAAATCTTAGACTTTTTGGAATTTTTCCGAAAATCTGCATATTTTTTTCAGAACGTCCACTTGTAATTTACAAAAAATAAGATTATGGTTATGGGTTGCCTAGTACCCATAATTACAGAGCTTGTATGAAGAGAATTGTGGATGTGAGGAAAGCGAGGAAGTTGTGTTTAGGATCGTGACAAGTGGCGCTCCATTATTTCTGCCCGTCCCTGTGGGAGAGAGGCATGACAATTTGATTAATTGATTGACTAATACAAAATTAAAGATTTAAAAAAAATATGAATAAACAATAATAATTAAAAGCGTACACAACAGGAACAGTTACCTTACATAACTCTTATTATAAGATAACCAGCCTTGTCTCTGCAATTGGAGTACACCCGACTAACTATAATAGCTTATAAGAAATACTACAACCATAATATTTTAGAATCTCTCCTTATTGGTCGGTTAATATTGGTGACCGCAACATGTCCGCAACTAGGCTATAACCGGTGAAATGTTAAAGGTACTTTTGTGCTGTAAAATGGGTGTAAATGAAAGTGTCGTTTAAATTGGCTGGGTTATTAGTGCGACCTGAGAGCGCTGAACCCGACTGACCATTAGAAAATCTAATCTTAACAAGCGCTTCTGTATTTTTAAGAATTTTATTTATTACATATATAATATTCTTTTATAATTATTTTTTTATGTTGAATAATGTTTTCATGTATAAATTTAATCGTTTCAGAAAATAATTTAAATATAAAAGAAATCGCCATATTGGTGATAATTTTAATGTAAATAATTTAAGCTACCATTTTCAATTTGTTTTGGCCGGCATAGTGACGGCGACTGAGGCAACCGTTAAAACAGATGTTTTTTGCCGTTTCAGCGCTTTTGCTCAAGTCGAGATCTGTTATTGGTACCTACAGTACCTATCTTATCTTTATTTTTACATTTCTATAAGTCAGCTTGTATCATCATGCCTGTATCATAGAAACAGAACGACCAAAATACATATATGAAAGATACATCGGCACTGGCAAGTGTATTTGAACCGGGGAATCTCTGCGTATCCATTTCACTACTACTTCACCACGGTCGTCCTAACCTACACACGGTATCTATCTATATCTATATTACAGGTATACTCGTATATACTGCAGTGTATACAGTATACACAAATATTACGTAAACTTAAAACCCGGATAACTTTCAAAATCGAAGCGGATTTTAGTTGTCGATTAACAAGCACATTACATCTCAGTCGCAATGGCTCCAATAATTTCCAATCGCTACCGCAACGACGACAATCGAACATTTTCAACCCACACACATTTCTGCAATAATGTAGATTATAATACCACTAGACATGGCTAAGAGTAGTAGGCAGAGTCATTTGCCCAGATCGTGATGCGACTCAGTTGCGTTTCTGCGTTTCGGGATCAATATGAAAGTATAGGATGCGACATAACTTAACATCTTTCATCTAGGCCGGCATAGTGGATGTGATTGCTACTCACAGTTATTGAATTGTAGTAGCAGTGACATTCATTCATGGACCACACTTTGGCTTAACATCAAGCGGGGTGCTGTCATATGTCGAGTCACAATAAAAAAAAAAAAAAAAAAAAAACATCAGGCAGAGTGCTGTCTTATGTCGAGCCCCAATAAAAAGAAAGAAACAAAAGAAATCTTCTCAATATTTTTGCGAAAGCCCCCTGAACAGGTGATTTTTTTTGCGATTTTACTAATTATAACTACACTCTAATGTTATAAAAAACCTGTACAAAAAAGATAACTATAGTTTACGGCTGCAATGTTTTTTCTAAAAATCTCTAATGATGCGGTGTCTATTGCCATATAGTCTGTATGCAATATCCACGCTTACTTAATGGCTTATATAGCCTTACAATGTTGTTGAAAACATTCTTCTTGTGGTATATTTTAATATTCTGAAACATTAACTGAAAAAAAAACTTTTTTCTTATTTATACCGAATCCTGAACTTTTCAGACTGGAGTTTTTCTTTTAAAATAGATTTTATTAATTCATAATCATCATTATCAATAATCGCGGTTCAACTCCGACAGGGATAGACAGAAACATCGGAGCGCTACTTTCCCCGATCCTGACACAACTTTCTCGCTTCCTTTACATCTACCATTCTCTTCCTATATAGTACATTTCTTTAACATATATTCGTAATGCAAAGAATTGATATTTACCTGTTGATATGAACAATATTGTGATTCACTCACAGTGACCCTCATTTTTATCTCAAAATGCAACAAAAACTGAGTAGCAATCACATCCACTATGCCGGCCTAGTTGGAACCGGCAACTTACAAGCTGATCCCGAAACGTGACCAAATCACTTCGCGGTCTGTATACTTGTAAGTGGTGGTACTACCCCGGATCGGCAGACTGGGTACCACTGCCTACCACTCTTTGATAACCAGATCCGAAGCAAATATCCATCTCATTTTTTATTAACAAATAAAAGCTATGAAACAAATATTTGCTCCGACCGGGAATCGAACCCGGGACTTCACGCGCAACAAACCAATCTCTAAACCGTTCGTCCACGCCTGTCGTCAAATTAAGCTGGAGTGCGGTTTATAAAAGGAGACTGCTATTATAGTAAATATATAAAGATATAAAAAGATATAGGTATTGGCTCGGATAACTTAATATACATATCAGATAGATTAACTTTCAAAAACAAATTATTGCTTGCAACCTCAAAAAAGGCATGCAAAGACAAGGGATATCAATATGTATGGCTCCGCAATGGACGAATCTATGTACGTAAAAACACGGGGTCACCTAGCATTCTAATTGTAAGTGATACTCAATTACTTAATCTGTGACTTATTCCTCATAATAAAAAAATAAACCTAAAACACATTATTACAAAAAAATATTTACTTATAAAACTAAATTGCTTTATTGTTTTGAAGTTGAATGAATATGCCCTTCTGTGCGCCTTGCCTGCTCTTTGGTCACTCTTTGGTTATGATGACGATGTGATAAATCTACCTTCTTTATTATATTTTATCTACATTAAAAATGAATGTTCTTTATTAAAATATTATACAAAGTACAAACTAATATTAATTGTAAACTGTAACAATTGTAATACTTTATTATCAAGTAAATTTGAACTATGTATGTTGCTTTCTTCCAAGTTAAATTGTTGCAGGAGTATTTTAATAGTGAATGTTACAAATATCTTACTATATCCGTTTATATATCTATGCAAATACTGTATTTCTAAACACATTCACCGTAAGTATTGTAGGTACTATGAATCGTATGCCAATCTATATTATAAAGTAATTTCAATATTCATTATACTGGGTCCTAACTGTGTCCAAATAAACTATCAACATATATTAAAAATGAAAACATTTATCATTGTTTATCATTCAAAACAAGGTAATATGCACTACCGTAATAAACATACAATTATAATATTTATAAATGGCTAATATAATAGACTTTTTTGATGAGGTTGAGCCTTATAAAACACACATCTTAAATAACGGGCCTGAATGTGGCAAATTAGTTAGTGGATGTGATTTTGTTATTGCCTCCCAGAACATATGTAGTATTTATTCTAATATTGATAGTTTTCAACTGATGCTACAGTATTGTGATTTAAAATGTCAAGCAATGGTATTGTCCGAGTGCTGGTTGAATACTAACAAAGGCCTTAAGTACCTCCCTGGTTATGAAACGTATGCATCTACCAGAAACTATAATCAAAATGATGGTGTTGTCGTTTTTGTGGATAGTAACTGTAGGGTTGCTTGTACGGAGTCCCCATATATATTAGACTGCACAAATCTTGTGTTGACCATAAATGAACACATATTAGTGATAGGGATCTACAGGTCACCATCCTATAAAGATCCGACTAACTTCATCCAATCTCTTGACAGTTATCTTAGTCAATGCATCCAATATAAACATATCATACTTACTGGTGATATCAATCTTGATATTGGAGACGAGTCTAACATGTTCGCTCAGGAATACTCAGATTGTCTTCAGGGACAAGGATTTGTTTCGGCTATTAATATACCTACTCGCAATAATACATGTCTAGACCATTTTTATATAAAAACCAGGTCCAACATGATGGCAGGAGTATATCCCCAATCAGTGTCTGACCATTCACTCACATTCCTAGGTCTCCAAACAAATAATTCTTGTGGAAATTCAGCAGTCCCTAACTTACGCACTAAAGTGGTTGATTATAAGATGATAAACGAAATAATAGTTGGTGAAGATTGGACGGACTTATATGATATGACAGACAGCAACCTTGCTTTTACTAGCTACATTCAAAGATTGGAAGATATAATTAATAAATGCACAAAAACTAAAATTAGGCACAAACAACAAAAGCGTAAGCTCTGGATGACTAATGACCTATTGATTATGCTGAAGAAACGTGACGCCTTTCATAAGCGTGCATCAAAACATCCAGAAGACCTACATTTACAACAGCGGTACAAAAAGTTTAGAAACCACTGCAAATATCAAATCAAATTAACAAGGGCATCCTACTACAAAACATTGATTCAAGATAATAGCAACAATCCAAGACGCTGTTGGCAGTTATTAAACGAATACGCTAATGTCACAAATAAAAAGCATAATAACAGTATTGATAAACTAATGTTCAAATTAAAATCAGGTGACAACTCATCGCCCTTAGACACCATAAATGAGTTCTTTGTCAATATAGGCCAACAACTTGCGAATAAATTATTTATGGACACGGACACTACAATGACAGATTTAATAATAAAAGCGAGCCAGCAACAAACGACTTCGTCTACGACATTCTTATTCACTCCAATATCTTTAAATAAAATAAATAAAATAATATTAGGACTTAAAACTTCTTGTGCTCCTGGTGACGATACGATCAGTACGAGGATTCTAAAATCGAGTATTATATCGCTTGCTCGTCCTCTACAATTTCTGTGCAACTTAAGTATGTCTACTGGCTGTTTTCCCAATTGTTTAACAAGTGCTAAAGTTGTACCAATTTTTAAGAGCGGTGACCCAGAAGATATAAACAATTACAGACCCATATCGCTTTTAAGTGTCATCTCGAAAGTCCTTGAAAAGGTGGTCAAGAATCAACTGCTTGAATATCTGAACACAAACAAATTATTAAATTCCAACCAGTATGGATTCCAAAAAGGTAAAAATACGGAAGGTGCACTCTTACATATGACTTCCTCAATAGCAAAAGCTCTTGACAAGGGAGATAAATGTCTAGGGATATTCCTAGACCTTAAGAAAGCGTTTGATACCGTGGCAATACCAATACTACTGGTTGAGCTAGAAAGTTTAGGTGTGAAGCGTTTGGAACTTGAATGGTTTCGATCATATCTTATTAACCGCAGCCAAAAGGTTAATGTTTCTGGTTTAGCCTCTGAAAATCGTCATCTAAGCTACGGGGTTCCTCAAGGAAGCGTGCTGGGCCCAATCCTGTTTCTAGTCTATGTAAATAAGCTCTGTAATATCAAAATGCAGTGTGGTCAGCTAATTGCCTTCGCTGATGATACTCTTCTTTTGTTTACGGGAACGGATTGGAATAATACATTTGCTGCAGCCCAAAAAGGTTTTAACGATGTAAGCAAGTGGTTATCGTCTTATTTATTAACACTTAATATACTAAAAACTAAATATGTATGCTTTTCAATAAATAGTATAGGACAGCCGGAATCACAATACATGATTCGGGCATGTTATCACAAGTCACCAACACAATTAATGTGTGGGCAAGCATGCAAATTTCTTGAAAGAGTTGCAGAAATGAGATACTTGGGAGTAATTATAGATCAGCATTTAACCTGGAAAGCTCATATAAAATTCCTTAGTAGTAAATTACGAACCCTAATTTCATTCTATAGACAAGTGCGAGACATTTTGGATCCCACTTTACTACGAACTGTATATCATTCATTGGCACACTCCTTAATTAACTACGGAATATTAGCTTGGGGCGGTGCTGCTTCAACTATTTTAAATACTGCCCAGGTGTCTCAAAATAGTGTACTTAGGGTGGTTGGTCGAAAGCCATTCAGATACCACAATGCTCATCTATATAATGAATTAAAAATATTAGACATAAGGCAACAATATATATATAGGTTAATACTATATGTTAATTCTAACCTAAATTTGTATAATCCCGTTACACATAACAGAACCAGAGCGGCAAGGAGAGCCAATCTTATAGTGGTACCAGTCAAAACTACATTTGGAAGTAGATTTTATTACTGGCTGGGACCCAGACTATATAACAGTGTACCAACGGAAATGTTGCATTCATTGGGTCACTCACGGGGTAGGAAGGTAGTAAAAAATTGGATCCTTTCCCTGGGCATTATTGAGACCAGAAAAATGCTCCAGATAGTAAAGTAATTGGCATAGTTTAATGTAATAATTTTTTATTTTTTTTCTGCATATTTTGAAATGTTTTGTTTATGTGTATGAATATATATGTATGTGTATGTATGTGTTTATATATTTATGTATGTAGGGCATTAAGGTTGGGTTATTAATTAGTATATAGGTGAGGTTTATTCGTAAATGTTAAATAAAAATAATATATGTTAAATTGGAATCCCGCATGACTCCAGCACGGGTTTTCCTAGTGGAGTATGCGGAAACAGCATGCTACGTCTCACCATGTACATATTATAAATAAATAAATAAATAAATAAATAAATAGTTAAATAACAGAATAGCAGTCGCATCCACTGCGCCAGCCTAATTGCAACCGGCAACCCAAGCTGATTCAACTTCAAGGTCTATACAGCCCAGATAGACTGAGCATATTCTTAAAATTTAGGGATATCACCATTGTAGGTAGATACAAGTTACCAATCGTTCAGAATATCAACCACACTTTCATCTTGATGCAATTTAAAAGGAATAACTACATCAGATAAATATAATAATAACTTGCTGCTGTTATACGTAATAAATGGCGTATTAATATATAATATATGTATTTATTTAATTAGGTATTTACGACAAGTCTGAAAAATAAATATAAAAAACTTAAATCTATTTGGAAAAATGAGGCTGGTTTGCAACCCACAAATGTATACAAACACACAAATAATCAAGCTCGCTAAAGAATAGTAATAATAAAAAATTGTATACAAAACAAAATTAAAATAACTGGAACGAAGAAAGATAGCTATAGAAATACATCAAATGTTACGCCTCAATTCCCACAGGAATAGGCAGAGACAATATAGTGACATTTGCTACGACACAACTCTCTCCCTACCCTTACAACCACAATTCTCTTTATACAACCTCTATGGCTTGTATGTCCACCCACCTTTCTCTTGCAGGTATATAAATGTAACACCTTTTATAATCCAATGGTTAGGATGTGTCGAGCTTTTAATAAATCAGTCCGTGTTCATAACCAGCTCGGCATATTCAACCATTGGTTTAACGTATTTAAAAAGCAAGTTGTAGAAATTTATGCACCCTCGTTCAAAACAACCTAATTTTAATAATTAATTATTGTATCAATCAATCAAATTGTCACGCCTTTTTCCCACAGGGATAGGCAGAGACAATGGAGCGCCACTTACCACGATCCTTACACAGCTTCCTTGCTTGCTTCACATCCACAATTCTCTCCATACAGGCTCTGTGGTTATGGGCACTAGGCAACCTAGCTTTAATTATTGTAGTTTTAATATTTTGAAGTTTACGTATAATGAATTAAACAAATTTTATGCGGCTTACTATCGCGTTAATTTGTTTAATTCATTAATCAATGTTTGCGCAAAATCTAATAAAATACTTTACGTATAATGTTTCTTTGTGTTTTTATGGTTGTATGTACATTTATGGGTTGCAAACCAGTCTAAAACTTAAAATGTTCTTTTTTTGCTATATTTAATATGCAATCTGTCATATATACCGAATTAAATAAATAAATAAGCTTAGGTTACCTTTTACCAACATTTTAAATATGTTTAAATTACATTTAAATTAAGCAATTGAGAGAAAAATGGGTGAAAAAATGGCATAGAATAATTTTAAACCCAATTACGAGTATATAAACCAGTATATAACCACCAGTCACAAAAGACCGATGTAAATTTTATTTACGATTTTTTTTGTGACCCTTTATATGACAAGTTCCCGCTTTTGGTTAGGCTGTAGTGCGATTCAAGAATAAAGGCGATTGCTGCTACAGCTAAATATTTGCAAGTAGCAGTCACATCCACTATGCCGGCCTAGTAACTAAGATATAAATTAATAGTACTAGAATTAGATTATGCTTGCTATAAATAAATAGAAAATTTATAATGCGTTTAAAATTTATAAGCTTAGAAAGATAAATCTAAACAGAGTAGCGGTTAAAGTTGTCTCATGTATGTATATACGAAAAACATAGTCACAAACATTGTTTATGTTGGCTTACATTGAATTACATTATGCAGGCGAATGCAATATATCATATATCGTACACGCATATCTATAAGATAAGGTCCTCCCTGCGCTTACGCATAAATTCATATTCATAGAGGAGACTTTGTGACAAAAACAAAAAAAAATCATTTTTTGAATTATTCGCAAGTTATTAGGATGTCTGGAATAGAGTTGAAACGTATTATAAATTAAGGCATTATGAGGATCGGCATAGTTACGGCGACTGAGGCAACTGTAAGTTGAAAGGAAATTTTTAGTCGTCGGCTTTCTTAGATCTCTTCATAGACGACTATCTCTCTTTAAAGGACTGTCGTTAGTCACGCCTGTCATCATTATGCCTAAAGTCGCAAACTTCTGAACTACATTTAACAAAAATTCACATAAAATAAACTTGTTTGAAGGCTTATCCAGGAGTTTTCTATTTTGCTATTTTTATTTAACTTTTTAAAGTATTTATAAGCATTGCTTCTATATTTATAATATATACTGAAGCAATACTTAAATATTTTAATACACAATGCTTCTGTGTCAGGACACACAAGCAGGACCTGTATTAGTCATGTATTTGCTTCTGTATTATATTTATAATCACATTTCTAAACGCGTCTACGTTCAGAAGTGTGATTTGATTCAAAAGTATCAAAAAGATGATTTGAAAAAATAAATGAGTTAATAGGTTAAGCTACTTTAGCTGACGATATGAGATTCATCATCAGCCAGAAGGCGTCCCTTGCTGAACATAGGCCTCCCCCTTAAAACGCCATTCCGAACGACAAGTTGCCAGTTGCATCCAACGTTTGTTCGTGACATTCACTATGTCGTCAGTCCACCTAGAGGACACCTACCTACGCTGCGTCTTCCGGTTCGTGGTGTCCACTCTGGAACCTCTCTTCCCCATCGGTTGTCGGTCCTTTGAGCGAGTGGTTCTTGACGATATGTTGCTTTTCATTTTTATTATTATTATTGCCCAAACATGGTATTAAATAATGAAAAGTCATGTCTATAAATGGGCTCATTAATTGCATCGGACGGAATGTGCTACAGTTTAAATGAGGCTGCGCGGGAGTCGTACGACCGGTCGCCAGCCCTCACGCAACCTCCGGCCGACTTACAACCACTTTGGGGAAAGGTGCACTGTGCACTTCACAATTTAAGGTTAAAGCCTTATTTACATTTCGTATCACTTATAAATAGTGAAGTTTACGTATTTTACGTTAAGGCTTTTGACGACAGGCGTGACGTAGTGGTCATCATTCGGATTCCCAGTCGGAGCAAATATTTGTTTTATAGCATTTATTTGTAATAATTATTAATTTATTAAAATTTACAAATATTAGTAAATAAAAAGAGGCAGATATTTGTTCCAAGTCTAGTTGTCGAATAGTGGTAGGTGCCCAGTCTGCTGATCCGGGGTAGTACCACCACTCAGAAGTATACAGACCGTGAAGTAACTTAGTCGCGTTTCGAGATCAGGTTGTAAGTTGTCGGTTCCAACTAAAAGTAGTTACTAAAAGTATCTGTCGCATCCAATATTCCAGTCTAGTTAAAACCGGCAACTTTTAAGCAGACTCCGAAATGCAACTAGCTCGCTTTACAGTCTGTACAATTCTATACTGTCTATAAATAATCGTAATTGCCACGATTATGGTAAATTGGAACCTGATTTAAATTAATTCACAAAATGTATCGTCACCTTAAAACTTGAAACGAGATCATAAAATAATATGATGAAGTTGTTATTGTACTTTTATTGAAAGTAGATTTTATATGGAAAGAACGGCCTTAATTTTTAAAATAATTTCTCCATCATAAAGGTTGAGTGAATTAAACTTAAATAAACCAATATAATTTAATTTATAAAATAATCATAAAATCAAATACACTTTTAAAAAACATAAGGCGACCGTGGTGTAGTGGCAGTGCAATGGTTAGGCAAACCGACAGCACGGGTTCATAACTTCTTACTTGCCGGTACCAATGTACTTTCGTTGTCCTGTTTCTATGATACAAGCACTTTAGTATATATATATTTATTCTTTCCACGATCCTTACACAACTTTCTCGCAATCATGACATCTACAATTTTCTTTATACATACTCTATGGTTATGGACACTGCGGACGCTAGATTTTTTAAAGAATGTTGAAAAAAGGCGCTATTACTCTTAGCCTTCACTTCGCACAGGCGAGTCGAGGTCAGATGTCGAGTTACAATAAAAAACCTAACAATACCAAACTCATTGAAATCCATCTAGCAGTTCAGCCTGCATGGCGTATCAAAGAAATAAACTAACACACAAGAAAATACCTTAAGTACCTATACTATTTGTTGATCATATCTAAATTCGACCAACAGAAGCACAGTAGTAATTTCACACCACCATTATCATAAAACCCGTTGAAATATTTGAATATAGAAAACGCATTACCTGCCAATTTTATCCAATAGAATCAAAGCCTGAGATATAATTTCCGTAATTCTCATTGTTTTCATTGGTGCATCAGTCACCGCCACTGTGCGGGAACACTATCAACCACAGGACAACTTAGGGTTGCCAAAGGTATTAATTTATAATACTCTTTAAGTACGTGTTTAAAGAGTATTATTAATTTAATACCTCAAAGAACCGACAACCGATGAGGAAGTAAGGTACTCTAGAACCTTACTTCCACGACCACGAACGAGACCACGAACCGGAAGACGCAGCGCAGGCAGGCCTCCCACTGGGTGGACTGACGACGCAATGATAGTCATGAATAACTGATGGATGCAACTGGCATCTTGTGGTTCGGAATGGCGTTCCTATGTTGAGCAGTGGACGCCTTCTGCCTAATGATGATGTATTCAAAGTAAGTATGCAAAATACATTCTTAATACCTAGATTTATTGCTGAGCTGTCCGAGTTATAGGAGAAGCAGAGGTCACGCAAACTCTAGAGACATAGCAAAGACATAGCAGCTTTATGCGTCCTTTATCGCCTATACCACAGAGAATGTTCAAAAATTCAAAATTCAAAATTCAAAGTCATTTATTCATTTGGTTTTTACAAACACTTAGAAACGTCATTAAGAAAGAGTGAGGGGACTCTACCGAGTGTTCGGAAAGGCTACAGACTGAGAAGAACACTCAAGAAACTCCAGTCCGGCTTTTTTCAACTTAGTCTTATATTCTATTACATCTTTTTTATCTTGGGAACTAGCAATTCATTCACTGCCAAGCAGCCTTGTCGTCAAAGAAATCTCTAATGCTATAGTAAGCCTTTTGGCACAATTTAAGTTTAATGAATTTTTTAAATTTATTAACTGTAAGATCAGGCACATTACTTGGCAGCGTATTATACATACGGATACAGTTGCCAGCGAAAGAATTACTTATTTTGTGGAGCCTATATGTGGGCACAGCGAGTTTATCTTTGTATCTTAAATTAAAATTATGACGATCACTGTTTTTGTGAAAATTATTAATGTTCTTACGAGTGTATAACAAATTCTCATATATATATTGAGAATAGACAGTCATTATATTGATTTTTTTAAATATTTCTCTTAATGACTCCCGGGATCTCATACCGTAAACAGCACGGACAGCTCTCTTTTGGAGAACGAAAATACATTCAATGTCAGCAGCATTACCCCACAGTAGTAGGCCGTAGGACATAATACTGTGGAAATAGCTAAAGTAAACTAAGCGCGCGGTTTTAATATCAGTTAATTGATGGATCTTCTTTACTGCATATGCTGCTGAACTAAGTCTGCCCGACAATTTCTTAATATGAGGTCCCCACTGAAGTTTAGAGTCCAATGTTACGCCCAGAAAGACAGTTTGCTGGACCAATTCTATTTCCTGGTCCCTAACCTTTACACTAGTTTTTACTAATTTAACATTAGGCAATGTGAATCTGACGCATTTGGTTTTACTTTCATTTAACAATAAATTATTGGTACTGAACCAATTAACTATCTTGGAAAGAGCACTGTTTACTTCGTCAAGTTCTCGTAGTCCACGTTTTACTTTAAATATAAGTGATGTATCATCTGCAAACAGAACTATTTCATGAGCGTCATTTATGAGGTGAGGGAGATCGTTAATGTACACAAGAAATAAAAAAGGTCCCAAAATTGATCCTTGGGGCACCCCCATTGTTACAATTGACCCTGGTGATTGTTTACCATTAATTTCCACTTTTTGGATTCTATTACTTAAGTAGGAAGTGATAAAATCCAGAGCGGTATCTCGAATTCCGTAATGGTGTAGCTTCCTGATTAGCGTCTGATGCTGAACACAATCGAAGGCCTTAGACAAATCACAAAAGACACCATAGGCATCATATGACTCATTCCAGGCATCGTAAATATTTTGTAATAATTTTATTCCGGCGTCGGTTGTAGAGCGACCGCGAGTAAAGCCGAATTGTTTATTATGTAGTAATTTATTAGTATCAAAATGATTTTGTAGTTGATTAAGAACAATTTTTTCAAAGATTTTACTAAAAGTGGGTAGCACCGAAATAGGACGAAAATTTGACGGATCCGAAGTACTACCAGATTTAAACAATGGAGTTAATTTACTAAATTTCATCAAATCAGGAAACTTACCATTATCAATACATTTATTAAAAATTAAAACTAATTCTGGAGCAACTATTTCAATCAGTGAATTTACAACATGTACTGAAATGCCCCAAAGGTCGGCAGTTTTTTTAATGTTTAATGATTTAAAAGTTTTAAGAATAGTTTGTACATTCACATGACTAAAACTAAACACTACAGGACAACTAGGTACATTCTCTTTCAATAAATTTTCTGCAATGGGGGATGATGAGCCTAAGGTTTTAGTCAGATCTACTGGTATACAAGTAAAAAAATTCTCGAATTCATTTGCAACTTCGGCATCTGCTAAAATTAATTTGCCATTAATATTCAGTTTATAACGATGATCTCTAGATTTAGATTTACCGGTCTCTGCATTAATAATTTGCCAAGTAGATTTGACTTTGTCTGCACTTTTGTGAATTTTATCACTAATAAATTTTGACTTTGCTTTCTGACATACTTCTTTAAATAATTTAGAATATAACTTAACATAATTTTGAAATTCTTCTGTTCTGTTGTACTGTCTCTCTGAGTATAACTCATACAATCTATGTCTACTTTTGTGTATACCTACAGTAGCCCATTCACTGAATCCTGGGCTATCACAAACCGTTACCTGTTTAAATTTGAAAATGGAGTTAAAAATATTGCAAAATGATTCAAAAAATAATTCATACATATCGTTAGGACTCAAATTACTGTCTAAAAATGGAATTTTGTGACAAAGGTCAAATCTCATACGTTCCAAGCGGTCATCGGAAATCGATCTACACAAAATTTTCCGTTTAAAATTCTTTCCTTTACAAGACTTAAAGCATGCCAATTGCCCACAATGATCTGAATCTAACTTCTGTATGATACTCTTACTAATCGGTGACAAATCACTATAAATATTATCTATACATGTCGATGTAGTATCACAAAACCTAGTAGGCTCCAAAAATAAGTTTGAGAGATTGTGTGACTTAAACAGATTCAAAATGTTAAAAGTTCCAATGTTATTATCTAATATATTGACATTAAAATCGCCACACACAATTAAATATTTATTACTACACCCTATTTTGCCTAAGGCTTCATCTAAAATTTCCTCAAATTCACAAAAAGTTGAGGAACCTGGCCTGTATACGCACATTATAATGAATTGCTCAAGTTCTACACATGATAGTTCTACTTTACATTCTACAGAGAGGGACACAATATCTTTCCGTTCTTTAAATTTGAGTTTACTATTTAATAAAATCAACGAGCCCCCACGTGTTGTGTTGACCCTGCAGAATGCACTACCAACCTGGTGATTAGTGAAACTAAACATGAGTTCGCCCCTTTTTTTCCAATGTTCAGTTAAACATAAAATATCTATTTGTTCTGTATTCATGAAAAGTTCCATCTCTAACTTCCGAGGACAGTTTCGACTTTGTTACTACTTCGTCTTTTCATACCCGCGATACTCGCGATCGGAGAAAGCATTCTGTCGACCGAATCAACAGTCGAATTAAAAAATTCGGTGCGTCGTTTTTTTGTAGAACGGTCGACAAGTGAAATGGATTACCAACCCACGTGTTCTTCTCATTCTGTTATCTTCTCTTCAAGCGATGCGTAAAAAAACACATTTAGTCGGCATAGTAAGGTCAGATGTCGAGTCTCAATAGGAAATAATAATGAATAGCTACAATCGTTGCTGCCATATTAAAATACTTGCTTCAATCGTATTAGTTTTAATATTTAAGTATATTCAGACTAAAACTATCTTTCCTAACCCTAATCCCAGTATATATTGACCGAGATACAATCACAAGTCGCTCCGCAACCGCATCGTATCAGATCCAACGCAGAGCCTGAACCATGGTCGTTTCATACAAATTGTGAGCCATATCTCGTTGCTTCTTTTGGGCATGGGCTACCTTTTAGATAACTTGTAAGTTTCAGTACTAATGGCTTGCTCTTATTGTTCCATGAGAACTTTGGTGTCAATGAGTGTACAGGGTTTGTCTGCTGGTAACTAGCTGTTAACATTATCTTGGATAGATAATCTGAGAGAAAATACTATTGAATTATAGTGAGGAATAGTGGTTTATTAAAAGGGTTTAAGTCATTATATAGACGAAAGGCGTTGCCACTTGATAAGGACACCAGATTGTTACGCGTAAAGGGTTCGATTCCCAGTCGAAGCAAATATTTATTTCATAGCTTTTAAATGTAATATTTATTACTTATATTAAATACTGCAAATATTTGTTTAAAAAAAGAGGCAGACATTTGCTGGTCATCGGGTCTGGTCATCAAAGATTGGAGGCAGTGGTGCCCAGTTTGATGATCCGGTGTAGTATCTCCACTTACAAGTATACAGACCGTGAAGTGATTTAGTCGCGTTTCGGAATCAGTTTTGTAATTTCCCGGTTCCAACTAGGCCGGCATGGGGATGTGACTCCTAATTACAGTTATTGAATTGTAGTAGCAGTGACCACCATTTATGGACCACACTCTAGCTTAACATAACGCACTTCATTGTAGCTTATAAATTAGCAAATTGAGACGGTAAATAATAAATATTATTAAATAGACTAGCCACCTATGTGGACTGATGACAAAGTGAAAGTCACGAATAACCAGTGGATGCAACTGGCATCTTGTCGTTCGAAATGGCGTTCTAAGAGGCCTATGTTCAGAAGTGGACGCCTTCTGGCTGATGATGATGAGACTAGCAGCCATGCTGATGCGTCTATTATCAACACTTGTGATGTACTTGACTGGCATGTGCTTGTCAAGTCCATTTCTGCATTTCTGTCTGTCCCAATGACAACAGCTGTTTCACGAGTCTACTACACGGATTGGCATAAAATTATAATTTAGTATAGATGTATACTAATTATGTAATTATGTGAGAATTATGTAACTAATTTTCTTAGATTTTGCGCGAAATTAAGCAATTTTGCACAGAGCTTTGCAGCTATCAGTCACTCCGTAACCAAAACTATGGAACTGTTGAAATAATAAAAAATGTAAAATCAATAACCCAAAATAAAGCGACCATGATGTGTCAATGTCAATGATGCAGTGCAATGGCGTCGGCCGAGTGGCACGGGTTCGAAACCACTGACCGGTACCAATCTTTGATATATGTACTTTGGTTGTCCTGTTTTAATGATACAAACACTTTAGTAGCTATAGAAATGTATAATAAATTAAAAATATATATAAAAAAAATAAACGCTTATTGTAAGCCGCATAAAATTTGTTTAATTCATTAAGCGTAAGTATCTACTACATTTTCGATGGATCCCAATATTTAGAATTTAATTTACAACATTCATAACTTGGCCTGTAGTATAGTGCGGCGACTGGGGCAACTGCGAAATTAAACTGTTTTTTTTTCGTTCTCGGCGCTCAGGGCAAGTCAGGGTTAGTAGTTGAGACCATTGAAATAAAAAAATATTTTAAATTTAATAACAAAGGTAACACAAACAGTTCTAATAAAAATGTCACTACAGATTTATATATAATACAAACTTTCTAAGAACCAAAATTATTACTTTGCATGTGCTTGGCCAGTAAGTCGAGCATGACTCTGTCAGCTTCACCGATCGTAAAATAAAATCTATTTTAGGTTACTATAGATATTCTAAGTTATAGTTGTACTAAACAAAGACAGGTCAGGATGCAGGTCATAGGCATTGTTAGGGCTTCTTCCTTGCCAAAGAAATACCTTAAACTTAGTGTTAGTTAAATCTAGGAATGGGATGATATTCCGGAAAAGCCAATTGCATTAAGTACCTAATTTATAGAGTAATCTGATGTGGATGGATGCGTTCAACAAGGAAGGCGAAGAAGGGGGTTTTTCGACCAAATCTGAGACATCCTTAAGAGCTGGGTGGCCTAGTGCCTATAATCGTAGAGCTTGTATGAAGAGAATTGTGGATGTAAGGGAAGCGTGGGAGTTGTTTCAGGATCGTGGCAATTGGCGCTTCTTTGTCTCTGCCTATCGCTGTAGGAAAAAGGCGTGACAATTGGATTTTGATTTGACCTAATTTATTCTTTCTAACTTTCTAAACCAATTTAAAGTGAAATAGATTTCTTCAAAGCTCAAAATTTGTAAGATACTCTACTCAGTGGGTTAACTCTAATCATCCGTACGTTCATCATCATTCACAGGTTATTCATCATAATCATCAATTAATCAATAATCCGGTTAAAGACAATTTGACAGATTTTCTATCTATCGTAACTCTTTGCAATCCATTTTACTGTCTCATTAGCCTTCTACCACTAAAAAGGGTATATTTTAAGTTATGTTCAATAAATTTATTATTTATTACATAATTAATAATTTATCATGCCTTAATTCCCACAGGGATAGACAGAGATGATGGAGCACCATAGTCCCCACTTTTTATGCTACCCTGACTGATGTTTAGAGGGCAATCCTTAACCTTCAGCCATACCTTTTTGAAAGTACGAGTATGTACATATATTACGATGATTATACAAGAAGAATTGACTTTGAAAAATATATTTTAAGGAATGTCACTAACTCAACTTGTATCTCGTATAAGTACTGTATTATTTTCTTATTTCAACAAAGAATACTAGCCTCCGTTGTCAAACGGGTTACACGACCGGTTGAAATTTAAGATGTATGCGCCAAAAAGACGTTTCTGAGACGAAACCGCGAGAAACGAAGGGCGAAGGGTAAGCAAGAAGCCTTATTCTTAAATGCAGCCTTATAAGTAATTGTGTTTTTTATGTGAGTAAGAGGTCAGCTTTATTTATTGGTCATTTTAATTAGGTATTCGTTTTTTTATGACGGTCGGCATAGTGACGGCAACTGAGGCAGCCGTGGAGTGGAACGCTTTTTTCAGTCGTCAGCGCTCCTGGGCTTTCCCCTTGTAACCATCAGGCAATTTAAGGTCATTTACCAATATTATACAATCAAATTATCATGCATCTACTTTACAGGGATAGCCAGAGACCATGAAATACCAATTTTATATCATCAATTAATCAATCAAGTTGTTACGATTTTTCCCCACAGGGATAGGCAGAGACAATGGAGCGCCACTTGCCATGAAATATGTATATCATTTCGTGATATAGGTATTGAAGAAACTTTTCATGGCAATGCGCTCTCAAACTTTAGTAGGCGAGTAGTGTGCTAGCCTTAACTATGATTACTGAAATAATGAAAAAGAAAAAAAACCCTGTATTTAATGAGAAAATATTTCTAAAAATTTTACATTTATATTAGCTGAAATTTATATTAAAGAAAAATATTACTGCTACGGAGAAAAGGTGAGAGCCTTCCTGTACACTATGCTGGCCTGGTGAGAAGCGTCTTTACACTTTTGGACATATGACAACACCCTGCCTGATATTAGACTAGAGTGCGGTCCATGATTGGAAGTAACTACTACATAAATAAATAACTGTAAGTAGCAGTCACATCCACCATGCCAGCCTAGTTGAAACTGGGAAATTATAAACTGATTCCAAAACGCGACTAAATCACTTTACGGTCTGTATACTTGTAAGTGGTGGTACTAACCCGGTCTGGCAAACTCCTACTACTCTTTGAAAACCTTTTTTAAACATCGATTTTATTTTATCGGAGTATATTATTATAGAAAACAAAACAAAATCACCACAAGCTAGCAGCCAAACAAAGGCAACAAGTAAACCAGTTCAATCTTAACTTGACCCAACCTCGTATCAAGAATAACTCTTGTGGTAGCGGCCAGCGCCAGGTGAAAGGTACTATTGTGGTGTCAGCAATAGCCGCTGCGGGGCCCAATATAAATAAGCATGTAAATAAACTAAATATAAAATAAATCGTTATAGTCTGGGCTATGTATACCGATAACTGAACAGCTACTTTCGCGCGCCACTGTCCGTATCTAGAGTACATATTCCATTAGGTTTTGTGTACATTCAAGGAGCTACGAGTATTCTTTTACAGACTTAGCGCTTAACTGAGTAGGTAGAGCAGTGCGGCAAGGGTGTGTTTTTGTTTACGTATTGCTCTCTGCATCGCTCCACTATCGCAGGAACCTTTTCCGTTTAGCGCTAGTAGTAATAAGTAAAGAAGTGCATAACCTATTAAACGTGCTAGTATCACGTTTAATAGGTTATGCAAAATATCTGCATTGTTATTTTGATACTTATATATACTTTGTTGATACCTTGAATTTTTAATTGAACATTAATCACAACAATTTAAGGAAAATGTGTAATTGTTTAAGTTTAGGGAAAATGTTCTTAGTTTCAGTTTTAGCTAAGTTTAATAAGAGTATGTGTGTATTTTTATTATACACACATACTCACTTACACATATTATTATGTTTATTTTTTATTTTACCTAACTTTATATTTAGAAATTTAAATTGATTTGTTTTATGTTTCTTTTTTGAAGAATGTGCATTCATTGTTAAACTCTAATATTAGGTCTGTTCTTTTTTGAAAGTCCTTAGGATTTAAAGGCAAGAACTTTTGCAAGCGTTTTGGTTGAAAGAGCTAGAGTTTTGGTTGAAGTAAATGTTTGTCATTCATATAAACAACAAACAATAAAGGTCCTAAAAATAAGCCCTGTGGGAGACGTAATGGTACAGGCAACATAAAAGGTAGACGTATTGATAAACTCCTAACACAACTAAAAAGCTATTTTTATACAATAGACAGTAAGAATAAAGTTATCATAAATAGCGGGTGTTTGTAGTTTTCTAGAAAATATGACATAGTTAATTATATCCAACGCTATGCTGTATAAGAATTACATCAAATTTGGCGTCTTTGAATTCAGAACTTATTAGGAGACTAGAAGTGGATTGTTAACTCAATCGTTTCTCTGTGTTTGGGATAAAAGAAAGACATTGAGGATATTGGGATGTTACGTCTGATTTCTTAAATATTTGAAAAATCAAATAAGCAAGAGGATATCCAAAAGTGACGACGACTGAAAAAAACGAGATAGTTCACGACTGCCTCAGTCGCCGTCACTATGCCGGCCAAACAGTATTAAACAGTATTGGATGAAACAAGTTTTAAACTCCTACAAAGTATATTTTGTATTGTGTAAATGAACCCTTATAGTAAAGTCCTGGTAGTGAACCATAATGGTATGAAAATTAAGACCATTTGATGGTATTGTCTCATTGTTGCGTGAAAAATAGTATTATTTGATATTAGTATTGCTTTTTCACATATTCGATACATTGCGCATTAAATAGGTAAATTTAAGGTTACTTAGCTATTGTAAAAGGATTCACATTAAGTAAGATTGGTTGTCTAAGAGTGGTAGGTAGTGGTGCCCAGTCTGCCGATCCGGGATACAGACCATAAAGTGACTTAGTCGTGTTTCGGGATCAGCTTGTATTTCCCACTTCCAATTAGGCTAATTTTATGAACCAATTTGGATGTGATTTCTACTTGTAGTTATTTAATAATTGTAGTAGCAGTCGTCTTCATTCATGTACAGCACTAACATCAGCCGGAGAACCCTAATAAGAAAACCCTTGTCACTAAATCTTCAAACCACATCCATCGCGCATTTTTTTTATTATGACTCGACATATACGCAACCCGCCTGATATTAAGCTGGAGTGTGGTCAATGGATGTCACTGTTACTACAATTTTATAACTGTAAGTACAGACCGTGAAGTGATTTGGTCGCGTTTCGGGATCAGCTAACAGTTATTAAATTGTAGTAGCAGTGACTATTCCGGCCTAGTTGGAACCGGCAACTTACAAGCTGATCCAGAAACGCGACTAAATCACTTCACGGTCTGTATAGTTGTAAGTTGTGGTACTACCCCGGATCGGCAGACTGGGTACCACTGCCTACCACTCTTTAAATGTTGCATGGGAGTAGAATTAATGCTGTAAAAATGCGGTCATTAAGGAGTGTATGTGAATTGTGAAGTGACAATAGAAAAACCACTAAAAAGCGACCCCTTCCAGGCAACCGACCTTAATTAATTATCCGCTAATTATAACATTTTTTTACTCCGACTAGGACCCGGAACTTGCCGACTATTGGACATATACTATAATACATATAGATTTCGATTCTTTATTTTATAATTTTATTCATTAGGAAACTATAATACAACTCACCGTTATTAGTGTTAAGTAGTAAGTTATCCAGCCTCTGTGTGTTTCCTGTAACAACAAAACATACGTTTAAGTTTATACGTTAAGTTTATAATGATAGACAAGTTTGGATGAGTCGAATCTAACCAAAGTACATATATGAAGTAGACCGGATAAGACCTTAAATTGTTTGCGCCTAAAAGCGAGACCAATTGGCTTAGAATGTATGACATTGGGTTGTTCGATATTGACGTGTTTGGCGTGACCCTTCAAAACCTTTTATTTTCGCTGTAAATTAATGTATCAAAGATTTAGTATGAAAATTGTCAACATGCCCGCTCTATTCTTTTTAATCTCTTTGAGTCTAACCCTATGATTCTACATTTATGTTTGTAATCATTTAATCAAGAAACATTTTTATTGAAAAGTTTCTATTTTCTTGCTTGTCTTCTCGTCTTGCTTGATAATAAGCAACGTTTGTCTCAGTCACTGACAACTTTGACCACATCAAAGTTAACAGGCAAAATTTTATGGCACTCCAAGCTTTGTTATTTTTTATTATACATTTCAAAACTAAGCTACTAAAGTGCTCGTATCATGGAAACAGTACCACCAAAGTACATATATCAAAAATACCGGTGGGTGGTTTTGAACTCGTGCTCCCGGTTTGTGTAACCATTGCACTGCCATTACACCACGGTCGCCTTTAAAGCTAGAATTTATTTTAATAAGAAAATTAAATCATACGGACCTCTAGTTAGTAATTCTAACAATTTACTTGAAAAATGAAATTCGCTTTTAAATATATCCATTAAAACACACATTAATATATTTTATAAGTATAGATTTCTAAAAACGCGCACAAAAGTTATTTGGAAGTACTTATTAAAAATCCCAAACACTAAAAAAAATATATTAAAACTGTCACTTTTCAAAACATTTTAATTTCGAATATTAATGACGTACAAAACTACACTGATAAAACTTTAATTCAAAATTAAAAATAAAATAATTTGGAACTGTCACTTAACAAAATGTTCTAATTTTAAAATAATTGCCGCGTTCAAAAGCATCCACGTTCAACGCGAGTTGTTTAATTGTGTCGATGTCCCGATTCATTAGTTGTGCACTGCTCATACAGGGTCGGACTAATAAAGTTTATATTTATTTTTATATTTAATTTTATTTATTGAACAAGTCAACAAAATCATATATAATAATTAATCTAGTATCTTATTAGTATAGCATATGTTATTTACAGACCAGAATTCTAACATCATTTAAAAAAACTAAATACAATACAAAGAATTAAGAATATATTTTAAAGATTTATAATAATTTGCGTATTTACATTATTAACGTTTAAATTTTTATGGTTAGTAAAATATGTTTTTAATTAAGAAAAATCTGACCTCGACCTCCTGATGGTAAGCGAGAGGAGGTCCAAGAGTGCCGACGACTGCGAAAACCGAGTCTTTACGGTTGCCCCAGGTTGTCGTCACCATGCCGGCCAAATTTTCTTTTAATTGTGATTCGACATATGACAGCACCCCGCTTGATGTTAGGCCGAAGTGTAGTCCATGAACGAATGTCACTGCTACTATAATTCAATAACTGTGAGTAGCAATCACATCCACTATGCCGGCCTCGTTGGAACCGGCAACTTACAAGCTGATCCCGAAACGTGACCAAATCACTTCACGATCTGTATACTTGTAAGTGGTGGTACTACCCTGGACCGGCAGACTGGGTACCACTGCCTACCACTCTTTGATAACCAGACCCGAAGCTAATATCCACCTCTTTTTTTTATTAACAAATATTTGCAATATTTAATATAATTATTAAATATTACAAATAAAAGCTATGAAAAAAAGCTATTGCTCCGACCGGAAATCGAACCCGGGACTTTACGCACAACATTCGCTAAACCGTTCGTCCATGCCTGTCGTCAAAAATAATAAAATAAATAAGTGCATAATAAAATATAAATTTAAAAGCAATATTAAAAATATAATATTATAAATAAATAATAAAATAAATACGCGAGTACATCCCTGTTCTATCTGACATGAGGTCAGGGTTACCGCCGCTCGTCTTTTGACCCGTATTCCGTCCCATTCTTTCTTACCGACAAATATTATGTCTATCTCTCTCGCACAGGCCGCGACACTTTACTTGACATTTAACCCTTCACGTCATTGTTGGCGTCATCCCTCCTTCAAAACCAAAGAGGCGTATGTAATTCGAAAACGACATATTCTTTACACTTTTTAAATTGATATTTGTTTCGTATATTGTGTTACTTGGTTGTATTCTTTTTTTGTATTCGGCCTGCATAGTGACAGTGACTGAGAAACCTCTCATTGGTTACCATCAGACAGGTCGAAGACAGGTGTCGCGTCTCAAAAAAAAATTATCCAAACACTTATGTATCTGGTCCTAGATAGAGTAAACCTATGATACTAGTTATCTACAAATATACCTGTTGTATTGTTTAGGTTATATATAAAAATCTATATAAGATATAGGTTGTATAAAATTGCAATTGTATCAGGATCATGAAAAGTGGCATTCCGTTGTCTCTACCTATCCCTGTTGGACATCCAAGTCGTAACAATGGCTATAACATTTCTGGAAGTTATTCATCATCATCAATTGTCATGCCTCAATACTTACAGGGATAGGCAGAGAGACAATGGAGCGCCACTTTCCACGATCCTGACACAAGTCTTTCGCTTCCTTCACATCTACAATTTTCTTCATACAGACTCTCTGGTACTAAGCTATTTCGAATAACAATCCAATTTAAATTAAAAAAACAATTATAAATTGAAACGTTCGTAAATTTTCAAAGAGTACGTCTCGAGGGTTATGACATATCGGTCGACATTTGACCCGACGTCGGCGCTATTGCCATCCTTCACTTTCATGTGTAACTGACAATAAAGGTGTCCTTGTCTACAGGGTCGCGACCCTTCCGACTAGCCGGTTGAATAGATTAGGTGTTTTTGTATAGCTTCAATATTCATTGATAATGAGGTTCTTGGCATTCAATACTCTATGCTATTTTCAAATTAATCAATTTACTTTATTACAAATACAAATATATTGTCAGGATCGTGGAAAGTAGCGCTCCGTTGTTTCTGCATATCCCTGTGGGAATCAGGGCGTGATAATATAATGGTCAATAATATTTATTATATTAAAATCAAAATTTTTTAATTTACATTTTATACTAAGCTACCGGTTTTGAACCCAATAATTCGGTTTGCGTAACCATTGCACTGCCACTACACCACGGTCACCATAGTTTATAATAATCAACAATTTTCACCAGCCTAAAAATCACCTATGGCCGGCATAGTGCCGGCGACTGAGGCAATTTCTGTTAATTTATATTAAATCCTCGAAGAACTTATTTTAGAGAATTATAGATTCCAAGGAAGCGATGGAGATGCTTCAGGGTCCTGGAAAGTGACGCTACACTGTCTCTGCCTAGTTCCTGTGGGAATTGAGGTGAAGCAACTATAGTTTTTAAACATATACAATAAGAAAACCATTTTAATTTTGATGTTAAGAATAAAACATCAAATCATTTGAAAAACTGCACATCCATACTAATTTCCTTCATACATATACCTGCAATCTAATCACAATCGAGTGAAGTATTTTCTATAGTTTATATCAATAAAATAAACCAATAATGTATAATAATGATAAAATAAAAATAATGAATCAATTATTATATTTCTAAAAGATGAAAGATTTTTCCTAATTTTTATTTATTTATTTTTTATTATGCTGGATTGCCTAGTGATCTCCGTAGACTTGTATGAAGAGAATTGTTGAGGTGAAAAAGCGTTCAAAAAAAAGTTGTGTCAGAATCGGGGCAAGTGGCGCTCTGCTTGATTGATTGACCATAAACATCACCCTCATGTAATGGAACAAACACTTTAATAGTATTTTCTATCTTGATCATTTACCCACTAAAGACATCATAAATATTAAACTGAAGACTAGGGAGCATGTACTTTTACGATTCCTTGAACAACAACATAGAAACAAGTATTGTTTATTTTATTTGTAATTTCAATTGACGCAAATCTCACATTTCTTCTAAGGCCAGATAGAAAGCGTCATGTCGGCCGGTGTGCGCGTGCGGCGTGTTTTTGCACCGATGAATATTTATCGCCCGAGGTACCTATTAGTGCTACCGTCTGCCTACCACGTAGCGGTACAACGATTGGCCACTGGCCACGCTTCCCGTGTTTATAGTAAAAGCCTAGAAATCAAAAGCCTCCGTTTGATAGTAACGGTAACTAGTTCACAAAATATAAAGATAAATAAAATTTTATTTGTTTTTCATTGTGATGCGACTTGCCTGATTCACCAAGTATTAGCTTGTAGGTTTTAAAAAAAAAAACCTACGCAAATTCTACACGTGCGTGTCTGACACTGTCAGGCGGCCATTTTGCCAGACAAGCATTAGTTCTTCATTTTAACATCATTATCTTGCAATTAAAATGAAGATTAAAAGGTAGGTCGTAAAAAATATTGTATCGGTAAATTAACGTGTTCGCATTGCTGGGGAGTAAAAACGCAGCGTATTCAAGACTTGGTACAATAATAACATTTGTCCGACTCAGTAAGATGAACATATTTACAAAGTTTCAGCTTGTAGGTAATGACTTTAAAAAAGAACCTGAGCCAGCGGACTATCAGTTGTTTAAGTTGTCGTCGTCAGCAGGCAAGAGGTGTTTTTTTATGTTTTGCTTAAAGAATCTAAGTTTATAGGATGGGGGATGGGGAGAACTCATGAGCTGATCGCAATTCTATTCAAATATGTATCGCAAATATGTATTATTTATGAAATTATTTTAATAAATAATACACATTTTTTATAATTGGTAAATGATTTTTTTATTTAAAATAATCAAAACAAACTCTTTAGTAAGATAGATTTATTTTAAAAGCCTATCAATTTCTTAAATCGAGATCAATTCCTTAAATCATTGAGCTAGCTTTTATTTTTTCTATTCAATTTTCAGTAATAAAAACCTACCTGTTAATTTAAAAAAAAACACTTTACTTATGTTGTATCTACTTATTCCTGGCGGAATTTGGGCGTGAAAAAGTTACGATAATTAAATTATTTCCTAACAAAATCGAAATGGTAAATTGTGAAATTCGCCGTTAAGTGTACCATTATTATTTGCAAAATCTGGACTCAACTAGCAGCATTGCAATTTAGCAAGTAAGTAGTGAAAATTGCAACTAAATGATGGCCGTAACACACAGACAAATGTAGCAATGTCAACATTGGACATAAGACTTGCGGCTGGTTATCCAATTCTTACTAAAAAAGTTACTTAACTTAAAAACTAAAATTGGTAATTATATAAAAACTGGCAAATATGTACAAATTTTTTTCAGACGTTTCCAGAGCTTTGCAGCCAGCATCGTGGTCACGGAAGGACTGGGGTGTTGGTCGACTCGTCCCATTGGTGGAAGTTGTCATTGTTTTCAAAAGGGGTAGCCTTTTCATGTTTTGATTATGTTTTAGGTTTTATTGTTTCCGAGTTAATTCATTTTTTGGCAAACAAAAACTGACGGTGTTTGACAGTGTGCTGGACTAGGGATTTAATTTTGTATATTATGGGGTCCCAGGTGTTAGATAGTAAGCCGATATCGCCCGAAATCTAATATTAATTAATAAATTAAACAAATTTTATGCGGCTTACTACCGCGTTTATTTTGGTTTTAATGTCACATTTTTATTTTATTTTGACGTTTCGTCCATCATGGTCACGGAGAGACTTAGGTGTTGGTCGTACTATTGGTTGATTTGTTTAATTCATTTATTATTGTTCGCGCAAAATCTAACAAAATACTAATATCAATTCTTTAAATCCAACAAATTTAACTTTTTGAAAAACAACTTATCACAAGGACCTTACTAAGTAGTGAATAGTTTACCAGCCCTTAATGATATAGGTTATAGACAAATGCTGTACTGTCACCATTGGACGTAAGAGTTAATGATAGCAAGTACAAGACAGATTTCAATGTAGGGAGCACCATAAACGTTTTACATACAAATGAAAACAAATAAACCAGCGGTTGAAGTAAATTGCTTCGTCAAGGTATGCTGGTACATTTACTTAGTAATGAAAGAAGGATAAAAAATTACGCGTCCACATCGATCAACCGTGGTCAGGCAAACCAAGAGCCTCCGGTTCAAAACTGGTGTATTTAGGATGATAAGTATATGATATGTATGAATATATTTTTATATGTGTATGTATTTATGTATATGTTTTATATTTTTTTCTTTTCTTTGTATGACCTTCCTTCTGCTCACATTCTGGACTTGCTTCTATTGTTCCAAAGGTTGGCTGGTAGAGAATGCTAACTAGCATTAAGTCCGCCTGCGTGCACCATAGTACGGCAAGTAATAAATAAATAAATAAGTATATGTGCTTTTTTCATTTTGTTTTTTTTTTTTTCATTAAGGCTCGACAAATGACAACACCCAGCCTGTGCCTTGAGTCTCCTAATACAATTGTTGCTCCGATTATGGGGCCCTGCGAGCGTACCATCTTATTGATATTCTTCTTACCCGCCTCTTTTATTAAATTAACAAATATTTAATGTATTAAACAAATTTCATGCGGCTTACTATCGCGTTTAGTTTGGTTTTAATTTTAATTTTTTATTATATTATTCCGACGGTTCGAGAGCTTTGCAGCAATCGTGGTCACTTGAATTAAATTAAACCGGGAACAGAAAAACAAACAGGGTAATTTTGGAAACAATAACAGCATCAACCAATAATAGGACGACCAACACCTCAGTCTCACCGTGACCACGATGGCTGCAAAGCTATCGAAACGTCAGAATAATAATAAAAATGTAAAATCAAAACCAAAATAAACGCGATAGTAAGCCGCATAAAAATTGTTTAATTCATTAATCAATGTTCGCACAAAATCTAAGAATTTTTTTTTTTTTTTTTATTGTGACTCGACATTTGACATCGACCTGCCTGATGATAAGCAAGAGGAGATCCAAAAGTGCAGAGGATTGAGACAACCGAGTTTGTTCACGGCTGTCTCAGCCGCCGTCACTATGTCGGCCAAAGGTGCTTCTTCACGCATCGCTTGAAGGATCCAAGGCTATAGGAGGGAGAGAACACATGGGCTGGCAAAGCATTCCACTTGTCGATTGTTCTACAAAGAAAAGATGCACCGAACTTTTTAGTTCGACTACCGATTCTGTCGACAAAATGTGAATGCTTCCCCCGACCAGTGCGGGTGTTACGGGTGTGAAAAGACGAGATAGGAACAAGATTATTAACAAATATTTGTAATATTGGATTTAATAATAAAAGTTTACAATTAAAAGCCATGAAAAAAATCTTTGCTTCGACGGGGTATCGAACCTGGAACTTTACGGCGTAACTATCCGTCCACCAAGAATTTAGTTTTTACCACCCATTTTTCCCTGACTCTTATTTATTATTATATTTTTTATCATTCCAACCAAGGTTTTGACTTAACCCGACACTAAGATCAAAAGCACATCCGTAAACCATGAACTCATTTGACCTTAAACATGTTATTTTCCATAATATTTAAGATAACCTATTTATCATAAAATTTCTTTTTATTTAACAAGAATAGTAAACATCAATAAGTAGGTCTTAATAAGAGAAATATTGTTTTTAAAACACCTAAAAAAAATAATACCTAACTTTGTATTGTGACTCGAAATGTGATAGTTGATAGCACCCCGCCTAATGTGCGGTCCATGGAGGCGACTCCTTCTACAGTTATAATTCCAAGTAGCAGATTAGGACTACTTAATCCAAGTAGGAGATTAAGTAGTCTAGATTATAGAAGATATTGACCTCGACCGGTCTGGTGATAAGCAAGGAAGGTCCAAGAGTGAAGACGACTAAAACAACCGAGTTAGTACACGGCTGCCTCAGCCGCCGTCACTACGCCGGTCTCTGCGAAGTTGCAGGGGCTCCCGAGTTCGTGTAACTCGGATAGCTCGGCGCTGCGTTTAGTAAAATGATATTTTTGAGGAAAGCATCGGTTGCCAGTGGTTTAGATTTTGTGAAATGTTCTCGCAAACCTTCGGAAAGTGAAGCCTCTAGTTCTGAACTGCTTGCCGGTACCAATGTATCTTTGATATATATGTACTTTTGATATATATGTCGCTCAGTTTCTATTATGTAATCACCTATAGTAGCTTAGTATAGTTAGTACCCAGACTTGCTAAACGTGTGGAAGTAAGTATTAGGTACCCTGCTAAGAAATTACAAGTAGACTAGTTGACCCGCCAGACGTTGTCCTAGCCGAAAGTAAAAACGGTAATCGATTACGGAGCTATCTACCGGGTCTAATTGTGAATCTAAACCACCCAGGGTTTTGTCCTGTATTTAGTTCAACTATTTAGGAGGAATTTAGTCACACACACGGACAGAAGAATTACGTCTATATATGAATAAAGAAGGATACCATTTATAACGTAATTTTATTGTTTGTGCATTTATTTGTTAAACAACCACGGAACCGTACAATATACATATTTTTACACTTGCCCTTTTTTATTCTTTTTGCAATAACCATAGATCTATGTGCACTGACCGCAGAAGCATGCCAATTTGAATTTGAAATGAGAACGCATTTTGCGTAGTGATGTGATCTATTTTTTTCATAGCTCCAATGACCTTATTCGAATAATGAATTTAAAATTGTAATTGATTATCAACAATCTGTTATTTGTCCAAATCCTAATTTTACGGTTAATTTGTATATTTTTTGTGGTTTGATATAATAGTTATGACATGACCCCGCCTGATGTTAAACTGGAGTGCCCCTTGTATGGAAGTGATTGTTACTACAGTTAAATAACAAGAAGTAGCAGTCGCATCCCATTAGCTGGCTTAGTTGTAAACTGCATCATACAAGTTAATCCGTACGCGACTAAGTCACTGTACGGTTTATACACTTGTACTAACCCGGATCAGCAGACTTGGCAAATGACCACCAACTATATGCCTAGCACTCTTAAACAACCAGATTTTTAAGATATTTTCTTTTTTATTTACAAATATTTGTAAATAATGCTTTGCCTGCCCATGTGTTCTCTCCATCCTATGACCTTGGATCCTTCAAGCGATGCGTGAAGAAGCACCTTTGGCCGGCATAGTGACGGCGGCTGAGGCGGCCGAGAACAGACTCGGTTTTCTCAGTCGTCGTCACTCTTGGATCTCCTCTTGCTTATCATCAGGCGGGACGAAGTCAGATGTCGTGTCACAATAAAAAAAAATATATATATATACAGTCTAAATAATCAATTATATTGTCACGCCTTTTTGCTACAGGGATAGGCAGAGAAAATGGAGCGCCACTTGTCATAATCCTGCCACAACTCCCACTTTGTGTAATTTATGAAAATTACAAAATTGCAATGAAATCTTTGCTTCGGTCGGGAATCGAACATCGAAACTAGGACTTTAAACGTATCAGACTAGAGTGTTATAGCTTGTCTAACTATAAATGACGCGCCCCTCCACTTTATTAGTTTATTTAAATGTATGAATGCAAATATTACTAACTATACTATCGATATTACACTTTATCATCGTGCTCCTCCTCTTGTTTCCAACCAGCAACTGAATGACTAATTACAATTGCATTTTCAGTGTTTTGAATCCATGTTTCTCGTTTGCGCAAATGCGGTGGAGGGGCGCGTCATTTCGGCTTAGACAGACTAAATGTGCAACGCGTGTTATTGATTTTATTTTATTTCTATTAATGTAAGAAATAACGCTAGACATTTCTTAAACAATAAAACATAATAAAAATTTCCGCATGCATCTTAAAGTACTATAATTATGTTTAAATAAAAATAATATACCTCTAGCGTGTCAGAGAAAAAAGCGACCTGCGTAATGGCATATGAAGAATTATAATGGTTTTTTATGCTCTATCTACCTCTTGGCGCGTGCCGGTGATCACTGATCGGAAGTATTGCATTATTAGACCATACTATGAGTACGGTGCGGCCCGCAGTGCCCATTATTACAAGTGTACAGACCGTAAAGTGACTTAGTCGCGTTTAGAGATCAGATTATAAGACACCTGTTCTTAGGAAGCCTGCGTTGTGGATGCGATTAAAGTTATTTAAGTTATTTTACCATAGTAGCAGTCGCCTTAATTCATTGACCGCACTCCAGCCTAACATCAGAGGGTACTGGAATATTCATATGTCAAAACCCAATAAAAATCGTTGAGTCATTGGTGACATAGTGTTGGCAACTGACAGTTCGTAAAGTACTTTGTCCCATAGCTGGTCTATGAAAGTTTTCTTGAAAGTTTCATGAAGGTTTTCTTGAAAGTTGCCAGTACCAATTAGGCAGGCATAGTGGATGCGACTGTATTTATTTATTTAATTATCGTAGTAGTCTCCTTAATTCATGGATCGCTTATCATCAGGCAGGGTCACATGTCGAGCCATAATATAATAGACGTTCGTCTCAACAATAAATAAAAAACTTGTTTATTAGTGTACAACAGTGACGCACATAGTCCATAATAGAAGCAAAGATTGCAATCTTGTTTTTTCTCTCGTATCCGGCGGGGCATAGAAAATGCATAATGTATTTCCCAAGAACAAGCTAATGTTACTTTTTACAAGAGCATCGATTTTATTGACTTTTTAATTACTGGTTAATTAATAGGTGATGTATGAACTTTGAATTTTACATATGGAATGTTGTCCATAAAAAGAGGCGATGCTTCTATAGGTAGCAAGTAGTAATCGCATCCACTATGCCGACGTAGTTGAAACCAGCAATGTCACTTTACGGTCTTTATGAGTTTAGTTTGGATTAAAATTTAAAAAATATTTGAAGTACCGGGATAGCAAAACATTGCGATGGGCAGTGGTTTGTTACGGGTCGTGTAATAGAGCCTTCGTGGAGGCGGGCATCCTTCCTCGACCGTGATGTCCCCTCTAACTGCTGGTTACACTGTACTTGGTGGTTTCTCTCCTATTAGTCGGATGTTTCCATTGTATTTCAAAAAAAGGAAATAAATATGTGCATTATTTCCTAAGTATGTTATTCAATACATATTTTGTTGGAAAAAAAAACAGTTAAAATATTATTGTTATTATTAAAAATATAATCCTTTTTTTTGTTTTTGTGTTCTATCTTCTTTTAGCACCACTTTTTATTGTGGCTCGAAATAGCACCCTGCTTAATATTCATACCATGCTCTGGTCTATGAATAAATGAGATTGCTACTAGATTTTAATAACAGTAGTAGTCGCCCTGGCAAACTTGCCTATGCCGTCCTAGTAAACGTTAAATTTGATCCTGAAAAGTAGTTTTAACTACGTTTAAGTGTACAGACTAACTGTACACTAAAAAGTAGTTAATCAAATTGTCACGCTTTTTCCCACATGGATAGGCAGAGACAATGGACGCCACTTGCCACGATCCTGACACAACTCCCTCGCTTCCTTCACATTCACAATTCTCTTCATACAAGCTCTATGGTTATGGGCACTAGGCAACCTAGCTTTCTTGAGGATGTCTCCAATTTGGCCGGCGAACACCCTCCTAAACTAAGCTAGTAAAGTGCTTGTACCAAAGATACATTGGTCCGTGGGTGGTTTCGACCTCGTGCACTCGGTTTGTGTAACCATTGCACTGCCACTACACCACGGTCTCCTTAAGGTTTATATCTTTTTACCTCAAACGTTCGTATCGTGCCCAACAATGGGGAATGGCCAAGATGGCAGTTAGCCGGAGCAGTCGGCGTGAACGAGGGTAATGTCGCCCGCCGGAAGTCTTCGTCGTGAGATATGGCCGGTGTCGAACGGTGACGGGGGCGTCCACACAATTTACCCAACTTCATTCACTTGCAATACTACTTTTACCAGTAAATTTGAACAAAAGGCACAGACAAAATAACGGCTTATGTAATAAATTATAACAACTTTTAAAAGCAACAAGGGACTATTTTTAATAAAAAAAAATTGCAGGCTTTTTAATAACTATGAATACTCTATGTTTATTATATGCATTTGCGTTTGCAAAAAGCATTCTAGCGGAATCAGAAGAGCCTACATTAAAGGAACTATTTTAAAAGTAATTTTTATTATTGTATTATTTTACTACATTTCTATACTAAGCTACTAAAGTGCTTGCATCATAGAAACAGGACAACCAAAGTACATATATCAAAGATACATTGGTACCGGTGAGTGGTTTCATACCCGTGCCACTCGGCTTACGTAGCCATTGCACTGACACTTCACCACTGCCATTGCCTAGTCTGGTGATCCGGGGTAGTACCACCACTTACTAGTATGCAGACAATGAAGTGACTTAGTCGCGTTTCAGGATCAGCGGGTAAGTTGCCGTTCTAACTAGGCCGGCATAGTGGATGTGACTGCTACTTACAGTTATTTAACTGTACTAGCAATCACCTCCATTTATGGACCGCACTTAAGCTTAACATCAGGCAGGGTGTTTTCATATATCAAGCCACAATTTTGTCCAATAAATCTCATTTAAAATAAAAATAAAGTGGTGGTTTATGGTTTCGTAGTTTTCCCGCCATCACGGAGCGCATTCTCCCATGACGCCATCTTGTGCTTTTGGGCGGGAAAATATGACTACCGTAATGGCCACGTTGGTTTCTACTGTGGTAATAGACATGTTGTTGAAATTGAATTAAATTGGCCTATTCATTTTTATGGTTCCGTAAGCAAATAAGGACAATCATTGTGAATATGATTCTGTATAAACAATTCGTTTATATGGGAAGTTTATTTTAATTGTGACTCGACATATGACAGATCCCCGCCCGGTGTTGAACTGGAGTACGGTACTTAAATGGAGGTTATTGTTACTACAGTTGTAGTCTGTAAGTAGTAGTCACATCCACTATGCCAGCCTAGTTGGAACCGGCAACTTACCCGCAGATCCTAAAACGCGACTAAGTCACTTCATTGTCTGTATACTGTATAGTAAGTGGTGGTACTACCCCGGACCGGCATACTGGGCAACACTGCATATCTATCACTCTTGGACAACCAGACCCGGAGCAAATATCAGTCTATACTTTATAGCTAGGGTCTTCAACCCGCGGCCCTCGGGCCTCATGCGGCCCGCCAGCTAAGTTCTTAACCAATGAAGATTGACTTTAATTAACCAATAAAGATTATTGAAATTTGAAATTATGTATGTCTTTTATTTTATTGATAAGGTGGTAAAGTGTCGTGAAAAGTTGTGGCCCTTCGGACGATGTGAAATCGATGTTTGGCCCTTGCACTAAAAAAGGTTGAAGACCTATGCTTTATAGGCTGATATTTAATAAGGGATGTGTTTATAAGTGATGGGCAGTGGAATGAAGATATTGAGAGAAGAGTGCAAAAGGGTAACGTAGTGAACGGTGCTATCCAAAGTATATTGAACAGACAAATATTGTCCACAATGTCATGGTTGGCTGTTTTTAATGCGGTGCTTGTTCCTGCATTAATATTATGGAAGTGAATGCTTTTATTTGTTAAGAGCTTTAATTTATTTAAAAAAGAAGTAAATATTTTTAAAGAGGTCTGATTATCAGAGAGCGGTAGGCAGTGGCGCCCAGTCTTCCAATCCGGGGTAGAAACACCACTTACAAGTAAACAGACCGTGAATTGACTTGTCGCGTTTCGAGTTTAGCCTGTTTTAACTAGACCGGCATAGTGGATGTGATTCACCTCTATTCATGGACCGCACTCCAGCTTAATAACAGTGCTGTTAGATATCGATCCTAAAAGAAAAATGGATCAGTAGCAAAAAGTCCCACAATAAACCCCTTATTACTGCAAAGAACAGCTTAATACTAGTATAACCTAAGAATATGGAGAAGATAGAATCTATGCTAAAATAAGAACTAATTCATTGATATTTGTCTCATTTATATTATGTTTATACCCGTGTGACTGAAAGAGACAACTACTTGTACTTCAATTCCTTTATTTCAAAGGACGGCGCTACTTTTTTGCAATTACAACCATTTGGTTGTAATTTAATACTGCCTAAGTAAAAAGTCACGTGGTAGCAAGAGTAGCGGTATAATCGTTCCGTCATTATTTTTTGAAGTATTTTAATGTCAATTGTCATTATGTCAAATTGTGATCGAGTTGTCAAGTAATATATTATAATAAATTAAAAATATTGTTTTTTTGCCTAAAATTATAAAACATGATTAATTTAATTTACTTTAAATAATAATATAAATTGGCATGTGTAGTGCAAGGATGCAAATCGCATACATCCCGCAAAGAAAACGATAATGCGGCTTTATATTTCATGGGTAAGTTTCATATTTTATACATATTTCCATTCATAATAATGTGGTATTTAATCTAAAATAATTAAATCGAAGTCATAAATTTGATTGTACACAAAGTAATATATAGCTTTTATTGTTTGATACTTTTTTTATAGAAATAAAGGAAAACATAGGGATGTGGAAATGGATACCGATATCGATAAAGTTTCCTATATATTTCAGATATCTTTGTTATGAAAATTTTAAAAAGGAGTGGGCACGGATTATTGGGAGAACGAATTGGACTGTAAAAAAAAAACAGCCATATTTGTTCCAAACGTTTCTGCACAGATTCATTTGTTCCGACTAAAAATATAAAATGGAGGAGACAGAAAACAGATGCTGTACCAACTTTGTATTTACCCGTTAAAAGTGTTGTAGAGGTAATAAATATTTTTTATATTTATTGGTGTAAAACATTTATTGACATGCAATAATATCTAATTATCTCTGCCCATCCCTGTGGGAAAAAGGCGTGACAATTTGATTGATTGATAATATCTAATGCTGTGACGCTGGCATTGTGTAACGCTGGGGGCAATTTTATTTTGGTGGTGGTGATGGTTTTGGTAGTGGCAATGATGGTTTTGGTGGTGGTGGTGGTGGTAGTGTTTGTTTTGGTGATGGTGGTAGCAGTGGCGATTTTGGTGGTGGTTGCGATGGTAGATTTAAGTATGGTGGTTTTGGTGGTGGTGTTGGTTGTAGCGGTGGTGGTGGCAGTAGTGATTTTGGTGGTAGTGGCAATGGTAGTTTTAGTTATGGAAGTTTTGGTGGTGGTAGTTTTGTTAGTGGTAGTGGTGATGGTGGTGGTGGTTTTCGTGGTGTTAGTTTGGTGGTTTTCGTGGTGTTAGTTTTGGTGGTGGCAGTGGTGATTTTAGTGGTGGTGATAGATTTTGTTCGAAGTGGTGGTTTCGGTGGTGGTGGTTGTGATGGTACATTATTACACGACTACAACTATGTCAGTACCGTACATAATATGCGCCATGAGATACAGTTAATCCAATATGGCGGTCGCTAGCGGACATTTCAACCTAATATTGTCGTAAAAGTATATAAATTAATAAATTGCAGACTCAAGCTCCAGGTCCAGATGCAGAACCAAATGATAAAGTTATTCACTTTCAAGTAGCTCATCCATACAATAAGGTGAGATATTTTACATTTAACAGCTGTTAAATATAAAATATGCGTTGAGTAAAAACTTTGTTAAAACTGGCTTGAATTTGAATATGTACTTACAGTAGCCTAATGAGAACTATCCTGGCCACGGATTCACAACAAGAAAACCCAGAAAGAATACGGTCCAAACCAACAATCCGAACTAAAAAAAGTGAACTAAAGATGGAATTATATATCTGTAATAATATGTTCGTAAAGTTTGCGGTTCGTGCTCGTGGGTTGTAAATTCATAATCTTTAGAAGAAAATAAACTAAAAATATATAAATTTTTGTGTTGATTTTTTACTGCATCTCTAAATCTAGTAAAAGTAATTAAATTTAATTAAATAACGAACGCCTTTTATTTAATAACCAAACAAACATTAAATTGTACACGTTGCGGTTTAATAATATTAAATATTATCGATCTCAATTGATTATAGATCAAAGGTTGATATGATTTTAGGTACCATCTTTACCGAGAAGTTTACCGAGTCATCTAGTGTATTTGTATGTGCTTTATGTATTATGTTCTTAATGTTTATATATATTTTAATGTATATGATAAGAATACATTATTAATTATGATGAAAAAAAAAAGTGCAACATTCTCGTCCTGCAAAATAGGGCAAAAACTATTCATACAGATGTAAAAAAATGTACAGGCACCACGGGAGAATTCAGAACATCACATCACGCGTGTGTGGTTGCCAACCTCACTTTAGGCTCTGTAGTCAATTCACACGGGTTGATATGTCCTACTTTTTTTATCCCTAAGTGCGTAAATAGTGTATGTATAATGTATTGAGTAGAAGCCGTGTTCTGCGTTAAGAACTGCGTCTAGTAACGTAAGTAAATGCAAGGGAGGCTCCCTTGCATCTAGCAGAATGCTAAGTCAAATACTAAACCGCAAAAAATGTTATTTATGATAGGAAAATACTACAATTCATACGTTGTACTAACACTTTAGTGTACGATTTATTTAAAATTTATCGATATTGACGTCGATCTTGTACATCACTAGCGATAAGTGCACTACTGACAACCTTGTTTTGCTCCGTAGCATTGCCTACCTTCAGCAGAAAAAAAATGATCAAAACTAGGGACAACCTTCAAAATTACGGATGTAAAAATGTATATTCATCCCTTTCTAACTAATTTTAATGCCATAAGTAAAAATAGGATAAACCGTTGTATTTTGTAGCTATTTTAAGGCTCTTTCTATCTCTTAAGTCCAATTTCTTTGAGTATAACTATGTCATTTAAAGAATACACACTCAGTGATTTACTTCAAATTATCATGAAGTTTATCATTTTGCCGTGAGAACTGAGAACTAAGAACATCCTGTAGAATTTCTCAACCGTAGACATATCGCACTGTATACTTAAATAAATATACACTTTTGCACAAAGACAGATACATTTATACTTTATGTTAAAGAATCACATAAACGATTAATAAAATAACGTGTTATTTGAAAATTAACAGTTATAGAAAACAGTTGACGACAGGCGTGGACGAACGGTTTAGCGACTGGTTTGATGCGCGTAAAGTCCCGGGTTCGATCCCCGGTCGGAGCAAATATTTGTTTCATAGCTTTTATTTGTAATATTTAATAATATATTACAAATATTTGTTAATAAAAAAAAGGTGGATATTTGCTTCGGGTCTGGTTATCAAAGAGTGGTAGGCAGTGCTACCCAGTCTGCCGATCCGGGGTAGTACCACCACTTACAAGTATACAGACCGTGAAGTGATTTGGTCACGTTTCGGAATCAGCTTGGAAGTTGCCGGTTCCATCTAGTGACATTCATTCATGGACCACACTTTGGCTTAACATCAAGCGGGGTGCTGTCATATGTCCAGTCACAATAATAAAAAAAAGTTAACAAAGCTTTTTAGGCAAGACCAGGTAGGGTTAATATTATATAGGGCCATAATATAGGATCAGGCGGGTTTAATAATATATAGGACTTTAATTTAGGATCAGGTAGGATTAATAATACATAGGACCAGGTGGGGTCAATAATATGTGGGACCGTAATATAGGATCAGGTGGGGATAATTATTGATGACTAGGTGGGGTTAATAATATATCCGGTATTTAGGGACTATGACCTAGTAGTCACGCAAACCAGGAGTCCCTGGTTATTTTTTTTAATAGACTGGACTTGCTTGATGGTAATCAAGACGAAGTCCGAAAGCGCCGACGCGAGGATTTAAAAACCTATTCAGTAAGTATACGAACGCCCCAGTCTTCGTTACTTTGCCGGCCAAAGGTGCTTTTTCACGCCTTGCTCGAAGAATCCAAGGTTATATGATACGCAGACACTCAAGCTGATAAATCATTCACTTGCCGAACCTTTTAGACTCTAGTTCGACTGCCGATTTTGTCTACAGACGCTTTTTCCGACCTGCGCTAGTATCACGCTTTATCTTATATTCTTGTTTGTTTGTATATTATAATTGACTTAGATCTAATTATAGAAAATAAATCAGTTTTTTCTAACAACCCCCTTCGAAGGAACAAACTGAATGCTTGGATGGTTTATTATAGGTTACAAGAACCGGATATATACACTCTGACTTGTTGTAAAATGTATAGTTAGCTCGGGTCGGTGCGCACGCGCCAGTCTCGTAAACTATGTACTTATAATTTTTTGTCAACCGCTCACTGTAATCACATAGAGTATCTATAATAAGTTATAATACGTAGGTTCTCCAACATTTCAGACGAAAATAGGATACTTTTAGATCTCCTAATTTAATGTTTTATCTCTGTACTCATTCTCTACGCTTCCCTCACATCCACAAATCTCTTCATACAAGCTATATAGTTGAGAGTACGCTAACCCCTTCTTTTTACGAATCTTTTACCATTCTTTCATTCACCTCTGATTAACAACTCTCTTTTGTCAGTTATACTATTATAGTTTTTAGTGAGTTATACTGGTTTAAAAAAATGAAGTATTTTAAAATGGTTTTCTTTTGAAACATGACTTATTAATAGTACGTGCCTGATGTGAAACAAGTGAAAATTCAAAACAGCCGACGACTGAAAACAAATCGATTCAGTTAACGAATGCCTCAGTCGCCATCACTATGCCAACCAGATGTGCTAACTTACGTTTTACTTGAAGTCTGAGGTTATGTATAGAATGGGAAGATCAATAAAGTAATTGCAATTATTTAATCAACTAATCAATCAAATTGTTACGCCTATTTTCACACAGGTATAGGCAGAAACAGAGGAGCGCCACTTGCCATGAAACTGACACAACTCTTTTGCTTCCCCCACATCCACAATTCTCTTCACAAGCTTAGATCAGGCTTGGTTATAGACTAGGCAACCCAGCTCTCTTGAGAATTTCTCAAGAAATTTTAAAATTTTATTATTTTAAAAACTAGTTATATTGCTGATTTAGAATTTAATTAGATTATAAAAATCTCCTAAAAGTCCCCTAAGGCATATTCACAATGCTAAAGAAACATGTAGAAGCCTATAATAAGGGCCATAGCAAAGCCTCTGCGACCCACGAAGCGATACACTCCAGCAACCAGACTCAATCGTTTCTCTAATGAGCGGTCGGTTAATAAAGTTAAAAAAGTGTAATTGCAAGCGATGCCACGCGAGCGGCACGCGCGTGTTTCTTTACCTGCTCCCGTTCTATTCACTCGGTTTGCACGTTCCTATAGGGTTGGCAACACTTTTTAATTAATATTATAATAATGTAATCATTTTTATAGCATGACAACCTTGTTAATTTATAGTAACTAATATATTCTCTACCTTTTATGATAAATAGTTTATTATTATTATTGTGTCTCGACGTGGCACCTAATGTTAACTTTAAGTATGGTGCAGAAATTGAGCTACAAATACAGTCAAATAACTGTCATATGTTATGCCAGTCTTGTTAAAACATGCATTTTTTAATCTAATCACGAAGCGTTGCTTCACAGTCTGTACACTCAAACTGTCTGCATTACCCCGGATCAGAAAACTTAGTATCATTTTCACTAATTGGTTTAACTGTATTTCGATGAATTAAATTATTACTTTTTTTAAATTATTGTGACATCGACATCTGACCTCGACCCGCCTGCTGGTAAGCAAGAAGAAAGTCCAAGAGTGCCGACAACTGCGAAAACCGAGTATTCACAGCTGCCGTCACTATGCCGGCCAAAGGCACTTCTTCACGCATCGCTTGAAGGATCCAAGGCTATAGGATGGGGAGAACACATAGAAAGCATTCCACTTGTCTATTGTTCTACAAAGAAATGACGGTCCAAACTTTTTAGTTTGACTGCCGATTCGGTCGACGAAATACGGATGCTTCCCCTGACTTCCCTTTATTCAAATAACCTAATTAGTCTCTTAAATTATTAATTTCATCGATAACTTTATTATTGTTGACTTATAATTATTGTATTTCAAAATAGCTAAAATAGCGAAATATAAATGTACTAAACATCGATGGTACTAAATAAATAAATGTATATAAATACTAAGCTAATAAGGCATAGAGCTTAACTGTATACAAACAAATCTCCTCAGTTAGGCATTAGTAGTAATCTAAACGAGCTTGTATAGCATTGATAGGTACTACCACTAGACCACGGACTTCTTTACCATTGGTTTCTACTCACTTTATTGAAATAATAATATTGCATTAAATATTAATGTAAGTGGCAACCCTGAGTAGCAGTATCATCTTAAATTAACTTAAAAGATCCTATGTTTATGTCTAAACAAGTTACATACGCCTTTTTAATATTAAACGCAGGAATGTAATTATAGTGCTGTATGAATCGAGTTGAAAGGTTTAATTTTTTTCATCCATATTTTATAATGAAAAACTCTAACTGTTAATAAAATATTGCATATGTATGCTACAGTTAGTCCATTTATACACTGGCCTTCTGAATCTGCCATCTGAAGACATTGGATATTTTACTAAGTGTTTGTATCATAGAAACAGGACAATCAAAGTACATATATTAAAGATACTTTGGTACCGGTGGGTGGTTTCGAACTCGTGCTCTTTGTTTGTGTAACCATTGCACTGCCACTACACTACGGTGTAGTGTAGTGTATTCAACATCCAATCATCCTATTTATAATCTATGACTTAGCAAATGATTATTGTCGCCACGGAATAAAACTCAAACAAGTAGTGCAGTCTGCAGTCTGCGCCTGCAGTTGCCGGCAGAACCACACCTTAAAGACCGCTAAAGCAGAGCAAAGGTTCCTAACTTGTAACCGAAATGTAGGTTTCAAATGTTTTCCGACATTTCAACACTCACCTTCACTGCCCTCACTATCCCCTCTACCCAACCAATTATAGAAAGCTAGGTTGCATTTTGCCCATAACCATAGCGCTTGTATGAAGAGAATTATGAAAGTGAAGGAAGTGAGGGAGTTGTCAGGATCGTGGCAAGGGGCGCTCCATTGATTGATTGAATTATAGTAATAAGAACTTAGAATTTATTTTTTAACATTGGTTTTTATGTTAAAAACTATATAAACGAATCGATCAAGAATCAGTATTATTAAAGCTATCTTTCCACTAGGAAACGATACTTACCCATTTACTTAGGCTAAGTATCATTTCCTAGTGGAGGCTTAGCCTTAATAATACAGATTCTTGATCGATTTGTTTATTTAGAGTGTGCAAATTGTTTTTATTAAAATTAATTATAGTAAAAAGAAGTTAGCACTTATTTTTTAACTTGAGTTTTTAATAAATTCAAAGTTGTGTTGGGTATAATGAGGGAGTAAAGGTTGTAATTAATTTTTAGTTTTACAATTATTTTTTAATTGTTAATTTATTCCCATAGTGAACAGTTTTTTATATAATATTATTTGAGATTTTTTAATAGTGCGCAATACACTTTTTTTGTAACTTAGGTAGTTCTTTTTATTGTGACTTGACATCTGACGTCCTGCATATAGAGGTCACGAGCACGATAGAGTTCCAAAAGCGCCGAAGACTGAATATCAGTTGCAGTTCTTCTGCACGCATCGCTTGAAAATTCCAAGGATGAAGAGAACACATGGTCTGGCAAAGCATTCCACTTGTCGATTGTTCTACAAAAAAACGACACACCGAACCTTTTAGTTATTAATTATTTTATTACGAATTTTCGAAGACTTACCTAGATTGGAGTCTGCTTTTAATTTAATAAATGGATTCTCTGTGCGGGTCGCGTGGCAGGCGGGAGAGTAAAGGTGTGATGCCGCCGGCGAATGCAGACCGCAGACTTCAGACTGCACTTCTTGTTTTGTATAAGATTAATTCCGTGTAAGGTGAAACTAGTCTGCAGCCGCCGCATTAATATTGTTTCCAAACATCATATTTATAATCTATGACTTAGCAAATGCTGATTGTCGCAATAATGCCGCCTTGCACGGAATCAATCTCATACAAACAAGTAGTGCAGTCTGCGGTTTATTTTAACGAACAGGAAGACGCAGCGTAGGTAGGCCTCCCACTAGGTGGACTGACGACATAGTAAAAGTAACGAATAACCGGTGGATGCAACTGGCATCTTGTCGTTCTAAATGGCGTTTTAAGGGGAAGACTATGTTCAGCAGTGGACGCATTCTGGCTGATGATGATGATGACCTAGATTGGAGTCCGCTATGTATCACAATGTAAAACAATTTCATTAAAATAAAGTTTTATTGTTATAATTTTATTATCTCTGCATAACCTACTTCTAAAAAGCGCAGAAGCTTGTTAGTTAACTTATAACAATGATTGAGTTACCCTGCTCAATAGAGAAATTTAGATAGTTCAAATTTAACCGACCATATCTCACTAACATTATACCATTGAGCTACGAATAGTAGATATGGCACATGTTCTATCAACCAGTTTTCACGATTAAAAAGCGCCTAATTTTTAAAATATATTTTCACGTATTAATTTGTAAAATAGATAAACGTGCAAAAAAAAACAGAAACTTAACATATTGGTTATATTATCTGGCCACTTTTCAGAATCCTGACAAAACTATCTTACGTTTTTATAGATCTTTTTTTTTACAACTATCTTACATTTGACGTCAACCTGCCTGATAATAAGGATGTTGAGGTCCAAGAGTGCCGACGACTGAAAAAACGGCTGGAAGTCTGATCACGGCTGCCTCGGTCACAGTTACTGTGCCGACCAAAAGTCTTCACGCATCGCTTAAAGGGTGCAGGGTTATAGGAAAAAAATGTTTCCTTATTGTAAGCGACATCTATCCTCTGTTTATTTATTTTAACACTTTATTGCTTATACAATAAGTGAATAGGTTAAGAGGTTAATAGGTTTATACGAATAGGTGAATAGGTTTATACAATAGGTGAATAGGTTTATACAATATGTGAATAGGTTTATACAATATGTTCGCGCCTGAATTCATTTATGTTTTGATTTAATAATACGCATTTATCGATATCCCTTTTATCCTTTTAAATCCCGCATCCGCAAAGTATTAATTAAAAAGTGAATCCCGCGAGCGCCACTAGATGGCGCGCCTGTTGTATGTTTTGTACCGCCGATGTCAAATCAAGATGTCGAAGAGACGTTCTTGCACCGCAAAACAGTGAGTACCTTTCCTATTTTCTCCCATCGACAAATGCATTTTGCCTATGTCTAATTAATAGAAATATCGTCTAATCAACCAGCTAGATACAGTCCACGAATACCGCACACAATATGTGAATAGGTTTATACAATTTGTAAATTGGTTCATACAATAGATGAATAGGTTTATACAATAGGCTTATACAATATGTAAATTGGTTCATACAATAGGTGAAAAGGTTCATACAATAGGTGAATAGGTTTATACAATAGGTGAATAGGTTCATACAATATGTGAATAGATTTATGTAATATGAATAGGTTATATTATGTAAACTTAATGCCCTTAGGCATTATCTGCTGATGATGAGGTACAATGTTACATTAAAATAAAATTTATTTAAAACAAGTGTGCACACATAGCTACAAAAACCATATCCACATGCATCGTAAATCCAGAATCACATTTCACCAAATCACGAGTCATAAATTTGGGTAACCATTACTGTGAACATAACCATTGTTTCCACAGCACCATGACATTATTATATTCAATTCATTATTATGACATAATCAATGATATCATTTTTTGGCCGGCATAGTGACAGCGACTGAGGCAACCGTGAATTGAGTCGGTTTCTTACAGTCTTTCTTTGACGACAGGCGTGGACGAACGGTTGGAGATTGGTTTGTTGACCACACTCCAGCCCAACATCAAGTTAGGTGCTGTCATATGTCGAGTCACAATAAAAAAGTCGTCTTCCTTTTGCTTACTATCCGGTCAGTCGAGAATCAATTTAAAAAATATTACTCTGATAAAATAGTATCGTTTTTTTTATTGTGGCTCGACCCTGTTTGATGGAGTGCGGTCAATGAATGGAGGCGACAGCTATGACAGTTAAGTATCTGTAAATAGCTGTATACTTGTAAGTGGTGGTTGGTAGTACTACCCCAAGGCAACAGGTGGGGTGCAGCAATAAATGTCGAGCCACAATAAAAGAATTGAGAAAACTCTTTGGAATAGAGGGGTCTGAAGTGCACATAACCATAGAGCATGTATGAAGAGAATCGTGGATGTAGAGAAGACAGAGTTGTTTGAGGAGGATCACTTTAATAATTCTAATTAAATAGCGCAACAAATAGTCAGTCAGCTTATGCGTTCTAACTATCATTGGATCCTTCAAGGGTGGTATATCTCACAAGGCATAGTGACGGCGAATGAGACAGCTTATTTTCAGTCGAGGTCGCCATGACACTCCTTGCTTCAATCAATCAATCAAATTGTCACGCCTTTTTCCCACAGGGATAGGCAGAGACAATGGAGCGCCACTTACCACGATCCTTACACAACTCCCTTGTTTCCTTCACATCCACAATTCTCCTCATACAGGCCCTATGGTTATGGGCACTAGGCAACCTAGCTTTCTTAAGGATGTCTCCGATTTGGTCGGAAAACACTCTCCTAGGCCTGCCTTGTTTAACGCATCCATCCACATCAGATTTATAAATTCCTTTCGTCAATCTACTTTCACTCATCCTTTCCATGTGCCCAAACCATCGAAGCATTCCTTTGTCAATCCTTGTCACTACATCTTCTTTTAAACCACATCTATCACGCAGTGTGCTATTCCTTATTCTATCAGCTATCGTCACTCCACATACACTCCTTAACGACCGCATTTCTACAGCGTAAATTCTCCTTGCTTACCATCATATAAGTTAAAGTCAGATGTCGAGTCAGAATAAAAAGAAAAATATTAATAGTAATGAATTTGTGTATAAATATAAATAAAATAAATAAATTAATAAGAAACACTTTATCAATCAGTGCAAATATAAAAAAACGCATAACGCATAAATTAGTTGTAGACACGTATGACGCAATTTAAATTGTCTGATAAGATTTTAAGGAAATTACTCATTATGTTTTTTTATATTATTTCCTTTAATACCGAATATACATTATCTGTTTATTTATTATCGACATATTGGATTCACAATTGCTTAGTGGAAACTTTTGATTGGAAACTGTTGTAAATCTTCACAACTTGTTTTAAAGAAATATTATTTAAAAAATAAGAGCTACCACTCAGTAGTACCTAGTCTGTCAATCCGGGCTAGTACCACCACTTTCAATTATACATACCGTGAAGTGATTTGGTTTCGGGATCAGCTTGTAAGTTTGCCGGTTCCAACTAGGCTGGCATAGTAGATATGATTGCTACCTACAGTTATTGGATTGTAATAGAGTGACGTCCATTCATGGACCACATTTCAGCTTAACATCAACCTGAGTGCTGTAATATCTCGAAATACAATAATAAAAAAATCAATCAAAGATCAACGTTTTTTAGGGTTGTTAAAAAACGGGATTTTCAGCCACTAAAAATCCCGACTCAGTTCATGGTTGTCTAAGTCACCGTCACTATGCCGGCCAACAAAAAACGAATGTTACTTAGTTACTGTGGAAACCTTTAAAATTAAAGATTAACCTAATAAAATATGTAACAATTATAAACAAGTACACATAAGCTTGTAAATAAATAAACTCTCTTACTTTCCTTTTGATAGCTTTACTAATTAAGTTTTATTTCATTTAAAAAATTAAACTTCAAAATAATACAGATGAATGAAGTTGCATGGGAATATTAGTAGGAAAGAGAATTGGAATAGGATTCAGCAATGGTAAACTGCGACCGTGGATCTTGCTTCAAGATAAAAGAAATAAATAAAGTGAATGCCACATCATAAAATAGATTAATCATCATAAAGAGTAAATAGATTTAAAAAAATATAAAGCAGTAATAAAATTATATTCAATTCAAATAAATAAACCTTGTAGATATCATGTAATAAAAATAAACACACTAGAAGTGCACCCATTTATAAAAGCAAGCCTTATTGAATAAATAAGGCTTCTCCGGTTAACCATAAATACTTGATGTTGGACCATAAAACATAAATTCAATTAACATCACCACATTCTCATAGAGTAAATTGGCAACGCGTTTCAACACCTTATTGGGGAGTTCAAAAGAACTTTATTCTAAAGGAACAAGGTTTAAATTCTTTTAATTATTATTGTTTATTTAAAATTAAAATTTGTATTTGTTGTGGGGATAAGGGTACTACATTGGTAGAACTAGCAGGAAGAGTACTTTATGCGTCCATGATTTTTATATTAATACTTTAAATATATGTTTTTATGTGTAAATATGTATAACATTAAAAAACAAATATTTTTTATAAAAATCTATGGCGAATGCTAAAGATAAAAAGTGTTTTAAGTTATATGACAACTACACGACTGAAGTTAATTTTAAGCTTAAGGATCCTCATTCGGAGGCTGCTAGTTAGCTGGCAGTGCTTTAAGAATCCTGGATTAAGAGTAAGACAAAAAAAGGTTGTTTTATTTTTTAATGGAATGACAGAAAGAGAATTGTCCACGCTTTTTGGTTCATCAATACTCGTACTTGGTTCGTCAATACTCGAGTTTAAACTTAACCTATTACTTTAGTTTCTAACTATTTCATAAAATATTTTAAATTAACTTAGGTAATCCCATATTTTAACGTAACCAAAAGGCAAAAATATATCGTCTTAAACTCCGTGCTATATTTTGGTACATCTAAACCACTGGGACCAACAATGTATCTTTGAAATAGGTATATACTAGGTAGCCCAGTTTCTTTGATACAAGCACTTTTAGTACCTTAGTCTTAAATGTAAAAAAGAAAGACGGGTTTTCTTATAGAAAGACGGACGGACTTACTTTACTATTTCTTGTAGTAATATCCAAATATGAATTGAGAGCCAACCCTAACAACACCATACGTAGTAAAGTTTAAGTTAAGTTTATAAAACGGTTTATTAGTTATAGACATCCGTAGCTACTACAACCTTACGAATAATAGCTCATATAAATAACTATGTACTTTCTGTGTACTTTCAATTAGTATTATACTTACCTCAGTTTATTTATGTAAATGAGTGTTGTTATAATACAAAGGAGATTGGTGAAATAGATTTATAAATCAGATGTAAGTGGAAGGATGAGTGAAAGTAAATTGACGAAAGGAATTTTTAAATCTGATGTGGATGGATACGTTAAACAAGGCTCAGGAGGATTTTTTCCGACCAAATCGGAGACATCCTCAAAAAAGGTAGGTTGCCTAGTGCCCATAACCACAGAGCCTGTATGAAGAGAATTGTGGATATGAAGGAAGCAAGGTAGTTGTGTAAGGATCGTGGTAAGGGGCACTCCATTGTCTCTGCCTATCCCTGTGGGAAAGAGGGGTGAAAATTTGATTGATTGATTGATGTAAGTGGAACTATCTAGAATTCGAGACGTTCTCGTTTCTCGATCTCATTAGGGTCATTTTAAAGAGTAGTAGGCAGTAAGCAGTGCCTTTCGTGACAAGTCTGGGTAGTACCACCACATACAGACCGTGGAGTGACTTAATAGCGTTTGGGGAGCTTTTGAGTTGCCGGTTCTAACTAAGCCGGCATAGTGAATATGACTGCTACTTACAGTTATTTATTTATTTAACTGTAGTAGCAGTAACCTATATTCATGAACCGCACTCCTCTTAATGCCCTTAAACATAGAAGTTGTATACAGAGAATAGTTTTTGTAAAGAAGCTAGAGAGTTGTGTGAAGATCATGAAAATATGCATCATAGTTCCTTTCTATTCCTGTGGGAATTTAGGCGTGACAATTTTGTTGATTGATTGATTGAATTATTGGTACAACCATGGTTTATTGGTAGATAAATGGTCTCGAAAACCAAGTGCTCCCGGCTTAAAACCAATTGCCGGTGACGTTTCTTTCCTATGTCCTTTGGTCGACGTGTTTCTATGGCAATGGAGCGCCACTCGCCACGATCCTGACACAACTTCCTCGCTTCCCTCACATCAACAATTCTCTTCATATAAGCTTTATAATTATACAAACTTTATTAATAAATTGTTATAATATATTCGTTTAATGATATGGTTATTTATATGGGCAAGACTCAACATACATTGTTGCAGCTTTATTTTCGTATTTCCCTAAACTACGCTTTCTGTGAATACTAATTTTATATAAAGTGTGCAATGCATGTAACTATATTATATAAATACATCCGTTTTAGAAGCTTAGGATTTAAATATTAAAAAAATACTAATACACAATGGTACGAAGGCGGACTTAATGCCATAGGGATTCTCTACCAGTCAAACCTTAAGGATGTCTATCCGTTGATGTGGTTAAGTGGTATATTGTAAAATAAAAGATTTTGCGGCTTACCATCATTCTTTTATTTATTTAATTGTGACTCGACATTTGACAGCTCCTCTTCTGATGTTAAGCTCAAGAATGGAGGCGACTGCTTCTACAGTTATATGACCGCAAGTAGTAGTCGTGTTTTTTATTTTCTAAATAAAAAAAACATTTGGCAAGAGATCGCCAGTGAGTGAGTCATGGAAAAAAGAGAGAAAGGCCTTTGCCCAGTCGTGGGACAGATAAATAGGCTAATAATAATAATAATTATTATTATTTTTTACACTAAGCTGCTAAAGTGTTTTTAACATAGCAACAGGACAAGCAAGGGACATATATCAAAGATACAATGGTACAGACCAGGGCCGTCTTTACCCGGGGGTGCGGTGCACCCGGGCGCAGAGTCCTAGGGGGCGCATGCCGACCGCGATAAACTTCGATAGGTACCTACTACACTGAGAACACGCGAGCAGAGCCTTGACTTTCGCACCCCGGCGCTGAATATGCTTAAGACGGCCCTGGTACCGACAAGTGGTTTTGAACCCGAAACCGAACCGAAAAACCGAAAGGGTTTGAGTACCCATTGCACTACCACTACACTACTGTCGCCTTTAAAATTTAACATGTACTTATTATTACAAAACAATCATCTGAGACGCCATCCAGATTCAAAGCTATACAATGTAGGAACAAGTCGGGTGCAAGCGGGACAAGTGGCCCAGTGGCAGGTGCTACTGAGAGTTCACTTCGGTTCAAATCCCCCTGCCTCATGAACCGCCAGCATCCGTGCAAACTCGTTCCTCTAATAATATAACGTAGAAATGAAAGATTAATGAGAGCAACCCGAGCACGCCTCTTTCACTCGCCTCTAGTGATGTTTAAACAACTTTAAGTCAGGTGATTATCGATATATATTTCCCTGATCCCTTATCGATAAAAAATCAATGTCCCATTATTTTTGTTTCCAAATTCTTTCTCGTGCTATGGTAAACTTTGGTTACACGGATTTGAGCCTAAGCATTTGACACATATTTTACAAACTAAAATTGTGAGTCCGAAAATCAAAAGTTTAGTTAAATTTCAACTCAGAATGTTTTTTTATAAAAACATTTGTAAATTTTTACGGGTAATGGCAAATAAAATCTTATAAAGAATATTGGAGTACCTTGAGTACTTGCTTAGACGCGATAGGAACTGCCTGGAGGACACCCACCGTTGGGGATAGGGCGGAAAATGTCACGCTAGCTAAAGAAATAAACTCTGTCTAAGAAACATCCGCGAGTGGACTGGCGCTTCATAGAATCTAGAGGAGAAGAAACTGTAGGCCAACCTTCATTTAGTAAATATGCACTAGTAGAAACATAATTTATATATAACTTATAACCTTGGGGACCTTCAACCAAGCGCCTGGCCACGGAGTTTTCCAAGCGGTTGACGGAGAAGTTTGGAGACAGAAAGGCTGACAATTATTTCTGCCAACTTATTAACCTCGCTAAACAAAAGGAAAAATTTCGCCAGTCTCCTCTATCTCTGAAGCAACGTCTCTAGATGTTATTTTATTATAGTTGAATACATTCATTAAAACTTATAACTTTCTACTATAAATTTTCCAATGTATCCCATCCCTAAACAGAGACTGGGCAATGCGATCGCGGGCGCAATGAAGACCGCCCAGATAAAATATTAGCTGAGTCGAACCACGGTAGCCTACACTATACATACATATACAATATCGCTGACAGCCGCATTCTTCTTCTGTCCTACACAAACTACATCACAAGGTAAAAGATAAATGAATCGTTTATGACTCATAATCCACACGTATGGTTAAACTAAGTAGACTACGGGCTTTAAATATAACCCTTTTTATTTATAAATATGATGTGGATGGATTCGTCAAACGGGTGTTTTCTTACCAAATTGGAGAGATCCTCAAGAAAGCTGAGTAGTGCCCATACCCATAACCGTAGAGCTTGTATGAGGAGAGTTGTAGTTTTTCGATTATTTAATTTTTTTTATTGTGATAAGCAAGAGGAGATCCAAGAGTGACGACGACTAAAACAACCGAGTTAGTTCACGGCTGCCTCAGTTGCCGTTACTATGCCGGCCAAAAGTGCTTCTTCACGCATCGCTCGAATGATCCAAGGTTATAGGCGGGAGAGAACACATGGACTGACAAAGCATTCCACTTGTTGATTGTTCTACAAAGAAAAGACGCACCGAACTTTTTAGCCGATTCGGTCGACAAAATGCGGATGCTTCCCCGACCATTGCTCTTCGGAACATTCTCCGTGGTATAGGCGATAGAGATTCTCCGATAGATTCTCCGCCATGTCTCTGCATAAATGCAAGGGCTGCAGAGTTCGTGTAATTCTGCTATTATGCCGTAGACAAATTTATCAAATCAAAGATTGTAAAATCGGTTCGTCCATTTTGTAGATATAAAGTTTGGTTAGTTTTTTCACTCTCTCACGCAAAAACGAATTGTGATAAGACCTTAATTCTACCTCGTCTTTTTAATCCATTAATACCTCGGTCGGGGTGTCGAGGGAAGCATTCGCATTCTGTGTACCGAATCAGCAGTCGAACTAAACGGTTTATCGAACAACCGTCAAGTGAAATGCTTTGCCAGCCCATGTGGTTCTTCGTATTAGGCGAGGTGTAAATAAGCACCTCTGGCTGACATAGTGACGGCGACTGAGGGAGCCATAAAGTTAGTCAGTTTTTAAGTCATCGGCGCTCTTAAACCTCCCCTTACTTACCATCAGGCAAGTCGAGGTCAGAAGGCGCGCGTCAAGAAAATCTAGGCGGGCTTAAATGATAGAAACTGTGCGACCAAAGGACATATTAAAAATACATTTTGACTGTCAAGTGGTTTTAAAGCAATAGCGCCGATGACTATAGAAACCGTTTCAGTTTACGGTTGCCTCAGTCGCCGCCACTATGCCTGCCTCAAAAAAAATGGAAATGCAAAAAGTAGTTACTCATCCCGTTTAATACAACAATTATAATTATGATAGTAATAATTACGATATTTTCTTCTGGCCACACTGTCCATGTTATTACGCGGTCGTGTGCATCGTTTTTAACAACATTTTTTTATTAGATCTATGCTAATGCTCAATTATTAATTGTTACGGACGATACTTGGACCTCTATCGTGGAGGTTCTCAATGAGACGGAAAACGGAACACTTCTTTTTGCGGGCGAAAACGCTAATTATGATAAGTATTGGAAGTTCGACCGGGCAAAAACGGATTAATTCAAAATTATATTTAACAATACAATTCTTTGTAATGTAAGTATTAGAGACAAAAACCGATTAACATTAAACTTTTTCTTTTTATTGTGACTCGACATCTGACCTCGACCCGCCTGATGGCAAGCAAGAGGAGGTCCAAGAGTGCCGACGACTGCAAAAACCGAGCCTTTTACGGTTGCCCCAATCGCCTTCACTATGCCGGACAAAGGTGCTTCTTCATGCCGAGCTTGAAGAAGCCAAGTTTATAAGAAAGAAAGAACACATTTTGGTTATTGGTTTTACATTTTTTATTAAACGCGATAATAAGCCGCTAAACAAATGTTTAATTTATCAATTGCGATTTATTATTATGCTATTAATTATTTTATTTGTATCAGTTACATTATTTTGTTTGTGTTATTACTTTAATTTTTGCTAAATTAGACCAATAATGCAAGACATTTGACATTTGTTTTTTTTAATCTGAAAATCATATTTTCTTAGTTATTGCGCGAACATTGATTAATGAAATAAACAAATTGTATGCGGCTTACTTATCGTGTTCACGGAGAGACCAAGATGGCTGCAAACCATTCAAAACGTCGAAATAAAATAATAACCAAAAATATACGCAATAGTGAGCCGCATAAAATTTGCTTCTTTCATCTGAAAATACAGTAGCATTTTCATAGTAGAGGTATTGTGTTCTGAGAGTTACTGTTAAAAGGGGTAGGTCATATCTCGCGAGTGAATGGGAGCGTGTGTGTCAGTGACCGCAGCGGTAAGTTGCTTATGAAATTATAATTTAATTTATCTCCGCTTGTTCAGGTGTATCGGTGTTACTGCTTGGTGTACCAGGAACTAACCTTAACGACTTTGAACATCGAACAAAACTGTTTAATATTTAGACAATTGATTCCCAAAGGTGGACCATGGGAGACTCGACGTGGGTCTACGATGGCGTGACAAAAAATATGGGGATTCACAATTTATAAACGGGGGTCTACGAAAATTTATCTAGTTTAGATAGTGAAGAACTGAAATGTTGGCTTGACTTCACCTATCAATGTAGACAGATAATATTTTAAGAATCTCAGCGACTGTTACTTGGTAAAACTTACATATTCATATTCAGTACAACGTGTCGATACTTGCAAAGGCGATTTTGTCGAGTTTTGCGAATATGGTAGAAATGTAGCTGAAGGGGGTCCACCGCAACCAACAAAATTTTGAGAAAGAAAGTTAGGAAACCTCTGCTTTAAACAATTGATCGGCGCGTTTCATTGTTAAACAATAAACAATTTCAATTACCCAGGAACCGGAATTCGGCGTCTGTCGCTTAATATGCGACCGTTTTATTATTAAGACGCGAATCTAGCCTCGTCGTCGTCACTATGCCGGCCAAATGGATGCTACTGCTAATTGCAGTTATTTAACTGTAGTAGCAGTCACCTCCATTCATGGATCAACTCCAGCTTAGCATCAGGCGGCGTGCTGTCATATTGTTTAGCAATTTGTTCCAGACTATAAATACAGGTAATTATAAATTAATAAACTTTATTGTGACTCGACATCTGACTTCGACCCACCTGATGGTAAGCAAGAGAAGGTCCAAGAGGGCCGACGACTGTAAAAGCCGAGTGTTCCCGGTTGCCCAAGTCACCGTCACTATGCCGGTCAAATAACATCATCATATGTCACTTCCTAGACTTCTACAGAGATAGACACAACTCTACCGCTTCCTTCACATCCACAATTAATAACAGACTTTATTACCAACGTAATAAGTTATCTCTAGGAAATTACGATTATCGTTAATCGAGCGCACTTCGTTGCGATTTTGTGCAACAATGTTAAGATCTGTTAAGTTAAGAGAAAAGAGTGTAATAACAATGTCGGACGCGGTCACGCTTTCACGACATACGTCCGAGAGGTATGGCTGGGTTGAAACGACGATCACCACGCGAGACGACCGACGCTTCGATACATCTCACTGTTTTTTGCCCCAACTGAATTATGATCTGCAGTGATCTTATTAACGTCATTACATTTAGTTAGTCTTGCGATAAGCGATAAAGTATTCTACATTTCTCCTGCCTGCCTCAATCGTCATAGATAAATTTATAATTGACAAAAAAAATTAATCTGCCTTTAAAACATTTTTTATATTATTGAGATTTGACAACTGACCTTTTGCCCACCATTTTAATGTGGCTAAACCAACACCTTTGTCAATCTGTTATTTTTGATAACAATAAATTAAAACTAAATTATTATTAGAGCTTTTAATGAAACGGTCCTTGTTCCTAACCAGTTCATAAAGCAACCTAATTTTAAGAAATAAATATTGTAGTTTTAGTTTTAAATTGTGAATTTTAATTTACTACTTTGTTTTTATTTATCTTAGGTATTATTATTATTTCTATTATTAACTTTAAAATGCTTATTTGTGTGTATACGTTTTTGAGCCAGCCTAATCTTCCATTCCTAAACATTCCAAGCCTAAATCTTGGAATGTTTATTCTTGCTATGTTTAGTTTGCAAACTGTATACACCGAATTAAATAAATAAATAAATTATTGTAAGTAGATACTACGATTTTCTCGTAAGGCTGTATTTAAGGTCTTTATAATAGAAGTTACCTAATTTTGTTACTATTCATAGTATTATTTTGTATTTAGTGCGCCATTCTAACGTACAAGATTAATTAAGGTAATAATTCAATGTCCGTTCGCATTCGTTGATTGATATCAAATAACTTGCATTAGAATTTGCATAATACTTTATTTATGTACAAGGATAATAAATATAACTCACTAAGTGTTTTCAGAATATTATAATTAATGTCAATCAATTATTGTTGTGTTAAATTTATACTAAACTTTATATGGTATTGCCTGTTACTATACAAGGCACAATTCAATCTTGCGCGGAGTTCTGTTCGCACTTCTAGGACGGCTCTGCCAAATATGTTCTCGGTTCCCTGGATTCATTGCAGCGCCGAGCGGTCTCAGTTATAGGTGGGTAACCAAATAAAAATACATAATACAAAAAAATCGAATATATATTTTCGAACTTTTGTTAGACGCGTCGTATTCTCCCAATCATCTTACCTCGGATCATTCAAGCAAAACGCGAAAAAATACCTTTGTCCAGCGTAGTGACGGCGACTGAGGCAAAATTAAACTTTTTAATTTTTTCATTTGTTTCAGTCGTTTCAGTTTTCTCCTTGCTTACTAAGTTAAGGTCAGATGTCGATTATTTTCATTGGGATGGGTCATCTAACTTCTACATGTCTGGTGAAAAGGGAGAAAAGACTAAGAGTGCCTACGACTAAAAAACCGTCATAATAAAGAAAGTATCGATAAAATAACAATAAACTTTATATGGTGGATGCCCACATTCGTAAAGAGCAAAATAGTCTTGTTGATATTTGTATTTACTAATATTTTATAATTTATTTATTATTATCTATGTTGTTTCTACATATTTTACTATTATTAGTACTTATATGTCTATTATTATTATTTTGCTCCTTACCCTTTATTTTAATCTTTCTGTTTTGAAATATCTGAGAAACGACATAGAATATAAACTAGCGATATATAGTTTAAAACTTTTAAATTTAAATATAATTTATATATGTTTTCGTTGTCCCTACATATCCATTTGTGAGTTTTTTTTAAATTATTTATTAATTAAAAGTCGCTTATAAACGGCGTGGTCATTTGCGACTACATTCAAATACATTATAATACTGAAACATTCAACAATTAATTAAATTCTGTTAAAAAATATATTAAATTTAACAAAACTTAATGTGATAGCAAAATTATCCAAATGTAAACACTCACGTTATTGTGGTTTAAGGCGACCGTAGTGTAGTGGCAGTGCAATGGTTACACAAACCGAGAGTTCGAAACCACCCACTGGTACCAATGTATCTTTGATATATGTACTTTGATTGTCCTGTTTCTATGATATGATATTTCTCTATATTCACTTTAGTAGCTTTTTTTTTATTGTGGCTCGACATATGACAGCACGCCGCTTGATGTTAAGCCAAAGTGTGGTCCATGAATGAATGTCACTGCTAATACAATTCAATAACTGTGAGTAGCAATCACATCCACTATGCCGGCCTAGAACCGGCCTGATCCCGAAACGTGACCTAATTACTTCACGGTCTGTATACTTGTAAGTAGTGGTACTACCCTGGATCGGCAGACTGGGTACCACTGCCTACCACTCTTAACTTAGTATAGAAATGTAAATTATAAAATAAAAAATATCAATATCAAAATATTGTTAAACCTAATATTATAACAATTCCTTAATCCTTCTGTCAACCAACTATCGCGGCATATTGACGGAGACTATGGCAACTGTGAACTGAACTTGTTTTCTCTGTCGTTAGTTAGCACTCTTGGAGCTTCCCTTACTTACCATCAGGTAGGTCGAGGGTAGATATCGAGTCACAATAAAAAATATTGTTAAACCTAATATTATAACAATTCCTTAATCCTTCTGTCAACCAACTATCGCGGCATATTGACGGAGACTATGGCAACTGTGAACTGAACTTGTTTTCTCTGTCGTTAGTTAGCACTCTTGGAGCTTCCCTTACTTACCATCAGGTAGGTCGAGGGTAGATGTCGAGTCACAATAAAAAAAGACCTAAGAAAATGCTTAAAAAAATATTTTGAATTTTTATTACAATCGGTTACATTATTACAATCTGGAGACATACAGAGATTGATAAAGAATATTTTTTAAGCTTTTTAGACAATTGGTTTAAAAACATTGCCAATTTGAACTAAATTTGGTTGTAGTTTTTTTTTAATTTATTGAACCTTTTGAAGGTTGGATTGAAAAAATGTTAAGCGATCAGTAAAGAATATAGTGCCCTAATTTTAAGATATTTATAATGATTAACATCAGATTTAAATATGACAAATATACATTTTAAGATATTGGTAAAAAGAAATCTTGCAGAGATACAGAAAAATAAATTTCCAAGTCGACCTGATGATAACCGGAGCAAGGTCCATTTGAAATGAGGCGAATATCGATCATTATAAATTTCCACTTGGCGTGCTAACGGCGCCCGCGCACGCGACTCATAACCAAAGACTAAAGACCTTAGACAGATGCAATATTTTCACTCAAAATCAAAACGTTTATTTCTCATAGGCCCTCCCAATTTTTGCGCATTGTCAGACTTTATCATGATTTCGAAAATGCATATCACGAGCAAAAATCACAAGACACTAGGCAATTTTAGCCTAAAAAAATACAATAACAAATAATTAAAAAAACAAATCAAGGTTATTACATATAACTAAATCAGTCAGCAACCATACATAAACGCCGAGTCAGCAACAGATTTGATGACCAATATACCATTTCGGGCAATAACTCGTTAAATAGTTGGTTCAGTGAGTAAAGTTGTATCATGAAGTCTCGTGAACTTTAGCTACTGTTCCGTGGGTTGAGCAGCGGTAGCACGTAGAAACGTTTTTTTAGTGTGTTCCTTGCGATCGAAAGGACGCTTTATTTTTCAAGAAAATAAAGTGTCAGATGGACACAACTTTCTGAACGATTTAACAAGTTATCGTCCGAGACCAAATTTGTACCTGGTTTGTAAACCAACAGAGATAACACAGAATAAAAACAAATAAAAAACTATATATATTATGATTTTTTATTCCGTAAACAGCTGTTTTATATCTGTATCTCACTCTATTTATTAATTAAATTTAATGTAACAAATATTTGTTAAGCAAAAAGAGTTCGATGGATTGCTCTGGCTCTTGTTATCAAGGCAGTGGTGCCCAGTCTGCCGATCCCGGGTAGTAGAAGTATACACAAGTATACAAGTATTACAAGTATACAGAAGTGATATACTTGCGTTTCTGGATCAGCTTCAACTAGGCCTGCATAGTGGATATGACCGCTACTTACGTTCTTTAACTGTAATTCATGGACCGCACTTCAACTTAACATCAGGCTGGGTGCTGTCATATTTATTTATTTCCATTTTCGAGTCATAATAAATAAATAAAAGAAAAAACACAATAAAAACTAAATAAACAATGAATTATTTCCAACTTTATTACAATTACTGATCTATGCCACCATTACGGCGCGCGCGCAGATTGCTCCATGCCGACGATAGATCACTGAACATGCTCTCTACTCACGCTGGCATTAAAACAACCCAACAACCACTGTAATTAACAAAGAAATTTCGCTTCTAGTTGTATAACAATAGAGATGATAATCAATAAAAAATGTAATATGAAATTAGTATTTTTTTCTTAAATAGAGCTATGGTCGTAGTTGACTACCATTAGCAGTATTTTAACGCAGATGCAGTATAAATTCTTTTCAGTGATTAACTTTATCAAGTCGGAAGTACGGTTTTTGCAATTCAGGTCATTACCTCTACTATAGTATTTTCTCTTTTTTCTTTTTATTGAGACGACATCTGACCTTGACTTGCCCGATTGTAAGCAAGGGGGAGGTCCAAGAGCGATTCAGTCGACGTTTGCTTCAGTCGCGGCTTTTAAAATTGTACCTACCTCGTCTTTTTCGTCTTATAACACCCCTCAAAGAGGGTGTGTTTGCCATCAAAAGTGCCAACTACTGAAAAAACCGAGACGGTTCACGGTTGCCTCGGTCGCCATTACAATACCGCCTAAAGCTAATTTTATGGCTACGCGGTGCCGGTCGCGTGCGCCGGTCCAGCGTGTTGCTTTGCTAGCAGCTATTCTACGCTGTAACTGTAAAGCACTTATTAGTAAAAGATTACATTTCATCTAAGATTCCATGACTGTACACCGGTCAAACACTGTGAAAGTAACGCTTGACCGGTCAAAACAAGACGCGACCGCGTAGCTATGAAATTAGCCTAAAGGTGCTTCTTCACAGATGGGAAAACACATGCTGACTTGTGTATATTCTGTATGATAATATATATATATATATACAGAAATATAGGAAAAATATCATCATGATTCTGATGTGGATGGATGCGCTAAACAAGGCAGACCCAGGAGTTGTAAAGCTTGTATAAAGAGAAGTGTGGATGTGTTTGTGTCTGGATCGTGGCAAATGGCGCTCTATTGTCTCTGCCTCTTGGTTAAATAACCACCAACTGTCTGCCTACCACTCTTTAAGACAGAAGCAACTATTTTAGAAGGCAAATACGAAACCAGCAATTGCCATAAATTAAACGTTGACTTAAACCGTACGGTAGTATTCGAACTTTAGATCACTAACCACCCATCCGCAGCTATAATCCTGTTTTATATCGCAATAATGAGTACTTTAATTACAATGGTCAATCAAAATTAACCATTCTGCGAAGACAGGGGTAATTCATTGCCGATGTGGTCAATAATACGCGGAATTCAAATTAGGTGCTTAATCATTGAGGTCTGCTTACACGAAGAGTAGTAGACCGTTGGTAGCCGCGTTCAAGTTTAAAAACCATGACTTATGATTTATTGTTATTGTGGCTGGACATATGACAGCACCCCGCCTACTGTTAAGCTGGAGTGCGGTCCATAAATGGAGGTGACTGATAATACAGGTAAATAACTGTAAGTAGCAGTCACATCCACTATGCTGGCCTATATAACGTTTAACCCATAAGCTGATGACTTAGAGGTTGAACTTTACTTAGTAAGGCCGGGCGGATGCGATGATGGTTACAGACGTTAATCTGTTGCAGAAATATTAAAGCCAGGGAATTCAAAATCTGGCAAAAGATCAACTAAGAATGAACTGGTCTTTATCATATTTTTTTTGTAAAGAAGAAGTACAGAAGGTCGGCGATTTCTCGATATATTTTCGGCGTTTTCACAATATACTCGTATTTTGATATATTTCTAGTATTAGGTATTCCATGACAACCTGGTGTTAGGCTGTGCTGTTGGAACGAAGTTCCTTATCGCGCGTTGCAAAAGGGGGCTAGAGGGCAAAAATTTAAAACCAAAAGTTGTAACGACACTTTTTAGGATTCGTTGTAAAAATCGTCTGTCTGTCTGTCCGTCTGTCCATCCGTCCGTCCGTATGTCACAGCCACTTTTTTCCGAAACTATAAGCTATACCATCGATGCAGTTTTTTCAAGACATTTAAATAAAATAGAATCCCAAACATATGTTTCCTACTTCAGTTACCACAAGCCAATTATTACTAAAATTGAGCTTACTGATTAAGTTTTTATTACATTATATTTTTTAATAATAAAAAAAAATCGAAAGGAACTTCGTTCCATCCGGGTGTCCCTTGACACCTCTTAAGTTTTCCTACTAAACCCACCTACTAAACCGCACTGTGAAATGCATTTTGAGGTTTGCAAAATTTCACCTGTTCAACTATTCAACTGTTCCCCGCAAATGTATTTGCACTAGCTTAATTTTGGAGGAATAACAAACCGTGTAAACGCATCTTTTGATATAATTAATTGTCAATAGGATTATGTTTACTGAATTTGTGTAAATTATTGAAATTAACAACATGGGCTTTTCATGTTTTATGTGTTTGTGTTCTACCTGGTGAAAAGGATTGTTGTTAAATCAACAAACATTTTAAACGTATTTTCTCAGGTTTTGCACGAATCTTAATGCAATATTTTTTTACGTTTTTTGCTTATTTTACTTTTCTATACATACTAAGTTACTAAAGTGCTTGTATCATAGAAACAGGACAACCAAAGTATATACTATATTAAAGATACATTGGTACCGGTAAGTAATTTTGAACCCGAGCTCTCGGTTTGCGTAACCATTGCACTTATTTTTATTGTATGGTCGCCTTAACATTATTAATTTGGTTATTTCGAAGGCATCATCGAAGGCATTGAAGCCATCTTGGTCAACGATAGTTAGCCGTGTATATGTTTTTTTTTGTTTGTTTTAAATATAACTTTATTTTTAATTAGGCAAAGTAATATTTGCTAGTAACTTTCTAGGCATTTGGTAACGGGATCTAACAATACATTATTTTGCTAAGCAAAGGTTCAAAGCAACCCGCGCGTGGACACAATACACATTAACCCCTAAACATCACTTAAGGCACCGTTTTAAAGATAAATAAAGAAAATAGTTTATGTCATTGAAGATTTTTTTATTGTGCATTGATATCTTTTTTTTTTATTTTGACTCGACATATGACAGCACCCCGCTTGATGTTAAGCCAAAGTGTGGTCCATGAATGAATATCACTGCTACTACAATTCAATAACTGTGAGTAGCAATCATATCCACTATGCCGGCCTAGATGGAACCGGCAACTTACAAGCTGATCCCGAAACGTGACCAAATCACTTCACGGTCTGTATACTTGTAAGTGGTGGTACTACCCCGGATCGGCAGACTGGGTACCACTGCCTACCACTCTTTGATAACCAGACCCGAAGCAAATATCCATCTCTTTTTTTTTATTAACAAATATTTGCAATATTTAATACTATTAAATATTACAAATAAAAGCTATGAAACAAATATTTGCTCCGACCGGGGATCGAACCCGGGACTTTACGCGCAACAAACCAGTCGCTAAACCGTTCGTCCACGCCTGTCGTCAAAATCTGAGTTCAACTTATCTGGTGGTGGTAAGCAAGAGGAGGTCCATTTGTCAAGCTCATTCAGAAACGCGATGGTCTTGAAAGGCGGTCTATACGTATATTTATTTATTTCGGTATATACGACAGGTCGCAAAACTAAACATACTAAAAAATGAACATTCTGAGATTTATGCTGGTTTGCGACTCAAGAATGTATATAGTTGTACACACAAAAAAAACATTAGAAGGTTAACAATACACAATAGAAATAATTCACCAAAGATAATAATTAAAAGAAAAGTAATAAATTAAAATTCAAAACTAAGACTACAATACTTAGTTATTAAATTTAGGTATATACTTGAAAGTGGTGGCTCGATGTTGTAAACATATTAGTTTTTAAATTTTATGTGCAATAATGGAGTTAAAATAAATTACTTCGTGCTCCCTCTACGAGTTCCGAGGGTCTTGGAGTAGAATTCTTCTCTTTAAACCTTCTCTTATAGTACCACTGTTTTACTAGAAAAAACACATCGATGGTGGTGGCACATTCCAGTTTGCCCCGGGTCGGTAGACTGGACAAATGACCATCAAGTATCTGCCTACCGCTGATAATATATTAATAAAAGTACGTAATATGTACGATTTTTAATTTATTTTTTTATTGTGGTTTTAAATATGAATATGACATGACCTCGCCTGGTGTTAAACTAAGATGTAACAGTCACCTCTTGGAATGCAAATATCCTCTACTTCTTTAAATTTAATAATGAATACTGGTAATGTTTAATTTCATTAATAAATATTTCAAATAAATGCAGTGAAACTAAACTTTGCTCCGACCGCAAATCGAACCCGAGACTTACACATAACCTTGTGTGCAAACCAATGCGCCACGCGTGTCGTCAATATAATAATCCTTGTCAATCAATCAATCAAATTGTCACGCCTTTTTCCCACAGAGATAGGCAGAGACAATGGAGAGCCACTTGCCACGATCATGACACAACTCCCTCGCTTCCTCCACATCCACAATTCTCCTCATACAAGCTCTACGGTTATGGGCACTACGCAACCTAGCTTTAAAATTAGCTAATTTAAATATGTATTATAATTTAAAATAATATAATAAAAATTAACAGACCGCACTTCAACTTAATGTCAAGCCGTAATAATAATAAAAAGCTTCACTGAAGTCAAGGGCTAGTCTGCACAAAAGCTGAGCTCACACAAAGCTCGCCTTAATGAAACTTATACAAAGCACTACAGGAAACATTGTGATTGTATGATAGTACAAAATTATCTGAGATCAGTCCATTGTTAACTCCTAACCTTATTCAGCAAAGAAGAAAATTTTTAATTATATGCAAGCGAAACATCACCGACCTGCCCTTTGTCTTCTATTCTAATTGCGCTCATACATCTTATAGGCGGAATGTTTTCCATTGGTTAAAAAACTAAATGACACAATAGTTTAACAGACCATGAAGTGACTAAGTCGCGTTTTGGGACCAGCTTGTAAGATGCCGGTTCGAACTAGGAAGTCACCGCTACTTGAAGTTATTTAACTGTAGTAGCAGTCACCTCTATTCATGGACTGGACTAAATCTTAAAATCAGGCGACACTTGTACATTTCGATAATATATGTACTTTTCTATACTAAGTAACGAAATGAAACAACGACATAAGTACATAATATTATCAAAGATACATTGACACCGGTAAGTGGTTTTGAACCGGGGCTCTTGATTCGCGACACGATTTAGCTACCTACCTACTAGGCCACGGTCGCCTTGTATATAACCTTGGCTTACCTGATAGTAAGCATGGGAGATGCAAGTAAAGTGAGACGTGTTTTAGGGATCAACTTGAAAGTTGCTGGAATTAGTCGAGGTTAGCCAAAGCTGCGACTATTTGAAGATTCATCTATTTTTTTATGATGATGATAAGCAAGAACAGATCCAAAAGTGACGACGACTGTAACAACCGAGTTAGTTCACGGCTGCCTCAGTCGCCTCAGTCGCCGCGGCCTCCAATTTAACAACTTGTATGTATCAATTTATACAGTGGATGCAACTGGCATCTTGTCGTTCCAAATGGCGTTCTAAGGGGAAAGGTCTATGTTCAGCAGTGGACTAGCTGATGAGGATGATGATGTATCAAAACATGGCTTATGGTCTAAGAGGACTGTGGTCTAGTGGTAATACAAAAGGTCTCGCAAATCAAGATCCTCTAGTTCAAACACACTGGCCGGTACCAATGTATGTACTTTGCATGTATGTTTTAGCATAATTATGCACTTTTAGTAGCTTTGTATAAAAATGCAAAACGTGACGAAATTGGAATTACCTTACTGGAATGTGACGTAATAGGATTAACCCGTGTAGGCACGCAGTTAAACGATTTACATGTAGATTTAAGAGATATAATCAGAGCAAAGATAATAGTTGTTGATGGATTTATTGGAAATAGTACAATACCTATTATTTGCATAAGTTAAGTGATTTTTAGCTACTGGTCTATTTTTTTCGGATGTTTTAATTACATTTGATACTAGTTTACAAACGAACTTGTGCTGAATATTTACCCAATTTAGTTAATATTCATTTAAAAGATAATAAACGACAGTGTAATAAATTTGTTCACATAAAAACAATTTCGGATGGAATTCCTGTGTGTGATTCCTTGCAGATAATTATACACTAGTTTGACATGTCACAAAAAAGTCATGCTAAACACTACCGAACTTTGAAGAACTTTTATATTTTTTTTTTATTGTGACTCGACTTATGACAGCACCCTGCCTAATGTCCACTATGCCAACCTGATTGGAACCGGCTACTGTCCAATTTATCCCGATTCGCGATGAGGCCACTTCACGGTCTATACTTGGATCAGAAAATATGGCAAATAACTGTCTGCCTGCTAATATGAAATACCTCTAATTATATTTTTAATAATCCTAAAAAAACATATATTGTAAATCTTACCTTTCATCTTATTGGCGCTTAGTTGATCGATGATATTTGTCAGCCGAGTTACTCTTGGTGATCCTGAGGATTTGACTCCATCATCAGCCCCATCGCTTTCTTCCTTCACCAAAACCTCACTTTTAACACAAATGTCAATATTCTCAATAAAATTATCACTTTTGTCTTCCATTTTTGTGGAAGTATTATTTCTATTTATTGTTTCATTTAATTCACTATTGTTTTTATTTATATTCATTATTTAATTTTCTTTAATATTAAAAAGTTTGATCAAGATAAAATATTAAATCTACCTCAAGATTATACTGTAAGGACTACATAATTACTATAGTTAGGCGAGTGACGGCGATTCAGGCAACATAAACAGTTTTTGTACTCGTCGTTTGTGCACCTCCCCTTGCTTACCACAAGGCAAGTCGAGGTTAAATGTGGCGCCTTAATAGCAAAAATATATATTTTCTTAGATTTTGCGCGAATTGAATTAAACAAATTTTATGCAGCTTACTTTCGTGTTTATTTTGGTTTTGATTTTACAATTTTATTTTATTTTTCGAGAGCTTTGCAGCCATCGTGGTCACAGAGAGACTAAATAAAATAAAATTGTAAAATCAAAGCGGCATAAAATTTGTTTAATTCATTAAAAATATATATTTCTCGTCATTGAGGACATTGTTGTATTCGTTAGCAGATATTTCAGGTGAAACTAAAATCATGAAGAGACAATAAATGTTAAGTGAGAACTAGATGATTTTTATTATATTCTTCTTCTTTTAATTGATGGCACAGATGTTGTATGTATGTTATACAACAATACTATTTTGCCAATGTCAGGTATACGAACGAGCTCATGTGAAGTACAGGCCGAAAGAGCGCTATATTAAGAAGGGTAATGGACGCCTGGTGAACGACTGATAAAATACGATTTATTTTACGGCTGCTTTAGTCGCCTTCACAGTCTGCCGTTCTGGGATAGTACCACCACTTTTTGGACCGTGAGATGATTCAGTGACGTTTGGAGGTCAGTTGGGAAGTTGCCGGGTCCAACTTGCAGTTGATTAACTGTATTAGCATCGCCTCCATTCATGGACTGCTTGTCAGCTAAACATTAATTTCTGTCATATGCCGAACCTCAATATAAATAAATTTAATCTAAGTATGTAATTGACAAAGAAATGATTCGATGGTTTGGGAACATGGAAAGGATAAGTAAAAGTAGATTGACTAAAGGAATTCATAAATCTGATTGGTGTTTTCCTACCAAATCGGAGACATCCTTAAAGAAAGCTGGGTTTGAAAGAAAACATTGAAGCGCCTGCCACAGGATCGTGGCAGGCGCTTCAATATCTATGTATATCTATGTATCTATGTATATCAATATCTATGTATCTATGTTGTGACAATTTAAATAATAAGTACATAAAATTAAATTCATTACTAAGTACTAGTATAGCTATTTTATATACACAAGTACTAGGTGTGTATATAAAATAGCAACATTGCACTTTAGTAAGTTATTTGTATGGAATTAGATTATCAGAAGACGTTCGCTTTCATTGAATCACCTCAGTCTGTGACAGATAAGCAATACGCATTGTAAGTTAAATGATAAATAGAACGGATATTTTAAAAGGAAAATTTTAAATATATAGGTACAATAGAAAGTTGTTTTTGTTATTGTGATTTCTGACGTCAACATGCCTGATAACAAGCAAGGGGAGGGCCAAGAGTTCCGACAACTGAAAAAAACTTCTGGGTTTAGTACAATACAAAAACAGTTTTGTTTATTTGTATTATTATTACATCCGACGTCGTCTTGCTTAATGGTAGGCAAGGAAAGAGACAACAGACTTTAACGACAGAATTAACCGACTTAGTTTACTGTTTCCTCAGTCGATGTAACATGCCAGAAGTGCTTTTTATGCTTCGTTTGTAGGATTTAGTTTGTTCCTTGCATCGACAGAACACGGGTGCTTCATCCGACTATCATGGGAGTGACAAGACGTACAGAATGGTCCATGCTGAACGATTTGTCATGAAGTTAAAAGGTTCTTAGATTTAAAAGTTTAAAACGATTTTATAACCGGCATAGCAGTTATTACTGAGACACTCTCGATTGAGAATAGAGTAAAAACTAATGAAGTTTGCTTTGGTTTTGACAAATTAAAAGGATGAATCCAAGAAGATTTACGAAATAAATTTCCGGAACAGATATTCAAAAGCGATAATATAGTCTTGTAGTATTATGGGTATTTCTTAATTAGATGTATTATAAGGCTGTTATTTGAAAAACGACATTATGTTACAGCAATAAAAGTAATAAAATTAGAATATTGAAGGATATTTACTTAAGTACCTATTGCTAATCCACTCAGAAAAGACGTGATAGATAAGTATTTACCTTTGAAATACAACCTTAGTTAACACAAAATATACTTTAATAAAATTCACTTATTTGTTTGTTTAAAATTTAATACAAAACAACTATAAAGAGACCAATGCAAAACAACTTTAAAACCAATCACTCAAAAACAAAAACATATACACTAAATATATTAAGGAATTCAAACAATGTTAAACAGCGTTTCACAATAGTTTTTCGTATTTTCAGTTACCTAAACGCAGGTAAAAATCGACACGGTTCGCGGTGGTTATCGTGGTGGCACCTGATAAACTAAGGTGTCAGGTCAAATGAACAAATGGGGCAGCGCTACACTACTGATAACAAATGATAACGGGCTCTTAACCTTACGTATGGCACTTATAAAGGAAAAACCATGTCATAGCCTTTCATAGTTTAACAATATTAACTATAAATTATATCAATTTATTAAACAGACCAATTTCTTTATTTTCTTATATAAGTTAGTGAATAAGTAATTTTAGATTTAATTAATTTAATGCACCCACAATCCCTGCTTACTATCCCAAAGGTTAGCTGGTAGAAAATGTAACTAGACATTAAGACATTTCTTTGTAGATCAATTGACAAGTGGAATGCTTTGCCTGCCCATGTGTTCTCTCCATCCTATGACCTTGGATCCTTCAAGCGATGCGTGAAGAAGCACCTTTGGGCGGCATAGTGACGGCGACTGGGGCAGCCGTGAACAAACCCGGTTTTCTCAGTCGTCGTCACTCTTGGACCTCCTCTTGCTGCATCAGGCGGGACGAGGTCAGATGTCGTGTCACAATAAAAAAAAAAGCTCGCCTATGTACGTACGTGTGTTTTTATTATACTGTGCGATAAAGAATTTGTCTATCTTTCTTTCTACATACATTAATTAAGCTAGGTTGCCTAGTGCCCATAACCGTAGAGCTTATATGAGGAGAATTGTGGATGTGAAGGGAGCGAGGGAGTTGTGTCAGGATCATGACAAGTGCGCTCCATTGGCTCTGCCTATCCCCGTGGGAAAGAGGCGTGACAATTTGATTACATTATTTATTTAATGCATACCAGCTAATAACTTCATGTCTACGTTTTTTGTATTGAGACGGGTCATCTTATGTCGACTTGCCTGATAGTAAGCAAGAGTAGGTTCAAGAGCGCCGACGACTCATGAAACCGTTCTATTCCACGACTACCTCAGTTACTGTCACGACACAAAAAGGCCTCATGCCATAGAGGTCATTTCATGTCATTACAAAATAAACTTGCTGGAGCCGTAACAAAACAAATGAAAAATCAATCGAAATTTGATCGAAATGTCACTTAGACTTTAGCTCGATCAAATTCTCAGCGTATTCCCAATCGACTTTGGCACGTCTTCATGACGTGTAAAGTTTGTGTAATGTGTAAAGTAATGTGTCAAGTTTTCTTTATTCATTTATAAAATATGACAGACGCCAAAAAAATGTATCGTACTTTGAGTGTTATTTTCATTTTATTGTTTCTGAGTTTGCCTGTTAATTATAAAGTGCACAACTAAGCTATAAGAATGTCACTCTTTTTAGTTGCACAATTTTTAGAAATTTTTAGTATATTTTTTATTCTTCACTTACAAGAATCTAGTCTTATTTGTTCTAGTCCTGTTAGTCTTATTGGGCCTAATAAAGTGATAAAAATACGTTGATACGATCCAACTAATATCAAATTAACATTGTATTTATTATAAAAAAAATAGTAGGTTTTGTAAAATGATATTGTATCCCGATGAACTGTGACCCATGAAATTATAGCTTGTCTAACTGTAAATGACGCGCTCCTCCACTTTATTAGTTTATTTAAATGTGTGAATGCAAATATTACTAACTATAGTATTATACCCGTACTTCATCAGCGTGCTCTTCCTTTTGTGTCTAACCAGCAACTGGATGACTAATTACAATTGCATATTTTATCCATATTATATTTGCTCGTGTGCGTAAATGCAATGGAGGGGCGCGTCATTTCAGCTTAGACAGACTATACTAATGTATACATAAAAATATGTTCTTGATTTACTTTTAGCGTATTGCTAACTTACTTGATTTATCTTCGTCATTAGATCTTCTTTAAATCACTTGCATTTTTGAACCGATTAAAGGACGTAGAAAATAGTTTTTAGACCAAATCGAAGACTTCCTCAAGAGTTGAGTTGTCTGGTGTCCATAACCATAGAGCTTGTATAAAGAAAATTGTGAATGTAAAGGAATCGAGGAAATTGTTTCAGGACCGTGGCAAGTGGCGCTCTATTGGGAAAAATGAGTGACAATTTATATTCTATTTGTATTTGTAATTGATTTAGTATTTTAGTACCATAAAAGTAACGCTGCTTGTGGGAAGACGAGTAGTATGAAATCGATTTCCTTATAAATATTTTTTGCTTATATTTATTGTACTTTATTATCCAATTTTGATTAGTAATATTTATTTTGGTAGATTTCTATACTAAGCTACTGAAGTGCTTGCTCATAGAAACAGGACAACCAATGTACATATGTATATCAAAAATACATTGGTACCGGTGGGTGGTCTCGAACTCGTGCTTTCGGCTTGCGCAACCATTGCACTGCCACTACACCACGGTTGCAATATATTTTACGTACAGACCGTAGAGTGCCTAAATAAATGGTGGGGTGAGAGGTGAGGTGTTATGAGTGGCGACCGGTCATGTCGGCGATGTCGTGAGTGTTGATAAGCTGATATGGCGAGACACTGATAACATAGGTACTGTGACTACATCGCCTCTTTATCTATTATACGAATATAATGTTGCCTTTACAAAGTTTTACGGATTAGTTTGATGTTTTTTATGAGGATTCTCTTGTAATTCTCTTTAATGTTTCCTATTTTTTTTACAATAATTTATTTATTTTTCACTGTAGGTTAAAAATACTAAGCTTCTAAACGTTATTGCTTCATAGAAACTGGACGACCAAAGTACATACATACATAAGTATATCAAAATTTATAATATACCTATGTAATTATGTTCTTAAAAGTACCTACATTATTTTATTTGCCTACTACAATTAGGCACATCAGATGTCGAGCCACAATATTTAAAAAAAAGCCCCTATCTGTATAGGGATTACAATTATATTATTACAAGTGCCTAGTTATAGACACCTGGGCTGCTAGGCCCCATTCGATCTAGAATCAATATACTGAATCAATATAACTACTTTCTATACGAAAGCGAAATAATGAACTTACACTTTTTTGACACCTTCGTAACCAATCAGCGAATAACACATCCATAGGTAAACCTACGATGATAGGTCTCCTACGTTGGCGACTGCTGCGCAATTTCAGTCGCCGTAATGTATTAAGAGAATCGTGTTTCGGGTTCGATTCACGGTTGCAGTTGCCCGATGAATCCTCGTGGATTATTACTTTCTATTTTTATTATTATTTATATACCTAGTATTATGAGCATTAGAATTTGACAGAATTGATAAAATCATTAGTTTTACATAAAGTTACAATTATATTACAAATTTAAAATATAGAGTTATATGTTCTTAAATTATAAAGTGTATTTATAGTAAATGAAAAACCGATTTGGCGTTACTCCGACACCTTTAGGGAGAACGTCACAATTCTAATTCTGGAAGAGTCGAGACGAGGTCATGACCCGACCAAAACCACAGCGGGCATATAAACTTTATTTTGATTTTATCTAATCAAAAGTCATTCAGATTTTCATAATTTATTTTTTCTTTATTTACCTTTTATAATAAACTTCTTATATATCAATCAACTTGTCACGCCTTTTTCCCACAGGGATAGGCAGAGACAATTGAGCGCCACTTACCATGATCCTTACACAACTCCCTTGCTTCCTTCACTTCCTTAACTCTCTCTCTCTCTTCATACAGGCTCTGTGGTTATGGGCACTAACCTAGCTTTCTTGAGGATGTCTTCGATTTGGTCGGAAAACACTCTCCTGGGCCTGCCTTGTTTAACGCATCCATCCAAACCAGCTTTCTTTAAAATTAGCCCACCCAACGAAGCAAAAATAGGGGAAATAATTCGTGTAAAAGCGATTTTTGGCATAGTTGTAGGGAATGGTGTTTTAAACGACATACTAAAAGTACTGATGGGTGGGGGTGAAGCTAACGGGTGGAGGGGGGTGTAAAGGTACCTTTTTTTAGTTTATCGTAAATAACTCGCAAACGGTGGCTCATAGCAAAAAATGTTCTTCTACTTAAGTAATCCTCATAAATTTCTCTACAAATAAGATTCTAAACACTTTTTCGCTAGGATCAATATTTAATAAGATATGAAGGGAAGAAGATGGACAATAAAAGAAAATACACATATTTCTTTAAGTATGACACATATTATTTTTAAAAAAATATTTCCTATGTATAATCTAAATTTAAAATATCATCATCATCATTATCATTATCGTCTACGGTATCTTCAATGGGGGCTTCGTAAGTGCATGACCGGAGCATACACCACAAACACTGGAGTAGGCAATTCCTGCTTTTCGGCAACCATATCGCTCGGCACACCCAGTCATGCATCGGAAAAATATGGTGTTAAGAATAGTCAGGTGCCACTGGGTCGTTGGTTGTCACCAGCTTGAGGATGCCATTGTCTCCTCTGGCCCATCCCCATCGGGTAGGCGGTAGGGGGTTGCCGAGCCATTGTTGTATGTGTGAAAAAGTAATAAGATCAACGTAAGTATTTAGCTCAGATAGATATTTGTATTAATACAGCATTTGATAACTTGTGTAATTAAAGATACCTTTAGGTATACTCTGAACAAGTGCTGCTTCGAAGCTTCCCTAGTGGGAGGAAGAGTGGCCAGATCAGAATTCGGCTTCATCGAAACTCTCAAAAAAGCTAAGTATCGGTATTTGTTAAGGTTTTTTCCTTCGGAAGGAGCTTGATAATTCGCCAAAAAAAAGGTTCTCGCCGGCCTCTTCAGTACTCTCAGGCGGCGATGTTGAGGGCTCACTGAAAATGTCTGCCAATTTTCGGATCAGATCTGGTTTAGCTGTGAACAGCTTTGCAATTCCCATTTTGCTCTTTCCATAGATCGCGGAGGTGGTGTCGCATCCGGAGAAGCTGTGCAGAAAGAGAATTGTCTTGGCGAATGGAAGCTTTGAAGTTGTCGCACCGAAAACAATTTGGTCTCTACCCTCCCACGCCCTGGTTTAATAAAAGGCACATTTGATGGAGCCAATCCTATGAGGAGAACAGTTAAGTCGACATCCAAACCTACGTCAGGTACGGATTGGATAAGGCTGCCGTAATAGTTGGGGAGGAAGTCGACTTAATAGTTCTTATCAACAGCTTCCATTCGCCAAGACAATTCTCTTTCTGCACAGCTTCTCCGGATGCGACACCACCTCCGCGATCTATGGAAAGAGCAAAGTGGGAATTGCTAAGCTGTTCACAGCTAAACCAGATCTGATCCAAAAATTGGCTGACATTTTTAGTGAGCCCTCAACATCACCTGAGAGTATTGAAGAGGCCGGCGAGAAGCCGTTTTTGGCGAATTATTAAGCTCCTCCCCAAGGAAAAAACCTTAACAAATACCGATACTTAGCTTTTTTGAGAGCTTCGATGAAGCCGAATTCTGATCTGGCTACTTTTCCTCCCACCAGGGAAGCTGCGAAGCAGCACTTGTTCAGAGTATACCTAAAGGTATCTTTAATTACACAAGTTATCAAATGCTGTATTAATACAAATATCTATCTGAGCTAAATACTTACGTTGATCTTATTACTTTTTCACACATACAACAATGGCTCGGCAACCCCCTACCGCCTACCCGATGGGGATGGGCCAGAGGAGACAATGGCATCCTCAAGCTGGTGACAACCAACGACCCAGTGGCACCTAACTATTCTTAACACCATATTTTTCCGATGCATGACTGGGTGTGCCGTGCGATATGGTTGCCGGAAAGCAGGAATTGCCTACTCCAGTGTTTGTGGTGTATGCTCCGGTCATGCACTAACGAAGCCCCCATTGAAGATACCGTAGACGATAATGATAATGATGATGATGATATTTTAAATTTAGATTATACATAGGAAATATATTTTTTTAAATAATATGTGTCATCCTTAAAGAAATATGTGTATTTTCTTTTATTGTCCATCTTCTTCCCTCCATATCTTGTTAAATATTGATCCTAGCGAAAAAGTGTACAGAATCTTATTTGTAGAGAAATTTATGAGGATTACTTAATTAGAAGAACATTTTTTGCTATGAGCCACCGTTTGCGAGTTATTTACGACAAACCAAAAAAAGGTACCTTTACACCCCCCTCCACCCGTTAGCTTCACCCCCACCCATCAGTACTTTTAGTATGTCGTTTAAAACACCATTCCCTACAACTATGCCAAAAATCGCTTTTACACGAATTATTTCCTCTATTAGGCAGTTTTTGGTCTTCGTTGGGTGGGCTAAATGTCTTCTTATATAAATTTGTACATATGCCGGCCTAGTGGGCCTAGTAAAAGTAAAAATTAACTATAATTTATTTTTATTGAATCATTAATAAATATTACAAATAAAGCTATCAAACAAATATTTGCTCCGACCGGAAACCGAACCCAGTACTTTACGCGTAACAAACTGGTGTGCTAACCAAAGCCCCAAAACTTTTAAGCTAGTTGGTTGAGAGAGGTAGACAGTTACTCTTTAATTTATAAATTATCAACAGTTACAAGTATTTAGAAATACTCGTAAATGTTACAATTTTAGGGCTGTCATTCCAAAGTGGCGTATATCGACCACTTTGATAAAAATAATCTACGATAAAATGTAATAGGGAGTATGTGTTGATGAACTTCACGCCTCCATTCCCACAGGGATAGGAAGAGACAATGGAGTGGCACTTTCCACGATTCTGACACAACTCACTCGCTCCCTTTATATCAATTCACAACTTCTTAGAAACTATATAGTAACGAGCACTGGGTCCACTGATTTTTGAAATTATGTTCTCCATCTTCTGGGTCATTTATGTTTTATCCTTCTTTGGCCGGCATAGTGACGGCGACTAAAGCAGCCGTGAATTAACTCGGTTTTTTCAGTCGTCGTCACTCTTGGATTTCCTCTTGCTTATCATCAGGCGGATCGAGGTCTAATGTCGGGTCACGATAAAAAAACCTACCCTCGTCCCTCTTTCTGTCCTAAAAATATCCGCATAAGTTGGTCAACATTTATTGGGGACCAAAGCAATTGTGGTTCGAGTGGTAACTGATAGGAATCAGAATTTAACACCGTGCGGTACGACACCTGTAAACACGAGTACCGTATCAACATATTACACGGTACTTTTTTCACATTCACAACCAAAGTACATATATCTAAGATACATTGGTCCAGCAAGTGGTTTTGAACCCGTGCTCTCGGTTTGCGTAACCAATGCACTACCACTACACCACTACGCCTTGCTACACTTGTAGGTCAACATATGACAGCACCCCGCCTGATGTTAAGCCGGAGTGGGGCCATGAATGCAAATAGCAGTCACATCTACTTTGCCGGTCTTGATAAACCGGCAACGGCAACTGATCTCGAAACGAGACTAAGTCACATCACGGTCTTTACTGACATCGGCAGACTGGGCAAATAACCAGCAACTGCCTGTCTACTTCTTTTTATTTCAATCAATCAAATTGTCACGCCTTTTTCCCACGGGGAGAGTCTCTGTCTCTCTTTTATTTCATTAGATAAGTATTTTTCTATGCATAGAAATAATACAACTGCAAAAAGAAAACCAGGTTGCCTAGTGCCCATAACCTCAGAGCCTGTATGAAGAGAATTGTGGATGTGAAGGAAGCAAGGGAGTAATGTAAGGATCGTGGTAAGTGGCGCTCCATTGTCTCTGCCTATCCCTGTGGGAAAAAGGCGTGACAATTTGATTGATTGATTGAGAAATAATACGTATTATATGTATGTATTGTATATATTAGGTAGTCGACATTATTGTCCGGGTGCGTGCCAGTTGAGTTTGTCGTCACGAGTAGTCTAATTTTGTCGTCCCGAGGTCGTGACCTGTCGTCTCCGAACATTCGCTGCTTTCAACTAACACTGAAGTTATTTCAAGTGTTATTTTTACCAATTTTTTGGCGAAAAAAAAAGAATATAGACAGGATATAGAGAGATCTTAAGTCATCATACTTAAGATCTTTGCTAGGTTTCTTTCTATAAAATCGGTTTACATATCTATAAGAATTGTTTGTTTTTCGTAATTATTGTTTTTTATTTATTTATTATTGGGACCCGATATCTGAACTCGAATGGCCTGATAGTAAACAAGGAGAAGTCCAAGAGCGCTGACGACTGGCAAAACTGATTTAGTTCACGATTGCCTCAGTCGCCGCCACTATAAGTGCCGGCTAAGTGCCTTTTCACGCTTTTTTCGCTTGTTTTAGGTTATAGAATGGGAAAATCACATAAGCTGGTGAAGCTTGTCGATTGTTCTTTAAAGAAACGACGCGCCGAAACTTTTAGTTTGACTGCCGATTTGGTCGACAAAATGTGAATGTATCACAGTAGTAAAGGAGTAAAAAGACGAGGTTAAAGAACTCCTCAGAATATTCTCCATGGTCTAGGTGAAACCTCCAACCTTTAAGCTGTTCGCGAAATAGTCGTGAAGTGGGCGACTGTGACACTTTACGACCTGTACACTTAAAAGTGGTGGTGCTATACCGAACCACCAGACAACTGTGTGCCTACCTTTCCTAAAATGTATTTTATTCAAATCATCATAATTTTAATCAATCTAAGAACCGCCTTAAAACAAAGATGTTTATATATTTGTATAATTTTACTCTTTATTTAACCACAAACAATCATTAAGAACACACCGCAAATAAAAGTACGAACGCGCTGTTATTTTTATTTTTCAAGAAAATAAATTTAGATGTCATGGCCAATTTACGTATACTCACGTTTAATTCTTTAAATATTAGGGTTAATGTTTTTTTAGTTATTTATAAAATAGTTGTGGTATCGTATACAATTGTTATTTCTTGGCTTTCATTATACGATTTGTTTCATAATATGAGAGAGTTATGTCAGGATCATGACAATGGCGACAGACGTGGACGAACAGTTAGCGATTGGTTTGTTGCGCGTAAAGTCCCGGGTTCGATTACCAGTCGGAGCAAACATTTGTTTCATAGCTTTTATTTGTAATATTTAATAATTATATTAAATATTGCAAATATTAGTTAATAAAAAAAGATGTGGATATTTGCTTCGGGTCTGGTTATCAAAGAGTGGTAGGCAATGGTACCCAGTCAGCCGATCTGGGGTAGTACCACCACTTACAAGTATACAGACTGTGAAGTGATTTGCTCGCGTCTCGGAATCAGCTTGTAAGTTGCCGGTTCCAAATAGGCCGGCATAGTGGATGTGATTGCTACTTACAATTATTGAATTGTAGTATCAGTGATATCCATTTATGGACCACACTCCAGCTTAACATTAAGCGGGGTGCTGTTTTATTTCGAGTCGCAATAAAAAAAAACATTATCCATGGTTTTGCGACTGTGGTACAGCAATCCACGAAGAGGTTATGTTGTTGGAAACACTAGCATTCTCCTGCAACAACGCGGTAGAGTCTGAATAGTTTCATCCACGTAAAAGCCTATTCGATAACTCGCAGAACACGAGGACACGGTTGCCTCAACCGCCATACCTATGCCGGCCAAAGCTTCGCTTGAATGATCCAAGGTTACTGGACGGGGAGAACAACATGGGCAGATAAAGCATTTCACTTGTCGATAAATTGATATTTGAGTAACAAACGAGCGTAACTTATTGAAATACAGCTGGTTTAACTATAGCTATTGAAATAAAAAATCAATCAAGTAAACTAATACTTTGCTATTCTCACATGGATAGGCAGAGAAGAAAAAGCGGCCAAGTGCGAGTCGGACTCGCCCATGAAGGGTTCCGTAGCAGCAAGGAACATAATTTAAAAGTTATTGTAGTTCGTTAATAGATTTTTTAAATTTGAATTGATTGAATGAAAGGTAAATTACGGTTTCCGACTCATGACGTATTAAAAAAACTACTTACTAGATCTCGTCCAAACCAATTTTCGGTGGAAGTTTGCATGGCCAGTTTAATGTACATTGTACATTAAACTTATTGTACATCATATATATTTTTTGTTTTATCATTCTCTTATTTTAGAAGTTACAGGGGGGGGGCACACATTTTACCAATTTGGAAGTATCTCTCGCGCAAACAATTCAGTTTAGAAAAAATGATATTAGAAACCTCAATATCATTTTTTAAGAACTATCTTTAGATATCCCACACGTATGGGTTTGATGAAATTTTTTTTTCGAGTTTCAGCTCTAAGTATGAGGAATCCCTACAATTTATTGTTTTTTATTTTTGTGTAAAAGTCTTAGTGTCGTTCACAGAATACATCTATTAACCAAGTTTCAAAATAAAGTTTCGAAATAAAGTGGCTGTAACATACGAACGGACGGACAGACAGACATGACGAATCTATAAGGGTTCCGTTTTTACTACGGAACCCTAAAAAGCGCCAAGCATTTACGATCCTAAAACAACTGTCTAGTTTCCATTCCATCGGTAATTTTGTTTATGCAAGCTTTCAGATATAATATAATACAATTTCTTATCAGAATAACCATGCAATGCAAACTAATAATGCAACAAGCAGGTAAAATAATATGTAATACCCTTTTATGTCGCAATTCCAATGTTATGCACGAACATGTTACGCACAATACCTACAGGCTGAAATAAAGACTTTCAAGCGCCTATATTTCAACAAAGACAAGCCTTAGTTCATGCACCGTTTTCATAGCATCAGTTAACTGTGCAAAGCCTGTACCTTATTAAAAAAATATATATACGGTTGCCCAGTCGCCGTCACTATGCCGGCCAATGCTTTACGATTGCTTGAAGGATCCCAGGTTATAAATTGAATATTAAAGATTTATTTTTTGTATTTATTTCTTTAAATCTTTATTGTTCTATATACAAAAGGCGGCCTCTACCAGCTAAGCCTTGAGAATATTGATAAAAGTCTGTATTACGTTTTCGGCTATTATAATTGTAAAATGCGAATAAAATTGGCATAACAATTAGTATAATTACTATTACTTTGTAATAAGTAGTATTTTACCGTAAAATTTGTATGAAGAGAATTGGCAACCCTGATCTAGTGGTAATGTAAAGGTCTCGCAAAACTCGTATGTAGTTTGGTCGTCTTGTTTCTATGATCAAGTACTTTTAGTAGCTTAGTATAAAAATGTAAGGAAAATATAGGCCAGAGGTGGTTTTTCACGCTTCGCTTGAAGGATGGATGGAAGACATAGGTAAGGCATTCCACTTGCTCCAAAGTTTTCTTGACCTCAGCATCTCCTATAACTCGGTAATCTCGGCGCTGCAATCAGGGCCATCACTAAGGTGCGAATTTGCATAAATATTTTAAATTTAAGTAAAATAATAACTCATACGGTAACCCGTTATTTTAACACGTCCGATTATTTACTGAACAATGGTTAACAAAAAGAATTGAAAAAAAAACGTAATCCGAAACACCTGCACTACAATCGGGCGACCTAATGGGGTACAAGCCATTCACTGACTACGTTGTGTCGATATCAGAAAATGTAAAAGCAAATTCGGAAAATGAAATTTAGATTGGTATGTCTTCTTTTATTTATTTCATTATTTAAAATGTTATTTTTTATTGTAAATTCCGCGTGAAATGTAAAAAAAATTAACCAGCGATGACAGAAAAGAATATGACGAAATTTTTTTTAATCAGTGGAAAGATAAAACGTTGAAAAGAAGATTACACTGTGTCTTATTTAAATGTTTGTTTTTTTCTGACTGTCTACATTGAAAATTAACCAGAAACCCCGGTTATAACAAAAAGTTTACTTTTGCACTAATAAATAAAATACAATGATAAATAAATTTGTAAAGTTTTGGCAGATTGTTTAATAAGTAATGGCTTTTAATAATCAAAAGAGGGGGTTCGAAAGGATTACGGGAAAAACGACCTATTTTTTGTTTCTCCAGATCTAAAAATGTCTTTTAAAAGTTTAAAAATGACGTTGTCTCTATTTGCTACATTTGCGTTAAAATAAGGACCAAAACATTTAGTATGTCAACAAATTTAAACCTTTTTAAAGTTTGTTTTCATTTTATTATTATTTGTAGGTTTATTTTTATTATTTTTGTATATAAAAGTACATAATATTTCTAAAAAATTGTTTATTTTCCTTTTATATATGATTAAGGTTAAACATAGATTAAAATAAATTTAAATTTTGTTCTAGTAGATACAAAAGCAAACTTTAAAAGATAAATTATCTTTTTTCATTCATTAGTTAGGCATACGAAATCGAAAAGATTCAATAAAAAATCAGGGACAAATTTCGTGTTGACTTGTGTTATGCTACTATCTCGAGGATATCCTTAAAAAAATGGAGGTCTGCCCTAGAGCTTGTATAAAAAGAATTGTGGATATGAACAAAGCCATAGAATTATGTCAGGATCGCAGAAAGTGAAGCTCCTTGTGGACTATTCATGTGGGAACCTAGGTGTCACAATTTGATTGATTGATTATTAGGTCAGAAAAAAATTGTTTTAAAGAGTGAATTTGTCTATGTCCATGAAAGCACAGAACACTGCCCTAGTGCGAAAGAGAAAAGCTGGATACAAAAAAGAGGTCACAGGCCTTGTTTTCTATTATAAAGATTATGCAATATAGAAATAAAGATATATATGAATTACATATTTTCAAGCTACAATATCCTCAGTAATAGGCAGAGAATAAAGCGCCACATTTCACGATACTTACAAAATTCATTCGCTTCCCTGAACAACTCTCTTCATATAGACACTAAAGCCCCTACTTATTTAACAAAGTCCTTTTACACACTTTTAATTTATAAATCTCTTTCGCCAATCTCCTAACATTCATCGTTTCTATGTGCCCAAAACAATGCAACGTACCTTTATTAATCCACGTTTAAATAATATTTATTTAATAAATAGATTAAAACAATTAACTATAAAATTAAAATATAAATAAAAAAAATATCATTTAGAGACAGGACAGGAGACAGGCAACATTTCCCCTTTGTATAGCGAGGCTAATACGTTGGCAGAAAATAGTCAGCCTTAATAGTCCTGTCGCCAGACTATGAAATTATATTTTTAATTAGTTTATTAATTTACAATATCTGCTACCAAAACATTAGCTTTTACATTTCGAGTATTAATAAGTACAGGCTTAAATTACAAAAATTAAATAATAGTCTGAAATTAAATATTTAATTTACTAATTATGTACATATGAATGTACATAATGGTATGTACTTACTTAATGTGTTATTAAATAATAATTCTAACCCGCATTTATATTTTCAGTTACTTTACACGACATTTACAATATTAATATACAACTCAAACTGTCAATGGAATGATTACTTACCGCCCGAAATGCAAGGTGGCCGTCAATTTTGTGCCGAATCCGATGACTCTTGCAACGCAGAAGATCCTAACGAAACCAATGACTTTATCGACAACGAGAACGAAAATGAAAACGACAACAGCGAAACAGTTGACGATAACGAAAATAATAATGAACATGATCATGATAACGAAGAGGACATGTGTACATGTGACTGCAGTAGATGCATAGGACCAGACCATTGTTGCGTGTTGTTATGTGTTCAATGTAATTCAATCGGTAGTCTATACTTCATTCCTTATCCTTATCCGGTCGTGGTGCACCCTTTACCTACACTACCACCACCGCCAATGCCACCCATGCTACCCATGTTTTTAAAACCTTTCAACCATTCTGGACCAACCACACAACCATCCACACGGACAACAAAGACACTATCGACACCTTCGACTAGTCGATGTAGTCGTGAACCTTCACGGTCCGCAACAGAACTGCCAGTAATGAGAATACAATTCGAAGTGAAACCAGGTACAGAACCGACGAAGTCGTCCATTGAATCGGAAAATAATAATATTGGTGGAAAAATTGATACTATAGATTACGAGACATATAGAAGGATTGTAGGCCAAAATGAACAGATAGAGCGAGTATCTGAAAAAATACCAGAGACAGAACCACAAACAATACAAGAGAAACTGATAGTACGACAGATACTACCAAATGGAGTAGCATTTGCAATACCAGAAATAGTACCAGAAAAAGTACTAGAAAGAGTACCAGAAAGAGTACCTGTAATAGTACCAGAAAGAGTATCAGAAAGAGAACCAGAAAGTGTACCATTTGGAGTACCAGAAAGAATACCATTCAGATCATTTGGAATACAAGAAAGAGTACCAGATACAATAGCATATAGAGCACAAGAAAGAGTACCAGATAGAGTATCATATGGAGCACAAGAAAGAGTACGTGAAAAAGAATCATATGGAGCACAAGAAAGGGTACGAGAAAGAGAATCATATGGAGCACAAGAAAGAGTACCAGAAAGAGAATCATATGGAGCACAAGAAAGAGTACCAGAAAGAGAATCATATAGAGTACAAGGAAGAGTACCAGAAAGAGAATTATATGGAGCAAACGAAAGAGTACCAGATAAAGAAACATATGGAGCACAAGAAAGAGTATCATATGGAGCACAAGAAAGAGTGCCAGAAATAGAAACATATGGAGCACAACAAAGAGTATCATATGGAGCACAAGAAACAAATATGGAAAAAATACCAGAAAGAGTACCAGAAAGAGGACAAAACAGAGTATCAGACGATGAACCAGAGAATACTAACAGAGAATACTTAGAGGTTGAAGACGATAACGCACCTAGGATGAGGCAAAGTATACCTATGCATCGTTCAAACCGGTTTTAAAATTGATCGTAAGAGTATTTATGTATTTATCATTTAGCTCGTTCGGCCTGGGTATGCCCACCGGTAGTTACTCCGCCCCATAAATCGTTCAATTTTTATGGGGCGGAATTAACTACCTTACTTTAACTTACAAAAAGAAACTAAATTTAAATTATCATAGAAGGCGAAGGTCGTATAGATTGAGACAACCGGGAGCTTAATCGTGTTTTTCAGTTGTCGGCGCTTGCTTACAGGCAAGAAGAGGTAACGTATCAAGACTTAAAAAAAGTACACATATCAAACATATATTAACAAGTTGTTTTAAACCAAAAGCTTTCGGTTTTATGACCATTGCTCTACACTACCACTGATCGATTTGAACTTTTTCACTTAAATTCATCTCAACTTTTAAATTTAAATGCTTTTGACTATTTTACAGAGAATAACAAGTAAAACACTTTCTGTAAAGTTAAAAGTCGTGTGGTACGCCTGGTAGACGATTTTGCTCTATTTGCCACTCCGATAAAAACTGGGTTGCCCATGCCATAGTGCCCATAACCGTAGAGCTTGTATCAAGAAGATTGTGGATGTGAGGGAAGCGAAGGAGTTATGTCAGGACCGTGACAATTTGATTGATTTAAACCCAATATACGAGTAGATATTTTTTTTTTGTACATATAAATATGTTGTGTTGTTTGATACTTTTATCGGTATCTTGTTAATATTAGTTAAGCATCTAGTATTAAAATGTATGACCAAGAAAGAATAATAGTTTAAATTATACTAGCGGCACGCTATGATGGCCGTTTTGACGTTTGACCGTTTAAGAAGTTTCATTGAATGTATTGTTCCTATAAAGAACAGCAATTCGAAACTTCATGAGCGGGTCAAACGTCAAAACTGCCATCATAGAGTGCTGACTGGTTATAATTTGATTCTTTTTATTATTTTTATAAATAAATTATGGATGTGATGTGTAAGAATTTAACTAAGGCATAAGTTTTAAGGACTGTGTGACTTAAGACGTAAAAAGGACATCATTCATTTTGGGCTTCTGTGTAGTACTTTTGTAATGTTCGATGATAAAAAATGTATAAATGGTAGTTTCAATACTTGGATTGATAAAACTAATAACAATTTTGCTTTTAAATGCGGTGCAATTTATTTATTTGGAAAATAAGATATGGATTTTGTATCATCTGTCAATCAACACCACATTTGTTCTGCTTTGAACTGTCATAATTATAGTTTGATCATTTCGCACACCTAAACTATGCAAAATAAAAGATAAATTCCATTTACATTGTAATCTTCGTACATCAAACTATTTTAAAAAGCATATTAAACTGTTAATACAATTAAGCCCAAGTCCCCATACAAAATTCAAACCCCATCTTGTAAATCTATTTTTGCCGTAGATTTCTTACTTATTTATTAAAGTAACTGGTCAAATTGTTAATAGAAAGTAAAAACATAGGGTAAATTTCTAATAAAAAACTGCATTAAGATAATATCAACAGAAGCACATAAAACCAATCTTTATCATCTATACAATATTTGGCAAGATCAGAGTATGCAAATGGAGATGAGCTAATTCTGGTAATAACACAATTTTTACATTTAAAAGTGAAGTGACTCGGTTACGTTTCGGAATCAGCTTAAAACGTATCGAACCTCGGTCGCCATAGTAATTGCGACAGCTAAGTATAGTCTATCTAAGCCGAAATGACGCGCCTCTCCACCGCATTGGCGCACATGAGAATACATAAAATATGAATGCAACACACCGAAAATACAATTGTAATTGGTCATTCAGTTGCTGGTTAGACACAAAAGGAGAAGCACGTTAATAATGTATAGTTAGAAATATTTGCATTCACACATTTAAATAAATGAATAAAATGGAGGGGCGAGTCATTTATAGTTAGACAAGCTATACTTGCAAATATTTAATTGTACTACATGACCGTACGTCATACATGACCGTTCTTCAGCTTAACATCAGGCAGGCCCGGATAAATAAAAGAAAATAGTGTCAAAAGAAAATTATTATGACCTCATTTTCTTTAAATAAGGCCATTACTATCGCGTGTAGTTTGATTACTCTAGTCTGACGATTTGAAAGCTCAGTCCTAGATCATTTTAATTAATTAAATAAACAAATTTTATGCGGCGTACTATCGGGTTTATTTTGGTTTAGATTTTATATTTTTTTTATTATTCCGCTGTTCGAAAGCTTTGCAGCCATCGTAGTCACGGAGACTGAGGTGTTGGTCGTCCTATTGGTTGATGCTGTTATTGTTTCCAAAACTATTGTTTGGTGTTTTGATTTTGTTTTTCTTTTCCCGGTTTATTTAATAACTTATAAATAACTGACGTGAGTTTGTGTATTATGGGGTCCCAGGTGTTAGATAATCATTTTACTTATGTTATTTAATGATGTTAAGGCAGCCTATAAATGGACGCAACCCCGAAACGCGACTGAGACACTTCAAGAAAGCAATGGTACTATGCTGGATTGGCAGACTGGGCAAACGATCACCTATCGCTCTTTGAAGGTATTCTTTTATTGCAGTCGTTTTTTTTTACTTAATTTATTATTCAATGATTTGTGTTTGTGTTTAAGTATTTTGATTCTGATTTTTTTAAATTGTCGCCTAACTATATGCAGTACTCGTACGGTGACTGTTAAAGACGTACTTAGTCAACATCGTAAATCATTTAAATTGGTACTAAAATTAATCAATCATACTCACATGTATTATACATGCTTTACATATATATCACTTTCAGATACACCAACAATAATAGAGGCTAAATCTAATCTCTTATATTCCTTTACTAAACATGCAAAGTAAAAAATCACATAGAATTTAACAAAGTTTTAGAGTCTGTTAAACACCCGGAAATTTAACACTTCTTAGACACTCGTATTAACACTATAAACTTATAAGAATTCTATAACCGTATTTGGAATACAAACTATTTTCATCACTGAGTCATATTTTTAATTATTTCTCTACCATAAACATTAATTTAAATTCACAGAATTTTATATAATAGTAAAATCGTTTTTTTTAATTTGTGATCGAATAAATTAGGGCGATTTAAATTTCAGTAATTTTCAGTACATGAAAACAATAGACTGAAGCGTCTTCTGACCTTTTAGCAGTCGGAGCAACTGCGCTCGAGTCGCGCGGGGTCAACCCAGCTGTATATTTATAGAGTTGAAAGTTCAAAACACAACCGCAAGCTTAAAATACTTCAATATGTACATATGTCGTATTCTATGCGTTTTATTTCTATCCAATGTGTTACATAATTTAGTCTATAAATTATATTTAGATTTAAATTGTACTTAATTATTATTTTTTATATTTCAGTTATTATTGTATTAATTGTCGTAAAAATATTGTTAAATTAAAAGTGTTAATAATTATAATAATTTATTATTATTAGTTATTAATTAATTTAAATAAACGAATATTTAAAATGGAGCTGTTTTTAAATTTATTTAATCTGAAATAAAAACTAATTATAATAAAATTATTCGTGATATTTTATAAATCCTTTTTTTATCTATTTAATAATATTATAATCCGTATCCCAATCTCTTATCTTTAAAGAATCTTAACGCCTGATAATTCCTAATATCGATTTCCTTCGTAGGTGACGATTGTAAAATATCACATGAATTAGGTGGTGAGTCTCGAATTTTAAGGCACTCCTAAGCATGTAAAATAGCACATACAAGCAATATTATGCTAAAAATTCTGTTAAAATAATTTAATACACATATAATACATATTTTACGTTTCTATACTATACTACTTACTTTTATACTCTATACTACTTACTCTTACTACGCATTTACTTGTATTTAAAAAACGGGACTATTAGAGATAAATTGGTGCTAGAAGTGATTTTAATGTTAGTACCAAGTGAGGGCAGTTTCCTTCTCCAGGTAAATTTGCGGGGTGTTATTGGGTTTATAGTGTCCCAAAACTTAAAACCTAGTCTCAATTTTACTGACTGTACTGAAAATATGTACTACATACGCTAATTTGTCAAATAACCTTGAAAGAATAATAAAATAATTCTAAATCTGTTCAAACCAGCTGAAGTAATCAACCGAGGAAATAAATAAAAACAGGGAATGACTTAATAAAAGGTGTATTTTTGAATCCGCATTGTGTCGATCGTATCGGCACTAGAACTGAAAGGTTCGATGCGTCGTTTTTATGAAGAACAAACAACAAGTGGGACGCTTCAACCCATGTGTTCTCTCCATCCTCTAACCTTGGATCCTTCAAGCGATGCGTGTAGAAGCACCTTTCGACGTCGACTAAGGCAACTGTGAACTGACTCGGTTTTTTTTCAGCCGACGGCACTCTGATTTCTCTTGAATACCATCACTTGAATAACATACGAAGGGTCGAGGTCAGATGTCAACCTGATGTCATAACAAATGTATATGAATGATGAAGAAGGGTCATCCTTTACCAGTGGCAAATTTTTATATATCATCTTTAAGCGATGGAGTTGTGTCAGGATCGTGGCAAGTGGCGATCCATTGTCTCTGCCTATCCCTGTGGGAGAAAGGCGTGACAATTTAATTGATTGATTGACCAGTGGCGTACCGATTGCATACGGCACCCAGGGCATGCACCGAGGATGCGCCCCTTCGTATGTTACCTAACTGTAAAATAAACATAATAATAAAACATATTAAATCTTGCTTAAGATATTGTTCAACTAAGCTTCCACCATCCTTTAGTCATATCAGGAACAAACTAAGAAAAAGTTCCCTAAATAAAACTGATAATTGCGAATTGCGCCCCCTTTAAATGGCGCCCAGGGCACGTGCCCTACCTTCCATACCCTAGTTAAAAATGTCCTTAAAAACAGGACAAAGATGGTATTGATTGTTTTACAGTATTTTAACTCACTTGCCTATACATATGTACTTGAATAGACTTGATTTATAATAAATCAGGCATTATTATACAAACAAACAACAACAGTTTTACAAATAATTTGAAAAACCACGACCCGTTACAAAATCTCAACAAAATCTATTACATTAGTTGGATCAAATTTTAGCGATATAAAGAGTTTTATGTTTTATGGTATATTCCTGGCTTTCAAGCTACACAAAACCTTGTTTGCTTGATTTTCGTAGTTCAAATTAAATTAAAAATATAATCAATTAATAATATGCATGACTGCACAGATGCGTGCACTATCTTTACGCTATAGTTGACCCTTTTAATATTTCGATTCTTATGCTGCACAGTTTGAAAGCCAGCACTCTTTTCATCTGTCGGTGGTTAGATCTGCAGAAATGCGCTCGACTCCTCCAATATAAACTTTAATATAATGTAGACGCGTCATGCTCACAGGCTGATAATGAGTACCCCGTCTGATGTTATACCTGAGTGCAGTCCATTAATGGACGTGTCTGCTACGTTACTACAGTTAATTAACTGTAAGTAGCAGTCACAACCACTATGTTGACCTTGTTGGAATCGGCAACGTACAAGCTGATCCCGAAACGCGACTAAGTCACTTGTAAGTGGTGGCACTACCCCAGATCAGCAGACTCTTTGACAACCAAAACCAGAGCTTATATTTGTAATATTCAATAATTTTATTGAATATTACAAATATAAGCCAACTAACAAATATAAGCTCCGATCGGGAATCAAAGCCGGGACTTTTCTCATAACGGACTAATGCTAACCAATACGGCACGCCTGTCGTCAAAATGCTTTTTCAAATAAATATATCCAAATGTTGTGAATCTCTGAATGTTTGTTTATGCAATTTACAGCTTGTCCTGTGTGGATAAGATATTACTCATCCACACTACTCATGCTCTCTGCACACCCAATATGGTTGATTCAGTGGCGTAGTGTGGCGGGGGCGGCCCGCCCCGGGCGGCACTTTTAGGGGGCGGCAAAATTTATAAAAACTGAAATAAATCTTTAAAATTTGAACGTGAAATTCATATTTTTGTTGTATCTATGATTGAAACTCCTAAATAAGGGGGCGGCAAATATTTTTTTCGCCCCGGGCGGCCGACTTCCACGCTACGCCACTGGGTTGATTGGCAGAGCCTTGCAGAGAACTGGCAGAGACTGGCTTTAAGGTCGTCTTTTATATAATGCTTTATATAATCGTCTTATGAATAATCACAATGAAGGAATAATAATAATAAAACACATAATTATATTGGTTTAATATTTATTAAATTTACTAAATCTAAGAAGTACACAGCCATGTTTGCTAGATATAAACAATTTAAATGTTCAAATTAAATTTAAACATTTATTTTATTAAAACAAAAACAATTCAATAAACTATTAAGAAAAAGAAAAAAAGTATTTAAATTATTAGGTTTTGAAATAATTTTAGGCTTTTGAGATTGGTCAGATCTCCCGCCACAGAATATTGCTTAAAAATATACTACTATAGCGCTTTACTGCGTTGGGTTTTTAAATTTTGTGACTCGACAAGCTCACACACCGCCTCATGTTAAGCTGGAATGCGGTCATGAATGGTGGTGACTGCTACTACAGTTAAATAGCTGAAAGTAGCAGTCACAACCACAATGCCAGCCTACTTAACTACCGACTAGTAACTAGTAGCAGTAATAGTTGGTTAACCGCTATGCGTATATAGACTAGCTTTTGAGCTTCGTAAATTCCTATTAGCACAAAAAAAATGGATTTTTATAATTGTAATCAAGGTCAAAAGAAATGGTAAAGACACGCAATTAAAAAATGGCTCGCTTGGCTTAAATTTTTTAGCGGTTCGGAACCAATACAATCTATTGCAAATTATTAAAATCTAGCGTTTTTTTTCTCGCTATTAGTAATTTCCCTGAACTTCAATTGTTTTTTGTCTAATTCTACCAGACTAGTAAATATCCTGTGGCGTCAGCCAACCACCTCGTTAAAGGCTACATGACTATTATAGGATGAAAATATCTGTAATTTGAATTCTCTACTTAGTAAAAAATCGCCAATTTTAAAAAATAGTAAATTCTTCCATACTTAAATTAAATTTATAATACGTAACTAAATAAGAAAACTTAAATTAAAATAAATCCTACAGTTTTAGTAATGTCCACTAAAAAAATATTTACAAACGTAAATTAGTATTTCTGCTACTAAACTATTTCGGGTTAGGCACCAAGTGATCCCATATAGCTGGGGCTTTTTTTATTTATTTTTTATATCCAAAAATCGGTCTCATTATTGTGGGACCAGTTGACAACTAAACCAATACTAAGAAAACATTTTTATATTATAAAGTTATAATCCGAAACAAATTCAAATATTAATTGATTACTAATTACTAATTTAATATTCACTAAAATTTTAATCGAATAATTGCAATTTTAACATATTTTAGGCCAAATTATTGTTAATAAAAAACAATTAAACATTCGAGCACATAAATCGTAGTTAATAAATGCTTTATAATAAAAGAAAACAATTAAATAAATTAACATTAAATATCTTTAAATTAATAAAAACAAACGTAAAATTAAAAGCGGATGTATACCAGAAATTTATAAAATATAAATTAGGAAAATAAGGTAAACCGGGTCTTTTTGAATACGAGGTAAAATGTAACAAATAATAGCAGACACTATTTATTGTAAATCGTTTTTTTATCTAGAACGAGGTCTATATACCGGTGACTGCTAAAAAAGCTGCAAGTAGCAATCCATGTTGCCGGCGTAGTTAAAACCGGCAACTTTCAAGCTGTTGCACATGAAACTGTTAGTACTGTCTCAGATCGGCAGACTGGACATATGAACGCCACTCTAAAACACCCAAACCCAGAACATGTATCTGCCCCATATTTTAAATTGGCAAATATGCTATTAAACAAATGTTTGCGCCAACTGGGAATCGAACACGTAACTATCAGGTAAAAAATGCACCATGCGATTCGTCGAAATAGTTTCATAAAGTACCTACTTAAAGTATGTAAAGGTTTACTTGTAGGAACTTAAAATCTCTATAATATAAGTATAGAATTATTATGAGTTATACAAGTATGTATGTATTTTCCATATATTAAATTTACCTTTATTTTAATCTTTCTGTTGGTCACTAGATTAACAGGCACATAACTAGTATATCTAGCGGCAATAAATACGCCTTTATGCATAGTGCATAAAGCAAAACAATAAATAAACATATGCGGTAATTATAAAAGAATTCCCGCGGTCAATAATACCCTACTTAACCCCAAGGAAATCTAGTTTAGTCTATTAAGTTCCTGGAATACCATAGATCCGCAGTTTATTACATTTCATAAATAAATTATCACTTAGTTTGAATACTTAGCGAATTAATGAGTTCCTGGAAGTCAGTGACGTACCAAGCGGCCTTCTTTCTGACTTCCTCTCTTACAACGTTGCCGCCGAATCCTACAATTAGAGAAATAAATGAATTATTAACTTGTAAACTGAAACTAAAGCGTGACTGATGGAAAAAGGGACAAGGAAGCCTTACTTTCCACGTTCATGACATAGTTCACATTAAAGGAGTAAATAATAATAAATTGGCAAGTATAGGTTATAAAGAAAAATCAATCAATGATCAGAACAAAAGCTATACTTAAATTTACTAAAATACTTCTGTGTTTCACTTAAATTCCTTTAACATTTATGTACTAAGCTACTAAAAGTGCTTGCATCATAGAAACAGGTCGACCAAGGTACGAATATTTAGGATACATTGGTACCGGCAGGTTTCGGATCGTGGTTTTGAGTGGTTTTAAAACGGGGGCTGGTGGTTCGTGGCAGATCTGCCCCACTAGGGCAGATTGTCACGCCTTTATTCCCACAGGAATAAACGAAGACAAGGAAGCACCTTTTGCTTCCTTCACATCTACTCTTTTCATATAATAATGGTAGGAAGTCGTGCCCAGTCTGCTAATCCGGGGTAGTACGACCACTTACAAGTGCGCAGACCGTAAAGTAACTCGGTCTCGTTATCAACTTATAAATTGCCGGTTCCAACTAGGCCGGTATAGTGGATGCGATTGCTACCAATCGCCTCCATTCATGGGCCGCACTCCAGCCTAACTTTAGCTCTATGGTTAGGAGCACTATAGACCCCTGCTTGCGTACATACCAATGAATCCTTCAGCCGGTGGGCTAGCCTCAGCATCAGTGGCCCCATCGCCGATCATAAAAACTCGTTGATATTTGAACTGCTCCTTCAATCGCCTAACAACGAGACCTTTGCCACCTGTCCTCGACGTTGGCTCGTTCTCATCAAAACCAGCGTATTCGCCTATAAAACAAAAGAAAATTATATTAAAGGAATAATTAGTAATAGAACCGCTCGAAGCCGCACATCGCTCGAAGAACCGACATCTAATGGGGAAGAAAGGTTTTAGAGGGAAGACCACGAACCGGCAGACGCAGGTCCAATTAGGTGGACTGACGACATACTGAAAGTCAGTTCGAAATAGTTTTCTAAGGGGAGCCTTCTGGCTGATGATGATGAATTAGGAAGAGGAATTTGGAGCTGTCTGAATGAGCAGAAAACAGCGCATGTGCTCTTAAGAAGTTCACTGGCAACCAGAGGACGCTTTCTGAGGTCTGCAGGAACGAGAAGAGTCTGCTGCCCTTCTTGGAGGATATCGGGTGGCTCCGCTGAAACACACAAAGAAGCCGCAAAGGATTCAAGTGCGGAAACGAGCCAACATACAAAAGTAACAGTGGGAATAGTGTATCAACTATCAATGGACGGGTGCGCTGGGAATTGAACCCTGACTATTATTTATTATTTACATTTCTATACTAAGCTTGTATTATACAAACTAAAGTGTTAGTATTATAAAAACAGGACAATAAAAGTACATTTTATATTGGTCGGTCGGCAAGTGCTGTTAAACCTCCGTCGCGCCTTAAATATTTGATTGTATATTTGATTTCTTATATTCAGTCATCATTACTAATTGAGAAAGGCGAATGGGGCAACCGTGAACTGAGTCGGCTTTTACAGTCGTCGGCACTCTTATTTACCATCAGACGGGTCGCGGGGAGAAGTTATTTATTTATTTAAAAATAAATCTATACTAAGCTACTAAAGTGTTTGTATCATAGAAACAAAAATCATAGGACAACCAAAGTACATATATCAAAGAAACCACCGGTGAGTGGTTTCGAACCCTTGCCACTCGGCTTACGTAGCCAATAGACCACGGTCGCCCTAAACCCGAGAGTTGAATTATAATTTAAAAAATAAAATAATTAATTAAAAAATTGGAATGTGGCGCACTGTTTTAGCTGCCTATCCCTGTGGGAATAAAATAGAGAATAAAAAATATGCTTGCAAAAGTAATTTGAATTGATCACGTGTTAATATCGTGTTTTGTTATGAGCAAGTAGTAAGTAAGATTGCATTTATTATTATTATTATTGTAAGAGTTGATACTGGGCAGCTGTTGACCTCCTTCGAAGATCGCGTTATCCATTTGTGTTTAATACATTATACATTGTTTTAAATTTACGCGATATTTTTATATTTCTTTACTTTACATTCATGGTTCGCATTCCGGCTTCACATCAGGCGGGGTGTTATTTTTTTTATTGTGACTCAGTTGAGTTGTGTTAGGATCGTGGCAAGTGGCGCTACATTGTCTCTGCCTATCCCTGTGAGAGGAAGGCGTGAAATTGTTATTGATTGGTTGGTTTATAGCACCAATTTTGACAGCCGACTATACTAAAAATGGAGAGACGCCGCCTTGACATATCGCACAGGGGTTGTGAATAAAAAACAACGTAAGTACATCAATATATAAATAAAATTAAAATTGATAAATAATAGAGATAAACGTTAAACTATAAAATATGTATAGAAATTTAATGATTCTAGAAACACATTGATAACGTCTTCATGGCAACGGAAAATTATCATAACGGGGGTCCCGCTGAATCATTCAAGACAAAAATATACATTTAAAATATAAACATTAAAGATTACACGAATTTCCTATAAAAATGGTCTAGAATCTACATATTTTCTTTCTTTGTAGAACAATCGACAACTTCTCTCCATCCTATAACCTTGGAGATCCTTCATGCATAGTGACGGCGACTGGGACAACCGTGAAGACTTGGTTTTTACAGTCGTCGGCTCTTGGACCTCCTCTTGCTTTAGGAGGGTCGAGGTCACATGACGAGTCACAATAAAAATAATATCCCAATTATATCCCAAAGGTTAGTTGTTATAGAATGCCTAATAGGCATTAAACTCGCCTATGTACCTATTCTTAAGTTTATTTTGGTGCAATAAAGGATTTTAATAAATAAATTATTTTATGCGTGCTAGCTGTTTTCACCCCATCCTAAAAGCAGATCTTAGGACGTCGGTGTAGTCTCACTTTTAACCTTTAGTTATTTAACTGCAGTAGCGTACTGTAGTCAAGGACCGTATAACATCATTTTATCAATCAATCAATCAAATTGTCACGCCTTTTTCCCACAGGGATAGACATAGACAATAGAGCGCCACTTACCACGATCCTTACACAACTCCCTTGCTTCCTTCACATCCACAATTCATGACAGACTCTGTGGTTATGGGATGTCTCCGATTTGGTCGGAAAACACTCTCCTGGGCCTGCCTTGTTAACGCATCCATTCACATCAGATTTATAAATTCCTTTCGTCAATATACTTTTACTCATCCTCTCCATCGAACCAACCGTCGAACATCATTTTAAGCCACAATAAAAAGAATATTCTTATATTTAATTCTTTTAAGAGTGGTAATAAAATAATTAATAAATAAAAATATGTTTTTTATTTATTAATTATTTTAATAACAATGCAATATTAAAAGTTATATTATCACGTGATAATAACACGTCCATGTCATTATCACGTTGACTAGCATGTTTAAATAATATTATATTTTATATTTATTTTAATTGTGACGCATGACCTGCCCCCCTAGCATAGCAATCCAAGAAGCAAGATAAAGAACTGCCAGAAATATTATGGTAACTCATTTTAAAAACTTATTAGGCCGGCACATCAACATGTTTAAAAAAATATTTACTAAAGTTTTAACGTTGTTTTGTGTGAAGTTTCACAACGTTTAAATATCTTATTTGGGCATTTTGATGGACTGTTCTGGTAAGTTATTTAAAATGAGTTGGATTAATATTCTTTGCAGGTCTTGCTTCTTAGCAGGTCAGGTCTGTCTTCTTATCGGTAGGCGGGTATGCAAACAGTAATATGTTTATTAGTAAAACATTATTATTCATATTATTTATTTGCCAAGTTTATTTATAAGTATTAATAAAAAAAGATTCCGCTCATATTACCCGTTGATGACTGCTAGCGCTTGCGAGCGAAACGCAGCGATGTTCCCACCTGCGTTTACAGTTCTCTCTCGGATGCAAGTGCTCTTCCTATTGTACACTCAAAGTTGGCTAGTTAGCACTCCTAAACACACCCAGATTGAATATTTTTTTGGTAAGAAAAACAGGCCGAAAAGCCCCGAAGACTGACTAAACCGTTTCAGGGTCGATATCAATTGTCGAGTCACAATAAAAAAAATTAGTTACCCTTCTCCATTGATTGCAAATAAGTAATTTAAAACAAATCATTGCTTTAAACGGGAACCGAGACAGTCAGCGTAAGAGACAGGGCCCGATTCTCTTCATACAACAGCGACGAAAATCGGGGCCCTGGTGTTAATGTCCTATTTTTTAGCGTGTATGTGGGCAGGTTAACTATGCGTGGGCAATAGTGCGTATACGCCTTAAGCTTTATAAATAGAACTCGAATGTTCCCAAATATTATTATCGTACGCGGGTCCCTCTTATCGGTGTGACCCCAAGTTATTCGGCCATTTTGCGTCAATGTTTAGGAAGTGGTTGGTATCAAATCTAAAGATCTGCGCTAATTTGGATTCTACGAGTTAATCTCATGAACCGAAAGATGAAAATCTTGAAAATGTCTATAACGAATCAATTAATGAAGTACTCACGCCACAATTCCCACATGGCTAGGCAGAGATGTGCACTATTCCCACAACAGATCACTAGTACAAATAAATACTAGTAAAAAAAATTTTAGAAATCAAAGGCGACCGTGGTGTAGTGGTAATGCAATGGTTACGCAAACCGAGAGCATGGGTTCAAAGTGCCGGCACCAACGTATCTTTGATTTGGTTGTCCTGTTTCTATGTTACAATCACTTTAGTTGCTTAGTATAGACATGTAAATATATAAATAAATAAATAACAGAGTGGACTGGTGTGGACATATATTAAAAAGTAAGTCTGACTCACCATTGTAGTAGAATTTCAATCTGTTTGCATAAATATTGGTGATAGGTACGCCGACTTTGATTGCCACTGGTTCAATGAGGCTGCGGAAACCACCTGACACCAGATACACGTGCACACCTCTTTCGTGCAGCAATTTTATTAATTGTCTGAAATAAATACAAAAATTCAATTATTCAATCAATCAAATTGTCACGACTTTTTCCCAAGGGGATAGGCAGAGACAATAGATCGCCACTTGCCACGATCCTGACACATCTCTCTCGCTTCCTTCACATTCACAATTCTCCTCATACAAAAATTCAATCAAATAATTACGCCACAATTGTACATAGACTGAAAAGTGACACTGTTCAGTTCTGGATCTAGTTGTAAGTTGCCAACTAGGCCGGAATAGTGAATACGACTGTTGAGACAGTTAAATAACTGTAATATCAGTCACCTCCATTCATGGACTGTACTCCAGCTTAACATCAGGGAGCTGTAATATGCGGAGACACAATGAAAAAATCCTACAAAGATAGATGCAGAAAACTGAAATGAATAATTTTGTGATAAATAGCTGCTATGCTATTATTTTATTTTAACATTTTATTTTTATTTTAAAAAATAAAAATAATAAAATATACGCAATAGAAAACAAAATAGCCCTCATTGTTATTTATTTCATAAAACAATATTTGTGCAAAAGTTTTAGATTATACTACTATTATTTAATATATTATCGCTTTCATCAGTTTAATTTAAAAAAGTTTTATTAAACAAAAAAATGTTTTACTGTTATTAAATTTTTTTTATTACCCTAACAAATAGGTAAACATAAAACAAATAACAAAAACATAATATTTATTGATAGATAATATAATTGAAATAAAGTCAACTGCACAGGGGGTCGGTTCTTATCAACGCTTCGACCACGACACTAGCACGACGTGCGACACGCGTGATAACTATTATAAACAAATAAATAGGAACCCTAATTGGCTACACATAGAGTTCAATTTAATTTAATAAGTTATACATTTTTGCACTCGCGACAGAATGCGGATGCTACCATTCTTAGTACGAGAGCAAAGAGCCGCGGTAGGTACAAGGTTTAAGAGCTCCTTGGAACATTCCACGTGTTATAGGCGGTAAAGGACGCATAGAACCCATGTCTCTGCGAAATTGCAGGGGCTTCAGAGCAATTGTAGGTTTTAACTGGGTTTTAACCCCCAAGTAGTTTTAAACCCGTGCTCTTAGTTTTCGTGACAATAGATATTATCAAACAATCAATCAAATTGTTACGCCTTTTTCCAACAGGGATAGGCTGAGACACTGGAGCGCCATTTTCTACGATCCTGACACAACTCTCTCGTTTCCCTCACATCCACTATTCTCTTCATAGCTCTACGGTTATGGGCACTAGGCAACCTAGTTTTCTTAAGAATGTTTTTTTTATATTACTACCATCAAAGATTAGTTTTACTTCAATTACATCAGTGTTATTTGCGTGATGTGGGTGGATGCGTTAAACGTGGCAGACCCAGGAGCGTGTTTTCCGAACAAATCGGAAACATTCTCAAGAAAGTTGGGTTGCCTAGTGCCCATAATTGTAGAGCTTGTATGAAGAGAATTGTGGATGTGAGAAAAACGAAGGAGTTGTTTCAGGATCGTGGAAATTGGCGCTCCTTTGTCTCTGCCTATGCCTGTGAGAAAAAAGCGTGTCAATTTGATTGATTAATAAATTGTTTAGTTTTACTGCAATAACATCGGTGTTATTTACGTTAGCAACTCATTATAGAGGTGGTGAGAATGCATAATAACATGATAAGAGAAATCATGATGAAAAACACATATCAATTGCAGCGGAAGAATGACCTATCATATATGATGTCATTTAGATAATCAGGGTTGTATGATTATTATTTTATTTATTGTGAAACTAAAACCGGGCAGCTATAGGAAGCCTGGCTGGCTTACCTTCGACTTGTAGGAAAAAGGCGCCACACCACAAGTGTGGCTGTTTATATATATTTTTTATTTTTTAAGTAATTTATCTCAAACGCTGGAAAGAGGAGCGCCAGTATCAAGTTTCTGCCCCGGTTCGAAAAAATCGTGGATCCGAAGCTGGATGTATTATCATACAGCGAAGAGAAATAAGATATCGATAGAAACTTTTCCGCCCGCATTCACTGAGCACTACATTTTTTTTCTCCGATTAATAAATGAAGTTTGCCTATGTACAATTAATTGAAATTTATCTTAATAAACCAGCACATACAGTCCACTAAATTATTCGCACATATTTATTGACATACATATAATAGGTACTTACAAAACACCTGGTGTTAGATGAACTGGGAAGGTTTCCACAAAAGTTTTAATTTGTTCTACAGTAGGTCTGATTATATCTAATCTCTTCTTTAAAGCCTCCTGGAAAGTCATGTTACCTCCCATTGCTTCAGCGGTTCTGTAAATAATATATAAGGTTATTGGTGGATCGAGAGCGATTAAAAATGGGTATTATTTTCTTTAGGTAATCAAGAGCGTAGGCGACTGTATGCCTACTTTGCTGAAATTCTAGAATATGCAAGCTAATTCCTAAAAGTCGCTTTTTTAATGTGACTGGAAATTTGACCTTGGCTTGCCTGATTGGCAAGAGAGGCCCAAGAGTACCGGCGACTAAAAAAATCGACACAGAAATCTTTACAATCTACATGATAGAGATTGTATGAGAAGAGTTGTGGATGTGAAGTAAAATTGATTTGTGTCTGAATCGTGACAAGTGGCAGGTCCCACAGGGATAGACAGAAAATAAACTGCTACCTGCCACTGTGTTGTTTCTTAAATTCGTAATAAATAACGTAATTCATAAAATAACCTACATAAAGGTAAGAAGTGAAAACATTACAAAAGTTGTTTTACCAAATATGGCAACTCAAAGAAAAATAATACACAAAATTGTTAAGGCGACCGTGGTGTAGTGGCAGTGCAATGGCTACGTAAGCCGAGTGGCACGGGTTCGAAACCACTCACTGACACCAATGTATTTTTGATATATGTAGTTTGATTGTCCTGTTTCTATGATACAAACACTTTAGTAGCTTAGTATAGAAATGTATAATTAAAAATAAATAATAATAATAAAATAATATACGGGAAAGTGTTCTTTTTAATTTATTTTAATGTTTATTAGCTATTTAACGAGTATCAGCTGTAGATATATGCACCTAGTTGAAACCAACAACTGTTAAGCTAAACTCGAAACGCTGCTGAGTCTCTTCACGGTCTACACACTTAAAAGTGGTGGTACTACGAAGGATCGATTAATTACCACCAACGTTCTGACTGCCACTCTTGAACCAGTCTACTACTAATTGAATATATACATTTTTTTTAAGTGGGTAGAGAGATGACAACACCCTGCCTAATGTTAAGCTGGAGTGCGGTTAATGAATTAAGGTGGCTGTTACTAAATAGTATTTACTTAGATTTTGCGCAAACATTGATTAATGAATTAACAAATTTTATGCGGCTTACTATCACGTTTATTTTAGTTTTGATTTTACATTTTTATATTATTTTGACGTTTCGAGAGCTTTTGCAGCCATCGTGGTCACGGAGAGACTCCAGATCACGATGGCTGCAAAGCTCTCGAAACGTCGTAATAATAAAAAAATGTAAAACCAAAATAAACGCGATAGTAAGCCGCATAATTTTTTTTTAAATCATTGACTGTTACTACAGTTAAATAACTACAAGTAGCAGTCATAACCTCTATGCTGGCTTATTTTACGAACAACATAGTATTAAAATGTACTTACAATCTCTTAACCTCGTCACCCTTGCCGCAGAATTTGGCCAGTTCATCGATGCCCTCATCTTTGATAACTGTCGAGTCGACGTCGAAGCAAACACAATCAGCTGTTCTGAATAACTCCTGGACGTTCTGCTGGGGTGACATGACGCTGATTGAAACTAGCGACAGGGTCTTCAATGTCGCTGAAGCTTGGAGGAGGTTACTCTTAATGCTATTAAAGAAAAAAAAACAATAATTTGGCATGTATTAAGTTGGCATTGGTTACAAAAATGGGATAATGTGCTTTTAACCCTGCATCTTGGCAAGTGGTGCTCCATTGCCTCTGCCTATCCCTGTGGTAAAAAGGCGTTTGGTTTTGTTGGATTACTCCGCAGAAGACAGTGTACTTGAAGAAAAAAGGGGAGTGTGCGCTAATATCGCCAAAGTGTAATATTATGTTTTTATCAACAATAACAATAATATAAAATATTTAATTTGTCACTTTAGCTATTTAAAAAATGTTGAAGATAAATAAAAAAACAATACTCATTCTGTCAGATTTAAATTTACATGAAATTATAAATCTGATAGAATATTATTTATTACATTTAATTTATTAATATTATTAGGTTTAGTCGCTTATATCACATAAAAGAAATATCCTATCTGATGTATGCTTATCTACAATAATTTAACATGCAATTTACTTAACTATTTATAATGAATTGTTTTTACTTTGAACAATTTAAAATTACATTTTCCTTGAAGAGTCTATTAACCTTAGTTAATAATTAATGTTTAAAAAGAGAAATTATTCTTTTAAAATCAAATAATATAAATATTACAATCAGTATTAACAAAATTCTCTATACCCGTATAACAATACTTTTGTTTATTGTTTTGTTTATCTTTTAATTCAAGAATATTTTTGAAAACACGAAACATGTAATAAACGACCACAAAAACATCACATTGGACAAATTCTTTGCGAAAAGGCTGAGCTGAGTTAGGTCTAAAACAAGTTTTCGTAAACAGGCTATATAAAATTAACAAACTTTAAAATCCTTTGCTCCGTTTAAAAGTATGAAGTGTATTTATTTGTAATTATAAGTTTATGATCTCGAAATAATATTAATATAGGTCATGCGCTCATTTATACATGCAATATTGTTACTTATTTTATAATTTATAATATACTGATCTATTTCTAATGAATCGTTAGTAATTCGAATTATTATTAATATTAAATAAATATGTTAAAAACCCAACAGTTATATGTCTAACCTGCTTAGAGCCATCGCTGAACAGTCCAGTATCACAAAGACAATAATGCAAATAATTAGCAAATTTACCGATCGCCTTACAGACGTTATCTCTTGAAAAGGTTAATAGTGCAATAAAACAGGCTCGGGGACTACCGACACGCCTCCGCTCTACGTTATATCACCAATTTATGAACAGCATGACGACGTTATCGGGCCTTATATTCACGAGCCCCCGCAGATACCGGCGTGATGCGAGCTACACCACTACTATCCGAGAGCTACGTACTATGAATGACGCAAAAACAAAACTTTTCATTTAAAAGACATATAACTAGACGAGAGGGCACTTCGCAGTAGGGGCGATGGACATATATTTATCTCTCTCATGCGCGATACAAGCGTATGGAATATTTGTCGAGACACTTGTTTTTCGAATTGCGTCGAGCTCATATCTTTGATAAGCGCGTGCGCATGATAAACCATGTTTTGTGGTGGGTGAAAGACTTCTTCTGTTGAGATGGAGCTTCAATCGATACCCATAAATGACTAATAAATTATAAATGTCGCTATTCAAGAGAGTACACTCAGTAATTGAATATTATTTAGAGATATGACATTGGCAATGACAATATCATCAATTTTAATTGTATTGTAAAATTAGAATTTAGTGATTTGCACTGTACATATTTAAGCTGATCAACTGATATTTTGTACTGATATTCCTCCAAGATTCCCATTTGTAGATCAGTACGCATTGCACGTGAATTTTAGCATGGCTGTATTTTTTTAATGAACATGTTTTATGAAAAAAAAGGAAAGAAAACTTCAATACACACAAAACAAGAACTTAAAATTAAATTAATTAGAACGTATTGTATATGTATAAAACGGTATCTATTTGTAATAGTAAATTTGTAAATTACAGTTTTGTTTGGCATACTGAGCAAATTGCGTCAAACATCTATTAAGTTTGTTTTCTCCTTATCAATTACATTGATTGATTTTAAATTGTTTATTTGCTTCCGAGAAAAATATTTACAACGTCCGTTCTTGTAGTGGAATTATGAATCGATTTGTTTTTATTCTTGACGTTTTTTCTTAGTAGTTAAGTCTTAATGGTATTTATCACAATAATAATAATAGATTGTTACTAAGATAGACACGTATGCATTATCTATTATACAATATTAATGATAAGCAACAAAACGAATAAAGATAATTTCTACGAAATTGATAAAAAGCGATATATTATTAAAAATAATGATAATAAATTTCTTTGCATATAAATAATAATAATAAACACTTTATTTAACATACTTAAATATATCTAGATAGGCGAGCTACATGCTTGGGCATTATCTACTAGATAACCTTTATTTCACAGTTAAAAACAAAACACAAATGGCGAAATTACAACAAAAAATATTCTTACCATACAACATATAGGAAAAAGATTAAAAAATTGTGTAATGTTAGTAATAAAATACAATTAAAAACTTACAACGCAAAATTATTTCTAACAGAAAAAAATACTATTAAAAAAACAATACACAATTAGATAAAATTAGATAAAATATAAATCGAATTAGATAAAAATTATTAGCAATATAAATATTGCATCATGTTAAAAAAAACGCGATAAAGACAACATCGTCATTGATATATATAACATCTATCCCTAATAGTTTGTATATTGTAGCGAATTTCATTACAATTAATTAGTAAGTTTCGAAACTACCCCGAATCTGCCGATCCAGGGTAGTACCACCACTTACAAGTATACAGACCGTGAAGTGATTTGGTCACGTTTCGGGATCAGCTTGTTAGTTGCCGGTTCCATCTAGGCCGGCATAGTGGATGTGATTGCTACTCACACTTATTGAATTGTAGTAGCAGTGATATTCATTCATGGACCACATTTCGGCTTAACATCAAGCGGGGTGCTGTCATATGTCGAGTCACAATAAAAAAAATCAATTTATGTTTTAATATAGTTATAAGTAGAATAGACGTACAATATTTTACAGAGACGGTCACATAGAGCCAATTAAAAAGCAATAGATAAGTGACAATATTATTGTCACTTATCAAACCACTTATTTAGAAACTTATAAAAATTTGTCATATTGAAATTTCTTGGGCCAATTTTCCCCCTCCTCCCATTTGTTCTGAAACAGCGCGGTACGTCATCAAATAAATTATTGAAAGAATTATTTCTATATTAGATAAATTATTATAAAATAAAATGCATCTGAATATACAGTTTACTTAATTTTCATACAGTTCATAGTCTAGCTCGCCATTATCAGGATTTATATTTTTCTGCATTAGGTCTTAGAACTCTTGAGACTTTATACTAACAAAAATACTTATCAATATTAATTACATATACAATTGTATATTTATATTTTAGACCTTAAACTTACAGTAATAAGATTAACATATAAATAAGTAAACTTAGTTAAAAAAGTTATAGTTCATTCATAACAAATACTTCGGTCACATTTCGAGAATGAACTTGTCAAACTTGTCACGCCTTTTTCCCACATATAGTGTGGAATAGGCAGAGACAATAGAGCGCCACTTGCCACGATCCTGACACAACTCCCTCGCTTCCTTCACATTCACAATTATCTTCATACAAGCTCTATGGTTATGGTCACTAGGCAACCTAGCTCTTCGATTTGGTCGTCGAACACCCTCCTAGGCCTGAGAATAAGTGGGGCCTTTTTTTGTATTGTGGCTCGACATATAACAGTACCCCGCATGACGATAACCTAAAGTGTTGTCCATGAATGGAAGCGACTGCTGCTACAGTTAAATGCCGACCGTAGTCTAGTGGTAGGGAAATGGTCAGGCAAACTCCCTGTTCAAAATCATTAGCCGGTACCAATCGCCCATTTTCAAGCAGATACAAGCACATGTTATAATATATAAATGTAAAACGATAATGAGACAATTTCACTACCACTAGACCACAGGCCACGAATGAAATAGTAATAAAAAAATCAAAACTTAAACAAAATAATTACTATAAAAGATAAAAACATAATAAAATATAATCTAGTTATATTTATTTACATTGAACCAAATCACAATATACATTTTCAAAACAATGTATTATGTAACATAAAACCGTTTTTACGTTACATTTTGTTATTAACGCACTTCGTTTAACTATTAAAATCATTGGAGTATAGATTACAATAGTAAATTTAATATAGTGACTTTTCATTTAGCCTTTAAAGTAACAATAAAATCTAAGTCATAACAAGAATAAATTAAGACCTACAATTTAACTGAAGAATATGCAACAAATTGCCTGTTAGTATTAGAGATGTAGACGACATTATTAAATTTAGAAGTACGGTAACAAAATTATGAAAGGATAAAAATTATTAATCAATCAATCAAATTATCACGCCTTTATCCCACAGTGATAGGCAGAGAAAATTATTATGACATTATTAATTATTTATGTGACATAGAATTAAAATAGATATAAATTGTGTAAAAATAGGTCAAAACCCTATATTTTAATCTATTTAGTAATTCAGTACGTATAAGCTGTCTAAAGAAGGAGCAGCTTGAGCCTCAGTTTTATTTAACTTTTTATTTTTATAAACACACTCCATTGTTTCTTATTCAGACGCAACCTCTACTTACTTAATGGTAAGAGGAAGTCCAAGAGCGCTGACGACTGAAGACATCGACTCTGTTTACGGATTTCTCAGTCGCCATCAACCGGTGAATTTATGGCTTGGCGAATAGAAAAAGACATGTCAAAAGTATTGAGCTGATCTCGTCGAGTTATGTTTAGAGAAACTAAGTTTGACCATATACTAAGATTTAGCAGAATAAATCGACCAAATCGGAGACATCCTGAAGGTGGGGTTGCATCCTTAAGAAAGTGGTCATATTCGTAGCTTGTATAAAAAGAATTGTGAATGTGAGGGAATCGAGGTAGTTGTGTCAGGATCTGAGAGAAAAAGGCGTGACAATTTGATTGATTGATAGCAGAATAAATGCTAAAGGACAGACTACAGCGTAGCATGTTTTTTCAGTTTACTGTATAGAAGCATAAAACTTATTAAATATATTAATCAATAAAATTGTCACTACTAAATTCACACAAGCATAGACAATGGAGAGTTTTTAACTTAGCCTAAAAAAATGCTGGTTTCGTCCTGGCCGGCATAGTGGATGCGACTGCTACTTTTTTTAACTGTAGTACCAGACACTTTTGTACAATACCGAACTCTAGCTTAATATCAGTCAAGGTGCTATCATATGTCGAGCCACGATAAAAAATATATATCTCTACGCTTCGGTACAAATACTGCTATCTTTTGATTTTGACATTAAATTGACCGTCATTACAGATAAAAGAAAGCCTTTTAAATACCTAAATGTAATTATTACTTTTTTGTAAGCTGGGTTGCGTAGTGCCCATAACCGTAAAGGTTGTATGAGGAAAATTGTGGATGTCTCTGCCTATTCCCGTGAGAAACAGGCGTGACAACTTGATTGATTGATTGAATTTTTTGTAAATAATTTTAAATATATTTTTATTGTGACGCTATATACCTAATGGTAAACAAAAGAAAATACAAGATACAATTTACAGCTTGTCTTAGGATTAGGAGCACAGAGGTGGTATTTCACGGTTACAAGGTTAAAGGATAATTCATGAAATCCACATGTCGATTATTCGACAAAGAAAATAAATGTTGATGCTTTCTCTACCAGCGTGGGTGAAAAGACGAGGTAAGATTCCTTGGAATATTCTCCGCAGTATAGGCAATAAGGGGTGCGATAAAGCGAAATTGCGTTACTGCACTTTGATTTTTAACATCCAATGTAATATTACAGATATTATTCAGTGTTAAAACTGTCAAGAGGGTTATCAAAAAATAATAATAACAAAGTATACAATGGCGTACACGTTCTTTCGACGTGATGTCGTTTACGTGATATATTTTTACATTTCTATACTAAGCTACTAACGTGCTTGTATTATAGTATAATACGACGACCAAAGTACATAAGTACATGTGAAAGATACATTGACACTGGCAAGTGGTTCTGAACCGGGAACACTTATTAATCACTAATATCTTTAAAAAAATACATAAAATTCATGAATTTATAAAATGCTATAAAAAACAAAGGTGTCGAGCAAAATATTGTTTATGTAAAATATTTTTGCAGCTTACGTCGCGGTCTTCCCGCGACTACGATGGCAACGAGTACAAAGTTGACGAAACGTCGAATAAAAGTAAACAAAATATACTGTGTGGTTGATACTAATAAATAAATAAATAATTTGAGGTATTTCTTAACTTATGGTAATTTTATATAATTCAGGTTTTATAAATCATTTTCTGTAGTATACATGTAATAAATTTATGATTGAGGACTTTCCAATGGTTACATTCTCTCGTCATACGCCCTTCCGAAGTCAAGATAGAATCTGATAAAGAGTAAGACCATGCCTGTGCTAATATTTATTTATTTATTTCATTACTGTGTAAATTACATAGTAGATAATGTGTAATTTTATTTTTATTTTTATTGTGACTCGACATATGACAGCACCCCGCTTGATGTTAAGCCAAAGTGTGGTCCATGAATGGATGTCACTGTTACTACAATTTAATAACTGTGAGCAGCAATCACATCCACTATGCCGGCCTAGATGGAACCGGCAACTTACAAGCTGATCCCGAAACGTGACCAAATCACTTCACGGTCTGTATACTTGTAAGTGGTGGTACTAACCCGGATCGGCAGACTGGGTACCACTGCCTACCACTCTTTGATACCAGACCCGAAGCAAATATCCATCTCTTTTTTTTTTATTAACAAATATTTGCAATATTTAATACTATTAAATATTACAAATAAAAGCTATGAAACAAATATTTGCTCCGACCGGGGATCGAGCCCGGGACTTTACGCGCAACAAACCAGTCGCTAAACCGTTCGTCCACGCCTGTCGTCAAAAAATTTGAAGTAGATACTAAAATTGAACTGAGAGAATTCCCGCATGCACATTTTGTAACTATTAAGTGCACAGTGGAGCTTGTATGTATGTAACCAGGCAATATACGAGACGTGGATAGGCACAGCAGTTAAAAGGATTGCACAATGAAAATATCGATAGAATAAATACTAAACTATCAAATGCGGTTGAGGCGCCGAGCGCCGTTTTTGACACCTTTAAAGTAGGATACCATTTTAACCGGGCGCTTATAGGGCGCCAAGTGGGCTAGAGCCGCGTAGGAGTTGACCGATTGAGGCATGCATTTTTTTTTCAGTTCCAATCATGTGGTGACCGTGGTGTAGTGACAGTGCAATGGCTACGTAAGCCGAGTGGCACGGGTTCGAAACAACTCACCGGTACCAATGTATCTTTGATATATGTACTTTGGTTGTCCTGATCTATGATACTAGCACTTTAGTAGCTTATTATAGAAAAGTATAATATTTTTTTATAAAAAATTGTGCTTATAAATTAATACAGAAATAAAGTTAGAGTCAAAAATAAAATAAATTTAAAAACAAATTGAATCTAACTTGAATCGTAATGATATCTTGTATGAGCGTAAATGTGAACAAAGGCCAAAAAAAGACGTCATTCCAAAAGTACATTGTACATGTATAATGAACGTGATTTAGTAAAATAATTTTAATAATAAAAAGATAAACAAATATCATAATAACAAAGATTTTCCCATTTATTTTTAGTTTAATACCTAAAAAGATCTATATTATTATTAAACTCATGATAAATGGGAGGAAAAAATGGTTAATAAAAATACCTATTGTTTCAAAAAAATAATCCAATTTAATTGATCTTTTGCATAATAAAGTTGGTTGCACAGACGTCAATAACGAGTGGATTTTTTTAATTTTGGATTTTACAGCTAGACAATCTCAATATTTCAGATAACCTTGGTAGGGGCTGCCTGAATGAGGAGGAAACAGCTGCGAACTTTGGAATTGCGGCCGAAGCGAAGCGAGACGGAGACAGTCTCCTGGTCTTCCTGGAGGAAATCAGATGCCTCCACTGAGAGCGAACTGTTAAAGAACGCACAAAGGACTGCACTTGAGCCCGTACATAACAGTAACAGTATTCAGCTAGTAATATTACTGAACACACACTAGACGACCGTGGTGTAGTGGCAATGCAATCAATGGTTATGCAAGCCGAGTGAGTGCATGGGTTCGAAACCACTCACCAGTACCAATGTATCGTTGATATATGTACTTTAGTTGTCCTGTTTCTATGATACAAGCACCTTAGTAGCTTAGTAATGAAATGTAATTTAAAAAAATGAACCTCAACAGGGTGCATAATATTAACTCTATTTGCGGGTATGAAGGATGAGGAAAGTTGTGTCGGGATGATAGAAGGTGGAGCTCTGTTGTCAATGCCTATCCCTTTGGAAGTTAAGACCTGTATAACAATGAATTTATTGATCGTATCTAAAAATTAATTAATATGTATGTAAGCAGGAGAAGAAACAACAGAATAATTCTTCTAATAAAAGAGTGCTAAGAATTAAAGAAATTATCTTTATCATTACATGTTAAATGTTAAAATGTTCAAAAACATATAAAGTACTAATATCTAAAAATAGACCGAGCCATTATGTCATACTTTGGCAATTATCAGCACTTAGTCATGATTATGGAGTAGAAGGAAGATGAAATGGCACAAAAGCCTTTAACCTACTTTCCAGTTGCAAATCCAGGATGTACCTTTAATCCATAAATTGTCTATTTGGGAATAGACAAAGGTAAAAGACCTTTATTTGCTATGATTCTAAGACATATATGTTGTCATTTTTTTATTAGAACTTGAATAACTGGGTTATTAGTAACTATAAAATTTAATTAATATTTCATACTTGTGTATGTTTATTTGTACCTACATATATGTATATATATATACTTGTGATACTGGTATGTAGTTTATGTAATTGTAGTTTGTAGTATATTTGCACCCTGCACATAATTTCTCATCATCCCAAAGGTTAGTTGTTAGAAACTAACCTTTGGAAACTAATCGTTATAAACTCGCCTATGTACCTATTTTTAGGTATATTTTGGTGCAATAAAGGATTTAAATAATGTAAAAATTCTTATCTCACTATTAAAATATAATAAATACAGATGAATAATGGCAGAAACAATTTAAATAAAGAAGGTATATATATTGCTCAGGCCACAAAAAAAATAGAATGGTCTAACTAAAGTCACCATTTAAGTTCGATCATTACCTCGTTTGTATAAAGATAATGAAAAATAGAGAAAAACATATTCCAGTTAAAAGCAGTTAAATATGAATTATATTGTTACATTGAACCAATACTGATATAGGTTAACCAACATACCGTAAATATCCAGTTTTATTACTTATCTCTCATAAAATTCTGCACTTCACTACTCATTATAATAAAAACTAATATGCATACCTTTTGAATTTGGAGTATAACAATTAATTTTTCAAATGTCTTCTAAAATGAGGCAATGACAACAACGCAACTAAAAGTGTTTTATTATTAACACACAGCCGCTATTAGGTTTTATAGATTGACCTCGGTGCCAAACAAGGTCACTGCTGGTTTATGCCTTTTAAATTATGTAATGAAACTTATCATACAGGTAACATGCGTTTCCTGATAAGTGTTTGTTAATCAAATACTAATATAATACAGAGAATCGCACATAAAGTTAAAAATTTATATACGTTATACCTATGACGATGTAGTAGACGATGTAGTAGCTATTTTTATTTTACTCACCATCTGAACAATGCCATTAACATACACGTGAAAAAATATATATTATTTACATAATGATTTCCATAATTCTACCGATTCGACGCAAATATAAACAAAACTGATGTTTTGAATATATTTTGACAGAACATCATTGACAGTAACTTTTATGACCAGAAATGTTGAAAGTAACTTCTTGGCTAACTATGAGATACGGCACTAAATATATTTATTTACTGTAAACTTGGTGCATGAAATCTGTTTATTTGATCTCGAATTATGCCATAAAGAAAAATTATAAATAATTTTGCCTAAGTATTAAGAACCTAGTCGGGTTGTGAAATCTATGATTTCTTTGTCCTAAATTAAAAAACAAAATAAAAGTCAGAAAAAAGCGCGCGGATTAGAAATATTTCTTTATTGTTTTTGAAATTATTTAATTCAAACAATTGCCTCTTAAATGTAACAAAAAAATACATAATGAACGTAGTACATCGAGGCACAATTAATAATCTAAAACAAGCCGATAAAACGAAAAAAAGTCTAATAAGAAAAGATGCCATGATAGGTTTAAATTTCTTAAATAATTAAATAGACTCGTACAATTTTATATACATAGCTAATTAATTCAATAATTTGGTAACGTATTTAATATTTATTTTTAGGCATTCGTGGATCCACGTCTTTATTACCTACTAAAGCAACCACAGGAAATATAATGCGACCAACAAATGCACCACGGTATAAATTCAGTAAGAATGATAATAACGAAATGAGACCACCCCTTGAACCGCCTAGATCTTATAAAAGGAAGTAAGTAAATGTGCCTTTACCCCAATTAGCATTGCGAATTGATTTGCATACCCGAAATCAATTCGCAATGCTATTCGCATATTATTTAGACTAAAGCATATTTTTAGGAGTATTAGGCAGAGGTAGTCAGTGGCGTAGCGTGGCGGGGGCGGAGGGGGCGGCCCGCCCCGGGCGGCACATTTAGGGGGCGGCAAAATTTATAAAAACTAAAATAAATCGTGAACCTGAAATTCATATTTTTGTTGTACCTATGATTGAAACTCCTAAATAAGGGGGCGGCAAATTATTTTTCCGCCCCAGGCGGCCAACTTCCGCCCCGGGCGTCTGACTTCCACGCTACGCCACTGGAGGTAGTATCACTACTTATAAGATGTATACAGGCTTATGTGTTCTCTCCATCCTATGACCTTGGATCCTTCAAGCGATGCGTGAAGAAGCACCTTTGGCCAGCATAGTGACGGCGTCTGAGGCAGCTGTGAACAAACTCGTTTTTTTTCAGTCGTCGTCACTCTTGGACCTCCTCTTGCTTATCGCCAGGCGGCTCGAGGTCACATGTCATGTCACAATAAAAAAAAGGCTGTGAATTGACTTGGTCGCGTTTCGGGATGTAGTGGATGTAACTGCTGCTTAATGTTATTTAAATGTAGTAGCAGTCGCCTCCATTCATAGACCGCACTCCAGCTTAACATTGGGCGGGGTGCCGTCATATGTTGAGTCACAAGAAAAAAAGGCTATTTATATCTTATATTTATATCCACCTGCCCCCCTAGCATGGCAAGCCAAGAAGCAAGATAAAGAATTGCAAGAAATATTATTGTAACTCATTTTAAGTAACTTAATAGACCCGTTTATCTAAATTATTTTTATTAAAGTTTGTCATGTTGTTTTGTGTGAAGTTTTACAGAACCTTTATATATCTTTTTTGCGCATTTCGATGTACTGTTACAGTAAGTTACTTAAAACGAGTCGCAATGTTATTCTTTGCAGGTCTTTATCTTGTTTCTTGGATGGCCTAGGGGGGCTGATGAATAAGCTGGAGTAAGATCCATGAATAAACCTGACTGCTGCCATAGACAAATGCTAACAAGCAACATTCGTAATCCAATATGGCTTCCAGTCACTACATGGTCCAACGTGACCTCAATAACACAATGTACGTAGCCGGTATAATGAAATAACAAAACAATCATAAAAATAAATTACGATTCAAATAAGTTGTAAATACGTTCAAAATTCGACAGTTCTTTTTATTGTGACTCGACATTTGCAGCCAACGTGGTTATGGAAAAATAAAAGTACGATCATTAACCATAAATTAACGCAATTAGACTGCATAAAATTTGTTCAATTCATTGGCAAACGTAACTGCAACCGAATCGGTCAAAATGGCCTAACGTTTGTTTTTATTGTGACACGACATTTGCCCTCGACTCGCCTGATGATAAGCAAGAGAAATCCAAGAGTATCGACGATTAAAACAATCTACATAGTTCACGGCTGCCTCAGTCGCCGTATGCCGGCCAAAGGTGCTTCTTCACGCATCGCTTGAAGGATCTAAGGTTATAGGAGGAAGAGAACACGTGGGCTGGCAAAGCATTCCACTTGTTGTCCAATTATTGTACAAAAAAAACGCACCGAACTTTTTAGTTGGACTGCCGATTTGGTCGACAAAATGCGGATGCTTCCCCCGACCAGTGCGGGTATTACGGGTGTGAACGAGACGAGACGAGGTAGGAACAAGGTTAAAGAGCTCCTCGGAACATTCTCCGTGGTATAGGCGATAGAGGACGCACAGAGCCGCCATATCTCTGCATAGTTGTAACGCCATATCTTTGCGTAGAGATCATGTAACCTCTGCATCTCCTATAATTCGGACAGCCCGGCGTTATTCGTTATACGTTAATAAGCTGTTATGTTGTTACAGAATACCAGCATCAAGACCTTCTTCTTTAACAGAAGGAAGAGCAAAAGCTGTAAGAATACTAGCAAATGACACCACTTTTATAGATACCTCAAATGAAATAACCCAGAAAAGACCAAATGGATTGCGGTATATTAGCGATAGTAGTCGAGGTTTGTTGCCCTATTTTTTGTGACACGACATAATTATGACATGACGGACAGCACTCCGCCTGATGTTAAGCTCAAGCGCGATTGGAGAATGGAGTCGACCGCTACTACAGTTCAATAACTGCTAGTAGCAGTGGTATCCACTATACTAGCCTATTCTAAACAGGCAACTTCAAGAAAAACCAAAATCGACTGTACAAAACCGCTAAAGCATTTTTTTTAAATATATTTGTAATATCTAATGTTATTATGTATTAAATATAAAATCTTACGAAGGAAAATATTGTTCTAACCGGGAATCGAACCCAGTTCAAATAGAGTTAACCGCCTTGTCGACATAAATACAGATTTTTTTTTAATTTTATTTGCCTAAAGTGAGTGATTTACAGCTATGAAACCTGTTTCTTCGCAGCCCCTTCAAAACTCTTTCAGACTAGGCAAATATTTGCTCCGGATCTGATTGTCAAAGAGTGGTAGACAGAGGTGCCCACCAGTCTGCCGATCCGGGGTAGTACCACCACTTACAAGTATGGTACTACCTCGTTCCGGGATCAGTGACTCGCGTTCCGGAATCAGCTTGTAAGTTGCCGGTTCGAACTAGACCGGCAAAGTGGATGTGACTGCTACTTGCAGCCATTTAACTGTCGTAGCAGTCACCTTTATTTGTGGATGGCACTCCAGTTTAACTTCAGGCAGAGTGCTGTTATATGTCGAGCCACAATACATAATAGTATTTTTTTAGATTTTGCGCGAACATTGATTAATGAATAAATAATAAAAAAATGTAAAAACTAAACCAAAATAAACGCGATAGTAAGCCGCATAAAATTTGTTTAATTCACAATAAATAAGTTTCTTCGCTGCTTCATCATTCCCACCCTCATCTAAAGTTGCATTGTCTTATTGATTTTATTTTTCCATGCTTTAACATTAGGCAGAAATCATTACTTTGATATTGACAAGTTTAAAAGCAATACACGTGCGGAACTTAATATTATATTATTGTTATTATAAGGGCCATTTTGTTTAATGATACAAAAAGAATATTGATAACTATTTGACTCCCACGATTGCCAATTAACATAATATCGCTTATTATAAAATATTTACATAATAAAAAGATTAGGTTATTGCGCATTATGATTCGTACTTCCGAATTATAGGGTTGTACCAAAATTTGTCTTCTTCATATTGTTATTTATTAAAACAAGCAACTATTACCATGTTTTTATACGCATAAAAATATTGACAATGACAGTTTACTTCTACAATCGTCAACATCATATTCTCTTGGTTGTATAGATACTCAATTTATTTAGTGGGACGCAAAAAGAAAGATCTTTCGCCGCACATTATAATACTACTTATATTTTTATCAAAATATGCAAAATATTGGTTGCCAGCATTGTATGGAAACACCAGCAATCACCATTAAATTACGGCGAATGTGTGATTGTAATTTTCAATTACAAAAGTTCATTTTAGCTAGAGAATTAAATAATTAATAAAAGAAAATTAAATAAAAACAACCTGTATAAACAAAGGTTTTCAAGTGTTTTATTACCAAATATTCCTATACAAGTTTTATTTTAATTTTTTAGTTACAGTCCTACACAATTAGTTTATTTAGTTATTATGTTCTATCGTACTATGATCGTACTATAATTAACTCAATGCCTAGTACAAAAAATACGTTAGGTTACCTTAAAACTTTCAATAGCATTGTGATATTTTCTAAGGTTTTGTTCGAACATTATTCTCGTATATATAAAATGTTCATTATGAATTTCATATATGAAACAAGAGATTATTGACGCTTGTTATCGTGTTAATTTTAATTAACTATTTTAATTCGTTTTGAAAGTTTTGCAATGATTTAGCCTCTGTGACATGGCTGCAAAGCTTTTATAAACGTCTCGGTCGATCAAAATAAATGCAATTTAGAATCCGCAACATTTGGCCATTTTTTAAATAAAAGAATTTAGGCATTTTTTATTTCATATACATTTTTTTTAGGTGGTTTCAGCGGCACACATTCTACGAGTATTTCAGTTGCTGAGGCTAGTGTTGTACTAGGTAAGTAATACACTACTACTTAGGTTCGAATTTATAAATAAGGTGATTTTAGGCTTGTTCAGTATAAAACATAGAAACAATTGGCTTAAAATATACTAAAAATACAATATGTATTAAATTAAACATATTTTACAATAAATTTTTAAAGGTTATATAAAAGTGTAAAATAAACACCAAAAACAATTCATCTTACATTTTACATTTAATGGCAAAATTATCTAGTTTATTCGAGTTGTCGGCATTTCATAACTTATTATAATGAATTTAGGTAGGTACTCTGTTTTATCTAAAAGGTTATCTATTTCTACTTATGATACATAATGAAGTATAATTTGAAAAAGTATAAAGCCCGCCATTTGTTTATTAAGCCCAGACCCGATCGCCAACAGTGACCCAACCTCGAACCGATCTGCCTGCTCAAGAATATCGAGCTGCACATTCGTATTTTTTTAATTTTTTATTGTGACACGACATTTGACCTCGACTAGCCTGATGATAAACAAGAGGAGATCCAAGAGTGACAACGACTGAAACAACTGAATTAGTTCACGGCTGCCTCAGTCGCCGTCACAATGCCGGCCAAAGGTGCTTCTTCACGCACCACTTGAAGGATCCAAGGTTATAGGAGGGAGAGAATACATGGGCTGGCAATTTGTTACCTGAATCCTATTCAGCATTCAACAGACGTAAGCCCACGGACCTCCAAACCATCTTCAGTAGCATTCACAGGTGGATAAGTCGAATCGAGCACATTATCAAACCAATCGACTGTACCAATCTTCATTTAAAAAGTGGTAGGCAGTGGTGTCCAGTTTGCCGAGCCGGGATAGTACCACTACTTACAAGTATACAGACCGTAAAGTGTCTTAGTCGCGTTTCAGCATCAGCTTGTACTTTGCTGGTTTCACCTAGGCCGGCATAGTGGATTTGACTGCTACTTGCAGTTATTTATCTGTAGTAGCAGTCACCTCCATTCATATATACTCCAGGCGGGATACTATGATATTCCGAGTTGCAATAAAAAAAGATGTTGATCAAAATAAAATAAAAGGCGACCGTGGTGTAGTGGCAGGGAAATGGCTACGTAAGCCGGGTGGCACGGGTTCTAAACCACTCACCGGTACCAATGTATCTTTGATATATGTACTTTGGTTTCTTCTTTCTATGATACAAGAACTTTAGTAGCTTAGTATAGAAATAAATAATGAAAAAATATGAAAAAAGATTGACAAAAGAGATTTATAAATCAAAGGAGAGTGGAGGAATAAAACGGGGATGACCCAGAAGTTTATCCTTGATTCAATCGAGAACATTATTTAAAAAAATTGTGTCTCAGTTTACTAGGAGTTAGTATAAAAATATTTGTGGATATAAAAGAAGCATAAGAGTTGCGTCAGGATTATGAAAAGTAGAGGTACGTTGTCTCTGATATTAATGATGAAAATACGATACGTCATAAGATAATACTAAGCTTACATAAAAATTATCTTTGATTATTTGTGATCAGGTGTTCTGATATCTAGTCTTTTGTTTTTCCTGGTACGTCATAGATATAAAATAGATAATAGGCACTTATAGTTTTAAGCATTGTCAATTGATAAGAACTGTTAAGATTAATCGTTGACTATTATTAAGACACGTGTGACACCACCCCGTCTGATGTTAACCTGGAGTGCGGTCTTCTACAGTTAAATAATATAGAAGGCAAATAGGGTATATGACCGCCAACTTGCTGCTTACCACTCTAAGATAAATACAATCAATCGATCAAATGTTAACGCAAATTTTAACCCCCTCGCTTCCCTCACATCCACAATTATTTTCATACAAGCTCTGGGATTAACCCAGCTTTCCTAGGATGTCTCGGATTTGGTCGAAATACTCGTACACCCTCCTGGGCACGCTCCGTTTAACCCATCCATCCACATCAGTTTTATAAATTCCTTACGTCAATCTACTTTACTGATCCTTTCCTTGTGACCAAACCATCGAAGCATTCCTTTGTCAATCCTTATCTCTGCATCTTCTTTTAAACCACATCCAAATAAATACAACACAACAATTACCAAAAAGATCATCATTACAAAATAATAATTTAAATAATATTTCTAGTTTATTTTATCTTTGTTATTCTAAGTTTACGTAGTTATTTTAATGCCTAAATTTTAATAAAATAATACTAAATTTTAATTTATTTTAAACGTAACTTTACCTATACAAAATTTGTAATCCTTGGAATCTACAACAAATAAAGGTTATAGGAACTCCTACAATTTGGGATCTTTCAAGCATGTGAATAAAATCGGCGTAGTGAAGGCAACTGAGGCAACTGTTAACATTTCAGTTGTTGGCGCTCTGGGCCTCCCCTTGCTTACCATCCGACAAGTCGAGGTCAGATTTTGAGTCAATGATAAAAAATAAGGCTATATTTTCAGAAGTCAGTGCTCTTAAATACCATTACCAATTTAACACCAGACCTTGAAAGCAAGGGGACATTGCTTACTGTCAGGATAGTAGACATGTTGTAGTAGTGACGTCAAAATAACTTATAAAAAATGTTATTGTTTAATTCTTATTTCAGCTATCTCAGAAGGTCGTGGTATGGCTCGTGGTGAAATTGGCATAGCTGCTATTGATTTGAAAAGTCCACAACTGATTTTATGCCAGTTCAGTGATACTTTACTCTATACACATACTTTGACTAAGATTAACTATTTTAATCCTATTGAGGTGAGTCGTGTTTCTGCAATCCTTACTCTACCTTTCAATCGTAGTGAAAAAAATAATGTCGAGGATTTTTAGCATCTGTTTATTGACGAAAGGCAAGAATACGGTATATAATGACTGCTGATACTGATATGGTCTAAGACAACACTCGAATAAGCTAAAAGAGAATATAAATAAGATTAGGAAGATGGGGTTGACAAGGAACCGCACAAAGTCTCATCTATCTGGGTTTTTTTTATTGATCAAAATGTTTCACTGACCATTTTCGTTATCTAAACTCAGCTTCTCCAATATATAATTTTTAGATATCACCGCCATTTATTTAACCATCAAGATCCAAGTTTTAAACTCTTCTCAACCTTGGTTTGATGCTTAACTGTGGAGATTATTGGAGTTTATATAAAATGGTGTTCGCCGACCAATACGGAGTCATCCTCAGTAAAGCTAGGTTGCCTAGTGCCCATAACCATAGAGCTTGTATGAAGAGAATTTTGAATGTGAAGGAAGCGAGGGAGTTGTGTTAGAATCGTGGCAAGTGGCGCTCCATTGTCTCTGCCTATCCCTGTGGGAAAGAGGGAAAGACAATTTGATTGATCGATTAATATGAAGATTGTTAGTATTTCCTGAGATGATTTTTTTTGACATGAAATCTTTACATTTTTATAATGTATTCATAAACTTGTCCTATATGCTTGTACATACTTGCAGATAATAGTGCCACACACATTTTGCGAGGGAGTCCAACCAAATCAATTGTACAAACTAATAAAGGAAAAATATCCCATGATCAATTTGACGACAGTGCAACGAAGACATTTTAATGATGCCGCTGGTAGTCAACAAATCAAAAGTTTGTGTGCACCAGCTTATAGCTCTGTTTACCTTCAAGTTTTACAGAAGTAAGTCCATAAATAATTAGGTTAAACTAATTTGTGGCGGTGTCCTTTGAAGCCATACGTCAAAAGTAGTGTTATCCATGTCCTATTGCCAATTGTTTAATCATAGGGACCACTAAATATATAATTTTAGGTTCTATGCACTAACTGCTGCTTCCGCTGTCCTCAAATACGTGGAATATATACAATGCATAGTATTTGCAAGAGAATCACTCAAAATAGAATATCATTCTTCAGAAAATACAATGATTATTGGTAAATTTATTTTATTTTTTAATACTGAATTGTTTCTTTCCTTTGATTATGGTTTTGTTGTGTAATATGGTTACAATCAATACAATGAATTAATTTCAAATGGTAAGGCCAATCATTTGACCGTATCGTTCGTATGGTGTTGATCATTATTTTTATTGCCAGGTTTCACTTAATAGATAAAAAGTTTCGAGATCTAGAGGAATGTTGTCAGACCTTAAACCGGAGTTTGTCAAGAAAGCCAAGCAATATAGAAAGCCTATCTTACCACTAAAGAAACGACTAAACGACGTTATTTAATTTCATGTTTTGTAATTTCCAGTTTTAATCTTAAATCTCCTTACAGATGTAGGCACAGCAACTCACTTAGAACTAGTACAGCCATTAGTACCTTCAGCTGGTGCAACTTGTTGTTTGTTAGGTGTCTTAGGGCCAACATACACCATAGGTGGTATAAGAGCTCTAAGAGCTGCCATTCTTCAACCTTCTTGCAATAGAGAATTTATTGAAAATCGGTTAGACGCAGTACAAGAATTAATTGATAATGATTCTGGACTAATGGTTGGATTACAAGTAGGTGTCTGTTTATATTATAATTGTATCTTGACTTATTCAAACTCGGCTGTTAGTAAGCAAAGAGAGGACCAATAGCAACGAGGAATTAAAAAAATCCAACAAAGTTTACGTCGGCCAATTTCTGGTCTGGTGAATTTTGTGGTATGAGTTTGGCATATTTTTTTATGTTAATCTTATAACTTGTTAATTTTTACAATATGTTGTTGAAATTTATTATAAATAAGGACGACTTTTCGGCTAGCATAGTGACAACGACTGAGGTAACCGAACTGAAATGTTTTCTCAGTCATCGGCGCAATTCGAGAAAAAAATTCAACTTCTATATCTCACTTGTAGGACATAATCAAGAAATTAGCGGAAATAGATAAAATATTACTTCTCTGTGTAGAAAGTCCATCACAAAATATGGATAAGATGAGTGAAGCTCAATTGAATCAAACGTTACTTTTAAAGACAACCATGGATTTAGTACCATCTCTAATTGAGGCTCTAAATGTTGCTGAATGTGGAAGGTTTAGGAAGATTAAAATTGTAAGTATTTTCAATTTTCAAGTCTGCTACCAGGTACTAGATTTAGTTTTGCTTCTTTTTGAGTACTGTTTGGCCTTTAATATTGTAATGAGGTGTGGAACCTTTGGTTAGTTTTGATTAGATTAGAAACTTATTTCCTAAATATTTAAGCTTGTATAAAGCGAATTACGTCAGGATTGTAAAAATTGACGCCCAAGAAAGTTTTAAATGTAGTATTTTCTATAGTTATGAGCAATTATTATTAAAGGAAAGAAAAAAATTAAAATGTTAATAGATACGATTTCAAATAGCGACTTTTTATTAATTTGATTCTTAAAGATCAGAAAATAATAAGTATGCATCTTATGCAGGACTTCGAAAACCCACACTACAAAGAAATAAGTACTCGTATACACAACATAATACAAGACGACGCTCACTTAGAGAGAGGTGCTATGGGTAGTCTCCAAAGATGCTTTGCGGTTAAACCAGGAATAGATGGTCTATTAGACGTTGCAAGAAGAACATATTCTGAGTTAATAGATGACATACAGAAAATAGTAGAACAATTAGGCGAAACACATGATTTACCTTTAAGACTAAACCAAAATGCAATGAAAGGGTTTCATATTGTTCTATGTATCTCGCCAAAGAATAGAAGGAATTTTAATGTAGCTGACTTGCCAGACATTTTTATTCAGGTATGTTAAATAGTTCGTGTCTACGCAAAAGCTAGCATAATTATGACTGTGTATAACCTGGACTATGCTTGGTGATCGGTGTGTCTCTGCGCGATAGAATCAGGAACGAGTATATTAGCCAAAGAACCGGAGCTACCGACATAGCTCGTAGGATTTGCGAGCTGAAGTGGCAATGGGCTGGCCACATCGCTCGAAGAACCGACAATCGATGGGGAAGAAACGTTTTAGAGTGGGGACCACGAACCGAAAGACGTAGCGTAGGTAGGCCTTCCACATAACCTAGACTGCTTAGAGTAAAAGTGAAGTCATTATTCTCTACTGATTTGACAACAAAATTGTATAACCAATTTATTTGTAACATCAATAAGTTTTCTATTAAATAAAATATAATTTAAGCTAAAACGATAATCTTGTAGCTTGCTATAAAAATATTCAGCATGTAAATAGTAAAATCTAGTATGATTTTATGGACTAGTTAAACTTCCCAGGTCCAAAATAATGGTGCCAGTGTATCAATGTCAACTGAAGAATTAGTTGTATTAGATCAACAAGCTAAAGAAGCACTCAATGAAGTACACAAAATGAGTACTGGGTAAGTTCTATACAGAAATTTTGTCCAGATTTTGGGATCGTGACCTTCACTTCAATTGCGGTATTTCTATGCATGAACGCTTAGATTTTCTACACAAGCTCAAAAAATTGCTCTAACCAATCCAATTCTATTTTAGATAAAACCTCACACCGACTATAAGTAAATTGTAAATTTGTAGTGCGATCTGATACAAACTTTAGTCTCATTAACTGTGCCGGCTTCACTGAACACGGAAAATTCCAGGGTAGTGGTCGTCAATTTCTCTAGAGAGAGATTTTGAAGTCATACCCTCCCTCAATGTTGATATTCTTCACCATTCTCCTCCACATCGCCCTATCTTCAATCATCACTTCATTGTAAATTTCTTGGTCCGACATTTTTCCTTTAGATTTTTCCACACCAGAAATTTATTCAATACATTTTGTTTAACAGAATTATATCAGGACTATTAAAAGATTTAAGACCATTCATGACAAGTCTTTATAAATTATGCGAGAATGTTGCCGAACTGGATATTTTGTTAGCTTTGGCACAGGTAATCATAATAAACTATATAAACTCTTAAAATAAAATAAAGCGTTTGTTTTTTTGTACTTAATATAACTTGGAAGTTGTGACGACCAGATGAGATGCCCGCCAGATCAGCAGCGCCAGATACCTCCAGGCTTTAATATATAGTATTTGGTGCTGCTTATAATGTAATAAGTACAAGTATATTATAAAACAGTTTTGAGATTTTTAGCTACATAGTGATGTTAACTAAGGCATTCATTTGACCTTCATTCATTTGACCTTCATTCATCTGACCTCTTTGACCTTCTCTGACTCAGTGCTCGATATGTCTCTTATAATGTTACTAGCGCGGTAGATTTTACAAATGAAAAATTACTTGTTTTACGGATGCCTCGGTCGTTGTCACCATGCCGGTTAGAGATACTTTGAAAGGCTTTGGTTTTATATGGGGAGAACCCGTACACGTTGATTATTCGACAAAGAAACTGTCATTTAAACTGTAGAATGTGGATGTTTTCCCCGTCCTGTGCCTCGTCACAGAAGTAAAGAGCTAAGCTCGGAACAAGGTTAAAAAACGATCTATATAACTGGAATGGAAGGTCTACAATCTCTACACCCAAAACAGCTTGATTTTATTGTAGTGTTCCCATTCTGATTATTATTGGGGTAGGTAGAAATTCGGTATTTATATTATTTAAAGAATAATTTCTAGATTTAATTTTCAGGCAAGCAGTATAGGGTCGTACATAAGACCTGAATTTGGTAATTATTTGGATGTAAGGAATTCTGTTCATCCATTATTAGATTATAATACACAGGTTATGCCTATTCCTAATGATATAGTAAGTAAACAATTAATTAATTAATTAAAAATTCATCTTAACAAATTATGATTTTAAATTGGATCTAGAATATTTAACGAGTTATTGATTTTTATATGAAGATTCATGATCTGACCTCGACTTGTCCGACAATAAGGCCCTTACTTAGTCCAAGAAGACCGTATAATTAACCGATTCAGTTTACTGTTGCCTTCATCACTATGCATAAACTATGCATAACAAGGTGCCCTGGTGACGGAAAATTATAGTTATGGAGCGCTTGATGTTTTTCTATTGATGATGATGATCTCTTTGCCGTATCCGGCAACAACGAGTTAGTCAAAACTATAATGTGCTCTAATAGGCGACAGCTGAAAATCAGTGCTGCGGCTGAAGTTAAGCTGAAGTTGCAGCTCATACTGAGCTGATGACCTATTTGTCGCCACACTGGTTTTAAACGTTAAATTTATATTGTAAGCCTTTTTTATGTGACAATTTAAAGTTATTTTCTTTCTTTCTAGTGTCTATCTTAATGTAGGGTTCTATTCCTGATCGGGGTTTAGATTCGTTTTGCTTTTATTTGTAATGTTAATAACATTGAGCATCACAAATATTTTGTTTTTTGAAATAAAATTTTTGAAATGCTTTGGGTCTGTTTGTAAGTTACCGTTTTAAACTAAGCCGGCATAGTGGATGGATGCGAGTGCTGATCGCAGTTAAGTAACTGTAGTAGCTGTTGCCTCCATTTATGTACAAAATGGACCATTTATCTTAAACATCAGGCGAAGTTCTTTCTGTGTAATCTGTAATCAGGCATTTAAAACAATTTTTTCTATTACATACCAAAAGTATATATGCAATAAAAAGTGTTATCAAGTAACAATAATTATAATCAAAATAACAGCTGTTATATTTAATTATATCTATAGATAACATTGTTTTTCACAGTCGGCAACACCAGAACATAATTTCACACTGATAACCGGCCCAAATATGGGTGGCAAAAGCATTTATATTAAACAGATCGCGATAATGCAAATAATGGCACAGGTTATATTTATTGTTTATATTAATTGTAAATATTTAAGTTTACTTAGTAACAATTAAATAAACTATAATGGAATATTCCATTTTTAATAAGTCGCCTGGTTGTCTTAATAAAAATCAGTTTTATTGACCTAATCGCGTTTCGGGATCAGCTTATAAGTTGCCGGTTCCAACTAGGCGAACATAGTCGATGTGACTGCTACTTTCAGTTAGGTATTTACCTGTAGTAGCAGTCGCCTCTATTAAAGGATAATTTTTAAATTGTGACTCGACATCAAACCTCGGATTGCTTCATGGCAATCAAGAGGATGTCCAAGATCTATTGAAAAAAACGATTCTGTTCACAGTTCTCTGACTCGTAGTAAACTTTTAAACTAATCTTGAAACGCGATTGAGTCATTTCACGGTCTGTACACGTGTAAGTGGTGCTCCGGATCAGCAGACTATCAAACCTATAATGATATGATGATAAGTTTTTATAATTTACATCACTTATATTTCTAGTTGGGCTGTTTTCTACCAGCGACGAGGGCAACATTAAGACTATGTGATAAAATATTCTCACGCATTGGTTTTAACGATAGTGTTGAACTAAACGCCTCAACTTACGTTTTGGAGGTAAATAACGCCTGAAATAACATTAAAAACAACACTTTAATAACTATAACTATTAACTATACAATGTAATAAGCTATGTACAAAATAATAAGCTATGTTAATATTTATTCATTCATTTATGTATTTTCATATTTGTATTTTCTATATAGTTTAGTATTTTACTTTTATTCTCATTATTACCTCATACTTTATTTTGATATTTCTGTAGTTCGCTAATTCTAATCGTGGCAGAGTACATCTAGCGGCATTAAGCTCCATAGCTAACTACGGCATAATATAAATATATTAATAATATTAGCCAAATTCTAAGGAATGTATACTTATCATAAAGGAGTAAAATAAAATAAAGTAAATAAATAAATAATTTTGGTGCAAACATTTTTTATATTCTTTGTTTATTACTTTATTATACATACATCAATTAATTAAACAATCGCGCCTCACTTCCCACAAGGATAGGCATGGGCAATCAACCTCCACTTTCCACGATATTGACATGGAATATACTTTTGCTTCTCTTACATCTAGATACAGTTCTCTTTACAGTTATGGCTTAAGCTATAGCACTGCAAACCCCTGAATTTTAAGAATATCCAAGATTTTAATTGACAAACTTACAATTTTCTAGGAAATCCCCGTCTAATAATTCTTCCATTTAAGCCTGATTTATACATAGTTTGGTTTTTGAGGGTTTTTGTATAAATTATGAAGTTGTGTCGAGATTTGTCAGGAATCTCACTTTGGTGCCAACTCCATTTTTCTGATGGATTAGCCGCCTTACTAAAGGGGGGGGGGGGTCTACCCCCTACCCCCGCTAAAATGTCCATAATAACAACAATCTTCTCTCTCGAAAAAACAATAGATTAATTAGGATATTATAAAGATGTGTGTTTATCCATGTGGACATTTATTTATTTATTTTTATCTGTATAGATGAAAGAAATGCAACACATACTGAAAGCATTGACACCTACAAGCCTTATTATAATTGACGAATTATGCAGGTCAGTATATTAAAAATATTGTTATATTTTAATTTTTATACATTAAACTTAAAACATGATTTAATTTTGACTTAACAACCCTTAAAAATACTTAATCACAGAACACTAAATAAACGGTTCTGGCACAAATATCTCGCTTCTTTTATATCCATAACTTCCTTTACACAAGCTCTACGGTTATAGAATTCTTTGGAGACCTTTTTTTGTTATGTGAATGTCTCCGAAGGTCGTCACTGAACATAGAATCAGATATTGTCTTTATCAATTTTGTGATCATTAAGTTTCCTAATTGTTGTCCACTGCTGAAAAAAATATTTTTTAAAGTGACGATATCGTGTCTCGACTTACCGGAAGGTAAAGTGCGAATTCGCCGAAAACTAATAAAATAGATAAGTTCTACGGTTGCCTCGAACCTGTTACTATGCCGGCCAGAGGTTTGCTTAAAGGATCCAAAGTTCCTTCCATATGATGATGAAAACACGCTTTTAGCTCCTCATGTTCTATATAGACAGTAATCCTTATCCTAACTTATATTATAAACGCGAAAGTATGTGAGTATGGATGAATGTTTGTTACTCTTTCACGCAAAAACTACTGAATGGATTTTAATAAAACTTTACAATAATATAACATCAGAATAGCACATAGGCTATAATTTATAAACATATTATGTGAATGTCAACATCCAATCCAATTAACTATACTATGGAGGCTTTACACTATACTTTCCATTGACTTTACTTGCAGCTATTTGGAATTTTTCTTTATTGTTATTTCTTTCTGTTACTATATACATATCCTACTATTGAATAAATGTCGCCATTGAAGCTCCACGCTGTATAAATAAAATAAACAATTATTTATCTCATGAATATTACACAAAACCCCAACATATTTCAGAGGAACGTGTGCTGAAGAAGGCACTAGTATGGCGTGGGCCATCTGTGAAGAATTGTTACAAAGTGATGCATTCACATTTTTCACAACTCACTTCATTTACCTAACAAGACTGCAAGATTTATATTATAATGTTGTTAAGTATGCTATAATTTTCTATTATAAAATAATGATATATAACTGATTCTAGTAAAACAGTAATTTTGATTAGCTTAAAAATATATCCAAGGTTCGGCGTGGCGTACTTTCAGGAAAACAGTTGATAATCATTTCTGTATTAGCTGATCCGGGGTAGGACCTTATTCTTTCAATTGAAAGATCAGCTTCAAAGTTGCCGGAATTCAGCTAGACCGGCGTAGTGAATTCCACTGCTGTTTGCATACATACAACCTACGTAAAACTAGCTGATGTAGAATAATAACGCTAGGATAATAGCGTTCTTTGTATTTCAGTGTGGCAGGAGTTCACCTCTTAAACATAAGAGTATGTTTGACATGTGCGATAATATATAGGAGCACTGTCGAGTATATTGTGTGCCGCAATACAACAATAAGTTTGACTTGTTTTAAGCGTGCAACATTAGGACCACAGCATTTGGTAGCATTGTCTTTGATCGTTATAAGTCGTCCACCCACAAGATGGAGCGATGACTTGTAAAAGGTACCAAAAACTCGCTGGATTAAGGTCCCTTTTAGCAGTGGGCGTCCTACAGCTGAAATGGGTAAATTACTTGGGTCGTTTAGTGCCTCCAAACACGTAAAGTAGCTTAGAATAGACATTAAACGTACATTTACTTCACAGTATACATACAAGTGTAAAGGAAGAAGTGATCAACACTGACACAGAAGATATAAGAAAACTAGTTTATGAACATAAAATGGACTCTGGAATAACAAGAATTGAACACTACGGCTTAGCATTAGCTGCCAATACAAATCTACCTAACGAAACTATTAATCTAGCTAAAGAACTCGCTGAATTAATATCGAAGATTAGAAAGGTATATACGATATCATTAGTTATAATATAGTGGTAATGGTAAGTGGTTTTGTACCGGATTTCTTGGTTTTCTTGACCACTAGACCACGGTAATTAAAGAAAAACTGTGATAAAGCAGTACTTAAAAAACTTTTGGTTAGTAAGTTATACATATGAGCATCGTAGGTACTCTTACTCTGTTTTATGTATAATATAAATTAATTATATAATCTACAGAAATCCCAAAATATATGTATTTGCGTACATAGAAGGAAGAGTTACTCAAATTCTAATCAGTAAATAAGAAGAAAGGTAAAAATAAAAGCTATTGTATATCAATAATCGTTTCTTTTAATTACAGTCCCAACAAATATCTACACCGGAACAGAGCGAAGAACTACTGCTCTACCAACTGACCGCCGAAATAGGAAAAATAATAAGATTCAACGCAAATCCAGAGCTACAAATTAAGCAACTAGTAACATATTTTAAAGAAACCCATCCAGAATTAATAAATAAATTGAAGTCAAATCGCGTTAATGAAGTTCATAATGTGAATGACTTTTTAGAATTAAATCTGGAAGCTAACACTACAATTTCAAGTAACGCACCTTCAATACAATTTAAACCAATACATAAATTACCAAAAGTAATTTATTCTACTACTGATAATAACACCTCCTCTGATGTAACCAATAAAATAAAATTAGCATCTGAACTTTTAAGCACAGTTTTAGAAGACTCTAATATTATTAATGAAACAGATAGTGATGCTAGAATCTTAGAAGAAAATAATACAAATACATCGGCTAATTTGAATTCTTCTAACACTAACATCATTACTTTTAACACGAGTAATGATGTAGAAACTTCTAATCATAATTTAAACAAAAACCTTTTATTAAATAATAATATTGATATCGATAGCGATTCTGAAATTTCCGAGGCATTAACAAATATGGGTGTCGATTGTGATATTGATATTCAAAATATGGAAAATGAACTAATGCAAATAAATAATTGCGAAGATTGCAATACTGAAGATGTTGATACGTGTTCTTATCTGTCTCCTTCTGACGATAATCTTATTAAAGAAACTATTGAAGAAATAAATGAACAGTTGGGTTTGCATTCTGGCAATATTTTAACTCCACCGATGGGATTTAGAGATTAAATATTTTTTTCATCATTTTGACTTTTATTAATTTATACAAAAACGTATCAATCTAATGTAAATCCACTTGCTTAATCAAATAGGAAATTTAAATATTTAATCATTGGATAATAATTAGTATAGATAAAAAACATTTATTATACTTAATATTGCTCTAATTCAAGGCTGCTCAACCCCAGGCCCGCGGGCCACAGTATGGCCCGCGAAAGATTTTTAAGTGGCCCGCGCATGAATGGTTTGAATATACGCATCAAATTAAAAAAAAAACGCGGCGCACAGTACAGACCGTAACTAACGCTAATACTTCTCATTGGCGTTAGATGAAACTTTAATGAGTAAATTAATAAATAGTTAAATAAATAAATCTCAGTTGGCTAAAATTGACGAAAATTAGAATGTGCAAGATTTATTAGAAGTCTGTCAGCTAGAAAGTACAACCCAAGGAAAAGACATTAAGAATAGACAAAAGACATCCTTAATTTTAAAAAATATTGTTAATGCATTAATATAAATATAAGGAATGCAATAAAAAAGCGTTTATCGTGGGACAAATTGATTTCTATTTGCACTGATGGTGCATCAGCAATGATTGGAAAAACCAATGGTTGTGTGGCTTTGTTACAGCATTTCTTAGGTCGAAATTTATTTTCGTATTATTGCCTTATCCACCAGGAAGCCTTGTGTCTTTGCACACAAGGCTTTGGAGTTGAATGACATTATGGATCCAGTAGTACGATACATAAATAACATACGTGCAAAAGCTCTTAACAGACGTCAATTCAGACTATTATATGAAGAAGAAATCAGAGAATATGGAGAGTTACAACTGTACTGTGCTGTGCGATGGCTTTCAAGGGGCAGCATGTTGAAACGTTTCTTTAACTTGCGAGAACAGGTGTTGCAATTTTTAGAGCAGAAAGAAAGAATTTCTGGAAATTGGTACCAAAAAGAGAATTTCCAGCAATAACTGACCTGGCGTTACAGTTTTTAAGTAGTTTTGGATTAACATATCTATGTGAAAAGGTTTTTTCAGATCTTAATTATGTGAAAAATAAATAGCGCACATCCTTAACTGAGCAACATACGAGTATTTGTGACTTGTTGTTACTGTCATCGTTTCTTAATAATTGAGTTTTTATTGCGTTTATCCTGAAAGTAACTAAAATAGCTTTCCTATTTGTGGCCCGTCATTAACAACTGAATCCACCGTTTGGCCCGACTCCTCAAAAGGTTGAGCAGCCTTGCTCTAATTCATTTATTTGTATAAATAAATAGTTATGGACAATGTTGGGGCGAGAGACCAAGTGTTGTTAGGTCGAAAGAATTTCCTAGTGGCCGACCGATCGAGTGCAATAAAATTCATAATAGTCAACGAATATAAATACCTAAATTAAAATGCATTAAGTACTGATTACACCTAAAAGTGAATGTCCTAATAGTGGAAATGTCGACGATTCCATAGCTTTATGATAAAGATAAAAAAATAAAACTTACTGATTATAATAACGTTTTCTATGTTTTTCCATCAAAACATGATCCTCGTAAGGAAGTTTTGGTTTCGGTCGTGAAAACCTGTTTCGTTCGGACACTAGTCCCCTCTATTGGCCTTAGAATACCCGCTATTCGATATATTAATTTTGCAGGCATATAGTCTTTGTAGTCTTTAGCGGGCTCGTTTCCGCACTTGAAGTCCTCTTCGGTATCTTTGTACGTTCTTTAACGGTTCTCCTTCAGTGGAGCTACCCGATCTCCTTCAGGAAGGCCAGGAGACCCTTCTCGTTCCTGCAGACCTCCGGAAGCGTCCTCGCGTTGCCAAGGTACTTCTGTCTTGCTTCTGCTAAGGCTGTGCTCCTGCAACTCAAGAGCACATGTGCAGCTGTCTCCTCCTCATCCAGACATCCCCTACAAAGGGGGCTGTCTGATATGTTGAGGTTGTACAGGTGCTTATTAAAACCACAATGCCCCGTTATAACACCTACCAAAGTGCGGAACTTGGCTCTGCTAAGGTCTAGCAGACGTCCAGTCAAGCGTCTGTCGATATGAGGGAGAGCTTCCCTGGACTGTCTGCAATCCGTTGTTTGCGACCATGCGTCTTCATGTTGGTTACCTGTTCTTTGGCGCAGCCAGCTGCGCAGGAATTGGAATGGTAGGGGCACAATAGGTCCCGGTCCCATCGGTTGACAGGACGATCCCTTCCTGGCCAGCTCGTCCGCCGCGTCATTGCCCAGCGATCCACTATGACCCTTGATCCATTGGAGAGTGATCTGGTTCGACGTGCATGCGTCCTCCAATGCCAGGTGGCATTCATAGAGTAGAGCTGAGTTTTTGCAGTTGCTTTCCAGACCCAAAAGTACTGCTTTGCTATCAGAGAGGATCTTGATTTTATGGTTGGCAATTCCTCTCCTCGCTATTGCATGCGCTGCTTGCAGAATACCAACACATTCTGCCTAAAACACAGAGCTGTTTACGTCAAGCGTTGTTGAGATATTTATATTTAAATCCCACGAGAAGGTCCCTGCCCCTGTTCCCGCACCGGTCTTGGATCCATCAGTATAGATTCTTAGTTCCTCGGCGCCAGAGTGGTCCTTTTCTTCCTCGCACAGTTGTATTTTATAGCTCTTTTCGAATACAAACTTCTTCGGGATTCTGTCAATGATCGATACTAGGAGGGGCTGTTCCTCAATTGCATCGTTAAGAACTGTTGTGTGTGTGGCTCGGCAGTCCAGGTTCCAGAGGTTTAATGTTAGAAGCCTCGCCGCCGTCAGTGTCGCCTCCAGCTGCACAGGTGTAGGGGCAGTATGCCCAGAATGACTTCCAGCGCCTTTGTGGGTGTTGTAAGCATGCAGCCTGTGATGGCCGTGCACGCCATACGCTGAAATTGTTGCAGTCTGTCTTGAACGGTCTTCAGCCTGGTTCTGGGCCACCAAGTCGACGCACCGTAAGTGACGAACGGTCTAATAATGGAGGTATACATCCATTTCATGATTTTGGGGCTTATTCCCCATTTTTTGCCCAGCAGTCTACGACATTGCCATAGTGTTACGGTGGCGCTGTCGAGCTTGTTTGATAAGTGTTTGCTCCAGTTCAGCTTGATGTCCAAGATGACGCCCAGATATTTCACCTCTGCTGACAGTTGGATCTCTGTGCCGAACAGTTTTGGTAGTTTGAATTTTCCTATGTTCCTTTTCCGCGTGAACAGTACTAGTTCAGTCTTGTTAGGGTTGACAGACAAACCGGATTCGGTGCACCAATGCTGCACGACCTTCATGACGTCGTCGACAACGCTGGTTACCCTTCCACTGATCAGAATAGCTAGATCGTCAACATATAACATATATGCAGGCATATAACATGTCTATAATGCTAGCAGGCGAGACCATGTCGATAAAGTCAAAGTATAATTTAAAAATCATAAAATAAAACTTTACGCAACTTCTCGTGAGGTGACATAGTCGTGTTACGCGATCAGCTTGTAAGTTGCCGGTTCCAACTGGGCCCGGATAGTGTGTGCGACTATAGGAGGTTTTCTCTGTGTGCGACTACTACTTGCAGTTATCTATCTGTAGTATTCTTTCTTTCTTCTTGTTTATGGCTTTAGTATTTAACTTGCCAGTGTCAAAGTAAAAATATATGGTTCAATGTTAAAACATTGTCAAGTAAAGATGAAGATGAACCACGCGAGTGATTCATCAAATGATGATGATGATAGTGAGGTTGATGATGATTGTTTTAGTAAAGCGGCGGAAAGCCTTTACTAAAACTTCAGAAGGAGTCTTGGAGGGAACATGAAGAAACACGATTCACAACTTTAAATTACTTGTTTATACTTGATCAACTTAAAAATTATTACTGGATAACAATTCCACCATTATTACACATTAATATTTATGAAAAACACAAGCTTTTCAAATAATCCGAAATTGCGCGTCCTGTCAGTTGCAGTTGCCCGCCAAAACTCCTATCTGTAGTAGCATGTCTGTGACAATTAGATATCTGTATTTCATTTCGTGCAAAAAAATAAAAAAAACTATTTTAGCATGAGATTTGTGAATTTCTTCCAGAACCATAGAGAATTTTACCGGAATTCAAAAAAGCCGAAACTATAGACTAGATAAAATTAAAATGGCGATTAAATTGTCATTCAACGCTTGCCGTGTGTGATGTGTTTATAGATAGAATACTTTTATTTTAAGTGTTTTGTAAAGAAAATACAAACTAGGCTGAAGTAGAAAAAGTGTGAGTGTTTTATATTTATTGTTTTGTGACGTAATATCTATTAATTACGTATATAATGCCCACGCTTGTTTTGACTCGGCTTGGGTATATTTTTGAGGTTTTGATTTTCAAAATTGTGTACGTGTTTTAGAAGGCGGTCAGCATGTCGCTGCCGCCATATCTTCTGGGGCCCAACCCCTGGGCCACGATGATGGCCCAGCAGCAGATAGCGGCTGCCCAACAAGCTGTCATGCAGGCACATGCGGTGGCGGCATCTGCGCCTCCATTGCCGGCGCAACCACCTCCCAAGCAACAATTGTCAGAAGAAAAACTAAAAGAAAAAGGTTTGTTTCTTTACTATTGTATTGTATCCAACGCATATAAATACCACATATTTAAAATACTTAATCAAGTAGGATGACAGGATGTGTGTTCCAAAAACTATCAGACTACCGATTTAAAAAAAAAATAAACATTAACTTTGAGTACATAAAGAAGGGCACTAAAATGCAAACATTATTAACAAAGACAACACAATGTAGCAAATCGTTTATGAACTGGCAAAGAGTCCTATCTTTTATCATGCAACTTTACAGGACTGTGAAAAAACTAATTATTATTGAAGTAATGAAGTTATTTAGCGAATAAAAAAACACGTATTTAGTAAATTAGCTTTATTGACGCGAATTTATAACTAAATAAACTTAAAATCACTCTCTAATCGAAATAGGACATTTTGATACAGAAAAAGTAATGAGCATTTTTTTCAGATAGGACCTTTTGCCAGTTCATAGACGAAATTACGAACATCATCTTAAAATCCCCTTCGTAAGGAATGGTTATGGTAGCTTATAACAATAAGCATATTTGTTTCTTAAGCTTTTAACTATTGAGAAGCATTTTACCTAATGTTAGTACCGACGTGAGGCTTGAAAGGCCGCATATATAATTATTTATACAAAATACCAACAGTAACAACTATTAAAATTAAGTAAAAACACAATTAGTCTAATTTATGATATGTGTGGCCATTACAGGCGCACACAACATTGGCTAAAATAATACATAGAAAATGTATCTTGAAATAATAAATTATCAAAATCAAAGACACTTATTAAACTTAAAAACAATGGTATAATAATAAAGAATATGATGCCACAACTATGTATAGGGTGTCTTATTATTGTTATAACAAAATTCAATAGTGTGTAAAGTTATTTACAAATATACCTTTATGCTTAAAGGAAATACTCATAGTTAAATTCATGAGTATTTATTGTCTATTTTCCCATTTTGATAATATTCATCTAAAGCAATAAATGCATATTTAATGAATTTGGGATAGATTAACTGCAATAGATATAATTTTTCATTTCAAATATAATGAAAAGTGCTGAAAATTGCATATAAAAACATTAACAAATTAATATTTAAAAGTAATAAATGATTATTTATTATGTGATTTTAAGGCAGAAATTATTTTTCAGCTCAAAAATGGCTTCAATTGCAACACAAGAGGTATGCGGAAAAGCGAAAGTTTGGTTTTGTCGATGCTCAGAAAGAAGACATGCCACCTGAGCACATTCGTAAAATCATCCGAGACCATGGGGACATGACCAGTCGTAAATACCGCCATGACAAAAGAGTTTACCTTGGTGCTCTAAAGTATATGCCTCATGCTGTTATGAAGTTACTTGAGAACATGCCAATGCCTTGGGAGCAAATTCGCGATGTCCAGGTCCTGTATCATATAACTGGTGCTATAACATTTGTTAATGAAATCCCTTGGGTAATTGAGCCTGTCTACATAGCTCAATGGGGTACAATGTGGATCATGATGCGTAGAGAGAAGCGAGATCGTAGACACTTTAAGAGAATGAGATTCCCTCCATTTGATGATGAAGAACCTCCACTTGATTATGCTGATAACATCTTGGACGTGGAGCCATTGGAACCAATTCAAATTGAATTGGACCCAGATGAAGACGGAGCAGTTGCAAAATGGTTTTATGAACACAAACCCTTGATTGGTACTCAGTTTGTGAATGGGTCTACTTACAGACGTTGGAACCTGAGTTTGCCACAAATGGCCACACTGTATAGGCTTGCTAATCAATTGCTGACGGATTTAGTTGATGATAATTACTTTTATTTGTTTGATTCAAAAAGTTTCTTTACTGCTAAGGCTTTGAATGTGGCTATACCTGGTGGTCCTAAGTTTGAGCCATTGGTGAAAGATAACTCTGCTGGTGATGAGGATTGGAATGAGTTCAATGATATAAATAAAGTTATCATCCGTCAACCAATTCGTACAGAATATAGGATTGCTTTTCCATATTTGTACAATAATCTCCCTCATTTTGTGCAATTATCTTGGTAAGTACATAAATGTTTTTTTTATGCCATGTTTTATAGACAATTTGGTAAGTCATTCTAGAGAAGAAATTCAATATCAAGACTCAAACGAGGACAGATTCTTTAGCTGGGAGGATGGCGCGCTGGCCCACCCCCTACACAATTTCACCGCCATTCAACTAATATGCTCATAGGCAACCGCCTGATTGCAATAAAAAAAAAATCTACTCAGATGCCAAAGTGGCATCTTGTCATTCAGAATGGCGTTCTAAGGGGGAGGCCTATGTTCAGCAGTGGACGCCCTTGGCTGATGATGATGATTCTTTCCAGTGTGTTTTAATAAAATTACAACTCTGTAAATAATTAAAATCTTAAATTTGCTAACTCCAATTTTAGTTAATAATGATCAGGCATACAATAAAATTTGATAATCACTCATGCACCTGATTGGTGAAAATGTATGCAACAAAAATATAAACCAAACAAAAGTATGATTTGTAAAAAAAAATATCTGCTTATATACAGGCTTCTGTCTGGATCATGGCTATCTAGACAGGAGACACGGCCATCAAAACACAAGTTGAGGATTGAGGTTTTTCTCACCCATCTTATTACCGACCACATTAGTTTCTCAAACCTTGTTAAGATCTGCACATTAGTAATTCGTCTATGACACAACCTACTAACTAATCATTTTATTTTATATGTAACTTTACAAGTTTCTTTATTTTTTAGGTATCACACACCCAATGTAGTTTACATAAAGACAGAAGATCCTGACTTACCAGCTTTCTATTTTGATCCACTCATTAATCCTATATCACATCGTCATTCCGTCAAATGCTTAGACCCAGTTCCTGATGACGATGATTTCCTGCTCCCTGAAGAGGTGGCACCATTCTTACAAGATACAGCTTTGTATACAGATAATACTGCCAATGGTATTTCACTTTTGTGGGCTCCAAGACCATTTAATATGAGATCAGGTAAATATTTTTATTCTTGTGGTATTTTCCGGGAGCACTTACGACTGAGAAAATCTGAATTAGTTGCCGTCACTATGCCGGCCAGAGGTATTTTATCATGCATTTATTAAAAAACTTTATTGTACTGTAAATACAAAATGCGGACAATATTATCTACCAGCCAGACCTTCATAGATTTTGTGAATATTGGGTTTTTGGTGAATTTTGTTTACTGTAGAGTTTTGAAGAGAATTGTGAATGTGAAGGAAGCGAGGGAGTTGGGATCATGGGAAGTGGAGCTCCATTGATTGATTGATTGATTTGTTATATAAAATTATTTTTACCAATTGACATAGTTTATTTTGGTCTCCAAGTTTCTATGATACATTACTAGCTTAGTATAGAAACGTAAAAGATAACAGTAATGTGGCTGTCGAAATAATGAAAATGTACCATGAAGTGACTTAGTAGCGTTTAAAGTATAGACTTGAATCTTACTGATTCAAACTAGGATGCAACTACTACTTTTAGTTTTAACTGTATTAGCAGACGCGTCAAATTATAAACCATATTTAAGATTGACATCATTGCTGTCCTATGTCAACAGCATTGATTGCATTGATAAAAGTCCTACCATATTTCATTTGTTCACCAGGCCGCACCAGAAGAGCAATAGATGTGCCATTAGTGAAGACCTGGTATAAGGAGCATTGTCCTCCAGGGCAACCTGTTAAAGTGAGAGTGTCCTATCAGAAATTACTTAAATACTATGTGCTTAATTCTTTAAAACATAGACCACCTAAACCACAGAAAAAGAGGTATTGTACTGTTTTGTAATATTTTACTGTATCCTTACTCATGTTGGAGACAAAACTTTTAAATAGAATGCTGTTTATCATTCATCAGCAATTACTGAAATCGTTTTGGCCAACTTAATGACGACGACTGAGGCAGCCGTGATCTGAGATGGTATTTTCAGTTGTTAGCACTCTTGGACCCCGATCTTGCTTTCTGGCAGATCGAGGTCAAATGTATCACAATAAAAACAATACAAAATCCAGTCACATTCAACTACTGGATGCAACTGTTAGTAGCAGAAGGCAGTAGCCTCCACTCATTGACCATACTCCTGCCTAACATGAAGCTTAGTTTTGTAGTATAACAAGCTACAATTTAAAAATTCCTTTAGAAAGATTGTTAATTTTTTTTTATTATAGGTATTTATTCCGCTCGTTCAAATCTACAAAGTTCTTCCAAACAACTACACTGGATTGGGTAGAAGCTGGACTCCAAGTTTGCAGACAAGGATACAATATGCTCAATCTTCTTATTCATAGAAAGAATCTTAATTACCTTCATTTGGACTATAATTTCAATTTGAAACCAGTGAAGACCCTTACCACTAAGGAGAGGAAGAAGTCTCGTTTTGGAAATGGTTTGTCATTGATTTATGTTTATAAAGAATATACATTTGAAAGAGAGTTATGAATACCAGTGGTAAGCAGAGAGAGTTGTTGATTGTCATTTGCTTAGTTGCTGATCCTGAGTAGTATATTCCGGCAGATAAGAGCCGCTGCCTTATGAGCTGCGCAGTATAAACATCGGCAGATAAAAGAGCGCTCACAGACGTCGTGATGAGAACAATTCCATGCATATAAAGAGTCGAGCACTAAAGGACATCATTCATTTTGGGATTTTATGTACTACTTTTATAATGTTTTATTACTACTTTGTAATGATGAAACAATATATAAATATTAGTTCTGATAATTGTGTTAATAAAACTAATAACAATTGCTGTGCAATTAAGTTATTTGGAATTATACCGTTGGATTTTGTATTGTCTGTCAATCACAAAGACACGCCATATTTTACTTTGAACTGTCATAATTATAGTTTGATCATTTTGCACACCTAAACTATGCAGAGCACATGCCAAAACCACTTGCCGGTACCAATGTATCTTTGATATATGTTTTTTGGTTGTTCTTTTTTTATGATACAAGCAAGCACTTTAGTAGCTTAGTATAGAAATATAAATTCATTGTGGATGTAAAGTGAGAATTGTGGTGGAGAAGTGGGGTTCATTGCATCTCTGGCCTTAAATATTGTTTTATATATGAAGTTAGGTAGATGTGTTAGGATTAAAATGTTTAGTAAATTTACATCTCCATAAGTTAAATGTATGAAGAAAGGACTTAGCTTAGTATAGACATGTAAAAAAATAATTAATTTAATAGGAAATAATAAGTAAATTTCCTCTTTCAGCTTTCCATTTATGCCGCGAAATACTGCGTCTAACAAAGTTAATAGTTGATTCGCACGTCCAGTATCGCTTGAACAATGTTGATTCTTTCCAACTGGCTGATGGTCTTCAGTACATCTTTGCTCATGTTGGTCAACTGACTGGCATGTACAGATACAAATATAAATTGATGAGACAAATAAGAATGTGCAAGGATTTGAAACATCTATTGTATTATAGATTTAATACTGTAAGTAATTAAGCTGTTTTCCGTTTGTCTTTAATATGTGGTGCCCAGTCTGTTGATGCGGTGTAGTAGCACCAGTTGCAAGTGTACAGTGTGATGCAAACGCAACTAAATGACGGTCTGTATACTTATGGATGGTAGTACTACCCTGGCTCAGCAGACTGGGTACCACAGCCTACCACTCTTTGATAACCAGACCCGAAGCAAATATTAACCTCTTTTTTTATTAACAAATATTTGTAATATTTAGTACTAATTAATAAATATTACAAATAAAAGCTATGAAAGAACTTAAGGATCCCCACAGACTACAATATTTTTATAAGCTGATATTTTAAGGCCTTAAAATCAGTATATTTAACACCTAAACTAAGCTGTAAAATTTTAAAAAGTTTATTATTAAGTCATGTTATTTTGAGAAATTTAATATTGTTATCCTAATTTTAGGGTCCAGTATCGAAAGGCCCAGGTTGTGGTTTCTGGGCACCGGGATGGCGCGTATGGTTATTCTTTATGCGTGGTATTACACCATTGCTTGAGAGATGGTTAGGAAACCTGCTGTCTCGCCAATTCGAGGGAAGACATTCTAAAGGTAAGTTGACTATTTTGATGTAAAGGTGAAATTGTACTAATTCAATCTCCAGTTTTGTTTTTTTATATATTATGACTCGACATCTCATCTCGACCCGCCTGATTTCTATATATGACAGCATCCCGCCTTATTATGATCCGAGAATGGAGGCGACTGCTACTACAGTTAAATAACTTAAAGTAACACTCCCATCCATTATGATACGAGAACCGGTGGAATCGCTGAGGAACCCTGTCCAGCTTTAAGCATCTTTTCCATAGACGCGCATTTACAAATATAGTTAGGAATATAGCAACACTATCTTTTCGTATATTCATATAGTAAGGCAGACACTAGAGAAGAGAAAGAGTGGTAGGCAGTGGTAACCAGTCTGCCGATCCGGGGTAGTACCACCACTTACAAGTATACAGACTGTGAAGTGATTTGGTCACGTTTCGGGATCAGCTTGTAAGTTGCCGGTTCCATGTAGGCTGGCATAGCGGATGTGATTGCTACTCACAGTTATTGAATTGTAGTAGTAGTGACATTCATTCATGGACCACACCTTGGCTTAACATCAAGGGGTGCTGTCATATGTCGAGTCACAATAAAATAAAATAAAAACTAATTAGCGCTAAATTAAGTCTTTATTGAATACAGGTGTGGCTAAAACTGTGACGAAGCAACGCGTCGAATCACACTTCGACTTGGAGTTGCGTGCATCCGTCATGCACGACATTGTGGATATGATGCCGGAAGGTATCAAGCAGAACAAAGCTAGGACTATTTTGCAGCATTTATCTGAAGCTTGGCGCAGCTGGAAAGCTAATATTCCATGGAAGGTAATGTATTTCAGAATTTTTCTACCCAAATAATAAATTTAAGGCGACTGTGGTGTAGTAGCAGTGCAATGGCTACGTAAGCTGAAGTGGCATGGGTTGGAAACCACTCACCAGTACCAATGTATCTTTGATATATGTACTTTGGTTGTCCTGTTTCTATGATACAAGCACTTTAGTAGCTTAGTATAGAAATTTATAATAAAAAAATCACTCTTTTATAAGTCGCTCTGATTACTTTCTTTATTTGACAGTTATATACTGAGCTATTAAACGTTTACATTATACAGTACCACATTAGTACTGGCGAATGGATTTGAAGTGAAGACTCATGGTTTGTGAGGCTATTCTCGACTCGGGTTCCATTTTCGGTCAGAGAAATATTTGTATCATAGCTTTTTAATAATTTGATAATATTTACATATATTTGTTATAAAATAAAAGAGTCAAATATTCGGATCTAGTTCGATGTTAGGCAAGTATACAGACCATAAAGTGACTTAGTCGTGTTTCGGGATCAGCTTGCAAGTTGTCAGTTCCAACTAGTCCGGCATAGTGGATATTTTACTATACCTATTTTCTCAGTCTTTTCAAAATAATGGGTAATATTTATATCTTTGTTTAAAATTTGTTCATTTGTCCCTAAATACGACACACTTTCCCCTTAAAAGTAGTGCTCAAGGAATATTTCTATAACTAGAAACGATCCTAGGTTTCATGCCCCGTCGCAATTGACCGATTAGCACGCGTGTTATTTATAAATAAAATTATTCTAGTATAGATAAATTTAATTTATCGTAATTTTTAACAGGTCCCAGGATTACCAACTCCAATCGAGAACATGATCCTGCGTTACGTGAAAATGAAAGCTGATTGGTGGACAAACACGGCTCATTACAACCGTGAAAGAATTCGACGCGGCGCTACTGTCGACAAGACTGTTTGCAAGAAAAACTTGGGCAGGTTGACTAGACTCTATCTAAAGTCTGAACAAGAAAGACAACATAATTATCTCAAGGTTTGTTCATGGAAACTTACACCGACCGCGCCTTTTTTTATTTTTTATTGTGACACTACATCTGATGATAAGCAAGAGGAGGTCCAAGAGTGACGACGACTGGAATAACCGAGCCAGTTCCCGAATGCCCCAGCCGCCGCCACTATGCCAGCCTTTTTGCTAGTTCCAACTAGGATGACTTACTGGATACCTGCTACTTCGCCCTCAATCATGGACCATAACAATTGAAAGTGGTGGTGTTAGTCTGGATCGGATGGGCAAATGACCACCTATTGTCTGTCTACCACTTTTAAATACTTCAATTTTCAACTTTCTTTGGCCGGCATAGTGAAGGCAACTGGGGCAGCCGTGAACAGAAAGAATTTTGTCAGTCGCTGGCACTCTTGGATCTCTCCTTGCTTACTATCAGGCTTACCCACTGCCATGTGAGGATAAGGATTAATTTTCATTATTTAAGAGAATATCTTTTTTTTTATAAGAACACGACACTTTACCTCGAACCTCCTGATGATAAGCAAGAGGAGGTTCAAGAGTGACGACGGCTGAAAAAACCGAGTTTTGGGCTGCCTCATTCGCCGTCATTATGCCGGTCTAAATAATAATAGACCCCGTTGTCTCTGCCTATCCCTGTGGAAAAAGGCGTAACAATTTGATTGATTGATTTAACAGGATGGACCATACATATCGCCTGAAGAAGCCGTGGCTATTTACACAACGACTGTCCATTGGTTGGAGTCCCGCCGTTTTGCGCCAATACCATTCCCGCCGCTGTCTTACAAGCATGACACTAAACTGCTTATTTTGGCACTTGAAAGGCTGAAGGAAGCTTATAGCGTCAAATCCAGGTGAGTGAATGTTATAGAAATTTTAATAGTTGGAAAATCGTTCTCTATGGGTATGGGCACTAGGCAACCTAGCTTTCTTGAGAATGTCTACCATAGAGCTTGTATGAAGAGAATTGTGAATGTGAAGGAAGCGAGGGAGTTGTGTCAGGATCGTGGCAAGTGGCGCTCCATTGTGTCTGCCTATTTCTGTGGGAAAAAGGCGTGATAATTTGATTGATTGATTGAAAATCGCTAGAATATTAACCAATTATACCACGCCTCCAATCTTTTTTAATATTATTGCGACTCGACATCTAGACACGTGAGATTTATAGCTAACGCATTGGTTAGTACAAATTCCGCGTTCGTTTCCTGGTCGGAGCAAATATTTGTTTTATAGCTTGGTTGATATATATTTACAAGAATTTGAAAAAAAAAGTGGCAAATATTTTCTCCGGGTCTGGTCCGACAGGCAGTAATTCCCAGTCTTCCGATTCAGGGTAGTACCACCACTTACAAGTGTACAAACCATGAAGTGACTTGATCACGTTTCAAAATGCGTCTGCTACTTTCAGTTAGTCAACTGTATTATTAGCAGTTCAATTTTTTCTTCTTCAGTTTTTTACATGATGTTTCATTTCTTAATTACAGATTAAATCAAAGTCAAAGAGAAGAACTTGGATTAATTGAACAAGCCTATGACAATCCTCATGAAGCTCTCTCAAGAATTAAACGTCATTTGTTGACACAGAGGACATTCAGAGAGGTATATTGAAATAATTATTCCAAATCTGTCTATAATAGTAGAGCTTGTATTAGGAGAATTGTGGATGTGAGGGAAACAAGGGAGTTGTGTTAGGACGTTACTTGCTTTATAAGTGTCGCTTTTGATTCCCAGTTGGAGCGAAAGTAGCTTTATTTAAAAGTCGTCATTTTAATATATAGAAATATAAATAAATAGTAAAATAATCTAACCTATGTCATCATTTTATTGGCTAGAAGAAATCACACGAGTACATCGGTCAGTTGTGATCCAGATTCGAACCTGGCGTCGAAATTCCTTTATCCTATCAGAGCTCTTTCGACTGTTTAATATTTTTTATCCAATGATCATAACCAAATTAAATAAAGTAAAGGTACTAAATTGGAACATTACATGATAATTATTGATACATACCTAAAAAGCAAAGACAATGGAGCGCCATCTTGACTCAACTCTCTCGCTTTCGACCACAACTCTCTTCAATTGCTTTATTTTTTTAATTGTGACTCGACATTTGATAGCACCTCGCTTGATATTAAGCTGGAGTGTGGTCCATTAATGGATGTCACTGCTACTACACTTCAATAACTGTAAGTAGCAGTCACATTCCCATTCCAGCCTAGTTAAAACCGGCAACTTACAATCTGATCCCGAAACGCGACTAAATCATTTCACGGTCTGTATACGGGATGGACAGACTGGGTACCACTGCCTACCACTGTTTATAACTACCTCATTATAATTCAACAGGTTGGAATAGAATTCATGGACCTTTATTCACATCTGGTGCCAGTTTATGACGTGGAGCCGCTGGAGAAGATCACTGATGCGTACTTAGACCAATACTTGTGGTATGAGGCAGATAAACGTCGCTTGTTACCGCCGTGGGTTAAACCTGCCGATACGGAACCACCACCGTTGTTGGTTTATAAATGGTGCCAAGGTAATTTAAGTTTATGTATTATGTTTTTTTTTATTATGATACATTTGACATCGACCTGCCTGATGATAAGCAAGAGGAGATCCAAAAGTGCCAACGACTGAAACAACCGAGAAGGTACACGGCTGTCTCAGCCGCCGTCACTATGCCAGCCAAAGGAGGGAGAGAACACATGGGCTGGCAAAGCATTCCACTTGTCGATTGTTCCTTTATGTAAACTAAAGGAACTAATAATAAGTGGAACGCCTATGTGTTCTCTCCATTCTATAGTCTTAGATCTTTGTAAGCAAATCGAAAACAAAAAACAGTTCTGGCCGCCTCAGTAACGGCGACTAAGGCAGCCACTACGCTAAGTCGGTTTTGTCAGTTGTTAGCGCTCTTTGACCTCCCTTTGTTTACCATCAGGAAAATCAGTCAGATGTCACATCACATTAAAATAAAAAAAGTGACGCCTAAACGTTATTTGTCGCCCTAAACGTTACTGTTTAAGCTAGTGTATACATGTTAATTATAGATAGGACCAATTAAAATTGATTAAAAATCAATTCAAAGGTTTTGTTTTTCATTGTGACTATACAGTGCTTGCAAGTTCCAAGTTAATATTTTAATTTCCCCAAGCCATTTCGCCAGAGCCCTTACTTATTTATCAGGACGTTCACAATAAGTTGAAGCCATTACAACTCCCAAGATAATAGCCTCCCTTAAATTACAAATGTAAATTAAATATTAAATAATAATTTGTATCAGGTATAAACAATCTACAAGATGTCTGGGAAGTGGGTGAAGGTGAATGCAATGTGTTATTGGAGTCACGTTTTGAGAAACTCTATGAAAAGATTGATTTGACACTCCTGAATAGATTGCTTCGACTGATTGTTGATCATAACATTGCTGATTATATGACTGCTAAGAATAACGTTGTTATTAATTATAAGGTAATTTGAAATTATATCTTTATATATATATTTTATATACATTTCTCTACTGCTTGTATCATTGAAACAGGACAACTAAAAAGTACATATATCTAAGATGCATTGGTACCGGCGAGTGGTTTTAAACCCTCTCTGTTTGCCAAAATATTTTTGCCATATACTTTGTTAACCATTGCACTACCACTACACCACGGTCGCCTTAAATTCTTCGTTCGGTTGAACACATTGTAATGTTTTTTTTTGGGTATGTTTATGTGGATTCAGGAATGGTTGCAATCACAAATAGGTTTTAAATTAGGGCAATGTTTGTGGGGACCCTACTATTAATATATTTTGTTACTTATTTGGTTTTTAATATGACTAGAAATAAAGATATAGATAAAAATATGAGTCTGCAATGCCCATAACCATAGCAGTTGTATGGAGAGAATCGTAGATGTGTGGGAAGCGTGAGAGTTGGTTTGGGATCGTGGAAAGTGTTGCTTATTATTTCTGCTTTATAAATTAAGGTGTAACAATTTGAATGGTTTAGTAATAAATAATAAATTGTCCACGTACGGGCGGACGGACACCAGCGCCATATCATTATACTTCTCAGCTTGGAATACTGTAAAGAGACTCAATCGCGTTTTGCCTTGCGTCGCGTGTGTGTGTTGTTGAGCTTGAAAGTTGATGGGGGGGACTCAACTCCTTTAAACTCCATATGTCAGGTATAGTAATAAAATAACAATATTTAATATATAAATTCGTTCAATTCTCAGGACATGAATCACACAAACTCCTACGGTATAATAAGAGGTCTGCAGTTTGCATCGTTCATCGTACAGTACTATGGCTTGGTGCTGGATTTGTTAGTACTAGGTCTTCAAAGAGCCAGTGAAATGGCTGGACCACCTCAACTGCCAAACGACTTCCTCTCATACCAAGATAGAAATACGGAGACTGCGCATCCTATCCGTCTTTATTGCCGCTACGTTGACAGGATACATATTTTCTTCAAGTAAGTATATTAGTTTATAAATTAGTAATAAAAATGGGATAGAAATTATTCACGTGCCCCAAAATCCGGCACATAGTCAGCTGTGAACTCCGCGTCTCGCTTAACGCGGGACCTAGAATGCTCTTGTCATACGACCCCTATTCTAGGTGGAGCGCCCTATATCTCCGAAGTTACTAAGCCCTGCTTTTTAACAGTTATGGCAGCGGCACGCATTTGAAGGACATTTTGACGTTGGACCCGCTCATGAAGTTACGTATAAATTAATAATAATAAATTAAGTTTGAAGAAAGAATTGTTGTTTTCTATAGTGACAATACGTAACAGCAATTCGCTCCTTCAAACGTAATTATAATGCTACAGCCACACTATGCTCTTCGCACTGTTCCTCGTGTTGCCGTGAATATTGCCCTAACAGCCACACACTGCTCTACTCGCGATGTTCATCGCGTTGCTCTGATGGACGACAACATTTTAACTTTGACTCGCACTAAAAAACCGACAAAAAATGGATCGCCGGGCATGACGAGCAGCAGGACGAATAACGCAGCCACACTATGTCTCTGCCCATTTCCCTCGCTGTATCTCTCGCCACTCGTCGAGTGTGTGGCCGTAGGGTTATATTATACGAAACTTCATGATCAGTCAAACGTCATCATATCAAAAGGGCCATCATATCATGCTGCTGGTATAATTAATAGTAGATGTGTATGCAAACATACTGCATTCAGTGAAGCGAAATCAAGAACAGAGGAGCCTCAGGCATAATAAAGCTTGTGGTAACGCAGTTAATGCATTAAATTATTACCACTGAGTTGTAAGTTGTTATATGCGTTCAAATACATGAATTCCTTTACAGGTTCTCGGCTGAAGAAGCAAGGGACCTTATTCAGCGTTATTTGACTGAACACCCTGATCCCAATAATGAAAATATTGTTGGTTATAATAACAAGAAATGCTGGCCAAGGGATGCGCGTATGAGACTCATGAAGCATGATGTTAATCTGTAAGTATTTTCATCACATCATCAAATCACTTTAGATCCTCGCACTAGGTGGACTGACATAGTAAAAGTAACAGGTAACCAGTAGATGAAACTGGCATCTTGTCGTTCGGAATGGCGTTCTAAGGACGCCTTCTGGCTGATGATGATGATGAAAAAGCAATTGAACTATTAAAAAAACGGACTGTTTTATCAGTCGTCGGCGCTCTTGGATCTCCCCTTTCATACCATCAAGCAAGGCGAGGTTTCTATTTTCGTCGCAATAAAAACGATGGTTTTTGCCTCAGGTAAGACACGCCTCTTGATGAATGAATACATATCGTGACATGCTAAACAATTTATGGAACTTGTTGAACTGGGATAAAATAATTACTTAGAGCTTTTTTGGCATAACGAGCGTTTTACTACTCCATTAGATCTAGTACTTTTTTTTGTTCGGGTTATCTTCACATCGCTTGAAAAACCGACAACAGATGAGGAAAAAAGGTTCTTGAGTGGAGACCAGGAAGCGGAAGACGCAGCGTGAGGTAGGCCACCCACTAGGTGGACTGACGACATAGTGAAAGTCACAAATAACCGGTGGTTTCAACTGGCATCTTGTCCTTCGGAATGACGTTCTAAGGGGGAGGCCGATGTTCAGCAGTGGACATCTTCTGGCTGATGTTATTAATTCCGCCTTAGCATCTATTATTGTTAGTATTATCTGAATATCTCTCATTATGCAGAAATGTTTTGCAATTATAGTGTAATAATTGCAGGGGTCGTGCTGTGTTTTGGGATATAAAGAACAGATTGCCGCGTTCTGTCACCACCATACAATGGGAGAATAGTTTTGTGTCGGCGTATTCTAAAGATAATCCCAATTTGTTATTCAACATGGCTGGATTTGAATGCAGAATTTTACCTAAGGTAAGAGACATAATATTTAATCAATCAAAATGACACGCCTTTTTTCCACAAGGATATACAATGGAGCGCCACTTATCACGATCCTGACACAACTCCCTCGCTTCCTTCACATTCACAATAAGTGATAATAATAATAATAGGTGGATATAATAAGTGATTTATTAAGTTATATTGTCTGTAAGAGGATTTTTTTATTTATTGTGGCTTGACGTACAACAGCACTGAACCTGATGTTAAGCAGGACTGCCACGATGCACTATGATGCTAGCTAGTTCGAACTGGAAACTTTACTGAATTGGTGGACTGGGAAATGTATAATATCTACATTAAGATTAATGTATGTGTTGTGGCAATGTGAACGGTGCCAGAGTGAAAGGAGAGTGCTTTTAAATACAATAAACCTTAATTTGTTAGATGTAGGAGCATTTAATAGTATCCTAGCTGAACCCATATCCACTTCAGCTAGGATGATTTATGAGTTTGTAAATATTTATTTTAAGCGCAGGTTAATTTAGGTTATTTGTATAGTTGTATATAATCAGAGTAGAGTCTATACTAAGGTTAAGTAATCATGGGGCTGGCATAAGCAGAAAATGCTTAAAGCCCAAAAAAAAAGAGAAAAAAAATCTACATTAAGATGGCATTTATGGTATAGATGGTCACTAGATTTTTTAGTCGTTGGCACTCTTGGACTTCCATTATACTTACCACCAGGCACGTCGAGGTCAGTTGTCGAGTCAAAATAATAAAAAAAAACCTTGCCTACCATCAGCCAAATACTATGCTTTATAATACATGTTTTTTCAGTGTCGCAGCCAAAACGAAGAGTTATCACACCGCGATGGTGTATGGAATCTGCAAAATGAGGTGACAAAGGAACGCACTGCCCAATGCTATCTCAGAGTCGACGATGAATCGCTCGCACGTTTCCATAATAGAGTTAGGCAGATTTTGATGGCTTCCGGCTCCACGACGTTCACGAAAATTGTTAATAAATGGAATACTGCTTTGATTGGTGAGAATATGTATATTTGTTACTTTATCTTTATTTTACCTACAAACAAATTGACACACCAATGGGTATTCACAATGGGTATTCATGGTAAAGGCAAGGGAGCTCCACTTTCCTTTACGCTTTTCTCACATCCTTAATCTACAAGTTGAGTTCCTTACAATCGTGTTCTCCCCTCCTATAAACTTAAATATTTCCAGCTAACACCATCATGCATTGATTTGTGAATGAAACCGATTTATTTTTAGAAAATTACAATAAAACATAATAGTTTCGTTATTCATGGAGGAGAGCTGGACCTTACCCCAATAAATAGGCTTTTATGAAAAAAAAAAGTATATTTTCTTAGATATTGCGCGAACATAGATTAATGAATTGAACAATTTTTATGCTGCTTACTATAGCATTTATGAACAATAATTATAAAATTATTCTATCTTGACATTGAAATGTTTGATTATATAAATCATTATATAAAAAAGCAAAGATTTAAGTTTCTTTATTCTCTTATATTTTTAGGTTTAATGACATACTTCCGTGAAGCGGTGGTGAATACACAAGAGTTGTTAGATTTACTAGTAAAATGCGAGAACAAAATACAGACTCGCATTAAGATTGGTCTTAATTCAAAAATGCCTTCGCGTTTCCCACCTGTCGTCTTTTATACCCCAAAAGAATTGGGAGGTCTCGGCATGTTGTCTATGGGACACGTTTTAATTCCACAGGTAAATGTTTTTTATTATATTAAACCAAGCTACTTAAAGACGAACCATAGAAACGCGACGAATAAAGTACATATATTAACGATACATTGGTACAGGAAAGTGTTTTAATCCAGGTTCTATTGGTTTGCGTCAACACCCACGGTCGCTTTGAATAGGTGTCCACCAACATATGCTAATGGATTCCACTACAGTTAAACTATAAACATAATATGCTTTTATACAAATTAGTTATTCCTTCAGTAAATTAGAATGTTGTAAGTTCCAGAAGAACCTAGACTGCCGATGACTGAAAAACGCACACAGTTTTCAATCGCCTGATTCGTCGTCACTATGTAGTCATTATCACATCCCACAATTAATCAAAACATTTTGCTCACACACACCTTTTGTTGAGGCTAAGAGTGCTCTTTGGTAGTCAGGTGCATAGGTTGAGAAAGTATAAATACTACTTTAATTGTTTTATAGTTTATTACACTGAATTAATACACTATGCTAAATGTTACTGTTAGTCTAGGATTTCACTGTTTGAATGGACCCGGACACTTGTTGGTCTAGGATTTCACTGTTTGAATGGAGCCCGACGCTTGTTAGTCTAGAATTTCACTGTTTGAACGGACCCAGACACTTGATAGTCTAAGATCGCACTGTTTGAATGAATCCAGTCACTCGGTAGTCGAAGATCACTCTGGCTCCCTCGAGCCATCACTCGCTTTACGTGGCATTATATAAAATCTGTGTCAAGACCTCACGTAATGTTTGGTGCACCTTTATTGTGAAAACTATTTCTCATTTACCTCAAAGTAAATCTCAACTTCCACTAAAATTTCATTTATTTTCAACAGTCTGATCTTCGCTGGTCGAAACAAACTGACGTTGGTATCACTCATTTCCGCTCGGGTATGTCGCACGATGAGGACCAACTCATACCTAATTTGTATAGATACATACAACCGTGGGAGTCTGAATTTGTTGATAGCCAACGCGTGTGGGCTGAATATGCTTTGAAGAGGCAAGAAGCTAATGCTCAGAATAGGTATGCTATACAATATACTTTATTTTTTAATTGAGACCTACAATTGTTCGTGGCGAGAGACCACAAAATGCCGTTTCATGGAAAAAAGAGAAGGTTGGCATAGTTGCTATGACTGACAGCCATAACTCTTTTTTTTCTGTCGTCGGTGCTTTTAACTGTACCATCAGGCAACTCGATGGTAAAGGTTCAAAACCATTTTGAAGGGACTACTGCCCATACGAATTATTTAGTTTGAAAAAAAATTGTTTAATAACTCTTTAAAATGATGAATCGCGTAGGGGTCCTGAAACTGGAGAATAATGTGCTCCAGGAATCACCAATGACCGTATAACTTGTCGATCACGAGTTATGCGGCGTTCGTGATTCGATTAACGCTATCTGATTATAACATGACCAAATTAAATAGCCACTAAACTTTAAACAAACTATTATTAAGTTGTATATACTTATTTCAGACGGTTAACACTCGAAGATCTAGAAGATTCGTGGGACAGAGGTATTCCCAGAATTAATACGCTCTTCCAGAAAGATAGGCATACTCTAGCTTATGATAAAGGATGGAGAATTCGTACTGAATTCAAACAGTATCAGGTATTTAATTTTTTTATATAATTTATTGAAAACCTATGTTACAGATATATCATTAATAAAGTGTATCTGCCTATCCCTGTGGGAAAAAGGCGTGACAATTTGATTGATTGATTGATCATAAATAAATTGTTGATTTTGTAAAAATTTAATTAGAGATCTTTCCACCTCCTTAAACTCTATTATACCTTTACAACCTAAAGCTCTCCAACGTTTTGTTTTTCTCAACTTTAAACAACTTAAAACTACTTCTTATACTTCCACCTACTAAACAGAGTGTTTTAAATGCAAACTTCTTCTAGTTTCTTGTTAGAGAAGGATGGTTTGCTAAAGCTGGGTTGCCTAATGCCCATAACCGTAGAGCTTGTATGAAAGGAATTGTGGACGTAAGAGAAGGTTGGAAGTTGTGTCAGAAGGTGTGTGGAAGATGGTGCTCTATTGTCTCTGCCTATCTCTGTAGAAAAAAGTCGTGACAATTTGATGTATCGATATAAACCTTTTTTATATATTTCATTAAAATATAAAAAAATGTATAAATTAAATCGTATATGTTTTAGTGTGTGTGTGTATTTATTTATGTGTACGCATAATGAATTAACTTTATTTATATAAGTTCTTTGTAATTTTGTGCAACAAAGAATATTAATTGTTAATAAATTTAAGGTTTTAAAACAAAATCCCTTCTGGTGGACCCATCAACGTCACGATGGCAAATTATGGAACTTGAATAACTATCGTACAGACATGATACAAGCATTAGGAGGTGTTGAGGGTATATTGGAGCACACACTATTCAAGGGAACATATTTCCCAACATGGGAAGGTCTTTTCTGGTAAGTATTGTTTTTTTTTGTGCTTGCAGGAGATTGTGGATGTGAGTAAAGCGAGGGAGTTGTGTTAGGATCGTGGCAAGTAGCGCTCCATTGTCTCAGCCTATCCCTGTGGAAAAAAGGCGTGATAATTTTTTTTTATTGATTAGTTCATAATTCTGAGACTTTCCCAAAGATTTCTCAATCAAATCGGGATATTTTTTAAAAAGTAGTGGTGCACAGTGCTATTTTATGTATGAGTGTGTATGAAGAAAATTATGGGTGTGAAGGAAGCTAGAGAGTTGTCAGGATTGTGAAAAGTTCTTTATTTTTTATTATTATACACTGCTATACTAAAGTTCTTGTATCATAAAAACAGGACAACCAAAGTACATATATCAAAGATACATTGGTACCGGTGAGTGGTTTCAAACCCGTGCCACTCGGCTTACGTAGCCACTGTACTGCCACTACACCACGGTCGCCTTAACGGTGCCACTACACCAAGTTGCGCTCTATTATCACTTATTATTGAGGCGTAATAATTTATTTAATTATTTATATTCTAGGGAGAAGGCATCAGGTTTCGAAGAGTCAATGAAGTACAAGAAACTAACAAACGCTCAGAGGTCTGGTTTGAATCAAATCCCCAACCGTCGCTTCACATTATGGTGGTCACCTACAATTAACAGAGCCAATGTTTACGTCGGTTTCCAGGTGAGAATTAATTGTTAATCTTGGGATTCTTAACCCAAACCGATATTCCACAATATCATTTAATAGATTCTCCTAAAATTTTAAGAAATTGCACGATATTATTACAAAACTGTTATGTTTAATTTTTGTATCATATTTTACTTTAAACTGTAACCCAAGTGCATTATTTACGTGCGTACTAGTTTAGAACTTTTCAACAAACTGCAGAAGTGAACCTTTAGCATTAGAATTGGCAACAACTTTGGTGTAACTTTGTTATCTCGAATTCCATTCAAGAGTTTACCATATCATATTTTTATTTTTTACATTTCTATACTAAGGTGCTTGTATTATCAAAACAGGACAACCAAAGTACACATGTATATCAAAGATACATTGGTACCGGTGGGTGGTTTCTCTCTCGGTTTTTGTAACCATGCACCACACGATCGCCTATCTTACCCATATCTTCTTAGGTTTCACGAGAACATTATTACCAGCCCCAATAAATACAAGGTTTCTAAAATCTTTAAATAGTTTAATTTTATTGTTCACATAAATTCTTGTTCTACAGGTGCAACTGGATCTGACTGGTATCTTCATGCACGGCAAAATACCCACACTGAAGATCTCTCTAATTCAGATCTTCAGAGCTCACTTGTGGCAGAAAGTACACGAATCTATCGTTATGGATCTTTGTCAGGTAATTGATTTGATTAGTTTTGTTGTGTTAATTGAAGAGAGGAATATACCTAAAAGAAATAAAACTCTGTTTTCTTATTGTGGCGCGATTAGCAGACAGGGCAAGACTGCCTACCACTCTTAGACAACCAGTCTCGGAGCAAATATCAGCCTCTTTTTTTATTAACAAATATTTGTGGTATTTAATCTATACATTAAATGTTACAAATAAAAGCTATGATCTTTGCTCTGACCGGGAATTGAACCTGATTCTTTACTTGTAATGTACCAACGCGTCACCCGTATCATCAAACTTCTAAATCTGACATCGACTTGCTTGATAAGCAAAAGATGGTCCAAGAGCGCTGATGACTGAAAAACCGACTTAGTTAACGTTTCATGCTGGCTCACTAGCTTTAATGTTTTTAGGTATTTGATCAAGAGTTAGATGCTTTGGAAATCGAGACAGTACAAAAGGAAACTATACATCCTCGTAAATCTTATAAGATGAACTCGTCCTGTGCTGATATACTTCTCTTCTCCGCATATAAATGGAATGTGTCGCGGCCATCTTTGCTAGCTGATACCAAGTGAGTAAAATTATAATAAATCGATAGTTAAAAAAACTACGCTTATACAAGGCAACAACTATGATAATGAACTACAAAGTAAATAATCAACATCTGACCTCGACCCGCCTGATGGTAATCAAGGGAAGTTCCAAGATTGCCGATAATTGAAAAAACCAAGTCAGTTCACAGTTGCCTCAGTCGCCTTCTCTAGCCGGGCACAAAATTATTCAATTAAATTATTGTACTGTCATTAGTTTTTAATACGTGTACTAAATTTCAAATTATTCAGACCTCTAGAGTGGCTAAAATAATTTTAAAAGATATCGATACATACATGCAAGTCAATCTAATAAAAGCGTGTTAAAAAGAAAATTACTCCCTTATTCGCCTTATTCGTAAACGCCAATGGCTAAAGAAGCAGATTGTCTAACAGTTGCCTTATGCTAAATTGGCTAATTTCAAGCTTTTTTCGAAACTCAACTGAGTCACTTCACGGTCTATACATTTCATTATATTTTGAAGTAATCTTCATCTTATTCACAGAGATACAATGGACAATACGACAACACAGAAATATTGGCTGGACATCCAACTAAGATGGGGTGATTACGATTCGCACGATATTGAGAGATATGCGCGTGCTAAATTCCTCGATTATACAACCGATAATATGTCTATTTATCCATCACCCACTGGACTACTCATTGCTATTGATCTTGCTTATAATTTACACAGGTGAATATTTTGTTTTTACATTTCTATATGAAGCTACTAAGAGTGCTTGTATCATAGAAACAGGACGACGAAAGTACATATATACAAGTTATATTGGTACCGGTGGTTTAGAACCGGGGGCTTTCGGTTTCAGCTACCAATGCACAAAACTATACCAAGTTTAGTACACAAGTTTCTACCCGCCAATGTAAATGGAAAAAGAAAAAGTGTAATGGGGGGCGGGACAGGATCGTAGATAAGCGTGTAGATCTCGTCAACAGCGCCACCCATCGGGCTCAAACCTATACTATTACCTTCCAATAATTACACAAAGTTTTATCCCACTACTGGCCCCTGTTGCTAATCTGCCTTTGCTTTTCACTATCCTATAACCTAATCCTAGAACGCCAACGACGTAAGAAGAAATTCAGTTTACGGTGTTATCTAAAACCTCAGTCGCCGTCAGTATGCCAGACAAATTGGGTTCCATTTTTTTATTGTGACATATGGCAGCACCCTACCTAATATTAGGCTGGAGTGCGGTCCATGAATGGACCTAATTTGCCTCGGAAACTTACCCCCTTGGACTTAAACTCGGACCCTTGATGGTCTTAAATATTTTTTATAGGATGTTTTAAATACCAGGGTTCTAGTTTAGGATTTGGTCACCTATTTATTGTTAAATGTTTTTAGTGCCTACGGTAACTGGTTCCCAGGTTGCAAACCACTTATTCAGCAAGCCATGGCGAAGATCATGAAAGCGAACCCCGCTCTTTACGTGCTTCGTGAACGTATACGTAAGGCGTTGCAGCTTTACTCTTCTGAGCCAACGGAGCCTTACCTCTCCAGTCAGAACTACGGGGAGTTGTTCTCTAACCAGATTATTTGGTAAGTTTTAATATTTCACATATAACATTTACTATACCGCAGCGCAGCGTAGTAGGCCTCCCACTAGGTGGACTGACGACATAGTGAAAGTCGCGAATAACCACTGGATGCAACTGGCATCTTCTCGTTCGAAATACCGTTCTAAGGGGGAGGCCTATGTTCAGCAGTGGACGCCTTTTGGCTGCTGATGATGATGATGATGAATATTTTACAAAAATCTTAGATTTATCTAAATCGAAATAATCAGGGGTATTGTGGTGGTAAAAACATAAACCGATAGCCTGATGTTAATTTATAGTGCGATACATAAATAAAGGAGACTGCTACTATTATAGTTTACTGTTAATAACAGTAACATCCACTATGCCGGCCTAGCTGGAACCCGCAATTCAAGTCTATCCCGAAACGCGACTGAGTCGCTTTACGGACTGAGGCGCAAAAATATCTTTTATTGTTTGAATATCAAACAATTTGTCACGACTTTTTCCAACAGGAATAGGCAGAGCTTCACTTGCTACGATTCTGACACAACTCCCTCGCTCCCTACATATCCAGTTTTCGTCATACAAGCTCAACGCTATGGGCACTAGGCAACCTAGCTTTCTTAAGGATGTCTCCGATTTGATCGGAAACCACCCTCCTGGGACTGCCTTTATATATATATTTTTATATTTTATTTTATAGATTTTTATAAAACCCTTAAAGCCCTGCGGCCACGCATATAGGCTGCCAGACAAATAATACAGTTGTTTTGATCACGTATATAGCGTTGACGTATTTGCAAGGATTCTGCCTTATAGTTTAATGATTTAAATGATTATCTGTCAACAGGTTCGTCGACGACACAAACGTATATCGTGTAACGATACACAAAACATTCGAGGGTAATTTAACAACGAAACCAATAAACGGTGCCATTTTCATCTTCAACCCGCGCACGGGACAACTGTTCTTGAAGATCATTCATACCAGTGTCTGGGCTGGACAGAAACGTCTTGGACAGGTGTGTGAATATAACTCTTAAGACGTCGACCTACTTCAGTGGATTTGTCGCGTCGTAATAATGGTAGACCCTGTATGGTGCTCCGGATTATCCAACTCTTCTATTTGGATATCAGCATTTAACCACAGGCAGGCTGATCTGCCTACTTTTGCTTACCATATACCTTTTCATGAGACTAAACTAACATTGACACACATTACTTTTGAATAATACGACTATTCTGCTAGACAGCCCTTGTAAGAATCTCCTATCGAACATAAAACAATTTCAAACATGACAAGTTACGTTTTCCTATAATAAACTATTTATTGTTTATTCATATGCCTATAGGAGACAGTTTCTCTGTAACCCAGTACCACCATAAAGGTCGAGTAACTTAGTCGCGTTTTTGGATTATCCCGAAAGCTTCCAGTTTCAACTAGGCTAGCAAATGTTTACATTACATAACAAAAAACCAAACTAAGCATCATTCTTGAATTGCTAGAAGCATTGAAGACAAGATTCGCCTTTCAACACAATCAGGATTCCTATAACTTTTCTTCTAACACCGTTTTTAAATTTAATTTGTGGGTTGAAGTCCATAAGCGGATAAAGATTGGCATGTATCTGAGATACATGTATATTTTTTTCAATATTTATTATTGTTGTTAATAGCTAGCAAAATGGAAGACTGCCGAAGAAGTAGCAGCTTTGATTCGATCATTGCCAGTTGAGGAGCAGCCTAAACAGATTATTGTTACCAGAAAGGGAATGTTGGATCCACTCGAGGTAACTATAATTTTATAACCGTTTTTTATTTCAGTATTGGAAGATTATTTCGAAATTAAATTGGTTAATAAAATAATTCTACATAAATCACTGAGACTTTGTGACTATTTACAGTTATTTAATTGTAGTAGCAGTCACCTTCGTTCATGGCACACACTCCAGCTTAACATCAGGCAGGGTGCTGTAATATTTCGAGTCATGATATTAAAAAGAGACGAACTCTAAATGCCTATGCCAACGAGATACAATACGCATTCGTAACTGTCAGGACAAGGTTTGTATGAAAGAAACATTCTTGGATCTGAAGAGCTTAATCATGGATCCTCTCAGATCAGCAAAACTACAAAGGTGCTATGGTGCTTTAACTAAAAATTTTAGCTAGGCTGTTATCAAATTGGAGACCTGGAGTACCTAATAATGGACCATGATCCAAGGGATATGTATTAGATATAACTATGTGTTTTGAATAAAATTGTTTCTTACTATGAGCCTTCAGCTGGGTTCCTACAAAATGTATGACCTGGAGTATGTGATATAGACCAAGAGATATGATTAAGGCCACCATGGTGTAGAGGTAGTGCAATGGTTACTCAAACTGAGAGCACGGGTTGATACAAGCACTTCAGTATAGAATAATAGAAATGTAAATAAAAAAATGTATTAGATATAACCATAGTATAATTGTTTTTTACTGTGGCCTTATTTATACATTGTTTGATATGACATCAAAGATCTGAAGTCCTTGATGATGGACCATGAGGATGCAAGGTTTTATGTACGGTTCATCAACGCGGGTGAAACCGCGGGAAACAGCTAGTTATTAATACATAAAATCATTAACCCAGGTGCACTTGTTGGACTTCCCCAATATTGTGATCAAGGGATCTGAACTACAGCTGCCATTCCAAGCCTGCCTCAAAGTGGAGAAGTTTGGTGATCTTATATTGAAAGCCACGGAACCTCAGATGGTGCTGTTTAACCTCTACGATGATTGGCTTAAAACTATTTCATCTTATACAGTAAGTGTTTGAATTTTAATTAATTTTATCAATCAATCATTTGCCCATTTTCCTAGGATAGGGATAGGCAGAGTCAATGGAGTGCCACTTGCTATGATCCTGACACAACTCCCTCGCTTCCTTCACAATCACAATTCTCTTTATACAAGCTCTACAGTTATGGGCACTTATGGAACCCAGCTTTCTTAAGGATGTCTCTGATTTGGTATTTTATTATTTATGTTTAAAAATAGATGCTTTAAATTCAACAGAAACATACCAATCTGGTAAACCAGACTTGTATACAGACCACAAAGTGACTGTCGTATTTTCGTATTTAATAATGTGATCAAATTATAAAATATTACGAATAAAAGCTATGAAACAAATATTTGCTCCTCCTGGAGCAATCAAACACGACACTTCGCGTAACGGACTGGTGCTAACCAATACGCTACGCCTGTCGTCAAATATTTTACTCAGTTTTTCTATTTTGTAGGCATTCAGTCGTCTCATACTCATACTGCGAGCACTCCACGTGAACACTGAACGAACTAAAGTGTTACTGAAACCTGATAAGACCACTCTCACTGAGCCGCATCACATTTGGCCAACTCTCACTGATGATGACTGGGTCAAGGTTGAAGTGCAACTTAAGGATTTGATCCTAGCTGATTATGGCAAGAAGAATAAGTGAGTATCCTTTATTTCAGATGTATATTATTTTTTGACTATATCTGCCTGATGGTAAAAATGTTGTAGAGTGTTATGTTTTCACACTCTTCAGTTCTTTGTGTGTTTTTCAATGGTTCTTCTTCAATTGGTTCGACCCAATCTCCTCCAGGAAAGCCAGGAAACCCTTCTCGTATGGTAAGCATGAATGAGATCTAAGAGTTCGGACGACTATAAATACCGTTTCAATTCACGGCTGCCTTAGTCGTCGCCCCTATGCCTGACAATGGTGAATCTAGAATCCAGAGATTTGCCTGGTCTGCCGATTTGGGGTAGTGTATAGATGTTGAGTAACTCAGTTTCTAATTCCAACTAGGCTAGAATAGTGGATGTGACTGCTACTCACAGTTATTCACCTGTAGTAGCAGTCGCTTTTACTCATGGACCACACTCCAGCTTAAGGTTAGGTGGGGTGCTGTCATATGTAGCGCACAATAAAAAATAAATAACTTAAAAACACGACAGTGAAATGACGAACTTGCACTGATATTTGACAAGTTCGTAACCAATCAGCGAATAATAAATCAATAGGTACTCTACGGTAATCGCTACTAAAGTGCTTATATAAATGAAACGGCACAACCAAGATACATATATCAAAGAAACATTGGTACTGGCAAGTGTTTTGAACCCATGCTCTGTTTGCAACATAGTTATAGACCATGTTTCAACAAACACCATTCCCTTAGACTTAACTAAACAATTAATATTACAGCGTAAACGTAGCATCGCTCACTCAATCAGAAATCCGTGACATAATCCTTGGTATGGAGATCTCCGCACCATCAGCACAGAGACAACAAATTGCGGAAATTGAGAAGCAGAGCAAGGAACAGAGCCAACTCACCTCTACTAGCACACGAACAGTCAACAAGCATGGCGATGAGATAATTACTAGTACAACTAGTAATTATGAGTCGCAGACATTCAGGTATTAAGCTTTTTTTATTGTAACGTGTTTCAACTTCATATTTTGATAGTATATCAACGCTTCAGCACCCTAGAAAATTGTTTTTGAAGTTAAAACTTCTTTAGGCGCGTTGTATATGGGAAGTTAACCTGTGAAACGCAGCGAGCGAAAGCAGATATAAACGCCATTTTGTTTTCATAAAATACATCTAGATGACATTTAGTCAATTAGTTGTTTGTAGTTAAATTATATGATAATCTATTATATTTTTTTATTTCCAAAATTCATATTTTTAATAATTACGATAAATTCTAAACATTGGCATATTTTTAAGTACTCAATTTCTATAACATTTGAATCTGTGCACGGTCTACCGGTGGTAGTATCACTTTTAAGTATACAGACCGTGAAGTGACTCAGTCGCATTTCGGACATAATCCAGGAGTCGTAGTTATGTAACTGTACTAGCAGATATATGCTCCAGAGCTACCGACATAGCTCGTAGGATTTGCAAGAAAAGTTCTAGAGTGGAGACGACGAACCGGCAGACGCAGCGTATGTGGGCCTCTGACGACATAGTGAAAGTCACGAATAACCAGTGGATGCAACTGACATCTTGTCATTCGAAATAGCGTTCTAAGGGGGAAATTCAGCAGGGGACGCCTTCTGGCTAATAATGATGACTCCCAGTCGTCTCCATTCATGGACTACACTCCTGTCTTACATCAGGCGGGATGCTGTCATAATATTATGTCGAACTACAATATAAAAAAAACTTTTCGTTTCAGTTCTAAGACCGAATGGCGTGTGCGTGCGATATCAGCAACGAACTTACATTTGCGTACAAATCATATTTACGTCAGTTCGGATGATATTAAAGAGAGCGGCTACACATATGTGCTACCGAAGAATTTACTAAAGAAGTTTGTTACCATCTCTGATTTGAGAGCTCAGGTATGGGATTTTTTATTTTATTGAAACGCGATGATATTTGTGGATGTGAAGGAAGCGAGGGAGTTGTGTAAGGATCGTGGTAAGTGGCGCTCCATTGTCTCTGCCTATCCCTGCGGGAAAAAGGCGTGACAATTTGATTGATTGATATTCGACTTTGTCTAAAAGCGCCGACGACTGAAAAATCCGATGCAATTTACGGTTGCCCCAGTCGCCGTCACTATACCGACCAAAACATTACTACTATCTATAATATTTACTATGTCTATGCGTTTTGAAATATGATGCACTTGTCAAATAAGGGTCATATTAGTTACCTAACAGGGAACCGACTCTTAATACACGACAGCGAAATGACGAACTTGAACTGATATTTGACGTCTCCGTATCCAATCAGCGTATTGGTATTGGGCCAGCACAATGGATGCGACTGCCACTCACAATGATGTGTCAGGTACTGACCAGGATTTGCCTGATAGTAAGCAAGGGGAGGCCCAAGAACGCTGACGATTGAAATACCAATTCATTTACGGTTGCCTCAATCGTCGTCAATGTGCCGGCCAGAGTCGATCAAGAGCACTACAACTAAATTAAAATCTTTGTATTGACAGATCGCATGCTACCTCTACGGGACATCCCCGCCTGACAACCCAATGGTGAGGGAAGTCCATGCCGCTGTCCTGCCACCGCAATGGGGCACACACCAACAAGTCCATCTGCCGTCGCAACTACCCACGCATCCTCATTTGGCACATCTACAACCGTTAGGATGGATGCACACACAACCTAATGAGTTGCCGCAGTTGTCGCCTCAGGTTGGTTTTTTATTATTATTATTTTGGCTCTGCCCAATGTTAAGGCGACCGGGGTGTAGTGGCAGTGCAATGGTTGGGCAAACCGAGGGCACGGGTTCAAAAACACTTGCCGGTACCAATGTATCTTTGATATATGTACTTTGGTTGTCCTGTTACTACGGTACAAGCACTTTAGTAGGTTAGTATAGAAAAGTGAACAAAAAAATATTTTTAAAAAAGTTGAGCAAAAAAAAGCTGCTTCTATGATTAAATAACAAGTAGCAGTTATCCGCTATGTCTGCTGAACATAGACCTCCCCCTTAGGACGCCATTTCGAACGACAAGATGCCAGAGTTGTGTCCACTGGTCGTGGCTTTCACTATGTTGTCAGTCCACCTAGTGGGGTGGGCCTACCTACGCTACGTTTGCCGGTTCGTGGTCTCCACTCTAGAACCATTCTTCCCCATCGGTTGTCGTTTTTATTTGGGGATTTCGTACTTATCAAACATTTATTTTCAGGACATAACAACCCATGCGAAAATAATGTCGGAAAACTCAACTTGGGATGGAGAAAAAACTATAATCATAACATGCTCCTTCACGCCGGGCTCCTGCTCTCTGACGGCTTACAAACTCACACCAAGTGGTTACGAATGGGGTGTTAAGAATACTGATAGGGGCAACAACCCCAAAGGTTATCTGCCCAGTCACTACGAAAGAGTGCAAATGTTGCTCTCGGACAGGTTCCTCGGATACTTCATGGTGCCTTCGCAAGGATCCTGGAACTACAACTTCATGGGTAAGGCTGAATTTATTATAAATAAAAATCTTTATATAGACCTATCCTATCTGATAAAAACAAAGTTAAATTACGCGACAATTTCACTATATCAAAAAAAAAAAAAAAAAATAAACAATCAAGGCAAAAGCAGGTATCTACAGTGCCTATAACCAGAAGAGACGTGTAGATTTTTTATTGTGACTCGACATTTGACATCGACCTGTATGTAATAAAGACGATGTAATAAAGACAAGAGGGTTGTGTTAGGATTGTCGAAAGTTGCGTTTTATTATATCTGCCTAATCTTGGGGCATTAAGGGTGTGGTGACTTAATTAATAACCTTGGTATAATATGCATTAGAAAAAGTTAACATACATGTTTCATATTTTTATGTGTGGATGGTTCTACATTAAGATTTTTAAATATAAAACTTTTTGTAAGTTATAACTGTGTTTATAACTAACAAAACTAACATAATTATAAGCGGTAGCTACTAACAAATTGGCTTTAAGCATTAGAAAGAGAAGTGCAGCGGTGTTTTTGGGCATCAACATCGGTAATGTCGCAATAACCGCAATGTATGTCATAAGATCACGCTGCGGTAATTGCCATTACCGTGTTGCTTCCTATAACATTATTACTGCTTGCACTGCGAACATACGAGAACATTCTGATGGGTAACCTTAGGCCATAATTCTGCATGAAGCTGCTTTTAACGTTTTGCTGTATCAGTGACCTGGATGATTTTATTTTGACAGCAGTACGCAATTAAACAAGTCTCATTGGTTGATTTGGTAATGCGTTACAAAATTAACCAATTAAATATGTTAATGTTTTTATCATTAAGAGTCGAGGTCCTGCTGTAAAGTAGAATGCCTCCCTGCCTTTGCCCATCACTATAAAAGTCTGTTAAACCTATACAGGGTGTATTAAAATCGCTATCTACTCTTTTAATATTATTTTTATTGAACGCATAGAAAGGTTGAGTGAAAGTACATTAACGAAAGAAATTTATAAATCTGATGTGGACGGAAGCGTTAAACAAAGCAGGCCCTGGAGGATGTTTTCAGACCAAATTGGAGACATCCTCAGGAAAGCTGGGTTGCCTAGTGCCCATAACCGTAGAACTAGTATGAAGAGAATTGTGGATGTTATGGAAGTGGTGAAGTTGTTGTTAGGATCGTAGCAAGTGGCGCTCCTTTGTCTCTGCTTATCCCTATGGGAAAAGGACTTGACAATTTGATTTTGTTGCATAATTACGCGCGAAACAAGAATGGCACGCCCGGCCGCTCCTCTGTCAGCTGTATATTGAATAACCGACACGCTGCATGCGCATGATTTTTAGATATTTTATGTTTTTAACTAATAATATATTGTAATTGGAGTCAATATTTTTGGTTGGACCAAAAACCCATGTGTCAAGCGATGCGTGAAGTAGCACCTTAGGTCGGCATAATCACAGCGACTGAGGCAGCCGGAACTAACTCGTTTTTTTTTAGTCGTCGTTACTCTTGGACCTCTTGTTTATCATCAGGCGGTTCGAAGTCAAATGTCGTGTCACAATAAAAAAAACTATGTATACAGCCTCTGTTCCATGGGATTACTATATGTTTACTATTATACCCTGTATTATTTTCGCAATATTACCGCCGATGTTTATTGGAAATATTTTTCATATCTTAAAAATATTTAACTAATATATATGTTTGTATACCGCCATTTTTAGGCTGTCTTTAATTTATTTTTTTAAATTATTTCACAGGAGTCCGCCATGAGCGCAGCATGAGGTATGGTGTCCAGCTTGGCAATCCACGTGAATTCTATCACGAAGTCCACCGGCCCGCTCACTTTATGAACTTTGCAAGCATTGAAGATCCAACCACTGCACCATCAGTGAACGCCGACAGAGAAGACTATTATGCCTAAATGAACAAAATAATTGAATACTAATTTTAAGTTTTAATTCCAATTGATACAGTTGAGCATTTCTGTGTGATTTGTAATATAAATTTCAAATTAAAATATTTTTGTTTTATGTTTTATTTAATGCCCCGTCCTGGTTGCTGAAATGTATCGTGCAATGAAATAATTTGCCATTTGCGCAATGGAACATTTGACGTAACACAATTCACATTATCTGGACGCCTATGCTCGTACAACTATGTAACTTGTGCAACGAGCGAAACTTGCTGGTTTTAAGACATACGCGAAGGTTATTTTGGACAGTTGTTTCTATGCCAATTGTATTGTTGAAAAAGCATTGATACGTTTCACTGATACGGACAGGGCGTTAAACATAATGACTCTTGATTTGTTTGTATAGATAGAGGATATCAAAATAAAATACACATTTGAAATATAAACAATGTTTTTTATTTCGTCTTTCTAAACGTAGAAAAAAAAATTACAGTGAAGTGGATATTATGCTAAACATTTAAATATAATATTATTTTAGACTTAGTCCGTGTTCGTCTAAGTGCCTGTTGGCGAAGTGATATGGTACGGTGACGTTCCGGCGTAATGCCCATACACAGCTACAAAATACAACCGTTTATACTATTTTAACTTTTGGAATTAAAAAGAAGTCAGAAGGGGATGAATATACATTTTTACATTCGTAATTTAGAAGGTTGTCACTAGTTTTGATGATCATTTGACAATAACAAATGACATTAAAATACTTCAAAAAAGGATGATGAAACAATTATGCCGCTACTCTTACTACCACGTGACTTTTGATTAAGCAGTATTAAAAGTCAACCACAATTGCAAAAAGTAGTAACAGCCATTAAAAGAAAGAAATTGAAGTACAAGTAGTTCTTTTTCAGTCACATGTGGTATAAGGCAAAAGCATACATGGCAAAGTCATACAAATTAGCAGTTATTGGTTTGGTTGTACTTTTTTGTATTACCTTTCTAATAAATAGCCCGCTGTCAAATTAATCTGAACAACGGGAACAAAACTTCCCTTTGGTCAGATTAGTCTGACTAACAATCTAACCATAGGGAAAAACCTGTATAAATGAGGTAAATAACACTGAATTAGTTCTTATTTAAGCACATATATAGCGGATGCGACAGATCGGTAAGGAATTAATTGGATTATTTTTCATATTTAGCGTCTACTAATTTTAAAGAGCAATTTAAAAATACTCTTCATTTATTTGTTACTATTAAACTTTAGAAGGCGCTAAATGGTAAAAAATACATACGTACAAGTTTGTTCCTTTCCGATATGTAAATTCTGCTATTTCTTGTAATTATATTAAGATACATTGGTATCTAGGTACGTTGAATTTCATTCTAGGTACATTGCTTTCATACTTACTGCATGTGTATTTGTTACAAACAATGCACCCGTCATCCTGATGTACACGGGTGCTAACGTAATTTTCAGTGGTAGCTACTAACCAGGGGCGTAGCTACCGCCGTATTAATAATACGGCCCGGGCTACGGGGGCCCCCAAACGTGCGTAAGCAACTTTTTTTTTCTTTTTTGAGAAATCTACCTTTCTTAAGGGCCCCCAAACAATTTTTTATACGGAGGGCCAAGGCACGCTATACGATTCTAAAACTAAGAGATTGATTTAAGGCATTAGAGAAATACAGTAGATGGTTCTACCTTTATGTTTTATGTGCTAACTAAAAAAATTCAGGGATGCTACTAACATATTTGTTTTAGGCATTAGAAGAGAAGTTGTGCAGCGGTATATTTGGGCGCCAACATCGGTAATTTCGCAATAAACGTGATGTATGTCATAAGTTCACGCTGCGGTAATTGCCATTACCTTGTTGCTCCCTATAACATCATTACTACCTTCACAGGGAACATTCTAAATAACCATCAAATCTACTGTACTGCTAAAGTACCGCTCACTACAGACGAAAAAAGGATACGACGCTCATCACCCTTTGCAAAGTTTTTCTATCGCTTTACTAAAACTATCATCTTCACCCTCATGTAGTGGATGTACTAGGTAGTGGAGGTACTAGGGCATTTCATCTTCAACAATCAACCACTACAGACATGATTGTCATTTCAACTGTAGGCTAGGATGTATAGACAATGTTTTCTATGCCTTTAATTGAACGATGAATAAGACCAAAAAAAAAGCTGCTGTCAAAGTTTTTAACGCGTTTTTCGTTGGTGTTTTATGCATTTACTTTGTGATTGAAAATAGATCTATAAAATCTACATCTTATTTAAATATATAAGGATCATCAATAATGGGTGACAACGATGAATTGGAGGATCAACAGTTTCCCGATAATGACGAATACATTCCTTTTGTTACTGCCGGCAATTTGGCGCAACGAAATGGCGCGAAGGTTTCACTTTGGGGAAAAGTAACAAAAGTAGAGAGCGAAGGATTCTATGTGAAGAGTGTTGACGATCAAGAGGTTCTTATTAAGTTGAGAAAACCACTGAGCGAGCCTTTAGAAGGATGGTATGAAATATTTGGCGTATCGCAAGGATCAAGTATATTGTCTGATGAATATTTTCCATTGTCTGAAGAGATGACTAAGAATATAGATTTGGAGGGTTACAAAGGCTTAGCAAAACTATTGGTAGCTCTCGATGACCCCTGGAATCTTGGAGATGTTGGCAATGGTGATATGAATGGTGTTACTCCCATGGAGAAATGAAAAACTTTGTAATATTTATTATAAGTGTATTTTTACTTAAACTTGTGTATCAATTCATAATATTTCACATTAAATTGTTTCACTCCTTAATAAAAATTTGGTGGAAATAAACACCCAACTATATCAGTGAAATCATAGAAATATACCAGCGCTTCAAGAGTATGTTGTTTTATTACTTAACATATAGATATTACCAAAATATATAATTTTTAAATACTTTTTGACTTTTACTATGTCGTCAGTCGACCCAGTGGAAGACCTATAAAGAAACGATAATTGGCTACCTGATAATAATAATAGTTTTTACACTGTTTAGAAATTCCGCTAACTACATACTGTACAAACCTCTTAAGCTAATAAAATGAAAAAAATAAACATGTAATATTGACTCATTTTTACATTATAAAAACAGTAAAAAGTATTACTTATTTAGTAGCAATATTTTTATTTATGTACTCTTGAAGCTAAATGAAGTATAAATCGAAACAACTTAAATAATTTACTTTGTATAAAATATGTACACTAAAAGATATTAGCCCAAACACTGATAAAACTAACAAGTTCAAGAATCCGCTAACATTCTGCTTATTCTAGGTTGCATTCCTGTGCACTTTTCTGCACTGTGTATGCCACAAATCTGCTTTTCATAAAATCTATTTTTTAAATACCCATTGTTAGGTGTGGAGAGCAAAGTAGGAAAAGAAAGTTCTTGAGTGGAGACCACATAGGTAGGCCTCCCACTAGATGGACTGACAACTTAGTGAAAGTCACATATAACCGGTGGATGTAACTAGCATCTTGGCGTTCCAAGAGGGAGACCTATTGGCGTTCAGCAGTGGACCTCTTCTGGCTGATGATAATGTGGTGAGGAGACATTAACGCTGAGGTCCACTCTATAATTTATCTATATTATTTAATGTTGTAAATATAAGCTGGTTTGCCTAGTGTCCATAACTGTAGAGCTTGTATGAGGAGAATTGTGGATGTGAAGGAAGCAAAGGTGTTGTGTCAGGATCGTGGCAAGCGGCGCTCTGTTGTCTCTGCCTATCCTCGAGGGAAAGAGGCGTGACAATTTGATTGATTGATTGTCGCTCTGTAATCTAGCAATTCAGTAATACAGTATTTATCCAGCTTCATAAGGTATGGTTTAGCGAGAACTTGGTGTACATATATTTTGATCTCAAATAAAGAGCATTAAGAAGTTGTAAAATGTTGGTGAAGTGAGACAGAACTTATTGGCAATGTGAGGAAGCATCCGGACGTCTGCTAGATAGATAGATGGGTCTGCTGGCCTTCCTGGAGGAGATTAGGTGGCTCCGCTAAAACTAAATTGTTAAAAGTGCAGAAACGAGCCTGTACCAAACAATATCAGTTCTCTAAAATGCTGTTTTAGGCCAACAATGGGTTCTTGGGAATGACTGTATACCACCAATTTCTTTATTTCTCTTATGTAATAAATTCATCCTCTTCTCATGAAGTACTGCATTTGATAATACACCTTCGATGCAGGTCACTGGACGATTACTGGAATGAGGACAATTTTATAATCACTAAAAAAACTAGGGTCCGCAGTGCCCATAACCTTAGAGTCTGATGAATTGTATGAAGAGAATTTGTATGTGAAGGAAGCGAGAGAGTTGGGTCAGGATTGTGGAGTCCAACACTCCATTGTCTCATCCTATTTCCGTTAATTTAGGCGTGACCGTTAATGATGATAGATATAAGTTTGCGATTTTACATTCTCTATATTATAAAGAATGTAAAAGGGGGGATCAGATTCTAACATTATTTTTTACATTTATGTACAAAGCTACTAAAAGTACTTATATCATAGAAACAGGACTACCAAAGTACATAATATATTAAAGATACTTTGATACCAGCAAGTGGTTTTTAAAGTAGAGGTTTTGTGGTTTGAGTGACTATTTTACTGATACTAGACCACGGCTGCCTTAAGGACGGCTAGTCTAATTGAAAAATACTCAATTATGTTAATAGTTTTATCTTAACTTACACTCTATTTGTGGAGCCATGCAACTTCTTACTGTCCGAATGCATCTTCACACTGTATGGCCTGCTATGATCTCTTTCATTCTTCAAAGCCAACTCCGTCAAATACCTCTTAATATAATTCTTTAAATGTACATTGTCCTTTGCCAGTTTAGCCTTTTCAGCTTTTATTGCCATTGTTTGAACTTTTACGCGGTTCATTCTCATGAAAAACTTGTCCATTTTGTTGTATTCTTCACATTCATCCTAATTAAAATAATTTCTAGGTGTTAAATCTATGTAAACTAAAATTTGGCCGGTTGGAAAAGTTTAGAGTCGATCAGCAGGCAATAAAGAGAGCTATAGAGCCATTTTTAAATAAGCTGGGTTGCCTAGTACCCATAAGGATGTGAGGCAAGCGAGGGAGTTGTGTCAGGATAGTGGCAGACGGCGCTCCATTGTCTCTGCCTATTCCTTTAGGAAAAAGACGTGACTATATGATGATAAAATTGTTATGTATTATCCAAAACTCCTACCTTTCACCTCACCTTCATAGCTTGATTCATATTTTCAAATTTCATCTCGATCGGTTCATCAATTTTTTCAACATCACTAAACTTATCCTCTTTCTCATATTTCGCACAAAACTCAGCCATTTGCAATATTTTGTGGAGTTTTTCTTTTAGGTTTTCGAATCTCTGCAAATAATATCGCATTTATCTTAAAACTTAGACATTGAAATCCCCATAGCATCAGAGTTTGCAACGATTAGGATTTTTCAAAATTTATTTAAATATTTATTCTAAGCTTCTAAAGTATTTTTTATTGTGACTCGACACCTGACCTCGACCCGCCTGATGGTAAGCAAGAAGAGATCCAAAACCCCGACGACTACAAAAACCGAGTCTTCACGGCTGCTCCAGTCGCCGCCACTATGCCGGCAAAAGGTGCTTCTTTATACATCACTTGAAGGATCCAAGGCTATAGGATAAAGAGAACCGGCTGGTAAAGCATTTCACTTTACCATCACACATCACTAATGGGCACGCTTCTGTTTTTTCTTATTTTTTTTAATTGTGACTCGACATATGACAGCACTCCGCTTGATGTTAAGCCAAAGTGTGGTCCATGAATGAATGTCACTGCTAATACAGTTCAATAACTGTGAGTAGCAATCACATCCACTATGCCGGCCTAGATGGAACCGGCAACTTACAAGCTGATCCCGAAACGTGATCAAATCACTTCACGGTCTGTATACTTGTAAGTGGTGGTACTACCCCGGATCGGCAGACTGGGTACCACTGCCTACCACTCTTTGTTTTCACGGGGATAGGATAGGTACAGACAATAAAGCTCCACTTTCTGACACATCTCTCGCTTCCTTCACATACAAGTTCTTGGTTATTGGCACTGCTTTTTAAAAAATAAATCAGGTAGATTAATATCCCTGATTCATTTTCAAGAAATAGCATATACTCGGTCGGCATAATTTTGTGGCCGGCATAAAATTCAGAGTTGCGTTAGGATCGTGGCAAGTAGCGCTCCATTATTGTCCCCTATCCCCGTGGAAAAAAGGCGTGATTGATTGATTGAGTATAAGAATCTGCAGATTAGGAGAGCGCTGAACGACTGCAGTGAAAGGATGTCCGCGCATATATTCGTCGTGCACATTATTGACAATTTTATAGCAAATCAAAATGTTACGCCTTTTCCCACTGGGATAGGCAGAGGCATTAGCAAAACGAAAATTAGGTTTTTAACAATCAAGTTACTGCGCTTCTTGCCTTCTTAAATCTTGCCTGCCGCGATCTATAGTCTCATCTACTTCAAGCCCGCTATACCGTGTTTTATACAATTTTGCCGACCTTTTTCAAGTTCGCATTGTTTAATTCATTTACATTAAAAAAGCATTGTCATTTTCGATCACATTCATTCTTTTGTTTTTTTCTATAGTCAAATAAAACTCTTCTTTACGATTTTAACTTGAGCGTTTCATTTATTACGTCATTGAATACGTAGCGACAAACATCGAATTGCATCTAAATGACATCATTCATTTTGGGCTTTTATGTACTACTTTTGTAATGTCTAATGACGAAAAAATATATAAATGGTAGTTTCGATACTTGTATTGATAAAACTAATAATAATTTTGCTTTTAATTGCTGTGCAATTGAGTTATTTGGAAAGTAAGATATGAATTTTGCTTCATCTGTCAATTAACGCCATATTTGTTCTGCTTTGAACGGCCATAATTGTAGTTTGATCATTTTGCACACCTAAACTATGCAAAATAAAGGATAAATTCCAATTACATTGTAATCTTCTTACATCAAACTATTTTAAAATGCAATAATGTTAATACAATTAAGCCAAAGTATGATGTACTTTAGAGCCGGCATTAAATTGAATTATACAGAAGTTAAAATAGATACCTACCTTAATGGCGTCTTGGCTAACATTAACCATATCAGTGAGTCGTTTATTACTCGTGCTTTGTTCTAATTTAGATGATTTCTTCAATACATTGTATCGTTGTACCAATTGTTCCTTTTGTTTAGTTAGTTTCTTCAATTTATAATCCATAATCATGGTGTTACTTGCGTGTTCCTTTTGCAAGGATAATAGTTGTTCCTTCAAAAAATTAATGTCTATGAATACATCTACTTAGTATATTGATGGTTGTGGAAATAAAATGTAATTAAAGGGTACCAATAAAGCGACCGTGGTTAGTGGTAGTGAAATGGTAACGAAAACAAAAGTATTATAGATGTACTTTAGTCGCCTATTTTTCACCTTGATGGAAAGTTTTAGTTTTTTTACCCTTATCTCCCTGCTAATGCGAAAGCTTCAAATTGTATGCTTCATGCGCTTTTGACATTCACGTATAGCTTGTCTAACTATAAATGACGCGCCCCTCCACTTTATTAGTTTATTTAATTGTGTGAATACAAATATTACAACTATAGATACTATTATACTTCATCAGCGTGCTCCTCCTTTTGTGTCTAACCGGCAACCGAATGACCAATTACAATTGCATTTTCGGTATATTGCATTCATATTTTACATTCGCACGTGTTCTTAAATGCAGTGAAGCCATTTTGGCGTCAGGACGCGTCATTTTGGCTTAGACAGACTCTAACGTAGCAACGTCTTGCATTTATCATTATACGAGTAGCAGCATTATACAGGCACGCTATGATGGCTGTTTTAACGTTTCGAATAAAATAATAATTATCTTTAAATAAACAATTGTTGTTCTTTATAGTGACAATAAAGAACAACAATTGGCCTAATTATTTAACAATTAATTAATTAATTATCAAACGTAATTATTAATTAAATAACAAATCCTTTATTGAAAAACAGTTTTTTTTTTCAAAGAGTGGTAGGCAGTGGTACCTAGTCTGCCGATCCGGGGTAGTACCACCACTTACAAGTATACAGACTGTGAAGTAATTTGGTCACGTTTCGGGATCAGCTTGTAAGTTGCCGGTTCCATCTAGGCCGGCATAGTGGATGTGATTGCTACTCAGTTATTGAACTGTAGTAGCAGTGACATTCATTCATGGACCACACTTCGGCTTAACATCAAGCGGGGTGCTATCATACGTCGAGGTACAATTAAAAAAAAAATTAAAAGTATATTAACTATAATTAAACTATAAATAAATAAAAAACATCTAATGACGTCACATCAATTATAGTCCCCAGGAGCCTGGCAACATTTCCCCTTTGAATAGCAAGTCTAATACGTTGGCAGAAATAATTTTCTAGGTACGTAATATACTATTACCGACGCATGTTCAATTTGCAATTCATGTCTTGCTATATCCCGTTGGTAGAACGCGTCTTTCTCTTGTAAACTATGATAATGATCAATGTACGGGTTGTGCTTTTCCAAATAATTATTGTACACTTTTTTTAAACAGCTCCAATAGTGTTCGATTTCCAATTCTTTCGGACGACGAAGTTCGTTTAAATCCTCTTCATGCTATATGGAAAATATAAAAAAATACATTACACAACATAAATTTAAGAAATAGCAAACGTCGCCCTACTGGTCAAAGACCTCCGCGTCGTGGTTATCAAGGAAGAATCCTATAACTATGGCAAAGCGTAAAAAAGAACCTTTGACAGTCATAGCGACGGCGACTAAGGTAACCGTATTATGGTTGAATCATTTTTTTCCGACTTTTTTAACATCAGGCAAGTTGAAGTCATGTGTTGAGTCGAGGCTTTTTTGGCAGGCATAGTGATGACGACTGAGGCAGCCGTGAACTATATCGACTCTTGGATCTCTTCTTGCTTATCATCAGGCGGGTCGAGGTCAAATGTCGTGTCACAATAAAAAAAAAGTTAGATGATAAAATAATATATATTTTGATACAATAATTTAGCATGACTGTTATCGGATTGCGTTATTTTTTACGGCTGTCTACGAAAACCTGTAAAAAACATGACAAAGTAAACACATAAAACCAATTACCTACAACAATTCGTTATGAAAACTAACAAAATTGGTTTAAAAAAATGTCATTAATAAGTCGTAATTTTCGATTACATTCGCATCATTACTGTATCCTGCAATTAACATCCGTTGTCATGACACACTTCAGATCTGTCAAATCGGGACAAACTGTGACTAATGACATGACATGCCTTTTGTGTGACGCGACATTAACTATGAATTTGAATAAATAATATACATTCACTAAATTATGGTGTTAAATAAACTACATATTTTAGGGATGTTATGGAGCTTCGTAAACGTAACCGAAAGTATCTATCCGTAACCGGAGTCCGAAACGCAGCCTATATTCTCTCGTCTGCCACGCGATGGACCCGGCACCCGCACGGTTATTCCATGGATGCTAAGAAATTGTTTCATATTCGTGACTGAAATTATCGGATGTTCCGAAATAATGACCGTATCTGAAACCAGTATATTATTCCTATATCCGTATATTTACAAGCTCTATGTTATTGGCACTGCGAAACGCTGATTTTTTTAAGAACGTCCCCGATTAGATTAACGAACAATTGAGTTGTGGGTGTAACGGAAACAAGAGAATTTGTAAAAATTTGTTTTAAAGATTGGTAGACAGTGGTTCCTAGTCTGCCGATCACCATATACAAGACCGTGAAGTGTCAGTCGCGGATCAGATTGTAAGTTGCCGGTTTTAAATAAGCCGGCATAGTAGATGTGTCTGCTACTTACAGGTAAATAACTGTAAGCAGCAGTCGCCTCCATTCATGAACCGCACTCCAGCAATAACAGGTGGGCTGTGTCGTGTCACAATAAAAAAAAAAACATCAAGTGGCGCTCCGTTGTCTGCCCTTTGGAAATGAGGACGTGACGATTGATGGCTCAATTTCTATAACATCTAATTCTGTAACAAACCTATTTTATTTTGCCCACAGCTTTTTTATTATTTAAAAATCATTGCACATTTATTTGTAGTGTACAGTATAAATTTATATTTACTATTTTTTGTTTAGTGATGCGTGTAGAAACCTACATTATGAATATAGGCTGCGTTCACATTGTGTCGAGTCTATTGTTGTACTTCGTCGTGACGAGGTAGAGTGCAAATGCGTGCCACTGTGGTATTGATATTATTGTTTGTGCATGTTATTTGTATAACGGTAAGTTATGTATATTAGTAAAATATTATGATTACATATTTTGAATGTGTAAAGCTCGTAGAACAGGCCGTTGGGGTTTTCAAATGGGGACCACGTACCGGAATACCCTGCCAGAGGTAGCAGAACAACGTTGGACAGCAGGCTACTAAAAATCGCTGTAAGCCAAGAGCGCCGGCGATTGATTGAACGGATTTAGTTTACGGTTGCGTTATTCGTTATTATAGTTTGTTCAATATAGAATTGCTACAAACTGGGTACTTCTTAGGTATTCCAACATAGCTTATTACTATACTATTAAAATTTAGTAAAAATAGTGTGTTTCCACAGTTCTTTTACCCCTCAGCTTGTTCTTGTTTTAACAATAATCATCATCTGTCTGAAGGCGTCCACTGCTGAACATAGGCCTCCTCCTTAGAACGCCATTTCGAACGACAAGATGCCAGTTGCATGGTTATTCGCGACTTTCACTATGTCGTCAGTCCACCTATTGGGAGGCATACCTACTCTGCGTCTGCCGGTTCGTGGTCTCCACTCCGTGGTTTCCCAACCGACAACCGTGGTTCCTCATCGGTTGTCGGTTTTTCGAGCGATGTGGCCTGCCTATTGCCACTTCAGCTTGCAAATCCTACGAGCTACGTCGGTAACTCTGATTCTTTACAATAAATTTATTTAAAGGCACTAAAATGCAAATCAGAAGGGGGCCCAAAGGAAGAAGAATTAAAGTCTATATACACGAGTTGTGCTAGAAGACAAGAGGGGCAGAACTTCACTGAGATAAATGGTAGGAGTTCTTGGAATGGAGATGGGGGAAGAAGAGGCTCCGAGAGAGGATGGTCAAGGGATGATGGGGATATGGGCATGAGATTTAATGATGATGGACAGGATCAAAGAGGTTATGAAAGGGTAATATTTTTAAAATTTACATATCAATCAAGTTGTCACACCTGTTTCCTATTAAATATTAATTCTATTTTTCTTGGACTAAGAAATTGTATATTTTAAAGTAATTCAGGCTCCAAAAATTGCAATTATTTAAATAAAATAAATGAAACGCACACGACTTGAAACATTGTTTCTAGATTAAAACGTTGAATTTCCGAAAAAGCAGTCTCGTAGTGAAGAAAATCGTGGATGAGAGAAAATTGTGACAGAATTTTTAAATATTATCTCAGAATATCAACCAATCAATCGAATTGTCACGCCATTATCCTAAAGGGATAGGCAGAGACAATGGAATATCCCGATAGGAATTAAAATTATTACTTTAGTGGGTAGTGGTTTTTAGAATAGTTTGAAAATCACTAATTATGAATAAAAAATAACTAAGAATATAAAAACACTTTTCTTTAAAGGAAAATTCCCGTTACGACGAAAACAATCAGAACTATCGAACGAATCAGGGTAGAAGATTTAGGAGAGATAAAAAAACCGAGAGGAATTCTGGACACAGAAGTCAATATAACCCAAACACGTCAAAAAGTTCCGCTTACGAAGATTCTAATAAGAAACAAAATAGAAATTCTAGTGAGAGCCGAGATGGGAACAAAGCATGTATTTTACATTGCTTTTTGGAAGAATTAGAAATGGTAATGCATAATATCTATATATTCATTTAGTTTTCTTTCATGTTTTTTTTTCTCCCAATCAAGGTTAATTACTATTTGTTGCTGTATAAACTTCAGAATGCCTTAATGAACCTTTTTCTGGATGACCATTTTCTTAGCTCATTTCACGGTAATAATTCGGAAAGGATTAAAAGATCTTTACGTTTTATTTCCTCAACATATGTATATAATTCTACACGTAAAAAGGACTCCTAAAGATGGCGGACCAGTTATTTTATATACACCTCCATAATATGGGTATCAAATGAACAATTTAATAAAAATTTGCTAAAAATAATCTGGTAAATAAAATGACCTCACACTAAATTCAATATGGTGGACGTTTTTTTAAAGTACACATGGCAGACAATATAGTAAAACAAAATATAGGGAACAATTATGTTAAAACAAACTTACTTTTATCTATTTTTTAGACAGGAGACAACGGTATACCCGATAGATATTTAGTAACAAATGTGTTAACGAAAAACGTAAAAAATGAAGATCTGCGAGACTTCCTTCAGGAATCAATTGAGGAATGCTTTCAAATTTTGTATAATGGTAAGATGATACCTATCTATAGTTCTTAAAATCATGAACAAGATGTTGGAAAAATATATTTTTAATAAAAAAAATGGTTTATGTTTTAGTTGTGGTCGACATCTGACCTCGATTCGTATGATAATACGCAAACTTGTTAGGTTGGCAATTGGCAACATTGATTTCATATGCATTCTGTCGTCTGTGTCGGAAATTTAAAATAAAATGGAACATATTAATATTTATATTAGTTTATAATAAATGAAAATGAGTTTATTTATTTAAATCCTTTATTGCACTAAAACTTTATAACATATAGGCGGCTTTAATGCCTGTTAGGCATTTTCCAACAACCATCCACAGTTTACTGTTAATAAATGTCATTAATTTGTAATAAAGCAATTGACTGAGAGCTAATCTAGTATTTTCTTAGATTTTGCGCGAACATTGATTAATGAATTAAACAAATTTTATGCGGCTTACTATCGCTAAGTCTCTCCGTGACGACGATGGCTGCAAAGCTCTCGAAACGTCGGAATAATAAAAAATTGTAAAATCAAAACCAAAATAAACGCGATATTAAGCCGCATAAAATTTGTTAAGCTAATCTAGTCTAGGTCTGGGTAAAAGGAATAGTAACATTTACTCAGTTGTCAAATTCCATTACCTTACTTATAACTGTTGTATTTTTTACAGAAAAATCTCAAGACAAGTGTGAGTTTTCAAGGAATTTAATGATGTGCCTTTCGGAAAAAGGTAGAGCAAATTGTGACGATTGGAAAGATGACATTCGCTTTTAAAATGATTATTATGATATCTGCCTAAGGTCGTCCACAGCTGGACATAGGTAGCCCCACGATCTTCGAAGTGGTTTTAATATAATTTTTCATTCATAAATATAAGAAATTATTGAAATATATTACTTTTTATTTCATTTGACTTCTTATTTACCTTATCACTGTTTAATTTACTGAATGTTACTGAAAAATCTTGGCCCCAATTAATATAATTCAATCAATTAAATAGTGACTCCTTTTTCAACAGGGATAGGCAGAGACAATGGAGCGCCTCTTACCACGATCCTGACACAACTCCCTCGCTTCTCTCACATCCATAATTCTCTACATACAAGCTCTACAGTTAAAATAAATTAAGGCGTGATATTTTATAAATAATCTTTAGTATGATGTTGATTATATCCGGTACGCGTAAAGTCCCAGGTTGAAGTCTCGATTAGAGCAAAGTTTTATATCAAAGCATTTATTTGTATAGTTTAATCATTAGATTAAATAATATATAACAAATATTTGCTAATAACCAAACAGGTATATGCTCAGGGTCTGGTTAGGGTAGTATCATCACTTTTATATGTACAAAGTACAGACTCAATCGCTTTTTAGGTTCATCTTGAAAGTTGCCAGTTCAAATAGTATTTTTTGATATTTTTTTATTGACGCTCGAATTAACTGTAGCAGCAGTTGCAATTAATGGAGCGCAGTCCAGCTTAACAACAGGTCCAGTGCCGGATTTAAGGATAGGCAACATAGGTTGCCTATGGGCTGCCATCACACCGCGAAAAAAACGAAGGCTTTTACGAAAATAGTTAGACGAAAAACGTATTTTTTCTTTGAGCGGGAAAAGTTAACATTTAAAAATTAACCACAAACGATTTGAGAGCCTCCACCACATGCTCCAGGTCACATCAAGCCACAAAAAAATGTTTCTTGAAAACGCATTACCTCGAGTCTGGCATCATTTTTGGCAGTTGCAACCATAAGTTCCTTTTCTTTATTATACTTCTGAAATTCATCTGTTTGTATAAATATAATTAATTGTAATTTAAACTCTGCACTATCCTGATTCCCTGTTATGTCAAAATAATCCCTATCCCAGGTCTCTAATAATATATTTTTCTGAGTCTCGTATTCATTTTGCAATTTTTCCAAACGATCTGACCCTATGCCTGTAAACATAAAAATATATATTTTTATTTATTTAAGAAATACAATTCAATGTTTGGTGATTCTATGACCCTACTAAACGAGTCGAATGGGTTGCCTAATGCCCAAAACCGTCTACTTTGTATGAAGAGTATTGTGGATGCGAGGGAAGCTGGAGAGTTGTGTCAGAATCGTGGCACAGAATCGAGTCGAATGATTACTCTCATGGCAGGAGGCAGAAATAGGAGTGTGTCTGTGTTGTTGGTGTGTGTGTGTGTTTTGTAAAATTGCATTTTAGTACTTGTCTATGGTTAGGGGATGATTTGGGTAATCATTCACCTCCAGAAATCTTAGATGACGGTAGAGAAACGTAGTCTAAAGCAGAGCATAAAGGCCGGCATACTTACGGCGACTAGCGCCACATAACAAGTTATTTTTTATGTAAAAGTAGCACAAATAAAAGAGAAAAAGTATTAAAATTTTTGCTCACCAATAAATAAACTTAAAGTTTCAGTATGCGCCTGAAATGCATGTCTATGTTGTTCGTCTGAATCCTGAGTAGCTTTCATTAACGATTCTATCAATCTATCTTTACGTTCAATTAGAAAATTGAAACTATCCATTGTACCCTAAAAATAATAAATATATTTGTAAAGAAAATTGTGAAGGATGGATGGAGCAAGAGATTTGTTTCAGGATCGTGGAAAGTGGCGCTTTATTGTTTCTGACTATCCTTGTTGAAATTGAGGCGAGATAATTTGATTGATTAAAATCGTTTTTATTTAGGTATACATCTCTTTACCAATCTACTGAACGAGCTTGTACCAGCTGTATTTTAAAGATCCTAAGTCAGTTTTTAGCCGCCCATTTGTAATGTCAAATATTTACAACTTTTATTACATACTAGCTGTGCCCGCGACTGCGTCCGCGTGGAATAGTTATTTTGGGAATCATAATAATTTTTTGTTTACCTACCTGCTCAGCTTTATTATAAATTACCTATAGCTGTTACCCGCGACTTATTTTAGACGATTAAATTACGTAACTAATAGAATATATTTTAAAGTAGTTTTAAAAAGAATATATTTTAAAGTACTTCTGCGTAAATTATATTTTCAGTTATATTTTCTTGTGCGCAAAACTCGCAGCCGCTTTGCAGCAGCAGTCTGCCGAGAACACTGAATCCTTTTTCTAGGCATTACAGTGACGAAGAAAGAACCAAGGAAATGAAAACTTAAATAAACTAACTGTATGCTTAAACTAAAACCTAACCTAATAAGAATTCTAAACCTAACCTTTAAAGAATGTAGATGACACCTACAGGTATTATTTACAACAAAACAAAAAAAGTGTTATTGTGAAAATATTAGAAACAAATACTATACTTAAAACAAACACTACCTACTATAGAGAAAACTACTACAAAATGAAATTGTATAAAAAAGGATTTTGCACGATGATATTATATCGTAAAAACAAATTAACGCTGCATTCTACCGATCAGTAGGGAGCCGACCGCATAGTATGTTGTCTGTCTATAAATGACGCGCCCCTCCACTTTATTAGTTTATTTAAATGTGTGAATGCAAATATTACTAACTATACTATTAAACTTCATCACGTTCGTTCCTCCTTTGTGTCTAACCAGCAACTGAAAAACCAATTACTGCATTTTCGGTGTGTTTTATCCATATTTTATATTTGCTCGTATGCGTAAATGCAGTGGAGGGGCGCGTCATTTCGGCTTAGACAGACTATACCTCGTAGAGCTACACCCCCCTCCGCCTCACCCGCAAGCACCACCTCTCCTCGCCCGCCGGTTAGCGTTCATCATGCGACGCTTGTGAATTTTGTTTCAGAGTTATTTTAAAATTGTATTATCTTATAAGATGTTTATTGAAATTAGGCGATGTCAATGACAATTTTGTTCACAGTTAAATACCCTTAATTAATAACACATTTATTTCGATAAAGAATAATATTATTATGTTAATACAACTCTGACAAATAATTCGTAATAATGCATTAATTTAGACCAAATTTGACTATCATAAAAACGGTTATTGTGAGTTAATCTTAAAAGATAGACATATACGGTCGCGGACATTTTTTTAGATAATTTAAAGAGGAATAATTCTTTTATACATATTTTTTGGGTATCTCGAACGGTTTTCGCAGCGCACGCAACGGAAACCCTCAAAGACGAATAATATTCCCCGTTTTTTCCACATTTTCGACAGTTTCTTCGCTTCTATAAGTCGCAACGTAATGTTTTATAGCCTAAAGCCTTCCTCGATAATTGATCTATGCAACACAAAAAGAATTTTTCAATTCGAACCAGTAGTTCCTGAGATTAGCGCGTTTAAACAAACAAACAAACAAACAAACAAACAAACAAACTCTTCCGCTTTATTATATTAGTATAGAAGTATAGATTTTTTACATTAGCAGGAATTTATTAATAATTTTATGCTATGAAATGTAAATAATTTCTTAGCATTGGCATAGGCTTAGCATGCACTTGCTAATGATCAGATTCTATCATGGCTTCGGAAAGGCGTGATGAGAAGAAGAACTCGTCATATGTAACTTTTGTTAGTTGATACTTTCTTGCTTTATATTTATCAAATGCGATGTGATATAATCAGGTATACAAACATCGATGGGTATACAGAAAAAACCTCCTAATAACAACAATCTTATACAGTGGACTCTCGGTTATCCGGCAAACGTTTTGCAGGGCAGTTTCGAACTATCGAATTAGTCGGATTATAGAGTATTGCCTTCGATCCCCTATAGTTTCGTTTCTTTTTAGAGTACCTTGTAAAGTAAATACAATGGTAGCGTCTACAAGTTGTGATTTGTTCAATCATGCATTATCTACATTAGCGAAGATCATTAATTGAACTAATATTACTAGTGTGCGTTACTAATTAGTTCGTTAGTACGTTAGCAATATTAGTGGCGAAGATCGTCAAAAAAATATTCAACAATAATATACATTGTCGGATTACAAGGGGCACCGGACTAGCCAGGGGACGGACTAACGGGGATCCACTGTATTTATTATACTATAATATTTATTAAAATCCCACATTTCCGAATATACATATTTACCTTAATAACCAATTCCATTTGCTTACATTTAATTTTTCTTAAAATATATCTCCACGTTTGGTTCAATTTCGCTGTGTTCTTACGGCTAAAAGCTTCCTCCTTGTCCAGTTTGTTCTGGAAGATATAGAAAAAACACACATATAGAAAAAAATAGGTTGGCAGTGGTGCCTAGTCTGCCAATCCGGGGTAGTATCACTACCCCGGACCACGGTTTGTATACTTACAAGTATACAAACCGTGAAGTGAAGTCACACTTCGAGATTAGCTTGTAAGTTGCCGGTACCAACAAGGCCGGCATAGTGGATGTGACTACTACTTAGTTATTAAACTGTAGTAGCAGTCACCTTTTTAGTGGACCGCACTCCAATCTAACATCAGGCGGGGTGCAGTCATATGTCGAGTAACTGTACAACGCGACTGTAAAACTGTCTGCTTACCACTCTTAAGGCCTAATATGTTCTGTTTTTGTGACATGATCATTACGCACTCTAAAACAATATTCTATTCGTACCATAATGTTAATAAAACTTTAATAACATTACTTTAATAAAACTTACCCTAATAAATCCTACTTTAATAATACTTACCCTAATAAAGATTACCTTAAAGAATTTTCTAAGATTTTTTGCGAACATTAAACATAATGAATTAAATAAATTTTATGCGGCTTATTATCGCGGTTATTTTTGGTTAATGGATTGTACGTACATCCGTGACCATGATGACTGCAAAGCTCTCGAAACGCCGAATAAAAAAATTATACAATCATTTTTTTAATTTTATTTACATTTCTATACTAAGCTACTAAAGTGCTTGTATCATAGAAACAGGACCACCAAAGTACATATATCAAAGATACATTGGTACCGGTGGGTGGTCACGAAATCGTGCTCTCCGGTTTGTGTAACCATTGCACTGCCACTACACCACGGTCGCCATTAACCAAAAATAAACGCGACAGTAAGCCGCATAAAATTTGTTCAATTAATACCCTAATAAAACTTTAAATTTTAAAATTTACCTTGATAAAACTTACCTTAATAAATCTAGCGATCAATTCTCTCTTTCTTCTCCTTGCCTCCTCTTCTATATCAGCCCTGTGCTGCAAGTACCTCGCTCGCTCTTCATCTGACATGCGAGCGAGTTTATTCACTTTACCTTTCTTAGGCATTTTTAATATTGCACTTCACTGGAAACATAAATAAAATACTGCTATATATATTATTGACGAAAGTAATTTATAAATATAATATAATGTGAATTGATGCCTTAAACATCCTCAAGAAAGCTGGGTTGCCTAGTGCCCATAATCGCAGAGCTTGTACGAAAAGAGTTATGGACGTGAGGGAACCGAGGAAGTTTAAAGCTAACCATGAAACGTCAGTTAAGTCAGTTTGCGGTTTGTATACTAATCAGTGACGGCACTAACCCGGTTCGGACAGTCTTGGCCACCGACTATCTGCCTACCATTATTAAACAGACTGTGAAGTGACTTAGACGCGTTTTGGAATTTGCTAGTAAATTGCCGGTTTACTAGGCCAGCATAGTTGATGCGACTTCAAATTACAGTTATTTATCTGAAGTCGCAGTCGCCTCCATTCATGGACCGCACATAGCAGGGTGTATGTCGAGCCACAATAGAAAAAATCACTTTTCGGAATAGGATCACATATTAAGGTAATAATATTAAGGTGTAAAGCTTTCTATAATAAAATACACAACCTACCTTATAAAAACACAAAAAGATTATGAAAATGTTCCGTAAATTATTACTTCTGAAAAACTTTATGAGCTTTTTATTGAATAAACACTCGATAACTTAGCAACAGGTAGGAAATTCAAAGAAGCGTGAAGTTATGTTTAATCGATTTTATATCGATTAAACATAACTTAATGGAATAATATGTTTTGAGGACATGGAAAGGATGAGTGAAAGTAGATTGACGAAAAGAATTTATAAATCTCGTGTGAATGGATGCGTTAAACGAAGCAGGCCCAAGAGAGTGTTTGCCGACCAAATCGGAGACATCCTCAAGAAAGCTGGGTTGCCAAGTGCCCATAACCATAGAGCTTGTAAGAGAATTGTAAATGTGAAGGAAGCGTAGGAGTTGTGTCAGGATCGTGGCAAGTGGCGCTCCATTGTCTCTGCCTATCCCTGGGGGAAAAAGGCGTGACAATTTAATATAAGTTTCTTATTTTTATTTCTTGTGACACATCTGACCTGTCTGATGGTAATCAAGAAGAGGTCAGAGAGTGCAGACGACTGAAAAAAAACGAGTTTATTCACGGTTGCCGCAATCGCTGTCACTATACCGGCAATCTGAATCATCTGAATCCCCTCATTATTAAAATCCACATTATGGAGCGGTTGTTTCAGTAATCAGTGTCCTTTGTATGATGTTCCTTGGTCATTGGAGCTCCTGGACTTCCTCCAAGAAACATCATAAAAATAACTCCTCTTGCTTACCATCAGCAAATCAAGTTTAGTTGTCACAATAAAAAAATAGGCTCTCAGCAAAGAGTTTGGAAAGAATAGACTCTGTGCTAAAATAAGAACTAATCATTGTTATTTGTCTCATTTATATTATGTTTATACCACGTGTGACTGAAAGAGACAACTACTTGTACTTCAATTCCCTTATTTCAAAGGTTGGCACTACTTTTTTGCAAATACAAAAATTTGTAATTGTGGTTGACTTTTAATACTGCTTAATTAAAAGTTACGTTACGTGGTAGTAAGACTAGCGGCATAATTGTTCCGTCATCCTTTTTTGAAGTATTTTAATGTCATTTGTTATTCTGTCAAATTAGGTTGTCAAATGATCATCAAAACTAGTGACAACCTTCTAAATTACGAATGTGAAAATGTATATTCATCCCCTTCTGACCTTTTTATAATGCCATAATTGAAAATAGTATAAACGGTTGTTTTTGTCGCTATTTTCAGGCTCCTTCTGTTTATTAAGTCCATATTCTTTCTTTGAGAGAAGAGTGCAAAAGGGTAACGTAGTGAACGGCGCCATCCATAGTATAATGAACAGCCAAGTAATGTCCCAAAAGTCACGGATGGCTGTTCATAATGCGGTGCTTGTTCCTACATTAATGTATGGAAGTGAAGGTTGGGTATGGCAGAAGAAGCATGAGAGTAGAATTAACGCCGTAGAAATGCGGTCGTTAAGGAGTATATGTGGAGTGACGATAGCGGATAGAATAAGGAATAGCACACTGCGTGATAGATGTGGTTTGAAAGAAGATGTAGTGACAAGGATTGACAAAGGAATGCTTCGATGGTTTGGGCACATGGAAAGGATGAGTGAAAGTAGATTGACGAAAGGAATTTATAAATCGGATGTGGATGGATGCGTTAAACAAGGCAGGCCCAGGAGAGTGTTTTCCGACCAAATCGGAGACATCCTTAAGAAAGCTAAATTGCCTAGTGCCCATAACCACAGGGCCTGTATGAGGAGAATTGTGAATGTGAAGGAAGCAAGGGAGTTGTGTAAGGATCGTGGTAAGTGGCGCTCCATTGTCTCTGCCTATCCCTGTGGGAAAAGGGCGTGACAATTTGATTTGATTTGATTTGATATTCTTTGGCTCTCAGTCTATTATTGATTCAATCCTTGTTTCCATGGCAACTCTAAGTTGACGTTAAAAAAGTCACATTTATTTTATATCAAGGGTTTCGCACCAATTTGTTTTTATATATAAGAAGCAATCATTTGTTCTTTGACTGTTAAAATTAAATAAAAATGAGCACGATAGATACCTCTTCGGAAGGGTCTGTGAAATCTGGGAGTAATAAATCAGCAATAAGTTCAGTACGTGATGTGACTAAAGATACTAGTAAGTTATGTACTAATCTAACATTATTATTAATTAGTGAACTTATTGTGAAATGTTATTGTGGACCCGGAATGTCCACAATGTCGCAGCGTGCGGTGAGTATACTGCCAAGCGTGGGGATTATGGCAAACCTCCCCCATTATAAACGACAAAATACCGGTAGATGCAACTGGCATCTTGGAGATCGAAATGGTCTTCTAAGGATTTCTGGCTGATGATGATGATTGTGAAATCGAAGACATTCTCAAGAAAGCTAGGTTAATAGTTACAAGTCCTGACTTGTGTCAGGATCGTGGCAACTGGCGCTCCATTGTCTCTAACTATCTCTGTACGAAAAGGGCGTGACAATTTGATTGTGAAACTCACAGATACAATTCGAAACACCATAGTACGCTTCAAAACACAAATTGTCGACGTAGGCGAATATAGCCACCAAACTGAAGTGGGACTGGGCATTATAGACAAAGTCCACTACTAGTTGATTTTATAGTACAAAAGATATCGCAGTAGGCCCAAACAGAGATGGCAAAATGAGATAGACTCGTATAATAGTTTGTACGCAGCGGTCATAGAAAAAAGAAAAGGAGGCTTTTGCTCAGCAGTCAGTAATTGTGTCATTACTTTTACAAAGTAATTGTGTCATTACTTTTACACAGTAATTGTGTCATTACTTTTAATGGTAAGCAAAACGGTGGTCGAACTCGGTTGAACTGAATGACGACAGCGTGGACGAACGGTTGGCGATTGGTTTGTTGCGCGTAAAGTCCCGATTTCGATTCCCGGTCGGAGCAAATATTTGTCCATAGGTTTTATTTGTAATATTTAATAATTATATTAAACATTTGTAAATAAAAATAAGAGGTAAATATTTGCTTCGGGTCTGGTTATCAAATAGTGGTAGGCAGATGTACCCAGTCTGCCGATCCGGGGTAGTACTACCACTTACCCCGTAAGTTTTAACTAGCCCGGCATAGTAGATGCGACTGCAACTTCCAGTTTTTAACTGTAGTAGCATTATGAACCACACTGTTCGCGTCAAAATTGGCGCGGTCCATGATGGACGTCAGATTGGTGGCCTTGGTTCGCGACTGTTCAGCCAATATGGCGAACGCCTGATGTGTCTGTCGCTGCCGCCCTTACCGGCGGCCTATAGCATTCCTCACCGGTCTCGACAACAGTCTGTCCGCGCGCGAACTCGCATAAAAACGCATCGAACCTCTGACATCCCGGTGATCTGCACAGCAACTGGGAGATCGAGCAGAAAGCTATTCGTATCAAGAGAAATCCTTTGAACCCGTTTGGACTTGGTGGTACGTCGACTGCAAATCAGGTTAGTCCGCTATTTTTGGTTTGGATTAGTCGCGTCACCCAGGTTTCGCCGTTTTGAAGGTCAGTCATAGACCGACCGCCACGCACGATTTTTTGACTCCACGAAACGCATCGCATACAGATCGAGGAGCATACACAGAACCAGCACCTAAACGATCAGCGAACCCCAAACGACCGTCACCAAATCGGCAGTCACACACACTTTAGCCTAACTTCAGGCGCTATAATTGCTATCATATTATATCGAGCCACAATATAAAATGTAAAACATTTTTTATTATTGTGACTCGACATTATGACAGCACCCCGTTAAGCTGGAGTGCGGTCAATGAATGCATGTAACTTCTACTACAGTTAAATAACTGTGCCAGTCTAGTTGGAACCAGCAACTTACAAGCTGATCGAGTAACACAACCAAGTCACTTCACGGTCTGTATACTGCCTACCACTCTTAACAGGTCAGTTGAATTGTCCGAACTGTTGATTAATTAAATTATTCTAACCACTTTCAGCGACATCACCCATAGATTTGGAATGTCACATACAAGCCGCGAGAATAACAAAAATTATAGATGAGACCATATACAGGACTAAATTATGTATATGTATACCGGCTTTGATACAGGAATACAACTTTCTTAATTCTGTGCTTTCAACTTGCCACATGTCGGATTGCTTATTTGTCTACAATCAATTTGACAGTCCGCTGTATTCCTCAAGTTATCTGTGTGTGGTTGCCAAGGAAGATATTGAAGGGGTAAGATTTTTTAAAAGAATTTTAATGCCTGGTTTAAAATATACTCGCACAGGTTGGGACAAGCATCCGACCTGTCGACCGAATCGGCAGTCGCACTAATAAATTCGGTGTTCGGTGCTATTCTACGTATAACCATGGACCAGCAAAGTGTAAAAAAGCACTTTTGGCCTTCATAGTTTCGGCGTCAATTAATCAAATTGTCACGCCTTTTCCCTACAGAGATAGGCAGAGACAATAGAGCGCCACTTGCCACGATCCTGACACAACTCCCTCGCTTCCTTCACATTCACAATTCTCATCATAGAAGCTGGGTTGCCCAGTGTCCATAACCGTAGAGCTTGTATTATAGTTGCAAAGGAATTTAGTCTAAATTATTACATATTTTAGGGTGATCTATCATTAAAGAATCGTCTTAACCCAGAATTAAGTCACATGGTCCATCTACTAAGCAGTTACCCTGTTTTGAAGCCAAAAGTTGAGAAAATAATTGAACAAGTGAGTTATTATTTTTTAGATTTTATCACTGAGACTGGGGATCGAACCCGGTGCCTGTGCTTTAATGCGCGTTATCTTTAGTTACCCGATATATTGTGTGTTTTTTTCTATCCAATTTTTATTACAAATTTCAATGATATTTAAAGAGAAGACGTAGATATGTTATAGGCGCTCCGAACGAGGCACGTTAATACTATGCTAATAAGCAAACCAGAACTCAGTGTCGCGATGCAGAGCAACATATATTTGTCTCCTTTTTGCTCTCAGTAATCATCATACCGTCCTACTTCCACTTGTTTGTATGCCTAGTCGTGGTTGATCGTTCAAACTCGTGCGAACACCAAAACTCGTGTTGGTGACGTATCTATAAGTATTCTTTGGTAAATTATTCTTTTGGTGATCGCTTGCTCGGCCTGCCTACAACCGGGGTAGTTAGGACCACCAATTCACCCAACTCAGTTGCGTTTCAGTCACCTTAAAAGTTGCCGGAGTGGGGAATATCCGAAGTGTTCGCCATTCATTTACCTCATCATGTAGTGACTTCAGGTAACGAAAACTGCTGAAGCATAGTGACTAATAAAAGAACTTTAAAAAAATTGATTCTTACACTTAAGCGTGATTGCCAGACAGACAGTTGGTGGTCATTTTCTCAGTCTGCTGTCCGGAGTAGCACGACCAGTTTGAAGGTACAGCCTGTAAATAACCCAGATGCTATTCGGGATCAGCTTTAAAGTTGTCGGTTTCAACTACCAGGCAGAGTGGATACGACTGCTACTTACATTTATTTAAGTGTAATTGCAGTCGCCTTCATTTATAGACCGCACACCAGCTTACTATCAGGTGGGGTGCTGTCATATGTCGCGCCACAAGAATAAAAAAGTACTGCATGCAAACCGTGAGACTCCGGTTCAAAACCACTTGTCAGTACCAATGTAACTTTGATATAAACTTTGGTCATTCTGTGTCTATGATACAAGAACTTAGTAGAGAAATGTTTTAAAATATATTTATATGCCTGATTTAATTTCAGATGAAACACGATTACTTGACGTACCATAGTAACAATATAAAACCGGTAAGTTTATATTTTGTGGCTCAACATGTGACAGCACCTTGTCTAATGGCTGGAGTGCGGTTCATGAATGGATGTGATTGCTACTCACAGTTATTAAATTGTAGTAGCAGTGACATTCATTCATGAATCACACTTCGGCTTAACATCAAGCGGGGTGCTGTCATATGTCGAGTCACAATAATATAAAAAAAGACATTTAAAGATGTATTTCGTAATTTAAATAAATTTATACTATACCAGCGGCACGCTAAGATAGCCGTTTTGACGTTTTAAGTTTTCGCTCATGAAGTTTCTAATAAATTAATAATTCTGTTTGAAGAAACAATTGTTGTTCTTTATAGTGACAATAAAGAACAGAAATTTGCTTCTTTAAACGTAATTATTATTATTAAAGGAAAGGATGAGTGAAAATAGATTGACGAAAGGAATTTATAAATCTCATGTGAACGCATACGTTAAGCAAAGCAGGCTCAGGTGGGTGTTTGCCGTCCAAATTGAAGACATCCTCAAGAAAGCTAGGTTGCCTAGTGCCCATAACCATAGAGCTCATATGAAGAGAATTGTGAATGTGAAGGAAGCGAGGGAGTTGTGTCAGGATTGTGGCAAGTGGCGATCCATTGTCTCTGCCTATCTCTGTGGAAAAAAGTCAAAACGGCTATCATAGCGTGCCGCTACTATACTCATAGTAATTTAAAAGGTGTACTTAGATAACAAAATCATCATCGCCGATAGAATTTTTGATGACATTTGAGAAGTTCCGTGAGCTGATGGTAATACAGATGGAGACGACAGCAGCCGATGAACTCGCTAGAAAGTTTAGAACAAGGAAATTAAAGAAATGTAATGAAGATCTGATTGAGAAGATTGATGGTAAAGTGTTTTTCTTTTTATTGTTGTTACCCCACCTGATGTTAACCTGGAGTGTGGTGCCTGAATAGATGTGACTGATGCTTACAATTAAATAACTAAAAGTATCAGTCACAACCATTATGCCGGTCTAGTTTAAATCGGCAACTTACAAGCTGATCCCTAAACGCGACTAAGTGACCTAACGGTCTATACTTGTAAGTGATGGTACTACCCCGGATCGGCAGACTGGGCACCACTGCCTACCAAAGTTTTTTATAATTTATAAATATATTGTGGATGTGAAGGAAGCGAGGGAGTTGTCTCAGGATCGTGGCAAGTAGCGCTCCATTGTCCATTGGATAGCCCGTGGGAGAGAGGCGTGACAATTCGATTGATTGATTGATAAATTGTATAAACATAAAACAAAAACACATTCGTTACTTTTTTCGTTTCTAGAAACAGATATTTTCTTTGCGGCTGATTCTAGTTTTGTTTTTTCAGAATTTAAGAAATTACTCAAAGACGAACAAGAAGCTTTTGATAGAGACATAAAAGAAAAGCAAGATTTAATCAAGAGATTGGAGCAAGAGTTGGCTATTCTAAAACAAGACGCCATGATTAAATTGAAGAAAAAGATGTAAGTATATAATATCTTTATAATATTAAGAGATTTAAAGAATTCACAATCTTGTAATCGCTCCGATGCTTAAACTATTTTATTTATTTAAGGAAGCCAATAACTTACGTGTTGACTTCCTTAAAGTGACATAACTTAAAAGCTTCATGGCCAACTAACCATATTTAAATTTTAGTTTGGACTCAGATCGTCAAATGGTATTAGCAACTAGAGCCCATGTCGTGAAAACGGAAATGTTGAAGGAAGAGGAGATGGAAACCACATCCTCGTACCAGTCGCAGCTCAAACAACATTTGATGGATGAGAAAAATATGAGAGCTCGACGGTTAGTTTTTTCTTTTCTATTGTGGCTCGTCATATGACAGCGCCCTGCCTGATATTAGGCTGGAGTGCGGTCTATGAATGGAGTCCACTGCTGCCACAGTTAATATCTGCAAGTAGCAGTCACGTCCACTGTGCCGGACTAATTGGAACCGCCAACTTCCAAGTTGTTCCTTGTCCCTTTTCCATGACATCCGCACAGGATGTGGAAAGCATCGACAGTTAAACTACATATACGGTTCGCACATTATTTGTTTGTAAAAAATCGACAAGTGAAATGTTTCACCAGCCCATGTGTTTTTACCATCCTGTTAGCTTAGATCATATACAAACTATTTAATATTGAAAATATGCATGAAAGGTGATTTATTATAATAAAAGAAATGAACCTTGACCTTTACTTTGACCACTTTGGCCTTGACCTTAACTCGAAATGTAGCTCCTTGAGACTTATGAACACCACCACCAATTTCTAGGTTTAAAGTAGAGACGCAACTGTTAAGTTGGATTCAGAAATATGACAACGAAATGGCTGATAAACAAGTAGAATTAGACGAATTCACTGAACAGTACGAAGATGAGCTTAAGCTGTGTGAAGGATTAGAGGTATATACATTCATTTTATTGTGACACGACATCTGACCTTGACCGGTAAGGTAGGCAGTGGTGTCCAGTCTCCCGATCTTGGGTAGTACCACCACCAAATACAGACTGCCAGTTTCAACTACTCCGCATAGTGGATTACTACTTACAGTTATTTACCTGTAGTAGCTTTCGCCTCTATTCATGGACCGCACTTCAGCTTATCATCAAGCGGGAACTTTCATATGTCACAAAAAATAGTCTTATGTTAAGCTTGGGCAGGTCCAAGAATGCTAACGACTGAAAAAACTACTTAATTTACGGTTGCCTCAGTCGCCAATGCGATTTATTACAATATTTTTTGTCTATTAATCATTATTATTAAGGTTATATCCCGACCCGCCTTCCCGCTGTGGTGCGCTATTAAATAATGACCTGAGATTACAAGCGGTGGTTTACATATTTTGATATCCCGATAAACAAAGAGTGGTAGGCAGTGGTACCCAGTCTGCCGATCCGGGGTAGTACCATCACTTACAAGCATACAGACCGTGAAGTGATTTGGTCACGTTTCGGGATCAGCTTGTAAGTTGTCGGTTCGATCTAGTAGATGTGATTGATACTCGCAGTTATTAAATTGTAGTAGCAGTGACATTCATTCATGGACCACACTTCGGCTTAACATCAAGCGGGGTGATGTCATATGCCGAGTCACAATAAAAAAAACATATTGCAACTGCACTTTCAGGAAAAATTAGCAGAGCAGGACGTAGAATATATTCCATTGATGGCAGAAAGAGAGGAAGAATATCATCAAGAGATGGCAGAAAAAATGAATAAATTCCTTCTGGAGCATGCTGTTAGGGTCATACAGACAGCTTGGCGTGATATTTTGGCAAATAGAGCCGAGAAGAAAAAGGTATGTTGCATTTATTGTATTGGACAGACATATAGACACTTGATTATTCATACTTCATAACTATGTTTTTTTTGTTATTAGTGCTTGTATCATATAAACAGGACAACCAAAGTACTTGTATGAAAGATACATTAGTGGTTTTAAGCCCGCGCATTTGGTTTGCGTGTCTATTGCACTACCACTACACCACGGTCGTCATATTGTCTGCACTCTGCTTGATGTTAAGCTAATGCGCGATAATCGCGTCCGCAATGGCCGTTGGCTGAGATGTCTTCACATTTCGATCCGGGATTAAAGGATCCGGGACTAAAGGATTATATGAAAGTCATAATTGTCGTTGATAATGATTTAAAACATTATGAAATGAACTCAATAGTATAGTAAGCCTTACAAAATAACAAAATATGTTTTAATGTTTCACGCAGCAAAAAGGGAAAGGTAAGAAAGGTAAAAAGAAAGCATAAACAAAGTTTATTTGAATAAAATTACATATGCGCTTAAATTATCTTTTATTTTTTACCCAACAAAAATATATAATCCTAGTTTTATAATAAGACAAGAGTTAAACAAACAAAATAAATTTTAAAATGTTTTAAAACATTTTAGTTTTAACCCTTCGGAGGTGTTGCTTGAATATTGCTTGCTCGTGGCAAAGAGCGAGCAAGATACGAGTGTCCGAGTCATATTCGTATACCAGCGGCAATGTATGATGACCGTTTTGACGTTTGACCGTTCCTGAAGTTTCGTATAAATTATTAATTACGTTTGAAGGAGCAAAATGCTGTTTCTTTTTGTCATTATAAAGAACAACAATTGTTCCTTTGAACGTAATTATTAATTTATACGAAACTTCATGGGCGGATCAAACGTCAAAACGGCCATTATAGCGTGCCTCTGGCAGGGCCGTCTTAAGCATATTCAGCGCCGGGGTGCGAAAGTCAAGGCTCCGCTAGCGTGGTCTCAGTGTAGTAGGTACCTATCAAAATTTATGACAGTTGGCATGCGCCGCCTAGGATTCGGCGCCCGGGTGCACTGCACCCCTTGAACCCCCGGGTAAAGACGGCCCTGGCCTCTGGTATAATAAATATTTAATCTAATGAGTGTTCATTTTTTAAGTATATTACCTAGTATTTACTCAAAGCTTAAGCTAAAGGACGAGCACAAGTAGATGGTTTTACATAGGTGTTGTCATCATCTATATAAAATGATTATTTTATATAGATGGCTGTCATGGCAATATAGAGTTTTTACTATAATGTAACTTTCCTATATTTGGCATTGATATTTCGAAATTATTTTGCGTCTCTAGAAACATCCGCCGCAAGTGGCCGGAAAATATGTTTTAGAATATGAAGTCTTACGACCTCTACAGTCTAAAATATAAATTTACATCCTCGTTTTAGACACGACACTGTATCCCCTTACCACATTTCTCCTTAATAGTATTTAGGGACAAACGATGTATCCAACACTATAAATTAAAAAAAATATACCGTATATTTTGTTTATTATCGTTTTATGAGTCGTCTAAAATATGAATCTTAATCATAAAACAAGGATATTTAAATTAAAAATACAATATAATGTTATTAGATTTACAAGGGTTGAGAATGCACGAAAGGAGATTGACGAAAGAGATTAATAAATCAGAGGTGAATAAATGGATTAAACGAGAACAAATCAAAGACATTTAAAAAAACTGTACAAGATAAAATGTGCGCAAGAGAGTTGTGCCAGGATCATGGAAAGCAGCTCTGCATTGTCACTGTCAACCCTGTTAGAGTTGAGGCGTGACAGTTTGATTTGATTAAATTCGAAATTTACAGTTAAAGAAAGTATTAAAGAAGATAGAAGCGGAAGCCGCCGCAGCAGCAGCCGCGGAAGCAGCGGCAGCAAGAGCAGCCGCGGCCGCAGCCAAAGCAGCAGCCAAGGCGGCGAAAGCGGAGAAAAAGAAAAAATAAACTTATGGTTAAAATTAATTGTGCTCCTATTTATTTAATCATATATTATAGAAATAATTGAAATTCTATCCAACATAAGACATATCAGTTTCAAAAAAATATTAGGCGGTGTGTGGTTACACAATTAAACAAAGCTTTGTAGTTGAGAGTTATTGCATTCAAACGCGAATCACATATAATATTGTTTATGTTGGAACGACATATTTGTGACTGCTTGCCATATGCCGCCTGTTAAGCTAATCGACTGCTTAATCGCGTTATTCACAAAGATGGTTAAATATGGTTATGGGCGTTAATCATAAAGGTTAATCTTACCAACTTTATGGCTAATTTTCTAGCGGTAAAGGTGGTTGATACAATGTGGGAAAATTACAACACACGAGTCTGCCTATTACTCTTAATATCTTCTAGAAATAATTTATTCCTCGTCAGGTATCTTCAAGTGTCTGATGGCTCTGACATCTATGAGGGTGTCTGATGAACTTTTTGTTGTTGGCACAAATGATATAGCACGACGAGGTCTACTTCCATTGCGAAGGTTCGGGGTCAAATCCTGAGTAACAAAAAAAAGAATTTATTTGACGTTTTAGGTAGAGAATCATCAGACTTCTTCGAAAGTTTTGGTAAACTATTTGCATTTATTTACTAAAACCATCATCATCCTCACCCTAATTTAATCATACTCGTAATGCAGGGGGTTGCAGCGCAAACTAAGGCTAAAGTCGCATCTGAATGTGATGGATGAAATATGAGATTATTCATCTTCATTATTTATCTCAAGACATGATGAAGATTTAACTAGACTAGGCGTAAATATTTAATTAACAGTATGGACTACGATTTTTTGCCTTTAATAGAAAAACAATAGTAATATTACTTCTTAAAATTATCTCATCTCTCCCCTTGATTACAGACAAGAAGAGGTTAAAAAATTATCTCACATTTTTTTAAAATTATTATTTTCCAATCATTATCTGATGATGGAGTTTCTCTGATTTATTTACCTGTAAACATGTTGTTACTTACTCGTAATTGTATATGTAACGCTTGAGCATTATGTTCTGTTCTAGAGATCTTGTTTTGTGCTGCTTTGAGCTCATCGTCCAGTCTTTGCTTCTCTATTTCTAGTTCTTTTAGTCGTTTTTCAGCATCTGCGGTCAAAAGATTCCTTAAGTATTTGATTTTTGTGATAAATTTTGATTGATTTGATTGTTAAGCGTCTAGTTTAAAACCTTATTATAAGTATACAGCATTTATTGTTATTAATAAAAAGAGTACCTTTAAATTGAGCTTCTTTATCGGCTTGTAATAATTCAAATTGTTTTCGCTTTAGTCTTTCTTCTTCGAGTAGTTTATTCTGTTCTTCTTGCAGTCTTTCTAATTCTTCACGTTTCTCCCATTCTTCAGCTAATACTCTGAAAACAATTAAAAGTAAAAGAAATAATTAAATTATCAGGCTAGATTTATACAATGACATACTAAGACATTGAAGTGTCGCTTTCCACGATCCTGACATTACTGTCTTTCTTTCCTCGCATAATTATTTTCAATCAAGCTATTTTCATCTTAACTGGACCATACACTGAATGCATTTTTAAGGTTTTAAAACAAATTTTGGGTTATGAAATGTAAATTAGTTGTTTTGATATTGCAAGATCAATAGCCAGTAAGAGCGTAGCAAAATTATTTGCACTGTAAATGGCGCAGCAAGTTTTTTTTGTGTCTTTGTCTACTTGTGAAAACTGGGGCGTGACAATTTAATTTAATTTTCTACTGTTTTTTACCTTTAAACTATTTTAAAGTTTGTGACTTTACTTAAAATTTACCAACCTCGCCTGTAGTGCCCGTACAATTTCTTCATCTCTTTTAGCCTGTGTTTCTTCTTGGAGTAATCTTTCTAGTTCTATTTGAGCGTGTTTTAATTCTTCTAGTTTCTTGTTATCTTGTTGGGCAAGTTCTGCTAGTTCCTTTAAAATGTTGGAGTATTAAACAATTAAACAAACAAACGCTCGAGCGTTTTTAGGACTAATTATAATTATATGATAATAAATCCTCATAAAAGTTAATTATAGAGCTATTTATATACAATTTAGAGTTAATAACAATTACATTAACTAATAATATAACTGCATTTATTTTATGTTAATCATTTGCATGTATTTTCCATGTAATTATATAAATTCAAGCAATCAAATTGTCATGTCCTTTTCCCACGGAGATAGGCAGAAACAAGGAGTTATTTCAGCCACTTGCCACGATTCTGACATAACTCACTCGCTTGCCTAGCGTTCACAATTTTCTTCGTGACAACTTTTTTTGAGAATATTTCCGATTTTGTCGAAATACTTCCTCCCGGGCTTGCCTTGTTTATTGCATCCATCCACATCAGATATATAAATTCCATTCGCCAATCTACTTTTACTTGTCCTTTCCATGTGCCCAAATCAACGAAGCATTCCTTATATAACTTGTACATATTTTAATTGCAATTTCTAACCCTTTTTACTTTCTAATTTCTCATTTTGACATACCTGAGCCTGAGCCTCAGCAGCAATCCTAGCCCTAACTTCTTGCTGAAGACGTATTCTAGCCTCATGAGCTTCACGTTCTCTCCTTGCATCAGCACCACGTCTTCGAGCTTGTGCTGATCGCTGGAATCCTTCTGCACCTCCAGAAACAAGAAGCGCTTGTCGTAGCGCTGATAACCATTGAAGTCTACTCCTGAAGATAATTAATATTTTCACATATTATGTACAAAATCGTTTGAAATACACTACTAGAGACAAGAAAAAGATCTATGGGCTCTAATGAATCGATGCCAAAATTTGCTTTCCTACTTGTTAAATATTGAAACTGCGTCTGTTTAAGGGTGGAACTTTTTGAGGTTAAAATATCTGTTCCTTAAGGTGACAGAGATGAGAGTGTAGACGATTTCAACGAAGTATTGTGCGTCACAATTATTTATTTTCTAGGTTTAGTTGAATCTTATTTTCAGGTATTGTTAGGTTAATGGATAGCGGATTGTCAGCGGGGTGGGCATAGCGGAGGTGATTGCTTTTACAGTTATTTAACTGTAGTAGTTACCTCCATTCATGTTTCTCACTCCAGATTAACATAAGACGGGGTACTGTCATACGTCGAGCTAAATAAATAAAAAACTATGCTGACCTAATTAGAACCAACAGCTTTCTAGCTGATCTCGAGACGCGACTAAGTCACTACTTGTGTGTGCATTTGATAGCGCTAATATAAAATAAATACTACTTATATATGATCCTGACACAACTCCCTCGCTTCTCTCACATTCACAATTCTCTTCATACAAGCTCTTTGGTTATAGGCACTAGGCAACCTAGCTTTCTTGAGAATGTCTCCGATTTGGTCGGAAATCACGCTCTATTGTGTTCAAAGGCGTGACAATTTGATTGATTGATTGACTTACATATGATCCTGAGTTCCAAATTCAAAAGTCCTTTCTGGAGTAACCAGATGGAACCTCTGTAGTTTTCCATCGCCTGTTGTACTTTCCACAGAGCAATGTTCGTCGAGTGTGATCCTTCCACATTGTTCTTTCTGAGCTGAACTCTTGTAGTAGGTGAGGGCGCATGGTTGTAGGACACACCAGTATTCCCTCATTGTAGGCAGGAGGTAGCCGCGTTTCAGAAGGTAGCCCTGGAAAGCAATATGATCAGTTATGATAATAAAACTATATTGAATTAAACAAATTTAATGCGGCTTTATATTACTGTCGCGTTTGTTTTTGGTTATTATTTTACATTAAAAATTAGAAGAAATACGGTCGTTAAGGAGTGTATGTGGAATGACGATAGAGGATAGAATAAGAAATAGCACATTGCGTGATAGATGTGTTTTAAAAGAGGATAAATAGTGACAAGGATTTACAAAGGAATGCTTCAATGGTTTAGGCACATGGAAAGGATGAAAAGTAGATCGACGAAAAGAATTTATAAATTTTATGTGAATGGATTCATTAAACGAGGCAGGTTCAGGAGAGTGTTTGCCGACCAAATCGGAGACATCCTCAAGAAAGCTGGGTGGCCATAACCGTAGAGCTTGTATGAAGAGAATTGTGGACGTGAGGGAAGCAAGTGCCCTGTGAGAAAAGGCGTAACAATTTGAGACTAATTACTTATTTTATTTATTAAAACAATAATAAATAATAATTTTCCTCATAATTAACTATAAATACACGCAATATTTAATTCAACTGATAAAAATAAATATTATTCTGTGTAATGAACTATCAACCTTGATAGGGATGTCATCGAACTGAGTTTTTTGTGACCTTAATAAAGAACCTTCATTGAAAGAAGATGCATACTGACTCATTACGTTATTATGTTTGGGAAAGCCAATTAAGGTATAACTAAATTACTCATACATAGTTTATTCTGTAAACTATTTTTCGTCATTGTTTTATGTAGGTACGAATGCTTCTTTTTATTGTGACACGACATTTGACTTCATCCCGCCTGATGATAAGCAAGAGGAGGTCCAAGAGTGACGACGACTGAGAAAACCGAGTTTGTTCACGGCTGCCTCAGTCGCCGTCATTATGCCGGCCAAGTGCTTCCTTACGCATCGCTTAGGATGTTGAGAACACATGGGCAGGCAAAGCATTCCACTTGTCGATTGATCTACAAAGAAAAGACGCAAGTAGAGTTTTGGTAGGTCTTTTTTTTAGTGTAACGAGATATCTGAACTCGATATGTTCGATGGTATATATGCCGGCAGAAAAAAGAGCGCTAGCATCCAAGCAGCAACGGTTTCGTTACCTACATACTTTTCGTTTTTCGAATATGTATAAGTATCAATTAAAATCACGACAGAATAAATACACGGACTTGCTCCTACCGCAGTCGTCCAGCGCTCATCTTATGAGCCGATCCTTATGTTGCGCAGCTCTAAAGTCAGCGCTTATTTTATCTGCCGGGATCTATAAGCAAGGGGAGAGTACAAAAGCGCCTACGTCAGAAAACCGAAGGTTGCAATCATTATGTCGGCTTAAAACGGTTTAGAAAGTTCTTATTGCTCAGGACTTATTGCTTTAAAGGACATCATTCATTTTGTATGGGGACTTGGACTTGATTGTATTAACAGTTGCATATACATTTTAAAATAGTTTGATGTACGAAGATTACAATGTAATTGGAATATATCCTTTATTATGCATAACCAACCTTCTTAATAATATCTTCAATAAAAACATCATAGATCTCATTAACCGCCTCAACTAGAGCTGCTTCATCTATTTGCTGATCATCGCAGTATTTTGCTTCCAAGACTGCTAGAAATGCTGCCCATCTGAAGTGCCCTATTGATACGCCTAAAGCATCCCACTCAGCTAAGTCCCATCTTAGGCCCAAGCAATGAACTAACTGCTCAGCTATTATTCCGGCTTCTGATGGTTGGAGAACTACCTGAAAATATTTTATTATTGTGACTCGACATATGACAGCACCTCGCTTGATGTTAAGCTGGAGTGTGGTCCTTGAATGGATGTCACTGCTACTACAATTCAATAACTGTAAGTAGCAAGCACATCCACTATGCCGGCCTAGTTAAAACCGGGAACTTACAAGCTGAACCTGAAACGCGACCAAATCACTTCACGTTTTGTATACTCGTAAGTGGATATGTTACTAACAAGGATTATTGTAAGATTTCATGATTTTATTTTTATTCTGACGACATCTGAAGGAGGTCCAAAAGTAACAAGAACTAAAAAAAAACGAGTCCACTCACTGGTACCAATGTATCTTTGATATATGTACTTTGGTTGTTCTGTTTCTATGATACAAGCACTTTAGTAGCTTAGTATAAATGTAGAAAGGTACCAATAAAAAAATATCTTACCACATATTGGGATTCATTATCGGCATCATTAACCAGATCAGCTAACAGACAGTAGATTCTAAACAATTTAAATACGGAGTCATCGTTGAAAACTGGCTTATCTCTTTGCTCTAGACTTTTTCGGCACACTAACCAGCATACCTGGAATTTATAAACATTAAAATATATATTCATTATTGTGTCTTCACATATGAGAGCATCGCGCCTGATGTTAAGCTGGAGTGCGGTCCATGAAGAAAAAGAGGGGACAAGTTGTTGGAATGAAAAAAAGACTTAGTGCATTGGTCCGTTCTCTTTAACCAGACTATAGAGTCTCTCGTTAACCATTAGGTTACGAGCGTACTTAATAAATAATTTACGTACTTCACTAATTTTTCTCTCATATTCTCTTATAACTGGTAGAGCTGACGTCTTGGGCATCGAACTGAAGACTTCATGTTGGAGGTAGTAGCGAAACTCGTCAAATGTTAACTCTTGCGTTGATTTGAAATGATCCAGACCTTTTTCTACGCCATATAAGTCCAGTAAAGTACCTATGTTGGCTGTTAATACCTGCAATATAGATAAATTTCATTAGTTTTTGACTATTACAACGTTATATTTTTATAAATATATTTTTTTAAATTTCCATACTAAACTATTTTTATTGTCTCGACATGACAGCACCCTCCTGATGTTAAGCTAGAGTACGGTCAATAAATAGAGGTGACTGCTACTACAATTCAATAACTGTAATTCACATCTACTACCTGATTCTGTTGGAATAGGCAACTTACAAGCTGATCCCGAAATGCGACTAAGTCACTTCACGGTCTGTAAAAGGTGGTACTAGCCTGGATCGGCAGACACCACTGCCTACTACTCTTTGGTATAATACCAAGCTATACAACTTGCTTGTATTATAGAAACAAGACGACTAAGGTACATATATACGTATTAACATAGTAACATAACATAGTTAAATAACATAACATAGTATGTTATGTTATAAATATTTTTAGCTTATTCATAACAATGAATGTGAATAAGTTTATTTTTTTATTTACATTTCTATACTAAGCTAATAAAGTGCTTGGATCATAGAAACAGGATACCCAAAGTACATCATACATCAAAGACATTGGTACCGCCAAGTGGTTTTGAACCCGTGCTCTCGGTTTTTGTGACCAGTTCACTGCCACTACACCACGGTCGCCTTTGTATTAATATTATATTAACAAAACCACATGTCATATCCCATTAATAATGTACAAAGTATCAGTTTACAAAACACGTCAACTTATCCTTTCCATACAAGCATTTCCTGTTAATTGGCGCCACCGGTTTATATGATTTTTATTTCCTTAATATCAATTTGCACAGTGGTCAAAACACGATAATAAAGTCATAATTAAAGGTATTTTATTATTTGGTAATTTCATTATACACTGTGGTCATTTATTATTTATTATAGTTATGACCTGACACTGACCTCGACTTACCTGATAGTGAGCAAGCAGAGGTCCAAAAACGCTGACGACTAACAAATCCGTTTTATTTTACGGTTGCCTCAGTCGCCGTTATAGTCTGTCTAAGCCGCAATGACGCGCCCCTCCACCGCTTTTGCCCACACGAGAATATGGAAGCAACACACTGAAAATGCATTTGTAATCGGTCATTCAGTTGCTGGTTGGACACAAAAGGAGGAGCACGCTGGAGGAGCACGCTGATCAATTATAATAGTATAGTTAGAAATATTTGCATTCACACATTTATATAAACTAGTAAAAGGGGAGGGGCGCGTCTATTATATAATAGTTAGACAAGCTATACTATGATGTCATGCTACGGGGAGTATACATGGGCTGGTGGAGCATTCAACTAGTCAATTGTTCTTGAATGAAACGACGCACTAATTTTTTTAGTACGATTCCCGATTTGTAAAGGAGTAAAAAGGCGCCGAGATCTTTTCTGTCCGGCGACTGAGGCAATCGTAAAATAAGACGTCTTTTTTGTCTTGGAATTGGACCCCCGTTTCCTTACCTTCAGACAAGTTTATTTATTTATTTATTAGGCATATTTACAGTTAACATATTTTACATTGATAATGACATATTTATGTTCTTACAAATATGCACAACATTCAAAAGCATACAAATATTAAATCTATATAGTCAAAATTATTACAATTACAAACTAAATTATCCAAATCATAATAAACTAAATTACAATAAACTATATTTCAATGCTAGTACCTACTAGTACTAAGGGATATGAAAGAAGTAGTTTCTTTTCAAGTTAAATTAAGTTGAAGTCAGATGTCGGGTCTGAATAATAATAAAAAATACTAGTAATAAATTAGCATTACGTATATAGTATAAGTTTATCGCTTAAGCAAACTGCGTAGGTAGGCGACGTAATGACTCATAACGTCTATCGTAATAGTAGATTGTAAAGGTTACACTTAATCATGTGTTACGCATGCTTCGATAATGCTTTTTGGATATTACGGATGTAATTGTGTGTTGGTTTGATATTTATTTGAATAATAATATTGGTCAATATTGGGATTTTATAGTTAATTACTATGTATGTAGATATATATGTATCACAATTTTCTATTATTATATATTTTATTTGATATATTATTTTTTATATATAGCAAGACAGAAATTAAATAGTTAAATATCCCTTTTAGTTTAATTCACTTTTTTATTGTAAATTATTTTAATATTTCAATGTTAGTACCTACTAGTACTAAGGGACATAGAAGATATCAATTTATACGAGTTTTACATGGGTTAATCTAAAGAAGACTTGTAATACTTGATGATGTACCATTATATTTAATGTTTTTTTAAATATATTTAGGTGTGCAGAGAGTACTGATCCCAAAATGTGACTGAGTTGCATTTCGGGATCAGCTTGAAAGTTACTGGTTACAACTAGGCCGGGATAGTAGATGAGATTGCTACTGCAGTATATAACTGTATTTGCAGTCGCCTCCATTCATGAACCGTACTCCAGCTTAACATCAGGTGAGATGCTTTTATATGTCGAGCAACAATGGAAAATCTCATGATCTAATCTCTTTTCGGCAATAAAGTTTAGTAAGGAAAGTGTAGTGAAGTTTCCCGAGTACATACAATATTGAGATTTGTGTTTTAATTAATACCCTTGATCCTGAGCCACTGTTCTGTGCATCTATTAGTATATATTATTTGTATTTATTTATAAAATTATCCCATTTATGTCCACATAATTGATGGCTATAGTCACACAGTGGCCTCTAGACAGTCGCCCACTTTATAAGCTACATAAAATAACAACCTTAATTCAATAAGGAGTTCCTAAATTAATTAAACAATAATTTAGTATTATAATGATATTTACGTACGATGATTCATTTTACTGTCAGTTGAAAGGTTGTTTTACTTATAAAGTTATTGGCGCCAACAAATTATAATTATCGTAACTTATTAGAGTAGTTAATGTTGGTTTAGCGCAGAGTATTTTATCTGAACCAGCATCAGAGATATGTTATAAATTTTGCAATATTATTTCTTCCCTTCAGCGGCGACTTCCTCCCAAATAGACTTAAGATGAATTTGATGTTATGTTTTAGGCTCTATGGAGCTGACATGTCTTAATAGACAAAAGCTCCCAATAAATATAGATAAAAAAAAAAACTTATTTAGAGCTCGTATAAAGAGAATTGTGGATGTGAAGGAAGCGAGGGAATTGTGTCAGGATCGTTGCAAGTGGCGCTCCATTGTCACTGCCTATCCCTGTGGGAAAAAGTGTGACCATTTAATAGATTATTTATAAGGATTTATTTAATATAAAAATCGATATTTTAAATATTTTATCATTTAAATACATTATCTAACTTTAGATTATTATATAATAATTATTATTGTAATTTATTTATTTATTAGTAAACAAATTTTAGATAAGATAAAAGCTAATATGTCATTTTAGGTGTAATTTTTTTATCTGAAAAAAGTGAGGTCTACTATACACGTTACGCAGCCGAACAATCATGATTGATTACTTTGTTTATCAATTTTCATCAGCCTTCTTACCTTCGACATTTTATCTGTGCATTCTATACCCATTAGCAGTGGAAGCGACTGCTACTTAAAGTTAATATTTAACTGTAGTAGCATTATTGGACCGCAGTCCAGCTTAACATCAGACAGTGAAATTGATAATTGGTAATATAATGATAATTGGCTTTTTCGGCCGAAGCCGAAGGGTAATGGTCGAAACCAAGAAGTGCTAAAGATCTGTATATACCTAGAACAAAAACTAAAACAGGAAGAAAGCAAATAGCTATTGAAGGGGCACAGTTATATAATGGCTTGCCAGAGCAAGTAAAATGTATTAAATGTTTAAATCAATTTAAATTCGCAGTAAAAAACTCCTAATGGAAACCTAACTAATTAACTAATTACTTAATAATTTGTCACTGTATCAATACTAACACAAAACCTAACAATACTCATATAAGCGAATATTGTACTATGTTCTTTTGAGTTAATAAAGTTTCTATAAACCTAAACCAGAGGCTTTAAGCCGAAGGTGGCTGAAACGACCGGACACTATAATAGTTTTATTTTATTTTATTGTGACTCGACATATCACAGCACCCCTAACCTGTTGTTAGGCCGAAGTGTGGTCCACGAATGAATGTCACTGCTAATACAATTCAATAACTGTGAGTAGCAATCACATCCACTATGACGGCCTAGATGGAACCGGCAACTTACAAGCTGATCCCGAAACGTGACCAAATCACTTCACGGTCTGTATACTTGTAAGTGGTGGTACTACCCCGGATCGGCAGACTGGGTACCACTGCCTACTACTCTTTGTTAGTGCATTTCAATTGAATTAAACACATTTTATGCGGCTTACTATCGTGCATTTCAAATTAATTCAGGCCAACATAATGAGACTATGATAAAACTCAACTCTAAATAGGTTACGTATAATTTTTTGTTGCCGCCATTAACTCCATAAGTAAACCTATACTTGGGCAAATCGGCTGGTGTGATTGGTATTTTTTTGGTAGTTAAAGAGTGGTACTGAGACTTATTATAGAGGCCAAGAGTGATTGGCCTCTTTCTCGATTAAGAAAAAGCAAACGTTCGAAATTTGATAATGAAAAGTTAAAAACAAAATTATTGTCAGAATAAAGAACGTCGATATCGATATTCATTCGAATCTGAGGATCGAGTCTGATGCTCGTAGGATCAAAATTATATACGAGTCTTTTAGCTTTCTTTCTTAAAAGAATTTAATAAGTTTAAATCAAATATAATATAAGATGGTCATTTAACATAATGAACAGTTTAGTTGTTTGTGAGATCAATCCAAATATATCCTGAAGGTAAGCAGTAAAGAGGAAAGGCAGTTTGGCCTGCCATAAAAGACTGCGGTCGCTAGATAACTCGTAGCAAGGTAGGATGATACAGTACGCCTATTTCAGGTTTAAAAATAATGAGTAATTGGGGTTTTAAATTCAACTTGCCGAAGTTCAGCGATACAAGTCATGACTGCTGCTTATAGATATTCAGTAGTGGTAGATGTAGTCTACGCTCAAGGATCTTATATGGCTTAACATCAGGCGGTTTGTGGTTAATATTTCGTGTCAATAACAAAAAAATACTTGGTCGGTTAATTAACTAATGGAGGTAGATAATCTTGTTAAGTAAACATAACAACAAAAGCAATTGCCTAAAAGTCATTTTACATGTTTTACTTTTGACTCATTTGTTTACTATGTATCTTTTGGGCGAGGCTTTTTAATATTTGTTACATTTTTATACCAAGCTATTTATGTGTAGAGTGGTAGGCAGTGCTACCCAGTCTGCCGATCCGGCGTAGTACTACCACTTACAGGTATACAGACCGTGAAGTGATTTGGTCACCTTTCGGGATCAGCTTGTAAGTTGCCGGTTCCATCCAGGCCGGCATAGTGGATGTGATTGCTACTCACAGTTATTAAATTGTAGTAGCAGTGGCATTCATTCATGGACCACACTTCGGCTTAACATCAAGCGGGGTGCTGTCATATGTCGAGTCACAATAAAAAAATAAAAAAACATAGAAACAAGGAGCCGACCGCACAACTTCAATGAATATCATTGCCTTTTGTCACGGTCGCTGTTAGTGTCATAAACAACTTTTATTCATTCGGACAATGAGTTTCAATAAGCTTGAACTGTTAATGAAAATAAACATCATATATTAGTGTGTTGCGCGGTCGCAATTTTAATTTTAAAGCTCATTAATGGAGTTCTACTATCATAACGAGGCTCATTGTTATCAATGGCGTAGCTAGGTAACCAAGGGCCCAGGGGCAAAATAAAAAATGGGGCCCCACTGTAAACTGATTAGGTTTTATCAAATAAAAATATACAAATACTTTAAAAATGCTAGGCTACTCAAGCTCTTTTTTGTGCACTGCAGGGCACTTAACCGTTCTCGAAAAATCATATTTATTTGAAAATGGCAGAACTTTCCACAAGTTCAGTTCGATCGAGATTTCTGGTAAGGATTCGAGGGCCCCCTGAGCTTGAGGGCCCCGGGGCACTGTCCGCCTAGCCCCTTGATAGCTACACCTCTGATTGTCATTGAGTTTCGCGGTCGGCCCGCAGGACCAAAGTACATAATAGTATATCAAAAATATATTGGTACAAGCAAATGTTTTGAACAGGGTCTCTTGGTTTGACTCGTATTTTGAGGTTGCTCGTAAATGCATTAAAAAGTTAAAATGGTGGCATTTACTTTATTTATGAATGCTGTAATATATGAACCCTGTAATATTCATAGGGTTAATTGATTTAGGCTATATTGTTACTGCGATAATTTGTCGGCAGAACACTGTTATTATTATTTCGCAATAACGGTTAGTATGTCTTGTTGTAATTTTAATTTTAATGTAATTTAAAATGACATTTATTTAACTTTTAATAGTTTTACCGTTTTAATAAATGGACAGTTGACTAATGGACAGTAAGAATGCACCGTTTATTGCTTGTACCACAGATAATCTTCCTCGTCCTGCTTTCTTTTTGCACAGGTCGAGGGAACTAATCAATTAGTTGTTTTTGTCAAACAAATTATAAGTGCAATACTTTATCCGCCCCTTTGTTCTTCCCGTCCTACAACCTTGATCCTTGAAGAGGAGTGTGAAAAAGCATCTCTAGTCAACACAATGACAACAATCGGTGCTGGTTTTATTTTCAGTCGTCAGAGCTCTTGTTTTTCTTGGTTTTCAGGCAAGTAAAAATAATAATAGAAAAAAATTGGACAAAGTGTAAGAAAAACATTCATAATAGAGGTGATTTCAAGTATAAATCCACTTGCATTTTGATATGCAATTTACAACGAAAACATTGCCAAAAATCCCGAGTGAAAGTTTCGAATTAAAGACAGCTTTTTGCTTAACGTTTTATTATAAATGTTGGGATGTAATTGGTTCGTTATATTTAAGCTGCTTTTGAGTATTATTTAACGAATGTTATTATCTCTTTATTTTTATTAATGTAAAAAAATATTTTATTTAATTTTGTTATTTTTATCACACATAAAATATTGTACGTAAAAATTATCTTATTTTATTTTGACTCGAAATATGACATTACCCCGCTTGATGTTAAGCTGGAGTGCGGTCCTTGAATAAAGACAACTGCTACTACAATTAAATGCAGTAGCAGTCGCGTTAACCATTTAAGCCTAGTTTGAACCGGCAACTTTAAACTTTTAAACGCAACTGAGTAACGTTCAAGTACCTCTGCTCGGCAGACTGGGCAAATAACTACCAACTGTCTGTACTCCTAAATACTGAGAGACGAAGCAGAGCCGTTTTAATGGATTTTATCAATCAATCAATAACATTGTCACGCCTTTTTCCCATAGGGATAGGCAGAGACAATAGAGCGCCACTTAACACGATCCTTACACAAATCCCTTGCTTCCTTCACATCCACAATTCTCTTCATACAGGCTCTGTGGTTACGGGCTAGTGCCAACCTAAGCTAGGTTGGCACTTGAGGATGTCTCCAATTTGGTCGGAAAACACCCTCCTGGGCCTGTCTTGTTTAACGCATCCATCCACGTCAGATTTATTAAATTTTTTTCATCATTCTACTTTCACTCATCCTTTCCATGGATTTTATTTTTTGATATAAAGTGCTTTATGGGTCTGCAGTGTCATGAGACGACTTATGGCGCAGTGTGGCGCTCTATGGTCCTGCCTATTTCTGTGGAAATCAAGGTCGTGTCGTGCCACAATTATTAAAATATATAGGTCTTATTACCCGGCAGATAATAAGAGCGCTGACAGTCAAGCTGCGCAGTAACTTGTTTTGTTACCTACTTATTTTCCGTTTTTCGAATGTGTAAACATTTTAAAATATCAATTATATGCAATAATGTATAGATGTGCGAACTTTCTGCTATCGCAGTCGCCCAGCGCTCTTTTAATCTGCTAATCTTTATACTACGCAGCTCAAAAGCCAGCACCTTTTTTATCGGCCGGGTTTTATATACAATTTGCTCTATTTTAAATAAAAAAAACTGTTGAATTAAACAAATTTTACGCGGAATAACAAAAAAATTGTAAAATCAAAACCAAAATAAACGCGATAGTAAGCCGCATAAAATTTGTTTAATTCAATTATGAATGTTCGCGCAAAATCTAAGGAAATACCAAAATAGACTGTAATAATTCGATAAGATAAGAGTTTCATTTAACTACTTAAAAAGAATTTTATTATAGTTTTTGTTTTGCAAATTAAAAGCAATTAGCCACATATGGGATGTGAGAGCAAAAAGAATAAAACACTAACGCAACTTGAGGACACTGAACTCTATAAAGTATAATGTTCATTTTTGGGATAGGCAGTTACAGAGTTTAACGAAATTTAGCAAATATTTCGTTTAATTTTATACGGCCTAATATCGCGTTTATTTTGGTTTTGATTTAACAATTTTATTTTATTTTATATTTCCGACGACGCGATAGTAAGCCGCATAAAATTTGTTTAATATTACTGCTTTCTATCGCGTTAAATTCTATTATTTTATAAGTATGACTTTTCGAAAGGTAAGCAGCCATCGTGGTCGCTGAAATTTTGGGTAAAACCTCTTTTTTTTCACGATAAACGAATCCTCAAGAAAGCTGGGTTGACTAGTGCTAATAACCATAGAGCGTGTATAAATAAAATTTGAACGTGAGTGAACCGAGGGAGTTGTGTCAGGATCATGGCAAGTGGCGCTCCATTGTCTCTGCCTATTCCTGTGGGAAAAGGGCGTGACAATTTGATTGATTGATTGAAAAAAACAATCATTTAATTAAATTGAAGATTGTTCCTTGATCTAATCTTTAAAATTAAAGAATACTTTACATTAAAAATACATACTTAATAAATAAAATTGACCCTCCACAGTGACCGTAATTATAGAGCTTGTATAAAGTAAGGAATTTTGAAAGTGAGGGAAGCGAGAGAGTTGTATCACTATGCCGGCCAGTTTAAAAATATCAAATAAAGTTCTCGATTTAGGCATAAAATTATATTTTACCTTAAGTTTTGATTTGTGTACAGCACCATTACTTTGTAGCGAATTAAATGCATGCCAAATGCAATTGGTCACGTTTTTCAATAAAGGGGACATATCACAAGTAACTATCAAAAATACGCTTGAAAAACTTAATGGTAAAAGGCACAAAAACAAAATTGAATTTCACAAAAAAAACTTTGTCGCTATATTTTTGTTCGTTGAACACGAATGCGGTTGCCACTCACTTGTTTAACACTGACGCAATGAAGCTCGAACAAAAAGTCTACATCTATACCAATAATCATAACTGCTACTTAAACGAATATGGTTGTATAACACCATTTTCGATTTTACAAGGTCGTAACAAGTTTAGTTTTTAGATAGGTAATTCGATGAGTGAAAGTAGATTGACGAAAAGATTATATAAATCTCATGTGAATGGATGCGTTAAACGAGGCAGGCCCAGGAGGGTGTGTTATCCGACCAAATCGGAGACATCCTCAAGCAAGCTAGGTTGCCTAGTGCCCATAACCATAGAGCTTGAATGAAGAGAATTGCGAATGTGAAGGAAGCGAGGGAGTTGTGTCAGGATCGTGGCAAGTGGCGCTCCATTGTCTGGCTATCCCTGTGGGAAAAAGGCGTGACAATTTTATTGATTGATTGATAATTCTGATATATACGTATACCTGTATGAATAATACTTTAGTTTGACTGTTAGGCGAATTGTTTAGTACAGCAGTTTGTTACGCGTAAAATTCCAGGTTCGGTTCCCGGTCGGAGCAAATATTTGTTTCATACTTTTATTTGTAATATTTAATAATTATTTGCAAATATAGGTTTATACTTGCTCCAGGTCTGTTATCAAAGAGTGGTAGGCAGTGGTGCCCAGTGTATCGATCCGGGGTAGAGCCACCACTTACAAGTATAAACAAGTATATACTTGTAAGTGACTTAGTCGTGTTTAGGGATCAGCTTGTAAGTTGCTGGTTCGAAGCAGGCAGGCATAGTAGATGTGAGTACTACTTACATTTATTTAACTGTAGTAGTTATCTGCATAGACCGTGCTTCAGGCTTACATTAGGCTGGGTGCTGTCACATGACGAGCCACAAAAAAAAGATAATAGTGTAATTTTTTTTTATTTTTTTTTATTGTGACACGACATTTGACTTCGTCCCGCCTGATGATAAGCAAGAGGAGATCCAAGAGTGACGACGACTGATTACTAGCGTTAAGATATGCAGAGATTTTCCATCTAAGAAATTCCTTATAAACGGCGCAAGCAAGTGATGCCCGCGCTTTTTTATACTGGTTTTTGAGTATAAGAGTACGAGTTAGTCTTATACAAAATAAAATTGATAATTTTGTACTTGCGTCCTTATTATTGAGGACTGTCGGTCGATTACGATAAGAGAAATTTTATAATACATTGAAGCTTTTGTTTTGACTGTAATAATTAAAAGAAATAAAAACCATCGATGTATTATATAGATAATTTGCTATTGAAGGAAAGGAAATGAATAAGTGGATGACTAAACTTGTATTGTTTTTGTGTCGATTATCTCCTATTATTATTCATTTATTAGGGCTTTTTTGTCGTATTAATACAAACAATGTCACTTTGAGGTTAGCTCGATCGAACTCTCAGCGTAGAATACTCACAATCGATACTCAGCATAATGTCGAGACAATCGATGTTGTCTCGTCATTATACCGGCGGACCTCTGCTGGCATCAAGCTCCTGTGTGCGATGTGTCACAAAGGCGCCAAAAACAGGGGGCGCTGTAGGTTTAAAGAAAAGGCGAAAAATGACAAAAGAGGCGCTTCATAGGTTTCGCGCACATGCAGTATCGAGATGTGGCGCGGCTCTGGCTTCCAAGCAAGGCCCTGATTTCGACAGCGAAATGACTTGGAACTATCAACGCGCTGCTTCATTAATAATACATTACAGTGCCGTCTTTAACCTATTGAAGGCCCTGGGCACATAAGAATAAAGGGGCCCCTGTGATATTGAAGAGGTAGTAACCCTCCTACGGACAACAAAATGGAGCAGTTTTTAATCCATTGATCGGTTTTTGATTTTTATTAAAACTCTTAATAGTTCACGGGCTGTGGTGACGTTGGTATAAGCAGGTAGGTATTGTAGTCATTATTGTTGGATTATTTCGGAATAAATATGTTTTTCAAATAAATATTGACTATCGTTTTATGATCTGGCAGGGACTAGGGGGGGCCTGGTCACTTGCCCAAAGTGCTCGATGGCAAAGATGGGCCAGAATATTTGTGGCGACGGAACAGCAGTGTGATTGCGTTCCTATTTGGCATTCTCGCAGGTAACCAATTATTGTAGTAACCAACCTAAAAAGTTCTGTGCCAATTCATTTTGCTGTCGTGCCATAAAAAAATAGGAGCCATGATGCTTTCTAGTATTCTACCTATGTCTATGTGTACAAGTTTTTTTAGGTTGGTATACGAGTATATGGAAGTATTGCGTAATAAAAGATTGGCAGTAGACCAATTATTTTACATTGTTCCTTATAAGAAAAAATAATAGAATACATTAATCTTAGATTGTTGACAGATTACTAATTAAAACCTGTTTTTTAACTATAAAAAAAAAACATTTGACATGTGTGGCGCATTGGTTACCACACCAGCCCGTTATGCGTAAAGTCTCGTGTTCGATTTCCGGTCGGAGAAAATAATTGTTTTATAGCTTTTATTTAACAAAAAATAGGTGGATATTTGCTCCGGGTCTGGTTGTCAAAGAGTGGTAAGCAGTATGAGTATATAGACCGTGAAGTGACTTAATCGCGTATCAAGATCAGCTTGTAAGTTACCAGTTCCAAACATGACATAGTGGCACCGGAAACTTACAAGCTGATCCCGAAACACGACAAAGTCACTTCACACTCTGTATAAACTTAGGCAGTTTTCAAAGACTGCTCTTTGAAAAATATACTACATAATATTTGTCTAGATTTTGCGCGATCATTGATTGATGAATTGAACAAATTTTATGCGGCTTACTATCGCGTTTATTTTTGTTTTGATTTTACAATTTTATTTTATTATTCCGACGTTTCGAGAGCTTTGCAGCCATCGTGGTCGCGGAGAAAATAAACGCGATAGTAAGCCGCATAAAATTTGTTCAATTTATTAAATTTTAGGAGTTTTAAATTTATTGTTTTGCTCTGTGTACATGATTTTTGGGACACAATCTAGTTCATAATTGTCATTTTGCGTAAATAAATTTAATGTAACGATTGTGTCCTGTCATGTATGCCTATAAATAAATAAAATATACTACACTTCGACGTTGAAATCGTTATTTACAACTTAAAAATAAATGTTATAAAAACTGAATCGTTTTCTTAATTTTACATGACTTTAACAGATGTTTCCTTGGCCAGCTTACCATATAGGGTCAGGTCAGACGCACGTGCATGCAAATTATATGGCTTAGTTATCGGAAGTCTAAGGTTCGACAAGGTCTCTATACCTTTCATGTTTAGTGCGGAAGTCGAAAATATTGTACATAATATATATTTTTATCAAACTATATATTATATTGAAGGAAATACATTTTAGGAACGTTACAATTTTATTGTGAACGACTACTATACTTACAAGTATACAGACAGTAAAGTGACTTAGTCGCGTTTCGGGAGCATCTTGTAAGTTTCCGGCATAGTGGATGTGACTGCTAATTAGCGTCATTCCGGCTTAGACAGACTATTCCAGTGGTATATTAAAAAATAAAATTAAAAGAAATAAAACACACAATTCACAATTACTACATTTATTTCAAATCACACAAACATCAATAATGAGATTATAATAACATTTACGTTCACTAATACGTAATAATAAGCATTTTAAAATAATATCGCAGGATAATTAATCCTTTTTGGACTAAAAGAGGCGGTAAAATGTATGACTCATTTGGCTGAGATCGTGGAAGTCCAAAAAGAATGGGCTTCTTTTATACCGATACCTCAAGACAGCGAACCGTGTACAATTTAAAGACGTAGCTGAGAGAAAATATAGAGATAGCAATATGTACCAATTGATGCTTGTCGCAAAATTGTATTGATATCTCTGTCTCTCAGCGACGTCTTTTACTATAAGCCTTCAATTGTCCAAACCTAACCGTGAATGTTCAAATCATGTACGGGACTCCTCTCTCGCCAAATAGTAAAAGCATACAATTCGAATTTACTGCTACACCAACACTATACCCTTTCCATTCGTTTATTTTCTTTTTGACAGTTCGCAATAAGTGACGACCTCCCACGTTACCGATTCGAGTTGAAATATAATCGATTTTTATATCATCTAATAATTCATCATGTCAAACAAGTTTAAATAAAACCTAGGTGAGTTACCTCTTTAATCATGTTCGCGATAAATTTTCCGTGCGTTTATATGGTTTTTCATATAATCGATTTATCTTAATTCAAAACCTGTCTTATAATCTTTTAGTGTTTGTTATACACAGGGCACTTCACTATGTGGGCGTTACCCGTCAATAAAGTACAACATTACTGTAATACATTATTCCCAAAAAAAACGGTAATTCATAGGAGTGAGCTGTCAAAAAGAATATAAACGAAAGGACAAAGTATAATATCAAAGCAAAGAAGTTAAATCGGCCTCAAACTAAAGTCAAGTGAAGCTCAAAATAAGAGGTTTTGGAGGATGTATAAACTGGGATTTACTGGGAATTGTTAAGAGATATCTTTTCTTACGCATTTCCCTGTAAGGGAAATCCGAGTATTTAGCCTTTGTCTTAATCAAATGTTGCTAAATTTGTCTTAGAGGTGGAAATATATTTGCAACGGCCTCCAGTTTTCTTCTGTAATGGTAGGTATCAGTATAAAAACCCAAAAAAAAAAAAATTTAAAACAATCTTGTCAGACACAAGGTAAAACATATATAAATTATCAACAAAACTTATTCGAAGGAATGCCCATATCAATTGATACAAAATAATGAAGCTAAATTCCAAAAAAAAAATAGACAAAAATGCTTTAAACAACGAATTGTATTATGTACTACCTAATATATGAAATGCATTTTTCTTTGTTTGGTTTCAAACAAAACTTAAAAAAAAACTGTCTCAAAACGTATTTATTGGCTAATGTTGAATTTAAATATTTTTTATTTGGGCTTGTCATATGACAGCGCCCTGTCTGATGTTAAGTTGAAGTGCGACTGCTACTACAGTTAAATAATTGCAAGTAGCAGTCGCATTTGTTATGACGGCCAGGTTGGAACCGCCAACTTACAAGCTGATGTCGAAAACGACCAAGTTACTTCACTTTTTAAAGATTAATTTTTCCATTAGCCAATAACCAATCCCATATCTGCTTCGAACCCGTATTAAAAAAAAAATAATAATAATAATTGCATTGACAAAAACGTGCATACATAGCCTAAGAAATGAATAAATGCATGTATCCGAATTGATAACTAAGATAATTTTGATTGTACTCAACCAGACTATTTTAAAGACAACCTGATGACTGCTTACACTAGCATTCTGATGTCAAGCTGCAGTGCGACACGTGAGCAGAGGCAACTGCAGCCAAAGATAAGCCTCAGTCGCATCCACTATACTTTCAAGCCGCTTCCGTAAAGTAACTTTACAGTACGTTCACTTGAAAGCGGTGGTATTACCCCAGATCTGCGGGAAAATGAGCACCAGCTGTGTACCACTCTTAAAACCCAGAACCTAGTGCAAATTACGCTAATGAAATCCAAATGGGATTTATTTTGACAGATGACCCGATGCAAGAACCTTATTGGTTGATTTTGTATAACCTAATACGAATTCCACCAATGAACTTTATTTGTATATGTTACTTTTTCGATCATCACGTGATAGGCCCGTGATTCGCAATCATGGCATGTCCACTAAAGATTAAAACCATAAACACCCTTAAAAGCGTTTTGGTGTTTGTTACTTTGTTTTACTGAGACGCGACATTTGATCCCGACTTGTTTGATGGTAAGCAGGGAGAGGTCGATGAGCGCCGACGACTGAAAAAACTGTCTCAGTTTACGGATGCCTCAGTCGCTGTCACTATGCCGGCCAAAAAATCATATAACTATCATCTTTGTCAAACTCTAGAGGCATTCAAATAGATTTTGCTTTAAAAATGTCAGCTTGAGTACAATAGAAAGATTTTAGTTAGAATCCGGTTGAAACTTGACTAGTATCTGCCTTATTAAATATCTAAAAGCGTTACTATGGCATTACGTTCGCCACCGATCTGCAGAATGACTGACATGAAGAATCGGACTGTCAGTGATTGACGTCCGTGGCGAATCTTACAAATTCTAGGGCGGTCGTCTGTCAGATCGGAGTGTGAACAGGCCCTAATGTCTATAGAGTAAATTATTCTTAAAATGAACTTAATCTTAAGCTTGCACTAGGAATGTACTTAAAAAAATATTTGCAAAGAGAACATTCTATTTATTACTCTGATTTTTCATTGAGACTCGACTTGCCTGACGAAAAGCAAGGCGCCGAAGACTGATGACCGTTTTAGTTTACGGCTGCTTTAGTCCCCGCCACCATGCCGGCCAGAAAGTTTTAGATATTTTACGGTTTTGTTAATGCGAGTCCCCTGAAATACTCGCTAATTTTAATAATCTGAATAGCCTTACCATTAAACGAATGTTAAAATTGTCTAATTATTAAAAATAAATGAATAATATCAAATAAAATCTACTCTTTTTGTAATTTTTTATTATTTTTCTGAAATATAATTTTTTAATAATTAAAACATCTCTTTGCAATAATCAATGTTAGTATTAGATATTTTCAGTTTTAATTTAAGGTTAATTCACACTGTAACTACCAGATGAAATTGTCATTTAGAGAATAAATGACAGCTTTTCCACATCAGACAATCTGAATAAGCCTTAGAAAGTTAAAAAATAAGAATTAGATAGTAACACAACACATCGTTATTTAATATTTTAATCTTACATACTATCAATATAATATGGCCCAAGCATGATTCCAAAGGCACAGAAATTCGACTTTAAAATGCTCAAATTAAAGGTGATCTTTATAGAAAAGTAGCAGAACATTACCAGACAAGTAATTTGTCTGGCACTGACACTCCAAAATACTTCATACAAAATTCAACCTTTTTCCAAGCGGTTTAAAGTCTCTTTTCAGTGCGGCCTAAAACGTAAATGGATAAAATTTGCCACCAAACTTATACCAAAGAGATTCTAGTACGAGTACGTAATATTTTGTGCGAATAGAATCCCACAACGTTAAAAGCTACATTAGTTAGAAACTACGTACTTTTGTAACTGCCTAATAGTTGCCAAAGTTTTAACATTCTATTTTCAAATAAGAAAGTGACAGCTGCACATGATAAATGTCATTTTTTTAAGTTTTTGGCTTTGAATACAAATCCTCTGGCCAATCACTTATTATTCAAAATCCACTTACAAATTTGGGTGGCCTTAAAGCGTATTCTCAAAATTAATTTACATATAGAATACCAGGCAAATTTCATCCAATTAAATTTTATGCTCATAACTAGTGAACGAATGGAAAAATATTTATCCCTATGCGAGAATATGTATGTAATATTACTTATGGTAACTAAAACTGGTAAACATCTCGCTAAATGTGACTACAAGAAGTAGTCTTCGCTCATGGATCGCACTCTAGTTTATCAGATTGCGGTCGTATGACGACCAATACATGAAAATTCTAGCTGTTTCTAGAAATACTGTAACCCAACAAATCCTTAATGCTGTTACGAAAAGTATGTTTTAAGTGAACGACAATTTTTCCATTCATTCACAAGCAAAGGGCCTCACATACGATTGTAAATCGATTATCTCGAATACAATTGTCGTGAAAAAGAATAAAATGTCTCGTTTGTTTTAATTAGGTAAAAGTAACAAATAAAGTCAATAAATAATATAGAGAGCTATAATAGAGATAGGTAGATATACCTAAGGTTCAAATTGCCTTATAGCAATATGTTTTTGGTCTAAATAATACTGAATTATTTATTTTATAATTGCAAAATTTAAGCATAAAGTGCTTACAAGAGCGAGAACAATCTCTTGCAATTATTCATACGTAGCTTCAAGACGCTTATAATGAACAGACGAGACATCAAATTCCAAGGAATGCTTACTATATGACTAGGGGAATACACACACAAGTACTTCGGTACAATCTACGAACATCAAAAGATTAAATATTTTAAAAATTTGAGGAATCAAACTATGTACCCGCCCCACCCGAGTAAAAATAAGAATATAAAAAATAAGTAGGATAAAATATTAATATTAAAAATGTGTATCGTTGTAACGTGTCAGACAGTCAAAAAATAATACAATATTTTTACGAATAACTTAAATACTAAAGGCTCGCGATCATCGACGCTTAAACTATGTTTAACGAAAGAAGTTCAAACAGTCATTGTTTTGACAATTACTTGGTCGAATAGTCCAAACGTCTCAGATCTCGAGCTAAAGGCAAATAACAAATTGACAGATCAAGCCGTCGGTTAAAAATCATTTATACTTAAACTAACAAAAAAATTGTACTTAAATAAATGTACTGAAAGTACAAACTAAAGCTTAAAATTAGAAAAATTGACACGTCACATCAATTTTAAAAAAATCTTATCTATCATGAAAAATAACGAATATCCCAAAAATAACCAACACTATAAGAATAAATTTGGCTCAGGATTTGGCATTTTTCATCATTAACAATTAAGAATTAAGCTGTAATTAATGGTTTTTGAAGGTGTGAATAAACTTGAGCTTTTATCACTTTTAGGCGCAGAAAAAACCCAGACTAAATGACTTACGGTGGATTAATTTGATCGTTAATTAAAAAATATTTATACTCCTAAATCTGACCACTGAGTATAGTACAAATGCTATGGCACATTTTTTTTATTGTGGCTTAACGATTTCCTACTTTTTTAGATACACATACACGTTAGGTAGCTTAGTAGTCAGAGCGGTTACGCATTAACCGAGACTGGGTTCAAATCGTAGTAGTTACTAATTTATAGTATTAGTTACTAAATTACTAATTTATAGAGTACTAATACTTTATAAAACATTTTACAAGTGATAGTCCAAGTTATTTCTCACCTTTTAAACCCAATAAAAATGAACAACCGTATATGTAATTTTAAATTAAATATTTAGCTGCTCAGGCAAACCAAAACAGAGTTTAAAGATTTTTGTACCTAACAGGTTCGTTTTAAATCGGCGGCTTCTACAGACTATATATACTACAGCTAATACGTCGAGTCGTTGAAGCTCAGTCGTCTTCACCAGCCGGCCAGAGAAAACTGTGTTATGTTAACTGATAACTGTTCGTCTGTGCATTTGAAGCCGTCAAAATTATTAGGTTGGCATCCGCCTACTCCCTTACCTCCTCTGATGCCATACTCTAGCCATTCGCTCGTGTCTGTAGTTTTCTTGAGCTCTCATTAGGATTACGCTACAAATAATGCTGACAATTATTTGACATTGGTAGATCACATTGGGTGACATTTATCGGTTACGTTAGGTTCCTAGAAAAATTTAGGGCGGTAGAAAGTCTGTAGTCCACGAGAACTTTTATTTCTGTTGTTATTTGGATTAAATAATTGTATCTTGTGCTGTGGCACCAATAGAAAAATCTTTAAACTCTATCATAATGTACCTCTTAATAAAAATGTCCAATGATTCCTTAGGAAACTTGAGAAAAACTATATTTCCATACATTTCTAATTTTATACTCCGCCATTTTAGGAGTTTTTCAAACCAATTCGGAGACAATTTTAACATTCCTTAAATATAATTCTTACCAAGTTTCTTTATATTTTTGACCGTTTATAATAGAAATTATTGTAATTGATGGTATTAAAAAGGAATAACTGGTCCATGAATCACTGATTACCAAATGTAAACTGAGATTAACGTTAATAGACAAAATTGGTATGATTTTGACAGTTCTGTTGATTAAGCAACAAAATGGCGGCGACTGGTATTATAAACAGCCAAAATTATAAAATATTACATTTCTTAACTACATACAATCTATAAAATGGACTTTGTCACAACAATACGAATTTATGGCACTACCAATGACCATCACTTTTAAAGGAAAACGCTTAAAACTAACATTAGGAATGAGTTAAAATTTAAAATAAATCTTTAAAATCAACGCTTACAAACTAAAACAATAATATTTTTTATTATTCGTACAGGTTAATAGGAGTTTTCACAAATTATTAACCCATATATTATTGCAAATACAAATAAGAATTAATCATATATAAATATAAAAGTAAAACTGAAAAATTCACTGAGATTCGATAAAATATATTAATATCAAATAATAAATCACAGATTTCTGTAATCCCAAAAAATATCCAGTTCAGACACACACGAAAGTGTCAAATTGTAAAGATAAATGCAAAAGATTAAAATCATTGATAGCTAAATAAGCTAAACTAATTTGTTTTTTTTTTTTAATAAATTAATGCTTTTAGCACAACTGTAAAACCTAAGGTTTTAATTTAAAGAAGAGTATCACTAAACGAAACGACACCTAGTGTCAAATAAACGAAATAAAAGCTGCCTGCAAAGAATTATAATATAATAATTCGCCAATGAGTTGATTGAATAAGTAATTTGAAATGTAAACTGTCGTTTTCAGGTCTGTCTTGGATCACGGCTGGTTAAAGTATTTGGTTAACCAGCCCTTGTCTATAATTTTTGACTTATATCTAACTAATTTCTAAATTAAATAGGTAGTAAGGACTTTTTATTAATTAAATATTAAATGATTCGTGTAACTACGTAAACTATTTCTTTTCGACACTGGTAGACACTGGCAGAGAATGCCCAAGGCCAACAAGTTCATTTGTATAAACAATAAAGCTTCAAAACAAATAAAATATATATAAATAAAATAAAAACTAATAAAATCTTATATAAAATATATTAGAACTCTATATTGAGATCTGTTATAAATTCTGTCGGCTTTTCGAAAGTAATTCTTAAATAGAACCTTTGTAAGGTTAAATAAATTAGATTAAAGTGATGGTCATTTAAATACTAAAAATTCTGTCATTCCTACTAGCTCTACTGCCTGGTGAAATTAAAGTTTATAATTGCAATTTTAAACAGGATAATCTCTTTTGCTTGGGGATGGATTTGTTTAAGGACCGAGGATTTGTTTGGACGCAGTCGACACGCCGCGTCGCCCTGCTCTAGGGTGAAAGTCCATTTGATTTTTACCCCTTACTTGACATGGCCAGAATAGTATTGTTGTAATAATACGAACAACACGTGCGAAAGAAGAGAAAATAATATATAATAATAATAATTTCCTATAATTTAAAAAATACGTTTAAAGGAGAAAATTGCTGTTCTTTATTTCCACTATAAAAACGATAATTGTTCTTTTAAACGTAATTAATACGTTACTTCATGAGCGTGTCAGACGTCAAAACGGCCCTCATAGCGTGCCGCTGGCGCTGGTATAAATGTACTGATGCTATCAGGACATGATAGGACTTGAAAATTCGCTCTGGGTAATCGAAAAGCGGATAACCCGGACATTTTATTTCTACTATTACGTGTACAGCACATACGTGCGTGCGCTTTAGTGGAACCATGGCTTTAATAACATAAAAATAGTTTTAGTATATTTTATCATTGAGGCTCGACATATGACAGCACCCCGCCTGATGTTAAGCTGGACTGCATACCATGAATGGAGGGAACTGCTACCAAAGTTAAAGAACTACTGCAGGTAGCACTCGCATACGTTATACCGGCCCAGTAAATAAGATATTTTAAGGATACGTTCTTTTTCAAATTTTAGGAACAAAAATATTGAGGAAAAAGTAATTTGTAATCCTGAGCAGTAGAACAAGTAGGAAAAAGCAAGAATTGCAAAATACACTGTTCCGAAAAATTTTGAGCTTTTTTATACATTAAGTATTTTTTAAGGTGACAATGATATTTTATTTTATAATTTGAGGAACTTGCAATTTCGTCAAAGAAATAAAGAGATTCCCTTTTAAAGCTTAATTTTAAGTTAATATAATACAATATGAAGAATTAAAAAATTAATACTTATAAATAAAATTTCATAATAGGTTTTTTAACCTGAAAAGTAATAATTTGCAAGTTCCTCAAAGTTTTTATTACCCTTTCTTGCGTGGCATCAAAAACTCTCAAAATCAGTCTTCATAAAGAACTGCGCCATTCCATGACAAAATTTAGCACTGCCAGTCATGGACAAGGGATATTGTCTCGTTTACACACACGCACATTCGTATACGACCATCTCTTCATTATGAGAGACACACAGACATAGACACATCCCCTGTCTCTTTCTAAATGCTTTTAAAAATTGTAAAGAGAACACGTCATACAGTTGAAAATCTTTAAATATTTTGTTGTATTTGGATACATGTTATATTAAAATCATGTTTCTACATAGCCTGAGATAGTATGAGACAGTAGTCAAATATGACAATGAAAAAAAAAAAACAACCCAACCGATGTTTAGATGAAGTGCCGTCCATGAATGCAGTCCACTATGCCAGCCTAGTCAGAACACTGCAGTCTATACTACCCCAGATCGGTAAACAGGGTAAAAGGCTTACCAATCTTAAAACTGCCACTTTATGGAGTACATACTACTACCAACTGTAAAGCATATCATGTACTGTACTGCAGCAAACAAATACAACAAGATAAACTCAGATTTCAATGTATAGTGACTTAAATAACTATTTTGTGCGTTTGGTATAATAAACTTGAATATCAGACTATAAAAATTTAAGTCTTTTTTGATATGAATGTGATTTATTAAATAAGTCACATTGTTTTCCTTTTATTTTATTGTCGATTGTTATTTTTATAAGCGTTGATATAGAAGTTTCGTTTAGAATTACAATGTCTTTAGAATTTTTAAGAATTTATTATATTTATGTAGAAACAGATTGTGTTTTTTTTATTGCGGATTGACAAAAGACCGTAACAGTATCACGCCTGATGTTAAGCATATTTTTTTTTCTTTTTTTTGTGACACGACATTTGACCACGTCCCGCCTGATGATAAGCAAGAGGAGGTCCAAGATTGACTACGACTACGACTGAAAAAACCGTGTTGGTTCACGGCTGCTCCAGTCGCCGTCACTATGCCGGCCAAAGAAAAGTACCTTCTATGAATAGAGGCGACTGCTACTACAGTTAAATAACTGCAAGGCATGGTGCTGACATATGTCGAGTCACAATAAAAAAAATATCTGCGTTTCAACTACTATAATTACACGAATTGAAATTTTAAAAGTCGCACAATACCTTAAATACATTGCAATAAAAAGCGCACAGCTATTGAATTAATCAAAAGCAACCTCTATATCAACTCGCATAAATTTCAAAATGTAAGTGTATGAGAAACCGTAACCCAAAAGCTCACCACTGGCAATGCTAAAACGTCATCAATTATAGATTGTATGTAGTCAATTACGCTCCCAAACACGATGCAAAACAACCGAATCATTATTAGTGTAACAATACAATTTAGACTGCACTTGCATCGTGTACATACGACCAGAATAATATAGAAAAACAAATTAATTACAATGAGTGAATCTGGCCGTTTTGGTGCTAAAAATAAAGGGGTACGTTTTAGAAGGTATAAATAAATTTGTGCGAAATAGTGGGGCGGAGTGCTGGGGCACAGCTAAGTGGGTGTTATCGCGATCCTTAGATCCGGAGGTCACCGGGAACCACCCTTGCCATGGCCGCGGCCGCCACGACCATGCTTCCCGCGGCGGTATGCCCTGCAAAACGTACAAAGAGATGTTTAATTTCTAGCTTAATTAATGCGTGACAAATGGGTTCAAACCAAGTACACCACGGCTTAGGGGACCGTGGTGTAATGACAGTGCCATAGTTACGCAAACCGAGGGCACGGTTTATAAGCCAGTACCAATGTATCTTTGATATATGTAGTTTGGTTGTCCTGTTTCTATAATACAAGCACTTTAGTAGCTTAGTATAAAAATGTACATATATAATATAAAAATCTGCATTTTGTTGCTGTAGTCGGTAAAGTTTTGTCACGTCGTGTCGTATCATGTCGCATCTAGTTGCGTTTGTCCCCGCCATAAACCGCCAATAGACACTAGTCGACCAAAGTAGTCGTACAAAAGAAACTTACCAATATTGTCCCAACGAGACCTTGGATCCTTGAAAAAGCACTTCTGGCCGGCACAGAGACGGCGACTGAGGCAACCGTAAACTGAGTCAGTTCTCTCAGTCGTAGGCGCTTTTTGACCTCTCCTTGTTTACCACCAGACAAGTCGAGGTCAGATATTACGTCACAATAAAGGCATGAGAAGGGATTGTGAATCCATTACCTCCAAAATAACGGTCGCTTGAACCATAATAAATTTCACACTTTTTATTAATAATAGCATTAGAAGGGAATGCGAATCCTTATTACCACCCAAACCATGGTCACCTGAATTAAAATAGTTTTTTTTTAATATTTTGTCACCACGAAATACGAGTACTACAATTATTCAAAATGTCGCGTTAAGTTTCCACAGGGCTTAAACGTGATTTCCACAGGAATAAGACTTTCCACGATTAGGCAACCATTGGGCCGGCAGCGTGGATGCGACTGCCACTTGCAGTTATTTAAATGTAGTAGCAGTCATTTCCATTTATGGACCACACTCCAGGTTAACGTAAGACGGAGTGCTGTCTTATGTCGAGACCCGATAAATAAATAAAAAACGGTTTTTCGTATCCACAATACTGTCCATAAAGTCATGGGCGAGCCAACCCTTGCCTTTTTTTAGAAACGTCCATGATTCAAATTTGGACAATCCCACGCTGCCGCAGATTATAGTCAGCAAGGAGACAACGCTATGCCAGATTAAACTAACCTTAAAGAAGACTTAATGACATTACAGAACACACTATAACTTTTAATTGTTATTTAATTAATTAAAATCTTAACAAATTATTTACTAATGAAAATTTAATGGAAAAATTTACGCAAGCACAAAAGGGATGTGAACTGCCAATTGTTCGCGTTAGAGGGCGCATCGTCGACAGGACTATAGAAAACGGTTATTTTCATACAACTTATAACCTATTGTCCTATTAATTTTTTTTTTAATGACTCGCCAGGTTGATCCTATTAGCAAAAAACGACGACGAAGAAAAGGCCGTACGATAAGATTCCACTAGATTAAGATTCTACGTGGAATAAATGTTCATGAAAACCTCTAACGTTTTTTTATGGCCTCAGTCATTATTTGACAACCTCTAACTAATAAAACTGAAATTTGACACTAACGAGAAAATTAATAGATCTGACAAACGTTATGTCGCCGGTGGCGCTACCTACAAAAAGCTTTCCGTTTTCCTTTGGAAAAAAGCTTTGGGGATCCCATTAGTAAGCTGCGACCAGGAGTCGAAGCCTACAATTCTTCATTTATCATTAATAATTTATAAAGTAATGTTACTAGCATTGTAATATATACCTACAAATAAATTAGTCCTTTACACCTACAGTCCCTGGCCAATTTATTAGACGCACTACAGTTTATATGCAAGTTTTGATTAGTAACTAATGAAATATGTTTTTTTAATACATAAATTATTGTGTAATAAATATGTATGTATCTATTTCATTACATATCACAAATAAAACTTGGTATAATTTTTAAATTATTTTATTTAAAAAAAATGAAAACATTGTCACATTTTTACAAATAATAATAAAAAATTCGCTGTACATCTAATAATTTGGCCAGGAACTGTATTTGTCTCAAGACAAGCAAAGCAATGTTATGCGCACAGATGTATCATGAAAACTCGCATTATACCTGATACGGCCTTTGGGAGAGTCTGGTGCGTTGGCAGCGGATGCCTGCGCTGGTTGAGGAGCAGGCCGAGGAGCAGGTCGAGCAGCAGGCCGAGGAGCAGGCCGAGCAGCAGCCATTTCTGCTGCTTTGTTCGCCTCACGAGCACGAGCGGCAGCGGCCGCTTGGAACTGTTATATAAAAATAATCAATTCATATGCGGGGCCCAACGTACAGTCCCTGGTTCAATTCCAAGCCGGAGTATATATTTGTTTCATAGCTTTATTAGTAATAATTAAATTGGATTTACAAGTGCATAGGCCATGAAGTAAGTTAGTCGCGTTTCGAAATTTACTACGTCACTTCACAGTCTGTATACTTGTAAGTGATGGTACTACCCCAGATCGGCACCACTGCCTACCACTCTTTGACAACCCGAGCAAAAATCCACCATTTTTTATTTATTAACAAATACTTGTAATATTTAATCTAATTATTTAGAAATTAAAACAAATTTTAGGCGGCTTACTAACGCGTTATTACTATCATCGTGACCATGATGGCTGCAAAGCTCTCGAAACGTCGGAATAATAAAATAAAATTGTAAAATCAAAACCAAATATATTGCCAAAATATATCAAACATCCAATGACTTTGTTTGCTGACGATTGTACAGTGGTTATTAAGCACAGTGAAAATTATGAATCAGAAATAAATTCAACACTAAATCGTATAATAAATTGGCTAGAGTATAATAATTTGATACTTAATTTTGATAAAACAAAAATTGTCCATTTTAACCAGAGGAAACCTGAAAAACATATTGTACTCCAATACCGCGGTCAAACTATTGAAGCAGTTGAAGCTATACAATTCCTGGGTGTCATGATGGATAAGGGGTGTAGATGGCACTTGCATGTGGAGAACATATGCAGTAAACTAAATCAATATGTCTACGCACTTAGAAAATTAACTGCAGTTTGTGACGAAAAATCCTCGCTTATGGCATACCATGCATATGTAACTTCAACCTTAAGATACAATATAATATTTTGGGGTAATTCAGTAAATAAGGATTCGGTTTTCAGGGCTCAAAACCGTTGTTTGAGAGCTATGTGTGGACTCAAGTGGGACGAAAGCTGTAGAGACACCTTTATAAGACTCAAGCTTTTGACGTTCCCATGTTTGTACATTTACGAGACTGCTATTTTTGTAAAAAAAAAACATTAATTTATTTGACATTAAATTAGCACCAAAAAAATATTACGCCCAAGGCCACGACACCAATTAGTGACTCTGTCAGCTAAAAAAATGTTATTACATAAAAACATTTTTGGAATGGCTCCTAAGATATTTAATAAATTGCCAGATTGCCTAAAAGATCTCAATTTTAATTTATTTAAGTATAAGTTAAAATTATTGTTAATTAAAAAATGCTATTACCGAATTGACGATTTTCTAAATGATAACATTGAATTATTTTGACATTGAATTATTTTTCTATTTATTATTTGCAATTATTTTAACGTTATTTTTTTCCCTATTTGAATGTTATTATGTTATTAAATTATTATTTGTTAATGACTGTTTGTTAAGTATTATAGTAATTTTTAATATTTTGTAAACACCATATATTTATACACCCAAATGGGTAGTTATGGAGGAACACTAATATAGAAATAAGACCAATGTATTTACTAACCCATAACAATAAATAAATTATTTGAATTTGAATTTGAATTTGAAAACCAAAATAAACGCGATAGTAAGCCGGATAAAATTTGTTTAATTCATTAATTATTAAATATTACAAACAAAAGGTTTGAAGTCAATATTTGCTCCAAATGTAAATCCCACCCGGGACTTTACCTGTAACGAACTGGTATGGTGTGCCAATGCGCCACGCCCGTCTCTATTCGCATTGATGGGAAGTCCCTACAGAACTCTGATACTTACATTGGCACGGTCCTCAGCAGTCGTAATAGTGAGCAGAGGAGGCCCATTATCACCGGAGCCAACCACACCACCCTTGGCAACCTGCTTGGCCAACAACCCAGCCATCTTGGCCTGCAGAGCCTGTCAAAACAAATAACCCATTTCATATTTTCTCTAAATTGTTTTTTATGGAATACAATTGCTTTTATTAAGACCCGATATCTGACCTAGGCTTGCCTAAGCCTAGGTCTAAGTTATTTTAAAGTGACTCGTCATCTGACCTCGACCAGTCTGATGGTAAGCTAGATGGGGGACCAAGAGTACCGAAGACTAAAAAAACCGAGTCATGGTAAAAAAACTGCTTCAGTCGCAATCACTAATGCCAAAGGTAAATGAAACATGAAAATAATATACCTCAAGTTCTGGAGTCAGTTGGAATGCCTCCGCAACCATATAGTCAGATGGAGGTGGAGCGTTCTTCAATGCTTGCACATCACACTCTGTTTGGCATCTGCACACTGGGCAGGTTTGCTGTTGACGAAATTTAACTCTATTATCAATGAATCATTTAAATTTTATAGGATAGGCGGAGACAAAGGAGCGCCATTTGCCACTATCATGACACAACTCTCTCGTTTTCCTCACATCCACAATTTTCTTCATACAAGCTCTACGGTTATGGGTACTAGGCCATCCAGCTTTCTTGAGGATGTCTCCGATTTGATTATAATAAATAAATAACTTTATTTGGCGCTTTACAATGTTTACAGTTTTCAATGAACGATGATACCTGCACTAGTACTTGTTCTGTGCTGCAGATATCAACCATCTATTCGATACAAATTGATGGTACACAAGATCATTATTATTATTTTATACATTACTATACTAAGCTACTAAAGTGCTTGTATCAGGACAGAATAGAATGTTTATAGAAACAGGACAACTAAAGTACATATATCAAAGATAGAGAGTGGTTTCAAACCCATACTCTTAGCTTGCGTAACCATTGCACTGCCACTACACCATGGTCGCCTTAACTATTATTTACATTTGTTTTTACTATTTACAGTAAAAATTTAATAATAGTATTGATTGATTGATTAATATATACATACCCTGAATGGAGGCTCTTGAACACGCTGCCAGTGGGGCAGTTTATCCATCTCCTCATTATAGTTCTGCTCCGCAAATAATATATGTTTCCCAAGACAATAGCTATGGAAGAAATGATAGCAATTGGTCTTGGAGAAAGCATCTGTTTGTGCGAAGTCTCCAAGGCAGATGGCACACTTCCCGGTGGGCTGATTGCTCTCGGTTAGAGTCTCACGGACCATCTGTGAATATTATATGAGTTTTTTATTTTACATTTCTATATTATACTAGTTTGACTCGCTCATTAAGTTTGGTATAATTAAATAATCACGTTTGAAGGAGCAAATTTCTGTTCTTTATTGTTACTATAAAGAACAATTGAAGTGATTTGGTCACGTTTCGGGATCAGCTTGTAGGTTGCCAGTTCCATCTAGGCCGGCATAGTGGATGTGATTGCTACTCACAGTTATTGAATTGTAGTAGCAGTGACATTCATTCATGGACCACACTCCAGCTTAGCGGGGTCCTGTAATATGTCGAGCCACAATAAAAATGTTTCTTTAAACGTAATTATTAAATTATACAAAACTTCATAAGTAGATCAAACGTCAGAATGGCCTTCATAGCGTGGCACTGGTACAAGCGTCTAAAGTGCTAGTATCATATAAACCGGACAACCAAAGTACATATATCAACCCTTGCTCTCAACTTGTGTCACCATTACACTACAGTCTCCCTAAATATATACATATAATGAATTTAATAAATATATATTCCTTATGAAAATTCATATATAGTTACATAGTTAGGTAACAAATCAAGATGTTGCATATTTTAATCTAGGGTATAATCACGATTACTCAATTTTAAACCAAATTTGATAAACACCTAACAACTGAATAGGGCACAAGTAAAGGTATCAGAGGTATCAGCATTATAATAAATAACTGTGGTGTCGAGAAAAATAATTCTAAGACGACCGTGGTGTAGTGGCAGTGCAATGGTTACACAAACCGGAGAGAGCACGAGTTCGAGACCACCCACCGGTCAAAGATACAAATATCAAAGATACCAATGTATCTTTGATATATGTACTTTGGTTGTCCTGTTTCTATGATACAAGAACTTTAGTAGCTTAGTGTAGAAAGGTAGTTAAAAAAAAAGACAAGTACTTAAATTTTACTTATTTATAAATTTTTTTAACAAATCTATATTAACCTTCTAAACATGCTTGTATCATAGAGACAGGACAACCATAATATAATTATATTAAAGATACATTGGTACTGGCAGTGGTTTTGAACCACTAGGTCATTTGTTGTGACTTATTCCAATATGTATAAGTAAGTATATACAATACAAATTATTTTAATGACTCATCTACTTCTTGTGTTACATTAAAATGAAATTGTAACATAATACTCAAAAGACTATGTTAATGACTCAGCAATAAATTCTTTTGTTAAATTAAAATATAACATAGAAATTTATTTTGGATTGTCAATGCAAGGCGACAGTGATGTAGTGGTATTGCAATGGTTACGCAAACCGAAAGCACGGGTTCAAAACCACTTGCCGGTACCAATGTATCTTTGATATGTACTTGTATGTACTTAAGTTGTCCTGTTTACTTAAGCACTTTAGAAACTTTGTATAGAGATTTAAAAATAATTAAAAAACTATTTGAACTATTGAAAATTGTAATTTAATATATAATGTTTTTTATACAGTAAAAAATCAATTTAATAATTAAGTCCAATTTGAATTTACCAATAAAAGAAATTTATAAGCTTTTTATTCAGGAACCGATTCCTAAAATTATTGGGTAAAAGCAGATTTCAAAGTTTTTTTGGTCCACATGAATATTTGTGTTAATATTATTTATAAAACAGTCCAATCCCCTTATATATTTAATTTTTATTTTCTAATCTACATCACCGGATCAACATCCTATGATGTAGATGAGTATGAAAATGACTGGTATGAGGTATGCCTTTGTACCATAGATATTTTTATTTTTTATACATGTATTACTATACTAAGCTACTAAAGTGCTTGTATCATAGAAACAGGACAACCAAAGTACACATATCAAAGATACATTGATACCTGTGAGTGGTTTTGAACCCGAGCCACTCGGCTATATTAATAAAACTAATTTTATAGTTCATAAGACACTAAATACAAATGTTAAAATCAAAAGTAAAAAGGGTGACTACTTAACAACAATCTAGTTGTAAAATAAGATGAATATCTTTTATCAAACTTTTTTATTGGAAATGAATGTCAATCATATAATTAAAACATTTTGTAGTCTAGCAATTATTATCACAATAAAAATGTATTTTAATACCTACTAAGAGGCCATTATATTATATATTACACTTAACCTACTTAAGTATTCAACAAAGATATTTATCAAGAAACATGCAAATTGAATTCTAATAAGAATATATAGGTACCTCAATAAGTTCAAAGACGACAGGTTGTCCCAAAGAACTCTCCAACTTCATCTTAATTTGAGCATCCATGCTGTCCACAAAAGAAGCTTCTAATCCTCTCGGGTTCCTCAATAACACATCTGGGCTGGTATCAGGATAATTTTCGGACAACACAATCTCCAAAGTAACACAAACATATTGTTTTTCAACGACGTTGCCCGTCGCAGGATAAACGACTGTTTCGATAGTATGTGGTACTTGATCCACACGCTTTACTTCAACTTCACTCATCATTATCGCCTCTAAAGCAGCTACTTCGTCGATGACGCTATAAAAATACATTATTCATTCAAAAAACTCTATAAATTTACATCGAAAACTACATAATTTTATTCAAAACTCACCGCTCGTCTACTAACGCCGACATGGTGACTGGGAATATAGTGGCTCGGAGCTCAGTTACTATTGTGTAAGTGCACTTACCCGGGAATCTGGGCCCGAGCAAGCGCAGTGCAGACCTTGCAGCCAAACAGCTGTGATTCTGCAAAATCAACAAAAATCAATAAAGCCACAAACCTAGTAGCGTTTACAAGTTATGCTCACCATATACATGTCATTTAAATGGCATAACAACATTTATCAATGAGTTCAAATAAATATGGTAATAAAAAAAATATTTGTTATATATTTATACTCACAATTAAAATGTATATGAATAATATGAGTTGAATGAATTTAATTCTAAAGATTTTAACTATTAAAATTTTACTTTGTAAACGTTACTGATATTTCGAGATTGCGGATGTTTATCAATTAAGTGGTTAATAAAGGTTTAGCCGTAAACTAAGAAAAATTACCTATATAACAATACAAGTTAATATTATTTACTACTGATAAAATAACAACAATATTTAAAAATTGGTTTAATTGATAATAAAACTATATTAGTACATCAAATATAATGTTTAATAACCGGATAGAGCGTCAATGGCGGAATAATTGAATAATAATAACATTTGTATCTTAAACTTATCTTAATAACAGACCTTGTTCAAAACAGTATATATCCTAAAACAAGGAATTAAATTAATCATTTGTCATAAGTACTATTTTTATCAGCTTCTCCATATTATTGTATAGACGTTTTATATTATTTATAAACATATAATTTGGAAATTTAGATATATTACTTTTTGGTTTATTATGTTAATTCAACGTTACGCTTAAAGTTGTCCCCTGTTAACGTCATTTTAATTGTATAGCGGAAGCAATAATGTGAAGGAAGCGAGGGAGTTGTGTCAGAATCATGGCAAGTGGCGCATCATTGTCTCTGCCTATCCCTGTGGGGAGAAGGCGAGACAATTTGATTGATTGAAACAATAATCCACACGCAAAACTTTTGTAGATGATGCCACCATTTTATTAACAGCTCGTTGAAACTCATTGCCCGAATAAATAAATAAATGTTTTTGACACTAACAGCGACCGCGTAACTTTTTGACAAATAGGAATGAATTTCATTGTCATTACCATGAAGTTACGCGGTCGGTCCCCTGGGCTTAGGTTGGGTTAGTTTTGTTTCCTTAGGCCGGAATTAACGGCGGCTGTGACGACCGCGTCAAACCGTTATTCGTCAGCGCTCATGGACCTCTTCTTTGCTCCTTGTTCCCTATATGAAATCCTTTGTTGCCTGTTGTTAATATAAATTCAATACTAGTGAATTTATATTTGCGGATAAAATGAGGAATAGCACAGTATGCGATAGATGTGTGACAAGAAGATGTAGTGACAGGATTGTCAAAGGAATGCTTCGATGGTTTGGACATATGGAAAGGATAAGTGGTAGTAGATTAACAAATGGAATTTATATTTCTAACGTCGATGGATGTGTTAAAAGAGGCAGACCTAGGAGGGTGTTTTCCTACCAAATCGGAGACATTCTCAAGAAATCTGGGTTGCCTAGTGCCCATAACCTGTAGAGCTTGTATGAAGAGAATTGTGGATGTGATGAAAGCGAGGGAGTTGTGTCAGGATCGTGGCAAGTTGCTGCCTATCCCTGTGGAAAAAAGGCGTGACATTCGACTTTGACTTGCTTGATGGTAAGTAAAGGGTGCCAATGAATGAAAAAACTGACTTAGTTCCCGGTTGCCTTAGTCACTATCACTATGGCTTGTTTTTATAATAACAATAAAGGGCAATAATAATAATAACAATTATAACCACGTCGCCTTCAGTACAAAATAGTTAATCAATCAAATTAATTAGGTATATAACTTTGTTTCAAAAAACCACAAATAAGGAAACGTACTTTAATAAAATCTACTGTTGTTTATGATCCCTATATCCAGTAAGTGAGTAGGTAAATCTATAAGAAGGGAATCCGAGGTGTTATTGTACAGGGGCCATATTAAACAAAATAGTTTTTTTTAGTTGAGTCAGGATCGTGGCAAGTGACGCTCCATTGTCTCTGCGTATTCCTGTGGGTAAAAGGCGTGACAATTTGATTGATTGTTTTTTGTATACAACTAACCGGATGATGTTACGTTTGAAGGGATGCTGACCGAATCAACAGTCGAACTGCACGATCCGGCGTATCTTTTCTTTGTTAAACAATTGACAAGTGGATTGTAACCTTGTAACCTTCAAACGCATTGACTTACCATCTGGCGATGTCAGGTGACATGGCATAAAAATATAATGATAATGCAAGAGAGTTGTGTCAAACTTGTGGATAGTGCCGCTCCGTAACACCTTAATTCCTATAGGAATTAAGGTGTTAAATTGATGAAGATGATTAATATGTTGCATACCAGCTTAACATTAAGAAGGATGAATTAAACAAATTGTATATGAATTACTAATCTTACTATCGCGATTATTTTTGGTTACCACTTGTACAATCAATGAATCAATCAAAAATCGGAGACATCCTCTCAAAAGTTGGGTTGCCTAGTGCTCATTAACCGTAAGCTTGTATAAAAAGAATTGTGGATGTGGGAGAAACAAGGAAGTTGTGTCGTGGCAAGTGGCGCTCCATTGTCTCTGCCTATCCTTGTGTGTTTTTCTGTACAATCATTAACCGAAAATTCATTATTCGATGTTCGCGTGTAATCTGAGAAAATTCTATTAGGTAGATATTGAGATGTCGAACCACAATAAAATTGTGTCAATCTGTATCCACTTCCCCTCAAAAGGTTGCAAATATGAACTTTACTACATACTTTATAATGATTCATTTATTTCTGTTCTAATTTTAATAGGCATTGTGCGTGGTGTTAAATTTAAAATTAAAATGAATTTGGTTTTTCTATTTTATTTTTTATCAACATCATTAGTAATTTACGGTGAAAAAATACAACTGAATACATGTTGTGAACTTGGCGAAATTGTCGTTGATAATGCATGTGAACAGTATTCTGGAACGTTAGATTATTCAAAATTAATAATTTATGATGAAAACTTTTGTCCCTCTAACAAAAGTATTGAAGGAGACTTCAATTTGAATTTCACTTCCCTTCTAAACCATTTACCGCTAATTAATTTTCCAGCATTAAATGTGCCACCAAGTTCTTTGAGAGAATATTTGACATTGGTAAGTATTTTTTTATATATTGTGACTCGACATATGACAGCACCCCCTGTTAAACTGGAGTGCGGTCCATGAATGGAGGTAACTGTTACTACAGTTGAATAACTGCCAGTAGCAGTCATATCCATTATGCCGTCCTAGTTGGAACTGGCAATTTACGAGCTCCCCGAAACGCAAACAAGTCAATTTACGCTCCATATCTTGTAAATCGTGATTCAAAGTTCTTATGTTCAAATGACAGCATCCCGCCTGATGTTAAGCTAGAGTACGGTCCAAGAATAAATGCTACTACAGGCACGTAGCAAGTAGTGCAAGTAGCAGTCACGTCTATTATGCCGGCCCAGTCGGAATCGGCAACTTACAAGCAGATCCTGAACACGGCCGTGTAACTTTACGGTCCGTTTACTTGTAACTGGTGGTTCAAAGTTATCTATTCAAAGTTAATTTATTTATTTGCAAAACATTATGCATCCATTTTTATTTTTATTGTGGCTTAGCATATTACAGGACTGAAGTTAGTGAATTTAGTGCGGTTCATGAATTTAGGCGATTGCTACTACAGTTCAAAAACTGCAAATAGCAGTCGCATCCAACAATTTAAGACCGCCAACATTCAATCTGACTCCGAATCTTTTCAGAATGGTAGATTATTTCAAGAAAGCCTAAATACGTATGATAGGTTTCATGAAGTTGACACTTTTTGTATCGGTCATTATTTGGTTGATAATCAAACTACTGTAGGCTTTTGGGTGGCAGTTTCACAAGATGAAGATAATTCTCAAGATCATCGATTGACAATACCAGGTAAGAAAACGTTGCTTGTTTCACTGCAGTACTCTATGAGTCATCATTATCATCAAATCGTGGTATCCGTACCAGACAACGCAATGTCTGTAGGGTGCTGCTATTGCTTAATGTCCGGTAGTCCAGTGGTCCTGATGGCATCTCAGCGCTTGTGCTTAAAATGTGTAATTGACTTCAGTCTTGATGAGTCTATACCGGCTCTCATACTTGTCGAGCTTTGGGCTTGGAAGGGGCCCTAAGAAACGCGACCGTTCGAACCCTGCAAACTAACGTCCGATAGCTATAACCTCAGTACTGTGCAAGGTTACAGTACTGTCCCCAAGGGCTTCGTGCTGTCGCTGGCTTTGTTCCTGCTGCATATCAATGACATGCTGGACTTTAGATCCAGCATTCATTGCTATGCAGACGACGCCTCGCAGTTGGTAAACCGGAGCGTACCGGGATGAGAATGTTTATCGAAGTGGAGCTGGACCAGGTTTTTGATTGCATTACCCACTACGGCGACGAGACAAAGTTTTAACGTTTTTTACCCCCTTCCTACTATTTGTAATACCTTCCTTGGTATCTCGGACACACTGGATATCCTTCGCAGCGACTTGAATTACAAGAAATCTCATCGAGCGGGCCAATAAGACCACCTCCCTTGAACTTTGCATCATAAAGAAGACGCGGCGGTTCTTTGCGCCACAGCATCGCCTGTTACTTACTATACAAGGCTAAAAATTGCATTTGCGCGGCACTATTCGCACCTCTTTTCGATGCCCTTGATTCATTGCAGAGCCGAGCTGTCCGAGCTGTTTGAGTTATAGGAGATACAAAGTTCACGCGAACTCTGGAGCAACTTTGCAGAAATGAAGCGGCTTTATGCCTTGTTTCTACCTTGTTTTTTACACCAGTGATACCAGCCCCACGCACACGTCGGGGAAAGCATCCGCATTCTGTCGACCGATTTTGCAGTCGGTGGTACTATCCCAGATCGACAGACTGGTCACAACTGCCTACCACCATTAAAATAAATATATCTACACTGGTGATATTAATTCTGGACACTTTTAGTAAAATATTAATTTATTTGAAATGTTAGTACGTATTTAGTGTTTAGATAGGGTATTTTTTTCATTTTTATTTTTTATTGTGATTCGACATATGACAGCACCCCGCTTGATGTTAGGCTGGATTGTGGTCCATAAATGGATGTCACTGCTACTACAATTCAATAACTGTGAGTAGCAGTCACATCCACTATTCCGGCATAGTTGAAACCGCCAACTTACAAGCTGATCCCGAAACGCGACCAAATCACTTCTATAACCAGACCCGAAGCAAATATCTATCTCTTTTTTTTATTAACAAATGTTTGCATTATTTAATATAATTATTAAATATTACAAATAAAAGCTATGAAACAAATTTGCTCTGGCCGGGAATCAAACCCGGGACTTTACGCGCAACAAACCAATCCCTGGCCGTTCGTCCACGCCTGTCGTCATTTTGTTATTATTTATAGAACAGGAAAGTATTTGTTTTTGTTTCAGCTATGTATTTATCATCATTTTTCTTCGTATTGGTCTTAATTGTATATTCAATATTGCCGGAATTGAGGAACCTTCACGGCATGATTTTAATGGGATATGTTGGTAGTACGCTGTCAGCATTCCTCATTTTTGGCACATTTCAATTGTTATCAGATATAGACATGCCAACAGACAGTGGATGTATTTTATGGAGTAAGTAGATGATTTTGTTTTCGTTTAGGTGAAGGAATCATAGTGAATACAACCTAGTCTTCAAATAAAATAATTATCATGTTTTTTTTATTTTTATTGTGACTCGACATCTGACCTCGACCCTCCTGATGATAAGAAAGAAGACAACTTTAAAAAGCGAGTCTTCACGGCTGCCACAGTCGCCACTATGCCAGCTAAAGGAAAATGTCTGTAGTGATTGAATGATTGAGATAAAACACTCTCTAGTGAAGATTTAATCGGCAGTCGACCCAAAAGGTTCGGCGTGTCGTTTCTTTGTAGAACAATTGACAAAGTGCTTTATGAATGCTTTACCAACTCATGTGTTTTCCCCATTGGATCCTTCAAGCGAAGCAGAAGCACCTTTGGCCAGCATAGAAACCTTTGGCTCTTTCAGTTTTCGGCACTCTTAGACCTCCTGGGAACACTCCTAGGAAGCACGAGGAAATGATAGCGTTGCAAGGCAAGAAGGCACATTAGGATTGATGAATTTTGAAGCGAGCGCATTGGCACTGTGTAGCTTAATGGTTAGAGCTAACACTCCTTAGGCGACATACACCAGGTTCGATCCTCAATCGCAGTTTTCCTATAAAACAATTAAACATTTTATATGGCGAACGGAAATTTCTCCTCTATGTGCCTTAAGAAGTTACAGTTCAAAAATGGAACCTACCTTGTAACCTCCTAAACTTTAAATGTTATTATTTGTTTCAGCATGTTTCTCATATTACCTTTTCCTGGCAAGTTTTAGTTGGATGACTATTATGTCTTTTGATATATGGTGGACATTCAGGTAAATATTTTTCAGGCTTTTTCAGTAAAATGTCCTATAAAAACTCGGCCTACTTTTTTATGTACGACGATATTAAAATTTTATAGTATTATTATTATTCTTGTATTCATATTATTACGTTTCCCGGCACCCGCACGAAAAATCCATGGGAGAAATTTTCTCACATACATAATGTTCTTCCCATTCAATTCTTCTAACCGATTCTTCATGCAAAGCGTAAAAAACGGAGAAAGAAAAGCAGAGCAGAACTATATTTGAATCAGTTCATTGTATTTATACCCACCTGAAAGGTTTTAGTTTCAGGTGGATGAACCATACTGACTACTCACAAATTCAATTATTATTATAATTTCAGAGGTTATGCAAAGGCGAGACCAATTCATCGTCGTGGAGAATTGTTTAAATTCATAATATATTGTCTCTATGCATTCGGATTGCCATTGTTGATGACCTTAGCGCTATACTTGATTAATAAAGCTGATCTCACTCACATACCTTGGTTCGTCCAGCCCAAGTTGGTAGAAAATGGTTGCTTTTTGGAAGGTTAGTAAGTTTTTTTTAAGGTTTTGTTTAATAGATTGATACCCAGCTCTGGATGATTATCTATAGCACCCGGTCATTACTTAGGTACTACCCAGTCGTTATCTGCGCAAATGACCCAGTCAGTCGAGCCGGCGTATTACCACCACTTTCAAGTGAACATACCGTAAAGTAACATTTATATGAAAATCTGATTTTCCATTTTTTTTTACTAATACGAATGGTTTTTTTCACGTTGTCCGGAGCTGTTGCAGCTCATTTAGCAATAGGAAAGTCAGGGAAAATTGTCTCAATTAAAAATATAGTTTATGAACGCCAGCTCCCAAGCACAGCAATCCAAGAAACAAGATTGACACCTGCAAGTAATATCATTGTTACTTATTTTGAATAACTAAGCAGGATAGCGCATCAAAATGTCCAAAATAATATTTTAATGTTTTGTCAAGTCATCTCAAAAAGTAATAATATGAAAACTTGAATTTAATCGAAATTAATTACTGTCCTGGCAGTGCAATGGCAATGGCTACAAGCACTTTACTAGAAAAAGAAATTGTAAACTATATTCCTTGCAGGTGTCCATTTTGCTTCTTGGAATACCGTACCTACTAGGGTGACTGGTTTTCAGCCAATCTGTTGCTGCTATGTTCAGACTTGTTACCGCACTTGAATACTCTGTTGCTTCTAAGTGCGTTTCAGCCCAATCTAATTATTCTCAACTTATTTTTTTTCCAGCGGAAGCTAGACTTTTCTATCTCTACGTACCAATGCTGTTGATGTTCTTGGCGAATTGGGTGTTGTTTTTAATGACTGCTTTTAATATTTGGAGGTTAAACAGGGCGACGGCTGTGCTCCATAAAGTGGGAAATAGTGCTCATCGTTCACAACGTCATAGGTATTTTATTTATTTATTGTAACTCGATGTTTGACAGCACCCCGCAAACAAACTGGATTGTGGTTATTGGATAGAGGCGACCGTTACTGTAATTTATTAACTGCAAGTAGACGTCGCGTCGCCTTTACTAGAATCGGCAATTTCCAAGATGATACTGCGTTTTAAGATAAACTGTAGCACGGTGCAAGTAGAAAGAATATATACTGAAACAGGACTGTCATTTTATGGTCTGTACACTTAAAAGTGGTGGTACTGTGACGTCTCGCCCACATCAATTTAAAACGATTTTATTTTATAATTTTAAAAATGTTTTTTGACATTGTTACTATTATATATCGTTTCTCTTTAGCAAACGCTTATTTTATTTGTTGATTAGAATCTTCCATAGTACTACACCCGTTCGGCAGATTGGCCAACAAATTGTCTGCCTACTCTTAAACAACTGCCTAATTTTCTTTTTAACACGCTTTTATTAGCTTGACTTGTATGTATGTAACTATGTTACGGAATCTTTCACCCATTAGATGTCTGAATAATTTGAATAGTTGTACACGCATTGAAAACCGATGACAATAAAACAATTGCAATATATTTTTTTTTTGACACAAAAGTGACGGCGACTGAGGCAACCGTGAACTAACTAAGACACTTAAAAATTTTGTAATATACAATCTAATAAAATATAACAAATAAAAGCTATGAAACAAACCTTTGCTCCGACCGGCAATCGAACCCGGGACTTTACGCCGTCACAATGCCAGCTGTTATGATTTTAGCTATTATTTCAGGTTTGGCCTCTACTTGAAGCTTTCAGCCGTAATGGGTGTTAACTGGGTATTAGAAGTAGTGAGTTTAATAAATTCAAAGAGTTTCATATGGAAGATAACAGACGCATATAATTTACTATCTGGCTTATTAATATTCATTATATTCATTTGCAAGAGGAAAATATACGTGATGCTTAAGAAGAGGTAATTTTTATATTTCTATAATAAACTACTAAACGTGCTTGTATCATAGAAACGACCGAGCTACCATATCAAAGATACATTGGTAACGGTAAGTTAAGATTGTTGCAAAATATAGCACTAACTTTTTTTAGCTCATCATTAACCGTAGAGATTGTTCGAGAATCGTGAATATAAGGAAAGCGGGGAGGTGGCGCTCTATTGTCTCTGCCTATCCCTGTGGGGAAAAGGCGTGACAAATTAATTAATTGATTATAGTTTTATTTTAACGATAGTACTATTTATTACTGATTTGGTAATTATGAGATGATAAACACGTAAAATATGTCCATTTATTAAAGTTTATTGAGAGAGCGTTGTCGGGGGATGGTGGGTGGTAGGGCCGGGGAGGTTTCATGCTATATCGGGACTAAAAGGGGGGGGGGGGGGAGCAACGACCTTTATTATTGATCAGTTTGTGACTGGTACACGATAAAGTATCTCCGTTACATTCGTCGACGTCTATTATTTACGTCAGATAAAAATGGACCATTATCTTTTGGTCGGCATAGTAACGCGACTGTGGCGGCCGTGAAATGACTTAGATTTTCAGTCGTCGGCACTCTTGGACCTCCACCATGCTTACTATCAGGCAAACCAAGGTTAAATAATAACAATAAAATAAAATAATTAAATTACTTCAATAAAATTATACTTTTTATTATTGAGAACCCACATCTGACCTCAACTTGCTTGTTTAGAAGCACCGATGACTGAGTCAGAGGTGATTGAGCCGTCTTGAGGAAAGATCTTATTATCTTATTATAAAAAAGAGATGGATATTTGCTTCGGGTCTGGTTATCAAAGAGTGGTAGGCAGTGGTACTCAGTCTGCCGATCCGGGGTAGTACCACCACTTACAAGTATACAGACCGTGAAGTGATTTGGTCACGTTTCGGGATCAGCTTGTAAGTTGCCAGTTCCATCTAGGCCGGCATAGTGGATGTGATTGCTACTTACCGTTATTGAATTGTATTAGAAGTGACATTCATTCATGGACCACACTTCGGCTTAAAATCAAGCGGGGTTCTGTCATATGTCGAGTCACAATGAAAAAAAATTTAAAAAATCTTTCATTCTGAGGTTGACCCTGAGGTGGAACCAAAAGGTTAATGTCACTGGACGATAAGAGCAAAATGCAAAATGTTGCTTGGGCTAAAAGTGTACTCGCTGTCGTAGACCACAAAGGCCGCTTATGGATCGCTCTCCATCTTAACGTCAGACAGACAATTATGCCGTGCCAATATGAAATTATTTAATTTCATGTATTTATTTTATTTCAGATTTTCTCGTAGTAAAAAATCTTACGCCGTAAACTGGCGTAGTAGTCAACGATCTGGCAGATCAACAACGAGCAGTAGCAGTGATTCAGTCAACGATACCTCATTAGAGGTCTCCAACAATCCTAAAGGCTTTTAATAATTCTCAAGTGATTTTTATACAGGGTGTAAAAACACAAAGAGCAATCCCGTGAACTAGGCGTTGTATACATGATACTGATGCAGTATAAGCATTTTTTTTATTTTATTTTACATTTCTATACGAAGCTACTAAAGTGCTTGTATCAGAGAAACAGGACAACCAAAGTACATATATCAAAGATACATTGGTGCCGGTAGGTGGTTTCGAACTCGTGCTCTCGGTTTGTATAACCATTGCACTGCCACTACACCACGGTCGCCTTTATTTTTGTATAATTTTTGAGATTATGACTTTTATCAATTCATACCCTAATTCATACACCAAGACACATGAGGCAGAGCGGGCTCTTTAATCTCGCCAAGCGCTCGCTAACTACGAGTATTAACCTGATAGACCAGTGTTTTCCAACGTGGGGCCCACGCCCCACAGAGGGGCAATTTAAATAAAACGACTTTAATCGTTCGAGTCTATTTCGCTTTGGGATATTTAAATGCAATGCTAGATATTGGAGACAAATTTAACGAAAATGGCAAATTTTTAAAATAATGCTGTAATAATTTATATTGCTTAAGGGAACAAAACAATTTTTAAAGGCTAAAAAGTATGTATGGGGGACATAAAAATTTTAGAAATGTTTAGATGGGGCATGGCCCAAAAAATAGGTTGGGAAACACTGCAGTAGACTGTACGCGGCTTAACAAAAATAAATTACAAATAAAATACATATGTAATAATTATTTAGTATTTCATTTCAGTATATTTAATTACTATAAATATGATTATAATTTATAGTTAACGCTTTCTTAGGACCCTTTAATATTATTATAATAATAATCAGGGCCGTGTTAAGCATATTCAGCGCCGGGGTGCGAAAGTCAAGGCTCCGCTCGCGTGGTCTCAGTGTCGTAGGTACCTATCGAAATTTATGGCGGTCGGCATGCGCCCCCTAGGACTCTGCGCCCGGGTGCACCGCACCCCTTGAACCCCCGGGTAAAGACGGCCCTGATAATAATAATAATTAAGTGCAAATATCTTAAAAGTTGAGTAAAAATACCCTGAACCTAATTTTAGAGGCTTAAAATTAGTTTTTTTAGTCGTTGTCACTCTTGGACCACCTCTTGCTTATCATTAGGCAGGTAAAGGTCAGATGTTGTGTCACAATAAATAAAAAGGCGATCTGTCCGTCGACAATTTAATCCTTTCATATCTAATTTATATAAAAATAACGAAATTCATATACATATACTTATGTACCTAATATATGTATATGACTATTAAACTATACACGATGTAAAGTGTGTGCATTGCGGTTTGACGATGATAAATTACACCAAAAAATGCCTTTACAATAAAAAATAAAAAACAAGTGTAAATAATTATAACAAAAAAATGCGGATATTTGCTATTGATCAATATCCGGAGGTTATCGGGGTTATCAAAAGAGTGGTAGGCAGTGGTGTCCAGTCTGCCGCTCCGAGGTAGTACCACTTAGGTATATAAGGTAGACTATGAAGTGACTTAGTCGAGTTGCGGAATCATCTTGTAAGTTGCCGTTTCCAACTAGGGTGGCATAGTGGATAGCGGCATAGCGACTGCTACTTGTAATTATTTGACGGTAGCAGCAGGCGCCTCCAATCATAGATCACACTCCAGTTTAGAAGGCGGAGTGCTGTCGTGTGTCGAAAAAAAGAGAGTTATGTCGGTGTAACACACAACCTAATAAAGGACATTATTAATTTAGTATTAGGGCTTGGGCTTTTTTAATTTTTTTTATTGTGACTCGACATATGACAGCACCCCGCTTGATGTTAAGCCAAAGTGTGGTCCATGAATGAATGTCACTGCTAATACAATTCAATAACTGTGAGTAGCAATCACATCCACTATGCCGGCCTAGATGGAACCGGCAACTTACAAGCTGATCCCGAAATCGGATCGGCAGACTGGGGTAGTACCAATGCCTACCACTCTTAGATAACCAGACCCGAAGCAAATATCCATCTCTTTTTTTTTACAGTTGCATATTGTATTTTAAAATAGTTTGATGTACGAAGATTACAATGTAATTGGAATATATCCTTTATTTTGCATAGTGTAGGTGTGCAAAATGATCAAACTTGTGTCAGAGTTGATCAAGAGTTGTGTCAGGATCTTGGTAAGTTGCTCCATTGTCTCTGCCTATTCCTGTATGAAAAGGCGTAAAAATTTAATTGAAGGATTTACACAATTACCATTTGTTAACCCGAGACTCCTTGTCAATAAGTAAAGGCGACTATTGTGTATAAATAATGATTTCCATGATATAAATTAGGTATATATACATAATAAACATAATATAATAACTTTATATTCAAATACCAAAAATGAGGAAACGTACATTAATAATATATTTTTGATAACGATCCCTATATCCAGTAAGTAAGTTTACAAGAAGGAAGATCGGGATGAATTTGTACAGGGGCCATAATTAAATACGAAACTATAGATATGACTAGATGATGAACATAAGGTCAACACAAGGAAAGCTTCGCATTATGTCGACCGAATCGAAAATTGACTACGCAGTCTGTGTCGTCTTTTCTTTGTCAAACAAACGACAAGTAGATTACTTTACAAAACCATGTTTATTAAATTTTTGAACTTAACCTTGGATCCTTTAAGCTAGTTGACTTGCTTACTATCAGGATATGTCAGTCAGATGTTGACATAGCCTGATAGTAAAATGTAGCCTTGAGTGCATTCCGTAAACTGCTGCTACAGATAAATGACTGAAAGATAAATGATAAAGCAAGAGAGTTGTGTCAAGATCGTGGATAGTGCCACTCCGTTATCTCTGCCTATCCCTGTGAGAAACAATACGTGAAATTAATGATAATGATCAGATTGTTACATACCAGCTTAACATTAGGTGGGTTAGTTTGATGTCGAGTCACAATAATAATAATTGTATCAAAGAGTACCCACTTCCCCTCAAAAGTGTGTGCTAAATATGAACAAAGTATGATTCATTTATTTTCTTTCCAATTTTAAAAAGCGTTGTGCGTTGTGTTTATCATAAATGTTAAAAATGAATTTGTTTTTTCTATTTTATTTTTTATCAACATCATTAGTAATTTACGGTGAAAAATTACAATTGAATACATGTTGTGAACTTGGCGAAATTGTCGTTGATAATGCATGTGAACAGTATTCTGGAACGTTAGATTATTCAAAATTAATAATTTATGATGAAAACTTTTATCCCTCTAACAAAAGTATTGAACAAGACTTCAATTTGAATTTTACTTCCCTTCTAAAGCATTTACCGCTAATTAATTTACCGGCATTAAATGTGCCACCAAGTTTTTTGAGAGAATATTTGACATTGGTAAGTGTGATTTATTCATATTTATTTAAGTTAACATTTTAGTTTAGACGCAAAGCTTTATAAAGCCATTTTTTGGGCTTGGCTTATAACAGCACTGATGTTAAGCTGGAGTACGATTCAATTGAGGTGAATGCTACTTCAGTTAAATAATTAAACAACAATACAACAAACATATTCTGCTAATGTCATGTGTGGGCACTGTAGTGTATGAGGGTACACACACACACACACATGTATATATATACAATAATATATATATATATGTGCAATGGTTACAAAAACCGGAGAGCAAGAGTTCGAGACCACCCACCGGTACCAATGTATCTTTGTTATATGTACTTTGGTTGTCCTGTTTCTATGATACAAGCACTTTAGTAGCTTAGTATAGAAATGTAAATAAATAAATAAATAAAATAATTACTAGATGTACGTGACACAATTACACGACGGCGAGGTCGGGCGCGTGCCATGATACATTGGCATGAGCCTGTGATTACAGTAATCCTTAATCCTCGGTGTTAGTACTGCATAAGGTATAACAAACACTGCAGGCGCAAATGCCAAAAAGAAATGACACTTTCAGGTTAGCAAAAAGATATGACACGCGGTCGGGCAGGGTGATACCGACCCTGCCCTACCGATCGCGCATAGTCCGCAGACCACTTCTCAGTCAGCCTACCACTTCTAAATTAAAATTCATTTCAGAATGGTATATTATTTCACGAACAATTAAATACGTATGATAGGTTTCAAAAAATTGACATTTTTTGCATCGGCCATTATTTGGTTGATAATGTAACTACTGTAGGCTTTTGGGTGACAGAAACACAAGAGGAAGATGATTCTCAAAATTATAGACTAACAATACCAGGTAAGACAACGTTATGCTGAAGAATAAAACAATGTGGCTAACATATGAATTTATTAAAATCTATAAGAAGTGTTTAATTTTGTAATGTAAAAAGTTAGTTTACCTTTTTATCACGTTTGGTTGGCTATGGTATACTCTACATTAATACTTCAATAGGCGACCGTGGTTTAGTAGTAGTGCAATATTCACGCAAACAGGAACTCTCGGTTTAAAACCATTACCGGTACCAAAGAATCCTTTTCAATATTGTACGTTACATGCATTTAATTTTAAATCACGCACGACTAATTAAAAAGAAGATGTATCTTTTAGTTTGGCTGCGAAGAAATCGGAGACATTCTGAAAAAAGCTGGGTTGCCTAGTGCCCATATCCGTAGAACTTGTATGAAGAAGGTTGTGGATGTGAGGGAAGCGAGGGAGTTGTGTCAGGATCGTAACAAGTGGCGCTCTATTGTCTCTGCCTATCCCTGTGGGAAAAAAGCTTGACAATTTGATTGATTGATTGATTGATTGACAGCACCCTGCCTAATAACAAACTGGAGTGCAGTTCATGAATAGATGAAACTGCTACCACAGTTATATAACTTAGAGTAGCAGTGGCATCGACTATGCCGGCCTAGTTAGAACCGGCAACATTCAAACTGAACTTGAGACGCTACTTAGTCGCTTTGCGGCCCATACACTTAAAAGTGGTAGTACTATTGTAGTGCTGATTGGTATTTGGTTTTGTTTTCTTAGATGCAAAGAAACTTAAAAGTTCTTGTTTAATATTATTTATTTAAAAATTTTAGGAAAACTTACAGCTCTTTTATAAATCTAGATACAAACTATAATAAAACTAAGCCTAAAATGAATGAAACATATAATAATTACACTTTTTTTCAGCTATGTTTTTATCATCATTTTTCTTCGTATTGGTCTTAATTGTATATTCAATATTGCCGGAATTGAGGAACCTTCACGGCATGATTTTAATGGGATATGTTGGTAGTACATTGACAGCATTTCTCGTTTTTGCCACATTTTTATTTTTATCAAATGTAGAAAGTCAGTCACTATCAGAAAATGAGTGCTATATATGGAGTAAGTAGATGATTTTGTTTTTATTCATTCATAGTCATTAGTTAATAGCATTAGTCATCATCATGTCTGTAGTGATTGTATGATGAAGACGAAACACTCTAGTGCAGTGTTGCCCAACGTCCCCCACGCCCTACAGGGGGCCAACTTGATAGTTAAGGGAAACAATTTAAAAATGGGCTCGACACGACTTTATCCTTTCGCTTTGGGTTATTTAAATGCAACGCTAGATGTTGGTGACAAATTTAACAAAAAAGGCAAATTCTTAAAAAAATGCTGTAATCTTTTTTATTAAATAAGGGAACAAAACAATTTTTAAAGGTTAATAATTTTCTATGGGTGGCATAGAAATTTTAGAAATGTTAAGGTGGGTCATGGCCTAAAAAAGGTCGTGTAATGTAGTGGGTGAGAAGCGAAGATTTGGTCATTCCTCACTACCGCTGAGACAGCCTGACGGCTCACTGGTGCATACGGCGAAGGCGAAAGCCGATCTCCAGGCCGAGCTCTTTGCCGTCAACTCACGGCCCACCTTGCCTCCGTGCAAAAATTCATTGCCTGAGATCCGTTTTAGACAGCGCGATTGCTCGATGTCTGGAAATCTATAGTCCTGTGGTAAAAATAAAAAGGTTTACAACAGAATTGACTCCCGGCTCTTATACTCGTCGGGCTGTGTACCTTGGGCTTAAAAGAGGGGCAATGTGCAACCGCCTCTTAAGAAGGTCACCGTTTAGACTCTGCATACTACCGTCTGATGTATCTGTGTTTTTTTTAAGACAGTATACAAGTACTTAACGAAACATAAAAAATCTTATGCCCTTTATCTAAAGAAACTATTTTATTCTATAGAATAAACACACACATGTAACAATTGCAAAAAACGTCCTAAAATTTTATGGAATCGGTAAATTCACAAATGACTATTTTTGGCCCCAATAATAATAATAATAATACAACAGTAATTTATAGATATTTTTTAATATTAGTAATTGTTTTTTTTATCGTTAATCCGTCATTATGCCGAAAGATTGTTTACTACTTTTGCCAAGTAAGGAAAAATGTACTATAGCAGTAAGTATTGTACAAGGTCCTTGTACCTCCTAAACGTTGAATGTTATTATTTGTTTCAGCATGCGTATCATATTACCTTTTCCTGGCAAGTTTTAGTTGGATGACTATTATGTCTTTTGATATATGGTGGACATTCAGGTAAGTATTTTTCAGGCTCTCCCTGCAACTGGTCCCACAAAAACTCACCCTACTATATTACGTATGACGATAATTAAATTTTGAAGTAAATAATAATAATCTTTATTTAAAATACAATAATCAAATTATCACGCCTTTTTCCCACAGGGTTAGGCAGAGACTTTGAAGCGCTGCTTCCCTCACATCCACAATTATTTATATACGAGCTCTGCGATTAGTTAGATCTTTATTTATCTTTTAAAAATTTATTATGGAACCTGCGCCAGGAGTTTCAAGCCCTAACCTTTATATTAATTTATTTTATTGATTCAGTAGTTGTTACGTATTAATAAATACATAAATATATAATACAATATATAAACATATTAACTATAATTAAAAAATAGAGATAGTTTCGAGGAGACTGGCAACATTTCCACTTTGTATAGCAAGGGCTAATACGTTGGCAGAAATAATTGCCAGCCTTCCTGTCTCCAGACTTCTCCGACAGCCGCCTGGACAACTCCCAGGTGGTTGGCTTGTGGTCCCAGGTGGTATATACATACACATATAGTAGCAGCGACAAAAAGCGGCAAGAATTTTGTAATGGCTAGTTGAGTGACGCTCCAGCTTAAATTGATGTAACTCAAAACTACCTATTAAATAGGTACTGAGCATATTTTGAACCCTAGTTTAGGATTTGATCAAGGAAACTTTTAGACTTTTGGAGGCCCTTTCCGCCGTACCTACAGATTTAACTATTATTATAATTTCAGAGGTTATGCAAAAACGAGACCAATTCATCGTCGTGGAGAATTGTTTAAATTCATAATATATTGTCTTTATGCATTCGGATTGCCATTGTTGATGACCTTAGCGCTATACTTGATCAATGAAGCTGATCTCACTCACATACCTTGGTTCGTCCAACCTAAATTGTTAGTTTATGGTTGCTTTTTGGGGGGTAAGTCTATTCTACAAGTTATCAATTAATCAAATTTTCACGCCTTTTTCCACAGAGCCACAAACCTGACACAACTCCATCGCTTCCATCTACAATTCTTATTATACAGGCTCTAGGGTTATGGACACTCAGAATTTTTTAGAATTTTAGAAGTTAATATCTAAGAAATTCTACAGGGACCCTATTTAGTTACTACCCGGTCATATTATCTACGTATGGCGCACAGACTAATGGATACTAACGTATGGCGTATAAGATATCTATCGTGCAGTGTGAAAAAAAAATTGCTAAATCTGACATTACCAAATGACAGCAATGATTTTTTTATTTATATCGAAAAGAAGTTTGAAGATATGGATAAAAAGTTTTTTATTCAAGTTAGATATATGACCGCACACCACCTGATGTTAAGCTGAAGTGCGGTCCATGAACAGAGGCACCATTATCACACAATAATATCGCTATTATTACACAACAATATCACCACTATTACACATTAATATCACCACTATATCACAACAACATCACTACTATAACACATTGATATCACTATTATTACACAATCGTATCACCACTATTACACATTAATATCACCACTATATCACAACAACATCACTACTATAACACATTGATATCACTATTATTACACATTAGTATCACCACTATTACACATTAATATCACCACTATATCACAACAATATCACTACTATAACACATTGATATCACTATTATTACACAATAGTATCACCACTATTACACATTAATATCATCACTATATCACAACAACATCACTACTATAACACATTGATATCACTATTATTACACAATCGTATCACCACTATTACACATTAATATCACCACTATATCACAACAACATCACTACTATAACACATTGATATCACTATTATTACACAACCGTATCACCACTATTACACATTAATATCACCACTATATCACAACAACATCACTCCTATAACACATTGATATCACTATTATTACACAATAGTATCACCACTATTACACATTAATATTACCACTATATCACAACAACATCACTACTATAACACATTGATATCAATATTATTACACAATAGTATCAACACTATTACACATTAATATCACCACTATATCACAACAACATCACTACTATAACACATTGATATCACTATAATTACATAATAGTATCACCACTATTACACATTAATAAAACCACTATATCACAACAAAATCACTACTATAACACATTGATATCACTATTATTACACAATAGTATCACCACTATTACACATTGATATCACCATTATTACACGTAATATCACCACTATATCACAACAATATCACCACTATTACACATTGATATCACCATTATTACACGTAATATCACCACTATATCACAATAATATCACCATTACACTTTAATAACATTGTTCCTACCTCGTCTTTTCATTCCCGTGATCCGTCGGGCGAAGCATTCGTATTCTTTCGACCTAAACGGCCGTTAGTTTTAAAAGTTGTCTATAACTCAACTGAACTCAACTTAAATTAATACTTTTTCAGCGCAAGGTAGAATTTTCTATCTCTACGTGCCAATGCTGATGATGTTCTTTGTTAATTGGGTGTTGTTTTTATTGACTGCATTTAATATCTGGAGGTTGAACAGAGCGACGGCTGTGCTCTATAAAGTGGGAAATAGAGCTCATCGTTCACAACGACATAGGTAATTATATTTTTTTATATTTTATTTTACATTTCTATACTAAGCTACTAAAGTGCTTGTATCATAGAAACAGGACAAACAAAGTACATATATCAAAGATACATTGGTACGGGTGGGTGGTTTCAAACTCGTGCTCTCCGTTTGTGTAACCATTGCACTGCCACTACACCACGGTCGCCTTGAACGTCAATGTCAAATGTCAAGCAGCTATTGTAGCTTGACATTTTACAGCGTCCTGCCTGATATTAAGCTAGAGTGCGGTCCATGAATGGAGGCAACTAATTAAAGAATTGCAAATAGTAGTTACCTACACTATGCCGACCTAGTTAAAACCAGCAACTTTCAAGCTAATGTCGAAATACGACTAATTAAAACGATCACCAATTGTCTGTCTACCACTCTTAATACCATTGTAATTATGGCTAGCTTTAAAGGAACAAATTGCTGTTATTTATTGTTAAAGAATAACAATTGATCCTTTAAACGTAATTATTAATTTATACGAAACTTCAGGAACGGTCTTATGTAAGGTTGATGGTTATAATAAAGCGGCGGATAGACTTTACTAAAACTCTTTCGACAGAGTCTTTATAGGAACACGAAAAGACACGCTTCACAGATTTAAATTACTTGTTTATATTCATTGAAATTTTTAATGAAAAATGAAGATTTTTTTTATTAGGCCACGACGTCTGACCTCGTCCCGACTGATGATAAGCAAGAGGAGGTCCAAGAGTGACGGCGACTGAGAAATCCGAGTTTGTTCACGGCTGCCTCAGTCGCCGTCACTATGCCGGCCAAAAATGCTTCTTCACGCATCGCTTGAAGGATCCAAGGTCATAGGATGGAGAGAACACATAGGCAGGCAAAGCATTCTACTTGTCGATTGATCTATAAAGAAAAGACGCACCGAACTTTTTAGTTTGACTGCCGATTCGGTCGACAAAATGCGGATGCTTTCCCCGACCAGTGCGGGTATTACGGGAGTGAAAGGATGAGGTCGGAACTTTACTACTATCACAATAAAATTCAAGAAACACGTCATGCTATACAAAATAATTAAAAATTGCACGACCTGTCACTTGCAGTTGCCCGCCAATACTTTTTATCTGTTTTCCCTTTTTTCTCAGATTTGGCCTCTACTTAAAGCTTTCAGCCGTAATGGGTATTAACTGGGTTTTAGAAGTAGTGAGTTTAATAAATTCAAAGAGCTTCATATGGAAGATAACAGACGCATACAATTTACTATCTGGCTTATTAATATTCATTATATTCATTTGCAAGAGGAAAATATACGTGATGCTTAAGAAGAGGTAATTTTTATATTTCTATAATAAACTACTAAACGTGCTTGTATCATAGAAACGACCGAGCTACAATATCAAAGATACATTGGCAACGGTAAGTTAAGATTGTTGCAAAATATAGCGCTCATTTTTAAATTTATCTATTAACAGTAGAGCTTGTTTGAGGAGAATCGTGAATGTGTGGAAAGCGAGGGAGTTGTGTCAGGATCGTGGGAAAAAGGCGTGACAATTTGATTGATTGATTATAGTTTTATATTAATGATAGTACCATTGATAATCACGTAAAATATGTCTATTAAAGTTTATTGGGAGAGCGTCGTCGGGGATTCTTAATAATACTTTAAAATCTTAAAGTATTTTATTTAAATATTTCTATACTAAGCTACTAAACATGCTTGTATCATAGAGACTGAGTGACCAAGGTACATATATCAAAGATACGTACATTGGTAATCAACTAATGTTTATATTTTTATTGACTCGACATCTGACTTGCCTGATGGTAAGCAAGGGCACCGACGACTGAAAAACCGATTCAGTTCAGTGGTTTCCTCATTCCCCGTCACTATGCCGGCCAAAAAAGGTAGTTACTACAGCATTAATAATAACAAGCGGGAAGGAAAACGAAATATTATAGAAATACGATAAAAATAAAACAATGTAAAAGTTAAAACTAATTAGAACAAAATTAATTAGTACTAGGTACTATGTTTAATTGTGACTTGACATCTATTTTAGTTTTTTTTTTATTGTGTCTTGACACAAGTCACAAGACACCACTCTGCCTGATCTTAAGCTGGAGTGCGATCCATGAATATTGGTGACTGCTACTTCAGTTTAATAACTAAGTACTTCGAAGTAAATCGAAGTCGAGACTTCGATTTGCTCACTGGTAGACAACTTTAAAGAGTGGTAGGCAGCGGTGCCGAATCTGCCGATCTGGGGTGGTACAAGTATACAGACCGTGAAGTGACTTAGTCGAATTTCAGGATCAGCTTGTAAGTTGCCGGTTTTAACTAGGCCGGCATAGTGGATGTGAATGCTACTTACAGTTATTAAACTGAAGTCACCTTCACCTTCATTCATGGACCGCACTCCAGCTTAACATCAGGCGGGTGCTGTCATATGTCAAGACACAAAAAATAAAAAGACAAGGGGAGGTTCACAAGCTCCAATTTATTTCATAAAATCATTTAATTTGCCATTAGCATTGTGTTTTTACCCTAATTCTATTATTGTAATTTCAGATTTTCTCGTGGCGAGAACAGTTACTCCGTAAACTGGCGTAGTCAACGATCGACCAGATCAACAACAACAACAACAACAACAATTGATTCAGTAAATGATTCTACAATAATAGTCTCGCACAACCCTGAAGGCTTTTAAAAAAACCTAAAGTGTTAGACCTCAAATATTAGACAAGCTCCTCATCACCATCATCAGCCAGAATGCGTCCACTGCGGAACATAGGCCTTCCTCCTAGAACGCCATTCCGAACGACAAGATGCCATTGCATCCACCGATTACCCGTGGCTATCACTATGTCATCAGTCCTCAGTAGAGGAGGCCTACCTACGCTGCGTCTTCCGGTTCGTCGTCTCCACTCTAGAACCTTTCTTCCCCATCGGTTGTCGGTTCTTTGAGCAATGTGGCCAGCCCATTGCTTCAGAATCCAGCTTGAGAATCCTACGGGCTATGTCAGTAACTTTGGTTCTTTGGCGAATTTTCTCGTTCCGGATTCTATCGCGCAAAGAAAGACCAAGCATAGCTCTCTCCATTGCCCGTTGGGCGACTCTGAGCTTTTCCAATAGGCCAACATTTTAGGGCCACGTCTCAGTGCCATATGTCATCACTAGCAACACACATTGTTCGAAGACCCTTGTCTTCAGGCACCGTGGGATGTTTGACGAGAAGATATGACGCAATTTCCCGAACGCCAAGCTCTTAATCGTGCAATATTAAGTCCAAATTATTTGGTTTACACATTGATTTGATATTTGCGGATTGATTACGAAAATGTCAAATTTACTGATTTTTCTCCGTCATAATGTTACTATATTAGGAGAATCGGGCCTTTACACACTTGAGAGTGATGGAGCTACCCCGGATCGGCAGACTGGGAAAATGACCACCTACCACTATCAAAATTGCATAGTTTGATTTTAGGTTCGTTAATTAATGTTCCAAATGTTGGCGTAGTTGTATGTACACGTCCATACAAATAAGAAGAATTGAAAAGAAGAAGGAGCTTCTCGTAAAAATAATTGTGATCGAAATATTTTACACTAGTCGTACACGATTCCAGATGTTTATTTAACATGGACCTCCCCTAGCTTACCATCAGGCTAATCAATGACAAATGCTTTTTGGTAAAGTCATCATCACCATCAACATCATCATCATCACAAGACGTCCACTGCTAAACATAGGCCTCCCCCTTGGAACATTTAACCTGATTTTTTTTATTTTTTTATTTTTATTGTGACTCGACATATGACAGCACCCCGCTTGATGTTAAGCCGAAGTGTGGTCCATGAATGAATGTCACTGCTACTACAATTCAATAACTGTGAGTAGCAATCACATCCACTATGCCGGCCTAGATGGAACCGGCAACTTACAAGCTGATCCCGAAACGTGACCAAATTACTTCACGGTCTGTATACTTGTAAGTGGTGGTACTACCCCGGATCGGCAGACTGGGTACCACTGCCTACCACTCTTTGATAACCAGACCCGAAGCAAATATTCATCTCTTTTTTCATTATTAACAAATATTTGCAATATTTAATATTATTAAATATTACAAATAAAAGCTATGAAACAAATATTTGCTTCGACCAGGGATCGAACCCGGGACTTTAGGCGCAACAAACCAATCGCTAAACCGTTCGTCCACGCCTGTCGCCAAAATTTAACAAAGGTTTACAACTTTGCCCGGTAACATGATTTTTGTCTTACATAATTTACTTTCCTGGCTAAGAAATAAAATAATTAAATCACACAATTATTCAAAAACATTTATTATTACATCTTTACATACAATACACAACATCAATAAAATAGAATTATAATTAACATTTTTTTTGTCGAATAAAAAATTTCTTAAACGTAAATAAGCATTTTCTTAATAATGGAAAGGTGATGAAATAAAATAGAAAATATAGAATATAAATAGATACTTAATGTTATTACTATACTTATGGATAAGTATAAGTTTTTGGCCGGCATAGTGACGGCGACTGGGGCAGCCGTGAACAAACCCGGTTTTCTCAGTCGTCGTCACTCTTGGACCTCCTCTTGCTTATCATCAGGCGGGACGAGGTCAGATGTCGTGTCACAATAAAAAAAAAGCAATTATAATATAAGTTAAGTAGATGCACTTTTATTATAAAAGTACCTAATTAGTAGATACTTTTACAATCCTGCACATATTGAGTAATCGTAACAATTTAAGAAACTCATTGATTGATTGATTTTTACATAGAGTATTTTTTTATTTTTGGTAAATTCCAATGCTAGTGCACATCAGTCAATTGAGTCTAGGGGTCAAACCCGGTTTTCCTCGCAAGACGGGTGACCGCGCTATGCTCATAATTTACACTATTTAATACATTACTTTAAAAAATCAAATCAATATATCATTGTATCTATATATTATCAATCAATCAAATTGATTGATAGGGATCCCGCAGGGATAGGCAGAGGCAATGGATTATAATAATTGGCCTTCGCTGATGCTACGACGGATTACCAATCTAATTTATTTTGCAAATACGTCCCAATGTAATTCATTAAAGTTGTTTTGTGTCTTTATGGTGGTACCAAAAAATGGTCGTTTACCAAAACGAGACAGGTGGCGCTACGATCGTTTTTTACCATTGAGTTATTATGTACAATAGGACATAAAACAAATTGCGAGATTTTGCGCGAACATTGATTATGCGGCTAACTGTCGCTTTGATTTTACATTTTTTTATCATTCCAATGTTTCAAGATGTTTTTTTACCTTCCATTAGGACAACATGCCACGTCCGCTAGTCTTTTATAACAACCGTTCCAAAATACCTATTGTTCAAAATGTAATTTGGAACTGTTGTTGTACTAGGCACGCTATGATGGCCTCTTTGACGTTTGATTGTTCATGAAGTTTCGTATAAATAAATAATTACGTTAAAGGAGCAAATTGCTGTTCTTAATAGTTTTCTCCTTTAAACATGATTATTAATAAGAAATTTTATGAGCGGCCAAACGTCAAAACGGCCATCATAGCGTGCCGCTCGTATACTTAGTATGCAGAAGACCATTTAGGGTTGCATCCACTGTTAGAAACATTTCCGCACTTACAAATCAACGTTCAGTCTTAGTGCAAAGTGCGTAGACCATGGTGCGTTATGGTGCGTGCAGTAGAATTGTAGATTAAATTCGAATTTCAAATAAATGCAATAACTTTAATTACTATGGATAGATAGACTTATATATTTATGCTAGAGATCTTATGATGTGCCGAAAGTCGATTAATAGATATTCATGTTAGTCTCTGATGTTTAAGTCTAAAAACGCACAAGAGCCAATAGACCTCCTCTTGCTTATCATCAGGCAAATCAAGGTCAAAATGTCCAATGTCAAAATAAAAATGATTTGGTAGCTGGGTTGCCTAGTGACTATAATAGTGGAGCTTGTATAAAAAGAATTGTTGATGTAAGGGAAGCGAGGGAGTTGTATCAGGATCGTGGCAAGTGGCAACGATCCTGATACAACTCGCATCTATCAAGCTAATTCGGAAACGTGACTGAGTTTACGTTTTCCTGAAATATTATTATAAAGGGTTTTTTGATTGGAGTTTATCTATTGAATCTGTCTATCCTTGTGAGGCGTCACAATATGAATTATTTTGTCTATCCATAGTATAGTAAAGAATACAATAATTATAATAATGCTTATGTTAATAATCAACATACAATATTTTTTACAATAAAAAGGTATAAATTAAAATATAGGTGTCTAAATAATTATTTGGTATTTTATTTTACTATATTTAATAGTAAATTTAAATTATTATAAATTAAAGTTAACATATTCTTAAGATCTGGGTGATTAACAAAGTCGAACTAACGAATAACCCGGCCGTAATAAGAGATCGCAAAATGTCGTGAGTCATGGAAAAAAGAGAGGGAGCCCTTTGCCCAGCAGTGAGACAAATAAATAGGCTAATAATAATAAAAACTTCTATTAACAGGTATCTTTGACTACCTATAGAAAAATTGGCATAAGTTTTTGATCGACCAATTTTAAATGAGTTTAAAGCTTCTAACACACCGCTGCGTTTTTACTTGCGTTCTGAACGCATGCGTTCTTGCGTTTGCGTTTGCGTTTGCGATTTCTTGCACACCGCTGCGTTTGGATCGTGCGTTTCGAGACAGCGTTGCCATATGCCGAATATTATTTCTCGTACCATGGTTGGCATTTATCTCGTGCTAATAGTAGGACAAATGACATCATTAATTGAATGGGGGACTTGGGCTTAATTGTGTTAACAGTTACATATACATTTTAAAATAGTTTGATGTACGAAGATTACAATGTAATTGGAATATATCCTTTATTTTGCATAGTTTAGGTGTGCAAAATCATCAAACTATAATTATGATATTAGTACAAAGTAGAACAAATGTGGCGTTGATTGACAGATGATAGAAAATCCATATCTCATTTTACAAATAACTCAATTGCACTGCAATTAAAAGCAAAATTGTTATTAGTTTTATCAATACAAGTATCGAAACTACCATTTATATATTTTTTCATCATCGGACATTACAAAAGTAGTTCATAAAAGCCCAAAATGAATTAAGTCCTGTTGTCTTTGGGCCAAAGCATTAATCAGTAACATATAAATGCCATTAAATTCATAATATTATATATTATGCTACCGTGCAGAATAATCATTGGATTTTATGAATTTATTTTCTTCAATTTATTTATTGAAATACTAGGAATAGCGAAACCCATAAAGGGTTATAGAATAATAGAAGCATTTTGGTCCGAATGAATAGATGAATATAACCGTGTGGGATTCCCCTAAGGGTATTCCCAGCTCTCCTTTAGAAACGCAAGTTAATTTACGGGTTTAGGATCGATCGTACCCAGTATGGGTTCGATTCCCGGTCGGAGCAAATATTTGTTTCATAGCTTTTTTTGTAATATTTAATATACAGTATGTGGGGGGATAATACGACAATAAATTAAAACCCGGATAGCTAATGATGTTCTCAAACCACATTAAAAAAATCATTCAAAAATATCCATTACTTTAGCCACAAGACATTATTTTTATTTTGCAATTTTTCTACATTCTGTATTTGTTACTGACCCATATGATACAGGTGAATGACCCTGACTGCATCGCTATTTTAATTAAAACTACCTATGCAGTTTAAAATAATGCAAACTGAAGAAACTACTTTACACTTTACACTTTGTTCATCATTATTGGCGGATGCCGCCAAAAGTCCCTGAGGAGTACTTTACGTAGGTACGATGACAAGTGCGCTGTTGCCGCTCTTATCACAGGTCAGTGATCTTAGGTACATTAATGGTGTTTTATTGTTTTTATATTTTGATGGTATTAAGTTTGTTTGAAAAAATTATTTTTTAAATTTTGATGTTAGAATTTAATTTATATTTTTTAAAGTATCCTATGAAGTAATATTGACACTGTTTTAATTTATTGTCGTAAAGTCCCCCAACACATTGTATATAATTAATATTGCAAATCAAAAAATTGTTAATAAAAAGAGGTGAATATTAGCTTTGGGTCTGGTTATCAAAGAGTGGTAGGCAGTGGTACCCAGTCTGCCAATCCAGGCTAGTACCACCACTTACAAGTATACAGACCGTAAAGTGATTTAGTCGCGTTTCGGGATCAGCTTTTAAGTTGCCGGTTCCAACTAGGCCGGCATAGTGGATGTAATCGCAACTCACGGTTATAGAATTGTAGTAGCAGTGGCATCCATTCATGGACCACACTCCAGCTTAACATCAAGCGGGGTACTATGTCGACACAATAAAAAAAAAATCGCAATAGAGAGTACTGCGTCATGGCCATACTGTACAGTATATACCGGACTTTTGGCGAAAAATATAAAATACCGGCAGGTTAATTTTTGTATAAGTTTTTAGGTGTTAAAACAACATTTCATGAGTTTCGTTATTCCTAGTATTTTATTAAAAATATTCTAGATTAGCATATAACATTATGTATTGTAACATAAAGTCATTTATATGTTACTGAATATTGCTTTGGCCCAAAGAAAAAAAAAACTCCTACTAGTACAAGATTGGGAAACTAAATGTCCGAGATAAATGACAAACCTGGTACGAGAAAAAATATTCGGCGTCTGGCAACCCTGCGTCCCAATACTTAGAGTAAGGTACCCCCCCCTCACCTCGGAATTCCGCAGAACGCAAAAACGCATGCGTTCTACTTGTTTTGTTGCGTTCTAATCGCAGCGGTGTGTAACTTCATAGCCGTCCCAGTACATTTTGTACTAAAAAGGTATATCGCAAAAACGCATGCAAGAACGCAGAACGCAAGTAAAAACGCAGCGGTGTGTTAGAAGCTTTATTTTGACTTGTAGAAAATATTAAGTATTTTAGTAATTGTCAAATGTCATGTTCAGATTTGAGATCAGAATCAATGAATAAAAATACACTGTAAAGAAAGCGACTTAAACACGCCGATTTATGTCAAATCACATACTAATTTTGATGTTAAGTTAGAGAGCTGTCCACAAATGAAAGCGACTGCTAATATAAATAACTGCAATTAACTGTCGGTCGCATCTATTATGCCGGTCTAGTTGGAACAGGTAACTTTCAAGTTGATCCCGAAACGCTATCTACAGTCTTTAAACTGGAAGCCTATCTGATTTTGGAAAATTGTTTGTTTTGGAAAGCTGAAAGTCAACGTGTTCTGAATAGACTTCCAGTCGATATACAACTTGTTTTCTCATCTTATTAGATTTGTAGAAATGTATTTGTTATGAATTAAGCGGGCCCTCGATATTTACATAGTGTCTCTATAAAGCAAAAAGAAGTCGACGTTTAATACATCTATACGCATATTAAAGTTTCAATAATTTGCATATTTTTCTTCAGTATCGTATTTCCAGTTGACTTTTTGTTACTGCGTAGACTCTCAAATTCTTGCACATTTGTCCATAGAAAAGCTTATTTGGAAACTTTAACGCTACCCATTTTAATATCATCACGTGTTGACATTGTTCTGCTGGAAGTTGTCTGCGTTCTCGACATTGGCTCTCCCCTCATTTGCTTGTACCTATAAATAGACAGGTATTACTATTAGGTCGCCAATACTTGTGGAAGCACCCCTATTTTTTTTCCTTTTGGGAAATTTAAAGCCTGCTGTGCAATTTGCGTACCCACTACCCACCTACAGCAAACTCTTTAAATCCCACTTCTCTAAACAAAGAAAACAGTATTACAAAGGGATGTACTGTTTTTTAATAATATTTGTTTTGTCGCATGTAATCTTTCATATTAATTCTAGATACTTGTTGTTTTAGCACTTAATTGTTATAGTATATATATTTATACATAGTTTTATAGTAACTACAATAAACGGAAAAACAAGTGCAGAATCATTCATTGTACGTTTTTTCCATAGCAATTAGTTATCGAGACAAAATCAAGGTTATAATTATATCAAACGAACACGCAAACTGTTTTTATTTGTTATTAAAAATTATTATTCTTTTTTTAATGTATATTATAAAAACTAATACAATTTTGTTTAATAAAAAAAAAACTACAAAGGAAAAAATTAACAAATTTTCCTCGTTGATCAGGAAAAAATGCTAATTTCGCGAAAATCTAAGAGCTTGTCAGCCATCTCAATTTTGGCAGTTTAAAAGTGTTTATTGGTTATTCAAACCAAGCTATTATTTGTTATTATTTCTTATTAGACATGCGCATAAGTATGTTGAAAAAAATCCACCTGTTATTTTTATACTACACAATCTTCTTAATTACACAGTGCGTGTGCTGCAGTCTGTTATGGTGATTTCACTTGGTCGTAAGCCAGAATTCGAATAATCACGCAATGGTCACGCAAACCAAGGGCACTGGTTTAAAACCACTTGCCGGTACCAATGTATCTTTGATATATGTACCTTGGTCGTCTTTTTTCTATAGCAATAGCATTAAAAAAGACTATGTAAATAAATCTCGAACCCACACTTTTCATGTTTTTCTTCTGCGAGCTAATTATACCGATTAAATGTTATAACGCTATCAAAATAAGAATGGGACGGATTCGGCGCCATTTTGTGACGTCTAACTCTTCAACCCAGGGCCGTCTTTACCCGGGGGTTCAGGGGGTGCGGTGCACCCGGGCGCAGAGTCCTAGGGGGCGCATGACGACCGCCATAAATTTCGATAGATACCTACTACACTGAGACCACGCGAGCGGAGCCTTGACTTTCGCACCCCGGCGCTGAATATGCTTAAGACGGCCCTGCTCCAACCAATTTCACTTTAGTATGGTGTCTTTTTCTTTGCGGACCGTCAAGAAAAATACACCTTTGAATCAGTCAAGTGAAGTTAGTCAACAGCCCGTCCTATTCTTATTCTAATAGCATAGTACCACTGTAGTTGACCCCATTCTGCTTATTTTAGAGTGGTAGGCATACAGATTGTGATCATTTGTTTATGCTACCGTTCCAGGGTAGGGCCACCACTTTCAAATGTACAGACCGTGTTACGAAACTAGCTTGTGAGTTGCCGGTTACAACTAAGCTGCGATAGTAATTATTTTATTTTAGTAGCAGTCACAGTGGCGTAGCGTGGCAGGGGCGGAGGGGGCGGCCCGCCCCGGCGGGACATTTAAGGGGCGGCAAAATTTATAAAAACTAAAATAAATCGTTAAAATTTGAACCCTAAATTTATATTTTTGTTGTACCTATGACTGAAACTCCTAAATAAGGGGGCGGCAATTTTTTTTTCCTGACTGAATTTTTGGCTGACTTCCACGCTACGCCACTGAGCAGTCACCTCTATTCATAGACCGCTCTCTAACTTTTTTTTTATTGTGACACGAAATCTGACCTCGACCTGCCTGATGATAAGTAAAAAGAAGTCCAAAAATGCAGACGACTAAAAAACCAAGTCAGTTCACGGCTTGCCGGCGGCCTCAGTCGCTGTCACTATGCCGGCCAAAGGTACTTTTTGAAGCATAGCTTAAAGGATTTTTTTTATTGTGACTCGACATATGTAAGCATCCCACTTGATGTTAAGCTGGAGTTTGGTCCATGAATAAATGCCACTGCTACTACAATTCAATAACTGTGAGTAGCAATCACATCCACTATGCCGGCCTAGTTGGAACCGGCAACTTACAATATTATAAAAAAAATAGTTTATGTGGTCTGCTACCAAGTGTAATCGTGCCATAAATGTATGAGAGTAGTGTAGTATTTTACAGCAAATCATTAAAAATCGGTTAAATTGTTAGAATTGTTAACCACCACTCTGAGTGCATATATTTTATTACAGCTACCTAATGTGATGTTAAATTTCTTTGCAAAGACTTATCTCCAACCCGCATTTTCTTCCAAGCGTTTCCACATTTAACTTTTAACTGTCGATTTGTTTAAAAACTTTCACAATTATAATCACAATCATATTCAACACAATTGATAAATCAAAAGTTTACAGTCTCTTCCTTATTTTAACTTTCAATTTCTATTTGATTTATTCTTTAACTTTAATTTCTAGTTTTTAAACTCTCGTTGTCTAAACAAATGGTTCTTATAGTATCGAGACTAGCTCTCTGTTGGGAACTATTTGCAAGGAATTGTAATTTTCTATCACTCACAGGTTGATTCGGGTGTGGACACTCGCCTCGTTGGAATGTTTCTAATATCCTGCGTAAATACATTAGAAAAATAATGCACATATTGTTTAGAAGTTACGCCTTTTCCTAATCGTATATATCTAGATTCTTCAAGCAAAGTGTAAAGAGGCCAGCACAGTGAACAGGGCTTTCCTTAAAAAAACCGGCACACTGTGGATTGAAAATCGTTTTTTTTTCAATAGAAAAGGTATACGAGTATCATTACTACGAGTCCTGGTGAACCTTATTAACATCATGCAAGATGCGGCGATACTCCGGGATATAACTATGAATGGAATGAAGAAAATTGTATATGTGAGAAAAGCGAGTATTCAGAATGTCAGGATCATAAAAAGTGTCGCTTTATTGTCTCTGCCTATCTATCTATCTAGGATTTAGGATCTCTGTAGGATTTAAGACGTTTGCGTTAAGTTGAGGCCATCGATAGTCTTATACCTTTCAGTTCTCGAAATATTTATATTTTTAAATATACTTAAACGTAGATCTTAAATGAAGAGAATTGGGAATGTAAAGTAGCGAGGGCGTTGTGTCAGGATTAAGTGGCACTCTATTGTATTTGCCTATCCCTGTAGGGAAAAGGCGTGATAATTTTATTTGATTGATTGATTTTTAATTTTTAAAAGAATTATTCTTTGAATTTATATTGTGTCAGGTAATTATTTAATAGAACATAATAATATGACGCCTATAAGAGGAATCATGTCAAGCCAAGTCTTAAAAATTAAGTGGCAAAGTCTATGAAATATAATTTTCGATCCACAGTGCACCTGGAAAGCTGCAGGCTTATGTCGGAAAGCCACAGTAGCTTAAACATTTTTTGCTGAAAACTTCTTTATGTCATGCTCAAAATAATAACTTTGCGTTGAATCTTTACGTCGATCAAAACTGAAAAGAGGTAGAATTAATTTACATTTAACGGGCTCTAACCAATTAAGACAATGACTATTCGAGATTTAAAAAATATAACATTTACGCTTGTAAGTACTGTCGCCTACATATACGAGTAGATGTTCTAATTATTATTATAAATCGTCAACAATCTATAATCTTATAGCGTAAATAAAATATAAAAGGGAAACGTACCTCTTTTTCATAAGTCGAAAAATTTTCTTTTTACAAACAAAAATGATAAATATAGTTAAACCAATAAGAACGTTATACGCGTCTGTGAATGCCCAAAACTCATTTGCCTCTGGGTAGATTGCACTGATCACTTCCAACACCCAATTCAGACCCATTATAACAAACAGTTTAATGTAGAGGATAAATCTGCAAAACGTAAAAGTATACATTTTACTTTACTATACGGTTTAAAAGAATATGTGGCAAGAATTGATAAAGGAATGCTTCGATAGTTGTGGCACATAGAAAGGATGAGTGAAAATAGTTGACGAAAAAAATTTATAAATCTGATGTGGATGGATAGGTTAATCGAGACAGACCCAGGAGGGTGTTCTCCGACCAAATCGGTGACATCCTCAAGGAAGCTTAGTTGTGCCTAGTGTACAATAACCCTGTATGGAGAGAATTGTGGATGTGAGAGAATCGAGGGAGTTGTGTCAGGACCGTGGCAAGTGGAATATCCCTGTGGAAATAAGGCGTCACTTGATTGATTGATTAATTTATACAGTTATCTCTTAAGTAAAATGTATCGTAATATAGTACAAATAATATAGTAAAATGTATCAAGCAAGCTGACCCCGAAAAGCAACTTCGTCAAAAGACAAAGTTACTTCACGGTCAGTACATTTGTAAGTGGTGATCGTGAGATTGAGAAAATGATCACCAACTCTCTGTTTACCATTCTTTTAACCACTCATGTTGCCAAGGACCTTTATGTACTATGCACCTCAATGTGCTGATAATCTTTCAGTCTTTCCTTCCTTCCTACCATACCACTCTCTTCCACGTGTTACCATGTCTTCCGCCGCGTGGATCGCATTGTTTCAGATGGTTTTAAGGCTGTGGAGTACTTTGTCTGACTAGCAGCCTTTTACCCTCGGAGCGCCATGCCTAATGTTAATGGAATCTAATATTTATTACCTTTGTTTATCGGTCCGATGTTGATCATGCGTGGCACTTTCCTTTGATTTAAGAACAGCCGTCTCTTTGTTAATCTTTGATATGCGCATCATTGTTAATATGAAGAATGTCGTGTTAAATAAACAGAGAATGATTATAGGCCCGTAGAGGTATATCAATTTGCTTACACCTGAAATTAATTAAAACACGATTTTGCAGTATTCATTTATTCATTTAAAACATAATAGCACTATGTGTAAAGGCGGACTTAAGGCTGTTAGACAGTCTCTGACAATAAATATATGTAATATTTAATTAAGAATTTGAAAAAATATTAAAAATATTTGTTAGTTAAAAAAAAATTTCTCTTCTATAAATCTACTTTTATTTTTTCAAACAAACAAAAAACTGGTGACTGTGGAATACAATTATAGAATACATAGGTACTCAATCGCGGTGATTGACCGACTGATTGGGCTGAATATTCAATGCAAGTTGAACGAACAAGTTCAGACGATTCGCTGTCAGCTATTAATTGAATCAATAAAAGTTGAAAGGTCTTTAACTTTTGATGAACCGATATTTATTGCTTCAACTTGATTGAAAGATTGTTCAGACGGTTCAAATCGCCAACGATTTCGCAGTTTATCCACTAAATTCGCCTCGTGTGAACGCTGTATTAGTGTGTTGTTAATTTTTAGATTATAACACTGTCGTACATCTGATGTTTCGGTTCATTACTAACCTAATATTCGCGGGTTAGTGATGAACTGAAACTGGGGTGACTGGGATCTTGGACTATAGACGGACTTGTCTCTCTCATCTATATACAGACATCAATCTGCAAGACATTTCAGGAATGTCCCTTCGCAGCGACTTGAATTACAGGGACCACATTACAGCGGCATCCTAAACATGGTGCGTCTGTTCTTCGCGCCAGAGCTTCGCCTGTTACAGGCTGAAATTTGCTCTTGCGCTCTTCTACTGTTCAAAACCTCCGGAACGGCTCTACCAAGTATCTTCTCAATGCCCTAGATACATTGCAGCGCCCGAGCTGTCCGAATTATAGGTGATGCAGAGGTTACGCGAACATTGAACCCTTTGTAACTTTGTGAAAGATGGCGGCTTTGCGCTTCCTCTATCGCCTATACCATGGAGAATGCTCCGAGTACCTCTCTAACTTGGTTCCTAGTGACGGCGACTGGGGCAACCGTAAACCAATACAGTTTTTACAGTCATTGGCACTCTTGGACCTCCTCTTTCTTATCATCAGGCGGGTCGATGTCAGATGTCGCGTCGCATTAAAAACTACATAAAGAATAAAACAATTAAGCAAAAACTTCTTACCATGTAAAAAGCATCCTTGATTTTGTAACATCGGCAATAAGGGGTGAGGCTTTAATCCTGACAATTCCAGAGACATCAACAAAATTGTCAAAGCAGTCGGTATTCCAAATGCATACATTGTATATACGTTGAACCTTCCACGGCTTGATAACTTTTCAAGGGAAAGACCTCTTTTGCCACTAAAATGAAATAAAAACTACTATATATCTTGGGGATGTAAAATATTGTGAAGTAATTTGAAGACCTACAGAAAAAAAATTAATGTCATATTTTAAGTTAAAATGTCTATATTTAGGAAAAAATATAAAATAAATACTGTTCCCACCCTCATTGTTAAGGCCACAGATTAAATAATAAGTATGACTCGTGGAATAGTAATTGCAGTATGTTATACATATTATTACTTAAGACGTTATTATGTTATTATGTTGTTATCCTTCTATTAATTCCCCGTGAGAATAAGGTTAAAATTCACTTGTTAATCTAACCTTACATATTAATTTTATAAACTATTGATATAGCCAATGATATTTAAATAAGAAAAGACGTAGATGTGTTATACGTGCTCCGAAAGTGGCACGTTTAAACTATGCTAATAAGCAAACCTGAACTCAGTGTCGCGATTCAGAGCAACATTTATATTTGTCTCTTTTTCGCTCTCAATAACTATCATTCATTCCGTGGTTAACCGTTCAAACTCGTGCAATTTGCGAACACTAAATCTGGTGTAAATATCGTATCTATCTTATTTTACATCATTATTATAGCATGTATTATTTAATACTTTATCACAAACAATCTTATTTAATTCAATTAACTATACTACTACACAATCATATGCTAAAGAATCAGAATAATTTACATATTTAACAATGCTTTATACTCGTATGTATTTAAATTATGTATGTATGTGTATTTATTTCACGAAACCGTAGTTGAAGCCGGAGAATTATGATCGTAAGCTCCCATTTTGTTGCCCGTTTGGTTTTCACTGGTGACATGTTATAACGATTGGGTTGGAGAGAGACCACCCTTCTTTGGTGAGAGGGACCACTACCCGACGGAGTGCACCGGAAGAGCCATAATCCTAACTAAACTGTCTTATTATGTACTTGTATTGCTAAAAGTAATAACAAATTTGCTTTTAATTGCTGTGCAATTGAGTTATTTGGAAAATAAGATATAGATTATGTATCGTTTGCCAATCACAACGAATCGCCATATTAACAGTTTTGTTTTAAAATGTCATAATTATAGTTTGATAATTTTGCACACCTTAACTACACAAAATAAAGGATATATTCCAATTACATTGTAATCTTCGTGCATCAAACTATTTTAAAATGTATATGCAACTGTTAATACAATTAGGCCCAAGTCCTCATACAAAGGAATGTTGTCTTTTCAATCGAAAATTATCATAACAAGTCGCAGCTGCATTTGTTTGCAACTATATACATTAAAACAAATTATTTTTACTATGCTAATTGGACCGTCCGCATTTGTGCCAATTACACCTTTTTATAGCTCAGTTTTTTCTGACAATGTACACATATTTATTTATTGTTAATTTGGGTATTTTCCAGTGTCAAACTATAATTCTTGTTAATAAGTTTCTATAATTTAGTTTAGGCAAGTTTGGCTTGCCTAATGCCCATAATAATACAGGTGATTGACTGTAGTAGCAGTTACCGTATTCATGGACCACTCTCCAGTTTAACATCAGGCGGGTTGCTAGCATATTATATGTCAACACAAAATGTCAAGTCACAATAAAGTTTAAAAAAATCGTAAGGGGTACGTCCACCTTGTCAGTGGATGTCCTTCGCTACATAGCATTTGATAACCTTTCTTCCCCAACGAGACGGCTTTCTATAAGTTAGGTGTTAACCCGAAACGCGATCAGTAAACAAATAAATAAGCTTGTACATCACCAAATTCCGTGTAAATTATACTACGGGGAATAAATGCGCGGTAAAATAAGTTAATTTTGGTAACTGTTAATTAAATTAGGAAAAGTTTATTAGGCAAATTGGTTTTATTAATTTATTCCCAATTTCTTTCCCAAACTTGACTATTGGGATTAACGTGAACAAGTAAATTACAGGCCTTAGTTACATCTAATAATTGCTTTTTAATGGGCTTAGGTATAAAGGGCTTCGTACACGACACGATAGAATCGCTCTAGCTGACTACTATATAATACCTAGTAACTATACCAATATGTACTACACTTTATACGAAAAGCTCCGAATCACTTTTATTTACTACATTAAAACGATTTCGAAACAAAAGCACAACAAACTGCGTTCGTTGCTATTATTAATATTATAAGATTTCGTAGTGGTAGTACCTACAACAGTGACGCAAACCAAGTGGCTCCGATTCAAACCCACTAAACCTGAATGTCTGTTTAAGCCGAAATGACGCGCCCCTCCACCGCATTTACACACACGAGAAAACATAAAATATGAATGCAACACACCGAAAATGCAATTGTAATTGGTCATTCAGTTGCTGGTTGGACACAAAAGGAGGAGCACGCTGATAAAGTATAGTAGTATAGTTGGTAATATTTGTATGCATACATTTAAATAGACTAATAAAGTGGAAGAGCGCGTCATTTATAGTTATATAAGCTATACTAATGAATACCGATGAATCTTTGATTTTCTATGGTACAAATACTTTTATATCCAAGGATTGTGAGAAAACATAGGCTGGTAAATTATTCCACTTGTTTTTTGTGCTTCCCTATTCCTATTACGGGAGTAGATACGAGGTAGATAAAAGGTTAAGAAGCTCCTCACCCGGCCGTTATGCCATAAATAATATAAGCTAAATAATCATAATAAATTCAAGCTACACAGGCGTTTGGTTAAAGGACCAAAAATGGTATCTAGTGTACAACGGTGTTAATTATCGAAAAATTCATTCCCCAAATGTTACCAATGCCATGGGAGTTGACTTCGATCATTAATTAGTTCGCATGTGACATTTATTTGAGACAAAACGCCAATAAAATATTTTAAGGTGAGGTATCTCTGCGTTATGAACAAAACGAGTTTTAGGCGAAATAAGGTTAGGATCTGCACATCACTCTTGAGCGTGCGATGTTTTTCGTACGAATAATTTACCTTTTATAACAACATTTTGTTAATTTTCAGAAAACTGTGTACTAAATTAAATATGTAGCCGATTAAGTGTCTAATTTAGTAATTGACTATTCATATTTACAAACTAATGGTTATCGCTTAAAAACCCGAGAGCTTTAAAATCAAAAACTATTTTTTTGATAAGGTTGATTATTTTTTTGATTATAAAGTATTTGTAAATTCTGTTCGATTAAGTGTTTTTTTGAGCATTTCTTCTTTACACATCTATTTTTTTTAAAGTTAATAACGTTTTAAGAATTAATTGACCGTCAAAAGTACCTCAAAATAGTAATTAGGCCTAATTAAGGCCTAAATGATCTATATTATTATACATGTCCGTAACTGTTTTTTGTTTAATTCTTTGTATGTTTGTTAATGTTTTCACGCTTAAGCAACTAAGCCAATTTTCATGAACCCAAAAATAAAACTTAAATAGGGTGGAATAGGCAGTTAAAGGTTGTATGAAACTTTTTATTACGTCGTCAAACTTGCTTCAAACTCTGCAGAACTATTGTTTATAATTAAATTAGTGATTTTTTTAACTAATTAATTCTAACTAAACTTACCTAAACGTCCACCAAATATCAAAACTCATCACATTCATCCAGAAGAAGGCAGCCAACAAGAAGTAATATATAATAAATGCTGAAAACAGAAGAAAGAGAATTAGCAATAAAAAGCCGGCATAGTGACAACGACTGAGGCAACCCTGATATGTTTATATTTTACTCCTTTAACATAAGAATGTTTCTCAACCGTTTAATTGTCTATCATTGTTTACAGTTTTAATTCCGTGAGAACTTCCTTATTGTAGTTTCCTTAAACTTTTTTTATTTTTATTGTGGCTCGACTTGTGACAGCACCCCACCAGATGTTAAGCAGGAGTGCAGTCCAAGAATAATGGCAACTGCTACTACACTTAAATAACTGCAAGTATCAGTCATACCCACTACGAAGGCGTAATTGGAACGGGAAACTTTCAAGTTTATCACCTTTGGGTCTGTAACCTTGAAAATATTAAATAAACTTTTAACAAAAAAAAATGGCACCGAATTCCAGAACCACAAGAAGTCACTACACTAAAAAGCGAAAAATAATTACCCTACCTAGTATCTACCCATAACTTAAATAAAATATTAATTATATTATATTGTCACTCTTGGACTTCCTCTTGCTTATCATCAGGCGAGTCGAGGTCAGATGTCGTGTCACAATAAAAAAAAATATGTGCTACCTACTGATCGGTTCGAATTCAGTGCCAAGCCAAATAGGCACATAGACTAAGTTCGCTCCGACTACATTGAATGTCTCTCCCCGCGTATGTGCGTGTATGTGTTTTTTATTGCAGTAGGTATAAAATATTTGATATGTATTTTTTTAAATGACATTTGACTTCGACCCGCCTGATGATAAGCAAGAAGAGGTCCAAGAGTAAAGACGACTGAAAATCCGAGTTAGTTCCCGCCTGCCCCAGTCGCCGTCAGTATGTCTGTCACTATGTCTCTCCCAGCGTAGCCCTTTTCTACTCTACGAGGTAAACGCACAGTCTTTTTATCCATAATACCGGCCAATATTTTTTTTTATTGAGACGAGACATCTGAAATCAGTTACGGCCGCTTCAGTTACGGCCTCAGTCGCCGCCACTAATTCAAAGGCAATCTTAATGAATTCATAATGACGTGTTTCGCCAACTAGTGTCAGACAAAAGCAATAACATCAGACAGAATTGTTTATTATTCAACGTCTTTTTAAACTAAAGCGTGAAAATATAAAACGGAACACGTGCTATCGTAACTAACATTTCATTATACATTTATAACGTAGTAATTTATTAAACTCTTGGTTGTCTAAAAATATGTGTGTGGATTCTACCAATAATACTTCGAGCTATTATTGGAGCGCTCTCCGATTATTTGGTGCGGATATCTGCGGCTGATTATTTTCTATCAAGACACACAGTATCTCGCACTTATCTCGCTCAAGTCCAAATTGAATTTAGAACGTTTTTGGTACCGAAACGACATTAATGAACCGTTACTGCACAAATTAGGGCCTTAGGCTGGCTTTTTTTTTCACTAGTTTAGTATTTTGTCGTGAGAAGACGTCTTGCGTATATAAATACTACGGTGACCACTTCTGCAGTAAAGGACATCATTCATTTTGGGCTTTTATGTACTACTTTTGTAATGTCCAATGATGAAAAAATATGTAAATGGTAATTTCGATACTTGTATTGATAAAACTAATAACAATTTTGCTTTTTATTGCTGTGTAATTGAGTTATTTAAAAAAATATATGGATTTTGTATTATCTGTCAATCATCGCCATATTTGTTCTGCTTTGAACTGTCATAATTATAGTTTGATCATTTTGCACACCTAAACTATGCAAAATAAAAGATAAATGCCAATTATATTGTAATCTTCGTACATCAAACAATTTTAAAATGCATATTAAACTGTTAATATAGTTAAGCCCAAGTCCCCATACAAAATGAATGATGTCCTTTCGGATATGACAGACATGGAGATGGAGACGTTTAATTGTTATGGCAATATTATACCGTAGAATAAGACTTCGTCGACAGCATGTATACACTTTTTAAACATGCGAAGAATTCCAATAAAGGGGACTTTTTTTAATATGTTTAAGTAAAGTACTTTCGCATGCCTAAGGCAACTTTCGGAGGGTTAATTGAGCGGCTATGGCGTGCTTTATTTCGGCAAAAGACGCAGTTTATAGAACCAAAACTTCACCAGAAATATTAGCTGTAGCTTAGAAGACACCATTATTTCTGTATAATACCTAACCCACTGTATAATACAATAATTATTGTGTCTCCTGGATTTCTGCCTGAATAAATACCACACGAGTATAACTTATATGGGATACCATACTGATTTTTTATCTAGGGATATTTAAATGAATAAACTAAACTACATTTACTAAACAACCAATTTTGTTATTATATTATAGTTAATCTATCACAGTAGAAAGAGTCTTCTACTGTGAGTATTTTTATTTAAAAAATATTCAGTCGCGTGCATTCTACACGTGCATACTACTTAAAAATAGAGGCGAATAAGTTGTTTTTTATTGTGACACGACATCTGACCTCGACCCGCCTGATGATAAACAAGAGTAAGTCCCAAAGTGACGACGACTAAAAAAAGCGAGTTAGTTCACGGCTGCCTCAGTCGCCGTCACTATGCCGGCCAAAGAAGTTATCTTTTTTGCATCTAGTTTTTTCTCCATATAAATAAATAACGTTTAAAAGAATTAATATATAAAACGGCTTTATACGACGCGTCTATAAATAATGAATGTTCATAATAACTCACTAAAAATAGAATTTAGCTGTTTTTTATATGCATAATGTTTTTGTCCGTAATTACTTAAATTCGTGGGCTTAATGTTTTTAGTATTTCTATATGATTGATAGATATATGGAAATTCTTGAAGTAGAAAAACCACAAGGGATTTTTAATTACGTAGAAAATGTTATTTTTATATTCTAATTCATATACAGGTAAATCCCACATGAATATCATTTTAATTTGGTTTGACCTTTTTGTGCAATACTCGTAAATATTTGTGTACACAACAGGATTGTTTTTTTTTTTAACTTCGACTTGCCTGATAGTAAGCAAGGGGAAGTCCCAGCATTTACCATCAGGCAAGTCGAGGTCAGATGTTTTTTCTGAATTATGTCACGTTTATTAAAGTGTATTTACTCGTATACCTATTAAGATAAAGCCTAGCAGCAAAAAGTTCGCATTAAGTGCATAAAGTAAAAACAAATCCGTGTGGTAGGCAGTGGTAAGCAGTCTGCCAATCCGGGGTAGTAACACCACTTACAAGTATATAGACCGTGAAGTGTGGTCGCGTTTCTGGGATCATCTTGTAAGTTGCCGGTTCCATCTAGGCCGGCATAGTAGCTGTGATTGCGACTCACAGTTATTGAATTGTAGTAGCAGTAACATTCATTAATGGACCACTCCCCAGCTTAACATCAAGCGGAGTGCTGTCATATGTCGAGTCACAATAAAAAATATAAAAAATACTTACAAAAGACTAAACAGTGTGTTTTAGTAATATTATCCAACGTGAGCATAATTTGCATTGTTGCTAAAAACACGAATCCCACTAATAAACAGAGAAGGTACGATACTAAAACTTTTCCATGGAGACTCTTTAATTCTGGAAGCCACAGGTAAACCGCCACCGTAGCTAGGATGAAGAAGCACGATATTATCATACCTGTAACAAGGGCATAGAGTTCAATATAGCCTGCACGTTAGTAAACTCATCATCTACAACCACTTACAAGTATACAGACCGTGAAGTGATATGGTCGCGTTTCAAGATCAGCTTATAAGTTGCCGGTTCCAACTAGGCCGGCATAGTGGATGTGATTGCTGCTTACAGTTATTGGATTGTAGTAGGAGTGGCATCCATTCATGGACCACAACTCCAGCTTAACATCAAGCGGGGTTCTGTCATATGTCGAGTCACAATAAAGTAAAAATAAAAAATCATCAGTAATTTCACGCCTGAAATTCCACGGGGATAGACAGAAACAACCGAGCGCCACTTCCCATGATCCTGACACAAATTTCTCGCTTCCTTCACCTTCACATTCCACGATCCTGACATGACTCCCTTGCTTCCCTCAGATCCACAATTCTCTTCATAAAAGTACAAGCTCTATGGTCATAGGCACTAGGCCACCCAGCTTTCTTGAGGATATCTCCGATTTGGTTAAAAACACTCTTCTGGCCCTGCCTTGTGTAACGCATCTACCTACATCAGTTTTATAAATTCCATTCGTCTATCTATCCATCCATCTATTTTTACTCATCCTGTCCATTCTATATCATAACTACTAAATAAACATAATATTACTTAATGTCATTAGAAATTAGCAAATGGCTCTCCATTATCTCTGCCTATCCCTGTGGGTGAAGATGTGACAGTTTGATTGATTGTTATTAGTAAATATGCGTCTATGCGTATAATATTTATAGTCAGCGTCCTCTATCGCCTATACCACAAAGAATAATCCGAAGAGCTCTTAACCCTTGTTCCTACCTCATCTTTTCACACCCGTAATACAGGTCGGGGAAAGCATCCGCATTCTATCGACCGAATCGGCAGTCGAACTAAAAAGTTCGGTGGGTCTTTTCTTTGTAGAACTATCGACAAGTTATTCCACTTCAATTCGCTTTGCCAGCCCATGTGTTCTCTCCATCCTATGACCTTGGATCCTTCAAACGATGCGTGAAGAAGCACCTTTGGCCGGCAAAGTGACGGCGACTGAGGCAGCCGTGAACTAATTAGGTTTTTTCAGTCGTCATAACTCTTGGAGCTCCTCTTGCTTATCATCAGACGGGTCGAGGTCAGATGTCGTGACACAATAACATATATACTTACAAGTACTACTCAATACATAATGATGTTCATCTGTTTCGTCATTGAAACACACGAGCGCATCCAGTCTTGATGTTTTCACACCATTTTCATCCTCAGTCACGAACGTGTCCAGACAGTAATCATCGGCTGAACGTATCGTCCATGGCGGAGTGCTGCTGGGCACTTCGATGTAAAGTTTTCCATCCTGTTAATAGAATGGAAAATGTTAACAGTGTTCGCCTACTAATGACTTAGCCTTATTCCAACATTAAGAGTGGTAAGCAGTGGTCCCAGTCTGCCGATTAAAGTCTGACCGTGAAGTAATTTGGTCGTGTTTCGGGATCAGCTTGTAAGTTGCCGGTTCCAACTAGGCTGGCATAGTGGATGTGATTGCTGCTCACAGTTATTGAATTGTAGTAGCAGTGGCATCCATTTATGAACCACACTCTTGCTTAACATCAAGCGGGGTGTTAATCAAGATTTTTTAATTTACATTTCTATTCTAAGCTGCTAAGTGCTTATATCAGAGAAACAGGACAACCTGAGAGAAACATAATATCAAAGACATTGGTACCGGCAAGTGGTTTTGAACCCGTGCTCTCGGTTTGCGTAACCATTACACTGCCACTACGCCACGGGTGCCTTATTTATTAAAGTTAATAACCGATCAAAGTTACGGTTAACAAAGTCGCCGTCTCTATGTGCTTCTTTACGATCCACTTGAAGGATCCAAAGGTTATTTGAATCCATTGGATAAATAGACTTAATAATTAAGCGTTTGTTTCGATTATTTTCTTAGTTAGTGGCAAGCTTAGACCTCCACTTGATCCAGTCCCCCTAGCACGGCAATCTAAGAAGCAAGATACAGACCTGCAAGGAATATTATTGTAACTCATTTTAAATAACTCAATAGGCTGGTAGATCAGTGTTAAAAAAATGATTAAAGTTTTCTACGTTGTTTTGTTTGAAGTTTTATTAAACCTTTAAAAATATTTTTTTTTTTTACATTTTGTAATGGTAAGTTATTTAAAATGAGTTGCAATGATGTTCTTTGCAGGTCTTTATCTTGCTTCTTGGATTGCTGTGCTAGGAGGGCAGGATGTATAGGTCAGATGTCACGTCTCAATAAAAAGGTAGCTACAGGGCCGTCTTTAGCCGGGGGTTCAAAGGATGCGGTGCAGCCGGGCGCAGAGTCCTAGGGGGCGCATGCCGACCGCCATAAACTTCGATAGGTACCTACTACACTGAGAACACGCGAGCAGAGCCTTGACTTTCGCACCCCGGTGCTAAATATGCTTAAGACGGCCCTGGGTAGCTACAATGATTTTTTACAATGTATTAAATGCAACCTTGACCAAAAATATTATCATTTCCAGTTATATCTAAAGGCCAAGGCGCCGATTACCAAAATCATGGGTATTTAATATAATATACTTTTTTATTGTGACTTGACATAAGACAGCACCCCGCTTAATGTTAAGCTGGAGTGCGGTCCATGAATGGATGTACTGCCACTGTAAGTAGCAATCAAATCCACTATCCCGGCTTACCTGGAACCGGCAACTTAAAAGCTTACCCCGAAACGTGACTAAGTCACTCCACGGTCTGTATAGTGTAAGTAAACGGATATGTAACGTGGAACCAGCAGTTTTAACTGTGGTCGATAAAAAATGGGTAGGAAGAATTTGGCCGCAAGTACATATTGGCCGATGTGCACGCGTGAATACGAGTATTTCTTACCAAAAAAAAACACGGCCATATAATGTAATTTTTATTTACATTTCCATTTTAAGGTACTAAACAGAATGTCCAAAGTACATAATATAATATATAAAAAAACTATCGACAAGTGGAATGCTTTGCCAGCCCATGTGTTCTCTCCTTCCTATAACCTTGGATCCTGCAAGCGATGCGTGAAGAAGCACCTTGGACATAGTGACGGCGACTGGAGCAGCCGTGAACTAACTCGTTTTTTTTGTCAACGTCACTCTTAGACCTCCTCTCTTATCATCAGGCGGTTCGTGGTCAGATGTCCACGAAGAAAAAAAAAAGTACCGGCAAGTGGTTTCGCACAACCACGATTTCCTTAAATATGTTTACATCATTATTGAAATAAATCTATAGTTAAAAAAAAAAACTAAAAATAACCGGCATGCGGGGCTCTGTCGGAGTTGGCACTTTTTTCCCTTGCTACTCGTGGGTATAAAATGGGAATTAAAAATAATAATAAAATAAATTCGAATGGCGGCGACATTACTCGCAATAAGTCACGCCTCAAGTTCCCACGGGGCGAAAAGCGGGCAGCGGAGAGCCGTTTAGTTGAAGTTAGATGAAGTATGTAAGATGATGGATGATAAGAAAATAGATATTTTGTGTGTGAATGAGACAAAGCGGAAGGGCTCAGATGTCACCCACCATGGTCCCTACACAGCAGTCTGGTCGGGGGTCGACTCGACGGCCAGAGCGTGTCAGGGTGTGGGAATGTTGATGTCTGAGAGAATGGCAGAGTGTATGACTGAGTATGAGTGTATGTCGCCCAGACTCTTATGGGTCAGGCTTAGAGTGGGGCTGCACAGACTATTTGTCGTTGGTGTGTATGCCCCCGATATATCTAAGCCACAGACCGAAAGGGAAGAGTTTTGGGAGAGCCTGCGTGATGTTTTGAATGTTGCGAGATCGAATGAAAGGGTTGTAATGTTAGGTGATTTTAATGCATGGGTTGGTGTGCAAAGAGTGAATGTAGACCATGTGTTGGGAAGGTTTGGAGATGAGCGTGTGAATGAGAATGGAGTGAGTCTGGTGAATGTTTGTTTGGAGAAGAATCTCATTGTGACAAACACGAAGTTTTGTCACAAGGAGATTCACATGTATACATGGGAGAGGAATAAAGAGAGAAGTATGATAGATTTTGTGATTGTGGATGAAAGGTTGAAAGTCAATGTTGTCGATACGAGAGTTTATCGCGGGGTCAACATTGGAACAGACCATTTTCTTGTTATGTCAAGAATAAATGGTCTGTTCAAGGGTTGGAGAAACCGCAATCGTAAATCGACAACACCGTTGACAAGAATAAAAGGAGAAAAGTTGCAAGATGCAGAAGTGAAAGAGGAGTATGTAAGTAAGTTACGTGAGAAAATAGGAGATGCCTGTAATCATGAGAATGATAGTGTGGAGGAAGTATGGATGAAATTGAGGAATGGTATGACAGAAGCTGCAGAAGAAGTGTGTGGAGTGAGCAAGAGGAAGAATGTAAGGCCCAACATGTGGTGGGATAAGGAAACGGAAGTATTAGTATGCGAGAAGAAGAAAAAATGGCAGGATCTACTAGCAGTTAAAGCTAGTAGACGAACAAACGCGGGTAAGAACGATGAGGATGTATGTAAGGTAATGAATGAATATAAGGAAATAAAAATTAAAGTGAAAGAATGTATAGAACGAAAGAAGAAAGAGGTGAAAGAGGATATCGAGAGGAAATTCTCCAGAAATTTCCGGGATAATATCAAACTGTTCTGGAAACAGGTTAAGATAGCCCGGGGAGGACTGGAGAAGTCTAAAGTGAATGTGGTTAGGGATTCGAATGGCGATTTAGTGACTGAAGAGAAGAAAGTGTTAGGACGATGGAAGGAGTATTTTGAAAGTTTATTTGTGGAGGATGATAATACAGCACCAGAGTGTGTCGATGTGTCCTCCACGCTGAATGAAAGTGAATCTGAATGTGATATAGATGTGAAAGAGATTGTGAATGCATTGAAAAGAATGAAAGTTGGAAAAGCGGCTGGTTGTGACAGAATAACTGTCGAGATGCTGAAGGGCGGTGGTCAGCTGGTGGCTTCCTGGATGTGTCTCCTTTTCAGTAAGTGCTGGGTAAACGGTCTTGTACCAGGGGACTGGCGCAAGGCTGTCATTGTACCACTATACAAGGGGAGGGGGTCGCAACAGGAACCCAAAAATTACCGCGGCATCAGCCTTCTCAGTATTGTTGGCAAGTTGTATGCGAAAGTATTGATTGAAAGGGTGATGCATGAAACAGATGATAAAGTTTGGGATGCGCAAGCGGGATTTAGGAAAGGGATGGGATGTATGGATCAGATCTTCTCTCTAAGATGCGTCAGCGAAAAAGTGTTGGCAAAGCACCAGAAGGTGTTTTGTGCTTTTGTTGACCTTGAGAAGGCCTATGATCGAGTGAACAGGAGTGAATTGTGGCAGCAGCTGTCCGGGTTTGGGTTGGGGGAGCGTTTGGTTCGTGCACTGAAATCTCTCTATGAGGATTCCAGTGCATGTGTTCGAATTAACGGGGCGCTATCTGACTGGTTTGGCATCTCTAAAGGTGTCAGACAGGGATGTGTAGCGTCACCATGGCTCTTCAATCTATTCATGGACAGTTGTCTGAAAGAGTTGCGTGAAAGGAAGTATGGCCGCATAAAATTTGTTTAATTCATTAATCAATGTTCGCGCAAAATCTAAGAAAATACTAGGAAGTATGGTTTAAGAATGAATGACTTGGTGATCAAATGTCTCTTGTACGCCGACGATCAAGTTATCCTTGCATCTTCGGCGTATGAGTTACAGGAAATGGTCACTATAATGAATGCGGAATTAGAAAAGAAAGGTATGAAAGTGAATGTAAGTAAAACTAAGGTAATGGTTTTGGAGAGAGAGGATGAAATGACAGAATGTGAGATAATGATAGACGGAAAGAAAGTGGAACAAGTCAAACAATTTGTTTACTTGGGAAGTATGTTTACTAGGGATGGAAAGTGTGATGAAGATATTGAGAGAAGAGTGCAAAAGGGTAACGTAGTGAACGGTGCCATCCATAGTATAATGAGCAGCCAAATAATGTCCCAAAAGTCACGGATGGCTGTTCATAATGCGGTGCTTGTTCCTACATTAATGTATGGAAGTGAAGGGTGGGTATGGCAGAAGAAGCATGAGAGTAGAATTAACGCTGTAGAAATGCGGTCGTTAAGGAGTGTATGTGGAGTGACGATAGCTGATAGAATAAGGAATAGCACACTGCGTGATAGATGTGGTTTAAAAGAAGATGTAGTGACAAGGATTGACAAAGGAATGCTTCGATGGTTTGGGCACATGGAAAGGATGAGTGAAAGTAGATTGACGAAAGGAATTTATAAATCTGATGTGGATGGATGCGTTAAACAAGGCAGGCCAAGGAGAGTGTTTTCAGACCAAATCGGAGACATCCTTAAGAAAGCTAGGTTGCCTAGTGCCCATAACCATAGGGCCTGTATGAGGAGAATTGTGGATGTGAAGGAAGCAAGGGAGTTGTGTAAGGATCGTGGTAAGTGGCGCTCCATTGTCTCTGCCTATCCCTGTGGGGAAAAGGCGTGACAATTTGATTGATTGATTGATTATAAGTGGGTGAAATAAAAGCGTGGGTAAAGTGGTACATCAAGAAAGTAAGCTTCTGTATTGGTGAAGGGAAACCTCGGAAAAACCCAAAGACTTAATCCGTAAGTAGTCGATATGTTTGTCACTATTTTGTATTACAAATTAAGTAACTGTTTACTTAACTTCTATGTGAACTTGACTTTGTGTTAATTAAAACTGACTTCTATTGTTTTTTGAATTAACCAAACAAAGCTGGGTCAACAGTCAATACTTATGAACTACGCAAATATTTTTGTTTGTCCTTTTCACTATGCAGGGCCGAAAAAAGGGCAGGCTTGCACAAACATAATATTCATGAAAAATAATGACAGATAAAAATTAGGGAGGCCCTTCGTTTGCTATTTGTTGCTCCAAGGCTTTTAGACCTCCGAATCTGGCCTTAACACCCCGGATTCCAAGAGTGATAGATCCAAGACCGTAAAATGACTTAGTTGCGTTTCGCTATCAGCTCGTATAATGCCGGTTCCAATTATGGAGGCATAATGGATGCGACGAAACTCTACAAATAACCACTACAATTGTTTACCCAATCATGAATATAACTTGATCATGAAATGGTCTCTGGTTCTAAACTAACCACTTGCCGGTATCAATGTATCTTTGATATTTGTACTTTGGTCGTTCTGTTTCTGTGATAGGTACAAAGCACTTTAGTAGCTTAGTATAGAAATAAAAAGAATAAAAAAGTATTAGAATGAGTCACATTAGTTAATCATTGTGCATAAACTATTATTAAAGTAATTCACATAAACTCATTAAACTTAATTTTTAAATTGTGTGCTTTTGAAAAAATAGTCGCGTCATTTATATGATAAACGACCCAGTTAATAACAAATATGTTTAATAACATAGCCTTTATATATATAAAGGTAAAGTTCAATTTAGCATCGAAATGACTTTATTTTTTGTAGTTGAAGTAACTAATTAGTTATCTAGGAATTTTACCACAATCATAAAAGTGGTTGTGGTCATCACACAATTAATGATATTTTGACAGTTATGACCCACGAGTCATTTAAACTATTGTTTCATTTGATTACAAGGCGACCCTGGTGTAGTGGTAGAGAAATGGAAATAAAAACGCAAAACCACTAATAGTAGGGGAGCCCAAGAGGCTAATCGGGGATTTACTCGAGCGTCGTAGGGACCTATTAAATATTAAAGTTTAGGTGATAAAAAAAATTAAATGTTATGTGGGTTTTTGGTTTTAGCGGTGGGGGAAGGGTGTGCGGATTTTCAAAAATGTAAAAAAAAACAATTAAAAAAATATACTCGAGCGCGTCAGATTTTGATATTGTATATACTCCAAGTGTCCATAATACTGTAGGTATGTTAATCTGACGGTTTGCATGGTGGGGGTGGCAGTACGGAAAGGTAGAAAAACAAAAAAAATAAAAATTTGCTCGAGCGCGTCTCCCATTCAAAAGACTGACCATTCCGACATGACGCATGTTCGTGGCGGAGTTTTGAAAATGTAAAAAAAAATCGTTAATTTGAAATACTCGAGCGCGTCAGTCTTTTATACAGAAGGTTCAGTAAGATGACCCAATTGTACTGACCCTTAATCTGACAATTATCTGAAGGGATTTCGTTAATCTGACAATTTGAAAAAAAAACGAAAAAATTTTTTAAGGTAATTGTTACACACTCACTATAGCACACTAATCGCGGTATAGTTTAGACTATTTCTCTCTCTTTCACTCACAATCACTGCCCACTTTTACTAATAAGTAATAATATCTCAGAAACTGTGTGGAATATGAGCTATATTATTGTAAAGTTTCATTAAAATCCATTTAGTAGTTTTGCGTGAAAGAGTAACAAACATCCAAAATGATGAAATGACCGCGCTCGAGAATGTCAAGGTGACGTTGTTTTTTTTACAAATTTGTGACCTTCCTATTCACTTTCGTCATACCCGAATCAGATTATGAAAATAGTAGGGGAGCCCTAGCCTCTTGGGACCCATCGAACGTCGTAAGGACCAATCGAATTTTAAAGTTTAGTTGATATAAAAAATTAAATGTTATGTACTATATACCCTTTTAGCGGTGGGGGAAGCGTATGGAGATTGCCCACTGTTGTGGAGATAACACCAACAATGGTGCGAAATGCCACACAGCCCATGTACCGGCGAGGATGTGCATCGAGCAAGGCGGAGCACATTTTGAACCCTTAATGTAAAATGTTAATTATTAATTGTGACGTTGTTATTTACGAAAAAGTATATATAATTTATGGTTATTAAGATCTTATTAAGATAAGATCTTAAAATCTTCTTTCTTGTACAGTTTATACTTTTTTACATTGTACATTAGGTCAAAATGTTCATAGGCGTTCCATAAAATATATGTTCTATGTAATTTACTGTTTAATTTCACTGAAACAGGGTTGGCACATTATTGAAATAAATATTTTATAAGAGACCATTTAACACCTTTAATGGGGTTCGGCTTTAGGAGGTGTTTTGTAACACCCTGTATATTAAGACTGTGCGAGAGAGTAATAGATAAAGAAGAAGTGAAAGGGAACGAGAGACGCGAAGTGGGGAATACATGCTCTATTGCAACTGCTCGCACAAAACTTTATCAACGATTTTTGCTACTTCGGCTTGTTGAAATTGACAGATTATAGTTTTTTAGTAATTCTTAGTCATTTTTCTTCAAAATAAAATTAAAATCGACCGCGCTCGAGAATGTCCAGGTGACGATTTTTTTTTACAAGTTTGTGACCTTCCCATTCTCTTCCGTCATACTCAATCCGTCAGATTAAGAAAATGTGCACTTATTAGTATGTAATTAACTCACCTTAGCTTAATCTGACGCGCTCGAGTATATTCAAAGATCGATTTTTTTTTACAATTCTGACCAGCTGCCATACACGTACCCCCCCGTATTAAGGGCTAATACTTGGTAGATATACTTTACAGGGTACAAGGTATCTCCCATAATTTAATCTGTCACGCTGGAGTAAATCCAGAAATCCCCGCTTGGGCTCCCCTACTATAATTTGTCGGTACTATTGTATCTTTAATAATAAGTACTTTGGTCGTCCTGTCCAAGCTATGAAGTCCGTTTTGACGTTTGATCTGTTCATGAAGTTTCTTATAAATTAATAATTACGTTTAAAGAAACAATTGTTGTTCTTTATAGTGACAATAAATTATTTTGAGAGATATTTGATAAATTTCGTTATCTTCGATTTTTTTTTTATTGTGACTCGACTGCACGCCACTTGATGTTAAGCTGTAGTGTGGTCCATTAATGGATGTCACTGCTACTACATAATTGTAAGTAGCAATCACATTCACTATGCCGGCTTAGTTGGAACTGGCAACTTACAAGCTGATCCCGAAACGTGACCAAATCACTTCACGGTCTGTTAGTGGTGATACTACCCCGGGTCGGCAGACTGGGTACCACTGCCTACCACTCTGAAATGTACTTTGTACTTTGTTCGTCCTGTTTCTGTGATACAATGATTCCTAGTAGATTAGTATAGAAATATTTAAAAAAAAAAGTATATATAAAATAGACTGGAAATTAGCCAATTTGTAGACTGTCTAGTCAGTGTCTGTTACCTTAAAGTTAAAATGTATTTTGCTAATAAAATTAATTTGACAATTAAATACAATTACCTACTAATTAAATACAATTACAGATACCGGAGGGAGGTACCGGACCGGTTGCGTGTTGAGGTGTACCATCAACAAGGACAACATACGAACAAATAAAATTATTTTTTAATATATAATATATTTTGTTAAAAAGTGGAGAGGACGGTCTGCTAAAGATAACAAGATGTTCAGACTTGAGAGGTCATTCCTTAAAGCTACGAAAATCATGGTCTAACAACAACCCTCACAAGCACTTTCTTAGTAACAGAGTGGTAGATAGGTGGAATAACCTACCAGAACAAGTTTTGTCAGCTGAGACTGTTAATCAATTTAAAAATAGACTGGACAAGTTTCTGGACAATACCAACAAAAACAAGATTGTTAAAGTATTTAATTAAAACCAGATACAGGCGATTGTCTTTCAACTGCTCGCCTGTTTAATAATAATAATAAAATAATCAATCAATCAAACTGGCACGCCTTTTACCCACAGGGATAGGGCAGAGGCGCCATTTGCCACGTTTTCGACATAATCCCTTGCTTCCCTCACGTCCACTATTCTATACATACAAGCTTTACGGTTATGGGCACAAGGCAACCCAGCTTTCCTAAGGATGTCAAAATAAAGGTATCAAAATATTTATTGGCTGGCCTATAGTAGTAGTCCAACTAGGCATGCGACTACTACTTCTTTCTAGTTATTTAGTCGTATGGTAAGCCAAAATGAAAAAAAAAAAACACGCACTTCCTAGTTTGAAGCTCAAAATAACATGGAAAATTTTACGAATAAATTTATTCCAAGATTTATTTATCACAATCTTTCAGGAGTTTTTTTTTAAACGTATTTATGGCAACCGTGACAGTTAGTGACGATAAAGTGGTCTAGCAAATAAGTTCGCAGCTTCAAAACCTCTTGTCTGGTATTAATTAAGGCGACCGTAGTGTAGTGGCAGTGCAATGATTACGCAAACCGAGAGCACGGGTTTAAAACCACTCGTATCTATGCTACGAGCTGCTTTAATTGTCTGTTTCTATGATACACGCTTGTGTATCATGTATCAAAGTGCTTACTTTGGTAGCTAAGTATATAAATGTAAATAAATGTTTTTAATAAATATATCATTCTAATAAGTACTTTAGTTGCCTGGTGTTTATGATATTCAAAATAATTGAAACGATGCTTGTCTAAAATCGTTATATACATATACAATATAACGATTTCTTACAACTGTATATGCTTTGTTTTTTTTTATTAAGGCTCGACATCTGACGTCGACTCGCCTGATGGTAAGCAGGAAGAAGTCCAAGCGCGCCGAACGACTAAAAAACCCTATTCAATATACGGTCCGTTACCGTCACTATGCCGGCCAAGAATTTTTTTATTACATTTTTACACTAAGCTACTAACGTGCTTGTATCATAGAAACAATACAAACATGTACTTTACATATATTAAAGATACTTTGGTACCGGTGGCTGGTTTGGAACTCGTGCACTCGGTTTGTGTAACCATTGCACTGCCACTACACCACGGTCGCCTTAAATGCCAGTTTGGTTTCATTTTCAATATATCTTATTTTATTTTTATTAAGAAATTACTTTATAAATACACATAATAGAATTGTGGAATTCCACTTAAGAACCGGATTAAATACCGGAATTTTTCTTTATGTTACTTTTTTTCTATCTTAAGCTGCCAATACTTAAGATGATAATTTTAGTACTGGAAAGTATTATAATACGGTTCTGAATATACGTCCGTCCCTGGTGAATGATCCTAACAAGATCTTTTACCAAAATATTTAAAGAATAAAGAATAAATACCAATAAAGTTTAAAATCTTGTGGAGAAACATTGGTAACACTGGAATTGCTTTTAATAAAGGTCAACATAGTGACATGAGTTTACATGGTGACATAGGTTAACATAGTGACATGGGTTAACATAGTGACATGGGTTAACATAGTGACATTTGTTAACATAGTGACATGGGTTAACATAGTGACATTGGTTAACATAGTGACATGGGTTAACATAGTGACATGGGTTAACATAGTGACATGGGTTAACATAGTGACATGGGTTAAGATAGTGACGTAAGCTAACATAGTGACGTAAGTTAACATAGTGACATGGGTTAACATAGTGACATGGGTTAACATTCACTATGTTAACCCATAGGTTAACGTAGTGACGTCAGATGTTGTGTCACAACAAAAACACATTTAAAAGACACGGTTAAGCATTGTTCAACGCCCACCCTCAGCCGCTCTGCAGCATATTAAACCCATATAAGAACGATTTAAGTGTAAGTACATCTCCTCATAATATAGATTTATACGCCATGTGACGTTATTATGATCAGGCGCATTAGCGGTTAGTACCTCACAGGTAACTTGTTATTATCTTTCCCATTTTATTTAAGGGTATCGTATCTAATTTCTAATTAAACTCTACCCTTATAAGAAACATACGAGACTTTTATAGTTGTGCTACATAAAGTTTTAGAGTCATTTAAGTTAAGGTGAATGCATTAGTTCAATTAAGATTAAAGGTTTGATTCCGATGGCGACCGCGGACTGTAGACTGCGACCGCAGACTGCTGTCGCATCGTAATCACACCGTAAAATAATTGTCTATAAAGACAAGCTTCAGGTTAATATTTACGTTTAACGGATAGCTAAGATAGACATATGTACCAGTTAAACGTATTCTTGGTTTAACAGAACGGTAAGTAACTGTAATTAAGACCAATCTAATAAAATGTCGGATCACAATGAATATTTTTCTTGATTGTGATGCGATATATTGCAGCACCCCGCCTGATGTTAGGCTGGATACAGTCCAGGAATAGAAGCGACTGCTACCACTATTATATAATTTAGTAGCAGTCGCATCGACTATGCTGGCTTAGTAAATAAAATAGACTAGTATTTTCTTAGATAGTACGTCGGAATAATAAAAAATTGTAAAATCAAAACCAAAATAAACGCGATTGTAAGCCGCATAAAATTTGTTTAATTCAATAAAATGGACTACTTACCAATCGCAAATGATAATTATCCGAAACTGATGTCAATCTAATTCGGACACTATCACAAGTTTGTCGACCATACAATACATGAAACTCTTTAGTCACATTAACATTACTCAAAATCGAATACTTAGTCCAAATTGGAGGTACAAAAACTTCTCTTGAAACACTACATGACCGATTAAAATAAACTTGGCCTTTAGGACAACACTTTCTCATACATTTCCTTTTTAAACACACACAGCCACGTATAACTCCCGTACTATTATCAAGAAAGTATTCTTTTCTTTCATATCTTAGGCCTTCGTGAAACACAACACCACTTGAAATAAATTTCCCATCACTAATGTCCACTGAGTTTTCCAACTTACATGGCTGCATGCATAATGTCTTTGTCACGAAAATTAGAAAAAAAATCACTGTCAAATTTATTCGTTCCATTTTTAATTTTGTTCACAATTTCCCGCGTTTTCGTTTTCTTTACGTCTCTTCTAAGCCATGGTCGTAAACAAACAATGCATTGGTTAGTAATGTAGTAAGGAAATTCCAGTAATCGTGTAAACTGACTAAGACCTTTGGTAAAACTTATTTTATCACATAGAAAGATTTTTAAAAAATTAAAAAAAACAGTTGATTTGTTCACTTTAGTTAACTCTTACGCGTGTAAATAATCACTGATAAAATATATTGGTCAAAACGTACGCGCGCGAAACCTGCTTGACGCTGACTGACCCTGCTCGGTTTGTTAATTTTTTTACGATGACTGCTTATTAATAACAGCTAATATGACCATGTATTTTGGGACAAATATTGTATTTAGAAATGAAGCGAACTTCCAGTTTTTTTTTTCGATTAAATTTTTATTATTTTTTGTGGTTTTTAAGATAATTATATTTATTTAAAAACTTAATGACACTAGTACAAAGGCGGACTTAATGCCGAAGGCATTCTTTACTACCTTTAGGATGTTGATCCGACAATGTAGATGTAAGGTAGGGTGCAAAATAAACTAAACTAAAAAATACATATAAAAATATACAAATAATTCATACATAAAAATACTCATAGATATATATATACATACATAAAAACATGCACATACATCATGACACATACATTTATGACACATACATCATACATAGTATTATATAATAATATAAACAGGATTTTGATCACATATAATTTATTTAAATTTATAATTTACATATCTATACTAAGCTACTAAAGTCCTTGTTACATAGAAACAGCACAACCAAAAAAACTATATTGATCATTTACTGCAACTTTCTTTTATCAATTTTATTACCAAATAGTTTCTTATAGTAGTTAGCAATTTCTTTAATACATTGAATTTTTATTTTTATCAACGGAGGTCGATAAACCTGGGCTTCCCCGACACCTATCAAATAATATTTAAAATAACTGTTATCAGTATATTTATAAAATAACAATCAAATGACGTTTAACTTACAAAGTATAACGTTATTGTTAATGACGTTAAAACCACTTGCCGGTGCCAATGTATCTTTTTTTTTATTGTGACTCGACATATGACAGCACTCCGCTTGATGTTAAGCCGAAGTGTGGTCCATGAATGAATGTCACCGCTACTACAATTCAATAACTGTAAGTAGCAATCATATCCACTATGCCGGCCTAGATGGAACCGGCAACTTACAAGCTGATCCCGAAACGTAAGTGGTGGTACTACCCCGGATCGGCAGACTGGGTACCACTGCCTACCACTCTTTATTGGTAGGTACTACTCTTTATCTTTGTTATATAAGTATACTGAGGTCGTTTCTATGGTACTAGGCACTTTAGTAGCTTAATGATAAACCACAAAGTACCTATTTATTAAACCAAACGCACAAGAAACATTATTCATATAACAAATAGTTCATTCATAATAAGTATTTACAATGATTCGCGATGACTAAAATACGGGGAAAATTGCTAAACAATTAAGAATTGTCGTTAACCTTGATGTAGTGGTAGTGAAATGGTCACGCAAACCAAGAGTCCCCGTTTCAAAACCATTTACCGGTACCAATGAATCTTTGATATTTTGTACTCGTACTTTGGTTGCCTAGTTTTTATGATACATGCACTTTAAGTACCTTAGTATTGAAAGGCGACCGTGATGTAGTGAGTGCAATGGTTACTTGCCGGTAACAATGTTTCTTTGATATTATTTACTTTGGTATACAATTAATGTATACAATTAATTACCACTTTGTAGGCGGAAATAAGCAGAAAAGCCTATCTTTGGGGAATTGAAAGCGTAAGATGATCGTAGATAAGCGTATAGGTATCTACAACTATTGGGTGTTAAATTTTGGCTGCAACGTTCGCGAAATTGCAAACCTTACCGCTGGCAAAGTTTTATAGCAATGGGATGAACGGTTCAAATCGGAGACATCCTTAAGAAAGCTGAGTTGTGCCTAGTGCCCATAACAATAGAGCTTGTATGAAATGAATTGTGCAGGTGATGGAAGCGTTAAGTATTATCATGCATGATTAATTAAATATAAAATATCAATCAATCAATCAAATTGTCACGCCTTTCTCCCACAGGGATAGGCAAAGACAATGGAGCGTCACTTGCCACGATCGTGTCCTAACACAACTCCCTCGCTTCCCTCACATCGACAATTCTCTTCATACAAGCTCTACGGTTATGGGCACTAGGCAACCCAGCTTTCTTGAGGATGTCTCCGATTTGGTCGGAGAACATTATTACAAAATTAAATTAAAATAAAAGTGTGGTTATAACTAGGCTAACATAGTGGATGCGACGGCTACTTGTAGATATTTAATTATAGTAGAAGTCGCTTTTATTCATTAACCACACTACAACTTAATATTAGCTGGGTAATGATTAAGAGCAACATTTTTTTTTTTAATTGTGATTCGACATATGGCAGCACCCCGCTTGATGTTAGGCTGGAGCGTGGTCCATGAATAGATGTCACTGCTACTACAATTCAATAACTGTGAGTAGCAGTCACATCGACTATGCCGGCCTAGTTAGAACCCGCAACTTACAAGCTGATCCCGAAACGCGACCAAATCACTTCACGGTCTGTATACTTGAAAGTGGTGGTACTACCCCGGATCGGCAGACTGGGTACCACTGCCTAGCAATCTTTTATAACTACACCCGAAGCAAATATCTATATCTTTTTTTTATTAACAATTATTTGCTCCGAACGGAAATCGAACCCGGGACTTTACGCGCAACAAACCAATCTCTGACCGTTCGTCCACGCCTGTCGTCCAATAAAACACTTCTCTGATAGCGGCCGAGCAATGCCAGCTGACCGTACAACTGATGCTTACTGTCGATAACGTTTGTGGTGTCGATAACTTTGCTATTTGTAATCAACATAATTATTAATTACTATTGTACCACGTAAAGGCAATAAAATGTAGTTGTTAACGCAAAACAGCCAAAGCAACTTAAAAGAAACGGATTTACAATGCCTACAATCAATAACTTTCTGGATGTGAAGAAACGAAAAAAGTTGTGTCAAGATGCTGAAATGTTTTTTTATTGTGATTTGATAAAATGACAGCATCACGCCTGATGTTAAGGTGGAGTTTGGTCTTGAATGGAGGTGGCTTGGCTACTACCACAAATCAATAACTGTAATTGTTGCAAACTAGTTGCAACCGGCAACTTATAAGCTAATCCCGAAACGCAAGTAACTTCACGGTATGTATACTTTACTTGTAAAAGTTTTTTTTTATTGTGACTCGACATATGACAGCACCCAGCTTGATGTTAATCTGGAGTGTGGTTCATGAATGGATGTCACTGCTACTACATTTCAATATCTGTTAGTAGCAGACACATAAACTATGCCGGCCTAGTTGAAACCGGCAACTTACAAGCTAATCCCGAAACATGACAAATCACTTCAAGGTCTGTGTACTTGTAGGTGGTGTTGCTACCCCGGATCGGCAGACTGGGTACCACTGCCTACCACTCTACCTGCTTATGCTACTCCCCCACCATTTTTTTACTTTATAGTTAAACTATTTGAACTGTGAACGAATTGCGTAAGGTTTAGTACCTTTCATCACTTTATTCAGTTGTAGTTTGGTAACAGTGGCCTAAAAATCGGAAGTAATATACGTCGCGTCGCTTAGATGACGTCATAGAATTATTCAATTCATTGACGTAAAGTTGTTTTTCTTAAACAATTTTATTAGTTGTTTTTATTGGTTCTTAGGTTTTTTGTACTCCTTTTAGGTTAATAAACTTTTTGATTTACCTTTGTTATTTAACTACCTATGGAAATCAATCAATTACTAAGTAGAAACAGCAATAAATAATACTTCAGTACATGATTAGATCCTTATGGAACCACATGATAAGTATATTACTCGTATATTAGGAAGAACATCTAAGGAGATAGGAGAAGGAGATAGATAGAAACGTCCTTCTAAGTCCTTCTACGAGAATGTCGTACGTAGAATGTCTTTTTTAATTACATAAAATGTAAACATTTTGTCTTTACATATTTGGCCGGCATAGTGACGGCGACTGAGGCAGCTGTGAACAAACTCGGTTTTCTTAGTCGTCGTCACTCTTGGACCTCCTCTTGCTTGCCATCAGGCGGGTCAAGGTCAGATGTCGTGTTACAAAAAAAAGGAAAATAGTAAAACTCCCTCGCTTCCTTCACATCCACAATTCTCCTCATACAAGCTCTACGGTTATGGGCACTAGGCAACCCAGCTTTTTTATAAATAAATTATAATAAATAATAGCAATTTGTAAATCTGATGTGGATGGATGCGTTAAACAGGGCAGGCCCAGGAGGGTGTTTTCCGATCAAATAGAAGCCTTAAATTCGATAGTTTATTGGGACTCGATATCTCACCTTGACTTACTCAGTGGTAAATAAGCAAGGGGAAATCCAAGAACGCCAACTACATTTTAGTCAGAACTTTATCAAAAATTTTATTTAATCCTTTTTCGATTACAACATTAACACCGTTACGTTTTTTTTTTATTTCAATAATTTTCATTTTGTTTTTTATGATAAGTAATCAACATGAACAATAAAAAATATCAATCAATCAATCAAATTGTTACGCCTTCTTCCTACAGAGATAGACAGAGACGCCTCCTTCACATTTACAATTCTCTTCATACAAGCTCTATGGTTATGGGCACTGGGCAACCTAACTATTAAATATCAATTGCGGAACTATGTTTTTTATGTATACGAATGTAAAAACAATTCATTCTAACGACATATTGTTATTAAACAATAGTTAATTATACAATTTATTATCTCTAATAAACGATTAACAATTACAGTAGACAATTAAGACACATTGTTTTATTAAAGCGGCGCTCCATTGTCTCTGCCTGTCCCTGTGAGAAAAAGGCGTGACAATTTGATTGATTGATTGTTTCACTATTGTAGCTAGACATTGACAGTTGTCCGCCTGAAGTTATGTAGGAGACTGGTACTACAGTAAAATAACTTTACATTTGGTACTACCGCATTTGGCATATTGGAAAAAGTGGTGGTACTACCACGGAATAGCAGACTAGACAAATGATAACCAAGTACCAAATAAATGATTGCCTATCACTCTTAATTTATGTTAACTTATCAACTATTAAATATATTCTGATCTGTGCTTATTATTAACATAATATCTATCTGTATTAGCAATTTATAAATCTCATGTGGATGGATGGATACGTTAAACAAGGCAGGCCCAGGAGGGTGTTTTCCGACCAAATTGGAGACATCCTCAAGAAAGTTAAGTTGCCTAGTGCCCATAACCATAGAGCTTGTATGAAGAGAATTGTGAATGTAAAGGAAACGAGGGAATTGTGTCAGGATCGTGGCAAGTGGCTCTCCATTGTCGCTGCCTATCCCTGTGGGAAAAAGGCGTGATTATTGATTGATTTGATTAGCAATTATATTCAGATACCATCCAGCTTTACAGTTGGAATGCTGTCATCAAGGTTGACCCACAATAAAAATAAAAAAAGATAATAGATACCCAAATTTTGCATAAAAGGACAACGCTAATAAAAATCTACAAATGGAATCAAACATAGACATAAACCCTTACAGACTATAATTAAAAACCGGTAATTAATTACTCATTTAATACGTTTTTCCTGTTGTTTGCCCATTAACTACCTGACAAGATTAACGTCATTCGTTGTTCAGGTAAAAGATAATTTATGAGACCTACATTAAAGAGACCTACTTACGTATTATAATGCGATCATCGGGTTGTCACCTATCATATCGATTGGGTAAATTGACAATTCGCTATCATCACAATCGTATTTGAAGAGTGGTAGGCAGTGGTACCCAGTCTGCCAATCTGGAGTAGTACCACCACTTACTCATACAAGTTTTATTTTCAATTATAACGGTTTTACTTTTATTAACTTCATTGTGAATTGTGACCAATTAGAGATACGTTATTTAGTTTAGCTTACTATACAAATTAAAAAGTTTTTTTTAATTTGTATAGTAAGCTAGTACAATTTTAGCCACCGTGGTGAAGTACATAGTAGTGCAATAGTCCTCTGTTCAAAATCACTTGCCGGTACCAATGTATCTTTGATATAAGAACTTTGGTCGTCCAGTTTCTATGAAACAAACACTTTTGCTATAGAAATGTATAAGATACAAAGAGTATAACGTCATCTTAAAAAATAATAACAAGCCAGTAAATATTACACGATAAATGTTTTAATCGTAAATACATTCTAATAAAGCGTAGCGGTGGTTGATCTTTGATTAACAGTAATAAATACTCCTATACCTATGTAACTTAAGCTAGCACACCTCTTTTCCTACCCGTGGTCGTCCACAGACTATGTCTGTGGCGACAGCAATCACACGCAGGTGATTGCTGGAGTTTTGCTGGTCTCCCATCGGGCGCGTTCCCGGGTGGCGGAAAGGGAGCCGCGACGGTGTACTCCGTCGCGGTATCGGGACCCGGGCGTAGTGCCCCCGGGTTCCGACGCGGACCAAAACCAGCGTGTGGGCGCCCCGGCCTAACGGCCAGCGTGGCGCAACCCGAGGGCGGTGAACTTGACACCGCCCTCACCCCGTCCTCTTCCTGTTAGCCTCTGGCTACCAGAGGCGCATCGGGAAGAGGACATGAGAGGATTGTCCCAGCTGGGTGTCTAGGCGCCTGGCTGGGACGGAGAAGCGAGTGCGTCGCCCGGGCAATGACCGAACATTGCCTGAGCGGCGCACTACTAAGAGGTGGCGCTGCCTTGAGCGGTTGCTCGGCAGCGCCAAATCAAGGTGCTCCCTCGGGCAGTGCTTTTCAGCATAGCCCGGGGTAGAGCGATTAGTGGATGCCGCTGCCCATGCCGGGCAGTGGCAGTAAGGGAGAGGCGTGCAGCCGTTTCCGCACGTCTCTCCCAGAAAGAGGGGCCCGCTCGTCGAATCAGCAATGTCGCGACTGAGCGGGCCACATTGCTAGTTGGGGCCCGAAAGGGCCAACGTCGGCGGAGTTACGCGGGTCTGCTAACGCGATACCAGTGCTCCGCCGATGACGGTTTGTGGAAACGGCGTGGGAGGTTTTAGCCGGTGAGAGCCCGGCACTTCGGCTGGTAGAGCTTTCCTCCCACGTTAAAAAAAAAACCTCTTTTTTTACAGGATTCACCTCCATCACACTGTCTGTCACAATAAAAAAGGGATAGATAGGCAAAGACAAACATATATTTTAAAAGAATTCTATTCAAATCTATGCTTCTGAACAAATTCTATTCGAATACAAAAGAGTTAGACAATCGTCCACAAATAGGTCAATAAAGATTTAAATAAATAAACTAAATTAATAAAGTATTAATACACAAATAAATTAACTACAATAAAAATAGCAATAAAACAAATACAGTTAAGTGCCTGAAGAATTAACTATAGCAATTGATTCTAGCAACAATAATAATAAACAGTAGGCGTTCACATTAAATCACTAGCGATGTTATATTTTGGTATACAAGACCTATTATTTTTATTTAATACCTTATTAAATATCGTACGGTCTTGTATACTAAAATAAAACGTTGCTAAGTGATTTAATGGGAATGCCTACTATTTATTATCTATTCAATTAATATAAATGTTTGGAGTAGGATGAGCTGAGGACTGTTTAAATAATAACATAGTAATAAATATAGCTCGAAAATCTAGGCTTAACATCTAAAATAATTATGTTTTTTTTTCATATTGTAATTTTTTAATTGTGAATTTGACTCTTATAATTAGCTGGATTTTCCACGGAATATACCACGGAGAATATTTTGAGAACTCTTTAATCTTTATCTTACCTCGTCTTTTTCCCCTGACCTATGTGGTCACCATTGGCCGACATAGTGACGACGTCCGAGTTAGTTTCCTAAGTCGTCAATTCTCTTGGACCTCCTATTGCTTTGAGGTAGATCGCAACTTATATTTAAAAAAATAAATAATATCATCTACTAAAAGTTAAAATACAAGAGCTCCCTTTTTATGTTGTCATATCTTATAAAATAAAATGCACGCAATTATAATTCAGAGTTATTTTCATGCACAAAATTTTTGGGTTAAGGTTTATTATGATTCAGAGATGAACAGATTTACTCTTTGTAAAATTGTGTTTATATGATATTATATGATATACCAATGATATTTTAAGAAAAGACGTAGATACGTCGAGACGATCCGAACGAGGCATGTTTAAACTATGCTAATAAGCAAACCTGAACCTGAACCTCGCGATGCAGAGCAACATAATATATTTGTCTCCTTTTCGCTCTCAATAGATATCATTCCGTCCTACTTCTACTATTGTGTATGCCTAGTCGTGGTTGATCGTTCAAACTCGTGTCATTTGCAAACAATAAAACTCGTGTAGGTGATGTATCTAACTTATTTTACTTAATATCATATAGATTTTTATAATAAATATTATATTATTTACGTTTTATAGCAAATGGGAATCATAGAATAATAGTTTAACTTGACTTAATTAAAGCTTTTATTATTTTACTAGGCACATAGTTATTGTATCAACTATGCCGGCCTCTAATTATTTCTGAACTCTTACATTCTAAATTAGGTGAAGGTCGATTATAATCTGACGACAATAAAAATATAAGAAAAAACAACTTTACGAGCATTGTATTTTATTATGCGATTTTCGTTATGCGATTTTGAGTAACATTATATTTTTAGTTTTTCTATCCCTTTCACGCGTGCACATGTAACTGGGAATTGAACCCAGCGTAGAAATTCCCTATCGTTTTAATATAAGTTATTTAGACTGTTTTTTTCTCTCTATCCAATTATCATTACTAACACCGTTTTATTAAGGTGGCGATTGACTAGAGAATTTGCTGAATGTAAATATTCGCACCGAGAATTTGTATGTTGTGAATGAATATATGCTAGAAGAAAGTCGATGCGCATTGGTTAGAACATCATCTTTATCGGCAAAACAGATACTTCTTGGAGAAAACCTACATGCTGGTCTCAGACCTACAGTCCTCGCGACTGACTTCTAGTGAAACACTCAAAGACATTGGACAAAAAACCGACTGCCGGTGCTCAGCGCTCGACTTGCACACATCGAGCGTTTTTTTTTTTTGAGATGGTATTGCTGTGTTCCATTTCAAACATTACAGCGAGAATGAGTGGTGGATCACCCCGCCTTACGGGGTGCCGGGGTGCCTTACGGGGTGCCGTAAGGCGGGGTGATTCTTGGGAAAATTGGAGTTGAAACTAAAGACGATTGAAGCCCGACTTTGGAATCAATGAATGAGAGGAGTGAGAGTGAATATTCATGTCTGTCACCACCTTTATACTGCCTGTGTATACATACTCGTACTATCCTATATCTAAGTATTGAAATATTCATTATGGCGCTTCGCTCTGTTTACAAATAGTTTAAACTCGTCATGCTTTTATTACAAGTGCTTCGAGAGATCTTTAAATAAATAAAAATGTTTAGACTATGAATAATTTTTTTTACGTTTATTTTAGTAATTAAATTTATTATTTGATGCTAATTTTTTTTTAGAAGACCAAAATTAACTCGCTTTATGTCTCAACTTGATAGTTATGGAAATTCATCTAAGATGCGTCGGCTGCTTGAAGAGTGCTTCTATCATAGAAACATGACAACTAAAGTAGTGAGATACATTGGTACCGGCGTACCGTAGTGATTTTGAACTCGTGCTCTCAGTTTGCGTAATCATTGCACTGCCACTACACCACGGAGCTTTGCAATAACTTATTTTGTGTTGTCGTTAGACACAGTGCCGGATACGTGGCCAAGCAAGAGTAGCAAATGCTATAGGCCCCGCGCATTTCGGGGCCCCGCGCTCCAAGCCCGTCTAACCGTGATAAAAAAATATTAATTAAGATAGGAGCGTAAAATAGCTTGCATGCCTTAAACGCGTAGCGCTTAGGCTATGCTTCACTTCAACTTAAAAATTTAAGTCAATATTGAAAGTGTTATCTCTAAATTTTCCCACATTAAATCCAGAAAAGTTTATTTGTAACCGTTATGTTTTATTTAATACGGTTTTATTTAATACCCTAAACTTGAGAACCTAAAGCAAACCAAGGGCCCCTTGACAGAATTTTTCTATAGGCCCCGCACTGGCTTAATCTGGCACTGGTTAGACAGCACCCTGGCTGATATAAAGCTGGACTGGAGTATCGTCTTAAATGGAGTGTCACTTTATTATTTTATTTAAATGAATTCTTAAATAGAGCTATGAAGAAGACCATAGTTTAAAAAACTAAAAAGACACGTTATACTGTATAATGTGATCTAAAAAGTAAATAATCGACATCTGACCTCGACCCGCCTGATGGTTAGCAAGAGCGAGGTCTAAGACAAATAGTTTATTAAAATTATAGTATGACAGTTTTTAATACGATAAAAAATTCAAATTATTTAGATTATCTAGAAGTAGGTGAAAATTAATTTAAAAGGTTTCGCTACATTCATACAAGGCAAGCTTATAAAAAAGTGGTAAAAAAAGTTATGATTTATTAAATATTGTATCGTAATGATATTAATATTTATCTTTATTATGAATGAAATTTAACGTAACCTTGTCACGCCCACACATATTGTATCCTGTGAATCGGTCATTCGTTTACGCAGTATTTTATTTGTTAATAATTAAAATCTAGTACTACATATATTATTATATATTTTTTAAGGATTTACGCGAATACTACTCTTACAATAAAAGATTTTCGCAGCTTACTATCGACAATTTTCCCTATGACCACAATCAAGGAAGCTTTCCTTATTTTATCTTTTTTTTTGCATTTTTATACCCACTAAATTAACATTACTAACATTACTACTTACGTTTGCAAAGTTAGGATAATGACTAAATCTAGTAAAATACCAAAATAAACAAAAATAAACGCGATAGCAAGACACACATTCTTTTATTTCTGACACTTAATTTGTTTTACTTAACCTCCTGCCGGTATTTTCTTTGTAGAACAATCGACAAGTGGAATGCTTTCCCAGCCCATGTGTCCTCTCCATTCTATAACCTTAGATCATTCAAGCGATGCGTGAGAAAGCACCTTTGGCCGGCATAGTGACGGCGACTGGGACAGTTTTTTCAGTCGTCGTCACTCTTAGACCTTCTCTTGCTTATCATCAGGCGTGCCACAATAAATAAATAAAATATTATGACGTGGTTTAAAAGAAGATGTAGTGACAAGGATTGACAGAGGATGTGAACAAGGCACATAGAAAGGATGAGTGCAAGTAGATTGACGAAAAATTCATAAATCTGATGTGGATGCGTTAAACGAGGCAGACCCAGGAGGGTGTTTTCCGAAGATATCGGAGACATCCTTAAGAAACGTTTCCTAGTGCCCATAATTGCCCATAATTCATACAATGCTTGTATGAAGAGAATTGTGGTTGTGAGGCAAACGAGGAAGTTGTGCTAGTATCGTGGCAAGTGGCGCTCCATTGTCTCTGCCTATCCCCGTAGGAGAAGGGCGTGACAATTTTATTTAATAATTAATAAAATGTTATTATTTTGCCTGTATTAGGATAATTGTGGATGTGAAGAAAGCTAGAGAGTGACGGATTTGGATGTGAAGAAACCGCTGGCTCTACATATCTCAGTAGGAATTGAGGCGTGAAATTGATGGTGTTGCTTTAGACATATCTGATCTGTTTGTCTGATGACAAAGCCTGATGCAAATATTTTCTTGCAGCCGGTTGTACCAAAAAATTTAATTTACGAATTTGTAAAAAGTAACCTATAAGTAAAAAAAAATAGGAAAAATGGGTTGCACTACTTTTTAACTTTACAATTTACATTAACGTTTCACGGATATTTTATAAAAGTATTATGTAAAATCTGTCATTTTTGTCATTCATTCTATGCGCGATGTCTTTAACAAAGTCTTCAAGTTCCGATAGTGGAATAATTGAATACCACAACGATTTCGTAATAGTAAACGTAATAGAATAAGTATAAAGTAAAACTAAATTTGCAAATTGAATTTTTTTTGGTACAACCGGCTGTTAGTCTCACGTTCGTATAATTATATCTTATAATCGATCACGGATATTTAAACTTGCATTATAAAATAGCATTGTTCAAAATAGCATTGTTTAAAATTGTCTGTGTAAAGGTCAGTTAGAATAGTATTTTTCTAGATTGCGAAGAGTACTTGTATCATAGAAACAGGGCATCCAATCAATCAACCAAAGTAGATGTATCAAAGCTACATAGGAACCGGTAAGTGGTTTGAACCGCATGAGGGATTTTCTCTTTTTTTTCTTGGGGTCGTTCTTTCGGGTTCTTGGTTTTCACGACTACCACTATACTGATACTACATTTTACAACCACTAGACCACGGTCGCCTAAAACCATGACAGCGCCTCTTCTGTTTTAAAGCTTCTCTTCTGTGATGTCGTTTTATAGCAAAATTTATTATCAATCAAATTGTCACGTCTTTTTTCCACAGGGATAGGCAGAGACAATAAAGCGCCACTTACCACGATTCTTACACAACTCACTTGCTTCCTTCATATCCACAATTCTCTTCATACAGGCTCTGTGGTTATGGGCACTAGGCAACCCAGCTATCTTGGTGATGTCTCCGATTTAGTCGGAAAACACCCATCTGGGCCTGGCTTGTTTAACGCATCTCTCCACATCAGATTAACAAATTTCTTTCGTCAATTTACTTTTACTCATCCTTTCCATGTGTCCAAACCATCGAAGCATTTCTTTATCAATCCTTGTCACTACATCTTCTTTCAAACCATATATATATATATATATATATATATATATATATATATATATATATATATATATATATATATATATATATATATATATATATATATATCGCGCACTGTGATTATATTATTATTATTGATTTAATATCTTACCTCCTGCATATATTCTTGGCCGTCGTCTTCAAGATACATCAAAGCACAAGGTTTCCCAAATAAGAGAGAAAAATCACTCAAATTCATAATTTTCGTTTGCTTATTAAAATAATGAGTTTGGATGCCGTTTTTCAATAACAAATCCTCGTATACGGTGCAATTTTTACCGACCATAACCGAACCTATGGGACAACATTTCCGAAAACATTTCCCAGTTACCTTGCATATACAACCGAAAGTTTTTATTTCACCCGAAATGTTTTTCTGATACACATGCTCTTTTTTGTAAATTAAACCGTCCCTCATTATTGTCCCGTCATTTTGTCTTTTTATATTTGTTAAATCTACACTCATATTATCTTCACATGGTTGACTTTTAATAAAACTAAATAAAATAAAGAACGTAATCAAAAATAATTGCATTTTTGTTTATTTTTCTGTCACTTTTTAAATCAGTTCTTAATCACAATACACCACTATAGTATTTTTAATTAATGTATTTTTATAATTTAAATACAAATACAAATATAATTTGTATTTAATACTTGTAGTATTATTATGCGTAAGCTTCGAATGACCACTGCGAACTGGACGATAAAAAGTGAGTTTGTTTTATTTATAAAGTTAATACAAGTATGTTGTATATAGGTACACGTATGTTTACGTATTGGGTAAAGTCGTATGGTGTAAAGTAGACTTTTCACTTTTTAATTTAACCATCTATACTGGGATATGACGGCATTTCGAATAATTTTAAGCTGAAGTGCAATCCATAAGTGAAAACGACTAGTGCCACAATATATATTTATGTAGTGGTCATATGTCGCGTCTCAATAAATAAAAAGAATGAAAATATTTGGCCGGCATTGTGACATCAGGGCTCCGACTCTTTTAATACAAAAGTGCGAAATGACTTGTTGACGAACATACACTGTTTATCATCTTTTAGTAATTTTTTCGCTTGAAGAATTCAAGTCATAGAATGCGGAGAAAACATGGGGTTATCCACACGTTATTATCCGATTGTTCGACAAGCGAAATGACGCTCCGAACCGTTTAGTTTGACTGACGAATCGGTCGAAAAATGCTGATGGTTTTCCCGTTGTCACGAAAGTTGAGGTAGTAACCAGGTTTAAGAGCTCCTCATGACATAATTGCATAATGAAAAAATCTGATGTGGATGGATGCGTTAAACAGAGCAGGCCCACGAGGGTGTTTTCCGAGTAAATCGGAAACATCATCAAGAAAGCTACCCAGCTTTTTTAACGAAGAGCTTGTATGAAGATAATTGTTTATAGAAAAGCGAGGGAGATGTGTCAGGATCGTGGCAAGCGCACTCTTGTCTCTGCCGATCCCTGCGTTACAATTTAATAGATTGATTGATTGAAAAAATTATGTTTTTGGACAACTTTTCTATTTATTGAAGTACCTTATTAAATAAAAAATAAAGGTTTATTTAGACATTCGGATTGTATAAAGAACTTTAAGACAGGGTTAACCACATAATACAAATTGATTTTTACTAAATGTCATGAAGCTATCACTAGGCTAACACACTGTATGAATTAATTAATTAATGTTACTGTTACTAAGGTATTTACTTTGCTTAATTAAGTTTTTTTAATTACAATTTGGTTTACCTTCGTATTAACCGTTGACCCTGTTGCTTTTTGGAAACTTTTTATTATTACAAAAAATTTAGCCACAAAATAAACGAAATTTCTTTTTTACATAAGATACTAAAATACTTGTATCACAGAAACAGGACGATCAACATATAATATAAATAATACATTGGTACCGACGTTTAAGCCAAGATTCTCGGTTTCACTATACAAGCGTCGGTCGGTTTTGTGACTTGACGTCTGACGTCGAGTAAAAAATCCGACTCAGTTCACGCTTGCCTCAGTCGCCGTCACTATGGCAAAATAATACACTCGAGTGTATTCCTAAGGAATTTAGGAAAAAATAATAAATAAATAAATAGTAAAAACAAAAGAAAAATGTATTTGAATTCAACATCGTTAAAGAAACGCGTATAGTCGATTTAGTAAGGTTCGATTCGCAGTCACAGAAAAGAATTTGTTACCGCATTTTTTAAAAGTTTTTTTATTATACATTTCTATACTAAGCTAATAAAGTGCTTGTATCATAAAAACAGGACAACCAAAGTACATTATATCAAAAAGATACATTGGTACCAGTGGGTGGTTTCGAACCCGTGCTCTCGGCTTGCGTAACCATTGCACTGCCACTACACCACAGTCGCATTTATTTGTAATATTTAATAATTAAATTGTATATTACACATATTTGTTATTATTAAAAAATAGGCAGACATTTGCTCTTAGTCTGGTTGTTTAAGAGTTACCATTGCCATTAGCAGGGCCGTCTTTACCCGGGGGTTCAAGGGGTGCGGTGCACCCGGGCGCAGAGTCCTAGAGGGCGCATGCCGACCGCCATAAACTTCAATAGGTACCTACTACACTGAGACCACGCGAGCGGAGTCTTGACTATCGCACCCCGGCGCTGAATATGCTTAAGACGGCCCTGGCCATTAGAGTTACCAAGTTACCATTGTTCATTTGCCCAGTCTGCGGATACGCGTTCAGATCGGGATCAGATTGTAAGTTGCTGCTTCCAACTAGGCCGGCATAGTGGATGCGACTGCTACTTGTAATTATTTAACTATAGTAGAGATCGCCTTTATTGATGGGCTGCACTTCAGCCTAATATCAGGCGGGGTGCAGTCATATGTCAAGTCACAATAAAAAAACTTTGAAAGTGATCTCACGGTACTACCAATATAATAATGTTATTTTTTCCAATAGTTTAATAGTTTTAGTAGATTGACGAAAATAATTTATAAATCTCATGTAAATGCATGCGTTAAACGAGGCAGGCCCAGGAGGGTGTTTGCCAACCAAATCGGAGACATCCTCAAGAAAGCTAGGTTGCCTAGTGCCCATAACCATAGAGCTTGTATGGCAGGATCGTGGCAAATGGCGCTCCATTGTCTTAGCCTATCCCTGTGGGAAAAAGTCGTGACCATTTGATTTGATTTAGTAGAGATTCTCCGGTTCAAAATGTTATTTTATGTTTTGATGTTTTTTTACATCAGAGATTTAATAAATCTTTTACTCAAAGATGTGATTCGCGTTTGAGGTCAGGGCCAATAAGCTTTAGTTTTGTTTGTAGTAATGAATTCCTTTATCATTGTTCATTATTTTTAATAAGAATCGATGTCTCACCTCGACTTGCCTAGTTGCCTCGACTTGAAGCTCCAAGAGTGCCAACGACTTAATAAACCGACTTAAAAAGACCCTCAGTCAACGTTACTATGTCGACAAAAATTGGAGATTTGTAATTTTACTTTTATTATGATGCGTTTTCCAGGACCAGCCCGTATAGTTGACGAGGATATCCTTATATTTTTATTAGAATTAATACGAATTTTCTCAATGACAAGTCTTATTTAAACATTCAAACGGAGGCTGAAATTGTCGACTATAACTTCTTAATACCTTGTAAAGTTTCCTAGGAAATCTAATAAGAGTAATTGATATAGAGCGCGCATGAGGCAACCGTAACCTAAACTGGTATTTGGCAGTCGCGACTAGTCATTAACGCTCTTAGACCAACCATACTGTGAATTATACACATAGGTTTTAAATTGGTTTACGGAATTCAATAAATTATATAATTTATTAACGACGGCCGTAGCCGTAGCACATTGGTAAAAACGCGTTAAGTTCCGGGTCCGATTCCCGGTCGAAATAAATATTTGTATCATTGCTTTTATTTAATAATTAAATTAAATATAAATGTTAATAATGTTCTCAGTCTACCGATCCGGAGTAGTACCACCACTTACAAGTATACAGACTGTGAAGTGTCTGAGTCGCGTATCCGGATCAGCATGTAAGTTGCCATTTTCAACTAGGCCGGCATAGTGGATGTGATTACTACTTACAGTTAGTCACGACTATTCTTGGAGCGCACAATGGAGGCTGAGCATCAGGCGGAAAATCTGGTTTTACGTAATATATTTAGTGACTTTTATATAATCTGTATTATTATATTTTATTTAAATATATATATTTCGTCATTTAGTTTTTATATTAAAAACTAAAAAACATATTTTAAAACCATTCTCTAGACATTATTTAAAAAATTACATTACACTACAGTTCCTACTTGTAATTATCGTTCATAATTAGTCACACGCTCTTATATAGTTCCCAGTCGAAATTGTCACACGCATCGAGATTATTTGGAATTTGATAAAATTGGTCCAATGCCAATGAGTTGGATCTATTTTTATAAAATGATAAGAGTTACAAAAATGTTTCGGGAAATTGTCCATTTATTTAGTTGAAATGAAATTTATCATAATCTAACATGTTTTGTTAAATAAATTAGTTTCATTCGTCAGAATTGTTTGGTTTTATATAAATGAAAAAAATATTGTATAAATTAGTATTCAATTTAAATTTTTTTTTGTGGCCCGATATGTGACAGCCCTCATCTGATGTTAAGCTGGTGTGTAGTTTATTAATAAAGGCGACTGCTACTAAAGTTAAACAAAAGCAAAATGCAGTCTGATGAGCTTTGCCGGCCAAAATAAAACGCGACTTAGTAACTTTACGGTCTATGCACTTGAAAGTGATGGTACCTACTACCTTGGATATCACGAGAGTAAAACGATAAGGTAGGTAGGTACAAGGTTAAAACTAAGTTTGATTTCGCAAGTCACGTCCAAAAGTTTATTTATTGTTTCAAACTTGTACTTTTAGACAATAGAAGAGAAAGAAGGTAAATTAAAGATAAATACATACCGATATAAATTTTAACACTTCTAATAAAATATACAAATATATACATCAATCAATCAATCAAATTGTCACGCCTTTTATCCACAGGTATAGGCAGAGACAATGGAGCGACACAAAACTCCCTCGCTTTGCTTACATTCACACTTCTCTTTATACAAGCTCTACTAGACAAGCAAGCTCTTGTGAATGTCTCCGATTCGGTCGGAAAACACCCTCCTGGGCCTGCTTTGTTCAACGCATCCATCCACATTACATTTACAAATATTTACATAAATATTAACCACAGAGCCTGTATGAAGAGAATTGTGGATGTGAAGAAAGCAAGGGAGTTGTGTAAGGATCGTGGTAAGTGGCGCTCCATTGTCTCTGCCTATCCCTGTGGGAAAAAGGCGTGACAATTTGATTGATTGATTGATACATTAATATTTACCTAAGATGTTAAAACTTTTTAGTCATGTAAAAGTTCAGCAGTTTTATTAAAGTTAAAATGTACTTACCAATTGCAAAGCGAACGGCGACACTTCCCTGTACCTCTTTTCGCACGTGATACCATAAAGAATTTTGAATGTCTCCGTAACATTAACTTTATCTTTGACAGTTTTTAAATGGTGTACCTCCAACTCGTGCTTAACTATTATATCTTTGTATACTGGAACACATTTTCCAGCTACATAGTGCCGGCCATTCGGGCAACATTTACCAATACAAACTCTATCACTATCACCGCAAAGTTCTCTTTCGCGTAAAACCATTTGATCGTCAAGAACAATTAAATTGTTAATTTCATATTCACTTTTGCATCCTTTTAAGACAATAATGATAATCAGAATTATATTTAATTTATGCATTTTTGAATCTGAAACAATGAGGTTATTTGTTAAGCAAAAATAGTTTAAATTAGTCGCTTCAATGAAGAGTAGTACAATGCGATTAAAATAAGAATAGGACGGAATCGGCGCCTTTTTATGTCTTCCAACTCTCCAACCAACTTCACTTTAGTATGGTGTCTTTTTCTTTGCGGACCGTCAAGAAAAAGATACCTTTGAATCAGTCAAGTGAAGTTAGTCAACAGCCCGTCCTATTCTTATTATAATAGCATCCCTACAATGAAGTACCACTCTTAACACCTACAATTCCCTACCTGCAAGCTCTTTGGGTTGTAGGACGCAAAAAGAAAGATCTTCCTCCGCACACTATCGTGTATCCCGCCACTGGCTTACGGTCTTGACTCGGTCCGGTTAATTACTTATGCTACGTCTTACTCGTACATCAAGCACGTTAATAATTTTCATAAGCTTTCCTATAAAGGCGCGTTCCCTCACATATGGTTATTGTTGAAATGTCAGAAGATTAGTGTAAGGATTTGTCAGTCAGTATGTTATGTTTGGGCGTGGTTCGTTAGGAAACACATAAAAACCTTATTACTAAATAGAATCCACTGTTGTCTTAAATCAATATACAGTCTAAGATATAATACTCTAAAATATGGAGCTCAATCAATCAAATTGTCACGCCTTTACATAATTTCCTTGCTTCTCTTACATTCGCAATTATCTTCATATGAGCTCTACGGTTAATATGGAATTCTAGAAAAATAGTCTAAACAAAGGTGTTGCTAATTCCTGCATAGTGAATAAGACTGCTACTTACAGTTATTTTGGCCGCCAGTTTTATCAGTTGTCGGCACTCTTGGAAGTCCTTTTCCTGACCATCAGACATACATTAACTAAAGTGTCCTAATGAATTAAACAAATTTTATACGGCTTAATATTGCGTTTATTTTGGTTTATATTTGTCAAAATGTAAAATTACAACCAAAATGAATGCGATAGTAAGCCGCATAAAATATGTTTAATTCATTAATTAATGTTCGCGCAAAATCTAAGAAAATATTTTAGAATAGAATGCTCTAGTTGGAAGCGGCACCATACAAGCTGACCCCTACATCATTTCATGTTTAGGGATCACTTGAAAGTGGTGATTCTACCCTGGATCGGCGGACTAGTCAAATGTCTGCCTACCACTTCCACATGAGATTTTAAATGTACCTAAAAACGTATTTTGCGTCTTAATTAATTTTGTATTTTAAAGTACGACAGTCCCATTTAGAGCTCAACTAACGTTACTTTCATGCAAGGCTATATTGATAAAGTTAAGTGTTTTTATGTAAGATTTAGGGCGACCGTGATCTTGTGGTAGAATGGTCTCGCAAACCATGAGCCTTTGGTTCAAAATAAGTTACCTATACTCAATGTATCTTTCATACATGCACTTTGGTAGATCGATGTCTAAGACTCAAGCTAGTGTAATAAAATTATGTTGATAATAACTAGGTGCTTTGATGTATTAAGAGTAAAATGGTCACCTAAACTGAGATTCTATGGTTCCGAAACCACCTGCCGCCGCCGGTACTAATATATCTTTGGTATACGTACTTTAGTCGTCCAGCTGTTTTATTACCTTAGTATATAGTATAGTCTGATGATAAGAAAGAGGCGGTCCAAGAGTGACGACGACTGAAAAAACCGAGTCAGTACACGTCTGCCTCAGTCGGCGTGACTATACCGGCCAAAGATGCTTAATCACGCACCGCTTGAAGGATCCAAGGTTATATATAGAATGGAGAAAACACATGGGCTGGCAAAGCATTCCATTTGTCGATTGTTCTATAAAGAAAACACGCACCGAACTTTTTAGTTCGACTGCAGATTCGGTCGACAGAACGCGGATGCTTTCCCCGACCTGTGAGGGTATTACGGGTGTAATACCCTCACAAATGACGAGGTAGTAACAATATAGGCGATAGAGGACACATAAAGCTGCCATAGCTCTGCGTAGTTGCAGGGGCTCCACAGTTCGTGAAACGTGTGATTTGATTAATATTGTTTAACTAAATTAAATCAATACCTACCCAAATTAAATGATTTTAATTACAACTTTGTTATTATTTTTTACAATAACTTAAATATTACATATATTTATATTTACAATATACAATATATTTTTACAATTCAGTTATATTACAATTATACAATCACGGAACATCACTTTTACAGACTGAATGCACTAATAAAATTTGACAAAATGAAAGCTATCTATGGATAACAGATAACAGAAGCTAAATCAGCTTAAAAGCTCTGTAGAGCTTTAAATGGTTTAGTAAACATTACATCGTTGGTTAAAAGTAATATGACTTATTCGCCATTATGTCTGATAATATTATTATTTAATCAATCGATTGTCACGACTTAAATCCCGCTGGGATAGGCAAAGTTAATAGAACGGTAATAATAGGTGATTGTAATAACAAGGATTGACAAAGAAATACTTCGATGGTTTTGGCTAATGGAAAGGATGAGTAAAGTTCTAGTCACCATTTCAATATAGTTTTTTTTTGTGAAGAATTGCTGTAGTATTTTAGTGTGATTAAGTGGTTGACCCCTCGTGAAGCGGGTGATCCATTTGAAATAGAATTGACTTCAAAGTCGGGTGTGAATGTGAGGTAGAATTGATTGGTGTAGAACAATCGACAAGTGACATTGGATCCTTCCAGCGATGCGTGAAGAAACACCTTTGGCCGGCATAGTGACGACGACTGGAGCAGCCGTGAACTAACTCGAATGTTTTCATTCGTCGTCACTCTTGGACCTCCTTTTGCTTATCATCAGGCGGGTCGAAATTAGATTTTGTGTCAAAATAAATAAAAATAGTATGACTGCGAAATACGTTTCATTATTAATTTTATTTTCACAAATCTTAGAAGTACTTAGCTAAATTTAAGTTCTAGTATTGAAAATATGAAATGATATATCGAGTTAGGGCCGTAATATGAGCGTAATACGACTGATGTTAAGCAAAGGTGTGGCCCATTAGTGAAGGTACCAAATTACTCGTATAAGTAGACTCTATATTGTTGCCACGAACAAAGGGTGAGATGCATACATAATCCATGTTTATCGTTTAACAAAGGAAATTAAACTTTGGTTTATTCTTTATTAAGTAGATAACTACTTAATAAAGAAGGAACAAGCTAAGGTAGTCGTATGACTGCTGGCGGAAGCTAAGCTCTCCTTAAGCTTTTTCTTCCTCTTTTTCTGCCTGCTAATACGCATGTACACATAAAGTACCCATAGACGCTGGAATATGGGATACATCATCATCACCATTACAAAGACGTCCAGCTCCACTACAAAAAGCGCATCCGCTTTAGAAAGAGGGAAGCGTGGCAACAATTCTGCACTAAAATAGACTCTACAAATGAGGCGTGCAGGGTCAAAAAGATACTATCCAACGAAGGCAGGCAAGGGATAGGATCCCTTCGCAAACAGGATGGAACCTTCACAAGAACGGACTCCGATATTAGGGAAGTGCTTCTGCAAACACACTTCCCCGACTGTCTAATAACGACTTCTAGAGAATGGGAAGAAACCCCGCTCACTCTACCAACCGTCGTGGACTGGGACATCGCCCACAAAGTGATATCCACGGATAAAGTAAAGTGGGCAATAAACAGCTTTCAAAAATTCAAAGCAGCGGGACCTGATAACATATTTCCCGCGCTCCTAAAATGGGGGGCGGACGTGATAACACCGTCCATAACCTCAATCATGCGGGCATGCCTGGCACAACACTACATACCTAAGGCCTGGAGAGAAGTTAGAATTGTGTTCATTCCAAAGGTCGGTAAAAGTGACTATACAAACGCTAAATCATACAGGCCTATAAGCCTCAGCTCGTTCATGCTGAAAACAATGGAAAGGTTATGCGACCGACACATAAGAGACAACGCACTGATTAGGGTACCACTACACCCTCAGCAGCACGCATATACCACTGGCAGATCTACTGAAACAGCGCTACATAGCGTCGTGAGCAAGATAGAAGTGGCCATCGAAGACACAGCAGTTTGCTTAGGGGCCTTCATAGACATAGAAGGAGCCTTTGATAAGACAAGCTTTGACAGCATCGAAAAGGCACTGCATAAGCATGGTATTGATGAGACAACACGTAGATGGATAAGTAGCATGCTGAGACACAGGGCGATCCAACTCGACGTCAACGGTGAAGTAAGAGGAATTGCAGCAAAAGGCTGCCCTCAGGGCGGGGTCCTGTCTCCCCTGCTATGGAATATAGTAGCCAATGACCTAATAACAAACCTAAATAACAAAAAATACTACACAGTAGGATACGCAGATGACCTAGCTATCCTGATCAGCGGAAAGGTAACCAGTGTTGTCTTCGATGTCATGCAATCCGCACTGAAGACCGTGCAGCACTGGTGCACCGAATCTGGTCTGTCTGTAAATCCCAACAAAACTGAATTAGTACTGTTCACGAGGAAAAGGAATGTGGGAAAGTTCAAACTACCAAAGCTGTTTGACACAGAAATCCAATTGTCAGCAGAGGTGAAATACCTGGGCGTCACCTTGGACAGTAAGCTGAATTGGGGCAAACACCTATCAAACAAGCTTGACAGTGCCACTTTAACATTATGGCAATGTCGCAGACTGCTGGGCATAAAATGGGGAATAAATCCCAAAATCATGAAGTGGATGTATACCTCCATCATTAGACCGTTTGTCACCTACGGTGCGTCGACCTGGTGGCCTAGAACCAGGCTGAAGACCGTCCAGGACAGACTCCAACAGTTCCAGCGGTTGGCATGCACGGCCATCACGGGCTGCATGCTCACAACACCCACAAAAGCGCTGGAAGTCATTCTGGGCATACTGCCCCTACACCTACATGTGCAGATGGAGGCAACATTGACGGCGACGAGGCTCCTAACGACGAATCAGTGGAACCTGGACTGCCGAGCCACACACACAACTATTCTCAGCGATGCAATTGAGGAGCAACCGCTACTCGCATCGATTGTCGACAGAATCCCGAAGAAATATGTATTTGAAAAGAGCTATAAAATACAACTAAGCGAGGATGAAAAGGACCACTCTGGCGCCGAGGAACTAAGAATCTACACCGACGGATCCAAGACCGGTGCGGGAACAGGGGCAGGAACCTTCTCGTGGGATTTAAACATAAATATTTCAACAGCGCTAGACGTAAACAACTCGGTGTTTCAGGCAGAATGTGTCGGTATTCTGCAAGCAGCACACGCAATAGCGAGGAGGGGGATCGCCAACCAAAAGATCAGGATCCTCTCTGATAGCAAAGCGGTACTTTTGGGTCTGGGAAACTACTGCAAAAACTCAGCTTTGCTCTATGAATGCCACCTGGCATTGGAGGACGTATGCACGTCGAACCAGATCACTCTCCAATGGATCAAGGGTCATAGTGGATCGCTAGGCAACGACGCGGCAGATGAGCTGGCCAGGAGGGGATCGTCCTGTCGACCTATAGGACCGGAACCTATTATGCCCCTACCACTCCAGTTCCTTCGCAGCTGGCTGCGCCAAAGAACAGGTAACCTGCACGAGAAAGCATGGTCACATACAATGGATTGCAGACAGTCCAGGGAAGCTCTCCCTCATATTGACAGACGCTTGACTGGACGACTGCTGGACCTTAGCAGAGCCAAGCTCCGCACTATGGTGGGTGTCATAACGGGGCATTGTGGTTTTAATAAGCACCTGTACAACCTCAACATATCGGACAGCCCCCTATGCAGGGGATGCCTGAATGGGGAGGAGACAGCTGCACATGTGCTCTTGAGTTGCAAGAGCACGGGAGTAGCCGAAGCGAGACAAAAGTTCCTCGGCAATGCCAGGACGCTTCCGGAGGTCTGCAGGAACGAGAAGGGTCTCCTGGCCTTCCTGGAGGAGATCGGGTGGCTCCATTGAAGGAGAACAGTTGAAGAACGTACAAAGAAACCGAAGAGGACTTCAAGTGCGGAAACGAGCCCGCAAATAACTACAACTACAACATGGGATACATCGTAAAGTCGTCTTATGCGAGTTATCCGTCGTCTTATGCGAGTTGGTTTGAGCTGCAAACAGGAGCAACTTAGTAGTGTAGAATTAAATGGACTAAATATTTTTTTTACACCCTAATAAAGAAGCACCTTTATTCCGTAAAATAAGGTGTGAAAATGATTCTTCATAATAATAAATCTTTTTTGTAAAGTTTACTTTTTGTCACTTAGGTCAAAATTCATTTTAAACGGCGACATATCAATACAAGTATCTGATGACTATACTCGTATGTTTCAGAATGTACATTTTCCTAATGAATTCTAACAAACAAAAATGTCACAATTTACTTGAACGACACAAATTTTCACGTAAATTTAAACGCGCCTTTATTTGTATTGAAACATCGATAACCTATTGCCAAACTTTGTAAACAAACGATGCGTAGGTGGGTATATAGAAGAATAGTGTTTGAGTTTAGTTTAGGATGAGTAAGGGGTTTTGCAGGTCACAGGCTTTCTATCGATCGATAGTTTGATATTTGTATCTATCGGCAGTGGAGGCGACTGCTGCTACAGTTAATTTACTGCAAGTAGCAGTCGCATTCACTATGCCGGTATAGTTGACGAAACGCGTCTGAGTCACTTGGAAATTTAACCTGGTTCGGATGACTGGGCCAATGGCCACTAACTTTCTGTCTGTCTTATTTTTCTTATTCTTATACGTTTTTGTTTCAGAATTAACATCCGTTATGTTTCTAAATACTATAAAACTTAACTTTTGGTTTTAAAACTCAGCTCTATGTAGTAGAAGTTAGTTTCTATAGTTCTATATTTCGGTCACAAGTCCGGAACGCTGCTTTCATTATAGCGCGATGGACCCGCGAGCCCGCGATAGACCCGGTGATGGACCCGGCACCCGCACTGAGAATCCATGGAAGCTAAGTAATTGATTCATTTTATTCGGAATAGTTGTCATGTCAAGCCAACTCCTTTGTCTCCTCTGTAACCACGTCCGGAAAAAATAAACCAAGGCGGAAAAATTATTATAATTTTAAATAAAAATACATTTCATTTTTTCTTCACAATTTTAATACTGTTAAAAAAATCAACAATACAAACATAATCATTAAAAAATACAATATACAAAAAATAAACATAAAAAATATTTTACAAACCGAGAACTAAATAAAATATAAACTGATATTTTTCCATTTCTTATTATTGTTTAATAAATGCAACATAATATTATATAAAAATATAATTTACAAAATTACAATTACTAAAACAATATTACTTTTGTGACGCGACATCTGACCGTTACCTAAAGGGACCCGATGACTGAGAAAACCATAGATTTATTATACGCGAAGTATAGTAAATCTATTGAGAAAACCGACTCAGATTACGGCAGTCATCGTCACTATGAAGAACAAAATTACGTTTAATAAATAATACATTATAATAAATATAAACCTTTATAAAATGACTGAGGAAGCGTGAAAATGATGCGATTATTTTTTTTATTGTGACACATCTGACCTTGACCCGCCTGATGATAAACAAGAGAAGGTCCAAGAGTGATGACGACTGGAAAAACCGAGTCGGTTCCCGGCTACCTCAGCCGCCGCCACTATGCCGGCCTATTAATTTTCCATTGTGAACGATGTTACTACTCGATCGTGCCCGAGATCACCTTTACTGGTTTCGACTTACCCGATAGTAACTAAGGGAAAGTCCAAAAACGATTTAGGTGCTTTTTTCTTGATTTGTTTGAAGGAGCAATGGTTATAGGATGGGGCGCTTCTCCCGACCGATGCGGGTATCATGCAAGTAAAAAGACGAGGTAGGAACAAGATCAAAGAGCTTCTTAGATCATTCTCCTTGTTATAGGCGATCAAAGACACACACAGCTGCTATGTCTCTGCGAAATTACAGAGGCTCCAGAGTTCTCGAGGCCTCAGCAACTCCTACAATGAGCTGAATCCAGAGACAATAAAACTAAGTTTTTGTATAAAAGTGAAACTTAAGACTAATTTTGTACAAGTTTAATACTATAATTATTATAATATAATATATAGAATTTAATATAATTAAATTGAACACATTTCTACCAGACAAGTTTTAAATTAGGACAGTTTTTATGAGATAAATGGTTTAATCAGGATTTTAATACTGTAAAAGATATCTTATTTAGGGGGTATAATGAAGTCTATATAAAACACGCCGAACTCTTATCAAATCTCACACAAGAAAATTACATGATTTCAGCGACTTTCCGAATTTCAGCGGGCCTCATTAGAATATCATAAACGATTAAAGCCCTATTTTAATTAATTGATCTGTGGCCAATACGGCATAGCTAGTGCATAGTTACTATTCTCTCCACTAATAGAATTGCTATATTTAATATTTTGTTTTCCTTGACTATCAAAATAAGATTTACTTAACGCAGTGATAACGTTAATCAATACTCTCTTCGGCCAAAGTCTATCGTTTTTCTCCAAAGGTTGCATGCTTTTAATAAAATCGAGCAATATAGAATCTACTAGACTCATGTTACAGGTTCTTAGAGTACATACTTTGACTATAACTAATAATAATTGTGGATCAAGTTAAAATTCAGATGCAAAATGCAAAAAGTATTTAGCTTGCAATATTTACAAAGCCTTTCTACTCTTAAAAGTTAAACCTGTCTCTTTCCTAGACATATAATAAGACAGTTTATAAATTGTAGCAAAATTTATACTTAAATTTAAACGTTGATTCTTTATCTACAATCGTTTTGATTAGTTGTTTAAATCTCTACTGCATCAGGAAATACATGATCCAAATATGCTTGATTATCATAACTACTTAATGGTTTTGGTCTATTTTTAGTTTTTACAAAACTTTGTCTATACTGAGTACTGTTTTTATTAAATTTTGACGCTATTTCTTTAACTTTACCCGGTCTGGGTTTATCGTTATCTTGAGCATTATTGGTATCTTCTACATAATTATTTTTGGATTTAGAATATTCTGGGTTATCATTGAATTGATGACTTCTGTTAGATCGTCTATAATAATCAGGTACTCTGCTGTTTGAACTGCGCGTCTTGCTTCCTCTTTGCAATTCATTTCTTGTGGAACAATTCCTTTCGTTCATTCTAGAGTAATTAGGACTTTCACGTTTGTTATTAGCCTCGTTATTATTCGATATATCAAATAAAGGATCGCGTATAAATTCTATATCATTATTGCTTTTACATATATTTCTTGGTTCTTTATCATGTTTTCTTGCACTCCTATTCGATTTACGCACTTCTCTAACTGGTGGTGATTTGAAGGTAGTGAATTTATTTTCTGTTGAATTATTATTGTTAATAAAGTCGTCTATTGTTTGAATGTTTTGTGGGTCGAAGGCGTGTGTTCTTTGGTGCGAAAGAGGCTTGGAGAGTGATAAATATTTAGGCGGCTCTCCAAGTTTATTAATTGTTATTTCATATTGAATATGCGGGTCTAGTACCGCATAAACGTTTTCTTTGGCTTCTTTTTCTAGCGTTGGTAATGAATCCTGTGAACAAAGAAGTTCTTTGTGTTATTTTTTATATATTTTCTGTGTTATGTATGTAATACATGTAATGTTTCCTGTGAAGTGGTTTTGACATGCATTAGGTTTAGCTTATATCACAGATATATTAAAATTAGGTGACGTGCTTCACACTGTGTTCTATTTAATATTTGTTATATTTGGTTCTTAACTTGAAATGAATTTAGGAAATTGTTTATCTGTATTAGAGAATAAACTATTGCCTAATTTCTACCATAACCTTATTGTTGGAAATTTTAAATTTAAAGGCAAAGTAATTTCTTAACTTAGTATATTATATTAGTTAACAAAATTTATCCGATCATCTTAAAAGACCCTTTTTGTTTAGTCTTAAATCTTTTTAATAATGACAACTTTGGAGCCCTAAAAAATTAAATAGATGGAGGTCCGCTTTCTACCAGCTCATATCCCTTACATTCACAATTCTCTTCATACAATGGTTCTCACTCTATGGTTACGGGCACTGTTGACTTTTTTAAAATGTCCCTAAATTGATCAAGAAACAATGTTGAAACCTAATGAAGCTAATACGCTAAGTGTAAGTTGTCAAATCTCATAGAAAGTAAATCTGAACCATGGGCGAAATTGTCATCTATATTTATGGTCTATTCGCGTTAAGAAAATAAATGCGTACAATAGAGTAAAATTTGTGATCTTTTTGTTTATTCTGACACGACATCTGACCTCGACCTGCCTGATGATAAACAAGAAGAGGTCAAAAGTGACGACAACTGAAAAAACTGAGTCAATTCAAGGCTGCCTCAGTCGCCGTCACTAGGCCGGCGAAAATATATTGAAAACATTATATTAAAACCTCAGATCAGTCAAGTATAACTATCATCATTGCATCATCACTGATTTTGCGTCTTCATAAATATATTTTTTTTTATTGTAACTCGACATATGACAGGACCCCGCTTGATGTTAGGCTGGAGCGTGGTCCATAAATAGATGCCCCTGATACTATAATTCAATAACTGGATGATCGAGGGACGTGGCTAGTCTGATGGACGACGATGACTCACTATTTTCCTAACGCGAATAGATTATAGATATTATTATTGATTATTGTTAGTTAATTTTGAATAAATGTATTGTTAGTAGTTAGTAAGTTGGTGCGTGCGTCAAACCTGTGCTTTTCACACGGTGGTAGGCGGCTGGAGGACTAGGGCCGCCTGTCGGACCTTCTGGGCTTCCGGAGAGTAGTGCGACGAAGGCTTCTGTCTCTGATGCTCCAATGTCCTCGTCTCTCGTGGACTGTATACTGCATCAGCTGGTAGAACGGTTTTCTCGCTGTTTAAAATAGACAATGAGATTTTAGTTTAAAAAAAATAATTAGAAAATTGTTTTTTTTTAAATTGTGGTTCGTCATACAGCAACCCTCGCCTGATGTTAAGCTGGAGTGCGGTGCAAGAATGGAGTTAACTGTTAGATAACTGTTATCCGTATGTACATAAACATAAATAAATGGCGCAACTTAAAAGAGTATTGTATTCTTGCAGCAAGTAGAATGCAACAATAGAGGCCTACACATAGAAATGGGTGAATACGGGCTAAAGAATAAATAGAGAAACTGACACTCACCTATCTAAATCATCAGTCTTATATCGCAAGCTCTCTGCAAATAGAAAATTAAAAACAAAAATAAATAAAAAGGTATTTTTTTTGTGTCATGACTTAAAGTGGAGGGGCGTGTCATTTATAGTAAGACAAGCTATACCAATGTATATTTAATATGTACTTTGGTAAGAACCCAGGATAAATGAAATTCCACTAGTCTAATCCAAAAAGGTTTAGAGTGGAGACCACGAACCGAAAAACGCAGCGTAGGTAGGCCTCCCACCAGGTGGACTGACGACATAGTGAAAGTCACGGGTAACCGGTGGATGCAACTGGCATCTCGTCGTTCGGAATGGCGTTCTAAGGGGCAGGCCTATGTTCAGCAATGGACGCCTTCTGGCTGATAATGATAAATCCAAAAAATGACTCGTCGAATCGAGATAGAATTGTGCTAGGAACATTTTCCGTGGTATATATGCAACTGATTAAACCTACCTCACAGAATACCAGCGATATGAGATTTATTTATTTAATGCATATGGCAGCAGCCTGATGTTAGGCTGGGGTGCGATCCATGTATAGAGGCGACTGCTACTAAACTTAAATAACAACACGCATCAGTCGCATCTGCTATGTCGGCTTAGATGGAACCGACAACTGAGTCGCTTCACGGTCTGTAAAGTGTATTAAAGGAATAAATATACGAACCTCTCTTCTTCAAACAACAGACTAGAAGACACACGACCAGAGCAACAAGCACAGCAATCAATAGTGCAGCTATTATTAGAGGTGCTATAGTTGCTGTTTCTGTAATGAGTAATATTAAATGTTGGTGTAAATGCAACGATGTACTATGCTATAGAATAAGAATAGGACGGGCTGTTGACTAACTTCACTTGACTGATTTAAAGGTGTATGTACGGTCTCATTTGTTTTCTTGACGGTCCGCAAAGAAAAAGACACCATACTAAAGTGAAGTTGGTTGGAGAGTTAGACGTTACAAAATGGCGCCGATTCCGTCCTATTCTTATTTTAATCACATTATAGAAGCAATGTATTGTACATAACAATGAATATCGATTATTAGTGTGTTTCACACAGGAATAGGCCAGAGACAATGGATGTAGTATTCTTTTGACTTTTTTTATATTTGCACCTACTACTACCCAAAGACCCAAGGACCTGAAGCAAATATTTTGCAAACAAATATTTGTAATTACAAATAAATGCTATTTAATAATGATTTGCGCCGATCGGCAATCGAACCCGATACTTAGCGTAATAATGCACCACGCGAGTCGTCAAAATATTTCCCTAAAACATAATTTTAACCTCTTACCGTGAACAGTCAAAGACACAGCATGAGCAGAAGATCCCCTCTCATTTTCCACATGCAGCACATAGACCCTGGCATCTGCAGCACTCGCGCTAGTGACTAGAAGGGTGTACCTGTAGCAGCCATTCGTGCCAGATGGTTCTAAGGCTCTGTAGCGACCTGGAATATAGTTTACGAAATGTTGATTTACAATCCGCGCCACAATGGTCCTTTTACTTCCGTGATAAGTTTGAGGAAGCATCCATAAAAATGGTTAAAAAGGCAATTAAACAAAAAGGTCGTCTGACAAGTCAGAGCGTCATTTGACAAGTAAAATGCTTTACCAGCCCTTGTTTTTCAATATCAAAAGCTCCTCTGTCCAGTAGTAATGACGACTGGATCAACAATAAACTGAATTAGATATTTCAGTCGTTTGCACTTTTGGACCTTCCTTTGATTACCATCAGACAAATAGTGTTTTCAAAAGGCTCGCTTAAGAAAATATTAAAAATGCTATAACATAAATCTTTGCTCCGATAACCTCATCATCATCATCAGCCAGAAGACGTCCACTGCTGAACATAGGCCACCCCTTGGAATAATAATATTATCTGCGATAACCTGCGTGGTCGGTAAATATTTTTATCGTATCTTTTTTTAAATTTGTTGTGACACGACATTTGACCTCGACCCGCCTGAAGATAAGCAAGAGGAGGTCCAATAGTGACAACGACTGAAAAAACCGGATTAGTTCACGGCTGCCCCAGTCGCCGTCACTATGCCGGCCAAATAATCTATTTAAATACAATGTTAATTATTACTAGTAATCAAATCCTAATATGCATACCAATCTGTGAAGGCACATCCAATCTCAGACTTCCCCATAGCCAAGCAGCTCTTCGTGGTGGAGGATCAGCACAAACCGTGGCGACAACTTTAGCATCTCCACCACTCCAGCCATCAGCCGCCGTGGTTTCCGCTCCAACTGGTGGACCTAACACGTTCAGAGTTATAGGTTCTGATTGGTGTCGCCTGAAATTCATACATTAAATTTAATACATATAATATTTATCTGTTATCATAATCAATAGACACGCATTTAAAGACACAAGGTTGCCACGATCCTGACATTACTCCCTCGCTTCCCTCACTTCAACAATTCTCTTGAAACAAGCTTTACGGTTATGGGCACTAGACAAACCAGCTTTCTTGAAGATGTCTCCGATTTGGTCGTCATCAGATTAATAAATTCCTTTCGTCAATCTCCTTTAATTCATCCTTTCCGTGTGCCCGAATTATCAGGCCATCGTAGTATTCCTTTGTCAATCCTTGTCACTACATCTTCTTTTAAACCACATCCATCTCGCACTATTCCTTATTTTATCCATTTCTACAACGTTAATGTTACTCCACTTACAAGTATACAGACCGTGAAGTGATTTGGTCGCGTCGCGTCGCGTTATTGAAGTGTAGTAGCAGTGGCATTCATTCATGAACCACACTCCAGCTTAACATCAAGCGGAGTGCTGTCATATGTCGAGTAACAATAAATATAACAGTAACAGTAAAAAAGACCGAGGTAACAACTAATGACTGTTTGTCTACCATTCTTGGCTCCTTCATTTCTATTTCTAATAAATAGTAAATTCAGCTACTCACCTCTCTTCCAAGCCAATTTGATTGATAGCAACGCAAGTATATCTTCCATGCTGAGTATACGATACATTATAAATAATCAGTTGTGATGATGAAGAGACAGGGTAACCGCCTTCTGGAGTGGAGTCTGAACGTATTGATGGATGTGGACTGAAAAAACAGTTTAATACTATTAAACTAGTGACTGTGGTGTAGTGGTAGTGCAATGGTAGCGCAAACCTGGAACCTCCGCTCCGGTTCAAACCACGTACCAATATCTTAAATATACGATACATGCTTCTATATGGAAAGTTTTGATGGTTTGGGCACATGGAAAGGATTAGTGAAGGTAGATTTGAATGGATGCGTTAAACTATTATAGGTAAAAAAACAATTAAAACTTACTTATGCAGCCACTGATAGGAGGGTGGTGGGTTTCCTTCAGCTTTACATTCTAGAGTTACTTTTGAGAATAAATTTGCTTCTACAACTGGATCTGGTCCAACCCATGTTACTCGAGGTGGATCTGAAAAAATAATAATTTTATAAGAAAGATTTCTGTTTGCTCATTGGAGTTGAGATATGAAGGAATTAAAATAATTTTAATCCCTAATAGACTCTTATTGAGGATTTACCATATGACAGTAAAACTTGTCTAACTATAAATGACGCGCCCCTCCACTTTATTAGTTTATTTAAATGTGTGAATGCAAATATAACTAACTATACTACTATACTTCATCAGCGTGCTCCTCTTTTTGTGTCCAACCAATAACTGAATTACCAATTACAATTGCATTTTTGGTGTTTTGCATCCATATTTAATATCTGTTTGTGTGCGTAAATGCAGTAAAGGGGCGCGTCATTTCGGCTTAGACAGACTATACCAGACTACAATGAATATATTATATTATACTTTAGGACAAATCCTCCTAACTCTGAAAGAACTAATAAATCACTTACATTTAACATCGATCTCTATTTTAGCTACATCTGAATTACCCAAGGAATTTCTCGCTTGACATCGGTATGTTCCTGAAATGCAAACAATAAAATCTTTATCATAATTTCAAAATACCACAGACAAGCAAGCAGTCGCACTTACTATGCCGGCCTCAATGAATTCCGTCACTTTCAAACTGATCATAAAACCTGACAGAATTACTTCCGGTCTTTAGGTGCACTTGAACGGGTGATACCACCCTAAATGAGTAGACCGGACAAAGGACTGGTTAAAATTGTCCTACTAGTAGTAGTGCTAGCTAGCGTAGTACTGCTGACACTACGCTAGCTAAGTTAGTACCGGTGTCTTTAAAGCTTGAGTGACCTGTACACTTGAAAGTGGTGATACTAACCCAGATCGGCATACTTTTTTTACCGCCTGATGGTAAGCAAGAGGAGGTTCAAGTCAGTTCACGGCTGCCGAGTCTGTTCATGGCTGCCCCAGTTGCTGTCACTATGCCGGCCAAAGGTTGACGCATCGCTTGAAGGATCCAATGTTATAGGATGGAGATAACACATGGACTAGTAAAGCATTCCACTTATATCGATAAGTGGAATGCGTCAAATGAATCAATCGTAATCTACTGGGCAAAAGACCGCTAGCCACTCGTTAAACCTCCAGTATTTAAGGTTAGGTTCGTCCAGTATCGAAGGTTAACTGGCAGATAATGTCTAGCGGCATTAAGTTCGCCTTTATACAAATTGTAATAAAGTTTTTAAATAAAAAATAAAAAAAAATATTTTAAATGTAACCAACTAGATTCCTATAAATAGACTCACCAGAATGATTCCTGGAGACTGGTGCCATAAATAACTTCGGTCCATTAGTGGCAGTCACCTGGCCATCTTTTGTCCACCACACATAAGGAGCAGGGTTACCTTCCGCTTTGCATTCCAAACTCAATGCACTGGAACCTTCTTCCAAACCTGCATTCTTACTTGGATCATCGCCGAGAATTGAAACAACAGGTGGAACTAAAAGTAAAAAATGTAGCTTGGTTAAATTTGTTTTTGTTTTATTGTGCCTGATGTTAAGCTGGAATGCAGTCCATTAATGGAGTTTATTGCTACTACAATTCTGTAGTAGCAATGTAACTGTAATTAACAGTCACGGTCTAGTTAAAACTGGCAAAATACAAGCTATGCCCGAAACTTGACTAAGTCACTTCACGGTCGGGGCCCATGTGATTTTACAGAGACGCCCACGGGGAATGTTTCGAGGAACTCTTTAGCCTTATCTTATATCCGTGGTCCGGGTAAAAATCCGCATTCTATCGACAGAATCAATAGTTAAATTAATCGGTTTGACCTATCGTTTCTTTATCGAACAATCCTAATCCTATAAATCCTAATCCTTGCTAAAAATCGGGGTAAAAATATTTTATTAGTAGACGACTTTCTTTGGTCGGTATTGTGACGGCGCGGGACTTCCCCTTGCTTACCGACAGGCAAGCCGAGGTCAGAAGTCAGTCTCCAAAAAGGCTTAAGTAGGTGTAGAAAATATGGAAGGTGTAAACTATGGAAAACTTACAAGTAACATCCAGCATGGTGTAAGCATCTCTATAATGAGGTGTAGGATATGAAGGATGATGAGCTCGACAAGCCAGCTGTCTTCCATGATCAGACCTCTTCGCACCAAGTTCCAAAACAGACCTGGCTGCCCACACGCGTGGTCTTTCCACCTCCGAAGCATTAGTTTGACTCCATGCTGTTTGACGTTCGGTTTCTGAAATTTAAATTTCGCAGCTTAGTTCATAATTTTGTTTAATTTTACAAAATTAAACCAAATTTAATTTTATTAACTATAAAGTATATTAACTATAATTAAACTATAAATAAAAAATATCATCTAATGACGACACATCACAAATACTCCCAAGGAGACTGGCGAATTTTCCCGTTTTTATAGCAAGGCTAATACTTTGGCAGAAATAATTGTCAGCCTTTCTGTCTCCAGATTTCTACGTCAGCCGCTTGGACAACTCCTAGTCAGGCTCTTGGTTTGTGTGCCTTGAACTACCAACAGACCACAGTTGCTTTTACTTACCTAAATACCATTCAATGTACGCAGGTGGATTGCCATATCTTGCTTCACAGACCACTGTGGCCCTGGAACCAGCTTGCACGGTGATATTCTGACCAGGAGTTATGTGAGATCCATTGAACATTATTCTTGGTGACTGAGGCGGTACTCTTACTGCTAGTATAGCTGGTGGACTAGATAGTGCATCCTGCAATTGATATTAGTCTATTATTATTTATATCTGCGATCAAGCTTCACATCAGGCGTAGTACTGACATAAGTCATGCCTTAAAATAACCAATCAACCAAACTGTCACGCATTCCTCCCTCAAGCATAGGCAGAGACAATTAAGAGCCACTTGTCACGATCTTAACACAACTCCATCGCTTCCCTCACCCAGATCCACAATTATCTTGATACAAGCTCTACGGTTATAGGCACTAGTCAATCTAGCTTTCTTGAGGATGTCTCTGTTTTCGTCGCCAAACACCTTCCAGGCCTTGAAAAACGTATCCATCCACATCAGATTTATTAATTCCTTTTTGTTATTCTACTTTCACTCATTCTTTCCATGTGCCCAAGCCATCCTATTATTCCTTTATCAATCCTTGTCATCACATCTTCTTTTAAACCACATCTATCGCGTTGGCATATTTTATAATTTACCGCATTGGCAAGCATGAAGGAGTACCTACCTATCTGGATAACCCTGATCCGAACAAAGATGCTCAGTAGTGGGACTTATACAGGCTGATGAAGATAAATAAAATACATATCCCCATACCTGAACATCATAATTGCTAGCTGTCACTTGACACTGCCACTGTCCATCGTCAAGTTGCAAGGTTGCAGCACGAACCCAAAGAGAGCAGTCGCCGCCGACTGGACTGTCCTCATTAGCCCACTCGTATTTTCCACGGTACAGGCCAACGGGCTGAAACAGCATAAAAACAGATTAAATTGATAATGCAAACACCTAGATAGTTTTTAAATATAGAAACAGTATACGGGTGAATGTTCTGACGAAAGAGCTTGTTCCTATTTCAACTTTATACTCCCGTGATAGCAGCTCAGGTTTGAGAAAGCATTCTATCGACCGAATTGACAGTTGAAATATACGGTTCGGCGCGTAATTTCTTTGTCAAACGATCGGAATGCTTGAAATGCTTTACAGCACATGAGTTTTCCCCATCTTATGCCTTTTGAATCCTTAGGAATAAAAAAACAGCTCTGGCATAGTGGCGACTGAGGAAGCCAAAAACTGAGTCGTTTTTTTATTCAGTAGTCATTTCTCTTGAACCTGTCTAGGAAAGGTCTTGTAGAGGCACAAAGAAATGGAGGTCAAATGTCAGAAGTCAGATGTCACGTCACAATACTAAATATACAATTTAATGTATCAAAATGGGACAAAAACTTTTAAAATTTAGTTTTAAAACCTTTCGCAAATATTTTGTTTATAATAAAATATTAATAATATGAAATGCTTGCTTCTCGCCTTAAGTTACAAAGTGCGGATTAGATTCCATTTATATTCTAATTTAAAAAAAATACTGATTAAAATACTGAAAATTTACCCAACAATACGATTAAACTAACTAAATTAGAAACTAGAAAAAACAATGATTGACATTCTGTGCCACATGCAAATTAAAGTTTCTAATGAAATATAGACAAAAATAAAAACCAAAAGTCTAAATAATGCAAAAGATTTAGTACGTAAAGATCCATATACCCACATCCATCACACCGTAACCAGTGTAAATGGCTGAGTTTCACCTTCACCAAACGCAGACACCATGACGTTTTCGACGCCCAAATGTTTTTACAAGACCAAATAACAATAGACTAGGAGCTCAATATAACACGTCTTGTTTTTAATTATTTATTCACAAAGAGATTATACATAGAAAGAGAATAAAAACAAAATATGATGTACAATTATCGACATATAATTATATGTATATCTAGTACCGTAAAGATGGCGATACCAGCGGTGCTGAGGCAGATCTTAAAGGGTTATAAAAATGCCCAGACAAGAGCAAAGTTAAGGGTCACGCATGGTAAGCATAATTGGGAATTCAATCTCAAAGTAGCGAGAACTCCAGCTATTTTTTTAAGAATCAAATGCGACAGACGCGTCGTTTTTATAGGCATTGTCTATTAATTTATCTCAGGCCAACGAAGATTAAAACATTTTTCAAGAGCGCAGTTATTATAAAAACCCGCGCAAATTGCATAAAAGGCTATTTATAGCACTAATTATATTTAAAATAAATTAGAAAATCAATCAGTCAAATTGTCAAGCCTTTTTCCCACAGTAGTAGAGACGCGCCAATTGCCACGATCCTGACACAACTACCTCGCTTCAACTAAACAAAATTGATTTTAACATTAAACAAAATTTTCATAATAGTTTCAGACTTCGCTGTCTATGTTGGCTTACTATCATGCAGATCGAGGTCACATATCGAGTCACAATAAAAAAAAAATTGAATTGCATTTTCATCTATTTGATGTAAGCGGCTCCGTGTCTAAACTGAATACCGAAGACAGTTCAGTGATTAATAATGTTAGTAAGTAATAACAATGGCCGATTCACCAGCGGATGGTTTGCAACATCCGGAAGATCGGGTGCGCAGACTTCGGGCACGCGCCTCCATTCGAAATTTATGAAGCGTATTAAGAATTATGATATCATCGAATTACTTTTGCTTTCGGCATACATTAAGCACCGTTGTTCTTTGATTACGCAGTCAGGATGTTCGTGACGTACTTTAACAGGATTGCGGTTGTTGTCTGTCTGCAACTGTATATTTGGTTGTTTGTTTCATGATAGTAAATTATAATGAATTAATCCACCTTAACTAAGAGATTTCTTCAAAACGAAAATTAACACAAGACTTCGGGGGCATGATGTTAATTAAACTCATGCCCCCGATCACTTGTATATAACACAGACGTCAGTTACGGGAATCTAAGTTTGTTAATAAGTGCTATTAATTATTTTTAGATAGAAAAACTAACAGGTAGTAAAAGAACACTATTTTTGTATAGTTAAAAATAACTCACAAAAAATATAAGGCAGGCGAGGCATTCTCTTATAGCAAGAGATCTTATGGCTAGATATAGAATAAATTATATTAATAAGAAAACATATAATTTTAAAATACATACACAAACACATAAGTAGATAATCTAGATTGGCGAAAAGAATTTATAAATCTCATGTGAATGGATGCGTTAAACGAGGCAGGCCCAGGAGGGTGTGTTATCCGACCAAATCGGAGACATCCTCAAGAAAGCTAAGTTGCCTAGTGCCCATAACCATAGAGCCATGTATGAAGAGAATTGTGAATGTGAAGGAAGCGAGGGAGTTGTGTCAGGATAGTGGCAAGTGGCGCTCCATTGTTTCTGCCTATTCCTGTGGGAAAAAGGCGTGACAATTTGATTGACAAACATATATTTTAAGTACATTACTAATACAAAGTGTATTAATAATACAATACATTACAAACACACATTAATAATGACATTAAATCTTTATTCAGAAAATAAATGACATTATCATGATTGAGCTTTCTACGAAAATTAGGAGCTCATTTGTATTCGGAAACCTTGGTCTTCTGCTCCCACATAACCGATGCATTAGTCACCTTTAACAATAGCCATGGTGGGTTCGGCATAAGCCATTATGGATGCGATACCTTGTGAATTTTCAATCCATTGTATGTCAACGGTTTTCAACCTTGATCCGATTTGTAAGTCATCAACGTTCATAAATACAGTTACTACGAGTATCTAGTCTTGTGCTCTATTTATATTTTATTGTCAAGGAAGGAAGTTGGTTTATGAATTATACACATTTTATGCGGCTTACTATTATTATTATTCCGACGTTTGGAGAGCTTTGCAGCCATCGTGGTCACGGAGACTCAATGTTCGCACAAAATCTAAAAAATACTAGGAAATTGGTTTATTTGGTGTAGCTGACCTGGAGTCGCTTTATGGTAAGCAAGGAGAGGTTCAAGAGTGCCAACGACTTTAAAAACTAAGTCAGTTTCCGGCTGCCCAAGTTGTAGTTTGCACTATACCAGCCAAAACTACAAAAACTGCTTTTATGATAGAAACAGGACGACCAAAGTATCAAATATACATGGTACCTGCAAGTGGTTTTGCCTGGAAGCCATTCCACAACCACTACTCGTACACCACGGTTGCCTAAAGTAAATGAGACCAAAAGCTTGGAATTTAATGTCACCGTTGTTTTGATAGGTAACTTATTAATTTTTGTGTCAACAACTGTATATAAGTATTTATGTAAATACGAAATTGTTTTTTTTTTCTTTTTCATACCAAAGTTAGTTCTTCTCTTTTTTCCTATTAGACCTAGCTCTTGGGCACAAAGAGGTTCTTTATCTCTATCCTTTTAGGATGTATTGAAAATTATTCACACAGATTGAGAGCCATTGGGTAGAATACCCGCCATACGATGTACCAAGGTTATAAGGGTTTGATATCTACACCATTATTCGTAGCTAAAAGACCAGGCACCACAAATGATTAGACTCCACATTCTTATGAAAATGTGTGGGACGCAAAAAGAAATAGCTTGTGCCCGCAACATCAATTGCGAGATAACAGCATTTTTTATTTTACTTTTCTATACTAAGTTACTTCGAACAATGTGTGTTGCCAGTGATGACATATGGCACTGAGACGTGGCCCTTAAATGTTGGCCTGTTGGAAAAGCTCAGAGTCGCTCAGCGGGCAATGGAGAGAGCTATGCTTGGTGTTTCTTTGCGCGATAGAATCCGGAACGAGGATATTCGCCAAAGAACCAAAGTTACCGACATAGCTTGTAGGATTCTCAAGCTGAAGTGGCAATGGGCTGGCCACATCGCTCGAAGAACCGACAACCGATGGGGAAGAAAGGTTCTAAAATGGAGACCACGAACCGGAAGACGCAGCGTAGGTAAGCCTCCCACTAGGTGGACTGACGGCATAGTGAAGGTCGCGGGTAACCGGTGGATGCAACTGGCATCTTGCCGTTCGGAATGGCGTTTTAAGGGGGAGGCCTATGTTCAGCAGTGGACGCCTTCTGGCTGATGATGATGACTAAGCTACTGTGTTTGTATCATAGAAACAAGTACATATATCAAAGATACACTGGTACCGGTTAGTAGTTTCGAACCCGTGCACTCAGCTTGCGTAACCATTGCACTGCTGCTACACCACGGTGGCCTATTTAATATTATAAGTTTAAAATTATTTCGCAGTACACTAAAGCGTGTAGAAAATACGAAAGGCCCTGTGCGCGGTCTAAAAGTATTTGTTCTGTATTCGTAACTTAAAGTCACTTGTATTGAATCTCGTTATCTTAGATTGTACTTAGTTTACTCAAATGGAATTTCCATTGTCTTAAATCCAATCTTGTTGTCATATCGTTTGGCAATTGTTTAAATTGTAAAAAAAGGTTTTTAATTTGTATAGCCTTTTTTTGGTTGCATTCTTACGGCTTATTCGTGATGACTGGGTGGAGATTTGTCGAAAGGAATTTTAACTACCCTCCGCGTCAGAAATGTTATAATGCTGCTCCAAAAAAAATAGTATAGACACAGACAATCGACTTTCCTCGATCCTAATACAAGTTTTCCGATTCCCCTACATTTTTATTTGTAACTCAATTTTTTCTAGCTACTTTCGACTTTTGAGGAGGGTGTTGTTCGATCAAATCGGAGACATCCTCAAGAAAGCTAGGTTGCCTAGTACAGATAACCTTAGAGCTTGTACGAGGAGAATTGTGGATGGGAAGGAAGCAAAGGAGTTGTGTCAGGATCGTGACAAGTGGCGCTCCATTGTCTCTGCCTATCCCTGTGGGAAAAAGGCGTGACAATTTGATTGGTTGATTGATTGACTTTCGACCTGTGCGGGGAAGGAATCACGGCAAGTAAAATACTAGGTTAAAGAGGATCTCAGAACGTTATCATTCAGTTACTCGGAAAGTCAATTATGTTTTCAAATTAAATTAATATAAAACTGATCCCGAAACGGGACTTAATCACTTCACAGTCTATATACTTGTAAGTGGTGGTACTACCCCAAATCGGCAGACAGGGCACCATTGCCCACTACTCTTTAACAACCAGACTCGGAGGTTGTAATTACATTTTACAAATAAAAGCTGTAAAACAAATGTTAGCTCCGACCGAGAATCGAAGCCGGGATTTTCTGGTGTGCTTACACAACAAATACGCATTTCTTTTTTTTTATTGTGTCTCGACATATGACAGCACCCCGCTTGATGTCAAGCCGAAGTGTGGTCCATGAATGAATGCCACTGCTACTACAATTCAATAACTGTGAGTAGCAATCACATCCACTATGCCGGCCTAGATGGAACCGGCAACTTACAAGCTGATCCCGAAACGTGACCAACTCACTTCACGGTCTGTATATTTCTACAATTAGTTCATTGTGATAATTTTGGAAAGAATGCAAACATTGATAAGAAAGTTGGCAAGTAAGTCATTAGTATACGACTAACAAAATAAGTAGGTACTTAGAAACTAATCGGTAAAATGGATACAACTACCTCACAATGGTGAAAACGTTACATTAGTCTGCCTATACTACTTTAAACTGGATACGAGATTGTATATTCTTGATAACAATTCAATTTAAAATTTAAACCCAATTCAAAAACTAGACAAATAATTAATGGTAGTTATTTTCACAGTCTACTGACCCGGGCCAGTATAAGTATACTATCACTTTTAAGTATACAGACCATAAAGTGACTTAGACGCGTTTCGGAATAAGCTTGTAAGTTGCCGGTTTCAACCAGGCTGGCATAGTGGATGTGACTACTACTTACGGTAATTGAATTGTAGTAGCCGTCACCTCTATTAAACGACCGCGCTCCAGCCTAACATGACGTCATATGTCGAGTCACAATAAAAAAATATTAATTTTAAGTTCACAGTCCGTAAATAGTCTTAGTTGCGTTTTAGACCGCCTTAGTGAATGCGACTACCACTCGCAGTTATTTAACCTTAATAGCAGTTGCCTTCATTCATTAACCACACTCAAGTTTCGGCAATTTGATTGATTGCTTGTGTCTGCAATCTTTACTTTTTGTCTCCACATATGACAATACTCCGGCTCGAATTTTGCATATTAGATTATAAGAATTAAAAAATTAATTCGGTTATTGAGGAGTGTATATAGATGTGGTTTGAAAGAAGATGTAGTGACTAGGATTGACAAAGGAATGCTTCGATGGTAAAGGCACATGGAAAGGATGAGTAAAAGTAGATTGACGAAAGGAATTTATAAATCTGATGTGGGCCTGCCCTGTTTAACGCTGGATGCGTTAAACAAGGCAGGCCCAGGAGGTTGTTTTCTGACCAAATCGAGATATTATCAAGAAAGTTGGGTTGCCTAGTGCCCAAAACCACAGAACCTGTATAAAGAGAATTGTGGATGTGAAGGAGGCAAATGAGTTGTGTAAGGATCGTACCAAGTGGCGCTCCATTGTCTCTGCCTGTGATTAAAAAGGCGTGACAATTTGATTGATTGATAATATTTAGATTAATATTTTTTTAAATGTGATTGTTACCACTAGGTGACTGAAGTACATATAGTATATTTATTAAAAATACAGTCGTACCGGGAAGGGGTTGTGATGGGAAGTGGAAGTGATGGAGGTCGACGACTGAAAAAACTTTAAACTGCACCGCAGCCGCCTTTAAATACAATTTGAATAAAATTATTTGAATACAAGAATAATTCTCCCCGCGTAGTATTGTGTGCGACGATGCGATGTTATGCACAACCGTGACAGCGAACCGGGTGCACGGATGATGCTCCCACTAATAATACAGAGGTATTGTCACTCAACAACAAAATATATCTACAACTTGAATGAATAAAGCTTCTGACGCTACAATTGCTTGTAATTATTAGAAAGAAAGAAAGGACTAAGGCGACCGTGGTGTAGTGGTAGTGCAATGGTTACGCAAACCGAGAGCATGAGTTTGAGACCACCCACCGGTACCAATATATCTTTGTTATATGTAAACAAGCAAGTTTCTATGATACAAGCACTTTAGTAGATAAGTATAGAAAGGTAAAATAAAAAATAAACTTTATTTATGCTATAATTAAAACATTACAAAAATAATTCTAATATTAATCTAAGTACATAAATATTATAACCTATTTAATACACATAAATATTACGCACAAGTGTGGCAATAGATAGGTAGTCAGCTCAGCATATGCAGCAGCCAAGGCTGATGCGCTGATTTTCAGCTGATGCCTTTCATTGGGTAACTTACGTGTTGCTGAGATGTACATACATAAATACACATACATGTATACGAATTCTTGCACAGTTGATATATATATATAAGTACACATATAAAATACAAAAGATAAAATTATTTAATAAAAAAAATAAGAGACCCGAATAATAAGTTTAATAATAAATAGAATTAGATTTAAAATCTTTTGTGATGACAATTAACAACATATGCTTTTTGAGTGCCGACCTGTACTAAGGATATTCCTGATACTAAGGAATACTAGGATACTTTCTTGCAAATTTTGCTTTACAATCAATGTTGCCACTTAATTTCCTTTCATCATCATCATCAGCAAGAAAACGCCTACTGTTGAACATAGGCCTCCCCCTCAGAACGCCATTCCAAACGACAAGATACCAGTTGCTTTCATCGGTTATTCGTGACTTTTATTGTGTCGTCAGTTCACCTAGTGGGAGGCCTGCCTACGCTTCGTCTGTCTAATTTTCATTACCAACGTATGCTATCAGTTTAACATGCCATTTTTATTTAATTTCTATACTAAGTTACTAAATTGCTTGCATAAAACGGGAGAACCAAAATACATAATAGTATATCAAAAATACATTGGTACCGCAAATGGTTTTGAATCTGTGCACTACCACTACACCATGGTCGCCTTTAAACAAAATAAATACAATCAATCAAATCAATCAAATTGTCACGCCTTTTTCCCACAGGGATAGGCAGAGACAATGGAGCGCCATTTACCACGATCCTTACACAGCTCTCTTGCTTCCTTCACATCCACAATTATTTTCATGTAGGCTCTGTGGTTATGGGCACTAGGCGACCTAGCTCTCTTGAGGATGTCTCCGACACTCTCCTGGGCCTGCCTTGTTTAACGCATCCATCCACATAAAATTTATAAATTCCTTTCGTCAATCTACTTTCACTCATCCTTTCACTCATCCAGCAGCTAATCTAATTTTGATTTAAGTGCATTTTGACATATTTATATTTAGTTATAAGTTGACAATGCCCATATACAGCAGCTTATTAACATTATTTATTAATATGACATTTATTTTTTATATAGTTTATAAGCAGACAATGCCCTTATACAGCAGCAAACTTTTGCAGTTTGTGCATTATGTACAGTTCAGTATACTCAGATTATGTATACTCAGATTAGACATTTACATATTTTTCAATATTTTTTAAGATGACAATGCTATCACACAGCAGCTCACGCAATATTGTTATTGGTGTTAATTTTTATTAAATTGACAATGGTATCTGCTGCTGTCGTAGGTATTTATTTTATTGTAATTATTGTTCTATTAATTATTGTTATGTAATCTTGACGTGTAAAAGTGCTCCTTTGGAGCCTAATTACTTAATAAATGAATCTGAATCTGAATCTTTTCATGTGCCCAAACCATCGAAGCATTCCTTTGTCAATCCTTGTCACTATTATGTCAATATTATGTCAATCCTATGTCACTTATTCTATCCGCTATCGTCACATACACTAAATACAATAATTTAAAAAAACTAGGTATTAATAATTAGCTATAATAACTAGGTATAATAATTTGATATTTAAAATATTAACAACCCTTATAAATGCAATCATAATTCTTTCAAAACCATCGTTTAAATGCATTGCAATCAATGCAAGTCATTCAGTTTTTATTAAATACAAAAAAAACACTATTGAAATGTTTCCTTTGTTATCTTTATCTAGGTAAATCTTGAGTAAAGACCAACATTATCCCAGACAAAGCCAATTAGGTACAATATTGCTTTTGCATCGTCATTCTTTTCCCATATACCTCCTACGTTCGGAAATTTACCTATTCTTGTTCACTTGTTTGTAAACGATTTGCGACTCTTCTTCAATTTTGTTTCTTATTTGAGAAATAGAGATATCAGATGTTGTTTCTTATTCGGTACAAAATGTGTTTAAATATTAGTTTTTTTTTTTATGGGACAAGTTTTTCTTGTGCCTATAAATAAATCACTAAATAATACTTTTGTGTTTTATTTAGTGTTTTTTATTTATTTTTTTATTAGCGACATCTGACCTCGACTCTTGGATTGACCCGGACGGCAGGGGGAGATCAATTAGCGCCGACGCCTGAAAAAACCTTTATACGGAGCTTGAGTTGGCCAAAGCAACCTTTTCACGCTTTGCTTTTCTATTTTATTACAATTAAAATTTTATTTATTATTAATTATTATTTTGGGCATGTTCCAATGCTTGTTTACTTAATACATTAGTAATAAAAATTTGATAAAAATAATTACGCGTGCAAACCATTCAACTGCGACTTTGGATCGAAATTATCCTTGCAATTGCAACATTTCAATTGATTCCCATGCTTGGAGGCATTTTTTTAAGTTACGCGTGATAAAACGGGCTATGTTTAATACATATTCGTGTAGACTATATAAATAAATAAATCCGTCTACCAATCCAATACATAAATCAAATCTTTAAAAACAAAGCTAATTAATATAAAATCGAACAATTTCAAGAATCAGTGCCCAAGCCAGCTCATTATTCATCGTTCGATCACGATAAGGAAGAGGTACATTGCTGCGTCATAACCTTTTTGCATATTTTACTTTAATATTAACAACGGAATGGAAATAAAAATAGATTTTAGACAGATATCAATTATAGTTTAGGAGACTACAATTTTAATTAAAACTTACAAAATTTACAACCAATTTTAAATATTATTATTTCAACCTATTTTTGTTTAGCTTAATTTGATTATTATTTTAAAAATCTGATCAAAACTAACAATTTAATTAAGACAGTAATAAGCGTTGTCATTATAATCACCAACCTATATAAAGAGCAACCTAAGATAAAGACCTGCAAAGAACATCATTGCAACCCATTTTTAATTAATTACCGGAACAGAATGTCGAAAAAAATATTTAAAAGTTCTTTTTTTAACATTTTGATGTACCAGCCTATTATAATAAGTTATTTAAAATGAGTTACAATAATATTCCTTGCAGGCCTTTATCTTGCTTCTTGGATTGCCGTGCTAGGGGGGCAAGAAAAGGTTTGCGTTTTTTCAAGCTGATATTTTTAAATAATTATTTAAATGTTTTTTTTTATTACATTCTTTTGACATATTTCAATGTCTAGTACTTTGGTAGGATAGGGTTGGAGAATTTCGGCGCAAATACATTGTCGCTGTATACCTCTACTGAATACCTAGACGTAGTACTCTCTGTCGTCTGTGCTGATCACTGTCAGGGCGGTTTCTCTAACTGACAGATCGATGTGTTATTCGATCCAATTCTTGTCACTACTAATTAATAAAATATTTAGGTTGTTTTATTAATGTTAATAAGGCTGTCGTCAAACATTTCCTGTAGATTTACATAGTCAATTTTAAGTGTGTGTTGTATAACATAACAAAGCCTAATTAAGTAAACGTCACCCAACCGTATTTCCGATACCGAATGATAACAAACTCCCTATATTCACACTTCACAGTGTACGAACATTATCGAATAAAATAAATAATGTTTAAGTTTTTTAGTGGTTGTGGTATGTAATTCAGACAACCGCCCAGCATTTATTTATCAATCAATCAAATAGTCACTTCTTTTTGACAATGGACAATGGAGCGCCACTAGCCACGATCCTGACACAACTCCCTCGCATCCCTCACATACACAATTCTCTTCATACAAGCTCTACGGTTATGGGCACTAGACAATTTATTTAAAGTTAAAATAATATATAATTAAGCAAAAATAATTATTTTACTTTAGTAAATCAATTCATAATGTAAAAATTCTCTGATCACTTTTTTCGTATTTTACTAATTTGTTTTAAATAATAAAGGTGAGTGAAAGAATTAAACAATGACAACCCAAAAGTTTGTTCTTTGATCCAATCGGGGGCATTCCTTTAAAAAGCAGGGAATACATGAAGGGAATTGTGGATGTGATGGAAGCGAGGAAGTTGTGTCAGGATCGTGGCAAGTGGCGCGACAATTTGAATTTGAGTTTTGAATACCCATAACCATAGAGCTTTGGGTGAAAATAATGGATGTCAGAATAGCAAAAGAGTTTTGTTATTATCGTGGAAGGGATTCAAGGCGTGCCAATGTGATTAATTGAATTCTATAATATTTTTTATATATTTTGATAACGAGTATTATTATCTCGTGATAATGATGGCTCTAAAGTCAGGTTTTAAATAATCCTCAAACTAAATCCTTATATGCAGTGGTACAGATAAAGTTATAAATTAATTGTTTGTTAGTCTAACTTCTGGACTAAAGCATTCGATGAAATCTATGAGATAGAAATCATGACATTTCGAGCGATGTTATTTAAAATGCATTTTTAACTAATTGACGCACAAATAAATTACTTTATATTTATCGTAGCAAAATCTGTATTGAATATTTATTGAATACACTTCCACATATACTTATTTACTTGTTTAAAACGTTAGCTCTAGCTAAAATTACCTTTGGTTTATAACTTTATTTGTGAAGCCTAAAAAGTCTCTCATTGTTAAAAATGTTTTAAAGTAGTTATCGACATTATGATAACGATCCGTCTGATATCAAGCTAAAGTGCAATCCATGAAGGCTGGTTTCAGGCAACATCGTCACTTCACGGCTTGTACAATTAAAAGTGGTGATACCACCCTGGGCTTAGCACCGGAGCAAATATCAGCCTATTTTTTAACAACAAATATTGGTACTATGCTATTAGAATAAGAATAGGACGGGCTGTTGACTAACTTCACTTGACTTATTCAAAGGTGTCTTTTTCTTGACAGTCCGCAAAAAAAAGACACCATACAAGAGAAGTTGGTTGAAGAGTTAGACATCACAAAATGACGATTCCATCCTATTCTTATTTTAATCGCATTATAACATCCAATGCTACGTCCAATGCTTGTCACTACTACAATGCTATGAAACAAATCTTTGCCTTGACCGGGAATTGAATCCAGGACTACGCGTAGCAGACTGCTGTGATAACCACAACGCGGTACGTAGGTTGTCGGGGACTAACATAGTTTTCCATTGTTTCTGCCTATCCCCCCTGTGAGAATAGAGATGTGATATTGTTAGATTAACCTATTATTGCGATATTATATTACAGTAGGAATCAAGTTTTAGGTTACCTTACTATAACACAGTAAAAGTAAACGGCAGTAGATTATCTCAGAATTAGCCTTAAAATATTTACCTACCCCACTCGGTAGACAAAAACGCAATATCTGCTAACGTCGATTATATCATTTTTTAGAATATTTCAATGCTACTACTCGTATTATATACAAAAAATCAAGATGCACGGTCATCTGCGACCTGAGGTCAAACCTAGTTCATATCTATCGCCTAAAGGTCCGTTTACATCTAACGCCCAGACTCTTGGGCGTGCTAGAAACCGACAGACGCCGAGTAATTACATCCGGCGTGCCGTTTTCATCTTCGAAATCAATTTCGTAAAAAAATGATGCTCGGTTCTGATTCTTTATTAGGCAGACAAACCACGTACAGGTATAAGCCGCACAGGCAAAGTATACTTTTTGCGAATACTGTCGTGTTACCGTAAGTGTAATTACTGTATAGAAAAATATTATTTTGTCTGACACGCTCAATGTCTATAGAAATAAATAACGCGCGATCGCTCTGACCGTTTATGTATTATGTCGCCGACCGTATACAACAGATAATTATTCAAGGCGCATTTAGACCCTTTATATGAAGACATTCTACTGTTTCTTTCTTGTACTATGATAATAATTACGTATCCATGGCCAATTAACTCCGAATAATTGATACTAATATTAAAGCGTTCATTCCAGTATAGATCTATTTCCAGTAGTATACTAACAATTAGGGAAATGCCATTTATCATCATATACTGTTCATACGAGTATATTGTGTTTATTCTCTACTGCTAGACATTGGTCTTCTCCGAAAATCCCCACAATAACCGAAATCCCACATTGAGTAGCAGTCGCTACTAGAACTGGTCTACATTTTTTTTTGTGACTCGACATATGTCAGCACCCCGCTTGATGTTAACCTGGAGTGTGGTCCATGAATGAATGTCACTGCTACTACAATTCAATAACTGTAAGTAGCAATCACATCCACTAGGCCGGCCTAGTTGCAACCGGCAACTTATAAGTTGATCCTGAAACGCGACCAAGTCACTTTACGGTTTGAATGTAAATGGTGGTACTACCCCGTATCGGCACGCAGCCTACTCTGGAAAAATTAAAATTTTAGGTAATTTTAATTTTTAAGGCCTAACTTATTTATTTTCATTCGTACCCACTATATTTTCTTGCTCGAATGAAAAATTAATTATTACTTTGTATAAAAATATATTTTTATTTTCATAATTACAGGTTTCAGTAGAAAATGAAACATTTCAATTCCATTAAAAGTTTTTTTAATTGAACGCTTAAAAGCTTTCTTTATTAGTTGTATTCGTCTAATTATAGACTTCACATACAGATGCCTATTTAAGTATTCGTTTTTATATTTATGCTTTATTATATGCCGGGACATATGATAGCACCCTGTCTAATGAACTAAAAAGTTTAAAGCGTAATTTCTAAGTAGAACAATCGACAAATGGAATGCTTTCCCAGCCCATGTGTTCTCTCCTTCATAGCCTTGGATCCTTCAAGCGATGCGTAAAGAAGCACTTTTGGCCGGCATAGTGACGGCGACTGGGGCAGCCGTGAAGACTCGGTTTTTGCAGTCGTCGGCACTCTTGGACCTCTTCTTGCTTACCATCAGGCGGGTCGTGGTCAGATGTCGAGACACAATAAATTATAATATAAAAAGATTGAGCTGTAATGCAGTCTATACATAGAAGCGACTGCTACTACAATTAAATAATCGCACGCATGAGTCGTATCTAATATGCCGGCCTAATTAGAACCGATAACTTTCAAGCTGTTATTAAACACCTGCTCTCTGCTTTCCTCTCTTGAAAATGCTTCTCCGCCGGTAAATTAACTTTTCAAAAGTCGAGTGAAAATGAATTGAAAAGGTAATCAAATAATCACGCCTTTTTCCTACAGGGATAGGCAGAGAAAATGGAGCGGTCGATTGAGAGATCGGCTGGCCTTATTTGAAGTGTTCTCGATTCGACTTCGATTAACTAGTTTGTTGTCACGTCATTAGACCAAATAACAGTTTTTTTTTTATTGTGACACGACATCTGACTTCGACCTGCCTGATGATAAGCAAGAGGAGATCCAAAAGTGCCGACGACTGAAACAACCGAGCCAGTACACGGCTGTCTCAGCCGCCGTCACTATGCCGGCCAAAGTTACTGTGTATACGAGTAAAAGTAAAACATACTACTAAAAGTTAATATTAAAACATTTGTGAATGAACAGGTTGGCGGAAAGGTTTATTTTTCATAGAAAATGAATGTTACTCAATGTATGTTTGGGTTGATACCTTAGGTAAAGTATAGGTAAAGATAATATATAGAGCGCGAGTATACCCCAGACACTTTGTTTTGAATGTAAGGAATAAAAATTTCGTAAACATGAAGAGAATAATAATAAGTTAGACATTGAATTTCGTAGTGCTTTTTAACTGAAAATAAAGCACTATTTTCTACAATTCTGACCTAAATTATTATTTATATAAGTAATTTATTTGTTATTGTATTTATTCATGATATATGAAATACATAAGTGCAAACTGCATTAACAAATACAGGTAAAAGTTTTAAAGTAGTAATAAATAAACCTTCGATGTCTTCACATCCATAATTTTCTCCATGTGTTTGAATGTTGTTAAATGCATATTAATAAAAAATATATGTCCTTCCTGGGTATGCCTCGATTAACGCATCTATCCACATCAGAGACATCCTTAAGAAAGCTGAGTTGCCTAGTGCCCATAACCATAAAGCTTGTATGAAGAGAATTGTAGATGTAAAGGAAGCGAGTGAGTTGTGTCAGAACCGTGGCAAGTGGCGCTCTATTGTCGCTACCTATCCCTGTGGAAAAAAGGCATGACATTTTGATTGATTGATTGTTCATACTTGTGCTTGCTGTTCATACCCAACCATGCCAGCTTTTCATATTTATTTTATACTCCAAGATAGGAAAACTTCATAGCAAAAAAGCCTGGCCATTCATGTGGTAACAAAAATATTTTTATGAGAAAGGGGTCTTCTTGAGAACAAAAACAAATCTGTTGGATCAATAATGTTTTTATATTGTTTACTGCGCTATGTTGTTTCTAATAATGTTTACTTAGATTTACTAGCCGGCATAGTGATGCCGTCTGAGACATTCGTAACTAAGTCGTTTTTTTTTTCAAGTCGTCGGCGCTCTTACCTTTCCTTTTGCTTACTGTCAAATTCACGACATATGACAGTCAAATTCAGATATAGCGTATTTTATTTTAGCAATATTTTTTTATTTATTATGACATTTTTTTTAATATTTGGTTATATTGTATAATAACTGCAGGCAACAATCGCATCAACTATTCAACTGCCTAATCGAAATCGGCAACTTTCTGTTCACGTTCTGTACACTTGAAAGTGGTGGGACTACCCCGGATCTGCAAACTGTGCTAATAACCACTTCTGTCTTTATACTCTTGCCTACTTTAGAAATAAGAATAAATAATTATTTTTATAGCATTTTTTTAGTATCCCTTTACAGATATTTTTTTATAAAAATAGAATGAAAATATGTAAAAGGGATAAAAAATACTGTATTAAGAAATAAATAACTCTTTAGTAAAAATTGGTTTCTTACATAAAAAAAATTACAATGAATAAACGTACGATTAAAAATACATATATCTAAGTAGATAGATACATAATACTAACCAACCTTATTTACCTAATTACACGGTAATAAATAAATAAAATATTAATCGGCAACATTCCAAATGAAAGCCTGTTGTCTCTGCCTATCCCCATGGGAAAACGCGTGACAATTTGATTAATTGATTGTATAAGTTTTGTTTACAATTTGTTTCTGTTCCAATTAAAATAAAATAAAATAAATCTTTTTTTTGTGATATATTCTAACTACATAGACAAATAAGGAGAATTGCGTTACAATATATTAGTGTTCAATCCTATGTAAAATAACACATCGGTTATTTTTATATTCGTTACATCACTTAGGGTTAAAAAAAAATACGAACAAAAACGTCTAAATCAACAGTAACTTTAAATCTTAAATGAAAAACAAATTAGACTTCAAACATCAATTAAGTAGTAGGTGTTAAGTCAAACTTTATCTTTACAATCATTAATTTTGACAACAAAAAAAAAGTTTTGTCATAATTATTAATGGTTGCGAATAGTTTGACAACAAACTGTCATTATGATGAACAAACAGAATACTTCAAAACTATTATTAGTCATTTCTAAGGATCAACGAACACTAAACAGGCTCACTCTTTGTTTTATTATTTGAGGCGACCGTAGTGTAGAAGCAGTGCAATGGTTACGCAAACCACTTGCCGATACTTTGATATATTATGGTTGTTCTGTTTCTATGATACAAGCGATTTAGTAGCTTAGTATAGAAATTTTAATAAAAAAATGACTCTATTATTCAAATTGTCACGCCTTTTTCCCACAGGACAATGGAGCGCCTCTTGCCACAATCCAAACACAACTCCCTTGCTTCTCTTACATCCACAATTCTCTTGGAAGTGGTAGGCAGTGGTACCCGGTCTGCCGATCCGGGATAGTACCACCACTTACAAGTGTACAGACTGTGAGGTTGCGTTTCGGGATCAGTTTGTAAGTTGCCGGTTCCAACTAGGCCGGCATAGTGGATGTAACCACTACTTAGTTATTTAACTGTAGGTGCATTCACCTCTATTCATGGACCGCACTTCAGCTTAACATCAGACAAGGTGCTGTATAGTCACAATAAATATATTTATTTATTGTTTTCATTGTAGCTGGACAATGAAAGAGGTCGTAATGTACTTTAAACCACGGCAATTAAACATAATTGAATTTAAAAATGAAGGTAAACTAAGTGCAGTTTCGTGTCTCCATGCAAAATTTCCCACCGTTCCCTAAGGGCAAAGTAGGGTGAGAATTATCCAGACTCCAAAAACGAACGTACAAACACCGACGAACCCTTTTTAATTTCATTTCATAGAGATCCGACGGTATAAGCCGTGGAAACTTGGCAGGTCTCTGGTGTGGGATGCGACATGTGTAGACACATTAGCCCCATCTCACATCCAGGCGACCTCGTTAATCTCGGAAAGTGCCAACCTCGGTACAGGTTACGAATTTGCAGCGTTTGAAGTCGAGACAATAAGCCCTTGGGGACCTTTAGCCAAGCGCCTGGCCAAGAAATTTACCAAACGGCTGACGGAGAAGTCTGGAGACAGGAAGACTTGCAATTATTTCTGCCAACATATTAGCCTTAGTATACAAAGGGAAAATGTTGCCAGTCTCCCTGGGACTATCTCTGATGGGACGTCTCTAGAGGATATTCTTTTATTTAAAGTTTCATTATATAGGTATAAATCTACTTGGTATTTTATTTGTATCGTAATACACCTATAGCACGTAGACTAGAGATGTGGAGAAGAAGCGAAACAGAACTGGCACTGACAAAAGCTGCCAACCAGAAAGATGGACGGATGACTAAAAGACCTAGTAACCATATTTTTATTGTGGCTCATTTTATCAGTTCATTTCCTAATAAAAATAAATAGAAATTAAATTGAATTGTAATCAAATCGAAATAGAACAAGAGTGTATAACCGGTACATCACGTCCCCTTTAGGCCAGACCACACGAAGAACATCGCATACCTAATGACACGACATCGAATTCGTGACTCCTCACATTTTAATATTCTGAGCATGTCTACTAAGCACACGTTGCTATGCTGCCACGGCTTGATACATCAATAAAAGACAGCTTAAGGCCTTTATGATTATAAGCCGTTGTCGGGGTATTATAGACGAAACGATTTTGTATAGCCATTCCTTTAATGCGAAATTTTAAACGTATGGTTTTCTAAATTCAAAATTATTTTGTATTTCCGTTTCTTTTTATTATGACACGACATTTGACTTCGTCCCGCCTGATGATAAGCAAGAGGAAGTCCAAGAGTAACGACGACTGAGAAAACCGAGTTTGTTTACGGCTTGGTCGCCGTCACTATGCCGGCCAAATGTGCTTCTTCACGCACCGCTTGAATGATCCAAGGTCATAGGATGGAGAGAACACAGGGCAGGCAAAGCATTCCACTTGTCGATTGTTCTACAAAGAAAAGACGCACCAAACTTTATTGCGAAATATAAATAAAACACATGGTCTTCCAAATTCAAAATTATTATTAATTACTATAATTACAGACAATTAGACGAGGTTGTTTCATAGACAAGATTCGTTTTTTTATGATTTCATATTTATTTCAATATTTTTATAATTTAGTATAATTTCTGCACCTCTGACCGGCATAGTTTTTTTATTGTGGATCGACATATGGCCCGATGTTGGACTGTTGTGCGGTCCATAAACGGAGGAGACTGCTATTACAGTTAAATAACTGCGAATAGCAGGTGTATTCACTGTGTCTGCCTAGTTGGAACCAGCGACTTTCAAGCTGATCCCAAAGCCTGTATACCTGCAAGTGGTGGTTGAGCCTGGATTAGCAGACTGAGCACCACTGGCAATCTTGGTCAACGAGATCCGAAGCAAATATCCATTTCTTTTGTTTTATCTCAATATTAAATATTATATAATAAATAAAAGCTATGAAACAAATCTCCGACCAGGAATCGAACCCGGGACTTAACACGTAACGGACTAGTGTGCTAACGAATGCGTGTTGTCAAAATATTCCCCGAAAGCAGTATAACTTTACTTTGTATGTCGAGCACATAATATACACATTTTCACGCACTTGTCTACTTTCAATGGCTGCCAATCACAACGTAGCTTGTGCTGCCAAAATTTTAATGTAAATTTTCAGTTATATTTTCAGTTATATTTTCAGTTACAATAACAACATAACGTTTAAGTTATACCTTGAAGTTAAATTATAAATACTCGCCCATGTGTTTTCTTTGTCCTATCTTTATATCATTTAAAGCGATCGTGGTGTAGTGGTAATGCAAACGCACGGGATCAAAACCACTTACCGGTACCAATGTACTTTTGATTATTTTGGTAGTCCTGTTTCTATAATACAAGCACTTTTGTAGCTTGAAATAGAAATGTAAATAAAAATAATCAATCAATCAAATTGTCACGCCTTTTTGCCACAGAAATAGGCAGAGACAATGGAGCCTCCTCCTCGCTTTCGTCATAACCACAATTCTCTTTTTTTATTTTTTTTTATTGTGACTCGACATATGACAGCACCTCGCTTGATGTTAAGCCGAAGTGTGGTCCATGAATGAATGTCACTGCTAATACAATTCAAGTAGCAATCACATCCACTATACCGGCCTAGATGGAACCGGGAATCCCGAAACGTAACCAAATCACTTCACGGTCTGTATACTGTATACTCTTTATCTATTCATACAAAAAAACAAAATAACCTATAATTAACCCAAAATAACCTATAAACCTATAATATAACCTATAATAATATTATACAAAAAGAAATCTAGAACATCCAAACAAAACTGTCAGCAGAATTAAAAACAACAAGGTAAAGTAACAAAGGAATCAAGTTCCGCGACATGTCTGATCATTTCCTATAAGCTTTCTGCCATAATGAATGTTACTTTTAGACACAATACACATAGGTACATACATTGATTAATTCCTTCACAATAGCACATGGGTGTTTTGTACTCGCTTATGTAGCTATCTACTTTTGTCATGGCGAGATCTACCATGAGACATGAAAATAATCAGCCTATTTAACGAGAGATTTAAAAATCAGAATCGAAGGATAAAACAGAAACGACTCAAAAGATTCTTTAAAAGAAACAGATAAAATTTTAAGTATATTAACTAAAATAAACTATAAATAAAGATTATTATCTAATACCGTTACCTAAAAGATTGTTTTAAAGGTAAAACCGAGGAAAATCCTTAAAGAGCAGGGTTTTTTATTGACAGTAATTTGACGTACGAGATGTGCAAGGTGAGTGAAAGAACAAAACACGTCCCTGTTGTGTTCTAAAAGATTGATCATCGATAAAATCGGGAAAATTCTTTAAAAAGTAGGGTGCTATTGGCCGGCTTTGGTTGGCGACTGAGGCAACTGGAAGATGAGATGGTCTTTTATGTCGTCAGCGCTCTTGGACTTCTCCTTGCTTACTATCTTCTATCAGGCAAGTCAAGTCTAAAGAAAAAGGGGTCCCAATACCCAAAATAACTAAAGAGAATCAATTGTTTCCCTCAACGAGTCAAGATCAAGAAAAGTGGCTCTCCATTGTCTCTGCCTATCCCTGTGGTAATTAAGGCTTGACAATCTGTATTTTTATTTATCTTTTAATTTTTAAAATTAACTCACTGAAACAGCAAGCAATAAATCTGTACTTAGTAAAACTTATACTCGGCGCATTTTAAAATCAGTGAATATTTTAAAGATCGTATTTTTTTATTGTAGCTCTAAACATGACAACACTCCGCCTGATGTTAAGCTGAAGTGCCGTCAATGAATAGATGTCACTGCTTCTACAGTTAAAGAACTAAAAGTAGCAGTTCAGTATGCTAGCCTAGTTAGAAGCGACAAGCTGATCCCGAAACCCGACTAAGTCACTTCACGGCCTATATACTTGTAAGTGGTGGTACGATCCCGGATCGGCAGACTAGATAAATGACCATCAACTACTACTCCAAAGAGTATTTTTTTATTAATTTGACAGTTTATAATCATAGTTGAACCTTATTGGTTAATAATTGTAACGCTAAACAAATTCAACCAATCAAATGCGTTTTTTTAATAACAATCAATCAAATTGTCACGCCTTTTTCCCACGGGGATAGGCAGAGACAATGGAGCGCCGCTTACCACGATCCTTATACAACTCCCTTGCTTCTTTCACATCCACAATTCTTTTCATACAGGCTCTGTGGTTATGGGCACTAGGCAACCCAGCTTTCTTGAGGATGTCTCCGATTTGGTCGGAAAACACTCTCCTGGGCCTGTCTTGTTTAACGCATCCATCCACATCAGATATCATAAATAATATTGACATAATTAACATTTTAAATAAAATTACTTGAATCCCTCCAGTGTAGGCGAAAGCTCATGAAAGTACCTATTGTGTATTGTGAGCTTAGCACACTTTTGTCAAACTGAAGGGGGTTTCGTTTCCCCAGGGTGTCATATGGAGGGGTGGGATTAAACTGACAACATGAATGTCATTTAGTACAAACATTAATAACTATATTTATGTTTAGCTATTTTAGTTTGGAGTTTTTTAGTTTGGAAAATACAAGAACAGTATTTTCCATTGTATGAAGAGAATTGTGAATATAAAGGAAGCGGGGGAGCTGTGTCAGGATCGTGGCAAGTGGCACTCCATTGTCTCTGCCTATCCCTGTGGGAAAAAGGCGTGACAATTTGATTTTGATTTTTGATTGTGGGAAGGCAAAAGAGAACTTAGTCCATATAGCCTAAAATATTTTTTTTTTATGTCTAGTAAATGAATGATAAAGATGAAACACTGTAGTGTTTTATCCAAGACATGAGAGTAAAGAAGAAGATGATCATTATTGTTTTAGTAAAGTGGCGAAAAGCCTTTACTAAAGAAACAGTCCCTATTCACTACAAGAACAGTCGTATTCACTACAAGACGACTGGTTCTTCGTCTTGTAGTGAATACGAAGAAAATGTTTCACATATTTAAATCTTTTTTCTGCGAGTATACTCGATCAACTTAAAAATGATTACTGGATAACAATTCCACCATTATTACAGATTAATATTCAAGAGATACAAGCTTTACTAATAATTTACACGACATGTCACTTGCAGTTTCCCGCCAAAACTCTCTGAAGTGATAACAGTTTTGTATATGACATTCGACATATATATAGTTAAATTGTCACCCTGCCTGATGTTAAGCTAAATAAATGTTAAATAAATGGAAGTATCGGTCGCTGGTTCGATTTCAATTCATTTTAATTCTTTTTTTTTTCTATACTAAACTACTAAAATGCTTGTATCATAGAAACAGGACAACCAAAGTACATATATCAAAGATACATTTGTACCGGTGGGTGGGGTCGAACTCGTGCTCTCGGTTTTGTGTAACCATTGCACTGCCACTACACCACGGTCGCCTTATGCTTGCCTAGTTCGATCGGGTCGGTACACTTGAAAGTGGTATTGGCGCTTCATTGTCTCTGCCTATCCCAATGGAAAAAGGCGTAAAAAAATTATTGATTGATTGAAATATAATTCATGCATAAAAATAATTCTTCCTCTAGTTAAATAACATTTTAAAAATAAACTTATAAAGGCAAATAAAACAATGATTACCAAGGATCTAAAATAAGCTACGCACTGAGCTTACGCGCTAAGCTACCCCCCCTAAAAGAGGGGGCACTGAGCTGCCAACCCGTATTTGTTGAAAGCACAATCTGCTAAATCTAAAATATAAAAGAGTTGAATCTCCTTTTACAAGAATTTTATGAGAACTCACAGCCGATATTTACATCTTATTGAGGTATTAGGGTTGACGTATAATACGTAGTTATTTTTTCACCAAAGAATATTTGTTTGGAAATAAGAAACGAGGAATTTTGATTTTATATATTTTTTATTCAAATTTTATACGGCTTACTATCGCGTTTATTTCAATTTTTTATTATTCTGACGTTTCGAGAGCTTTGCAGCTATCGTGGTAACGGAGGTCAATCTAAACCAAAAGAAACGCGATAGTGAGCCGCATATAATTTGTTTAATTCATTAATCAATGTTCGCGCAAAATCTAAGAAAACACTATTTTTATTCTTTATAAAGGTTTTGGATTTTTGTGTCTTAGCAATTTGCCCTCGTATTTGGAAAATATTATTAACAGTTTTATATTCTTTTATTTTTATTCCTGGATAATTATTCAGATGATTTTTATTCTTAATCAAATCAGGGACAAAAATGAACAGATGTAAGGAAGCAAGAGTCTATACCTATCCCTATAGGAACTGAGGCGTTGAATTAATGATGATAATAAGAATTATACTAAGATATGTTTTTAAGTCAGATACCATTTATTAATTCAATTTTATGTATACAGTCCTTGAAAAGGTTCCAAATAGGCTGGCATAGTGGATGTGACTGCTACTTACAGTTATTGAATTGTAGTAGCAGTGACATCAATTCATGGACCACATCAAGCGGGGTGCTGTCATATGTCGAGTCTCAATAAAATAAAAAATTAGAATAAAACAGTCTCAGGGACAACCCTACACCATCCTTAGGGGGCCAAACGATTGCTTGAACTTTGAAGAAAGGTGGCATTCCTTAGGGGACGACCAACAAGGGGCTCACTTAGTGTGGAGTATTGCCTAGATTCACAGACCGCGGGCTAAACACTGAATCACGCCGCTTGACGTCGAAATCGTGACATAAGTTATTAACTATTACGAAGTCTTCTTGAATAAGTACGTACCCTGTTGAATGTTGTTGCAAATTTACTAGTGCTAAAGTATTTTCTAGGGTTATACGCGAATATTGTATTTTTTTCATTGTGACTCGACATCATTGACGACAGGCTTGGACGAACGGTTTAGCGATTGGTTTGTTGTGCGTAAAGTCCCGGGTTCGATCCCCGGTCGGAGCAAATATTTGTTTCATAGCTTTTATTTGTAATATTTAATAATATTAAATATGGCAAATATTTGTTATTAAAAAAAGAGATGGATATTTGCTTCGGGTCTGGTTATCAAAGAGTGGTAGGCAGTGGTACCCAGTCTGCCGATCCGGGGTAGTACCACCACTTACAAGTATACAGACCGTGAAGTGATTTGGTCACGTTTCGGGATCAGCTTGTAAGTTGCCGGTTCCATCTAGGCCGGCATAGTGGATGTGATTGCTACTCACAGTTATTGAATTGTAGTAGCAGTGACATTCATGGGACATCCCATGGGGATATATCAAAGATACGTTGGTACAAAGTAATAATAGTATTAAAGATACATTGGTACCAGCGAGTTGTTTTGAACCGGGGGCTCTTGCTCTTGGTTTGCGTATCCATTGTTTTACCATTAGGCCGCCTACGGTCGCCTTAATTATTTGACTTGTAATTTTGATTATTTGCAATATTATTTTGATTATTTGCCGACATAACAGTCAAGACATAACTCAGACAACCGTGAACTGACTCGGTTGTTTCAGACCTCGCCACTCTTAAACCTCCTCTTGCTTACCATGTAGAAGGTTAAAGTCAGATGTCGAGTCACAATAAGAAAAAAAGTTGGTTAGGGTAATTTTATTTTAACTTTAACTAGGCGTGTTTAAAGTTAAAATAAAACAATAGGATAGGCGGATAGGCAGAGTCAATGGAACACCACTTACTACGATCCCGGCTAAAAATTCTCGCTTAGTTATTTATCATTAAATTTTATTTTATGATATAAGAAAGACTATTTAAATATGTTTTAAAGAGAGCACAAAGGCGTTTGAAAAATGAACTAACTGAGTTTTTAGTATAATTTTTATGGACACGTTAATTAGGAAAGCTCATTCTAACAAACCTAAAACAAATAACAAACTAGGTCGAAACATAACAAAGATTCTTTGTGCAATTTCTATTAATTAAGATGATGTATGGAATTTCATTTTCATAGTGGTAGACAGACAATCGGGGGTCTTTGACCGACTTTTTGTTTATTGTGACGCGACATTGTCTTCGAATTGTCGAGTAATAAGCAAGGGGAGGTCCAAGAGCGTTAACGACTGTAAAACACGATTCAATTTACGTTTTTTTATTGTGACTCGACATATGAGCACCCTGCTTGATGTTAAGCTGGAGTGTGGTCCGTGAATTGATGTCACTGCTACTACAATTTAATAACTGTAGCAATCACGTCCACTATGACGGCCTGGTTGGAACCAGCAACTTACAAGCTGTTCCCGAAACACGACCAAATCACTTTACGGTCTGTATACTTGTAGGTGGTGGTACTACCCAAGATCGGCAGACTGGGTACCACTGCCTACCCCTCTTTGATAACCAGATAATAAACGATTGATCAGTCGCCGTCACTATGCCAGCCAAAGTACCTCCACATTCAAATGTAAAGACAACATCAATAGAGGTGAATGATACTAAAGTAAAATGACTACGAGTAGTAGTCGATTCACTATTTAAGCTATAATCTTAAATAACATTAGTAAATATAGTCACGGTAATGGGTTCTAACAACGTATCGGTACCAATGTGTTTTGGATATTTCTACTTTAGTCGAACTGTTTCTATGATACAAGCAAGCACTTTAGTAGCTTAATATAGAAATGTAAATAAGTATGAAAAATGAACCTTAAAAAGTTAATTGTTAATCCACCAAATAAGGACGCCATTACCTACAAATGAAACAATTGTAACAATAAAGTCCAAAAAATGAATTACCGGAAGCATAGAATTAAAAGCTTTGTCTTTTAAAATAACGGCCCCACTAACACTTTAGTAGGTCTTTTCTTTTGTGCTATTTATCATTAGTTTAAATCTAAACGTGTGTTAAGTAAAGTGCACTTTAGGTTTGCCTGTGACTCTACCACGAGTTGGTAACGTAAAACAGACTATGGACCTCAATGACGTTTTAAGAAAATATAGATATGTTATAGGCGCTCCGAACGAGGCACGTTAAAACTATGCTAATAAGCAAACCAGAACTCAGTGTCGCGATGCAGAGCAATACATATTTGAATTTAAAAAAAAATGCGGCTTACTATCGCGTTTATTTTAATTTTACCATTTTTTATTATTCCGACGTTACGAGAGCTTTGCAGCCATCGTGGTCACGGAGAGTCACGGAAAATAAATGCTATAGTAAGCCGCATAAAATTTGTTTAATTCAATAATCAATGTCGCGCAAAATCTAAGAAAATACAACATACATTTGTCTCATTTTCGCTCTCATTTCGTTCTACTTCCACTTGTGTCTATACCCTAGTCGTGGTTGATCGTTCAAACTCGTGCAATTTGCGAACACTAAAAATCGTCTAGGACGTATCTACCTCATTTTACTTAATATCATTGATGGCCACCATAAGTTTAGCGAAAAACCTCGGAAAGATTTTGTAAAACACGTTTTGTTTTATATATTTTTTAAACTAAGATTTGAATATTAGGGTTCCGTAGTAAAAAACGGAACCCTTATAGATTCGTCATGTCTGTCTGTCTGTCTGTCTGTCTGTCTGTCTGTCCGTCCGTATGTCACAGCCACTTTTTTCCGAAACTATAAGAGCTATACTATTGAAACTTGGTAAATAGATGTATCCTATGAACCGCATTAGGATTTTCACACAAAAATATAAAAAAAACAATAAATTTTGGGGGTCCCCATACTTAGAACTAAATCTCTAAATTTTTTTTTTCATCTATCGCATACGTGTGTGGTATCTATCGATAGGTCTTAAAAAATGATATTGACGTTTCTAATATCATTTTAATCTAAACTGAATAGTTTGCGCGAGAAACACTTCCAAAGTGGTAAAAAGTTGGTCCCCCCCCCCCTGTAACTTCTAAAATAAGAGAATGATAAATCTAAAAAAAATATATGATGTACATTACCATGTAAACTTCCTCCGAAAATTGGTTTGAACAAGATCGAGTAAGTAGTTTTTTTTTAATACGTCATAAATCGTAAACCGCAATATACCTTTCATTCAATCAACTCAAATATAAAAATAATAATAAATCATTTAATTTCATAAACATAAACCTTATGCCTAAACCGTGAGCTATTATTTTCTAATGATGAATCTATAATAGGTGCCTAAGTAAATAATTATTATAATTCGCGGGGGCGTGGCTTCACAAATAGGGGTGCGAAGCGCGCGGGGGGCAGGTTGCCGACTGTTCTAACCCAAGCGGCCAGGTAGAGACCACATAGAGCGAGGGCCGACGTTGTGCGCACGGAGCTAATTTTTCGATACATTTGCGAATGCTAAGTATTGTACGTTGACGATTTCATAATGTTTTAGTTGAATAAAAATTATTTTGATTACTTACATCGAAATTATTCTTTTAAACTCAATTACTGCTTAGAAATAGGTAAATACTTACTATAAAACGTCAACCTAATAAGTTTTAAGATGTTCTGTTCATTTCCTCACATCTAAATACATAAAATACATACAGGTCTCCCAAAGTGATAATATCATGATAATGTGCATAGACATCTTCGTCACTTTTCGACAACGGTCTTATTTCCGAGCGTCGGAAGAATGTTTTCGATTGTGTACACATGATATTGACTCCTATTTCTTTCGAACAAGGTGCAAAATGCAAGTGCGTTGTTTAGGGCTCTTACGATTAATGCGCATAGAATTTTTTCACTGTTTTCGTTTACGTCAAATTTTTTCATAATTCGTCACTGTTCGACAACGGTCGTATTTCCGAGCGTCGGAAGAATGTTTTCGATTGTGTACACATGATATTGACTCCTATTTCTTTCGAACAAGGTGCAAAATGCAAGTGCATTGTTTAGGGCTCTTACGATTCAATGATTCGGGTGTTTCCGGGAATACCACAATTACGAAGACCTGCATGCGCATTATTAATTTGGGAATACTGCACCTACTATGTTAGAATAAAACTTTATCTTGTCAAACTGAAAAATATATTAGCTTGTTTAGCTATCACAACCCTATATGGGCTCGCATATACGAGCTCGTAGTTAGATCTAAATCCTATCATTTAGGTACCTAATTATAATGTTTACCCATCAATATTTTTTTTATTAATTAAAAAAAATACACTATTAATAAAACATCGATCAAAGTCTTAATATTATGTTACTTGCTGCTACGGAACCCTTAATGGGCGAGTCCGACTCGCACTTGGCCGATTTTTTTTATTTTTTTATTTGTTATTAATAATATTATTACACAGAACGGCCAAAGTACATATATCAAAGATACATTGGTAACGTCAAGTGGTTTTTGAACCGGTGACTTGTTTTGCGTGAACAATGACCATTGCTACACCACTATACCATGGTCGTCTGAATTAATCCATACTATTACTATATATTTTCTAAAAATGATTATAGAAAATATATAGGAAAAGTATGGATTAATACGTCTATCTCTTTAATTATGTCTATCTCTTAACAGCCAGCGAGCGTTCAGTCAGCGATTGAATTTTTTTTATGAAACAGACACCTGACTTTGACTTGCCTAATGACAAACAAAAGAAGGTGCAAGAGCGCAGACAACTGAAAAACCAGTCACTCATTTTACGATTACTTCAGTCGTCGACACCATGCTGGCCAAAAAACTTTACCAACCCCTAAAATCTTGTTAAGTTTAATCTTAAGTTTATTGGTGAAACCTTGAGTTTATTTTACTGCAACAATCCACAATTCTATGATACTTTTGTATTTCAAAATCTATTTACCAAAAATATTAAAGCAAATTATACTCTATACTTATCACGAAACGGTTGAAAATGTGTTTTAATAGTTCTTGATAGAGGCATTTGCGAGTCACGACTAAAGTACTCGCTAAATAGAAGTTACTACTAAAAACATTACCTTAAAAAATGAGATTACCACATTGATGGTTCTTTTCGCCTGATTCTTTATTGTTACATAAAAGATCTGACCACGACCTGTCTGATAAGCAAGTGTTTATTTTTTATTGTGACTCGACATACGACAGCACCTCGCTTGATATTAAGCCAAAGTGTAGTCCATGAATGAATGTCACTGCTACTACAATTCAATAATTGTGAGCAGCAATCACATCCACTATGCCGGCCTAGTTGGAACCGGCAACTTACAAGCTGATCCCGAAACGTGACCAAATCACTTCACGGTCTGTATACTTGTAAGTGGTGGTACTACCCCGGATCGGCAGACTGGGTACCACTCTTTGATAACCAGACCCGAAGCAAATATCCATCTCTTTTTTTTTATTAACAAATATTTGCAATACCTAATACTATTAAATATTACAAATAAAAGCTATGAAACAAATATTTGCTCCGACCGGGGATCGAACCCGGGACTTTACGCGCAACAAACCAGTCGCTAAACCGTTCGTCCACGCCTGTCGTCAAAACTACCAAATATACTATTCAATTGTCATTACGGTTGATAGAACGCAGTTCTACTCGTAACACAGTAGGTAAAAATTGAAGATTAAAGAGCTGTCAATATTTCAAATGTATAACCCGCAAGATGGACTGACGATCTACTAAAGGTATCAGGAAACCGACGGATGCAGACCACTGCGGAGATGGGTCCGGCAGTAGACAACTGATGGTTTACATGACGGTGATAATATATCAATCAATCAATCAAATTATTGTCACGCCTTTTTCCCACGGGGATAGGCAGAGACAATATATTCATGAGTTAAATCGTAAATATGTGAATAGATATTAAACTTCTTCTCTATTGTGACTCGACATCTGACTATATATCTACTTTTAAAACTATTTATTATGACAAGTAGGTATGTTTTATAGGTACTCGTATGTTAGGTAAATTTCTAGAAGGACTACCTACCTCAAACGAAAGGTAACGCACTATTATCTATATATATATAAAATAGATTACCTTATTATCTTTTTGCCATGAACAGACACCTCTCTTGTCTGAAACTCTACATTTGAGTAACGCATCTTCACCAGGATTCACTTCAGTATACGTCGGACGCTCAGAAAACCTTTGCACGCCATCTAGAAATAAAAAAATATTTTTAATAAAAATTAATAACTATCGTACTCATAACTCGGAATTTTGTCGACCGAATCGGCAGTCGAACTAAAAAGTTCGGTGCGTCTTTTCTTTGTAGAACAATTGACAAGTGGAATGCTTTGCCTGTCCATGTGTTCTCTCCATCCTATGACCTTGGATACTTCAAGCGATGCGTGAAGAAGCACCTTAGGCCGGTGCTTAGGTCGACGCTAATCAATGGAGTGCGCTCCATTGAGCGCACTCCAGCCTAATATAAGGCGAGGTGTTGTCGTAAAAAATATCGGCATGTCTAAGTACAATATATTTTCCATAGTTTTCCCTTTTACAAAGATATGTGGAACTTGCAAAGCAAGTGATTCTTGTTCTTTTATTTGATATCAACTCTCGTATGTAGTGAAAACCTACGGAACCTGATCAACACATGTTTTTTCTCTCCACAAGTTGTATATTTTATTAGATTGCCTACAGCTTTTAATAAACTTCAAATTTCTTTTTTTCTATTAGTAACATTTATATACTAAGCTACTAAAGTGCTTGAATCATAGAAAAAGGCGACCAAAGTACATAATATCAAAGACACATTGGTACCGGTTAGTGGTTTTGAACCTGTGCTCTCGGTTTGGGTGACCATTGCACTGCTACTATACCACGGTACTTGTAATAAATGTAGTAATATAATAGTGGAAAAAACTACTAGTTATGCTACTATTTTGTCACTCCCTCGTTCCCACAACAGGATAGAAAGCGCCACATTCAACGATCCCGAAATACCTTTTTTCTTTTCTTTTAATTTATTTATTTATTTATTTTAAAATCAAAATTAGTAATAAATTAAGGCGACTAAAACTCATAGCACGGGTTCAAATCCACTTACCGCACTAATGTATCATTGATATAGTTATGTTTATTGATCGTCCTGTTTCTATGATATATGATAGATAAAAGTGCCTGACGGCTTTTCTTGCTGATGTGACTATAGTATTTAATATGAAAAAAATAAAACAATACTCTATTTTAATGGCCAAAACGTAAAAGACATTATTAACTTGTTCAATAAAACTTGAGTAAAGAGTTCGTGACTTCATCTAAATTGCGAAAAACTTACAGCATTCTTCATTGAAATTATTAAGTAAGGTTACTATTATCATTTAGAAGAATGCTTCTAAGATTTGTTCGTGATTTTTCATTTTTTCATTGAGACGACACATCTGCATTCGTGCACGTAACGTGCATTCTAAATCTATTTGCCTGACGATAAGCAAGTAGCGTATTAAACAATTTTTACAAGCGCTATGTTTATAGATGCCAAGATTTATAGATTGCTACGTAGAGGCAGGCCGCGCGTCGTCTTCCAAAATCTTAGTGTACTGCGGACCTTTACAAGCACTATGTTTAGAGTACTTTTTTGAGGATTTACCAAATTTGATCAAAGAATAATCTTCTAGGACGTCTTTTTTTATTGTGATCGATATATGAGAGCACCTTGCCTGATGTCAGGCTGAAGTGCGCTACATGAATGGAGGCGATTGCTGCTACAGTTTAATTACTGTAAGTATCAGTCACATGCACTATACCGGCCTATTTGGAACCGACAACTCAACTGCATACATATCAACTTACTTACAAATAAACGTAGAAAAGTAATTTTAAATGATAGTGAAAATATAATTTAAAATTACGAAACCGCGCATTGTGCAATTGTCACGTATTTGGTTTTTGTAAGTGTAAAAAGACACTATTAAAGAATTGACCTCGCGTACAATACATTTGACCACATGCACTTTCACATGAAAATAAAAATTATTAGACATGGACGTTTGGTAAAGGTGATGTGAATTAAGTTTAATAGCCACGAATAATCATGATTATATCTTTAGCAATATAATAATAAATCTTTATTATACAATAATAAAAAAACGTAACCAAATCACAATAATTTTTGTATATTATGTCACCGTATAATTGTAAATACCGTTAGTTTATAGTCTAACTCGCGAGTTTGTAAACTGTCGATAAATTGTGAACTGAACCATACTTACAATATAACCTATTAATTTTCGATAGTTAATAATCTATCCATATGCATAATAGATTATAATATATGTAGATATGGATATATAATTAGATATGGATAGATTATAAATTATCAAAAATTAATACGTTATATTGTAAGCAGTATGGTTTAGTTTACAATTTATCGACAGTTTACAAATAGATTATAAACTAACGGTATTCACAATTATACGGTGATATATAAAAGGATTTTAAATACCCGAACCAGTCATGGCATGTATTTGGGCATACAGTGTTCTTTTCCAGGTTGATATATAAAAAATAAACTTACTTAATCCAATGTCTCAAGGATTGCAACCTTAATTTTAATTCACTCAATAAAATTTTCACGCCTTTTTCCTACAGGGATAGACAGAGATAATTGAGGATCACAACTCCCTCGCTTTCCTTATATCCACAATTTTAATTATGAAGAAAAAAATACTGTCTGTTTTCTATAAATTGTAATCATCCCGACATCTAACCCTAACTTGCGTATGGTAAGTAAGGAAAGGTCCAAAAGTGCTGTTAATTGAAACAACCTACTTTGTTTACGGCTGCACCACGCTAATCGATGTGGATGCTATAATATTGCAATAATGATTAGCGACGGCTGCCAGTCAATCAATCAAATTGTCAAGCCTTTTTCCTACAAGGATAGGTAGAGACAATGTAGCGAAATTTGCCACGATCCTGACACAACTCCTTCGCTTCCCTCACATATATGAATCTCATCATACAAGCTCTAAATAATTGTAAGTAGCTTGAAAAATCGCCGATTTAACTAGGCCGGATTAAACTCATTGTGGATGAATGCGTTAAAGCAGGCAGACCCAGGAGGGTGTTTTCTGACCAAATCGGAAACATTCTTAAGAAAGCTGGGGTGCCTAGTGCCCATAACCACAAAGCCTGTATGAAGAGAATTGTGGATGTGAAGGAAGCAAGGGAGTTGTGTAAGGATCGTAGTTAGTGGTGCTCCATTGTCTCTGCCTATCTCTGTGGGAAAAAGGCGTGACAATTTAATTTTGATTTGATTAAACACTTTTTATATTATTATTGTGGTTCGACACATTACATCGCTCCTCCTGATTTTAAGCTGGAGTGCGGTCCATGAATGGTAGGCGACTATTAGTACACAATAAACAAAACTGTATTTAACAGTATATCATCCCGGATTTGAATTTACGGATTTTAATCTCGAACTTTCTGTTCTTTCCGTCGTAATTTCATATAGTAAACTACAAAATGTATTTAAACTGATACTGTAGCATTCATTAGTGAACAACTTCCGCGCCCAACAGCCGTGAAGATCAGACAGATAATTGCATTTACATATATATAAATAGGTAACTATATTATATGCACACGGAGGCTGATTCTTTGTTGCAAATGGATTGAGTTTTGAATCGGAATTTTAAAACCTAAGGATTGTAGAGGCTACGTAACACTGCACCTTGAACAATAAAAGGGTTGTTTTTTATGAAGTTATTAATTATATAAAAAAGATATACTTTCATATCAATAGAGCAACAATTTCATACAAAAAAGAACTAGGTACTTATATCAGTGAAACCCCGCACTTTCTTGTACATAAAGAAACTTAGTAGGTAAATCCAAATCAAACCAATTAAAATAATTAATATTAAAATAACTAAAATAGACGGTTTTCGGTTTTCTGACGCTTGTTTTTTTTACGGCTACACTGACAAAACAAATAGCAAAGAATTTTTGCTTATATTGATGCAGAAGAATGAAATAGTAAATTAATTTCGTTTTTCAACAGTTTATTAAAACGATAAAGTTAAGCGACACCAGGTTCGATCCCCAGTTGCAGTTGACTAATGTACAAGCGTTATACACAATTTTCATTACTAATTTATATAAATATATGATTTTTTTATTTTTTTTATTGTGGCACCTGACCTCGACCCGCCTGTGATAAGCAAGAGGAGTGCTAATAGTAATAAGGAGTGACGACGACTGATAAAACCAAGTTAGTTCACGGCTGTCTCAGATGCCGTCACTATGCCGGCCAAAGAAATAGGTACCCTTTCATACACTAATTATGTAGATAGATATTTTGTGTAATCTAATTAATCTTTTATATTTTATTCCTATACATACGAGTATATGCACCCCAATGTCTGTTCATATCTGGCCGTGATTAGCTGTAAGAAAATGCTCAAGCTCTAAGCCTAAGAATGGCTTCAATCTACTGTAAATTTTAGCCCAATAACGATTTTTTATCACGCCAAAGGACATCATTCATTTTGGGCTTTTATGTACTACTTTTGTAATGACCATGATGAAAAAATATATAAATGATAGTTTGTATTGGTAAAACTAATAACAATTATGCTTTTAATTGCTGTGCAATTTTGTTATTTGGAAAATAAGTTATTGATTTTGTATCGTCTGTCAATCACAAAGATACGCCATATTAATATTTCTGCTTTGAACTGTCATAATTATACAATAGTTTGATCATTTCGGACACCTAAACTATACACAATTAAGGATATATTCCAATTACATTACATCGTACACCAAACTATTTTAAACAGTATATGCAACTGTTAATACAATTAAGCCCAAGTCCCCAAACAAAATGAATGATGTCCTTTATGTTTCAAAATAACTGAGAATAACCCTGCAGAGCATATTCTGGTCCAATTACTATGTGGTGCCATACTCGTTTACCATAGGACTAGCAGACTGAAAATATTGCATGGCTTAGCAATTGACTTTTTAGCTTTTAACTACGTTATTTTTTTTTATTGTGACGACATATGACAGCACCTCGCTTGATGTTAGGCTGGAGTGTGGTCCATGAATGGATGCCACTGCTACTACAATTCAATAACTGTGAGTAGCAGTCACACATCCACTATGCCGGCCTAGTTGGAACCGGCAACTTACAAGCTGATCCCACGCGACCAAATCACTTTACGGTCTGTATACTTGTAAGTGGTGGTACTACCCTAGATCGGCAAACTGGGTACCACTGCCTACTACTCATTTATAACCAGACCCGAAGCAAATATTTATCTCTTTTTTTATTAACAAATATTTGTAATATTTAATATATTAATTAAATATTTTTCGTCAATTTTTTTTACATTACACCTATCTTTCAAAGTGTGGTAGGCAGTGGTGGCCAGTCAGACGATCCGGGGTAGTACCACCACTTACAAGTCAGACTTGGTAGCGTTTCGGCATCAGCTCGTACTCGTAATTTGCCGGTTCCAACTAGACTGGCATAGTGGATGTGACTGCTACTTACAGTTATTAAATTGTACTAGAAGTCACTTCTATTCATGGACCGCACTCCAGCCTAACATTAGGCGGGGTCTTTTGTTTTTTTTAAAGCAATAAGCTTATTTTATTTTTTTTAATTAAATTTCTATACTAAGCTACTAAAGTGCTTGTATCATAGAAACAGGACAACCAAAGTACATATATCAAAGATACATTGATACCGGTGGGTGGTTTCGAACTCGTGCTCTCAGTTTGTGTAACCATTGCACTGCCACTACACCACGGTCGCATTAAGCTTACTACAAGTACATTAATAAAACAATAATAATAAAACAATTATCTAACGCAACCACAAAACCAATTTCATTATTTTCCAATTAAATACCCTTGCGTAAGTAAATGTACATATAATTATAAAAAGAACACAAACAACTGCACGCTGAGCCCCAAATTGCACGCATGCAATCCGCAGCAGCTCAAACAAAACCTCATTTTTCAAAATATTTAATGCGACGAAATACAATAGCGCACCATCAATCATTCTTGAACAGACAAAAGGTACGTAAGAACCTATTGGAGTGCCCCAAGCCATCACTATACTGACAATAATGACTGCACGAAGTTCCCACCGTGGTAACTATACCAAGTGTTTACAGTGAAACAATGCTCGTGCTAAGAGCGATTTGGTGCGACTGCGATGCGTTTATTACATTGTCTTTTATAACTTTAATTTTGTCGTAATATTAGGATAAAGTTAAACGACACAGAAGTTTGTTCCTTGAATAATTCGGAGGCATTGTTTACCTCTGTGCTCATTAACTTGTAAAGCGAGAGGGTTATGTCAAGATCGTGAAAAGTGGCGCTTCATTGCCTCTGTCCATTTCTGCAAAAAATCAGAAGTTGCAACGTTGTTACATTGTTTTAATAATTAATTAAATAGAACAAATCATATTTATTACTTAATAAATAAATCTAATCTAATCTAATCTATATACAGACACACATTTCTGCCATTAATGAATTATAAATAATCCTGTTTTAAGTTAGGAAAAATAAAACTGGAATTTGGGAGAATTGCTATTTGAAATGCAGTCATTTGACAACGACAAACGACAGGATTTATAGCTTCACCTAAATTTAGAATGTAATATATAACAAAAAAAAAGCCTTTTTTAAATGTATGATTGATAACTTAAGGAAAATAAATTCCACAGTAATATTCTACAGATTTTGAATTAAATGTATATAAAACTGTGTCGCAATTTAACGCGTACGTAAAACAACATAATCCACTTGATATCGCCTTCGGAGGGATTTCACTTGATCCATTCTTTAAGTTCGACGTGCGTGGGTTTTTAATTGATTTGATGTACAATGCTTTCATTTAATCCGCTCAAATTTCTATTATAGTTTTGTTTTCCATTATTATACGACAAACTATTTTGCAGTCTATTCAAATGTTTTTTTTTATTTTTATTTATGCTTGACATATGACAGCACCCCACCTGACGTTAAGCCAGCAATGAATAGACGCGACTACTACCACAGTTCAATAAATTTAAAAATCAAATTGGTACCGGCAAGCTTATCCTGAATCGCGGCTAAGTCACTTTACGGTCTGCACACCTTAAAGCGGTGATACTACTTTCATCATTTTCCCAATTGATCTGAAGACTGGATAATAAATGCCAACAGCTTATTTTTTTAGCAAACAATCGACACATGGAATTATTTACCAGCCCATTTGTTCTCTCCATCCTATAACCTTGGATCCTTCAAGCGATGCGTGAAGAAGCACCTTTGGCCGGCATAGTGACGGCCACTGGGGCAACCGTGAAATTTCTCGATTTTTTCAGTCGTCGGCACTCTGGGACCTTCTCTTGGTTACCATTAGGCGGGTCGAGGTCTAATGTCGAGTCACAATAAAAAATATGTAATGTAATCTATTTTTTACATCTCTATACTAAAGCTTGCATCATCCGAACTAAGCGACCAAAGCACATTATATACCTTGTATATACAAGGTATTTTAGATTGCTACTGACAAGTGGTTTAAAACAGGGGGCTTTGGTAGCAAGAGGAAGTTTGTTTTAACAGCCGTCGGCTTCGAAAAAGACTAAAAAGGTCGTCTTAGCTTCGCTTGAAGGACCCAAGGTACTGCCAAGCAAGTCGAGGTCAATAAGAAAATATCTATACGAAGAGCATGTGAAATCTATTGTAAGTGAAAGTGACAATTCAATACGTAAGTATAACCTATGAACAATTTACACGTGCACAAAGTTCACACGGCAATTTGTAGAAAACATATGACAACATTATAGTTATTACATTTTTTATTACATACCGCTAATATATTATTAAAGTAGTTTTCTTTATTTTTAAATTATTGACATTTCTATATCAAGTTACTAAAGATCTTATATCATAGAAACAGGACGACCAAAGTACATATATCAATGATATATGTAGGAACCAGCAAGTGGTTTACTAACGTGCACCCGGTTTGCGTGACCATTGCACTTTAACTACACCATGGTCGCCTTATTTATTTATTTTTAATTGCGCCCAATAATAGTCAAAAAGTTAAAAAAAAATGCGTGAGACAATGCAGGTTCTTCATACAAACGGACAATACCGTTAAAACTTAAAGTGAAACTCAACTCATAATTAAATTAGCAATTATTTTCCAGTAGTGTACAATTAAGATCATCTATCATGATATAAGACACAAAATGCCATAACAACCTTCAATCAAATGCCAACAACATATTTAATTTCAACGCATATAAAGGCATTCACAACTGTATGTTTGGAATCAACATACAGTTAAATAAATGTACAACACACATTTTAATAAATGCACAACATACAGTTTAATAAATGTACAACAAACATTTCAATAAATGCACAACATACAGTTTAATAAATGTACAACAAACATTTCAATAAATGCACAACATACAGTTCAATAAATGTGCAACAAACATTTCAATAAATGCACAAAATACAGTTCAATAAATGTACAACACAGATTTCAATAAACGAACTACATACAGTTCAATAAATGTGCAACAAACATTTCAATAAATGCACAACATACAGTTCAATAAATGTACAACAAACTTTTCAATAAATGCACAACATACAGTTCAATAAATGTACAACAATCATTTCACTAAATATACAACAACCATTTTAATAAATGTACAACATACCGTTTAATAAATGTACAACCCACAGTTCAATAAATGAACAATATAATGTTCAATAACTGTACAACAAACATTTCAATATATATACAACATACCGTTTAATAAATGTACAACCCACAGTTCAATAAATGAACAACAAACAGGTACAGTTGTTGTACATTAAATGTGCCACAACATAAATAATAGCAACATAGGTTTTGCTATTAGTTTTACCACTGGCAAGTATATACTAATAGTGATATTTATTTATAAAGGGGCATGAATGGATTTGACTGCTCCTATGTACAGTTAAATAACTCAATCGTTTACGAGGTTCACCACCGGCCTACAGTTTTAATCTTTTGTATGGTAACTTTCTTGCAACGCCATCTAGTGGCCATCTTAATACATTCATACATTTATCAATCAAATTGTCTCTGCCTTTTCCCCACAGGGATAGGCAGAGACACTGGAGCGCCACTTGCCACGATCCTGACACAACTTTCTCGCGTCCTTCACATTCACAATTCTCTTCATACAGGTTCACGCTCTATGGTTATGGCAACCTAGCTTTCTTGAGGTTGTCTCCGATTTGGTCGGCAAACACCCTCTTTGGCCTGCCTCGTTTAACGCATCCATTCACATGAGATTTATAAATTCTTTTCGTCAATTTACTTTCACTGATCCTTTCCATGTGCCCATACCATCGAAGCATTCCTTTATCAATCCTGTCACTACATCCTCTTTCAAACCACATCTATCGCGCACTGTGCTATTCCTTACTCTATCCGCTATCGTCACTCCACATACACTCCTCAACGACCGCATTTATAATTAAAGAAAAGGTAAAAAATTAACTAACCCTTACTTATAACCTTAGAAATACATCTGCTGGTCAGCATAGTAACGTTGATTGCTTTGGTGTTTCAGTCGTGAAGTTCTCCTTGCTTATCATTACTGTGTGTTTTGATTTAGTGCATCATATGTATGCCTTGATATTTAATTTCAATGGTCGAAAACAACCGGTTCTAAAATGTTACATCTGCAGTTTCTAATAATAATAATAATAATAATAATTTATTTGCTTAGAAAAGGGTACAGTATATCAATGGTACAATATAGTAAGTCCTCCTTATTCAGCTAACATAAAGCATGCAAATATTTAAAGTTATATAATTCAATGTCAAAATATGTATCTATGTCAAAGAAATTGGACTTAAGAGATAGAAAGAGCCTTAAAATAGCTACAAAATACAACGGTTTATACTATTTTTACTTATGGCATTAAAATTAGTTAGAAAGGGATGAATATACATTTTTACATCCGTAATTTTGAAGGTTGTCCCTAGTTTTGACCTTTTTTTTCTGCTGAAGGTAGGCAATGCTACGGAGCGAAACAAGGTTGTCAGTAGTGCACTTATCGCTAGTGATGTACAAGATCGACGTCAATATCGATAAATTTTAAATAAATCGTACACTAAAGTGTTAGTACAACGTATGAATTGTAGTATTTTCCTATCATAAATAACATTTTTTGCGGCTTAGTATTTGAATTAGCATTCTGCTAGATGCAAGGGAGCCTCCCTTGCATTTACTTACGTTACTAGACGCAGTTCTTAACGCAGAACACGGCTTCTACTCAATACATTATACATACACTATTTACGCACTTAGGGATAAAAAAAATAGGACATCTCAACCCGTGTGAATTGACTACAGAGCCTAAAGTGATGTTGGCAGCCACACACGCGTGATGAGATGTTCTGAATTCTCCCATGGTGCCTGTACATTTTTTTACATCTGTATGATAAGTTTTTGCCCTATTTTGCAGGACGAGAATGTTGCACTTTTTTTTTCATCAATATTAATAATGTATTCTTATTATATACATTAATATATATATAAACATTAAGAACATAGTGGCCGGCATAGTGACGGCGGCTGAGGCGGCCGAGAACAAACTCGGTTTTCTCAGTCGTCGTCACTCTTGGATCTCCTCTTGCTTATCATCAGGCGGGACAAAGTCAAATGTCGTGTCACAATAAAAAAAAAATACATAATACATAATACATAAAGCACATACAAACACACTAAATGACTCGGTAAACTTCTCGGTAAAGATGATACCTAAAATCATATCAACCTTTGATCTATAATCAATTGAGATCGATAATATTTAATATTAATAAACCGCAACGTGTACGGTTTAATGTTTGTTTGGTTATTAAATAAAAGGCGTTCGTTATTTAATTAAATTTAATTACTTTTATTAGATTTACAGATGCAGTAAAAAATCAACACAAAAATTTATATATTTTTAGTTTATTTCCTTTTAAAGATTATGAATTTACAACCCACGAGCACGAACCGCAAAATTTACGAACATATTATTACAGATATATAATTCCACCTTTAGTTCACTTTTTTTAGTTCGGATTGTTGGTTTGGACCGTTTTCTTTCTGGGTTTTCTTGTTGTGAATCCGTGGCCTCTAAACAGGATAGTTCTCATTAGGCTACTGTAAGTACATATTCAAATTCAAGACAGTTTTAACAAAGTTTTTACTTAACGCATATTTTATATTTAACAGCTGTTAAATGTAAAATATCTCACCTTATTGTATGGATAAGCTACTTGAAAGTGAATAACTTTGTCATTTGGTTCTGCATCTGGACCTGGAGTCTGCAATTTATTAATTTATATTTAATATTTTAACACTTTTACGACAATATTAGGTTGAAATGTCCGCTAGCGACCGCCATATTGGATTAACTGTATCTCATGGCGCGTATTATGTACGGTACTGACATAGTTGTAGTCATGTAATAGTAGGAGCCGTGTAGGAGCCAGGCCTGGCAGATGTAAAACATGAAAAATTAAAAACTACTTAGTTTAAAAAATATGCATGAAAGGATGATTTACTAAAATAATGTACCATCACAACCACCACCGCCGCAACCACCACTTCGAACAAAATCTATCACCACCACTAAATTACCATTGCCACTACCACCAAAATCACTACTGCCACCACCACCGCTACAACCAACACCACGAAAACCACCAAAACTACAACACCACCACCACCAAAACCACCATACCTAAATCTACCATCGCAACCACCACCAAAATCGCCACTGCCACCACCATCACCAAAACAAACACTACCACCGCCACAACCACCACCACCAAAATAAAATTGCCCCCAGCGTTACACAATTCCAGCGTCACAGCAGATATTATCAATCAATCAAATAGTCACGCCTTTTTCCCACAGGGATGGGCAGAGATAATTAGATATGGAGGAGACTGTATAATAATGTATAACTGTATAATGTATTGACTGCATGTCAATAAATGTTTTACTCCAATAAATATAAAAATTATTTATTACCTCTACAACATTTTTAACGGGTAAATACAAAGTTGGTACAGCATCTGTTTTCAGTCTCCTCCATTTTATATTTTTAGTCGGAACAAATGAATCTGTGCAGAAATGTTTGGAACAAATATGGCTGTTTATTCCAATAATCCGTGCCCACTCCTTTTTAAAATTTTCTTCACAAGGAAATCTGAAATATATAGGAAACTTTATCGATATCGGTATCCATTTCCACAACCCTATGTTTTCCTTTATTTCTATAAAAAAAGTATCAAACAATAAAAGCTATATATTACTTTGTGTACAATCAAATTTATGACTTCGATTTAATTATTTTAGATTGAATACCACATTTTTATGAATGGAAATATGTATAAAATATGAAACTTACCCATGAAAAGATAAAGCCGCATTATCGTTTTCTTTGCGGGATGTATGCGATTTGCATCCTTGCACTACACATGCCATTTTATATTATTATTTAAAGTAAATTAAATTAATCATGTTTTTTAATTTTAGGCAAAAAAACAATATTTTTAATTTATTATAATATATTACTTGACAACTCGATCACAATTTGACATAATGACAATTGACATTAAAATACTTCAAAAAATAATGACGGAACGATTATACCGTTACTCTTGTTACCACGTGACTTTTTACTTAGGCAGTATTAAATTACAACCAAATGGTTGTAATTGCAAAAAAGTAGCGCCAACCTTTGAAATAAAGGAATTGAAGTACAAGTAGTTGTCTCTTTCAGTCACACGGGTATAAACATAATATAAATGAGACAAATATCAATGAATTAGTTCTTATTTTAGCATAGATTCTATCTTCTCCATCTTCTTAGATCTATGTATTATAATATTATATGTAATGTCATTATCTATTTATTAACAATATTATTTAAATGTCAATTTGTGGGACACAATCTAAATTACAAATTATCCTTATCTACTTTCGTACTATCCTGGCACTACTTTAAACTTCTTGATATGTTTTTCATATTCAGAAAATTCCTTATATGAATAAAACATATTACTCAGCAACCATTTTGCCAATTCGGCTTTAAATTTATTAAAAGGCAATGCCTTAATATCCTTGGGAACTGCATTATATATCTTGATAGACATAAAATAACAATTTTTCATGAAGATTGCAGTCTTTGGGCAGTTATCTGTAACGAGTGAATCTTTATTTCGTGTGCTTCTAGGAAATATGTCGATAGCAGTTTTATATAAATTCAAGTTTTGCTTAACAAATTTTGCTATTTCAAATATATATAAACATGGTAAAGGGAGTAACCCAAGTTCTTTAAAAAGCGGTTTGCAGGATGTATAAGGAGGTACGCCACATATGGCTCGTATACATCTTTTTTGAGCAATAAATGTTCTGTTTATGTGCATGCTGTTACCCCATATAATTAGCCCATATCTCAGAATAGACTCCACATAACTCCTATATGCTACAATAGCAGTTTGTTGGGTTGTGGTTTTTTGTAGCCTGCTTAAGGCAAATGAGAACCTATTAATTTTTCCACACACATTATCTATCTGTTCACACCAGTTTAGCTTATTATCCAATTTTAATCCTAGAAACTTTGCACTTGTAATAGTTTTTAGATTTTTACCATCACATACTATGTCAAATATATTGTTATTGAAATTTATCAAATTAGTTTTTGATATATTGATCTTTAAGTTAAGGTCACTAAGCCAGTTTGTAATCGATGTTATTGTATTTATAATGTCAATTTTATGAATGTTTATATTTGTGTTTTTTTTTGATGTCACAATTATAGATACGTCATCAGCAAAAAGGGTGCAATCATGTTTTGTTAGGGATGGTAGCGAATTAATATATATTATGAAAAAGAGGGGTCCGAGAACGCTTCCTTGTGGAACACCATTTATACAATTTTTATAATCTGAATAGTACGTGCATGTAGTGTTATACTTATTAATTTGAGTAATCTCTGTGCGTTGCACTCTATTTTGTAAATACGTTTTTATCCAGTTATGTGCTGGCCCTCTTATACCTACATTTTCTAGTTTTTCCAGAAGTATGTTATGCCTTACCAAGTCAAATGCTTTGGACATATCAAGCAGTATAGCTGTAGTTATTTTTTTAGTATCTATATTATGAGTAATTCTTTTCACTAGGTTAAAAATCGCCAGAGCAGTAGATTTATTTCTTTGAAATCCGAATTGTTCATCTTTTAGTATTTTATGCTTTGTGATGAAGTCAGTAAGTCTTAAATGCATCGCTTTTTCGAATATTTTTGAGCAGGTTGGTATTAGAGTAATAGGACGGTACTTTTCTATGTTATATTTATTGCCTGATTTATATAACGGTTTAACTATAGACTTTTTAAGACTATCGGGAAAGCTGCCATTTTCAAAAGAAAGATTAATAAGATAGGTAATTATAGGGGCAATTTCATTTGTAGTAGCTTTTAAAACTCTAGTGCTAATATTATCATAGCCTACTGCATTGGTGTTATTTAGTGATGTGATTATCTTTTTAACCTCCATTGTACTAAATGGTATAAGAAATATAGTATTATTTATTTTTGTATCTAATTTATTGTCATAATTATTATCACTATTTTGGTCAGATCCTATAAAGAAGTTATTAAACATGTTAGCAATTATTTTTGGGTCAGTTATACAGTTATTATTAAGATGAATTTCATCTATTACTTGAGGCAGTTTTTTGTTATTTGTTTCTGTTTTTATAATATTCCATGATGCCTTGCAAATATTTTTACTTGAGCATACATATTTACAGTTAGCCCTTTTTTGAGAGTTCTGGATGCATTTTTTAAGCAATTTAGAATATGTTATATATTTTGTTCTGTTATTCTGAGTTTTATTTTTATAAAAATCAAATCTAAGACTTCTCTTCCTTTTACAACTGATTTTTAATCCTTTACTTATCCACTTAGGTTTAATTTGTGTGAATATTTTTCTTTTAATTAATGGAAAACAGAGGTTATTAAACAAACTTATTGTGTTATGAAATAAAGAGAAAGCTGCGTTTAAGTTATGTTCTGCATATATTTCTGAAAATGTCAGTTGTCCTAAGCAATAACAAAATTTATTAATATTTTCTGGGCAATAATCTCTCTTAAATGTGTAATAATATGTGGGTGTATGTTTGCTTAATTTAATATCCACATATAGCATCTGTGCTGTGTTGTGGTCAGAGAGACCCAATGGTATAACCTCTCCACAGGCGTCCCTTATATTACTAATAATGTGATCAATGCAGGACTTATTTCTTGTAGGTTTATCTATGTGCATATAGAGATTATAATTCATAACAATATCCAGTAAACGAGTCACGTGTTGATTTGTAATAAATGTATTAATATTTATGTCACCTGCAACAATTATTTTATTTTTACTGTATTTATTTTGCAATTTATATAACATAAGATCTAGATAATTTAGAAATGAGATTATATTATTAGGTTCAGGTGTTCGGTATATACAAACCACTATAATATTATAGATATTTATAGCACAGCACTCAAACGTCTTTTCTAATCATAGTAGAGGATTATGTTTCATTGTTTTCTATAGTAAATATTCTTATAGTATTTATATTGAGACAAGATTGGTTGGGTAATCAAAAATACACTTTATAGTTATCGAAATCATTCAATAATTCCTTGACTTATTGCAGCGCTGAGCTGACCGACTAGGTAATGCCGAGGTCACGAGATTTTTGGCGGTTTTTTTATTGTGACTCGACATATGACAGCACCCCGCTTGATGTTAAGCTGCAGTGTGGTCCATTTATAGATGTCACTGCTACTACAATTCAATAACTGTAACTAGCAATCACATACACGATGCCAGCCTAGTTGGAACCGGCAACTTACAAGCTGATCCCGAAACTTGTAAGTGGCGGTACTCCCTGGGTCGGCAGACTGGGTACTTGGGTACAACTGACTACCACTCTTTGATAACCAGACCCGAAGCAAATATCCGCCTCTTTTTTTATTAACAAATATTTAATATAATTATTAAATATTACAAAAAATCTTGAACCTTTTAAGAAGGCGTAATAAGCATTTCTGGCCGGCATAGCGACGACGACTGAGGCAGATGAGAGGGATAGTAATTAATTATGATGATGGTGTCCAGAATACAGCTGATATAAGAAAAAAACATCTGTCACTTTCAGTTAAACGAAAAAACTCCAATAAATAAAGTTATAGTTAAATAATAAGTTTATTATTTAAATTATTTTAATTTTAAATTATAACAGAACCAATTTTAAATATAGTTAATATTTAAAAGTTATATAAGTACTTCTACACTTCAGCGTATCGTTGAGTAGCGGTTTTCATTAAAATTGGTTAATACGACGTGAAAAAGGCAAAGTTATAATTAAAATTCAACATCAAAAGTTGCAACTGCATTCTCTTTGTATTTATTTAATATTATTTTTCGTTTATTTTAAGCTCAAATATTATAAATACAATTATTTCAAAATAATAATATAATTAAGTATTATATTTAGTTAATAAATCTAGTCATAACCATTGCCTAGTGCCCATAACTATAGAGCTTGTATGAAGAAAATTGTCAATGTGAAGGAAGCGAGGGAGTTGTGAAAGAAACGTGGTAAGTGGCGCTCCCTGTGGGAAGAAGGCGTGATAAATTGATTGATTGATAATAAATCTAAAGAGTGGTTGGTAGTGGTGCTGAGTCTGCCGATCCACAAGTATACAGACCGTGTAATGACTTAGTTGCGTTTTGGGATCAGCTTGTAAGTTACCGATTCAAACTAGGCCGGCATAGTGGATGTGACTACTAACTACAGTTATTTGATAGTAGTCGAGGTTACTTTAATTCATGGACTGCACTCCAGCTTAATATAAGGTGGGATGCTGTCATATGTCGAGTCACAATAAAAATAAATCTAATATATAAAAATTAGTATTGTTTTTTTTTTCGTATTATTTTTCGTATTTAAACCTTTCATCCTATTGGGATAAAACTACGTCAACTTATTCGCGCTAAGGTTACTTTGGACCCGATAGATGGCGCTGTCGAGATCTACACGCTTATCTACAATCCAATCACGCGCCCATTTCCATAGAGATAGGCAGAGATAAAATATTGGTTTGTCTGTCTAACTAATTTCTTTCCGTCTATCATATTTATTTATGTCCATAGTATTTGTTTTTAATACTCCTAGTATTGTAAACAAATAATTTGAATCAACTGCAGACAAACTTATAGTTTTAGGTTTGTCAAAGCTTGAATAGCTATTAAGTCGAATGAATAGCTAGTGGTCGAGCTATACTTGCTTAATTACAAGATTTCCTTCCACGGGGGTGAGCAGGTTTATTGGTCCAAGATACGAATACAGTCGTATTCCTAGCTACAGACAAACTATAACTATAGATATTCAAGCTTTGAAGAACCTATTGAATATTACTATTATTCGAATACAAAGGAAAAATAAAGTTAGGTGAAACAGTTCAAACAACCATCATCATTATTAATCGAGCCTTAGTTCTTACTGGGATAGACAGATATATCGCAGCGCCACTTCTTACGATCCTGACATAACTACCACATTCATAGACCTTATAGTTATGGTACTCGTAAACTGCAGACCTCAGCTTCAATCCAAATCGGAGACATCCTCAAGAAAGCTGCTTGGCCTAGTGCCCATAACCGTAGAGCTTGTATGAAGAGAATTGTGGATGTAAGGAAAGCGAGGGAGTTGTGTCAGGATCGTGGCAAGTGGCGCTCCATTGACAATTTGATTTGATTGATTAATATTAAAGAAAAATTTGTATAGGGACTTGGGCTTAATTGTATTAACAGTTTAATATGCATTTTAAAATATGTAGTTGATTAAACGAAGATTACAATGTAATTGGAATATATCCTTTATTTTGCATAGTTTAGGTGTGCAAAATGATCAAACTATAATTATGACAGTTCAAAGCAGAACAAATATGTCGTTGATTGACAGATAATACAAAAACCATATGTTATTTTCCAAATAACTAAATCGCACGGCAATTAAAAGCAAAATTGTTATTAGTTTTATCAATACAAGTATCGAAACTAACATGTATATATTTTTTCATCAGTGCACATTACAAAAGTAGTACATAAAAGCCCAAAATGAATGATGATCTTTAATCACCTATAGAAGCAAAGTACAGTTGCTAACATAAGATAATAAACAACATTTCTATTAAATCCCTCTAAAAGACTGTCGGCAGCAAAATTCAATAACCATTCGTAATATTTATAATTAATATTTTACAAAGCAGATGCACGCGACCCCTCTTCATAAACAATTATCAAAATTGCAATTTGTAACACTCTTCGCAAAGACAAACAAAGTTCGAGTGTGCAAGTAAGATATTTTATTGTTAGCGACAAACTAGGGCTGGGCGCAAAAGAATTTTATTATTAAAATCTGTGCCTAAATAATTTTATTAAAAAAATATATTTTTTATTACGCGACATTTGACTTTTTTATATCAATCAATCAAACTGTCACGCCTTTTTCCCACAGGGATAGGCAGAGACAATGTAGCGCTACTTGTCACGATCCTGACACAACTCCCTCGCTTCCTTTACATTCACAATTCTCTTCATACAGGCTCTATGGTTATGGGCACTAGGCAACCTAGCTTTCTTGAGGATGTCTCCAATTTGGTCGTCGAACACCCTCCTGGGCCTGTCTTTTTTATATACTTATATTAACCTACTAAAATGCTTGTATCAAAAGAACAAGCGTACCACCATTTCTTATAGCATTATTGTTTTAATCGTCACATGTAAATTTGTACGTCAAATATGCTTATTTGAATAAAATTGTTATTGGCAGGTTTGTGACGTCACTTCAATAATCAATCCAAAGCGTACCACCGCTGTAATTACAAAAGATAATATTAAGTTTTAGTATTCAAATGCAGCATCAATACGTTTTTGAATGTAAAATCTATGCAAATGTAGGAATTAATTTAAAGGAATATAACAAAATTGCAAATAAGAGATGGTGGTACGAAATTAAGTAATCTTGTTTAATATATCAAACAGTACTGTCTTCAATAATGTTTGTTCATAAAAGTTGGTGGTAGGCTCCCAGTACGACCAAAGTACATTTATATCAAAGGTACATCATGGTTGGTTTTGAACCCGTGCTCTCAGTTTGCGTGAGCACGGGTTCTACTACACCACGATCGTCATGTCATTGACTTTCTGACGGTAAGCAAGGGAAAGTCGAAATCCATTGACGACTGAAAACCACGATTTAACTAAAAGCTTGTATGAAGAGAATTGTGAATGTGAAGGAAGCGAGGGAGTTGTGTCAGGTTCGTAGCAAATTGCGCTCCATTGTCTGCCTATTCCTGTGGGAAAAAGGCGTGACAATTTGATTGATTAAATGCCTCAGTCGTCGTCACAATTCCGACCAAAAGTTGAACCAGTCCATAGTTCGCTTTAAGGATCCAAGGTTATAAGATGGGCTGGTAAATTCTACTTGTCGATGGCCGAACCTTTTTGTTCTTGAAATTGTAGTGAACTAGCACTGCACTACAGGCTAGACGGCGTGAGGTTAAAAGCGCTATAATAAATATATAACAACAAACTCTTATTACCCTAGTATTCTCTGTGGGGTAAGAAAAGATAAAATCCAAAATAGCATAATAGGTATGGAGTATTCCCTGTTGTCGCATATTACTTTAGGGAATAGTTTCATTGACCTTTTTGTCTGCATTCATTTCAATTCATGTCTAAATTCCTACGGGGATAGGCGGTGCAAGTTAAATAGCACTTGCATTTACTATGCCGGCCTAGCTGATCTCGAAACCCGACTTCACGATCTGTATTCTTGTAACTACCACAGATTGACCCGGACCCGGAGCAGCTTGTAAGTTGCCGGTTTTAACTAGGCCGGCATAGTGAATGTACAGTTATTGAACTGTAGTAGCAGTCACCTCTACTCATGGGTCGCACTCCAGTTTAACATCAGGCGGTCACAATAAAAAATAATAAATAAAAAAATGCTCGTCAGCTTCGCATTTACATGATATTTTGGGTAGTCAAAGTTCCAACTTAAATTTATTTATTTATTACAAAAAGTTTTTTTTATTGTGACTCGACATAAAAAGATAGATTTCTATATTATCCAACGGGGTTGTAAAACACATATGCTGGGCCATCCCTAAACCTGAGATAGAAAGCACGTGCGGACAAACAGAACTACCCCAATGTTTGATTCGTCAACAAAATCCCCCCTTTCTTTGCACGGGAATCGAACTGAGACCATTGTTATAGTCCCCTTTCTATAAATAAAGTGTAACTATATTATAAATCTCTTCGTTGAAAACGTAAGTGGTTTTTTAGGAATGCGTCCTCAATAAATTGAATATAGGGTAAAAGTTTGAAAATTATTATAGGAATTAAAAAGGATAATAATTTATTTTTTATTACTTTTATTCCCTATTTTTTACTCTTTTGTACTAAGCTACTAAACGTACTTGTATCATAGAAACAGGACGACTTAAGTACATATTTCAATGATACCGGCAAATGGTATTGAACCGGAGGCTCCGGCTTTGCGAGGACGTTCTACGACCATGGTCGCTTTATAAATATACATTGGAATAAAAAAATCTTAGGTATTCCATTTGAATATAAATAAGCCCGCCCCAGGCATATTCATATCTTTTTTATTGTAGCTCGATATAAGTCAGTACCGTGCCTGATGTAAAGCTAGATGACGGTCCGTGAATGAAGATGACTGCTACTACAGTTACATAACTGCAAGTCGCAGTCACCTCCATAGTTGGAACCGAAAACATTCAAGCTGACGACAGACTGACGACAGGCGTGGACGAACGGTTTGGTTTGTTGCGCGTAAAGTCCCGGGTTCGATTCCCGGTCGGAGCAAATATTTGTTTAATAGCTTTTATTTGTAATATTTAATAATTATATTAAATATTGCAAATATTTGTTAATAAAAAAAAGATGTGGATATTTGCTTCGGGTCTGGTTTTCAAAGAATGGTAGGCAGTGGTACCCAGTCTGCCGATCCGGGGTAGTACCTACCACCACTTACAAGTATACAGACCGTAAAGTGATTTGGTCACGTTGGGATCAGCTTGTAAGTTGATGTGATTACTACTCACTGTTATTGAATTGTACTAGCAGTGACATTCATTCATAGACCACACTTCGACTTAACATCAAGCGGGATGCTGTCATATGTCGAGTCACAATAGAAAAAAAAGCTAATACCGAAACGCGACTAAGCCACTTTGAAACTGGTGCTACTACTCCGGATAGGCAGACTGGGCAAACGACCACCAACTGTTTGCCTATCACTGTTATAGTCTGTCTAAGCCGAAATAACGCGCCCCTCTACTGCATTTAAGCACACGTGCGACTATAAATATGGATGCAACCCACCGAAAATGCAATTGTTATTGGTCATTCATAGTAGTATAGTTAGTAATATTTGTATTAACACATTTAAATAAACTAATAAAGTGGAGGGGCGCGTCATTTATAGTTAGACAAGCTATACCTGTCTCTGTCGTGTAATTATTTAATTAGACAATAAAGGAATTAATAAGTAATTAATTCACGATATATTAGATCACTTAAATTTAATCCATAATACGATAGAAACAAGACAGTATTCAGAATGACTATTTTTTATCGATTTTTTAGTAATTACCTTTTTAACAATACTTTGAACAAAGCTGTTAAAGTGATAACGTGTTATTAACCTGCCGTTTTGTAGAAAAAAAGAACATTCTAATGACAAACTGACACACACATTAAAATTTTCTATTAATTGATCATTAAATAACAATTAACTTCGTGTTTAAATATTCTAAATACGAGCAGTTAATAAATATTCTACTATCAAAATAAACGATAAATATTTACGCTATTATCTCTGTAATGGAGACGCCTGGAACTACTTTGTACTAAGTTACATGTACAAGTATATTGTAAAATGTGCAATGCTAGACCGTACAGGCCGGCATAGTGAATACTTGCCGTTATTTAAATATTTTTTTTATTGTGACTTGTAATCTGCCCCCCTAGCACAGCAAACCAAGAAGCAAGATAAAGTACTGCAAGGAATACTATTGTAACTTATTTTATTTATAATTTAATAGTTCGACACATTTATTTATTTAACACATGAAAATATTTATTAAAGTTTTCATCGTAGTTTTGTGTGAAGTTTTACAGAACGTTTAAATATCTTTTTTTGGGCATTTCGATGCACTGTTCTGGTACGAAACATGAGATGCAATGATATACCTCTCAAAGAGTGGTAGGCAGTGCCGATCCGGGGTAGTACCACCACTTACAAGTATACAGACCGTGAAGTGATTTGGTCACGTTTCGGGATCAGCTTGTAAGTTGCCGGTTTCATCTAGGCCGGCATAGTGGATGTGATTGCTACTCACAGTTATTGAATTGTAGTAGCAGTAACATTCATTCATGGACCACACTTTGGCTTAACATCAAGCGGGGTGCTGTCATATGTCGAGTCACAATAAAAATAAAAAAAAAAAAAATATTCCTTTCAGGTCTTTATCTTGCTTCTTGAATTGCCATCCCAGGGGGGCTGACCACGATCTGCTTCTTGGTAAGCATGATGGATGTCTAAGAGTGCCGTCGATTCAAAAACCCCCACGGCTAGTAGTCGTAATGCTAGAGTCAAAATAAAAAAAGAATGAAGATAATAAGAGCTTGTTACTGTTAAGCTGGGCAGTATAAGAATCGGCAGATTAGAAAAGATCTGGACGACTGCGGTGGAAGCAAGCCCGTCTATCTATACAGTCGTGCACACAATTAATAATATTTTACACTTTATACACATTCGTAAAATAAAAAGTAAGTAGGTTACAAAACAAGTTACCGCCAGCTGAATGCCAGCACTCTTTTTTCTGCCAGGATCTATACCGATTAGTTTACATAAGTCACTTTGACAGTTCAGTGGCCGGTCGTCGTCACGTCATTTCGCTGTTGTGATTTAAATATCTACCCACTCACCACAAAATGTTGCAAAATTTCTGTACAAAAATTCCTGCAGTCTCTGACGTACTATGAGACTGAAAACCTCTTTACAGTCCTAACATAATAATAAATACATGCGTATGTACGTTAGGTAACACACACTCGGCACACATTCACCCGAACACACACACAAATAGCAACGCAATTTCAATGCTTTTTCATCGCCATAATGTATTAAGATAATCGTGACGCTAATCTATTGATTATTTTTATTATATTTCTCAGAAGTAAGTATGTAAGTAAGGCTGTGCTATGGCACACAGAAAGCACCTTAATTATTTAGGATTCGAAGGAAGAATACTTTATTTGTAGTAAAAGTTAAGCAATTTAAAATTTTTTAAAAATCTATTGATTGAATTAATGATAAGGTGTCTGTCTCAAAGTGTCGACGTTGTTCAAATTTTAAGGCAAAATCCTTACAGTTTCTCATGAAACGCTAGCGCTAACATCCAAATATTCAGAGCGATACATTGTGGTATTTCTCACAAGGTGTGAATAATGGGGATCAATATTTTATTATATCAACACTAACAGCCGGTTGTACTTTACCAAAAAGTTCAATTTACGAATTTAGTTTTACCTTTTACCAATTCTATTACTTTTACTATTACGATATCGTGAATTGGGTTGTTAATAATTTTATATCGAAACTACCATTTATATATGTTTTTATCATTAGAAATAACAAAAGTAGTACATAGAAACCCAAAATGAATGATGTCCTTTAGCTCTGTATAAAATATCCGTTAAACGTAAATGTAAAATGTGAAGTTAAAGAATGGTGCAACCCAATTTTCTTTAACTTATACGATACTTATACGATATAATTTTCGGTACAACCGGCTGTAAAACTAAAGTAAAACTTCACGCTTTTAGTCCCCTTTATCGTTCATAAATAATATTTCAATAAAAGTAAACATTAGCCATTCTAAAACATGTGTTCAATTGTTATTATTGCAACAAAAGAACAATTTGAAAAACAAAAACGGACACCCAAAAATGTGCATTAAAAACAAACATGCATCTGGCCACTGCACACTGTGAACATTAACAATTCGTCACAATTGTTCAACAAATTACTAAGAGCCTTGAGAAAAGCCTTTCATTGTCACGGTCACGTCATAGTCACTCAATAGTGATTACAAATATGTTCTTTGAAAGCAAAACAAAAATAAAAACGCACACAAAAGAACCAATGACACGCTCATGCTTAACATAGAATATTCTCACGCGGACTGCATCCCGAACAAACAACTTCTAACCAAACATCAATGTATATTCCATCCTTACAACACTTTCAACATTACATCGCTTCTTATCAACTGTTAAGAAACAACCTTAAACTTTATAAACCAGTAATGTATTGTTCAGTGATCGAAATATCTGGAGAAAGGATTTGAAAGGCTTCAAACAACACTGACCGCAAGCATATCCTCGTTTCACAAATGTAGCTAAAAGTAAAAAAAAATAAGGAGCCGCGAGGTTCGACACGTTCATGTGTACTTTTACAATTTTATCCTGCCCGTGGGAACAGTCCTTAGGCAATGTGATAATTGCTTAGTTTGCCTAAACTTTAGACCGAAAGTAATTACACGGTACTGAGCGGTCAATCTGGGAAAGTATTGGGTTTAAAAAATAAGCGGGAACGAAACGTGGGATAAAAACTTGAGGAATGTTTTAAGAGACCCAAATTTGTTTCTTTACTTTTTTTAATTCATTGCAAATGTTTGGCCACGCCTTCGAATTAATATTTCTTAAATCAGACTTATTTATATTTTGAGGGCGTCACAGTTAAAAGATTTATTTTAGGTGATGATTATAGGTGGGTTATGATTTTAATTTATTTCAGTAAATTATAGTATTTTTAATTACTAATATTAAATTTTAAGATTTCAAACAAATGTGATATTTATAATGCAAACCTCTTCTTTGTTGATAGACGCAAAAAGTACAACTTTTGTTACGTCTTTGTTGATCTAATTTGGTCTCTGAGTGCTACTGATACAAGCCCAGTAGCCAGGATCGGAAACAACTTTTAAAACGTAAAAATAAACCCAAATTGAGGCAACAATTTAGTTTTTTAATCCTCGTAATTCAGCACCACAGATCAAAGACGATTAGACCTCCGCTTTAATCATAGGTATGAAAAATAAACTATTTGAATATTGTGGTACGACCTGTGTCCTCGACTTGCCTGAGCAAAGTGTAGTCCAAGTCCCCCGACGACTGAAATAATCGACCCTGTTTGAGCTGCCTTGTCAATGTTGTAGTTAGAAGCTGCATCTGAGCAGTCGAACTAGAACTCGCCATGTTTCTATGATACAAGCTTTAGTAATAATAGAATTGTAAAAAAAACTACGACTCTGTCTTAGAGTAAAAGCAAGAAATACTTACAAAGCACAAATGCGCTGTCTATCGATATAAGCCCAGTGTTTGTAGCACCTATTTTTAAAGTTTAGACTAGACGTCTAGCTAAAAGGTTTATTTTTTACGAAAATAGTTATTTAAGCACGGAAGTAAAATGGATAATTGAGGCTTTGGTTTCCTGTGAATCCAGCCAAGGGTAAAAAAAGGTAAACGCGCAACCGCTGATGCATAACCAAGTCACGTCTACTTCTAACCCCTTGTAGAGGTTTTAAGCGTTTTTTATTTACCGTTTTATAAATATGTTTGTTTTGAGTATATTTTATGTTTTAAATATTATTAAGGAAAGTGTGATTTGAATTTAAACCAATGAAGTTGGATAAGTGTTTTTGTATTAATTATTCATGAAGCAAACAATTTTTTTATGCGGCTTACTATTGCGTTTATTTTGGTTTTGATTTTACAATAAACGCGATAGTAAGCCGCGTAAAATTTGTTTAATTCATTAATTAATGTTCGCGCGAAATCTAAGAAAATATTATTCATGAAGCTTTAAAAAAACTTCTCTTGTTTCATATTACAAAAAGTCTTAACATCTTAAGATATTTTTATGTACTTTTTATTTAAGTATGTACCTATATATTGATATGGGTATTTATGTATTCATCTATTTGTCAAATTTCTCTTGCTCACATTTCAGACTTGGTTATATTGTCGTAAGACTAGTAGAGAATGCTAACTAGCTTAAGTCCACCAGTATGCTCTATAAAAGAGAAATTTACTTACTATAGGCAGAGACACAGACAATGTCTCTGCCAATCCCTGTGAGTAAAGGGCGTGACAATTTATTTGATTGATTGACTTACTATCTAGAAAAATCTGAACAAGCCAGGGACACACTTAAACGCACACAAACATTATTATCGTTCCAGCTGTTCAGATGGAGTTCAGTCACTATAGCTACATACAAAGAAAAGATTACGAGGACTTGGTCACTTTGGACAAATAATAAATACAAATATCACCGGACCGATCCGATAAACACCACATAAATCACAATTATCTTTATTAAATAAACTCTCTGGAAAGTATTATTTGTAAATAGAGATCCAATGTATAAATAAGAAAGCCAATCTTATCACAACACAAAACATCAAAAAGCAATTTCACTTATTTATAAAAGATGAAATTTTGTACAAACAGAATGAAATACCTTTATTTGTAGGCTTGCCACACGTCCGGATTTAGTCCGGATTGTTCACATTAGACAACCAGGATAGAGGCATTTAGGGCTACTGGTTGTTGCCGGATCTACTGGTAATTTTTTTTTCATCGTGACTCATAATATGACACCACCCGCCTGATGTTAAGCTGGAGTGCGGTCCGTGAGTGAAGGTGACAGTTTAATAACTGTAAGTAGCAGTAACATCCACAATGCCGGCCTAGTTAAAAGCGGCAACTTACAAGCTTATTCCTAAACGCGACTAAGTTACTTCACGGTCTAAATACGGCCCTGTAACTGGTGGTACTATCCCGGATCGGCAGACGGGGTACCACTGCCACTACTCTTAAAACAAATGTTGAATAACCGCAATTCTTTGGTCGATAGTGATTTTTTAGTCGTAAGCAATTGTAAGCAAAGGTTGGTCTTTGGTTGACAAGACGAGATCGGATCTCGAGGCACAATTTAAAAATAAAGTAAGTTCAACTATGCTGGCCTAAATGGACTCAGGAACTCTCAGCGTAACTGAGTCACTTTACGGTCTGTACACTTCCGAAAACTAACTCGGTTTTTTCAGTCGTCGTCACTCTAGGACCTTCTCTTGCTTATTATCAGGCGGGTCAAGGTCAAATGTCGTGTCACATGACATGTATGACGACAGGCGTGGACGAACGGTTTAGCGACTGGTTTGTTGCGCGTAAATTCCCGGGTTCGATCCCCGGTCGGAGCAAATATTTGTTTCATAGCTTTTATTTGTATTATTTAATACTATTAAATATTGCAAATATTTGTTAATAAAAAAAAAGAGATGGGGTTTGCTTCGGGTCTGGTTATCAAAGAGTGGTAGGCAGTGGTACCCAGTCTGCCGATCCGGGGTAGTACCACCACTTACAAGTATACGGACCGTGAAGTGATTTGGTCACGTTTCGGGATGAGCTTGTAAGTTGCCGGTTCCATCTAGACCGGCATAGTGGATGTGATTGCTACTCACAGTTATTGAATTGTAGTAGCAGTGACATTCATTCATGGACCACACTTTGGCTTAACATCAAGCGGGGTGCTGTCATATGTCGAGTCACAATAGAAATTTAAAAAAAACAATAAAAAAAGTGGTGGTATTATCCTGAATTGGAATACAGGGCAAATGACCACTAACTCTGAAATGTTTGGTAACCCTATTTATCTATTTTAAATGTGGTCAAATATATCATATGTCAATACTTAATATTATTATTTAACATCCTGCGTTTGAATTGTTTACTTAAAAGATAGTGTATTGGAGAATTTGATTTTCGATTCGTTCAAGATGTGAACCTATTTTTAATGCGACTTAACATCTTGCCTTGATATGCCTGAGGGTAAGCAAGGATAGGTGCAAGTGTACCAACAACTGAAAAGAAGCAAGCAATCTATGGATTTTTTCTTTTCGCTTTTTGGCGCACCTAGCCACCCTAGCGCCTAGAGCGACCGGTCCACTCGCTCTACACAAGGGCAGGCGCTGTTGACACAACTCTCTTGCTTCTGCCAGTCGTCGGCGCTTTTAAACCTCTCCTATCATCCAAAAGTTGCAGTCAATCAATCAAATCATTACGCCTTTTTCCCGCGGGAATAGGCCGAGACAATAGAGCGCCACCTGCCACGAACCTGACACAACTTCCTCGCTTCACTTACATCCACACTTCTTTTCATACAAGGTCTACAGTTATGGGCACTAGGCAACACAGCTTTTTTGAGGATGTCTCCGATTTGATTTATAAATTTCTTTCGTCAAATTTCATATAATAAAAAAAACTATTGTGTCGTTTTTATTTTTAAGAAACCGAAACTGTAAAATAAATATAATAGCCCATACCGCTTCCTTTTTGTTAACTGTACGGAGTTAACCTACCGGAAACTGAGCTACTCGTAAAATTCAGCTTGGCATCGTTTGTGGACACACGTAGCTAGCAACTACGTGAGCTAAACAAAGCCGTTCAGCTTTATTTTTCACTTTATTGCGTGAATCAAAAGAAAAAACATTTAATGGTTTTAGCCTCTATAGACGTAGCTACAATTGCAATTTGTTATCTTCTATTTTGTAGTAGATTGCACGATCTTAATTTAGCAGTAGAAAACATTAAATAAATTTTGCCCAGAGTCTTTGCCCAAGCAATATTGTCCAGATAATACCTGCAAAGAAATACCTACTCTAGCCATAAAGCGTAACATTGTTTATTTTTTGTTTAATCATTTCTATATTATTCTTGTATGATAGGAACAGGAAGACTAAAGTCTTCTCTCTATTATATACTAAAGACACATTTTTTTATTTTGTTTATTTATATTTATATTCTAAGCTACTAAAGTGCTTGTATCGTAGAAACAGGACAACCAAAGTACATATATCAAAGATACATTGGTACCGGTGGGTGGTCTTGAACCCGTAATCTCCGGTTTGTGTAACCATTGCAGTGCCACTACACCACGGTCGCCGTGGAACCGGAAAGTGGTTTTGAACATGGGTTTTTGGTTTCTGTGACCATTATGTTATGTTTTGTTTTAGAGGTAAGCATATTTATTTATTTGAATCCTTTATTGCATCAAAATAAACTTTTTTTTTTTAATCTATATTTATTGGGAGCTTTTGTCTTTTAAGACATGTCAGCTCCATAGAGCCTAAAACATATCATCAAATTTATCTTAAGTCTATTTGGGAGGAAGTCGCCGCTGAAGGGAAGAAATAATATTGCAAAATTTATAACATATCTCTGATGCTGGTTCAGATAAAATACTCTGCGCTAAACCAACATTAACTACATTCAGTTTAAATTCCTTCACCAGCGCTTCCCTCCCCTTCTTGCTCTTAGCAAAATAAACTTAAAATAGGTTATTTTGAGGCGAGTTTAATGCCTATTAGGCATTCTCTATCAACTAACCTTTGGGATGATGAGAAATTATGGGCAGGGTGCAAATATACTACAAACTACAATTACATAAACTACATACAAGTATCACAAGTATATATATACATATGTGTCTCTGTCTGCCTGCCATTGATGTAGGTAAAAATAAACAAACACAATTATATTTTGTGCCAAATTATTTAACATAACATTTGTTACAAATATTCTACTTCCTATAACCTTAGGAGGAGCCAAGCAAAGCAGTAGAAAAGCACCTTTGTAGTGACTAAGAGAGCTGTAAACTAAGTCGGATTTTTAGTCCCTCGGTTCCAGGTATCAGGCAAGTTAAGGCGAATAGCGTCATTTAAATAAAATTCCGTTAAGAATTGATTTAATTTTAATAGCCAACAAATTGTGTACGAAAGTAAAAATGGAATTTTCTCATTGAATTTTTACATAACGACCATGATGATATTTGCCTTTTGTTACTTTTCATGCATACGACGTGAAGTAATATTGAAATTATATGTATAATGCATTTCGAATGACATTATGTAACTTGTAAACAATAGATCGTAGGATACTGATGAACGATTCTTGCAAAATATAGAAAACTTGTAATATTAAAAATATACATTCATGCATGCATTCGATTAATAATGGACTTTAAAAAATCTAATCGTTATCGAATCTTTTCAATTTGTATATTTTTACCATAATTCAATCAATTAATTAAATTGTCACGCCAACAAGGATAAGCAAAGACAATGGAGTGCCACTTGCCACGAACCTGACACAACGATCTGATTACAATAAAAGAAAAATTATCCTCTCTTCGCCATAGTCGTTTACTGCTGAAATAGGCCTCCCACAGCAACTTCCACGTGGCCTGCATCCAGCAGTTTCCTGTCACCTTAAACAGGTGACTGGACGAAAGTCCCACGCTGTCCTGTACGTGGGCTCCATTCTAAAACCCCGACAGCCATTTATTCTACGCGTAAAAATGGAGAATTAATAAATAATTATTATGATTTGTGGTAATTATTATACTTATTATTAGTCCCTAAAAGGTTTTTGAAAGTAATAAGTTAAGAATTTTAACAGCCTAAGGTGTCGGCAGTTAATCAAATCTGAGAATTATGAGTCACTGTTGCATAATTTCTTTTTATTACATCCTTTGTTATGCAAAACCCAAAATTTTACGATGATATTGTTAATTTTTTTTTCTTTGTTTCTTTAGAAATATTTTAGGGGTGACTGCTATAAAAGTTAACCTATCTATGTTATAATTTATCGTAAATTACAAGATGTTATAATTACGAAATGTAATTGTTTAAGATTAAAACATACGACCAATCATTTATTTCCTATTCTACGTAGACTTTAAACTGGCGTATGTTAGAGCGAGGTATCTGCATTATGTCGACAGTCAAACTTCTTTGTCAAACAATTAACAAATTCAATGCTTTACCAGCCAATACGAAGACATCCGTAAATTGATTCGGTTTTTTAGTTTTACCACTAGATAAAACAAGATCAGATATCTTGGCATGATTAAATTAAAGTAAAAACCATACACAACAGTCAAATTAGCTTGGAGGCGTTTTTGCATTTGCATTTGCCTAAGAGCGCGTTTCCATTTTGTCGTGGCGGTAGATAAAGATGATATACGATCTTTTATCGCTTTAGCTTGGAGTCTTTGAGCGTTTGTAGTGGTGTACAGTTAGCAAATAAATAAATAAACAAGTTTTATAAAAAAATTAAATACTCTGCCCGATTGCCCTTCGATATCGCATTAAGCCTGAAGAGCTTCCATCTGACCAAGATTTCGAGAGGGTATGTGACGTATGTACGAGTATATATGTTTCGTCGGTTAAAAAAGAATTGGTCGGTTTTGTGCACGATAGTACCTAATTTCGTATTTTTCCATTAAAAGTTTCCGGTTTTCTTCAGTATGCTTCCAATTAAAACCTAAGGACATGACATCCAAAATTTTAGGCGCACTACTACAAATGCAAAAACGTCTCGAAGCTAATTTCACTGTACATATTTGTATATAGAATATGAATTGTCTAATGCAAAGTAGTCTAGCAACGTAGTTGGTAATCTAGGCTTCACACAAAGTCTGTGGTAGCCTCATTCTATTTGTTCTAGCCCTATTTCTGTTTAGAAAGAGTGAAAAGCTGGGGAGAAGCTCGTAAGATCCGTGCTTTTACACATTTTACAATGTTGTGTTTCAGAAACTGTAATACGCTGTAGAATAATTTAATATGTGCTCGCATTCACTTATTAAAGCATCATGAATTGCTGAAACAGAAACAGTTGCGGTGGGATTTCTCATATTGTTTCATGAGCTTATTTCAGACTTTAATGATTTCAAATTATACCATGCTTACCTACGTTATTCTGTGAAAACTGGTTCCTGGTGATGATTAATGGATATCATTCATTTTGTATGGGAACTTGGGCTTAATTGTATTACCAGTTGCATATACATTTTAAAATAGTTTAATGCACGAATATTACAATGTAATTAGAATATATCCTTATTTTGCATAGTTTAGGTGTGCACAATGATCAAACTATAATTATGACAGTTCAAAGCTGAAAAAATAAGGCGTTGATTGACAGATGATACAAAATCCATATCTAATTTTCCAAATAACTAAATTGCGCAGCAAAATTTTTATTAATTTTATAAATATCGAAACTACCATTTATTTATTTTTTCATCAATGGATATTAAAAAAGTAGTACAAAAATCTCAAAATGAATGACGTCCTTCAGAAAATTATCTTCATAAATAATAAGTATGATTGTTTTGACTCTATGAACCTCCGTAAATATAGGAACGCCCCAAGATAGACTAAAGCGATGCGTAATTATCTTCATACAAGCTATAGAGCTTGTATGAAGATAATTAAGGTTATGGGCACTGGGCAACCTAGCTTTCTTGAGGATGTCTCCGATTTGGTCGGAGAACGCCCTCCTGTGTGCATCGCATAAATTCCTTTCGTCAATCTACTTTTAATATTTACACACTACTCTCTATTTATCATAAATAAATGTCATATAAGTATGACCCTAAAACAATATTTTGACATAAGACGTCAAAATACCAGCGGATATTCCAATTTTAAACACACCAATAGTGTAACAGCAATCCACGACTCGAGTATGCAAGTACAATACTACAATACAATAACATTCCCATTAGTCATACAAATACTAAGAATGAGCCATTAAGATTCCTAGCTGTTATTATTGGCGGAGAAGCCAATTATTATTATGGCCGCATGCAAAACTGCATTATGGAAATTGAAAAAGGTCTTAAGCGACTAAAGCGTTCGGAATAAGCTTGAAAGAATTTTCTTAGATTTTTTTTACTATGATAAGCAAGATAGGTATAAGATTATGATTAAGCAGGCCCAGGAAGGGTGTTTTCCTACCAAATTGGAGACATCCTCAAGAAAGCTAGGTTGCCTAGTGCCCATAACCATAGAGCTTGTATGAAGAGAATTGTGAATGTGAAGGAAGCGAGGGAGTTGTGTCAGGATGGCAAGTGGCGCTCCATTGTCTCTGCCTATCCCTGAGGGAATAAAGCGTGACAATTTGATTGATTGATTAATAAGCAAAAGGAGATCTCAGAGTGACGACGACTGAAAAAAACGAGTCAGTTCACGGCTGCCTCAGACGCTGTCACTATGCTGGCCTAAGGTGCTTCTTCACGCATCGCTTGAAGGTTTTAAAGTTATAGGATGGAGAGATCACATGGCCTCGCAAAGCATTCCACTTGTCGATTGTCCTAAAAGATTTTGCGCTAACATTGATTAATGAATTAAAGAAATTTTATGCGGCTTACTAGCACTACGATAGCTGCTAAGCCACCAAAAATTGACGCGTAAGAGCAAATATTTGTTTCATAGTTTTTATTTAAAATATTTAAAATTATATTAAATATTGCAAATATTTGTTAATAATAAAAAAAGAGGCGGAAATTTGCTTCGGGTCTGGTTATCAAAGAGTAGTAGGCAATGGTACCCAGTCTGCCGATCCGGAAGTGATTTATTCACGTTTCGGGATTAGCTTGTAAGTTGCCGGTTCCGACTAGGCCGTCATTATGGATGTGACTGCTACTTACAGTTATTGAAATAGTAGCAGTAACATCCATTCATGGACCACACTTCAGTTTAACATCAAGCTGGGTTATGTTATATGTCGAGTCACAATAGGAAATTAAAAAGAAAGGTATGTACGTGCTTTGTACCAGAGTCGTCCTAATTATTTAATTAACAGTCAATCGTAATAATAACAATCAAGTTGAGTCATTTCCACGTATTTAAACTGCACAATTAGCCGATGGTTGCAAGGAGAGCGTTAACGACTGAAAAATAGTGTTGATGACTCAGTTTACGGTTGTCTCAGTCATCGTCACTATGCTCTCCAAAGAGGATTTTTATTTTTTTAAGTAAGGCTGTAAGTTTTCCTAATTAAAATCCTAATTAATTCCTAATTTAGCAAGGAGAGCATTAACGACTAAAAATAGTGTTGATGACTCAGTTTACGGTTGTCAAGTGCCGTCATTATGCTGTTCAAAGAAGATTTTAATATATATAGGGCTGTAAGTTAAATTAGTTAAATAACAAATTAAATAAATAACAATTTTATTTTAAAGAATTAACAATTGATAGGAAACCTAGATAAATATGTTATTTATAACATATTTAAATTAATATAGAAAATAAAACAAAAGAGACACATTTTTATCAATAATAGATAATTACTAACATACATATTTATCTAATAATAATAATAAACAAACCCATCTGACCTCGACTTGCCTGGTGGTAAGTAAGGAGAAGTCTAAAAGCGCCGAGGACTGAAAATACCAAAGTTGCCTCAGTCGCCGTCACTTTGCTGGTCAAAGATAAAACATAAAAAATAATGTACTTACAAATCCGGCTAAACAGCGAAAACAAAAGCAGTAAAATCACAAAATCACTTAACACCATTTTTACTAAAACACAAACAGTACCATTTTACAAAGAAAATACAACTAAATCACTGAATTTAAAGAAAACGTGCGCTAACGTGTTTTACTTCGATAATTCCCGCCGACGCGAAAACACGTCCCTCGCGCTCAAGCGTTAAATAACGAATGGCAACTACAAAGAGAAATGCAATATAGACGCGTTCAGGTAACCTTGCGTCTACAGCATTTGGGTTATTACTGGCCGTTTTTTTAACTGACTCCAACTTTTAAGTTTGAGTTGTAACACGAATCATCCGTCTAATACCCAAATATAGTGCGTACAGGCTTGGTGATCGACCCTACCGGAACTACACGCGACCGGGTCCTCGTGTGCACTATACCGAAACGTGTAACTAACAACACTCACACTTGCTGTTAAAATGGTTGGACCAAATATTTTTTGCTATGTTTTTTATTAGGACTCGACATATGACAGTACCCCGCCTGATGTTAAGCTGGAGTACGGTCCATGAATGGAGGTAAATGCTACTACAATCTAATTACTACAACTGTAAGTAGCAGTCACATCTAATATGCCAAATTTGACGAAACTTGCAACTTACAAGCTGATCCCGAAACGCAACTAAGTCACTTCAGGGTCTGTATACTTGTAAGTGGTGGTACTATCCCGGATCTGCAGACTGGACACCGCTGCCTACCACTTTTTAAATAATATTTAAGATTTGGCAGACAGTTCGTTATCATTTGCCCAGTCTGCTGATCCAGGATGGTACTACTTTCAAGCGTACAGACTGTGAAATGTTCTAGTCGCGTTTCGGGATCAGGTGGTAAGTTGCCGGTTCCAACTAGGCCGGCATAATGGATGCAACTGCTACAATCATTTATCTATAGAAGAAGTCGCCTCCTTTTTTGAAATCCACTTCAGTTTAACATCAAGCAGGGTGCTGTTATATGTCAGAATAAAATCGTCAAAATAATAATATATAAATAGAAGCTGGTAGAAGGAAGCGAGAGTGATGTCGGGATGGTGGAAAGTGGCGCTCTGATCTCTCTGCCAATGCTTGAAGTTATGTCAGAAAATAGAAGAATGTAGGATGTGTTCTCCCCATCCTATAATTTTGGATCTTTCTAACGAAAGAGCAGTCAGTACCTCTGGCAGACAAGTGACGACCTCAGAACACTAATTGGCCGGCATAGTGACGACGACTGTGGAGTTTAAACTGGGTTACAAAGCAACGGAAGCAAGTCCCAACAATAAGGGCGCATTCGGCAAATGAACAACTTACGAACTTATCTACAACGTTGGTTCCAAAAAATCATTTTCGCATTTTTTGCAGATGAAGAACTGACTCAGATTTTTTCAGTCGTCGGCACTCTTAACATCATGCAGGCGACGTCAGATATCGAGTCACAATAAAAAAACTATTTTCCTAGTAGAAGTGACGAAGACTAAATGTTTTTTTTGCAGTCTTGATATTCGCTCTTACCCGTATAGCTCGACGATCATTATAATTTCTAAGCTTTGTAGAGCGTACAAAGAGGTACGATTTATTATGTCGTTGTTTAAATAAAACAAAAGAACACGTATAAGCAAGCTGACAAAACTAGGAGACCGTTATGATGCGAATATAAAAAGAAAATAACGTTATGCATTAAGCTTTATGTGTGGATTTTATAACCTATATATATATATTTAAATATTGGTAATATGGAAAGGATGAGTGAAAGTAGATTGACGAAAAGAATTTATAAATCTCATGTGAATGGATACGTTAAACAAGGCAGACCCAGGAGGGTGTTTGCCGACCAAATCAGAGACATCCTCAATAAAAGTTAGGTTGCCCAGTGCCCATAACCATAGAGGTTGTATGAAGAGAATTGTGAATGTGAAGGAAGCGAGGGAGTTGTGTCGGATCGTAGAAAGTGGCGCTTCATTGTCTCTGCCTATCCTTGTGGGAAAAAGCCGTGACAATTTGATTGATTGTACCCAATGACCCACAAACCTTGGTGTATGTATGAATTTTTTTTTTTATTGTGACTCGACATATGACAGCATCCCGCTTGTTGTTAGGCTGAAGTGTGGTCCATGAATGGATGTCAGTGTTACTACAATTTAATAACTGTGAGTAACAGTCACATCCACTATGCCGGCCTAGTTGAAACCGGCAACTTACAAGCTGATCCCGAAACGCGACGAAATCACTTCACGGTTTGTTTACTTGTAAGTGGTGGTACTACCCCGGCAGACTGGGTACCACTGCCTACTACTCTTTGATAACCAGACCCGAAGGAAATAACTGCCTCTTTTTTTATCAACAAATATTTGCAATATTCAATACATAATTAATAAATATTACAAATGAAGCTATGAAACAAATATTTGCTCCGACCGGGATCGAACCCGGAACTTTACGTGCAACAAACCAATCGCTAACCGTTCGGCTACTCCTATTGTCTAATTTCCTATCAACATCGTATTAAAACCGTTTAGTAAACGACAGCACTCCGCCTGATATAAAAAGGTAAAAGGACATCATTCATTTTGTTTGGTGACTTGGGCTTAATTGTATTAACAGTTGCAATACATTTTAAAATAATTTGATGTACGAAGATTACAATATAATTGGAAAATATTCTTTATTTTGCATAGTTTAGGTGTGCAAAATGATCATATAATTATGACAGTTCAAAGCAGAACAAATATGACGTTGATTGACAGATGATACAAAATATCTTATTTTCCAAATTACTCGGTTGCACAGCAAATAAAAGTAAAATTGTTATTATAATTAGTTTTATCAATACAAGTATTGAAACTACCATTTATATATATTTTTATCATTGGACAAAAGTAGTACATAAAAGCCCAAAATTAATTATCTTTGGCGAGAAAAAAATTCTAGGCAGTTGTTTACACTACCACTGCACTTTATTTTCGAAAGCGTCTTTTAGCCACCTGTATATGTAAAACAATGTGGCGACCGTGGTGTAGTGGCAATGCAATGGATACGCAAACCGAGACCACGGGTTTAAAACGGGTGGTTCAAACCGGTACCAATCTTTGATATATGTACTTTAATTGTACTGTTTCTATGATACAAGCAGTTTAATAGCTTAGTATAGAAATGTATAATAATAATAAAATAAATGTATAGCTTGCATCGCGTCTTCTTTTTCTAACACATACAGTGCTGTATCTGCATCTCACTCTCGTTAGTTTGTTAAACTAAATGTTTAGTTAAGATCTCATTCTTCATAGGAAATAAATAAATTCAAAAAAATAAAACGAATATTTTTAATCATTATTAAATATTTAACGAGAGATAAAGGTATAAAATATTTTTATTCATAATAATATTATCTTTTATTATTTTGTGTAAAAAATCCAAGAATATACATACTTAACTTACATCTAAGAAGTAAACAAAAAGACATACATACATACAATGTTTTTATTATACACAACAGCATTATATTCATAGAAAAATAATATAAAAAAACCGTATACCGAGTATACCGTATACCGTTCAATTAGCGGCAGGGCCAGGGGGGGCGTTACTAGGGGGGAGGCTAGGGGGGGGGGACACCGACTCCTATGCCGGCCACTTGTCGATTGTTTTACAACAAAATGACAAACTGAAATGTTTAGTTCGATGTTTGTATCCTTGAATCCTTTAAACGATGCGTGAAAAAGCACCTGGCGTTGTGACGACTGAGGCAACTGTGAACTGAAGAGGTTTTTTAGTCGTGGGCGCATCTGACTCTGACCTCGACCCGCCTGATGGTAAGCAAGAGGAGTTCCAAGCGTGCCGAAGATTGCAAAAAACCAAGTCTTCACGGTTGCCCCAGTCGCCGTCACTATGCCGGCCAAAGGTGCTTCTTAACGCATCGCATTTGATGTGCCGGCCTAATAAGTTATTTAAAATGAGTTACAATAATATTCCTTGCAGTTCTTTATCTTGCTTCTTGGATTGCCGTGCTAGGGGGGCTGCTATCTGACCTCGGTCTGATAGAAAGCTTAAGCCATGTGTTCTCTCCATCCTATAACTTTAGATCCTTCAAGCGATGCGTTAAAAAACACCTTTGGCCGGAATAGTGACGGCGACTGGGGCAACCGTGAAGACTTGGTTTTTTGCAATCGTCGGCACGCTTGGAACTCTTTTTGCTTACCATCAGGCGGGTCGAGGTCAGAGGTCAGATGTGCCCACGACTAAAAAACCTCTTCAGTTCACAGTTCACAGAACATCATAGGGGGGCAGGTCACAATAAAAATAAACCTACTAGCAATCACTATCCCGTCTTCAGATTAATCAGGTAAATGGAAAGGTCTTAAGTTTCTATGATTTTGCAAACACTTGATTGTGCAAAATTTGTACTGTTCATAGAGGAATGGTATTTTTGGTACCTTTGCGCCACAGAGAAAACATCGGGGTGTCTCTTCAGCAGCTTTTATCTGTAATATACAAAAAAAACTATACTAAACTACTAATAGTGCTTGTATCATAGAAACAGGACAATACAATATGGATAACTGGCAACACATGCCCCTGATTTGATTGTGGTAATGTTACCTCACCTTCTGTTGATCATTTAACTCCACAAATTGTGTGCTCTTCACCTTCTCCGCATATTTCTCTTTCTCCCTCTGACGTTTGGCTCTCTTTTGTTGTGCCTTCTTCTCTTTCTCTTGCTCCAGTAATTGCGGTGTTAATGGACCAGGAATATGAGACTGTGAAATAAATACTATAATTATGGCTATTTGCGAATTTATAAAACAGATTACCTTCAAACAAGCAAGCCGGGTACAGCTAATAAATATTATTATTAAAAATACATTTTATACGGCGTTCTCACGAGGCGAATTTAGTTGTTCAATATTTATCGTTTAACAAAAAATTGAAAGTGAATATTTACTGTAGCGGTCATACGGTTCAATAATATTCAACTCAATATTACACGTGGCATTACACTATCTGTCCATTTTAGCTTTTTCTCGTGGATGCGAACGCCTTAATTTATATTTTATTTTACAAACAAATAAAAACTGGTGACATTGGAATGCAAAATACAATACATAAGTACTCAATCGCGCTGATTGACTGACTGATTGGACTGATTGTTCAATGAAGTTGAACGAACAAATTCAGACGAGTCAACTTGCTGTCAGCTATTAATTAAATCAATAAAAGTTGAAAGCTCTTTAACTTTTGTTGAAGCGATATCTATTGCTTCAACTTGAATGAAAGTCTGTTCAGACGGTCTAAATCGCGAACGATTTCGCAGTTGATCAACTAAATTCGCCTCGTGAAAACGCCGTATTATGCTAACCGACGCCTGGTTATTCAAATTGGTTAAAAATTCAAGTATTGGTAATATTATTTGTATGTTTTTTATAATCATACCTTTGCGTAATTATATTTGTCAGGATAGCATGCCTGGAACAATCTGAAGGCGACCCTGGTTTCAGGATGTGGGGTGGCCGCGTATGGGGTCTGTTGTTGGTGATTACGCAAGCAGGGATCACCACCGGCTGTCAAGATTTCACTGCGGACAAATAAAATATTCATCATCATCAATTTACACGAAGCGCCAAGATCCTGACACAACTTTTTCGCTTCGATTACATTCATAATTATTTTCATATTGTCTAGAGCACTGCGGTACAGTTACAACAATAAGCTAACTCGACTACTTTAAGCCCTCGGCCAGCGGTTCTACTGTACATTTTTCTTTACCTGGCAAAAATAGTAAACAAACTTTTAGCACAATGACGGATTAACGATAAAAAACAATTCCTACTGCGCATCAATACGAATATGTATATAAAATAATGTATATGAATTACTGTGAAAATGGTTTTATTATTATTATTATTGAGGCACATTTGTCATTTGTATAGGCCTAGGCCTCCTCCTTGCATCCACTGGCCAAGATGACAGTTGCATCCACTGGTTTTTCGTGACTTTCATCATGTCGTCAGTCCACCTAGTGGGAGGCCTACCTACGCTCCGTTTCCGGTTCGTGGTCTCCACTCAAGAAACTTACTTCCCCATCGGTTGCCGGTTCTTCAAACAATGTGTATAGACCAATAACCATTTATTGGAGGCCAAGTGGTCAATAACAGTCATTGTACTCACGTGACCATATCAGGTTTCTTGGCAATGGCTGCTTTATGTAATGCAGTGTTACCATCAGCTGGATCAGCAACGTTACACGCCTCCGCTATGCCCACCGCGTCGCTCTCCCACTTCTCTAATATTGGGTCCAACGATTGATCTTTCCCGTTTATTAATTTCCAGATCTAAAAATATTTAAAATTATTATGATAAAATAACAGACATCCTAAAGAAAAATTGCCTAGTGCCCATAACTGTAGAGCTTGTATGAAATTGTGGATGTGAGGAAAGCGTAGGAGTTGTGTCAGGATTGTGGCAAGTGGCAATCCGTTGTCTCTTTCCTTTTTCCCACAGGGAGCGCCACATGCCACGATCCAGACACAACTCCCTCGCTTCCTTCACATTCACAATTTTCTTCATACAAACTCTATGGTTTTAGGCACTAGGCAACTTAGCTTTCTTGAGGATGTCTCCGATTTGGTCAGCAAACAACCTCCTGGCCAAATTTATAAATTCTTTTCGTCAATCTTCAGCAAAAAATAACAAATTACCCTCTTAACACTATTCGGTATCTTCTGCGGTCCTTTTTTCTTCTCCACAGGCTTCTCATCCTTTTTTTCTTTCTCTTTCTTCTTCTTGTTAACATTTGGCAATTCCTTATTATCACATACACTTTCATTGTCCGTGCTTAGTTCACTTGGCAAGTCAATTAACAAGTCCTTCTTTGAATCACTTAGTAAACCCGTACAGTTTTGATCTGTTAATGCTTTAATCCAACCAGCTGGCGTCTCTGAATCTATGTAGCATGGACCTCAAATAAAATTAGAATTTCATTTATAATTAGTATGTAATTTATTCCCACCAATACCTAGACTTGCCTGGTGGTAAGCAAGGAGAGGTTCAAGAGCGTCGACGACTGAAAATAACGACTTAGTTTATTATTATTTACATTTCTATACTAAGCTACTAAAGCGTTGTATCATAGAAACAGGACAACTAAAATAAATATATCATAGATACATTGGTACCAACAAGTGGTTTTGCACCCCATGCTCTCGGTTTGTGTGACCATTGCCCTACCACTACGCCATGGCCGCCTTTATTTACATTATTACATTGCCGACCAGAATGTATCGGTTTTTTATGCCCTACTTGAAAGATTATTTGTTAAGAGAAGAAATTTAAGCTCTGACCGGAAATTGAACCTTGGTCTTGCCAATTAGCGGACTGGCGTAGTTACTCATTATGTTACTAATATGGTTATTTTTAGAATATGGATATCTTTACTACCCTACTATTATCACCTCGAATATAAACACATACCTTCATCCTCGCTGGAAACAATGACAGGTAACTCCCTAGTGACAGGTTCCCTGGATTTAGCCCTGTCAATCACTTTGCCCGGAGACCCCTTCTTCTCCTTTCTACTTGCCCTCTCTGTGGACCCATCTTTTCTTATTGGCTTGTATGTATTTAGGAGTGCCTTTTGGAATAACTCCATTGAATCTAAAATAAAAGTATATTTAATTTTTATGTTATATTTTTAACATCATTTGCCGGATGTTAAGCTGGATGTGACTGATAGTCATAGTCGCATCCACTATGCCGGCCTAATTGGAACCGGCAGCTGATGTCTTTACGGTCTGTATACTAGACAAAAGTTGCGGGCAAACATCCGCAACTTTTTTTTAACAACAAAATTTTGTATGAATTTAAATGTTACAAATAAAAGCTATAAAACAAAGTTTTATTCTGACTGGGAATAGAACCCGTGCCTTTGCACGTAACAGACTGGTGTGCTAACTAACACAAATTGCATTATTCACTCTAATAACAATTTTTATCTTAACTCGGCCACTCAAGAAGAGGTCCAAGAGTGCCGACGCTGCAAAACCCGAGTCTTTACGGCTGCCCCAGTCGCCGTCACTATACCGGCCAAAGAAAAGAGATTGATAACTATGCCAGAAATACTCACCATAGACCTCCATATCCGTAAGAGTAGCATGAATCCTCTGAACTTCTTTGAAGGTTGGTTTCTTTGTTGGAAATGGAAGGACTCGCACACGTAAATCATTTTTTCTTAAAGGTGATAATTTCCCAAAGAGGGCTGCCTGATTGATAGGACCGACAGCCCGGTACAGTATCATACTACATTTTTCCAAGTAATCTGACCATTGAACTAACACTTCTTGTATTTGCTGCAAATTTTATTATTATTTTGTGGTTAAGAGAATATTTTAGTAATGCAGTAAATAGGAAAAACAAGATTTTGTAAAAAACATGTTTGTGAGATATAAATGTGATGTAGATGGATGTGTTAAGCGAAGAATTCCAGGATGGTGTTTTCCGACCAAATCGGAGACATACTCAAAAAAGCGTACCCATAACCATAAAGCTTGTATGAAAAGAATTGTGGATGTGTGGTAAGCTAGTGAGTTATGTCAGGATCGTGGCAACTGGCGCTTCATTGTCTCGGCTCATCCCTGTGGGAAAAAGGCATGACAATTTGATTAATTGATTGATCGATTTATTGATATAACAAATAAATTTAAAAACTACCAACCATAGCAAATTTTCCTTGATTATGCCTTCTAAGAGATGCGCCAGCCGACCTGGGCGCATGGCCCTGGTTATCTCTGGTCACTTGGGCCTGACCTTGGCCTTTTCGCGCAACATATAAATGTATAGTTTTATGCTCCATAACAACACCACCAGTAAAAATGGCGGCAGCGAAATGGCCTCCAGAAACCATTATTATAGCCCAATAAAGGTTACCAGGTACAACTAGCTTTTTACATCTCTCAATCCAGTAGTTTCCTTCTCCGTCGGTTGAGAGGTCCTCCTACAAAAATAATGGTAGAGGTATACGAACATATTTTCAGAAGCTTGGTAACATTCCTCGGGTTATAAGGAAATATCAGCTTTACCAAGAAAAGTCTTTCTTATTATGTGATAATTCTTATTGAGGTGAGTGAAAAGATAATAACATGGGCAACCGAAAACATTCCTTGATCAAATTAGAGACATTTTAAAAAATGCTAGTTTCTGAGGTACCCATAACCTATAAGAATGCCACAAATGAAACTAACACTCCATAATAAATAAACGCGGTAGTAAGCCACATAAAATTTGTTTAATTCAATAACACTCCATTGCCTGCATTGTCATGCCTAACATCCCTGAGGGAAATAAGACTTGACAATTTGATTGATTAATATTTTAGCAACGGCACTATATTCTTTAATTGCACTAACAGTTGTATAATATGTATACTATACATTTTAAAATAGTTTAATGTATGAAGATTACAATGTAATTTAAAAATATCCTTTATTTTGCATAGTTTAATTGTGTAAAATGATCAAACTATAATTATGAAAGTTCAGAGCAGAACTGTTAGTATGGCGTGTCTTCGTGATTGGGAAACGGATACAAAATTTCCAAATTTTCCAAATAACTTATTTGCATAGCAATTAGAAGCAAAACTTTTATTAGTTTTATCAATACAAGTATCGAAACTACCATTTAAATATTTTTTTTATCATTAGGCATTACAAAAGTAGTACAAAGAAGCCCAAAATGAATGATGTCCTTTCTCCGCACATTTCTGTTTGACACTGCCAGAACTGTCATATTGTGGATTCGGAATACGAATCCAGGCACCATTTATCAGATTTAATAAATTACAATTGAATAATGTTACCATTTACCTTTCTATGATGCAAAATACATCTGTAAATACAAAACACTTGTCCTCTAGTGTTTGTGTAGAATGCTTTACAATGTCTTGTTGCTGCAGCAAACAATTCAGTGGCAGGATTTTTGCAACTTGTACATAATTCCTCTTCGGAGTCAGATGATACACTCGAGTTATCATCTAAAATAATAAAATGTTGCATCTTATGCATTTTTTTTACAGTGGTTTATCAGGTTTTATTGTGTGTAAAACACACAAGGATTATGAAATAAATACATAAATATAAAAAAGAAGATATATACCTTGTCTAGAATTAAACTCGCCAAAAGTAACAGTCGGTTTTCCAAACAATCTCCGTTTAATATTATAGATATGCCAATGATCTTTGTAATGGGCCGTCTGCTCTGCTCGGTTGTGAAATGGACCAGCCTTGCAGCATGAGCACTGACCAGGCTTGTTTTCATTGATAGTAAGTGTGCTCAATTGCTTCATTACACCTGCCTCGTCCACTGAAACTAATGATGAATATTTGTTTTAAGGGGATTTCTACAATCTACAAAAACAGAGCAGGTTATCTGTCACGGATGGCTGTTTATAATGCGGTTCTTGTTCCTACATGAATATTGGGTGTGGCAGAAGAAGCATGAGAGTGGAATTAACGCTGTAGAAATGTGGTTGTTAAATAGTGTATGTGGAGTGACGATAGTGGATAGAATAAGGAATAGCACAGTGTGTGATACAGTGGTTTGAAGAGGATGTAGTGGCAAGGATGATTTGGGCACATGGAAAGGATGAGTGAAAGTAGATTGACAAAAATAATTTATAAATCTCATGTGAATGGGTGCGTTAAACGATGCAATATTATAGACATATTAGAAGTTGCACAATATTATAAATGCCTAAATTAAATTAAGGTTATCAAACTATGCTTCATTATTACAGGGATAGACAGAGAAAATCGAGTACCATTGTCTACCACAATCCTGACAAAACTCTCTTGCTTTTTTACATCCACATTTCTTTAGATGGTCTATGGTTAAATAATCTTAATATTAATATTATGAAATTCTCATAAAATACAAGTTGTGCAATATTACATAATATTAAAGTAAGATAAAACTTTAAATTACAACAATTTTCTAAATGAAACATAAAAAATATTTATTAGCCTTAGTTCAAATTATTTTTAGAGCTTTGAAATCTTTAATTATTCAATGTGATTGTAACAATTTTACAAGGTTATATTTTTTTATATAGGAAACTAATTAAGAATGCCAATATTGCAAATACTTACGGGATTGTGCAGTCTCTGTCAGCATACACGTAGCAACTTGAACTCCATCCAATAATTTGGAAAATTCATCGGAATCATACAACTTAACAACCCTCGGCTTATAGTCACTTTTATTTAACGCCATTTTTACATAAAAACATTTCGCATATACACACTTTTGTTTTTTGAACAGAGGACAAGTATATAGATAATTAATTAATAATATAAGTTACAGTAATATTTCTAATTAAAACAACAATGAATATAATTTTTTGCAGACGGCACAATGACATCAACCACCAACCCACCAACCGTCCCTAATTGCAGCGAAACCTAAACCTAAATTAAACATACATCAAACTAAACTTGCCGATATGAAAAACATAGACTTCCATTTTCAATAACATTATATTGATTAGTGATAATACGAAATTCAAACCATAACTTTTACAGCCTTTTATAAATCTGTCAAAAATAATACTTTTTTTGTTTATGGCTTAGTATTTAACATGCTAGTTTTCCAGTGTCAGTCAATCAAATTGTCACGCCTTTTTCCTACAGGGATAGGCAGAGACAATGGAGCGCCACTTGCTACGGTCTTGACACAAATCTCTCGCTTCCTTACATTATGATTTCAAAAAAAAATCTAAAATTGAATCGAAGGTATTCTAGAAAGGAGAATTTTGGCGGGAGAAGCGCAATTTTAACTTATTTGAAAAGGTTGTGTTTCTTAAATTTTAATGTGTAATAACGGTGGAATTATTATCCAGTAATTATTTTTAAGTTTATCGAGAATAGACTTCATCTTCATATTCATCTCGTCATTTTTTTGTATCATACCTAATGGCCTTTAGAGGGTACCATATTCATTTTAATGTGACGTCACATAGCCTATGACCAGCATACGATTAAAACGCTTCCAAACGATACCTCATTTGTCTAATTATGATGAATAGAAGTTATGAGGGAACAGGTGATATAGGTTTAAGGCGACCTTGGTGTAGTAGCAGTGCAAAGGTTACACAATTCGAGAACACGAGTTCGAGACCACTCACCGGTACCAATGTATCTTTGATATATGTACTTTGGTTGTCCTGTTTCTGTGATACAAGCACTTTAGTAGCTTACTATTGTAGAAAAGTAATTTAAAGGAAAAAAAAGTCCTTCTTTTGTGCTTCGCCGTAGTCTGGTAACAAACAATACATACAAATATTAATATATATATATTAATATATTGGGACTTTTTAATAATAAAGCAACATCTGCGGGGTAAGGTTGGGCAAGTTAAAACGATTTATCGATTAACGATTATCGATTATCGTCTCTCGTCGACGATTGGAAAAATAATAAAAGCTAGGCTACATAGATTGTTTTTAGTTGTAATCACTCTTGGACCTCCTCTGCTTATCATCAAGCGGGTCGGCGTCAGATGTGTCACAATAAAAAGAAAAAAAATCATCGCTCGTCTGCTCGCCCCTTTCGCTTGTTTTGTACCCGCCATATTATTGTTGTTGCCCCCGCCCCGCTCACCCATCGACGTTTTCGTGTTCGCAGCCTTAGGCATTAGCCCATCAATTTAGGTTCATTCTTCAGTAGCAAGTTCACAAATCTTAAATTCCGCAGTTTATATTTAAACTTTCCTTTAGCTTTCAATCTGCCCATCCTCTGCAGTGTTCTGACAGCAGGAAGAAATCTGTATAGGCCATTTAATTCATCGCCGAGACAAAACATGAACGACGATTCGATATAAGCTGCAATAATAAAAAAAAACAATTCATCTCAATGCCATAGATCATCATCAACCAGAAGGCGTCCACTGCTGAACATAGGCCTTCCCCTTAGAACGCCATTTCGAGCGACAAAATGCCAGTTGTATCCACTGGTTATTCGCGACTTTCACTATGTCATCAGTCCACCTAGTGGGAGGCCTACCTACGCTGCGTCTGCCGGTTCATGGTCTTCACTCTAGAACCTTTCTTTCCTAGATGTTGTCGGTTTTCGAGCGTTGCCATAGATAGGCAGAGACAATAGAGTGCCATGATTCACAATCATCGCACAACTTTCCTGCTTTCCTTCCTCACATTTTGGAGACAGGCGTGGTGCATTGGTTAGGACACCAGTTCTTTACGCGTAAAGTCCCGGGTTCGATTCCCGGTCGGAGCAAAGATTAGTTTCACAGCTTAGACTTGTAATATTTAATAATTAGTTTAAATATTACAAATACTTGTTAATAAAAAAGAGGCGGACCACTTCCCACCTCCAGTTACAAGTGTGAAGACCGCGAAGTGACTTAGTCGCGTTTCGGAATCATCTTGTAAGTTGTCGGTTCCAACTAGACCGGCATAGTGGATGCGACTGCTACTAGTATGGACCACACTCTGGCCTAAAGTCAGTCAGGGTACTGTCATGTTGAGCCACAATGAAAACATAAAAAACCGTGACCACGATGGCTGCAAAGCTCTAAAAACTTCGAAATGAAAATTAAATAACGATTAACGACAATAACGAGCAAGTTAAAACAATTATCGTCTCTCATTGGCGATTGTCAAAATGATAAAAGCTAGGCTAAATCTAATAAAACAAGACTATTAATCGTTGTGACGAATATCGTCTGTGCGGCGACACGTTTGATCATTATCATCAAAAGTCTCATTTTGGTGGATGTAGCCTAGCTTTTATTATTTTTCCAATCGTCGACGAGAGACGATAATCGTTTTAACTTGCCAACCTAACCCCGCTGACCTCGTCTTGCCTGATATGCATGAGCATCCAACGCGTTACCCCAAACGTGTTAGATGTACGCCAGGTTAACAGTCGACCGATTCGCTCTAAACACATTATTGCCGGTCGTTGATTAACTTTTGATCCTCAAGGTAAGCCATGAGGCGGATGGTAGTACATTGGCCTCCTTACAAGCCCAAGGCACACAGTTCTGGGCTCTGTGCGGACACATTGGCTGGTAAATCATTTCAGTAGTTGAATATTTGTACAATCGGTTTATTCTTTTTATTGTGACTCGTCATATGCCAGCACCCCGCTGAAGTATAATCCATTAATGGATGTCACTGCTACGGCAATTCAATAACTGTAGTAAACACATCCTCTATGCCGGCCTAATTGGAACCGGCAACTTACAAGCTGATCCCGAAACCCGACCAAGTCCCTTCACGGTCTGTATACTTGTAAGTGGTGGTACTACCCCGGATCGGCAGACTGGGTACCACTCTTCGATAACCAGACCCGAAGCAAATATCCACCTCTTTTTTTTATAATAACAAATATTTGCAATATTTAATATGATTATTAAATACTTCAAATAATGAAACAAATATTTGCTCCGACCAGGAATTGAACCCGGAGCTTTACGCGCAACAAACCAATCGCTAACCGTTCGTCCACGCCTGTCGTCTAAATTGTAAAATGACGATATAGGAATAAAGTTAAAAAGATTCATTCTCTAGCTCTAGCTATAATCTTAATAGCTAACAAAAAAACTAATTATATTTTAATAGCTAATAAATGAACATAGTTCACTAATTAATTTCCTAATTAAGTACTGATAAGGTTTAACTAACAAATATCTGTTATTAAGCCGCAACAATAAAAATATGTAGTTTTAAAACTATGAATTTATTAATTCTTTTGTTATTCGTTGCAAAAATTAACTGCAACACATTAAGTGATATTGAAAAGGGCGACATGTGTAAAACTTTAAAATGTAATGATGTTACTGATTATGTTTGTGGGATAAGGGAGGAAGGGGGTGGTTTTTGGTTGAGGCCTTTTAAGAATGAATGTGAGCTTTTAGCTTATGGTTGTACTGTTGAAAAAGGAAAAGGTAAATAACCTAATTTCTAAATAGTACTTAAATAAAATTAAACATATCAATTTAAGGCGAGACCGTGGTGTAGTGTCAATGCAATGTAAGCCGAGAGCATGAGTTCAAATCCATTTACCAGTGCCAATGTATCTTTGATATGTGTACTTGGTCCACATATGATGTATGTGGTCATCCTGTTTCTATGATACAAATACTTTGGTAGCTTAGTATAGAAAAAATGAATAGAAAAAATTACGTCAGCATAAGCCGATCTTTCAACGCTTTTCAACTATATCCACATTATTAGGGATCCTAACGTATAACACCATAAGATTTATTTAACCACATCATCAACCCAGGTCTCTGTCCTGATCATGGTTACCCAGGGTATGGCCACTGCCTCAAGCTTGCCAATGACCAAAGCCTACAATAGTTTATCACGCCATTTGAACACGTGTGGGGTCGAGATTTTATTCAAAACCACCCTTCCAACTACTGATCTCATGTGTGATCGAAACTTTGAAACCAATATATTTATAATTTTTTACATTTCTAAAGTTGTATCATAGAAGCTGTAAGACTAAATATATTATATAATATATCAAAAATACATTAGTACAAGTACGGGCAAGTGGATTTGAACCGGGGGCCCTTGTTCAATTGCATTCACTACCACTACTGTCGTATTGTCGTCCTATTACAACTTTTAATTTAACTTTTCTAACAGAGTATGGCCTAATAAGCAAGTACTACTGCGATGGTTTGCAATTGGAAATGAAAGAGAAGAAGAAAGAATATACCTTTAAGGAAACGTGTAAAGATATTAATTGCGATAACAAAACAAACCCAATATGTGCTGTTCGAAATGATGGACAAGGGTACAGAGTAAGAGGGTTTCAGAATGAATGTCTCCTAAGCAAATATAACTGCATTAATCAATTAGATTTTGTTAAAATAGATATAGATTGCGATGATGTTGAGTTAGACAATAAATTAGCTGATGTTAGCAACAATTTGAAGTATAAAAACATTATTGTCGTCAACGGATCCATGTTAAATTTTAACGGCAATATAAACGAAACAATAGATTCCTTTTTTTTCAATACCCACTTAAAAGATATGCGTCTCAAAGAGATTAATTTGGATGGGAAGATCTTAAACGATACCAGAAGAGGGAGGTTTATAAAAATAGCTGGGCCTGTCAAAATATTTGAACCTTGGACTAAGATACCTAAAGAAAGGTTTAATGATACAGAACACATTCCAACATTGCAGTCTTGTTATCATAGATGTCCAGAAGTTAGTACCTAATTATATATTTGACGACAGGCGTGGACGAACGGTTTACGATTGGTTTGTTGCGCGTAAAGTCCCGGGTTCGATTCCCGGTCGGAGCAAATATTTGTTTCATAACTTTTATTTGTAATATTTAATAACATAAATATTACAAATAAAAAAAATAGGAAATATATAAAGATTACTTGTGATGTGTCGCCTTTTTCTTACAAACGGCTTCAACCAGGGTGGAGCAAGTTATTTTATCTTTCAAGCGACCGTGGTGTGGTGGCAATGCAATGGTTACACAAACCGAGAGCACGAGTTCGAAACCACCCACCGGTACCAATGTATCTTTGATATATGTACTTTCGTTGTCTTATTTCTATGATACAAGCACTTTAGTAGCTTAGTATAGAAATGTAAATTTAAAAAAAATAATAATATGATTTTGGCGCCCCTTTTAACTGCCGCCCGGTTTGCCCACCCCTAGATGCAGGCTTGAGGGCCCTTTTTTTATTGTGACTCGACATATGACAGCATCCCGCTTGATGTTAAGCTGAAGTGTGGTCCATGAATGAATGTCACTGGTACTACAATTCAATAACTGTGAGTAGCAATCACATCCACTACGCCGGCCTAGATGGAACCGGCAACTTACAAGCTGATCCCGAAACGTGACCAAATCACTTCACGGTCTGTATACTTGTGGCCCTGTTATTTAACTGATTTAGCTGCAAGTAAACTGAATTTAAAAATCATAGGAATGTCCTGAAACTTATGCGCCAGTTTGTGGAGTGCCTGGTGTTATAGCTCGGGAGCCATCGCTCATGTTCCAAAACCATTGCTACATGGACAAAGCACAATGTAAAATGTTTCATGAAGACTTGAGTCCTACTGCACATACTTCAGGTAAGAGGGTCGGCAGGCGAAAAAATGTTTTTTTATGGATTGAACAATTTATTTAATGAATGAATGTGGCTTACTATCGCGTTTAGTTTTGGTTATTATTTTCATTTCGAAGTTTTTAGAGCTTTGCAGCCATCGTGGTCACGGTTTTTTATGTTTTCATTGTGGCTCAACATGACAGTACCCTGACTGACTTTAGGCCAGAGTGTGGTCCATACTAGTAGCAGTCGCATCCACTATGCCGGTCTAGTTGGAACCGACAACTTACAAGATGATTCCGAAACGCGACTAAGTCACTTCACGGTCTTTACACTTGTAACTGGGGGTGGGGAGTGGTCCGCCTCTTTTTTTATTAACAAGTATTTGTAATATTTAAACTAATTATTAAATATTACAAGTCTAAGCTGTGAAACTAATCTTTGATCCGACCGGGAATCGAACCCGGGACTTTACGCGTAACGAACTGGTGTCCTAACCAATGCACCACGCCTGTCTCCAAAATGTGAGGAAGGAAAGCAGGAAAGTTGTGCGATGATTGTGAATCATGGCACTCTATTGTCTCTGCCTATCTAAAACCGAAAACCTCTAGGAAAGAAAGGTTCTAGAGTGAAGACCATGAACCGGCAACCGCAGCGTAGGTTAGCCTCCCACTAGGTGGACTGATGACATAGTGAATGCCACGAATAACCAGTAGATACAACTGGCATTTTGTCGCTCGAAATGGCGTTCTAAGGGGAAGGCCTATGTTCAGCAGTGGACGCCTTCTGGTTGATGATGAACTATGGCATTAAGATGAATTGTTTATTTTTATTATTGCAGCTTATATCGAATCGTCGTTCATGTTTTGTCTCGGCGATGAATTAAATGGCCTATACAGATTTCTTCCTGCTGTCAGAACATTGCAGAGGATGGGCAGATTGAAAGCTAAAGGAAAGTTTAAATATAAACTGCGCAATTTAAGATTTGTGAACTTGCTACTCAAGAATGAACCTAAATTGATGGGCTAATGCCTTTAAGAAGCCTAAGGCTGCGAACACGAGAACGTCGATGGTTGAGCGGGGCGGGGGCAACAACAATAATATGGTAGGTACAAAAGCGAGAGAGAGCGGCGAGCAGACGAGCGATGATTTTTTTCTTTTTATTGTGACACATCTGACCCCGACCCGCTTGATGATAAGCAAGAGGAAGTCCAAGAGTGATTACAACTTAAAAAAATCGAGTCAGTTCACGGCTGCCTCAGTCGTCGTCACTATGCCGCCCAAAGGTGCTTCTTCACGCATCGCTTGAAGGATCCAAGGACGGAGAGAACACATGGACTGGCAACGCATTCCACTTGTCGATTGTTCTACAAAATAAAGACGCACTGAACTTTTTAGCCAATAGAATGCGGATGCTTTCTCCGACCTGTGCGAGTATTACGGGTGTGAAAAGACGAGGTAGGAATAAGGTTAAAGAGCTTTTCGGAACATTCTCCTTGGTAGAGACGCCATGTCTCTGCGAAGATGCAGGGGCTCCAGAATTCAAGTGAGAGTGAAACGAAACAAACCTGCCATGCATCGTCAAAAGACATCGCTCGTTCGTCACTCGCGCGAGAAATCGCTAGTTTCGTAACCCAGAGGCGTTGCTCATCGCGCCGCTACGATGCCGCCCCGCAATCTAATCGCTCAACTGTCGCTGATTTCGTGCCCATAGCCTTAGTTGCTTAGCGGCAACATCTGCGCAGCCATAATAGTCTCTCACTATTAGTCGCTTCTATTCATTGACCACACTCCAGCTTAACATCTGAGTATTAGTAAATCATAATGAGTAATATCATATGCCGAGTAATAGTAAAAAGTTTCGTCTTCGCACAGCGTTCTCTCTCGCACGCTCTACAAAGCCGAAGCTTGCCAATTATCATTTTCCAAAGCCCGAAGAAGATAATCGGGATTAGGACGAAGGGAGAGGAAGCTCTATAGATTCCACTCTATAAAATAAAAAGCAGATAATAAATTCGATAAAATTTCATTTTATTATACCTTAATAAATATAAAATAATAATAAAAAAAGAAATATAAAATCCTTATAAGAATTAATAAAGGAATGTTATACAGTTTAACATAATTCTAATTTACTAAAGCACCCATTTAATTACCTAAAAATATTTGACAATCAAATTTATCATTTGCCAAGCGCGTCGACAACAGAAGAAAACTTCTCAAAATGGAAACCATTCCATTTCATTCTTAACCACAGATAACTATTATACTAGTAATGCTTGACCAAGATACATTCTAACATGTCAAAAAATACGTATAAGTAAATGCGTTAGGTTTAGGTCCTAATAAGTCAAAATATCGTACAATAAATCATCACTATAATGTTTTTTTTTTATTGTGACACGACATCTGACCTCGTCCTGCCTGATGATAAGCAAGAGGAGGTTCAAGATTGACGACGACTGAGAAAACCGAGTTTGTTCACGGTTTACTTCGATGTTTCTTTCCCAATTGAAAATAAGTACCTACTTATAGATGCAGTGCGCTAGGACTTAAAACAAGTTGAGTTTCTCAACGCAATCCACTGGTTTTTTTCTTATAATTATATTAAGGAGCGTCATCTGATTTCAACTTGCCTGACGATGAACAAGGAGAGGTTCAAGAGCGCATATGACTGAAAAATTGTCTCCTTTTACAGTTGACTCAGTCACGTCTCTATTGCCTCAGTTTTAATTTATAATTTTGCGTTTCTCTTAATAACTTTATTGACAATGGCATGACCTTCACCATAGTAGGGGTTGAAGTAATCCTGCACTCTAGACATCCATGCACCAATTTTACTGTACTGCTTCATTGGATCGTAGCCCGCCATCTCTGAAATAAGCAATATACTGATTTACAAGCAATATAAAAGTGTTGACGACTGCAAAAGACTGCCGTGTCTTCTCGGTTTATCCAGTCGCCGTCACTATGCCGGCCAAAGGTGCGTCTCCATGCCTCGATTTAAAGATCCAAGGTTATAGGATGATACTCATGGGCTGGTTAAGCATTTCACTTGTCGATTGTTCTACAAAGAAACGACGCACCGAATCTTTTAGTTCGACTGCCGATTCAATCAACAAACTTCGGAAACTTCTCTCGACTTGTGCGTCCTTAGGCCTCACGGACTGTACTAATGTATCTTTCATATATGTACTTTTATAGTCCTCTTTTAATGATACAAGGATGTTTAACTTAATATAGAAATGTACAAAAAAAACTAAATATAAATTTCTAACTCACTTGGCTGCTCAATTTCACAGGCAGCTATCAAATCTGCCACCGTGATAGTATCACCAGCCACAAACTCATGTCCCTGACTCAGCCAGTTTGTCTCGAAGTCCTCAAGAGCTGTCTCCATACGCCTCTTATATGACTCTACCTGCTTTGGATCTGCCTTATTTCCAGTGAGCATTGGTTCTAAGAACTGTAAGATAGGCAGTTAAAATTACTATCCTAAAGGTTCTTCTCTACCAACGCCGCGTAGCTACCGTGGTGTAGTGACAGTGCAATGGTTGTACAAGCCAAGAGCACAGGTTCGAAACCACTCACTGATACCAATGTATCTTTGATATATGGTTTTTGGTTGTCCAGTTTCTGTGATACAAGCACTTTAGTAGCTTAGTATAGAAATGTAAAAAAAAGTATTAGCCAGCGGCTCAACCAGGTGGCATGCCAACGGCCTGGGTGGACAGGTACCATATAAAAAAATACTCTTTGTTATGTTTTTTGTATCTTTTCAATATGTACAACCCAAAAGTTTAGCCAATGCATTTTATTTCTAATATTAGAATTTAATCACTCACAACAAGTCTAAAATACAATGCGCAAGGCATCCGCAGACCAGCATGCTGCCATTCCAAGAACTCATCAACTCTAGCCCTCTTTTTAGACTCCTTGGGGAATAAGCTTTCCGGAATTATGTTCTCTCTGGACAAGTATCTTAGGATTGCGACACTAAAAAGAAAAAAATATATATTGTGACAACACCCCACCTGATTGTGAGCTGGAGTGCGGTCCATGAATAGAGGCGACTGCTACTACAATTATTAAATAACTGTAAGGAGCAGTCGCATCCACTATCAAGCCTTCAATTCCTGACACAACTCTCTTGCTTTCTCGTAGTATATTATCAGGTACTTCAGATCATTAATGTCATATCAGGATCAGCCTAGGCATAAGCTCATTGTAAGAAACAATTTTAGTTATATCTCTTGCATCCTCATGGTCCTTTATAAGGTACTCCAGAAGAGGAAATATGTTCTTTTTTTTTCTTAAATACTACAAACATAATTTGTAATATTCAATCTAATCGGACCAAGGACTGATAAGTATCAGTACTTTATACACACATCATTCGTCTTGGGATTTTATGTACTACTTTTGTAATGTCGAATGATAAAAAAATATATAAATGGTAGCTTTGATACTTGTGTTGATAAACCTAATAACAATTTGCTTTTACTTGCTGTGCAATTGAGTTATTTGGAAAATTGTATTGTATTTTGTATTGTCTGTCAATCACAAAGACACGACATATTAACAGTTCTGCTTTGTAGTTTTTAGTCTGCTTTTCATAATTGTAGTTTGATCATTTTGCACACCCAAAATATGCAAAAAGATATATTCCAATTACATTGTAATCTTGGTACATTAAACTATTTTAAAATGTATAAAATATTTAACTGTTAATACAAAATGAAAAATGTCTTATTGGTCTATATCTTTCAAACCACTTGAGGTAGTCTCTAACATAGAAGAAGGAATAAATTTTGGACAACAGACATCAGTATCCTGTTGTTTCTTAGTATCGTTAGAAAACCAAAACAATAGAATTATTGTAATAAATATTTTAGCTAAAAAATATTACCTTTCTGTTAACCGGAATCCATTATGATCAATTACAGGTACTTTTTTAAATCTGCTCACATTCTTAGCAAATTCCTCTGAGTAATGCTCACCTAAAATAATAATATTATAAGGTAGTAAATAAATGATATAAAATAATTTGGTAATTTATTAAATTTTATCTAGCCATAAACTTAGTCGGTTTTATCAGTCTAATGATACTGATACTCTACTGGTGAAAAATAAATAGCAGGTCATTTGTCTTGTTTACAAGATACTTAGGAATCATAATTATGTAACAAATAAATAATTACCTTTGCCCAGATTCACAAGTTTTGGTTCAAATTGGCAATTAATTTTCTTTAAAAGAATAAATAAGGCCCGTGATGGCTGAGACAAAAGATCTATATACAATTTCAAAGACATTTTCACTTAATTATTGGTAAAAATATTATCAAATCAAATTATCACGACTAAAAATATAACTTTAAAAATAATAACAACCTTGAACCTTGACCACGAAATAAATCAAATTTATAAAAATAAAGTATCTCTATGTAGTCTGTGATCAAATTGTTTACAAAATTGCCCTCCTGTTCGATATATCAGTTTCGTTGATATTTGATGCCATAATTTCAACCAATGATTAAGTACGACAATAGAAGACAGCCGCCCATTGGCCCATTCGATTTCAAATTATTGCGCGGTTTTTAAAATCGTTATATTGAACAAGGGTTATATATATACAACCTAGGAATCAAACCATTGATTTGTGGATCCAATACTTATTTAATATTTTATACTGAATATCTAAAAGTAAAGAATGTAGCGGTTATTTTAACATCTCAAATAAAGAAATAATAATATTATTTATGAATTTAATCATTCATACGATTACTATATAATTTGATATTTTTTGCCTTAGTATTTTTTCTTTCTTTGTTTTAATAAACTTACATAATTCAATAGACCTATTGAATATTAAGTATGATTTCTAGGTATATCCAGTCACACTTAAATAACAATATTAATAGAAATCAAAATGAAGTTTCATTTAATGAATTCCAATATGAAGATCTTTTGATTGTTTAGTACATCACTAACTACTCTCTATTTTTGGGTCATCGCCGGTCGTTTTCGGGTTGTAAATTAATTTGAAATAAATAGTGGACAATATAAAGAAAATAAACTATGTCGAACATAGATTTATTCAATCCCCATTTATCTAAGATAAAAATAGCAGCGCCCCAACAACTGATCTATAAGGATGAATGTGTTTACTCCTTTGACAATCCGGTGAGTTGCAAAAATGTAATCCTAACCTATGTTTTTCTTGGATTTTTACCAATTTAAGCATTAGTTTCTGATTATTAATAGCATATATCAGGATATAATTTAGTCAAACAACATTAGAATGGCTATTAGCGAGTTAAAACTGCTTAGAAATACTCGCATGAACACATTGAAAATGTATAAACACAAAGGAATAATCGTTTATAGTATAACTAATATACACTTCGGTTTGGCCCGCGTTTTATAACTGTGTCTTCTTAAGTAACAAGTGATACGTTATCCATTATATGCAGGTATTATTAGGTATTTCATATTAGTTTTGGTTCAGCATAATTGATTATAGCTGGTTTTAAGGCTCCGTGATCCCTGAATATACAATAATGCACAATACAATATTGTAAATACACTTATATTCGTTTACTTATCTATACTAATATTATAAAGAGGAAAGATTTGTATTTTTGTGTGTGTGTATGTTTGTAATAAATAAACTCAAAAAGTGTGAAAGCTGCATTCACACTGAGTGACATAGGCTAGTTGTAGATGTAGTTATTTGCGGGCTCGTTTCCGCACTTGAAGTCCTCTTCGGTTTCTTTGTACGTTCTTCAACGGTTCTCCTTCAGTGGAGCCACCCGATCTCCTCCAGGAAGGCCAGGAGACCCTTTTCGTTCCTGCAGACTTCCTGCATTGCCAAGGAACTTTTCTCTCGCTTCGGCTACTCCTGTACTCCTGTACTCCTAGCACATGTGCAGCTGTCTCCTCCCCATTCAGGCATCCCCTACATAGGGGGCTGTCCGATATGTTGAGGTTGTACAGGTGCTTATTAAAACCACAATGCCCCGTTATGACACCCACCATAGTGCGGAGCTTGGCTCTGCTAGTGACATAGGCTATATATTATATTTATTGCTAGAAAAAATTAGGGATCCTTACTTAAACTTAAGTAAAGTAAACCCAAGGTGTAAAAAAAGCCCTAAAACGTCTTTCGTTGCATGATAGAAACTATTGATGATAAAACAAAAGTATGTTCTACAATATTAAATAACATATTAATATCTATAAAAAAACTTCGCGATACCATATGTCCAACTATTATCGTTATGCCACAATAACCACTTTTAACACTTTTTACATTACTTTTTGAATTGTTATTACTAATTTAATAAGTCATAGAAATTATTTATAAAAAGAAACAATTATAATAATTTTCTCGATTCACAACAACTTCAGTCCGGCTAATCTGTAACACGACATTCATTGACTGTTAGGCGGTATGAAATTCGCCGGTTCAGCTAGTTGTTCTATAATTACAAAAGATGGATGTATTTAAATCTTCATTTTTTGGGTAAATGTTAAGTTAGAGAAGGAATACAAGTTACATAAACAAATACTTTCTATATACAATCTTTGGTCATCCTGTTTCTATGATACATGTTTAGCAGCTGATTATATAAATTTAAAGACAAACGTAACTTCATATATAATAAATAATTAGGTCACACAGGTTTAACTCCATTTTGTTGTAAATATTTTGCATTAACAATACTTTTTACGACTTGATATAGATTAGCTACAATTGTCAGCAGAGAAGTTCTACCCCCACCCATAGAGTAAGAACAGTAAATCATTGAGAATATCATATCAAACATGACGGGAGACCAAAATAAAATATTGTATAAAAAATCTCTGTAGGCAAATATTTTAACTTTGACTCCCTCAATATTCATACTATGAATTTTGGTTAAAATAACAATAGAAAGAGTTATCGGAATCATATAAGTTACAATTATTAAGATTATAATGTAAGTTAAAAATAACTTTGTATCTAAATAGCATATTTTCATACAATCATTCCCAATTTCCTTTGGATTACGTCCAGTACTATTGATGGTTGATTTGCGGAATGTTGAAACGACTTCGTGCACTTTATTTAATACTCCCTCAATTTTGTCAGCCATCTTTGTATCATTAACTTCATACATATCAAATGCATCTAAGTAATTACTAAATTCACTTGTTGAATTGTAATTAAACTGAACGCATGTTTCGTTTTTCATTTTCAACATTGTCATACAATAATTGTCGCTTTTCTGAAGACTTCTCATTGATACCATATTTTCTTGGACTTCTAAACTGTACATAGATGTTATTAAAAGTAATGGTGATAACCATTGTCCAATAATAGCTATGAAAGGATAGTATTTCTTTATTAAAGTTTTCCTGCTTCTTCCGGAAACACTCAAATCTTGTATAGGATCTGCTTGGGTATTTAAAACTTTTCTATAAAACATGTAGTTATCAATTATCAGAGTTATAAAACTGTTAACAAAAGAGATGATTATAGGACCATAAGACATTAAAATTGACCAAAAATTGCAGTTGAAATCATCTCTGGAAACAACTCTTTCCTCTATTTTCTCTCCAATGTTTATGGGATTGAAATTATGTTTAGATTTTATTAAAAACGCTATTCCAATGCACAACAATAATACATTTTCTGATAGTAAAATGAAAGAATACACTTCATGTTTTTTTATTAAAATTCTTCTTAAATTGTATATTGATAATAATACACTGAATATAATTAGGACTGTACCGATTATTAAATCAATTTGTATAGACATTTTGATGTTCACTCTGGTGCGTGTTGACTCAAAATGTACAATATACAGTTATGCCCCTATCATTTTGCAGTGTGTTGATTATTCTTTTAGAAATTATGCAAATTATGAGGGCTTTTATCTAAGTTTGAAGGAATAATGTTGCTTTTGTAAGTTTATGTGTGTAACTTTAAATTGAAATAATATTTTAAATACAACAAATGAATTTGCTACACCTCATTCAATAAAGAGAGTCAATCAAGGAGACAATCGTAGTAAGTTATTTCCACACCTAAATTGTCCTCTTTAGTTTCTTTGTGTGTTCTTCAACGGTTCTCCTTCAATGAAGCCACCCAATCTTCTCCAGGAAGGCCAGGAGACTCTTCTCATTCCTGCAGACCTCCGGAAGCGTCCTCGCATTGCCAAGGAACTTCTGTTTTGCTTTGACTACTCCTGCAACTCACGAGTATAGAATATCCAAATCTTTGGGATATGGTGATATTGCTAGGAAGAGGGCTGTTTCAATAAAGATGATAAATAAGATGTGTTGACGACAGGCGTGGACGAACGGTTTAGCGATTGGTTTGTTGCGCCCAAAGTCCCGGGTCCCGATCCTGGGAGCAAATATTTGTTCCATAGCTATTATTTGTAATATTTAATAATATTAAATATTGCAAATATTTGTTAATAAAAAAAAGAAGAGATGGATATTTGCTTCGGGTCTGGTTATCAAAGAGTGGTAGGCAGTGGTACCTAGTCTGCCGATCCAGGGTAGTAACACCACTTACAAGTATACAGACCGTGAAGTAATTTGGTCACGTTTCGGGATCAGCTTGTAAGTTGCCGGTTCCATCTAGGCCGGCATAATGGATATGATTGCTACTCACAGTTATTAAATTGTAGTAGCAGTGACATTCATTCATGGACCACACTTCGGCTTAACATCAAGCAGGGTGCTGTTATATGTCAAGTTACAATAAAAGAAAAAAAGATTCTGGTATTAATGTATCATTGATATATGTACCTTGGTTGCTCTGTATGTTACAAGCACTTTAGTAGCTTAGTTTAGAAATATAAATAAAAATAATATAAATATTTATATAATAATAACTATATGGCTATATTTTCATAGGATTTATATTGTCAATATAATTACTATGTACAATTTTGCCTAATAAAATATAAATACGGATTTTATTTTATTTTTTCCACACTACATATGGCTAAACATTATAATCTATATAGTAAACTGTTTTCTTGGATGAAGCAATGATAAAGTAGTAATTTAGGCTTAACTAAGTAGGTTTCTGCAATAGTAGAACAGTGCAATATGTCACCCCTCTCATGCTCGTATAGTTGTTATGTGCGACTTGTTTCCGCACTTGAAGTCCTTTTCGGTTTCTTTGTGCGTTCTTCACGCTTGTATAATTATAATCCATATTTTCAATTTATTTGCAGGAGAGTTCAACAGGACTGTATGTTTGCCTTTCCACCTTCCTAGGCTTTGGTCGCAACTATGTGGAGCAATACTTCCAGAATACAGGAAATGCTGTCTTCCTTCACATACACAGGGAGAAGAAACCTGTAAGTCATGTAACCTTTATGCTTAATGACATATTTACCTGTGAGCTTAATACAATAATACCATATAGCCGGTCGGGGAACGAATCGGCAGTTGAACTAAAAAGTTCGGTGCATAGTTTCTTCGTAAAACAATCGACAAGTGGAATGCTTTACCAGACCATGTGTTCTCTCCATCCTATAGCCTTGGATTCTTTAAGCAATGCGTGAAAACCCATCTTTGGCCAGCATAGTGACGGCGACTGGGGCAGCCGTGAAGACTTGGTTTTGGCAGTCGTCGGCACTCTTGGACCTCTTCTTGCTTAACATCAGGGGAGTCGAGGTCAGATTACGAGTCCCTTAAAAAAACATAAAGTGTATACTATTTTATTTAATCCTGACACAACTTATTCGTTTACCTCGCATCCACAAATCTCTTTATAGAAGCTCTACGGTAGGGCTACGGCTAGGGCACAAGGAGTGCGGCGGATACAGACTAATTTCGCCTTGCACGGAATCTATCGCATACAAACCTGTAGTGTAGTCTGCAGTCGCCAACGGAATCGCACCTTTATACTGTTAAAACCGACTTTAATAATAAATTTTAGGCACCAGAACAAGAGAAGACGGGCGACGGCCCTGAGAAGAAAATCACCCGTCTTGCGATCGGAGTGGATGGGGGTTTTGATCCTGATTGTGGAAAGGAGAAGTATATCTACACGGACCATTATACTGTAGTCGTTTTGCCAGGCTTCAATCAGTTTCCATGGCCTAATCCAGCATTGCCTGAAGTAGTGAGTGTTTTACAAAGATTTTTTTAAGCCAAAGTGTGGTCCATAAATGAATGTCACAAGTGATTGCTATCACAGTTATTGAATTGTAGTAGCAGTGACATTCATTCATGGACCACACTTCGGCTTAACATCAAGCGGGGTGCTGTCTTATGTTGAGTCACAATAAAAAAAATAAAGTGGGTGTTACTAAGGTACGTCAATAAAGTATTACATTACAGTAGTAAATTAGTCCGAAAAAAAAAACGGTAACTTATAGGAGTGACCTGTCAAAAAGAAAATAAACAAATGGATTATACCATACCTTACCACTGCATCTATGCATGCAGCTTAGCCTGAATGATTAGCTAGACCACTGAAACGGTAAATTTATACACAGGCATTGTCAGCCTTAATTCAAAGTCCGCCTTAGTTGTAGTTGTAGTTATTTGCGGGCTCGTTTCCGCACTTAAAGTCCTCTTCGGTTTCTTTGTACGTTCTTCAACGGTTCTTCTTCAGTGGAGCCACCCGATCTCCTCCAGGAAGGCCAGGAGACCCTTCTCGCAAAAGAAAGTCCCTTCTAGAAAGTCCGCCTTAAGTAACTCTTTTGTTTTTCAGATTAGAAAGTCAGTGCAATCAATAATAGATGCAGAGTCACCATTGAAGTTAGCGGAGATAGCGGCTTTAGCAGGTACTTGGGATGGTGAGACAAGAGAAGTATCTGTGTAAGTATAATTATGTATGTAAATCATTTATATTTGGCTGGCATAGTGACGACGACCGAATCATTAGGCAACCATTAACTTAATTGATTTTTTTCCTTTCCTTTGCTTACCATCTGGCAAGTTAAGGTCAGATCCAAGCGATGTGTGAAGAAGCTCCTATGACTTCATTTTAGTAAAGTTTTTCCACCGCTTTACTAAAACCATCACCATCATCTTCAAGTGTTTTATCTTCATCCACTGAAGACATTATTACGGAAGACTAGTATGGACTAAGTTTCCTTTGCCTTCCCTGCCCCCCTAGTACGGCAATCCAAGAAGCAAGATAAAGGCCTGCAATGAATATTATTGTAACTCATTTTAAATAACTTAATAGGCCAGCATATCAAAATGTAAAAAAAATATTTTAACACAACCTTTAAATATCTTTTTTGGACATTTTGATGCACTGTTTGGTGCTTCGATGGTTTAGGCACATGGAAAGGATGAGTGAAAGTAGATTGACGAAAGCAATTTATAAATCTGATGTAGATGCGTTAAACAAGGCAGGCCCAGAAGGGTGTTTTCCGATCAAATCGGAGACATCCTCAAGAAAGCTAGGTTGCCTAGTGCCTATAAACGTAGAGCTTGTATGAGGAGAATTGTGGATGTGAAGGAAGCCAGGGAGGATCGTGGAAGTGGCGCTCCATTGTCTCTGCCTATCCCAGTGGGAAAAAGGCGTGACAATTTAATTGATTGATTGTTATGTTAATTAAAATGAGTTGCAATGATATTCCTTGCAGGCCTTTATCCTGATTCTTGGATTGTCCTGCTTAGGGGGCTTAAAAGAAGAATTGAACTGAAGAAGTGAATAAATAAACTTGTTTCCAGTCATGCAGTTAATCTGAAGCAGCTGGACAATGGCGTGAAGATCCCACCGTCCGGCTGGAAGTGTGCGAAGTGTGACCTCACCAGCAATTTGTGGTTGAATCTGACAGACGGAGCTATATTGTGCGGAAGGAAGTTCTTCGATGGATCCGGTGGAAATGATCACGCTGTATGTATTTTATTATGGCGACCGTGGTGTAGTGGCGGTGCAATGGTTACGCAAACCAAGAGCATGGGTTCGAAAACACTTGCCGGTTTTCATTTCCGATACCAATGTATCTTTGATATGTGTACTTTGGTTGTTCTGTTTTTTTTTTCGTTCGTTCGGCGTTTATACGTGGCGAATTTAGTAGATCAACTTCGAAATCGTTCGCGATTTTAACCGTCTGAGCAGACTTGAGCAATGAATATAGGTCCAACAAAAGTTAAAGACCTTTCAACTTTTAATGATTCAATTAATAGTTAAAAGCGAATCGACTCATCTGAACTTGTTCGTTTAACTCGCATTAAATAATCAGTCCAATCAGTCAGTAAATCAGCGCGAGTATTGTATATTGCATTTCTCTGTCGCCAGTTTATTGTTTGTTTGTAAAATAAAATATGAATAAAATGTAAATTATGGCGCCCGCACCCACGAGAAAAATGATAAAATAGACAGATAGTATAATGACACGTGTAATATTGAGTCGATTCTAATGAGAACGCTACGGTCATTATTCACTTTCAATTTTTTTGTTGAACAATAAATATCGAACAACTAAATTCGTCTTGTGAGAATCCCGGTGAGAATGCTTGTGAGAAAACCTTTTTTCTTGGTAAACCAATTTTGATGATTCATATTGATTTACAGGTTGAACACTATCGCGCGACCAACTATCCGTTGGCTGTGAAACTTGGTACAATAACTATGGAAGGAAAAGGTGACGTCTACTCCTATGCTGAAGATGATATGGTTGAGGATCCATTCCTCGCTGACCATCTAAAGCATTTTGGCATTAATGTTCAGCAAATGCAGAAGGTATGAATTTAAATCAATCAAAATGTCACGCCTTTTTCCCATGAGGATTGGCAGAGACAATGGAGCACTTCTCGATCCTGACACAACTCCCTTAAATGTGATTCAAATAAACGTGTTGCCTAGTGCCCATAACCATAGAGCTTGTATGAAGAAGTTTTTAGATAAGAGGGAGGCAAGGGAGTTATGTCAGGATCGTGGCATGTGGCACTCCATTGTCTATGCCTACCCCTATGGAAAAAGGCGTGACTATTTGATTGGTTGATTTTTTTAAATTTTGGCATAATAATGAAGGTGTGCAGAGTGCACTACTGGTTTGTATGAATCTGTATGACGCGACCGCAAGGTGCAATGTTTCCTTGCATGGAATCAATCTCATACAGATTTATACAAACTAGTAGTGCGGTCAGCAGTCGCCACCGAAATCAAATTTTACTGTATAATTTAGTAATGAAAATCGGATGCCTTCGTTGCCCCAGGGCCTCCAAACCTCCAAATTTGACCCTGTCCATTCCAAGTTAGTAGTAGGATGTATATAGGTTAATTATGATGATATTTACAGACGGAGAAATCTATGGTCGAGTTGGAATTGGAACTGAACCAACGTACTGGTGAATGGAATACATTGCAAGAGTCCGGCAGTGATTTGCGTCCATTGCACGGGCCAGCTCTCACTGGAATGGTTAATCTTGGCAACTCATGCTACATTAATAGTGTTATGCAGGTATGTATAGGACGACAGGCGTGGACGAACGGTTTAGCGACTTTTTTGTTGCGCGTAAAGTCCCGGGTTCGTTCCCCGGTCGGGGCAAATATTTGTTTCATAGCTTTTATTTGTAATATTTAATAGTATTAAATATTGCAAATATTTGTTAATAAAAAAAAGAGATGGATATTTGCTTCGGGTCTGGTTATCAAAGAGTGGTAGGCAGTGGTACCCAGTCTGCCGATTCGGGGTAGTACCACCACTTACAAGTATACAGACCGTGAAGTGATTTGGTCACGTTTCGGGATCAGCTTGTAAGTTGCCGGTTCCATCTCAGCCGGCATAGTGGATGTGATTGCTACTCACAGTTATTGAATTGTAGTAGCAGTGACATTTATTCATGGACCACATTTTGGCTTAACATCAAGCGGGGTGCTGACATATGTCGAGTCACAATAAAAAAAAAAACAAAAAAAATGTAATTCTTTTCTATACAGTCAAATTAGCTTGGAGACGTTTTTGCATTTATTTCTAGCAGTCCACCTAAGAAAACACTTCATGTCCTTAGGTTTTAATTGGAAGCAAACGGTAGATAACCGGAAACTTTTAATGGAAAAGCACGAAGTTCGGTACTTACGAATTAACTATTTGATAAAAAATGCCGTATCGTGCACAAAACCGACCACTTGTTTCCACCGACGAAACGATTGGTCAGATGGAAGCATTTCAGGTTTAAAACGACATATATCAAAGGGCAATCGGGCAAAATTTTTAAATAAAAAAATTAAATTTGTTTATTTCTTTATTTGCTGACTGTACACTACTACAAACGCAAAAAAGTCTCCAAGCTATAACTAAACATAATGATAGGAGATCGTAATATCTTTATCTACCATCACGACATAATGGAAACGCGCTCTTAGGCGTGTGTACTACACAAACTACTACAAATGCAAAAACGTCTCCAAGCAAATTTAACTGTAGTTATCGTTATGTCGGATCAGACACATTTAACGTAGGCGTGGCGTGGCGTAGTGGTTAGCACCCCAGTCTCGAGTTCGATTCCTGGTCAGAGCAAATATTTGCTTAATAGCTTTTATTAGTAATATTTAATAATTAGAATAAATTATCAAATACGGTAGAAACTCGATTATCCGGCCCTCAGTTATACGGATTCGCGATTATCCGGACTGCCAACCGCGACGAATTTATTCTATCATGAACGTGTCGAAACTGGCATTACGCCCCGCCTGTGCCCCGCTTGTTCGCCGCTCCACGCGTGTCGTATTGTTTTAATAAGCGTGAAACCACACGGTACGGTGCGGCGTCGCATCGGAAACATTTTGCCATATCACTGTACACACGTGGTATGCGGCGCCGCAGCGGCGTCGTAGTATGCGGAGCGGGGACCTAGCGAAGGACGTACGCCGGACGTACGCAACACTTCCTTCCCCCCTCGCGTCTAGCTGAATCGAAGTGCGGTGTGCCTGCGGCGTGCCTACGGTACGGCGCCGGAGGGCACCGCCTGGCATATCATTGTTTTTATATGCAGGACGCCGCAGCAGCGCCGCTCAGACACCGCGCCGCCGCCGCGCCGCACCGTGTGGCTTCACGCTTAGTCAGCGATTATTACTTCGGTCTGACATGCGTGCCACGTATACAAATTTAAAAATGTCAAAGCTTAAAAGAGTGGTGCAGAACCATCACATGATGCCCTGGAAACAGCTCTCAAATGGTTTAAAATACAAACAGAGAGTGATACTGTGAGTTTACTACAGCTGAAACGAATTCGTGGTATAGCAGCAATGAAGAAAAAAGTTGCTTATGTCAAACGACAATTACCAAATATTTTAAACCAAATTAAAGTTATTATTTTATTTTATGATTACCAAATGCAAATTACCAAATATTATTGTAAACAAATTAGACATACATCGATTCTTAATAAATGTTGATTTTTGTTGATATGTATTTGTTTTTTTTTTGCATATGTACTATGTACATATGCAAAAAACGTTTTTCTTCATACATCCGATTATCCGGATTTTCGATTATCCGGATGCCTAACGACAACAATTAGTCCGGTTAATCGAGTTTTTACTGTACTAGTTAATAATAAAAAAAGGGGCAGATATTTGCTTCGGGTCTGGTTGTTAAAAAGTAGTAGCGGCGCCCAGTCTGCCGATCCGAGTAGTACCACCACTTACAAGTATACAGACTGTGAAGTGATTTAGTCGCTTTTCGAGATCAACTTTTAGGTTGCCGGTTCCAACTAGGCCGGCATAGTGGATGTGACTACTACTGTAATTGAACTGTAATAGCAGTGACATCCGTTCATGGACCGCACTCCAGCTTAACATCAAGCGGGTGCTGTCACAATAAAGAAATATATGAATTGCAGGTTATATTCCGAATGCCAGACTTTGTGCAACGTTTTGTGGATGGCGCTCCTGGTACGTTTGCAAGCTTCCCAGAAGACCCTGTCAGTGACTTTAATGTCCAAACGTAAGTATTCATGTATAAAAATAATTTTTTTTTTCTATTGTGACAAGACATCTGACCTCAACCCGCCTTATGATAAGCAAGAGGAGGTCCAAGAGTGACGACGACTGAAAAAACCGAGTTAGTTCACGGCTGCCTCAGTCAATATCATCGGCAAAAGTCGGCGATATCATCATCAGGATCGCCACTTGCCACGATCCTGACACAACTCCCTCACTTCCTTCACATCCACAATTCTCTTCATACAAGCTCTATGGTTATGAGCAATAGGCCACCCAGCTTTCTTAAGGATGTCTCTGATTTGGTCAGAAAACACCCTCCTGGTTCTGCATTGTTTAACTCATCCAGCCACATCAGATTTATAAATTCCTTTCGTCAATCTACTACTCATTCATGGTCTCTGCCTATCCCTGTGGGAAAAAGTCGCGACGATTTGATTTGATCATCAAGATCTTCACGCCCGTATTCTCACAGGGAAAGGCAACGGAGCGCTACTTTTCACGATCCCGACACAACTCTCTTGCGTCCTTTACATCTACAATTTTTTTCATACATGATTTTCGGTTATGGTCATACAAAAATATTTATATTTTTAACAGCTAATTGACCAATGAATAAACAGAAATTAATGTTGAACAACCTACTGTTAACTTGGGTTGCAGTTCAATTTCTTTTATAAAATCATAATATCATCATAAATTGGCACGCCACAAATCCCAAAGGGATAGGCAGGGACAATAGAGCGCCACTTTCCGCGATCCTGATATAACTCTCTTTTATGTATTTTTTTATTAATTTTTATTTGGTCTCGACATATAACAGCACCCGCTTGATGTTAAGCTAGACTGTGGTACATGAATGGATGTCACTGCTACTACAATTCAATAACTGTGAGTAGCAGTCGCATCCACTATGCTGGCCAGAGGTGCTACTTCAAGCATCGCTTAAAGAATCCAAGGATAGGGAAAACTAATGGGCTAATAAATAAAGCATTCCACTTGTCATTGTTCTACAAAACGACACACTGAATCTTCGATTGAATGTGGGTACTTCCCCCGACCTGTATGGCTGTTACATCCATAATTTTCTACACAGAATTTAAGTTTATTTATTTTAATTTACAGCTCAAAGTTAGGCGTTGGATTATTATCAGGTCGCTATTCGTTCCCGCCGGAAGACAACACTACCCAAACTGGTATAGCTCCACATATGTTCAGAAATTTGATTGGGAAAAATCACCAAGAGTTCATGACTAAAAGGCAGCAGGATGCACACGAATTCTACTTGCATTTCCTTAATTTGCTTGAGGTAATGGTTTTTAGATTTTTTTTGCCTGATATTAAGCTTTTTTATTGTGACTGTGAGAGCACCCCGCTTGATGTTAAGCTGGAGTGTGATCCATGAATGGATGTCACTGCTACTACAATTCAATAACTGTAAGTAGCAATCACATCTACTACGCCGACTAATTCAATTGCAATTTTCCAAATAACTCAATCGCACAGCAATTAAAAGCAAAATTGTAATTAGCTTTATCAATACAAGTATCTAAACTACCATTTATATATTTTTTCATCATTGTACATTACAAAAGTAGTACAAAGAAGCCCAAAATTAATTATGTCCTTTCTAGTAGTTTACGGCATAGAACGCATTATCGTATTTTACAATTATTTATATGGTTAAATCTGTTTTGCTTAACGAGTGTTTCGCGTTACGAGTAAGAGTGTGATTCCGATGGCGACCGCAGATTGCAGACTGCACTACTGCATGAATTTTGTTAAGCAGATTGATTCTGTACAGTATCGCCATGCACGGTATCAATCTCATACAAACCAGTAGTGCGGTCTGCAATCTGCGGTCGCCATCGGAATCACACCTTAAGACTCCGGATAGAATCATGCTCGTTATGCGGGGTTTCACTCTTACATTTTTTTAATATACTTTTTATGAATTAACATTTCTATACTAAGCTACTAAAAGTGCTTGTATCATAGAAACGGGACGACCAAAGTACATATATCAAAGATACATTGGTACTGCCACTTCACCACGTTTTTACTTTATATGTCATATAATAATAATATAATATATTTCTTTTAACAGCGCAACAGCCGCCACAGACCCAACCCGTCGGATTGTCTCAAATTTGCCGTCGAGGAGCGTATACAGTGTTCGGAATCGAAAAGTGTGCATTACAACACACGGCTGGAGCATTATTTGCCGTTGCCAGTGCCGTTGGCGGCGGCAACCAATGTTGCTGAGGTGACGTTTAGACTATAACTGCGGCACGCGGCTCATGAATCTAATAAGCTTCGTGTAATCTAATAATTACGTTTGAATCTAATAAAAACATTACATTTGCCAGTGCCGTTGGCGGCGGCAACCAATGTTGCTGAGGTGACGTTTAGACTATAACTGCGGCACGCGGCTCATGAATCTAATAAGCTTCGTGTAATCTAATAATTACGTTTGAATCTAATAAAAACATTACATTTGCCAATGCCATTGGCGGCGGCGACCAATGTTGCTGAGGTGACGTTTAGACTATAACTGCGGCACGCGGCTCATGAATCTAATAAGCTTCGTGTAATCTAATAATTACGTTTGAATCTAATAAAAACATTACATTTGCCAATGCCATTGGCGGCGGCGACCAATGTTGCTGAGGTGACGTTTAGACTATAACTGCGGCACGCGGCTCATGAATCTAATAAGCTTCGTGTAATCTAATAATTACGTTTGAATCTAATAAAAACATTACATTTGCCAATGGCATTGGCGGCGGCGACCAATGTTGCTGAGGTGACGTTTAGACTATAAATGCGGCACGCAGCTGATAAATTTATTAATTACGTTTGAATCTAATAATTACATTACATTTGCCATTGCCAGTGCCATTGGCGGCGGCGACCAATGTTGCTGAGGTGACGTTTAGACTATAACTGCGGCACGCGGCTCATGAATCTAATAATCAATCAATCAAATTGTTACGCCTTTTTCCCACAGGGATAGGCAGAGACAATGGAGCGTCACTTACCACGATCCTTACATAACTTTCTTGCTTCCTTCACATCCACAATTCTCTTCATACAGGCTCTGTGGTTATGGGCACTAGGCAACCTGGCTTTCTTGAGGATGTCTCCGATTTGGTCGGAAAACACTCTCCTGGGCCTGCCTTGTTTAACGCATCCATCCACATCAGATTTATAAATTCCTTTCGTCAATCTACTTTCACTCATCCTTTCCATGTGCCCATACATCTTTTTTCAAGCCACATCTATCATGCAATGTGCTATTCCTTATTCTATCCGCTATCGTCACTCCACACACACTCCTTAACGACCGCATTACTACAGCATTAATTCTACTCTCATGCTTCTTCTGCCATACCCAACATTAACTTCCATACATTATTGTAGGAACATGCACCGCATTATGAACAGCCATCCGTGTCTTTTGGGACATTATTTGGCTGTTCATTATACTATGGATGGCACCGTTCACTACGTTACCCCTTTTGCACTCTTCTCTCAATATCTTCATTACACTTCCATCCCACATACTTCCCAAGTAAACAAATTGTTTGACTTGTTCCACTTTATTTCCGTCTATCATTATCTTACATTCGTTCATTTCATCCTCTCTCTCCAGAACCATTCCTTTAGTTTTACTTACATTCACTTTCATACCCTTCTTTTCTAATTCCGCATTCATAATAGTAACCATTTCCTGTAACTCATACGCCGAAGACGCAAGGATAACTTGATCGTCGGCGTACAAGAGACATTTAATCACCAAGTCATTCATTCTTAAACCATACTTCCTTTCACGCAACTCTTTCAGACAATCTAATAAGCTTCGTGTAATCTAATAATTATGTTTAAATTGTCACTATAAATACAATTGTTCCTTCCAACGTAATCGTTAACTTATACGAAACTTCATGAGCAGATCAAACGTCAAAACGCTATCATAGCGTGCCGCAGGTATAATTATTTTTATATTTTTTTTAATTTTTATATTTTTTTTAATTTTGTTAACATGCGTAGTTAGCCCAAAGAAGTTTTTTGAGTCGTCGGCGCTCTTCCACCTCTTGCTCACCATTAGGCAAGTAAAGGTCAGATGTCGTGTTACAATAAAAGGTTTGGCCGATATAGTGTCGGCGACTGAGGCAGCTGTGAACCACAGTTAATAATAAAACAATATATGCAATTTCCGTTCGTATCTTGGGGTGAAAACCAGAGCCAAGCAATATTTTTCATCAACTTCTAGTTTAGGTACAAAGTCAAACAAATGGTCATTAGGAATATCTCTACGAGATATATCCGTTGAGTGAGGCTAAGCTAACGGAGGTTCAAGAGCGGCGACCACTGGAAAAAATCTGACTAAGTATACGGCTCGAGAGAGTATCAGGATCGTGGCAAGTGGCGCTCCATTGTCTCTGCCTATCCCTGTGGGAAAAAGGCCTGACCATTTTGATTGATTGATTGATTTTTAAATAATTACAGGTTCGTGAATATGAGCGTCTTAGAGCTGAGGCCGAGGCATCTGGGCAAAGATTGTAAGTTTGTACAATAAACTACTTGTATCTATTTAATCTTTTTAGGCGGCCGTGGTGTAGTAATGGTAAAATGGTCACGCAAACCAAGAGTCTCGATTCAAAACCACTTGCCGGTAACAATCACTTTTAACTATATATACTGTAAAGTGACTTAGTCGCGTCGACTTCGACTGTAACATCAGGTGGCGAGCTGTCATTTTTCGAGGCACAATAAAAAAATCTTAAAGACTGCGCTTTAGCTTAACATTAACCGGAGCGTTGTTTTCTTTTTATTGTGACTCGACATCTGACCTCGACCCGCCTGATGGTAAGCTAGAGGAGGTCCAAGAGTGCCGATGACTGCAAAAGCACTCTTCACGGTTGCCTTAGTCGCCGTCACTATGCCGGCCAAAGGTGCTTCTTCACGCATCGCTTAAAGGATCCAAGGTTATAGGATGGGGAGAACACATTGTGACCTATTATTTTCTTAGATTTTGCGCGAACATTGATTAATGAATTAAACAAATTTTATGCGGCTTACTATCGTGTTTATTTTGGTTTTGATTTTACAATTTTCAGCCGTGACCACGATGGCTGCAAAGCTCTTGAAACGTCGGAATAATAAAAAACTGTAAAATCAAAACCATAATAAACGCGATAGTAAGTAAAATTTTTGAATTAATTTGTTCCAGCGAATCTTCAAGACAAGTCCGCCCTCACATACCATTCGAAGCATGTTTGGAAGTATTCATGCGCGAGGAGAACATCGAGCAGTTCTTTAGTACAGCACTTAATAAAAAAGTTACCGCACATAAGTAAGTTTCAAAGCCTACGAAAGATCAATGAGATTTTGATTAGAAAGCGACTGTGGTTTAGTGTTAGTGCAAATATGCAATGTTTATTATATATAAACTTATTATTATCTTATTTATTAATCACATCTCTATACTAACCTATTAAAGTGCTTGTATACATTGGTACCTACTTTAATATACAACCAAAGTAGATATATTAAAGATACATTGGTACCGGTTGGTGGTATCAGTTTAATGCTCTAGAAATGCGGTCATTAAGGAGTGTATGTGGAGTGACGATAGCGGATAGAATAAGGAATGGCACAGTGCGTGATAGATGTGGTTTAAAAGAGGATGTAGGGACAAGGATTGACAAAGGGATGCTTTTTGAAGCATCGGGTTTGGGCACAAAGAAAGGATGAGTGAGAGTAGATCGACGAAAGCAATGATGTGGATGAATGCGTTAAACAAGACAGGCCCAGGAGGGTGTTTGCCGATCAAATCGGAGACACCATACACAATAAACGGTTACCTACGATAATGCCTTACATCAGTACAAGTCCCTTACAGAGTCATTTTGCGGTCGTGTTTTAAGAGACAGGCGTGGACGAACGGTTTAGCGATTGGTTTGTTGCTCGTAAAGTCCCGGGTTCGATCCCCGGTCGGAGCAAATATTTGTTTCATAGCTTTTATTTGTAATATTTAATAATATTAAATATTGCAAATAATTGTTAATAAAAAAAAAGAGACGGATATTTGCTTCGGGTCTGGTTATCAAAGAGTGGTAGGCAGTGGTACCCAGTCTGCCGATCCGGGGTAGTACCACCATCTACAAGTATACAGACCGTGAAGTGATTTGGTCACGTTTCGGGATCAGCTTGTAAGTTGCCGGTTCCATCTAGGCCGGCATAGTGGATGTGATTGCTACTCACAGTTATTGAATTGTAGTAGCAGTGTCATTCATTCATGGACCACACTTCAGCTTAACATCAAGCGGGGTGCTGTCATATGTCGAGAGACTGAAAAGAGAATCGAGGCCCAGGAGTTTAATATTTTTATCATTCATAAAAAAAAACAGATTTATAATATTCATAAGCGATAAATATTTTTATAGGAAAACGCGTCTGGGAACATTCCCTGACTACCTACTCATTCAGTTGAAGAAGTTCACAGTCAAACAAGATTGGACCACCGCGAAATTGGATGTAGCTGTCGATATGCCTTGGGAGGTATGTCTAATAACTTCAAGCGAAGCGTGAAAGAGTCTCTTTGGCCGGCATAGTGACAAGACTGAGGCAACCGTAAACTGAGTCGGTGTATTCAGTCATCAGCGTCATTGGACCTTCCCTGTTTTGCTCGATCTGACCTCGACTTGCCTGATGATAAGCAAGGGTAGGTCCAAGAGTGACGACAATTAAAAAAACTGAGTCAGTTCACAGCTGCCTCAGTTGCCGTCACTGTGCTGGCCAAAGATGCTTCTTTACGTATCGCTTAAAGGATCCAAGGTTTTAGGATGGAGAGAACACATGGACTGGCAAATCATTCCACCTATCGATTGTTCTGCAAAGAAAAGATCCACACTGAACTTTTTAGTGCGATTTGGTTAACGGAATGCGGATACTTTCCCCGACCTGTGCGGGTATTACGGGTGTGAAAAGACGAGGTAGGAACAAGGTGGTATAGGCGATAGAGAACGCACAAAGCCGCCATGTCTATGCGTAGTTGCAGGGGCTTCAGAGTTCGTGTAACCTCTGCATCACATATAATTCAGACAGCTCAGCACTGCAATGCATCTAACGACTCTCTAAGGTTATGGGCACTAGGAATCTCAGCTTTCTTGAGGATGTATCATGTGTTCTAATGAATTATTTATGTCGGTAACAGGTAGATCTACGTTGTCTGCGTGGTCATGGTCTTCAGCCTGGTGAAGTGACGCTGCCAGAAGCACCAGCAGTCTCCGCCGCACCTGTTTATGATGAGCATTTGCTGGCAGAACTGGTTTGTACCCTCATTTGTTGAGCCGCGACATCTGATCTCGATTTCCCTGATGGTAAGCAATGGAAGGTCCAAGAGTGCTAACGACTGAAAACCTGTTTTATTGTTTACGGTTACCACAATCGCCACATATATTGTGACTTGACTTCTGACTTTGACCCGCCTGATGGAAAGCAAGGGAAGGTTCAAGAGCGCCAACGACTGGAAAAGATGTTTTATTTTATGGTTACCACAATCGCCGTCACTATTTATATTATTGTGACTTGACTTTTGACTTCGACTTGCCTGATGGTAAGCAAGGGAAGGTCCAAAGAGTGACGACGACTGAAAACTCAAACTTTCAGGTTAGATTTTTTAAATTTTGCCGCCCCCTTAATGTGCCTCCCGGGGCGGGCTGCCCCCTCCGCCTCCACCACGCTACGCCACTGACCTATATTATAAATTATGTTATGTTTTTCAGCTGGACATGGGTTTCGCCGTGGAGTCATGTAAACGTGCTCTCTATTACACGAACAACAGCGGCTTGGAGGCAGCTTCCAATTGGCTTATGGAGCATATGACCGATTGGGACTTCGCTAACAAATTCGAGCCCCACGGACCAAATACTACAGGTAAGATTATAAACAGATTTTTTAATTTTATTTACATTTCTATACTAAGTGTAATTGGTACTGGTGGGTGGTTTTGAACTCGTGCTCTCGGTTTGTGTAACCATTGCCACTGCCAATACACCACGGTCGCCTTATTTTTTTACATTACTATACTAAGCTACTAAAGTGCTTGTATCATAGAAACAGGACAACCAAAGTACAAGGTTTACTTTATTATATTATGTGTTATTTAGTTTTATATCTTATACTCCCATTTAACTTTTCGACTGTCCCGAAGGTTAACTGGCAGATAATGTCTAGCGGCATTAAGTTCGCCTTTATACAAAATGTAATAAAGTTTTTAAATAAAATAAATAAATAAATACATATATCAAAGATACATTGGTACCAGTGGGTGGTTTGGAACTCGTAGGGATAAAAACTGCCACCAGGGGGCGCAAAAAACATTTAAATTTAAGAAAAAATCTATGGAAAATTTTCCTATCTTTCTGGGCTCATCTTTTCTTTCTCTTTTTCCACCCATTGCAATGCTTTTCTTTCTCTCTTCTTTTTCCCACAGACTTTCAATTGAACCTTTTTTTAGCTTTTTCTCTAAAATTGAAACGTGAGGAAAGCTGATTTTTTTCTCTGATTAGTTATCAAAGTGAGTCTATTAATTGAGGTAAGTTTTGTGATAATCGGGGATAGCAGGGGTAACGTGTTCTAGTTCATTACGAAATCCCTGTTTACTACTTAAATAAAAAATTTCCAAATCGTTAAAACTTTTATTTCAGTGGACGAATCAAGCGTGGAATCCATAATGAATATGGGCTTCACTCGTCCCCAAGCTGTAAAGGCACTCCAAGCGACCAACAGTGACGTGGGCCGAGCTGTTGACTGGATATTCTCACATGCAGACCAGCTCGACTCTCAGGAGGAGGCGCCCACAGCGTCAAACGATGCCGTCAATGCTGGCTGCAGAGATGGTAACGAGAGTAAGTATTATTAGGTCTTTAAATAAACAAATTTCTCCTCAAACAGCTGCATTACCAACAACAAACAAAACAAACTTCTCGCTCGAAGAACCGACAACCGATGGGAAAGGCTAGGTTCTAGACCACGAACCGGAAGACGCAGCGTAGGTGGGCCTCCCACTAGGTGGACTGACGACATAGTAAAAACCACGAATAACCGGTGGATGTAACTGGCATCTTGTCGTTTGAAATGGCGTTTTAAGGAGGAGGTCTATGTTCAGCAGTAAACGTCTTCCGGCTGATAATTATGGCACTCTAGCTCGGTAAATAAATGTTATAGCTCAAGTTAGATCTCCCGGCAGAAAAAAGAGCGCTGGTATTAAAGCTGCAACTTACAAGCTGATTCCGAAACGCGACTAAATCACTTCACGGTCTGTATACTTGTAAGTGGTGGTACTACCCCGGATCGGCAGACTGGGTACCACTGCCTACCACTCTTTGATAACAAGACCCGAAGCAAACATCCGCCTCTTTTTTTTATCAATAATAATATGTCAATAAACAATATTTAATATAAATTATTAAATTACATTTCTATACTAAGCTACTTGTATCATAGAAACAGTACACAACCAAAGTACATATATTAAATACAAGCTGCGTAACCCGGCGTTGCCTGGGTCAAAATACATCGCACGCTTATTGGCCAAATAATCATTTTTTCCTATATGTGTGTGTACATAATCTTTGTACCTACCATTAAACGAATGAAAGAATTTTTAAAATCAGCTCATTAGTTTCTGAGCTTATTCATTAAAAACATACTTACAAATCTTTCCTCTTTATAATATTAGTATAGATACATTGGTACTGGTATGGGGTTTGAACCCGTGCTCTCGGCTTGCGTAACCATTTCACTGCCACTACACCACGGTCGCTATTATTTCAGAGTACAAATTGGTCGCGTTCATATCACACATGGGGACGTCCACAATGGTCGGACATTACGTGTGCCACATCCTACATGAGGGACGGTGGGTTATATTCAACGATAACAGGGTAATTTACTTTTCTTTATTAATTTAACCGCCGACTCAAAATGAGGGGTGTTATAAGTCTGACATGTCTGTGTATCTGTGTGTCTGTCTGTGGCATCGTAGCTCCTAAACGAATGGACCGATTACGATCGAGATGGTTCTTAGCTACAATTGATGAAGATCTGATCAGGGTTTTTAAGGTCATCAGCTCGTTTTGTTATATTTCTATACTAAGCTACTAAAGTGCTTGTATCATAGAAACAGGACAACGAAAGTACATATAACAAAGATACATTGGTACCGGTGGGTGGTCTCCAACTTGTACTCTCGATTTGGTGTAACCATTGCACTGCCACTACAACACGGTCGCCTTTATTGTGACTTGACATATGACAGCACTCTGCCTCCCTGTAAGCTGGAGTGCGGTCGATGAATGGAGGTCACTGCTGCTACTACATGGTTCCTGGCCTAGGAACCAGCAACTAACAAACTGATCCCGCCTACTCTTTTGATAACCAGACCCGAAACAAATATCCGCCTCTATTTTTTCATTAACAAATATTTGCAGTTTTAATATAATTATTAAATATTACAAATAAAAGCTATGAAACAAATATTTGCTTCGACCGGGAATCGAACCCGGGTCTTTACGCGCAACAAACCAATCGCTAACCGTTCGTCTACGCCTGTCGTCATATTATTAATTTAATAATAAATATATTATTGTTTTTTTTTCTTCAAATTCCAGGTGGCTCTCTCTGAAAATCCTCCGAAAGATCTGGGATACTTGTATCTATACGAACGGCTGTGAATTAATGAAGATATACTGTGACTTAACCTAAGAACCCTTAACTAACAAAATACAGACAATTTTCTTAGCAGCCATGGATTCTCCCCCCACGCCCGCTGGGGGAAGAATCCCCCACGCTGGGTAAATCGCTTGGCAGGCGGGAGAGTGGACGCAGCATTCCGATCGGAAAGCAGTTTTTTCAACGCATTTTTCACTTCCCTCGCTTTCCCCTCTATGCAACAGAATACTGTAAAAACCCAGTTGCCGGGGGGTCATGTAAGAATCCATGACAGCGGTCACCTTTGCTCGTGATTCCATGCAACAGAATACTGTAATAACCCAGTTGCCGGGGGTCATGTAAGAAGCCATGACAGCCTAACATCTGGTCTGCTGTCGTCATAGTCAAGTAGTATAGTTATTATCTTCTTAGCAATTATTTTTCAGTCGTATATATGTTTTAATAATTAAAATAAGTACTTTTGTCGCCCAGTTTCTATAAAACAAGCATGTTTACTTATTCAACGCTAGATTCGGAGATTTGAATAATAAAATAAAGCATAATAGTTTTTTTATTTCTAAGCTCGAAAAATCTGTTACGCTAGCATCATCATCAGCCAGAAGGCGTCCACTGCTGCATAGGTTTCCTCCTTAGAACGACAAGATGCCAGTTGCATCCACTGGTTACCCTTGACTTTTACTATGTCGTCAGTCCACCTAGTGGGAGGCCTACCTACGCTGCGTCTTCCGGTTCGTGGTCTTCACTCTAGAACCTTTCTTTCCCATCGGTTGTCGGTTCAGGCTAGCATTTAGTGCTAATTATTCGATAGTGAATTAGCTCTGCTAGACAAAGGCATCCTCTTTTTTCCATGACTCACGACACGTTGCATTCTTGCCACGAATTATCGAATCTATCTCGTCCGTGATGTCTTCTGCAATCTGGGGCCTACCCAGTAGTAGACCATAATGCATCAGACATTATGTTTGTTTCCACCTCGTCTTTTCACTCCCCACTATAATGTGAGTCGTTTCGCGTAGACACGTGTTCTCATATAGTATTAGATTTCCCCTCGACTACACTCTTAAGATTCCGTATCCTCGGATCTAAACAATTAGTTTCCGTATCCGCGGATCTAGACTCTACGGTTCCGTATTCTCGGATCTAAACACTTAGTTTCCGTATCCGCGGATCTGGACTCTAAGGTTTCGTATCCTCGGACCTAAACATTTAGTTTCCGTATCCGCGGATCTGGACTCTAAGGTTTTGTATCCCCGGACCTAAACACTTAGTTTCCGTATCCGCAGATATAGACTCTGAGGTTCCGTATCCTCGGATCTAGCCACTAATGATCCGTATCCACGGATATACATTTTTATACGTCATCGTTATTTGTACTTGCGCTATAAATATAATTTTCTGTTTTATTTATTTAATTTTCTATGACAATAGCAATAAGTTTTAAAATTAAATTGTTAACGAATATTTTAGTATTTTTCTTTAATCGAATTTCTTTGTGTTTCTATTAGTATCTAGTATATTACAATGGTTAGAGCATATTCACGAAGTTGTAGTGCCTTTTTACACTTTCCGGTTGCCGGGCAGTCGGTGGCATTTACGTTCCGATGTATCCGTCACCGACTACCCGGCAACCGGAACATGTGAAAAGACAACTCAAATAGGAACATGATTGGATTAAGTTAATAAGTTAGTAATGAAAATTGGATACATTTAAGTTAAGAAAGCTTGCATATATTGCATGTATAGTTGACCCCGCGGTTGAGAGAAGTGCACAATGAAAATATGGCGTAGAAGAATTTCAGTGCGAGCACATAGGTGCTGTGTAGATCAGTGATCAGAGATACGGCTCGTGCAACGGTGATTTTTTTACTAGTTTACTAAAGACAAATACTAACATTCGAATATGTCATAAATTAGTAAATTACACTGTGGTGCTTGTCAAATGATGGTACAAATACGGCCGCCATTTTGAAATGTCTGTCATTCGATTTCGGCCGCTATAGGTTAGTGTTGCTAGTTTACTTTACTTATATAACTCAATATATTAATAACATTTATCCCACATCCTTTTAGTCTCGCTCCCTTCAATTGCAATTTCTTTGTGATGGAAGGGGAAGGAAATATCGATATCGCATAACTATAAGTTGGTGAGAACACTATTTAATGTAACTTTTGTTTTTACTAATTACATTACTTGAAATGAGAAATTCCCCTTTAACGTGGTTTAAATCTAAGCCAATTTCGCCCTAGGTGCTAAAGTTCACCCGACGAAATATAAAATGGCATTTGAGCTACCTACAGCAGTAAAAACCGGTATGAGCAGGCCTTAATGCTCATAATTAGATTCATCTAGAAGGCAACTCGAGTTGCCCTGACGGAATTTTCTATACAACTGAAATCCGTGATACATTGCAACTCAAGTCGCCTTGGATCAAGTATAACCTAGTGAATTTTAGGATTCTCTAAATACAGTTAATTGTTTAATAGAATTTGGACCTGATTTTACAGGTTTTTATCTTAAGAAAATATCTAATTCTATTGGCGTGGTTTTCGCGCCCGGTTTTACTTTAGCCGACGTCATATCGTTCTCGAGTTTCTTTTCCGTCATTTGAATTCGTAATCGATTTGTCACGTCTTTAGAAAATGACTAATAAAGTATCAAGAAGTCGATAAAGAAGATATTCGTGGTCTAGTAATCCATGTACTTTGATATATGTATGGACTTTTAGTAGCCTAGTATAGAAAAAAAAGAATATGTTAAAATTTCAATCAATAATGTAGTAAAAGTATTGATAATCACTCGAGTTCGACACGTTCTTCGTAAAATTATCACGTAATCAAAACTCCTAAGTCTTCACAAACTATCATTCAATCAGATTGTCACGTCTTTTTCCACATGGATAGGCAGGAACAATGGAGACAGGCTACATGTCTTAAAAACCATTATAAATACGCTAATATCCTCCCGACGCGCCCAGTTGTAAATGCTTGTGCATTCACGTCGATATCAATACCGGAATTGTAGAGTTGTTTACTTGGTAAAAATGTCGTTTTAAGGCACTTTAATTTAAGGCTTAATATTGCATTTATGTATAATTAATTACGAGTGTTAATGTGATTAATTGTAATGAATTAATGTGTGAAATAAAATTTGTGGTAAAACTAATTTGCTTTGTTTTATTTATTATGCCTTCCAACGAGATAACACTGACTCATTTACACAAAAATAATGTGCAGTCTTGGAAAGATTTACATTAATCTTGAATAAGATGACCTACACCTTAGCTTTCTGATGGCCACCTTTGTAGGGGCTGCGTGAATGAGAGGGAAACAGCGCATGTTATCTTGAGTTGCAGCTGTGTAGCCGAAGCAAGACAGAAGTTCCTTGGCAACGCGTGGACGCTTTCGGAGGTCTGCAGGAACGAGAAGGGTCTTCTGACCTTTCTGGAGGAGATCGGGTGGCTCCACTGAGGGAGAACTACACAAAGAAACTGTAGAGGACTCAAGTGCAGAAACGAGCCTGTACATAACATTTCCACACCTCAGCCCTAGGGTTGCCAACTAAGTTGATAAATAATTCAGGAGGTGAACGATGCCATCTATAGTATAATGAACAGCCAAATATTGTGCCAGAAGTCACAGATGGCTGTTCATAATGCGGTGCTTGTTCCTACTAATGTATGGAAGTGAATCTTGGGTGTGTCAGAAGAAGCATGAGAGTGTATGTGGAGTGACGATAGTGGATAGAATAAAGAATAGCACAGTGCGCGATAGATGTGGATGTAGTGACAAGAATTGACAAAGGAATGCTTCAATGGTTTGAGCACATGGAAAGAATGAGTGAAAGTAGATTGAGGAAAAGAATTTATAAATCTGATGTGGATGGATGCTTAAACAAGGCAGGTCCAGTCGAAGGCCTCATGCATCATGTGAAGGAAGCAAGGAAGTTGTCAGAATCGTAGCAAGTGGCGCTCCATTGTCTCTGCCTATGTCACAGGGCATTTTGATTAATTGAAATAAAAATTTGTAACAACCCTACTTAGCTACCGGTGAACGCAATATCTGCAAAGTTGTTTTTGTTGTGTATATGTTTGTTTCCGCACTTGAGACCTTCGCAGCTTCTTTGTGCATTCTTTAACAGTTTGCTTGTAAAAAACTCTCACTATTAAAAACAAGGGAATATATTTTAAGAAAAACAAAAATGCTGTATATATTTAACAAATTATTTATCTCTTTAAATCTAATATAAGCTTATTTTATCCTTCATCGTTTAAAACGGTCAACTGGTTTTGGTATTTTCTTCATAAATATAGTACTCTCATCAAAGTAGGTATTGTATTTTTTGTAATCCCGTCTTCTTTTTGGATCCTTTTTACAATTATCTGGTGTCAAATTGATCATAAGACCTATAAAGTAAAATACAACAAATATGAGAATATTGTTATTAGCAACCCGTTGATCATTTGACCTGTATGCTGATTTGCTGTGAAGACTGAGAAGGGACTCAGTCATGTTTAGAGATCAGCTAGAAAGTTGCCAGAATCCAGCTAGGTTGATATGGTGAAATGCTGCTTGCAGACACTTAAGAGCAGCGACAGTCATCTTCACCCATACATACAAATGGTTATAAAAATTATAAAATTCAGCTTAACATCGGGCAGGGTGCTGATTCATATTATTGTGGTTTGCCATATGACATAAGCTGTAGTAAGGTTCATGATTAGAGGCAACTGCTGCTACAGTTTTAGTTGCAAGTAGCCAACACATTCACATAACCCAGCCTAGTTGAATTGGTAACTTACAAGCTGATCCTGAAACGTGACTAGGTCACTTCATAGTGGTACTGCCCTGGATTGGCAGACTAAGCACTACTGCCTACAACAATTTTATTATAGTTACCTGCTTTCTGTGCCATTGTAACAAGTTTTCCAATCTTCTTCTGCTGCCTTTTACACAATCCTGTTATTCTCCTAGGCAACATACATCCATCATTTCGAACAAATTGACTTAATATTAACACATCTGTGTGTTTCACGTCTAAATTTAAAGCACACATATAACAAGGAGCATTTTCTCCTTCAGTGCTTGTGTTCTCCGCACGTACTAGGAGTTCAGTTCGCGGAGAAGGTAATGATACTGCTTCTATTATTATACTTTCCCCTACTTTTTGTACATTTACTAGAAAAGATACAATAGTAAAACAGTATTAATTATAATAAAACAATAAAGGAATTTATAGGTTATGTTTTATAATAACATGAAAGTTATTTTAATGAAATATACTCACTCTCTTTTATATTTAATTGTGGCGTAACAGATAAAGTACGCACGGAATTAGTTAATATTGCTCTTCTTGCTAAAGAAAGCCCAAACCTACACAGTGCCATTTTTTTTTCTTTCTTCTTGTTTATGGCTTTAGTATTTAACTTGCCAGTGTCAAAGTAAAAATATATGGTTCAATGTTAAAACATTGTCAAGTAAATATGAAGATGAACCACGGGAGTGATTCATCAAATGATGACGATGATAGTGAGGTTGATGATGGTCGTTTTAGTAAAGTGGCGGAAAGCCTTTACCAAAACTTCGGAAGGAGTCTTGGAGGGAACATGAAGAAACACGTTTCACAGTTTTAAATTACTTGTTTATACTTGATTAACTTAAAAATGATTACTGCATAACAATTCCACCATTATTACACATTAATATTTATGAATAACACAAGCTTTCAAAATAATTCAAAATTGCGCGTCCTGTCACTTGCAGTTGCCCGCCAAAAACTCAGTGCCATTTTGACCAGATTTTGGCAACTGTCAATTTAATTTAGTTCTCCCTGGGAAGGCAAAGGAAACTTAGTACATACAGCCATAAATGCTTTTTCCGTAAAAATGTTTTTAGTGGTTAATGTGAAGATAAAACATTAGTATCAAATTTAAAAGCATACTTAAGTGTATACATGTTATAAAAACATATATTTTTATTGTGGATCGTCATATTAAGGCATAGTCCATAAATAAAGGCGACTGCTACAACTGTTAAATATTTGAAAGTAGCAGTCGCATCTACCATACCAGCCTAGTTGGAACATGCAACTTTCAAGCTGATCACGAAAGGCGACTACGTTTATTTCGACGAGATGTTTCACGGTATGTTAAAATCGGCAAACTGTGCTTATATGTATTTTTCATTATCCTATTATAATTATGACAGCATCGCCCGCTTAATGGTAAGCTAATATGCGGTCTATTAACAAAGGAATAATTACCTGTATTTATGTTGAAAACAATTATTTGAATTATTTTAGGCATATTTCTCGCATATCTAATCATCATGGATTAGGTATTAGCTGTTCTATTTTTATAAATATCTACTAAACCTTTAACGTCCCAAATAATTTATGTATAAAAACTTTTAATTTTTTTTTATTGTGTCACGACATCTGACCTCGACTTTTCTGATGATAAGGAAGAGGAGGTCCAAGAGTGACGACGACTGGAATAACCGAGTCAGATCCCGGCTGCCCCAGCCGCCGCCACTATTCCGGCCTAATTTGATTGTATCAAGTGGGACACTGGAGGAAATAATGTCTGCCATGATGTGAGCCATGATTGTATGGATGTGAGGAAAGCGAATTGTGGATGTGAAGGAAGCGAGGGAGTTGTGTGCGGAATGTGGCAAGTAGTGCTCCTTTGTCTCTGCCTATCCCTGTGGGAAAAAGGCTTGGCAATTTGATTGATTGATTGATATTACAGATATTTTAATAATTTAGGAAGGAAACTGGGACAATTAGGAAAAAATATTTATTTATTTATCTGGGACATTCATTAATATATTCAGGGGACGCATCCGCATTTTGTTGACCAAATCGGCAGTCGAACTAAAAGATTCGGTGCGTCGTTTCTTTGTAAAACAATCGATTAGTAAATTGCTTTACAAGCCCATATGTTCTTTCCATCCTATAACTTTGGATCCTTCGCGTGATCCTTGGCGTGAAGAAGTACCTTGGCCGGCATAGTGACGGTGACTGGGGCAACCGCGAAGACTCGGTTTTTGTAGTCGTCGGCACTCTTGGACCTCGTCTTGCTTATTATCAGGGTCGAGGTCAGATGTCACAATAAAAAAACATACAAGACATGAAATATGAATGAATATGAAGAGATGAATATGAATAATACATGAATATTGTAGGAAATAAAATAATTGGGACACAAATGTAGGACGGACAAGGAACAAACCTGATTAGGAACAGAGAAGCTCAATAAAAGTAATTTTGGTGTAAATAAATAATTCCTTTATTTATATAGGTACAATAATGCAAATAAGTTATAACAAAAAATACGAAAAATTTGTGACTTTTTGTGTACTGTGTAATTTTGTGCACAAAAGTATTATAAAAACGTTGTTAAGTGTAATAATCAGACAGAACAATGGACGGCAATTTATGCTTTGATTTTACAAAAAATATTATTCTGAATGTTAAATGTACCTAAAAACTAAACAGCAATTATAATTCTACAAAATGATGAATTAAATTTAAAACTATATTAAATTATAAACGAGTATATTTTAAATGAGATTAATAAAAGCGACAAATTTGCAACTTACAAGATAACTAGACATTCACAAAATACCTAAGCGCATTTTATATAATAAAAATATTAATTGAAATATTTCTAAAATAAGTTGTGAAAACATTTGTTCAAATTATTTCAATAATTATTAAGAACTAAAAAAAATGTATTTATAAAATATTATTCAGGCAAACGCTACAAGCACTCGGCTGAGAAATAAACAAATTCATATGCATTTAAAATTAAGTCATAAATAAAAAATACAAATACAATAATTAACAGCAACACTTTGACAACATCTATTCTTAATTAGGCAATAATATTTAATGTTTTATACAAAAATAATAATTAAAATTAAATATGTTGAATGCAGCGTTGCTTTATTTAGCGCCAAATCCACCAATTCCCTTGCTGAGGAGACCAGAGACATTTCCAGCACCCTCATTCACTGCTGAAGACAACTGAAAAATTAACAATTATTTAAATGCTTTATTATTTTTATTGTGGTTCGACATAATAAAAATAATAGCTAACCTAACCTGATATTAAGCAGGAATGCGGTCAATGCGACTTCTACTACAGTTATATATTTTATTCAAAACAATGCCGGCCTAGTTGGTTAAACAATTTCAGCAAATTTCAAGTTGATCCCGAAACGTGACTTTACGGTCTGTACTTTTAGTCTCTTATAATATTTATTTATTTAATATTTATTATAGTATTTAATTTTAATGTAGGTATATAGTACGAAAGTAATAAATTTACAAAAAATCTACAGCTTTGTTTTACTATAAATGACCCAATATTAAAACTTATATATTACTATTATTTAAAAAAAATCTAGACATTATAGATACCGGCAAGAGAAAAGACCGCTGGGATTAAAGCTGCATAGCAACTTGTTTTGTTACCTATTGACTTTTAGTTTTACGAATGTGTAAAACATTTTAAATATTATTAATTATGCACAACTATAAAGATAGATGGACTTCCTCCCACAACAATCGTCCAGAGGTCAGAAGAATTTATTCATCTTTAAACAGCGCATCTCAAAAGTCAGCTCTCTTTACCACATACCGCTTCACGTTTGTCGGTCATATATTTATCAGCATCCTTCAGCTTTCCATCGACGACCTGGCCAGCATTCTTAAGGCCCTCGTCAGCCGCACATTCCACTCTCTTGAAACTGTTATCAACTGCACTGTTCACAGCATTGGTGGCGTCGGAGGCTGCTTTCTCGGCAGCTTTCTTCGATTCTTCCATTGCAGCATCTATAATTTTAAATAAAAATATAATGTGTTCTAATATAAAGTTGAAATAAACAAAATGCGGCTTACTATCGCGTTTATGTTTGGTGATTGTTTTTTTAATTATTATGACTTGACATATGACAGCACCCCGCTTGATGTTAGGCCGAAGTGTGATCCATGAATGAATGTCACTGCCACTACAATTCAATAACTGTGAGTAGCCATCACATCCATGACAACCGTGACAACGTGGGCCACTTGTCACGGTTGTGCCAGATCGTGACAAGTGGCGCTCCTTTGTCTCTGCCTATCCCTGTTGGAAAATGGGCGTACAATTTAATTGATTCTTTTGTTGTCCAGTTTCTATGATACAAGCACTTTTAATAGCTTAGTTTAGAATTGCAAAAAAAAGAATAACAAAAGATTTTAACAATACTTTGTTATATTGTTATACAAAAAATTGTAAACTCACTAGCAACCCTGGTTGCTTCATTCTTGGCATTCAACGCCGATTGGCGGGCACGTTCTTTTGCCTCTTCAGCGGCCTTCTTTGCGTTCTCTACGCTTGTATTGACACTCTCTGTAATTTTATAATTTTAATTCAGGGAGATATTTCGAGAAATTAAATCAAATATCTGGTAAAGCCGGCTGAATGTGACTTTATAGCAGTTAGTCTATGATGGGACCGTGCACATCTGCTGCACGGTCCCATCATACTAGATCATACTAGAGCTTCTAGTCATATTAAATGACACGGTTAGAAAAGCGTTTGCGAAATATGAAACCATTGGCTGCTGTCACAATATAGATCCCCGCAGATAACGTAGAGCGATGGCATTGAAGCTGCGCAGGAACTTCTTTTCCTTAACGTATTTTAACGTCTTACGAATGTGTACAAAAATTTTAATATTTTAATTTATAATTAAATTTGCGGATTAGATTGGAGCTTCCACCACAATTGTCCAGAGGTCTTCTAATCTGCCAATCCTTACTGCACAGCTCAAAAGTCAAAGCTCTTTTTTTCCAGCCTTAACTATTCACATAAGTCACATTCGCCCCACTATACCTTTATAATTAAACATCCACTATAATTAATGCATTACATTAAAATCCCAAAGTTTATTCTATTAATTTTAACAAACAAAAAACTACTTTAATTCTAGGAATATTAATAAGTGATCATTAAGGCTAAGTTCACAAACATTTAATCTAGATTTACCTAATATTGATTTTAAACTTAACGAGCGAGTGAATTGAAAAGCCTTTTAGTGTGACCTTAGTAGATACTTTTACGATCTAACTGGAGAAATATGCACCGCATGATAATCGTAAAAAATCTACTAAACGTCGCGGTGCTCAAATAACTAGCTACTAATCTAGTAAAATGTTTGTTGAACTTAAACCAAAAGCTTAAAAGCAAAAGATTGTTACAACATTTAAACTAGAACTACATAAAAAGCAAAAGCAGAAAACATGCATGCAAAAATGGCTTCTAAAAGTTGTAGTTTCAGCTCAACCTTCGATTTTCGTATTCGCTTTATCCTGGAAAAACACACACACAAAACACATAAAGACACAAAATATTAATTATTTGTTTTATTATTGCAACACTGTTTTGTTTTATTCAATTCATTATTATTTACATAAAGCTTTTATTTTGTCACTTCGTAGGCGAGTTGTTCGACGATTTTAGTTGCTTTATACTTCATGGGTATTTTTCAATAGTAGTTAAGCAACCGATTTACGGTTCCAATTTCCGTCGTCTTTTAACAGAAACAGCTCAAAAACATGTAATGCGTTCTTTAGAAAACCTTTTTGAGATAAGAGATTCTATTTATAATTAAAAAAAACTAAATTTTGTTTAGGATTTCAATAATAGGAGTTAAAAGAACGCATACAAAACTTATTTGTACTTAATAGCAAGTAGAGTCTGACCAAGATAAGTCTGCAGTTCTTTGAATTGGATGCTTTATAACTTTAACGTCATCGGAATCATTAGAGGAATGGGTTTTGCGTAACTTACATTTTTCACTTTTTTTTATAAGATGAAGTGACAAAAAACGATGAGATAATATGAATTAATAATATGGATGAAAGAATGACGAGACATTAAGAAATCAAATTTGAATAAAAGGATAAAACTGGGACTAGCAAGTAAATTCTCACTCGATAAAATCCAAAAAGGGTCCGCAGTTTGAAGAAATTTGGTTGGTTGATTAATTAATTAACAGACTCTTGGCCAGGCTTAATTAGATTAATTCACTAAAGCTTATTGTGATGTGTTACCTTTCGCGTTAATAATAGGACCTTTTCCATCATTGCCTGCAGATTGAGCATTGTCCTGCGCAGAGCCAAACGTGCTCAGTATTGTTTCTGTATTTTTAAAAATATCAAACAATTAAATTTCCCGAATGTAATAAATTATTGTGAAGTTTTATTGTATTACATTTGTTGTAAATTGTAGATAACACAATGTATAACGTATAACAATTTACAACAAACATTTTACCAAACTAAGACGACCGTGGTGTAGTGGCAGTGCAATGGTTACCCAAACCGAGAGCACGGGTTCATAGCCACTTGCCGTTACCAATGTATTTTTTAATATGTACTTTGGTTGTCCTGTTTCTATGATACAAGCACTTTAGTAGCTTAGTATAGAAATGTAAAGATATAATAAAAAAATAAAAAGAATACGTAACTTTTGTTGAAAATTGTCAGTTAATCCATTCGACTAAAGTATGGACATAATAATGGTCGTTTATTTTAGTCGAAGATAACAAATTATTTTCTAGTAAATAATGCTAAAAATCACCTTTTGCTGATCCTAGAAGTCCTATGCCACTATCTAAAGCAGATCCAGCTGTTGTTTTTGTTGTGTCTACAGATGTTTTAAATGTATCTAAAAATATATTATGTAAATTATTATCTATGTGAATACCAAATGTTTAAAAGACTTTATTCATGACTTAGCTAAAAGTCAAGGTTTTTTAAATTTAGTTTTAATTATAATAATCTCATATAAATTACAGTTAATTTGACGACAGGAGTCGACGAACGGTCAGCGATTAATTACGCGTAAAGTCACGGGTTCGAGTCCCGGTCGGAGCAAATATTTGTTTCATAGATTTAAATATGTAATATTTAATAATTATATTGAATTATTGCAAATATTTGTTAATAAAAAAAAGAGGTGGATGTTTGCTTCGGGTCTGGTTATCAAAGAGTGGTAGGCAGTGGTACCCAGTCTGCCGATCCGGGGTAGTACCACCACTTACAAGTATACAGACCGTGCTTGTAAGTTGCCGGTTTTAACTAGGCCGGCATAGTGAATGTGATTGCTACTTACAGTTATTGAATTGTAGTGGCAGTATCATTTATGGACCACACTCCAGCTTAACATGAAGCGGCTAAGATACGTTTGAGCACTAAGATACGTTTTATAATAAAAAGCATTTTCATTATTTGGAATATTTCAACGCTAGTAGCACTGCTTTTTATTTATGACAATTGGATAGAAAATCCATACATTTTCACAAAATTTTCACAAAGTTCACACATTTTCACAAAATTCACTTGCGTCAGTCGCATAAACAAAAGAAGTCGCCAATCGATTGGAAGTCTATTTTAAATACGCCGAATTCGCGAAACGTTACTTCCCATATAAATAACTTCACTTTGATCAAATACTGCCTTTGCCAACCGATTCGTCGCAGCCGAACAGATGTCAACGTGTGAAATTCTATCCAATTTTCATTACTAATTTATAAGTTTCAAAAAGTATTTCATTATTCAAATGTCTTAATTTGTTTAGGTACTTAACAAGTTTATATTATCTAGCTCTCAGGTTAGTTAAAATAAAACTAAGCCTCTTATATATTAAAAAATAAATATTTATTTATAAACTTGACCTCAACTTGGTCGTAGAGCGCTGACGACTGAATTAACTAGTTATCCCAGTCACCATCACTAAGCCGGCAAAAATGTATATCAATATTTTTAATTATTGTAATTATAACGTACCATTTGTACCGACAACTGTATTCTTGCCATATTCAAACGCATCGCTTCCTGCCTTTAAAGTTGTTTCATATGAATTTTGTAATGATTCTAAAATATAAATAACAATTTCAAAAATATAATAAAAAGAAAAATAAATCGGTTAATTTAATACCAGACTACAGGCATCTCGGCTGGCCCAGATGAAGATAGATAACATGGGTATGGTGAGACGAAGTCCCCGTGGTCCCACAGACTGTGTTCTGTGGTGACGGCAATTATGCGCGGGTGAATGTTGGAGTTGCTGGTCTCCCATCGGGCGCGTCCCCAGGTGGCGGATAGGGGAACGCCGCGACGATGCACTCCGTAGTGCCCCGGGTTCCACCGGTGACACCAAAACCAGCGTGTGGGCGCCTGGCCTCACGGCCAGCGTGGCGCTACCCGAGGGCGGTTATCTTCAGACCGCCCTCTTCCTGTTAGCCTCTGGCTACCAGATGCGCATCGGGAAGAGGACACGAGAGGATTGTTCCAGCTGGGTGTCTTGGTGCCTGGCTGGGACGGAGAAGTGAGTGCGTCGCCTGGGCAATGACCGAACATTGCCTGAGCGGCGCACTACTAAGAGGTGGCGCTGCCTTGAGCGATTGCTCGACAGCGCCAAAAGAAGGTGCTCCCTCGGGCAGTGCTTTTGAGCATAGCCCGAGGTCGAGCGAATGGAGGATGCCGCTGCCCAAGCCGGGCAGTGGCAGTAAGGGAGAGGCGTGCAGCCGTTTCCGCACGTCTCTCCCAAAAAGAGGGGCCCGCTCGTCGTGTCAGCAATGTCGCGACTGAGCGGGCCACATTGTTAGTTGGGGCCCGAAAGGGCCAACGTCGGCGGAATTACGCGGGTTTGCTAACGCGATACCAGTGCTCTGCCGATGACGGTTTGTTGAAACGGCGTGGGAGGTTTTAGCCGGTGAGAGCCCGGCACTTCGACTGGTAGAGCATTCCTCACAGGTTAATAAAAAAAAATGGTGGGACTATGAACCAACTATGAATTGTAGAGGGTAGTATAAAAAGGAAACTTTTCTCAGCAGTGCGACATATAAGAAAATAATAAAAATAATAACAAATTACGTTATATAACTAAACTCTCAAAACATTTCGTTTCCGATATTTAAGTAGTTAAACATAATTCATATTTAACTAGATTATACCTTTGGCAAAATCAATAGCGCCTTGTCCGTAATCCGTAACAGATTGTCCCGCCTGTTTAGCTGTATCTACTGTACTCTGTGTTACATTACTAACTGAATCTAAAAATATGAATGCGGTTATGAAATAATTTTCAGCATAGGCTACATTTATATAAATGTAGAATAGCAAATGGGGAATCACTAGTATCCCTTGTCTAATAATTCCCATCAATGGGGATTTCTCAATGGGGATTATTGGACCATACCGCAGACAATACTAGAAAACAACCCTCCCATACCCAACCCACCATAATTTACTTCCTTAGGATGAAGAGTCACCCACCAGGCGTCCCTTGTCATTTAGTGAAACAAAAATCCTTACATTCATTTCTTCCAAAGTCGGGCTTCACACGACTTTATGTTCCATTGTAGGGTGTGATACACTAGAGAAGCGGGTGATCAACCTTTTACCCCCGCAATGAAATACAGCTATACTTTAACAAAAAAGCTTTATCTCATCTGATTACTTACATTTAATTCAAAGTTTATTGATTATTGATATTATTAACATAAAATAATACGTAAAGTTACTACGATATCTAAAGTAAAATGATGATTAATTACCTTTCGCACTATCAATCATTGATTTTCCGGAATCTGTATTTGCTTTGGCACATTCAGTTGTAGGTACTACTTTTTCTACAATTAGAAAACATACACTTTAAATATGTGAACTACAAAACATTATTTTGGAAATGCTATTAGTGTTACAAGATATATTTGCCTTATGAGTGTGTATACATTTTAACATAATTGTAGCATGTGCGGTCCACAATGCTAGCTAGTCATTCAGTTTTTATTTCTTCATTATTAATCACTTATAAAGTGAACTTTGAATATAATATTTCATATTCTAAAGCAATAATAAATGGCATAATTTCCTGTCTATGTCTGAATAGATTATAATAGAAACTAATATCTGTTGTTTTTATTACCTATCAATTGTTTAATTAGTTATTTAAACAATTGATATTAAGTGTAGTTATTTCTTAATGAGAAATGTGTGAGAAGTCTAGGTATAATTAACGCTAACTAATTTGTGACCTATTACTGATTTGTAAGTATATGTATTTTCTCTATATTAATAAATTACCTTTTGCGGAATTAAAACATTCCTTTCCCTTATCTAATGCCGAGCTCGCAGCATCCTTGGCGCTATCAACAGTTGACTTAGTTTTCTCTGTTACCGTATCTATAAATGTTAAAAAATGCATTTAACTAACCTACAAAAAGATTTTATAGGTAATCATATTCGATGTGTCATGTGTCATTATTATCGCTATAAATCCTAAAAATACTTTAACTTGCTTATTATTATTGTACAGATACTTATTTTAAAATAATATAAATATAATATAATTTATAGTAATAGACAAATATTTTTTAATACGATATTTGAATCTAAAACTTAAGACTTATTTATCAAACGTTCCTAAATGAAATAAAGAAACAATACCTTTGGATTCTTCAACCTTAGATTTTCCTGAGTCAAGACTAGATTGGACTGTTTCTTGTGCACTTCCAATTACAGAACCGAGTGTATCTTAAATAGAAAATGTAGGTACATATACTTATACTCTAAACTTTTATACTTTTACAATAATTTAATTTAAATACAGATCCTAAATAAATAAATCTCAATAAATATATAGTTAAGCTTATTTAATATTGTATTTTTGCACTTTTTACTAACTTATAACAATAAAAATACCTTAAAATTATTAATTTACCTTTAACTGAATCTAAAAAAGATTTTTCTGATTCACCAGCTGATTTTCGATCAGCACATTTGGTCGTCGGTACAATTTTCTCTAAAATACAAACATATTTAATTTAAACAGACATTTTAAAAGCTTTAATATTGTATATTAGGTTAAAGCTCTGCCTACACTTAATATAGAACAAACAATATTAAAGTTACAAAGTGTTTAAATATTTGACAATAATTACATATAATTTACAATAAGTATTTATTAATACAACATAAAAATTAAACTCTGTAAACATTTTAACTACCTTCTGCGGAATTATTAACATTTCTTTCCCTAATCTAATGTTGAACAAGAAGAATTTTTTATGCTATTAACAGTTGATTCTGATGTTAAGTAATCTAATCTAAATTAATAATTATAATTTTCTTATAGTCTACCAAGAATAATCTTACTTTAATTACCTTTTGCGGTATCAAAAGTCTCCTTTCCCTTATCTAATGCCGAGCTTGCAGCATCCTTAGCGCTATCGACCGTTGACTGAGTTGTATCTTTTACTGTATCTATTCCTGACTGTACTGTTTCTTTTGCATTATCAGCCTTTGAACTTGCAGCATCTTTAGCGCTATCAACCGTTGACTGAGCTGTATCTTTTACTGTATCTATTCCTGACTGTACTGTTTCTTTGGCACTGTCCACCGTGGAACTAAGTGTGTCTTAAAATAAATATAACATTTTTTATTAATTACAATTCTTAATCTTACAAGAATGTAAAATCACAAAAAAACCTTCATAAATAATACATCTAAATATCTAATTTTATATTAAAATAAAATTCATTTTTTAATTATAATTATACGTTTTACCACTTTCAGCTTAATAACAGTTCGTGATTTAGTTATACATTTTTTGGTTAAAGATTTATACAAATCAGTACTGTTTGTTCCTGTATGTAACTTATCGTTTTATTAATTATAATAATTTGTTTTCTTTGCATCTATGCTTTTATTTACTACCTTATATCATTAAGTTTGATTTTTAAAAAGTTTTAAATTGAATTTTAATTATATTGCCTTAAATCATTATTTAACTATATAGAATAATATTTAAAACCTTTAAGTAAAGTTATTAAAGTCATCTCTTAGATAATTTATCAGTTCATTCAAATAAGTACCAAAAAGGAAAGGAAAGAAAATCTTTTACCTTTTGATTCATCAGCTTTGGATTTTCCAGAATCAAAACCAGACTGTACAGTTTCCATAACACTACCGACTGCTGAACCAATTGCATCTTAAAACGAATTATTGATATTACAAAATATTTCTTGAATCAGTTTAATGACAATGTGATATAAAGTATATTTTACCTTTTACAGAATTTAAATAAGACTTTTCAGAATCCGCAGCTGAGTCACGATCAGCACACTCGGTGGTTGGTACAATTTTCTCTAAAATAAATTTCGAAATTTACATAGGGTTTTTTAGTCTATACTCCGGTCTATATATTTAGACTATATACTATTTTATTCCGTAAGAAAAATCTTATGACACACTTAGTAAGTAATTAACAATAATGACATATTTTTTTATTTTACACTTAAGTACTTATATTTTTAGAATAATAAAATAAATATGAGAGTACGTCTTATTTATTTAAAAATATGATTGTGCACAATGTTTATATGTCAATAAAAAATTCGCCATTTTAGTAGTTATAAAAAATAACCCAGTATATTGTACCTTGATATTATTTAAAAACTTTGAAACTCGTTAACCAATAATAATAAAATCAACCTACAATATATAATGTATAAAAAACTAAAACCGAAATTTTAAATATAAAAATAATGCAATTACCTTTTGCGGAATTAAAAGTTTCTTTTCCATAATCTAATGCTGAACTTGCAGCATCTTTAGCGCTATCAACAGCTGAGTTAGTTGTGTCTGTTACTGTATCTATTCCTGACTGTACTGTCTCTTTGGCACTATCCGCTGTTGAACTAACAGCATCTTAAAATAAATAACTATGCTTTACGCCTTATTTCTGAATGTCAAAATTACATATAAATATAATATGACTCCCAATTTTCAAACCTCTTTTTATTTACAAAAAAAAATCATAATACTATCTTATTTAGGAAAGTATAAACAAAATTATTTTAAACACATTTTACCTTTGGACTCATCAACTTTAGATTTTCCGGAATCAAAACCAGACTGTACAGTCTCCATAACACTACCAACAGCTGAACCAATGGCATCTTAAAATGAAGTAAGTACATATTTTTATCAATACTGTATTTTGTTTTATTATTACCGCTTTATTATAGTTTTTTTTTTTACCTTTAACTGAATCGAGATATGATTTTTCTGAATCAGAAGCTGAATTTCGGTCAGCACACTCCGTTGTTGGTACAATTTTCTCTAAAATAAATGCAATAATTTTCAAAAATTAATTTATTATTCATAGATTTTTAAAATAATTAAATTTTATCTTTAAACTATTAACAATTAATAACTTAAGATATATTATTATTTTTTAAAATACAATTTCAATCGTAACTTCAATTGGAATTAATTACCTTTTGCGGAATCAAAAGTTTCCTTTCCCTTATCTAATGCTGAGCTTGCAGAATCCTTAGCGCTATCAACAGTTGATTGAGTTGTATCTTTTACTGTATCTATACCTGACTGTACCGTTTCTTTAGCACTCTCCGCGGTTGAACTTGCAGCGTCTTTAGCGCTATCAACCGTTGACTGAGTTGTATCTTTTACTGTATCCATTCCTGACTGTACTGTTTCTTTGGCACTGTCCGCCTTTGAACTAAGCGCATCTTAAATTAAACGTGAATCAAATGAATAAATAATATTATTTACAGTTTACAATACATCAAAAACACAATAACATTTATTTAAATTGTCATTTTACCTTTTGATTCATCTACTTTAGACTTTCCAGAATCTATACCAGATTCAACAGTTTCTTTTACACTACCAACTGCTGAGCCGACAGCATCTTAAACGAATTGTCATTATTAAACAAACCTTTAATTATTTATTACCATAACACTATATTTTATTATACCTTTTGCAGAATCTATGTAAGACTTGTCAGAAGATGAGTCACGATCAGCACATTTGGTTGTTGGTACAATTTTCTCTAAAATATAATAACACATTCTTAATTACAATACCCTATTGGTGTGAAATATCTGCTAAAACTTACATTGTATAGTTTAAAAAATAGATCCAAACAAATTGTCCAAATACCAGACAGAAAAATCTAACCTAAATAATTAATCTACTTTAGTACAATAATAAGTCAGAATTACACGTTACTGACACCAGTCTCACGGTTTAAGCTACATTTAATAGAGAATACTAAGAAGTTCTTTTTTATTAGGTCTCCATAACAACACTCTGCAACGTTATAATAAATAAAGGTACTAAATATTACAATAATGAAAGAAACGAAAGTAATAATAAATAGGAACATGTTAACAATCATTTCTAATAAAATTAACATTAAAAGAATATATAACGATTTTCATTAGTTGATATTTCGATACTAAATATTAAATGATTTTGAATATAATACGTTTATTTTTATAATATTTACCTTTTGCAGAATTAAAACACTCTTTTCCGTAATCTAATGCTGAACTTGCAGCATCTTTTACGCTATCTAGAGTTGATTGTGTTGTATCTGTTACTGACTCCTTAGCATTATCCGCCTTTGAACCAATTGCATCTTAAAATTTATAAATAATTTTATACTTTTTTCCCTAAAGGAAAATATTATTTTGATATATACAATATATTTTAGTGCAATTATAATTGTATTTTTACAAACACTGATAAATACTATCATGTATAGTTTTTTTTTCTTTTTCAAAACCGATGTCAAGAATAAAAATCTTTTATTTTATATTATATTACTAATTTACCTTTTGTTTCCTCAACTTTATCTTTTCCTGAATCTATACCAGATTGTACTGTTTCCTTAACACTATCAACTGCTGAGCCTACGGATTCTTAAAACGGAATATTATCGTTAATATCAATTCTTTTCTATAGCTCCACAGATTAAAAAATATATATTATTACCTTTTGCAGAATCTAGGTAAGATTTATCAGAAGATGAATCACGATCAGCACATTTGGTTGTTGGTACAATTTTCTCTAAAATGTTAGAATGTTATAAGAATTTTATTCCTTAAAATTTCCTTCATTAAATATTTCTCCTTATTAAACATGTTAACAATAAAGTTTAATAGTAAACTATACATTTATGACTCTTAAAACTAAATAAAGCTGTTCTCTACTATAATTTGATTCAAATATCGAAAAGATTTGATACAATTTAAAATACAACAATTTAATTCCTCACAATTTCTTCCATAAAATACGTAATACTAATATCCTAACTCTAAAAATTCAAAGATTGTAATAAAACCTATTATTTTCTAACTGATTCTATAATATTATTTACCTACTGCAAATTTCGAAAAAGAAATAATATTTACTCCCCCCATTAATTACCTTTTGCGGAATTAAAACATTCCTTTCCATTATCTAATGCTGAACTTGCAGCATCCTTTACGCTATCAACAGTTGACTGTGTTGTTTCTGTAACTGACTCCTTAGCATTATCTGCCTTAGAACCAATTGTATCTTAAAATTAACAAACAAATTTTACATTTTCGATAAGGCGGCAATCTTCTTAAAATGTTTTAAATTTTCCATAAATAATAGTCAGCACTGAAGCAGCCGTGAATTGAGACGTTTTTTAGTCGTTTTTTACTTTTGGATCTTTATCATGCTTACCATCCGGCAGGTCATCAGATGTCAAGTCACAATAAGAAAAGTCTTCGTCAAAAAACAAATCCTAGAGTTTTATTAAATCAGAAGTGACGTATAATCAAAATAATTAAAAATCTTTTATTTCATATTACTAATTTACCTTTTGTTTCTTCAACTTTATCTTTTCCTGAATCTATACCAGATTGTACCGTTTCCTTAACACTATCAACTGCTGAACCTACGGCATCTTAAAAAGATATATTATATTTTACAAATTGATTTTAATTATTTAGGAAATTTGTTCTATTTACATGTATATTTTTTACCTTTTGCAGAATCTACGTAAGATTTGTCAGAAGATGAGTCACGATCAGCACATTTGGTTGTTGGTACAATTTTCTCTAAAATATAATAATAAATATAATAAAATATAATAATAATTTTATTGTTTACAATTTCTTTCACAAAATATGAAGGTGTTCTCCTTAATACCAAAATATTTTAATAACAAAGCCTAATAGTAAACAATACATTTTTGACTCTTAGTACTAAATAAAACTATTTCCTAATTAATATTCCGTTTAATGAAATATGCTAAAATGTTAATTAAACTGATTACCTTTCGCAGAATTAAAACATTCTTTTCCGTAATCTAATGCTGAACTTGCAGCATCTTTTACGCTATCTAGAGTTGATTGTGTTGTTTCTGTTACAGATTCTTTAGCATTATCCGTCTTTGAACCGATTGCATCTTAAAGTTAAGAAATAATGTTTATATATTTAATCCTAGTGGGAAACCTCCTTATATATATTCTATTTTTATATTTTTTTCATATTCTAATAACAATTTACCTTTTGTTTCATCAACTTTTTCCTTTCCTGAATCTATACCAGATTGTACTGTTTCTTGTACACTACCAACTGCTGAACTAATTGCATCTTAAAACGAAATATTTTTAATATATTATTCTTTCACTATTTATTTAAACTTTTGTGATTTTTATTATTCATTTACTTTTGTAATGTTCATCATTTTTTACCTTTTGCCGAATCTAAATATGATTTTTCAGAATCAGCAGATGAATTTCGATCAGCACACTCGGTTGTCGGTACAATTTTCTCTAAAATATACATATAATTATTGTTATGGTTAAAATAAGACTTCAATAACTACGTATATATAAATGTATATATCGCTAAAAGTTACAAAATATAACATTTTTTATAGGTAAAACAATTAACCTAATTATAGGTATAATAATAAATAAAAACAGTTAAATTGATTACTTTGCATTATAACCAACGTAATTAACATTATGCTCGTACGTTTTCATTTTGTAACTTTTTAACATATTGAAATAATTTATACTTATACAAAAAATTACCTTTTGCGGTATTAAAAGTTTCCTTTCCCTTTTCTAATGCTGAGCTTGCAGAATCCTTAGCGCTATCAACAGTTGACTGAGTTGTATCTTTTACTGTATCTATACCTGACTGCACTGTTTCTTTAGTACTCTCCGCGGTTGAACTTGCAGCGTCCTTAGCGCTATTAACCGTCGACTCAGTTGTATCTTTTACTGTATCTATTCCTGACTGTACTGTTTCTTTGGCACTGTCCGCTTTTGAACTAAGTGCATCTTAAAATAAATATGTTTACACTTTTATTCACAAATATCTGACAGTTAATACACATGAACTAATGTAAGAGTTTTAAAAATTACAATACAATTAAAGCACGACACTTTTTATACGATATTTACCCTTTGATTCCTCAACTTTATCTTTTCCTGAATCTATACCAGATTGTACTGTGTCTTGAACACTATCAACTGCTGAACCAATTGAATCTTAAAACGAATTATTACAATGTCAATATTTATTTTTAATTCGTATTTTAATAAAGTAATTTGAAATATTGACGTCTAGTTTCATGAACGATACTTAAAATAACCATCGGCACTTTAATTAAGCATGTGATTAAATAATTATAGATACTGACACTTAAACTTTCCACTCATCAGATTCATGACAAAGGACATCATTCATTTTGTATGGGGACTTGGGCTTAATTGTATTAACAGTTGCGTATACATTTTAAAATAGTTTAATGGACGAAGATTACAATGTAAGTGGAATATATCCTTTATTTTGCAACGTTAAGATGTGGAAAATAATCAAACTATAATTATGACAGTTCAAAGCTATGGCGTGTCTTTGTGATTGACAGACAACACAAAAACCATACGAGTATCTTATTTTCCAAATAACTTAATTGCCTGTTAATAGTTTCATCAATACAAGTATCAAAACAACCATTTGTATCTTTTTTCATCATTGGACATCACAAAAGTAGTACAAAGAAGCCCAAAATGAATTATGTCTTTTAACCAGATAGTTATTCTTATTACCGTCCACGAACATAGTCAATACTTTTACAAAAACTAAAGTATAATAGTTTTACCTTTAGCTGAATCTAAATAAGATTTATCCGAATCGGTTGAATCACGATCAGCGCATAGTGTCGTTGGTAATAATTTCTCTAAAATTAATACATTTATTATAATACCGTAAAGGTAAGTAACTGAACAATTACAGACCTCAGACCAACAAAAAATGAGCGTTGCGTACAGCCGTAGTAACTTTTTGAGCTGCCGTATTATATAAGTATATCGTGGCACTCGCCTCGATAATGCTTGGATAGCGAAAGTTTTATTTGTACTATCTTTATTGGTCTGAGTTAACTATTAAATAATATCAGCGGCATTACAGCTAATTAACATTATAAAGGCCGGCATCTGTCTTACATTTATAAAAATTAGACCAAGGGATGCAGTTTTACCCAATCTAATTTATAAACCCAATCAACAGTCATGGTTGGCTATCCAGTTTAACATCAGGCGGTGTGAGATCATATGTCGAAAAAAAAAATAAAGTCTTGTTAAATCTGGCATAAGATTCGAAAATTAGATACAACACATACGAGTAAGCACATTGAAAGCACATGTAATTATACTTATAATAAACAAATAACTTTTTAGATACCTAATTTATATAGTTACATATTACTAATTTATTACAAATACGTCTATCACTATCACATAATAAATATCTATCCAAATTAATAATAATAATTTATCACCTAATCTAAAAAACACTTTATTTAAGTATGAAGTATGATTTGTGTTAAAAATCTAAATACCTCGTGTAAGTCCAAATAATCATTCAGAAAACATAAAATTATACTTAGGTTTAAAAATATCATAACTAAATCATCCTTTAATCCTAATAACAGATATTGTCTTAAAATAAACTAAAACTAGTATAATCGTACTAGGTATTAGGTACTTAAAATAGTATTAAGTTAATAAAAAGTGCATTAAAATAATAATCATTATATTTTTAATAAAAGATTTATTTATCCATATTTATCACCCAACAATATCAAAACTTTATATATTAACAAAATCTACCACATTGTTTCAAATTAGGTACCTTTCGTAGAATTAAAAGATCCTTTTCCATAATCAAAAGCTGAGCTTGCAGCGTTCTTAGCGCCATCAATAGTTGAATGCGTTGTATCCGACACAGTATTGACTCCAGATTGTACAGTCGAACCGATTGAATCTTTGGCAGAACTGAATAAACCTTTTCCGGAATCTAAAGCAGATTCAGTAGTCTGTCGGGCACCTTGAACGGTATTACCAATCGCCATCTTTGTTGTATCAAGTGCGTCTTTTCCATAATTAAGTGCGCTTTGAGATGCCTTTTTGGTACTGTCAACCGCGGATTGTGTTGTATTTTGGACCGAATCTAAAAGGATATTGTAATTAATATTATAACCTATTTATCTGTATATATCACGCAACAATATCAAAATGTTGTATATTATCAAAAACTACTACATTGTTTCAAATTAGGTACCTTTCGTAGAATTAAAAGATCCTTTTCCATAATCAAAAGCTGAGCTTGCAGCATTCTTAGCGCCATCAATAGTTGAATGCGTTGTATCGGATACAGTATTGACACCAGATTGTACAGTCGAACCGATTGAATCTTTGGCAGAACTGAATAAACCTTTTCCGGAATCTAAAGCAGTTTCAGTAGTCTGTCGGGCACCTTGAACGGTATTACCAATGGCCATCTTTGTTGTATCAAGTGCGTCTTTTCCATAATTCAGTGCGCTTTGAGATGCCTTTTTGGTACTGTCAACCGCGGATTGTGTTGTATTTTGGACCGAATCTAAAAGGATATTTTAATTAATTTTATAACCTATTTATCTGTATATATCACCCAACAATATCAAAATGTTGTATATTATCAAAAACTAACACATTGTTTCAAATTAGGTACCTTTCGTAGAATTAAAAGATCCTTTTCCATAATCAAAAGCTGAGCTTGCAGCATTCTTAGCGCCATCAATAGTTGAATGCGTTGTATCCGACACAGTATTGACTCCAGATTGTACAGTCGAACCGATTGAATCTTTAGCAGAACTGAATAAACCTTTTCCGGAATCTAAAGCAGATTCAGTAGTCTGTCGGGCACCTTGAACGGTATTACCAATGGTAGTCTTTGTTGTATCAAGTGCGCCTTTTCCATAATTAAGTGCGGTTTCGGTTGCCTTTTTGGTACTGTCAACCGCGGATTGTGTTGTATTTTGGACCGAATCTAAAAGGATATTTCAAATAATATAATAACTTTTATCCCACATTTACGCTATTTACCAGGAAAAAGTTTATGTACCTTTTGCAGAAATAAGTAAACCTTTCCCAGAGTCTAAAGCGGATTCAGTGGTCTGTTGGGCACTTTGTACAGTATTATCAATGGTAGTCTTTGTGGTATCGACTGCACCTTTTCCATAATCAAAAGCGCTTTGTGATGCTTGTTTGGTACCATCAATTGCAGATTGTGTAGTATTTTGGACTGAGTCTAAAATATATTTTAAATCAGAATGTTTTATTATAATACCGTACTTTTATGTACGTTTTTTTATGTACGAAGTATCCGTTTTCTGTAACTAGAATTTTATCTACCTTTGACAGTAGTGAATAAACCTTTTCCGGAATCTAAAGCAGATTCAGTAGTCTGCCAGGCACTTTGAACGGTATTACCAATAGTCGTCTTTGTTGTATCGAGTGCACCTTTTCCGTAATCAAAAGCGCTTTGTGAAGCCTGCTTTGTACCGTCAATTGCAGACTGTGTAGTATTTAGGACAGAGTCTAAAATGTATATTTTTTTCAGTATATTTTTCATGTTTGAAAAATCTGTATTCACTTATTAGATTTTAATATACCTTTGGCAGAAGTGATTAAACCTTTTCCGGAATCTAAAGCGGATTCAGTAGTTTGTCGGGCACCTTGAACGGTACTACCTACGGTCATCTTTGTTGTATCGAGTGCATCTTTACCATAATTAAAAGCGGCTTGTGAAGCCTGTTTAGTACCGTCAATTGCAGATTGCGTAGAATTTTGGACTGTATCTAAAACGATATTTTAACTAAGCATCATCATCATACTTTTAGAACTTTAGTTAACTATTTTTTTGTATCAGGACGATTACCTCTTGCACTATCATAAGTTGTTTTTCCGTAGTCAAGAGCAGATTGTGTTGTTTGCCTTGTCCCATCATTTATACTTTGGGCTGTTGATTGCACATTATCTTTGGCATGTCCGAAAGTACTTTTACCAAAGTCAACAACATTCTGTGTGGCATGTTTTGTACTATCAATAGCACTGTGGGCTGTATATTGTACTGAATCTGGATGAAATAAAATTCGTATTGATAGGGCAAAAACCAATCTATACATACAGAGATCGGTTGAACTCATGTCTCATGAAGTAATTGTTAAAACCCACATTAGTTAAAACGTTTCAATTAGGTTAATTTATTATTTTTAAAATAATTATAATGTTATTGTCTGTCCATAAAGTTCAGTATCTTAACTGATTTCTAGAATGTAAGCTAGGTCTTTTCTAAGATTTTAACTTGAATTATTTCCACTTATAGTGTTGCAAATATCTAAATTATTAACTGCTTTCTTCTCACATGCTTTGTTAGTAGAGATTCAAACCAAAATTCATTTTAGTTTACCACTGGGATCTGCCTTCTAATGCACGAGGTAATAAATCATTTTTTATTTATTTAAAGCTTTACATTCACAAGTAACTAATCGTTTGTCATAAAAACGTTTTTGTATTCCATTAACGCTTCGGAACATTCCATTCAATTTCAATAACATAACTATAATACCTTTGGCAGAACTAAGAACGCCTATTCCAAAACCAATAGCACTCTCGGTTACATGTTTTGTTCCTTCAATCGTATTATGGACTGTATTCGATACAGAATCTGTGGTAGAATTTAGATTTTTTAGTAATATTAATTACGTCATTTATTAAAGTAAAACCCATGCACTTTTTATTTTATACTTGCATTCCGTTTTGCACCTTCATTTGTTAAATAAATAATGTAAAAATAATTATTAGGTTCTAAAAAAAACGACTCTCGAGTTTACTAAAATACCTAATTAATATTCTATAAATTCTAAAAAAAATACCAGTTTTTTTATAAAAGTTTGATAGGTATAAAACTTCAACATTAGATCAACTTTTAAAAAATCGTGTTAGTAGCAAACGCACAAAATATTAAATTACCTTTTGTATGACTTAATATCTCTGAACTCTTATCTAAAGCACTATGAGCTACTGTTTTAGTATTGTCTACAGCACTTTTAATAGCACCTATAAGCACATATATATTGTCAGTTATATAAAGCATTATTTAACAAATAATTATATACAATTCAATGATACAAGAATAGATACGTGTTTATCTTTCTCTTAGTAAAGTAGAGTGGAGGTTTCTAAGCACTGACGTCTAGGCAATTTTCCCAGGTTAGAGTTGGATATAATTTTAAGCATAAGTATATTTCTTAATATCTAGGGATATTTCTATATATTGTGAATATTTAAAAGTGGAAAATTTAAAAGATAATATTTAACGTGTATTATCAAGAACTATCTATAATTAGAGATCAGGAAAGATTTGTTCCAACCTACGACGTATCTAGTTCTTTGTTCTCATTGTTTTTAATTATTTTAATACCTTTGGCGCCTGTTATGGCATCACTTCCATATTGTACAGCAGAGCCAGCTGCATTTTTAGCAGAATCAACTGTATGTGCAATTGTATCTACAATTTAAACATATCATATTTTAATATATTATATAGCTCTCTATACTTTTATTTAACCACGAGAAAAAACATTATATAAAATATATTGATTTAAAATAGTTTGGAAGTTATATTGGAACTAGAATATAATTGATATGATATGAATTTAATTAATATTATTAGAATCGTAATTCTATCATCTTCGTTGCTGCCGTGTTAAGAATGCTTCTGTATTGAAAACCGTATTGCAAAATAATTAAAGTTGAACTTACCTTTAGCAGTATCCACATAAGTTTTTCCAGTTTCAGTTGTGTTCTTTGCAGTGGAATCTACAGAACCTTTAATAGAATCTACAATAACAATTTACTAACTACATAAACATGCAAATTATAATGTGTATGCAAGAAAATTAATTGATGTTTAGCCATCTCCAAAAGTGAAAGACATAAGTTGATTTTCATGCATATTTGCTTGCTTTTGCATTAAATTTAAATTTTTAAATAAAACGATTTTGTATTTTATTAAATTTTCATTATTGTTTTAATGTGTAATAATGTGAAAATGAATAAAATCATAATTTTAAAAATAACACAAGTCTGTGAAAAGTAGTATTAGTAAAAGCCTTGTTGGTAAATGATGTGTACTTCAGTTACCAACATCATAAATAAAAGAATTTCCCTTATACAACACATTAGTACAGAACCTTGATAACTACGAGTACATCAATTGAAACATTACTAACTATCTTTAATTGCCAATGCAATAAATAGAAGTTATCAATAATTGATTATAACACATGCTTGCCAAGAGTCGTACCTTGATGGAAACCTAAGTCCAATGGTAGACAAAGTAAGGCTGATGATAGTGAAGCGTAGGTACCGTAGATATAATAAAGATAATATATAAAACACAAAATCGTTTTAATTGTACTAGCCAAAAGATAAAAGAGAATGCATTTGCACCTACTCTATAATTTGTCAACCAAAGTACCTATACATGATGCAAATTAAGAAAATATAGAAAATATGAATTTATAAATTAGAAAAATGTTATAAATTCATCATTGAAAATGCATAATGTATAGATAGTATTTTTATTTAACCTTCACCCTTATTTAAAATTAAATTTGTTAAATACCTCATAAAATTAAATTGAAATAAGTAACTTTTTTTTTAAATGCCGGTTTTTAACAAATACCTTAATTCTCTGACAGTAAACTGATAGTTGTATAGATATAAAAATAATATATATTTGTACTTAAAGAAGCGAGGACGTTTAAATTACCGTGAATGTAGATCTAATAACTAAACGATACTTTTTACCAGACAACTAAAACAATTAAACTTATTCTAAACCATCGACAATAGTAGATGATCATACGTATTTAATTTTGTCGTCGACGGTTGTATTTTATATTATTTACTATAGTATTTAACTGTAATGTTAATAAAATTATTGAATCTTTAGCAACTATCAATTTACATTCCAAATCTCTATCATAAAAGATATTGCATTTAAAGCTAAGCTTAAGTCTCACCCTTTGTGGCGTCATATGCTTTCTTTCCGTCATCAACGGCAGTTTGAGCAGCCCTCTTGGTGTTATCAACGGCTGCTTTGCCATCAGCAACAGCTTTGTTAGCTGCTGTCTTGGCATCCTCAGCTGCCATCGACACTTTTGACATTTCTTTGTCTAAAGCATCGATAGCTGATTGGGTTTTTTGAGAAGCTGCAAGTAAAAAACCTTATCAGAATTTGTATTTATGTAAAAATTGTATGAGGTTGCATTAATATTTGTTAATATTAAAGGGTTTAAATTCTCAAAACAATTGAAAATATTAAACATATTATGTAATGTTACATCATAATAAATTAATAGCGTAACCATATTTGACTTTTGCAATTAGTTAAATAGGCTAATTTTATGAAAATGAAGTCAAAATTATTTATCCTAAATAAATACACAACGTGCAAAATTTTATAATTTGTATTTTCCAAGGTTTTACGTGAATACTTTTAATATGAAAAAAATGCTATACTATTATGTTTATTTTATTTTGATCCAACATTTAAAAAGCTTTGCAGCCATTGTGGGACTGGGTTCGATAATTGCTGTAATTGCTAATAAACTCCATAATAAGCTGCCTAAAATATTTAGAAAAAGCTGTTTGTTTTCTTTTATATTTGTTTTCTTTCTTCCCATATTTACGCTTACGAACAGCACTGCAACCAAGATATTGTAATGTTTAAAGACCTACCTGAGTTAGCGGCCTCGTTGGCTCTAGCTTCAGCGCCAGAGATAGCATCACCGGCTTTCTTCACATGGTCCTGCACGAGGTTGCCAGCTTCCTGGGCCTTCTCTTGAGCCAATTGTTCGCCATCCTTCTTCTTGCGTTCGAAGAGTGAGGCAGTCTTCTCGCCGATGCTTTTGAACGCTCCTGTTGTTTTAAAAATATATTGCTCTTAATTCTTTGGTTGGTTACTACTTGTTACTTATATATACCTAATGTAAGACGATTATTTTGTGTAGACAGAGGGTTTTTTGGTGGACAAATTCTGTAGAGTTTTACTTATAGTTTGCGTTGTTTGCGAGCTCTAAGCTTAGCTTTGCATTTGTGTGGGTGCACATAGATAGTGTAGGTGTGACGTCGACCCAGAGCACGATGCGTCCTTTGCTTGGTTTAAACCGATTTATAATATTTCTGACTCTACTTTTGGTGATTACTCACACAAACGGCCAGCTCAGCTTAGTTCGCAGACTGTACGAGTATGAAATATGTACAGACCCTTTCAAAAAGTTTTTTGAAAATTAGTATAGTTATATATTGGCAACGACATATGACCGCACTTTGCTTTATATAAATGTTTCACTACATCTTCCCCATTCTAGATGGAGCTACAATTGTCAATTGACAAAAAAATACTTTCAGGCATATTCCATGGGAATCTAACCCGGCTTTGTTATTACTAATTAATAAGTAACGATTTTCTGTTCACAAGGTCAATGTCAATGGATAATAACATCAATAATAGCCATGATTAATAGGTAAGTAAAATTAACCTTCAAAGATGTCCTTCAAAGATATAGAACATTTTAATATTTAATGTGAGATCGAAACAATGTTGGAAAATGTGTCGTAGAAAGCTTAGTGAACTGCGCAATTCGTTTATGAAAAGATAATCTGCATAAATTATTCTACAATTAAGGGATGTCTATCATTTTCCTGTTCAATACATTTTCATATAATTTATATACGCAAAACATATTAGTAAATAAAAAAAGATGTTATAAATTGTTGCAGAAGTTATTTTTGAGACATTTGTTCAACCAGGCAGGCAGGCTGGAATTATTAATATACTTAAACAATCAATTAATCAAATTGGCACGCATTTTTCCCACAATGTTAGGCAGAGGCAATAGAAAGCCACTTGCCACGATCCTGACATAACTTCCTCGCTTCCCTGATTTTTTTAAATTGTTACTCGACATATGACAGCTCCCCGCTTGATGTTAAGCTAGAGTGTGGTCCATGAATGAATGCCACTGCTACTACAATTCAATAACTGTGAGTAGCAATCACATCCACTATGCCGGCCTAGATGGAACCGGCAACTTACAAGCTGATCCCGAAACGTGACCAAATCACTTCACGGTCTGTATACTTGTAAGTGGTGGTACTACCCCGGATCGGCAGACTGGGTACCACTGCCTACCACTCTTTGATAACCAGACCCGAAGCAAATATCCATCTCTCTTTTTTTTATTAACGAATATTTGCAATATTTAATATTATTAAATATTGCAAATAAAAGCTATGAAACAAATATTTGCTCCGACCGGGGATCGAACCCGGGACTTTACGCGCAACAAACCAGTCGCTAAACCGTTCGTCCACGCCTGTCGTCAAATTTCGTCGTCAGATTTTCGGCAATACAATATAATTATACCGTTATGCATAATATGGTAATTTTACTATTTTTTTATATATTACTAATTGACCTCGACTTGCTTGATGATAAACAAGGAGAGGTACAAGAATGATGACGACAGATAAAACGATTTAGTTTAGCCCAAGCATGTGTTCTCCGCAGGCTATAAATATTTTTGGATCCTTCCTTAGATCCTAACATTGGATCCTTCAAACAAAAAAAAACATCGGACACATCTTCAAGAAAGCTGGGTTGCCTAGTTCCCATAACCGTAGAGCTTGTATGAAGAGAATTGTGGATGTGAGGGAAGCGAGGGAGTTGTGTCAGTGGCGCGTTTCTTTGTATCTGCCTATCACTGTAGGAAAAGGGCATGACAATTGAATTGAAGTTAATCCTTTAAATGAAGCTTATAAAAACACCTCCAGCCGAAATATGAAGGCATCGGAATCAACTGTAAACCAAGACGGTATTTTTATCGTAACTAGGACTGTATTTTTATCGTAACTAAGACGGTATTTTTATCGTAACTAAGACTGTATTTTTATCGTAACTAAGACTGTAATTTATCGTAACTAAGACTGTATTTTTATCGTAACTAAGACTGTATTTTTGTCGTAACTAAGACTGTATTTTTATCGTCGGCTCTTTTGGATTATTAGGCAAGTCGAGGCAAATGGCAAGAAATTGATGAATATTAATTAATACATTTTTCATGCTTGTTTGTTGTTCTTTCCCAAAATAACCTACACATTTTCATTAACACCTTGTATTTTGTGCGTTTATATTTATTTACAACCGCAAAGTATAGTTGGCATTGTGACAAGTAATTGGCGGAAAGTGGGAAACAAACACTTTCTATAATGGACTTTGAGCTTTAGCTTCTTTGAAAGCACGCGTAAGGTGTAATACACTTTTAATTATTGACTAATTTGAACAAAAAAGTCACTCTATTTTGAATTTACGCTGTGCTGAGAGTCAGTTAGAAATGGCCGAGTTTAGGCTGGAATTGTTAATATATTAATATTAATGTGTTAATATTAATCAAATTGGCACGCATTTTTCCCACAATGATAGGCAGAGACAATAGAACACCACTTGCCACGATCAAGTTGCTTCCTCGTTTCCCGGATTTTTACATTTCTCTCTCAATACTCTATGGTTATAGACAATTATTTTTAATTTTAAATCAATGAGGGGTTTTCAGAACGATTAAAAAGACACCATCAGATATTACCAACTAGGTAAAGATAATTGTCAATTTTTTACAGCCTTATTGGTTAATTAACTGACGAATTTTCGTCACTTTCACCTTAAACAAGGGGGTAGTGTTTTGTTAGTGTAACTTCGACTTGCCTTTAGGCTAAGGCGACTGAAATTTACGGGTGCCTTAGTCGCCTTCACCTTGTCGGTAAGAGAAGCTTTTTCACGCTTCGCTTAAAGGTTCCAAGGCTGGATGGGGAGAACACGTAGTGAACATCAAATGTAATTTAGTATAATAGTAGTAACGTTAACCCATTTTCTATAGCGATTGTAAATAATCAAAAGTCAAAGAACTATTGCTTCATAGCATTACTATGGGCTTGGCATTCGTTAATAACGAGTAGTCGCAGACCTTCAACTCAAATATAACTGCGTAGTAAGTATAATTATTATAATATATGTCTGAAGATAAATAGTATGTTCGACAAAGTTGTCGATTTATTGGCAAAAGGAATGTAAATAAACGAATTATAAACTAAATATTTTCGTAGATTTGACGCGAACTTTGATAATTGAAATAAAAAAAAATTATGCGGCTTACTATCGCGTTTATTTGAAGTTAATGATTGAATTTTTTTGTTATTCCGTTCAATAGCTAATATTCTATAATCAAAAATAAACGCCGCATAAAATTTGTTTAGTAATTAGTTGTTCATCGAAATAATATGATTTGTTGTAATGTAAGTTGTTCTACTTATTTTGTGACGCGACATCTGACCTCGACTTGCCTGATGGAAAGCAAGAGGAGGTCCAAGAGCGCCGACTACTTAGAAACTGAGACATAATAGTTAAACCGTGTTTTACTTTAATTGGCAGAAAGTAAACAAACATCGCATATCAAAAATCCAATTGTTACGCCTTTTTCCCACGGGTAAGGCAGAGACAATGGAGCCACGATCCTCACACAACTCCATCGCTTCCTTTACATCCACAATTCTACTCATACAAGCTCTAAGGTTATGGGCACTAGGAAACCTAGCTTTCTTGAGGATGTCTCCGATTTGATCGGTTAACACCCTCCTGGGCCTGCCTTGTTTGACGCATCCATCCACATCAGATTTATAAACATCGTAACAACGTAAGAAAATCACCATTTCCCATGCCCTTTATACAGGAAAACAATTCAATACTGTTTTATTCCATAGAATAAACATACACAATGTAACAAAACTTTTTGAAAGCACACACAAATACATTGTTTTTCTTACTTTCGCAATGACGTGCTATTTTAACACATTAGAAATCTACATTTGGATTTGTAGTTTTATTCAAAGTAATATCGATAGACCGAAAGAAACCAATCAACTTAGTTTACTTATTGATTTGTTATTCGCTGATTGGTCACATGAGACCACGATGCAATTTCACTGCTACTGCGTCGCCATAATGTAATAGTATTGAGAGAATCAAGGCCACTCAGGCTTCCATTAGATATCTACTTATCCATTTTTTTTATATGGCCTAATTTAACTTTTATTATTATGTTGGTATCATTTTAGGACCCAAAAGGAGCCCATTTTAGAGACCAGTGCTGTCTAACCACTGTTGTGTTAAGTGTTGATTGTCTAAATTGAATTAACAGTAATAAACGTAAACTCACCATCTACTTTTACGCGGTTAGCATGAAAAGATAATATAAATTGAATTAGTAAAAAACTCTAAAAAAATTCTAGATTGTTCTAAATACTATTTCTATTGAATGGTGAGTGAGTATGTGAAATAATAAATTAGGTACTTATCATGAAAATAGTGGCTTTGGTGATTTAAAAAAAATATAAAGTACTCGATTTTATATGGTGCACATATTTACAATATGGAATGTATATAGTTGTAAATACCGTTAGTTTATAATCTATCTCGCAAGGTTGTAAACTTTACCATACTGCTTACAATATAACATATTAATTTTCGATAGTTTATAATCTATCCATATCTAACTATATTTCTATATCTATATATTTATTATAATCTACCATGGATAGATTATAAACTATCGTAAATAATTACGTTATATTGTAATCAGTAGGTATGGTACAGTTTACAATGTATCGATAGTTTACAACCTCGCGAGATAGATTATAAACTAACGCTATTTACAATATGGTGACACTGACATATATCGTATATTATATATCATTTCTTTATTTATCCTTCTTTCGCCTGCTCACATTTATGACTTGCTTCAATTGTCCCAAGCGTTAGCTCGTGAAGAATGCTAATTAGCAGTAAGTTCGCCTGCGTGCACTAAAGTACGACAAGTAATAAGTAAATGTTATTTTTATTGTAATAATAGTTATTATTGAATTCTTGTTCTACTAACTATTTCTACAACTGTTTGTTCTACTAATTGTTCTAATGGTGGAAAATAAATGAATCCACCTGCGTGTACTAAGTCCTAAATTTAGGCATCTAAATAAAATAAGTAAAAACTACTTATATAGAAGCTATGGATTATTATTTTATAATATTCAAAAGCTTTAACAAAACCATACCTTTATTATTTAAATTATATACAACTAAAATATTAACAAAGAATTTAGTTGGATTGGGCAGTATAGTTCAAAAATAGTGTGGTTGAAAAGAAGATTTAGTGACAAGGATTGACAAAGGAATGCTTCGACGGTGTAAGCACATGGAAAGGATGAGTGAAAGTAGATTGTGGAAAGGAATTTATAAATCTGATGTAAATGGATGCGTTAAACAAGGCAGACCCAGGAGGGTGTATTCCGATCAAATCGGAGATATCCTCAAGCAAGCTGGGTTGCCTAGTGCCCATAACCGTAGAGCTTGTATGAAGAGAATTGTGGATGAGAGTGAGGGAGTTGTGTCCGGTTCGTGGCAAGTGGTGCTTATATGTCTCTGCCTATCCCTGTTATTTGGCAGAGACAAATTGATTGATTGATTGAGCAGTATTTGGAAAGTTGCATCCTGTCGTCGCTTATGCTACAAAGCTTGAAGACAACCAGTAAGTGCATCCTAACATTATTAACAACGCCTAGTTCAAATGCTAAGAAGTTTCTCTGCACGACACTATTTAGATTATTGTTTATCATCATCATCATTTTAGTAAGCATTTGACCAATGGAATGCCTTGCCAGCCCATGTGTTCTCCCCATCCTGTAACCTTGGATCCTTCAAGCGATGCGTGAAGAAGCACATTAGGTCGGCGTAGTGATGGTGACTGTGACGGTCGTAAACTGACTCGGTTTTTTTCAGTCGTCGGCACTCTTGGACCTCCATCATGCTTAATACCATATGAGAGGTCGAGATAGATGTCGAGTTATAATAAAAAATATTTGTGTATTGTGACTCGAAAAACTAACTGTTCAGATGCAGATATTCACATATTGTTCATGTTCAGATTATTTAGAAGTTGGAAATATTTTACAATTATTATGAATTTCTTTATGTGTGGACAGAAGATTCTGCTAATGAGTGTCATTTCCCAGTCACCCACTAATCTGTCAACGCGCTTGTGGGAAATAATATAGAGCATTGAGTCAATGATCAGAAGTTCACTCACATCATGAGAGCTAGAAAATTACTAGAACTGAAGTCTGTATAGATTTTTTTCTTTATATTTTTATACTAAGCTACTAAAGTGCTTTTATCATTGTAACAGTACATATCAAAGATTGGTACCAGTGAGTGGTTTTAAAATTGTTTGCGTGACCATTGCACTGCCACTATCATAGTCGCCTTAACACGACCTATGGCTGACTTTTTTTAAATTGTGACTCGACATATGACACCACCCCGCCTGATGTTAAGCAAGAGTGCGGTCCATTATTGGAAGTTAACTGCTACTTACAGTAAAATTATAACTGTAAGTAGTCACGTCCCCTATGAAAAATCCCGTTTGAAAGATATTCAGTTTTGAAAATTTCAGCATTGAATTATATTAGTTTTGTAACATGTTTATAAACCTTCGTGTAGAAGTATCGGACGTCTGGAGGTCAGATGTATTAATAAATGAATTCCCTTTTTTGTTATATATATTTATCAACATTATTATTGACAATTTCACTTGTTTTTTGTAAACTTACAATGTAAAATCACCCATTTGGATAGCAATTATGGAGGAGAAATAACATGGTCAATGGAGACAATGGAGCGCCACTTGCCACGATCCTGACACAACTCCCTCGCTTCCCTCACATACAAAATTCTCTTCATATAAACTCTATGGTTATGGGCACTAGGCAACCTAGCTTTCTTGAGGATGTCTCCGATTTAGTCGGCGAACACCCTCCTGGGTTTGCCTAAATTAATGTATACTATATAAATTTTATATGTATGTTCAAACATTAATTTGAATAGCCCAATCTATACATTCGTAGCTCTATGCCGCTACTATTTCTGTTCAGCCAAATTGAACTGAGTACGCGCACCGATTGGAATCAATCACTATTTTTCAATATGTAATTTAATAGCAGCTTCGAGTATCTGTAGTCAGTTGGAAATGAAGATTGGTCGCCATTTAAATTTCATCACGAGTTATTTACTATAATCATGCAATTTTTGCAGATTATCGACGGTTCTGTATTTACTCCAACCACAGAGGGTCTGCCAATGGCAATATACAGACCGTAAGTGACATCCATTCGTTCGGGAAATTGCGTCATATCTTCTCGTCAAACATCCCGCAGTGCCTGAAGACAAGGGTCTTCGAACAATGTGTGTTGCCAGTGATGACATATGGTACTGAGACGTGGTCCTTAAATGTTGGTCTGCTCAGAGGCGCTCCGCGGGCAATGGAGAGAGCTATGCTTAGTTTTTCTTTGCGCGATAGAATCCGGAACGAGGATATTCGCCAAAGAACCAAAGTAGGATTCTCAAGCTGAAGTGGCAATGGGTTGGCCACATCGCTCAAAGAACCGACAACCGATGGGGAAGAAAGGTTCTAGAGTGTAGACCACAAACTAGGTGGACTAATGACATAGTGAAAGTCACGGGTAACCGGTGGGTGCAACTGGCATCTTGTCGTTCGGAATGGCGTTCTAGGGGGGAGGCCTATGTTCAGCAGTGGACGCCTTCTGGCTGATGATGATGATGACATCCACTCATGGACCAGCTTAACATTCAAAACCACTCACCGGTACAAATGTATGCAATGTTTCTTTAATATATGTACTATGGTTGTCCTGTTACTACGCTAGCATTTTGTAGCTTAGTATAGAAATGTTAATAATAACAATGTCAAAGTTTAATTGTTTGTATGAGATTGATGATGATTGATAACAAAAGCACTTCATATTTTATTGTTTCATAAATTGTTACGAGTCTCGTAAGCATAGAAATTAACAGCTCACTTCTATTTGACAAACAAACAATTTTATACGTTTAGATAAATAGGTCAACACTCAACAGGAATGTAACAGGAAAAACAAAAAGGCGGATATTTGCTTCAGTAGTACCACCACTTACCGTGAAGTGATTTAGTCGCGTTTCGGGATCAGCTTGTAAGTTGTCTGTATACTTGTAAGTGGTGGTACTACCCCGGATCAGCAGACTGGCTACCACTGCCTACCACTCTTTTTGTTATTATGTAAATGTAGTACATCCAGCTTAACATTAGGCAGGGTGATGTTCAAAACCACTCACCGGTACCAATGTATCTTTGATATATGTACTTTAGTCGTTCTGTTTCTACAATACATTTTAGCAGCTTAGTATAGAAATGTAAATTGATAAATAAAATTAATTAGCCAATTATGGCAAAACAAATAAACGATCTACGTAAACAATCGTAATTTTTCTGTGGAAAATTAATACTTAATTTCCACAAATAGAAAATGATAAATAAGTAATAATATTCAATAACAATGTAAGCTCTGCCAATTAACTTTCTCGTAAAACAACAATAAACAAATTTATGAATTATTCCGTAGTTATGATGACATTATTCAATGTTAACACTAAAAAAACGGTTGCTAGTTATAATGCTATTAGAATAAGAATAGAACGGGCTGTTGACTAACTTTTTCTTGGCGGTCCTCAAAGAAAAAGACACCATACTAAAGTGAAGTTGGTTGCAGAGTTAAACGTCACAAAATCGCGCCGATTCGGTCCTATTCTTATTTTAATCGCATTATATTTTAAACGAGAATATTTCTTTGTTATTTCTTTATATTTTTATATTTCTACCTATTTTTATATTTCTTTGCTATTTCTACCTATTTTTTTTCATATTTCCACCAAGTTTAAAACATATTTAACTTCTTATTTAAATAGATGTAACTATAGATATTTTACATTTTTTTTTATTTTGATAAATAAAGCAATATGAAATAAAATATATTCGCGGCTAAAGCATTTATTTTTATTATTTTTATTCGACGTATAAACTTTTTTTTTTTTTTTTTTTCAATTCGTATAAACTTGTTAGTGGGTAATATATAAAAAAATGTATATGGTATATTATTTTGTAACTTTATTAAAGTCAAACAACGCATTAATAAGTTCACAAACATCGCCAAACCGTATTTTATGTAATGCGTATTATACAAATTGAGAACACGAGTTCAAAACCACCCACCGGTACTAATGTATCTTAGATATATGTACTTTGGTAGTCCTGTTTCTATGATACATGCACTTTAGTAGTTAAGTAAAGAAATGTGAAAAAATATGCCATAAAAATAATACAGATTCAATCAACCAAAATTGTCACGCCTTTTTCTCAAAGGGATAGGCAGAGACCATGGAGCGCCATTTTCCACGATCCTGACACAACTGCCTCGCTTCCTTCACATTCATAATTATCTTTATACAAACTCTATCTATGGTTATGGACACCAGGCAACCTAGCTTTCTTGAGGATGTCTCCGATTTGGTCGGAAAACACCCTCTTGGGCCTCATATGATTTATTTTATATCACCGCCCGTCGTTGTAGAGTTAGACAAAATACATTGATAGTTCTATATTAAGATATTTAAGTACTTGTTTGTTATTCACATAAGCGCATTCCAATGTATTACAAAATTGTACTTACTAATATTTGGCAGAACAAGGACGATTGTTATTTAATGGCATGCTAATAAAATAAATTATTACGCTTGCCATAATTTGACACTAACATTTTTATTCCTACTTCCATTGTTATTTTCCTCAAGTAACTTTATTATTTGGCTATAAATTTATATCATCGGATTTTTTTAATTTAATATTGTGCCTCGACATATGACAGCACCCCGCTTGATGTTAAGCCGAAGTGTGGTCCATGAATGAATGTCACTGCTAATACAATTCAATAACTGTGAGTAGCAATCACATCCACTATGCCGGCCTAGATGGAACCGGTGTACTTACCAAGATGTTACAAGCTGATCCCGAAACGTGACCAAATAACTTCACGGTCTGTATACTTGTAAGTGGTGGTACTACCCCGGATCGGCAGACTGGGTACCAATGCCTACCACTGCTCCCTTAATTTCCTTGTAATTATTATTGTGGCTCGACAGCACATTGCCTGATGTTAAGCTGGAGTGCGGTCAATGAATGGATGTGATTGCTGCATTCACTATGCCGACCTAGTTGACTATTCACAAAACCGGCCGAAGATTATTTTTTTACATTTCTATACTAAGCTACTAGTATTATAGAAGTGCTTGTGTTATAGAAACACGACAACCAAAGTACATATATCAAAGACACATTGGTACCGGTGAGTGGTTTCGAACTCGTGCCACTCGGCTTACGTAGCCATTGCACTGCCACTACACCACGGTCGCCCCAATTGTTGTAATGCTTCGCTAAAAGGTTGTTACAGGATAGGGAGAATACGGTGACGTATATTTAATTAATACAAAGGGACAAGAATTTAATATTATTTAAAAAAAATATTAGGTCTGTTCCAACGTTAGGATAAATTGTTTTTTTTTATATTTTTATTGTGACACGACATTTGACATCGACCTGCCTGATGATAAGCAAGAGGAGATCCAAAAGTGCCGACGACTGAAACAACCGAGTTAGTACACGGCTGTCTCAGCCGCCGTCACTATGCCGGCCAAAGGTGCTTCTTCACGCATCGCTTGAAGGATCCAAGGTTATAGGACGGAGAGAACACATGGGCTGGCAAAGCATTCCACTTGTCGATTGTTCTACAAAGAAAAGATGCACCGAACTTTTTAGTTCGACTACCGATTCTGTCGACAAAATGTGAATGCTTCCCCCGACCAGTGCGGGTGTTACAGGTGTGAAAAGACGAGATAGGAACAAGGTTAAAGAGCTCCTCGGAGCATAAATGTGGTCATTAAGACAACATTCTGCAAACTTAGTGTCGGTAACAATGTATCTTTGATATCTTTGTATTTACTTAGTCAGGCCCAGGAGGGTGTTTTCTGATCAAATCGGAGACATTCTCAAGAAAGCTAAGTTGCCTAGTGCCCATAGCCGTAGAGCTTGTATGAGGAGAATTGTTGATGTGAAGGAAGCGAGAGAGTTGTATCAGGATCGTGGCAAGTAGCGCTCCAATGTCTCTGCCTATCCCCGTGGAAAAAAGGCGTGACATTTTGATTTGATTGATTTGATTTTTGGTCGCCCTGTTTCTATGATACAAGCTCGTTTAGTTGCTTAGTAATTGTTAAATAGAAATTACTAATTTATACAGTAATAATTCTACAGAAATATACTGTTTATTACAAGTATTATAAAAACTAAGGACACACCTAGAGTTAATATAAAAATGACGCAATCTAGATCAATACCTAGATCTAGAATGCAGACTATGACGTAAACACTAGACTTTCAGGCGACCACACTACAATGCCGCAATTCATTATTTCAGCTTTTAAGCTAATAGCATTATTTATCTAATAAATTTTATTTTTATACTAATATAGATATTTTTATTGTGACTTGCCTTAAGAGGCTACTGATACTGTATTTAAAAAAACTACTTTTTTTAAATTAACAAATTTTATACGTTTTACTAGGTATTATGTTTATTTTTGGTTAATAATTGTACAATTTTCTTTCCGTCTCTACGTCTCTCCGTGACCACGATGGCTGTAATGCTCTCGAAACGCCGGAATAAAAATTGTACAATTATTAACTAAAAATAATTGCGATAGTTAACCGCAAAAAATTTGTTTAATTTATTTGCGCAAAATGTACGAAAATTTGACAAGTATTTAAATTACATCGCTCTAATTAGATGTAGAACTTACAAGCTGATCCCGAAACTCGACTGATTCATTACATGGTCTGTAAGAATACACTAGGGTAGTGGTGGTACTACCCTAGAAATGCAGACTGGGCAAATTAACATCGACTGTTCTTAAAAAGGTATACTTTCTTTTAAAACGTTTAAACTACCTAATATTATATTGAAAATAGAATGCAAAACAAAATGGAAATTTTCAGTAAGAATGACATTGTAATTCATATTACGTCATATCAAAAATATTCCAAGTAGGTGACGAATTAAATAGGAAGGAAGTACCTGTTACGCTCCGATCGGATGGAAAATTTTCAAAAAAGCAAGAATTTTCATATATAATTTTATGAAAATTTCCTGCTTGCAATAATTATTGTTAGTATATATATATTTTCATAATCATTATTACTACTAATGATAATTATTATATAAATACTTAATTGTGGATGTGAAGGAAGCAAGAGAGTTGTGTAAGGATAGTGGCAAGTGGCGCTCCGTTTTCTCTGCCTATCCTTGTGGGAAAAAGGCGTGACAATTTGATTGATTGATTGATTAATTAATTGCATTTTTACTGCACAGTTATGCTTGATGCGAGTACAGCATAGCCAGTTATGCAAACCTAATTGCCTTTATTTACTAGCTTACTTAAACCTACTTGTCTACCTAAATTCTGGACCTATTTTTTTAAAATATAATCAAAAGAAAGAGAAATTAAATTCTCACGCCTCTATTTTTACAGGCAGAGATAAAAGTAATGGGTTTTTATAACACATATTTTTGAACGCTTAATTCCTCTACATTCCTTTCTGAATATTATTAATTAGTATAAACAAAATAATTAATAAAGGCGACCGTGGTGTAGTGGCAGTGCATTGGTTACACAAACTGAGAGCTTCGTGCTATCGAGACCACCCACCGGTAGCAATGTATCTTTGATATATGTACTTTGGTTCTCCTGTTTCTATGATACAAGCACTTTAGTAGCTTAGTAAAAGATAGGTAAATAAAAAATTATTAATAAATTATTAGAATAAATCATAACAGGGTCTTAACGCATTACAACATAGCTTAAAACGTCGAGAAAGCTTAATAAGTTAATTTTAATTTTATTTTATTTAATGAATTTAAATTGAGTTTGTTTAAAATAATATAAAATATTAAATTTATTGCAATCCTAATTCGCATTATTTAATTGCAATTAAATCAATTTCTTTCATCGATAAATAAATAATTAAAATAATAATCCTACCTTCTTGATCGTTCTCTTTTGTTGCCATTATTTATCCAGGAAAAAACTCACTGAAGTAAGGACCTCAAAACACTTGTACACGGTTCAAAATTTCAGTACAAAATGGTTGAAGAATTAAGTTATCTTATTAGGAAAAACACTGATCAATTATTCACCTCGCTCGTGATGCCCGTTTTAGATTCAACGTAAAAATGAACAACACTTACGATATTGGTGCAAAGTTTTATAATAGATACCAGAATTTATATTGTCAATAAAAACAAGGTCAATCCAGGGGACGTTTTGATTTATTACAATTTGATATCATTACTGCGTTACATACAGTTAAAGAGTGGTAGGTAGTGGTGCCCAGTCTGCCGATCCGGGGTAGTACCTACCACCACTTACAAGTATACAGATCGTTGATTTGGTCGTGTTTGGGGATCATCTTGTAAGTTGCCAGTTCCAACTAGGCCGGCATAGTGGATGTGACTGCTACTTACAGTTATTGAACTGTAGTAGCAGTGACATCCATTTATGAACCGCACTTTAGTTTAACTCGACATATGAGTGTTGTCATATGTCGAGTCACAATAAATTATTAAAATTTTGTAAAAAGTATTTTCTAGAGTATTTTTATATATGTACTATTTTTATATAAATTATGCGCAAACATTGATTATTGAATGAAACAAATTTTATGCGGCTTACTATCGCGTTTATTTTGGTTATTGATTTTACATTTTATTTTATTATTCTGACGTTTCGAGAGCTTTGCGATGGCGATGGCTCGTGGTCACGAAACGTCGGAATAATGTAAAATGTAAAATCAATAACCAAAATAAACGCGATAGTACGCCGCATAAAATTTGTTTAATACTTGTTATATCTTAAAATTGAAATATACAAAGAAATAAACAGAAAATAGTTTAGTCAGTCTCGTGGTCTCGTGGTAGAGGTTTTGACCTTCTGAAATGTTATCTTCTGTTTAAAAGACAGATAATGATTAGCTAATTTAAGATGATCAAGATCTTTATCTATGTATGTAATATATTAGCTTCTATGCAAACCATTACCCTGTCGCGTCATATTGATGATGCAATAAAGGTTTTTGTAAGGGAGTTGTGTAAGGATCGTGGTAAGTGGCGCTCCATTGTCTTTGCCTATCCCCGTGCGAAAAAGGCGTGACAATTTGATTGATCCGGGTGATATTAGCAGTTTTTTGTGACTGAACATCTATCCTCGACCCGACTAATGGTGAGCAAGAGGAGGTCCAAGAGTACAAAAAAACGTCACTATGCCGGCCAAAGGTGCTTCTTAACGCTTGAAGGTTATGGGTTGGTAAAGCATTTCACTTGTCGATTGTTCTACAAAGAAAAGACGCACTAAACCTTTGCAAAAAAAACGCACTAAAATCTGCTGCCCCGGCCTGTATTACGGGTGTAAAAAACATGGTAAAAACAAAGTTAAAGAGCTCCTCGGAACATTTTCTGTGGTATAGGCGAAAGACGCATAAAGCCCAGTTCGTGTGACCTCAGACAAAAATGTTTATTAAAAGAAAATTCAAGATAACCGGAGCAAATATCTGCTTAAAATTTTCTTATAAACAATTAATTGTAAGATTTAAAATAATTAATATATATTACGAATAAAACATATAAAACAAATATTTGCTCTGAACGGGAATCAAAATCGGAACTTTAAGGCGCGATTCCCAAGACGTTTCTATGACATTGAATTCCGTGCAAGGCTACACTATCTGCGGCCGCGCCATACTGATTCACACAAACCAGTAGTGCGGTCTGCAGTCTGCGGGCGCCATCGGAACCGCACCTTTACATGCTAACTGATGCGCCATTTGTGTTGGCTAAAGTTAATCAGATTTGTACGTTTCTTATTTTTTTATTGTGACACGACATCTGGCCACGATCCGCCTGATGATAAACAAGAGGTGGTCCAAGAGTGACGACGACTGAAAAAACCGAGTTAGTTCCGGCTGCCCCTGTCGCCGTCACTATGCCGGCCAAAAAATTTAATTGTAGTAGCAGTGACATTCATTCATGGACCACACTTCGGCTTAACATCAAGCGGGGGGTGTCATATGTAAATGTCACAATAAAAAAAAAACGCCTGTCGCTATTTGTGTTAGCTAAAGTTAATCAGATTTGTAGGTAACTAATAAAAACCAAATTCCAGTGTAATCTCTATGAAAGTGTCAGTTACTAAATTAATGAGATCACATTGTTTGAAATAGCAATGACGTATTACGTCATTAATGCTGCTATACATTTCCTGTGATTTTGTTGCAAGGTTGTGATACAAATTAACACTACAATTACGAGCAACATTGAGTGGCTCAAAGAATTTGGACTTAAGAAACAGAAGGAGCCCTAAAATAGCTACAAAATACAACCGTTTATACTATTTTCAGAAGTCAGAAGGGGATGAATATACATTTTTACATTCGTAATTTAGAAGGTTGTCACTAGTTTTGATGATCATTTGACAACCTAATTTGACAGAGTAACAAATGACATTAAAATACTTCAAAAAAAGGATGACGGAACAATTTTGCCGCTACTAGTAATACCACGGGAATTTTTAATTTAGCAGTATTAAAAGAAAAACCAATTGATTGTAATTGCAAAAAGTAGTGACAACTTTTGAAGGAAAGGAATTGAAATACAATTAGTTGTCTCTTTCAGTCACATCTTCGTATGACGTATGTATTCGGTAATTCGAGGAAGTACCACCACTCACTATTGTAAAGACTAAAGTGACTAAGACGCGATTCGAAATCAGCTTGTAAGTTGTCTGTTTCACCTAGTTGTTTAACTGTGTTAGCAGTCGCCGTCCGAAGTGCGATTCACGGAGTGCACTTCAGCTTAACATCAAAAGGAGGGTTGTCATATGTTGAGTCACAAGTATACACGGGGTGCTAAGTCAGACTACCTCCTCGTGTGTCTGACTGTTTGCCGTATCGCTTCGGTAATGCGGAAAGCAGATGGGCCGGTGCATCCTGGGCATCAGTCAATAACTTCCCTTAAGGGGGTTCTTGTAGGCTGATGGCTAAAAGTCTGACGTGTGGCGCTGCTCCTCGTGTCCCTCTGAGAGCAGGGCACTGTGTGGAGTAGCTAGTGTGCCTTGAGGTCGTGGGTGTGTACGTGTAGGGGCGCTGCACACCCGGACACACGGCCCCGAGAGGACGGCAGCGCAGTGCGATCATAGCGTTGCCGTAAAAGAGAAGGAGAACAGGCGGTTTTCCTTCTCTTAAGTAGGCGGAGCTTAATAGCTGGCGTGGAGGGGGTGATCCGTAGAAAGCCTTACAGGTACTCCCGGGCCCCCCTTCGTATACGCGCCGAGATGGTCGCCGCAGGAGTTTAGTGCGCACCACATAACCCCGTCACTCCCCTTTTGGTGGCGGGGTATCCGAAGGGATTCTCCTGCGATAACAAAAAAAAAAAAAACAAGTATACACACCGTGAAGTGATTTGGACACGTTTCGGGATCAGCTTGTAAGTTGCCGGTTTCATCTAGGCCGGCATAGTGGATGTGATTGCTACTCACAGTTATTGAATTGTAGTAGCAGTGACATTCATTCATGGACCACACTTCGGCTTTACATCAAGCGGGGAGCGGTCATATGTCGAGTCACAATAAAAAAAAGAATAAGGACCAGTCTTCCGAGTGTTAAGAGTTAGGTCATGGTATTTAGTTGGGTCAGTGTGTAGGTTTAATAATTGTTTTATAATTCTGAGAATTAACAACAGTTAAGGTCATCTGTATTTTTTATTGTTAAGGGCAGGGCTATTATTCTATTTACATTTTTGATACAAATGTAATAATAAGAATGTTTTAAGGATCCGCCGATCCAGGGTAGTACCACCACTTACAAGTATACTGACCGTGAAGTGATTTGGTTAAGTTTCGGGATCAGCTTGTAAGTTGCCGGTTCCATCTAGACCGGCATATTGATGTGATTGCTACCCACAGTTATTGAATTGTAGCAGCAGTGACATTAATTCATGGACCACCCTAGCGGGGTGCTGTCGAGTTACAATAAAAAAATAAAAAATGAGCTCTTTAACGTCACATTGTTATAATAGTGTTGCATCGTTTCTTTGTAGAACAATTGACAATTAGAATAATTTACCAGCCCACGTGTTTCACCATCCTAGAATGGCTAAGGTAACTGTAAACTGACTCAGACGTCGACACTCTTGGACCTCTTGCTTACCATCAGGCGGGTCAAGGTCAGATGTCGAGTCACAATAAAAAAATACAAAGTTTTTCTTTGATAAAAATAAATTATAAACGTGATATTATGTGTTTTTATTCGAAACAGGTGTCATAAGATTTCTTATCAAAATGCATTTTTAAATATACCTATAGTAGGGAAACGAGTTAAAGGAACGCGCGAGGAATGCAGTTGTGACGTCATGGTCACGTGTCTATTATGAATACTGAAGTAACATTCAAAATGTCGATAACAATAAACACACACGTTTTTATCGATATTAAATGACATCGCCGAGCTATGAGCGTCACTAAAAGCGGCCACTAAGATACGGGTGGTGGTCGTTTCACGCCCCACCGCCCCTCAGCCCCCGAATTCATTTAGCTTGTTCCGCAACTATACTTTGTATGAAGTTTGTACTTTTCTTATCAACGAATAGGTTGTCTGTGGTTTGTATCAATAGTTTGTTACATATATTATTTATTACTATGGTGCAACAAAGTAGATGGGGAGTTTTATTGTGACTGGATATCAGACCTCGACCTGCCTAATAGTAAGCAAGAGTCATATCACGGCTGCCCCAGCCGCCGTCACTATGACGGCCAAAGGTGCTTTTTTACAGGGTCCAAGATTATAGGATGAAGAGAACACATGGATGGAGGGTGGAACACTTGATAACCATCAGGCAAGTCGAGGTCAGATGCCAAGTCATAATAAAAAAGGGAAAGGCACGTTAAGAGTCGCAGTTTTTAACGCGGGTAGAAATGCGAGGCTCTACGAGTGTTTTATTAATCACTTCAAATTGACCTTTTACCTTTTACTCACAGGGACAGGCAGAGACAATGGTGCGCCACTCGCCACGATCCTGACACAACTCCCTCACTTCCCTTCCCCCACATCCACAATTCTTTTCATACAAGCTCTACTAGGCAGCTTTCTTGAGAATATCTCCGATTTGGTCGGAAAATCCCTCCTGGATCTGCTTCGGGACCATTCACATCAGATTTATAAATTCCTTACGTCTGTCTACTTTTACTCATCCTTTCCATGTGCCCAAACCATCGAAGCATTCCTTTGTCAATCCATGTCACTACAATTATATCTTTTTTACGTATTACATAATAAGTAAAAAAGTATTCTAACAACTTGCGTAGATGACCTTGCCGCTTAGATCACTGTTTAAAAAAGTGACTATATTTTAAATCTGGAAGTTACTAGATAAAAAAGAGTGTTCAAATATATTTAATAATTCGTAAACCAGCTTAATACGAGTATCTATAATAGCTTAAATTAAGCTGTGCGTAATAATACCTGTGCGTATTATTTTAGCATTCTTGCCAACCATCGTAGCAATGAGGAGACGGAAGAATAGTGACGGCGACTGAGGCAACCGTAAACTAAATCAGTTTTTAGCTCTTGGAATTCCCTCCTACCGAAATCATTGCAAGTCGAAATCAGATGTCGAGTCTCAATAAAAAATACTAGATAGCTGATAAGCTTTTAAGTCTCTGCCTATCCCTGTCGGAAAAATGCGTGACAATTTGATTGATTGATTGAAAAGCTTTCAAAATATGTTTTTTGAAGGCTTTCAAAAAACATATACAGGGCTCGTTTATTCTTCAAATAAACGAGCCCTGATCAAATATTGTTTTGTTCGCGGTGTTTTCTGACCGGAATTATTAGATACTCGTAATATCAGCCAGACGACCTTGTACCCAAAATCTGCGCAGACGCAGCCGACCTCTACGTAGGCATTATTATTATTTGACTCAATTTATACAAATATTATTTCCTTTAACATTTTTATACAGCCAACCTATTTTTTCAAGAGATGGCTCTACAAATAAGTGCTGGTACCCCACCCGCTATATTCCTATTCCCCAGATATTGCGCTGTCTGATTATTATTTGTCCCGTTTGATAGCACATGGTCTGGTTAATCAGCAGTTGCGCCCATATAAAGACATTTCAAAATGGCTTGATTCGTGGATAGCCTCGAAAGACGAACACCGTGACGAACTGCCAGAAAGATGGAAAAAAGTTGTCGCTAGCGATGTGAAATGTTGTGAATGATTCGTTTGTAACCATTTTTCACAATAAAGTGGCATTTTCATCAAAAAAAAAACAGCGAGAACTTTGAGAACCTAATATATTTTTTTCATTTTACGGGTTCGGCCTTATAGTATTTGTTAATAAAAAATGGAACAGAGAGCTCTAGGTCTGAGTACCTATATACCTATTTAAGGATGGGACTGCCACTTGCTTTTAATTTAACTATAGTAGCATTCGCATCTATTCATGGGCTGCACTCCAGCTTTATTAACAGCTGATGTCGAGTCACAATAAAAAAAAACTTTTCATAACTCTCTCGTTTCCTTCACAGCTACAACTCCTTTTCGTACATTTTTTTTTATTGAGATGCGACATCTGAACTTAACTTGCCTGATGTTAATTAAGCAAGAGGAGATCCGAGAGTGCTAACAACTGAGAAAGAAAACCGTTTTATTTTACGGTAACCTCATTAGCCGTTACTATTCTTTTTATTGTGTCTACATAAGACAGGACCCCGCCTGATGTTAAGCTGGAGTGCGGACCATGAATGAAGGTGACTGCTACTACAGTCGATTAACTGTAAGTAAAAGTCACATCTACTATGCCGGCCTAGTTGAAACCGGCAACTTACAAGTTGACCCCGAAACGCGACTAAATCACTTCACGGTCTGTATACTTGGAAGTGGTGGTACTGTAGCACCACAGCGTGCGTGGTGCTACGGATTATCCAACTCTTCTGTTTTTTTTTGTTTTTTATATATAAGTATATAATATATTTTTTATTTACATTTCTATACTAAGCTCCTAAAGTGCTTGTATCATAGAAACAGGACAACCAAAAAGGTACCGGTTAATGCTTTCGAACCCGTGCTCTCGGTTTGTGTAACCATTGCACTGCCACTACACTACGGTCGCCTTATATGATAATTAACGTTCCCTACAATAAACTATTTATAGTTTATTCATATGCCTTAAGGAAAGAGGCCCTAGGCCTCTTTGAGGGTTACAGTACAATTCGGGGGATCGGCAGAATTGGCACCACTGTCTACCACTCAACCTATGCCGGCCAAAGGCTTTTTTTATTATTTACATTTTTATACTAAGCTACTAAAGTGCTTGTGTTATAGAAACAGGACAACCATAGTACATATGTATATCAAAGATATGTGCCGACCTTAAAGAGTTCGCACATTGTATAGCTCATTTTCAAACTCATTTATTCTTTTGTTTTTTGATATTCTATTTTTATGTCAAATAAATTAGTCTTCTTTACAACATCAACTGGTGCGTTTCATTTCTCCACGTCCTTGACCACGTAGCGTCAAAGATACATTGGTAACGGTGGGTGGTTTCGAACTCGTGCTCTTGGCTTGCGTAACAATTGCACTGCCACTACACCACGGTCGCCTTCAAATTAAATAGCCATAATCAATTTGTGTTCCATTGTCGTGTTACCAAAGAATGGAATAATTTTTTATAACGCGCAAGTTCCGACCGCGTGAGAAGATGATGTCATGTCATCGATTACAGACAAGTAGACTTGTTTATTTATGTCGTCATATATATATTTATATATACGGAAAACAAACTCGTTCCTATTTATTATTTGACAAATTTTAGAACAATCAATCAAGCAAATTGTCACTTTTTTTTACAGGAAAAAGCAGACAGTCGATCTCCATCGCTTTCCATACATTTATTTATTTTTATTTTTATAATAAGCTACTAAGGGCTTGTAGAAACAGGACAACTAAAGTACATAAAGTATTTATGCATATTAAAAGATACATTGGTACCGGCAAGTGGTTTTGAACAGTGGTTAATCATCATCATTATAGGACAGGAGTCCGTAAACAATTTTTTTAAATGTAGCTCGCCATATAAATGCACCCCTGGTGTTGAGATGAAGTGCGGCCCATGAATGGAGGTGACTGCTGCTACAAATAATAATTGCAAGTAACAGTCACATCCACTATGCCGGCCTATTTGAAACCGGTAACTTTTAAGGTAATCCCGAAAGGTGTAAGGTGTCACGGTTTATACGTTTGAATTACGCAAACCGAGAGCACGGGTTCAAAACCACTTGCCGGTACCAATGTATCTTTGATATATGTACTATGGTTGTCCTGTTTCTTTGAAACAAGCACTTTAGTAGCTTATTGATATTGCAAAAAAACAAGCCAACCACACTTGAAATTTTCTACTAACACAACAAAAACAAAGAGGCGCTCAAACGAATAAAATCTGAACGTAGGACGTAATAATAATAAGTTACTTGTGGAATTCTATGAGTCAGCGTGCGCGGTTTGATCCCCGGTGCGCGTGTACTGAGCTTAAGGTCACGGGCGACATGATACGAACTGACATGGATTAATACCGAAAGACGGCCTTTTTTTATTGCGACTCGACTTCTGACCTCGACCCGCCTACAGCTCACGCAAACCGAGAGTTCCCGGTTCAAAACCAATTTCTAGTACCAATGTATCTTTGATATACGTACTTTTGTCGTTATGTTTCTGTGATACAAGCACTTTAATAGCTTAGTATAGAAATAAAAAATTAAAATTTATTAAGATAAAATAAATTAAAATAAAAATTATCATCGGAGACATTCTCAAAAAATTGGGTTACCTAGTGCTCATAACCATAGAGCTTGTATGAAGAGAATTGTGGATGTGAAGGAAGCGAGGGAGTTGTGTCAAGATCGTGGCAAGTGGCGCTCCATTCACTCTGCCTATTCCTGTTATATCATAGAAACTTAATGACCAAAGCACGTATATCAAAGATACATTGGTACTAGAAAGTGGTTTTGATCCAGAACTCTCGGTTTGCGTGAGCTGCAGGTGGGTTAAGGTCATTTTTTATTATATTTTTGATGAACAAAACTTAATTTTCTTTTTTAAAAACTACGTAATTTTTATTGTCCTTCAGTATGACTTCATTTGACAAATCCTACAGATACTCCTGACCTCACTACTGTCTTGGGCGATAGAAGAAGTAGTACCATCACTTTCAAGTGTACAGTCGCGTTTCAGCATTATGAAAGTTGCCGGTTTCAACTAGGCCGGCATAGTGGATGCGATTGCTACTTGCACTTATTTAACAGTAGTAGCAGTTGCCTCCATACGTATGTTAACATCAGAAGGGGTATTGTCATATTTACCACTGCCTATTGAGTGGTACCCCAGTCTGCCGATCCGGGGTAGTACCACCACTTACAAGTATACAGATCGTGAAGTGATTTGGTCACGTTTCGGGATCAGCTTGTAAGTTGCCGGTTCCATCTAGGCCGGCATAGTGGATGTGATTGCTACTCACAGTTATTGAATTGTAGTAGCAGTGACATCCATTCATGCACCACACTCTGGCTTAACATCAAGCGGGGTGCTGTCATTTGTTGAGTAACAAGTAACAATAAAAAATTTAAAAATCTTCTGTTGTTTAATTTTAAGGCAAAGGGATCGAGCCCATACAACCAAATTATCTTCTTTCATTTCGGGGCCTCTATTTAGCCTGTGCACTACGTGACCTTGTGAATTATTTGGTAGTGTATATATTGAAACGTAGAAAGTTTTTATTACGCGTCTGTTTACTACGACGCAATTGGAGAGAGACTTTTCGATCGATAACGTCCTTGCTGCCTAGGAGCTAGAAATTTCGTTATAGTAACCTACCTATACATTATTCATAAATATACTATTTTTACATTTCTATACTTAACTACTAAGAGATCATACAGATACAAGATACAAGAAATAAAACAACAAAAGTCTAAAAATATCAAATATTTATTGATACCGGAAAGTGGTTTAGAACCGCGCTAGTGACTAGTTTTAAAAGGGCTAGTGACCATTGCACTTCTATTACATCAAAATAGTCTAATAAGTAATAATGCTATAGTCTGTCTAAGCCGAAATAACGCGCCCCTCCACTGCATTTACGCATACGAGCAAATTATAAAATATAAATGCAACACACCAAAAATTCAATTGTAATTGGTCATTCAATTGCTGGTTAGACACAAAAGGAGGAGCACGCTGATAAAGTATAATAGTAGAGTTAGTAATATTTGCATTTACACATTTAAATAAAATAATAAAATGGAGGGGCGCGTCATTTATAGTTAGACAAGCTATACTTGGACTTATGCCCAGTGGTGCCCAGTCTGCCGATCCGGGGTAGTACCACCAATTACAAGTATATAAACCATGAAGTGAGTTAGTTGCCTTTCGGGATCAGTTTGTTAGTTGCCGATTTCGACTAGGCCAGCATAGAGGATGTGACTGCTACTTACAGTTATGTAACTGTAAGTAGCAGTTACCCCTATTCATGGACCGCACTTCATTTTAACATCAGGCGAGGTGCTGTCATATGTTTATCCCAAAAAATGGTTACAGGTACTTTAGTTGAAACCAGTAACTTACAGGATTATTCCGAAACGCGACTAAGTCACTTATCGGTTTGTTTACTTGTTAGTGAGAGGAGGATTGGATCGGCAGACTACTGCCTATTACTCTTTTTACTACATATTATTATTTTACGTATTTATTTATATAGAGAGATAGGTAGACAAACAACAGAATTGCAATAACATACGATAAACCAAATATTAATAAAATAATATTTAGTTTATCGTATGTTATTTTTCTTCTGTTGTTTGTCTACCTATATCTCTATAATTATCGTTATTTACCTTGAATTAAACACATTTTATGCGGCTTACTATCGCGTTTATTTGGTCTCTCCGTGACCACGATGGCTGCAAAGCTCTCGAAACGTCGGAATAATAAAATAAAACTGTACCAAATTAACGCGATAGTAAGCCGCATAAAATTTGTTTAATTCATTATTCAATGTTCGCGCAAAATCTAAGAAAATGTTATGAGGTTTTATGTATTTGTTTTTTTCGCACTATTTAATTGTACTGTTTTAACAGGTAAAAGCTAGATAATACACATTGATTAAATGCAGTCTTTTATAATGTAAGCTTATTTTAAACAATGCCAGTCTTACTACAAAGAAATGTTTAAAACAATTAATCAATCAAATTGTCACGTCTTTTTCCTACAGGGATAGGCAGAGACAATAAAGCGCAACTTGCTAATAATTAAATAACAATGCAAAATAAACATAAATAAGTCCCCCCCAAGTAATTGTTATTAATAAATAGTGACGGCGACTGAGGAAACCGCAAAATGGCACAGCTTATTCAGTCGTCGGCACTCTTGGACCTCCTCCTCCTAACAATCAGGCAAGTCGAGGTCTGATATCGAGATGTAAAAAAGAATTTTCTTATTATTATTGCGACACGACATCTGACCTCGTCCCGCCTGATGATAAGCAAGAGGTCCAAGAGTGACGACGACTGAAAAAAAGAGTTAGTTCACGGCTGCCTCAGTCGCCGTCACTATGCCGGCCAGAGAAATCAGTAATAAGTAATCAGTATAGGTATCAGTAATTTAATTCGTAATGCATCCTGCCTATGTCATTTGAATAAATTCATTAGCATAACATTCGTGAGTGTTTATGCGATGCACTATGGCATTTCTAATTATGATTACGAAATTAACATTGTAATTTTGGAATTTTGTTTTATGTAGCTATAAAAATGTATATTAGATAGGTACCTATAGTAGAAGATTACTAGGAGATATGCGGGAGGAAATATATATCTATGTATATGTAGTATAGATGAACCAACATGAGATGTTTGTATAAGTATAGTGTTTTTTTCCAATAGATAATTATTTTGTCGAGAAAAAGTGGTATCAACCCACACGTATCCCCTACCCACTAACCAGTCGAATAACTATGCAAAAATACTTACGTAATGTTTTATTCTTGATATATGATAATCTACCCGCTAAAGTGTACAACTATCTACTTATAATTAAGAAATCGGGTGCCTATTTAAATTGCATGCATCAAGTATTAAAAATAAAAACATACCGGCGATTCCGCTGAACATTGTTACGGATTTGAAAATTTGAATTTAAATTAATAAATCGCGGCACAATGTTACCAGATTAACGGATGTGATCGGCTATTTTATTCGTGATGCAATTTGGTGCATTTATTTATGCACTTCGCGGTCGTCAGCCTCTAGTCCGTTAAGAAGCTAAACTGAGTGCTAAAGAGGTCCCAATCCAAGGACTGAGACGAGTTACTCCGTAGTTATTTTCAATGTGCGCGAGCAACCTCCTATATTTAGAATCATGACATCACTTTTTTCGTTTGGTTACTGCACTGTTTGATAAAAGAAAATATTGTTAAAATTTATATCTTTAAAACAAAATAGATATCTATTTATAAAATATCATGTATACTTTTAATAAACTAAAGAGTATTATTGTTGATAATTTTCTTCCTTTTATAGTAATATACTTTTACAAAACATAAGAACGTTCAGGAACTAAACATATTTTATTATATAAATATAAACTTCAATTAAATTAATATTATAATATATTAACGAATTTAATTTACGTAATTTAACTTTTAATATTAAATATAATATTTTTTTAGATACGAAATAATTTAACATCCCCAATAAGAATTACTGAATACTTTAATCACTATCAAGTTATTACACTTTATGAACGTGTACAACAGATTACTATGGCAACCGTTTGCTAGGCAACAAAATTGACAGATACAAACAAACAAGTTTGTGAATTCCTGAAATTATTTGTATAATAGTATTTTACTATTAATTTATTAGTAGAAAGTTAATTTTAAATCTACGTAAATGAGATGTCGAAAGATAGTCACTCTACAAATTTTCGATTACTCGGTTCTCCTGTAAATTTTTGTTATAGAGGCAAAAAGAAAGAAGACAAGAAGAATATTAGAAATAGACCTCGTTCTGCTTTACATAACTCTGCGTATAAACCTGTAAGTAGTTGCCTTTAATAGAGGATAATAAAGTTCAAATCTTGTACAAAAAAAATATCTGGAAATGGCGAGGCGAGGCCTGTGGAAAAGGCATATAAATGTTATATACTTTAATAGGTAACTTAAATTAAGGGGCCAGGGCTCCTCTGGCTGGGGCCTGTCGTATTTTGTCCCTATTGTTATGCCACTGTTTGTCAGTAAAACATGGTCTGAATCGCCATCTCAGCAGTAATAGTTTTCTATTCTAACCTCGATCCTTCCAACTTATTACTTAATTAAATTGACCTAATTTAGAAGCATTAACTGCATTAGGATGTCGGTTGTACATACATGGGGTTGTACATAGGTATTTATAATTCAAGAATAGACTTATTAATTATATTTTATTATTTACACAATGATTTAATAAATGCACCTACTGCTGTGTTACAGTGATGAAAATCATCAATAGATATTTGACTAGATAGTATTTTTGTTACATGATTTTATTGTATAAGTATTGTTAGAAGGAAATTATAAAATGTATGTTTTTATTTATGTTTCTTTTTAGGATAATATTTTTTTATTAAATTATAATTTTATTTTGGTAACAAAACACCAATCATCAAGGAATTAAAATATATTTGAGAGTTAAATACCAATTGTGCCAAGAAGTTATAAATATAAGTATAATATGTTTTCCAACTTTTATAAATTATTTTATATTTATATTGGTAAATTTGTTTAATGGAGGACCGAGGTTCGGATTGAACTTAAAAGGTACCATGGTGGTAAAATGGTCTCGTTTATTTTTGCCCGTCATAGTGACTGAGACAGTTGTGAACTGAGTCAGTTTTTTCAGCTTACTATAAGGCCAGTCACTTTTCAGTTTTAGTGTATAAATATGATGAACACACCAGTCTACAAGGAGGTACAAGAGCAACAACCACTGAAAAACCCACTCAGTTCTGTTGCCTCAGTCGCCTTCACTATGCCGGCCAAAGAAAACTGCCACTATGCTTTATTGTCTCTGCCTATATAAGTTGTTGTTAAAGTCGTAACAGTTTGATTTATTAAATGAACTTAAAATGTATAATCTTTTATTGAACTCGGTTTCTTCTAATGCATATGCCTGTCCCATTTTTAGGATTACCACGACAGATACAGGAGACCATATTCAGCAGATGCAAATCTCAAATCTTCAGGGAAAGATCTACAAAAATCATTTGGTCTTGAAGTTATTCAATGTGCCTGTAAGTTTTTCCTCTGTTTTTATTTATTTGCATTTCTATACCTCATCATCATCATTATCAGCCGGAAGAGGTCCACTGCTGAACATAGGCCTCCCCCTTGGAACGCCATTTGCAAAACGCGACTAGGTCACTTCACGTTCTGATTACTTGTGAAGTGGTGGTACTACCTTGGATCAGCAGACTGGCCACAACTGCCTACCACTCTGACAACCAAACATAGGCAAATAACTGCCTCTTTTTTTTATTCGTAAATTTAATCAAATTATAAATTACAAATAAAAGCTATAAAACAAGTATTTGCTCCGACCGGGAATTGAACCCGGAACTTTACGCGTAACGAACCCGTGTGCTAACCAAAACGCCACGCCTGTCTCTAAACTGTTCTTTAAGTTCTATTCATCTTCTGTCGCGTGGATTCCCTTATTTAAGCTAGTATTAAGGCTGTGGACTACTTGGTCCGAACAGCTTGTAGAGCTATTTTTTTAGCTCTACAAGCTGTTTTCGCTTTACGTGCTGATAAGCAAGGGGAGGTCCAAGAGTGCCGACGACTGACAAAACCATTATACGGCTGCATCATTCGCCGTCACTATGCCGACTGTAAGCTCACTATGCTTCGCCCTATCTAAATCCTCTACAAGTCTTTGTTTAGAAACATTTTTTTAGTAAAGTATTATTTTTTTCAACAGCACAACCGATTAAAGTCGTCTCACCAACAAAAGAACTCTTAGGCCATTCTAGAAGTTTCAACAATTGTGACAGAAATAGAGATTTGTGCAGTAATGGCTCTGATTACGGTTCCGAAGACACGTTTGTAAGTTTAGGAACTAAAATTAAGGCAAGAGCTCAATCAGTTCCAAAAACAAAGTCCTCAAAAAATCTACTGAAATACAGGAATATTGCTAAAATGGAAAAAAATAAAATAAAGGATACAAATAATTTATTTTCTGATTATAATCTAGAAGTTAAAATTACTGAGAAAGCTCAAGGTGATAATTGTGCCAATGAAATGAGTGAATTTGATCTTGATCCTTTCGACGATAAAAATTTTGATTTCTCTATTTATAATTCTGAACCTTACGTACATCATAAAAGCAAAGGAAAAGAAAAAATGAAGTCGTCTGAAATGATTAACGATATAAAGAAAGCTGGAGACTATTACTCGCGCCAACTGTCGCTGGTAGAAGAGGAATCGCCGCAAGATTTTTCAAGTATCTCACCACAAAATTCTTTAGAACATAAAACAAATCGAACCAGTCCGATTTTTAATATTGACGAAAAAAAGCAAAATAAAAATGATAATTTAAAAGATGATGAAACACATAAAGAAAAATATAAGAAAATGACACAGAATTTTGTTAATGAAAATGTTCAAGAGAGAAGTTACAGTAACTTTTACGATGATCTACAAATAAATTCAATCGAGCCATACACATCTCGGCTATCGAGTACTATAGGTATTACAGATGAGTCCTATAAAGATTCTGGTTACACAGACAGTGGTTCTAATGAGGATAAACCATTTAAAAGGACCGACTCTTCTAGTACTGTTATTTTATCAAAAACACTCGATACTAGTTTAGAACAACCGAAAAATCTAGACAGCGACCCCTATACTACATTCCAAAAATTCAATACCGATATCAAGAAAAATAAATGGATCGAACCCATAAACCACAGTAGATTACTTTATAAAGATTTCTTTATAAGAAAGGATTGCGATGGACCAAAAGTACCAGAAAATTCTCCAAATAAAAATGAAAAAGATAATTATGAGGAAGATGTTGAGAAAAGTGAATATCCATCCTACTTGTTAAACAGTTCAACTAAAGCTTATACATCTAAAGTAATAGAAGATTATAAAAAAGAGTTAGCAGCTATTAATAATTTTCATGAATTAACAATGAAAGATATTAAAGTAGACGCAATATCTCCAACGCCCCTTAATATTAACGAAATGTTCGAGCAAAATTCGGGTGGTGTGTTAAAAGATACGCGTCCGGATTCACGAGAAAGTAATTCATCTGAAAAACTATCAAAATCTGAACCTTATGAAAGTAATCGATCGATCTATCAATCAAACTGGGAAAGTAATAAAGCATATAAAAGCGAACGGGACATTTCCAATATATCAACTAAGGAACTTATACAAAATTATTTAAAAGTAAAAGACAACGATTACAGTAAATCTATAACAAGAAATTTGAAGAATACTGATCGTAAATATGCGAGTGTAGAGAAAAACTTAAATAACAAACCTACCAGTAGTTTAGTTAAGAGTGATATTTCGACGAACGTAAAGAATAATTTACCTTCAAAGCCTCCACTCAGTGCTCGTATTGAATCCGTACAAAACGATAAAGATATAGACTCATGGATGTCATTGAACTGCCCTAAAAGTGTTGATGAATTGAAGGAAAACTTTAAACCTACTCCACTAGGTGACGATAAAGATGAACTTAGCAATACAAAAGGTACACAATTATCCAATATAAATAGTAAAAGCACAGATATATCAAATGTAAACTGCATAACTAATGAATTATCTAAAGGAGATGGCATGTCTACAGAAACAACTACTGCAAATGGTACCGTAAAAGAATTAACAAATGACGCGTCAGTTTTAGATATTTATTCTATGCTGAAAGAAATAGAAGGTTTTGGTGATAATCCTGTTAATGTTGAGACAGAATCTAAGCTGGAAACAGTCAAGAAAAATGAAGAACATAACCAAAGAAACAATTTTATGTAAGTCATCATTTACAACTATGTACTAGTCCGTGGAAAAGCTAGAGACAATGGATTTTGGCGCTACTTGCCTGATCCTGACAAAATCCCTCGCTTTCCTCATATCCACAATTATTTTCGTGTATGTTTTACTATATGCTTTATTATGGGTACTAGGCAACCCAGCTTTCTTAAGGATGTTTCCGATTTGTTCAGAAAAAACCCTCCTGGGTAATAATAAATATTCGTCTATAATTTTACATTTTTATATAAAATTAATCAATAATGAATTAAACAAATTTTATGCGGCTTACTATCGCGTTTATTTTGGTTTTAATTATACAATTTTATAAATAAACGCGATAGTAAGCCGCATAAAATATGTTTAATTCAATAATCAATGTTTGCGCAAAATCTAAGAAAAAATAATTGATCTTATTTAATTCAGCTACTCAATCAGGTTTACTGTAATTTCTTTTCAGGGAAATCTTCGATTTTCTAGAGAAAGTAGAACAGAGCGCCAATGAAGCTCTATCCGTCGTCACAAGTACAGCACCACAAACTATACCTAAGTAAGTATCAAAACTTTCACGCCTTAATTGACAGGGATACGCAGAAACAATGGATTGCTACTTTACACGATCCTGCCATTGTCTTCACCGATCTTCAACAGTCTGCCTATACGGGGTAGTACAACTACTTACAAGTATACAGACCTTGAAATGACTTAGTCGCGTTTTGGGATCAGCTTGTAAGTTGTAAGTTTTAACTAGGCCGTCTTACTGCTACTTATTCTTTTATTTATAAGAGAATGAAGCAATAAATAATATTAATAAAATTCTTTATTGTACAGTAAAAACACAATACAATGGGCGAGCTTAATGCTAAATAGCATTTTCTACCAGCTTTTAATTTTTTTATTTTTTTATTGCCACTCGACATATGACAGCACCCCGCTTGATGTTAAGCCAAAGTGTGGTCCATGAATGAATGTCACTGCTACTACAATTCAATAACTGTGAGTAGCAATCACATCCACTATGCCGGCCTAGATGGAACCGGAAACTTACAAGCTGATCCCGAAACGTGACCAAATCACTTCACGGTCTGTATACTTGTAAGTGGTGGTACTACCCCGGATCGGCAGACTGGGTACCACTGCCTACCACTCTTTGATAACCAGACCCAAAGCAAATATCCATCTCTTTTTATTTTTTTTATTAACAAATATTTGTAATATTTAATATTATTAAATATTACAAATAAAAGCTATGAAACAAATATTTGCTCCGACCGGGGATCGAACCCGGGACTTTGCGCGCAACAAACGAATCGCTAAACCTTTCGTCCACGCCTGTCGTCAAAACCTTTGGGCTAATCTTTGGGAGAGAGGTGACAAAACTTGTGAAGGGTGCCTATATCTAATATTTGAAATAAAATATTAGATATACTAAGATACACACCTTCATACTACAATACATACACACATAATATTATAATAAGATATATACTTAATACATATACCTACATATTATATACCTATTAATAAATATATATATTTTTTTATTGTGACTCGACATATGACAGCACCTCACTTGATATTAAGCTGAAGTGTAGTCCATGAATGGATGTCACTGCTACTACAATTAATTAACTGCAAGTAGCAGTTACATCCACTATGCCGGCCTAGTTAGAACCGGCAACTTACAAGCTGATCCCGAAACGCCACTAAATCACTTCACGGTATGTATAACATTTAATCAGTAGAGTGATAACCAGTGTAAATGAGTGTACATCCTATAACAAATTAATTAAAAACGTTGAAATATATTCACTTGCAGATTAGAATATCTTTTGAAATTGCCGCAGACCGAATTGGCTCAACGTTTAGTTACATTGTCACTGCAATTGGAGGAGCGATCGTGTTGCATTGCTTTGCTGCAAGAGAGTCTAACAAATCATAAACAACAGGTAATTTTTAATATTTGTTAATAAAAAAAAATAGTGATAGGCAGTGGAACCCAGCCTGTCGATCCAGGGTAGTACCACCACTTATAATGCGATTAAAATAGGAATAGGCCATTTTGTGACGTTTGTAACTCTCCAACCAACTTCACTTTAGTATGGTGTCTTTTTCTTTGCGGACCGTCAAGAAAAAGACACCTTTGAATCAGTCAAGTGAAGTTAGTCAACAGCCCGTCCTATTCTTATTCTAATAGCTAGTACAAGTATACAGACCGTGAAGTGATTTAGTGATTTATTTTAATTTTTTAAAAAAATATGCCTTCCATACATTAACCTTTAAAAGTTGTTTTGTTCTCTTAAAAATATAAATAATTACAGCATTTTTTTTAAGAATTTGTCTTTTTTGTTAAATTTTTCACCGATATCTAGTATTACATTTAAATAACCCAAAGCAAAAGGGTTAAAGTCGTGTCGAGTCCATTTTTAAATTGCCCCCTTAAATATCAATATGCCCCCTATAGGCCCCTCGTTGGGAAACACTGCTCTAAATCCATTGCAGCGCTAATTCATTGCTGTTATCGGTGATGCAGAGATTACGGGAACTTTGGATCCTCTGCAACTTCGCAGAGACATGGTGGCTTTGCCCGTCATGACTGTGGTATATACGGAAACGTAACTGTACCTAAAAGGTTTTTTTTTTTAACTATTATTGTGACCCCATATGGCGTTAGGCTGGGGATGGGATGGGGATGAATAGAGATGACTGCTACTTACAATTAAATAACTGCAAGTAGCAGTCACGTCCACTATGCCGGCCTAGTTGAAATCTAGTACGGTTGTCTTGTTGAAAAATCTGTCACATATTTTGCTGCCACCGGTCACCCATCCAATTACCGACCACGCCGTACATCGCTTAACCAGCTTGATTATTACACTGATTTGTGTATGAAAACTTGCAGATGGTATCAAAAGTGAGCGCATTGGAGAAATCTTCAAACAGAAACATAACGAAAGTGAAGCAGGAGTGTGATGTTGCCATTAAAAGACATCAGAATTTTATTGATCAGGTAACACTTAAACCAATTAATAATCAATCAATCAATCACATTGTCACGCCTTTTTCCACAGGGATAGGAGACAATGGAGCGCCACCTGCCACGATCCTGACACAACTCCCTCGCTTCCTTCACATTCACAATTCTCTTCATACAAGCTCTATGGTTACCAGGAGGGTGTTTGCCGACCAAATCGGAGACATCCTCAAGAAACCTAGGTTGCCTAGTGCCCAATTAATAAATTGTCACGAATTAATTTCCTCAAGAGGTATCTATCGCTTCCTTCACACTTAATTTTTTTTTATTGTTACTCGACATATGACAGCACCCCGCTTGATGTTACCCCGAAGTGTGGTCGATGAATGAATGTCACGGTTACTACAATTCAATAACTGTGAGTAGCAATCACATCCACTATGCCGGCCTAGATGGAACCGGCAACTTACAAGCTGATCCCGAAACGTGACCAAATCACTTCACGGTCTGTATACTTGTAAGTGGTGGTACTACCCCGGATCGGCAGACTGGGTACCACTGCCTACCACTCTTTGATAACCAACCCGAAGCAAATATCCATCTTTTTTTTTATTAACAAATATTTGCAATATTTAATGTTATTAAATATTACAAATAAAAGCTATGAAACAAATATTTGCTCCGACCGGGAATCGAACCCGGGACTTTACGCGCAACTAACCAATCGCTAAACCGTTCGTCCACGTCTGTCGTCAAAATTCGTCATATATATTATATTCATCTAATTGTCCTCAAGAAAGTTGGGTTGCCTAGTGCCTATAACCGTAAAGGTTGTATAAAGATTATTGTGGGTGTGAGGAAAATGAGAGAGTTATGTCAGGATCGTGGCAAGTGGCGCTCCATTGTCTCTGTCTATTCCTATGGGGAAAGGCGTGAGAATTTGATTTATTAATTACATTTCTATACTAAGCTACTAAAGTGCTTGTATCATAGAAACAGGACAACCAAAGTACATATTATATATCAAAGGTACATTGGCTTTGAACCCGTGCTCTCGGTTTGCGTAACCATTGCACTGCCACTACACCACGGTCGCTTTTGTGACTTGATGTGTGACAGCAACTCGGTTGATGTTAAGCGACTGCTAGTTACAGTTAATTACTATGCCGGCCTATTTGAAAGCGACAAATTACAAGCTGATCCTGAAATGCGATTAAGTTACTTCACGGTCTGTATACTTGTAACATCCACTATGCCAGCCTAGTTAGGCAACTTACAAGCCGATCCCGAAACGCGGCTAAGTCGTTTAACGGTCTGTATACTTGTTATCGGCAGACTGGACACCACTGCCTACCACTCTTTGAACTTTTTTTCTAGTTAATAAACGACAAGAAAACATTGAACCATAGAATCGAACAGTTGGTAGACGAGAGACGGAGTTTAGAAGAAAGATGGAAGCGCCAAGCACAGGCGTTAGAAGATAGATATAAATTGGAACTAAAAAATCAACATGACAAAATGAATGCAGCACAACAGGTAATTACGTTTAAGTTAAAAATACTGATTTTTAAAATAAAAAATAATTTATAGAAATATCAATTATTTATTATTTATGAATTATTTATTTAAATATTAAATAATTTATAAATTAAAAAAAAGTAACTCAACCGGGATTTGAACAGCCGTCCCCAGTAAGCAAGTGCGTTACCGCTACGCCACGGAACCATTGCTGCAACCGGTATAAAGGTTCCTTCTACTTAAGTTACATATAGAACTTTGGGTTGAAATTTCTCAATAATAAAAAGGAATGGCGTCTTGCCGCTTTATATATTTATTGAGAGGACCCTGCCCTACAATATATATCAAAGTGATGGAAGTTTGTGATTCCCAAATTTGACACTCCCCTTGTAAGACGTTTTTTTCAGTCGTCGGCTGTCTTGGACCTCCACCATGCTTACCAGCAGGCAGGTGGAGGACAGATGTCGAGTCATATTAAAAATAAAAAATGAAATTTCGTGTAAATTAATTTCGAAATTTGCAAAGACTGCAAGACTGCATAAACCGAGTCTTCACGGCTGCTCCAGTCGCCGTTCTATGCCAGCCAAATGTGCCTGTACGCCTCGCTTGAAGGATCCAAGATTATAGGATGGAGAGAACACATGGGCTGGTAAAGCATTCCACTTGTCGATTTTTCTACAAAGAAAAGACGCACCGAACCTTTTAGTTTGACTGCCGATTTGGTCGACAAAATGCGGATGCTTGCCCCGACCTGTACGGGTACCACGGGTGTAATACCCCCACAGGCCATATCATTAAGGCGAGGTGGGAACAAAGTTAAAGAGCTCCTCGGATTCTCCGTGGTATAGACGATAGAGGACGCACAAAGCCGCCATGCCACGTTAAAATTAAGTTGATAACTACCTAGGAGGGTGTTTTCCGATCAAATCGAAGACATCCTCAAGAAAGCTGGGTTGCCTAGTGCCCATAACTGTAGAGCTTGTATGAGGAGAATTGTGGATGTGAATGAAGCGAGGGAGTTGTGTTAGGATCGTGGCAAGTGGCGCTCCGTTGTCTCTGCCTATCCCCGTAAGAAAGAGGCGTGACAATCTGATAACTACATCGATTAATGAATTAAACAAATTTTATGCGGCTTACTATCGCATTTATTTTGGTTTTGATTTTACATTTTTTTATCGTGGTCTCTCCGTGAACACGATGGCTGTAAAGCTCACGAAACGTTGGAATAATAAAAAATGTAAAATCAAAACCAAAATAAACGCGATAGTAAGCCGCATAAAATTTATTTAATTCATTAATCAATGTTCGCGCAAAATCCAAGAAAACTACATCGATGTCTTTCAATCGGGATTCAACTCAGTAGTCAACTTTGTCCATAATGCATCAGAGAAGACTGGCATAGTCCTACTTAAACCTTTTGGGTAGAGTCAGCAATTTAAGTTTTCGCTCCTGGGCCCCGATTATTATTAATACATTTCCCCCGATTTCTTAATACATTATGCTGATGCAAAAGCAGTGAAATTGCGTCGCGGTTGCAAGTGACCAATCAATGCACTCTACCTATTGATTTGTTAATCGCTGTTCAGTTATTGGTTTTCGCTATTGGACCTCCTTTATGCAGGTCGATGTCAGATGTTGAGTCACAATAAAAAAAATATGTCATGCCTATAAATCTATTATTTTATATATGATAATTTTAGGTAGCAAGACAAAGATGGGTGCGTCAGAAGGCAGAAAAAATTAAGGTACTGTTATCTAGTATTTTCTTAAATTTTGCGCAAACATTGATTATTGAATTAAACAAATTTTATGCGGCTTTCGATAGCTCTCGAAACGTCGGAATAATAAAAAATTGTAAAATCATTAACCAAAATAAACGCGATAGTAAGCCGCATAAAATTTGTTTAATACTGTTATCTATGTTTTAAAAATAATTTCATTCAACGGCTTATTTACGAGTATACATATACATTATTCATCAACCCGACTACGACGACTGCAAATACAGTTACATATTAGGATTGCCTCGATCGCCGTCGCTATGCCGGCCACTATTCCCAAATACACTAGTATTTCTTTACGCAGCTGAGACCTGAACATTACTACAACATAGCGCTTAACTGAGTAGATTCTTGCGGTAGTAGAGTGGGGGTGGAGGGGTGACTACATAAACTCACCCCTCTTAACTGCTACTACAGCTCAATGACTGTAAGTAGTAGTCACATCCACTATGCCGGCCTAGTTGGAACCGGTAACTTACAAACTGATCCTGAAACGCGACTAAGTCACTTCACAGTCTGTATACTTGTAAGTGGTGGACTTACCCAAGATCGGCAGACTGGGTACCACTGCCTACCACTCTTATATTCTTGTCACCCCTCTACTACAGCTCAATGACTGTAAGTAGTAGTCACATTCACTATGCCTGCTTAGTTGGAACCGGAAAACTTGCCTGTTCAACTGATCCTGAAACGCGACTAAGTCACTTCACGGTCTGTATACTTGTAAGCGGTGGTACTACCCCGGATCGGCAAACTGGGTACCACTGCCTACCACTCTTATATATTTATTATTTAGGAACTAACAGTAAAAGGTCTGGAAGGCGAGCTCCGTGACATGGCTGATCGTCAACAGAAAGAGGTGTCAGACTTGAAGATGCATCATGCAGAACAAATAGGACGGATTCAATCGAAGCACGCCGTCGAAATGGAGGAAATGAGACAGCGATATGAAAACGAAAAGGAGGCTATGTTGCTTAAGGAAAGACAAATGGCAAGCGCTAGGTAATATTTAACATTCATTATAAGTTTTGTTTACGTATTCCTATTATAGTCGGATTAATCTATGTAGAAGCTCCTACACCAGTAGTTTCCAATTGGCTTTAGGGGGGCGTAGTAAGGTGTCAAGGGGGCGTTTAATTTTGTGTGGAGTTGCTGGTCTCCCATCGAGCCCTCCTCCCCCTCCTCTCATTTACCGGCCGCAAGACGTAAATGAGACGTAAGCAGTCCGTAGCCTGCTTGCCCCCCCTCCCCTCCCCCCGCCCTCCGGCCGCAAGACGGAGCTCGATCGTAGCCCGCTTGCCGGCCCTTAATTACATCCATAATAAAATCAAAATTAAAATTTTAAAGGAACCCCCGAAACGCCTGGAACCACTTTGGTCATATCATCAGCTTTATAGTAATAAACAACATTAGTCATGGCTCAATAGTTATATCCCTTTAATATCCCTTGGATCCTTATGGTGCATCATCAGATAACTACTCCAGGTCTTCAATTTAATAATGGCCCAGCTAATGGCTCATAGAGAGTAACAATTTTAGTTAAAGCACTATGATATTATCTGTTATTGATTTGCTGATCTGAGAGGATTCATGATCAGATACTCCCGATCTTCAATTTGATAACGGCCCAGCTAAAGGCTTAGTTAAAGCACTACAGTTCTATCTCTTTTTTTTGCTGATCAATTGATATCAATTTGCTGATCTGAGAGGATTCATAATGGTGCATCATCAGATTGCCCGGTCTTCAATTTGATGACGGTCCAGCTAAATGCTCTTAGTGAGTAACAATTTTAGTTAAAGCACTATAGTTCTATCTCTTGTTGATTTGCTGATCTGAGAGGATTAATGATGGTGCCTTATCAGATACTCTCGGTCTTTAATTTGATAACGGTCCAGCTAATGGCTCATAGTGAGTAACAATTTTATTTAAAGCACTATAGGTCCATTTCTTGTTGATTTGCTGATCTGAGAGGATCCATGATCAGATTTTTTAGATCCGGAATGTTTTATTTTATCGCACAAACTTTTCTACACTTAGTTTCCTACCTTCAAGACAAATCTAATAAGTCCAAACTTAGTATACCAAAAAAAAGGAACACATCCAGGATTTCGTCTCGTACCTTCGAGTTCCATCATCAGAGTAGCTTAGTGGTACCAGTTAAAACACACATGTATTTGTATACGTTTTTATTTCAAATCTTAAGTCACAGATATGTTTAAAAGTAAAGTAAATACCTATAAGGCTGGGAATACAAGTCTGATTTTCCTCTCCGATAGTCCGATCCGATTGTCTGATCAGACAATCGGAAAGCACTCGTGCCATACATTTGTTTGAATACTTAATACACGTCAGATCTGATAGTCGGATCGGATGTCAGAATCGGAAACAACGCCAAGGCGCTTACGATTTTATGGCCGATCCGATTGTCTGAAGGTGCAGTTTTCATACAGAATACAGAAACAAAATAGACGTCCGATTCCTACTTCCGATTTGTAAATAATTTGCTCAGCAATATCGGACGTGTATTCCCAGCCTTATGCGTGATTAGGAAAGCAACCCTTGTACGATTACCTTGATTGTATATTTTAGGGGAAAAATTATAACATTTTTTACGTGTATTTACATTGGCATATTTATTTGACATAAAATAACAATCTTCGTCGCATAGCGACGTACAAGGGTTGCCATCCTAAACAGCGCGTCTAAGATCGTTACCGCAGCTAACAAATCGAGCTGATGACCTTGAAACCCCTGATCAGATCTTCATCAATTGTAGCTAAGAACCATTTCGATCACGTCAGCTTTCAAATGAAACAAACCGCATCGTAATCGGTCCATTCGTTTAGGAGCTACGATGCCACAGACAGACACACAGATACACAGATACACAGAGCCACAGATACACAGATACACAGACAAGTCAAACTTATAACACCCCTCTTTTTTGGTCGGGGGTTAAAAATAAGGTTCAAATTTGATTTAAGTTTACTTTCTAAAGAAGTTTAATTTCTAAATTCTTAATAATTATATTTTATGTCCGTATTTTATAATGCAAATATTTTCGTCAGGGGGGGGGGGGCGAATTAGGAAACTCTGCCTTAGGAAATGCAAGTCTCTAGGCCCCTCTTCCCATAATTAGGGATCTCTTTTTTACTTTTACTACTTTGAACAAATTTAGTGTTTGGCAATCAAGGTCATGGATGCTAAGAAAATCTTTCACTGCGGACTTCTACTTATTTTTAGATTATCCCCGCTTGGGTTGAAGAGCAATCTTTTGGGTTGACCCATTTTAAGAGTTATTAATATTAAGTAAGTCTGTGTTTAAACTCGTATATTTTTATCTTTTATGTCTGACGTCATTACGTACTTAAACCTTAAATTACTCGCACTTTATCCTCTGATTCTTCACACTTTTTACTTTTGCTACTTGGTGGTTTTCCCCCTTGGTCAGGCTTTGATATCTCATCTAGCACGTCTTCATCCGATGAGGAATAAGGTAGTTTACGCTTTTTTGATTCTGTTTTCTGTAAATTTAATTTAGTATTTTATTTTTATTATTAATGTGGCTCTACGTATGACTGCAGTCCGTGAATAAAGGTGACTGCTACTACAGCAAGTAGCACTCGCATAGTCGACCTAGTTGGAGGCAGCAACTTACAGCCTGATTACAAAACGCCCTGTCTGCCGATCCGGGGCAGTACCACCACTTACAAGTATACAGACCGTGAAGTGATTTGGTCGCGTTTCGGGATCAGCTTGTACATTGCCGTTTCCTCTAGGCCGGCATAGTGGATGCGACTGCTACTCACAATTATTGAATTGTAGTAGCAGACCACACATTCATAGACCACACTAAAGCTTAACATCAAGCGGGTTGCTGTCATATGTCGAGTCACAATAAAAAAATAATAAAACGGTAGTCAATTCACGGTTTTTTACTTACAAGTGGTAGATTAGCAGTCTGGACAAATGACTGAAAGAACAACCGTCTAGACAGCCTAGCTATTGCTGCCAGGCTAATTAGCGCGCGGGCGTCCCAACACTCTTAAAAGTATTCTAACCAAGAAACCGCGGTTCAAAGCCAGTCGGTATGTTTATTTCATTATTAGGCACTTAGAGACCGGCACTGCATTAATTAACATCGTTTAAAGAGAAGAAAAAACTCTTAAAACAATAAAAAGTTAACACCAACAGTCACACATCAATTCTACCGTCACCAGCAACGCACAACAAAAAATAAAAATCGAAACACAAAGCTAGACCGAAAGATGGCGACTCAAAATGGTCTCGGCCAAAGCTCCACTCCAGCCAAGCATCCACCAAGCGACTACCATGAATCCCAAGCCAGGGCTACCCCTAGATGCCGCCCAGCAAGACAGCAGGAGACCTTTCTCCTGAAAATTAAAAATAAAAATCCTATCATTAAATTTATAACTTACCTTTGTCGTATTTTTTTTCATTTTTACTTCAGACGACAGACGACAGGCGTGGACGAACGGTTTAGCGACTGGTTTGTTGCGCGTAAAGTCCCGGGTTCGATCCCCGGTCGGAGCAAATATTTGTTTCATAGCTTTTATTTGTAATATTTAATGGTATTAAATATTGCAAATATTTGTTAATAAAAAAAAAAAGAGATGGATATTTGCTTCGGGTCTGGTTATCAAAGAGTGGTAGGCAGTGGTACCCAGTCTGCCGATCCGGGGTAGTACCACCACTTACAAGTATACAGACCGTGAAGTGATTTGGTCACGTTTCGGGATCAGCTTGTAAGTTGCCGGTTCCATCTAGGCCGGCATAGTGGATGTGATTGCTACTCACAGTTATTGAATTGTAGTAGCAGTGACATTCATTCATGGACCACACTTTGGCTTAACATCAAGCGGGGTGCTGTCATATGTCGAGTCACAATAAAAAAAAAAAAAAAAAAAAAAAAAAAAAAAAAGATAAATGTGGAATTTCATCCTCGTCACTAGGACTTATGGTAGAACCGGATTCCTCATTAGTTTTAGGTTTAAAACCTTTCTAATGTCCTTTAAATATAAAACATAGCATTTGTTATTGTGGCTCGATATATGACAACACTTTCAAAGGTATGAAAGTGAATGTAAGTAAAACTAAAGTGATGGTTTTGGAGAGAGAGGATGAAACAACAGAATGTGAGATAATGATAGGCGGAAAGAAAGTGGAACAAGTCAAACAAATAATAATTTGGTTACTTGGAAGTGTACCAGGGGATGGGAAGTGTGATGAAGATATTGAGAGAAGAGTGCAAAAGGGAAACGTAGTGAACGGTGCCAACCATAGTATAATGAACAGCTAAATAATGTCCCAAAAGTCACAAATGGCTGTTCATAATGCGGTGCTTGTTCCTACATTAATGTATTGAAGTGAATGTTGGGTGTGGCAGATGAAGCATTAGAGTAGAATTAACGCTGCAGAAATGCGGTCGTTAAGGAGTGTATGTGGGGTAACGATAGCGGATAGAATAAGGAAAAGCACAGTGCGCGATAGATGTGGTTTGAAAGAGGATGTAGTGACAAGGATTGTCAAAGGAATTCTTTGATAGTTTGGGCACATGGAAGAGTGAAAGTAGATTGACGAAAAGAAATGTATGCGTTAAACGAGGCAGGCCCAGGAGGGTGTTTGCCGACCAAATCGGAGACATCCTCAAGAAAGCTAGGTTGTCTAGTGCCTATAATCATAGAGCTTGTATGAAGAGAATTGTAAATGTGAAGGAAGCGAGGGAGTTGTGTCAGGGATCGTGGCGATTTGATTGATTGATCTCACTTTAGAAATATAGTTGCGACTCTTAGGTAATAAACAGATGTAATGATTTTGAACAACTTACCCAGACTCTAATCCTTTTTTTCGTTCTCACAACATATTCTTCATCCATCTTTGTATCAATATAAATATTTTTCAATAAATATATTATTAAACATAGATTCAATAAATATATTAACAAATATGTCTGTACAATCTTGCACTACATAACATATCTAGTGTGGTTTTTAGATACTATAATGTATTATATCGATAAAGATAATAGTTTAGTTACGATCAGTTTTATTAAACACTTCTGCAATCATGATCATGAATATAAATTATACGTATTAAAGAATTTAATAATTTTAAGGGTTTTTTATAGTTAACTATTCACAATTTTGTTAATTTAATTATCGCTTAGTAATGTTATGCCCTGTACAAATTATGGCACGGCTTTGCCAACTACAAAAGCCTGTAGACATGGCTTTTTATATTAATTACGATAATAATAACTTTTCTTACAAAAAATTTTAAAAAAATACAATTGCTGTTTTCTTATAAATCAATAAAAAATGTTTTGACTGGCAATTTTAACTTAGAAGTGCATTAAATGTATGAATATTTAGGATATCCGAAATATATTCATATAGGAATAAAAAATAATATATATAGAGATGTCCGAATTATAGGTGAGGCAGGGCAGAAAAGCTCTAGGGCTATTTCGCAAAGATATGGCTGACTCAGTATGTCCTTTATCGCCTATTATCAGGCAAATCGAGGTCAAAATCGCGTCCCAATAAAAAAGCTGCTGATGCAGCATTGTATCAGTCTCAAGTATTGACCAGATAACAGTATATTTATATAGAACAATATAATATATGTATACAAAAATAGTAATTTATGCAATTTATGTTTCATAAAACCTAATTTACAGCGATTAAAATTTCGTTGCAGATAAGAAAGATGTTTTCCTTGAAGCCCTTAAATATATATATTCTATAATAAATTGTAGCTAAAAACTATCTCGATTATGTCAGCTTTCAAATAAAAAAAACACATTGTAATCGGTCCATTCGTTTAGGAGCTACGATGCCATAGACAGACACACAGATACACAGACACGTCAAACTTATAACACCCCTCTTTGTGAGTCGGGGGTTAATAAAAATAAGATGCGGCGGTGGTGCCTAGTCTGCCAATCACATATTAGGTACTGATCTGTCGATAACATTAGAAGCGGTGCTGTCATAATAATGCGACCGTGGAGTAGTGGCAGTGTAATAGTTACGCAAACTGAGAGCACGGGTTCAAAACCACTTGCCGGTACCAATGTATCTTTAATATATGTACTTTAGTTGTCCTGTTTCTTATGATACAAGCACTTTAGTAGCTTAGTATAGAAATGTAAAAAAAGGTCGAGCTACAAACCAAATCTTTCAAAAATTCTCCTGAAATGTCAAAGATTGTAAGCTTATTAAACCTTTACACATAGTTTATTATTTTTAGTATATTCCAGTAAATATTTAAATTATTTCTGGTCTATTGTTTGTTATAGATTAGAGAAGCAAATATTAGAATTAGAAATATCGCATCAAGAACAGCGGACTCGTTTGATTGCCGAAATGCGTGCTGAAAATGAACGTGTCGCTTCAGGGTTGAGTGAAAGAGAAAAGAACACGAGACAAGAGATAGGTATGCATTTGTTTTGTTATATTGTTCCGGGTCTGGTGCCCAGTCTGCCGTACAAGGGTCCGTACACTTTCAAATGTGTACGGACAGGCGTGGACGAACGGCTTAGAGATTGTTTTGTTGCACGTAAAGTCCCGGGTTCGATTCCCGGTCGGAGCAAATATTTGTATCATAGCTATTATTTGTAATATTTAATAACATTAAATTTTGCAAATATTTGTTAATAAAAAAAAGAGATGGATATTTGCTTCGGGTTTGGTTATCAAAGAGTATACAGACCGTGAAGTGATTTGGTCACGTTTCAGCTTGTAAGTTGCCGGTTCCATCTAGGCCGGCATAGTGGATGTGATTGCTACTCACAGTTATTGAATTGTAGTAGCAGTGGTATGTATTCATGGACCACACTTCGGCTTAACATCAAGCGAGGCGCTGTCATATGTCGAGTTACAATAAAAAAAATGTACTTACCGTGAAATGTTAGTCAGACGCGTTTTAAAATAGGCTTGTAATGTGCCGTTTAACTAGGCCGGCATAGAGGATGCAACTGCTACTTGTAGATATTTAACTGTAGTAGCAGTCACATCAATTTATAAACCGCACTAATGCGAAGCCTGACAAAGCACCTTTGGCCGGCATAGTGACGGCGACTGAAGCAGGCGTGAACTTTGTCAGTCGCCGACGCTGTTGGACTTCTTCCTGCAAGTCAAGTTCAGATATGTGGACTCTCAATAATAAATAGGAAATATTAAGTTGGTCACTTTGACGATAGGCGTAGCCGATTCGATAGCACACAAGTTTGCTACGCGTAAAGTCCCGGGTTCTATTCCCGGTCGGAGCAAATATTTGTTTTATAGCTTATATTTGTAAAATTTAATAATTAAATTAAATACAGCAAATATTTGTTAATAAAAAAATAGACGGATATTTGCTTTGGGTCTGGTTATCAGAGTGGTAGGCAGTGGTAACCTGTCTGCCGATCCGGGATAGTACCACTACTACACAAGCCGTGAAGTGATTTGATCGCATTTCGGGAACAGCTTGTAAGTTGCCGGTTCCAACTAGGAACCGGCATAGTGGATGTGACTGCTACTTTCAAATATTGAATTGTAGTAGCGGTGACATCCATACATGAACCACACTCCAGCTTAACATCAGGCAGGGTGCTGTCATATGTCGAGTCACAATTTAAAATATAAAAAAAAAATTATTTCAGAGCAATGGAAGGCTGAACAGGAAAAACTAATTTTACAAAAGAAAAATCAACTTGAACTAGAGATCGCAAGAGAGAAAGAGAATATGGAGGTATTTATCTGTTAATAACATTACATATTAACACGACCGTGGTGTAGTGGCAGTGCAATGGTTACACAAACCGAGAGCACGGGTTCAAAACCACCCACCGGTACCAATGAGTCTTTGATATATTATGTACTTTGATTGCCCTGTTTCTATGATAGTAGAGCTTAAGTAGCTTAGTATAGAAATGTATACAAAAAAAAGAATATTTAATGATTTTAAGGTTTGGCTTGTAGAGAATGCCAAGTGGCATTAAAACCGTCTTTTGTATATATAGGACAAAAAATAATTAAATAAATATGCAAAAAAAGTATTTAAAACATATTAAAGGCGACCGTGGTGTAGTGGCAGTGCAATGGTTACACAAACCGAGAGCACGAGTTCAAAACCACCCACCGGTACTATCTTTGATATATGTACTTTGGTTGTCCTGTTTCTATGATACAAGCTCTTTAGTAGCTTAGTATAGAAATGTAAATTAAAAAAGAATAAATAAATAATATTCTATAATATATTTAAATCTATTTATGCTTTATAATAACATTTTTTTAATATTAAATGTACGCAGGAAGAAATAAAAAAGAAAAGAATGAATATGCAAGAGGAATTCGAGACCTATAAGAAACAATATGAAGCTGAACAGCAAGTCTTGTTCAAGAAGAAAGAGAAGGAGATATCCGCCCAGTATAAGCAAGAGCGTGACAAGGAGATTGAAAAAGCTATTGAAAGTATGGAGACTGAAGCTCAAGTTGGAAGAAAAGAGTTGCAAGAAGCACTAAGGTATTGTGGCTTTTATTTACATATTTAATTGCTGTTGTAGAATTATGGATGTGAGGAAAGCGAGGGAGTTGTGTCAGGATCGTGGCAAGTGGCGATTCATTGTTTCTGCGGGATCCATCTCGCTGTGGGAAAAAGGCGTGATAATTTGATTGATTGGATTGTTTGGCATAGTGACGGCGACTGAGGCTATTGTAAACTAAGTCGGCTTTCTCAGTCATTGGCGCTCTTGGACCTCCATCATGCTTACTATCAGGCAGGTCAAGGTCGTTTAACAAATAAATATATAAATTAATATTTCAGACGAAACAAAGAGCAGTACGAATTGGAACTGAAAGAATTGGCTGAAACAGAACAAGCGACACTGAAACGATACCAAGACGCTCAAGCGAGAATCAGAATTACTGAAACTAAATGTACGTATATCATTAGGTATTTTTAAGAGTAGTAATAGTTTAGGGAACAGCTTGTAAGTTGCCGGTTCCATCTAGGCCGGCATAGTGGATGTGATTGTTACTCACAGTTATTGAATTGTAGTAGCAGTGACATTCATTCATGGACCACACTTCGGCTTAACATCAAGCGGGGTGCAGTCATATGTCGAGTCACAATAAAAAAAAAAAAAATAATAATAATGCTGTCGACCCTGCCGGTAAAATGACCGATCCTGTATCAGTTTCTTAGTTGGCGGTATTCGGTTTAGTTATGCCGGCATAGCTGATGCGACTACAGACATCAATATGTAGTAACGCGACTGGAGTACACTGCCAATCATGGAGTGTACTCCAGCTTCTGGTGAAAAGCTATTTTCATATATGCGTAGTCCCCGTTTGCCGATCTGGGGTAGTACCACAACTTACAAGTATTACTGACCTTGAAGTGACTTAGTCACGTTTCGGGATCAGCTTGTAAGTTGCCGGTTCCAACTAGTGGATGTTGCGCTGATGATTTAGTGGAACGTACGGTTATTTAACTGTAGTAGCAGTCACCTTCATTTTGGACCGCACTATCACCGTCCTATGTCGAGCTACAAAAATGAATAAAAAAATCTGTTTCAGGTGCTGAACTAGAAGTAAATATAAGTCAATTGGAAACAAGAAATAGATTATTAATAGAGGTAAGATAGTCTTTTAATCAATCAATCAATGGTGACCACGGTACAGTGGTATTGTTGTAATGGTCATTCAAATCTCCGGTTCAAAACCACGTGCCGGTTCCAATGTATCTTTAATATAGGTATGTTTTTTTTATTGCGACTTGACATCTGACCTCGACCTGCCTGATAGTAAGCACGGTGGAGGTCCAAAGGTGCCGACGACTGAAAAAACGAAAAAATGTCAGTTAACGGCCGTCACTATGCCGGCTAAATGTGTTTCTTTGTTCTTGAAGGATCCAAGTTTAAAGGATGGAAAGAATACGTGGGCTGATTCGGTCGATTGGGTTTTATTTGTTTTTCATTAGACGTCAAAAATACGACTAACATAATAAAGTTATGCCCCGAAAAACGAAAACAGAAAAAAAAGCGGTAAAAAAATCGTTTGACTCTCCTTACCTAACAAGTTTTTTATGACCGTTTTTCAAATGACCATGTTTTACATTCACATTTGACAACCAACTGTCTACCCTCAACTCTTTTGTTATTAAGGCGACCGTGGTGTAGTGGTAGTGCAATTTAGTTACACAAAATGTATCTTTGATATATAACTTTAGTTGTCCTGTTTGTATGATTTTTGGTAGCTTAGTATAGAAAAGTAAATAATAAAAAAAATCTATTATAGAAAAACACTCAATTGGAAGTGCGTGCAAATGAGATTAGAGCCAGCTGTGAGGAGTCGTGGCGCAACAAAATGGATGATCTGAAGAAAGAAATTGATAACAAGACAAAAACACACGAAGAGCAAATGCATCAGCTATATGCTAAGTATGAACTTTAACTGGAGAATGTTTCTTTCACCTTGTCTTTCCATACCCGTGATTCCCCGTCATCATCAGCCAGTAGGCGTCCACTGCTGAACATAGGCCTCCTCCTTAGAACGCCATTTCGAACGACAAGATGCCAGTTGCATTGCACTGGTTATTCGTGACTTTCACTATGTCTGACGACTAGATTGACGACATAGTGAAAGAGGCTGCGTCGTAAAGGGTGGCAATTCTACTACGAATGTAGTAGAGATAAATCGCGTAGAATCAATTATTTTACTTTCGTTTTCTATTACTTTTATAAAATAGTAGAAATTGCTATTCCTAAATGCAATAGAAAAGGCAGTCGTGCACTTTTGTGGTTTAGGTCCCTCGACATACTATTTTTTGTAAATATATTATGCCATATTACTTTTTTTGTTTTTTCAAAATGCTATTTCAAAATTTTTTAAGTTTTGTAACGTAAACTAGCATTTTTGGCGAGTCGCATAAAATTTGACAGATATTCTACTACTTTACAAAGTCGAATATATTAAAGAAAACATTTTTTTTTAATAATTATATTATCCTTTTTAAACATTTTCCTGACACCGTATCCGCGCCAAAACTTTGTTATATGTTATCAAATATATGAATTAAACAAATTTTATGCGGCTTACTATCGCGTTTATTTTGGTTTAGATTTTACATTTTTATTTTATTCTGACGTTTCGAGAACTTTGCAGCCATCGTGGTCACGGAGAGACACGATGGCTGCAAAGTTCTCGAAACGTCGGAATAATAAAAAGTTGTAAAATCTAAACCAAAATAAACGCGATAGTAAGCCGCATATTTGTTTAACTTATTTATCAATGTTCGCGCAAAATCTAAGAAATTATTATTATTAAATATATTTTTGAATATGCTAATAATTATAATCATTCTATTCGACTTATTTTAATATTTTTGCTTTTAGGGTAAAAATTGCTGTCGCCCGCAAGGATTCTGCAATACAAGCATTAACAAGAGAAATGAGTAAGGCACAAGAGAAAATAACATTACTGGAGCAAAAACTAAAAGTGCAAAGAAATGACTTTTTAAAACATAAGTGATGTTATTTAAATTATTATTTGGTTTAAATTAATCGAGTATAATTTAATTTGGGAACTCGCGGCAATATTGTGAGCATGGGAAAACTCATCGCCTGGCAATTAATTTTGGGCGGAAACTGCAAGTGACAGGTCGTGCAATTTTAAATTATTTGTAAAGCTTGTATTTTTAATAATTATATGTAATATATGGGAATTTGTTATCCAGTAATCATTTTTAAGTTGATCGAGTATAGACAAGTGATTTAAATCTGTGAAAGTGTTTCTTTGTGTTCCTTCCAAAGTTTTAGTAAAGGCTTTCCGTCGCCGTCATCATCATCATCTTTACCCCCATGTCTTGGATGAAACACTACAGCGATTCATCTTCATCATTTATCTACTGAAGACATAAAAGTAACATTTTAGGCAATATGGACTTAAAAAATGCTTGATGTTTTATGACTCAATACTATGCAATTAATTATTTTGTTATACCGTCCATTACAATGGGGAATTAAACTGCTAAATGTTCGCGATAGGGGGCGCATCGTCGATACGACTTTAGAAGACTGGTATTTTCATACGACATAAACTATTGTCGTATTTATTTTACAATAGGTATTCGAAGTCCCACGTCGAATACATATCAATGAAATCATCTAACTTTTATTTAAAACCGAAAATTATTATATAAAAAAAAAAACAGGATGATGATAATAATCGTGTCGCATCTGCAAAAATCTATGCTTTTGGATCCCTATTGTCATTAAAGGTATGTGATAGGCACATATGTATATTAGGTAAGACATAGCACGGTCCCGACAGGTAAATAGAGCGCTGGCATTGAAGCTGCGCAGTTACTTATTTTGTTTATTACTTACATGTCGTTTAACAAAACAAATACTGTATACTGATCCTTATACTGCGGAGCTCAAAAGTCAGCGCTCTATTTATCTGCCGAGTATATACACTAATTAAATTTAAAGCCAGTTTGGCGCTTGTAGAAATTATTGGAAAATTTATGATTTTTTTTGGCGCCGTTTACCACTCTGGCGCCTAGAGAGACCGCTCCACAGTGGAGCCTCCACTCGCTCAACCCAAGAGCCGGCGCTGGGTATTTGCATTGCTTGCTTTTGATATTTCAATGTGTGTATTGTTATTATTTCATTTATTGGTCGACATAATGACAGCAACTGACTCGATAAAGTGCGATCCGTGAATAGAGGCGATTTCTACTACAGTTATCAATGAATCAATCAAATTGTCACGCCTTTTTCCCACAGGGATAGGCGGTGACAATGGAGCGCCCCTTGCCACGATCTTGACACAACTCCCTCGCTTCCTTCACATTCACAATTATCTTCATACAAGCTCTATGGTAATGGGCACTAGGCAACTTAGCTTTCTTGAGGATGTCAGAGACAATTTGGTCGGAAAACACCCTCCTGGGCCTGCCTTGTTTAACGCATCCATCCACATCAGATTTATAAATTTCAAATTATAGTGACGAGGATTGACAATGGAATTCTTCGATGGTTTGGGCACATAGAAAGATGAGAGTAAAAGTAGATTGACGAAAGGAATTTATAAATCTGTGTTTTTACCACACCTTTAGTTCATACACCTGTTTTGTGTATTTGTTTATTTATTTATTTTGTTTTTTATGTGAAGTTAATTATATTATAGGTGTTTCTGTTAGTTCAATTAAAACGAGTCTCATTATTTAAATAAGTTGTTTTATTTATTTTTAATTGTGGTTCGACGCGTCGTTTCTTTGTCGACCAATCGACTAGTGGAATGCTTTGTCAACCCATGTGTTCGCCCCATCCTATAAGTTTGGATCCTTCAAGAGCTAATTGTGATAAAGAACCTTTGTCCTGACAGTTTTTTCACTCGTGGTCCTACCTTTGCTCACCGTCCGGAAAGTCGAGGTCAGATGTAGTCTTGCTGACCTTCACCATCAATCGAAATATTTTCAGGTAATAGCAATCCTTTTAACCCTTTCAACACGACGCTCAACAACGCAGATTATACCCGCGTACGGCCCGCTAGTATCGCTGGCACGCGTATTGGCGTGCGCCGATCGTAGGTAAAGATTTTATTTACGCCATAGATGGTAAACATTTTGTCAATTTACCATCTATGGTAAATTATATTTAAATAATTTTGGTTATAAATTTAAATTGTTTAATTTAATAATATTTTAGTTTTTTTTAAACAATTTGTGTAATTTAATACGTCATTCCGCGGACCTCTCGCGTCGCGTCGGTCCTCAATTTGATAACGGCCCAGCTAAAAGCTCATAGTAAGTAAAAGTTTTAGTTAAAGCACAATAGTTCTATCTCTTGTTGATTTATTCATCTCCTACCTTCGAGCTTTATCATCAGAGTAGCTCAGTGGTACCAGTTAAAACACACATATATTCATATACATGGGTGTGTCAAACGTGAGGTCACAGATATGTTGAAAAGTAAATACCGAACTGATGACCTTCAAAACCCTCATCAATTTTAGCTATGAACCGTCTCGATCACGTCAGCTTTCAAACAAACAAAACCGCAATGTAATCGGTCCATTCGTTTAGGAGCTATAATGCCACAGACAGACACACAGATACACATACGCGCTAAACTTATAACACCCCTCTTTTGGGTCGGGGGTTAAAAAGAAGCGGCAATGACGTTCACAATCACAAGTTCGAGCCAAGACCTTTAGAGAAGTTACGTTAATAAAAAGTGAACTTAAAATCTTAAACCCGAGTACTGGAAAATCACGCTCTAAAACAAAAATCAAGAAAATATTCTCATCTGATATTGTTATGCGCAAACTATTCGATATTTATTATGTAATAAATAAACAACTTACATTTTTTTCGGGGTTATAATTTTGTGGTAAAACATTTGCAGATCCGCTTTAAAAAAAATATCACTTGTTAAGATTTTAACCTACCGCCTTTAATATGTAGAGGTTCCATCTTATGTCATTGTGTTACACACGTAAATATAATTTGAACAAGTGTATTATAGTTTATAATGAAATACGTATTTCAAATAGTTTTGGATAAAAATTATGTTTGAATCATTCCCCATTATCGGGTGCTTCGCCGTATTCGGGTAAAAAGAAGCGGTGCTTTATTTGTTGTCTTTTTTCATTTTTATAACCAAGCAGTAATAAAAAAAGTAATTGTTTTCACCAAACAACCATGTTTATCTAAAGAAAGCGTTTCTATAATTTCATTAGTAAATTTATCGAGAAATGGCGCAAGTTACAAAAAGAATTCATATTCAAAAGAGTTGCCTTTGTTACACTATCAGAGTCATCGACAAAAAAAAAACCTGTAGCAATAAATTATTTAACAAAACAACTTTTAACATTATTTATAATATATTATGTTATTATAAACATAACAATGAAATTCTTAGAGGAATTATAATTAGTTATTTAAGGTATCAGCCTGAATTAATAAATTTTACAACATTAAATTACTTGTTGTAATTATGTGACCAAGCTATTCATGTCCGTTTGATAATAACTATTTGACCACGAAAATAGCAAAAACTTAAATTTATCTTTTCTTAATGCTTAGCGAGTCCTTTGATTTCAAACTTTAATGCCGCTAACTCGCCTAGCGAGTCCATTGTGAAATGTTTGCGGTACCCGAGGTAACTTCATACAAATCGTAGTGGCATTGAACTTGATGTCGGTATGATGTAAGGCACTACCACAGGAATCCCCCAAAGTATATAATACCGTGACGGTATACTAATATACATTAAATTGCATAAATACAAAGTCATTATTATTCATTAATAACGACTTTGTATAAGATCCCTGGCAAAAAAATATATCATCTCCAAACAAATTCGGACATGTTATGATTTATCTGCCATTATATTTATCTATCAATAAATGCGACCGATATTTATGAGGAATATAAATATGTTTTATTTTAATTATATTATTTCATTATCATGTTCAGACAAAATGTTGTCAATTTCTGATTTACCTTTGCCGTATGTGGATAAAAAAGATCATATTTTTAAATATCGTGATTTACAAAACGAAGGCTAGTATATTATTAAGAACATTGTATATAAGCTTGTATAGAAAGGACATTATCAACAAAACTTGTTTCGCGAAGATATCATCATTTTAGTTCGCACGCCAATTGGCGTGCGCCGTACGGTAAATAGGAAAAAATTTACGCCAATTGGCGTGCGCCGTACGGAAAGGGTTAATATTCAGAAAATAACAACTACAGTTACAAGTATACAGACCGTGAAGTGACTTAGTCGCGTTTCGGGATCAGCTTGTAAGAAACCGGTATATACTAGACTGGCACAGTGGTTGTGACTGCGACTTACTTATTTAACTGTAAAAGTCAATAACAACAGTCGAGCCACAATTAAAAAAAAGCGCTGCAAAACATGCATAATTTAGTGACGCGTTACAGTACGTGATAAAAATAAATAAAACTTAATGAATTAAACAAATTTTATGCGGCTTACTATCGCGTTTATTTTGGTTATACATATTTATTATCTCTCCGTGACCACGATGGCTGCAAAGCTCTCGAAACGTCGGAATAAAAAAATGTAAAATCAAAACCATAATAAACGCGATAGTAAGCCGCATAAAATTTGTTTAATTCATTAATCAATGTTAGCGCAATATCTAAGAGAATAAAACTCAATTAAATAAAAATTTAAAACAAATATATTTATAATATAAAAAATAATTTAAATACCATTAGGTAACATTAAAGCTTTGTTTAAACTTATAAACTATACGAGTATCTGCAAAGTTATTAACAATTATTTAAAACGAAAACTTTGTGCTGCCCCCCTAGCACGGCAATCCAAGAAGCAAGGAATATTAGTGTAACTCATTTTAAAAACTTAATATAGCGGCACATCAAAATATTTAAAAAATATTTGTTTAAGTTTAAACGTTGTTTTGTGTAAAGTTTTACAGAACGTTTAAATATCTTTTTTTGATACACTGTTATAGTAAATTATTTAAAATGAGTTGCAATGATATTCCTTGCAAGTCTTTATCTTGTTTCTTGGATTGCCGTGCTTAGAGCACGGTTTCAAATCCACTTGCCGGTACCAATGCAAATTTGATATATGTACTTTGGTTGTCCTGTTTCTATGCAACAAACAGTATATTTAGTAGGTTAGTATAGAAATGTAAAAAAAAGTTACGAGAAACGACCCCACTTTGCGGTCCAGCAGCCTGTCATAAAAGGTTCTGAGCTGCCAGCCTGGTAAAATATTCTTTATTCTGTGCTAAAAGTATGCAGAATTGTTAGTTGACAAATGTGTTTACAAGTTGGTTTATTAGCTGACTTTTTCTTACGTTTCTCTATCATAGAAGCAGGACATACAAAGTGCATATATCAAAGACACATTGGTACTAACCAAGTGGTTTGAACAGCTCTTAGTTTGTGAGACCATTTATCAACCACTAGACCACTAACCGGCAAACGCAGCGTAGGTAGGCCTTCCACTAGGTGGACTGACGACATAGTGAAAGTCACATATTGAAGTGGATGCAACTGGCATCTTTTCCTGCGAAATAGCGTTCTAAGGGGGAGACCTATGTTCAGCAGTGGACGCCTTCTGGCTGATGATGATGATGATACCAGCGCCACTCTATGATAGCCTTTATAGTGACAATAAAGAACACCTGCTCCTTCAAACGTAATTATTAATATAAACGAAACTTCATAAGCGGGCGAAACGTCAAAACAGCCTTCATAGCGTGCTGCTGGTATAGACCACGTTTGCCTACTTCGAAAAGTCTGTCCATATGACGCACAGTTCAGCCCTATTTATGATTCACTACCAAGGCCTCCACATACTAGAAGTCCCTTGTTCCGGTGATTTCCTACTTGTATCAGCTTCAACAGACTCATTCTTCGATGACTGAGCCAATGACAATGCTGTATGACTAATAACAGATCTTGGTGCAGCCGATTCCCTTACTGGTCTAAACGCAGATTCACTCGCTCGAAATGTATTGCAAGGAGTCTCTACAGATGAACTTATAGCTAAGGGTAATGACAATTTCTTCTCCTCTACTTTAATTAACTTGGGTTTTGGGCCTATTGTCTCTAAAGCTACCCGTTTAAGTTTATTTCTAGAATAATCTACAGCCCTTTTCGGTGAAGCGTCAATGCCAATTTTATAATTCTCAACATCAATAACTATTGAGAGCGGCTCCATGAATTTTTTGTTCTTCAAACTTTCTTGTTTTAAAGTCTCTGGAGATATAGTTGTTGAGGAAACGGTTGGTTTTTGAGTTTCGGGACTTGAATCTTGATCAGAAGCTGACCTACTAGGAGGCGTCGGGAACGTCGTATTTAAAGTGTTAGAAACAACTTTTTGTGGTGTTTCGAATTCAGTTGATGAGTCACAAGTACTGTCACAAGATAATGGACTTAAAGGTGGACTAGTTCCTCTTAAATTTTTAACAAAATGGAATGCACTCGGTCTTTCATCTTCTAGTCTTAGCGGGTCTGGAAATGGGCGATCATTCTTGTAGTTGTTCAAGGTTTCAATTCCTGACACACAGCTGTTTAAATGATTTCCTAGGCGGTGTCTTAATCCTGTCGGGACGCTTGCAAGTCTTGATAAGTATCTTCTTACTTCTACAGCACAATCTCCGAAGCCGGAGCGGAATCGGTGTAACACTGCTGGGTCTGCAGCTATTGCAGCGGCTAATTGCTGACGCTGCAACGTCTGTAGATGTTTCACAGTTAATTCTAAAATGTCGGCCTTTTCTAACTTCGAGTGGCGGGTTGGCTGTAAATAAAGATACAACAATATTACAACTTTTAATATTTACTTAATTAGTCGTTATAAAATAGTAGACAAACGGTTAAAATTTCTTCAACAGATCAGTCGCGTATTGGCTGCGACTGCGACTGAACCATACATGGATCCTACTTCAAGTGGAATGACGTCATAATATTTCGTGGAAAAAAATGTCGAGGTTTTGAGCGAATACATTTTTAGCTGATATTTAGAAGAGTTTCCAATGTGTTTCTTTAGTTGTCTAACTGGAATCTAGGTAGAACAGGCAACTTTGAGGCAATCGAATCACTTGAAAGTGGTGGTACTTCCTCGTATTTGCAGGCTGGACAAATGCCTACCGACTGACTGTTATCCTAATATGTTAAATATAGATCTCTTGTTGGTTGAATCTTATTTTCATCCTCCTCGACCTCGACTTCCTGGCCAAGGGGACAATCAAGTGGAGCGCAGACCACTGAAAAAACCGTTTCATTTTACGGTTGCCTCAGTTGCCATCCAAAAAATGTTATTTTAATAGAATAATAAAAATAACTTACGTCTTTATCAATGGTATCAGTTAATAAATCCTTTAACTCGTTCAAGCAATTGTTGATGCGCGCGCGCCGCTTCTTTTCCATTATCGGTTTATTAGTCTGAAAAACATAAATAAAATTGTTATTAATTTATTAAATAAGTATAAATAGTACTAAAGTTTTATGTTTAAGAAGATTGTGGTTGTAAATAAATCGCTAGGGGTTTGACAAAATAATAGTTAAACGGTCCGTTGTCTCTGGTTGTCCCTGTAGATATCTTCAAACATATCTTAAGCCCTAATTAATTAATATTTAACATAAATTATTTCACGATTTATTTTGATGTTTAAAATACCTATATCACCTGAATAATCTACCAGAAACTAGAAACCTAAACATTTTTATATATAGTCTGATTTCAAAAATCAAAATATGTAATTGTCAAAAATCAACAGTTCCATCCGCTATGCTTAACTCACTCTGAATCAGAACTAATGTGAAACTGAGACCGGAAGGTAATTTCAGTACTATAAATTGCACAATAATAACAAATAATATTTCTTATTATACTTGTCCATAAGCTCTGCCTATCTCTGAGGCGAGTTTATATATGTATGTCATTAAAAAACAATACACTAATTTAAACATCACTTAAAAAAACTCACTTTTCGTAACTCAGCTTTAGACAATCCATGGGTTTCAGCAAATCCACTTTGAGATTCATCATCTTCACTGAACGGCATTTTTTTAATAAATAGAAAATAAAATTGAAAACAATAAAAAATAAAATTAAAAAACACGTCCGTCCTCGACGACACATAAATATAAAATGTGAAGGAATTAGAAACCATGTGAACAGCAAATTTCAAAATCACCCTACATCCCGTTTGAAGAAAGGTTAACAAACTATCGCTATCTCTTTTGTTCTCGCTGCAAAGAGCGATGGGAACTGTATGGGAATGTTATGTTTTCGTTGCCTCTCTTTCTAACGGGAACCTGCGGTAAGGATAATGGTTTAGTGAACTAAAGGTGTTTTGTAGGTGAGTCGCGGTTCGATTCCGTAGCGTTTTATGCATGCTAATTTTCCTAGAATTATTTATTTATTATACTTAGTGTAAATTTATTGTATTGTTTAGTTTTTTGAATAATATTTATTGAAAGGATACATTATTTTTTCCACCATTTCTAGAGAAACATGTAGACTAAAGGCTGCCGATTGCCACGATAAAGTAAAATAGAAGCAATCCTAATATTTACAATAATTTAAATATAAAAACTATTACAAACTGTAGGTGTACATTTGAAATTTCAATACAGTTTTATTAATTTTTAGTTTCAATTAATTTTCATATTTTTACGCGTGTTTTTATTTTTATTTTTTACGGAAGAACGCCGACGACTAAAAATACCGTCTCAGTTCACGTTTGCCTCAGTCACTATGCCGGCCAATAAAACATTATATTCATAACAATAATGAAAGTTAAAAAAGTAAACATAAAAAAAAATAGAAAAAAAGTATCGTTTTAAAAGTGAAGCTACTTCCGGTTATCGGGCGGCGGTGATGTATGGGAATGCATGGGGTCGCTCCATGCATTCCCATACACTCAATCTATCGTGTTATCATTAACTGCACATTTTGTATTAAACATAAAAAATATAATTTAAATAGTATTTTCTTAAATTTTGCGCAAACATTTTTTATCTTTATTGAGACACGACATCTGACCTCGACCCGCCTGTTGATAAGCAAGAGGAGATCCAAGAGTGACGACGACTGAAACATCCGAGTTAGTTCGCGGCTGCCTCAATCGCCGTCACTATGCCGGCCAAAGGTGCTTCTTCACGCATCGCTTGAAGGATCCGAGGTTATAGGAGGGGGAGAACACATGGGCTGGTAAAGCATACCACTTGTCGATTGTTCCACAAAGAAAAAAACCCACCGAACTTTTGAGTTCTTTTGCCGATTCGGTCGACAAAATGCTTTCTCCGACCAGTGCGGTTATTACCGGTGTGAAAAGACGAGGTAGAAACAAGGTTAAAGAGCTCCTCGGAACATTCTCAACTCCAAGGAAAATTCCAACAGCGCCGACGACTGAATAAAAAACTATCCAGCAAATGCTTCATGTCTGCTTCAGTCACCGTCACCATGCCTGTGACATAACTATTTATTATCAATAAACAGGAAAATTAAATATAATTACTTAATATTACAAATTAAACAAATGATAATAACCCGTTTAACTTGATATTTATATAAATGTAGGGGAAATTGTATTTCAGAAAGTAGCCTTATTAAATATATCTGATGAGGGTTGAAAAAATACCTATACTTTATGGTTGTTCGGCTGCATAAAACAAAACACAGTATAATATTATATTACCAGGCGTCTTTTATTAAAATAAATTGAAAATATGGTATCTTTATATCATATTTTTAAAGTCATATTTTTACTATTAATTGACATCAAATATAATTATGACAGTTCAAAGCAGAACTGGTAATATGGCGTGTCTTCGTGATTGAGAAACGATACAAAATCTATATCTTATTTTTCAAATAACTCAATTGCACAGCAACTTGTTATTAGTTTTATCAATACAAGTATCAAAATAACCATTTATATATTTTTTTACCACTAGGCATTACAAAAGTAGTACAAAAATAGCTCAAAATGAATGGATGTCCTTAGCAATAAAAATTTGATTTAAAAATCTCCTCTGTGGACATTGCCACCGATATCGAACCCAGCCTCTTTTTTTCTATCCAATTCTAGTTACTAATTGTATACAATACGCAGCAAAAATTTAGTAATATATTTAATATATTACTAAAGTAAACATAGTAATATATTTACTAAATTTTTGCTGCGTAGGGTTTTAAAAACCTAATAACTTATAAATATCAGGTAAATAAAATCTATGACTTTCGTGTTTATTTCGATTATTTACTCCAGTTTAACATCAGGCTGTTATCATAATATGACGAGCCAGAATGCAAAAAAAATATAAATAAACTGATAATACTGTACAGTATTTCAATTTAGGACAGCATGTGCATTCACCATTTCTCACGGTCATGTGTGGGAATGCCGCGAAGGTGCAAAAGGTGTGTAAGGGTGGCTTTGTGCATGTGTGCGTGTGTGTGTGTGTGTGCGTGTGTTTGTTTGTTACTGTTATGAAATGAGTTGAGACAGTTTTTTTATATATCGATTAGTTCTCACGCTTTTCTTGTTCCTTGCAATTGGTTTTTAGAGCATTTTTTTCGTATTCTTGCGTTCAGGGTTATGTGTATTATCTATCTGTATGAAATAAAAATAATCTAATAATTGTCAAGCCTCTATTCCTCCAGGAAGAGGCAGAGACAATGGAAAGCCGCTTTCGACGTTTTTTACTATTTGTTAAAGTGAGGAGGAAGCGAGGAAGTTGTGTCAGAATCGTGACAAGTGGCGCTCCATTGTCTTTGTCTATCCACGTGGGAAAAAGGCGTCACTGGTACCAATGTATCTTTAATATATATTCTTTGGTTGTCCTGTTTATGTGATGCAAGCACTTTAGTAGCTTAGTATAAAAATGTAAAAAATAAAAATATTATAAACATAGTCATGCATATCCTTTTAGCATTATTTAATTATCATATAATGCAGTTCTCACGGTGACCCATCTGTGACATATGCAAGGGGAGGTCATTGCGTGTTGAAATTTTAATAAGCTGTTCAAATATCAACGTGTACGCTCATTTTATTTATGTTCTGTTTACGGTAGAAATAATTATGAATTAAACAAAATTTTATGCGGCTTACTATAGCCATCGTGGCTGCAAAGCTCTCGAAACGACGGAATAATAAAAAAATGTAAAATCTAAACCAAAATAAACGTGATAGTAAGCCGCATAAAATTTTGTTTAATTTAATAATCAATGTTCGCGCAAAATCTAAGAAAATATAAATAATTATGTTATACCGGCAATGGAAACAGCTATGCTTGTTGTAAAAATCTAATGGTTATCGCTTAAAAAACCGACAACTTGAAAATCAAAAACTATTTTTGTAATAAAGTTGCATAATTATTCTCTAAAACAAGTGATTAAGTGTTTGTTTGAGCATTTCTTCTTTACACATTACACTTTTTTATTGAGTTAATAACATTTCAAGAAGTATAGTTATTTAATCAAAAGTACCTCAAAATAGGATATCATCGAAGATATCTGCCATAAGTCCGTTTAAATGTGAATAACATTAAATGAAGTCAGTAATAAATAATTGTCATATTCGAATTCCCACAGGAATAGGCAGAGACAATGAAGCGCCACTTTGCCCGATCCTGACATAACTCTCTCGCTTCCTTCTTGCCTCTCACTCACATTAACAGATATGTATTATTTTATTATGTACTCTACATATACTTTTGCTGTTTTATTTATATTTATTACTCATTGACATATAATAATATTAAGGCATAATTTTAATTTTATTTTTTAAGTATTTTTTAGAATAACTTTTTTATAAAACTTTTTTTATAAAGCTATTTTACAATTATATTTTTTTATAATTTTATTGCAATTGTAATTTTGTACGCCCAATAATCAAAAGGTAGAGGACTGACATATGTAAGAATACCTAATGTAATACCTACTTTATACAATAAAATTGATTAGATTTTGACTAAACTGATCTTTAAAATGATTTTTTTAGTGAATAAAATTCATAGCAGAGGGCTTGAGAATGTGCTCCTAATAAATCAAAACGGGACGGACAGGTTTAAAACTTTAAATCACTTCCTTCCTCGAGATGACGGGATATTCTGGACAAAAAATATGTAATACTTACTCTATTATAAAAAAGACATGTGAGGTGACACTTTAGAGATTTTTTGTATATACATATGTATGTTATATTTTTACATTTCTATACAAAGCTACTAAACGCGCTTGTATCATAGAAACATAATGACAATAAAACATATATTTAAAAATAAAAACTCGAGTTACACCCGCCCCGCCTGATGTTAGGCTGGAGTGTGAAGTGGATGAAGGTAACTGCTACTAAAGTTAAATAACTGCAAGTGGCAGGCACATCCATTAAGCCAGCCTAATTAAAGACGACATCTTACAAGATGATCCCAGAACGCAATTTAGTCACTTTAAGTCTGTAACTGGTACCATAACTATAATAACTTTCGAGAGTATGGTTTGTTGATTAAATCGGGCAGGGTCCGTACTCCGTGTACATTGTGGATGTAAAGAGAGCAATAGAGATTGTGTCAGGATCGTGGAAAATGGCGCCCTGTTGTATCTGTATATCTCTGTATAAGAATTGGGGCGTATCAAAATAATCAAATAAATAAATCTTGGGCCCTTGGGGACCTTCAGCTAAGCGCCTGGCGAAGGAGTTGTCCAAGCGGCTGACGGAGAAGTCTGGAGACAGCGGGGTTAGGTTGGCAAGTTAAAACGATTATCGTCTATCGTCGGCCATTGTCAAAATAATAAAAACTATAAAAGGAAGGCTGGCAATTATTTCTGCCAACGTATTAGCCAAAGGGGAAATGTTGCCAGTTTCCTTGTGACTATCTCTGATGCGACGCCATTAGATGATATTTTTTATTTGTAATTTAATTATAGTGTTTAATTTTATATTTTATCTGTTTCTCATTAAATAAATAATTTCTGGAGTTCCAAATAATAAATAAATAAATATTGGTTTAAGTAGACACAATTCGTCATATAGAATTATGTTTCTATGATACAACAAATCAATTAAATTAATAATGTATTATTCTCGTGTCGTTTAATAAAACAGGAAGTTATCCCAAAACCCTTGAACCAAAGACGCCCCTTTGGTTTTTTATTTCACCTGTTGATGTGGGAAAATGGTTATATCCGATTTTTGAGGTCGTACATTTTTTTTGTACAGGATGGACCAATTTTTTTAGGGCGGAAGTTTGGAATAGACATAAAAACTTTGGATGTTTGATTGATTGAAGATTTATTTATTTATTTTGTAATACATCTACTTATTTAGCTTGTATGAAGAGAATTGTGAATGTGAAGGAAGCGAGGGAGTTGTGTCAGGATCGTGGCAAGTGGCGCTCCATTGTCTCTGCCTATCCCTGTGGGAAAAGGCGTGATTTTGATTGATGGATTATTTAGGTTGACGTATTATATGACAACCGGTCCTTGTGTGAAGACCGGTCCAACTAGGTATAGTGGACCGGACCGGTAAATTGTAGTAGCAGTCGCATCCATTCCAGCTTAACATTAGGTAGGGCGCTATTATATGTTGAGCTTCGATACGAACGATTTAGGACAAAGCTTGTCCTCGGCCTGCTCAGCCACGCTGTAAAATCCCCTATGGATAACAGCAAAAAAATTATCAATTAACAAAATTCACACACTCTTTTCTATTCTTGCCAATATCTTCATATATTATGTAAGTTGACCATCTTTCCGGATGGGGTGACTCCGGCGTTGTTCCCACGGTGAGCGCACAGCAGGTGTGCACTGGCATAGAGAAGTGATACTCACTAAAATAAGTTTAGACATTACGTCAACTTACACGTTTTCGAAGTAGACGAATTATGATTTTCATTTTAGGTATTATGATTTCATTTAGTTTTTTTTCATATTGTCTAGTATGTAAATGAAAAATAAATGAATAAAAGAAGATGTAGAATCCGGGCAAATTCAAAAAATTATTACAATACGAAATTCAGCAATCAAAGCCTTTTGCGTCTGATTAATTATTTATCCATTTAAAACGTTAACATGCTGTCTAATTCGCTATCTACTACTTCCGGAATCCGGATGTACGTATTATTTGTTTATTTTTATATCAATCTATCAAATTGTCACACCTTTTTCCCACAGGGATAGACAGAGACAATGGAGCGCTACTTGCCACGATCCTGACACAACTCTCTCGCTTCCCTCACATCCACAATTTTTTACTATAGTATAAACATTTATTTAAATAATACAATCAAAAAGAACCATATAATTTTGTATTTTTATAGTTTTTATTATTATTATCCATCCATCATGGATAATAATAATCCATTATTTTGATCCATCATTACTTACGTCAGTTATTACAAATATGTATTAAGTTTAAGTTATATTTTGTACATTTTTTTTTATTAAAATAAAAGATATCTCGTATTACTTTCAATATACAATGAAAAGTATACACCTTTCAGTCAAACAACAATAGAATACAAGGATTATAGCAAAAAATACTTTCAAATTTAATATTTGAAAATGATTGTTATGACACAAAAAATAAAGTGCATACTGTGTTGGCATTATTAAAAGGGTATTTTATAGTGTCGCGTGGCGCGCCTTGAGAAATGTATTTGCAAATCGTTCCCATAGCCACTTTTTCTTGTGGGCGGGATTTGTATTCTTGGGGTCACTCTCGTGTGACGTTTAGGCTTTTTTTATTTAAACAATGGCGGGTGACAATCCTGTCACTGATGCTTCTACACAGAGGTTTGTGAATATGTCGCACAAATATCCTGACAAATTATTTTGACGACAGGCGTAGACGGTTCGATTTCCGGACGGAGCACATATTTGTTTTATAGCTTTTGTGTTATATTAAATATTTCGAATATTTGTTAATAGAAACAGAGGTCGGTAATCAAAGAGTGGTAGGCAGTGGTGCCCAGTCTACCGATCTGGGGTAATATTACGGCCCGTAAAGTGATTTAGTCGCGTTTCGGGATCAGCTTGTAAATTGCCGACTCCAACTAGGCCGGCATAGTGGATGTGGTTGCTACTCACAGTTATTAAATTGTAGTAGCAGTGACATCCATTCATGGACCACACTCCAGCTTAACATCAAGCAGGGTGTTGTCATATGTCGAGTCACAATTTAAAAATATATATTGTATTTTTGACCACTACCGTCTTGCTTATCCATAAGCTTACCTCGTCGAGTTCTTTCTTCCAACCATGCCCAACAACTTTAAGCACTGTGGAAAAGTATAATTTACCTGAGTAATATAAAACTTTATTTAAGTCTATCTTTACTTAGGTATAGGTTATATATTTTTTATTCCCGTGTGACGTGTGTATGTATATTATATGACTGAACTTCTAAACGGATATACCGATTTTAATAAAAAAATATTTTAAAATGGTTCCTGTATGGTTTTGATTTACAATTAGACGAACGTTTTTTTTTTTACTTAAGGGCAAGTCAACGTCTGTCAGATCCGCTCACAGAATAGAGTACTGATTGCGATCAAAACAATCAACATCTATCGGTGAAATATATAACCAATAAAGGTAAAAAACTGCACTTCGAGGTACAACTACAAAAACTTTTAAAATGCTCTTTTCTTTTTTAAGTTGTTAAATATAAATTAGAAAAATAATAAATATAAAACAAAATGCCTGATAAATAGGCATTAACACCACTCTTAGCTATATGACATTTTACAGGCGTTTTATACTAGATTTATAGTTTTATTATTATTGTGACTCGACATATGACAGCACCCGCCTGGAGTTTGATCCATGAATACTGCAGTTAAATAATTGTAAGTATGCTGGCCTAGTTGGAACCGGCAACTTACAAGCTGAACAGGAAACGCGACTATGTCATTTCGCGGTCTATATACTTGTGATACTATGCATTTTAACTAAAAATACTTTTAAAAAAAGTAAATCGATCATTCGCACAGAGCAGTCTGACGGGTAAATGTAAAATGGGTAAAACACAATAAAACATGTCATAAAATGTAATTAAATGTCATTTATTAACATAAACTAATTTAAATTCAATAAAAATGCATCTAAGGTTACATATTCGCGTTAACATTATGTAAAAAAGCAGCCTTTATTGATGTTGGTTTTAGAAATAATTCCTATACAAAGCTTTAAACAAGATAAAACTATCTGCGTACGTTTTTAGGGAAAGATTTATAAGAACAAATGGAACTTTTTATTCACTGGGGCTCGACGTAAGAAATCATTCCGCCTGATAAGCCTCCACGAAGGCTATGCTGGCCCAATTGGATTTTAAAAATATTTTTATACGCGATAGGCTATCTACATTCCTATTACAAAATTTAATCTAAATATTAACAATATTTCTTCTTATGCCAATTTTGATATTAAAACTAAAATGCTTAACGGGTTAACCATAAACTACTTTGCAGTATTATAGGATTATTGTTATCATATGTCATCCTTTCTATACTGTAGGAAGCATCCCAGTTAAGCAACGTGCCTGTAGTATATAGTCAGATAGAATTAGCATATTCGACATCCTACTCGTAATTGATATTTTTTTTTAAGTATCGTCATAAATAGCATAACCAAGTTTTAAGTCAAAAACTACTAAACCGATCAACAAAGCTCATTCGACTAGTATTTTTGCTGCGCATTTTTCATACTAATACAGTTTTTCCGTCAGATGCAGTTTTTTGTGACGTTGACTATGGTATTTGTGACGTTGACTATGGTATTTGTGACGTTGGGTATGGTATTTGTGACGTTGGCGATAGTATTTGTGACGTTGGCTGTGCTATTTGTGACGTTAAAAAACGTTAAAAAGTAAAAAATGAAAACCCAAGTTGTTATTATTATGATCATTTTAGGCTTTGAATCGGATAATTATCTCCGACTTTCGCCTTGACTTGACGTAAAAGGTGAGATTTTAATTTGCGAAAATAAACATTTTTAAATATTAGTTCGGCCTTAGAGAATATATACAAAGATATAGGTATACAAGAATATAGGTATATTTTACTCTGAGAGTTCGGCATATGACCACACACCTCCTAATGTTAGGCAATGGACTGCTGCTACAGTACATCCACTATGCCGGCTAAACTAAACTCTAAAATAATACTGCAAAGTAAGTTAATGGTAAATCACCCGTTTCTTCGAATTATTGTTTTTTATTAACTACATATACACTACAAAATCTGGCACTCATTTATCACAGAAAGTATTCTTTAAATTCAATAAGTATCAACTATATAACTTTTGGCATCATCTAAACGTATTTTTAGCGTAACTTTAGTAGTAATCATAATGTCTTATTTATAAACAGGGATGCCATTTTGACAGTTGATAACCAAATAACCTCATTGGTTGAATTTCTGTCATTGCAATTTCGACCAATCAAATGCGTTAATTTTATAAATACGTCACGTAGTTATTCATTACATTGTGACGCGTTTAAATTAAATACAGCCCTAATTTTAACTGTAAATATAATGTAAATGATGATTTTGCCGTTAAAATTACTAAAAACTAATCGTCATGGAAAACAAGTTGACTCTGCTGACTCTACTTTCTACGTTACATTAGAATATATATGGTAAAAAAGATAGGAGACCAAAGCTGCGTACGCGGCAATAAATGCTTAAATAACAATAACACACAAAAACAACAAAAATGCTCCATTTCCCCTCCTAGACATCGTTTCTTAGGGTCTCGATCCACCAAATACCCAAGTTATGTTTCATACACTTTTTACAATTTAAATTAGGAACACATATATATTGATGAAAGAAGATTTAGTGACAAGGATAGATAACGGAATGCTCCGATGGTTTGGGCACATGGAAAGGATGAGTGAATATTGATTAACAAAATAAATCTAGTAATTTCTTAGTATTTTTTATAAATCTAATGTAGATGGATGCGTTAAACAAGGCAGGCCCTGGAGGGTGTTTTACCGACTAAATCGGAGACATCCTCAAGAAAGCTGGATGGCCTAGTGCCTATAACCGTAGAGCTTGTATGAAGAGAAATATGGATGTGAGGAAAGCGAGGAAGTTGTGTCACGATCGTGGATTTAATTAGATTTAATATTTAAAAATTATCTTAATTTTTAGACCTTAAATATAGAAACGATGAACTAGAGGTATTAACAAAAAAACGCTTCTTATAAAATACAAATTGAAATTAACAAAAAATAAGAAATAAAATTTAGTTATAAATTACGAGTATCAATCAAAATTGGACAGAAAAAAATCAACACACAACGTATTTTTTTTTTCAATAGTGACCTGACATATGACAGCACCCTGCCTGATGTTAAGCTATAGTTCGTTCTATGAATAGAGGCTACTGCTACTTATTGTTAAATAACTGTAAGTAGCAGTAACTTCACGGTCTGTATACTTGTAAGTTGTGGTATATCTCCCGGCAGAAAAAAAGAGTGCTGGCTTAAAGCTATTTTTCGTTTTACGCATGTGTTCAAAATTTGTTAATATGTTATTAATTATGAGCAGACTGTATTAGATAGGCGGACTTCCTCCCACCGCAGTCGTCTAGAGGTCTTCTAATCAAGGGTGTACCTACCGCCGTATCAATTATATGGGTAGTAAAGTAAGCAAAAATTAATAAAAACTTCCCATTTTTAATTTATTTCAGAAATGACAAAAGTAAAAAAAGCAATTTCTTTTTTCCCCGCGTAATGCGTGCATTTAAATCAGCTATAAATGATTTGATAAATCAGTTACCGGAAAAAAAGCCAAGGAGATTGTATATCTAATTTGAATTGTTTGTAAAAATTTTGGACAAATTATGATGAATAAATTTTTCTTTTAATTTAATGCAAACATTTCTTTTTTCTTTTGTGGGAATCTTTACACTTCCTAAGGGCACCTACGCTACGCTTCTGCCGTTCCTTATACTGCGCAGCTCAAAAGTCAGCGCTCTTTTTTCTGCCGGGAACTATACTATCCCTGATTACAAAATGGATACCAAAGCCTACCACTTTTTAAAATATGTCTATTCTAAAACGTGCTTATATCATAGAATTTGAGCTACCAAACTACATAATATCAAATATACAATGGAATTGGTCCGGGGTCTGTTGCGAGACCATTCCGCTACAAGCCCAGGGTCGCATTGCATCCGATAAGCGTGTTTGAATTTTTCTATCCAATTTTCATTACTTAATTTAAGAGTTATAATATACTAAACATTAGAACATGACAAATAATAATAAAATCATACTAAAATTTAGTTCTTTGCCTTTGACAGTAAGTAAGGAACTTTTATGTTATACTTTTAATCACGAAGAAAACTTAAATTTAAATTATAAAAAACTCAAATATAAGTGTTTTAAAAAGTGTTTTTTTAGGATATTTTTACATTTCTATACTACGCTACTAAACAGCATGTATAATAGTAACAGGACAACCAAAGTACTTACTATGCTATTAGAATAAGAATAGGACGGGCTGTTGACCAACTTCACTTGACTGTTTTTTTTTCTCGACGGTCCGCAAAGAATAAGACACCATACAAAGTGAAGTTGGTCTAAAAATGGCGCCGATCTCGTCCTATTCTTATTTTAATCGCATTATTAATTAAGATATATAGTGGATTTGAACCCGTGCTCTCGGTTTGTGTGACCATTGCACTGCCACTACACCACGGTCGCCTTAAATAAAGCTCTTTGTATCTATAGATTTTTTTATTGGACGCGATATCTGACCTTGCTTACCAAGAGGTGAATCGTCCAAGGTGGTCCATCGAGTTTTATCGGCACTTTTTTTATCGTGCCTCGACATACAACACCCTTCCTGATGTTAAGCCGACGTGCGGCTCAAGAATTAAGGCGACTTTTATTACAGTCTAGTAGTAGTTGTATTTACTATGCCGGCCTAGTTAAAACCGGCAACTTCTAAGCTGATTCTGAAACCCGACTAAGGCACTTCACGATCTGTAGACTTGTAAGTGGTGGACAGGATCGACAGACCTCTCTTTGACAACTAGACCCAAAGCAAATATTCGCCCGGAAATCGAACCCGGACTTTAAACGTAACGAACTGGTGTGCTAACCAATGCGCCACGCCTGTCACGCCTATGTGACGTTTTAAGTCAAAAACAGTTATATTTCTCTTTTTCTTAAAAATATAATTAAATTTTTTTAATATCTTCAAATGTCTTTTGTTAAAAATATACTGTGCCCGCACTGAGAAGTTAAAATGTCAATATTTTATTAACTAAAGAAAATAAAATAAATATGTCCGAATTAAAAGTATCACTCGTAGGCTAACGGCTCCTCTACATAATCGGTGATGATTGACCAAGACATCTTTAAGAACGTGTTTAATATGACATATGACAGCATCCCGCTTGATGTTAAGCAGAAGTGTGGTCCATGAATGAATGTCACTGCTACTACAATTCAATAACTGTGAGTAGCAATCACATCCACTATGACGGCCTAGATGGAACCGGCAACTTACAAGCTGATCCCGAAACGTGACCAAATCACTTCACGGTCTGTATACTTGTAAGTGGTGGTACTACCCCGGATAGGCAGACTGGGTACCACTGCCTACCACTCTTTGATAACCAGACCCGAAGCAAATATTCATCTCTTTTTTTATTAACAAATATAACAAATAAAAGTTATCTAACAAATCTTTGTCTGAAAATGTAACACAGTGGCAATTACGCTCGTTTGTTGAAAATCTTGGACAATTTTAAAAGCGATTACACCCTCCACGCATTCGAGATCGCCTGTATTCGTCTATCATCACCGATTATGTCTATCATCTGTCTATCATCTGCATAAAACAATTATTTTAAATGAAATATATAATTGAAATTTATATCATAAAATATTTTTAAAATAATCAGTCAAATCAAATAAAAATACAAAATTAAGTAGTAATTTCCAAAATCTATAAAATTCGTTAAAATCGGTTCGTCACTTTTTATGAACACTTATTAATATAAAAAAAATTTGCGGCCAACCATTGCGACCATGATGGCCGCATTAAAATAAACGCAATAGTAATCCGAACGCGCCATATCTCAGAAAATACAAGTTATTTTTCTTTTTCATATATTATTTTACGTAATAAATCAGGTCATCATTACCTGTCAAATTATAGTATGAGTATTTTTTTATACATTGGTTCTCCCATTCTGGAAAGGCAAAAGGAAACTTAGTCCATATGGCCTAAAATGTTATTTTTATGTCTTCAGTAGATGTGAGTGGAAGTGATGACGATGATTGTTTTAGTAAAGCAACGGCAGCCTTTAATAAAACTTTGGAAGGAGTCTTGGAAGGAGCACAAAGAAACCTGTTCCAACGATTTTAATCACTTGTCTATACTCGATCAACTTGAAAATGATTACTGGATAACAATTCCACCATTATCACACAATAATATTCAAGAAACACAAGCTTTGCAAATAATTTAAAATTACACGACCTGTCACTTGGAGTTTCCCACCAAAAAAACTATAGTATGACCAATGGAAACCGTCACCTCGTACGATGGAAACCGTCAGTCAGCCCATTACATAGGTATTTCCCCCACATATTCCATCCTGAGTGCGAAGTCCAACAAATCCTGTATACTGAACCACTTCCATGGTATCCTTCCGCGGCGGCATTCCCTCGCAGAATGTTGCTGCGTCACGTTATACATATAATAAATTGCCATACAAAAGCATATTATGGCGAATAATTGGAATAAAGATTTGAAGGAATTCCTGCAATGGAAGAAAAACAACTCTCAGTCCTCTTATTTGTTTTAAATAAAAAGTAAAACAAAATACCAACAAGGCAGACATAGCAGAATGCTTTACCAGCCCATGTGTTTTCCCCATGCTTGGGTCCTCGGCAGGCATAGTGACAGCCGTGAATTGAAGCGATTTTTGGGTTGCCGCCTTGTACCGCCCCTTGCTATCAGGCAAGTCAAGGTCAGATGTCAGCTCACAATAAAATAAAAGTAACTGTAATAGCATAGAACATCTCCAGCTTAACATCTGCCGGGTTGTGGTCGAGCTATAAAAATGTGAATATTTTATTCAAATGTGGCATCGGCATCTGACCTGATACTTGACGACTGACAAAACCCGTTTTATTTAACGACTGTCTCAGTCGCCGTCACTACGCCGCCAGTTAAAAGTGGGTGGAAGATAAATAATAAATAACATTACCATAAAAATGCTGAAAACTTTCTTGGTTCCACTTCAGCAGTTGTCTTCTTCGTGCAATCCTCATATGGTTCATCAGTTTGAGATGACACATTTACTTGTACTGAAAATAAATAAATTATTTATTTATTTTGAGTAAATAAACAGGGTGATTTTGAACTCGTGATCTCGGTTTGCATGACCACTACACCACAGTCGCGTTGAAAAATGTTCTTTCTCGACTCACTATGACAGCGGCACGATATAAAGGCGGTTTTGTAGTCTGCATCGTTCATGAAATTAGTTATAAATAACCAATTATGTTTGAAGGAGCAAATTGCTATTATTTATTGTCACTATAAGAAACAGCAATTGTTCCCTTAAACGTAACTATAAATTTATATAAAACGTCATGAAAGATGCAAACGTCAAAACGGCCATTATAACTTGCTGCTGGTATGCCTTTTTGAGGTCTGTAACTATAGGTCTTATAAAAAACTTATTCATTCAGGAAAAACTAATGGAGACCTACTAGATGGACTGACGGCCTAATTATGATAGCCGCTGTGGAGATAGCGGGAGGAGGCCATTGTCCAGTAGTGGAGGGGAGGTAGGACCGCACTTGAGCAGCGATGCGCGACACAAAGCGACAAAATATTAATTTAGTCATGTTGTATGTCGCATTAGGGTGTGATTCCGATGTCGACCGCAGACTACTGCAAACTGCACTACTGGTTTGTATGGCTGCAAATTGCAGTGTCACCTTACACTGAAGCAATCTTTTAAAAACAATTCAGTAGTCCGGTTTTTAGTCGCAGTCGGCAGTCTGCGGTCGTCTTCGGAATCACACCTTTAGGGTGATTAAATTGCGTGGCAGCATAGTAACCCCAGAGAGTATATTTTAACGTACAACGAAGTGTCGAGGAGCTCCGTTCAAATACGGTCCAACATTAATGGCTGATCGTGTAGTGTGCCCGAATCAGCACGTGTATTAAGACTTTTCAATTTAAAATTCCCGGGCACATTCAAATGCATGAACTTTTTTACTTATGTCATATACAACCTTAAATGACGCTTAATTTAGGCGACAGAAGGGTCAGTTGTTTACGAGTTATGTTTGTTGACGTTTGTTGTAAGAAAAAAAAATGGATAAGCCCGTTTATAAGCGCATTTGGATAAGTCCGAAAATTTTAAATTGAAAAGTTAGGAAGACTTTTCAATTAATTTTTTTTTATAACAGGGCCTTTATGCTAATAAAGTATCGTATATATAATTTATTAAAATTTATTACTGATTAATATCAATTACTTAACTAAAATATCTAATTAACTAGGTGACTACTTAACTAACATTATTAATTTTTAATTTCATATATATCAGCTATAATTTAAAAAAACTATTAAAAAGTAGGAGTCAATCAAAAAGTAGTTGCTACAATCAATGATAGAACAATACATACTCCATATACCATTATACTTAATAACTACATAACTAAAACTACGCTACAGGTATAGCGCTTAACTGAGTATACTGTGTTTTTTTCTTACTTGGCACAAATAGTAAACAAACATGAAAATCACCATTTCCCATGCCCTTTATATAAAGAAACTGCTTACTACTGTTTTATTCCATAGAATAAACATACACAATGTAACAAATGCACAAAATTTATTCAAATCACACAAAAAAACATTATTTTTATCAATAACTATATATATGGAAACGATAAATTCACAAATGACAAATGTTGTGACCTAATAATAATAATAATAAAAAACACATTAATTCATAGACATTTTTTATATTCGTATTGATTCGCGTCACTAGTAATTTTTTTTATCGATAATCCATCATTATGCCGCAGGTTTGTTTACTACTTTAGCCAAATAAGGAAAAATGTACAGTGAGTTCCTACAGTAGTGAAGGGGTGATATGTAAACAAAAACATACCAAACAACCTCCTCAGTTAAGCGCTAGTAGTATAAAACAGACTACTTAACTAAAATGTCAAGCCTTTGATAGGTTAGCAACACTTTCCTCGATCCTGACACAATTCTTTTGCTTAAATATCTTTTACATAATATATCTACTCTTCAAATGTATTTTTACAGATTTCTTATTCTAACGCGACATTTACTTGCAACCTTAGTGTCGAGTGTTGCTCGCTTGCAAGTAAGGGGAAATCCAAGAGCTACAACGACTGAAAATACTGATTAAGTGTTGCCTCAGTCGCCGTCACTATGACGGCCAGAGATTATTACAGATTATTAATTAATCTGAATATACCATCACCATACACAACAAACACAAAAACAAACAATCACTATTAAATTTTGTATTGAAACAAAATTCGTATTAGAATAATAATAGGATTCAGCCAGCGCCTACGATTTTTTTTGCATTACTAAATCATTTGTAATAAATATAATAATTTATAAAATTATTATATTAAAAAGAATATCAAATTGGTTTACAAATCAAATCGGTTTCGTTAAAATAAAACAGAATAAACATCAAAAATCAAATTATTACGGCTTTTTTTCACAGGGATAGGCAGAGACAATGGAGCGCCACTTACCACGATCCTGACACAACTCCCTTTCTTCCCTCACATCCACAATTAATAATGATAAATGAGTTAAAATTTATTCACAAGCTGTGAAATCAATTAGGGCCAACCCATTTTTATTCTAATCAGAATATATATTTCTTTATTACATTCAAAATTGAACCTTGAACAAATTGAACACATCTAATACCAGACCAACACCTCCAAACCAACATTTAACAAGGACATACACATGAAAAATCTACACCACAATTTTTTTAAATAGACTGTAAAAAACACCCATAATCATAAATCAGAATAATGCATTAAATAAATTTTATGCGGCTTACTATCGCGTTTATTTTGGTTTTGATTTTACAATTTTTATTATTCCGACGTTTTGAGAGCTTTGCAGCCATCGTGGTCACGGAGAGACTGAGGTGTTGGAAGTCCTATTGAATAAAATAAACGCGATAGTAAGCCGAATAAAATTTGTTTAATTCATTAATCAATGTTCGCGCAAAATCTAAGAAAATACTATAAATCAAACTTTGACTTGCCTGGTCGATAAAACTTTCGATAGGTTCTTAGGCGACCTGTCAAGCCAGTAGACCGTCAGGCGTGTGAAATAAATAAATAAAGGACATCATTCATTTTGGGCTTTTATGTACTTCTTTTGTAATGTCCAATGATAAGAAAGTATTTAAATGGTAGTTTGGATACTTGTGTTGATAAAACTAATAACAATTATGCTTTTAATTTATGTGCAATCAAGTTATGTGGAATATAAGATATGGATTTTGTATCGTCTATCAATCAACAAGATACGCCATATTAATAGTTCTGCTTTGAACTGTCATAATTATAGTTTGATCATTTTGCACACCTAAACTATGCAAAATAAAGAATATATTCCAATTGCATTGTCATCTTCGTACATCAAACTATTTTAAAATGTATATGCAACTGTTAATACAATTAAGCCCAAGTCTCCATACAAAATGAATGATGTCCTTTATTATTATTATTTAGTAATTTATGTCCATCGTAACTTGCAACTAAATGAAAACACTGCTTGGACGAATAAAAACTGATGTAAAATATTAAAGACTGATTATAATACATACCATTTCAATATAACTACAAAACGAATATTATACTCTTTACACTGTAAAAGTGTCCGTATGTCACCTATTTTATTACCTATGTCGATTCCAACATAATCCACTTATAACTTAATTATTTGAATTTATTTCTTTGAATAAATAAATATTTAAATCAGTAATAAAAATTGTATCGGTCAGCTACGACCAAAACGAACTTGACCGATCCTTCTCCTATCCTATATTTCGTGCAGTTCTTCCAACTTTGCAATTTGGACAAGATTTTTTTATACAATTTTGATTACTAATATATAAAAAAATATTACTTAGCATTTAATATGTAAAACAAAAATACTAAAGAAATAAAGTCCAAGTAAAGTATTACTGTCATCCAGACGCTCTTAGGTTGCATAAAGTATAATATTATTTTGGGTATTTTTTTTACAATCTAACTAAAAAATCTAACTTAATAAAGCAAAAAGCATTTACCACAATCATTTTGCGTCTCAATAGCTCTATTGTCACAGTTTAAATTGTTTATTAATAATTTTTGTTCATTAAATGCACTTTCTATATCCAGTAGTTTACATTTTAAATAATCTATGGTTATTTTCAAATTTGCATTTATGTCTGTACGCTCTTCTAAACATCTCACTAAATTATTAACATTTTCTTCATGTTTAGTTAAATTAATTTCAGTCTCTTTCAAAGTTTTAGATTTATTATCCAAATTTAATTCTAATTTATCTATAGTTTCCTTAAAAGTTATACATTCTCGACATATTACTTCTAAAGTCTGAGTTTCGCATGTTCTACACACTTTTTCTACATTATCATCAATGTCTTTTATATTCATTTCTATTTCTTCAATATAAGATTGTAATTCTAAACATTTTCTACAATCAAATTCTTGAACTAAATCTTTAATGTCTATATTATTCGTATTCCTAACACACTTTGCGCATTTATCATCTTCATTTTTAAATTCGTGATCAGATACATTTATTTGATTCGATTTTAAAGCACCATCGCTGACTTTATGATTGACTGCTGAGAAATCAATTGAAATCATGGAAAGATTTTTTTCAAAGTCATATTGCTTCTCTAATTCCTTTATTAGCAAGTTTAGTTTATCGCAATTTGAACATGTTGTATTTGTCTCGTTATTATTTTCCTTTAAATTCATTTCTAATTCTTCAATATAAGATTGAAATTCTAAACATTTTTTACAATCAAATTCTTGAACTAAATCTTTAATTTCTATATTATTCGTATTACTAACACACTCTGCGCATTTATCATCTTCATTTTTGAATTCGTGATCGGATATATTTAATTGATTCGATTCTAAAGCTTCATCGCTGACTTTACTATCAACTGCTGAGAAATCAATTGAAATAATAGAAAGGTTTTTTTCGAAATCATATTGCTTCTCCAATTTCTTTATTAGCAAGTTTAGCTTATCACAATTTGTACATGCTGGATTTGTGTCGTTATTGAGTTTTTGTTTTGAATCTTTATCAGTATCTAAGCTAGGGTTGTCACACATTTTATCACTCACAAAGCAAAGCGCACACGTATTACACTCACAATTACGATTATATTCAGTTTGCGTTGACATTGTGTTTGTCTTATCTATCTCTTTGGCAAATGGACTGTTACAAAAGCTAAGTCGTATCTCATCAAACAACGTCATATTTGTTGTGCGGCCTTGTGAATTGTTCAACGCCATTGTGAAAGAATCTTCGTCTAACAGTTGTTCTAATAAAATAAATATTATTATAAATAAATCGCATTACAAATTTTTTTTGGGTAATTTAAAAGAAATTTAGTTTTAAAAATTAGTAAGGAAAATTGGGTATTAAAAAATCAACATGTACAAATGAATCGCCTGCGAACGGGAATCTAACCCGGAGCCTGTCGCTTAAAGTGCAAACACTCATTAAGGTACATGTTCACGTGTATATATATTTATCCAATTTTTATTTCTAATTTGTATAGTAAAATTGCTAATGTGAGCCGACATAATGAATACGATAGTGATAAGATTATTTATTTATTTTTTATTTCAATTATACTTAATTTGACCTATTTATAATTTCATTTAAAAAATAATAATTATGAAATGCGATTAAATATATGTAATAAACAGTATCAACGTGAAAGTTAAGCTTATACGATTTTAGCAAAAGCTACCTCAACAAAAATCGATCGATCTCTTATATGTGACGCGATTACTGACCTCGACTTACCTTATAGTAAGTAAGGGAAGGTCTAAGAACGTTGACGACTGAATAAACCGACTCAATTTACTTATTAGTCCTATATGTAAAGTCGACAAAACGCTCTCTGCACCACCTTAAGGGTTACAATGGTATGAACTACTCTCGCGCACGTAGTACGCCCATTCTTGGCTGCTTCGACGTTAGCCTATTGAATGGGAGTATTTTTCTATAATCTATTTTTTTGTTTTATGATCTGCAGGTAACAAACCTTTTCTATTGTTTTTTTTTTTGTTACCAAAATATTGTCATTAGAAGAAAGTTTTTTTTTGTTTTGTCTATTAGTTAAAATTAAAAGAGGCGTGACTTATACTCCTGTCAGCCGCAAGGGAATATTTTGTTAAATGATGTTGCACAGATTTGGTCTATGGTACAATACAATAAATTTTACTTAGAATCTCTTATTAAAAAACCTCCGTAAACCTCGAAACTAAAATATTTTTGTAATCCCTTCTATACTTTAAACGTAACTTAATATAAATAATGCTTAAGCACATTTTACAAATAACAATAATTTAAACGATCCTTAAGCGCCCACTAAACCAAAACGACAAGGTTAACAGCAGAGCAACAAAGCTACCTATCCATCTTTGTTACTTTTCTCGTCATTAGAAGCATTAGGTAAACGCACAATCAGTGATTCATAAAATTTGAATTAAAAAAACAAGCAACCCGAGAATGACGCATTCTTATGACGTATTTTAAAATGGCGGACGAAATATTTTTTTATTGTGTCCTGACACATGACACCGCCTGATGTTTAGCTGATGTGCGGCCAAGAATAGAGTAACTGCTACTACAGTTAAACAAGTAGTAAAGCAAGTAGCAGTCGCATCCACTATGCCGGCCAAGATGGAACCGGCAACTTACAAGCTGATTAATTTAAGTTGATAGGTTTAAGTTAACACTTAACTGTCGTCATATAAAAGTGATAACTTTTTATGTGACTCGACATCTGACCTCGACTTGCCTGATAGTAAGTAAGAGGAGGTCCAACTCAGTAGAAGTTGGTTGTTAGTTAATTTATAGCTTCTAGTGATCAGGTGGCTTTAGTTTAATTCCAGTCTCGTGACCCTGACAGCCTTAAAATAGACGAGTTCTGCGGTCCTATCAGTGTAGTTGCAATTTTTCTTGTGTTTTTGGGCTAGATTTTTCTGTTTTTTTTTTGTTGCATTTATTAAATTGTATTTTTATTTATTATTTACAACTTTGTTAATATTATAAAAGAGTTTCTAGTGAATACTCTCTTCATATGACTTCCGAAACCAAGGTAGACAATGAGAAAGAGCCGGATGAGCTTATGCAAAATAAACGAGTTAATTTAGATTATATTAATAAACAAACATAATACTTACGCGATCCAAACTTGGAATCCACGGTAATACTATCCAGAGTGGACAGAACCTGATCATCAATATAACTAACATCAATAGTATTATCCAATTTTGGACTATCCACAGATTTATTCAAAATATCTTTCAATTCCATTTCTAAAATAGTTTTTTCTTGTAAAATCTTTTGTAAGAGGTGCTGTTGGTCGTCGTATCTATTTTTCATGTCGGCATGCTCTGATTTTAGGGTTTCGTTCTCTTCAAGTAATGATGCTTGCCTTACAGCATACATCTCATTTATTCTATGACATTCCTCCTTGGATTTTGATAGGAGTTCCTCTAGGGATTGTTTCTGAAAAGTCAAAATTTAAATTAAGGCGACCGTGGTATAGTGGCAGTGCAATGGTTACGCAAACCGAGAGCTCAGGTTCAAAACCAAATGCCGGTACCAATCTATCTTTGAATAATGTGAATAAAATAATGTAAGCACTTTAATAGGTCAGTATAGAAATGAAAATAAAAGAAATAAAATATTTTTGCATAGAGACAATTCTAAGCATCCATGGATTCTAATCTATGCAAAGGTGGCACCTTTAAGTGTCAGGCGGGAAAGTAAAGGCAGTGTTCCTGACTTAAAGTATGATCTGAGTCTTAGACATACTTTCCTGGCAGTAAAGTATGTCTAAGGCTCATGCAACATGGCAATGCGGTTTGCTGTGGCACGTTTACTGCCCTCAGTTTTTCAATATTAAAAAATAAATTCCCACAATCACGACACAACACTTTCGTTTCGCTTACAACAATCATTCTATCCATCGACTCTGCGGACAGTCCAGGGAAGCTCTTCCTCATATGGACAGACGCTTGACCAGACAACTGCTAGATCTTAGCAGAGCTAAGCTCTGTATTATGGTAGGTGCTATAACGAGACATTGTGGTTTTAATAAGCGCCTGTATAACCTCAACATATCAGACAGCCCCTTTATAGACAGACAGACATTCCTTGGCAACGTGAGGACGCTTCCGGAGGTCTGCAGGAACGAGAAGGGTCTTCTGGCCTTCCTGGAGGAGATCGGGTGGCTTCACTGAAGGAGATCCGTTGAAGAATGCACAAAGAAACCTAAGAGGACTTCAAGTGCGGAAATGAGCCCGCACATAACTGTATGGGTGTGTATTGAATACTGATTGTCAGCATGGAATACTGCAAGCACAAAGAAGCTGCGAAGATCTCAAGTGCGGAAACGAATCCGTACATAACAATAAACACTGCAATTCTTCTTGCAAATAAATAACTTACATCAATTTGAAGTTGTTCCACTGAATCTCCGAGTGATTTACAATTTTTCCGTGATATCTCGAGATCACGCCGCGCATGTTCGAAAGCGCTCTCCATGCTGGCCAGGCGAGTGCATGCATCCTCATACTCGTGGCTGATTGTTATGAATTTTTGCTTCTCTTCACGTAATCTAAAAGTATTAAATAATTTTAGAAACTCAAGTGGTGTGGTGGACAGTGCATTTTACTCAAAAGATCTGGGATCAATTACTAGTCAGAGCAAAAATATGTTTAAAAGCATTTCTTACTAAAACGTTATATTATTATAACTTGGACAATGCTTTTTTAGAGTTTTTTTTTAAATGGGAGATAAGTAAATAAGTGGAATGCTTGGACCTTCGAGCGATGCGTGAAGAAGCACCTTCGGCTGGCATAGTGACGGCAACAGGGAAAGCCATGAACTGACACGGTTTTACAGTTGTCGGCACTCTTGGCCCTCCTCTTGCTTACGGTCGAGATCAGTTGTCGAGTCACAAAAAAAGACTGTTACCCATTCTGCCATCTTTAACTTTCAAGTCTACTATGATCACCTCACATATGATCTCGGTTCGCGTGACCTTTTTACTACTTGACCACAGTCGTCTTATGATATACATTAAAAATTTACACAAAAAACTTACAAAAGTATCTGAGCTTTAAGTGCATCTCTTTCAGATGTAAGGCCAGAGAGTAACTCTTCATTCTGTTGTTCCATGAAATACATTTCGTCACGCAATTGACTCGTGAGTTGACTCTTTTCACGTAACTCACATTGTAGCTCTTCTAATAGTTGGAATCCTAAACATAAAATATACATGTGTATTTCTTTACCTATGTAATTCTTTATTGTACATTATAATAAACTAAAATATATAATATTTTACATATTTATACTAAGCTCTAAAGTGCTTGTATTATAGAAACAAGACAATATAGCAGCAGAGTAATAAATGAATCAAATGTATGAGTATCAGCTGTAAAACCTAATTTTCAACCATCCGAATATATTTTGTGCTAACAAGAGGTACTAATGGAGGATAATGTATAGCGCAGTGTACCAAACACGGTGCAACATGATTCGATTTGTTTTTTACTTGTTTATGAGTGTAAATACTGATAATAAATAAATAAACTCTCTATAAAGTAGAAGTGAGCACAACTTGGTTGGTTTGTGTTAAAACCCATATTATGTATTTGTTCACTCCATATAACGAAAACTCTCTATAAAGATGAAAAATGCTCAGTCCCTTGAGTTTCGCTATAAAGAGTTTATACTGTACCTTCATTCCATACGGCGCTACAAATGGCATCCCAATAAAATCACAGCAGATTAAGCACACTCAGTGATTATATAATATATACTTAAGTATATATTATATAATATATACTTAAGTATATACTTTTGAATTTGTGTTTCAGATACTGTAGCTCAACATATAACAGCACCCCACCTAATGTTAAGCCGGAGTATGTTTCAAAAATGGAGGCGACTGCTAGTAGAGGTAAATAACTGCAAGTAGCAGTCACATCCGCTATGCTGGCCTATTTAGAAACGGCTACTTACAAGCTGTTCCCAATATACGACTAATACACTTCACAGTCTATATATACACTTGCTGCTAAAAAGTGAATATGGTATAAAAATATATATTACCATCATTAGATATCCCAGAGTCAGAATCTTGTGGTACACTGCCACTCTTTAGGTTAAAACTGAAAGAAACACAATAATTAGGTCATACAAATACAAGCTATGGGCACTAGGCAACTCAGTGAAGAGAATTGCGGATGTGAGGGAAGCGAGCAAGTGGCACTCCATTGTCTCTGCCTATCCCTATGAGAAAAAGGTGTGACAATTTGATTTAATATCATAGAAATATATTTTGCATAAATTTTGTTTATCATATATGGATTTGTGCAAATTATTGATCATAAATAAAGCAGAGATCTACAGATAATCATAGAGCATGTATGAAAAGGAAGCGAGTGAGTTGTGCCAGGATCATGGCAAGTGGCGCTTCATTGTCTCTGCCTATCCCTGTGAGAAGAAGGTGTGACAATTTGATTGATTGATTGTATGAAAAGAATTGTGGATGTGGGGCAAAAACATGACATGACAGAATTCCACCTGTTGTTAAGCTAGAGTAAAATCCATAAATGGATGCAACTGCCTTAGGAGTAAATTGCAATAAACAGGTAACTTCATAGTCAGCAGATCAATCAGCAAATTGAGCAAATGTCTACCAACTGTGTGCCCACTTTATTTTATATCATAGAAACATGATATGGTAAGTGCCTATTTCTGTGGAAAAAAGAAGTGTGCCAATTTATAACAATTTATTTTCATTAAAAAAGCATTCTCATTTTAACATATTCATTCTTTTGTTATTATTTTATTTATGTCAAATAAAACAGTCTTCTTTACGATTTCAACTTAATACATGATACATAGATACACTAGTACCAGGAAGTAGTTTTTGAACTGGGGGCTCTTGGTTTGCAATGCTCTATTATTTTCTTGTTGGCCTCAGTTGACACTAATAAAGTATTCATATCCATATCAGATAAAACATAGAAAATTAAACCTGGCATACCTGTCTTCAAGGTCAACTTTTTCCTTCTGTGTCTCACTATACTTGTGTAATGCATCAGCTAGTTGGGTCACATCAATGTCAGGATTGTTCTCCATTGGGTCAAGAATATTCTTTAAATGCTTGTACTCCGACCTACTAAAATTAGATTAAATATATGGTAACACACTATATTGCATATTCAGTCTTTATACTAAGCTACTAAAGTGCTTGTATCATAGAAACAGGACGACCAAAGTACATATATCAAAGATTCATTGGTACTGGTTTTTGAACCCGTGCATTCGGTTTGCATACCCATTGTTCTGCCACTACACCATGGTCGCCATATAGGAAAGAAGGGAGCTAGAGAGTTGTCCTAATCATGTGAAGATCCATAGTCCCTAGTGATAGCACTATGGGAATTTATGTATAGAAGTAATTGTTCAAACACTCAAGATTTATTAACTGGGTTTTATTTTATTAAAAAACAAGAAATAAATTTACAGAGGCAAAAATTTGCCTGAAATGTGTGCAAATTGTGCATTCATTGATAAAATGATAAGACAAGACCCAATGCCACAAACAAAACAAAAAGTTATCTACAAATATATTGACTTACTAATTCATATCAAGGAAAAAGATAATCTGCAACTAAATTATAAAATAATAACTTACTTGTTAGATTTCTCTGAAGCCGAAAATTTATCCATTAGCGAATCGACGGAAATGGAGCCCGTATTTCTAACACCGTAATAATCAAATATATGTTGCGCTGTTACTAAACACTCTGCAATAAAACACACGTGCATTGAAAATGTAAATAAAACTTAACCATCGTGGTAGGTAATAAAAATAAACGTTTTAAAATAGAATTTGTTTACTGACCGTTTTCATTTTGTACGTCTAAGTCATCCATTTTAATAACATAAGCCGCATATACAATTAAAAATTGGTAAAATTATTAGTTTTGCTTAAACGCTCTACCATTTTATCACTAATTATCGTTAAAAATAAATCGTTACGAACACAAATTACAAAAATAGTTCGGTAAAATTTGGGGAGATATTTCAAAGTGCTGTCTGCATATAGTGATGTGTGATGTGCATTTACGATTCGATATAAAAATTGAAGATAGTAATCAATTACCCGGTTAATTACATTTAAAATAAAAATATTTATCTTTAATACTTTGGTGTATTTAATATCAATCAATTAATCAAATTGTAACGCTTTTTCCTATAGGGATAGGCAGAGACAAAGGATCGCCACTTGTCACGATCTTGATACAACTCTCTCGCTTCCCTCACATCCACAATTCTCTTCATACAAGCTCTACGATTATGGGCACAAAAAGGATAAACTTGCAATTTTCAATACTTAAAATACTAGTTTTAACCATCCATAACAAATTATTAATTTTTGTTTAAACCCAAATTGATATGTAGATAATCAAAAATATCGGTGCCCTGTTAATCGCGGGGCGCTGGGCACGCGCCCAGTGGCAAAGAGGGGTTATGTGCCTCGGGCTTGAGAAGGGGCCAATGTGCAACCGGTCCCTAAGAAAGGCGATAGTTTGGACCCTGCAAACTGCCTGTTAGCGGATGTCCGCCTTATGGCTTACCTGGGAGGGTTCATCGGCTAATCGATGAATGTCAATATGGCATCACGCACGTCTGGGGTGAAGCGTTGGATAGTAACAGGGAAGCCCTTGCCATTGGCTTGGACATCTCCATGACATACTGGACCCCTTGGATCCGGCATTTATTGCTATGCAGACAACAGCACGGTGCATGGATTCTACACTGCCCGCTCTGCAGCCAGAAAACTGGAGACTGCCAGGATGAGAGAGTCAGCCGTGGTGGCGACCGTGGTGTAGTGGTAGTGAAGAGGTCACGCCGGCCGAAAGCATGGCTTCAAAACCATTTGCTGGTGCCAACATATCTTGTTGGTACCAGCATCAAAGTACAAATAATATGTACTTTGATCGTCCTATTTGTATGATACAAGCACATTGGTAGCTTACTATAGAAATGTAAATCAAAATAAATAAATAAATGTCGTAGAAAGACAGATGGTAGTTATTTAGAAGGAGTAGTACCACTTTTTTATTTGTACAGATTGTGAAGTGACTCAGTCGCGTTTCGGGATCAACTTGAAAGTTTACTATTCCAACTGGGCCACCATATTGGATGCTTATACTTGCATTTATTTTATTGTAGTAGTAATCACTTTCACTCCAGCATAAGATTGGGCAAACTCGTATGTCGAGCCACAATAATATAAAATTCATAAATTAAAACATGGTTGAAGATATTTAATAATTTATTTAATTAATATAAATTCTATCTTAATCTAATTGCGTTTAACATCTCTATTAATCCGTGGTGTACGTTTAGAACTGCCAATTTCGTTTCCAACATACAAAAATCACTTAACTCCATCTGAAATTATAAAATAAATTATAATTATTTAATAACAATAAAATGTCACTTCTTTTTCCCACGTGGATAGGTGGAGACATTGGAGCGCCACTTGCCACAATTCTGTTATTTAAGAAAATAATAAGAAAAAATATAGGCAATATAATTATAAAAAATAAAAAGTTGGAATGTACTGGTAATTTTAAGTATAAAATTAAAAAATAAAGTATAAAAGTCGGATAAAAAATATTTTAACTGGGGAATTTGGACTTAAAACATTATGTCAAGGCCAAACAAAACCAACAGAATTACGCGGCAATCGCCATTTTGAATTTAACGTACCCCATCAGGTGGATCCTTATCCCTAGGCTGGAAACGTCCAAACATTCTTTCACAAATAGCGCATAATCCACACCATGTTCGGTAATTCAGTGTATTATCTGCATTCTAAAAAAATAAAAAAGAATTAACAGATTTTTGGCTGACATAGTGACGGCGAATAAGGCAACCGTGAACTGAATCAGTTTTTTCAGTCGTCAGCGCTCTTAGCCCTCTGGCTTAACATCAAGCAAGTCCAAGTCAGATGTCGACTCACAATAAGCATGCCGGTCAGTTAGTTAGAGTTACAAGGCATTCTCACGGGGCGATTTTAGTTGATCAATATTTATCGTTTAACAAAAAATCGAAAGTAAATATTGACTGTAGCGTTCTCACGGTTCAATAATAATCGACTCAATATAACACGTGTCATTACACTATCTGTCCATTTTAGCATTTTTCTCGTGGATGCGGAAGCCACAATTCACATTTTATTTTATAAACAAACAAAATACTGGTGATAGAGGAATGCAATATACAGTACATAGGTACTCAATCGCGCTAATTGACTGACTGATTATTTAATGCAAGTTCAGACGAGTCGATTCGCTGTCAGCTATCAATTGAATCAACAAAAGTCGAAAGGTCTTTAACTTTTGTTGAATAGACATTTATTGCTTCAACTTGATTGAAAGTCTGTTCGACGGTTCAATTGCGAACGATTTCGCAGTTGATCAACTAAAATCGCTCCGTGAGAACGCCCCATTCGAGATAATTTGTATAGTCTGCTACACAAATTAATTTACTCAGTCGCGTTTAGGGATCAGGTAGCTTTTGGGGTAACTTATGTCGATTCCAACTAAGCCGGTATAATAGATGTGACTGTTACTTGCAGATATGTGACTGTAGTAGAAGTCGCCTCTATTCATAGACCGCACTGCAGCTTAACATCAGGCTGCTGTCGCATGTCGAGACATATTATGATTTGATTGTAAAAATGATTTTACATTTTTTATATTATTCCGACGTTTCGAGAGCTTTGCAGCCATCGTGGTCACGGAGAGACTAAGGTGTTGGTTGTCCTATCAGTTGATGCTGTTATTGTTCCCAAAACTACCCCGTTTGATGTTTTGGTTCGTTTTTCTGATCTTTGTTAAATTCAAATAACTGACAGTGTCATCTAGTTTGGCAGTTTACTGGATTTGGGACTTGAGTTTGTGTATTATGGGGTCCTAGGTGTTAGATATGATTAAGAAACAAATTGTTTTTATAATTACCTCATTATCTCCTTTCTCAGCTACACTTTTTCTATTATTATCCTTAACTAATGTTAATTTTATATCATCAGACAGATTGTCATATTCATCATAGTGTTGCCATTCCATTAAACTTTTGAAATATTTCGCTTCATCATCAGTTAGACAACCGCCCATCATCAGTGTTAATCCTTCTTCGATGTTCTAAAAAATAATGAAGTATAAGTCGATCGATAATTAATAGTAAACACCACAGTCCGTCTTTACTTATCCACTGTATTCATGGAACTCCCAGACTGGGAGTTTATACTATTTTCAATCGTGTTTTACTTTTAAAGAAATATGGACGATGGTTACATTCTTAACTACTTAATTTCTAGCACATTCTACCTACTTTTAATATTTATAAGAAAAAAACTAAAGCTATTCACATTTATTAAAAAAGAATATATGCTTTAAAATAGATAAATCAGTTTACCAATATAAACAGCGGCGACTGAGGCAGCTGTAAACAAACTCGGTTTTCTCAGTCGTTGTCACTCTAGGAGTTCCTCTTGCTTATCATCAGGCGGGTCAAGGTCAGATGTATCACAACAAATAAAACTAGGTACATAACGCATTGGTTATGATAGCAGTTCGTTACGTGTAAAGTCCCGGGTCGAAGCAAACATTTGTTTCATAGCTTTTATTTCTTTATACATCATGGCGACGAAAACTATCATGGCGACGGTCACTATAGCATGCTATGCTATAGTGACCAATCCAAATCAACGAATTTACCCATTAATTTGTTATTCGTTTATTGGTTATCTATGAGAATGCCAAACAGCAACGCAATTTCACTGCTTTTTCGTCGCCTTAATGTATTAGGAGAAATAGGTCTCTTGTCAAAGTTACAACATGAGAAGCATTCAAAGAAATGTACGGCTGATGAGCGCTGGCATTGAAGCTGCGCAGTAACTTGTTTTATTACCTACTTACTTTTCGTTTTGTGCATATGTATAAAATTTAAAATATTAATGATTATGTGCACGACTGTATAGATAGGCGGACGTTTTATCTGCCGGGACTTTTTTTTAAATTGTGACTCGACGTATGACAGCATCCCGCTTGATGTAAAGCTAAAGTGTGGTCCATGAATGAATGTCATTGCTACTACAATTCAATAACTGTGAGTAGCAATCACATCCACTATGCCGGCCTAGATGGAACCGGCAACTTACAAGCTGATCCCGAAACGTGACCAAATCACTTCAACTTCACGGTCCGTATACTTGTAAGTGGTGGTACTACCCCGGATCAGCAGACTGGGTACCACTGCCTACCCCTCTCTGATAACCAGACCCGAAGCAAATATCCATCTCTTTTTTTTATTAACAAATATTTGCAATATTTAATGTTATTAAATATTACAAATAAAAGCTATAAAATAAATATTTGCTCTGACCGGGAATCGAACCCGGGACTTTACGCGCAACAAACCAATCGCTAAACCGTTCGTACACAGGCGCTTGCGTACCTACTGCATAATATAGGTTATGAAAACTTACTGGTATAGGCATCCTGTAACTATCAGGTCTGAATTTCCTCAGTACAGTTAGGTAAAGAAGTTGTTTTGACTTTTTTATTGTTACGTATTTTGTTGCGTACATCATTGGCGTTAAATCTAAAATAGAATTTAAAATATATTTTAACGTTGTCTGGATGATTGACGTTGGAATAGGCGTGGCGCATTGTTTAGCATAACAGTTCGTTACGAGTAAGTCTCAGGTTCGATTCCCTGTCAAAGCAAATATTTGTTTTATAGGTTTTAATATTTAATAATTAAATTGTATATTAAAAAAATATTTGTTAATAAAAAAACTGATGATCCGGTTTATTGAAGTGACTTAGTCGCGTGTCGGGATCAACTTGAAGGATCAAAAAAGTAAAGGAATTATAAAAAAAAGAGATAGATATTTGCTTCGGGTCTGGTTATCGAAGAGTGGTAGACTGTGATACCCAGTCTGCCGATCCGGGGTGGGTAGTACCACCACTTACAAGTACATAGACCGTGAAGTGATTTGGTCGCGTTTCGGGATCAGCTTGTAAGTTGCCGGTTCCAACTAGGCCGGCATAGTGGATTCGACCACTACTCACATTTATTGAATTGTAGTAGCAGTGACATCCACACTCCAGCTTAACATCAAGCTGGGTGCTGTCATATGTCGAGTCACAATAAAAAAAAAAACTATTGGTGTTTTCCGACCAAATCGGAGACATCCTAAAGAAAGCTAGTAGGTTGCCTAGTTCCCATATTCTTAGAGCTTGTATGAAGAGAATTATGAATGTGAAGGAAGCGAGGGAGTTGTGTCAGGATCGTGGCAAGTGGCGCTCCATTGTCTCTGCCTATCCCTGTGGGGAAAGAGGCGTGACAATTTGATTGATTGACATACCTTCCAAAGTACTTGTATCTATGGGCAAGGAAAACTGTGCATTTTGCCTTGAGAATACCCTTGGTATATGAAGCCAATCGGCTAAGCTTACTTCGGGAATTTTAAATTCCTTCAATAAAGTCTGCATTTCTTCCCCAATCGGCCTTTCTGGTCGAGTGCGGAGAGCCTCTTCAAGGACGTAACGTCTCTGTAATTATAACACGTAAATTAGTAGAAAATTGGTAGATTCGAGGCAGGGCCGTCTTTACCCGGGGGTTCAAGGAGTGCCGTGCACCCGGGCGCAGAATCCTAGGGGGCGCATGCCGACCGCCATAAACTTCGATAGGTACCTACTACACTGAGATCACGCGAGCGGAGCCTTGACTTTCGCACCCTGGCGCTGAATATGCTTAAGACGGCCCTGATTCGAGGTAGTACCATCACTTTTAAGACTACTGACCGTGAAGTGACGCGTAATACAGATATCTACTATATCTGTATTACGCGTCACTTCATTCGCATTACAGATGCCCAGTGTGTAGAATGAACCATGCCTAGTCTATCTCGGATAGACTAGGCATGGTTTAAGAGTGGTAGGCAGTGGTACCCAGTCTGCCGATCCGGGGTGGTACTACCACTTACAAGTATACAGGCTTGTAATACCGTATGGTATACTTGTATACCACCACTTGTATATACCACAGTATACAAGTATACACTTACAAGTATACAAGTAACTCGGCCGGTATAGTGGATGTGATTGCTACTTATAGTTATTAAATTGTAGTAGCAGTGACATCTATTCATAGACCACACTCCAGCTTAACATCAAGCGGGGTGCTGTCATATGTCGAGTCACAATAATAAAAAAAGATACTGAAAGGGGGTAAATTGGGACTAAGCCAGTCACTAATCGAATCGAAAACGAAATTCCATACTGTTGATTGCTGTTTGACTACAGCGCCAGGACTGACCATAAAATATATCTCACCTCCCTGATGTTAAGCTAGAGTGTGGTCCATGAATAAATGCGATTGCTACCACAGTTAAACAACTGCAAGTAGAAATCGCATCCACTATGATGACTTAGTTTTTTATTTATTTATTACATTTCTAGACTAAGCTACTAAAGTGCTTGAATCATAAAAACAGGACAACCAAAGTATATACATCAAAGATACATTGGTACGGGTGAGTGGTGAACTCGTGCTTTCGGTTTGTGTAACCATAGCACTGCCACTACACCACGGTAGCCTTAAATTATTTATTACCTTTGTTACCAATTAATTATTACCTTTGTATCAAATTCCGTTTCAATAGCTTCCTCATCGACTTCTCTATGTAAATATTTCAAAATGTCATCATCAAGAAACGAATCAGTTTTTTTAGTTACACATTTTTTTATAGCTGGCAACACTATTATATTATCGTTGTCTGCACTCTGTGCAATTGAGGCACGGGAGCTTGGATTTTTTGAGTCGGTTCCTATGCCTGCTATTTGAGTTTCAGGGTCCTGCTGGGCTTGGGCTGCTAATCCAGCTGAAGTGAGTCGATCACTGGTAGGACGACCTTTGCGACGCCGCTTACCGCGTCTTCTTACCTCACCTAGAATAAATAATTTATTTAATTAATTTTTATTGTGGTTAGACATTAGCGTCTCGCCTGATGTTAAGCTGGAGTGCGGTCCATTAATGGGGCATTAAATCGTCACAATCAAATCGACCGTTTGACTACAGTACCAAATAAACATTGTATTGTGTCTCGACATATTAAACACTGCGGAACTTGCAGTTATTTAACACCGGTTCGAAACCACTCACAGGTCCCAAGTATCTTTGATATTGTACTTTGGTCGTCATGTTTCTATGATACAAGCAATCACTTTGGTAGCTTAAAATACATAAGTTAAAAAATATATGAGTCTGTGATCACCTGAATCATCCATTCCAATTGCGGTTTCACTTCCATCATCCTTATCACCTTTAGATCTTTGTGATAATGCAGCATCACCTTTATTTTTGCCTTTTTGCGATATTTTACCCAAGTTTAATGCTTTTAATTGATTCTAAAACAAATTATCATAACATATGTATTTAATTATATTGTGACTCGACAAATGACTGCACCCCGACTTATGTTAGGCTGAAGTTCGTTTTTTTTATATATTGTGACACGACATCTGACCTCGTCCCGCCTGATGATAAGCAAGAGGAGGTCCAAGAGTGACTAGTAGTGCTGGTACTAGCCCGAATCGGCAGACCGGGCAATCTCTTAAGCAACCATTTGTTGAATTCTTCGATGGTTTGGGCACATGGAAAGGATGAGTGAAAGTAGATTGACGAAAAGAATTTATAAATCTCATGTGAATGGATGCGTTAAACGAGGCAGGCAGATTTGTTTGCCGACCAAAATGGATACATCCTCAAGAAAGCTAGGTTGCCTAGTGCCCATAACCATAGAGCCATGTATGAAGAGAATTGTGAATGTGAAGGAAGCGAGGGAGTTGTGTCAGGATAGTGGCAAGTGGCGCTCCATTGTCTCTGCCTATCCCTGTGGGAAAAAGGGGTGACAATTTGATTGATTGATTGTTGTAAAGGGTTATTTTGTAAAAAAAAAGAAATAACCTCCAACGTTCTAAAAAACACATCACCATCGTAGCGCATTGTTTCAACTTTACGCATCAGTTTTTTTGGCATCGGATTCTTGCGCTTCCTTTTCCTCTGTGCAGTTGTACTTAGGGGAATGGCGAGTGTTTTCGAACCGCCACGTTTCCTACTTTTCGGCGCATACGCCACTACAACCCTGGTTAGATGCATCAAATTGCAATCACAAGTTGGTCCGTGGACTAAAGGTGGCAAGCGAACGTTGCGTTTAGAACGGCGCGGTTTTAAATTGTCGCCGGTGACAAAGAAACTTTTGTCTGATTTATTTTGCCGGACAATTTTTGGCTTTGAGATCGTTATTGGTATTACTCGCGGAAACATTATATACAGACGTAAGCCGATATAATTTTTATCTCGAATGAAGAGAAGCTTTTGTTTATCCACAATCAATATGGATAGTGGCACCAAGGCGACCGTGGTATAGTGGCAGTGCAATGGTTACACAAAACGAGGGCACGAGTTCGAGACCACCCACCGGTACCAATGTATCTTTGATATATGTACTGTGTTGTCCTGTTTCTATGATACAAGCACTTTAGCAGCTTAGTATAGAAATGTAAAATAAATAAAAAACAATTAATATTTAGGCTACACTAATTTAAAATATAAAGGAATAAATCAATCAACCAAAACACGCGACGAATTTTCTCGAGAGCGAAACCAAAACTATTATCAAAAGCAACATCGAATAATCAGTAATAATATCGATTTTTCTAATCTACAAATACGTGAACAATCTAATAAAAGTGTAGTGTATTGTAACTTTTATCTATGTACGTCATATTGTGTAAACAAATAGTAAAATTGATGGTGAAATTATAATTGGTCCTTCGCGCCGGATAATTGTCACTTGAAGTTGTTATCAAAAAATCTACAAGTGTAGCACGCACTTTTTGCGTAAGTCACTTAATTAAATTATAGAAAAATATTTACGCAACATTATACATCATTGTACTTTTTTAAATTAGGATATTTTTCATTTATTTTCGACATAATATGACAGCACCCCGCCTGTTGTTAAGATGGAGTGTGGTCTATAAATGGAGGCGATTGATACTACAGTTAAATAACTGCTAATAACAGTCCTTCCATTAAAACGGCTTAGTTGGAACCGGCAACTTACAAGTAGATCCCGAAACGCGACTAAGTCACTTCACAGTCTGTACACTTGAAAGTGGTGGCACTACCCTAGATCGGCAGACTAGGTAAATGACCACTACCACTCTGCTTAATCTATTTTATTAACCAATATTTAATATTTATTATTATTATTATTTAATATTTATTGCTAAAATAAATAAATTCTATACAATTTTTTTAAAATTTTTATTTATTTACTTCTAAGCTACCAAATCGCTTGTATCATAGAAACAGGACGACCAAAGTACACATATCAAAGATACATTGGTACCGGTAAGTGGTTTCGAGCCCGTGATCTCGGTTTGCATGACCATTGCACTGCCACTACAACATGGTCGCGTAGCCAATGTGCGACTCGTGCCGTCAAAATTCCTACAGTGATTTTTGACGGCACTTTTCTGACACAACGCCACCTATGACGCCACTGTCCTAACACATCGCCACCTTTGACGCGACTTTCCTGACACAACGTCACCTATGACGCCACTGTCCTAACACATCGCCACCTTTGACGCCACTTTCCTGACACAACGTCACCTATGACGCCACTGTCCTAACACATCGCCACCTTTGACGCCACTTTCCTGACACAACGTCACCTACGACGATAATTTTGTTGTAACATAAATAAAAAGAATACCTTTCGGGCAGCTTTCCCCGACAGCGTTTCTCTGTTAGTCGGTGCAGCTCTCTTTGACAGCACTAAGGGTGAAGCTAAAGGTGGTAGCTGTTGACATTGACCTTTAATAAGACGAGCATGTGTGTTTTCAGATAAATTAAGGGATGGCAGAGTTGATTGATCATTTGTTGCTGTGGTGTGGCCTGCCGTCAACTCTGATGTCGTGTAGCCGTGGTAGTACAGGGTTTCCTGGAAAATGTTTTTTTTATAATTTTTTTACATTTCTAGATAACGCTACGAAACGTGCTTGTATTATAGAAACAGGACAAGTTGAGCAAGTGGCTTTGCACCCGTGCCATAACCATCGCACTACCACTTTTATTTGTGACCCGACATTTGTCCTCGACCTGCCTCATGATAAGCAAGAAGAGATCCAAGAGTGACGACGACTGAAACAACCGAGTTAGTTCACGGCTACCCCAGGCGCTGTCACTATGCCGTCCAAAGGTGCTTCTTCTCGCATCGCTTGAAGGATCCAAGGTTATAGGATGGAGAGAACACATGAGCTGGCAAAGCATTCCATTTGTCGATTGTTCTACAAAGAAATCACGCTTCAAACTTTTTAGTTCGACTGCTGATTTGGCCGATAAACTGCGGATGCTTCCCCAGACCTATGCGGGTATTACGGGAGTGAAAAGATGAGGTAGGAACAAGGTTAGAGGGCTCCTCAGAACGGATTCTCCGTGGTATAGGCGATACAAGTTCTCTTATATAGCAAAAGCAATGATGGATCATATTTAAAACCTACCTGGCTATGACTCCGTCTAAGGTCTAGGATTATAGCGGTTCTGTGATGTGGTTGGTCTGGAGTGAGACATCTTCGTGATCCCTTCGACTTCCCACTGGCCAATGTAGGCGCTGGTGTTAGGGGACGCGAATCAGTTTCTGCATATCTAAAACAAAATAATAATTTGTTATCAAGGCGCCCGTGGCAGTGCAATGCCTACGTAAGCCGAGTGGCACGGGTTCGAAACCACTCACCGGTACCAATGTGTCTTTGATATATGTACTTTGGTTGTCGTGTTTCTTTAACACAAGCACTTCTATAATACTAGTAGCTTAGTATAGAAATATATAATAAAAAAATGTGGAGTCCACTCAGTATTGGATTTTGTCCATAACACTAGTCACTTGCCACCGCGACGAAATATCACTGCTTTTTCGTCGGCATAATAATATTAACCAATGTGCCTGTCGTCAAAATTATTGTAAATAGCATGAGAATATGACAAAATATTTTAAAAATACTTAAGCTGCTGTTACACATGCTCTAAAATAGCATGCCAAAAAGCGTGCTATTGACTATGCTCAATATGAGCATGCTTATGAGCTGTTTACATTTGCTAGCAATAGGCATACTGGTTTACTACTACAAGCAACCTGTTCACACGCGATAAAATCACGACCATTTATTTTTGAGCAAACTCGAAATGATCATGCTCATTATTAGCAATGTTACAATACAGTGAATAGGAGTGAAGGTTGGGTATGGCAGAAGAAGCATGAGAGTAGAATTAACGCTGTAGAAATGCGGTCGTTAAGGAGTGTATGTGGAGTGACGATAGCGGATAGAATAAGGAATAGCACATTGCGTGATAGATGTGCTTTGAAAGAAGATGTAGTGACAAGGATTGATAAAGGAATGCTTCGATGGTTTGGGCACATGGTATCAATGAGTGAAAGTAGATTGACGAAAGGAATTTATAAATCTGATGTGGATGGATGCGTTAAACAAGGCAGGCCCAGGAGAGTGTTTTCCGACCAAATCGGAGACATCCTCAAAAAAGCTAGGTTGCCTAGTGCCCATAACCACAGAGCCTGTATGAAGAGAATTGTGGATGTGAAGAAAGCAAGGGAGCTGTGTAAGGATCGTGGTAAGTGGCGCTCCATTGTCTCTGCCTATCCCTGTGGGAAAAAGGCGTGACAATTTGATTGATTGATTTCAATACACATGCTACTAATGAGCATTTGTTCAATAAAAGCATGCTTTCGTTCTAGAAATGAGCATGTAACTGTAGCCTTATATTATTTATGTACCTTCTAAACATTTCTTCAGAAACAAATTCGTGGTGAAATTTATTTTTGTCCTTTTCGGCGGCATTTTGTTCCTGTAATTTATTTATTTCCTCTTGGCTGTAATTATGTTTGACATCTGATGCCTGAAAGAAGAAATTCATTTCAGCGTCATTTCGGCTTAGACAGACTCTACAAGCTTAGTATAGAAATATAAAAAATTAAGTATAATAAACATTATTTTAAACACTAACCCACGCATCCTTAGCTTTCTTAAGGAAATCCTTCGCCTCAACGTCTGCAGGATGGTTACACAATATGGAACATGCGTGGGAGAATGGATTGTAGAATCCAGCATATGGGCGAAGAATGAACGGCGCTGGGGAAACTTGGCATTGTAGCTCTATTGTATCCTGGAATCATTAATAAAAACTGTTAGCGACACGCGTGGCGCTTTGGTTGGCAGCTCGGTTACGCGTAAAGTTCCGGGTTCAATTCCTGATCAGAACAAAGATTTGTTTTAAAGCTTTTATTTGTAAAATTTATAAATGAAATTACATATTGACAAAGGAATGCTTCGATGGTTTGGGCACATGGAAAGGATGAGTGAAAGTAGATTGACGAAAGGAATTTATAAATCTGAGTTAGATGCGTTAAACAAGGCAGGCCCAGGAGGGTGTTTTCTGACCAAATCGGAGACATCCTCAAGTAAGCTAGGTTGTGCCCTTCAACCACAGAGCCTGTATGAAGAGAATTGTGGATGTGAAGGAAGCTAGGTTCCTTAATAAAATAATTGTAAAACCACTTATAACGAGCCTGACACAACTCCCTCGCATCCACAATTCTCTTCATACAATCTTACAATATAAAAATACCTTTGTTTTAACTGCAGTTGATTTTTGAGAAATAGTTGCTAGTAGACCTGTATTACTTGTTAGTCCCATATCGATCTGTTACAATTCTTGGTTTACGTAGACTATTTTCGACACTCCATATAGCTTCCTTGACGGTATGGAAAGGCTTGAATTATAATAAAATCTTTAATTGTAATATATTCTTGGATTTTGCGCGAACATTGATTAATGAAATAAACATATTTTATGCGGCTTACTATGACCACGATGGCTGCAAAGCTCTCGAAACGTCGGAATAATAAAATAAAATATAATTGTAAAACCCAGGTACAACTGCCTACCACTCTTAAAAATTTAATTTTTTTTATTATGTCGACGTTTCGAGAGCTTTGCAGCTATCGTGGTTATTCATCGTTTAATTCATTGATTAATGTTCGCGCAAAATCTAAGAAAATACTATACAACTAAAAAGTTCGGTGCGTCTTTTCTTTGTAGATCAATAGACAAGTGGAATGCTTTGTCTGCCCATGTGTTCTCTCCATCCTATGACCTTGGATCCTTCAAGCGATGCGTAAAGAAGCACCCTTGGCCGGCATAATGACGGCAGCTGAGAACAAACTCGGTTTTCTCAGTCGTCGTCACTCTTGGGCCTCCTCTTGCTTGTCATCAGGCGGGACGAGGTCAGATGTCGGGTCACAATAAAATAAAAGTAACAAACTAGTTACAGCGCAATGTGCCAGCCAAGCACTCTCTTTTTCTGCCAGGAGCTATACAAATATTTACAAAATGTTTACTTACGCGTTCATTTATTCCAACAGTAATCTTAAATGATGATATTTACTTATATTATCATTTTATCTTACGCCCTATTATTTTGTTTTTATAAGGATAACTTTTTTATAGTTTTATAACCACTATTGTTATTTAGTGTTACCTTTGATCGATCAATCAAATCGTATCTAAGGTAACTGTTTGCTGTGTAAATATTTGTGTGGTAGTGTATATTGAAATATTATAGGCATATATTTTCTTTTATCTGCTTGTGGCTTCGTGAGATAATTACGGAATTACGTTCGTTAAATCTACAACATTTTACATTCCCGACACAAATCACTCGCTTTTTTACACCTAATTCTCTTCATACAAGCTCTATGGTTTTTGACGTAAGAATAATCTTCTAGACCGGCAGAGCCGAATATTGGACTACAAATTTGGCCGTTCAATCATTCAAATTGTTACGCCTTTTCCCACAGGGATAGGCAGAGACAATAGAACGCCATCTGCACAACCTAACATCCACAATTCTCTTCATACAAGCTCTACTGTTATGGGCACTAGGTAACCCAGCTCAAACGGTGAAAATTGAGTTTGTCTACAATGATTTAGGAGGCGTGAATGTGTACACTCACAACCTTCATAGTAATATAATTGAGCTGACCACTTAAAATGTTCTTTGTCACAAAATAGGTGCAACGCTTACGCTTCAACCTACAGATGAAGCGCCCATGGCCGGCATAGTAAAAACGCTGGAATCAAATTAATCGTCATGCCTTTGGCAAACAGGAATTGGCAGAGACAATGGAGCGCCATTTGCCACGATCCCTTACATCCACAATCCTTTTCATACGAGCTCTACGGTTATGGGCACTAGGCAAACTATTTTTAGGTCGTCAGTGCTCATGGATCTCTTCTTGCTTACCATCAGGCACGTGACACTTAAATTAATAAACAGAGGCGTGGCAATATGATTAATTAAAAAAGAAAAGGCAGCAATGTTCCTCACATATATTATTCAAAAAGAAATTTACACAAAAGCACTAAACATCCACCTTATTGTCTAAATAAATGTAGAAATAAACTGACACACTTCATAAACTCTTAACAATAATATGTATCAGAAAATAACATAAGGTATAGCTTTTCTAAATATAAATGACGCGCCCCTCCACTTTATTAGTTTATTTAAATGTGTGAATACAAATATTACTAACTATATTAACATGCTCCTCCTTTTGTGTCTAACCAGCAACTAAATGACCAATAACAATTGAATTTCGGTGTGTTGCATTCATATTTAAAATTCGCACGTGTGCTCAAATGCAGTGGAGGGGCGCGTCATTTCGGCTTAGACGGACTCTATTTAAAACTCTCCACAAAGTAATAAATCGAAATACCCTCTAAGTAAGCGACTCTGGGCTGGTCTTTACCTGGTCCCACAGAAAAGTAGGTCCAGTTAAACACTAAAGACTTTATTCATAAAAACTGAAAACGTTCTAAAAATTAGATTAAACATTTTTTGTCTTTTTTACGCTTAGGTTTATTATTATTGATAAAAAAAGACAAAACACATTTAACCAATAGGAAGTTTTTATGAATAAGGCCCTAACCCTTTACTAAGAACTATTAATCCACGATCTACTGCTTATGCAGACGCTATTTAGTGACAAAATAAATCATTAAAGCTATTGAAACAAGGCTGGTTTTAGGTCAGCAAACAAAACAAGTAATATATGAGAATGGCTGTTCTAAAGTGGTAGGCAGACAGTTGGTGGCAGGGGCGTAGCTACCACCGTATCAATTATAAAATCATTTTCTTTCTTTTGTGAAAAATCTACCCTTCCTATGGGCCTCTAAACGAATTTTTATACAGGGCCCCGACAAGGCACGCTACGATTCTGATTGGTGGTAATTTATTTGGCAACCCAGGGTAGGACCACCACTTTTAAATCTCTTTTCGTGTTTTTTGACCACCTTGAAAGCCAATTCCATCCAGTCTAGAGAGAACCGTGTGCTTCAAGTCTCATCGTCTGCTACTTGTAATTATTTACCCGTAGTCCTACTTCAGGTGATGGTACTTACTACCCGAGATCGGCAAATCTGCCTACCGCCCTTAACAAAACCCCATATTTTATTTCCCACAATTTAAAGCTTTTTTAAAAGTTAGTATCACGTATGTAGCCTCTGCGTGCGCAGAAATATTATAAAAATATCATCAAATAAGTACTTATTAATACCATGAACAGCTGTTTTATATTTGAATCTCATTAATATGCACTGGTCTATTCATCAAAAAATCATAGTATAAAAGTGATCTAAGTGATCAGAATTTTTTGCTTTGCTTTATCGGCGTTTAAAAGGAAAAAGGCGATAAGTGACAAAGTTAAGTAATTTAAGACACTCATTAAACGCAGAAAAAATTATTAATAAAGTCTCTAAATAAGACACGAATCTTTCCATAAATTTCCAATTAACAGCTGAAAGTTTTACTGCGGTCTCATCCAACGGAAAATTTAATACTTAAGGGTGAATTTCGCATGGTATAAATACTATAATTGACAGACGACTCGTGATATGAACACAATTATTAGACTTTAGTAGCAGTCACCTCCATTTATGAACCGCACTCCAGCTTAACATCAAGCAGGGCGCTGTAATATGTCGTAATATTAAAATAAATTAAAAAAGGTTTAAAAGACTATTTAATTTGACGCCAAATAGTAAAACAAAAGAATAAAATGTAACAATGTATGTAACAAAATAAAGGCGAGTTCCTTTTTAAAATTTTGGAATTATTTTTTTATTATATCGTGTACAAATGGCCAGTTCTAAAAACTTTTAGTGTCGCCTTCTTACGCAGCTATAGTTAGAGAGCGTCATTGTAACGAACTGGTAATAGTCACTAAGAAAATTATTTGCTTTAAGCATTTATTTGCGCTTCTTTTTTAAACATAATGTTAGCATAACACAGAAAACATATTTTGTTTACATTATGTGGAAGACTGACAGGTCAAAACTACGACGAAAGTAGATCGACAACACGCCGAACTTAATTTGTACTTTTTTTATTAGGACTCGACGTCTGATCTCGACTTGGGGAAGTCCAAGAGTGCTGAGGACTTTAAAACAGTCCTACATTTGCCCCAGTCGCCGTCACTATGTCAGACAAATCTTTGTCAAAGCCTTTTCCCAGTCGACTTTTTGTATTTTAACAGGTCTAAATGACATGACAAAGTTCAATCGAGCCTGCTACTAGAGTCAACGTGTTCACAACTGAAACCTTGCCAAAGTAACAAAACGTGACGTATTCAAGAAATTTTGCTTATGCTATTGGCTAAACTTAGTACAGGGTACGTCACTATGACGCTATCCCGTAGTATGACGTCACGATCCAAGCGCATTAGCAACTGCCGGGAATTGTGCTATACAAACTTTTGAACCATGACACACAGTGTCATTTTATTGTACTGTCCCCGGCACTTGTTAATGCGCTTGTACCGTGACGTCACACGACAGTCAGTGCCATGAGCAAAACAATTTCTTGAATACTTCACGTTTTGTTACTTTGGCAAGGTTCCAGCATTAACGAACGCCGGGGTTTGCAAAGGGTTCTAGACTGACTTTCAGTCAATTAACAACTTGTATTGTCATTCCTTTTCATCTGCCTTTCATAGAAAATGCCATATGAGAAAATTTAATAATAAAAAATTCTCACTGCATGTTTTACTAAATAAAATTATTAAAAATAAATATCACCATTTTCGAATTAATTTACATTTATTTCAAACAATTAAATTACACATTATTATTTTTTCAATAATACACGTAAAAATGAGAGAGCTACAAATACACACTTGCAAATGCTACTTAAAATGTGTTGCAGAGTGATATGTTAAGTTAATGAATCATCGTTTGAAAACAAGACATATTATAAAAGAAAATTGAATAATATAACAAATAAAAACAAATATATTGGTCTTTTATAACTTGCCCCAACAATCTATTACAAAACTCTAAATTAAAAATCTAATTCAATTAGGAAAGCTAAAACATTTTGTTTCTAAACATCTTGCCCTATTTTCGCCAAAGTTATTTGCTGAAATTACAGAAAAATAAATACGAAAAAAACTCCAGTTTTCTTTGTATCCCTTGTATCAAATAGAAGTCAGCTATTTCCCATTCGTTTCAAAGGCCAATCAAACGTTTTGGTAAAATTGGGCCTTAATGTCCAATTCTTATCACTTTCCTTTTATAATTAGGCTTTTAAATTCAGAGTAACGTAGTAAGCCTTTTAATCGCTTCAATTTGACATAATCAATTGCAATGCCAAGTCAAAACGATGTCATCGGACAGTCACTCACTCTGTGTACAGTAGATTATGAATATAAATACTTTTCTTATCTTAGTAACAGTGAAGTATTAAAACCCAGACGCGATACAACAACAAAATGGCAGGACTAATTAAAACTAGAAACGTTTTTGAAGTTTTCATTAGAGTTGTAATAGGTATAGTTATTATTCCAACCATTTTATGTCGCTAAAGTTTTGTAAAATTAAACGAAATTCATTGTTTACTTTCGCGTTTGTTATGAATTAATTTGTATAAAAACAAACGTGATAGCAACTCACATAAATTCCATTTATATTGCGATTCTCGAAGTAAAATAAAATAACATTAAAAGTTATTTACTTAAAACTATACAATAAAAAAAAATTGATAATTGAGTTGGCGAAAACTTTTTGTTACCTACATCTTTGTTCTTTAATACCAATTTATAATTTGTACTTATGTACTTTAAATTTTAAAGTTAAATAAAATATAGGAATAATAAGTTTTGGCAATAGGACAATATTACATATTAATAAATAAAAATTACCATCACGGCATTGTTCTTTAATTTATGCACAATAATAATAGTCAAATTAAAGATAATTGCATTAGGTACAGAGATAACTCATTGAAAATAATCGAGCACCTAAAAAAATAAATATTGTACAACGCAACATCGGACAACCGTTTAAATTGTCGTGATATGCGATATAGATCCACACTATTAGAATTATTCAGTTAAAGTTAATTATGACTAGCAGTTATAAAATAAATTTGAGCATGGATAATAAGCCTATTATTTGACCATGCAACTACTAAATTTATAAAAAACTATACTTTATTAATAAATATTAATTACGAGTTTCTTAAATACACTTGTGTCAACGTCCCAATAGTTTGCGTTATTTGTATTTATCTCGTTAAGCACACATTGTTTGGTCCTATTAGCACATTGTCAAACCACTCTATTCGTGACGAAGTGTGAGAATTACTCATTGTCACCGATCACTTCACATTAAACACTGGTAAACAACTATTAATGTCTTAAGGCCTAGAAGCTCGAGCGGCTTCCTCGAGGGCGCGAACTTTTAATTCTCTTTCTCGTTGTTGCCGCAGGAAATCTTCGTGATGCGCAGGATGTAAGAAACCACGCTCGCGATCCATCAGCAACTGCCTCTGAAGTTGCTCATGAGCTGCAGCCTGTTGCGCTAATTGTTCTGCGTACGGCCTTCCGAGCAGATCCGGGTGGGGCATGGGACGGTAGGGTCCACCGGCACCGAGGCTCAAACCCAAAGCCTCTTGTTGCGCCGCCTGGGCTGCCTGTTGTCCTGGGTGAAGGTGTAAATGCGTGTGCGAATGAGCATGCGTGTGCGCATGTGTATGAGCGTGGTATTCAGGATTTATTCCTGCCATCTGTAATCGCACCATGGGGTCAGCCGCCAGCGCTAACCTCTCCGCAGCCTCCAGTTGCGCTGCGGCAACACTAGGATGATGATGAGGATGGTGCGCGGGGTGTGGCGGTGCTCCAGATACAGGTATGGAAGGTGGCCCACCTGGAGCGGATGATTGAGGAATACCTAGCCTCTCTAACCTTTCCCGTTCCAGTTGGGAGAGAGCGGACGGGCCGTGTCCAGGCGGATACAGACCAAATTGTACAGGAATTGCTCCCTGTGGAGGTGGAGGCATGCCATACCTTCTCTGCATTTCTATCCAATGAGGATCTAGTGCTCGAGGTCCAACGTTATTCTTCATTAACTCCTCTTTCAACCTATCGTTTAATTCTCGTTCTCTTAATTCTCTAATCTCTCTGTCTCGCTTCTCTCTTTCTAAATGTTCTAATTCTAATCGTTCTCTGGCTCCAGCGGCGCTATACATAGAACTTAATTGGTATTGCAGCATCGGGTCCATGCAGTGCCGTGGTAAGTTGCCTGGACTAAACCCTGCATGTGGGCGGGCATATTCTGATAACTGCCGTAAAGCAGGTGTGTCTGGATAACCACCTGGTCGTTGGAACCTGTCATATGGAGAACTAATAGTTTCAATGGCACCTCTAGATGGCGGTTTTGTTTCTGGTTTATCAGGTGTCGAAATTTTCCGATGCGCTTGTTGCTGAATCTTTTCTCTTTCCTCCCTGTCCCTTTCAGCCTGTTTTCTTAACCTCTCTTCTCGTTTTCTGGCAAGTTTGGACTCAGGAACGGGCTTAAATATCAAATCTGTCCTTGTACATGAATTGTAATCACCTCTATTCCAGTGTCGCAAGAATATGGCAGATTGTGATCTATGGCATTCAGTATCTTCTATCTTAGGTTCTGGACTTGGTCCAGGTGGTATATGTGCTGGACTTGGTATTTCTTCGTCTTCAGGTTGAGACTGTGTCTCAAGTTTTAGTTCTGAATTATCATCAGACATGGATCTCGGCAGAGCCCGTAAATGTGAAGGATGACCGTGCTGTAGTTGATGTGGAGATCCTGACCTTGGATGTGATTGCTGTAGACCAGCCGCAGCCTGCGCATGTAATCTTAAACTTTCGATAGAACTCTGACTGGGTCCAGGGGGCAATCCAAGCCCCATTGGATGACCCATAGAAGGCGGTTGAATCATAAGGTGACTAGGATTACCTGGCAGCATTTTTGGATGATGCCTCATTAATATTGAATCTGCAGGTGATAATCTTTCAGGATGGTGAGCCAGATGGTGCGAGTGATGATGAGTGTGATTATTAGAAACATTTACGCTTGAAGAAGCGCTTGTAGATTGTGATAAACTGGCAGACAAATGATGCGGTGAACCAGAGTGTGAGCCACTTTTTTGTTGGGTGTTGATTTTGTGTTGAATAGACTGTGATGAACTGCTGGAAGTTGAATGTGAAATGGATAGAGTGTGGTTTGTTCCTCCAGCATGGTTTGGTTGTTTCTCAGTACTAGTGTGTACTGCACTGTGATGACTAGTCGAATGATGATGTGTCATCGTAGTTTCATGAAGTTGATGTCGCTCTGTCGTTGCATTTGGATGTCTAGGATCTTCGGTTTCAGAAACTTCTCTTAATGATCTTGTCGTCACAGATGAACTTGAGCTGTGATGAGAGTGCGATGTCAACATTGTTGTCGATTCGATGGTTGGTTTCACTGGATCATGACGACCAGCTGAACTTGTTGCAGGGTGCATCGGTGGTATTGGATGTGGTTGCGGTATAGGTCCATAAGGATATGGATAAGGCATAGAGTACCCTGGATGAGGATGTGGATAATACGGGTGCATAGCATGTGCAGCGGCAGCTGCCGCGGAAATTTGAAATAATGAGGGATGTAAGAGAGGGTGATGTGGATGATGTAAAGGTGTAGCAAACGGATGAGGATGGGGACCAGGTTGCTGTGCAGAATGCATTACTGGTCCTGGAATAGTTGCTGGAATAGACAGAGGCGAAGGATTCATTAGATTAAGAGCTGAATGCGATACAGGTGTAGAAACAGGGGAAGCTGATATTTGTCTCGGTTGAGATGGGCTTGTAAGATGTCTGGAAAAAGGAGAAGTTGTGGATGAAGAGTTCGAAGGTCCATGTGCTCCTGGAGTACCCATGTGCCCAGAATGACTTTTGCTAGGCGTAGGTGTCTGTGGACTCTTAACTGGTAGGGCTGTACTGCATGAGTCAGAGCTACTATTCTGGCTAGTTGGTACTGTTGGGATGTGTGGTTGATGCAAGAAATCAGGTTCTTTCTTAATGTTTTCAATCCTTGAACTAAGAAATGATGCTGACATATTTGCACCTTCATTGGAAGGCTGACTTGGAGGTCTACTGTTATTTTCCACACTAGAAATAGATTCTCTGTCCCTTTCCGTAGTAAGATGTTGAGCAATAGCACTTCCAATGGGATAGCCTGGTACTTTTACCTCCTTTAAAGATTGTAATGGATCTGTAATGGTTGTCGTTAAGTTAGCAGGCATATTGTCAGGTATCTCTTGCTTAATCTTAAGATCTTGTGGCATAGCAGCCGGGTCTTGTGGAGGTTGAGGTGCAATCAAAGGACTTCCAGGTAATCCATGCGGAGGACCTTGCAGAAGAGGATTTATAGCACTTGGCTTCTCAATGCCTGGATGACTACCATGTCCATACATTGAAGTTGGCATGAAACCATATGGACCCACACTACCACCGCTACCAACAGATAATAGTGGACCAGGAGGCATTAAACCCATACCTGCTTGACCCAATGGTGGAGGCGGCATATTAGGTCCAGTAACAGGAATTCCGACGCCATCTGGTGGCCTGATTCCAAGATTGTCTGGTCTAATGGGAGACGGATATATTGGTGCTCGTAAAATAGGCTGACTATCCAATTTCACAGGTTGCATTTTTAGGTCAGTTGGTTGTTTGTTAGTTTCATCCATATCACAGTCTTTATTATCATTAGAATTTGCAGGTGAAATAGGTTCAATAGGTTGATCCATAGGTTGTGGGGAACTTCTTAGGTTGGTTGGTGATGGACTGATGCGTTGTAAGGATTCTAATCTTGGTATTGCTGGTGATGAATCTATCTTACCAGGTGCTGTGGCAGTAAATATTTCAGCATTATTATTAGAGCTCTTTAACTCATTGTCATCTCTAGGTTCCAGTTTTATAACTGATTTTGGTAAAAGTTTATTTGCTTCGTTCGCATAATTTATACTAGGTTGATGAGGATATGAGAATGGAAGCATTCCAGCTGTGAAATCTTTCGCACTTCTGATAATGGCATCCTTTGGTGGTGCATTGCCTGCATTAAATATACTATTAGACCCTCCTTCTATTTTAATGTTGTGACTTATTTTTGAATTAAAAATATGGTTATCTTTTACATAGAAATTAGTGTTTTCCAAATTAAGAGGTTTGTTGCCTTGGTTAATTTGAAGTCCCGGGATACTATGCGAAAGAGGATCTTTTTGGAATTCATCTTTTTGTAAACTCATATTCACATCATCATTATCTATTTCTTCCTTTATTTTGATCTTTTCAAATGCATCTGTTGTGAGAGGGGTCACTTTTGGAATAATAAGTTCTGTTTTTGAGTACATAGGATTCGGTATATTTAGAGGTCTGGGCTCATGATTTTCTGGTATGGGTGGTAGAGATGGTAAAAGTGGATTTGTGTTCTCAGTTTTAAGATCGAGAACATTTCTATCTTCCTTTTCTACAGTAGATTTTAATTCCATCATTATAGAATCAGGTTCTTTCTTGTTACATTGTTGAATGTCAGTAACAAGGTCTTGTTTATTTACTGTTTCAATTGCAGCTGGTTTAGGTGCTTGATCTGTCTCTGCCTTATTGTGATCATTATTTTCAACACTGGGTTTGTAAGTACTGTAATCGCATGCCTCAGTTTCTGTCTCAGTACTCTCTGGTTCATCACCTGTAGCAAAACTATCATTAGTAAGACTCTCGGAAGGACTTTCTGGAGGATTATCTGCCCTCTTCTTTTTCAATTGGATATCACCATCCATTATACCACCACTCTTATCATCTGGAAGTCTCTTTTTAACCTTAGATATATCAATTTTTCCATTGGTTACCACCACCTTCTTCTTAACATCTTTATTAACAGGTGATGAAGGTATTTTTTCAACGGCATTATTATTGGTTGGTGTTTTAGCAACTTTAATTTTACTCTTACCTTCTGAGTCACTTTCGTCCTGACCTTTCTTAACAGGTGTGGTTTGCTCTTTTGATTTATTCCTTGTTCTCATCCTGCTTGGTGAATCTTCTGGATTATCCTTTCCATTTTCAGTTTTAGCCAAATCTCCAGCTTCACGGGAATCACTGTCATCTTCAGAATTCTCATCCTCAGTGACTGAACTGGTTTCACCAGTTTCTTTGAGATGAGGTGTAGGTCTGGTACCATTAGTGTCTGGTGTTGTGGGAACAGCTTCTGGTGTTTGCTCTTTAGGTGTTCTAGAGTTTCTTGTATTGCGTACCCTTCGTAAGGAGGCTTGCCGTCTTCTTCGGTGTGGCCTATTACTACTAGCACCAGGTGTCTTTTTCCACAAGTAATAAAACTCAACCAAATCAGATGTGTCTTTATGAGGAAGTAGGTCTTTCTTAATCTTAAAGAAATTTTTACCAAATTGACGTATACCTTTTACGAACCTTTTAGTTTCCTCTTCGGACCATTTCTTTTCTATGCCTTTAGGTACAGGGCACTTGACGAGAGCTTGCAATGCCCTGCCTGGATCATAGCCAGAGTCATGTAAAACATCCAATGCATTGATAGTAGTGTCATCACGACTGGCTGCCACACATCCATCATCTGGTGAGCCACCATCACACATCCCAGCAAATGCAGCCATCGATCTAGCTGCACGCAAATACATAACAAGATCACGGTCTGTCGCCTGAGAGGGCAACCATCTCAAATCTTCACCGCCGGGACAAGCCTCGTCAGGCCCTAGCGGTCCGTCCACTCGTATATCCGGTAAACATGCATAAATGTCTTTATCTTTCACTGGTTGATTTGGTGTACCAACTTGCACTTCCCCCTGATTTTGGGCCATGGCTCGTAAGGGGACTTATTTATATTATGATTATAGTCACATTTTCTGATAACTAAATCATTATCACATTAAATTATTGTTTAACTTGAAATATTTATGTTCTTAACTCGCACTGGGAATTTGGTGTATGGCAATAAGAATGCCAATATGCATAATTATTACTGCTAATGGCCACCATTACACGATGCATTCAATGTTGTTTTTAATATCAAACGGATACACAATCACTAAAACTAATTGACAACTAAGTTTTCACACAAAATCACATTATTTTACACAATAATACAGTTCGTTTTACTAAACATTTAGTAAATGCTTTCTACATGCTAGCCTTTTGTTTAGCTTCGCCTTTCTTTGGCCTGGCCATAGACAAAAATATTTCTATAAAATGGCTGCCACGAATTTTTGTTTTTTTTTTTACGTTTAATTGTTTTTATTTTTCCAAACTTTTTTGATAAATAATCAATTAATACAAATACTATTTCTTGTTATAGAAAATTATACTATTTAAATAAAACGTAATGAGCTTATTTTACTAACACCTGTCAGTAAAACTCTTTATAAAACGGAACGTTTCGGTATCTTTCAACCAATAATATTGCCTATGGTAAAAATTTGAAGTCAAAAGCTTTTTAAAATGACATCATTAATTTTGGTTTTTAATCATTTTTATGTACTACTTTTGTAATGTCCAATAATGAAAAATTATATAAATGGTAGTTTCGATACCTGTATTTTGCTTTTAATTGCTGTGCAATTGAGTTGTTTGGAAAATAAGATTATGGGTTTTGTACCGTCTGTCAATCACAAAGACACGCCATATTAAAAGTTCTGCTTTCAACCGTCATATAGTCTGATCATTTTTACACCTAAACTATGCAAAATAAAGGATATATTCCAATTACATTGTAATCTTCGTACACCAAACTATTTTAAAATGTATAAATATGACACTGTTAATACAATTAAGCCCAAGTCCCCATACAAGATGAATGTAGTCCTATACCTCTCAGATTAAGGGTAAACGCACACCTAACTCCAGTCATCAGATTCGTTGACAGCATCGCATATTTAACCGCGCCAGTCGCCGCACGCACCGCTTCAATAATAATTTTGTAGCTAAGTGGCAAATATTCCTATGTCTGTTTTCTCATTATGGTATTTTTACCTAATTACAGACCACATCCTTATAATAATGCTCGAAAAGTCACGGATTGCTGTTTAAAACGCGGTACTTATTCCTACGATAATGTATGGAAGTGGATGTTGGGTGTGGCAGAAGAAGCATGAAAGTATAATTATTGTTGTAGAAATGCCTAGTGCCTATAACCGTAGAGCTTGTATGAAGAGAATGCGGTCATTATGGAGTGTGTGTAAATTTATCTTATTGAATCTGATGTGAATCAATGCGTTAAACAAGGCAGACCCAAGAGGATGGTTTCCGATCAAGTCTGAGACTTTCCGAGTAAATATGCCTAGTGCCTATAACCGTAGAGCTTGAATGAAGAGAATTGTGTGAAATGCAAGGGAATTGTGTGAGGATCGTGGCAAATGGCGCTCCATTGTCTGTCTATGCCTATGGGAAAAAGGCGTAACAATTTGATTAATTTAATAATCTACTTCATAGTTATTTGTTGATGGATTTTTTTTCAGTAATTTGTAGGTTTTAATATATATATTTAAATATTCAATTCAAGTCCAACAAAGTCTGCGTGTCGAACGCCAAGTGGTTATAGGTTCAAATACAGAAAAAAAAACGGGTTGCACCCCGGTTGTGCCGGCAGAGGTAGTTTTGATAGTACTTTTATCAGTATAAAAGTACTATAATTTATATGGTAATATTAATTTATTGCGCTATCGTACACAAACATGACAATTTATATTACATTAAAAACTTAACGCTTCAAAACTATCACAATTATTTTACCTTAAAAAGTTTATATCTTAGAAAAATCAACTTTAATCCATAATTTTAACGACTTTTTCACCATCATCATTACCAGAACCATCATCGCCAGTCTCTAAAACTGATACGATAGGTTTATGGTAGCTGAAGTAAGAAACGAACAATTTTGATTCGAACCTATTTAAATGTCTAATAAAGACCGCATCAACATTAGTTTTGTATTTCGTTGTGCTAAGATCGCGATCATTTGACAACGTTAAACCCAATTAATTATTTAAAAATTCGATTAATAGTTGATTTTTATTATCTGCAAAGTTTATGTTGAAATCCCCATTTAAAATCATTGGCAAATCATCAATTTGCCAATGATTTTACCGGCATTAACGATAGCCCACCATCAAGGACTTAAATTTGCTCGAGAGCATAGGTATTGGACGTTAGAGCAGTGGGGTAATGTACTCGTTATTGATGAGACCAGGGTGAGTCTACCTAGATGTGATCAACGTCAGAGAGTATATAGTCACCCTGGAAAACGTTATTTCGAGTGTTGGATCGAGGTAAGCGTTGCTTATGGAGGAGGATCTGTAATGGTCTGTGGTGGCAACACGTTAACCACACGTATAGCGTTAGTTTTCATCGAACCGGGGCCGTACACGTGAATTAACCCCTTGTATGCCGCGGTCACGGATCCGTGACAAACTGTGTGTCTGCGAATTTTGCTTTTTTATGTTAAAAGCATTATACTTATACATATTTGAATATTCTCTGGAAAATCAAAGAATGATTATCATAAAGTAAAATGATGCATCATTAAATCTGTATTTAACAGAAAACGGTTATTTTGGGTTTTCTAGTTGCTCTTTGCATGGGACTGTGCATACGCCTTTGCTTTGGCAAAAAATGACACAAAACCATAAAAAGATAGTTATTTCGTATTTTTCCGATAATTATTAATTTTATAATAATTATAATGGTTATATTTGCTTTAGTATTATAAGATTAAAGTAACTGTGTAAAGTAATAATAAGTAATGTGTATTGGATTGGAATGAGATTTTAATATAAAAACAATCATATTTTCAAACAAAAAAATGTTTCGACCATGTGGCACCTTCGCATGATATATCGGGCAGCATATGCAGACGATGCATAATAATGACGGCCTTATGCACAGATAACTATTATACTAGTAATAATATAATAGTTAATGCTTATGTGGTGACGTCTACGCAACTTCGGCATCCGTACAATGGACTGGCCAACTCAAAGCCTGGACTTGTATCCGATAGAACTCTTATGGGATGAGCTGAAACGTCGGGTTCGAGCCCGGGTACCTGCTCCAACAAGGCTTTTATAGCTGCGATTCGCAATTAAAGAGGAGAGGAATGAAAATCCCTAAGACTTAATCGCCAGGCTGTGAAGACAAAGTTGCTAGCAGTTATCCGAGCAAGGAGAGGGAACACAGAATACTAATCAAAAACTTTTTGACGTGACACCGTCTTATAATTCGATGGAGCCGGCTGCACATGACTCATGCGACGTTACCTCGCTCGGCGTTCCATTTAAGGCTTGAAGTGCAAGCGAGAGCGCGGAACGAGCGACAAAGGCGGTTATCATCAGGCGGGACGAAGTCAAATGTGTCACAATAATAAAAAAACTTTATTTTGCATATTGGCGCTCCATTGTCTCTGCCTATCTCTGTGTAAAAAAGGCGTGACAATTTGATTGATTGATTGATTTTGCATAATTTAGGTGTGCAAAATGATCAACTATAATATCTATAATTATGACAGTTGAAAGCAGAACTGTTAATATGGTGTGTCTTTGTGATTTACAGGCGATACAAAATCTGTATCTTATTTCTCAAATTGCACAGCAAAATTATTATTAGTTTTATCAATACAAGTATCGAAACTACCATTTATATATTTTTTCATCATTAAACATTACAAAAGTAGTACATAAAATGAATATGTCCTTTAGTATTAACATTATTCCTTATTCTTGTAACTTGCAGTTGGTCAAAGAATTTGGAAAGAATAGAATCTGTTCTAAATCAAGAACTAATTCATTGTTATTTGTCTCATTTATATTATGTTTATACTACGTGTGACTGAAAGAGACAACTACTTGTACTTCAAAGGTTGGTACTACTTTTTAGCACATACAACCATTTGAAATTGTGGTTGACTTTTAATACTGCTTAAAAGTCACGTGGTAATAAGAGTAGCGGCATAATTGTTCCGTCATCCTTTTTTGAAGCATGTCATTTGTTATTCTGTCAAATTAGGTTGACCAATGATCATCAAAACTAGTGACAACCTTCTAAATTACGAATGTAAAAATGTATATTCATCCTCTTCTGACTTCTTTTTAATGCCGTAAGTGAAAATAGTATAAACGGTTGTATTTTGTCGCTATTTTAGGGCTCCTTCTGTTTCTTAATTCCAAATTCTTACAATTCGACAAAACTTATACTTTAGGCACATCACTAAAATCCATATTTGACATTTCATAAGTGTCAGTCGGCTTTATAGAGGTTTGTTGTCTCTGGTTTCTGTCGGCTACGAATAATCTTAATAAATTAAATTCTTTTTCTCTGTCGACATATTAATTCAGTGGTTATTGCGTGTTTATTTAAAGAACTACAACTTTTTAGATAAAATGTCTTCGGACGATTCTGATGATGAGCCTTTATCCTCTTTGGCTGCGAAAAAGGCAGAACAATCGAAGACCGACCGATCCACTGAAGATGAGGCTTCAGAAAGCTCTAGTGAAGATGAAGAAGTAAAGAAAAATAATTCATATAAACTAAGGGCGGCAAGGATTTTTCCGCCTACGCCTTTAAATGATCGCCCAATGGATGTATGGCTCTATTTTAAAGATCTCACCGTTACTGGACCATATAGTTGTTTACTATGCCCGGAATGGTTTATAAATAAATCAAAAATTATAATTCACTATATTCTTAATCACAAGAAAGATTACTGTGGTATTTGTCGGTAAGTTTGGATTTTTGTCAACTAAAAAGGGAATTATTTCACTTTGTCCCTTTTAGTCGCTTCCTTAAGAGAGCGAGGTGAAATGCTTATAAATTTAAAGTGGAATGCTTTTGACGACAGGCGTGGACGAACGGTTAGTTTGTTGCGCGTAAAGTCCCGGGTTCGAATCCCGGTCAGAGCAAATATATGTTTCATAGCTTTTATTTGTAATATTTATTAATTAAATTAAGTATTGCAAATATTTGTTAATAAAAAAAGAGATAGATATTTGCTTCGGGTCTGGTTATAAAAGAGTGGTAGGCAGTGGTACCCAGTCTGCCGATCCGTGGTAGTACATTTCGGGATCAGCTTGTAAGTTGCTGATTCAACTAGGCTAGCATAGTGAATGTGATTGCTACTCACAGTTATTGAATTGTAGTAGCAGTGACATTCATTCATGGACCACACTTCGGCTTAACACAAGCGGGGTACTGTCATATGTCGATCACAATTTAAAAAAAACTCCACTACGGTTGAACCTCAGAATTTGTGTCCTTTGTTTTTACTATATGCATTTTTTTCCATCAACAAATCTTTGCTTTTTGCACAACTTTAAATGGCAGAGAGTTTTAGGTCTGCCTTTTCTTTGTATACTCTTTTTACAATATTATCATTTCACACAGGTCTGTATACTGCCTGTATTTGTATATTAATATAATGATGTTCAACATATCAATTAACTATTCGTCATCACTCTTGGACCTCCTCTTGCTTATCATCAGGCGGGTCGAGGTCAGATGTCATGTCACAATAAAAAAATAAAAAAATATTTTGTTTGATGTTTGTAGTGTAAAAATTAAAATAATAACAACAACTATTTATTACAGCTATTTTGTTGAAGATCAAGAACACTGGGTGCTTCACCAACGATTCCACTGTCCATGGGTGTGCTCCCAATGCCCAGAGACGTTTCCCTCTGAACCAGATTTAAGAGTGCATTTCAGTTTAGCCCACAACCTGGTACACTGTAGATTATGCTCTTTTATGGTAACTGATAATGAGGAATATAACAAACATTTATTTAAGAAACACAATATACTTGAAATTGCTAACAAAGATGTGAACTACCCTTGGGAGGTTGAATATGAGGGTAGTACAAAGTTTTTTTGTTTGTTTTGCTCAAAAAAAATTTTACAAATTGACTTCTTCAGACATTTTATGTGCTTCCATAGGTACACATTGAAATGTTTCAGCACAATGTTGTCAGGAAATGAGATACCATTTACAATACATGGAGCAAATTTAAGTGCAGATTTCCTAAATGCACATGTTGCAAACCAAAGACATTGTGGTTATGTTGACATAATACAAAAGAAAGATGAACAAAAGATTGTAAATGATGATAGCTCAAGTTTTATAGATGCTTTAATTCCAGAAATTAAACAGGAAGTAATAGGTAATGACGATGTTCAAGAGGATGATTCAAAAGGAAAAAAATCAGCAGCTGAGGCAGAAGAAGATGAGCAAATAGATGCTGACGAAGAACAAAAATTTAATGACATAATGTCTTACAGTGGAGAAGAAATATTTGATATAACAGCTGTTGAAGTTGTGGTTTTGCAGGATATGTGCCGATTATATGTAGAGGAGGTTATAAAAGAAGTGACTGAAGACTCCTTGCAGAGGAAAATGGAGCTAGATTTTAGTTTGTTAAAGAATGTTACTGAAAAACCGCTAGCATGTCCTATTTGCGATGAGCTTCTTTTAAACATAGGCCAATTTTGTTTGCACATAACTAAATCTCATTCAGTTAGTTGTGTTCCTGCATACTGTTGTAGGTTATGTTTGCAGTGTTTTGATACTGAGCCAGACTACAGAAGACATGTAGCATCGGAATTGAAAGATTTTGACAACTTATGGTTATGCCAGTACTGTGATAGGGAGTTTGAGAATCGGAAGGACACGAGGGAGCATTTAAAGGAACATTTAGATGAGATGAATTTTGATAATTGTCATAGTCCACACTTGGGTTTTAAATGTAGATACTGTCCTTGTTTATTTTGGAATGAAACTGAGAGGGAGGAGCATTCTCGGATGAAACATTCAACAGAATGGACTGCGGAGTTCTATAAATGTTGTTTGTGTAGTGTTTTTTATAGTGACAAGGTGAGTTATTTAATGGCTTTTACAGACAGTAGCACAATTATGACCCCTAATATATAAATATGCACATTTAATTTACATACACGCGACCATGGTGTAGTGGCAGTGAAATGGCTACGTAAGCCAAGTGGCATGGGTTCAAAACCACTCACCGGTACCAATGTATCTTTGATATATGTACTTTGGCTAATGGCTAATGATGGAGACTGGGGTAACTGTAAACTAAAGCGGTATTTTCAGTCATCAGCACTCTTTTTACTTCTCTTACTTGCCATAGGACAAGTCAAGAACGAATGTTGTGTCTCATTAAAACAAAATATATAATTAAGTAAGTAATATTTAACTTCCAGGCCTTCTTCACATATCATTTTCTACAAAAACATGCAAAGAATACTGCAAATTTAGTATATTTATTAAAATGCATGAAGTGCAGTACTACAACACCAAATATTCAATTTATGAAGGAGCATTTCAGGAGATCACACCCTGATGATAAGAAATTGTTTTGCTGCCTGCCACCCTGCAAGTACAAGCCAATGACTCAAAATAGACCCTTTAATGTGCATAAAAGAGTAAGTCAAGTTTTTTTATTGCGACTCAACCTGCTGGGAGTGCGGTCCATGAACAGAGGTGGACATCCACTATGCCAGCCTAGTTGCAACTTACCAGATGATTCCAACACCAATCAACCAATTAGCGACCAATCAACGTAGTTTATAGTCAAATATCAGTGCAAGTTCGTCATATCGCTTTCGTGTATTAGGACAATCGGGGCCCTGGTGTGGTAACTAATGCGCCAAGTCTGTCGTCTAAAGGCAATTAAGGCGACCGTGTGCACAAACTGAAACAAAGCCGGTACCAATGTATCTTTGATATTTCTACTTTGGTTGTCCTGTTTCTATTATACTAGTACTTTAGTAGCTTAGTATAAAAATGTAAATAAAATAAAAAAAACTTACCTTTTGTAGTTGGTACACGCCCAAGGCTTATGCGGAACAGGACCTGCTCCAAGTTCCACATGTCCAGTCTGCGAGCGTGAGTTTAGGAATGCACAAGCGTGTGGTGCTCATATGGCACTCGCTCATGGACCCGGCAGGTTTAAATGCAAACTGTGTAATGAAAATTTGCACAGTGGAGATGAAAGGTTTGTATTTTATTATTATTTTTTATCGCGGCTTGACATTGTCCAGCACCCTGTCTGATCTTACGCTGCAGTGTTAATGGAGGTGACGGCTACTCATCATCATCCGCCAGAAGGCGTCCACTGCTGAACATAGGCCTCCCCCTTAGAACGCCATTTCGAACAACAAGTTATATCCACCTGTTATTTATGACTTTCACTATGTCGTCAGTCCACCTAGTGGGAGGCCTACCCACTCTGTGTTTTCCGGTTCGTGGACAGACTATGCATCACTGCCTACTTCACTCTGACAACAAGACCCAAAGCAAAATATCCACCCCTTTTTTATATAACAAATGTAATGGTAAGCATAATGGAAGTCCAAGAGTGCTGACGACTGAAAAAATTGAGTCAGTACTCAGCTTCCACAGTCGCCGTAACTATGCCGGCTTAATATTATTACATATTACAAATAAACCGCACTTTTTTACTGACTACCAGTAACTAACTGGTGTTTCTTGTTTAAAATATTTTATACATATTTCTTTCATGTTTCGTTTAAGAATTTTTTAATTGAAAAGTTAAATGCTTTGATAGCCCATGTTTTTTTTATTTATTTATTGTGACACGACATCTGACCTCGACCCGCCTGATGATAAGCAAGAGGAGGTCCAAGAGTGACGACGACTGAAAAAACCGAGTTAGTACACGGCTATCTCAGTCGCCGTCATTATGCCGGCCTAAGGTGCTTCTTCACGCATCGCTTGAAGAATCCAAGGTCATAGGATGGAGAGAACACATGGGCTGGCAAAGCATTCCACTTGTCTATTGTTCTACAAAGAAACGACGCACCGAACTTTTTAGTTCGACTGCCGATTCGGTCGATAGAATGCGGATGCTTTCCCCGACCAGTGCGGGTATTACGGGTGTGAACGGACGAGGTAGGAACAAGGTTGAAGAGCTCTTCGGAACATTCCCAAGTATTCTTCTCATCCTATAAATCCAGATTCTTTAAGTGAGCCATAAAAAACAACTTTGGCCTACATTGTGACAGCGACTAGGCATCCAACTGTGTGGGTTTATTTGGTCGTTGGAATTCTTGGATTTCCTTTTGCTTAACATTAAGCGAGTCAAGGAACTTAAAAAAACATAGCTATTAAAAAAATATTGGGCGAACAGTTAGTTGCCCAGTCTGCCGATCTGGGGTAGTACCACTACTTTCAAGTTCCAACTAGGCAAATTGGATGCAAATGGGTTTTAGTATTTAGTTTGGCCAGTTATTAAATTCAATAAAACATTAAAAAAAAAACTTCTAAAATTAAACTTTAATGATCTGAAAATTTTCAAGATACCATTATTTATAATAAAAAATATTTTTTTTTATTATATTATTTCAGAAAACTTCACTACATGTTAAAGCATCCAGGGCATTATCATTTTGAATGCAAATTGTGTAAAAAAACTTTCCAATACAAATCCTCTCTGTACATACACAGGACTACTGTTCATTTAAAAAAACAAGAGTTATTTACATGCAAATATTGTAAGAAAGAATTTAGGGTGAGTATAAATAAATAGGTAATTAATCAATCAATAATTTTAATCAGTCAATTAAACTGTATGCATCAATTTAAGAAACAATGGAACGTCTCTTTCTATGATCCTGACACTGGTTTAGTAGTCAAGTAGTAGTCGCAACTACTATGCCGGCCTAGTAGAAATTGGCAACTTACTAGCTAATCCCAAAACGCAACTAATTCACTTTACAGTCTGTACACTTGAAAGTGGTGATACTAGATCCAGATCAGCAGACTGGGAACAGCTGACTGCTACCACTCTTAGACAACCAGACCCGGAGCAAATACCCTCATTTTTTTATTAAGAAATATTTGCCATATTCAATCTAATTATTAAATTTTACAAATAAAAGCTAGAGCGCGGCCTTTTATGCACATTAACAATTTTTTCTCCCACCCGGTAATCCTGGGACTTTACGCTTAACGGACTAATGTGCTAACCAATGCGCCACGTCTGTCGTCATACAGACCGTGAAGTGATTTAGTCGCGTTTCGGGGTCGGCTTGTATGTTGCCGCTTTAAATTAGGCCGGCATAGTAGACTTGACTGCTACTTACAGTTATTGAATTGTAGTAGCACAGTGACATCCATTCATAGACTGCACTCCAGCTTAACATCAGGCAGGGTGCTGTAATATGTCGAGTCACAATAAAAAATAACAAAAAATGATGTACTTTCTTTTATATTATAGAAGAGGGACTCATACCGCGAACATCTACAAATACACGAGGGTCCACATCATACGTGTTCGTATTGCCCGATGAGGTTTGTCCAACGCTCGAATATGCTGCGTCACGAGCGACGTCACACTGGCGAACGACCATACTCGTGCACTTTATGCCCCAGAACATTCTCTGATAAAGGTGCTTGTAATGCACATATAAAGTAAGTGTCGTTTTTAACACGCTTTTATTAGCTTGACTTGTATGTATAGTTGGGGAACGAGATAAATAAATTCGGGGGCTGAGTTGCGGTGGGGCGTGAAACAACTACCACACGTATCTTAGTGGCCGCTTTTAATGATGTTCATAGCTCGGCGATGTCATTTAATATCGATAAAAACGTGTCGATATTTTCTAAATTGATTATTGAAAAATTAGTGAGTTAATTGAATAAAAGAGAGTCGTCATCCGTAGTCAGGCTAGAATCATTATTAGAAACGTGATTAGAATGTGTGAAAAAAAAACATAGTCACTATTCTCAAAATTAAATTAATATAATATAATTCATTAAAAATTGTTTATGTCTAATGTTTATACTTCAATTTAATACACATTTATAATTTTTAATAATTAAATCTATTTGCGTTTTAAGGAAAGTATGTGTTTATTGTTATCGACATTTTGCATTTTACTTCACTATTCACAATAGACACGTGACCATGACGTCACAACTGCATTCCTAGCGCGTTTATTTAGCTCGTTCCCTTACTATATGTATGTAACGGAATCCTTCAAATTAATTTTCACTTCTTCTAGGGGTCTAAACAACTTGAAAATTTGTACACATATCAAAAACCAATGAATACAATAATTTCATTTATTAATTTATTTTGGCCGGCATAGTGACGGCGACTAGGGCAACCGTGTACTAATCGGATTCCCAGTCGCCGGCATTCTTGGACCTCCTCTTTCTTACCATCAAAAGGGTCGAGGTCAAATATCGAGTCACAATTAAAAAAAACACACTTTTTAGTTTACATTACTTAAGCGTGTTTTGTGTAGTTTTTTTTAACATTTATATATCAATGTACTAAAGTGTTTGTATTATAGAAACAGTACAACCAAAGTATATCAACGATAAATTAGTTCTGGCAAGTGGTATTTGAACCTGTGCTCTCAGCTTGCGTAACCATTGCACTACCACTACACCATGGTCGCCTTTTTTATTTTATTTTTCATTGTGACTTGACATATGACAGCACCCCACCTGATGTTAAGCTTGAGCGCGGACCATAAATGGAGATGAGTGCTTCTACAGTTGAATAACTAAGTAGCAGTCACAACCACTATGCCGGCCTAGTTGGAACCGACAACTTATAAGCTGATCCCGAAACGCGACTAAGTTACTTCACGGTCTGCAGCGAAATTGACTCCCGTCTTGGAAAGTCTACATCAGCTCCATACTTGTGGGGCTGTGTGCCTCGGGCTATGGAAGAGGGCCAATGTGTAACAGGCCCCTAAGAAGGGCGACCGTTCGGACCCTGCAAACTACTGTCCGATAGCTGTAGTACCGTGTAAGGGCATAGAGCGGATAATTCAAGGCCAGGATCGTGGTAAGTGGCGCTCCATTGGCTCTGCCATTCCCTGTGGGAAAAAAGCGTGACAATTTGATTGATTGATTTGTAATATTTAATCCTTTTCCGACCCAAAACCGAAACCATAACAAATGCGCCACGCCTGTAGTTATTTGTTCTTTATAGGACTCACAACAGAGTAGCAGTGAATCAATGCAAGTACTGTGGACAAACGTTTGTGCAAAAGTCAAAATTAAAATATCACATACGGAAACATACTGGAGAAGGTACATATAAACATTATTTTCAGAGATATTCTCAAGAAAGCTGGTTTGCCTAGTGCCCATAATATGAAAGCTTGAGAGTTGTGTCAGGATCGTGGCAAGTGGCGCTCCATTGTCTGCTTATCCCTGTGGGAAAAAGCTGTGACAATTTGATTCTTTCATAAGCATGAAAATAAAATAAATGAAAGTAAAAAATAAAAAACCTCGCAATATAAGACTACTGAAAGAAATGATTTAAATTTTGGCTCTGCATTTGATAGCACTTCGCCTGATGTTAAGCTGGAGTGCTGTCCATGAATAAAGGGGACTACTGCAGTTAAATAATTTTAAATAGAAGTTCACTGCTATTTAAGATTCTTTAACTATCCAATACGCCGGCCTAGTTACAATGCCTTTTTTTGTTAACGCGAGAGTAAATCCCTAACGTGTGATTTGGTCACGTTTCGGGATCAGCTTGTAAGTTGCCGGTTCCATCTGGGCCGGCATAGTGGAAGTGATTTCTGCTCACAGTTATTGAATTGTAGTAGTAGTGACATTCATTCATGGACCACACTTCGGCTTAAAATCAAGCGGGGTGCTGTCATATGTCGAGTCACAATAAAAAAAAAAAACAAAAAGGGAGGAGTGGCGGGGAGTGTCGGGCTTGCACCGACTAAAACCCTCGCGGCGTTCCTCCGATCGTCTAGCAGAGCACAGATAACACTTTCGCAGTCCCACGTAACTCCGCCGACGCTGAACCGGCCCCTCTTTTTGCAGGAGAGCGATGACACTCTCCTATCTCAGATCTCACACTCAGATCTCAATTGTGATGCGCGCGCTGTCTCTCACCCCGTCTCTTAAGATGTGCGTCGCGGGGTTACAATCCCTAGCCCTACTATGCTGAGCCTTAACAAAAGGCAGGGTGCTGTCTTACCTCGAGTCGCAATACAAAAGTAAACTATAAATTATATATTTTTTTAATTTCCTTAGGCTTGGAAACTTGTCCAATATGTTCCAAAATATTTACTTGCACCTATTATTTGCGGGAACATATGAAAACCCACGAAGGGAAGCCAGGGATTCCATGCCCTATATGTCGTAAGTATATTACATTTTTTTAACTAAGCCTTGAACTCTGACCTTGACTGTTTTTTTTATTGTGACTCGACATATGACAGCACTCCGCTTGATGTTAAGCCGGAGTGTGATCCATGAATGGATGTCACTGCTACTACAGTTCAATAACTGAGTAGCAATCACTATGCCGGCCTAGTTGAAACCGGCAACTAACAAGCTGATCCCGAAACGTGACCAAATCACTTCACGGTCTGTATACTTGTGGTACTACTTGTTGGTGGTACTACGTGGTTACCGGTGGTACTACCCCGGATCGGCAGACTGCCTGCCACTCTTGATTATTGCCTGATGATAAGCAAGAGGAAGTCTAAGAGCGCTGACGACTGGAAATGTCAGCGATCCTGAAAAGATGTAGTTTAGAAAGGATTGACAAAGAAATGCTTCGTTTGCTTGGGCACATGGAAAGGATGAGTGAAATTAGATTGACAAAAGGAATTTATAAATCTGATGTGGATGGATGCATTTAATAAGGGCAGGCCCAAATCGGAGACATACTTAAGAATGCTAAATTGCCTAGTGCCCATATTCATAGAGGTTGTATGAAAAGAATTGTAGATATGAGGGAAACGGGGGAGTTGTGTCAGGATCGTGGCAAGTGGCGCTCCATTGTCTGCCTATCCCTTTCTCTGTGAAAAAGGCGTGGCAATTTGATTGATTGATTGATTAATGGGTCAAGTCTACACTTACTCCACGAGATTGCTTTCATTTTTTTAAAGAGCTCTTATAAATAATAGATCTAATAGATGTGTTTTTTTAATTGTGACTCGACATATTTCAGCACCCCACCTAATGATAAATGGGTAGTTATTAAAAATAATAATATAGATAATAAGACTAATGTATACTAACCCACAACAGTATTTTTTTATTATTTACATTTCTATACTAAGCTACTAAAGTACTTGTATCATAGAAATAGGACAACCAAAGTGCATATATCAAAGATACATTGGTATCGGTGGGTGGTCTTGAACTCGTGCTCTTCGGTTTGCGTAACCATGGCACTGCCACTACACGACGGTCGCCTTAAATAAATAATTTGTTTTTAAAGAAACCAATCGCTTATTAATCGGCCACGCCTATCGTCAAAAGCTCTTATAATAAATGTTTCATGTTGTAGAAAAGCCATTCACTGAACGCGGCAATGTAATAAAGCACGTGCGTCGTGTCCATAGTACGATTGGCCAGCAGAAATGTCCCATATGCCAGAAGAAATTGACCACTATGATCGGATTGAGGAAACATCTATTTACACATAGTCGCGTTAAACCATATTCTGTAAGTATAATGCCTATTTATTCATCTTAATTTTATTGTCTATACAGTGGGTAAATTTAATGCGACTTGGGCATTCTTTGGCCGGCATAGTGACGGCGACTGGGGCAAACGTGAACTGAGACTTTTTTTGTCATCTTCGAACTCCATTATGCTCACCATCAGGCAGGTCAAGGTCAGATGTCGAATCACATTAAAAAAACTTAGGAACAAGAAAGAAATGTCTTGCTTTCTTGAGGGTGTCTCCGATTTGGTTGAAGAACATCATTTTGGGCCTGCCTCGTTTAACGCATCGATCCACATTACATTCCTTTGTCAATCCTACATCTTCTTTTAAACCACATCTATCGAGCACTGTACTATTCCTTAATATATCCGTTATCGTCGCTCCACATACACGCCTTAATGACCGCATTCCTACACCGTAATTTTATACTACAGAAAAATAAAAAAAAGATGTGTTGCGTTGGTTTAAATAAAGATATATAAATCAGTGGAAAGACATTCGGGGCAATCGTGGAAAGGGGCGTTTATTTTCTCTATAGTGTCAATTTTATTGATTGATAATAATTATTTGTGTTATTCACAGTGTCTTCGCTGCAACAAGTCATATGCAATCAAGGAATCAATGGTGAAACATATTCGTAAGCGTCATAAAATAGAAGGAAATGGTGACAAATATTATTCCACATTAGAGCCTAAAGATTGCGATATAGGTATGTATTTTGTAGCAAATATATGTAGCTTATATTTGAGAGGATGAAATGACAGAATGTGTGATAATGATAGACGGGAAGAAAGTGGAACAAGTCAAACAGTTTGTTTACTTGGGTTTGTTTACAAGGTATGGGAAGTGTGATGGAGATATTGAGAGAAGAGTGCAAAAAGGTAACGTAGTGAACGGTGCCATCCATAGTATAATGAACAGCCAAATAATGACCCAAAAGTCACAGATGGCTGTTCATAATGCGATGTTTGTTCCTACATTAATGTATGGAAGTAAATGTTGGGTGTAGCAGAGGAAGCATGAGAGTAGAATTAACGCTGTAGAAATGCGGTCGTTAGGGAATGTATGTGGAGTGACGATAGTGGATAGAATAAGGAATAGCACAGTGCGCGATAAATGTGGTTTGAACGAGAATGTAGTTACAAGGATTGACAAAGGAAAGCTTCGATGGCTTGGGCACATGGAAAAGATGAGTAAAAGTAGATTGACGAAAACAATTTATAAATCTCATGTGAATGGATACGTTAAACGAGGCAGGCCCAGACAGGTGTTTTCCGACCAAATCGGAGACCTCCTCAAAAAAGCTAGGTTGCCTAGTGCCTATTACCATAGAGCTTGTATGAAGATAATTGTGAATGTGAAGGAAGCGAGGGCGTTGTGTCAGAATCGGAGCAAGTGGCGCTCCATTGTCTCTGCATATTCCTGTGGGAAAAAGGCGTGACAATTTGATTGATTAATGTAGCTTATATCTATAAGGTGACCGTGGTGTAGTGGTAGTGCCAATGGTCACGCAAACCGAGAGCGCGGATTTAAAACCGGTATCAATTAGTCTTTTGATATAGTATGTTCTTTGGTTGTCTTGTTTCTATAATACAAATGAATAGAAATGGTAATCTAAAAACTGGATTTTCGTTGTCTCTGTCTATAGCTGTCGGAATTGAAGCGAGATAATTATGTTGACTGTTTTTTTTACATTTCGTATAACAGGGTACTCCATTTCAAAAGAGTTCTGGACTACAAGGGGTTCATGGCCGTACTCTATAGTGAGACAAATTCGACCTTCCGACACCGCCTTGCAAAACGTTTGTCAGATTACCGCGGGTCAACTATAAAAGCTATGAAACAAATCTTTGCACCGACTGGAAATCGTATTTCATTGTAAAATATTAAAATAAAGATTTTATAATTTTAGGCTTAGATGAGACCTTAATGGCGGCCATTTTCGGTACCACAAAACCTCTTTCAAATCAGCCATCAGACGACAACTTTGTTGAGTTCCCAAAATTGGACGTTGTTGTTAAACAAGAGGCGATGAGTGACACGGAGACTGAGAATAGAGACGAAGAGAACAATGGAGAAAGTAGTAATGAGGAAGAAAGCGAAGAAGAGGAGAGCTCAGAAGGGAACAGTAATAAAGGCCCCGAAGAAGGTGGACCTGTTGAACCTACTAATTTTGTGACGGTCAAACTTGAGCCTATGGAAGTGGAAGATTATGATGGGGAAGAATAATTTGACGTCTGGATCTCATTAATTTTTTTGGCCGACATAGTGATTGATGCCGACTGAAACAATCGTAAACAGAATCGTTTTTTTCAGTCGTCGTTGCCCTAAGACTTTTACTAGCTTACCATTAGTCAAGTCGATGTCAGATGTCGCATCTATATAAAGGTCTTGAAAATGTGACAAAACACTGACACTGACTAATGGTAACACTGACTAAACACTGACGCTACATATGCTTTTTTTTATTGTCACTCGACATCTGAATTCGACCCGCCTGATGGTAAGCAAGAGAAGGTCCAAGAGTGCCGACAACTGAAAAAAACGATACTTCCGCTGTAAAGGCGACCGTGGTGTACTGGCAGTGCAATTGTTACGAACACCAAGAGCACGGGTTCATAAACAACCAACGGTACCAATGTATCTTTGATATATCTACTTTGGTTTGTCCTGTTTCTATAATACAAACACTTTAGTAGATTAGTATAGAAATGTATAATAATAATAATATAATAAAAAGTCCACGTTATTTAGATTCAATTATCGAGAGGCTTTTGTCGATGGATGATTTACATGTTGATTATCGACAAGTAGAATACTTTACCAGCCTTCAAGCGAAGTATGAAAAAAGCACTTTGGCTGACATAGTACGACGACTGAAGCAGCCGTAAAGAAAATCTGTTATTTCAGTCGTCGAAGCTTTTAGACTTTCCCTTGCTCACCATCAGGCAAGTCGAAGATAATTATTTAGTATACATTTAATAATTTAATTTATTTAATTTGATTATTTCTGTAAGATCTGCACGATTATTAACGATTAAATTATCTAATAACATTTAAAAAAATCTGTTAAAAAATAATTTCTAAATAAATTCTAGATAATGCATCCCAGTTATCAACAGGCAGGACTTTGTACTTTTTTTTTAATTGTTATAATTAAAATACAAGTTCTATTAAAATAGGTTAGACATATAGTTGATTCACACTTAATAATAATATAGATAGATATACTTTTTATTGTGCAAATTGTAGCTTAAAACTGTACATAATAGATAACGCCCTTATCTCTAGCATGGCGATCTCTTTCAGACAATCAACGGAGAATAATACTATAGTGGTTAAATAAAATAAAACACACACACACACATAAACGCACGCACGCACGCACACACACACATATCCACATAATAAAATATTATTAGCCTTCTCTGTTAATATTTGTGGCAAAGGCATCAGAGTGTAAGTACTTTTGTAAGTGTACTACAATTTATAATTTGTTGTATTTTATTTAGTTATATGTGAACTAAGACATGCATTATATCTGCCTATGCCTGTGGTGATGATAATGATGATGTGCGAATATATGTTGTTTAATTCTATAAAAAAATATATGTCTTAATATAGAATTAATTTTGATCATAACAACTTCGTATTAAAATAAATGATGACAGGCGTGGCCGATTGATCAGCGATCGGTTTATTGCGCGTAAAGTCCCGGTTCGATTCGGTGGTACTAACCCGGATTTTCAGACTGGGTACCACTGCCTACCACTCTTTGATAACCAGACCCGAAGCAAATACCCGCCTCTTTTTTAATAACAAATATTTATTTGTAATATTTAATTATTAAATATTACAAATAAAAGCCATGAAACAAAGATTTGCACCGATCGGGAATAGAACCCGGGACTTTACGCGCAACTTACCAATCGCTAACCGTTCGGCTGTGCCCGTCGTCGAAATGTGACTGCTATTTACAGCTATTTATAGTTATTTATAGTTATATTGTCTCTGCCTATCCCTGTGGGAAAAAGGCGTGACAAAATTAATTGACAGTTATATAATATAAATTAATGTTTTGTTATTTTTTTTACACCCGATATAATAAACATGTCTGAAAATATGTTTTGTTTATTATAGTTAGAAGTAGTAATATTTTGAGTAGATACGAGTAGTCAATAGTTAATTCATGTTAATTAGATGTTACGCACTAAATGTACCTATTATATCGTTTATGAATGTATTCATATATTTGTTTTATTTACTTCACTTTACTCTTGAATACGGTTTTTAAAATGGACGTATACCTTTGATCCACTCTGTTTTGGATTGTTTCATACCCAAATTTATTACCACCAGCTACTACAGTTTACTTTAGAAACATGTTTAGCGTAGCTTGATATTTGATATAACAGGCACCTCTCCTAATAAGAATTTAATGTCTGAAGTGCGGTCCATTGATGGGGGCGCTTGTTACTACAGTTAAACTGCAAGCCTAAGCATCTGCTGAGCTGGGCTAGATGGAACTGGGAATATCCAAGCTGATCCTGAAACGTGACCGGGGCACTTCAGTGCCCTACCTACCAATTCGAGGTTAGCTCGAATTGGTAGGTTAGCTGAATCTATTTGTATTCACCGTAAGGCCTTTTTGGACGCACAAGAAACCAAAGGGTTCAAATGCGGAAACGAAACGAGCCCGTACATAACATCAAGGAAGAGTACTCTTTATACAAAATTAACGGAGTATTTATTAAACGGGGCCACAGACGGGGTTGACGTCATGTCTTTGGCCGGCATAGTGACGGCAACTGGGGCAGCCGTGACCTTCTCGGTTTTTTCTGTCATCGTCACTCTTGAACCTCCTCTTGCCTATCATCAGGCGGGTCGTGGTCAAATGTCGTGTCACGATAAAAAAATGTCTGATGTAAACTGAACTAATAGTTCGTTAGTGTGGATCTTTCATGATGTTAAGAAAGATCTTCCTTCTTGTCAAGATCTTATTGTGTTACGGAGAGTTTTGTAGGCGAAAATCTTGGATTTAACTTTTAATGTCTGAAATATAACGAACGCATTTTTTCAAAGAAAAACCTGAACACAGATCAGCTGTTTGACTTCATTTTTGACAACTTTGACAGTGACAGATTTATCTCTTCCTGCAAGACTTTGAACCGCAGATAATTGCGAAAAATACCTAATTAAATAAGAATAATTAATAAAAAATGAATTAGATTTTAAGGAGCATTAATAATTAGTTGTATAAGTAGTATTTTTGTGTGTTTTAATCATGTATTCACCCGCAGTTACCATTCGTAGGATAGATGTTTTGATACGAATTTTAAGAGGTCGCAAAGCAATATTGGGGCAAAATTGCGTTAGATGTTATACAAGTGAAGGTAAAGTTACCATTGGAGATGTGAATAAAGAGATAATATCACCGAAAAAGCGCGAATTCGTGCCTAGTAAATATTGTAAGTTAATTGTATGATTTTTTTATTATAGTAACCTATTTCATATAAACGTGGGTTTGTTTATAATTATTTCAACGATCATTGATGTCTTATATATATTTTATATATATAAGACTATTTTAGTCTTATATATAGAACTATTTTATTTTGTACAAATGATCTCTATTATTAAACAAAAATATGAGTAATTTTCAAGTGAAATTACTTTTTTGTTAAGAGTCAGCAACTACAATTGCAATAATTTACCTGAATTTGAGTATAAAAGGCTACAATTACAAAATTTATTAAGTCAATGGGGACCATCTAGAAGACTACCATGATCAAATTTGGGACATTCTTAAAAAGTAGGGGTCTGCAGTGCCCACATAGTCATAGAGTTTGTATGAAGAGATTTGTGGTTTTAAGGAATTGGCAGTAAAACCAAAAAGTTCGGTGTGACTTTTCTTAGTAGAATAATCAACATTACCAGCCCATGTCTTCTCTCCATCCTATAACCTTGGATGCTTCAAGTGATGCGTGAATAAGCACCTTTAGTGACAGCAACTGACTCTTTTTTTATCAGTTGACGTCACCCTTGGACCTATTTCTTTATTTTTTATTAGTCACAATAAAAAATATTTTAAAAAAAGTTGTACAAAATGTAACTTTACCTAGATTGTCATGCGTCCATTCCTACAGTAATGGACAAAAACAATGGGCCCTCACTTTCTACAATGCTGACACATAAACTTTGGCTCAAATAATGTAATATGTTTAATTATTTTTTAGTAATAACTGATGGTGATGTCCTTAATGTATCCCAAAATACATTAAGGAATTTAAGATGGATGATGCAAAAGGATAACTTAGGACAGGATATGTTCCTGTTGGGAAGACCTGGTCCAAGCAGGTTAGTCACTTATTCCATTTTATTCTTGTGTTAAAATTATCATAACTAGGCATTACTTACTATGGTCTCTATGTCTAAATTATTTAATCTTCTATGATGAAAGTATGTCTGGTAACTTGTCGATTTCTATTCTTTCTAACTAGGCAATAAAAAGTACACTCAAATCAATTTTTAAATTTTGTTAATCAAATTTGGTGACATACCAACAGCAGCGTTACCTACCTGGTCCAATTGTTTTTTTTTTAAACCATCTAGGAACATATTGAAATATACACACAAAATTTCATCAGCTATTTAGGAGGAGTAAGGTGACAAACATACTTACAGAGAAATATTTTTTTTTTATTTTTTTTTTTTATTGTGACTCGACATTTGACATCGACCTGCCTGATAATAAGCAAGAGGAGATCCAAAAGTGCAGACGATTGAGACAACCGAGTTTGTTCACGGCTGTCTCAGCCGCCGTCACTATGCCGGCCAAAGGTGCTTCTTCACGCATCGCTTGAAGGATCCAAGGTTATAGGAGGGAGAGAACACATGGGCTGGCAAAGCATTCCACTCGTCGATTGTTCTACAAAGAAAAGATGCACCGAACTTTTTAGTTCGACTACCGATTCTGTCGACAAAATGTGAATGCTTCCCCCGACCAGTGCGGGTGTTACGGGTGTGAAAAGACGAGATAGGAACAAGGTTAAAGAGCTCCTCGGAACATTCCCCGTGGTATAGGCGATAGAGGACGCACAGAGCCGCCATGTCTCTGCGTAATTGCAGAGGCTCCAGAGTTCGCGTAACCTCTACATCTCCTATGATTCGGACAGCTCGGCGCTGCAATGAATCCAGGGCATTGAGAAGATACTTGGCAGAGCCGTCCCAAAGATGCGAACAGTACTCCGCGCAAGAGCGAATTTGAGCCTTGTATAAAAGCAGGCGAAGCTCTGGCGCGAAGAACCGCCGCACCTTGTTCAGGATGCCAAGTTTGCGGGAGGTGGTCTTAATAGCCCGCTCAACGTGATCCCTGTGATTCAGGTCGCTGCGAAGGGACATCCCTAAGATATCCAGTCTGTCCGAAGTACCAAGGGGAATGTTACAAAGAGAAGGAAGGGGGATAAACGGGGATTTTTTCGTCGAGAACGCGCATACCTGAGTCTTGTCTGCATTGAACTGAACCAGGTTCTCGTCGCCCCAATGAGTAATACAATCAAGAACCCGGTTCAGCTCCGCTACAACAGACTCTCTCATATCGGCTATCTCCTGTTTTCCGGCTGCGGGGCGGGCAGTGTAGCGTCCATGCACCGTGCTGTCGTCTGCATAGCAATGAATGCTGGATCCAAGGTCCAGCATGTCATTGATATGCAGTAGGAACAAGGTCGGCGACAGCACAGAGCCCTGAGGGACGCCAGCATTCACCGACACCCTACGTGACGCGCTGCCATCCACAACAACGCGTATGGAGCGGCCACGCAGGAAGTCGGCTATCCAGCCACGCAGACGGTCAGGTAAACCGTATGCCTCGAGCTTGGAAAGAAGGGCCTTGTGCCAGACCCTGTCAAACGCTTTGGAGATGTCCAAGCCGATGGCAAGGGCCTCTCCATTACCATCCAACGCTTCCCCCCAGACGTGCGTGGTGTACGCCAGAAGATCACCAGTTGACCGTTTCGGCCTGAAGCCATATTGACGGTCATTGATCAGCTGGTGACCCTCCAGATAGGCCATGAGGCGGACATTTATAATCCGCTCCATGACCTTGCATATTAAGATATTTATATATAATATGTACACACATTTTAAATACTCCCATAGTAATTTTTCTCCTAAAGGTTATTATTTTATTTCTAGGAGAAAAGTAGCATTACAATATTTAGAATTGACGCAAAGGGAATTGGAGTATGTAGCGTTATCAAGAGACACAACTGAGGCTGACCTGAAACAGAGACGTGAAATACAGAATTCTACTGCTAAATACTTCGATCAGGTGAAGAAAATCAATCAACGCCTTTTCACCTTGTCACGCCTTTTCCCACAGGCAGAGACAATAGAGCGCTACTTGCCACGATCCTGACACAACTCCGTCGTCTACTATATAGTATTTACTGTGTTTTTATAAAATTAATGAATGTAAGAAGGCGGGAAGGGGAGTTGTATGTAAAAATGGTTAATGTACAAATGTGGCCAAAATAATAAAAAAAAATTATAAAAAAATATTTATTAAGCATTTATATTTTAAAAGTATCATTATATTATATCATCAATAAAATCTCCCAAACCTCGGCACTGCTATGAATCTAGGGCATCGAAAATATACTTGGCAGAGCTGTCTATTAGGTGCTAACAGTACTCCGCGCAAGAGCGAATTTGAGCCTTTTATAGTAACAGGTGATGCTCTGGCGCGAAGAACCTTAGGGTACCAAGTTTGTAGGAGGTAGTCTCAAAGTTTTTGGTCTGTTGATGAGTATGTTTTGTTTCTTAGAGTGCAGTAAGAGCAGCAACAGAAGGAAGAGTGTTAGTATTAGAAGGCATAGAGAAGGCAGAGCGCAATGTGTTGCCAGTATTAAATAATTTACTAGAAAACAGGGAGATGCATTTAGAAGATGGACGGTTTCTTATACCCGCTTCAAGATATGATAAGCTTTTAGAGGTAATAATTAAATTTAGTAATATTTCAATCAATCAATCAAATTGACACGCCTCTTTTCCACAGGGATAGGCAGAGTCGATGGAGTGCCTCTTACCATGATCCTTACACAACTCCCTCGCTTCCCTCACATCCACAATTCTCTTCATACAGGATACAGACTCTGTGGTTATGGGCGCTAGTTAACCTAGCTTTAATTAGTTATATCTATATAGTTATATAATATATATTTTATTTATTATATCTAGTAATATTTAGATATAATAAATAACCTTTGCGATGAACTATGGCAGAACCAAATTTTGATAATTATACTAAACTTTTTTTTATTGAGACACACCTCGAATTCTGCTAATCAACCTCCCCATTACTTTTAAAGAGTAGTAGGCCGTGGTGCCCAGTCGCCGATCCAGGGTTAAACCACCGCTTACAAGTATACAGACCGTAAAGTGAAGTCACGTTTCGAGATCAGCTTGAAAGTTGCCCATTCCAACTAGGCAGGCATAGAGCATCCACTGCTCTGCTACTATCAATTATTTAACGGTAGTATTCATGGACTGCACTCCAGCTTAACAACAGGCGGGTGTAGTCATTTATTTATTGTGACTTGACAACTGATCTCGTCTTGCCTGATGGTAATCTAGAAGTGGCCCATACCACAGAAATAACTGACTCAGTCGCTGTCACTATGCCGGCCCGAGGTGCTTTTTCACGTATTGCTTAAAGGATCCAAGGTTGTGGAGCTACAATAAGAAATGTCCTATTTACTGACAATTTTTAGGAACACGGTGCTGAAGAAGTATCCCGATGGCGTCTAGTTCGAGTTGATGAGAATTTCCGTGTCATAGCACTTGGGTTGCCCGTACCAAGATATGCTGGTCAGCCACTTGACCCGCCATTAAGGTCCAGGTTCCAAGCCAGGGATGTAGCTACTATTGGCTATGGGGTAAGTTGGTTTAGTTTTGCACAGGTTATATTTTTATGTTTAGATTAATAAAGTAATCTGGATGGATGCGTTAAAAAAGGCAGGCCCAAAAGGGGGTTTTCCGAACAATTGGAGACATCCTCAAAGCTTAAGCTGGGGTCACTAGTGCCCATAACTGTAGAGCGTGTATGAAGAGAATTATAGATGAGGGGAAAACGAGAGAGTTTTGGCAGGATCTTGGCAAATGGCGCTCTATTGTCTCTGCCTATCCCCCTGGGAAAAAGGCGTGACAATTTGATTGATTGATTGACGTGACATCTGCCGTCGACTTGCCAGAGTGTCAACTACTGAAAAAAGAGACTTAGTTTATGATTACCTCAGTAGCCGTCACTATGCCGGCCAGTGGTGATTTTATACGTCTCCCTTGAAGCTTAGATGGTTAGTATAAAATAAAGTTTTCGCTTCCCGCGTTCTCTGTCTGTACCCTATATCTTATAAACTACGCAACGGGTTTTGATAATTTTTATTGGATAGGTTAATACATGTATGTGACTGCTACTTACAGTTAATGAATTGTAATAGCAGTGACCTTTATTCATAGCTATTAGCTTAACATCAGGAAGCTTAAAATATACTTCCTAATTTTTAATGAACATTAAAACAGTTAAAATGATTACAAATTAAATTTAAAAAAAGTAATCATTAAGACAAATAAAACAATAATTTAATGGAAAAATAATTTACTAAAGCAATTAGAATATTCATGTCGTTTGTGACATTAAACTCTCCGTTCTACTTGTGCCTGTAGATGCAATAATAGGCTTCCTTGGAACAGAGGGGACAAATATATGAACCTGCCTCTTAGAGACTTGCTTATTATAATTAGGGATAATTTTCTTATTAATTAGATCGGCATACTGTTTCTCCATAGCTTGTATTTCATTCGCTACCTTTTGTCTTGTCTCTTCAACATTCGTCTTTGTTTCTTGGTTTGTTTTGTTTGCTTTCTTTACATTGCGTGACGACGTGTCTCTGACGTATCGTGACTGCCGCGCGTAGTTCTCTATCGTGGTTGCAGTATTAACGTAAAAATTGTGTCGATCGATATTACCACTCTCCATTTGTACTTTATCTTTAGGAGTGTCTTTCGGACTATCCATCACCTTACCTTTCACACCTTTATCAAATTTAGGTTTATGCAATTGTGTGGTTGAATTGTATCGTTTCTGTAACTCAGGCCAACTGTGTCTAGGTTGACCGATTCTAGACGTTTCGTCTGACGTTATTAGGTCTATTTTTCCAGCTAAATCTAACCATTGTAACACGCGATCAGATAAATCGTTAGTTTCTTTGTTCTCCGTCCGAGCTGTTCGGTTACTCCGAACGGTTCTCATTTCTGCTTGATTGTGTTTTGATCTTGAAGTATCGATTTCGTTTAGTTTCTGCGCGTTTGCTTTTAAAACTAATTCGTCTTCTGATTCAGTATCTATTTCTGTTAAGTTTAATTGCTCTATTTCCTCGTCTTCTTCTTTTTTATTGTTATTTTCAATAGGAGTCGTAACTTTAAGAGCGAAGTTTAGATTTCTTATACAATCACCTAGTTGATCTTCGTTCTGACTTAATCTCGTCTTACGAAATTTACTCAATGCCGATTTCTGTTCTGATTTGATAGCAAAACTGGCTGAGGAATGGGGCCTTTTCTTTTGTGAATTGAGTTTTAATAAATATGGATCGTCGTGTGTTAGTATTGCGTGTCTGAATCCGTCTACCCACACTGTTTTGACATACATGGGCCTTTCAGATGATTTCCAAAGTGCTGGCATGTTACACCCACTTTGCGGCCCCTAAATGCGGATACGGGTCACGCGATCACGTCTGCCAATGGGAATGTTAGTTGCCTTCTTCTTCATAATTAATAGAGATATTCGTTTTCAAGTGTTTCGTGTCTCATCTGCAAATATTATTTATTTGTTTTTATTATTTAGATTTCTATACTAAGCTACTAAAGTTCTTGTATCATAGAAATAGGACAACCAAAGATATATTTGTACCGATAAGTGGTTTTGAACCTGTGCTCTAGGTTTGCGTAACCATTGCATTGCCACTACACTACGGTCGCCCTAATATTATTTTTTCAATAAAATCTATAAATTGGTAATTTCTATTTACTTTATATTATTATCTTTTACTGTGTCACGTAATCTGACCTCGACTTGCAGGGGGAGGTCTATCAATCAAATCAAATGTATTTTCGCTACGAATGTATCTTTGATATAATTTCTTTGGTCGCCAAGTTACTATGATACAAGCACTTTTATTTACGTGTTGATTTCCACAGAGATAGGCACAGATAATGAGCGCCATTTCCACGATGTAAATATAACTCTTACGCTTCCTTCACATCCATAATTCCCTTCATTCATTCATTGTGTTTAAACCTGGTCGCCAAGTTTCTATGATGCAAGTACTTTAATTCACGTGTTGATTTCCACAGAGACAGGCACAGATAATAGAGCGCCATTTTCCACGATCTAAATAAAACTCTTACGCTTCCTTCACATCCATAATTCTCTTCATTCATCCATTGTATACCATTGTGTTAGATAATTATTTGGCTGCTATCGCCCCTGGCCCGCCCTCCAGCTCAACATCAGGCAGGGTGCTGTCATATGTCTAGCCAAAATATAATAAAATCGCGCGTGGACACAGGTCTATAATTTAATAAAGTTTTTTGGAAAAAATATGTATTTCAGATTTTTACGAGGTGCTAACTACCTTCTTCATTAATTAATTTACGTTCATAAACGGTCTACTAAACTCGCTTGTTACCCGCCTGTTGCTTAAATGAAATTATTTCAGCGGTTTTCAGGCCTTTTCAGAACTGACAAGGTGATTGATTAACTATTACATTAGGCGCCTTATTGAAAGTATTATGTAAGGTACGGGGTTAAGGTTTTCAGGCATTTTGAGGATTTATTTTTCATTGAAAATTATATTTTCATTTCGTTTTCTTCTTTATTGTGAAATCTATATTTTAAATATCACTTATACGTCTTTCATTCCACCTATTACCAATTAATCAATCAGTCAAATTGCCACGCCTTAATTCTCACAAGGGTAGGTAGAAACTCTTACCGTCCTGACACACTCTATTACTTCTTTCATATCCACCATCCTCCTCATTAAGTTATGGTAACGGGCACTGCGTAATAAAAGCATACCCTTGCTTTTATCAAAGAAAGTCCCATAATTATTTTACTGTAGTAGAAATAATGTTTTGAGACTGTTTTTGGCGACAGGCGTGGCCAAAATCAGCGATTGGTTTGTTGCGCGTAAAGTCCCTGGTTAGGTTCCCGGCCTGAGCAAATATTTGTTTCATAGCTTTTATTTGTAATATTTAATAATTTATATATTAAATATTTCAAATATTTGTTAAAAAAAAGAGGCATATATTTGCTTCAGGTCTTGTTATCAAAGAGTGGTAGGCAGTGGTACCCAGACCCCTTACAAGTATACAGACCGTGAAGTGATTTAGTCGCGCTTCGGGATCAGCTTGTGAGTTGCCGGTTACAACTAGGCCGGCATAGTAGATGTGACTGCTACTTTCAGTTATTAAAATTGTAATAGCAGTGACATCCACCACACTCGAGCTTCACATCAAGCTGAGTGCCGAGTCACAATATGTCGAATCACAATAAAGAAAAGACGTCCCCGCCTTATTATTCCACTCATTTACCTTATTTTTTTAATGTGTCTTAATAAATTTAACATGCCTCTCCTAAACTTCGTTACTATATACTTATTAGATTCCTTTAAAATGTCCTTTTCGATTATTTATTTTATTTTAAATACAAATAAAATATTTTAAAATAGTACTTAATTATAAGGTTATAATAATTATTTATTAAACTTTTTATTGTGAAGATTCATTATCATCATTCAACTGGGAAAGTGGGCTTCGTGAGGATTTTGGAAAATTGTCTCTTCTTACCACCTATAATTGTAGTTATGGAGACGTAATGGTTTAATATGGCAGAGACAATACAGCGCTACTTTTCACGATTCTGACACAATTCCCTTGCCTCTCTCACATCCACAATTCTCTTCACACAAGCTCTACGGTTATGGGCAACCCAGCTTTTTTGACGATGTTTCTGATTTAGTCGAAGAACACCCTCCTGGGTCTGCCTCGATTAATGCACCAATCCACAACTTACTTGCTTTCATTATATTCACAATTTTATTCATTATCACGGACAACGAATTAAACCTTCAACTTAAATTGATACCACGAGGATAGGCAGATAAAATATACCGCTACTTTCTACGATTTCGACACGACTTTCTTATTTAATTACATGACAATTCTCTTCCTATTTGACACAACGGACTCTTGATTTTTAAATAATGCATCTAGTTATAATATAGCATATAGTTCTTTACTTATATTATTACTTTTTAAATATTTACTATACCTACCTATTATAAAGCTTTCTTTGTTACCTAAAATTTTAAAAACATTCAAATAGAGAATACTATTTACTCTAGAATACAAACGTTGAGAATACAATTTACTTTTGAATCCAAAATAACTCGTAAAAATTGTCTTTAATTTCAACCGCGACGTCCGTACCAATTGTATCGTTTTATCAGACTGTGGTTTAGCTCTCCGTTCACTTACATCACGGGGGTTGTGTCCTCGCCCAATAAGGGTTCGTTCTCACTAATGCGCAGTATTGTACCCTTTGTTTTGATTTGATTGATTAGTATCCTTTAAAGTTTTATGACTAAAATAAAATATCTATTATTTTTTATTGAGACACGACTTCTACTCCCTTCCTACTCTTAGTAACAGCTTCCATGGAACATCGGATAGATTAGACATTTCTAGGGATATCTCATCGTTGCGATTTAATCCAGAGGGACCACATCGAGCGGGCCTTTATGATCACCTCATTTCTTTATTATTTTTTCACTTTAACCTTCTAACGAAATTAAATTCGTTTGAATACAAACTTCTGAATTAGGTCTGTGACGGCTTTACCAATAATCTTTTCGATGCTCTAGTTCGTTGCAGCAGCAAGGAGATTCTGAGCTAACAAGAACTCCCGAATTCTGTCGATCGAATCAGCAGTAGAACCAAAAGCCCCGACCATCGTTTGTTTATAGAACGATAGACAAGTAGAATGCTTTATCAGCCCACATGTTTTCCCGATTCAATAACGTTCAATCCTTTAAGAGAAGCGTGTAAAACAACTTTGTCGGGAATAGGGCAAATTGCAGACATCCTCAAGAAATCTAGGTTGCCTAGTGCCCATAACCATAGAGCTTGTATGAAGAGAATTGTGAATGTGAAGGAAGCGACGCAGTTGTGTCAGGATCGTGGCAAGTGGCTCTTCATTGTCTCTGCCTATCCCTGTGGGAAAAAGGCGTGACAATTTGATTGACTGAGGCAACCTAGGTTGCCTAGTGCCGTCACCGTAAACTGCATCGGTATTTTCATTCTTCGGTGTTCTAAGTAAAGTAAAGGTCAGATGTCGCGTTCATTAAAAAAATAATGTTGTTGACTCCGAAACCAGACAGAATAAAGATCCAACTAGCCCTAGGCCGGCATAGTAAACCCGATTGCTACCTGCGGTTATTTAACTGTAGTAGCAATCTCTTCCAATAGATCTCACTTCAGCGATATACAGGATATATATTCAGCGAAATACAGCCTTTATGGCAGGCGGGGTGCTGTAATATTTCAAGTCACAATAATATTTAATTGTTTAATTTTAAGTGTCTATTTAAAGGCTAAAATAGTTCATAGATCTAGAATAGTTAACCGAAAGTTTGGCTAACATTAAACTAAAGCAATATGGATTGTAGTATTTGTTGAAAGTGCCATCGCGATAACAATGTATTGGATACACGTTTCAAGTTTTCAGGACTATTTTCTTTGTAAATGTTTTGTAAATGTTTTAAAGCTGTGTTAATTTGTTTTTTTTTTTTACAAATTATCTTACTAAATGTCACTGTATATGTTTTTTTGTAAGTCGACTTGCCTGATGGTAAGCAAGGGGAGGTCCAAGAGTGTCAACGCCACAGACTCAAGTCGAAGTCAGATCTTGAGTCTCAATGTAAAATAATAGTAAATATGAATTTAATATTAATAAAATAATTGGGATTTGTGTATTAAACAAAGAACATCTTTCATTTTGCGCTTTTATGTACTAGTTTTGTAATGTCCAATGATGAAAAAATATATAAATGGTAGTTTCGATACTTGTATTGATAAAACTAATAACAATTTTGCTTTTAATTGTTGTGCGATTTTGTTATTTGGTAAATTGTTATTTTGTATCATCTGTCAATCAACGCCATATTTGTTCTGTTTTGGACACATTATTATAGTTTGATCATTTCGCACAACTAAACTATGCAAAACAAAGAATATATTCCAATACATCAAACTATTTTAAAATAAATATGAAACTGTTAATACAATTAAGCCCAAGTCCCCATAGAAAATGAATGATGTCCTTTATGCGGTTTACTATCGCGTTTATTATGGTTTTGATTTTACGTTTTTCCATTACATTATTCCGACGTTTCGAGAGCTTTCCAGCTATCGTGCTGTTATTGTCTAAATCTAAGAAAATTGGGATCTCGTCAAACTAGAGGTTGCCTATTTAAAGAGAGGTCGTTAATATGAACTTGTGTGTAAGGGCGTGAAGAAACAAGTTGTAAATCGACTGAGAATACGCCCAAATCGAGTCACTTAACATCAGGCCGGGTACTGTGCATATGTCAAGTCACAATATAAAAAAAAACTTCAGTGTTAACAATGTCAAAGTCAAACAATGTCATTATATTATAATAGCCTGATCAAATTCTCAGCGTATTTTCGGCGACAGGCCTGTCGCATTAGTTAGCACACTAGTTCGTTACGGTTCTATTCCCGGACGAAGCGTCATAGCTTCATAGCTTTAAATATTAAGAATAATTGTTATTAAAAAGAGGCGGAAATGACAAAATGTAAGATAATGATAGACGGAAAGAAAGTGGAACAAGTCAAACAATTTATTTACTTGGGAAGTATGTTCACAAAGAGGTGGGAAGTGTGATGAAGATATTGAGAGAAGAGTGCAAAAGGGTAACGTAGTGAACGGTGCCATCCATAGTATAATGAACAGCAAAATAATGTCCCATGTGCTTGTTCCTGCATTAATGTATGGAAGTGAATGCTGGGTGTGGCAGAGGAAGCATGAGAGAAGAATTAACGCTGTAGAAATGCGGTCGTTAAGGAGTGTATGTGGAGTGACGATAGCGGATAGAATAAGGAATAGCACAGTGCGCGATAGATGTGGTTTGAAAGAAGAAGTAGTGGCAAGGATTTGATTTCATTGGAAAAGAGGGGGACATTTTCTCCGGGTCTTGTTGTGAAAAAGTGGTAGGCAGTGGTGCCCCGTCTACTGATCTATGGTAGTACCACTACTTACAAGTTTACATTTTTTGGTATTGCGTTGTCATGAAAGTGTGGTCACAGCGATACGAACAAAGCTCGACTTTCAAAACTAATTATACTTGTAAACTATTACGGAACAATACTTGCCAGTTTTCATTACAATTCGCATTTGCATATACAGTAGCTATTTCAAAAGTTTTCACCTGAATTAAAGTTTTTTTATATTTTTTTATTGTGACACGACATATGACAGCACCCGGCTTGATGTTAATTGTAATGTTAATTGTAAAGTGTAATATTACCCGCCTTTTTCCCACAGGGATAGGCAGAGACAATGGAGAGTCACTTGCCACGATCCTTACACAACTCCCTTGCTTCTTTCACATTCACACTTCTTTTATACGATTTCTACGATTACGGCAACCCAGCTTTCTTGAGGATACAGGCTTTGTGGTTATGGGCACTAGGCAACCTAGCTTTCTTAGGGTTTGTTCTCATGCGGTCAAATATAAAATTTATTTTATTGTTTTGTTAATGTCGGTGTGATTTGAACCTAGGACCGCGAGTCCATACCCCACACCATTGAGCCGTCTCTTATATAATTTATTCGTATACAGTTTAACTAAAACTAAAATGGTTTGAAAACACGAAGTCGACCTTTGAAACTATTTGATTTTATTATAGATAATGAATGGTTGTTGTTTACAGTACGATAGCGATAGTGGATTAAAATTAAGTAAATTTTCCGTGCCGGTTTCAACTAGGCCGGCATAGTGGATGTGATTGCTACTCACAGTTATTGAATTGTAGTAGCAGTGACATCCATTAATGGACCACATTCTAGCTTAACATCAAGCAGGGTGCTGTCTTATGTCGAGTCACAATAAAACAAAAACATTTACGCGTTAGATCCACGGTCGCAGTTGACTGTAACGTGTTTGTTTGTAGTTTACTTGTACTAACTTTTTTATTATTTTTTATTGTGACTCGACATATGACAGCACCCCTCTTGATGTTAAGCTGGAGTGTGGTGCATGAATGGATGTCACTGCTACTACAATTCAATAACTGTGAGTAGCAATCACATTCACTATTCCGGCTTAGTTGGAACTGGTACCTTACAAACTGATCCCGAAACGTGACCAAATCACTAAACGGTCTGTATACTAAACTTAGGTTTTAATTCAAGCAATAAACTAAACTTGGTTTTCATTGAGGCTAATATTGTTTAACGACTACGAATTTTCTTTTTTATTTATTCTTTTTTATTATTAAAATTTTAAGTTAAAATAAAGTTTAAAGTTATGAAATAAAATGTTTGTGAAGAAACTTAAAAATCAATCAATCGAATTGTCACGCTTTTCGCCCACAGGGATAGGCAGAAACAATGGAGCGCCACTTGCCACGACCCTGACAAAACTCCCTCGCTTCCCTCACATCCATAATTCTTTTCATACAATTTTTACGATTACGGCAACCCAGTCTGGTCTGCCTCGTTTAAAGCATAAAAACTGAATATTTTAATAGTTTATTCACCTCTAAGTTATTAAACCCGCAGTCTACAGTTTTGTAAAAATAAAGTATAAATGTACGAGTATATTGTCACAGTATCTGCATTGCATTTCCTTAATATTTAATGTTGTCTAACATGCCATTGCGAATACTCTAGGAATTCGTGCAAGTACATTTTCGTGCAGCTGGCATAGTCTGAGTCGCGTTTTATAAGTCGTTGGTACTCTTGGGCCTTCGTTTTTTTCACCATTAGGCAAGTCGGTGTGACTTTTCTTTCTAGAACAATGTGTTCTCTCTTTCCTATAACCTTAAATCCTTCAAGCGATGCGTGAAGAAGCACCTTTGGCCGGCATAGTGATGGCGATTGAGGCAGCCATGAACTAACTCAGTTGTTTCAGTCGTCGTCACTCTTGGATCTCCTCATGCTTATCATTAGGCGGGTCGAGGTCAATTGTCGTGTCACAATAAAAAATGTTTGTTTAAAAAAGAACTAAATGAAGTCTAAATACATACAGCTCTAATAAGGTGTCAGAATTAATGAAGAAGTAGAGTAATTGCGGGTAAATTGTTTTCGTGTTTTCATTCGCTGGGCTATGAATTAATGTGATAGAACATGCTATACTTTTTGAGCCTATTACGAGTTCGTAAATAACAGAGGTGCAATATTATATACTTATTTAGCTAGTATGCTTTGTGCTTATAACCGTAGAGCTTGTATAAAAAGAATTTGGATGTGAGGGAAGCGAGGGAGTTGTGTCAGAATCGTGGCAAGTGGCGCTTTATTATCTCTACCTATCCCTGTGAAAAAAACGCGTCACATTTTTTTAAATTTCTTATTGCGACTCGTTTTATGTTAGAAAGGAGTGACAAAGATGTGGATATTAAACTACCTACTGTTTACACATAAAATCAAGGATCTGCAGTGTCCATAACCATAGAGTTTGTATGAAAAGCTTTATTTTTATTGTAACACGACATCTGACCTCGTCCCGCCTGATGATCTCGTCCCGTCTGAGCAAGAGGAGGTTCAAGAGTGACGACGACTGAGAAAACCGGGTATGTTCACGCCTGCCTCAGTCGCCGTCACTATGCCGAATTATGACTTCGACTTGCCTGATAAAGAAAACGAAGGCTCAAGAGAACCAACGACTTAAAAAACGCAACTCAGACTGTGCCGGCTGCACGAAAATGTTTTTATAACGAAGAGTAAGTAGGTAATTTACTGCGCAGCTCAAATGCCAACGCTCTTTCTATTTTATTCTATATTAGTATTAAAATATGTCAAAATAATAATAAAATATTCATTATTGTCTGAAAATTGTGTATACTATTAACCTTTACCAAAATGTTGATTTTAAATATTTATTACGTAGTAAAATAACATAGCGTTGTTTTAGTTTATGCAAAATACAAAACTGAATTCATATTGCGTGACAAAATCCATCTTCTCTAAACCCATTAACCGCTATAATTGTCGTTGTTGACTTGCAAAATTAATTCGCCTTCATAAATACATTTTTATTTTCCACAAACAATAACTTAAGACGTTTTAAGCAAGTCACACACTAGGTTTATTTACTTTAGTAGTTTTACTCCGTGTGACAGGCCAGGAGAAGCATCGGCATTCTGTCGACCGAATTCTCTTTCGAACTTTGTCAGGAGGGTGTTTTCCGACTAAATCGGAGACATCCTCAAGAAAGATAGGTTGCGTAGTGCCCATATTCGTAGACCTTGTGGATTATGTGGATTGTGCAAATTATGAAGATAATTGTGGATGTGAGGGAAGCGAGGGAGTTGTGTCTGGCTCGTGGAAAAGTGGCGCTCCACTGTCGCTGCCAAAGACTAATTAATCAATAATTAATCAAAAGGCTTGTTCCTCTTTAGTTTCTGCCTATCCCTGTGGGAAAAAGGACAATTAAATTGATTTATTAATTAATTATGATACATGTTTAAAAACTAAATTTATTTTATTTAAAATAAATATAACTGTATCTCAACCGTGTGTATCTTTAACTTAAGGGTTTATCTTGATTAATATACATAGAAATAATGTATATCATAGAAACCACGCCAAGTCACGACAGAAACTATATATTTAGTTTAACACGCAGACTGAAACTACAAATCGTGCGTAAAAACCAAGTTCCGTTACCCCATTTTGAATAAGTCAAGAATGATATTTGTTTTATTGTTGAGACGTGACCTTTGACCTCGACTTGCCTAAAATAATATTTTTAACATATATATTAAGCTACTGAAAGCTTTTGTATCATAGAAACAAAACGACTAAAGTACATAATAAAATATTATGTTTTAATTTTATTGCGGCTCGACTTATGATAGCACCCAGCCTGATGCTAACTTAGAGTGCGGTTAATGAACAAAGGTGACTGCTACTTGCAGTTAAATAACTGTAAGAAACTGTCACATCCACTATGCCGACCAGCTACCCTGGTTCGGTAGACTGGGAAAATGACCACAAACTGTGTCTACCACTCTTAAAACCGTGGTTTTGAACCGGGCAGGGGCTCTCAGTTTGTGATTATTACCACTGGACCACGGTTGCCTCAATCATTATCACTATGCCGCATTTAATAACGTTTACATTAATTACAGGAACATCTATCTTCATTGCAAGAGTCAGCTCCTGGTGCCAGTCCAGCAAAATTGGAGCATCTTTTATCAGCGGCCTATGCATTAATTAGTCCAGAATTACAACAAGTGAAGTTGCCAGATTTTCCAATTGATAACCTCCATGTGGCTGCTGCTATTCTGGTAATTTATTATTGACTTTATTTTTTTTATACTTTTCTATACTAAGCTACTAAAGTGCTTGTATCATAGGAACAGAACAACCACTTTGACGACAGGCGTGGACGAACGGTTTAGCGATTGGTTTGTTGCGCGTAAAGTTCCGGGTTAGATTCCCGGTCGGAGCAAATATTTGTTTCATAGCTTTTATTTGTAATATTTAATAATTATATTCAATATTGCAAATATTGCAGTAGGCAGTGGTACCCAGTCTGCCGATCCGGGGTAGTAACACCACTTACAAGTGTACAGTACAAACCGTGAAGTGATTTGGTCACGTTTTGGGATCAGCTTGTAAGTTGCCGGTTCCAACTAGGCCGGCATAGTGAATGTGATTGCTACTCACAGTTATTGAATTCTAGTAGCAGTGACATTCATTCATGGACCACACTTCGGCCTAACATCAAGCGGGGCGCTGTCATATATATCAAGACACAATAAAAAAAAAAAATCAATCAATCAATCAAATTGTCGCGCCTTTTTCCCATGGGGATAGGCAGAGACAATGGAGTACCACTTGCCACGATCCTGACACAATTCCTTCCTTCACATCCACAATTCTTTTCATACAAGCTCCTAAAATAAACTACTTCAATATTTATTTTAATAGACTTTTCAAAGTCCCAAACAATAGACCTATGTCAATTTTCAGCTGAAAGTTCTGTAAATTATGTACCTTGACCTCAACTGTCGCATAATAACTGAATTGCGTGTAAATATTTGTTTACAAGCCTAACTTTGAATTCCATATAACTGAAAATCTATTTGAATAAACTTTTACATTAAAGTTCATGAATTTAGTACAAAAAAATAAGTTAAAAATAAACTTATATAGGTCATTTACCGAAAACGTGCGTAGTACACAAACCTTAATAAGTGCGGCTGAAATCCCCATGTACGTAACCGGCATAGTTAAGACGACTCAGGCAACCTCACTATCCCGACACAACTCTTTCGCTTCCATCACATCCACAATTTTCTTCACACATACACTACGGCACTGGGCAGACCCAGGAGCCCAGTTCTCCGACCAAATCGGAGACATCCTCAAGAAAGCTACAATGAAATAATTTAAAAAACATTTTCTTAGATATTGCGCGAACATTGATTAATGAATTAAACAAATTTTATGCGGCTTACTGTCGCGTTTATTTTGGTTTTGATTTTACAATTTTATTTTATTATTCCGTAGTAGTTTTGGAAACAATAACAACATCAACCAATAGGACGACCGACACCTCATTCTCTCCGTGACCACGATGGACGCAAAGGTCTCAAAACGTCGGAATAATAATAAAATAAAAAAATGTAAAATCAAAACCAATATAAACGCGATAGTAAGCCGCATAAAATTTGTTTAATTCATAAAAAAATATTTATGTATTTTCAGGAAAAGAACCCCAACATATCAGTATCAAAACTTTTATACCTCCTATACCCATACAAAACATTCCTAACTAAGGAACATATAAAAAGCGTCGAAGGAGTATTACATAATTTAAAAGTAAATACTGGCAAGGAGAGCGATTTTAGCTTACTCAATGTAAAACTTGCCAAGCCAATTGAAGCCTTAGTTTCTATGGATATTAAAGGAGTTCAATCCCAGTTTCCTGTGCCGTGTGGTGGTCGAAGTATAGGCGTTGAACAAAAGAGTAATTTTGTTAAAACTGCATATCAGAGCGAATTATTAGCTGAGTTAATGATAAGTCATAGTGTTTCTGATTTTTGTATTGTTGGTAAGTTTTTTTTAATATTTTTCACATCCACAATTCTGTTCATACAAGATTTATAGTTAGAGACACTGGGTTCGTTCAAGTATTACGTTATTAGATTTATACAATTATTTACCCCCTCATCCCCCTTGTCAGCAAAAATAAGCCCAGCTATTAGCGATGCTTACCTAAACATTGGTAAAAATAAGCAAAGCAACGACCCCGGCCCCCCTATAGTGCTTACGTAATACTTGAATGGTCCCACTGATTATCCCTGCTCTTTAAGGAGCAGGAGGAGAAATTGGATGTCCCCGATTTCATCAAGAAACAAACATGCGACCGAAAAAGGCGACCGTGGTGAAGTGGCAGTGCAAACCGAAGAGCACGAGTTCGAGACCACCCACCGGTACCAATGTATCTTTGATATTATGTACTTTGGTTGTCCTGTTTCTATGATACAAGCACTTTAGTATCTTAGTATAGAAATGTAAATAAATAATAAAAAAAACGATGTTTTCCACGTTTTATTGTTATACTCAGACAGTTAATTTTTTATAGCACAAAACATAGAAAGACAATGAAATTAAAACACAATATACAATTTGCAGCCTAAAAGGGTTCACCTCTGATTTATAAATCTATTTCGTCATTCAATGTTCATTAAAGGCGACCGTGGAATCCTTGTAGATTTTTATATGTGGTGATATTACCATTGTTTAACATACTAGTCCATTTCATAATATTTATTTATAACTAGCTGACCCAGCGAACTTCATACCGCCTAAAACTGAATGAATGCCATGTTACAGATTAGCTTAACTTAAGTTGTTGTGAATTGAGAAAATTAATATATTTGTTTCTCTTTATAACGTAGCCTAAGTTACTCCTTATTACATCAGCTACATCAGCTGCCAATAAAAGTCCCGTCAAAATCGGTCCAGCCATTCAAGAGATTAGCCGGAACAAACAGACAGACAGACAAAAATTTTTTAAATGTTAATTTGGTGTATGTACCGTATATATATATTCATATACATGTATTAAAAAACGGTTATTTTCAAATTACAAACAGACACTCCAATTTTATTATATGTATAGATTACTTTGGACGTCACCAGATATTTATAAAAAAATCATTTAACCAAATCTTTTTCATTTACAGGTCCAAAAGGCTGCGGCAAAAGTCTTGTAGTCAGTCAATTAGCTACCTTATTGGGTTACACGATAGAGCCTATTGTCCTCTACCAGGATATGACTGCCAGGGACCTGGTACAGCAACGCACTACGCTGAACAACGGAGATACAGTATGGAGAAACTCTGCATTGGTCGAAGCAGCATTGAAAGGTCATTTGGCAGTACTGGATGGTCTACATAGAATTCATGCTAGCACTTTGGCTGTTTTGCATAGGTAATATCATGCTTATAGGTGACTTTCTTTGGCAGACGTAGTGACTGCGACTGAGGAACCGTAACTTGAATCGGTTGTTTCAATCGGCTTCAGCGCTCTCTTTTTATTGTGACTCCATATTACAGAACTCCGCCCGATGTTAAGCTGGAGTGCAGTTGGACCCGCAATTGTAAGTAGTAGTGGACCGCAACTACCACTTACAAGTACAGGGCCGTCTTAAGCATATTCAGCGCCGGGGTGCGAAAGTCAAGGCTCCGCTTGCGTGGTATCAGTGTAGTAGGTACCTATCGAAATTTATGGCAGTCGGCATGCGCCCCCTAGGACTCTGCGCCCGGGTGCACCGCACCCCTTGAACCCCCGGGTAAAGACGGCCTTGTACAAGTATACAAACGTTTAGTTGCGTTTCGGGATCAGCTTGTAAGTTGTCGGTTCCAACTAGGCCGACATAGTGGATGTGACTGCTACTTACAGTTATTTAACTGTAGTAGCAGTCACTTTTATTCAGGGCATTGTAATAATATGTCTAGTCGCGTTAATAAAAGTAATTACCAAAATATATTTAAGTTAATACCATTAGTAAAACAATTTTGTAAGGGGGTGGCCTATGTTCAGCAAAGGACGTCTACTGGCTAATGATGATTGGTTAATGCGTAATTGCACTATGACGTCATCGTGTCGTGTGACGTCACAATCCATACAGACATGTTCTCTTTCTACAACATAGAATGCCGTATCTGCATCTCACTCTCTTGTACCAATATCTATTCTATATCTAGAATTTACATATTTTAGATTAGTACATGATCGTGAGATCCAACTACACGACGGCACCAGGTTACTCCGACATGATAGATATGAGGATCTGCTTGCATCAGGTTTATCAGAACAGGAGCTCAAAGAAAGTGGTGTTATGAGGATACATCCATCGTTCAGGTTGGTTATACGGCTCACGAAGCGAATTTAGTTGTTCGGTATTTATCGTTCAACAAAAAAATGAAAGCTAATATTGACTGTAGCGTTCTCACGATTCAATAACCATCGACTTAATATTACACGTGTCATTGCGCTATCTGTCCATATTAGCATTTTTCTCGTGGATGCGGACGCCATAATTCGCATTTAATTTTACAAACAAACAAAAAACTGGTGACAGAGGTATACAATACACAATACATAGGTACTCAATCGCGCTGATTGACTGACTGATTGGAATGATTATTCAATGCAAGTTGAACGAACAAGTTCAGATGAGTCGATTCGCCGTCAGTTATTAATTGAATCAATAAAAGTTGAAAGGTCTTTAACTTTTGTTGTACCAATTGTATCGATCGGGATCAGCTTAAAAGTTGCCAGAGTTTATCTAAGCGAATGCATCTGCTCCTCGCAGACATTTGTAACAGGAGTAGCCTCTGTTCAGCACCTAGAAGATTGTTTATTTAAACAAATCTGAGATTTATGGGCGGCATAGTGTCGGCGTCTGTGGCAGCCGTGAACTGACTCGATTTTTCAGTCGTCGGCACTTTTGGACCTCCATTATGCTTACCATTAGGAAGATCGAGGTCAGATGTCGAGTCACAATAAAAAAATGCAAGGATCCACAAGGCCCATAACCATAGAGCCTAGAGAATTGTAGATGTTAGGGATGCGAGAGAGTTGGGTCAGGATCGTGAAAAGTTATAACACGATTTAATAATTTTGCAGAATTGTAGCTTTAGCGGAACCGCCCAGTTTTGACAGAGGACAAATTTGGCTCTCACCAGAGATTTTAAGTTTATTCATATTCCATGAGATGAGGAATCTAAGTAAAACTGAGGAGATTTTTATTATCACTAGTTTGGTAAGTATCCTTCGCTGCGCCTGAAACCTTAGAGACTGTACAATCAATTAATCAATCAAATTGTGACACCATTTTTCCAAAGGCATAGGCAGAGCCTATGGAGGAAAGCGAGGGAGTTGTGTCAGGATCGTGAAAAGTGGCGCTCTATTATCTCTACATATCCCTGTGGGAATCTAGGCAAGACGCCTTAATTGTCATGCTTAAAAATAGGTAATAGGTAACATTTAGACATCTTTTTTAAAGAGTTATAGGTAGTGGTGACTTTTCGCCGTTCCAGCGTAGTAACACCACTTTCAAGTGTACATGACTTAGTAGATACGACTGCGATTTGCAGTTGTACATCGAGTAGCAGTCGCCTCCATTTACGGATCGCACTCAGGCGGAATGCTGATGTTAAGCTGGAGGGATTGTTCTATATCTGTCGTCAACCTTTTTTCACAAACGATTATAATTCTATAACGGATGCCTAGTGCCCATAACATTAGAGCTTGTATGAGGAGAATTGTGGATGTGAAGGAAGCGAGGGAGTTGTGTCAGGAACGTGGCAAGTAGCGCTTTATTGTTCTGCCTCGGGAAAAAGGCGTAACAATATTATTGCTTGATTGATTATAATTCTTATTACTTGTTTTTCAGTACGGTGAAATATCCCAACCTTTGCATTCAATAATAAACCTAGCGGATACTTTAAGAAAATCCGAAGACAGCACATTGAAAAACTTATCTTCTTCACTATCGACACGACAACTGTTAAGAATAGCAAGCCGCATGGCAAAATACCCAACAGACTCAGCCTACGAGACCATACAACGGACATTCCTAGCAAAATTCCTACCTAACTTAGCAAGACGGGCGCTAGATGGCGTTTGTAACCAATTAAACATAGAACTACCGCGAAAGTTCGGCATCAACCAATCAGAGCCACAATTAAAATGCGAAATTAAAAATGGAATTTTAACCATTGGCAACACTGAGACGAAAGTCTATAAAACGACAGCTCTAACTAAAGTGCCCGACATTTTGTTCTATGACGTACCGCAGCATGTAGTTTTACTCGAATGGCTGTTGCAAGATTTTCTATTGGGTAACCATTTACTCCTAGTCGGTAACCAAGGAGTTGGGAAGAATAAAATAGCTGATAGGTTACTTCAACTATTAAACCGCCCGAGAGAGTATATTCAACTTCATAGGGATACCACAGTTCAATCTTTGACAGTCCAACCTACAGTCAAGGATGGATTGGTGATTTACGAAGATTCTCCTTTGGTTAAGGCTGTCAAATTTGGTCACGTGTTGGTTGTAGACGAGGCAGATAAAGCACCTACTCATGTGACATGTATTTTAAAGACCTTAGTTGAGAATGGTGAAATGATTTTGAGTGATGGAAGAAGAATTGTACCTAAATGCTTATTGGATAGTGCTGGTGGGGATGCCAGCACGTATATACCAGTCCATGATGATTTTAGAATGATTGTGTTGGCCAATAGGCCTGGGTTCCCATTTTTGGGTAACGATTTCTTTGCTTCTTTAGGTGAGTGGAATTTTCTTAGGTTCTTTTGAAATAACTTACACAAAAATAAATCAAATTGGCAATTTTTTCCCACAGGGACAGACAGAGGCAACTAAGCGCCACTTGTTACGATCCTGACACAACTCCCTCGCTCCCCCCCTCCACATTCACAATTAGCTTCATACAAGCTCTACGGTTATGGGCACTAGGCATCCAACCACTAGAACCTCCTCTTGCTGATAGCAAGCAAGAGGAGGTCCAAGAGTGCCGACGGCAGGTCAAGGTCAGATGTCGAGTGACAATAAAAACAAAGTTGGTCTGTCCGGGAATCAAACATGGTATTTTCCGAGAGTATAAGATTTTGTAACTTACCTTATCATTCTAGGTGACTTATTCTCATGTCACGCCGTGGACAACCCATCGATTGAATCAGAAATGTCATTACTCCGTCAATACGGGCCTGATGTACCACAGAATGTTATGAGTAAATTAGTACAAGCGTTCGCAGCACTACGCAATATGGCCGACCAGGGTCAACTGACATATCCATACTCAACTAGAGAGCTGGTTAATATCGTTAAGCATTTACAGGTGATATTTTTTTATATAGTTTTCGGCTTCAATGCTAGTATAGGATTTTTTTATAGGTTTTTTTTTAGAAACCGAACCAGACGTCTAATGTTCTGTTCTGACCATTAAGCTACACAGCATATCGATTTCCTTTTATCCTATTTTATCCTTTTATTTTTTAACTGTTGGCTCCACGTCGTATATTGCTAGGTGAAAATTTACACACTTAAGAGTAGCGCGGTAAGACGCCGGGCTTAATTCCCAGTTGCATCCGAATTCCTTTGTTGCCAGCCGGCAATAAAGTTTTATCACAACGGAACGATCTGGCAGCGCATAACAAAAAATATCAAGAAAGAAATACTGTTTTTTTTTGTATTATATAACCGTAGAGCTTGTATGATGAGAGTTGTGTCAGGATTGTGGCGGGTGGCGTTCCATTGTCTTTGCCTATCTTTGTGGGAAAAAGGCTTGACAATTTGATTGATATTGATTTAAAGGCTACTATGCTGTAGTGGCAGTGCAATGGTTACGCAAGCCGAGTGCACGGGTTCGAAACCACCCACTGGTACCAATGTATCTTTGATATATGTACTTTGGTTGTCCTGTTTTTATGATGGCTTAGCTTAGTATAGAAATGTATAATTTTTTTGTTGTTTTAGAAATATCCAAACGAAGATTTAGCTTCTGCAATCGGCAACGTGTTCGACTTTGATCGCTATAGCAAGGAAATGGCTGACACATTACTAGAAGTATTACACGCGAGCGGTTTGCCCACACACGGGGTATTGGAAGGACGAAGTGAGGAATCGAGGAGGAAATTGCAAATGACCATTGATAGATATAGTGGGTAGGTTGTTTTTTTATTTTTATTATTTAAAATTTTATATTTCTATACTAAGCTACTAAAGTGCTTGTACCATAGAAACAGGACAACCATAGTACATATATCAAAGAAACATTGGTACTGGTGAGTGGTTTAGAACCCGTGCCACTCGGCTTGCGTTACCATTGCACTGCCACTACACCACGGTCGCCTTAATTGTTGGCAGGACGTCACGACGACTGCTACTACAGATTTATTAACCGTGAAAGTGACTTAGTCGCGTTTCGGGATCAGCTTGTAAGTTGCCGGTTTCAATTAGGCATAGTGAATGTAACTGCTACTTTTTAACTTTAGTAGCAGCCACCTTCACTGATAGACCGCACTGCAACTTAACATCAGGCGGGGTGTTGTCAAATATGTCGGCTACAATAAATAAAAACAGACCGCTATACGTAAGTCCCGTGTTTGATTCCCAGTCTAAAAAAGTTTAATTTATTTGAAATATTTGTTAAACATGAGAAAAATAAGACGAAAGTCTGGACTTTTTGGTGTTTTATCATAGCTTGGTGAGTTTAAGCCATGGAGACCAGACGCATTGTCTGTATCCACCGACTCGGCTAAATTAAACACGACCACGTGAATTAAACAAATTTTATGCGGCTTACTATCACGTTTATTTTGGTTTTTATTTTACATTTTATTATTATTCCGACGACGATAGTAAGCCGCATAAAATTTGTTTAATACATTAATCAATGTTGGCGCAAAATCTAAGAAAATATTACTCCACGTGACCTACAACTGGTGACATCTACCGGAAAACAATAGCTTTACTAAATTGTACATTTTTATATTTAAAAGTAAAGACGTGTCAGCGCCTAAGCATGGCAAGGAGGACCCTGATAACAAGCCTCACGTGGGCGGAAACACTTGGGCGGGCGGCACGGGCGGAAGGGATACTGCTGGACTTGGTGGGAAAGGTGGGCCTTATAGACTCGATAAGGGACATGATGTGCATCAGGTAGGAGGTTTTTCTGGTTTAAATTCCATTTTATTTATCAATCCATCAATCAAAATGTCCCGCTTTTTCCCACAAAGATAGGCAGAGACAATGGAGCGCCACTTGCCTCGATCCTGACACAACTCCCTCACTTCCTTCACATTCACAATTCTATTCATACAAGCTCTATGGTTAATATATTATTTTTATATTATACCTATAAAGACCTCTCAGAGTGGCGCTCCATTGTCTTTGCCTATCCCTGTGGGAAAAAGGCGTGATAATTTGATTGATTAATCGAGACCTCTTAGACTGATGAAAACAACTTAGTAGTTACCTCGAACTTTCACCCTCGTGATACCAGGTCCGAGTAAAAATATGGCCGGCATAGTGACGTCGACTGCGGCACCTGTATTTTTTTTGTTTATGTCGAGTCATGTGACAGAACCCCGCCTGATGTTAATCTGGAGTATGTTTTTTTTTAAATATATATTGTGACACGACATCTGACCCCGTCCCGCCTGATGATAAGCAAGAGGAGGTCCAAGAGTGACGACGACTGAGAAAACCGAGTTTGTTCACGGCTGTGTCAGCCGCCGTCACTATGCCGGCCAAAGGTGCTTCTTCACTCATCGCTTGAAGGATCCATGGTCATAGGATAGAGAGAACACATGGGCAGGCAAAGCATTCCACTTGTCGATTGATCTACAAAGAGAAGATTGATTGATTCATGATTGGTTGGCTGTAAGATATTGCCTAAAGGCTTTAAGCTTACCAAGATACTGTAAATTTTAGTATAATAATGAACTATTCCTATTATAAATAGGGGGGACTGCTACTACATTTAAATAACAACAAGTTGCTGTCGCATCCACTATACCGGCCTAATTGGAACCAGCAACTTTCTCACTTGTTCCAAAACGCGAAACTTGTAGTGGTGAAACTACCTCGGAGCAACAGAATAATGGCGCGCCTGAATTCTGGAACTTTCAAGCTGATCCTGAACCCCGAGTCTCATTAACCACTGTGTTTTCTAATGCAGATACGGTCCGTGCTCATGACCGTAAAGCTTGTATAAAGAGAATTGCTAATGTGAAGGATGTCAGTAAGTTTTTTAAGGATTGCTAGGCGTATCCCTGTGGGAATAGAGGCGTGAAAGTCAAGTTATTCTATACTAATAATGGATATTTCAGTTATCTGAAGCTGAAAAAGATGACATTCCAGAGCATGTGAAGCAAGCTGCGAGGGAAATGAATAGAAAAGCATTCGCTGAAAGATTAAAGGAGATCAACATGAGTGAATACGATGCTAAACTTTACGGACAGTTCCTCAAAGCTGTCCAACCTCAGGTAGCTATATTTAACATATTATGGATGTGTCGGAGGTGGTTTTAATCTGAACCAAAATCGTAGTTGGAGGCGGAGGCTAAGATGGTGGCAAAAATTTTACGGGGAGGCCAAAGAAAATAAATGAAAGCACAGAGGGGATTTCCCCGCACGACATGCTTTAACCTGTCACATTGATTGAAGGTGGATTTCGTTATGTGTTTTTTATTTTTTTTATGGTGACTCGACATATGACAGCACCCGCTTGATGTTAAGCCGAAGTGTGGTCCATGAATGAATGTCACTGCTACTACAATTCAATAACTGTGAGTAGCAATAACATCCACTATGCCGGCCGGCACGGCATGGAACCAGCAACATACAAGCAGATCTCGAAACGTAACCAAATCACTTCACGGTCTGTATACTTGTAAGTGGTGGTACTACCCCGGATCGGCAGACTGGGTACCACTGCCTACCACTCTTTGATAACCAGACCCGAATCAAATATACATCTCTATTTTTTTATTAACATATATTTGAAATATTTATTATTAAAAAATATTACAAATAAAAGCTATGAAACAAATATTTGCCCCGACCGGGAATAGAACCCGGGACTTTACGCGCAACAAACCAATGTTGCCTCTCTCTGTGATGATTGAGGCAATTTGACTTATTGTTTTTGTTTGCCTATTTATTTATGTCTTAATAAATCGTTGATTTTTATTTTTGACATTTCAGAGATTATATTTGAAATTATTAAATATGGCCGGAATAGTGACTGTGACTTAGGCAACGTAATTTGAGTCGATTTTTCTAGTCGTAGGCACTCTTGGCAAGTCGAGGTTAAATGTCGAGTTACATAGGAAATAAAGTTTTAAATTTATTAATTAACTACTCTAGATTGGTGCCCTAAGAGGTGTTTTAGCTGAGCTGCAAGCGAAGAAGAAAGAACGGCAGTGGAGTAGACATCAGACGAGTGGAGAATTAGATGATGGAAAAATTATAGAAGGTAACAAATAAATTAATAATTTACAAAATAGTTTATTTAACGTGGCGCAACATATGACAACATCCAGCTTGATGAATTAAACAAAAATTGTAAAATCAAAAATCAAAAATAAACGCTATAGTAAGCCACATGAAATTTGTTTAATTCATTAATTATTTTAGTGTGTATGGTGCAAAATCTAAGAAAATTCTATCCAGCTTGATGTTAGGCTGGATTGCGGTCCATGTTCCGACGATACCACACTTAATTAACCGCACTATGCCGGCCCGGCCTGGTTACGGCTATAATATAAGTCGTCTACTGACAGCTTTCTTGTTTCCCTACATACCTTTTTTAATGACACGCGACAACTGACCTCGACTTGCCTGATGATAAACAAGGTGACGACGACTAAAAATCGTTCTATCTAATTGTTGCCTCAGTCACCGTCACTATGACTAAAATCATTATTGTTTTGTTGTTTAATTTCATCATCAGCCAGAAGACGTCCACTGCTGAACATAGGCCTCCTCTTTTGAACGCCATTCCGAACGACAAGATGCCATTTGCATCCACCGTTTATTTGTGACTCTCACTATGTCGTCAGTCCACCTAGTGGGAGGCTTACCTACGCTGCGTCTTTCAGTTCGTGGTCTCCACTCAAGAACCTTTCTTCCCCATCGGTTTTTCGGTTCTTCGAGAGTGGTAGGCAGTGGTACCCAGTTTGCCGATCCGGGGTAGTACCACCACTTACAAGTATACAGACCGTGAAGTGATTTGGTCACGTTTCGGGATCAGCTTGTAAGTTGCCGGTTCCATTTAGGCCGGCATAGTGGATGTGATTGCTACTCACAGTTATTGAATTGTAGTAGCAGTCTATTCATTCATGGACCACACTTTGACTTAACATCAAGCGGGGTGCTGTCATATGTCTAGTCACAAAAAAAAATAAAAAAAATGTGCTTAATGTATTTGTATTATATTTGACAGGCTTAACGGGCGAACGTACTATATACCGCCGCCGTATGGAGCAGGAGCCACCACCTGGTTCACCGCCTGAATTGCCAAAGAGATTGAGGCTTGTGCTGGATTGTTCAGGGTCCATGTATAGGTACGATTGGTTTAGTCCAGGTTCCTTTTTTTTTGTTGGGGCTCGACATATGACCACCTCGCTTGATGTTAAGCTCGAGTACTGGCCAGGAATGGAAGTAACTTCTATTATAGTCAAAGCCTAGATTTTCAAGCTGTACAATTGAAAGTGGTGGTGCTATACCGGTTTAGGACACAGGGCACCCAAATATTGTAATAGCCATCTCTATTTCGCTATATGCTCCATAGTGGACTTTGTCGGAAGAGAATGCTTGCACAGTCTCATCTTAACTCGGCTTTTTGAGTCACAAAAAATTGTGGACAATATTTATAATTATTATTATTATTTATGAGTTGAATATTTTTGTTATTATTATTGTGACTCGACATATGACAGCACCTCGCTTGATGTTAAGCTGGAGTGTGGTCCATGAATGGATGCCACTGCTACCATATTTCAATAACTGTAAGTAGCAATGACATCCACTATGCCGGCCTAGTTGGAACCGGCAACTTACAAGCTGATTCGGAAACGCGACCAAATCACTTCACGGTCTATATACTTGTAAGTGGTGGTACTACCCCGGATCGACAGACTGGGTACCACTGCCTACCACTCTTTGTTAACCAGACCTAAAGCAAATATCCACCTCTTTGTTTATGAACAAATATCTGCAATATTTAATATAATTATTAAATATTACAAATAAAAGCTGGGATACGAATATTTGTCTCCGACCGGGAATCGAACCCGGGACTTTACGCGCAACAAACCAATCGCTAACCGTTCGTCCACGCCTGTCGTCATGGTCACTGATACTTTATTTTATTTTTATTTTTATTGTGACTATTTTGACTCGACATATGACAGCACCCCGCTTGATGTTAAGCCAAAGTGTGGTCCATGAATGAATGTCACTGCTAATACAATTCAATAACTGTGAGTAGCAATCACATCCACTTTGCCGGCCTAGATGGAACCGGCAACTCACAAGCTGAACCCGAATTACAGTTAAATAACTGTAAGTATCAGTGACCCTTCTGTCCCATCTGTCACGTAAATTAGGCAGAGGCGTTAGTTAAGGTTGCGCCAAAATATATTCGCATTTGGAAAATAAAAAGTGTTTGGATAAGCTTGGGAATTTCAAATTACAAAGTCTTACTACTTTCTTTAACAGATTCAATTCGTACGATGGTCGTCTGGAACGTTCTATGGAGGCTGTTGTTTTAGTTACGGAGGCTCTACGTGGTTACGAAGCGCGGATACGTTACGATATACTTGGTCACTCTGGGGAGGAACATGCTCTAGAACTTGTTAGGGTAGACAGACCACCCGAAGATGAAAAACAACGGTTACAGGTATAGTTTTCTTGCTTTTGAACATATTTAACAACAAGCGTGGCCAATTGGTTAGTACACCAGTTTGTAACTCTTAAAGTCCCGGGTTCGATTCCCGGTCGCAACAATTTTTTTGTGACATATGACATATGACAGCACCCCGTTTGATGTTAAGCCGAAGTGTGGTCCATGAATGAATGTCACTGCTACTACAATTCAATAACTGTGAGTAGCAATCACATCCACTATGCCGGCCTAGATGGAAGCGTTGTTAGTTTCATAGCTTTTATTTGTATTCTTTAATAGTTATATTAAACGTTGCAAATAATTTTTAATAAAAACAGACGGATATTTGCTTCGGGTCTGGTTATCAAAGAATATTAGGCAGTGGTGCTTAGTCTGCCGGATCCGGGGTAGTACCACCACTTCCAAGTATACAGACGTTGAAGTGATTTAGTCGCGTTTGTAAGTTGCCGGTTCCGACTAGACCGGCAGAGTGGATGTGACTGCTACTTACAGTTATTAAATTATAGTAACAGTGACCTCCATTGATGGATCGCACTCCAGCTTAACATCAGGGGGTGCTGTCATATGTCGAGTCGCGATAAAAAATAGAAAAAAATTGTAGACATTTTTATATAAGCAGGGATCCGCAGTGGCCATAACAATAGAGTTTGTATAAAGAAGATTGTAGATGTAAAGGAAATGAGGAAATTGTGTCAGGATCATGGAAAGTGATACTCTCCATCCGATAACCTTGGATCCTTTAACCGATGCGTGAAGAAGCCACCTTGAAGACTCGGTTTTATCAGTCGTCGGCACTCTTGGACCTCCTCTTGCTTGCCATCAGGCGGGTGGAGGTCAGATTTCGGTAATAATAAAAAAGTGATCTGCCTATCCCTGTTGAAATGTTTGATGACTAATTTATTTTACACAGATAATCCGCACGATGCACGCCCATTCTCAATTCTGTTGGTCAGGCGACAACACCTTAGCTGCGACAAAGTATGCCATAGAATCGTTAGCAGAAGAGGAGACAGACGAGTCTATAGTTCTAGTACTCTCTGATGCAAATCTAAGGAGATACGGAATCAAACCGGAGTCTTTAGGTGCTATATTGACTTCAGATCCGAGGGTACAAGCCCATGTTGTTTTTATAGGCAGTATTGGAGATGAAGCTAACGCGTAAGTCGTTTTTATTATCGTTTTAGCAAGTTATTACTAATTATAACTCGGCTGCGACCGGAAATTGAACCTGTAGCCTGTCGCTTAACGCGCGAGCGCTCTACACTAATCTACACGGCATTACATTTCAAGAACCGCGGATGTGAGGAAGCGAGGGAGTTGGGTCAAGATAGTGGCATGTGGCGCTCCATTGTCTGCCTATCCCTGTGGGGGAAGGGCTTTACAATTTAATTGATTGACATGCAGTTCTTTCAACTGCTGGGTCTACGTCGCATATTGCCGTTTAGCGTTAAGCGATAAGTGACAGATGCCAGGTTCAATTCCCAGTCGCAAATTACCGATGTGCATGAGTGATTTTTTCTATCCACTTTTTTTATTAATTTAATACGAAATTATCGGAGTAAATACAAAGAATTGTAAAAATATACTCGTATATATCAATCAAACCGTCACGCCCTTCTCCCACAGGGATAGGCCTCTACAATGGAGCGCCACTTGCCACGATCCTGACACAACTTCCTCGCTTCCTTCACATTCGCAATTCTCTTCATACAAGCTCTATGGTTATGGCCACTAGGTAACCTAGCTTTCTTGAGGATGTCGTAAATATAAATAGTTTTAAAGTAATTAATCCATGCACTTACCGATATTTTGAGCACTTTCGGCCGGCATAGAGACGGTGACTGAGGCAACCGTAAACTGAGTCGGTTTTCAGTCGTCGGTGCTCTTGGACTTAGTCCTGCTTGCCATCGGGCAAATAATAAATACACGATAAAAAAATACACGGCTATTTTATTTACAGGCAATATCGTCCGACTTAGCACAAGATGACAAAATCACATCTAATCAAATAGTCACGCCTTTTTCCTACAAGGATAGGCAGAGGCAATGGAGCGCGATCCTGACACAAGTACATTGCTTCCTTCATATCAATAATTCTATTCATACAAGCTCTACGGTTACAAGCTAGGTTGCCTAGTGCCCATAACCATAGAGCTTGTATGAAAAGAATTGTGAATGTGAAGGAAGCGAGGGAGCTATGTCAAGATCGTGGCAAGTGGCGCTTCATTGTCTCTGCCTATCCCTGTGGGAAAAAGGCGTGACAATTTGATTGATTGATCTATGGAAGTTCACTAGGCAACCCAATTTTCTTAAGGATTTCTCTAACATAATGATAGACATGATAATGTGATATCCGCCCTAGTAAGTCGCATGGAAATGAGTTCTATATGGTATAAATAGAGTTTAAAATCGTTTTGTATTTCTAGGTTGTTGCGCCGACTACCTGTGGGCCACGCACACGTTTGCATGGAGGTCTCTCAGTTACCGCAAATCATGCAACAGATCTTCGCATCATCATTACTACAGAACTCGTCACAATAGTCATATTTGGAGCCGCCGCCTCTATGGACCGCAATCCAGCCTAACTTTTTTTAAACTATACAATTTTTTGTGTAAATGGGTTCCTGGATGGCTTAAAAACACAATTGGACGCTGCTGTCGGTATTGACAAAATTACATAATTTTATGCGGTACTTTTTATTGCCTAGCTATAAAGAATAGAAAATTATAAGTTACCTGCCACACCACAATAGAAAATTAAAAAGAAAATCAAGAATTAAATATTTTTTAAAAAAATCCGTAGAGACCGCAGTATCCAAAAATGATAACTCACCCGTGGGTTTGTTAGAAGTAATTACAAAACCGCTAAATAAAAAAAAATGTTAGTTAAATTTTCCGTGCAGGACGACGCGACGTCGGCCGGGTCCTGCTAGTTTACTATAAGATCCAATGGAAACGTTTACACTACGCTAGATCGCACGCGACTTATCGCGCCGCGCATAGCGTCCCGTCTCTAAAATTGCATCATAAAGCTTTATTTATAAAAACGTATTTTTAGTTGAAATGTGGTTTTAACAAAAAATACTTAAAGGAGCATATTGTCGTTTTTTATTGTCACTCTAAAACTTTAGAACCGGTTAAAACGCTAAAACGGCCATCATAGCGTGCCGCTGGTACATTTTTAGCATTTATAAATAAAGCTTTTAGGCTACATTTACAGAGACGGGACGTTATGCGCGGCGCGATGTCTAGCCCGATCACTTGTTAGCCATGATATTTATAAAATGTTTTCACTTTCGATGAACAAAGCCTTAAGTCAATAAAGTTACAATTGAATTATTTTCAACTTCCTATCCCATCACTTCCTACTTCCTGCTGTACGTATATTTATTTGTAAGTTAAGGAGGTTTTACTTTAATGTATCATCTGATGTGTTGTATCATATTCTAAGCATATAAATCGTGGCAAGTGGCGCTCCATTGTATCTGTCTATCCCTGTGGGCAAAAGGCGTGACAATTTTTGAATTGATAAATAATATATTTTTTTATAAATGTTATATTTTTAATAAATGAATATTATTGTTTAATACTTTGTTTTATTTTTAACACTTGTAAAAAAATTGAGAGTAAATTGACGAAAGGAATTTTTGAATCTGATGTGGATGAATGCGTTAAACGAGGCAGACCCAGGAGAGTGTTTTCCAACCAAATCGGAGACATCCTCAAGATGTATCCGATGTCTGGGTTGCTTAGTGCCCATAACCGCAAAGCTTGTATGAAGAGAATTGTAGATGTGAGGGAAGCGAGAGAGTTGTGTCAGAACCGGTGCAAGTGGGGCTCCATTGTCTCTGCCTATGCCTGTGGGAAAAAGGCAGAGACAATTTGTTTGTATATCTATAAGACATCTATAAAGACATGAAGTACGTAGAGAGGAGCACATCAGGTAAGCCGTGGGAAAGAAAAACCATAAGTAAAAATGATCCAAATAGGAGAAAGTGTGATTCTGCGACATTTTTATGAAGTCGCTAAGCTATTGAGAGCCCATTTTTGTTACTGGGTGTTATTTTGGTTGTCTGTGTTATTAGGCACTAAGATGGCATCGCTACTCAATGTTTTTCAGAAATCTTGACCCTGCGGGGTTAGGTTGGGCAAGTTAAAACGATTATCGTCTTTCGTCGGCGATTGTCAAAATAATAAAAGCTAGGCTAAATCCAATAAAACGAGACTATTAATCGTTGTGACGAATATCGTCTGTGCGACGACACGTTGAATCATTATCATCAATAGTCTCATTTTGGTAGATTTAGCCTAACTTTTATTATTTTGCCAATCGTCGACGAGAGACGATAATCGTTTTAACTTGCCCAACCTAACCCCGCAGTTATATTTTTGACGCCACGTGGTCAATGACGTGATAAATAAAAAGCACCAGTTGAAATCGTAGTCTGTTTTATTTGACATAAAAATAGAATATAAAAACAAAAGAATAAATGCGTTTGAAAATTACATTTCTTTTTTAATGAAAATAAATTATACAATGTGAGAACTTTTTCGAAGGTCGGCACAATTTCATGCCTACAATAGGGTACCGTATTTTCCAGAAATCAGCTTATTTATTGTGACACGACATATGACAGCACCCCGCCTGATGTCAGGCTGGAGTATGTTCAATGAATAGAGGTGACTGCTACTACTGTCAATTAACTGTAAGTAGCAGTCACATCCACTATGCCGGCCTAGTTAAAACCGGCAACTTACAAGCTGATGCTGTAACGCGACTAACTCACCTCATGGTTTGTATACTTGTAAGTGGTGGGCAGACTGAGCACCACTGCCTGCCTAACCAGACCCGGAGCAATAATCCACCTCTCATTTTATAAACTTAAATTTGTAAATTTAATAATTTTCTTTAATATTAGATATAAAAGTTATAAAACATTTTTTTTCATTGACCGGAAATCAAACATGTACAAAAGTGTTAAAATAATTCACAGATATATCCAGGAAAATGACCTAGTACGAGTATTGAGGAATTTGTCTTTGAATACCTTTCCCAGCAATTTTCCTCCTTACAAGGGTACGCCGCTCCGGAGATATGTATAGGCAAGGTCGGCCAGGACGTGACTGTCTTCATAATAATAAAGAAGGTTCTCGAATATTTTCGGTTGACATTCCTATTATTCGGTAAATAATATATAAGGGGATAATTTGTGAAAATCGTCTAAAAGAAAGATGCCTAATTTACTTAAATATTTTTTTATTATAAATTTTTGTCATTGCTATTGTTTGCTATAAAAAAAAATGTAATGAAAAATTAACCAACTTTGTCTCTTGCTACCGGGGCTCTGATTCTCTTAAGACGTTATGCCAACGAAAAAGCAGTGAAATAGCGTCGCGGTCGCAAGTGACCAATCAACATAGATTACCTATCGATTTGTTATTCGCTTTTTTTATTGTGACTCAACATATGCCAGTGGTCCATGAATGAATGTCACTGCTACTACAATTCAATAACTGTGAGTTCACATTCACTATGCCGGCCTAGATGGAACTGGCAACTTACAAGCTGATCCCGAAACGTGACCAAATCACTTCACGGTCTGTATACTTGTAAGTGGTGGTACTACCCCAGATTGGCAGACTGGGTACCACTGCCTACCACTCTTTGATAACCAGACCCGAAGCAAATATCCATCTCTTTTTTTATTAACAAATATTTGCAATATTTAATATTATTAAATATTACAAATAAAAGCTATGAAACAAATATTTGCACCGGCCGGGAATCGAACAATCGCGCAACAAACCAATAGCTAAACCGTTCGTCCACGCCTGTCGTCAAATTGGTTAAGAAGATTTCAAATATCAGTGCGACGCAAATTCACTGCCTTTCGAGACCATAATGTATTAATGGAATACCCGATAGACCCCGGTGTCTGTTGCGAACGCTTCGACACAGCGTCTATGCGCTTACGCCGATTTTTTTATATCGTGAGTCTGTATGAAGACAATTGCCAATGTAAAGAAAACAAATATTCAAGTTTACAGACCGTGAAGTGATTTAGTCGCGTTTCGGGATCAGCTTGTAAGTTGCCGGTCTAGGCCGACATAGTGAATGTGACTGCTACATACAGTTATTAAAATTGTAAAACCACACTCGAGCTTAACATCAAGCAGGGGGCTGTCATATGTCGAGTCACAATAAAACAAAACAGGAGTGCTGTGGATAGTGTCTGTTGCTCCGTTGTCTGCTTATACATGTGGATATTAAGGCGTGAAATTGATAATGTTTGAACTTATGGTATATGGTAATTTAGCCTGATGGTAAGCAAGGGAAGGTCTAAGAGGGCCGACGACTGTAAAAACCGAAACTTCACGGTTCAGAGGAGTGTTTCTCGATTAAATCGGGGACATTCCTTATAAAGCTGGAGTACTTAGTGCCCATAACCATAGAGCTTGTAAGTAGAGAATTGACAGAAGCAAGAAACTTGTATCTAAATACACTAGTGGAAAAAATTAGGGGATCAAAAAAAATTCAATTTTTTAAAGTTTTTCAAGTGGCTGTATTTCCCTTAAAAATGGTCATACTGGAATTTTGAAAAAATAATTTTAAAGCTTAAAGTTTCCATTTTTTTAAGGAATGTGTGTTCATGTGTTCACACATTTAAAAAAACTAATAAAGCGGAGGGGCGCGTCATTTATATATAGATAGACAAGCAATACTGGGGTTTGAAACCAAAAAATAAACTTATTACAACGGTTCCCAATACAAAGGCGTACTTACTACTATTATCCTAGAAGCAATATTATTGTAATCTTACCAATTTCTTACAAAAGTAAGCTTACTTTAGATAATATTACTTTCTTACTAGGTTGACTGACAAGCAGCATCATACGAGTAAGTCGTTAATTGTGAATTTATTTTTTACACAATTTCCGTGGCATTATAATTCAAAAACAACAACATATATAGACTTGTTTATATCTCTGTTGTGTGAATAAATAATTTAAAGTTAAGCCTACTCTGTCTAGATAACGAAAATGTACAATTTACTGCGCTACGTGCCTCCTCGAGAGGTTACAGGGGAGGTGAGGGCTACACAATAAATCTTCAATTTGAGTTTATGTCGCGTTCACAATTTCTTAGAAATGTTATTGGTTTCTATAAATAGAGGAACCAACTCGGAGACATCCTCAAGAAAGCTAGGTTGCCTAGTGTCATAACCGTAGAGCTTGTATGAATAGGATTGTGGATGTGAGGGAAGCGAGGGAGTTGTGTCAGGATCGTGGCAAATGGCGCTTTATTGTCTCTGTTAACCACGTGGGAAAAAGGCGTGACGATTTGATTGATTGAATTTATGAGTAATAAAGTTCCCTTTTTGTAATATTCATTATTTACTTCGGTTTTACATTTACGAGCTACCTATCCAATATCTAACATACAGTGGCAGCGTGAGGCGTGGGCGACGTGGGCCACCGCACACAGCCTCGCGGTACAAGGGGCCTCGCGCCTCAAAATTTTTTATTACACTTTATTGGGCGGCAGCGTGACGGCGCTAAAACGACCGAGCGGAACCATATTTTCGACGTCCGTTTAAAATTATAAATAATGGAGTTACGATTTCGTGAGTCAGGACTTATTTTTATAAAATTTTCTCCTCTTTAAGGATCTTTTTAAAAATTAAAGCTATCTCAAATGGTTTTTGAGTTATGACTAAAAAATGGAGACCCCCTTTTTTCATTTTGTTTTATATTTATAATAAAAAAATGTTTATAATAAATAGAGGGCCTCGCGAAATCTGTCTTGCCCACATCAAATTTAGGTCTTGCCCCGCCAATGCTAACATACACACCTAATAACTAACAGTAGGCATTAAATAAAATTAATTTTAATTTGTTTCTAAAATAACATTCTCGAGTAAGAAAATCCCCTTCTTATCTTACTCCCGCGGAAATATCAATGTTGGATAAAAAGAAAAGAAAAAAAGAGTTTTAATTAATGAGTTTTAATTCTGTCTATAAATAACACGATTGGAATAATAATTTTGTTGTTTATATGATATTTTTAAAAAACAAAATTAATAAATTAAACTAATTTATTCGGCTTACTATCGCGTTTATTTTCGGTATTGACTTTATATTTTTTATTATTCCGACATTTCGAAAGCTTTGCAGCCATAGTCATGGAGAGATCAACAACCAAAAATAAATGCTATAGTAAGCCGAATAAATTAGTTAAATTCATTAAACTAATTAGAATAAAATAGTTTTAGTAACAAAATGGATATATGAGATCGTGATTGAAATTAAAAAAGCTAAAGCGAACTCAAAAAGTCGAAAACAATTTTGTATATAGTTTTTTTTATTGTTAGGAAATAAATAAAATTAAAACTAAATCGTAATCGTATGAATAATTGTGGATTTGAGGAAAGCAAGGAAGTTTGTGGCAGGTGGAGCTCTATTGTATGTGGAAAAATAACGGGAACATTTAATTAAAAGATTGAAGAAAAAAACTCGTCGAATTGAAATATTTCATGTTTTGTTAAAAACATTTTGTTAATACATTTTTTACAGAATTGTTTTAGGAATTTTATATTAATAAAATTAGACTCTGAAAAGAAATTTCATCGCGTAATTTAGTTCTATCTTAACTTCCACGCGTCAATACCGGGCGGCCGAACTTTCCCTCGAGTTGCCTTAGGTGTGTATCTACTTAGCAGCTTATCACGCTTTTGTAGGACGAAGGGTCGTGATCGTCGTAGTCAAGGTTGCTGAAATAACAGACTCGGCTTTTTTAAACAAACCGTATGTCAATCAACCTCCTTCACAGATTGTCATGTCATTTTTTATTGCATAAAAATAGAGTTTTTATGATAGTAACATTAGGCCGGCATAGTGGCGGCGGCTGGGGCAGCCGGGAACTGACTCGGTTATTCCAGTCGTCGTCACTCTTGGACCTCCTCTTGCTTATCATCGGGCGAGTCGAGGTCAGATGTCGTGTCACAATAAAAAAATAAAAAAACATCATCATCAGCCAGAAGGCGTCCACTGCTGAACATAGGCCTCCCCCTTAACGCCATGTAACAATTTACGTCACAACAAAAACAAAACTAAGACACGTTTTGAGAGGATCTTGAAAGTTGAAAATTCCGGTGCGTAGCGGCATAGCGGGTAACGAAATAGAATTTGTTTTATTGCATTGTATAGCCGAAATCAATCAATCAAATTGTCACGCTTCTTTCTCACAGAGATAGGCAGAGATAATGGAGCATTACTTACCACAATCGTGACACTATTTATAATTCTACATTTGACCTCGACTTGCTTGATAATAAGCAATAAAGGCAAAGAGCTTCGACGATTAAAGAAACCAAAAATGTTTTGATTTCAAATATTTATATCTCGATACCTTAATTCGCAATCCGGCTAACTCCATTTTAGTGAATTTTACAGGAGACACTAAAAACATATTTATATCTAAACTATGAGGAATCTAGAAAAAATGAAAATCCCGTTGGTAGATAATAAGTAAATACACATTTTTTTTATTAATAGACAGATAAACATTTTTATTATTCTTATTAAATGACCCGATTTAGGAGTTGGCCGAATTTTTAAATTCAAAATACGAATAAAGAGGGAGTTGTATGTTTTTATAGGGAAAAATAAAACTGCAATTTAATGAAAATAATAGTATATTTTACTTAAATTTTATTCAATTCTCATGAGGCAAGTTTTTATAGTTGGTTTCATAATCTATGGGCATGTTTTGAGTTGTTGAAGATCCAAATATTTATTTTATAGCAGTAACTTAAGAATGTCGTCTTTGCGTAAGCAATTAATTCTTCTAAAAAGACAATATTAAAATTGCACACACCTTTGGCCTTTGAATCTTTTTTTATTTTGCCTGGTCTTATGGACTTATATAATTTGATATCTTTGAAACTTCTTTATATCTTTCTTCCATGTACCATCAATTTTATTTTTGCCGCAGTATTCTTTTCCTCTCTTTCCATTTTTTACTTTTTCACTTGACTATTTCTCCTTATTTACTTCACATCGTTATTTCCGTTAAGTTGATACTCATATGATTTACTATCAGAGCTACTATAATCAACTAAACGCACCGGCAAAATTAGAGGAACATTGGTAAAAAGGTCCATATCTTGAATTCAAGTGGGTCGAGCGACGTGTAATTATTTTTTATAGTTACCGACGCATTTAAGAAATAAAATATTTCAACGTTCCAGGCAGACTGGATCTTACGTTCGCAGACGAGGACAAGGCAGACATCGGGCGAAAACGATAGAGAATGGCCGTTTTATAAGAGACGAACCTAGAGAAATCGCCGTCAAACAGCTGTGCAGACCCAAAATCTGTTGGAGGAGGTCCGAGATGTGCGTGTAAGTGAACGTACAGTGAGAAGAAGACTTAAAGAAATTGAATTAAACTCACGGGTGCCAGCAAAAGCACCGAAACTGGAGGCAGGACATCGGAGAGCCAGATTATTATTTGCACGTAACACCAAAATTGGACAAGTGAGTGGAGTCGAGTTTTGTTCAGTGAAGAGACTCGATTTTGTGTAAACTTTGTTGATGGGTGAGAAAGAATGTGGAGATTTCGCAGAGAACGTTATAACCCAACAAATTTTACGGAAACAGTGGCTTATGGTGGAGGCTCCGTCATGGTTTGGGGTGGCATATGTTTGGGAGCCCGCACAGAGCTTGTGATCGTTGACGGTGGTTCTTTAACAGTACAGAGATGCATAACAGACATTTTAGAACCCCATGGTGTGCCTTTTGTCAAAATTTCATTTTTATGCACGATAATGCGCGGCCATATACCGCAAACATCGTACAAAATTAACTTAATAATGTTGGTATTGCCCAGATGGATTGGCCAGCGCGATCTCCGGGTATGAACCTGATAGAGCATGTGTGGGACATCATTGGAAGAAGGGTACGAGCTAAAACTCCAGCTCCAAGAAATCCAGGAGCTTAAGTTTGCGCTACTGGAGGAGTGGGATATCCCACAAGAAATGATTAACAATCAAATTGAGAGTATGGGAAGGCGCATCCAGGCTCTTATAAGAGCCAGAGAAGGCAGTACACGCTATTAACTTTGCATTTCTTTTATAAATGTTAATAATTTTACTTCAACTCTTGTTACTCATATTTCAAAGAATTTTATTTATACTTTTTGCTGTTTTTTTTTATGTTACAAGTTTTTATAACCTACATTTGTGTTATTTTAGCTTCTTATATATAAATAATTAAATAAATGTGCTAAAAGTACATAGGCAATAAATTATTTTCAAAAATATTGAAAATTTTGTTATGTTCCTCTAATTTTGCCGGTGTGTGTAGTTTAATTCTAAAATGAAGTAAAGACATCTGGTTAAAAATCTGTTGAGGAAAAGAGCTCTTGAGGCATGTTGCTATCTAATGTTAAGGAATTGTTTGATATGCAATTATCTAAAACATGTGTTTGGATGCAGTCACTGTTAGTTATGTCCAAATGAGTTATAGCTCGATTGTGGCTCATTAAACTTGGAGAATATGAGGTGTTCATTTCAGTTTCAGATATTTTTTCCAATACAATATTCTCAACTATTTCATAGTCAGACATCAACATTGTGTTAGTACATGAAGTAGAAGGGATAGAACATAAATCATTACCTCTAGTAGAATGTAAACTAATACTTTGTTGTTCATTTGTGAAACATACATGATCATGCTAAATAACAGTCTGTTGCTCGAGGAAGCTGTATTTATGCTGGCTGTAAAGTTAAGCTGTCATGCGGCAAATTATCGTAAGATCTTGTCACATCAGGAACCTAAAAATCAGCCTTCTCAGTATTGTTGGCAAGTTGTATGCAAAAGAATTGTTTGAAAGGGTGATGCATGAAACAGATGATGGAATTTAGGATGCGCAAGCGGGATTTCAAAAAGGGATGGGATGTATTGATGAAATCTTCTCTTTAAGATGCGTCAGCGAATAATGTTGGCAAAATACCATAAGGTGTTTTGTGCTTTTGTTGACCTTGAGAAGGTCTATGGTAGAGTGAACAGGAATGAATTGTGGCGGCAGCTGTCCGGGTTTGGGTTAAGGGAGCGTTTGGTCCGTGCACTCAAATCTCTCTATGAGGATTCCAGTGCATGTGTTCAAATTAATGAGGCGCTATCTGACTGGTTTGGCATCTCTAAAAGTGTAAGACACCTTTAGGGTTGCCAATGGTTGTGTAGCGTCACCAAGAAAGTGGAACGAGTCAAACAATTTGTTTAATTGGGAAGTGAGTTTACTAGGGATGAAAAGTGTGATAAAGATATTGAGAGAAGAGTGCAAAAGGGTAACGTAGTGAACGGTGCCATCCATAGTATAAGGAACAGCCAAATAATGTCCCAAAAGTCACGGATGGCTGTTCATAATGCGGTGCTTGTTCCTACATTAATGTAAGGAAGTTAAGGTTGGGTATGGCAGAAGAAGCATGAGAGTAGAATTAACGCTGTAGAAATGCGGTCATTAAGGAGTGTATGTGGAGTGACGTTAGCGGATAGAATAAGGAATAGCACAGTGCGCGATAGATGTGGTTTAAAAGAAGATCTAGTGACAAGGATTGACAAAGGAATGCTTCGATGGCTTGAGCACATGGAAAGGATGAGTGAAAGTAGATCGACAAAAGGAATTTATAAACCTGATGTGGGTGGATGCGTTAAACAAGGTCAAGAAATCTGGGTTGCCTAGTGCCCATAACCACAGAGCCTATATAACGATGGGGGCCTATATAGTCTATATAGCCTATATAATTGGGGATATGAAAGAAGCAAGAAAGTTATGTAAGGATCGAGGCAAGTGGCGCTCCATTGTCTCTGCTGATTTTTGATTAAATATCACTGTATGCACACGTGTAATACGCCAAACAAAATTGATTTGTTGGAGTTAGCCGTCATAATCGTGGACTTTATGTATTGCTTGGAGTTGTTCGGTTTTCTTGTGGTGATTTATTCAAGAAGTTTAAAGTTTAGAGAGTTATTATTTATTTTAAAATGTGCGAATTATGTCAGTCTTAAATCCTGCATCAAAAACTAAAATTCGGTAAAAATGGAGTTAGCCGGTTTGCGAATTAAGGTATCGATTCAGCAGATTCTGCTACTATGTATGTGTTACGTTTTTTGTAACGTATGTTTGTTTCTAGTGTGCATTAATTATCTTGGGTTGCAATGCTAAAGGCGACCGTGATATTGCGGTAGTAAAACGGTCACGTATAACGAGAGCCCCGGTTCCAAACCGGCATCTTTGATGTATTGACTTTGGTCATCCTATTTCTATGATACAAGCTACTGCTTAGTATAGAAATGTATAATATGTTTTGATTGTTGATTCAATAATCGTAATTTGTTTTGTAAACAAATAAAATAGGGAAATATTAGTGTAGTTTTTTTTATTCCGATCTTTCGAGAGCTTTACAGCCATCGTGGTCGTGAGACGGAGGTGTTGGCCTGTGGATAGAATATTACCCAAAACTAAAATTTGTTTGATTCATTAATCGATGTTCGCGCAAAATCTAAGAATTCTATCTAATTCTATATGGTAATGCGTTTTTTGCTACTGTCAATGTCTTCTAAAATTCTGAATCATTGGTCCCACTATTATCACGGTCGTATACGAGGGTTCCTACAGTAACTTTGTTATTGAGCATCTGTATGCGGACAGCGAGTTTGAACTAACTTCACGAACACGCCCCCGGCTGGATTTCGCTGAGAACTTCATAAAAAAATACATAATTTAACATTATGTCCACACTCTATTAAGTAAATTCATTAAAGTTAAGTATTCTTCCGTACTCAAGGAAAATTTACTACGAGTACGCAATGAAGGCTGTTTTGACGTTTGCCCGCTCATGAAGTTTTGTAAAATATTACAATTACGTTAGAAGTAGCAATTCCTGTACTTTATCTTCAATAGTTCAATAGTGCACTAGTTATTTTTTAGGAAATTTATAAGTAATTTAAAAACATATCATCAGGTGTCACGATTTCGCGATCCTGATAACTCTCTCGCTTTCTTTAGATCCACAAAACTCTTCTACGATTATTGTCAATGCGGACCCCTGCATTTTATGAATTTGATCAAGGAACCATTTTCATAGACTTCCCGTTTTATCTTTCCACGCGCCTTTAATTTATAAATATCTTTCGCGCCTTTAATTTTATCCATTCTAGAAATTTTATACACAAGACAATTTTTAAGGGTGGTAGGCAGTGGTTTCGAAATCAGCTTATAAGTTATCGGTTCCAACTAGGCTGCCATAGTGGATGCGACTGCTAATTGCAGCTGTTTAACTGTAGTTGCAGTTGCCTCCATGCATGGGCAGCACTGCGTTAAGGTCGCATTTTATCAATTGGATATTTTTTAAATGCTAATTTTTATAAATAATTTATGCAGATAAATTATGACCATAATAATAAAAAAATATGAATATAATATAATATAATGTAATATCATTAGTTAAAGAAATCAGAGTGCGACAAGAAAGGTCACGCGAACTTTGAAAAGTATACGAAGCGACCTCAAGTAGTTTAGAATATTGAGTTTTGAAACAACTTCCAAGGAAATATTTGTATAAAAATCTCTTCGTAAGTTATAGTAAACTTTGAAAAGTTAACGAGAAAATAAAAGTATTATTATTAATATTTTATTGTGGCTCGACATCTGATGGCACCCCGTCTAAAGCACGGTCCATAAAAGCATGGTCCTAGTTAGAACTGGCAACTTACAAGCTAATCCCGAAACGCGACCAAGTTACTCCTTACTCTACTTCTGTACTCCTTAATAACCGCATTTCTATAGCATTAATCCTACACTTCGACGACAGGCGGGGCCGATTGATCAGCGATTGGTTTTTTGCGCGTAAAGTCCTGGGTTCGATTCCCGGTCGGAGCAAATATTTGTTTCATAGCTTTATTTGTAATATTCATTACTTATATTAAATATTGCAAATATTTGTTAATAAAAAAAAAAGAGGCGTGTCTTAAAGAGTGGTAGGCAGTGGACCCAGTCTGCCGATCTGGGGTAGTACCACTTACAAGTATACAGACTGCGAAGTGATTTGGTCGCGTTTCGGGATCAGCTTGTAAGTTGCCGGTTCCAACAATGCCGGCATAGTGGTTATAATTGCTACTTACAGTTTATTGAATTGTATTATAGTAGCAGTGACATCTATTAATGGACCAGCTTGTCATCAAGCGGGGTGCTGTCATATATGTCGAGTCACTATAAACAATAAAAAAAAACATAGAAACATGACGATACTTATTTTAGCTTTAGAGGTTGTAGAGTACCGACGACTAAACAGTCAGGCCTCAATCAATCAATCAAATTGTCACGCCTCTTTCCCACGGGGATAGGCACAGTCAGGCCTGTGATGCTATTAAATGTAAAAAAACAACAAAATATATTTAACGTAAAAATTGCTTATTACAGGAAGTGAGAGAACTGTGTCAGGATCGTGGAAAGTAGCGGTCCGTTATCCCTACCTGTGGGTGTGGGCGTAACTATTCCTTGTCAACCTTCCGGTTGAAGAACTTAGTAATTCGAGTTTCATCTCTAAGCTCAAACACTTCTACCAGCAAAAAAGGTTAACAGAGGTGAAGAAAACGTAATTGCATGCGCTTGTGATATGTTTCATTCACAGATAACATAGTCATAGATGTCTTAATTGTCATAGCAGTGTGTAACAGCGGCAAAAGAATTCAGTGACAGACAGACAACATTATTTATTGCACAAAACAGAATACATATAGATGGGGAACGAGTTAAATAGATTTGGGGGCTGAGGTACGATGGGCCGCTATTAGAGACGCTCGGAGCACGGCGATGTCATTTAATATCGATAAAAACGTGTCCATATTTTATTAATTTGATTATTAAAAATTTGTGAGTTATTTAAATCAAAAAGAGTCGTCATCTGTATTCAGGCTCGAATCATTATTAGAAACTTGATTAAAATGTGTGAAAAAGAAAAAAAAAAACATGCAGTCACTATTCTCAAAATTAAATTAATATATAATTAATTAAAAATTGTTGCTGTCTAATCTTTATACTTCAATTTAATACACATTTATAATTTTTATTAATTAAATCTATTTGCGTTTTAAGGAAAGTGTGTGTTTATTATTATCGACATTTTGCATGTTACATGACTATTCATAATAGACACGTGACCATGACGTCACAACTGCATTCCTAGCGCGTTTATTTAGCTCGTTCCCTTACTATAGAAAGACTATAAAAAAATACAATGTACAATTGACGATGTCTTCCTAATATTAAACTAAATTGCAGGCGTGCTGTTTGTAAAAATCCGTTAAAATCGTGTTGTTTCTTTTTAGTTCATGGAATTTTTCATTTTAACTGGGAAGTTCTGATAATTTCACATTTTAATATGACTTATCCTATGTTAATGTCAAAATTAACATAAAATCACAAAGGCTTTTCTTGGATTTTGCGCGAACATTGATTAATGAATTAAACAAATTTTATGCGGCTTACTATAGCTTTTATTTCCGTGTTCACGATGGCTGCAAAGCTCTCAAAACGTCGGAATAAAAAAATGTACAATCATTACCCAAAAATAAACGTGATACCTATAGCTGCATTTATTTTGTTTATTTATAAATCACCTTATTATAAAATAACCACCGTTAAACTAATTGATCATCAGTTCCACGATTTATAACAATATATTTATTTATAACCTGCCTTACTTATGGTTCACGGATTTACCTAATGCTTTATAACATTTTTCCTCATGTAACTAAAAGTTATATACAAGTCTGTGATCTGTGGTATTATTTGATATAGAGAGTGGTGGATGGAATGGAATTACTTGGAAGTCACGAGTTTGGTTGAGACCGTGTCCCGCATTTTGATTTTGTCAATTTTATGTTATTACCATATCTCAACATTTTAGCTGACCTTTCGATGAGAAAAGATATTTATAGATATTTTCTAAACCTTGCAGACGAAATAAGTAAATATTGTGTTTATATGAAATTAATTGATTAATTAAATGGCCGGCATAGTGAAGGCGACTGAGACAACTCTAAAATAAATCGTTATTTTTTAGTCGTAAGCGCTCTTGGGCTGCTTTTTGTAGTAATTTAACTGCAGTAGCAGTCGCCTCTATTCATAGACCGCACTCCAGCCTAACATTATGTTGTCATATGTAGAGCCGAAATAGAAAAAGGCACGATATAGAAACATAATATTAGGCGACCGTGGTGTAGTGGCAGTGCAATGGTTACGCAAGCCGAGAGCACGAGTTCAAGACCACCCACCGGTACCAATATATCTTTGATATATGTACTTTGGTTGTCCTGTTTCTATGATACAAGGCTTTAGTAGCTTAGTATAGTAATGAAATGTAGAAAATGTAGTATAGTAAATATATACCTATTATATTTCTATGTACCTATTATATTATATTTGTATTTTTTTTATTTTTTTATTGTGACTCGACATATGACAGCACCCCGCCTGATGTCAAGCCAAAGTGTGGTCCATGAATGAATGTCACTGCTACCATAATTCAATAACTGTGAGTAGCAATCACATCCACTATGCCGGCCTAGATGGAACCGGCAACTTACAAGCTGATCCCGAAACGTGACCAAATCACTTCACGGTCTGTATACTTGTAAGTGGTGGTACTACCCCGGATCGGCAGACTGGGTACCACTGCCTACCACTCTTATTATTATTAGTATTATTCTGTCTGCCAATCATGAGTTACAACTAAGCGTGATTGTGCTCCATCCCACCTGTCTAATGGAACAATTTAATTCACATAAGTCAATCAACGTACAAGTTCCTTTGGTATCATAATAACGAATTGTGACGTGTACTTAGAGTAGGATACAGTTAGAGCGCGAATGTCTCCGTGTATTGTTTGGTTCACACACGAGAAATATAAACTGCTCCCTTTTGTATTGCGATGCGTTATATCAGGGTATATTTAAAGGACATCATTTTGGGCTTCTTTGTACTACTTTTGTAATGTCCAATGATGAAAAAATATATAAATGCTAGTTTCGATACTTGTATTGATAAAACTACTAACAGTTTTAATGTAATTGCCGTGCAATTGAGTTTTTTTGGAAAATAAGCTATAGATTTTGTGTTGTCTGTCAACTACGGAGACACGCCATTAAACTGTCATAATTATAGTTTGATCATTTTGCACACCTAAACTATGTATAATAAAGGATATTTTTAAATTACATTGTAATCTTCGTACATCAAACTATTTTAAAATGTATATGCAACTGTTAATACTATTAAGCTCATGTCCCCATACAATTCGTTTGACGTCTTTTAATCCTCAATTGACTGTTGGTGGGCATAGTAACGGCGACTGAGGCAATAATATAACAAAACGGTTTTTTCATTCGTCAGCGCTCTCTTGCTTACTAGCAGACGTATTGAGATAGGATGTCTCAATAAAAAAAGCTCACCGCTCTCTGATGGGAACCCTACCATATTCTCAGGAAAGTATTGGAGTGGAATCCACATAGAGACGTGGGTGGTCCAAGTAGTTAGCTGGTAACGTATTTACTGTTATCGGCAAGTGCTGGAATGAGGTAAATCGGATATTTGCTTCGGGTCTGGTTGTTTAAGAGTAGTAGTACTGATCAGAAGTAGTACCACCACCTACAATAGTATAAATCTGAAGTGACTTAGTCGCGTTTCGAAACCAGCATGTAAGTTGTCGATTTTCACTAGGCCAGCATAGTGGATGCCGCACTCCAGTTAAACATCAGGCGGGGTGTTGTCATATTTCGACCCTCATTAAAAATAATAATGTCGGAGTGACCTTAGTGCAGCGGTAAGAAAAGGCCGGCATAGTGACGGCGGCTGGGGTAGCCGGGGAATAACTCGGACACATCGAGGTCAGATGTGTCACAATAAAAAAAAACGCTTTCCTCTCTAAACGGGGATCGGGATCGGCCTAAATTTTGCTGGAATTCATCCATGTCGGCATAATAGATGCAAATGCTTCGTACAGACATTTATAGTGGTAGTACTACCCCGGATCGGCAGACTGGGTACTACTGCCTACTTCTCTTTAAAAATGCTTACAGATCACATTTCGTGTTAAGCGCTCCACTTATATATATAATATATATAAATTGGGTGGGCATATGTGATGGATGGAGAGCACATTGACACGTATTGTTTGTTTGATGAAGGGTAACTTTGGTTGCCTTTTAGTTATTAATAAACTTACACATAGTGAAGTAATGTTGCTTGAATTATGAAGTAAAGTAAATACCTACTATATATATCTACGTACTTACCTACTTTTAGACGATTACACTGGTCTGCTACATGGAAATTTCAGGTTTGTTTTTTTATTATTTAAGAGTAATTGGAAACAATAATTTTTTAAAGACCAGGCCACTTACAAGATGTCGCAAATAATAAAGATCTAAAATACACTTATATAATTAACAAAAAAAACAATAATACAATATAACTAAGACCTAACATACGTAAACCTATACACACATACACAAACGAATACCTTATCAAAAGTTATAACATTACCTAAAGAAAAATTTAATGTTTTAAAATAATATTTGACCCATCTGCCACATCAATACTCATTACAGTATAAAGTACAGTATAGTTAGATCGTAGGCTTGGTACAAAATATGTACTAATACTAATAATTAATTACTCTTAAAATGAAACATAACAAACATTTAATAATAAAATAAAATAGGCTGATGTTTGCTCTGGCGGCTTTAGAATAGAGCCGACTAAAACAACACAACACTGTACACTGTACACTGTACAAGTAGCAATCACCTAGTAGTGTCTCCGATTTGGTCGGAGAACACCCACCAAACGAGGTTGGCTCGTTTAACGAATCCATTCACATCAGAATAATAAATTTCTTCCGTTAATCTACTTTCACTCATCCTTTCCATGTTGGCCACATCGAAGTTTTTCTTTGTCAATCCTTATCACTACAAATTACATTATTGCAATTACATCTATTGCAAACTGTGCTATTCGTCATTCTATCCGCTAACGTCACTCTACATACACTCCTTAATGAACGCATTTCTACGGCGTTAATTCTACTCTCATGCTTCTCCTGTCACAACCTACATTCACTTCTATACATTAATGTAGGAACAAGCACATTTGTATTATATATAACAAAACCTAAGACGCATTTGGCATTTATGACTTTTGAATAACTCAATTGGGACGCGATATGTAAATATACCGGGAGAGAAGTAATAATATTTCTGATAAGAGACAGATTTTTGTGAAGATTTTTCGTTATATGACGATAAATTTCGCATCAACTGAAAGAATCATAATATTATCTAGCAGTCGATTAAAATGTCAAGCCATGTTTCTGACAGATATAGGCAGAGATATTCAACGATCCTAATAACTCTTTAGCTTCTTCACGTCTATTTTAATTTAATAGTGTCCCCTAATTCATTAAGAAACATTTAATTGAGAAAAATACTTAATTTTTACACCAAAATTTAATTATTTTATTATTTATTTTGTTGGTGTGCACAACAAATTGAAATCTTTGATTCGACATGAAAATACAATGTCAACTTCAAACTAGATTGCAATTAAAAAATTATGCAAACAGTGCCGATGATAGACAAAACCTATTCACTTTTTTATTGTAGAAAAAAAGAGATTCTTGTACTAGACATATATGACACCACCACGCCTGGTGTTAAACTGAAGTCCTTTCTTTGAATGACGACAGGCGTGGACGAACGGTTTAGCCATTAGTTTGCTGCGCGTAAAGTCCCGGATTCGATTCCCGGTCAGAGTAAATATTTGTTTCATAGCTTTTATTTGTAATTATATTAAATATTGCAAATATTTGTTAATAAAAAAAGAGATGGATATTTGCTTCGGGTCTGGTTATCAATGTAGGCAGTGGTACCCAGTCTGCCGATCCGGGGTAGTACCACCACATACAAGTATACAGACCGTGAAGTGATTTGGTCACGTTTCGGGATCAGCTTGTAAGTTGCCGGTTCCATCTAGGCCGGCATAGTGGATGTGATTGCTACTCACAGTTATTGAATTGTAGTAGCAGTCACATTCATTCATGGACCACATTTCGGCTTAAAATCATGAGGGGTGCTGTCATATAAAAAAAAGGACTCGTGCTACAATTCAATAACTGTAAGTAGTAGTTACTATGCCGGCCTATTGTAACCAGAAATTTATAAGCTGATCCCAAAACGAGACCAAGTCACTTTGCGGTCTGTATACTTGTAAGTATTCTCTTAGACAAACAGATCCGGAGCTATTGGCACTTTTTTTATTAACCTATTTATCTAACTGGGCAAGCATAATATGTCATATTATGTCTAGCCACTAAACAAAACAGTTGCCTCTGCTGATAATTGTATCTGATTAAATTTAAGAAAAATAATTAGGAGATCTCTCTAATTAACATAGTCTGCCTATCTCAATTAGAACGAAGACGTGACAATTTAGTTAGTAAATTTTATTATATTTATTTTTACGCAAAAATCATTAATTATCATTATAATAAAAAAACTCACTTAAAAGAAACTTATTTTCCCTTCGTAATCATATCAAAAGAGAACTTTTCAAACTTTCAGTAATTTCTTGTTTGAAACTTTATACATACCCCGCGTGTGTCAAAAGATGACTTTCTCAAACTTTATATTGTATTTTGACGTTTGTACTCGTATTGTGAGGTGTAAAACGAGTATTCATATGTAAGAATCAGTTGTTTGATACCTTCAAGCACTTAGAATGGTAAAAGAACTGGTGACAAGCGACAAGCGTGGCGTAGTGATTAGCACACCAGTCCGTTAAATGGAAAATCCCGGACTCACGGTCGGAGCGAATATTTGGTTCAAAGCTTTTATTTGTAATATTTAATATTATCATTAAAATTACAAATATTAGTTTATAGAAAAGAGGTGGATATTTGCTCCACGTATGGTAATTAAAGTGGAGCCCAGCCTGCCGATCCGGGGTAGTACCACCACATAAGTATACAGACCGTGAAGTTTCGGGATCAGCTTGTAAGTTGTCGGTTTCAACTATGCCGGCATAGTGAATGTGAGTGCTATTTACAGTTAAATGACTATAGTAGCAGTTACCTCCATTCATGGACCGCACTCCAGCTTAAGGCGGGGTGATGTCTTAATGTAGTCATAAAGAAAAAGCTCATGAAATCATTGTATTGTCATCGGTTTTTAATACGTGTACAAATTTTCATATTATACAGACCTCTAGAAGTGGGTAAAAAATGATTTGAAAGATTCCGTCACATAGTTACATACATACCAGTCAAACTAATTATAAAAAAGCGTGTTAAAAATACATTTTTCCTTATAAATATACTCTATACTAATAAGAAAATTATGTTACGTTAATTAGCCTGGATTACTGACTTACAACTAAGATTAAATTAATCCCTCCGAGGAGATGTTAGTCACATAAAATTCAGGAGCTGCGTGTCACGCAGACATAGAGGCGTCTTCGTTATATCTTTCATAGACTACAACTATTTTTCCTATCAATAATACTTTCTTAACATACTTTGAGGTACATTACTTTTTATTTATCAAATTATTAAACAATTACTAATATGAAAAGAGCATTGGATTAAAAATAAGATCTTAATCTGCTGATAGCAATACCAAACAAGTTTCCTTGGTAACGGGTCCAATTCAATTCAGCGTGTATCTATATTCCATCCAACCAGACTTCTGTGTGAAAAGGACAGACAAAAATATCCTTCATATTAAATAAAATTTTGCTAAAGAAATTTCGCATTTATCGTGTCGAGTTTAGGTATGAAATTGGGTGTGCGAATTTGTAGTTAAAACGTTTTTGATTCGCGAATACAGCGTGTCCTCGTCGTATGGAGCCTCGGCCGATACAGGGTGAGGCATAACTCAGTCGTGAACAAACCGTCCTTAAGGCAACATCGTTTGCAATCTATCCTTATTTAGAAAATTACTATTATTTCAATCCCCCCACCCTTTACTTAGCACCACCCCCTTTAAAATTCAAATAATAATAAATAATTTAAAATTTAATATATTTTACATATTTATTTTAAAAATATCTTAGCGGAATATAGTGAAAAGTTAGTTATAAAACTAAAAAATAGTGAATATATTTTGAGACTGTCGTTGAAATAAAAGCAGAAAAATAAACATGAAGACTTCATCGTTTTCTCTTCGTGTTATGAGAAGGGTGAGTAATTTGTATTTTTTTTTCGTGTGGGCGGGCGGGTAACAGGTTGCTGCGGGAGCAGGTGGCAACTCTACAGGTTGATTCAAATATAATACGGATGCGTTTTTAAAATACGCTTTATGTTATAATTTATAATTTTTAATATTATTGTAGTATTATTGGTAAATATGAATTTATAAATTATTTATAAATATATCTCTATCCGTAAGTACTTTTGTCTTTATAAAACTTAATTGACAAGTAATTAAGTACTTCTGAATAATGTATAATATTTTTTTATTATTTTAAAAGTAATATTCACCAATTAATAACTTTTTTCATTATATTGTTTTTAAATAAAGATTTTCGAACCGGGATAGTACCACCTCTTTCAGGTATACAGACCGAGAAGTTTCAGGATCAGCTTGAAAATTGTCGGGTTCAACTAGGCCTGCATAGTGGATGCGATTGCTATTTCTAGTTGTTTAACAGTTAGGATGTTGTCACATTTAATGTGTTTAATGCTGTCACATTAAATCAACACATTTAAAGTGTTTTTTTTTAATAGTGTATTTTTTTCACAAATAGTTAAACTTTTATATAAATGTATTTTTTAGCAAATTTTATTTGCATTCGTATTAAAATCTATATAATGAATAGATTTGTAACTATTGACCTAAATCTGTCGGGTCAGCGTACGTGATACAACGTGGTACTATATTGGGTATGGGCATAAACCTGAAAAAAATACTGTAAAGATGTTCAGGTTAGAAAAAGGATAAATTCGACAAGACTACTTTGATTTTAAATAATAACACAATATTAGTTAAGTTTAAATTAGGGTTAAAGTAGGTCTTTGGACCCCCTTTGCGTAACGAAAAAGAGTAAAATCAGTTTTACAAGTTCTTTAGTTGTTTTTCACACTAACAACGACCGCGTAACTTTTTGACAAAGAGGAATAAGTTTTATTGACGTTACCATTGACGTTGCGCAGTCGGCCATCTGGAATCTACTTGTATCTCATTAGGTCGACATAGCAGACGTAACTGCATCCTCAGAGTTGACTCTCTAACCGGCATTACAATTTTTTAAGTATCTTTTTAAGTGGAATTATTTCTTAGTAACATTATTGGAGTTAAAGGAATAAAATGCAATCCAAATAAGTCTACTTGACTCGGAAGTCTCTTATTGAAGTCGATTTTTTACAAGAAAGAGGCTGCTTCTAATTATAAAACTAAAATATCACTAGGAATAAAGATAATAAACGGAATCGCATTAGAAAAAAAACAAAGATAAGTCCTTTTTAAAAGACACTCTAGGCCAACTGTGCGCCATGTCGTAACCGCGTCGCGTAGTTCTACGTATAAAAATGCCAACTCTTGGATTGCGAGTCCATAATAACTTTCATTAGAGCACAGACGTTCTTAATAATTATCTCGATTAAGTAATGCTCGCGACAAATGGATGGATAGCGTTCGTTTTCCTTTATTAATCTCTAGAGTGGAAGAAAAGTTGTCCCTGAAGACTTATTATGTTGATTGTGGTACATTTTAATGATTAAGCCACTATACGACAGTATACGCTGTGATACCGACGCTCAATAAAAGATATTAAAGCTCTTGAAATAAGGTTGTCTTTTGTTTAAAACGTGTCTGACCATTTGTTGTCAATTTGACATTTAAATTGCGATAACTTCATTCATTACCTATACTCTATATAGAAATATATAAAGCGATAGGGAGACAGTTGATGGTCATTTGTCCAGTCTTCCGATCCGAGATAGTACCACAACTTACCCAGTCGCGTTTCAGGATCAGCTTTTAAGTTGCTGGTTCCAACTCGGCCGGAATAGTGGACGCGACTGCTTCCTGCAGTTATTTAACCAGCCTCCATTCATAGACACTACTCTCAGTAGACAGAAGTCGTAATGAAAAATAATACAAGGAATAAGAGTTATTAGACGCATATGTCTTCATTTAGGTGTAGCCTTTGGATGTAGTACATTCTGTAGCAATGCAATAGCTGATATAATAATAATATGATATTATCAAATAAACCACAATCGTACATTACGAACTCATGCAACCGTCGGTAAAACCCATCTATCATGAATTACAAATGACTGTTGGAATTATACAGTTATATACAAAAATATCATTCATTAATCAATTTTATGCAAACATCACATTTGTAATTAATAAAAAGACGTTATTATTATTAAGTTAAGTACATAAAAAAACTTAAAAGCAAGCTACAAGAATGCTTAATGACGTTGCAACGTCGCTAAGGGTTTTCACAAACCGCGCAACTTCAATGGAAATGTAAATTAAATTCATTCCCGTTTGTCAAATAGTTACGCGGTCACTGTTAGTGTCAAAAACAACATATATAATTATACGGACATTAAGTTTCGAAGAGCTTGAACTGACAATAAAAATTGACGTCGATTCTCATTGTATTGCGCGATCTCAATTTTAATGTTGAATGCGTTTATTTTGGTTTAGATTTTACAATTAGATTTACGATAAACGCGATAGTAAGCCGCATAAAATTTGTTTAATTCATTAATAAATGTTCGCGCAAAATCTAAGAAAATACTCTATTAAAAAGCTCATTAATAGAATTCAACTGTCAAAACGAATCTCATTCTTAATGAGTTATGCGGTCGGCCCGCAGGCCGTATAAGCATGGGAACATGTTTATACGGCAAGTTGCTATTGTCCGAACCAGGTCTGCTTGGCCTGCTTTTTACAATACACTACTAATAAATTATACTGATAATAAAATTAGTACCTTACATGTACTGATAAAATGAAAATATCGTCTCCTACGATGATGATACTGGGTTTCTTCGCTTGTTGCGTCAAAATTGAGTTGTTATATAAAGGTCAGTTTTCAATTCACAATTCAAATAAAGTCAATTCTTCGTTTGTAGGTGCAAGTTTAGATGAGGTTAGATAAAGGCGAAGTGCGGGCAATGTATACTCGCTTCATCAATCGTAGGAGATGTCTACATGTGGCGTTTATATATAATTCATACGATCGTACGAAAAAGAGCTTCTTCATAACCATCAGCCAGAAGACGTCCACAGCTGAACATAAGCCTCCCATTTAGAACGCTATTTCGAACGTTATTGATGACTTTTATTATGTCGTCAGAACCTAGAAATATAATTTAGTGGAATACTGTTTAGTAAAAAAATCTCACTTTGGCAGAACAGTGCCCGGTAGATACGCCAATTTGTTGTTTAGTCTTATGAGAATCGGGCCCCTGTTCGGTGTCCACAGGGATAAATAGCGGTACAATAGAGATCAGGCTGAATTGGTGTTAACACGTAAATAGATTCACATATATTTGAATATTCTAAAACTTAATTGCATATTCAGATTTCATTGAATATGCATAGGAATTTAATTAAGTACTTTCTGTGTCGAGGAAGAGATAATGACATTAAAACCCGTATCAATTTGTATATTTTTTTATTGTTGCTCGATTTATGACAGCACCCCGCTTGATGTTAAGCTGGAGTATGGTCCATGAAAAAAGACAACTCCTACTACAGTTAGATAACTGCAAGTAGCATTGCATTCACTTTGCTGGCCTAGTTGGAACTGGCAAGTATCAAGCTTATCCCGAAACGCGACTGAGTCACTTGATCTATTTATTTGAAAGTGGAGTTGCTACGCCAGATAGGCATACTGGGCAAATGACCAAAATTGTTTGCCTACTTACGATGTTTTTTTTTAAAATTTTTTCCTCTCGGCGCAATCCAAAGTTTGACTGGAAAAGAAAGATTGACATGGAAACCCATGTCGGATTCTCTGTCGTTGGCACTTTTTGGTCGTCAAGTCGAGGGTAGATATCTGCAGAAATATGAAAATGAATGAAATCACAGCGCAAATATTATTAAGCTATTAAAATGCACTCTATTAGAGGTAATACTAGATAATGCAACAATTTAATCCAAAGTAGCTATTACGAGCTATTAACAGCTTTTAGTTGAAAGCTGTATCATAAAAGCTTTTCAGATCGTATCGCAGATTTACCATGCTATAAAATATTTTAAATATTCTTGTTGATTGCTACGTTGTGTTACTGTAAATGCATTTTCAAGGTTCTTACGTGACTGGATTTATTTCTGTATAAAAGGTACTTACTTACTAGTACTTATATTCCATTTTTTTAAATTGTGACACGACATATGACAGCACTTCTCCTGATGTTAAGCTAAAGTGCGGCCCATGAATAGAGGTGATTGCTACTATAGATAATAACTGTAATTAACAGTCCACTATGCCGGCGTAGTTGGAACCGGCAACTTACAGGATGATGCCGAAACTGGCACAACTGCCTAACACTAGTTGGTTCGTGTATATTTTTATTTATTGTACATTTTATGAACCTATTATGTAGATATTCTTTTGGGTTAATACATTTTGTAATTGGGCTATTTTCTACTGATATATGATGCAGGCCCAGGAGGGTGTTTTTCGACTAAATTGCCTAGTGCCTATAACCATAGTGCTTGAATGAAGAGAATTGTGAATGTGAAGGAAGCGAGGGATTTGTGTCAGGATCGTGGCAAGTGTCGCTCCATTGTCTCTGCCTATCCCTGTGGGAGGAAGGCGTGACAATTTGATATGATGCACCCCAATGTCAGCTAACAATCATTGCCACGATCCTGACACAACTCCCTCGCTTCCCCCACATCAACAATTTTCTTCATACAAGCTCTACGGTTATGGCCGTAGGATGGACACCCTCCTGGGTCTACCTCGTTCAACGTGGAGAATCAGATTTATAAATCACTATTGTCAATCTACTTTTACTCATCCTTTTCATGTGCTTAAACCATCAAAGCATTCCTTTGTCCTTTCTTTTTTATTATATTTCATAATAATACAAGGCTATAGTTTCGGAGTTTGTGAAGTTCTGCGGTTTGAGGCTAATAAAGCGACTGCTTTGTACTTGAATGAATATTTTATCCGTGTAAAGTTAAACCAGTCTTTTGTTACAACAGAGTTTCATACAATGCAATATAAATAATATAATAAAATGAAATATAATATAAATTATTGTGATGCATTAATTTTATATATACCTACCAGTATAAAGATATTTTATTTCAATGTGCCTGTACTAACAAGACAGAATCTCACCTGATGTTAAGCTAAAGTGCGGTGCGGTGCAACTCCAGCTACAATTAAAGAACGCTTTTCCGCTAAGGCGACCGTGGTGTAGTGGCAGTACACAAACCGAGAGCACGAATTCGAGAACACCCACCGGTACCAATGTATCCTTGATACATGTACTTTGGTTGTCCTGTTTCTATGATACAAGCACTTTAGTAGCTGAATGTAGAAATATGAAACAAAATGATGCTCTAACCAACGGCATTTTATTTTTATTACGTATATATAGATAAGATAGAACTTTTATATACACCTACACAAAGAACTACGTTTTTACGGTTCGAGGCCTCAGGCACTTCGTGTCCTTTCTTTGACAAACAATTGACATGTAGAATACCTTACCCGCCCAAGTGTTTACCCCTTTGTCTAACCTCTGATCCTTCAAGTTAAGCATAGAAACGCACATTGGCCGGCAAAAGAAGATTGCAATATAGAGTGAAGCAAGAAAAGTTGTTTTTTTATTATTTTTTATTGTGACACGACATCTGACCTCGAATCGCCTGATGATAAGCAAGAGGAGGTCCAAGAGTGACGACGACTGGAATAACCGAGTCAGTTCCCGATCCCGGTCGAATGATCTTGTCTATATATGACCTAACTATCTGACCCGGCGAACTTAGTACCGCCTAAAAGTCAATGAATGTCGTGTTACTGATTTTATTGTTATTGTTACAGAAATAATTTTATTGTTGTTGTTGGATACAGAAAATTAAATGGATAATAAATAATAATGGATACATATGAATTGGAGAAAATTAATATAATCGTTTCTCTTTATAAATAATACAACATAGGTTTTTAAGCAATATATTTTTACTGATATGCCAATATTGACAATTTGTTCTTATTCTTAAAATTAGGTACTTTGATATATATTCCTTAGTTTACACAAAATAAATTTCTCAAAGCAAGCATAAATATTGTATGAGAAAATGTTTTTTCTTTCATTTTATTCATTATTCACACAAAAAGCTATATTATTGTAGAGTTTCATTAAAATCCATTCAGTAGTTTTTGCGTGAAAGAGCAACATACATCCATCCATCCCCACATTTATACTTACAAACTTTGACTTTTATAATATAAGTAAGGATGGTTAGCAAGGAGAGGTCCAAGACTGCCGACCACTGAAAAAAACGTTTCATTACTCGGACGCCTCATTTGCCTCAGACGCCGTCTCTATGTCGCCGAAAACATTCTGAATTACTATTTTAAAATAAAAAACTTTTTTCTATGGTTTTGTTCAGTATTTATCTGGTTTTTCAGTAAACTCTATTTATACTTGTGAGAATGGAAGCGTGAAAGTTAAGGTATGTTAGCCAAAAATAAAAGAAAGAGAAAAACTCACTGGAGCGTGAAAAGGTGCTTTCAAAATCTTTTTTCATACGATTATTGCTGGCGAGTGAAGCCACAGGAAATAATAGCTATTAAGACTTGTATTATTCTTATACTGTGCACATACCTTTCTTTTTTGGGACCGTAAATATAGTAGTTGTTTACCGACCATAAAGTGACTTAGTCGCGTTTCAGGATTTGTAAGCGGTTCCAACTAGGCCAGCATAGTGGATGTGACTGCTGCTTACAGTTATTTAACTCTAGTAGCAGTTATATTTAAATTCTAAAAATTGAAATTATCAATCAATCAATTAAATTGTAACACTTACCACGATCCTTACACAGCTCCTTTGCTTCCTTCACATCCACAATCCTCTTCATAATGTAAACGATGTTAATAAAGTAAAAATAAACATGTTATTTCCTATGAAGGCTCGTTACTCATTGCAATGGATATCCGCCGTGAAATTTCTCAATATCCGGGTGACCTACATCAATGTACTCCGACCGGGTGAATAACTAATAAAACGGATTGTGATGTTATTTTACAAGGTTTATAAGTACACCATTTATATGGCAAAACTATTAAATGTATTTTTCTTTCTCAAATAGCGGGCTGAAATATGAAACACTGATATTTATTAGTAGGCTATTTTTAGTATTTTCTTAAATTTTGTGCGAACATTGATTATTGTATTAAACAAATTTTATGCAGCTTACTTTCGCGTTTATTTTGGTTTTGATTTTTTGGTGGTCACGGAGACCATGATGACCATGCAAAGCTCTCGAAACGTCGGAATAATATAAAATTGTAAAATCAAAACCAAAATAAACGCGATAGTAAGCCGCATAAAATTTGTTTAATTCAATAGGCTATTTATCTTAGATTATTTTCCTAACGTCTTCGTGAGTTTGAAATTTTATAAAATCGGTACATAATTTTAAAACGCGATATTATTTGATTTTCCTAAACTATTATAAGAGCCATAAAGTCTATAGTTTTATCAAATATCGTAATAAAATGTAGTGAAAATAAAAGGTAACCATGTTGATTTTTCTACGTTTATTACTTACAACATAATACACTTAAAATACAATTTATATGTTTTATTTATATGTTTCGTGACCTACATTATGGTTTTACATTATTATTTTTTAAAATACATAAACTTCTTTTGTTTTACTTACTTTAAAATACGAATGCAATAACAATTTTTTTTTTAAAATTATTATTTACATTTCTATACTAAGCTACTAAAGTATATCATAGAAACAGGACAACCAAAGTTATATCAAAGATACATTGGTACCGGTGGGTGGTCTCGCACTCGTGCTTTTGGATTTGCTTAACTATTGCACTGCCACTACACCACGGTCGCCTTAAATATCTGACATTTAATATTTTCTTAGATTTTGCGCGAACATTAATTAATGAATTGAACAAATTTTATGCGGCTGGCTTACTATAGCCGCATAAAATTTGAGTCTCTCCGTGACCACGATGGCTGCGAAGATCTCGAAACGTCGTATTAGTAAAATAAAATTGTAAAATCAAAATAAACGCGATACTAAGCCGCATAAAATTTGTTTAATTCATCTGACATTTACTGATTAGGTAAACTACTAATTTATAATAACAAAAACGTTTATATAATAATTTAAAAATAATTTTGCCACGATCCTGACACAACTCCCTCACTTCCCTCACGTCCACTATTCTTTTCATACAAGCTCTACTATTATGGGTCTACTACTATTGGGCTAAGCAACCAACTTTCTTGAGGATGTTTATACCATACCATAATAAAATAATATACACAGGAATATCATTACATACATATATTAAAGTACACTTTATAATATATCTTATACAAATTTGTAATTTACTAAAGAGTAAATAATTTATTTAATTCAATATAATTTCAAAGAGTGGTAGGCAGTGGTACCCTGTCTGCCGATCCGGGGTAGTACCACCACTTACAAGTATACAGACCGTGAAGTGATTTGATCACGTTTCGGGATCAGCTTGTAAGTTCCATAGATGGAACACACTCCCGGCCTAGAGGCCGGCATAGTGGATGTGATTGCTACTCACAGTTATTGAATTGTAGTAGCAGTGACCTTCATTCATAGACCACACTTCGGCTTAACATCGAGCGGGGTGCTGTCATATGTCGAGTCACAATAAAAAAAAAGATCTTTTGTGTCTACTTTTAGCATTATTGATACATATACATTGGTATTAGTGTTCATAACTAATATTCCAATAAATAATAACAAATGAAACGCAACTAATTTAAATTACCAACGAATAACGTTTCTTTGAAAACCAAATAACATCAATCTTTATATTGAAGATTAAGTAGCAATTTTCCATGAATTTTTCCATTTTCTCGAAGACCTTAGATCGTTGAGTTTGAGTGCACGTTCAAGCAGTCGATGGCAATTACGGTCAGCCAGTGGGTAGAACAATTTGTAAGGGGTCTTGCTTCGTGTTGTGACCACGATTTAAGGTTATATTGCAGAGATTTTCTGTTTTAAGTCACAACTTTCTTACATCCTTCGAGCGATGCGTGAAGAAGTACCTTTGGCCGGCATGGTGACAGCGACTGAGGCACCCGTGAACTAACTTGTTTTTCAGTCGTCGTCACTCTTGGACCTCCTCTTGCTTATCATCAGGCGGGTCGTAGACAGATGTCGCCTTTCTTGTATTGCTTTCATCGTCGTTATCAATTATCGAGCATTGTTCCCACAGATATAGACAAAAACATTATAGTTTATCTGCTCTATATACATATAATGAAGTATATAAAACGTATATAAAACGAAGTCGCTTTTGGCCTTTGTACGCTTAGGAAGAATTTATCTCATATATTTTTTTTAAGTGTATTTTTGATGTAATGATAATCCAGCCTATATTATATTAGGAGTATTATAGTATGTATATTATATGTCTAATTACTACATTATATTGTTTGTATGCCATAAGTGTTCTTTATATATTAGAGCATATTTACATAATAAATTAATTTTTATATTTTCCATATACGAGTATATTTAGTTATATATTTCTTTTATTTTGCACCCAACCTCTTATATACATCGTCGAACAACATCCTAAATTTAATTGCTAGAGAATGCTTTTGGCAATAAATTTGCATTTGTACTATTGTGTAGTAAGTTTTTAAACGAATTCAATAATTTTATAATAGTACACGAACGTTTTATATAAATAAAAACTAATGGACATCCTATTTAAATAAATAGTAATTATTTTATTTTGTTTTAAAGTTACTTAAAGTTTCTTTCAAAAGTGTTTGTGAGAAAAAGTTGAAGATCTTCAGTGACTTTTGCAGTTAAACTTTGGTCCATAGATTACTAGTTACTATGTATAAACGAAATACGCTTTATCAGGCTTTGCTTTGTCTTCTATTTGATCCAGGAACAAAGAAACATTCTTCTCGGTGTTCCCTTTTTTATTGTGAGATTACCTTGAATATTATTTAAGCTGATTTTTTTAAACTATAGTGACTGTAGCCGCAAATCATGGACCGCTCTACAGCTTAACATCAAGTGAGGTGCTCTCATATGTCGAGCTACAACTATTAATAAAAGAAATATTTTATTAACTCGGGTCAGTAAAAATAGAGCACTTTACGACTTAGCCGCTCAATATTGTTGTCTATTCTGCGGACTTAAAATGTTTTTAATAAATAAAAAGTAATGTAAAAAATAATCAATTCAAACATATAATTTATATTTCCAATTTAAACGATAAAGCCATATATTATTGATGGCTAAAGGGTTTCATTTCAAGTTATTGAGCTCTCCTTACTAAGAGCCGGTATTTTCAATTTTTATTTAAGTTTGTTTTAAAAATTTAAGTAGGCTGTTTATTTTTACATAATTACTATTTATAATTAGATTTGAATAAAATCCTATGTATACAAATTAATCAAATCAAGTTGTTACACACTTCTCCACTTACCACAAATCCCTCGGTTCCCCCACATACACAATTCTCTTCATACAAGCTTTGCGGGCGGTACTAGGCAACCTAGCTTGCTTGAGGATGTCTCTGATTTAGTCGGAAAACACCCTTCTGTGTTTGTCTTGTTTAACGCATCCATCCGCATCAGATTTATAAATTATTTTCGATAATCTATTTTCACTCATCCTTTCCATGTGCCCAAACAATCGAAGCATTCCTTTGTCAATCCTTGTCCCATCATCTTCTTTTAAACCACATATATCGCGCACTGTGTTATTCCTCACTCTATCCAGTATTGTATAAATATAATGTACAATAAAATATCTACGTTGGTTGTCCAGTTGAGATTATACAAAAAAAAAAATTTGCGCCAACTTTGATCAAAGTGGGAAACAGTCGCTTAGTAAAGATTGACCAACCAGTCCTTAAGCCTATTCAACAATATTCCTCGGGGACTTCAGTTTCGTATTTCAGCAAGTTCCAACTAAGTTAATTAACGTTTTATTACTCCAATTGGATTTATCCATTATTGTCTTTGGTTTGCTTCGAAATTTGTGTGTTTATGTAACAATATTATAATTGAGTTGGTGTTTTCATTTCAGTTTGTTTATTTAAGTTTGTACGGAGGTATTTTCCTATACATTCATCATCATCATCATCTGCCAGAAGGCGTCCACTACTGAACATAGGCCTCCCCCTTAGAACGCCATTTCGAACGACAAGATGCCAGTTGCATCCCTCGGTTATTCGTGACTTTCACTATGTCGTCAGTCCACCTAGTGGGAGGCCTACCTACGCTGCGTCTTCCGGGTCGTGGTCTTCACTCTAGAACCTTTCTTCCCCAACCTCAACCCTTTTTCGCAAAGACTACGAGCTATGTCGGTAACTCCGGTTCTTTGGCAAATATCCTCGTTCCGGATTCTATAGCGCAGAGACCCATAAAGCATAGCTTTCTCCATTGCCCGCTGAGCGACTCTGAGCTTTTCCAACAGGCCAACTTTTAGGGGCCACGTCTCACTGGCAAAACACACTGGTTGAAGACCCAGGGTCGACCCAAAAGACGATGGTCGACCGAGGGATGTTTGACGAGAAGATATAACGCCATTTCCCGAATACATTCTATATAATGCGATTAAAATAGGAATAGGACGGAATCGGTGCCATTTTGTGCCGTCAAACTTTCCAACCAACTTTAGTATGGTGTCTTTTTCTTTGACACCTTTAAATCAGTCAAGTGAAGTTAGTCAACAGCCCGTCCTATTTTTATTCTAGTAGCATACATTATATTATTCGACATTTCTATTAAACGTTCTTGTATCATAGAAATTTGATTTAAAATATCCTTCGTCTGTTACTTGGTGGGCTCTGCTAATAAGCTAAGATATACAGTGTCTGTGCTCTCGCTTCGAAATTCTACCCTATCTTCTTATCCATCAGTTCTTTATTTATTGTTTTTCATGCTTCTACCCAATAACTTTGATCTGAGAATCATTATGATACAGTCCCCGCTTTCCGTCCATATGCTCCAGCCCAGTGCTCCTGTGACGACAACTGAGGCAATCGATAACTAAAACGGTTTTGTCAGACATCGGCGCTCTTGAACCTCCCCTTGCTTACCTTCAGGTTAGGCAAGTAGATAAAACTTCCTAATAAAAAAAATGAAATAATCCTTCTACCTTTAGGTTAGGTTGGGGTCAGTCTTAGGTCAATCATCGTCTGGATCTTTACGAGATTATCCTTAAAGCCGTTGAGATTAAGATGGTGGGTCAAGTACTTAGAAAGGTTATTGATGATCAATTATTAACTTTCAAAGTACTTGACCTATTAAATTTAAAAATGTTTCTCATATAATTATAGGATTTTCATTGTGACAACGAGGCGTGACAATTCGATTCGTTGATTGAATTTCTTAATCATTGTATAAAGGACATCATTCATTTTGTATGGGGACTTGGGCTTAATTGTAATAACAGTTGTATATACATTTTAAAATAAGGATGAGTTGAAAGCAGCTTTTAATCGTGCCACCAAGTCTTGTAAGAGAGTCTTTAAAAGAGCGGAGGCACAGCGCGTTTCCAGGATTGGCGAGAGTCTATTAGCGCACCCAACGGGTAGTCGCAGCTTTTGAAGTCTCGCCAAAACTGTGGAATCTAACTTCTGTCGTTCCTCACTGCCACCGCTGAGACAGCCTGATGGCTCACTGGCGCATACGGCAAAAGCGAAGGCCGATCTCTTGGCTGGGCTCTTTGCCGTTAACTCGCGGATCGACGATCGTGGTGCAGGGCCACCCACCTTGCGCCCATGCGGGCATACGATGCCTGATATCCGTATCAGACAACGCGATGTCCGCATGGAGCTACGATCGCTCGATATCCGGAAGTCCAGTGGGCCTGATGGTATCCCAGCGCTTGTCCTTAAAACGTGTGCAGCGGAATTGACTCCCGTCTTGACGAGGCTGTACCGGCTCTCATACTCGACGGGCTGTGTGCCTCGGGCTTGGAAGGGGGCTAACGTGCAATTGGTCCCGAAGAAAGGCGACCGATCGGACCCTGCAAACTACCGTCCAATAGCTGTAACCTCGGTTCTGTGCAAGGTCATGGAGCGGATAATTAATGTCCGCCTCATGGCCTACCTGGAGGGTCATCAGCTGATTAATGACCGTCAATATGGCTTTAGGCCGAAACGGTCAACTGGTGACCTTCTGGCGTACACCACGCACGTCTGGGGTGAAGCGTTGGATGGCAACGGAGAGGCCCTAGCCATCGGCTTGGACATCTCCAAAGCATTTGACAGGGTCTGGCACAAGGCCCTTCTTTCTAAGCTCATGGCATACGGCTTACCTGACCGTCTGCGTGGCTGGATAGCCGACTTCCTGTGTGGCCGCTCCATTCGCGTTGTTGTGGATGGAAGTGCTTCGCGCAGGATGCCGGTGAACGCGGGCGTTCCTCAGGGCTCAGTGCTGTCGCCAACCTTGTTCCTTCTGCATATCAATGACATGCTGGATCTGGGATCCAGCATTCATTGCTATGCAGACGACAGCACGGTGCATGGACGCTACACTGCCCGCCCCGCAGCCGGAAAACAGGAGATAGCCGATGTGAGAGAGTCTGTTGTAGCGGAGCTGAACCGGGTTCTTGACTGTATTACCCATTGGGGCGTCGAGAACCTGGTTCAGTTTAACGCAGACAAGACTCAGGTGTGCGCGTTCTCGACGAAAAAATCCCCGTTTATCCCCCTTCCTTCTCTTTGTAACATCTCCCTCGGTACTTCGGACAGACTTGACATCTTAGGGATGTCCCTTCGCCGCGACCTGAATTACAGGGACCACATTGAGCGGGCTATTAAGACCACCTCCCGCAAACTTGGCATCCTGAACAAGGTGCGGCGGTTCTTCGCGCCAGAGCTTCGCCTACTTTTATACAAGGCTCAAATACGCTCGTGCGCAGAGTACTGTTCGCATCTCTGGGACGGCTCTGCCAAGTATCTTCTCAATGCCCTGGATTCATTGCAGCGCCGAGCTGTCCGAATTATAGGAGATGCAGAGGTTACACGAACTCTGGAGCCCCTGCAACTACGCAGAGACATGGCGGCTCTGTGCGTCCTCTATCGCCTATACCACGGAGAATGTTCCGAGGAGCTCTTTAACCTTGTTCCTACCTCATCTTTTCACACCCGTAATACCCGCACTGGTCGGGGAAAGCATCCGCATTTTGTCGACCGAATCGGCAGTCGAACTAAAAAGTTCGGTGCGTCTTTTCTTTGTAGAACAATCGACAAGTGGAATGCTTTGCCAGCCCACGTGTTTTCTCCCTCCTATAACCTTGGATCCTTCAAGCGATGCGTGAAGAAGCACCTTTGGCCGGCATAGTGACGACGACTGAGGCAGCCGTGAACTAACTCGGATGTTTCAGTCGTCGTCACTCTTGGATCTCCTCTTGCTTATCATCAGGCGGGATGAGGTCAAATGTCGTGTCACAATAAAAAAAAAAAAAAAAAAAAAAAGACTCGGAACAAATATACGCCTCTCTTTGTATTAACAAATATTTGTTATAATAAAAAAATATTTGCTCCGACCGGGAATCGAACACAGAACTTCCCGCGAAACGGACTGGTGGCGCACCAATACGCCACGCCTGTTGTCTAAACGCTGGGTTGACACCACATGCAATATACGCGAGGTCAACGTGGCAGTTAAGATAGTAAGTTGATTCGATCTCAATTGCTACGATAGTTTTTTTTGTGACACGACATCTGACGTATTTATAAATGCAAAAAATATTTAAATGCAGAATTAATTAAATTAACATAAAAATAGTAAAAGTTTTTCTTTTTAATTTTAATATGAAAAGTAACCTCAAGCCAAACAAGGGTGAGGCCTAATTGAAAATTTAATTTCCGACCATCCCCAACTACCCTGAGACCAATTTATATAATTCAGGAACATTTACACAGAAATTTAAGCATAATAATTCAATTTAATAGATGACATTTATTGTAGAAAAATGTAAGAAAGGGTAGGTGTTAATTTATTATTTGGATTTTTAATTGTCTTTTTGTAGGTCTTATAAAAAGTTATAGGGTGTTTTCTGAGCAAATCAGAAACCTTATCAAAGCTGGGTTGCCGAGTGCCCATAACCTTAAAGCTTGTATGAAGAGAATTGTGAATGTGAAGGAAGCGACGGAGTTGTGTCAGGATCGGGACAAGTAGCAAGTCTCTGCCTGTGAGCCAAAGGCGTGACAATTTTAATGATTGGTTAAAACTAATATTTGTTTTAAATATTATTTGTGTGAATTTACTCCTGGGTAACCGTTTCTCTTACAACATGACAGCGAAATGACGTGGCAACGAACTTGCACTGATCGTAGTTAACCAATCAATGAATAACAAATTGAAAGTCTATTATCTAACAATATAACCCCCTCCGCCTTATAAGTTTATTTAAATGTGTGAATGTATATATTACTATACTTTATCAGCGTGCTCCTCCTTTTGAGTCTAACCAGCAACTAGCAACCAATTACAATTGCATTTTCGGTTTGTTGCATCCATATTTTATTCAGAATATATCGATCAAATCGGAGACATTCTTAAAAAAGCAGATGTTTGCAGAGCCTGGATGTGAGGGAGGCGAGACAGTTTTGTGGAAAGTGGCGCTTTATTGTCTCTAAGGAGGACTGATGTGGGACAATTAGATAAATGGAAGTATTAGGTATTGACAAGAAATAGAAAATAATTTACTTTATTGTTGATTTTTTATTAGGAAAGCGAAAAATCTTAATAACCGAAGATTGGATTCCCAATTATTTTTAAGTGGGCAGAAAATAAATACCAATTAGTCGATTCATTTACAAAGTTTATTCTATTTTCAAGTTTATCGAAACAGAAATAGTCTGAGTAAATGTAGGCGATCTTTGGTTGTATTATTTGTATATTTATAAAGCTATTTATTTAATAAATGTTTGTCATTCGAATTGAGCCTTAAACTTTTTAAAATAAATATATATTTTTTAAATATATCTTCAGGACGATATTAGTACGGTTTAAGGCGACCGTTGTGTAGTGGCAGTGCAATGGTTACGCAAACCGAGAGCACGGGTTCTAAACCATTGTTTCTTTGATATATGATATGTACTTTGCTTGCCTCATGGTAAGTAAAACATCATCTTGCTTACCATCAGACAGGTCGAGCTCAGATGTCGAGTCACAATAAAAATAATATATTACTTATAATTAATACACACTTATATATTGATTATTTATAAATATTTAAACAGGTGTTATTTTACTATGAATGATTTATTATTTAATTTATCAAATAACTCAAACATTATGTGATGCGACTGTGGCTGTCTGGTAAAATATAGACCTTTTTTATAGTGACTCGACATGTGACAGCACCTCGCTTGATGTTAAGCTGGAGTGTGGTCCTTGAATGGATGCCACTGCTACTACAATTTAATAACTGTAAGTAGCAATCGCATCCACTATGCCGGCCTAGATGGAACCGGCAACTTACAAGCTGATCCCGAAACGTGACCAAATAACTTCACGGTCTGTATACTTGTAAATGGTGGTACTACCCCGGATCGGCACCAACTGCCTACCACTCTTTGACAATGGGCCATTAAAATCAACAATGAAGTGTTTAAATAAAAATAAAAAGTCAGTAGTCATATCAATAGCTGGACGATTCGGAGTCCAGATCCGGATTTCATGTCCATTCATTAATCACACTCCAGCTTGACATCAGGCGGTGTGTAGACATTCGTGCTATATTTCTAAAAGGATAATCAATCAAATTGTCACGCCTTTTTCCCACAGGGATAAGCAGAGACTATGGAGCGCCACTTACCAAGATCCCTACATAACTCCCTTGCTTCATGGGCATTAGGCAACCTAGCTTTCTTGAGGATGTCTCCGATTTGGTCGGAAAACACCCTCCTGGGCCTGCCTTGTTTAACGCATCCATCCACATCAGATTTATAAATTCCTTTCGTCAATCTACAAATTATATTAATTTTATCTAAAAGGATAAAAAAAATATAAAACTACATATACATGTATAGATTTAAAAAAAAAAACTTTATTATTTTCCTGTGTGAATGCTAAGGTTGAATAAGGATAGGTTAGAGATGACCTAGATCATAGATAGGCGTGGTTCGAGGTCAAACACTATTTGCAGCTAATTCACATTTTATAACATCAGACTCAGACGTGTATAAAACACAATTTTCTCGTAAATTAAACTTTAAGCCTTTTATTTTATTTATACAGCAATTTATTTCTTTTTAATGGATGCGTTAAACAGGGCATACCCAGAGGGATGTTTTCCGACCAAATCGGAGACATCCTCAAGAAAGCTAGGTTGCCTAGTGTCAATATGTATTTATTTATTTATAGGTGCACAAATAGCTTACAAGCGAAACATAATAAAAGGAATATAACAACAAATAAGGCACAGATTGTAACCCAAAACAGTGCATACAGCATGACAAAAATACAAAAAAACAATAACTAACCTAATTGTAACTTAACCGTAAAACCGTAGAGCTTGTATGAAGAGAATAGGGCATGTGAGAGAAGCGAGGGAGTAGTGTCAGAATCATGGTAAGTGATGATCCATTGTCTCTGTGGGAGAAATGTGTGACAATTTGTTTAAATGATGTTTTAATATTACTGACAATAAATATTTGCATTCCTTATTCCTGTATCAAGCGGGGTGCTGTCATATGTCAAGTCACATTAAAAAAAAACTTCCCTTACCGGGGATCTGCATTGAGCTCGAAACTTCTATGAAAAACTAAGGGATAAATACGTAGACTACACGAGCGAGAGTGCTGACCGTACTCACTAGTGACAGGCACGTAGGACGTAGGAAGGACGGGTAAAAATAATGACAGCTAATGATATTGACATCTGCATTATATTTTAAATAAATTCAATTTAAACTAAAACTAATAATTATAATTACATTTACATATTAAAAACAAAAAATTAATAAATAAAATTACGACTATTCGATGGGCGTAGTGTGCCTTTGCGTGGCTGACCCTTTGAATGAGATATTCTCTACTCAAAGGGTCACCCGTCGCCAAGTAGAGTTTCTCACCAAGCTCGCGGGAGAACACAAGAGCCTCCTCGGACCACGGGCCCATCGTTTCAACTGCAAATGGAATGAAATGGTGATTGATGATGATCTCCGCGTACTTGTTGCGCTTAAGGCGTGCGGCTGATTCTGATTTCTTATGGCTGGATGTTACATGTGACTGACAGAGTGTGTCAACACATGTGGCATCTCAAACCAGAGCGCGGCCCCTAGTATATGGAATTAATGACATCCCGTCCGGACGCCTACCATGATGGTATCTGCATCATGGTAGGCGGGATCCCTACCATGATTTCAACTATCCCCGATGGTTCGAGGATGCAGGGGATGTTAGCAGTTGTAAGCGCCCTTGACAGGATGTCATTAATAGCATGATGTCTTGAAAAACTAATTAAAATTTGGTTTATTTATTCAATGTGTATGTTCATTTAAAAACGTAGCGATGTACCCACAAGCCCAGCTGTCGTCAACCCACAAGATCGTGGATTGACGACATACAGACCGTGAAGTGATTTAGTCGCGTTTCAGGATCAGCTTGTAAGTTCCAGTTCCGCTTGTAGCTTCCGGTTCCAACTAGGACGGCATAGTGGATGTGACTGCTACTTACAGTTATTAAATTGTAGTAGTAGTGACATTTATATGTCATGTCGAGTCACTTAAAAAAATCCTACAGGTAGCAGGATACCGTTATATCTCCACAATGGGTTGATGACCTATACAGGTGGCTTCTATCAACCTATCGTGGAGATCGCTATGTCCAGCAGTCAACGACTAAATGGACCTGGGAATCATAATAAGTCTATTACGACTAACGACTTAACACAGTATAAACGGAGTGAATACACAAAAATCAGTTGTTTTCGTTCACAACACCCTGTAGGTAATATAGGAGTACAAACATTTGAGTGTTCCAACAGTAGCGATATAAGTAGTCCTTCGTGCTCGTAAGAGATAGAACTCAAAGGTAAGTACGTCGCTTATCAGAAAATGGTCGCTTGTAACGGGATAAGAATTGCAAAGAAAAGGCAAATGTCAAGAGATCAACGTTCTTTTAAATACCTACTTTAGAAATACTTTAGTACATAATTAACAAGAAAAACACTTAATGCGAAAAGTGGAATGCTTTGACAGTTCATGTGTTCTCTCCATCCTATACCTTGGATTCTTTAAGCGATGCGCGAAGAAGCACATTAGGCCGGCATAGTGACAGCCGTGAACTGACTCGTTTTTTTTTCAGTCGTCGGCACTCTTGGCCCTCTATCATGTTTACCATTAGGCAGGTCGAGGTCAGATGTCGAGTCACAATAAAAAAAGCGTTCACAATTATTTATCTAACCTAAAAGATACTTTAAGAGGATACACGCACGCATCAAGCACGCAAATCATATACATTTATATTTTTATTTCTAACCAAGCTACAAAACGAGCTGTATTTTTGAAACAGGACGACCAAAGTATATATGTTTGCCTGAACATTGGTATTAATCAATGTTCATAATTCATTAGAATTAAACAAATTTTATACGGCTTACTATCGCGTTTATTTTTGGTCAATAAATCATTTACAGTTATTATTATTCCGACGTCTGAAGAACTTTACGGCTATGGTGGTCAAGGAGCCGCATAAAGCCGCATAAAATTTATTTATTTCATTAAAGTACGATTACCTAATTATATTAAAGACACGTTGGTACCGGTAAGTGGTTTTATAAAAGTAAGAAAGTATTTAGACAATTTACATAAAATCATGTAAATTATTTATTCGATTTGTAATTCGTCCTTCAGCTTAGCTAGCTACAATAAAACGTTCATGACGTAACCTCCTTTTGGTACTGCTCGTGTAAAGTAAAATAATAAATAAAGTACAGAAGTAATAACATTTGTTCTCTTAATGATACAGTAAACGTCTACAATTTGTACTTATAACGAGGGCTTTGTTCATAGGGTTGCCACACGTTCCACACACGGCAATTCGCATTTGTGAAATAAATCAAAATTGTGGCTTATTATAGCAATTATTATGAATTAACCTTTTTAAATTTGACGTTTCAAAACCGTTTATTTTTAATATTTATTTAATATCTTTATTGCACGAACCTCAAAGTTAACCAAGGATTACGTACGCATCGCACAACAAAGACCAATCTGACTAACCCACCATCAACGATCGTTGTTGCCAAACCTGCTTAAATTGATTTTAAGGGCAATTTTTAATTTTTCGAGCCATTTCATTAAACATCATGTGACTCAGCTAACTAATAATAGTTTTGTGGTTGTTGATAAGTTGTCCTTTTTGGTATGTCAACATAGATTCGTTTTAACAGCTGAACTAAAAATAAATCAGCTTTAAAATTAAAATTGCGACCGCGCAACACATTGGATTAAACATTGTCATTCTCGTCAAAGTTGCGTGGTCGGCCGGCCCCCTCCCTGTGAATATCTCCATACCGAATTATATATTTGACCTTCTTCTTTAGCTCACATTTATTCTTTAATTGTCGCAAAGGTTACCTGGTAGACAATGCTAACTAGCATTAAGTGCACCATCGTACGGCTAGTTTTAGTAAATTCAATAAAACAATAATTTAGGCTTTTTTAAATTACTTTTTCAGAAAAACACTATACGAGTACAACGTTCTATTCAAACAAAACATGGAAAGAATGAGTGAAAGTAGATTGACGAAAGGAATTTATAAATCTGAAGTGGATAAAGATGCATTAAACAAGGCAGAAGGTGTTTTGAGGGTGTTTTCCGACCAAATCGGAAACATCCTCAAGAAAGCTGGGTTGCCTAGTGCCCATAACACTTGTATGAAGAGAATTGTGGATGTGAAGGAAGAGAGGGAGTTGTGTCAGGATCATGGCAAGTGGTGCTCAATTGTCTTTGCCTATCTCTGTGGAAAAAACGCGTGACAATTTGATTGATTGATTGAATTAAAACAAACGAGCATCAAGTGGGTGTGTGTGTGGTTACGAATGATTAATGAAAGTTTAACGATGGCCAAGCACTTCAAGTGGCTGATTTAATCACAAATCAAAGAGAAATGGGTCAATTAGCTTGAATATGTCAATTGAAAACCATTAATTTAATTGCGTTTATACTCGTATTAAGGCGACCGTGGTGTAGTGGTAGTGCAATGGTTACGCGAGCCGAGAGCACGGGTACTAATGTATCTTTGATATGTGTACTTCGTCCTATTTCTATGATACAAGCAAGCACTTTATTTAGTAGCTAAGTAGAGAAATGCAAAAAACTGCAGAATAAAAAATATGATTAGGCGCTTTATTATAGTTTTTTTAATCCGAACAATCAATCAAGTCGACTCCTATTCCAATTAAACTTAAAGTATCGTAGGCGGTCTGCCTGTCCCAGGTGATACCACCACGTTCAAGTGATACGAACGTGATGTGACTCATTTCTATTGCTTTTTTTATTGTGACTCGACATATTGCAGCACCCCGCTTGATGTTAAGCCGAAATGTGGTCCATGAATGAATGTCACTGCTAATACAATTCAATAACTGTGAGTAGCAATCACATCCACTATGCCGGTTCCTAGATGGAACCGGCAACTTACAAGCTGATCCCGAAACGTGACCAAATCACTTCACGGTCTGTATACTTGTAAGTGGTGGTACTACCCCGGATCGGCAAACTGGGCACCACTACCTACCTCTTCAATAGCCATACTCGGAGCAAATATCCACCTTTTTTTTATTAATATCTGTTATTTTCCTAATTACGAGTAGATTAAAAATTACAAATAAAATCCATGAAACAAATATTTGCTCCGACCGGGAATTGAACCCGGAACTTTCCGCGTAACGCACTGGTGTGCTAGCCACTTCGCCACGCCTGTCGTCGAAAGTTGCAGGATAGTTATATGCAGACATCTGGGGCAGCGAGTAGCCTCTATTGATAAATCTAGTTAAATTCCTCATGAAAATACCAAAAGTTAATTTGAAATTTTCAATAACGCCCACGTTTTGTTTGCTCATTATATCGACTAATCTCAGCCCGTAAATTTAATTAAATTGTTTTATTAATTTAACGAATTTCCTCGTATTATATTTCTATTTGAAATATGGTTTCATATATCGTAGGTAATGTATTGTTGCAAATTATTACTCAATAACGTTTCTAAACATATATAAATATACATATAACAATAAACAGACTGACTGAAATTAACACATCCATACTAACACGCACACACTTTTTGTCTTTTTTTGTTATCATATATTTCTCTTTTATGGAGGACGCGTGGTGCACACCAGCTTGTATGTTGCCGGTTCCAACTAAGCCGACACAGTGGATGCGACTGCTACTTGCAGTTATGTAACTGTGGTAACAGTCGCCTCCAAATCCTGCAATAATAGACCACACAGCAGCTTAACACCAGACAGGGTGCTGTCACATGTCGAGACGCAATAATAACCATACAGCAGCTTAAATAACCAGGCAGGGTGCTATGTCGAGACGCAATAAAAAGGCCATTAGCAACTGCAGGGGTTGGAATTATATGATAGATAGGGCCTTTAACCACAGAGCATATATGAAGAGAATTGTGAATGTGAAGGAAGTAAAAGAGTTGTGTAAGGATTGTGGTAAATAGCGCTCCATTGTCTTTGCCTATCTCTGTGGAAAAAAGGCGTGACAATTTGATTGATTGATCAATAGATAGATATACTCTTTATTATGCAAATTGAAGCTTAAAATTATACATAAGGAGATGCAACACACAAATGGCGGCCGTATCACCAATATGGCGATCTCTTTCAAGCAACCAAAGAGTAATATTAAACAATTTATAGATAATACACAAAAATATTAAAAGAACTACAATATTACAAGGCACTATATAAGGCTCTAATATACATACACACATGTAATATACATATCGATCGGATTAAGATGAAAACGAAATATTTTTCCTTTAATGTCCTTTTAAAGGCGTGCTGCGATTGTGATGCAAAGGATTAACTATATAGATTTTGGAACCCAAAACAAAGGCGACCATGGTGTATGGGTAGTGCAATGGTTACGCAAACCGAGAGCACGGGTTCAAATAACTTGCCGGTACCGATTGTACTTTAGTAGCTTAGTATAGAAATGTAAATAAAAAAACCTGTTGAATAATTAAACAAGTCCTTAAACGCAAAAAATCTAGACTTCAGCTTAACACTCAAGAACACCTGCGGTCTCCCGCGCCACCTCGTATAATATTATCAAGAGGTGTTAAAAAGGTTGCCTCATCAAATATTCAAGGGTTTTGGGGGCAAATTGTAATTCCGCAAGAGCCACGTGAAAATTAACTGAAACTTTTAGCTGAAACCAAAACGTAGACCATAAATCATTAGATATTACGAGTACATATTCATAAAGTTAGTGAAAGTTAGGTAACTTAGTTTTTATCAATATAGACAAGTGAAATGTTTTTTTTATTGTGACACGACATCTGACTTAGACCCGCCAGATGATAAGCAAGAGGAGGTCCAAGAGTGGCCTCAGTCGCCGTCACTATGCGGCCACTATGCCGGCTTAAGTAGCCCATCCTATAATCTCGTATCCTTCAAGCGAAGCGACTAAGGTAATCCTAAGATGAGAGCTCAGATGTTGCGTATCAATCAATCAATCCATCAAATTATCACGCCTTTCCTACACAGGAATAGGCAGAGACAATGGAGCGCTATTTGCCACGATCCACACAACTCCCTCGCTTTCCTCACATCCACCATCCTCTTTATACAAGCTCTACGGTTGGACATGAGGCAACCCAGGTTTCTTGAGAATAGCTCCGATTCGAGATATTGCAATAACCACAGAACACACACGAAAGGCGACCGTGGTGTATTGATAGTGCAATGGTTTGGTTGTCCTGTTTCCATGATACAGGCTTTAGTAGCGTAGTATAGAAATAAAAATTAATTAAAAATCGGATTGGAGCAACAGTCCTTGTAGTCTTGTAGTCTTTAGCGGGCTCGTTTCCGCACTTGAAGTCCTCTTCGGTATCTTTGTGCGTTCTTCAACGGTTCTCCTTCAGTGGAGCCACCCGATCTCCTCCAGGAAGGCCAGGAGACCCTTCTCGTTCCTGCAGACCTCCGGAAGCGTCTTCGCGTTGCCAAGGAACTTCTGTCTTGCTTCTGCTAAGGCTGTGCTCCTGCAACTCAAGAGCACATGTGCAGCTGTCTCCTCCTCATTCAGACATCCCCTACAAAGGGGGCTGTCTGATATGTTGAGGTTGTACAGGTGCTTATTAAAACCACAATGCCCCGTTATAACACCTACCAAAGTGCGGAGCTTGGCTCTGCTAAGGTCTAGCAGACGTCCAGTCAAGCGTCTGTCGATATGAGGGAGAGCTTCCCTGGACTGTTTGCAATCCGTTGTTTGCGACCATGCGTCTTCATGTTGGTTACCTGTTCTTTGGCGCAGCCAGCTGCGCAGGAATTGGAATGGTAGGGGCACAATAGGTCCCGGTCCCATCGGTTGACAGGACGATCCCTTCCTGGCCAGCTCGTCCGCCGCGTCATTGCCCAGCGATCCACTATGACCCTTGATCCATTGAGGACTGAGCAACAGTCCTATCCACTATGCCGGCCTAGCTGAAGGCAAGTTTAGTGGTATATAGTCTGTGAGTTAAAACAAGACATTTACCTGTCCTTGCGATAATGACACCTTATATTAAAGGCACACAGCCGCAAAACGTGCTGCCCTTGACATGATATAAAATATATGGTGACGATAAAAAAATGAGTCGAAGGACAAATTATTTATTTATTTATTTAAAATCTTTATTGCACCGAAACTTAAAATTAGGTACATAGGCGCGTTTAATGCCTGTTAGGCATTTCCTAAACCTAACCTTTGGGATAAGGTGAGAAATTATAAGCTTGCACTACATACTAAGTAATGACATAAACTAAATAATTTATTAATGAGTCTTATATTACTGCATTAATGTCTTATATTAATGACTTATATTTCAATATAAATAACTAATTAAATATTATCTTGCATGATTTTAAGCTGAAGTTAAAGTGGATAGAGGCAAATTATATAGATGTTAGTTATCGAGTGTACAGATTGTGAGGAGTTTCGAAATCAGCTTGAAGTTTTCCGGTGTCAACTAGGCCAGCATAGTGGATGCGACTACTACTTACATTTATTTTACTGTAGTAGCAATCTCCTTCAATCTTGAACCGAATTTAAGCTCAACATTAGGCGGAGTTCTGTCAAAATAAGCAAAATGACCTAATAAAAACTGTTAAAGGCGAAGGTTGGAAATAATAAACAATATTCAACTGTTAGCCTCCTATTTTATAAAATAATGCGTCCCCTAATATGACAAAAACATATTTTATGCTTTATCATAGTGATGGCAAAAAATAATTAATATTGTGGCGTAATTCGTTAATTATTAATTTTCCTGAAATATAGATGAGTCATTAAGGATCGTACATAATACCTGCTATTTTATAGCTCCAAACAAAAAAGTACATACTTTAATCTATTTTTTTTCAAACGCCCAATTATTTACTATGGCTTCGTCAAGATGACTCCTAAAAAAATAGGGTATACCAATGCCTATAATGATAAAGTTTTTTATGAAAATAATTGTGGTTTTGATGTAGTGGAAGCGAGAGAATTGTATCAAGATCGTGAAAAGTGGCGTTCAGTTATTTCTGCCTGTACCTGTGAAACATTTTTAGAAATATTAGCGGTAGTTGTTGTCAAATTCGTGGAAGGTGGCAGTCTATTGGCACTTTTTGTACCTTTGGGAATAGAGGGGTGATTGTTTGATTATATTAGACTTAATAACTTGTCAAGAATGATTAAATTTAAATAAGGTGAAGGGTGTCAAGGTTAGTAAAAAGTTATAATTAAAAAGAGAAAACAATGTCTACCCTAGTTGGGATTTTTCATTTGACTTTCACTTACTCTTAGGTCCAAGATAAACACCCAAATAAACCGTGTCTTGTTCGCCGTCATTATGCCGCCCAAATTTATATTAAAATACAAATCTATTCTTTACGATTTTTTTATTACAAAGTTTTTACAATAATTTCGTAAGAAACCGTAAAACACATTTATCAAATTAATTTAAGAAAATATTATGAGGTAAGTAATAAAAATATTTACTATCTCTTTTAATGTTTTTCGGTAACTTTTACTTTATTTGATTAAATATAGCCTTTTGTTATTAGTATAATATAAGATTATATAAATGTATTGTAACATTGGGTAATCAGTGGATATTTTAAATACTATTTCATCTTTATAATAAAGTTTTGCTATCGCTCAAATCATGCTATAGCCACCAAACACCGCTTATACTCTTATTTTGTAATCTCAACATAGATTTTTGACGTAAGGATTAAATAGAAATAAGCTTACGATTTCAATACGAAATCATTACCAATAAATAGACCTTTGTAATTTTTATATCAAGCTACATTACCTTTCATCATGTCATGTTTTTTAAATAGTCATTCACGAGCGATCTCCACAGGGGCCTCCTAGAAGCGGTCTGCAATCAGATATTTAGTTATTATGAACTGTTTTTTTGCTATCAAACATCGCTGTATCAAATAATAAAACAATATTCAAACCAAACGTAGTCTTTCAAGAATTTATATAAAAAAATAACAACATCAAAGTGTAAAAAAGTACATTGGTGTAGTTGTCACGCAAACCCAGAACTCCCCATATTGTATCTTTGATATACAATATGTACGTTGGTTGCCTAGTTTCGCTAATACAAGCACCTTTACAAGTTTAGTATGTAAATAAATATAAAAAAGGAACCAAAAATTTACAATAAAAAGATATATTTAAATGAATTATGAATTAAAGAAGCATGGTGACTCCTAAAAAACTGCGCACTTTTATTTTTTTGTTGCCTTATTTTCTTTAATTTCGCCCTCCGTCTCTGGAGGCTAATTAGTGCGACATCTTCTTCCTGGGAATATTATGTTCCTCATTTGTGTAAAACGGCTGGTCACCCTAATTGCCGTAGCAAATTGTGAAAATTTTCTTCTGAGACGAACATCGTAAATTGAGCGATCTCAATTTAACTTTTGAGTAATGATACTTTTTGTGTTACTTAGCTACGTTTTATTATAAATTTATTTGCCATAACCTACTAGCGTGCACGAGAGAATTGTGGATGTGAAGGAACCAAGAGAGTTCAGTCAGGATCATTTATTCATTGTATAGGTGTGCAAAACAAATTGCAATCTTTGATTTGCAATACTGTCAAAAATGATCGTGAAAAGTGTGTCAGGATTTTTTGTCAGCATAGTTTTTTTTAATTTTTATTGTGACACGACATCTGACCTCGATCCGCCTGATGACTGACCGACTGAGGCAACCGTGATTCTATTTTAATTCTATTCGGATCTAATTTTCATAAGAACAAGCGGAAACAATGAAGCGCCACTTTCAACTCTTTCGCTATCTGTAAATTCACCATTTTCACCTTTCTATTTCAACTCTATTAAATAATTTAAAAACTTTTCGTCACTGAATTCAGAAGTGTACCCAAATGTTAATATTACTTGGTACTATAATTTGTAATGTAATAAGCTGAAATTAGTTCTAACTTTTTGATTAGATTCATAAAAAGACTGTTCCTTTTCGATAAATTCGTTTTAGCTTTTTTCGATAATTAGATTCGAAACTCGTTAACGTTAGCGAAGAAATTTTATTGTTAAAAAATATTTGATAAAAAATATTGAATGTAGGTACAGTTATTTACACAATACAGTTATACGGGTATTGTGTTCTTAGAACTATATTAGGAAAAATGCGAAATAAGTGTCAATTATGATGCCACAATGGAGCGCCACTTGCGATCCTGTCACAACTTCCTCGCTCCTCTCACATCCAAAATTCTTTTTATACAAGCTCTACGATTATGGACACTAGGCAACCCAGCTTTCTTGAGGATGTCTTCGATTCAGTCAAAAAAAACAACCCTCCCAGGCTTACCTTGTTTAACGCATCCATTCACACCAGGGGGGCGATTTCGTAACTCTAATGACAATGGGCTTCGATGACGATGACGTGTTTCGTAAATGTAGTGTCGAAAATGATGGCGGGTGCATTATAACGAATACGCATGCAGTAAGTATGAAAGGAATGTACCAGGAATGTACCTAATCATTGTAGCATTATTAGCATAAAAACTTTAGTAGGCGCTAAACATGGAAAAATAAATATTTTTATTTTTTTCCTTACCGATCTGTAGGACCTGCTATATTATTATATAATAAGGTACATTGGTAGGGCATTATTTCATACATATATATGCGATATTTGTTCACACATAGATATGTTCGTTACAATAAAATCTAAACTTTGCCGGCATTGTAGCAGCGACTAAGATAGCCGGGATTTAACTAGTTTTTTTCAGTCGTCATCACTCTTGGACCTTCTTTTGCTTATCATCAGGTGGGTCGAGGTCAGATGTGTCACAATCAAAATAAAAAATACACCCGCCACCAACCATGATGGAAACTCGAACGTGTTTCTATCAACACGTTCGAGTGTTGATAGAAACACCATTGACTCATTTCTATCAATGAGTCAATGGAAGTAAACTGTCAAAACAAAGCCCATTCCCGTTGTCATTAGATTTATACAATCGGCCCGCAAATTTATAAATTCCTTTCGTCAATCTACTTTCACTCATCCTTTCCATGAGCCCAAAAATTTCCTTTGTTAATCCTACATATTCTTTTAAACCACATCTATATATTTAAGTATATTTATTTATTTAAATAGGAGACATCTATAGATAACTATATGAAAAGAATTTGTATGAGTTTGTATGAGAGTTTGTATGAAGAGAATAGTGGATGTGAAGAAAGCGAGGGAGTTGAGTCAGGAGTGTGGCAAGTGGCGCTTTATTGTCTTTGTCTATCCCTGTGGAAAAATGATATTGTCGCGTCGACAATATCATTTTTTAAATTTTATATAATATGTGGATTTTAAATTGATGTATGGCTTTTTGTGACATCAATTTTGTTGTGAACTGAGAACAGATCTGTTACAATTTTGTATTACCTAATTGAATTGTAAACACAATATTCAAAATTCAGGTGATAAATTCCTGATGGATGCTTTTAAAAAAACTATTAACGTTATATATTTAAAAAGCATGTGAAGGACTTATATCCTTCACAATATTTCTTAGCACACCAGTTCGTTACGCGTTTCATAGCTTTTATTTGTAATATCGACCGGCATAGTGACGGCGACTGAGGCAGCCGTGAACTACTCGGTTTTTTTCAGTCGTCGTCACTCTTGGCCCTCCTCTTGCTTATCATCAGGCGGATCGAGGTCAGATGCCGTGTCACAATAAAATAAATATATGTAGTTTAAATATTACAAATACTCGTATTTGTTGATAAAAAAGGGGCAGATTTTCGGGCATTTGCTTCGGTCTGGTTGTCAAAAAATAAAAGGCGGTGGTGCCTATTTTATCGATCTGGGGTAGTACCAACACAGTATACAGACCGTGAAACTACTTAGTCGCGTTTCAGGTTTAGCTAGTAAGTTGCCGGCCGGCATAGTGGATGTGACTGCTACTTACAGTTATTAAAGTATAGTAGTAGTCACCTTTATTCGTGGAGCGCACATTAGCTTAACATTAGGCGGGTTACTGTCATATTTCGAGGCTAAATTGTTTTTTTAAAATTATAATTCAATATAACTTAAAGAAATTGGACTTAAGAAATAGAAGGAACCCTAAAATATATACAAAATACAACAGTTTATACTATTTTCACTTATGGCATTAAAAAGAAGTCAGAAGGGGATGAGTATACATTTTTACATTCGTAATTTAGAAGGTTGTCACTAAAAGGGTTTTTTTTTTATTGTGACTCGACATATGACAGCACCCCGCTTGATGTTCAGCCGAAGTGAGGTCCATGAATGAATGTCACTGCTACTACAATTCAATAACTGTGAGTAGCAATCACATCCACTATGACGGCCTAGATGGAACCGGCAACTTACAAGCTGATCCCGAAACGTGATCAAATCACTTCACGGTCTGTATACTTGTAAGTGGTGGTACTACCCCGGATCGGCAGACTGGGTACCACTGCCTACCACTCTTTGATAACCAGACCCGAAGCAAATATCCATCTCTTTTTTTTTATTAACAAATATTTGCAATATTTAATATTATTAAATATTACGTCATGACGTAACAATTATGCCGCTACTCTTATTACCACGTGACTTTAATTAAGCAGTAATAAAAGTCAACCAAGTGATTGTATTTGCAAGAATCACCTTAAAAGAACCTTTGAACCTTTGAAAGAAAGGAATTAAAGTACAAGTAGTTGTCTCTTTCAGTCACATGTGGTAAATAACACTGAATTAGTTCTTATTTTAGCACAGCTTCTATTCTTTCCATATTCTTAGGTATAACTTGTATGAATATGACAAATGTAGAATCGCTTCACGTAAAATAAGAAGACAGTGTAATATTATTCGTTATTTACCGCAATGATAATAATCGTAACATTTTACTGCATTATTACGTACAGTAATGGCGTCGCGTTACGTGAGCGTGGGTGGGTACCATTTATTTTGAAAAACATATAAAAATAAACTCCTTATACTTGAACTGCGAATCGGGGAAGGAAGTGTATATTGGGAAAAGAAGTATAAACTAAGAAAAGAACTGTAAATTATATATAAGTTATTATATTATATTATATTATATTATATTATATTATATTATATTATATTATATTATATTATATTATATTATATTATATTATATTATATTATATTATATTATATTATATTATATTATATTATATTATATTATATTATATTATATTATATTTTATTTTATTATGTTTTTCAGTTTTAAATCTCATACTCCCAATTAACTTTTCGACTGTTACGAAGATTAACTGGCAGATAATGCCTAGCGGCATTAAGTTCGCCTTTATTCAAAATGTAATAAAGTTTTTAAATAAATAAAATAAATAAATTGGGAAAAAGACCTGCATAGTGGATATAAATGCCGGCAGATAAAAAAAGATCGCTGCCATTCATGAAACTGGTACTTGCAGTTATGTAACTGAAGTAGCATTCACCTCCATTCATGGACAGCACTCCAGCTTAACATCAGGCAGAGTGTTATCATATTGTATGTCAAGCCACAATAAAAAACCAACGAACAAGGAAAAAGCCTGATTGATATCTGTAGATCAGTACAAGCACTAACGCAGCCATTGTTCCCGTACAAACCTTGATTTTGTATGTACAAACAAAGTTCATATTAATAATAAATTGTAGTATAGGTAGGTATACTAGTTATACTATAGGTACAATAGTAGTATTTACTCTAATACAGAAAATTATATACTTTTATCGATGTTTACTTCATTCTATACATTTGGAACTACAATTTCTATATATTTAATTCAGGAATGAATGTCACGAAACAAAGATAAATTAGATTTTGTTCTTACACCGTTGTCGTGGGAGGAAAAGAGTATTTTCATGTTTTTTCTGTGAGAGGAATGGATCCTTACTACTGAATAAAGATGCTAACACGACTGAGTTGTAAATAGTTGACGTAACTTAACGTTAATCAATTTTATGGCTTCAGTCATGTTGACTTCAGTAATTAACAACAGGCGTGGCGTAGTGGTTAGCACACCAGTTTGTTACGCGGAAAGTCCCGGGTTCTATTTCCGGTTGGAGCAAATATTTGTTTCCTAACTTATATTTGTAATATTTAATCGAATTATTAAAATTATAATTTTTTTAAATAGTTTATAAAAAAGGGGTGGATATTTGCTCTGAGTCAGGTTATTAAAGAGTGGTAGGCAGTGGTGCCTGGGCTGCTGATCCGGGGTAGTATCCACTTACAAGTAAACAGACCGTGAAGTGACTTAGTCGCGTTCTGGAATCAATTTGTAATTTTCAGGTTTCAACTAGGTCGCCATGTTGGATGTGACTGCTACTTACAGTTATTTGACTGTAGTAGGAGTCTCCTCCATGTATGTACCGCGCTCCAACTTAACATCAGGCGGGTAAATCCGGCAAAACAATCTCAATCAATCAATTTACCCATTTCTTTTTCCCCACAGGGATAGGCAGAGACAAAGGAGCGCCACTTGCCACGATCTTGACACAACACCACAATTATTTTTAATATTTTTATTTCTATACTAAGCTACTAAAGTGTCATAGAAACGGGACAACCAAAGATACGTTGGTACCGGCAAGTGGTTTTGAACCTGTGCTTAAATAGCAGTGCCACTACATCACCTTCGCCTTAATTCTCTTCATACAAGCTCTACAGTTATGGGCACTAGGCAACCCAGCTTTCTTGAGGATGTCTCCAATTTAGGCCTATTTACAAGTATATAATTGAATTCGAACATTACAATGTTTACATTATGGCGATGGATTTGTACTGGAGATTATCTGCGCAAGAAATTGAATTTAAATAAAGCGCGAGTAACCTTCCTTAGGAATATTGAATGAGATAGCCGACGCCGGTCACAGTTTATCATAATTCCTTCCCTCTCGTATTATTATTAGTTTTTACCTTTTCCCTTGTGTTATTTTTAGGGTGTAAAATTTTATTTTATTTTGTAAACGAAAACGCTAAATATAAAATAAATAACACTAAGTGGTAGGCATTGGTACCCAGTCTGCCGATCCGGGGTACGACCACTTACAAGTATACAGACCGTGAAGTGATTTGGTCACGTTTCGGGATCAGCTTGTAAGTTTCCGGTTCCATCTAGGCCGGCAAAGTGGATGTAACTGCTACTTACAGATATTAAATTGTAGTAACAGTGACATCCATTGATGGACCAGATTCCAGCTTATGACAGCGTGGTGCTGTCATATGTCGAGTCACAATAAATAAATAAAAATAATAATATACAGTTAACATTAACTTCATTTGTATTAAACTTGGATGCTAGACTTGTATAGTGGCTGTCACTTGCAAGGTGAAACCCATGTCAAAAGATCTATCTTTTTACCTTTAAGAAGCGTCTTGGATTCGGACCTAAACAAAGGTTCATTGTATTAGATTAAATTGGTTTTACAATTGATTTTGGAAAGATTTAGATATTAGAACGGTCAGAGATTGGTTTGTTGCGCGTAAAGTCCCGGGTTCGATTCCCGGTAGGAGCACATATTTGTTTCATAGCTTTTATTTGCAATATTTAATAATTATATTGACTATTGCAAATATTTGTTAATATAAAAAAGAGATAGATATTTCGGTCTGGTCTGGCTTAAAAAAGAGTTATAGGCAGTGGTATCCAGTCTGCCGATCCGGGGTACTACCACTTACAAGTATACAGACCGTCAAGTGATTTGGTCACGTTTCGGGATCAGCTTGTAAGTTGCCGGTTCCATCTAGGCCGGCATAGTGGATGTAATTGCTACTCACAGTTATTGAATTGAAGTAGCAGTGACATTCATTCATGGACCACACTTCGGCTTAACATCAAACGGGGTTCTGTCATATGTCGAGTCACAATAAAAAAAATTAAAATGGTTTTACTATTAATTTTCAATAGAAATAGGTATTAGTTAGAACTTAATGTACTCGTGCAAAATAATGGGGAAAGCATCCGCATTCTATCGACCGAATCGGCAGTCGAACTAAAAAGTTCGGTGCGTCTTTTCTTTGTAGAACAATTGACAAGTGAAATGCTTTGCCAGCCCATGTGTTCTTTCCATCCTATGAGCGAGTTGGAAACTGTACCAAATTGTCAAAGTAATTATATAGAATCCAATGTCCAGTCGTATCCACTATACCGGTCTAGTAAGTCCCGATTTTAACCTTTATTTTTTTATTTTATTTTATACACAATCAGATTATACACAACATCTGATCTCGACCCGCATGATGATAAGTAAGAGGAGGTCAAAGAGTGACGACGCCGGCTAAAAAAAACGAGTTAGTTCCCGGCTGCCCCAGCCGCCGTCACTATGCCGGCCAAACGTGCTTCGCTTCGCTTGAAGGATCCAAGGTCATAGAATGGAGAGAACACATGGGTTGGTAAAGCATTTTACTTGTCGATTATTCTACAAAGAAAAGTCGCACCGAACTTTTTAGTTCGACTGTCGATTCGGTCGACAAAATACAGATGCTTCCCCCGACCTGTGCGGGTATTACGGGTGTAAAAAGACGAGGTAGGAACAAGGTTAAAGAGCTCTTTGGAAGATTCTCCGTGGTATAGGCGATAGAGGACGCATATAGCAAGATTCGCAATAAAATATCTTAAACAAAACTGTATTACAACGCATCTCTAATTCCAAACAACAACACGAAACTATAATGTTCTTTTATTTACTCTAATTGTTATATATCTACGCACGGAAGGAATTTTCTCCATTAGATAGGGTTGTCTCTATATTAGACGAAGACATGTCCTTCTATTCTAAAAATTGACCTCCTGTACCTTTTAAGCACCCAGTCACACCTTTTTATTATTTTTATTATTTCGTACTTTACATTAATCAATCAATAAAGTTGTCACGCCTCTTTTCCACAGGGATAGGCAGAGACAATGGAGCGCCACTTGCCACGGCCCTGACACAACTTTCTCCCTTCTCTCATATGCACAATCCTCTTTATAAAAGCTCTACGGTTATAGGCACAAGGCATACTAGGCAACCCAGGCAACAATTGAGAATCAAACGAACTTACCTGTAAGTGAAGTTCGATGATAATTGTACGAACTTCCTTAGTGCTCCGCCGATTGTTCCGTATTTAAACAAAGTAGTATTCGCATTCGATGGCTACTCTCACACGTTTAATAGTAATCAGTTTTTTTTTTTTTTTTTGGATGAATGTACGGTTGTCCAAGCCTCGATTTCTTTAAGACATCATTCTGTTTATAGTGTTCCTGTGCTTACAAACCTGAAACTCACCTACCTATTTACATGTAGAGGTGGGAGGGTGTGGCTTTCACAATCGGCGGAGCACTAAGGAAGTTCGTACAATTATCATCGAACTTCACTTACAGGTAAGTTCGTTTGATTCTCAATTGTACTTCAATTCCTTAGTGCTCCGCCGATTGTTCCGTATTTAAACAAAGTAGATATTTAAAGGTTGAAGGTTTGTGGACTGAAATGGAAGTATTACCAGACATTTGGATGATCAGAACTCCTCAATCACATTAACTTAGTTCTATAAAAATTATTTCTTAAATTTATATAATTATGCGTCCTCTAAGTCATTACAGTGATCTAGTACAAGTAATAAATATATATATAATATACGAGTATATTTTTTTTAAATCAATTTTTGCAAAAGTGTTGGATTTTTCGGACCATCCAACAGTTCTACGAATAGTGTCAATATTCTCTCCTAATGTTTAAATAGTAGATGTTGACAAATGACCATTACTATGATTTTCAAGTGTATGTCATAGATATCAAGATATAAAGTGTATCTTTATTTTAATTGCTTAAAGTTTGTTAACGAACAAGATTTTTTTTTTTTTTTTCATTTATATAACTGAAAGAGTTTTGTGCAGGGCAGATAAACTCTCTTTTACAAAAGATATTTTAGGATTTATACAATAGAGGCAATAATAAAGTTGGTTGTGTACGACCTGGCCCTAGGTTTATTGAAATTTATTATTTATATTTTAACTTGCAATATTTTAAATAATCATATTATTATATTTAATTAAAGATGAGGATTATCCTTTATGAGCGGTGACAAGAGCTAACAATGTTATCACATTGGATAACAAATTAAGTGAAATATTTTCATTTGGATATAATTTATATAATAATTCTTAACAAACATTGGGTTCTTAAATCATATTTTCGAGTTTGTGGGCGAAACCTAAAAATCTCTTAGATAGTATCTTAACACAAATGTCAGTGGTAAGTTCATTTGGTAAATGAGGGCTATTGCTGAATATACCAATTTACTGAATTATAACTATAGCCTTTATTAGAAGTATTAGAAAAAGGTTAATAAATAAGAATAAATAAGAGAAATCTTATCTATCTGTGAAGTGTAATGTATCTGTATATTTGTGATACTATTTTTTTTACTATTACAATAATCTACAATTAGGTATGTATTACATTGCTTCAAAATGTTATTGACAATGAAGCACCTGCACTTACAGGCAATGGTTGCAATGGTCAATATGAGCCAACTATAATTACCCTAGGTGCCTTGTTACAAAATTTAGAAAAGCTTTATTATAATTGAAAAGGGTGGAAAACGAATGATATTTGTAAAAAGTCCTGTATGGAAAACGTCCATGAGATTGTGAAAGAATCTCTTGCGATAGCATAGTGGTCTGGTCGCCAACAAATATATAACTTACACTTATGATTATGTGTAGAGGCAAACAAATCTTTTTTAGAAATACCAAAACCTGAAATAATCGTATAAAAGGCATATTTTGCCGTTTTTCACTAGGTTCTATTGTTAAACTGTCTTGAAGCAGTGTCAACTGATTTTATTTGAAGCAGTATTGTTTTTGATGGTATATAATCTGTCTATACGCACATACTTGCATGCTTACACCACTGCTAAATTAGTTTAGCTAGACTATCAAGATGTGGTGTTGTTAATTCTTAACATGATAAAGCAGTTACTTACTTTTATTACATGTAAATGATTTTAAAGCAAAAAGACAGCCAGTAAATTTAGGTAATTATTGTGTTCATTTATTTATTTATCAATCTTACCGAACCCTATTAGTGGTACAACATAACCGCAATTTAACAATAATGCATCTGCATAAATTACTTATTTTGGCTGATTAATTGATTCTTATGAAAGTGAAACAAATTATTTTGTCAACAGGATAGTTAATTATTGGCACCTTGTGATATTGGTACTTGCCTATTATATCTATTATTATTTAATGCATTTCCATAGTTCAAGTTGTTTTGTATGCGCATCAGCTATATTATGTTACACCTGAAGTCCTGGACATTCTGCATATAGCATGCCTGTAATAGTGGCCAACTTTGAATAGGACGTGTTTTGTTCCAACTGTCATGTTTTCAGAACCTATTCTCATTCATTATGCTTGTGGAATTAATTTACTTTTAGTTGTGTTTATAATAAAATATAAACTTACCAATATATAAGTCTCCTTTGTGGCCATTAGACATGATTATTATGTCTTTATCTAAACATTTAAATATACTAATGAAGTATAATTCCTGTTTTTATTATATTTATGTATGGGTGTCAAAATCATCTTTAATATCAATATTGGTCATGTAAAAAAATCCAGAGCAGTTATTAATAATTTAAGAGCAGTACGTATTTCCTCAATTTTAAAAGATGTTAATTTTTTAGGATTAAAAATAAAACTTTTATTTTTTATATGTATTATTTTGGAGACAATAAAGTGGGGATATAAATTAATTGGACTCTGGTGAGCTCAAGATAAATAGCACCTTTACATAACAGTTCATTTATTGAACTATTAAAGTCAGCAATTTCTTCCTTAGAAATTAGGCAACCTGACCAATTGGAACCTGACTTATTGTACAGGTATTAGATTTATACAGGTATTATATTAAATGGAATATTGTGTCCCAGATCCATGAAAAATAAATAAATATGTCAGAGGGTACCTTGTAAAAATATTGTAATCGTCTGTTGACGCTGTTTGTTGTTGCCTTTCGTAACAGCATATTGGTAGCAACCACCTTCTCACATAGTCTTCCGAGGGAGTCCCCAGTAGTTTAAAGGATTTTATTTATTTAAAAAATCAGTGGTCGAACTTGCTGCGGCTTTACTATTTCCCATTTTATCACCAAAAGTCCAAAGTTGACTTCAAAAAGGGATATTTCAGGAGTTGAGTCCTGTGCTGCATCTCTGGCAACTTCACCTGAACTAGCCTGAGGCTAAAAACCTTCTTAAAGAGAAGTTCATTGAAATAAGTTTTTCAGTATCTTTCTGACATTCTGAACATTTTTATATTAATAAATGGCGGTATTGATATATCTATATAACACCGTATAATTTTATTCTTAATACTGTGATTTACTGTATTTGCATGGCATGGCAAAATAGTGAATACTTTTTGTTTTATCCCTCTTCAGAGAGGGTTTATTGATTGCATATGTGACCTCAGGGTTTATTTTGCAAGGGTTAACCATTGTGTTAAATACATTTTCCCTCTCTCTTTTTTTTTTTTTTTTTACACCAGACTAACTTTTTGACCAACGGTCTGTGGGTTCTAGTTGTGTATGGCTGGTTCTCACTCACGTTCTTTGGTATGGCCTAGAGCAGTGTTTCCCAAAGTGGGGCCCACGCCTTACAGGGCAATTCGATAGTTAAGGAGGGTAATTTCAAAATGGATTAGACACGACTTCAACCCTTTGGGTTATTTATATGCAATGCTAGATATCGGTGACCAATTTATCAAAAAAGGCAATTTTTTTTTTTTTTTTTTTTAAATATTGTAATCATTTATATTTATTAAGGGTAAAAAACATTTTTTAAAGGTTGGGAAACACTGGTCTAGAGTGACTAATAAAACAAGGTCAAGAGTTTATTGACCTCGAATCTTTATTGAGTTGGTGCTTAAAAGCATAAACCCTGGGTAAAAATGTTGTAACCTGAATTAGGATTCTCATTATATATAGTACATTTTTCTAATAAAAATCATACACATCAATATATGGACGACGTAGGTTCACCCATGCTCAAGAGGTAATAATATTGGATTGTGACGATGTAATTCCTCGAAATACATTCAAGCACAATAATAAAATAAATTGCGACGTTGCAGTTCTTCAAACTACACTCAAGCACAATAATAAAATAAATTGTGACGTTGCAGTTCTTCAAACTACACTCAAGCACAGTTATAGTTAGTTGTCACATTATAGTTTTTCAAACTACCATCAATAACAGTAATTATAAATTGTGGCATTGCAGTTTTTTAAACTACACTCAATCACAATAATAATTCATAAATATTGAACGTTATAGTCTCACGAAGTATTAAAACATTTTGGTTGCAACAAATCCACTTATGTAAAAAAATCCAGTATCGGTATTTACCTGAATCGTTTTGTTCATGCAGGTAAAACGAACAAACGTTGAGGGCGACCGTGATGGCGTCGTATTCGTGGAGCTCCGTTTCTCCAACCATCTTACCGTAGAAACAAATACCGTAGAAACGGTATTTGTCAATTTGCTTGTTCGTTTTCAGCTTCTTCTCGTTGCCTTTTACCCATTTAGAGTAAGATTGTATAATTATTTACACTAAAATTTACAATAAAATGCGGACAACCGATAGACACGTGCATCTGGCAGCACACACGAAATACGGAATGATGTCTTAAAGAAATCGAGGCTTGGACAACCGTACATTCATCCAAAAAAAAAAAAAAAAAAAACTGATTACTATTAAACGTGTGAGAGTAGCCATCGAATGCGAATACTACTTTGTTTAAATACGGAACAATCGGCGGAGCACTAAGGAATTGAAGTACAATTGAGGATGTCTCCGATTTGGTTAAAAAACACCCTCCTCGGTTTGCCTTGTTTAACGCACCTACCCACATCATATTTATAAACTTTTTTCGTCAATCTACTTTTACTCATTCCATTCAACACAAGCTCACGGTTATATTAAATTTACACAGAGTACGGCACGCAATGTGTCTGCCTATCTTCAAAGATTATTAATGTGATTATTTGAAGCTGAAAAGGCATAATAGAGTTCCTAGAATATAGAAAAAATATAATTTCTGTACATATGCAAATATTTCAAACAATCCTGTCTGGATTCGTTTTACGAATTATATTTTTATTTTTATTTATGTTATTGTACATTTATATAGAAAGCTTCTTAACGTGCTTATATCGAAGAAACTGAGCAACCAAAGTACATAATATATCAAACTTTGGTACCGGCAAGTGGTTATAAACCCGAGGCTTACTTCTTGGTTTACGAGACCATTCCACAACCACTACACTACGGTCGCCCTTAATCACGTAACAACCCTACAACTAGGGTACAATTATCTATACTTCATAGTAAGTTTTTTAAATAGAATCCTCTTTAGCAAATATGCTTACGCGTCGTACAGCTTAAGATCAAAAACAAACACCAAGTTAGGAACACTGTATTTCGCTCTACTATTTGGCTACACTTACGTGGATAAATACATCAATATGAGTTAAATAAAGTGGTTGGGTATTTACTAAGGAATGGTATAGTGGTTTCTATTTCAAACATAGTTAACTATACAAGCGGCATTGTATATTATCAACACAATGAACAGCAATTTGCTCCTTCAAACGTAATTATAAATTAAAATTTATGAGTGGGTCAAACGTCATAACTGCCATCATAGCGTGCCGTTTGTGTAGTGTTATTAAGACCATCTCAAGGAAGAAGGGTTAGGTAGTTTACTCATCCTCGATGTAGCCTTCGCATCTGTACGAGATACCAATCTTCCATAGGTATTTGTTGAGCGAACAGTGACCAGTTATAGTTCCAATTGTCTTAGCTTCGCTCGGTGTAAATTAAGCAGATCCCTTTGTAAAGCGCTTATTGTGCGTTGGGAATGACTCTCTTAATTGTCGGCAGTGTGTAGATGTATGGATACATGGAGTATGTAGAGATGGATTTGTGTAGCTCATCTGTCCTTTGTCGCAACTACCTTCAGATGAACTGGAGTGAAATGAGGGATAATGGGTCCTGGTCCCAGAAAAAAAGGCTTTATATTTTTATTTTTTTTAATTAACCTAACCTAACCTAACATTTCTAACATTGTAACATCGCACTAAAAAACAAGGCCGTATTTTATTTTATTTTATTGTGACTCGTCATATGACAACACCCTGCTTGATATTAGGCTGGAGTTCGGTCCATGAATGGAGGTGACTGCTACTACAGTTAAATAGCAGTAAGTAGAAGTCACATCTACAATGCCGATCCCGCTGATCCCGAAACGTGACTTCTTCTACAGTAATCTAACTGTAGTAGAAGTAGCCTCCATTCATGGACCGCACTTCAACGTAACATCAGGCGGGGTTCTATGTCGAACCACAATAAAAAAAGTATTTTTATAAGGAACAGTGTAACCAAATATTTCAAGAACAGGATATTTCCTTTCCAAGGCCACTGGGCTATAAACCGTGACAAATATCGTAAGGAAATGACGGCTTATAGAAATTGTGCTTTTGTGGTACAAATGTACGCTGAGAAACGAATTTATAGCAACACTTATTTGTTATACATGTTTATGATATAGCTATTATACATGATAGTATGTACGCATTAGGAAAAGGTTTGTTTTTGTTTTTATTGTGACTCGACATATTTCAGCACCCCGCTTGATGTTAAGCTGAAGTGAGGTCCATGAATGAATGTCACTGCTACTACAATTCAATAACTATGAGTAGCAATCACATCCACTATGCCGGCCTAGATGGAACCGGCAACTTACAAGCTGATCCCGAAACGTGGCCAAATCACTTCACGGTCTGTATACTTGTAAGTGGTGGTACTACCCCGGATCGGCAGACTGGGTACCACTGCCTACCATTCTTTCCTAATCAGACCCGAAGCAAATATCGATCTCTTTTGTTATTAAATATTACAAATAAAATCTATAAAACAAATATTTGCTCCGACCGGGAATCGAACCTGGGACTTTACGCGCAACAAACCAATCGCTAAACCATTCGTCTACGCCTCTCGTCAAAAGATTGAGAATATCATGAAATAAATATCACTAATTAAAAATTACACTACAGTGATAATATAATGCTACAGCCACACTATGTTCTTCACGCTTCTCCTCGCGCCGAGCTGCTGCGAAAGTTGCCCTAACAGCCACACACTCCCTTCCTTGTCATGTTCACCGCGTTACTCCGATGGACGGCAACTTTGTAACTTTGATTTGCACTAAAAAACCTGCAAAAAATGGATCGCCGGGCAGTATGAAGACGCTATTTCTCTCGCCCCTCGTCGAGTGTGGATTGACGAAGAAATGCTTCTATGGTTAGGATACATGGAAAGGATGAGCGAAAGTAGAAGCTGTAGAGCTTGTATGAAGAGTGGTAGGCAGTGGTACCCAGTCTGCCGATCCGGGGTAGTACCACCACTTACGGGGTAGTATACAGACCGTGAAGTGATTTGGTCACGTTTCGGGATCAGCTTGTAAGTTGCCGGTTCCATCTAGGCCGGCATAGTGGATGTGATTGCTACTCACAGTTATTGAATTGTATTAGCAGTGACATTCATTCATGGACCACACTTTGGCTTAACATCAAGCGGGGTGCTGTCATATGTCGAGTCACAATAAAAAAAAAAGAGGATTGTGGATATGAGGGAAGCGAGGAGTTATGTCAGGATAATAATTCATATAATTGATGGATGTTCATACAACGGTGTCCTTACGTATGTATATTGACTAAGGATGTATGTATATATTTATAAAAGTGCATATATCAAATATAGGTTCGTTTATTATTCAAGTTACTTCAGATCTGACATTTAAAAGTATTTATATTGTGGGCAGACTTGCTTTATGAAGTCTATTTTTGTAATATTGGTTGTAAAATAATATTTAGCGAATAAAATATTGGAGCGAAGCTGTTTTTCAGTCGTCGCGTGGGTGCCATTCCTGCTAATATCAGGCAAGTTGAGGTTAGATGTCAACCTCACGTACTTGTACACGCTCTCTTTTATAATTAAACCCCAACATCAGCGTAATGGACAAAATATTTGTATCCTTCTCGAGGTAAATTGTTATAAATGGCAACGGGGTTGTTTAACCAAGCTGTCCTAAATTAAAGTAAAGTAAGTTAATGGAGTTTTTTAGTAATCAATAAATCAAATTGTCACGCCTCAATTCCTACAGGCATTTACAATACAGTGCCATTTACCACGATTCTGACCCAACTTTCTCCTCTCACAACGCCATTTTAAAAATAATAATGTCACGTCAGCTAGACCTACTCGTAGAACTGAAATTCTTTGACGCTAAATTCTTTAATATATTTTTTAAATGTTCAAATGGTTAATGCGCTGAATTATAATGCGTTTCTGTACAAGGCACTTCGATAACGAATACGAAAGATTTAAATATATTTATTTAATTATTTCAGAACTTATTATATATTATATTAATTTATGTATTTATTAAGGCATACAATGATAATGGAGTTTAATATCGATTATCAATGATAGAACTTTAAACAAACAGTAATAATAAATATAAGAAACAATAAAATTAACAATTTAAACAAATTACTTATATAAATAATAAGAATATTATATATACAATTTAGTGTTTTTATTGTATTAAATTTGAATTTCTATAATTACTGTTAGTTATTTTTTTTAAATTATCCCATAAATTATTTTGTAATTATTTAATTTAATTTTTATATTATAAAAATAAAATATTTTGACTTTAGGCATCCGCCTTAGAGTAGGTATTGTTCTTCCCTAAGGAATAGAATGTTTTATTATTAAGTCAATTTGTGTAACATCAGTCTATGTTTTCATTTATTTACTACTTTATCTCTAGGCATTAAGGTTAACTTTTAAATAACAATAACATGCGAAAGTGTTCGAAGCTTAGCCTTACAGTAACGCTGGAGTTATTAATAAAACCACACCCTTTAATTGTTCTTATAAATACTATACTTATAATATACTTATATGACGAAGGCGGTTAACAGATTAGTCCGTTATGCGGAAGTCCCGGGGTAGATTCCCGGTCGGAGCAAAAATTTGTTTCATGGTTTTTTTTGTATTTTGTTTATAAAAAAAGAAGCAGATAATTGCTTTGGATCTGGTTAACAAAGAGTGATAGGCAGTGGTAACAGTGCCGGTTCCAACTAGGCTGGCATAGCGGATGTGATTGCCAATTACAGTTATTAAATTGTAATAGCAGTGACATCCATTTATAGACCGCACTCCAGTTTAACATTAGGCGGGGTGCTGTCACATGTCGGGTCACAATAAAAAAATGATATTTCAAGGATCTTTTATCCTATTCCTTATATAACCTTGTTAACCTCGTCGTTTCACTCCCATTCAACTCAGGTTAAGGGAAGTATCCAATTCTGTTGATCGAATTGATCGCCATACTAAAAAGTTGTTTCTTTGTCAAGTAATCGGAAACTATTCTACGTGACTCCTTATGAGTTCTTTTTACTCCTCTTTTGGGCATAATAATGACGACTAAGCTACTCTGGCGCTACTTTTATTTGTCGGCGTTCTAGGACCTTTCCTTTCCTTATTCAGGCAAGTTTGAGTCGCAATGTGGTAAAGAGTTTTAAAGAGTGGTAGGCAGTTGTACCCAGTTGCCGATCCGGGGTAGTACCACCATTTACAAGTATACAGACCGTGAAGTGATTTGGTCGCGTTTCGGGATCAACTTGTAAGTTGCCGGTTCCAACTAGGCTGGCATAGTGGATGTGATTGCTACTCACAGTTATTGAATTGTAGTAGCAGTGGCATCCATTCATGGATTACACCAACTCAACTTCAAGCGGGATGCTGTCATATGTCGAATCAAATTTATTGCTTTTGATTTAGAGACTTGACATCTGACCTCGACTTGCCCGATGGTGAGTAAGATGAAGTTCAAAACGGATATTGAATATAAAACTTTGATGCATTTTACGGTTGCCTAAAATTTACTGTTGATTAATGAAATAATAAATAAAATAATAATAAAATTAATATTGATTAATGAATTAAACAAATTTTATGCGGCTTACTATCGCGTTTTGGGTTTGGTTTTGAAAATCAAATACCAACATAAACGCGATAGTAAGCCGCAAAAAAATTGTTTAATTCAATGACGGTTTATTTTAAGCTTGTTCTAAATATGACTACGTTGTAATGTACCAATCTAAACTTAGCCGTCACTATTTTTCAGGCTTGTCATTTCATAACATGGTTTCTTAAAGACCTTATTTCATAAATAGATCTCTTTCAGACTAAATTTAGGCGGAGATGACTATTTTTAGCGCTTCATCTAATTTTAACCATTCTGTTTTTGTCGTTAAGTTATTTTGAGATTTGAAGTGGGTGGTTTAATATAGAATTATTATATTTTAGATCCCTTACTTGAAGTTTATCCTAAGACTCAAATAGAATTTTCGTTTTGTGAAATATTTCGGATTCATTTCAATCTAATAAACCAATCTTGGAGTATTTTTGCGCGACAGAATCTGGAACGAGAATTTTCGCTAAAGAAGCAGCGGTACCGACTTAGCTCGTAAGATTTACAAGCCAAAGTGGCAACGGGCTGGCCACATCGCTCGAAGAACTGACAACCAATGGGGAAAAAAGGTTCTAAAGTGAAGACCACGAACCAAAAGACACAGTCTAGACTGACGACATAGTAAAAGTCAAGATCGTGGCGAGAGAGTTGTGTCAGGATCGTGGCTGTTCCACGATTCTCCGAATTCTGACTTAACTAGTCTAATGATAACAAGAGGAAGTCAAAAGCACCGACGACTGAAAAATACAATTCAGTTCACACTTTGCCCAAAGGATCTAAGGATGGGAAGAACACGTGTTAACAAAGTTGAATCGACAGTTAGCAATTCGGATGAAGGTGATAGTTATAACAAAAGTTTCGTTACCGCAACAAAGTTTGAGGTTAATTTGAAAGTGTAACCCGCGGAACGGAGTTAGGGTTGAATTTACTGAATTCGGAATGAGAATAGGGTAGCTATGACTTAATTGTATTTTAGGAACATTTTCAAATAAAAATAATAGTCGCGAAGTAACTTAGTCGCGTTTCGATCGGCGTAGTAAAAGCGACTGCTACTTGCGAGGTCTGTGTACTCGTAAGTGGTGGTACTACGAGTACGTGGTCTTTGATAATGAGACCCGGAGCAAATATCCGCCTCTTTTTTTATTTTATTTTAATGACAAATATTTGTAAGATTAAATATAATTATTAAATATTACAAATAAAAGCTATGAAACAAATATTTGCTTCGACCAGGAATCGAACTTTCAATCATTCAAATTGTCACGTCTTTCTCCCATAGGGAAAGACAGAGACAATGAAGCGCCACTTGCCGCATAACTCTCTTGCTTTCTTTGCATCCACAATTCTCAACATACAAGCTCTACGGTTATGGGCACTAGATGGGCACGGACAAACTGGTGTGTTTACCAATGCGCCATGCCTCCCGTCAATATGTAAAATTCACCGATAACACACAATAAATTGTCACCCCACAATTTACACAGATACTTGTTCCACTTAGTTTCGTTGTTCAAATAACCTTCATCTGATGAAGAATTAATTCAGATAAATTCCAATTTACTTTGCTATTTATTAACACCTGAAATTTCAGTTCATATAAATTGTCGTGCCTCATTTGTTTGTTTGTTCTAGTTATTTAGGATATTGGTTTTAGAAGTGGAGGGTTTTTTGAAACATATTCAATTATAAATGTGTTTTAGTAATTAGGGCGATCGTGGTGTAGTGGCAGTGCAATGGGTGAGCACGAGTTTGAGACCACCCACCGGTACCAATGTGTCTTTGATATATGTACTTTGGTGGTCCTGTTTCTATGATACAAGCACTTTAGTAGCTTAGTATAGAAATGTAAATAAAAATAATAATAAAAAATAAGTAAAATAATAATTGAATTTGTGTGGAAAAAAAAATAAAGTACCTATATTAAAGTAAACCGGGTGCTCTTAGCTGGCATGTCCATTTATCTACTACTACACCAATGCTTTATTCCAAAAATAATTGTATGAAGAGTATTGTAGATGTAAAAAAAAACAAAAGAGTGTTACAGGATAGTGAAAAGTTGTTCTTTATTGTCTGTGCTTATTCGAAACAAATGCTTGTTTTTTACTAGTAAAACAAAACAATATATTAATTTCAAACTTCTAAGACTTCAGGATGTCAAATTTACACTTCAGGAAGCATTGACCTTTGAATCCTCTGAAATGTTAGAACTGGTGATATATCAGTTTTATTAGGTTTCATAAAAAATATCTAATGTCACTATTAATGTCAGCTCTTTAGCTATGATAAATGTTCTGGCGGGTTTATGTTTTACTCACTTTTTTTGAAATTGGATACTATACTACTCTATATCACTCTATATTACTCACGTGGTGTAAAAGAGTGGTAGGCAGTGGTGTCAAGTCTGCCAATCTGGGGTATACAGTCGCGTTTTTAGGGTGACCATCATGTAGTACTAGTGACATGGTCATGTAACCCAAGAACTGCCCGTACAATCCCATGGCTATTTTTGCAAATCCAATTAAATTAATGCCAGTTTTATTTAAATGCCATTTTTTATTATTATCGTAAACCTTAAAAGAAGAAAATATTTACTCCTAAGTTTTTAACCTATTACATATTTCATAAGTATACCTTTCAGTAGCCAAACTTTCTTTTTTATTTATTTTACCAGCCTTTTAGAAGGCAGGTGGCATCATAAAATATTTTATCGAACTTGTTGGGTTTGTCAAATATTTCACCCTTTTTTATACATTTATTTTTACGCTTTTTAAGATATGCCTACGGTATATCAGAATATGTTTATAATATTGTACTTAATAAAAACCTATAACTTCTATATATGCTTCTTGAATATTTATATATAAATACGTCTTTTCTTTGTAGAACAAGTGGAATGCTTTGCCAGCCCATGTGTTCTCTCCATCCTATGACCTTGGATCCTTCAAGCGATGCGTGAAGAAGCATTTTAGGCTGGCAGTGGCGGCAGTGGCGGCGGCTGGGGCAGCCGGGAACTGACTCGGTTATTCCAGTCGTCGTCACTCTTGGATCTCTTCCTTATCATCAGGCGGGTCGAAGTCAGATGTCGTGTCACAATAAAAAAAAAACACATACTATTTATAAACAGAAACATTATAAGGTAAAGAAAAGAAAAAAAGTGTAATGTATTTTAAATTACATTTTACGGCTAATGTAAAAAATATGTAAATTGCTTATTGGGCGGTTGTATCGTTTATTAAAAATAAGACCTTAATATATCATTGCGAAGATATTGGATTTATACCAATGTATGTTTATGTTAAGCCATTTCTTTATCCGAAGCCATTTTTTAGAGCAGCACATCATGTATTCGCAACAACGAAACTTAATAAGTAATCCCGTAGTTGTTGTCAAAGTATTTGTTTTAACATGCTTAAACCGTAAAGTTATCCAACCAAAGTCGTATTTAAGTCATTGGCCAAGTCGCAAGTGTTTCGCAGGATTCGCAGGTATCGCTTCCTAAAATATGTAGGCTACCGAATACTTTCGAAACTTCCGCTAAACGCAGCCGGATAAAAGAAATAGACGCAGCATACATTGTTTTACATTACAATCCTAAGTAACTAAATGTGTTTGTATCAAATAAACTGGACAGCTAGAGTACATGTATCAAACCGCACTCTGCCTTATATTAAGTTGTTATTATCATTCCAGTTATTTATTATTGTTCTTATTTTTAATATTTTTAAAATTAAAATAATTAAAAAATATAAAAATTAGTTGTCCGCCGGCATCGGGAACAGGGTCCAAGCCACCGGTGGTTAGGGCTCCTGAGAAAAGAACTTCCTAACAATACGCGCCGTGTCCAGGAGTACCGCTTTCTAAATCATACGAGAGCTACCTAACGACAGCCTCTTTAGATGTTCGTCGAGGCTCTTAGCCATTGGCAGTCAAGACTATTGCCACAATGACTGCTGTTTATTATCATTATTATTAGCCTATTTATTTGTCCCACTGCTGGGCAAAGGCCATTTTCCAAGACTCACGACATTTTGCGATCTCTTGCCTCAATATCTTTTTTCATGTTAATGGTAATTACGGCTGATCAGCAGCAGACACTGTTACTATGGTAAAAGGTTCTTGCTAGTGGCCCCATTAGTTAAACCAGCTTGTTATCTTAATAGTAGAAAGAAAACTTAAAACAACTCTTATTTTGGGTAATTAAATTTATTTATTAACAATTGTTGTTTATCAACTTCATATAAACGTGCAAATAAAATAAATTCACAAAAATGCAGCAACGCAGTTTTATTTATTTTAAACTGTGTATATAGTATACAAGGAAAATAAATCTGTAAAAAACATAATGATTGGGAATTACGTTTTTTTCAGATTTATTTCCCTTTAATACACGCGTCGTTATAATAAAAGGCAACATAAAATTGGAGACTACATAAAATGTAAAGGGAGCGTTCCAGATTGTTCTACCCACAATATTCTAAATCCGCTGAAACTCACTTACGCCGTTCCACCAATAGGATCCAAATAAAAAAGGAAATATCAATCAATTTGCTTTTTGTGGATCTTCCAGCGCCTTTTCTCAGCAAATTTTCTTTTTTAGGGTTTCGCAATCATTGTAATGAACCCATACATGTGTTCGGTATCTTATTCTTTTAAAGAATAATAATATTCCAATTAGATTGCGTTATATTATGTTTCGGTGAATAAATATAGGGAGAGGAAACAATTTTTTCTCTTGCCGGTATAGTCACGGCCACTAAAGTAGACCTGGGTCTGGCCTGGGTAAACTGGGTCGGTTTTTAGTCGTCGCCGCTCGCTCTCGTTTATCGCTCTTGCTTACTATTAGACAAGTAAAGGTCGAAAGTCACGTCACAAAAAAACGGTTTATTATAATAGAAATGATCGAACGGGCGTCGCAACGGCGGTCTCTTTCATCGCCATTTTGGCGTTTCTAGGGGTCCAGTGCAATAATCATGTCTATACATATTTTTATTTTAATTTGACCGCACTAGGCATGGGGTATTATTTAGAAAAATGTAAAGCATCGCTACAATATTCTCTAGGATTCAGTGTGATGGTAGAGGACGAAGTTACTGCTCTACTTGCTTCACAGACAGATAGATGGAAATAAATTTGTTATTGAACATAGGAGTACTTTTTTATTTATTATTATTATTACTCGACATCTGACTCTGATTTGCCTGATGGAGACTGAATAGTTCACGGCTGCCACAGTCGCTGTCACTATGCCTAATAAAAGAAAATACAGAATATATAGATTAAAAAAACAGCCAAAAATCTGTAATACGTATATGGTATAAGCAGATTCGAACCTGCAAAATGTACTAAGATAGTAAAACTACTCAATACATTAATTATATATGTAGTAAATTATGTATAAAAATAAAATACACTACAAATATTAAATAATCCATCGCTCGGAGAGCCGATAACCGATGGTGAAGAAACTTTCTTGAACCGGAAGACGCAGCGTAGGTAGGCCTACTAGAATCCAACTGGCACCTTGTTGTTCGGAATGGCGTTCAATGGGGGAAGCCTATGTTCAGCAGTAGACGCCTTCTGGCTGATGATGATGATAACAAAGAATATATGTCAGTTTAAAACGCGCTCTACAGTAAGTGCATTTTATTTAACTGACAAATAACCTGTGTGGCAAGCAGAACCAAATTGTTATACCTAAAAAATACGCTTGTTGGTTTTCAGTCATAAAATATTCTCCATTGAAGGTTTATTAAAAGGAATAAAGCATTGTATGCTGAAAATGAACTGTCAATATTTGTTCATGAAACGACGACCTAAGATGTTATCAGGTTTCAGGACATCAGTATTTTTTGTGATATTGGATGATTTTGGTTGAATTAAAAAAAAAATTATCTTGGTTATTGTTATATTGACGACAGGTGTAGCGCATTGGTTAGGTTAGGTTCGATTTCCGGTCGAAACAAATGTTTTTCTAGCTCTTTTTTGTTATATTTAATTAGATTAAATATAAAAATGATGAGGATGTAGTAACAAGGATCGACAAAGAAATGCTCCGATGGTTTGGGCACATGTAGATTGACAAAAGGAATTTATAAATCTGATGTGAATGGATACGTTAAACAAGGCAGGACCAGGAGGGTGTTCGCCGACCAAATCGGAGACATCCTCACGAAAGCTAGGTTGCCTAGTGCCCATAACCATAGAGCTCGTATGAAGAGAATTGTGAATATGAAGGAAGCGAGGGAGTTGTGTCAGGATCGTTGCAATTGGCGCTCCATTGTCTCTGCCTATCTCTGTGAGAAATAGGCGTGACAATTTGATTGACTGATAATATATTTTATATGTTTTACCTAATGTGGAAAAAAGCTATTTTTTCATAAAATTTTCTCTCTGTATGTTTCTATACAATGAGATGTTAGGCGCCGACCCTCCTATACTCTATGATCATGCAAATGAAAATGTTGCCCTGCAAACACAGACTACATGTCAATAGACTTCAATAGGTTATATATATAAATCAATCAGACAAATAATTCTTTGTCTGATTGCTTAAGCGCCACTTTTTTTAAAATTCCTATACTAAGCTACTAAGAGTGGCCTAAAGTTTATAATATATTAAAGAAACATTGGTAACGGCAAGTGGTTTTGAACCTGTGCTCTTTTGGTTTCTGTTATTTTGTGAAGTTTACAAAGCCGTTTCTTTTATTGAATTCTCGATTGTTAAGACACTTTAAATAAAAAAAACGTTAAATAATCAATGTATCAAATTAACACGCCTCCATTCTCACAGAGATAGTCAGAGACAACGGAGCGCCAATTTATACAATAATAAATGTGCCAGTGAATTCTCATTGAGAAGAAGAAACATCTCTATCGTTTTGTTAAATAAAGTTAGTGGAATTGTATGATACGAAACTACACATACCGTATAGTCTGTCTTAGTTGAACTGACGCGCCCCTCCAGCGCATTTGCGCACACGAGAAAACATAAAATATAAATGCAACACACCGAAAATGCAATTGTAATTGGTCATTAAGTTGCTGGTTGGACACAAAAGAAGGAGCGCGCTGATAAAGTATAGTATAGTTAAAAATATTTGCATTCACACATTTAAATAAAATAATAAAGTGGAGGGGCGAGTCATTTATAGTTAGACAAGCTATAGCCTTGTATGCGAATCGTTTTGTATGCTCTGTCTAGTGGGTATATTGTTTGTGTCAGTAAACGTTGAGTGACCTCGATTGAAAACAAACATAACTCAGGATTTTATTACTTGAGAGGTAAAGTTACTAGCTTTAAAGAAAGAAGTCATATTTACTACTAGTTTGAACTAATTCACTAGAAAAGTTAAATATTTTTGTAGTAAGATTATCGAGAATTGTGAGTGTAAAGGGAGCAGGGGAGTTGTGCGAGGATCGTGGCAAGTGGCGCTCCATTGTCTCTGCCTATCCCTGTAGGAAAAAGGCATGACAATTTGATTTATTAATAAAAAATACATTGTTTTTTCATAACACATATTAGAACAAAAACACAGTATAAAAGTTGTTTTTGTAAATTGTGATACGTAATCTGACCTCAACTTGCCAAATGGTAAGCAAAGGGGAGCATAAGAGCGCTGACGACTGAAAAAGACCGATTTACTTTACGGTTGCCTCCGTCGCTGTACTATTGTTAAAATAGGCAAAAAAGAGATTAAATAATTACCTTTATCCCTAAAGAAGGTTATTTCGCTAAATTAAATTTAGAATAGAGCGATGTCGTTACAACTTAATCGCGTTTGTGACCCTCATAATGACTTGAAATACAATAGCTTTTATTTGGTAACATTTCACTAATTTAAATTCATTGGGTACAATGGAATAAGACCTTTACGTACTTAAAGGATGTCTATTTTAAAATATTGTATACAATTGTGCGTGATAAATGTTATTTGAAAGAGCATTGTGACAGAAATTGAGAAAGGTACGTTGCGTTGGTTTGCGAATATTAAGAGAATAGAAGAAAGAAGATTAATGTAAGAGATTTAATTTAAAACGGAGACGAGTCAGAAGAATGTTTCTTGATAAAATTGAGGGAATTATTTAAAAAGCTGATGTAGTGCAGGGCCCATTATCTTGGAGCTAATCTCAGGAACGTCGAAAGTGTAACAGAATGTACAAATTATTTCATGTTAGTGGTTAACATAAAATAGCACTTCATCATTACGTACTCGTATATTATGTTGCCTATATTGTGTTTTCAATTCATTATCATCAATCAGCCAGAAGGCGTCCACTGCTGAACATAGGCCAGTTGCATCCACCGGTTTTTCGTGACTTTCCCTAAATGGTCAGTCCACCTAGTGGGAGGCCTACCTACGCTGCGTCTTCTGGTTCGTGGTCTCCACTCTAGAACCTTTCTTTCCCGTCGGTTGTCGGTTCTTCGAGCGATGTGGCTAGCCCATTGCCACTTCAGCTCGCAAATCCTACGAGCTATGTCGGTAACTCCGGTTCTTTGGCGATTATCCTCGTTCCGGATTCTACCGCGCAGAGACACACCAAGCACATCTCTTTTCATTGCCCGCTGAGCGACTCTGAGATTTTCCAACAGGGATGTTTTCAATTATTCATTCAAATTGTCACGCCCTTTTCTCTTAAGTATAAGCAGAGACAATGGAGCGCCACTTGCCATGATCCTGACACAACACCCTGGCTTCCCTCACATTTATATTTCTCTTTTCATAGTGGGTGACCTTTCTAGAGGATGTCTCCGATGTGCTCGGAAAAAACCCTACTGGGTCTCCTGGTTTTAAGCAGTAGTGCAAGCAGTTTTGAGTTTTATGAAAGAATTCGGGCGACAAAAGAATTTGCCTGTATATCACACTTGTATTAAACCTCTTTATTCATCAGATCCAACCTCTTATTTTCATTTCAGTTAAATAAGTAGGTTTCGTTCTAACAATATACAGTACATTGTATTTAATTATAATTACAATGATAGATTATAGATTGTTATAATAACTTGAAATCTGATACTAGGTTTGGCTGTAAATTATTCTTATTTATGTATAGGACGTGACGTATAAAACTCAATTCCGTTTGGCATAATCTATTAGCCAAAATATTATATTGTCGTCCACAAGTATTAGTTAGCAAGTAAAAGTGTAACAAAGAATTAGAATATAACAAAAATGAAATATAAAGATTGCATATTAAGCAAATATATTACATATAATCATCAATATAATACGTTATTATTATTATTTATTGCACAGTAGAAAACGATCCAATGGGTGTAAGCTTAATGCTATATAGCATTCTCTACCAGCTAACCTTTGGGGAAAAATACAGGCAACAATAAAGGTTTAGGGATTTAATAATATCCCCAGTTATTATACATATAGAAAATAGATAAATGCATTTTAAACTAGACAAAGTATCTATTTGGTATTAGAGATGTATAATTGGAAACCTTTATAGGATACTTAAAATATTTATGTTTCATTCATGTATATTTATTTTGTATTTCTCATGAATAAATTCCTACAAATTATGCTAAATAAAAGGGCTACTACAAAGAGATAGAGAATAAACAATTTATAGCTTTTTTTTGTGAAACTTCGCATTTTAAATGAGTTGTTAAGAAACTTTTAGGGCCGCTAAAGAGTTTCATCAATAATTTTGGTTAAAACTCTTTTTTATTATAAAATATGTTATTTTTCGACGTAAATATAATGTAAGTCATTATTTCTTCGCATTAATATTATATTTTTTACAGTACAAAATATAAATTAAACAAATTTTATGCAACTTATTATCGCGTTTATTTTGGTATTGAATTTACATTTTTTATCATTATTCCGACGCTTAATAAATAATATTAAAATAAAAATTAAAAAACAAAAAATAAAAAGAAAGAAAATTGTAAAATTAAAACCAAAATAAACACGATAGTAAGCCGCATAAAATTAGTCAATGTACGCGCAAAATCTAAGAAAATACTAACTACAACATAAGTTATTTTTGACGTTATTCTATAAATTGTACAAACCTAATTAGTTGTTATTGTTTTCGGTGGTTGCTATGGTAGGCGTAATAGCATTTGTTACATAAAAAAATCACTTGTTCTATGTGCTTTGGAGCGAGTAATGACATTGGGTTTAGTCTGAAAGCCTTTATAAAACCTTCCTTACAATATCGTGTTTGCTCCGAGAGCTGGCGGATAGAACTTGAATTAATAACATAAATAAACAAATATAAAAAGTTACTATTTTTACCCCTATAAAGGTGACCGTGGTGTAATGGTAGTGCAATGGTCAAGGGCCAGGTTTAAAACCATTTGCCGGTACAATGTATACTTGATATATTCTGTACTGTATATGGTCGCCCTGTTTCTTTGATACAAGCTCTTTAAGAATCTTAGCATAGGTATAGTCAATTGGACCTTACTTTCCAGGATACTGACACAAAAAAAAATAAGAAAATAAAATAATTGTGGATGTGAGGGAAGCGTGGGAGTTGTGTCAGGATGGTGGCAAGTGGGGCTCCATCCCTGTGGGAAAAAGGCGTGATAATTTAATTTTGATTCGATTTAAATGAATTAGCTGCTTTACATTGTTAACTTACTATCTACAACAAACAACAAATGTGTATGTTTCCAATATAATTTTTCCAGCATTGATTTAATTAGTTAAAATTTAATCAAAATTATTAAACATATCGACAATTAATAAGATTTTGACACACAATAATTTATTAATTATTTTATTGTGAATTTAATATTTTGTTAATAATATTACGAAATAACGAGTTATTTGGATAATTAAATAACAAAATGATTAAAAATAATAGGGCAGATATTGGCTCATAATATGAGTATTAAAGAGTGGTTGGAAGACAGTTATTAGTCATTTGCCGGGTAGAAACCTTAAAGTGAGTTAGTTTTATATCAGAGGTCGTATATCAGAGGTTATGTCGAGAAATAATAAAAAACTTTAATTCAATTGTCAATTCTAAATCCCAGGGATATGCACACAAAGAAGCACTACTTTCCATACCAAAGAAAATCTTTTACATACCAAAAGAAAACATTTTTTTTTAAATATTCTTGGCAAACCGAGAAATTTGCGTGTAACTAAATGATTTAAAAAAATTAATCTAAAATAAACAAATGAATTAAAATTGCGATCCAACACCTCCTGTATGCCTGCCGGCGTACAAGATAACTTTCATTTCTATCTTGAATCTTATTTTATTTCTTTTCCTTCTATTAGTGCCTAACAATGTTTCTTCCGAGTATGAACTTCTTAGAATATTTACGTCTCTATTTTTCTTTTGTGTGGTGACAAATTAAGTTTAGATTAGATGAACATATACTCAAATATAAATATTGTTTATCCATGACCAAACCTAAATACTTTTTTTTAAAATTGAGACTTGAAATGTATACCTCGTTTTGCCTAATGGTGGCCGGCATAGTGATCCTTTGGTTGGTATAGTGACAACGACTGGGGCAACCGTGAACTGACTTGTTTTTTTCAGCTGTCGGCACTCTTAGACCTCACCTGGCTTACCATCAGGAATCGCCATCTTATTAAATTGTGTTTTGTAGTAGTTTGTAAGCTTTGCACAATAAATAGTATATCTGTCTATTTATCTATACAATTATACAGTTTACAAAATAAATAAAAAAACTATATATCAAATCGGGTAATCTTTATGTTGAAACAAGCAAAACTTTGCAAATAAAGCTTTCGCAAAACAAAGCTCCATCTAACGGTAGATTTGTGAACTACGTAGATGTCGAAACTCCGTAGTATGGGAAGGCTTTTACGCAGCTTGACAGAGATTTTCTATCGTAGCGTGCCACTTGTTGGCGTAGCATTCATACTTCGTAGTAAATTACATAGATGGCGTTTAACAATTTTATTAATACAATTCTATTTTTACATAGAATAGAATAGAATTAATAAAAGATAGAATTAATAGAAGAAACTGTTTTAAAATGTATTTTTCTGAAATGAATCGTCAATTTTATCTTACTCTTTAAAAGTTTTCTCACTTATTTATTCACCAATTAACACAATGCGATTTTTCTATACATATTTTACTGTGTATTTTTTTTATTTATTACGTGTATTTTATTTTATATTTTATAAGTTATATACTGCAAAAATATTTCTTTATTTTTATTTTTATTGTGAATCGACATATGACAGCACCCCGCTTGAAATTAAGCCAAAGTGTGGTCCATGAATGAATGTCACTGCTAATACAATTCAATAACTGTGAGTAGCAATCACATCCACTATGCCGGCCTAGATGGAACCGGCAACTTACAAGCTGAACCCGAAACGTGACCAAATCACTTTACGGTCTGTATACTTGTAAGTGCTGGTACTACCCCGGATCGGCAGACTGGGTACCACTGCCTACCACTCTTAGATAACCAGACCCGAACCAAATATCCATCTCTTTTTTTTATTAACAAATATTTGAAATATTTAATATTATTAAATATTACAAATAAAATTAAATATTACAAATTACAATAAAATAAATATTTGCTCCGACCGGGGATCGAACCCGGGACTTTACGCGCAACAAACCAGTTGCTAAACCGTTCGTCCACGCCTGTCGTTTATTTACAAATTAAAAAAGTAAAGAAAATAAATTAAATGATAAATTTTATTCAAAATTCTTTATTAAATCAAACAAGTTGTTACGCCTCAATTCTTACAAGTATAGGTAGGGACAGTGGAGCTTAACTTTTATACAATATATATATTACATACAATATATGTTTTAGCAATCTTATTCCTGAAACTTCAGCATTATAAATCATGAAAACTTTAAATTATATTTGGTCATCTATGATTGTGGCATTTGGATTCTAACTAGCATAATATTAATGAGAGACCCATATATTTCACAGATAATATATAGATGTAATAAAATATAGATGCGACAATTGTAGCGAAACAAACGAGACTTTAGCTAAAAAAACTGAAGGGGCTAATTTCTGTTCAAACGTCAAAACTGCTATCATAGCGTGCCGCTGGTATAGTAATGTTAATTGTAAAAGAATTACACGAATAGCTGATGATTTTTGACACTTTTAGGCTTACGGCGTTTATTATAAAAAAACTATAATTAAAAAAAAATAAAAAAACCCGCGTAAGTAATGTGAACTATTTTTTTTATTGTGATCCAACACCTGACCTCGACTCTCCTGATGGTAAGCAAGAGGAGGTCCAAGATTGCCGACGACTGAAAAAACCGAACAGTCCACGGTTGCCTCAGTCGCCGTCACTACGCCGATCAAAAAATATATTTAATGAAATTATTGTATTGTCGTAAGTTTTTAATGCGTGTACAAATTTTTATACGGTTTGGTTTGAAGTGGGTGAAAGATTCCGTTACATAGTTACATACTTACAAGTCAAGCTAATAAAAGCGTGTTAAAAAATAGTTTATATCTTGTAACTTAGTTTAGTTTGTAACATAGTTTGTATCTTGTAACTTCATGAAGTAATGTGCTGTTACTCCTATTACAAGAGGTTCTCGCAGAATAACTAATGTCAATTCTAGTAGTTTATAACTACAATAGTAATATGCATAAATATTTGCCTAATACCGCATCGATTCATAAATAATTCCACAATGGGCCCAAATTACTGCTTTTATATAGACAACAATTGGACTATTGTGTTTGGGAAACAAAATTATAATTTATGAGGTACATTATTCCATGATAATTCATATTAGAATATTTAAAAAGAAGGCGATTCATAGTGTATCACTATGAATCGCCAATTTTACCACAGGGATAGGCAAAGACAATAGAGCGCCACTTGCCACAAATTACTGTAGAGCTTGTATATAGAGAATTATGGATGAAAGGGAAGTGAGGGGTGTCGAGTCACAATATATCGTATACTAAGGTACTGAACGTGCTTGTATCATAGGAACAGGACGACCAAAATACGTATATCAAGAATAAATCTGAATCTGTAAGTATGTAAATAATAATAATGAAAATGACTAATCGTTTATTTATTTGTTTCAGGTATGTATCGTGAAATTCTATGTAACTATACAAATATAGGTAGAGGTAAATATAATTAAACTATAAGAGACAGTACAATAATAGAATATGATGTCTAATTTTAGAGATGATATGATATATTGTTTCTTTGGATTATAAGTTTGCTCTTTGATTTGTCTGTGCAGTATCCATACGAGCGGTAAACTCGTTCAGCTCCCCTAGCAGAGCAATCCAAGAAGCAAGATCGACACCTGCTAGGACGTATTACTTTTAACTTTTTTTTTCTTTTTGCTATTGATTTTAAATATATTTTTCGACATTATTTTTATTTAGTAATCACACAGTTTTAACTAATTGTATACTATCGGAAACAATATATAGATGAGGTGAATATACGCTGATTTTTACTCGTTAAAGAGATGCTATCAGGGAGAAGCTTTTCTATTGCATAATTTTACGTTTATCAACTGACTAACTGTGCCTGCGGTTTCACCCGAGTAAAAATCATAAAAAGGAGGAGGTTCTCACTTTGACTGTATATCCTTTTTTTTGTATTTATAACTCGATTACTCGTATTAAAATGACAGACGGAAATAAAAATAAATATAGAAAAATTCCAAATAGCTGAAACTATAGTCAATTGGAAACAATAGTATTTTTTTTAATTACAAGTATCCTATGTTACTTCTGATACCTCCACAAACATGTGTACAAAGTTTCATGATGGTCGGTTGAGTAGTTGTTGCGTGAAAACGTAACAAACAAACTTACATTCACATTTATAATAATAGTAGGTTTACTTTATGACATTATCTCGTATTTACATAGCCGTTGAAGACCACTGCCTACCACTCTCTGATAACCAGACCCGAAACAAAAATCATCCTCTTTTTTTATTAACAAATTTTTGCAATATTTAATATAATAATTAAATTTTACAAATAAAAGCTATGAAACAAATATTTGCCCCGATCGGAAATCAAACCCGGGACTTTACGCGCAACAAACTAATCATTGACCGTTAGGCTACGCCTGTCGTCGAAATATATTATATGTCAGGATATGGATTATGGTTTTCAGGACATCCTAGTCTGAAAACATTTGAAACTGATAACTTTTTGTATTCTTACGCATGGGAATGTTATGTTCTTGTGAGTTTTAAATGTCTTTAAGATATAAATTCAAGAAATTTGTTAAAGATTGCTTCAATGAAGATAATTATACAAATGTACTTTTTTTTTAATCCATTGATATATTTGATAAAGTGTGATTTTAAATTCTGTAAAAATACTTTATAAAATATAAAGTATAAAACCTTTCTTCTTATATTTTTTATTTATTTTTATTATTATAAATTTCTATACTAAGCTACTATGGTGCTTGTATCATAGAAACAGAACAACCAAAGTACATATGTCAAAGATACATTTGTACAGGTGAGTGGTTTCGAACCTGTGCACTCGGCTTGCGTAACCATTGCACTGGCACTACACCATGGCAGTATAAATATGTACTAAGTTACTATAGATAGATAGTAACTTATAACCACTGTAAGATTCCACTAAAGTTGACCATCGACTGTAGTCGCTAATGACCTCTGATGTAGGAGCGACTTAAAATAAATTAATAAAAAAAATGTCTTTAAACAAAAAAAAAAACATCATCCACGTTTACTTAAAGGAGGGACAAGGAAGGTTCCTCCACATAATGTAGACGGTGATGTCCGGCTTTTGTTATATTTTCTACGTAATCAGATTTTTTTTGTTTGTTCGTGTTTAAATAAACAGTAATCTAAAATTCTAACCTCGTGCCGGCACCTATGTTATTTTAGTATAAGTACTTTGACCGCTACGTCTGTAAAAGTGTATAGGAAGGTATACAATAATTGTAAAAAAGTAAAATTAAAACAAAAATATGAAAATTATATCAGCTTAACAGTTAATTAAGGCGACCACTTTTACAGACAGAACTTTTAGCAGCTTAGAAATGTAAAAAAATGAAGAGGTGAAAAATTCAATTGCAAAGGTAATTAGGCTTTCATATTATTATAATTTTTTTTACATTTCTATACTTAGCTACTAAAGTTCTTGTATCATAGAAACAGGACAACCAAAGTACATAATATCAAAGATATATTAGTACTGGCAAGTGGTTATGACTTGTGCTCTCGGTTTGCGTAACCATTGCACTACCACTACACCACGTTCGCCTTAAATTAATATATATATTATATATATAACACTGTTTATAAAATATGTCATATAAAGTGTCATTATGTATATGTGATGTTATGTAGGGCACTTCCTGGTCCGGATGTAACATTCTTTCTCCCTGACAATCAAATAACAATTTCCTATGATTTAGGTGCCGGCCCTTCCATACAAAAATGTCACAAAAAATAAGCCCGAAAACCCATCTCCTTATTATTCAATACATGTCCGTTATATACATAAATATTTAATAATAAAACGTAGTAATATGGTATATTTTGCAAAAATTTATGGCCTCTTCTTATATTTGAATTATTAAGTTCCGAAGTAGGAAACTCTTTTTTTTTATTGTTATCAGATTTTTTTGATTTAAAAGTGCAGATGACTCCAAATAATAAATAATTTTACATTTGCCTCAGTCTCCTTTTTATTGTAAAACGACATAATGTCAGCACCCTGCCTGATGTTAAGTTGGAGTGCAGTTCATGAATGAAGTATTCAATAACCGTACGTAGCAGTTACATTTACTACGCCGACCTTACTAAAACTGGCATCATACAAGCTGTTCCCGAAAAGCGACTTAGTAAGACAAACATATAATACCCTTGCTTCCTTCGCATCCACAATTCTCCTCATACAGGCTCTGTGGTTATGGGCACCCAGCTTTCTTGAGGATGTCTCGGATTTGATTGGAAAACACTGTAAGGATCGTGGTAAGTGGCGCTCCATTGTCTTTGCCTATCCCTGTGGAAAAGAGGCGTGACAATTTGATTGATTGATTGATATAATACCCCCGACCGACAGACTTGGTATTACTGCCTACCATTTTTTAACAACGAGATTCGTAGCCTCTTTTTTTGGACAAGTATTTAGAACATTGAATGTAATAAATAATACAAACAAAAGCTATGAATCAAATATTTGCTCCGACCGGGAATCAAGTCCTAAACTTTACACGCTAAATGGTGTGGTGCTAAAACCATTGCGCCAAAAATCATTATATAAATAATTATCTTAAAAAGTAAATATAGAACTTAGTGAATATAGGCTTTTATTTCGTAATAAAGGCTTCTATAATCCAGTAATTTACTATGAAGGTAATTTATCATAAGAGTAATTGACCTTGGTTACTCCCTACATCATAATTCTACTAACTCGTAAGCCGACGGGAGATTAGAGGAGACATAATGATATATGGGAAGTTCGTCCGGCTGTCCATAGGATAGGTAACAATGTATCATAGAATAGGTATTTTATGTACCACTAGCTAACAATTACTGCGTTAATTTATTTCTTTTATAACTCTATGCGCAGTATACAAAGGCGAACTTAAAGCTAAACATTCTGTGCCGTGACCTTAGGGGCCATAGGAAAGATAAAATTTAAAAATGAGGTATAAAAAAAAACCTACACTAATAAAAATATAAATATGGATAATATTAATTAAATGTGAATAATATTTGAGAATTGTGAATGGGAAGGAAGCGGGGAGTTGTGTCAGGATAGTGGCAAGTGGCGCTCCATTATCTCTGCCTATTCCTGTGGGAAGGGGACGTGACAATTTGATTGATTGATTGATTTATTAATAATATATACCAAAGAATTTGGACTTAAGAGATAGAAAGAGCCTTAAAATAGCTACAAAATACAACAGTTTATACTATTTTCACTTATGGCATTAAAATTAGTTAGAATGGGACAAATATACATTTTTACATCCGTAATTTTGAAGGTTGTCCCTAGTTTTGAGCTTTTTTTTCTGCTGAAGGTAGGCAATGCTACGGAGCTAAACAAGGTCGTCAGTAGTGCACTTATCGCTAGTGATGTACAAGATCGACGTCAATATCGATAAATTTTAAATGAATCGTACACTAAAGTGCTAGTACAACGTATGAATTTGATAGTATTTTCCTATCATAAAAAACAGTTTTTGCGGTTTAGTATTCAAATGAGCATTCTGTTAGATGCAAGGTAAGTAAATGCCTTTCATTTACTTACGTTACTAGACGCAGTTCTTAACGCAGAACATGGCTACTACTTAATACATTATACATACACTATTTACGCACTTAGGGATAAAAAAGTAGGACATATCAACCCGTGTGAATTGACTACAGAGCCTAAAGTGAGGTTGGCAACCACACACGCGTGATGAGATGTTCTGAATTCTCCCGTGGTGCGTGTACATTTTTTAACATCTGTATGAATAGTTCGACTTTTTTGTCCTATTTTATAGGACGAGAATGTTGCTCTTTTTTTTTTGTAAAAGAGAGTGCAGTGTAATTTTTCATCAATATTAATAATGTATTCTTATCATATAAATTAAAATATATAAATTAAGAACATAATACATAAAGCACATACAAACACACTAGATGACTCGGTAAACTTCTCGGTAAAGGTGGTACCCAAATTTCTTTAAATCGTATCTGTTCCTTTTTTAATAATCATATCAACCTTTGATCTATATATAATCAATTGAGATCGATAATATTTAATATTAATAAACCGCAACGTGTACGGTTTAATGTTTGTTTTGTTATTAAATGAAAGACGTTCGTTATTTAATTAAATTTAATTACTTTAATTAGATTTACAGATGCAGTAAAAAATCAACACAAAAAATTATATAATATATTTTTAGTTTAATTCCTTCTAAAGATTATGAATTTACAACCCGCGAGCACGAACCGCAAACTTTACGAACATAGGCGTGGTCCATCTCTTTTTGACGACAGGCGTGGACGAACGGTTTAGCAACTGGTTTGTTGCGCGTAAAGTCCCGGGTTCGATCCCCGGTCGGAGCAAATATTTGTTTCATAGCTTTTATTTGTAATCTTTAATAATAATAAATATTGCAAATATTGGTTAATAAAAAAAAGAGATGGATATTTGCTTCGGGTCTGGTTATCAAAGAGTGGTAGGCAGTGGTACCCAGTCTGCCGATCCGGGGTAGTACCACCACTTACAAGTATACAGACCGTGAAGTGATTTGGTCACGTTTCGGGATCAGCTTGTAAGTTGCCGGTTCCATCTAGGCCGGCATAGTGGATGTGATTGCTACTCACAGTTATTGAATTGTATTAGCAGTGACATTTATTCATGGACCACACTTTGGCTTAACACCAAGCGGGGTGCTGTCATATGTCGAGTCACAATAAAAAAAAAATATTATTACAGATATATAATTCCATCTTTAGTTCGGATTGCTGGTTTGGACCGTTTTCTTTCTGGGTTTTCTTGTTGTGAATCCGAAAGTGGCCTCTAAAACAGGATAGTTTTCATTAGGCTACTGTAAGTACATATTCAAATTGAAGACAGTTTTAACAAAGTTTTTACTTAACGCATATTTTATATTTAACAGCTGTTAAATGTAAAATATCTCACCTTATAGTATAGATGAGCTACTTGAAAGTGAATAACTTTATCATTTAGTTCTGCATCTGGACCTGGAGCTTGAGTCTGCAATTTTTTTTTATTGTGACACGACGTCTGACCTCCCTCCGCCTGATGATAAGCAAGAGGAGGTCCAAGAGTGACGACGACTGAGAAAACCGAGTTTGTTCTCGGCTGCCTCAGCCGCCGTCACTATGCCGGCCAAAGGTGCTTCTTCACGCATCGCTTGAAGGATCCAAGGTCATAGAATGGAGAGAACACATAGGCAGGCAAAGCATTCCACTTGTCGATTGATCTACAAAGAAAAGACGCAATATATTAATTTATATTTCATATATTAACACTTTTAAGACAATATTAGGTTGAAATGTCCGCTAGCGACCGTCGTATTGTATTAACTGTTTCTCATGGCACATATTATGTACGGTACTGACATAGTTGTAGTCATGTAATAGTAGGAGCCGTGTAGGGGAGCCAGGCCTGGTAACACATGAAAATTAAAAACTACTTAGTATAAAAAATATGCATGAAAAGATGATTTACTAAATAAATGTACCATCACAACCACCACCACAGAAACCACTACTTCGAACAAAACTACTACCTCCATCACCACCACTAAATTACCATCGCCATCACCACTAAAATCACCACTGCCACCACCAAAACTAACACCACGAAAACCACCACCACCAAAACTACAACACCACCACCACCATCACCACTACTACCAACAAAACTACGACCACCAAAACTTCCATAACTAAAACTACCATCGCCACTACCACCAAAATCACTACTGCCACCACCACCGCTACAACCAACACCAAGAAAACCACCAAACTAAAACACCACCACCACCAAAACCACCATACTAAATCTGACATCGCAACCACCACCAAAATCGCCACTGCCACCACCATCACCAAAACAAACACTACCACCACCACCACCACCACCACCAAAACCATCATTGCCACTACCAAAACCATCACCACCACCAAGATAAAATTGCCCCCAACGTTACACAATGCCAGCGTCACAGCATTAGATATTATCAATCAATCAAACTATCACGCCTTTTTCCCACAGGGATGGGCAGAGATAATTAGATAAAACTACCTACACCTATAAATATAAAAATTAAATATTACCTCTTCAACACTTTTAACGGGTAAATACAAAGTTGGTACAGCATCTGTTTTCAGTCTCCTCCATTTTATATTTTTATTCGGAACAAATGAATCTGTGCAGAAATGTTTGAAACAAATATGTCTGTTTTTTTTACAGTCCAATTCGTTCTCCCAATAATCCGTGCCCACTCCTTTTTAAAATTTTCATCACAAGGAAATCTGAAATATATAGGAAACTTTATCGATATCGGTATCCATTTCCACATCTCTATTTTTTCCTTTATTTCTAAAAAAAGGTATGAAACAATAAAAGCTATATATTACTTTGTGTACAATCAAAGTTATGACTTCGATTTTATTATTTTAGATTGAATACCACATTATTATGAATGGAAATATGTATAAAATATGAAACTTACCGATGAAAAGATAAAGCCGCATATTATCGTTTTCTTTGCAGGATGTATGCGATTTTCATCCTTGCACTACAGATGCCATTTTATATTATTATTTAAAGTAAATTAAATTAATCGTGTGTTATAATTTTAGGCAAAAAAACAATAAGTTTAATTTATTATAATATATTAATTGACAACTCGATCACAATTTGACATAATGACAATTGACATTAAAATACTTCAAAAAATAATGACGGAACAATTATACCGCTACTCTTGTTACCACGTGACTTTTAATTAGGCAGTATTAAATTAGAACCAAATGGTTGTAATTGCAAAAAAGTTAAGCCGTCCTTTGAAATAAAGGAATTGAAGTACAAGTAGTTGTCTCTTTCAGTCACACGGGTATAAACCTAATATAAATGAGACAAATATCAATGAATTAGTTCTTATTTTAGCATGGATTCTATCTTCTCCATATTCTTAGATATATACTTACGAATGATTTAGTCGCATTTCGGGATCAGCTTGTAAGTTGCCGGTTCCAACTAGGCCGGCATACTGGATGTGACTGCTACTTACAGTTATTTAATTGTAGTAGCAGTGACATCCATTCATGGACTGCACTGCAGCTTAACATCAGGTACTGTCATATGTCGAGTCATAATAAAAAAAGGGTCCAAGACCGTCTCGTCCTACGGTTATCTCAGTCGCTATATAGTCTTTAAGATGATTTTCTAAAGTTTTGTTGAAGGATCCATAGGACAAGAAGGACACATGAGCTGGTTTTACAAAAAAAGACACGCCAAACCTTGTACTGCCGATTTGGTCTACATTATCTTTTTACACCTTTTTACAATGTATCTTTCATAAATGTACATAATATATAATACATAATATGTACATATATTATATGAAAGATACATTGGTACCGGTAAGTCGTTTTGAACCGTGGGCTCCAGGTTTTGATCACTATTCACTATCACTAGCCCAAGGTCGCGTTGATCATACAAGGAATACAAACAATATAGATTAATTAAATCAAACTCATAGGCACTACAAACCGCTTCGAAATCATATTACAGTGAAACCCCTATAAGTTGAAAATGAAACAATCAAATGACCGCAACAACACATAATGGCCATTGTTGGTTTCCCATCGGCAATTAATTAAAAGCACTAACAGGAATCAGTAGGAAAATGGTTAAGAACCACTCGAAATCAACCGGCCCTTACACCTACATAAAATCGACACAAGAACTTCTGCGCGCGCATTTCTGCCAGCTATGTTTTCTATTCCGCCGGCAGTCTCCAGCCGGGCCGCACGCTTCTTCTCCTTTCACTCAAAACAACTGTCATCTTTCTATCTCTCGTGTAAACAATATCGCCCAGGCTGGAAACCGTATGGCTAAAAATCCACTAAGTAAAATATAACCGCCAATAATCTTCTTAAAATCGCATTTCTCTTCTTTCGCGCTCAATTTCAAATTTTGAACTTTCTCCTGTCAATTTGACTGTTAAAAGTGAAAAATTCGAAATATAAATTTAGTGAAGATTTATTAATTTTGTTTTTTTTTCTTTCAATTATTGTGTTAAGTAAAGGTAACACAAAGTTGGTTCCAAAGTCAAAATATGCATCTTTTCAGTTAGTTAATTTCAGGTGTGCAGTGCGTCGGTTGTGTAAGTATGTAGTTACAAAAAAATAGAAGAAAGTCTTACGTAGGGATGAATCCGTATGGATAATAATAAAACAAAAATAATATTTTAAAAAATATTCTAAAAAAAAGTATATTATGAGCACATCTTTATTTAGGTTAATTTTTAATATTTATTTAAAACAGATTTATTTTAAACGATTATTACTCTAAAATACCTTTTTGCGATTATTGCAATGCAATTTTAGAATAATATTAAACATTACATTATTTATTTGGGTTGGGTTGGGTTATAGGTGAAATAAAATAACAATACTGTCTTAATCAATCAATGATATTAGAATGCAAATTCTAAACAACTAAATAGGGTCTCATTGTGCTTTTGCATTCACAACATACTTTTACCTTATTTGCACTAGCAATAATAAAAATGTAAACAAAACTTTTATTTACTAACAAACAATAATTTGAATACAAATCAAACAACAAAGATAATTATTAATATTTAATCTGAGTCTGATAAATTATAGTTTGAGCTCGAACACACCCACTATTATATTCAAACATTAAACTTTTATAATATTAAATAATCTAAACTATAATACGATATGGTAAATATATAATTTGGAGTGTATGTGAAGTAACTATAGCGGATATAATAAGGAATAGCACAGTGCGTGTTAAATGTGGTTTGAAAGAAGATGTAGTGACAAGGATTGACAAAGGAATGCTTCGATGGTGTGGGCACATGTAAAGGATGAGTGAAAGTAGTTTGACGAAAGCAATTTATTAATCAGATGTGGATGGATGCGTTAAACAAGGCAGGCCCAGGACGGTGTTTTCCGATCAAATCGGAGAATCGGAAATCTAGGTTGCCTAGTGCCCATAACCATAGTGCTTGTATTAGGAGAATTGTGGATGTGAAGGAAGCGAGGGAGTTGTGTCAGGATCGTGGCAAGTGGCGCTTCTTTATCTCTGCCTATTCCCATAAGAAAAAGGCGTGACAATTTGATTGATTGATTGATTATTAATATTTTATTTTGACTTAAATTAAAAGAAAACTTAATTCCATCTCAAAAAGCAGATGAAAATTATTCCGATTTCTCTCCAATCTAATTTGCACCTGAAAGGGGAAAACTTTATTAAACGCGAATAAGGTTTTAATAACTTCATGCATTCATTTTACACTCCGTTCATTTTCTTGAATCCGTTTAAATTGTACTTTAAAGCGGTGTTTGGTTATTATGTCGTAATTTTACATCACCTCGGTTTGCTTTATTATAATAATCAAGGAGTGGTCAAAGAACACCAATCAATTTTATTTTATCAATCAATCAATCAAATTGTCACGCCTTTTTTCCTCAGGGATAGGCCACCTGCCAAAATTCTTTTCATACAAGCACTATGGTTTTGGGCACTAGGCAACTTAGCTTTGGTCGGCAAACACCCTCCTGGGCCTGTCTTGTTTACCGTATCCATTCACATGAGATTTATAAAGTCCTTTCCTCAATCTACTTTCAGTCATCCTTTCCATCTGCCCAAACCATTGAAGCATTCCTTTGTCAATCCTTATTAAGATATTAGGATGCAAAATCTGACTGCAACGTGCCTTAAGGTAGGAGAAGACACGTTTAGCGCATTGATCAGCTTAATAGCCCGTTAGGTTGTTTGATTCCAATTGTCAATTATTTCCAGAACGAAGCCATAACGGCTAACCTGATCGTCAAGATTATGCCGTGAATGTCATATTTTGTTTCTATTAAATTGTGTTTGGCTTCCTTTATAAATTTACGGATATTTTTTTTTTATTTACATTTCTATACTAAGCTGCTACAGTGTGTCATAGAAACAGGACAACCAAAGTACATATATCAAAGATACATTGGTACCGGTGGGAAGTCTCAAACGCGTTTGTGGTAACCATTGCACTGCCACTACACCACGGAATGTACCGCACTCCAGCTTAACATCAAGTGGAGTGTTGTCGTTAGTTAGTGTAACGTCGTTAAGTCTTGTCACACTAAGAAGAAAAAAGAAAACCTTAATGAGTAAGATGTAAGGACAATAGTTTTACAATATTTGTATTATGCCATTAAAATTCTGTACTTTAAAGTTTCTAAATTTAAAGTTTTAGGTTGTATAAACTAGAGAGTATTTGAGGTTTAAGAACAGTTGAAGCAAAGTGCACTTGGCCGCAGTAGTTAGGAAGTTTCCCGTTGGATTACAATCAAGTTTAATGTAACTTCAGTTAATTACGACGCTAAAATTTTAACGAAGGTTTAGATTAAATGTTATCGAGTATCCGCAGGCATTAAGGATCCTTATAAGAAAAATTAAATAGTTGATTACGCAAAGTAAATCGTAAATCGTCGTGGATTTACGATTTGCTTAGCCTTTGTTACGACAAAATCGAAGTCACAACTATCACTTTAAAATTTGACTTATCCCGTAAGCAAAGCATAAGTAAAGTAAAAGCATTTTTTAAACATAGAAATTACACAAATAAAGAGTCTTTAACTGGACTAAACCATTTCACGGTCTGTATACTTGTAAGTGGTGGTACTACCCCGGATGGGCAGACAGGGCACCAATGCTTTATTACTCGTATTTTTTTAAATATTATCATTCTACATCTGACCGCGACTTGCCTGATGGTGAGCAAGGGGAGGTTTAAGACTCAGTTCACGGTTGCCTCAGTCGCCGTCACTATGCCGACCAATGAAACTAGAACAAAATTGATTGATATTATAACTGAGCCTCATTAATTTTCTCTCCCGAAAACGTTAACTAACCCGACATAAACTCTAACCTACTAAATTACAACTTAAACAAATGAACAAAGATTTGTCTAGTAACCACAAGCAGACAAATTGACATACTTAGCCCTGCTAAGATGTTTTGGAAGTACAAATAACTATCGGTTTTAATTTACAATTACTTAAAATAAGCTTTTAATTTAACGTTCGAAGCAGTAATTAATGAAATGGAACTGCAGTTTAATTTATCTTTTGAAGCGACTCTTATTAGAATTTCTTTTTGAGGATATGATTACCTATTGTTATAAATTATTAATCCTTTATCTATCAATCAATAAAATTGTCACGACTTTTCCCAATAAGGATAGGCAGACACTTGCCACGATCCTGTCATCACCTCCTCGCTAACCTCACATCCACAAACCTCCTTATACTCGTACACGCTCTACGGTTATGGGTACTAGACATCCCTCCCAACTTTATATAATATATTATTTTATTATGAGGTATTATATCTCAATTTTAATTTACGATAGCTATTATGTATTCAATATTCAACGCGGTTATTAATAAAATCAAATGGCTGATGTTAAATTAATTATGTTACGCGATCTTGATTCCTGTTTAGTTTTTTTTAGCGAAGAGCGTAACTGCTTTGTTGTTATTACTAACTTTTTCTTAATAACAAATTACGTATCGGGTCGTTACATAGTTTTAGGAGCATTTATGATTTGTTACTCTTTAAAAAAATACAAATATTCATCTCTTAATAAAAAATAAAGCAGATATTTGCTCTAGGTTCCAGACCCGGAGCAAATATTTAAGAAGAAGGCTGTTAATGGTTAATGGTCATTACTTACCCAGTCGGCCGATACGCGGTTATCACCACTTTCAAGTGTAAATACCGTAAAGTGACTTAGTCGCGTTTCGGGATGGCTTCCGAAAGCTTTTAGAAACGTGTTACTTCTTTGACCTCTACTGACCTGTTAAAACGAAATCTATTTAAGCAGATTAAAAAAAGCCACCAAAATAAATAATTTCAAAGGTCTTGTTTGTTTAAAATTAAACCTAAGGGATTATTTCTCCAAAGAAATAATTATTTCGTATTTTTCATTCGCAGCTTTATTCTGATTTAGAATATAAAATTTATTATTCTGTTCCCGATTCCTTTATTTGTAACGCCCGCCGGTAGCAATTTAAAAAGGCTTTCTAAAACATTACTAAATTGTGTAATTTTTTTTTGTGGCTCGACATATGACTACATCCCGCTTGATATTAATCTAGAGTGCGGCCATGAATGGAGGTGACTGCTACTACAGTTAAATAAGTAGTTGGAACCGGCAGTTTACTAGCTAATCCTTCCGATTTTATAAAGAAAATGTTGATGTAAGGAAAGAGACAGATCGTAGTAAGTGTAAGGATCGTACTCCATAAAGCCTTAACATCAGGTGGGATACTGTCATTTTTATCCACAATGAAACGGTTTAATTTAGTGTAGTCGGGTAAAACAGACCTGGGGCATCTTAGGTCTTTCCATTAACACTTAAACTAGTAAATCAAAGATAACCCCTGCAACTGCGCATCTTCCTTTTCCTTGTTCCTACCTCGAACTTTCACACCCGTAACACCCGCACAGGTCGGGAAAAGCATCCGCATTCTATCGACCGAATCGGCGGCTGAGGCAGCTGTGAACGAACTCAGTTTTTTCAGTCATCGTCACTCTTGGACCTCCTCTTGCTTATCATCAGGCGGGTCGCGGTTAAATGTCGAGTCACAATAAAAAAAATGATACTGATTTATCAATTAATAAAATTGTCACTCACGCCTTTATCCTACTTATAATAGAACTTTCTTTTATGTTGCGGAAGGCAGTATTATGTGTATTGAGTGTATTGAAACAGTTGTTTACGTTGCAGAAATCCATTACAAACAAGTAAATTGCTTCGCTATATTCCACAAATCCGATGTAAACTTCAAACTGGCGCAGTTCTAGTTGAGTTGTTTATGTAGCTCACTATTAGTTTACATTGGACTTGTATCGTGAAAACAATTTTACAGTCGTGTTTACTACGTTAGATCATTTAAAAATGTATTCAATCAATCAATCAAAGGCGACTAGTAGTGGCAGTGCAACGGTTACGCAAACCGAGAGCACAGGTTCGTGACCACCTACCGGTACCAATGTATCTTTGATATATGTACTTTGGTTGTCCTGTTTTTATTATTTATACACTTTAATAGCTTAGTACAAAAATGTAAAAAACAACAGGGATAGACAGAAACAAGAAAGCGCTACTTGCCACGATCTTGACACTACTTCCTCACATCCACAATTCTCTTCATAAAAGCATCTTAAAAGTTAAAATAAAATTACAATTGTTAAAAAATAGCTTTAAATCGTATTACAATTTGTTTTCCGATTGAGAAGTTGTCCTTTCTATTTTGATTAAGTCCATTGATCTCTTCTAAATATAGTATGCTTAGCATTGCATCCCTCGACACATGTAAATAAGGTTTCATTGCATTCTCTTTGTGTTTTTATACTTTTATATATTGTTGTACAATTAATCATATTATCAACAGTGGATAAATGATGTAGATGTTACATGCTAGTGTTTTATCATCGGATGAAAGGCAAAGATGATGATGGCTATAGTAATGTTGTGAAACAAAATAATTATTTTGTATGATGGAGTCTTGGGAACACAAAATGTAAAATTTTTCCCAAATTCAATTTACAATAAATTTACTATTGTTACACTTTATTATTCAAGATATACAAGACGTGTACAATAATTATAGTATAGCTTGTCTAACTATAAATGACGCGCCCCTCCACTTTATTAGTTTATTTAAATGTGTGAATGCAAATACGCAGCGTAGGTAGGCCTCCCACTAGGTGGACCGACGACATAGTGAAAGTCACAGGTAACCGGTGGATGAAACTGGCATCTTGTCGTTCGGAATGGCCTTTGTTCAGCAGTGGGCGCCTTCTGGCTGATGATGATGAATGCAAATATTACTAACTATACGTAATACTTCATCAGCGTGCTCCTCCTTTTGTGTCTAACCAGCAACTGATCCATCCATATTTTATATTCGCATGTGTGCTCAAAGGCAGTGGAGGGGCGTCATTTCGGCTTAGACAGACTCTACTGGATGCAAATGTCCGCCAAAACACTCATTTTAAAATGTTATTTATACGGATTATATTATGTAATTTATATGTATGTTTGTATGTGTTATACATGTAATTTATGTATCTATAAGTATATTTATGTATATATGAATTAATTTATATTTTTTCATAATGTATTTAGTTACCTATTTTTATTTTGCACCCTACCTCTTATTTTTTTATATTTTTTATTGTGACTCCACATATGACAGCACCCCGCTTGATGTTATACCAAAGTGTGGTCCATGAATGAATGTCACTGCTAATACAATTCAATAACTGTGAGTAGCAATCACATTCACTATGCCGGCCTAGATGGAACCGGCAACTTACAAGCCTATCTTATCTAAATTGTCAGATCAACATTCTAAAGGTTTGACTGGTAGAGAATGCCTTTGGCATTAAGTCCGCCTTTGTACTATTGTGCATTAAATTTTTAAATAAATAAATAAAATAAAATATTTTATTAAACCAACTGAGACTATATTCTCATTGGGATGGGCAGACCATCAGATTACGACACGAACATTTCCATTTCGTCACATTCAAAATTTCCTACATATCCATAAGTTATGGACACCTGGAATCCCTGCTTTTGAATAAATTATATATTTTGTCGCGATAGCCATGCTAAACTTTCCCTTTCAGGCAAGAGTGACCGTGTGAGCGAAAGTGAAATCTAATCTAATATTAAATTACTCGCGGTTTCAGAGTTTACACCGCAAATAAATTGGGATTTCAGATTTAATTTTAGATGCGCTGTTGATTTTAATTATTTTGTTTGATACGAGGAAAAATCAAGGGTACAGACCTGTGAAGAGATTTAATCGAGTTTCGGAATTAATTCTAATAATTTTATTAATGTTTTTATTGACCTGTGGCTTAGTGGTAGTAAAATATTCACGAGAACCGAGAACCCCCGTTCAAAGCTACCGGTACCAATGCAATGTAATTTGGCGTATGTTAATCCAGCCTAATTAGGGGATGTGCAATCAATTTGACTCCATTTTTTACTATTATTTTGCACCTTATCCTATTTTTTCATCTTTATTTTAGTTCCTAAGGTTAACTGGCAGAGAATTATAGCGGCATTGGGTTTGCCTTTAAACACGGTGCACAACGAATTAAACAAATTTTATGCGGCTTACTATCGCGATTATTTTGGTTTTACAATTTTATTTTATAAAATTTATTATTTTATTAGTAAGCAAGGGAGTTGTGTAAGGATCGTGGTAAGTGGCGCTCCATTGTCTCTGCCTATCCCTGTGGGAAAAAGGCGTGACAATTTGATTTGATTGATTATTTTATTATATAAAATTTGTTCGCGCAAAATCTAAGAAAATATTACGGTGCATAAATTTTAAAATGTAATAAACAAAATAGGCCCGATAGTGCCTCGAAAATTCGTTTATTTGTGTTTACACAATATACTCGTATATTAAATTCAGGTAGAATAAAATGTCATAATTCCTGATAAGTCTTTTAAAACGATACAATATTGAAGATTTATGTTGTACCAAGTTGAAATGGAATAGTGTTTTAATTTCGCAAACTACGTTGCATTTTCTGTGAGTTGCGTTTGGCACGTATCCAAGTTAACAGTGCTTTATAGAAAACAGGAATTCGGGAATTAATTTGTACGTTACACACAATAGCTGTACTGATTTTATTACTGTGGAACCGCTAAGCTTTTTTCATATACGAGTACTAAGCTACTAAACGTGCTTGTATCACAGAAACAGGACGACCAAAGTACATATACACTGGTCCGGCAAGTGATTTTGAACAGGTGACTATCGGTTTTGTGATTTATTTCGACACTATATACCGGATCATCTTTCTTTAACTGTATAAATTCGAGTGATTATAGATAAGTCTTCCATTCCAGCATCCCTTTAAGTTCGTTTCATACTTGTATATTTAGTAAACGCAGGTAAGGCGACCGTGGTGAAGTTTTATTGAAATGGTCACGCAAACCAAAGTCTCGGGTTCGAAACCACATCGATATTTATAAATTTATAGGGGGGGGGGGGGGGGGAGGATGACATACTCGTATGTCGAGTCACAATAAAAAACTCTGCACTCTTACTCATCGTAAATTCAGCCTAAGTAGATACTTCTTCAGTACTATGTGGCTTTCTCGCACACACATAACAAGAAAACATTAAAAATCTATTAAACCAATAGAAAAATGCAACTCATGTAAAAGTTAATGTATCATGTGAACCCATTATGATGCATGTAATAAAGTTTTAGATAGTAATAAAATTTATTATCTTGTTATACACATGGATAAGAAATCAGCGTCAATTTTGGGCGTAAGCCAGTTTTACTGGTAAATTAGTACACGTAGACACATAATTGTTTTAAGTGTTAAGCTATATAAATGAATCAGCTTTTTCAGTTGACGGCGCTGATTGCTGTGGACTTCCCCTTACATTCATTGATTGTTTAGCTTGATGGATGGATGGCTCCTATGTTATTGGACATATGTCACGTCTTAATAATAAAACCTGATAAAAGGGGGGGGAGGATGACATACTCGTATGTCGAGTCACAATAAAAAACTCTGCACTCTTACTCATCGTAAATTCAGCCTAAGTAGATACTTCTTCAGTACTATGTGGCTTTCTCGCACACACATAACAAGAAAACATTAAAAATCTATTAAACCAATAGAAAAATGCAACTCATGTAAAAGTTAATGTATCATGTGAACCCATTATGATGCATGTAATAAAGTTTTAGATAGTAATAAAATTTATTATCTTGTTATACACATGGATAAGAAATCAGCGTCAATTTTGGGCGTAAGCCAGTTTTACTGGTAAATTAGTACACGTAGACACATAATTGTTTTAAGTGTTAAGCTATATAAATGAATCAGCTTTTTCAGTTGACGGCGCTGATTGCTGTGGACTTCCCCTTACATTCATTGATTGTTTAGCTTGATGGATGGATGGCTCCTATGTTATTGGACATATGTCACGTCTTAATAATAAACCCTGATAAAAGTATCATAGTTGCATTGATTTTTATTACTTTTAATTCTACTTTCTTTGTCAAGAACCTAGAACATTGTTAATCAAATCGGGGACATTCTGTATGAAGAGAATTTTAGATCTAAAAGGAGTAACAGAATGGTATTAGGGTTCTTGGAAGTGGCGTTCTATTATCTTTGCCTTTCCCTTTCGAATGTTAGACTTGACAGTTTGATTGATTAAATAAACCTAAATCTCATGCAAGAATGGTCATGCAAAACGCCTGCTTCAAAAACCATTTGCCGGTACCGAATTTTAGATAATATTATTATGTACTTTAGTCCCTCTGTTTCTATGATACAAACACGTTAAGTAGCTGCGTATAAAAATGTTAGGAATAAAGTTTAAAATGGAATTAACTACTTGTTTCTAAGCAAAATGTCTTGAGGTATTATTTTAAATAAAGTTTGAAAAATATTTTATAAACGTAATTTTGTGTCTGAGTGTACATTTCACTGGGGACTAGTTTATGTCATAAAAGGAACTCCCACTGCATTCCAAAGTTGGTTATATCTACGACTTAACCTGCGCTTAAATCTTGTTAAAATTTAACCAGTTTTTAAGTTTTCATTTACTATACTAACACTTAATAGATAAAATAAATTATTATATTGGTTTAGGGATTTAATTTTAGTTATTATTTTTTATTGTGGCCCGACATATGACGGCACCCCGCCTGAACCTGAAGATAAATAAAGGTTACTGCTACTACAGTTAGACAACTGCTACTTACAGTTATTGAATTGTAGTAGCAGTGACATCCATTCATGGATCATACTCCAGCTTAACATCAAGCGGGGTGCTGTCATATGTCGAGTCACAATAAAAATGAGACGGAAGCTAGGAAGTTGTGTCAGGATCGTCGGCAGTGGCGCTCCATTGTCCCTGCCTATCCCCATGGGAAAGAGGGGTGACAATTTGATTGATTGATTGATTTTACTGTAAGTGCCGATTACTGTTAGACCATAGTTAGCGGGAGCTATATTTTAATTTGCACTTAAATAACCATAAAATATTTATTATGTATTTTAGTAATTATCCTAATAAATACAACATGGACTCGAACTAAAAGGCGATAGTGATGTAGAGGCAGTGCAATGGTTGCGCAAACCGAGTGCACGGGTTCAAAACCACTTGCCGGTACCAATATATCTTTAATATACAATATGTATTCTGGTTGTATTGTTCCTATGATACACTTTAGTAGCTTATTATAGAAATATAAAAAAAAAGAACTTAACCATTTGTATATCTAATTGTTTCATTGCTTAAACATATATGACATGTCACATTTATTTCGTAATTTGATTTATGTCTGCCCACACCACCGGGGTGCTACGACGGGTTTACTACGTGCTGCGAATTTCACGTGCTCCATTTTTGAATTTATTGTTTAAATTTATGTCTCATTCTATTTTATTTTCAAGATTTGCCTTTTTATATTTTTCTATTAGTACTGTAACTGTTGTACTACGTGGTTTATTGTCTTTATTATGGCTTGTCATATGACAGTATCCCACCTGCGTCCTGATTCTCTTAATTAATGACGAACTTGCACTTATATTTGACATCTTCGTAACCAATCAGCAAATAACAAATCAATAGTGAACTATGTTGATTGGTCACCTGCGGTCGCGACGCAACTACACTCTTTTTTCGTCGCCATATGTATTAAGAGGATTGGCAACCTGATGTCAACTTTTATCGCGGTCCCTGAATGCTACTACAGTTTAATAACTGTTTAGCGGACCATTATTCCGCTAGGAAAGGAGATCTCCTACAGTACGCGTGTTGCGTACTGGGCTCAACTTAGCCGGTGACGTCTTCTCGTTGGAGCGCATATTTATAACGATTACTTTGTCGGTAAATCGTTTGCGAGATATTGGACACATGCAACGCCATCTAGCGGTAGCATGTAGCGGTCGCTACAACTAAAAAGTTCGGTGCGTCTTTTCTTTGTAGATCAATCGTCAAGTGGAATGCTTTGCCTGCCCATGTGTTCTCTCCATCCTATGATCTTGGATCCTTTAAGCGATGCGTGAAGAAGCACCTTTGGCCGGCATAGTGACGGCGACTGAGGCAGCCGTGAACAAACTCGGTTTTCTCAGTCGTCGTCACTCTTAGACCTCCTCTTGCTTATCAGCAAGCGGGACGAGGTCAGATGTCGTATCACAATAAAAAAAATATTAAAATTAATATGTAATATTGACAAAACGCTCGCTGCACCACCTTAAGGGATACAATTGTATGAACTACTCATGCGCACGTAATACGCCCATTGTCGGCTGCTTCGACGTTAGCCTATTGAAGGCGAGTATTTTTTTATTTTAATTATAATACTTAGGGGAGTATTAAGTAGTAGTCATTGGTCATATACCTACATCAATCAATCAATCAATCAAATTGTCACGTCTTTTTCCCACAGGGATAGGCAGAGACAGTGGAGCGCCACTTACCACGATCCTTACACAACTCCCTTGCTTCCATCACATCCATAATTCTCTTTATACAGGCTAAATAAATTAAAACTAAGGGCCTTATTTCTAAGAACCTGACAAATTTGTTAGCACACCACTTTGTTACGCGGAAAGTCTCAAGTTCGATTCCTGGTCAAAGCAAATATTTTCTAATATTATAAAAAAAGGCGGATATTTGCTTCAGGTCTGGTCTCTGCTTAAATAATCTCTATCTCTTTCCATCATCATAATATTGTCCATATCAACAATTTTTTTACATTTCTATAGGTAAAAAGTTACTAAAGCTTGTATCATAAAAGCAGGACGACTATATTACATATATCAAAGATACATTGCTACCGGTGAGTGGTTATGCACCCGTGTTCTCGATTTGCGTAACCATTATACTGCCACTACACCACGGTCGCCTTAAATTACAATAGACTAGTGAGTACGCAAATTACAATAGAATATTTTGTATCCAATTTTCATTACTCATTTTTACGATACAGTATGTTTACTTGAACCCCAATAATAATAGGGGTTAAGTAATAGATACTTTGAATCGACGACTTTGGCCGGCATAGTGACGGCGACTAAAGCAGCTGGGAGCTAACTTGGTTTTTTAAGCGTCGTCACTCTTGGACCTCCCCTTTCTTATCATCAGGCGGGTCAAGGACAGATGTCGTGTCACAATAAAAAAAATCAGTATAAAACCTTCATGGTGTGAGATTTTAGATTGAAACTTTTTTCACATGATAATATTATCAAAATAAGATCCTTGTTGTCAATTTGAAGCACCATTTGTACAACAATGCCAAGAGTGTGCGGTTTTGTTCGCTGTCAACGTAAGCCGCGAAATGCATGTGCGGAGTTGTGACGTCACAACGTACTGTCTGCAGATTAAGTAAGACATATGATGGAAGGTACCGTTTGCAAAAATATGTGTTAAAATAACAAAAACAAATTTGTAAAATATAAATTGTGGTTTAAGTGACAGATCTTTTGATTGTTAACGTCGATTTTTTAAAAATAGGAATACGTCGTTCGCATTTAATTGAACCCCTCGCACGTTATGCATCAGATTATACGATACCTACATGAGAGAGGGCGAATTCAATTCCAGGCTGCAGTAGCAAATGTATACAACATACTAGTAAATCTTTAATAAAGCAGCATAAATAAAAGTGCAGCTTAATTTAAAAAGCAAGAGATTTACGATCTAATGAAAATTCCTTCAACACTGAAGTTTAAAACCTAACTTAAAATATTTCTTTATTGCACATTGTTCATGTTGAGTGACAGTATCTTGTAAGAAGTTTTACTAAGTATACAATAAACTTACTGCTTGGAATTGCGATACCATCTTATATTGTTAAAATTGATGAATGAGTGAAATAATTTTTGGCATGAAGCTGGCATAATTGTATTAATCGTAATACAATTATGACGGAGAAAAGTGCACCACGGTCGCAAGTGATCAATCAACGTAGTTTACCTACTAATTTGTTATTTGGTATTGCTTCCCTCACATCCACAGTTGACAACATTTCATATTTTTAACCTGCATGTATTATTACGTTATATCAAAATTATATCTAAAAGTAGGACACCCATATTTTTCCGTTTTTCAAAATTATGTATTTTTCATTCATAATTTCGACTTTGAAATTCGGTATATTTAAAAAAGACTTAAGCGCCAAATGACGTCATACATACCGTAGAATGGCGATCTATCCTTTGCTTTACTGTGACCCGTCAAAAAAAAAAACTAAAATGTCTATATAAATATAAAAGAAAGAAACAAACAAAACCGATTTAAATATGGAGCCATAAAATATTCCTACGTCTAAATTATCAAATCAAATAAAAAGCCAAATAAATGCGAAGAAATATAATTCAGATGTTTCATTTTCATCCATGGCTTGGTAACGTACATCGACATTATTATTCCGCTCGAAATGGAGCGGCTTCGAACATATGGGAGATTGTATAACTCAGCGCTGATATGAGACGAAAATTTGAACGCGCTCAGATGTAAAATAAATTACTCATGCATAAAAAGCGATTTTCTCATCATACTGTTTAATGGAGATATTTTCGTTTACGTTTCGAATTTCAGTGATTTTAGACATTTTGTGTTGACTTAAGTTGTTTGATCTTATGAAACAATTTAACTTTTCACGCCTCAATTCACATAAGCAGAGACAGCGGCTCGCCGTCTTCAACAATCCTGACATATACATGTATAACTCTCTCGCATCTTGCACATCCACAATCCTTTTCATACATTTTTAAATCTAATTATAATAATGTTTAATATTACTAATATTTGTTAATAAAAAAGAGGTGGTTTTTTGCTTTGGCTTTGATTATTAAAGTGTTAGGCAGTGGTGACGGATCTGCGGAATCGGAGCAGTACCACCACTTACAAATATACAGACCGTGAAGTGACTCAGAACTTTCGGGATCAGCTTGTAAGTTGCCGGTATAGTGAAGGTGACTGCTACTTACACTTATTTGACTGTAGTAGCAGTAACTTCCATCCATTTAACTCTAGCTTAACATTAGGCACGATGCTATGACAGCATAATAAAAAAACAAGCACCTATACCCCTTGTCGCTAGTCGAGCTCAGATGTCGAGATAAACGCTGGATTTGTCGAGACCTGATCGTAATTAACAGAGAGCCCACCTTTTTTCTGACCACTTGTACATTTTTTTAAGTAATGCTATTATAATTTCGATTATTAATTTTATTTTAATACTATTCCGCATTATTAAAATGTCATTCACAACATTTATAACAATGAAAAAGCAACTTAGGCGTCAAATATTAAAATATATTTTATGCATTTATCTGCTATCGGTACACTATTATATGTGTTGAGATATTTTCACTGACAAACGAGTTGCTTTGCCAGTTGCAGCGCTTTTTGACAATAAATAATAGCTCGAACGAAGAGAATAATGTTGTTGCGATCACATTGCTGACTGTACCTATAGTTAACTACTCAATAGTAGCTCTTATGTCCAGAAGTCTAAGGTTCATATTGGTTTGTTGTTTGTTAATGTTGTAGGTAGATGGTTGTGGTTAGGGGTCTCCTGTATAAGACACTTATGTGAACAGCATTTTCTTTTGCTCACTGTACATTTATGTTAGTAAGTCTTCGATGATTTATTGTGCGATGTGGCCGAAGATAGTTATGAACTATTTTTGTGTATTTAGTCACATTTTTTTCGCTACGAAATAGGTTTACAGGAAAAACAATGTTCGAAATGAATGTTTAAATTGTTTTTTGTATAAATAAACAATGTTATCTTCATTTCTGAAAAAAAAAAAAACAGTTTTATAATTAAAAAATGCCTACGAAATCAACCACATTTTTTTTTCGGTTAGGATTGACGATAGTATTTTTTTTAGTTTTTTTTTGTATTTTTTATTGTGACTCAACATTTGACAGCACCCCGTTTAATGTTAAGCTGGAGTGTGGTCCATGAACGGATGCCACTGCTACTACAATTCAATAACTGTGAGTAGCAATTACATCCACTATGCCAGCCTAGTTGGAACCGGCAACTTACAAGCTGATCCCGAAACGCAACTAAATCACGGTCACGGTTGTGGCGCATTGGTTAGCACACTAGACCATTACGCGTAGAAATAGATAATAGAAACATAACAATCAAAGTAAAAGACACGTTGGTACCGGCAAGTGGTTTTGATCCCGTGCTCTTGGTTTGCGTAAGACCGCGTTCTCACGAGGCGATTTGAGTTGATCAACTGCGAAATCGTTCGAGATTTGAACCGTCTGAACAGACTTTCAACCAAATTGAAGCAATTAATATATATAATTTTTGTTAAACGACAAATATTGATCAACTAAAATCGCCCGGTGAGAACGCGGTATAACCATTGCACTGCCACTACAATATTTTGTTCTATCTACGCTATACCACCTTCCTTTACGTGTCTTATGCTATGTTTGAAGTAAGTCTACAAAACTGACTTTCAGTGAAGTTAAAAAAGTTATAAAAGCCTTTGTTACAGAAGATGCTTTGTGGTTGAGCTTTCATAACTACTGGCTTTAAAGCTCACTTTGAAACAACTTGCAAAAGAATATTAAAGGGATTTTCTTCCTTACTGTTACGTTGAATTACTTTGACGACAGGCGTGGCGCATTGGTCAGCACACCAGTTTGATACGCGTAAAGTCCCGGGTTCGAATCACGGTCGGAGCCAATATTTGTTTCATTTGTAATATTTAAATTATTAAATATCACAAATAATTTTGTTATCAATCAATCAATCAAATTGTCTCGCCGTTTTCTCACCGGATACAGGCAGAGATGGAACACAACTCCCTCGCTTCCTTCACATTCATAATTCTCTTCATACAAGTTCTATGGTTATGGGCACTAGGCAACCTAGCTTTCTTGAGGATGTCTCCAATTTGGTCGGAACATGAGATTTATAAATTCCTTTCGTCAATTTACTTTTCTCGTCCTTTCCATATGGCCAAATCATCGAAGCCTTCAAGCGATGCGTGAAGAAGCACCTTCGGCCGGCATAGTAACGGCGACTGGGTCAACCGTTAACTATCTTGTTTTTTTCAGTCGTCGTCACTTTTGGAGCTTCTCTTGCTTATCATCAGGAGAGCCGAGGTCAAATGTGTCACAATAAAAAAAGCATTCCTTTGTCAATCCTTGTCACTACATCTTCTTTCAATTTTTAATTTAAATGTACTGGGGGAAATTCCTACAAAATAAAAATGTGTGCTTAATATTTTAAAATAATTGTTTTGCGTGAGTGCACGTGAAATGTCAATTAAACTTTGCCCATTATTATAATGAAAATGAAATTGAAAATTAAAAAAAATTACGAAGTTTCTAACGACTGTGTTAATACTTTATGTGCATTTAATAAGTTTAAGTGTTCTCATGCAAAATTCACCTTTATTGCAAATACTTACAGTGTTTTATAGTAATAGATACTAGATGTGGTGTGGTTACTAGCTTTGATGTGGTTATCTAAGAGTGGTACAAGTATACAGACCGTGAAGTGATTTGGTCACGTTTCGGGATCAGCTTGTAAGTTGCCGGTTCCAACTAGGCCGGCAAAGTGGATGTGATTGCTACTCACAGTTATTGAATTATATTAGCAGTGACATTCATTCATGGACCATGCGTTGGCTTAACATCAAGCGGGGTGCTGTCATATGTCGAGTCACTATAAAAAAAAACTAAATAAAACTTCGAAATTGTGATGGTATACAGACCGTGAAGTGACTTAGTCGCGTTTCGGGATCAGCTTGTAAGTCAGCTGCTACTTACAGTTATTTAGCTGTAGTAGCAGTTACCGAAATTCATGGACCGCACTCCAGCTTAACATCAGGCTAGGTGCTGTTATATGTCGGGTCACAATAAAAAAATAAAAAGGTGAACATAGGTCGTTGTCGCGCATTCACCCTACACCAGATTACTTGTACAGGTAATTCTTGACGTTCTACTAGCGATCTTATGTCATAGGAGGAAAAAAATGATAAGTTTTATAAAATAAGTAATACTGGAAAACTTCATAGTTACTATTTTTAATCTGTGTCTTCAAGTATTATTCACATTAGGCCTATTTTAAACTTTAATATATATATTTGCATAATTCAACAACTCCTTTACACCCAAATGTATCAAGTCAATTAATCAATCAGGGATAGACAGAGAAAACTACACAACTCTCTCGTTTTCCTCACAATTCTCTTCATACAAGCTCTATGGTTATGGGCACTAGGCAACCCAGCTTTCTCAAGGATTTAATTTCATATTATTGCAGTTTATTAAAATTATTTTCATTTGAAACAGTTATACATTAATAAATGTTTGTTTTTTATTGTCAACTGCCCTACTTTGAGTTAATACAGAAATATTGCACGTTGGAACGCTATAAATTTTATTCAACTGTTTTTACTGCTTTTCTGTACATTTATAGTAATTTATGACTTTTTATAAACTACTAGTTATACTCGTATAAACTATATTATCTACTGTTGCAGGGATTTGATAAAAAGACAGATTTATCAAATCTCTAAGGTTTTTTTTATTGTGACTCGACATATGACAGCACTTCACTTGATGTTAAGCTGGAGTGTGGTCCATGAATGGATGTCACTGCTACCACAATTCAATAACTATAAGTAGCAATCACATCCACTATGCCGACCTAGATTAATTCGAATAGGTTAATTCCTGTGGGTAATAAACTAATGAGGAAATGTGTATATGAAAGTTGTTTAAAGTCATTTCTAGAAATAAGTCAATCAATCAATCAAATTCTCATGCCTTCTTACCACATAGGCAGAGACAATGGAGCGCCACATGCCACGGTCCTGACACAACGAGGGGAGTTCCCTCGCTTCCTTCACATTTACAATTCTCTTCATACAAGCTCTACTGTTATGGGCTTTGTAATAAGTGTTCTAATCAAATTATCACGCATTTTCCGACACGACTGGCAAGTGACTACTAAGTCACAATATTTATGATATTGGTAAGGATTTGGCAGCAAAAGAAAAAAGGCCTTCTAAGTTCGTTGGGATTTGGTCAAATCTTTATTTATAGATAATTTTTTTAATCTCTTTTAATCCTATCCTATCCTATTAATCTCTTTAACATATAAAATGTAAATATTATGTATAACTTATTTTTATTAATTTTCTGGTAATAGGTACTCCATAGTATTCATATTTGGTAAAAGTGTTTCTACATAACAAAAATTAGGTATGTTAAAAGGCATTATTACCATTTTTTAAAGAACTTATGCAAACCTAGTTATTCTATTATTATATACCCAGAAAATGTTCTTTCTAAAAACAGAGAATTTTTTTAAAGCCTATAAAAAAAACTATGCAATTTTTATTAAAACTTAATCTTTTAACAATTTTAAAAGTTAATTAGTTCGTACTGTAGTAATAAAGATTTCACAGAGCGATTGCTTATCACAAGGGCATCTATACAAACGACTGACTGCACTGACAATTAATGAGGGCGGTTGTATTGAATATTTTTTTAAGCGACCATGGTGTAGTGGCCGCGCAATCGTTACGCAATTCTAGAGATCGGGTTCAAAATCACTTGTAAAGTTAAAAATAATAATAATAAAAAAGAGGCGGATTCCGGGTCTGGTTGGCTACAACAGTACTACGAATGTCCCTAAGTCACATTTTGTTCTATCTACTATCTGTTCTATTTTTTATATATCTACCCACATTTCTATACTAAGCTACTAAAGTGCTTGTATCATAGAAACATAACAACCAAAGCACAAAATATTTAAACCCGTATTAATATATAATGTACTTTAGTTGTACTGTTTCTATGATACAAGGCACTTTAGAATGACATATACAGTAAAAGCTCCTTTCGGGAACCTTTTATTAACATTCTAGGAGGACGGCTCTGGTAATCGGATTTATTGCAGTGCCGAGCTGTCAGAGTTATAAATGATTTTTTTAGTTACGAAACTTAGGAAAACTACGAAAACTTTAGAGCCTCTGCAGTTTCGCAAAGACATGGCTCAATCAATCAATCAAACTGTCACGCCCCCTTCCACAGGGATAGGCAGAGACAATGGAGCGCCACTTACCACGATCCTTACATAACTACATAACTTCCTTAACATCCAAAATTCTCTTCATAGAATCAAATCAATGGCTCTATAGCTTTATTGCCTTTATTGATCTCGTCATCTGCATTCTGTCGACCGAATCGACAACAGAACTTAACGGTTCGGTGTAGTTTTTTTGTCGAATAATCGAAAACTAGGCCGGAATAATAGAGTAACAGTATTTTATTTAACTATTTTTTTTTTCATTGTTACACGACATCTGACCTCGACCCGCCTGATGATAAGCAAGAGTAGTAGTAGCAGTCACCTTTATTCATGGACCGCACTCCAGCTTAGCTTAATATCAGGCAGGAAGCTGTAATGTTTTAGCCACAATAAATGTTAAAATGATTCTTTTTTTATTATGACTCGACATTTGCACTCAGCTTGATGTTAAGCCGAAGTGTGGTCCATGAATGAATGTCACTGCTACTACAATACAATAACTGTGAGTAGCAGTCACATCCACTATGCCGGCCTAGTTGGAACCGGCAACTTACAAGCTGATTCCGAAACGTGACCAAATCACTTTACGGTCTGTATACTTGTAAGTGGTGGTACTACCCCGGATCGGCAGGCTGGGTTCCACTGCCTACTACTCTTAAATCTACATACTACACATAGAGATATATCACATAATAACATATCTATATATATATATATATATATATATATATATATATATATATATATATATATATATATATATATATACATATGATAACATATATCTCTACGATACTACAGACAAAAATACATTTTAAGAAATGAAACGTTTTGTTCTCGTTGTTTTCAATTTCAAGTTAACAAAAGTAAATATTATATTATTCATATCACGTCATGAGGTCCGTGTTTTGGTATAAATGAACCTTTAAAAAATATTGCGTGTTAAAATTAGAGCTAAATTTAGAATTTTCTCGGTGATTTTTATAAGATTATTTCTGAGAGTTCATAGTACTATGCAACACGCCATGGGTAGAAATGTTTTATTAGGATTGACATTATTTTTTTAGAAATCTTTTGAGTTACTTAATCATTGTGCATGTTTTTAATATTGTTTTTATTGCATTGTGAGTATAAATATTTGTTTACTATTTATGTACTAGTATATTCTTTATTATAATAATCTTTGATATGCTATATTTATATTATACTATATACTACGCGCTTTTCTTCATTTACTTTATTTTTCCTTCTGCACTGTGCATCAGGCGGGTCGAGGTCTAATGTCGTGTCACAACAAAAAAAGTCCGCCTTTTGTAAATATTTTTTTCAATTAAGGAGAATAAATAAACAATTTATTTATTATTATTTTGACTAACGTTATAAACTCTTTAGTTAACGATAAACTAATTTTATGACTTTTTAGGTTGTAATTTTGTTAACGCGACCGTGACTATATATTTTTTTTATTGTGACTCGACATATGACAGCACCCCGCTTGATGTTAAGCCAAAGTGTGGTCCATGAATGAATGTCACTGCTACTACAATTCAATAACTGTGAGTAGCAATCACATCCACTATGCCGGCCTAGATGAAACCGGCAACTTACAAGGTGATCCCGAAACGTGACCAAATCACTTCACGGTCTGTATACTTGTAAGTGGTGGTACTACCCCGGATCGGCAGACTGGGTACCACTGCCTACCACTCTTTGATAACCAGACCCGAAGCAAATATCCATCTCTTTTTTTTTATTAACAAATATTTGCAATATTTAATACTATTAAATATTACAAATAAAAGCTATGAAACAAATATTTGCTCCGACCGGGGATCGAACCCGGTACTTTACGCGCAACAAACCAGTCGCTAAACCGTTCGTCCACGCCTGTCGTCAAATACTAAATATTTATAATCAAAATCAAATTGTCACGCCTTCCTTCCACAGGGATAGGCAGATACAATGGAGCGCCACTTGCCACGATCCTGACACAACTCCCTCGCTTCCTTTAGATTCACAATTCTCTTCAAGCTCTATGGTTATTATATAACTGTGCAAAATTCTTATTCAATTAGTTTTAAGAAAAATATACTTTCTTTTATATTTTCTTTAATATCAATGCTCTTATTAGATACCAAATATTAAAAGTAATGCTGCAAAGTACGTACTAAGCAGTGACCCACATAGGTAAAGATGTGCGATAACAATTGGCCGGGTTTTCTTGACCCACCGCACTTTCGGACAGGAGTTGAATGGCAATTCTCTTCCTTTTACAAATAAACTTGTCAGCAAAGAAATTATAAAACATTGACAAAAGAAACTTATAAATCTTATGTGGATGGATGCGTTAAACAAGGCAGGCTCAGGTGGGTGTTTTTCCGACCAAATCGGAGACAATCAATCAATCAATCAAATTGTCATGCCTCTTTCTCACGGGGATAGGCAGAGATAATGGAGCGCCACTTGCCACGATCCTGACACAACTCCCCTTCACATCCACAATTGTCCTCATACAAGCTCTACGGTTATGGCCACTAGGCAATCTAGCTTTCTTGAGGATGTCTAGAAACAAATATTTTCCTATAAACAAAATTTAAATAATTCTAATAAATGCTATGTAATCTTTATTATGACCAGTAATCGAACCCTGGACTAGAACATAGCGGACTGGCGTGCTAACCTAAGAGCCTCGCGGGTCGACAAAAGTTAAATCCAGATTCATGAAAATAATAGTTTAAGGGATATGTATATAAGTTTCTAAATAGTTTTCATCTATTTTTATTTAGTCAATTGCCGTCATTATTACCTCTAATAGCGAGGCGACCGTGGTGTAGTGGCAGTGCAATGGTTACGCAAACCGAGAGCAAGAGTTCGAGACCACCCACCGGTACCAATGTATCTTTTATATATGTACTTTGGTTGTCCTGTTTCTATGTAGAAGTACTTTAGTATAGAAATGTAAAAAAAAAGGAATAAAACTTCATCGCCCGATAATTGCTGTCAGTAATTAAAACCTAGAATTTAGGCTCTTTACAATCACAAAATACATTTATTTTAGTTGTTTTTAGTACGTACTTGGCTGGATATCGAACGTAAACTTTAGTTTACCTTTACAAAAATAACAAAGTACTCAGTCGCCGTAACGGTTATAATAAGTTATCGGATCAAGATTGTAAGAAACTAAGATCAAATCAAAATTGTAGTTTTCATTATAAACTCGAAGACACTACTTCAATAATAGTCAATCAATCAATCAATAGGTCACGCCTTTTCTCACAGCGATATGAGCACGATTTACCACGATCCTTACACAACTCTCTTGCTTCTCTCGCATCCACAATTATTAGTAATAAAGTAAAATATTAATACAACATAGAGTACCATGATAAAATATGCATTTATATTTTTCAAGTAAATGAGCCTTTTCTTTGTGTACGAACCTATTCAGACTTTCAAATTTACGCGAAAACAATTTTACAGTGTACCCAAGGACAAGAAAACGCTTGTCTCAAACTTGAGTGCACGTTGGCCACACTCCAAGAGAACATAAACTTTGTTTCTTTTGTCAACTAGATATAAAAGTGCCCTTTTACATGTTTATTTATGCAATCACAACTTATGAGAAAATTATAATCTTACTAATTTACTTTTACTTACGGTGAGACTGAGGTGTTGGTCGTCCAATTGGTTGATGCTGTTATTGTTTCCAAATAATAACAGCTGCAAAACTCTCGAAACGTCGGAATAATACAATAATATTGTAAAATCAAAACAAAAATAAACGCGATAGTAAGCCGCATAAAATTTGTTTAATTCATTAATCAATGTACGCGCAAAATCTAAGAAAATATCTTTGATAGTACCTTAAACATTTTAAAATATATAAAATGAAATATTTATTTACGGGTGTAAATGAAATATGAGGATAACGTCACGTAGCGTGCGTGGCCATGTTGGATTTTGGGTTTATCTGTCGTCCCTTTCTGACTTTGATTTATGAAAACATGTGATTTCCAGAAACCGTTATTGAAAGGAAGGAGGTTGACAGAATATATATTTGATTGGATACACCTTTTCTGAATTGGTAATATTAATTTAAAAAGTGTTATAGCGCCAATAACCGTATAGCTTGTTTAAAGAGGATTGTGGAGCGAGAGAGTTAAGTCAAAATGGTCGCAAATGGCGCTCCATTGTCTTTGCTCATCCCTCTGGGAAAAAAGCGTGAAAATGTGATTGATAATTATTATTTCATAATATATAAATGTCTGGTTTAAATTTCCAAAAGAAAACTATATTTTGAGAATACCCCGCCTGATGTTAAATTGGAGTGCGGTCCTTAGATGCGTCTGTTACTCTAATTTAATAGGCGCAAGCTTATTAAATTATTTCAATTTGTTAAGATTTTGAATTGGCATCCATTATGCCGGCCCAATTAAAACCGATAATTTTCAAACCGATCCCTGATTAGATCATTTTAAACATGCGTTTGTAAACACTTCTACTTTGATGTATTTTTTACATTTCTATACTAAGCTACTAAAGTGCTTGTATCATATAAACAGGACGACTAAAGTACATATCTAAGAAACACTGGTACCGGTGAGTGATTTTGAACCCGTGCTCTCGGTTTGCGTGACTATTGCACTGCAACTACACCATGGTCGCCTTGTATGGACCGTACTCCAGCTTAATATCAGGCGGGGTGCTGTCATAATGTCGAGTCAAAAAAATTTATCGCTTGCTCAACAACATAAAGAAAACCAAAAGAATCAATCAATCAATCAACTTTGTCACGCCTTTTCTCACAGGGATATGCAGAGGCAATGAAGCTTAAAAATCCAAAAAATCGTAATACAAACGGAGCATTCTTAGAAATATTATTAAACATTTGAAAATTGTATTATTGTTCTCCAAATATTCGTGATTCGGACAAAACTTTATAATATAATATGCCGCATTGCACAAACGCCTAATTATGACTAATCACGCGATCTCTTATCGCTAAAACTTAATAACTACTAAAGCTCTGGGTCACTTTTCATTCAATGGATCTCATTATAATTATTCGGCGTTTTTGTTGTTATAATTATTGGGCTAAGGTAATTAGGGAGTAAACTATTAGAACCGAGTAGGTGATAAACAATGTTTTTATAAGTTTTCTAAATCATGTTATTAAGTAATTACATGCTATAAGCTAAAGAAATATTACGTCGAATTTATATGAATTTGTTGTCAGAATCAAATCAAATTGTCACGCCTCTTTCCCATGGGGATAGGCTGAAACAATCAAGCGCTACTTGCCACGATCCTGACACAATTCCCTCGCTTCCTTCACATCCATAATCCTCCTCATACAAGCTCTACGGTTATGGGCACTAGGCAACCCAGCTTTCTTTGTTGTCAGTTTAAAAAATATACTAACTTAATATTGAAAGGATCGTGGCAAGTGGCGCTCCATTGTCTCTGTCTATACTCGTGGAAGAAGGGTGTGATAATTCGATTGATTAATAATTGAATTATAAACAAATATTATTATACCTAAATAGTATTTTTATTACATTTCTTTACTAAGCTACGAAAGTGCTTGTATCATAGAAACAGGGCAACCAAAGTACAAATATCAAAGATACATTGGTCTCGGTGGGTGGTCCTGAACTTATGCTCGCGGTTTGCGTAACCATTCCACTGCCACTACACCACGGTCGCCTTAAAGAGTTTTAAAGACAAAAATCCAATTGCACGTTCTTTTCCCCTGAAATTGCATACGTAAGTGATCATTAATGTGCTAGAGTGTAAAAGTCGGGACGGAGCAGCTCCATTGTGACGCGGAAGCAATTTAAAATATATTAGGCCAACCTTAGCACTGTTGAATTGTACATAATTATATAGTACATATAAGTATAAGTAGATAATAGTAATGGATTTATCAATAACTTTCATTTAAATAAGCTTTTAAATATTTAGTTTAGATATTCTTTAAGGTGATCTCGTAGTTTAAAATATTCCTAATGCTGGTCAGGGGAAGCATCTGCATCTAAATCAGCAGTTGAACTTTTAGGTTTAGCGAATTAAACAAATTTTAATTACTATTATTTTGGTTATGATTTTACAATATTTTATTATTCCAACCAAAATTAAACGCGATAGTAAGCCGCATAAAATTTGTTTAATACAATGTTCGCGCAAAATCCAAGAAAATACTAAAAGGCTTCACTTCTTTGCCGAACAATTTGCAAGAAGAATGTTTAGCAGGCCCACATGTTCTCCACATCCTATTACCTTAGTTGCTTCAAGCAAAGTGTGAAAAAAAAAACCCTAGCCGGCGTAGTGATGTTTACTGAGGCAATCGATCAATCAATCAAATTGTACCAAAGAGATAGGCAGAGACAATGGAGCGCCACTTGCTACGATCCTGACACAACTCTCATCGACAAGTCTCTTCATACAAGCTCTACGGTTATGTGCACTAGGCAACCCAGCGTTCTTGAGGATGTGTCCAATTTGGTAAAAAAAAAACAACTTAGATAGACTCCTGAGTTTTTGTGTATAAATAAAAATTGTTTAAAAAATAATAGCGAATGCTCATCGGTGAGCTGCGACCGGGAATAGAACTCGACTCTTACTACTATCAAGCAGCGACTATGTATGTACACTAGTATAAAAGAAAAGATTAAAGTAAATTGTAATTCTGGAAAATAAAAATGTAAATAAAAATTCCGTGAAGTATCAAGGAAAGCAAAGCTTAACGTGGCCTTTGGTGTTCATATTGTCGGGTCAAGTGGGGTATTAACCAAATAGGTTTGGGGCGATTTACTCCTTTATTATCGATGCGTGTTTTACCTGTAGTTACAGATAGTTAGTTACTTATACTTAAAACGAGTTTTTTTTGTTATGGTGACACAACATCTGACCTTGACCCACCTGATGATAACCAAGATACCATATTATATGTATATATTAATATACATAAAAATATATATTAAACATTTTATACTAAGCAAAAGTGCTCGTATCATAGAAACAGGACAACCAAAGTACACAAGAGATATCAATATCAAAGATACATTGATACTGGTGAGTGGTTTTGAACCCGTGCACTCGGTTTGCGTAACCATTGCACTGCCGCTACACCACGGTCACATTATTTCTATCAATAATTACATATTTCAATTAAATTCTTGGGATTAAATTGTTATAGATTTCTATAACAAGCTACTAATCGTGCATGTATAAAAAAACCTACACGACTACAGAGTACATATACGGCCACCACGGCCACATTCATCTGTAATGTAAAGAGTGGTAGGCAGAGTGCTGGTCATATATCCAGTCTACCGGTCCGGGGTAGTACCACCTCTAATAAATGGAAGCAGACCGTGAAGTGACTCGTAGTAGTTGCCTTTCCAGATTAGCTTGAAAGTTGCCAGTTCCAACTAGGCCAGCAAGGAGATACAACTTTGTAGTTACTTAATTGTAGTAGCAGTCGCCTTCATTTATGAACAGCAATCCAGCTTATCATCAGACGGAATGCTGTCACAGTATCATCGAGAACGTTCTTTATTTTCTGAAATTATTAATCAAATTGTCACGCCTTTTTCCCACAGGGATAGGCAGCGCCACTTGCCACGATCCTGACACAACTCCATCGCTTCCTTCACATTCACATTCATTCTCTTCATGCACGCTCTATGGTTATGGGCACTAGGCAACCCAGCTATTCTTTCTTTCTTCCTTTTCTGAAAGTAATTGGTTAATATCTTTTATTCACTTGAGCTAACGTTTTAATCACAACAGCTTTGAACTTAGCTGATTGATGTCGTGCCAATGACACCTACATTGACCCTCTACCTAACCTAAAAATGGGAGGAATAAATTGTACACGGGCAGACGACGACGCCGTATCATAAACCTTCTCAGTGAGTTACAAAGGTAACTGCGAAAATGCCCCAAAGGGGAATGAGAAGCGGCGAAAGGGTAAAGGCTAGAGAATTCCATTTAACCTTAAAATATAATAATGTAAAATATTCTTTTAATGTTTTTAGCGTATTTTAATTATAGTAATAGTAGTGTTTATATTAGTAATTGGTTAGCGCATACAATGCGACCGGATTTCGAACCCGGTGTCTTTTACATAGCGCGCGATTTTTTTTCTATCTATTTTTATTACTAATTAATACAGTGCCCATAACCACAGAGCCTGTATGAAGAGAATTGTGGATGTGAAGGAAGCAAGGGAGTTGTGTAAGGATCGTGGTAAGTGGTGCTCCATTGTCTCTGCCTATCCCCGTGAGAAAAAGGCGTGACAATTTTATTGATTGATTGAATTAATAATGTCATAGTCAGCTACAGGGATAGGCAGATTCTTGATCTTGCTTGCTACACACCAATAAATGTCTTCATAGATGCTCTTTAGTACATGAACAGGGCCGTCTTTACCCGGGGGTTCAAGGGGTGCAGTGCACCCGGGCGCAGAGTCCTAGGGGGCGCATGCCGACCGCCATAATTTTTGATAGGTACCTACTACACTGAGACCACGCGAGCGGAGCCTTAACTTTCGCACCCCGGCGCTGAATATGCTAAGGACGGCCCTGCACATGAAGTAATGTTTTTGTTAATAAATGAACAATGGTGTTTGTTCAAAAACAACGTACGGCAGTGACAACGAAAAGCAGTGAAATTGCACCGCGGTCGCAAATGACCAACCAACGTAGTTTACCTATGGATTTGTTATTCGCTGATTGGTTATGAAGATGTCAAATATCAACGCGTTAATTGGTCACTACGACCGCGGCGCATTTCACTGTTTTTTCGTCGGCATAATACGAGTATTTTAAGAAAATTAGGACTAATGCTATTGTTATGTCTAATACTAATACGTATTCTTGTTCAAAAAAATAATAATATGTTTAGGCGAATATTTATTAAAATATGCTGGCATACGAGTAATATCAAAATATACGGTCGAAGTAGGTTATTATTTTTTATCGAAAATATATAATTTCTAATTATTATCGCATGACCTAATGACTTTCGAACTGAAGTGCGATCCTTGAGTAAGCTGGCTGGTTTAGTGAAGGCGATTGAGGTAAAGTGAGTCGGTTAGTTCGGTTATTTATTTATTTATTTATTTATTTCTTTGTACAGGCGTACAGGCGGACTTAAAGCCCGATGGCTTTATCTTCCAGTCAACCTTCAGAAAAACAGATAGTGAAAGGCAGGTGCATGAAACAATGTTTAACATAGATACAATTTTTAGAAAAATTAAAAAAAAAAAAAACTTAACACTAAAGACTTAAGTAACAATAAACGTACATATATAATAGGTAAAAATACATAAATAGATATATATTAAAAATAATACATATATATATATAATATACAATACATAATAATAATATAATCTATATTCATCCAAAGTACTACGATTTTTGAGTGAGATGTTTCCTAAGTTGGCTCCTAAACGCCACTCTGTTTCGGGACTTTCTAATATCAATAGGAAGGTTATTCCACAGGCGAGCTGCCTGCACCACAAATGCTTCATCAACTGCTCCCTTATGATGGAGAGGGATTTCCAGCTGTAACGTGTCTCCTGACCGAAGGTTTAATTGATGAGAGTTTGAAAGAAAGTTAAATCTATTTTTAAGATATATAGGGGAAGTAGTCTCCATGAGAATAGGATAAAGAAAATTAAGGAGTCTAAATTTTCTGCGGTCACGGATTGTTAGCCAACCAAGCTGCCGACGATATGAGGAGATATGGTCATATTTCCTCAGCCCATAGATAAATCTGATACAATTATTGGAAAGACGCTCAAGTTTATCAGTAAGAGTTTCGTTAAGATCTAAATAACACACATCGGCGTAATCCATAATTGGAAGAATAAGCGCTTGAACTAACAATTTTTTGGTACTAGACGGTAACAGGTTCTTAAATCTATAGAGATATCGCAGTCCATTTACTACTTTGCGACTTACTTCAGTGATATGTGGCTGCCAAGAGAGGGAAGCATCAATATTCAATCCCAGATTTTTTACTACTTTACTAACTGGTATAGCCACTCCATCATACTTAATTAGAGATAATAGATCCGGGTTCAACTTACACATCGACCTACTGCTCCCTACAATAATACACTGACATTTGGCCGGATTCACTCTAATTCCAAAATCATTGGACCAAGAATTAATATAGTTAAGATCTTGATTAATTAAGTCAATTGCCGAATTTATGGAGTCCAATGGGGCTTGTGTGTAAAGTTGCAGGTCATCTGCATAAAGGTGATACGAGGAACTCAAAGAATAAGTGATGGAATTAATGAAAATGGAGAATAACAGAGGAGAAAGGATGCCTCCTTGAGGGACTCCAACAGAGAGGTCACACCAATCAGAGAAAGTTTTATTTGAACGCACCTGCTGCTTTCGACCGCAAAGATAGTTTGAAAACCAGCTCAGAGCATCAGATGATATACCACATTGATATCTCATAATAGCAAGCAAAATGTCGGGATCAACCATGTTGAAGGCATTTGAGAAATCAATGAGCACCATAAGAGTCAACTTTGACTCCTCCATTCCCCATCTTATGTCGTCGGTGACTTTGATAAGCGCCGTTGCAGTGCTGTGACCTGGCCTAAACCCAGACTGGAAAGGCGAAAGAAGTTGATTTTCCATTAAAAAAGCCGAGAGCTGTTTGTGTACTACTGATTCTAATATTTTGGAAAAAAAGGGGAGTATAGAAATAGGTCTATAGTGAGTAAGAGAAGTCGGGTGCGGTATTTTTGGAATTGGTGTTACAAAGGCTTGTCGCCAGATTGCAGGAAACTGACCAGATTGTAGAGAGAAATTTATGATGTGATGCAATACTGGTAACAAGGCCTCTGATAAAAAAGATATCATGGTTAGATTTATACCATCAACACCCGTGGCCCTTGATGTAATTGATTTTAAGACTTGTTTGATATCATTGACAGTGACCAGTGTCAAGGTGAAAGAAGGCAGATTAGAGGAAGTTTTTGAAGAAATTTTGGTAATGGTCTGGCTTTTAATCTCAGCGGTAAGAACGCTAGAAGAAGAGAAGTGGGTGTTAATATCATTAAGATTTATATTAGAGGGTACGCAATCTTGTTTGAAGCTGCCAATACCAATAGATTTTAGGAACTTCCATAACCCAGAGGGTTGGACTTTAGAGATATTTTCGTGAAAATAATTCCGTTTAGCCGAACGTACCGCCTGATTGCATTGATTTCTTGCTATTTTATATTTGGACCAATTAAAATCTGTGCGATCTTTTTTGAAAATTATGAATGCTCTATCCCGCTTCCTCATCGACAAACGAACTCTGTCTGTTATCCATTGAACCGGAGCACGCTTGACTTTGACCTGTCTTACAGGAGCATGTTTATCAAATAACTGAACCAGTATATTGTTGAGGACAGAGACTTTATCATCTATTTCCGGAACAAGCTCAATAGAATTCCAATCCGCACCAGCAGCGTCAGCATGTAAAACATCGAGATCCATCTTTCTGTAGTTGCGACAACGCAAGTATGTTGGTGAGCGCTTACCGGGCTTTGCCCTGTAGGACATATAAATGAGATCGTGCAATGAGAAAGCCGGAGCAAGGAGCTGTCCATGATTAGCTATTTTTTCCATACTTGATGTGATAATAACGTCAAGCCATGTGTCAGCAGTGTGAATGTTATGGTGTGTCGGCCTGAGAGGTACAATTGTGAGACTGGCAGCTTCAACAACCGAACGTAATCTCTTGCTGCGAGGGCAATCAACGAGAAGGTCAGCGTTAAAGTCTCCCATTATTATATGATGAGAGTATTCAGATCCCATCGATTCAATAAGTTGCTCCAATCTCGAGTCAACCGGGACAGTGGGCGGACAATAGACAACACCCAGTAAAATCACTTTGCCACCAACCGAGACCTCAAGGAAAAGATATTCAGGCGAATCGCTGCAGTTAGGTGGGGATGACGCTATTACTTTATGACAGATGTCGTTACGTAGGTAAATAGCAACGCCACCACCCCTTTTGTCAACGCGGTCGTTTCGCAGAAGCACAAATCCCGGAATGACGTAAGAAGTAGATGGCAAGAAAGGTTTTAGCCAACTTTCAGAAACTAACACTGCGTCAATGCCCCCACAGGAAAAAGTGTCAAGAATGTCTGGATAATGACATGGGATACTCTGCGCATTAATATGGCATACATTAAAATTTTTTGCGAACTCCAGCAATCTACCCCTCAGAGTGGCGCCCAGAGGCTCGATACAGTCAACAAACTCTTCAGATGACTCACCCGAGTCCAAATCATCAGCAGTGTAAAAGGAGTCTGAATCATCATCAGAGTACATGGTTTAAGTAATACAGATGAATTAATATGTAGTATAATTGAAAATAAAATAAATATATAATAGATGTATATAAATAATATAATATAATATATATTTAATATAAGATATAGGTATATATTATTACAATCGCAGTTTCTATTAGATCAGTAAATCACATCTGCTGCCAGTAATATAGCGGTTTAGAAACCTTATTAATAATGACCACAATAATAAGTAAGTATAAAATGATAAAAGTTTCAAAGCAAATTAATATATGCAAGGTGATTGACGTTAGCGCCGATAGAACAACTGGAACGCGGCGAGAATATAATGTAAACAGAATTTCCAATTTGTATCTACCTCCAATATATAACAAAGATATTATTATTGTTTACAAAGTAAAACATTATTAAGTTAAATATTATTTAAATAAATAATATGGTAAAATCCTTACAAAAATTACAAATAATATAAGCTTGGAAATAGATAATATGAAAACCGGTGAATTTACACAGGCCGCTATTGCTTTGCTTTCACATTCCTTGCTACTCTTGCCCTTTTCTGTTGATTATCAGGTACATCGGGGGGATATTTAGACATCAGCTCTTTAAGGTGGGTCTCTGAGACAATGCGACGTTTCGTGCCATCCGTAACCTTGACATACACTTGTCCTTCTTGTGACCAGCAGTTAGATATGCCATAAATGCGACGCCCTTCAGCATGTAGACGCCTGCGGATGGCAGTCAGGAACTCCGCCAGTGATATTGATGTACCTTTGAGCGCTTTCTTGGACTTCCAGATGCGAGCACGAACATCGAAGCTCTGAAACTTGACCAAGATAGGTCGTGGCTTATCAGCGGTCTTTGTGCCAAGCCTGTAGCAAAACTTGATATCAACTGTGCTCAAGTCCAGTCCAAGAGTCTTAGTGCTAATATCACAGATTACCTGTGTCACATTCTCTTCTTTTGACTCCTTTACGCCACGGAACAACAGGAATTTCCTTCGACTTCTCGATTCGATGTCATCGGTTGCAGTAACAAGTGCAGAAATCTGGGTCCTTAGCATTTCCACCGTATCTCTCATAAAGGATTTAAAACTTTGAAAATCCTTGGCGATTTGGTTCAGAGTCACAGTTTGTGATGCGGAGGTGAAACGATTTTCAAAAGTTTGCATCGTTTCCTCAAACTTCTGTTCGAGCGAAGAGAGTGTAAAGAGTGAATCCATTGTGTTGGAAGTGGTGGTGTTCACTGTTCAGTGCTTCAGGTTGTAAATGTGGATAAGTGGCGGGCAGCGATGCGACTTTTGACCATCAGGTCATTCCCCACGTAGTATGTATTAATCACTGAATTTCACCATAACACTTAACTACGATCACAAATGAAAGTATATTATTATAACTATGTAAACAATTGCGTAGTATTTTGCATTTAAATAATAAAAATGGTTTATCAACAAAAAATGACGTGTTAACTTTTCAGCACCATAGACAAAAAAAAAACAAAAAAAAAAAAAAAAAAAAAAGGTTATAATTAATTAGTTTTTTAATTAGTTTATAATTTTAATTATTTAATTCAAAATTACCAAGAAATGTCATGAAAGCTTGAAAAAGACATAAAGGTTGTATCAAGTGGACAATTTAAACCCAAGTGATTGACAAGGTTTTCTTTGCACCTGAGATTGTTACTGTCAAGCTAAGGTATGAAACGGTTACACATAGGACATGAAATTTATATGTTTTTGTTACTGCGATGGTTCGAAAAACGATTCGGCTTTTTTTGTTGTGCAACAATCGATAAGTAGAATGCTTTACCCGGCCCTTGTATTTTTTTCATTCTATAGGGGAAAGTAGTAGTAAAGTAGATATTGATATTGATAGATATTGACGAAAGCAATTTATAAATCAGATGTGAATGGATGCGTTAAACAAGGCAGGCCCAGGAAGGTGTTTTCTGATCAAATCGGAGACATCCTCAAGAAAGCTAGGTTGCCTAGTGCCCATAACCTTAGAGCTTCTATGAAGAGAATCGTGGATGTGAAAGGAACGTTGTGTCAGGATAGTGGCAAGTGACGCTCAATTGTCTCTGCCTATCCTTATGAGAAAAAGGCGTGACAATTTAATTGATTAAAAAAAGTAAAAAAGTACATGGAGCCGTCCACAGTAATAACTGTGGCCGTAAATTATGTCGAATTTTGACAGTTACTTCCAGCTCTTAGAGGTCCTCTTGCTTACGATAACGATAACGATAACGTTAACGTCAGTCAGTCAGTAGTCCCAATAAAAAAAGATTATTTTCGTGTTTTTAAAGCTTTGCAACATTTTCTGTGAAACAAAACACATTCTGATGCTGTATATAAATTCCGTTTATTAACGGATCTCTTTCTCTCGCCTCCACACATGGTTACTTAGTCCGTTTATAGTTGCCCAAAACTGTAGACTTTTTATAAAGATTATAGAAATAAGACGCAAATATACCTAACCATAAGTCTCAAACCATAACCATGTCAGCCATTAGTTGTCCACTTCTGGACATAGGCCTTCCCCAGCGATATCCACAGCTTGCATACAGCGAATTCCTGCCAGGTCCTTTGTCACTTCAGCTTACAAATCTCCAAATCTCCTTGTTAGATAGAGAACTACATAGCCACCTAACATAGCACGTGACAGAGTTTGTTAATAAGGCCGAAAGATAGAGAGTATGCACCTGATAAATGATGTAACCGGTAACGAATACTAATTAAAGATTTTCGTTTTAAGGCACTAAAGTATATGAAACAAAATGACCTAAATACCGTCCAAATAATAGTTAAAAGTAATGACGCACTTTAGCATTGAACTTTACTTTGTAAACAAATCAGTTTCGGTTAACCATAGCAATATAATTATAAAAACAAACTACTATAAAATTCATGTAAAAAAGCCTTTAATTACATGACAGCCCTCCGTATAGTCACATTAAACAAGACCGCATTAAACTGATGTATTTGACATAGTCATGCAAGGTCTGTCACTCAAACAACTTTATTATAAAACAATTTAATATGCGGTTTTAAATATTAGTACTCAATACCAAGTAAAATTACTATTTAAGTTTGTATTGATTATGAACTCTAACCGTGGTTTACTGATGTATTTGTTTTAGTCGGGTAAGTATGTTACTCAAATAGATTGACCATTATCAAATTAATACGCGGTTTAAAACATTTCAAATTGTATAATGTTAAAATGCTACTTTAGTTTCGTTTCAAAAGGAATTCTAATCAGGGTTTATGTGGTCTACTAGTTCGTGATTGTGATAGTAATGCTCTTTAGACCTAGTGACCTATTTCAAGGTTTTGTTTGGTTATTTTACGAGTATAGTTAGTGAATTAAAGACATCGTTTTTTGGTAATTAACTGTTAATATACTATTTATTCTATAATATAAGGAACGTGTGTCTGATCTAGGTACAGTCAAACTAAACGGTTCAGCGCGTCGATTCTTTGTGAAACCATCGACAAATGGAATACTTCGCCTTGCCTATGTGTTTTTCTCATCCTTCAAGCGAGGCGTGTTAAAGTGGAAGCCGACATAGTGGCGCCGACTGAAGCAGCGGTAACAGAGTTTGTTTTACAGTCGTCGGCACTCCTAGTCCTCCCCTAGGCAAGCCAAGGTCACTTGTCGTGTCACAATAAAAAAAAAATTATGAAATAAACAAATTTTATGCGTTTGTTTGGTTTAGATTTGGTTAGATTGGTTTTTTTATTATTCCGACGTTTAGAGAGCTTTGCAGCCATCGTGGTCACGGAGAGACTGAGGTGTTGGTCGTCCTATTGGTTGATGCTGTAATTGTTTCCAAAACTACCCCTATAATGGAAACGCGCTCATAGGTGCACTACTCCAAATGCAAAAACGTCCCCAAGCTAATTTAACTGAAGTTACCTATTGATTTGTTACCTGCGAGAATTCCAAATAGCAACGCAATTTCACTGCTTTTTCGCCGCCATGACGTATTAAGAGAATCGGGGCTCTGAACTTTTATCACAGTGTGAGGCTGTATCTTGCAGTGAAAAATAGCTTTAAGAGTTGGGGTCGCATCTGTAAAGGTTTTTTATTCCGACATTCGGTCGTTTAAAAGGCGTTCAAGTAATCGCGGGGTTATAAATTTCCACAGCCCCTCGAGTGGTATAAATCGGTGTTCGCCAAATTCTACTTTCCATTACATCATAGATAAGTTTTTCTCTAATGCTATAAATATTCTTTTGAAATTTTTTTTAAAACGCACCAATCTATTTTCTTTTGTAGTAGCTTTAAAATAGAAATATTTAAGAAAAAAATTAAATATTAGAAATATTTTCTTTGAGTATATTGCTATAAGTACAGGGGGTAGTATATATATATAGTATATACGGGGTAGTACCACCATTTACTACTATACAGACAGTAAAGTGACTTAGTCGGGTTCCGGGATCCTCCTTAGTTGCCGTTTTCAACTAGGCCGGCATAGTTATTGTCAGTTGCGTAGCGTGGGAGTCTGCCGCCCGGGGCGGAAAAAAAATTTGCCGCCCCCTTATTTAGGAATTTCAACCATAGGTACAACAAAAATATGAATTTCAGGTTCAAATTTATACGATTTTTTTAAATTTTGGCGCCCCTAAATGTACCACCCGGGGCGGGCCGCCTCCTCCGCCCCCGCCACGCTACGCCACTGGTTATTGTATAATAATAATAATCTTTATCTTTACTTCACACAAACAAAACTTATTATAAAATTAATCTAAATTACAATTTGATTAAGTGTGACTGGTGTCCCAAATTGGGTGAAAACCTGTATTTCAGGACACCAGGAGTTCACTCGCAGAAATGCAATTACATTAGGAAGTGTTATTTGAATTAAATAAAGTTTAGTTGTGTAAAAGAAAAGGTTTTTGTACAATATACAGGCATCAGTTATATTGTACAATGTGTATTATTATAATGTGCCCGTATATATCATGAGTATATAAAATGTTTGTTTAATTATTTTATTATTCTACAGTTTGTACAATTTGAGAGGAGTTGAGCAATAATTTTTCTGTTTCGTTATAGTTAAGTTTAATAAGCCAGATTTTATACATCTAATAAAATCAATAAGACAATTCATACAATAAGACAATCTTTATACATCTTTTTCTGCACAGCGGATATACATGTAACAGTTTATTCATTTTATGGTATAGTAAACAGCCAAGGTTAATTATGTTTTAGTTTAGAAGGAAATTGAAAGGTGCATGAAAGGTGTGCTTGTTGTACTAAATTATTCAAAACGAAAATCACTACAACAATTTTCATGAAAATCCAATCTTCAGAGCACCTGTCGAATGGCACTTTCAGATAAAACGAAGGAGCTATTGAGCTGAATCAAAAGATTAATGCTCAATTGGTATTCTGGCCTTCGCAAAAGAGATTAGGGGCCCCTTTTTTACTGTGAAGTACATAATAATAGACGGACCACATTTGAATTTAGTTTATTATATTATAATGTAGTGTATTTAACATCGTTGTTTATAAACCGTTTGGTAATTTATTATATTTTTATTTTAATAAGTATTTTATTGTGACTCGACATTATACAGCACCCCGCTTGAAGTGCTGGTGATTAAGCTGGAGTGTGGTCCATGAATGGATGTCACTGCTACTACAATTCAATAACTGTAAGTAGAAATCAAATCCAATATGCTGGCCTAGTTGGAACCGGCAACCTTTAAGCTGATTCCGAAACGCGACCAAATGACTCAGTGTACTTGTAAATGGTAGACCTAGCCCGGATCTTCAGACTGGGCACCACTGCCTACTACTCTTTGACAACCAAACCCAGAGCAAATATCCGGCTCTTTTTTATTATCAATTGGTAATGTTTGTATAAGGTATTGGTAAGCTAACCTATGCGTCACACCTGTCGTAATTATATTTATTGCTTAGTTCAATTAACTTCAATTAATATTTTTTTAGATTTTTCGCGAACATTCATTAATAAATTAAACAAATTTAATGAAAATTACTATCGCGTATATATTGGTTTTGATTCAAGAAAATTATTTTATTATTCCGACGTTTCGAGTGCTTTGCAGCCATCGTGGTCACGGAGAGACTGACTTAATAAAATAAAATAAAATTGTAAAATCAAAACCAAAATAAACGCGATTGTATAAAACGAGTCGTATATAATAAGTTTAATTCATTAACTTTAACTATTCAATTAAGTTAGTTCAATAAATTATTATTTAATTTACAATTAGTCCCACTAGAATAACGTCACCTTTTGCCATGAATTTGGAAAAAAACGATCTTGTAATCTAAGCTACTTTCTACCGATCAATCGAAATTCCGCCAATTCTTACGCTTTACCCAACATATTTGTTGTCTATGTTTGTGTTTGATTTGTTTTCCCTTTCCATGAATAAATAATATTCCTTCTTTACCATTCAAAGCTTAATATAGATTATAGACGTATAATTTAGATTCCACTGCTTCTGCCTATTCCTTTGGGAAAAGAGGCGTGAAAATTTAGTTACATATGACGCACGGCTAAAAATATTTTATAAAATGGTTCACTATAATAATAATAACTTTAGGTAACATAAAACTAGTCCTTTTAAGACTGTAGGGTGGAAGACAGATTACTTTCAGTTGTAAATATCGTGAAGTGACTTGGTCGCGTTACGAAAGTTGCCTAAATTTAACGAGGTTGACATGTCAGATGCAACTGATGCTTGCGGACATAATGTTGCTGTGGTTCGTGCGGAACACAGACGGAAGTACGGATAATTTCAGTGACTTTGTCTAAGAATCCACTACCAGAAACCCTCTTAAGTATAGAATCATTGAGTCAAGTATACAAAAGTTTACATAGAGGTTATCGAATAAGGAACTCTTGGTCCTTCCTCAACGGATTCTATTTGTTCGAACATCCGCTCGAGATAGTTATTCAAAGGAGTCCAAGGTCGAGGGGTAAAAGTATGCTTATCTAATTTACATTAAGCTTTATTCATCAAATGTACTAGGCAAAGAAAATAGCGTGTTTTTTATATCATAATCTGTTTTTATTGAATTAATACAATTCAATAATATAATTTTATATATTTTCATTAATGAATTAAACAAATTTTATGCGGCTTACATATTCCTATTTTTTGTTTTGATTTTACAACTTTTTTTATTCTGACGTTTGGAGAGCTTTGCAGCCATCGTGGTCACGGAGAGGCTGAGGTGTTGGTCGTCCAATCAAAACCAAAATAACCAAAATCAAAACAAAAATAAACGCGATAGTAAGCCGCATAAAATTTGTGTTATTCATTGCGCAAAATCTAAAAAAATATTGTATTTTCATTAATTAGCGCTTTTGCAGTTCCCCTTGCTTACCATCAACCCAAAATAATAAAAAACAACATAAAATTATATAAAAGTTAGTGTTAAAAAAATGCCTGAAAGAGATTTGTAGAAATCTAAAAAGAAATCATTAATTGCATAGTTTTAGAGACGTTCATAAGTTAGTTATATTTTGATTAATTAACTTTCACGTAAAATTTTACCATAGGCATACCTACTTAATACATGTTATATGTATTTTATATTTTTTTAATTGTATGTTGTATACGCAAGTAGCCTCTGAAAGCTTAGAAATCATTTCGGATCGCGTTTATTCAATAAAAACGAAATGATCTCCTTGCCGTGTTCGGCTACAGTGACTCCTTAGTCAGTAGTATGATGCGCTCTAATGTGACTCGCAAAACCAATTTTAGTTTTAAATGTACGGTTGCAGGGTACACAAAAGGGTTATCCATTATGTTTAGTGATAGCTACGTATGGGTCTAGATTTTTGAACATGGCGCAATAAAAATAGTATACTGCACCAAAAGAGGGCTTTATTGGTCAATTTGAAGCCTCATTTATTTAAGGACGTTTACTAAACATTTTAAAAATAATACATAACAATAAAATAACATAGGACTAAAAAATAAATCAATTGAATTTTCACGCCTTTTTCTCATAGGGACAGGGCCACGATCCTGACAAAACTCCCTCGCTTTCCTCACGTTTACAATTCTCTTTAATTCAACCCAGCTTTCTTGAGGATGTCTCTGATTTGGTCGGATACCTGGGTCTGCCTCGTTTAACGCATCCATACTCATTTTTTAAGTGTGCTCAAACCATTAGAGTTTGGGTAAACAAAATATGTAACAATTTCTACGTGCTTTGGTAAAAAATCCGCAATATTTTTAATACCTTTTATTGTGAAGGTCGACGCATTTCGTATAAAAGGAAGTTATTAATAAAAGATAGTTTTTCATCTGGCTGTTGTCCAATTTTCCTGCAGTTTCACCATTGTTGTGATTCGGGCCATTATTTCAACTTTCACTTAAGGTACCACTCACTTAGAGTACCTATCACTCATTTTTACCCATTTTTATTCAAACACAAATATATAATTTCTAGTGTCTAAACTTAGACATACAAAATAATTGAATTAGGTATTCCTAAAAATACTTCTGTTTATGTTTTTGTTGAGACTCAACCTATTACAGTACACCGTCTGATGTTAAGATGGAGTGCGGTCTATGTATGGAAGCGACTGCATATTAAACAATTGCAAGTATCAGTAGCATCCACTATGTCGGTTCTAGTTTTATACGACGTTTATAATAAATTAAAATATTGTTATGTTGTGTCAGGATCGTGTTGAGTGGCGATCCGTTGTCTCTGCTTATCTATCCCTGTGGGAAAAAGGTGTGACAATTTAATTGATTGTTTTTTACATTTGTAATAAATCTATTCCGCTTTAAGAAAGACTTGTAGGAATTTATGTAATTGTTGCTCCTTTTAATTAAGTACGCGTCGATATACCGGCCCTCGCGTCGGTGCAATCCAGGGAAACTATCTGATAGCATCTTTAAGGTCGCCAGACTTCATGGAGACTTCAGACGTATAGCTTATAAATGTGACGGTTTATTTGTATGCGGTGTTTTATGGCTGTAGATAACTTTTACTCGTGAGTTTTATTTATGTGTTTTGTTTCATTTTACATTTTTTGATCATTAAAAACAATTCTTTCTTTTAGATTAAAGGACATCATTCATTTTGGGCTTTTATGTACTACTTTTGTAATGTCCAATGATGAAAAAATATATGAATGGTAGTTTCGATAACTACCATTCATATATTTTTCGGTAGTTGTGTTAATAAAACTAATAACAATTTTCCTTTTAAGTGTTGTGCAATTGAGTTATTTGGAAAATTAGATATGGATTTTGTATCATCTGTCAATTAACGCCACATTTGTTCTGCTTTGGACTGTCATAATTATAGTTTAATCATTTTGCACACCTAAACTATGCAAAATAAAGGATATTACATTATAATCTTCGTACATTAAACTATTTTCAAATGCATTTTAAACTGTTAATACAATTAAGCCCAAGTCCCAATGCAAAATGAATAATGTCCTTTAATATAATATATGTTTTGTTGTGAGCACAATACCAGCAACACGAAACTTTATAAACGGTCAAGTCAAAACAGCCATCATAGCGTGCCGTTGGTATAGTATATTATTTGAGTTATAACATAATATACCTATAATATAATACAAGGCGACCGTGGTGTAGTGGTAGTCCAACGGTCACGCAAACAAAAAGCACCAATATATCTTTGTGGTACTACCCCGGATCGGCAGACTGGGTACCACTATCTACCACTCTTTAAACTTTAACTTTAAATAATATTTTCTTAGATTTTGCGCGAACATTGATTAATGAATTACACAAATTTTATGCGGCTTACTATCGCGTTTATTTTCGTAGTCTCTCTGTGACCACGATGGCTGTAAAGCTTTCGTCGGAATAATGAAATAAAATAAACTTGTAAAATCAAAATCAAAATAAACGCGATAGTAAGCCGCATAATATTTGTTTAATTTGTTCAACTTTAGATATTTGTTTATCTATCTATATTTAGTTTATATTGATCTGTTTGATGGTAATGTACTGTTTACAAATATAATCAGTCAGAATAAATGCTGTACTATAGAAATTCAGATATATCAGATATCAGACATTAGCACAACTGATGCTCCAAACATTTTTGTGTGCATGAAAATGTTTACATTCCATGAAACGTTCTTCATTTGTTTACTAACGCCACAGAAAATACACCACTAGACTCTGCTTTTTATGTTTATTAATTTGTTCGACGAAATCGAAAAAATTACGCTTTATTTACTCATACTAAAATATTTTTTTAAGAACGAATGTATAAACTTATTTAAAAAAATCGAAAGTATATTAAATATTTACTACTACACTTCAAAAATATACATTTTTTTGTTGAGTATCTACATATATATAAGATCACACTACTCCTAATGTTTGGCTGGAATGCCGTCCATCCATGAATAAACAATCGACCGTGGTGTAGTGGTAGTGCGATGGTTACCACTTGCCGGTACCAATGTACCTTTGATATATGTACTTTGGTTGTCCTATTTCTATGATACAAGCAAGCACTTTAGTACAAAGTAGCTGAGTATAGAAATGTGAATAATATAAAAATCAAAAATAGCGTGCACCTTTTCGCTTATCAATAATTGGGTGAGCCGAGTTTCACTTCTATATGGCGTCTATTGCAAAGTCTTTGAATGAGGTTTTGCAACCTTTGACAGACAACAACAACAGCCGGACACTAATTGTGCGAGTTTCATGGCTGAACAAGCAACTCTTTGCAGAACACGCCAAAAACTTTGTTATTACTCGCTATATTAAATCCGCTATATCCTTTTTTGTGATGTAATACTTATTCGCAATTTTTCTTGTGACAAAAGTTTTTTGGGCCAGTAGAGATAGTAACATGTAAGCTGATACATATAATTTATTTTTCTTAAAATAATCAAAAGTGTTTGTCAGCTCTGTCGCGCGACTGGAATTTACTTTTATTCACTTTTTTTAGTGTAACTAGACATTACAGCACCCCTCTTATGTTTGGTTGGAGTGCGGTCCATAAAAGGAGTTACTACAGTTTAATTACTATTAGTGACATACACTATGCCGGCCTGGTTGGAACCGGCAACTTATAAGCTAATCCCGTAACGCAACTAAGTCACTTCACGGTCTGTATACTGTACTACCCCAGATCGGCACAGTGGCCTAGCACTCTTAATGCTACCCAAAAAAAAAAAAATAATTCCAGTTAGAAATGAAAAACAATATTCTACATTTTTTTAATCTGTAGGTAAGCTACCTGTAAACTAGGCCTTAAATTGTAACCTCAAACGTAGGTCATCATTTTCACCTTGTCCCAAAATTGTGTAAGTTTGTACAAATTGAATGAGAGTGGGCACAATCTGGCTGGATGCCACGCCATTAACAATTTAGACTCACAACCAATTCACAGTTTTAACAATTCGACAATTATTTTCATCATTGCTTTTTATGAATATACATTTTTATTACAAATAAAATTGAAGCTTGGTTATTTATACAATAAGGTGCTGTATGCCGAGCCACAATAAAAATAAAATGCCCCATGAAAATTTCATTTATCTTATTGTCAATCTTTAAATATAGTATCGTTTGGTTTTGGCCGTTTGAGAATATGCTAAAATTGACAAGTGTGAATTTCGATCTAACTTGAATTTAACAAATTTTATTCAGTTTATCCATCCATCTAACTTTTGTCACTTTAAATTATACATGTAGGTAGGTTGGTAGGTGTATATAGTGATTGTTCGAAAGTAAAGTTTGGGAGCAAATTTCTGATTGAATCGTTATAAATGGTTCGTGTAAACGTTGGGAGCGAAGTAACTTTGTAACTTTTACAAAATTAACGATCGATAAGGATTTAGCTAACAAATTATGAAGTTACTTAATTTACTTTTGGATTTTAATTTAATATCTGGAGTTTGTGAAAGGGTTATTTTGATGTTGAGGTTAACTTTAATTAATACGATAGAGCGTACATTTTGGTGTTGGATTTTTTTAACTCAAATTTTGATTTATAATAGACTTGATAAGTCTGTGAGCATAATATGCTTACAGAGAAAATATTCAGTTTTGCCGGGCGAAATAAATTGAATAAAAGAATCATCTTCAGCAGCAGTGTCAACAGCCAGAAGACGTCCACTGCTAAACATAGGCCTCCCCCTTGGAACGCCATTCCGAACGACAAAATGCCATTTGAATCCACCGGTTAATCGTGTCTTTCACTGCGTCGTCAGTCTACCTAATTGGAGCTCTAGCTACGCTGCAACTTGCAGTTCATGGTTAACCCTCAAGAACCTTTCTTCCCCATCGGTTGTCGGTTCTTTAAGCGAAATAATAAATTAATGTTAATTCCATCGACTAAAAATACATGGGAAATATCTGCCCCTTTTTATTTTTAAATCTGCATCGATTTGCAGCAATCGAATCCGGACTTTACGCGTAACCGACTGTGCTAACTAATGCGCCAAGCTTGTCGTCATTAGGGGACTTACGCACGTGAAGTGGCGATGCCATTCTAATTATAAACTTAACTTATTCTATTTAAAAATATAGATATATAAATATAATACAGATATAAGGCACATAATAAAAACAAAAACTTCTAAAGTATAAACAACTATACGTAAATAAAATATAAAAATTACTTATAAACTAATATGGCATTATAATTATAAAAAAAAGGTATTTATAAAACGAAAGAAATACATAATCGGTTACAATCAAAATAACATATAAGTACCTATAATCGAACAACGAAAAGGTTTAACAAGTTTTACAAATTTGTAATCGCTTTCCGAAGTAAATGGGAACTTTGGAAACATTTTGAAAATTTCGAAAGTTTTTCAATTTCCGAAGTTAGGTGCGTTCTCAAACCGATTGCCTAAACTGTAGCCAATGAAACTTCCTTTCAGAGGTTAGTCCTGAATGGTATTTTCTTAATTCGTAATCAAACTGTAATCTATTTGACGACAGGCGTGGCGCATTGGTTAGCTCACCAATTAGTTTCGCGTAAAGTCCCGGGTTTGATTCACGGTCGAAGCAAAGATTTGTTCAATAGCCTTTATTTAATTATTACAATAAATCTTAATATTTGTTATTAAAAAAAGAGACGAATATTTGCTCCGGATCTGGTTATCAAAGCAGTGGTGCACAGTCTCATGGACCGCACTCCACCATACACAACAGATGAGCAAAAAGTATCTTTAGTTTATTATGTGTCGTTGTCCGGCTAACGGTCTTTTGTTCTACTAGCTATACAGAGGGCCAACCAAACGCGATAAAAAGGTAAAAAAAACTTTTTATTTCACAAAATTAAATACTTTCCATATAGATTTTGATAAATCAGAAGTTTACTTGTTTTATTCTTCAAATGTTAATTTCGATGTGAAAACTGATGTGGCACAAATTATATGCGAACTTTCATAATCTGACAAAAAAAAATTTAAAATTCTATTTGTCTTTGAAATTGTAGGAAAGATATCGTAAGTTTTAAATATTTAAAAAAAATGTAGTCAGTTCAGGTAACTGAACAAAGTTGCATAAAAGCTTTAATATTTTATTATAAATGTCACTGTTTTGGAATTTCATTATTGTAACTGCGTAAATCGGAACGCAAAATTTTCATAGACAAAAATTTGTTTACCTTTTTATCACGTTTGGCTGGCCTACAGAGTATGTGTTGTGTTAAAAACCTACCTATAATTTATACAATTAAAAAACTATTTAACAATAATTTAGAAAAACAAAAAAAAATTAACATACGAACATATAGCCTTAACTATAAAACCTAATAAACTGACTAATACTGAAACTCGTAATTTAGTACTGTAAAAGTTTATGTCGCATGTTAGCTCAGCTTTTGGATATACTCCAGACGTTTCTCTTATGTTCGAGTATCATCACGATAGCTTTAAGGATTAGGTTGCATTTGCTAAATTGCCTGCAGACTGAGCCGTGTAACTTGATAATATTAACTATAATACCTCATGAATTCGTTTTTGTATTTTTACTTACCTTATGAAATAAAATTTAACGACAGGCGTGGACGAACGGTTAGCGATTGGTTTGTTGCGCGTATAGTCCCGGGTTCAATTCCCGGTCAGAGCAAATATTTGTTTCATAGCTTTTATTTGTAATATTTAATAATATTAAATATTGCAAATAATTGTTAATAAAAAAAGAGATGGATATTTGTTTCGGGTCTGGTTATCAAAGAGTGGTAGGCAGTGGTACCCAGTCTGCCGATCCGGGGTAGTAACACCACTTACAAGTATACAGACCGTGAAGTGATTTGGTCACGTTTCGGGATCAGCTTGTAAGTTGCCGGTTCCATCTAGGCCGGCATAGTGGATGTGATTGCTACTCACAGTTATTGAATTGTAGTAGCAGTGGTATTCATTCATGGACCACACTTCGGCTTAACATCAAGCGGGGTGCTGTCATATGTCGAGTCACAATAAAAAAAAATACCAATTATAAATCTTATGTGAACGGTTGCGTTTAAACGAGTAAGACCCAGGAGGGTTTTACGACCAAATCGGAGACATCCTCAAGAAAACTAGGTTGCTTAGTGCTTATAACCATAGAGCATTTCTGTATTTGTTTTTTTTTATTGTGACACGACACTTGACAGCACCCCGCTTGAGCTTAAGCTGGAGTGTGATCCATGAATGGATGCCACTGCTACTACAATTCAATAACTGTGAGTAGCAATCACTTCCACTATGCCGGCATAGTTGGCAAGCGGCGCTACATTATTTCTGCTTTTCGGGACAATTTGATTGATTGATTGACAAAACTATCAAAAATGCTATGAAATAAAACTTTGCTTCTGGCAGTATCATTAGTTGTAAGTATCTATTAATATTAAAATGAATACCATATTTGTATAAAATAATTTAATAACTATTTCTTATCACTTCTAAACTAAAATAAAGTTAATAAAATATAATATGAATATAATCAGGAAAGTAAAATTATTTTACATTTCCATACTAAGCTAATAAAAGTGCTTGTATCATAGAAACGGGACGAACTAAGTACATTTATCAAAGATGCATGGGTACTCATGCAAGAGGTACTCATGCATCTTTTGAGCTGTAGACCAAGGTTTTATATACTCGTAACAATGGCGGAATATTACAATAAAAGTAAAGAATATTGAACACGAAAAAGTAATTTTCATTTCTTTACATTATTTTCATCACTGTGAAGAAGATATCTTAAAAAGGCTCTCTCTATAATGGCGGGGTGTAATTAGTTTTCATTGTTAAAAAGTGGCCGCCATTTTCCTAGAATGCAATGAAAAATTTCAAAAGATTTCTTGAAAAAGCTGTGTAATTTTATAGAAATTCATACAAACAAATATTCATATTAATTTTGAAATTTTTTTAATATGTTATTGTTAAATCTTTGTTGTTTATTATCTAAATTATGTTACCTTATTATCTACAATTTCAATTCATTAATTTTTTACTATCGACTATTAACTCCTATTTTTTATTGAGACACGATATTTGACCTTGAGCGCCATGAACGCTGACGGCTGCAACAAAGATAAAAGATATCTATTAAATTCAATTAATCAAATTGTCACGCCTTTATCCTACAGGGATAGTCAGAGACAATGAAACGCTACTTGCCACGATCCTGACACAACTCCCTCGCTTCTCTCACATCCTCAATTATCTTTATACAAGCTCAACAGTTAATATATATATATATATATATATAATTTATAGTTTGATTTCTTTATTTAGCAATAAATCATAAAATATATACAATTATACTACAAAACATTGAAACCGAGTTGTAATTGAGAATGGGAATCAAATCTTGAAACTTCATAGTTGAGTTAGACGCTTGGGAATTGTGCAGAAATTGTTGTTACCAAATTTTCCAAGAATCTCATAAGTAAGGAGTGTAAATCATCGTTTTAACACTCCTGGGAGTTTTGTTGTAGAAATGGTGTTAGAAAAATTTATGGCATATTGTTATAAACTATAATCTAGAATAGTTTTTATTTACACTTGCCAAATCTGTCCAAGTTTTTTTAAATTATTTTGTCGCGATATCTGACCATATTTACTACTTGCCGAATGTTAAGCAAGCCAAGAGGTTAAAGCAAATAAAAACAACTCAGTTTATAGTTCCATTAATCGTTTGGTCAATATGCGCTTTTTGACAATCCACCATAAGGAGATCGTATAGGCGGGCAAACTATTCCACTTGCGAGTAAAACGGTACCGATGTATCTGTGATATAAGTAATTTGGTTGTTCTGTGTCTGTGTTACAAGCACTTTAGTAGCTTAGTATAGAAATGTCAAAAAGTCTTATTAGTCGTGTTTTAATGCAAAAAAAATTGTCAATTTATTTTTCAATTCTTTTAAAATATTGACAGACTAAGTGGAGTTCCATCTTGAAACTGTCTACTTATAAAAAGTACTTAAAAAATATAAAGAAAATGCGACAAGCGTGTTTTTTTGTACATTATCGAGGTTGGCGCGGTTCAGTGGAAAATTAAAATTGGCATTTTCTCTTCTAAATAATTTCAATAGATATTAAATATAATACCGTCTTTATTTTCTTTAAAGTATAGGTTTAGTACATTGTTTCTTCAAAAGGTAAAAAGAGAGAAAAATGATCATAACATTATTTTTAATAATGTACTCGTATTTAAGGTATTGCTTGTGATTTTCTTTCATGGAAATAATTCTATATTTTCTTTATTTATCGGTTGGATATCATTTTTATACTAAGTCACTAAACGTGTTTGTATCATAAAAACAGAATGATCAAAGATACAACGGTACTTACCGATAAGTAGTTTTGAACCAGAAAATTTTGGTTTGCGAGACCCTTGCACACCACTACACCACGGTCGCATTTTTCAATACATTATACTTTAAAATCCCTGTTTTAGTACGAGTAGTAAAGTCCATTTTACTAATTGGACGGGTATGAGTTCTTTCAGAGTATGGTATCCACATCAAAGAAACTGTACAGCGCGGTAACGTTGTGGGATGAAAAATGCGGACGGATTTTGCGTCACGTCCTTTCTAATCTTATCTTTTTATGACCGTGTTAGAGTTCAAAGAATTTATTTTATATTTAGCGAATTTTTTTAGGGGAGTATTTTTTTATTAATTCATATATTTTGTCAAACACTATTTAGGATTTATTTAATTTATTATTAATATATTAAAACTTTTATTGAAAGGCGACATTGGACCTTACGACAATGGTATGGAAAGTCCAGATTTCAGTATCGGTTTTAGTTGCTTCAGTCGCCGTCACTATGTCGCTCAACTTTGAATATTGGATGCCACTCAGTACAACATTTACTTTTACGTTTTTTTTACTACGAAATGTTCTATCGATAATTTTACATTTTTTTATTTATTATTCCGACGTTTTAACAGCTTTGCAGCCATTGTAGTTACGGAGAGACTCAATAACATAAAATCTCACTGTAACTACATTTATCAATGTTCGCTTGAAATCTAAGAAAATACTAACATTATTTATTATATATAAAAAAATGCCTTAAAATGTAATAAAATATATTTTAAAAATAATTATAAAAATGTAATAAACATAAAATAAATGCATTTTCTCTTTGCCCACAGTCAAACCACAAAGCCTTTATAACTTTTCCACCATGAAACCGCGTACACAGAAAACCGGGTCAACACGCAATGTATAGATTCTATATTTAAACATATGAATTTACAGCCACATTTTATGTTTGTAATCTTTTTTACCAATGTAAAAGCGGTTTTCAGTGCACATAACAACGAATTTTACTCGTATATGACAGGAATTGTGAATGTGTAGGAAGCAAGTTGTGTCAGGATCGTGGAAAGTGGCGCTCGGTTGTCTCTCCCTATCTCTATGCAGCGTGACAAATGATGACGCGGCGTCTATCTATCAGATAATTATGTTATGATAAAGTATATAATATTTTAGTATATTTTTCAATTACTTTTTACCTGAAAAATTTGGCTCATACTTATGTATTGAACATGTATTTTATTGTAAAAAATAGCTGTGTTTATAAATTAATTTAAGATTCACGCTCCTTTTTGCACTGAGAATGTAATGCCATTTTTCACAAATCTAAAATAAATTTTTCGTTGTGTTTTTTATAAAAAAGAAGTTTCTTATGCAAGTTGGCTATTACCTATTAAAATTCCCTGTTCTATTTTTAGTTCTCAATAAATTGAATTTATCACTGAACAGAAAATAAAAGATACTTTTATTGAAGCATTTTACTGACCGTGAAAAATCAATAGAGATTACATAAAATCAATTTTATGGACTGTCCTAAGGGGCTGCGAAGGGTTAACTTTTCGACAATTTGTTTGATATCATTTGTATGATACCCTTTTTCTGTGGTTATAGATTGATATTGAGATTCGAAAAAATGAAACCAAACGAGAACACATTTCTTTTCTTAGACAAAAAATGACTAACGACTCTTTATTATTTTAAAAATACATCTTATTTTCTAGTAATATTTTTTTTACTTTTTATCTTATTATTTTTCTAGTTATTTTTTCACCTGTAGTTTTTTCAATTTCATTTGATCTCAACAAATGAATTTATATAATATAAATCAAATTTTGACGCTTTTTTCCAACAGGGTTCTGACACAACGCCCTCGCTTCCTTCACATTCATATTTCTCTTTATACGAGCTCTATGGTTATGGGCACTAGGCAACCTAGCTTTCTAGAGGATGTCTCCGATTTGGTCGGTAAACAACCTCCTGGGCCTGCTTTGTTTACGCATGATATATCTACATCAGATTTATAAATTCCTTTCGTCAATCTGTTTTCACTCATCCTTTCCATGTGACCAAACCATCGAAGAATTCCTTTGTCAAACCTTGTATATTATATTCATTTTATAATCAATATTAATAAATGTTGACATTACTACTGGAACCAAATTTGTCTCCTTATCAATTTTTAAATTGTGGCTTCACATAGGACAGCCACCGGCCTAATATTAAAATAGAGTGCGGTCAATGATCAGAGGTGACCAATATTTACAGGTATTAGTCACCTCTATTGAGAAAACTCAATAAATAACTGTAAATAACAGTAACATCTACTATGCCGGCCTAGTTGAAACTGACAACATATAAGCTGATTTCGAAACGCTACAAAGTCATTTCATGGTCTATATGTATACTTATAAGTGTTGGTACTACTTCAGATAGGCATCTTTTACAACCAGACCTGAAGCACTTATACGTCATAATAATAACAAATATTTAAAATATTTATTCTAGTATTTTCTTAAATTTTGCGCGAACATTGATTATTGAATAAAACAAAATTATTGAATTAAACAAATCGACTGATACCCAGGATGGTGTGCGAGGCTATTGAGATTAAAAAGCATCCTAATTTCAATAGATAAGGTGGTTGACGATTATGTAACACCTGGGACCCCATAATACACAAACTCAAGTCCCAAGTCCAGCAAACTGCCAAACCAGATGACACCGTCAGTTATTTTTGCAAAAATTTGAAATAAGCCGGGAACAGAAAAAAGTAAAACAAATCAAAACATCAAACGGGGTAGTTTTGGAAACAATAACAGCATCAACCAATAGGACGACCAACCTCAGTCTCTCTGTGACCACGATGGCTGCAAAGCTCTCGAAACGTCGGAATAATAAAAATATTTATTCTAAATAATAAATATAACGAACAAAAGCCATGATACAAATAATTGTTGAACCCGGGACTTTACATGTAACGAATTGGTGTACTAACCAATGCGCCACATCTGTCGTAAAAGCTAAAAGATGTATGTTAAGATTAAAAATATAATGAAAGGTCACGTGATGGCTAAATGAAAACGAGGCTTTTGGTATAAAAAAATATAATACACAAAGAAATGTAGAATTGTATGATAACAATAAAAGCCCGAAATGAAAATGGCTTTTTTGTTATTAAGATATTTTTTTAAGCTTTCCTTCAAAAGCTCATTACAAAGGACACGGGCTCACGTCCTAATTCATAATTCATTCAATAAGACATTTTGTTTCAATTATGTTTTCAGAAAGTTGGAGCTTTTTTGTGCCAGACTTTGTGCTCTAAAACTCTTGGATTAGGCTATTCATTTCGTTTAAACATTTAGGATTATTTATAATACCATTCGTTCTATGTATTTTTTTATTGGTAATCCATTTTTTATAAAACTATTTTGTGAATAAGAAATTTATAAGGATTACTCATTTAACTAATTTTGATTATTTATAATAAATCGTTCGAGGAACCGAAAACCGATGAGAAAGAAAGGTTCTTGAGTGGAGACCACGAACCGAAAGACGCAGCGTAGGTAGGTCTCCCACTGACGATGTAGTAAGTCACAAATAACCGGTGACTTTTACTACATCTACAAGGATAGGCAGCGACAATGGAGCGCCACTTGCTACGATCCTAACACAACTCCCTCGCTTCTCTCACATTTACAATTATCTTAGGCCGGCATAGTGCCGGCGGCTGGGGCAGCCGGGAACTGACTCGGTTATTCCAGTCGTCGTCACTCTCGGACCTTCTCTTGCTTATCATCAGGCGAGTCGAGGTCAAATGTCGTGTCACAATAAAATAAATAAATAAAATCTTTTAACAAGCTATTACGATATCATAAAATTCAATTAAATTATTTATATTTCAATTTTAAAAAATCACGAATCATTCAATTAGGTTTTTATTAGTAGTTAAACGTAAAAACTACGGGATAAACATAACCACAGGCTAGTTGTAACAAAGGCAATCAATCAGTAAACAAAAGCAGATACTTTCCACATTCATTAGCGTTTAGTTAGTCTGTCATCGTGATGAATGAGTGTGGAGTGCTCCCACGGGATACCACGTCCGGGTACGACAGGTAACTGACAGCGTTGATATACTGAGGAAATTAAACTGCACTGTTTTGTAAAATACGATTTGGAGCAGCCTTGATTTAGTTTGTCGATTTAGAGGTTTAAATTTCATATATAAAAGCATTAGTATATATTATATGCATCAGAATTTAAAAAAGCTTTGATGGTTTAAGCACATGGTAAGGATGAGTGAAAGTAGATTGACGAAAGGAATTTATAGATCTAATGTGATGATCGTTAAACGAGGCAGACACAGGACACAGTAGTTTTCCGACTAAATCGGAGACATCCGTTGGTTTACAAAGTTGGGTTACCCAGTGCCCATAAAAGCTTATATGAAGAAATTTGTGGATGTAGGAGAAGCGAGGAACTTGTGTCTGAATCGTAACAAGTATGTCTCGGCCTATCTCTGAGGGAAAAAGGTGTGACAATTTTATTGATTGATTGATTTCTCAGAAGTTCAGCTATATACAATAGATAACTTATCTTGTTTTCAATCGTCTAAACGTTTTAACGTCAGTCAAAATCCAATAAACTTATAACCTACATCTGTGGTATTATTTCTTTAAGAGGTCAAACATCTGTTTCCAAGATATGTTCTTAGCAGATGTCGCTGAAATGAAATGTCCGCTTCATTGTTATTTCTCAACATTTCCTTGATATTCTGGATTTGATTGTTATATAATATTACGTTTAAATTCAATACAAACTTGTAGATGACAGATGTCTTATCTCTCATCCACACATCTATAATTTTCTTCATACAAGCTCTGCGGTTAATTTCTACGGATGGAGAAATAAAATCATATAAAAATATATAAGGAATGAATGGTTGGTTTTTCATAAATAATTCATTTTAATGTAGGTTAACATTAATGGGACTTAACGCACAACTAACCAATCGCTAACCGTTCGTCCACGCCTGTCGCTTTATTACAGTACATTGGTACATTGGCGAGCTTAATAAGTTTTTTCGTAGTCGAGTTTTATTATAATTTATCATTGTTTTTAGGCTATTTTGTTATAAATGTGCATAATACAAATAATGTTAGAAATGGGCAACGAAGTAATAAATAACGATATAAAACAGAATAAATCGTATATTGTATAATATATTAGATAATATAATATTTAATATCTTATAATAAGTAGTTTAAATCTAAACAACAACAATAACAACATATACCAAATATAATTAGTTATGATATAGTCGTACGTATTAATTAATTAATTAATTACGCTTCGACAATCTTAATTAAAATTAATTAATTAAATTAAAACATAAACGAATGAGGCCTTTTTTAAAATTTCAGTATCAAATATATATCTTATTTATGTATAATGTATTGGGTATTCTTACAAATCGTAGTATTTATTACATCCCACTTCCATATCTTGCTTTAAAGAGATCGCTTTTTAGGCATAAGGCCGTCGATTGTACATTATGTTTTATTACCCACGCCTTTTGTTTTTTTTTTTTTTACGTCACGTTGTTTTAACGCTTTATCTGACCTGATGAGCAAGGGGGGGTTAAGAAGTGACTCAGTCGCGTTTCGGGATCAGTTTGACAGTTGCCCATCCCACCCAGTAGATGCTACTGCTACTTGTAGTTATTGAACTGTAATAGCAATCGCTTTCATTAATGGACCGCACTCCAGTTTAACACCAGGCGGGGTAGCCAAGCCAAGCCAAAGTTTTAAATAAACAATACATTTCCGTGCTAGATGAATACATATAGTAAAACACATCTATATTGAATTTTAACAATCGTAATACATTGCAAAATAGTCTCTAGAGATTGGTCAAGTGTACAAAACCTCTGCTGCTTGAAACCAAAACTCACTTGCAAATATTTTCATTTGTTTATTGTACAAAATGGCGTGATAATTTGATTGATTGATTTATTGAATAAGTAGTTCGTCTGACAACACCCCGCCTAATGCCTAGCTACAATTAATAATACCTATTATGTATTAATAAATACCTTTTAATACATACCTAATATTTTTAATAAACAAAAATTAAAATTATATTCTGTTTTTTTCATAAACAAATTCATTTATTTTGTTACTAATATCACAATAATATGTTTAATAAATTACATAAATTTTAAATGGTGTGGGTAACAATAGTTGAAATAATATTATACTTACGTATAAGTTTACGTTTTGGGATTCAGATAGTATTTATTTTTCTTTAAACTTCGATAAATAAAATAAAGTATGCTCTAATGGTTAATTCTTTTTATATTATTATTTATTATGGATCCTCCAAGCGATGTGTAAAGAATTGCTTGGCCCACATATTAACGGCGACTAAGGCAACCAAATAAGCTGACTCTTGGACTTTCATCATGCTTACTATTAGGCAGGTCAAGGTCAGAAATAGTCAAGGTCAAGGATAGTCGTCCACTGCTAGACATAGGCTCGCTCCATCGAGATTCCCGCGGTATCCAGCTAATCCTAGCAGACCGTGAAGTGACTTAGCCTTATTTAGGGAACAGCTTGTAACTAGGCCGGCATAGTGGAAGTGACTGCTACTTATAGATATATAACTGTATGTAACAGTCACCTACATTCATAGACTTCACTCCAGCTTAACATCAGGCGAAGTACACTCATATGTCAAGTCACAATAAAAAAATATCTAGTTAATAACAAATATTTATTTCCTACATTATTTATTTATTTTATTATTATTATACATTTCTATACTAAGCTGCTTGTATCATAGAAACAGGACAACCAAAGTACATATATCAAAGATACATTGGCACCGGTGAGTGGTTTCTAACCCGTGCTTTCGGTTTGCGTAACCATTGCACTGCCACTACACCACGGTCGCCTTATTAAGAAAAAGGTATTTTAGTGCTTACTGTACTTTGATTTTGGACATTACCTACAGTTGAATACGTAACGAGTGCAAACCGCTGATAAAGCGCTTGGGGGCCAATAAATTGCACCGTCACTTGCATCGGGCAAAACCTTCCCGAAATTGCATTTTTATTCAATTTTTCATAACCTTATCCCGACACGTAAGAACATATATTTTAACTTTTGAGACAGAAATTATATTTTTTGGTTATTAAAATTGTAATAGTGCTAGTACAGCCGGTGATCGAACCCGATACTCTAACTAGGCGGCAGGTATTTTGTTGATAGGACTACTGTTTCTAAACTGACCGCAGCATTTGTCTCCTTTGCTTATCGACCCTCTTCATCTACTTCTGGCGGTATACGGTATATAATAGACACTGTAAATAAAAACATCAAGAATAATTTTAATTTTAATTAAGGCGACCGTGGTCTAGTGGTAGTGCAATGGCTACGCAAACCGAGAGCACGGATTTAAAACCACTTATCGGTACCAATGTTTTATTGATATATGTATTGGTTGTCCTGTTTCTATGATACAACACTTTAGTAACTTAGTATAGAAACGTAACTAAACAAAATATAAAGTGCATTTCAGAATAATATTATACTAAAACCTGTGAAAATATAAAAAGTGCTTTTGGAATAATACGTTTATCAACGTGAAGTGGCGCATGAAAAAATACGATATAAATGCTGAACATAAAAAGAGAACAAACATTACTCAGCCTCATTTGAATTTTAATATAAACTAAACATAGCTTAAATTGTAAGCATGGCTTGTTATTTTTCAGGCTATTCTGTTTTATGTTTGTTAATGAGTGTAAATAAACATCCCACTTTCATCCTAGTTGTAACCGGCAACTTACAAGCTGATCCTGAAACGAGACTAAATCACTTCACGGTCTGTATACTTGTAAGTGGTGGTACTACCCCGGATCGGCAGACTGGGTACCACTGCCTACCAATCTTTGATAACCAGACCCGAAGCAAATATCCACCTCTTTTTTAATTAACAAATATTTGCAATATTTAATCTAATTAAATATTACAAATAAAAGCTACGTAACAAATATTTGCTCCGACCGGGAATCGAACCCGGGACTTTACGCGCAACAAACCAATCGCTAACCGTTCGTCCACGCCTGTCGCTTTATTACAGTACATTGGTACATTGGCGAGCGTAATAAGTTTTTTGTAGTTGAGTTTTATTATAATTTATCATTGTTTTTAGACTATTTTGTTATAAATGTGTATAATACAAATAATGTTAGAAATGGGCAAGGAAGTAATAAATAATGTTATAAAACAGAATAAACCGTATATTGTATAATATATTAGATAATATAATATTTAATATCTTATAATAAGTAGTTTAAATCTAAACAACAACAATAACAACATATTATAATGGCCAAATATCAATAGTTATAATATAGTCGTACGTATTAATTAATTAATTAATTACGCTTCGACAATCTTAATTAAATAAATTAATTTAATTAAAACATAAACGAACGAGGTCTTTTTTAAAATTTGGAAACACTATAATTGCCCAAGTGAATATCTTTAATGGACCGCGTATCTTACGACAGAATATGACCAGACAAATGAATAAGTGAGTATATTCGTATAAATATATGATATGTAATGGTATTATATGGTATATACTCGTATATACTTGTATGTACCGGTGCCTGTTTTGTGATTTTTTTTTATTGTGAATCGACATATGACAGCACCCCGCTTGATGTTAAGCCAAAGTGTGGTCCATGAATGAATGTCTCTGCTAATACAATTCAATAACTGTGAGTAGCAATCACATCCATTAAAAATGTATTTGAATGTATTTAGCACGGTTTTAATTTAAACAAATCTTAATTATTAACTATAATATGCTGTTGTTAGTTAATGTTCCTTAGTTCGGCTAATTCCTTCTCCTCGTCGACCTCGTCGTTGTCTGCATCTGATGTGTAGACACCGGCAACAGGAGTTGTCGCTCCTATACAGAGATAGTAATATTTTTTACATTTCTATACTAAGCTACTAAACTAAAGCCGCGTTTACTATAGAAACTGGACAACTAAAGTACCGTCTTGTAATAATAGTGCAATGGTTACGCAAACCGAGAGCACGAGTTCAAAACCACTTATCGGTACCAATGTATCTTTGACATTATGTACTTTGGTTGTCCTGTTTCTATTATATAACACTTTGTAGCTTAGTATAAAATGTTGAAAAAGATTGGAAAAATAATAATAATTAAATATAACCTGTATCAAGAGAATTGTGGATATAAAGGAAGAAAGGGAGTTGTGTAAGGATCGTGGTAAATGGCGCTCCATTGTCTCTGCCTATCCTTGTGGGAAAAAGGCGTGACAATTTAATTGATTGATTAAATTGAAAAATATAAATAAACTCGTATCAAAGATACTACATTGGTATGGGTAAGTGATTTTAAACCGGGTACATTTAGAGTTATCCATATAACTGAGGCCATTTTATTATTATTTTTTAAATAGGTAATTTTTTTTGTCTATATCTATACTTGTGGGATCTTAAAATTGGTGACAGGCAATAGTGCTTTGGTTTATAATGTTAGTTCTGATTGTCTATAAAACATATTTTGAAATGGTTGTATACTAACTTGAATGAAAAGTGCTCGATGACTCGGATAAGGCTATCGGATAATTGAAGTGCTTTGTTATCTCTGCATCCATATCATACACATAGTCCTTGTAAACCATTTTCAGAGCTCTTGCGCGTGCCTCGCGATAATACTGGAAAAGGATATTTTTTATTGAGAATGGATATGTATCTGACCTTGACCTACTTGATGTTAAGCCCATAACGCTGATGACTGCAGACCAAAAGACCAATGCAGTTTACCTTAGTCGCCGTCACTACGCCACCCCAAAAATTAATGTAATCGGACGTTGTCAATCTTTTCACGGCAATATCCGTTTTCGTTTATACAATGTTTTTTTTACAACCGTAATACTAACCGGTTTTACTCTTTTGTCAGTTCTTAGACATTCCCTTGGTTATTAACAGGCACCTTGGGTATTAACAAATAGGTCAGATAATATTAAAAAAAAAATGCGCAAACAATAAAAAAATAGTGATCAACCCAAATGAATGATCTAATCGACATTATTTTTTTATATTTTTATATACTAAGATAATAAAGTACTTGTATCATAAAAACAGGACAATATATCACATATATCACAGATACATTGGTACCATCAAATAGTTTTGAACCCGTGCTCTCGGTTTGCGTAACCATTGCACTGCCACTAGACCACGGTCGCCTTGGTGGATTAACATATGAGTTCTTGCAGAACTAGTAGCTTCCTGGAAGAAGCCTGCATCTGCGGTTTCCTGCAGGAAGCAGGCAGGCAGTCACCTTTAGCAGGTAGTCAGTTCATCATGTGGGTCTCACGCTACGTCTCCCAGTAGGTCACTGTAAAGATCGCTGAGAGTAGCCCATGTCTAGCAGAAAAGGACTTATCGGTGAGAAGGAAGAGATTCACATATGTTGACAACTTACAATGCCCAAGTTTCTCCAATCCAAGAGATCTGAAAGTCGTTCAGTTCTGTTCCTTTGTATAATACGTTGTCGGCGATTCAACCTAAAAAAATAAAAATAATAAATATTGATAATTTATAAATAGATCGTATATGAAGAGAATTATGGATTTCATATTTCATAATTATGGAAGAGTGTTGTGTTCGGAGACAAGACCGAGAAAAGTGACGCTCCAATTGTCCTGCCTATCCCGTGTTTTTAAAAATGACATTTTAAAAGATAAATAAAGTATGTAGTAGTACTATATTAAAAATTATGTAAAATCAAAAAGAACTTACTTGGTAAAATCGAACATGTATTGGGCCAATTGTTTTACAGAACTTTCTAGAGATATATATCTTCTATCTACTATATATATTCCGTAGGACATCGGATCAGCAATATTGTCCTGCATAAAGCAACCAAAGCCTAAAAGCAATAATAATCAATTTTTTTTTATTTTTTTTTGTTGTGACTCGACATATGACAGCACCCCGCTTGATGTTAAGCCAAAGTGTGGTCCATGAATGAATGTCACTGCTACTACAATTCAATAACTGTGAGTAGCAATCACATCCACTATGCCGGCCTAGATGGAACCGGCAACTTACAAGCTGATCCCGAAACGTGACCAAATCACTTGTATACTTGTAAGTGGTGGTACTACCCCGGATCGGCAGACTGGGTACCACTGCCTACCACTCTTTAAAATCAATCAATCGAATCGTCACGCCTTTTCCCCACTGAGTTTATCAGAGACAATAGAGCGCAACTTGCCACGATCCTGACACAACTCCTTCGCTTGCCTCACATCCACAATTCTCTTAATACAAATTAACAATAACTACTATAAATTAAAAGTGTCAGGTAGACAGATGGGGTTAGCTTAAAGCTTGCCGGGGACAAGTCGCATCCACTAGCTCGGCGTAGTGGATGCGACTGCTACTTCATGGACTGCACTCTAGCCTAACACTACGGGTGGAAATGATAAATAAATAAATGACCGGCATTTCTTTGGCCAGCATAGTGACGGCGACTGGGGAAGCCGTGAACTGACTCGGCTTTTTCAGTCGTCGGCACTCTTTGACCTCCTCTTGCTTATCATCAGGCGGGTCGAGGTCAGATGTCGAGTCACAATAATAAAAAAAAGAATATAAAAGGCAAGTAAAATGCAACTTACCAGACAGATTTGTAGTGACGCTGGGTATTCCCCTGACAGTACATTCTGCTGGCGTATAACCCCAGGGCTCGTAATAAGAAGGGAATACACCTAAATGGCAACCACGAACAAATTCATCATAATCCAAACCAAAGAGCGGATTTGTTGATGTCAGGAATTCGGGATGGAATATAACCTAAAAATATTTATATTAATTATTTGGAATACTCTTGGACCTCCTCTTGCTTATCATCAGGCGGGTGGAGGTCAGATGTCGAGTCACAATAAAGAAATATAAAAAAAAAGAGAAACTAAGGCAAATATAACGTCAGGGGTGGGTGCTTAAGAGTGGTAGGCAGACAGACTGTTGTCATTTGTCTAGTCAGCCGATCCGGCGTTGATCCTTTAAGGTGTACAGACCGTCATGTAACTCGGGTTAAGGAAATTAGAAAGGTCGGCATGGTGGATGCTACAGATGCCTGCAGATATTGCAATTTTAACGTCAAATAGTCCCTAGAGTCGGTGTGTGCCAGTGAATTAATATGGCCAGTTCTGCGTTAATTTCGCTTCATTTTTTATTTAAATTCGTTTTTTATTTAATTATCTCAATTGATTATTACCTTAACTTTGTCATGAACAGTGTTAAACAATTGACAACGCCTCACTGCATTCAGTACTTCATCCGTGTCATCATTAACCTGAATAATCAAATAAATAAATTAAAATGAATTAACATACTTACAGAAAGTTCGAACCCACCTCATGCCGCGTTACATTGGTAACGCGGCATGAGGTACATACATTGTACATTGTGTTTGATATAATAAGTAATTGGTCGCCCAGTATCTATGGTACAAGAGTGGTAGGCAGTAGTATCCAGTCTGCCAATTCGTAGTACCACCACTTACAAGTATACAGACCGTGAAGGGATTTGGTCGCGTTTCGGGATCAGCTTGTAAGTTGCCGGTTCCAACTAGGCTGGCATAGTGGTGTGATTGCTACTTACAGTTATTAAATTGTAGTACCAGTGACATCCATTCATGGACCACACTCCAGCTTAACATCAAGCGGGGTGCTGTCATATGTCGAGTCACAATAAAAAAAAATTATCATCATTAATTTTACACCCAGGAGAGTGTTTTCCGACCAAATCGGAGACATCCTTAAGAAAGCTATTTTGCCTAGTGCCCATAACCACAGGGCCTGTATGAGGAGAATTGTGGATGTGAAGGAAGCGAGGGAGTTGTGTAAGGATTGTGGTAAGTGGCGCTTCATTGTCTCTGCCTATCCCTGTGGGAAAAAGGCGTGACAATTTGATTGATTGATTGATAATTTTACACTCTAGTTCCCACATGTATACACTCCTGACACCACTCTCCGCTTCCTTCACAACTGCAATTCTCTTCATACATGGTCTACTATGGTCATGGGCACTGCGAACCTCTACTTTTTAAATAATGTCCCTGATTTTATAAAGGAACAATCCTCTGGGTCATCCTTGTTTTATCTTTCCATTCGCCTTAGATATAAATAAATCTCTCACCAATCTTTTTGTATCCATTCTTTTAATATGCCCAAACCAACGTAACTCACTTTTCTCTTACAGGCATTTTCTCTTACAAATAATTTTTGTTTATTGGCAATAGGTTAAATTTCAATCAATCAAATTGTCACTATTTTTCCCACAGGCAGAGACAATGGAGCGCCACTTGCAACGATCCTGACACAACGCCCTCGCTTTCTTTATCTTTATACAAGCTCTATGGTTATGGGCTATTAAATTTAAATAGCATAAACCCATTTTAAATAAGTAAATGCACCCACAATCCCTGCTCACTATCCCAAAGGTTAGCTGGTAGATAATGTCACTAGACATTAAGCTCGCCTATGTACATGTTAAATGTGTTTTTTATTTGCTGTGCAATAAAGAATTTATCTATCTATCTATGTACAAATATAACTAACCAAGTTATGCGTTGTAACAGGCGGCGGCCGATCACGTTGTAATGCATAAATGCAGCGTTTGAGGCGTACGATCTCATCCTTATGAAGTAAATCAGATGTCTCGGGCAAATGGCCTCTGTTGATCAAAATAACATTATTTTTACATTCACATGCAAATAATATTTAGGTATATTATAGATTTATATGAGGTGAAAAAATGTTTTATATTTACAACTATTAAGGCGACCGTAGTAAAAAAGTGACAGTGCAACCACCCACCGGTACCGATGTGCCTTTGATATGTGTACTTTAGTTTAGTTCTATGATAGAAACACTTTAGTAGTTTAGCATAGAGATGTAAAAGAAACTCTCGCGCAAGTAACTAAAGAAAATTTTCTGTTACGGAATTATAACAAGTGTCAGTCGCCCTATAGAGGCACAAACTTCAGACAGGGTGCTGTCAAATGTCGCTCAACTAAAACAATGAAAGCTAGTATTTACACAAAATGCAATTTATAACAGCAAGTAAGATTTACAAAGACAAGGTAATTGCTGCAGTTTGAACTAGTCCTCATCACAGACAGGGTTGTTTTCGTTTAGCGGTCTGAACTCTAACCACCAACCCACGCAAGACTTTCTCCTATGGAAAATCTTCAGAAAGAAGTCTCCCCTACCGGCGTCCATCGTTCTACCTCATCATAATTATATATCCTCCAGCTCTCCTTACTTCAAAGGTTACAATTCCTGATAAATCACCTACGCTATGACCGCAATGGAATACAGACTATCACAAAAAATTGAGCTTGTATGAAGAGAATTGTGGATGTTAGGGAAGCGAGGCAGTTGTATCAGGATCGTGGCAAGTGTCTCTCCATTGTCTCTGCCTATCCCTGTGGAAGAAAGGCGTGACAATTTGATTGATTGATTTTATAAAAAAATAGCCTTACCTGAGGCAAGTATCATACATTCTCTTTCCAATATTTTCTTGTATTACATTGATAGTGTCTCTTAGTGTTTTGGTGAGGGCATGACCACGTAAACTTTCCACGTTAAAGTTATTGGTTGCAGTTGGCAAGATGATGAACGCTACGACAGTTATAGCAGAACTACATGCCTAAACAGCAATAAAAATACATTCAAATAAATATAAAAAATCGGGGACTTTCTTAAATAAATCTATAGGTAAAAAAACTTAATAATACGCTTATATGACAATGTGAACTAAAAAGTAAATAAATGGAAAAAAGAAGAGGTCCAAGAATTACAAAAACTGAGTCAGTTCACAATTGCCTCAGTCGCCGTCACTATGCGGCGACTGAGGCAAAAATATTTATTAAATTGTCCGGTCTAGGATAGTACCACAAGTGTACAGACCATGAAGTGACTTAGTCGCGTTTCGAGACCAGCTTTCAAGTTGCCGGTTCATAGTGAATAACTGTCCTTTCTATTCATGAACATACTCTAACTCAACAACAGGCGGGGTGTCGATGCTATATATTGAAGTTAAAATCGAAGTCACAATAAAAAAATATAGGACAAGTTTGTAGGAAGATAAGTGTGAAGAACAAAAACGAGAGTTGTATCAAGATTAAGATCGTAGAAAGTATATCCCTGTGGAAATCAAGACGTGGAATTGATCATGATGATATTAAAGATAGAATTGTGGATGAGAATCGCACAATTCTCCTCATACAGGCTCTGTGGTTATGGGCACTAGGCAACCCAGCTTTCTTGAGGATGTCTCCGATTTGGTCGGAAAACACTCTCTTAGACTCTATTTAAATTACTTTTAAATAGTTAAAGGTACAAAGCTAATATTTGCAAACTATGCTATGCTATATTACAATTGTCTTCATAGATGCTCTTTGGTTATCGGCAAAAATAGCAGGGGTCCATCCATGCTACTTTTTAAGAATGACCCTGATTTCTTCAAAGAAATCCACTTTATCATCCATGTTTTATATTTCCACTCGTCCTTATAATAATCTCTTACAACTCCTTTTATCCAACCATTTATCAATTACCTTCAAATAATAATTAAGTCTTGACAGAGACTCGATGAATATGTCTGCACCTTTATTTAAGAACTCGTATCGCCCCGAAATGAAGTAATAAAGCGTCTTATCTAAGTCAAAATCAAAATGCCTAAAACAAATTAAATTTTATTATTATAGCAATGCTTTGAATTTACAACAAAACTAGAAAAGTTTCTATTAATGAATTAAACAAATTTTATGCGGCTTACTATAGCGTTTATTTTGGTTTTGATTTTACAATTTTTTATTATTCCGACTTTCGATAGCTTTGCAGCCATCGTGGTCACGGAGAGACCAAAATAAACGCGATAGTAAGCCGCATAAAATTTGTTTAATTCATTAATCAATGTTCGCGCAAAATCTAAGAAAATACTAAAGTTTCTATTATTTTTGTGACTCGACATATGACAGTACCTTGCTTGATGTTAAGCTGGAGTGTGGTCCATTAATGGATGTCACTGCTACTATAATTTAATAAATGTAAGTAGCAATCACATCTACTATGACGGCCTGGTTGTAACCGGCAACTTACAAGCTGTTCCCAAAACGCGACCAAATTACTTTATGGTCCGTATACTTGTAATTGGTGGTACTACTCCGGATCGGCCACCACCACAGTGCCTTTTGCGACATAACAGTAGTTAAGAGACAAAGAGTGCGCAGAAGAGAAAAGAGGATAGTGAGTCATCCGCTTCTCCTTCTCTTGCTACTAAAGGGACGTTCGTCAAGAAAACGGGTAGCGTTGACGGAGTTAAGGGGTCTTAAAAAATAGATACTCCTGCTTCGTTAATTACCATGGTGTTTGTCAACTTAGTGACTTTGCGTACCAAAGAAGAGGCATTCTCTAAGTATCTAGGATATTTTATGTAAAGTTTGTAAAAACATTTTTGTCTCTTCACACTCGTAATACCCGCACTGGTCGGGGGAAGCATCCGCATTTTGTCGACCGAATCGGCAGTCGAACTAAAAAGTTCGATGCGTCTTTTCTTTGTAGAACAATCGTTCTTGGATCCAACCTTGGATCCTTCAAGCGATGCATGAAGAAGTACCTTTGGCCAGCGTAGTGACTGCGATGAGGGCAGCCGAGAACTAACACGGTTTTTACAGTCGTCGTCACTCTTGGACCTTCTCTTGCTTATTATTAGGTGTGTCGAGGTCAAATATCGTGTCACAATAAAAAAAACACATTATCAGCCGGCATAGTGAAAGCGATTGAGGCAAATGTAAGTTGAATAAATAAAAAAACTTGTGGATAACAACATGTCTAGTACTTACCCATAAAAATGTCCCCTAACAAACTCATGTATTTTCTCTTTAGCAATTGCATGCAAATTTTGAAACTCGTGAAGAGCTGAAAATTTTTTCACATTCAAACCATTCGGAGTTATTAAGTCGGGCTTCTTTTTCAAAATATGTTTTGCCTCAAATCCTAATTTAATAGAAATAATATTTAAATTACTGAATGATTAAACTAAACCTTACAACTCAGGCCCTCTGAACTTTTTTTATGTACTATACCAGCGGCACGCTAGAATGGCCGTTTTGACTTTTTAACTGTTCATGAAGTTTTGTATAAATTAATAATTCTATTTAAAGGAACATATTGTCATTCTTTATTGTCACTGTGACAGCCAAAAACGTCAAAACGACCATCATAACGTACCGCTGGTATAACTATATAATTAAGTAATGTATGTGCCTACGATTATCCATACATTGTTATATTGTTATATACAAGTATATATATTGTCCGTATGTATGTGACTGAACTTCTAAACGACTGGTCGATTATTTTTGTGTGTGTAAGTGAGTTAGATTGGACGGATTAGATTTACGATTAGATGCAGTAGGTGGCGCTGCAATAGTTTTTATTTATTATTTTCAGGCACGACAAACTCTGTCAAGCACAAGTAAAACCTTACTCAATTATATTGCCAAAATATATAATTATTTATGCTTTAATTTTAAATAATAGTTATACAAAAAAAATATTTACAACATTACAAATAAATTACGAGTAGAGTCTATCTAAGCCGAAATGACGTGTCCCTCCACTGCATTTAAGCACACGAGCATCCATAAAATATGGATGTAACACACCGAAAATGCATGTGTCATTCAGTTGCTGGTTAGACGATAATAAGGTATAGTAGTATAGTTAGTAATATTTAAATTCACACAATTAAATAAACTAAAAAAGTGGGGGCGCGTCATTTATAGTTAGACAAGCTATACAATATCTTACGAGTATATACCGGGAACCATACAAGCAACTATAGACGTAGCACATTGTTGTCGTATTCTCGTATACGCTTAGCGTAACAAAGTCGGCTAAAGTATCGCCAATATTCAGTAGATTAATTAATCGTCGTCGATGTATAACTCTTTTATATATTATCATTAATTCCTCCTATAACCTTCGATTCTTCAAGAGACTTAAGGAGAAGAATAGTCACAGCGACTGAGAAAGCCGTCAACTGATTCTTGGACCTTCTCTTGCTTACCATCAAGAGGATCAAGATCAGATGTCGAGACACAATAAAAAAACATAGGGATCTTCACAACGGCCTGCTAGAAGCGGCCTACATCCAGTGGTTTCCAGGCCATTTTGTGGGTGGACGTATCACGCTTCGTTTTCCTGTACGTGGCCATTAGTTCTATGAGTTATACACCGACCTGTAATATCGGAAACGGTTGTAAAAATGTGTGCCATATGTGACGCAACCCTCTCTATACAGTATCTGTGATATATACAACGTTTGCCAGCCTCTTCGTCCACGGAAATCTGAAACGATTTAATATTTCTTAAATAAACCCTAGCTTTAATATGACACTAAACCACTTTGTTTTTTATTGTGGCTCGACTTATAATAGCACCCAGCCTGATTTTCATCTGGAGTGCTACAAATGGAGGTGACTGCTACTATAGTTAAATAAATGCATGTAGCAATCATATCTACTATGCCGGCCTGGTTAGAACCGGAAAACTAAAAGCTGATCCCGAAACGCGACTGTCACTTCACAGAAGGTTAAGAAGCAAATATTTGCTCCCAGGACTTTACGCGGACTTTTCGCGTATATTTTGTTTTGATTGGTGACCAAGTTGGCTGCAAAGCTCTCGAAACGTCGGACTAATAAAATAAAATTGTAAAATCAAAACCAAAATAAACGCGATAGTAAGCGATTTGTTGAATTCATTAATCAATGTTCGCGCAAAATCTAAGAAAACTTACCTTATCTATATTATTGTAGAAATCCATATTTCCTGCACATAAATATCTGCCAAGTAGTGTTGCGTGCGTTGTAAACACTGTAGCTACCTCCACGAAACGAGTTCTATTAAAAACAATGATAATTCCTTTATTGTAAAAATATACAAAACTAGTTGAAACCGAAAGCTAATCCGCTAGTAAAACAAGCTAATCCCGAAACGCGACTTAGTCACTCCACGGTATGTAGGTACCCGGAAAGATAGACTGGGCACCAACGCCTATAACTCATTTAATAACCAGACCCAAGGCAAATATCCACCTCTTTTTTTAAAAACAAATAGTTGTAATATTTAATCTAATTTAATAAAGGTTAAGAAACAAATATTTGCTCTGAGCTGGAATCGAACTCGGGACTTTACGCATAACAAACTTGTGTAGTGACCAATATGCGACGCCTGTCGTCGAAATACAAACATAGAAACTTACCTTAGTACAATGAGGCCTACACCAGTTTGCCATTCATGGAAATGTGCGACAATACGCGGAGGAGAATCATTGAAGCCTTCAGCAACTTTTTTAAACTGTAAAATATTTTCTTTTAATTCACGGATAGATTTATTTATTATTATTTTGTAACTTGTACACAAAAAACTATAGTCTAATAAAAATAATTTAAGCCTGTGACTTACAAAACAATTCTTTATGATTATTTTAAATGTACTTAAAAATTACTTCGAGTTTATTTAACACGAATGCTGTGGTTAACTTTAATTGAAATAACACTTAGTCATTAGACATTGTAATGTTACTTATTTTTGGATTAAAGCTTATTTTGTTGTTAACTCGAATAAATAAATAAGGAATAGCACAGTGCGCGATAGATGTGGTTTGAAAGAAGATTTAGTGACAAGGATTGACAAAGGAATGTTTCAACGATTTGGGCACATGGATAGGATAAGTAGATTGAAAACAGCGCTCATTTTAGTTGCCGGGATCTAATACTAACAGCCGGTTGTACCAAAAAAGTTTCAATTTACGAATTTTGTTTTACTTTATACTTATTCTATTACGTTTGCTATTACGAAATCGTGAATTGGGTTGTTAATAATTTTATCAATACAAGTATCGAAACTACAATTTACATATGTTTTTATCATTAGAAATTACAAAAGTAGTACATAGACAAAATCAATAATGTCTTTTAGCTCTGTATAAAATATCCGTTAAACGTAAATGTAAAATGAGAAGTTAAAGAGTGGTACAACCCATTTTTCCTTTTTTTCTTTTACTTATACGATACTTTTTACAAATTCGTAAATTATAATTTTTGGTACAACCGGCTGTATGATTAATAAAATTACAAATACGAACTTACCTCTGCTATGAATGTGGCAACCATAAAACCAAAAATGACAGTATTATTAGACTCTGCATCATATTCTGGTATTCCCAAATGATGTTTCTCCCACAATTCATGTTTATATGAATTCAATTGCGAAGCAGTTGAGCCAACGTCAAATAATATAATTTGAGGGTTTCCATCTACCAACCAGGTGCCGGTGTGTACCTGGAATGATTACAATAAAATGATAGGGTCTGGCACAAGGCTCTTCGTTCTAAGCTAGAGCCATACGGTTTATGAGTTTACGTAACCGTCTGCGTGGCTGGATAGCCGGGTAGCCGACTTCCTGCGTGGCCGCTCCATAGGTACGCGTTGTTGTGGATGCAAGCGCGTCTCGCAGGGTGTCGGTGAATGCCTGGGTTCCTCAGGGTTCTGTGCTGTCGACACGTGCGTTCGGTGCGTCTTTCCTTTGTAGAACAATTGACAAGTGGAATTTACCAGCCCATGTGTTCTCCAATCCTTGGATGCTTCAAGCCATGCGTGAAAAAGCACCTTTGGCCGGCATAGTGACGGCGACTGGGACTGCCGTGAACTGACTTCGGGTTTTTTCAGTCGTCCAAGAGTAAGGTCAAATGTCGTCACAATAAAAAAAATTAGACATCCCATATTAGAGAGGAATGGTCAATTTTTCAGTCAAATCGTGAAAACATTTTTTCATTATGACTTGAAATATGACGGCATCCCGCCTGACGTTAAGCTGAAGTGCATGGATGGAGACGACAGCTACTATAGGTAAATATTTGCAAGTAGCAGTCTCCTCCATTCATGGACCGCACTCTAGCCTAACAAGAGGCTGGTAGCTATCATATTACTTTAAAAAAATAATGCTCCACCTTTAATCCCCATGCTCTCATACTGTTGACGGTAGCGCTGAGGGGCGATGAAGCGGGGAATTCGGCTTCCTCTACTTCAATTTTGGCTGAATGCTCCTTGTATGGACCTAAAAAAAATATAACATTATTGGTTTAATTAAAATAGGCCTGAAATTAAAATAATAAATTAATTTGTAATAATAATTGAATTAATAATACAATTAAGTTAACAATAAGATTAAGAAATGGTTAATTTGTAGGTCGCATAGGTCAAATATTAGGCAGGCAGGTTTCCTATACAGTACAGTTATAGGAATCGTGTTTTAGTAATAGGTATGGTCTAATAGGTACAAACAATGAACTCACGTTTCAATTCGGTACCTGATTACTTTTTACACGCAGCTTAGTATATAAATGGAATAAATAATATTAGTATTTTCTCAGATTTTGCGCGAACATTGATTAATGAATCAAAAAAATTAAATGCGAAAGTAAGCCGCATAAACTTTGTTTATAGGCGACCGTGGTGTAGTGGCAGTGCAATAGTTACGGAAACCGAGAGCACGAGATCGAGACCACCCACCGGTACCAATGTATCTTTGATATATGTACTTTGGTTGTCCTGTTTCTATGATACAATGCTCTTTAGTAGCTTAGTATAGAAATGTAAATAAATAATATATATAATATTCACTTATTTATGTATTAGTTATAAAAAAAAATATATTTATATCAAGAAGTGTACACAAAACTAACACTTAAATTTATATCTATTACATCCTCAGCAGAGAAAATGGTTCAAACACTTAAAATAATTGGTACCACTAACCTAATAAGCAATAATTATCACCCATTTCCTCTGTGGAGATAGGAGCCTTGGATCTTATTACGGTGTAGATACCTCCCACTGAAAGATTTAAAAAAAATGCAATACAAGTCGTAAGGATGTCGTAAGGATAAAAGAACTATAATCCAGGTAACCTGAAAATATTATGTTGCAAATCCTTAATGTACGCGTATGTAAGCGTAAAAAATCCGGCACAAAAATGGCGACTGAGCTTTTTTTTTCTTTTTTATTGTGACACGACATTTGACATCGACCTGCCTCATGATAAGCAAGAGGAGATCCAAAAGTGCCGACGACTGAAATAACCGAGTTAGTACACGGCTGTCTCAGCCGCCGTCACTATGCCGGCCAAAGGTGCTTCTTCACGCATCGCTTGAAGGATCCAAGGTTATAGGACAACACAAGTTGTTGGAGCTTACCACAAGTTGAATGAGGGTGGGAACAGTATTTATTTTATATTTTTTCCTAAATATAGACATTTCAACTTAAAATATGACATTAATTTTTTTTCTGTAGGTCTTCAAATTACTTCACAATATTTTTTTAAAGATTGCAATAAATGTCCACCGGCTCATGTTTTCGTTGAGCCACATGCGCTGGCCGTGACGTCATCGCCTACCTCTCTTTGGGAAGCTTCGTCGCGCGCAAGTTATGTTTATTATTCGGGAATATTATAATAATGTCTTCTTAAAGTACGGTGTATAAATACTGTATTATTTCTCAATGTACGAATACTTCCATCAGTACACCAAATAAAATGTTTATTTGTGTGTCAAAAGGTGAAAAAAAAACTGTTCTACAAAGAACAGACGCTCCGAACTTTTTAGTTCGACTGCCAATTCGGTCGATAGAATACGGATGCTTTGCCGGACCTGTGCATGTATTACGGGTGTGAAAAGACGAGGTTGGAACGAGGCTAAAGAGCTCTTCGAAACATTCTCCTTGGTATAGGCGATAAAGGACGCACAGAGCCGCCATGTCTCTGCGTAGTTGCAGGGGTTCCAGAGTTCGCGTGACCTCTGCATCACCTATAATTCCGACAGCTCTGTGCTGCAATGAATCCAGGGCATTAAGAAGATACTTGGCAGAGCCGTCCCAGAGATGCGAAAAGTACTTCGCGCAAGAGCGAATCTGAGCCTTGTATAAAAGCAGGCGAAGCTCTGGCGCGAAGAACCACCGCACCTTGTTCAGGATGCCATGGGAGGTAGTCTTAATGGCCCGCTTGATGTGGTCCTTGTGATTTAAGTCGCAGCGAAGGGACATTCTAAGAACAAGGGACAAGTGACAAGGGTTGCAACTATTTTATAGGGAAATAAAATATGAACATGCATAAAAGTTATATTAAGCTATTATTTGTTATCTATTATTAAATTAAATAAATAAAAATAAATATTGTCAAATATTTTCAGGGAGTTTATAGTTTGGCCACCCAAAAACAAAGTAGCTCGGTGTTTACCTAGGCTTTTAGAAATATTTATTTCAATGTTCAGTCAATAAAATACTGTTTTGAAATACATTTTTTTAATAAATTTATTTATTTGTACATTATTTTATAATTATAACATTATCGTAAAGTAATGTACAAATAAATAAATAAATGATTAAAACAAGACTAATAAATATGCGACTTTGGTCTATTCTAAACAATAGAATAATGAATGAATGTTCGGACGTATAGGAAGGAATCCGGTGACGTCACGTTTTCTTAAGTGAAGGCCAGCTAATGAATCGAGGTATAGTGTTTTAAGTAAATTTAAAAGCATTATAACTTTGTAAATACGTATCGTATCGAAGTGAAATAAAAACTATTGGTTTAGTTAACTTGCGATCTTTAATTTTAGCAAATAAAAATTATATTTTTTTTCACTTTTCCCACGCTCATTGCATTCTTTTGTTGTCGGCGCTCTTGGTCGCCTTTGCTAACCAACAGGAAAATCAAGGTCAGTTGTCGTGTCTCTTATAATAATTTCTTATAATAATTAATAATTAATTTCTGAGCTTGTATAAAAAAAATTGTGGAAGCGAGGGAAGCGAGGGAGTTGTGTCAGGATCGTGGCGAGTGGCGCTCTATTGTCTCTGCCTATCCCTGTGGTAAAAAGGCGTGACAATTTGATTAATTAATTGATTTTTGATGTGACTAAGAATCGAATCTGATCCGAGACTTACTGGGTAAGCACTACGCTATTTTATGTCGTGTAAAAATATGAATTACCATTGTTAGCAACTTCCCATGCAATTTCAAAGGTCCATCTGTTCTCAGCACTTGCAGTCAGTCCTTTATCCATGAACGAGAGCAAATCATAAATGGATTCCGCGCGGTATAACCGTTTCGGTGAACGGTCATGTGGCATCTGAAATATGTGAAACATACATTAAAACCGGTTTCTTAGGCCGGCATGGTAACGATGACTAAAGCTCAATATCAATATATTGTCACGCTTTTTTCCCACAGGGATAGGCAGAGACAATGGAGCGCCACTTATCACGATCCTTATCGATCCCTTGCTTCCTTCACATCCATAATTCTCATTATACAGGCTCTGTGGTTATGGGCACGAGGCAACCTACCTTTCTTGAGGATGTCTTTTCACAATTACTTTTGATAAAAAACGTTGTTATTTGGGCAGATATATTTTTTTTATTGCGGCTAGACATTTGATAAAAATCCTGGAGTGTGATTAACGAATTAAGCGACTGCTACTACAGTAAAATAACTGTCTCCATCTACTATCCGGCCTAGTTCAAACTGTAGCTTGTCTAACTATAAATGACGCGCCCCTCCACTTTATTACTTTATTTAAATGTGTGAATGCAAATATTACTAATTATACTATTATACTTTATCAGCGTGCTCCTCATTTTGTGTCCAACCAGCAACTGAATGACCAATTACAATTGCGTTTTCGGTGTGTTGCATATTTTATGTTTTCTCGTGTTTGCGTAAATGCGGTGGAGGGGCGTGTCATTGCGTTTTAGACAGACTATAACAACGTGTAAAATGATCCCGAAACGCGACTACATATTATGATAATTAATTATACTTTATAGATTAGCTACTTTATACAATACAAAAGGTGTAAAAAATGCTTTACTTGAAGGTATAAATATAAAACTTTAAATAATATTTCTGTATATTATTATTATCTTTTTCTAAGTTAGACCATTTGACCATTTTAGATAATAAATACAGAAAAATAGCAATATAAATATATAATAATATAAACAACTTACGTTATAAGTATTGAAAAGTATATTCTAATTGCTATATCACTAGAGGTATGATAAAATATTCAAATACACGAGATGAATCTAACAAATTAATGCACAATTACTGAAAATGACAAAAATTCTACGCGTAATTCACGACCGACAAATAATCTCACACACCGCAATTTTAAAACTCAACCAACTCCCTGCATTTTCTTTTTAGAACTGTTTTTTTTTGGTTTATTTAAAGACAAAGGAATCATAGTCCATAAAGCCTAGTCTTCAGTTATATAATTTATGTATTTAGTGGATTAATAAAAATGAAACACACTAGTGTTATTGAAGATGATAATTATGGGTTTAGTTAAGCGGCGGAATAACTTTAATAAAACTGTTGTGCCAATCTTTGAGGGTACCTACCTATTACGAGTATAATAGTTATCTGTGGTACCTACTCGATATATAACATCACAATATATTCTCAGTATGTTAAATCACTTGCATCCACACTAATATCCACCTTAATTACACAAATACAGGGTTACATTTTCTCAACTCTTTATATTTCGAAAATAAGTTTGAAATCATTCATAGATTATATTTCCCTCAAACAATACATAACAATATTTTATGAAATTCAACATAATTTTAGCCCTAAGTAAAATAAATTGTATTCACTAATTCGCTACAGACGCTGGTGACGGGGGCATGCCCCCCGCCCGTCCCCGCGAACCTCATGAATATTGAGCGCTCATCAGCGAATTGCATTACCTACATTAGCTGCCAGATTACTGTAACTATAATACTATAATGTGGAGCGATAAATTAACATCTGTTTTTATGGCCTATCTGATCAACGACTACGATATGGCTTCTTAGATAAAAACAAAAGGTTTTATCAACCAATCAACAACTCCCTCGCTTCCTTCACATTCACAATTCTCTTCATACAAGCTCTATGGTTTTGGGCATGTCTCCGATTTCGTCGGCAAACACCCTACTGGGCCTGCCTTGTTTAAAGTATCCATTCACATGATATTTATAAATTCCTTTCGTCAATCTACTTTCACTCATCCTTTCCATGTGCCCAAACTATCGAAGCATTCCTTTGTACATCCTTGTCACTACATCCTCTTTCAAACCACATCTAAAAGGTTTTATGTTTTTGTTAAATCAATGTATGGCTTAAGGCCAGTGCGGTGTGTCCTAGCGCCTTTGTCCCGGTTGGTATCATTAAGAATTGTTAAAAAAAGACAAAATAACAAGAAAGCAAAGCAAATGTTTAAATCTCCTTAACTTTTTATGTGCCATTAAAGACTTTAATTGGCAATTACTAAAAAGACCGCAGAGAATTCATATTAAACTAATAAAACTAACAAAGTGGTGTACTAATTTAGTTTTGTATTTGAAAGTATTGTTAAAAGGACACCGTGGCAGTGAAGTGCAATCGTCACGCAAACTTAGAGTACGGGTTTGATACCACTTACCGGTACCAATGTATTTTTGATATTATGTAATTTGGTCGTCCTGTTTCTATGATACAAACACGTTATTAGCTTAATATAGAAATGTATATAAAAATATACATTTAAAGTAAATCGAAGACAGTGATGAGCAGACAATTGGTGGCCATTTGCCGTCTTTTATTTATTTATTGTGACTCGTCATATGACAGCACCTCGCTTGTTGTTAAACTGGAGTGTGGTCCATAAATGGATCTCACTGCTACTACAATTTAATAACTGTAAGTAGCAATCACGTCCACTATGCTGGCCTAGTTGGAACCGGCAACTTTTCAGTGTAGATCATAAAATCATTGATCGCGATTCGGGATCAACTTGAAAGACTAGTACAGCATAGTGGATGGCTACTTGTGTTTAACTTTGCAATTAAACTGTAGGTACCATTAATACATAGAAGTGCAGCTTATATAATTTATTATGTATGTGTATTATGTATTTCTGGAAATATAAAAATATTTATTTATAAAACTTATACTTTAGTATAAATACCTATATTAAATCGCAACCAAAAATACAAAAAGAAATAAAAGAAACATTTTTACATTTATAAAAAGCGTTCAAAAAGTTTAAGAAACTTATCTTATCCAAAATGAATTTATTTATTTATTTATTTATTTATTAAGCATAACAACAGACAACAAGTTAAACACGCATTTTAAACATCAACTATGATCAAGTACAATAAACTTGATGTCCTATTACAGTTATACATAACATTCAAATAACATGGTCAGAACAAAATACAATGAGGTTAAAATTTAATAAATTTACACAAACTGATTAATAACTACAAAATTAAAATAAAATACAAAATGTCAAAATATAAACTATATAGATAATTAAACAGAATTAAATAATAATTAGAACAATAAACTTGAAATTCTATTATGGTTATACGTATCATTTAAACAACATGGTCTAAACAAAACACAATGACATTAAAATTAATTAAATCACTACAAAATTAAAAATTGAAATGAAATAAAATAAACAATGTCAAAATGTAACTAAATAGGTAATTATACAAAATTAAATAACTTATCAATGTAATGCAATTTTTTTCATGGAAAGACGACTCTGCTGAAATATATCACATTCCTCTGAGATACTATTATAGTAAGAGCACATGCGATGCAAAGGATTATTTCTCGATACGTTGTTACAGCTAAAGGGAATATAAAATAACCTATTTGTGCGTTGAGAGCGAAAGGGAACATGGAATTTAACCTTCTCAAGTAGTTTGTGTCCAAATAAACCCCTTACAATCGAATGAAGAGCACTGAGATCGGCAGCATTCCGTCGCTGTTCCAGAGTTTTAAGTTCAAATTTTTGCAACCTGTCTTGGTATTCAGGTAAACGGCGCCTGAGGCCCATTCTACTGCATAGAATTCGGACAAATCTTGCTTGAACTGATTCGACCTTTTTATTGTGCGTTGCATATATAGGCGACCAAATAGATGATCCATACTCTAGAACACTTCGCACTAGGGCGAAATACAACAGCAGAAGGGAATTAGGATTACGAAAAGGTTTTGTTACGCGCAGTATAAACCCCAACACCCTGCTTGCTTTACTAATTATATAATTGTAGTGTAGTGTAAAGGATAATGTTTTATCAAATATAAACCCCAGATCCCGAACCTCTTTTACACGGCTTAGGACCCTGCCGTCAATGTTATAATCATGGTTGATAGACTGTCTATTTTTTGTAAATGTGATGATTTGACATTTTTTGATATTTAGTGACATTTTATTTAATTTGCACCACGTTTGAACTTGATCTAGATCTAATTGAAGTTGTATGCAGTCGTAAGAGGATTTTATGATGGAAAATATTTTAATATCATCTGCATAGGCGAGGCATTCACACTTAATGATTTCTAATAGATCATTTATAAAAAGCAAGAACAAAAGGGGGCCTAGGTTTGAGCCCTGAGGAACACCAGACGTTGACAAAAATGGACGTGATTCGTATCCATATATTGCAACGAGTTGAGATCGGTTAATGAGATATGATTCAAGCCAACGGTGTAAACTACCGTGGATACCAATGTGTTTGGCTTTCATAAGTAATATTCGATGGTTTACACGATCAAACGCCTTTGAGAAGTCTGTATAGATTGAGTCGATTTGGATTTTTTCATGGAAGGCGTCACAAAGGTAAGTTGCGTATTCTAATAGGTTTGAATTGGTGGAGCGACCAGCCACGAAACCATGTTGGCGTGAGCTTAAATGTTGAGTCAGGTGTCTATACAGGTTAGCATATATAATACTCTCAAAAACCTTTGCAAAGCAACTGAGAATACTTATAGGGCGATAATTAGTAACGTCGCTCTTGTTGCCTGATTTGTGTATTGGGGTTATTTTAGTGAGTTTCCAGAGTGAAGGGAAAATTCCTTCCTTAATGGATCTGTTAAATATTATATGAAGGGGTATAGTTATTGCAGATGCGCAGGAACTAATAAAGACCGGGGGTATTCCGTCAGGGCCCGCACTTTTTGACAAATCCAACCTTTTTAATCGTTGAGCAATGTCATCTATAGATATATTTATGTCAGATACTATAAAATTGGATTCAGCAAAAGTTGGTGTATATTGTGACCCGTTATCAGTTCCGTAGACAGATGAGAAGAAGTCTGCAAACAAGTCAGCAATTTCACCTCCATTATTAGCCGTACGATTTTGGTAGTTCATTATATTGGGTATATCATTAGTACATTTTTTATTCTTAGTGTAACGCCAAAAAGCCTTAATGTTCGATTGTAAATCAGATTCGATTCTTGCAATATAAGTTTTGAAACAGTCATCGATTAATGTTTTACACCGTTTTCTTAAATAAGAAAAAGTGTCATAATCACGTGGGTTATGGTATAATTTAAACAAACGATGATATTTGTTTTTTTCCTTTAAAGAATGTATAAGGTTCTTAGAAAACCAAGCAGGGTTTCCAGTTTTTTGCACTCTTTTCTTTGGTGTATAAGATTCAATGACAGTCCAAATGGAGTTATAAAAGAATTGAACAAAATCATCTAGAGTCAGTTTTTCTGCTTGGGAATGCCAATCAATGTTTGACAGGTCCTCTAAGCATTTACTAAAGTTTGTTTTGTGGAAATTAAGTCTGTGTGACAATGTGTTCTCTTTCAACGAGCGTGGCACATTTATAATTTTAAAATGAAGTTCAAATGCAGGGTGCGGTGCTACTTCACGAACAATAGGTAAAGGAACACGGGAAATCGAAAATTCATCGTTGTGGTTGGTGAAAGCAAGATCAAGGATGTTTCCACTATTATTCTTAATTTTAGTATTTAATTGGCGTAGTTGAGCGTTATGGACGAGGTCCATCAATAGTGCAGCCTTCGTACTTAATGATGCACCATCTTGATTGTGCCAGGTAAGACAAGGCAGGTTGAAATCACCCACTATGAGTGTTATACAGTTAGTGGGGGAAGATACAATAACATTCTCACATGTATTTGTGAATTTCGAGAAGAGATTATCAGGAATGTAAGTAGGCAGATACACAGTACATAAGTTTATTGTTATGGTCTTTATCTTGATTTTTACCCATATATCCTCCACTGATGTTTGCCAATCCAATCTCTCCTCAGCTTCAAGGGATTTAGATATGGCAATGAGCACACCTCCACCATGTTTCTTCGAAAACTGCTCTTTGAATCGGGAACAACGATCCCTACGAAAGATCCTGTACCTATCGTCAAATAACTCAGATGAATAAACAGACTCGTCCAACCATGTTTCACAAAGGCATATAATATCATAACTATTTCCAAGAATGGAATTATATATTTCTAGCGCTTTATTTTTAGTAGCCTGAACGTTTTGATAGTAAATTGATAAGTACATGCAAATGACAAGGAAAATATACCTATATATAAAAAATAAAATTTGCTACAAAAAGATTTAGTAATAATATATAGTTAAAATAGTAAATTTATGTAAGGTTCTCAAGTATTTTCTCGCTATTGACGTGTATATATTTCGAATCAGGTGTCTTTCTTACGTAGATACGATTGTTGCGGACCCACACGAATATATATCCAAGTTCTCTTGCTCTAATGCGAGCAGCTGCATGAAGTTTTTTATTCGTTGGAGACAGGTGCTCAGATATGAAGACTGGTCTCCTTTCACCGCCAAAACCGAGTAATGCAGTATTTAGTTTGTCAGATTTATGTGTTTTGTTGTATCTCGATGTTGCGGAAATAAACTCGTCACGGCATAGAGTGCTTCTAAATTTTACAATTATTGTTCGTGGATTATTGTTATTTTTATTTAGCTTGGATACCCTAGTACATTTAACCAGATTGTTGCTGTCCAATTTGTAATTGATGACGGAGGCACATTGATGCACGATGTTAGTTACAGATTCCCCAGAATGTTCAGGAACACCATGAATTTCGATATTGCACTCCCTCGACATCTGTTCTATATCATTTATTCTATTTGTAAGCGACTCAATGGTACTTTGTAGGGTTATATTATCCGATTTGAGCTTAACATTGTCATCCATTAAATTGACAATGGTATTTTTCATCTGATTATGGGTTTCGGTAAGAGATACAACGGACCTCTGAAGTTCCAACACGTTGTTGTTAAGCGAAGCAATTTCCCTCTTCACCACATCAGACAGAATTTTTGGTAGTTCTAATCGTATTATTGCTAATACCTTGTTATAAATAGTATCTTCATCTATGTCTATTATGTTAAGTGGAGATGATTCGGGTGAGAGAACTTGTGCAGATCGTATAGGTGTCGTATCTGTTACTAATGTTCGCTTGGGTTTACAATCTGGACACGTCCAAGCATTCCGAGCGTCCTTTGATAGTTTCTTATATGCGCTAGGAGATATGTTGACGCATTGGTAATGGTATACAGCCGCACATATCGAACAGTTTATTTTATCAGCTGTCTTCACAGCTTTAGTACAGGCGTTGCATACGCTCATTATAATTTGATTTACGATTGGAAATGCCTGAGTATTCCGCTAGATGGCGTTGGTACAAGACTATTTTGCTTTACAAACAGCTAAGTAGCAATTCATATAAATTTATAGACAAAAAAAGCCTGGCACTATAGGCGGATTTGAACTCACGTACGTCGGTGCCAAATCCACGAGTCGTACAACTATGCCAAAATTCCCTTAACAATAGCTTCGAAATGAATGAAGCGATTGTTGATTATTTATGTTAGAAAGTATTTACGTTTGGAAGATTTTATGAGTACCGTCTTTGTTTATATTAGATTTATACACTATATTATATTGGTTTTTACATATGTATTTTACAAATTATATAACATTTTCACTATAGTTTTCTGAAAATATAGTAGAACTAAACACTATAACACCGAAAACACTGAATTGAGTTTGAATATGAACATGAAATGACAATCACTTTTACTCTTAAAAATTACGCTTTATATTAGTTTAACAGATGATTTTATCGCTGTATATCAATTAGTTCACTTCCTAATTTACTTTGTGTACAAATTTTCACACTTAATCTACGTAAAGATATTTATTTTTAATTAAAAACACGGAGCTTAACTTTTTGTTTTGACGACTTTTTGAATGACAACTATATTATAAAGCCTTCAGAAGTTTCCTAATGAAATTCAGGAGTTCAGTGAGTTTTTGAATATTTTATAATGTCCCGGCACGGAACAATTTCTCTTACAAAAACCATTACATTTAATTCAGAGATAATGACGTTATTTTATAAATCAAACTAAATTTTGCGTAAATATTAATACACTTCAATCAATCAATCAAATTGTCATGCCTTTTTCCCACAGGGACAATGGAGCGCCACTTACTACGATCCTGACACAATTCCCCATCCCTCACATCAAAAATTCTCTTCATACAAGCTTTATGATTACGGGCACTAGGCAACCCAGCTTTCTTAAGGATGTCTCCAGTTTGGTCGGAAATTACCCAGGCCTCCTTGTTTAATGCATTCATTCATATCAGTTTCATAAAATTTCACTAATCCTTTTCACTTAACACTTCAAGTTCCTGTAGTAGCAGTCGCCTCTATTCATAAACCGCACTCCAACCTAACATAAAATAAAGTATAAAGAGAATTGTGGATGTGAAGGAAGCGATGGAGTCGTGTCAGGATCGTGGAAAGTGGCGCTCCATTGTCCCCATGGGAAAAAGACGTAACAATTTGAGTTAATATAACAAATGAACTTGAACTAAGTGTTACTTAAGCAATGAATACAAACTTCTGTATAACATTTTCCGAACAGTAATTTTAGGGTCAGCAATTCACTAACCAATTAATGACTCATTCACCTTAAGACCTTTAGCTAATTACTAATGTTTACCAACCCTACCATTGTTTGTTTCCATACAAACTGTCATTTTACGGGTAATGAATTTTCTTTTAAATAACTTTATCTATAGTTTTTTTACATTGTGACCTCGACTTGCCTGATGTCAATCAAGCAAAGATAGATTTAAGAGTATCGACGACTGTAAAAACCGTCTCATTTTCTTTTTTTTTAATCTTCTGGTTTTTTATCAGATGTGGCTAGTATGTTTGAATAAGGTCACACAGTGTCTATGATACAAATATTATTAGAAACACAGTACATCTATTAAAAATATTATATATTTGAATTTTGGAAAGACCAACTGTGGTCTAGTGGTAGAGAAACTGTATTTTTTGATATAATTGTGTCTTTAAGTACGTATATAGAAATTATGTAAGGTAAAACAGCACACCAGGTACCATTGATTAAGGGTTCTTAGAACTACCCACATAGTACATATACATGTATGTATAATTGTATATCAAACGAAAATTTTCTTTGGTCACCCAGCATCTAATTTTTTTACTACGGCTCGACATGTGACAACATCCCGCGTGATGTTAGGCTGGAGTGTGGTCCAGTCTAACAGGTCCACCATGGTCCACTATAATGTTAACATCGGTTTAACATCAAATGGGGTGCTTGAAGCATTTTTTTTTGAGCCACAATAAAGAACAATGTTTTTTGATCAACCAGGTTCTATACAAGCACGTTTTGTACTTACTATAGAAATAAAAACAGCATAATAATATTATGTAATATTTTCTTAGATTTTGCGCAACATTGATTAATGAATTAAACAAATTTATGCGGCTTACTGTCGCGTTTATTTTGTTTGATTGTACAATTTTATTTTATTATTTTGACGTTTCAAAAGCTTTGCAGCCAACGTGTGTCTCTTCGTGACCACGGTAGCTGCAAAGCTCTCGAAACGTCGGATTAAAAAAATAAAATGAAACTGAAAAAAAAAAGAATCAAACAATATAAACGCGATAGTAAGCAGCGATAGTACTAAAAAGGTTTAATATAACAAAATTCTTCAGTAATCTGTTCGGTTGAAGTATATTTGTGCAAATGCTCGAATGTGGGCTAAACTGTTTACAATGCAGGTAATTTGGAGAGCACTTTAGTTGGGAGTTAATCTGCGAACAATTCGCAGATCGTTCATCATCGTTAGATCCCAGCTGAGTCATAGCCCACACTGTGTAGTCCGACTAATACAATCGGACAAACAGTTACGCCAGTTGTTTTAAATTGGTAATACGTCATTGGACAATTGAGTGTTATTGGTAAAATTACGAGTATCTTGCCTTAAACAGGACTGCTTTTTTTAAATTGTGTCGCAAGTTAATCGAGAAACTTTCCAAGTCGTCCTTTTGTCCTTTTATCTATCTGTTATTACTTAATATAAAACCAAATGGTGGTACCACGCTGGCTCTATGGACCTGGCAATTAACCGTCAACCGTCTGCCTATATTTTCATTTAAAAGTATTTGTAATATAAAAGCTAGGTTGCCTAGTGCCCATAACCGTAGAGCTTGTATGAAGAGAATTGTAAATGTGAAGGAAGCGAGGGAGTTGTGACAGGATCGTGGTAAGTGGCGCTCCATTGTCTCTGCCTATCCCCGTGGGAAAGAGGCAAGACAATTTTAATTAAATTAAATTAAACAAATGTTACAAATAAACTATATGGAATATAACTGCCCAAATTTTGCATTACTGGCACTTTGGTGTGTTATCAAAGCGCCAAGCGTGCCGTCAATAAATACCCAATATTGTCACTAGACATTTAATCAATCAATCAAATTGTCAAGCCTTTTTCCCACAGGGATAGGCAGACACAATAGTTCGCCACTTGCCACGATCCTGACACAACTTCCCACTACACTAGTTATTGATATTTAAAATTACTGTGTAATACATTATTTTTAAGATTATACGTTTAGGTGACATGAACGGACTACACCGCAGCTATCATATGATTAAACTTCGTATCTCAGATCATTAACCACATCGATAAATAATATTTTCAGGATCGTGGAAAGGGACGCTTAAATGTTCTACCTAATTAAGGCGTGACATTGGATTAAATGGATTAATTTAATTAAATTGGATTAATTTAATTAGTTTAAATTTTCATGTCTCTGCCTATCCCTGTGGAGAAAAGCCGTGACAATTTGATTTGATTGATTTGACATTTGTTTTTTACCTGACGGTAAGGTTGCCTCAGTCGTCGTCACTATGCCGGCCAAAAGTGCTTCTTTACGCATCGCTTGAAGGATCCAAGGCCATAGGATGGAGAGAACACAGCTTAATGCTATTAGACATTCTCTTACAGCTAAACATGGCTGGATATGAGCGGATATTGTTTTTTTTGTGCTTTGACATCTGATCTCGTTTGCTTGGTTGTAAGCATAAGAAAGTCCAAGAGTGTTCACGACTGAACAAACTGAGGCATAAAACCATAAAACTTGCATTGCTTGTTAATAATACCCAATTGTAGGGGATTTGTCGCATTTGTGCCTTGACAAATTAAACCAACTTGGCAAGTGGCGCTCCATCGTCTCTGCCTATACCTGTCTCTGCCACAATTTGATTGATTGATTGATTAAAACAAGTTTTTCTTTCTACATATTTATATTTTTGTATTACTTCTTATGAGAGCAGCCGTTGCGATGACTTGCTCTTATTGTTGCTTGTTCATCATATTTCATCAAATATCATCCTGTGACGTCATGATCACATTTCGATATCTTCATTAGTTAGTAGAACTCCTTTAATCATATTGGGACTATTTTATATTTTTTTTAAGTTATACTTTTTGTAAATTATAACGCGATGACTGATGCAAGGGGAAAAATGAAATATTCGAACGACAAAAAAGAAAAGAAAACGTCGTATACAGACCGTGAAGTGATTTAGTCGCGTTTCGGGATCAGCTTGTAAGTTGCCGGTTCCAACTAGGCCGGCACAGTGGACATTCATGAAATTCATTCAAGCTTAACATCAGGCGGGGTGCTGTCATATATCGAGTTGAGTTAAAAAATAAAAAAAGTGGTACGAGTATGAATTGACCGCACTTCATCGGTCTTTGCCTTAATTAATAAGCAATACCTTCTTCTTTCCCATCCCTTATTCGTCTACTGCTGTACATAAGCTTCCCCCAGTGACCTGCTGAAAGCGGACTGCATCCATCTGGTTACCTGCTACCTTTAGCAGGTCGTCACTCCATTTAGTGGGTGGACGTCCCACGTAGCGTGGTCTCCATTCGAGAACTTTTCGACCCCAACTTCTGTCTGTTTTAGGCAATAAGGTACAATAAATAAGTAAATACTTCATCATTATGGAATTTAATCGAAAAACTCCGCCTACAAAATCATTTGGAAAAAATCCGGTGTGTTACAAGCTATTTTAAGCTTTATTGTTATTTGCGTAGATACTTTTATTGCACGTTATATTAGGGTCACCAAGAGATAGATGTTATATAAATAATACTAGATAGTATACACTATGGTGCGTAAAGAAAGGAACATCCTTTTCTAATTCCTAACTAAAAATAATGTCCCATAAATTAAATATTAATTAGTTTAACGCCTTTGTCAACTTTATTCTTTACCCAAAGATTAAATGAAATGAACTAGTGTTAATAAATATTAATAATAGATATAGACTCGAGATTTTTGTTTATGACATAAAATATTTTGGCGGGTTACTATCGCGTTTATTTTTAACATATTTTTATCCAAATATTTCAATAATTAAGTAAACAGTTCATTCTTCCCGCGACTACAACAGCTGCGATGTTTCAGAAACGTCGAATTAAAATAATAAAAATAAACGCGATTGTAAGCCGCAAAAATGATTTATTTTAAATATCAATTTAAATATAAGGCGCAAAATATTATCTTAAATTATAATAATAACAGTTCATTCTACTCTTTACCATTTATTTACTAAACGAAGAAAGATTTATATTCGAAAAAATGTCTTCATGTCCACACAAATATGATCGGTAGTGTACTGAAAGGGTATGTTGAAGCATCTTGTAACAAATTACTTATGACGTCATTCTGTCATCGTCGTTACATCAAATAAAGGATAGACTTTTGTAAAAGCTTATTTACTCAAGGGATAGACGAATCTTAGAACATTTAACCTATAGAGATCGCAAGGCGTCAATTCCTCGAACTTATTTACTGGGTAATTATCTATTTTCTAACAATTTTAAGTTCCAGTCAGAGTTAAATATGTGAGATAGGTAATAGCCCTCTGACGGTTTATTGTTGGAGACGATCATCATCATCAGCCAAAAGACGTCCACAGCTGAACATAGGTTTTTCCCTGAGAATGCCATTCCGAACGACAAGATGCCAGTTGCATCCACTAGTTATTAGTGACTTTCACCTAGTAGGAGGCCTACCTTCTTCTGGTTCGTGGTCTCTACTCAAGACCCTTTTTTCCTTATTTGTTATTTCCTCGGTTGTTGGTTTTTCGAGCTAGGTACACAATCTCCAGATTATAACGACTTCCTTTAAATACACAATAATATAATTTGCATCGCTCTCTGCTGTGTACCACTCTTTAAGTATTTTGGCAAATGAATTATCAAATTAAAAATAATATAATTAAAAAGAAAAATGACCTTGACGTATCTAAGCATGGGACTCGAAAAAAACGACTCAGTCGCTGTTTCCTCAGTCGCCGTCACTATGCCGGCAAATTTATTTATTGTTATAAAACTATTTAGGTCAATAGAAACATACATTTAAGATTGAATTGTGATACAAAATCAACAAATATATGACAGCAATATTTTATTAGGAAAAATCTTGCTCCTAAATTGTTAGAGAAATGTCGGCTATAAAGAAAATAGTTTAGGATATTCTGTATCTTGACTGATCGTGGGTCTATCCTAACAAGACGTTTGTCAATATTGGTCAATAAATATATTACTCACTGTGTTATATTATGTTTGATTTGACCTTAGCAGCTTGTTTGCTTTAGAAAAATGTAGGATGTAGCTAGTTTAAAAAAAAAAACAAAATTCGTAATGGTTTTTTAATCGCGGACAGGACACAGCCTTTACATGAATTTATTATAATAGAATTTTAAAAATCAAGATTGTGTCCCAGTACTGAATACATTAACAATTTTATAACAAAAACACTAAATTAAATAAACACACTTCATAAATAAAAAAAAAAACCAAAGACAGTAACAAAAAACAAAGACAGACAATATCAAAATCTTAATACATTTTTTCTTAATAAATTAAAATGTAAAATTAACAAATTAATTTAACCTAGTTGTCGCCCGCAGTTAATTCTGCGTTAAAAACTGTGTCTCATATCGTAACGTGTACCTAGAAGCTACTTGGTTTATCATTAGATCCAGATCTTTAGTAGTCTATGTGTTTATCATAGGTATTTATTAGGCTATCTTCGTACCAAATTTCATTCATATCTGTCCAGCCGTTTCACTTTGATAGACTAACAAACATCTACGTTGACGGCTACTGCATTATATATAAGTATGTAATCTTGTCAGGTTAGAGTGCGGTCCATAAGTAAAGAAGATTCAGTTTATTCATTCAATTATTTTTAATATTTAGGTATTGTTAGAATACAAAAATATGTGCTGCTAATCAAAATAATTTATTTCCTCAATCATTCTGTCCTCAAATTATCCTCAAAAATTGTGTTAAACTACGCTATTTATTTTTATTTAGGATAGTTTTTTTTTAAATCTATATTTATTGGGAGCTTTTGTCTATTAAGACATGTCAGCTCCATAGAGCCTAAAACATAACATCAAATTCATCTTAAGTCTATTTGGGTATTCAGGATAGATTAAAACAGGTTTTAATGCGATATTAAATATATTTTAGTTTCGTCTATGTCATGGTCTTTGTAGGTGATTTACGCGCATTAAGTTGTAGTTATTAATCAAATTAATATAATCTTGGTTTCATTACCTTATTATACGATCTTCCTACAGTCTACATTGAATACTATAATAACAATGTAATGAAACTAAAATTTAAATTACGTCTGGCTTTAGGCAATGGCCATAAAACGCCTTCGAATATTACGCTAAGTTAGGTAATATTACTCGCTCTTACAAGATTTATTGCTAGTAAAGATGTGCTCATAATTTATTTTAATAAAATCATTATGGTATTTAGCATTTTGATTCATATTCTAAAAACATTAAAGATTGTCAATTATTTGGCGAAAGAGACTTATAAAATAAATAGGAATGACCGGTATCATCATCCTAAGCCCGAAGTCCTCCTCCTTAGAATGACAAGATGCAGTTGTTGGTATCTTGGCGTTCATAACAGAGAGGGAAGGAGTTGCCATAACCCCCACGCTTGGCAGGCGGCTTGGGGATCGCAGTATACTCACCGCACGTTAAGAGGACGCTGCCTATCCTCCGGTAAGACTGGTCGAGTATTAGGACATCCCGAGTCGATCTAGAAGTTCAAGGGGGGACGATCTAAAAGTTTTTACTCATTTAAATGTCACCCACTTAAACCCACTGTAAACTCAAATTAATTTGGGCTCATTCTTGATAAAGCAAAGTTCCCCAAAAACCATGGTCTTATTATTATGAAGTGAAATGGCCCTAAACATTTAGTGATATTTTGACTTTGGAATCAACTATAAAAATATTTTTTATTATTGTTTAGCATATTCTAATGTTAGTTTTATATTATTAATTAGTAGTAAAACATGGATATATTTTTTATCCCCAATGCTTAGGCGTGTTCTATCCATGTTTCATTACTAATTTAAACTGTAAAAATATGTTCGCTTTAGGTGATAAATTGTGCAATTAATAAAAAACGAAAAGTGATTAAAAAGCAATTATTAGAAGACTTACCTATTCATTATTAATTAAACGATAAACTAGGCAATAAAGTGTTATGTTTGAAAAATTGTTGTTATAAAAAATTATTTTATTAAAAACAAAGTGATAATTGATAATCAGTAGACTCAATTGACAGTTAAAAACAAAAAAAAACAATTACTTACTTTTATTTAATACAAAAAATTGAAATAAAGAAAAGTTGTGAAAGAAAAATACAAGAAAATGGCGTTCGCAGCGGCGCGTATGATCTTGAAAGACAAAAGAAGAAAGGCTTCAAAGGAGGACTTCAGAGATCCAAGAAATAGGAGCAAGGTATTTTTTAGCATATAAATACTTATAAGTCATATACATTAATACTTATAATTATTAATTATTAATATTATTAATAATTTCTACATCAAAATATAAATATAAATTTTAATTAAATGATGAATTTAATTTTTAAAATAATTAATATTATTTTTATTTATACGTTTATTTATTTTTATATCAGACAGTTATTCAGTGCAATAAATATATTTTTAATAATACGAGTATATTAGGTGTCGCTATTATAGTGCCTACCTATCTATATTTAATAGCCGTATTTCTAGAGAATTGATTTTTCTCTGCAAACATTCTGTAAAGGAAACACTAGCAGAAACTAGACCCTTAATTATTATTTGAAAAATGAAATACAAAAAGTTTATCTCATCAAAGTTTTATATATTTGTTTTATAAATTAACACAAAAAGCGAGCTTTAAGCGACAGATAACAAGACTTTCTCTGCTAGTCAACCTTTGGGATGTCACTAAGCATAGATTTAATAGATACAGGTGCAATTATATACATACATACATTACAACAAATAAAAAAAACTTACCAAATTATAACTATAAAATAAGAAAAATTATAGTTTAGTGAACGGAACAAATTAATAGGTTTGAGGAAATTGCTCGTTAGTCGACGCGGAAACTGAATAAAGCTTTACATTGGAACAAAGCCCACGTTCATATTTTAATAAGGAGATTTTTCATGAATTTTCAGCATACAATATTTCTCAGTTTTATAAATTAGATTCGTTTTTTTTCTAAATAATCCCATTGTTTATATTATTTTAGGCTTCTAGGGTCGTTTCTTACGAGAGATGTCGATGGATAAAATTACTTTGCGGATAAAAACACCTGCTCCCCGATATTTGAATGTTTCCATACTGCGGTTTCCAGCATACTGCATTTTCAGGACATACGTTTTTGTTTTGAATTACTTTCATGGTACCACATAATTTAATATTCCATGCAACTTTCCATGCAAGTTTGAGCTGGAGTACTCTCAATCGCCTAGCTACTGGTCCAGATGACTTGAGGTATCTTTTGGCCTTATCCGCACTGGTCAGGGGAAGCATCCGCATTTTGTCGACCGAATCGACAGTCGAAATAAAAAGTTCGGTACGTCTTTACTTTGTAAAACAATCGCCAAGTGGAATGCTTTGCCAGCCCATGTGTTCTCTCCCTCCTATAACCTTGGATCCTTAAAGCGATACGTGAAGCAGCTTTGGCCGGCATAGTGACGGCGACTGAGACAGCCGTGAACTAGCTCGGTTGTTTCAGTCGTCGTAACTCTTAGATCTCCTCTTGCTTATCATTTTTTTTTCTGACCTCGATCCGCCTGGATCGAAGTCATATGTCGTGTCACAATAAAAAAAGAAAAGCGTCTGTGACATTTTATTGTCATAATAAAAATAAAATGTATCCATGAGGATTTCTCTACGAAAAATATGTCGAATCACAATTTAAAAATAAATAAAAGTAATACAGGTACATGGAATCTAAAATCTCTATCTACTAACTAGACAAAACAAACCTAACAAACTTAAAAACACTCGTGTTTACCTTGGTTTAGTGCATTAAGAAATTAACATACGCTCAAAATGAAATTTGTTAAGCATCACATGAGAAGAGTGTATGCAAATATATTCCTTACGTTGTTGTGTTAGGGTTCTAAGTCGGGTAGCAAGATACTTCTAGTTTTCTTTTGAAGTCCGCAACTCATTATGATACGTAACCGTGAAGATAGTGGGACTATAACTGACTTTCAAATATTAGGTCCTAAAAATATATTTGAATAAATTTAACTTTTATTTTTGTTAATATCTGCAGTTTTCACTAAATTGTAACAAACGTGTACCTAATATCCATTAGCCTTAAGCTTAATTTTTCTGGATTTCGTCTAGCGTCAGTGCAACATTTTGGATACCATTGAGAATGTTCTCAAGAGCCCTTTAACCCTGATTTGTTCCCTTAATACACGCACAGGTCAGGAAGCATCCTAATTCTGTCGGACTAGCTGGCCGACGAACTAAAAGTTTCGGCGTGTTATTTCTTTGTGGAACAATCCGGCCGGAATAGTGACGGCGACTGAAGGTAGCCGTGAACTAACTCAGTTGTTTCAGTCATCATTACTCTTGGATCTCCTCTCGCTTATCATCAGGCGAGTCGAGGTCAAATGTCGCGTCACAATAAAAAATACAATCGACAAGCTTAACTAGTTGAATCCTAATATAACTACTCTTCAAATATAGTGGAAGTCACCTCTATTTATGGATCGCACTCCAGCCTAACATTACAATAATACAGGATACCTAAAAAAAAAATAGGAAGTTAAATATATATAATCATATAATAGTAAACAGTGGTCCCGCCATCTTGAAGGCATCCTTTACGTAAGGTTTTCTTGAAGTTCCTCATACATATTCATCGTGATTCAGGGATCTGAAAGGATTACTAACTTCGTAAATGCTATTCTGGCTGTTGTGCGTGAGAAAACAAAACTATTGGGAAATTGGGAGGAAGCTTTAAAATCCTTTACCTAAATATACACACAGTTTCAGAATCTAAATCTGTAATGGCGACCGAAATTGGTAGTGAAATGGTCAGAAAAATCAAGAGATCCGGTTTAAAACCACTTGCCGGTACTAATGTATCTATGATGTATGTACTTTGGTTGCCTAGTTTCTTTAATACAATCACGTTTATTGCCACTGTTAGTAAAGAAATGTGAAAAACAACACGATATTGTTTTTTATCGCTCGAAGAACCGACAACCGTTGGGGAAGAAAGGTTCTAGAGTGGAGAGCACGAACCAGAAGACGCAGCGTCGGTTCGCCTCCCACTAGGTTGACTGGCGACATAGTGATAGTCACGGGTAACCGGTGGATGCAACTGGCATCTTGTCGTTCGGAATGTCGTTCTAAGGGGAAAGCCTATGTTCAGCAGTGGATGATGATGATTGTTTTTTATAGGGACGCCAAATCTGACCTCGACTTAACTGATGACAAGTAAGGCGACTAAACTACCATCTAATCTTACAGTTGCCTCACTCGCCGTCACCACTCAATGGCTGTTAAAGAATTCCACAAGAAAACAAGACGTGTAAATTATAATAAAGTCAATGTTTTTTTAATTCTTTCATTGAGACTTCGACTAGCCTGCTTGTCATCATCATCATCAGCCAGTAGGCGTCCACTGCTGAACATAGGCCTCCCCCTTAGAACGCCATTTCGATCGACAAGATGCCAGTTGCATCCATTCAACGGTTATTCGTTACTTTCACTATGTTGTCAGTTCACCTAGTGCAAGTCCTACCAACGCTGCGTATTCCGGTTCGTGGTCTCCACTCTAGAACCTTTCTTCTCCATCGGTTGTCGGTTCTGCCTGCTTGTAAGGAAATGGAAGTCCAAGAGCGCAGACGGCTAAAATAGCATATTCGTTTCTTTTATTGTGGGCTGACCATTAATGGAGGTAATTGTTACCACATTCCAATAACTGCAGGTAGCAGTCACGTCCACTATTCCGGCCTAGTTGGACCCGTAACGCGATTGAGCCAGTTCACGGTCTGTATACTTGTAAGTGGTGGAACTACCCCGGATCAGCAGCACGGCCTACCACTGTTTACATCCATCACACCAGCTTAACATCGGGCAGTCTTAATAATAATAATAATAAAAACCATACGTTCATTTAATTTTATAGACCAAATATCTCGACACGCTAAATTCCTGTGTATTTTATCCGACGTAGAATTGTAACATGGCGTCGCCGGAAGCGGAAGTGCGGCCTGCAGCGTCGGAAATTGATCGGACTACATGCTTGTATCACGTTTACAATAGCATTTATACAACGTATTTTACTCGTATAACAATTTAAAAAACGAGTATATCTTTAATACGATCTTTATAATGTAAGACCGTGGTCCAGTCGTTATAAAATAGTCTCTTAAACCAAGAGACTCGAGTTCGAAACCCTTACCGGTACCAATGTATCGTTTATATATATATATATATATGTTCTTCAAGCAATGCGTGGAAAAGAACCTTTGGACGGCATAGTGACAGCGACTGATGCAGCCGTGAACAAAAAGCCGTGAAACTTGGTTTTCTCAGTCGTCACTCTTGGACCTCTTCTTGCTTATCATCAGGCGGGTCGAGGTCAGATGTCGCGCCACAATAAAAAAACAAAAAAAAACTTTGGACTTTCTGTTTCTATGATCCAAGCTCGTTTAGTAGCTTAGCATAGGAGTGTAAAATTTCAAAAAATAATTGTGGTGTTAAGGTTTACTCTCACGCTTCTATTCTTACGTGGTTAGGCAGAGACTATTAGATCACCTGATTTGATTGTTCTTTTTTAAATATCTACCAGTGTCCTAAAGTCTTAATACTCAAGCCTTCGTGTTTACGATGATATGCAGAGAAAACGGAGCGCCACTTTTTACGATCCTGACACCACTCTCTGGTTTCTTCACATCCACAACTCTCTGCGTAAATGCTCATTCATTCCAAACGACACACTGAAGAGTGGATGACATTAACACTCTGAAGTACCTCATGATGGACCACAGGGTCGCAAGGGGTTCTGTTATGTACTTAGGAGTCACGGTTTATGCACGCGGATTTTACCGCGGGGTGTTTTTTTATTGTGTCACAACATCAGACCTCGACTTGCTTGATGGTAAGCAAGATGGGATTCAAGAGTGCCGACGACTGCAAAAACCGAGTCTTCAAGTCTGCCGCAGTCACCGTCACTATGCCGGCCAAAGGTGCTTCTATCAAGGATTTACTATTTACAAATATTGTACGCAAGTTCGTAAACCGTCTGAATACTAAATTTAAAAAAAAATTTTCGTTCCGTTGACAAAAACGTAATTCCACGTTGGATAATAACTGACTCGGTTATTCCAGTCGTCGTCACTCTTGGACCTCCTCTTGCTTATTATCAGGCGGGTCGAGGTCAGATGTCGTGTCACAATAAAAATAAAATAATGAACGTAAATCCAATAAAGTTTCAAAGTTTAATGGAGACAATGTGTATTTCTTAAATGGAGCAAAAACTTTGAACAATCTGGAGCATATACTTAGATAGATAGAATCGATGCTACATTGAACTTTAGCGTTAGAACTTGTTTCTTCTTTTACGAAGTAAAAACAAAACGATAAAAGCGGAGAGGAATACAGAGCAACAAATTTAATAGAAGTGGTTTATTTCGTGTGAACTTTTACTTTGTACTTTGGTTCTCTATAAGGCTTTAATAATATTGCACTTCAGCTTAACTTCAGGCGGTGTGCGGTCATATAATTGTTTTACATTTCTTTTCTCAGCTATTAAACTTGCTTCTATCTCTATGTCTATATAGAAACGATCGCGTTGAAACAGTGACTTAGTCGCGTTTCGGGATCAGCTTGTAAGTTGCCCGCTCCAATTAGGCCGACATAGTGGATGCGACTGCTACTTGCAGTACTACTACTAGCTACTACAGCTAAACATTATATATGCTGTCATCGAGTCACAATAATAGAGATATTTTATTTTGTAAAATCTATTTTATATTCTTTGTTCTACAACAAAGAGTACCATCAATTCTTGTTAGAAACTTTCCCTAATTTATCGCCGAGGCAGATTTTTTCTCTAATATATGTTATTGTTTCTTACGGCACTTATATGAAATTGGGCTGTTGTGTCAAACGAGGAAAAATAAACGTATTTAAAATAATATATTTTTTTATTATTAAATATTATTAAAGCCTTTCACAATATAATACTGTTTTAAATAAGGGTAGGCTTCAGGGTTGTGCAAACCATGTTTAGAAGCAAAAAGTGACTTAGTCGTTTCTCGGGATTGACTTAAAATTTGCTAGTTTTATTTAACTTGCGTTGTCCGTTCATATTATCTCACGTCATAATAAAAAATATATTTATGAACCGCTCGTCTTTAGATGGTGACTACAATTTATAATTATTACCGTACCTCTTCGTTTTAATCTTAAAATCTGCTTTCTGTCGAATAAAATGATACATCTCGTCGTCGTTATAAGGCTATAATGTATTGTAGCTACATAGGTTAGCTACAATTAAGAGTGGTAGGCAGTGGTACCCAGTCTGCCGATCCGGGGTAGTACCACCACTTACAAGTATACAGACCGTGAAGTGATTTGGTCGCATTTCGGGATCAGCTTGTAAGTTGCCAGTTCCAACTAGGCCGGCATAGTGGATGTATGACTGCTACTCAAAGTTATTGAATTGTAGTAGCAGTGACATTCATTCATGGACCACACTCCAGCCTAATATAAGCGGGGTGCTATCATATGTCGAGTCACAATAAAAAAAATAGGCAATCCAATATTATATTAAATTGAATAATATTTTATCGAAATTTTGGATAAATTTCTTGTAAGAAGATAATCAGAAAGATGCATTGCTATTTGATTCCTTTCCAATGGCCCAGACACAATTTTAAATTGCTATAAAGGATTTCTATACACGATCTGAAGAAATTGTCGAAATATATATATTTTTAAAGTATATTTTTGATACTAAATCAAAATCAATACAAAAATATTTATTTTAAATTGGCTTTTTTAATCTTTTTTTTTATATGAGCATCCTGACAGATTTTAGGGTGGCGTGCGGTCCATAAATGACGTGACTACTACGGTAACTTACAAGCTGATCCCGAAACGCCAGCCCGGATCGACAGGCTGGGCTAGTGCCATTCTTTGACAGCCATACAAGGAGGCTTTTCCGCTTTTTTTCAAACAAATATTTGTAATATTTAATCTAATTAATAAATATTACAAATAAAAGCCATTTGCTCCGACCAGGATTATTATTACAAATATTTGTTAATAAAAAAGAGGCGGATATTTGCTCCGGATCTGTTTGTCAAAGAGTAGTTAAGGTGCCCAATCTGCCGATCCGGGGTATTACCACCACTTACCACTAACTTTACATACAGACCGTGAAATGACAGTCACGTTTCGGGATTAGCTTGTAAGTTGCCGGTTTCAGCTAGGCTGACATAGTGGATGTTACTGATACGAGTACCTACAGTTATTTAACTGTAAATAGCAGTGACATCCACTCCAGGTTAACATCAGTTGGGGTGCTGTAAAATTGGCGAGTCACAACAAAAAGATATGTGTAGGAAAAATATAATGGTAAATGGATATAGAAAGATACGAGAAACTATTTTAAAATGGATTAAACTTTGAAATTGAATGTGTTGCGAGGACCGTGTATTTTCTTTCTTTTTATTCGACAACCATTTTTCTGCTACACATCCGTGTTGGCATGAATTTTGTGCTACCATTTTAGTTTTACGTGTTTTTTTAATAAAAATAGATTTTAAAATGTTTGAACTATTTTGATTAAGTCGAAACTAATAAATAATGTGGTTATTTCTCGTAGCAATTAGAAATAAAATTTATTTATTGCACTGAAATCTAATATATTTATTTAGTATCTATTTAGTTAAATTATTTCAATTAAGTTTTTTTAATTGTAATACATATAATAATAATATCTGATGATCATAACAGGAGGAAAAACTATTATTAAATCCGAAATAACCAATTTTATACTAATATAATAGATCTTTAACCTTGCGTATATTTATATGAAAAAATCCCAAGAATATTGGATTTATAAACACATTGTAAGGAAAGGATAAAGGAATTTTCTCTATTTTTTTAAGGGAAAATAGGGGAAATTATTACCGTTACGTGTTTAGGTTTGTTCTGTTTCGATCCGAAATCGTCCCCCATTTCGCCGGTAGAAATATCTTATTTATTTTTATAAATATTTTACTTATTTATTTTTTTGACTCTACTAACAATGATCTTCTATGAGGAATCTTATAAGTATGACGACTTAGAAAATTCTCAGTTTTCGTTAATGAGATTTCTTTTTGACTGCTTACAAAAAATATAATATCTTTATGTCTTCATACTGTTCTACAAATAAGATCAATCAGATATTCTTGTTAGTTCCTAAGTGTTATAGGGGCGAATTTTCTGTTTTAAGCGAAACAATGCCGTGTTTGCATTTATAAGGTAGGAAGGGTAATAAGGTTTTTGGGTCGTCCCTTTTCATTTTAGTATAATGCAATCTCCGTTTGGATACTTTTTTTTTACAATTTTTACAACCATTTTATGAATCTAAGTTAACTCTTTTATTGTATGACTTTGTTAATGCAATTTATAAAGGTTTTAATTTCTTTTACTAGTTTTTTTATCAATATATTCATTTAATTTTTGGTAATATTGTTTAAGGTAAGTATCTGGGTAAAGTATAATTTATTCAATAAGATCTTTTTTACGGTTTGTAGTATATAAGATAAATAATTATGACATAAATTATATTTTATTACAAAATAATCTTTTTACAGGTATACAAATTAATACATTTTTGCATACTGACAAATACTCTATCTCTTTCCACCACTCTACTTTTACTAAACAAAACAGAGACAACAAACAATACTTTTTTCAATGTTGTAACAAAGTCAGTGTCGCTAAATGTCTTGGCAAATGCTTTAAATGTACACTTTTAAAAAACATATAAAATATTATTTTTGTTAAAAAAAAATATTTTATATGTTTTTTTATGTATTTAATTTTTTTATATTGATTAATGTGACTGAAAGAAAGTCATTTAAAATGTAAAAAAAAAATCGTCCCTTTATTGCCAAAACAGTATAATAATACAGTAACAAGAAATTATTAAAAAATAGCAACCGATTACATTTTGAACGAATCGCTTGCTTAAATATTTAAGGTAATATATCACGTAGATGCCAATAACCGTATGTTCCTATTTTTATATAAAACATGTTCAAGTCCGGCTCATGTTTGACATTTTAAGACGAATAAATAAATTATATAGTAATCTATAATATATATAACTTATATATGATGCAAAAGTTTTGGCAATAAGGTGACGATATAAATGCTTCAATTTTCTTTTGAAATTTGTGATCAAATTTCAACATCTATGATTTCTGTGTGTTACCCGACCAATAAGAATATACTGCACGATCTGTTGTCCTTCTTCTCTTGAATCATTAATTTTGTTATACGACTAAAATCGTGGTAATAAGTACAATCTATTCACTTCTATTCTTCGATAGTTATTCGTTGAATACAACTTTTTTTGTAATACTCTCTGAGTATATTTTGTTTTGTTTTACGAATTACATGTTTTTTTATTTTATTATTGTGACTCGACATATAATAATTTACATACGCTTGATGTTAAGCCGGAGTGTGGTCCATGAATGAATGTCACTGCTACTACAATTCAATAACTATTTGTCATCTATTAACATTACAGTATCCCACCAATAAAAATAGTGGCTTGATCATTATTTTTCATATTCCTTTTTAATGGATTTTGATACATTAAACTCTAACTTATACATTATTATTTTAATCTCACAAATATGTAATCTATTTAAATTAAATAGAATATTAGTCGTATAATAAAACGTAATGATTAATGCCTTGGCACGTCTGCACTAACAATCTATATCTATTAGTCTATGCGAGTGTTCACTGTGCCTATATGCCTTCTCTGTACACCCTATTGCAGCATGGATGTTGGCTGTGTGTTAAATTAAAAGCGGTTCAGTTTTACATCGTCTGAAAGTGTAACATAAATTACTTATAAAAAAAATATTAAAAATATAAGAAGAAGATACCAAAATTTTCTTGTTTGAAAGCCTACTTAGACTATTCTACATTATTTAAATTATTATAGAATAATACGATGAGATATTTTCAAGGTTTTTGTCAGTAACAAATGGTAATCGTCATCCAAAGTTGAAGGCGACCGTGGTAAAGTAGTAGTACAATGGTTACACAAACCGAGACCACCCACCGCACTGGCACCAATATATATTTAATATATGTACTTTGGTTGTCCTATTTCTATGTAACAAGCACTTTAGTAGCTTAGTATAGAAATGTAAATAAATAAAAAGTAAATATTTAATTATTAATAACAATATCATTTTATAATGTCTGTTTACGCATGTGTTAAAAAAATTGTAATTGAATTAGAATAAACAACTAAATGAAATTTTAATCAAAAAGAGATTTACTGTAGTTTTGAGCGATCAATGTTTTTGCGGCTTACTATAACGTTTACACTGGTTATTTTAATCCGAAGTTTGCAGCCATCGTGGTTGTGGTCCAGTATCGTTTCACACTCCATCCATCGTACAGCAGCCATCGTCACACCACCACGATGGCTGCTGTACGATCAAAACATCGTATTAAAATAAACATACATAACGGTAAGCCGCAAACTTTTCATAATTCGTAAATTAATTCTTTCAGACGACGTAATCCTTTAAAAACCGTACGCAAAAAGCAAACTGAAAAAGGCATTCTTTCTGGTCGCGTAAGCCTTGTATGTGTGAGTGTATAGGAACATACCTTTTCTATTTCAGGCTCGGAGTGCCAGCACAAGTAGCTTTAGGAGTGTTAGTCAGGTAATGATCGTTCGCAATAGCTTACTTTCATGCCTTTTACATCTTTGTCACTTTTTTAATTTTGTCGGGTTTTTTTCTTGATGACTTATATGAAATACGTGTATATACCATATGATAGTTATGTTACAAGTAGGTACATACGTTTATAATCATATCTGTTGTTTAAAAACACATTAATTTTCATCTAGTACTTTTAGTAATAGTAGTTGTCAAACAATCAATCAAATTGTCATGCCTGTTTCCCACAGGGTAGACAGAGACAATGGAACGCCATTCGCCTCAACTCTTACATCCACAATTCTCTTCATACAAGCTTTAGTAGTAGTCTTATAAAGTTAAACCAATGCCAATGCCAATGCCAATGCCAAGTTAAACCAATCTTTCCGTCCCGTTTCCGTCCGTAAATGAGAAGTAGTTGTAGTGTAGTCAATCAATAAATCAAATTTTCTCACGGGATTAGACAGAGACAATGGAGCGCTACTTGCGACGATCCTGACACAACGAACCCTCGCTTCCATCACATCCACATCATGTAGTGTAGTTTTAATATTTAAACAAGGTAATATATTGAACGAACCACCAAATTATAAAACTACATAAATGATAATGGTTCAGATAGGTCTGCGAATACGAATGCAGACTTTATTATAGTAGCAGTCGCCACCTCTGCTTATCAGGCGATGTCACATGATCACATCATCATCATCATCAGCCAGAAGGCGTCCACTGAAGATAGGCCTCCTCCTTAGAACGCCATTTCGAATGACAAGATGCCAGATGCATGCACCGGTTATTCGTGACTTTTACTATGTCGTCAGTCCATAACTATGTGCGTCTTCCGGTTCGTGGTTTCTACTCTTGAACCTTTCTTTCCCATCGGTTGTCAGTTCTTTGAGCGATGTGGTCACATGACATGCCAGTATTAAAAAAACTACCGAGTCTAATCAGTCAACGAGTAATATACTATTGAATAACTGATGATTCTGATGATAATGAATAACTTTTACTGCTTATTGTATGCTTATTGTCACTACTTCACCTAACAGTATTAATATCTCGTTAAATGTGATTGCTTGACATACTAAGTAGTTAATAGTAGTAGACTAATATCAATTTATAGAATTGATATCAATTTATAGAATTAATATCAAGTTATTCCAACATATGATGATGGAGTGCTCTAAGAGCAAGAAGGGGAGGGAAGCGCTGGTGAAGGAATTTAAACTGAATGTAGTTAATGTTGGTTTAGCGCAGAGTATTTTATCTGAACCATGAAGCATCAGAGATATGTTATAAATTTTGCAATATTATTTCTTCCCTTCAGCGGCGACTTCCTCCCAAATAGACTTAAGATGAATTTGATGATATGTTTTAGGCTCTATGGAGCTGACATGTCTTAATAGACAAAAGCTCCCAATAAATATAGATTTAAAAATAAACTTATTCCAAGTAGCCGCTTCTGATTAATCAACTTTTTTTATAATAAAAGTCATGGCAATATAAGCCCTAAAAACCAACAATTATAAGTCATCAAGAAAAAAATCCGATAACCATTTATGTCTGTAGTTATTTCTTTATTAGATAGCAGTAGTTTGTCACAGTATCAACTGAACACAGTAAGTACACAGACACACGAATTACATCATTATACAAAGACCATTCATAAATACATCACGAAAATTAGGTGAAAATACAATATAAAGGTAACATTAATTATTTTATTTATTCTGACTCGACATTTGACAGCAACCTGCTTGATGTTAAGCTGGAGTGCGGTCCATGAATAGATGTCACTGCTACTACAATTTAATATCTGTGAGTAATATCTGTAACATCCACTAAGCCGGCCTAGTTGGAACCGGCAACTTACAAGCTAATCCCGAAACGTAACTAAATCACTTTACGGTCTGTATACTTGTAAGTGGTGGTACTACCCCGGATCGGCAGACTGAGTACCACTGCCTACCACTCTTTGATAACCAGACCCGAAGCAAATACACATTTTTTTTATCGAGATTTAACTAGCTCCTTGCAGACATTTATAATTTGTGACTGGATTATAAGGGGAACTACCTTAACCAGAATTCTATAGAATAGAAATGTAAAAAAATACGTTTCTGCCTCTCTCTGGTACCTATCCCTGTGAAAACAATGGTATGGTATTTTAGTTTGTGTTAATTTATTTAACTGTTTATTTTATTGTGGTCTGCATATTAAAGCACCCCGCCTGATGTTAGGCTGGAGTCAACTTAAGTCGAGGACAGGCAATCTTGGCAACCGTAAACTGAGTCGATTTTTTCAGTCGTTGGTGCTCTTGGACCTCCTCTTGTTTGCCATCAGGCAAGTCAAGGACAAATGCCAAGTAACAAAAAGATGTCATTAAATGGTAATTTTCACACAGAAAGGCAATTTCGTGGTCCCCGCTAACTTCTATAGCAATCAATTTTATTCTGACCTACAGACCCAGTTTCCAAACTCAAATGCACATCTCTAAAGGATCCCTATTTCCCTACCCTATTAAAAAGATGGTATATTCCGTTCAGCTATATTAGGCTCTATTCGTTTGTTTTTTAAATTGTACCTCGACTTGCTTGATGGTAGACGTTGGTGCGCCACCTGCCACGATCCTGACACAACTCCCTCGCTTTCCTCACATCAACAAATATCTTTATACATAGAAGCTCTACGGTTATGGGCACTAGGTATCCCAGCATTCTTAAAAACGTTTCTGGTTTGATAAGATAACATCCTTATGTATTCCATGTCTACCGATATTAAATACAATGGAAATTAAAGAGTGGTAAGAGTGATAAAGAGTGAATGAATTGCTAGTTCCCAAGATAAAAAAGATGTAATAGAATATAAGACAAAGTTAAAAAAAGCCGAACTGGAGTTTCTTGAGTGTTCTTCTCAGTCTGTAGCCTTTCCGAACACTCGGTAGAGTCCCCTCACTCTTTCTTAATGAAGTTTCTAAGTGTTGACGTTTCCAAATGAATAAATTACTTTGAATTTTGTTTTTTTTAATTTTGGTAGGCAGTGATATATATAAATATATATATATATATATATATATATATATATATATATATATATATATATATATATATATATCTCTATATATTATTGTGACTCGACATATGACAGCACCCCGCTTGATGTTAAGCCGAAGTGTGGTCCATGAATAAATGCCGCTGCCACTACAATTCAATAACTGTGAGTAGCAATCACATCCACTATGCCGGCCTTGATGGAACCGGCAACTTACAAGCTGATCCGGAAACGTGACCAAATCACTTTACGGTCTGTATACTTGTAAGTGGTAGTACCCCGGATCGGCAGACTGGGTACCACTGCCTACCACTCTTTAATTTCCTTTGTATTTAATATCGGTATATATATATATATATATATATATATATATATATATCTCTATATATATATCTCTAGCAATATTTCTCGACCTATTTATAAAGGGTCTCTACATTTTTTATAGAAAAAAATAATTCTTTTAGTACATTCAATAGTCTTTTTCTGTTTACTTTAAATCAATTGAACCTGATTGTTTCCGTTGACTTAATGTTGAAATTAGCCTTTTTTTTCAAAATAGTTTTTCGTTTGCTGTTAGTACTGGATTGATAAAACTAGACGGAATACACCGATATTATAGCCCTCATTAAATATTCAAACCGTGGATCTCTGGCAAATTTGTCTGGTTTCTTTTACTAGATTTTGAAGTGTTTACACTATTTTGTGTGTTAAAAAAACATTTTAGATACGCGTCATCTGTTAGAATTATTCACATAATTAATCGCATTAGAGTTTTAATGTGATTAATTAGTTTAAAATCTTCATGTAGTTTTTTTAAAATGATCATTTTAGTTAAATTCATTTGTATTAAAAATGCATGAATAAATACAACTACATAAACATAATAGGTATACGTAGATACATAAATAGATATAAGCTTTTATAGATCTCAAAATAAGGTAAGTAACTTATTATGTTAATTTAAATACTAACTTACAAATTAATAATTAGGTACAGATTTTTATTTCTAGTTAAATATCTAGATTTTTAACGGAATAAAACATTTTTGGATAATATTGACACAGGGAAAACTAATTATAAACACACAGGTCAATAAATCAAATTGTCACGCCTTTTTCGCACAAGGGATAGGCAGATACAATGGAGCGCCACTTGCCACGATTCTGACACAACTCCCTCGCTTCCCTCACATTCACAATTTACACCTTTAATTAAATATTTAAAGGTGTATAACATTAATCATTTCGAAATATTGAAATGAACTTAAGAACTGATATATAAAATATACAAGTATCTGCAGCATACATAACAATATCTTTATAGTAAGAGAAACAAAACTATCACTACTCGTACCTATTTCATTATTAAGTATTTTGGATAAGGTGTTATTTGCAGTTGTTCCTAAAATGTTATTTCTAAAGCGTTTGTTTTTAATTCGTAAAACGGATGCTAACGTTTACGAAAAAAAGTTGCAGTTATTCTTTCAGTGACCGCGATAGCTTAAATGTCTGATTAAAATATTGTAATAAAAAAAACAATAGTGAGCGGCTATAAATCTTTTTCCTTAATATATTTTTTAAGTCGAAGATATGTAAATATGATAATAAATAAAAATAAAACAATCTTAACCATGTTCCTACCTCTTCTTTTCACACCCTTAATACCCGCACTGGTCGGGGGATCATCCGCATTTTGTCGACCGAATCGGCAGTCGAACTAAAAAGTTCGGTACGTCCTTTCTTTGCAGAACAATCGACAAGTGGATTACTTTGCCAGCCCATGTGTTCTCTCTATCCTATAACCTTTTATCCTTCAAGCGATACGTGAAGAAGCACCTTTGGCCGGCATAGTGACGGCGACTGAGGCAGCCATGAACTAACTTGGTTGTTTCAGTCTTCATCACTCTTGGATCTCTTCTCGCTTATTACCAGGCAGGTCGATGTCAAATGTCGTGTCACAATAAAAAAAAAATGTTTGTCTATACTTTAATTAAATAAATAAAAAAACATAGGTTATAAGTAGTTTTGACTACATTAATTCCTTGTATTATTAGTTTTAATATTATATATAGAACTACTAAAGATAAATTAAAGTAATTAAATGTATTAATTTCTTTTTCTTAATTTTCGTCGTTAAATTGTGTCCCCTAATCTCCAGTCATCATTGCCATGAACTCTGAAAAGATTAAAGATCTTTGTTATTATTAGGAAAGATAAAAAAAGGCGAAAATTTAAATAAAGCTCTTAACTTGGGATTTATATAAAGTCTTATCATTAAATTGTAGCTCTTAACTGAATCATAAGGCAAATGAGTTTTAATTCCATTTCGACGCCAATAGGCGTTTTATTCTATAAATATTAAATTGGATTTTAAGTCAAAATAATGAAACAAAATGGAATAATTTATATAAAATCAACAAAATAATTTCAAGCTGTTTCAACAAGTTTTTGTACTGCGACCGGTAATTAAGAGTGAAAGATATTATTTAAATAAAAATCAAATTTTAACGCCTTTTTCCCACAGGAATGGGCAGAGACAATGAAGCGGCACTTGCCACGATCCTGACACAACTCCCTCGCTTCCTTCGCATTCACAATTCTCTTTATCAAGCTCTATGGTTATGGGCACTAGGCAACCTAGCTTTCTTGAGGATTTTAATATTTAATATTTTACGCAATTTAATTTTATTATACGTTAATATTTATTATAAATTATCAAATATGTGATGCTATAAATTATAAATGTGATAGGGTGTTTTACGACCTAATCGGAGACATCCTCAAGCAAGCTGGGTTGCCTAGTGCTCATAATCGTAAAGCTTGTATGAAGAGAATTGTGGAGGTGAGGGAAGCGAGCGAGTTGTGTCAGGATCGTGGCAAGTGGCGCTCCATTGTCTTTGCCTATCCCTGTGGAAACGAAGCTTTTTTAAAGATGCCTCCGATTTAGTTGAAAAAAACCCTCCTGGGTCTAATTGCGGAAATATTGTTTTTTAATGTCCAAACACAAGTCCTCACCATCAAAGTCCACAGTTCCAGAGTCGTCCGTATCAATCTCAGCTATCATTTCATTTAACTGGTCAGGTGTAAGTTGATCATCCAACGCGGCGAGTATTTCTCTTAGACTTGATGTAGGGATGTAGCCGTTACCTGGGATTAATGTTTTTTTTTTAATATTAGTCGTTACATGCAACGCTTTAAAGTTTGTTTCATGAACAGACAGAGCCACGAACCTTCCTTCCTTCTCAAGCTTTCACCAATTATAAAGTCATAAGAGTGATACAAAAGTTAATACGTTATCTCTAATATAGAAATAGCGTCAATTTTAATTCAATTCAAATTGTCACGCCTTTTTCCATTGGTGATAGGCAGAGACAATACTCTTACATACAATACTCTTAATACAAGCTCTATTGGATGTGGGCACTAGGCAACCCAACTAACCGAATAGCGTCATTATGACGTAAAAGGGTGTAAAGTAAGGGTAAGCTCTAGTCTCATTGGAATAATAACTCCCGAGTGTCATCGTGGCTCGTCAACAGAAGTGCGCTCCAAACTTCAACAGTCCAACACAATTACACAAGCTTCCCATACAGCCTGTGCATTGTATATTTACGACTATTTCTGACGGTTTTGGGGTATGTAGAAGTATTTGAAAATTATTTTCTGTGGTTAGTTTAAAGTTTAAACTTAATCAATTGAATTTCCACGCCATTTTTCCTACAAGGATAGGCAGAGACAATGGAGCGCCACTTGCTACGATCCTGACACAGCTCGCTGTACACAATCGCTGTACCCAGTAAATTAAAAAAGTGGTTCTTATATCGTTTATGATACCAGAGCATAGATTAGGGAGGAAATAGCTGATTAAAAACAAAATATCGATGGAAATGTATTTTTTTTTAAATATTTTTATACTAAGCCACTAAAAGTGCTTGTGTTATAGAAAAAGGATAATCAAAGTAGATATATCAAGAATACAATGGTACTTTTGAACCGGTGGTTCTCGGTTTGCGTGACCATTTCACTACCACTACACCACGATTCCCTTTAAAGTAATATAAAATGAATTGAATTATTGTCTCTGCCTATCCCTGTGACAATTTGGTTGGTTGGTTTAATTATCTTAAGGATACGTACTTAAAGAACCTTTTATATACAAATATGAAAGTGCATTTCAGTTTTTTACAAAGACAAAATCTGAAAAATATTATTCATATTTCAAAGCGCAAGATTAATTCTGTTCTCGTAAATTACTCCATTTTTTAATCTCGTCGGCTCCACTTTATAACTTTACTAAAACATTTTTTAATGTGATATTATGGCTGAGGAGAAAATACTGCGGGAAAAACGTTTGAAAAATTTCTTTTTAAGATTTAAACTCTTTTAGTGAATGACTTTAAGAGTGAATATTAAAAGTGGTTAAATTTAGGCAGATTATTTGCCTGTACGAACACTTTATAGTGTACAATCCGTGAATTAATTCAGTCGCCTATTGGTATCAGCGGTCGCCTTCATTTATTAAGCATACTCCAGCTTAACATCAGATGGGATTGTCCACATCAGGTTATATTTTGAGCCACAAAAAACAAAAAAGTTCAAATCAAAAAAATATTTTGGTCTTTTATTTTACTACGACCATTTTTCTTAAAATTACTTTCTGTTAAAAAACAATTTTTGTTTTAAAGAGCATTTGCGTTTTCAAATGTCATAGTCACATAAATTATGGGATATTTAAAAATATACCTAAAAGATGATTTTTAACTGATAACCGAAAAATACTATTTTTAATTGGGGCGCAGTATTTTATGGGTTCTACCTATTCTATGAAAATTGGGAAGTAATCAAAATATAACAGGGCAACCGTGGTGTAGTGGTAGTGCAATGGTCACACAAGCTAAGAGCACGGGTTCGAAACCACTTCCGGCACCAATGTATAATTTCTTATTGTGATTCGCCATATGACAGCACCCCGCTTGATGTTAAGCTGGAGTGTGGTCCATGAATGAATGTCACTGCTACTACAATTCAATAACTGTGAGTAGCAGTCGCATCCATTATGCCGGCCTAGTTGGAACCGGCAACTTACAAGCTGATCCCGAAACGCGACCAAATCACTTCACAGTCTGTATACTTGTATCTGTGATATATGTATTTTAGTCATCCTGTTTCTCTGCAACGCACTTTAGTTGCCTAATACTCGTATAGAAATATATTATATATATTTAAAATATATAAATTAAATAATTCCTTATTCGTTTCTAGCTTGAATCGAAAAATGAAAACGTCAAAATACCTGTATAGGAACTACTCGAGATAAATTGCAAATGCAATATTATTCGAGTAGTCCTTGGACACAAGCCAACACGTCCATTCGATATAATTGTGAAGAAATTATTAATGAGAATTCGAAATATAAATAAACAAATACATTTTATATATAATTCGATAATTTATGGGGAAAATTTAAAAGCTTTTGTAGACCATTGTTCATTAAAACAAGTGTAGATGGATTGATTCGTTTATGGTTTTGTTTATTTTAGAAGCTCCATCCAAACGTCTTTGTTCCCACAGGATAGTCAGACACAAATCTAACATCACTTTCCACGATCTTGGGCTAAATTGTATTAGCAGTTGCATATACATTTTAAAATATTTTGATGTACAAAGTAATTGGAATATATCCTTTGTGTGCAAATCATCAAACTATAATAATGACAGCTTACAAGTATACAGACCGTGAAGTGATTTGGTCACGTTTCGGGATCAGCTTGTAAGTTGCCGGTTCCATCTACGCCGGCATAGTGGATGTGATTGCTACTCACAGTTATTGAATTGTAGTAGCAGTGACATTCATTCATGGACCACACTTTGGCTTAACATCAAGCGGGGTGCTGTCATATGTCGAGTCGCAATAATAAAAAAAAAAGTTCAAAGCAGAACTATTCATATGGCGTTTCTTCCTGATTGAGAGACGATACAAATATCTTATTTTCCAAACAACTGAATTGCACATCAATTAAAAGCAAAATTGTTATTAGTTTTATCAATATAAGTATCCAAACTATATTTTATATATTTATTCATCATTGGGCATTACAAAAGTAGCCTATAATGAATAATGTCCTTTTCACGATTTCGCTCAGTTCAGATCAATGAAAACTAAGTAAGTACTTATAAAGATAAATAATATTAAAAGAGCCAACCAATCAAATTGTCACGATTAAATGACAAAAAAGCGTCACTTTTCGCGATCCCGACACAACTGTCCCGCTTGCTTCATATTCATTATCTCTTTATACAAGGTTTTTCAATATGATTTATAATATTTTATTAATATAATTAAACGTATATTAACTATAATTAATTAATTAAACTTTAAATAAAAAATATCATCCAATGACGTCGCATCAGAGATAGTCCCAGGGAGACTGGCAACATTTCTCCTTTGTATAGCAAGGCTAATACGTTGGCAGAAATAATTGCCAGCCTTCCTGTCTCCAAACTTCTCCGTCAGTTGCCTGGACAACTCCTTGGTTAGCGTATTTGCGCAGCTTGAGGTAATATAATCATCAAACTATTCGTACATCTAGGCTTTTTAGTTATTTAGGTTAAAATAAATAAACGTGATAAACTAATTAAAAATTATCAGAAAGTTTTATGTTAAAGCACTTTAGTAGCTCAGTATAGAAATCAATCAATCAATCAAATTGTCACGCCTTTTTCCCATAGGGATAGGCAGAGACAATTATAAATCTGATGTGGATGGATGCGTTAAACAAGGCAGGCCCAGGAGAGTGTTTTCCGACTAATTCGGAGACATCCTCAAGAAAGCCAGGTTGCCTAGTGCCCATAACCACAGAGCCTGTATGAAGATAATTGTGGATGTGAATGAAGCAAGGAAGCTGTGTAAGTATAGAAATGTAAATCATAATATTTATGGCAATACCTTCCTTATCATAAAGCCTGAAAGCTTCCTTAAGCTCCTTCTGTAAAGCCTCGTCATCTTCATAGAGGAAATGCGTAGCAACACGAACGAATGAGTCGAAATTCAGTTTACCCGATCCTGGAAGAATTATAAGTATTTATTAATAACAAAATTTAATAACAATATAATTTTTTGTAGAATTTAGAGTTTAGCAATTTTCTTTGTAGAACAATCGACAAGTGGAATGCTTTGCCAGCCCCTGTGTTCTCTCCCTCCTATAACGTTGGATCCCTCAAGCGATGCGTGAAGAAGCACCTTTGGATGCCGACCTTTGTGACGGCGACTGAGGCAGCTATGAACTAACTCGTTGTTTCAGTCGTCGTCACTCTTGAATCTTGCTTATCATCCGGCGGGTCGAGGTCAAATCTCGTGTCACAATAAAAAAATATATTTTTAAAGGTTTATATGTATAGGTAAGTGGATAAATATTTGTTTCATAGCTTTTATTTGTAATATTTAATAGTATTAAATATTGCAAATATTTGTTAATAAAAAAAAAAAGAGATGGATATTTGCTTCGGGTCTGGTTATCAGAGTGGTAGGCAGTGGTACCCAGTCTGCCGATCCGGGGTAGTACCACCACTTACAAGTATACAGACCGTGAAGTGATTTGGTCGCGTTTCGGGATCAGCTTGTAAGTTGCCGGTTCCATCTAGGCCGGCATAGTGGATGTGATTGCTACTCACAGTTATTGAATTGTAGTAGCAGAGACATTCATTCATGGACCACACTTTGGCTTAACATCAAGCGGGGTGCTGTCATATGTCGAGTCACAATAAAAAAAAAAAAAAAAAAAAATACGTATAACCAATAATTTTTCTATACTAGATATTAACCTTCGGAATTTAAATTAAAAAAAAACTCATGAACATAGTCACGGTGTCTGAGCTCTTAGACTTGCCCATGCTTGAGAAGTGTCATTTGACCTCGACTTTTATGTTAATGGGGCGTTCTCACGGGGCGATTTTAGTTGATCAATATTTATCGTTAAACAAAAATTTGAAGGAAAATATTTCTCACGATTCAATAATAATCGACTTAATATTACACTATCTGTTCATTTTAGCATTTTTCTCGTGGATGCGGACGCCATAATTTACATTTTATTCACATTTTATTTTACAAACAAACAAAAAACTAGTGACAGAGGAATGCAATATACAATACTTAGGTACTCAATCGCGCTGATTGACTGATTAATTGGACTGATTATTCAATGCAAGTTGAACGAATAGGTTCAGACGAGTCGATTCGCTGTCAGCTATTAGTTGAAACAATAAAAGTAGAAAGGTCTTTAACTTTTGTTGAATTAATTATTATTGCTTCAACTTGGTTGAAAGTCTGTTCAGACGGTTCAAATAGCGAACGATTTCGCAGTTGATCAACTCAAATCGCCCCGTGAGAACGCCGTGTAAGCAATAGGTATTCCAAGATCGCCGACGACTATTCGTCGAGTTTACGACCAAAAGCGAGTTTTAGTCGTTTCACATTAAAATAAATAAAGACATTTGATCTAATGATCCTTTTGTATAAAAGCACGTAGTATATAAAAAGTTTATTAGGATTTTTTAGTACATATGTATTTTTCTTATGTTTTCTTCTAAGTAAAGCTAAATAATTTGGGTCCGAATGAAGTTAATTCATAGAAAGAAGTGAAGGTTATTATCAGAGTAAGTAAGCGTCTTTCATTAAGGGTCATTTTACTGAACTGCCGTAGTTTATCTGAATAGTTCTAGATTAGCCAAATAGCTGTTTAGTAGGTGCACCATCATTTACGATTATTGTGGGATAAATTTGGTAATATTCAATTTTATTACAGGAAAAGGACAATTAGTTTTTTTTTTATAATAATCTAATGAAAACATTGTACAGTAGTATACTAGTTATGATCAAAACAACACTATACATTTTTACTTCGTCTGGCGGAGAACGCACTCCATTATATAGTGCGGTCCATAAATAGAAGCGACTGATCATTTAATTAAATAACTGTTAATAGCAGCCGCATCCATTATGGCCCAGTTTGACAAGAAGTAATAAGTACTGCTAACTTTTGAAAATTATAAATGTGACGGTAGCAAGGAAGTTGTGTTAGGCCCGCATCCATTTTATTTAAAATTATTATTACGCGAGTGTATAACCTTAACTTTACTTGTTTATTAAGAACTAGCTCAGTTGTCTTTATCAGCCGGCCAGTAATTAATAAAAATGATGACCTCATTGGACTGGACTAGACCCACGGTCGCTTCATTTTGTAGTCACCCTATTTTTTATTACCCCAATGGCTTGAGATAATCCAAATGTTCGGCATAACTTGGTAGGTCTCGTGTTGTCACGCCCTGATGCAAATTTCGGTAGTCAAATTGAGACGCCCCTTGCCCCTCGACGCCATTACGTTATGTCTAACTTATTAGGGTCGACTCGTTACATATTAAGATTAATACGTGTACTAAACCTTTGTTTTGCATGAGACTTATTAGCTATTACTGTCATGTTTAGATTTAGATAAATTATTGTTCAAGTGTACAGATCGTTAAGTGACTCAGTCGCGTTTCGGGATCACCTTGAAAGTCGCCGGTTTATTTAATTTAGTAGCCGTCGTCTTCATTATCACACTCCGGCTTAACAATACCCATAAAGTTATTACACTTGTATGCCGAGCCAAAATTATGTTCTGCTATAGTTATAAAAAATACATAATAAATTCAAAATAACTCGTAAGTCACAAACATATTCTATTAATGAATAATTGTACTGCTATGAAAACAATAGATAATTGGATCCGAGAGTTTACCGCATATCATTCGAACTCGAGAGTGAAGCAAAAATACGCGCGGTCAGAAATTGGATAGGTGATCGCTAAATGGAAATACCTTGACCATACAATAATTTTATTTTTATTACTGAGACGCGACATCTGACATCGACTTGTTTGGTGGTAAGCAAGAGGAGGTCCAAGAGCGCGACGACAAAAAAAACCGTCTCATTTCACAGTTGCTTTTTACCGCTTTTCAAGCGAAACGTATGGTTCAAGATTATACGAGTACGTTGGGGTAAATACATGGGCTGGTAAATCATTCCACTTGTCAATACTACAAAGAAACAACGCGCCGAATTTTTAAGTCGACTGCCGTTTTGTTCGACAGAATGCGGAGTATAAAGAGGATGTAGAAATAACTCCACAAAACATGTGACATATTCAAAAAGTACTTAAAATGTTAGGGTTTCGTTACTAAATAATTTCTTAAGTGCCATCTCAATTTGTGCTTGGATTAATTAACTTGGCGCTCCATCTCCATGTCATATCTTTAATTAGACTCGTAACTTAGTGACAAACTCACTGTCATAAAATACTTAACAACTTTAGGGTAATGTTGGTTAAGTTGACAGTAGAAGATAAATATGACAGAAGGGATATATTCTTGAAGAAAGTTATTGGTTATCTAACTAAGAAGTGGAATGAAATGAAATAAAAATCAATTATTAGCTTAGCCACGATCCTGACACAATTCCCTCGCTTCCTCACATCTACAATTTTCTTCATACAAGCTCTATGGTTATGAGCACTAGGCGACCCAACTTTCTTGGATGTCTACCATGTAATGCAGTACTTATTCCTGCATGTACGGGAACATGTATGGGAGTTAATGTTGGGTATGGCAGAAGAAGCATGAAAGTAAAATTAACGCTGTAGAAATGCGGGACTATGTGGAGTAACGATAGCGGATAGAATCAGGAATAAGACAATGTTCCGAGAATAAAGGCTTAAAACGCAGAATGGGGAATAAAAAGAACGAAAGGGTGGGAAAGGAAAGATGTTTTAAAGCCATTTGTTTTGTTATCATAATTTTTGATTGAGAGGCTATCTTTGTTTAAGTTGAGATATTATATTTTGCGATGAATTTCATTTTATTGTGAGGGATGACCAGTTTAAAGGACTATTCTTATTTAGGAGTGGTAGGTAGTGGTACCCAGTCTGCCGATCCGGGGTAGTACCACCACTTACAAGTATACAGACCGTGAAGTAAACTGGTCTCGTTTCGGGATCAGCTTGTAAGTTGCCTAAGGCATTAAGCTCGCCTATGTACCTTATTTTTGTGCAATAAAGAGTTTATAAATAAATAAAATAAATAAGTTGCCGGTTCCATCTAGGCCGGCATAGCGGATGTGATTGCTACTCGTATTATGGACACTAGGTAACCAAGCTTTCTTGAGAATATCTCTGATTTGATCGGAATAAATCTCTAAAGCGTAAATTAAAATTGAAACTAATAGAGTTTATTAGGTAATGGAAATTGGCGCTCCCTTGACTTTACCTATCCATGTGGGAATTAGGGCGTGAAATTATTGCTTATGATGAATATCATGCCCAATTGGAACAGAATCCAAAATAATACCGTTTAACAAAACAAGACAGTCGAAGCAAAATATACACTAAGATGTGTTTTCGGACCGTACTTCTGATTTACAACCTCATCATTTAGCTGTCGGGTTACCAACAAAATGTATTAGGAAAGGATTTTTTTTGACTCGACATATGACAGCACCCAGCTTGATGTTAGGCTGGAGTATGGCCCATGAATGATTGTCACCGCTACTACAATTTAATAACTGTAAGTAGCAGTTACATCCGCTATGCCGGCCTATTTGGAACCGGAAACTTACAGGCTGATCCCAAAACGCGATTAAATCACTTCGCGGTCTTTGTACTTGTGGTACTACCCCGGATCGGCAGACTTGGTACCACTGCCTACCGCTATTTAATAACCAGACCCGGTAAATATCCGCCTTTTTTTCATTAACAAATATTTAAAAAATATTACAAATAAAAGCTATAAAACAAATATTTGCTCTAACTGGAAATCGAATCCGGGACTTTACGCGCAACAAACCAATCACTGAACAATAGGACACGCCTGTCGTTATTCTGCTATCCTATCTTTTAATCATCAAGGAGGCAATTCAAAGAGTGTTAGGAAGTGCCGTCTGTGAAGTGACTTAGTCATATTTCGGGATCGGCATAAAGAATGCCAGTTTCAAATAGGCCGGAATAGTGGATGTGACTGCTACCCATAGTAATTTAAATTAAAGTAGCAGTCACCTCCATTTATGTCCGTACTCTGCGGGGTGCTGTTATATGTCGAGTCACAATAAAATAAATCTTCGAAGATCCTGCACGGTGAGGCGAACGGCCTGGAATGGAAAAAAATAAGGTAATGCAACTTTGCAGTACATTTCCCGTGGAAATTGATCGCAGAATAGCGGCCTGGTTCTTAAAAAAAAGTTTTTGAAGTAAAATTATTGTCCCGACAGTGGCGTAGCGTGGCGGGGGCGGAGAGGCGGCCCGCCCCGGGCGGCACATTTAGGGGACGGCAAAATTAAAACAAATATTACCTGTGCATATTAACCAAATATTAAAATTTGAACCTGAAATTCATATTTTGAAACCTATGATTGAAGTTCCTAAATAAGGGGGCGGCAATTATTTTTCGCCCCGGGCTGTTGACTCTCACGCTACGCCACTGTGTCCCGACTTTCATTTATAATGTGGTAACCCTATTTATCTATAAGGCTTGTCGACTTTGATTTGTCTTAGCATGACGTGTTTTGTAAACGTAGCAAAATAACAAAATATACTTTACAAACGAAAATATACCTTATTTGCACTAAGAATAAGCACTGGTATCGTGTGAATGAATATTACCTAATTTGACCCACGCAAATATCAACTTTATATTGCCAAGGTTTTAAGTTCATTTCAGTGTATCAAAATATATTTTAATTATTCGATTTAATATTGATAATTTATTTCTCATCTCAACGTGTGTCCTACTTAATTATCTGACGCCATTTTGTATTTTAATTAAGTTTGTAAATAAACCTAATACAATATTTAACTTAGAGGTGAAATTCTAAATAAAATTTGTTTTTAGGTTAGGATTTTCATCAAAATTTATAGAAATAAATGCCGTTTGAGAGTTTTAGGAAATAAAGAAAGATTTTTTTTTAATAGTGACTTGACGTCTGACATTGACCTCCCTGATGGTCACAAGAGGCGGTCCAATAGTGCCGTCTACTGTAAATACCGAGTCTTCACGGTTGCCCCAGTCGCCGTCACTATGCCGGCCGAAGAAATTGCCTTACATTGGTATTTATTTTCAAGTAAGTGATAAAAAAGGAACGTTTAAAAAAATTTTGCCTTAATAAACCCTTTAGGGCCCATAACTATAAAGTTTTTTTTTACATTTTTTATATTAAAGCTACTAAACACGCTAATATTTATTTATTTATTATTTATTTAAAAACTTTATTGTATTTTTTTTACAATGTTTCTAATATCATAGAAACCAAAGTACATACTTGTTTATTTATGATACATTGGTTTGCGAGATCATTTCTCTATCCTACGATTGCCCTAATTGTCAAATATGTAAAGACTCTATAGAGATGTGAGAGAACCTAGAATTTAAAGGTCGTTGTATTAGGATCTTTAAAAGTAGCCTCAATAGTATCTGCCTATCTTTGTGGAAATTAAGTTTTTATGCTAGCACAACTTATGACCGCACACTGCCTGATGTCAAGCAGGAGTGCGACTGCAATTGAAACTGGCAACTTTCAAGCTTACTCTGAAACGCGATTGAGTCACTTGACAGTCTTACCATCAACATCCTCGCTGTCCAACAATTGGTCCAGTTCTCTGTCATCGTAGCCATGCACCATGGTGTTGAGGATTGTGCGCACTTTCTCCTTCTCAATCTTGCCCTGTTTACTGGAGTCAAACATACTGAATGCACGTCTCAGCACTGTAATAAAACGAAAATATATTAATAAATCAATTAATTTGTTTGATACTTAGCTTATGAATATATAGAGCTTGTATGAAGAGAATTGTGGAGAATTGAGGGAAGCGAGGGAGTTGTGTCAGGATCGGCGCTCCATTGTCTCTAACTATTCCTGTGGGAAAAACGCGTCACAATTCAATTTGTTTTTTTTACTGCATACGTAATGGTAAGCAAGGGAGTACAAAAGCGCGAACGACTGTAAAATATAGATTTAGTGTTGCAGTTGCCACAGTCGCCTTTACTTTGTTTACTGTCGCCATTACTAAGACATACAGTTGGTGGGTCATTTGCCCAGTCTGCCCATACGGCGTAGTGACCACCATTTCAAGCGTACAGACCTTAAAGTGACTCATTCAGCTTATTTATTTTTTGTATTGTGACACAACATTTGACCTCGACCCGCCTGATGATAAGCAAGAAGAGATCCAAGAGTGACGACGACTGAAACATCCGAGTTATTTCGTGGCTGCCTCAGTCGCCGTCACTATGCCGGCCAAATGTGCTTCTACACGCATCGCTTGAAGGATCCAAGGTTATAGGAGGGAGATGTTACCGGTCCAATTATGCAATTGCTACTTGCACTTATTTAACAGTAGTAGCAGTCGTGTTTATTCATGGACCGCACTCCAGTTCAAAATCAGGCTCCCCTGTAATACATAGTGACCGGCATAGTGACGGCGACTGGGGCAGCCGGGAACTGACTCAGCTTTCTTCAGTCGTCGTCACTCTTGGACCTCCTCTTGCTTATCATCAGGTGGGTCGTGGTCAAATGTGTCACAATAAAAAAAAATTAAAAATATAATATCGAGCCAAAATCGTTCCATCCGTCGTAATTGCACAATACATTTTATTTGTTCATTTATTTTATTTTACGCAAACCTAATAAACATAACAGTAATAATATCATGAAGGAAAATCCCAACGAATATTCACAAAACGTAACAAGATTTTAATGCAAAAACTGCTACACATCTTCATGAGCAGTCTCATTAAGAGAAGTGGTAGGAAAATCTCATTTTAAAAACTCCACCTTAGAGTTATTTCATTTAAATAATTATTCGAATTGTTCGTGTACAGTTTCTATTTAACAGACAATGCAAATGTTTCAAAGATTGAGTTTAATGTTTCATGAAAATTCAGTAATTTTTCAGTTAGTATTTTTAAACATTTCCTACCCAAATTTTAGCGTCATAAAACCCTAACATTATATCGTACATTTCTTTCTACTATAATGTATTATTGTGGCTACGACTTGCGTGGTAGAAAGCAATGGCAGGTCCAAGTGTGCTGACGACAAAAAAAACTGACTCAATTTTTACTGCCTCAGTAGCCGTTACTATGCGACTGTAACCACATGTATACAGGCAAGCTTTGTCTTTGTTGTTAGAGAGAAGTTTTATTAACATATTAAGAATAAAAACTCTATTTAATCGTCCGATATGTATACAGAATAACAATAAAATTTAACAAAGTATTTTTTCTTTATTTTAAGCTCCATTGTCTCTGCCTATCCCTGTGAGAAAAAGGCGTTACAATTTAATTGATTAATTGTTTTTTTATTGTGCTCAGTATTTAGTGTTTTTTTTTAAATATATATATATACTCATAGATAAAATACATTTATCGGTACTTATATTTATAACACCTATGTAATCATGGTTTGGTTCTAATTTTAAAGTTAGAACCAAACCATTTTTACCAAAACCAAACCAAAAATTTTAAACTAAATTTAAAGTTATACCTGGACAAGTGAAATGCTTTGCAAGCCCATAATACTTCTGGCCGGCATAGTGACGGTGACTGAGCTGAGGCAGTATAAATTAAGTCGTTTTTTAGTCGTTAGTCCACTTGAACCACCCATTGCCTTTCATCAGGCAAGATGTGGTCGGTAATAGTAGAAAGAAATGCACGAACAAAAGTTAGGGTAGAATTTATGACGCTTGAACTAGGGTAGGAATTATGACGCTAATTTTCTATAAAAAGTACTTTAAAATTAGGACAGAATAAAAGCCAGTAGGTAGAAGATGATTGTAAAGTTATTAGGGAGAATAAAAGTGTCAACTAATTACTGTAGTAGACCGGCAAGTAAGCGATAAATAACAGCAAGGGGGGAGCTAAGCTATTAGTTGCACTCGTTGCACATTAAATTGCGAGGCAATTAAACGGTAGCAGAATTCCTTGCATTTATTATGAGAATGCACAATTAGATAACATAGGAATTAAATACAAATATGGAAAATATAATATCATGTTTCTAATTTATACATTTCATGTAAATGGATGCGTTAATTAAACATCCTCAAGAAATCTGGGTTGCCTAGTGCCCACAATCAGAGCTTGTGAATGTGAAGGAAGCGAGGGAAATGTGTCAGGATCGTGGCAAGTGGCGTTTCATTGTCTCTGCCTATCCCTATGGGAAAAAGGCGTGACAATTTGATTGATTGATTGATAACAACATAGTTATATATATTTTTCTATACTAAGCTACTACAGTGCTTATATCATAGAAACAGGACAACCAAATTACATATAAGGTAGTACCACCACTTACAAGTATACAGACCGTAAAGTGATTTGGTCACGTTTCGGGATCAGCTTGTAAGTTGCCGGTTCCAACTAGGCCGGCATAGTGGATGTGATTGCTACTCACAGTTATTGAATTGTAGTAGCAGTGACATTCATTCATGGACCACACTTCGGCATAACATCATATTATGTCAATTCACAATAAAAAAAAGAATTTGTTACTTCTGCAAAAATAAAATGTAGTCAAATTACCGAAGTTAAATGTCAAAATTATAAACTTAACCTCGTATCGTCGCTTGCATTCATCAAATATTTACTTTGTAATTTGAAGTGAATATTATTGATTTGTTCATAATTCTAATTTAAGTAACAATCAATATGGCGTGCTATCTATAATGCATTTATTTTGATAATGGCATGTTTTTTAGTTATTTAGACAGCTGCTGTCATTCACAGAGAATTAATTTATTCCAAAGATTAAATAAACGACAGAAAAATTGGGACATCGTTCCTTGTGGATCATCAAAAAGAGGAATGCTTATTCAGCCTGAGGTCAGTTTTTAACCGAGGTCTACAATTCGGCCCTATGTTTTCTTTTATGTGTGATACCTCAGAACTTTCTTCTGGGTGAACCGATTTTGATGATTCCTATTTTATTTAGTCATTGGTGGTTTTAGGGGAGGGCCCTTACTTACCATCAGAAAGCTGAGGTCAGACGTCGCGTCAAATCGAAATAAAATCAAATTGTCACGCCTTTTTCCGCAGGGATAGGCAGAGCTAACGGAGCGACATCTGCCACGATTCTGACACAACTTCCTCGCCTTCCTCACATTTAAAACTGTGTCTTAACTGTGTCTGCCTCGTTCAACGCATCTCTTTACATCAAATCTAAAAATTCCTTTCGTTAATCTACTTTCATTTATCCTTTCCATGTGCCCAAATCATCGAAACATCCTTTGTCAATCCTGGTCACCACGACTATCGCGCGCTGTGCTATTCCTCATTCTATCCGCTATCATCAGTCCACATTTACTTTATTTAAAATGATTACCCTTATTTAATAGGAATAGCACAGTGCGCGATAGATGTGGTTTGAAAGAAAATGTAGTGACAAGGATTGACAAAGGAATGCTTCGATGGTTTGGGCACATGGAAAGGATGAGTGAAAGTAGATTGACGAGAAGAATTAAATCTGATGTGAATGGATACGTTAAACAAGGCAGGCCTGTGTTTGCCTATCAAATCGGAGACATCCTCAAAAAAGCTAGGTTACCTAGTGCCCATAACCATAAAGCTTGTATGAAGAGAATTGTGAATGTGAAGGAAGAGAGGGAGTTGTGTCAGGTTCGTGGCAAGTGGCGGTCCATTGTCTCTACCTATCGCTGTGGGAAAAGGCGTGACGCTTTGATTGATTGATTATTCAAAACGATCTAAACAGTTATTTAAAACGCGGGGTACATAAAATATTTACATTCTTGAAAAATAGATGTTTATTTCTTTCCTTTGCTGAAATATACAGAAAAGATTTCCAATCTTGCAAGAACTTGCGAAAGTTTATTACTTTGTTCTTAACAAATATCGGACGTAGGAGTACTGTGTACACAAACGAGTCTTTTTCACGATTTCCAGATGTTATTGAGTCTTTCGCAAATATATCCATCTCTTTTACACACGTGTATATTTAATATGTTTTATTTGCTTTCCTGTTTTGATCTTCAATATTAGTTATTTCTTTTCAGAAATTTCTCTCAATAGCTTAGTTACGTAATAATAACTACTTAGATTTCTCTGAATAATGTAATTCTTTTTTTTTATTGTGACTTGACATATGACAGCACCCCGCTTGATGTAAAGCCGAAGTGTGGTCCATGAATGAATGCCACTGCTACTACAATTCAATAACTGTGAGTAGCAATCACATCCACTATGCCGGCCTAGATGGAACCGGCAACTTACAAGCTGATCCCGAAACGTGACCTCATCACTTCACGGTCTGTATACTTGTAAGTGGTGGTACTACCCCGGATCGGTAGACTGGGTACCACTGCCTACCACTCTTTGATAACCAGACCCGAAGCAAATATCCATCTCTTTTTTTTGTTATTAACAAATATTTGCAATATTTAATACTATTAAATATTACAAATAAAAGCTATGAAACAAATATTTGCTCCGACCGGGGATCGAACCCGGGACTTTACGCGCAACAAACCAATCGCTAAACCGTTCGTCCACGCCTGTCGTCAAATTCAATGGTTATTATTTATAGATTTATTGGTTATTATTCTAATTAAAAATTAAACTCAGATAGCGTAAGTTTAAAACAAACAATTTAAAAGTTTAAAACAAAAATATATAACAATAAAAGAATTATCCTGTATTTTTTACATTTCTATATTAAGCTAGTAACAACCAAAGTACACATATCAAAGATTGTTACCGGCAAGTGGTTTTGAACCCGTGCTCTCGGCTTGCATAACCATTGCTCTACCACTACACCACGGTCGCCTTACTCAATTAAAATATATTTTTTTAATTTTACAAGCTTTATGCACAGAAAAAAGAGACTTGAAAAGAGAGTTAATTTTTCATTTGTACTGCAGCGGTTTCCACTAGCGAGAATATTTAAAATTATTCAAGTCTAATGGCTTTATAATTCATTTTGTTTTTTACTTTATTTTAAAATGTTTTAATACCTATTAGTATCTAATAATTTGCAATGTTTTCTATATATTTAAATAAACCTAATTCATACACATATTGTGATGTGATTTTGATCTTGCTGGCCTGAGGGTAAGTAAGGAGCGTTGACGACTGACAAAACCGTTTGCACTCGCCTCAGCCAACGTCACTATTCCAAATACGTTTTTACGCTTTTTTTTCTTTTTGCGCTTTGCTAAAGGGTTTATTCTCCAAGTTTATAGGATGCGCAAAACATATGAACTAATGAATTAAACAAATTTTATGCGGCTTACTTTCGCGTTTATTTTGGTTTTGATTTTATTATTCCGAGGTTTCGAGAGCTTTGTAGCTTTGCAGTGGTCTCTCCGTGACCACGATGACTGCAAAGCTTTTGAAACGTCGGAATAATAAAATAAAATTCTAAAATCAAAACCAAAATAAACGCGATAGTAAGCCACATAAAATTTGTTTAATTCATTAATGTTCGCGCAAAATCTAAGAAAATATTACACATAGACTAGTAAAGAAAGCATTACAATTACCGATTGTTGAGCAAAGAAACGATGCGTTAAATCGTTTATTTCGAATTGATTTAGTCGATTAAATGAGGATGCTTTCCTCGACCTAATAATGTGTGCTTAAGTTTATTTTTCTGGCCTAAACCTAATTATAAGTATGCCAATCAAAAAGTAGAATATAAATAGGGTTCAGTCAGCAGTGTTCAATACCTCTACCACGACACAAAATCAGTTAACGTGCATCCCATAGGATAAATTCAACAGTAATCCTTATGTTTTTACTCTAGCATCTGATTTTCTTTAACAATAAGATTTTATGTATATCACATATACTAGGGAATTGCAAAATGTAACAAACTATAATGAATTATTTAAACAAATTTTATGGTCACGGAGAGACTCTCCGTCACCACGATGGCTGCAAAGCTCTCGAAACGCCGAAATGATAAAAAATTGTAAAATCAATAACAAAATAAACGCGATAGTAAGCTGCATAAATTTTGTTTAATTCATTAAAGGCTGGGTCAAACCTAGCGCAGCGCGTGACGTGTGCGTGTTCGCAACCTTTGCGTGTTCCAGCACTGACACACCGGATTGCTGCATACGCACACGTCACGCAGAGCTGCATACATCACAGACAGCTGCACACGTCACGCAGAGTATCGATGCGTGCAAGCTACTTTGACAGAAGCCATATTGTGTGCATTTGGCAAAAAGATGTTGCATAGCAGCAGTTCTTCTGATGAAGAAGCATTATTGTTGCTGTTATGCCAAGACTCTTCTGCTCCAAAGAGGCTTTGGGTCCATGATATTATTAAAAAAAGGAATGTAGTGAATATAATGTACAATGTCGAGAGCTCGAATCCTACGAAGATCGTTTTTATTGATATAAAAACCATTTTAAAAACCAAAATTAAATACCAATTACAGGAAGGCTATTGGAACCAGAGAAAGATTGGCAATTGGTTTAAGGTTTGTTAAAATATGTGACGAATTTTTCTCGAATGTTTATTGCATCAATTAATTTTTCCTTGTCCATTGTAAATATCACAAAACTCACTTCAAAACTTGATAAAAATTGTAAAAATATACAATGCTGCTGCGCAGCTGGGACAGCTGCGCGAGCGCGACAGCTCGGTCTGACACCTAACGGGGAATGCCATATAATACAACGTCATTGCAGCTAGCATGAGTGCGACGTTGCCGCTTCTCTTAGCGCGTGCAAGGACTCTGTTTGTAGGCGCTGTGCAGCCATGCGTGGCGTGCGCGTGACATTTAATTCACGTGCACAAGTAACGCATCCAGTGTGTCATCTCTCATAGAGTTTCATACATTACAACCGGTGCCTGCGCACGCCACGCCACGCTCACGCATTCGGTTTGACCGAGCCTTAATCAATGTTCGCGCAAAATCTAAGAAAATACTAACCAACTATTAATAATTGATAATTAAATGTTATATATAATTAAATGTAATATGATAAGTTATTGTTATTTATATCATATTATATATTTCTAAACTAAGCTACTTAAGTGCTTGTATCATAGAAACAGGACAACCAAAGTACATATCAATACCTTAATTCGCAATCCGGCTAACTCCATTTTAGTGAATTTTACAGGAGACACTAAAAACATATTTATATCTAAACTATGAGGAATCTAGAAAAAATGAAAATCCCGTTGGTAGATAATAAGTAAATACACATTTTTTTTATTAATAGACAGATAAACATTTTTATTATTCTTATTAAATGACCCGATTTAGGAGTTGGCCGGATTTTTAAATTCAAAATACGAATGAAGAGGGAGTTGTTTGTTTTTATAGGGAAATATAAAACTGTGCAATTTAATGAAAATAATAGTATATTTTACTTAAATTTTATTCAATTCTCATGAGGTAAGTTTTTATAGTTGGTTTCATCATAATCTATGGGCATGTTTTGAGTTGTTGAAGATCCAAATATTTATTTTATAGCAGTAACTTTAGAATGTCGTCTTTGCGTAAGCAATTAATTCTTCTAAAAAGACAATATTAAAATTGCACACACCTTTGGCCTTTGAATCTTTTTTATTTTGCCTGGTCTTATGGACTTATAAAATTTGATATCTTTGAAACTTCTTTATATCTTTCTTCCATCAATTTTATTTTTGCCGCAGTATTCTTTTCCTCTCTTTCCATTTTTTATTATTTCACTTGACTATTTCTTCTTATTTACTTCACATCGTTATTTCCGTTAAGTTGATACTCATATGATTTACTATCAGAGCTACTATAATCAACTAAACGCACCGGCAAAATTAGAGGAACATTGGTAAAAAGGTCCATATCTTGAATTCAAGTGGGTCGAGCGACGTGTAATTATTTTTTATAGTTTCCGACGCATTTAAGAAATAAAATATTGAACGGGCAAGTTAGTTATTTATTAAATTGAAATCCTACCCCTTTAAGTGTTTGTCGATGATTGACGTTATAAGTGTTTTTGATAAAAACGGTGTTTTGTGTAGTGCAATGTAAGTTTAGCTCATTTTATCGTTTGATTTTGAAAAGAACACATCGTTTTAATGCAAAATGAGTGACTTGCCAGCAACTACACTCGCCAGGGCTGTAACCATGACCACACCTACTGTTCGGTCAGTCAAGCCTTAGGTGTATCGGTTTCTGTGGTCGATCGCGATGTTCAACGTTACAGGCAGACTGGATCTTACGTTCGCAGACGAGGACAAGGCAGACATCGGGCGAAAACGATAGAGAATGACCGTTTTATAAGAGACGAACCTTAAGAAATCGCCGTCAAACAGCTGTGCAGACCCAAAATCTGTTGGAGGAGGTCCGAGATGTGCGTGTAAGCGAACGTACAGTGAGAAGAAGACTTAAAGAAATTGAATTAAACTCACGGGTGCCAGCAAAAGCACCGAAACTGGAGGCAGGACATCGGAGAGCCAGATTATTATTTGCACGTAACACCAAAATTGGACAAGTGAGTGGAGTCGAGTTTTGTTCAGTGAAGAGACTCGATTTTGTGTAAACTTTGTTGATGGGCGAGAAAGAATGTGGAGATTTCGCAGAGAACGTTATAACCCAACAAATTTTACGGAAACAGTGGCTTATGGTGGAGGCTCCGTCATGGTTTGGGGTGGCATATATTTGGGAGCCCGCACAGAGCTTGTGATCGTTGACGGTGGTTCTTTAACAGTACAGAGATACATAACAGACATTTTAGAACCCCATGGTGTGCCTTTTGTCTTATTTGTAGGCAAAATTTCATTTTTATGCACGATAATGCGCGGCCATATACCGCAAACATCGTACAAAATTAACTTAATAATGTTGGTATTGCCCAGATGGATTGGCCAGCGCGATCCCCGGATATGAACCCGATAGAGCATGTGTGGGACATCATTGGAAGAAGGGTACGAGCTAAAACTCAAGCTCCAAGAAATGTCCAGGAGCTTAAGTTTGCGCTACTGGAGAAGTGGGAGAATATCCCACAAGAAATGATTAACAATCAAATTGAGAGTATGGGAAGGCGTATCCAGGCTCTCATAAGAGCCAGAGAAGGCAGTACACGCTATTAACCTTGCATTTCTTTTACATAAATGTGCTAAAAGTACATAGGCAATAAATTATTTTCAAAAATATTGAGAATTTTGTTATGTTCCTCTAATTTTGCCGGTGTGCCTAGTTTAATTCTAAAATGAAGTTAAGACATCTGGTTAAAAATCTGTTGGGGAAAAGAGCTCAAGAGCTCTTTTCCCCAACAGATTTGTTGCTACCTAATGTTAAGGAATTGTTTGATATTTAATCATATAAAACATGTGTTTGGATGCAGTCACTGTTAGTTATGTCCAAATGAGTTATAGCTTGATTGTGGCTCAATAAACTTGGAGAATATGAAGTATTCATTTCAGTTTCAGATATTTTTTCCAATACAATATTCTCAACTATTTCATAGTCAGACATCAACATTGTGTTAGTACATGAAGTAGAAGGGATAGAACATAAATCATTACCTCTAGTAGAATGTAAACTAATACTTTGTTGTTCATTTGTGAAACATACATGATCATGCTAAATAACATTCTGTTGCTCGAAGAAGCTGTATTTATGCTGGCTGTAAAGTTAAGCTGTCATGCGGCAAATTATCGTAAGATCTTGTCACATCAGGAACCTAAAAATCAGCCTTCTCAGTATTGTTGGCAAGTTGTATGCAAAATAATTGATTGAAAGGGTGATGCATGAAACAGATGATGAAATTTAGGATGCGCAAGCGGGATTTCAAAAAGGGATGGGATGTATTGATCAAATCTTCTCTTTAAGATGCGTCAGCGAAAAATGTTGGCAAAATACCATAAGGTGTTTTGTGCTTTTGTTGACCTTGAGAAGGTCTATGGTAGAGTGAACAGGAATGAATTGTGGCGGCAGCTGTCCGGGTTTGGGTTAAGGGAGCGTTTGGTCCGTGCACTGAAATCTCTCTATGAGGATTCCAGTGCATGTGTTCAAATTAATGAGGCGCTATCTGACTGGTTTGGCATCTCTAAAAGTGTAAGACACCAATGGTTGTGTAGCGTCACCAAGAAAGTGGAACGAGTCAAACAATTTGTTTAATTGGGAAGTATGTTTACTAGGGATGAAAAGTGTGATAAAGATATTGAGAGAAGAGTGCAAAAGGGTACCGTAGTGAACGGTGCCACCCATAGTATAAGGAACAGCCAAATAATGTCCCAAAAGTCACGGATGGCTGTTCATAATGCGGTGCTTGTTCCTACATTAATGTAAGGAAGTTAAGGTTGGGTATGGCAGAAGAAGCATGAGAGTAGAATTAACGCTGTAGAAATGCGTTCATTAAGGAGTGTATGTGGAGTCAGGGCCGTCTTTACCCAGGGGTTCAAGGGGTGCAGTGCACCCGGGCGCAGAGTCCTAGGGGGCGCATGTCGACCGCCATAAATTTCGGTAGGTACCTACTATACTGAGACCACGCGAGCGGAGCCTTGACTTTCGCACCCCGGCGCTGAATATGCTTAAAACGGCTCTGTGTGGAGTGACGTTAGCGGATAGAATAAAGAATAGCACAGTGCGCGATAGATATGGTTTGAAAGAAGATCTAGTGACAAGGATTGACAAAGGAATGCTTCGGTGGCTTGAGCACATGGAAAGGATGAGTGAAAGTATATCGACAAAAGGAATTTATAAACCTGATGTGGGTCGATGCGTTAAACAGGGTCAAGAAATCTGGGTTGCCTAGTGCCCATAACCACAGAGCCTATATGACGAGAATTGGGGATATGAAAGAAGCAAGAAAGTTATGTAAGGATCGAGGCAAGTGGCGCTTCATTGTCTCTGCTGATTTTTGATTAATAATCACTGTATGCACACGTGTAATACGCCAAACAAAATTGATTTGTTGGAGTTAGCCGTCATAATCGTGGACTTTATGTATTGCTTGGAGTTGTTCGGTTTTCTTGTGGTGATTTATTCAAGAAGTTTAAAGTTTAGAGAGTTATTATTTATTTTAAAATGTGCGAATAATGTCAGTCTTAAATCCTGCATCAAAAACTAAAATTCGGTAAAAATGGAGTTAGCCGGTTTGCGAATTAGGGTTTCGATATATCAAAGATACATTGGTACCGGTGAGTGGTTTCGATAACTTATCTTGCTACCAACAGACAATTCGAGTTCTGATGTCGCGTCGCTATATCGTTACGTGAACACCAGGAACTGATAATAGAGGGTGTTCATTGCGCCGCGACACGACAATTTCACGCTTCCCAGCAGTTTTGGAATGAGAAATGAACATTGTCTAAAATTGTGAACGGCAAACCCGATTCCCTCCTCGATAAAGGTTATAAAATCCCTAACATTAATAAAATTCCTGCACGATAAAGTATTTTATAAATCTTTTGTTTTTACATCCCTATTCGAGTTTATACGAATAACTATATACACATAAATATAAATTTAGCGTGTTTAAGTAGGAACATATCATGTATGTGGAGTGACGATAGCAGATAAAATAAGGAATAGCACAATGCGCGATAGATGTGGTTTGAAAAAGAATGTAGTGACAAGGATTTTTAAAGGAATGGTTAGATAGTTTGGGTATATAGAAATGATGAGTGAAAGTAGGTTGACAAAAGGAATTTATAAGTCTAATGTGGTTGGATGCGTTAAACGTGGCAGACCCAGGTGGGTGTTTTCTAACCAAATCGGGGACATCCTCAATAAAGCTGAGTTGCTTGCCTAGTGCCCGTAACCATAGAGCTTGTATAAGAAGAATTGTGGATGTGAGAGAAGCGAGGGAGTTGCGTCAGGATCGTGGTAAGTGGCGTTCCATTATCTCTGCCTGTCCCTGTGGGAAAAAGGCGTGATTAATATTTATGTGTATGTTTAGGTGCGTTTATTTTATGGGGAAGGTCCAATGTAGGCCGTAAGCCGGCATAATGACGGCGGCTGAGGTAGCCGGGAACTAACTCGGTTTTTCAGTCGTCGTCACTCTTGGACCTCCTCTTGCTTATCATCAGGCGGGACGAGGTCAGATGTCGTGTCACAATAAAAATAATATATTAAAATTATATTTGAATAATCAACTATTACGCCTTTATACCGACAAGAATATGCAGATACAACAGAGTGACACTACATCCTGACAACAAAATAAAATTAAAAATTGTTTATCATAAAAATAACTTACTTGTTATTTGCTCGTCGTCGATTTGATTTGTCTGTAATAAATCAAAATAATTACAATAAATTATCTTTGTATATACTTTCTTTAGTTCTTATTTTCACGCCGCGCTTAAATATTTGTTTCATAGCTTTTATTTGTAATATTTAATACTTATATTAAATATTGCAAATATTTGTTAATAAAAAAAAGAGATGGATATTTGCTTCGGGTCTGGTTATGAAAGAGTGGTAGGCAGTAGTACCCAGTCTGCCGATCCGGGGTAGTACCACCACTTACAAGTATACAGACAGTGAAGTTGCCGGTTCCATCTAGGCCGGCATAGTGGAAGTGATTGCTACTCACAGTTATTGAATTGTAGTAGCAGTGACATTTATTCATGGACCACACTTCGGCTTAACATCAAGTGGGGTGCTGTCATATGTTGAGTCACAATAAAAAAAAAAAAAAAAAAATATTGTTATTTTCTCATTGACACGATATCTGACGTCGATCCGCCTGATAATAAACAAGAAGGTCCAAGAATGACGACGACTGAAAAAACTGGATTGTTCACAGCTGCCTCAGTCGCCGTCACTATGCCGGCCATTGAATCTCGATGAAAAAGTTACTACAAAATAATACAACCGAACACTTATAACTAGTCACTTTGAAAACTGACCATTTTTGTGTTTGCTTTTAAATCCCGGGCAAAATTTCGGTTGTGTATGCGCCGGCTCTCCGAAGGGAACTGGAGATTTGATATGTTTATTATGAAACGGACACTTGGGCTATAAAACTATCGTCTTCAGACTGCGGCATAATAAACGTCTACTTATTAAAACAACACTTTATGTTGAATCGCTAATGAAATATGTTTACATCAACGTTATCCTTTAATTCAAAGAATGTATAATAATTGAATATAATACCTACTTATTTATACAATTATATATATATATATATATATATATTATATATAATAATAGAAGTGTAGTGACAAGGATTGATAAAAGAATGCTTCGATTATTTGGATACATAGAAAGGATGAGTGAAAGAATTTTTTCAGAAGATTTCGTCAATCTAGAAAGGAATACATCTGATGTGGATAGATGCGTTAATAAGGCAGGCACGAGGGTGTTTTCCATCCTAATCGGAGACATCCCCAAGAAAGCTGGGTTGCCTGGTACCCATAATCGTAGAGCTAGCTTGTATGAGGAGAATTGTATATGTGAGGCAGGCGAGAGAGAATTAAAAATAAATCATGTAAAAGTTCTAGGGGAAAGGGGAAAATCTCCAAAAATCTGAAATCTAATAAGAGATAGAAACATATTAGCATAATGTTGCGATTTAAACTTCCTAACCTTTGTTGATCCATATCGTATCGTAGTTTTAATAAAGGGCCTAACCACATTAAACGAAGCCCAATCAAGTGTTTGAGTTATGTAAGTAGAAGTAACTTTAGCTCTAATTTATGCATGGAGTTCGCTGAGACGTGACTGTAGCCGGAAATTAAAATGGGAAGTTTTAGCGTTCAATTTAACTAGACTGTATCTAGATTTTTATTTTTATTTAAATAATAAAAAAAATATGCGGCTTACTATCGCGTTAAATTTGGTTTTGAATTTACTTTTTTTTCAAATCTTTCTAGTGTCTCCGTGATCACGATGGCTAAAAAGCTCTCGAAACGTCGGAATATAAAAAATAGTAAAATGAAAACCAAAATAAACGCGATAAAAGCCGCATAAAATTTGATTATTTAATTAATCAATGTTCGCGCAAAATCTAAGCAGATTCATATTATATCTTTTTTATATAGGTACACAAAGTATTAATACATAATAATAATGTAAGTATTTAAAAAACAATTCAATGGAAGTGTACAGACCGTAAAGTGACATTTAGTCGCGTTTCGTAATGCTATTTCCATCTAGTCTGGCATAGTGGATGTAACTGCTACTTACAGGTATTTAACTGTAGTTTCAGACTCCGCACTACATCTTAACACCAGGCAGGGTGCTGTCATATGTCTAATCACAAATTAAAAAAACTATGTGAAAATTATATTTTAATAACTACTTTAAATAATTAAAATTAATATATAATTTACCGTCTACCATCTTATATAATTACGGTATATCATGTTGAGGGATCAAAGCTAACAGAGTGTATTTACTAAATTTTACGACGTCATTACAAAGTCACTCCACGTGCTAATTTTACAATATTTTCTATTAAAATATAGTCAGTTTCTACAGTGAAAAAACCTTTTCTTAAACGTTATAATTACAGTTATTTTAAGTTTTATTAATAGAAACTTTTAGGAATGATGACACCTATTTATAGAACGGTTTTAAGAAATATGGTTAGGATAATATTATTCTCTCCATTTAGAAACTTCTGCGTTCAATTGCGTTGTTGATAAATTCGTTGATAATGAATATTAAGATTTTATAAATAAACTTAAGAGTTAAAGAGTTAAAATTAGTTGTTTTGTTTGGACACATTGATCTTTTATAAAACAATCAATCCATTTGTCACGGCTTTTTCCCAGAGGGATAGGAAGAGACAATTTAGACCATTTTGACGACAGGCGTGGACGAACGGTTTAGCGACTGGTTTGTTGCGCGTAAAGTCCCAGGTTCGATCCCCGGTCGGAGCAAATATTTGTTTCATAGCTTTTATTTGTAATATTTAATGGTATTAAATATTGCAAATATTTGTTAATAAAAAAAAAGGGATGGATATTTGCTTCGGGTCTGGTTATCAAAGAGTGGTAGGCAGTGGTACCCAGTCTGCCGATCCGGGGTAGTACCACCACTTACAAGTATACAGACCGTGAAGTGATTTGGTCACGTTTCGGGATCAGCTTGTAAGTTGCCGGTTCCATCTAGGCCGGCATAGTGGATGTGATTGCTACTCACAGTTATTGAATTGTAGTAGCAGTGACATTCATTCATGGACCACACTTTGGCTTAACATCAAGCGGGGTGCTGTCATATGTCGAGTCACAATAAAAAAAAAAATTGCCACGATCCTGACACAACTCCATCGCTTCCCTCACTTTTATTCTCTTTATACAAGCTCTACGGTTATGGCCACTAACATATATTATAATGGCGGGACTATTTGATTAATTGATTTAAAAATAGTGACCGTGGTGTAGTGGCAGTGCGTGAAAACCGAGAGCACGGGTTCAAAACCACTTGTCGTCTTGTTTATATGATACAAGCACTTTTGTAGCTTATTATAGAAATGTAAAAAAACAGTATTTATTAGGTTCCCGGCAGATAAAAAGAGCGCTAGCATTCATTTCACGAATGTGTATAAAGGACATAATTAATTTTGGGCTTTTATGTACTACTTTTGTAAGTCCAATGATGAAAAAATATATAAATGGTAGTTTCGATACTTGAGTTGATAAAATAAAACGAATAACAATTTTGCTTTTATTTGCTGCGCATATCTTATCCAAATCTTATTTTCTAAATAACTCAACTGAGTTATTTAGAAAATAAGATATGGATTTTGTATCGTCTGTCAATGACAAAAGAACGTCATTTTAACATTTTTTGTTTTGAACTGACATAATTATAGTTAGATCATTTTGCACACCTAAACTATGCAAAATACAGGATAAAAATGTAAATGCAACTGTTCATACATTTAAGCCCAAGCCCATACAAAATGAATGTCCTTTTAAATATTATTAATTTTATGGATGACTATAATATGCGTGGACTTGCTCCTACAGCGCTCTTCTATTTAGCTGATCCATATACTGCGCAGCACAAAAATCAGCACTCTTTTTATCTGCCGGGTCATATACTTCTCTTAAAATATGAATGATGGATAATTATATTGGCCTTACCAATAGCAAATAGTGCCAATCATAATTACCAATTTTACAGAAATAGTAACTAATGACCTAGAATTGCTTTAATTCAAGTTCATCTATTTTGTGATATCATTCCATATTATTATCTCTTATTTTTCCTCTTTTGTAAAATTAATAAGAATACAAAAGTGGACTAAAATCTTTGGCCGGCATAGTGACAACGACTGGGGCAGCCGTGAAGACTTGGTTTTTGTAGTCGTCGGCCCTCTTAGACCCCTTCTTGCTTGCCATCGGGCGTTTCAAGATGTCGAGTCTCAATAATAAAAAACGCAAGGAATAAAGTAGGTAGATAAATACAAGCGCATTGTGTAAAAAATAAATACATAACATTAAAAATATCAATCAATCAAATTGTCACGCCTTTTTCCCACAAGGACAATGGAGCGCCACTTGCCACGATGCTGACACAACTCCCTCGCTTCCTTCACATCCACAATTCTCTTCATACATAAAAGGTTATGGGCACTAAGCAACCCAGCTTTCTTGAGGATATCTCCGATTTGGAAAATATCTATATTAATACTATAATAATATAATATTATTAATAATATTATATTCTATAATATTATAATATTAATAATATTATAGAATATTATACTCATTACTTACACTCGTATGGTAAATAAATAATTAAATCTTGTTCATCATAATACTCTGTTTTATTATTATTGTGGCCGAATATATGACAGCACCCCAACTAATTTTAAGAGTGGTAGGCAGTGGTACCCAGTCTGCCGGCTGATCCGGGGTAGTACCAGCACTTACAAGTATACGGACCATGAAGTGATTTGGTCAAGTTTCGGGATCAGCTTGTAAGTTGCCGGTTCCATGTAGGCTGGCATAGTGGATGTGATTGCTACTCACAGTTATTGAATTGTAGTAGCAGTGACATTCATTCATGGACCACACTTCGGCTTAACATCAAGCAAGGTGCTGTCATATGTCGAGTCACAATAAAAAAAATAAAAAAACTGGAATGCGGTCTACAGGTAACTAACTGCAAGTAGCAGTCGCATCCACTATGCTGGCCTACCTGAAACGGGTATAAGCTGATCCCGATACGCGTCATATAGAATTATAAATGTACATTTATAAAACTTCGCACCATCCAATCAAAACTTCAAAGAACTTAATTCTACTTGCCATGTATAAAAGTGGACTGAAGCGTTCATGCCAACATGTATAACATTTCAGGAAATCTGAAAATTTAATATTTATTTACAGGGTTGAAACATAAAATTAAACAAGAATTATTATTGTATAAATTATTAACTAAAATTGGCAAGTAAAAATGTCGCTAGACGCAGAGTATTTTTTTTTTATCCTTTTGTTTTATTATATTTTTCTTCTGAGTAATTAAAAAACTTTTAATCAACAGAGCCCAATATTAATAGATCTATTCCTTCTAAAAGAAACTTGATTCTTTTAGATCTTTTATCTAAGATATAAAATCTTTTTTATTTCTGAAGTTATTGCAATCGTACTAGAAAATACCTTTAACACTCACAAATTAGAAGAATACCCTCGTTAAAAAAACCTAATACACAAAATAAGCTTTTTACTAAGTTTTAAATACTTAATAATTTTTCTTATTTCATGAAAGTGATTTTAAAATATTTGTATTAATCCATCAAGTTATATATGTTTTAACCATGCCAACCCTGCATATTTGGGGTTATTTATAACTAATTAAAAATCATTCTACAACGCTGCCAATAAGTCAATTATGGGGGAAGTTTAACCAGATTTTGTGTTATGATATGTTAATAGATATTTTCATAATTATATAATCATAGAGCTTGTATGAAGAGAATCGTGGATGTGAAGAAAGCGAGGGAGTTGTGTCAGGATCGTGGCAAGTGGCGCTCCATTGTCTCTGCCTATACCTGTGAAAAATAGGCGTGACAATTTGATTGATTGATTGACATAATCATTACCATCTCTCATCCGTATTTTATTTACATGTACTTGTAATATTAAGAGTAGTACGAGTATATTAAGAGTTGCTGTGTTACTACTATAAAAAAACTTTAGACATGAACTATAAACAGAACTATAAACATGTTTTAAGTCAGTTTAGTATTACATATTGTGACTTAGTCGCTATCAGGATCAGTTAATAAAATGCCGGTACCAACTAGGCCGATATAGTGGATACGAGTGCTCTTTGCTGTTATTTAACTTTGGTAGTGGTCGTCTCCATTCATGGACCGCACTCCGGCCTAACATCAGGCGGGGTGCTGAGAGAATAAAGTAGGTCGATTAAGAAAAGCACATAGTATAATTTTTTTTATTGTGACACCTCATCTGACCTCGACTCGCCTGATGATAAGAAAAATGAGGTCCAAGAGTGACGACGACTGAGAAAACCGAATTTGTTCACGGCTGCCTCAGTCGCCGACACTATGCCGGCCAAAGGATAAATAGATAATATGCAAGATTATTAGGTATACATGAATAAAGGAATATAATAAGTAGTAGTACGTAGAATAATTCTAATAAAAGTAAACTTTTAGGTACATCTTTATTTTATGTAAACTATTTAGTCACCTATAGATGGGGAACGAGTTAAATAGATTCGGGGGCTCAGGTGCGGTGGGGCGTCAAAAATCCCCCACCCGTATCATAGTGGCCGCTATTGGTGACGCTCATAGCTCGGCGATGTCATTTAATATCGATAAAAACGTATCCATATTTTCTTTGTTTGATTATTGAAAAATTTGTGAGTTAATTGAATAAAAGAGAGTCGTCATCCGTAGTCAGGCTAGAATCATTATTAGAACCGTGGTTAAAATGTGTGAAAAATAAAACAAAAACATGCAGTCACTATTCTCAAAATTAAATTAATATATAATTCAATAAAAATTGTTGCTGTCTAATGTTTATACTTCAATTTATAATTTTTAATAGCTAAATCTATTTGCTTTTTGAGGAAAGTATGTGTTTATCGTTATTAACATTTTGCATGTTACTTCACTATTCATAATAGACACGTGACCATGACGTCACAACTGCATTCCTACCGCGTTTATTTTGCTCGTTCCCCGACAGTACTTATAGGCCTAATCATTATATTAGTTATAGCACTTACCGACAAAAATATTTTAATTTGGTTATTTAATGATGTTTTGTTCATAGGCGCGGAATAAACCGGCGGATGGAGGGGGGCATGTTAATCAAAAGAATGCGGCTGGTCAGAAGTCTACGGCACCATGTCAAAAAGGTACGATTCCTTTATAACTTTAGGTTGACCGAATCGGCAGTCGAACTAAAAAGTTCGGTGCGTCTTTTCTTTGCAGAACAATCGACAAAATCGAATTCTTTACCAGCTTTTACCAAGGCTATAGGAAGGAGAGAACCTTCCTATAGCCTTGGATCCTTCAAGTGGCGGCGACTGGGGCAGCCGTGAAGACTCGGTTTTTGCAGTCGTCGGCACTCTTGGATCTCTTCTTGCTTACCATCAGGCGGGTCGAGGTCCGATGTCGTGTCTCAATAAAAATAAAAAATTTAACTTTCTTAACGGTTACTCTTCTATAGGGATATACGAAGCATAAGATAAGGAAGGAAGCAATGGTATTAAATAAAATAATGTAGATAGGTCACCTACACAGCTTAAGTGTTTGCAAATGGCACGAGTTTGAACGATCAACCACGACCAGATATACATACAAGTGGAAATAGGATATATGTTGCTTTGCATCGCGACACTGAGTTCAGGTTTGCTTATTAGCATAGTTTTACCGTGCCTCATTCAGAGCATGTATAACATATCTACGTCTTTTCTTAAAAAATCATTGGAAGGAAGCATAACTTACCACAATCCATTTATCTTTTTCCTTTACATCCACAACTCTCTTCATTACCAAACTCAGCCTGATGTCAATCTAGGTAATTCATGAGGACAATCCGTAGGAGTAAACTCTGGAAACATTTAAGCTATTTCCGAAACGCGACTGAGTCACTTCAGTCTTTTTTATTTTTTATTGTGACACGTCATTTGACCTCGACCCGCCTGGTGATAAGCAAGAGGACGACTCTTGGAAACCGAGTTTGTTCGCAGCTGCCTCAGTCGCCGTCACTATGCCGGCCAAACGCCTCGCTTGAAGGATCCAAGGTCAAAGGACGGAGAGAACACATGTGCAGGCAAATATGAGTTATAAATTTAATTTTACTTTAATTTATAACTAATATTTTTATAATGATTCTCTTCATTTAGGAGGTCCAAAAACACCAGTCAAGCCATCAGCTCAAAAAGGTTCCGTCAAGACAGCTCCACCGAAACAAGCCGCCGCGGCCGCTGCAGCAGCGAAAACACCCCAGGGCAAGAAGAAAAAGGGTCACAAACATCAACAATATGAACTTACAGTTACCATCAATCTGGTAAGTATTGTTTTTCACTAATTGAGCATGATGATACGGCACTAATGTTCGTCCGTCCGTCCGTGAATATTTTAATCCTCCTACTTTTAGGTTAGTTAGGTTTCATTCTAGCTTACTTCTTAGACGAGGCGCGGTATCTGACAGGCTTAACTATGAAAATTAGTGATTAAGATAAATATAATAAATAAAAATTAACTTCTTTATTGGAATTCTTAGGATCTAATGAGGGATCCGGGTTCTCGTGGTGCTATGGTCTCGTGACTGTGAGACAGCAATCCTCAAAGGTATTCTTGGAGGGCGCAGGTGGCGGATAGGTGAACGCCGCGCCGCAATGACGTCGCTGCACCGGAACCCGGACTTTTTTTACATTTCTATTTATATATCAAAGATACATTGGTACCGGTGGGTGATCTCCAACTTAACCATTGCACTGCCACTAGACCACGGTCGCCTTAATAACTACAAACCAGCAACTATCAGAGTAGGCTTTCGGGTAGAGGACACGAGAGAAGGTCCCAAACTACTAAGTTTAGACGACTCGCTAAGATGGAGAAAGGCAGCGACAAATGTAGAATGGAGAGAGATACGTTTTACTAGTCAAACAACTGCAAGTAGCAGTCGCATCCACTATGCCAGCCTAGTTGAAACTGACAACTTACAAGCTGTCGAAACTCGACTAAATCACTTCATGGTCTGTATACTTGTAAGTGGTGGTACTACCCCGGGTAGCAGACTGTGCACCACCGCTTACCACTCTTAGACAACCAGATCCGTTGCGAATATTATCTGACCCTTTTTTTATTAAAATCTAATTATTCAATATTACAAATAAATGCTATTTAAAAAGTCTGCTCCGATCGGAAATCGAACTGAATTGTGTGCTAAACAATGCGCCACGCCTGTCGTTAAAATATTTATATTTAAAAAACAATCAATGAATCAAATTGCCACTTTTTCCCACAGGGATAGGCAGACAAGGCAGACTCTATCGCTTCCTTCACATTCACTTTTCTCTTCATACAAGCTCTATGCTTATGGGCACTAGGCAACCTAGCTTTCTTAAGAATGTCTGAGGATGATAAAAAAAACAACAAAACAGAAAACAAAAAACATACATGAACATTAGTGTAATATAACAACGATAATAAAATTTAAATGCAACATTTAAATATCGGAAAAGCATTTTACTTAAAATTCCTTTGTTGTTCCAAATAGTAAAACCAGGTCAACCAACTTTTCAATAAAAGTACGATGAAGTTGCAACGGCGACAATCCTAGTAGCATGGAGTACGTGCCATTTATTTCACCACAAACAGCTGACCTATTCTAGAAACTTATAATTACACTTTTCCCGTACACGAACGGTTAGCGATTGGTTTGTTGCCCCTAAAATCCCGGGTTCGATTCTCGGTCGGAGCAGATATTTGTTTCATAGCTTTTATTTGTAATATTTAATAATTATATTAAATATTGCAAATATTTGTTAATAAATAAATGGATATTTGCTTGGGGTCTTGTTAACAAAGGTCGGTCGCCTTAGGTTTCTTCTCCATGCTGGCCAAATGTGGTTTCTCACGTTCAGCTTGAAGGATTCATAATAATAGATTGGGTAGAACACACCCACCTGTCCATCGTTCTACTTAGAAACGACGCGCCGAAAATTTATCGCGTCGATTCTGTCGATATAATGCGGATGATTTCTTCGACCTATGTCGATAATTGCGACAATAAAAGTCGAGGTAGAAAGGAAGGGGTTTCTATAATAATATTGTAATTTTAATAATATTGTAATAACACAAAAATCAAGAGTTCCTCTCTCAAATAAGTAAGTAGAACAAAGTAACGATTGTCCTTACTTTTTGTTACATTTTCACATTGCTCCAACAGCCACAATGTAAATAGGATGCATTCTGGAAAGTTTTTACTGGATTTCCTCTGAAAAGATTTTCTATCAGTTTGCATACTTACTTTGTATTTTTTACCTTAAATTTGTATCTACATCTACTCTTTTTGCGTATTTGGTCTTCTATTGTGCATCAAAGTCCAGCGGGGTTAGGTTGGGCAAGTTAAAACGATTATCGTCTATCGTCGACGATTGGCAAAATAATAAAAGCTAGACTAAATCCACCAAAATGAGACTATTGATGATAATGATAAAACGTGTTGTCGCACAGACAATATTCGCCACAATGATTAATTGTCTCGTTTTATTGGATTTAGCCTAGCAATTAATATTTTGACAATCGCCGACGAGAGACGATAATCGTTTTAACATGCCAACCTAACCCCACAGGGCCTCTATTTTCCTAATAACATGAAGTATTAGTTAAAGAAAATCAAACATTGTTTTACATTATTGTGTAAATATTACATTATTTACACAACTCCATCGCTTCTCTCACATTCATAATTCTCTTCACACAAGCTCTACGGTTATGGGCACTAGGTAACGCAACTTGATTTACATAATGGGTATAAACAATTTTGTTACAATCTCGTTATTGAATTACACACCGAATAATTTATTCTCAAAGGAACGTTTAAAATGTTCGTGTTTTTTTTTATTAACCAAGTTTGAGTTTTCTAAAAGTTAAATGTTTTTACTTATACTTTGGGGAATTATAGCTCTCACCTCAACGTTTATGGAGTAATGTAAAATCGTTTAAAGTTTTGTTAACAATCTATTAAATTCTTATAGACCACAAACATTTAATTACATTTATAGTGGCTTACAGTTTAGTTGGGGTCCAAATTTGATTCGAGATCCGACATTTAAAATCAACATCTGTTCAAGTTATAGGAGATGCTAAGATAACAAGAACCTTAAAGCCTCTGTAATTTCGTAGAGGCATGGAGGCTCCAAGCGTCTATTATCGCCTTCACCTCGGAGAATATTCTGAGGAGGTCTTTAGCCTTGTTCCTACTTTGTCCTATTAATCCTGTGATATCTGTGTATGTGAAGTGACGATAGCGGTTACAATCTTACAATGAGAAATAGCACAGTGCGCGATAGATGTGGTTTGAAAGAAGATGTTGGGACAAGGATTGACAAAGGAATGATTCAAGATTGACTAAAGAAATTTATAAATGAGATATGGCTATAAACGAGGCAAATCCAGGACCAATCCGGAGATATCCTTAAGATTGCTGGGTTGCCTATTGTCTATAACCGTAAAGCTTGTATGACGGGAATTGTGCATGTGAGGGAAGCGAGGAAATTGTGTCGGGATCGTGGCAAGTAGCGGTCCATTGACCGAATCGGCAAATAAACTAAAAGGTTCAGCGCTTTGTTTCTTTGTAGAACAATTAATAAGTGGTATGCTTTACCTGCCTATGTGTTCTTTCTAATCAATAACCGGAATAAGGTGACGGCGACTGAGGTAACCGTGAATAAAATCGGGTGTTTCAGTCGTTGGCACTCTTGGACATCAGGCAAGTGTAGATCAATGTCGTGTCTCAAAAAACACTCTACTTACTAAATAGAAAAGGTGAGGACTTTTTCTATAAAATAAAAGGTGTTGGTTATTAGATTTACGAACCATATTTCACAACTGTCCGGGACTGTTTTATGACATCTACAAAAACTTTACGACGGTTTGGTGATGTTATGGATATGCAATTTTGGATATGGATACGGATACGAATATAGGTTTTTTTTTTATTGTGACACGACATCTGACCTCGACTCGCCTGATGATAAGCAAGAGGAAGTCCAAGAGTGACGACGACTGGAATAACCGAGTCAGTTCCCGGCTGCCCCAGCCGCCGCTACTATGCCGGCCTAAGGTGCTTCTTCACGCATCGCTTGAAGGATCCAAGGTCATAGGATGGAGAGAACACATGGGCTGGCAAAGCATTCCACTTGTCAATTGTTCTACAAAGAAAAGACGCACCGAACTTTTTAGTTCGACTGCCGATTCGGTCGATAAAATGTGGATGTTTTACCCGACCTGTGCGGGTATTACGGGAGTGGAAGGACGAGGCAGGAATAAGGTCAAAGAGCTCTTCGGAACTCCACACTATAATATTATACCAGTTTTAGATACGAATACGAATATAGGAATAATATTATGCCAGTTTTAGATACGAATACGAATATAGGAATAATATTATGCCAGTTTTAGATACGAATACGAATATAGGAATAATATTATGCCAGTTTTAGATACGAATACGAATATAGGAATAATATTATACCAGTTTTAGATACGAATACGAATATAGGAATAATATTATGCCAGTTTTAGATACGAATACGAATATAGGAATAATATTATGCCAGTTTTAGATACGAATACGAATATAGGAATAATATTATGCCAGTTTTAGATACGAATACGAATATAGGAATAATATTATGCCAGTTTTAGATACGAATACGAATATAGGAATAATATTATACCAGTTTTAGATACGAATACGAATATAGGAATAATATTATGCCAGTTTTAGATACGAATACGAATATAGGAATAATATTATGCCAGTTTTAGATACGAATACGAATATAGGAATAATATTATGCCAGTTTTAGATACGAATACGAATATAGGAATAATATTATGCCAGTTTTAGATACGAATACGAATATAGGAATAATATTATACCAGTTTTAGATACGAATACGAATATAGGAATAATATTATGCCAGTTTTAGATACGAATACGAATATAGGAATAATATTATGCCAGTTTTAGATACGAATACGAATATAGGAATAATATTATGCCAGTTTTAGATACGAATACGAATATAGGAATAATATTATGCCAGTTTTAGATACGAATACGAATATAGGAATAATATTATGCCAGTTTTAGATACGAATACGAATATAGGAATAATATTATGCCAGTTTTAGATACGAATACGAATATAGGAATAATATTATGCCAGTTTTAGATACGAATACGAATATAGGAATAATATTATACCAGTTTTAGATACGAATACGAATATAGGAATAATATTATACCAGTTTTAGATACGAATACGAATATAGGAATAATATTATGCCAGTTTTAGATACGAATACGAATATAGGAATAATATTATACCAGTTTTAGATACGAATACGAATATAGGAATAATATTATGCCAGTTTTAGATACGAATACGAATATAGGAATAATATTATACCAGTTTTAGATACGAATACGAATATAGGAATAATATTATACCAGTTTTAGATACGAATACGAATATAGGAATAATATTATACCAGTTTTAGATACGAATACGAATATAGGAATAATATTATACCAGTTTTAGATACGAATACGAATATAGGAATAATATTATGCCAGTTTTAGATACGAATACGAATATAGGAATAATATTATACCAGTTTTAGATACGAATACGAATATAGGAATAATATTATGCCAGTTTTAGATACGAATACGAATATAGGAATAATATTATACCAGTTTTAGATACGAATACGAATATAGGAATAATATTATACCAGTTTTAGATACGAATACGAATATAGGAATAATATTATGCCAGTTTTAGATACGAATACGAATATAGGAATAATATTATACCAGTTTTAGATACGAATACGAATATAGGAATAATATTATACCAGTTTTAGATACGAATACGAATATAGGAATAATATTATGCCAGTTTTAGATACGAATACGAATATAGGAATAATATTATACCAGTTTTAGATACGAATACAGTAATAATATTATGCCAGTTTCAGATACGGTTACGAGTGTAGGAATAATATTATGCCAGTTTTAGATACGAATACGAATATAGGAATAATATTATACCAGTTTTAGATACGAATACGAATATAGGAATAATATTATACCAGTTTTAGATACGAATACGAATATAGGAATAATATTATACCAGTTTTAGATACGAATACGAATATAGGAATAATATTATACCAGTTTTAGATACGAATACGAATATAGGAATAATATTATGCCAGTTTTAGATACGAATACGAATATAGGAATAATATTATACCAGTTTTAGATACGAATACGAATATAGGAATAATATTATACCAGTTTTAGATACGAATACGAATATAGGAATAACATTATGCCAGTTTTAGATACGAATACGAATATAGGAATAATATTATACCAGTTTTAGATACGAATACGAATATAGGAATAATATTATGCCAGTTTTAGATACGAATACGAATATAGGAATAATATTATACCAGTTTTAGATACGAATACGAATATAGGAATAATATTATACCAGTTTTAGATACGAATACGAATATAGGAATAATATTATGCCAGTTTTAGATACGAATACGAATATAGGAATAATATTATACCAGTTTTAGATACGAATACGAATATAGGAATAATATTATACCAGTTTTAGATACGAATACGAATATAGGAATAATATTATGCCAGTTTTAGATACGAATACGAATATAGGAATAATATTATACCAGTTTTAGATACGAATACGAATATAGGAATAATATTATACCAGTTTTAGATACGAATACGAATATAGGAATAATATTATACCAGTTTTAGATACGAATACGAATATAGGAATAATATTATACCAGTTTTAGATACGAATACGAATATAGGAATAATATTATACCAGTTTTAGATACGAATACGAATATAGGAATAATATTATGCCAGTTTTAGATACGAATACGAATATAGGAATAATATTATACCAGTTTTAGATACGAATACGAATATAGGAATAATATTATGCCAGTTTTAGATACGAATACGAATATAGGAATAATATTATACCAGTTTTAGATACGAATACGAATATAGGAATAATATTATGCCAGTTTTAGATACGAATACGAATATAGGAATAATATTATGCCAGTTTTAGATACGAATACGAATATAGGAATAATATTATACCAGTTTTAGATACGAATACAGTAATAATATTATGCCAGTTTCAGATACGGTTACGAGTGTAGGAATAATATTATGCCAGTTTTAGATACGAATACGAATATAGGAATAATATTATACCAGTTTTAGATACGAATACAGTAATAATATTATGCCAGTTTCAGATACGGTTACGAGTGTAGGAATAATATTATACCAGTTTTAGATACGAATACGAATATAGGAATAATATTATGCCAGTTTTAGATACGAATACGAATATAGGAATAATATTATGCCAGTTTTAGATACGAATACGAATATAGGAATAATATTATACCAGTTTTAGATACGAATACAGTAATAATATTATGCCAGTTTCAGATACGGTTACGAGTGTAGGAATAATATTATACCGGTTTCAGATACGGTTACGGATTTGTAATTATTTTGGATTATCCGATAGGTTTTGATAATTTCGGTTACGGTTTTTTTTATTATAATTAAACATTTCTATACTAAGCTGCTAAAGTACTTGTATCATAGAAACAGGACAATCAAAGTACATATTAAAGATACATTGGTACCGGTGAGTGGTTTCGAACCCGTGCCACTCGGCTTACGTGGCCATTGCACTGCCACTACACCACGGACTACACTACACCTTAATTAGATTTTTATGGAATTTTAAGTGTAAAATTATTTGGTATTAAAATCAGCCATATAAATTATTATAACTACCTACTAGCCATATATACTCGGCTCTGCCCCTATCCGAAACTTTTATAACGGATTCGGTTATTGATATACGGAGTTATACGGAGTTCCTTATACATCTCTACTACGGTCACCGCGTTCTTTCCAAATATTATTTCTAACTGTATTTATGAATGGGTGACGTTTTATTGTTTCCTATTCCTTTGATGGATATTTCTTGGTTTACTAATTAAAGATTGGGTTTGTTTTTTTTATAAAAGTTTAATTTATTTTTATCGAGACACGATATATGACAGCACCCCGCTTGATGTTAGGCTGGAGTGTGGTCCATGAATGGATGTCACTGCTACCACAATTCAATAACTGTGAGTAGCAATCACATCCACTATGCCGGCCTAGTTGGAACCGGCAACTTACAAGCTGATCCCGAAACGCGACTAAATCACTTCACGGTCTGTATACTTGTAAGTGGTGGTACTACCCTGGATCGGCAGACTAGGTACCACTGCCTACAACTGCCTAAAATAAAATTCAATCAATCAATCAAATTGTCACGCCTTTTTCTCACAGGGATAGGCAGATAATAAAATAATTTGTAAAATCAAAACCAAAATAAACGCGATAGTGAGCCGGATGAAATTTGTTTATTTCATAAATCCAAAAAATGGACAATATGTCCGTTTCAAGCCATCAAAAATGGATAACAACGGTTTTCAACGAAAACAACGGTTAACAACGGGTAGGTTGTAAATGTTGTCAACCGCCTTCGCATCTATAGTTGCCGGTTCCAAATAGGCCGGCATAATGGGTACGATTATACTTGAACTAATTAACTGTAATAGCAACCGCTTTTATTTATGGACTGCTCTGTCTAATATCAAATTTCATATATTACGGGCGATTTGATTTATTTATTATTATTGTCGTGCAACAGTTTAAAAAATATATTATTATGTATTAACGACATCTAGTAGAAATTATTGGAACTACGATAACAACCCTTTATCCACCGATAGATGGCGCTCAGTGAAAAAAATATTTAGGAACTCAAAACAAAAACATAACAGCAACTGAAATTATTATTTGCTAATATTACCGATATAGACGTTTTAATTTTATTTAATTTTGTCTCATAATCAGCATTGCGCCTGATTTTGAAACTATTGCTACTACAGATAAATAACTGCAAATATGCAACCATATCCACTATGCCGGCCCAGTTATCTAATGCTTATCATCAGGCAGAACGAGGTCAGATCTTGAGTCTTAATAAATAATATAAAAAAGTTGGATCCGGCAATATTCAACCTGATTCCAAAACACGTATGAGTCCAGTTTCCAGTCATACCTGCTTAAAATTGGTGGAACTAGATTGGTAGTTTAGTAGACCACCAACCGTCGTTTAACAGCGTTTAACACCCAGACCCGAATTAAATAATTAATTAATTAGCTCATTTTTAACAACAAATATCTGTATACTACAATCTATTAAATAAATATTCGTTTTTTAGTTATTTTTTGTTATTGATATCCACTTAATAAGTATTATAAATCAAATCTTTGCTCCGACCGGGAATCAAACCTGGGATTCTCACATAGCAGATTGGTGTGGTAATAACGTACCGTACCTTTATTATCTGAAAAAGAAACTCTTTTTGGTGGTTTTTATAAAAATCAGGCGTTTAATAAAACGTCGCATTTCGTGTGTGAGTTATGAACGTTTCCCGCCAAGAATCGTTTAACTTCAACCTACTCTAATGACATGTTTGCCAACATTAGAAAAATATTATGTTTTTACGAAAAGAAGACGTTCTACAATGTCCCCAATGTTTTAAAATAATGTTTTAAATACTTAGACAAAAATGTTACAGGAAATTGAAATGTCTTTTATTTTAAATGAGAAAACTGAAATTAAATGATAACTTAGGTATATCATTATTAATTTAAAATTCTATAAACTGATGAAATATAAATGTGATTTATGATGAACAGCATTAATACAATGAAGAGAATCGTGAATGTGAAGGAAGCGAGTTAGTTGTGTCAAGATCGTGGCAAGTAGCGCTCCATTGTCTCTGCCTATCCCTATGGGAAAAAGCCGTGACAATTGGATTGATTGATTGACAAATTTATTTACAAAAATATAAATATTTAAAAAATAGAATAATCTAAAATGCGTTACTGGATGAACCTCACATCTTTGATGAGAGGTTCTTCCTTATTAGTTATTTATTTATTTAACATTTTTTTAACATCTGTATTTAACTTTTTTTATAACCTAAAATACAGATTTATTATTATTAGGATTACAACTGCTGTTTGCTAGTTGCATTTTCGTATATAATACTTGTAAATTAAAACGTATTATATTGTTTGTTACCTTTTAAATAGAATTATTATCTCGTAAGTATATGTATAGTATGTATAAAAAGGTGTTTTATTTAACAGAATCATTACTTTTATTTATTATTTAAAACTAATAATGATTATGAAATAACACCATTGTGAAAGAGCTTACTAATGCTTATGTTTAGCGCGCGCAATTTCAGATTTAATTTTAGAGACATAATCTATATCGGAACGGGACAATCTCGCGCGTATCGTCTCCGTGAATTTAATTATTAAATCTGTTAATGAATAATTCTACTGTAAAAATACAATAGGTTTTTTTTTATAAATAAAGAATCAACGAAGATTGTTAACAAAGAAATTAACGCCCAACTGATCATTTAGTGATTTTGTTGTCGTTTTCTTTTCGGTGTATTGGATTGTTGTTTGAAAAGTAGTGTTCATTCCAATGGTAGTTTTTTTTAAGTTTTGTGCATTAAATTGTAATGAGGAAAATGATGGCCACGGATAATATTTACAGCAAGGAATATAGGCGTTTACAACGTTTGACTAGTGAGTCGTCTACTCGACAAAGTTCGGTAAATTTTTATACTTATATTTACGTTTGTTTTTTTATTATTGTAGTTAGAGATTAAGCGGGAGTGCGGTACATTTTATTTTATTTTATTTTTATATTTAGTAAGTAGGCAGATACACTGCACTTTTACGCGTCGTATGCATTAAAAGAGGTTTTTTTTATCGATATTTATTGGGAGCTTTTGTCTATTAAGACATGTCAGTTCCATAGAGCCTAAAACATAACATCAAATTCATCTTAAGTCAAAAGAGGGTTGAATAACAGTTTAACAAGCGCAGGTCATAGTCGCTTCCATTATGCCGTCGTAGGAACCGGCAACTTTCAATCTTATTCCGAAAACCGACTTAGTGATTTCAAGGGAAGTGACACTTAAGGCAACCGTGGTGTGTTGGTAGTGCAATAGTTACGCAAACCGAGAGCACGGGTTTAATAAACCACTTGCCGGTACCAATGTATTTTGATATATGTACTTTGGTTGTCCTGTTTCTATGATAAAGCACTTTAGTAGCGTAATATAGAAATGTATAATAAATAAACAAATAAAATAAAAATGTATCTTTGATAATATGTAATAATAATTAATCATCATCACCTGCCAGAAGGCGTCCACTGCTGAACATAGGCCTCCCCCTTAGAAGACCATTTCGAACGACAAGATGCCAGTTGCATTCACCGGTTATTCGTGACTTTCACTATGTCGTCATTCCACCTAGTGGGAGGCCTACCTACGCTTCCGGTTCGTGGTCTCCACTCTAGAACCTTTCTTCCCCATCGGTTGTGGGTTCTTTGAGCGATGTAGCCAATAATACTAGCCCAGATCCAACTGTCTGCCTACACGTCTTTTCTCTGTGCAATAATTATCGATCTTTTTACGAGCATCTCACCAGACTGGCTTGCCACGATCCTGACACAATTCCCTCGGTTATAGGCACTAGGCAACCCAGCTTTCTTGCAAAACACCGAAGGGTGTTTGTTGTTTATCATTAGTAATGATTTTCATTAATTTCAGTATATTTTTTTTACCATAGAGCTTGTATGAAGAGAATTGTGAATGTGAAGGAAGCGAGGGAGTTGTGTCAGGATCGTGGCAAGTGGCGCTCCATTGTCTCTGCCTATCCCTGTGGGAAAAAGATGTGACAATTTAATTGATTGATTTGATTAATTGACCGTGGTCTAGTGGTAATAAAATGGCCTCATAAACTAAAACACATGCCGATACTAATGTATTTATAAAATAGGTACTTTGGTCGCCCAGTTTCTATGATACAAGCATCCTATAACATTGGAATCTTCAAGCGATGCTAGAAGAAGTCTCTTTGACCAGCATAATGACGGCGACTGAGGCAGCCGAGAACTGACTCGGTTTTTTCAGTCGTCGTCACTCTTGGACCTCCTCTTGCTTATCATCCGGCAGGACAAGGTCAAATGTCGTGTCACAATAGAAAATTAAATAAAATTATTATTTCATTTTCTACGTAATAAATTATTATTACGTAGAAATGTACAAAAAACTTTATTTCATTTTTAGCACAATAATTAAAATTAATTAATTTGGTCGTAGTTTTGGCTCCGAGTCCTGATAAACAAGTTTGGAGTGAAATGTGTTAAAATAGTTTTACAGTGTTTATCATCGAATGATGTTTTTGGCACCTTTGTGTATTCACTTTTTTATACCTGTGTTATACCTACTATTTGTATATTCATTTTAAATTAATAGGTAACGCTACTAATCTATTGCATTTTATTTTATTATTACACGGCACAAGACAGCACCCTGCCTGATGTTAGGCTGGAATTCATTCTTGGACCACACTCCAGCCTAACATCGAGCGGGGTGCTGTCATATGTCGAGTCACAATAAAAAAAACGTATCTACAATAATCAATATAAATCTCAATAAAACTTTTAAAAACAAGCATGTATCAAGACAGTACTGTTTGAAGTATAAAACGAGATTACTCAATATCGTATTCCAACATTCTCATAGATTTTACTTTCAGAAACGTATTGCTGCTGCATTTGAATATTAAAACCATTTGACGATTAAAACAATAATGCTATAAGAAATGGTGGTTTCTATGATACAAGCACGTTGAGACGTTAAGAGAGGAGATTTCTTAAAATAATAAAAATCATTGTTTTATGACCTTGCTACTAAGGTTAACGAACCCCTAATAGTTTAGAGCTAGTGATGTTTTTAAACATTGTTGTCTTTTTGTTTTAGACTGAATATGGACTCACGGAGGAACAAGTTGCCGGTAAGTGTGTTAAAAACTGAACCAATCGAATTAGCCAAGTTTTTAATTATCTTATTGACATTTAATCGAGAAACAATTGTCTAGTTTATCTCCTTTTATCCTTACTTTTTGATTTAGTCAACTTTTCGATTAATCTCTTTTATCCTCTTAATCTTCGTCAAAGCATCTTTTTAAATCACATTTTTCATGCACAACTTGATTCCTCACTCTATCTAGAATCTTTACTTCACTCATAAAAATATCCGCACTTCTACAGCATCTAGGTGCGATTCCGATGGTGACCTCAAAGTTCAAACGATCCTGACACTGGTTTGTATGAATCTGAATGGCTTGGCCGCAGAATCAATTTTATACAGATTCATACAAACCAGTAGTTCGGTCTGCAGTCTGTGGTCTTTTTTTATATTGTGACTCGACATATTGGCACCCCGCTTGATGTTAACCCGAAGTGTGGTCCATAAATGAATGTCACTGCTACTACAATTCAATAACTGTGAGTAGCAATAAGTATAGGTATAAAACTTATGAAAACTTGTTTTATATCTTTCAGAATTCAAAGAAGCCTTTATGCTTTTCGACAAAGACGAAGACGGCTCTATAACTGTCGCTGAATTGGGGGTCGTTATGAGATCTCTTGGACAAAGGCCATCAGGTGAGTTAGGATATTCAGATAGCATATCAATAAAGTGACAAAAGTCGACTAGGAATACGTTGAGAATGATTTTTTTTATTTTAGCTCGACATACCGGTACCAATATATCTTTGATATATGTACTTTGGTTGTCCTGTTTCTGTGATACAAGCACTTTAGTAGCTTTGTATAGAAATGTCAAAAAAATAATAATAATAAAATATTAATAATATGACCGCAGCCTGCCTGATGTTAAACAGTTCACGGTCTGTATACTTGTACTACCCCGGTTTCGTTTACACCCACAATTCTCTACATCAGAATCCTTAGCTAATTGCAAACAATCATAAAAACGTAAAATTAAAGAAGACGAAAACGCCTAAGAACTAAAATTTGATGTAAAATAAAATAACATAATGATTTTAGCTTAAATGAGCATATATTAAATATTTATAATACATACTTATTAGCTATATACTCGTATATATAAAAATATATTATTATATATATACACAATATTAATGAATTAAACACATTTTATGCGGCTTACTATCGAGATTATTTTGGTTTTAATTTTACAATATTTTGTTATTCGGACGTTTCGGGAGCTTTGCAGCCATTTGTGCAAATTCATTACTCAATGTTCGCGCAAAATCTAAGAAAATACTACATATGATTCATTTCCTTAATAAGTAACAATGTAACTTAGTTAACAAGTAACAATATATTGTTACTTGTTTCATGCTATTTCACGGCCTTAAGGCTGACTAATAGATAAAACCTTACGGTTTTAAGTCCGCCTCTACGAAATAATAAATAGATTTAATAATTCAGTTAATCTCGTCAAAACATGAAAGAGGTGACAATAATCGTTTTCTTGTTTGTTGCCAAAATATTTCACCAAGACTCGTCACAGATATTTGTGATAAAAACAATGCTAAAAATATAGGTATTCTTTTATTTAACACTCTTTTATTGTTTTTAACTTGACTTGTTTGTAAGTATTTAGATATGTAACGGAATCTTTCAAATCAATTTTACCCACTTATAAAGGTCTGAATAATTTGAAAGTTTCTACATGTATTAAAATCCGATGACAATACAATAATTTTATTAAATAATCTTTTTGGCCGCCATAGTGACGGCGACTGAGGCAACCGTGAACTGATTCGGTTTTTTAGTTGTCGGCATTCTCGGCATTCTTCTCTTACCATCAGGCGGGTCGAGGTCAGATGTCGAGTCACAATAAAAAAATATATAGTTCACATTAATTATGCGTTTTTTTTAGTTTTTTTTCCTATTATTTTATTTAAATAATGGCTTATTTAAATAAAGTTTAATTCATTGTTTTTTTACTTATCAAAAGTGTTTTTTTTTTTCGTCCAAATTGAAGAAATCCTCAAGGAAGCTGGGTTGTCTAGTGTCCATAATAGTAGAGCTTGTATGAAAAGAATTGTGGATGTGAGGGAAACGAAGGTCATTATCATGTCTAGTGGCGCCCTGTCGTTTCTGCCTATCCCTGTGGGGAAAAGGCGTAACAATTTGATTGATTGATGAAAAGATACTTTTAGAATCATTCGACAATGTAAAATATCCCGAACAGAGTAAATAAATGCTTGTACAATGTTTGGATTTTGAACTAATCAACGAAGTTTTTTTAATGAAATAAAACCTTAAATAATCATACTTTATTTATTGTGACTTTCTATCTGTCATCGCGTTGCCCGAAGAGCGCTGCCGACTGAAAAAAAATAAATAGTTTACGAGCTGCCACAGTCGCCGTCACTGCACCGACCAGAGGTTCCCTTACTTTAGTGGAATGCTTTTGCTAGCCCATGTGTTCTCTTCATCCTATAACCTTGGATACTTCAAGCGATGCGCGAAGAAGCTACTTACGCCGGCATAGTGAAGGCGACTGAGGCAGCCGGGAATTAACTTGTTTCTTTTCAGTCGTCGTCGCTCTTGGACCTCCTCTTGCTTATCATCAGGCGGGTCGAGATCAAATATCGTTTCACAATAAAAAAAACATTATTTTTTCCTATTTATAACCTTTTACATTTATCATCTCTAACCTTATGTAACATAAGGACACAAAGAAAGACATATTTTATTCAATGCCATTAAAATTGAATTTACGCCCGTAAGAGACAAGACCTCATATTTTTGGTGCGATGTTATTGCTTTTATGTAAATTACACATACTAAAGAAGTACTATATATGTATATATATTACATTTCTATACTAAGCTACTAAAGTGCTTGTTACATAGAAACAGAATATCCAAAGTACACAGGCGTGGACGAATGGTTTAGCGACTGGTTTGTTGCGCGTAAAGTCCCGGGTTCAATCCCCGGTCGGAGCAAATATTTTTTTCATAGCTTTTATTTGTAATATTTAATAATAGTAAATATTGCAAATATTTGTTAATAAAAAAAAAGAGATGAATATTTGCTTCGGGTCTGGTTATCAATCAGTGGTACACAGTCTGCCGATCCGGGGTAGTATCACCACTTACAAGTATACGGACCGTGAAATGATTTGGTCACGTTTCGGGATCAGCTTGTAAGTTGTCGGTTTTGTCTAGGCCGGCATAGTGGATGTGATTGCTACTCACAGTTATTGAATTATAGTAGCAGTAACATTCATTCATGGCTTTTTGACTTAACACATCAAGTGGGGTGCTGTCATATGTCGAGTCACAATAAAAATAAAAAAACATAATATTAAAGATACATTGGTACCGGTGGGTGGTTTCGAACTCGTGTTCTCGGTTTGTGTAACCATTGCACTGCCACTACACCACTGTCGCCTATAAAGTGTGCATGTAGAGAGCGGTTCATGAATACAAGTGACTACTACAGTTAAATAAGTGCAAGTAGAAGTCCGGTCTAGTTGGAACCTCTGGTCTAGCTCATCTTGTAAGTTTACCTACATCGATAGGTTGGGCATCACTGCCTACCACTCTTTGAATAATTGGGATACTGAATACAGTAACATGTACGTAAAATAATATACTTTTTTTTTTTTTTTTTTTTATTGTGACTCGACATATGACAGCACCCCGCTTGATGTTAAGCCAAAGTGTGGTCCATGAATGAATGTCACTGCTACTACAATTCAATAACTGTGAGTAGCAATCACATCCACTATGTCGGCCTAGATGGAACCGGAAACTTACAAGCTTATCCCGAAACGTGACCAAATCACTTCACGGTCTGTATACTTGTAAGTGGTGGTACTACCCCGGATCGGCAGACTGGGTACCACTTTGATAACCAGACCCGAAGCAAATATCCATCTCTTTTTTTTTATTAACAAATATTTGCAATATTTAATACTATTAAATATTACAAATAAAAGCTATGAAACAAATATTTGCTCCGACCGGGGATCGAACCCGGGACTTTACGCGCAACAAACCAGTCGCTAAACCGTTCGTCCACGCCTGTCGCCTGTCGCCACTTACTTATTGTTAAAAAAATAAAATTATAGTTTAAAAAAAAAATGTCATCATTCGACAATGTAAAAAAGCCCAAACAGAGTAAATAAATGCTTGTGCTTTTATTGGATTTTGAAATTATCAGCGAAATTTTTTTTAATGAAATAAAACCCCTAAATATAATGGCTAAAACTTAAATAAATACTTTATTCATTGTCTGACTTGCTATCGGCTATCGGTCATAGCTTTGTTCAAGGGAGGTCCAAAAAAAATATAAAAAACACGCTTATGAACATTGTGAATTAAAAAGTGAACAAAACTGACCTGGATTCGCCTGATGATAAGCAAGAGGAGGACCAAGAATGCCGATGTCATCGTAGTAACTATGCCAGCCAAAAGAAAATATTCATTGAAATTATTGTATTGTCGTCGGTTTTTAATATTATACATGTACAAATTCTCATATTATTGCGACCTATTGACCTATTTTTAGTATTTTTTATTTTAAAATATAATGAATAAGAAAAATTAATAATAAATAAAATAATTTTTTTTATATTTTTAAATTATTTTCATTTTAAAAATATAAAAAATAAGAATAATATACAATAAATGGAATAAAATAATAATATGAGTTTTATAAAATAAAATAAATCATCCACAATGTTATACCGTATATAAATTTCATTATTTATAATAATTGTAAATAAATAAATAATATATAAATACTTCAAAAAACCGATATTAACCAAATACTGTAGGCCCCGGCGAGATTCGAACTCGCGATCTCCTGTTTACTAGACAGGCGCTTTAACCAACTAAGCCACGGCGCCGATGAGCAGTCGTGCAAAATTACTCTACACATATCACAATTCTTAGTAGAGATTGGTAGGTACTACTATTTTTTATTGGGCCTCCGCATCGGATGTCAACTTACCTGATACGAAAAAACTACAATTTTTCGTTTTCCCCAGTCGCTGTCACTATGCAGGTTTTTTATACATAGCTATTTGCTATAATAATATATTCACCGTGCTTGAACATGGGCTGGCATTTATTTATCTTTCGATTCGATGGTGCTCCATTGTGTCTACGCGAAAAAGCGTGACAATTTGATTGATTGATATACATTAACTGTACAAAAACGTTCTACACGTGGTCTAAATTATTTACCCTAAATTAAATTATCTTTGAAATGCATGGCGACGAAAGTGAATACGGGCGTCCATTTGCATAATTAGTACGTGTAAATCCGGACCACCAGCTTCCGGACCAAGAATGCTCTTGCCTATATACGGCGGCGTGGACGAACGGTCAGCGATTGGTTTGTTGCGCGTAAAGTCCCAGGTTCGATTCCCGGTCGGAGCAAATATTTATTTTCATAGCTTTTATTAGTAATATTTTATAATTATATTAAAATATTTGCTAAATAAAAAAAAGATAGATATTTGCTTCGGGTCTGGTTATCAAAGAGTGGTAGGCAGTGGTACCCAATATGCCGATCGTGAAGTGATTTGGTCACGTTTTGGGATCAGCTTGTAAGTTGCCGGTTCCAATTAGGCCGTCATAGGGGATGCGGATGCTACGCACAGTTATTGAATTCTAGGAGCAGTGGCATCCATTCATGGACCACACTCCAGCCTAACATCAAGCTAAGCTGGAGTGGGGTGCTGTCATATGTCGAGTCACAATTTAAAAAATATGTATATAGGTACGGACTACGGACGTACTGTCCTGTCTGACTGATAATGATAAATATTAAAATTATCTGATAAAACGGATTTTAAGGCCGGATTACGCTTCTTAATAATAATAACAGATAAGGCGACCGTGGTGTAGTGGCAGTGCAATTGTCACGCAAACCGAAAGGACGGGTTTGAAACCAATCACCGGGACCAATGTATCTTTAATACTTTGATCATTCTGTTTCTATGACATTAGCATTTAAGTAGCTTAGTATAAAAATGTAACCATAAATAAAATCGAGATTTTTATTTAAGTTCCTATAACAAGTAAAAATAAAGGCCCTTTACAAAAATAATTTTGAAAATTGGAGACCTCGACCACAGTCATCCGTGTGGTAAAAATACCAATCAAAAAACAAGAAGTACAAAAGGTTATGAAATTTGTTTTGTTTTTCTTTTTTACTTATTGTGGCTCGACAACAGCACCCTGCCTAATATTAAGGCGAGGAATCTCTGCGATTTGAACAAAACGTGTTTTAGGCGAAATAAGGTTGAGATTTGCACATTACTTTTGAGCGTGCGATGTTTTTCGTACGAATAATTTACGTTATATAACAAATCAAATCAATCAAATTGTCACGTCCTCTTCCCACAGGGATAGGCAGAGACAATGGAGCGCCACTTACCACGATCCTTACACAGCTCCCTTGCTTCCTTCACATCCACAATTATCTTCATACAGGCTCTGTGGTTATGGGCACTAGGCGGGCGTGAATTGGGTTGTTAATAATTTTAATAAACTACTATTTATATATGTTTTTGTCATTAGAAATAACAAAAGTAGTACATAGAAACCCAAAATAAATGATGCCCTTTATTATCTCTGTATAAAATATCCGTTAAACGTAAATGTAAAATGTGACCCATTTTTCTTTATTTCTTTTATTTATACTATTCTTTTTACAAATTCGTAAATTATAATTTTTGGTACAACCGGCTGTAAGAAATGGTTTACAAACAATAACAGTCAAAAACAACAAATAGTTTTTAAAAAATCAGGCGTTTTTTATCTCATTTAATATAAAATCCCATTGTTTTCAGAAACGGAACTCCGTGACATGGTGAAAGAAGTGGATCAAAACGACAATGGGACCATAGAGTTTAATGAGTTCCTGTGTATGATGTCCAAGAAGATGCGTAGGTCTGATGGGGAAGATGAGTTGAGAGAGGCATTCAGGTTTGTCAAATTAACATTGATTTAATTAAGTAGTGCAGGGCTTCTTGAGTTTTTTTTATTGTGACTCGACATATGACAGCACACCGCCTGATGTTAAGCTGGAGTGTGGTCTATGAATGGTCGTGACTGCTATCTCAGTTCAATAATGTTAAGTAGCAGTCATATCCACCATGTCGGCCTAGTTAAAACCGGCAACTTACAAGCTGTTCCCGAAACGCGACTAAGTCATTTTCCGGTATGCTTGTAAGTGGGACTGTCTACTACTTTTTAATTACCAGACCCGGTTATCAATCCGTCTCTTTTCTAAACAATTACAGTAAAATTTAATACTCGTAATTAATAAATATTACAAATAAAAGCTATGAAACAAATATTTGCTCCGAGCGGAAATCAACCCCGGGACTTTACGCGTAACAAACTGGTGTGCTAACAGAGGAGGTCCCAGAGTGTCGACGACTGAAAAAACTGAGTTGGTTTACGGTTTTTTAAAATCTTAATTCATAAAATTTCAGGGTATTTGACAAAAACAACGATGGATTGATATCGTCCGTGGAGCTGCGCCACGTGATGACCAATTTGGGGGAAAGACTCAGTGAAGAGGAAGTGGACGATATGATACGAGAGGCTGATCTCGATGGTGATGGCATGGTCAACTATGACGGTAAGGAAGTAGTTTTACAATAGATAGTAATGTTTAAAAGAAGACTTTATTGCGTTTGTAATAAAAGTTTGTTTTGAATGTAGATGTTAACATAACAATTTTAGTAATATAATTAAATTTTATCCTAAATTGTTTTGTCGTGCGATCGGCAACAGATTTCAGAACGCGCTCGTAGATGTTACTTCGAGTAATCAAGAAACCGGGTTCAATTCCCGGCCGGAGGAAATATTTGTTGACAAAAAAGGCGGATATTTGCTCCGGTTCTGGTTGTCAATGAGTGGTAGTCTGGTGCCAAGTCTGCCGATCCGGAGTAGTACCACCATTTACAAGTATACAGACCGTGAAGGTTGCGTTAGGATATCAGCTTGTAAGTTGCCGGCTCTAACTAGGCTGCACTCCAGCTTAACATCAGGCGGAGTGTTGCCATATGTCAAGCCAAAAAGAAATCAATAATAGATAAATATTTTGAACCTTAATATTTTAGAGTTTGTAACAATACTGACATCGAAGAACTAGTATGCAGAACGGCCCGTCAAACCTAAGACTCCAAAAGTACCTAAAGTACAACCAGCTGCACCCTCGTCTCCTAAACAACTATACATAGGCGGAAGAGAAACTCTAATATAAACTGAAGCATAAGTGTAAAGTCCATGGAAAAAGAGATTGTGGCAGTGATTTTATGACCAAATTGGCGGGTACATTTCTCTCTGGTCAGTGTAAGACATTCAAATGTATAAGTCCTAAAGTAAAAAGTGCTAAGTAGTAAATAACAGTGTATTTTTACCGTGTCATTAAACCTATCTGATACATACGTCCTTTTACGTTTTGTACTTTGTTGTTTTTTGTATAAATTGTTATTTGTTTAAAAAAAATAGTTACATTGTTTTAGATTTTAAAGAGTGTAAATATAAGAACGAGCTATATTTTGGGATTAAAAAAAATATTAGAAAAAAACGTATGGGAAATTATTACTATTATCTGAATGTGAATTATGGGACCCCATAATTCACAAATTCAAGTCCCAAGTCCAGCAAACTGCCAAATCAGATGACACCGTCAGTTATTTTTGCAAAAAATTGAAATAAACCGGGAACAGAAAAACAAAATATCAAACGGGGTAGTTTTGGAAACAATAACAGCATCAACCAATAGGACGACCAACACCTCAGTCTCTCCGTGACCACGATGGCTGCAAAGCTCTCGAAACGTCGGAATAATAAAAAATTGTAAAATCAAAACCAAAATAAACGCGATAGTGAGCCGCATAAAATTTGTTTAATTCAAATCATTACTTTCTAAATATTTTGTGCTAAGGGGAAGGCCGGCAAGGGGAAGTTTAGCAGTGGACGTCTTCTGGCTGATGATGATGAAATATTTTAGTATATTTGTTATGAAATGTCTTTAGTATAAAAGTTATATTTGATCTAAATATTGTCAATTTAACTTTTATTTTAGCTAAATAAGACAAAAAATAAAGGGTTGATTTTATTGCACTGCATAAGGATAAATCAATCAATCAAATTGTCACGCCTTTTTCCCACAGCGATAGGCAGAGACAATGGAGCGCCACTTGCCACGATCCTTACACAACTCCCTTGCTTCCTTCACATCCACAATTCTCTTCATACAGGCTCTAGCTAGGTTGCCTAGTGCCCATAACCACAGAGCCTGTAGGATAAATAAATGGGCAAGTAACTGGATAATATTAAAAATACAAAATAAAGGTCGTTCTTTTATGTATACTTTTTATTAGTGTTAGGATATTTATTTTTTGTTTACATTTAAAGACATTATTTTTAATTATTAGATCACATTAAAATAATAAAAGTACATAAGTAACTCATTTTAAATAATAAATAATTTAGTAAATTGAAATAACTACAAAATAACGTACTAACTTATTTAGAAAACAAACGTGAAAAATAGATATAAACAATTCGGTTGTGCCGATTTATACTTCTATACTAAAATTTACATTTATACTTAGAATGTTATAATATTATTAATATACATTAAAATAAGTACTTTCATAATATTGCACAGATACAGATATTCATACGAGTACAATACATTTTTCTGGATACCTTGATTCCCGCTGTGCCTGCTTTTTAAACACAAAACTACTAAAGCTATGATAGTTAAATCTTATTTATCGTAATATTTATACTTAATTGTCCCCTGTACCTCCTATCCCTATAAAGCTGTAATAATAACAAGAATCTATTTTTAGGGGCTTTTGGTTTAAATGTCTAAAGTTGATGAGGTTGACGAATTGCTGATGATTATTTTGCAAATAAATGTATACATGTTTTATTATAAAATGTTTAGGACGCTAAATTTACAAATGAAATAACTATTGTAAACTAAAAAGTTGTAACTACATAGAACGCTTGTAAGGTAATTTACTAGAGGTAGTTAACCCTCTCAGTGAAGAATCAGAATCTTTTGTACATTTTTAGAAATACTTGTGGTAGTAACAGTAGTTAATTTTACATCTTCTACGTATAAATTCGTATGAGAAATTTAGAAAAAAGGATTTTAAAGCTGCCTCCACATACTTGGTGTTCGTGGCAAACACAACAAAATCCCAAACATTCGCCACAATCACCGAACCGCTAATATATTCCGGATAAACAAACACAGATTATCAATATTTACATAAATCGTACAATATACTTCATATGATACCAAGCATTTGGAGACATTGCAAACTGTTTGCCGAACATTATTTTTTTTAAACATTTCTATACTAAGATACTAAAGTGCTTGTATCATAGAAACAGAACAACCAAAGTACATATATCAAAGATACATTGGTACCGATACATTGGTTTACGTAGCGATTGCACTGGCACTACACCACGGTCGCCGACAACGACGCCGAACACGGCGATTACAAACATAAACAGGCAAACACAAATAAACACCCATCCACATGTTCCTGTTTGTTGTTTGCTGTTTGCCATTGTTCGCCAAACATGTGGACGCGGCTTAATACGTGTATAACGATTTAAGCTTGACGAATACGTCTTTCTACGTGGAAGATGTTTGTGTGTGTGTGTGTTACAAAGGTGGCTTCCATTTCGTGAATGACTGTAGGGAAGTAGCCAAAAGAAAAGTTCATTATTATATAAGTGTTATTGCATTTTGACACACATCTTTAAACTGTAATTGAATCTATGACAAATTTGCGATGACATTAAGAAACGATTACAAATAATTTAGATTTATAGTAAAAAAATGTAAGGTATTTATTAATAAAAAAGAAAATTTTACCAAATCTATTATAGGCATTTAAAAAGGGTATTTCTAAATTTAATATTTTTAAGTTTGCTAAATAGAGGTCTGCTATTTCTAAACAGCCGGGCGTAGAGCGGCGTTTTCTCTGGAATGAAGCGTTATAGTTCAATACCTGTAGGAATTACAATATTTTGAAGAGAACAAGCAAAACACATAAATAATTTAATTTATTTATATACGAGTACTTTAGATGCTTACTACATACACAAGCAAGAAGCTATTATAAGTTGTTATCTGAGATAAGTTGCAGAGACTTTAAGCTAGTATGCCTGCGCTCTGCGCTCCGCTTCCCGCCCCGGCTGTTTTGAATTCATGCCCTTACAAATTATTTATTATTTTGCAATTATTTCTACTGTTATTTTTACTATTCGTTTAATGTTGACCAAAATTATTATTATAATTTAAATAAAGTAAGTTTTAATAACATTTTAAACTACTAGTAATGATTGTTTTAAATTATATAAGTAATATATTATATTCAAATAATTAGGAGAGTTGATAAGTTGTGTCTACACCAAACTTATACGAAATGTGAAAGTTATCTTATTTTAAAATCATTTACAACCAAATATTAAATATATTTTAAATAAATTATAATATAATTAATTAAATTATAAATTGGGGCTTCCTTTTTTATTATTTATAAAATATAATATAAATGCACATTTAAAATATTTTTATCGTAAATTATTTAATTAAATTTACTCACATTAAGTGATTTTATTTAGAGAACGTATTCAATACCAAAATATTTAAAGTTAACTATCGTTAACATTTACAAAGCGACGTAGAATGCTGCAGTTTAGTTGCCAATTTTATAAGTTGCCTGGCGACTTAAAGTTGTTGAATCTAGCGTACAAGTTGTTCTTAGTTGTCAGCTTCGACAATTGACGTCGCTTTGTAAACTAACAGCTTCATAATATAAATCAAATTATTTATTTCAACAAATTATAAACGTTGACAATAATTATCAAAAATCAATTTTAAATAGTTTTGAAAATAAATAATTTGTCAATACAATTGAACAGTATATTTTTGTATGAGAAATCGATATTTTACTTTTACACCCGCGTGCATAGACATCGGCCTTTTTTTCTAATATTTGTCAAATCATCACTTATTTGATTTAAAATAAATTTAAATCTCTGATTTATTAAGTATCTGGGTACTCAAAAAAGACCGCCTCAAATACCTGTCTGTATACTACTAAACAAATATGCCGCTCGACACGACGACCGAATTCGATCTTCGTGAGAAGAAAAGTATGGTCTTAAAATTAAATTGTAAATCTTAATTATTAAATATAATTTCTACTAATGTAAAAAGGTGGTTGTCAGAGAGGTAGTAGCCGATTTTCGAGCCAAACAGTTCGTGTCTGAATAAGCTTGAAAGTTGTTGGTTTCAACTCGGCCAGCAAGTGACTGCTACTTGCAGTTATTTAACTGTAGTACGCAGGTTCCTCCGTTACTGGACTGCATTCCAGCTTAACATCAGTCAGGGTGTGAATACAAAATATGAAATAATTTCTTAGCTTCCATGGATTCTCCAGGCAGCGTTCCAAACTTGTGAACGAAATGAATATGAATGAAAAATGATTGTTTAGGCCGATTTCTATGTTCCCATATGTCTTTTATTTTTAATAAGCATATCACCAGAAATTAATATTTTAATATAAAACATACATTTTAATTAAGATTATTTTATACAATTTAATTAAAATAAGTTATTGTTATTTTAAGAGACATTTTATCAAACCTATGTTAAACATAATGTTATATACATAATATGCATGATTTTATGAAACTATATTTGAGCATGGAAATGGTTAAGAAAATGCACAAGTAAAGATTCGATCAGAACTTCAGTTTACAGAAAGATTTTTTATTTTTTTGTATTTATTCATTTACATTTCTATACTAAGCTACTAAAGTGCTTGTATCATAGAAACAGAACAACCAAAGTACATAATATCAAAGATACATTGGTTTACATTAAATTACATATAATTTACATTGGTTCCGGTGAGTGGTTTCGAACTCGTGCTTTCGGTTTGCGTGACCATTGCACTGCCACTACACCACGGTCGCCTTCTTATATAAGTAATAATATTTATCTCATGTAATTGTTAAACGTTTCTTTAAAATAAATTCTATTCCTGTGGTTACGTTATTATAAATATAATTTATAAAATAATAACCGTAGATGGATGAAACACTTTTAAATAGTTTTAGTTAATTTATCTATGATTCGAATAATTGTCGGGTTTATAAATCAGAGGTTAAAAGGTGAATTTAGCACTTATGTTTAGAACAGTTCTCAAATGCAGATCACGTATAGGAAATCGCAGCGTGGGACGTCCACCCTCAAGATGGACTAACATTTTCCCTTATACCTAATGATAATACTTCAGAGACGGTTTTTCTTTAATTTCAAACAGTAATTTGAATGTGTGCTGTAACTTCTAATCAATATGTGTGTTTTGTGCTAGACGTGAAAGAAAAATGTAAACCTAATTTGGCTTTTGTGAATTATAAAGTTATTCGTTTTAAATCTTTTTGAAGTTAACTCTCTTTTTATAAGAATACGATTTTTTGACAAATGAATGGTCGCTCTTAATCTTTACAGTGATAGGGAGAGACAACAGAGTGATGAAATAATTAATAAAATCTAATTCACATATCCTGATCATAAGAAAAAATATCGACTCGCCTGATGGTAAGCAATTGAAGGTCTAGAACAGATGTTCCTAAACTTTATTTCCTCATAGACCACATTCGAAATTTTGCTAGTTCCGGTGGACTGCAGCTACATTTCTACCATATTCCCAAAACTTAGAAAAAAAGTCTGCCTTTCAATCGCTGAACATCTAAAATTATTATCTGCCTATATTGATAGGTGTCAAATTTTAGTTCTTCAACATCGAAACCAGAAAAATTTTCGTAGACCCCCGCTTACGAATTTTGAACCCCCATTTTTATGTCACGCCAACGTGGTCTACGAGCGAATCTCTCGTGGACCCCTGGGACCCCACTTTGGTAATCAATGGTCTAGATCTAGAAGGTCGATCGACAACAAATCGTTATTGAATTATCGATTAATAAAATATAATTGCTAAATTGCCTAGTGCCCATAACCACAGGGCCTGTATGAGGAGAATTGTGGATGTGAAGGAAGCAAGGGAGTTGTGTAAGGATCGTGGTAAGTGGCGCTCCGTTGTCTCTGCCTATCCCTGTGGGAAAAAGGCGTGACAATTTGATTGATTGATTGATAAAATATATGACTGAGTTTGTAAAGCCCAATGTTATTACTTTTGACGACAGACGTGGTGAATTGGTAAGCACACCTTCCACGTCACGGGCTTCATTCCCAGTCGGAGCAAATATTTACCATAGCTTAAAATTGTAATACCTATTTATTATAATAAATTTCCAAAATTTATTATAATAAAAAAACAGGCAGATATTTGCCCAGAGTCTGGTTGTCAAAGAGTGGTAGGCAAAGAGTGATAGGCAGTACCCAGTCTGCCGATCCGGGATAGAACTACCTACAAGTATACCTACCGTGAAGTGACTTAGTCGCGTTTCGGGGTCAAGTCACTTTACTTCTTCTTTTATCTTCTAAAAAGAGAGTTAAACATTTATGTACAAGTAATTCATCATAAGAAAACTGATACTTATGTTGTAGAATATATAATTTTATTGTTAAAAGAGTTGTTAATTGTTAATAAAGATATTATTTTTAAATTGTTGTATTCTTAGATGTTATTTTATAAAAAGAAAATGATAAATATTGTAGTTGTTCTATGTAACTAGTTGATACAAACAAAATGCTTATTGAGAAAAAGAGATTTTAATAAAATATATGTAAAGGTTTCTTTGTTTATTATTAGAGAGACAATTTTCCTAGCACCCTTGGATTCTCTAGCAGGCGGGAAAGTAAAGGCAGTGTTCAGCGCTTGCGACCGGAAAGAATTATAGGGTCGATTATAACACCCTTGCGCTCATCTTCACTGCCATCACTTTCCTCTCTACCCTTCTATTAAGCAGCAAGGTGACTTCAATTTTTTGACATAGTGATAACAATCATTATATTACAGTAAGATGAATCGTTTATTTCTGTTGAACCTTCTTATCATGCAAATCGAGGTTAGATTCATGGGATGTACTCCAGCTTAACATCAGGCGGTGTATCATTACATTATTTTGTACCCACAATAAAAAAAACTTGTATACCTATTTAGATAACCCGCCATTCTCAAATGTAATGAATGAAGTGATTCAGTCGCTTTTCGGGATCAAGTTGAAAGTTACCACAGTAGAGTGAAAAAAGTGTGCAGTGCGAGGAAGGAAATATGGAGTTAAGTCTAATGACGTAATGACGTAAGCCTAATGAAACACAAATTCGAAATTGGAATGCGGAATAAGAATTGAATGAATTAGTGATATTAAATGATTTAGGTGTGTTACGTTGATTAAGACACAACGGATATGCTTTGATAATACCCTACCCGATGCGACTGCTATTACAGTGAAATAACTGCTAATCGAATACACTATGCCGGCCTGGTTGGAACTGGCAACTTTCTAGCGGAAACCAATATTATATTCTTATATTAACCTATATATATATTAACCAATATTATATACCGTAAATATACTAGTAGGTATATGCCTCATGCCTCGCTTGAAGTATCTGAGGCTATTGAATGGGGAGAACTCGGCGATTGTTCACGCTGAACCAAATGGCGATTCGGTCGATAAAATGCGCATACTTCCATCGACATGCGAGTATCACGGAAATAAAAGACGAGATACAAGGTTATTTTTATTTTTTATTGTGATTCAACCTGACCTCAACCCGCCTGATGGTAAGCAAGAAGAGATTGCCGACGATTGTAAAAACCGAGTCTTCACGGCTGTCCCAGTCGCCGTCACTATGCCGGCTTAAGATTAGATCTAGTACAATATTTTAACCACTTAATATCATATTGCTCTATATTAGAGCTATTAAAAGATGTTAATAAAGATAAATATAATCCAAATGTATAATAAATTACAATGTATAATCGGAATATTCACAATTGATAAATTATTATTAACTACATTACAAAAATTATTAACAAATATAGATTAATTAACATAATCTATTTCTAAATATAACAATTTTATTGTGGTATTTATTATCAATTTCAAGATAAAAATATACTTGTCATTAGCACTTATTTGTACTTTCTTATTCGGACCATAATTTTACAATAGGACAGGTTTGCGTCGGTTGGGGTCGAAACTATGGGCCCTTGGGGAACTCCAGCCAAGCGCCTGGCCAATGAGTTATCCAAGCGGCTGAAGGAGAAGTCTGGCAATTCTAGAGGAAATGTTGGCCGAAGAAGACCTTGGGACTATCTCTAATGGTGGCACTGCAATTTTTGTTTTCGTTCGACAGACGATTGTCACGTTTAACCTGTTAATATAAACAGGTTTTGTCCCGTGAAGTGTCTTGGATTTGGAATCAGATTTTAAAGTTTTTTTTAAATAAAAATATATAAATGTTTTTTTTGCTTCAACTTAATGCACAATAGTACAAAAGCGGACTTAATGCCAAATGTATTCTCTACCAGTCAAACCTTTACGATTATGACCCGACGATGTAGATGAGAGTTAGGCTGAGATTTATAAAGCTTGCTCTGACTTTACTCAAGCTTTGCTCACGGTATAAGTCAAAATTGAAATTTATAGTCGTGACTTTGATTTTGTCTCAGCATTGGCTAAGCATATCGTAAGTCCACGCAAACGGCGACTTACCAAAAAATCTGGGTATTAACCGACTAAAACGTATCGTATTTAATATAGTAGTAGACTATTGCATAAACAACTATTTAAATTATTCGTGTTGCCACACCACCGCCGAACGGCTGTGTTCCCGTGTTCTTTAGCTCGTGGTGTTTTAAGTTTTGTTTTGTTGATATCTAATGTTACGACCGACGACCCCGGATTTTCTAACGGACTTTGTACCTGCCACCATTGTTGACCACTGCTTGTTTACCATAAACTCAGATTTAACCATAATGGATGGTAACAAAAGAAAAATAAACCGTTGTACAAAGCCAGGGTCAAACGTATTTTACAGAAGAGTCCAAGTACCAATAAACAAGCCAATGTAGATAAAAAATTATCTATTTATAAAAAATTATAGATATAACGTAATAAAAAAAAATAAACAAAATAAAAAGTAAAGAGATTGATTCGGTTTTGAAGTTCCGTTTCAACAATCCAGACTAGTTTGACATGAGACATTGGATAAAAAATTTGCCACTTTTGATTATATTTTTTCTCATTATATATTTTAATTTTTTTGTTTTAAGTGTATTCATTTAAATACACAATAGAAACAAATTAAAGTGTTTCGTTTTTATGATGTGAAATTGCCCAAAATTAAAATCTTTTTATTGAATATGCTTAAAACGGAACTATCACCTGAGTTTTCGCTGAGTTTAACCTTAGCGTTTGCTAAGACAAATACGACTATAAATACCAATACGAAGTTTTTGCTTAGAACACACTCAGCAAAGTTTATTCTGAGTAAAGTCAGAGCTAAGTCTGAGTACGCTTTATAGATCTCAGCCTTAGGGTGCAAATATATATTAAACTAAATAATTACATATAATTACGATATATATGAAATACATCAAAACTAATTCACATTCGTCCCGGTCCGAATTTTAAAAGAAAAATATCTAGTCAAGAACTTCTTTACGTCATACATCACGCACGTGCTGCGCGGGCTCCGATATCTCGAGTAAACTTAGACCAATCAGAGAGCGTTATATTGCCACACCGCGCGTAAGCCACCTATCACGCCCCACGCGCCTGTATGATGCGTTTGCGCAGCTAAGCTAATATGAAAAGTTATTTATTTACAAATTAAAACACAACAGATTAAATTTAAATAAGTTTACATTTATGATGACTTTATGACAGATAACTTTATTTAAAGATAATGTATGAATAAAATCAAAATTAAAATTTTAAAGGAACCCCCGAAACGCCTGGAACCACTTTGGTCATATCATCAGCTTTATAGTAATAAACAACATTAGTCATGGCTCAATAGTTATATCCCTTTAATATCCCTTGGATCCTTATGGTGCATCATCAGATAACTACTCCAGGTCTTCAATTTAATAATGGCCCAGCTAATGGCTCATAGAGAGTAACAATTTTAGTTAAAGCACTATGATATTATCTGTTATTGATTTGCTGATCTGAGAGGATTCATGATCAGATACTCCCGATCTTCAATTTGATAACGGCCCAGCTAAAGGCTTAGTTAAAGCACTACAGTTCTATCTCTTTTTTTGCTGATCAATTGATATCAATTTGCTGATCTGAGAGGATTCCTAATGGGGCATCATCAGATTGCCCGGTCTTCAATTTGATGACGGTCCAGCTAAATGCTCTTAGTGAGTAACAATTTTAGTTAAAGCACTATAGTTCTATCTCTTGTTGATTTGCTGATCTGAGAGGATTAATGATGGTGCCTCATCAGATACTCTCGGTCTTTAATTTGATAACGGTCCAGCTAATGGCTCATAGTGAGTAACAATTTTAGTTAAAGCACTATAGGTCCATTTCTTGTTGATTTGCTGATCTGAGAGGATCCATGATCAGATTTTTTAGATCCGGAATGTTTTATTTTATCGCACAAACTTTTCTACACTTATTTTCCTACCTTCAAGACAAATCTAATAAGTCCAAACTTAGTATACCAAAAAAAAGTTTGAACACATCTCTGATGCGACGTCATTGGATGATATTTTCTATTTATAGTTTAATTATTACTTTTAATGAAATTTAATTGTAAATATTTATTTTGTTTCTTAAATATAGAGATATGATGCTAAATAAAAAAAAATACGTTTTTATATTAAATGTTAAGTCACAGATTTGTTTAAAAGTAAAGTAAATACCTATAAGGCTGGGAATACAAGTCTGATTTTCCTCTCCGATAGTCCGACCCGATTGTCTGATCAGACAATCGGAAAGCACTCGTGCCATACATTTGTTTGAATACTTAATACACGTCAGATCCGATAGTCGGATCGGATGTCAGAATCGGAAACAACGCCAAGGCGCTTACGATTTTATGGTCGATCCGATTGTCTGAAGGTGCAGTTTTCATACAGAATACAGAAACAAAATAGACGTCCGATTCCTACTTCCGATTTGTAAATAATTTGCTCAGCAATATCGGACGTGTATTCCCAGCCTTATGCGTGTTTAGGAAAGCAACCCTTGTACGTCGCTATGCGACGAAGATTGTTATTTTATGTCAAATAAATATGCCATTGTTAAAACACGTAAAAAATGTTATAATTTTTCCCCTAAAATATACAATCTAGGTAATCGATCTAAACTGCAAACCAACCTCGCCATATGAATATTTTAAGGGAAAAATTATAACATTTTTTACGTGTATTTACATTGGCATATTTATTTGACATAAAATAACAATCTTCGTCGAATAGCGACGTATAAGGGTTGCCATCCTAAACAGCGCGTCTAAGATCGCTACCGCAGCTAACAAATCGAGCTGATGACCTTGAAACCCCTGATCAGATCTTCATCAATTGTAGCTAAGAACCATCTCGATCACGTCAGCTTTCAAATGAAACAAACCGCATCGTAATCGGTCCATTCGTTTAGGAGCTACGATGCCACAGACAGACACACAGATACACAGATACACAGACAAGTCAAACTTATAACACCCCTCTTTTTTGGTCGGGGGTTAAAAATTGTGGGCGAGTGCAACGAGATAGTTGTGTCAGGATGGTGGAAAATGGCGCTTCATTATCTCTACCTATCCATGAGAGAACTAAGGCGTGACATTTTTTTTAAAGGGACGTGACAGCTGACCACGACTTGCTTCATGGCAACGTAAGGTTCAACAGCGCTGGCAAGGTTCATTCAGCTATCGCAAAGACTCAAATCTCAATAAACTGTTTCACGTACGGTTGCCTCAGTCGCCGCCACTGTGCCGGCCAAAGGAAATGATTGATTGATTATGTTTTCAAGAATGTATAAAAAGGCCATGCTACTTTATACATAGACAAATCAAAGGAACAGTGGTTTATCCAGACATTGTCCTTACTAACCTATCGCTCATTCGGTAGGCAGATGCGGTGCCGAACGCATATTAATAATAACCGCTATCATTTAAACAATGATTTTTTATTTATTTACATTTCTATGCTAAGCTACTAAAGTGCTTGTATCATAGAAACAGAACAACCAAAGTGGGTACATATATCTAAGATACATTGGTACCGGTTTGCCATTTGCCACTACACCACGGTCGCTTTAGCTTAAACAAAAAAAAAAGGACTCGCGCCCCTCATGTTGCCGGTTACTCATGCACATACATTGCCTACGCCAAGTGGCGAGACAATAGACGCGCGGAGATTGAGGGAATGCTGCGATTCTATTTGAATCCTAGTTGCAAATCAGAAAGCCAAGTTCATTGCTTGAAGAACCGACAACCGATGGGAAAGAAAGGTTTTAGAATGGAGACCACAAACTGAAAGACGAGGGCGTGGGTTTGCCTCCAACTACGTGGACTGACGACATAGTGAAAGTCTCAAATAAATGGTGAATGCAACTGGCATCTTGTCGTTCGAAATGACGTTCTAAGGGGGAGGCCTATGTTCAGCAGTGGACGCCTTCTGGCTGATGATGATTATGAAGCCAAGTGAACTAATACTATAACAGTGGTATAAACGATCGGTTTATACCACTGTACTTATTCACTTTACTTGACTACTTCGCTAAACACTTGTCCAATGTAAATCAGCGGAGCGATAGGCGATATCGCAAGTGCATCCTCATGATAGAAGTATGCCGATATCAAACTATTCGAACTACGGGTAAGAGTGGTTTATGATTACTTATTACAATTTAAGTTCTTTACATTGTAACTATCTTAATAATTTAAGGACTTTATGATAAGATGCATAATATATTTTATGAAGCGCATAACAATAACATTTATTTATTTGAATAAAACAAATTTTATGCGGCTTACTATCGCGTTTATTTTGTTTAATATTTGGTTTAAAATAAACGCGATAGTAAGCCGCATAAAATTTGTTTAATTCAAATAAATAATTTGGGTGCGGACCACCGGTTAAGAACTACTGATCTATTCTAAAGTTATAAAACTGAGAATTTCCAAATAACATAATTAGATAACATGCCATGTTTTTTGGAATGTTATCTTTAAAGTCGTATTTGCTTTTACAAAATATAATTAAGTTATAAATAATTTTTAAATAAATAAGCTTATTCCTTATTTATTTAGCTGTCTAGGAAACATTACGTCGAGATAAACGTAAAAAAAACAACTCGATACATTTGGCGCATAAATAGGACATTACTATCTATCATTAGATCCAGCACACATTCCGAGAAAGAATTTGAACTTTAAAAGCCATATTTCATTTATTTAGACCAGAGAAAGCTAGTCGCCCAGTGCCCATAACCGTAGAGCTAGTATGAAGAGAATTGTGGATGTGAAGGAAGCGATGGACTTGTGTCAGGATTGTGGCAAGTGGCGCTCCATTGTCTCCGCCTATCCCTGTGGAAAAAATGCGTGAGAATTTGATTGATTGATTGAAATATTTCAAAATAACGTTGTAGTGCCATGTACTGGGCACGGCCCTATATGGTTCCTTTTGAAATTTGGATTTTTCCAGATATATTGTAATTTTGGCGACAGGCGTGGCCAATTGTAGAAATGTTTATTAATAAAAAAAGAAACGGTTATTTGCTCTTGGTCTAGATATCAAAGTATAGTTATCCAGTCTGCCGATCCGGGGTACTACCACCACATACCACCGTATACAGATCGTGAAGTGACTTAGTCGCGTTTCGTAATCAGCTTGTTAGTTGCCGTAAGTATCATTATAATTGATAATGACATATTAACGGTCCATTAATAAGGAATTATTAAAATAACAAAGACTCGTATTCCTTTGAAAACAATGTCTTATAATTATGATAAGAATGATAGACAGCGTTTATCACAGAGTTCAATATCTTGGCGGTCTGTTATATAAACTAGGGTTGCTATCTAAATATTTTGAAAACCAAGACATCTCAATTTAAAACCAAGACGCCTTATAAGAACAATAAATGTAATACGCACTTAAAATAGATTTCATCAAACTAATAGTAACTATCACAGTTTCTAATAAAGTTAAATAATGGAATAAATAATCATAAAATAAATTATTATTTCTATTGAAATACCTAGGACGTTGCTCAAAAACTATACAGGACAATCCAGGACACCTCAAAAACCAGGACATGTCCTGGGAAAACAAGACGGTTGGCAACCCTAATAAACACATTGTAAGTATAAGTTTTGTTAACTGGTTGACGAAAGTAAGAAATTAATTTGACAGAGCAAACGAAATCTCTTTCGAGACGACCGTGGTTTAGTAGTGCAATGTTTTGTTAGAAGCCATAGTAAAGCCTTAATTCTCACAGTGATAGGCAGAGACAAAGTATTATGTGAAACGTGGGAGACATCCCGTTCTCATCTGACACAACTCTCTCGTATCTTTTACATCTACAATTCTCTTTTATACAGTCATAGGTACTTTTGAGTCGTCCTCGTATTATAAATCTATTTCGCCAATTTCCTTCGATCCATTGAATTTCCTTCGAGAGAATTGTGGATGTGTAGTAAGCTATAGGATAATATAAGCGATAGCAATGGTATACATTGCAATGGTTTACTGCCTATTCTTGTAGGAGTTGAGGACGTGGATGTTTAATTAGCGTATAATGCATATAATAACATATAGTTTATTCAAAAATAAACTAAAAATAAAGTAATTTACTATTTCCACTATAAGTTTCAACAGGTCAACAAAGAAACTTGATTCACTAACAAAGGTATTCTATAAATAATCTTATTTTACAATTAGGTTATGACCACAGACTACACACATAGACTCTACTAGCCGTTTTTTTTATTAATAAAACGGGTTTTTCTAGTTAGCGCACTGCAATATTATATGAGTTTTTTTTTATTCTGACGCAAAATCGGTCCTTGAATTGCTTGATGTTAAGAGAGGGAATGTCCAAGAGCTTCAACTTCCAAAGATACCGACTGAGTTATTTCAATCACTATGCAAAGAGGCTGTTTTACGCTTCTCTCGAAAGATTTAAAATTTTACGATGGGGAATGGGGAGAACATAGGAGATAAAGCATTTCCAGCTGGAGCATTGCAGCAGATCCACTCTTAAACAGCGTTAATAGGAATGCGACATATTCACAATTAAGATCAGTACCCAATCTACTGGTCAGTGGTACACCACCTACATGTCAAGTGACTCAGTCACATTAAGAATCAGCTAGATCAGCTTCCCACTGGGCCGCTATGGTGAATGCGACTCCTACTTGCGTTTTTTTTTACTGTAGTAGAAGTCGCCTCCATTGATGGAATTTTAAGTTAAACATCTAATAGAACACCTCTATAAGCTGCTTTTCACTTTCTGGACAACCCAAGGTTGACTGGGAGATAAAGCTATTTGACTTTAGGTCCGCCTTGCTATGAAGAAATAAATAAGTAAATATACAGGAAATCAAACAAGTCAGTTTGACAGTTGAATTAAACATTTATACGGCTTACCATCGCGTTTATTTTGGTTTAGATTTTACAATTTTTATTATACCAACGTTTCGAGAGCTTTGCAGCCATCGTGGTAACGGAAAGACTGAGGTTTTGGTCGTCCTTTTGGTTGATGCTGTTTCCAAAAACACTCCTCTTCATGTTTTTATTTTGTTTTATTGTTCCCGGTATATTTTTTTTTTTTGCAAAAATCACTGTCGGTGTCATTTGGTTTGGCAGTTTGCTGGACTTGGGACTTAAGTTGGTGTATTATGGGGTCCTAGGTATTAGATAGCCGCATAAAATTTGTTTAATTCAAAAATCAATGTTCGCGCAAATTTTAAGAAAATACTCAGTTTTACAGTTTTTGTATGCGCTCTTTCCATGCGGTGTCTATTATTGTGTGCTCTGTGGTTTATGCCCAAGGATGCGTAATTTGTATTGAACTGCAAACGTCTAATACAGAGCGTTAATAAGGATATGACTTGTTCACTCACATTGATTGCAACAATACACCTTAACAATGTATTATGAAATCAATACGGGAAATGTTTGCGGGTAATGGGTAATGAAAATTTTTACTAAAATGTATCCAAGTGTTTCCCTGTGTTGAAATATTTTTAATACACTTAGATATATTAATTATTTACGAAGTAATCTTTTAGAGCTACAATTAAAAATATATTTTTATATTAAAAAAATCAATCAGTCAAATTGTTATACATTTTTACAGGAATAGGCAGAGACAACCGTAATATTTAGAAATGATTGATTGATTTTGGTGCCTTCCCAGATCTCTTAATAAATATAGGTATTGTCTACTTTCATGTGCATAAAGCGAGTTCCAGTCTAGTTATCTACTAAACAATCTCAATTTAAAAATACAATATCAAGTGCTCTTATATTTGCTGTCTTAAATTAAAATACATTAAAATAACCTTGAATGAGGAAATGATGAGTAAAATTAGAATGACGGAAGGAATTTATAAATGAGATTTGGATAAATGCGTAAAAAGAAACAGACATGGGAGAGTGTTTTCCGAGGAGAGTGGATTCCGACATCCTCGAGAATGCTGAGTTGCCTAGTGTCCATAAAAGTAGAGCTTATATAAAAAGAATTGTAGATGTGAGGGAAGCTAGGGAGTTGTGTCAGGATCGTGGCAAGTGGCGGTCCATTGTCTGCCTATCCCTGTAGGAAAAGGCGTGATATTTTGAATAATTAATTGTACGTAAATTGTATAAAGACCATAAAGTTTTATACTAAAAAATATGTCAAATTTCATAAAAAAGTGTTTGTTCACAGTGTTTTGAATTAGTACCGCTATTTATTTACCCGCAAAAGGTGACAGCTTGATAACATGATCAAAAATAAGAGGTTATTGTATCTCTGATCTTTGTTATCAGAATGCAATCTCAAATTTGAGGTTCAAGGTTTGATATTTGATACCACTCATTGTTATCACTTAACAACTTATTTTCTAAGTGTAAGACTCAGCTTATCAACTGATAACACCCTGCTTAATGTTAATCTGGAGTGCTGTCCATAAATGGAGGCGACTGCTACTAGCCGGCCTAGCTGTAACCGGCAACATTAAAGCTGAGCCCAAAACGTGATCTGGCAATCTGGGATCCGTTCGTGTTTCGGGATCAGCTGTCGGTTCGAAAGGCCAACATAGTGGTATTTCTTTGTTTTTGTTGACCCACATCAAAAATAATAATACTGGAGTCAATAGTTTTTAGTAAAGTGATTTATTTTGATATTTGGGTACTTTTTGGTAAAGGGGCTTCCCTCAGTACAATTAAAAAGTTTTCCTTGTTAGTGTTTTGAATAATGCTTAGGATACTCGTGATGTGTAATCAAATCAAGATTGAGTTGTTTAACTACTCTTTGAATATAGAAATCTAGTTTTATTTATTTTGATAACTTAACCAAACTACCAAACGTGAATTAAACAAATTTTTATGCGGCTTACTATCGCATTTATTTTGGTTTTGATTTTACAATTCTTTATTATTCCGACGTTTCGAGAGCTTTGCAGCCATCGTGGTCACGGAGAGACTGTCTTGCAGCCATCGTCAGCACAATGGCTGCAAAGCTCTCAAAACGTCGGAATAATAAAGAATTGTCAAATGAAAACCAAAATAAATGCGATAGTAAGCCGCATATAAATTAGTTTAATTCATTAATCAATGTTCGCGCAAAATCTAAGAAACTACTAAACGTGCTTGTGATTGAATATAGGCGATCAAAGTAAATATACCAAAAACATATTGCTACCTCCATTCATGGACTACACTCCAGCCTAACATCAGACAGGGTGGTGTCATGTGTTAAGGCTGCAATAATAAAACTATGAAAATCTGATAATTAATAGCCTTAAGCAAAGACTTAAAGGATTTATTTATTTATTGTGACTTGACATTTGATAAGACTCCGCTTGATTTTAAGCTGGAGTGTGGTCCATGAATCTATGTCACTGCTACTACAATTCAATAACTGTATGTAGCAACCACATCTACTATACCGGTTGGGTTACTCGACATTTGACAGCACCCCGCTTAATGTTAAGCTGGAGTGTGGTCCATGGATGGATGTCACTGCTACTACAATTTAACAACTGTAAGCAGCAACCACATCCACTATAACGGCCTAGTTCGGTTTGTTTAATATACAGAGACAATTAGCTTAAAAACGTGTTTTGTATTATTGATTTTATCCAGCAGTAGAAGAATCAAGTCGGAGGTTCTGTAGAGCTCTTTAACCTAACCTAAAGCTCTTTTCCTTCTTCTCCTTCTCACTTTTATGATACTTGTGCAAACCGAAGAATGCATCCGCATTCGAAATGTCATTTTTATGTCGGACAATCGACGAGTGGAATGCTTTACCCGCCGGGAAGGGCCGGCAAGCATTGGAAGCAAGGGAGACGGCATGGGCCTTCTCAAAATGCTGGTATGTTCCGCGTCGGTAAAACCGATACCCCAAGAATACTTGCGGCGTTTCCCTATCCGCCACCCAGAGGACGCCCTCGTTGTGAGACCAGCTCTAGAACTTCACACTAGAACATCTCTGGTCACCCACCCCTTGCTTTATATCTAACAAGTCGGGATCAAATGTAGCGTAACAATAAATTTTAAAAAAATATTGATACCTTATCATTAAAAAACAATGAAAATAAAACAAAAATAAAGATTTTTATTTTGGCGTTTGATATTTGAATGATAAATTATCTAATCTAATGAAAAATAAAATATTTAGGTATTTGTTTTAATATTAGAATGAACTGTACTTAATTTAATTACGTGTTAGGGAAAATAAAAATAAACAACGAGAAAAATGTTAAACGAACTAAAAATAGGAATGAAAAATATAGATATTGTTTTTATACGAAAAACCTGAATTAGAATTTAGTAATGAACTTTTTCAAATCCATTTTCTTTTATGACAATTCAATTTCGAATCGGTCAAATTTTAGTCATAATAATAAAAAAAAACTACGAGTATAGGTAAAAAAAACTAAAAAAACACGCAAGAAAAAGTTCGAGAATGCCTGCGACTGAAAGAACCGAGTTAGTTCACGGTTGCCCCAGTCACCATCACTATGCCGGTTAAAAAAAATATTTTATGAAATTATTGTATTGTGATCGGTTTTTAATACATATACAAATTTTCAAATTATTCAGACCCCTAGAAGGGGTTGCAAATTAATTTGAAAGATTTCGTTACAAATTAAAAGTCAGGCTAAGAAAGCGTGTTAAAAATTAACGTGCCTGTATCAGACACATGACGACCAACGTACCTACGTTGTCGATTAGATACGTTATTACCACCTACTATAGATGGTTTTCAACGGCCCCTATTTATTTTTAAAACGCCAAATTTATTGTTATTATATCACAGCCATATTAATAAGCTGGAGTATAATCTATAAATGCAGGCTACTATCCCGGTCCAGTCTGATTTCGGCAACTTTTAGGCCAATCCCGAAACGTGACTGAGTCAATCTACAGTCATCTTCTGTCACTCTACCACTCTTTAATGTTGTTTCGATAATAGTGTAGTAACTAGAAAAAGTCACGTTTTAAATTATTATAATGTTTTAATTTTCATAGTCATAAATTTGTTAGGTTATCAACACAGATGTCATGTAACGTATATTTTATTGGAGTAACTCAGTTGGACGGACCAAAGCAGTGTGCGTAACTGCGTCCACTCATAAACGGATTAATAATAAAATAGTGTAGAATTGTAAAGAAAAATGTTTAAATTATCGTTTTTTCCGGTTATTGTGGTTCACATTCTAGCCGTTGTCATAGGTGAGTCCTTTTTGTTTATTTTTTATTTTACAGTACACTTTTATAAATGTGGTAGTTAATTAATTAGGAATCAATTAAGGAGATTTGAAATAAATAAGTTTTAAATAGGTTAAATATAACTGTAACTGTGTAATATGCTTATTTAGAACCATTTATATTAAATTTGTACAAGAAAATCTTATTAAATCGAAAAACTTTAAAACAGTTAAAAACTATTAATAAAACTATTAATAAACTATTACTAACAGTTAATAAACTATTATAAAAACTATTATAAAAACTAAAAATTAATAAATAAAATTACGACTATTCGATGGGCGAGTGCCGAGGACACTCGCTGCATTCCCCCGTTGAACAGCGAGGCTGACCCTTTGAACGAGATATTCTCTACTCAAAGGGTCACCCGTCGCCAAGTAGAGTTTCTCGCCAAGCTCGCGGGAGAACACAAGAGCGTCCTCGGACCACGGGCACATCGTTTCTACTGCAAATGGAATGAAAAATTAAATTAAATTAATTACATTAAATTTGTTATAAAAAGTGGTGTAAACAATAAAATGTGATTTATATAAATTTAAACAAAGTATACGAGTATATCTTTATTAGTAGTTGCCCGTGCTGTTTCTATCTAATTTTCATTACTTATATAAATACAGTAATACTACAAGTAAGGTACTAATTCGATAGTACGAATTAGTACCTTACTCGTAGTATACTTACCAGAATATTTGTTTATTAAGTTGATATGTTTTATTTATTTATTTGTTACTCTATCCATTTTTTTGTTATTTCACATCTGTCCTCGACTGCCTGATCGTAAGCAAGAGTCCAAGAGACACGGTTTTTTCCAGTTGCGACTGAAAAAGTCATCTCATCTTACACCGTCCATATGCCGGCCTTTTTCGCTTAAAGGATCCAAGATTATAGGATGTGCAGAACACATATTCTTACAACTAGCTACTAAACGGGCTTGTATGATATGAAACTGGGCTACTAAAGTATTTGGTCAAAGTTACTTTGGTACAAGTGGTATTGAACCGGAGGGTCTTATTTATGGTTTGCGAGTCTAGTCCTTTACCACTAGACCACGGTTTAATAATATTTACTTTAGGAGAATTAATTCTCCAAATGATTGTTCCATGTGATTAGCCATTACAGGCGTACCAACATTAATCAATCATAGAATTAGAAATCATAGAAGCTAATAGTAATTAATTAACAAAATTGTAAATAAAATCACACACCTACCTAATATCTAATAATGTACACCGTCAGATATTTAACATATCGACCGTGGTGTAGTGGCAGTGCAAACCGAGAGCACGGGTTCAAAACCACATGGCGGTATGTACCTATCTTTGATATAATTATGTACTTTGGTTGTCCTGTTTCTACGATACAGTACTTTAGTAGCTCATAGGCCAGTCTGCCTATTTCGATCCCCATGTTAATTTACAGTTTACCTTCCTTTTTTTGTACAAAAAAACAGTTTTTCACTAATTTACTATGGGCCCCCATAATGCCAGTTGTTTTAATTTTAGTGCATCGAATTCTACGGAAAATTTCCCTTTTTTGCATATTTTTGATTACTGGATCTCGACTTAAGACCTAAAATCACAGACAGTTTGGCCTATCAGTGTAGATTGTAAAATAGATTGTTTGACTTCAGCCCGCCTGATGAAGGAAGGTCTGAGAATGCCGACGATGGAGTAACAATATAATAATGTGTATATTGTTTATTTTACACATTAATTCACATCTGTAATAATATATTCTATTTACGTCAACGAGTGTCGTCAACTTTTCATTTTAATTGTCGGTAACGTTTTAAACTTTGAACATTTCTTAAAAAGATATACCTACTTTATTTATACCCCTAGGTATAAATAAAGTTATAAAAAATAAGACCCCGATTTTGCTCCGGCTGCCGATCCGTCTACTGCTGGACCTCCCCTATCTCAACAGTAGCCTTTTTGTAGCAGATTGAAAAGTTATATAATAAAAGAATTACATAAACAGATAATACAATCGAATATTTAAAACAATTCGTAACCAGTTCGTAACCGAAAATCGATCAAAGTTCATCAGTAAGTTAGAACAGTTCGATTGCAGATTCGTTGTTTTTTTAAACACGTGTAGCAAAGATGTAAGTAAATGAGACCAAGATCACGGAGATAAGCCGTGATTAGATATGATACCCCCATCATGAGACACAGTTTCCGCTATTGAATCCGTTATATTATATATAAATACGCACTACTTTATTATTTAGATTTCAATAGCAGACATATGACAGCACCCAACTTGATGTTAAGCTGAAGTGTGGTCCGTGATTGGACGTCACTGCTACTACAATTCAATATCTGTAAGTAGCAGTCACATCCACTATGCCAGCCTAGTTGGATCCGGCCGACTTACAAGCTAATCCCGAAACGTGACCAAATCACTGCACGGTCTGTATACTTGTAAGTGGTTGTACTACCCCGGATCGGAAGACTGGGTACCACTGCCTACCACTCTTTGAACGTCATATCTACGGTTAGAAGCTATGATAATAATAATTTATCATCCTAATGCCCACTTCAGATCGGTTTAAAGTGAGCTATTACGTTATTGAGAAGTTACAATGTAATTTATTTTAATTGTTTGTTTATATTTATACTTGTTATCAAGGGTTTCATATTTAAACCTAATATTTGACCCATCACTATTTTTATAATTATTATATTAAACAAATTTTATGCGGCTTACTATCGCGTTTATTTTGGTTTTGATTTTACAATTTTTTATTATTCCGACGTTTGTAATAGTAAGTCCGATAGTAATTTGTTTAATTCATTATACAATGTTCGCGCAAAATCTAAGAAAATACTAATTATTATATTTTTATATAACAGCACCCCACTTAATGTTAAGCTGGAGTGTGGTCCATGAATGAATGTCACTATTACTAAAATTCAATAGATGTAAGTAGCAATCACATCCACTATGCCGGCCTAGTTGGAACCGGCAACTTACAAGCTGATCCCGAAAAGCGACCAAATCACTGCACGGTCTGTATACTTGTAAGTGGTGGTACTACCGCGTATCGGCAGACTGGGTAATATCCAACTCTTTTGTTTTTAACAAATATTTGGAATATTTTATATAATTATTAAATATTACAAATAAAAGCAATTAAACAAATATTTGCTCCGACCGGGAATCGAACCCGGCGCAACAAACCAATCGCTAACCGTTCGGCTACGCCTGTCGTCAAAAACAAAACCTAATAATAAATAAATATTTTACAATACAGAATTAATAAATATGATTAATAGAATAAACGTATTAAAGTAAAATATCTCATAATAGTTACTAACTGATTTTGTTTGAAACTGAAATATTACATATATTTATATAATTTTGTATATTAATTTCCGAGTATGATTTTGTCCCATTCGGTGTCGAGACCCTTGGTCCGTGGGGTCCTAGCGCTTTAAGGCTTTTTAAGGAAATATCAAAAAGGTTAGTCGACATCACAGGAGACCGAAGAGTTGGCAGCTACCTCGGACAAAGAATTAGTCTAGCTATTCAAAGGGGGAACGCTGCCAGTATCTTCGGAACCATGCCTAAAGGGACTGCTTTTAATAATGTATTTTAGTTATTTTTTTTATCAATATTCATTTTTATCAATTTCATTTACATTTATAATATATTTTCCTAAATAAATAATATAATTTAGTAACATTAACGACAATAATAAACACTTCATAGGTGTCGAAGGAAATAAAATTACTATCTCAAGAGCCTTCCAATAAAATGATTTGGTTTCCGCCGCGTCAAGTCAGTCATGGCTCGGTTTTCGCAACTGTCGTTAGCGTTGCTTTTCGTATCAGTAGCGGCTGCTTCGGCGTCGCTGATCGTTACTAAAACAGGTGCGTAAACAATTCATTGTAAAGTTCTTTTTACATATATTTAAAAACAACTATAAAACTAAAATAATAATAAATGTTTTGTTTTTGTGTAAAGTTCGAATTTGTGAAGTGTAAACCGTTTATAACATTCGGGATTATAAAAAAAAACTATTTAAATATATTATTTGATATTCCATTTCTATCAATATATATTAAGATCGTGGCAAGTGGCGCTCCAATGTCTCTGCCTATCCCTGTGGGAAAAAGGTGTGACAATTTAAATGATTGATTAATATATTACATTATTTATAATGAAAAGTACTTTAAAATATTACCTTAAGATCATCAGGTATAAATTGTCAATAATATTCAAAACATTACCTTAATTGAGAAACACAAAATTGAGATAAATTAATTTTGGAAATATATTTTTTTTTGGAGTTGAAAACTAGGTACTAGTTAAATCCTAAAAATATTATGCGTCTATGTAGTATTATTTTTTTTAGTTTTGTATCGTATTATCAGGTAGCTTAAACGAAATTTAAAAAAAGAGTTAGATCGATTTAATTTTATAATTTTTCAATTAAACAAATTTTATGCGGCTTACTGTCGCGTTTATTTTGATTTTACAATTTTTTATTATCATTCCGACGTTTACACGATGGCTGCAAAGGTCTCGAAACGTCAGAATAATAATAAAAAAATGTAAAAATTAAAACCAAAATAAACGCGATATAATAAGTTTAATTTACATAAGTTTAATTTACATGTTTTGTTTAAAACATAATTAATTTACAAATTTAAAGTAAAAATTTATCATAATTCTTATGCACATTAAAAAAACCATAATATTGTTGTAGTAGTTGAGCAGTAGTTGATGGTCTGCCGGATCGGGGTAATTCCAACACTTTCAAGTGTACAGACCGTAAAGAGGATCAGTCGAGTTTCGGGATTAGCTTGAAAGTGCCGATCCCAAGTTGAAATGCGACTGCTACTCGCAGTTATTTAACTGAAAGTGCTGTCATATTTCGAGTCACGATAATCAGAAAAAAATTACCTTTAATGCTATATTAAATTAAATCAAATCGTCACGACTTTTTCCCACGATGGAGAAAAATAATTGAATGCCACTTGCCCCAATCCTGTCATCCACAAGATCCCTTTCTTCCCTCACATCCCCAATTCTCTTCATACAAGCTCTACGTTTATGGGCACTAGGCAACCTAGCTTTCTTGAGGATGACTCTGATTTAATCGAAAAACACGCTGCTAATTATTGTTTTTTTTTTATTGTCGACGTTTGTGTCAAGATATCGAAAGGTGTCGTGAGTCGTAAAGAAAAGAGAGGAGTCCAATAGGTAGACTACTAATAGTAATAAAAAATAATAAATTGTTATAAACAAGTTATTTGTTTTCATATACAATCTCATTGTTGTTTATGAAGTTTTTAAAATTACAAGTTTTTTTGTCCAAACTTATCCTTATTTCACTTCGTCATAGTCCTTTTGTAAATGTTACGAGGTCAGCAAAGTTATCCAAGGTTTTTGCTGCTAAAATATTCATTTGTATGCAATTGTAATTTTATCATAAAGAATCGAGTTGTATTTAATGTGAAATTATAATAATTAATAAAACATGTGATTCGATTCTCGGTTCCAAGTGTAAAGTGACTGAGTCGCATTCGGGGATTAGATCAGCTAGATCGAAGTGATCAGCTAGTGGAAGCGACCACTGCTTGTATATGTCATCGTATAATGGTAAATACTTTAGTTTATAATATATTATATTCATATCTATGTATATTATATTCTATCATTAATACGTTATATTGTAAGCATTATGGTACAGTTCACAATTTATCGACAGTTTACAATCTCGCGAGATACATCATAAACTAACGGTATTTACAATTATACGGTGACATATAAATAATCTATGTCATACATACATAATGATATTAATCTATATAGCTATCATAGATAGATTGATCCCCAGTACCAAATTATATAATAAAAATACTGCGTGTCTAGGATCTAATGTGTTTATAGGCATGTATAAATCTTGGGTAAACATATAAAGTTAAAAGTAATTCTCTGCAGGCCGGTATAATAATGAGTACTGAATGCGACTATTTACTCCATTTACGAGCCTTCCTTAAAAATAATCAATCAATCAAATTTCCACGCCTCATTCCACAGCGATAGGCAGAGACAATGAACCGCTACTTGCTACAATTCTGACACAACTCCCTCGCTTCTCTCACATCCACAATTACCTATATACAAGCTCTTCGGTTATGGGCACTAGGCCACCCAACTTTCTTAAGGATGTCTCCGATTAGATCTATTTTCATTCATTCTTTCCATGTGCCAAAACCATTAAAGCATTCCTTTGTCGAAAAATAATGTATTGAAATTTTCTGAAATTATACAAAAGTAGGTATATATTTGTTTTTATGTGCTAAATTAATAAACATATTTTGCGGACAATGTCAAATGGTATTTTCATAGTTCTAAAATGATTAATATATTTAGTATGAATTTATATATTAATTTAAAGTAGCCCTAACAACCGAGGTTATTAGCGTCTACTGTGGTATATATAAAATTGAATTTCCTGAAGATTTATTTATTTATATTTTTAGTTATTCTATCATTTATAACCGTAAGACATCTTTACTCTTATTACCGGGTTAGAGATTTTTGTTTACGCGCAACTTTTTTATCCAAACATTACTTACCCATACAGAATAACAGTTATATTGAAAAACACAGGATTTAAAAAGACAGGACTTAAGTTTAAAAAACGACATAAAAGTAGGTTTAATATAAAATAGTTATACCTAAAATATACAACACGAGTATAATACTAGTCTTGTGATCAAATCGGACAATAAACATCTTGTGACGAAATTTAAATACGTACAATAAAAATCCGTTATTTATTCAATCAATTAAATTGCGTTTTTCCCGCAGAGACAATATAGAGGCACTTGCTACGATCCTGATCATGTCGTCAGTCTACCTTCACTTATCTTTTCTATGTGCCCAAACTATCTAGGAATTCCTTTGTCAATCCTTGTCACTACCTTCATTTTCTTTGAAAACACAATCTATCGCACACCGCGCAGTTCCTCCGTTATCATTATTGGTTATCGTCACTTTACATACACTCCTTAAAATCCGCATTTCTACAGCGTTATTTTATTGTCCAAATAATGAATAAGAAATAGATAATTTATTATATTATTAACCATTAATGGTTTATCATTTTTGTTTTGTTTTTATTTGATAAACAACTTTGCTTTTTTTTTTAATTGCGGCCCACATATTCACCCCACTATGCTAGCGCGCCCCACTGTCTACAAATAGAGGCGACTACTTTTCACGACCATACTCTTCCACTCCATTCACATCCGCAATTATCTTCAGACTCCATTGGAATAGGCACTACTTGATTTGATCAAAAAACAAATTAAGTACATATAGTATTTTGCAACATTTTTAGTAGAATTAAGAAACAGAATTTAGAATTTAGAAAAGAAAAATTGAGTAATTTTATCCGGTCACGTTTTGATTTTATTTTTCCATTGATTATTATCATAATATATGTAATAATATAACAGGCACGTAGTTGTTACTATACAGATGATAACTAAATTATACCTTTGCTTAAACAAATAAAGTTTATTGTTGTTAAGCAGGATAGTAGGTACTATAGGTACCGTATAAGTTTAAAACAAACAGATATACAGCCGGTCATACCAAAAAATTTAATTAACGAATTCGTAAAAAGTAACGTATAAGTAGAAGAAAAAAGGAAAAAGGGTTGCAACACTCTCTCGTGTATGTTGTGTATGTTGTCTGAAAACACACACTCAACATACACGAGAGAGTGTTGCAACTCATTTTTCCTTTTTTCTTCTACTTATACGTTACTTTTTACGAATTCGTTAATTAAAATTTTTGGTATGACCGGCTGATAGTGTAGCAAAAACTTATGTCCAATAGGGGTCAAGATCCTCAGCAGTGAAGAATTGAATAAACAAGAATAAACTTGTACAAATATTTGCATTTATTAAGAACAATTGTTTCGAGTTTTATTAATTTCTTTATTACAAGATCATGATAGAGTCAAATGAAGTTCAACTTGTTACTAAGGATATTTTAACGCTATTAAGTTTATTGAATTAAACAAATTTTATGCGGCTTACTATCACGTTTATTTTGGTTTTGATTTTACAACAGTAAGCCGCATAAATTTAAGAAAATGCTATAAAGTTTTTATATCGTTCGAAGAACCGACTAACGAAGTTCTTGAGTGGGGACCACGTACCAGAAGATGCAGCATAAGCAGGCCTCCCACTAGGTGGACTGATGACATAGTAAAAGTCACAAATAAATGTTCAGCAGTGGACGCCTTTAGGCTGATGATGATGTTGAAGATTTATCGTGACCACGGCTCTGACTGGGATCATATATATTTTTTAATTGTGGCTGGTCGTAATATACTTATATTTACCAGCATCATATTTAAATCAAGTAAGTCGCCTGAAACTATCAAGCTAATCCCAAAATGCTGATTTACTGTACGGTCTGTACACGCAAAATCCAGGTGTTGTTAGAAAGATTTATTTTATTTATTTATTTATACAAAATAGGCGCACCAACAGCACACATATTAGACAGTTAAAATTAATAATAAACACAATTAGTCTAATTTCTGATATGTGTGCCTATTACAGGCGCACGCAGCATTCACCAAAAGAACACACTAAGAATAAAGAATGTTTCCTAAACTAAATCTTATCAAAAACCAAAAAAAATCGCTTCGCATCGCTTGAAGGATCCAAGGTGGGAAGAACATTTGGGCTGGCGAAGAAGATTCCTGACGAGATAATCCTGAAAGATTTTTTAAATTGTGACTCGACATCTGACCTTGACTTGCCTGATGGTAAGCATGATAGAAGTTTAAGAGTGCCGACGACTAAAATATAACCGTCATAGTTCGTAGCTACCTCAGTCGCCGTCATGCCGGTCAAAAGTGCTTCTCCACGCATTGCTTGAAGGATCCAAGGTTATAGGATGGGAAAAACATATGGGCTGGCGAAGAAATTCACTTGTCGATTCAGACGGTTATGGCTCAAAAGACGCTAAGACAATTCTTAAGAGGTTGTAGTAGATTTTTTGTTGTAGGGGACTAGTTGCAAACTAAACCAAGATTTTAGTCATTTTTTCCTTATCACTAAAGGAAAATTAAATTATATTTTTTACATACCTAGCACTGATACCTGGTAAAAAATATTACTATAAAAATAACAATCAATGATTCGGTTATTTTATTAATATATGTTATTATTTACTACATTTCTGTACTAAGCTACTAGCTCGTATCATAGAAACTGAACGACCAAAGTACTACATGTACATCAAAGATACATTGCTATCGGCAAGTGATTTTGAACCTGGAACAATTTTACTATCACTAGAGCTTTTATAAAGTGAATTGTGGATGTAAGGGAAGCGAGGAAGTTGTATCAGAATTGTGGCAAGTGGTGCTCTATTGTCTCTGCCTATCTCTGTGGTCATTTCACTGTTATGTAATAGGAGAATCGCCCCTGTACACTGAAAGTGGTAGTACTACCCCGGATGGGCAGACTGCCTAAAATGACCACCTAAAATGACCGTTTGCCTGCATATTTTGTCATGTTTAAAGTGATAATGATGATACTGAATGACGTCATAATAATTTATAATAATGTAGTACCTATTTGTCATGTGAAAATGATTACAATAAATTCTTTAAAATAACAAGCAGCAATTTATAATAAAATATTTCAGACACAAGATGTAATGTGTTTGTGAAAAATTATAATCCATTGTTATTTTGAAAAAGGAATTATTTATCTATTTACACAGACAATACACACACTGAAGGCAACACAGTATATACAAGTCTTTTATTACTAATGAAGTAAACAAATTTTATGCAGCTTACTAGCGCGTTAATTTGGTTTTGATTTTACATTTTTTTAAACCTTCGTTTTTAAAGGCTTTGCAGCCATCGTGGTCACGGAGAGACTTTTTTTATTATTATTGTTGATACTTGACATCTGACCTTGACTTGCCTGGTGGTAAAGAGAGCGGAAGTGCTGAAGTGCTTTTATTCACGCCTCGCTTGCTTTTGGTAAACCAAGAAGGATACTTGGTTGTAGATTTTGGAGAACACATTATAGGGCTGGTATTTAAGTAAATAAATGGTTAAATAACTGAAAGTAGCAGTCCATCCACTATGGCTAAGTAGAAAGCGACAACTTTTAAATTGATTCTGAAACGCGACTGAATCACTTCACTCTCTGCACACTTATTAGCGGTATTTATTAGGTAACTCTTTGTAACCTACTTTTACAAGTATGTGTAATAAAAAAACTGAAAATACCGAGTAAGTTCAAGGCTGCCACAGTCATAGTAACTATGCCGGCCTAATGTGCTTTTTGAGCATTAGATTTTATTACCCTTAATTTGCAATTTGTGCAAATGATCACTAACTATCTGCCTACCAATTGTAAAACACCCACACCCTGAGCAAATACCACTATATTTTTACACGAATGTGTAAATGAATCAATCAAATTGTCACTCTCTTTTCCCAAGGGGTAGGCAGAGACAATGGGGCGACACTTGCCACGATCCTGACACAACTCCCTCGCTTCCTTCACATTTACAATTCTATTCATACAAGCTCTATGGTTATGGGCACTAGGCAACCTAGCTTTCTTGAGGATGTCTCCGATTTTCACTCATCCTTTCCTTGTGCCCAAACCATCGAAGCATTTCTTTGTCAATCCTTGTCACTACATCCTCTTTTAAATGGAGGAGGAAAACGAAAATGAATCGGCGTCTAATAATAAGTGGTCCATATCTACTTGTGTCACTTTGCTATTGAACAAAAAGTGCAATGTCACCAAGTAATTGTTAACCATCGTCCATCTAATAGCTATGTAATTGCACTGTTTTGTTACTTTAACAGTTTTAAATTGAAAATTCTTAACTTGATTCACGCCTCTTTTCTCACAGGGTTAGGTAGAAACATTAGCCCGTACTTTGCACTAGTTGATATTAAACACTCTTTCATGTAAAATAGTTTTATTATATTGCTTGTTCCTACATTAATGTATGGAAGTGAATGTTGGGTGTGGCAGAAGAAGCATGAGAGTAGAATTAACGCTGCAGAAATGCGGTAGTTAAGGAGTGTATGTGGAGTGACGAATAAGGAATAGCACAGTGCGCGATAGATGTGGTTTGAAAGAAGATGTAGTGACAACCCGCCTGATTTTAAGCTGGAGTGTGGTCCATGAATGCTACGTCCAGTTATTTAACTATGTCCGTCCAGTTGATTCTGTAAAAAAACTTCCTTGCGCTCTATGTGAAAAGACATGTGACTTATTATGTACCAAAGTATTTATTCTTATCAGAAAGTAAATTGTACTAAAGTACATTTGGCCCTTTATCATTGAAACCTTGTACTATTTTTTCGGAATTAATGTATAAAGTATCCACTTTCAATTGTCTTAGAGGATTAACTTTTGATAGGACATAAAATGGAGGGAATATTAAAGGTAGATTTGATGCCGACAAAGTAATCATACGAATAAGATATTGTAGATAAAATATAAAGGATGCGAGAGTTTTTTTATTGTGACATCAGTTACGCTGATCCAAGAGTATCGACCATTGGAAAAAAACAGCTTCAGTCGCATTGCATAAGTGGAAGAGAGCGAAAAATATCTATCTACTGTCTTTGCCTATTCTTTTGAAAATAGAGGCTTGATTTTAACTTCTGTAATGTTAAGCCTAAAAACTGAAAAAACCTGTGAAACTGAATTTTTCAATCTGAATCCAATTTCTCATTCTGAATTTTAAATCTGAATCTAAAGCTTGTAGTTCGTTCTATGAAACAGGTTAGTAAAAATTCGATTAAATTAGGGTACAACAGCATTAGTTTTTGTTTTAAATGATAATTTATAAATTGAATTATTATTAAAAATTATAATCGTTTTTTTACCCGTCAGCGCTTTTGGACATTAAGCAAGTCGAGTTTAAATGTAAACTATAGGAATCGAACTAGTGACCTCTTGTTTCAAGGCAAAGGTCTTTTATATTATATAAATTTCAATAACATAATAAATATGCTACGCCTCATCGCTGTCCGTGGCCCTCTGTGAAGGGCGAGATGGGCGATGGCAAAAAACATGTTTATGAAATTGGCCTTATTTATATAAAGGTGACCGTGGTCTTGTGGTAGAGAAATAGTCTCGCATATCAAGAGTTGCTGTTCAACGATAGGCGTGGCCGATTGTCCAATGATTGGTTTGTTGCGCGTAAAGTCCCGGGTTCGATTCCCAGTCAGAGCAAATATTAGTTTTATAGCTTTTATTTATAATATTTAATAATTATGTTAAATATTGTAAATATTTGTTAAATAAAAGAGGCGGATATTTGCCTTGGGTCTGGTTATCAAATAGTGGTAGGCACTAGTGGTACCCAGCCTGCCGATCCGGGGTAGTACCACCACTTAAAAGTATACAAACCGTAAAGTGATTTAGTCGCGTTTCGGGATCAGCTTGTAATATGTCGAGTCACAATAAAAAAATATAAAAAAGTACTTGCCGGACAAAAGTATCTTTGATATAAAATAGGGATTTGTTTGTACTATTTTTATTGTACAATCGCGTTTAGTAGTTTTATAATAGGACAGTTATAAAAAAAAATTTTGATACATATTGTCAAATTTTCATGCCTTTTTTCCAAAGGGATCGGCAGTGTTAATGGACCGCCACTTGCTACGTCCCTTCTCAGTTCTCAATTCTCTCGGTTCCCTCACATCCACAATTCTCTTTATACAACTCGGCTTTACATTAATAATGAATAAATACTTTTTTATAATTCGTCCTTAAATACCTGCCATTGTAAAACGTGTCGATTTGTTAAATTACAGTTCAGTGTTGTTCAAATTGTAATATAAACGCCGACCTTCCGCTTAACCGATAACGTATATAATGGAACGTGTTAAAAAGTAGTTTTGTTACTTAATTTACTTCCCGTATCACCTATTCCCATTGTCACCATTTCACATCACATTATTAATATCCTTAACATCATTTGCCATTGACCAATTTAAAAAAAACTAATGTTATTATAATATTTATTTTATACATAGAAGTAGTTTATTCTGACCACGTAAAATAATATATGTACCCATTTTTAATGAAGTTTTAAATAAGTTACCATTGATGTATATGTTATGCTGTAAGTGTACCTTTTAATAAATAAATAAATAAATATCTATATGAATAAAATAGATATATAGACTAAAATATGATCCTTAAACTGCCCCCTAGCACGGCAATCCAAGAAGCACGATAAATATCATGATTGTTTGTGAAAATATGACTTTTCCCCATGAACTGTAAGTTGCGAGCACGGCGGCAGGCAAGATACGCAATATGTGTGATAGCCGCCATTTTGTTTGAAGTTATCATAACTTGCGAGCACGGCAGATCCAAGAAGTAAGATTTTGACGATATATATACACATTTTTATCACATTATGAACGGGGTGGTGATAAATATATTTTGGCCTTTTTTAACTAAATAATTATAAATTATTATATTTTTTGTAAGGTTCTTAAAAGGTTATTATGTTTTCTATGTCCTAAACTCGATTAATAATTACCTTTAATTTTACTTAAAAAAATTGATATAGCTTGTCTATAATGACGCGCCTCTCTACTTTATTAGTTTATTTAAATGTGTGAATGCAAACATTTCTAACTATACTACTATACTTTATCAGCGTGCTCCTCCTTTTGTGTTTAACCAGCAACTGAATGACCAATTACAATTGCATTTTCAGTGTGTTGCATTCATATTTTATGTTTTCTCGTGTGCGCAAATGTGGTGAAGGGGCGCGTCATTTCGGCTTAGACAGACTATACTTTTATTTCATGCGCCTAAATACTTTTAGGCGAAGTTTGAAACTACACATTTGGCCGGCATACTGACGAATGACTGAGGTAAACGTAAACTAAGTCGGTTTTTTCAGTCACCAGCGCTCTTGTTTTTTTTATATATTTTTTAATTAATATTTTTAATAATTGATGTATTTATTTGAGATTTTGTAACATATTATTTTAAATTCTTCATTTTAATTTTTATATATTAAGTTTATAAACGTTTGACAGTGGATACGCCTCAAATTTGCCGTAAGATGTAATGAAAGTATACGGTCAAATTAAAAAGTTTGTTGTTATTTGACATTTCCAAGTATGTTTCGACTCTTTAATTTATACGCATAATTTCTGTTAGTATTGTTGTAGGGAACGTACCATGACCGAAATGAATGAATTGAGTGATTATATTATGACGAAAGTCAATATAGAGGTTTGTTGTTTCCGAAAAAGCCTGTAGTAATGCGATAAAATATCTTAATATTTTATCGCATTGATTTATCTTAAACAAGGAATGGCCATGCTCGCTTATGTGATAAGTTACATGGTAAGATAGGTCTATCGCGGAACTTGATTCTTGAATCTTGTTCGACCCCGTGCTAGGGGGGCTGGGCACACAAAAACTCAGGCTATGACGATTTCGTAATACATTTTCTACTGCAGTTTTTGAGGCAAATATTGTACTTTTTGATTATGCACCAGTTACTTAAAATATATTCTAAAAAATAGTTCTTTTACCTTAATATTTAATAAGTATCAAGCTACTAAATGCCTTAACTATAGACGCTATTAGACAAAAGTAGTTACTTGGGATACTTGTTAAAATACTGATTTTATATGAATAAAAAATATATTTTAATATATAATATATTTAAAAAAAACTTTTATTATTATAAAAAAATCCGGTGTTATCTAATTCTTGTAATCGATGCTATTAACATAAATGTTTAGCAACTTTATTATACAATATTAATTTACATAACATCAATAAAATTAGTTGTTATAAAAAGTAGTATAATACAGCGAATATAATCGCCTGTTTCTTTAATTTCTCTCTATATAATTATAAACTTTGAACTTTTTGGCATTGAGTATTGTTTTAACTCGTAACAGGATAGCTCCCAAATATTTTCATGGATTCCTACAAATGATAGAAAAAAGGTTTAAAGATTGATAGATAGATAGAAGAACACGCCAATTAGTACAATAAATATTATGAACAATTGGGATAAAGATTTAGTCGTAGGTTTTTAATTTTTTTGTTATTATTTCAAAATAAAATAACACAATATAAGTATTTTTAACTTACTTTAATTTCTATACCAAGCTATATAACAAAAACAATTAAAAATAAGAAATGAAATGGTTGTGTCTATCGTGTACACCTAATAATATATTAAAATGAAAATAATAATTCTTTTTATATTTTTAAATTATTTTTATTTTAAAAATATAAAAAAATAAGAATTATATAAAATAAATGGAAAAAAGTCGGTTAATAATAAGAAAATTTTATTTCTTTTGACCCCATACACAACAAACAAAATTTATACGGAAATAACAATCAGGTATTCAAGTATCTACCAAATTTAAAATAAAATTACTGCCTTTATAAGACCTTTTATTATAATAAACAAAATTTTATACAGAATATAAAAACTGAATTTTTATAAGGAAGGTCACGACAAACTCAAGTAACGTAGGTCAAGCACTACTTTTCCTATGACAGGTCAACGACATTACGTAAAATTGATTTATTATAAAAATTAATAATATGTTTTTGCAAACATAGCCAATTTATGCAATACTTTAATATTATTTTAGAAATAAAACAATTATATAAACTTTTATTAGAACTAGTTTTTATAAATGTTTTGTACAACGGCAACTATAATTATTCATGCCTTTATCCCACAGGGATAGGCTCAGTCCCTCGCTTCCTTCACATTCATAATTCTCTTCATACAAGCTCTAAGGTCAGGGCCGTCTTAAGCATATTCAGCGCCGGGGTGCGAAAGTTAAGGCTCCGCTTGCGTGGTCTCAGTGTAGTAGGTACCTATCGAAATTTATGGCGGTCGGCATGCGCCCCCTAGGACGCTGCGCCCGGGTGCATTGCACCCCTTGAACCCCCGGGTAAAGACGGCCCTGTCTAAGGTTATGGGCACTATAATTATATTTATCTGAAAATGCATATTTTATATTTATATAAAATATGTATAAAAATTACTAGTGTACCTTTACGAACCATCAACGTATTTAGACATGTTGTTAAATATTAACCTAAAGGACATTCATTTTAAGCTTTTATGTACTACTTTTGTAATGTCCAATGATGAAAAAATATATAAATGGTAGTTTCGATACTTGTATTGATAAAACTAATAACAATTTTACTTATTTAAGTTATTTGGAAAATAAGATATGAATTTTGTATCGTCTGTCAATCACAAAGACACGCCATATTAAAAGTTATATTGTAGTATTATTATGTAGTTTGATCATTTTGCACACCTAAACTATGCAAAATAAAGGATATATTTCAATAACATTGTAATCTTAGTACATCAAACTATTTTAAAATGTATATGCAACTGATATTACAATTAAGCCCAAGTCCCTATACAAAATTAATGATGTCCTTTCGAGCCTAGATAGCAAGGAGCAAGGAAAAAGAGAAAAAGTGCGAACGACTAAAAAGAAAACGACTTAGTTAACGGCTGTCTTAGTCGCCACCAGAGAGTTTTAAGTGTATTTCTATATTTGTGTTTTAATCACTCAATCATCTCATATGAATCATATGCAATGGTCACGCAAACCGAGAGCACGGGTTTAAAACCACTTGCCCGGTACAATGTCCTGTTTCTATGATAGTATAACTTAATATAGAAATGTAAGATATTAAAAAAAGATATTACATCAATGTCTGCAAGAAAATATGTAGTTGCATCCAACATGCCAAATTAAGGAATAAAATGGTGACTTTTAAAGATATATTATTTTAGTATTTTCTTAGATTTTGCGCGAACATTGATTAATGATTTAAACAAATTTTATGCGGCTTACTATCGCGTTTATTTTGGTTTTGATTTTACAATTTTTTTTATTATTCCGACGTTTCGAGAGCTTTGCAGCCATCGTGGTCACGGAGAGACCACGATGGTGGTTATTATTTTGTAGGTACTTTTTATTATTTTTGTAGGTACTTTTGCTCCTCGCACCGCACACTCTGTCAAATTTGAAAATACCTGCTAGTTGCAATCTGCATGCCAGCCTCAAATTTTATTCATTTTAAGTTATGCCAATTTAAAAACAAACTTGTTCTTCACGTTGAATTAAAATAAAAACAAAGACATGTACACGTATTTAGTAATAACAAAACGTAAATAAGGAAAAGTCATAATTTTTCTTCATTATTTTATGAGCTATTTATCACTCATTGTAAATATTTTATAAGTACTAATATTTACAATTAAAATATGTACTACATAAATGCATTGTTTTTGTGCTGAGTACTTAGTAGACGTCTAGTAAAAAGATATAAGTACCTAAATCTGATTCAAAAATTTGATAGACATTTATTTTATGTGCTTTACTTAGCCATAATTTTCTATATATATATTCTATATAGGGTCGGGGAAAAGGTCTTTTCGCATATAGTATGTATAAACTTGTAATAAAATATCTTTAGCTGTACTATTTGTATCTGGCTGGCGTTCATGACAATAAAAAGGTAATATTTCAAATAGAATCAATTTAGGAAAATATTGTTTCCCGCTATTTAGTTATATTATATATACACATATATATAATTTCCTTTATTGGGGTTATTTAATACTATTTTACTTTTGTTGCCTGGTAGAGATCGCCCCATGTTCGTTATAATTTGTGTATTGTATCTACTCATGTACAATATATTTATCTATTTTTTTGTGAGTTAGGTATTCTGTTTTCTTCTCGTCATTATGTCTTTCCGCAACCATGATAGAGTTCAACAAAGCCGAAAGGGCCTATGCGAAATAAATTATTACTTATTTGATTTTATTTTTTGTGTTATATGCAATAAGGATAGTTTTTGAATTATTGTAATTCATAGTTCTTTAATTAGGCATTTGATCGTGTACGTGATAATAAAGAATCACATGCAGTATGCAGTCTTTTGATGATGGTTTGCTCGGTCGTCCGACCTAACATCACTTGTAGAAGTGACTTAGTCGCATTTGAACGTTGCTTTTATCTATGTACTTGTAAGCATGAATCGTACTCCAACCTAACATCAAGCGGTATGCAGTTATGTAGTGCAAAAATACATTTGATTTAAAAAAAATAGCTTATGTCGCCTTCGCTATACTGGCCCTGTATTTTAGAAGATCAATTCCACTTCCGTTCCTGACAATAAGTTTGGTGACAATATAAAGGAAAGTCACTGACACGATTTGGTAATGAAATAATACAAGGTCGTTATTATTACGAACGTGTTATAATGACCTAGGTCACAATCGGGTTTTATTATATGTAATTAAATCTAGACTTTACGTGCCTACCCTTCTACTGTGATTTATAAGGATATATATTTTTGTATTGTTACACGGTCTCTGACCTCGACCCGCCTGATGATAAGCAAGAAGAGGGCCAAGAGTGACGACGACTGAAAAAAAACCGTCAGTTACCGTCATTATGCCGGACTAAGGTGCTTCTTCACGCATCGCTTGAAAGATCCGAGGTCATAGGATGGTGAGAACACATGGGAGAGAAAACATAATATATTATTTGTTTACATTTGTGTTAGGACCTTTTTTTATTGTGGCTCGTTCATTTGGTCCCTCAAGACTGCTGTTTTGCCCAAAATTGGTACAAAGTTCATCTAACATTTCCTTTGATTCCCAGTAAATATTTGTTTTGTAGCTTTTATTTGTAATATTTAATAAAATTTACTAATATTTGTTATTAGAAAAAATGATTATTATTTGGTTTGGTTGTCAAAGAGTGGTACAGTGTACAGTCAAATTAGTTTGGAGACGTTTTTGCATTTATAGTAGTGCGCCTAAGAACGCGTTTCCATTATTAACACACGTTACGAAAACACGTCATGTTCTCAGGTTTTAATTGGAAGCAAACGGAAGATAACCGGAAACTTTTAATGGAAAAGCACATAATTCGGTACTTACGAAACTATCTGAGATAAATTGCAGAATATCTTGTACAAAAGCGACCAATTATTTTTACCGACAAAACATATGTTAGGTCAGAAACATGGTCAGATTATGGTCAGATAAAAGCACTTCAGGTATGAAGCAACATATATAAAAGGGCAATCGGGCAAAATATTTAAATAATAAAAACTAAAAAAATATATATAAAAGTTGTTTATTTACTACTACAAACTAAACACAATGGTAGGAGATCGTACCACCACGACATAATGGAAACGCGCTCTTAGGCGTCTGTACTACACAAACTACTATCAATCAATCAATCAAATTGTCACGCCTTTTTCCCACAGGGATAGGCAGAGACAATGGAGCGCCACTTACCACGATCCATACACAACTCCCTTGCTTCCTTCACATCCACAATTCTCCTCATACAGGCCCTGTGGTTATGGGCACTAGGCAACCTAGCTTTCTTAAGGACCGAATCGGAGACACACTACTACAAATGCAAAAATGTCTCCAAGCAAATTTGACTGTAGGCAGTGGTGCCCTGTATGCCGATCCGAAGTAGTGCCACCACTTACAAGCATACAGACCGTATACTGACTTAGTCGCGTTTCGGGATTCCAACTATGTAGCTGCCGGTCCTGGCTGCCGGTTCCAACTAGGCCGGCATAGTGGATGTGACTGCCACTCGCAGTTATGAACTGTACTAGCAGTTATCACCACCTATTCGCACTCTAGCATAACTCTAGGCGGGAAGCTAGTCACATTAAAAAAAGTCGCTGTCAATGCCGGCCAAAGAGTGTAGGCAGTAAAATAGTAATTCAAATTTTCTTTTGTTCTCAGACGATGTTTCATCGATCAAATCAAAGAAAATTTTGGACGCATACATGGCACACGACGCAATACCAAATGAAGAGAAACTTGCTACCTACTGGCGAGAGAGTGCCACAGTAAAATTAAAAAACAAATTAAATGAAAAACTAAACAAGAATAAAGCTAAGAATGGTATATTTTTCATTGGTGACGGTATGTCCGTTGCAACTGTCATGGCGGCAAGGACGTATGCCGGTCAGATGGACCTTCATGGAAACATAAAGAAGGCTGGTGAACAAACTGTTTTATCGTTCGAAGAATTTCCTGTTACCGGTTTAGCTAAGGTGAGTTTACAATTGAATACTTTAAAAAAATATTAAACAGTTATGAAAGCGAGAGAGTTGGGTCAGGATCGTGGTAAGTGACGCTGCATTTTCTCTGCCTATCCATATTGAATTTAAAGCGTTAATTAAAATAGTTAATTATATAATTAAGAATCTTTTTATGTAATTATTACTTATACCTAATAATAACAAAAAAAAATCATTCAAATTATTTGAAATTATTTTTAGTAATTCGACCATGTTTTGGAAAATTAATCTACTTGAATAGGTAGATAATAAATTGGCAATTCAAATTGTGAGGTTTATTTATTAGTTATATATAAATTAAACAAATTTTATGCGGTTTACTATCGTATCTCTCCGTGACCACGATGGCTGCAAAGCTCTCGAAAATTCGGAATAATAAAAAAAAAAATACCAAAATAAACGCGATAGTAAGCCGCATAAAATTTGTTTAATTCATTAATCAATGTTCGCGCAAAATCTAAGAATACAGTTATATTATATGCTTATAATATATTATATAATAAATAACTTATAATATATGCTTACCATCTGGCGGGTCGAGGTCAGATATGGTTACATTTAAAAAAAATGTCTTTGTTTATTAAAATATTAAATAATAGCTATAAACGGGGGCGAGTAACTTGGGTTGCAACAATTTTGCATGGAAAATCATCAAGCTAAGGTAATAATTTCTTAACCTAAATTACAGTTAATATTACAGTAAATTACAGTTATAGTTGGTCTTTGGCCGGCATAGTGACGGCGACTGGGGCAGCCGTGAAAACTCGGTTTTTGCAGTCGTCGGCACTCTTGGACCTCTTCTTGCTTACCACCAGACGGGTCGAGTTCAGGTATCGAGGCACAATTAAAAAAATAGAAGAAGCAGTTTAATTTCAAGAAAATCATAGTTTTAAAGGTTTCGTAAAAAACACCAGCAACAATTTCTCAGTAGCGTAATTGTACCATCATTGGTGTGAGTTGTGACATCATAAACGGTTGGCCAAATAAATGGACCATTTTTTGTGAGATTCGACAACAAAACGTTCTAGCAATTGCTGTGCGATTTCCTTCCTCATTTACTTTGAAATGTTAAACGATTATAATCTTATATAATAAAAAAGTAGACATAATTTACATGTGATTACTTCATACGCGCTTTATTTTCAAAATGGCAGCATTAATTAAAACTAACTAAATATGTCACAGCTTGGTTTCCACAGGGATAGGCAGAGCCAACGGGAAATAAAGCACCCTATAAATAACAAGACCAACTAGGCCGGCATAGTGACTGTGATTGCTACGCACAGTTATTGAATTGTAGTAGCAGTGACATCCATTCATGTACCACACTCCAGCTTAACATCAAGCGGGGTGCTGTCATATGTAGCCACAATAAAAAAAAGACATAAGCTAACCTATCGCCCACAAACATCTTTATTTATATCTTTATTTACTAGAAGTCCAAAACAATTAACCTTTAGGGACTTCTTTACATTTGCCAAATTCTTGGACATAACAATTGAAAACACATTAAAAAGACTCGAGAAGAAACCATAAGAAATTCGACATCATTGTCTGTCCAAATTGTTCTTTCTACGTTCACAACAAACACACACCCAAACTATATAATCGAAGAATAATCAGTTCATCGCTCGAAGAACCGACCACCGATGAGGAAGAAGAGTTCTTGAGTGAAGAGCACGAACCGAAAGACGCTAGGTAGACCTCCCCCTAGGTAGTAAAAGTCACAAATAACCGGTGGATGCCACTTGACATCTTGTCGTTCGGAATGGCGTTCTAACGGGAAGGCCTATGTTCAGCAGTGGACCGTCTTCCGGCTGATGATGATAAAAAATAAAAATATTATTAATATATATATATATATTTTAAATATAAATATATAAACTATTCAGTAAATTTATCTCACTCAAACATACTTCATCTTTGTCGTCAATTTAGACACTTATTTTGTAGAAAGCTTCATTTTATAAAAGTCTGTAGCTGCATTTGTTTACCATTTCTACTTTAAGCTACTAAAAGTGCTTGTATCATAGAAGCAGGACGACCAAAGATACATTGGAACCAGCAAGTGGGTTTGACACTACACCACGGTCGTTTAATAAACCTTCAAAAAAAGGTAACGGCAGAACTAATACTCGTATAACTCACAAACCAATTTGTTGTACATACGTAAACCTATTATACCTACAAAGATTTAGTAATTTTAATTATTAAAGATGAGACAATACTAATATTCCTTACTTCATGGCACGTTAGTGAATGTGACAGTTCTTTTATTTGATAAATATGTTGATAGACGTGACGGTGTATTGACGTATATTACCTTTTAAAGTCTCCCAAAACAAAGTAGAAAATAAATATATAATAAAATCTAGAAATAAATATATAGACATATTATAAATGGGAAAGTCAATGACCTCTACTGAACTTATCTAATTGTTATTTTTTTTATTGTAACACGACATTTGACCTTCGCCCGCGTGAAGCAAGAGGAGATCCAAGAGTGACGACGACTGAAACAACTGAGTTAGTTCAAGGCTGCCTCAGTCGCCACGACTGAAACAACTAAGTTAGTCGCCGTCACTATGCCGGCCAAAGGTGCTTAATAATTATGATTAGTAAATATCTAGTATCAATAACAAATACCACTAAACAAGAAGCACTATAAATATCAAAATGTGACTTTTTCCCATGAACTGTCCTGGGTTTAACGCATCCATCCACATCAGATTTATAAACTTATGTCAATCTACTTATAATAGCATTTCTTTGTCAATTCTTGTCACTAACTATATCGTATAAAAATATACGTGTGATATTTCTATACCAGGCAACATTGTAACGATGAGCAAAACATTTGTGTATTGTTATTGAAAGAATAATGTTAGTGCTGCTGCTTAAATTAAAACACAGAAGCAATTTAAAATTATTTTTATTTTCTTTTAATTTGACAGAATTATAATTAGCAATTATATTTTTCTTATTATTTTTAAATAAAAGAATGCAATGATTTGAGCACTTTCTTATAACCGTTGAATCTTTCCAAAGTATCTTTTTTATTATTATTTTTAAACGAGAGGCAGATTATTGATGTTTATTTTTTCGATTCTACCAGCAGATTACTAATTGCTTAGGGTAAAATAAAACGTTTTTTTCTATTGTATTATAAGCAAACAAAATTTAAAAAAAAGCCTGCGTACATTAATCTATTTACAATTTATTTACATCAGCATATTGTCAAAATAGAAGCGTGTCTTTTTAAATTACCAAGTACTGTGTTTTGAATTATTGCAACTCACGATTGTCACGATCAAGGTGAAGTGAAAACATTACAATGTAAGGAAGGAAATATATCGGAAATTACTTTAAATTACCTATTTGTAAGATAATTATATTAGTTAATTTACGATTGGATGTGTAAAAGGTTTGAAATATGTAAAAAAGTCAATAAAAAAGTCAAGCCTATTTTCGTCCACAATTGGGTGCGACTAATTACAGTTAAATTACGTAAGTAGTGGTCGCATTCACTATGCCGGTCTAGTTGAACTTTCAAGCTGATCCGGAAACGCGACTGTATTTCACGGTCTTTTCACGGTCTGTACACTTGTAAAGGCGACCGTGGTATAGTGGCAGTGCAATGGTTATGCAAACCGAGAGCACGGGTTCAAAACCACTTGCCGGTACCAATGTATCTTTGATATGTGTACCTTGGTTGTCCCGTTTCTATGATACAAGCACTTTAGTAGCTTACTATAGATATGTAAATTTAAAAAAAAGTGGTGGTATAGGCAGACTGGGCATGTGACCACTAACTGCCTGCATATTACTGTTAGTTATATATTCTTTTATGCCGAAAACCATGCAATTAGACTCGTAATAATGTATTATAACTTGTCTGTCAACATCTATTGTTCTGTCATGAAAACGTCTTTATTATCTCATGCCATAGTCATGTAAATGACATCTTATTATAATGTTATTTTTGTATGAAAAATATATATTTTTAAGTACAAAATAATTTAGTCATCTTTTTTTCTAAAAACGGCGCTTCACTAAAATTATAAATTTTAATTTAGTTATTTAAGTTGATAAATAAAAGTATAAGCATAAAATAAGTATATAAAATGAAATAAAAAATATACTTTATTCTTAGCTAGGTATTTTGACGACAGGCGTGGACGAACGGTTTAGCGATTGGTTTGTTGCACGTAACGTCCCGGGTTCGAATCCCGGTCGGAGCAAATATTTGTTTCATAGCTTTTATTTGTAATATATAATAATTATATTAAATATTACAAATATTTGTTAAAAAAAAATTCGGGTCTGGTTATCAAATAGTGGTAGGCAGTGGTACCCAGTCTACCGATCCGGGGTAGTACCACCACTTACAAGAATACAGACCGTGAAGTGATTTGGTCACATTTCGGGATCAGCATGTAAGTTGCCGGTTCCATCTAGGCCTGCGTAGTGGATGTGATTGCTACTCACAGTTATTGAATTGTAGTAGCAGTGACATTCATTTATGGACCAGACTTCGGCTTAACATCAAGAGCGGTGCTGTCATATATCGAGTCACAATAATAATAATAAAAAATGACTGGAATGTTCTATTAGTACTGTCTAGTGAACGCGGTGGACGCAAAAGACATTTCTATTCGCAGAACACGATGCTGCGATACCACAGCGATTGGGAAACGAGGACGATAGGGACGATTCTATCTTGACTATTGAAATATTTGAAATGTATATATTAGCATTTGATTGTCCCCCTTTAAAACCTCTCCGCAGTCACAATACACTAATAAAAGAAGACATTCCCATAATTTTCAGACCTACTGCCTGGATGCGCAAGTTGCAGATTCAGCGTGCACTGCAACGTCGTACCTGACTGGTGTGAAGAGTATGTATGGCACCATTGGCATTGATGGAAATGTCACAAGAGGATCCTGCCATGCACAGTTGTATGAGAAGAACTTGGTGTCATCAATTGCTCAGTGGGCTTTGGATCATGACTTGGATACTGGTAAGATATCAATTAATCAATCAAATTTTTAAGCCTTTTTACCTAAGGGATAAGCAGAGATCACCACTTGCCACGATCCTGACTCGCTCGCTTTCCTTACATCCACAATTCTCTTTATACAGTACCTCTATAAAATATACATTGATAGGTAGCATTGGTACTGGTTTGAACCGGGAGGTCTTGGTTTGCGTGATGATTTCACTAGCATTAGAACACGGTCTCCCTAAATCTTTAAAACATCTTACCGCAGTGTATTTCTAAAAATATAATATATAGACACCCTATCTAATGTAGCTGAAGTGCGGTCCATCTATAGACTGCTATTACAAATAACCGCAAGTAGCAGTCGTATTCACTATGTCGGCCTAGTTGTAACAGAAAATTTATTAGGCTGATCCCGAAATGCGACTTGTCACTTTACGATCTGTATACTTGTAAGTGGTGTTACTACCCCGGATCGGCAGGAGCACCACTGCCTACCAATCTAAAACAACTAGTCTCCGGAGTAAACATCCGCCTCTTTTTTTATTACCAAATATTTGTAATTATTAAATGTTGACAAATCCAATTATTAAATATTACCTAAATATAAAAACTCTGCTAACAAATCTTTGCTCTGACCGGAAATCGAACCCGGGATTATAAAGTGGTTCAAACCAATGCGCCTGTCAACAAGATATAGTAAGGGAACTAGCTAAATGAACGCGCTCGGAATGCAGTTGTGACGTCATGGTCACGTGTCTATTATGAATAGTGAAGAAACATGCAAAATGTCGATAACGATAAACACACACTTTATTTAAAACGCAAATAGATTTAGTTATTAAAAATTATAAATTTGTATTAAATTGTAGTATAAACATTAGATAGCAACAATTTTTAATGAATTATGTATTAATTTAATTTTGAAAATAGTGAATGCATGTTTTTTCTTGATTCTAGCCTGACTACGGATGAGGACTCTCTTTTATTCAATTAACTCACTATTTTTTCAATAATCAAACATGGACACGCTTTTATCGATATTAAATGACATCGCCGATCTATTGAGCGTCACTAAAAGCGGCCACTAAGATACGGTGGTCGTTTAACGCCCCACCGCACCTCAGCCCCCGAATTCATTTAACTCGTTCCCCAACTATAGCTATGCTCTTTTTTTTTAAGTACGTAAACGTCATAACATTTACAAAACCATCAGTCTACCCGTATATAATCAATACAACCATTACATCCTAACTCATTGTCCTATAATTGACTATTGTTATACGTTTAAGGTTTCGTGACGACAACTCGAGTAACACATGCCTCCCCAGCTGGAATGTACGCTCATACGTCCGAGAGGAACTGGGAGTCTGATGCTGACATACCACAGGATTGTAACCAACTCGGATGCAAGGACATTGCTCATCAATTAATACACAGTGATCCTGGAAGGAGGTTTAAGGTATTCGTTTAGATTGATGAAAGGAATTTATAAATCTAATGTATGCGTTAAACAAGGCAGACCCAGGAGAGTGTTTTTCCGACCAAATCGGAGGCATCCTTAAGAAAGCTAGGTTGCCTAGTGCCCATAACCACAGAGCCTGTATGAAGAGAATTGTGGATGTGAAGGAAGCAAGGGAGTTGTGTAAAGATCGTGGTAAGTGGCGCTCTATAGTCTCTGCCTATCCCCGTGGCATTGATTGATTGATTATATTATTGTACAATATTTTACGACAGGCGTGGTTGATTTTTAAGCGTTTACACCAGTTTGTTACGCGTAAACTCCCGGGTTCGATTCCCGGTCAGAGCATATATTTGTTTCATAAAATATTAAATATTACTAATATTTGTTAATCAAATAATAGAGGCGGGTATTTGCTTCGGGTCTTTTTATCAAAGAGTGGTAAGCAGTAGTATTATGTCTAGTCACAATATAATATTAAAAAAATAGGGAGAGTCAATCAATCGTCTGGCCACATCGCTCGAAGAACCGACAACCGATGGGAAAGTTTTTGAGTGAAGACCACGAATCGGAGACGCAGCGTAGGTAGGCATCCCACTAGGTGGTTTAACAACATAGTAAAGCCACAAATAACCGTTGGATGTAACTGGCATCTTGTCGTTCGAAATTGCGTTCTAAGGAGAAGGTCTATGTTCAGCAGTGGACGTCTTTTGGCTGATGATGATGATGATGAATCCATCTCCTTAAATCCTTTTATAGTTATTTATACATTTAAACGTACGAGGAACTATATTCTTGTACAAAACCTTAGAACTTTCCTCAATAAAGTGTTGTAATTTACAGTTTGAATAAATTATATTATTAATACAAATTTCATGGCCACCGTTCACATTCATTAGTAAGATAACAATAAAGTACTATTTTCTATAGCCTCAATACATCTTTCGGGTTGTTCTACAATTCGCCATTGAGTTCTCCCATTAATTAACAGAACCCTGAAATTAAAGTACATGCACTATGTCGGACTGGTTGGAACCGGCAATTTTCAAGCTGATTCCGAAACGCGAAAGAGTCACTGCACAGTTTGTTCCCTTGAAAGTAGTGGTTCTGCACCGAATGAACTGACTACTTACCACGTTACCAAGTTTACAGACCGTGAAGTGACTTATTCGCGTTTCGGGATCAGCTTGTAAATTTCCAGTTCCAACTGTTTGTGACTGCTACTTACTGTTATTTAACTGCAGTAGCAGTCTTCTCCATTTATGGACCGCACTCTAGCTTAAAATCACGCGGGGTGCTGTCATATGTCGAGTCACAATAATAGAAAAAAAACTCCATTCGCTAAGCGTGATTGTTTTTGATGATGCTATAATTTTACATACGAGTATATAGTCATTAAAGATCTTTAATGAACGTGGCATTTTCATCATCATCATCATCGACCAGAACGCGTCCACTGCTGAACATAGGCCTCCCCCTTAGAACGCTATTTCGAACGACAAGATGCCAGTTGCATCCAACGGTTATTCATGACTTTTACTATGTCGTCAGTCCACCTAGTGGGAGGCCTACCTACGCTGCGTCTTCCGGTTCGTGGTCTCCACTCTAGAACCTTTCTTTCCCATCGGTTGTAGATTCTTCGAGCGAAGTGGCATTTTAGACCCAATTTAAACGGAAAATTTATTGGGAAAATTAATGGCAGATTATGGAATAACCCCATCTTTCTATACAAACATCTATCTCATGCAATAATAGTTTTTCTAACAATTAAATTTAGTTACGCAACATCGTTTACGCTCACGTGTCTAATCTCTATAGAACGAGTATAACCAATAACTGTTCAACATTGTATTTATCTCTTATTATCTGTTGTTGTTTAAATTGATTACACAATCGAAGTTATGAACTTTGATATTGGACTTATCTAATATAATATATGTATAATATATATTTATTCATCTTTCGTCAATCTACTTTCACTCATCCTTCCAAGTGCCCAAACCACCGAAGGATTCCTTTGTCAATCATAGTCACAACAACTTCTTTCAAACCACATCTAAGGAATTATTTGACGTAAGGAATTTATAAATCAGATGTGGATGGATGCGTTAAAAAAAGCTGCCCTAGGAGAGTGTTCTACGACTAAATCGGAGACATCCTCAAAAAAGCTGGGCTGCCTAGTGCCCATAACCACAGAGCCTGTATGAAGAGAATGGTGGATCTGAAGGAAGCAACGGAGTTGTGTAAGGATCGTGGCAAGTGGCGCTCCATTGTCTCTGCCTATCCCAGTGGAAAAAGGCGTGACAATTTGATTGATTTATTTATTCATTTATGACTTGCCGTACCATGATAGTACATGCAGGTGGACTTAATGTTAGTTAACCAGCCAATCTTTGGGACAAAAGAAGCAAAAGAAGAATGAATTAAACAAATGAATTTTATGCGGCTTCCTATCGCGTTTACTTTTTTTGTTAATGATTATCATTATCAACGTAGCAGATAATAACTACATAGTTAAAAAAAAAATCTTCTTCATTTTCATATTAATCTCACATCAAGGTTGGATTTAGTTTTACATTTCTAATAAGATCAGCATTGTTTAATCTTTTTATCGATCTTCATATATAATTTATTAAATTTTCTAAAGAACCCAAAACAGTCCTTTTAGTGGCCATTACCTTTTGCTACCTTGCTTCAACAGATTAATGCTAATATTATTTTGTTTAAAAAGACTCGACTTCTGATCCCGACTCGTCTGACCTCGCGAGAGAAAGTCCACGAGCGCCTACGACTGAAAATACAGTTTCAGTTTACGGCTGCCTCAGTCCCGCCACGATGCCAGCCACAGCTGCTTCTTTACGGTTATAGACTACAATAACGACATTATTTTGATAATTAATACCATCTAATTTCAGGTGATTATGGGAGGAGGTAGAAGGGAAATGTTGCCAACTGCAGCGGGTGGAAAACGAGTTGACGGCCGGGATTTAATCGAAGAATGGGTCACTGACAAGAATGAAAGAAATTTGACCTCTGAATATGTTTCTGATCGTGATCAACTAATGAAGGTGGGTACTAAGTATTTTATTTAGACTGGACATCTGACTACGACTTGACTGATGCTAAGCAGAAGAAAGTCCACGAGACGCCTAAAAATGATTACTGACAAAACCGATTCAACTTACGGCTGTCTTAGTCCCTGTCAATAATATACCGGCTATACCTGTTTTTACGTCTCGTTAGACTTACATATTTGATAGGGAGACCACATAAGCTGGAAAAAACAGCATTCCACATCTACCTCTGCCTTTAACTGAATCGGTTTTTTGAACCTCCCTTTGCTTACCACACAAGACGTAGTCATACTCCGTGCCGTCATTATAAAGAATAGTAAAAATTATTAAATTCTTATGAAGTGTTTTTTTAATATTCGCGCTCTTTCGGCCTGTACTCCACATGAGCTCGTATACCTGACATTGGCAAAATAGTTTGTTGTATAACATACATACAACATGTGTGCCATTAAAACACACGATCGTTAAATTATGATGAATGTGTCAGGATCGGGGCAAGTGGCGCTCCATTGCCAATCACTGTGGTTAAAAGGCGTGACAACTTGATTGATCGAATGTTAAATGTTGAGATATTTTTTTGGTAACCCACTAATTTCATTTATATATTCATTACAAGTACAATAAATCAGGGCCGTCTTTACCCGGGGGTTCAAGGGGTGCAGTGCAGTCCTAGGGGGCGCATGCCGACCGCCATAAATTTCGATAGGTACCTACTACACAGAGACCACGCGAGCGGAGCCTTGACTTTCGCACCCCGGCGCTGAATATGCTTAAGACAGCCCTGCAATAAATTATATAATTATCCTTACAGATCTACAATTCCACTAAATATCCAGAATACTTATTAGGGCTTTACCAAATGGATCATATGGAGTATCATTTGAAGTCAGATCAGAACCAGCCTACGCTTGAGGAAATGACAGAGGTCGCGATTGCTATGCTTAGTAGAAACCCGAATGGTTACTTCCTATTTGTTGAAGGTAAATAGGCATATCAAATATCAGAGTTTATATGAGGATACTATTGAATCATAGAATCATAAAACATCGAATAACCGATGGGAAAGAAAGATTTTCGAGTAGAGACCACGAACCGGAAGACGCAGCGTAGGTAGGCCTTCCACTAGGTGGACTGATGACATAGTGAAAGTCACAAATAACCGGTAATTGAAACTGGCGTTCTTGTCGTTCAGAATGGCGTTCTAAGGGCCTATGTTCAGCAGTAGACGTCTTCTGGCTGATGATGATGATTAAATTTATTTTATTTATTTATTATTATTTATTATGATGATTGAATTATATCTATTATCGTAGTTTGACATAACATGTAACATAACATGATAGCTAGAGTGCAGTTTATGAGTAAATACGACTGCTACTACAGTTAAAAATCTGCAAGTAGCAGTCGTATATACTATGCAGGCCGAGTTAGAAATGGTAACTTTTAAGCTGATCCCACTATGCGACTAAACTGATCGGTTTCTACATATAAAAATGGTGGTGCTACTGGATCTGTACTAGTCTAATAACCAGTACAGATCCTAACACTACTTCCTAGCTTCCCTTACATCCACAATTATTTTCATACAAGCTCTACTAGGCAACGCAGCTTTCTCGAGGATGTCTCCGATTTGATACATAATAGATCCGATATTTAGGAGTGTAAGCACAATTATACACAATTATTTTTATTTTCATCCACAAATATCTGGGCTGACTAGATAGAGTCAAGCTTACACTCCTAAAATTTAAACGGGCTAATAATAAAAATAAAATTAAACCCAGTCTAAATATTACAGGAGGACGTATAGACCATGCTCACCACGACAGTCTTGCGCACTTAGCTCTAGATGAGACAGTAGAATTTGGAAAAGCCATCCAAAAAGCAAGATCAATAACATCCGAAGCGGACACGTTAATAGTTGTCAGTTCTGATCATGCACACACAATGTCTGTAGCTGGATATCCATCAAGAGGCAATGATATATTGGGAGTAGTGGATACTTCGATGGGCATGGACGAGAAACCATATACGACAATAAGCTATGCAAATGGAAAAGGGATTTCAATTGGTGCTGATGGAAAGAGAGTTGATGTGACTTTAAGCGCGGAATTTTTAAATCGTAAGGCTTATATTAATTAGCTTAGTAAATATAGATTTTTAATAAAAAATGCAGATTTTAGCCCTCTTTTAGCTCATATTAAATAACAATTCGGCTGTTATTTTACTATGGTCATATTCATATAAAGATAGAGACATTATTTATTGATCTGGGTTAGTCGTGTTTACATCGCTTGCAATTTTTTAAATTGTGTCCCGACAAATGACAGTACCCTGCCTAATGTTAAGCTGTAGTGTGGTCTATAATTGGAGGCGAATGCTACTATAGTTAAATAACTGTAAGTACTAGTCGCATCCCCGTAATCATCACTGATACCGAAACGCGGCTAAGCTACTTCACAGTACCTAGTAAAAAGTGATAGTACTATCCATGACTGTCGAATAACAGTACTGTCTTCTATTCTTAAAAAACCTAGACCTAAAAAAATATCTATCTTATTATTTAATATCAAATATGGGTATTATCTATCTGAATAATAAATCATTACAAATAAATTCTATAAACCAAATATCTAGCGCGACTGGTTGCTTCATCAGGTTTTAAAACTCAAAGACTCGTTCTCTTAACTCTCGATACTTTCAAGCTAGTTTTAAAACGTCACTGATCACTTCATGTCTGAAATCAAAACATCTACTTACAGGTGACCTAAACTACGCCTACCCAGGAATAGTGCCCCTTGATTCCGAGACCCATGGAGGTGAGGACGTGGCAGTCTACGCTTCAGGTCCTTGGCAACACCTTTTCACTGCAAATTACGAACAGAATCTTATACCCCATATGATATCTTACGCTATGTGCATGGGTCCAGACCACCATGAAAATTGTGAAGGTCATCACGGGACTAGTATCTTCGGACGAGGATCCGGAAGTAGTTTAGAAACTGGTATTATTAGCTTAAGTTTGACTGTGATTTTAGCCTTAAGGAATGTTTTAGTCTAATTTTGTACATAATATTTTATATATTTTTATTTAATTTATATTTGGAGATTTCCTTTTTTTAAGGTTTAAGGGAAGGAGCCGTACCCATTTATGCATCACGATAAAAACTTTTTGTTGCTTTGTCAAATTTGTGCCTAATTGTACTTAATTGGCCCTGTCTGTAATTGTCCCGACCCTGGGTATAGAGAGGCAGTAAAGCGAGGCAGCGTTTCAGGATTAAGCCATAGAGCTATGTGTACATATTTCAAATGTAGTAGTTCATTCTAATGTTCAGAAGAGCCACAAAAAGTTTCTGTGGTGATAAATAAATGGACGTATATTGTTTTGGATAATACTATTCTAGAGTATAGATAACTACATTTTACATTTAACTACAATAAAGTACATTTTTTATAAATAGTGTTGTTGTAGTAACGGCGACTAAGTCAGCCGTAAAATGAAACAGTTGTCAGTCGTCGGCGCTCTTGAACCTCCCCTTGCCTACCATCAGGCAAAATGAGATCAAATGTCGCCTAACAATAAAAAAAAACTAGTAATGGCGACTGGAACCGGACCCAACTGCATAGTGAACATCCGGCCTGTGAAAATCACTTGTCGTCCTAATAAATACTACAGGCGTGGCCGAACGGTTGGCGATTTGTTTGTTGCGCGGAAAGTCCAGGTTCGATTCCTAGCCAGAGCAAATATTTGTTTATAGCTTTTATTCAGTAATTATATAAAATATTGCAAATAATTGTTAATAAAAAAAGAGGCGGGTATTTGCTTCGGGTCTAGTTATCAAAAAGTGGAAGGTAGTGGTACCCAGTCTGCCGATCCGGGGTAGTACCACCACTTACAAGTATACAGACCGTGACGTGACTTGGTCGCGTTTCGGAATCAGCTTGTAAGTTGCCGGTTCCAACTAGGCCGGTATAGTGGATGTGATTGCTACTTACAGTTATTGAATTATAGTAGCAGTGACATCCATTTATGGACCACACTCCAGCTTAACATCAAGCGGGGTGCTGTCATATGTCGAGTCACAATAAAATAAATACTTTTGGCCCATCATAGGGTATCTACATTATAGAATAATGTTAATCATATTGTTGAATATTTACAATAAGACAAAAAGATTGCCAAGTCAAGTAACTTGTAAAATCAAAATTTATTACTACAAAATTTACTAATACCTAATATTTCATTTACTATTTTGAAGTATCATTATTGTAAAAACCTAAATATGCAAGATTTGTAAGTGATCATAACTCTATCCAATATCATAACTAAAAAGTAGATGAAAGGTTATAAATTATATAGAAAGATGAATATAGAACAAAAAAGGTGCGATTTTTAATTTACTGTTATGCTTAGTTTAGTATAGCACAGAACAGCAAACTAATGTTTGCGCCTGAATTTTTTACACATTTTTTTTTCATTTTTTGTATTATTTACATTTCTATACTAAGCTACTAAAATGCTTGTATCATAAAAACAGGACAACCAAAGTACATATATCAAAGGTACATTGGTACCGGCAAGTGGTTTTGAACCATATGCTCGCCCAACCATTGCACTACCACAACACCATGGTCACCTTTTAATTCCTTTTACATATTAAAGTAATTTAGAGCTTGCAAGTAAAATAAAGTTGTAAGAACCTATCAGTTAAACGAACTGCACGAAAAAAGACTAGTCTGAAATTAAAGCGACCGTTTTAGGCGACCATGGTGTAGTGGCAGTGCAATGGGTATAATTGGCTTTAATATATGTCCTGTTTTTATGATACAACCATGTTTAGTAGCTTAGTATAGAAATGTAAAAAAACCGATAAGACTTGGAAGTTTTTGCAATAAATTAATTAATTGTTTTTATTATTGAAGGCAGGTTACTAACTAATGCTAACTAATGCCAAATATGAAAGGGTCAATTTATGTTAAAATAGTTTAATAGAAATGAAAATTTAGTCTTTGTGACTAATAAAGAAGCTAAAGGATGTGATAATGAAATAATAAAATTATTCTTAAAGTAAAAAATGTGTTGTATTATATTTATTATTGATAATTTCAATCAATCAATCAAATTCTCACGCCTCTTTCCCATGGGGATAGGCAGAGACAATGGAGCGCCACTTGCCACGATCCTGACACAACTCCCTCGCTTCCTTCACATCCACAATTCTCTTCATACAAGCTCTAAGTCTGTGCCCATAAGCACTAGGTAACCTAGGTTTCGTGATGATGTTTCCGATTTGATCGGAAAAAAAGCTCATGGGCCTGCCTTGTTTAACGCATCCATCCACATCAGATTTATAAATTCCTTTGTCAATCTACTTTCACTCATGCTTTATGTGCCCAAACCATCGAAGCGTTGATAATTTATAATAACATAGTATTTATTCCTTTACCTGAATCAATCGTCAAGCAATACTAGATCAGATGTCGCGTCCTAATAAAAAAGAATGGTTGTAGAAAATCTGTGGGTGGTAACTTACTCAGATTATATTATCAACCAGACTTTATTATCGGCCATACTTCGCCTGATGTTAAGTCAGAGCGCGATACAGGAGTCTTTAGGATTACCGTCATCGTCGGGATCGGTGACAGCCATTATGCCGGCCCATTATCCAGGCCTGGTGACAGGATTCTTTATACGGGGAAATAGAAAAAGAAAAGATAGTTTCATTTCTCTGTGTTTCTTGTTGAACTGGCTCTAGTAGAGTACGAGTGAAGAATATTAAAGTGGTGGTCGCGGGGCGGATTAGTTTGCCCGAGGACCCTGCGGTGTGGTGTTAACATACCATTACTTACAAGTATACAAACCGTGAAGTGACTTAGTCGCGTTACAGGATCAGCTTGTAAGTTGACAGTTCCAACTAGGCCGGCACGTATACTCGTACGTGAAGGCCGACATCCACGTGACTACAACTTACAGTTATTGAACTGTAGTAGCAGTCATCTCCATTCATGGATCGCACTCCAGCCTATAACATCAGGCGGGATGCTGTCATATGTCGAGTCATAATAAAAAATAAAAGAAAGATAAAGTTGAAGATAAAAATAAATAAATATCAAGTAAAAAGAAATGCGCGTGTTTCGACGATCATTGGCTCTGTATAAAGTTGCAGTCGCCTACATTCATAGTTCTTGCACTTCAGTTTAACATCAGGTCATAATACAATGTTGTGTTACAATAAAAAAGATACCAAGTTTGATCCCCGACTATTGTGAATTTTCTATACAATTTTCATTTCGAATTCATATTGTAATTATTTTTATTGTAACATATTAGATGTTTTTTATTGTGACTAGACAGCATCCCGCCTCATGTTAAGCTAGAGTGCGCTCCATGAGTAACAGTTGCATCCACTATGCCGGCTCAGTTGTAACCGACATCTAATTATTACATAATTTCGTTAAGTATTTGTTGTTGATGACCCATAGCCAAGGATCTCAACACAAAGCGATACTTTATTGTGAATTAAATTATTATAATGGCTGCAATTCAATGGCTTGGACATAGAATGGCATGCAGTCGTTTTTATTGTAAGATTATGATGACCGTGACTTAGTCGCGTTTCGGGATCAACTGTTAGGTTGCCAGTTTTAACTAGGACGGCATAGTGGATGTGACTACTTCGTACAGTTGTTTAACTGTGGTAGCAGTTGCCTCCATTCACATATCGCACTCCAGCTTAACATCAGGCGGAGTGTAGTCATATGTCAGCCACAACAACAAAAAGGAAAAACAGATATATATATTTTTAATTTACGATTATTTTATAAATTGGCATAAATTGGCAAAAGAGATTGTGAGAATCAGAGATAAGTGAAAGGATGGAATTGGGGCGAGATAGTAGATTGTTTCTTAATTATTTCAGGGATATTCTTAGAAAACATTTGCACTAAAAGACTAGGTCGACTTGTAAGGCGACTGTGGTCTAGAGGTAAATAAATGGAGTCGCAAACCAAATGTCGATTTTAAAGCACTTGTCCTATTTCTATTATACAAGCTCGTTTAGTACAAGCTTAGTATGAACATGTGAAAAATAATGAATAATCCATATACGCATATTTATTATACGAAATAGTGTGTTATAGAAATAAAGTTTTATCTTAACCACGGATGTTGTTACGTAGCCTAAATATAAATTGTATTAAAGCTTCCGTCTATTAATGTTTTCATTAATACGAATACCATTTACAAAGCATAAACGCAACATTAACAAAAACAATTTAGACGGTTGAGCGACTGTATATAACTCTACGTTCCAACTGAATAAAAAATAAACTTTTTATTCTCTTGCACAGTAATCCGATCAGTATTGTGAGTGACATTTGCAGTACGACATGCACTTTACAAATGAAAACTGTTAGTGAATAATTAAGAATTAATACGTAAATAAATATGTATTTTTATTTTATTTTTATATTTATATGTAACGTTCAGTCAAGAAGTATTTGGAGTCGAACACGTAAGTTTTTCTTCATTTTTAGTTATACGAATAAAGTTTTGAAACACTATTTTCGCCGGTATAGTGGTGGTGACTAATGCGCCCTTAGATCTACGACTTTCAATTAATCAACCAAAGTGTCATGCCTTTTCCCCACAGGGATAAGCAGAGACAATGGAGCGCAACTTGCCACGATCTTGATACAGCTCCCTCGCTTCCACAATTATTTTCATACAAGCTCTACTATTAGGCAATAGGCTACCCAGCTTTCTTTAGGATATCTCCGAATTGGTCCTTCTCCCGGGTCTGTCTCGTTTAACGCATCCATCCACATCACAATTATAAATTCCTTTCGTCAATCTACTTTCACGCATCCTTTTCATGTGCCCAAACCATCGAAGCATTCCTTTATCGCGCACTATGCTTTTTATTACTTATTCTATCCGAATTTGTCACTACACGCACGAATTACCGCATTTCTACGGCGTTAATTTAACTCTTATGCTTCTTCTGCCACACCCAACATTCACTTCCATACATCAAAGTACGACTTTCAAATACCTACCAATTCTTTTCACAACATGAATAGAGAATAAAGATATAAATAGAGAAGCTCTAGAGACAGTTTTTAGTAGAGATAGACAGACAATTGGTGCTCAATTGCCAAGTCTGCCGATTCTGAGTAGTACCACAACTTTCATGTGACCCGTGAAGTGACTCAGTCTCGTTTCTGAATTAGCTTTAAAGTTGATTATGTGACTTACAATTAAACAGCTGCTTAACATCAGGCGGAGTACTTTACATGCTTGTCATACGGAAAGGCACATAAAAGAAAAATATAATATAAAACTGTTTTAATATACTTACAACAAATCAAGTCGGAGGCAGCGACAATGAAGCGCCACGTTCCCACCGTGATATTCAATTCTATATGTTAGAACATAATTTACCTAATATCAAATTTATATAAGAGTAGCGGCAATATTTCCTTAAGCAGCACAGAACTAAAATCGGTGCAAGAAATCGTGCTGTTGTGTTGTTTGTACCGTGATATGAATCTCCCGCAAAATAAACATTTACGACCCGGTGCTGTCCCGTTTGTCGTTAATAACCCCCTAATGTAAAAATAATAAAACGGGAAAAGAAAGATTTAACCTTTAAAACTTATATACAACTTACGACATCAATTATTTAATAATATTAAACGACTTACTTGAGAAAGGATTTGACTTATATTCTAATCAACGTAGTCAAATGATTTTACTTATGACGGAGAATCCCAGACTTTTTGAATCGTAGATATTACGGGCTTAAACATATTTTTACTATTGGGGTTGACGATATGACAGCACTCCGCCTAATGTTAAGCTAGAGTGGGGTCCATGAAAGGAGGTGATGCTAAATAACTGCAAGCAGCAGTTACATCCACTATGCCGGCCTAGTTGGCATGATGCTGTTTATTATTCTATCTAAAACTACCCCCAATGCTTTTAAGTCTTCATTGTTTTCGTTGTAGAAAGGGAAGCGAGGGAGTTGTGTCAGGATCTTGGCAAGTAGGTCCTATCCCTTCTCTTATCCTTCCTATCTTATATTATTTCAGAAAATCTGTGTCTATGCCTAATTTACTGGAAGCCTCTATTTTGATTATAGCAGTCCACTCTGATACTACATACCTTCCTAATTTTCATTTGGATTTTTACTTACGTTGTAATCTGTTTTACGCAATAAGGTCTTCCGATCTAGTCAATATAGAGCACTTTTTTTAAAGAAGAAATCTAAGGCCAAGGTCGCAAACAAAAGATGTTATACAACACAACCTCGCGTAATTGGAAACCATAATAATGCCTAAGACATTGCCAAATGTTATGAAAACTTAGACCTTGATCTAGAAATAATATACATTAGGAAAATCAGTGATAATATTATAATTAAACTTGATTAATTATTATTTAATATGGATACGTTTGCGTGTTGAATCCATAACTCTTTAGATCAATACAATACAAAATTATAATACAATACTCTTTCCCACGATAAAAATATGTCGAGAATAATTATTTTGAATTTTAAACCATCAATCACCCTATTGCAACTCACGAAGAGCCTATTCGTACCTAACGCACGAAATACTCACGCTCAAGAGCGGCACGCACTCTTTGACTTACATTTTTTTTTATTGTGACTCGACATATGTTAGGCCGAAGTGTAGTCCATGAATGAATGTCACTGCTACTACAATTCAATAACTGTGAGTAGCAATCACATCCACTATGTCGGCCTAGATGGAACCGGCAACTTACAAGCTGATCCCGAAACGTGACCAAATCACTTCACGGTCTGTATACTTGTAAGTGGTGGTACTACTTACCCCGGATCGGCAGACTTGGTACCACTGCCAACCACTCTTTGATAACCAGACCCTAAGCAAATATCCATCTCTTTTTTTATTAACAAATATTTGCAATATTTAATATAATTATACAAATAAAAGCTATGCAACAAATATTTGCTCCGACCGGGAATCGAACCCGGGACTTTAGGCGCAACAAACCAATCGCTAAACCGTTCGTCCACGCCTGTCGTCAAAATATGCTTACCATCAGGCAGGTCAGGGGGCCGACCGCGTAACTTTCATTGTAATTCATTCACATTTGTCAAATAGTTACACGGTCGGCCCGCAAATAACGAGTCATGAAAAAAAAGAACTCAATTAGGCATATTTGTTAATTAACTTTTTAAAAATGTTGTAATTTTATTCTCACGAGAACTAAATAAGAACTGTATAAGAAAATATCTCTCTCATCTTTATCGTCGGACCAACATCCTAAAGGTTTGACTAATAGAAAATGCATTTGGTATAAGGTTCGCATTTGTACTATTGTGCATTGAGAATTTATGTAAATACAATAGGGCTTTGCAGGTACTTACCTACTCAGATGCGACAACTGATGATAAAGGAAGTTTTCGGTAGTCAATTACGGCAATCACTCAATCGGAAAACTTACAAAGACATTTTTTATAACTTTGGTGGTAGTTATATACAAATTATCTACGAGTTTTAATTTTCTAAACGTGCTTGTATCGTAAAAACAGTACGACCATTGAAACATACATTGGTATAGTACATTTTTCCTTACTTGGCAAAAGTAGTAAACAAACTTTTGGCAATAACGGATTAATGATAAAAACATTTACTATTGACGCGAATCAATACGAATATATAAAAATATCTATAAATTACTGTGAAATAGTTTTCTTGTTATTATTATTGGGGCAAAACATTTATCATTTGTAAACTTTCCGTTTCCATATAAATGGTTTTTGATAAAAATAATGTATAAATAATGTGTGATTTTTTTCATTTGTGTATTTTTACATTGTGTATGTATATTTTATAGTATTAAACAGTATTAAACAGTTTCCTTAGATAAAGGACATGGGAAATGGTGATTTTTAAGTTTGTTTACTATTTGTGTCAAGTAAGAAAAAATACAGTATACCGACAAGTGGTGTTTAAACCAGAGGCTCCTGGTTTGCGAGGCTATTCCACATCCACTACACCTCGGTCGCCTTAAATAATTTAAATACTGAAATTACAGAAAGCATGCCCCATTTAGAATTCGATGAAAGGAACAGTGATCATTGGCACTATCAAGCACAAACGACGTTACAGAAGAAATTAGCCACACAATTTAATACGAAAATAGCTAAAAATGTTATACTCTTCATCGGTGACGGAATGAGCATTACAACTTTGGCTGCAACTAGAGCATACATCGGTCAACAACACGGTTTCCTTGGAGAGGAAACTAAATTAAACTTTGAAGAGTTTCCTTTTACTGGATTGGCTAAGGTAATGGTTTTTATAATGAGAATGATAACACCTTAAATCCTAATCTATAGAAGATAATGGAGCGCAACTTAGTACGATCCTGACATAACTCTCTGGCTTTCCTCACATCCATAATTATAAAGATACTACAGGTACCTACTCTTTTTGTATTGTTACAAAAAGAGCCTCGTCTGATGTTAAGCTGAAGTGCGGTCTATGAATAACGCCGACTGCTACTACAGCTAAAAAACTGGCAGTAGCAGTCGCATTAACTCTAATTGTATTAAATATAACAAATCAAATTAAACAATTGTTTGCTTCGACTGGAAATCAAACCCGTACTACGTGTTACGGATTAGTAGCCAAATTTCCAAACAATTCGCGTGACATCTGCGGACCAACCGCGTAACTCAATGACAATGAGAATGAGCTTCGTTTTATTAATTTTTTTATTTTTTGACAGTTGAAATCTATTAATGAGCTTCAAACTTAAAAATTCATTTTCATTTATTGAAGTTGCGCGGTCGGCCCTCTGATTTTGTACCATGTAATTTCAGACATATTGTGTGGATAATAACGTAGCTGACTCCGCATGCAGTGGAACAGCTTATATGACAGGTGTGAAAGCTAATAGTGGTACAATTGGTGTCACCGCAGCTGTTAACCGTGGTAACTGTAGCGGCCAATTTGATGGTAGGAATGATGTGGAAGGTCTCATCGCTTGGGCACAAGCAGCTGATAAAAGAACAGGTGATATACAATCAATCAATCAAATTGTCACGCCTTTTTCCCACGGGGATAGGCAGAGACAATGAAGCGCCACTTACCACGATCCTTACACAACGATATACACATTATTAATATAAATTAATATATGTTTTGAAGGCGACTGTGGTGTAGTGGTAGTCACACAAACCAGAAGCCCTCGGTTCAAAACCACTTTGCGGTACCAATATATCTTTGATATACTCATATGTATTTAAATTTTGTTTCTATGGTACGAGTACGTTTAAAAGCTTAGTATAGAAATGTAAATATATATACACTCTTTCTACTCTGTAGTGGATACATACAGTTATTTAACTTTGAAAGTTGCCTCCATTTTAAATATCTGCTGCCAAAAATATTGTTTGCAATTATAAATAAAAACAGTTTTAAGCCAAATTATAAGACAAAGATATATATCAAAACATCCTTGAATAATCATAATGGCGCGCCTTTTTCCTTAAATATTACATTTGTGATAGAACATTATAAATATAGTAGAAAAAGAAATAGGCACAAAATGTGTCAATAAAAAGAAAATTTTATTTGAGAAATGATAAAGTAGACATCGAAAAGTTGTGCAAAAATGTGTTATCTTAAGATCGTGGAAAGTGAAAATCCTGTCTGTCGCTCCCTGAGGGAATTGAGGCGTGACAAGTTGATTGATTGATTGATGTAAAATGACTAATGTTTTAGAATTACATACCCACTCTAAAAATCCAATATACTATTTTATATTCATTCCTTTCATGATTACTATGTAAAGAATTGGTATTTCAAATTTTCTTACTGTAATGTAATAAATATTTATTGTTTACGAATTGTTATCTATTTTAATTGTACTTTATGTTTTATTTTCTCTATCCAAATAAATAAATATAATACAATAAAAACAATAGGGAGATTGATTGTCTGTATCGGGAATATCGATGCATTCTATTATACCATTTAAAGCTATTTCCATATTTTATTATATTTTAGTAATTTCCTATATTCCATTGACTGTATAAAAATTTATTTATTTATTTATTTAAGATTAATAGGACAACTTACGGCTAGAAAGTCAAATAGAACTAACAAATATATAATAACAGGGCCACTTAGAAGTTGTCACAAATAAAAAAATTAAAAATTTAACACTTATATAGTTAAAAAGGAAGATAAAAAAAAACAATAACAGAAACAAACCAAACAGTAACACAACATAAACATACAAACAACCCAACACCTCATAACAAAAAATAAAAAAGTAAAAATTAAAATATCGACCCATCCGCCACATCAATACCTGTTACAGTATAAATCTGTCAGATAGCGTCGATTATTATATATATATATATATTAATATATATATATATATAATATATTTTTTCGTATATTTTTTAACCTAATATTCATTACTAATTTACAGTCATCATTATCATTATCACGCCCTAATTTCCATAGGGATAGGCAAAGGCGCTTTGTTAATCCTCTTTAATGATCGTGCTACAACATTCTAGCTTCCTTCTCTACCACAAATAGCTCTTCATCTCTTCATAAACTCCGTTACGGCGCGCGCCTGTTATTAAGGAATGTTTTGGTTACATTATAACAAAAATACTTTATTTTTCAAAAAAAAAATTTTTAATTAAGAAGTTTTTTTTTAATTTAATTTTTTTTTGAAGATATATTTTTTTTGAAACTTTTTGATAATACTATATACTTGTAGGTATAGTAACGACAACCAGAGTCACTCATGCCACACCTGCTTCTTCGTATGCTCATTCTGCTGATAGGAGATGGGAATGTGACTCTGATATTCCACCAAAGAATCAACACTGTCAAGATATTGCTCTGCAATTAGTCAGAGGTCGCGTTGGAAGTAAAATTGATGTAAGTTTTTTTTATAAGCTCTACATGTGACAGAGCGCACCCCCTAATGTTAGGCTGGAGTGCAGTCAATGAATAGAGGTAACAGTGGCCTCAGGCCTTCACTATTTCGGTCAAATTGCAACCGACAATTTACAAGCTGATCCTGAATGTTTTTTTTATTACTATAGATAAGTAGTTTTATCAGTTATGTTGGACTCGTTGAACTCTAGGAACTTTGAGGCTAACATCGAAAGGTGACTTCACTTTAGGATCTTTACACCTGAACGTCGAGGTACCACATCTGAGGCAACCCAATTTGCTTGCCTCATTTGCAATAAGCGCAATTGACATAATAGTAATATAATTAGGTAACTAATTAGTAATAAAGTGCTATGTAGAAAACTTGATCACTTATTTGGAGTAGTTTATAAATCATCCAGGTAATAATGGAGAAGGCTATATTAAGTGTAGAAAATGTGATCGCATCAGAAACGAGGATAACTGTCCGTAGAAGAACTTAAGTAACTGAATAATAAATTATAATAATAATTAAAAAGGCAAGCTAAAGTGGATTGCCACTTTGTCCATTGGGGCAGGGCACATATAGCTTGTACAATAAATGGCTGTTAGGGACAAAAATTTCTTAAAAAGAGACCACGTATAGGAAGACGCGTCGTTGGATGTCCACTCACAAAGTGAACTGCCGACCTGCTTAAGGTGGCAAGAAGCTGGAACAAAGCCTCTTCCAGTAGTCCACTGTGGAGATCGCTGAGAAAGGTCTATATCTGGCAGAGAATGACTAATGCCTGACAATGATAAGAATTGGCACCCAGTTTTCCTTTTTTATTATTATATAGCTATTAGCATTTTCTTGACATTTTAATAAATATCTATTTAATTTCCTTTTTTAGATGAAAAGAATCAACAAAATTACTTATGTCAAAAACAGGGGAAATTGTGCTTCATACACGGGGCCGTGTTTTTTAGGAGCCGAAATAATTTTCTATTTTGGTAAATTTTATGTAGATACTCCCGGCATTTATTGATTACTCCCGATAGCACTGTTCGCAATAGATAGGGAAATTCAGCTCACTAACCAATTGAAAATTTTAAGAACTGTCTTCGTGAATCGAAGCCTAAGTACTTGCGTCAAAAATTCTCTACACTATATCTACCATGAGTACTACAACTACTGGATTCGATTTCCGCTCTTCCATACACACTTTCCCTTATCTGTCTATTTTTCCTTTTACTTCCTTAACTATATAAATGTAATGTTTAGAAAAAATATTTACCAAATAAAATTCTATGATCAATTAGAAATAGGCAGTAAAAATTAAAATCGAAATAATATTTTTTTCTTTATTATTAGGTTGTCCTTGGAGGTGGTAGAAAGAAATTCCTACCAAAATCATATCACGATACCGAAGGAGTATATGGATCTCGAAGCGACGAAGTAGATCTAATTAAAGAATGGCTTATAACAAAAAAATCTTACGGCCTTAAACCAAAATATGTTAACAGTAAAGATCAACTGCATAATATTGATGGTAGTGAAACCAACAGCATTCTAGGGTTGTTTTCAGCTGACCACATGCCCTACCATTTAGAAGCACCGATTGAAGATCCAGGTCTTGATGAAATGACTAAAAAAGCCATCGAAATTTTATCTAATAATGAAGATGGATTTTTTCTATTTGTTGAAGGTAATTTATTGACTTATTTATTAAATTGGGTTTCAGAGAATTCAAGGATTACTAGATCTATTATTTAAAACAGATTCATATTATGTATAAATGTTTGTGAAATTTTGACTTCATACCGACCTATTTACATACGATTATTCTAGTTTTATAAAATATGAGTCATAAATCTTTATAGAAAAACATATTATTGCAAAACAAATAATTCTATGAACTTGGATCCCTCATCGAAGCGTGAAAAAGCCAGTATAGTGACGGCGACAGAGGCAACCGTAAACTGAATCGGTATTTAATTCTCCAGTTCTCTTAGACTGCCTTTTGCATCAAAGAGAAAAGTCGAGGTTAGACAGCAAATTAATAGATAAAAAAAGAAACGTGAAATGAATAACCTACAATAAGGATAATCAATCAAAAAATAACCCAACGGAAATAATAAAAACTCATAAAATTACAGGAGGAAGAATAGACACAGCTCATCATGAAACAAAGGCTCGTAAAGCTCTTGATGAGACTGCCGAATTTGCAAAAGCTGTTGATGTTGCTTTGTCAATGGTCAATCTGGACGAGACATTAATAATTGTCACGTCCGATCATAGTCATACAATGAGCTATAGTGGTTACAACAGACGAGGATCTGATATACTTGGTTTTGGCAATAGGGTAAGTTATTTTGATAATTATGTAGATATATACTTATATAACACTATAAAATAAATATTTATTGACGACCATAAGTGATCAATAACTAGAATTGATTTCGCAGTGTTCTAAAGTTTACAGTTGACAACCTTAGAACACTTAAGTTAAAAATAACTTAAGGCGACGTGTACATCAGGATGGCGGGTGTATTGTAACGAATAGGCATGCACCTAATAGGAATAGGAATGTACCTAAAATTCAATGTACCTTTTTTAATTCGTAGCTATCACCAAAAGTAAGTGAGCCGGGTGACATCTAACTCTGAATGAATAACGCAATAAGTTTGTGTGAATTCACTGTCATATTAATGTACCTTCATATAATTACAAATAATAGCAGAAGCTACCATTCGGTAAGGAATAATATTTTTTGCCATTTAGCGCCTACTAAAGTTTTAATAGCGGCTCAATTATTTTTGGTGATAACTACGATTTAAAAGAGGTATTGAATTTTGTTCTAGGTACATTCAGGCTTATTTCTGGTACATTATTTTTATACTTACTGCATGCGTACTCGTTATAATACACCCGCCATCCTGATGCACACTAAGGCGACACGTAATGATAGTGCAAGCGTCACATCAATAAACCGATGTATCTTTTATATAATATTTACTTTGGTTTTCCTGTTTCTATGATACAATCACTATAGTAGCTTAGTATGGAAATGTAAATTTAAAAAAAATGTTATCAATGTCTTGTGCTTTCCTAGACTGTAGTAAAAGTTTGCATACCTCTTCGCTTGTTTCAGTTGTATGCAGCTGATAAATTACCTTACATGATATTAAGTTACGCAAATGGACCTGGATATAAACCTGAAGTGGACAACCATAGGCATGATCTTTTATTAGATAATATAGGTCAGTAAAAGCTATACATTTAATACAAATAATTTACTAACGGTATATTTTGGAATGAAAGAAATTGTGCTCGTAAAGGAATCGAGGGTTATGTCAGAATTGTGGGAAAAATTATAAATAATATAATTTTAAACTTTACAGCTGATCTAAACTACACCTACCCATCTATGGTGCCAATGAATCGCGAGACTCACGGTGGGGAAGACGTCGCTGTATTTGCTCAAGGTCCATGGTCGCATCTCTTCACTGGAAACTATGAACAAAACTATATTCCACACGCAGTTGCTTATGCAGCCTGTATTGGACCAAGAAGGAAGGCTTGTTTCACTTGACAATTACGACTTTAAAATTTTAAGGAAAATGTTATTAAGTTAAATTATAGGAATTACGTTCTTCTAAAGAGAGAGAGGTCATTGCTCAGCATTAGAAAAATTATATCCAGGGTTATTAATAATACGTTGTTTAAGTAAGAATAGAGCAAGCAATCACAATTTGAATAATTGTTCCTATTTGTTAATTTATAAGTTAATTTTAGTAATGAAATTGTCAGATGAATCGTATTTTAACCGTCTTTGATATGTTTAACATTACGTTAAGCTCCGTTTGAGCTTATCCGTCTCCAAACAGAGATGGCGAGCAATAGAGAAAATAGACTCCTACAATAGTACTTACTTGGCAGCACTTGACCGCAAAACGTCGCGAGTCATAAAAAAAGAGCCTTTTCCTATATATATATATATATATATATATATATATATATGACAGCACCCCGCTTGATGTTAAGCCGAAGTGTGGTCCATGAATGAATGTCACTGCTACTACAATTCAATAACTGTGAGTAGCAATCACATCCACTATGCCGGCCTAGATGGAACCGGCAACTTACAAGCTGATCCCGAAACGTGACCAAATCACTTCACGTCTGTATACTTGTAAGTGGTGGTACTACCCCGGATCGGCAGACTGGGTATCACTGCCTACCACTCTTTGATAACCAGACCCGAAGCAAATATCTCTTTTTATTTTATTAACAAATATTTGCAATACTTAATATTATTAAATATTACAAATAAAAGCTATGAAACAAATATTTGCTCCGACCGGGGATCAAACCCGGGACTTTACGCGCAACAAACCAATCGCTAAACCGTTCGTCCACGCCTGTCGGTATAGGTTTGATTAGTTTTACTTATTACGTTAAGAGCAATTAATTAGTTAATGTATGACTACCCACATACATATTGCATTTTTACTTCGTTTTGTAATATTTCGCCTTTTATCATTTATATATATAAATGATAAAAGGCGAAATCATTTATATATATATTCGCCTTTTATCATTTATATATATAAATGATAAAAGGCGAAATATTACAAAACGAAGTAAAAATGCAATATGTATGTGGGTAGTCATACATTAACTAATTAATTGCTCTTAACGTAATAAGTAAAACTAATCAAACCTATACCGACAGGCGTGGACGAACGGTTTAGCGATTGGTTTGTTGCGCGTAAAGTCCCGGGTTTGATCCCCGGTCGGAGCAAATATTTGTTTCATAGCTTTTATTTGTAATATTTAATAATATTAAGTATTGCAAATATTTGTTAATAAAATAAAAAGAGATATTTGCTTCGGGTCTGGTTATCAAAGAGTGGTAGGCAGTGATACCCAGTCTGCCGATCCGGGGTAGTACCACCACTTACAAGTATACAGACGTGAAGTGATTTGGTCACGTTTCGGGATCAGCTTGTAAGTTGCCGGTTCCATCTAGGCCGGCATAGTGGATGTGATTGCTACTCACAGTTATTGAATTGTAGTAGCAGTGACATTCATTCATGGACCACACTTCGGCTTAACATCAAGCGGGGTGCTGTCATATATCCAGTCACAATAAAAAAAACTAATTAATTACTTTTAACGTAATAAGTAAAACTAATCAAACCTATACCTACCCAACTACTCGCTCAGATAAAGAATGAAATTAAGGGTGTCATCCGCTGTTATTTGCCTCCCTTTCAAACAGTGTAGTAAGCAAAACAATTTTATAAAAAATAAAAACCAACTGCTTAAATATGTAAAAATAAATATTATTTATCATTAATGTATTCTATGTTTGATAATGTCTACACAAAACCCATTCTTTATCTGCCCCCCTAGCACGGCAATCCAAGAAGCAAGATAAAGACTTGCAAGAAATATAATTCCAACTCATTTTAAATAACTTACTAGAACAGTGTATCATAAAAGATATTTAAACGTTCTGTAAAACTTTACACTAAACAACGTTGAATACTTTAATAAATATTTTTTTAAACATTTTGATGTGCCGGCCTAATACGTTATTTAAACTGAGTTACAATAATATTCCTTGCAGTTTTTTATCTTGTTTCTTAGATTGCCGTGCTAGGGGGGCTGAGCGAGTACCTAGTAGTCATCACTAATACCACAAAAAAAATGTCAAAACAAGTAATTACAAAAAAATAAACAAGAATAAAATGAAAATTAAATATTATGTGTAAGTATAATAATTTAAACAAAGTAAAGCAGCAATTATAGAACACGGCATTAGGAAAGTTTCTGATTTATATAATGTGTACGAGTTTAAGAAGAACCTGGACAGCAAACTGACATTTAAAAAATATAAATGACATGTGTGCTTTATATTAATTTTAAATTATATTACATTACAATTATATTATAGCACATTATAATGAAAATGATTAGGTACCTTCATTATTAAATAATTAACCTAGATTTAAATGCAATCTACCTTTAAATGTTTCCTAATCTCACCTTTTTTACCTTCATTGAACTTTTAAAGGAAATCTACAATCAAATTCAAAAATCGATTTTCTTTATCTTTTTGAAGCAGGCTTAGTGAGCCATCATTTACATTGTTACGTAGATTGACGTCTGATTTTCTTGTGTTCACGAAATATATATAATTACTTATGTATTTCATATCTAATTTTAATAGGTTTTACTTTCATTTGAAATTTGGTAGTAATTAGTATTAGAGTCGAATAGATTATTAATTATGAATTTAATATTATAATCTAATATTTAATATTTAAGGCAACTGTGGTGTAGTAGCAGTGCAATGATTCCCAAACCGAGAACACGAGTTCGAAACCATCCACCGGTACCAATGTATCTTTGATATGTGTACTTTGGTTGTCCTGGTTCTATAATACGAGCACTTTAGTAGCTTAGTATAGAAATATACCATATATTAAAAAAATAAAAATTAAACAAATTTTATTCGTGTTTGTTACAAGGAGATTCTTCTCACGCTCATCTCTATATCTACCTAACACATGGTCTACATTCACTCTTTGCACACCCACTCACGCATTAAAATCACCTAACATTACAACCGATCCAGCAACCTCTCCCAGAACTCTTCCCTTTCGGTATGTGGCTTAGATATATCCGGGGCATACATACCAACTACTAGTCTGTGCAGCCCCACTCTAAGCCTGACCCATAAGAATCTAAGCGACATTCACTCATACTCAGTCATACACTCTGCCATTCTGTTAGACATTAATAATTCCTCACCCTGACACGCTCTGGCTGTCGAGTCAACCACTGACCATAAAGCTGTGTAGGGACCATGGTGGTGACGAAGTCTCAGCCCTTTCGCTTTGTCTCATTCACACACAAAACATCTATTCTTTTATCATCCATCATCTTGAATATTCATCTTAAATATTATTATATTACTATGTATCGTATGTATGGTCGTTGATATATTTTTTGTGGATTGGTTTATTTACGTAATTCGAATTGTCATTATATTTTAAAGGTAATAAAAGTAATCACAAACTCGTATATAGATCACACTGCAACGGTGTGTCATAGGTATATTAAGTTACAATAAAAACAATATAGAAAACATATTCACGAAGGAAATATACACCTATATATACTCGTATAATCACTTTTTTTTTATAAAACCCGAGCGAAAACACTAGTCCTAGTGTTGTTAAATGCATTTTAGATTAAATTTTAACCATGAGTAATGTTCTTCGCACTGCAGCGTGCAAAGAACATTAGTTTGAATACGAGAAACAGATCACGAACAAGTAGTGGGTGGTTCTTATTATGTTTGAAATAATAAAAGAGTTGTGTCAGAGTCGAAGTTATTACGTCACATAATGCATTTTATAATTAGAATTCTTGAAGGTCTTATATAGCACATACCAACACTTATACCTAACGCCAAATATGCAGGCTTTTAGTCAATACAATTAATTACATAGCTTAAATTTATCAAAACATCAAAACAAAATTTATCCTTTATCGCCTGTACCATGGAAAATGTTACGAGGAGCTCTTTAACCTTAAAATTTAAATTAAAAATATATATTATTTTATCTGATTTACAATTATGACGAAACAATTTAAGCTCTTTGTTAAACTACTAAGATTTATTTTCGCTGTAAAAACTATCTTTTGTCTCACGCGTCAGGCCTATTAGCTTGTATCTCATCCAAGTTGTACTAGCAGTTCTCGTGCACTCGCCGAAGCGCACGAGAACTGTTAGTACAACTTAAACAGGATACGAGCTATAGTTCGCGTCACGTAAGTTGGCAAGATTTTAAACGTTCCCCGTTTGTGCATGTACGCTGGCCGTGCAATAAAAAAGGGTCTCTTTAGATTAAAAAATAATAATAATAGTAGTTTAAAATTTTAAATGAAAGTAGATTGACACCATTTTAGTGCACCCAAGTGTACGCGGGAGCGACCAGAACGTAGGGTACACGCGGGAGTCGATGATCGACTGGCCAGCCAACCGCGCGCACGGAACTTTGTTACCTCATGCCCGCGGCCCTGCGTTCCTTAACACACCTAAAAACTCTTCTGCGCATCTGATTACTCTTGCCAACTTAAGTGACGCGAACTATAATAGGCCTGACGCGTGAGACAAAAGATAGTTCATAGAAAATGTACCGAGAAAATAGTCAATCGTCGTGCGCCGCACGTGCGAACCTAAGATTACCGACCGAGCGAAAGCGCCTAAGGTTTGTTTGACAAAACGGCGTGGGCGACGCAACGGCCATGTTGGATGACCTCTCGTTATCAGTATTATAGTTTCGCTGTAAACCACGGTTTAATTATTATTTGTTTACCTACATAACAATTAGTAATTTTTTCGTTTGTTTTGTATTTGTTTTACTTTGTGGGACAGTTTGTGTGTGATTGAAAATTAGCATAAACATTGACTATATTAATAGACAATAACAAAACTATTCAAAATAAAGTTGATTTAAAATTGACCGAACCAACAAGGTTAATTCCTAATTTGAAACAAGAGTTAGGATCGGCTAATTGCACTTTCTATACTCAGTATGGAAAAAAAAATCAAGCAATACCAATTATTTTCTACTCTGTAATTCTAGGAACCGTTCTGCGATCGGTCATGGGTCAGTATGTCATTCAAAAGTGAAAGAGCATGACACAAAGGTGAAGTAGTCCGTACGTTCGCAACACAATTTTTTGAACAAAGTGGTATCGACAGCGAAATCTGTGCCAGAGGGGGATTGCTTAATATCATGAAATTTAATATCAATAAATATATTCATAGGTAGGTAGAGACAAAGGAGCGCCACTTAACACGATCTCGATACAACTCCCTCACCTTGCATCCACAATTCTCTTTACAATACGAGCTCTACAGTTATGGGCACTAGGCAACCCAGCTTTCTTGAGGATGTCTCCGAATTGGTCGGGAAACCACAATTAGTTCAAAAGTAATCCATTGTAATATCACATACCTCTTGATAAAAAGAAGCTCACAGCTTTAGTTCATATTAAATAATTTGACACAAAATATAATTGTGTATGTTTATTTTTACCTACATCATCTTTCTCATCATTCCAAAGGTTAGTTGTTAGAGAATGCCTAATAGGCATTAAACTCGCCTAAAGGATTTAAATAAATAAATAATACCTGTGCCCGGTGGATGCTTGGAATTCGTGCCCGAGTTATTGTTGTGTTGTTTTTTCTACTGCGTTTTGTATTTCTACGAAGATCTTCGTATTTTCAATTGTAATTTCATTCAAAAGAAAATTTCTGATAATTCATTCTCAATTATTTATATTCACCGTATTTATTAGGTATAACAAACATACATGTTTACTTACCGACAGTAGCTCTAATGAAATTAAAAATACGTTCAAGGTCAATCGTAAAAATCGAATATCGAATCCTTTGCAATATTAACAATTTTCAGCGTATTTTTCAGCATTTTTGTCTGCTTATCTCGTACAAGTTTTACTTTTTGTTATAATATTTGGTAAAATAAATACGCTAATCATAATTATAGTTATGCTTGAGCTTAGTAACATCTACATGTGGCAAACACTGGTCAAATACTGACCGTGAAGTGACTTAGTCGCGTTTTGAAATTAGCTTGTAAGTTGCCGGTTTCAACTAGGCCGGCATAGTGAATGTGACTGCCACTTGCACTTACTTTTAGTAGCGGTCGCCTACATTATTGGAGCGCACTTCAGCTTAATATCGGGCGGAGGTGCTTTCCTAATATGTCGAGCCACAATAAAAAAATTACACCTTAAATAAACAGTTTGTAATAAAAATTAAACTCAGTGAAATATTTCCGAACTCATAATATTTACGTGGGATGCTGTTTTTTTAAATAAAATAAATCAAATCTATCATGCCTCGATTCCCACAAGTGTAGGTGGAAACAAGGCCTAGCTGAAAGAATCAGATCGCGAAAAATCACATCATTTACGGTGTAACTTTTTCCTGCTTACTTTGATGGTGAATGTCATTCGAACTACTCGATCTACCGTCCTAATATTTACGATTTTGATCTTATCTTGTCCAACTTTTCGTCCAATGGACATCAATAATTTTGGGCTTTCATGTACTACTTTTGTAATATCCAATGATGAAAAAATATACAAATGATAGTTTCGATATTTGTATTGTTAAAACTAATAACAATTTTTCTTTTAATTGCTGTGCAATTAAGTTATTTAGAAAATAAGATTTGGATTTTGTATCGTCTATCAATCACAAAGACACGCCTGCTTTGAGCATTTTGCACACCTAAACTATGCGAAATAAAGGATATATTCCAATTACATTATAATCTTCGTACACTAAACTATTTTAAAATGTACAAATAACAATTTTTCTTTTAATTACCGTGCAATTAAGTTATTTAGAAAATAAGATTTGGATTTTGTATCAATATGCAACTTTTAATACAATTAAGCCCATGTTCCCATATAAAACAATTGATCTCCTTTAAACCAAGAACAAACCCCAAGAACAAGAAAACCATTGGCAGGGTCCAATGTATCGTTGATATATAAACTTAGTAGCTTTGTATAGAAACGTATTTAAATAAATCTTTCTAACGACCCGCCCTATCGTAGATTTAATCACAATTTAATTTATTTAATTTTTCATAGACTAGCATAGTACAGAGCATAAAATATCAATTAATCAATCAAATTGTCACGGATAGGCAGATTGGAGCGCCACTTGTCACGATCCTGACACAACTCCCTCGCTTGCTTCGCATTCACAATTCTCTTCATACAGCATAAAATAAACATAATATAATCATAAACTTTAATTAATTGACCTTCTTCGGCTCTTTTATTGTTTCTACAACTCCTATGGTTTCAGAAATACTTTATCGAGAAGAAATCATAAGAATCTAGGCGGTACTTTCTGTCTAAAATGTTACTCATTGGTAATGTTTAAACAATTTATATTATCATTCAGAATAATAGTCACTAGCTATTGTATTATTTTGTCCATAAAATAAATATCTTTTTAAGTGTTTTTTTAAACAAATAAAAAAAAAACATTAACTTCTGTATTTAAACTAAATAATAAATTTTATAATCTAAGGAATTTATAAATCTAATGTAAAAACGAGTAGGTGCGTAAAACGAGGCAGACCCAGGAAGGTTTTTTCCGACCAAATCGGAGACATCTTTAAGAAAGCTGGGTTGTATAGTGCCCATAATAGTAAAGCTTGTATGAAAATAATTATGGATGTGAGGGAAGCTAGGGATTTGTGTCAGGGTCGTGCAAATGGCGCTTCATTGTCTCTGCCTATCCCTGTAGGAAAAAGGCGTGACATTTTATTTGTTTTTTTTTTAATTGTGACCCAACATTTGACCTTGATTGATAAATAATAAATGGACCGCACTACAGCTTACAATCGGCGCGCCGTGACGGGGTGAAATGAAATGAAATAAACTCTATTTGCTGGATACACGGTAATACAATAGATAAAATATACATAATACTTTCGCATGATCCACCATTGCGGTATGCAAATTTTACTTATATAATTAAATTATCTTGTCAAAACTATTTTATTGTTATACTGTCCTTACATTATGAATATTATTGTACATTATAGGAATGCTTTCGTTTCAATTAAATTGTCACGACTTTATCCACAGGAATAGGCAGAGACAATGGAGCGCCACTTGGATTCTACTGCTGAACATAGGCCTCCCCTCGAGAACGCCACTTTGAACGACAATATGACGATGTCATCAATCCACCTAGTGGGAGGCTCTAGAACCTTTCTTCCCCATCGGTTGTCGATTCTTTGAGCGATTTAAAAAGCAATAATAATAATAATAGTTTATATATCTATAGTTAATTTGTAGGTACAAAATTTACAGGTTGCCTAGTGCCCATAATCACAGAGCCTGTATGAAGAAAATTGTGGATGTGAAGGAAGCAAGGGAGTTATGTAAGGATCGTGGTAAGTGGCGTTCCATTGTCTCAGCCTATCCCTGTGGGAAAGAGGCGTGACAATTTGATTGATTGATTGAAAATTTATAGTAACAGTAATTAATTACACAATATGCTTCGACTGCATGTCAATGTTCTAGAATTACCACAATTTGTGTCTCAGTATATCTACTACAATAACAGTTCTGCGTCTGCTTATGACTGAGGGTAATAGGCGTAAGTATAAGTATAAACATAACCCATTGTTATTAAAGGAGGTCACAGTAACTTCAATGCTATATCGTATTAAGAAGTTACCCGCTATGTGTGCGTGCTCCTTCAGAATATAATTCTTTGCATTTCAGGCGCTTTTGTACAGAAATATGAACTATAATAAGGCTACCCACTGTGGTCTAGTGGTAGATAGTTGATGTCGCAAACCAAAAGCTCCCGGTTCGAAATCACTTGCCAGTACCAATGTATTTTTAATATACATATTTTCGTCGTACTGTTGCTGTTAAAAAACTGGTTTGGTTTTGTATTAAACAAATTTTATGCGGCTTACTATCGCGTTTATTTTGGTTTTGATTTTTATTTTATTATTCCGACGTTTCGAGAGCTATGTAAATCAATAACCAAAATATTTTTTTTAAATCAAAACCAAAATAAACGCGATAGTAAACCGCATAAAATTTGTTTAATTCATTAATAAATGTTTGTGCTAAATCTAAGGAAATACTACGTTTGGTTTTATTTATTACTTAATGATGGTTTAAATGATGACTTAATGATGACTTGACTTGAATGATGGTTAGCAAGGAGACGTTCAAGAGCGCAGACGGCTGAAAAAACTTAACCAAATTACGGTTGTCTTAATCGCTGAAGCTTAAGTAAAGTTAGTAGCTTAGTAAAGAAATTCTATTAATATTACTTATTTTCTAAAAACATTAATATATGTAAAGAGAATTGTGGATGTGAAGCGAGGGAGTAGGTTCGGGACTGAGAAAAGTGGCTCTCTGTATACGTTGCCTATCGCCGCGGGAATTAATGCGTGAAAATTTGAATAATTAATGAAATATAGTTTTATTTTGTGTTTATTTTAGCTTATTAATTAAAGACAGGTTTATATAACGAAGAAAAAACAAATAACGTGTATTAGTTTTATTTTTAAACTTGAGTTTAAAAGATTTGATTTCTATAGAACTATCTTCGGAGGCATCCAATAAATGTAGATTAAATCTATCTTAGGAGGTGTAGAAAAACAAACCGTGTTACCACAAAAAAAACGTGCTTTAGCTGTCTACAGGCTTTAAACATGTTTTAAGTCAATTTAGTACCAAAAATGACGATTGACTAGATATAAATATATTATATAAATACTGTTTTAACTAAATATTTTTTGTAATAAGACCGAAAATGTTTAAAAATATCGATAGATAGACGGTTTGTTTCTATATTTTTATCAAAATGATCGTAAAATTTCTGTGTAAACTCGCCTATGTTTCAATGCGTTGATTTATAAATGTAGGCGTACAACCCCCAGGGTAAGGGATGCTTTTCTTTCAGTAGCTCACCGACTCCGGCAGGGGTCGGACGTGTGTACGGGTGGTTTAATCTAGCATAAGAAATTACGTTTACAAAAGAAAGTTTACTTTTGCGTTCTGTGAATAAATGAATATTTTTGTGAAACTATAAATATGGGTAAGGATTTTTTTTAAATTTTATTATCAATATTAATTTAATTTTATAGTTGTTTAATATATGCTTTTATTTATATTATTATATAGCATTTATTTATTTATATTTATATAATGCATTATATTTATTTTATTTATAAATACTCAAGATTTGGTGATAGTCAGTTCTTAGAAACGTCTGAAACTAAATACTAATTAAAAAACTGGTATTTGTTAAAAAAAAAGATTTTATTATTGCGATCCGACATCACCCCTTTACTTGCGTGATGGTTAGCTAGATGAGGTCCAAGAGCGCCTACGGCTGACACAACAGCCGCTTTTCTTTTTCAGAACAAATATTAAAAGCGACAATAATTTTATAGCGCAGTACGCGAATGATGTGGTTAAAAAGAAGATGGTAGTGAGAAGAATTGCCAAACGAATCCTTGGATAGTTTGGGTGCATGAAAAAGATAAATGAAAGTAGATTGACGAAAGGAATTTATAAATCTGATGTGAATGGACGCGTTAATCGAGGCAGCTTTTCGCCTTGTTGCCTAGTGCCCATAACCGTAGAGCTTGTATGAAGAGAATTGTAAATGTGAGGGAAGCGAGGGAGTTGTGTCAGTATCGTGATCGTGGCAAATGGCGCTCCATTGTCTCTGCCTATCCCGAAAAGGCGTGACGAATTGATTTGATTTGATATATTTACAAAATCCATCTTTGAATAGAAGATACATTTCCTCAATATTATATATTTACATAAAATAATTGGAAAAAGGCATGTCAAACAAATCAAAACATCTATATCCACGTGTTTACCTAAGTGATTCAATACCACATTGAATATTATATTTTGATAATAATGCAGTATTGTGCCAGGATCGTGGTAGGTGGCGCTCCATTATTTCTACCTATTTATGTAGAATATGTGGCGTAACAATTTAATATGGTCAGCTATAGTAGTAATTAGTTGTATTTTAATTAATTAATAGTAATTCGATCAATCAATCAAATTGTTACGCCTTTTTCCTACAGGGATAGGCAGAGACAATGAAGCGCCACTTACCACGATCCTTACACAACTCCCTTGCTTCCCTTACATCCACAATTCTCTTCATACAGGCTCTATGGTTATGGGCACTAGGCAAACTTGCTTTCTTGAGGATGTCTCTGATTTAATAGTAATTATTTGTAGTAATTTTTATCTGACGTGGATGGATGCGTTAAACAAGGCAGGCCTAGGAGAGTGTTTTCCGACCAAATCGGAGACATCCTTAAGAAAGCTAGGTTGCCTAGTGCCCATAACCATAGGGCCTGTATGAGGAGAATTGTGGATGTGAAGGAAGCAAGGGAGTTGTGTAAGGATCGTGGTAAGTGGCGCTCCATTGTCTCTGCCTATCCCTGTGGGAAAAAGGCGTGACAATTTGATTGATTGATATTTGTAGTAATTCTATACTATGCTACTAAATGTGCTTAAATAATCGAAGTACATTATATAAAGATACATTGGTACCGGCAAGTGGTTTAGAACCAGGGGCTCTTGGTATACGTGATCATTTCACTAACACTACTATACGGTCGCCTTACTGTATAGCTTGTCTAACTATACTTAAATGACGCGCCCCTTCACTTTATTAGTTCATTTAAATGGGTGAATATATATATTATATATTACTAACTATACTACTATACTTTATTAACGTGCTCCTCCTTTTGTGTCTAACCAGCAACTGAATGACCAATTACAATGGCATTTTCGGTGTGTTGACATCTGCCCTACACTTGCCTGATGGTAAGCAAGAGGGGTCCAACAATGCCAACGACTGGAAAAACCCGCTCTGTTCACGGTTGTCTAAGTCGCTGTCACTATGCCGGCCAAAAACTCTTGTCGACCAATACTAAAAACTATACCTTCAGTTTAAAACATGTACAATGACATACAGGCGTACTTAATTACCAATACCGCTGTACCGCTCCTTGGTAGGTGCGCGGCGAGGTGGGGGCCGGGAAGGAAAGAGCATGAGTTCACATGAGATCGATATTGTCGGATAGATCTTACGATATCTGTTTACAGTTCTAAGGCACGCCAGTTTTTTACACGCTAAATGTTGTGCATAGGCTGTATGCAATAGAATTTTATAGTCTGTGGACATTAAAAAAATGTTCTACTTCTTGTCGCTGCCAGTGTTAGTTATGGAGGTCGATTTGTATTCTGATAAAATATGAATAAATAAGTTTTCCAGTGTAAAAACCTGTTGTTTACTTAATTTCGAATAATTAAATTATTTAATTGAATATGAAATAAGAGCATCTTCCATTTCGCCATCAACATCATAACACACGACCCATCTTTAAATATTTATCTCATGTGCTTCTGACATAAACAGTCGACGGTCGAGCGCAACAGCTGATGGCGCCCCCCGTCTGGCCGCGCGCATACCCAAGGCGCGGTACAGCGGTAATGGTCAAGCTATAAGAGTATTGTTCAATACAGTTTCTGGTTATTTGCTACTACAATTACATAACTGCAGGCAGCAATCGTGTCCACTATGCCGGCTTAGATACAAGCAACTTACAAATCCTGAAACGCGACTAAGTTACTTTACGTTCCGTATAGTTGAAAGTAGTGGCACTACCCTGGATCGGCGAACTATCTGCCTATCACTCTTAATAATAGAAAAATAAAGACTAATTTATGACCAAATAAAAAAGTTATTATTCTTCTCCCTTCTTTGTTTGTTTACCTCTGTAAGAGAGATACTTCAAAGTTGTTATTATATAAAGAAAATGTTTTTGTCTCAGTTATTATTAGGTATATAATGTCAGAACCAGGATTTGTTTGTATACTTTGGTGTATTAAAAACTAGTCAAGCATATTATTTTATATTCATTTATTTATTGTCATAAAATTATTAGACTTCTTTATAAGTGGCTTTCTCTGCAAGTCAACCTATGGACTGTGCAAAGAGCTAAAGTAAAGGCAAATGGCGACAAACGCATATTCTTTTTTAATTTTTTTTAACTTACATTTCTTTACTAAGCTACTAAAGTGCTTGTATCATAGAAACAGGACAACCAAAGTACAAATATTAAAGATACATTGGTACCGGTGGGTGGTCTCGAACTCTCTCGAAGCTCTTGGTTTGCGTAACCATTGCACTGCCACTACACCACGGTCGCTTAATATATATTGTTTAAATACAGAATATATTAAATAAAACAAATAAAATTAAAAAAATAGCTCAAAGCATGTTTCCTAATTTGATGACTTTAATATATTATAAATTGTAATTCAACCGCTAAAGACGAGTCTGTACACTTGTAAGTAAATAGTGGTACTACCCCAGATCGGCAGACTGAGCACCACTGCCTACCACTCTTCTTAATAAAATAGTTTCATTCATGTTAATAGACATTCTCAGAAATACTCTCCAATGCCAAGTATTATTATGAGATATGTAACCTGTCATTTGTTATTATCTAGACACGTTATATAAGTTACTAGTATTAATTACAAAATAGGTTAAATTCGTAACATAATTACTTCAAGCAGTCTGCTGGTGTTCGTTTGCTCAATTAGACACGGGGTGGTATCACCACTCTCTGGTTTCTATCATCACAGAAGACAGGCGTGGACGAACGGTTTAGCGATTGGTTTGTTGCGAGTAAAGTCCTGGGTTCGATTTGTATTAGTCTGTAGTATTAGTGTAGTATAAATTTTATAGATTTTTGTACTAAGCCACCAAAGTGCTCGTATCATAGAAACTGGACGACGAAAATACATATATCAAACATGCTGGTAGCAAGTGCTTTTGAACTCCCACCACTACATGACGACCTTAATTTTGTTTACTCGGACTGTATGAATATTCGTCCCGCCTTGGGCAGAATTTTCCGCAATAACATTAAGATTAACATCTTCTATAGGGCTTTGTGTCCATCCGATGTACTCTCCAGTCCATTGATCTAGGAGAGAACGGATTTAGAAGATATATATGTAATACGTATTCATATGAATCTATTACTTATATGTTGACCCGGCGAACTTCATACCGCCTAACAGTCAATGAATGTTGTGTTACACTCTCCCGAACTTAAGTTGGGTGAATCAAAAATTTAAATCGATTTCATACATATACATTTAATACACATAAAAAAAATACATATTGTTTGACTACAGTAGTCATATTGGAAAAAAACATTCTAGTCGTGTTCTCATTATAAGACAAAGAAAGTTCGCGAGTTCTTGCTTCTTCGACTCCTTTAGGAGAGGATTTTTTAATTATTTCGTTCATTGTGGCTCGACATATGGACATCACTCCGCCCGATATAAAGCTAAAGGTGACTGCTACAACAGTTAAATAACCATAAGTAGCAGTCACATCCACTATGCTGGCCTAGTGAATGTGATTACTGATACAAACTTAAAGATCGACTCGCGTGGCATAGTGGTGTTCTACCGTCCGTTACGAATAGGTCTTTTTAGTCATCTGCGCTCGTGGATCTGCAGTTCCCATCAGGCAAGTCGAGGTCATATGTCGAGTCTTAATAAATGTATGAAGAAAAAAACAGGCATATTTAACAGCGTAATAAAAGCTTATCCAATAAACTACGGAGCATCTTAATCCTTAATGAATTTAACCTATTTAATTTGTAGTACAAAAGCAATAAAAACATTAGGCCCTTATTTCGGCAGTTAAATATCCTTCCCTTCACATGTATGTACATCTTTGACATAAGTGTTCTTGTAAAAAATAATGCTCTGTTTTTTTTAGAAAACTTTAGTACAACTAAGGTTGCGTTTAAAGGATCCTACACAGCTGGTAATACCAGTATGTACCAGTACACTATGTAGAGCGAATTGCTACTGTATGGCAATAATAATTTTTAATAAATTACCACTGGACGTAAAAATATTATCAATAAAATGTTTTTAAAATGAATTATACGAGTATCAGTGGTTGATACTCGTGGTGTTTCTATAATATGAAAGAATATTTAGAATGTAAGGATTGACATTATAATATAATAGTATGACATTAATTTTAATTGAATTTAAAAATTTATAGATAAAATTGCCTTAATTTTAAAATAGTATATTTAACAATTTGCATGTCAAAATGGTGGATCATTAACTACCATCTATATTTGATCTACTGTATACCATGTATCCTGCAAATAAAGTTCATTTCATTTCAAAGTACATACGATAGTTTAATGAAGTCTTGTTTTTCATTATCACAGGTCAATAAGCAATCAAGTGTGTCAATTCACATTATTTATACTCTATATTGCACATTGGCACTTTTTAATAAAAGCTCTGACACTTTATTAAAAAAAAAATAGGATAGATTGATATTTTCTGAAATAATTCAAATTAAATAGTCACGTCTTTTTCCAACAGGGATAGGCAGAGACAATGAAGCCCCACTTTCCACAATCTTGACACAATACCTTTGCTTCTCTCACATCCACAATTCTCTTCAAACAAGCTCTGTGATTATGGGCACTAGGCAACCCAGCTTTCTCGAGGATGTCTCCGATTTGGTCGGAAAACACCCTACTGGGCCTGCCTTGTTTAACGCATCCATCCACGTGAGATTTATGAATTCCTTTTGTAAATCTGTTTTCTCACTATCCTATAACCTTGGATCCTATAGCCGCAAAGTAAGTCGATTTTTTTAGACGCAAGTCAAGGTAATATGTCGTGTTTAAATAAATAAAAATTTTTTTTTTTCATTGTGACCTCGACCCGCCTGATGATAAGCAAGAAAGTGACGACTACTAAAAAAACAGAGTTAGTTCACGGCTGCCCCAGTCGCCGTCACTATGCTGGCCAAAGGTGCTTCTTCACACATCGCTTGAAGGATCTAAGGCTGTAGGATGGAGAAAACACATGGGCTGGAAAAGCATTCTACTTGTCGATTGGAATATTTATGTATAAATTCATTGAATAAAATTAAATAGATAGAGCAGATCAGTCGCTGCGACACGGATTGCGCGTACAATACTACGATTGGAATATACTAAGAAATAAGAAAATATAATCAATATTTGCACACAACTCAAGATAAAAATATTTTCTTGCGCTAAAACACCTCACTTAACTTCTAAAGGTTGACTCTTGGTAGATAATGCCTGAAGGCATTAAGTATATTATTTTTGTAGAAATATATGTTCAATAGAGTATTTTACTAATATTATTATTTCAAATCAAACTGTCGCACCTTTTTTTCACAGGGATAGGCAGAGATAATAGAGCGCCACTTGCCACGATCCTGACACAACTTCCTACCTCGCTTCTCTCACATCCACATTTTTTATTTTATTTTTTATACATAAGCTACTAAAGAAACTTGACATAGAAACCAAAGTATATACATCAAAGATACGAGTACAATGGTACCGGTAAGTCGTTTCGAACCCGTGCTCGGCTTGCGTCTCCATTGCATTGCCACTACACCGCGGCCGCTTTAAAGAGTTATACGAGTACTAGCTATGGTTAAGGGCACTAGGCAACCCAGCTTTCTTGAGGAGCTTTCTTCTAGATTTCATACATATGAATAAATTATAATCCGTGAAGTGATTTGGTCACGTTTCGGGATCAGCTTGTAAGTTGCCGGTTCCATCTAGGCCGGCATAGTGGATGTGATTGCTACTCACAGTTATTGAATTGTAGTAGCAGTGGCATCCATTCATGGACCACACTTTGGCCTAACATCAAGCGGGGTGCTGTCATATGTCGAGTCACAATAAAAAAAAAAAAAAATAGCATAATATAATTTATTCATATGTATGAAAAGGTATAATTTTCAAATTTTGTAATCCCACTGTTAAATCTCCACTGAAGCAAAATATCTTCTGCAGTCGCAAAGGACCTTGTTGTTAGAGCGACTTTAAATAAATAAATAAAATAGCATAAAAATAATTAATAATCTTAAAGACTCATTTCTTTTCCTACAGAACAATCCAAGGAGATCCAGCAAAAGATCGTAAAAGAAGGTTGCGGTCAGAAACTTAAGAAGTGGTCAAGAAGTCGCCGTTGTCAACTCTGGAGACTACTGCTCCTTCCCTTCATCCCAATCTTGGCTCTGATTGTTCAAACTACATTATCCTTGAGGCACAGCATCGTGAATGGTAGAGAAGTGTCCGATGTTGAAGAACAGGTAACATTTTTAAATAATAAGCAGTCTGTTGGTGGTAATACCACTTCTAGAAGTAAAAACTCTTAAGTAATGCAATCACGTTTCGAGATCAGCTTAAAAGTTGCCGAAGTTTAGCGAATGGGATTGTGCAGTGAAAGAAAAGTAATATGATGATGATGATGATCTCCTTGCCGTGTCGGGCAACAGCGACTCCTTAGTCAGTACTATGATGTGCTCTAATGTGACTCGCAAAACCAACTTCAGTTTTAAATGTGCGGTTGCAGGGTACACATAAGAGATGTCCATTAGCGTTATATGTGTAATGATAGCTACGTTTGGGTGTAGATTTTTGAATATGGCGCTTTTCCTCTAACATTTTTAGTCGAGTTTGCTCAAAAGTATTCACGCTAGTGGAAACAACATTCCGCCATTCTGTTCTGTGACCAGCCATTTCCTCCCATCCATCACTACGAATGTCACTAGCAGCTAGGTGCCGTTTGAGGACGTCCTTATAGCGAAGATACTGTCCGCCCTGCTTTCTCTTGCCATGTAAAAGTTCTGAGTAGAAAACAGCTTTCGGCAACCTAGTGTCATCCATACGCATGACGTGTCCACTCCATCTCAACTGGTAAATAATGATGAGCGCCTCCACTCCGGGAATTTCCGCGCGTCTCAAGACGCGGTCCTGCCACTTTACGCGCAGAATAGACCGCAAGCATTTGAGGTGAAAAATTGCTAACTGCTAAAAATATACAGATAGACCGGTTCAGTTGATGTGACTTCTTCTTAATGGACCCCCTTCAGATTAACATCAGGCAAAGTGTTGTCATATTACAAGTTACAATTAATAAAATGTTTATTGGACTTCTTTGCCTGCCCGTGTGTTCCTAATTAACAAATCAATCATATAGTCACGCCTTTTTCTAACAAAGGTAGGTAGATACAATGGAGCGCCACTTGCCACGATCATGACAAGACAACCTGTAAATATTAGCTTCTACTATACTCGTATATCTAATATTTATTTCTCGATATATTTTTTCTGGTCGGCATAGCGACAGTGACTGTGGCAACAAATTGATTTATTCAGTCGCCCACACTCTTGGTTTCCCTCTGGCTTACTATTATCAAGTCGAAGTTAAATGTCGTGTCCTAATAACCAAATTCAAAAAAACAATCTAATTAAGAAACTTTAAACTAGTACAAGACAAGTAGAATTATATTTAAATTTACCTAACACGTAAAGTTTTAAAACTAGAACTCTTTAAATACCTATAAACATGGTACATATTATTACTCTTTATTAAATTTCAACATAAACAAAGTTGACATGAATCTCAGAAGTATGTTAATTACAAATTCTTGATGTGGTTTGTTGTTAACTTGAAAGCCAGCTAATTTACTCCTTTGATCAAATGAATTCGCAACTAATTCAACGATTTCAATACATAATCATACAACTAAATACGCAATAGAATACATTGTATAATGAGGCAATTGGATAATAGAAACAAAATCATTAACTTTTGTTTTCACTGAAGACTTGGCAGTAAATTTCTTCATTAAATAAATGGATAAAATTAAAAGTATATTAACTATGATTAAACTTAAAATAAAAAATAGCATCTAGTGACGTCATATCAGAAATAGTCCCAAGGAGACTGGCAACATTTCCCCTTTGTATAGCAAGACTAATACGTTGACAAAAATAATTGCCAGTCTTCGTGTCTCCAGACGTCTCCGTCAGCCGCTTGGACACAGGCGCTCAGCTGAAGGTCCCCAAGGGCTCAATGTCTCGACACAAAAGTGCTTGTATCATAGAAACAGGACAATTAATATATCAAAGATACATGGTGGTGAGTGGTTTCGAACCCGTGCAACTCAGCTTACGTAGCCATTGCACTGCCACTACACCACGGTCGCCTATAAAACCTTACATGATGTTCAGCTGAAGCAAGGCGTTTCCCGCCCAGTGACTATTTACATACATTCAAGTATTAACAAGTATAACATGTATATCTCAAGAAAACTAGGTTGCCTAGTACCCATAACCATGTATGAAGAGAATTGTGTTATGATCGTGGCAAGTGGCGCTCCATTGTCTCTGCCTATCCCTGTGGGAAAAAGGCGTGATTTTCTGATTGATTGATTGATTAATAAACTATTACTACATCCTCAAACAACTATTTCGCCTCCTTTACATCTACCAATTATCTTTGTACAAAATGTAAGGTTATATGGCTGATTTTTTAATAATTTAAGAAAAACTAAATACTATTAAAGTTAAATAAAAACTAAAATCAACATCATTTATTTGAAATTAATTATTTAATGTATATTTTTTTAATACGAACACATGGAAAAAGCACTTACTCGTAATTCCCTCGGACCAACAACCTCGATGTAATTAATTTTTGTTAAACTTTCCACTGTCGTTGAGCGGTCAGTGTATATAAAAAAACTAATTTGTAATATGTCATGCTCACTTGACGCACGCTGTCATTGGACACTGAAATATAAACTCCATTAGACAATTTGTTTTGAAAAATCCACCTCATTTGTTTCACAAAGTTTAATTCAGATATATAAACATTAATTTCTCCGAAACATGTCATTTTAGACTTTTATTTTGGGGTAACCCTTTTGCCGAAATAGTGACAGCGACTGCGGAAACCGTTTTTCAGCCGTCGGCACTCTTTAACCTCCTCTTGCTCACAATCAGGTCGAGATCAGATAACGGGTCATAATAAAAAAAACATAAGACCACTCGCCGCCTTATATTTAAATTAATATTTATTAAAAAAACGAGAATAAAAGAATAAAATATTTATTTGGTTATAATGGTAAAATAGTAGATATTATATTTTCTATGTCTTGTTTTGCAAAGCATATAATGAAAATTTTACGTATGCTAGTCACCTTTGGCGTGATAGAGAATCCATTTTATATAATAAATGTTAACAGATTTGTTACATACGACATCTGAACGAATAAAGGAAATTCCTGTTTCCTTTGATCCTCACTCTTTCACTTTGTATTCTATACATGTTTAATTCTTTTACGTTTCTTAAAGTACTCTTAGTTACCGCTAACATTTTAAAAAGACTTGTTTGTGTTAAGAGATGCTGCGATGGTTTGGGCACATTGAAAGGATGAGTGAAAGTAGATTGACGAAAGCAATTTATATATCAGATGTGGATGGTTGCGTTAAACAAGGCAGGCCCAGAAGAGTGTTTTCCGATCAAATCGAGGATATCCTCAAGAAACCTGCCTAGTGCTCATAACCGTAGAGCTTGTATGAGGAGAATTGTGGATGTGAAGAAAGCGAAGTATGGCGCTCCGTTGTCTCTGCCTATCCCCGTGGAAAAAAGGCGTGACAATCTGATTGTTTGTGTTAAATAAAGACTTTAGCGGCCTGAAAGTCGTCAACGTTTATAGTTTTCTAGTGTTGCGTATCTTCAGACCATTATAGGAATTATCTGTTTTCCTAGAAAAATCTATGTCTTAATGGGTTGTTAGTTTTTTAAGCAATTGTGTATTAAAACTTTTTTTATCCGTTTTCTATGAATCCGAACCAAATTACACTGATTTTTTGTAATTTTCCTCGTATAGGATCATTTTCATTAAATTGTCATTATTTCGGATTAGTCGTGAGTAAAAGAATAGAACAGGGATAACCCAGAAGATGAATCTATGACCAAAGACGGGACATACATCGTCATACATACACGGACATACATACAGTCGATATTATGTAATGAGGATTGTGGAATTGACTGTATAACCTTCGTTCCTAAGGACAGATTTAAAAAAAAACAGAAATGGTACAGTTTAACCCACTCTATCACCCGTATATTCTTGTCCAATTTTATTCATACTAGTAATTATATCATATAATGCATACTCTTGTATAAATAACTTGTGTTGTTTTGATGACAACATGAGATATTTTAGCGTGGTTTCTATTATTGTTACAATAAAAATAGGAGAAAATCCGATAAAAATATGTTTTTTAGTAAACTGATCTGAATGATGACGCCAATCTCTAACAACGACATAAAATGTATGAAGTTTTTTAAATATATATTTATTGGGTCTCGAATATAACAGCACCCCGCTTGATGTTAAGCCAAAGTGTGGTCCATGAATGAATGTCACTGCTACGTCAATACCTGTGAGTAGCAATCACATCCACTTTGCCGGCCTAGTTGGGACCGGCAACTTACAAGCTGATCCCGAAACGTGACCAAATCACTTCTCGTTCTGTATACTTGTAAGTGGTGGTACTACCCTTGATCGGCAGACTGGGTACCACTACATACCACTCTTTGATAACCAGACCCGAAGCAAATATCCACCTCTTTTTTTATTAACAAATATTAATATAATTAATAAATATTACAAAAAATGTTATTTTTTTGTATAGGTAAGCAGGGCAACTGAACTTGGCAAATTGGTGACGCGACTCCAACAAGAACGATCAGAAGTTGCTTTCTTCATCTTCACAAATGGAAGCACACTCAGGTAAGGCATATTTTCTCTAACTTATCAGTTTACCTATTTTATTATATATTTTAATTTTTTTAGGTTTTGTCATTTGAATATTTGAAATAATAATGTACCCTGCTTGCTCTTTGTGTGTTCGTCGCTTTCCGTTCTATCTATCAATACCAATCTATTTTTTTTTAATAAGTCTTGCATTCCGGGAATGCCGACAGAAGTGAAAACTTGAATCTTTACGTTGTGCATTTTTGATATGTTGGAATGGTTAGGGAAAGCGCGGTAGTAAGAGAGGGTGATACTTCCTTTCCTACGCCGCGCCGTCCCTCCGTCTTACGAATTTTCGATCAGGTCACGTTTCCTGACGCAAGTTTAACATTTATTACCCATGACAAAAGGTGCTTAACGCCGCTAAAGAAGTTTTCACTTCAAAAATACTCTCGCCTAGTAAGGTGATGTGATTTAATGTGTCAAGCTATTACAAATAGTTCTGCCACTCCGAGAGTGAAGTATCACTCTTGAATATTTCTAATAGCTTGACATTACACATCAAACTACTCACATTTAGCGAGATTAACATAACAATTTAATGTGAAATTGGTAGTACACAAGATCACCGCCCACAGATATAGAATCCCTTAAAAATATTTATAGAGATTCAATCTAATAAACCATGTTCTAAATGTACCGAGGTAAATCTATCTCCTAAGGTTTTACAGATATAGTTTCAGGAGATTTTAAAATAATAATGTAGACAGAAGCGTAGCGTGCCTTGGCGGGCCCCGTTTAAAAAAATGTTTGGTGGCCCTTTAATTTATATTTGATTTTAAGATTTCTCAGAAAAGTATAATAAAATGTATAATAAAAGAAATATTTATTCATCATAATTATCTATGTCACTTTTTCCAAATCTTTTACAAACAGTTTAAATTAAAGGAGAGTGTCCTTGCTTTTTTTCGACAAACTAATTTATTAAATCATTTTAGTTTTTTTAGTTTTTCTAAAGTTTCTTTTTGGAAAGTTTTTATTAATTTTTGCTTACGCACGTGGGTGGCCCCGTGTAATTAATACGGCAGATACGGCGGTAGCTACGTTCCTGAATGTAGAGAAAAACTTAGATGGGGCTATTATGTCCGTAAATAAATTTATTTCCTTTATTATTAATATATTTATTTAAAATAATAACGTCGTTATTGCTATAATGAAAACTTTGGCAGGCAACAAGCAAAATCTAATTAAAATCATATCACTCTCCTTTAAAACACATGTAAGCAATTATAATGAAACGTTGTAATTAAAATAACTCCATCAGATGAGTATATACAGTTTACGATATGTAATAAAAACCAAAAATAACTTATTACACTTATATAGGTAACAATTATTCTGTTCTACGTGCGAAAGCCGAATACATTACTGTATACAGACCGTGAAGTGACTTAGTCGCGTTTTAATGTTAGTTGCCGGTTACAACTCGGCCAGCATAGCAGTCAATAACTCCATTCATGAACCTCACTCTAGCTTAACAACAGGCGAGGTGCAGATGTATAATCACAATAAAAAATATAGTTGATTTACGTTAAGATTCCTATAGACGAGCAAAAGGCAATTTTCTAATTACCTATTGAAAAATATTTATCACGATGCCCTGCGGGCCGGCTGCGTAACTTAATGAGAATGAGCTTCGTTTTGACAGTTGAACTTAATGGAGATTATTGTAATGAGCTTAAATCATTATCAGTTCAAGCTCTTTGAAATTTATTGTCCGTATGATTAAAAGTTGTTTTTGACACTAACAGCGACCGCGTAACTTTTTGACAAATGGATATGAATTTCATTGTCTCATTGAATCTCATTGAAGTTGCGCGGTCGGCCCCCTAGATGTATAGGTAAATACAAGGTAAGGTCATTCTAGTGTTACTGAGCATATAATATACCCTTGTTTAATTATGTAGTAAAAAAATAGCAATTAGGTACAGGTTGTGTTGTTTTAAATTTTAAAGACATTAAGTTTCATTGGAAACCGACTAAACGTACCTAATATTATTAAGCCATAAACTCCAAGGACATATCAGTATGTTTACAACCTTCGCGAATTCGATTAGCACGAACTATATAACCTTGCATTATGGAAAGTGCATTTTGTTTACGAAACAGTAAGTACACCACTCGCCGGCACTTCACTTAACTAAATTACATGAGTTTGATACTTAGAGGGACTATGTTACTTTGAATAGAATTTCTACTTCAAAATTACCCTTTATTACGTTTTGCTTTTAAAACTTATAGAGTGTTATTTGTGAAGTTGTTTGACATACAGAGTGGGCCAAACGAAAACAAGCCGAAGCCAATAACTCCCAGGATAATACATTTTCGGTAGAACGCAAAACCCGCCTTTTTCGTCTGTAAAGGGGACATATTTTAGGCTGAATTTTAGTACTTATAAGTAAGATGTATTTTGTTGTTCTTAGTACGGCAAATCGTGTCGGTAATAAAGGTCGTCAGCGCTTTAGGAGCAAGGGGATCAGATGTCGCGTCCTAATGAAAAATCAAAAAATGAGGGCTTGATATTCCCTCAAACAATTTCAAATTGTGTGACGCCAATGTTACTCCTATGATTGGAAAATCTCTAATGTCCTTGTTTGTTTTTATCGATCTTTACGAAATATATAGCGTGTTCTCTGAACATTTTTTTACCACATTGTTTTTTTTATTATTGTGACTCGACATATGACAGCACCCCGCTTGATGTTAGGCCGAAGTGTTGTCCATAAATGAATGTTACTACTACAATTCAATAACTGAGTAGCAATCACATCCACTATGCCAGCCTAGATGGAACCGGCAACTTACAAGCTGATCCCGAAACGTGACCAAATAATCACTTCACGGTCTGTATACTTGTAAGTGGTGGTACTACTCCGGATCGGCAGACTGGGTACCACTGTTAAATCCACCGGTTATTCGTATCTTTCAATATGTCGTCAGTCCACCTAGTGGGAAACCAAACGTATAGCCAAATGTATAAACGAAAACTGCTATAATTGTGTGCTAGGCAGAGCAGTAATGTGGTAAGTAGAAGGCAGTGATGCCCGGTCTGCGTATCCGGGGTAGTACCACCACTTACATGTACACAGTCTGTGAAGTGACTTAGTGGCCGCACTCCAGAATAACATCAGGCGGAGTGCTGTCTTATGTTGAGCCACACTAAAAAAAGTATTTGTAAAAAATGCCATGACAGCAGGGTTAAAGTCGTGACGAAATAAGTTGTGAATCGATTAGGAAAAAGCCGAACTTGAGTAACTTCTTATATAAGCAAAACCTTTGACATTATCTTTATCCATCTCTCGGCGTAATCTCAATCACGTCACGTCATTATTAGACCCTGTCATAAAAAAATATAAAAATAAGCTAAATGATCATAAGACATTAACAAAACGAGGACGTCCGTGATGATTCTTAAATGCTTAAGTTTTAGTGATTTTAATTTACATTAGTTCAGCACTAGTTCCCTGAAAAATCAATCAGTCGTTCACAGAACTCAAATGTGAATAACCTTTTTTGTTTACACAAGTTGCTCTCGAACAAAAACAAAGTTTAAGATTAAGATAGCACCGACGTTTTAATAAAAACATGCTGTATTTGTCTTGGAATTCGAATTACGTTGTGTTATTACTAAAACATATATTAAAACTTGAAATAAACGAAAAAGTTCGTTTGGAGATTTGAATAGAAAGTTTCCTTTGACTATTATCTAGAATCTAATAAGAATTTCAAAACTATATCAATGTTATTATTATATTTTTTGAAAAACTTTGTACTAAGAAGCGTCCTAAAAGTTTTTGAACTATTATTTTGAAGTTTTTGAAGGTATTATTTAAAATATATTATAATATTTATTGTCATATAACCAAACTCAATATCTAGGTATACCTAACGCGGATCGGGGTGCAACAGTTTTTAAGACATTTTAACGTCTTAACGACCGCCATTTAGGACGAACCAAAACGACCAGGACCTACAGTTTAACGTACCATCCGAAACACGAGTGAAATCGAGATTTAAGCACTTACTTAAAATTTTGTTATTTTTTAAGTATTAAATACTTATTGACATTTTTTCATATTTTATTTTTGATTTTTATTATTTATGTTGTATGCCTAATGGGCAAAAGGTAGAGGACTAATCTATAAGAATATCTATTGCTTTATAGTTATCTTTCACAGAAAAATTGATTTGATTTTGATTTTTGGGTGCGATTCTGGGGAAGCGGGGTGACCGCTTTAAAATCAAACTACTGACAGCGTTGTACAATGCTTAACTCTTATGATCAAATAATCTATGCATTACTTCGATCCACTATACTTTTTATAGCATTATTTTTAGGCGAATATAGGAGATAATTTATATTTTATATTTATACTTGTTCACAGATCAAATTTGACGCAGCGTTTCGAAAGAACTGACAGTGCCTTGTATCAGATGGGGGAACTTCCAATCTTGATATTCAGAAATCGATCAAAACCAATCGACGGAACCAAGTTTGAAATTGAATTAAATGAATTGCGGTACGTAAAAATAAATTAATTGACTTTTTTTGTGAGAGTATTTCACTGCGGATATTTCAGTATGGGTTAGAGTTGAATCCCCCGTAAAGCGTAAAAAATCAGTGGCTGGCCGGCACCTTTGGCCGGCATAGTGACGGCGAGTGAGGCAACCGGTTTTAAGTCGTCGGCGCACTTGTACTCCCCCTTGCTTATCATTAAGCAAGTCGAGGTCAAAGGTCCAGTCTTTTGAACTTGAATTATGTCAATAAATGTGAGGAGACGATATAACATTTTATCTACAAACTTTATTTTATACTTTTTAGATTTCGACAAGCTTTTTTTTTTTCATTATTTTCTTTCTCTATTAGCCTTTTCTTTATTAAAATTTTATTTTCCTTTTCCAATATTTTTTAAATGTTTATATTATGTATTTTTTGTTACATTTCTCTACTAAGCTATTACGTGTTCATATCATAGAGTCAGGAAGACCAAAGTACATATATCAAAGATACATTGGTACTGGCAAGTGAAATTGCTTGTTTATTATACCATAAACAAGCGGCCTATACCTAATATAAATATTATTCAATTAACATACATTGATAGGAATTAAGAGTAAGGCAGTGGTGCCCAGTCTGCCGATCGGGGGCGATTACAAGTACACTGAACTAAGAAGTCGCGTTTCTAGATCAGCTTGTAAGTTGCCGGTTCCAACTTGGCCGGCATAATGGATGCGACTGTTGCTTCATTCATGGACCGCACTCCAGCTTCAGGTATTGGACGTCCTAATACCATTCTCACCGGAGGATGGGCAGCAGCGTTTTCTTAATTTGCAGTGAGTATACTGCATTCCCTAAGCCGCCTGCCAATGTAGAAATTGTGGCAACCCCCATACCCCAACCCCATTATGAACGACAAAATACAGGTGGATGCAACTGGCATCTTTTATTTTTATTGTGACTCGACATATTATGACAGCACCCCGCTTGATGTTAAGCCGAAGTGTGGTCCATGAATGAATTTCCATTCTACTACAATTCAATAACTGTGAGTAGCAATCACATTCATTATGCCGGCCTAGATGGAACCGGCAACTTACAAGCTGATCCCGAAACGTGACCAAATCACTTCACGGTCTGTATATTTGTAAGTGGTGGTACTACCCCGGATCGGCAGATACCGTACCGCTGCCTACCACTCTTTGATAACCAGACCCGAATCGAACGCTATTCCATCTTGTCGTTCAGAATAGCGTTCGATGGGGGAGGCCTATGTTCAGCAGTGGACGTCTTCCGGCTGATAATGATGATGAATCCAGCCTAACATCAGACGGTGTTCTGTCATATGTAAAGCCTGAAATAACAATATTTTGCCAGAATTAATAAAGAAATAATCCTAAAATGCAAATAATTATATACAAAAATTGTTTATTGCCTCGATGCGTCCAAATCTGTGGCTCGTGTAACATGGGAAGCTATAAAATTTACATTCAGAATAGGTCGTTTAGTATATTCAGATTTGAGTACCCGAGGGCGTTGTCATGACAATTTCAGAGGGAGGCCACAAAAATAATCGTCTCTCTATTATTTATCTGAACAATTAACAAAATTAAAGATAAGAAAGTAGTTGTATGATTATTATAATTAAAGTATTAAAGATGTAGGGTTTAATAATGAATAATAATAATTTATTACAAAAAAATCAATTAATCAAACTGTCACGCCTTTTTCCTACGGGGATAGGCAGAGACAATGAAGCGCCACTTGTCACGATTCTGACACGACTTCCTTGCTTTCTCCACATCCACAATTCTCTTTATACAAGCTCTAAGGTTATGGGCACTGGGTAACCTAGCTTTCTTGAGGATGTCTTTACAAAAAAACTACATTATTTTATTTGATATATGTATAACACATAGATTAATGATTGTACTCGCTGACGCTGACTCGTCGTAGCGCAACCAATCATAACTGTATATAATATGTAATAGCTGCAAATCGCATTGAACAATACTTTTCCATCCGCATTTCCTATTTATTCTACCTTTACTTCTTTTACTACATTTGTGTATATTTTAAATCATAGGACATTCTGGGAGGAAAGTTCATTAAAAATACCATTACCTAATTAAATTTTATTGTATACCAAGTAAGCTCCGGGAAATTTCCAAAGAAAATAAAAAGTTTAAAACACATTTTATAATTGGCGTAGAGCACCACTGACAAAGATAAATTACTGGAGAAGGTCTTAACGTTATTGGATTGCAGTTGTACATGTTTTACCTTGGAGGTACATTTCCGAGCTCAGCGACAAAGAATTTGCGACAAAAACCTTTAAAAGACATTTATTTATAAAACCGCGACAGTAAAATCTTTATAAAAACTTCTACTGCCTGGTGTTAACAACAGTTTAACTATGATAATTGAGAAATATGAACTTGTAACAGAAATGTATTTATTTATATTGTACTTATTAAAAACTATAATATAATATATTAAACTATAATATAAAACTATAAAAACTATAAACTATCCTGAACCATTAAGAAGAATTTTTTGACACCATAAAAAATAAGGTTATATATAAAATTAATTCTTACAGTGTTAGGCAGAGACAACAAAGCGCTACTTTATACGATCCTAAAACAACTCTCTCTATTCCTTCACATTCACAATTTATTTTATACAGGCTCTATGGTTACAGGTACTCTGCCTTTTATATAAAGTAAACAATTACATATTCTGAGTTCTATTTAATCCTTTCACTTACTAATTTATAATTTTTTTACATTAATCTTCTTACATTCATGATAATACAGTACAATTGTGTTTATTTCAACTCGGAAACATGTAATGTTATTCTTATTTAAACTTAAAAAAAAAGTCCTACCCAAGTCGCAAGTAAACGTCTAATCGCTGACATCAAAATCACACCCAAACGTCTCAATTGAGGAAAGAAAAGCTTTGTTTTCATTTACATTAATGTGTATTTATTTAATTAACACTCGAAAGCTAATAATTGTTAAACCTTTGTCTTTCTTCGTCTAATTATCATTTAAATTCAGTTTACGAGTTAAGTTAGCAATGTTTACTCCATATAACTTCTTAATTCATTTCAAGATGGGGAAAGAGCCTTTATCGCAATAGCTACTAAGTCTAAATTTCTTTTATTTCATTAAGTAATTGGAGTAAAATTGTCGTTGGTAACGTTTTAATGAGACCAAAACCAGTTAATTAATTATTCTACTGAGTTAATAGTGCACTGTGGTCTTAGGGAATACGGCTTTGCAATCTCCAAAAGGGATGGTTTCATTCAAAACATAGCCAATTATAATATAGATATATTTTAACATAAATTAGTACTAAGTGGATTTTATTGTAGCATTACATATGACCGCACCCCGCCTGATGTTAAGCTTGAGAGCAGACAATGAACAGAGGCGATTGCTAGTACAAATAACTGCAAGAAGAAGATTAATCTACTATGCTGGCTTAGTGTTTTTTTTAATTATACATTTCTATACTAAGCTACTAATAGGATTTATATTTAAAAAAGGCCCTATCCGATGAGTTTTTCACAGGCCTTCAACGGTATACTTGGCGTTTCATCTTTTCGTATGAGGATATTCTATTGTTCCTTATATATATTGTGCTAACTAGAAATTATAAATATCATCATTAGCCAGAAAACGTCTACTGCTGAACATAGGCCTTCCCCTTAGAACGCCATTCCGAACGACAAGATGCCAGTTGGATCCACCGGTTATTCGTGACTTTCACTATGTCGTCAATCCACCTAGTAAGAGGCCTACCTACGCTGCGTGTTCTGGTTCGTGGTCTTCGCTCTAGAAACTTTCTTTCCCATCGGTTGTCGGTTCTTCGAGCGATGTGATTCATAGTGATTCTTCGAACTTTGAATCACCCCTTTCCCATTCTGCAATTAGATTATACACAATACTAATACTATGAATTGATTAATTTCCAAGTTCAATATTTGTACAGTGTCTCCCCACAATGTTATGCGGTATTAATGATCTCACAAACACCATTAAGTATATCTTTGACGGGTGCGGTACATGATTACACCCATTACGTTTATTACGCTCTGTATAGTTTTGTATATAGGGTGTACATTGTATAATTATAGCACTAGTATGCTAAAATGACCACTTTGTAATATTTTTTTTAATGTGACTCGACATAATATGACAGCACCCCGCTTGATGTTAAGCCGAAGTGTGGTCCATGAATGAATGTCACTGCTACTACAATTCAATAACTGTGAGTAGCAATCACATCCACGGTCTGTCTGTATACTTGTAAGTGGTGGTACTACCCCGGATCGGCAGACTGGGTACCACTGCCTACCACTATTTTATAACCAGACCAAATGATAGTAATGATGTGATTATTTCAAAAGAGAGTACGCGTAAGCACCAGGTTCAATTCCAAGTCGAAGTTTAGGGTAACCGTAGATGTAGTGTAGGGGGGAGCGCAGTGGTCACGCTAACCGAAACCAATGTTTTTTTATTGTTCTGTTTCTATTATCTCTTTCTAAATACTTTAATAGCTTACCTAATATAGAAATTTATATATTTTTTAATAAAAAAAATGTTTTTTTTGTTAGTATTAAAATGAGAAGTTTTGAAGAAGAAGAGTTTGTGGTCGTTTGTCAGTCTACCAATCTGGGGTAGTACGTGGTTGTACCGAGTTCTATACTCTCACAGACTGCGAAGTGACTTAACTACGTTTCAGGATTAACTTGAAAGGAGCCGGTTCCAACTTAGCCAGCATAGTGGAAACTATTGTTACTTGTACTTAATTAACTGTAGAAATAGTCGCCTCCATTAATAGACCGTACTCCATTTCAACCGTACTCCATTTCGAGCCATTATGACAATTTTAAAAAAACAGCAAATGCGACCTAGGAATTTCACCCATTAATAATTAATTAAATTTATCAATCAATTATACAAATTAATTGATGTGCTATAGGGATAGGTAGAGACACCGGAGGTCTACTTTCCAAAAAAAACTATTTGCCGTGCACAACGCTTTTCTGGTTATCATTCATAGAAATTTCCTACTGCTTATCAAGCTAAAGGAAATATGAAAACGTTTGTAAATAAAAAAAAGTGTTTTAGGAGATTTCAAAATAACCGAAATAAAGGAGAATATTTATTTATTTAAAATCTTTATTGTATTTTTTTTACAAAAGGCGGACTTAATGCCCGATGGCATTCTCTATCAGCCAAACCTTTATTTATGGTGAATATCGCCTAGTGGTACCACGCAAACCATAAGCCCCTGGTTCAAAACCACTTGCCGGCTCTAATGTATACTCGTATTAGATATATGTAATGTGGTCACCCAGTTTCAATGACACAAGCACGTTTAGTAGATAAGTATAAAAAATAGAAAAGAATATAATTTTTTCAAATCTCTCATTAAATTTTCCAACTTTTTTTCAATTATAAAAGAATTTTTATTTTCGCTACGTTCACTCAAGTAAAATTATATTTCATTCAATTGAAACATTCCTTAATGAAGTCTGATGAATGCATTATACAAAGCAATTTACTCACAATCTCATAAGCATTTAAACCAATCACTGAGCCGGATTATAATTCTAAATTTATATCAAACAAATCTTGGTACGGATTTTATAAAGTACCTGCAATTTTCAATCAAGTTGAATTATTTAAATACGAGTAAAATGTTCTTTTAGGATTTGTAGTTAAGGGGTCGTTATTCTTATTTACAGGGCCGGAGACGAAAAAGCAGTGAAATTGCGTAGCTGTTTGGCATTCACACAGGTAACCAATCAGCGACAAACAAATCAATAGGTAACTTAACGTTGATTGGTTACCTGCGAGAATGTCAAGTAGCGACGCAATTTTACAACTTTTTCGTCGCCATAATGTATTAAGATAATCAGGGCCCTGAACTTTGATATAGTTCTCATATTTATAGAGTTAACTGTTCTCCTGTCAATCATTACCAAAGTTCGGTTTCTGGACTCCAGAAATTGTACCAGAATAGGCCATGTTGGTAAATCATCAACGGAATCTTGGCTGACCTTAACTTTACACAACCTATGATTCCACATCCAGTTTCGATACCACTAGATACACGATAATTACGTCCCAAGATGGTATGGAAATCCCTAAATTACTTAAAGCTTTTATACAAGACGCTATAGTATCTAACAATAATATTTCGCCACATGCCGATTCACTGGTTAATCCTCTTTGCAAAAAAAAGTTTCTTCAGAATGGCGTTGGCGTTATATCTCTTTTTGTTGTAGCGCTTGTAAACACTTCTAAAACCGAACACTTCTAAAATCTTAAGGCGAAGTTTAGTACATTCGTGAAGGCTACTGCTAGCTCTGACGGGGAATAGAACTAGGAACATACCAATTTTGATAAGATCTACGCGTCTTAGCGTTTTTATTGTATTAAATTTTACCCAGGAGGGTGTTTGTCGACCAATCGGAGACATCCTCAAGAAAGCTATGTCGCCTAGTGCCATAGAGCTTGTGATATAAAGACAATTGTGAATGTGAAGGAAGCGAGGGAGTTGTGTCAGGATCGTGGTAAGTGGCGCTCCATTGTCTCTGCCTATCCCTGTGGAAAAAAGGCGTGACAATTTGATTGATTGATTGATTGAAATTTTACCTATTACTATTACTTGTTTTTAACTCCTGGTTTTAACAGAAATAGAAACAGTGCAGCGCTTTGTCCGCGATACTTACATCCATATCCACAATACTATTTATAGCTATTTATACTTATTTATATATTGTATTTATCTCTACGGAATTCATAACACTTTTGGATAGCCAGGGCTACGGACCCCTAATTTCCTAAATGTCCTCAATTTAATCAAGAACCCATCTTCAGGAGCAATCTTCTTAGTCAATTTTCTTTATCCACCTTTTCAATGCTTCCAAACCATAGCACGCACCTTTCTCAATCTTTGTCTCTACATTTTGTTTCAAATCACAAATACCACGCACAACTGTATTCTTATTAATGAATTAAACAAATTTTATGCGGCTTACTATCGCGTTTATTTTGGTTTAGATTTTACAATTTTTTATTATTCCGACGTTTTGAAAGCTTTGCAGCCATCGTGGTCACGAAGAAGCTGAGGTGTTGGTCGTCCTATTGGTTGATCCTGTTATTGTTTCCAAAACTACCCCGTTTAATGTTTTGATTTTGTTTTTCTGTTTCCAGTTTATTTTAAATTTTTGCAAAAATAACTGACGGTGTCTTCTGGTTTGGCAGTTTGCTGGACTTGGGGCTTGAGTTTGTGTATTATAGGGTTCCAGGTGTTAGATATCTAAACCAAATTTACGCGATAGTAAGCCGCATAAAATTTGTTTAATTCATTAGTCAATATTCGCGCAAAATCTAAGAAAATACTATGTATTCTAATTGTTTTTAATTTAATTATTTCTGCCCCAAAAAGCACAAAATTCAATATTCATTATCTTTTTTTTAATATCTCGTAAAATGTTTTCTCGTCGCAGATTTTATTGTTAATTTATTGTCAATATCGTAAAATGTAAACAATGGCTGTATAAAGAGGCTTCGTAATAATGTATATACTTCAACGTGTACATTTTAGTAATACGCTTTAAACTATAATGTTTGGAGTCAGTTTTTTTTAGTCGTCGACGCTGTGTGACTTTCTCTTGCTTGCATTAGGCAATTCTAGAATTGATATAGCTTTACAATTTAAAAAAAAATCATCTATACTATCATAATATTATAAAGTGGAAAGATTTGTGAATTTGTTTGTAATGAATAGGCTCAGAAACTACTGAGCCCTTAGAAAGCTACTTCTTCACCATTAGAAAGCTACATTCTTCGTGAGTAACATAGGCTATATTGGATATTCCAAAAGTTTAGGGGTAAAAATATTACTCATAAATTCCATAAATCGCGTACTCTGCAAAAAAAACTATTGACGATATATAAAATAGTGTTCTATATATTAATAGCCTAAAATGGTTTGATAATTAAGGCTTATTATGTATGTGTATATACACTATATACAACAACATACGTTTATTGGTAGGTACAAAGATTATGTATACATACATCAAAGAAAAACTAATTATTTAACCATTAAGCGTGCGTGTATTTTGACGCAGGCAACGCCGGGTTACGTAGCTAGTAGTCTATAACTATAAACGTAATAACTATAATTTTTTTTTTTATGGAGATATGACATAGACCCCCTCGGATTTCGCAGACATTTTTAAACCTTATTTCTACCTCGTCTTCTCACTCCCTCGGCTTGTGGAAAGCATTGCATTCTGTTGACCGTCGAACTTAACGCTTGAAAAATCCTACTTTCGCTTTCGGAGTTATCCTTGCTTCAGGCAATTCCAAATCAATCAATCAATCAAATTGTAACGCCTTTTTCCCACAGGGATAGGCAGAGACGATGGAGTGCCACTTGCCTTCTTCCTGACTCAACTCCCTCGCTTCCTTCACATTCACAATCAAATCAGATGTGTCACAATATTTTTGTTTATTATTTTTCTGTTTTCGTTTTTTTATATATTTTTTTGTTCCTAGGACGAGCATAAATATGGAGTCATCCCTGTCGGAGGCTGTGGAGTGGTATACGAATGCGAACGCGGCATTATTAACGCACCTTACTAAAGAAATCAAAGACACAGATAGCAGTACTATTTGGAGGTAAGAATTTTTTTAAAATGTTTTTTAAATTATTTTATTATACATTTCTATAATAAGCTACTAAAGTGCTTGTATCATAGAAACAGGACAACCAAAGTACATATATCAAAGATACATTGGTACCAGTGAGTAGTTTCGGACCCGTGCCACTACACCACGGTCGCTTTTAACGTATTTAAATATAACGGACAGGTGTGGATTTTATCGCGCAGTACCCACCAGATTGGGGGAAGCATCTGCAATATGTCGACCGAATCGGCTGTCGAACTAAAATGATTGGCGGCTCGTTTCTTTATAGAACAATCGATAAGAGCAATGCTTTACCAGATTGTTTGTTCTCCCCATCCTAGAAACGGTTGGATTGATTATTCTCGGTTTTTGCAGTCGTCGGCACTCTAAGACCTCTTCTTGCTTACCATCAGGCGGGTCGAGGTCAGATGTTGAGTCACAATAAAAAAAATATTCAAGCGAAGCGTAATGAACAACTCAGTCAGCGACTGAGACAGTTGTAAATATGTATCGATAAAAACGTGTCCATATTTTCTTTGTTTGATTATTGAAAAATTAGTAAGTTAATTAAATAAAAGAGAGTCGTCATCCGTAGTCAGGCTAGAATCATTATTAGAAACGTGATTAAAATGTGTGAAAAAGAAAAATAACATGCAGTCACTATTCTCAAAATTAAATAACGAAACACTAAAGATATGTTATAGATAAATATATTTATAATACTAGTACTTTCATAGTAACCATGGCGACCGTGGTGTAGTGGCAGTGCAATGGTTACACAAACCGGAGAGCACGAGTTTGAGACCACCCACCGGTACCAATGTATCTTTGATATAATATGTACTTTGGTTGTCCTGTTTCTATGACTTAAGTAGCTTAGTGTAGAAATGTAAATAATATATATATATATACATACAAATACTTGATTAATACATATAAACCAATAAAATCAGAATTAAAAATGAGGATAACGATTAACCGAAAGTATGTTTCTGAAAGGATTTTAAAAGATCCTCGCGATGAAGCTATTCGGTTTCATCTGACCTTTCCCTTGAAGCCTCTCGAAGAAATTAATTCACTAAGCCTAAATAAACTTTCTACGTTAATTTCAAATAATATAATATAATACAATTAATTAAAATATAAAATATTATAATTAGTGTCAGTAAAATTTGGTATTGAATTAGATCCTTTAAGTGATGCGTGAAGCAGCACCTATGGCCGGCATTGTAATGGGGACTGAGGCAGCCGTGAACTGAGGTGGCTTTTTAGTCATCGGCACTCTTCGACCTCCATCATGTTTGCCAACAGGCAGGTTGAGGTCAGATCTCGAGTCACAATTTAAAAAAAGGTTTTTGCTTAATAATTCATGTTATTCAACGTTGGTGAGAAAAGAGCGGTAGGCAGACAGATGGTGATCATTTTTCCAATTGCCGATCCAGGCTAGTATCACTATTTTTTCAAGTGTACAGACCGTAAAGTAATCGCGTTTCCTAAAAGTTGCCAGCATCAACTAGGCCAGCATAGTAGATATGCTTTGAGTTATATAACTGAAGTAGCAGTCGCCTCCATTCATGGACCGCACTCCAGATAACATCAAGAGGAGTGCTGTTATATCGAGCCACAATAAAAATAAAAAACTTTTCCCTCTCATGTACTATAAGGTAAAACGATATTATTAACTTTAAATTTACCTTCTTATACTAGTGTTTACTTAGGTCAAGTATTCGTAGGCTAAAAATAGGCATAGATCTGTTAAAAAGGTTTGTGTTATGAAGGGTCGTTTTGGAATTTATAGGAAAAAGTAAAAAATAGAAATTAGAATATCATAAATATCTAGTTATCTATTTATTCAGTCCATTTATCAATTTGAAATAAACAAATAGCTATCTCACAGGGACAGCTAGACACAATGGAGAGCCACTTGCCACGATCCTTATACAACTTTTATTTTATTTTATTGTGACTCAACATATGACAGCACCCCGCTTGATGTTAAGCCAAAGTGTGGTCCATGAATGAATGTCACTGCTAATACAATTCAATAACTGTGAGTAGCAATCACATCCACTATGCCGGCCTAGATGGAACCGGCAACTTACAAGCTGATCCCGAAACGTGGCCAAATCACTTCACAGTCTGTATACTTGTAAGTGGTGGTGCCTACCACTCTTAGATAACCGGACCCGAAGCAAATATCCATCTCTTTTTTTATTTATTAACAAATATTTGCTTCGCCCGGGGATCGAACCCGGAACTTTACGCGCAACAAACCAGTCGCTAAACCGTTCGTCCAGGCCTGTCGTCAAAAAACTCCCTCGCTTCCCTCGCATTCACAATTCTCTTCTACGTTTATGGGCACTGGACAACTTTGACAGCTTTGTATTTAGGTATATTAAGATATTTAAACTTTAAAAGAACTGTTTCCTAAGATAAAGGATAACCCACATTACGGGACTAACTCTTATGAAGACTCTTATAAGAGGAGCTGTTTAACCTTGTTCCTACCCCGTGTGTTCACACCTGTAATACCCGCACCGGTCGGGGGAAGCATTTGTCAACCGAACGGTAGTCGGTGCGTCTTTCTATGCGTCTTTCTATGCGTCTTTCGACAAGTGGAATGTTTTGCTAGCCGATGTGTTCTCTCCCTCCTATAACCTTGGATCCTTCAAGCAATGGAGTGACGGCGACTGAGGCAGTTGTGAACTAACTCGGTTATTTCAGTCGTCGGCACTTTTGGATCTCCTCATGCTTATCATCAGGCGGGTCGAGGTCAAATGTAAAAGACTGCTGTAAAATTTACTACAGAGTTTAGTTACTGATTGGGAAATAAAACTGAATAAAAAATTAACGTAAATTATTTACTATTAGAGAACAAATTATATAGGAAAAAATGTGGTAACAATTGTCATGATACATAATATAAAATGAGGGGGACGAAGGACCTCATTATTTTTATATTACATTTTTATGAGTTACATTTTTATTGAACATAAAAATATCCAATACTCGCTGAGGGACACGGACTTTTAATTATATCACACAAATATCTGTTATTATTAAATATTACATTTTTTTATTGTGTCTTGACATATGATAGCACTTCCTGGTGTTAAGCTGGAGTGCGATCCATGAAAGGAGGTGACTGCTACTACAGTTCAATAACTGCAAGTAGTAGTCGGCTAGTTGGAACCGGCAACTTACAAGCTGATCCCGATACGCGACTAAGTCACTTCACGGACCCTCTTAGACAACCAGACCAGGAGCAAATATGAGTCTCTTTTTTTATTAACAATTTGTAATATTCAAACTAATTATTAAATATTACAAATAAATTTATAAAACAAATCTTTGCCCGACCGGGAATATAACCTGGGACTTTACGGACTTTACCGGGACTTACCGTTGTACTAATCAACGTGCCACACGTGTCGTCAAGACGATATTTTTATTTGTATTCACATTCATTTAATAACTTATTCAGTGTGAATAAAAATAGTTGACGCATGCGAATAGTATTTGAATAAAGGCAATAAGAAACTCATAAAATTCACAAAACCAGTTTTAATAAAAAATTAAATTAGATGAATAATTCTAGTTAAATATGAATTCTCTTTTGTTCATGCATACATGAGTGACGTGTCAATGATGTTAATATAAATACCAGTGAGACTAAAGTTCAGTGCGTCATTTCTTTGTTAGACAATCGACAAGTGGAATGCTTTTACCAGCCCATCTGTTCTTTCCATCTTATAACCGTGGATGGAGTCGACATAGTGACGACGACTAAGGCAGCCGTGAACTAACTTAGCGGGTCGAGATCAGATAAAAAAACATGCATAAACTTTGGAAGTAAAAACTTCGTCGTTGTGATTCGAAACTCAGTGAAACTCAGTGGAAATGAAACAACAACGAATGAAGCTTTTTAATAGTTCTAAAAATCAATATTACCATAACTTAATGACGAAATTTATCGACTTACTATCGCGTTTATTTTTGGTTAATAAATTTACATTAACCAAAAATTTTGTGTCTCCGGACCACGGTGGCTGCAATTTCTATACTAAGCTACTAAAGTGCTTGTATCATAGAAACAGGTCAACCAATATATCAAAGTACATATATCAAACATACATTGGTACCAGTACTCGTAACCATTGCATTACACTGCAACTACACCACGATCGCCTTAAAAAATCTATTTTCGTGGCTGTATTGCTTTTGATCCTAACCTGCCTGATCCCTTAATTTTCTTAGAATCAATGGATTCTCCATATAAATGTAAATAAATGTGAAATAAAAACATAGCCACGTAACAAACCAAACACGACAAAAAATAAGTCGTGAATAAAAGATGAGTTGCTAAAAGAAATCACTTAGGAATCACGTAGATTTTCATTGAGGATTATTGACCCCACCTTAACGAAGCGACGACCTTTGTAACCAAACATGGGTACCTAATAAAAGTCACTAAACAAACAATGTAAACTACATTTATGTATGTGAAGTAAACCATCTAAAGCCTATCCGTATACAATTTACGAGGAATCTCTCATTTAATTTACTGACTTAATAGAGCTCGGTCGAATAGGGTAAATCAGTTTGTAAGTTGCCGGAGCCCGCCAAGCAGCTTGCTAAACATCTGTTTTATTTCGACTGATGTAATGCTTAACTTGCGGTAAGTATTCTGCGATACTCAAGCCGCCTGCCAAGCGTGCGTCAAGATGCCGATGGATGTAACTGGCATATTGTCTTCCGGCTGATGATGATGATGAAAGCTAGATAAATAGAGGCCGATACAGGTAAATAACTGCAAGTGCATCCGCATTCAAAATGTCGTAGTTAGAAACGGCAACATTCAAACTAATCCTAAAATGCGAATGGGTCGGCCATTAACTGTGTAACTACTGATGATCGGCACTGTGATAGTAGTCACAGTCAATTCAGCCTAACATCAGGCAGTATGCGGTCCATGCGTGTTCAAGCCCGTTTCTGTTTTAAATCAAACGTGGTTGTCCTTTACGTAATTTGCAATCACGATTGAGCAGGCCAGCTTTCCTGTGTCAAGTTCCAAACGCAGTTTTTTTTTATTACAAGACAATATTAGACCTCGACTTGGTTACAAGGGGTTTGCATTCTTATTCGCCTTTATTATGCTTGCCAGAGACGATAAAGTAAAAATTCCAGACTTGTATTTTCGGATGAAAATAGGTTTTATATATAATATTTCATGTTCGTATCTTTTATTAATTATTCCTACTTCTTTCTATTTTATCGTTTCCTTAAAAAGTTCTTTTTAGAACTACTTTCTATATTTTGTGTGTCCTTATTTTGGCAGTCAAGAAATGAATCACAGCACTGAGTACAAACCGAACCACAGTCATAATTTCATAACAAGTAAAACTGTTTTCGCCCAAAGAAATGGGCAGGGGTCAGCTAGTTACTTTATTAATAAGTATTGAACATTAGATAAAATAAAGTGAAGAAACTGACACTGGGTTTCGTTCCCGTCCGCAGACGACCGATGTGCATGCGTAAAAAAAATATTCAATGTTCCTTACTAATTTACAATATGGAATAACCGTATTAAACGTCGGAATAAATTAATAAAATAAAATTGTAAAACCAAAATAAACGCGATAGTAAGCCGCGTAAAATTTGTTTAATTTATTACTCAATGTTCACGCAAAATCTAAGAAAATATTATTGTATAACTTTTTTTTATATAACCGTAGACAATCTGATATAAAACTGGAGTGCTATCTGTTCTATCTGTTATACCATGGCTGTATTAAGCTTGAAGAAATCTTTATTTTGTTTCAGATACTTAATAGGTTTCAAAAATATCCTGCGAAGTATCGAATGCAAGGGAATAGCATCAACACTTGGAATTAATTACTTTGGCAGAGGCGTTCTATTGCCAAGATCTCATGAAAGGTAAGTTTAGACTAGGGATGTCATGGTAACTGAAACTATCAGATATTCGAAATAAAAACCTATCCGTAACCATAACCGAATCCCTTATGAAAGTTACGATATTTCGGATAGGGGCAGCGCCTAAATAAATGTTATGATATGCTTTTGTTTCTCCCCGGCCGAACCGACACTCTAGTAGGTAGCTAAGAACTTGTGTGACTGATCATAAAACCATATAATTACCTACCAATTACCTGTAGCGACCGCTACATGCTACCGCTAGATGGCGTTGCATGTGTCCAATATCTCGCAAACTATTTACCGACAAAGTTATTAATATATAAATGCGCTCCAACAAGGAGACGTCACCCGGCTAGTGAGTCCTGTACGCAACACGCGTACAGCTGGGAGTATTCCTTTCCTTTTCTAACATGCGGAATAAAGCTCCGCTAAATACCTACTCCTAAAATGCCTTAAAAATCTAATATCCGTAACCGAAATTATTACATATCTCTAACCGTATAAAATTATTCCTATATATCCATAACCGATATCCGAAATTTTATATCCAAAACATCCCTAATTTAAATAATAATAGTAACTTAAAGTCGTTGTTATTTGCCCAGTCTGCCAATCCGCGGTAGTACGTATGTACCACCACTTTCAAGTGCCGTGTTTCGGGATCAGCTTGAAAGTTACCAGGTCCAACTAAGCCAGTATAGTGGATACGACTGCTACATACAGTTATTCGACTGTAGTAGCAGTCGCCTTAAATTATGGGCCAGCTTAAAATCAGGCAAAATGCTGTCATATGTTGCCACAATAAAATAATGATATATCCTAAATTGTCCAAAGGTTTCCTGTTTAGTAATAAGGTCGCCTTTTATGTCACTGGGTATATATCTATGATACCATGTAAGTATATTATAGTAGGTTGTCTAGTGCCCATAATCTTGAAGAGAGTTGTGGATGTGAAGGAAGCGAGGGAGTTGTGTCAGGATCGTGGCAAGTGGCGCTCCTTTATCTCTGCCTATCGTTACAAATGCGTTACAGTTAGATTGATGGATTGATATATTATAGTATTTTTTTTTTACGCTAACGTTGATTAATGAATTAAACAATTTTTATGCAGCTTACTATCGCGTTTATTTTGGTTTTTGATTTTGCATTTGTTTTAATAATTATTTAGACGTAGAGATTTGTAGCCATCGTGGTCACGCAGATACTGATCAAAAACAAAATAAACGCGATAATAAGCCGCACAAAATTTGTTTAATTTCTTTAAGTATATTGTTTTGCATAATAAGGAATTAAATACATAAATAAATAAAATATTTTAGATACATAAGTCACATGGTTTTGGGAAAGGACCTTCTTGACAACACCCTCAATCTGGTACCATCGCTGATCCCTCTTCACAAGGACATCAAAGAAGACAGTCCGGAGTATCAGGAGTTGGAGAAAAAGTAAGTTTTTCAAAATGTCAAAGAGTTGTAGGCAGAGGTACCCAGTCTGCCGATCCGGGTTAGTACCACCACTTACAAGTATACAGACCGTTGCCGGTTCCATCTAGGCCGGCATAGTGGATGTGATTGCTACTCACAGTTGTTGAATTGTATTAGCAGTGACATTCATTCATGGACCACACTTCGGCTTAACATCAAGCAGGGTGCAGTCATATGTCGAGTCACAAAAAAATATATATTTAAAAATAAAAATAGATAAAATAAAATATGTTTGTGGCTTACTAATGCATAGTCTCCTTTAATAGTGAAATAAAGCCGCAATAATCTTTTTTATTAAATAAATGTTAGTGCAACTTGCCTATCCCTGTGGAAAAAGGCGTGACAATTTGATTAATTGATTGATTGTTAGAATCCTTCTGAAAATATTCATTTTTTCTCATTTCTAACAAAAATCAAATTGTCACGCCTTTTTCCCACAGGGATAGGCAGAGACAATGGAGCGCTCATCCACATTCCTTCTCATCCACAATTCTCTTCATACAGGCTCTGTGGTTATGGGCACTAGGCAACCTAGCTTTCTTGAGGATGTCTCCGATTTGGTCGGAATACACTCTCATGGGCCTGCCTTGTTTAACGCATCCATCCACATCAGATTTATAAATTCCTTTCGTCATTTCTAACAGTACTTTTAATATCCTTTTAAGGTACTTGGTACTTGGTGATATCTATTACATTTATAAAATAATCAAAAATAACGATGAATTAAACAAATTTTATTCGGCTTACTATCGCGTTTATTTTGGTTTAGATTTTACATTTTTTTTATTATTCCGACGTTTCGAGAGCTTTGCAGCCATGGTGGTCACGGAGAGACTGAGGTGTTGGTCGTCCTATTGGTTGATGCTGTTATTGTTTCCAAAACTACCCCGTTTGATATTTTGTTTTTCTGTTCCCGGTTTATTTTAAATTTTTGCATAAATAACTGACGGTGTCATCTGGTTTGGCAGTTTGCTGGACTTGGGACTTGAGTTTGTGAATTATGGGGTCCCAGGCGATAGTAAGCCGCATAAAATTTGTTTAATTCATTAATCAATGTTCGCGCAAAATCTAAGAAAATACTAAAAATAACGATTTTACCTTATATCTACTTAATAGGGAGTTGTCTCAAGATCGTGGCGCTCCATCGTCTCTGCCTATCCCTGTGAGAAAAAGGCGTGACAATTTGATCGATTGATTGTTAGATAAATTAAATATTATTTGACGGCCCAATAATGTCAAATAGAGTTGCTTCTTTTTATAGCTCTTTACAAAAATAATCAACGAGACTTCGGTTGGACCCATTTTTTATTGTTAGGGCGACGTTTGACCTACGCTTATTTAATAAATAAAAAAAATATATAAAAAGCGGTAAGCTAATAAATAGATTTTGATCACTGAGTAAATATAAAAATTGTTGTCGATTTAAGGTATGAGCAAAATTGTACACATAGTCGTTTTTTTTTTCAGTGTTAGTCTGAGCTCTTGGACCTCCTCTTGCCTCTATAATTTGGCAAGTTGGTATTAGAAGTCGCGTTTAACCATTATTTGTAATACACAATCTAATTATTAAATAAATCTTTGCTCCGACTGGAAATCGAACCAGGGACGGGCCTACACTGACTAGAACACTGCACCATGCAAACCACGCAATTACGAAATTACCGGTACTTGTCATCAGACTTAGAAAAGACGACTATTTCGTAGTAAAAGATAAAAGATGTTTACTTAAATTCAATATTAAGTTACTGCGTAGTGTTTTGATAAGAATACCATTCTATTTTGTTTAACACTAGAAAATATTACAGAAGTCCACAGTGCCCAAAACCGTAGATGCGAAGGAAGCGAAAGATTCCTTAAGTTATTGGCATATCCAGTGCCAGTATTAGCATTGTATAAAAGCATAGAGTTGCACTAGTAAAATAAATATAGATGGAACACGAAAAAGCACCGAAGTATACGCACCCTGTAGGCACAAGGGACAGTGAGTGGGGGCGGTGAAGGGGCATGCATGACGCTCTCTTATGCCGTTAGCATCACAGCATACGAGTCATACCCCCAACACGCATCAATTTTACCCCCAAAATGACGCGTCTTGGGAGTGAGATTGACACATCATGTTCACATTATGTACGATGATACCAATATAATATAGAAAATTCACATTCACTCTACGTCTCTCAGTGACCACGATGGCTACAAAGCTCTCGAAACGTCGGAAAAATAAAAAAAAATTGTAAAATCAAAACCGAAATAAACGCGATGGAAAGCCGCATTTTTGTTTAATTCATCATAAAAGTGATTCTACAAAAGACCATACATGTAAAACGATGCAGTAATTAAGTGTCCTTGTGTCTTAATAGACATAACCGTATTCAAAGTGTTAATTTATACTTTACCAACATTATTTATTACAGCAACTATATCAAGTTCGCAAACTTGTTATTTCCCCTGACCTAACCTAACTGTTGATTAGTTTCATTTGACGTGTAATATGAAACTTTCCACCAGTTTATAGAGCAGAAGAGAAGATAATCTAACAGTAATTATAGAACAGTTTTATCTACTATAAGAGTGAAAAAGACGTCTATATGGGTCAGTTTTCGATCGTGAAACGTTAATGAGAACACTTATAATTATAATAAAATGATTTAAACTTAGGCTTTAATTCGCTCTTGCACTTCGCTCTTCTGGGACGGCTCTATCAAATATCATCTGCCGTGGATTGATTACGGTGCCAAGGTTTTCGAAGATTCTGAGGTCCCGAGAACTTTAGCCTTTGCATTTCGCAGACATGGCGACTACATGCGTTCTTTTTTGCCTAATACCACATATAATTAAGTTAGAGTCTTCACATGACAAGTGTTTTGCTCCAGTGTGTATTGCCTTAGATGCTTGGAGTATCTTTGTGCGATATAATCCGGTACTTGGAAATTCGTCAAAGATCCAGAATAATCATAGGATTTGCAAGCTAAAGTGGTAAAGGGCTGGCCACTTTGCGCCCACAAACCGGAGACGCAGCGTAGTTAGGCCTACTACTAGGTGGACTGACGACATAGTGAAAATCACAATTAACCGGTGGATGCAACTGGCATCTTGACGTTCTGAATGGCGTTCTAAGGGAGGCAGGCCTATGTGCAGCAATGGACGACTTCTGACTTATGAAGATGATGACAACATAGAATGTACAAAGGAGGTCTTTAAGCTTGTTCCTACCTCGTCTCTTTACTTTTGCAATATCCGCACAGGCCCGGAAAAGCATCTGCATTCAAACGTGTTGGCGATCACTCAACAAGCTCATGTGTTCTCCCGATATTAAAACCTTGGATCCTTTAAGCGAGGCCGAAAATATTTACGTCACCCGTATAGTTAAACGGTTTTTTCGGTCGTCGGCGCTCTTGGACCTCCCCTCGGTTACATTAAGGCAAGTCTAATTAATAAATTATATCTGATATATTACAAATTATCAATAAATACCAAATAGTGTAATAGTGTTTATAAAGTACTAAATTAAAAATGTATCTAATGCTTTCAGAAGAGAAAATTTAATGTTTTCATTCGGCATTTGAATAAACATAAATATTCGAACATAAATTATGAATCGATTTTGTAATCGAATACTCGCCTATTTTTTTCGTACACTATGCGGATTTAGTGAGTTGTTTATTTACTATGCTTACCCATATCTCGTAATTCCACATAGCCCATTTCGACAGCAATTTCCTGCACCAAATTCCCCATTTCGATAGATTCTGAGCACCAAATTCTATCCATCCAATTTTTTTTTTATTTGAGGTCTTACATTTTATCAGCTTTGTGGAAAAAAAAGCGTATCAATTTGGCCGGCATAGTAATGGCGACGTAGGCAACCGTAAACTGATTCGGTTTTTGAGTCGTCGAGGCTCTTGGAGTTCCCATTGCTTACCATTAGGCTAGTCGATGTCAGATGTCGAGTCTCAATAAAAATAAATATTTATGCATGTTTAATTATACTCGATTTAAAAACGAGGTTAGTGAGTCTTTTGTCTCTATAAATAAAAGTAATTAAATATTCATTAAAAGGGATCGTTCATTTTACTGACAGCGTTCATTTCACACGATCTAAAGCTTAAGGATCGGCGTAACATATTCACAATAGATCATGTATACGCATATATTCTTAGTAGAAGGGATGGTTGAAATGAGATTGGCGGTAGACATTTAACTTGTAGAATGATATTTATGAAACTCCTAAAAGGATAGTTTTTTAAAGTACTGTTTCATTATAATATTATTTATGTATATACTCGTATATAAAGATTTATTTATAATCTATTTGTCTATTCATCAAGCGGGGTGCTGTCATATGTCGAGTCACAATAAAAATAAAAAATAAAAAAAAGTGATCTTTATGCAAACCGAGAGTCCCCGGTTCAAAAACCCCATTTTCACCACATACATATTGTGATACATATATATATTGCACATATAGTGACGTTCCTCGAGGTTCATTAGGGTAAAATCAAATGCCAATTTTGTTGAAATAGCGCTTAATTTGCTAATTTTAAATATCCTAAGCAATCCAACGGTCGAAAATCAAAAGTCAAGCCACAGTCGTCCTTATCTCGTTCTCGAAATGGTATCGTAGTCGCAGCTCTCAAGCCAAAGTCCTAGTTTCCCAATCGCAGTCGTATCGCTGCTTTCGTTGCCCAAACATCATTGCGATCTTTCGGTTTTGTGTCCGTGGATGATATTGCGTCGATGCTATTGTTCTGAGCCCGTTGTTGATTATCTATTTGGATTTGGGGAATTCCAATGGTATATCAGAAAAAGGAATCTCCTTGTGGGTGACACTAACAGTACGCGTAACACCAATACGCAATAACCGGCGGGATTCTTAAGGATACTGTTAAATGCCGATTTCCTTGAAGAAGTGCTTTATTTACATAATCCAAATACCGCAACCGCAACCGCAATAAATAGGACTGACTGCCACGCCCAGCCGCGGTCCTTATTAGGGATTATATCGGAACTTTCGAAAAATTCTATTTCGATCTAATTAGTAAATATATGTTATTTACGTTGTTGGCGCGACACGGCTTTATTCTCTAACAAGAGAAGTTCGCAATCTTTCGGTTTTGTGTCCGTGGATACTATTGTTAAAAAATTCTGAAAAAAATGCTCTTTCTAACAAATATACCGACACCGGCAGTGGTATTGAACCAGCGTTCGTATTATTTATCTACCATTAGGCTACGGTCTTTTGGTTCCGAAGAGAGGCTTACCAAACCCGCTTAATTATAATATTTTTTTTATAATTAGGATTTTGTTTTCGTAGGCATCTCCAAATAGTGGCAAATAAGCAGAGAGCTGGCAGTGTTCGTGATGCAATTGAATACTTCGACCAAACAGCTACACTCCTTGACAAATTGCGTGCAGTACAAAAGCAGCTGCGGGAATATATTCGGTAAGTTTATTTTTATTTTTCATAATTCTTCATTGTAGGTTAACATACATGACAGTGCCGCCATATGAAAAAAAATCACAGTCTCTATACAATTAATTGGATAATACGCCTGGCGCATGATAATATACCAGTTAGCTAGTAAAGGCCCGTGTTCGATTCCCGGTCGGAACGTACACTTATTTCATAACATCTATTTCTATTATTTAGATATACAGATATACAAATATCTGGGTCTGGTTGTTTTAGAGTAGTAGGCAAATTTGATTCTTATTTGCCTAGCCTGTACCACTTCTTTTAAGTGTAGAGCCGTGAAGTAACTTAGTCGCGTTTTGAGATCAGTTTAAGAATTGCTAGTCCCAAAATAGACCGGCATAGAGGAATATCTGCTACTTGCAGATATTTGACTGTAGTAACAGTTCCCTCCATTCATGGACCGCCCTCCAGTTTAGAAACAGGCGGAATGCCTAGAACATCATTCATTTTGGGCTTTTATGTACTACTTTTGTAATGTCCAATGATGAAAAAATATATAAATGGTAGTTTCGATACTTGTGTTGATAAAACTACTAACAATTTAGATTTTAATTGCTGTGAGATTGAGTTATTTGGAAAATAAGATATGGATTTTGTATTATCTGTCAATTAACGCCATATTTGTTCTGCTTTGAACTGTCATAATTATAGTTTGATCATTTTGCACATCCAAACTATGGAAAATAAAGGATATATTCCAATTACATTTTAATATTTGTACATTAAACTGTTTTAAAATGTATATGCAACTGTTAATACAATTAAGCCCAAGGCCCCATACAAAATGAATGATGTTCCTTGCCTGGTGGTAAGTAAACAAGAAGTCCGAGAGCGCCGATGCCTGATAAAGATAATGTAATGCAGTTGCCTCAGCCACTGTTACTTCACAATTAATGTGTAAAGTATTTACAAAAAGCTATTAAAATAAAACGATTTAGCTTAAAAGCGAGTAATTATGGCAAAGAATATAATCCTTAAAACCTCGTAACCAATTTCACTAAAAGTCTTGTGTGGGCGGAATGTTATAAATGAGACCTAAAATTTTGGAAGTCGACAATTATATGAGATTTATTTTCTCATCATATTTCCCCTCTCTAGCTTTCTCCCTTTTTGGTTACGGGAGTATTGAATTGACTAATTAAGGTACTTGCCCTACAATCTTGGAATGTCTCTTCGCTGTGACTTGAATCACAGGGACCACATCAAGCGGGCCATTAAGACTACCTCCCGCAAACTTGGCATCCTGAAGGCATCCATAAGGTGCCGGCGACTGAGGCAGCCAGGAACTAACTAGGCCCTTTCAGTCGTCGTCACTTTTGGACCTTCTCTTGCTTATCATCGGGCGGGACGAGGTCAGATGTCGTGTCGCAATTAAAAAAAATAAGTGTTTTAGGACAACCGTTGTCTGGTCGTAGTGAAATGGTCACAAACATGTACTTTAATCGAGATAAAAAGTTACATTTTCAGTTATTTCACAAGTAGCAAAATACTTCACTGAAATTCGTAAATATATTTACTACTTTACGAAGTGAAGTTTTTAGTAAGAGCTTAAACAAGCTACCTTAATACAGCAGCTCTCTTGGGCAAAGTAGCGATGCTACACTACGTTATAGGTACTCGTATATACATAGTCTATATAAAAATATCCCTGCGGAAATCAAACATAATATTATTTTAATCCCTTTTTATAACTATTACAAATAACTAAAGGTATTACTATTTTTTATTGTATTTTTTAACACGCTTTTATCAGCTTGACTTGTATGTATGTAACGGAATCATTCGAATCAATTATCATCTATTTCCAGAGTCTGAATAGTAAAATTTCTACACGTATTAAAAACTGATGACAATACAATAATTTCATTAAATATTTTTTGGTCGGCATAGTGACGGCGACTGAGACAACCGTGAACTGACTTAGATTTTCAGTCGTTGGCATTATTGGATCCCTCCTCTTGATTACCATCAGGCGGGTCAAGATCAAATGTCTACATCACAATAAAAAACATCACTGTCACAATAAAAAAAATAGTACACTTTAGTTCACATTGTCATATAGGAGTGTTTTTTTTTAGCTTTTTTAAACTATAGTTTTATTAAGAGTAATTAGTACCTTCATTTATTTACAGTTATAATATTTCTTTATTATTATTTGGCTAGTATTACTGTATGATAGAGACCAGTGGACTGATTACCAGCGTGTTTCTTTGATGTAATTTTTTTATTACTGAGTTATGCAATACAGGTATATTATTTACTAACTGTACAGGGTTTATTTTTAAAAGGATTTAAAGGCTGACTAAGGCAGCCAAAAAGTAAGTCGTTTTTTTCAGTCTTTGGTACATCTCCCCTTACTATAAAAAAACAATAACGATCAAATTTCGATCAGAGTTGTTAAAAATTATATCTCAAAAATCTTATATTTAAATTATATTATACCTATTTATTTTAAACATTTGTTCAAACAATACCGAGTTTATTATGAATGATTAGTTTTTTATATTTTGCATTTTCTTGGCAGTAGCTTGACCTAGTTTTGAATAACTTCTGCTATGTCTGTATTCTTTCTTATTTCTTACTTATTCATTATTTACTGAGCTGCGCTGGCAGAGAAAGCCTTGTCGGCTTTGAGTCCGTCGTTTGTATTTTTTTTATACAAAAAAAGTAATAATAATAAAAATACTATGTATGTATACTTAATATGTAAATTGAGTTACGCTAAACTATAAACGTGATAAATATCAGTTGGAGTTTTACCTCCCCCAGCAATATCCAGAGAATGATAAGAAATTCACAGATGAGGTTAAAACTTGAAAAGATTGATCAAGGACAAAAAGATGACCAAATCTGCATTGATTGGACAACGGAGGCTTCTTCCGGAAGATTATTGCACAACCGTAGCGCTTGTATAAAAAATATTGTGAATGTGAGAGAAGAGACCCAAGGGTGTTTTTCGACCAAATTGAAGACATCCTCGATAAAGCTGGGTTGCCTAGTCACATAGCCGTAGAGCTTGTTTAAAGAGAATTGTGGATGTGAGGGAGGCGAGGGAGCTGTGTTAGGTTGGGGCAAGTGGTGCTTTATTGTTGGGCAAACGTTGTGACAATTTAATGAATCATATTCCACAATTAAAATCAGGGTTCCACAGTGCCCAAACCCATAGATCTTGTATGAAAAGAATAGAGATATACTCGTGTGGTTGTAACTGTACATCTTTGTGGGCATGGCAGCGTAATAATATATTATTGTTACGAGCGAAATACATTTCCATACATCGTTCGACAGAGTGCCTTGTTTCATCATCAGCCAGAAGGCCATTTCGAATGACAAGATGCCAGTCCCATCCAGTGGTTATTTGTGACTTTCACTATGTCGTCAGTCCACTTAGTGGCAGGCCCACATACGCTGCGTCTGTCGGTAAGTGGTCACCACTCTGAAGACTGAAAGCCTTCTAATTTCTAATGTTAATTTTATAAAATGAAATCATTTAATTACTATTAAGTTAAGGTAGAACGTATCAGAATGGAGTTGTGTAAGCGACAGATTTATTGGTACACCAAGTTTTAGGACTTAAGCCCCAATAAAGTTCCACGAAATTGCTTGTTTAATTAGTTTCGCTTTACTGTCTATATCGCTTTTATGTAACATTTTTACTATCCAATATGGATAAAAAATTAACTTGGAATTTCTACATTTGAGAAGAATAATAAAAACTAATATCTACCGAAAACAAACGCGATAGTAAGCCGCATAAAATTAAATTAATCAATGTTCGCACAAAATCTAAGAAAATTCCAATATCACTTTATTTTATGTAGAACAAAACCTCACTTTAATAAGTCACAATAAAAATCCATAAACAAGATTTGCAGCCTCTCTTTCTCTCTCTCTCTCTACAGTCTTTCTGTCAGTGTTTAAAGATTGTAATTCTCTTTGACTTTTTTACCACTCTTCTTTACTCCTACCTTTCTTCCGCCAGGTGGCTTGCTTCATTTCAGATGGTAAGGCTGTGAACTACTTGGTCCGACCAGCGTATGGAGCTCGGCCCTCTCGGCATACTCCCTTGGACTTTCCAGGCACTAATAGGCGTTCTCCATTTTATCTAGTGTAGCTCTAAAATTGCCGGTTTCAACTGGACCGATATGGTGGATGGGACTATTAGTCTGTACTCCATTTATGGACAGCCCTTCAGTTTAACATAAGGTGGGATGCTGTATTCAATCAAGATAAAAACCTTTTTTATGCAATCAAACTACCTAGGGTACAATGATCGTTTCCAGTTAATTACTCAAGAGCAAAGACCCACTGACCTATTTTAGATGCTTCGTTACGAAGATCCTAATTTTTATTTAAATGCCCATGATAAAAAATCTTTCCTACTAACTATACAATTCGTGTTCTATACTTAACTAAAAAAGGGGAATATATTATGCTCTATGCTTAAGGTTTTGGAATTTTATTTTATTCTTATATACGTTTCTATACTAGGCTTGTCTAAGCGTGCTTGCATCATAGAAACAGGACAACCAAAAATCAAAATTAAAATTTTAAAGGAACCCCCGAAACGCCAGGAACCACTTTGGTCATATCATCAGCTTTATAGTAATAAACAACATTAGTCATGGCTCAATAGTTATATCCCTTTAATATCCCTTGGATCCTTATGGTGCATCATCAGATAACTACTCCAGGTCTTCAATTTGATAATGGCCCAGTTAATGGCTCATAGAGAGTAACAATTTTAGTTAAAGCACTATGATATTATCTGTTATTGATTTGCTGATCTGAGAGGATTCATAATCAGATACTCCCGATCTTCAATTTGATAACGGCTCAGCTAAAGGCCTAGTTAAAGCACTACAGTTCTATCTCTTTTTTTGCTGATCAATTGATATCAATTTGCTGATCTGAGAGGATTCATAATGGTGCATCATCAGATTGCCCGGTCTTCAATTTGATGACGGTCCAGCTAAATGCTCTTAGTGAGTAACAAATTTAGTGAAAGCACTATAGTTCTATCTCTTGTTGATATGCTGATCTGAGAGGATTCATGATGGTGCCTCATCAGATACTCTCGGTCTTTAATTTGATAACGGTCCAGCTCTTGTTGATTTGCTGATCTGAGAGGATTCATGATGGTGCCTCATCAGATACTCTTGGTCTTTAATTTGATAACGGTCCAGCTAATGGCTCATAGTGAGTAACAATTTTAGTTAAAGCACTACAGGTCCATTTCTTATTGATTTGCTGATCTGAGAGGATCCATGATCAGATTTTTTAGATCCGGAATGTTTTATTTTATCGCACTAACTTTTCTACACTTAGTTTCCTACCTTCAAGACAAATCTAATAAGTCCAAACTTAGTATACCAAAAAAAAGTTTGAACACATCCAGGATTTCGTCTCCTACCTTCGAGTTCCATCATCAGAGTAACTCAGTGGTACCAGTTAAAACACACATGTATTTGTATACGTTTTTATTTCAAATGTTAAGTCACAGATATGTTTAAAAGTAAATACCTATAAGGCTGGGAATACAAGTCCGATTTTCCTCTCCGATAGTCCGATCCGATTGTCTGATCAGACAATCGGAAGGCACTCGTGCCATACATTTGTTTGAATACTTAATACACGTCAGATCCGATAGTCGGATCGGATGTCAGAATCGGAAACAACGCCAAGGCGCTTACGATTTTATGGCCGATCCGATTGTCTGAAGGTGCAGTTTTCATACAAAATACAGAAACAAAATAGACGTCCGATTCCTACTTCCGATTTGTAAATAATTTGCTTAGCAATATCGGACGTGTATTCCCAGCCTTATGCGTGTTTAGAACGACAACCCTTGTACGTCGCTATGCGACGAAGATTGTTATTTTATGTCAAATAAATATGCCATTGTTAAAACACGTAAAAAATGTTATAATTTTTCCCCTAAAATATTCAATCAAGGTAATCGATCTAAACTGCAAACCAACCTCGCCATATGAATATTTTAAGGAAAAAATTATAACATTTTTTACGTGTATTTACATTGGCATATTTATTTGTCATAAAATAACAATCTTCGTCGCATAGCGACGTACAAGGGTTGCCCGTCCTAAACAGCGCGTCTAAGATCGCTACCGCAGCTAACAAATCGAGCTGATGACCTTGAAACCCCTGATCAGATCTTCATCAATTGTAGCTAAGAACCATCTCGATCATGTAAGCTTTCAAATGAAACAAACCGCATCGTAATCGGTCCATTCGTTTAGGAGCTTCGATGCCACAGACAGACACACAGATACACAGAGCCACAGATACACAGATACACAGATACACAGACAAGTCAAACTTATAACACCCCTCTTTTTGGGTCAAGGGTTAAAAAGTACATATATCAAATATATGTTTTTGTCCTTTTTAAATACCTTGACGACAGGCTTTTGACAGGCGTGGACGAACGGTCAGAGATTGGTGTTTTGCGCATAAAGTCCCGGGTTCGATTCCCGGTCGGAGCAAATATTTGTTTCATAGCTTTTATTTGTAATATTTAATAATATTAAATATTGCAAATATTTGTTAATAAAAAAAGAGATGGATATTTGCTTCGGGTCTGGTTATCAAAGAGTGGTAGTACCACCACTTCAAGTATACAGACCGTGAAGTGATTTGGTCACGTTTCGGGATCAGCTTGTAAGTTGCCGGTTCCATCTAGGCCGGCATAGTGGATGTGATTGCTACTCACAGTTATTGAATTGTAGTAGGTGACATTCATTCATGGACCACACTTCGGCCTAACATCAAGCGGGGTGCTGTCATATGTCGAGTCACAATAAAAAAAATAAAAAAAAATTACCATAAGGATCATAAGGATCCAAGGGATATGCCAGAAATATAACTATGGTGCTAAGACTTAATTTATTTTTTGCTTTAAGTCTTTAGCTAAGCTATTATCAAGTTGAAGACCTGGAATACCTAATATTTGGATTATATATAACTCACGTTATACATAATCCATAAACAGCATATAGACCGGCATAGTGACGGCGACTGAGGCAGCCGTAAACTAACTCGGTATTTTTAGTCGTCGTCACTCTTGGACCTCCTCTTGCTTATCATCAGTATACTCACAAATACCATTTTATTTACGCCGATCTCTATTTACTGTATTCTTTCAATTTCTATTGGATATTAATTATTTTCTTTTCACTAATATAGAATTATATTTATTTAATTCAACTTAATAGTGCGAAGCAGAGTAAAAGCAAACATCGCAGAGTTAATTCATTACGTGACTTGGGAGATATTTTGCAGGAAAACCATGGAAAATTTATAATTGATTTTATATTACTTTACACTTTGGTATCATAACATATTCAATCAAATCTAATTGTCACGCCTTTTTCCACAGGGATAGGCAGAGCCAATGTAGCGTCACGATCCTGTCACAACTCCCTCGCTTCCCTCACAACTTTAACTTAAACTTTAATTATATCAATATTCAAAAGTTTTTAATAATGAAGCTGGGTTAGATGGTATATAATGAGGTAAAATTCAATCTGGATTTGCCTGATCCAAGAGTGTCGGCGACTGAATAAACCGCCTCAGTTCACAACTGCCTTAATCGCCGTCACTATCAACTGTAAAAGTTAGTAATAAAAATATTTTTAAAAACTTTCATCGGTAAACAACGTCCGGGGATAAAACCTGATGACATTAGCTTAACGCTTAACTTAACCCATAAAGTTACTAAGCGACTTTCGTGTGAACAGTGATAATACAGAAATAAAATCACAATTCTATTCACCTACTTATTATTATTCATCATCAAAACTCATATCATATAGGCACAAATAGGCAAGCCGAGGTCAGATGCCGCGTCACAATAAAAAAACTAACAAACTAATAACGCTAACAATAATTCTATATTGAGCCCATACATTATATATCCTAACACTAATTTAGCTATATGTTATGTAGCTAATAAATACATAAAGCCAGCCGCCACGGCACAGGGCTTCTCAGTGTAGGGTTGTTTATAAACTAAGTTTGTAAAGTTAGTATTTAGATTCAGACGTAAGTGCTTGTTCTAAATAATTTATTATTATTATTAAGTAATATTTTATATTAAACTGTTTAAATAGTTATTGATCTCACATTTATAATGCGGTTATTAGGAAGTGTACATGGAGTGACGATAGCGGATATAATAAGGAAGATTTTTGAAAGGTTTGAAAGCAGATGTAGTGAGAAGGATTGACAAAGGAATACTTCTATTGTTTGGGCACATGGCAAGGATGAATAAAAGTAGATTGACGAAAGGAATTTATAAATATGATGTGGATGGATGCGTTAAACGAGGCAGACACAGGAGGGTGTTTTCCTAACAAATTGGAGACATCCTCAAGAAAGCTGGGTTGCCTAGTGCCCATAAACGTAGAGATTATATGAAAAGAATTGTCGATGCGAGGAAAGCGATGAAGTTGTGTCAGGATCATGGCAAGTGGCGCTCCATTGTCTTTGCCTTTTGATTTTGATCTCACATATGAGACTGGCAGTTGGTAGTCATTTGCCAGGTTAGTCGACCCGGGTTAGTACTACCATTTTCAAGTTAACAAACTTTGAAGTGACTTAGATTTGTTTCGGAATCATCTCGAAAGTTGCCTGTTTAACTAGGCCGGCACAGTGGATGCAAATGCGACTTGTAATTAAATAACTGTAGTAGTTAATTAATAACTCTCCAATCATGGATTGCACTTAAGCTTAAAATCAAGTAGGGTGTAGTCATAATATCAATTGTCACGCCTTAAAGGCGACCGTGGTGTAGTGGCAGTGCAATGGTGTTCGAAATCAATTACTGTTTCCAATGTATATTTGGTATATCTACTGTGGTTGTCCTGTTTCTATGATACAAGCTTTTTAGTAGCTTAGTATAGAAATTTATATTTCAAAAAATCCCACAGGGAATGGCAAAGACAATAGAGCGCCACTTATATAATCCTGACACAACTCTCTCGCCTTTTTCACATCCACAATTCATATTTCATATATATACATACGAGTCACGTCAATGTTATATTTTCATTCCTCGTGGCTCGTACATACAATGAACTCAGCGCTGACCATAAACAGTTAGACATATTTACTGACAGATTCACCATATTTTAAAAGGCGGTTTCTGTTAAATTCAAATCATCGTAGTTTTTTCCTATTTTTTTTTCTTTTTAATTTTATCTTATTTTGCATGAATTTTTAATTATTATTATTTTGAACTATTTTAATTATTTGATTTTATTTAGTTGTAATAATTTTAATTTTAATTTTTATTTTTATACTTATTTTAATCTAGTTGTGTGTATACATTTTGGATGGCAGACTAGAATTTTCTACTGCTTTCTAAATGTTCCATGTTCAATTTTGTCTGCAATCTGTTGTATATACCAATAAATAAATAAATTCCCCACTTCCTTCACTTAAGTTCAATATTGCCTTTAGCCGAAGTAACTCTGCGAAATGTCCGTAAACACAGGCCTCATCAAGATAATCCCCGAAGTAAAATCCAACATTAAAACTGCGTCATCAAGTAACAAACTAATTTATATTCTAGTTTATACAAATCCTTTTAATTTTGTCAAAATTTATCTTTAAGTTTAGTAATTATTCCTTCGAAACTGAGAAGACTTAAATACGACAGCACCCCGCATGATGTTAAGCTGGGGTGTGGTTCGTGAATAGAGACGACTGCTACTACAGTTAAATAACTTTTGGAACGAAGTTCCTTATCGTGCGTAAGGAAATAAGACCAAAAGTTGTAACGACACTTTTTAGGGATCCATAGTAAAAAACGGAACCCTATCTGTCTGTATGTCCGTCTGTCCGTCCGTCCGTATGTCACAGTCACTTTTTTCCGAAACTATAAGAGCTATACCATCGATGCAGTTTTTTCAAGAAATTTAAATAAAATAGAATCCCAAACATATGTTTCCTACTTCAGTTACCACAAGCCAATTATTACTAAAATTTAGCCTACTAAGTTTATATTACATTATATTTGTTAATAATAAAAAAAATATATAATTAAAAAAAAAATCATTACACTTCCTTCACTAATTAATCGAAAGACACTTCGTTCCATTCGGGTGTCCCTTGATACCTCTCAAGTTTTTTTCTACATTTCTATACTAAGCTAGATTTCTATACTAAGTGCTTGTATCATAGAAACAGGACAACCAAAGTACATATATCAAAGAAACATTAGTACCGGTGAGTGGTTTCGAACCCGTGTCTCTCGGCTTACGTAGCCATTGCACTGCTACTACACCACGGTCGCCTTAACAGTAATAGCAGTCACACTCACTTCCAAAATGAATACAAATGTCAGGATCGTTGGCAGTATCCGTTGACAGGCGTGACGAATTGGCTAGAACACCACTTTGTTACGCGTAAAGTCCCGGATCGAACCCGTCGGTCGGATTCAATATTTGTATCATAGCTTTTATTTACTACCCCCGATCGACTGCCGTGGTAGGCAGTCTTTGATAACCAGACCTGGAGCCAAAAAAATTAGTCTCTTTTTTAGTACCAAATATTTGTAATATTTAAGCTCCGGATCTGGTTATCAAAGAGTGGTAGGCAGTCGATCGGGGGTTGTACCACTACTTACAAGTATACGTACCGTAAACTGACTTGGAGTTTCGGGATCAGCTTGTAAATTGCCGGTTCGAACTAGGCCGGCATAATGGATATGACTGCTACTTACAGATATTGAATACAGGTAGTAGCAGTCACCTCCATTTATGGACTCCACAATGGGACGCAAACATCACCTATCCATATGGGAATGGCGGCGTGAGAGATTGATTTATTGATTGATTGATTGCTAAAACATTATTATATATATCATTTCAGTGAGGGAGTAACAGAAAGCCTTACGGACGCAAGAAGAAGCGAAGCAGTTTGCGCTGGGATCCTAATACTAGTCTGTGTTGTAGCACCCATTATTATAGCCTTAGTAAGAAAAGCTGTAAATACAATACAGGTAATTAAATCTATAAGTATATTATAGTACTATTTGTACGGTCATTAAGGAGTGTATGTGGAGTAACGATAGCAGATAAATGAGAAAAAGCTCTGTGCGCGAAAGATGTGGTTTAAAGGAAAATGTAGTGATAAGGATTGATAAAGGTATGCTTTGATGATTTGGGTATATGGAAAGGATGAGTGAAAGTAGATTGACAAAAGGAATTTATAAACCTGATGTGGATAAATGTGTTAAACGAGGCAAGCCTAAGAGTTGTTTTACGGCCAAGCTGGAGACATCCTCTGGAAAGCTGGGTTGCCTAGTGCCCATAACCGTAGGCCTCGTTTGATGGTGGATAGGATGTGAGGGAAGCGAGGGACTTAACTCCCTGTGGCGCTCCGTTGTCTCTGCCTATATCTGGGGGGAAAAGGCGTGACAATTTGATTAATTAATTGATCTATAAGAAAGTACAGTTATAAGAGTAGTAATTAGCCCAGTTTTCCGATCTAGCATTACCTTGTCGATTGTTCGACAAAGAAACCCCGCGCTATACTATTGATCCTCCCGTTAATTCTCGACGAGGTACATTTAAATTTAAAAAATATTATTAGAATTATCAGTGTTATTTATTAAGTTAATTATTTTAGTTATTAGATATTTTTATTTGTATTATATTTAAATATAAATTTAGGTTTATTTAGTATTTGGTACCCTTTAATATTAATTTTAAATCAGTTTCCTTATTCACCCAAAGGTTGCCTAGAAGAAATTGCTGTTTAGTAATAAGGACGCTTTTTACTGTACTGTACTGTATATTCACTGTACTTGTATATTCTTAAGTTTAATTTAAAGTTTATTTAGTGACATAATAATAAATAGTTAAATATATTTTAGATATATGCTCGCAACCTATCAGAGAAAGCAAGAGAACTGGAGTACGAGAAAGAGATGAGCGATTCGCTTTTATATCAAATGCTACCACCTACAGTTGCTAAGCAACTAAAGCAAACTCAACAGGTGAGTGGAGCGCAAATAGAATACATCTCAATAACAATTCCCAAACGTAGGTATTATCTCTGGATGATCTCCTTGCCGTGTCCGGCAAGGAGATCATCATCATCACACTAGTCCACTACGCAGTTCCGTGTTTATTACCGTCCTAAACAGGTTTCTTTCATTGAATTTATTTGTATTAGAGAATAAATAATATAACAAACAAAAATATTTGTGATAAAAAAAATGATATATATTTGCTGCGATTGATGTTTTAGAGTGTCAGGCAGACAATTGCGTTTCAGGATGAACCTAGGCCGGAGTAGTGGATGCGACTGCTACTTTTTTATGTCGTTCCATAATAATTATTAATGTTTAAAACATACAAACAAAACAAAATGGTTTAAAAACATCCCAAGTTTTAACATAGGATCTTCATTAGGATAAGGGAATCATATAAATCAATACCTAAACCTAATTTCACAACAAACTACTAGCAAATAAAGTCCCGCCTGGTTTGTGTATAACAAATTATTTAATATGTTTCAGGTCCCAGCGGAATACTTTTCATCAGTTACAGTTTACTTCAGCGATATAGTTGGGTTCACTGCCATTGCTGCTGTCTCCACGCCTTACCAAGTAATGCCTTATTTTAGATTTTATTGTGATTTTATATTTTATATTATAATAAAACCTTTAACAATAAAACATTTAAGGGAAAGTTAATAAAATAATGAACATATACACATAATCAACACGCTGATATAAACTGTGGAAGTGAATTGAATGTGAATTGTAAAGTGAACCTTAGCACATTGTTTTAAAGTATAAACTTGTCACAAATGTAATGTCACATACATCATTCTGCACTGAGAACAAATACAAGTCCAACGTCAATTCGGACTGGCATTTATGTCGCCGATTTTTGAGCGGCAATTTTGTATCTACCGCAAAGAATTTGGACTTAAGACACAGATGGAGCCCTCAAATAGCTACAAAATACAATCGTTTATACTATTTTCACTTATAACATAAAATCAAAATTAAAATTTTAAAGGAACCCCCGGAACGCTTGGAACCACTTTGGTCATATCATCAGCTTTATAGTAATAAACAACATTAGTCATGGCTCAATAGTTATATCCCTTTAATATCCCTTGGATCCTTATGGTGCATCATCAGATAACTACTCCAGGTCTTCAATTTGATAATGGCCCAGCTAATGGCTCATAGAGAGTAACAATTTTAGTTAAAGCACTATGATATTATCTGTTATTGATTTGCTGATCTAAGAGGATTCATAATCAGATACTCCCGATCTTCAATTTGATAACGGCCCAGCTAAAGGCCTAGTTAAAGCACTACAGTTCTATCTCTTTTTTTGCTGATCAATTGATATCAATTTTCTGATCTGAGAGGATTCATAATGGTGCATCATCAGATTGCCCGGTCTTCAATTTGATGACGATCCAGCTAAATGCTCTTAGTGAGTAACAAATTTAGTGAAAGCACTATAGTTCTATCTCTTGTTGATTTGCTGATCTGAGAGGATTCATGATGGTGCCTCATCAGATACTCTCGGTCTTTAATTTGATAACGGTCCAGCTAATGGCTCATAGTGAGTAACAATTTTAGTTAAAGCACTACAGGTCCATTTCTTGTTGATTTGCTGATCTGAGAGGATCCATGATCAGATTTTTTAGATCCGGAATGTTTTATTTTATCGCACTAACTTTTCTACACTTAGTTTCCTACCTTCAAGACAAATCTAATAAGTCCAAACTTAGTATACCAAAAAAAAGTTTGAACACATCCAGGATTTCGTCTCCTACCTTCGAGTTCCATCATCAGAGTAACTCAGTGGTACCAGTTAAAACACACATGTATTTGTATACGTTTTTATTTCAAATGTTAAGTCACAGATATGTTTAAAAGTAAATACCTATAAGGCTGGGAATACAAGTCCGATTTTCCTCTCCGATAGTCCGATCCGATTGTCTGATCAGACAATCAGAAGGCACTCGTGCACTACATTTGTTTGAATACCTAATACACGTCAGATCCGATAGTCGGATCGGATGTCAGAATCGGAAACAACGCCAAGGCGCTTACGATTTTATGGCCGATCCGATAGAAACAAAATAGACGTCCGATTCCTACTTCCGATTTGTAAATAATTTGCTCAGCAATATCGGACGTGTATTCCCAGCCTTATGCGTGTTTAGAACGGGCAACCCTTGTACGTCGCTATGCGACGAAGATTGTTATTTTATGTCAAATAAATATGCCATTGTTAAAACACGTAAAAAATGTTATAATTTTTCCCCTAAAATATTCAATCAAGGTAATCGATCTAAACTGCAAACCAACCTCGCCATATAAATATTTTAAGGGAAAAATTATAACATTTTTTACGTGTATTTACATTGGCATATTTATTTGACATAAAATAACAATCTTCGTCGCATAGCGACGTACAAGGGTTGCCATCCTAAACAGCGCGTCTAAGATCGCTACCGCAGCTAACAAATCGAGCTGATGACCTTGAAACCCCTGATCAGATCTTCATCAATTGTAGCTAAGAACCATCTCGATCACGTCTGCTTTCAAATGAAACAAACCGCATCGTAATCGGTCCATTCGTTTAGGAGCTACGATGCCACAGACAGACACACAGATACACAGATACACAGAGCCACAGATACACAGATACACAGACAAGTCAAACTTATAACACCCCTCTTTTTTGGTCGGGGGTTAATTAAAAAGAAGTCAGAAGGGGATGAATATACATTTTTACATTCGTAATTTAGAAGATTGTCACTAGTTTTGATGATCATTTGACAACCTAATTTGGCAGAATAACAAAGGACATCAAAATACTTAATAAAAGGATGACGGAACAATTATGCCGCTACCCTTACTACCACGTGACTTTTAATTAAGCAGTATTAAAAGTCAACCAAGTGGTTGTATTTGCAAAAATACTAGTGCCAACCTTTGAAATAAAAGAATTGAAGTACAAGTAGTTGTTTCTTTTAGGGCCGGTTTCTTGATGGTTGGTGAAATTTGTCTATTTGTAACTTTTATAATTAGTTAAGCAACTATAGTATATTCACTAAAAAATAGTAATCAGCGAAATGTGTTTCTTGAAAAAATTAATTATTATTGTTATCAACAGACAGATCGTAACTATTTATAATTAATATTTTTAAATTCATTGAGGCATTGATTACCGTTTGACATGTAGTGTTGCGACTTTCTTATTTTTTAAAATTAATTGGGTCAGAAATGCACTAAATACTCTATCCTTATGCCAATAAAAAAAATATTGTCAAAGTCAAACTTTATTTCCCAATACATATGTAATATTCTTTTAGATATCTTATTGGTTTGTAGATATATTAGTGGATTATGGCAATAATAATGGATAAAAATAGGTAGGAAACCCTCTGGATCTAAAGAACCTGATGATGGATCATCTCACATAGGTAAAACCGCAAGAGATATAACTATGGTGTTTTAACTAAAAATGTCTCTTACTATGCGCCTTTAGCTGTGCTGTTATCAAATTAAAGCCTGGAGTACCTGATGATGGATCATGAGGATGCAGGGGATATGTAACAGACATAATTATGCTGATTTAACAAACTGTTTCTTACATTAAGCTCATACCTAGGCTGATATGACAATATGGTTGAGGAGTACCTGATGATGGACCACAGGGATGCAAGGCGTCCTGTAATGTACTCAAGCTACGAATTACTGTTTATAAACGCGGGTTTGACTGCGGGGAACAGCTAGTACAGTTTCCGGCAAAAGAGCGCTGACTTTTGAGCTGATGAAATATAGGAAGATTAAAAGAGCGCTGGACGTCTGCAGTGGAAGCAAGTGCGCACATCTATATTATATCTCAGTTTTGATACTATTCTATGTTTCTGCCTATCCCTGTGGGGAAAAAAGCATGACAATTTAATTATACCTATTTCTCTGTATCCTATCTTTTATTTTTCAAAACTTTTATAATGAGTATTTATATGTATAGGTTTTGTATATTATATAGAATAACATAATAGTAAAGGACATCCTCAAGAAAGCTGAAAGCTTACCTAGTGCTCATAACTGTAGAGCTTGTATGAAATTGTATTGTAAATGTGATGGAAGCGTGAGAGTTATGTCAGAATCATGACAAGTAGTGTTCTATTGTCTCTACCTAACCCTGTGGCATGACAATTTGATTCATTGATTGATTTTTATATCTAAAGTCATCAATTTATGTTATATTTATGCAATATTATATGACTGGATTATTCATAATGCAGTGCTTGTTCCTATATTAATGTATGGAAGTGAAGGTTGGGTATGGCAGAAGACGCATGAGAGTAGAATTAACGCTGTAGAATTGCTGTCGTTATGGAGTGTATGTGGAGTGACGATAGTGGATAGAAAAAGGAATAGCACATTGCGTAATAGATGTGGCTTGAAAGAAGATGTAGTGACAAGGATTGACAAAGGAATGCTTCGATGGTTTGGGCACATGGAAAGGATGAGTGAAAGTAGATTGACAAAAGAATTTATAAATCGGATGTGGTTGGATGCGTTAAACAAGGCAGGCCCAGGAGAGTGTTATCTAACCAAATTGGAGACATCCTCAAGAAAGCCAGGTTGCCTAGTGCCCATAACCACAGAGCCTGTATGAAGAGAATTGTGGATGTGAAGGAAGCAAGGGAGTTATGTAAGGATCGTGGTAAGTGGCGCTCCATTGTCTCTGCCTATCCCTGTGGGAAAAAGGCGTGACAATTTGATTGATTGATTGATTGGATTATTCAGATTAAAAAAACCTGTATTATTATTAATAATTTTATTTTATATACTTTTGTAGATGAACATTATAGAAAACTGGCCCTCAAAGCGGGGTTATAGACCTTTCACAATATCTGTAGCTTCAATCTAGTAAGGTGGGGACCTTACTAGATTGTTTTGATCTAGTAGGGACTTTTGAAAGACTATTAGAACTTAATAAGCGCCGGAGACAAATTGTGCATTAATGTGCACTTCAAACTTCCTCAATGGTAAGCTGTTCAATCTAAATCTCCAGGATCTTGGTGTGAGCTCTGTAGCCATTTTGGCATTAACTTACGTTTTCCAATCTGAAATGATATTAATATTTAGGTATATATTTTTTGTTGTGACTGACATTATGGCAGCACCCGCTTGATATTAAGCAGGAGTGTGGTCCATGAATGAATGCCATTGCTACTCCAATTCAATAACTGTGAGTAGCAATCACATCCACTATGCCGGCCTAGTTAAAACCGGCAACATACAACTGATCCTGAATCGTGTTTAAATCTCTTCACGGTCTGTATACTTGTAAGTGGCAATGTAAATGTGGATCATATTCTGAGGTAAGGTTCAAGAATGTTTTAGTTTTGAATAAAAAATAATCATTCCATCAAATTTTAAGTTTTTTCCCACGGGGATAGGCAGACACAATTAAGTGCCACTTGCCAAGATCCTGAAACAACTCCCATCACTTTTTTGCTTCCATCACATTTACAATACAATTTCATACAAGCTCTACAGTTATGGGCACTAGGTAACTCAGCTTTCTTGAGGATGTCTCCAGGGCCAATATTTCCAGTGGCATTAAATCTTATTGTTAATAATATTTGATCCTTTATACTGACATCATGAATTCTGTAAGAAAATAATTTAGATTAATATTCAGTAATTGGTTGGAACTGTATGTTAATGATTATTTAAAACTTTGCATGACCAATAAGAACATAAAATGGGTCATACAAAAAAGTATAGGTTTTTTTTATGTTATTTTAAGGCTAAGAATTATATTGACCAAAGTACATATATCAAAGATACATTGGTACCGGTAAGTGGTATCGAACCCGTGCTCTCGGCTTGCATGACCATTACACTGCCACTACACCACGGTCGCCTTAAATTGCGCCGTGATTTCTTAGCATTACCTCTTTTACGGGGACCCTGTCCTAATTAGATATAGGACACTTTAAATAACCTCTCCTATCAGTTTGAATATAAAGTTATTTTCTTACCTTGTTGTTTGGCGTTCAAGAAACATTTTTAATTCTTTTATGAGCCACGTGCATGTTTTTTTATTAATCCGAAATCTTTCTTTGACATCATGTTAATCCCACAATCTAAAATTATCTTTCCTGGGACGGAAAGTCTTTTTATGTCTTTTTGCCATAAAACAATCTTCATCCGAAAATTGTTTGTGAATGAATGATGAATTTTCACAATAGGAAAAATGCATTTTCAATGCTCAAATTCGTTTTAATTGAGATAATTTGCAAAAAAAATGCAATACAAACATGTCAATTATGACACTAGTTCGCATACTACTAGAGATTAAATAGTTTGACCACTCACATCTGAGTGGTCAAAATAAATTGTTATTAGTGACGTCATATAATAAATAGCATGCCTAACAATCCATCAAGAAACGCATTTTTTTCGAAATTCAGTCAATAGTAAGTTATCTGTCATTATTTTACGATTAGTTGAGATAACTATCCATCAAGAAACCGGGCCTTAGTCACACGTGGACTAAACATAATATAAATGAGACAAATAACATTGAATTAGTTTTTATTTTAGCACAGATTCCATTTTTTCCAAATTCTTCGATCCACCGTAAATATATGATCGGAGCCAAAAGTCAATAAAAACACAAATATTTGCTATTATTCAAATTACAGGTAATAAGCTTCCTTAACTCAGTATACAAAGTTTTTGATGAGAGAATAGAATGCTACGATGTTTATAAAATAGAAACAATCGGAGACTCGTATATGGTTGCTTCTGGACTTCCTATTAGGAATGGTACGTTGATTTTTTTTTATTGTGACTCGACATATGACAGCACTTCGCTTGGTGTTAAGCTGAAGTGTAGTCCATGAATGGATGCCACTGCTACTACAATTTAACAACTGGGAGTAGCAATCACATCCACTATGCCGCTTAGTTGAAACCGGAAACTTACAAGCTGATCCCGCGACTAAATTACTTTACGGTCTGTAATACTTGTAATTGGTGGTACTACCCCGGATCGGCAGACTGGGTACCACTCTTAAATAACCAGACCCGAATCAAATATCCACCTCTTTTTTAAAAATATTTCTTATATTTAATATAATTTTCGTAAATATTATAAATTAAAGCTATAAACAAATATTTGCTCCGACCGGAAATCGTACCCAGAACACCTACGTACCGGACTGGTATCACACCACTACGTCACGCCGGCCGCCAATACCTTCCCTTATTTCGTCAGTGAACTTAACCTTTCAATGATAATATTTTTATAGATTTTGCGCGAACATCGATTAATAAATAAAACAAATTTTATTCGGCTTACTATCGCGTTTATTTTGGTTTTTATTTTACAATTTTATTTACAGCCATCGTGGTCACGGAGAGACTGAGGTGTTGGTCGTCCTATTGGTTGATACCCTTGATGTTTTGATTTGGTTTTTCTGTTCCTGGTTCAATGATTCTTAACCTTAACTACCTTTATTCTAGGTAACAAACACGCAACAGAAATCGCTAGTATGGCTCTGGAACTTCTAGAAGCTACATCTATGTGTCGTCTTCCACACAGACCTGATCAGGTACTTAGGTAATATTAGTACTGAGTGTTATCGCTTCATTGTAAGTTGACATAGGTAATGACAGCCAATGCTTTTTGATGCTTATAGCCCACCCAACGAAGCAAAAATAGGGGAAATAATTCGTGTAAAAGCGATTTTTGGCATAGTTGTAGGGAATGGTGTTTTAAACGACATACTAAAAGTACTGATGGGTGGAGGTGAAGCTAACAGGTGGAGGGGGGTGTAAAGGTACCTTTTACCTTTTTACAACTTGTGTAATTAAAGATACCTTTAGGTATACTCTGAACAAGTGCTGCTTCGAAGCTTCCCTGGTGGGAGGAAGAGTGGCCAGATAAGAATTCGGCTTTATCGAAGCTCTCAAAAAAGCTAAGTATCGCTATTTGTTAAGGTTATTTCCTTGGGGAAGAGCTTAATAATTCGCCAAAAACAGCGTCTCGCCGGCCTCTTCAATACTCTCAGGTGATGTTGAGGGCTTTTGCGAGTTATTTACGACAAACCAAAAAAGGTACCTTTACACCCCCCTCCACCCGTTAGCTTCACCCCCACCCATATTTACTTTTAGTATGTCGTTTAAAACACCATTCCCTACAACTATGCCAAAAATCGCTTTTACATGAATTATTTCCCCTATTATGCAGTTTTTGGTCTTCGTTGGGTGGGCTATTAGCAGAGTGCTAATTCATTAATTTTATGAATCACGACATGTAACCTCATATTTTTTTGATAAAGTCTCGACTGACCATGACTGATGATAAAGAAGGAGAAGTTTAAGAGCGCCGATTACTGAAATACTGTAACGATTACAGTTAACGATTGTCTCAGTCGCCATCCCTATGCAAGTAAAAGTTGCTTTTTCACGCTTTTTTGCAAATATACTTTCATTAAATATTTATCATACTAGTAGATCTTATATAAAGAGAATTGTGAATGTAAAGGAAGCGAAGGAGTTGTGTCAGGATTGTGGCAAGTGCCGCTCCATTGTGTCGTGAGGCGTGAGAATTTGATTGATTGATTGATAAAAATATGTAGTTCTTTATGGTCAGCGCTAATTTCAATATATGCACGAGCCATTCTTTAGTTTAGCAAAGTATGCAAGGGATGCACATAAAATACTTTCTAACCGCTTAACAAAGACCCAAGAGCAACGACGACTGAAAAAAACTGACTAAGTTTTCAGTCGCCTTCGCTATGCCGGTCGGAGGTGCTTTTTCAATACTCGGTTGAAGGATCCGAAGTGGGAATAACACATGGGTGGATTTTAGCACAGATATTCATTGTTATTTCTAAACTGAGCTACTAAAGTGCTTGTAACATAGAAACAGCACAACCAAAGTACATATATTATCAAAGATACATTAGTACCGGTAAGTGGTTTTGAACCCGTGCTTTCGGTTTGCGTAACCATTGCACTGTCGCCTTACTTAATATAACCTGTACTTTCAGACCTTATGCATGAGAAGTGGAATCCATACTGGTCCATGTGTGGCCGGCATAGTTGGAAGTAAGATGCCTCGGTATTGCCTATTTGGTGACACCATAAATACAGCCAGTCGTATGGAAAGTACTGGGGAACGTATGTATGCTTTGTTAACTTGTTAGCTTGTAAGTTGCCGGTTCCAAATAGGCCGTCATAGTGGATGTGACTGCTACATACTGATATTGAATTGTAGTAGCAGTGGCATCCATTCATGGACCACACTTCAGCTTAACATCAAGCTGGATGCTGTCATATGTCGAGTCACAATAAAATTCACTTTGTAAACTTTTTAGAGATAGGCATTATTAGGCATTCGTAGATTTTTTAAGCGCAAGTTCCTGATTTTTCTTATTGGTTATTTGCCCACCGGGGTCTCAGCTCAGCCTACCTGGGGTCTGCCTGCCTGGGGGTCTCAGCCTACCTGGGAGAGTAACATCACTTTAAAGTGTATAGACCGTTGGTTAGGTTGGCAATTTAAAACGATTATCGTCTCTCGTCGGCGACTGTCAAAATAATAAAGCTAGGCTAAATCCAATAAAACGAGACTATTAATCGTTGTGACGAATATCGTCTGTGCGACGACACGTATGATCATTATGATCAATAGCATCATTTTGGTGGATTAAGCCTAGCTTTTATTATTTTGCCAATAGTCTACGAGAGACGATAATCGTTTTAACTTGCCCAACCTAACCCCACAAGGCATAGTTGCTGCAAGTGTTACGTAAAGCCGTCGTCTCTATTCATAGACCGCACTTCAGCCTAACGTCAGACGAAATGTTATATATAACACAATAATGACAATAAAATCTGCCTTAAAACCAAATCTCTAAATAAAAATAAAAACATTAGTAACCCACATGGAATCTTTTATTTATTGATTCAATTTTAATAAACTGAAATTCAATTATTATTATATGTTTTCAGCAATGAAAATACAAATATCAGGTGATGTGAAGCGTGCTTTAGACAAAAGTGGAAAATTCATTACTACTCCACGAGGAGTTGTAGACGTTAAGGTAAATAATAATGCAATACAATTATAGTTGGTTGATTTTTTTATTAGGGACTTCAATTAGGTTAAATGTTGTCTATAAAAATTCACTTAGAATAGAGCCGTTCCACAAGATACGTTCCGGTACCGCTATGCAAAAATATCGCCGCGTTAGCGATCATATGGGCACAATACAGGAAACCGAATTGCTTAACTAGACCAACACAGTGGATGTGACTGCTTCTTGCGCTTATTAAACTATATCAGCAGTTGCCCTCATTTGCGGACCGCATTTCAGGTTGTAGGCAGTGCCGGATTAGCCACGTACCAAGTGTAGCAAATGCTACGGGCCCCGCGAATTTGGGGCTCCAACGCCTATCTGACCGTTATAAAAAATATTAATTTAGATAGGAGCGTAAAATATCTTGCATGCCTTAAACGCGAAGCGCTTAGACTATGCTTCACTTCCACTTGAAAATTTAAATCGATATTGAAAATGTTATCTCTAAATTGCCCATATTAAATCCAGAAAAGTTTATTTGTAACAGTTTTGTTTTATTTAATACCCTAAACTTGAGAACCCAAAGCATACCAAGGGCCTTTGTAACAGTTTTGTTTTATTTAATACCCTAAACTTGAGAACCCAAAGCATACCAAGGGCCTCTTGACAGAATTTGCTACAGGCCCTGCGCTGGCTTAATCTGGCACTGGTTGTAGGTGCTGTTTCATTTGGAGCCACAATAAAAAAATCGTGAAATGTGGTGCTCTATTATTACTGCTCCTAATTTGGCTGTTAATCATATTAGTAAATATTAATTAATGCATATTTCGTTTAATTACAGGGTAAAGGAGAAATGTCAACATATTGGCTAGAAGGACGCACAAGTCCTTCTCCAGTCAGACCTAACACATCAATGGACTGCACACCATGCTTCCTCGCCAGGATACATTCGCAAAGAGGACGCACTTCACCACGGTACCAATCTGAAGCTAAACGACTGACACCCTTTTAACTAATATGTTAGAAAGGGATGAATATACGTTTGTTGCCATGACTTTAGTCAAATCTTTACTTTATTTTAAACCGTACGTGGTTCTATTTAGAGTATAACTTACTATAAGTTAATGTTATATTTATTACCTTAAACAAGGTTAACACGTGGTGTATTTTTGTCGTACGAAATCGTCTTAATGACTTACATATTGCTAGCCTTTTTGCACAGTTGATTGAAATTAAATCCAAAACCACTAATTGTTTTTAAAGCAGAAGCAACACGATTAGAACTGATGCTATAATCGTGTTTGCTATTTACAACGTACCGCATCGCACCGACTTGTACTGCGAAAATCGTCCTGTGTAAACTATCCTTTAGTTATTTTAACGTAGTCGAAATTATTTGTTGTTGTACAATATGCTAAATGCATATCTAATTAGGGTGTACGATTTCATGACTGGAAGTCTGTAGATTAATTACCGAAAAGAAAATTTAAAATATTTAGACAGTAATTGTAGGTTTATATACTAAACGTACTTGTATTAAAAAAAACATAACGATTAATATATAATGTCAAAGATACTTTAATAAGTGGCTTTTGAACTGGGATCTATTGGTTTGTACCACGGTCGCCTTGTTAAATTATTTTTGATAGTTTAATCATACCTTTTTAATTAGTCCTTTATGTGCAAGATGATTTAAACTTTAGAGTACCATACCAGATTTGTGGGGAATACACAAGTTGTTCATTTTTATGTGTGCTAGTAATATATTATACTCGTAGATTAGTAAATTAGAATTTGTAATATTTACAGCCGGTTGTACCAAAAAAGTTCACTTTATACTTATTCTATTACGTTTACTATAAAAAATCGTGAATTGGGTTGTTAATAATTTTATATCGAAACTACCCGTTATATATGTTTCTATCATTAGAAATAACAAAAGTAGTAAGTACATAGAAACCCAAAATGAATGATGTCCTTTAGCTCTGTATAAAATATCCGTTAAACGTAAATGTAAAATGTGAAGTTAAAGAGTGGTGCAACCCATTTTTCTTTTTCTTATACGATACTGTTTACTAATTCGTAAATTATAATTTTTGGTACAACCGGCTGTTAGTCTTTTTTGTAAGCCTATACTTAGAATACATTTTATATTGGCATGATTTATATTTTAATGATGTTAAACTGGAGTGCTATTCATTGTTGAGGCGGCTGCTGCCACACAGTAATCGCATAGCTATATAAAAATAAATAGTAAAATGTAAGTAAGAGTAATTAGTTTACAAAATAAATTAGCTATCCCAGTTTAAGGCTAGTAACTTACGGAGCGACACTTAATCGCGCCCGCCGCAACTGTGTGTGCTACAGTATTGCAATACTCACGAGCCTACAACTTTCACGGCCACGAAGTCAGCGATAGGTAATATCGCAGGTTGCACGATTTGAAATCGCATGGTATAGATTTTGATTTGCAAAGTTTGCGATCCATTTTCTCTATATAATCAATTGATTATTTAATAAATAATTGATCTACTTACTTTAATCAATCATCTTTAATTTAATTACTCAAATTTATAAAAATCATTTTAATCGTTTTTATGTCAACAAACAGTTACACAATCGCAGACGCCGCAGACCAAAATCGCGTCGTGGGTTCAAAATGTAATCTTACCTACATTTTACATTCTACGGCAGTCATGTGACATGTGCATGTGCTTGGAAATATAAGAATAGAGTGGCAGACCCCACCTAACAACCTGTGTGTCGCGGTGCGAGAGAGAACACTGCAAGAATGCCCCTCTGCTTATCTTTCTCTAGCACATAGGATTAAACACAGACTTAATACACTTTTTAGACATTAAGACGTGTTACTTTTCAAGGTCATCAAAATTTAAAATTAATATTTATATTTTTGATTAAACAAGGCTAAGATACTAAAATTTATTTTTCACTGTCGTCTGTAACTCATTTGTCTACTTAGTCTGTTGCAAAAGAGAGACAAATAGAGAGGGCATTATTGCAGCATTCTCTCTTGCACCGCGACACACTTGATGCCATCGTTCTGCTACTCTATTCTCATATCTATGGTCACGAGTTTCCAAACGCAGCGGGTGAAACCCGCACTGTGGGTTTCTAACCTTAGTGGGGCCAGTTGATGAAACTCATATATGCCTGTGAAATGTGAATCTCTAGTCAAAAAATTGAGAAAATGTTATTTCTTTAATAATTGTATTTTTAAATAAATGTTTGTGATACCTATTGTGTTTTTATATTATAATATATGACGTTAAAACAATCACAATAACCTTGACGACCAGCGCGGCTAATTGGATGACCAAGTGAACACAAAGTCCCGGGTTCGATTCCCATTTATTAAAAGATTCGGGCCCAGATGGTGTGGATTACGTTTCTTTCATTGAGGGACATTCCAAGCCGACTACACCAATTCTTTCAAATGGTACAGCGTGATGGATTTGGATCCGTTTGGTAATCCGTTAGGTTAAGATGCCGTCTAAAACACGATCAGGTTTTGGAATACATGTATTTTACTATACGAAGCTCATAACCGTCATAGAAACAGAATGAGCCAATGTACATATATTAAAGATGAATTGGAACCAGCAGATGGTTTTGAACCAGGAACTTTTGGTTTGCGAGACCATTCATCTACCACTAGACCACGGTCGCTTTTATAGTGTTCATTTCAGTGAGTTGCTCAAGAGCCCTCATTATAAATTCGATTGTGTATTACAAATATTTGTTAATAAAAAATGTGGTATAGATTGTCTAACTATAAATGACGCACCCCTCCAATTTAATAATTTATTTAAATGTGTGAATACAAATATTTCTAACTATACTACTATACTTTATTAACGTGCTCCTCCTTTTGTGTCTAACCAGCAACTGAATGACCAATTACAATTGCATTTTCGGTGTGTTGCATTTATATTTTACATTCGCACGTGTGCTTAAATGCAGTGGCGAGGCGCGTCATTTCGGCTTAGACAGACTCCTCTTTTTTATTGTGACACGACATCCAACCTCGACCCGCCTAATGATAAGCAAGAGGAGGTCCAAGAGTGACGACGACTGAAAAAAACGAGTTAGTTCCCGGCTGCCCCAGTCTCCTCTTTTTTATTGTGACACGACATCTAACCTCGACCCGCCTGATGATAAGCAAGAGAGGTCCAAGAGTGACGACGACTGAAAAAAAACGAGTTCGTTCCCGGCTGCCCCCGTCGCCGTGACTACGCCGGCTAAAGGTGCTTCTTTACGCATCGCTTGAAGGATCCAAGGTCATAGGATGGAGAGAACACATGGGCTGGCAAAGCAAAGCATTTCACTTTTTAATTGTCAATTGTTCTGGTTGTTTGAGAGTGATAGAAAGACAGTTGGTGGTCATTTGGCGAGTTTACCAATCCAGCCTAGTCACAACTTTCAAGTGTCTTGGTCGCGTTTCAGAAACAGCTTGTAAGTTGCCGGTTCCGACCAGGCTGGCATAGTGGATGCGACTGCTACTTGCAATTATGTATCTGTAGTAGCAGACACCTCCATTAATGGACCGCACTGCAGCTAACATCAGGCGGGGTGTTGTCATATGTCGAACCCCAAGAAAAATAAATATTAGATAAAGAAATGTTAAAATAAAACCAATTATAAATAACTAAACATTTATTATTTATTATAATTGACAACAAAACCTAAAAATTACATCAACAAAATACATTGCCATATTAAAGACGACAAAAGTTTTAGCAAACTTTATTACTTAAATTAATAATACTCACAGTTTATCACTTAACACGTATGTGAACGAACTACGTCTAAAAGTACTGCCTACCCCTATTGGGACTTAAAAATATACAGACTAGTTAGAGCATAAGTACATTTAATTTATTACTCGTAAGATTACCTGATGGTGAGCAAGAGAAAAGGAAGTCCAAGAGCGCCGACGACTAAAAAAACGTCTCATTTTACGGTATCCTCAGTCGTCGTCACTATGCCGGCCAAATAATTATTGAAAGCACGGTTTGTTTGAGCTCGTAAAAGGTTCTTGATTTTCTTAATACATTATGTTGTCGAAAAAGCAGTGAAACTTCGTCGCATGATATTTAACATGTTCGTAACCAATCAGCGAATAACAAATCAATAGGTAAACTACTTTGATTGGTCATTTGCGACCGCGACGCAATTTCACTGCTTTTTCGTCACCATAATGTATTAAAAGATTCAGCGGGGTTAGGTTGGGCAAGTTAAAACGATTATCGTCTCTCGTCGAAGATTGGAAAAATAATAAAAGTTAGGCTAAACCCCCAAAATGAGACTATTGATGATAATGATCAAACGTGTCATCGCACAGGCGACATTCGTCACAACGATTAATAGTCTCGTTTTATTGGATTTAGCCTAGCTTTTATTATTTTGACATTCGCTGACGAGAGACGATAATCGTTTTAACTTGCCCAACCTAATCCCCGCAGGGCCCTAGTTGTCATCGGTTTTATTTTTTATTTTATAACCAGAATAAAACAAGAATATTTATTCAGCTTTCACAACTGCGTTTCATGGCGTGGGTGACAAAATATTTGTTAACATATTTTACTGAATTTTAATACTGTGGCATATCCATGGACGAATAATCATGATTATTCGATTATTGTGATTATTCGTCCATGGGCATATCAATAAATTTGACATCGACAGAACCTGTCAATAGTCGGCTTTACAAAAAGCATAAAAATAATATTAACATTTGTTAATATCTCAGTTTATTTTATTGTGATAATTATTTGTGCAAACATAATCTTTTTCTATAATATATACCTTCTTAAATTAATAGTGGATTATTAAATTAATATTGTGATTCATCTTCAACAACCATCCCTATAATACTAAGCTACTAAAAGTAATTTTATCATAGAAACAGGGCGACCAAATGACAGAAAATATTAGATACACTGATACCAGCAAGCTGTAGGAAAAATAACCGTAAGATTTTGGTTATAAATATGAAAAAATGAAATAATCATTCATAACTGGTCATTAAATCGGTATTCTATCATTCAAAAATAACTTATTTAAGGAATTCGATAAAATCTGAAAGCAATCAGTTCGTACCCTACTCTTCTTTCAAATCTCAAAGTATTACGCTGATTTTTTGAACATGAGATTCATTAGGCCTTCTTATCAGGGTCTGCAGGAACGTCCCTTTACCTCTTGGCCTTCCTGGAGGACATCGGGTACATAGGTGTGTACCTAACTAACTACCTAGGCCTCCTTGTTTAGTCTATGAACATTATTTATCTACAATTAGTCACTAAATACGTATACATGTTTTTTATTACGACATCGTTCAAGATAACGGCTAACTACAGCTATAAAGCCGCCATTTTATTAGAAGGCAGAAGTTTCGCACGGTAAATATTACCTACTTAAAAGACATTGTAGCGCTCGATAAAATAAAGGTTCTCTCGACTCCTCATTCTCTTAATTGTTCTAATGGAAATAATTATATATTTTTTATTGTGACCCGACATCTTATTTGCTGCCTGGTGGTAAGCGAAAGAAATTCCAGTAGTGCCAACAATTAAAAAAGGCGTCCATGGTTGCATCGTCGCCTTCACTATGCCGGCCAAAACATATTATATTTTACAAGTGAATAATAAACACTACATATATTTTACACATACAACTAAATATTTCATTATATATAATATACATCATTATCGTTACGCCTTAATTCTCACAGGGATAGGTAGAGACAACGGAGCGGTATTTCATACAATCCTGACACAACTCTCTTATTTCTCTCACACCCACAATTCTCTTCACACACTCTATTTGATTATGGACACTACGGTTCCCTGTTTTTCTTTTGGAACGAAGTTCCTTATTTCTTTTTAAGAATGTCACTGATTTCAATCAATCCCATTGGTCAACCCCGTTTTATTTACAAAATTATTTATTATTATTATAATAAATAAAAACAAATAGGCCAGAATAGTGGATGCGACTGCTACTTGAAGCTTCTTAACTGTACCAGCAGCCGCCTCTATTCATGGACCGCACTCCAGCTTAACATCAGGCAGGGTGCTGCTATATTATGTCGAGCCAAAATAAAGCCGTTATCTGACTTGGGTGAGCAATACAATCAATGTAATGTCATTCGATGGCGGGTCCAAAGTTTTTGGTTCGTTAGCAACCGTTAACTTTCAGTTACCCAACTTCTATAGGTCGGGTCGCAATAAAAATAAATATGGCCGTCAAGGGACGCCCGAGTGAAAATTTATGGTTATTGATAGATGTAACGATATATACAAAATAATATACACACAAGTAAATAGAGAGCGACGAAGGGAAAGAAGGCATGACGGCATAGGATAGAGCCCAATAAAACCCTTTATTTTAGGCGCTTTTTATTTTTAACTTTAGTGCATTTACAAATTTCTAGCGCGTATTAGCTCTTGTACCTCTACAGATCTCAGTCATCATTATTTAGTCCAAAAGCTGCTGGACATAAGCTTCAACCCAGTGACCTGCAGGGAAGCGGTTTCTGACCTCGACTTGCCTGATAGTAAGTGTAGTGTTTGTATAGTACCTCATGCAGTAGTGACACTAATAACTAAGGATTACTGTAATCACAGGCTCGCAAACGTATCATGCCACGCGTCTGCCCCCGCCGACGGCTGTTGTATTCTGCCTGATACGCTCTAGATTGTGTCACGTACATGTTGTAATTGTACATGCATATATATGTGTGTTCCTCATACACTACATCAAGCAAAGGAAGGTCGGTCGCAAGGGAGGAATGGTGCTTTTTTACGCTTTGCTTGAAGAATCCAATGTGAGAAGTGTTTCTCTCAGTAATATCGGCTTTATAGTCTCTAAACGATACCTACTTAATTTTAAAAATAAAATAAGTATCGTTTAATTAATTTAGTAAATATATTATTCATTGGTTCTGTTTATAATTAAAGTAACATCAAATTCATTACCTACATACCCTATAGTGCAGGCCGCAGAAGGATTTTCGTTTGTAAAATAATAGGACCCAAGTCGTAAGTTAATTTCCACGGCCTGCGTTTCTTTCAGTAATATCCGTACCAGTGGCGTAGCACAGCGGGGCGGAGGGGGCGGCAAAATAATCCGTACTACGCCTCTAATCCGTACTTTAGTTAGAATCAATAATTGTTCATTTAATTTAATCAAGAGATATTCATTGGTTCTAATCATAATCAACCTTACATTTATTACCTACATATCGTACATACATAATTTTACAATTATTACCCCATAGTTCAGGCCGCAAGAGTTTTTTGTCTGTAAAATATTAGGACCTTATTATGACTTCTGTTATTCATTATCAAGGTACGAGGCCTTAGGTACTCATAAGTCACTAGTACAAATGATTCAACGAAAACAGGGATGTTTTTTATCTTATAGAACGCGTAACACTATCGCGTCCGTAGCCTACCACCGGCCTACAATGTTGTATTGGTCCGGGTGATAATGCTACGTCTTGTTTGGAAATCTTCTCGCGACTCTATCTAGTTAATTTTTTTATCGAACACAAAATTAAGTGACAATAGCTATTATCGTAAAGAAAATAACAACTTTTAACTAAAATACGAGTACACTGATAGAACGATTTAAAATTTTACCTTAAGGCGACGATATCCTATTTTGAGGTACTTTTGGCGATCAAATAACTATACTTCTTGAAATGTTATTAACAAATTAACAAATTTTATGCGGCTTACTATCGCGTTTATTTTGGTTTTGATTTCAGTCTCTCCGTGACCACAATGGCTGCAAAGCTCTCGAAACGTCGGAATAATAAAAAATTGTAAAATCAAAACCAAAATAAACGCTATAGTAAGCCGCATAAAATTTGTTTAATTCATTAATCAATGTTCGCGCAAAATCTAAGAAAATACTATGTTATTAACTCAAAAAAATATATGTGTAAAGATGAAATGCTTAAAAAAACTTAATTGAACAGAATTTACAAATACTTTATATTGTTGAAGAAAAAAGTTATGCAACTTTATCACAAAAATAATTTTTTGATTCCCAAGTTCTCGGTTTTTTTAAGCACAATTAGATTTTTTTTCGTAAATATGAATAGTCAGTTACTAAATTAGACACTTAATCGGCTAGATATTTAATTTAGTACATGGTTTTCTGAAAATTAACAAAATAATTATAAAAGTTAAATTATTCGTACGAAAAACATCGCACGCTCAAAAGTGATGTGCAAATCTCAACCTTATTTCGCCTAAAACACGTTTTGTTCTTAACGTAGAGATTCCTCGCCTTAATATTAAATATTAGAAGTCAGAACACGATGTTCATATTTGCACGAATAGAGGCCCGCTCTATAAATAACAATCTAAATATTTTATTTACGTCCTCATTAAAAGTTCCATGATATTTTCTTGGGAATCATTAATTTTTAACGGGCGTGGTGTTTCGATTTCTTTAAATCCGACTTTTCCTTGTAACCAATATGTTTCCATTACACCTTTGCCCTGAAATATAATTTTATTTATAATATTTATTTAAATCATTTATTGCACCAAAATAAACTTAAAAATAGCTACATAGGCGAGTTTAATGCCTGTTAGGCATTTTCTAACAAGTAAATTCTAATTCTAACACATTCTACTTTTTATTATTGTCTCTGCCTATCCCTGTGGGAAAAAGGCGTGACAATTTGATTTGATTTATTAAGTAATTTTAACAAAACACATGGTTGCGATTTTCGGTCAAAGAAGAGATTATGTTTCATAGCTTTTACTTGTCAATCAATCAATCAAAATGTCACGCCTACTTCCCTAAGGGATAGGCAGAGAATAGGCTACAGGGATGGGCTCCATATTTAATAATTAAATTAAAGCATTAAACAAATTTTAATCGGCTTACTATCGCGTTTATTTTACAATTTTACTCTCCGTGACCATGATGGCTGCAAAGCTATCGAAACGTTAAAATTATAATAAAAAAAAATGTAAAATCAAAAACCAAAATAAACGCGATAATAAGCCGCATAAAATTTGTTCGCGAAAATTTTTGGACAATAATTTTAAATTTTAAAAAGTTATTTTGCCCCGTTAGTTGCGTCCGCAGTGACTGCTCCTTGCAGTTACGTAACTGTAGTAGCAGTTGCATCATTTCAACATCAGACGGGGTGCTGTAACGCACATGTACTATTGGATTCTTACTAAGTCACTAATACACAGGTGAAGAAGCACCTTTGGCCGGCATAGTGACGGCGACTGATGAAGCCGTGAACAAACTCGGTTTTCTCAGTCGTCGTCACTCTTGGACCTCCTCTTGCTTATCATCAGGCGGGTCGAGGTCAGATGTCGTGTTACATTAAAAAAAGGTAAAAATATAGAAATGCGCAAGTAGGTAACATTTACGCAGTGCAGTGTTTACTAGAGGTTGTTTTGCGGTTGAGCCCAGTAATTCAGTCAGTTTTGGATCTACTATCAGAAAGCATGTGAACAAATTTTATTACAGCCCCAATACAATGACAAGAATAACTGAAATTCTCTCTTTTAAATTCTTGTAAGTTCTCGCTTTTATTTTTTTATTGGTGACTTCAAGCGATCCGTAAAGAAGCATCTTTGTCCGGCATAATGATAGCGACTGAGACAACCCTTTTTTGTGAAAAGAATTGTTGTATTCCAATTGGACATTTCAGCGCAATTAAGTGGTGAAGCGGGTGATCCATGAGAAATAGAATTGACTCCAAAGTCATTCAATGAATGTGAGGTATGCTGCAGGACTAGTTGGCTAAGGGAGGCCGAGAGACCTCTGGTGGGTGAGGCCTCTTTCCTCGAGTCTTCCTGTGGGAAGAAATTTGCGAATGGGCCTGGGTGGTTTTCGTGGTGGTGGTGGTGTGACTTGTGGTCGTGAACTAAAACGATTTTGGCAGTCATTGACGCTTTGCTTATTGCTTACCATCAGATGTCACGTCACAATAAAAAAAGAATATTCGCTGTCGAAGTTTAGTATATTAATACTTACAGAAACATCAATTTTCCCTCGAAGCTCTGTCTCGTAACCACCGATTTCATCCAAAGCTAACTTAGTAGATTGAGAGATATGTATTTTCATTGCTGTTGAGGAAAAATACAAATTACGTTTATTTTTAATTTAGGAAAAACTTTAGTTACTAAAAAAAATGATAGAATTTAAGAGTGATAGGCAGTGGTACCCAGTCTGCCGATCCGGGATAATACCACCACTTACAAGTATACAGACCGTTAAGTGACTTAGTCGCGTTTCGGGATCAGTCTGTAAGTTGCCGGTTCCAACTAAACCGGCATAGTGAATGTGATTGCTACTTACACTTATTGAACGGTAGTGGCAGTGACATCTATTCATGGACCACACTCCAGCTTAACACCAGGCGGGGTGCCACAATAAAGTGTTGAGTCACAATAAAAAATAAAGATAATTCAGAACAAAAAAATTAAAAAAAAGTTTTAACAATATTTACACGTGCCTTTACACTTCACGTTCTTTCACTTGCAAATGAACGCGGGAATCTAAGATTTTGTAAGACGATGCGCGGCCTGCCTCTACGGTAGAGTCGGACGCCGTGGCGTAGCGTGGGAGTCAGCCGCCCGGGGCGGAAAAACTAATTGCCGCCCCCTTATTTAGGAATTTCAATCACAGGTACAACAAAAATATAAATTTTAGGTCAAAATTTTAACGATTTATTCTAGTTTTTTTTTAATTTTGCCGCCCCCTAAATGTGCCCGCCCCGCCACGCTACGCCACTGGTCGGGCGCCTCGTCTCACAAATCTTAGACTTGTCTATCCTTGTCTATCTTCACGTATCTTACATACTGCACGCATGAAAGTCCAAAAATAAATAGCGTAAGTGTAAGGGCAACTATTGGGTGTATGATGGGGCGCTGTGAACGTTTTAACCACCACGCACAATTTATCGTGCAATTTAATTTTCTAATTAATAGCCATCAATCACCTTCAGTGAATAGATGTCACTACTATCCATTATTTTATAAAATACCGACTGAATGGAGTATTGTGGAATTAATCAATCAAATTGTCACGTCTTTTTCACACAAGAATAGGAAGAGACAATATAGCGCCACTTGCCACGATACTGACAAAACTCCCGCGCTTCCCTCACATCCACACTTCTCTTCATACAAGCCATACGGTTATGGGCACTAGGCAACCCAGCTTTAGGCCACTATTCATGGACCGCACTCTAGCTTAATATCAAACCACATTGTCATAGAAGGTCTTCAATGAGTTGTAGGCAGTGGTTCCCAGTCTGCTGATCCGGAGTTGTACCACCACTTACAAGTATACAGACTGTAAAGTGATTTAGTCGCGTTTCGGGATCAGCTTGTAAGTTGCCGGTTCCAAGAAGGCCAGCACAGTGGATGTGACTGCTACTTACAGTTATTGAATTGTAGTGGCTGTGACTTCCATTCATGGACCACACTCCAGCTTAACATCAAGCGAGGTGCTGTCATACTGGTATGTCGAGACACAATAAAAAAAATACGGTTTGCAAGTTCTTGTAATTATATAAATATACCTTCACCAGAACTTTCCATCCGGCTTGCAGTATTGATTGTATCGCCGAAGAGACAATATCTAGGCATCGTTGTGCCTACTACACCAGCGACGCAAGGCCCTGTATTTATACCAGCTCTAATACGAAGAAGTTCAAATGGTCTATGTGGCACCTTTGCCCCTTCTAAACTCTTCATAAGAGACAGAGCCATGTCGGCAATTTCTGAGGCGTGACGTATTCCTGGAAAATAAAAAAAAAGGTGGTCAGGTCCTACAAACGACTAAATTTTACTTCTATTCACTTCTTTTGTTTTGTTGTAGCTCGACATATGACCGCACCCCGCCTGATGTTAAACTGGAGTTAAGTCCATGAATGGAAGCGTTCAACTACAGTTCAACAACTGCAAGTAGCAAGTACATCTTCTATGCCTGCCTAGTTGGAACCGGCAACTTACAAGCTGATCCCGAAAGGCGACTGGGTCCCACTGCCTATCATTATGTAGTAAACAAATAAAGATATAAAAATGCTTTGTATTTGTCTTACCATTTCTTTCTGGTAATCCCGAAACCACCATGTAGGCATCACCAATAGTTTCAACTTTGTACACGTTAAATTTTAATATGCACTCGTCGAACAACCTAAAGTGTAAAAAGATAGAAATTAGAACCATTTTCATCTCTCTCATAATATCGTGAGGAAATTCTCGTAACTCAACGTGTTTGAACAATGAAATAATTAATGAATCAATCTAAATTAGGAAGTTCGCCCATAAATCTGAGAACACTTATTTATTCAAAGGGCTTATTGTCAGTTTGCTTTGACTAAATTACCAGTTCAAAATATAATCAGGTCCTCTTTGAACGTAGAACCTACTATAGATAAAGCTATAGACAGTATAAATAATAATAATGAAGAAAGTACCTACGTGTAAAGCGTATTTAGCATATTGATGATTTCCATAGGGGTACTGTGAGCAGATATTGTCGTAAAACCAACTATGTCACTAAAGAAAATGGTTACTGCATCAAACGCTTCAGCAGGAACTGTTCTGTCTTGTCGTAACCGTTTTAACACAGGTTTCGGTAACATACGAGACAGTAGCATATCACTCTTCTGTTTCTCTGCTAAAATTTGTTGAGTACTTATTTGTATTGATTTTGTGAATGTCTGCAATGATTTCAAAATATATTTAATATATTATTAATATCTATATATATATTTTTGTTAACCGCTCTGCCTCTTTTCCGTCCGTCCGTGGACAATTTATTTATCTTGATCTCAATCTTTAGGTTAGGTGATAGGCATACATAACATTGTTAGTTTTCTACCCGCTTCCCAACAAAAATCTTAAATTATTTATGAAAAAGTCCTTAAACAGTCATGGAATTTCTTTTCATTTAACTATTTCCTAACTAAGAAGTTGAACTGAAGAAATAGTTGGCAACTACAGCCAGAATTCCTCATATACCTTATTGATTAAATCTCTATATATCGTTCTCTAATAATTTATTCTTTAATGCATAATTTTAGCTGATTGTTTTTACATTTTTTTTTATTTTGACTCGACATATGACAGAACCTCGCTTGATGTTAAGCCGAAGTGTGGTCCATGAATGAATGTCACTGCTACTACAATTCAATTACTGTGAGTAGCAATCACATCCACTATGCCGGCCTAGATGGAACCGGCAACTTACAAGCTGATCCCGAAACGTGACCAAATCACTTCACGGTCTGTATGATATTTCATAGGTCGGTCATGATATTTGCTTAGATTTTGCGCGAACATTGATTAATGAATTAAACAAAGTGGCCACGATGGCTGCAAAGCTCTCGAAACGTCGGAATAATAAAATAATATTGTAAAATCAAAAACAAACGCGATAGTAAGCCGCATAAAACTTGTTTAATTCAGGGTCCCATGACCTTAAATTATGTAAGAAGAGAATTTGGTATGCAAAGAAAGCTTGTGAGTTGTATCAGGGTTGTATAGGGCCGCTGTTATTTCTACCTGTTCATCCCTATTGGAATTAAGGCTTAACAATTGATAATGATAATTTTATATTAGGTACCCAAATCGGATAGAGTCAATTATAAAAATATAACCCAAACATATTAAAGACTAAATGTATTAATACCAAAAATATTTAAATAGTCTGCCGATCCGGGATAGTACCACCACTTACAAGTATATAGACTGTAATGTGACTTAGTAGCGTTTCGGGATTTGCTTGTAAGTTGTCAGTTCCAACAAGGTCGGCATAATGGATGTGAGTGTTACTTATAGTTATTGAATTGTACTAGCAGTCACCTCCATTCAAAGTCCGCATTCCAGCTTAACATCAAGCGGGGTTCTGTCAATGTCGAGTCACAATAAATTAAATAAAACTTACTTGTATAGTAAGAACAGTATGTCGCAGTAACAATATTAATATTGGTGATATGGATAGTACCAGCACGAGAATCACAATTCCAACGACAAGGGTCCGTCTCGCAACCCACACTTCTTGCTTGATGGACGACCTAGGAAATAAATTATGATTTAGCTGTGACATCCTACAGTAAAATAGTATACGCACGGAATGACAGTTATATTAAGAGTTGTCAGATATTAAATAAATATTAAGGTATGTATAATAAAAGCAATTATTTTTAATACTATTTTAAATTGTTATTTAAATTTGTATTGTACTCGATATGTTATGACAGTACCCCGCCTGATGTTAAGCTGTAGTGTGGTCCATGAATGGAAGTGACTGCTACTACAGTTAAATAACTCTAAGTATTATATATAAGTATCACATCCACTATTATAGCCGATAATTATAGTAATTTTGACCAGCATAGTAAATTCCGGTTGGAGTATAAATTTCTTTCATAGATATTGTTCGGATCAAGGAATTGCTATTTAGATACTTATTATATCAATCAAATTGTCACGCCTTTTTCCCACAGGGATAGGCAGAGACAATGGAGCGCCACTTATCACGATCCTTACACAGCTCCCTTGCTTTTTTCACATCCACAATTCTCCTCGTACAGGCTCTGTGGTTATGGGCACTAGGCAACCTAGCTTTCTTGAGGATGTCTCCGATTTGGTCGGAAAACACTCTCCTGGGCCTGCCTTGTTTAACGCATCCATCCACATTAGATTTATAAATTCCTTTCGTTAATCTATAATACTTTCACTCATTCTTTCCATTCCTTTCATTATATAAACCAAAATAAAACAAAATAAGAGTAGTTACAGCGTTTATTTTATTCTCATGCTTCTTCTGCCACACCCAACATTTATTTCAATACATTAAGGTGACTTTTTGGACATTATTTGGCTGTTCATTATACTATGGATGGCACCGTTTACTACGTCACCCTTTTGCACTCTTCTCCTAATATCTTTAACACACTTTCCATCTCTTGTAAACATACGTCTCAGTTAAACAAATTATTTGACTAGTTCTCCACTTTCTTTCCGTCTATCATTATCTCACATTCAGTTGTTTCATCCTCTCTCCAAAACAATTTTTTTAGTGTTACTTACATTCATTTTCATACCTTACTTTTCTAATTCCGCATTCAATACAGTAACATCATTTTCTGTAAAATAAACAATAAAACTCGTACATACCTGATTGTTTCTTGTAATCTCTTCTTGATACCAAGTAATTTGCTTATACACGCCTTTGATTCAGTAAGGAATTTATCATGCGAAAAATCTATTAGGGGATCCTTCTGTGTCGCATTTTCTTCATCAATATCTGAATCAACTTTTACTCTTATACCTCGATAGCTGGAATTTAGCCAGTAATTAAAACTATAAACCTAAATACGAGATATATGAGAATAAATCAAATCTAGGAAATTATTTAAAAAGCATGGATAACCAGAGCTTTTATTAAGAATATTTTGGATGTGAAGGATGCGAGATTATTTAGTCAGGATCGTTGTAGGTGGCGCTCCATCAAACGAGTATATGCCTATCCCTGTGAAAATTAAGACGTGACCATTTTTTTTATTGATTTTAGGTAATGTTTTTTTTTATTGTGTTTCGACATACAGCTGCAACTCGCCTGGTATTAAGCTTAAGTGCGGTGAATAGAAGCGACTGCTACCACAAATAATTAACTGCAACAGTCGCATCCACTAACCAGGCCTGATTGGAATCGGCTAATTTTAAAGTGATCCCGGAAACTACTAAGTCTGTACAATAGTGGTAGTACTCCCTAGTCCAGGCAAATGATCAAATGACAACCACTCTTAAAACTAGTACTGTTTTATGTATGGATGCGTTAAACAAGACAGGCCCAGAAGGGTGATTCCCGACCAAATCGGAGACATCCTTAAGAAAGCTAGGTTGCCTAGTGCCATGCCCATAACCATAGCTTGTATGAAGAGAATTGTGAATGTGAAGAAAGCGAGGGAGTTGTGTCAGGATCGTGGCAAGAGGCGCTCCATTGTCTCTGCTTATCCCTGTGGGAAAAGCGCGTGACAATTTGATTTGTTTGTTTTATGTAGGTTTCGAATACCTACTTACATTTTTTCAACAAGATGAAGTTCTGGATAATCTCCAATAATTCTTTCAGCTTCGAGATATTGAATCGTGAATTGCAAATGCTCTATTGCTGATGACTGGTGCTTTTGTAGTAATAATATTATACGAAAATCGTGTTCCTTTATACTTTGCAGCGCCACGTTTGTTGTCATCGCCAGGGAAAGCTCATCAATGGTTTTTAAAAGCTCGCTGTATGCAAGTAATTGTCTGAAATATGGAGTCTGTTAAATTAGAATCTTGTCAGTTAGCTTCTGTATGTGCATTGTATATAAGAAATCTTTTTATATCTTTATTTTCTTTTATTCAAATTCTATTAGAAAAAACTATTTTTTTATTTATGCCTAGTCCTTTATTTTTTATGCACACAGGTTTTATACAACCATTTTTTTTTCCTAATTTCAACTGACAGAAAATGGTTCGTAGCATTAAACTAAGCTTTGATTAGTGAAATATGTTTTCAATTCTAAACCAAATATGTAAGTATATAACAGAAAATATATTTAGTAGTATAGATGTCTCCATACGTAAATAATGAAAGAACACTGAGCTGGTTGGTTTCTGTGGACGTCACTTTTTCTTCTATAGTTTTTTTATTTACCATGTGTTGCTTACCGTAGACGTGGGTACATATTATATAATTACATATAGCGACCGTGGTGTACCTAGTGGTAGTGCAATGGTTACGCATACTAGGATAAACCACTTCTTCAAAACCACTTATACATTAGTATAAAAATGTACAAAACATATTAATTATTAGACGGATTAATACGGAAAAAATGTGATTGTGTTCATTTGACAAGCTATAAAGGCTCAATTCATGTAACCAGATAAAAGAATGAGACAGATTAAATTACGGAATTTAAATTTATAATAAAATAAGTTTCATAACGCTTTAGGGCCCGTTTTAATCTAATTTAATTGTGAGACAGATGTTGCGATTTTATTACGTTCTTTTCTATTAAAACTCTATTTCATTTACACAAAGATTGGCCCAGGAGAGTGTTTTCTGACCAAATCGGAGACATCCTCAAGAAAGCTAGGTTGCCTAGTGCCCATAACCACAGAGCCTGTATGAAGAGAATTGTAGATGTGAAGGAAGCAAGGGAGCTGTGTAAGGATCGTGGCAAGTGGCGCTCCATAGTCTCTGCCTATCCCTGTGGGCGTGACAATTTGATTGATTGAAAGATTGTACTCGTATTCATTGTAACTGGTACATAGATACTATCACTTAAAGTCAAGTATGTTAAATGTATTTATATAATCTAAATCAGGGACATTAGAAAAAGCTGTGCTTATATTAATTTCACAGCTGTTAATTGTGAATTATTATGAGAAATGTAGATGTGAAGGAGCGAGAGCGTTTTGTCAGGATCGAGAAAAGTAGTGCTACGTTGTCTCTACTGATCCCTGTGGGAATTAAGGCGTGAATATTGATCATGATAATTTAGGTAACTCGTAAAATCAAATACGAGTTACCTAAATTACCTAAAATACACCTAATTCTTTATATAACACCTAAAGAATTAACCGTGTTATAAGGGGTCTACTGTTAAGGTCTACTGATTAGAAGAGACCCGGAGGTTATATTTCTGTACAAAAAATGTAAAATCAGTAGTTAAGGAATAATTTTATTACTTAATAATAAGAATAATGGAGTATTTGTCCGTGAGTAAGGAAACATCTCATCATCTGGCATCTTGTTGTTCGGAATGGTTTTCTAAGGAGGAGGCCTATGGTCAGCAGGAAGTGGACGCATTCTGGCTGATACTAATAATGATGATGATGAAGGAAATAAATTTATTATTACCGCCAAAACGTGGAAGTGGTCTCCTTTACTTGTTTAGCAACAAGAACAAGTATTTCACTATTAATATCTTCATAGATTGTTATTCGTACTGAAATGAGCTTTCTACCCTTTTCAGGAGATCTGAAAGATATTTATAATATTAAATAAATTCCTCTTGAATTATTTGTTGCCTTATAATAAGCTTCATAATAATTAGGTCAGCACTTAAAAGTATTTATTATTTTCGTTAGAAATAAAAGATTTTATTAGGCAGGGTTTAGACTAGAAATGATTAACTCATGGAAATTTTAATAAAATGTTTTAAAAGTGTAAAAACTGTGGATGAAAAACATTTAAACTGCTACTACAATTTACGACGGAAGGTGTCGATTTTCGATATATATATAACTTTTTTTGAATACTTATCATATTTATTTTAGCGACAACGTATAACCGCATCCGCTTGATGTTAGGCTAGAGAGCAGTCAACGAGCGTCAATCGATCAATCTATATCAAGAACTAAAAGCAAACCTTAATAAAACCTTTTATTATCCTAATTCATTTCGAATTTATCTTACTTTTCGTGTTATTTTTTTTTTTAATTATCTTTTCTATCTAAATATCTCGACACACGAATATCAGCTCACCTGAGATTCGAAACATCCTCCCTAAACTGGCTGCATGATAATAAATAAATATTAAAATGAATATTAACTAAGGGCTCTATTCAAATGTGCTATAAATACAACCACACCACAGCGAGAAAATATAATTTCAATAATATACGTGTATTTTTCTGTTAACGTTTGAGTAATCGTTCGGGACCATAGGGCCGACCGCGAAATTTTAATAGGAATGAAAATGAAATTCATTCCCGTTTGTCAAAAGTTACGCGGTCGCTGTTATTGTCAAACACAACTTATATTCATTCGGACAATGAGTTTCAATGAGCTTGAACTGTTAATGAAAATTAACATAGATTCTCAGTCGCGCGGTCGCAATTGTAATTTTGAAGCTCATTATTGGAATTTAATTGTCAAAACGAAATCCATTCTCATTGCGTTACGCGGTCGGCCCGCTGAATCCTGTTAAGAACAATTACCCTTATTTCAAATCTCTCTTATGAATAATCTTCAAAACATTTATTTTTCTAATATCCAACTTCATATTTGGCCATCCAACTACAATTTTATCGCTCTGGTGAGGTCACAACGTGTGCTATGTGATGAAAATTATGGCACATCTGAATGAACTTTAAGACAACACAAATAAGTAAAATTTCTCATGTTTAATTTATTTATTAATAGCCGTTTGTTAGTCTAAATAACAATACATAAAAACTAAATAACTCAAGCAATAATATTCTATAGGATGTCTTAATAAGAATTTGAATCATGAATCAACCAAAAAAAACTTATGTACTGTAAGTTTTATTAGCCATATCTATACAAAATTTGGCCACTTCCCAGCGTAGGGACGCTACCGATGCGAATTGAGGTGCGACCATAAATTTTGAATGCACGTATTCTGGGTCTGTGGATGCGACAGTTTTTAAGACGTGCCGCAACCTCAAGGCCGCCATCTAATGAAAACGACCGGCAACTACAGATTGACCAACTCATTGATTAAAAAAAAAACATTATTTATTTACTCACTGACGTCTTATGAATGTCCTACAAGATAGGCTGAACTAAATTTATTAGCGGCCCTCCTTAGCCTTATAGGAGCCCCATTTAATATTTTTTGACAATGTGTATGGCTTAGGGTTAACAAGACGCTCACACTTAGAAATTTAAAAAAATTGTACACTTAACCTGTAAAACCTGTGTGACGGACAGAAATACACGTGAGTGCCAGCAATAGGGCTGTGTTTGGATCCTTCGGAAACGGGACCCTAAAAATAGAGCGTAATTCAAAATTCAAGCTCTTATTAAAACACCTATTTTATAAAAAACGCCCGCTTTATCATAAATTGTAATTAAAATACGTAAACGAACCTTCCTGACTATATCTATAATTTTAAGTGGATAACTTGACTAAAATGGCTAAAATATTATACTATTGGTTTATAGAAGTTTGTGATAAATCTTTCCATGCATTTATCACAATAAAATATATTAATTCGATTAACCTAACATTATAAAGACAAAATTGTATTTATTAAAATTTTATTAAACTGGACTACATTTTAGATATAATAGAAAATTTTAAGTTGTGCGCTCCGACAATCTTCAAGTTTCCAAATCAGTACACATGTAGTCAATTGCCTAGTCTGCCGATCCGAGATAGCATAGTTCCCGTCAGATAAAAAGAGCAGCATAAGGATCAGCTTATAAGAAGAGCGTTGGACGAACGGTAGGAGCAAGTCCGCTCATAATCTCATATCTATTCTGTCGTGCTCGAAATTATTAAAAATATTAAATTTATACACATTCAAAAAATTTAAAGTGAGTAGCCAACGCTCTTTTCTGCCGGTATCTGTACCACTACTTTAAACTGTGCAGAGCGTAAAGTGACTCATTAGAATCATCGGCTAAATTGAAAATCTGCAAATAGGCCGCCGGTTCTAACTAGACCGATATAGTAGATGCCAATGCTACTTGCAATTATTATCAGCAATTAAAGTCGCCTTCATTCGTGGACTGTACTCCAGCTTAACATTAGGTGGGGTCAAGTGTCGTATGTCGATTGGTAATTTGCCGATCCGAGGTAGTACCACCACTTTAATTGTACAGATCGTAAATTGACTGAGTTGCGTTTCAAAATCAGATTGAAGCAGCTTAATCAGCTCATTGTGCTTATTAATCTCCCTAATTGAAGAACGATATAAGAGGTGACTGATTAATTAGGCTTATCAATATAGGTAGGTACTGTATAATACCTACTTATATTGTCTCAAGTGTTCATTATAAATTATAAATAAAATAACATTTTATTTTGTTTTTCTTATAGCTTGTAGTGCATTCCATCAATGGAGGCCTACCACAATTAAATAAGTAGAAGTAGCAGTCGCATCCACTATGCCGGCTTAGTTGAAACTGGCTACATTTAAAATTCTAATTGAAAAATTGGGTTTAATAACATAAATTGAGGTTTTGAAATTATGTTTATTTTCTTTTAATTTCTCTTTTTTTAAGTACAATATTCTATTTTTCTTTTTTAATTTTTATTTTGTTTACACTATATGACTAGTTTTTATATCTACCACAAATTGTTTAACTTTTCGGCACTAACTGGTATTGTTGTAAAATTTATTTTTAAGTTACTTGATTGTTGATTACTATTTGTTGCCTAAATACATATTAAATTAAGCTGTTTTCGAAAGGCGAGAACGTCATTTACACTTGCAAGTGACCACTCATTTTCCGTAACGATTTGTTTACATATTTACAAATTCTAAAATAAAATTGTAATAAAGAATACGACAATAAAATTTAATAATAGTGAAAAGAGAAAAGATAGTAATATCCGTTAAACTTATAAGCATACATTTCCCTGCGGTAAGTAATGCACACCCTGTTTGGGAAAGAAGTAACCGGCTAGTTCGGGCTTTGTAGAGCGTCGCTCTGTCACTCAGTATAGTCCGCAAGGCCTAAGCTAAGCTTTGCATTTGTGTGGGGCACATGGATAGTGTAGGTGTGTTGTCGGCCTATACGCGTCCTTTGCTTGGTTTAAACCGGTTTATACTGGTAAAGCTGCTTTCTGAACCTACTCAACTTAGCACTCGCAGACTAAATCTTGTCAAAGACCGTTGCGTCATGTACGCTCTATTTGCACAGTAAAGTAAATCACGCTTTCCCGCCGACATTGAATAATGAAGATTGTTTAATAAATTTTATTCTATGAGTTTCACCGGTGTAGTGTTTGCATAGTACCTCATGCAGTAGTAACACAGATAACTAATGATTACTGTAATCACAGGCTCTCCAACGTATTATGCCACACGTTTACCCTCGTCGCAGGGCAGTCGTGTTTTACGTTACGCTCGAGACAGTGCCACGTGCATCTAGCAATAGCACGTATATATATGTGTGTATTCCTCATACACTACAACCGGTTTTCTTTTTCTTATTAAAAAATGTGTTGCGCAATGAGTAATGCCGCAGAGGTGATTACAGAGGTGGTACTTAGTGGGTGATGACTGGCTGACTCGCGACTTCAAATGAAACGATTCACCTCGTGCATACGCGTATCCATCTGTAAGCATATACACGAACGCGCAGTACTTAGCTTGATGTTTTTACTCTGGATCGTGATACTCGTACGTGCGAAAGAGATGACTCTCTTTAAATCCGAAACCAGCTGATTAAAGAGATACCGACGCGATTACCGCCGGGAACTGTATTATTTACTTTACTTTAACACTTAACAATATTAGGTGTTAAGTATTTTGGTAGTTACCATGCAGTAGGTAGTCGCTTTCAAAATGCTTGCAACTTTCAAGCTAATTTTGATACACGACTGAGTCACTCCACAGTCTCACACATAGGCACGGAGCAAAAATCTGTCTTCTTTAAATATATATCAAAAGTATGTATAATATATTTTTTATATCTTTACTTACAAACAAATACGTACTCTGACCCAATTTTTGCTCCGGCCGAGAATCGAACACGGGACTTAAGTGCTTAGTATGAACAATATACTTACTATAAACGTGCCCTTTGTTGGTCTGATATAATGGGAAGAGGCAACTCTGTCAGTGTTGTTGTAGTCCTAGCAAATAGTTGTTCCATTTGTAACCTAAATAAATATAATTAAATTACCTTATTTTCCTCAAAGAAATACTTTGTTTTTTCTACCACGACCTACTGTATAGAAAAACAAAATATATAAAAAATAATAGCGGACCCGACAGACGTTGTCCTCCCGTAAGTAAAAAACACGTTTGCAATCTGAATCTAAGTGATCCTGGGACACACTCAAACTCACACAAAACCTATTGAAATCGGTCCAGCCGTTTATTTATTTATTAAAATTGATAATTCTGCAATGCTTCTATGAAGATAATTGTTTTGCTAATTGTATTAGCCAATGCTAGCACATTGCTACGTCACTATGAAGTCATCCCGTCATGTCACGTCACAAGCCAAGCGCATTAGCATTGCCGATAAAATCGGAGACATCCTCAAGAAAGCTGGGTCGCCTAGTGCCTATAACCGTAGAGCTTGCTTGTATAAAAAGGATTGTGGATGTAAGAAAAGCGAGGGAGTTGTGTCAGGATCGTGCCAAGTAGCACCCCATTGTCTCTGCCTATTCCTGTGGGAAAAAGTCGTGAAAATTTGATTAATTGGTAGGTAAAATTTAAATCTGCAAATTATACATAACACATTAAATGGAGTTTTAATACGAATGATTTATAAGTACCAAATTTACGCGTAATATTTATATACAGTACATTAAAGCCGCGTCCACATGCTTGGCGAACAATATCAAACAGCAAACACGAACATGTGGATGGGTGTTTGTTTATTTTTACCTGTTTTTGTTTGTTTATGTTGTCGCCCGTGTTCCGTTTTCTTTCGGATGTCCAGCGAACAGTTTTCGATGTCTCAAAATGCTTGGTATTATATAAAGTATATTGTATAATAATATCCGGAATATACTAGCATGTTCGCCAAGGTTGTAGTTACATTGCATTCCTGTTTGTGTTGAGTGATTGTGGTCAATGTTTGGGACTTTGTTTGTTATGCTTGGTGTTTGCCGCAAACACCAAGCTTTACATACAACATCCTGACACCGATACCGAACACGGGCGACTACAAACACAAACAGGCAAACAAAAACAAACACCCATCCACATGTTCGTGTCTGTTGTTTGCTATTGTCTGCCAAGCATGTGGACGCGGCTTAACTTTTAACAGTCGTAGGCGCCGCAACGGCCGGTCTCAAATAACTAACGAAAACGGTGGCGGGGCCTCCCATGTATCCACCCGTATCCGTGCCGTGCCACTAGACTTTATTTTAGTAACAAGTTACTGGACGTACCGGTATAGTGAAGTGCCGGATTGGGGATATTGCACTGTAATTATATTACTCCATATACCATACAAACATTCGCAACAGAGAGCCTGTTTACGAGTAATGCTATTATGCCGCACGATTAGTCATGACCGATTCCCCGTCTGCCGAATGATTAACGCATTAAACGGTCTCCTGGGCGTTAGATAGAACTGTGACGTGTTTAACGATTGTTTAGCTGTTCTATTATGTAATTAGGCGATATTGTGAAACACACTGGGGTTCACACTCTTTGATTTATTCCATATTTTTTATTATATTTTAAATATAAAAATGAATATTTCTTTATATTCAATATAATTAAGTGTATAAATCATTTACTGTAAAAGGCTCTGTGCTGTGTGAATGATAATATATAAAACAAATAAATGAGTGTGATACTTGCAGTTTATTTTATATCCTCACTCTTATTTTATATCCCTTTTTTGATTAGTGCATTTGATTCGCAGCGATGGCATTAAGTTCGCCTTTATACACAGTGTAACTCAGATTTATAAAAAAAACTCCGCGATATCCGCTTCGTGAATAGGAATTAAAACAAGATTGAAGACAAAGAAAGAAAAAGTTTTATTTCTACAAATAAACAAAGCGCCGAATCTTTCAGTTTGAGTAACAGGTTCCCATGATCTGTGCTTATCAAATCAAATAATAAAATTTTCACGCCTTTTTCACACCCAAACGCTCTCGCAAACCAGCTGGCAACAATAATGCCTACTAAAAGAGCTCAAGGGCTCTCTAATAAGGAGGACTAGTAGCTATTACTACTGTCACTCCAACCGCCAATATTACACGAAACGCATCTGATTATAGTTGTTCGACTGATGGCAGATATAGCTAAACATAAAAAAACGCCTTTTTCCAAAAGGCAAAGACAATGGAGCGCCACTTGCCACGATCCTAACAATTGTATTGTATACAATCTCATTGTAACTTATTCAAAGTTAATTTTGACACTAAAAGCGACCGCGTAACTTTTTGACAAATGGGAATGAATTTCATTGTCATTCCCAATAAAATTGCGCGGTCGTTCCCACTCAATGCATCGAGAACAGTTTAAATTTAAAACACAACAAAAAAGCACCTGACCACGTACTCCTTACACATAAATGGAATTGTCATTCGTCAACTACTCTTAATTAATATGAATCGTCAATAACGAATGCACGTTTCGTTTATTATGATTCGGAAATATAAACACGCGTTTAAATTACGTCATATTATGAAATGTAATACGCCATTTATCAATTATTGCAAATTATGAAGCTATTCTTGCGTTTTTTATTTGTATGTATATTGGGTTGATAGATAAAGGGGGATTGACGAAAGAGATTTATAATAGGCAAGGGCGGGGATAAAATGGGGACAATCAATCGAATTATCACGCCTTTTTCCCACAGGAAGAGGCAAAGACAATAGAGCAAGACAACGCACTACGGCTATGGGCACTAGACAACCCAGCTTTCTTGAGGATGTCTCCAATTTAGTCTGAAAATACCCCCTGGGTCTGCCTCCATAATTATAATTATTAATTATTCCTTCCGATAATATTGAGGACATTCTTAAAAAGCAGGCTCTTAATCTCAACATTTACCTCATTTCCATGAGATCTCTCTAATAATACCATACCTAACCATAAAGTAGGAGAAATAATTTGTCCACGAACGGACGACAGCGCCCTATGCTTTGGTCGGAACCATCAGGCAATTCGAAGTCAGATAGTCACAATAAAAAAATAAACATAATATATAAAATTGTACATACTTATCAAGTATTTTATAATCAGTTTCGTGAGTTGTCATTCGGGCTAGTATAGTGAGAGCCATTTCTAATCGTTCATCTTGTATTATTGCTGAGGTTTCTCCCAAGCCCAATGTTGTCCGTACCTGTATTATAATTGTATTTGTTTATTACTGCTGGTTATGATATAACAAAGTATACGCTAAGCATTCTAAATATTATCTCTATATTATCTTATTAAAGAAGCCCTGAGCCAAAATGTAAACAAAGCACTTTACTGACAAATAAAGATGTAACGCAGTGTAACCATTTTACGTATAAATATATCTTTTTCTATTTGGCAGGATTATAACCGCCATCGATCTCAATCTTTTTGTTGATACACAAAGATTGGTACAATTGGACAAAGAGTAGAGGTAAATGGAAAGCAATCTGCAACCTGCTCCGTTTCTTTGGGTGTTCCTCAGGGCTCGATACTGGGACCGTTGTTGTTTTTAGTCTATATTAACGACCTCGCGTATTCGGTTAAAGATATCTGCGATATTATATTATTCGCGGATGATACGTCACTTATTTTTAAGATTAAGAGAAGCCAAAGAGATTTCAACGACATCAATAGCGCTTTATCGCGCATACAGCTTTGGTTTGACGCAAATAATTTAAAACTTAACGCTGCGAAAACCAAATGTGTTAAATTCTCACTTTTAAATAATAACCATGCTGTATATCCGTCAATAAAATTAGGTGAGAGGTGTTTGGATTTTGTGCCAAACACTACTTTTTTGGGAGTTACAATTGACTCTAAACTACAATGGGGCGCTCACATATCGTCTCTAGCATCAAGACTTAGCTCTTCAGCCTATGCAGTAAAAAAAATTAGACACCTGACTGATGTAAACACAGCCAGACTAGTCTACTTCGCATATTTTCATTCTTTGATGTCCTACGGAATATTGTTGTGGGGGAATGCTGCTGATATTAGCACCATATTTGTCCTACAAAAGAGAGCTGTGAGGTCTATTTATAACTTAGGGGCTCGTACATCTCTAAGGGATAAATTCAGTCAATATGACATACTGACCACAGCTTCTCAATATATTTATGAAAACCTGCTTCACGTCCATAAAAATAAACTAAATTTTCCGAAAAATAGTGACGTGACTTCCAGGAACACACGTAGTGCAAACAAATTACATGTTAGTAATTTTCGCTTGCAAAAAACAAATCGCTCTTTTGTAGGAATTTGTATACAAGCATATAATAAACTGCCCGAAGAAGTAAATAGTCTTCCCTTGCACAAGTTTAAAAAATTTATTAAACATAGGCTTATCCAAAAAGCTTACTACACATTACATGATTATCTAACTGACAAAAAAGCATGGGCTTAATTCATAAGGTTAGTTTATAAGTTGACAATGCCATTACACAGCTGCCTATATAAATCACTTTTATTAAGTTAATATGATGACAATGCTTATTCAGAGTAGCTAATTTACTACTGTTAGTGAATAGAATTATATTGCCATTTATAAAATGAAACCCATATTATTACTACTAATAATTGTAAAATATATATTAAATATAATTATATTATTTATTTTTAGCGCATAAGTGGACAATGCCCTTATACAGCAGCTTACTTTTACATTTTGTAATATTGACATTCGAAATAGTTTATAAGTTGACAATGCTTTCTTACAGCAGCTAATATGCAATGTTGCTATTGAGTTACGAATATTTGAAACTTGTATGTGTTTTTTCCATTTACAATGGTATCCTGAAATTTTTTATCTTTATTTTTGTATTCATTTTTTTATTTTTTTTTACCAATTGTAATTATTGTTTACCTAATGTTTATAAAGTTTTTGACGTGTAAAAGTGCTTCTTTGGAGTCTAATTACTTAATAAATAAACTGAAACTGATATGACGCGAGTGCGATTTTCTTTAAACAATTTTGTTAGATTCTTTTTATTGTTAATTTTTTAGGGATATTTGACTTTTTTCACGTACAAAATGAGCGAACCTAAAATGCATACCATAGCTGCAAGCAAAAGTGGTAAAAAAAGATTGGGACCCCTTTGTATTTGTTTATATTTTGTCTCAGGACTCGATGAATGACTCTATAAGTATAACTATCGTCAAAAGACTGCACCCCGCCAGGTGTGAAGCTAGAATGCAGTCGAAGAATGTAGGCGACCGCTAGTCCTATCCACTTTACCGGTCATCAGGAACCGGCAATTTTGAAGCTGATCTCGAACTGATTACAGCTTTACTGTCTGTAAAGCTGGGTTGCCTATTGCCCATAACGAAGGAGTTGTGTCAGGCGCTCCATTGTCTCTGCCTATCCCTGTGGGAAAAAGGCGATTGATTGATTGATTGAGGATGATTTTAAGCAGGGAGCGCAACGTCAATGGGAATGGAAATGAAATTCATTCTCAGTTGTCAATAAGTTACGCAGTCGCTGTAAGTGTCGAAAACAACTTTTATTCATTTGGACAATGAGTTTCAATGAGCTTGTATTGTCAATAAAAATGAACCTCAGTGTGTTGCGCGGTCGCAATTTTGTAGAGGTAATACTACCCCGATTTGACAAGGCTATTTAAGTTGCATAATATTTTAATTAATTGTAAATGTATGACATTTCCAAAACTTGACTTTAAATATTTAATGTTGTTAACTATTATTGGTAATTTTATTTACTGTACCTATTAAATTGTATTATATAAATTTGACAAGGCTATTAGGCTGCATTATATTTTTAATCAATTGTAATTGTATAAAATGCTTTTTTTGTGTGTATGACTAGTCTAAGTGTATTAGACGTTTTGAATGAATAAATGAATAGATTCCTTAGACTTGGCAATGACCACCAACCAGTCTGCCTACCACTCTTCTAATACACACCTGTGAATGAAGATACAGAGCCGAATCCATTGTGTTTGATAGTTGTGCCATTATAGTGCAGTTTTGTAGGATGAGCGCAGCATGAGGCAGGAATGAGAGCACCAGCATCTGTATCATATACTGCCTTCGCCCACGACTGAAAACAATATATAAGAGTTTATAGGAAAGGGATTATTATGACTCGACATATGACAGAACCCTGCTTAATGGACCACACTCCAGCTTAACATCAGGCGTGTTACCGTTATATGTCGAGCCACAATATAAAAAATAGTAGTCTCATCTACTATGTCGATTTTATTGAAACCGGCAACTTTCAAGTTGACCCCGAAACGCTACTAAGTTACACTTTAAACACTTTAAAGTCTATATATTGTCATCTAGCAGACTAGGCAGAACTATCAAGTTTTTGAGAGTGAAAAGAGACAAATATATGTTGCTCTGCATCGCGACACTGAGTTCAGGTTTGCTTATTATCATAGTTTTAACGCGCCTCTTTCAGAGCATGTATAACATATCTACGTTTTTGCTTCTTAAATTATCAATGAATACAATACACACAGAGACGCTGGATTGAAATGTAGACATCCGACTTTCACAGACACCAGTTGCTGCTGATCATTACGTTCCGATGGTGTAGTGCAGTGAGACGAACAGCTTTCCACTCGGAGCGACTTCATAGTTTAGTACTCTGTAAAAAACAACAATTTTGTTAACATGTAAGTAGTATTTATTTGTAATTTGTATCGATCAATCAATCAAATTGTCACGCCTTTTCCCACGGGGATATGGAGATACAATGGAACGCCACTTGCCACGATTCTGACACAACTCACTCGCTTCCCTCACATCCACAATTCTTTTCATACAAGCTCTACTATAATGGGCCCTAGGCAACCTAGCTTTTTTTGTAAGATGTCGCTGATTTGGTCGGAAATAACCCTCTTAGGTCTGCTTCGTTTAACGCATCCATCCACATCAGATTTATAGATTACTTTCGTCAATCTATTTTTACTTATCCTTTTTTATTTATTTTATTGATAGGTGTGCAAAACAAATTGCATGGTTTTCAAATGCTATTTGTACGGTATCACGGGTGTGAAAAAGCTAGGAACAAGCGTAAAAAGCTTCTCGAAAGAAAAGGTTTCTAAAGTTTGAAAGCGTCTAAATTAAAAAACGCTTGCGGAACCATTATATCCTACCTTAAAATGTACAATTTCCTAATATTTAATGTAACTTTGTGAGAAGCTAAAATAACCGCTGACAGTATTGCCTGGGGATATTACTCAACAAAGGCGACGGTTGACCAAGTTATATTGAAATAGTTTTCCAAAACAAAGGCAGCTGTACAACATAAATTAGTAATTAAAATTAAACATTTATAGGAATTTATTAATCTGATGTGGCCCAGAAGGGTGATTTCCAACCAAATCGGAGACATCCTCAAGAAAGCTGGGTGGTCTAGTGCACATAACTAGTGCAGAGCTTGTATGAAGAGAATTGTGAATGTGAGGGAAGCGAGGGAGTTGTGTCAGGATTGTGACAAGTGGCGCTCCTTTGTCTAAGCCTATCCCTGTGGAAAAAGGCGTGATAATTTAATGATGGACAATAAAATTTATAATCTCTATCTGTACGTACTTTGGAAGTCCTACGTCTTACATTCCTGTGTTTAAAATCCATTGTTTTTTTACGAGTAGCATAGCATAATGATGTTACCGCCTGATGTTAAGCTAAAGTGCGATCCATAAATGGAGGCAACTACTGCCATAGACGAATGCCTACAATCACTATGACATTAATTAAATTCTGGTTATTTTTAAATGAGTAACTTCACGGTCTATACACTTAAAAGTGGTAGTACTACTCGGATCAGTAGACTGTGAAAATAACCACCAACGATTTGCCTCTTTTGATTGCCTCGGTTTAAAAAATAGATTTGCCGGAACCTCTGCCGTTTCGCGCACACCATAAACAGGTATCGACTTCCGGCATTTTGATATTTTTCTTTACTAATTTTCATTACTCTTAAAGGATCCAGGTTAATAGTACAGAGATAATCAATACCAATAACGCATTAAAAATAAGGAGACCGTGGTTTAGTGCAATGGATACGCAAACCGAGAGCACGGGTTCAAAACTAATTTCCGGTACCAATGTCTCTTTGATAGTCCTGTTTTTATGATACAAGCACTTTAGTTGCTTAGTATAAAAATGAAAATAAAATAAAAAAGGTAAATATTTTTATGTTTTATACATATCTATAAAAAAAGGAATATGTTTGTCAAATATTAACCTTTTAACATTGCCTATTTGTAACGAAATATCCACTCCACATGTATAAAGGATATAAATTGAATAAAGACATTTGAGAAATGCTGAATGGGTTACGTTAAATACATTATATAAACCAGTCACTTTGTCAAAGTGCCTTCCAATAGAATTTTCTACAGGTTTCCAAGCTTTAATTAAACTTTTTAGAAGAGAGGAAACAGCGGAAACCTAAAATTTACACGTTCAAAATTGTTGTCATCGAGTTACTAAAATTGCCCCTTCAAATTACATTCTTTGTTTAATTTTAATAGAATATTTACTTTAGGAATTTATTATTAGAAGAATTCCTTTTTCATTTCGGTATTTAGAATATCCACTTAACCACTCACAACCTCGGTAACGTTGAAAATCATCGTCAAATAATAATATATAGATGGGAATGTGAACCGCACCCCTAGACGAAACAATATAAAGGAAAAGTAAATTAAGATTGAAAAAAGAAATTAACATATAAATACATATTTTGGTCCTCGATTAACTTAAAGTGCATTTCAGACAATTAAAAAAGAAATAACAAATTGATATTACAAACTATATCATACATACTTTTATATATTAGTCAGGTCGAGCATTTGGACAGACAAAAGTATTCAGACCGTTTTTTTTGTTGTGACACGACATTTGATCGCTAAATTAAAAACTGTAATAAATATTTTTTGAACATTTTGATGTGCCGGCCTAAAGTTATTGAAAATGAGTTACAGTAACTCGCAGGTTTTATCTTGCTTCTTGGATTGCCGTGCTAGGGGGCAGATATGATTTCCAAATATTTAAATTCCCCAATATTTGTCACCTTTTAAACTCAAACCCATTGCACGTAAGCATATGTGCAGTTGGGAGAACTCTATTTCTATCTTGTTTGGAATCAATATGACCTAAGTTTTTAAGAATCCAGTTTCAAAATTGCATAATACTATTTTAAAACCTGCAGCTATAATATTTAAGGAATTGCCTCTCTAAAGCTATAAAAACATTGGTTAACACTATGTACCTAATTAAATTTTAATTCAAACAACCTGCCGGAAAGTGTGCGCTGAACTTCCTGTAATTCTCTCTCAAGCTTTTCATATAATGCGCTCGAATTTTAGTAAATTTATTAGATTTAAATTAATTATTTTTGGAATAAGTAATAACTTCATGCTCATACTAATAAATAGTATTATCAATCAATCAATCAAATTGTCACGCCTTTTTCCCACAGGGATAGGCAGAGACAATGGGGCGTCACTTGCCACGATCCTGACACAACTCCCTCCCTTTCTTCACATTCACAATTCTCTTTATACAAGCTCTATGGTTATGAGCAGGCAACCTAGCTTTCTTGAGGATGTCTCCGATTTGGTCGGCAAACACCCTCCTGGGCCTGCCTTGTTTAACGTATTCATTCACATGACATTTATAAATTCTTTTCGTTAATCCACTTTTACTCATCCTTTCCACTCCCAAACCATCAAAGCATTCCTAATTAGATCGGATATTAAAAATATTCGTTAGTAACAAAATATATATATAGGTATATTTTTTTTTATTGTAACACATGGGCTGGCAAAGCATTCCACTTGTCAATTGTTCTACAAAGAAAAGACGCACCGAACTTTTTAGTTCGACTGTCGATTCGGTCGATAAAATGTGGATGCTTTCCCCGACCTGTGGGAAAGTAATTTCCTCCAGGTGTTTACAAGTTTGAGTTAGTGGTCATTTGCCCAGTCTGCCGTTCCGGGAGAGTATCACCGCTTTCAAGACTTCAGCTTGTAGGTTGCCGGTTCCAACTAGGCTAGTATAGTGGATGCGACTGCGTGATGCAATTATTTAAATGTAGTAGTAGTCACCTCCCATTATTGATCGCACTTGAGCTTAACAAAGGGTGGGGTGAAAATGTCGAGCAATAATCGGAATTGTTGTCTGCGAGTGAATAATACATGTGATTATAACGTATTATATTATTATCGTTAACCAGATGACAAAGGATCTATTTAACCAAAGGGTGAAAGGCAAAAATAAATATAATATTAAATATAAAAAATAAATTAAATATAATATTAAATAAATTATGTTACGTACATATTGGTAATAAAACTTTTTTTATGTGGCTCGACATTTGACAGCACCTCGTTTGATGGCTAGAGTTTAATCCATAAATGGAGGCGACTGCTACTACAGTTAAATAATTAATACAGTCGCATATGGGTGATTCTACGATAAGAGGTTTTAAGTCCATAGAGAATACGGCCACGGAGAAAAGTTGCTGTTTTTACATTCAAAACTAATATTATGATTTTTGTCCAATTAATGTATGTTTTCACGTAAGGGCAAGTCACTTTATGCATATTTTATTACTTTTTACAAGGCCAGGGTAAATACATTGGGCAGGGTAGAGAATCTGTGGCAATAAAAGTAACAAAATTAGTAAAATCAACTTTAATTAAACATTGTACATAACATAGAATCAGACTATAATTTTTACCAATCATATTAAACATTAACAAACTACATTATTTCAACCTTTTCTAAAATTTAAAACAAAACGGCACATAACCTCGTATTCGAGTCATCTTGGAGAAAATTAATCATTTTTGTGTTCATTATTTCTTAACTTGCTTTTACTTTCCTTTTATTTTCATTTATTAGTTACATTTTGAAGTCGTTGCCTACGCTCTCTTGTTTTCTTTTTCCATATCTTTCGTGCCTTACGTTGCTTTCTAGGAGTCATTTGGTTGACAGTCTTTATAATTACTTTCTCCTTCTTTTTTAAATATATTGCTTTTTCTTTTTGTATTTGTAATTCATTTTTTCGTGATCATTTTTTAACTTTTCATAATGCCAGGAACCGGCAACTTTTAAACTAATCCCAAAACGCGAATGAGTCGCCTTTAGTCGGCAGACAACAATAACTTTAATAACTGTGAGTAGCAATCACATCCACTATGCCGGCCTAGTTGAAACTGCCAACTTACAAGCTGATCCCGAAACGCGACCAAATCACTTATATACTTGTATACTCTATCACTAGTATACTTGTAAGTGGTGGCACTACCCCGGATCGGCCGACTGGGTACCACTGCCTACCACACTTTGGTAACCACCAAACGCCTGTCGTCAACAACATGTAGTCCCGAACTATAAAGTGACCCAGTCCCGAATAGCGACCCAGATGTTATTGATTGAGTATAGGAGTTAACGTCAATAAAAATATTTTGGGTGTTTAGTATTTTCTTAGATTTTGCGCGAACATTGTTTATTGAATTAAACAAATTTTATGCGGCTTACTATCGCGTTTATTTTTTGTCTTTAATTTAACAATTTTTATTATTATTCCGACGTTTCGAGAGCTTTGCAGCTATCGTCGTCACGGAGAGACTGAGGTGTTGGAAGTCCTATTGGTTGATGCTGTTATTGTTTCCTAAACTACCCGGTTTCATGTTTATTGTTCCCGGTATAATTATTTTTTTTGCAACAATAATTGACGGTGTCATCTGGTTTGGCAGTTTGCTGGACTTGGGACTTAGATTTGTGTGGTCACAGGTGTTAGATATTTGCCAACCACCTTCTCTATTGAAATTAACATGTTTTTTTTTATCTCAGTAAGTAAGCCGCATAAATTTGTTTAATTAATTATGGTTGTTTATTCTATCCCCACACTGATATTAACGCACGTACTTTGGGACGCAAATACCCCTATATATTTCATAACAGAAAAATACTAAATGTAGAAAATTCCGTTTGCCAATAATTTGGTACGTGACTATGTCCGCATAACTGAAAACAACAGACAAAGAATTCGCTGCGAAAAAATGGCAGAAGGAATAATAAATATCATGTTCTCCGTTTTAAACATGCTATATGTACTTCTGCAGTTTAGGTGCCCATTTCTGTAGCAAGTATTAGTTGTTTTTTTTTTTAATTTATATTGTTGCTTGACATTTGACAGCACCCCGATTGATGTTAAGCTGGAGCGTGGTCCATGAGTGGATGTCACTGCTACTACAATTCAATAACTGTAAGTAACAATCACATCCACTATGCCGGCCTAGTTGGAACCGGCAACTTACAAGCTGATCCCGGTGACAGTCTGTATACTTGCAAGTGGTGGTACTACCCCGGATCGGCAGACTGGGAACCACTGCCTACCAATCTTTGATAACTAGATCCGAAGCAAATATCCACCTCTTTATTTTATTAACAAATATTTGCTCCGACCAAGAGTCGAACCCGGGACATTTTTCGCAACAATCCAGTCGCTAACCGTTCGTCTACGCCTGTCCTCAAATAACTGCTACTATAATTAAATAAGTGCGAGAAGTAGTCCACATCTGCCAGCCTAATTAAAACCGGTAACTTACAAGCTGATCCCGAAACGCGACTAAGTCACTTTACGGTCGGAGACATCCTCAAGAAAGCTGGGTTGTCCATAACCGTAGAGTTTTTATTAAGAGAATTGTGGATGTAAAGGAAGCGAGGGAGTTGTGTCAGGATCGTGGTAAGTGGTGCTCCATCGTCTCTGCCTATCCTGTGGGGAAAAAGCGTGACAACTTGAATGATTAATTAATATTATCATTAATGCAAAGGAACAAGACTGGCTGTGAAAAATAATGAATATCGTCATCGAGGTAACGATCATTAGGTGAAAATACAAAGGAGAGGATAATACCAACGCACGTGTCATTCGATTTTAGGCTACCACAATTCCCTTGCCTCTGGCCTTTGTGTTGACTATAAACAAATCACAAGGCCAGTCGTTTAAAGTTTTGCACATGGATATCTATTCGTTTATGTCGCTTGTTCACGTGTAGGAAAGCCTGTTTCTTTATATATTTACCCACCGGGTAACAAAATCAAAAGCGTCGTCTATCAGAAAGTTTTAAATGTAATGCAGATAAGTACAGACAAATGTGTAACAGAACAAACAAAGGGAACAGGGATTGTAAAAAATAACAAAAGGACTTCATTCATTTAGTATGGGGACTTGGGCCTAATTGTATTACCAGTAGCAAATACATTTTAAAAGTGTTGAAATATAATCCTTTATTTTACATAGTTTAGGTGTGCAAAATTATCAAACTATAATAATTATTGCAGTTCAAAGCAGAACTGTCAATCACGTGTCTGTGATTGACGGTCGATACAAAAACCATCTTATATTCCAAATAACTCAATTGCACAGCAATTAAAAGCAAAACGGTTATTAGTTTTATCAACACAAGTATCGAAACTATTATTTATATGTTTTTTCATCATTGGACATTACAAAAGTAGTACATAAAAGCCCAAAATAAATGATGTCCTTTCCGTAATTTTTCAATTTCTTTTTAAAAACGAAGATTTGTAAGATTCATATATTTGTTGCAAATATTTGTTAATATAAAAAGAGAGGTGAATATTTGCTTGAGTCTTGTTATCAGAGTAGTAGGCGTGGTACCTAGTGTGCCGATCCGGGATAGTACCACCACTTACGTGAAGTGATTTGGTCCCGTTTCGGGACCAGCTGATAAGTTGCCGATTCCATCTAGGCCGACATAGTGGATGTCATTGCTGCTCACAGTATTGAATTATAGCTGCAGTGGCATCCATTCACGGACCGCACTCCAGCTTAACATCAAGCGGGGTGTTGTCATATGTCGAGTCATAATAAAAAAAACATTAGTTTAGTACCTGTTGAAATGTGAAAATATGTATTTTTAATATCTATCAATAACAACAATAGTTTATAATCAAATATGCGAGGAAAATCAATTATGTCGATCCATTCATTGTCTTTGTCTACATATATGGGATCAAGGATCTGATTGGAATTTAATGAAAATTGCCGGGAGAAATCATTATTTATACTTAAAATAATAAAGTTTTATCCAACAACTGGATAACGTTCAGTAAATAACGACGTTCCTTTGAAATAATCACTTGTAAGTAGAGCTTGCATTGCAGTAAAGCTTCCATTTATCACAGTATTGCCTAGAATTTATGTTGTAAACCAGTGTTCTTTAACCTGCGGGTGTAAATCTATGGGCCCCTTTACTTAGGGTTATATTTATTTATTTTATGCTACTAGGACAAATTATGGCCAATAAAAACAAATAGAAAGGACAGATATTTTAGAATAGGGCAACTAAGTGGGTCGGTTAATTTACATCGTCTGCTCTCTTGACTGTCGTTTCTCTTGCCTATCAATAACCATGACAGCCTGATGTTAAGCTGGAGTTCGTTCCATAAATGGGGATGATTGTTACTACAGTTAAATAACTGTAAGTAGCAGTCACGTCCACTCAGTTGGCCTATTTGGAACCGGCAACTTACAAGCTAATACCGAAACGTGACTAAGTCAGTCTGTATACTTGTAAGTAATTGTACTACCCTGAATCGGCAGACTGAACACCACTGCTTACTACTTTTTGACAACCAGACCCGAAGCAAATATCCGTCTCTTTTTTATTAACAAATATTTGTAATATTTAATTATTAAATATTACAAATAAAAGCACATGGACTGGTAAAGCATTCCACTTGTCGATTGTTTTACGAAGAAACGACGCACCGAACTTTTTGGTTCGACTGCCGATTCGGTCGACTCAATGCAAATGCTTCCCTTGTAATACCCGACCTCTGCAGGTGTTACAGGTGTGAAAAGACAAGGCAGGAACAAGGTTGAGAACACATCTGAACTTTCTCCGTCGTATAGGCGATAGAGGACGCACAAAGTCAAATAAATAAACAATTCTTTGGCCGGCATAGTGCCGGTGAATGAAGCTTAAATGAAAGTTGATTTGTTTTTTAGGTCATCAGCGCTCTTGGACTGCTCCTTACTTACCATCAGGTAATTTAATGAATTAATACAAATAAATAATATGTAATAATGTCTATAAATGTAGAAATAGACGCTGTTAAGTATTTCTGATCGTGTACGACTACACACAAGCCGTACCACGTCTAGACATTAGGGCGTATTCACACTTCCAAAGGTTGTTTCTTTACTAGATTTGCCAACTTAATCAGCGCTTTTAAGCGTTCGCAATGTTTATAAAGTGCAAGCGAGTCAGGCAAACGGTTACGCAACTTGTCCCGTAAAAGCTTCACATTATGCAAATAAAATGTGTGTGATTTATTTAAATTGTGACTTGGTTATGACGGCACCCCGCCTGATGTTAAGCTGGAGTGCGGTCCATGAATGGACGTCACTGCTACTACAATTTAATAACTGTAAGAAGCAGTCATTTTCACTATGCGGGTCTGGTTGGAACCAGCAACTTACAAGCTGATCCCGAAACGCGACCAAATCACTTCACGGTCTGTATACGTGGTGGCCGTGGTACTCAGTCTACCCTGGATCGGCAGACTGGGTATCACTGCCTACCACTCTTTGATAACTAGAGCCGAAGCAAACATCCTATAACCTTGAATCCTTTAAGCGATGCGTGAAGAACCACATTAAGCCGGTATAGTGACGGCAACTGTGGCGGCCGTGAACTGACTTGTTTTTTTCAGTCGTTGGCACTCTTGGACCTTCATCATGCTTACCATCAAGTAGGTCGAGACAATGAAAAAATACATTCTGATAAAACTCAAATTTATAATTAATTCAAATTTAATATTATTAACTAGCAGACCACTATAGTAGTCCGGCCCGACTATCAAAATACGACCTTAGAAACGATATAGCCACTTTTGGTTCAGACCCTGCGTATGCACGAAGATATTTTATGAAGAGTTATTGTACGTTTGAAAAACATTTAATTCTGTTAGGCGATCGTAGAATTTTTTTCCGGCGGGCCCTTGTCCTATATAGTCCTACAAGTTTTTATCGCCGTTTTTTTACTTTTCTTGTCGGTTCTCGAAATGTTTTTTACAGCTGATCTTGCTAAACTACACACACTAAGGATAACAATATTTTCAATGTGCGCAAAGTTATAATTTTCGAAAAATGGTTTAAAAAAATACTTTTTTTTTAATTTGTGATTTGTCAGAAAATGGCTGAACCGATTTTAGCCCAACGCAACTCATTTTCTTCGTCTTGAAATTGCACACCTTTTTTCTGTTACACAATTATTAGTAGGTTTTTTTCTAGACGCAGTAAACTGAATGTTGCCATATTTACCATTTTTATGGCTTTGGCTCACAACTTTACCAATTCGAAACCAATATAATCGACGACAATAATGAAAATCAAGCGATTAATTATTATTTTCTCACTAACAAGAATTTACAGTTTTTTTTACTGTTCTATTCTAAGCTACTAAAGTTTATCTACTAAAAATTTTTTTTACTAATAAGAATTTGGGGTTCTTTTTATAAATTTCTATACTAAGCTACTAAAGTGGTGTATCATAGAAACACAGGACAACCAAAGTACATATATCAAAGATACATTGGTACCGGTGGGTGGTCTCGAACTCGTGCTCTCGGTTTGTGTAACTATTGCACTGCCACTACACCACGGTTTCCCTTTCTCAATAGCTATCAGACTAAACGGAGTGACAGAACGTTAAGTACGTTTATTTAGAGTAATAAGGCTTAGTATTTATTTATTTAACAGTTGGTGCACAAACAGAATACAGCATTTTAGATAATAAATAATAAATGCTTTCAAGTTGGGCTCTGGACTGCGTCCAAGAATAGTGCACATAGCATGAGCATTGAAGTTGCCAGTCTTAAGCAATAAATTATATTCAATTGTGAAGTAAAAACCGCCCAAGTACGTGTTGGACTTCGCACATTTTTGTTTTTATTGTGACTCGACATATAACAGCACCCCGCTTGATGTTAACCTGGAGTGTGGTCCATGAATGGATGTCACTGCTACAATTTAATAACTGTGAGTAGCAATCACATCCACTATGCCGGCCTAGTGGCCTTACAAGCTGATCCCGAAACGCGACCAGATCACTTCACGGTCTGTATACTTGTAAATGGTGGTACTACCCTGGATCGGCAGACTGGGTACCACTGCCTATCACTCTTTGATAACCAGACCCGAAGCAAATATTCACCTCTTTTTACCTTCACCTCACACTAATTATTTACAAAGTAATACATACAAATATATTTAAACTAAGTGTTATTTAATTAAGACAACCACAGCATGCTGAATATAAGTAAGTAAAAAAACTTATAACACAAAAATAATTTATAAACAAATATTTACAATATTTAATATAATTATTAAATATTACAAATAAAACTTTTGAAACAAATATTTGCTCCGACCGGGAATCGACACCGGGAATAAGCCAATTGCTAACCGTTCGTCCACGCCTGTTGTCAAAATTTGGGGTTTCGCACCAAATATAGAATATAAGCCGTCTATTCAGGGGCAGAATTATTCATAATCAATAGGAGAGTGACCTTAATAACACATTTTTTTGAGGAATCTCTGAAGCTAGGTTAGATTTCTTCCACAGAGATAACACCAATTATCTAGCTAGTCAACCTAATCTGTCACTTGCAGCATCTTGCGGTCGAGGCTTGCAACAGTTAGATTATACAAGGTTAAAATCAAATAAAAACATCGGATTTATCAATACTAAAATACAGGTAATAATAAAAGTTCAGAGATCAATCGGAAGTTAAAAAATACTTTGAAACAAAAGTTTGTAAAATAAGATGCCTTGGGCTTCTCATGCCTTGATTTACAATATAAGCTCTAAACATCGATATCCCACTCAATTGTATAGGCCTTTTTTGCGTCCCCCTTAAGCTGAATGGGAGCCCTCTTAGAATAATTTAAAACAGGTAGACAAGATAATAACGCGTCTACTTAATCTAAAATATTACTTTAAACTAAACCTAAAATAGAGACCTAAATAAAATACATATTTTCTGAAGATATGCGCCAACAATTTTATAAAATGTAATAAAACATTTTCATGTCTTTCTTACCTTTGTTTTTATTATTTTAATCCAACAACGGCTAAACCTTAATACAAAACATTTCTTTGTCTCTAGATTTCCATTGTGTTATAGAAGGCTGAGCACATTTTACGACTCTTCAAAAAAGTAACTGCTCTCTTTCTAAGAGTGTCAGGCAGAGAGTTGGTAATTTGCCCGGTCTGCCGATTTGGAGCCACTACTTTCAAATGTACAGTTTTTTTTTATTGTGACTCGACATATGACAGCACCCTGCTTGATGTTAAGCTGGAGTATGGTCCATGAATGGATGTCACTGCTTCTACAATTCAATAAGTGTAAGTAGCAATCACATCCACTATGCCGGCCTAGTTGGAACCGGCATCTTACAAGCTGATCTCGAAACGCGACCAAACCTCCTCGCGGTCTGATATACTTGTAAGTGGTGGTACTACCCCGGAGCGGCAGACTGGGCTCCACTGCCAACCACTCTTTGATAAGGAGACCCAAAACAAATATTCCCTTTTTTTATTAACAAATATTTGCTATATTTAATATAGTTATTAAATATTACAAATAAAAGCTATGAAACAAATATTTGCTCCCACCGGGAATTGAACCCCGATATTTTATTATCATTGTGACTCGAATGTTAAGCAAGAGGAGGTCCAAGCGTGCCAAAGACTGTAAAAATCGAGTCTTTACGGTTGCCCCAGTCGCCGTCATCATGCTGGCCAAAAACCTACAGGGTGACTCACACGGATATTTAAAAGTTGTCGGTTTCCAATTAGACCAACATGGAGGATGCGATAGTTGCTTGCAGTTATTTAACTGTAATAGCAGTCGCCTTCATTAGTAGATCATTAACATCAGGTCACAATAAATAGCAGAATAAGTTGGGGTGACAAAAAGTTTTTATTTTTTTTTTATTTTATTGTGACTCGACACTTGACATCGACCTGCCTGATGATAAGCAAGAGGAGATCCAAAAGTGCAGACGATTGAGACAACCGAGTTTGTTCACGGCTGTCTCAGCCGCCGTCACTATGCCGGCCAAAGGTGCTTCTTCACGCATCGCTTGAAGGATCCAAGGTTATAGGAGGGAGAGAACACATGGGCTGGCAAAGCATTCCACTTGTCGATTGTTCTACAAAGAAAAGATGCACCGAACTTTTTAGTTCGACTACCGATTCTGTCGACAAAATGTGAATGCTTCCCCCGACCAGTGCGGGTGTTACGGGTGTGAAAAGACGAGATAGGAACAAGGTTGCAGTCTGTGTTGCACTTACAGTGCTACAAGCTTAAAACTTATTGTTTGTTTATGAACAAATCAATCAAATTTTCCCATTGGAATTGGCACAGACAATGGAGTGCCACTATAACATTTTTGCCGGTGCCATCTAGGCCGGCATAGTGGATGTGATTGCTACTCACAGTTATAGAATTGTAGTAGCAGTGACATTCATTCATGGACCACACTTCGGCTTAACATCAAGCGGGGTGCTGTCATATGTCGAGTCACAATAAAAAAAAGGCTACAATAAAAGTTCGGTGCGTGTTTTCTTTGTAGAACAATCGACAAATGGAATGCGTTGCCAGCTCATGTGTTTTCTCCATCCTATTACCTTGGATCCTTCAAGCGATGCGTGAAGAAGCCCCTTTGGCCGGCATAGTGACGGCGACTGAGGCAGCCGTGGACTGACTCGGTTTTTTTCAGACGTCATCATTCTTGGACCTGCTCTTGCTTATCATCAGTCGGGTCGAGGTTAGATGTCGTGTCACAATAAATAAAAAATAGTAATATTATTTAATGCTCCAAGGTAAATAATAACTTCCTAAACTGTGAAGCTCTATTTCTAAAGGGATGAGCATCGATCTTGGAATATCTCAGGTGAATCATTCCGCAAATAATTCTTAGCATAACTATACCGTTTGATTGTCAATAGCTTTTGAACTATATTTAACTACTAATATATTTACTCGATATTTAACCCACGGTTCTCTGCCTAGCCCTGTGGGAAAATGGCGTGACAATTTGATTGATTTGTTCATATATAAATATTGATTGATTGATACTCCGTCTACATAACGGCTTTCTGCTCAACTCTTTTTTTTATTGTGGCGACATATGACAGCACCTCGTCTGATGTTAAGCGATCCATGAATGAATCTTTGCTACTACAGTTAAATACCTGCAAGTATTTATGCCGACCTAGTTGGGACCGGCAACTTACAAGCTTGATACAGACCGTGAAGTGAATTAGTCGGGATCAGATTGTAAGTTGCCGGTTCCAACTAGGTCGGCATAGTGGATGTGACTGCTACTTGTAGTTATTTGCCAGTCGCAACATTTGACTCCATTAATGGGCAGCACTCCAGGCTTATTTCAGGCAGGGTGCTGCCATAATGTCTAGCCACAATAAACTTATATGTACGTATCTAAAATGCTTGTATCATAGAAACAGGACAACCAAAGCACATATATCAAAGTTAAATTGGTACCGGTGGGTGGTCTCGAACTCGTGCTCTCGGTTTGTGTAACCATTGCACTGCTACTACACCACGGTCGCCTTAAATTACTGTTAAAGTTTTACGGTGCAATACATGTTGAAATTAATTACCTATTTCATTTACGCATCATAGTCAGTGTGCCTAATTATTTTTAATTGGATGCATACATGTGCGAAACCGCGACCTTACTTTATTAAGTGAAATATAATGAACATTTTGTTTGCTCATACATATATCATTCTTGTGCACGTGATAGTAACGTTTTGCACGTGATAGTGACTTTATGCAGGGAATGATAACCGTTTTTCACGTAATAGTAACGTTTTACAGGGGATAGTAATGTTTAAATTTCGCGGGATAGTACGTTCAAAAGAAGAGATTATTAATTCAAACAAATTTTATGCGGCTTTCTTTCGCGTTTATTTTGGTTATTACGTCTCTCCGTTACCAAGATATCTCCAAAGCTCTGAAAACGTCGGAATAATAATAATAATAAAGTAAATTCAAAAACCAAAATAAACGCGATAGTAAGCTGCATACAATTTGTTTTAATCATTAATTAATGTTTGCGCAAAATTTAAGAAAATACTATGTAGAAGAGATCATTACAGCACATGTACATGTAAAAGTAGGTAATTCGACTACTGTTTTGTTGATTAGCTACATCACCCATGTAACCCTATGCCTGCACCTTGTCATCGTCTTGATGAGTTAATATGATTTACAAGTATTTATTGACACTGGCAGAATTGTCGTCTTGAGGATTCGGAATACGACATATAGCGCTATTTAACCAATAGATAGATAGATACAAGTGATTATTTCTACATCATTTTTTTTTGACAGCACCCGTTTTATGTTAAGCTTGAGTGTGGTCCATGAATGGATGTCACTGCTACTACAATTCAATAACTATGAGTAGCAATCACATCCACTGTGCCGGCCTAGGTGGAACCGGCAACTTACAAGCTAATCCCGAAACGCGACCAATAACTGGTGGTACTACCCCGGATCGGCAGACTGGGTACCACTGCCTACCACTCCTTAAAATTAACTCTTTAGTTAATTACATAAAACAGACGCACACAACTTAAACTAAATGATTTGGCGTGTTATTTCTTTGTAGAACAATCGACAAGTGAAATGCTTTACCAGACTTTGTGTTCTTACCTTCCTAATTTTAGATCTGTTCAGCGAAGGGTTAAAAAACCTTTTGAGACACGAAGTTTTTTAGCCTGAATTGTTCACGCTAGTCTTCGCTTATTTATAAATAAAATTTAAAAACACAGAGCTTTAGTAAAGTATTCTCCCCAATTTGTTAGACCAACAAAAACGTAATTAATCTTTCTTTGCTGTGAACGTTTTTGCTGGTCAATTAGGTTAAGCTTTGGACGCTGCTTGCAGGATCTTTTAAAATTGAATTGTCTCTTTACCTTTTAACTGTCTTCGTTATTTTCATTTCGTTTATACAATATATCAATCAATCAATCAAATTGTCACGCCTTTTTCCCACAGGGATAGGCAGAGACAATGGAGGGCCACCTACCACGATCCTTACACAACTCCCTTGCTTCCTTCACATCCACAATTCTCCTCGTACAGGCCCTGTGGTTATGGGCACTAGGCAACCTAGCTTTCTTAAGGATGTCTCCGATTTGGTCGGAAAACACTCTCCTGGGCCTGCCTTGTTTAACGCATCCATCCACATCAGATTTACAAATTCCTTTCGTCAATCTACTTTCGCTCATCCTTTCCATGTGCCCAATATAAATATGCTTTTATGTTGTTTAACGTCGTAGGTTCATAGCATTATGCTGATTAATTATTACTATACTCTTTAACAGATTTTTATTATTGTTATACATTTCTATACTAAGCTACTAAAGTGCTTGTATCATAGAAACAGTACAACCAAAGTACATACATCAAAGATACGTTGGTACCGGTGGGTTGTTTAGAACTCGTGCTCTCGGTTTGTCGACCACAGTCGCCTTAAGTTTGATAATGAAGTTTAGCTAAACTTTAATATAATTAATATGCCTTAATTAGTTTTTAATTATTTTTTTATGGACTTTGAAAACCTTAATAACGAAACATTATAACCTGAATAAATAAAATACCGAGGTATGGCAAAAAGTTTAAAAACAAAAACAATGTTTCTTTCAGCTTATTTCATGTCTACTGTATGACAAGAATACAGACTATCGGCACGGAAATCCCAGTTCACAAAAATAGCCTAGCAATAGTGAATTTTTTTTTATGTAACGTGTAACACAAATAACAAATGTATTTACCATTAAAAACAGAATCAAAATTATTATTACCATTAAATTATAAAGATATCAATCAATCAAATTGTCACACCTTTTTCTTAAAGAGATAGGCAGAAACAATAGAGCGCCACGTGCCACGATCCTGATAAAACTCCCTCGCTTCCATTACATCCACATTTCTTTCCATAGAAGCTCTACGGTTATGGGCACTAGGCGACCCAGCTTTCTTTAGGATGTCTCCAATTTGGTCATAAAATAAAACTTTAAAATCAAATTAGAGACTGCACTATATTTAATGTTAATACACAAGTTTTAAAATTATTTGTCAGGTGCGTTTGCCTGACGAAATTCGACTTTTATCATCATCATCATTCATGCCTCAATTTCCAAAGGGATAAGCAGATACTATACAACGGAGCGCCATTCATTTATTAACAAATTAAATAAATCAACAAATCATTTATTTAATAATGTTAATGTCAAAATAATTAATAATTTGTCATTTTTTTAAATCCCTAATTGTAAATACGATAATACGATAAATAATTATAATACGAGTATGTCTTATTTATTAAAAATTAATTAAGATTTATTTTATATAATCTAATAATTTATATAACCGTAAAAAAACGAAATAGATATATAGTAAGGGAACGAGTTAAAGGAACGCGCTCGGAATGTAGTTGTGACGTCATGGTCACGTGTCTATTATGAATAATGAAGTAACATGCAAAATGTCGATAACAATAAACAAACACTTTCTTTTAAATGCAAATAGATTTAGTTATTAAAAATTATAAATGTGTATTAAATTGAAGTATAAACATTAAACAACAACATTTTTTAATGAAATATATATAAATTTAATTTTGAGAATAGTGACTGCATGTTTTTTTTCTTTTTCACACATTTTAATCACGTTTCTTATAATGGTTCTAGCCTGACTACGGATGACGACTCTCTTTCATTCAATTAACTCACTAATTTTTCGATAATCAAACAAAGAAAATATGGACACGTTTTTATCGATATTAAATGACATCGCCGAGCTATGAGCGTCACTAAAAGCGGCCACTAAGATACGGATGGTGGTCGTTTCACGCCCCACCGCACATCAGCCCCCGAATTCATTTAACTCGTTCCCCAACTATTGGTGTATTAATGAAAACTGGCTGAATACAATATCAAGTACATGACATCTTTTAACAAATGATAATAAAAAAACACCTTAGTCACACTTAATAGTTTCCACGGATGCAAATCATGCAATCTTTATTGCTTTCGGGGACACAACTCGTCAATTAAATCAAAATAATATATTGCAAACATAGGATTACATGAAGGTCCGCTGGGCGTAAGTCCCGGGTTCGATTCCGGGACATGATTTGTTTCATAACATTTATTTGTAATAATAATAATCGACCCGTGGAATGCTTGACCAGCTTATATATATCTTCAAACATATAATTTTGGATCCTTCAATCGAAGCATGAAAAAACACCTTTAGCCTGGCTTACTGTGCGGACCAAATAAGATTTTTTCTCAGTCATCGGCTCTTTTGGATTTCCCCTTGCAAAGTCGATGGCAAGGGTACACTAACATCGACTTACCCCTTGCAATCAGGCAAGTCGATGTTAGATGTCGAGTCACAATAAAAAATAGGCTATGGGTTGGGGACACATAGGCTGGCAAAAGCATCGAAAATAAATTACGAAATATTTCAATGACATATAAGATTAAATAAATATTTATGAGGTTCACGGACTAAAATGAAGGCTTTAGTGACACATTTTTATCTCCTACAACAACCGATTATTACAGAAATATTGATGACCGATAAGCTGTAAAAACAAATCTGGAATACATTTGTGCATTTTATGTAAACAATTTAATATTACAATCTATACTACATATACAATCTATACATATATTATAAATACGAAAATAACTTAGTCTGTCTGTTTATTACCTTTTCATACCTAAAACGCTAAATATAATTAGATCAAAATTGGCAAAAAAAAGTAATTTGAATCCTAGAATAAGATAGGTATATAAAATATGTAGACCATAAAAACCTGAAAATATCGCTCGAAAAACCAACCACCGATAGGGAAGAAAGGTTATAGAGTTGAGACTACGAACCGGCAGATGCAGCGTAGGTAGGCCTCCCACTAGGTGGACTGACGACATAGTGAAAGTCACGAATAACCAGTGGATGCAACTGGCATTTTGTCGTTTAAAATGGCGTTTAAGAGCGAGGCCTATGTTCAGCAGCGGACGCCAATTGGCTGATAATGATGATGATGAGAACCTGATAATGTATTTCTTAGGTCAGCAAAACTAAAGGATATATACGAGCAACTTAGTGGTGTAGCGTGGAAGTTAGCCGCTTATTTACGAATTATAATCATAGATAGGTACAACAAAAATATGAATTTCAGGTTCACAATTTATTTTAGTTTTTTTTTTAATTTAGCCGCCTCTGAAATGTGCTGCTCGGAGCGGACCACCCTCGCCACGCTACGCCACTGGAGCAACTACATATAATTGTTGACCCAAAATAGTTTCTTACTATGAGTTATTAATCCTTTAGTCATGAGAGTTATAGATACGATTGCAACTTGCATTTATTTACTTGTAGTAGCAGTCACCTCTATTTATAGATTACACTCGAACATAATATCAAATAGTGTTTTCTTAGATTCTGCGCAAACATTAATTAATAAATTAAACAAATTTTATGCGGCTTACTATCTCTCCGTGACCACGATGGCTGCAAAGCTCTCGAATCGTCGGAATAATAAAATAAAATTGTAAAATCACAACCAAAATAAACGCGATAGTAAGCCGCGTTAAATTTATTTAATTCATCAGAAAGCGTCTTATGTCGTGCCATGATAAAATAAATGTGGTACCACCACTTACAAGTATACAGACCGTGAAGTGGTTTGGTCACATTTCGGGATCAGCTTGTAAGTTGCCGGTTCCAACTAGGCCGGCATAGTGAATTTGATTACTACTCACATGAATTGTAGTATTGAATTGTAGTAGCAGTGACATTCATTCATGGACCACACTTCGGCTTAACATCAAGCGGGGTGCTGTCATACGTCGAGTCACAATTTAAAAAAAATGTTTCTTACGTATTCATCTGTCACGTTACAAGACACAGGTTTTGAACACGGACGCGCCAAGTAGAGGTGTGACCAATGAGATAGATTACGAATGTGTTAATAATAATTAAACAACGATAAAAATACAAGGTGTATATAAAGGCATTGTTACGCTTATTTCTGGTAAAATCATTTTATAAACACAATCATGATGAAATGTATATTTTTATTAATAATAGTATTGTTTGACATTTTAAATGTAGATGGAAGATATTTTACAACGGAAATTGGCAAGTAGATTTGTCTTCTTTATTATTGGTGCCCATAACCATAGAGTTAGAGATGTGGATATGAAGTAGACGAGGACAGACGTGACGTGGCGTACACCAGTTTGTTGCGCGTCTCGGCTTTGATTCCCGCTCGGAGCAAACATTTGTTTCATAGCTTCCTATGTCATTATTTGTAGTTAATACTCAATGAGCATTAAATATATTGTTTGTTTCATCATCATCATTGTCATCATCACCAGTAAGAAGTCGTCCACTGCTGAACATAGGCCTCCCCCTTAGAACGCTATTCCGACCTAGTAGGAGGCCTACCTATTTATTTGAATATTCTATAATTAAATTCGATATTAATATTTGATAATAAAATATGAAAAATGTTTTGTCCAGATTTAAGAGTGGTAGGCAGAAAGTCTACCACTACTTTCAAGTTTACAAACCGACTTAGTCGCGATTCCAACTAGACTGTAGATGTGAACGCTGCTTGCAGTTATAGACAGTTAACTGTTTTTTATTATGACTCGACATTTGACTCGAGGCGACATTGACATTTGAAGCCTGATGTTTAGCGGGAGTGCGGTTCTTGAATAGAGGTGACAGTTACTACAGTTCAATTACCGTAAGTAGTAGTCACATCCACTGTGCCGGTTTATTTAAAACTGGAACAATCTAATCCTGAAAGGTGACTAAATCACTTTACGGTCTGTATACGTGTAAGTGGTGGTACTACCCCGGATCAGCAGACGGGGCGTCGCAAAAGCAGTCCCACTCCAGCTAAACATCAAGCGAGGTGCTGACTTAAACGAACCACAGAAAAATATGCATTCTCTTTTACATAATAAGCGTAGATATATAACGAAGTAAGCTCAATCGGAATGCTTCAATGAATGTCATAGCATCTTATTATGCAGATAAATGTGAATAAATTATATTATTATTAAAATTTATTTCATGAAAACGCATTACTATGCTGTCCTGATGTAAGAACAAGTTTCAGTGCATATTTTAAAATGGCGTTCACTTCTTTGGATCTACCATAGTATATCCAAACATAAATACACACATATGTGAACCAAATTGATTGTAGATTTTTTTTATTTGATTAAGGCTCTTACAAGCTTTTTTTTAATATGGTGACTCGACATTATGACAGCACCCCGCTTGATGTTAAGCTGAAGTGTGGTCCATGAATGGATGTCACTGCTACTGCAATTCAATAACTGTAAGTAGCAATCACAAAATCACATCCACTATGCCGGCCTAGTTGGAACCGGCAACTTACAAACTAATCCTCAAACGCGACCAAATCACTTCCCGGTCTGTATACTTGTAAGTGGTACTTGTAAGCTCTATGGTTATGGACACTAGGCAACCCAGCTTTCTTAAGGATGTCTCCGATTTGGTCGGAGAACACCCTCCTGGGTCTGCTTCGATTAACGCATCCATCCACATCAGATTTATAAATTTCTTGTAATATTTAATATTTAGATTTATGTATTTTTTTATAACTATAGAGCTTGTATAAAGAGAATTGTGGATGTGAAGGAAGTGAGGGAGTTGTTATAGGACCGTGGCGTGTGGCGCTCAATTGTCTCTGCCTATCCCTGTGGAAAAAAGGCGAGAAAATTTGATTGATTGGTTGATTAAATAAGGATCGACATATGCCAGCACCCCGCCTGGAATGCCGTCCAGTAAGTGTGATCAGTAAATGGAGTCGATTGCTATTACAGTTAAATAACTTTCAGTAGCAGATTTAACACAAACAATTGTATTTATCCAATAGTACTTTTTATATGGGATTTTGAGTACAATTCTCTTATGCCTCAAGTCGTTATAAGACACTTTTCAATAGAAACAAGTTTGTAATAATAAAGATTGCTGCCATAGACAGATGTCTGCAAGTAGCATTCGCATACATCCATTAAACAAACATTGAAATAAACATCAATAATAGTGTATTACTAAAATCGCAATGAAAATAATACTTAATAATTAATTTATTATAGTATTACACTTCCTGCAAATGACGATTATTTGGCACAAAATCAGACATTTTCGCACAACCATAAAATAATTTTTAACAAAAAATAAACGACTTCAAACAGTAAACTAAAAAGCAAAAAGTAAATTTACTTCGCACGAGTTTTCATTTAATTAAATAGAAATGATTAATTAATTATTTTATAATTTTGAAGTCGGTGCCAAGTAAAACAATAACTGGGTATATATTATATATTATGAATCTTTCTAACAACTGACGATAATATTAGTATCACAATTATCACAAAATTTCTGTTCTGTGGTAATTATCAGTACTTCCTTATTATCCTTGTTTTGGTTTTGCTAACAGATTTTGTGATTTCTTTTAATTTAATACGTTCATGCTATTATAAATATAAGATAGTTATTAATATTTAAATGTCATTGGATTCCATTTTGAGTATTACATTTTAGTAAATTCTTTTGTTTTATTTCAACATTGATATCTTGAGTATATTTGTTATGTAAATAGCTACTATATGTCTAAGTTGTATTCAGTGTTCTTTCATAATTTGTTTTCATTTACTAGTAGTTTGTAAGCCAGTACTTAGGTACAAAATATTTATAAAGTTACTCTGATAGTTAGTAGGTACCGATTCTTATATTTTTCTAATACTATTATTGTTTTGTAATTGCTTTGATGTATTTAATAATATTGTGTGTACTTAGTAATTTGTTATAGTATCCATCCGTAGTAAGTAGTAAGGTTGTTGTAGCATTGACTTGGCACTGACTTCAAATTACAAAATATTTAATTAATCATTTCTATTTAACTAAATGAAAATACATATTACATTGTGCGAGGTAAATTAATTTTTTGCTGTTTAGTTTACTGTTTGAAGTCTTTTTTTTTTGTTAAAAAATATTTTATTTTACTATTTTAAGTGATGGGTAGACCGAGTAAGAATGCTTCTCGAATGAGGAGACGACGGTTACTTGAGACGGAAACGTATAGACATAATAAAAAAAACTTAACAAACGCACTAGTCGCCTCTACGATTGTTTTGAAAGTTCCCCTCGATTTCTCTGGTCTGCCATCATCAAACCCTGATTTCCTTATCATGGGACCACCTTTGAAATATCTTCACCTCAAATAACACCCTCCTGGGCCTGCCTTGTTTGCCTGCTCCTATAACATCCAATATACCGGCCTAGTCATAAATGGCAACTTACAAGTTAATCCCGAAATGCCACTTAGTCTTTTTAGGGTCTTTTTAGTTTTTTATGTGGTTTAACCGCTTATTAAATTGGATTGATGATCTATTCACGTTCGTTTACCCTCAATTGTCTCTGCCTTTATTACGTAAACATTTGATTGATTTAACTTGGGTAGCCTGTTTAATAATTATATTAGGGAGTCTAGTTTCTTGCAATGTTGTTTACATTGCAAGAAACTAGACTGTGGAATGACCTCGAATGGCCTCGACACGTGGATCATTTAAAATTCTTCTCAGAAAACATCTTTTAAATTCATCATGGTGCACGTTCTTAATTCTGTTTTTACTGTTTTATAAGTACAATGCTTATAAAACAGTTGATTTATTATTTTAGTACCTGCTACTACTTCTTATATACTTTTTATCAATATATCTAGGCGTGGTGTAGTGGTGTAGGTAGTGCAACAGTCTCACAAACGAGAGACCTAGGATCAAGACTTTTTTATTACACATTTCTATACTAAGCTACTAAAGTGCTTGTATCATAGAAACAGGAAGACCGAAGTACATAATATATCAAAGATAAATTAGTATCGGTGAGTGGTTTCGAACCGAACCCCCGATATATGTTACCTTTGATATATGTACTTTGGTCGTCCTGTTTCTATGATATAAGCAAGTTTTAGGTTAGTATAAAAATGTAAAAACAACCTATTATGTTCTGTTTTTATTTAAACTCATACTATGCATCTTTATCAAAGTACCTCCAAAGCAAAGAAAAGGCAGAGAAAGCCTCCTAGGCCCAGATTCTCTTTTCTTATTGTCACTCGATATATGTCAACACCCCGATTATTAAGCTGGAGTGCGGTCCATAAAGATGGGTGACTGCTACCAAATTTAAATGGCAGTCACATCCACTATACCAAACTGGTTGGTCCCAAAACGCAAGTAAGTCACTTCACGGTCTGTATACTTGTAAGTGGTGGTACTACCCCGGATTGGCCGACTAGCAACCACCACTCTTTGACAACTAGACCCGAAACAAATATCCACCTCTTTTTTTTAGTAAACAGACCGTGAAGTGAATGAGCGCATGTTGGGATCATCTTGCAAGTTGCCGGTTCCAATTAGACCGGCATAGTGGGTGTGATCGCGACTCACAGTTATCGAATTGTAGTAGCAGTGGCATCCATTCATGGACCACACTGCAGCTTAACATCAAGAGGGGTGGTGTCATATGTCAAATAACAATAAATAAAAAATACATGACAGCATAAAGACTTGGCAACGAACTTCCACTGACATTGTAACCAAAAACTGTTTACGTTGACGTAGGTAACCAAAAACCGAAAAATCAGTAGGTAACTGCGTTGATTGGTTACCTACGATCAGTGCAAGTTTGTTACTAAGTCATTACGCTGTGAGCAGTGTTTCCCAACCTTTTTTAGGCCCCACCTTAACATTTTTAATTTTTTTATGCCCCTTAATTGTTTTGTTCCCTTAAAAAATATAAATGATTACAGCAATTTTTTAAGAATTTTGCCTTTTTTATTAAATTTGTCACCGATATCTAGCATTGCATTTAAATAACCCAAAGCGAAAGTCGTGTCGTGTCGTGTCGAGTCAAATTTTAAATTGCCCCCCTAAACTATCAAATTGCCCCCCCATGGGGCGTGGGCCCCACTTTGGAAAACATTGTGTCAGAGAATCGGGACTGTAGCTTTAAGCCCGCCTTTCGTGTATTTTACAGTTTTTGTATATAAATAATAAAGTTTGAATTTCAGGCAGAGACAGAGGTAGGCAAGTGATGTTATTAAAAGGTCAGATCGGGAATTTTAGGTTTAAAACTAAAATTCCAATAGAGGTAAACAAATACATTTTGATATTGTAAAACTAATAATAGTACTATAGTATTTTTTGTGGTTTGACATGTAACAACAGCCTGCCTGATCTTAAGCGGAAGTATGGTCCATGATAGAGTTTAAAAACTTTAGAAGCAGTGGCGTGCACAATGCCGTTGGAGCCGGCAACATACAGGCTGATCCCGAAACGCGACTATGTAACTTCACGGTCTGAAAGTGGTGGTACGACTCTACTACCCCGTATCAGCAGACTGTCTACCAGACCCGGAGCAAAAATCTGCCTCTTTTCATTAACAAATATCCAATCTAAATATTAAATATTACTAATAAACTAAATTCGCCTCGTAAGAACGCTGGGTTACTCGCCCAGTAAATTTCAAGTTTTGTCCTTCGGGTGGAAGGCATCAGCCATCATTTTGGATATAAGGTGGCACAAAAAAATCAGAGACTTATTGAGACCCGACAGTTGACCTCGACCTGCCTAAAAATAAACCGATTCAGTTCACGACTGCCACAGTCACCATCACTATGCCAGTATTTATCAGGTTTTTTTTCGGCGGCATAGTGGCAACGACCAAAATATACTGTTATAACGACTATAAATTGAATTTTAGCCGTTGGACTTCCCTTTGGCCAAGATAACTTGTCACCACTATTTGCAGAACAATTTCTAAAAGGCAATTAATTTCTTATAGACTGAACTTTATGTTTTTCAGTCAGTATTTCATTATATGTTTCAGTTGTCACGTAGTGTATTATTGACGTACATAAAAGTTGAAGTGTCGAATCTATTCAATGCCAAACCAGAAGTAAGGTATGATCAAAATTTGAATGAAGTCATAATTACTTACTGTTGGTATTACAGCACGATAAGTAATTACACTATAACTGTTAAGGGTTTACCAGGTTATTAAAATACACGATAAGTAAATACAATATAAATGTTAAAGGTATACCAGGTTTTTAAAATAGCACGATACGTCACTAAAATATAAATGATAAATGTATACCAGGTTGTTAAAATAGCACAATAAATAACTACAATATGAATGGGTTTTTTTATTATACATTTCTATACTAAGCTACTAAAGTGCTTGTATCATAGAAACAGGACAACCAAAGTGCATATATCAAAGACACATTGGTACCAATGAGTGTTTATGAACCCGTGCCACTCGGCTTACATAGCCATTACACTGCCACTACACCATGATCGCCTTAAATATAGGTTAATAAAATGTATTTCTATTTTATTAACCTATACCAGATTAATAAAATAGAACGATAAATAACTTATTATTGTTATATAAATGTTAAAGGTATACCTGGTTATTAAAATAGCATGATAAGTAACTACAATACGTTGTTGACGACAGGCGTGGACGAACGGTTTAGCGATTGGTTTGATGCGCGTAAAGTCTCGGGTTCGATTCCCGGCCGGAGCAAATATTTGTTACATAGCTTTTATTTGTAATATTTAATAATATTAAATATTGCAAATATTTGTTAATAAAAAAAGAGATTGATATTTGCTTCGGATCTGGTTATGAAAGAGTAGTAGGCAGTGGTACTTACAAGTATACAGACCGTGAAGTGATTTGGTCACGTTTCGGGATCAGCTCGTAAGTTGCCGGTTCCATCTAGGCCGGCATAGTGGATGTGATTGCTACTGACAGTTATTGAATTGTAGTAGCAGTGACATTTATTTATGGACCACACTTCAGCTTAACATCAAGCGGGGTGCTGTCATATGTCGAGTCACAATAAAAATTAAAAAAAAAGTGTAAAAGGTATACCATATTATTAAAATAGCACGATAAGTAACTACAATATAAGTGTTAAAGGTATACCAGGCTATGAAAATAATAAACATTTATAAAAATATGTACAGTGGTATACAGACAGTTGGCGGTCAATGCCCATTTTGAGTCTTGCCCGGTCTGAGGGAGAACTACCATTTTAAATGTACAGAACGTGATGTGACTTAGTCACATTTCGGGATCAGCTTAAAAGTTGCCCGTTACAACTGAGCCGGCATAATGAATGTTACTGTTATTCGCAGTACATTAATAGTAGTAGCAATCGCCTCCATTTATGAACTGCACTCCAGGTTAACATCAGGCGGGGTGCTGTCGTATGCCGAGCGACAATAAATCAAAAATACATATTTAAAATAATAATATTATAGTACCAATTTTTAATTCGTTTTACAATAAAAACTATTTCACTTTGCACTGTGTTTTATTTTCTTATGTTTTCATTTAGTTATAGATGTGCCCAGCGTTAAAAAAACTGTATATGGTAATATGAATACATGACAGCAATCCTTGTGGTCCATCGTCAGATAGTCCATATCTTTAAATTCGTATCAGCTCAGTTATAAGCTTATAGTAAGATTTAATTTAGTTTAAGCAACATAGGTATATATCTATTGACCTGGAAAAATCCTTATATCCTCATGTTTCATCACACGGTACTTCCGGTGTTTGAATGGATAACAGCCTAGGCCTGGTTTTACTAATCATGGTTTTACAAAACTAGAGATAACAAAAGTTTAAGCACACGTATCTACAATAGCGCGTATTAATTCAAGTATTATTATTTTTTTTATTTTTGAATCGATTAGTAAAACACAAACACTAAATATTACGAGAAGCTTGCCACAACACACACGCCAGTGAAAATCGCATTCAAATTAGTTGAGCCGCTTCTGAGATCAGCTTGCACAAACGTACAGACAAAAAAAACAGCTCTTTTTTTTGTCTCGGTAGAATAAGTAACTATAACGAACTTTTTTTGGAAAATATTTAATACTAGCAGTGCCCGCTCTTTCCCCCGCATTAAATTTGGTTTATAACACAGTCATAAAAAAGGAGGAGGTTCTCAATTCGACTGTATATCCCTTTTTTGTATTTATAACTCGATAACTCATATAAAAATGACAGACGGAAATAAAAATAAATATAGAAAAATTCCTGAAAAAAGCTGAAGTCAATTGAAAACTATGGTTTAATTAGTTATAATTAGTTTTTTTTTAAATTGTATCCTATGTTATTTCTAGTATGTAACTTTGTACTCATATTTATGTTACTCCAAAAATATGTGTACAAAGTTTCATAATGATCGGTTAAGTAGTTGTTGCGTGAAAACGTAACAAACAAACTCACATTCACATTTATAATAATAGTAGGATACAGACACAGGCTCGTTGAGAATTATTTTATTAAAATGTGTATAATGTTTTGTTTTATTATATTCTATGTGGCTTCATCGCTGAAAAACCGACAATCGATGGGGAAGAAAGGTTCTAGATTGGAGACCACGAACCTGAAAACGCAGCGTAGGTAGACATAGTGAAAGTCCCGAATAACAAGGTGGATGCAACTGGCATCGTTCTAAGGGGGAGGCCTATGTTAAGCAGAAGGCGTCCATTTGGCTGATGATGTTGATGATGATATAGGTATGAAGATGTACACTTTGATCAGGATCCATTCTCGGCTGAGGCAAGCGAGTTAAAAAAACACTTTAAAGAAAGATTTGCTTCTTTAAAAAAAGTTGTCTTTGAACAAACAAAACATGCTATATCTTCAATATTGAAAACAATGTATGTTCTTTTAGGTAAAACCACGGACGCTGGATAACACGTGGGATTCTGACGCACATAAATATACAATGTTTTTGTATAAAGTCGGCTTAGAGCCACGGGATGGGTATCGCAACCGACAATCGAATATTTATACAATATACATAGTAATAATTTCAAATGCTTTCTTTTGTCGGTCACTGCTCTCGTGTATCATTATATTTTCTGTTCTTGAACTAAAACAAATGTAAAATTGGTTATAAAAAAGTAAAAGGTAGGTTTTGGTACCCAGTGTACCGATTCGGGGTAGTACCTTACAAGTGGTTATACAGACCGTGAAGTGATTTAGTCACGTTTCGGGATCCGCTTGTGAGTTGCCGGTTCAAACTTGGCATAGTGGATGTGATTGCTACTCACAATTATTGAATTGTAGTAGCAGTGACATCCATTCATGGAACACGCTTTAGCTTAACATTTAGCGGGGTGCTGTCATTCGAGTCAATAAAAATAAAATAAAAAGGTTTTTACATTAGCAAGTAAACAAGAAATTTAACAAACAATACAGTCCATTGGTTGTATGAATTCTAATGTGGACAATGTCACACATTAGAATTTATACAGGGTTATTAAATTTGTAAAGCATTAATAACCTCGCATGACTACTTATATTACTAACATCATAAACAACTTTTGCTCTGTGATTTTAATATATTTAGATTTTACATGATTACTTCCAAACAATATTAAACATACACAGGTATATACTGATAATTCTAAATGTTACCAACTCTAGAAATTAAAAATAGCTAAATAAGAAACAAACAGCGTTGTGAAATGCAGGCAATGGGAGCTTGTACTTGACCTATTTGTCGCCGGGCGTTTGTCGCTGGCTTTGCAGCTTGAAACTCGATTTTCGGTAGTGTGTTAGTACAATTGCACAATGACCATCTATGTCAATGACGTATCGATATATTTCAATATCGATATATTTTAACATTTAAATATCGATATAATGAATTAAACAAATTTTATGCGGCTTACTATCGCGTTTATTCTGGTTTAGATTTTACAATTTTCGCGCAAAATATTATTATAAGAAAATACTATCGATATAATATTCAAATGTTAAGTAGCTATATATTCTTAAATGGTAAGTGGCGTGACAATTTGATTAATTGATTGATATTCTTTATTGAGAAACAGATAAAATTAAAAGTATATTAACTATAATTAAACTATAAATAAAAAATATAATCTAATGACGTCGCATCAGAGATCTAAAGAAACTGGTAACATTTCCCCTTTGTATAGCAAGGCTTATACGTTGGCAGAAATAATTGCCAGCCTTCCTGTCTCCAGACTTTTCCGTCAGCCACTTGGTTAACTCCTTGGCCAGGCGCTTAGCTAAAGGTCCCCAAGGGCCCATCGTCTCGACTCCAAACGGCGCAAATTCGTAACCAGTACCGAGGTTAATGTTAAGTATACAGGAATGAAGCAAAGGTACTTTTTAAGTATTGATACTTTTTTAGTCTCACGTAGTCGTAAGACAACAACAAGCGTAACGCGGAAAGTCCCAGGTTCGATTCAACCAGTCACTCATAGCATCAGGTTGCTTATAGCCTTATAGCGGCTGATGCTAAGCAAACCGACTTAGCAGTCACAATAAAATAAGAACACACGTAGGACGACGACGTCGATAAGCTCATTTTATTGTACACGCGTAGTACCTTAAAAACTTGAGATTATTTTTAGTAAATTAATTAAATTTTCAAAACAAAAGTTTATGTTTTGATTAATAATATAATCTGCAAACCCATCTCTATAGTACGTGATTTAATTAAATTCGGTGATGACGCTATAATATTTTAAAATAGGTATTATAAGTCGTCGTAATAATGTATGCCATAGAAGCTCTTATGAATATTTTTTAATAAGAAAAGGCATAGATATGTTATACGCGCTGCGATAGTGGCACAATAAAACTTTGCTAATAAGCAAAGTTGAACTCAGTGTCGCGATGCAGAGCAACATATATTTGTCTCTTTTTCGCTCTCGATAACTATCATTCCGTCCTACTTCGCCGTAGACCATTTAAACTCGTGCCAGTTATGAACACCAAAACTGATGTATATAACATTTTTACCTAATTTTATATCAATTGGTGCAAGCTTACTAAATAATATATGAATCAATTCACAAATATTACGTGAACTGTTTTTCGCATATAATTGAAAATATATGAATAATCGAACTTATTTTGTCATACCTACTCGTATTTATAAATACAGTTTTACATAGATTTACGACTGTCGTAGCGCGACCAATCATTAATCTATGACAGTTGCATCTAAAAGTCGGTAGACAGCATGCGGCTGCTTCCACCGGCCTTTGCAAGTAAAAAGATAAAGTAGAAACCAGAGCTCCTCAAAACATGCAATTGTAGGCGGTAAAAGACCAATCCATGAAAATTAATTTGATGATGGAAATGTTTCAATTTATTTTTATTTTTTGCATTGCAATGTGCAATTTTTTGTTTAAATGTACTTAACTTTATATTTTGTTTTTATTTTTTGCCTTATATTAGTTTAAGTTATTCGGTTTATATTATTATACCAGCTGTATGTCAACCTTAAATAAATAAATAGAGCTCTGCGAAAGGTATGGAGGATCGTAGAGTGAGCGGAAGATCAGCGCTACTGCAATGACTCTAGGAAATCGAGATGTGTAATTGTTTATCTACATGCTTATCCATGACGCAGCTTAAGGGTGCAAACAACAATATTGCCCCGAGGAAAGTTCGTAGTGACTTCAAATGGGGAAAGTCTGTAGTGTGCCGTCTGCAATGGCTTTAAATGAACAAACACATGATAATTGGGAAAATGAAAGCATTTTAAAAATCATAAACATTCACATCTGACTACTAAACAATAAGGAAGAATTTATTTATGCGAAACCACACGTCTACTGTCCGTTGTAAATCCATTGTCATTCAAAATAAGACTTTACGTCTATCATAACAAATTCTAGTTCTGCTTTGGAAAAGGTCAGACATTGTTAGAATACCAATAGAAATGTTGAAAAACAAAGTATTGTTTGGCAGAATATTATTGTTAATTTAAGAGGCGTTTCATAAAAATATTTTCATTAATTATCTTAATGAAAAAAAGTGTGGGCAAGGGTTCAGGACTTTCAAAGACAATCAAATTGTAACGCCTTTTTTCACAGGGAGATGCAGAAACAATGGAGCGCCACTTGCCACGATTCTTACACAACTCCCTCGCTTTCCTCACATCCACAAATCTTTTCATACAAGCTCTACGGTTATGGACACTAGGCAACCCAGCTTTCTTATTTTCTTTTTATTTTATTAAAAAGCTCTGTTTTTCAATACACAAGAATTTTATTAATATTTAAACAACTTTCCAAAAAAATAATAGGTACCTAATTACAATGTTTTATGCTGCCTATCCCTAGGGGGAAAAGGCGTGACAATTGAGATCGCCCAAAGCGTTGACCGACACATTTTCGTTAAAACGATTTTAACAGCTATAAAAGTGTTTCACTTCAAATATATTAAAGAAAAACAGGCTGAGCTTTTTTTTTTCAAATAATATTTCTTGATAATGAAACTTATTTTATTGAGACTGACCTTGACTTGCCTAATAGTAAGCAAGGGGAGATCCAACAGCGCCGAAGACTGACAAGATAAATTCGTTTCATTTTACGGCTGCCTCAGTCGCCGCGCCTGTCGGCCAAAGATGCTTTTTCACGCTTTGCTTGACGAATCCAAGATTATAGGATAGTATTTCATATGGGCTGGTGAAGCATTACAATTGAGGCAACCGTGACTCAGGCCCACCCACCGGTACCAATGTATCTTTGATATATGTACTTTGGTTGTCCTGTTTCTATGATACAAGCACTTTAGTAGCTTAGTATAGAAATATAAATAATAATTGTAGATGTTCCCTCTAAATAGACAGCCTCGTTAACGCCAATAGCGGCTACATTTCATGTCATGTAAAACCCTAGTTAAGGTTAGTTTTGTTAACTTGTTGAACGAGACTGTTGGGATTAATTTATCAGGCTAGTTAAATATTTTGATTAGATTGTAACAGAGAATTGAGAATCAATAAACTTTCAATGATTTATACCGTCTTTTGTATAAGAAAAGTAAAGACCAGTTACTAGCGTTTAACTTCAGATATAAATAATATCTAGATATTTCAAAACCAAAATAAACGCGATAGAAACCCACATATATTTTTTAAAATTCATAGATATATTAAATTATGTTTTAAGACAAAATATACTATAATGTTTATCAAATTTTTTCCTTATCGCGTGGTAAAAATAAACTACTATCACAAAACTTTTGCTATAGTACAACATCACAGCCATGCTGTTCAGTGTAGTTGTTAATTTTCTTCATTGTGCTTGTTATTTAATACATATGGACCGACACAGTAGATTTGATTTAACAGTAATATTAGAAGCAAGTTGTTGTCATAATATGTAAAAAAAATGCATTAGAGTTGAGTCAGGATCGTGGAAATTGGCGCTCCATTGTGGCCTATCCTTGATGGGATTTGTTTGACATTTTGACGACAGGCGTGGTTAGCACACCTTCTCCATTTATGGACCGCACTCCTGCCTAACATCAGGAGCGGAGTGCAGTCATATATCGAACCCCAATAAAAAAGTAGGCACATTGTATCTGCTATCCCTATGAGAATTAAAGCGTGACAATTTGATTGATTGATTGTATATTTTGTATATTTAATCTTGAATATCCTCCTAAAGAATATACCTTCCTCCACCTCCTAAGCCTACTTACGTAACAGTTAAACGACCCTACCCCATTTGGGAATAGGGGCGTGAAGTGTGTATTTGTGAAGCTAGGGTATTGGATACAAACAACCAATTACTAAAGTTATTTGTGAAAACACTCTGTTACCTGTATTTCCATTCTTAGCTACAGTTTTCTTGGCAATATTTTTATAGCTCGCTATCTATGTAATAAATTCGCTACCTCTATTCCTCGCTATTCCTACCTCGTCTTTTTACTTTCGATATGTCGATAGAAGCATCTACAGTCCAAATCGGCAATCGAACTAAAAATTTAGCGAGTCAATCTTTTTGTAGAACCATCGACAAGTGGAATGCTTTGCTGCTTATGCTTTCTCCCCATCCTATATCCAATATTCTATCATCCTTTAAGCAAAGCGTAAAAAGCACCTTTGGCCAGCAAAGTGACGACGACTAAGGAAAACGTATACTTCAGACAGGTTGAGTTCAGATATCTCATAGATAGTCTCAATTAAAAAACGTGGTTTAACTATTTTATTTAGTCTAGTCCCCTAAATATTTTGTAAATAAAAACGAGCACTTTAGTAACCTAATATAGGAATAGGAATAAAAAAAAATTAAAACATAGATACTTAGGAATTCGGAATACTGTAGACTACATATTATAATATTCTTGGATCTAGAGAATCTGGTGCTTTAAATAAAGTAAAACCTAAATATTATTATCATCACGAATTATCACGCCCTACTTCGCACAGAAGCGGTGCGGTCACTTTCCACGATCCTGCTGTCTTGCTTCTCTCATATCTACAATTCTCTTCTTGGTTCTTGAAAGAATATGGAGAATAATGTTTTTTATAGTAGTCTGATAGTAATTTGGAAATCTGGAGCAACTGGTGATGAACCATGAGAATCCAAGATATATGTAAAATAAAGATGTAGGGTTATTAAATTGATATTTTGTTTTGAGCCTTTACTTATCAGCTTATCAAATTGAAGACCTGAAGTATAAGGGATTATGTTATAAAACACAGTTTTTAAACACGAGTGAAACAGCGGGGGACAGCTAGCCAAGGATATTATTTTTATCATCAAGATGTTGCGACAACTAATGTCGATTTGACTGAAGGCAACGAAGGGGAACTCTAAGAGCACCGACGACTTATAAAACTGTTACAGTCGCCTCAGTCGTAGTCACGAAGATGCTTGGTTACGCCTCAATTGAAGGATCTAAGGTTAAAACTCTGGCATCCAGTGTGTGTCTTGTTTATTGAAAGACTTTTAAGGACGTTTATTTTTACCCTCGACTTTGCATATTAATATTCTACGTATCGAAGTACTGTGAACTTACTAAATCTAATTAATAACTTACAATTTTAATATCAGTTAGTAATTAAAATTAGATAGGAAAAATTAAGGAGTGCTAATTGGTCAACAGTTAACTGTGACTGAGGATCAAACCTAGTGTCCGACAGACACATTAAATGTATTGTATTAGTTATCATCATCAATTGCTCTAGTTCATACAGGGGTGGGTAGATATAATAGAGAGCCACCTTCCACGATCCTGACACAAATATCTTGCTTGCTGACAATGTAAATATGTATATACAATGTAAATATCTATTTACATTGTCAATTTTCTTCACTACATTGTCAATTTTCTTCACTACTGTCTTTCTACACTGTTCTTTCTACACTGTCAATGTATATACAAATGTAAATATCTATTTACATTGTCAATTTTCTTCAAGTACCTTCTCTGGTTGTACCTTCGCTGTTTATTTGTATGTTGCGATGGTTTGGCCACATTAAAAGAATGGCTAAAAGGGGATTGACAAAAGAGATTTTTTAAAACGAGGACAACTCTGAAGTTTGTCTGTTAATTTTGTAAGTACCACAACAGAATACAGCCATTATATAATAATGAGCTACGCACTTTTAAGGTCCTTTCTCTCGAGTCACGTCGCACCAGATATGATCTTTTGTATTTACACAAGATACTCCATTTAACAACTGGCTTAAGACAGCTGTTTTAACACAAGATAAAAAACGTAAAATATACTTACAAAAACAATACCTCCTACTTATCAATACTAAAATTAAACCACTTACAATTGTACGTACCGTGAAGTGACTTAGTCGCCTTTCGGTATCAGCTTGTAAGTTGCCGTTTGTAACTAGGCCGGTAACTATTTATAATGATTTGCACATTGGATTTTTATTAAGACGATGTCTGATAAGCAAGAGGAGGTCCAAGAGCACCTACGCCTAAAAAAACAATGTATTACAATATATTGATTTTTTTTGTATATAATATCATTGAATATACTCGTACCTTTACATCATGTTATCTTAGGTTTTACCAATTTGAATAAATTAATATGAATTTATACCGATAACCCTTTGTGTAATTAGTTTTTGTTTTAAGCCGCTCTCCCACCGCGCAATGTTTTGCTACACCCGACGTTAAAAAGGAATATAAAATGAGTCCAAAATGAGGGTAGTCTTTGTACAAATTAACAAAAGACAGTTTATACATTTCTCATAATTAATAAATCAAACGTTATTAATTTGATTAGTAGATTTATAAACATAAAGAGGTCGGGGTTTAATTCCCTGCTGAAGATGACTGCAATTTTTATAACCTTTAAGTTTTATAACCTGTACTTGAAACGATAAATTGTCACTCCTCATTTCCACAGAGATAGGCAGCAGAGACAACCCTTATTTCATTCGACGCGTTTTTAAGCGATGGCGACGTTGTTCCGTGCGAAACCTCTGCGTTTACGACAAAGGATTGTAAGCTTTATTGTTCGATAGAAATTGATCCATAAATTATATTATTTAATTACGTTATGTATTCAATGGGTTGATTTTTCGGCTTGGGGGCTCGGCCGATGCTGAAAAGGGCCTTTTGTAACAGTCCGAGAGCTGATAGATAATTTTAATTTAAGGTACGATGAAAATTTGTAAAATATTTCTCAACACAAAATGGAAAAGCTAGCTAAAGGGATTGACATTGCTCACGCCTCTTTTCACGGGCCATAAAAATATATTGTATTTAGGTATTATAATAAATATTAATGAGTTTAAAAATATAATATAAAAGAAAACTTTTATTTAAATACGTACAAAAATATTTATTAATACAGGAAATAAACAGAAACAATATGGCCGTACAAAAATGTTTTTAACAGCTGTTTGTAACAGCTATTTTATTGTGTCTGCGAAAATCGGATACAACATTTGTGTATTTTTTATAAAGCAATAATATAATAAATTAATATTTTGGTAAAAAAAGACAATTAATAATACAAACTATTATTTAAATGCTTTAAAAAGAAGCTAGCTTTCTTAAGGATGTCTCCGATTTGGTCGAAAAACACTCTCCTAGGCCTGCCTTGTTTAACGCATCCATCCACATCAGATTTATAAATTCAGAAGCTTAAGAAAGCTAGGTTGCCTAGTGCCCATAACCATAGGGCCTGTATGAGGAGAATTGTGGATGTGAAGGAAACAAGGGAGTTGTGTAAGGATCGTGGTAAGTGGCGCTCTATTGTCTCTGCCTATCCCTGTGGGAAAAGGCGTAACAATTTGATTGATTGAAAAAGAAGCATTTAAATGGATCAAACCCATCAATTTATTTTATTACACAACTGATATGATATAAAAACTTTACCTGCGTAAATAAATAAGAATATAATAATGAATATTAAAAAAAAATAAGTAATGCGATTTACATAAGAATAGGACGGAGTCGGTGTATGGTGTCTTTTTCATTGCGGACCGTCAAGAAAAATACACCTTTGAATTAGTCAAGTGAAGTAAGTCAACAGCCAGTCCTATTCTTATTCTAATAGCACAGTAACTAGTTCGCCATCGTGGACCGTCCGCCATATTGAACTTAGAATGACATCACTTATCTAATCATGCATTGTTATCCAAATTCAACGTGTATGCAAAGTTTCGTCTCAATCGGTTAAGCAGTTACACTTCATTCAGTTGCAGTTGCAAGATTTTCCCCCAATTAGTTCACACATACAGTAGTACATAATTAGTACATACTTAGTTCACATTAGTACATACTTTTTTTTAATGTGACACAACATCTGATCTCGACCCGCCTAATGATAAGCAGGAGGAGGTCCAAGAGTGACAACGACTAAAAAAAACGAATAGTACACGGTTGCCTCAGTTGCTGTCACTATGCCAGCCAAAGGTGCTTCTTTACGCATCGCTTGAAGGATGCAAGGTCATAGGATGGAGAGAACACATGGGCGGGCAAATTCTATTTGTCCTTTGTTCTACAACTTTCTGATAGTATATACATACAAACATTGTAAGTTAAATAAAAACATTTAATCCTTAATAACCTAGAGTTTCAATTTTGATACCAATCTTTTAAACCGAATGTTCACATTACTATTAGTTTTTTTATAGGTTGGCTGTACATATTTTACTGTTGTATAATATTCTTTCCAACGAAATTAAAAAATAAATATTGTGATTTTCTTAGCTATTTTTCCCTTCATCTAAACCCTCAAGCAAACACAGTAATTTTAAAAATAAATCACTTTCGTAAATCGACACGACAATAACATAAATTAATTTCTTATATTTTATTAACTTAGACGTTTTTTTAGTATTCTAATTATTATTTGCTTATAATTATTTTTTCTTGGATTTTATTACTTGAATCCCAAAAAGTTCCAACAAAACTCGTAAACTTTTTAATGAAGTCAGTTAGTACCTTCTTTCTTAATTATATTTTCAAATTTTATGAAACCTTTTAATAATGCATGAAAATCAGATATAAAAAGTGATTTTGTTAATATTTTATTACTAAAATTATTACAGTAACTAGCGGACCCGACAGACGCAACCTGTCCGAAAGTAAAAACTTTTTACAACGCCACCTACCAGATCCAATCGTGAATCTAAATTACTTATCTAAAGCTCCAAGAATCTTAATTGCAAACTTGGAGAAGGCAACGAGGACCCAGGTCTTGTAAGAAATACAAAATGTAGTCATAGTAAGATAATAAAAATATGTATTTTTATTTTTTTATTAAAATTTCTATACTATACTAATGTGCTTGTATCATAGAAACAGGACAACCAAAGTACATATCAAAGATACATTGTTACTGGCAAGTAGTTTTGAACCCGTGCCCTCGGTTTGCGTAACCATTGCGTAAACGCGATCACATAGACTCTGTGTATATAAATGGTTAGAGCGATCGCGTGTTAAACGATAGACGACACCGGGTTCGATTCCCTATCATATTTAAACGACGCGACATTTAACCTTGAATTTTGTGATGAAAGCTTGGGGAGGTCCAGGAGCGCCGACGGCTGAAAATGCCTCAATCGCCGCCACTATGCCGGCCAAAGAATACAGTTGGTTTGTATTTGCTTTGCCCTGTCTGCCGACTACTTTTAAATGAACAGACGCTGTTGGACTCAGTTACGTTTTGTTAGCGTGATTTAATTCTAAAGCCGATATCAGTGGATACGACTTATTTAACCGTACTATCAGTCGCTTTTAATCACGGACCGCACTCTAGCCTAATATCAGGCGGGGTTCTGTCACGAAATTCGAGCCACAATAAAACAAAAATACAAATATATAATAATTAAAATCGGTTAGGCTTCAGCGGAGTTATGAGAGTTGCAAACTCATAAAGAGAACAAACGCATCGAATTGATCACCATTTAACATTGGGATTTTGCTGCGCATAAAATAATCTGTCATTCAGCTGTGGAATCACGTAACGATTATATTCCATTGCTATAAAATAAAGCCTCTATCAATACAGCCTTTAGGCGAAATATAGATTGGTGTAAGGCACTTGCTACACTAAACACTTGTTTGCGAGATTTATTATAAGCTGTTGCTATGCAATCAATTTCATTATACTTATTTTTATTTAAGTTTTTATTATACATTTCTATACTAAGCTACTAAAGTGCTTGCATCATAGAAACATGACAACTAAAGTACATATATCAAAGATACATTGGTACCGGTGGGTGGTCTCGAACCCGTGCTCTCGGTTTGCGTGACCATTGCACTGCCACTACACCACGGTTACCTTCATAAAAGTATATCCTATATTTTAAAGAGTGGTAGGCAGTGGTGCCCACTCTGCCGATCCGGGTTAGTACCGTGAAGTGACTTAATCGCGTTTCGTGATCAACTTGTAAGTGTCCGGTTTCAAGTAGGCAGGCATTGTGGATGTAACTGTTACTTACAGTACTGTAGTAGCAGTCACCTCCATTCATAGAGCTCGCTTTAGCTGAAAATCAGGCGGGGTGCTGTCATATGTCGAGTCACAATTTTTAAAAACGCTCGTCTGCACGCTGATATTAGGCTGGAGTTCGATCCACGAATGTCTCCAAGCAGCACTAACACTCACTACGCTGATCTAGTTCATTTTTTTTTTATTATTGTGCAGCGAATTTCTTAAAGAAGCAAGGAGATGTCCAAAGGTGCTAACGACTTAAAAATACGACTTAGTTACAGTCGCCGTCACTACGCTGCCCGGCCAACGGTGCATCTTTGATGGGATGGGCAGAACACATGGTTGGGCTGGTAAAGCATTCAACTTGTCGATTGTTTGACAAAAACAACGCGCTGTTTAGTTCCACTGTCCCTTTGGTCGAAAGAATGCGGATGAATTCCCCTTACCTGTGCATTATATACAATAAGTATATATTATAATACGTATAATTAATATAATTATACTTATACCTAATATAATATACCTACAATACTTTAATATCATTGTGTGCGGGGTACAACTCCGTGATATAAGCGATAAAGGACGCAAAGAGCCGCCATGTCTCTGCGAAATTGCAGGGGCTTTAGGGTTCATGTGACAGTTCTGTAGACTTACTTTTGTTTTTAAAGAAATATCCTAAATTTATTTTCGTTGCCTTTATATATATATATTTAGCAAATGATCTCAATATAGGGAGACATAATATAGTCTTCCCATTCTATAACCTTGTATACTTTAAGCAATGCGTGAAGAAGCACATTAGGCCGGCATAGTGACGGCGTCTGTGGCAGCCGTGGACTGACTCGGTTTTTTTAGTCATCGGCATTCTTGGATGTCAGGAATATAGTACTCGGTGATTTCGTGGGTTCGTAACAGTGTTTACCGTGTATGTATTTATTTCTATTTATGTGAAGAATATTTTTTAGCCTAAATGTTGGCCTGTTGGAAATGCTCAGTATCGTTCAGCGGGCAATAGAGAGAGCTATGCTTGGTGTGTCTCCTATATCCTATATTCCTGACATCCAAGAATGCCGATGACTGAAAAAACCGAGTCAGTCCACGGCTGCCACTGTCGCCGTCACTATGCCGGCCTAATGTGCTTCTTTACGCATCGCTTGAAGTATACAAGGTTATAGAATGGGAAGACTATATTATATCTCCCTATATTGAGATCATTTGCTAAATATATATATATAAAGGCAACGAAAATAAATTTAGGATATTTCTTTAAAAACAAAAGTAAGTCTACAGAACTGTCACGTGAACCCTTGGTGTGTCTCTGTGCGATAAAATCCGGAACTAGGATATTCGCCAAAGAACCGGAGTTACCGACATATCTCGTAGGATTTGCGAGCTGAAGTGGCAATGGGCTGGCCACATCGCTGGAAGAACCGACAACCGATGGGGAAGAAAGGTTCTAGAGTGGAGACCACGAACCGGAAGACGCAGCGTAGGTAGACCTCCTACTAAGTGGACTGACGACATACTGAAAGTCACGAATAACAGGCATCTTGTCGTTCGAAATGACGTTCTAAGGGGGAGGCCTATGTTCAATAGTAAACTTCTTCTAGCTGATACTACATTTAAATAACTGCAAGTAGCAGTCGCATCTACTATGCCGGCCTATTTGGAACTGACAACTTAGAAGCTGATTCTGTACCCTTGTGAGTGGTAGGTAACCCTTAAACAGGCCTATGACCTGTTTCCAATAGGCACATGAATAAACTATAAATAGTTTATTGTTGGAAACGTTAGTTGACATATTTGAATGGATTGACGTTTGAGAATAGAGTCTGTCATCGGCCATCTAGCCGAATGGTCGTATTATTCTAAATTAATCTGTACTTCATATAAGTATCTTTGTAGGTATAAAACACAAATACAAATATGTTTATTACCAAAACTAAAATTCACAATAAGTTTCGGTGGTTCCACACTAGGCAATGCCTGACTCGTGGGGTAGTGAAAAGAAAAAGATCCTAAAACTATTAGCCTAATTACCACAACAGATCAAATTCATGCTTTACAAAATAAAATAAACATATATTATATAAAGAATATTTTTTATGTTGTGTATGAGCTCAATAAATGTTCCAGTGAGTGAATTTTAATGTAGGTTTAGTTTTGTATGTAGACGAGTAAAAGAATCAGAAGAACATAAAAGTTGGCATCTAGCTGAAGTGGCTAGAAAATGTCTGAAGCATCGCACGGGGAGGTGTTACAGCACTACAGAACGGAAGACTAGTCACCACTGCCTACCACTCTTAAGATACAGTATATAAAGATAAAATATAAAGTAATAAATAGTAATGAATTAAACAAATTTTATGCGGCGTACGTTTGCGTTTATTTTGATTTTTTATTTTAGAATTTTAAATTATTTTTCCGACGTTTCGAGAGCTTTGCAGCCATTGTGGTCATGAAGAAACAGTCTCTCCGAGACCACGATATAATTTGTTTAATTCATTAATCGATGTTCGCGCAAAATTTAAGAAAATATTAATTAATAGTAGTCGGTAATTTAGTCGGTTCATAACCTTGTATCCCGCAAATGACTAATTAATACGAGCTTTGCTGTTTCTAATGTTTCGTGTATTGATACCACATTATTCATAATCCTACTCGTATTTGTTCAGGGTTGATGACTACTTTTGTGTGGTGAATGAATGATTTGTTATTACAATATTTGTTTGTAGAAAAAATGGACACAGCCAACAATAGGGGAGGATGTGACCGTGGTCTTATCTTACAAACCAAGAGACCCTAGGTCAAACCACTTGTTTATATAATATATTTTATATTAAGTACTTTGGTCGCCCAGTTTTCAGTTTGTTTGGTAGCTTTGTGTAGAATTGTATATTAAAATGACACGCCTACCGCTACCAAAACTTGTTTTCTTATGACTCGTTATATGACAGCATCCTGCCTGATGTTGCCTGCTGGTCCAGTTGGAACTGTACCTGATGGAGCCTGATGCCAAGCTAATGCCGAAACGCGACTATAGAAATTTTCTATAATACAAGCACGTTTAGTGTAGAAATCTTTTTCTTCTACACTTTTTCTTTGAGGTTATGTTAAGGTTACTGTGCCAATGTTTAAGAGAGCAAAATGATTAAAGTACTTTAGGTCTGGCACTTTAGAACAATATCCGAACTGTTATTGGAGAAATTGAACATCAATTATGTAAGAAATTGATGGAAAATTTCATCGAAAGGGTACCCGTCTATAAGCGAAATCAATGAGGCCACTTGGCAGGTATTATATTCTAAATTTAATCACGAAATTTATATTTAATATTTAAATAATAACATTTTAAAGGAAATATCCACACTTACAATATCCACTATTTGATCAAGAAACATTCTTCCAAAACTTCTGTTTAATTTATTAATCAACTTTTCGCAAAGTCTAAGAAAATCTATCTGCAATCATTACCCCACATATACCCCTTAATGACCGCATTACCATGTAGAATTATTTTTACTGCATGCTCTGTCATAGCCAGCTTTATTATTCCTGACAAAAGTATTTATTTACCTTTTTGACTAAACAATTTGTGAATTGAACAAGTTTTATGCGGCTTACTATAGCGTTTATTTTGGTCTCCTCGTGACCACGATGGCTACAAAGCTCTCAAAAAGACTGCTACATGACTCAAAGCATTATTCATACAGTGAATTATTCTTAGAATATTGTTCTGGATGATATACAAAGTAGTTTATGCACATTTTTTTCTATTGTAACTCGACATCTGACGTCGACCCGCCAGATAAGCAAGAGGAAGTTCAGAGTGCCGACGACTGTAAAAACCGAGGCTTTACGTTGCCACAGTCGCAGTCACTATGCCGGCTAAAGGTGCTTCAGGCTTCACGCATCGCTTGAAGATATATTCCATTTTTATATAATTTATTCTATTAATTTGTATTTGTTATTGTAATTTATTTTGCACCCTACCTCTGATCTTTATAGTTGTATAAACATACTAAAGGTAGAAAATGCCTTTAGCATTAAGTCCGCATTCGTAAAATTATAAATTAAGTTTTTAAATTTAAAAAACCCGCCATTTTATTTTGAATCATGCTATTGTATTCACGCGCCCAGAATAGAATACACAAACTTAAATTGGATAGTGCGGTTGTCAAAATTAAAAAGACAATAAGATACAATTTAGCCCAACCCCAAATTTATACTATACCAAAACATATGTGAATAGTTAAGTTAGGAAATTTTATGTACCCTTATTTACTGCCCGCCTTTACCAAACTTTGTGAAGTATTAGGTAAGATTAGAAACAAAACAAAACAAACAGGTTATATTAATGGACCGCACTCCAGCTTAACATTAGGCGGGGTGCAGTCTTATGTCAAGTCACAGGTCTGATCTATATAATATAGTTTTTTCATAATTTTTTAATATTGATATATTTTTGAATGTTTAAGCACGGCTACTTGGTAAGTCAACAATGACCTATGTAGTATTTTCTTAGATTTTGCGCGAACATTGCGCGAACATCCTCTCCGTGACCACGATGGCTGCAAAGCTCTCGAAACGTCGGAATAATAAAAAATTGTAAAATCAAAACCAAAATAAACGCGATAGTAAGCCGCATAAAAATTGTTTAATTCAATGACCTATGTTATATGCCTTATATACTGATATTTTTATATATATATTTATAAATATGTATTTATTAGAATTGTATAAGTAATTAGGAGATATTATTTAAGGACCCTCAAAATCTATATTATTAAAGTTTGGCAGGGAGTCCTAAAGGTTAGCTGATAGAAAATGCGTTCAGCCCCCCTAGCACGGATACCCAAGAAGCAAGATAAAGACCTGCAAAGAACATCATTGCAACTCATTTTAAATAACTTACCAAAACATAATGTCCAACAAAATATATTTAAAGGTTTAATAAAACTTCACACAAAACAACGTAGAAAACTTTATTCATTTTTTATAACATTTTGTCGTACCAGCCTATTAAGTTATTTAAAATGAGTTACAATATTATTCCTTGCAGGTCTTTATTTTGCTTCTTGGATTGCCGTGCTAGGGAGGCTAGTTTAGCTTCAAGCTCTCCCATTGTATTGAGTTTTTATTGTGCAATAAACAATTTTATTATTATTATCAATTGTGCGACAGAGAAAGGATAAATCAAACCGCTTAGTTTGGCTACCAATCCCGCCATAACAATGCTTCTATAGACTTAATAAAACGAGTTGTAAATTAATTGCATTTGTTTGGAAGTGACAACAACAATAATAATAAATAAATAAACGGGCCAAAATAAACGGCGTTCTCAATAGGCGATTTTAGTTGATCAACTGCGATATCGTTCGAAATTTGCAGTCTGAACAGACTTTCAATGTAGTTGAAGCAATAAATATCGGTTCAACAAAAGTTAAAGACCTCTGAACTTTTATTGGTTCGTTTGCGCGATAAAAATTTAACAACTAAAATCGCCTCGTGAGACCTTCGTATTAGATGAAACCCTGTGCCGAGAAAACCAGAATTACGACTCCCAACTATTGATTTTAAACAAAGTAACAGAAGCACTTTAGTAGCGTAATATAGATATGAAATTAAGAAAAAAAATAGATGATAGAGCAAATTTTTTTTTTCTAGAATAAGATTTCAAAAATTCTCGTATGGAAACAGAATGAACAAAGTACATAATATTTATTACTGAATTTATTTTTGTTAAGTATACAGTTTTTTATTTCTTGAGTGGAGACCACAAACCGGAAGATGCAGTATCGATAGGCTTCCCACTAGCCACCTAGTACGGGTGGTAAAAGTCATGAATAACCGGTGGACGTCTTCTGGCTTATGATGATGATAGTGATACCGGTTTTATTGTTTTTAATGAATATGTTTAATTTATACTACAACACAGATATCCTATTCGTCCGCCAAAATAATTATACACAACATTAACATGGCAAATGCGCTCAAAAGAATTGGTTTGTTGGCAGATATGAGTATATCCTTGTATATTGGTTTCACAAGGAAAAGGTTTCAATGTGGCTGAGAATTTGGAAAAGGCTCACATTACTAATAAGAGATCGTAAGTTCGTAACACGAGTACGTGTCATACAGGGTGTAACCGAACGACATAATTAGATATCGAATATTAATCATAGCCAGAAAAAGATTGTTTATTTTTTCAATTTATACGTCACTTATTTTAAGCATAAAAATCTATTTTATTTAAAATAAATTAACAGCTACATAACAGCTCGTATATCATTAATCTTATACAGATATAATTGAGAACAAAACAAGAGAGAATGGTAGACAGTGGTAGCCAATCTGCTGATCCGGGGTAGTACCACCACTTAGAAGTATACAGACCGTGAAGTGAATTAGTCGCGTTTCAGGATCAGCTTGTAAGTTGCCGGTTCTAACTAGGCCGACATCGTGATTGTAACTGCTATTTAGAGTTGTAGTAAATTATAGTAGCAGTGGCATTCATTCTATTCATTCGGACCACACTCCAGCTTAACATCAAGCGGGGTGCTGTCATATGTCGAGTCACAATAAAAAAACAAAATAAAAATATATCCTTTTGTTTTGTTAAATGTGGCTTAACATATGACAGCACCTTGCCCGATATTAAGCTAACTTGAGTGCGGTCTTTGAATGGAGGAGACCGCTACTACAGTTAAATATATCTACTATGTCGCCCTAGTTCATACCGGCAACTTTCAAGCTCATTCCGAAACTCTACATCCGTCACTTCACGGTCTCGTACTTGTATTTTTTACGTTTACTCTAATTAAAGTGGTTCCGCCTGGGAAGATATTTAAGACTGCGACACAGTGTCTCACAAGAGCAGACAGTAAAGATCAATTTTATTAGGGAAATTACGTACATAAAATGGCGATGCCATTCCCATTATAAACTAAACCTAGTCTATTTATAAATACAAGCTAATGTGGATAAGTCTAGTAATAAAAACCAGAAGAAAACATCCAATCATTTTTTTTATTGTGACACGACATCTGACCTCGTTCCGCCTGATGATAAGCAAGAGGATATCCAAGAGTGACGACGACTGAAACATCCAAGTTAGTTCGCGGCTGCCTCAGTCGCCGTCACTATGCCGGCCAAAAAAACAAAGTAACTAAAGCCGGCCGGTTAAAACAAGTATACTATTATATACCTGCAAATAAGAAAAGGTCGCTATTTTTGTAACACCCTGTAAAGATTTCCGACAACACTTTTAAGCGAGCGAGTGTTGGATAACTTCGTAAACATTATCCGCTGTTTTTGTCTAAAGTAATTGAAAATGGACGAGCTTCCTAAACACGTTTATACAGGATCCTTCCTAGAAACAGCCTCCTTTTCTAATGGACGAAGTCGTCTATAAATAAACCTTAAAATCCACTATAAAAATAAATAAACCGACACAATAAAATATCTATCACGTTTTATCGGCTATCCCGGTATCCCTTGTATCTTTCGTCTAAGGTTTTACGCGAAGATGGTTTATGATCGGTTTATTTTGATAATTTTAATCCGACGTTTCGATAATATTTTATTACTAGTGAGTAGTTAATGTATTGTTTGTTGACGTAGCATTCATAAATAATCTCAAATCAAATCAAATTGTCACGCCTTTTTCCCACAGGGATAGGCAGAGACAATGGAGCGCCACTTGCCACGATCCTAACACAACTCTCTCTCAACAAAGTACATACATATATCAAAGATACATTGGTGCCGGCAAGTGGTTTAGACTCGCGCTCTAGGCTTGCGTAATCATTGCACTGCCACTACACCACGGTCGCCTTTTACAAACGCAAACTAAAATAAATAAATCGACGGGAATAATTCCTATTTTGTAAATAAGGACAACGAAACGAAAATGTTCGCGTTATAAAGTTCACTTTTTTTATATAAAAAAATTATGAAAAAATTTGGTCTTCATATTACTCATTTTAATTCCTCTGAGTACACTTTCTAGTTCATTCATAACTCCAACGCTATTCATAATTCAAGTGAAGATGAAAATTGTGAAGATATTTTTTGTTTCACTCACTCACCTAATAAAACTGGGACCCGATTCTCTTAATACATGTCATCGAAATGACGTCGAAACGCTTTCTCGGCTTGACTTTTATTTATTTATTTATTATTTAATTTATTTGTCACGGCGCCATAAATGCATTGTAATTACACTGAAGGATAAACAAATGTCATATGTTTTGACAATACAGTTGCTTGTCATTAGAAAATCTTTATTTATTTATTTATTCGGGTCACCAACAATGCACATAACACGATCATTTGCACATTCAATTATTATAGACATGTGCACGACTTAAAATAGGAAACCACAGCATGCACTAATTCTTAACTAATAAACATACAGCAAATTATTACAACTTTACAAATTACAGATTAATTACAAAATTAAAAAAAATCAATTTGGAAATCTAATGTCAAAAACACAAACATACAAAATATAACTAATTAAAAATACCCATCACCAAAAATAATAATAATAACAGAGATAAAAAAGATAAAAACAGAGCTGTTACCTCTGGAAGAATATCAAATTCGTTTTGCAATTACAATGCGTTTATGGGGCCGTGACAATTACGCGAAAGACGTCGAAAGTTCGTGAAAAATTCATTTCGCTGTCATGTGATTAGAAGAATTGGGCCCCTGGTCGAAACACTATTTTTATACCATTTTCAGTGTTCCCCGTGTTATCGCCGCGTGACTCATTGTTTACTGTTTGTCGAAGATTTATTAAATTACTCTTAGATAATAAATTGCCAAATTGATCTTGGTTTACGGGTGGCTGTATTGCCGCTATCTGCAATTATATAGCTAAAGGTTACCTCGTTCTTTCTACTGTGCTCGGTGTACCTCCCAGAGTGATACGAGCTGATTAAATTAATCTGAAAATAAAATGAACGCTTGGTAAATGTTAGTTATTTTTGGGACACGACAGCTAAGAAAAGCATATGGAAAGCTTATGGGAACTGAGACGTAACAACTAGAAAGATAGATAATGTAGTGTTGCCGGAAAAAAAAGAGCGCTGGCATAATACATACACTGAAGAATATTATTATTATTATTTTATTATACATTTCTATACTAAGCTACTAAAGTACTTGTATCATAGAAACAGGATAACCAAAGTACATATATCAAAGATACATTGGTGCCGGTGAGTGGTTTCGAACCTGTGCCACTCGGCTTACGTAGTAGCTATTTCACTGCCACTACACCACGGTCGCCTTGAGCTGCACAGATACTTGTTTTGTTACCTACTTACTTTTCGTTTTACGAATGTGTATAAAATTTAAAATACTATTAATTACTTGCACGACTGTATAGATAGGCGAAATTGCTTCCAGTGTAGTCGGCCAGAGCTCTTCTAATCTGCCGATCTTTATACTGCGCAGCTCAAAAGTTAGCGCTCGTTTTCTCTGCCGGGAACTATAACATCTTTTCAAAACCTAATTACTTTAAATATTTAATTATGTAAAAGGTTTTTCGTTATTATGAGATCTTGTTCATTGATCACAAAATATATTATATTATAATACAATAGAGATAAACACCCAATTTTAAAGTGCGATCTCGCTGTAAATGTGCTTGTTAAACATTAGTTTCTATCGGCTTCCAATCAGCGCATTTTCAAATTACTTTATCAGGGGTACAGAACGTGACTAATACTCGACTTGAGGGAGTTTTACATTTTAACGTTTAACTATAGACTTTAGTGACAGGGACGCAGTGTGGTATTTACAACCTTAGTACACTTCAAAACGAAAAGTGACCTCTCCCGCTCATCCTTCGTCTTCTTAATCACGGGTCCGTGTCAAGGCGTCTTGAAGATCTTTTTATACGAGTTTAATAATTTTTTACAAAACGATGTCTTTAATTATTTTGTATTGGATTTCTCTTGAACGAGAGAACTGTAGACAACACTTAATATCCATTATACTCGTTTCAATAAATGAGAAGTCACTAACTGATGATGCATTTGCATTTATTTTACATGTCTAATTTTTAATATACCTAATATAATATATTTTATTCAAATTGTTTATTAATCTTCCAACAAAATTACATAATCTTCACGATAAGGCGACTGTGTAGTGGCAGATCGAGATCCCCCACAGGTACCAATGCATCTTTGATATATGTACTTTGGTTGTCCTGTTTCTATGATACAATCACTTAAGTAGCTTAGTATAGAAATATAAATAAAATAATATAACGTAAAAATTCTTACAAACTAATTTATTTCCAATCAACTATAAATTTCAATAATTATAGAACAGAAATTATAAAACAAATACAGTGTCAAAAAATTGTGTTATATTTAATTTATAAATATAAAATAATATAGGAAAACTAATGAATTAAACAAATTTTATGCGGCTTCCTATCGCGTTCATTTTTGGCTAATGATTGTAAAATAAATATTCCACATTAAATTTGTTCAATTAATTTATTCATTGTTGCAATAAATCTAAGAAAATTCTGTAAATCTTTATTGCTTTCTTAAAGTTAAATATATACAATATATACAAACATAGGTAAGTACATAATGTATATTTATATATATATAGTGTATGTATGTGTTATTTATGTCTATTTAAGTATCTATATATAGTATTTTCGTAAATTTTGCGCGAACATTGATTATTGAATTAAACAAATTTTATGCGGCTTACTATCGCGTTTATTTTGGATTTGATGTTACAATTTTTTTTATTCCGACGTTTCGACGATAAAATTTGTTTAATTCAATATCTATATGTATTTCATCGTATATGTGTGTATGAATTAACTTCGACTCGTATATCTTCTACGTGTATTTGTTTACTTTGGAGTATCTCCTTTATTTTGCACCATATCTCTTATTTTACATCAGTTTACAACATCCCAAAGTTTGAATGGTAGAGAATGTCTTAGGCATTAAGTAGGCTTTTGTACTTTCTTCATTACGTTTATAATTGTCTATTTATTAATATCTCTGCATATTTTATAATATTATTTTGTATAAATATTTTATACAATATTTATTTGTTTAATTCATGAAGGAAACATGCAATTATTGAATACGTAAAATATAACAAAAAGGTATAAAACCATAAATCAGTCAAGTTTCCAAATAATCATAGTTCACGAAAGATAAAAGATATAAATATAAGATATAAATAGATATATACATGAAAGATATAGCATTTTAAGGCAAAATAAAAACATAAACTGGATTATGTTTAATTCAAACATTTAATTCCTATTTTGTATTTATTTCTTATTGGGCCGACCGCGCAACTTCAATGGGAATGACAATGAAATTCATTCCCATTTGTCAAAAAGATACGCGGTCGCTGTTAGTGTCAAAAACGACTTTTATCCTTATCCATTCGGACAATGAGTTTCAATGAGCTTAAACTATTATTGAAAATAATCATCGAATCTTTGTGTGTTGCGCAGTCGCAATTATTGTTTTTAAGCTCATTAATGGAGTTCAACTGTCAAACTTACCAACTGGGCTTACCCATTCTCATTGTCATTGAGTTACGCGGTCGACCCGCTGGTTGGTAATCGTAAATAACACTCTTACGCTTAATATGTTTATTGTATCAACTGAATACAGAACCATGTCAGAACCAACTGCCCCTATTTTTTTTTACTTTACTGGACGACAGGCGTGAACGAACGGTCAGCGAATGGTATGTTGCGTGTAAAGTTCCGGGTTAGATTCCCGGTCGGAGCAAATATTTGTTTCATAGCTTTTATTTGTAATATTTAATGATTATATTAAAATATTGCAAATATTTGTTAATAAAAAAAGAATTAGATATTTGCTTCGGGTCTGGTCATCAAAGAGTGGTAGGCAGTGGTGCCCAGTCTGCCGATCCGGGGTAGTACCCTCACTTACAAGTATACAGAACGTGAATTGATTTAGTCGCGTTTCGGGATCAGCTTGTAAGTTGACGACGGCATAGTGGACGGCTATAGTGGATGTGATTGCTACTGACAGTTAATAAATTGTAGTGGCAGTGACATCCACTCATGGACCACACTCCAGCTTATTAGCAAGCAGGCTGCTGTCATATGTCGTATCACAATAAAAAATAAAAATGAAACTAAACGTAGCAAAACCAATAATGCTTATATGGGTTTAGAGGCTTCCATTCAAAGCCTCGTTGTGCCTGTTTACACGCGCGGATTAACTATCCATGTACCCGCAACGGGGCACGTTGCGTGTGCACTTGCTTCGTTTTGCTTCCCGGAATGCGTGCCAGGCAGTAAGAAGCGCGTGTAAAGCCACATTATAATAGGAACATAATATCACCGTATTTGTATTCTATATGGGAGACGGACAAACAAAAAAAAATATAGAAAGGTTAAAGAGGTTACAAGGTTAAAGAGCTCCTTTTGGTTTGAAAGAAGATGTGAAGGAACAAGTGACAAGGATTGACTAACAAATACTTCGATCGTTTGGGCACATGGCAAGGATAATTGAAGGTAGATTAACGAAAGGATTTTATTAATCTCATGTGGATGGATGTGTTAAACGAGGGAGACCCAGGAGTGTGTTTTCCGACCGAATCGGAGACATCCTCAAGAAAGTTTGGTTGCCTAGCGCCCATAACTGTAGTAGAGCTTGTATGAAGAGAATCGTGGGTGTGAGAGAAGCTAGGGAGTTGTATCAGAATCGTGGCAAGTAGCGCTCCATTGTCTCTGCCTTTCCTTGTAGGGAAGAGGCTTGATTAATTGATTGATCGTTTGATTGTTTAGCAATATAGGTAGTGTTAATACAGTAATTCCACAAAAACAATATTATTTTTTTTATTATCACAATAATATATATCAAGAAGATATCGTAGTGTTTTTAATATAAAGAAAAGTGATAAAACAAGTGAATATATAAAAAAAATCATCGATTAAAGCCCTCTTAGAAATTAACTGCTGTAATAAAATAATAATTCTTCTGAATTATAAACAAACCATAAAAATAAGTGTTTACAATATTTATTACCTACATTGTAAGATTTCAACAATAATAGTTATTTTCATATATAAAATCAATCAATAAGACGACCGTGGTATAGTGGTAGTGAAATCAATAAATCAAATTGTCACGCGTCTTTCCCACAAGGATAGGCAGATACAATGGAGCGCCACTTGCCACGATCCTGACACAATTCTCCTCATACAAGGTCTACGGTTATGGGCACTAGGCAACCCAGCTTTCTTGAGGATGTCTTCGATTTAATCGGAAAACACCCTCCTGGTAGTGAAATCGTCTTCGTTTTGTCCTTTCACTCACCTCTGATTTATAAAAATCTCTCCTGTCTGCACTATTAAGTAAAAATAAAGAAAATTTTTGATCGCACGTACATGTAGTGAGAAAACATGAAAGAAAGTGCCTCATGCTTGCTAGGTTTAAAAACTTTTTTTAAAACTAACACGTTTTTTACTTATTTTTTAAATTTTACAGCGCTTGACATAAAACAGCATTTCTATATTAACCTATAGTGCGGTTTATAAATGTAGCCGCCACATCCACTATGCCGGCCTATGTAGGCCTTACTAACTTCACAGTCATGTAAGCAGTGTTTTTTAATAACAAATATATGTAATATTTTTTTACAAATAAAAGCTATGAACTATGAGAGCGACCGTGGGTAGTGGTAGTGCAATGGTTACGCAAACCGAGAGCACGGGTTCAAAATCACTTGCCGGTACCAATGTATCTTTGATATATTTATGTACTTCTTTGTCCTGTTTTTATGATACAAGCACTTTAGTAGCTAAGTATAGAAATGTAAATAAATAAATAAATAAAAATTCTTTGCTCCGACAGGGATTTAAACCAGGAACTACGCGTAACAGACTTGTGTGCCAACCAATGCGCCACGCCTGTCGTCAAACGTTTTCATACTGTGTTGTAGTTTATAACAGCCATATGTTCCCATCGGAATTTTACTTACAGTCTGCAGCTTCGAATAATTGACAAGTAGAATGCTACACCCGCATTCAATTCTCATCGGTTCAATTCTCGGTCGGAGTAAAGTTTTCTTTTTTGTTTGATTTTGAATATTATATTATTAGAAAGCTAGGTTGCTTAGTTAGTCGGATCGAATTAGCTTTTTGAGCAAAAAAAATCGTATTGGAGCGAAAAAATGACTAAAACTGCAAAAGTGACTAAAAAGTGGCTGCCGATCAGGGGTAGTACCACCACTTACAAGTATACAGAGTGATTAAGTATATATAAGTAAAGTATATATATACAAGTGATTTAGTCGCGTTTCGGGCTCAACTTGAGAGTTGCCGATTCCAACTAGGCCGGCATAGTGGATGTGACTGCTACTTACAGTTATTGAATTGTAGTAGTAGGGACATCTATTCATGGATTACACTCCAGCTTAACATCAAGCGCGGTGCTGTGATATGTCAAGTCAAAATAAAAAAAATAAAAAAAACGGCCTGATAATAAAAGACCCACATACACGTAAACATAATTTCATGGCTAGGCCCCGCAGCGCGAAACTTTCTTAAACGGAATCTGTACATACTCGTATGTAATTACGAAGCAGCTCAAAGTCTTTACTTTACCACACATCAACATTTCTAATTAATAAATTATATCTATACGAACACAACCACGAAGATATTAAAGACGTGACATGATCACTAATGGGTATCCATTTTACACTTAATTTAAGCACGACCACTTTGCAACAGGAGTAGGCAGAGAAGTCTTTTTTTTTATTTTTTTTTATTGTGACTCGACATATGACAGCACCCCGCTTGATGTTAAGCCAAAGTGTGGTCCATGAATGAATGTCACTGCTAATACAATTCAATAACTGTGAGTAGCAATCACATCCACTATGCCGGCCTAGATGGAACCGGAAACTTACAAGCTGATCCCGAAACGTGACCAAATCACTTCACGGTCTGTATACTTGTAAATGGTGGTACTACCCCGGATCGGCAGACTGGGTACCACTGCCTACCACTCTTTGATAACCAGACCCGAAGCAAATATTAATCTCTTTTTTTTTATTAACTAATACTTGCAATATTTAATATTATTAAATATTACAAATAAAAGCTATAATACAAATATTCGGTCGGTCGGAGGGGATCGAACCCGGGACTTTACGCGCAACAAACCAGTCGCTAAACCGTTCGTCCACGCCTGTCGTCAAAAGTCTACTCCTGTTGCAGTACAACCACTAACGAGACATAGTCGTACAAGTATACAGACCGTAAAGTGACTAAGTAGCGTTTCGGAATTAGCTTGTAAGTTGCCGGTTCTAACAAGGTCGGCAACTAGGCTACTGTTGTAGTAATCTCCTTTATTAATGGATCGCACTCCAGTTAACATGAGGCAGGGTGCTGTCATAATAAAAAATAATGAAAGGTTTATTTATAGTTGGCAATATATGACTGCTGCGACTTCTACTGCAATTATTTGGCTACAGTGGCAGCTGCCTCTATTCATGGACTGCACTCCAGTCTAACATCAGGCAGGGTGCTGTCATATTAAGGCAACCGTGGTGTAGTGACAGTGCAAAGGTTACACAAACCGAGAGCACGAGGTCGAAACCACCCATCGGTACTAATGTATCTTTGATATATGTACTTTGCTTGTCCTGTTTCTATGATACACACACTTTAGTAGCTTAGTATAGAAATGTAAATAATAATATAATTATATGTCGAATCTCAATACAAGCCAATCCCAATGAATAATAATATATAAGACGATCCCAAAACGCGATTAGGTCACTTTACAGTCCTTACACTGGGTCGAAAGATTTAGCAAACTGTCCGCCTATCACTCAGAAAGTATTCTAATATAATTTTAGTAGTTTTGTTGCTAACCCTAAGTATATTCATATTTTCTTAATCATACTTGTAGAAGATATTGAACATGACTATTACATTACTTAATTAAATTATACATTATACTCGTACAAGCAATATCTGGTAAAGTAAATATGCAATATGTTAAAATTCAGAAGAAGAAGAACACAGAAGAATGAATACATGTAAATAAACAGTTAGAATGTCAATCAATCTAACGATTATATTCAAATTGTCACGCCTTTTTTCCTACATAGGCAGAGACAATGGAGCGCCACTTGCCACGATCCTGATACAACTCCCTCGCTTCCCTCAAATCTACAATTCTGTTCATACAAGCTCTACGGTTATGGGCACGGTTATCTCCAATTTGGTCAGAGAACACCCTCCTGGGTTACAATTACAACGTAAACAATGATAAATAATAATATTTTTTTTGCACAAAATAACTTTTGTCACGGCGACTGAGGCATCCGGTAAATAAAACGATTTTGTCAGTCGTTGGCGCTCTTAGACCTCGCCTTACTTACCATCAGGCAAATCGAGGTCAAAAGTCGTTTCTCATTTTTTTAAAAAGTAGTTTACAAAAGACGAAGAGCCTTTAGACCTTTTTTGAAAGTTAACCTTTGGGATTACTTGAATGCAGAAAAGAAAATATACACACATGATATACACAAATACACACACAAAAAAAAACTTACCTTTCTTGTAACAATAAACTTCGATTTAAAATAACTAATAACAATTCACAAACGAAATTAATCTCACATTATTCCGATCGTATTATGCTGCACTTTTATTTTATTTTCGGATGGGACCTCCGGACACGTACGTCCCAATCCAGATCTGAGGCTAAACTGAAATTTTGTTGCGGATGCGAATAGAGGGACGGAAGGCTCTTAACTATGTAGCTAGCGTACGGGCGCATTTAATTTTACAAATTGGGCTATTCAATTGCGCTATATAAATAAAGTTTTATTCATTATATTGTTTTAGGATTTATGAGCAATATTTTAACCTATATAAGCACTAAAACATTTTAAGCTTCTTCTTTGATCAAATCAGGATATAAATAATAAAAATAAGGGTCCGTAGTTTCCTTAAACATTCTGTTTACATTAAGATAATTATGGATTAAAGTAAACAAGAGAGTTATGTCGGGATCGTGCGAATTGGCGCTCAGTTATCTATGACTATCCCTGTAGGATTTAACACATGACAATTTGATTGATTGAAAGAAATAAATAAAATATTAAGTATTGGATAAAGTCGCATCGGCTGCTACTTGCAGTGTTTTTTATTTCCTTAATCAGCTGATACACCGGCTTGTCTTTTTTTTTAATTTACATTGCTATATTAAGCTACTAAATTGCATACACATAAAAACAGGACAACCAAAGTACACGTATAAAAGATACATTGGTCCTGGCAGGTTTTAAACCCGTGCTCTCGGTTTGCGTAACCATTGCACTGCCACTACACCACAGTCGCCCTTGTATCATAGAAACAGGACGACCAAAGTACACATATCAAATATACATTGGTACCGGCTGTGATTTTGAACCTGAGGTTCTCAGTTTGCGTAACCATTTATCTACCCCTAGACCACGGGTAAATAAAACCTACTTTTAAATCTTCAGTTAAACCAGGATTATCTTGTATTTAAGTGACACTTCAGCGACACTTCATGACAATAATTAAACTGTATTATTACATTTTACTTTTACTACGTACATCTTACACATGAAATTATAATGAAATTGTAAAAGTAAGGGCCAGGCCTATTCCGAGTAAAAGTGGTATTCGCTGCTACTGTGAGTAGCGGAAAATACGACGCGTTCCGTCGGGCGGGCGGCGCGACGGCCGTACTAGTAAATTCCCTGAGCAATCCCTCCTGAGGGGGAAACTTTTCGCTTGTTTAGGGACCGGTATTTTTTTGTGATTGACTAGATAAAAAGATATTTGCAGGTCGAAGTTATCCAGGGTCGTATTAACTTATTTAGTGTACAAACCATGAAGTCAATAAATCACGTTATGTATTTAACTTTTTGTTATTGTGAGTCTACATCTTTTTATATTACTAGCTAACCCGGCGAACTTCATACCGCCTAAAAGTCAATGAATGTTGTGTTACAGATTAACCGAACTTAAGTTGGGTGAATCAAGAATGTAAATCGATTTAAATCTTTGTTGTAAATTGAGTTTTTTTTATTGTGACTCAACATAGGTTTTTGAGGTTTTATTTTTACTGATATGCCAAAATTGGCAATTTGTTTTCAATTCTCAACAGCTTGATATATTTTCCTTAGTTTTCCCAAAATAACTGAACGCACGCAATTTTGTATCAGAAAATGATTTGTTTTATTATTCACACAATATGTTTATAAATTATAGCCTATGAGTTATTTTGATGTCTAAGCTATATTACTTAAAAGTTTCATTAAAATCCATCCAGTAGTTTTTGCGTGAAAGAGTAACAAACATCCATCCATACTCACAAACTTTCGCGTTTATAATATAAGTAAGGATAGTAGACTGGAACACACCGACTTAGTTTTCCGCTGCCTCAGTTGCGATCACTATGCGAGTACTACTTGCAGTTATTTAATTTTAGTAGTAGTCGCTCCAGCTGAATTAACATCGGCCGGGGTGTCGAAGATAAGTCAGATTAGTAGTTTACTTAGGAGTGATATATTTTTTATTTTACAATAATACTGAGTTCTACCAGAGAATATCACGTAAAGGCCATAAAAATTTAATGTCATAACTCCTACTGTAATAAAGTTATGCCTACTATAAAATATGTATTAAAGTTAACGTCAAAATTTTTTTTTATGTAGATTTTTTGAATTTTGGTTTTCGAATGAACTAAGAATAATACACTTAAGACTTTTTTAGTCCTTATTTCAAGGGAATAAAAAAAATGACCCAACCTTTCAAATTACATTCCCTATATACCCTTATTGTACCTATATTTAAGTTTATTTTGTTGCAATGAAGAATTTAAATAAATAAATTAATATCGTCTTTGATATTGCGATACGTTTCATGACAATGACTACATCTATTTACAATTAAAATGGTTACTTAGTCCTTGAAGGAAACTTGAAAAAGCACCCCTGGTCGGCATCACGGCGACTCAAGACAACCGTTAACTAAGACAGTTTGTTCAGATGCTGATGTTCTTGAACTTCCACTTGCTTACTATCGGCAAGTCGTAGTCAGATCATCATCATCATCATCTGCCAGAAGGCGTCCACTGCTGAACATAGGGGGGAAGGCCCCTTAGAACGACATTCCGAACGACAAGATGCCAGTTGCATCCACCGGTTATTCAATTCTTTCACTATGTCCACCTAGTATGAGACCTACCTACGCTTCGTCTTCCGGTTCGTGGTCTCCACTCTAGAACCTTTCTTCCCCATCGGAAGAATTCGGATGGTTCTTCAAGCGATGCGGCTAGCCCATTAGCACTTCAGCTCGCACATCCTACGAACTATGTCGGTCGGTAAATCCATCGTAGTGAGATAACCCGTCTTAATAAAAATAAAGATCCGGTTTCAAAGTGTCTTGGGAATCGGACAAACAAAATACTATAACAAATAATATTATATGACGTCAGCTGTAAAGCTTTCTAACAATCGCTTTTGATTGTAAAGAGGATTATCTTTTCATTTCGTTCTTTTTAAATGTTATTCTTTTATTTTTATTTTTTTTCCTTTGTACAAAGGACATCATTCATTTTGTATGGAGACTTGGGCTTAATTGTATTAACAGTTGCATATGTATTTTAAAATAGTTTAATGTACGAAGGTTACAATGTAATTGGAATATATCCTTTATTATGCATAATTTAGGTGTGCAAAATAATCAAACTATAATTATGACAGTTCACAAAAAAGTGATTGACAGACGTCACAAAATCCATATCTTATTTTTCAAATAACTCAATGGCACTGCAAATAAAAGCAAAACTGTTATTAGTTTTATCAGTACAAGTGTCGCAACTGCCATTTATATATTTCATCATCATTGGACATTACAAAAGTAGTACAAAGAAGAAAAATGAATGATGTCCTTTGGACTGGATTAAGGTGTGATTCCGATGCTACCGCAGACTGCAGACCGCACTACTGGTTTGTATGAATCTGTATAGCGCGGCTGCAGACTACAGTGTCGCCTTGCGCGGGATCAATCTCATACAGATTCTTAAGGAGTGGGGTCTGTAGTCGCAGTCTGCGGTCGCCATCGGAATCACACGTATGATTTGTTTCAATTAGTAAATTATTGAGGTTGGACATATGACAGCCTAACGGAAGTACATAAAAGAGTAGTATCAGAAAGTAACGGTAGTAAGTAGTTGAAACCGGCAACTGTCAAGCTGACCCTGAAACGCGACTAAATCACTTTACGGTCTGTATACTTGTAAGTGGTACCACTCTTTAAACATCCACAATTTTCTCATACAGTTACTATGATTATTGGCACTGTCGTCCTTTATTTTTAAAAGAATGATCCTGAAATGATCAAGCAAAAATCTGGAGCGTCTCCGTTTTATTTATCCACTCACTTCCAATTTGAGCTTGTGTCGAATTTCAAAGAGCCCTACCTAACCCTAAGATAATAATTTGTCCCTCCGTATTAATAGCCCCTTAATCGTGCATGTACTAATTAAGTTATAAAGGTAAAAGGGTTATTAATTAAATAAGTATATGTAATTACACTATATATATATTATTGAGGGTCATATAAATAATACAGCTTAAGGGTTTCATTTAAGAAATTAATTTTATATCAAAGTTGTGCAATTAACTCGACATTTAACAAACAAGAGTGGGGTGCAATGCATAAGCGGGAGCGACTGTATGCAATGCAAACAGCGGGTAAGTTTTGTAAGGAAAAAAGCGTTGTTGCGAAAATAAATCGTATGCACACACCACTTATTTGATATTAGTTTTTTTATTATTATTTACATTTCTGTACTAAGCTACTAAAGTGCTTCTATCATAGAAACAGGACAACGTGGACGACAGGCGTGGACGAACGGTTTAGCGACTGGTTTGTTGCGCGTAAAGTCCCGGGTTCGATCCCCGGTCGGAGCAAATATTTGTTTCATAGCTTTTATTTGTAATATTTAATAATATTAAATATTGCAAATATTTGTTAATAAAAAAAAGAGATGGATATTTGTTTCGGGTCTGGTTATCTAAGAGTGGTAGGCAGTGGTACCCAGTCTGCCGATCCGGGGTAGTACCACCACTTACAAGTATACAGACCGTGAAGTGATTTGGTCACGTTTCGGGATCAGCTTGTAAGTTGCCGGTTGCATCTAGGCCGGCATAGTGGATGTGATTGCTACTTACAGTTATTGAATTGTATTAGCAGTGACATTCATTCATGGACCACACTTTGGCTTAACATCAAGCGGGGTGCTGTCATATGTCGAGTCACAATAAAAAAATATATAAAAAAAACCTAAGTATCAAGATATTTCAAAGATTTTAAACCCGTGCTCTCGGTTTGCGTAACCATTGCACTACCACTACAACACGGTCGCCTTTATTGTGGCTTTTACATTTGACCTCGACTTGCTTGATGGTAAGCAAGAGAAGGTCCTAGAGTGCTGATGATGAAAATAACGGATTCAGTTCTCGCATAGCTTGAAGGATTTAAGGTTTATTGGACAAAAGAAACATATGGGCTAGTCGAGCATTCCACTTGTCGATTCTTTTATGAAGAAACGATCATACTTTTTAGTTCGACTGCCGATCCAGTCGACAGAATGCGTGATACAACCTGTGCTCAAGTGCGGGTATTAAGAATAAACAGCTCTTTGGAACATTCTCATGGTATAGACGATAAAGAATGCTGGAGTGCGATCCGTGAATAGAAACAGTTACCGCTACAAAGACAATTAAATATCTGCAAGCCTAGTTGGAACCGGCATCTAACAAGCTGATTCCGAAACGTAACTAAGTCACTTCACGGTCTGTATACTTGTGTGTGGTGGTACTACTACCCCGGAACGGCAGAATGGGTACCACCGCCTCACAATTTATATACAAAAATGGCTGATCGCTTAGTGTTATGCATGCAGCCTGTATAAAGTTACGCTTAAGAGAAAATCAGCATAAGAACTTGTGACAAATGCATACATGTTTGCTTTATAGTTATGTAACACGTACACAAACACACGTACACACCCACAACTATACATACTCACTCACATTACATAAAAGTTTTATTTTATAAGTTTTCATAGTTGCCGGCAGAGAGAAGAAAAGAGCGCTGACTTGTAAGCTGCGCAGTATAAAGATCGGCGGATTAGAAGAGCTCTGGACGACTGCGGTGAAATAATATTTTATATGAAATAAACAAATTTTATGCGGCTTACTATCGCGTTTATTTTGGTTTAAATTTTACATTTTTTTATTATTATTCCGGCGTTTTGAGAGCTTTGCAGCCATCGTGGTCACGAAAATTTAAAGCCGATAGTAAGCCGCATAAAATTTGTTTATTTCATTTTTCAATGTTCGCGTAAAATCTAATAAAATACAAATATTTTATATTTTATACACATCCGTCATACGATAAGCAAGTAGGTAACAAAACATGTTACTGCGCAGCTTTAATGCCAGGACTATTTTTTTCTACCGGGATATCTACCAATATTAAAAGTTATTCTGTTATTCCTACAATCTGACAGGAAAATATAAAGCTTCTCGAAAACTTAAAATTGTTATTTAAGTGGAAAAGTTTTAAGATCACCCCGCCTGATGATAAACTGGAATGCGGTCCATGGTAGGAGGTGACTGCTAGTATAGTTATATAACTGCAACTAACAATTGCATTTGATTTTTTTTTATTATACATTTCTATACTAAACTACTAAAGTGCTGGTATCATAGAAACAAGACAACCAAAATACATATATCAAAGATACATTGGTACCGGGGAGTGGTTTCGAACCCATGCCACTCGGCTTACGTAGCCATTGCACTGTCACTACACCACGGTCGCCTTTTACAATGCTGGCCCGTTTGGAACTGGCAATTTTCAAATCGATCCCGACACAACTAAGTTAATTCAGGGCCTGTAGACTTGAAAGTGGTGCTACAACTCCGAGTTGGCAATGGGAAAATGACCACCATCTGTCTGGCTACTCTTCTTGAATCCGAAGTAAATATTATCTGGCTATTTTTAATATTATTTACAAATATAATATTTTAAGTAAAGCTACAATTACACATGCTCATTACTAGCACGAAAGCATGCTATATAGTATGTAGTAGTAAACCAGCATGCATATTAAGCATACCCAATAGCACGCTTTTTAGCAGGGCCGTCTTAAGCATATTCAGCGCCGGGGTGCGAAAGTCAAGGCTCCGCTCGCGTGGTCTCAGTGTAGTAGGTACGTACCTATCGAAATTTATGGCGGTCGGCATGCGCCCCCTAGGACTCTGCGCCCGGGTGCACCGCACCCCTTAAACCCGCGGGTAAAGACGGCCCTGCTTTTTAGCATGATATTTTAGAGCATGTGTAAAGTTTCAAATAAATCTAAGACATCCTTAAGAAGTTGTATGATGTTGTGCTGTCTGGGGTTAAGGTACTGGGTTGTCTAGTGCCTTGTATGAAGAGAATTGCGAATGTGACGGAAGCGAGGGAGTTGTGACAAGATCTTTGCTAGTGGTGCTTCTTTGTCTCTGCCTATTCCTGTGGGAAAAAGGCGTGACAATTTGATTGGTTGTAATAATTTAATATTACAAATGCTATGTAACATATCTGCTCTGACCTGGGAGTCAAACCGGGACTTACGCGTAGCTGACTGGTTGGTGTATTACCCAATGCAACACGCCGTAGAAGTGCTTTTTTACACAGTTCTTTAAATATCTAAGGTTATAAGCATTCCACTTGTTGATTGTTCTAGAGAGAAACTACGCACCGAACCTTTAATTCGACTGCCGTATCGATTGACAGAATGCGGATGCTTCCTCCATTTTGTGCAGGTATCACAGGTGTAGTACAAGGTTGAAGAGCTCCTCGGAACTTTCTCCGTGGTATAGGCGATGAAGGACGCATAAAGCCGCTATGTGTGCGAAGTTGCAGTACGCGCAGACGCGGTGCAGAAGCGTTTGCATTATATTTATGTGGGTTTCTACACTAAGCTATATTCATATTTCTACACTAAGCTACTAAAGTGTTTGTATCATAGAAACAGGACGACCAAAGTACATATATCAAAGATATATTGGTATCGGCAAGTGGTTTCAAACCTGTGCTCATGGTTTGCCTAATTATTACACTGCCACTACACCACAGTCGCCACCACGGACGGAATTGAGTCGGGATTGTGGAAAGTTAAATTTAAAATAATGTAACATGCCTGTCTATAGAATGATCACAATATCATTCTCTAGATTATAATTTTATTTTTCAGAACTTCACATAATGGACGCTAGGATTAAGTATAACGGATATAGGATATGTTGGATAGTTTTCAAGTTCTAAGCTTCAGCTTAAGCTGTACCTTCAGTATAAAACGGTTAAAGCTGCGTTCATGACCAAAGTTTAACGAGCAGCAATCGAATAAAAAAAATCTAGTTAGTTAAAAGAATAGAATTTTTATTCTAGAGACTAAAATGTTCTTACTACTAAAGTTCTATTACTAACTTGATTTACAGAGGAAAGTTAGTTCCCACAGAGATTGTTTGTTTTAGAAATTAGAAATAAAAAGTCAGCAATTAAGAAAATCATTTGTATGTTTTTTTATGTTACATAAAATACTTAATAATATTATCTATTTAACTAATAGATTCGATCGTAAGCTTACCTAAATAATTCTGTGGTAGCATTTTTTTACATTTCTATACCATACTTCTAAATTGAAGAGTACGGTCACCCAATTGTGAGACATGTGGCTAAATAGAGGACGTGGAACATTTGTTCATTGATTGTATTAAGAATAGACGTGATAGGCAGTGGTTATTTTAAAAGAATTTGGAATATTGGTTGCTGCAACAGTATATTGGCAGCCTGCTTCTGAGCAAGCCAAAATGTTATACAAATTTGTGGCGGTGTACTTAAAGGAGAGAGCAAATGTGACATGATGCATTGGGGACCCTAACCCAAAGCATCATAGGTTTAATAAGTTTATTTTTTCGTTGTATTTTATTTTGTTCCGCACAGTAAACATCAGCTGTTATTGCATGACCAGACTTGAGAAAGCTATCGTGAATAACACCATGAATAGACCACCAAACAGTTTCCATTACCTTTTTATTGGTAAGCATTGCCTTAGGGCACTTTTGACCTGGGGTCAGCCATTGCATTTTACGCTTTCGGTAATCGCAAAGAATCCACTTTTCGTTACATATCACAATTCGATCCAATGTTCTGTACCGATTTAACAAGGCAACGCAAGTTTCGACACCCGTTTCTTTCTGCAGATCAGTCAAATTATGAGACAACGATTTTTTTTATCTTATTGTTTTGATGCAATGAGTCAATATTGGAGGTGGGGTAAACTTAAGCCATGCCTCTAATTCCTGGGTAATTTGACTCGGGTCGACTTCTACCATTTCTTCAATTCAGCGTTATTCATCTATGTGGTCTTCCACGTCGCTCGTTTTTCAAGTCAAAGTTTTCATTACAAAAGCGTTTAAATCAAAAACGCACGGTTCGTTCACTAGCAGTTTCCTCCAAACGCAGAATTGATATTGCGAGCCGATTCTGCCGCGTTAGTTCCGCGTCGGAACTCGTATTCAATACTCAATACGATTTTCAAAATATTCATTTTGCCTGTCTAAGCTGAATAAAAACAAACAATCGCATGTTGCACATAAACAAGAACTTCAAAAATAACATGTGAAAAAAGTTTCACTCGAAAATCCCACACCATGAAGGTTTTATGCCGATTCAAAGTATCTATTACTATACAAAGGCAATTTCATACTTTGACCCCTATTATAATTATTATATCACATAATATACAAGTACTGATAATAACGTTCAATCTACAGAAGCGAATAACCTCTCGTAAATAAACTGTCGCGTCTCAAACCGCGTTGATATTTTCACTCTGAAATCAGTCCCGATTTAGACGCCTGTGTGTGAGCACGCGCATCCTATGACAACTTTAAAATGTTAACTTCTTCGGGAATATTTTTAACACTACTATGTGTCTCCGGGTCTTTATTAGCACAGGCAATTAATCCTGTAGTTAGAACTAGTCATGGATTGCTTCAAGGGTCGTGGCAATTTTCTTCAAATGGGAAAAAGTATGCCTCGTTCACCGGCATGCCGTATGCCAGGCCACCAGTTGGGAAATATAGGTTTCGTGTATGTATTTTTTCTTTATTTTCATAATAAAATGTGTCTTTAATATGCTTACATTGGTCGTTTCTATTACACAAGCACATTTAGTAGCTTAGTATAAATCTGTAATAAAAATTATTTTATTTTAATACTTCGCCTTTGCGTAAACGCCGCTAGACTAGATATTCTCTGCTAGTTGATCTTGGAGACAAACAGAAAGATCAAAATATAGGATAAATAGCAAAATAATAATCAAAAGATAAATGTTTTATTTAGTAACTATTGGACCTAAACTATTGGACCTACCTCATACAAAAAAGTGTGTTTAATTGTTCCTAAGATAGGCTAGTAAGAATGCCTAGCGGCATTGCATTTGTACATGTAAATTGGTCTGATTGTGTTTTTCTTTGTATGTTTAGAATGCACTGTCAAAAACCTTTTTAATGTTTTTTTATTATTGTGACTCGACATATGACAGCACCCCGCTTGATGTTAAGCCGAAGTGTGGTCCATGAATGAATGCCACTGCTACTACAATTCAATAACTGTGAGTAGCAATCACATCCACTATGCCGGCCTAGATGGAACCGGCAACTTACAAGCTGATCCCGAAACGTGACCAAATCACTTCACGGTCACAAGTGGTGGTACTACTCCGGATCGGCAGACTGGGTACCACTGCCTACCACTCTTTGATAACCAGACCCGAAGCAAATATCCATCTCTTTTTTTTTATTAACAAATATTTGCAATATTTAATATGATTAAATATTACAAATAAAAGCTATGAAACAAATATTTGCTCCGACCGGGGATCGAACCCGGGACTTTACGCGCAACAAACCTGTCGCTAAACCGTTCGTCCACGCCTGTCGTGTATACGTAAACCTAGAATATGTTATAAGCACTAATTAATACAATAAATAAACGTTTTTGTATCATAGAAGCTCAGTACTTAAGTATCGAATAACACGACCCCAATGATTGGGGGAAGCATTTGCATCTGTCGACAGAACCGGAAGTCTAACTAAAAACTTCGGCTAGTTGTTTCTTTGTAGTGTTCTACAAGTGGAATTTACCAGCCCTATGTGTTCTCCCCGTCCTATAATTTAGGATCCTTCAAGCGAAGCGTGAGGCAGCCGTAGAATGTAAGGGTTTTGTCAGTCGTAGGCGCTCCTGGACTTTCCTTACTTTCCATCAACCCTTACTAGCAAGACGAAATCAGATGTCGCGTCTTAATAAAAAAAGTACTCGGATTTGGATCACGGTTCCATAAACGGCAACCAGTTAACTTTTTATTGTTTTCCTTTTATTGTCATTTTATTACAATCAATAATGTCTTGTATATAAAATAACAAACTATAAAACAAATATCACCATGTATTTTGGCCGGCATAGTGACGGCGACTGAGGCAATAGTATATACTAACCGTTTTTTTTTCGTCGTTGGCGCTCGTGGACTTTCCCTTGCTTGTCAGTTTTAAATGTCGTGTCCATCGATGTTGTCGTGTCTCAATAAAAATAACCTACCTTCATATTGTCTTTATTTTTTTATTCCTATTATTTTATACATTTCTATATTTTAAGCAGTGATTGTATCAAAGAAACCGGATGGCCAAAGTACATATTATCAAAGATACATTGGTACGGGTGATGTGGTTTTGAACCGGAGCGAAGTTTCGTGTTTTGGGATCGATCACTTTTCATCTCCAAGGTTTTCGGTTCCTACAAGGCCAGCATAGTGAAAGTGGCTGTTCTTGCAGTTATTGAACTGTATAGCAGTCATCTTTATTTCTGCTTAACATCAGGCGGAGCATGTCAAGTCACAAATATAAAAAATAATTTAAAAAAAGTAAAACCAGTAAAACGAACCGCCTGTGTAAATGTGCCCTAAAGTAAGATGCATAATGTCTGGTTCACATCATTCCTGTTTCCGTCCAGCGCCAGAATTCCACTGGAATAATGTAAACCGCACTGGAATGTAACATTCCAGTGATCATTCCAGTCCATTGGAATGATGGCCTATTTTTCATTCCAGCTCGCCTATTCTAGCGCCACTGGAATAGTGTGAACGATCAATCCATTGCTCGATTACACGATGAACAGTAAACACGCATTGTTGTTTTTTTGTATAATTCTATAAGTAATTCCTAACAATGAAGTTAACTGAAAAACAAACTCTTCAGTTTGTTTCTTTGTACAGAGAACATGTGTGTTTCTAAGATATTACTGGAATTTTTATTTGTAAAAATTATAATAAATATTTGGTAATGAAAAAATAAGGCGGATATTTGCTTTGGGTCTGGTAATCAAAGAGTGGTAGGCAGTGGTACCCAGTCTGCCGATCGGGGGTAGTAGCACTTACAAGTATACAGATCGTGAAGTGATTTAGTCCTTGTAAGTTGCCATGTACTTTGGTTGTCCTGTTTCTATGATACAAGCACTTTAGTAGCTTAGTATAGAAATGTATAATAATAAGAAAATATAAAATATAATTTTGTCATCAGGAACCTCAACAAATGAAGCCATGGACTGGCGTATGGGACAGCACAAAGCATGGAGCAAGATGTCTGCAGTATGACCCATTTGTTGGTGTAGTCGGTAAGAGATTTGTTTATATCTCCCTGATATAAGTCTGACGACAGGGGTGACCAATTGTTGACAGGGGTTAGCACGCGTTCCGGTTCGATTCCCGGTCGGAGCAAACATTTGTTTTATAGCTTTTATTTGTACTAGTAATATTTATTAATTATTGTATATTAAATTTGCAAATATTTGTTAATAAAAAACGAAACAGATATTTGCTTTGGGTCTGGTTATTAAAGAGTGGTACCCAGTTCCACCAACAAGTATACAGTAAATGAAATGATTTAGTCCCGTTTCGGGATCAGTTTGTAAGTTGCCAGTTTCAACTGGGCCGGTATAGTGGATATGACTGCTATTGAGTTGTATTAGCAGTGACCTCCTGGACTGCACTTCAGCCGACTGGATGCTGTTATATGCCAAGCCGTAGAAATACGCGAGAATTTTCTAAGATTTTGCGCGACCATTGATTAATCGATTTCGTTTCGTTTCGAGAGCTTCGCAGCGATCGTGGTCACGGAGAGCTTTGCAGCTATTGCAGTCTCTCCGTGACCACGAAGGCTGAAAAATAAAAAATGGTAAAATCAATAACCAAAAATAAACGTGTTAGTAAGAGCCGCATAAAATTTGTTTAATTCAAGAAAATTACGATTTATTTAAATCACTTCGTACTTTAAGGACAAAAAATTGACTATTTTCTTTGTTATTTAGGTAGTGAAAATTGCCTTTTCATAAATGTGTACACGCCGGAATTGAATGCTGGTGCTTCCCTGCCCGTGGTGGTGTTCATACATGGTGGTGCTTTTATGTATGGAAGCAGCGATGTCTACAGTCCGAAATATTTGATGAATAAAGATATAGTCGCTGTTACTTTCAACTACAGATTGGGACCTCTGGGTGAGTTACACGGATTTTTTTCTGCAATTTTTATTGTGACTTCTACTAGGCTGGCATAGTGGATGTGACTGCTACATTTTTTTTTTATTGTGACTCGACATATGACAGCACCCCGCTTGATGTTAAGCCAAAGTGTGGTCCATGAATGGATGTCACTGTTACTACAATTTAATAACTGTGAGCAGCAATCACATCCACTATGCCGGCCTAGATGGAACCGGCAACTTACAAGCTGATCCCGAAACGTGACCAAATCACTTCACGGTCTGTATACTTGTAAGTGGTGGTACTAACCCGGATCGGCAGACTGGGTACCACTGCCTACCACTCTTTGATACCAGACCCGAAGCAAATATCCATCTCTTTTTTTTTTTATTAACAAATATTTGCAATATTTAATACTATTAAATATTACAAATAAAAGCTATGAAACAAATATTTGCTCCGACCGGGGATCGAACCCGGGACTTTACGCGCAACAAACCAGTCGCTAAACCGTTCGTCCACGCCTGTCGTACATACTGTTATTTGACTGTAGTAGCAGTCATCTCGGTAGAGATATAGTCGCTGTTACTTTTAACTACAGATTGGGACCTCTAGGTGAGTTCACGTTTATTTTATCAGAAATTTTTGTGACATATTTTAGGCTGGCTGACATAGTGGATGTGACTGTTTATTTACCTATAGTAGCAGTCACTTTCATTAATGGACCGTAGCTTTACATCAGGCGGGGTACAGTCGGCGAGTCGCTTTTCGGGATTAGCTTGAAAGCTGAATGAGCGGACTCGGCTGCTGTGGTTTATCTGTGATAGCAAGCTAGATACAGTCATATATTAAAACGGCTTTGTCAGTCGTCGGCACTATTGCTTACCATCAGGCAAGTCGAGATCATTTTATGTCCCTATTAACATGTAATTTATTAAAAACCGTGATTAGGCGACCGTGGTGTAATGGCAGTGAAATGGTTACGCAAACCGCTTTTAAAACCACTCGCAGGTACCAATGTATTTTTACTATATGTACTTTGGTTGTCCTGTTTCTATTATACAAGCACTTTAGTAGCTTAGTATAGAAATGTAAAATACTCGTAATAAAAAAAATTAGATACAAATAAACTTTTTATTTTGACTGGGAGTCGAACCTGGAATTTAGAATATAATATATAATAGCGGACTAAAATTATTTTAGTTTTAATTCGACATTCTGACCTCTACCCGCCTGATGATAATTGAGAGTGCCGACGACTGCAAAACCGGAGTCAGTTCACGGCTGCCCCAGTCGCCGTCACTATGCCGGCCAATACTGTATTCGGGTCGTACCTTTATTTATAAATTATAATCGTTATATTATGTTACTCATAAAATTCCAATTACTATGTAATTTCTTATAATGATAAAGGCAGCCAGGACATTGTTTCACCAAATGACGTAAAAATATAATTAATTTTTGAGAAATACATTCTTCCTTATTAGCAGTAATAGAAACAAAACATTATGATAACAGGCTTATTATATTACTTATTTTTGTTTTACTAAATGAAAGAAAAATGAAAATGTTTCTTTTTATTATTCACATTTTTTTGTTAAGCTTCTAAATTTTCACATTTTTATACTTAGCTACTAAAGTACTTGTATCATAGAAACAGGACAACCAAAGTACATATATTAAAGATACATTGGAACCGGTGGGTGGTTTCGAACTCGTGCTCTCGATTTGTGTAACCATTGCACTGCCACCACACCACGGTCGTCTTTTAAACTTGCTACCAAAGTACATATATCAAAGATACATTGGTACCAGCAAGTACTTTTGAACCCGTGATCTCGGCTTACCTGACAATTGCACTGCCACTACACTACACCACGGTCGCCTTTAATATTTTATTTTATTGTAGTGTCGAGTTTTGATCCAAGGCCTATACAGTTTATTCCTAAGCATTTTATTTTGTAATATCAGTTTTATATGTGTTTTAATTTTATTTACCATTGTTTGTTAACATACGTCAGTTTCTTACTTTGTTAAGAATTGTGGATGTGACAGAAGCGAGAGAGTTGTGTCAGGATCGTAGCAAGTAGGGCTCCATTGTCTCGGCCTGTCCCTGTGGGAAAAATCGTGACAATTTGATTGATTGAATGAGATACAATAATATTTCTTGCAGGTGTCGATAGTTTTTTAGCAACTTGTTAATTATGATAAAACGAAGACGATCTTCAATCAAATCATGAACATTCTTAAAAAGCCTAGCCCAATAGTAGATACTCTATAAAAAGAATGGTGGATGTAAAGTCTCCTTGTCTATCCATGTAATAAATTGTAGATAATTTCAATATTTTATATATTGGCCATGAAGAACCGATAACCGATGAAAAGTTCTTGAGTGGAGACTACAAACCGGAAGACGCAGCATAAGTAGATCTCTCATTAGGTGGACTGACGACATAGTGAAGGTCATAAATAACTGGTGGATGCAACTGGTGGACTGCATCATGTCGTTCGGAATAGCGTTCTAAGGGGGGGCCTATGTTCAGCAGTAAACGTCTTCTGGCTGATGATGATAATGATAGATTTTTAATTTTTACACCTAGGTTTTCTAAGCACGGGTGATGACGTGATCCCGGGTAATGCTGGCTTGAAGGACCAGGCGTTTGCTTTGCACTGGATCAAGAATAACATTGCTATGTTTGGTGGTAACCCGGATAGTGTGACATTAACCGGGTGTTCTGCCGGAGGTGCCAGCGTTCATTATCATTATCTATCGCCCCTGTCAAAAGGTAATTTATTTTTGTTATTTTTTTTATGTTATAAAAGTTGCATCCTTCATGCCAGATTGTTTTAAAACTAGCAATTGACAAGCAACGTGGTAGGCAGTGGTGCCTAGGCTGTTGATCCGGAGTAGTACCATCACTTACAAGCATACAGACCGTGAAGTAACTTAGTCGCGTTTCGGGATCGATTTCAACTAGGCCGGCATAGTGGTTGTGACTGCTACTTACAGTTAATTGACTGTAGTAGCAGTCACCTCCATTCATCGATCGCACTCTAGCTTAACATCAGGCGGGATGTTTTCATATACATTAAAAGAAATAAATAAAAGAAATATAAAGTCACAATAAAAGAAAAATCTGATCCCGAAACCCGACAGAGTCAGTTCACGGTATCACTTGAAAGTGGTAAGGGCTATCCCGAATCGACGGACTGGGAAAATGACCACTAACTATCTTCCCACCACTATTAACTACATTTAAATTATTATGCTTATGAAAATCCTAATAAAGGCAGATCATAATATTGTTGTTGGAATTTTGTTTTGAAATTTATATCTATACTATGTTTTCAAAGTGCATAGAAACAGGACAATCAAGATACATAGGTGTTTTTAAACCCATGCTCTCGGTTTGCGTAACCATTGCACTACCACTACACTACGTTCGCCTTATTGATATTCCATTAAGATGTTAATATCGTTATTCCCAATTTATTTCTCCCCAATCTAAACCTAAAGCCGTTGATGTTAAGAATTTAGGTAAAGTTGTTAGAAAGTGGGAAAAAAGTAAATTGTGAGATAGGTTCTGCTGGAATCGCACATAGGGATTCCATTCGGACTTAATTTTACATAATCCTTGTCCCTGATTTCAAATTTTTATTTAATTTCACATTTATTTATACTAAGACTAACAGCTAATTTTACATTTCATATATAAATTACACAATTTAACATTCGTGGAGCCAAAAACTGTCTAGCAAAGTTTACATAGTCTTTTATTAAATGCAAGGTAATTAGCACATGCAATAGTGACATGTGCAACTTACGAGTATTATAACAATAATGTGTGTGTGTGTGTATGTGTGTCTGTGTGTGTGTCTGTGTGTCTGTGTGTGCCTGCGTCAGTTGCAGGAAATTCTAGTTATTTGTAAACTCAATTAAATCTAACGAAATAGTTTTGTCTATTGCACGAAGCAAATTGTTTTTGCTCAGTTAACTAAATGACATTTTAGTCTTCCTTATTATAGAAAAAGACCTGTCAAAATTAAGTCCCAAAATAAGATTTTAATTCCTTCACTGTCGGATTCCTTCACTGTTCGGATCCTTCACTTAATTAGGCCTTTAAATTGGACCAGCTTACAAGGTTAACCTGACTACATTATATTTCCTTTAAAATCAAAACTAGCAAATGCAACTGATCGTGTTATTGTAATTTTATGAAGTTATAATAAAAATTCACAAAAGAATGCTTTGATGGTTTGGACATATGGAAAGGATGAGTAAAAGTAGATTGAAGAAAGGCATTTATAAATCTGATGTGGATGGATGCATTAAACAAGGCAGACCCAGGAGTGTGGTTTCCGACGAAATTGGAGACATTCTCAAGAAGGCTAGTTTTCCTAGTGACCATAACCGTAGAGCTTGTATAAAGAGAATTGTGGATGTGAGGGAAGCGAGGGAGTTGTGTCAAAATCGTGGCAAGTGGCGCTTCATTGTCTCTGCCTATCTCTATGGAAAAAAGGCGTGACAATTTGATTGATTGTTTGTTATAAGTAAAAATACACTAAATAACATCCGTTTTGACTAGCGATGCTGATAAAATGTTATTTTAACTTCATTAACCCTCATCTAAACGTTATCACATCTTATTTATTATACAAAACAATTGTATATTCATAATAACCCTTATCTTTATTATTATTTAAATAAAACGAGTTATTGCAATGTTATTTTAATATCTATGTTTGTTTTGAACTGGAACAGTTTGCGAAAGATTAATAAAGTTGACTTACAGTTGATTAAATGAAGAACTTAAGATTAATTTGTTTTGTTTTGCCCATATGTATGTTTGCCATAAGATATGTTTACTTGATATTACTGTTTATTTTACAATAAGATATAAGATAAAATAGGTGTTGTTTAAGTTAATATACAGATAGACCTTTCTTTAAATAAATAAACATAAATATTATATGATTTCAACCTTTGAGGTTTCGAAATTCGGCTAAATCCTAAGGGCGAAATAAAGTATAATATAAAAAAACTTAATAAGCCGTCGCGGTCGCTTCGGCGCTATTTTTATTCTTTGATCTGTTCTGGGGGTTTGTTGCCTATTTCGCCGATTAGGTATATTTGCTGCATTTTTTTTTCAATCAAAGTCTATTAATAACATTTGACAAAGTGTTTTTCGTTGTCAAGCGTCTCTGTCTTCGTTTATGTGAATGAGTCTATACAAAACTAACACGATTAAGAATCTGTAATAGAATTTTCGTCAAATTTGTCAACACTTAAGGTTCATTGCCAAATTTTCACTGTTAGAAAATAAATGATTTAACCCACCCACTTTTTATCCGAGTGTAGTTGAAAACTACTAAAATATTGGTCTTATTGAATCGTATAAAATTCTATAGATAATAACTTTCATCTCGATAATTTTCCCCCAGATGGTGCTTGTTTTTATTTAAGCTACCCCAAACACATATATAAGTAAAAAGAACATTTTTTTTTTTCTATTACTCAAAAACTCAGAAATGAGATGTAATAAGCAGAATTTCACGAGACTTTGTTCTGAATTTCTCTCCAAGTAAAACAGAGATTCTCGTGTCTGAGTCTTAAGAAATTAGTTTATAAATATTTTATTTTAGGTAGATTTCTCCGTATAGGTACATAGCTTTGGGTACGATAGTCTCTTGAGGTATTCCCTATTTACCTTATAACATAAATAACTTACGTTCATGTAAATATTTAAATTCGATTACGTATATACATTATATGTTTGTTATCGGTTTGTTATCTGTGTAAAAAAAAATAACTTAGAATAAACATTAGCTACTCCTAAATAAATAATTGTAAAATTCCGCTCACTCCTAATAGTAAGATATCAATAATTAAATAATTTAAAATCTATTACTTTTTTTTTATATTTTATCAACAAGGGGATTCTTCTTCAAAAAACATGATGTCGCAATGCCGATTTTTTTATATAAATTGTAAAAAAAAATGTGGATGTGCGGGACGTTAAAGAGTTCTAATGTCTCTTCCTATTGCTTGCTTAAAATTCATTAATTTAATCTTGGTTATACGATGAGAATTATATTTTTTTCTAAAAATAGCTGCTTACCAGGGAATACATTATCAGATATCGCGACTCAATAAAAATAAGTTTACATATTCCCTATGTAAACTTATTTTTAAACCATTCTAATATTTGAATTGTAGTTGAGGGACGCTAACCTAAAGTTCGTCAACGAAGATTTGTTTGCGGAGTTCAACTTTTTTTTTTTTGTGACACGACATCTGACCTCGACTCGCCTGATGATAAGCAAGAGGAAGTCCAAGAGTGACGACGACTGAAATAACCGAGTTAGTTCCCGGCTGCCCCAGCCGCCGCTACTATGCCGGCCTAAGGTGCTTCTTCACTTAACCATATATTCACATTTATTTATTTTTAAGGATGAGTGAAAGTAGATTGACGAGGCAGGCCCAGGAGGATGTTTTCCGACCAAATCGGAGACATCATCAAAAAAGCTGGGTTGCCTAGTGCCCATAACAGTAGAGCTTGTATGAAGAGAATTGTGGATGTGAAAGAAGCAAGAGAGTTGCTTCAGGATCGTGGCACATGGCGCTCCATTGTCCCTGTCTATCCCTGTGGGAAAAGGGCGTGACTTTTTTTATTATTTACATTTCTATACTAAGCTACTAAAGTGCTTATATATATATATCAAAGATACATTGGTAAGTGGTTTTGAACCCGTGTTCTCGGTTTCGTAACCATTACACTGCCACTGCACCTCGGTCGCCTTACACCACGATTAATTGATTGTTTTATTTATTTACTAGGCACATTCGCCCGGGGCATAGCATTCAGTGGTTCCGCATTCACATCGTGGACGCAGCAAATGCGACCAGCGCAAAAGGCGAAGACCTTGGCATCACATATTGGATGTCCAGTTGCAAACAATCGTGAGCTTGCGGATTGCCTCCGCTATAGACCTGCAGAGAGTATTGTCAACGCTCAAGTTGATATGTTTGTAAGTATTTGATAACTAAATATTAAAATATCGTAATGTGTAATGAAATCTATACATCTATACATTTTCTATACATATAAATAAAATTGGAGTGTCTGTTTGTAATACAGTCGAACCTCTATAAGTCGAACATCAAGGGAGACGCCAAAAATTTCGAGTTATAGAGTTTTCAACTTATGGAGGATTTCGACTTAGGCGGATTTTGATTCGACATAAAGAGTTTGAGGTTTATTCTCATAAATTTTGAGTTAGAGAGGTAAAATAAATAAAAATTCAACTTGCAGAGTTGACAAACATATTTTATTAATCAACATTATTTCAAATCATTTTAAAATAAAAAATATGGCATTAAAAAAGTCAGTAATTTTTTTTGCTTTAGATAATTTGGTTGTTCTCTATCTATAGCATTGGTAGAGCATAGCATCTATAGAGGTAATAAATTCCAAATGATCAAGTTGTAAAGGTTGTAAAATAAAACGTTGCTATGTTCAAGATACAGAGGTCAAATTTAATATTTCGAGTTATAGAGTGAAAATATGTACCAAAATGGCTTGGAGGGACTCGGTGATTATTTCGACTAACAGAGGGTCAAGATTTCAAGTAATGGAGGTTTTGGTGTTTGAAGGGAAGGGAACAAAACATTTTTTCGAGATTTGGAGGTTTTTGACTTATCGAGGTTCGACTTAACGAGGTTCTACTGTATTGAAATAACCGTTTTTTACTACATGTATATGAATATACGGTACATACACCAAAATAACATTTTTTAAAATTTTTGTCTGTCTGTCTGTTTGTTCCGGCTAATTTCGGAAAAGGCTGGACCGATTTTGACGGGACTTTTATTGGCAGGTAGCTGATGTAATAAGGAGTATCTTAGGCTACGTTTATTTTATAAAAAATATTTTATAATTAATAATTGCGTGCGTTCAGAAATTTATTTTGGGTAAACTAAGGAAAATATATCCACCTATCCTACTATTATTATAAATGAGAATGTCCGTTTGTTTGTTACGCGAAAACTACTCAACCGATCATTATGAAACTTTGTACACATATTCTTGGAGGTATCAGAAGTAACATACTTTTATTAAAATAAAATATATTTTTTACTATAGTATCCAATTGACTATAGTTTAAGCTGTTTGGATTTTTTTATTTTTTTTATTTTCGTCCGTCATTTTAATATTTGTTATCGCGTTATAAATACAAAAAAGGGATATACAGGAATTTCGAATTGAGAACCTCCTCCTTTTTTATGACTGTGTTATAAACCCAATTTTGCGCGGGTGAAACCGCGGGCACAGCTAGTAGATAATAAATAATAAAAGTTATAGATTTCCTACCTAGGTTTAATCCTTGTCCTCATTTGTTGATGTAAATAACCTTTTTTATTATGCAATGATAAATTTAGTAGTTTGTAAATAAAGCAATCAAGTTGTTTGTTTGTTTGAACCTTCAGCCTTTATCTGACTAGATTTTACGAGTCATTAGTTAGTTATTATATCTTTTATTAAGACAAGACAATACCTGCGAATATCTTACATTTTAACCACCCGTGGTAGGCAGTAGTGCCCAGTCTGCCGATCCAGGATAGTACCACCACTTACAAGTATACAGACCGTGAAGTGATTTGGTCATGTTTCGGGATCAGCTTGTAAGTTGCCGTTTCCAATTAGGCCAGCATAGTGGATGTGATTGCTACTCACAGTTATTGAATTGTAGTAGCAGTGACATCCATTCATGGACCACACTCCGGCTTAACATCAAGCGGGGTGCTGTCATATGTCGAGTCACAAGTGTAGAGACCGTGAAGTAATTTACTATCTGATCACGTTTTAGGATAAGCTTGTAAGTTGCTGTATACAACTAGGCTGGCATAGTGGATGTGACCGATATTTAAAGTTATTAAACTGTAGTAGCAGTCGCCACCATTTATGGACTACACTCCAGCCTAACATCAGGCGAGCGACAAAAAAAGATACAGCTTGATATATGCCACTCGAAAAGCTTATATTTTTATCCGCCATTAATTTCCAGGATTGGAAAGTGCACATGTTCACAGTATTTACGCCGACAATTGAAGCGCCAGGGACCAGGGATCCGTTCCTGTCAATGTACCCATTCCATGCAGCACAATCGGGTCAAATGCACAAAGTACCACTTATAACCTCCGTGTGCTCTGAAGAGGGACTTTATCCTGCTGCAAGTTAGTGTTTTCCGCTTTTCTATAAGTTTTTATAGCTTAAAACCACTGCTATTTAGAGTTTAAATGCTACGCGATTATTAGGATATAGAACCTGAAGTGACTCAGTTGCGTTTCGGGATCAGATGTTTTTTTTAATGAGTTTGATACACATTCATTTGATTCCTCAAATGAATGTGTATCAAGACAGGATTCCTATTGATGCATCATATTTTTCTAGTTATTTTTTTCTATTTCTAAGCTACTAAAGTGCTTGTATCATAGAAACAGGACAACCAAAACTAATCAAATTGTCACGCCTTTTCCCCACAGGAATAGGCAGAGACAATGGAGCGCCACTTGCCACGAACCTGACTCCCTCGCTTCCGTCACATTTACAATTCTCTTCATACAAGCTTTATTGTTATGGGCACTAGGCAACCTAGCTTTCTTGAGGATGTCTCCGATTTGGTCGGCAAACACCCTCCTGGGCCTGTCTCGTTTAACGCATCCATTCACATGAGATTTATAAATTATTTTCGTCTATCTACTTTCACTCATCCTTTCTATGTGCCCAAACCATCGAAGCATTCCTTTATCAATCCTTATAGTACAGATATTAAAGATAGCATACATTGGTACCGGCAAGTGGTTTTGAACTCGTGCTCACAGTTTGCTTTACTATTGTACTACCACTACACCACGGTTCCTAAATAACAATTCTAACATAAATGCAATTAACAGTCGCGTCCACTATGCTGCCTGACCTAGTCACTTCACGGTCTGTACACTGAAAAGTTTTTGGTTCCAACAATTTGATTGATCATTGTTGACGGTGACCATAAAAAGTAACGGTTTTTTAAGTCGTCGACACTCTTGGACCTCTTCTTGCTTACCATCAGGCAAGTCGAGGTCAGCTATCGCGTCCTAATAAAATAAATAACGCTTTACGAAACGGAGGTTCGCGTATTTTTATAACAGCTCCGGAAACAGGACCGAAACGTCGAGAATTTTTTTTATTGTCACTGGACTGTGACTTCGACTTGCCTGATGGTGAGCATTCAGGCGCCGTCACTAACCCAGCTAAAAGTTCAGGCTTCGCTTGAAGGATTCAAGGTTATAGGATAGGGAAAACATATGGGCTTGGAAAGCACTCCGCTTGTCGATCGTTTTACAAAGAAACGACGCACCGAACCTTTTAGTTTGACTGCCGATTCGAACTAAACTAACTCACATTGATGCTGTTACTGTAATATAAACTCTTTGTTATTAAAAATTATTTTCTAGTTTTTAGTTCGGTTTGCTATAAAAGCGTGTTTTTTTAGTTTTTTTAAAACTATTATTTATTTTTAAACAATAAAGATATTATTATTACTCGTATTATAGGTTATCAAAACGATCCCAAATTGCTGAATGAATTGGAGAGCCAATGGGAACACTTGGCAAGTAATATATTTGAATATAACGATACATTGCCTATCAAACAGAGAGCGGAGGTTGCTAGAAAGATAAAGGATCGCTACTTGGGAGGCAAGGCAGTAAGCCAGGAGACATTTTCTCAATTAGTGCAGGTGGGTTAACCTATTCTTAATTTTATTGTGTTACATGTTGTTTTGTCAAATTGCTCAAAGCGCCGGCCTGCTTTCGGTTTTATTTATTTATTACTATTTTATCTAAATTAAAACAAATTGTCACGCATTGAGTTATAATTATTATTTATAAGTATGTACAATAGTATATACCCGGCAGATAAAAAGAGCGCATGCACAGTAATCTGTTTTGTAACCTACTTACTTTTCGTATTTCAAATGTGTATTAATTTTAAAATATTATCAATTGTATGCACGACTGAACAAATGCACGGACTTGCTCCCACCGCAGTCGTCCAACGCTCTTCTAATCTGCCGATCCCTATACTGCGAAACTCAATAGTCAGCGCTATTTTTTTCTGCCGGGATAGGTCGATATATATATATCCCTTAATCCTGCTACAACTCTTAAATCTACAATTATCTTTATATAATATACTCCATATTATTAATATACTTCAGTAAAAAGTATACGTTTATTTGTAAAACTTATATTTTAATGACTTTTAATAATAATGGATTTGTAATTAAGTTTTTATTGTGACTGGACATATGTCAGCACCTCGCCCGATGTTAAGTTAGAGTGCGTTACATGAATGGAAGTGAGTTCTAGTACAATTCAATATCTGTAAAAAGCAGTAACATCCACTATGCCGTTCTGTATACCACTGCCTACAACTGTTTAATAACCAGACCCGGAGCAAATATCCTCTCTTTTTTTATTAACAATAATGTAATAATATTTTTAATATTTAATAAGTATATTAAATATTGAAAATAAAAACTATAAAACAAATATATGCTCCGACCGGGAATTGAACCCGGAACTTTGCGCGTAACAAATTAGTGTGCCAACCAATTGACCACGCCTGTCGTCAAGTTGATTTAGTATAGGCAATTATAGTCAAGTGATTCAAAATACTGTTTCCTTTAAGACTCCATCGGAAAAGGAAGTAAAGCTTTTCCGCCGCTTTACTAAAACCATCATCATTATGAGGGGTAAGGCCACATGTAATGGGTGGAACACTGTTGTGCTTCATCTTCATAAATAATTCATTGAAAAAATGATACTTAATTATTAATCTGATTTTTTATTTTATTTTGAATTTCAATATTTTATGGTAGGGTCGACCGTCTTGTTTTGCCAGGACATGTCCTGGTTTTTGAGGTGAACATAGAATAGATGAACATACATAGCGGTCAAAACAATATAAATATACCGGTCAAAATAAATATACTATACCCCTCTTTTAGCTTCGCTGCAGTCGGGTTAAAAATATTATACGACAAAATATTATGACCGTGCAGTAGTTTTTTTTTTATTGTGGCTCGACATATGACAGCACTCCGCCTCATGTTAAGCTAGAGTGCGGCCAATAAATAGAGGCCACTGCTATTGTTAGTACAGTACTAACACAGTAGCAGTCGCATCTACTATGCCGGCATAGTTGAAACCGGCAACTTTTAATCGCGAAAATCGCGAAGTCAATTCTCTTGTACGTGGTGGTACTGCCCCGGATCGGCCGACTGGGCACCACTGCCTACCACTCTTAGACAACCAGACCCGAAGCAATATCCACCTTTTTTGTAACAAATATTCCTTACCATCAGGCAAGTTAAAGTCAGATGCCGCGTCTCAAAAAAAATAATTATTTTTGACCCACAGGCACTGGGAGATCGTCTGTTTGTCGCTGACGTAGGTCGTCTGGCATTGCTACATGCAAAACGTTCCGGCCAACCAGTTTATGTGTACAAATACTCGTTCAGAGGAGATTTCAGTCTTAGCGATTTAATGGCGAACAGAAAAGATAATTATGGTATGTAAAATAGTATGTTTTGCTATCAAATCGCAGAAATTCTTTAAATAATGTCAATCAAAATTAGCACCATAGCAATATCTCTTAAATATCCTTTGCACCCTTATGGTGCATCATCAGGTACTCAGGTCTTCGATTTGATAACAGCCCAGCTAAAGCCTTATAGTAAGAAACAACTTTTAGTCCATTGAAATGTAACATTTTTTGGGCTAAAATTACATTTGTCAGAGGGCGCAATTTTATTTTTTACATATCAAGAAGGGGTTAGTGCAAAGTTAAATTCAAGTTTGTGGGGTCACCACCCTTGTCCCGCCATCTTGGAAAAAGGGGCGCAAGTGGTTTCCATGGTTTATCTCACGAACAGAATATAGGTCACACATTTTTTTTAACATTTTTTGTTGATAATATAATTTTCAACAACTTTGGTTCAGTAACTTTTTGTCGTAGAACTAAAAATAACAAAGTTATAAGCGAAAATCTATGAAAATTAGTGAACGTTTTTCATCTCTATGGACGCCCCTTTATCAGCCGCTATGATGGCTGTTTTGACGTTTGACCGTTAATGAAGTTAGTATAAAAGTAGCTTAAAATAAATGAGGTCCTTTTGTAGTGAGATTAGTTAATCGTCATTTGTTTCAGGTGTGAGTCACGCTGATGACGTTTTCCGCATTTGGGAGTATGGTGAATTAAAAGTGGAGTCACAGAGAGACAAGCAGATGGCAGAGAAATTAATTGATATGATTTACTCTTATGCTACGAACGGGTAAGGAATGCCCGTATATTATGAAAGACCATTTGGGTCAGTTTTTAACACATTTTTATTAGATTGACTTGTATGTATTTTTTTATTGTGACACGACATCTGACCTCGACGCGCCTGATGTTAAGCAAGAGGAGGTCCAAGAATGATGACGACTGAAAAAACCGAGTCAGTTCACGGCTGCCTCAGTAACCGTCACTATGCCAATGTAATTCACTCACTTCTAGAACCGATAACAATACAATAATTTCGTCAAATATTTTTATGGCCGGCATAGTGACTTAGGCATCCATGAACTGACTCTTTTGTTTGGTTGAACTGAATACGACGCTAAGACTCGAGTTCCCTTATTTACACGTCAATAAATCGTCGAGAGTCCTCGTCACAATGCCGGCCAGTTAATGTCTAACGCCAGATAAATTGATTTAATTATGCTTCACAGAGTGCCACGTTTCGAGAATGTGCAATGGAATCCAGTGACGCCTGGCTCCTCAGACATTAATTATTTGGAGATCAGTGGAGTGAATGAAGCTAAGATGATGTCGACCTCTGACTTTGGTCAGAAATCATTCTGGGAAAGTCTCGGGTTCAAGGAAAATGAACACTACAACCTTTACTTTAAGGATGAACTTTGAATGACTTGTTGCCTTCCTTTGCCTAACTTTCAATGACTTGTTGCCTTCCTACGCCTCGACGACATCTGCGTGTTGTCCAAATTCACAATTTCTTTTTTTACCTTAATATTTCTGATTCCTGCTGGTCTGGGTAGTACCACAGACCGTAAAATAGCTTAATTGCGTTTCATGGTCAGCTTAAAAGTTGGCGGATCCAACTAGGCCGGCATAGTGGATGCGCTGGATGTAACTGTAGTAGCAGTCCCCTTCATTCATGGACCCACTACCATTTAGGTAGTGCGTTAGATGGTAGGAGACTGCTGTCACGGTTTAAGACAGCAGTCCTATCCACAATGGTGGTCTGATGAGAGACTTCTTTACATTTTACCATAGAAACCATTGTATAAGTGATTTTGGATTTAAGACATCGCTGCAAAAACATCTTAATGTACTTATACGTAATTTTAGATAATTATAGTCAACAAAGACAGTCACTTGTCAAGGTTATACGTAATTAAATATTATAGATAAGCAAAAATTAATTGTAACATTGATTTTGCATAAAGTGAAATCTTGTTTATTTTTATTAATTATTAAGTTAAAATAAAATGATTTTTTATTACAACCTTGTATGTGTTTTTTTACCCTCAAATTTTATTATAACCCTCACCACAATTGCTTTTTCGGTGTGTTGCATCCATATTTTAATTATTGCTCGTGTGCGTAAATGCAGTAGAAGGGTGCGTCATTTCGCCTTAGACAAACTTTACTTGTGTTTACCTTGTTTTGTTCATGTATATATAAAGGCTCATAGTAAGAAAAAACTATGTTTAGGAATCACAGTTCTATCTCTTAGTTTTGTTAATGTGAAAGGATCAATTATCTCATGTTTCACATAGTTATTTTATATAGCCTATAATAATATAGATTTAAACTCTCAAGGTGTGGTAGGCAGTGGTGCCCAATACTACAAAATAAAAAACATAATTATTGCGCTTCTGCGTCTCTATCCCCGTGGGAGTTAAGAGAAAACAACTTGAATGATTGAAATGTGCCTTTATTTGAGCAGCAAAAATGACCCTGTGAGTATCGCTATGCCAGCCCGCAGAATAGTGGTAGTTCATGAATTTACATAAGGTTTAACACTGCCATTATTTTCTGTGACGTGGTATACAAACCGTGAAGTACTTAACTTAGTCGCGTTTCGGGATCAGCTTGTAAGTTTCATTAGGCAGGCATAGTGGATGAGATTGCTACTTACAGTTATTAAACTGTAGAATCTGGCTTTTGGTACGAGAAAAAAAAACAATTTTAATAACCAATTAGTGTTTAATAATAAAAGTACATAATTACGCACCACACAAATATTAATTACAAATCATTCACTATAAATATCTTATCAATCACCATTTTTTAACGCCTAGCGTAATCATAAGGAAAATTTTTAACAATTACAATCAGTTACACAATAATTTCTCTCAAAGAGAACCACACCAAAACATTGAGAATTCAATTCAGTGAATGTTACAAACGGGGAGACATTACTATACTACTAGCGCCTAACTGAGGAGGTTCTTTCATCTGTGTCACCCGTTTTCGTTCGCATAAATCTACTCAGATTTTCGCTATCCCTGTAGACGGCAGTTTTTTTTATAATTTTGTCAAATTACATAAACATTTATTATCATCCAGGGAGGTGCTATTACTAAATATTTTATTGTTTAAATAAAAAAAGAGTAATCAGCTGCCAGTAGGCCCAATTATAAAAAGGGTCGAGGTTTGTAGACCTATATTAAATTTTCAGTTTTTTTATTAATTGTAACTCGATATATGACAGCACCCCGCTTGACGTTAAGCTGGAGTGTGGTCCATGAATGGATGCCACTGCTACTACAATTCAATAACTGTGAGTAGCAGGCAACTTACAAGCCGATCCCGAAAGCGACCAAATCACTTCACGGTCTGTATACTTGTAAGTGGTAGTAAGACAGACGGATCGGCAGACTGGGTATCACTGCCTACCACTCTTTTGTAAACATGTACGCGAATATACTATATGTTTTATTGTGACTCAGAATTTGACTTCGACTTGTCAAGGACTGAAAGAACAGACTCAGTGCACGACTGCCTCAGTCGCCGTCACTAGCCTGTCAGATGAACCTTAAATATTTTCTTTAATCTAATATGTATCTGATTGTTTGTTTTTTCGTTATAAAATTCATACACAATTTGTAAATCTTATGGGAGACTGATTTCTATCACATTCAAATTGAGAACCGCCTCCGGGAATATCATTAATTCAAAGTTGAAGTGTCCTCATTTTCTCATCAAAAGGAACAAACAAGAGATCTAAAATTGTTTTGTAAAAAGAACCGATTCTCTTGCAATTGTAACTGGAAAAATATACTTTATTTTCTAAGCCTTTGGAATTGTTTTCCAATTTATGGGAATTCGTATTTATTTGAGGAAATACTACCCGTTGCTTTTCTGTACTTACAACATTGTACAGAAAATAATGGGTTACAATTTTTATAGTATAAAACGCGACATCAAACCTTATTGGCCGAGTAGCGTAACGCGATGTAAATTCAACCAATCACATAGCTATAGTTGGGGAACGAATTAAATGAATTCGGGGGCAGAGGTGCGGTGGGGCGTGAAACGACCACCACCTGTATCTTAGTGGCCGCTTTTAGTGACGCTCATAGCTCGGCGATGTCATTTAATATCGATAAAAATTATTTATTATTGAAAAATTAGTGAGTTAATTGAATAAAAGAGAGTCGTCATCCGTAGTCAGGCTAGAAACGTGATTAAAATGTGTGAAAGAGAAAAAAAACATTCATCTATTTGCGTTTTAAGAAAAGTGTGTGTTTATTGTTATCGACATTTTGCATTTTACTTCACTATTCATAATAGACACGTGACCATAACGTCACAACTACATTCCTACCGTGTTCATTTAGCTCGTTCCCTTACTATACATTTGTTTTATTATGCGTCACAATGATTTCATTAGGATACATTATAGCCCCCATTCACTATTGGTATTACCATTTACGCTCCACACACGCTCTCGCTGTTCTAGGGTATCTTTTCACTTACGAAAATAAGAATACAACGTCATACGTCAACGTGTAAGGCGACAGTGGCGTAGTGGCAGTGCAATGGTTACAAAAACCGAAAGCACGAGTTCGAAACTACCCACCGGTACCAATGTATCTTTGATAAATGTACTTTGGTTGTTCTGTTTCTATGATACAAGCATTTTAGTAGCGTAGTATAGCATGATAAAATAAAAAATACTTTTACACAACTATTATTTTATTTTGTTTCTAAACATACACTGTATTGAACACCCAAATGAGTTTAAAATTTTGAATAATTTATATAATCACGAAATCTTGGATTATTGTACAGCTAGTTTCAAACTTTATGACATTTCCGAATTTAGGCACCAAGTTAAAATTGAATTATAATAATGAGAATCTAATATGTCATGAAAAGTAGACTGTTGACAATAATTTTCCAAAATCATCACACACTAAATTCTGAATAAATAATAAATAAATACATTTCTTATGAAAAATATTATTATTAACAATATTTTTATTTAGGATGTTGTAGCGTATGTCCAGCAAAGACACACCTTCATTGTCTCGTGTGTTCGTACGTGAGTGTACAGACGTCAGAGATACCCCACCTGCAAGGGGGAGTGGACGTTGTGCAAGAGTGCGTGCGATCATTGGCGAGCCAGTGATCCCCATAAGGAAGGGCAGTCACTACAGATGTTATGTTTAAAGGTTTGATGTGTCTGATGCCTGGATTTCAAAATAAATGTATTTATAAATTCTTTATTCAGAATACTCCATTTAATCAGACTTTCCTCACAACTTAAAAATAATGACATAAAAAAGTATAAAAACTTTCCATCTTTATATTTGGAAATTATTAAATATAATTGGACAATGGACAAGCCCTAGGACATAATGCAGAGAAACAGGTTAAAAATATATTTGAAAAAACAACTGTTTTATTGAGTCTTGGTATCTGACCTCGACTTGGCTGATGGTAAGCTAAGGGAAGTCCAAAAGCGCCGACGACTGTAAAACCAAACTTAACCTTCGTACTAAGCGGTTACTATGCCAGCCAATTAATCAAATTTTCTTTTTTTTTGACAACCATATGAAAGCATCACTAAGCTCATTTTCTGCAAACTATATTGTTGATTCACTAGGGCTCTAGTTTCTTTAGCAATGTTAAAATCACAATTGGTCAGTGTTATTATTAATGCTTTTGATCGGCAGAGAGTTTAAAAAGGAGACCAAACCTGACTGATTCTTTAAAATATTTTAATTTCAATTTATATTATTGTGGTTGTATCAGTATACAAATGCCTAATTGAAATTGGCAATTTTGATGCTCTGTACACTTGAAAATGGTGATACTACCATGGAATGAAATTAAATAAAATTGAAATGATGGTACTACATTGGATCAGCAGGCTGTCTGCCTTCCACATATCAAAAAATTAAATTTAAAGTAATCAGTATTTTAATCATTGCTTAAGAAACCAGATTACAGTAGCTTAAAAAATGCAAATGCAACTTGTTAACTTGTTTAGTTATTAGCAAATATAGTTTTATTTTATTGTAGATGCGAAGGAAGAGAGAGACTTATATAAGTATCTATCTGTGAGAGCTAAAATATAATATTTTGTTCTTAAATTAGGTATTTAATTTCAACAGATTATTATGATCCGAAATGTCTATCTGTAGGAATGAAACATAAAATAATAAACCCTAAACTGAATAAATAATTTCTAACTACCCACACAATTAATTTCACACAAATAAAAGCATTAAGAGAACAATCAACTTGAATACAGGTCTTTAGCTATATTATTACAAACCTAGCTGAGAATTTAGTGTAAAGTATTTTTCACTTTAAGGTCATATCAATAAACTCCAAAATTCAATGTTCTAATAATAAAAACATGTTTATAACTATAGTTATTGCATGTTTATAATTAAGATAATAATAACACTCATAAGTAAAAGAACCAGTATTTTATCTGTGCAGTTTCTTTGCTATTTTGCTCTATACCTGCTCAGTAGACAAAAGCACTACTTAAATGCATGATAGGCAAGTCTGACTTTAGAAAGTAAGACTGTAGGAATTTTAAGAGTTAAAGCCTGTCATAACATGTTTTGACTCCACCCCTATTTGAAATTATCTGAAGTATTTATAATGGATAGGATTTTATTTCAGATATCCGATAGTTTCGGTTTCGGTTACGGAGCTCCATAACATCCCTATTGTGGAGCACTAATGGCTAGCATTGGATATTTCTTGACAAATCAAGTTCATGACTTGTTTTAGCCATTAGCAAGATGTTTTTATGATCCTTTTTTATGTTGTGTTGATAGCCCAGCTAAGCCAATGATTGCACAATAAGTAATAAGTACAAAGGGTTATTAAGTCTCCAACTGGTGTCACTAAAATGGGGGCTACTTATTTGTGTATAACCTTATTCAAATTTGTGGGAAGCATCATAATTTAAACGAGTCCACAGTTAAACAAAACTAGGATTAAGCCACATTTCCACTTAATGCAAACAATATTAACAAGCACAAATGTAACAAATAAATATTGCATCATTTTTATTCACTCATCTTTCTTTGAATCGCCTCCACTTGAGATTGTAACTTTCTTCTGCAATTTGCTATGCTCCTCGGCCAATCTATCATACTCCTTGTTAAGGCTCTCTGCTTGGGACTTGACAGCTTCTTTGTCCTTCTTCTCCTTCGCCAAGTTCTTCTCGAGTGAAGCAATCTCACTCTTCAATGCCTCAATCTCTTTCTTTGAAGATTCCTCACCAGATCCTTGCTGTGTCAACAGGGACCGTGCTGCAGCAGTAGCGCTCTCAGCCTGGCGGAAGTTAGCCTGTGAGGTAGCCAGAACGCCGGCCAACTGAGAGATCAACGTCACCAACCTCCTAATGACTACTAACAGGAACAACGCAAAACCAGAAATGTAGAAATTCCTCTGTGCTCTAAATAATCTCATGTTACCTTGCATTTCGGCGTCCAAATGTTGGTGGTCCGTCTGCTCCATATTCGAGTACTTCTGCATCTCGCGTATTGCGTCCAGGCAACATAGCACCAGCACACCTATCAGCACCATAAAATAAATAGATGCCTGGCTACTTATGTAAGCCAGAAACTTCGATTTAAATAACTTCTGCCATTTGCTGGGGCTCGCGATCGGCAATGTCAACAACAGCACCAGCGCTATTTCGGCATATAGGAACCCCGCGATGATCGTCCACTGTAGACTCATTTTGTGTGTTTTTCAGGCAACAACGTATCGTGCACAAAAATATGTTAATTATGACGAAATAAATATTAAAACTCAATTTATAAGGACACAGATGACTCAGATTCCAAACTTCAAATATCAAAAGTTCGAGATCAGAAATGACGTCAGGTAAAATTACGTGTACTTTTATTTACGATCATAAAATTATAATCCAAATTGCAATATAATGAATAAATGTATATATTTGTGTATACAAATTCTATTTTATACAAAAAGTAAATAAATTCATGATGATAATTTAATTTAATAATCAAGAAAACCTTTGTCTGTTAGGAAACTTAAAAAAAAGTTTTGTGTGTTGACGTCATACGTCATTTTGGTCGATGATTTTTACAAGATTTTGAAAAAGTCCTAATAAAAGTAAATAAAATGGCTGATCCTAAGTACGAAAACCTGCCTGGTATTGTACGTGTCATTATATTATACAACTATTTCATTAAAATATTATCCAGTAGTAAAATATTTTAGATTTTATTACTCATCCATTGCACTTACTTTTCAGGCTTATGATCAGCCTGATGTCTATGAGACCGGTGATTTACCTGAAGCTGATCAGCCAGATCCCGTAGAAGATGAGGACAACGAATGCATTGAACAGTTGCATCTTTCTGTGAAAGATTCATTCAACAAATTCAAAGGAAAATTTCTTACTGGAACTGTTGATTTTTCTGATAGACTGAGCAAAAAAACTAGAATTGGTTATAGGTATAACAAATTTATAATATTTGTAGCAGCATTATATCAAATTCCTTATATAGTTTTATAGAAATATAAATGCAGAATGTGGAGATAGACAAGAATTTTTGTCAGAAATATGACAGATAGCAATAAACGGAAATGGAAGGGAAAAAATACTGTGGTGTTGATATAAAAGTGACACAATATTATCATCAATTGTTTGTCTTACTTCATTCCCATATGAATAGGCAGAGGTGATGGTTTGATACTTGGTAGAGGCATGATCCATTAATCTCTTCCTTCCTTCATGGCATAATTCTCTTTTTAAAAGCTGTAGATATGGTTATGATTGTCTAAATAAACATTTTGTTTGGTTTCTACCTTGAGTAATGCTAAGCACAGTTTATGTATTTGTACTCATTATTAATTATATTTAACAGGGTTGGAGAATATGAGCTTGCTGCAGAAGGGGAGCCTGAGACAGTACTGGAGCGCTATAACAGACTAAGATGTGAGTTCTCAGACCTCCTTGAACAAGTGGTTGAACAACAGAATAAATCTACTGAAAGTGAAAAGGTTATAATATATTTTTATTAGTAGGTTAAGAGAGTAATTTTTTTTTTTATTGTTACTTTTGATTTTATAACACTTTCAAATTTATAAAGGCGACCGTGTTGTAGTGGCAGTGCATTGGCTACGTAAGCCAAGTGGCATGAGTTTAAAACCATTCACCGGTACCAATATATCTTTGATATATGTACTTTGGTTATCCTGTTTCTATGATACAAGCACTTTAGTAGGTTAGTATAGAAATGTATAATAATTTTTAAAAAATAGTAGCAGTCGCCTCCATTTATAGACCGCACTCCACTTATACATCAGGCGGGCTGCTGATGTGTTATTGCATAAAAATAAGAAGATTCTCATTTGGCTTATTTTATATTTTTTTTATTGAAATGTGTAATTTTTGTATTTGTAGGATCAATTTGGTCATTTGGCAGCTCAAATAACATCAACAAAGAAATTACTTGAGGAATTAAAACTGGATGAAAGTGAACAGGTTGATCCGAAAGCAGAGAAATTAAAGTAAGATTTTTATTATGTATTTCTAAATGTCATATGTACTTAGCTTTGACATTGTTAATAAAATAAATGTATCCCTGACTCAATTGTGTTTCGGGATCATCTTGAACGCTGCCAGCTTCAATTATTTCTTTATTAGGCATATTTACATTCTTTTGTTAATAAAGCTGGGTTGCCTAGTGCCCATAACCGTAGAGCTTGTATGAAGGGAATTGTAGATGTGAAGAAAGCAAGGGAGTTGTGTCAGGATCGTGGCAAGTGGCGCTCTATTGTCTCTGCCTATCCCTCTGGGAAAGAGGCATGACAATTTAATTAATTGATTGATTGTTAATATGCAACTAATTACAAATATGCACAATATTCAAATAATTAAATACTAAATCAAACTATTTAAATCACAATAAAATATAGAACTAAATCATAGTTTAGTTTTTTGTTCAAATCAATCAATTTGTCACGCCTTTTCCCACAGGGATAGGCAGAGAAAAAGGAGCTCTCTATTGCAATTTACTAACATTTTAAAGTACTCTGTATAATATTTACAAGACTCCTTATTTTCAGAGAATATCTAATAAGTAATAGCAAAAAGAAACAAGGTGATACGGTGACCGCTCACCTGAAACTTAAACCTGAAGTTAATTTGGCACAGACAACAAGGATTGCTCAATTAGAACACAGGTGAGATGAATGTATAGCTTGTCTAACTATAAATGACGCGCCCCTTCACTTTATTAGTTAATTCAAATGTGTGAATACAAATTTTACTACCTATACTTTATTAACGTGCTTCTCCTTTTGTGTCTAACCAGCAACTGAATGACCAATGACAATTGCATTTGTGGTGTGTTGCATTCATATTTTATATTCGTACGTGTGCTTAAATGCAGTGGAGGGGTGCGTCATTTTGTCTTAAACTCTACTGTTTTTTTTTATTGGGACGAGATATGCAACCTCGATTCACCTGATAGGAGATCCAAGTTCGCCGACTACTGAGGAGAATGTTTCAGTTTACGGTTACCTCAGTTGCCCTCACTATGCCGGACAAAACGCTTTTTCAGCCATCGCAAGAATACTTGGACTGATAAAGTTTTCCACTTGTCGATGGTTCTACAAAGAAACGACGCGCGAACCCTATTGATGCGTAGATGCCTATTTGAAAGTTAAGGCAGGGATCCTATCCATATCCTATATATGGATTGTCCTATATATGGTACTTTTGACGATCAAATAACTATACTTCATGAAATGTTATTAACAAAAATGTTTAAAAAAAATTATGCGTGAGAAAAAAACGCATATTCGAACAGAATTTACCTATACCAAAAAATTATTTAGGAAAAAAATTATGCAATTTTATTACAAAAATAGTCTTTGTATTTCCAACTTTTTGGTTTTTTGAGCAATAACCACTAGATTTTTTTGTAAATATGAATAGTAAATTATTAAATTGGACAATTAATTTAATAGATATTTAATTTTGTACACGGTTTTCTGAAATTTAACAACAAGTAATAAAAGGTTATTTGTTCATACGAAAAATATCGACCAGTCAAGAGCGATTCGCAAATCTCAACCTTATTTCGCCTTAAACACGTTTTGTTTAAAACGCAGAGATTCCTCGCCTTAATACATAATGGCTGAAATGACATAACAATTCGCCGCTTTTATTTTTTTTTTTTACATTTCTATACAAAACCACTAAAGTGCTTGTATCATAGAATCAATTGTATTAACTCAACTAACAATATCAAAGATACATTATGGATGTATCGTATCAAGTGGGTTGCGCCACCACCATGGTCGCCTTCAAATGCTATTAGTTTACTATTTAATTTTTTGACGATACACTTTTCAGGTTACACCGTATAGAACAAGCGGCTGGAGTGAGAGATGAAGAACTGTTCAGAAAATTACAGACTATCACTGGAGAGGTAAATAATGTACCATTGTCACATCAATCAATCAATCAATGAAGCACTACTTGCCACATTTATACTACAATATTAATTGCCATTTTACATACGTACTAGCTTATGTAGAATATATATATATATATATATATAGTCATGGAGAATATATATATATATATATATATATATATATTTATATATATATTCTCCGTGACTACGATGGCTGCAAAGCTCTCGAAACGTCGGAATAATAAAATAAAGTTGTAAAATAAAAACCAAAATAAACGCGATAGTCAATCAATCAATCTAATTGTCACGCCTATTTCCACAGGGATAGGCAGAGACAATGGAGCGCTACTTACTACGATCCTAACACAACTCCCTTGCTTCCTTCACATCCACAATTCTCTTCAGACAGGCTCTGTGGATATGGGCACTGGGCAACCTAGCTTTCGATAGTAAGCCATATAAAATTTGTTTAATTCATTATTCAATGTTTGCGCAAAATCTAGGAATATAATAATTTTGTTATAATTTCAGGCGACTTTATGTGGTGCCGCGGCGACTTTGGCGATGCAATCGCAATTGTTAAGGAGTGGTGACTTGGCTGCGGCTGATAGTAGGGTGGCATCACTACTTGCCAATGTTGATGCGTTGAAAGCAGCCGTCAAGCCATCTGATCCTGAACTTGACGAAAAGGTTAGATAAACGTAGTTTACCTATTAATTTGTTATTTGCTGATTGGTTACTTGCGACCGCGACGCAATATCACTGCTTTTTCGTCACTGCAATATATTAAAAGAATCGGGGCCCTATTCAGCTGTGAATAGGGCTCGCTTTTCTCAGTCGTCGTCACTCTTGGACCTCCTCTTACTTATCATCAGGCCGGTCGTGGTCAGATGTCGTGTCACAATAAAAAATATATTGACGATCTTCGTTGTTGCAACAGGGTTATGGTACGTGTTTATATTACGCTGTATAAAGTTATTTTTTTAATTTACAGATCAACGAATTACACAAACTATTAAAAGAAATAGATGGCATATCACATTCCGAAATATTAGAAAGGATGGAGGCGTTAGAGGCACTGCATAATCAAGGTATTTATAATGCGATTAAAACAAGAATAGGACGGAATCGGCGCCACTTTGTGACGTCTAACTCTCCAACCAACTTCACTTTAGTATGGTGTCTTTTTCTTTGCGGACCCTCAAGAAAACAACACCTTTGAATCAGTCAAGTGGAGTTAGTCAACAGCCCGTCCTATTTTTACTCTAATAACATAGTAATTGCTATTAATGGTAACTAACAACATCTGTATTATAACGCCCAAACTATAACTACTTTTATCGGAGCCCCCGTCGCTCTTGGACCTCCTCTTGATTACCAATCTCACCATCAGGCAAGTAGAGGTCAGATGTCGCGTCCCAACACAAAATCAACTGGAACTAGTTATTGAAATAACTGAATTAAAAAAAATAGTATAAAGGATATCATTTGTTTTGGGCTTTTATGTACTACTTTTGTAATGTCCAATGATGAAAAAATATATAAATGGTAGTTTCGATACTTGTATTGATAAAACTAATAACAATTTTGCTATTAATTGCTGTGCGATTGAGTTATTTGGAAAATAAGATATAGATTTTGTATCATCTGTCAATCAACGCCATATTTGTTCTGCTTTAAACTGTCATAATTATAGTTTGATCATTTTGCACACCAAAACTATGCATAATAAAGGATATTTTCCAATTAGATTGTAATCTTTATACATCAAACTATTTTAAAATGTACATGCAACTGATAATACAATTAAGCCCAAGTCCCCATACAAAATGAATGATGTCCTTTATTTATATATTTTTTCCCATTTAAATATTCTTAATTAGGGTATTTGTTTTGAGAAACGATACAAATGAATCCCCCAAGGGACTTAAGTAGGGGATCTTAAAGGATCGCATGACAGATTGGCAAGAATTAACGACTTCAATCAAATTGTCATGCCTTTTTCCCACAGGGATAGGCTGAGAGGGATAGTAAAATATGGTCACGCAAACCGTGATCTACTGGTTCAAAACTGATCTACCTGTTTCTATGTGTAATACAAAATTAGCCTAGAAATGTAATAAAAAGTGATTATAATTATTGTTGCAGCAAATAACTTTGGCAAATCCCTGACGGAGTTGGAAGCGCTGCAGAGCACAGTGGTCAGCGGTGTCCAGAATAACAAAGAGCTGCTGCAAGGCGTACAAGAAGTACTCGCGCATAATGTTGAATGTATAAATAAAGCAATTAAACAGTTGGAAGATAGAGTAGCTAAATTGGCTTCAGCATAGTTCCGATTGAGGGCGACGACTTTGACGAAAGGCGTGGTGAAGTAGTTAGCTCACGGTCGCGGAAGTCCCGGGTTCGAGTCCCAGTCGGAGCTTTAATAAATTTACAATTATTTAGTATTTTCTTAGATTTTGCGCGAACATTGATTAATAAATTCAAGGCCGTCTTTACCCGGGGGTTCAAGGGGTGCGGTGCACCCGGGCGCAGAGTCCTAGGGGGCGCATCCCGACCGCCATTAATCTCGATAGGTACCTACTACACTGAGACCACGCGAGCAGAGCCTTGACTTTCGCACCCCGGCGCTGAATGAATTAAACAAATTTTATGCGGCTTACTAACGCGTTTATTTTGGTTATGGATTTTACAAATTTTTATTATTCCGAAATTGTAATATTAATAACCAAAATAAACGCGATAGTAAGCCGCATAAAATTAGTTTAATTCATTACAAATATTTGTTTATAAAAAAAGGATGATATATGGTTCGGGTCTGGACATCAAAAAGTGGTACGAGTTCCGATCTGGGGTAGTATCACCACTTACACCGTGAAGTGACTTAGTCGCGTTTCGGGATCCTTGTAAGTTGCCGGTGTAAACTAGGCCGGCATTGTAGTAGGACTGCTACTTAGTTGTTTAAGTAGCAGTTCTATTCAAGGACCGCACTCCAGCTTAACATCAGGCGGAGTGCTTTGTCATATGTCAAGCCACAATAAAAAACTCACTAATTTACTATAAATTTTAGTGCATATAATGTTATTATGTGATGTTCTGTTTTCTCTGCTTATCTCTGTGGGAATTGAGATGTGACAATGACGCATGTTCAAAAGACGTAATTAAAATTACACTAAGGCCGCTCTTATCATTGTCGTCGAAGTGGATATTTATTAGACAAATTATAACTTATTATCGAATTACTTATTTGGTTAAGCTTTTTAAGAATAAAACTTTTATGCTATATATAAATGCATTTTATTTCATGCACAAAACATAACCTAGTCTTTTAATTTATTATGATTCGAACTTCGACATATGATTTATGACAGCACCCTGCCTGACGTTAAGATGGATTTCAGTCTAATGAATGGTGGTGACTGCTACTGTACTTTAATAAAATGCAAGAAGCAGTCGTACCCGCTATGTCGGGTTAGTTAGAATTGGCAACTTTCAACTCATCCCAAAACGCGACTGAGTCGCTTCACGGATTGGCACTTTTTATGTGACACGATTTCTGACCTCTACCCGCCTGATGATAAGCAAAAGGAGGTCCAAGGGTGACGACTGAGAGAACCGAGTTTGTTCACATCTACCCCAGTCGCCGTCACTATGCCGGCCAAAGGTGCTTCTTCACGCATCGCTTGAAGGATCCAAGGTCATAGGATGGAGAGAACACATGGGCAGGCAAAGCATTCCACTTGTCGTTTGTTCTACAAAATAAGACGCACCGAACTAGGCTCCAAAGATTCAAAAGGGGATTTAAAGTCGCTGTTAGTCTGAAGTACAAAGGAAAGGGGCTAACCAAAGATTTTAAAAGATCACTCAGGTCTGCTTGACTAAAAAACTCCGGCTACCCTATGTGACAAGTCCCTCGGTCCTTCGGATATCCCTTCGCAGCGACTTCAATCGATCACAGGGCTCAAATCGAGCGGGATATTAGGACCACCTTGGCCCCCTAAACAAGGTGCGGCGGTCATTCGCGCCAGAGTACTCTTTGTAATGGGTTTTATTAATCAAATTGCCATGCCTTTTTCCCACAGGAATAGGTCCTGACACAACGCCCTCGCTTCCTTCACATCCATAATTTTCTTCATACAATAGTTTTTATAATAAATAAATAACAAAAATCAGTTGTTTTTTTAAGACTTTATTCTTATAATTTAGAACCTAAGCTTTTGGAAGAACCACTTGTTCTTTCCGCTCTTGTATCTCTCTTCAAAGCGCACTCTGGTGTTGAAGCGTAACTTCTTGCGCTTGGCTGGGTCTTTTAGGTCTTTTGAACTGAACTTGTCAAAACCAATGTCTACGAAGAATCGGGTTGGCATTAAATGATTGTAGTTGATTACCTAAAACAATATAAAAGTTATTATTATCATTTTGTATTTCAATTGCTCCTAAATTGTGGTACTAATTTTCCTCTTTTATTTTTTAATACGCTTATAATTACTTTCTAAAGTCAAACAAATAAAAAGAAAGGTAGGCAGACAGTTGGTGATCTATTACTCAGCCTGCCGATCCGGTGTAGTACCATTATCAGATTTAGCAGTATTAAACTTATAAAGCTCACGGTTCTGTGGCAAAAACCACAACACCAAATCAAATAAGTATTATGATTATAGAAACAAGTTAACAAGAAATGAAAATAAAACCCAACATTATGCAGCAGAAGTTGGTGCAAGAGACATACCAGCAAAAACCTTGCATCAACCAGCCATGTTTTAAGACCAAATGTTGAAGGTGGTATTGGTTGGGTCTTACAATACTTGTTTGGGTCTCTACCTCTGGGAAAGTGAGGGCAGTGAAGGTAACATGTCATTAAGGCCCTAAACCTGATTTTATGTCAAAAGTGCAGAACACAGCCTCTACTCTCCCGCCTGCCATGCAAAGGGCCCAGTTCCCACACGGAGAATCCATAAAAGCTAAGAAAATTGTCTCTGTATACCACCCTAGTAGGTAATCTAACTTGGGTAATGTAGACAGTGCAACTGCTACTTACATTTATTTAAATGTATTAGCAATTACCCATTCATGGATCGCACTCCAGCTTTCACCAGTGGGAGGTGTGTGTCATATTTTTTTATTAACATTTCTATACTAAGCTACTAAAGTGCTTGTAACATAGCAACAGGACAACCAAAGTACATATATATCAAAGATACCTTGGTACCGGTGCTCTCGGTTTGCATAACCATTGCACTGCACCACGGTCGCCTTGAGCCACAATAAATAAAATATCTTTGAGAAGAAAAATCTGATATGTAAGTATAGTGCTATCATTATAAGACACCCCCGATGTAAATTATCACAAGTTTCAGTTTCCATAGTTTTGTTAGAGAATTATTCATATTGAACTAATATCAAATATGGTAGATTTTTATCTTTATTATCAGTAATAGATCCCCTATTTAGGGTGAATTACATGCCATAGTCTCTGCCTTATTAAGTCAGATGATGCATATAATAAAAAAAGTACCAATACCTCCTAACAATTTTTATATTTATTTCCTTTGATAGATAGAAAAGTTAAAATTCTTTGATGTGTGATATTGGTTCTTAATCTTCAACTAAAACATGGTTTAATTAACAAATACAGATATACTCTGTATACAAAATATATATATTTTTTAATTTATATACTAAGCTACTAAAGTGCTTGTATTATGGAAACAGGACAACCAAAGTACATAATATATCCAAGATACATTGGTACCGGCAAGTGGTTTTAAGCCCGTGCACTCAGTTTGCGTAACTATTGCACTGCCATTACACTACGGTCGCCTTTTACAAACATAAACTAAAATAAATATAATATTGATGGTAATAATTCCTAATGTAAATCGCCTTAAATAATAATTATAGGTAGTATGTTTAAAAGAGATGGGAAGTGTGATAAGAAAAACATTGAAAGACAAAATGGTTGTTGAATTTCAAGTTGTGAAATGCGCTAGTTTAATGAGTAGCAATGTCAAAAAGGCACTAACGTCTATTGAAGTGAATGATAAGTGCGGCAGAAGAAGCATAATTATATCAGCAGCACAATATGATGACTCTTTTGTCATTTCGCCATTTATTAAGTTTCGTATATTTATTTATTTATTGTGACACAACATCCGACCTCAACCCGCCTGAAAATAAGCAAAAGGACGTCCAAGAGTAACGACTGAAAAAACTGACTGGAAACCCATGATAGGAAAAGAATAGACATTAAAAGAAAGGATATTAAATTTGTGCGAAATCTAGCCAAGTCATTACCATTTTATAATTTTATGTCCAACCGTGTTGTGGATTCATGGAACAGTTTGCCAGCCGATGTCTTTGGGGCGGAGACAGTTAACCAATTTAAAAATAGACTCGACAAGCACATGACTTCTAAGTAAACCACAAGTGTTAATAATAGACGCATCAGCGAAAGCTGCTAGTCTATCTAATAATAATAATAGTTGTGAAGCTAAAGAAACTGGAAAGATAAAATGGGACGACTCAGAAGATTGTTTCTTAATCAACTTGGGGACATTCTTAATAAAACAGGAGTTCACAGTGCCCATAAACAAAGAGCATAATATATGAAGAGAAAGATAACTTGAAAAACCAACAAACAATGGGGAAGAAAGGTTCTTAAGTGGAGACCATGTGCCGGAAGTCGCAGTGTAGGTAGGCCTCCCACTAGATGGACTGACGACATAGTGAAAGAAACAAATAAACAGCTAGATACAACTGACCTCTTGTTGTTTGAAATGGCATTCTAAGGAGAAGACCTATGTTCAGCAATGGAAGAATATGATATATGAAGAGAAATGTAATACTTTATGTATATGATCAAATTTTATGACTGACTAATACAAAGAGAATAGAATAATATTGATATAACTTAATCCCATGCTGATCAGTGTTATTTTATTTAGTATTAATTCTAATTTTGTTTTTTAACACACTGAACAACTTTCATTGCAACTTTTAACCTCATTTATTAAAAATATATATTAACTATAAATAAAAAATAAGATCTAGAGACGTCCCATCAGAAATAGTCCAAAAGAGAAGTATAATTTCTCCTTTGTACGTTAATAAGTACAATAATAAGAACAAAACAGCATCTATAAACAAAAACAAATGGAACTCACCTTAACGAAAGGCTTCACTTTCGAGCGTTTGTGAATTTTATTTTTTCCCATTCTTTTGTGTACTTTCCTTGGATATCTGTCGATACCGGCTACATATGCGTGACCATAGGGCTTGTCAGTTGTGCCCTCGTCGATGTTTTTCACAACAATAGCTTTGCGCCCAGCGTACCGTCCATGGAGGACCAGCACTACCTTCCCAGGTTTCATAATCTTACCCATCTTGGATGGATCTGCGAAAAGCAATCATAACCTTTAAAACCAAATCTACAACACGCAATTGGTACACAACACTAGCACTTTAAGTTGTTAATTTTATTATTAGACTGCTTCTTTTATTGTCGAATCCTTAAAAGTAAGAATAACACCACGAAATAACAATAAATGCACAGGTTAGAGTGTATTTACAACTTTAGATTTTCGTGTAAATATAAATAGAAACATGAAAATATCCGTACAGGTCAATAGTGCACTCTAGAAACTTAAACTAAGGAAAGTTTTGTCCAATGATTTTCAATATTCCCACTGATTATATTAGATAATTTTAAAATATAAACACAAAACTCACATTCTCTTATCCGTCGACAAGAAAAAAGACGGTGTTGCCAGAAATAAATATAATTATTAAATTATTGACATGTAGTGTTTAACTATTGAATAGATTATAAAATTAGTAATCAATTAATATTATATTTCTAATGTAAGTTTAATAATACTTGAATAACTAGAAAACCTATAATGTATTCATAATTGAGATTAATGGACATTACCGCACGATTTCTTTGTCTTTAATTAGACAACAACGAAAAATTTATAACATTTTCATGGAGACATAAAATCCTATTCATATTTATGAAAATGAGGTATAAAATATCACTCCATAAAAATGAAATTAGGTGTTAGTGGCCTTCCTATTTCTTGAATCAATGAATTGGTAAAATTATGGGGCGTTCTCACGAGGCGATTTGAGTTGATCAAATGCGAAATCGTTCGAGATTTGAACCGTCTGAACAGACTTTCAACCAAATTGAAGCAACAAATATCTATTCAAAAAAAGTTAAAGACTTTTCAACTTTTGTTGACTCAACTGTCATTAATTTTTTCTTTCTTCTTGTTTATGGCTTTAGTATTTAACTTGCCAGTGTCAAAGTAAAAATATATGGTTCAATGTTAAAACATTGTCAAGTAAATATGAAGATGAAGATAAACCACGCGAGTAATTCATCGAATGATGACAATGATCGGCGCGAATGTGTATTGTTTTCCTCCGTTTCACCAGTTTTTTGTTTTTATAAATTATGGAATCCACGAAAAAAATGCTAAACCGTCACAAATAAGCATTATACACTTCCTAATTTCTTCATTATCCGCCATTTCGGTCATGAATATTAAGTCGATTATTAGAGCTTGTATTGTATTATTATTAGTTACACGCTCGATTTGAACGTCAAAGTTGTCAAGTAGCATAATAAATAAAATGGACATCACTAAAACTTCATAACTGTCAGATTAAGTAGGTGCGGCCATGTTGATCTGTAGTAGAATAAAATCGAGTTATATTTGCATTTAGGGAATTAAAATTAACACAATATGCCCAAATGCGACCTCAAGACTAGATATTTCCCAGCGACATTCGCCTGGACTTTATTATTGGGCACGACGTCCTTGTTTTTTTATTTCCCGTAAGTATAAAGTTCTCGGAAAGTGATTATATTCCTAATTTTGACTTGACAACTTTCACAAAACGATAGTATTGTATCTATTAATATCTTTAAGACTCGGCCCTTGCCCTTAGTGAGAATATACTTGTATTATTTATGTGATATGTGTTAAATTGTGTCGCCGCAAAATATGCCTCTTGTTTCTACAGAAGTTCTACATCAGAGTTTTGTTTTTGATTGTAATTTACACAAACAGTGAATTTATTAAGCATTATTTATTACTATCCTGGTTTTTCCTTAATTCTGTGACCATAAAAGAATAGTGTTTACTTTTTTTATATAAAAATTCCATTGTTTACAATCAATAAATAAAGAGCATTGAAAATGATGTCAACTATTAGATGCATGTTTAATAATATCCAGTTAGTTTAAGTGATTTATAAATTATTTAAATAATTGCTAAAAAATCTAATAATTGCTTTTTATTTATACTTAGTAATTATAATATGTCTACATAACATTTAAGTTTTCAGAGTCAAGGATAAATAAATAAAAATTTTGGTTACACTTTCAGGAATATTTGGTTAATAGTTCAACACAATTTCTCTGTGTGTAATTCTGTAGTGGCTTCATCCACATGCATTTACTTTACTAAATTTGAAAAGGCTAAAAAGTAAAATAACTGTTTTTCTTGCAGAATTCAGTATGTCTTAATAACCATAATTATTTGTGTTACCAAATGAAACAATCAGGAGTTATAATCTAGCTTGCTCTGTGTTTACTATAAACAATAAAAAACGCTAGACACAAATAGTATTTTGTTTTCATCCACAATTGCCTTCATACAAGCTCAGTTTTATATTTATGGGCATTAAAAATAAGGAGTGGTTATTTGATTTGAGTGGAGAACATTTCTCATTCATTACCACAAAGTCTTTAATATTGGGCACTACCAGTCACTCTCAATATATTTTTTTAATTTCATACTAAGCTACGAAAGTGCTTGTATCATAGAAACAGGACAACCAAAGTACATATATCAAAGATACATTGGTACCAGTGAGTGGTTCGAACCCATGCCACTTAGCTTACATAGTTATTGCACTGCCACTACACCACGGTGGCCTTTGTGTTTATATAAACATTATTATGAATTTCAGATGTCAGTATTATTTGGATGCTCACCCATGGGTACCAGCATATCAAGGTGTTATAACTTTTTTTGTTTTGGCCAATTTTACACTGGCCACTTTTATGGATCCCGGAGTCATCCCAAAGGGTGAGTACGCTTTGATTTATTTACAATTATTTGACAATGATTCCACACATATTGACATGTTTAAAAAACCCCAATGTGCCTTAAGAAAGTAGCTAAATATTAATAATGATAAATATTATTATTAATATTTTTTCCTAAGTTAGTAGCTTATATATGTGATTGTATTATAAAAACTGGGTGACCAAACTACATAATATCATAGATACATTGGTACCTGCAAGTGCATACATATTAAACTGGGGCTTCTTGGTTTGTAAGATCATTCCACAATTACTAGGCTAAAGTCTTAAGTTGAGAATTGTGAATATTAATGAAAAATTGCATAAAACTTACCTACAATTCAATCGTATACAATAAATTTAATGCAAACTTTATTGAAAAGAATTGTGGATGGGAGGGAAGCTAGGGAGTTGTGTCAGAATCGTGGCAAATAGCGCTCCATTGCCTCTGCCTATCCCTGCAGGATAAAGACGAGACAATTCAATTAATTGATTGAGAATTATTTATTCTCAATCAATTAAAGTTTTAATGTCCTTTTTTTTTCTATACATCACTATAGAAATTAGTGTTTTGATAAAATGATAATTAGTTGAATAATTTGTAGACCTCTAAGTAGTATTAACCCAGGGCCCCACAAATTCACTATCCACATGCTGAACAAAAACATGGTCTATCCTCAAAATTATTTGAGGATAGTAAAAGTACTGAATTTTTGATTGTAGTGTTCTTCCTTGTAATTAGGTTGACAATAAAAATTAATGACCACTAAAATTTAGTAAAATTTATTACTTTCATTCTTGTATGACTAAGATGGATGATTAAATTACATGCAATAAATGTTAAAATCATAACAAAAGCATGTATCATATTATTAAGCACTTTTTAATGACCACATTCATCATAATCAAACTGTTATGACTTCATATCCACTGGTATAGGTAGAGACCACGGAGTGGAAATTGATTTGTGTCAGGATTGCAGAAAATATCGGGGATTAAGGCAGAGGTATTATTTAAGAATCTTCATATTTTACATTTATATGTATTTTGTATAGACCGTAAAGCAACTCAGTGCCGTTTCGAGAGCGACGGCTACTTGCAGTTATTTAACTGTTGGTCGCCTTCATTCATGAACCGCACTCCATAAGGTGTGGTGCTGTCTTTGTTGAGCCACAATAAATAAAACATCCATCATTATCACACCTTAGTTCCAACAGGGATATGCAGAGACAACAGAGCACCACTTTCCACTACTTTGCCACAACTCTTGCTTCCACTACAAGTCATCACTTAAAAAAGTCCAAGATGGTGTATATTCCAAAATCTTTGTTTCCCGTACGAATTCCTTGCCAAGAGCTAATCATTTCCAAATCTTTATTTATAAGATGGATTATGTATTTAATGATATTAAATATAAGTTTTGCTGTAAAATACACATGTTATCATTGATATAGTTATTATCTAACTGATAATGTGTTTATGTTAATTAGGTAGTAAACAAATATTAGTTATATATACATACCAATGTATACATGTATACATTATTTACATACCAATGTATAAATTGCTATTCAAAATGGAAAACACACAAATACTTTCCTGCTTGTGTGTCATTTGTTTTTTTTTTGTCATTGTGGCTCGACATCATTAAAATAAATTGTCACGCCTTTTTCCCACAAGGATAGTCAGAGACAAAGGAACGCCACTTGCCACGGTCCTGACACAACTCCCTTGCTTTCCTCACATCCACAATTCTCTTCATACAAGCTCTACGGTTATGATGATGTTAAAAGAGTAATGGAATGTAGTATTACTCTCGAGATCTGACTTTGACTTATTTAATGGTAATTTCAATCTAACTTGCGACTGTGGTAAAATGGTCAACCAAACCGAAAGCACGAGTTTAAAACTACTCACCGGTACCAATCCTAGATTATGTAACAGTGACAATTTTTTTTAAGATTGAATGAGGACCAATCAGTTTTCCAAAATTCCGTTTTTTATTTTTAATTAATTTACATTTCTATACTAACTTGCATCATAGAAACAGGACAACCAAAGTACATATATCAAAGATACATTGATACCGGTGAGTGGTCTCGAACTTGTGCTCTTCGGTTTGCGTAACCATTGCACTGCCACTACACCACGGTCGCCTTAATTGATTGATCTAAAGATGTATCTTATTATAAATCATTATCTAATAGATTTGTTGTCAGATACTATATTAAACATGTGGAGTATTCCTAAAATGAATTATCAGAAAACATGACAGTTCATTAAACTTTATCAGTTTAAAATTTATATAAGAGATAACTTTTGATGAAAGTTGTGATTTGATAATAAAAGGCGATCGTGGTGTAGTGGGGACTAGTCGTGCAAACCAAGATCCCCAGTTCTAAACCACAATGTATCTTTGATATAAAATGTTGCCTGTTAGGTTGATAGGTATTAAAGAGTAGGCAGTGGTGCCCAGTCTACTCTCCTGGGTCTGCCTTGATTAACGCAATCCACATCAGATTTATAAATTTCTTTTGTCTATCTACTTTTACTGATCCTTTCCATGTGCCTAAACCATCGAAGCATCTTTTTGTCAAACCTTGTGACAAAATCTTCTTTTAAACCGAATCTATTGCGCACTGTGCTATTCGTCATTCTATTCGCTATCGTCACTCCACGTACTCATGCTTCTTCTGCCACTCCTAACATTCACTTCCATAAATTAATGTAGGAACAAGTACTGGACAATCATTATTTGGCTATTCATCATACTATGGGTGGCACATTACCCTTTTGAACTCTTCTCTCAATATCTTTATCACATTGGTTAAAAATGTCTTAAACAAAAGACATCATTTATTTTGGGCTTTTATGTATTACTTTTGTAATGTCCAATGATGAAAAAATATACAAATGGTAGTTTCAATACTTGTGTTGATAAAACTAATAACAATTTTGCATTCAATTGCTGTGCAATTGAGTTATTTGGAAAATAAGATTGATTTTGTATCATCTGTCAATCACAAAGACACGCCATGTTAACAATTCTGCTTTAAACTGTCATAATTATAGTTTGATCATTTTGCACACCTAAACTATGCAAAATAAAGGATATATTCCAATTACATTGTAATCTTTGTACATTAAACTATTTTAAAATGTATATGCAACTGTTAATTCAATTAAGCCCAAGTCCCCATACAAAATGAATGATGTCCTTTAAACGGCTTACTATTTTTTTGGTTTTGATTTTACAATTTATTATTATTTCGACGTTTCGAGCCATCTTTGCAGTGGTCTCTAACGCAATAGTTAGCCGCATAAAATTTATTTAATTCATTTATCAATGTTCATGTAAAATCTAAGAAAATTCTAATAATGTTTGGTTTGTTATTCATTTCAGCCCCTCCTGACGAGGACCGCGAAGATGACTTCCGCGCCCCGCTGTACAGGAGTGTGGAGATCAATGGCATTACAGTTAGGATGAAATGGTGTGTCACTTGTAAATTTTATAGACCGCCAAGGTGCTCGCATTGTTCTGTTTGCAATCATTGTATAGAGGTATGTGGCGCTAGTGACCATCACAGTCTATATTTTTTATTACGTTGACATATGACAGCACCACGCCTAATGTTAAGCTGGAGTCATCATCATCAGCAAGAATCCATACAGCGTCCATTGCTGAACATAGACCTCCCCCTTAGAACACGATTTCTAACGACAACGACTTCTACTACAGTTAGATAACTGGAAGTAGTTGTCTCATCCAGTTGCCGGCAATTGGAAGCTGATCCTAAAACGAGACTAAGTCACTCCATTCGTCGGTATACTTGTAAGTGGTGTTCAGTGGCGTAGCGCGGAGGGGGCGGCAAAATTACAAAAAACTATAATAAATCGTTAAAATTTGAACCTGAAATTCACATTTTTGTTGTACCTATGATTAAAACTCCTTAATAAGGGGGCGGCAAAATTTGTTCCGCCCCGGGCGGCTGACTTCCACGCTACGCCACTGGTGGTGTTACTACCCTGGATTGACAGACTGGACACTAAGCATGGGCGTTTTCATTATTTTTCGACAACCGATATATATCCGATTTTGGGTTTTGAAATCGATTTCAAAATCCGATTTTAGTTTTTAATTTTAATATTCTTTTTCTTAATAACATATATTTTCAAAACTACTGTTTTATTTGGTAAGTATATATTCATACAATGTATACTAAAATTGTACCTATAATAATTTATAATATCTATATTTCATAATATAATTTAACCATTTTTAGAGTGGTAGGCAGACTGTAAGGTGACTTGGTGGCGTCAGCTTCGGATTTAGCTTGTAAATTGCCAGTTTTAAATAGACTGGCATTGTGGATGTGCCCTAATGGATCGCACTTTAGCTCAACATCAGGCAGGGCGCTGTCATATGTCGAGTCACAGTAAAAAAATATAAATTATCTTTATAAATTTTATTAACATTTTTTTAAATCTGTTGACTCTTTTTTCTGAAAATGAATCCATACCTCACAAGGTTTTCGTGAAATTTCGAGGAAAAAATAAAAAAAAATGGTTCAAACTAAATATTTTAAAGTCCAAGTTTAATTTAATTATGTTTTTTTTTTATTATGACTCGACATATGACAGCACCCCGTTTGATGTTAAGCTGGAGTGTGGTCCAAGAATGGATGCCCCTGCTACTACAATTCAATAACTCTAACAGTCACATTCACTATGCCGGCCTAGTTGGAACCGGCAACTTACAAGCTGATCTCATAACGCGACCAAATCACTTCACGGTCTGTATACTTGTAAGTGGTGGTACTACCCCGGATCGGCAGACTGGGTATCACTCTTTGATAACCAAACCCGAATCAAATATCTATCTCTTTGTTTACAATTACAATTATAAACACAACACTAATATGTCCTATCTATCTTTTAATTAGAATATAAATTTACAAAGTATAGTACTTGAGAAATTACCTATTTAAATTATTACCAAAACATAAAATAAATTACTAATTTACGTAAACGAAGTGCACGCATGTGTCACCAAGCTCAAACTGCCTAAATTGCAACGAAACAAAATACCTAATACATTTCTTTCTCTCATCAGAAATTCAAACATAAACAAATCCAAGTAGCAAGTAATTGCAATCATGTACGCAAATATGGTCTCTAATTACATAGGCATAGGAGTAAAGTAAGGATAAAATGCGTTGCACGGCGTTCAAAAAAACTAATAGCGTAACAAATGTAATCTAAAATAGATCTTATTACTTCGCGAGTAATTCTATATTTCAATCTGCAATCGTAAAATATCCAGACCAAAATCTAAAACCGTTAAAATTCGCCCCATCCTTTTTACTCCGCTAAGGTATGCTGGGTTAGACAGAAACAAAGCGAATTTCCCTATCAGTTTTTAGTTTTTTAACGTTTTTGTGCGGTTTGTGTTTTGGTTCGGCTACATTGCTAGTTCGTTTTTTATAGTTTTTTAAAATCCGATTTATTAGTTTCGGAAATCGATACAAATCGATTTGTGACTGGAATCGGATTTTAGATTCGTTTTGATATATCCGACACATGCCTACTGGACACCACTACATACCAATCTTTTACAACCAGACCCAAAGCAAAAATCCGTTTTTTGATTTGCTGACAAATATATGTAATATACAAATTTACTTAAATTTTTAAATATTACAAATTAAAGCTGTGAAACAAATCTTGCTCCGACCGGGAATTGTACCCTGGACTTATCGCGTAACGCATTAAGCCTCTAAAAGAAGATGTGATATTTGACATCTACGTAACCAATCAGCGAATAACAAATCAAGGTTAATTACGTTGATTGGTCACTTTCACAATTTCAGTGCCTTGTAAGCAATTATAAGCAAGAGAAGGTCCAAGAGTGATGACGACTGAGAAAACCGAGTTTGTTCACGGCTGCCTCAGTCGCCGTCACTATGCCGGCCAAAGAACTCAATGACAATAGGCTTCGTTTTGACAGTTGAACTCCATTAATGAACTTCAAAATCGGAGTTCATTTTCATTAACAGTTCAAGCTCATTGATACTCATTGTCCGTATGAGTATGTTTTTAACATTAACAGCGACCGCGTAACTTTTCAAGTGGGAATGAAGTTCATTGTCATTACCATTGAAGTTACGCTGTCGCCCCCCTGGTGTGCTAACCAATGCTTTGTAATTTTTTTTAATGTTCACAGACGTTTGACCACCACTGTCCGTGGGTGAATAATTGTATAGGCAGGAGGAACTACAGATTCTTCTTTTTCTTTCTGATCTCATTATCAATACATATGCTGAGTATATTTGGGCTCAGTTTGTATTATATTATGAATAATAATAGTAATTTAACACACGTCAAACCCATCGTGTCGTATCCTTTTTATATTGCAATACTATAATAAGATACTAAACGTCTTGTATCATTGAAACTGGACGACCAAAATACTTAGTTTAGTCGTCCTGTGTTGGTTTTGAACCGGCAGCTCTCGGTTTGCGTCACCATTGCACTACCACTCTAGCATGGTCGCCCTTCTATAATTATAAGATCATAATAAAAATAAGAAGTACACAAAACAGTGCTATAAAATTTTTTTACAAAGAACGTGTAATGTGTATTTTTGTGTGTACTATTAATCATTATAAGGATAAATAGTACATTAAAAATATAAGGAATAATTGTATTAATATTTATTATTAATATTTATTTATTTATTTTGGCAACAAACAAGTAACTTAAAAATAAATTTTACAATAATACCAAATAATGCCGAAAAGATTTTTTATTTATAGAAACTTTATTAACTCAAAATAACATAGTACAATATAGTATTGTTAGGTTTTGTGTTAGTATTAATACAGTGACAAATTATTAAGTAAATTGGTTAAGTTTCCAAAAGTTAAAAGTCAATATTATTAGCCTGTGACAGATTTTCTTTTATTGTGTCGCGACATTTAACCTCGACATGCCTGATGGTAGGCTATAAAAGGACTAAAAGCTCTGACGACTGAAAAAAACTTCCCAGTCTACTGTTGCCTTAATCCTTGTTTTGGCCAACCTTCTGTTGTCGCTGTCTTTCCCTGTGGGAATACAACCGTGACAGTTTTCTTTTTAAATTACTATATACATATATTTTTTTATTATGGGCAGTTCATATGTCAGGCCGCAATGAAAAGAAATCTTACAGAATTAATCCGATTAATTGATTGATTGATATTTCTTAACTCCAAATCAACCAGTATGGTTATTATGGGTATAATAGCTATATTGGCTATACCTATATTCGGTTTGACTGGTTTCCACATGGTGTTAGTGTCCAGGGGAAGGACTACAAATGAGCAGGTGACAGGGAAATTTACAGGTGGCTATAACCCATTCTCCAGGGGATGCTGGAATAATTGTTGCTACACACAGTTTGGCCCGCAATATCCTAGGTAAGTTGTGCATATTAGTACCTAAAGTTGACGCAAAGAGAAATAGTACCAAATGTAAACAGAACTATTGCCCGGTCGTTTTCCTCAATAGAACGCCGCCTGAGCGGCATAGTGACGGCGACCGAGGCAGCCGTGAACAATCCGGTTTTTTTCAGTCGTTGTCACTCTTGGACCTCCTCTTGCTTATCATCAGACGAGTCGAATTCAGATTTCATGTTACAATAAAAAAACAATTATATATTCGTCTCTTTCTATCATGTCTTTTCACAACGACGACACGATGTGTTCTTTCTCTTTCGTGTGACTTGTATTAAGCCAAATAAAGTGCACGCCAGGAGTTAATAACAATTGGACACTGTTCCGTTGACCACGTTCGCGCGACGTTGTGTACTGTTCTATCGTTATGTAATATGACTCCCATTTTTACAATTACTATACTTGTAACTCTACATATGACTCCGCTTGATGTTAAGCTGGAGTGTGGTCCAATAATGGATATCATTGCTATTCAATAACTGAGTAGCAGTTGTAGTTGTAGTTATTTGCGGGCTCGTTTCCGCACTTGAAGTCCTCTTCGGTTTCTTTGTACGTTCTTCAACGGTTCTCCTTTAGTGGAGCCACCCGATCTCCTCCAGGAAGGCCAAGAGACCCTTTTCGATTCGTAGCAATTCGACTGAGTAGCAATGACATCTACTATGCCGGTTGGCATAGTGGAACACAGTTGAAACCGGCAACTTAGAAGCTGATCCCGAAAAGCAACCGAATCACTTCACGGTCTGTATACCTGTAAGTGGCGGTACTACTCCGGATTTGTGTACCACTGCCTACCACTATTATTATATCGAGTAGTTTTATATCAAATAATCATTGTAAGAAGAAGCCAGAATAACCACACCACATATTGTTTTCTTTATGTCCCTCCCGGACACAGGTGATAATAGCATGAAAATCTTCGTCTGTCACAGATATTTGTTGCCGTTATAAATTTATAAAATTGTTTTAAGTGGCGCTCCATTGTCTCTGCCTATCACCATGGGAAAAAGGCGTGACAATTTGATTGATTTATTGATTGTTTTAAGCAAATTACATACTTTATTATTGACATAAGTACTTTACAAAATGAGTACCTGTAAAAAGGTTTACAACAAATGTATAGATAAATTACCTTTCCAAGCGACGTTTATATTAAGTATTGTTTCTCTTTGCGTCAACTTTAGTTTAAGTCTAGGCTGGATAGCTTTTTCGAGTTCCTTTTTAAAAGAGTGGTCCAGGGGTCTGAAGTGGAGACCCCTTATGTTAACTAAGGGCCGTTTGAGTATTTCGGAAAATTTTCATATATTTTTACAAAATTTAATAGTTTCTATTTTTGCTTTAATACCCTGCCTCGTGTAATTGAGCTGGAATACGCGACTTCTACTACAGTTAAACATAATGCAAGTAGTGAATACAATTTTATTAAGGCGACCGTGGTGTAGTGGCAGTGCAATGGTTGCACAAACCGAGAGCACGAGTTCGAGACCACCCACCGGTACCAATGTATCTTTGATATATGTACTTTGGTTGTCCTGTTTCTATGATACAAGCACTTTATTGGCTTAGTATAAAAATGTAAATTAAAATAATAATAATTTAAAAACCTATCCAGTGTAGAAAATTAAATAGTAGAATGATTCTCGAATGTCTAGTAGTACCGGACGGTCACTCTATCTGTGAACCTTCGTGATTCATCTTCATATTCATTTTTACTTGACAATGTTTTAACATTGAATATTGTCAAGTGAAAATTTACTTTGACACTGGCAACACTGGTTCTTTATTTCTCTTGTTTATGGCTTAGTATTTATTTTTATTTATCTGATGTGGATGGATGCGTTAAACAAGGCAGGCCCAGTAGGGTGTTTTCCGACCAAATCAGAGACATCCTCAAGAAAGCTAGGTTGCCTAGTGCCCGTAACCACAGATCCTGTATGAAGAGAATTGTGGGTGTGAAGGAAGCAAAGGAGTTGTGTAAGGATCGTGGTAAGTGGCGCTCCATTTCTGTGGGAAAAAGGCGCTAGAAAGAACGATAGTTTAAAATGAAATAAACGCAATAGTAAATATGAATTCCAGATATCTCGTATATTCGACGACAGGCGTGGACGAACGGTTTAGCGATTGGTTTGTTGCGCGTAAAGTCCCGGGTTCGATCCCCGGTCGGAGCAAATATTTGTTTCATAGCTTTTATTTGTAATATTTAATAATGTTAAATATTGCAAATATTTGTTAATAAAAAAAAAGAGACTGATATTTGCTTCAGGTCTGGTTATCAAAGAGTGGTAGGCAGTGGTACCCGGTCTGCCGATCCGGGGTAGTACCACCACTTACAAGTATACAGACCGTGAAGTGATTTGGTCACGTTTCGGGATCAGCTTGTAAGTTGCCGGTTCCATCTAGGCCGGCATAGTGGATGTGATTGCTACTCACAGTTATTGAATTGTAGTAGTAGTGACATTCATTCATGGACCACATTTCGGCTTAACATTAAGCGGGGTGCTGTCATATGTCGAGTCACAATAAAAAAAACATACAAATTAAATATAAGTATTAAATTGTGTAGCTGAGAAGTAAATAGTCAATTTTTGTATAAATCGTGTTTTTAAGTTAATAAAATTACAATCATGTGGTTTAAAATGGCACTAGGCAACCTAGCTTTCTTCGATTTGTTCGGCGAACACCCTCCCGGGCCTCATGAGAGCACATGAGATTTATAAATTCTTTTCGTCAATCTAGGTTGCCTAGTGCCCATAAACATAGAGCTTGTATGAAGAGAATTGTGAATGTGAAGCAAGCGAAGAAGTTGTGTCAGGATCGTGGCAAGTGGCGTTCCACTGTCTCCATTGTGATTAGTTTAAAATTACCTAAAAACATTTTCTAAAAAAAATTGGACTCACGAATATTTAATGAATTAAACAAATTTTATGCGGCTTACTATCACATTTATTTTTGTTTATTAATTTTGCAATTTTTTTTACTGAAATCGACGTTACGAGAGCTTTGCAGCCATCGTGGTCACGATATTTATCTCTCAGCCACAGAATATAAAATCCGGTATATACTAGAACATTCGAGAATTACCCCTTTACGAAATCACAAAGAGAGCCTATCATCTCTGTATAAAGTCTATTTCTTCACAATTACAGTTTAGTGAGGCCTTCCAAGTATGTTTATAAGGGTGGTAAGAAGCGAAGAGATATCCCTCGGCCAGCTGCTGCGATCAGCACGATAGCTACCGATGCCCCTCATCAGGTAAAGACTTACACAGCTGATAACGGCAACGCTACACGGCCAGGTCTTGGAGTCCACGCTCATTATAATAAGGTGAGAGCCAGAACGCTTGTGCATTCATTTGTGAATGATATTTACTGCTGGATATGCCTTTTATTTATTTATTTGACGACAGGCGTGGACGAACGGTTTAGCGACTGGTTTGTTGCGCGTAAAGTCCCGGGTTCGATCCCCGGTCGGAGCAAATATTTGTTTCATAGCTTTTATTTGAAATATTTAATAACATTTAATAATGTTAAATATTGCAAATATTTGTTAATAAAAAAAGAGATGGATATTTGCTTCGGGTCTGGTTATCTAAGAGTGGTAGGCAGTGATACCCAGTCTGCCGATCCGGGGTACCACCACTTACAAGTATACAGACCGTGAAGTGATTTGGTCACGTTTCGGGATCAGCTTGTAAGTTGCCGGTTCCATCTAGGCCGGCATAGTGGATGTGATTGCTACTCACAGTTATTGAATTGTATTAGCAGTGACATTCATTCATGGACCACACTTTGACTTAACATCAAGCGGGGTGCTGTCATATGTCGAGTCATAATATTTAAAAAAATTGACGACGGGTTTGGCGCATTGGTTAGCTCTTAGCCGGTTGAAGCAAAGATTTGTTTCATAGCTTTAATTTGTAATAATTGATTGAATATTACAAATATTAGTTAACAAGAAAAGGGTAAAACTAGTCGCGTTCTGAGATCAGCTTGTAAGTTGCTGATTTCAACTAGGCCAGCATAGGTGATGCTACTTGCAGTAATGGGTGAAGTGATGTAAGCTTGATGTTAAGTTGAAGTGTGGTCCATGAATGGATGTCACTGCTACTACAATTCAATAACTGTAAGTAGCAATTACATCCACTATACCGGCTTAGTTAAAACCGACAACTTACAAGCTGATCCCAAAACGCGACCAAATCACTTCATGGTCTGTATACTTGGTACTACCCCAGATCGGCAGACTGGGTACCACTCTTGTATAAATAAAAAAAAAAAAATCAAATTGTCACGCCTTTTTCCCACAGGGATAGGCAGAGACAATGGAGCGCCACTTACCACGATCCTTACACAGCTCCCTTGCTTCCTTCACATCCACAATTCTCTTCATACAGGCTCTGTGGTTAAGGGCACTAGGCAACCTAGCTTTTTTGAGGATGTCTCCGATTTAAATGTTTAATAACAATTAACACTGGTCGGCCATTTATTATTAAGGCATTTGTCAGTAGTAAATATCATGCTAATATTCATGCTCAAGCCATCTGTATTATAATAGTAAACGAACAATTGTCGTATCTATCTGCACAGCTATAAGTACTATATTTGTCTGCTAGGTTTTGTTGTATACTTCATGTGTTACCATTTAGTTCATGCTTGTAGAGCAATACTTTGACATTACTTCAATTCACTGGGTATGATGGAATGTGTCACTATAGCACGTTGGTTTTTTTTTAATAAATAAATCTTGGCAGTGGAAGCAATTTTATTCCAAATTTCTTACATACATTTATAATTTATTTAATACTAGCAGTTTGTACCGGCCATTTCGTAGAAAGATCCGATAAACAAAAACATTAGCTGTTACATTGTTGTCTACGTGTTAGAAAAGCACGTAGACAACAACGCCACCTATCGGGTATAAATAAAACTATGCTATAAACTTATCGCAACGAAATACGAACAAGCAAATATTGTTTTTTATATACAGTAATCCCCCCATTACCGCGTCAGATTGGTGTAGCGTTATAGGAAAACGCGTTATAGGGGTGTTCCCGTATAACGCGTTTTTACGACCTCGTATAACGCGTTACGTATAAATGATTCATCACATTTAACTTTTCTCGCTGCAGGGGGTTTAAATAAAATATTAAGAAAAAACTAGGTTAAGAACGAAATATGTACGATTAATTAAAACTAAACTAAGAATATCTCAAATAAAAAAACTTATGCATATGAGCAAAAACAATTTCAAATAAATTAAAAGTTTTATTACTTGTTTATTCACTGTCAGAACTATCTGAAATAATGTTTCACCGACATCGTATGTGGGAAATCCCCGCGTTATATGGGGGAATGCCCGTGTTATACGGGGGATTGAAATCGCTTAATATGAAAACGCGTTATAGGGGGGGATTAATGTAATAATATCTTGGATTATACAAATACTATATCATTTTTTTACGTTTCTATACCCAAGCTACTAAAAGTATTATAGAAACTAGAAAGTAAATAATTATATAAAATATCCGGCCCCAATGTACCAGAAAGTTATTTTGAACTGTAAGCTCTTGTCTATTGAGAAAAGTACCATTAGACCATAATAGTTATTATAGACCATAATAGTTATTATACAGTATAATAATTATTTTTGCATTATATTTATTTATCTTATTTTTTCAAGTTGATCTAGGATTATATTGTCGCTTTAATCCTTTACAAAGGCAACCGTGGTGTAGTAGCAGTGCAATGGCTACGAAAGCCGAGTGACACGGGTTCGAAACCACTCACCGGTACCAATGTATCTTTGATATATGTACTTTGGTTGTCCTGTTTCTATGATATATGCACTTTAGTAGCTTAGTATAGAAATGTATAATAATTTAAAAAGTTTAAATCCAGTGCCGTCTTTAACCTATTGGGGACCCTGGGCACATTAGAATAATGGGGCCCCCCTATGAGCTTGACAAAGCATTATTTTGTTATATCAAAGTTCTAGATTTATTCTTTACAGTCAGATTAATATCATGATATGGAAAAAGGCGTGACAATTTGATTATTATTAAAATATATCGGTTATTGTTTAATCTAGGGCCCTGGGCACGTGCCCAGATTGCCCAGTAGGAAAGAAGGGTTAGTTCAAAGAGTAAACATAAAAAAATTGCTTTCTCTACCGGATATGATGTCACTTCCGCATAAAAATGTCGGTCAAGTGATTGAATTTGTTACCCTAGAATTGAAGACATGGATATACTCTGGCTCTCTTCTCTTCTATACTATAATTTAGTTGATATTCTATTTCTTTTTTAGCTTCTTAGTGCTAGTCCTCAACCAGTCCCACAAAAACTGGGCCTCCTTTTTGTATAATTATTGTTTCTATATGTATGGCGAATGAGGCAACCGTCGACGACTGAAAAAAACGGTTTTTTAAAGTCGTCGGCGCTCTTGGAGTTTCCGTTGCTTACCATCAGGCAAGTCGAAATAAGATATCGAGTCCCAATTTAAAGAAAAATAGCTTCTAAATAAACTGCACACCTCTATGCCTAAAAAAGAAAACCACCAATCACATGATCTAAAAAGTTACAAAGCCAACCTCAATCCGCTACTAGGCAAGTCCCGGGTTCGATTCCTGTTTGGACCAATAAAACTTTCTTGGGGCTCTTTTCCTTGTCCAAAGTACACAGAATTAAAAATTATGTCAGGGCTTTGTATACATATTTAATATATAAAAAAGAAGTATCCAAAGTTGTCATACCAGCTGTCGCCTGGCCGTGATGAGCATGATGTGGAGATGGAGGGCCCAGGAGCCTCGCAGAGTGCTGACTGTGAACCAACGCCGCCGTCTCTCCAAAGACGTGGGTCAAAAGCGAATCTGTTCCCACCAAGTGAACCACACCATTTACCACCGAGACCACACCAGTATCCACGGCTCAGTCCACTTACAAGGAATAGCAGGTAAATAAAAAGCTGCGTTGTCTAGCTCTACGGTTACGTAGAGCTTGTATGAGGATAATTGTGGATGTGAAGGAAGCGAGGGAGTTGTGCCAGGAACGTGGCAAATGGCGCTCCGTTGCTCTGCCTATCCCCGTGGGAAAGAGGCGTGACAATTTGATTGATTGATAAAAAATATTGATTATCATGACGGAATTTATTGTGTAACCTGGTGTTATAATTTGTGGCCGGCATAGTGACGGCGACTGGGGAAGCCATCAACTAACGTGTGGTCCATTGATGGAGGCTACTGCTACTATAGTTCAATAACTGCGAGTCACAGTCCCATCCACTGTGCCGGCTCTATACGACTAAGTCATTTCACGGTCTGTACACTTTAAAGTTGTGGTACGTTAACTTTGGATTTACACTTTGGTCCAGCATATAATCAAGCAATGGCTATGATTTCGTCGGCTTATTTGCCAGAGCGGATCCGGGGTTGGACTGGACATATGACAGCATCCCGCCTGATCTTAAGCTATAGTGTGGGCCATGAATTGAAATGACAGCTACTACAGTTGTAGCAGTTACTTCCACTTGCCAGCCTTGTTAGAACCGGCAACTTACAAGCTGATCCCAAAACGCGACTAAGTCATTTGACAGTCTGTATACTTGAAAGTGATGGTACTACTCCAGCTGGCAAACTGGACACCACTGCTACTGCGCTTAAAACTAACCAAAACTGACTCTGTTTATTATTACTTTAGTTTCAACTGGTACTGTATGATGCCCTTTTCAAAGTAATAACAAAATACGTGTTTGTAATTTTCCAGTCACGGTGGTTATCGAGTTGTAATGGAACCAATTCGATATGACACGGGTTCCAACGGTGGTGCCAGACCGTCACCAACTATGCAGCAGAGAATAAAGGCCTTGGGTGTGGCCACGCCGTTAGCAGTCAGTAGTCCTGTCAGAAGGTATGCCAGTTATTTTATATAAACGTAATTTTTTGTAGAGCAAATTTACAAAATATATATGGTTAATTTACATTTAAATTTTGGTAAATTTGAATATTGGATAATATAGTTTTCGATGGACAATTTTCTAATCGAACTCGAATTATATTTCAATAATTTTATTATTTAATGTGATTACTTGTGTTGTCAAATGTGTCTAAATTAAGAAAATATTTTGTTAAGTTTCGTATAAGCAGATTTTTATTAAGAATCCTATTTTAAATTTCGAATCTCGTAACGTGTTCTCTTCGCCGAGGTTGCAAAGCGACTGATATAAAACAGTATTGTTTTAGTGTACTTACATTTATTTTTAGACTACCCCCATTTTTAAATTTCCAAACCTATCAGTCGGTTCATGGCCTCCGTCGGGGCAACACGTATGTCGTTTATAAAGATCTGTTTATCTAAATATCGTTATTACTGTGTTATCATACATAATCATGGCCTATTCCTCATTCTAATGTAACTACAAGAGAAATGTCCTCCTAACACATGCATCGCTTTATTAATATGGAAAAGGTTTTTAATTTTCTGTGTTTAATAGTTTTTTACTTTGCATGTATAATTGTTTGCATAAAAAACCTCATTATTTTTATTATTAATTGGTGAGTTTATATAATTTTATAAAAGGTTTGCTTACATTATCATTTACATACGTATCATTTTATTTTAATTTATATTTTCAAAATTATTAATCTATCTGTTTTCATATAAGAATAACATTTTTAATGTTTTAAATGATGTGATATTTGGTTTGGGCGTTTAATTAATAATACTAACAGATCCGGCTCGAAGGACCAAATGCAAGCAAACCTAATTTTTCTTTATAGTGTTTGATTGCATATTGCGGTTGTTATAAAATATATCATAAAGCTACTAAAATGGTTTCTCTATTGCACCAGAATTGGTAATAAATTGATTTCTTGTTTTTAATTCTGATTATTTTGCTAACATTAACATAACATTATCATACAAAATAAAATAACAATAATTATAATATTCATTCTATTAAAATATGCAATTGAACACGTATTTTATTGGTAAGGAAATAACTTGATAAATAAAAAACATATATATTGTATTTTTTTTACATTTCTATACTAAGCTACTCAAACAGGACGACCAAAGTACATATTATATCAAAAATACATTGCTACCGGTGAGTGGTTTTGAACCCGCGCTCTCGGTTTACGTGACCATTACACTGCCACTATACCACAGTCGCCTTAAATAATCTGCAATCAAATAAAAATAATATGTTGAGTCTATATTGGCGCACATTACAAGGTTTCAAATATTTTATATCAAACAAGCATTCATGCCCGGAAAGCACGTGTTTCAACAAAGGTGTTTTAATACCTGTCTAAAGCTTGTTTAATTTTTGTGTGGTAAGGTTAATATTTATTTACTTTGCATAATTTCAAGTTATTCCTTACCAATGTTAAGTTTATAATGTGTAACTATGTATATTATTGAATCCCTCGGTGTGCTTTCTGCTTACCGCACGTCAGATGGACCTAACGTATAGTGCCCTCTACACGAGACCGGTAAATTTACTATGTTATAATCACGAAGGTTGGAAAGGAAAAGCGAATAAGTATTTATAATTTAATTTGTGTAAAATTAATATGATGTTTTAAGCTGTGTTAAAAATAATAACAAAATTGTCACTTACTTGCTTTTCCTTTTCTATCGTAGTTTAGTTGGTTTTTAATGGCACTTGTATATCTGAGTAAATTTGCAACAAAAAGAAATGGAGGTTGCTTGATTTTTATTTTTAATTGTGACTCGACATATGACAGAACCTTGCCTGATGTTAAGCTTTAGTGTAGTCCATGAATGGATGTCACTGCTACTACAATTCAATAACTGAGTAGCAAACACATCCACTATGACTGCCTAGTTGAAACCGGCAACTTCCAACAAGCTAATCCCGAAACACGACCAAATCACTTCACGCTCTGTATACTTGTAAGTGGTACCACGTTACCACTGCATACCACTCTTTGATAACCAAACAAAATTTTTTATTAACAAATATTTAATATAATTATTAAATATTACAAATAAAAGCTATGAAACAAATATTTCCTCCACCACGATTGCGTACAATTATTGTGGTTTTACAAAGCAAAGTTTTCTAATTTAAAAACTGAAGTTATACAAGTGCTATTACTTGTTTGTAATTTTTCGCTAATTTTTTTACAAATGTAATATCGGGTCCGCCAAATTACTGTTTTTTTGAAAATGCTATAAAAAACTACTGACTACTTTTTTATGGCCATGCAGTAGCCTACACGATCGGTCCAATTTTTAAGTACATTATCGATTGTGTGCTTCACGAATATTGTCCTTTAAAGCATCAATTGTTTGCTACTGGCTTGTCGGCGTAACACTTATCTTCGACGGCACCTCACAAATAATAGTCCAACAGTGTCAAATCGCAGCTCAGAGGTGGCCAAACGACATAAGCTCTGCAGCTGATAATGCGATTTTCAAAAACACGGCGCAATACATCAAGTGTAGCGCCGTCCTGTTGAAACCAAATGTTGCCAATATCCTCCTCTTCAATTTCTGTGAACAAAAATTCGTTCAACATGGCCCGATAACGATCACCATTGACTGTAGCGGCCACTCCTTGCTCATTTTCGAAGAGCCGAGGCAGCCATTTGAATGAAATTATTTTCCATCATTAACCGGAAGGATTGTACTTTCAAATAAATAAAGAAATTTGAAAAAATATTCAGTAGGTTTTTTTTATAGCATTTTCAAAAAAAAAAGTTATTTGGCGGACCCGATATTTACGTATAATATTGAAACTATTGCTTTTTCAGGTTTTTTATGTATATTTTTGTATTTATTACTAACATATTTTTAATTTTATAATAAATCTTATTACTTCATTTTGACGTAAGGGTTAATTTATTTTAAACTATATAATGAATTTTATAAGTTCTAATAATATATTTTATTGACACTTTTTTTCTTCTTATAATTATATATATTAGTGACGGCCGGCATAGTGACGGTTTGGCTGTCGACTGAGGCACAAATGTTTTAATTCAGTCGTCAGTACCCTTGGACCTTCTCTTGTTTACCATCAAGCTGGTGAAGGTCTGATGACGAGTCTCAATAAAAAAAACTATTATTCATATTGTTTTTTTTATTTATTTATTTTAAGCATGTGTTTTTTAAAATTATGAGTTTGCAATAAGCATGTTTTGAGTTTAGTTATACACAAGCACTTTTTCGAAAGTTTTCTTTTAGAATATACTGTATGAAAAGAGCTTTTAATGTACTTTTTTTTTTTCTTTATTTTACTAAAATTTGCAGTATATCCTAATTATTTGTGGCCAAATGTTTTCGAAAGAAGTATTGTATTTTTATTATTTAATAAATATTTAATATTTGTAATATACTGCAAGTTTTATTAAAGTAACTATTATTTTTCAACGTTTATTTTTCTTATTTGCAAGCTGTTTTCACACGGACCGTCGGCAGTCTAAAGCTAAAATGGCTGGAAACTTACCTTATTTAAATTTAAATATATGATTTTGATTATTTTGTTTTGAATATATCTATAATCGTTATGTTGTATTCCAGCCATTTTGTGCGATCGCTAGTGTTTGGTTGTAGTATAGATTTGTACATTGTTTTCTCTCAATTAATAATGGTAGCGTTGGCATGCATCCCGCAACCGTAGCAACTGGTCGATGGCTCTATCGCGATTGGTTACACTTTGTTTACGAGTAGTTGCTGTTTTCTATGTTCGTTGAGTGTCGCTTACGCTTGTCCTATGTTAAGGCGTTTCAATCAATCAATCAATGATACAATATAATAATCATGACTGTTGTTGCTATTTGAATGAAACAATTGATGGACACGCGCAAGTCATGCATCCTATCGTATTGATGAACTACATCGTATAATGTACGACCATCGCGACGGCCAACTGCCAAGCGCCGATCGCACGTGCAAACGCTTCACCCCGCATCTCCTCATCCTTCTGTCCGTAGGCCGTACGATAACGATAGCGAGGGCTCGGACGAGTTCTCGCGATTAAACCCCTGACGTGGACCCGCGTCGCAGGTCCAACCCCGGCACGCCGACGCAGCCGCGACGACCGGACTTCATCGGAGTGGGCGGCCGCTCCTCGCCGCAACGCAGGTTCCTCTCCGAAGGTGAGCTGCTCGAGCCTCGAGCCGAAGACATCAGAGAGTTAGCCGCGTCGCCGCAGCGGGGCAACTATCTGTGGGCGGAGCCGCGGGCCAATCATGTGCAGCCTCCTAGAGGTGGCGTGCCCGTGTTCCCCCCTCAGCCGTCCCCTTTGACGCGTCGACGACCGCCTGCACCTAGCGTCGTGCGACCGGCCAGGCCGTTGTCGTTCGTGCGTGCACTCGAGGTGCAGGACCAGCTCGAGTCACGCGCGCAGCCGGTAGAGCCGCCGGACCGGGCCTCCGTCTACGACTGCAACTACGAAATCTCAGTATGAACTGAAGTAAGATATGACAATTGTGAACGAAAATGTGTATTGTGGCACGAAGCCGTGTCAAACGATGGTTCGTGCTCGGTGCGCCGATGGCCTCCGCGTCATATCTCCAGGTATGTGTGCTTGTGAAGCCGCTACCGAAAGTATGAACGATGTGTGGGAACATTTTATACTGTAATTGTAATATTTATTTGTGATTGAATAATTTTATAATTGCGACAGAGTGTTTTCCGCATAATAAATATATGACATTCGACAGATTTATTTAGTTTATAATGTAGAAGACTAAGCATTCTATTATGTGTTCACTGTTCATTATTGTTACCTTGGATGTGTTAAACACGGTTTTAATTTACTAGCATTATACTGACACTGTACACTTTGACTTATAACTACAATATTATGCTCCCAAACTATGTTTCACCATATCCAAAATGTTTTTTGCCACATTAGGCCTATAATACGTCTATAATTAAACTAGTCCCTTAATGCAATATACTTTTTAAAATGGTTGCTTTATAATTATAACCTGACCATTTTATGTATATATACTGTGATTTGATTGTTGCATTGCAAGTAAAATGTTTTTAAAATGGTCGTATTATAGATGTTTGATGTGTCAAAAATACATGGAGCTGCTTATGATATAAAGTCACTAGTTTAAAAAGTATATATCTACGTTCTTCAAAGCGATGTCGATAAAATAATTAAGGCATTATGTAACTATTGTGTTTCACCATTCACTAAACATACTGCATTAATTAAAATCATATGAGATATATTTTTAGAAGCTATTATATAGATATGTACATAATTGTAGAAAAGTTGTTACTATTGGCGTGGGAAATATTTAAAAAAACAATTGTCAGAATTTAGTGTCACAGAAGAATAATTTACGACACATTAGTTGTAAGATTTACACGAGTTTGGAGCATATTTTATTGTTTTTTTTTTACGCAAGACTCGGGTTATTGCTCGTAAGATTTAAGTAGAATTTTGTATGTAATGTATAATTGTTATTATGTATAATTTTTAGTATAAAGAATGAATGCAACTGGTCGTGTGTTGTATAGTGTTGTGATTTGTTATGTTGTAGAAATGAGTACTTTTGTTAATTAAAAAATCGTAAGGGTGCTCTGACACTTAAATAAATTGGTAAGAATCCTTCGGCCAGCATAGTGACGGCGACTGGGGCAGCCGTGACCTAACTCGGTTTTTTCAGTCGTCGTCACTCTTGGACGACGGACCTCCTCTTCCTTATCAACAGGCGGGTCGTAATCAAATGTCGATTCACAATAAAAAAAACTGGGTCATCTTCAATATTACCTACAAAAGTACTGGTTTCGACAATAAAAAATAATAATTTTGTTTTGTTATTGCGTATGATTGTCTCAATAATTGTCGTATTAACAAATTAAATAATATATTTTTATTTATGTTGTTTTCTGTTTAATAAAATGAGTGAGTTATTGGAATTGCATGTGTTGGTTGATTTTTTTGGAATTCCGTAATATTCATATTTCTTTACATTTGAGCAAATATATTACTATACATTGTTACTACAATTGATATTTAAAAGCATATTATCCACAAAATGGAATACTTCCTGCCTCTCTAAAGCAATCAACAATCTATCAAAAATATACTTATCATAACGTTAAAATAGCAACTTAACTACTTTGAGAAGTTGCTTTCTTAGAGTATATTTAATTGAATGAATAGATTATTTCATTTTGTTGGATTATATTCTTTTTAATTTTCTGAGGGGGACCTAATGATACTGATAAATTTAAAAAAAATACCTCTGAGCTTATGTCGAATTGCCTTTGTAATAAATAGCAAACCTTGTTCAATACGTTTTGCGGTTTGATAAGAAAAACACAATTTTATGATTTTAAATACACTTAATTATTCAGTATAGTCTCCCTGAAGTTCATTTCACTTGTTCCAACGAGATTCCAATTGATGAATTCCATCCCTGGAAGTGAGATTCTGGAAGGGCTACTGAATTGACAGATTGAAATGAAACTTCACATACGTTCATGTGTAGTGTACCAACAAAACAAAAAAAAAAGGATAATAGCAACGCCCTCTCTTGTCGAACAGCAAAACTTTTTGAACAACCCGATGTATAATCACAATTAAATTTAATTCAAAACAAAGATAATTCGACATTAGTTCGAGGTTTTTTTTTACCTAAAATACAGTATTAGGTCCCCTGTTTGATAAAAAAAATGTGGGAAATGTTCTATATTGCCTTCTCTGTAGATTTATACGTTAAATAAAGAGTTAATATTTTATTTTCTTTTGACGTGTATATTTTTAATACCAATATAGACTTAAGTGTATTTTTTTTAATTTTTTTTATATATTGTAATAAAATATTAACTCTTTGTATATTGTGCCAAATATTCTGTAGGTATTTTTCATTGTGGTGGAACATTTTTAATTTTGAGTTATTCCTAAATCCTAATATACCTGGTTATTTTTTCTTCCAATGACAATTTTTTTCTTTGCCCAACATAATAGATATTTAAAGGACTGGTTTTTTTTCAATAAAATTGTTGCTAAGGTAATTCTATCAAAATCACTATTGTCTAATATTTATTTATGATAAACTTAGGAATTGTTGAAAAGTTATATAACAATTGTCCAATACCGTGCCTGATTAGAGTTTTTAACTACATTGGTATTTTGAGCGTCACGTAAGAAACTAGGCAATAGTAAGCTTTTTTTTGACGTTTGGTTAAATGAAAACCGAATCAGTTTGCAAGTAATCTATTATTGAAGATAGGGTAGCAGTACTAATTATTGTCCCTACTTCAGTGTTGCCTGTAATAAAAAATCTGACTGTTGATTTTCTTATTATTATTTTTTTCTAACAGTTAGAAAAAACGCAATTTTATTAATTTTTGGTGCCATTTATTTCATTTTAATTCAAGTGGAAAAAAACACGTCAAACTTGTGTCTATGAAGACAAATTGACATAAGGCAAAGCAAACTTTCGACCTATTTTATAAATTTCATCTCCACTAGTAATGTGTTTCAACCAAAGAGTATGAGGTTCTTAACAATTTTCATTTTTTAACAAATGAAGCTCATATAGCCCGACCAGCAAGTCGTGTCGCAAGAAAACGGCGGAAAGTTTATTAAATACCATTGTTAGCACAAATACCACCAACCCTAAGTACACTATGTGAAACAAAATTGGATACTATACGATACTGATGTATTAAAATATTAATTTCGTTTTGTATTTAGTTTGGCATATTGTATATTTGTGTTGCCATGTGAAGAATTTAAATAAATTCCTTGTGCCAAGACCTACTTGTCGGACTGTGAAAACTAATATTGAAATTACCTGAACATGATAGAAAATAAGAAAGACCGAAAAATATTATCTCCGGCAGTTGCTAATGTGCTGAAACCTTCTCAAAGTAACAAGACGTGTCATATTCGAGGTTTTTTTTGTTGTGGCTCGACATATGACATTTTTAAATTCGCTGGTGGTGCTACGTCACTATGACGTCATCCCGTCGTGTGACGTCACGATCCAAGCGCATTAGCAAATGCCGGAGATAGTACTTCATAATGTGAGTACATAATAGAAGCATTTAATTCATTCGCACAAAATGGCACATTCCGCCATTTTATTTTTAAAAGCTACTTTCCCTTGATAGTGAAATTATATGTATATTTGACAGATAAATATATTTATATGTGTTACATAATTATGTTTTGTTTATTGATATTTTGGTGCCTACTTCTTCATGCCCGTCCTGATTTTCCCCCCAATATTTGTTTAAAAATTACTTGACGTGACTATTACAAAAATATAGTAGAAAATAAATGCATTTAATTGATATATTTAGGGGTGTATTTGATTTCTTAATCATTTCTTAAGAAATATGCGATTAATTTATATTAAATTCAAATTTAACTTTCTCCGTATTTAATTAAATCGGGTACTATATGGATAACCAATTTTAATGAATTAAACCGATTTCATGCAGTTTTTAGGGTTCCGTAGTAAAAAACGGAACCCTTATAGATTCGTCATGTCTGTCTGTCTGTCTGTCTGTCTGTCTGTCTGTCTGTCTGTCTGTCCGTCCGTATGTCACAGCCACTTTTTTCCGAAACTATAAGAGCTATACTATTGAAACTTGGTAAATAGATGTATCCTATGAACCGCATTAGGATTTTCACACAAAAATATAAAAAAAACAATAAATTTTGGGGGTCCCCATACTTAGAACTAAATCTCTAAATTTTTTTTTTCATCTAACGCATACGTGTGTGGTATCTATCGATAGGTCTTAAAAAATGATATTGACGTTTCTAATATCATTTTAATCTAAACTGAATAGTTTGCGCGAGAAACACTTCCAAAGTGGTAAAAAGTTGGTCCCCCCCCCTGTAACTTCTAAAATAAGAGAATGATAAATCTAAAAAAAATATATGATGTACATTACCATGTAAACTTCCTCCGAAAATTGGTTTGAACAAGATCGAGTAAGTAGTTTTTTTTTAATACGTCATAAATCGTAAACCGCAATATACCTTTCATTCAATCAACTCAAATATTAAAATAATAATAAATCATTTAATTTCATAAACATAAACCTTATGCCTTAACCGTGAGCTATTATTTTCTAATGATAAATCTATAATAGGTGCCTAAGTAAATAATTATTATAATTCGCGGGGGCGTGGCTTCACAAATAGGGGTGCGAAGCGCGCGGGGGGCAGGTTGCCGACTGTTCTAACCCAAGCGGGCAGGTAGAGACCACATAGAGCGAGGGCCGACGTTGATGAAGCATCATGCGCACGGAGCTAATTTTTCGATACATTTGCGAATGCTAAGTATAGTACGTTGACGATTTCATAATGTTTTAGTTGAATAAAAAATATTTTGATTACTTACATCGAAATTATTCTTTTAAACTCAATTACTGCTTAGAAATAGGTAAATACTTACTATAAAACGTCAACCTAATAAGTTTTAAGATGTTCTGTTCATTTCCTCACATCTAAATACATAAAATACATACAGGTCTCCCAAAGTGATAATGTCATGATAATGTGCATAGAAATCTTCGTCACTTTTCGACAACGGTCTTTCGAGCGTCGGAAGAATGTTTTCGATTGTGTACACATGATATTGACTCCTATTTCTTTCGAACAAGGTGCAAAATGCAAGTGCATTGTTTAGGGCTCTTACGATTCAATGATTCGGGTGTTTCCGGGAATACCACAATTACGAAGACCTGTATGCGCATTATTAATTTGGGAATACTGTACCTACTCATATTAGAATAAAACTTTATCTTGTCAAACTGAAATATATATTAGCTTGTTTAGCTATCACAACCCTATATGGGCTCGCATATACGAGCTCGTAGTTAGATCTAAATCCTATCATTTAGGTACCTAATTATAATGTTTACCCATCAATATTTTTTTTTATTAATTAAAAAAATACACTATTAATAAAACATCGATCAAAGTCTTAATATTGTGTTACTTGCTGCTACGGAACCCTTAATGGGCGAGTCCGACTCGCACTTGGCCGATTTTTTTCTATTGCGTTTATTTTTAGTTCTTAATTTTTCATTTTTTTTATTCTGATGTTTCCAGAGCTTTTCATCCCCATTCTGGTCACGAAGTAAAATTAAAGACCAAAAATAAACGCGATAGTAAGCCGCATAATTCATTGATCAATGTTCGCGAAAAATCTAAGAAAATACTATGTAACAATTTTAAATTAATACAAATATGTTGAGTGATTATTTGCAAATAATTTTATGTAAAATGCCTTTTTTATACTATAAAGTACAAAACAATACGGTGATTGTCAACTTTAAAATTGATGAAGAAACTTGGCTAGTTTAATAACTATGTACATTGTAAATATTAATATAGATGAAAATATATGTAGCTAGTGAATTTATACGACATTTTAAAGTTGACAATTTCGTTTTCAAGTATTGAGATTAGTTGTCTGGTTTTAAATTGTGTGCCTAAGATATATTAAATTATTCTTTAAAGCTTTTCGGGATTATGCTCAGATCTTTTATATGTTGGGGAGATATTTCAATATACATTGAACCGGGGGCTCTTCTTTTGTGAGGCCATTTCACCACCGCGAACGCCCAATCATAGGCAAAAACAATAAAGGTAGTTTGTTTACAAAATTCACAATTTCTAAAATATCACATTAAATTCTCAAAAATGATGATTTAAAAGTAAAATAAAAGCTCTGAAATCACATATCGGTTGTACATTTGACCAGCCCCTCTAGCACATCAATCCAAGAAGCAACATAAAGACTTACAAAGAATATCATTGCGACTCATTTTAAATAACTCGCAAGAACAGTACATCAAAAAGTTTTAAAAGGATATATTTTATGCGGCAAATGACAAATTTTATGCGGCTTACTATCGCGTTTATTTTGGTTTAGATTTTACATTTTTTTTATTATTCCGTTGTTAAACCAAAATAAACGCGATAGTAAGCCGCATAAAATTTGTTTAATACATCAATCAATGTTCGCGCAAACTCTAATAAAATACTATTTCAAGGTTTTGTAAAACTTCACACAAAATAATTTTGAAAACTAATAAATATTTTTTTGATCATTTTTATGTGCCAGTCTATTGGGTTATTTAAAATTGGTTACAATTATATTACTCGCAGGTCTTTATCTTGCTTTTTGGATTGCCGTGCTAGGGGGGCAAAGTTTATTGTCAAAGTTATTGTTTATTGTCGCTAATTTTTAAGAGTAAGCAGAGCACATAAAAATGATCAAAAAAATATTTATTAGTTTTCAAAATTATTTTGTGTGAAGTTTTACAAAACCTTGAAATAGTATTTTATTAGAGTTTGCGCGAACATTGATTGATGTATTAAACAAATTTTATGCGGCTTACTATCGCGTTTATTTTGGTTTAGATTTTACATTTTTTTTATTATTCCGTTGTTAAACCAAAATAAACGCGATAGTAAGCCGCATAAAATTTCGCGCAAACTCTAATAAAATACTATTTCAAGGTTTTGTAAAACTTCACACAAAATAATTTTGAAAACTAATAAATATTTTTTTGATCATTTTTATGTGCTCTGCTTACTCTTAAAAATTAGTATATTTAGAGTTAGTGTTTTTTTTTTTTGCTTAGTCTGCTGATCCATCGCTTTTAATCCATGATTACTTATTGCTATTACTATACCAGCGGCACGCTATGATAACCGTTTTGACGTTTGCAACGTTCGTAAAAATCAATAACGTTTGAAGGAACAATTGTTCTTTATAGTGACAATGAAGGCGACCGTTGTGTAGTGGCAGTGCAATAGTTACACAAACCGAGAGCACGAGTTCGAGACCACCCACCGGTACCAATGTATCTTTGATATATGTACTTTGGTTGACCTGTTTCTATAATACAAGAACTTTAGTAGGTTAGTATGGAAATGTAAAATGAATAAAAAATTAAGAACAATTTGTTCCTTTTAAAATAATTAATAATTTATACAAAACTTCATGAACGGTGCAAAGGTCAAAACATCCATCATATAGTGTATAGTAATTAGTATATGTGTATTTATACCCGGTATATTTTACAATAATACTTCAGATCAACAAAAAAGGAAGAGCACGTTGTAATATTAAATCAATCCAAACGTGACCTTGTTTGAAGTATAACAACTCGCACATTAATTAATATACTGCCGTGGATAAAACAGTGACTTCCCTAACTTTATGTTTTTATGCAACACTCCGTCTATCGTTTTTGTTGGTCTAAGAATAATATTCACACACAAGTGCCGTAAAACTTTGTTCTATTTAATATTAGGTATATATTTTATAAATATCACATTGTTTTAAGTTTCTTTTCAAATTCTATTTTAGTCTAAGAGCCGTCTTTCAAAGACAAAAGAGATATTGCAATATTTAATATGAATGTTTATAAGATTTGTGCATTTTTTTTAAATACGCAGATAACTGCTCTGAATTTTTGGACACCTACTTTATGGTTGTCTAGGCCTACGTATATTAGAAAATTTGTGTTAGTATTATTAAGTATTACTCTCAAAATCATAAAGCTATCTTAGTATTAAAACGCATTTTAAGTAAATAGCTTTAAAAACAGGAATACTGACTTACCCGTATTCCTCCACTTGGACTTTCACGACGCCATTTTTATTTTAAGTTCTAATATACCCCACTTGGCACTCGGTGGTTTTGAGGAGCCATCCGGGAACTCCTTGAGGGAGTTTGAGGCGAAGTCGGGGCGCCCTTGAGGAAAAGACTAAGGGTTTCCTTAAGGTGTTATTTGCAGTTTTAAAACGTGTTTTAATGCTAAAATGGATTTCTGAATAAGAGGGTTAGTTATACGAGTCATATTGTTTTTTTTTTATTATTATTTTATTTATTTTATAAAAAGTTGTTTTATTTTTTTGTAGACATTGAAGTTATTTATTTTAAAAAGTAAAACGTCACATTATACACATTCCTAAAACACAAGACTAAGTAAAAATGCCTTATTCCTCCATAATAGATTTGATTAAGGCGCCTACCAATACGTTTTAGCAGTATTATAATTGGTGAAAACTCAATATTCAGCGTTATTGTAATGGCTTTAAAGTTTAAAATTAAAGTTCATCTTTCATTCATTTTGGGCTTTTATGTACTTCTTTTGTAAAGTCCAATGATGAAAAAACATATAAATGGTCGTTTCGATACTTGTGTTGATAAAACTAACAACCATTTCGCTTTTAATTGCTGTGCAATTGAGTTATTTGGAAAATAGGATATGGATTTTGTATCATCTGTCAATCAAAGCCATATTTGTTCTGCTCTGAACTGTCATAATTATAGTTTGATCATTTTGGATACCTAAACTATGCAAAATAAAGGATATATTACAATTACATTGTAATCTTCGTACATTAAACTATTTTAAAATGTAAATGCAACCGTTAATATAATTAAGCCCAAGTCCCCATAGAAAATGAATGATGTCCTTTTCTAAATCAGGTTTAAGATTATAATACTTCTACAAGCCGTGTTGTGGGGCTCTGATTTGAACGTTTCCAACTCGCCCCATTTTTTGGTAGTCTTGGAAGCGGTCGAATTTGGACACGTGCACTTTAGTATATTATTGTAAATGGTGCGTACTTAATATCTAGTTTTTTTTTATAGTTCGACGAGTTGCTCAGAAACAAAAATGCATCCCAATTGAGATTTTTTGGGGATGATTGTTAACTTTGTCCATTTTTTATGTGCATTTTTTGCGCGTGTACTGTGTAAAGCTCAATAATGGATGCTGATGAAAATGAACAATAATTTACCTCAAAAACAACCACCAAAGAATCAAATTAAATCCATGAATACTTCTTTTGTAAAGATTATATTTTTTAAAGGTAATTGTGGATTTAATTTAACTTAAATATTAACAAAATTGTGAGAAATAGTAGAGGTATATTAGGCTACATACATTAATTTGTTTTTTTACATATAGCAACATCCTCACAACCTTATATGTGACAGTGTTTTATTTTTGTATTTTGATAACGTTTAAGTGTAAATAATTTTCTTATTTTATTGATATTAAATTCAATTAATCAATTTGAGCTTTTTATTTTATTTTTCCCTCTAATTAATTATGTTTAACCTCTGCCTTCAATAAAAAAATTATCTAAGAGTGGTAGACAGTGGTGCAGTCTGTCAATCCGGGGTAGTACCACAAGTATACAAAGTAAAAAGTGGCTTAGCCGCGTTTAGGGATCAGCTATGTTTTAGCTAGGCTGGCATAGGGGATGTGATTGCTTCTTACAGTTACTTAACTGTAAGTAGATGTCGCTTCGGCATTCCAGCTTAACATCAGGCGGGGTTCTGTTTAATGTACAGTCCCAATAAAAAAAAATGTCAAGTTTAGGTTAAAAGCCACCGCGATGACGACCGCGTTTAAGCAAAGCCTGGCTCCCCAAACAAATATACCCTCCACAAAGGTCCAACTTCCAAGCCTTGGAGTTATAAAATATGCGTGGGTTTTGGCAGGCAACTACATTTGACAGTGCCGTTTCTTGTTTTGGTTATATATATATAGTGAAAATCGTCTTCACATTAATATATAAAAAATCTGAGAATTCAACTTTATGATATAAAAAATAGATACTTTTTTGTCTCAAATCTGTTACGACGACATACGAGGGGTTAATTAAGCAACTGCCGAAAAATTAAATTAAGTGATCTTCATAACACTCTAATAACATCTAAATAACAGTTGCAAACATAATTTCCATTGTTTAAAGAGACTAAGATTCCTACGCCTTTAGTTAAAAAAAAGGTGCTTTTCTTTGCCAACCAATTAATTTAAAAAAACTAATGTCGAAAGTTTGTTTTGTACCGTATTTTGATGGTGAATCTTTTATTATTTTAAATAATAATGGCCCATGAGATTGTGATACGGGAAGCTAGACCAGAGGACAAGGCGGCCCGAGCAGCGTTGATTCGTGAGGGAGTCATGAGCCATTGCAAGAATGCGTTCTTCCTGTTTTTATTCCAGGAAGTACGTGCGTATATAAACTTTATATTATTCGATTTTGGTGTTATAATGAAAACAGGATAAATTCATTCCTATTTGCGAATAATAAAAATATTATAATGTAAAGTAAACTTCCATTTATGAATTGTAAATGCCTAATAACGAAATACGTGCGCAACAGGTTTTATTCTGACATACTAATTATCTGTTTTCTTGATAACAGAGCGGCTAACATTCACGGAGTACTGGTTGAGACCAACCACTATTGTATTATTATTTTAAAACGTTATGTACAAAGGCGAGCCTAATTCCGCTCAAAATTCTCTGAATTTTAAACCAATAGAAGGAATAAAATACAAGATAAGATGCAAAATTTCGATGTTTTAAGAGTAGTAGTGTCCAGTCTACCCATCCGAGGTAGTACTACCACACAGACCATGAAGTGACTTAGTCACATTTTGGGATCAGCTTGTAAGTTGCCAGTTCCAACTCGTCCGGTTTAAGCAGTTATTTAATTGTAGTTGCTGTCAACTTTATTTGGACTGCACTCCAGTTTAACAATGTAAGAGTTAAAAAAAAAACATAAATTAATTTTGATATGATATAAAAATAAGAAACTAATCTGGTAGGGATCACTCCAATTATCAAATTTATTATTATTATTAATTTTTTTATATTTCTGTACTAAGCTACTAAAGTGCTTGTATCATAGAAACAGGACAACCAAAGTACATATATCAAAGATACATTGGTACTAGTGAGTGGTTTCGAACTCGTGCTCTTAGTTTGTGTAACCATTGCACTGCCACTACACCAAGGTCTCCTTGTAATTGTAATCAAAAAAATAATCCAGGCGTGGTCCATAGAGTGCAACTGCATTTAATAATTGCAATTGCAAGTGACTTGCACAGTGCTGGCCTGTGCAAGTCACTTCATGGTCAGTACACTTGAATGTGTTTGTACTGCCCAGGATCGTCAGAATGGACAAATAACCACCAACGGCCTGCCCAACAACAACAACAAACTGTCACATGTTTTTTCCACAGGGAAAGGCAGAGACAAAGGAGCACCACCCGCTACTATCCTGACATAACTCCCTTGCTTCCCTCACATAAACAGTTCTCTTCATACAAGCTCTATGGTTATGAGCACTAGGAGACCCAGCTTTCTTGATTTGGTTTCCTTAAACACCCTTCTGGGCCTGCCCATCACTTAAGATTTACATTTCTGGGTTAATTTGCTAGCCTGGAATAATGTTTTATAATAATCTTTATATTTTTACAAAATGTAATTATGTATGTTTATTTTTACCTATATATAGACTTGTGATACTTGTATGTAGTTTATGTAATTGTAGTTTGTAGTATATTTGCACCCTGCCCATAATTTCTCATCATCCCAAAGGTTAGTTGTTAGAGAATGCCTAATAGAATGCAGAATGCCTAATAAACTCGCCTATGTACCTATTTTTAAGTTTATTTTGTTCCAATAAAGGACTTAAATAAAACATTGCATTACCATTTAGCAAAAAAGGTAATGAAATTCCCAGTTATCTATTTGTTGTGTTCACAGCTATGTCTACAAGGAGTTATATTAGCTGGAGCAGTTCTCTTTATATTTGTTGGAGTATCACCAACGGGGCTTCTGGTCCTTGTGCCCGCAGCAATTGTCGTTGTCTTTGTACTTGTACAAATTCAACATTACATTCTTTCCGAGAAACATGAACAGGTAAGAATTACGAAATAATTTTGGTGGTTAATTTAAAATTGGTTACAAAACACCTTGAAACATTGAAATAATGTTTATTTTAACTTAAAACTATTTATTAGTTAAATGTAATTAAGGCGACCGTGGTGTAGTGGCAGTGAAATGGTTATGCAAACCGAAGAGCGAGACCACCCACCTTTACCAATGTATCTTTGATATATGTACTATGGTTGTCCTGTTTTTTTTTTTATTGTGACACGACATCTGACCTCGACCCGCCTGATGATAAGCAAGAGGAGGTCCAAGAGTGACGACGACTGGGACAACCGAGTCAGTTCCCGGCTGTCCCAGCCGCCGCCACTATGCCGGCCTAAGATGCTTCTTCACGCATCGCTTAAAGGATCCAAGGTCATAGGATGGAGAGAACACATGGGCAGGCAAAGCATTCCACTTGTCGATTGATCTACAAAGAAAAGACGCACCGAACTTTTTAGTTCGACTACCAATTCGGTCGATAAAATGCGGATGCTTTCCCCGACCTGTGCGGGTATTACGGGAGTGAAAAGACGAGGTAGGAACAAGGTTAAAGAGCTCCTCGGAACATTCCCCGTGGTATAGGCGATAGAGGACGCACAGAGCCGCCATGTCATGTTTCTATGATACAAGCACTTTCGTAGCTTAGTATAGAAATGTATGTAAAATAATTATCATACTCGTAAAAAAAATAATTGATTAAGCATATTGTAAACATCAACTAACCAAAGGATTATAAAATTTTCATTGTCTCTACCTTTCCCTATGAAAATTGAGATGAGATAATTTGATTTTTATAACAAAACTTCAGCTTGTCTGATGGTCAGCAAGAAGAAATCCAAGAGTGCCTGTTGACGATTGCCTCAGTTGACGTCACTATAAGTACTGGCCAAAAATTATTCATTGTATCAAAGGTTTCAGAACGAGTTTGTAAAACCAGTTCCAAGTACCTTATATATAAAGTGACTGTTATAGATGCCGGCAGACAAAAAGAGTGCTGGCATCAAAGCTGTGCAATCGAATTTGCATAAATCTTGGAAATTTATCAATTATGTGCATGCCAGAATAGTTATGCGAACTTACTCTTACCACAGTCATCCTCTTTTTATCAGCTGATCCTTATGCTGCTTAGAGCTCTTTTTATCTGCTGTTATCTTTATCTCTACCCAAGGCCGTCTTTACCCGGGGGTTAAAGGGGTGCGGTGCACCCGGGCGCACAGTCCTAGGGGGCGCATGCCAACTGCCATAAATTTCGATAGGTACCTACTACACTGAGACAAAAGTGGGGGGCGCAGGCTGACTTACGCACCCCGGCGCCAGATATGCTTAAGACGGCCATGTCTCTACCTATATATTCCTATAGGACAGTTTAACAGTTTAAGATATGGTAAAATAATACAACTTAACTATTTTTTCTTTAATAACAGAAACAAAGGCAAGAATTGTATGGTTGGGTTGCAGAGGCTCGGGAAACATCAATATTGGTGAATCCAAAGGAACATAGACATGTTATAATACAGAGAGAGAATGATAATAAAGAAAAATCTGCTTATTATACTAAGGTTTGTATTTTTATTATAGGAATAGCACAGTGCGCGATAGATGTGGTTTGAAGATGTTGTGACAAGGATTGACAAAGGAATGCTTTGATGGTTTGGACACATGGAAAGGATGAGTGAAAGTAGTTGTTCTGCCCAGAATTGGCAGACTAAGAAAATGACCACCAAACATCTGCCTACCAACCTGTTACACCCAGACCCAGAAGATATACCTACATTATTTTTTAAAATTAATAATTGGGTTTAAAATCTGAAATCCTACAAACAAATTATTTAAAGTGATTCTGAAAGGGCATTAAACCCGCGACTTACGATCAGATGACCAATGCGCCTCGCGAGTTGCCAAATATTAACGACAGGCGTAGCGTAGTAATGTGCTACCATTCCTTTACGCGGGTGTCCCGGGTTCGATGACCGGTTGGAGCAAATATTTGTTTCATAGATTTTATTTGTAATATTTAATAGTAAGATTATCGATGGCAGCTATTCGTTTGGGGTCTGGTTTGCAAAAAGTAGTTGGCAGCGGTGCCCAGTATGCCGATCTGGGGTAGTACCACCACTTACAAGTATACAGACCGTAAAGTGACTTAGTCGCGATTCGAGATCAGCTTGTAAATTGCCGGTTTCAACTAGGCCGGTTTAATAATTGTGACTACTACTTACAGTTATTAAACTGTAGTAGCAGTCACCTCCATTCATGGACCGAACTCCAGCTCACAATTAAAAAAAATATTAATTGTAAATTTTACATTAACAGATAGTAGGCACAGTTTCATTAAGTGAACGTCAAAGAGGCAACGATGGTGCTTTTTGGCTCCACGGGTTAGCTGTCACACCCAATTATAGAAACAAAGGTGTTGGTAAAGCCTTAGTAAGCCAAGCTAAAGTTGGTGCTGTCGCCTCTGGGGGATTTGCAATCGAAGCTGTTACCAGTGAACTAGAAAGTGCGGCAAGGAGTTTGCTTCATAATGCTGGGTAAAATTCCTATTTTTAGGCATATTTAGTATTTAATTTTATTTGGCCGGCATAGTGATGGCGACTGAGGCAGCCGTGAACTGACTCGGATTTTTCAATCGACATCACTCTCGGAACTCAGGCGACGTCAGGCGCTTATCATCAGGCGGGTCGAGGTCAGATGTCGAGTCACAATAAAAAAAAAAACCCTCTTTAGGAATTATATGATCTGCTATACTGTGTATTTTTTAAATTATATATTTCTTTAAAAAACGTGCTTGTATAATAGAAAACAGAAAAACCAAAGTACCAGTGAGCTTGGAAAACCAAAGTATCTTTGATACCAGTACCAGTATCAAAGATACATTGGTACCAGTGAATGGTTTCGAACCCGTGCCTCTCGGCTTACGTAGCCATTTCACTGCCACTACACCACGGTCGCCTTATGTAGAAGCATGGGTTTCACTAAAATCTCGCAGGGGATATCACCTGTACTTGTTTTTCTTTTTTGTCACAGATGGGAATGTCTTGGTGCGTACCACCGTCGTCTCGCAGGTGCTGCCCTAACATTACTACTGACGCATCATTCACTCACATTACCGCATGCCTGATGACTGATTGACCAGGCGCCCTGACGAAGCAGGAAAATAGGCCTAAAATACGTTGAAAGTTTACCATTCTCAACATAAATTTGACTTATTTAATTGTATTACCAGTTGCATATGCATTTAAAAATAGTATAATGTACGAATATTACAATGTAATTGGAATATATCCTTTATTGTGCATAGTTTAGGTTTACAAAATAATCAAACTATAATTATGACAGTTCAAAGCATAACTGTTAATATGGCGTGTCTGTGATCGACAGACGATACAAAATCCATATCTTATTTTCTAAATAACTCACAGCATTAAATGCACAGCAATTAAAAATAAAATTGTTATTAGTTTTATCAACACAAGTATGGGAACTACCATTTATATATTTTTTCATCATTGGACATTACAAAAGGAGTACATAAAAGCCCAAAATGTCCTTTGGTATAATATTGGACATAATATAATACAATTTAGATGTGCCTTAATCAGTTAAGAGTGGTATAGATACCGGCAGAAAAAGAGCGCTGGACGACTGCGGTGAGAACAAGTCCTCGCATATATAGAGTCATGCACAAATTAAATAATTTTTTCAATTGTATACACATTCGAAAAAAGAAAAGTAAGTAGGTAACAAAACAAGTTGCTGTGCAGCTTCAATGCTCTTTTTATCTGCCTGGATATACAGAGAATTCAGTGGTCTACCTGCCTGAGGTTTTACTTTCAAGTGTACAGACCTTGAAGTGAGTCGCGTTTTAAGGTCGGCTCGAATGTTTCTGGTTCCAACAACTAGGCCGGTATAGTGGATGGGACTGCTTGCACTTGCAGCTATTTAGCTGTATTCGCAGTCGCTTCCATTCATTCCACAGGCGAGTTGGTGTTACATTTCGAGCCACAAGAAAAAAGAGAAGTCTGGTAGATAACTACATTTATAATTAATTCCTTATATTATTAAGTTTAAGATCTGATAATTTTTAAGTATAGCTACTATAAAGCGCTACGAGTAATGAATACATTTGGCCGGCATAGTGTATACGACTAAAGCAGCCGTGAACTGAGGCGGTTTTTTCAGTAGCCACACTTGGACCTTCCCTCGATCTAGGTCGAGTAAAAAATGGGGATATAAAATGCTAACCATGTATTGACGCAACGGGTAACGCGGAGAGAACGCATTCCAATTGACTTCCATTTTTATTAGTGAATTATTGTTAAGAGAAACAACTACATTATATATTTTTTAAATAAACTTATAAATCAAATTACGTGCTTTTATTTTTAACCCTAAAAAGTTAAACAGATAGACCTTTATCCTAAGGATAGACAGTTATCCTAAAAATATTGTAGTTCGCGGTTACCCTACATCAGCTTAGTATAGAAACGAAAAAAAATGACTATATTAGTTGTCATTTTCAGTTTTAGTAGGTAATGCGCAATAAAATGTATTCTATTAGGTTAGGTGATACAAGAAAAGCAAGCTTCGGGCCATACAGAATTGTGGCAATAAAGGCGAGATATCAAATTAAATTGTTACGCCTTTTTCTTACGGGGATAGGCAGAGACATTGAAGCGCCATTTGCCACGATCCTATAAAACTCTCTCGCTTTCATCACATACGGTTATGGGCACTAGGCAACCCAGCTTTCTTGAGGATGTCCACGATTTGGCCGAAAAACATTCTCCTGGGTCTGCATCAATCCACATCAGATAGGCGAGACAGTTTTTAAAATTACCAGTAGGTACTTAACCTAACTCGATGTATAGTTTAAAATATTCAACTTCTCTCAAACTCATTCATCTTTGTTCAAAATATCTTAGCTCTACGATAATTATGTATATCGTACAGCTGAGAATTTAACTCGCGAATGACGTAAGGATCCAGAGTTATGCCCTATAAATTGCAATTTGTTTTCGAGTTTCGCCCATTACCACGAGTGATGACAGATCCGGAAAATATTTGTGAAAAAACTTAGCACGTCTAACCAGCAGAAAGTTTCCGGATCAGTCTCAAACCGACTGGTTTTTAAACGCACAGTCTTCTCCCTGACCTTGTACTGGGGAAATTCGAAAACTATATCCAGTCTACTTGGGGCTACACTAAAAATGATATTTCATGTCCAGCAGTCGGTTTTGTTACCCGTCAATAAGTCATTATAGGCAGCCCTCTCTATAAAGTGTGAAATAAAACAGCGATTTGTGGATACATATTTTTATTGGTAAAAAATACAACAGCAACGAGTATTATAATAGTTGCCTCGCAGCCGACAAATTATTCCTCTCTCCTTTACACCATATAGACTATGAATGTTAGCAACTTTTTTTTATTATTTTGCATTTTTTATTACAAACATACCTTATACAACTTAAAACGCTACGAATGCATAATAAAAACAAACGCGCATAGTCTTTTGCGGACATTTAAAAATTAACATTTATTAAATCTGGTCACACAGTTACGCGCCAATAAGTCATTTTGACATTTGGCGCCATAAAGTAACTTATTCAAAATATACGACAATTAGCTATACATTTTTAAGTATGTTTTTTTTTGTATTTTTTTTCATTTATTTTATTAAAATATAAAATCGATTAATTCACACACTATTAAATTAATGTGCGAACAAACCTAATGTTAAGAATTTGCATCACGAATTTATTGGCATTGAATTATCGAAATATGGCGGCGAGAAATATTCTTCTCTAGTAAAATAGACAAGTATGTTTTACTAGATTTTCATTTTAATATCCAGGACATTATAAAATTAAATGACCAAAGATTATCTGTTTTAAACTTACACGATTTATTTTCATAATTAGAATAGATTTGTTTTTTATTAGGACGCGACATCTTAACCTCGACTTGCCTGCAAGGGGAGGTTTAAGAGGACCGACGACTGAATAAATCGGTTGCCTCAGTCCCCGCCACTATGCCGGCCAAAAACCCATTTTAATCTATTCTAATTATGCATCGGATTTAATAAGAGATATAAAAACTGGCACAGCCAATAATTTCGTAATGCAAATCTACTTTTTTATATTTACAAATTAACTAAATCTTAGGAAAATAATAATCAACTCTTATAAAATGGCCGTTATTGGTCTATTATATTTTTATTTATAATTATTTCCCACCATTCTTTGGTTAGAACAAAGATGTACGCATAAACTTAATGATTCGTTAATTATAATAGTTTTCAATGTGTTTTTTTCTATTGGCAATACTGATCGCCATGATTGGTAGCCACGGCAAATTAACAAATCATCCAGTTTTAGCAGTATATATTATAATCTTAAATGTAAATATATCACAAGCATAGTTATTAAAAAAAACTCCGAGAGAGTTCAGTCGAGGCAAAAATTAAATGTTTTTAATGGTAATGTCATTAAAAAGGAAAAAATAATAATTCCAGAAAATAATAAATAGGTTTTTTTTTGAAAATAAATAAAATATACATTTTTTTATATATACAATAGCTTTGTTGCAAACTTACAACTTACAAAAAGTGGAAAGAACTTTGCACTTTTTGCACTGCTCGCAATGTTTTATTTCGAGATGTTCGCCGATGACTACTGTCTGTACAATATATTTAGTTTAAAGGTGATAGTACTCTCTGTAGTCTGTGGTGATACTAGCAGTTAAATTGTTAAGTATTTTTAGTACTGCCCATTTGAAAATGGTAAAAATGTTAAAAAGTCCACTTTCAATTCATTTAAAATTGAAATTTAAAACTACAAATTATATACTTATACCTTTTCACTAAATAGAGACACTTTAATACTTTTACTAATAATATTTATAGTAAAATGCCAAGAAATATATATTGACACCATACCTACAACAACTGCTTACCCCAATTAATCGACACTTACGAGTATACAAGAACATAAATCGAAATTTTCCAAACAAAAATGTATGTAATATTCTTAGAACAAATATACGATCAAAATATGGGTAAGCAGTCAAAATAGATTTACTTAGACGACGGATAGTAGTATAAAACGGCACAACCGGGTAATTGCCATCTAGACGCATGTAACTCTATAAGTTGTAATAAAGTTCGCCTTATGAATGGTGCCGCAGATGTGTTCAAGAATGCATCTCTCACAGCAGTCAACAGCCGCTCCAGATCACCTGGCAATTGTGACTCCAGATCTCGCCCAATGTATGTTAGGACAAAGAACAGATTTTCAGTCTGAAATATACAAAATAACATAAAATCAGTACAATTTCCTAGCTCAAAAAATTTTAATGCGGCTTAATATCGCGTTTATTTTGTTTTTGATTTTAAAATTTTATTTTATTATTCCGACGATGGCTCTTTTCGTCTCTCTGTGACCCCGATGGCTGCAAAGCTCTAGAAACTCCGGAATAATAAAATAAAATAGTAAAATCAAAATAAACGCGATAGTAAGCCGCATAAATTTTAATTCATTAATTAATCAAATTTTCATGTCGCCCTATTCCCACAGGAATAGGCAGAGACAATGGAGCGCCACTTGCCACGATTCTGACAAAACTACCTCGCTCAGTTTGGAGAATTGCCCCACATTCGCAATTCTTTTCATACAAGCTCTACTATTTCTTAGCTCAAATTGCTAAAATTCTCTATAAGTGTATCTCTAACAGTTCTCTATAAGTGTATCTTGTATACCTTCAGCCGGCATAGAGTCGATGACTGAGCCATCAGACCAGTAGATGTCGGATGTAGCGTCACAATAAAATAAACTACAATGTTGCTATGACAACAGGATCAATATATGGATTACAGCCGCCACTTTAAAAATAACAGTCGCGATTCGGGATCATCTTGAAAGATTCCTGAATCGCGACCGGCATAATGTATCAGACAGTCATGTCGTGTCACAATAAAAAATAACTACTTACTAATAAACTTGACCAGCACACTGAGATAAATGCAATAGTTTTTTTAGGCAAGTCGACGTCAGATGTAGATTTTTTTGTGACTTGACAAATGACACCACCCGCCTCATGTTAAGCTGGAGTGCGGTCCATGAATATAAGTGATTAATACAGTTAAATAACTAAGTAGTAGTCACATCCACTATGCCGGCCTACTTGAAACCGACAACTTACAAGCTAATCCCGAAACGCGGTAAGTCACTTCACGGTCTGTATACTTGTATAACGGATCGGCAGAATAAAGGAAACTCACGTCACTGGGCGAAGGCACTGGTTGCCTGATGCAGTCTTCGCAGCACTTGCATATGAGTGCCAGCAACACGTGGCCGGGCTGTGCGCTGGTGCCGCGACGCTGGATGGCACGGCGACGCAACTGGCAATACATCTCGAGCAAGAACGACAGGAACGCCATAAGCCGGGGACGACCACCGCCTATCATAGCGCCTAATAGCTGTGGACAAAGGACATCATTCATTTTGTATGGAGACTTGGGCTAAACAGTTGTATATATATTTTAAAATAGTTTGATGTACGAATGTAAGTAGAAAATATCCTTTATTATGCACAGTTTAAAGCAGACCTGTTAATATGGCGTGTCTTCGGAAACGATACAAAATCCATATTTTATTTTCCAAATAACTTAATTGCACAGCAAATAAAAGGGAAATTGTTAATAGTTTTATCAATGTAAGTATCGAACTACCATTCACTGAATTAAACAAATTTCATTACTATCGCTATGGCGTTTATTTTGGTAAAATAAACGCGATAGTAAGCCGCATACAATTTGTTTAATTCAATAATCAATAATGTTCGCGCAAAATTCAAGAAAATACTACCATTTACTGTCAAAAAGTAGGCAGTGGTGCTCGGTCTGCCGATCCAGGGTAGTACCACTACTTACAAAGTATCAGCTTATTATTTTCCGGTTCCAAATAGGCCGGCATAGTGGATGCGACTGCTACTTGGTTATTAAACTGTAACAGCAGTCTCTTGCATTTATAGACCGAACTCCAGCTTAACATGAATATATTTAAAAAGTAAAGCATCCAGGGATACCCACCTTTTCTCTATCCTGATACCACTGCTGGCATGTATTGAGCAGTGACTCCAAGAACGTCTCCGTTTGTTCCCTCTCTACCACAGCTATGCACCGCCTGGCTGCAGGGAGGGCATACCTTGGTGATTCCACTGCGCGGGAGACAAGGTGGCCCACCGCATCCATCAGAGTGCGTGTGCATACTGCGTTTGGATCTGATCATGACAAAAGCATAAATTAAGGCGACCGTTGTGTAGTGGCAGTGCAATGGTTACACAAATCTAAGAGCACGAGTTCGAGACCACCCACCGGTACCAATGTATCTTTGATATATGTACCTTGGTTATCCTGTTTCTATGATACAAGCACTTTAGTAGCTTAGTATAGAAATGTAAATAATAATTTAAATTCATTAAACTTCCTTGACATCCACACAACGGAAAATAAAACAATTACTAGATTATGCGTAATGTAATGTAACTACTACTTAGTTATCTAACTGTAGTAGAAGTATCCTTTATTCCTGGATCGCACTTCAGCTTAACATATCAAATGATAAACACCTAGAGAACTTACTTTCCAAGGCCCTATCAATGTACTCTTGAATATAAGTAGGGAACGTGCCCAAATCAACAGGCTAGAAGTAGCCTCCATTCATGGACTACTACACTTCAGCTTGACATCAGACAGGCTAGAAGTAGCCTCCATTCATGGACTACTACACTTCAGCTTGACATCAGACAGGCTAGAAGTAGCCTCCATTCATGGACCGAACTTCAGCTTAACATCGGCAGGGTAGAAGTAGCCTCCATTCATGGACTACTACACTTCAGCTTGACATCAGACAGGCTAGAAGTAGCCTCCATTCATGGACTACTACACTTCAGCTTGACATCAGACAGGCTAGAAGTAGCCTCCATTCATGGACTACTACACTTCAGCTTGACATCAGACAGGCTAGAAGTAACCTCCATTCATGGACTACTACACTTCAGCTTGACATCAGACAGGCTAGAAGTAGCCTCCATTCATGGACCGAACTTCAGCTTAACATCGGGCAGGGTAGAAGTAGCCTCCATTCATGGACTACTACACTTCAGCTTGACATCAGACAGGCTAGAAGTAACCTCCATTCATGGACTACTACACTTCAGCTTGACATCAGACAGGCTAGAAGTAGCCTCCATTCATGGACCGAACTTCAGCTTAACATCGGGCAGGGTAGAAGTAGCCTCCATTCATGGGCTGCACTTTAGCTTAACATCGGGCAGGGTAGAAGTAGCCTCCATTCATGGACCGAACTTCAGCTTAACATCGGGCAGGGTAGAAGTAGCCTCCATTTATAGACCGCACTCTAGCTTAACATCAGGCTGTCATATGTCGAACCGCAATAAAAAATAAAACAGATTTCTTTGGCGGCGTTCAGTCTGCACCTATCTACTCATCTTGAGTTGCCAGTTCCTAATAGGCCGGCGTAGTGGATGCGACTGATATTCGCAGTTATTTAGCTATAGTAGGAGTATCCTTTATTCCTGGAGCGCACTCCAGCTTAACATATCAAATGATAAACACCTAGAGAACTTACTTTCCAAAGCCTTATCAATGCACTCTTGAATATCAGTAGGGAACGTGCCCAAATCACCAGCATCAGCCGCCAGCCCCAGGGCAGCCATCCCACTTGCCAGCGTATCAGCAGAGGTCAAGGATTTGGACCTCTTCAACCCTGGAGTGAACGCCTGTGCACGTATAGTCTTCCCATTGCCATTAATAATTGACGAAGGCGGCGATTTCTTCTTCTCATTTATCACTTGGGTTTGCAGTTTGAAATGTACTCGTGGACCCTGCGAATAGAACATAATGGATTAGTTTTTTTTTATTGTGACACGACATCAGACTTTGACTCGCCTGATGGTAAGCAAGAGGAGGTCCAAGAGTGCCAAGAGTTTATAGGGGATGATGATAACACGTGGGCTGGTAAACCATTCCACTTTCGATTTTTCTACAAAGAAACTACGCACCGAATTTAGTTCGACTGCCGATTCAACCGACATGTGCGGGTATTACGGGTGTCTATTATGAGGTAAAAGATATAGGCGACCGCATTCTGGCTGGAGGATGGGCAGCAGCTTTCTCTTTAACGTGCGGTGAGTACACTGCGGTCCCTAAGCCGCCTTGCCAAGCGTAAGGATTTTGAACCCCCTCCCCCCATTGTGAACGACAAAATATCGGTAGATGTAACTGGCAATCTTGTTGTTCGGAATTAGTCTGTGGGATGCGTTTGCCCGCCTGATGGAAAGCAAAGCAACGGAAGGCTAAAAGAACCGACGACTGTTGCCCCACGGTGTGTCTTCACGGTTGCCCCAGTCGCCGTCACTATGCCGGCCAAAATGTAGTGGTACTGCCCCAACAGTTTTGCTTTTAATAGCTGTGCAATTGAGTTATTTGGATATGGATTTTGTGTCGTCTGTCAATCACGGAGACACGCGATAACTTTGCACTGTCATAATTATAGTTTGATCATTTTGCAAACCTAAACTATGCATAATAAAGGATATATTCCAATTACATAGTAATCTTCGTATATCAAACTATTTTAAAATGTATATGCAACTGTTAATATAATTAAGCCCAAGTCTCCACACAAAATTAATGATATCCTTTAATTCGTTCTACTCACAGCATGAGGTACATTGTTCGTTGATGCGCTGCCCATGAGCGGCGGTGGCATTGGACGAAAATGTGGTGGCACTTGGGCATGTAACACTGCAGACCTGGAATGCTGCAGGCCCATGCCGGCGAAACCAAGACCCATTGCTGACCTGCAAGAGACAAAACCAATGATTTATTTTTGTTGTAGCTCGGTATATTACAGTACCCTGCCTAATGTTAAGTTATAGTGAGTGTTGGTGACTGCTACTACAGTTGAAAAGTAGTAGTTGTAACCGGTAACTTTTGACCTGATCCCGAAACGAGACTGAGTCACTTTAAAGTCATCGCACGAAAAACTAACAAAAGCACAAATAGCTTTTTGGCTCGCAAAGAGTCGGAAAAGGGATACAAGGGATACACGAAATAATTTCTTGAATATTTGCATGAATAAGCATGAATTGCATGAATAAGGAGCATTTATCAAAAATCTTCCCTGGCCATCGCTAACGAGACCACAACATAATTTAACCATAGGGAGATTTAGAGCAGATCTCCATCTCCAAGAAAATTGAAGAAATTGGCGGATGTTTTGTAGAAAAATTGGAAAACATTCCGTTGGAAATATTCAGAGGTTCTACGAATATATTCCACAAAGAATTGCAGTTGTCAGGGCCGTCTTTACCCAGGGGTTCAAGGGGTGCGGTGCACCCGGGCGCAAAGTCCTAGGGGGCGCACTAAGATCATGCGAGCGGAGCCTTGACTTTCGCACCCTAGCGCTGAATATGCTTAAGACTATTCTAAAGGCTAATGGTGACCCAACTAAACAAACAATTTGAATTTTTGAATTTTCAGTTTACTTGTGTGTGTATACACACTACTTTTGGATTGCAGACTAGAATTTTCTACTGCGTTCCATACGTTACATGTTCAATTTTGTCTGCAATTTGTTGTATTTGCCGATTTATAAATAAATAAATTATTTAATTCTGCACTCTGGACGGCCATAATGTTAGCGTTCGGAGCAACCGTGAACTGATTTGTATTTATCATTTAAAAGATGTCGTCATAATACAAATAAATAATGATAATTTAAATAAGTATCTATATTCATATATTATAATACAGGTGTCCATTAAAGTTTGCATAATTAAATCATATAAGGTAATGTCCGATCATTGTCGCAATACCACACTGTTTAGCACGCATGACGAAAACAACATGGCGGATATATGGATTCACATTATAATAATACAAACATTTAGAGAGATTGTGGTCACTGGATATTATCTCTTCAAACGCCTTTTTATCTTAAATACCCAACAATGATATTAAGTAAAATGCGTTAGACAGGTCACCTACACGTGTTTTAATGTTCGCAAATTAAAACTCGTGTAGGCATACTAGGCATACACACAAGTAAGACGGAATGATAGTTATTAAGAGTGAAAAAAAAATGTTGCTCCGCATCGCGACATTAAGTTTAGGTTTGCTTATTAGCGAAGTTAGGATAGGCAGAGACAGTGGAGCCTAGCTTCCTGCACATCCACAACTCTCTTCAAACAAGCTGTATAATAAATACGGTTATGTGCACTAGGCAACCACGCTTTCTTGAGGATGTCTCCGATTCGGTCGGACACATCAAAATTATATAATAGATAAATTAGTTACAATATTTTTCCAATGAAAAACACGTATCAATCAATCAATGACGCATTCAATAGCATGACCTTGTGCAGAACGGTCTGAGGCAGACAAAACGACTCTTCACATAGAAACAATAGTCACTGTACGGTGACGCATATGATGAATACATAAATACACACACAATCCACGATTAATATGTACATCAGTCCGTTGCGCATCCCGGGTCGATTCCCGGTTGGAGCAAATATTTGTTTTATAGCTTTGTTTTCTTTGTTAATTAAATATTACAAATATTTATGAATAAAAAAAGAGGTGGCTATTTGCTCCAGGTCTGGTTGAAAAAGCGGTAGGCAGTGGCACCCAGTCTGCCGATCTGTACAAGCAAACAGACCGTGAAGTGACTTAGTCGTGTTTTGAGATCATAGTGGATGTGACTGCTACTTGCAGTTATTTTACTGTAGCAGTAGTAGCCTCCATTTTCGGACCGCACTCACAAATCAGATCTGTCATGTCAAGTTACAATTTTTATTCTCATACAAACACCGTCACTTCAACTCGATTGAATTCTTCATAGACTTTGTCACTTCATCCAATTGATTCACGTCTAATAGTACAGCAAATGGAAAACTACGCAATGTTCTCAATAATTTTCAACGTAATCCAACAAATCCCTGAAGTCAACAGTGGTAGAGTCTCCCTGAGCCGAATGACGCATCCTTCTACTGCATTTAGGCGCACAAGCATATATAAAATATGAATGCAACACACGTCATTCAGTTGCTGGTTAGATACAAAAGGAGGTTAGTAATATTTGCCTTCCCACATTTAAATAAACTAATAAAGTGGATGGGCACGTCATTTATAGTTAGACAAGCTACTCATAGTTCCTGCATTCCTGGGGATAAACAGAGGTACATGGTCCCTGCATTACTATGGATAAATAGAGGTACACGGTCCCTGCATTACTGGGGATAAGCAGAGGTACACGGTCCCTGTATTCCTGGGAATAAACAGAGGTACACAATCACTAAATTTAACACTTGTTTCCAAATAAATGTTATTTTATTCCTAGGGATAACAGAGGTACGCAGTCCCTGCATTCCTGGGGATAAACACGATCCTGACACGAGTTACTTACATCTGAGTTTATCTTCGCATTTATAATTATTTGCAATTAAGGTCTACGGTTTTTTCTATATTACTCATACTACAAGTAATATAAACAAAAAGTAAAATTGTCATTAAGGTTCATAATCGTTTACGCGTGGCACGTTTGACTGTATAGATTGAAACTATATCGAATGAAAACAGTAATAAAAAAACTGTTTACAATTTACTAGTTTTTTTTTAGAAATTCGATTGTACAAAAAAACTCTTCCACAAAAACAATCTCAATGAACATTGGCAATAATAATTTAATAGCTATTAAGTAATGGTACTATAATCTTTGACGACAGGCGTGGACGAACGGTTTAGCGACTGGTTTGTTGCGCGTAAAGTCCCGGATTCGATCCCCGGTCGGAGCAAGTATTTGTTTCATAGCTTTTATTTGTAATATTTAATAATATTAAATATTGCAAATATTTGTTAATAAAAAATAAAAAAAAGAGATGGATATTTGCTTCGGGTCTGGTTATCAAAGAGTGGTAGGCAGTGGTACCCAGTCTGCCGATCCGGGGTAGTACCACCACTTACAAGTATACAGACCGTGAAGTGATTTGGTCACGTTTCGGGATCAGCTTGTAAGTTGCCGGTTCCATCTAGGCCGGCATAGTGGATGTGATTGCTACTCACGGTTATTGAATTGTAGTAGCAGTGACATTCATTGATGGACCACACTTTGGCTTAACATCAAGCGGGGTGCTGTCATATGTCGAGTCACAATAAATAAAAAAAATGTTCCTTTAAAGCTGATCTAGAAACGCGACTGAGTAACTACACAGTCCCTATAATTGTTATTATATTTTTGTAAATTTAATTTTCTTAGATTTCGCGCGAACATTGATTAATGAATCTCCTCGTAACCACGATGGCTGCAAAGCTCTTAAAAAGAATAGAGATACACATATCTCTCTATCGAATATATATATATATATCTCTATATATACTTATATATAATATGTATGTCGAAACGTTGGAATAAAAATTGTACAATCATTAACCAAAAATAAACGCAATGTTTACGCGAAAGCTCTTTTATTACACTGATGTTTAAATTATATTTTATAAAATAAAAAACAAATATTTTTATTGTGTCACGACATTTGACCTCGACCCGCCTGATGATAAGCAAGAGGAGATCCAAGGGTGACGACGACTGAAACAACCGAGTTAGTTCACGGCTGCCTCAGTCGCCGTCACTATGCCGGCCTAAGGCGCTTCTTCACGCATCGCTTGAAGGATCCAAGGTTATAGGATGGAGAGAACACATGGGCTGGCAAAGCACTCCACTTTTCGATTGCTCTACAAAGACGCACCGAACTTTTTATTTAGTTGGACTGCCAACTTGGCCGACAAAACGCGGATGCTTCTCCCGACCAGTGCGGGTATTACGGGTGTGAAAAAAAGAGGTACAATACTTATATGGAAAGAAAAAAAAACGTGATAGTTCTAGGATGTAAATAAATTATATATATTAGGAATTTAGTCATTTATCGGATATTGCGTGACATGCACAAAGCCGAGCGTATTGAAATCATTTAAAAGACGACACAATCATGTACCAATGTATTTTTAGACTTTATTACATTAACAAAGAACTTTGGCGTTAATTGAAATAAATTGCATGATTAAACATTGTTTTCGTTACTTCCTGTAATACATTTACTGCTTTTTATTGTACAATTTAAATTATCTAGACCAAAAGAAGCAGTGTACTTTAAAATGAAATTGTGGAGGTAAAGTGACTCTTCTATTAACCTGCTAGGGTCCGCAATATCCGCAATATTATATTTTGATTCACAAGAAGGTGAATCAAAATATAAATATATAAATCTAAGTACGTAAGTATCTAAGTAATTTAATAATTGCGTTTCTTACACACTATACTAATTAATTTTTAATTCATAGATAAATCCATTTGCAATTAAATGCATGTGTTTATGAAAGCGAGGTAGTTGTGTCAGGATCGTGGCAAGTGGCGCTCCGTTGTCTCTGTCTATCCCCGTGGGAAAGAGGCGTGACAATTTGATTGATTGATTGTTTATGAAAAATATGTTCAAAAACCACGTTAACTATGTAACGCATTTTCAGCGAACACATGTATGACTAACTCATTTTCAAGGTGATTATATATAACCTTAAAATATAACACACAAAAATCATTTACATATTATAAAGAAGCAAACGTAACCAAATATTAAAGAAATGAACTCGCTAATCAATCAAATTGTCACGCCTTTTTCTCACAGGAAGACAGAGACAATGAAGCGCCACTTGTCACGATCCTGACACAACTCCCTGGCTTCCCTCACATCCACAAATCTTATCATACAAGCTCTACTATTATGGGCACTAGGCAACCTTGTGGATGTCTCCGATTTGGTCGGAAAACACCCTCCTAGCTCTATTTGAAAATTCTTTTCGGCATCTACTTTTACTTATCCTTTCCAAGCACTTCTTTGTCAATCATAAGTGCAAAATATATAATATATATTATACTCGTAATTTGACTTAAAATTAGAAGCGTTTTCTTGCGGTAACATGTTTGGTATAAGTTTTGAAATGCCTATCAAATCAATACATCACTATTAATTTGATAGGCATGGATACGTTTGATTTCTAAATGGGATAACAATTACAACTGAAAGAGATGCACAACGATGACGTACATAGACCTCTCCCCTTGCTTTCCATTAGGCATGTCCGGGTCAAAAGTAGCGACTCAATAAAAAAAAAGGATTCTATAGTTACTACATTACTTACAAATCAGACGTAGAGTATCTGCCGCGGCCCATTTTTCGTGACTTTTCAATTTTCAATCGCAATATCAAATCACACCACACACGACAATATCTACATATTAATGTCACACTAACACTACAATTAAATGCTTATCAACCAGCAGCACGCGATACTCACAATCCTAAAACAAACTAGACAGTCAACCGTCAACATTTTACAACGCCCTACTAAATACAATTGTAAAATTTACTTTAATTACATGTTTTGACATATATATATATATTGATGTTAAGCTGGAGTGTGCTCCATGAATGGATGTCACTGCTACTACAATTCAATAACTGTAAGTAGCAATCACATCCACTATGCCGGCCTAGTTGGAACCGGCAACTTACAAGCTGATCCCGAAACGCGACCAAATTACTTCGCGGTCTGTATACTTTTCAGTGGTGGTACTACCCCGGATCGGCAGACTGGGTACCACTGCCTACCACTCTTTAAAATGCCAATAAAAAAAGAAAAACGAGCCTACAAACAAAGAACAGATTGAGATAAAGATTAACGTTTGTGATAATTTTATTCATACAAGCTCTACGTCACATCTTCTATTTGGCCGAAAAAACAAATCAAACCTCTGGTACAAATTGTTATAAAAACAAAAAAGATCTATTTGTATCAAAAATCTCGACTTCTCTGTAAAGTTGATATTTTGCAGTTGTCACAACATTATTCACGCAGAGTCGTAATGTTTACATTTTGAACTAAAACGCTTACGTTTTACGATTTACAGAAAGAACCCATAACTTTAACTAGTACATCTTCGTACTCCTATTAATAAATCCGACTACACGGCTAAAAAACATCCGTAATAACAAACGGAAAATCCTTCTCAAAACGTTCACAACTTCAATTCGATTCAAACTCAACAAGAATTTAGCCCTCTAAAACGTTTACGCAATTTCGTTCTTTATTCTTTAGTGTTTACAAGTTAATATCGTTCGTTTATAATCGGTTAAATTCGTGTTACGCGGCCGGGAACACCTCGCCTGTCCCTGATCGTAAGAAGACTGCGCCCGCGCAAGGTTTGCTCATTTAGGCGCTCGCATGGACGCTGCGTCACCACACTACGAAATGATAATAAAAAAATCTAATTACGTACCACCTCTTGTGTACAAACGAGTGTGTCCTTTGTCTTTGTTAATGTTTAAACTATTATAAATAGTTGTATGGTATTTTTTTGTCCTATACAAGTATAATGTATATTTTTAAATATTTTGTACTCAATCAAATTGTCAGGCCCTATTCCCACAGCGATAGGCAGAGACAATGAAGCGCCACTTGTCACGATCCTGACACAACTCCCTCGCTTCCTTCACATTCACAATTCTCTTCATACAAGCTTTATGGTTATGGGCACTAGGCAACCTAGCTTACTTGTTCTAAGCTACTAAAAGTGTTAACATCATAGAAATAGAGCAAACAATGGTGGCCCTAATCTTAATATATATAATTCTTCTGTAGGTGTGTTTGTCACTGTAGCTTTTTCAGGCAGGACAACGTCTGCTGGGTCAGCTAGGATTATATTATTTTTAGTTATGTAATACCAAAGTAGTATTCGACAAACAGAGAAAATTATACAAAATGTGTTCGTGTCTAATTAATTTGCATTATCGGTCACTGGTTCAGTTTTGTAAAATAAATCAGTTTTTACAAGCTTTGAAGTTGTTATATAAATTACAAATTATATTTTTGTCATAATATCATGGGGGAATGTAACATTGTAAAGACATGCAATTAAAAACATTTTTTCTTTGAGAAACATCTTCCTTGAAACTACTAAAACAACTTTAGTCATAGCTCCACAGTTATATCTCTTGCATCCTCATGGTGCATCATCAGATACTCTTGGTCTTCAATTTGATAACGGCCCAACTAAAGGCTCATAGTGAGTAACAATTTTAGTTTAAGCAATATAGTTATATCTCTTATTAATTTGCTGATCTAAGAGGATCCATTATAGTGCATTATGAAATACTTTAGGTCTTTAATTTTATAGCAGCCTTGCTAAAAGCTCACAGTGAGTAACAATATTAGTAAAACCACTACAGTTCTCTTTCTTGTTGATTTGCTGATCTCCTACCTTCGAGCTCTATCATCAGAGTAGCTCAGTGGTACCAGTTGAAACACCTATGTATGGGTATACATGGGTGTTTCAAATGTAAGGTCGCAGATATGTATAAAGTAAAGTAAATATCGGTTATGCGTCTAAGATCACTCCGCAGCTAACAAAACGAGCTGATGACCTTGAAACCCCTGATCAGATCTTCATCAATTATAGCTAAAAACCATGTCGATCACGTCAGCTGTTAAACAAAAAACGCATCGTAATCTATTCGAGTCTATTCGATGCCACAAACAGACACACAAATACACAGACAAGTCAAACTTATAACACCCCCTCTTTTTGAGTCGGGGGTTAATAAAACAGACTCACCTATTCTGCAAGTCAGCGGGCTTGTTAGCCATTGTGAATTCCTTGGCATGAACATTTAATTTGTTCTGAGCCGCGGACGATTGCGTGGCCGCCGGTGTTCCAGCAGACCCATCAGAACGCACACCTGAAAAAAAAAATTAAATTTACATATACTAAGCTACTAAAGTGCTTGTATCATAGAAACAGGACAACCAAAGTACATATATCAATGATACATTAGTACCGGCAAGTGGTTTTGAACCCGTGCTCTCTTTGTGTAAACTTTGCACTGCCACTACACCACGGCCATATTACCATGGTGTGTTATGAATTAGCTGTATGAATAGAATTTTAAATGTGAGAGAAGCGAGAACCACAATCCACGAAAGGATCGTGGATAGTGGATCCTTGTTGGAAATAAACCGACTGTGGCTCGACATGTGACAGCACCCCATCTGATGTTAAGCTGGAGTGCGGTCCATGGAGATGCGAGACTCAGTAACATACTAATAGTTAACTAGCTTTAATTAACAATCGCATCCACTATCGCCTATGCAACCTTCAAGCTCTTCCCAAAACGCGACTGAGTCACTTATTAGTTAGTTTCATAAACTAGAAATCTTCAGTAGTATTCACTGGGATAAGGAAACTTTGAAACGATAGGAAAATGATAAGGGCCCAGGAGGGTGTTTTCCATCAAATCGAAGACATCCTCAAGAAAGCTGATTTGCCCAGTGCTCAGTTGTATTGTGGATGTGAGGGAAGCGAGGGAGTTGTTTCAGAATCGTTGTTAGTGGCGCTCCTTTGTCTCTGAAAAAGGCGTGACAATTTGATTGATTGATTGCCACATAGTTACATATAAAATATACAAAGTAATTGCATTGGGAAGTGTGTTTGTGGCGTGACTCAGTGGGCCACTTGCCGATTAACGGTTGAATGCACCGACCGTTAACTTTCTTCAACTAATGTTTTATAATAAACAAAACAATAATTCATTTTCAAAGGATTTTCGAAAAACATTGTTTTTAAAATGATTTTTATAAATGAAATAAAAAATGCGGCTAACAATCGCGGCATGACGACTAGACAGAAGATCGTTCTATAACTTTCTTAAATAATCTCTTTGGTTATGGTATTGATACGGCCATAAGCAGAGATTGTGGATGTGATAGAAGTGAGAGAGTTGGGTTAGGATCGCGGACAGTGGCGCAACAGTTTAACGTAATTATTTTTTCGTGTTGTGACCATAATTAAAACATTTTTAATTGCACGGGTTCGGAGCAAATATATGTTTCATAGCTTTTATTTGTAATCCTACTTCCCACTATTATAAATGTGTACGTGAGTTTGTTTGTTACGTTTTCAAGCAACAACTACTCAACCGATCATCATGAAACTTTGTACACATATTTTTGGAGGTACTAGAAGTAACATAGGATACTTTTATATAAAATATATATACTTTACTATAGTTTTCAACTGACTATTCCGTCTGTCATTTGTTATATGAGTTATCGAGTTATAAATACAAAAAAGGGATTTGACTGTGTTATAAACCTAATTTTACGTGGGTGTAACCGCGGGCACAGCTAGTATTTCATAATCAGATTAAATATTGCCAATATTTGTTAAATAAAAGAGGGGTGGATTTGCTGCGGGTCTGGTTGTCTAAGAGTGGTAGGCAGTGGTACCCAGTCTGCCGATCCAGGGTAGTACCACTTAGAACCCCTCACTTCATCGCATTACGGGATCAGCTTGTAAGTTGCCTGTTCTAACTAGACCGGCATAGTGGATGGATTTAACTGTAGTAACAATTGCCTCCATTCATAGACCGCACTCCAGCTAAACATCATGCTGGGAGTTGTCATATGTCGAGCCATAATAAAAGAAAACTTTTACCTGTATTTTCCTTCACTTGACTACCACTAACACCAGTATCAGAATTTGAACCCGCCGAAGTTTGCTCTTTATTAGTCGCGATGACAGCTATAGCCAAATTGGAAGTTACTGACATTTGAGTAGATGTAGTTACGAAAGGTCGAGGAGACGAGGGATACGACGAAGTTGTCGTCCTCACGTGCGAAGGAATAGAAGTAGCAACCACATACTTCATGCCAGAAGTTATATTTGAACCAGCATATGGAGTTAATTGAGGTTTAATAGACGCAGAAGAGTTTAAAGGTAAAGTTGACATTGGTAGTGAAATAGGTATGACTGATTTTATAAGGGAAGTCGTGTTTGTAAGTAATGGTCCATTTAATGTTGGAGTAGAATTAAAATGAGAATTAAGTAGAACAGGGGACGTTACTAGAACAGTTGGAAGAGATGGAGTTGAAACTAAAGTAGTTACATTAGCAGATGAAGTTATATTAGCTGGAGAACTTACAGAAGCGGCAGAAGTTACAGTAGCTAAAGCATTTACAGTAGCTAAAGAAGTTACTATAGCTGTAGAAGTTACATTAGCTGCAGAAGTAACGTTAGCTGCAGAATTAACAGTAGCTGAAGAAGTTGCAGTAGCTGCAGAAGTTATATAAACTGTAGAAGTTAAAGTAGCTGCAAAATTTACTGTATCTGAAGAAGTTGCAGTAGCTGCAGAAGTTAATGTAGTTGCACTATTTACGGTAGCTGAAGTTGCAGTAGCTGCAGAAGTTTCATTAGTTTTTAAAGTCATAGTAGATGCAGAATTTACAGTAGCTGGAGAAGTTGCAGTAGCTGCAGAAGTTACGATAGCTGCAGTGGTAATAGTATCTGCAAAGGTTACAGCATCTGCAGAGTTTACAGTAGCCACTGACGTTACAGAGGCTGTAGAAGTTACAGGAGTTTTTATTGTATCGACTGATGGAGTATTAGTATCTTCTCTAGGAACATCGATATCTTTAGAAACTTCTGGAACTTCTGCTGGAGGAAGTGGTGTGGAACTTGATAATGGAACCTCTTCATCTGATTTTAATATAGGTTCAAATTTCACTATATCAGTAACTGTATTGTCAGGTATAATAGACTCTACTGCGGTAGTTATAGAGTTAAATTTTGGTGCAACAACATTATCATTTTCAGGTTTTAATACTACGGTTGATTCCGCAGTTTTGATTCCAGAAGCTTCTATCCCCGGAGTCATGTCACTGAGGTCTGACACGGCTAGATTCACAACACACTCAGACATAATAACACAAAAATACACGAAACTAATAATATAACATAATATTATAACTTTTTAATCTTAAAATAAATTATTTAAGTTTTTAAATGAAATTGTAATGACACGAAAGCTAGTTGACGCAAACGTTCCAATCATGACTTTTGTTTATTTTTAAATTTTTGGCGCGTTTTCCGTGTTACCGGCCAGATTCACACTTCCCATTCGAATGAAACCTATTTGTATAATCGATTACTTTATTGATTTCTAATAATAAAATTTGGCGCGAGTTTCTATTAGTTAGTAAGAGGGATTTTATTTATGTATTACCAAAACGGTCGATCTAAATATTAATATTAATAATTAATTTATTAAATATTAATTTATTAATAGTAACACCTTGACGACAGGCGTGGACGAACGGTTTAGCGACTGGTTTGTTGCGCGTAAAGTCCCGGGTTCGATCCTCGGTCGGAGCAAATATTTGTTTCATAGCTTTTATTTGTAATATTTAATAATAATTGTTAATAAAAAAAAGAGATGGATATTTGTTTCGGGTCTGGTTATCTAAGAGTGGTAGGCAGTGGTACTCAGTCTGCCGATCCGGGGTAGTACCACCACTTACAAGTATACAGACCGTGAAGTGATTTGGTCGCGTTTCGGGATCAGCTTTGAAGTTGCCGGTTCCATCTAGGCCGGCATAGTGGATGTGATTGCTACTCATAGTTATTGAATTGTAGTAGCAGTGGTATTCATTCATAAACCTCACTTCGGCTTAAAATCAAGCAGGGTGCTGTCATATGTCGAGTCACAATAAAATAAAATAAAAGTAATTTTGTAATAATCGTAATCATATTTTAAGAACTAAATATCTTTATGGCAAGTGGTGTTCCACTGTGTCTGCCTATCCCTGCCAATGTATTTTTAGCCTTGATTTGTTGCGTAAGTTTGATTTGTTTGCTTTTGTTACTTTTATTAGAAATGTTTTAAAGTTATTTTTAATTGGTTTGTTAGTACATTGATAATAATAATCTAGTTATTATAATAATAAGGTTAATTAAAGAAATGATTTGGCTGAAGGGCTTTGGTCTTTATAAATAAAGTAAAAAAATTACAACTCTGTCAAATATACTCAATCTGTCACGCCACGATTCCATCCCATAGAGTTAGGCAGAGCTTTGGAGAGCATATTTCTACGGTCCTGGCACAACCCTCTTTTCCTTCACATCCACAATTATTTTCTTATAGTAAGTAGTAAGTCACAAACCTGGTGGTCTATATATCTCCAGCGACGGTTTCCCTTTGGCGTTTGTCAAAATCATACTCCTGCGCTTCCCATTATTTGGAAACTGCAAAAAGAAATAAAAAAAATGAGTTTTTTGGGGTGTAAGGGGTGTAGAAGAACTACTACTACTACTGCTTAGTATAGAAATACTAGCACGTTTGTAGTTGTATCATAGAAACAAGATGATCAAAATACATTATTGAATTAAATTAATTTTATGCGGCTTACTATCGCGTTTATTTAGGTTTATGATTTTAATTTTTATTATTATTTTGATGTTTCAAGAGCTTTGAAGTAATCGTGGTCACGGAGCCGTCGTGGTCATCGTGGTTGTAAAATCAAAAACCAAAATAAACGCGATAAGCCGCATAAAATTAGTTTAATTCATTAATCAATATTCGCGCAAAATCTATGAAAATACCAAAATATATTATATCAAAGATCTATTAGGTTCCGATGTATAAAGCTGGGAAATTCTTGCTTTTATTGTCTTGGTTTTATATCTTTAATTTTATTGTGACTTGACATCCGCGATTAAATAACTGCAAGTAGCGGTCACATCCAATATGGCGGCCTAGTTGGAAACTTTTAAGCTGATCTCGAAACGCAACTGAGTTACTTCACAATCTACTGCGGACTTGAAAGTAACTACCAACTACCACGGTACAAACACCAACTATCACTAATCTTTTCGTGTAAAATCTCATTTCTTAGAATTTACGCGAACATTTAATTAAAATTAAATTTACACTAAAATTTATTATTGTAAGTAAATGTAATAAAATTTAATGTAAAAAAATATATTAAAATTAAATTTACACTGAATTAAAAAACAATTATGCGGCTTACTATCGCGTTTAATTGTATAATCATTAACCAAAAATAAACGTGATAGTACCTAAGCCGCATAAAATAAACATTAATCATTGTTCGCGCAAAATATAAGAAAATACCGCATAAAAGGAATCATTCATTTTGTATGGGGACTTGGGCTTAATTGTATTAACAGTTTAATATGCATTTTAAAATAGTTTAATGTACGAAGATTACAATGTAATTGGAATTTATCCTTTATTTTGCATAGTTTAGGTGTGCAAAATGATCAAACTATAATTATGTCAGTTCAAAGCAGAACAAATATAGCGTTGGTTGACAGATAATACAAAATCCATTTCTTAATTTCCAAATAACTCAATTGCACAGCAATTAAAAGCAAAATTATTATTAATTTTATCAATACAAGTATGGGAACTACCATTTATATATTTTTTTATCATTGGACATTACAAAAGTAGTACAAAGAAGCCCAAAATAAATGATGTCCTTTGTTTAATTCATTAACCAACTATCTCTGTCAATTGTTTGTAAAATATATCCGCCTTAGTGAAATTATTATAAATCTTTTGCTAATTATAAACTGTTATCACAATCAGTATAATGTGTGCTACATAGGGAATAATAGACATTGAATTATAAATGATTTTCTTAGTAATAGCGGTTTAAATTGCAACGTTGAATGCATCTTTGTTAATTCTTTTACGTGAAATCAGTGAGGCATACCAATTACAATTGGAAGATGTACTTAATTAATTAAGAATAGACATTAGGATTAAATTTACAAATAAAAAAAAGAGGCAGATATCTTCTCCGGGTCTGTCTAAGAGTGGTAGGCAGTGGTAGGCCGGGGTAGTACAAGTATACAGACCGTAAAGTGACTTAGTCGCGTTTCGGGATCAGCTTGTAAGTTGCCGGTTCCAACTAGAACGGCATAGTGGATGGGACTGCTACTCACAGTTATTGAATTGTAGTAGCAGTAACATCCATTCATGGACCACACTCCACACCACTACACTCCAGCTGCACATCAAGCGGCGTGCTGTCATATGTCGAGTCACAATAATAAAAAAAATATTTAAAAGAAGCCAAGAAAAAACAGAGTTTTCCTTGGTTTATTTATATTTTTAAAGTTTCATTATTTTGCAAATCGTGCCCGCTCTTGTCTAAAAGACTGTGGAAGCTTAGTTGAAAAATATTTTAAGCCCTATTTAATATGTTTTATTAAGTGTAGTACCCCGGATCGGCAGACTGATTTTGGAAATAATTGATTTGGAAGGAAGCGAAAGTACAAGCAAAGTAGATTTGGTGTAGGTGTTATTATAAGGCCAAACCCACGCATGTTGTCGACAATCGGCTGTGATCCCGTTGACCTCCGCATTATTTAATATTGCAATATAAGTAATTATAATAAAAAATATATATATATTGTATATTTTATTATACTCTACATATGACAGCACCCCTAAACTGCTACTACAGGTAAATTACTAGAACTAAGCTGGCATAGTTGCAACCGGCAACTTTCAACTATCAAGCTGATCCGACGTGACTAAATCGCGTTACAATCTTAAACGTATTTGGTGCAACCTAGGGGGGAAAACCGTAGGGCACCCCGCCCCGGGCGGCAGTTTCAGGGGGCGCCAAAATCATAATATAATATAATTGAAATTAAAATAATGAATTAAACAAATTTTATGCGGCTTACTATCGCGTTTATTTTGGTTTAGATTTTACATTTTTTATTATTCCGACGTTTCAAGAGCTTTGCAGCCATCGTGGTAACGGAGAGACGAACCAATAGATTCAGCGCATGTATTTTCGTAGAACAATTGCCAAGTAAAATGCTTTACCATGTTATATCATTTACAAGGAAAACGTGAAGATTTCACGCACCTTTGGCCGGCATAGTGACGACGATTGAGACAACAGTGAACTAAATCCGTTGAGCGAAAGGCGACCGTGGCCTAGTAAAAGTGAAATAGCCCCGCAAACGAGAAGCCTCAGGTTCAAAACCACTTGCCGGTTCCAATTGGTAATATAATTAAAATAATGTACTTTAGTCGTCCTGTTTCTATGTCATACAAGCAACGTTTAGTATAGAAATGTAAAAAAACTGTAGGCTTTGGTCGTAATGATATGAAGCCAATATATTATAAAAACTTACCGGGTTATGATGTATGTTGTGATGCGATTGGGGCCGCACGAAGCTCCTCTCCCTCATTATCACGCCAGGCAACGCGAAGTCCTGCATTCTGTAACTCCTCTGCAACTCGTTACGGACACTCACTTGGCCCTGCATACCTTTACTCATCTCTCTACTTTATAATACAAAAATCTCTCAAATATATGTCTCCGAAAATTCACTACAATTAATTTAATACGTTTTGGTATTTATTTTTTTATTTCATTTAAAATACCTTCAAAAATCAAGCATGAATAACTAATATAGAATAAATACACTAGATGAATGACTAGTAGTTAATTATGCACACGTTTTGGTTAAATATAATACAATATACAATGTATATTTATTTTTTTATAAAACTTTAAAATAACAACAATATAAAACAACTATATTCTTTTTACAACAAAAATGCTCATCACACTAAATCACATTTATATTTTCCTGTGACGTCACCAGAGATCAGTTTCTCTATGCATAGGTTTATAAGTTATTTATAAGTTTTTTTCCCCAGCTACCGTGGCCACGATATAGCGGGTGTTCGTATTGTTTTTCGAATAATACAAGAGAAGTGCAGTTTAATGGCTGACAGTCACCGAGCGATATACAATCACGGAATCGGAATGAAACCGTCAATCGTTTTTGTTTCGTTATGGAGTATTATCTCCAATCTGTAACAAGAAAAACAGTTTATTAGTCATTAAGCTACAAGAGAGCTTCGTGGTTCTACCGTCCATTAGACCTACCCCATAGATCTGTCTGGTGGACGGTGGAACAGAACCACATTCATATGGGTATTATTTATGTTTATTAGTCATTACCTAAGCTATAAAAGAGCTGCGTGGTTCCACTGTTCATTAGACCTACCCCATAGATCTGTCTGGTGGACGGTAGAACCACATTCATAATGGTATTTTTTATGTTTATAGTCGACATTTATTAAAGCTGGAAAAGGGTCCATGAATGGAGGCGCCTGCTATTACAGTTAAATAATTACAAGTAGCAGTCGGCATAGTTGGAACCAGCAACTTACAATCTGATATAGAAACGGTGACGTTCCAGGTACGCTGACTGGACAAATGACCATTTACTATTTAATTATTTACGCTGACTGGCTTTCCACGCTTATGTGTCGTTTAAAGTAATTTGAGGTAGAACCATCGGGTTGTTCGGGCAGTAAACCTCTCAAATAGACACATGTATATGCAAAAACAGTGTAGGATGTCCACCCTTTAGATCAGTGTTTCCCGACGTGGGGCCCACGCCCCACAGGGGGGCAATTAGGAAATAGACTCAACACGACTTTAACCCTTGCTAGATATCGGTGACAAAATTAACAAAAAAAGGCAAATTCCTAAAAAAATGCTTTAATCATTTATATTTCTTAAGGGAAAAAAACAATTTTAAAGCTTATAAATATGTATGGGGGCATAAGAAATGTTAAAGTGGGGCATGGCCTAATAAAGGTTGGGAAACACTGCTTTAGATGAACCATTAATCTGCTAAAGGTATCAGGAAACCGTTGCTGCAGGCTATGTATAACAAGTCACCTGTGTAGATCTATGCAGACGACTTATGGCTGATTATATCAGATGATATAGGGCTTAGGATGTGTGGCAAAACAAAAGCTTCTGGTTCAAAACCACTTGCCAATATTCATGTCATGTATCTATGTTTTAATGTACTTTATTCACATATATTCGGTGATACTAGATTCTATATTATTTAATTGAATTGTTAGGCCTTACTTTCCACGGGGATAGATAGAGACTTACAACCCAAGCCCTGCTATGGTATTTATTTATTTAAAATTGCATAACATGAGTTTTAACAGGTGCAACATTTATTTTTTATTGTGACTCGTCGACATATGACAGCACACCGCTTGATGTTAGGCTGGAGTGTGGTCCATGAATGGCTGCCATTGCTACTACAATTCAATAACTGTAAGCAACAATCATCTCCACTATGCCGGTCTAGTTTGGACCGGCAACTTACAAGCTGATCCCGAAACGCGACCAAATCACTTTACGGTCTGTATACTTGTAAGTGGTGGTACTACCCCGGATCGCACCGGATCTTTATTTATTCGAATCTTTTCTCCGACCCGCGACTTTACGCTTAACGGACTGGTGTGCTAACCAAAGCGACTTGTTGATGGAGGAAAAATCCTTTTCAAGGTGAAGAAATTCTAGTCTATAATGTCTGTTTACCCCTCATTCTAATGTATGTGTGATAGACTTACCGCTCAAGTTGTGTGCTGCCGCGACAATTAAAATCTCGTTTACATTCGCGTGTCTGCACTCGCGACTCGTTCAAGTTTCTCGTATTTATTTTATTCACTGCAACAAACAAATAATTATTTATTAATATTAGAAGATGTAGTGACAAGGATTGACAATGGAATGCTTCGAAGGTGGAACATGGAAAGGATGAGTGAAAGTAAAATGATGAAAGGAATTTAAAAATCTGATGTGGATCCACATTTGATCCACAAGTCAGCAATAGTCATGCTCTTATATCTGTTATTTATATATTTATTTATTATAAATAAATATATAATATAAACAACATAATAATTATTTTATTTATGTATTTATTGTATATGTGTGTGTGTGTCCTCGACATTCTTAAAAAAGCTAGTTTGCCTAGTGCCCATAACTATAGGGCTTGTATGAAGAGAATTGTGAATGTGAGGGAAACGAGGGAGTTATATCAGGATCGTGGCGAGTGGCGCTCCATTGTCACTGCCTTGTAGAAAAAAGACGTCCATGTAGGAAAAAGAGGTGACAATTTGATTGATTGATAATAATAAAAATACTTTAACTTTCACGCATTTAAAAGTGGCTGATCCAGAGTAGCATCACTTTTATGTATATAGACCGTGACTTAGTAGCGCGTTTCGGGATCAGCTTGAACGTTGCTGGTTCCAACATCCTTCGCCCCCGTAAAGCTTGTATGAAGAGGATTGTGGATGTGAGGGAAGCGAGGGAGTTTATCAGAATCGTGGCGAGTGGCGCTTCATTGTCTCTGCCTATCCCTGTAGGAAAAAGGCATGACAATTTAATTGATTGATTGATCGATTGTAATTTTAGAAATTGTACATTAATTTTACTAGAAAGTCTACATTTACAGAACTAGAAATATGTACTTAGTTACTAAAGCAAAATTAGCGTTTTTTTTTTCATATTATCTATTATCTTATTCTTTTTTTTTAACTCTCTATCTCTTCTCAAAACTACAACAAAATTAAATAAACACAATTTTATTTACAATTAATCGTACCCAGTGACCTACAATATATTACGTTTAACATCTATTTATATGCTACAAACTTAGACGACACGCTCTTTTGATGTTTATTAACAACGTAGTAAAGATCATTATCGAGTGTATTTATTTGTATGTTATATTGCGTTACAGATAACATACCGATAGACTAATAAATACTAGGAGGATTTGTTGGATTTGACATTTGGAATAGAGAGAATTATTTGGTCCCGTTTATTCTGGCCCCTATCACGTAACAGGAATTATTCGTTATTCATTTAGACAAAAAACAAAATACTACAATTGATGAACCTAAAATATAATGTATAAACATTTATAAATATAACAGTATAACCATCAAACCCAATATTTTATCGTGTCTAATGTTAAGCTAGAGTGTGGTCCATAAAAAGAGGAAAAGAGGCGCCTACCACTAAAGATACATTTTTTTTATTGACTAGTAGTTTCGCTTTAAAGTCTGTACACTTAAAAGTGGTAGTACTACACCGGATCGGCAGATTGGGCAAATTAATTACCACCAACTGTTTGCATACCAATTATTTAATCAATTAAATTCTTATGCCTTTCTCCTGCAGGGATAGGCAGAGACAAAGGAGCGTCACTTGCCACGATCCAGACACAACTTCCCACACATCTACAATTCACTTCATACAAGCTCTACTGTTATTCTGTGAGGTATTGTAAACAATATGACATCATGTAGCCACGCCCACAAGACAGCCATTTTTCATTGTATTGTTGATTCATATTAGAGGTTTATTTCAGAGAAGAAAATCAAGGACATTGGTTAATTCATTATGCAAGATTAATCTACTAAAATAACCTTGCGGGGTTAGATTGGGCAAGTTAAAACGATTATCGTCTCTCGTCGGCGATTGTCAAAATAATAAAAGCTAGGCTAAATCCAATAAAACAAGACTATTAATCGTTGTGACAAATAACGTCTGTGCGACGACACGTTTGTTTGATCATTATCAATAGTCTCAATTTGGTGGATTTAGCCTAAATTTTATTATTTTGCCAATCGTCGACGAAAAACGATTATAGTTTTAACTTGCCCAACCTAACCCCGCTGTATTGCTCTTCTAGAAAGGGTTATCATCTACAGAATTAAGTCCACATATTCCTCTCAAGTCTTCCCCTAATTTCCTCTGTAGTGGGTCTAAATTATTCTTCTGAATGTTAGTGATTAGTGAGTAGTATATAAATACAATTGTATAGTATGTGAGAGTGGTAGGCAGTGGTACCCAGACTGTCGATCCAGTAGTAAGTACTACCACTTACAAGTATACAGACCGTGAAGTGACTTAGTCAAGTTTCAGAATTAGCTTGTAAGTTGCCATGTCGAGTTGGTCGAGGTCACATGTCAAATCACAATCAAAAAACCTAAGTATTAACTAATGTGTTAAAATAATTAAATAAGGCAAGACCAACTAATTCACATCAAATCAAATCGAATTGTCAAGTCTTTTTTCCACAGGGATAGGCAGAGACAATGGAGCGCCAATTTCAACGGTCCTGACACAACTGCCTCGCTTCCTTTACATCCACAATTCTCTTCATACAAACTCTATTGTTATTGGCACTAGGCAACCCAGCTTTCTTACTCATAGAAACAAAACTAATTCCTATAAGTAATAAAATAAATTAAGTATTTTATAGTTACGCTAAAACCTGAGCTATCGACTATTATGACTCACAGATGCCTAAATAAAAAACCTTTTTTGTATTTCGTCGCAAAAACTGTTCGTTGTAAAAAATATTGGTTTTAAAACACGTTTTGTAAGATCAGAGGCCGCAGACTATGCCGGTACCACCACTTTTATGTATTAATATAATAGACCATTTACACGAGGCCAATAGAAAAGACAATCCACTGCATTAGATTGTACTCAAGCCATTGATCAATCCAATCCAATAAAATAGAACGATTTATTATGAATGGACTGGCATAATTTATTAGCTCAGTGGATTCTATTAGTCTCAGGCTCAAGGAAAGCCTGTGCTGTGTGAAGCTCCTATAAATGTTACTATAACGGGCAACAGGCGTGGAAGAACGGTTAGCGCCTGGTTTGTTGCGCGTAAAGTCCCGGGTTCGATTCCCGATCGGAGCAAATATTATTTGCATAGTTTTTATTTGTAATACTGAATAATTCTATTAAATATTGCAAATATTTGTTTATAAAAATAAGGTGGTTATTTGCTTTGGGTCTAGTTATCAAAGACTGGTAGGCTGTGGTACCCAGTCTGCCGATCCGGGATAGTACCACCACTTACAAGTATACGGACAGTAAAGTGATGTGGTCGCGTTTCGGGATCAGCTTGTAAGTTGCCGGTTCCAACTAGGCCGGCATAGTAGATGTGATTGCTACTTACAGTTATTGAATTGTAGTAGCAGTGACATCCACTCATGGACCACACTCCAGCTTAACATCAAGCGGGGTGTTGTCATATGTCGAGTCACAATAAAAAAAAATTAGCCTCCATAGTGGATGCTAAAACTATCAGATTATGTTTTAGCAACTGACATGCAACTATCAGTTGCTGTTTAAGGTTCGCACTTTAGCTTACACTAGGCGGCACGGTCATTACTTTAGGAAATATGAAAAGTCCAGTCCAGGAGTCCAGGGGAAATTCATACGCGCGATTCCTGTCTAACTTTAGAGCTATTTGACTTAACGTGATAATCTCAACGACTTTGAGATTATATCGTTGAGATCTATCTATAGATATACATTTTTTATTTATTTACATTTCTATACTAAGCTACTAAAGTGCTTGTATCATAGAAACAGGTAAACCAAAGTACATATATCAAAGATACATTGATTCCGTTGGGTGGTCTCGAACTCGTGCTCTACAGCTTGTGTAACCATTGCACTGCCACTAGACAACGGTCGCCTTGATTGAGAGATACAAAATAAAAGAAGGAAAGTAGGCAGTTTGAATTGACTTAGTCGAATTTTAGGCTCAGGTTGAAAGTTGCCGGTTGCAACTGGGCTGGCATAGGGGATGAGACTGCTGTGTTCCAGTTTCTAACATTTTTAGCGGTCGCGGGGTGCTGTCATATTTATGTAGATTTAGCATAAAAATAAAAGAGATCTCATAGATTCTACATAACCTACAAGTGGAAGGAATGTAACCATAGAACCGTAGAGCTTGTATGAAGAGAATTGTCGATGTGAGGGAAGCGAGGGAATCGTGGCAAATCCTGTGGGAAAAAGGCTTGACAATTTGATTGATTGATTTGATTGGGAGGAATGTGCCACGGACGGACGGACGATACCAGCACCGTATCTTAATGCTTTCCAGTACAGAGTGCAGTGTAGGTAGAAGAATGAAATACTTAGTATATATTTTTATTTTTAGGTAGATATATCGTGTAGATAATTAGGAGTAAATATTTTTGTTGCTTGCAGTAGTTTCAGAGGTGATTGCCCTCGTTCAATAGCCTATGGCCGTTCACTGGCTTCTATTATTACATAACGTTTATTAGTTAATTTCAAACAATGTTTTTATGTTTATAAATTGCATACTTTATATTTACATACGTTATTCATTGAATATCTAATAAATTATTTTAATTAATCTTAATTGTCTTGCCTATTCCTGTAGGAAAAAGGCAAGACAATTTAATTGAAAATGTAGTAACGAAAATTATATGGATATTTATACAAATATCAATCAAAATCAGCCTTTTTTCCATCCGTGTGTGGGAGACAATTTGATTAATTAAAAATGTAGTAACGAAAATTTAAATGGATATTTATACAAATATCAATCAAAATCAGCCTTTTTCCCATCCCTGTGTGGGAGACAATTTGATTAATTAAAAATGTAGTAACGAAAATTTAAATGGATATTTATACAAATATCAATCAAAATCAGCCTTTTTCCCATCTCTGTGGGGAAAGGCGTGACAATTTGATAGATTGATTAAAGTTAGAAAAGGCGGGATTATTTTAGTATATTATTATGTATACGTGCCATTGTTCGTGTGAAGGTAAAATCTTCGCAATGATGCTAAGCAAATATTGACATTTCTTAGATAAACTTTTAAAATCATTATAAAGATCCGAACAAGGTTTTTGCATAAATTCAAAGATATGTGAAATAACAACTGATTTGATTTGTTTTGTATTATTCAATTTGTGACTATACATATGATGCTAGGCTGTAGTGCGGTCCATTAATGGAGGTTAAAACTACTACAGTTATAACTACGACATCCACTATGCCAGCCTGGTGTGAACCAGCTACTTACAAGCTAGTACCGAAACGCGATTAAGTCACTTTACTATGCTTCTAGAATAAGAATTGGACGGGCTGTTGACTAACTTCACCTGACTGATTCAAAGGTGTCTTTTTCTTGACGGTTCGCAAAGAAAAAGTCACCATACTAAAGTGAAGTTGGTTGGAGAGTTAGGCGTCACAAAATGGCGCAGATTCTGTCCTATTCTTATTTTAATCGCATTATACGTTCTGTAAGTGGTGGTTCTATCCCAAATCGGCAGACTGAGCACCACTGATTCTGTCGCTGTGGCTTAACTCTTAAATGGCTGGAACATTTTTAATGATTTTTTGGGTTCCTAGTAAAGCATAGTTAATATTCACAATTGGACCAGCTCCCCGATTCTTTAAATACATAATGGTGTCTAAAAAGCAGTGAAATTGCGTTGCGGTTGCAAGTGACCAATCAACGTAGTTTACCTATTAATTTGTTATTCGCTGATTGGTTACGATAATGTCAAATATCAGTGCGACGCAATTTTACTGCTTTTTCGACGCCAAACTTACATTAATTAATTTTAATTTCGGGCAGGACATCGTCTGTCGGTTTCGCTAGTATTATTTTATTATTGGTTATTATGCTTGTTATAATGATTTTCTAATGTATTACTTTTAGCTTTAACATGTTTATAAAGATGGTTGCATTCCGTTTGGACATGCATACGAGTATCTGTCGATTTCGTTCGAGGTGACGAAATTTTTCGTGACAATTTCGACAGCTATTGGGCGAATGAGTAAGCTGCTTTTTTTCTTTGCTTAATCATTGGCTATTAATAGTAAGCGCGGAAAGTGCGGTGATTTCTGCTGAAAACCTTAAGCTGCGCAAATACGTCAACCTCGGTACTGGTTACGAATTTGCGCTGTTTGGGGTCGAAACGATGGGCCCGTGGGGACCTTCAGCTAAGGACCTTCTAGACGACAGGCGTGGGTGAACGGTTAGCGATTGGTTTGTTGCACGTAACGTCCCGGGTTCGATTCCCGGTTGGAGCAAATATTTGTTTCATAGTTTTTATTTGTAATATTTAATAAATATAATAAATATTGCAACCATTTGTTAATAATAAAAAAAGGGGGAATATTTGTTTCGGGTCTGGTTATCAAAGAGTGGTAGGCAGTGGTACCCAGTCTGCCGATCCGGGGTAGTACCACTTACAAATATAAAGACCGTAAAGTTATCTGGTCGCGTTTGGGGATCAGCTTGTAATTTGCCGGTTCCAACTAGGCCGGCATAGTGGATGTGATTGCTAATTACATTTATTGAATTGTAGTAGCTGTGGCATCCATTTATGGAACACACTTCAGCCTAACATCAAGCGGGGTGCTGTCATAGGATGTCAAGTCATTGTCCAAGCGGCTGACGGAAAACTCTGGAGACAGCAAGGCTGGCAATTATTTCTGCCAACGTATTAGGCTTGCTGCGGAAATATTGCCAGTCTCCTTGATGCGACGTCATTAAATGATATTTTTTATTTATAGTTAATACACTTTTAATTTTATCTGTTAACCTTAAAATTAAACTTAATTAATAAATTAATTTAGTTTTAAATTCCCTAACAACCTTGTCATTGAATAGAATGATGTACCAAATGTAGATTTAGCGATACACACACAATGTTGTTTAATACCGACAACATAGTCGTAATAACTCCGCCTAATAAACGGGGAACAAATTACGTCGGAATTTAGGCCAACATTCGTGCATAGAATTGTAGAAATCTATATAGTAACTATAATTGTTTGGAGAGAGTTTTAAGTATGAATATAACAATGCAATTTAACAAATACCTAACACTACAACTTGTTGCGATGCAAACGAAATTCATTGGCGTAACTCTAATTAGCGACTTTAGACTTGCGAATTTGTGAAATTTTCTATTTCTAAGCGTTAACAATGATGAAAACCTATATTATTTAAATAATAAAGTGATGTTTCATTTATATTTTATGGCACATGAGTCATTTTTTAAAATGATGCCCACATCGGATTTAGTTTGTTAGATTCATAGCGAAAAGCGTAGTGAATCCTCGCTGGCTGCAGCTTCCTAAAATACAGCGGCGACGGCCACTATAATTAGATTGAAAATGTAATTTCAATATAAGTAACAAAAGTAATTAACAGCATTACTTACCAGAATCGTACGCGCTCGCTGCTTTCGCGATGCTGTATATTATTTCACATGAAATATTAATTTATCGCAGTATTTTCTTTATGATGCGCGAGCGCGGATTCAGTGTCGTAATGTCGCCCGCCCGGGCGGAGGCGGATAGCCGACTGATCGATCAATGCATGCGGTCTGCGCAAGAGTGCGCGGGAACGAGCGCTCATTGCCATTTACTCAAATAATATCTGCACTTTTCCTTCGTGTTGAATTTATTCAGCTGTTCGTCTGTACTTTAATAATGCAATATATCGTAAAAAAAACTTTAATTTTTGGTAAGTATATTATTTCTATATGGATTAGTAATAAAAATTGGATAAATGCGACGTGGTGGACCTAGCAGGATGAACTGCACTATAAAATGATGTGGAATTTCGCCGCCGCTCGGCATCATAATTCGCTGTGTAGCTGCTAGTGGACAGTCTAACCTAACCTAACAACTCGTGTTTAAGTGACAGGCAGCTGGGTTCAATCCCCAGTCACAGTTTTCTTTCTAAATTGGTCTGTAACGAATAGAAATAAAACAATGACACAATGTGCTAAAATATTTATTAGTCAATATTTCTTCCGGAATACATTCTTTTATATTCTCACGACATAGGTGACTACAGAGAAAAAGACGGATATTAAAATAGACTGGTGGTCATTTACTTTTAGGAGTACAGACCATGAGTTACTTAATCGCGGGATCCGCTTAAATATTGGCGGTTCCAATTAGACCGGCACAGTGAAGGCGGCTGCTACAGGCCGCTGGCTGTAGCTGTTCTGTTCAGGCTGTTAGGGCGACATAAGAAGTGCCGTCATATTATTTATTTAAATACTATATTGCATCAAAATAAACTTAAAAATAGGTACATAGGTGAGTTTAATGCCTACTATTAGGCATTTTCTAACAACTAACCTTTGGGATGATCAGAAATTATGGGCCGGGTGCAAATATACTACAAACTACAATTACATAAACTACATACAAGTATCACAAGTATATATATACATATATGTAGGTAAAAATAAACATACATAATTATATTTTGTGTCAAACTATTTAATGTGAACTTATGTCGCTCCTTATGAACTTATACGGTTTTTTTAGTCGTCGGCACTTTTGGTCTTTTACTACAAAATATTTAGTTTACATTTTTGCGCTATCTGAGTAGGTAACTAGCCCAAATTAGTAATACATTAGTCACTGAACATTTTCAGACTGAAATCAAATATTTGCGTTCATAACTACAGGTATTTTATTACAGGCTTAGCGCTTAACTGTGTACGTTACTGCGGTAGTGGAGAGGTGACATTTTTTTATTGTAGTCACAATATGACAGCACCCCGCTTGATGTTAAGCTGGAGTGTGGTCCATGAATAGATGTCGCTGCTACTACAATTCAATAACTAGTTGGAACCGGCAACTTATAAGCTGATCCCGAAACGTGACTAAGTCACTTCACGGTCTGTATACAACGAGCATGCTGTATGAACGAACACTCTTTCCGCAGTAACCTACACAGTTAAGCGCTAGTCATGGAGTTAGTAAAAGAGATATCCTCAAGAAAGCTGGGCTGCCAAGTGCCTAAAACCGTAGAGCTTGTATGAAGAGACGGTGGATGTGAGGGAAACGAGCGAGTTGTCAGGATCGTGGCGCTCTATTGTCTCTGCCTATCCCTGTGAAAGCTACGAAACAAATATTTGCACCGAACAAGAATCGAACCCAGGACTTAACGCGTACTTAAACAAACTGGTTTGCCACGCCTGACGTCAAACTTGGACTGCTCGGTGCTACGATGAATACACGGCATAAAAATGAATTAAACAAATTTTATGCGAATTAAACAAAATTCCAGCAACTTGCAGCTTTGCAATCTCTCCGTGACCACGATGGCTGCAAAGCTCTCGAAACGTCGCTAGTAACGCGATAGTAAGCCGCATAAAATTTGTTTAATTCATTAATTAATGTTCGCACAAAATCTAAGGAAAGGCTTAAGAAATAAAAAAACAAATAGAATTTCCAACTTTATAATGTTCGCTGTAATAAAATAAACCCGAATATCTTAAATATACATACAAAATTATTCTTATAAAAAAAAACTATATCTATCTCTACAAACGCATTGTCAACTTTTTTATTTAAAACTATTTATTGGGATAGACTGCACAACTAGTACACATAACTTACTTTGATCGGCATAGTGACGGCGACTGAGGCAACTATGTGAACAAACTTGGTTTTTTTCAGTCGTCAGCACTTTTGGTCTTCCATCATGCTTACCATCAGGCAGTTCGAGGTCAGATGTTGTGTCACAATTTTTTTTTAAATTGAATATACATATTCAGTCGTCACTGGCTCTAAAGATTTTAAGGTGAGAAAAACTTCTTTTTTTTATTGTGACTCGACATCTGACCTTGACCCGCCTGAGCAAGAAGAGATCCAAGAGTGCCGACGACTTCACGGCTGCCCCAGTTGCCGCCACTATGCCGGCCAAAGGTGCTTCTTTACGCATTTTTCTATTTGCCGATAGTTTGACAAAAAAAGAAACGCCGACCAGTTTAGTTCGGCTATGAACTCTATTAACCGAATATGGATGATTGCCTCGAACTAGCATCATGCAAAAAGCACCCTAAGCAAGGAACCAGTAACTTTTTGAACCAGAGTTAATTCGATAATAAATTTACTTTAGTACTAAAACTATTTTTTTTATTTTATTGTGTCATGACTTTTGACTTCGTCCCGCCTGATAATAAGCAAGAGGAGATCCAAGAGTAACGACGACTGAGAAAACCGAGTTTGTTCACGGCTGCCTCAGTCGCCGTCAAAGGTGCTTCTTCACGCATCGCTTGAAGAATCCAAGGTCATAGGATGGAGAGAACACATGGGCTGGTAAAGCATTCCACTTGTCGATAAGCTTAGCTCACATTTAAACCGCAATTTCCCTGGGGTAAGTAACATTTTTCGCTGTAGGGACAAAGCGTAGTCTTTCGTCGCACACATGGTCTGCTGTACGTAAACCCTTAATAACCGTGGTAGATTATTTTGAAATCCCTTTGTTTTTGAAGTTCGAGACTTTAAGTTTATAAAAAAGTTGACAATGCTTGTAGTAATCAGGGGATATATTGCTGAGATTTATTTCACGCATCATATACCAAAATTATTTTTTAATTATTATATACGGGTCTGCACTTTAGCTTCCAGCAAACTCTAGTTAATTTTAACGTCCATTAAATCCAACGAAATAGGTATAGACTATTGTTGTTTAGTTAACTTAATGCCATATAAAGTCCTATTTGACATTTGGTCTACATAAGATCTGTCAAAAAGACGTCAAATTCTAACAAGTCTTTGGCTGTCGGCCATTAAACCATCCAGTGGTACTAAAGACTCAATGATTTATAAAATTTGTAAGTTCCGCGTACCATATGCTTTCATTTTCACATTCACTTTAAATCGGCAAAAGATTAGAATGTTAACAATGGTGTTGCCAATTTTAACAAATAAACTTTAACCCTAATAAACTTTATTGGGGTCCAAGTTTTAAATTTCCTTTTTAAAATAGTACGCTTATTTAAAACCGTAAAATAAAATATTGCACACAGTTCTAAGCTTGAAAAGCGACGTAAATTATAATCCAATTTAAAATATTTTTGAAATATAAAAGTGCAATTACTTTTATGATACTGGCAATACTAGCAGAGAGGCTTTAAACATTTGGCTAATATATTGTAGAGAAACGATAAAATTAAAAGTTTACAAGATAATACACAAAAAACCTTTTAAAAGAATCAATTTAAAAAATTTCTGGCGTATCACTGGCTGCCATTTTTGTTCAATAGGTGTACGTACGTCTACAAAAATGTTGATTACCTATGAAACGTCACTTTGACAATGACGGTTTTTTTTACATTTTCGAACTCATAGTAAGATATGTGATAAGACATGTGATTTCGACGTAGTTCCAATCTTTTTTGTGCAACCCTAGCAATACGTGGAGTTAAAAATTACTAGTAAATTGATTTCAAATAATTCGAGTTACTAACTCAAAATCGATAAATAGCTATCTATATCCAGCTACTTTTTTTCTCAAAAGTAAACAAATCAAAGAAACGTTTAAAATTAAGAAATGAATTAGGAATGTAAATTAAACTACTTAAAAATGAAATTGAACTAAAGGTTACAAAATAAATAAAATTCACCTATTCTCTATGATTATATATATTATTGAGAAAATATATCCTGCCTATTATTTACGTATTACTATTAAGATTCGGCGATACTTGGTTTTATAGATATCAATAAAAAGAAGGATCTATAGGAGCTCTATATTTTAGATAATATCTTTATTTTATTATTTCGTCCACTAATAACTATGTTAATAAAATTACGGTACCATTTATCGTCATTATACATTACTGAAATATCAACGGTAGATGTTTTGATTACCACAGCCCAGCGGGGTTAGGTTGGGCAAGTTAAAACGATAATCGTCCCTCTTTTGTCGACGATTGGCAAAATAATAAAAGTTAGCCTAAATCCACCAAAATGAGACTATTGATGATAATGATCAAACGTACGACACGTTTGATCATACGATATTCGTCACAACGATTAATAGTTTCGTTTTATTGGATTTAGCCTAGCTTTTATTATTTTGACAGTCGCCGACGAGAGACGATAATCGTTTTAACTTGCCCAACCTAACCGCGCTGGAATGAAGTACAAGTAGTTGTCTCTTTCAGTCACACGTCGTATAAACATAATATAAATGAGACAAATAACAATTAATTAGTTCTTATTTTAGCACAGATTCTATTCTTTCCAAATTCTTTGAGAATATTTATTATAAATTTCTCTTTATCGATATCGATAAAACTAAGAGTTGTCTCATCTCTATTTAATATATAAATATTGATTATTATATATATCATTGTATTATAATAAGGCTAGTGTCACAGCAAGTACAGTCGACAATAAAAAACAATATTACTTTCATATTATGTAAAATGACTTGCAAAACTGCACCCCTGACTCGATCTTTACAAAATACGTTCTTTCATTCGATTATCGAAGTAAAATTAGTATTAAAATGACGGTAAACATGTATTACTAATTACTATCATTGCGTTCGATATATTGGCGAGCAGTCAAAATTTGACAGCTCGCCAATGGGTTGTATCTAAGTGGTTAACGCACAGATCATTCGCTCACGCGGGTAGGCGGGATAAGAAGTCGGATGGGCGACCGCTTGTGGAATGTGGAGTAAATATCTCGGAGTACCTTACTCGTGTTTCCAATTGCGCGTTAATAGTGTAGGTGATTGTGACAAGATGGCGGACGTTAAGACATCGGTCACATCACAGTCCGCATTGGCAAGCTTTGGTTGGCCTAATACCAACGTTAAGAAAGTAATATTATTTAAAATAAGATTAATTTTGTACGAAAAAGTAGTACGAATTTGGATGGTAAGATTATAATAATGTTGTTCTAAGAGGTGGGGGTGGTACGCCCTTTGAGTGTATAATTTTTTGATATAAATTAGTGGAATATATCGGAACTTAATTTAGTATTCGAATGAAAAAAATACTATTTCAAATTAATTATTATAAATATTTCAAATTTTATATAATTAGATATTTTTTATATTAATTTGAATAAGTGTTGGCCTTACCTACTTATTGGTCGGATCGAACTGTGATTGGAGCCCCTTTGGGGTAACTTGATGTTTACACTTTTTTTGAAGATTATGCTTGACAAAAAAAATCATTTTTTTAAAATATTTTTTACCTCAATTTCATAGCTAATTTTTACGACAAATAAATTATCAAATTAAATGGTTAACATAAAACAACTTATAAACGGTTACAGAGGGTTTATTGCAGGTGTATGAATAACAGAAAAGTTATTGGAAACAACGCCTTATGGAACGTTAAAATTAATGAACTCATAAAATAAAAATATATTAAGATTTTATTATGAACAAGACTATGTAGGTTTAGATGGTGGGGTGGGTATGAAATATTTTTTATTATTTTGACACCAGATCAAAAAAAATATAGCTTATAATAAAAATGTGCATTAAAATGAACGTTTAATTTTTATATAATACACAGACTATATACCACTAGAGAGCGCAACAATGTAAAAGAAAACTATCTTGCAATCTTTAAAAGTTCTTTATTTGACGCCCGCGAAGTAGTAGAAGTATCCGCTTATTGATAGTCGACTAAAAACCCTCAGTCGATATTTTTATTTTTCATTCATATTTAGCTTTGACTTGTTTTTATTTATTATGACATATTACTCAACAATAGAGCCTCGACTACTGAGTAAAACAGTAGCCTATCACAGATTTATTTCAATCAATCAAATTGTCACGCCTTTTTATAACCAGGATAGGCAGAGACGATGGAGCGCCTTGTCATGATCCTGACACAACTTCCTCGTTTTCCGCATATCCACAATTCTTTTATATTATTTAGGATTTATTTTTGTAAGGCTTTAACATTTTATTATTTTATTGAATTTTCCTTACTTTATTTAATTTAGCGTTTTTATTAAAGTAATTAAAATTAATAAGTGAAATATTTGTGCTTTATTTATTTGTAATATGTATTATACACCATATTACAAATAAATAAATTAAATATCAACTTTGGCTGGCATAGTGACGATAACTGAGGTAATAGAATCGGATTTTTCAGTCGTCTGCGCTCCTAAGTCGAGGTCAGACGTTGAGTTCCAATAAAAATAAACTGTATTATGTTACAATAAAGAATTTAAAATACAATAATAAATCAAATAAATGAATGAATTGAATGCATCACCAAAAACGCGTAAATTTTTAAAATAAAGCTTTTTAATTATATATAGTCTGTGTATATAGATTCAATCGAAAGTAACAAAAATTATGCATAAATTATGTAATTTATTTTTATAAAGTAATGCAATAGACATAGTTGTCATTTTTCTTTTTATTTAAAATCAACGATTTAAAGATAAAATGAGAATTAGCGACAAATTATAGTTTTTGCTGTTGGCCGCGCAAAACGCAATCCTGTTTGGACGCATTCTTATCGGATACAGCGTTAGAAAATGTGAAAAAAAAATATAATTATCCACGGACAGGACAGACAGAGGCCGTGCTAACGTGCATAAAAGTGGCCCCAGTCGCCCGATTCTCTTAGTTTGTCTTAGCCGAAATGACGCGCCCCTCCACTGCATTTACGCACACGAGCAAACATAAAATATGGACGCAACACATCGAAAATGCAATCGTAATTGGTCATCCAGTTGCTGGTTAGTCACAAAAGGAAGAGCACGCTGATGATGTATAGTAATATAGTTAGTAATATTTGCATTCACACATTTAAATAAACTAATAATGTGGAGGGGCGCGTCCTTTATAGTTAGACAAGCTGTAATACATTATGACGGTGAAGTCAGTGAAATTGCGTCGCGGTCGCATGTGACCAATCAACGTAATTTAGCTATTGATTTGTTATGCGTGGATTGGTTACGAACATGTCAAATATCAGTATGTCACTGCTTTAAGAGAAGCTGTGGGACCGGATGCAGACCCTTTGTCGCTTATTCTCTTTTACATAGCAACAGTCGCGTGTCGTTACAACTATGTATTTATAAAACTAATTTTTGTATTGTATAAAAATACAGACACTTCACACGGGGTTTTTGCATTTACTCAATACATTCACACAGGGGTAAGCAGAGACAGTGGACTTCTACTATTGATCACACATTCATTTATGAACAGCGACCTCTACTTAGTTTTTTTTATTGTGGCTTAACCTGCCTGATGGTAAACAAAATGAGGTCCAATAGTGCCGACGACTGAAAAACAGTCACAGTTGCCTCCGTCGCCGTTACTGTGCCGGCCAAACGGCACAAAGTGAACCAATAAAATTTAACAATTTAATCTATTCTGCATTACGAGTTAGTCCCTCTGCTTACCCTAATCCATTAAGCAAACGTTAACACCCGCGTAAAGTGACAGCTCATATAGGTATAGCCCCGGCAGATAAAAATAGCGCTTAATGTGGAGCGCAAATATAAGTATCGCCAGACAAGAAAAGAGCTGGACGACTGCAGTGAGAGCAATTTTGCGCATCTGTACAGTTGTGCACATAACTGATAATATTTTAAAAATCATCAATCAATCAATCTAATTGTCACGCCTTATTCCCACAGGGATAGGCAGAGACAATGGAGCGCCACTTACCACGATCCTTACACAACTCCCTTGCTTTCTTCACTTTCACAATTCTCTTCATACAGGCTCTGTGGTTATGGGCACTAGGCAACCCAGCTTTCTTGAGGATGTCTCCGATTTGGTCGAAAAACACTCTCCTGAGCCTGCCTTGTTAAAGTTTATACACATTAGAAATACGGAAAGTAAGTAAGTAACAAAACAAGATACTGCACAGTTTGATTGTCAGCGCTCTTTTTGTCTGCCGGGTTCGTTACTTAAATAATTTATTCGCTAACTTTATACACTTAATATTAATCATTTGGGTGATGTTAGACCAAGGGCAGACGACAGCAGACGCACCACGTTCTTTTGCTCTTGAGGTTCGTTTTCTGAAAATAATAATAATATTAGTTTTATATACACAAATTGGTATAGTGACGGTGACTGAAGCTACTACGAACTGTTTTTTTAGTCGTCGACACTCTTTTAAACTCCATCATTCAGGTTAGGATCAAATGTTGAGTGACAATAAAAAAAGCCACCAAACTGCAACTTTTATTATCTGTAAGCTTGTGTTTACATTTCTATACTAAATGTATCACTGCCACTACACCACGACCGTGTAGTGGCAGTGAAATGGCTACGTAAGCCGAGTGACACGGGTTCGAAACCACTCACCCAGTGTTTCCCAACGTGGAGCCCACGCCTCACAGGGGGGCAATTTGATAGTTAAGGGGGGCAACACGACCTTAACCCATTTACTTTGCGTTATTTAAATGCAATGCTAAATATCTTTTGATAACAATTTCATAGTGATTTTATCCTCAAATTTTATATTTCTTAAGGGAACTAAACAATTTTTAAAGGTTAAAAATTATGTATAGGGGCTATATAAATTTAGTTATGTTAAGTTGTGGCATATGGTCTAAAAAAGGTTGGGAAACACTGCACTCAACGGTACCAATGTATCTTTCATATATATGCACTTTGGTTGTCCTGTTCCTATGATACAAGCACTTTAGACGCTTAGTATAGAAATGTATAATAAAAAAATGTAAATAAAAAAGAGGTGGCCATTTGCTCCAGATTTTGTTGTTAAGAAATGGTAGGAAGTATACAGACCATGAAGTGATTTAGTCACGTTTCGGGATCAGCTTGTAAGTTGCCGGTTTAAAGTAGGCCAGCATAGTGGATGCGACTTTATTTTTAGTTATTTAACTGAAGTAGCAGTCACTTTTCTGGACTTCACTCCAGCTTAACATCAAGCAATAGCCAGTTATAATTTGAGCCAGAATATAAACAGTATCTTACCATCAACCCCTGTGACGTGTTTCTCTAAATTAAGTTTCTCCTGTGCAACCTGGTAGATACCTTCTTCAATAGTACCAGAACTAATCATACGATAAATTGTAACAGGCTTCGTTTGACCAAGTCTGTGACATCTGAGAAATGAAAAAAAAACAACTTAACAATTAATATTTTCTTAGACTTTGCCCGAACATTGATTAATGAATTTAAAAAGAAAATGCGGCTTACTATCACGTTTATTTATATAAACGGGGTAGTTGAGAGAGCTTGTATAAAGAGAATTGTGAATGTGAAGGAAGCGAGGGAGTTGTGTCAGGATCGTGGCAAGTGGCGCTCCATTGTGTCTGCCTATCCCTGTGGGAATAAAGCGTGACAATTTGATTGTCAATTATCTTCATACAAGCTCTACGGTTATGTGCACTAGGCAAACTAGCTTTCTTGTGGGTGTCTCAGATTTGGTAGGAAAACACCCTTCTGGGTCTGCCTTGTTTAACGCATCCATTCACATCAGATTTACAAACTCCTTTCGTCAATCTACTTTCACTCATCCTTTCCTTTCCGTTTGATTATCACGAGACAAGATCGCGTTATACTATATAAAAAAAACACACGGACGGACGGACGACAGTGCTCCAGTACAGAGCTATTGTGTTGTATTATAAGTAGTTACCTGTCTTCAGCCTGCTTATCATTGTATGGATTGAAATCCATATCATGTATGATGACTGTATCAGCTGCGGTCAAATTGATACCAAGCCCACCAGCTTTAGTCGAGAGTAAAAATACAAAAATATCCTCTTGGTTATATTGGTCTATTAATTCTTGTCTGTGAAAAAAAACATATTCATTTCATCATCAGCAAGAACGCGTCCACTGCTGAACATAGGCCTCCCCCTTAGAACGCCATTTCGAACGACAAGATGCCAGTTGCATCCACTGGTTATTCGTGACTTTCACTATGTCGTCAGTCCACCTAGTAGGAGGCCTACCTACGCTGCGTCTTCCGGTTCGTGGTCTCCACTCTAGAACCTTTCTTCTCCATCGGTTGTCGGTTCTTCAAGCGACGTTGCCAGCCCATTGCCACTTCAGCTCGCTAATCCTTCGATATTCATTTACTTATGACATATTTTAATGTTATAGTCTATTATATAATTTAAAAAACCCCAGATCTTCCCCAAAAACTATCTAGGACACCTAAAAAACCAGCACATGTCCTAGGAAAACAGAACGGTTAGCAAACCTAATTTTTAGTAATATTGTATTAAATTAAGGGGAATAACTTTAAAATTTACTCATAATTAATAAAAGTAAGTACAAAAACCTTGAAAACATTAAAAATAATTACGAAAAAGGCAAAGAACGTAACCAATGTCTGAAACAGTGCATTCCCATTAGAAAAAATGCGAAAGGACATCATTCAGTTTGGGCTATTTTCGTACTACTTTTGTAATGTCCAATGATGAAAAAATAGATAAATGGTAGTTTCATACTTGTATTGATAAAACTAATCACAATTTTGCTTTTAATTGCTGTGCAATTGAGCTATTTGAAAAATAATATATGGATTTTATATCGTTTCTCAATCACAAAGACACGCCATATTAACAGTTCTGCTTTGAACTGTCATAATTATAGTTTGATCATTTTGCACACCCGAACTATGCAAAATAAAGGATATTTTCCAATTACATTGTAATCTTTGTACATTAAACTATTTTAAAATGTATATGCAACTGTTAATGCCATTTAGCCCATCCTTCGGGATCAGCTGGTAAGTTGCCAGTTCCATCTATGCCGGCATAGTGGATGTGATTGCTACTCACAGTTATTGAATTGTAGTAGCAGTGACAATAATTCATGGACCACACTTCGGCTTAACATCAAGCGGGGTGCTGTCATATGTCGAGTCACAATAAAAAAATATAAAAAAACCTTTTACAAAATGAATGACGTCCTTTTAATTAAATCAACGGACTGCACTCCAGCTTAACATCAAGCACGGTGCTGTCATGTGTTAAGCCACAATATAATATTTAAAGTAGTATTCACCTATCAGTAACAGCCGTGCTTCCGTCCAATCTCAAATAAACATGTCCACGTATCACCAAATAAGGCTCCAACACGTCCAGCATCATTGTGAATTGACTGAATATAAGTACGCGGTGCCCTTCAGCCTTCAGTTGAGGTAATAACTCGTCTAATTTTAAAAATTTACCAGAATCTAAAATTAATTCGTCCGGAACTGAATACGATGCTATGCTCTGTAATGTAACAAGAATTATTATTTAATTTAATTGAGTTTATTTTATTATTTATACAATTATTCAATGTTAAAATTAAAATGTACTAATTACACCTCTATTCTGCTAATACTAAAAACCTTAATAATAAAAAATATATATATAAAATTAACTAAAATACATTATTAAAAGGAGTCCCTTTAGGCAGTCTAGCTATTCAAAGGGGGAACCTTTGAATAGCTAGACTGATTCTTTGTCCGAGGTAGCTGCCAACTCTCTCCTGTGATGTCGACTAACCTTTTTGCTATTTTTAATTTAATTGTATTGTGGTTCAACATATGACAGCACTCCGCCTGATGTTAAGCTGGAGTGGGGTACATTAATGGAGATGACTCCTACTACAGTTAAAGAAATAGCAGACATATCCACTATGCTTAAGCCACTCCACGGTTAGTATAGAAGTGGTAGTTCTACTCTCAATCGACAAGTATACAGACTATGAAGTGACTTAGTCGCGTTTCGAGATCAGCTTGTAAGTTGTCGGTTTCAACTAGGTCTGCTTACTTGTGGATGTGACTGCTACTTGCAGTTATTTAACTGTAGTTGCAGTCGTTTCCATTCATGGATCGTACTTCAGCTTGAAAAGCTTGTGACTTTTAAGTAAACCACAAGTCAAGCTTTTATAGTGACCTCGACTTGCCTGATCGTAAGCAAGGAGAAGTCCAAGAGCGCCGACGATTGCAAAAACAGTTTTATTTTACGGTTACCTCAGTCGCCGTCACCATGCCGGCCAAAAATTCAGGAGCTATAAATATAACCCCAGAGATGAAAATGATTATAGAGAATAAATATAACCACAGAGAATAAAAATAACAACAGAGAATAAAAATATCAATCAATCAAATTGACACGCCTTTTTCCGATAGGTATAGGCAGAGACAATGAAGCGCCACTTGCCACGATCCTGACACAACTCCCTCGATTCCTTCACGTTCAAATAAAAATAATCGTAGAGAATAAAAATAACCACAGATAATTACTACTTACACCATGCAAACTAGTTAACCGATGTATCTGAAAGTCTGACAAGCAGAGGAGATCTTCATAAGCGTACTGTTCATTCTTTTCCTTGTATGATGGATCGCGAGCCAGTTTGGTAGCAATCTTCCTAACCATATCATTTGTATAGTAATATCTTAATAATAATGGATGATTCGCCAGTTTTCGCATGTCCATCATCATGGACATGCCGCTTACTTCGTTCGTGGCATGGATCTGAAAGTAAAGATACCATTTTTAACCATAAAATAACTGTAGTTAACATCATCATCAGCTAGAAGACGTCCTTTATTGAACAAAGGCCACCCCATTAGAACACAATTCCGAACAACAATATACCGGTTCTTTGTGACTTTTTTAACTAAAGTGCTTGTATCATAGAACCAAAGTACATTATATTAAAGATACATTGGTTCCGGCAAGTGGTTTTGTACCAGTGCTCTCCGTTTGTGTAAACATTGCACTGCCACTACACCACTATTTATTATGTCGTCAGTCCGCCTAGTGGGAGGCCTACTTACACTACGTCTTCCAGTTCGTGGTCTCCACTCCACTCAAGAACTTTCCTTCCACATCAATTGTCGGTTTTTCTAGAGATGTGGCCAGCCCATTGCCACTTCAGCTTGCAAATCATAATTATAACTATAGAGAATAGCAGGGATTTTGGCCGACATAGTGACTGCGGCAAGGCCGTGAACTGTGAGTCGATTTTGTCAGTTGTCGGCACTCTTGGCACTTGCTTAGCATCTGGCAAGTCGAGGTCAAATGTCCAGTCACAAAAATATAAATCAAAAAAACTTAAACAGATAAGTATACGGAATGTGAGCGCTACTTTGTCTCTACCTATCACCGTGGAAATAAAAGCGTGACCATTTAATTGAATGATATGGAGTATTAAGGTTATTTTCCCTGAATTTTCAAGCTACCATATAATATATTTGGCTTGAAAATTGTTGGTTTTAACTATGGCAGTGGATGTGACTGTTACTCGCAGTCACCTCCATTCATTGACTGCTTAACATCAGACGGAGTGCCGTCATATATACGCTGATAACATCAATTAATCAATCAAATTGTGACGCCTTTTTCCTACAGGGATAGGCAGAAACAATGGAGCTCCGTATCCTGACACAACTCCCTCGCTTCCTTCACATTCACAATTCTCTGCATACAAGCTCTATGGTTGTGGGCACTAGGCAACCTAGCTTTCTTGAGGATGTCTCCGATCTACACAATATAAATATACTAAAAAGACAAACAAATATTCACCGTGCCATCTTTAGCGGAAAATCCAGCGATCATTTCTCTGTACAACACTTCTTGTCTATCAGACAAATTACAATTAAGTGTAATATTAGTTTTTTTAGGCAAGTCTTGTAACACATCCCTCTTCAACCGTCTCAGTAGGAAAGGCTTCATAATACGTTTCGCCTGAGTTATTTGACTCTGTTCAAACAACGGCTGGTCATCCACTTTGTCATTGTCAGTTTTCTTTGTTTTCGCTGATTTCTGTAGCACAAAATGGATAAAATGAAATAAAAATAATTTATCAGCATGCACTTGCTTATCGTCAGATTTTACCATGGCTTCGGAAAGGCGTATGACGAGAAAAAGGTCACAACAAATGTTTCAATTGAAGCCTGTACATATAAAGTTTGGCTCTATAGCACCCCGTCTGATGTTAAGCAGCAGTGCAGTCCATGATTGGAGGCAAGTGCTACTACAGTTACATAACTGCAACATAGCAGTCGAATGTCATGGGCACTGTGGATCCCGAGACGCGACTAAGTCACTTAACGTTTTGTACACCGGATTGGCAAACTGGTCACCACTGCCTACCACTCTTGGCTTAAAATATTGTCATAAATAATAAGCTATCCTCTAGCAACCACTCTCGAAGTGTGAAGAGTGGCAATTTGCATAATTGATTGTTTAAACATAGTTTACGACTCATTTTTGTAATTCTGTATGAACATTTGTTTGAAATAAACGTTTTTATTATTATTATTTAAAAAGTACTTACAGAATTCTTTTGAAACAAACTTTTCAAGTCTTCAGTTTTACCAGAGAACATGTGCGGCATAACAAAGCATAATAAAGACATCAATTCAATCAAATTGTTCTGCAACGGTGTTCCAGTTAGGAGAAGACGATGACGAGACTAAAAAATAATTAAAAATAGATTAATTATGTACCTCATTGCTATAGATTCATTGTGGTACACCCCGGATCGGCAGACAGGCCACCACTGCCTACCACTTTTAAATTTATAGCCTATACCACAGAAAATGTTCTAAGGAGCACTTTATTTTTGTTCCTACCCCATATTTTTAGTGCCGTGATACTTTCACAGGTCGGAGCAAGCAACCGCATTCTGTCTACCGAATTGGCACCAAAGCGACGTTTCTTAGTAGAACAATCGAAAAGGGCTTTAGTAAATGCTTCACCAGTCCAAGAGTTCACCCTATTCTATGCCTTTGGATCCTGCAAGCGATGCGTCAAGGTAAAGAAGCACCTTTGGCCGGCAAAGTATCGTCGTCTGAGGCAGGTAGAGGTCAAATGTCGAGTCAAAAAAAAAAAAAAAAAAGTCCAGGCTAGAAATAATCAGCAAACCGGAGCACCAACCCCGGCCCACAGTTTCAAGGGGCGCCAAAATCATAATATAATATGCTTGAAAGTAAAATAACTTGCTTCTCAAAGTGTCTAGCATACGGAAGCCTGGTTGGCTCACCGTCTCACTTGTAAGAAAAAGGCACCACACCACAAGTGAACTTTATATATTTTGTGAGTTTTTTTAAGGTAAATTTTTTTAAACGCTGGAGAGAAGGGCGCAACTATCAAGTTTCTGTCTTGGTTCGAAAACATCCTAGTTCAGAAGCTAAGAATAAACAATATTATATATAAAATCTGTTACCTTAATCTTTAACAAATTATCATACCGCTGCGTGGCCATATTCTTAAGCATATGCGCCTCATCATATATAACATAATCCATATTTGTTATTCGAAACATTTTACGCTCCTCCGGGCAACTGTTCACCATTGTGTATCTACAAATTAACTACGGTTACAACTTTTTTTATTGTGACTCGACATATGACAGCACCCCGCTTGATGTTAAGCCGAAGTGTGGTCCATGAATGAATGTTACTGCTACTACAATTCAATAACTGTGAGTAGCAATCACATCCACTATTCCGGCCTAGATGCAACCGGCAATTTACAAGCTGATCCCGAAACGTGACCAAATCACTTCACGGTCTGTATAAACTAGGCCGCCATAGTGGATGTGACTACTACTTACAGTTAATTCACTGTAGTGGCGGTAGTCACATACATTCATGGACCACACTTATCAGGCGGGGTGTAGTTATATTACAAGTCACAATAAAAAAAAAACGATTCAATTAAAGACGACTGTTCGCGCCTGAATTCATTTATATTTAGATTTAAGTAAATATGCATTTATCGATAACCTTTTTTTTTTCATTTCTATACTAAGCTACTAAAGCTATCATAGAAACAAGACAACCAAAGTACATATATCAAAGATACATTGGTACCAGTGGGTGGTCTCGAACTCGTGCTCTCTGGTTTGTGTAACCATTGCACTGCCACTACACCATGGTCGCCTGTAGTGTTTGTAACCTTTAAGTCCGCATCCGCAAAATAAACAATTTAAAGTGTATCCCGCCATCGCCACTAGAATTATACATCGACAAATGCATTTTACCTATGGTTAAATAAAATAATCTACTATGGTTAAATAATTAACTTCATCATCATCAGCCAGAAGATGTCCACTGCTGGACATAGGCCTTCCCCTTAGAACGCCATTCCGAACGACAAGATGCCAGTTGCATCCACCGGTTATTCGTGACTTTCACTATGTCGTCAGTCCACCCAATAGGAGTCCTACGTAATAATTAACTTACGTGGTGAGTATAACATCAGTCTGTTTGAGGGCACCTTTAGCATATTCTATTCTCAATTGTCGACGTTCATCTGGATTGCCATAGTATTTGGATACCTGCATTTGTGGTGACCAGCGGGAGAATTCGCCACTCCAGTTATCTGTAAAGGATTTTTTATTATAAAGTTAATGAATTAAACACAAAATCTATCGCGCAAAATCTAAGAAAATTCCATTATAAAGTTTTTTTTGACTAGTATTTTTTAAATTAAATTGTCGTTAATTTTTTATATTAACAACATAAATGTTTTTTTACATTTGCCTCAATCACAGTCTCAATCGGTCAAAAATTTTAGCGACTGCCTAGCTAAAACCGACAACTTTAAAGCTGATGCTGAAACGCGACAAAGTTACTTCACGGTCTTTACTAGTGTATACTTATAAGTGATGGTCCTGATGGCAAATTACCACCACCAACTGTCTGCCTACCCCTCTTGCTACAGATTTTTTTTACTTTTTATTTATTTTTTATTCACATTTCTATACTTAGCTACTAAAGTGTTTGTATCATAGAAACAGGACAACCAAAGTACATATATCAAAGAAACATTTGACCAGCAAGTGATTTTGAATGATACACAATGTTACACAATGTACAATGTTCTTATGCTCTCTGTTTGCATAAGAACATTGTACTGCCACCTCACCACGGTCGCCTTTTTTAAATTTATTTATTGATTATTTATATAAATTATTTCTTTTTGAATATTTTATTTTTTTAACCATTTTTATTTTTTTATTGTGAATTAATCTTACCCAAAGTAGAGGCAGGCACAACCACCAGATGGGTGCCATTAGCTTTATTAGTTTCTTTTAAATGGCTCAAAAATGCAATCACTTGCACAGTCTTCCCGAGGCCCATTTCATCAGCCAAAATACCATTAAGTCCTTGTTTGTGCAGTACAGCCAACCAATTCAAACCAACTACCTGATATGGAGCTAATTTTAAACTGTAAATAAAATATAACATTTTTTAATTATGACTGAAATAAATTATTTAAGTGAATAAATTATTTTTAAATCTGATGTGGATGGATGCGTTAAATAAGGCAGGCCCAGGAGGGAGTTTTCCGATCAAATCGAAGACATCCTCAAGAAAGCTGGGTTGCCTAGTGCCCATAACCGTAGAACTTGTATGAGCAGAATTGTGTATGTGAAGGAAGTGAGGGAGTTGTGTCAGGATCCTTGCAAGTGGCGCTCCGTTGTCTCTGTCTATACTTGTGGGAAAAGGCGTAATATTTTGATTTAATTAATAAAGAAAAATACCTTGAATTCAATATATTTGGTTGTTTCAAGAGTCCAGCCCCTGCAGCCACAGCGGCTTCTAATTGTTGCGCCAACCAAACGCATTTCTTCATCAATTGCTGTATATTGTTACGTGTACTTATCAATAATTGTGTTGAATTCAACAATTCCGTACTTAATACTTTCGAGGTATTGAATTTTTCAACCTAAAACAAAATCAAACCTTTTAATTTTTTTATTATCACTCTCCTTGCTTTTTACGTTCGTAAGCATGGAGAGGTTCGACGTGCCTTAGTCGCAGCCACTATGCCGGCCAGAGGTACGTTTTTTATGCCTTCTCAAATGAATCATTTTTATCGTGAATTGTCATATGATTGGTAAACATGACAGAGGTCCAAGAGTTTCAACAAACTGCAAAAACCAATTTAGTTGACAGTTACCACAGTTGCTGACACTATGCCGACCTTGTCACCTTTATGCCATATTATCCATATAAATACCAAGGTTACTGACCATATCTAGCCAACCTTTAAATGGTCTTAGTGCAATGATGGCCTCGGCTTTCTTCTGGGAGCATCCATTGAGCTGTGACAACTCATTCATATTGCTCGTGTTCAGGAACTCAAATACTTGTTTCTTGTCACCAATTAAATCATCAGTCACTTCATTGTCAGAATCGTCACTAGAAAAAATAATTGATTTTGATTAATGAACATTGATTAATGAATTAACCAAATTTTATGCGGCTTACTATCGCGTTTATTTTGGTTTAGATTTTACAATTTTTTATTATTCTCTCCATGACCACGATGGCTGCAAAGCTCTCAAAACGTCGGAATAATAAAAAAATGTAAAATGTAAACCAAAATAAACGCGATAGTAAGCCGCCTAAAAATTGGGTAATTTATTATATTTGATCTATCTCAACATATCGGACAGCCCCCTCTGTAGGAGCCGCCTGAATGAGGGAGAGACTCTTGAGTTGCAGGAGTGTTCAAAGCAAGACAGAAGTTCCTTGGCGACGCGAGGACGCTTCCGGAGGTCTGCAAGAACGAGAAGGGTCTCCTGGCCTTCCTGGAGGAAATCGGGTGGCTCCACTGAAGAAGAACTGTTGAAGAACGCAAAAAGAAACCGAAGAGAACCTCAAGTGCGGAAACGAGCCCACACATAACTGTAACTGATCTATCCGCGCAGACCTGGCTGGAGGGCACTGTCACCATTTATATTCTAGAGGGGCAATAGTGTACCCGCGCGCACTTCAACACCCTTAGGAAAGAAGAGGAGTTACACCATCTTCTTTCCCTTCTTCTGCTACTCCTGTAGCAGAAAAGGGGAAAGAGGATTCGTCAAGTGAATTAGCCGGCTTCTTTCGGAGGGTCTTGTGAAAGAGGTTTTCATACTCTAACTATAAAGACCGAAGGAATGCCACAATGGTTTTTAGTCGGTCCAAGTCCAAGAGGGTTCTTTTACCTGTCAGTTGTCCCTCAGGGATTATTTATTGTTAAACAAAAATATATTTAATTAATGAACTTTCCAACAGTCTGCCCAACACTCTTAAAAACATCTGTGGAGGCCACAGATTGTGCTGATACAGGTGGGTGGTCTGGTCATTTCTTGTTCCCCCTGTATTGTTTACAATTAACATGTTCTTATGCACAGCTTATTGTATTAAGAGTACTTACCTATCATAAACTCTGTCATCTTTTCCTTTCCTTACACCAAAGTCGTCATCCTCACTACCACTACTACCCCTTCTTGCATGACCACCTTTGGATGACAATGATTTCCTAACCACAACAGGATTTGATGGTCCACCACTGTACACCCTCATTACAGTTACTCCATTACCTGTTAAAATTTAAAAATGATTATATTACCTATCACTCGCTCGAAGAACTGACAACCGATAGGGAAGAAAGGTTCTAAAGTGGAGACCAAGAACTGAAAATAGCAGCGTAGGTAGGCTTCCCACTAGGTGGACTGACAATATAGTGAAAGTCACAAATAACCAGTAAAAGTAACTGGCGTCTTGTCGTTTGGAATGGCGTTCTAAGGGGGAGGCCTATGTTCAGCAGTGGACGCCTTCTGGCTGATTATGATATTGCTTATACCACAAAGAGTGTTTTGAGAAACTTCTTAACTTTATTTCTGTATGATACCATACCGTAGGCAGTGGTACCCAGTCTGCCGATCCAGGGTAGTACTACGACTTACAGGTATATAATATATTGTGAAATGATTTAGTTACGTTTTGGGATCAGCTAGTAAGTTGCCAGATCCTATTAGGCTGGCATAGTGGATGTGACTGCTACTTAGTTTTTGATTTGCAGTAGCAGTGACATCCATTCATTAACATCAAGTGGGGTGCTGTCGAGTAACAACAAAAAAATAACAATAAATATTAAAGCATTTTTGGTAGCTTAGTAAAGATATGAACAAAAATGTATTTACCAATTTTACGAGCAGAATTCATTCCACTACTGCTTGGACGTGACACAGCACTGTATGAGGGAATTTTGTCATCATCATCATCAAACTTCATTAGTTCATCTCTTGTCCTCTCTTCACTCCAATTATGTTTTACTAATGTATTCTTAACAAGCTGCCAATAGAAAAACAATCTTTAATATTAATTATTCAGCAACATGCCTTCGTTCTCACCAGTTAAGCGTTAAATGCCAGGTTTGATTCCTGGTTGGAGAAAAAAATTGTTTCATATCTTTTATTTGTAATATTTTATAATAACATTGAATATTATAAATAGTATGCAAATCATAAAATATCAGAATCAGCTTTGTTGTAAGTTCAACTAGGCCAGCATGTGGATTTGACTGCTACACTTAGTTATATATGCTATGCTTGGCTGTAGTAGCAGTCGCCTCCATTCATGGACTGCACTCCAGCTTACCATCAAGTAGGTGCTGCCACAAAAAAAAAATTAATATGAATATTCTAAAAAGGAATTGCTTGGCATTTACCACAATGGTTGATCATCATAATATGGTCATGGTCATATTATGACTAAATTGTCTTGAGAATGAACTTATAGATTAATTCGTTGTCAAAAGGCTAAATAAAATTTTCTGCATAAAGTATATTTGATATATGTACTTTGGTTGTCCTGTTTCTATGATACAAGCACATAAGTAGCTCAATATAGAAAAGTAAATAAAAAACATTATTTAACATTATTAATTTGTATTAAAAAGTAACTTCGGTGAAACAAAAAAAACATGTCCAATCTCACAGTAAAATAAAAATAGGAAACCTATAGCCTCAACATTCAATGGTGATGAGAAATAAGGTTTTTTTATAGGTTAATCTTGCAATCAGTCCTTAAACTTTAAGCAGATTGGTTGATTGAAATGATGGCGTGTAAAGTGCATCCCCCAATGGGAATACACCCCTCAGTATAGAAGCTTAATTAAGGCTGTTTTTCTAAGACCATTTTCTTTTTCAATCGTTTCTACGATTTTACAAAACTCAGCACACTGAAAGATTAGCCAAGCACCCAAACCCACTAGCAGTTGAGCTGTATAAGAAAAGAAATTCAATATCCAGACTCAAACGAGGACAGATTCTTTAGCTGGGAGGATGGCACACTAGCCCATCCCCTACCCAACTTGACCGCCATTCAACCAATATGCTCATAGGCAACCGCCTGATTGCAATAACAAAAAAATCGTTTCTACGATTCTGGAATTGTGAAGTCAACGGCCAGCTGATATGGATGAGAAATAAGTTAAATCTTACCATTGGTGATAAATCAGGGAACATTTCTAACATATTTCTAAATCTCCGTTCTTTAACTGCAGTAGTCAATTCTATTGTAGGTTTCTTGGCTGGTGAGTTGGTGTCATCCGAGTCAGAATCCGGAACCCTGATACGCTTGTAGACAATGTTATTTTGCATTGGTGGCCGCGGCATACGATTATTCGCCATTTCTGTAAAGTAATTCGTCACTAGCAAGGCAATTCTCTAATTAAAATATAGCATAGCTGTTATATAAACCAAATTGTCACTCCTTTTTCCCACAGGGATGAGCAGAGACAATAGAGCGCGACTTGCCACGATTCTGACACAACTCTCTCTCTACCCTCACACCCACGATTATCTTTATAAAAGCTCTATGGTTAGCTAAACTTGTCACATTTTTGGATTGTATGGATAAGGCGGAATTGGTGGTGTCTTACAATATTTGGTTGGGTAGAGGGGATAGTGAAGGCAGGGAATGTGAGTGTTGACATTGAAGCTTTGAAACCTACATTTCCGTCACAAGTATGGAACGCTTCTCTCATTCTCCCACCTGGATGTCCAGCATCCGGGATAGAGCAGGGATAGAGCAGGGATGGATCATTGTGGATCGATGGGAAACAATGCCATAGATAAACTGGCTAGGAGAGGATCATCCTTTCAGTTATCATTACAAAACAAGTAATCTGCATAAAAGTGCATGGTCGCAAACAATAGACTGCAGACAGTCCCAGGAAGCTCTTCCTCATGGATAGATGCTAGATTGGACAAATGCTTAATCTAAACAGAGCTAAGCTCTGCATCATAGTAGGTGCTTTTAACAAACACCTTAAACCTCAACATTTCAGATAGCCCACTTTGTAGAGGCTGCTTGAATGAGGTGGAAAGAGTTGTTGTCCTTGGTAACGCAAGGAAACTTCCATAGGTCTGCAGGTATGAGAAGAGTCTTCTGTCTTTTCTAGAGAAGATTGAAAAAGCCGCAAAAGATTCAAGTAGAGAAATGAGTCCATACAATAATTTCAGTAACAGTAAGAACTGTGGAAAGTGAAGACTATTTATGTTCCTAACCCCATGGAAAACTTTATTGTTTTATAGAAAAGTTTATAAACAATATTTAAAGCAAAAATATTTTTAAACACAAATAGATTTTCTTATACAATTCATTTGTATCACATTCCTACAAAATGAAATGAAGTCATGATCCAACAAATCAATGCATTTTGACAAAAATAATAAGAAATGTCACAAAAAAGATTATCTGTCTATGATAAGTTACTATTATGCAACAATTGGTAAAGTTGTATAAATTAAATCATACTTAATAACAGTTATAATACAGAAAATGTGTAATTATTTTAAGTCAAAAACATGAAGTCACTGTGTTCCATGTTTGTTGTGGGGTATTGAGAATAAATCTTTTTTAACGATAGTAAGCATAAATTAGATACGTTATAAATTATTCTAGGATGTAAATATATAAGAAAATTGCCTATATACATATAAAAATTAACACACAAACCTTGAAAGAGTTCAGTAGACATCATCAATTTTTGAGTTGGAAATGTCAAAAGCACGTGTTATATTGAGGATAAAAGCTTACTGTAAATAATTAAGATAATAATAGAATCAGTAAAACTCACGATTATTAGGTGAGGAACCCATAAGAGAAGTACTGTTAGTTTGAGAAATTCCACTCGGTGAAGGCTTTCGTTGAAATCTGTATTGTCTTAAATAACTCATTACACTAGGGCTAGAATTCCCAGACATAATTCCACATTTGTACCCCGACAACTTTAAATAATTTAATACACAAATATTAACGAACAACGTCCGTTTAATAAATAAATCCACAAAAACTTCTAAAAAAGCGAGAAAACTATCCACGAAATGGTATTCTCGCGACCTACAGCCATTTTTTCCGCGAATCCGAATAAAAAATGTTGATGTACAATTTTATCCACCAATAGTATAGGAATAATATATTTATTAACCAATCACAGTGAAGGGTAATTTCCAATAGGTTTATCGTTTGTTTTTTTTTTCAATTCAAGGCAATGGAAATTTAATTAATTCAGCCTCAACATTAGTGGATAAAAAATAATCAAAAGTCGACAGATAGTGTTGGGCTTGTAAATTAATAAAATATTTGTCGGGAATAATAATATAACTAAGTTCGATTTAATTTACGCACCATAATTATTAGTATTTTTTTGTATCCAATTTAATTTTTAAAACAAGATAGCAGTAAAATTATAATTTATGCGACTGTGGCTATGCATTATGCAGCAGCGCTATTTAAGTAGACAAGAAATGTTAAAGGCAGTAGGCATGCTCCATGATGAGGCTACTTAACAGAGTATTATTGAGGTCTGTGAATATAAATCTGATGTGGATGGATGCGTTAAACGAGGCAGACAGAGGAGGGTGTCGTCCGATCAAATTGGAAACTTCCTAAAGAAAGCTGGAAGAGCTTGTATGAATATGAGAATTATAGATGTAAGGAAAGCGAGGGAGTTATGTCAGGATCGTGTCGAGTGGCGCTTCATTGTCTTTGCGTATCCCTGTAGAAAGAAAGCGTAACAATTTCAACACTAATCAATTGATTGACTTGATTAGTGAATAGAAACAATCCGACGGTGTGAGCTAAGACCTTACATGATTTAAAAAAAGATAATTTATAATGTGGGTAACATTATAAATTATTAAAACATTGAAATTGTTACTATCAAAAATACGCAAATTCAAACTAACAAACAATTATTAAATTAAACAAAGAAAATCATTTATTTAGGGCTTTTATGTATAACTTTTGTAATGTCCAATGATAAAAATATATATAAATGGTAGTTTCTTGTATTAATAAAACTAATAATAATTTTGCTTTTAATTGCTGTTCAATTGAATTATTTGAAAAATAAGAAATGGATTTTGTGTCGTCTGTCAATCACGCCATATTAACAATCAAGTAATTTTATACTCATTAACAATTCTGCTTTGACAGATAATTATAGTTTGATCATTTTACACACATAAACTATGCAAAAGGATAGTTATATAGATACTATTTTATTTTTTATTTTTTTTATTTACATTTCTATACTAAGCTTCTAAAATGCTTCTATCATAGAAACAGGACAACCACAGTACATATATCAAAGATACATTGGTACCGGTGAGTGGTTTCGAACCCGTGCCACTCGGCTTACGTAGCCATTGCACTGCCACTACACCACGGTCGCCTTAAAGGATATGTTATGTATCTATATAAAGGACATGTTTCAATAACATTGTGAACTATGTACATCAAACTATTTTAAAATGCATATGCAACTGTTAATACAAATAGGCCCAAGTCCCCATACTAAATGAATGATGTTCTTTTATACGGCTTATAATCGCGTTTATTTTGGTCATTGATTTTTGAATTTTTTCAATACTCCATTTCTTAGGGCACAACACTATTTTTAGATAGACTATGAGGAATATCTAAAAATAGAAGGAAAAAATAGTTAGTCTATTTAATTAAATTCTTTGTTTGGTGGATTTTTATGAACATATGGAAATTAATTCTAAATAATAAAAAAGACTAGAAAATAAAAACTTTTAATAATAATTGCGGCCCCATCTAGTTTTGTTTTTAATAACTAAAAGAATTTAATTTGACAGTTGACATATGCACTTTTGTGTCTAACTTCACTCTAATCTTTAACCATGCCATGAAGTTCTGCGCATAATGCGGCAGTTGTAAATTTGCTTTCGTCGTGGTAGTGTTAGCGCTTGTTAAAAAATAAACACTTAATTTAACAATTTTTACTTTATTGTATTCACTGTAAGCTTATTTGACGTTCACGCGTAGTGTTATGTGTTCAAAATGACAACATTTTTTAAGAAATATGTTTAAAGTGTCTATATATTATGTGTAAAGTGTTTTAAAATTTGTGCAAAATGGGTTTAATAACATCGAGAGAACCTCCAATGCTGGATGGGCCGGTTGTCTCTAATAAAAGTCATCATGTACGCCAGGCGTCTACGAGGAATCGAACCAAGCCCCCAATGCCTGACCGTGATGAGCTGGAGAGCAGATTTATTAAAGTTCTGGTGAGTCACTAACCAGTAGTCGGCGTCTTTGTTTGTAAACAAGTTGTCCATAAGACTAAAGTTAATTATTTATTTTATATTAAATACTACGAATAATTTATATTGTTTTTTGTGTTATCGTTGCAGTAAATGAGCAATTATTCTTTACTTAATTTTATTTATTATCTGGTTAAAAAGGATTATTTATTGATATTTACTTTTAATTTGTATTTATTAAGGAAAACGTGCAAAATGACAAATACTTATAAAAATACTCAAATAATTTTCCATGGAGTACTTAATAAGTAAGGAAAATTAAATAAATATGCTTTTAATGTTTTAAAAATATATATTATTTTAATTATTACTAGTTACCATCGGACATCAATTCCTGTATAAATTAGAGCTTGTATGAGGAGAATTGTGGATGTGAAGGAAGCGAGGGAGTTGTGTCAGGTTCGTGGCAGGTGGTGCTCCGTTGTCTCTACCCATCCCCGTATGAAAGAGGCGTGACAATTTGATTGATTGTTAATAATCCTATGTAGCTTAGTGGTCAAAGTGTTGTGCATTATAACAGATTTTAATCCCCATGTCATCTATTATTTTTTTAATGATAGTTAAGTCTTTAATTTTTCCTACAAAAACTAGAGCTACTTTTTTGTATGAATCAATATCATGCCCCTATTCTCACTAGGATAGGCAAATACAATAGAGCACCACTTGTATTTAAGACATAAATACAAAAATATGGTGCATTTTATTAAAAATCTATATGCACTATTCTAATCAAAGCTATTTTGATCTAAAGGTGACCATGGTGTTGGACAATGATTATGCAAACCGAGAGTATAGGTTTAAAACCACTCACCGGCACCAATGTATCTTTAATATATGTACTTTGGTTGTCCTGTTTCTATGATACAAGCACTTTTGTAGCTTAGTATAGAAATTAAAATAAAAAATTAAATAACAGTTTAATAAGTGTTTTACTACATAATCTATTATTTACTGCATCTAAACTTATGAACTTAACTAAACCTTTTGAACCACCTGACCCTTAGTCTAGGCTTCAAACATATCTCATTGTGCTCTTTCTAGTAACATCTTGACGGGCACCAGGGCCGTCTTAAGCATATTCAGCGCCGGGGTGCGAAAGTCAAGGCTCCGCTCATGTGGTCTCAGTGTAGTAGGTACCTATCTAAATTTATAGCGGTCGGCATGCGCCCCCTAGGACTCTGCGCCCGGGTGCACTGCACCCCTTGAACCCCCGGGTAAAGACGGCCCTGACGGGCACTCTACCCTTGGTATAGACTGCCAATCTGAAGTGACTTAGTTGTGTTTTAGGATCAGTTTAAAAGTTGCTGGTTCTAACTAGGCATGTGAATATGACTGCTTCTTGCAGTTATTGAATTGTAGTAGCAGTTGCCTTCATTTGTGAATCGCACTACAGCTTAACATCAGGTGAGGTGCTGTCAAATTATTATTATTATCCTATTTATTTGTCCCACTGCTGGGCAAAGGCCTCTCTCTCTTATTTCCATAACTCACAACATTTGGCGATCTCTTGCTAAGAACTATTGTAGGAGTCCATCTCATCTCGCCATCACCGTTTGGGCCTGCCGCGAAGTCTTCTGCAATGTGGAGTCCACTCAGTAGTGGACTTGACCCATAATGCATTGGACATGCGACAGAGATGACCTGCCCAGTCCTACTTCAGTTTGACAGCTTTTTCAGCTACATCGGCAATTTGTGTTTTGGAGTGCAGTATGGTGGTACGAATTTTATCTGTAAGTTTTGCGCCCGGAATACTGCGCTTCATGGCTCTTCTGCCTGTCTGTCATATATCAAGCAATAATAAAAAAAGTGAATCAGTGTTTGGTAGGATGTTTGTCTATTATTTATCAAACAGTCACATTATCAATGCGAGTATTTTATCTCTCTTTACTTCCCAAATTTTTGTTTTAGAACTTTGTGTTTAATTATTATCAATTAACAATTTCCTCATAATGTTTGTTACTAGTTCTAATGACATTGATAAGCCTGCGGGAACATTTCCTGTTACTATCTAAAATAATACCACTATTATGTTATTGTATTTGTTTAGTAATTAATTATTTGTATAATAAGGCAGTACATGGGGTAGGCAGACAGTTGTACCACTGGAGTACCACCATTGTTCAGTAATAAGGGCAACTTAATCACTGAATAGCAGTCTACTCCAGGCAACTTTTTTTATTTATTTTATTATTTCATTTCTATAATAAGCTGCTAAAGTGCTTGTATAATTGAAACAGGACAACAATATCAATATATCAAAGATATATTGGTACAGAATAGTGAGATAATGATAGACGGAAAGAAAGTGGAACAAGTCAAACAATTTGTTTACTTGGGAAGTATGTTTACTAGGGATGGAAAGTGTGATGAAGATATTGAGAGAAGAGTGCAAAAGGGTAACATAGTGAACGGTGCCATCCATAGTATAATGAACAGCCAAATAATGTCCCAAAAGTCACGGATGGCTGTTCATAATGCGGTGCTTGTTCCTACATTAATGTGTGGAAGTAAAGGTTGGGTATGGCAGAAGAAGCATGAGAGTAGAATTAACGCTGTAGAAATGCGGTCGTTAAGGAGTGTATGTGGAGTGACGATAGCTGATAGAATAAGGAATAGCACACTGCGTGATAGATGTGGTTTGAAAGAAGATGTAGTGACAAGGATTGACAAAGGAATGCTTCGATGGTTTGGGCACATGGAAAGGATGAGTGAAAGTAGATTGACGAAAGGAATTTATAAATCTGATGTGGATGGATGCGTTAAACAAGGCAGGCCTAGGAGAGTGTTTTCCGACCAAATCGGAGACATCCTTAAGAAAGCTAGGTTGCCTAGTGCCCATAACCATAGGGCCTATATGAGGAGAATTGTGGATGTGAAGGAAGCAAGGGAGTTGTGTAAGGATCGTGGTAAGTGGCGCTCCATTGTCTCTGCCTATCCCTGTGGGAAAAAGGCGTGACAATTTGATTGATTGATATATTGGTACAGGTGGTTTAGAACTCATGCTCTCGGTTTGCATAACCATTGCACTGCCACTACACAACGGTCGCGGTCACTACACAATTGTCATGCTTTTTCCCACAAGGATAGGCAGACACAACGGAGCGCCACTTGCCACAGTCTTGACGCAACTTTCTCGCTTCCCCAGAGAATTTGGACTTGAGAAGGAGCCCTAAAATAGCGACAGATTGCAACCGTTTATACTATTTACAGTTATGGCATTAAGAAAGTCAGAAGGGGATGAATACATATTTTTACATTCGTAATTTAGAAGGTTGTCATTAGTTTTGATGTTCATTTGACAACCTAATTTGACAGAATAATAAATTACATTAAAATACTTTAAAAAATGATGATGGAACAATTATGCAGTATTAAAGTCAACCACAATTACAAGTGGTTGTATTTGCAATAAAGTAGTGCCAACCTTTGAAATAAAGGAATTGAAGTACAAGTAGTTTTCTCTTTCAGTCACACGTGGTATAAACATAATATAAATGAGACAAATAACAATGAATTAGTTCTTATTTTAGCCCAGATTCTATTCTTTCCAAATTCTTTGCGCTTCCCTCACATTCACAATTCTCTTCATACAAGCTCTACGGTTATGGGCACTAGGCAACTCAGCTTTCTTGACGTCCAAATGATAAATGTCTAATAATTATTCATAATAATAAATTGCAGATTGCCCTCGTTCGCAAATGGGATTATGGTTTCATAATAAGGATGTTACTATTTTGAACAATTGCGAGCATTCGTCATGTACATACTCGTTGTCCATGCTGCCTACAGTAAGGGCTGCTATACACTAAGGAATATTTTATTCACATTCATAATTCAAACTGTAATCGGCAATAGAGATCATGTTTTTCAAACAAAGAAGTAAAATCGAAATAGATCATAATAATTATGAAGTGGCGCTCCATTGTCTCTGCCTTTCCCTGTGGGAAAAAGGCGTGACAATTTTATTGATTGATACGCCTTACTATCGGGTTTATTTTATTTCGTGGGGAGACTAACGTGCTTTGGTCGTTTTGCAACCACGGTGGCGGCGAAGCTTAAGAAACTACTATAGTAAGAAATCTTTTATTTTTTAAATACTTAATGTTCGCACTAAACCTCAGAATTAGGGATGTAATGAAGCTCCAAAACCGTAACCGAATCCGTTATAAAAGTTTCGGATAGGGGCGGAGACTAAATAGAACCTATTATGACCATTGATTTAACAAAAAGGAAAGATACCGTACAAACACAATACGCGTGGAACTGTAAAACTACGTCTAACTGACGCACTGACAAAATTTTCTATCTATTTCTCGTTAACGAAATCTGAGATGCAGCTGTGGGTATGACTTTGCGTGTAGTGGGGGTATCGGTTCCACATTTTGTGATGAACAATATAGCGCAAGCCGTACCGTCTCCTTAAGTTTTTTTATCTAAGATTATGACAGGCTAATAAAATTCTTTAAAAATCTGATGATCTGATCTAAAAGATGTTTCGAAGTATTTTTTATTATTTACATTTCTACACTAAGCTACTAAAGTGCTTGCATCATAGAAACAGGACAACCAAAGTACATCTATCAAAGATACATTGGTACCGGTGGGTGGTCCTTGAACTCGTGCTCTCGGTTTGTGTAACCATTGCACTGCCACTACACCACGGTCGCCTTAATTACATATTCGTAACTGTATCTGAAACCGGTTTAATATTATTTCTATATCTGTATCCATATCCGAAATTCCATATCATAACATCCTCATTGAGAAGATACTAAATCAGATACACGATATGTTTTTTTATTAGTGTACAACAAAATGTAATTGTTAATTTAACAAGATTTCGAGGTCGGTTCTGACTGAGTGACGCATGATTGTTTTTGACCAAGGGTCAATCTGTGGACCTTGACTGCTATTCCACCAATTTACGTTAACGATTGAGACACTACTATTACTGATTACGTAATAAAATGAATTACGTTGCAACATTTATTCGTTTTTTGCTTAGTAAATTTGTATGTAAGACTTACTAATGCATCATGAGCGATAGCCAAGTGGGAAGGCTTTGCATGCCCCAAAAAAAACTTATTTCAGTTCGACTCAATTTTTATCAAAGAACCATCGGTATTCTAGTAGTTTCATTTACTAGGTATTCCATAATAATTAATCCATAATATCTTCCCGAAAACACAAAATTCGGTTTTCTTATTTTCTTTAGTGGCTAACGATCTTTTTTTTAATTTTTATTATACATTTCTATACTAAGCTACTAAAGTGCTGTATAGTAACATAGAATCATAGAACAGGACAACCATAGTACAATCAAAGATACATTGGTACCGGTGGGTTGTCTCGAACTCGTGCTCTTCGGTTTGCGTAACCATTGCACTGCCACTACACCACGGTCGCCTTAAATAGATAGGTAGGTTTTACCAACCTCTGAGTTCTTCTTATCCTATCACCTTAGATTTTACAAGCGAAGCGTAAAAAAGCACCTCTGGCCGGCATAGTGATGGCGACTGAGGTTGCTGTAAACAAGTCGGTTTTTTGCAGTTATCGGTGCTCTTTAACCTCTCCTTGTTAACATAAGTCAAGTCGAAGTCAGATGTCGCGTCACAAAAAAACTTTTCATTTTATAGTGAATAATATGGTGTTTTCCTAGAATGTTGCGGCGGGAAGCTGCGCGTGGTACATTCATTATGTATGCGTGCTCGGTGCACCGAATTCCAATAGGTGGCCTAATCCCCGTTTGTCACATGGATTAGATCCATGTTTGGAAATGGTTATTGTGGATGTAAGGGTAGCGAGGGAGTTGTGTCTGGATCGTGGCAAGTAGCGCTCTGTGGAAAAAAGGCGTGAAAAGGACATCATTCATTTCGTATGGGGACGAGGATTTTTTTTATTGGTCGGATGTCTAGTCACGATAAAAAAAATGTCACGCCTCAATTACCATAAGAATAGGCAGAGACATGGGGAGTGCTATTTTCATAATCATTACAAACTCTCTTGCGTTATTCACATCCACAATTCTTTTCTTATTAAGTTGCCTACAGGTCAATTAATACACAGAATTTTTAAAGACGTGCCATCATTTGGATACTACAATGGCGGTTAGTTGAATCGAACTTTTGGGATACTTCCGTTTTATTTATCCACTCGCCTTTGTTTTATTAATCTTACAATGTCTGGTCATCCTTTCTTAAAAAATACATATCTGTTTTAAATAATTTGAAATATACCTTTAATTATTTGGTTAAGAAAGCTAGGTTGCCTAGTGCCCATAACCACAGAGCCTGTATGAAGAGAATTGTGGATGTGAAGGAAGCAAGGGAGTTGTGTAAGGATCGTGGTAAGGTGTGACAATTTGATTGATTTTTGATTAAAACCACAATATTACAATTTATTTATCAATATACTATATATTGTCTCTGCTTATCCCTGTGGGATAAAGGCGTGACAATTTGATTAATTGGTTTAATTGTAGAGATCAAGGTGATGCTGAGGTCATAAGATCTTTGCTTACCATCAGGCACTTGCCTGATCATCTTAATATTTTATTATTTATTCATTTACAAAATTATTGTTGTTATTATTGTGAATGTGAAGGAAGCGAGGGAGTTGTGTCAGGATCGTGGCAAGTGGCGTGACAATTTGATTGATTGATTGATTATTCATTTACATGTCATTTGTTAGTAATGTCTTATATCTAAATTAGTTGTTCTCCATATCTGCCCATTTGGGCGTGTAAATATTATGTCAATTACTACAATTATGCAATTACTAAATCTACTATTAATACAAAGATTATTTTCAATTCATGTCAATATCATTAAAAATTAAAATTTTAAAAATGTCAGTTAATTATAATATATTATATTTATCACTAATTATGTCCATGTGCTGTCTTTCACGTACTCTTTTAAAGTATAATATGTCTTGCCTATAAGATATTCTTTTAGTTTCCTTTCGAAGGCTGTGTTAAATATAAATAGTATATCGCTTATGCATTCCATGTGGGCTATTTTTATGCATTTCTATTCTAGACTTGGTAGAATCAGACAGTTTTTTCTTCTGGTTTTATACTAATAATCCTTCTGGTTATAATAATAATAAAAATCAAATTGTCACGCCTCATTCCCACGGGGATAGGCAGAGACAATAGAGCGCCACTTGCCACGATCCTGACACAACTCTCTCGCTTCCTTCACATTCATAATTCTCTTCATACTAGCTCTATGTTTATGGGCACTAGGCAAACTAGCTTTGAGGATGTCTCCGATTTGGTCGGCAAACACCCTCCTGGGCCTGCCTTGTTTAACGCATCTATTCACATGAGATTTATAAATTCTTTTCGTCAATCTACTTTCAATCTTCTCGTCCTTTCCGTGTGCCTAAAGTAAAAGTATAAAATAATAAATAATACCGAAGACATATTTATATAATATAATAGGTCTTGGAAGCATTACAAGTCATTGTTGTTCTAAGTGAGTCGGAAGAAATTCAACTGCGGGTGGTCCATGCTCGTATCCATATTTGGAGCACCACTTAAATTAACTCATGGCTATTTTTAACTATGTGAAGCTTATAAGCTATTCACAGTTGTTTAGGCAAATTTTATTGAACAATCAAATTGTCACACCTTTTTCCCACTGTGATAGGCTTAGACCAGCCTTTTCCAACCATTTCCAAGGGCGGACCCCCTAGCGCCACCTCACCATGATCCGCGGACCGCTAAGAAACTTATTTGCAGTACTCACATCTATTTTATTTTCAATATCTTAATTAAACTTTAATGCAGTGTTTTTGTATGTAAAAAGCTAGCCACCTATCACTTGACACATTATTCAACCTTGAAACTGAAAAAGGCAAAATGGTCTGACTAAATTCGGCTGCACCACTATGCTTTCCTAATTTTCTTGTTTTGTCCGCGGACCCCAGGTTCGGAAAGTCTGGCTTAGACAATTGGAGTTGTGTAAGGATATTGGCGCCACTTGCCAATATCCTTACACAACTCCTACTTTAGTTTAGATTAACGAAAATGTGTATTTTTTTTAATTTTGATGATTTGTATGACCAGTATGACACATGGGCAAAAATGACTGATGAGTTAATTTTCTCGTGCGTCTATTAATTAACTTTAAGACATGATGTGGTATAATTACTCAATTATTACAAAGAAGCACTAACAATGGTAGGTACTTAGTAACACTCAGTTATTTTAACTTGCTAAATATTTTTTTTTGAATAAATTCAGGAAACAAGCAGTATTATGTATATATGTATATATATTTGCCTAGTGCCCACAACCTTAGAGCTTGTATGAAGAGAATTATGGATGTGAAGGAAGCGAGGGATTTGTGTCAGAATCGTGGCAAGTGGCGCTTTATTGTCTCTGCCTATCCCTATGAGAAAATGGCGTGACAATTTGATATGATTTAGCTGTCATTAGTAGGGCGACAATAATTAAATAAAATGTCTAAACGATAGATTCGTTATTAGGCATTTAAATTCTTATGACAGCACCTCTGATATAAAAGTGCGGTTCCAAAAAGACCTATTTGGAACCGGAAACTTTCGACGCATCCTAAAACGACACTTGCATCATGCTATAACATCTAACTCTGTAACAAACCGTTTTCACTTCTGCAGCGGGTCTCGAGACCTGCAGATTTAAAAAAATAAATTTATAATAACTAAAAAGTAAAGTCTCCATTAATTGACTTTGGTATGGTATATTTTATAACTTTATTTTTCCAAAATACAAGCTCTATGGTTATGGGCACTAGGCAACCTAGCTTTTTTGAGGATGTCTCCGATTTGGTCGGAAAACATCCTCCTGGGGCTGCCTTGTTTAACGCATCCATCCACATGAGATTTATAAATTCCTTTTGTCAAGCTACTTTCACTTCCTTCACTCTGTTTTATTTCATCGTTTTTTAAATATTTTGTTTATAACACGATCTGACCTAGATCCGCCTGATAATAAGCAAGATGAGGCCAAGAGTGACGACTGAAAAAAACTGAGTCGGTTCACGCCGTCACTATGCCTGTCAAAGGTGTGCCAAGTGGCGCTCCATTGTCTCTGCCTATCCCCGTAGAAAAAAGGCGTGACAGTTTAATTGATTGATCTTTCCTAAAGGTTGTTCTTCACACGAAAAGTTCCATGGAACTGTTTCTGTGGTACAACACGGCCGAATATTATGGTAAGTGGGATATGAGAAGCGCACGGAATGTCTGAACAACTGGACAAATGCACTTTTTATACAACTCTATCCGATGGCCGTGGAATCGAATGAACACGCTCGAGATTTATGTTGTAATCTTGGGTTTTGTTTTTTTATTGAACTAGTTATATCTAATACCTATTCTTTAGAAGTTATAAACCTTTAAAAGTTTAGAATAGTTTAAGGCGACCGTGGTGTAGTGGCAGTGCAATGGTTACGCGAACCGAGAGCACGGGTTCTAAACCACTTGCCGGTACCAATGTATCTTTGATATATGTACTTTGGTTGTTCCGTTTCTATGATACAAGCAGTTTAGTAGATTAGTATAGAAATGTAAATGATATATATATAAATATCAAAAAATCAATCAAATTGTCACGCCTTTTTTTCACAGGGATAGGCGGAGACAATGGAGCGCCACTTACCACGATCCTTACATAACTCCCTTGCTTCCTTCACACCCACAATTCTCTTTATACAGGCTCTGTGGTTATGGGCACTAGGCAACCTAGCTTTCTTGAGGATGTCTTAAAGGAATGCTTCAATGGTTTGGGCACATGGAAAGGAAGAGTGAAAGTAGATTGACGAAAGGATTTTATAAATCTGATGTGGACGGATGCGTTAAACAAGGCAAGCCCAGGAGGGTGTTTTTCGACCAAATCGGAGACATCCTCAAGAAAGCTATATATGTTTTTTTTTTTATTGTGACATATGACAGCACCCCGCTTGATGTTAAGCCTAAGTGTGGTCCATGAATGAATGTCACTGCTAATACAATTCAACAACTGTGAGTAGCAATCACATCCTCTATGCCGGCCTAGACGGAACCGGCAATTTACAAGCTAATCCCGAAACGTGAACAAATCACTTCACGGTCTGTATACTTGTAAGTGGTGGTACTACCCCGGATCGGCAGACTGGGTACCACTGCCTACCACTCTTTGTTATATGTATATATAAATATAACAAAAAGATATTAAAACAAATGACCCTCATAATAATGTTAGTAACCATGTATTTGCCAAGGTTAAATGTTCATCTCTGAGTCACAAGCACCGACGTTAACGGGAAACACAGTTAAATAATGCCTATTCATTTTGATTATAGCTATAAATATATTTACCAGAGAGATAATTGTTTTGTTTTTACTGTCACGCCTTCTTCCCACAGGGATAGGCAGATACAATGGAGCGCCACTTGCCACGGTCCTGACACAACTCCCTCGCTTTCTTTACATTCACTAGTCTCTTCATACAAGCTCTATGGTTATGGGCACTAGGCAACCTAGCTGTCTTGAGGATGTCTTCAATTTGGTCTGAAAACACCCTACTAAGCCTGCCTCGTTTAGAATTGCCTAAAATCCTAAAAGGTGGTGGAGAGTGGTAGGCAGTCGAGGCAGTTAGTTGGTGGTCATTCATTTGCCCAGTCTGCCGATCCAGGGTGTGGAAAGTGGGGGTTCTATTGTCTACATAGACCTGTGGTACAGATTGATATACTGGGTGATTATTTAAGGAATTGATTTATATTTATTACTAGCTGTACTCCGCGGTTTCACCCGCGTTTATAAACTGAAATAGCAATGCGAGTACATGACAGGAAAGGGGTCCTCATGGTCCATCATCAGGTACTCCTGGTTTTTAATATCATATCAACCCAAAGGAACGGTTATCGAATGGTTTGTTGCACATAAAGTCCCGAGTTCGATTCTTGGTCGGAGCAAATATTTGTTTCATAACTTTTATTTGAAATAAAAGATTTTCCTAAAATAAACGTAGCCTAAGTTACTCCTTATTACATCAGCCACCTGCCTATTAAAGTCCCGTCAAAACCGATCCAGCCATTTCAGAGATTAGCCGGAACAAACAGACAGACAAAAATTGTAATTATGTCTTTTTGGTATATTCACATACATGTAGTAAAAACGGTTATTTTAATATTACAAACAGACACTCCAATTTTATTTATATGTTTAGATTTTAACTGATCTATGCGTTACGCGAACAAAAAGCTATCAACTACCAACGCGATATCTGACCTCGATCTGCCTTATGGTAAACAAGGGGAGTCCCAAGAGCGCTGACGACCGAATAAACCCTCCTCTGCCTCAGTCGCCTTCACTATTTCGCCGACCAAAGGATGATAAACTATAATCATCATCATCAGCCAGAAGGCGTCCACTGCTAAACATAGGCTACCCCTTAGAACGCAATTCCGAACGACAAGATGCCAGCTGCATCCACCGGTTACCCGTGACTTTTACTATGTCGCCAGTCTACCTGGTGGGAGGCCTACCTACGCCGCGTCTTCCGGTACGTGGTTTCCACTGAACCTTTCTTCCCCATCGGTTGTCGATTCTTCGAGCGATGTGGCTAGCCCATTGCCACTTCAGCTTCAGATTTCTACGGGCTATGTCGGTAACTTTGGTTCTTTGGCGAATATCCTCGTTCCGGATTCTATCGCGCAAAGAAACACCAAGCATAACTCTATAATAATACAAAGAGTTAAGGAAACTTTAGCTTTATTTTAAAAAGTAGCTTTATTTTTCGACTATAAGACCTTATATTGTCACTAAAGATATTTGACAGTACATCAATTTCATCGCCCTTTATCATTATTTTTGGACGCACAATGCCTCGACTCGTACGTGACTAGTTTTAATAGATATAATATAATGAAATTCTTACGCAGTCTATTTGTAAGCGATAACTTTTAGTCAGACGCATTATTCTTTTTTTACGATGTTATGGTGTAGGCAGAATTGTAGAAAGTAGAAAAAAAAGTAGGAATTCGATTTATAAATCTTCTTGTTTTGTTCTATTTCAAATTCTAATTTTTAATTAAATTATTTATTTATATAAATACAGTGGGGATAGGCAGAGAAAATGGAGCGCCACTTGCCACGATCCTGACATTCACAATTCTCTTCATATAGTTTTCTTGGTCTAAAATATTTTCTATAATTAGATGTTATTGAAAACATGTATTGGTATAGTTTATATTTTTATCAACGCATCAACCACATTTTAAGTTCTAATTTTAAGATAACATCTGAAGATGTACTCTTGTCAAGATCTGACGTATCAGCTGACTGAGCTCCATTCAAGTGTCAGCCATGTTGATGACGTCACGGGCACATGTGGCCGCCATCCCACATGCAGTTGCATTTTATTTCTTTTACACACTTATTCCTGTTAAGACAAATATTGATTTTAGATTTTGAAACTATTTATACGTCTAACTGGTTTGGAGTGACGATAGCGGATAGAATAAGGAATAGCACAGTGCGTGATAGATGCGGTTGGAAGAAGTTGTAGTGATAAAGGTTTGGGCACATGGAAAGGATGAGTGAAAGTAGATTGACGAAAGGAATTTATAAATCTCATGTGGATTATAAAATGCGTTAAACAAGTCAGGCTCAGGCCCAGGTGTTCCGACCAAATCGGAGACATCTTCAAGAAAGCCTGGTTGCCTAGTGCCCATAACCGTAGGGCTTGTATGAAAAGAACTATGGTTGTGGGGAAGCGAGGGAGTTGTGGCAGGATCGTGGCTCATTTTTCTCTGCCTACGTCTGTGGGAAAAAGGCGTGACAATTTAATTGATTGATTTATTATTTAGATGTATTTAGGATCTTAGAAATATTACTAGCATTAGAATTTAAAAAAAATAATGAATAACTTTAGAAAATTATAAAAATGTACTGTTTTTAAAGAAAGTGATATTTATGTGAATAAAATTTCCGCCATAAACAAAAATCTAGTTTAGGTATTACAATTTATAATCACTTAAATATTTTTTATTTTAACGCGTCACGTGACCTCGACAGTAAAAATTGAAAATTGAATTGAAATAGAGTCAAAGAATTGGGCCGTTAGTTTATGTCCAACGTTGGTTTTATTTCACGCTTCCGAAAAGGGTTATGTTGGGAATCGTCATGGGGATTATCGTTCCAAAAGTTGAAACGCAAACAAAATTTATGTTTACATATTGTATTTATAAATTATTTATATCCACAATGCAGAGTGGTATTTAAGAGTGGTAGGCAGTGGTACCCAGTCTGCCGATCCGGGGTAGTACCACCAGTTACAAGTATACAGACCGTGAAGTGATTTGTTCGCGTTTCAGGATCAGCTTGTAAGTTGCCGGTTCCAACTAGGCCGGCATAGTGGATCGACTGCTACTCACAGTTATTGAATTGTAGCAGTGTCATCCATTCATGGACCACACTCCAGCTTAACATCAAGCAGGGTGCTGTCATATGTCTAGTCACAATAAAAAAAACAAGCATAAGGTTGTGGTTATTAGGGCAGGAGCTATATGATGTTCTTGCACCAATCAGGTCTCCTATCATGTCTCCTAATATTAACGCGATAGTAAGCCGCAAAATATGTGCGCGATAGATGTGGTTTGAAAGAAGATGTAGTGGATTGACAAGGATTGACAAAGGAATGCTTTGCGATGGCACATGGAAAGGATGAGTGAAAGTAGATTGACGAAAGGAATTTATAAATCTGATGTGGATAGATGCATTAAACTAGGCAGCCTAGGAGGGTATTATCCGACAAATCGGAGACATCCTCAAGAAAACTGGGTTGCCTAGGGCTCATAACCGTAGAGCATGTATCAAGAGAATTATGGATGTGAAGGAAGTTGTGTAAGGATCGTCGCAAGTGGCGCTCCATTGTCTGCCTATCCATGTGGGAAGAAGGCGTGACAATTTCATTTTCACGCCACCTTACTAAGGCAAAGGTCTCTCTCCTCCCCTTTCACAACAACGTTCTTTGTTGTATTTCTTCACTGACTATTGTGGATGTGAGAGAAAAGAGAGAGTTGTGTCAGGATCGTTGCAAGTGGCGCTCCATTGTCTGCCTGTCCATGTGGGAAGAAGGCGTAAGAGTTTTTTTTTGTATTGAGCATCGGCTTGCGTCTAATTTCACAGCCGCCATTAAGTTTGAATAGAATGTTATGATATAATATCTATTGTGATGTGTGCACGGTGTATAAACTTGTGAAATAAATGACAGCGAATTTGTCACGCCATCCCCATTTTGTTTTGCAATAAATAATTTTATGCTCTAAATAACTTGTTATGTAGATCTGAACACGAGACCTGTTTCTTATTATTATTATTTAAAGCTGATCAAATCGGAAAGAGCAGGTTTTTATAAACGTAGGTTTTAAAGAGAATTTTGGACAGTTGAATGTAAATCTGTATCAAAACCTCGTTTTTTTGTCGAACATTCTAAGTGGAATGCTTTGCCAGCCTGTGTGTTCTGCCCATCCTAAAATCTTAGATCCTTCAAGTGAAATATGAAAAAGCATCTCAGGTCTTTATTATGAAATAAACAAATTTTATGCGGCTTTATTTTTGGTTATAGAATGTACAATTTCAGCATTTTGGAAACAATGACAGCATCGACCAATGGGACGACCTACAGCTCAGTCTCCGTGACCACGATGGTTACTTAGAGACGAGACTGCAAAGCTCCCGAACCGTCGAAATAAATAAAAATGTGCAAATCTAAAAAAAAGTATAAAAAAAATATTTTCTTAAAATAAAATGTTATTAGACGTTTTAGAGTAGCTTTAAAAGTACAGAATCTTAACCCAACCAACAGTAAATCAACGGTTAAAATTTAGTTATACCAGGACCTTAGTTCGAAACGGTTTCCTTGGAAGCAATATTTGCGTAATAGTAAAGCCAAAGGTTTACGGTTTTGTAACAAAAGGGCTTAGCATAGTGCTAATGGAATACTGCATTTACTGTATACTGTATTTTTTCTTACTTGGCAGATGAAGTAAACAAACATGAAAATCACCATTTCCCATGGCCTTTATCTAAGGAAATTGTTTACTACTGTTTTCCTCAAGAAAGCTGGGTTGCCTAGTGCCCATAACCGTAGAGCTTGTATAAGGAGAATTGTGAATGTGAAGGAAGCGAGGGAGTTGTGTCAGAATCGCGGCAAGTGGCGCTCTATTGTATTGCTCTCTGCGCTCTCTCTGCCTATCCCCGTAGGAAAGAGGCGTGACAATTTGATTGATTTGATTTCTAGTATATAGCCATTTCTTAGTAATTTATATGACAATGATTTAATGCTAAGTGTTTTATTTATTAGAGTATTAAAGATAACATATCGTGAGATTATCAAGTCCAATAGTTGAATAGACTGATAATCGATGCATTGTGTCATATATTGTGATGGTGACTAAGGGGCTGGTGATATGTTTTATGATTATTGTTGGTAGGTTTTAAATAAATATAATAAAAAAAAAACATTTTATTTTTATTATTCCGACGTTTCGAGAGCTTTGCAGCCATCGTGGTCACGGAGAGACTAGTAGTATAGCCGCATAAAATTTGTTTATTTCATTAATCAATGTTCGCGCAAAATTTAAGAAAATATTTAATTTCTTTATTAAAAAAAAAGAATATTGAATAATAAATATAATAATCAATCATAATAAAACTTTCTATATTTTGTTAAAAAATTGGCAATATTTTGTTATAAAACGTTTTTAGAAACATTTTTATAACAAAATATAGGTACATAATTTTGTTTGAAACATCTATTTTTAATTATGTCTATTGTATTACTTACAATTTATTTATTTATTCATTCGGAGAAAAAACAACAGAAGGTACAAAATAAAAACAATAATTAAGATTTTTTCAAATATTAACATAACTTAATGTTATAATATTTCTCACTAAAACACAGTGTTAATTAATAAAAAATCAGAAGTTCTTAGTGCTCATTACGGTAGAACTTTCATGCCTCCATTGAAATAATAAGCAAGTGTAAGCTAAAATGGTTTTAGCTTACACTTGCTGTACCTCATATTCTACAATAGCTTCGGGAGGGCGTATGACGAGAAGATGGCCACTGTACATAATTAAATAAACAAAAAAGAAAACCTGAGATAATAATTTAAAAAAGGAAATGAAAATATTCTAACACGAAATATGTTTGAATTAAATTATCATAGGAAGCTTTTCTTACAATCTTGACATAACTCTCCCGCTTCCCTTACATCCACAATTCTCTTCATGCAAGCTCTTTCTTTATAGGCACAAGGCAACCCAGCTTTCTTGAAGATGCCTTTGATTTGGCTGGAATCACCCTCCTGGGCCTGCAGATTTAAAAATTCCTAAAGTCAATCTACTTCCACTCATCCTTTCCATGTGCCCAAATAATCGAAGCATTTGGTTATATTAACGTGATAAGTGATGGCGCTTCTTTGTCTCTGTCTATCCTTGTGAAAAAAAAGGCGTGACAATTTGACTGATTGATATTATTTTAAGGGAAATCATTTTTTTAAAATAATATATGCAGTGTTTGCTGTCAAAACTAGTTTATTTTTTTACATTTCTGTACTAAGCTACTAAAGTGCTTGTATCATAGAAACGGGACGACCAAGGTCAACATATATCAAAGACACATTGGTACCGGCGAGTGGTTATGAACCCGTGCTCTCGGTTTGCGTGACCTTTGCACTGCCACTAAACCACGTTCGCCTTAAATATTTATTAACAGCATGCCGAGATACACCTAGTAATGTTATAAATGGTAATAGACAAGTAAGCATATAAAGATAATATTCTATAGCGTCACTGCTACACTTTCTGCACGTCCAAAAAGTCCCCAGGGTTCGATTCCCAGAAGGCAGGAAGGAAGTCTGAAGCGTGATGCGCCTGCGCCGGTCACATTAACACAACGTATTTATCATTATGTAAATATGGTATGCACATTTTAAAACATGTTTTTAGTTAAAGGATTTTTTTCAATATATCTTTTAGAAACTTAATTCAAATCAATCAATCATATTGTCAGGCTTTTTTTCCCACAGGGATAGGCAGAGACAATGGAGCGCTACTCGCTACGATCCTGACAACTCCCTCGCTTCCTTTACATCCACAATTCTCTTCATACAAGCTCTAAGGTTATGGGCACTAGGCAACCTAGCTTTTTTAAGGATGTCTCCGATTTGGTCGGAAAACACCCTCCTGGGCCGTTTAAACAAGACGTTAAACGTATCCATTCACATGAGATTTATCAATTCCTTTCGTCAATTTACTTTCACTCATCCTTTCCATGTGCCCAAACCATCGAAGCATTCCTTTGTCAATCCCTGTCTTTCATCTTCTTTCAAACCACATCTATGCGCACTGTGTTATTACTTAAAAATTAATTCAATTTAGTTATTAACAATGTTTGTATGGTAGCTACTAAAATATAAATTTTAATGTAAGCTTGCAATTTGGTCTAAAAAATATTTGTATCATCATCAATTTCACGCCTCTATTTCCACAGGGATAGGCAAAGACAACGGAGCGCAACTTTTCACGATCTTGCATTCCTCGCATTCATAATTATCTTCATACATGCTGTGTGGTTTTAGGCACTGCGGATCACCGCCTTTTTAGGATTTTTATTGTAAAGCGACATCTGCCTTTGGTACAGATATTAAAAGAATGCACGAATGCACTCAAACCGATCCAACAGACTATAAAACATAATTCTTTGTTTCCCAAGTAAATAAATTACAGTATGTTAACGATAATTTTCCTCATAAATGCACTCTCACGTGCAAGTCAAGTGCAAGGAGTATACTCTTCAGTGTATTTGAAGTGCGGAACGTGTCCAATCACCGTGCAGATCCTCTCCCCTTTTTAAGGGCTGGTGTACACTAAACGGGCCTCGATTCTCGTAATCCAATCAATCAATCAAATTGTCACGCCTTTTTCCCATCGGAATAGACAGAGACAATAGAGCGCCACTTGCCACGAGCCGTACACAACTCCCTCGTAATACACATTAGCCAAATAACTTATCCACGAACTATTAACGCTTTATCAACGTCACTTTTACACTATTCTTAATAATAATATTTATGGCGACGCAAAAACAGTGATATTGCGTTGATATTTCGCAGGTGACCAATCAACGTTATCTTTTTTATTGTGACACGACATCTGACCTCTACCCGCCTGATGGATGATAAGCAAGAGGAGGTCCAAGTGTGACGACGACTGAGAAAACCGAGTTTGTTCACAGCTGCCTCAGTAGCCGTCTCTATGCCGGACCTATTGATTAATAAGAGATTCGGGGCCTGCTACAGAGACATGGCGCGTCAGAGGTTAAAAGTTATCTTTTAGGACACGTGCGGATAAAGAATACTCGTGTAGACGTTCGTTAGAGATGTGGCGTGGTTTGAAAGATTTTTTAAAATATTTTCTTTCATAATGACTCGACATGTGACAGCTTCTCACCTGATGTTAAGCTGAAGTGTGGTCCATGAATAAATGTCACTGCTACTACAATTCAATAACTGTAAGTAGCTCTGACATCAAGCATCATGACAGCAACTTTTGTAAGTTGTCGGGTTCGGGAATCAGTTTGTACTGATTCCCATACCCGACTAAGTCACTTTACGGTTTGTTTACTGACTGTAAGTGGTGGTTCTACCCCGGATCAGCAGTCTGCGCAGCACTGCCTACCACATTAATAAATTTGTAATAAATTGAATCTTTTGATTGATTGATACATTGTTTCTATTGGGTGTGTTTTAGCCTTTAAAATCTATACTAATAATGAAAAGTATCCTTTATGTTAGATATTTTGTATTTCTTTTTTTGGTACATCAATATTATCGTCGAACAAAGACCTTTGTTGTGATTTTATCGCATTTGTATTCATTTTTTAGTGTTGTTAAGTTTATTTATGTGTATCAATAAACTATTATTTATAATTTCAATTGAAGTCTTATTTTGTTTCATAATGTCTGGTGATTAACGCCTGCCAGACTGTCGAATGAAAAGCAATAATTTATTTGCTCGATTCATTGTCAAAGAATTATTCAAATTGTCATGCCTTTTTAATAAGGATAAGCAGAGACAATGGAACGCCACTTGCCACGATCTGGTCTGATTTTGCGTTTGTTAGGCTGTATGGCTGAAATAAACTATCTGCCTACCAGGCTTAAAAACTAAGTAATGTCTTATTGATGGTAAGCCAGGGGATTCCCAAGAGCGCCTCAGTCGTCAGCACTATGCCGACCAATAGTGCTTTTTCACGCTTGCTTGGAAAATCCGATATTGTAGCATGGGGTAATGACATATTCTGGTAAAGCATTCCACTTGTCGATTGTTCTACAAAGTAACGAATCGACGTTACTTTGTATTATTTCGAATTCGATCGAAATAATACAAACTTTACCTCTTTTTGTAATATTTGAATATTGACGACAGGCGTGCAAATACATATTTGTTTCACAGTTTTCTTATTTGTAATATTTAATAATTACATATATTAAATACTGCAAATATTTGTTAAATAATAAAAATAGAGGCGGACATTTGTTTAGGGTCTGGTTATCAAAGAGTGGTAGGCAGTGGTGCCCAGTCTGCCGATCCGGGGTAGTACTACCACTTACAAGTATACAGACCGTGAAATGATTTATGATTAAGTTGCCGGTTTCAACTAGGCCGGCATAGTGGATGTGATTGCTACTTACAGTTATTGAACTGTAGTAGCAGTGAAATCCATTCATGGACCACACTTAACATCAAGCGGGGAGCTGTCATATGTCGATTCACAAAAAAAAAAATCGTAGAATAGATAACAATTCTATAGAACCGTATTAAAAGTAAACATGTCAATAATGTAGGTTAAAGTGTTACTGACTGTTGTTTTTTTGTGTCCAAGGTTCGCTTGGTAATTTACTCGTTTCAGCCTTTTAGTTTTTGTAGATCATAGTGACGTTTTTTTATATAAAAATAATTATATTTCTTACATGTCTGTAGAGTCTATCCAAGCCGAAATGACGCGCCCCTCTACTGCATTTAAGCACACGTGCCACTATAAAATATGGATGCAACATTTTCTGGTTGGACACAAAAGGAGGATGCACGATGATAATGTATAGTAATATAGTTAGTAATATTTGTATTCACACATTTAAATAAACTAATAAAGTGGAGGAGCGCGTCATTTATAGTTAGACAAGCTATACTAAGCTATTAAACGTACAAATATCAAATCAAAGTGTTTTTGAACCGTTTTTTTTGCTTGCGAGAGCATTTATCTACAACTAGACATCCTCAAGAAAGCTAGGTTGCCTAGTGCCCATAACCATAGGGCCTGTATGAAGAGAATTGTGGATGTGAAGGAAGCAAGGGAGTTGTGTAAGGATCGTGGTAAGTGGCGCTCCATTGTCTCTGCCTATCCCTGTGGGAAAAAGGCGTGACAATTTGATTGATTGATTGATTGATAGACCACGGTCGCCTTATGTTTTTGTTTTTAAATAATAATAAACTAATTATTTATATCTTTTATTGGAGTGAGTTCTGTTTTAGTAAATGATAGAATATAATAACATCGATAAATATAATATATTTATTTCCTTGAATATACATTTGATATTTTTTTAAATCTCTTAAAATGTTCTATTGTTTTTTATTGTTATATTTGTTAATTATTGTTCCTTAAACAATTTTAAATACTTTTTTTATTGAAATTTGATGTAATCAATAAAAATGAAAATATGAAATGAATTATATAAATTACTAAAAAATAGACTTTTTTATTGAATTACATTTAATTACATTAGTACAAAAAAATATTTCAAAGTTTTTACCTTCGACTGTGGATGTGAAGAATGTTAGGGTTGTGGAAAGTAGTGCTTCTTTGCCTCTGTATAACCCTGTGAGAACAAAGGCGTGACAATAAAATTAGTTTAGAGCCTAAATAATAAAAGCCCAAGTTGTTTTTTTCTAGTAATTAAATAACTATTATTCAAGTTAACTTTCCCCGAACTAAAGACACAAGATAACAAAAAGAAATAAGTGTAGCTAACATAGACGAAAATAGATATTTAAGTCGCGCCCACTCATTGGGACAGCGACCCCCTTCCAGAGGCTTGGCACTACTCGACTACTCGATGCACTCACACAAAGATCAGGTGATTACACCTCTAGACAGTAGTATTGTACTAAAAAGCATTTTAATACTGCGCTTGTGTCCGTCCGTGGATATTCTCATTTCTATCTTTTTTACATTTGCCGGCATAGTGTACTGAGGCAGCCGTAAAATGACACATTTCGTCGGTCTTTGGCGCTCCTGGACCTTCCCGCATAATACTTGTACCATAGAAACTGAACGACCAAAGTACTGGTGGTTTTTGTAACCGGGGTTCACGGTTTGGTAGACTATTTTACTACCACTAGCCTTTATTTCGAATTAATTAATTTATATATAAATAAAGTTGCTATAATTTAGGTTTAGATAATATTAATGTACTTTGATTATGCTGTTTCTATGATACAAGCACGATCGTAGCTTAGTGTAAAAAGTATTTAAAAAAATATTTTTTTTTTTAAATATATTAATATGTAAGCAATATATGGTAAGCATGATGGCAAGTAAGGGGAAAACCAAGAGCGCCGGCGACTGAAAAATCTTACAGTTAGTTGACCAAAAATAATGTATAAAAAACAAGTAAACAAAGCCTTGGTTGGTTTTAATATTAGAGGCGACCGTGGTGTAGTGGCAGTGCAATGGTTACGCAAACCGAGAGCACGAGTTCGAGACCACCCACCAGTACCAATGTATCTTTAATATATGTACTTTGGTTGTCCTGTTTCTATGATACAAGCACTTTAGTAGCATAGTATAGAAATGTAAATAAAGAGAATAATAATATACACCTTATAAAAATGTATGTATGCACTTAAGATTGTTGTAATTTGGTTTACAAATTGCTACGTGTGATGGAATTGTAATTGTTTAAGTAAACAATGTTTGCTTTGAGAATTCATATAACAACATGATTCACTATGCATTTTCATTACATTTCACACGTGCTTGGGCTGCAACTGCTAACGAATATGATCTTTATTACTTACTATTTAAGTGTCAGTTTTGGTTTTACGAAGTTTTTTATTTGGTACTCGTGTAAATTGTATGCTTTTTTTTATTGGTTTTGTACTTGAATTGTTTGTCTGTTATGTATGTACATTTTTGATTATTTTTTTATTGTGATTCTACATATGACTGCATGATATTAAAATGGAGTGCGGTCCATGATTGAAGGTGACTACTACTACTGTTAAATAACTGTAAGTCTAATTGAAACCGGCAACTTATAAGCTGATCCCGAAACGCGACTTGTCAGTGGTGGTACTACCCTGGATCGGCAGACTGGGCACCACTGGCTACCACTCGACTTACTGGTGAACAAGGGGAGGTCCAAAAGTGCGAACGACTAAAAAACTGTCAATGCAGTCGACACCAGAATTCGGATACTTCCCTCGACCTGTGCAGGGCGAGTATCATGGCTATTATACTTGGTCAATAAAGAAACTAACTCTATTTTTTTTAAAGCATTGTGGATGTTACCGCTAATTAACTGTAGTAGCAGTCATATTCATTGACTGCACTCCATATTAACATCAGGTATTGTGCTGTTATATATGTGATTGATTGACGAATTTAATCAATCAATCAAATTGTCACGCCTTTTTCCGAGCAACCTTAAGAAAAAGTCATGTTAAAATGAAAGCGTCTAATTGTACGTAGGCTGTATTTAGGGTTAATTAAAATGCCTGCCACCCCTTAATATTTCCACTGTGTATGTGACATTAATGATAATTTCATGCAGTAATTTATTCATGACCATTAATCATTATGTTTCAGGCCTGAAAGTTGTTTGTTTTTAATTATAATGATAAAAGTTTTTTTTTTTTCATTTTGCAGTATAGTCTATTTAATTGTCCTTCTTCTTTTTCCATATAGGTGCGATTTCTTTGGCAACTGCAGACCGCAGTCTGGTTTGTGTGAAGTAGATTCCGTGCAAAGCGATACTGCAGTCTGCGGCCGCGCCTTACGGATTCATACAAATCAGTAGTGCGGTCTGCAGTCTGAGGTCGCCATCGGAATTACACATTATCGCCAACTCACAACACTTGGCCCAGCCTAAGGCCACACAGGCAGGTGGTACGCTAGGCGGTAAGAGGTAAGATAGGCGCCTGTATTGGTATCCTAGTTAATCGCTTGCGAAATCGTTTGCGATTTGAACAGTCTGAACAGACTTTTAATCAAGTTGAAACAATAAATATCGGTTCAACAAAACATAAAGACCTTTCAACTTTTATCGATTCAATTAATAGCTGACAGCAAATCGACTCGTCTGAACTCAATCAGCGCAATTGAGTATGTATTGTATTCCTCTGTCACCAGTTTTTTTTTAATAAAATGTGTATAAAATATAAATTATGGCGTCCGCGTCCACGAGAAAAATGCTAACATGGACAGATAGTGTAATGACACGTGTATTACAGTCGATTATTATTGATTCGTGAGAACGCTACAGTCAATTTTAGCTTTAATTTATTCGTTTTCATTTTTTCATTTGAACGATAAATACTGAAAAACTAAATTCGCCTCGTGAGAACGCCGTATAAGCAAGCAGCACGAGTGTGGCCACTTGTTATCTTACCACACAGCGTACCACCAAGTAATCCTAGCGTAGCACCAAGCGTACCACTATTGTAGGAGTCTATCTCATCTCGCCATCTTCGTTTAAGCCTACCAAAATATTTTGGATTGTTGAAACCGTATATAAATATATATTGACCCTTGCTTGATGTTAAGCTGGAGTCTATGAATGCAGGCGATTGCTACTAAAGTTAAAGTTACTGGAAGTCGTCTTCACTTGAATATGGTGGTACCCCGGATCGGAACACTGGGCAAAATCAATCAATCAAATTGTCACGCCTTTTTCTCACAGGGATAGGCAGAGACAATAGAGCGCCACTTGCCACGATCCTGACACAACTCCCTAGTTTCCTTTACATTCACAATTCTCTTTATACAAGCTCTATGGTAATAGGCACATAGGCAACTAAGTACTAGCAACCCAACAAATACTTTGTTAATTTTTAATATCAATATATATTTGTAATATCCAATCTCATATTTAAATATAACAAATAAATGCTACTCCGATCGGAATCAAACCCGGGACTTACGCGTGCATTTGTTATGTTATTTAACGTCAACATTACTTAATCTTAATAATGTTTAACATTGTTAGTGTTATCTTTAAAATACCAAACACGAGATGCAATTAGGCGCCTTATCTAGTTTCATAGACCTTGTCGTGGCCGGGCATCGAACTTTACCCGCCCACGTGTGCTAACGTCACAAACAGCCACTGGACTCACACGTCGCACTATCTATGACTCACTAATGAAATATTTTTGTGTACAGTTATGTTTTATTATCATTTCAATTTTAGTAGTTTTAATTTATTTATTTCTATACTAAGATACTAAAGTGCTTGTATTGTAGAACAGGACAACCAAAGTAAATATATCAAAGATACATTGGTCAAAATACCCATGTGGTTGTGAACTCGTGCTCTCGGTTTGCGTAACCATTCCACTGCCATTACACCACGATCGCCCTTTTTATTAACTTTAAAGGGCGAAATAATTAAATTTAAAACACATTTTATTCTAATTTGAATTCCAGTAATCAAATCGTAATTACGTCACAAGGATGGGCAGAGATAACGGAGCCACTTTCCACGATCTTGACACTACCTACAATCTAGCTTTCTTTACATCAAAAATTCTTCTTCATACAATAAGTAACGCTGTTGTTTACAACCTTACTTTCTCAGGTCAGCTGACAGAAAATACCTAAAAAATACATAAATTTTAGCCTTTAATCAGTGCAATAATGTATTTAAATAAATAAAGAATAATATGAAAATTACGACTATTAAATTTTATTTTAGGTATTTTTTACATTTCTATTTCTTTACTAAGCTACTAAAGTGCTTGTATCATAGAAACAGGACAACCAATAAAATAATAAATTAAACAAATTTTATGCGGCTTACTATCGCAGTTTATTTTGGTTTAGAAAATTGTAAAATATAAACCATAATGAACGCGATAGTAAGCCGCATAAAGTTTGTTTAACTCATTAATCAATGTTCGCGCAAAATCCAAGCAAATACTTACCAATAAAATATATTTTATCTCAATAACGTCAACATTAAAACGTCATTTTCATTCTTAGAAACGTGCCTTAGCGTTGAATCAAGTTAATGTGAGCACATTCATAACTAACTCTAGATGCACTAGGGAGACCTTGATGTTCTCATACAAGGTTATTACCACATGTTTTTTTTTGTAGAACAATCGACAAGTGGAATGGTATACCAGCCCATGTGTTCTTTCCATCGTATAACCTTGGATTATTTAAGTTTTGGATATTTAATGTTTATTACAAAAGTATGCCCATTTCTCGCTATCAGCATTGCACGGTTGAAAAATAGCAGACCTAAGTCCTAGAAACCTATCTGGCCACGATTCCGGTGTCGGAGCACCGAACCGACACCTTAGAATGTAAGAGCTAAGTATTTACAGTATGCTTTAATCACTATATGCAAATAGTAATAATATAACAAACTAGACTCTGGGCTATTATGGTTAAAGAAAAAATCAAAGGAGCGCCACTTACCACGATCCTAACACAACACCTCGCTTCCTTCACATCCACAATTCTCTTAATGCAAGCTCTAAAGTTGTGGTCACTAGGCAACCCAGCTTTTTTAAGGTTGTCTCCGATTTTATCAGAAAACACCTTCCAGGGCCTGCCTTGTTTAACGCATCCATCCACATCAGATTTTTGAATTCATTTCGTCAATCTAGTTTCACTAATCCTTTTCATGTGGTTAAACCAACGGAGCATTTCTTTGTCAATCTTTATCACTACACCTTCTTACCAACCATCTTCTTTGCAAACTATATTCCTTATTCCATCCGCCATTGTCACTCTACATACACTCCTTAATGAGCACATTTCTGCCACACCCAACTTCCAATTCACTTCCATACATTAATGTAGGAACAAGTAACGCATTATGACAACTATCCGTGACTTTTCGGACATAATTTGTCCGGGTCCGGGTAGATAATAACGAAACCGAATTATTAAATGCGGAACCTTCAATTAATTTGCCTGTCGCGCATCTCTTATGAACTCTGCTAAACTTCCTTCATACGTACCCACCACTGCGTCATGAGCACGGACAGCTCAACACGTCTCCCGTACTCACGACCTTTGTCTTTGAGACATAAACATTCGGTTTCATTTATGAGAGACATACAACCGCTGCTTGTATACGCATAACCTAGACACAATAAAAGGCGACCGTGGTGTAGTGGCAGTGCAATGGCTACGTAAGCCGAGTACGTAACGGGTTCGAAACCACTCACCGGTACCAATGTATCTTTCATATATGTACTATGGTTGTCCTGTTTCTATGATACAAGCACTTTAGTAGCTTAGTATAGAAATGTATAATAAAAAATAAACATTATTTAACATTACTTACCGGTATGCTAGTACAGGTAGGTATGAATTGACTTAGTCGCGTTTCTGAAACAGATTGTAAGTTGCCGGTTCCAATTGGACCGGCATAGTGGATGTGACTGAAGAATGTCGTGTTTTACTTTTCCTTTATCCAAGCTCTATCTCGAATGCAGATCTGTGTTTATGGGTGGGCCCAGGTCGTGACATACCAGTGAAGGTGTCGTGACTGGGACCACTCCTAACATGTAACGCTTATAAGTTCCAAGCCATATTCATCATTCATAATTTCTCCTTTTGTTGCAATTAGTTACGTACATACATACCTGCCTATATAGGCTACAAAGTAACATTTCAACTAATATGCTTGTCTTTATTTATTTCAAACCATGTACAAAGGCGGACTTATTGCCGTTAATGTCCAAACCTTTAGGACATTAAGACAGTATCAATGGTAGGTAGGTCAGTGGCGTAGCGTGGCGGGGGCAGAGGGGGCGGCAAAATTTATAAAAACTAAAATAAATCGTTAAAATTTTAACCTGAAATTTATATTTTTGTTGTACCTATGATTAGAACTCCTAAATAAGGGGGCGGCAAATTTTTTTTCCGCCCCGGGCGGCTGACTTCCACGCTACGCCACTGAGGTAGGTGCAATTTAATGAAAAGGCAATTTGTAAGATTAAAACAAGAAATAGATAATAATAATTACATTATTATGTACAAGCTACTAAAGTATCATAGAAACAGGACAACCAAAGTATATATATATATTGTAACGTAATTATTTTACTAATTACGTATGAAAAGAAATCAAAGATACATTGGTACCGGGTGAGTGGTTTCGAAAAATAAAAGGTACATATATCAACGATACATTAGTACAGGCAAGTGGTTTTGAACCTGGGGCTCTCGGCTTACGTACACAACTGTCGTCATTGTGTAAAAACATAGCGTGTTTGTAATCACGATAGCCATAATGCAACGTTTATTTCAATTTAATTAGCCTATTTAGCGGCCAGTGTTCATGTCTAGATAACCTAGGGCATTCGGACTTTGTACCCAATTGAAACCTATGTATACGTTTTTTATATTATTGTGACACATCTGACCTCGACCCGCCTGATGATAAGCAAGAGGAGGTCTAAAAGTGACGACAACTGAAACAACCGAGTTAGTTCACAGCTGCCTCAGTCGCCGTCACTATGCCGGCCAAAGGTGCTTCTTCACGCATCGCTTGAAGGATCCAAGGTCATAGGATAGAGAGAACACATGGGCTGTCAAAGCATTCCACTTGTCGATTGTTCTGCATTGAAAAGACGCACCGAACCAAAATTAAACGTTAATTTAACTTAAATTAATCAATCAAATGGTCACGCCTTTTCCCCACAGGGTTAGACAAAGACAATGCAGCGCCACTTGCCACGATCCTGACACAATTCCCTCACATTCACAAATCTCTTCATACAAGCTCTATGGTCATGGGCACTAGGCAACCTAGCTTTCTAATAACTTAAATAATACTGAATAAATGAGAGCATACAGGGTTTATTTTACAGGTTGCTTAAGGAGACATCCTCAAGAAAGCTGGGTCGCCTAGTGCCTATAATAGTAGAGCTTGTATGAAAAGAATTGTGGATGTGAAGGAAGCGAAGGAGTAATGTCAGGATCGTGGCAAGTGGCGCTTGTTTGTCTCTGCCTATCCCTTTGGGAAAAGTCGTGACAATTTTATTTGATTTTTTAAAAAGAGATTTTCTAGTATTGCAATTTTTTGAGGAGTGAAATTAATACAAGCTTTAACTCTAAAGCGTTATGTGTATACTTATTATTATGATTGTTAACTGTTGTTTTTAATTAAAAAAAGATCCAAGGTTATAGGATGGAAAGAACACATGGGCTGGTAAAGCATTCCACTTGTCGATTGTTCTACAAAGAAAGTTAGTTTTTGGTTAAAGCACCACAGTGCTATCTCTATCAGAGACATTTGTTGATCTAATAGGATCAGGTTCTCCAGATTCAACTAATTAAATTGTCACGACCTTTTCCTCAGGGATAGGCAAAGATAATGGAGCGCCACTTGCCACGATCCTGACACAACTGCCTTGCTTTCTTCCTTTATACTATACTACTTCTCTTTATACTAGCTCTACATTTTTTTCATGAATATTTCGTAAACCAATATAAAACATTAACCGGTAATGGCGACCGCGGCAACCGTAAACTAAATCGGTTTTTCCAGTCGTATCCTTGCTTTAGGCATGTCGAGTCTTTATAAGGAAAAACGATTTTAAAAATCGGACTTGTTTTTCCAGAGATAAGCGCGTTCAAACAAACAAACGTTCTCTTTAACTTTACAATATTAGTATAGGTTACTATTTTATGTTGACAAATCTCAAGAATATTGCCGTTATCAATATAAATTATATATTTAATATAAATTAATAAAGATATTGATCTATTAAATCGTTCTCTAGCCTTCTTTATGAAGACTGTTAAAACAGTGTAAATGTAATTGTATATATCTATATCTATATTTTTATTTATTTTTAACTTTTTAACATATCTATACTAAGCTACTAAAATGCTTGTATCATAGAAACAGGATTACCAAAGTACATATATCAAAGATACATTGGTACCGGTGAGTGGTCTCGAACTGGTGCTCTCGGTTTGCGTAACCATTGCACTGCCACTGCACCACGGTCGCCTCAAAATGTTTCAATTCTTTTATTGAAACTTTTTTCTTTTATTGTTTTTTTTTATTTCATTTCACAAACTTATTCGCACTGATGTGTTTTTTGACGTTGTTTGTTTTTTGAGCATGACGTGTTCACTGTTCATAGATCTAACATAAGGCAAGTATTATTGCGTTAGCCTATAAGGTTTATTATAATGTAAGATTCTGTTTGTGAACCTAATAAATAAATCATAACCTGGGAATTACCTCATGTACATAAGAATATGTAATTAATAATTCTAATTAGGTATATTAACAAAGTGTGGTTTTCATTGACTTCCTGAATTGCAGTTAGTGTGTCTGAAGGCCGTGGGCTGTGTCAGTCATGTAGTATTACAGAGTTCTATAATGAATCATCTCTTGAGAAAATTAAGAATTTAGTGATGTGCAATGAAATTAATCGATAAAATTATTTAAAATAATTTATTGTCTATATTTCCTATGCAAAAGCTTAATAATTATATTACTTAAAAGAAATACTTTTTTAGTTTTTCAATCAATGTCACGTCTAAATTTCCACAGGGATAAACATCCTTAAGAAGGTTGGGTTGCCTAGTGCCGTAGAGCTTGTATGAAGATAATTATGGATGTGAGAGAAGCAAGGGAGTTGTGTCAGGATCGTGGCAAGTGGCAAACAGTGTCATTAGCAGATATTTTTTCTAAAATACAATTCTTTTAGTATCTTGTTTTTTAATTACAACTACTTTATTATTTTTATCCTTCAAGCGAAGCGTGTAAAAGCTCCTTTGGCCGGGATAGTGACGACGACTGAGTTAATAGTATAAATTAACGGTTTTTAAAGTCGTACTTAGTAAATAACATTTGCCTTGACGCTCCATTCTAATACCCACCCGTATATAATTTTCAAACGTCCTCGACGTTATTTGAATATTAAATACTTAAATACTGGTTTGGCGATAATTGCACCCTATACAACATTAGCTACTAAAGTTTAGTAGATAAGTGGGCTCTTAATTTGGTTATAATTTCATTTGGATCATACTTTAGAAAAGCATGGCTCCGATTCTTTTATTACACGGCAGCGAAATGATTTGACATCTCCGTAACCAATCAACGCATAACAAATCAATAGGTAAACTACGTTAATTGGTCCGCGACCGCGACGCAATTTAACTGCCTTTTCGACGCCATAAAGTATTAAGAAAATCGGAGCTCATTTGACCGCTGTATCCATATCTTTAGAGTTTGTACAAAGAGCTAGAGAGTTGTGTCAGGATAAGAAGAGACGCTCCGTTGTCTCTGCCCATCGCTGTGGGAATTAAGGCCTTATAATATAATGGATTGATTTTATCATATATTCGATGAGGTCCCACAAAAATCAGTGAAATGACACTGCCAGATTTTAGAGTTCAGTCCATGTGCAAAAACCTCGCGTCTCGCGTAACTCTTTTGAGTTAAAACCGAAACGGGATTCTTATGCCATTGGAATGACGGGTTTCCTAGCCTATGTGTTCTCATCCTATAACCTTGGATCCTTTAAGCGTAGCTTCAAAAATCACCTTTGCCTGCCAAAAGATTGGATTTAAGATCAACCGCAATCTGAGTCGTTTTATTAGTCCTTAGTTCTCTGAAACTCCCCTTGCTCATTATCAGTCACATGTCGCGTCACAAAGATAATAATAAAAACTATATTGCCTCCCCTTACTACAGCCTACAAGTATAACCAACTCCCATCTTATTCTCGAATTGGCAGCGAATTCTCTAAATGTGATTATGTGATCAAATTGGAATAACCCTACGGAGGGGTTGAATAGGGCAAGCTAGGGTTCAATACATATTTAATTAGTATATGGATTTATTTTGTATATTGATTTATTTTGTATATTGATTTTTCTTTTAATGTGCTGTTAACTTCCTTTATAAGTATTTATATAATTTTGTATAAGATTATTAGGTTGGTTATTTAGGACGACATGCGTTACGCATAGCAGTCTAGTGTGTCCGCTACACGTTTTACACTGTGTCCGGGTTTGATTTACGGCTGAAGCAAAGAGTTTCTTCATGGTATTTGGTGGAAATATTTAATTAGAATGTATATTACAAATATTTGCTTCGGCTCTTTTCATGGACTGCACTTCAGCTTAACATAGCTTAACATAGCTTATCTGTTGTCATATGTCGAGCCTCAATAAAAAAGGATTAATCAAATCAAATTGTCACGCCTTTTTCCAACAGGGATAGGCAGAGACAATGGAGCGCCACTTGCCAAGATCCTGACACAACTCCCTCGCTTCCTTCACATTCACAATTCTCTTCATACAAGCTCTATGGTTATGGGCACTAGGTAACCATAGAAATAAAGGATTACATTTGAAAAATTTGTGATTAACAGTACCTAATAATTGGTTTACGCTAGCGTGACGGTTTTTAATGTTATTGTTCACGAATACTGACGTTTTATACTTATTTATATTTTTGATTGTATTTTGACATAAGAGTCGTCAAATAAATATCTTTACCAAGAGGATGTGATTTTGCTTTAAATACACTTTTAGCACAATATCTCGGTACCTGGACCAGCACACGTACAGTCCTTATTTATTTATAATAGTTATCATTGAACAAAGTGATATATTTTAATATTGTTTTTGTCAAAAATGGCATAGCGACGGTGACTGAGACAACCGTATTTAACTGAATCAGTTTTTCCAGTCGTATGTGTTCTTAAACTTGTTGGACTTCAGACGATAAATTATAATATAATTAGGCATATAATTTATTATCGATACTAACAATATCCCATAACTATGCATCTAAAAATAGTTATTACATAAAATTCATTCACACACCATCTCTTAAGTACAAAACACGGCAATGACTCAGCTGTGAATGGGGGAAGCTTTTTTTTTATAGACTAATGTTGTTTTAAATAGATTAATTGTAGTTACTTTTGTTCTATGTATTTTAAAATAGTTTTTGTATTAGACTTATTAAGGACGAATATTGCTTGTGGTTATAGTGGTGGTACTACGCCGTATCGCCACACTGGGTACCATTGCCCACCAATTTTTAACTATCAGGCCCGGAAAAAATATCCGCTTTTTTTTAATTATTTATTAATAAAAATCACAAATAAAAGCTATGAAAGAATGATTGCTTCGACTGAGAATTAAACCTTAGACGGAATGCTGTGCAAACGAAAAAGTATATAATATAGAATTTACTTTGATTTTGCGCGAACATTGATTAGTGAATTAAACAAATTCCATGACATCGTGGTCACGTAGAGATAGCCATCGTGACCACGATGGCTGCAAAGCTCTCGAAACGGAATAATAGAAAAATATAAAATCATTAGCCAAAAATAAAAGCGATCGTAAGCCGCATAAAATTTGTATAATTCAGTATATATTATTATATGTTGTGTACTTTCGACACATATTTGTCCACACAGCTTTTCCTAAGTGAGAGATATATAATCAATCAATCTAATTGCTCGCCTTTTTCCCACATTGATAAATTTATAAATCTGATGGTGTTTTCCGACCAAATTGGAGACATCCTCAAGAAAGTTGGGTTGCCTAGTGTCTAGAGCTTCTATGAAGAGAATTGTAAATGGGAATATATATCAATCAATCAAATTCCCACAGGGATAGGCAGATACAATGGAGCGCCACTTACCACGATTCTTACACAACTTCCTTGCTTCCTTCATGTCCTTCCTTATTCTCTTTATACAGGATCTGTGGTTATGGGCACTAGGCAACCCAGCTTTCTTGAGGATGTCACCCTCCTGAGCCTGCCTTGTTTAAAGAATGAATGAAAGTAGATTGACGAATGGAATTTATAAATCTGAAGTGAAGATACATAAATAGTTGATAATTGAATAGCCTTGATGTAATATGCTACCTTAGCAATGGCATTGCGCCCGACCGGAGTACAGTTGCGGGTGTATCGCATTACATTGGCCCACGACCGCGGTCACGGTTCACAAAACAACACCTCCTATCAACCGTGGTGACATTGTTGTTATTAGTAAAAGAGTGAAACATAAATAATGCATATAGATACATACTACTGAGGTGTAGTGGTAGTGCAATGGTCACGCAAACAGGAAGCAAAGGTTCAAAACCATTTGCCAGTACTAATGTATGAGTATCTATGACAGTGTTTCCCAACGTGGGGCGCACGCCCTACAAGGGGGCAATTTGATAATGGACTCACGAACGAAACACGAACAAAACAATTTTTAAAGGTAAAAAATAATGTATGGGGGGGCATAAAGTTTTTTAGAAATGTTAAGGCATGGCCTAAAAAAAGGTTGGGAAACACTGATCTATGATATATATTGTGTACTTTGATCGTCATGTTTCTATGGCACAAGCAACTTAATTAGTTTATTATAATAGAAGTGTAAATAATAATAAATAAATAAAACATTTAATACATATAAAAGTAGATTGACGAAAGGAATTTATAAATCTCACGTGGATGGACGCGTTAAACAAGGCAGCCCCAGGAGGATGTTTGCCGACCAAACCGAAGACATCCTTAGAAAGCTAACTTGCCTAGTGCCCAAAAGCATAGAGCTTGTATGAGGAAAATTGTGAATGTAAAGGAAGCGAGGGAGTTGTGTCAGGATCGTGGCAAGTGGCGCCTTATTGTCTCTGCCTATCCCTGTGGGGATAAAGGCGTGACAATTTGATTGATTAATTGTTTTTCTGTAATATTAGTTTTCAAACATCAGTGAGTTGTGGAGTAAACAACGAATGGTTATTGTTACCGATGACGGATAGTTTTTTTATAGGAACCGGGCATAAGATAATCAGTGCCAGTATGTATGTATACATGTGTTCAGTGCGTCTAGAGTTGTCTAGACTAAACACCCACTTATGGCCTGCGGACACCCGTTATTTGCACGGGGTTAATTAAATTCTTGGTGTGCCTCTATCGATTGAAAGGAAATTCCTTTGGCTTGGTATTTCTTAATTAAAACATTTATAGGGGTCTATTCTAGACTGTTAAAGGCTACTAGCAGTCTACATGACCCGCTCCGGCTTAATATGGGGTTGACATATGATTTATAAATTTCTTTCGTCAATCTTCTTTCACTCACCCTTTCCATTTGCCAAAACCATCGGAGCATTCCTTTGTTAATCCTTTTTCAAGTAGTACTGCCACCCCTTTCGGGAATAAGTCGTGAGTGATTTTTCTTTTCATTAGTCTTCAATGATATTAAGTAAAATGAGGTAGATACGTTATCGGCACCTGTTAGTGTTCGCAAATGGCACGAGTTTGAACGGCCAACCAGGACGGAATGATAGTTATTAAGAGCGAAAAAGAGACATATATATGTTGCTCTGTATCGCGACACTGAGTCAGTCAGGTCTGCTAATCAGCATAGTTTTAAATGCTAATTTTGCCTCTTTCGGAGCGCGTATAACATACCCACGTCTTTTTTTAATAAAATATTGCGTATCTCATAGTTGTATTTTCTTAGATTTTGCGCGAACATTGATTAATGAAATGTTAATAATGAATGTTATGCGGCTGACTATCGCGTTTATTCTTGATTTACCATTTTTTATTATTCCGACGTTTCAAGAGCTTTGCAGCTCATTCAGTCTCTCCGTGACCACGATGGCTCTCGAATCAATCAATCAATCAAATTGTCACGCCTTTTTCCCACGGGGATGCAACCACAAGCTTTCGAAACGTCGGAATAATAAAATGTAATATCAAAACCAAAATAAACGCGATAGTAAGCCGCATAAAATTTGTATCTCATAGTTATTTAATATTGTCATTAAGCAAATAGTTTTTCATTTTTATTGTGTTTGCGGGCGCATTAGATTCAGTTAAATAGATAAAATAGTTAACATGAAAGTAGAAAGGTGAGCAATTATGCATAGCCGGTTGGTTCGTGTAAATGCGCATATCATTAAAGGCAGCTTATTATGCTTTTTAGGGTTGACACGTATTTTTTATTGTGACTCGACATATGACGCACCCGCCTGATGTTAAGCTGGATGTCTGTAAGTAGTTGTTGCAACCGCCAACTTACAAGCTGATCCTGAAACGCGACTGAGTCACTTCACTATCAGGTATACAGTAATACAGACTGCACTATCAAGTGACCCAGTCGGGTTTCGGGTTTAACTTGAAAGTTACCGGCTCCAACTAGGCCGGCATAGTGGATGCCATCGCTACTTGCAAGTATTCAATTGTAGTAGCAGTTGCTTCCGTTAAACCACATTTTAACCAACATCAGGCGAAGTGATTTTATAAGCCGCAATAAAAAATCAACTAGTAAATTGGGATTATTTGCATAACCTGTATAAGGCGACCGTGGTGTAGTGGCAATGCAATGGTTACGCAAACCGAGAGCACGAGTTCGAAACCACCCACCGGTACCAATGTATCTTTAATATATGTACTTTGGTGGTCCTGTTTCTATGATACAGGCTCTTTAGTAGCTTAGTATAGAAATGTATAATAAAAAAGAAATAAAAATATAAGAGTTTTGCAGCTTTGTTTACATTAAAATCTGACGTTTTTACGAAGGCTTTGCAGCTATCGCGGTCCCAGGGATCTCTTGGCCTCACGCAGCCATTTCCTTTAGCAGATTGTCAGTCCATCTAGTGAGTGTACGTCCTACTCTATGTTTTCCTGTACGTGCTCTTTCATCGAGAACTAATCGGCCGCAACGACCTTCTGTTTTACGAGCTATGTGCTTATCTAATTGTCAATTTAGCTCGCTATTAAGGGGACTATGTCAGTCACGTTAGTTCTTTTAAGAATCTCTTCGCTTCCTAGTGAAATAGTCCTCTCCAGTTTCATCCACTGGTTATTCGTGACTTTCACTATGTCGTTAGTCCACCCAGTAGGTAAAGGCCCTACGCTGCAGTTTCCGGATCGTGTTCTCCACTCTAGAACCTTTCTTCCCTATCGGTCGACGGTTCTTCGAGCTAGCAAATCCTACGAGCTATGTCGGTAACACTGATTCCCTATTGTCTTTGGTGATTTGGCATGTGAAGGTAATAAAATATATATTCATGTTAGTAAATTATAGGAAATGATGTTCGAAGTGTCAATACATTGGATGCCGTTAGTCATGAGGTGGGTGTGACGCTTGCATAGGTCTTGTGTGTGGGTTTTGTGTATTGCTGTTTTGCATTTACATTACCTGTTTGGCTTTGGTTTAGCCCTAGTAATATTATAACTTAATTTTAATAATTGTTATCGGATAGAATAAGGAATAGTACAGTTCGCGATAGATGTGGTTTGAAAGAAGATGTAGTGACAAGGATTGACAAAGGATTGCTTTGACAGTTTAAGCACATGGAAAGGATTAGTGAAAGTGGATTGACGAAAGGAATATATAAATCTGATGTGGATGAAAGCAGGCCCAGAAGGGTGTTTTCCGATTAAATCGAAGGCATCCTCTAAAAAAAACTAGGTTGCCGAGTGCCCATAACCTTAGAGGTTGTATGAAGAGAATTGTAAATACAAGGGAAGCGAGGGAGTTGTGTTAGGATCGTGGCATGTAACGTTTCAACGTCTCTGCCTATCCTTGTGGGAAAGAGGCGTGACAATTTGATTGATTGATTGATTATTGGAATATAAAAATAACGAACTATAAAACGAAGCCTAATACCAGGCGGGGCGGTGTCATTGTATATTGAAATACATTTGGAAAAAATAAAATATTTGTCATTTATATTAAAACTAGCTGTGCCCGTGGTTTCACCCGCTTAATATCAGGTTTAAAACACAGTCATAAAAAAGGAGGAGGTTTTCAATTCGACTATATATGCCTTTTTTTGTATTATAACTCATATAAAAATGCAGACGGAAATAAAATAAATATAGAAAATTGACAGCTGAAACTAGAGTCAATTGGAAACTATAGTAATTTTATTTTTAATTAATAGTTTCCTATGTTACTTCTAGTATCTCCAAAAATATGTGTACAAAGTTTCATGATGATCGGTTAAGTAGTTGTTGCGTGAAAACGTAACAAACAAACTCACATTCACATTTATAACAATAGTAGGATTTCTTAGGCGCTAAACCTTATAATATTAAACAATAAAGTATTTAATAGACAATGATATATTGATTGTATCCATTTTAATTGTAGATAATTTCTTTTTTCTATATAAAGTTCGTTGAACTTTTAGATAAATAATTTCTGGTTGATTGGTGAAAAAAACCTGATTGGATATTATAACCAGCTATTAAGCTGTTCATACACCATTTCTTATTTTTTAATTCGTTGTGACGCGGCATCTGTAGTAGCATATTTTTTGTATTGTGACTGAATATAATGATATGACAGCACACCAAATGAATGGAGGTAACTGCTACTACAGTCAACTTACTGTAAGTAGCAGTTACATCCACTATGCTGGCCTAGTTGAATTCACAGCTTTTTCGTCGCCACGCATGTAACACGCACGCATTGACATAAAACTTCAAGTGTTCCCCAAAACGATGTGAGCGATTTGGTTGCCCTGTGGACGATCGACTTTAGTTTTTTTTGTATCATTTGCGTATGTAAAACTATTTCCAAGTTTTTGTTCACATTAGTAATGGTGTCATATTTTTTGTACATTTAAAGGTGTATTTGCTTCTATTGGTAGTATTCGCTATACCGGCTTATAATTAAGTTCAAACTAATATAAAATAAATGTGTCTTAAGCCCAATGTTTTTGTCTCCACGTGTAAATACATCTTCATATTCGAGTTTGAATCGACTGCCGAACTAAACAATTTAGTGAGTCGATTCTTTGTCGAACAATCAACAAGTGGAATGCTTACCAGCCCATATGTTCTCCCCATCCTATAACCTTGGATTCTTTAACCGAGGCGAGAAAGCACTTCTGGGGGGCCAACAAAAAGTTAAGCGGTCGGTGTCAGTGTCAAAGACAACTTTTATTCAACTGGACAATGAGTTTCATAAGCTTGAACTGTTAATGAAAATGAAAATTGATTCTTACAGCCGGTTGAACCAAAAATTGATATTTACGAATTTGTAAAAAGTATCGTACAAGTAAAAGAAAAATGGGTTGCACCACTCTTTAACTTCACATTTTACATTTACGTTTAACAGATATTTTATATAGAGCTAAAGGACATCATTCATTTTGGGTTTCTATGTACTACTTTTGTTATTTCTAATGATATAAACAAATATAAATGGTAGTTTCGATATAAAATTATTAACAACCCAATTCATGATTTCGTAATAGTAAATGTAATAGAATAAGTATAAAGTAAAACTAAATTCGTAAATTGAAACTTATTTGGTACAACCGGCTGTTAGTGTGTTGCGCGTCGCAATTTTAATTTCAAAGCTCAATAATGGAGTTCAACTGTCAAAACAAAGCCATTGTCATTGAGTTACGCGGTCGGCCCGAGGGGTCTGTATAGTGACTGCATCCCATCAGGCTAGTCGACGCCAAATGGCGCGTCTAAAAAAGTTCGCCCAACTTGAAGCTCTGGAGATTGTAACACAGAACTGTTAACTTTATTTTGAATACAGCTTGACATTTAAAGAAGATGCTATCTTATAAATTTATGATTAGGTTCTCCAAAGTCTTTCGAATAAGCAGGGATTTGATTCACTTGATACACAACAGCGAAATTACTTTTTCACGAACTATTATTGCTTTATCATCAATCAAATTGTCACGTCTTTTTCCCACAGGGAGAGGCAGAAATAATAGAGCGCCACTTGCTACGGTCCTGACAACTCCCTCGCTTCCCTTACATCCTCAATTCTGTTCATACAAGCTCTATAGGTATACGCACTAGGCGACTTAGATTTCTTGAGGATGTCTCCGATATACTTATCTAAATACTTATGGCGACAGACAGTGATATTTATTGATATATACGTTAACTACGTATTGATTTGTTAGTCGTTGATTGGTATCCTGCTCCACGCCAAATATCCACGCAATATCACTGAAATCATCTTTGGGTTTTGTAGGATTTCTTGCAAACGAATGAATATTTTTTGATAGGCACATATTACACAAAAAAAAATCGATGGAGTCAATTGGCCTTACTAAAGGCCTTTTTTAGGTTAATTCTTTCAAGGACTTTTTTTTTGTTTTGTACCTAGATTTACCTAAAATTTATCTAGTAAATTGTCACGCCTTTTTCTTACAGGGATAGGCAAAGATGACCACAATTATCTTCATACAAGCTCTACGATTATGGACACTTTTTTATGCTCCACTTTTAAATCTATAATAATCGCATAAACAATCTAACGATACTTTTCTTTCTATTCTAGGCTTCAATGGACCTTCCACCCGACAAAGCGAAATTACTCCGCAACTACGACCTGGAAAAGAAATGGGAGATCATCTGTGATCAAGACATGGTGCAAGCGAAGGATTCACCAGCACACTATCTCAACAAATTGCGAACGTACCTCGATCCCAAAGCTTCCAGAAGTCATAGGGTATGTTTTTTCGGATAAATCTTTTTGGGTTTCTCTTTAGTATGTTTATATTTATATTAAATATTATGAAACATTGGAGTTGTGTCAAGATCGTGGCATTAGGCGCTCCATTGTCTCTGCCTATTCCTGTGGGAAAAAGGATTAACGATTTGATTGTAACTGATAGTACTTATTTTGTATTCTCTCGCAAGTGAATGTTATGTTCTTGTGTGTAATAAATATCTTCAAACCTAGATATGTTTATTATAATCGGTTTAAATCATCATCAATTTCACGACTCAATTTCTATAGAGATAGGCAGACTATGAGGCTCACTTTTCACTATCCTGACACAACTCTCGTGCTTCCATCATATCCACAACTTCCATCATATTCATGGGTTGGGTGTAAAAATGCTAAACTGTCATTAGTCATACAGGAATAGAAATAAATCAATCAATCAAATTTTCACGCCCTTTCCCACAAAGATAGGCAGAGAAAATCGAACGCCACCTGTCACGACCCTGCCACAACTCTCTCGCTTCCCTCACATCCACAATTCTCTTTATACAAGCACTAGGCATGACATAGTTATGGGACTGGAACCTAGTTTTTTGAGGATGGAAAGGAGCGCGCCATTATGATCTACGATCCAGACATATCTCCATTAATTTTATGCGGCTTACTATAGCGTTTATTTTTGGTTAATGATTGTACAACTTTTTATTTCGACGTTTCGAGAGTTTTGTAGCCATCGTGTCACGGAGAGACCAATTTTATGTGATAGTAAGCCGCATAAAATTTGTTTAATTCATTAATTAATACTTGCGCAAAATCTAATAAGATGATAAAGAAGTTTTCATGTTAAAAACCGTCTTATTATACGGTCGCACTAGGTTGTGGTCATGCGTAAATTTGCTCGTCAATACATTGTCCAACAATATGGTAATTGTGGCTGAGTGCACTGATCATTCAAGTAAGGAAGCTCAATACAATACAGCACACTCTAACCACAAACAATGGAATATAAATCATATCTATATAAAGTACATAAATCAGTAGACACCGCATACGGTTTTTATATGATACACCCCGATAATAGACGAGGCCAATAGCTAGGACAATCCGCTGAGCCAGGACTTTATGCCGGTCCAATGATTATATTTGAAATAGTTTTGTTTCAATTTGATTGGCTTGAGGACAATACAATGCAGTGGATTGCATTTATTTAGACGATGCCAATATTGAATTAGATCAGTGGATTATGGATTGGGCCTCGTGTATATGGTCCATATCCATATATGCATTATATTTATCTCTATGGCTTAAAATACATACAAAATAATAAGTTGATTGATTCTTTATGTGGATACACTATGTTCGTATTCCGGGTCTGGTTGTCTAAAGGCGGAAGGCAGTGGTGCCTAGTCTACCGATCCGGGGTTGTGGATTTAAGTGTACAGACCGTAAAGTGGCCTGTTCCAACTAGGTCGGGATCGTGGATGAGACTGCTATTATAGTTAAATGCTGTAAGAAGAATTTACGATACCAAACTAGAAGTTGGCAAGCTGATCCCATAACGTGAATGTATCACTTTAGAGTTTAGAGCCTGTACACTTGAAGGTAGTGGTACTACCCTGGATTGGCAGACGGGCAAACAACAACCAACAGTCTGTCTACCATTGTATGTTATTTATTTTACATTCTAAACAAACTACTAAAGTTCTTGATCATAGAAAAAGGACGACCAAAGTATATATATATATCAAACTTGGTACTTGCAAGTGGTTTTGAACTGGTGGCCCTTGGTTTGCGTAATCATTTCACTACACTACTACACCAACTCAAATACAATAATTTCTAATTGTTTTTGAGTTTACGATTGGCACTAGCAATGGAACGCGTAACTTTAAATTTATATGACACATGTTTATTATTTTGACCACATCCCGCATGATTTTAACCAAAAAATATTTTAGACTTCCATATGCATCTGTTGCCGCTAATCTGTTGCAAGTACCATTCGCATCCGCTATACCGACTAACAAAGGTTTTTTTAGGGTTCCGTAGTAAAGAACGGAACCCTTATAGATTCGTTTGTTTTTTTGGTTTGAACGAGATCTAGTAAGTAGTTTTTTTTAATACGACATAAATCGAAAACCGCAATTTACCTTTCATGAATCAACTCAAATATAAAAATCGATCAACGAACTACAAGAACTTTTAATATTATGTTACTTGCTGCTACGGAACCCCCCTTCATGGGCGAATCCGACTCGCACTTGGCCGCTTTTTTTAAATTTTGATGCGTCATCGTGCCTGATGGTTGCAAAGTCGAGGCCCAAGAGTGTCCTTAAGTATCGCGTTTATTTTGGTTATTTCACAATTTGTTTAATTCAATAATCAATGTTCGCGCAAAATTTAAGAAAATACTATTCGCTAGGAAATCCAACTTTCTTGCCTAGTGTCGTCATATACAAGTCTTTCAAGTCTATTGTTTTGTGGTCTGTGGTGTATACATAATTGTTCTGGAGTTGGGTTTACATTATAATATTATGTTGGTAGTTGGCGCGTATGACGCAATAGGTGACTAAGGCTTTTTAGAGATATAGTGGTTAAGGATGTGGTCCAGCTTCAAGTTTTGCAAGAAACATTAATTTTCGCACGCCGCCTGATGTAAAGCTATCGACTGCTATTACAGTTAAATAATTGCAAATAGAAATTGCATCCACTATGCTGGCCTAGTTGAAACGGGTAACTTACAAGCTGATCCCAAAAGTAAGTCACTTCTAGGTCTGTATAATTGAAAGGTTGGGGCCTTTGCCGGTAATATCTTCATAGATTTCTGCGAAAGTAGATTGAGGAAATCATAAATCTCATGTGGATGGATGCGTCAAACGAGGCAAAGGAGGGTGTTTTCCGACCAAACGGAGACATCCTCAAGAAAGCTGGGTTTGCTTAGTGCCCATAACCGTAGAGCTTGTATGAAGAGAATTGGGGATGTGAGGGAAGCGAGAGAGTTGTGTCAGGATCGTAACATGTGGCGCTCCATTGTCTCTGTTTTACATTATTATTGCGTTTAAATAGAATGGTAATAGCGTTTTGGTCCTTGGTCAGTCAGTCAGTGGTCCAGTCCAGTCACGGTCCCTGCCTGAATTAATTTATTCGAAGATCTCTTGCTCTATAATCGTCGTTATAGATTATTTTTTAAAGCATTGAATTTTATAATTTTGATATGATATTTAATTTTAATTTGACATCTGACCTCGACTTACCTATGGTAAGCTGGGCAAGGTCCAAGAGTACCGACGACTGAAAAAACATTGATTTGATTGAAGAATTTCCAATGGGCGTGTCAGTATCGTGATATGTAACAATCCTTTGTTTTTTAAATGGTGATGAGAATATTTAATAACATTATATGTAAACAAAAATGTATATGTGATTACTATGTATATAGTTCAGCAGGTTCATGAGATCAGTAATTCTATTAATCAATTGTAATGACTCATTACGGACTAGTCTTTCCATGCTTACTTAGTAATTTACTTAGCTATGTATGTTACTAAGTAAGCTATGTTTGCTCTAAGTTATATAGAAATTCTTGTTTTTCTCAATTTTGCTCAATTTAAGATTATATTACCAATTGCTAAGTATAATCGTATTCTACTAATATATTTAGTATTAATTTAAACCAATTTTATGCGGCTTACTATCGCGTTTATTTTAGTTCTGATCTCTCCGTGAGCGCGATGGCTGCAAAGCTCTCTAAACGTCGGAATAATAAAATAAAATTGTAAAATCATACCAAAATAAACGCGATAATAAGCCGCATAAAATATGTTTAATTCATTAATCAATGGTCGCGCAAAATCTAAGAAAATATTGTATTTAGTATTATTTGTAATAGTAGCCCTATATTGTTACATCATGCCATTGTCTTGTGGTTCTCGTACTAATCGGTGCCAATCGCAAACACAATAATTGTAAACAATAACATTTTGTAACGGTCGTGGATCATAATTAGGCTGTTAAGTTAGATAATTGATTTATGTAAATAGACATTGATTTTTGGAAGCGAGGGAAATGTGTCAGGATCGTGGTAAGTGGCGCTCCATTGTCTCTGCCTATCCACGTGGTAAAAAGGCGTGACAATTTAATTGAATTTATTTTTGAAGGAAGTGACAAAGTGACAAAAATTGAGGCAAAGATGTGACAAAGGTTAAAATAGAAATATGACAGCACACTGTCCATGAATGAATGGATGTCACTATAATTCAATAACTGTAAGTAGCAGTCGCATCCACTATGCTGGCCTAGTAGAAAACGGGATTACAAGTCGATCGCGAAACGCGTATAAATCACTTCACGGTCTGTATACTTGTACTACCCCAGATCGAGAGACTGGGGACCACTGCCTACCACTTCTTAATAACGAGACCTGAATTCATAAATTGGATGCGAGTAGAAGGTGGAAACAAGAACAGCTATAAAGGACCCGCCATGTCTAGGAAATTGCGGCGAATTTAGAGTTATCGTGAACAGCTCTCGAACAGGTGGGTGCTGGAATAAATCAAAGGCATCGTGTTGTTACTTGATTCATTCATGGTTAATATAGTTAATACATTTTGTCGACTGACTAAAATATTTGTCGTGTCGCTCGTTTCTTTGTAGAGCCTTCGATTGTGGAATGTTTTACCAGAATATATGTTCTCCCCATCTGTTCACATAGGACTTTTCAGCGAGAAAATAAAACTTTTGGCTCACCGTTTAAGGTAAACAGAACCTTTATTCTTCAGATAGTAAGCTTTAGATATTTCAGATATAGCTTCTTAAAATAAAACTATCCTTCAATTAAAATCGAAATAAAAAGGCTTTGTAAATAAATATTTAAAAGAGAATAAATAACTAATAATTTTGCTGGCAAATTATTCTATGCAAAATCGAACAACAAAATCAAATACAATTATGTACACACAAATAATACAAATAGATAACGGTTACCATTTCCTTTTACGTGCAAACATATAAACATACACTGTACATGCAAAAGTAATCTCTATCCCGAAGCCTATAAAGGTTATATTGATGTTTAACTGTAAATAAGTCGTTAGGCAAATTTTAAAGTTCAAGATTTTCAACCTCTGTTATCTGTTGCCAATATCGTATTGTGTTTCTAATGAGAACGGACGCTTTTGTCAAAGATTATGCTAGGGGGGCGTTTATACAGAAGAGATTTTATTTTGTGACGTTGAAAAGTTAGGATGGATGGAAGAATATAGTAAAAAAAGCGGTCGTGCGTTAAGCTACAGACACCGGGTTCATTCCCTGGTCGCAGTGTGCACGCGTTACGATTGCTATCCAATTTCCATTACTAATTTATCAAGTAGTTCTGGACTTTGTTTCGTTTTTGTCAAATTAAGTACAGGCGCATAAACGCGCATCTTTTTTTTAATACTTAATCTGAAGAGTTGTGTGAGGATTATGGAAAGTGATTCTCGCCTTTTACAGTGGAAATTAAGGGCGTATGAATATTAGATAAAAAAAGAGCGCCGACAACTGAAAAATAAAACGACTTGGTTTACGGCTGTCTCAGTTGCCGTCACTCTGATTTTACTCGCTTTGAATATATGGATCCTATCTAGAAAAAAAAACACATAAGCGCCTAAATCATCTTATGTGTTAAAAATAAATATGGATCCATTTGACATCTATACTAAGGTACTAAAATTATCATGGAAACTAAATGAATATCATAGAAACTTATATCAAATATACATTGGTACCGGCAAGTGGTTTTGAAACTTTGTAAAACCATTGCATTACTACTAGGTCACGTTTGTTCCAGACCTCTGAGAGGCATAATCTTTAAAGGTATTAAACTTTTGTGTTAATCTAACTGAGTTGACTAACCCATTGTGCTGGGGTCGCATGCTTGAAGAGGTCAATCGGTCCCGATGGCACAAGTCGTGAATCACTCGTGTGACTTACTCTGCGACCTCTGTGAACTCCTTGTAGGCATCGTGATTGGGAGGGCCATTGTATGTGCTTTTTATATGTAAATATCGATTCTTACCACAAAGCTACACTGAGATATCTGGACAAAATAGTGTTTTTTTATTTTTTTTATTGTGACACGACATATGGTAGCACCCCGCCTCATGTTAGGCTTTTTATTATTATTTATATTTCTATACTAAGCTACTAAAGTGCTTGCATTATAGAAACAGGACAACCAAAGTACATATATCAAAGATACATTGGTACCGGTACTCAAACTCGTGCTCTTCGGTTTGTGTAACCATTGCACTGCCACTACACCACGGTCGCCTAGAGTGCGGTCCGTAAATGGAGGTGTCTATCAGCTAAGACAAGGTCAGATGTCGAAACCTTTTATTTTAAATCCATCTACTTCATCTACTGTATACCATGTATCCTGCAAATAAAGTTCATTTCATTAATGATAGATCATTATTAGAGGTTGTTGAAAGGAGATCGACGAAAGAGATTTATAAATCAGAGATAAATAGTAGGATAAAAATGGGAAAAATACTGAAGATTTCTCCTTGAACAAATCGGCGACATTCTTTAAAGGGCAGGGGTCTGTAGGTGTCTATCATAAGTAACAATTGCAACTAAAGAGTTGGGTCGGTATCGTGGAAAGTCGCGTTCCACTCTCTCTGCCGGCATCTGTGGGAATTAAGGTGTGATAAAATTTAATATATTGATAAATATTAGAAGTGACTGATTTATTTCCACAGGAAAGGAGACATTGCTACCTTTCTGTGAAATAATTTAATAATAATAACAAAAAACATATTGAAAATATTAATAATTTATTTATTGTTTCAGAAACGAAAAATGGTTGGCGATTCCACATCGACACAAGTGCTTCGAGATTTAGAAATATCGCTAAGAACTAATCACATAGAGTAAGTGTTTTTTTATTCAATTAAAGGCTGTAAAATAGTAGATTGACGAAAGGAGAATGTTCCGAGGAGCTCTTTAATCTTGTTCCTACCTCATCTTTTCACTCCCGTAATACCCGCACAGGTCGGGGAAAGCATCCGCATTTTATCGACCGAATCGGCAGTCGAACTAAAAAGTTCGATGCGTCTTTTCTTTGTAGATCAATTGACAAGTGGAATGCTTTGCCTGCCCATGTGTTCTCTCCATCGTGTGACCTTGGATCCTTCAAGCGATGCGTGAAGAAGCACCTTTGGCCGGCATAGTGACGGCGACTGGGGCAGCCGTGAATAAACCCGGTTTTCTCAGTCGTCGTCACTCTTGGACCTCCTCTTGCTTATCATCAGGCGGGACGAGATCAGATGTCGTGTCACAATAAAAAAAAAAGGAATTTATAAATCAGGGGCCCGATTTACTAACGCGGTCGCTGTTAGTGTCAAATACAACTTTAATTCATTCGACAATGAGTTTATATGAGCTTGAACCAAGAAAGCAGCCGCATTCGGTTGACCGAATCGGCTGTCGAACTCAAAAGTTCGGTGCGTCGTTTCTTTGTAGAACGATCGGCAAGTGGAATGCTTTACCAGCCTATTGTTCTCTCCATCCTATATTAGCTTTGGATCCTTTAAGCGATGCGTGAAGTATGAGATGTGAAGAACCTCTGGAAAGCATAGTGACAGTGACAGGGACAGCCGTGAAGACTCGGCTGTCCCAGTCCTTACACAACTTCCTTGCTTCCTTCACATCCACAATTCTCTTTATATAGGCTCTGTGGTTATGGGCACTAGGCAACCCAGCTTTCTTGAGGATGTCTCCGATTTGGTCTGCCTCTCAGATCATATTATATAATACACTTATATGATCTAAGGTCTGCCCCGTTTAACGCATCCATCTACATCAGATTTATAAATTCTTTTCGCCAATCTACTTTTACTTATCTTTTCCATGTGCCCAAAGCAGCGAAGCATTCCTTTGTCAATCCTTGTCACTACATCTTTTTTCAAACCACGTCTACATCTATATATTTTTATTTAAATAATTTATTTCCAGATGGGTCCGTGAGTTTCTAAATGAGAGCAACCAGGGTCTGGATGTGTTGATTGACTACCTCAGCTTCAGACTAAGTATGATGCGGCATGAACAGAGGATAGCTTTGGCGAGGAGTCAGTCCAATGATGCTATTAACCAAAGTTAGTAACGTGCCATCATAATCATGAATGCAGTGACAACTAAGCACAGCTTTCCACGATCCTGCCTTCCACATTTTTTTTCATACAGAGAGTAACCTAACATTCTAACTCTGCTAATATAAATTTAGATACAATGTACATTGTACATATTGACGAAACGCACGGCGCATTGGTAACGCATCAGTCCATTACGCATAAAGTTCCGGGTTTGATTTCCGGTCGAAACTAATAGTTTTTATTTGGAATATGTAGATTAACTATTACAATATTTCCCAATAAAAAGAGAAGTGGATTTTTGTTCCTAGTCTGGTTGTCTGAGAGTGTTAGGCAGTGGTGCCCAGTCTGCCGATCCGGAGTAGTACCACCACTTACAAGTATACAGACCGTGAAGTCATTTGGTCGCGTTTTGGGATTAGCTCGTGACCTATCGGTTCTAAGAAGACCAACATTGTGGATGCGAATGCTAATTTAACTGTAGTAGCAGTCTCCTCTAATAATAGATCGCACTCCAGCTTAACATCAGGCTGGGTGCTGTCATGTGGAGTCACAGTAAAAGATAGTTTTTTTTCATTAGTTTTTTTGTGCCTCGACATATGACGGCACCAGGGCCGTCTTAGGCATATTCAGCGCCGGGGTGCGAAAGTCAAGGCTCCGCTCGCGTGGTCTCAGTGTAGTAGGTACCTATCGAAGTTTATGGCGGTCGGCATGCGCCCCCTAGGACTCTGCGCCCGGGTGCACCGCACCCCTTGAACCCCCGGGTGAAGACGGCCCTGGACGGCACCCAGCTTGATGTTAAGCTCGAGTGTGGTCCATGAATGGATGTCACTGCTATTACAATTTGAATAACTGTAAGTAGCAGTCACATCCACTATGCCGGCTGATCCCGAAACGCGACTAAATCACTTCACGGTGATTTCGGCAGATTGGGTACCACTCTTTAAAATTCTGTTTAGTATTCGAAGTTATAAGTTGAATTTTTACCCCAGCTAACACAACAACATCAGACTGCAGTGGTCCGACAGAGAACGCGTCTACATTGAATGCATCATGGCGTCGCCGCACGAGGGTTGGTGACTCCGAGATCCCCATTGAAGCCGCGAGTCCATCAGCTCAACGAAGGCGCTCACGTCACGCAGCCAGACTCAACATGGGCGCATCCACTGATGATATACACGTTTGTATAATGTGTATGAGAGCTATTATGAATAATAAGGTATATACATAGTATTTTATCAAATTTTGCGCGAACATTGATTAATGAATTAAACAAATTTTATGCGGTTTACCACTCGCGTTTATGTTTTAGTAAGCATAAAGGTCATCATTCATTTAGGGCTTTTATGTACTACTTTTGTAATGTTCAATGATGAAAAAATATATAAATGGTAGATTCGATACTTGTGTTGATAAAACTAATAACAATTTTGCTTTTATTTGCTTTGCAATTTAGTTATTTAGAAAATATGTATGATATCATGGATATTTTATCGTATGTCAATCATAAATACCCGCCACATTAACAGTTCTGCTTTTAACTGTCATAATTATAGTTTGATGATTTTGCACACCTAAACTATAAAAAATAAAGGATATGTTCCAATTACATTCTTGTAATCTTTGTACATCAAACTATTTTAAAATGTATATGCAACTGTTATTACATTTAAGCCCAAGTCCTCATACAAAACGAATGATGTCTTTTGTTTAATTAATTAAGACATTTACAATTTTGCGTTCTTTAATTATGGTATAGATTCCGGTAGAGCGTTGGCATTGAAGCTGCGCCAGTCACTTATTTTGTTACGTCTTACTTTTGTGTATGTGTGTAAAATTCGAATGTGTATAAAATTCATAATATTATTAAATATGTGCACGACTATATAGATAGGTGGACTTGCTCCCACCGCAGTCGTCCAGCGCTCTTTTAATCTGCCGATCCTTTTACTGCGCAGCTTAGAAGTGGGCGCTCTTTTTATCTGCTGGTATCTAAACATATTATTACGTCAAAGCCCCTTGGTGCTCAGCCGGAGCGGAGTTAAATAACTACTACATGTAGTAGTTATTTATCCAAGTCCAGCAAACTGCCGCACCAGGTGACACAAAAAAACAAAATCAAAACATCAAACGGGGTAGTTTTGGGAACATAAACAGAATCAACCAAATTCCTTTCGTTAATTTACTTTCACTCATCCTTTCCATGTGCCCAAACCATCGAAGCATAATAATAATAGCGTGAAAATAATTTTCTTTTACAGTATGGGTTCAACATGGTAATTCAACACCGGGAAGCTATTAACAGCATAGCATTAAGTCTGGTCCACCATTCGCTGCGCACGAAGGCATTGGCGTTGGAGCTATTGGCGGCCATTTGCTTGGTGAAGGGTGGTCATCAGATTATACTGTCTGCCTTTGATAATTTCAAAGAAATAGTTGGTGAACCAAGGAGGTTTCACACGCTAATGGAGTATTTTATGAACTATGATAGTTTTCATATTGAGTTTATGGTTAGTATGGTTTTTCTTTTATTTATTTTTTGATTTGATTTGACATATGACAGCACCTCCCTGATGTTAAGCTGGAGTGCAGTCTAAGAATTCGATATGAACCGTGAAGTGACTTAGTTGCGTTTCGAAATCAGCTTGTTCGAAGTTGCCGGTTCAAATTAGGCCGGCAATGTGACTGCTACTTACAGTTATTAAATTGTAGTAGTGACCTCCATTCATTGTCCGCACTCCAGCTTAACATCAGGCGGGGTGTTGTTATATGTCGAGTCATAATAAAAAAAGTCATATCTAATAATCACTGTCATCATCAGCCAGAAAGCGTTCACTGCTGAACATAGGCCTCCCCCTTAGAACGCCATTCCGAACGACAAGATACCAGTTGCATTCACCGGTTATTTGTGACTTTCACTATGTCGTCAGTCCACCCAGTGGGAGGCCTACCTACGCTGCGTCTACTGGTTTGTGGTCTTCACTCTGAAACCTTTCTTCCCCATCGGTTGTCGGTTGTTCAAGCGATGTCAATATCTTTTTTTTACATTTCTATACTAAGCTACTAAAGTGCTTGTGTCATAGAAACAGAACAACCAAAGTACATATATCAAAGATACAGTGGTACCGGTGGGTGGTCTCGAACTCGTGCTCTCGGTTTGTGTAACCATTGCACTGCCACTACACCACGGTCGCCTTAATAATAATAGTAACATTTTCTACCACCAGGTGGCGTGCATGCAGTTTGTGAATGTGATCGTCCATTCCGTTGAGGACATGAACTTCCGAGTACATTTGCAATATGAATTTACAACACTAAGCTTAGATGAATATTTGGAGAGGTTAAGACATTGTGAAAGTGAAGATTTGCAGGTACTTTTTGTGCATTTCATAATATTTTATATCCTAAAAATGGAACAGTGCGTCAAAATGTCCAAAAAAGATAAGTATTTAAACGTTCTGTAAAACTTCACACAAGAGAACGTTGAAAACAATAGTTTTTTGTTCTTTTTGATTTGCCGGCCTATTAAGTACTTAATTTAAAATGAGTTACAATAATTTTCCTTGTAGGGGTTTATCTTGCTATCCGCTAACTGGATAGAATAAGGAATAGCACAGTGTGCGATAGATGTGGTTTGAAAGAGGATGTAGTGACAAGGATTGATAAAGGAATGCTTCGATGGTTTGGGCACATGGAAAGGATGAGTGAAAGTAGATTGACGAAAAGAATTTATAAATCTCATTTGAATGGATGCGTTTGGCAGGCCCAGGAGGGTGTTTGCCGACCAAATCGGAGACATCCTCAAGAAAGCTAGGTTTGCCCATAACCATAGAGTTTGTATAAAGAGAATTGTGAATGTGAAGGAAGCGAGGGCGTTGTGTCAGGATCGTGGCAAGTGGCGCTCTATTGTCTCTGCCTATCCCTGTGGGAAATAGGCGTGGCAATTTTATTTTTAATATGAGTTGTCTTTATCTTCTTGGATTGCCGTGCACATTAAAAGTTGTGCTGTTTACTTTAAAAAAGAACTTTTTATAAAGTTTTCATGAACAAATATTTCTTCCAGGTACAAATTTCAGCATATCTGGACAATGTTTTCGATGTCGCAGCACTAATGGAGGACAGTGAGACAAAGACAGCCGCTTTAGAGAAGGTTAATGAACTAGAGGATGAATTGGGACATGTAAGTTTTAAAAAAATAAGTGACTTAGTCGCGTTTCGGCATCGCTAGACTGGCATAATGGATGCAGTTAGTATCAGTCGCCGTTTTGATTGATTGATTGGTTTTATTTGTAAAACCAATATTGGTTATTTGTAGGCTCACGAACGACTGGCTGATATGGAGAGAGAGGCAATAGCCAAGCTTGGGTCTTTGGAAGCGGAGTTAGCACAGGCGCGACTAGAAAGGGACCAACTTGCTGAAGCGAGACGACAAGTCGTTGAAGAGGTCAGTATTTATTAATTCCTTTTTTTTTAGGTTTTGCGTGAAGAAACACCTATTGCCGGCATAGTGACGGCGACTGAGGCAACCGTGAACGGACTGGGTTATTTAGTCGTCGCCACTTTTAGACCTTTTTCATGCTTAACATCAGGTCAATGTAAGATGTTTTTTTATTTAATTGTAGTAGCACTACATCCAATTCGTTCCAAAAAATAAACGGCGACCGTGGTCTAGTGGCAGTGCAATGGTTACACAAACCAAGAGCATAGGTTTGAAACCACCCACCGGTACCAATGTATCTTTGATATATATATATGATACAAGCACTTTAGTAGCTTAGTATAGAAATATATTTAAAAAAATATATGGACCGCACTCCAGGTCGACATCAGGCAGGGTGTCATTTATATGTCGAGTCACATTAAGAAATGTATATGTATATTTTTTACAGGTATCTACATTACGTCGGGCACAACAGGATTCAAGGAATCGCCAATCAATGTTGGAGTCCAAGGTTCAGGAATTGGAGACATTAACTAAGTCGTTGCCAAGAGGCTCGTCCAGTAAGTTTGTGTGATTTTTATATTTACCTAAGCCACCTTGTACAAGCATCGTGGAAAGTTCACGTGAAATTTTATGACCTCGATGGTAAGCAAGAGGTGGTCTAAGAGTTTCGACGACCGTCACTATGCCGGCCGGCTAGCTTCTTTACGCATCGCTTGAAGGATCCAAGGTTATAGGATAGAGAGAAAAAAATGGGTTGGTAGGGCATTCCACTTGTCGATTGTTCTACAAAGAAACGACGTACCGAATCTTTTAGCTCGACTGCCGATTCGGTCGACAGAACGCGGATGCTCTTTCAACCTGTGCGGGGTATATCGGGTATGAAAAGACGAGATAGAAACAAGGTTAAAGAATTCCTCGGAACATTCTCCATGGTATTGGTTTTTACTGTCATCGGCACTCTTGGACCTTCTCTTGCTTACCATCGAAGTCAGATGTCACAATAGAAGAAAAACAAATTTGACCACGATTCTCATAATCATTTTTATTGTGACCCTACCTCTGACCTCGACTTACTTGTTAAGTAAGATGTTTAGGAGTGTCAACGACTGAAAAGTCTGACTAATTTTACGGTTGATACAGTCGCAGTCACTGTGTCGGCCAAAGAAGCATTTTTACGCTTTGCTTGAAGGATCCAAAGTTATAGGATAGAGAATCTTTCTACAGAATTTTTATAGAGTGGTAGGCAGTGGTACCCAGTCTGCCGATCCGGGGTAGTACCACCACTTACAAGTATACAGACCGTGAAGTGATTTGGTCACGTTTCGGGATCAGCTTGTAAGTTGCCGGTTCCATCTAGGCCGGCATAGTGGATGTGATTGCTACTCACAGTTATTGAATTGTAGTAGCAGTGACATTCATTCATGGACCACACTTTGGCTTAACATCAAGCGGGGTGCTGTTATATGTCGAATCACAAAAAAAAGTTCCTCGGAACATTCTCCGTGGTATAGGCGATAGAGGACGCAATTCATTGATTGATTTAATATAATATTTTTTCAGTGGGAGCAATATCATCACACGCCCACTGCAATGGCACATCCAGTCCAATTACCAATGGCCCCTCATTGACCAATGGCACTTCTTCCTCCTCCCCCTCCCCACCTCCTAAACCAACACCCCCTCCACCTCCACCACCGTGCGCTCCTCTCCCCCCACCGCCGCCTCCAGCGCCTCCAAGTGCCCCCTTACCACCGCCAGCGCCCCCGGCCCCACCAGCCCCAGGGTTGATGCAGCCCCCCGTACACACGGACGCAATGACAATAAAAAGAAAGGTCGATACTAAATATAAGTTGCCAACGTTGAATTGGATCGCGTTGAAACCAAATCAGGTATGTTGTTATTTATAATTATACACGTGGCGTCCCGGGTTCGATTCCCAGTCGGAGCAATATTTGTAATATGTAATCATTAGATTATATTATAAATGTTTGTTAATAAAAAAGGGCGGATGAGGGGTCTGGTTGTCAAAGAGCCTGCCGATCCAGGGTAGTACTACCATTTACGGGTATAAAAACCGTGAAGTAACTTAGTCGCGTTTTGGGATTTCCAACTAGGCTGGCATAGTAGATGTGACTTCTACTCACAGTTATATAACTATAGTAGCAGTCACCTCCGTTCATGGACCATAGGCGCTTATCTGTCTGCCTGTTCCCAAGTGAATGTATGCGTGATATTTTTGTGATTTGATTTTAGGTACGAGGTACAATATTCAACGAACTTGATGAAGAGCGACCGCGTGGTAGAATTAATTTTGCCGAATTCGAAGAGAAATTCCGCATTGGTGGTCCGTGTGCCTCTTTGGACTCGTGCGAGACTGACTCCCTTGCTTCGTATCCTAGTAAGAGATTTAAGAAACCAGACACTATATCATTATTGGAACATACGAGGTTGAGGAATATTGGTAAGTGTGTTTAGTTAAAAAATGAGGCAAATATGAGACTCTGCCGTTCCGGGGTAGTACCACCACTTACAAGTATACACCGTTGTGATTTAGTCGCGTTTCGGGATCGCCTTGGAAGTTTTTTTTTTATTGTGACACGACATTTGACATCGACCTGCCTGATGATAAGCAAGAGAAGATCCGAATTAGTACACGGCTGTCTCAGCCGCCGTCACTATGCCGGCCAAAGGTGCTTCTTCACGCATCGCTTGTAGGATCCAAGGTTATAGGAGGGAGAGAACACATGGGCCGGCAAAGCATTCCACTTTTCGATTGTTCTACAGAGAAAAGATGCACCAAATTTTTTGGTCCGACTACCGATTCTGTCGACAAAATGTGAATGCTTGTCGCCTTTGTTCGAAGTTGCTAGTCGCCTTCGTTCATGAACCACAGTTCAACCTAATATCAACTTTGCCTACAGTCCGCTCGGTCTAAGCTGAGCTTTGAATTTGTGTGAGTAATCACCGGAAGGAGGATAAATCGGTTTAAGCCAAGCAAAGGAAACGTCGCGCTCTAGGTCGACACCTATAGTACATTTTTTCTTACTTGGCAAAAGTAATAAACTTTTGGCATGATGATTAATGACGTATTATCCCTAAAAAAAACAATTTCTACTGACGCAAATCACTACGAATACATAAAAATATCTATGAATAACTGTGGCATTAATTGGGGCACAACATTTAAAAAGGCGACCGTGGTCTAGAGGCAGTGCAATGGTTACACAAACCAAGAGCATAGGTTTGAAACCACCCACCGGTACCAATGTATCTTTGATATATATATATGATACAAGCACTTTAGTAGCTTAGCATACAAACGAAAAAAAAAAGTGAATTTTCCATTTCCATATAAATGGTTTTTGATAAAAAATTATATATATATTTATATGTGATTTTAATAATTAATGCCTAGTGCCCATAACCATATAGCTTGTATGAAGAATATTTGGATGTGAAGGAAGTTAGGGATTTGTGTCAAGATCGTGGCAAGTGGCGCTCCATTGTCTCTGCCTATCCCTATGGGAAAAAGGTGTGACATTTTGATTGATTGATTGATTGATTGGTTTTAAAAACTTTTGTGCAAATGTTACATTAATAAACAATTTCTCTAAATAAGGGGCATGGGAAATGGTGATATTCATGTTTGTTTACTACTTCTGCCAAGTAAGAGAAAACACAGTATACACTTTCTATGTGCACTCACACAAATGCAAAGCTTAACATAGGCCTTGCGGAATATACAACCAGACAAACCAAGATCTGATGACCTGTCTCAATCTCAATTGAAAATAACTAATTATAAACGTTACCTTTACAGCGATATCCCGAAGAAAGTTAGACACGCCAGTAGAGAAAGTAATGGTAGCAATAAACAATTTAGATCTCAAACAATTACCACTGGAGAATGTTGAAATATTACAACGGATGGTGCCCACAGAGGCCGAACAGAAGGCTTACAAGGAATACATCGCTGAGAAGAAGAATATAAACCAACTGACGGAAGAAGACAAGTTTTTAATGCAATTAACTAAAGTAGAAAGGATATCTGCTAAGTTATCAATCATGAGTTACATGGGCAACTTCTTCGATAACATTCACGTGATAACACCTCAGATACACGCGATAATTTCTGGGTCATCCTCTGTCAAGTCCTCAAACAAACTTCGTAATGTATTAGAAATTATTCTGGCGTTCGGGAATTACTTGAACAGCAGTAAGCGTGGGCCGGCGTATGGATTCAAGCTGCAGTCCCTGGACACGCTCTTAGATACGAAATCAACAGACAAAAGGATCTCTTTACTGCATTACATTGTTGCAACTATAAGGCAGAACTTTCCAGAATTAATGAATTTTGATTCTGAACTTATGTATATTGATAAGGCTGCTCAAGGTATGTGCCACTCATTATATCTATGCTCTTGATTTTGATGACGTCACGAAAACTTTAAAGCTCTCGCAATGTTTCTATGATACAAGCACTTAATATAGAAACGTAAATAAAATCGCAGTCCAGTCTTTTAACGTCTATACCACTGTGAATGTTCTAAGGAGCTCTTTAACCTTGTTTGGCCTTATCCTGGCTTCAATTCCCAGTTGAAGCAAATATTCGTTAATGAAAAAGGCGGATATTTGCTCCGGTTTTGATTGTCAGAGTGGTAAGCAAGCGTTTCAAGAACAGTTTGTAAATGCCAGTTTCAACTAGACCGACATAATTGTTGTGACTTTTACTTTACTTGTTATTTAACTGTAGTAGCTGTCGCTTCCATTCATGGATCGCACTTCACCTTAACATCAGGCGGGGTGCTCTGTATTATGTCAAAACAATAATATAAAAAAAACACATTGTATAAAACGAATCGATAGTCAACAGCGCGTTGTTTTTTAGTCGAATAATCGACAAGTTTTCTATGCCTCTTTTCTTATGCCTCAATAAGCTTAGCCGGCATAGTGGCAGCGGCTGAGTTAACCGTAACTTAAACGGTTTTTTTCGCATTTGTTGAAGAACCGACAACTGATGGGGAAGAAAGGTTTTTGAGTGGAGACTAGGTGGACTGACGTTGTCAGTTGTCAGTTGTCGGCGCTCTTGGACTTCCCCTTGCTCACTATCAGGTCGAGGTCAAACATCGCGTTTGCCTTTGTACATAAGCATCAGGTAAAGCATCCGCATTCTGTCGACCGAATATGCAGTCGAATTAAAAAGTTCGTTGCGTCTTTTCTTTGTAGAACAATCGACAAGTGTAATGATTTGCCAGACCATGTGTTCTCTCCATCTCATAGGACCTTGGATCCTTCAAGCAATGCGTGAAGAAGCAGCTTTAGGCGGCATAATAACGACGACTGAGGCAGCTGTGAACAAACTCGGTTTTCTCAGTCGTCGACACTCTTGGACCTCCTCTTGCTTATCATCTGACGGGTCGAGGTCAAATGTGTCACAATAAAAAAAGTTTTAATGTTGTGTACAATAATGTACATTGCAGTGTCACTTGAAAACATATGTCACGATGTCAGTGAATTGGAGCGTGGCATGGAGGCTGCGAGGAAAGAGAGCGAGGCAAGGGACAATATGAGGGCCCATTCCCACGTGCTAAGAGACTTCCTGCATAATGCCGCTGATAAATTAAGAAGACTTAGAGCTGAAACTAGACATGCTCAGGTAAGACACACTTTGTCTAAGTCAATTTATTTAAATAAGATCCTGACGCAACTCCCTTGCTTCCCTTATATCCACAATTCTCTTTATTAAGGAGAGTCCTAGTCCTAGCTTTCTTAAGGATGTCTCCGATTTGGTCGGAAAACTCTCTCCGGGGTCTGCCACGTTTACCGAATTAAAGTGTGGCAGCTTGATTAATTGATTTATCTAATTCTAGGATTCATTTGCCTCTTGTGTGGAATACTTTGGGGAAGCGCCACGGGGATGCGACGCGAACGCTTTCTTCTCGCTACTCGTTAGGTTTACGAGAGCGTTTAAGGTATTCATTATAAATTATCTATAATATAAGCAACATTACCAGACTTGTGAACATGATTGATGTCACTCAGAGCTAGAGGGCGCTGCGCATTGGATTGTGCAGCGTTCTCTGGAGTAGTATTTTGTATTGAATTATTACACGAGTAACAAAGTTTAGTTGCATTGATGGGATACTGCGCCGATGATAGTTATTATTTAAAACAGACAAGATGTAACGCCAGAATATGTCATAATTAAAATGGACTTGTGTAAAGCTAAATCCAATAGCATATATGTCATCCCGAGCTAATATTTTTTTTATTTTTTATTAAGGAAGCTGAATGGAAATCAAAACTGATAATAGTAATAGTACCACAGTTGGCCTTAAGTTTACTCTTAAAATTTTGCAGCAAGCCGACGCAGATAACGAACAACGTCGTCGATTAGAGGCAGCCGCTCTACACGCCGACAATATAGATATCAATAAAACTAAAATATCGCAGAAAAAACAACAGGTAATATTACTAAATTATTTATTTATAGGGAGTTAATATAATAACCAAACCAAGGTTCAAATTTATATAAATGACATAACAGAGGGCGCTACTGTTGCAACCTGTCAAATAATGACATTTGACAATAAATTCTGTTTTTTTATTTGTCAGTCCAATTATAACCGACTTCATTTTAATAATAATAATAATTCTTTAGTTACTCTGTTAAGGGTGTACAAGATGGAAAATATAATAGTTGTGTCTGCTTTATAGGCTAATGTTATTAGCATGCAAATACTTATATCTAGTGTTAATGATTTATTTAAATTGTATATTTTAATTACAATTGGATAAACAGTATAAAGTAATAATTTTATTAGGTCTAATGTAGAAATATGTACAGTTAATTGGAGTTTAATATAATATGTAATTGTAAAATCACGTGGTTACATGTTTCGTGGTTATATAAGAGATGGATATTTGCTTCGGGTCTGGTTATCAAAGAGTGGTAGGCAGTGGTACCCAGTCTGCCGATCCGGGGTAGTACCACCACTTACAAGTATACAGACCGTGAAGTGATTTGGTCACGTTTCGGGATCAACTTGTAAGTTGCCGGTTCCATCTAGGCCGGCATAGTGGATGTGATTGCTACTCACAGTTATTGAATTGTAATAGCAGTGACATTCATTCATGGACCACACTTCGGCTTAACATCAAAAGCGGGGTGCTGTCATATGTCGAGTCACAATAAAAATAAAAAAAACTCATTCGAATACTTTATTTTCGATCAATTCGAATGAAATATTTTGTGTAACGAATATGGGTTACAATACTTACAATTCTTAATTATAAATATTATCTATATTTTTCTTGTATATAAAAGCCATGTAATTAAGAATGTCATGTCATTCGCTGTCATAATCGGCATGTCATGAGTTGTTTGTAGTTTAAAGGAGTATATTCATTAGGAGCATCTCACTCATCAGAACCCTAATCATGTATTTTCAATCAAATTATCACGCTTCCTTTCCCACGGATATTGGTACCATAACCATTTCGTTTCATTCACATCTATAATTCTCTTCATACAAGCTTTTGGTAATAGGTACTGCGGAATCTTGTTTTTTTATAAGAAAGTACCTGATTTGTTCCGTTAACACTATTCTGTGTCATCTTCGATTTACTCTTTCACCTTTCATTTAGTAACTTTCTTTTGACTTAAACTTATAAATATAATAATTAAACCTTAAATAAAAAATATCATCTAATGCCGTCGCATCAGAGATAGTCCCAAGGAGACTGGCAACATTTCCCCTTTGTATGGCAAGGCAGAAATAATTGCCAGCCTTCCTGTCTCCAGACTTATGCACCAGCCGCTTGGATAACTTCTTGGCTGTGCGCTTGGCTGAAGATCTATCCAACCTAATAAGGCGACCGTGATGTAGTGGTAGTGCAGTGGATACGCAAACCGAAAGCACGGGTTCAAAATAACTTACCGAGGTCACCAATTTCTGTGATACAAGCAATTCAGTCACTTAGTGTAAAAAATGTAAATAAAATCTATTCATTCAGATTCTATGCTTCAATTTGAAGGAACAATCTTTTGAGTCTTTCCCTTTTTTTTCTTTCTACATATTTCTGATTTCTAAATCTCTTTCGTCAATCACCTTCTATCCATTCTTTCCATAGTAATAAAATAGGAAAATATCCTAAAATTACAGGCGAATGCTTCCAGTGTATACACTCCTTATTTTTGTTGCATTTTGATGTAAATATTTTATTAGTAAATAGATGTTTTTTTGGTTTCTTCGCTTTTCGCTACTAATTTTTTATATCTTTTATTTATTCAGAAATCCAAGTCATTTATTTATTTTATTTTATTATATTTATTATATAATATATAAAATATAATATATATAATATAATATATTTATTATTTATTATATAATTTGATTCATTATTATTTTTAGTTATCATTTTAAGTACTTTTGGTGGAGGTTTAAAATGGTGAAGGAAACGATTGGGTAGAAGAAAAGATCATTTTTACTAACGTATTTTGAATCAATTTACTACTACTGCATCAGCCGACTATTTCATTATTTGTTTTTTTTTTTTATAATAAAAAAATATAATAAATATTGCATAATCACAGGGATAGGCAGAGACGACAGAGCGCCATTTTCCAAGATCCTAACTCAAATCACGAAGCTCCACAATTCTTTCCAAAATTTAGAAAAAAAATATTTGAGACTTAGTTACCAGTTCTAGTTCTTCTTACTACTAGGCCGGCATAGTGGATGTCATTGCAGTTATTTACTGTAGTAGCAGTCGCCTCCATTCATGGACCGCACTCCAGCTTAACATCAGGTGTGGTGCTGTCATATGTCGAGTCCAAAATTAAAAAACAAAAAATTAAAAAGTCCAAAGATGTTCATATTAATTTTATATTGATTGAAAATCGACACTTTATTTTCGCGGATATTAAATTTTATTATACTCTAGCCGACATAGTGACGACGACTGAGGCAACCGTAAACTCACCTATTTCAGTCGTTAGCGCTTTTGGACCTCCCCTTGCTTACCTTCATGCAAGTCGAGGTCAGATGTCGCGTTACAAATAATAAATGATTGTAAACAGAAAACTACCCAATTGTTTAGTAAAACAGCTGTGGTACGGTGGTAATGTAACTATTTATCATAACAGAGATTTAACTACGGGCCTGTGAGTGCGGGACTATTGCAACATCATTTGAATCACTTGAGACACGGTTTAGATACAGAATAAAAAGCCTAGAATATTCTAGACTTGAACATGAATAGTAAGTCGACTTGTTACCCTGGGGCCTATTTGTTTTGATTGGTTAATAATAGCCTGTTTGTGCTAATTGTTATAACTCGACTTATTTCAGATGGACGTTTTTTTAGTTCGTTTAATATAATTAATAAGTATAATTAGATAGGTGTCTTTTCGTCTGTTGACAAAAAAATTGGTCGACTGCAACAGGAATCGGACCCGATCTCAGGCGTTGAGTAGCTCCTGGGTAAGTTACACAGTCCCAATTTCTTTGCATAGATCGATCCTTATTATATTATTTTTATGTGTTTTTTTCATTTAAACGATTATATGTTATAAAAACTATTTAGGCACGTTCTTTATTTATGAATTTGTTCTAAATCTGCTGCATATCTAATTCATCATGGGCAAAGTTTTCTTACTTCACTTATACTTTAAACTTAGTCATTATAATACGTTCTTTTATTTTGACTGTACACGCTGTAATAACACTTATTATTTATCAATCAATCAAATTGTCAAGCCTTTTTCTCACAGAGATAGGTAGAGACAACAGAGCGCCACTTGCCACGATCCTGATACAACTCCCTCGCTTCCCTCACAATCACAATTCTCTTCATACAAGCTCTATGGTTATAGGCACTAGGCAACCCAGCTTTCTTGAGGGTGTTCTCCAATTTAGTCGAAATACACCCTCCTGAGTTTGCCACGATTAACGCATCCATCCACTTCAGATTTATAAATTTCTTTTGGTAATTTAATTTATTTACTATTATTATTCATTTTTAATATTGTTTTGAAATAAGTCGAGTTATACATGTTAGTGCGTTTTATTTAAATTTAATTGGCATACCGTGACTAACAACACTGAATGTGTCTTGTGGCACACAAAGCAACGGGTCTAAATTACTAATTTGCATGATAATACAAGTTTTACAACCCTATAGATACGAGTAGATGAAAGATTTTTTTGTAGAAAATACCTTTATCACACAAAAAGTAAAGGCGGGTAAAGAGCCACACACTTCCTGTCGACTGAATTTAGTTTTGTTTCATGACGCGACTTGTGTCTCTTGCTTACTATTAGCTTTACCTCCCTTTACCTCCCTGACGACAGGCGTGGACGAACGGTTTAGCGACTGGTTTGTTGCGCGTAAAGTCCCGGGTTCGATCCCCGGTCTGAGCAAATATTTGTTTCATAGCTTTTATTTGTAATATTTAATAGTATTAAATATTGCAAATATTTGTTAATAAAAAAAAGAGATGGATATTTGCTTCGGGTCTGGTTATCAAAGAGTGGTAGGCAGTGGTACCCCGTCTGCCGATCCGGGGTAGTACCACCACTTGCAAGTATACAGACCGTGAAGTGATTTGGTCACGTTTCGGGATCAGCTTGTAAGTTGCCGGTTCCATCTAGGCCGGCATAGTGGATGTGATTGCTACTCACAGTTATTGAATTGTAGTAGCAGTGACATTCATTCATGGACCACACTTTGGCTTAACATCAAGCGGGGTGCTGTCATATGTCGAGTCACAATAATAAAAAAAAAAATGATGGCAAGCAAGGGGATTTCTACGAGTCGATTTTTTATTGCACAAAACAGCGGGGTTAGGTTGGCAAGTTAAAACGATTATCGTCTCTCGTCGGCGATTGACAAAATAACAAAATCTAGGCTAAATCCAATAAAACGAGACTATTAATCGTTGTGACGAAAATCGTCTGTGCGACGACACGTTAGATCATTATCATCAATAGTCTCATTTTGGTGGATTTAGCCTAACTTTCATTATTTTGCCAATCGTCGACGAGAGACGATAATCGTTTTAACTTGAATATATTAGAAGACATGATAAATAAAATATGATGTACAATAGGCGGCCTAATTATCACTAAAAACATTTCTTTAGTCATCATCTTCCAGCCATCCAACCTTAAGGTGTGAAAACAGTTATGGGTGTAAACAGATATGGCTAAAAATTAATATAGGTGAAAACAGATAAAGGTAAAAACCTATATAAAAACCTTAATTATCACTAAAAACATTTCTTTAGTCATCATCTTTCAGCAATCCAACCATAAGGTGTGAAAACAGTTATGGGTAAAAATAAATATAGGTAAAAACAGATATGGGTATGGAGTGAAACAAGTACTGTATTTATAACCATACACTATACTTTTTTTTGTTTTTTTTTACTAATCTGACAATGTTACTCACGAGTCCTTTTGAAACTTTTGCGTTGTAACTTGTTATCAGCCCAAATCGGATTATTTGGTAGAATATACATATAGGATTAATAAGAGTAGCAGGTAATGGTTCTCAGTCTGCGAATCCGGGGTTGTACCACCACTTACGGGTATACAGACCGTGAAGTGACTTAGTCGCGTTTCGGGATCAGCTTGTAAGTTGCCGGTTCTAACAAGGCCGGCATAGTGGATATGACTGCTACTTACAGTTATTGGACTGTGAATAGCAGTCACCTCCATTCATTGACCGCACTCCAGCTTAACATCATTGTTGTCAAATGTCGAGCAACAATGAAAATATCATATTCCCCACTAAAGTCCGGATGGAAATGTGGTGTTGGATGTGAGAGAGTTGTGTCAGAATCGTGAAAGGTCCATTGTCTCTGCCTATAACTGTAGGAATAGAAGTGTGAAATTTTGATTGATTGATTTTGTTTTATCTAAAATTCCTACTCCTATCAATCAAATTGTCACGTCTTTGTTCCACAGGGATAGGCAGAGACAACTGAGCCCTACTTGCCAATTCTCTTCATACAAACTCTAGGATTATAGTCAGTAGGCAACTTAGGTTGTTTAAATATTATGATTTTTATATGGAAGTATCCTAAATGCATGTTACTGAAATAGGCCCCAACGTGTGCTGATTACGGTTTTAAATCACTGCTTTTATTAGTTCATTCACAGTCCATTCCATATTTGTATTGGCAATGAAATCAAACCATTCATTAATTTTAGAATAAGTTACCTTATATGTGTGTTTATGTATATTTATAATTCTTATTACGGCTGCTGCAACGAATGGACGGATATCAGGGCAAATTTTATTTAAATCAATTCTTTGTTAGTTCGAGTTTATAGTTATCAATTTCTTAGTAAATGGTTTGTTAGTTTATTATAACTATTGTTGTTATTTGTTGTCTTTTATTAGTAGGATAGAATAAGCCTTTTGACGAATCTCATACCTTCACGAACTTTCTAGTATACCATATTGACATTTCAGAAGTCCAATTTTATATTACTGCTAAAGCGACCGTGGTGTAGCGGCAGTGCAATGGTTACTCAAACCGAGAGCACGGGTTCGTAACCACTTGCCGGTACCAATGTTTGATATATGTACTTTGGTTGTAGAAATGTAATTAATAATAAAAATGGTACAGTAGTTTTTTTTAGATTTTGCGCGAACATCGATTATTGAATTAAACAAATTTTATGCGGCTTACTATAGTAAAAAAAAGTAAAATAAAAACCAAAATAAACGCGATAGTAAGCCGCATAAAATCTGTTTATTCAAAATTCATCGCGTGGGACGCATTACAGCTTAACATCAAGCTATGTGCATTCTCGTAGTCTTCGGCCGACATAGTGACCACGACTGAGAGACTTAAGTCGTTGTTACTCTTGGACCTTTCCCCACCTACCATCGAGCAAGGGGATGTAAAATTTCGTGTCACAATAAAAACAGAAAAATGTATTTGGTCATTGTAATATATTAATTTTTAAGCTTGCATCTTTTGCTATTTTTTTAGTTGTTTTTTTTTTTGAGCATGTCCTAATTTAATTGCTTGTATTTTTAAGTTTGCTTGTACATGTTTTTTATAAAAAAAAATGTGCTTATACATTGCTTACAATATGTATATTATACATTTATAAATTGATTAGTTTCTTTAACAATATATTTCTTGTATATGTAAATAGACTAAGTTTAGTTTATAATGGGAATGGCATCGCCATTTTATGTGCGTAATTCCCCTAATAAAAAACAATATATTTATTTTTACATACCTTATATTAAGTTTGTATCATAGACCACTATTCATCAAATACTCAAATCTACCGAAAACAGTTTATTTATTTTAGTAATTTAGCCATTTGAAGAAATCAAAACGTTATAAGTAAAAGCTAATTTTCTATCACCTCACCTAACTTTTAGCTGGCATTACGGATGCTACTATATCATCATCATCATCACCAATATAAAGTATGTTAATAATTCCATTCCAAATCCACAGGAAGCTGTGATAAACGAATTGAAGACCAAATCCCAGGCGGTTGGCGAGAAGAAACTCCTCCATCAGGATGAAGTATACAACGGAGCCCTCGAAGACATTCTGCATGGCTTAAGAAGCGAACCTTACAGACGAGCCGATGCCGTCCGCCGCTCTCATAGACGTCGAATTAACTCACACAGACTTTCTAAAGGTTTGGAAGAGCTTGATGTATGACACGAACTCAAGTCCGGACATCCGGATGATACGAAAACTAAGAAATTAATAGAAATATTTAATAATAAGGATGGTCATTCATATAAACAGAAAATGTATAGGGTCGCTCCAGCTCCGAATGATGTAGAGCAACGATGCGAGATAATAAAAACTACGTACGAAGCTATTACTAAGTTATCGCGCGCCATGTTTGATATACAGGATGAGACTGTCGTTTGATAGATGCATTTAAAAGGGCACATTTGGCCGGCATAGTGACTGGAAGAGACGGTAATATGAGTCTGTTTTATTCAGTCGTAGGTAATCTTGGACCTCTCTATGCTTGTACTATCAGATAGGCCCGTCTTTTCCATTGGGCACGTGCCCAGGGCACCCTAGATCCTGCCAGATCATCGAAACAATAACCGATATTTATTACCAAATACAGATATATTTTGAAAAAAATCAAACGATAATGACTGATGTAATATCAACGTGAATCGTAGACCTTAAATTGTCTATTCTAAGAAAATAGTGCTCTGTTAAGCTCATAGGGGGACCCATTATCCTTATGTACCCAGGGCCTTCAATTGAGGCGACTGTGGTGTAGTGGCAGTGGTGGCTACGAAAGCCGAGTGGAACGGGTTCGAAACCACTCACCGGTACCCATGTATCTTTGATATATGTACTTTGGTTCTATGAAAAAAGCACTTTAGTAGCTTAGTATAGAAATGTATAAATAAAAAAATAATCAGAAGACGGCCCTGACCATTAGGCTAGTTATTGCTTACGAAATAAGCCCATTTTAATTTATATTGTGGCTTATAATACGTTAGCACCCCGCCCAAGGCTAAGCTGAAGTGCGTTTCATGGCTACTACAGTCGCATCCATTATGCCGGCCTAGTTGGAATCGAGCTGGTCTCGAAACGCAACTGTGTCACTTCATGGTCTAGAAATATGTACAAATTTTGTATAAAGATTTAAAAGGTTTATAAGTCTGTTTACATTAGATGAATCCGTCGTATGAAGTGCCTGAGCTTACTAACTATTGGAATAAGAGTGATATGCTTTTATACAGTAACTTAAGTTTATTTTGGCCGGCATAGAATACCTACCTAGATAGATAGAGTGTCTAAGCCGAAATGACGCGCCCCTCCACTGCATTTAAGCACACGTGCGAATATAAAATATGAATGCATCGCACCGAAAATGCAATTGTAATTGATCATTCAGTTGCTGGTTAGACACAAAAGGATGATCACGTTAATAAAGTGTAATAGTATAGTTAGTAATATTTGTATTCACACATTTAAATAAACTAATAAAGTTGAGGGGCGCGTCATTTATAGTTAGACAAGCTATACTTGTGTAGCCTGTGTAGAAGCAACGGTTATATTGGAATCACTTTTATAACATGTAAAATAGTAATGGTGTATAACGAACAGTATGTCAATAGTATAATGCCAATTTTCGTACTCCCAAGTTTGATTCCATACGTATTCGATATTTTGCTAAGATTTTTATAATTCGATTTTAGAAGCGTAGCTTTGACTTTAGTTTTTTTAAATATAAGCTTTAGTGTTGCTAGATTATTGGCTTTACGCACACGTTTTATACGATATTGTTTTTATTATATATAAATTTTGATATAAAATATTTATATAGTGATTCATATAAAATGCCTTATATAATACAATAATTATAATACGAATAGTTTTTAAGAATATTTTATTGAAATACTACTTAAAAATATTTAAAGGAAAATTGTAAAATAATGGTGATATAAACAGGTTATTTTTTAATAAAGAATAGAAGTTAAATGGCTGATTGTTGCGCCATTTTAATAAAATAAATAAAATACCTATTTCGTAATTATTATTTGACTGAATAACATAACCATGACTTGTTAATATTTTTATGGCTAAAAACTATGCATAAATGAAGCATTGTAAAGTTCGGCTTAGTTTCAACCTAAGGTCAAAAACAATTAGGGACGTTAGCACATAGAATCGACAGTGAATCGTTTTCGTCACCAAAACGTCAAATAGAAATCTCTGTCAATTACATTCTAAGTTCCAATCGGTTTTTGGCTAACGGCTATATTATGTTTTGTATGTTCGGTCTGTTTTTAACCTATAATAATGGCTGTGTTGCCAACAGAAAAAACATAAAAATTATAGTGATAGAATGCATTTTATTTTTCAAATATGTATTATGTTTTATCTCGAATTAAATTATATTTTGTGTAAATATGTTTATTTTTAATCTCATAATTATTGCTTATTTGTAAATAGTGGTAAAATTTATCTCAAGAAGCTTGAGTAGTTTTTTTTTTAAATCAAGTATATAATTTTTTATTGCTGTTTATAATTTTAACGTTTTGTATTTGATGTGTATAAGATAGGTAGAATTACAAGATTACAATATAAATGCGTATGTTTTTATTACAGTCCATACGGATATTCACGCAGTGTACTCTCTCTCACTCATCTCACGCTGCCAATCCGACTGTATTTATGATTTTAAGTGATCAAAAGTAATTCTGCCTACCTATACTATTTATAGTATACGTTTATGTATGTTATGTATACTTCAAAAAAATTTTATTAAGACACTTTTACACCCTATAACGTACCTTACTTGGCTCCATTTATACTTATGGCCGGCATAGTGACGGCGACTGGGGTAACCGTAAGTTAATTCAGTTTTTTGCTTACCATCAGGCAAGTCCTGTCAGATGTCGCGTCAGATAAAAAAATGAAAGAATTTTAAACGCATTTTAAATGTAATTTTAAAGAACCTTTATGGTTTCATATGCAAGGGTTTTTTATTTAAAAGAAAATACAAAGTTATTAATTTTTAATATATTATATAATTTGTTTTAATTAATTAAGAGTTATTTAAGTTATAAGAAAGTAATATGTTCTTTTTAAAATAAGTTTTAAACATGTGTAATACGCAATTTTTTAGTCTGGTATATCTGAATTGAAGCAAAACTTATAATAATAACAAAGGACAAGCATAATAACCTGCGGTTTCATCAATTAATACGTCATTTAAATCCAAAGCGGTATTAATGTTCTTGGTATAGATGTTTAGTGTCTATGATAAACACAGCTTGATATAAATAAAAACATTGCCGTTCACGAGACGTTTAAAACTTCAAGATGATGTAGAACATCAAAATGGAATTTACAATTTTAGAAAACAACTATAAATATTCAATAAAATAATGTCTGTAGACGCGCCACACAAACGGGAGTAGACAGAGGCGGTGGAGAGGGACGGCAATAAGCCGTCAAGCCGCTTGACGTCGCGGCATACGTGTGTCTTATCGCCAATTGATGTTTCACATCAAAAAGCCTGAAATCAAGGTATCTCAACAAGCGGCACGCTATGATGGCCGTTTTGACGTCTAAACCACTCATGAAGTTTTGTATAATTTAATAATTACGTTTGAAGAAGCAAATTGCTGTTCTTTATTAAAGGACAAGGACAAGCAATTATGAATTTTTTGAAAAGCTTGTGTTTTTCATAAATATTATTGAGTAATAATGGTGAAATTGTTATTCAGTAAACATTTTTAAGTTGATCGAGTATAAACAAGTAATTTAAAGCTGTGAAAAAGCCTCCAAGACTCCTTCCGAGGCTTTCCGCCGCTTTACTAGAACGATGATCATCAACCTCACTATCATCGTCATCTTGTGATGAATCACTCGCATGGTTCATCTATACATTTACTTGACAATGTTTTAACATTGAACCATATATTTTTACTTTGACACTGGCAAGTTCAATACTAAAGCCATAAACAAGAAGAATAAACAATTGCTCTTTCAAACATTATTATTAATTAATACGAAACTTTATGAACGGTTAAAACGTCAAAATGGCCATCATAGCGTGGTGCGGGTATAGTTAATATTCTTTATATCGCTAATAATGTTACTAAAACAATAGCTTACAAAAGGCGAATTATAAGCCTTTAAGCATTTTGTATCGGCAATCATAATATTTGAGATTTGTATAAGTTTTGTGTATTTTATTTATAAATTTCAATGAAATAATAAACATTTAAACAATAATTTATTATTTTATTTTATACCCAATTCTGCTAAAACTACACAGATAATAACAAACTTATATAAAATCAATTATTAAATAATAATTTATTATTTTATTTTATTCCTGATTCTACTAAAACTACACAAATAATAACAAACTTATATAAAAATTATTTCTATTAAACACGCTGATTAAGTCCGTTTGGTCCCGGGATCAACTTCCGGCCAAAGCAAAGATTGTTGTTTCAATCAATCAATCAAATTCCCACGGGGATAGGCAGAGCGTCACTTGCCACGATCCTGACACAACTCCCTCGCTTCTTTCACATCCACAATTCTCATACAAGCTCTACATTGTTGTTTCAATACTGTTATTTCAATCAATCAAATTGTCACGTCTTTTTCCCACAGGGATAGGCAGAGACAACGAAGGGAATTTCGAGGAGCGCTTGATGTAGGGTTTTTTGATTATTGAGGCTTGACAGATGACAGTACCCCGCTTGATGACAAATATTTCTAATTCACAAAATAAATATTAAACAAATCTGCACCGACTGAGAATCAAAACCCTGGACTTTGCGCGTAGCAGACCTTTCACAAACCATTATAACCAGCATAAGTCTTGACATATTCAATAATAGTTGGAATTTCAGCCATGGCTCCCACCCCGGTATCACCACAGATCAAAGTTTTTGTACATGGTGGTATCTCATTGTGGCCCCAACTTTTTAATATTTTAACTTGTTTCATTGTTATTGGATGATCCCACATTCTGGTGTTCATGGCCGGACAGAACAGCAATGGCTTGTTGCAGTCCCATGCTCTTGTTGCTGATGTTAGCAGATTGTCACACACACCCTAAAAAGGCAAAGCAACAGTGAGTTTTTCCAAAAATGATAGGATAACGCGGCACGTAAGTTGGCAAGTGTAGTCAGATACGCAGAAGTAGTTTTTTAGGTGTGTTTAGGGACCCGGGGAAGAGGTAACAAAGTTCCGTGCGCACGATTGGCTGGCCAGTCGATAATCGACTCCCACGATGCATCCACGCTCCGTTCGCTCCCGCGTACACTTGAGTGCACTGAAATTTGACCACTGGTTTTCGTATCATACTAATATTATCATTATATATAATATTAGTCCCCCGCCGCGTCTGTCTGTTCGCGATAAACTCAAAAATCAATCAATTAAATTGTCACGCCTTCTTCCCACAGGGATAGGCAGAGACAATGGAGCGCCACTTGCCACGATCCTGACACAACTCCCTCGCTTCCTTCACATTCACAATTCTCTTTATACAAGCTCTATGGTTATGGGCACTAGGCAACCTAGCTTTCTTGAAGATGTCTCAGATCATGAGATTTATAAATTCTTTTCGTCAGACTTGGGATATAAAGCTTTTAAACATTTATTATTAATAAAAATATTAATCAAATTGTCACGCCTCTTTCACACATGGATAGGCAGACAATGGAGCGCCACTTTACACGATCATGACACAACTCCCTCGCTTCCCTCACATCCACAATTCTGTTTTTTTTTTATTTATTTTTTATTTAATACTTAACATCTGACCTTCTGCGCCAAAGAACAGGTAACCTGCACGAGAAAGCATGGTCACATACAATGGATTGCAGACAGTCCAGGGAAGCTCTTCCTCATATTGACAGACGCTTGACTGGACGACTGCTGGACCTTAGCAGAGCCAAGCTCCGCACTATGGTGGGTGTCATAACGGGGCATTGTGGTTTTAATAAGCACCTGTACAACCTCAACATATCGAACAGCCCCCTATGTAGGGGATGCCTGAATGGGGAGGAGACAGCTGCACATGTGCTCTTGAGTTGCAGGAGTACAGGAGTAGCCGAAGCGAGACAAAAGTTCCTCGGCAATGCCAGGACGCTTCCGGAGGTCTGCAGGAACGAAAAGGGTCTCCTGGCCTTCCTGGAGGAGATCGGGTGGCTCCACTGAAGGAGTACCGTTGAAGAACGTACAAAGAAACCGAAGAGGACTTCAAGTGCGGAAACGAGCCCGCAAATAACTACAACTACAACTAAAATCTGACCTCGACCCGGCTGATGATAAGCAAGAGGAGGCCTAAAAGTGACGACGACTGAAAAATCCAAGTCAGTTCACAGCTGCCTTTGTCGCCGTCACAACTCAGGCCATGGGTGCTTCTTTAGGCATCGATTGAAGGATCCAATGTTTATAGGATGGAGAGCACACATATATTAAAAACTTACTTAAAATAATTAGCTTTTAAACATTTATGATTATTAATATATTTTTTCAAATTATTATATTTTATATTTTGACGACAGGCGTAGACGAACGGTTTAGCGATTGGTTTGTTGCGCATAAAGTCCCGGGTTCGATCCCCGGAGCAAATATTTGTTTCATAGCTTTTATTTGTGAAATTTAATAATATTAAATATTGCAAATATTTGTTTTTAAAAAAAAGGGAGATGGATATTTGCTTCCGGTCTGGTAATCAGAGTGCTAGGCAGTGGTACCCAGTCTGCCGATCCGGGGTAGTACCACCACTTACAACGTGACTTGGTCACGTTTCGGGATCAGCTTGTAAGTTGCCGGTTCCATCTAGGCCGGCATAGTGGATGTGATTGCTACTCACAGTTATTGAATTGTAGTAGCAGTGACATTTATTCATGGACCACACTTCGGCTTAAGATCAAGCGGGGTGTAGTCATATGTCGAGTCACAATAAAAAAAAATATATAGTACAAATAAAATCTATGAAACAAATATATGCTCCAACTGGGTATTAAACCCCAGACTTTCCGCATAATGGACTAATCAATATGCTACTACTGTTGCAAATATGGAGGCAAGTATTAATTAGTTAAATAACTGCAAGTAATTGTAGTTATTAGCGGGCTCGTTTCCGCACTTGAAGTCCCCTTCGGTTTCTTTGTACGTTCTTTAACTGCAAGTAACTGTTACATCTACTATGCCACTCAGGTTGGAACTGGTAACTTAGTCTAAGTCACTTCACAGTCTGTACACCTAAAAGTGATCTGGCATAACCTGGGTTGACTAACTGGACAAATTTTCACCATTATAGTTTGTAATTTGTGACTCTACATCTGTCCTTGACATGCCGTGCAAGGGGAGTTCCAAGAGTACTAATGACTGAAAAAAAGACTTAGTACACGGTTGCCTTACTCCCTGTCTCTCCAGCTGAAGCATATAGTTAAGTACGGGCTCATTTCCGCACTTGACCCCTCTGGGGTTTTTTTGTGCGTTCGGCCAAAGCAACATACTAGCTTTATACAGTTATAACTTTGAAAGGGTAAATAAATATAAGTCAAATACATACAGAAGCCATTTTACCCAATGTGTTGGCATCCAATGGAGCTATGAGGAATATTTGAGCCCATTTTCCAAGCTCTATATGGACGACTGGATCACCTCTCTGGTTCCACGAAGACCATTCTTTACTATCATCATAGACTTCCACAGTTGATGGTAATTCTTCCACATTAAAGAAGTGCTTTGAATGCTCTGTGACAATTAACTTGATCTGAAAGATATTATTTTTTCAATAACAGTTACTGTTTTTATAGAGATTCTACATCTGACCTCAAATTGCCTAATAAGCCTTCCTAACCCCTTTATAAAGGCTGCCTAAATGAAAAAGACACAGTTGCAGTAGTGTAAAGTATAAAAAGAACCATAGTTTAGACAATTTATATACTTACGTACTTCAAAATTAAAGTTCACTGCGGTATTATTCAGTTCCAATATAGAATTGATTAGCAATGGGATTTTTATGGAGGCTACGCTACCTGTTGCCCCAATAAGAAGTTTTCGTTTTGGCAATTCCTCCAATTCCATTATTATAATAATATAAATTTTATTTACAACACAATCGCATTAAATCTCAACCAATTTCTTTCTACATCACCGCCGGCGATGATTTTTCTTTCTTTCTTCTTGTTTATGGCTTTAGTATTTAACTTGCCAGTGTCAAAGTAAAAATATATGGTTCAATGTTAAAACATTGTCAAGTAAAGATGAAGATGAACCACGCGAGTGATTCATCAAATGATGATGATGAGAATGAGGTTGATGATGATCGTTTTAGTAAAGCGGCGGAAAGCCTTTACTAAAACTTCAGAAGAAGTCTTGGAGGGAACATGAAGAAACACGTTTCACAACTTTAAATTACTTGTTTATACTTGATCAACTTAAAAACTATTACTGCATAACAATTCCACCATTATTACACATTAATATTTATGAAAAACACAAGCTTTTCAAATAATTCAAAATTGCGCGTCCTGTCAGTTGCAGTTACCCGCCAAAACTCGCCGGCGATGATGTAGTGATGTATTTGACGTTTTTAATTTTAATGAAGTTAAGACCCTAACTTATTAGTAAAATTCTAAAACAAAGTGTAATATTGTTATTTATGTTAAAAAAATATATGTATTTATATTTATTAGTATTAATCAAGTATCCACATATCATTTGATTTAAATGTATGCAAAATTACAAACTTATACAATGCCAATCAATTATAACAGTTACTGTCAAAACTTGGGGATTTGGAGGAGGGGAATTTGCAAATCAGTTTCGCGCCGTGTTTCGTCCGAGGGGGCTGTGTTGGATTTCAATGCTAAAAACTAAAAAGTTATGCGATATCGCTAAAACATTCGATTTATTTAATTATGTTTAAAAATCAGTTATTAAAAATAAATTGATTTAAGTGTAAAATATACGTGTTTATTGTGTTGTGAATTGTGAATAGATAATTATTATCAAAAATGAATGCAAATGCGAAATATTACGAGGGATGTGGGCAAGAGGGACCTATTCGTTGTATATTTTTATGTGAATTTCATCCAACGGCTGGACCAAAAATTACTTGCCAAGTGCCAGACAATTATATATCTAAGGATATATTTGATACAGTGAGCCATTATATTATTCCAAAAGTACAACTACAAAGATGCACCTTAACTGTGTAAGTATATTTTCGAGTTTTTTTAACAAGAGTTGATACTTATGTACTGGATGTGACTGATGACAAATAAATCAATCAAATCAAATTGTCACGCCTTTTTCCCACAGGGATAGGCAGAGACAACAGATAAATATGTCTTCTAAAACTTTCAAACTGATCCCGTAATGCTACTCAGTTATTTAGAAACTCATTTTTAAGACATTAAAGAAATTCTAGTTTATTTTCGTTTGTTTCAGAACTTTACTTGGATCAAAAATCTTAGGTTTTCCAGTACAAATAAATGATAAGAAATATGCAAGGAATGCATATTATTTTAATGTTTGTTTTGTTTGTGATGCATGGGCGAGGACGGTGCATTTAGAGCCTGTTGTTAAAAAGTTAACAGAATATTTGGTAAGTTTTTTTAATTATCAAAATTTTTCTCTAAAGAAAAAAGAGATCAAAACAGGGATAACCCATAAGATTGTTCCATGTTCAAATAGGAGCAATTATGCTGCAATGTGCTGATAACCATAGAGTACGTGTAAAGTGAATTGTGATAACGGAGAGCTGTGTCAGGATCATGGAAAGTAGTACTCCATTGTCTCTGCATATCCCTGTGGGAATTAGGGTGTCGCAATAGGTAATTATGCCTGTTTTCCTAAATGAAGATTTTGATATAGGGACAAAGATTGAGAATAAGGTACAATTAGTTAAATGGTTTGAGCATATTGAAAGGGTGGATTAAAGGAGATTTACAAAAGAGATTTATAAATCGGAGGTGATTGTGATGATAAAAAGGGTAGATAAAGGGTGGTAAAAAGCATAAATCTACTTTCTGGTTGTAAAGTAGCTTGCTTACTTCGCATTTCTGCTTGCCCAGAGTGCATCCTTGATTACATGGGAGAATAACAGAGAAAATTAATGGATGCTAAGAAAAATGTTTCCCTTTCTCGATCTAATTCATGGTCTAACAGTATGAAGAGAATTGTGGATGTGAAAGAAGCAATAGAGTTGTCTCAGCAAAGTTGGGCTTATATTGAGGCATGACATTTAGATTATTTGATTGATATCTTTATCGTTTTTTTTATTTTTATTTTATCAACTCTTGTGTCATAAATATGGAATGTCATTACCTATAAAAAATCACTTATTTACTCCGATATACTCATAAGTTACCAACTTTAACTCATGTGAATGGATGCAGATGTGTTGACGGCAGGCCCAGGACCAAATCAGAAAAATCCTCAAGAAAGCTGGGTTGCTTAGTGCCCATAACCATAGAGCTTGTATGAAGAGAATTGTGAATGTGAAGGAAGCGAGGGAGTTGTGTCAGGATCGTAGCAAGTGGCGCTCCATTGTCTCTGCCTATCCCTGTGGGGAAAAGTCGTGACAATTTGATTAATTGATTGATAACCAACTTAGAAGTAATTGAATCGCTAAATAAAAAATAAAAAAAACACAGGGATAGACAGAGACAAAAAAGCGCCACTGTCCTTAGTCCTGGAAACTCTCTTGCTTTCTTCATATCTATAATTCTCTCCATATTGATTTTGGGCACTATGCACCCCTCGTTTAAGAATGTCCCTGATCTGATCAAGGAATAATATTCTTGGTCGTCCCTGTTTTCGTCTTCGCCAGTCCCCTTTCATCCATTCTATACACACGAGTATTGCTCATTGCCCGATTAGCCCATAAACAAATTAAGTAATTGCTTAGGGCACCAGAAACAGCACCAAAGAAAATAATATTTGCTAGCACATGACCATTTATTGTATGTAATGCCTACTCCACATATTTCCTGATGATTTGTAATGATCTATCTCGTTGTATTACTTATATAGGTTTTTTTTTTAAAGACCGATACTTGTCTAGTTATGGATTGCTTAGTGCATCAGATAGTCTTAATCCAGCACTGGACAAGGACGATGGGATAAGTCGTCATATGACTCTATAATTTTTTATTTACATTTCTATACTAATCTACTAAAGTGCTTGTATAATAGAAACAGGACAAACAAAGTACATATTACATCAAAGATACATTTGTACAGGTAGGTGGTTTCGAACTCGTGCTCTCGGTTTGTGTAACCATTGCACTGCCACTACACCGCGGTTGCCTAGATAGGTATTGCTTGTGGTCCTGGTCTGGCCAATATTGCGCTGCTCCAGAGTCTGCGCCCTGTGGACAGGCCACGTAGAGCTATATTCTATTTATTATTTTTGGTCGGCGCTTTTGGGATTCCCCTTGCTTATAATGCGATTAAAATAAGAATAGGACGGAATCGGCGCCGTTTTGTGACGTCTAACTCTGCAACCAACTTCACTTTAGTATGTAGTCTTTTTCTTTGCGGACTGTCAAGAAAAAGACACCTTTGAATCAGTCAAGTGAAGTTAGTCAACAGCACGTCCTATTCTTATTCTAATAGCATTATACCATCAGACAAGTAGAGATCAGATGTCGCGTCTCAATAACAAAATGTATAAGTTATAATTGTTTTCAGTTATCAATGGAGCTAGAAACACAATGGTTATCAAAGCAATCGCAATCTGAAGATGCACGGGAACTGGGATCACTCATGAGGCAGGTCATGCAAGATATCAACAGCAAGAGAGTTTGTACTTTAACAGGTGAGCGACTCTTTTTATTATCGTAGTCAATGATTACCAATGATTTATACCTATATATATGTATATATAGACTTGTGATACTTGTATGTAGTTTATGTAATTGTAGTTTGTAGTAAGTATATTTGCACCCTGCTCATAATTTCTCATCATCCCAAAGCTTAGTTGTTAGAGAATTCCTAATAGGCATTAAACTCGCCTATGTACACCTATTTTAAAGTTTATTTTGGTGCGATAAAAGCCAATATGCGATATGCCAATATTCTCTCCATCCCATAACCTTCGATCCTTCAAGCGATGCGTGGAAACGCACATTTGGCCGCCATTGTGGCGGCGACTGAGATAGCCGTGAACTGACTCGGTTTCACTCATAGTCACTCTGGACCTCCTCTTGCTTATTATCAGGCGGGTCGAGGTCAAATGTCGTGTCACAATAAAAATACATTGACAATTGAAATACATTGAAAAATCAGAAACCCTAAGCTTAAAGTATATCTTTTAATTATTGAAATTATTACTAAAAGATAAAAACAGAGCGCTTAAGAGCTTAAGAACGGTTTTAGCTTAAGATATATAATCTTTTAAACTGTTTTCGTGATTCGCGGCAAAACGGCGTTACATCTATTTTTTAATTACTTTTCGTCCTTATAACCCTTATTTTAATAGTGCCATTTGGGCCCATAACTAAGGTTTGGCAATGGGGTTATAAAAGCACCCGCCTTTTCTTATTGCCCTTCATAAAGAGGATTAAGTTGTTCACTGCCATAGAATTAGAAATATACTAGAAGTTATACATTTTTTTCTTTTGATCACAATCAATTAAAATTGTCACGCCATTTTCCACGTGTATAGGCAGAGACAAAGGAGCGCCATTTACCACTATATTGCTTTTCGCACATCCGCAATTCACTATTAATACGAGCTCTACAGTTATGAGCACTATACCAGGAAACCCAGCTTTCTTAAGGATGTCACCAATTTAGTCGCAAAACACCCTCCTGGGTTCCACATCCAATTTATAAATTCCTTTCGTCAATATATTTTTACTCATTCTTTCCACGTGCCCAAACCATCGAAGCATTCTTTTATCCTGTGATACGAATAAAATTATAATGTTGATAAATGTATAATCAGTCAAATTACAATAGAAATAGGCAAATTATGGAGCGCCATTTCCACGATCCTGTCACGACTCCTGGTCCAAAAATATGGACATGAATGGTCCATGTAGTATAGTAGCACTTCAATTATTGCTAGTTGCTGTCGCATCTGCCATGTAGATGTAGTTAAAGCCGGCAACTTTCAGTCTGATCGCAAAACGCGACTAAGTCACCTCTCGGTTTGTACACTTAAAGTCCACTTGAAGTTCTATTAGTCTACCCCAGGTACTGTCTACCTACTCAAAGACCGTTGCAACAGATTTCTACTCTGCCTCCTCTATACTATATTTATTGCTCTATGTAAACATACACAGACTGTTTGATTGTGTTTTTATAATCGTGCAGACCGTACAATTAGACACGTCACGCTTTTACCATTTTACTACTGTACTGAACACGTATAAGGTTTATTTTTGTTACGTAGTTTAGGACAAAACCCTTGTAATTATGTTGTTTAGGAAAAGGGGTGAGTGTATGTGAAGCAAGGGAGTTTTGTCAGAATCGTGGCAAATGGCGCTCCGTTTTCTCTGCCTATCCCTATGGGAAAAAGGCGTGACAATTTGATTGATTGATTAATTGTATAGTAGTTAGACACAACTATATTTTATTTTACATTTTCATACTAAGGCACTAAAAGTGCTTGTGTCTTAGAATCAGGAAGACCAAAGTACATATATCAAAGATACATTGGTACCGACAACTGGTATAAAACCCGTTCCCTCTTAATGCGTTCGCGCGACTACCACAAGTTTTCCTTCAAAAGTAACACTTTTTTAAATTTTAATTTCTATACTAAGCTGCTAAAGTGCCTGTATCATAGCAACAGGACAACCGAAGTACATATATCAAAGATACATTGGTACCGGTGGGTGATTTCGAACTCGTGCTCTCGGTTTGTGTAACCATTTCACTGCCACTACACCACGGTCAATATTAACACGTTCACGCCGGGGCCGATTATAATTTGTTTTGCTATTAGGCGGCGTTCAAATTAATATCGCGTTTCATCTGGCAGCGCGTGATTTTTGCCTGTTCAGACCTGTATACGCGTTGTTTGTTTCTCTGCAGTACAGTGAGATTTATTGTGCAAGTTTTTTAACTCGTGCCGTTTTTTCATCCTGACCACAAATTAACAAATGAACAAAAATTATGTTTCTGATACATTATTGATTATAATTATCATTAAAATTCAATGTTTAGTGCGGGTCACCGGTGACCCACGCCGCCTGATAGGACGGTTTAGTGCGGGTCACCGGTGGCCCACGCCGCCCGATAAGACGGTTTAGTGCGGGTCACCGGTGACCCGCGCCGGCGTGAACGTGTTAATTATAATTTCATTATTAATCTTTCACTTTACTACATACAAGCTCTATTACATTTAGCAATTTCGTAGACTTCCGCCTTGTGATGCGTAATTAAACGACAACCACCCGCGGAGAGATGATTTCGAACATGTCACTTTCAGTAGTGATGTGTAAGGGGAGAGAAAAATACCGATTAATATATATTTTCTTTTTTTACATTTCTATACTTAGCTACTAAATGTGCTTGTATCATAAAAACAGTACAACCAAAATTCAAATATCAAAAATACTACTGGCAAGTAGTATTGAACCCGTGCGTTTTAAATCTCGGTTTGCGTAACCATTGCACTGCCACTACACCACGGTCGCCTGAAATAAATATAATAATGAAATATTAATCAATCAATCAATCAATTTGTTACGCCTATTTCCCACAGGGATAGGCAGAGACAATGAAGCGCCACTTGCCCGATCCTTACACAACTCCCTTGCTTCCTTCACATCCACAATTCTCTTCATACAGGCTCTGTGGGAAAATGGGGTGACTATTTGATTTTGATTGATTGAAAACTACTGAAAAGTTTTAAACTATTATCTCTAGTATCGGATTCTTAACTCGTTTTTTTTTATAGTGACTCGACATATGACAGCACCCTGCTTGATGTTAAGCCAAACTGTGGTCCATGAATGAATGTCACTGCTAATACAATTCAATAATTGTGAGTAGCAATCACATCCACTATGCCGGCCTAGATGGAACCGGCAACTTACAAGCTGATCCCGAAACGTGACCAAATCACTTCACGGTCTGTATACTTGTAAGTGGTGGTACTACCCCAGATCGGCAGACTGGGTACCACTGCCTACCACTCTTAGATAACCAGACCCGAAGCAAATATGCATCTATTTTTTAAATTAACAAATATTTGCAATATTTAATATTATTAAATATTGCAAATAAAAGCTATGAAACAAATATTTGCTCCGACCGGGGATCGAACCCGGGACTTTACGCGCAACAAACCAGTCGCTAAACCGTTCGTCCACGCCTGTCGTCGTGTTGGTTAAGCGATGTTCCGTGTGTAAATTTAATTATAACGATTTTCACAACTTTAATTATCATTAACTTACACAATTAACACTTGTATAGCTTGCCTAACTATAAATGACGCGCCTCTCCACTTTATTGGTTTATTTAAATGTGTGAATGCAAATATTACTAACTATACTACAATACTTCATCAGCGTGCTCCTCCTTTTGTGTCTAACCAGCAACTGAATGAGCAATTACAATTGCATTTTCGGTGTGTTGCATTCATATTATATATTTAGTCGAGGGGCGCGTCATTTCGGCTTAGACAGATTCTACTATGAGCGTTACTTGTGTAGATTAAGAATCTACGCTTAACTAAGAATGTTCGCTTAACTAAAACTCGTATTTTTATTGTGGTTTTATTACATTTAAAGTTGAAGTAAGTTTTATGTAACTCGACATATGTTAAACCTGAACGCGATCTATAAATGGAGGCGACTGCTACTACAATTCAATACTTACAAGCTAACAAGAACCGGCAACTTACAAGCTAATCCCGAAACGTGACTAAATCACTTCACGGTCTGTATACAGACCGTATTCTCTTGCATACTACTAGACAAGTCGAGGTCAGAAGTCGCGTATCATTAAAAAAACTCATTAAGAGCTAATGATACCCACAAAGTCAAGTGCTACTGACGTTTGGAGTACCTATTATTAATAACTATCTCTAATAATTACAGATAAGCTTATTATTAATATAATATACTCCTTGTTTTATATGTTCATAGATAAATGGATATTGTATGTATGTAGAGATAAGGATTGACGAAGGAATGCTTCGATGGTTTGGACACATGGAAAAGATGTGTGCATGGATTTTTGGTGGTGGTTGGTGGTTTAATTCTAATGTGGATGGGTGCGTTTGACGAAGCAGACCCAGCGGGGTTAGGTTGGGCAAGTTAAAATGATTATCGTCTCTTGTCGACGATTGGCAAAATAATAAAAGCTAGGCTAAATCCACCAAAATGAGACTATTGATGATGAATGATCAAACGTGTCGTCGCACAGACGATATTCGTCACAACGATTAATAGTTTCGTTTTATTGGATTTAGCCTAGCTTTTATTATTTTGACAACCGCCGACGAGAGACGATAATCGTTTTAACTTGCCAACCTAACCCCGCTGAAAGGTTTTCCGAACAAATTGGAGATATCCCCAAGAAAGCTTGGTTGCCTAGTGCCCAAAATCTTAGATCTTGTATGAAGAGAATTGTGGATGTGAAGGAAGCGAGGGAGTTGTGTCTGGATCGTGGCAATTGGAGCTCCATTGTATCTGCCTATCCACATAGGAAAGAGAAACGTGACAATTTGATTGATTGATTGACAATCATAAAGTTGTATAAAAATTGTGGATGTTACGGAGTTGTGTCAGGATCGTGGCAAGTGGCGCTCCATTGTCTCTGCCTATCCCTGTAGGATAAAAGCGTGACATTTTAATGTTGGAAATTTGTATGTGTACCTATCAATGTCATAGATATATCTTATAGTATATTAACATAGGTATAGTTTACATATAGGCTCACGCAAACCTAGAGCGCGGATTCAAAACCAATACATCGCCAGTACCAATGTACCTATGTATACATAATATGTAATTTGGTCGTCCTGTTTTTATGATACACTTAAGTACTTAGCTTAGTATAGAAATGTAAATAAATAATAATATGGCGACCGTCGTGACAGTGCAATGGCTACGTAAGCCGAGTGGCACGGGTTCGAAACCACTCACCAGTACCAATGTACCTTTGATATATGTATTTTGGTTGTTCTGTTTCTTTGATACAAGCACTTTAGTAGCTTAGTATCGTTTTATTACCTTGGTTTTAAGGTTCTATCTAGCACATTAGCAACTGCCGGGATAATATAAATAAATAAATATTAAATTTAATTATATATTTACATAATATACATACATACGTAATATAAGATAACTCAAATATAATGTATAAATAACCTTAATAATAACAGACAGTGTATAGTGATAAGGTGATATCTGTGCTATTATTTTTATTATCATTTGCCAAAATATAATCAGTACATTTGACACAGCACATTTTATATTGTGGTTCGACATATGACAGCACCCAGCCGTACATTATTCAAGGCGACTGCTACTACAGTTGCATCCACTATGCCGGCCTAGTTGAGAGTGGCAACTTTCAAGGTGATGCCGAAGGCCGACTGGTTCACTTCACCGTATGTACACTTTAAACTAGTGTTACTTTAACTACCTTGGTTTGGCGGACTGAGATAGATAAACGGAGTGACGGAGCAGAGCGGCAGATAAATAGAGCGCTGGCATCCAAGCTGCGCAGTAACTTGTTTCGTTACCTACTTACTTTCCGTTTTACGAATGTGTATAACATTTAAAATATCAATAATTGCCTCCACCGCAGTCGTTTAGCGCTCTTCTAATCCGCCTATAGAGCTACGCAGTTCCAAGCTTAAGGCACTTTTTTTTTCTGCCGGGATCTATACCACTTTTAAAAAACTACTGACTGTAAGTCACAGTAAATTTGTGCCAGCAGTAGTCCTGTCTGCAATAAATATTCTCAACAACTCGAGTCATGTATTTATTTTTAGAGTAATACTTATTTGTTTTTCTTCTTCATCAGTTGGCACAACAACGACTCACCTAACCGTGGTAAGGGTGAACAGTGATCCAGCGCCGGTAAAGGACCATCAAGTACCAGTATTCCTGTATAGTCAAAATTCATTTGTTAGCGACCAATGGGATTTAACAACGAATCAAGTAAGTACTTTGTCTTAATCAATAATTATTAATTAATTAATTGTTAATAATTATTAGCCTACTTATTTATTTGTCCCACTGCTGTGCAAAGAATCTTTTTTCATGACTCAAGGCACTTTGCGGTCTCTCGCCACGAACTATTGTAGGAATGTATCTCATTTCGCCATCTCGGTTTGGGCCTGCCGCGATGTCTTCTAAAATTTGTAGTCCACTCAGTAGTGGACTTTGCCCGAATTGCATCAGACATGCGACAGAGTTGACCTAGCCAGTCCCACTTCAGTTTGGCAGCTTTTACTTTGATCTTTACTTAATTAAATTTGTATTATAAGGAGAAGAAAATCGTTTAATCTAGATTTAGATAACAAAATCAAAATATTTATTGTAAATTTGTCTTCTTGGGCTCTTTTACGTCGTCAATTTGAGGAGTTTCATGTGATTCCTTCTCGTCACATGCCCTTCCGAAATCATGGTGGTCTCTTACAATGCGCAAGAACCGGAAGCGAAGTAATAAAATTATTTTAAATCCACAAGTACTATGTCTTCGGAAAGACTAGTTTATTATCATTATCATAATTTTCTATTGGTTAATGAATGAAACAAATTTTATGCGGATTACTATCGCGTTTATTTTGATTTTGATTTTACAATTTTATTTTATTATTACGACGTTTCAGTCTCCGTGACCACGATGGCTGCAAAGCTTTCGAAACGTCGGAATAATAAAATAAAATTGTAAAATCAAAACCAAAATAAACGCGATAGTAAGCCGCATAAAATTAATTTAATTCATTAATTAATGTTCGCGCAAAATCTAAGAAAATATTTCTATTGGTTCTTTTGGCTGTTAACGGTATATATACGTACGGGCCTATGACAAGATTGACAAGCAAGGGGGTATTAATTTTATTACAGCTTCTTTTTAGCACGGCAGGACGAGTGCGGTTATACTATTTTGTCTTATATGGTTATGGTAATATGGTTGAATATAGTTTCTACGTTGTGTTTATTGAAATAGGATATAAATACAATTAGTATTGAAAATTGGATCTAATGGGTCTGTCGCTTAACACGCGTTAATCGACGCGACAGGGATCCGTTACATTCGCAGTTGACCGATATGCGCGTTTAAATTATTTTTTGACAAATTTATTATTATAATAATAATTATAATTTAGGGCTTATTTAGGCCCATATTTTTTTTATGTGCGCATCGACTAATTGTCTTGGTTTGTGAAGCCACAACTACTGATCCACGGCCGCCTTAAAATTATACTATGAGAAGCATGAACGTAGAATTAACGCTATAGTCTATAGTCTTCGATGTAGAGTAACGATAGCAGATAGAATAAGGAACAGCATTGTGCGCGATAGATGTGGTTTGAAAGAAGATGTAGTGAAAAGGATTGACAAAGGAATGCTTCGATGATTTGGGCACATGGAAAGGATGAGAGAAAGTAGATTGACGAAAGGAATTTATAAATCTGATGTTGATGGTTGAGTTCAACAAGGCAGGCCCAAGAGGGTGTTATCCGACCAAATCAGAGACATCCTCGAGATAGCTAGGATGCCTAGTGCCCATAACCATAAAGCTTGTATGAAGAGAATTGATAACATTAATGTATGTCATTATAACATGAACATATGCTATTATTTCAATAAAACATTATTGTTATCGCTGAAACGAGTTGCTACACTTGCGCCAATAATAATCGGGGTTCATTGACCTAACGTTATCGGCACCTAATAAGATTATTTTAATCTTGGGATTACATCGGGAATTCAAAACTGTTACGCCACTACTTACGTCAAATAGTAATGTCTTAATGATGCACACTTAAATAATCAATTAAATAGGTTGAAATAATCAATTAAGTTAGATTTACTAATTTATTTATTTCGGTATACTACTACATGTCATGACATAAACCTAAATATACATTTATTTAATGGATTAAACAAATTTTGTGCGGCTTACTATTGCGTTTATTTTGGTTATGATATTACACTTTTTAATATTCCTCTTCGTGGCCACGATTACTGCTAAGCTCTCGAAACGTCTAAATAAATAAAAAATGTAAAATCAAACCCAAAATAAACTCGATAGTAAGCGGCATAAAATTTGTTTAATTCATTAATTATTGTTCGCATAAAATCTAAGAAAATACTTTACATATATTTATTTAGATAAATAAATAAATTTTATTTATTTATTAAGACGCGACATTTATTTATTTATTTCTTTACCTAACGTGCTTGTATCATAGAAAATGGACGATGTAGATATCATAGATACATTTGTACGGCCAAGTGGTTTCGATCCGAAGTGACTTCGTTTATGAGACTATTTTATAACTGCGACTTTGCCTGATGTTAAGCTAGAGGAGTTCCAAACAAAATCTGATTGTTAGGCATTACAAACTAAAGCTACCGGGAATCGAACCCGGGGTTACACGCGTATTAGACTATTCACTATAGTGTGCCTATGCGTCACGTATGTTGTAAATCTGCTTACTTCTTTCATCATTCTATATAGAACATTTTATTCTAAATTTTTATCGTAACAAAAGACTAGTGTCCCATTTTATTAATAGGAACTAATCTTAAAATAGAGGATGGGCCTACTTTTGTGAGTCACGGGCACAGTTCACTAAATTGAATATTTGAATTTAAGTCACTGTTAATGTAATATATACTTAGTATTTTCTTAGATTTTGCGCGAACATTGATTAATGAATTAAACAAATTTTATGCGGCTTACTATCGCGTTTATTTTGGTTTTGATTTTACAATTTTTTATTATTCCGACGTTTCGAGAGCTTTGCAGCCATCGTGGTCACGGAGAGACTGAGGTGTTGGTCGTCCTATTGGTTGATGCTGTTATTGTTTCCAAAACTACCCCGTTTCATATTTTGTTTTTCTGTTCCCGGTTTATTTCAAATTTTTGCAAAAATAACTGACGGTGTCATCTGGTTTGGCAGTTTGCTGGACTTGGGACTTGAGTTTGTGAATTATGGGGTCCCAGGTGTTAGATATAATATATACTGTCTGGCATAAAGAAGGATGGTATCCCAGCCGTAAACAGACTTGGTTTTTTTCAGTCGTCAAAACTCTTAGCCCTTCTCTTGCTTACCATTAGGCAAGTCAAAGTCAGATGTAGTCCCAAAAAAAAAATTATGAGCTGCAATAAAGGAGTAGACATTTTTGTTTTGTGGAAATAAAATAAAGATAAGAATTTATATTAAATATTTTAACTAGTCTGGCATAGTGAATTCGACTGCAACACTATGTCTATGTTACAGTTAATACTCATAGTTATTAAGTAGTAGTAGTCGTCAGTTAGAGGTCCACTCCAGCTTAACATCAGCGGGGTGCTGTCATATGTCGAGTCAATAAAGTATTAAATCAATCAATCAATTTGTCTCGCCTTTTTCACACGGGGATAGGCAAAGACAATGGAGCGCCACTTGCCACGATCCTGATACAACTCCCTCGCTTCCTTCACATCCACAATTCTCCTACAAGCTCTACGGTTACATAAATAAATAAAATGATAAAGTAATTATGAAATAAAACAAGTTAACTAAATAGGTAATATGTCTAGAAAAATAACTCATTAAACTTATCTTGTTAGTTCAATTACGTTAAATTAAACTAAATTAGTTTGTTTACTTTTGTATACGTTTATGATAATTATAAACATCTTCTATCTGTCTATTTTTTTTTATTGTGACGCGACTTTTGACCTCGACTTGTCTGACGGTAAACAATGAGAAGGAAGTTTTTTTGTTTTTTTTTACATTTCTATACTAAGCTACATAGTATAGAACTTGTATCATAGTATCATGTAGAAAAGTGCTTGTATCATAGAAACAGGTCAACCAAAGTACAAATATATCAAAAACACATTGGTACCGGTGGGTGGTCTCGAACTCGTGCTCTCCGGTTTGTGTAACCATTGCACTGCCACTACACCACGGTCGCCCTAAAGTTCAAGAGTGGCGACACGAATAAGTTTATGCGCCTGCAGTTCTGCTACTATGCCGGCCTAGTTGGTTAAAAGTTAAATATACTGTAATAAGTTAGGATATTTTACATAAGTTATGTACTAATCGTGCTCGTATCATAGAAACAGGACGTTCAAAGTACATTGATTGATATGTTGAAACCGAGTTTAAACTGAGAGCTTTTGGTTTGCAAAGGTCTCATTTTTAATTTACAATAATTTAGATTTATCTTATTCAAATAAAGTAGGGTCCACAGTGCCCAATACCATTGAGTCTGTATGAAGAGAATTGTGGATAAGGCAAGTTGTGTCAGGATCGTGAAAAGTAGTGCTCCATTCTACCTATCCTTGTAGAAATTGAGGCGTGACAAATAATAGTGATTATTTAATTTTACATCTCTAACTAGTATTTTCTTTAGAGTAAGGCTGTAAGTGGTCCTAGAAAATCTACAAGACATAAATTATCGTCAAACATAATTTTATTAGGAAATGAATTGTTCTACAATCTAAGTCGTAGTCACGGAGACTGAAGCGTTGATCGTCCTATTGGTTAATGCTGTTATTGTTTCCAAAACTACCCTACTACAATATTTAATTCCCCTGTCGGATCTGTGTATTCCCCTGTCAATATTTAATTCCCCTGTAGGGTATCTGTTACCGTCTGTGTGTTGTTTTGAACATTTTGAAAACGTATTAATTACATGTTTAATTAGAACAAACAATGTCCAAAGTTTACAATTGATAAAGGCTATTCAACCTAATTAATACTGTTTATTATTAACATTATTATTACTTGCATTATCACTGTACCAATTATATCTCTACTTGTTTACGCTCACTTATTCCTAGGGTGGTTGTTTAGAGGACTTGGCGACCGGGTGTAGTGGCAGTGCAATAGTTAAACAAACCGAGAGCACGAGTTCAAAACCACCCACCGGTACACATTGGTACCGTAGGTGGTCTTTGATATATGTAATTTGGTTGTCCTTTTTCTATGATACAAGCACATTAGAAGCTTAGTATAGAAATGTAAGTAAATAAAAAATAATTCAAAAACAATAATACTTGTTACTTTTTTTATAATATTTATAGTTGGTCATATGACAGAATTTCGCTGGAGTTCAGTTCATGAATAAAGCCGACTGTTAATACAGTTAAATCCACTATACCGGCCTAGTTGAAACAAGCAACTTTCGAGCTTCTGATCTTAAAACGCGGCTGAGTCACTTTACGGTCTGTACGCTTGAAAGTGGTGATACTACCGCGGTTCGGCAGTCGGAGAAAATTAATACCAACTGTGGTATTTTCTATTTGCTTCGAGTTCGGGTGTTTGAGTGGTAGGCAAACAGTTGGTGGTCATTTAGCTAGCTGTCGATCTGAGGTAGTAGCACCACCATGAAGTGACTTAGTCGCGTTTCGCGATCTCAAGAATGTTGCCGATTCCAATTAAGCCGGCATAGTAATTACCACTGCAAGTTGCAGTTATTTAACCGTAGTAGCAGTCGCCTCCATGCTTGGACCTAAATTCAGCATAATATACGACAATCAAATTAACATCGAGCCATAATCAAAATAAAAAAGTCATGTGTACGGACAGATCAACACATCTCCCGGAGCTCATTACCTCATCCACACATCCGGTTTTATTTATGATCCTATCCTTTATGTTTACGACATTACGAGTACCTATCCTTATTTATTATTCTTAAGATATAATTAAATTTATAATTAAAATATCATCTGTGTGAGACAGACACTATCAGAGAGACAAGCTAAAGTATAATATATGTAGTTGCATAAATAAGATAATTATTAATTAAGATAATGTCACTGTTATTATGACATCTAGTCATAGACAGGATAATGGGCATTATCTATTACTGGGTGTTATTTTTTAAATGTAATATCAACCCAAGCTCAATGTAAGAAACAATTTTAGTTAAAAATTTATTGAATGTTGTACACGCCTATAATTGGTGGTAGTGTAAGTCTGTTATTCTTTATGATATTTATTTGTTTATAAGAGTTATACATGTATCACTGTTGGTGTGTCTTAATATAAATAAATATATAAATAACTACAATTATATCATTTTTTTTATTGTGACTCGACATATGACAACACCCCGCTTGATCTTAAGCCGAAGTGTGGTCCATGAATGAATGTCACTGCTACTACAATTCAATAACTGTGAGTAGCAATCACATCCACTATGCCGGCATAGATGGAACCGGCAACTTACAAGCTGATTCCGAAACGTGACCAAATCACTTCACGGTCTGTATACTTGTAAGTGGTGGTACTACCCCGGATCGGCAGACTGGGTACCACTGCCTACCACTCTTTGATAACCAGACCCGAAGCAAATATCCATCTCTTTTTTTTAATTAACAAATATTTGCAATATTTAATATTATTAAATATTACAAATAAAAGCTATGAAACAAATATTTGCTCCGACCGGGGATCGAACCCGGGACTTTACGCGCAACAAACCAATCGCTAAACCGTTCGTCCACGCCTATCGTCAGGGATATCAGAGATATCTATTACATATCTCTTGGTCTATCACCAAGTATAATGCTATTAGAATAAGAATAGGACGGACTGTTGACTAACTTCACTTGACTGATTTAAAGTGTCTTTTTCATGACCGTCCGCAAAGAAAAAGACACCATACTAAAGTGAAGTTGGTTCCAAAGTTAAACGTCACAAAATGGCGCCGATTATTCGGTCGTATTCTTATTTTAATCGCATTGTACTACAGGTTATCAATTTTAAAACAGCCCAGCTTTAGACTCATGGTAAGAAACTATTTTAGTCAAAGTTATATATCTTAGGTCTCCATTGGATCCTCATACTATTAGCAGGTACACCAGGTCTTAAATTTGATAACAGACCAGCTAAAGTCTCATAGTAAGTACAAATTTAGTCACAAACCATAGATGTATCTCTTACATAACTCTTGGCCCCTCATGGTTTGTCGTCAGGTACTCCAGGTCTTCAGTTTTATAACTAGCTTTAATCTATCTTTTTAATCTATCTTCAAAGCTTTAAGCTACACGAAGCCCTAATACAAATGTTAAGACAAGAAACATTTAAAACCTATTTTTCAGCCGACTTAGTAGCGGCGACGCTGGCAACTGTAAACCGAAACAGTTGGCGGCACTCTTGGTCTTCCCCTTGCTTACCATCAGGCTTTCTCCCGTAAAATATTCACCCTATTTTACGGGAGAAAAGTTCAAAATTTTCTCTGTTAATGCGCTAGCTTCATACGTTACATTTACGTAACGTAGTAACAGCTTGTTTTTTTATATTGTGACTCGACATCTGTTCTCGACCCGCCTGATGGCAAGCAGGAGGAGGTACAAGAGTGCCGACGAATGCAAAAACCGAGTCTACGGCTGCCCCGGTCGCCGTCACTATGCCGGCCCAAGGTTCTTCACGCATCGCTTGAAGGATCCAAGACCATAAGATGGAAAGAACACATGGTATTTATCAATTAATTACATGGTATTTATTACTAATTAACATTACATTTGTAATTCATAATCCAGATTTCCCGGATAAAAATCCTACGCATTTTTTAAATCAAATCTCCATTGATATCATGTTTACTTTATTTACGAACCTATTATTTTTTAATATAAATAAATAAAAATTAATGATTATTTTCCTGCAAAATAGGGTCTTAAGTAGAACTTTTATCCTGGTGCATTTTTTTATCGATATTAGGTAAAATCCTGTCTACTGTATCGACAGATTATTTCGTTATTACAATGACGTTGGTCGATGACCGCGAAATTCTTGTTCCCTAACTGGTTATACCTACGTTCCTTTTTAGTTCTTATTTCATTGCCGGTTGACACCATTAACCGAATGCTTTAAATATTTTACTTAGTTGCCATGTTCAATTTATTCATAAATGTATAATGGCGATTATTCAAATTATTAACGTGACTGCTGAGGCGAAATGTATAGAATGACGATAGATGACGATCAGTATACTAAATACAAAATTACACCAGCGTTCGATATATCAGCGGGGATAATTTATTTGTTTTTATATTGGCATATATTACCAGTTGTATGATATTTATGATAATATAACTATTATTTGGACATTCATGCTGTTTTAAATTAATTTAGGTTTAAGGATGAGTGAAGGTAGATGACGAAAGGAATTTATAAATCTCATGTGAATGGATGTGTTAATCAAGGCAGACCTCAGGGTGTTCTCCGACCAAATCGGAGACATCCTCAAGAAAGCGGAGTTGCCTAGTGCCCATAACAATAGAGCTTGTACGAAGAGAATTGTAGATGTGAAGGAAGCGAGGGAGTTGTGGCAGGATCGTAGCAAGTGGCGCTCCTTTGTCTTTGCCTATCCTCGTGGGAGAAAGGTGTGACAATTTGATCGATTGATTGTTCCTGGATCAAATCAGGAGCATACTAAAAAGAGTATTGGAAATTCACAATTCTTTGGAAAGTGAGGAGAAAAGCAAGAGTTGTAACAGGAATAATGTCAGGGTCGTCTATCTCTGATTCTTGTGAGATTTTAGATGTTACAATTTAATTGAATATTGAAGGTGAATCAATCAAATTGTCACACCACGGGGATAGGCAGAGACAATGGAGCGCCACTTGCCACGATCCTATCACAACTACCTTTCTTCCTTCACATCCACATATCTCTTTATGCGAGTACAAGCTCTATGGTTATGGGCACTATGCATAGGCAACCTATCTTTCTTGAGAATGTCTCCGATTTGATCTGAAAACACCCTTCTAAAATACACAATAATATGCAAATAAATATCTTTGTCCCTACGAGAATTGTTGTAATGTTGATTTAAATAAATTTGTAACTAATATAAATATGAAGATAAATTTAAATAATTTACTACCTTGGTTGAACTTTGGGCTTCAATCTGGGCGCCCTTGGTTCGACATCGTTTGCAATAAATACTTGTAGTTTGAAAGTAAAATTCCCATACGCTTCATACAAATTATTGATTTACTTTAATTATGGATATGTACATTAAATCGTGTTTCATAAAAGGGGTTTTTATCGGTTTGATCAAAAGCGTCCCCTTTGTAATGAAGATTTTATGTTATCTCTCAAGGTTGAACAGATAATTTGAATTTAAATGGTGACTATATGTTCGCCTATATTTCTGATCAAGTCGTAGATATACTGTGTTTTTTCTTACTTGGCGCAGGTAGTAAACAAACATGAAAATCACCATTTCCCATCTCCTTTATCTAAGAAAACTGTCTAGTGTTTACTGCTATTTTATTCTATAGAATAAACATACACATTGTAATAAATGCACAAAAGTTAATAAAATCACACACATAATACATTATGTGTGTGATTAAAAAATCATTTATATGGAAACGGTAATTTCATAAATGACAAATGTTGTGCCTCAATAATATAATAATAAACTATTTTCACATTAATTCATAGATATTTTTATATATTCGCATTGATTTTCGTCAATAGTAATTGTTTTTTATCGTCAATTCGTCATTGCCAAAAGTTTGTTTACTACTTTTGCCAAGTAAGGAAAAATGTACAATAGTATGATTTCTTTATTTATTATGACACGAAATCTGACCTCGACTTGCCTATGACAAGCAAGTATCGCCCACGACTGAAAAAAAACATTTAATTTTGATGTTGCCTGAGTTTCGTCACTGTACCGGCTAAAGATGCTTTCCTTCAATAAAAAGCCAATAAAAGTTTATACGATACTAAATATTAAGTTTTAATGCCTGGATTTGAAGGGGGGACCTCCCGTGTGCGTACTATTTTTCATTTATTTTCAAAACGATAAAACTCTTTATACGGATTTTGTGTTGGATCTGCGAATTCTATTAGATTTTATCCTTTTATTTGGATCTGCTATCCCGGACTATCGCATTGCAAATTTTGGTTTGTGAACTTGAAGAATTTTGTAGTAGCGAAAGGGGTCAGATTACTTATACGTGCCAACGACTGAATATACCGACTGTTGCTTTAGTGTAGTCACTATGCCACGCACAGATGTTTTATGCTGTGATTCAACATCTGGCCTCACTTGCCTGAGACTAAGCAACCGACTCAGTTCACGGTAGCCTCAGTCGGCGTAACTATGCCAGCGACAGCAGTTCTTGTACAAATCTCCCTCATTTTTTTAATTATTTACATTTCTATACTAAGCTACTAAAGTGCTTGTATCATATAGAACAATCAAAGATACATTGGTACCGGTGGGTGGTCTCGAACTCGTGCTCTCGGTTTGTGTAACCACCACTACCACTAAACCACGGTCGGCTTAATCATTTTGATCACTTAGATCACGTAGACACATTCCTAATACAGCTCTTTCGCTTGAGCAATGTCGAACGAATAAAACAGATGTTTAAAAACAGTTTTAGAATAAAAATAGCCAACTTAAATAGTTGTCGTAAAATTTGACCGCACGCATTGTAGAATTTTAATTACTGAATTGGAGGAGTCTATTTAATGTTAAATGAAGTTGTCAAATGAACACTTAAATTGAAAATTAATGGCGCCGACTGCTACTAATGCTACTATTTGATATAATTAATTAATATTACATATAAAAGCTATGAAACAAATATTTTTTCCGACCGGGAATTGAACCCGGGACTTTACGCGCAACAAACCAATCAGTCACGCCTGTCTTCAAATCTCTGATTGGACGTCTCTAGATGACATTTTTTATTTGTAGGTTAATTATAGTTAATACACTTTTATATCAATATTTGAATAATATAATAATAAAAAATAAAAAATAAATGACATAAACTTAATAAACCTATATATTAATAACTGGTGGAATAGTAATACGCATATTTATTTACGCAACCGGCGCCTGCGCAGCCTTGAAGCTGACACACGTAGGGCCATAATAATAATAAATTTTAACCTTTAAATATTTGAACAAAAAAAAACTAATTAAGAGAGACCTACGCAATTCGGAAATATATTTGACATACAAACGTCTTAGGTACGTAAAATATATCCAACTGTAGTAAATATAGTTATTTATTTAACTATATGATGAAGTCGTCTTCTCAAGCTTAACATTAGGCGGTGTGCTGGCATAAATATGTCTAACCATTATTTAGATAAAATAAAACCATTTCTTATACACAAATAAACTTATAAATATAAGAAACTACTGGGTGCCAGTCGTACCCAGGTAGCCGATCCGGGGTAGTACCACCACTTACAAGTATACAGACCGTGAAGTGATTCAGTTTCAGGATCAGCTTGTAAGTTGCCGGTTCCAACTTGGCCGGCATAGTGGGCGTGATTGCTACTCACAGTTATTGAATTGTAGTAGCAGTGACATTCATTCATGGAACACACTTCGGCTTAACATTAAGCGGGGTGCTGTCATATGTCGAGTCACAATAAAAAAAAAAAACTATAAATAAAAAATATCCTCTAGAGAGATAGACATCTTATCAGAGATAGCCCCAAGAATAATGGCAATATTTCTCCTTTGTATAGCAAGGTGTTGGCAGAAATAATTGCCAGCATTCCTCTCTCCAGACTTCTTCGTCAGCCGCTTAAACAACTCCTTGGCCAGACGCTTGGCTGAAAGTCCCTGGGCCCATGGTGTCGACCCTTGACGGCGCACATTCGTACCGAGGTTGGCGTACTTTTTAGATTATATCTAATGTTAGAAACATTTGTTAGTTTGTGAACTAACATCATAGATCACTTCGAATCGGTCGAGTCGACAGAATGCGGTCGAAGTTTTTAAGACGACCGTGGTGTAGTGGTATGCAATGGATACGCAGACCGAGAACACGGGTTTAAAACCACATGCCGGTACCGATGTATCTTTGATATATGTACCTAGGTTGTCCTCTTTTTATGATACAAGCACTTTAGTGTCTTAGTATAGAAATGTAAATAAAAAAATATAAAATAAACAAAACCCCTAAACGCCATTTGTTTCTATGACTACAACAAATTAGGAGTGAATTGAAAATAAGGTTTCCGCATAGGGGTTGTAAAACAACCCTTTAAATCTCACACGGGGCGCTTCGTAATTAATTTTAATTATCGGAAATTGTGATTGGAGAGAGCATTGGGGACATCAAAGGTAAGCTGACGCAAGTAATGAACCCTACAATTAAAGGATTTAATAGTATCTGCTTTGTAACTCTAGACACTTCTGTGAAAAAATTTAATATTTCTTGCAAATACTGTAATTACCTTTTTAATTTTCTTTTCCCTCAAATTGATAACGATAAAAATAAATATATTTTGTAAATACTATAGGTTATTTTAAGTTTTGCCTTTTTATTATTCTGTATACTCGTACTTGTTATCGGCAGACATATGTACCCGTGGACGGTCAGAGATTGGTTTGTTGCGCGTAAAGTCTCGGGTTCGATTCCCAGTCGGAGCAAATATTTGTTTCATAGCTTTAATTTGTAATATTTAATAATTATATTAAATATTGCAAATATTTGGTAATAATAAAAAAAATGCGGAAACCTTATTTTCAATTCACTACTAATTTGTTGTAGTCATAGAAACAAATGTCGTTTAGGGGTTTCGTTTATTTTATATTTTTTTATTTACATTTCTATAATAAGATACTAAAGTGCTTGTATTATAGAAACAACATAACCTAAGTTCATATATCAAAGATACATTGGTACCTGCATGTGGTTTTGAACCCGTGCTCTCGGTTTGCGTAACCATTGCACTACCACTATACCACGGTCGCCCTAAAAACTATCCGCATTCTGTCGACTTGACCGATTCAAATTAATATAGCTTGTCTAGCAATAAATGACGCGTCCTACATTGAGCTGCCTCCCATAACCAATATTTAGTTCAAAAAAACTTAATAGTTGACTCTATGATCCACATCCATTTAAAGACCGCACTCCAGCCGTGTACTATCATAATGTCGAGTCACAATAATAATTTTTCTGCCCGGCATAGTGACGGCGACTGAGGCAGCCGTGAACCTACTCGTTTTTTTTTTCAGTCATCGTCACTTTTGGGTCTTCTCTTGCTTATTATCAGGCGGTTCGAGGTCAGATGCCGAGTCACAATAAAAAAAAATAACAAGTATAAAGAAAACGAATGACTAAATAGATTTTTTTTGCATATAAGTTTATTCTGAAAGTCTTTTAGGTTAAAAGTTACAATCGACAGTATTTTCGCAGCATTAAACAAATTGTTTGTTTTTCATTGTTATTCAGAGATTTTAGAAGGGTTTTGTTTATTTGCTTATAAGGGTCATATCCAATTAGTTAAACTCCTTGAAATATTAAGTACATTTGAAAATAAGAGTGGTAGACAGGGTAGGCAGGCAGACATTTCGAGAAGGTCATTTGTCCAGTCTTCTGATGCGGGTTAGTACCACCACTTCCAAGTGTACAGATCTTGAAATGACTGTTTTGGCTTAGACTGAAAGTGCCGGTGTCAACTAGGCCGGTATAGTGAATGCGACTGCTACCTACAGTTGAATAACTTCATTTGTCCTCGATTCATGGACTGCACTCCAGCTTAACATCAGATTGCTGTCATATGACGACAGGCGTGGACGAACGGTTTAGCGATTAGTTTGTTGCGCGTAAAGTCCCGGGTTCGATTCCGGTCGGAGCAAATATTTGGTTCATAGCTTTTATTTGTAGTATTTATTTATTTATTTAGGTATATACAACAGGTTACAATTATATTTAACAATAATTAATAAATATACAGTGTTTTATGACTAAATTATTACCCTAAACGTATACACACAGCATGATTAATAAAATATAACATTGAAAATAACATTAAATATTGCAAATATTTGTTAATAATAAAAAAAGAGATGAATATTTGCTTCGGGTCTGGTTATCAAAAAGTGGTAGGCAGTGGTACCCAGTCTGCCGATCCGGGGTAGTACCACCACTTACAAGTATACAGACCGTGAAGTGATTTGGTCACGTTTCGGGATTAGCTTGTAAGTTGCCGGTTCCATCTAGGCCGGCAGAGTGGATGTGATTGCTACTCACAGTTATTGAATTGTAGTAGCAGTGACATTCATTCGTGGACCACACTTCAGCTTAACATCAAGCGGGGTGCTGTCATATGTTAAGTCACAATAAAAAAATACTAAACTTATAACAAATTATTAAAAGTATAAATATTAAAATTTAACGATCCAGAAAAGTGTTTCTATTCCAATTGTTTCCTGTAACAATACAGTGTTCTACATGAAGAGAATTTATGGATGTTAAGGTAGCGAGAGATTCGCAATATATTCAGAGATAACAAAATGTAAATATATAGGTAAAATATAGTAAGATAAAATTAGTAGTAAAATATTTTTTAACTATTAATTAAAAAATATTCTGACTTCAAATATTGTAAAGTCCTTTCACTGTCGGTTTACTAAAAAAAATGGAAGTTTCCCAAACACGTCTTTCCTCTGCCCCTGGATCCTTCAACGTGAAGTGGCATTTTACCCTATAGATAGACCTAAATAACCCAAATAGTTTTTAAAAAGTACGCAAGATATTTAGCTCCTTCGACAAGTCCACATAAAACTGTAAATAGATTGTAAATAGAAATTAGAATCTAAATAGAATTGACTTTTAAATATAAATATACGCCCTTGACTCTAGTTTTATGATTCCTTCGAAGAGGAATTTTGAATAGTTTTGGCAACAACATTTAATGTATTTTGTATATATATTTTATTGTAACGCGACATCTGACTGACTTGTTTCAAGCAAGGAGAAATCTGAAATCTCAAACAATCTAACAATCGGAATCATAAGCTGATAACTGCCCTGCCAGCTTATGATTTTTTAAATTGTAACTCGACATTTGACAGCACCCCGCCTGGTGTTAGGCTGGAGTGCGGTGAACATCCAGCACCAACGTTGTTTTTGTCAATAATTATAAGCTGGCGCGCCCCTAATTCCGTCAATGTAATACGTTGATGAATGTTCATAATGCGGTGCTTGTTCCTACATTAATGTATGGAAGTGAATGTTACGTGTGGCAGAAGAAGCATAAGAGTAGAGTTAACGCTGTAGAAATGCGGTCGTTAAGGAGTGTATGTGGAGTGACAATAGCGGATATAATAAGGAATAGCACAGTGCGCGATAGATGTGGTTTAAAGGAGGATGTGGTGACAAGGATTGATAAAGGAATGCTTCGATGGTTTGGGCACATGGAAAGGATTTTTCCCACAAGGATAGGCAGAGACAATGGAGCGCCACTTGCCACGATTCTCCTCATGCAAGCTCTACGGTTATGGTCACTAGGCCACCTAGCTTACTTGAGGATTTCTCCTATGAATTATAATTTTAAAAAATACATCTAGGCTTGTTTTTTTAAAACAACAATGAACATGTGAATTATTGTTATAATTATTACTATTGTGTTGTAATTGGTGACACAGACTGAATCGTTAATTTGCATTGAACGCGTTCTTTGTTTTTTTTTTTTTTTTTTATTGTGACACGACATCTGACGTCGTCCCGCCTGATGATAAGCAAGAGGATGTCCAAGAGTGACGACGACTGAGAAAACCGGGTTTGTTCACGGCTGCCCCAGTCGCCGTCACTATGCCGGCCAAAGGTGCTTCTTCACGCATCGCTTGAAGGATCCAAGGTCATAGGATGGAGAGAACACATGGGCAGGCAAAGCATTCCACTTGTCAATTGATCTACAAAGAAAAGACGCACCGAACTTTTTAGTTCGACTGCCGATTCGGTCGACAAAATGCGGATGCTTTCCCCGACCTGTGCGGGTATTACGGGAGTGAAAAGATGAGGTAGGAACAAGGTTAAAGAGCTCTTCGGAACATTCCCCGTGGTATAGGCGATAGAGGACGCACAGAGCCGCCATGTCTCTTCGTAGTTGTAGGGGCTCCAGAGTTCGCGTGACCTCTGCATCACCTATGATCCGGACAGCTCGGCGCTGCAATGAATCCAGGGCATTAAGAAGATACTTGGCAGAGCCGTCCCAGAGGTGCGAACAGTACTCCGCGCAAGAGCGAATCTGTGCCTTGTAAAGTAGCAGGCGAAGCTCTGGCGCGAAGAACCGCCGCACCTTGTTCAGGATGCCAAGTTTGCGGGAGGTGGTCTTAATGGCCCGCTCAATGTGGTCCCTGTGATTCAGGTCGCAGCGAAGGGACATTCCAAGAATGTCCAGTCTGTCCGAAGCACTGAGGGAGATGTTACAAAGAGAGGGAAGGGGAGTAAACGGGGATTTTTTCGTCGAGAACGCGCATACCTGAGTCTTGTCTGCGTTGAACTGAACCAGGTTCTTGTCGCCCCAGTGGGTAATACGATCAAGAACCCGGTTCAGTCCCGCTACAACAGACTCTCTCATATCGGCTATCTCCTGTTTGCCGGCTGCGGGGCGGGCAGTGTAGCGTCCATGCACCGTGCTGTCGTCTGCATAGCAATGAATGCCGGATCCGAGGTCCAGCATGTCATTGATATGCAGAAGGAACAAAGTCGGCGACAGCACGGAGCCCTGAGGGACACCGGCATTCAACGACATCCTGCGCGACGCGCTTCCATCCACAACGACGCGTATGGAGCGGCCACGCAGGAAGTCAGCTATCCAGCCCCGCAGACGGTCAGGTAAACCGTATGCCTCGAGCTTGGATAAAAGGCCCCTGTGCCAGACCCTGTCAAACGCTTTGGAGATGTCCAAGCCAACAGCAAGGGCTTCTCCATTACCATCCAACGCTTCACCCCAGACGTGCGTGGTGTACGCTAGAAGATCACCAGTTGACCGTTTCGGCCTGAAGCCATATTGACGGTCATTGATCAGCTGGTGACCCTCCAGGTAGGCCATGAGGCGAATATTAATTATTCGCTCCATAACCTTGCACAGTACTGAGGTTACAGCTATTGGACGGTAGTTTGCCGGGTCCGAGCGGTCGCCCTTCTTTGGGACCGGTTGCACATTGGCCCCCTTCCAAGCCCGAGGCACGCAGCCCGATGCATACGAGAGCCGGTATAGCCTCGTCAAGACGGGAGTCAACTCCGCTGCACAAGTTTTAAGCACAAGCGCTGGGACACCATCGGGACCACTGGACTTCCGGATATCAAGCGATCGTAGCTCCATGCGGACATCGCGTTGTCTGATACGAATCTCAGGCATCGTATGTCCGCATGGACGCAGGGTGGGTGGCCCTGCACCACGATCGTCAATATGCGAATTTGAGGCAAAGACTTCGGCCAGTAGATCGGCCTTCGCCTTCGCCGTATGCGCCAGTGAGCCATCAGGCTGTCTCAGCGGTGGCAGTACAGAACGACAGAAGTTAGATTCTACAGTCTTGGCGAGACTCCAAAAGCTGCGACTACCCGTTGGGTGCGCTAATAGACTCTAGCCAATCCTGGAAACGCGCTGTGCCTCCGCCCTTTTAAAGACCTTTCTGCAAGACTTGGTGGCACGATTGTAGGCTGCTTTCAACTCATCCACGTGAGGGTCATGATGTTTTCGACCCCTGACCCATGCACTGTGAGCTGCGTTTTTTGCTGAAACAGCAGCCGCGCAGTCACTGTTGTACCAGGGCCTGCTCCGGTCGTTACGAGATGCACAGTTGGATGGAACGTAATATTCCATCCCCAGTGCTATCTCATCAGCAACGGCCGAGGCACACGTGGATGGATCCTCGGAGTTGAAGCAGCGCTGCCACCAAAGGAGGGAAGCGAAATAATTTCGCATTCCCTCCCAATCCGCTGACTTGTAGTGCCATAAACGTCGCACCTCGTTCCTGGCGGGAGGAGGCACGACGCGCGGCACTATCGTCTCGACCAGGCAGTGGTCTGAAGTCCCAAGAGGAGCTTTGACCGAAATTTTATACCCGGTCGGACGAGTAGTCAGTAGAAGGTCCAGCAGAGAGGGAGCATGACCGACAATGTCTGGTACCCGGGTGGGTTGGGTCACCAGCTGTGTCAGGTCATGCAAAAGGGCGTAAGCATGAGCAGCCCTTCCCGCGTGGTCGGTCCTTTGGGACCCCAACCACACCTCATTGTGTGCGTTGAAGTCCCCCAAGACCACGACCTCCGCGGTCGGGAACCGCTCCAGCGCTTCGTCTGTCGCCCGGCTCAGAGAATCGAAGAGCCGGGTTGTCTCCGAATCCCCGTGGTGGGAACGATAAAGGCACCCGTAGATCCTGGCTTGGGAACCAAGGTCTACGTGTACCCAGAGGATGGACAGGGAAGGATCCTCCAAGCAAAGCAGACGGAGACAACAGATATCGGACCGGATGTACACACATACCCCGGCTTTCGCGAGGAATCTTTCCTCAAGCGAGTAGCCGGGGTATTGGAGGTACGAGGTGTCAGCCGGTGCCTTTATCTGCGTCTCCGTCAAGAAGAGCAGAGCGGGCTTTGCCGTCTCAAGATGGTGATGGACGGCACTGAGATTGGCGTGGATTCCACGTATATTCGTGAAATCCACGCCAAGCTCATTTGAAATGGGGGTTTGAGTTGCCGCTGGAAAAACTCTATTTCTTTTATTGTGTGCTTGCATATGGAGGGGGTGGGGGGGGGGGGGGGTGCGTGAAAATGTTGGGGGTTGTTTCTTCGAAAGGGACGAAAAGTGCAGCTATCCGCTTAGCCACATGCATCCCGGCGGTGTGAGTTTGCTGATCCGTCGAACGGAAGGGCCCCCGTACCCTCCCGGAAGTGATCGCCTGGACCCCATATCCGATCACCAATCGGCAAGACGAATCACCCCGAGATTATGCGCCGCATGGTGGGGCAGGCTCCCTCCGTGGTTAGCGGTGGGCTCAGGCCCCTGTACTGTGCGGCGGGCGGCCAGCGGTCAACCGTTGCTACGGGTCTCCCTGGCCGACGGGTCAACAAACTCTCACCGGGATACTGCAGGTCAGCAGGATGCCACTGTCCCTAACCGAATCCACAACCCCCAACGTAACTGGTGCTACACAAACTAGTCCCCGAACGCGACGTGGTCACTATGGGGGGATTTGCATCTGTGTAGGGTGGTAATTTCAACCAGCTGAGAACACTTAATGCACCGGAAGTGTCCTCTCCCACTCTGAAAAGGTTTAGTGTCGAGGGGAATGTAACTAGATCGTGGCACACGTGACTGAAATATATTCGTATAGCGGCATCGAAACTATATGGCGCTCTATGGTTATGGGCACTAGGCCATTGTATGAAGAGAATTGTGGTTGTGAAAGAAGCGAGGGAGTTGTGTCAGGATCGTAGCAAGTGGCGCCCCATTGTCTCTGCCTATCCCTGTGGGAGGAAAATGTGACAATTTCATTGATTGATTGATATTTTTAAAATATTATTAAAATAACTGGTTAATTCTTAGAACGCATATTGGTGTCAGATAAAAGTGGCATTTTTATTATAGAAGACTTACTTAGCTGGTTTATCGTGTTTTCTTTTAACCAATAGTAATAAAAATGGGTGTGGTAATTTAAAAACAAATGTATTATACACCGTTTATTAAGGAAGGTTATATAAAAATCAAATAATTCATTTCGCTTGGCTTTTGCGCATTGTCAGAATCTACCATGATTTTGGAAGTAATAGCCTATAACAAATCAAGTAAAATTGTCACGCCTTTTTCCCACAAGGATAGGCAGAGATAATGGAGCGCCACTTGCCATGGTCCTCACACAACTTCCTCGTTTCCTTCATATCCACAATTCTCTTTATACAAGCTCTAAGGTTATGGGCACTAGGCAACTCGGCTTTCTTGAGGATGTCTCCGATTTGGTCGAAGAACACCCTCCTGGGTCTGCCTCGATTAACGCATCCAACCACGTCAGATTTATAAATTTCCTTTAACAAAATACACGATTAAAAACGATTTCAAAAAAAAAATTAATACCAATGTATCTGATTGGTATTAAATTTTTCTGTATTAAAATATCTGACCACATTAGTTGTTTAATTTAGGAATTAATATGAAAATACCAATAGAATCTGATCCATCATAATTTAATACTAATGGTTAAAGTCAGTAACTGCTGATTTTCGAGCTGATAGATCATGTGAAAGGCATAGTGGATGCTACTGCTTGCAGTTATTCAACTGTAGTAGCAGTCGCCTCTATTAATGTACTGTTCTCCATCTTAACATCAGACAGGGTGTTGTCATTTGTCGAGTCACAGTGAAAATAGACGGTTTGCGGGGGGCAGTTAGTTGTAAATATATTTAAAACCAAAATAAACCGAATGTCATTGACTTTGAACAGATGGCGATGTACTATTCGCGTTCGCTATTGTTGTTGCATAATACGCATACATGCATTTACTTCAATCAAAGGGACCACATTGAGTGGGCCATTAAGGCTCCCTCAAACTTGGCATCCTGAACGAGGTGTGGTGGTTCTTCGCGCCAGAGCTTCGCCTACTACTATACAAGGCCAAATTAGCTCTTGCGCGGAGTAGTGTTCGCACCTCTGAGACAAATCTGCCAAGTATCTTCTCAATGATTTATCGCAGAGCTGTCCGAATTATAGGTCACGCGAACTCTGGAGCCCCTACAACTACGCAGAGACATGGTGGCTTTGTGCGTCTTCTATCGCCTATACAATTGTACCACGGATAACTTTCCGAGGTGGGACATTGTTAAACAAGGTTAACAAGGTTAAAGCCTTGTTCCTACCTCGTCTTTTTACACCCGTAATACCCGCACAGGTTGGGGGAAGCATCCGTAATCTGTCGACCGTATCGGCAGTCGAACTATAAGGTACGGTGCGTCGTTTCTTTGTAGAACAATCGATAAGTGGAATGTTTTACCACTTGTCGATTGTTCACATAAATCGTAACATCTTTATCTACCGCCACGACATAATGGCAACAAATGCAAAAACGTCTCCAAGCTAATTTAACTGTACTTTGACTGATCTTGTAAAATTAAGGTTGTTTAAAAGCTTTGCATTCCTCTTAAATTTTGTAGTATTTTCTGACATTGTTTATGAAATTTTATCCGACGGCGCGGCGACGTTACGAAGACTTTGCAGTCATCGCATTGTTGGATTAAAAAAACGCGATAGTAAGCAGCAAAAATATTTTATTTCATATTATTTTTTATTCTACGTATTTTTTGGTAAATGCAAACATATTTTTAAATTCGACTAATTCGTTATGTGAAACTGCTGGGAATAATGTTTAAGCAGTTGTTCTAAAAGCGCCACCCTACACAAACAGAACTCCCTCAGATCCACGATTCTCTTCTTACAAGATTTATTTATTTTTTTACATTCCTATACTAAGCTAGGCAACCGGCAACCATAGTACATATCAAAACAGGGCAACAATAGTACATATCAAAGATACGTTGGCACCGACAAGTGGTTTCGAACCCGTGCTCTCGGTTTGCGTAACCATTGCACTGCCACTACACCAAGGCCGCCTTTTAAAGTAATTCCAATTTGATCGAGGAACAATCTTCTGGTTTTATTCCGGGGTAGTACACTTTTAAGTATACAGACCGTGAAGTGACTTATTCGTATTAGATTGTAAGTTGCTGGTTCCAATGAGGCCGGCATAGTGGATGTGATTGCTACTCACAGTTATTGAATTGCAGTAGCAGTGACATCCATTCATGGACTAACACTCCAGCTTAACATCAAGCGGGGTGCTGTAATATGTCGAGTCACAATAAAATAAAAAAACAAAAAAATTATAAATATATTCATTTAATTATTATATTTCCTTCCGTATATGAGGAATCTGCTAGCCTTGTAGTTCACAAATGACGTAGTAAGAATTTGTATTACTTATTTAGCGTAAATTGTTAGCTATGATGTAATTGAGTCTAATTTAGTATTTTAAATGAATCGTGTTTTTAATATTATTAATTTTTTTCATACAGTCATTATGCCAGCCAAAACATCTTTTGTATGGAATTATCGTAAACTGCTAAATAATGAACGCAACCGGTGCCTTCCTCAGTACGTAACTGCATTAGTTTATTGCCTTTTAACTTGAGAATAATTCTCGCCTGTTGTTACCATTGAAACCAGGGGTGGCATTGAGGAATCCACCAATAGTTTTTTAGACAAAGAAACGACGCGCTGAAATGTTATTTCTCTCTAGGGGCTTAGCTATCGCCGTATCTGCCGTAACAATTATACGGGGCCCTTAACGTGCGTAAGCAAAAATTAATAAAAACTACCCAAAAAGAAACTTTAGAAAAACTAAAGTCATTATCAGCTAGGCAAGGAGGCAAAGGAAAAAAGGCAAGGAGAGGGTATATTTAATTTATATTGTTTCTAAAAATTTTGGAAAAAGGGTCAGATAGATAATTATGATGAATAAATATTTCTTTTAATTTTATGCAAACATTTGTTTTCTTTTGTGAAATTGTTTTCCCCATTCCTAAGCGCCCCCAAACAAATTTTTATACGGGGCCCCGCCAAGGCACGCTACGATTCCATTTGTCTCATTCGAGTATTAGAAATCTAGACGCTAAAGATCCAAGCTTTTTTGACTGCCATAATTATGGCTACGGAGGCAACTGTAAAATGAGAGTTTTTTCAGTCGTAGGCGCCTTTGTTTACCATAAGGCAAGTCAAGGTCAGATGTCAATAAAAAAACAAAAAAGTATGTATAGATACACCTCGTATATCACTTTATCCAAGGTCTTTAAATCTCTGAGTAAATATTCTTCATTACCAATTATTATCATTAACACATTTATACAAACAAACATACATACATATGTGTGTTACGTTGTATATATATATATATATATATACATTGTGCTCACGATGTTTGTTTTTCATATATTGTATAAAAATAGTTGCTGTCTGTTTGTGATACGTTTTTGTTTTATACTCGTATATACGCAGTTTATATTATGTATTATGTCATTATTGAAGGCGACCGTGGTGTAGTGGTAGTGCAATGGCGTTACAAACCTAGATCACAGGTTCAAAACCACTTGCCGGTACCAATGTTTCTTTGATAAATGTACTTGGGTCGTCCTGTTTCTATTACTTTAGAAGCTTAGCATAAAAATGCGTATTTAAAAAATAAAAAAATAATTGTGTGTGGTCCAACAATCCATTGATAGCCCAATTTTTCCCATTGAAGTGTCTAATGGGAAATAATAGTTTTTTTTGCGACTTTTCTTCCAGAAATCCCCATTAAATAAAATCATCGAATATAGGCCCTCCCTGTGGCAATTCAATGCAAATTAGGTTAAGGTGTATAATTGATGATGATGATGATCTAAGCCACATTACCACATCCTCGTTGTTACCTAATCGGTGTCAGTTGTCAACAAGGAAATTAAATTAGGCCTTTATTTGTTCCTATTGCCCCCCATATGGCAGTGGTTACACGATTTCGTCATTCACGTCAATCATGATTGATCATTGACATTTATATTAAATATTTTTGCTTAAAATATAAATACCAGGCGTAGGTCTTAACTAAGAAGGATCCTAATAGTAATTAATAGATAAAAAAAACTGTCGCTGGGGTTCGAACTCCGTTCGCAGCTAACGATGTGAACGCGTATCAACCAATTAATGTAATTTTATTCCTTTTCGTGAGTTTTTACTAAATAATTTATACCATAGTACTAATGTATTGTTTTTAAATCGATTCAGTAAATTATATAAAAATTCTCTAAATTGTCCCTCAGGTATGCTTGTAAGAATTAAATTAGCGGCATTAAGTCTGCCTTTGTACCTCGTTCGTTGTACCTAGTTTTTAAATAAATTAATATATCATTTTTGTATATAATATTCGCCGGTACCAATGTGTCTTTGATATATGTATGCATTTTGGTCGTTCAGTTCTAAGTTTACAAGCACGTTTAGTAGCTTAGTATAGAAAATTCTACAAAAAAATGATAATAAAAAGAACGATGTGTATGGATGTGACTGATACTTACAGTTATTGAACTGTAATTGAACTGGCTTGTTTTTTTATTATTATTATTTTCTCTTGTATTGTTTTGAATCTGTGTTCTTATTTTTTTCTTGTTATGCTGTATGCCCTGCTTTGGGTTACAATCTCACAACTTTGTTTTTTCTATTTTATTTTGTGCACGCTAAGGTTGTAACCTGTTTGGGCATCTATCTATAAATAAATAAATAAATGTAGTAGCAGTCAACTCTATTCATGGACCGCACTCGCACCAAACTCGCACTGGCGAAATACCGTCATATTTAATTTACTGTGAAAGGAGCCACGGTAAAAAATATAATTGTGGATGTGAAGAAAGTGAGGGAGTTATGCCATGATCGTGGCAAATGACGCTCCATTGTCTCATTGCCTATCCCTGTGAGAGTGAGGCGTGACAAATTGATTGATTGATTTAACATATAAATGAAGTGTTATTATTGAGTGAGTCGTGCGCGTGTAACATGTTCATAGCCAATATAACACAAAACAACATTGACCTTGGCTTGTTACATGAGCGATTGTGCTACGGCCACACGATACGATAATAAACACAATACGCCAGCACAGTGACGGTGACTGAGGCAACCAAATTTAAATGGTTCTTTCAGTCGTTGGCACTCTTGGAGCCTTGGTTCAACAAACACGGCAGGTCAGGAGGGTGTTTTCCAACCAAATCAGAGACATCCTTAAGAAAGCTGGGTTTCCTAGTGCACATAACCGTATAGCTTGTATGAATAGAATTGTGGATGTGAGGGAAGCGAGGAAGTTGCGTCAGGATCGTGGCAAGTAGCGCCTATCCCTGTGGAAAAAGGCATGACAATTTAACTTGTTAAGAATTGAATATCGAATTTCGCAAAGTTTTCAGACCGTGAAGTGATTCAGTCGGGTTTCGGCATCAGCCTAAAAGTTGCCGGTTCCATCTGCGACTACTGCTTGCAGTTACAAAGTCGAGGTCAGATGTCGAGGCTCGAATAAAAACAAAGCGGTGTAATCAAATCATCGATATAAATACATGTTATTACAATCAAATCGTAAGTTTTTTTCTTTTATCGTTTGTTATCAAGAACTCGTGTTTACTTACCAGATTTTGTTTTATGTTCTTTTTTTATTGTGGCTCGACATGCGACAGTTATTGAGGCCTAATATTGGGCTGGAGATCGAAACGTCAATTTTAGCGAATCATCATTACCTATCATCATCAGCCAGAAGACGTCTACTGCTGAATATAGGCCTCTCCTTTAGATCGCCATTTCAAACTACACAGATGCCAGTTGCATTCACTTTATAATGAGGGTTGCCATAATTGATTGCCTATCCTCCGGTGAGACTGGTCGAGTTTTAGGACGTCCGCGGAGCGAAACAGCAATTTTAGCAAACACTACTACAGTTTTTTTTAACCCGTTTAATTTACTACAGTTTAATTTAACTAGTAGGGACCCGTAAGTTTCAAGGTGATCCCGAACCGTGACTAACATTAAGTAACTTCATGGTCTGTACAATTAAAAATGATGTACTGCCCCAGATCAACAGGCTCAATAGTTAATACGTGGCCCCTAAAAGTTGGCCTCTTGAAAAAGCTCAGAGTCGCTCAGCGGGCAATGGAGAGGGCTGTGCTTGGTGTATCTCTGCGCGATAAAATCCGGAACGAGGATATTCGCCAAAGAACCGGAGTTACCGACATAGTTCGTAAGATTTGCGAGCTGAAGTAGCAATGGGCTGGCCACATCGCTCGAAGAACCGACAATCGATGGGGAAGAAAGGTTTTAGAGTGGAGACCACGAACCGGAAGACGAAGCGTAGGTAGGCCTTCCGTTCCCAGATTCCATAGGTGGACTGACGACCTATGGAATCTTGTTGTTCGAAATAGCGTTCTAAGGAGGAGGCCTATGTTCAGCAGTGGACGCCTTCTGGCTGATGATGATGAATAGTTAATAAAATAATTTATTTTATTTGTAATGTAACCATGCCTATCTCTGTGGGAAAAGGGCGTGACAATCTAATTGATAAATTTATAATAATATGTAATTTAATATATAATCGAGTAATTATGTATAATTCAAAATGATTATATTATTAATAAACATAGTTTACATTGCAACAAAGTTAAATAGACGTAGTTGCATACACGTGTAATTTCACTATAGCTACTTGTTATGTACATTAAATTACTATTGTACAGCTCTCTATCTAAACAGGCGCATATGAATTATAATTGTAAATTCATCGTTCACGTTAGTCTTTAGTCATCCACTGATGGATATAGAACTCGTTCAGACGTAGCTATTCCCCTCAACTTTCTGCATTACGTGCAATGATATTTTAAGAAGAAAAGACGTATATAAGAAGTAACACGAATATGGCATAATTATAAAAAATATACACAAAAATATATCAAACTATGGATAAAAATATCCTCTAGAGAGTAGAGACGTCCCATCAGAGATAGTCCCAAGGAGACTGGCAACCTTTTCCTTTCGTACAGCAAGGCACTTTTGGATCTCCTCTTGCATATCATCAGGCATAGATTACGTTGGCATAGATAACTGCCAGCCTTCTCCGTCAACTCCTTGGCCAGGCGCTTGGCTGAAAGTCTCCATAATTAAATGACAATCCGCTTTCGCAGTGACATGGCTGTTCTATGCGTCTTTTATGCCACTGGGAAAGTTTCCGAGGAACTCTTTTTTAACCTTGTTTAAATCTCGTCTTTTCAGTCCAATAATACCCGCCGGGGGTAAACTTCCGTATGACAGCTGCACAGACGAAATTATTTCGTCTTATCATTTCTTTGTGAAATAATGTGTATGCCGAGTTCTTTTAACCTTAGATTATATTGAAAAAGCACATCCAGCCGTGGTAATGACGACTGAGGCAACCTTGAACTGAGTCAGATGCCAAGGTCAGTTGTCACATCACAATAAAAAATAAATGATAAATTATATAAATAACTATATACAATACAAATAATAATATTTAGATAAGTGAACGGGGCGGTGGCATTTAACCCTTTTGAATATTATAATTTATCTTGTAGTAAAGTAAACTCTTAAGATTTATTTTATTTTAATTAGTGAAATAATCAAATGACATCATTTATTTTGTATGGGAACTTGGGCTTAATTGTATAAACAGTTGCATATACACATTATAAAATAGTTTTATGTACGAATATTACAATGTAAATAGAATATATCCTTTATTATGCATAGTTTAGGTGTGCAAAATGATTAAACTATAACGGTTCAAAGCTATGGCGTCTCTCCGTGATTGACAGACGAAACAAAATCTATTTCTTATATTCCAAATTACTCAATTGCACAGCAATTAAAAGCAAAACTGTTATTAGTTTAATACTTTGTAATGTCCAATACTTTAGTACAAAAATAGTACAAAGAAGCCCAAAATGATTTATGTCCTTTTCGAAAGGAATTTATATATCTCATGTGGATTAAACGAGGCAGACCCAGCAGAGTGTTTTCTGACCAAATCGGAGACGTTCTCTAGACTTAGCTTAGTTGCCTAGTGCCCATAACTAAAGAGTATATATGAAAAGAATTGTGGATGTGAGTGAAGCGAGTGAGTTTTGTCAGAATCGTGGCAAGTGGCGCATCATTGTCCCTGCCTATTCCTGTGGGAAAGAGGCGTGTGAATTTGATTGATTAATTTAATTATACTAGGAATCGAAACGTTCCCATAGTAATATGAATTGTTTGAGCGATGTATTTTGAGATGCATAGTGCATGCTTTTGTCCACGTGAGCCAACTGCAAGGTCAGACTAATGTAAATATATCATTTATCTTGCAATTATAATATGCTAATAGTTATTTATATTAACGGAACGTGGAGACATTAATTTGCACATCTTCCGACCGGTATAGCGATAACTACTGGTGATTGTGTTACCTTTTGCTACAATACAAAGTTCTACATGCATCTAATTAGAGATGTAACGACACGAGTTTTCAACCCGGGTTAAACCGAGTTGATGCCTAAACCGAGTTGGGTCGGTTAACATCTACAACAAACCGGTTTAAACTATTAGTTAGATCGGTTACCAAAGTTAAGTCATATTTGACATCCGAAATTCTATAACAAACCATACTGTGTATTAGGCAATTTAGATTGTCGGACCGAATTATAAACTCGGATTGTAAACCGGTTTGAATCGAATTCATCGATTCGGTTCGAATCGGGTTATCCATATTTTTGAATCGACCTAACTCGGCTTAAAAAAATCAAGAGCGTCCCAAGTTTACATCAGATATCATCGTTGTTACTTGTTGATAATTTATACGACTTACACAAAATCCTGGTACAGTTAAATGCAAGTAGCAGTCGCATCCACTTTCTAATTGTTTTTTTCGTGAGGTTTTAAAAAAATACTCCTTACTGTGAATGTTAAAAACTAAAAAAAACATTTTTTACTATAATTTTAAACCGTAAATAAAATATATATATAAAAATTTTAGTATGTTTTCTCATTCTTTTAATTTTTGTGTCCAGTCTATTTAGTTTCAAGATTAATATAATGAAGAAAAGAATGTAATAATGTTTCAAAAGGTTGAATGACCGATATTAAAATATTTGGTAATAGGCCAATTCTAATTGAGGGTCCATGGGTGACTAAATATTGTAACACAGAGGTCATAAATTACAAAATACTCGCCACAACGCTACTTAGGGAACAACTAGGAAGGTAGTATCACAAAAAGTTATGATCATTAGAGTAATTTTTGACTTTTTCTTTTTCCTAAAGTCTAATTTTCTTTCCTTTGGCCGGCATAGCGACGGCGACTAAGGCAGCTGTGAACAAACTCGCTTGTTCCAGTTATCGTCACTCTTAGACCTCCTCTTGCATATCACTAGGTCGAAGTCAGATGTCGTGTCACAATAAAAAATATATTACCACTTTATGGCACCCGATTTCATTCGGTTGAAGACATAAAAGAGAATTCGCGGCGAGAAATAAACTCAATTCCGAAAAAGCGCTTAAAAATGTTCTGATGATTGAATTATTGATAAGCGTAAGTGTATCGTTTCTAAAGGAGCATTCTCATGATCTTTTCCCGATACTTTTTTGACAGAGTAGTATAACGTTTTTTTGCCAGTGTGTTACTCAACGTATTATTGTCTCAATCATAAAATTTTACCCGCACAGGTCGGGGAAAGCATCCGCATTCCGAATCGATAATCGAATTAAAAGGTTCGGTACGCAATTTAAAACCTCCTCTTACCTTACCATCAGAGTGTCAGAAGTCGGGTCACAATAAAAATTATAGAGTCACTGTGACTGGTGTCGCAGAACCTTACTCCAGGGAATAAAATTATAAGATCCAAAGTAACATTAATAAATTATTCATAGGAATGACAAAAGTAGGTAAATCCCTATTCCCAGGTATATCTAAAATCAACAGCGAACCCAGTCTTTATATAAAAAACTGTTTATTATTCTTACGTAGGTAGCCTTATTATGGAGCGTTTTATTTCTAAATAGACGTGGTTTGAAAGAAGATGTAGTGACAAGGATTAACATAGTAATGCTCCGATGGTTTAGGCACATGGAATGGATAACTGAAAGTAGATTGCCGAAAGAAATTCATAAACTTGATGTGGACGGATGCGTTAATAGATGCAGACCCAGAAGAGCGTTTTTCCGAAACATTGTCGAAATCGGAGAAAGCTGGGTTTCCTGGTGCCCATAATAGTAGAGCTTGTATAAAAATAATTGTGGATAGGCCGAGAATTGCGATCTTGGCCTATGCCTGTGGGAGAAAAGCGTAAAAATTTAATTGATTGTTTCTAAAATCGCCGGTGTGGCTATTTGAATATTAATAATTTTATTCAATATTAATCCTTGTTGGACAGTCTTTAACCTTGTTCCCATTTGACGGCAGGCGTGGCGTATTTACCTGTTCTTTAAGTGTAAAGTCCCGGTCGAAGCAAATATTTGTTGCATAACTTTGTATTTGTTAATTAAAATAAGACGTGGATATTCACCCAGGGTCTGGTTGTCAAAGAGTAAAAGGCAAAGGTGTTCAAGTATACAGACCGTAAAGTGACTTAGTCGCGTTTTAAGATCAGCTTGTAAGTTGTCGGTTTCAACAGTCATAGTGGATGTGACTGCTACCTACAGTTATTGAGCTGTAGTAGCAGTCACCTTCATTCATGAACCGCACTCCAGCTTAACATCAGGCGGGTGCAGTCATATGTCGAGTCACAATAAAGAAAATGAATCAATCAATCAAATTGTCACGCCCCTTTCCCACAGGGATAGGCAGTGACAATGGAGCGCCGCTTACCACGATCCTTACACAACTGGATGTGAGGGAACCCTTGCTTCCCTCACATCCACAATAAAGAAAAGTTGGTTTAAAACATTAACATACAATGTTTATCTCGAAGTATGTCTTCTATCAAAATTACTAAAAAAAAAATGAAATGTTTTTATTATTAATGATAATGAACGACCTCTGCATATCAGTCTTTTAAATAAAAACGCTGAGCACCTAAAATTGCTGAGTTATGGCTTTAATCTTAATTGCCTTGTTGACGTACGATGAAGTGTGAAATATAATATTACAAAATGACACAATTAACAGTTCAAGTATTTATATTTTATTTATCTTTATAATTGTTTTTGTTAAAGCTATCAATATAGCTGTAATCTGTATAGCCCAAGTTATTCCCCATCATCATCTGGCGACCGTAGTATAGTGGTAATACAATGGTCACGCAAACCGAGAGCCATCGACGAACTTGCCGGTTCCAATGTATTTTTGATATTATGTATATTGTGTACTTTATATATATTTATTTATTATGTACTTTGGTCGCCCTGTTACTATGATGCAAACATTAAGCTTAGTATAGAAATGGTAGAATCATACGATGAGCAAGTCCCCCCCTGCCCCATGCTAATAAATTATATTCATTTTATGTTAATATCGAAGACATCCTTAAGAAAGTTGGGTTGCCCAGTGCCCTTAGAGCTTGTATGAAGAAAATTGTGAATTTGAGGGAAGCGAGGGAGTTGGTTTAGGATGGTGGGCAGTGGCGATCTATTGTCTCTGCATATCCCTGGGAAAAAAGGTGTCAATTTGATTATTCTTTATTTCAATAACTTTTGTATTGATCTATACATTTAAATCATAGTGGATGTGATTGCTGCTTACAGTTATTGAATTGTAGTAGCAGTGGCATCCATTCATGGACCACACTTCAGCTTAACATCAAGCGGGGTCATATGTCGAGTCACAAGTAAAAAACCCTGTGGGTATTAAAGCATGATTGTTTGATCAACAGTCATTTGTATTTAGCACTTAGGCGGTTATTAATATAACCATGAATATGCACTTGGGGGACATGGTCTAAGTAATGCAGTAATAGGTTAACCTAATTAATTGCAGCTCACGGCTCGTTGGCGCCAACCACGAACGTGCAACCCACACCTTTATCAGAATACACATGTTCTCATAACAAAATTCTTGTTTTAATTATAATTTATATGTCATTTTTATTTAAATTAATTGCGAAATTGCTCGCTTAATTTAGCTACTATTAAACTTTTACTTGTGTTTTGTAGCGTGGAAACGAGTTTATTCAAATTATTTTATGATATTATAAGCTTGTAGAATTGTACTCGTAGATGTGGATCGTGGCAAGTGGCGATCCTTTGTAGAGACAACGGATCGCCACTTGCCTGTGGAAGGCCTATCTATCCCTGTGGAAAAAAGACGTGACAATTTTATAACTTTGTACAATTTCATATTGAAAAAATATTATTAACGTCACGACATGCGTGGTAGTATTGGTGTGTAACCCGGACTGGTTTCCGGGTTCGTTTCCAAGCCAAGCATAGATTGTTTCAAAGCATTTGCTTTTGTGATATTTCATAATTAAATTTATTTTATAAATGTATAAATGTATTTTAGAAATATTTAAGAATAAATAAAATAATAATAAGGAAGCAAGGGAGTTTTGTAAGGATCGTGGTGAGTGGCGCTCCATTGTCTCTGCCTATCCCTGTGGGAAAAAGGTATAACAATTTGATTGAAATAAAATTAAGCACATATTTGATCCGGGTCTGTGTTTTTAGGAGTGGTAGGCACGGCCACCCATCTTACTGTTCACCACGCCTTCATTGCTTAACCAGCTGCAACCCTACTTACATTCTAACTTTGTTTATCATCACGAACGCACGTGGGTAGTAAAGTAACTCGACTCGTGACTTAAAACAATGTAAATATTAGATACTCGTACACTTCTCTATTTGGAATAGAAGTAAGATAAGCCACTTCTGTTAATAATTTGTTTCCTTTCTCCTTGTTTTACGACGTTTCATTATTTATTTGGGAATGTTGGTTTAGGATAGAGTAAGGCTAAGTATAATAAATGCTGTAGTGGTGGTTACGCAAACCGAGAACACGGTTTTAATACCACTTGCAGTTACCAATGTATCTTTGATTGCCCTGTTTTTCTGATATAAGCACCTTAGTAGCCTAAAATATTAATGTAAATTTTAAAAAAATACCATGGTAGAGCCGGAAACTTGTGTCTTATTTACGACAATCTTAGTATGTTTGATATACGTTGGTCGCCCGGTTTCTCTGATGTAACTACTAAACGTGTATAAAAGCTTAGTATGGAAATGTGAATATAATAAAAAGAGTTTTTGTAGGTTTAGTTATGTTAACTCATTTACAAAATAATATTAAAATGCAGTTGTGCGTGATAAGAGTGATTTCAAAAATGTAGGGACAAAAAAAAGAAGAAACTAAATGGATGTGAAGGAAGCAAGAGAGTTGTGTCAGGATTGTGGAAAGTTGCGCTCAATTGTCTCTGCCTGTCCCTGTGGGAAAAGACATGTTGATTTTTTTTATGTTGAAGCCCAAAAGCTCCGACGACTGTAATAACAACTCAGTTTACGGTTGCCTCAGTCGCCGTCACTATGCCGGCCGGCGTATACGGTATAACAATACATTAGAAATCTTCTCATACATCACATAGCATGTGAATAACGTCCACTTTGATGTAAGGAGATACGTGAATTAAATGGATATTTCATGTTTGTTTATTAGGTCAAACATAAATCTATAAAGTTGAGTGTCTGTAATTCAATACAATACAAACAAAGTGTCACAAACTTTGGTAGAGTTGGTTAAGTAAACTTTGTGGAAGATACATAATTTAGTTAAGTAAAGAAAATAGAAGATAACTTTCTAGAAGATAGATTTACGGTCTGTTTCTGAATTATAACATTGAAAAAATAGATGGCTTGACATCTTTAACGTGACAGGTATGAGCGTAAATATTTTGATTGCCTTGGATCCTTCAAGCAAGGCGTGTAAAAGCACTTCTGGCTGGCATAGTGACTATGACTTAAGTCGGTTTAGTCGACAGTACTCTTTTTTTTTAATTTACATTTATATATTCGGCATATTTCCTCGTCCTAATCCCGCAGTGCCTGAAAACAAGAGTCTTCAACCAGTGTGTGTTGCCAGCGATGACATATGGCACTGAGACGTGGTCCTTAAATGTTGGCCTGTTGGAAAAACTCAGAGTCGCTCAGCGGGCGGGGGCAATGGAGAGAGAGCTATGCTTGGATTCTTTTTGCGCAATACAATCCGGATCGAGGATATTCGCTATATCCTCCAGAGTTACCGAACGAAATAAGGTAAACGACATAGTTCGTAGGATTTGTAAGCTGATGTGGCCATGGGCTGGCCACATTACTCGTAGGAGCAACAACTGCTGGGTAAGAAATGTTTTTGAGTGGAGACCACGAAACCGAAGACGCAGCGTAGGTAGGCCTAGGTGGACTGATGACATAGTGAAAGTCACAGGTAACCGGTGGATGCAACTAGCATCTTGTCGTTCGGTATGGTGTATGTTTAGCAGTGGACGTCTTCCGGCTGATGATGATGACCACTACACCACGGTTGCATTAGGAGGATTCTTGATCCCCCTAATGTCTACTAGGCTAGTAATGTTTTAAAAACAGAGCAATAATTTAATCGCATAAAATATGATAATGCAATCACACAATTTGGCAACCGATAAGAGTTTCCTCATCAGAAGTCATAAAAAAACGCAAAACCACGCGTGTTAAATTAAATTGGTTTTAAAAATAGCTATACCTAAAGCATTTATTGCAATACAACAAACTCTATTTACGACTAAGGTTAAGGACATATCAGAGCGTTTAGCGTTGATCGCAATAAATAGAATGTTCTGAACGCGTCAAATATGAATTTACATTTTGTTAATAGTCTTTGGTTTGGTATTTCCAATGTGTAGATAGGTCACCTACCGAGTTTTATTGTTAGCAAATGGCACGAGTTTGATAGATCAACCGCGACTAAGGCATACAAACAAGTGGCAAGACAGACAGAATTATAGTTATTTCTACGTCTTTTCTTAAAATATCATATAGATTCCTATATTAAATAGAAACGAAGAATTATTGAACTTTTTTAAATGACATTTTTAACTGACCAGGCAACAGGCATAACCAACTAACCTCGTTTTGCTTGATGATAAGCAAGGCGAAGTTCAATAATGTTGACGAGTAAATTTCACGGTTACCTCAACAGCAGTCGCAATGCTGACGATGCATTTTTACGCTTGTAGGATTCAAATAATAGATTTATTTATTATCTGATGTGGATGGATGCGTTAAACAAGGCGGGCCAGGAAGGTGTTTTCCGATCAAATCGGAGACATCCTCAAGAAAGCTAGGTTGCCTAGTGCCCATACAACCTTAGAGCTTGTATAAAGAGAATTGTGGATGTGAAGGAAGCGAGGGAGTTGTGTCAGGATCGTGCATTTATACGCTTGTAGGATTCAAGATTAATAGAAAACGCTACGATGTGTGTTCCGCTATCGCTCTCCGCTTTCTCGCTCAACCTGTGATGTACGGGTTTGTAGGGAGATAGGGAAGTTTTATTTTGAACCATCGTAAAAAACATTTTTATTTTATATTTATTTTATAACTTTTGGCTCTACTTTGATCCACAAATGTCAACCGCAACTTTCTTATAGATTGATTTATGATACCTTTGAGATTATATTTTATTACGCCATTTCCTGTCAATAAATGTATTTTTTCCATATTATAATATGGAAAAAACAGTGGACCAGCATAGTGGCGGCCTATGAAGCAAGTGTATTTTTTACAGTTTAATTCTAAGTTAGAGTCTGTCCAAGCCGAAATAACGCGCCCCTCCACTGCATTTAAGCACACGTGCGACTATTAAATATGAATGTAACACACTGAAAATGCAATTGTAATTGGTCATTCAGTTGCTGGATGGACACAAAAGGAGGAGCACGTTAATAAAGTATAATAGTATAGTTAGTAATATTTGTATTTACACATTTAGATCAACTGATAAAGTGGAAAGGCGCGTCATTTATAGTTAGACAAGCTATACTAAACGTGCTTGTATCATAAGAACTGGGCAACCAAAATACATATTTTATCAAAGATACAATGGTACCGGCAAGTGGTTTTGGTTTCGAACCGAGGACTCTATGTTTGCGTGACCATTTCACTACCTCTACACCACGGCCGTCTTAATGAAACAAAAATGAAATGGCGTTTTCAGTTGTCGGCGCTCTTAGACCTCCCCTTGCTTATCAATCAATCAAACTGTCACGCCTTTTTCCCATTGGGATAGGCAGAGACAATGGAGCGCCACTTGCCACGATCCTGACACAACCTCACTAACAAGCAATTAAAGGTCAGACGTCGCGTCTGTTTATAAAATAAATATTGTTTTTTTTATTGTCACTATTTCGTAGTCACAATTTCTGTAAGAGTTTTTGTATTAAACGTTTCTCTTTCTTTTATTGTTGTCTCGACATATAAGGCGATTATTTATATACAGGTAAATAACTGCTAGTAGTAGTTGCATACACTATGCCGGCCTAGTTGGAACTGGCAACTTTTAAGCAGATACTGAAGGTTAAGTCACATGACGTACCTAATTATTAAACATTGTAATAACCAATTTAATTATTTAATACTAGTTGTGCCCGCGGTTTCACCCGCGTAAAATTGGGTTTATAACACAGACATAAAAAAAGAAGAGGTTATCAATTCGACTGTATATTCCTTTTTTGTATTTATATCTCATATAAAAATGACAGACGGAAATAAAAATAAATATAGAAAAATCCAAACAGCTGAAACTATAGTCAATTTGAACTATAGTAAAGAAATATTTTTTAAATTAAAAGTATCCAATGTTACTTCTAGTACCTCCAAAAATATGTGTACAAAGTTTCAATATGATCGGTTAAGTAGTTGTTGCGTAAAAACGTAACAAACAAACTTACATTCACATTTATAATAATAGTAGGATTACAAATAATTACTATGTAACAAATCCCGGAAACGACCGGGCATCGAACTCGGGACTTACCGGTAGCAGACAAGTGTGTTAATCATGCGCCACGCTTTGTTTTGAATGAATTGTAATTTTAATTACAATATTGTCAAACTTGGTAGGCACAAATGGTGATCATTTTAAGTGCACATACCGTGATAAGACTCGGTCGCGTTTCGAGATCAAAATTAAAAGGTACCGGTTCATACTCTGGGATTATTTTTTATTGTGACTCAACATATGACAGCAACCCGCTTAATGTTAAGCTGGAATGTGGTCCATGAATAGATGTCACTGCTACTACAATACAATAACTGTGAGTAGCAATCACATCCACTATGCCAGTCTAATTGAAACCGGCAACGTACAAGCTGATCACGGAATGCGACTAAGTCACTTCACGGTCTGTATACTTGTAAGTGGTGGTACTACCCCGGATCGGCCGACTGGGTACCACTGCCTACCACTCTTTGATAACCAGACCCGATGCGCATTTTAAAAATAAAAAATATTTAAATTATTAAATTTTACAAATAAAAGCTATGAAGCAAATATTTGCTCCGACCGAGAATCAAACCCGGGACTTTACGCGCAACAAACCAATCGCTGATCAATCCGCCACGCCTGTCATTGTCATGTCATGTCAACCTATGTACGAGTATGTGGGAATTAAGGATGAAAGGTAATTTTTTTCCTAATATACGAAAATACGAGTATTAAATTAACTCGCAATTCGAGGTCAGATGTCGAGTCACAATAAAAAAATCTAACCTTTGTTACGGGGTATCACAAACAACGACACTTGACAATTGTAAATATTATTTGAAACAAAACAAATCATTATTTTGTTTTTAATTGAAGTGGCCATTATTTCTTTTGAGTGAAACGTTTGAACACCTTTCACTCAAAAGAAATATAGGTAATTATTTTGTATCATTTATTATTAATATTTTCTTAGATTTTTCGCGAACATTGATTAATGAATTAAACATTGAATTTATACTAATGTATACTCTAAAGAAACAAATTTTATACGACTTGACCACGATGGCTGCAAAGCTCTCGAAACGTCGGAATAATAAAATAAAATTGTAAAATCAAAATAAACGCGATAATAAGCCGCATAAAATTTGTTTAATTTATTTATTTTTCACCCTACTTATTTGTCCCCCTGCTGAGCGATGGTCTCCCTCTCTTTTTCTCTCACCACAAACTTTTGTAGGAGTCTATATCATCTCGCCATTCGGGCCTACCGCGATTTCTCTTGCAAGATGCAATCTTTGCGACTAGATATATGATAGCACCACACCTGATGTTGGGCTGGAGTGCATTCCACAAATGCAAGCGCTGCTATTATAGGTAAACTTCACGGGGTTGTCCTATAACACAGTGTCTCTACCTACAGACCTAGTACTAGACCTAGACCTTCAATTAACAGATTTATATTGTAAAATTTGATGTTAATAAAGTTTTTTTTTAATTTTAATAAACTATATTTATTATGTCACCATATAATTGTGAATACTGTTAGTTAATAATCTATCTCGCGAGATTGTAATAGATTATATGGACAGATTATAAACAATCTTACTTTAACACGTTATATTGTAAGCAGTATAGTACAGTTCACAATTTATCGACAGTTTACAATCTTGCAAGATAGATTATAAAATAATGGTATTTACAATTATATGGTTAATACCGTATATACAATATATTAGGCATGTGTCGGATATATCAAAACGAATCTAAAATCCGATTCCAGTCACAAATCGATTTGTATCGATTTCCGAAAATAATAAATCGGATTTTAAAAAACTATAAAAAACGAACTAGCAATGTAGCCGAACCAAAACACAAACCGCACTAAAACGTTAAAAAACTAAAAACTGATAGGGAAATTCGCTTTGTTTCTGTCTAACCCAGCATACCTTAGCTGAGTAAAAAGGATGGGGCGAATTTTAACGGTTTTAGATTTCGGTTTGGATATTTTACGATCGCACATTGAAATATAGAATTACTCGCGAAGTAATAAGATCTATTTTAGATTACATTTGTTACGCTATTGGTTTTTTTGAACGCCATGCAACGCATTTTATCCTTACTTTACTCCTATGCCTATGTAATTAGAGACCATATTTGCGTACATGATTGCAATTACTTGCTACTTGGATTTGTTTATGTTTGAAGTTCTGATGAGAGAAAGAAATGTATTAGGTGTTTTGTTTCGTTGCAAGTTAGGCAGTTTGAGGTTGGTGACACATGCGTGCACTTCGTTTACGTAAATTAGTAATTTATTTTATGTTTTGGTAATAATTTAAATAGGTAATTTCTCAAGTACTATACTTTGTAAATTTATATTCTAATTAAAAGATAGATAGAACATATTAGTGTTGTGTTTATAATTGTAATTGTAAACAAAGAGATAGATATTTGTTTCGGGTTTGGTTATCAAAGAGTGGTACCCAGTCTGCCGATCCGGGGTAGTACCACCACTTACAAGTATACAGACCGTGAAGTGATTTGGTCGCGTTATGAGATCAGCTTGTAAGTTGCCGGTTCCAACTAGGCCGGCATAGTGAATGTGACTGTTAGAGTTATTGAATTGTAGTAGCAGGGGCATCCATTCTTGGACCACACTCCAGCTTAAAATCAAACGGGGTGCTGTCATATGTCGAGTCATAATAAAAAAAAAAAAATTAAATTAAACTTGGACTTTAAAATATTTAGTTTGAACCATTTTTTATATTTTTTTCCTCGAAATGTCACGAAAACCTTGTGAGGTATGGTTTCATTTTCAGAAAAAAGAGTCAACAGATTTAAAAAAAAGTTAATAAAATTTATAAAGATAATTTATATTTTTTTACTGTGACTCGATATATGACAGCGCCCTGTCTGATGTTGAGCTAAAGTGCGATCCATTAGGGCACATCCACAATGCCAGTCTATTTAAAACTGGCAATTTACAAGCTAAATCCAAAGCTGCCGCCACTCTAAAAATGTATAAATTATATTATGAAATATAGATTATAAATTATTATAGGTACAATTTTAGTATACATTGTATGAATATATACTTACCAAATAAAACAGTAGTTTTGAAAATATATGTTATTAAGAAAAATAATATTAAAATTAAAAACTAAAATCGGATTTTGAAATCGATTTCAAAATCCAAAATCGGATATATATCGGTTTGCGAAAAAAAATGAAAACGCCCATGCTTACAATATATACGTATTTGTAAGTTTTGGTACTACGATACTACCCCGGATCGGCAGACTGGGCAAATGACTATAACTGCCTGCCCACTCTTCTCATCGTATCTATGCGAATCTAGAATTGAAGTTAATAGAAAGGCTTTTATAAAATTTATTCAATATTTATTAAACTGCAATTAATTCTCAACCGTTACTATGTGGTCAAGTTTTTACCCAGCAGCATTTGAATACCAATCCGCTTAAAAAAATCTCGCTAATTTACACTATTGAGAATACATAATATATTTTTTTGTGGGATAACATTTTATTGACGAAACATAGTTTTCTATGAGGTACAGTTGTAGCGCAGTAACACCGTTTTATTATTTTTTATTATGACTCGACATCAGCACCCAGCTTGAAGCTGAAGTGTGGTCCATGAATAGATGTCACTACTACTACAATTCAATATATGTAAGTAGCAGTCACATCCACTATGCCGGCCTAGTTGGGACCGGCAACTTACAAGCTAAACCCGAAACGCGACTGAATTGATTCACGTTCTGTATACTTTTAAGTGGTGGTACTACCCTGGATCGGCAGACTGGGTACCGCTGCCTACCACTCTTTGATAACCAGACCCGAAGCAAATATCCGCCTTTTTTACCACGAAATGACGAGTAGTAGTAGTCGCTTCCTTCCATGGCCCTCATTCCAATTAACATCAAGCTGAGCACTGCCACATGTTGTGCCACAATAAAAAAGTGTATGTGACACATAATCATATCACACATTTATTGTATTCACCCACTAACCTAAATAAATATATCCTAATTAACCAGTACCTACTTACTTCTGTGTGTGTTTTTTTATTAATGTTGTTGGCCTTTGTTTAGATGGCGCTGTAATTCTATTTAATAAATTAAAATAAAAAAAACAGACATTAATAACAGTTTCCTTAACAATGTACTACGAAGAGAATTGTGGATATGGAGGAAGCAAAAGAGTTAGCCAGAATCATGGAAGGTGACGTTATCACGTTTTATTTCCACATGGATAATCAGAGATGTGTTTGACTTTTTAAATACATTTCTTTACTAATTCGCTAAACGTATTATAAAATCAGGACGACCAAAGTACATATTTTAAAGATACATTAGTACCGGTAAGAAGTTTTGCTTATGTACTGGGGACCTTAGGTTTGCGTGCGTATGAAGAGAATTGTGGATGTGAGGGAAGCGAGGGAGTTGTGTCAGGAATGTGGCAAGTGGCGCTCCATTGTATCTGCTTAATTATGTGGGGAAAAGGTGTGACAATTTGATTAATTGAGATTTTTTTATTTATCCTGCGTTTTCTGTAAATGTATAGTGTCATTACAATAAAGATTGCGTGTTGCATGTTCGACGCATGCATTAATGCATTGTTTGCTGTTGCTATGCTGCGGTATTACTGCACGCTCGTTTATACTGTGCCAATGAACTTAATCAAACGGATATAAAAGGGAAATGCCCATTTTTTGTACACTTAAAAATGTATTTTATCTAAAAAAAAAGATTCGTATGTAAAATGTAAATTAAAAATATATATTTTAAAGTAATATTGAATGTTATTTATAATGCGGATATTTTTTAAAGAATAATACGTCGTTTATGATTCCTGAGAGTACGCCATTTTTTTCACCAAACAAATATAAATCAAAAAAGGAGAGTTTGGTTAATATAACAAATATAATTTCATCCTTAGTCAATATTTTTTCTATTCAATAAAGAAACGCAGTATTCGGTTTTTCAAATTTTTTATTTGTCTTTAACTAATTACTACATTGAAAATTTTTGATAAAAAAAAGATGTTCCATTTCTTCGGAAAATAATTAGGGGGTTTCGCTTTTCCGTTGACCCAGGTAACACATCTCCCTAAGTGTCCCTAATCCGGCGCTAAGTGGAAGTATTTATTATTATGTAAATATTATATTTTATTATGTATATTATGTGACTTGTGTCGGTCTGAGCGCACTAGTTTAATTAGTCATCTTAATATTAATTTACTTAATGTAGGCGTCTTAAATGGCATTCTGGCTGAACCAACTTCTGATTCCGCTAGAATGTTATTTGATTACGTAAATGTATATATTAAACATAGAATAAGTTAGATTTATTATTACATTACTATAGATATAAGTTGCCAGTATTATGTTTAGTGTGGATATAATGAGGCCGACATATTCAGATTTAATGAAAAAGGCCTCGACAAAAATTTTGAAAAAAAAAAAAAAAAAATGTATATTATTATTATATAAAACAATAATAATAATATACCTTATCTTTTCCTTGTCCTTTCTTTTTAGAGTTCCGTAGTTATCTTTCTGTTGGTCCTTATGTATTTTTATATGATGACTCGAGATGTGACCTCGACTTTCCTGTAGCAAGACGAGGCCCAAGAGCGCTGACGACTGAAAAAAGTCAATTATCTGGCAAAGAATGTCTAAATAGTGTCTCTGTACAAGTTTAATGTAGTAAAAACAATTGTGCACGTGAAGGAAGTGATTATAAAATTATGTCAGGATCGGCGTATGAATTACTTAACATACTGCAGGAATTTGTAAAGAAAATTGGATAGTATACAATTTTTACGTGTGCAATTCTGCCAAATGCGATCAGGGTTCGAACCCGTTGTCTGTCACTTTAATACCTAGTACTAGCATTGGAATCGCCAAAAGCTAAGTTATTCAAATAATACGTTATTAGACCGGTTGTATGTTGAAAGATACGAGTACTGTGAATAGCTTACACGAGTTTGTTCAGTCAGCTGTTAAATGAGAATCTTCCAAGTGACTTCAAGTGTCAATAGGAATACGGTTTCCTGTACGTAACCTTTGCGTTAATTACGAATAAGTGTGGTTTGTATAATTGCTTCTGTGAAGAGAATTGTGGGTGTGAAGGGAGGTTTTAGATTGATAGTTGCAGTTATTATTCTTTTTTACATTTCCATACTAAGCTTCTAAATGTGCATTTATCATAGAAACAGGACAACCAAAGTACGGGCTACTGTGATCAAAAAGTAGTAATAAGTAAGACTTTTTAATTTTAAATGCATAAAGCTTTTTTTTATGATGGCACAATCTTAACTGACGTTACGGCTTAATTTACGTAACACAAGGGCCAGTTTTTTAAAAGTTAAGCTTTGTTGGCGTTAACCTCTAAAAATATTTACGATTTTTAAAATGAGTGACAAAATTCTGCAAAGAAGTAATAATTTTTTTTTCTCCATCGTAAAATATATTGTTGAGGTTGATGCCATTAAGTGTAACTTACCTATACTTATAAACAACTGCCCCTTTTGTCACGTAAATGAGGCAGATACGTCAGTTAAGGTTGTGCCAACATTAGAAACAAAAGTTAATGCATTTTTGTAAGCCCGGAAATTTTGAATTGAAATTTTGAGTTTACTACATTTTGATTAAACAAAGATTGATATTGTTGGCAAGAGATTTCGGACAGGGGTTTCTTGGTTTGCGTGACCATTTTATTACTACTAGACTTAATATATAAATAGTAAGTAGGTATATAATCCTTCACTAAACAATTGTTCTCTCTCTTTGCAGATATTACCATACATAGATGGCTTCAACCACGTTTCAAAGATAGCTGCGTTGTCGGACGTTGAAATAAGTTTAGTGCGCGCGTGTGTTCAAAATTTAGTATATTACGGTGTGGTTACCTTGGTGCCTATCTTTCAATATTGTGCTGTTTATAGTGCCACGCCCAAGCTAAGACAATTGTGGCTGTGCGCCGGCTTGCAGAAGCAGTGCGTTGAGTTTTGCGCAAGATCTGGTAAGATTATTTTATTATGACTCAACATATGATAGTGCGGTCTATGAATGGAGGTAACTGCTACTACAGTTATATGACTGTAAGTAGGAGTCACATTTACTATGCCGGCCTACGGCAGGATTGAGATGCTGCTGCCCGACACTTAAGCATCGTAGGATTTTTATGCCTACTTGGACATTTTATGCATCTTTTTACGTATATGTATTCGAGTATAAATTATTTTATAAATAACACAAGTCAATCACAGATGTAAAATTATGAATTAATAGTTGCTTTAAAAGGAATAGTCATATATATTTATATAATACATGTAACTAAATAACAATGTATTGGTTGGTAGACCTCCTCAAGAACGCTAGGTTGCCTAGTGCCTATAACAATAGAGCTTGTATGAATGAAGAGAATTGTGGATGTGTAGGAAGCGAGAGGGTTGTGTCAGGATAGTGGCAAATGGCGTGACAATTTGATAATTAATTGGTAGCTGCTAATGTCAAAGTTTAAGAAGAAAGTCACATTACTTACCACATCGTTTTTAGTAATATAATTAAAGTTAGTTAAAGTTGGGAGTTTATAGTTTTGTCCTTCAAACAAATCCCATAGGACCAGGAAATGAGGACGATGATATCAAACGTATCCCTTTGAATATTAAAGCAGGGGATTAGAGTGGACAGATCCTTTTGAACCCACAATATGTGTAGTTTGATATTGTTATAATAATAATAGGCAATCACGGGGTGCACATCATCTTCAAGAGGGTTTTATGTAGAGATTACGGACCTAAGTTTATATATATGTTGTTACTCGTTATGTTTGCTACTGTTTTCCTAACAAAATAAACAATCAATCAAATTGTCACACCATTTTTATTTTATATTGTAACTCGACAAATAACAGCACTCCGCTTGATGTTAAGCCGAAGTGTGGTCCTTGAATGAATGTCACTGCTACTACAATTCAATAACTGTAGCAATCACATCAACTGTGGGCCTAGTTGGAAGCGGCAACTTACAAGCTGATCCCGAAACGTGATTAAATCAATTCACAGGCTGTATACTTTCAAGTGGTGGTACTACTTAGGATCGGCAGACTGGGTACCACTGCCTACCACTCTTTAATAACCAGACCCGAAGCAAATATCCACTTCTTTTTTTATTAAGAAATATTACTAATATATATTACAAATAAAAGCTATGAAACAAATATATCCCAGGAATCAAACCCGGGACTTTGAGCGCAACAAACTAATCGCTAACCGTTCGTCCACGCCTGTCGTCTAATCTAATTGTAATAATTACATTAAACATTTTGCTGTTTGCGTTTTTATATTTTTTACTGTAGAAGCAGTCCCTTCTCTTCATGGACCGCACTGTAGCCTAAGATCAGGCGGGGTGCTGAAATATGTCGAGCCTCGATAAAAAAAAGTAAATATCCGGTTTAGTATCTGTAATCGTAATATTGTGTTCTTGTTTTTAGCGAGACAACAACCCAAAGTCAGCGACGCATTCCGAATGTACGCTGGCATGACATACGGGTGTACAATTAAAGATCTGTGTAAGAAATTGAAACCACAAGATTTAGGCATAAATGAAAGGAAATTGGTACTATTCGGTGTATTAGAAGGTCTCATACGAAGAGTTTACAAGGTAATACAACTTTTTTACATTATCACCAATCATTCTTATCATTACGTGGTTAATAAACCCACTAGATTGGCCGGTATAGTGACGGCGACTGAGGCCGTCACAGTGGACCTCCTTTTGTTTACCATCAGGTAGGTCGAGTCACAAAAAAAAACAGCATCTCTAATATGGGCGGTGAAATCGCCTTACTTTCGAAGCGGTTAGTGGTTAGGTGTTCAGTCGTGTTTCGGGAATATTGTCGGTTCCAACTAGGATGGCGTAGTGGCTGCGACTACGCATCTGTCTCAGCCATTACTTCTACACAAAGGCCGCCCTCAGTGTCCTGTATTCAGTGGTCCTACCACTTTTAGCTGGTCGTCAGCCCATCTTGTGGGTGGAAGTCTTACGCTGGGTTTTCCTGTACGCGACCACATGGCAAGCAATGGTTGATCAAGCCCTCCCATCTTTCTGCTTTTTGGCTTTAAGTTTAAGAGCGCCAAAGGCTGTCTATGTCGGATAAAATTTAACAATTTATTAAACATTTTCAGTACCCAGTAACTCTACAGTCAGAGGAAACGAATGGTTCACCTGATCATAGTCAGCCCCTTGTCAAAACTTACAACGGCTTGGTTTGCTTGGACGAGTTGTGCTGCCAAACTGGACTGTCGACTGCACAACTAGAAGAACAATTGGAAAAAGATAGCAATGTAGCATTTATTGTTAAATGATTAATAAAGAATATACATTTGTATATAGATAACACTATGATTAAAAAGTAATAAGACTTTTCAATTTAAAATTTCCGTGCTTTCCAAATGCGTAAACTTTTTATTCTTATGTTGGTACAACCTAACTGACATACCTGCCTAATTTACGTGACAAAAAGGTCAGTTGTATATGAGTTACGCTTGTTAGTCAGTTGTTTAAGTTACCTCGAAAAATATTTTACGATTTTTAAAATTAGTTCATTTCTTAATTTTAAAATTCAGTAAGTTGCATCAAATTTTGTTATAAAAAATATTTCGTTGTCGTAAAATCTTTTTTTAGAGGTTAAAGCCAACAAGCGTAATTCATAAACAACTGACCCTTTTGTCACGTAAATTAGGCAGAGACGTCAGTTAGGTTGTACCAACATAAGAAAATTTTAAATTGAAAAGTCTTACTACTTTTTGATCACAATAGTATATTAATGCTCTGGAACCTTGTCATGGTAACAAATCTTGAAGTATTGCTTCGATTGTTAGTAATAAAAGTACAATGCTACGTCATTATGAATCAACCCGTCGTATGACGTCACATTTCAAGCGCATTAACAACTGCCGGCGATACTACATGATATTCGTGGGTACTCTTAATAATTAACTCTAACAACTCCATTATAATTTACAGCATGCTGTGTTACATATTTTTTTTATTATACATTTTTATACTAAGCTACTAAAGTGCTTGTATCATAAAAACAGGACAACCAAACTACATATATCAAAGATACATTGGTAGAGTCTGTCCAAACCGAAAATACGCGCCCCTCTACTGCATTCACGCACACGAGCAAATAAAAAATATAGATGCAACACAACGAAATTGTAATTGGTCATTCAGTTGCTGGTTAGACACACAAGGAGAAGCACGCTGATGAAGTTTAATAGTATAGTTAGTTATATTTGCATTCACACATTTAAATTAACTAATAAAGTGGAGGGGCGCGTCATTTATAGTTAGACAAGCAGTTACCGGCGAGTGGTTTTATACCCGTGCTTTGGGCACTGCCACTACACCGCGGTCGGCTTATGTTTTTATAAATGTAGCGATTCGTCTTTTTTGAGTCGAATCTGTACTAATCGATTTGATTGTAATGCCTTTTTGTGTGCCATATGTTTATACACTTTATATTATCAGAAGTATGGTGGCGGCTTTTAATCATATCTACAAATAGTATTTTCTTAGATTTTGCGTGAACAACATAATAAAAAAATGTAAAATCAAAATAAACGCGATAGTAAGCCGCATATAATTTGTTTAATTCATATCTGTTGGGAAATAAGAGTATGATTTTGAAATATCATATCTAAATAAATTCAAATCATTGTCAATGTTTATGTAGCATATATTGTTATTGTCGACCGTGGCCGTGATAGTGAAATGGTACATAGTATATAGCCTCTACCAATGTAACTTGCCGCCAAGTTTCTATGATACAAGCGCGTTTATTAGCTCAAAATAGCATTTTGAGAAGAATATTATTACATAAATATTTTCAAATTGATAGGAATTGCAATTTGAAATTTATATGTAAAAAATTATTAAAAAAATTGTTGTTAATATTATTTGTTATTATTCAACGGATCTCCTGTTTTGATAATAATAAATATTTATTTTATTTTTGTAAAAGAGAATATTATTTAGTTTTATATATTGTTGATTTTTATATAGATTGTATATTGTTACTTTTCGCTTTAACCCTTTTTTAGACCCCGCGACATTAATTACGTTAAAATTAAATTAAAATTACCACAGGGTTGGGAACACGTTGGCCCAGTAGAATAAAGCATATTTGTAGGGTATACAACATAATCAGATATTATATTTGTTATATTTTATATTATCTTACATAATTATATTTTATATGAATGTTTATATTACTAGCGCTTCACTCTGTATATGTTGGTGCAGGAGAAGGGGGGGGGGAAGTGCATTGTTCCACTGCCGCAGTAACCTGCCCAGTTAAGCGCTAAGCCTGTTTTCCTATGGGTAATTGAATATTTTAATGCAGCCATTTATTACATAACCATGTAATTTTATAATTGATTTAAATCTAGTATTTTAATAACTATCGCGTACCGGGATCAGTTTAAAGTTGCATGTTCCAAATAGGCCAGCATAGTGGATGCGACTGCTGCTACTTGCCGAAGTGGCAGTCGACTGCAAGTTGATTCCGAAACGCGACTAAGTCATACAGTCAAGTTTAGACTGGAAAATATATAATTGCTCAATACTGGTAAAGTTATAAGAGCATATGGTGCTTTTTATTTAATTATAATATATATTTTTTTATATTGAAATAATGTTTATAACTGGACCAATTATATTATCAACTCTCTGTTGGGTGTGGGCAGGCCGGCATAGTGAGAGCGACTGAGGCCGTCGTTACCGCTCTTGGACTACACCGCGCCCGATCTGAGGAGCCATTAAGGGGCGGACAATGGAGAGTTAAGACATGTTTTTAATATTTGTAATTTAATTTTAAGTACTCATTAGATATTATTAAAGAGAACTGACTATATTTAATAGCATTTGTATTTGTTGGATTTCTTTTTACTAAAAAATATAGATTTAAATCCTAAAATACTGGGTTTTTGTAAACAGTTGTTTTTTATTTGCATCATAAACGTTATTTCAGAGCCGGAAAAGTGACTGAAAAACATAATTAATAAAAAATCTAAATATTTTAGGATTTATTAAAATATAAATAAATACTTGTATATGTATGTATGTATATGTATATTGTGTATGTTTAACCAAGACAAGTACGTCTTAAATATAAATTAAGTAACAAATAGTAAACAATAAAATTTTGTATCAAACTTTAGGCAAAAGCCTGCTCTTTACCAAAACTTATTAGTCAATTATATGTCAAATAAGGCGACCGTGGTGTAGTGGCAGTGCAATGGTTACGCAAACCGAAGAGCACGAGTTCGAGACTACCCACCGGTACCAATGTATCTTTGATTTATGTACTTTGGTTGCCCTGTTTCTATGATACAAGCACTTTAGTAGCTTAGTATAGAAATGTAAAAAAAAAGAAAAAAATATATTTTATTGTAATGATAGTTTACCTTGACGATGGTAAGCAAGGGTGTCCAAAAGCGCCGACGACTGATAAACTGTTGCATTATACGGTTTTCTTTGGCCGGCATTGTGATGGCAACCGTGAACTAAATTGGTTTTTTCAGTCGTTTTCACTCTGACCTCAATGTTGAGTCACATTAAAAAAGTGGTACCTGTCTCTAGTCTTCTTTGTATTAAGACTTTGTGTTAAATAAAAATAATAAAAAATATTCTACCAGCAACCGTGGAAGACTACTACTTCTTTCAATATTTACTATTTTTAAATCCAACAAGTACAATGTCCAAAATAGCTTTGTAAAACTAGTCAGTAAATGTAATCAATAGTTTATTAAATGGTTAAGTTACAGAATAAGTTTATTGTTATTAATAATGATGGTCTTGCGAAACCCCAAAATAATACTAAAGACTCCGCCATGAGAAACTTTGAAGTGTACAATACTACCCCAGCCCGTGTAATATTAGACAAAACAATAACTGATCAATGGATTTAAACCGCTCTTTAATACACAATTTTCTTGGATTTTGCGCGAACATTAAATTATAAATATAGTGGCTGCAAAGCTCTCGAAACGTCGGAATACAAAAAAATGTAAAACCATTAACCAAAATGAAACGCTATAGTAGATAAGCCGCATAAAATTTGTGTAATTCTTCGCTCTTTAATGTTTTTGTTCAGCTACTCAAAAAATAAGAGAGAGAATCAATATTATTCAAAAGAGCAGTTTTTAATACGTAGATTGGTTGTCTTTTATATAAAATCGAATATTTCTAGAGCTGTCAGGGGCGTTTTGATTCGTTTATCAACTAATCGCCAATATGTTTATTGATGCCGCAACTCAATGGTGCCAAACTGTGAATTCTAGTTTTGTAAGGTATCCTCAGTGACTCGAAAATGATTACATTACGCATTGGCTTCTACGAGCTACATGCGTTGTGTCAGCGTTTACAACCTATGAATTTATACCATTAATACTGTCTTAATTAATGTCCTTAAGGTGTATCTGTCAGAGATTGTCTAACTACATTAAGTCTATCTTTGTATATAGTGCAATTAAGTTTTAAATAAATAAATAAAAACATTCTCGCAAATTTGACTAGCTTAAAAACTCCTCCTAACTCCATATAAACTCCTAGCGGTCCGTCTGCCAACCGTTGGAATTATGGAAACCCCGCCCCCATTATAAAGGATTATTGGATGCAACTGGCATCTTGTCGTTCGGAATGGAGGCCTATGTTCTTCTGACTGATGAAGATGAAAAATTTCAAATATTAAAACATTTTCTTTTTATTCCTAATCCTTATTTCTCTTCTGCCTGCCAACTTAACATTCCCAAAAATACTTAAGATTTTGTTGGTGGATGAATAGAGATATAAAGTCCGCCTCTTTTAATTATAGTAGGTACAATTATGGTAATCATGCGTACACGCTCCTGTACTAGTCTAAGCCGACTCGACTTCGACTTGCGACTTCACAGAGCAAATGCAAAGATTCCAATAGCTCATAGGTTTTAAACGCTAACTAGCCTAAATCATTTTCTATAGAAATCTTATAGAAAATATGTGAATTTGTTATGTAGTCTATAGTGTCAGATAAACAAATGTATCAGAGAAGTTTATTAAAAATATATTTTTGATTATTTGATGTTTTATTGTCAACACCTGCCACCAATTGTCACGAAGAAATAGTACAAGCTCTATGGTTATGGGCACTAGGCAACCTAGAGAGCTTGTATGAAGAGAATTGTGAGTGTGAAGGAAGCGAGAGCGTTGTGTTAGGATCGTGGCAAATGGCGCTCCATTGTCTCTGCCTATCCCTGTGGAAAATGGCGTGAAAATTTGATTGATTGATAATTGAATAATAGTACGATCGCGTTATGAAAATAGCGAGTCCTTATAAACCGCTCTACAGCCAAATATCAAGCAGGGTGCTGTCATAATTGAGTTACAATAAAAGTTTCTACACCAAGCCACACACTAGCCTAGCTAAACTCCGGCTTTAGATCACAAAAATTGCTTACAATCCCAAGTCTTACAACATAAGTAGATCCTGCTACTAAGCTGGAGCGCGGTCAATGAATGGAAGCGACTAATACTATAGTATAGCTTGTCTAACTATAATTGACGCGCCCCTCCACTTTATTAGTTAATATAAATGTGTCAATGCAAATATGAGACTATACTTTATCAGCGTTCTCCTCCTTTTGTGTCCAACCAGCAACTGAAGGACCAATTACAATTGCATTTTCGGTGTGTTGCATCCATAGTGTATATTTGCTGGTGTGCGTAAATGCAGTAGAGGGGTGCGTCATTTCGGCTTGGGCAGACTCTACGGCCTAGTAGGAGCTTTGAACATGATGCGCGTCGCGACTGAACAAATGTTTGACCAGGATTTTATGGTAGGAGAGGTGAAGGGATTCTATGCTTGCTAATAAAAATAACAAAATAATGAAGTAAGAAATCGCTTTATTACATATTTATAATACAATTAACCGTCAAAAATAAAGTAAGGGGTGGTACAGTTAGGTAACAAACCTAATATGACTAGTATATCGACGCTTGAAAGGAAACTCAATGAGGATAAGCAGGCGATTTTAACGAAATGAATTACGCTAAATGCTTTATTCTAATTTTTTTTTCAAACATCGATATGTAAATATAGAAAAATACAATTATTTACAAAATAACATTTTTCATATTTTTTTAGCTGCACTATAGAAAATGGAAAATTGTATATTTTAACTAAATCTAGTTTCTACACTGAGAAATCGCTGCACATGAGAATCGTAATAAATAAACTGTACAAAATATATTAATGAATCAAATTTTATGCGGCTTACATCGCGTTTATTTTTAATGATGTACCTACAATTTTTTTATTCCGACGTTTCAAGAACTTTGCTGCTATCGTGGTCACAGAAAAACTGCTATAGTAAGCCGCATAGAATTTGTTTAATTCATTAATCAATGTTCGCGCAAATTCTATATATTTCTTATTTTGGCACTATTTAGTTCAGGTCGCACGAGGAGTTTTCGTTTGCAAAATATGACCTTATTTAGGGAATCTATTCCCTAAATTACCGATTATTATTTGTCATTCGTCATTTGAAAAAGCGATTATTTTTTATATTATCTGATACTATTACGTAATTACAATTTCTGTTCCAACATTACCCTGGACTTTTGGTACTGGGCTGGTATTGATTCCTAAAGATACAAAGACCTATAAATTTCTGTTTAAACCAGGAAAAAAATACCTTTTTTTATTTCTATTAAAAAAACTGGTTTATTTTGGACTAGTAGTAAACGTTCTCATGTCTTGAGGTTTGCTGCTCAAGACATTTCTAAACATGTGAGAACGTTGAACTAAGGAAGTTTCTTTATTTATCAGAAAAACTAGTGGTGACCTAGTCCAAAATAAACCAGCCGAACTGGCCCATGTGTTCTCTCTTCTCATGTGGGGATTCCCTTTATAGTTAGTATAAAGGTTATTATTTTTTTGTTTATTATTGTGACGCGACATCTGACATCAACCCGCCTGATGATAAGCAAGATAAGGTATGTGAGTAACGTGACGTGAAGAGTAACGACGACTGAAAAATACCGAGTCAGTTCACAGTTGCCCCAGCCGTCGTCAAGGTGTTTCTTCACGCGTCGCTAAAAGGATCCAAGGTTATAGGATGGAGAGAACACATGGGCTCGTAAAACATCCCATTTTCGATTGTTCTAAAAAGAAATGGTAAGTATGAACAAGGTTAAATAATCAACATCAGAAATCTAAAAGCGGTGTTCATATTTTGCCAACGAATGTATAATAAGCGGCCCGGTCTAGTTGTAGAAAAACTAAATATTTATCATTATTAACATATTTCTTACGTTTTCTGGCTTTCGTGAGCTTTATATGACGTTTGGACGATAGCAGCATTACACTCGGAACTGTATCTTGCAGCTCACTCACTCTTGCCTTGCCTCAATCTAAAATTGAGACAAAAAATATATATTGTTTTTAACCTCTGATTTTAAGGTTAAAAACAAGGCAAAGAGCGAGTAAGATGCAAGATACTTTTACTGGACTTTAAACTTAACATGTATTTTAATAATTTATTTTCTTATTAAAAAAAGATACAAAATAGTAAATAATTATAAAATTCCTATTTTAGGCAGTATGAAAGAAATCAAAACGTATCAAAATTTCTTCCATCTCGTTCTATGTTACTTGGAGGGTAGTTAAACATCTTTTTTTTTTAATTAATGAATACACCTGTCATTGAGGAATGAATATTTATTAGGAAAAAAAAACAATATTCCAATTAATACTGTAAATACAATATCTATAACTTTCTGACCATAAAAAAGTAAATATCAGCCTAAAAAGAAATAACTTCTTTTTTGTTTTGTTTGAGTTATCAATATGCAAGTTTTTCTTTATACGTTTAAAATTGACGAGTAACAGGAACCATTTTCATTATTATTTTGTACGTTCATCGGAAATAGAATACGACAAAAAGAAACAAAAACCTTATAGACTAATAATAATATAAACCAATCATAGAGAAAAGGCAAATTAATCCGAATTATTTAATACTAAATCACAAAATAATAAATTAATAAGGAACTAATTATAATATTGTGATCTTCAATTTGGTTTAAACATACATTTTGTAACAATCGGTTTTTTTAAAGCGAAATTATCGATTTTTTAGTAATATTTACATAAATTATTATTGAGCCGCGTGATTTGACCTCCACTTGCCTGATGGTAAGCAAGGGGAGTCCTAAAGCTACGACGACTGAGAAAATCGATGCAGGTCTCAGTCGCCGTCACTATGCCGGCAAAAAATACTTGTAAATGATACCGGTAAACTAGCGCGCCAAAACAAGTTTGGAAGTTTATTGAGAACACGCCGAATTGAGGACATTTTTTTTATTGTGATGTTAAGCTAGAGTACGGAATGGAGGCTACTGCAACTACAGTTGAATAAATGTATGTAGTTGGAACCTTTATAGTTGATCCCTAAACGCGACTAAGTCACTTCACGGTCTGCGATTTCGCAGTTGATCAACTAAATTCGCCTATTATGAACGCTGTGTTATTAAACTCCTCTTTTGTGCGTTAGTATCAGGGGCGTAGCTACCGCCGAATTATACTGGGCCCTCAGGCCCCAAGGGCCCCCAGCGCACGTAAGAAAAAAAATAGAAACATTTTTTCTTTTGTGAGAAATTTGCCCTCTTTGAGCCCCCAAACATTTTTTATTTCCCGCTCAAGCACGCTACGATTCTGGTTAGTATACTTCAGTATCCTATATCGTAAATCAGCGGCTTTGAATAATTAATCCAATAAGAAAAACCTAAAAAATCGCATAATTACACTTTCAAAATCAACCGACTACTCATGAGATTATAGAAAAGATATGACGAAGAATAAAACAGATAATGGTAACTAAATAAATTCCTAAACTAATAAATAAATTATAAATGAGTGCATATTAGCGTTGCCAGACATCCCGACTTTCGCAATTTAGACGAAATAATCCCGATTTTACTTAAAACCCGATTCAAGGCTTCAAAATCAAGCTTTACATGAAAACAAATCTGGCAACGCTGGTTTTTTATATAGACTAAATTTAATGTCATACAATAATATGGCTGCTCAAAGCGTTTACTACCACAACGATAAGCGGAGCGATAACAATAGCGACATTTTGAAGGCGTTCTAGTGACAGATAAATGGTCCAGCAACTAATGTTTTCTTGGCGGTACCAATGTATCTTTGATATACGCCCAGTTTCTTTGATACAAACATGCTAAGTATAACAATGTACCGATCACTTCTGTTCGTCGCTGTGGTAGAAAACACCATTTAAAACATTAAACTAATATTAGGCTACATCAACATAGGATCATTTCACAATGAAATCAGTCAGTCTGTGAATAATTTTCAATTTAAAAAAAAAAGGGAATACTAAATAATAATATACATTGGAAATTATAAGGCAGAACAGTTCACTTGGTATAACGAAGACCAACTATGCTAAGGACTGGGCCACTTAAAAAGCGTTTTTTTATTGTGACACGACATTTGACCTCTACCCGCCTGATAATAAGCAAGTAGAGATCAAAGAGTGACAACTACTGAAACAACCAAGTTAGTTCATGGCTGCTATGCCGGCCAAAGCGTTTAATTTCTCGAGACCATGGCAGATGTCACAGGCAAGCGTTGCATGGTGATCGCAACCGCTGGCCCAAACCATAACTTACGTACGCTAAGCTAAGAAATACATACCTAAAATAACCTTAACGAAATGCTAGATTGCTAGAAATAGTGTAAACAAACAATCAGATTCATATTTTTTTAAATTGTGACGACATATCACCTCGACTTGCCTGATGGAAAGCATGATAGAAGTCGAATAGTGCAGACGACTGATAAATAACCGTCACAGTTCACGGCCTCAGTCGCCGTCACTATTCCGACCGAAGGTGCTTCTACATTTGGATCAAAAGATGCATATAGCTATAATTTGTACAGTTTGATGTAAAGGATGAGTGAAAGTAGATTAACGGAAAGGATTTATAAATCTCATGTGAATGGATGCGTTAAACAAGGCAGGCCTAGAAGGGTGTTTGCCGACCAAATCGGAGACTACCTCAAGAAAGCTAGGTTGCCTAGTGCCCATAACCATAGAGATTGTATGAAGAGAATTGTGAATGTAAGGGAAGCGAGGGAGTTGTCAGGATGGTGGCAAGTGGCGCTGATAATTTGATTTGATTTTGTGTAAACTAAAGGCACTTTCGCTATTAGAACGATCGCATGCGCGATTTATGTAGCCCAGCCCTAAACGAACAAGTTGCAAAGTATCACAAATAAAATAAACTTAAAAAAATACAATATTATTATGCCAAATGAGATTCTCTTGTTGTGATATTGCAAAACAATACAACTCCTGTATTTTTAGATGGTATTAAGTCTTCCTTGACTTTGCAAAACGACTAAAAATACGGGAGTAACTTTGAACAATGTTATGCAAGAAAACATAATCGTCTTCACGTTCGAATTGACCGATTCGCAAACTAGTGATAAAATTTGACATCCAATGCGTCACTAATCTTTATTTAAGTAAGTTAGCCTATGAACAACATTTGTCTTTGTACTGAAAGTAGTTGGGAAACTGTATCTTTGGTTACAATAAGTACTAACTATGAGTAAGTTGTCCATTGCCTCATTCGCAAGCATATGAACAACATTTGTCTCTGTACTGAAAGTAGTTGAGAAACTGTATCTTCACTTACAATGAGTACTAACTATGAGTAAGTTGTCCATTGCCGAATTCTCAAGCCTATGAACAACATTTGTCTCTGTACTGAAAGTAGTTGGGAAACTGTATCTTCGGTTACAATGAGTAATAACTATGAATAAGTTGTCCATTGCCGAATTCTCAAGCCTATGAACAACATTTGTCTCTGTACTGAAAGTAGTTGGGAAACTGTATCTTCGGTTACAATGAGTACTAACTATGAATAAGTTGTCCATTGCCGAATTCTCAAGCCTATGAATAACATTTGTCTCTGTACTGAAAGTAGTTGGGAAACTGTATCTTCACTTACAATGAGTACTAACTATGAGTAAGTTGTCCATTGCCGAATTCTCAAGCCTCTGAACAACATTTGTCTCTGTACTGAAAGTAGTCGGGAAACTGTATATTTGGTTATACAATGAGTAAGTTGTCCACTGCCCAATTCTATTTGCATTGGTTGTCAAATTATTAACTAACATAAGGCAGACGTGCTGTATCGGTTATCTATGTTCAATAAAATATATTTAGTAGTGAAAATAGGATAGATTTTTGCATTAGATATAGTTTTTATTTATTATTGTGGCTTGACATATGACAGCTCCCCACCTGATGCTAAGCTGGAGTAAAATGGAGGCGAATACTACTACAATGAACTTATAAGCTGATCTCGAAACGCGACTAAGTCACTTTAAGGTCTGTATACTACTGTAAGCGGTAGTCCTACCCCAAATCTGCAGATTGAGTCCCACTGCCTTTAAAGAGTCATGCATTAAGTACATTTTCTTGGACGGACATCAGATACCGATTAAATAGCGACCAGAGATACGGAGTTCTAGTGACGCTCTAACAGAATCGATTCTTATATAAAATTATTGATGATTTCTTTTCTTAGTATAAAAGAATATAATTTTATTATCGGTTTTTCATTTAATATTATTTGTTCATCAACGATTAGTTTGTTAACAAATTAATTTACAAGCATACAGACTGTAAAGTGATGTAGTCGCGTTTCGGGATCAGCTTGTAAGTTGCCGGTTCCAACTAAGCCGGCATAGTGGATGTGACTACTATTTACAGTTATTGAATTGTAGTAGCTATAACCTCCATTCATGGACCGCACTCCAGCTTAACATTAGGAGGGGTACTGTCATGTGTCGAGTCACAATAAAAAAAAGTAATATAACTGAACAAGCCGACCAATGTGCAGGCCTGATTCTTCTATCCAATTTTCATAAATATTTTATTAAAATTATACTTTCTTGCATAACGCTGTATATTGTAGACATAAATAATAAAACTTTAAAAATAATTTTGTGCTCATTTAGGCTAAGAACTCACGGTACAATTTCGTATTGGGTACGAGCGATTTGGAACTCGTAACTGCCGTAGAATGTAAAAAAATACTTTTGGAACTCACGATGAAATTTGGGGCTCGTGACTAATGTAGAATGTAAAAACTGCTTTTGGAACTCAAGATGAGATTTGGGGCTCGTGACAGCGTAGAATGTAAAAAATACTTTTGAAAGACACGATAATATTTGGGGCTCGTGACTGCCGTAGAATGTAAAAATTATTTTTGGAACCTACAATGAGAATTGGGGCTCGTGACTACTGCAGAATGTTCAAATTACTTTTGGAACTCACGATGAGATTTGGGGCTCGTGACTACTGTAAAATGTAAAAAAATACTTTTAAAACTCACGATGAGATTTCGGGTTCGTGACTGCACCGTGAGTTTTTAGCCTAGGTAAAAGAAAAATTCGTCCCCCTTTTTAATAAATTATCCTAAAATACACATCATTTAAAGTAGAATAAAGTAATATGCACACGTACGCGTAGTTTTTAAATTATCCTGAATTATATCCCTAATTACTTAATTAAATGATACGCAGGGATAGGTAGACTACGGAAATTAAAATAATGATAAATGTATGGGGAAACAACACGCCCCTCGCCTTATGATAAATTGGAGTGCGGTTCATAACTGGATGCGACCACTACTACTAGTTAAATAACTGCAAGTAACAGTTGCATCCGATTTTTCGGCATAGTTGCAACTAAAGATGGGACGATCCCGTTTTTTTTTTCAAACCGAGTTAGGTCGATTAAAAAAATATGGATAACCCGATTCCCAAACCGAATTGATGAATTCGGTTCAAACCGAGTTGACGAATTCGGTCCGACAATCTAAGTTGCCTAATACACAGTATGGTTTGCTATCGAATTTTGGATGTGTATGACTAAATAAAGTAGGTGTCTGATCTTAATATATATATAATAGTTTAAACCGGTTTATTGTAGATATTATCCGACCCAACTCGGTTTAGGCCTTAACTCGGCTTAACCCGGATTAAAAAGTCGAGTCTTTGCATCTCTAGTTGCAACCAGCAACATTTAAACTGATCCCGAAACGCGATTGAGTCGCTTCAAACAAGCTGAAACTATCTATTTACACTACTTAGCTATAACCACGCGTACTTGACCATACTTAAACTCCTACTCAACTGTAACGTGTACTAAGTACTACACTACTAGCGCTTAACTGAGGAGGTTCCTACTGCAGTAGATAGGTGTGGAACCGCACCGCTTCAATTCCACAGATTTTTTTGAAGTGAAAACTTCTTTAGCGGCGTTTTGCACTTTTTGTGATGGGTAAAAAATGTTAAACTCGCGTCAGGACACGTGACCAGATAGAAAATTCGTAAGACGGCGCGGCGTAGGAGAAGTATCCCCTTCTCTTTCTACCGCTCGGCGAAAATGTATGCCTGCGCCTGCTGTTTCGTTTAGGCGGTTGTAATTTTTTAATGTAATACAAATTGTCAAGTTTATGTACGATAGCGCAATAAATTAATATTGTATTTTACCACATAAACCACAAAAATGATAGTACTTTTATACTAAATTCTTCCCTAACCATTCTAAAATATAAAAAATGCACAACGTTAATATTGAAGTTTTCACTTCTACCTGCACTCCCGGAGTGTTCATTGTGACTCGACATCTAATCTCGACCCGCCTGATGGTAAAGCTCTGGGCTCTTGATCGTACCGCACAACGCTGCAGTATGCGGCATGCGGACACATAACCGTATGAACCACGTTTAGAAGGGCAATTGCGGTGAAGTAGGAAGCGGGTATCAAGAGACCAAAGCTCAAACAAGAAGAGGTCAAAAAGTGCCGACGACTGTAAATACCGAATCTTCGCGGTTGTCCCAGTCGCCGTCACTACGCCGGCTAAATGTGCTTCTTTAAGCATTACTTGAAGGAATTTACCCAGTTAAGCGCTATGCCTGTAAATAGGTCTTAATATATAAATTATTATTATGCTCTTAGGCGATACGTCGATTGAAGACATATTGAACACTAAGCCCAAATGTATTAGTGATATATTAATCAATCAATCAAATTGTCACGCCTTTTTCCAGGGATAGACAGAGACAATGAAGCGCCAATTGCCACGCGATCCTGACACAACTCCCTCGCTTCCTTTACATTCACAATACTAGTGATATATTATACTAATATTTTTTTTTATTGTGACCCGACATCTGACAGCACCCCGCTTGATGTTAAGCCGAAGTGTGGTCCATGAATAAATGTCACTGCATTCCATAATTGTGAGTAGAAATCACATCCACTATGTCGGCGAATTACAAGCTGATCCCGAAACTTCATGATGACCAAAACACTTCACGGTATGTATACTTGTAAGTGGTGGTACTACCCCGGATCGGCAGACTGGGTACCACTGCCTACCACTCTTTAAAACTTATATTAGTGATAATAGTTGATATTTATTAGTATTATGGAGACATAACCGTAGAGCTTGAAGAGAATTGAAGGGAGCGAGGGAGTTGTGTCGGGTTCGTGGCAAGTGGCGCTCCATTATCTCCATTACCTTGTGGGAAAAAGGCGTGACAAATTTGATTGATTGATTTAATTGTGGTAGTATCTGTGAGACCTGAGCTTTGCATTTGTGTGAGTGCACATAGCGACGCGTCCTTTGCTTGGTTTAAACCGGTTGGAATATCTCCAGGCAGATAAAAAGAGCGCTAATTAGTAAATTGTTTTGTTACATAATTACTTTTCGTTTTACAAATTAACAGAAAGTCTATATTATTATTAATTATGTACACGACTGTATAGATAGGTGGACTTGCTCACACAGCAGTCGTCTAGAGTTTTTCTGATCAGCCGATCCTTATACTAGGCAACTCGAAAGTCAGCGTTCTTTTTATCTCCCGGGAACTATACTGGTTCTACGTTTGGTAAACACTCACACAAAAGCAAAGGTCAGCTTAGACCACGCGGACTGTAGGACTCATAAAGCATTGCCATCCACTAGTTAGAACAGTGTTTCCCAACCTTTTTTAGGCCATGCCCCATCTTAATATTTCTAAAATGTTTATGCCCCCCCATACACAACTTTAACCTTTAATAATTGTTTTGTTCCCTTAAGAAATATAAATGATTTTTAGGAATTTCTGTTAAATTTTTCACCGATATCTAGCGGTGCATTTAAATAACCCAAAGCGAAAGGGTTAAGGTAGTGTCGGGTCCATTTTTTAATTGCCCCTCTTATCTACCAAATTGCCCCCATGTGCCCCTGCCCCCTAGCAATCCAAGAAGCAAGATAAAGAACTGCAAGGAATATTTTTGTAACTTATTTTAAATTTCTTATTAGGCCGGCGACACATCAAAATAGTTTAAAAAAATATTAGTTTGTGTAAAGTTGTGTAAACGTTGTTTTGTGTAAAGTTTTACAGAACGTTTAAATATCTTTTTTGATACACTGTTCTAGTAAGTTATTTTAAATGAGTTGCTTTATCTTGCTTCTTGGGGGCAGTGCTTTTAGGGCCCAACGTTGGGAAACACTGAGCTAGATAGAAACTTTATGGCATCTCCAAAGTTAGCGAGCGATATAATAAGCTCTCTCACCTACTTCGAGTCCCGTTTTACTATATTTCATGTATGGCACATCGACTTGGGCCTAACTTCGGAGACGCTATTTAAGTTTGGATTGAATTATATACGCGACTGATTCACTATAGGGTATACTTGAAAGTGGTGGTACAACCCGGATCGGCGGACCAACCGTTTACCTACCACTCTTTAAAATTAATACAAAATAATACACTAAAAATCGATCGACGTAACGAACCAATGACAAAATCGACGTGTTGTCGATAGAATTCCAGCGCATTTTTAACTTATTATATACTGTTTTGTTTGGGCCCTAAAAGTCTATTTATCCCGGATTTGAACCCATTAACTTGGCTTATAATACAATTAAATAAGTTACTATTACACTTATACATTAAAATTATTAGGCTCTTTTGATAAAGACCAGAGGGGTCGATTCTCGAGTTTAATAGATGGTAAAAAGTACCCCTGGCTGGCGTAGTGAAAAGTAGAAGTAGTTGTGTAGAAGGAGAAGTCTCATCTCAATAAAAAGATGTAAAACTTTAAAATCGTAAATTTATTTTAACTTAAAGCCTCTTAATAGAGACATAGACATCGGCAGAGACAATAAACCGCCTTACCAGATATTAGCAAAAGAATTAGCTTAACAATAAGTTTTTTTACAAACTCTACCGTTACTAAGAACTGTTATTAGGATCTCTTTTTTAATATTTACAATTTGATATAGCTTTACTTTCAATAGCGTTCTCTTTGGGGCTTCCTTTCTTAACTCTACCAAACTACAATATTCGAGAATAGCGCCCCCTTGCCTGTGAAATTGTCTATGCCTAATATTATCTTAGTCTATGATTGAGACAAGCGCTTTGACAGCCAGTGATATGGCAGCTTACTGATTGGCCCATTAGCTGTCAAAATTTGCCAAACAATCACCACAAAAGAGATTTTAGTGCTTTGAAGACTACAAAGTTTCTTATTCGTTTTATTGTATTTTAATTTATTTCTAACCAGCACACATGTCAGAATGTTCATCCCACGCCGAGACCTGAAAGATAGAAAAAAAAACTTAGATGGTGTTTAAAACAAGTCCGGGTGAAATACCTATGAGTGATTCCAGTCTAAACAATGCTTCTACATAAGTTTGTGGGGCATGTTAGAAAAAACCTTACGTAAGTTTCCTATCTTTGATGGTCAATACCGGGTGTAAATGGACCTTCCTACTTTTACGCGCAACCCTCTGTACAGCGAAATTCGAAAACTGGTATCACTTAGTACGCAAGTGCGCGTTCATCACCCAGAAGATGTCCCCTGCTGAACATAGGCCTCTGCGTTAGAACGCCATTTCGAACGACACCGGTTATTTGTGACTTTCACTATGTCGTCAGGCAACCTACGGGAGGTCTACCTACGCTGCGTCTTCCGGTTCGTCTTCGAGCGATGTGGCCAGCCCAGAGAATATCAAAATTCAAAAGGGTTTACTAGGAACGCGTAGACGTCAAATGGACTAATAAATCGGGTTTTTTAAACGAAATTTTAAAACTAACTAACTTTTGTCGTTTTAAAACAAAAGCACTTAAATAATAAATAAAAATACCTGACAATCACGCGAGCAATACCACTGACTGCCGCATCCTGCACATACAAATTGTGCCTCCTTTCTCCTACATCCCTGACATAGAGGGATACCATCCGTGATGCCAGTCTCATCTATCACGAGACGATCACCTTCCGCAGACGCCGACCCTTCGCCGTCAGACAACTGGGATTCTTCCTCGTTCTGGTGAAGAAACAAATAAAAGGTAAAAGAATTAAACAAATTTTATGTGGCTTACTATCGCGTTTATTTTTGGTTAATAATTGTAAAATCATTATTCCGACGTTATAATTACCCAAAAATAAACGCGATAGTAAATAAACACATAAAAATTGTTTAATTCATTAATAAATGTTCGCGCAAAATCTAAGAAAATAAAATGTTGTTTATCAAGCGCTTGTTTGTAATATTCGTTTAATTAAAGAGAAAGATATTTAGGCAGACGGTAGGTGGTCATATGCCCAGTCTGCCGATCCAGGGTGGCTAATCCCATTCGTTACAATTCCCTAAGAATGCAAGTTTTTTTCATCTTATTTTTTTATTACAATCCTATACTAAACTTGTGCGAGATAAATTGAACCTAAGAAACAGGACGACCAAAGTATATTAATATATCAAAAATACATTGGCAAGTGGGATAAAAATGGGGGTCCACAAAATATTATCTGGTTTCGATAGTGAAGAACTAAAATGTTGACTTGACCTATCTATGTAGGCAGATAATATTTTAAGAAGCTCAGCGATTGTGACTTGTAAAAACTTGCATATAGCATATTCAGTACAACGTGTCGAGTCTTACAAAGGCGATTTTTGTCCAGGTTTGGGAATATGGTAGAAATGGGGTCCACCAGAACTAGTAAAATTTTGATGAGATAAAAAAAATTGAAAGCTCTGACTTACAATGTGCATCTCCTCTGGTTTTTCAACAGCTGCTGGTTCCACTTGCTGCGACGCACCCGCTGATGACTGCAGAGGAGTAATAGTTATTTCGCCGCAGTTCTATAAAAGGATATTCATATAAAAAGTATACAACACAATTATAAACTAATACAAACTAATTAGATAAGTATAGGGCCTGGCATACAAAAAGAGCGCTGACTTTCGAGCTGCGCAGTATAAGGATCGGAAACGACGACTGCGGGGGAGTCGTGCGCATAATTAATAATATAATAAAAGGACATCATTCATTTTGTATGGGGACTTGGGCTTTATAATGCATCTTAAAATAGTTTAATGTACAAAGATAACAATGTAAATGGAATATATCCATCATTTTGCATAGTTTAGGTGTGCAAAATGATCAAACTATAATTATGATAGTTCAAAGCAGATTTGTTATTATTGTCTTTGTGATTGACATATCTTAATTTCCAAAATATTCAATTGCACAGCAATTAAAAGCAAAATTGTTATTAGTTTTATTAATATAAGTATCGTAACAAGCATTTATATATTTTTTTTATCATTGGACATTACAAAAGTACTTCATAAAAGCCCAAAACGAATGATATCCTTTATACACATTCGTAAAACGGAAAGTAAGTAGGTAACAAAACAAGTTACTGCGCAGCTTGGATGCCAGCGCTCTTTTTATTTGCCGGGATATATAACACTACTCAAAATTGGTTCATATATGTTTAAGATTGTTTTAAACGGAGATTGAATTATTAAGAATTATACCACTTCCATTCACAAGAGTGGATTACGCTTTATTCCATTTAACAATTGTTAAAAATATCAATCAAATTGTCACGCCTGCCGCACAGGGATAGGCAGAAACAATGGAGCGCCACTTGCCACGATCCTGACACAATCCCCAATAATACTCGAGCTGTCAACAAAGAAATAAACGAATGGAAATGCTATAACGGCGTTAATGGGCTATTAAGAGAAGTTTCGACTCGGTTGCAAAGGTCCAGAATAAACATATTTGAATTTTAAGTAGTGCACTAACTATGGATAGATTATACATTCTCCAATTCTAAATTACGTTAAAATAATACATTTCATTAAGAACCCAAAATAGACCTCAAACTGTAAAAGGCTCCATTCTTAAATAAACATATTTTATTTATCGATCATGGATGAAAGATCTTTAGAGCCGGTTGTACTAAAAATTATTATTTACGAATTTGTAAAAAGTATCGTATAAGTAAAAGAAAAATGGGTTACACCACTCTTTAACTTCACATTTTACATTTACGTTTAACAGATATTTTATACAGAGCTAAAGGACATCATTAATTTTGGGTCTCTATGTACTACTTTTGTTATTCTAATGATAAAAACATATATAAATGGTAGTTTCGATATAAAATTATTAACAACCCAATTCACGATTTCGTAATAAGTATAAGTATAAAGTAAAACTAAATTCGTAAATTGAAATTTTTTTGGTACAACCGGCTGTTAGAGTCGCATATTCCGAGCTTTAACTAATGTAGCTAACGAGAACTTGTAACGCCACTTTTAAATTTGATTTGTCAATCAGACTGTAAGCTGAGGTCTGACGACTGAGGCGGCTAGTAGTGTTTTTGTGGAGAACACATGGGCTAGTATAATAAAGCATTTTGAAACCATTTATTTCTACTCTTTAATAATCAGAGTATATATAATAAAATAATTTAGAATTGGAAAATAATAAATATTTAAGCTTTGAAATGCAAAAGAATTAATGATTAACAATTTTAGAAGCGGCGTATTATTTTATATGCGTGAAATGGTTATAATAAATGTAGTGTATGAAAAAGAAGTAATCGTCTAATCACAGGAATGCATTGCCAATTGAAATTTAAAAAAACATACAACCATAGATAATTTTTCTAACATCAATCTAAAGATGCGTTCACGAATATAATTTATGATCAACATTTTATTCGGCGTACTATCGCGTTTATTTTGGTATTGATTTTACATTTTTATTTTATTATTCGACGCTTCATACTCTCTGCCGTCTGCCTAATCTATATTTGCTTCTACTTACAGATATTTGTCTATAGCAGCAGTCCTCACGCCGCTCATAGATCAAGCTTTACGTTTATAACATAGAGTGTGCTATTTATATATCGCGCTAAAAAATATAAAGTAATAGGTAATGCACAATTTTACTGTGTATCATAATATTTTGCGCGAACATTGATTAATAAAATAATCAATAGGACGACCAACACCTCAGTCTCTCCGTGAGCACGATGGTTTCAAAGCTCTCGAAACGTCGAAATAAAAAAAAATGTAAAATAAACGTGATAGTCAGCCGCATAAAATTTGTTTAATTCATGTGTCAATATATTTTAAGGCCATGCTATATATACTAATATACATTAAAATGCATAAATACAAAGTCATTATTATTCAATAATAACGACTTTGTATAAGATCCCTGGCAAAAAAATATATCATCTCCAAACAAATTCGGACATGTTATGATTTATCTGCCATTATATTTATCCATCAATAAATGCGACCGATATTTATGAGGAACATAAATGTTTTATTTTAATTATATTATTTCATTATCACGTTCAGACAAAATGTTGTCAATTTCTGATTTACCTTTGCCGTATGTGGATAAAAAAGATCATATTTTTAAATATCGTGATTTACAAAACGAAATTATTAAGAACATTGTATATAAGCTTGTATAGAAAGGACATTATCAACAAAACTTGTTTCGCGAAGATATCATCATTTTAGTTCGCACGCCAATTGGCGTGCGCCGTACGGTAAATAGGAAAAAATTTACGCCAATTGGCGTGCGCCGTACGGAAAGGGTTAATTAAATACGTGAACGCATCTAATCCATACTACACAATGACAACTTTTGTGAATCAGTCAAATTCAATCAGTCATTTATATAAAGAATTTTAAGCAGGTGTTTTACTGTGAATAGATGCCTTTACACGCTCTTTCCCGCGTGATTCGCCATTTTTGTTTAAGACAAGAAAGTAAATCGAGCGGTCGCTGATTTTTCTCTTTAAATTGTGATTGAAAGAACGTGCCGTGTAAAGGCAGCTAGTATGTTAACTCAGTTATATTAGAAAATTCAATTACATGCCTTATAAGTAGTGAAATAAGGATCACAATTCCATATTAAAATCTTCTCTTAAACAAGTTGTTTAACTTAGATAATCAAACTTTTAAGTCAGAATTATAATTATTTACTGGGTAAATGAGTTTTATTATTATAAGGCCTCCTCCCTCTCTTTTTTATGACTTACTTTTTTTTTATTATGACTCGACATATGACAGCACCCCGCTTGATGTTAAGCCGAAGTGTGGTCCATGAATAAATGTCACTGCTACTACAATTCAACAACTGTGAGTAGCAATCACATCCACTATGCCGGCCTAGATGGAACCGGCAACTTACAAGTTGATCCCGAAACGTGACCAAATCACTTCACGGTCTGTATACTTGTATACGTTTCGCGATCTCTTGCTAAGAACTATTGTAGGAGTCCATCTCATCTCGCTATCTCCGTTTGGCCCTACCACGATGTCTTCCGCAATCTGGAGTCCACTCAGAAGTGGACTTTGCCCATAATGCATCGACCATGCGACAGAGATGACCTGCCCAGTCCCACTTTAGTTTGGCGGCTTTTTCAGCTACATTGGCAATTTATGTTTTTTATCTGTAAGTTTTACGTCCAGAATACTGCGCTTCATGGCACTCTAAGCCAAACCTAGAGCCGTGAGTAGACCTCTGGTAATCCGTCAAAAACCGTCTCCACCATAGTCTGTGCACTATGGTGGAGAAGGACAGGGAGAATGCACATGTCCATGAGCTTTCTCTTTAAGGAGAGTAGTAGACTGCCCTTCATGTATTCTTTCATGGACCAATAGATCTTCCAGGCATTTTCTACTCTGCGTTCTATTTCCATCTCTTTTTTCGTAAATGATAATAATTCTAAATGATAAAGAAGAAATATAATTTTTTTAATTTTCTTTTACGAAAAGAATAATAATAATATGGAATTATATAACTTAAATTAAATTTTGAATTTAGATATAATACGGCCAATTGGGACACCAATTTTGATGTTTACACAAAATTTTGGTACCTTGGCCTGATAACATGGCAAAGATGTCTGCTTCCGTTCTGGCGAGGTAAGCAGTTTAGCCAACGTCGGCGAGTAACTCTGAGTCGAAGGTGACCCCTGCTGTAATGTTGGCAACATTCAAAATATATCTATTGGCAACACAGATTAAAAATTTAAATATAGAATGGAATTTCGATTATTTTTAAAATGAATTTAGTTGAACGTTGTTCTATTTACATAATTGTCTATAGCGGAGTCCATGCATTCAAGATATTTTAAAAATATTTATTATTTAGATACAATTAAAAAGTGGTTAAAAAGATTATATTTTCAAGATATAACAACGGTCCTAATAAACTCATCTTAGTGAAAAATTGACATAAAATTTTAAACATGAAAATTCATTAAATTTGTATTAGATTCAAAACATGAATTACAGCCTCGAAAAACAAATGAATTATTAACCTGTAACAAAAAATACTGAAAATGATCATGAAATAATAAATAAAACATACACAAATATATCCAACCTTTGTTAAAATGCCATGAAGTAGCGAATTCTGCTGAGTAACTGTTGTTTGCTGATCCTGGCTACTCGAAGACACTGGCATTAAAGATATCTCCGGGTACGGAGGTGGTGGTGGCAACCTTGGACTCGGAGAAGCATGCCTTGACTCTGGTTTTATAGGGATGTGGAGTTGTTCCTCGTGAGGAGTTGGAGCTTTCTCTCTCCGGTTTCCACGAGGAACTTCTGGCCTAATTTGTGCAGGATGATGTACTGGAGGCGAGGGCATCATCTCTGGTCTACATGGTATTATGTTTGGGTTCGTTGGTTGTAAATTTGAATACTGAGCCAGGACATCTTTAAAGGATACCCCATTTGGTAAGGTGGTTGTTTGCATTTGTGACAGGCGTTCCAGCATAGCTTTTTGGTTCTGTAATTTAAAAAAATACGTATTTTTAAAATTTGGGTTCTTATCTATCCTATGATGTAATAAGAATATCTCTCCTATATACTAATTATCAAATCAAAAAATCAAATTGTCACGGCTTTTTTTTCACAGGGATAGGCAAAGGCAATGGGGCGCCACTTGCCACGATCCTTACACAACTCCCTTGCTTCCTTAACATCAGAGAAGGTGTTAAGCAGGATCAAAACACAACTAATAAAACACAATATAAAAATGCAACTCACCATATCCAAATTGTTGAAAAGCAGTCCTAAATTACTCATGTTGTTAATATTAATATTATTCATATCTTTTGGTGCAATTGGCCTCGGTGGTGGGTTCATCATACTGTTTGGATTAAGTATAGATTTCATGCGCCTGCCTCTTCTAGGCGTCACATCGGGATTCCTTTGCCTAAAACGTTAATTTAAAAAAAAAACAATATGTAGCAACAAGTTTTGTTAAATGGTAAATACTATTACTATTATTTAATAAATACTATAAATTGACTGCTCGTTATAATAAAAATGGCGTGATTCACAACATTCCTCTTTTAATGTCTTCGTAACCTCGATCATAAGGTCATCATATTTAAGTACTACTTTTGTAATGCGCCAATGATGAAAATGATACTTGTATTAATAAAAATAATAATAAGTTTGCTTTTAATTGCTGTGCAATTGAGTTATTTGGAAAACAAAATATATATTTTGTATCGTCACTCAATTATGAAGACACGCCATTTTAACAGTTCTGCTCTGAACTGTCATAATTATACTTTGATAATTTTGCTAAACTATTAATAATAGATATATCACAATTTCATTGTCATCTTCGTACACCAAACTATTTAAAAATGTATATGCGACTGTTAATACAATTAAGCCTAAGTCACCATACAAAATTAATGATGTCCTTTTCGATAGTAACACATTGCCGCTTGCAAATGCTAATCACAATGCTGCCACACCACGGTCGCCTAATTTCACAATGGTACCCATTTCTTACAACTCAGGTATTTCGACTATGCAAGAATAACTTGGTTATCAGCACACAGAATCTCAATATCACAATTTTTAAAATTGTGATATTGAATCATTATCATCATCAGCCAGAAGACGTCCACTGCTGAAGATAGGCCTAACCCTCAAAACGCCATTTAGAACGACAAAATGTCAGTTGCATCTACTAGTTATTGATGACCATTACTATGTCGTCAGTTCATCTAGTGGGAGGCCTACCTACGCTTCGTCTTCTGGTTTGTGATCTCCACTCAAGAACCTTTCCTCCGGTTGTCAGTTCTTCGAGTGATTTAGCCAGCCCATTGCTACTTCAGCTTACAAATACTACGACCTATATCGGATACTCTGGTTCTTTGGCGAATATCCTCGTTCCGGATTCTATCGCGCAAAGACACTTCAAGCGTAGCTGTATTAGAAAAAGTAGCAAGATGACATTTGACGACAGGCGTGGACGAACGGTTTAGCGACTAGTTTGTTGCGCGTAAAGTCCCGGGTTCGATCCCCGGTCGGAGCAAATATTTGTTTCATAGCTTTTATTTGTAATATTTAATAGTATTAAATATTGCAAATATTTGTTAATAAAAAAAAAAGTGATGGATATTTGCTTCGGGTCTGGTTATCAAAGAGTGGTAGGCAGTGGTACCCAGTCTGCCGATCCGGGGTAGTACCACCACTTACAAGTATACAGACCGTGAAGTGATTTGGTCACGTTTCGGGATCAGCTTGTAAGTTGCCGGTTCCATCTAGGCCGGCATAGTGGATGTGATTGCTACTCACAGTTATTGAATTATATTAGCAGTGACATTCATTCATGGACCACACTTTGGCTTAACATCAAGCGGGGTGCTGTCATATGTCGAGTCACAATAAAATAAAAAAAAAGAAAGTATAAATAAATACCTATAATCAGCTATAATAGATTTGACATCTTTCGTTGGCCCTTGTCTACCCATAGGTAAACCGAAGTTCGCGGCCATTTGACCATTTAGATCCCTAGGGAATCCTGGAATATTTGGCATCATCATCGTATTAGGAAACATAGACTTCTGCAAATTCTGTAAGTTGTGCAAATGTGCTGCCTTGTCATACGGAGGTGGTAAAACATTCATCGGAGAATAATGTGTTGAAGGAGGTAAGACAGGTGGTTGCATTTGAGGTGGTAATGGTGGGGTGTTCATTGGAGGAGGTAAAGGTGGGGTGTTCATAGGTGCAGGAGGTTGCAATGGTGGAGTGTTCATAGGTGGAGGTTGTTTAATAGCAACACCAGATATCTCATCGCTCTTGTCTATGGCAAAGCTTTTGGACTGATTTAAAATATCTAAACTATCCGTCCTTTCAGTTCCATTCACTTCACCAGACTTCTCAAATGACAATACTTGTTTTTGTCGCAATAATCTTAATAGTAATTCTTCTTTCACTTTCTTTAAATGCAGTATGTTGTTCCATTCGTGTTCTTTTTTTTGTGCTAATTCTCTTAGCGTCTGTATTTCTGCCAGCAATTGTTCTGTGTGTTTTTGTATCTCATCTATGTTGTTCTTTGTTGTATTTTGTATAAATTCTGACAGCATGTTGTCGTGGCCAGGATAATTCTTCTCTATTTCCAGACACAACTTTTTAAATGGAGACTCTACCTCGCCTTCCTCACTCGCTCGTCTCTTTGTCGCGTTTTCCTAAACATAAATTAGTATTAGATTCTTTTTAGTCTAGAAACTTAAAAAAAATACGCTTCTATGACAATTTAAACAAAAAAGTAAAAATGATATCATGACAAAACATATTTCCTGATAATGTCAGGAAGTTAGGATGCAGATCTGGAAGTGGGTGAAAGTATATTTGTAAGACCGTTTTGCACATAGGAAAGAAAAATTTGATAGAGTGAAGGCAGCGTTCTGGACTTGTTACCGGAAAGTAGTTTAAAGCATTTACGACATTTAAACACTGCCCCAATCTACCGAACCAAATATTTTAAGACCCCAACTTTGACATTTGGTAAAAATGTACCTAGAGCTGACCTTGGGAAAAGATACAAGATAACTAGGGTTGGCCAAACCTTACCTTAATCTCTCCATTCATTGGTTTAGCTTGATTTTTCTTTAAAATCTCAGTCTTATTTTCTTTAACATCAGTCAATGCATCTATTTTTGTTTTAGGCGCTTCCTCTGTACTAGTTTTCCTCAATGGAATCGATTTGATTGGGTCATCACCCAGACTAACAGTTCGACTGCGTAACACAGGTCTAGCAATAGGCAAATCTGACTTATTTATTATTAACTTTTTCTCTACAATATTCTCAACGTCTAAAGGCCTTTTTAAAACCTTTTTTATATTTTCAAAAGTTTCTTTGCCTTTATTATCTGATGGTATTTGATGAATATCAATTTTTCTAAGATCAGCTACTTTGTCTGTAATCAATTGTTCTTCAGATTGTTTTGCTGTATCTGTAATTGTCTTTTCAATGGGTTTACTTTCAACAGCAGTCTTAAGTGAGGGAATTTCCTCTGCTATGTCTTTAATAACCTTTTCAACCAATACTGGTTTTATGTCTTCCACAATTATTGGTTTGTCCTTTATCTCCTCAACTTCTTGCGCACTTTTTACTTCTTTTCCTATCGTAACTTCATTGTCAACAGTACCATTTTTCAAATCTATGTCACTAGTAAATTCAATTAAACTTTTATTTTCTTTCACACATGTATCTTCTTTCACATCATCAACTTCAATGATTTCGTCCTCATTAAATACTATAACTTCATCCTCATCCTGGGAATCAATAAGATCTACTGTTTCAATAATATTTGGAATTACTGCTGGCTTTACAAGTTCCTTTATTAATTCACTTGTTTCAACTCTAGGCAATTTATCAATAACAACTGGTGTATTAACATCAACTGCTATTTTTGTCTTTACCTCAGCACAATCTGTTTCTAATTTAACAGGTGGTGCTTCCTCAAGTTTGGATTCTTCTCTATTCACCACTACTACTGTCTCCTTATTAACATCATTTTCTGATTTACTTTCCCCTTCAGTAATTTTCTCTGAAATATATTTAAGATAGTTCAAATTATTTAACTTGATTTGACATTTCTAATTTTTAAATGTAAATTGAGATTAAAAGAGTGCAGGCAGAACCTGACCATATAAATGTTTAAACCCATTTAACCTATCATATTGACCTCTTGTCTTGACCATATACCAGAAATGCTTGACATAGGTACCTTTTTTAACAGTAACTTGTAAAAAAATAAATCTTCATTTAAAGACATTCCTGAAACTAGTCCCAACCAAGATTAAAATTTAAGAAACAATCTATTTGATTTTTATTGTAACTCGACATATGACAGCACCTCACTTGATATTAAGCTGGAGTGTGGTCCATGAATGGATGCCACTGCTACTACAATTCAATAACTGTGAGTAGCAATCACATCTACTATGCCGGCCTTGTTGGAACTGGCAACTCACAAGCTGATCCCAAAACGCGACCAAATCACTTCACAGTCGGTATACTTGTAAGTGGTGGTACTACCCTGGATCACAGACTGGGTACCACTGCCTACCACTCTTTAATAACCAGACTCGAAACAAACATCCACCTCTTTTATTAACAAATATTTGCAATATTTTATATATATATAATTTATATATATATATATATATATATATATATATATATATATATATATATATATATATATATAAGATTTATAAATTCCTTTCGTCAATCTACTTTCACTCATCATTTCCTTTACTTAAAATATGTAATTTTACTTAAAATATTTTAATATTTAACTTAAATTAATTCAAACAATTTGCCAACTAATTGGAATGTTTATTTGTTGTTTATTAATAAGTAACCATTTATAAAATTACAATTTGAATAAAAACAATCAACTTGCACACATATTTAAGAAAATATTTTTACACAATTTTGCCTCATTTAAAAACAAAGTAATGTTTCCCTTGACAAGATTTAATTGTCCATCTGCATGGTATAGTTACAATATAGATAAATTATATAAATTGTGATTAATCATTCCCAGAGAGGATAAGCAGAGATGCCATTCAAGATTATAGACACTCTTTAGGAAGCTAAGATCCATTAAATAGTGACCATAGCCAGTATAAGGAATGCAGATACAAATAAAGCAAGAGTTATGTCAGGATCACGGCAAGTCCAAGTGAAGGACAAAAAATATAAATATATGATTTCCAATATCTCTGGGTCGAGTTTGCTTCAATTAACCTATGGTTAACCTTTCATTTAATAAATTACAATGGAACACATATATTAATAAAATACAAGAAACCATACATATATGTTTTTAAATTAACACGGTAAATGGCAGCTCTGTCTAAACCTCTATGTACATAGGATAGTTTAGTATAAGATAGTATAGAATGTAATATTATGAAGAATTAAAATCAATAAAAAAATATATATTTGTTTATAAAACATACCTGTGTCTATTTTTGTATGCAATTCTATTGATTCCACCTCCTTACTGGGCTGCTTCATACAATCTTTGGCATCATATTCATCACCCGCCTTCTTTAAGATGGCATTATGATCAGCTTTCAATGGGTCCTTGGACGCCACAATTTCTGCAATTGCCAGTGGATCCCTTTCATTTTTAATTCGATCACTCAATGGCACAACACAACTCAACTCCTTCGGCGACTCCGCTATTTTAACACTGATATCGTTCATGTTTATTTACATATTTGCAAAAGCTCCAAGACACGGGTGCCAGCACGCAGCCGAGTTCATTGACTCATTACCAATCATAACCATAAAATATAAACAAGAAAACCAATATACAGAGAATCGTGCAAAAGAATGACTTATTAACTCGCGTTACAATAATTAACAAACTATTTTTTTATTAATAAGAATATTTATCCCATGTTTGGGTATTTCATGATGCGCAGCCAGTCGCCGTAAAATCGAAGGTCATACAACAAAGTAATTTATCTTATTTATGGTTGAAGAAATTTACTTAGAATATGTACTCAATTATAAATATAAGAATCTATTATTTTGTAAAGTTTTCGGCACAAAAATATACGAATCTACAAATAAAATATTATAAAACCACTCTTTGAATGCAAAATCACGAACAATATGTTCTATGTTGCCAAACTAAAAAATATTTATTTTTTATTGGCATCAAATAAAAGAGGGAGAAGAAATCAACGAAGCCATAATAAATAAAATTCGGTTATTTATTGCACAGTCATAATAATTATGTTATGATTTTGCTCCAGGAATAAGCTTAAGTAACGAATAATATTAACTGAGAATAAAAAATGTCCAACTTATTAGAACACGCATTGAGTTCCCATTATATTCTTACTCTAAGAGAACACGCTTATTCTAGAGTACAATGTTCCTTCCCTGCTTTTATATTAGCTTGACTATATAAATTATTGGATGTATGTAAACTATGTAACGGAATCTTTTAAATTATTTTTTACCCACTTCTAGAGGTCTGATTATGGAAATTTGTACACGCATTAAAAACTGATGGGAATACAATAATTTCATTTTTTTGCCCGACATAGTGACTGAAGAAAAACCTGACTCGGTTTTTTCAGTCTTGGACCTCCTCTTGTTTACCATCAGGCTGGGTAAGGTCAGATAAAAAAGTCGAGTCACAATAAAAAAGTACCCTCTCTGTTTGTACTGTGAGGTTTATTCACTTTTTTAATTTTAGTATTATTTTTTAGGTTAAATTGACTCTCAGTTGTATATGGGTTGCATTAGTATACATATAGTCTGTGCTCTCAGCGTTCTATTTATTGACTTATTTTAGTACCCATTTACTACTTTCTTAAGCCCGCTACAGACGCGACAATAACCGCAGCGATTCAACGGTGCAGTCCATTTGTATAGTTTAATCGCACAGCTATATTTTGTTTCCAGTGAAATTAGAAGATGTAGAGCAAGCAAAGGTAAAAGAGCAGCGTAAAGGTTTAAAAATGACCCATCTTGAAACGGAGCCTTGCTACGAAGAGCTTAGAAACGAATCGCACAACATTTGCTCATTCATTGTCAATATCAGCTATTGTTTTTGATCTATTTTCGAATGTTTATTTTGTTCTTAGTTATCGTCCTATGCCTTCTAAGTTCGTTATCTGTCTCGATCACCAGCTCTCCGCAGAAGCTCGCGGGAAATACATGTTATCCACAATGGAAGTGATAACGCGCTTGCGCTTTTAGACTTGATTTTATGTCCAAAAAAAGAATGTTACGTAGTGTGTGGTGTACGGACTGGCTTCTAATAAGGAGGACGTTCTTATTGAAATTGTATGCCAATTAAAGTAAAACATTATTTCTTCTTCTCTTTTTTTATAATAATTTATTAAATGAGTCAAAATTCGCCTCAAAAGATTGGCATAAGTATTTAGGAGGCGTACTTATATAAACGAACTGACCTATGGTCCGACAGCCATCCAGACGCTACGATAAAACTGCAGAATCAGATTTGTCAACTATATCGAATAGAAAATCCTTATGCCGCCGTCGACTGTACAAACAAAATGAACCTTTATCAAACACATCTTTGTTAAAACTATGCAATCGGACTGCACCGTTAAATCGCTACGAATTATCGTTACGTCTGTAGCGGATATTATAACAAAGTTGGTAGATATACAGTATATATATGGTATTGATAAAAAATACAGATTATAATCTGAGATATTTATACTATCTATTTATATTAAAATTTAATTAAACAAAAAGTTTAGTTTTTAAATATAGGTTTTAATTATTATATTAGTAAATCAAGCTTAATAAGCATTTATAACGATTTTATAGCAAGTAGAAATTACTATTTATAATTATTATATAAAAACTATTATTATTATTATCCTATTTAATTGTCGCTCCTCTCTCCCTTTTTTTCTATATCACAGCGGTAATCATTTTATAAGTGCTTGTTATTATTTCACCGCATATGAAAGAAACCATTGAAGAATTAAATTAAATAAGATACTATTTAATCCAGGGGAGAAACATATTAAGGTTATTTGATATATTTCGGTTGTATATATATTTATGTGAGAAACAGTGGACAATTAAATGATGAATTTTCAAATTTAATATATTGCCGCGCCGCTAATAATAGCGGAAAACAAGTTTGTTCTTCATTACAAAGAGCGTTTACAACGACGATAATTTATTGTATAATACGTGGATGCAAAATTTAATTACGCTTATTCCTTTTTAATAACGTTTATTTTAATAATTTTAATACTTTTATTATAAGAAATAAGTATAAAAATTAAGCTTTTTAAAATGTTATTTGTGGTTAATAGAAAACTCACTGATAACAGATGATGAAATGAAAAGCAAATGGCGGCGACAAATCCACGAACATAGGATGTACCAAAAAGAATCCGAATTAATACTATGATTAATGAGCCCTAGATAAATATGAATAGCAAAATAAGCACCCAAAAAGACTCAATAATTACATTTTCCTTATATTGGCAGTAAAACGCCTTTGTATGTTAGCGAAAATATTAAATAATTCCTTTGCAAAATTCATTGATCGGAAAATATTTATTATCAAAGTTCTGTGTTAAGGGACGATCCACGTTCGCCATGCAATTGGTGAGTACTTTTGTGTTTATATATAATTATGTTTTAGCTAATTGTAGTGTTATTTTCGTTATTTTTGTGTATTTATGTCGTCATATCGGTATTTTTTTTAAATCGATATTTCCAAGTTTTTTTTAATGAGATGTGAGTATATTAAAGACTATTTGATTTATTGTTTATGTAGTTAGTAAAATAACACAAATAATTATAAGTAGGTACGTAATCATATTATGTTGATTAGGGCTCCATAGTGAACTGACGTTTGTATGTTTGATTTGCAGTAAATGTGATGTAAAGCGTTCTCTAACGGGCGACGAGCCATGGAGCGCTACGAGAGACGGCACAGCAAGCATCACAAAGAGAAACACAAGAAAAGGACCCACAAGAAGCACCGGAGCCACTCCAGTAGCGGTACCCATGAACAATCTTATACTACTGTAACATCTACAAAGCCCCTAGTTGAGTACTCGGATGTGAGCTCTGAGGAGTTGTCTGCCCCTGAGGCAGGAGAGATTGAGAGTGAGGCTAGTTCTGTAGGCAGACATATTGCTGATGACCTTGATCGTACGAGGAAGTCACATTCAATACGTACTTTTGTTGATGACAAAACTATATCTGTCACAACATCTAGGGCTGATGATTATGCTCTTACACTTGAATCTTCCTCTACAGCATCAAGGAAGAAGAGGTCTGTTAATGTTGTATATGCTGAGCCAGATTTAGACCGCAGCTCACGGCATAAGAAGAAAAAAGAGAAACGTAAGAAGGACAAGAAAAAGAGAAAAAAGAGACGGTCCAGGTCTGCTAGTTTGGAAAGTGTTTCTCCAGATGATATAGTTCCAGGCACACCTGGGAAGCCTGTAACTCCACAGCGGTATAGCACTGTTCCAATTAGTGAATGGGAAAAGGGATCTTCTCCAATTCAGAATGGGTCTGCTTCTCCTCCCAGTACGCCTCCATTGATAGATAGGAGGGAAAAAAGAGATTTGAGAGTACATGCATCACTTCATAGTGGGAACTACTCTTCACCTCGTAGAGAAAGATCTCCAATACACAGGTGAGTGTGTTATTTGGATTTACCTATGTACTACTAATTACAATATCACTTTTTTATAGCATAACTCCAAAAACACTCACCACTCTTTTACCCATTGAAAGAGCACAAGTTATGGTGCACAACTTTTTCATCACAAATATTTGTATAAATTAGTAATTAAAGTTAGGTTTTTAAATAATAATAATCACAATTAGCAGAAGTTTCAGTGCAGATGCAGTGTCAGAAATCCAAAAATTGACAAAAACGATGTTTTGATATGGAAAATTTATTTATTTTTCTGTGAAAAATTCAACAAGACAAATTAAAAAAAAATGCTGTAATCATTTATATTTCTTAAGGAAACAAAACAATTTTTAACCTTAACCCTTTAAAAATTTTGTATTGGGGCATAAATATTAAGGTGGGGCATGAAAAGATAGAGAAACACTGACCTTAACCATTTTAAAAGCATTTTTACGATTATATAAGTGGCCATCTAGGTACAGTGACAGTGACTGCCTTTATCTATATTTTTAAATTTTTCAATATTTTTCTAATCAACAAATGCAATTGTATTTTAAGTATATAAGATAATGAAATTTTGTACTTTTTTTCAATAACGAGAATTGTGGATGCGAGAGAGAGAGAGATCAGAATCTTCAGAGAGAGAGTGGATCCTGGAAAGGCCAAACACAAAGGTTTTTTTATTAATGTTAATATGCTAAGATGGAACATTTTTTTAATAGACATACAAAGGGTAATAATTCTAAATCTGTTTCTGTATTCTCAATCAATTTACAACTTGTTTTGTTATGTCATTATACTAACAGAGAACTTGGTACTTATTAAAATAATTATTTTTTTATTGAAATATTAGTATTTTATAAATTTAAAATGTACAACCCAGATTTGACAAGATGTAGTATACAGTCATTATGTTTTTATTATTAGTCTATATTCGTCCCACTGTAGGGCAAAGGCCGCCTTAAGGGCAGCCTAAAAAACAGCGATTATCGGGAATTTAAAAAAAAACTACTGTATCAATTGTTTTATAATTTTAATGGTATATTTATACATATTTTAAGAATACGCAGTGAAATTTTTGAAGAAAAAAATTAAATATTTTTCGAGATACACGCGATCCCGACGGTGCTAAAAAAAGGTCCTCCTCTGTTGCAGTGATTCCGGCCTTCTTCCGGTATTATTTTGAGATTTGTGAATATAATATTCAAACAATTACATAAAAAAATAATGTTTTAGTGCCAAACGCCGTCAGAAGTCACGTACGCCGCACACTCCTTCCGCACCGCCGATAGTGTACCCAGAAGCAGTGGTGACGATAGACTCCGACAATGATGATTACCACCAGCATCCAAGGGACTACTGGCATGATAATCGGTGCACGTCACCTATTATGGTTATATCTGGTGCGTATACATTAAGAAGTCCTATTTGATTGACTATTATATTTATAGTCGCAATACCCTGGTATTTGCACTAGGTATCAAAATAATCCTGGTGCAAAAAATAGAACTTGATGAAACATAACCAGTTTATGGTTAGAAGTTGGTAACATTATACGCGCTACAAAAATGGCATGTTTTAACTATGCTAATAAGCAAACGTGAACTCAGTTTCGCGATGCAGAGCAACATATATTTGTCTCTTTTTCACTCTCAAAAACTATCATTCCGTCCTACTTCGACTTCTGATTGACTGTTTGAATTTGTGCCATTTGCACCTCATTTTACATCATTCACGCCTTAATTCCCACAGGGATAGGTAGTGACAACGAAGCGCCATATTCCACAATTCTGACATTAACTTTTAAGCTATATTGCTGATCATTGTTTAATTAACCGTAGAGCTTGTATGAGGAGAATTGTAGATGTAAAGGAAGCGAGGGAGTCATCATTCGCAATCGTTGTGTCAGGATCGTGGCAAGTGGCGCTCCGTTTCTCTGCCTATCCCCGTGGGAAAGAGGCGTGACAATTAGATTGATTGACTGTTTAATTACTAACTTTTTGCTGCATTACGAGGATATTTGGGTAAATAGAGTAGCATGGGGTTAATACCAAAATAGGATAACAAAACTTATTATTGGCAGATTCAGAGTCTGGTCGCACGAGAGGTCCAGAATGGAGTCCACGTAGGCATAGGCATGAAAGGCATAGACACACAAGTCCAAGGAAGACACATAGAAATAGAATTAAAGAAGTCCATATACATTGTCATAGGTAAGATGTTGATCACCTTAATTAAGGCTGAGTTCACACGAGCGTCTGCGTTTAAGTAAAACATACGCAACGTACACGTTTCGTTTCTACGATTTAAAACGCGAAACGATGACATTGCGTCGACGCAACAATAGTCTTATGTTCTCTTTGCGTGCTTGCAAAATGTATTTGAGCTAGTTTGTAACTGTTCTATGGTAAAAGGTGGACATGAAATATAGAGTTCAGACTTACATTTTTTATCATACATTTCTATACTAAAGTGTTAAAGCTACTAAAGTGCTTGTATCATAGAAACAGGACAACCAAAATAAGTATGTCAAAGATACATTGGTACCGGCGAGTGGTTTCGAAACCGTATCACTCGGCTTACGTAGCAATTGCACCGCCACTACACCACGGTCGTCTTATTTGAAAGAACATTTGCAACAAAGTCATAATTTATAACAAACAGTTACGTACTGACCAGTAAGCTAGGCGCTGACGTAGCGTCGACGTAACGTTTTTGTTGGGTTTATTGGTTCATGGTAGAAACGCATCGTGAACGTTGCATCTACGTTGCATCACTTGACGCAAACGGAGCGCAGACGCTCGTGTGAAAGCAGCCTTATTATTTTTTATTGTGACTGGTGATATCAAGTGGGGATGTTGTGAATATGAAATATGAAATACGGGTATAGAAATCATATACCGGTTTCAGATACGGTTGTAATCAATTTCGGAACATAGTTTCGGATAGATTCGGTTACAGATATTAGATTTTTAAGAAATTTTAAGACAAAAAGCCTGTCATAACATGTTTTAGCCTTCGCCTCTATCCGAAATTATCCGAAACTTTTTAACGGATTCCGTTACGGTTCCGGATAGTGTTGCGAACCTGAACAGCTCTAAAACTCTTTTCTAAGTGACATTTTATTTTATATTTATGACATGACAGATGACAGAAATGTCTAAATTGAGGGTTTTGATAAACGTGCATATCCATGTAATCACCTAGCTAGAATCCCAACAGATAGGTTTTTATTTCGGATATCCGATAGTTCCAGTTCAACGCAGACAAGACTCAGGTATGCGCGTTCTCGACGAAATAATCCCCGTTTACTCCCCTTCCTTCTCTTTGTAACATCTCCCTCAGTGCTTCAGACAGACTGGATATTCTTGGAATGTGACACAGGGACCACATCGAACGGGCCATTAGGACCACCTCCCTCATACTTGGCATCCTGTACAAGGTGCGGCGGTTCTTCGCGCCAGAGCTTCGCCTGCTATTATACAAGGCTCAGATTCTCTCTTGCGCGGAGTACTGTTCGCACCTCTAGGACGGCTCTGCCAAGTATCTTCTCAATGCCCTGAATTCATTGCAGCGCCGAGCTGTCCGAATTATAGGTGTTGCAGAGGCCACGCGAACTCTGGAGCCGTGTCACAATAATAATAAAAAAAGTCGGTTACGGAGCTTTATAACATAAAGCACCCGCCTAATGGTATGTTTTTCATGCTAATATTTCTATTTTTTTTTTATTATCAGGTCTGAGAGTCGTAGCTCAATAAAGCGCAAGCGGTCTTTGTCACGCAGCAGGAGACGGGGCTCCACACCTTCGCCTCCACGACATCGAGCGAGACATCGAGACTCTGAAATATCATCACACCACAGGTAAAAAGAAAGTGGACGTATTTATTTTACAGCTATTTCATTTTGGCGTCTTATAGTAAATTTTTCTTTACTTGGCAAAAGTAGTAAACAAACTTTCGACATAATGAATTAAAAACAATTACTACTGACGTTAAATAAACAAGTTGACGCGAATCAATACGAATATGTAAAAATAACTATGAATTACTGTGGAAAATTTAAAAAAATATATTATTGGGGTACGACATTTGCTATATGTGAATTTTAACGTTTTCCATAATGTTTTTTCTTGTTTTTTTTTTTACTTGTATCATACAAATATATCAAAGATACATTGGTACCGGTGGATGGTCTCGAACTCGTGCTCTTCGGTTTGCGTACCCATTGCACTGCCACTACACCACGGTCGCCTTCTATTGTATATGTGTATGTGATTTTAATAACTTTTTGCTTTTTATCATTGTGTATGTTTATTTTATTGAATAAAACAGTAGGCCAAGTAAGAAAAAACATAGTATACCTGCTAGTGTGACTTGGCACAGGTTCAGTCTCACCTACTCGAGCCCCACTTTACAGTATTTTATGTATTGTACATCGACTTGCGCCTAACTTCTGAGCCCCCATTTTTAATTTAAGGACTGAAAACTTACGGTTTTCTCATTCTTTGTCGCTATGCCGGCCGGATTTGGTTTTTGTACGCTTATTACGTTGACTTTTGAAAATTGTAGATCGACATATTGCAGCTACCCATATGATGTTAGGCTGGAGTGCTATCCATGAATGAAGGCGACTGCTAGTACTGTTAAATAACTGCAAGTGGCAGTTGCATCCACTTTGTTGGCCTAGTTGGAACCGGCAACTTTCAAGCTGATATCGAAACGCAACTAAGTCTCTTCATGTATAGTAATTATTTTTGATTATAATTCTTAAATGTTTACAGGAGTAAAGCTGAATCACCGTCTCCTCCATCGTTACTTCAACGCAAGATAGATTTCAAAGAGAAAATCAGCGACACCAGCTTATTTGCTGAACTCGTCAAAGATAAACATAAGAGGGCGCAGGTTAGTGATACTACGCTATTAAAATAAGAATAGGACGGGCTGTTGACTAACTTCACTTGACTGATTCAAAGGTGTCTTTTTCTTGACGGTCCGCAAAGAAAAAGACACCATACTAAAGTGAAGTTGGTTGGAGAGTTAGACGTCACAAAATTGCCCCGATTCCGTCCTATTCCTATTTTTATCGCATTATATCAGTATACGTCATCATGGGAAAGTTTTTAACGACAGGATTGGAGCATTGAATAGCACACTAGTTTAATACGCGTTAAGTCCCGGGTTCGATTCCGGGTCGGGGCAAAGATAATTTTCATATCTTGTAATGTTTAATAATTAGATTAAGAAAAGTTTTAATTTACTGATCAAATCAGTAATGTGTGTGTCTCCTAAAAAAGCTGGGTTGCCTAGTGCCTATAACCGTAGAGCTTGTACGAAGAGAATTGTGGGTGTGAAGGAAGCGAGGAAGTTGTGTCAGGATCGTGGCGCTTCTTTGTCTCTACCTATCTCTGTGGGAAAAAGGCGTGACAATTTTGATTGATTAATTGTTAAGGTACATTTGTTATTTTTCTACTATTTAGAAACTTCAAGAAATACTCAGTCAAAAGGAAGAGGAATCCCAGGGAGCTTCCACAAATAACTCTGTGAACACTGATACACCGGAAGAAGCATCTAATACTACTATTGATACACAGGTGATTTTTTAAAATATATATATCTTAATATATATAATTCTTCTGTATGTGTGTTTGACACCTAACTCTACCTAAATGCCTGGACCGATTTGAATGAAATTTTGTGTGTATATTTCAATGGGTTTCTGGATGGTTTGAAAACTCAATAAGACCCGATAGGTGGCGCTGTAGGTAACTATTAACATTAATATAAGTTTTAAGTTAACATTATATAAGTTTGTATTTGTCTTGTACTTTTTATTAAATACATTATAAAAAACAAATAAAAAATTATGAGTTACCGGCCATATCTCCACAGTCATTTATTTTAAAGAAAATAAAGTATTGAACAATTTTAATTCTTTATTTTCTTGACACAGTGAGATATCCTAAAACTCAATCGTAGTTTTGTTACAAGTTTTTATGGAATACAAAATTTATAAATCGGAGTAGAGTCGATGGAATCAATTGACTACAGATGGACTGCCGACCGCGCAACTTCAATTGGAATGACAATGAAATTCATTCCTATATGTCAAAAAGTTACGCGGTCGCTGTAAGTGTCAAAAACAACTTTTATTCATTCAGACAATGAGCTTCAATGAGCTTGAACTGTTAATGAAAATATACATTAAATATACAATTTTAATTTATAAAGCTCAATATTGGTGTTCAACTGTCAATACGAAGCCCATTGTCATTGAGTTACGCGGTCGGTCCACAGTACAGAATACTGTGTAGTACAGTGTTTCCCAACCTTTTTTTGAACCATGCCCCACCTTAATATTTCTAAAATGTGTTATACATAACTTTTAAAAATTGGTTTAAGAAATATTAATGATAAGTTTTACAAAGAAATCACTATTAATTGTTATCAAAACATATCTATTAAAAGATATCTAGCATTGCATTTAACGAACCCAAAACAAAAGGATTAAAGTCGTATCGAGTCCGTTTTTAAATTGCCCCCCTGTGGGGCGTGGGCCCCACTTTGGGAAACACTGGTGTAGTATTAGTATAAGAATGTGTAACTTGCAATCATCCCTATTTCAGCCATCAAAAGAGAATGGCGAGGTTGATAGCCAAATTGAAGTGGCGGACATCCCTATACCCACAAGTGAGGCGCCTCCGCCGTTGCCAAGTGAGCCACCTCCGCCTGTGCCTGACGTTGAGACTGCTAATGGACTTGCCAAAGATACTGCGGTAAGAAGGATTTTCATAGTATAGCCTTAGCGACAGCGACTGAGGCAAAATGAGACAGATTTAGTCGTCGACGCTCTTTGACATCTCTTGAATCACCATCAAGCGCTTTTAAACCGGCTAGTGGAAGGCCTACCTACGCTGCGTCTTCAGGTTCGTGGAACCATTCTTCCCCATCGGTTGTCGGTTCTCCTAGCGATCTGACTACATCGTTCAAAGTAAATAAGTATAAAATAATAATGTTAATTTTCAGAAATCGCCACCTCACACCCCGGCGCCACTTCCCCCTCTCCCCAAAGTGGGTGGCAGTGTGGTGACAGGTGTTTATATGCAGAGCCAAAATGCGCAACAAGCCGTTCATAAAAAGAGCCTTACAAAATTACCAATGCCACCTAATACACAGGTAAAGATTACTTTCAGATGTAAAGACTGAAGTGACTCAGTTGCGTTTCCATTATTATGGATCGATGTCAGCATCCCGCCTTATGTTAAGAAGGCGACTGATTAAGTAACTGCAAGTAGCAGTTGCATCCGTTATGCCGGCCTAATTGGATCGGCTTAAGCAGACAGTTTGTGGTTATTTGACCAGTCTGCCGATCCTGGGTAGAACAGAACTGAAAGGTACACTTTTAAATAGTGACTAACAAGTATTACAAGTGACTCAGTCGCGTTTCGTGATCAGCTTAAGTGTTGCTGGTTCCAACTGCTATTCGGTGTTATTTAACCCTAGTAGTAGTTATAAAATGTGTCGATAGAAGTTAATAAAAAATATTTTAAAAAATAATTTGTGAATGACTATAAGATTTTTCAACACAAATATAGAAAAACCATCAAACAAATTTTATTAAAAAAAAGAAGACATGTTTTTATTTCATTTTAAAAGTAAAATCGTTTACTTACGAAAATCGACGACATTACGATACAATACGAATAAATAAAAAGTCTCGGTATAATGGAAACGCGCTCTAAAACGGAATTAGCCAGTTTATTTAATTATTTTTTTAATTAAAGTTTTATATTAGTTTGTTGACTGCACACTACTACAAAAGTGTAAAAATGTAAATCAGCCCCCCTAGCACGGCAATCCAAGAAACAAGATAAAGACCTGCAAAGAATATCATTCTAACTCATTTTAAATAACTTACCAGAACAGTGCAACAAAATAACGAAAAAAAATATTTAAATGTTCTGTAAAACTTCACACAATACAACGTTGAAAACTTTAATAAAACTTTAAAGTGTTATTTTATCATTTTGTTGTTCCGGCCTATTAAGTTATTTAAAATGAGTTACAATAATATTCCTTGCAGGTCTTTATCTTACTTCTTGAATTGCCGTGCTAGGGGGGCAGATAAGGATAAAACTAAACATAATGAGATCGTTACATCTTTATCTACCGCCACGACATAATCGAAACGCGCTCTTAGGCGTGTGTACTACACACACTACACTACAAACGCAAAAACGTCTCCAAGCTAATTTGACTATATGCCCATTTAGAGCAGCTACTTATTTAATACTTTATAAGTTAACTATTATTTTTACAGCAGCTAGTACATATTTGTTTTGTAATATTATGGCATGCAAAATTGTCAAGCCTTTTTCCCACAGGTATAGGCAGAGACAATGGAGCGCCACTTGTCACGATCCTTACACAACTCCCTTGCTTCCTTCACATCCACAATTCTCTTCACACAGGGTCTGTGGTTATGGGCACTAGGCAACCCAGCTTACTTGAGGATGTCTCCGATTTGGTCGGAAAACACCCTCCTGGGACGGCCTTGTTTAACGCATTCATCCACATCAGATTTATAGATTTAAAAAACATTGAATTGAAAAAAAAATTAATCCGTTTGATAGGTGGAAGACTTGAAGAACATGGCTGGTGATAGCCCACTGAGCACCCCATCACCGGTGAAGCCACAACAGAAACCAAAGAAGACTGGAATTATGAATTTGCCCATGCCACCTGGTAAATATCAAGTTTATGGTACATAAGTAGAGTCTGTCTAAGCCAATATGACGCGCCCCTCCACTGCATTTAAACATACGTGCGAATGTAAAATATGAATGCAACACACATATTATGCAATTGTAATGGGTCATTCAGTTGCTGGTTGGACACAAAAGGAGGAGCACGCTGATGAAGTATAGTAAAAATAAAGTAATATTTTTATTCACACATTTAAATAAACTAATAAAGTGGAGGGGCGCGTCATTTATAGTTAGACAAGCTATTGTTAGTTGTGTCTACGTTTAAATTTTTTTTATCAAATAATCAATTTGTCACGCCATTTTAAAGCATTCCACTTGTCTATAATGTAAGACATGTTTCCTAAAGTTATACCACAAACAGTGGTTTTGGAATAACAATTCAGAACTATATAAGAAAATAGAGATGCTAGAGAGACGGCAATTAAGGCGACCATGGTGTAGTGGCAGTGCAATGGTTATGCGAACCGAGAGCACGAGTTCAAAAACACTTGCCGGTACCAATGCATCTTTGATATATGTACTTTGGTTGCAATATTTAATAAATATAATAAATATTGCAAATATACGTTATTAATAGAAAAAAGAGAGATAGATATTTGCTTTGGGACTGTTTATTAAGGAGTGGTAGGCAGTGGTACCCAGTCTGCCGATCCGGGGTAGTACCACCACTTACAAGTATACAGACCGTGAAGTGATTTGGTCGCATTTTTTTTTATTTTTTTTTATTGTGACTCGACATATGACGGCACCCCGCTTGATGTTAAGCCAAAGTGTGGTCCATGAATGAATGTCACTGCTATTACAATTCAATAACTGTGAGTAGCAATCACATCCACTATGCCGGCCTAGATGGAACCGGCAACTTACAAGCTGATCCCGAAACGTGACTAAATCACTTCACGGTCTGTATACTTGTAAGTGGTGGTACTACCCCGGATCGGCAGACTGGGTGCCACTGCCTACCACTCTTTCATAACCAGACCCGAAGCAAATATCCATCTCTTTTTTTTTTTATTAACAAATATTTGCAATATTTAATACTATTAAATATTACAAATAAAAGCTATGAAACAAATATTTGCTCTGACCGGGGATCGAACCCGGGACTTTACGCGCAACAAACCAGTCGCTAAACCGTTCGTCCACGCCTGTCGTCAATTTCGGGATCAGCTTGTAGGTTATCGGTTCCAACTAGGCCGGAATATTGGATGTGACTGCTACTCACAGTTATTGAATTGTAGTAGCAGTGACCTCCATTCATGGACCACACTCCACCTAACATCAAGCGGGTGCTGTTAAATGTCGAATCACAATAAGTCTTCAGGCTTCAGAGTAAGCTTAACCTTTGCAATGATTTTATTTTATGTTAATGCTATATTTATATTTGCAGTAATACCAGGGTCGGAAGAATTAAGTGCCGATGAATTTGACGGCTCCACACCACCGCCCACAACAAGGAAACATAATTATTCACAAATGTTCCCCAGGCAGGACGCTAATTCTGTAAGTTTGTTTTTATTGAGAATTCATCCAACCTAATGATAAGCCTAATGGTAATGGTAATCAAGGAGAGGTTCAAGTTACGGTTGCCTCAGTCGCCGTGACTGCCGTCCAAGTATGCTTTCGTAAATCCATTTGATTGGTGGAATCATCATCATACATATAACCAAAGATATTATTTTATGCATCTGTCTAAATCAGTGTTTCCCAACCTTTTTTGGGCCATGCCCCACCTTAACATGTTTTATGCCCCCCATGCATATTTTTACCTTTAAAAATTGTTTTGTACTCTTAATTGTTTTATCGTGTCACAATAAAAAAAAACAAAAATAGAAATTTAAAAAATATAAGTTTTAAGAAGAAATCACTATAAAATTGTTATCGAAACATATCTATCAAAAGATATCTAGCATTGCATTTAAATAACCAAAAGCGAAAGGATTAAAGTCGTGTCGAGTCATTTCTAAATTGCCCCCCGTTAACTATCAAAATGCCCCCTGTGGGGCGTGGGCCCCACGTTGGGAAACACTGGTCTAAATTAAGTCAATTATTGTCATTCGAATCACGTGGTCTGGTAGCAGATACTGGCGCATTAGTTAACACAATATTCAGCAATGGCCGGCATAGTGACAGCGGGTGAGGCAATCGTAAATTAGTCAGATTTTTCAGTCGTCAGTACTGACACCCGTCACACATGACATAAGTAGGTGCAGTAAACGCGTTCGTTCGAAACCTGTACATAAATAAGTGTTCCGAGTTGAAATTGTTATTGGAGGGCCCAGAGCGCTCTTAAGTAATTTCCAGTCGTATTTACGTTTATTATATACATGTTTTTAAATGACAATAAATATTTCACTGCCGCTACAGTTGAGCCGATTGGGATCGTCGAGGGTGAGTAATAGGTGCACTTTTATTAATTATATATATACACATTTATTATTATACGTAAACCTAAATACAATCTTTATTTAATAACAATGAAAGAAATATGTTCTTCTAAAATTAAAAGTATATTATTTTTTATAATGACTCGACGTATGACAGCACCCCGCTTGATGTTATGCTGAAGTGTGGTTCATGAATGAATGTCACTGCTACTACAATTCAATAACTGTGAGCAGCAATCACATCCACTATGCCGGCCTAGATGGAACCGGAAATTTACAAGCTGATCCCGAAACGTGACCAAATCTCTTCACGGTCTGTATACTTGTAAGTGGTGGTACTACCCCGGATCGGCAGACTGGGTACCACTGCCTACCACTCTTAAACTCTTAATATAATATAATTAAACTACAAATAAAAAATATCTAATGACGTTGCATCAGATAGTCTCAAGGAGACTGGCAACATTTTACCTTTGTATAGCAAGGCGTTGGCAGAAATTTGTACTTTTATTTGAGTGTATTTGAAAGAAAGTTGTTTTTTTTCAAAAGAACTTATTTTTTTAAATATTTTTAGTGTGGTCCCAATTACATAATATTTTGGCTTATAATTGGACGTTAAAAATAGTAGTAATGAAATAAGTCCCTTTGAAAAATCACTTCTTGTTAATTCCTTATATTATTGTTTTGAATATTAAATATTAATAAAATATTTGCACTTTATCCTTTATTTTGATCTTTTTTTAAGTCCTTAAGGTTAACTGGCAAAGAATGTCTAGGCGGCATCAAGTTTGCCTTCGTAATTAATGCAGAAAGATAAAAAAATGCTTTCTTTTAGTACAAAAAATAATACCGAATATACTATACCGACACAGAGGCAACGATTTTCCAACAAATCTTTGAAGGCTATTATTATTATTGTTTACAGACGTCGAAATTAAAAAGGCCTAAAATACTTAAGAGGAGGGGTTCCAAAATTGTGGCTGTCTCCACGCCCACGCATCATGCCAAAGACTGGGGTGAAAGATGCGTTGATGGATTCCAGGTAATATTGTAATTGTACCATTTGTTTGTACCTTCATTAGCTCTGCCTATCCCAGTGGAAAAAGGCGTGACTTGATTGATTGATTGACGATTTGTTTTTTATTTTAGCGGCGTAGCAGTGTAATTTTTACAGCTAATCAATAAAGCACAAAAACTAATTAAAAAATAATAAAGTAATTGAACCGAGCAAGACAGTTTTATGTTCTCGTTTTTACTTTCTATGTTAGTTTAGTGTATACTGATTTATTATAAAGTATATTAGAATTAAAAGTATGCTTCTGACTAAATTTTAATATTTTATTTTGCACCTATCTCATATTAAAAGTGCGTTAAATTGTTCCTAAGGTAGGCTAGTAAAAATGCTTTGCAGCATTAAGTCTGCCTTTGTACCTAGTGCATAAAGTTTTTAAATGAATAAATAGTTTCTAACTATGTCCAAGTATGATCAGAAAGATTTAAAACATAGGATATGACAAAGGAATGCTTCGATGGTTTGGGCACATGGAAAGGATGAGTGAAAGTAGATTGACGGAAGGAATTTATAAATCGGATGTGGATGGATGCGTTAAACAAGGCAGGCCCAGGAGAGTGTTTTCCGACCAAATCGGAGACATCCTTAAGAAAGCTAGGTTGCCTAGTGCCCATAACCACAGGGCCTGTATGAGGAGAATTGTGGATGTGAAGGAAGCAAGGGAGTTGTGTAAGGATCGTGGTAAGTGGCGCTCCATTGTCTCTGCCTATCCCTGTGGGAAAAGGGCGTGACAATTTGATTGATTGATTGGTATTAATTGGTTTATGCACATTGTTCGTCCGGTTTCTTTGATACAAGCGCTTCTTAATATAATAATTTTAAAACTTAATGTTACAGATGATAGCACAAATAGGCGAAGGTACCTATGGCCAAGTTTACAAAGCTAAAGATAGAAATTCTGGTGTACTAGTAGCATTGAAGAAAGTGAGACTCGAGAATGAGAAGGAGGGCTTCCCAATAACGGCTGTGAGGGAGATAAAGATATTAAGACAATTAAATCATAAGAATATAGTTAATTTGAGAGAGATCGTCACTGATAAACAGGACGCTCTCGATTTTAGGAAGGTAAGATGTTATTTATGTTTTGTATGAGAATTGTTTTTAGCTTTATAGGTTGAAACTTATTCACTATGTCTTTTTTTTTATTTTATTATGGCTTAACAAACAACTGAGAATGAATTAAACAAATTTTATGCGGCTTACTATCGCGTTTTTATTTGTTTTTGATTTTCTAAATTTATTTTATTTTGTAAAGTCGAAACCAAAATAAACGCGATAGTAAGCCGTATGAAAATTATTGAATTAAACAAATTTTATGCGGCTTACAATGTTTTGGTTATTGATGTTACAATTTTCTATTATTTCGACGTTTTGAGGGCTTTGCAGCCATGTGGTCCCGGACACTCGCGATAGCAAGCCGCATAAAATTTGTTCATAAAATTTTTGTTATACTTTTTATCACTACAATTACATGATAGAACTATTATTGTATCTTATAACACTTCTCGTTTTTTTTCTTCCAGGATAAGGGTTCATTTTATTTAGTATTCGAGTACATGGATCATGATTTGATGGGTTTGCTCGAATCAAAATTAGTAGATTTTACCGAGAGTCACAATGCATCTATAATGCGACAACTTTTAGATGGACTAGCTTATTGTCATAGGAAGAATTTCTTACATAGAGATATCAAGTGCTCAAATATACTTATTAATAACAAGTAAGTATTGTTTTTTTTTGTTGTCTGTCACTCTTAGTTATTGTGACTCGACATATGACACCAATGCGCTTGTTATCAAGCTGGAGTGTGGTCCATAAATGGATGTCACTGCTACTACAATTCAATAACTGTAAGTAGCAATCACATCCATTATGCCGGCCTTGTTGGAGTCGGCAACTTACAAGCTGATCCAGAAACGCGAACAAATCATTTCACGGTCTGTATACTTGTAAGTGGTGCTACCCCGGATCGGCAGAAGCAAATATTCGCCTCTCCTTTTGATAACAAATATTTGCAATATTTAATATAATTATGAAATTAGCTAATTCATTAATTAATGTTTGCGCAAAACCTAAGAAAATAATAAAAGCTATGAAACAAATATTTGCTCCGACAGTCTGGGACTTATAATGATGTTTTGGTGTTGTTTTTGAATATTGGATTAATAATTTTTATTGTGACTCTTTACAATCATCTGATTGCGACTTGCCTGACAGTAAGGCCATAGGACTTCCAAGAATTTGATTTATTGACGAAACTGCGCTTTATTTCTTTCATTAATATTTAATCATTTTGTTCCAGAGGCGAAGTCAAACTAGGTGACTTTGGTCTAGCGCGCCTTTGGTCGGCGGAGGACAGACAGAGGCCGTACACAAATAAAGTAATAACACTATGGTACCGTCCGCCGGAGTTGTTGCTTGGCGAGGAGCGCTATGGGCCAGCGGTCGATGTCTGGTCTATGGGATGTATATTGGGTGAATTGTTTTTAAAGAAACCAGTTTTTCAGGTAACATTGCTATTGTAAATATAAGTTACTGGCGGTGTAACTCGGCGTTGCCCAGGTCAAAATACTGCGATGTAAATAACGTTTCATGAAATAATCAGTTTTTTCTCTTTTTTTTATCATATTTTACATCTATACTAAGCATCTAAAGTGTTAGTATCATATAAACAGCACGACCAAAGTATATCAAAGATACATTGATACCGGCAAGTGGTTTTGAACCGGTGCTCTCGATTTGCGTAACCACGGTCGCCCTAATAGTTAAAATACATCGCACGTTTAATGGTTAAATAATTAGTTTTTCTATTGTGTATTTTTACATTTCTATACTAAGCCACTAAATTGTTTGTATCATTGAAACAGCACGACCAAAGTATATCAAAGATACATTGATACCGGCAAGTGGTTCTGAACCGGTGCTCTCTATTTTCGTCGTAACCATTGCACTGCCACTACACTACGGTCGCCTTAGCCCAGTGTCTCCAAGTTACATTTCTTCAAGTTACAGTTTACATTTCTATACTAAGCTACTAAAGTGCTTGTATCATAGAAACAGAACAACCAAAGTATATATATCAAAGATACATTGGTGCCGGTGGGTGCTCTCGAACTCGTGCTCTCGAACTCGTGCTCTCGGTTTATGTAACCATTGCACTGACACTACACTACGGCCTATTTTAAATATTTTAAAAAAAGTAGAAATAAGTCAAATAAATCAAACTAACCAAATTACCTTACTAAAATTTCAGGCTAACATAGAGATGATGCAATTAGAGGTTATATCCCGAGTGTGTGGTACCCCAGTGCCTGGAGTATGGCCCAACGTGGTACAATTACCACTGTGGCACACACTAAGGCCAAAGAGGTACCACAAACGTTGTGTGAGAGAGCACTTTGCACTACTACCCTCAACAGCGTTATTATTACTAGATAGGATGCTAGAATTGGACCCCGACAAGAGGATCACGGCTGAGGAGGCCTTGAAGAGTCCGTGGCTCAAGAATATTGTGCCTGAACAGTAGGTTTTTTAAGATTTTTTTTTTATTGTGACTCGACATATGACAGCACCCCGCTTGATGTTAAGCCGGAGTGTGGTCCATGAAGGAATGTCACTGCTACTACAATTTAATTTAATAACTCTGAGTAGCAATCACATCCACTATGCCGGCCTAGTTGGAACCGGCAACTTACAAGCTGATCCCGAAACGTGACCAAATCGCTTCACGGTCTGTATACTTGTAAGTAGTGGTACGACCCCGGATCGGCGGACTGGGTACCACTGCCTACCATTCTTTTCAGGCTTGATATATGACAGCACTCCGCTGGATGTTAAGCTGGAGTGCGGTCCATGAATGGAAGTGACTGATAACACAATTAAATAACCGCAAGTAGCAGTCGCATTCACTTTGCCGGTCTATGAAGATAATTCCGATACGCGACTTAGTCACTCTATGGTTAAAAGTTGTAATGATACCAATATTTGGTAATGGCATTGGGCTTTAGTACTTTTTCCTATCGTCTTCATTAAAATATACCAAAACAATTTACTGGCCGGCATAGTAACGACGACTAAGGCAACTTTAAACTGATTTTTCAGTCATCAGCGCTCCTGGACTTCCTTTTGCTTGACAATAGGCAAGTCTAGTCACAGTCAAAATTCCATATATATGACCATAGCCCGGCGTCTTTTTATTTATATCTCTAGTTATAAATTATTTTTTAATTTAATTAAAAATTTGTATCATAGAAACAGGACAGCCAAAGTACATATATTAAAGTTATATGTGACCGGATATAAAGACTGGTGGGTGGTCTCGAACTCGTGCTCTCCGGTTTGTGTAACTATTGCACTGCCACTACACCACGGTCGCCTTAACAATACTTGAGTTTCCAATTAATTGCAGAATGAACGCGCCCGAGCTTCCGACGTGGCAGGATTGTCACGAGCTATGGTCGAAGCAACGTCGTCGGCAACAGCGCGAACAGGACCAGCAGGGTCAAAATAGTTCCAAAACATCGAGCTTCCAATATACAACTTATAGTGAAAACTCACAGGACTCTAAACAAGGTGACTCTAGCTACAAGAGCACAGATTTGAACTTCAGCCAATGTGATTTTAAAGAAGAAGTGAAGTGATAGTGTATTAGTTTTATAATGGGGATTTTTTGAACGAAAAAGACGTTTTGTAAACCCTAAAATCAATCCATGTTGCCTTGGTGTTCTAATTAAATTTAAAAAAATAATGAATTGTCTATAGTTTTAAAGACTCAAATAGAAACGTCATTTGTGTGAGAGAGACGACGTTATGTATATTATAAACGTTAAAGCAGGTAGGATAATAACCATTGTACACAATTTTGTAAATTTAAATCCCGTTAAGGCTGACTCTGCACTGTTATATATGTCATTACAATTAGTTAACGGTTAGTCATTAACTGGGCCCACAGGAGAAAGGACATCATTCATTTTGGGCTTTTATGTACTACTTTTGTAATTGTCCAATGTTGAAAAAATATTATATAAATGGTAGTTTCGATACTTGTATTGATAAAACTGATAATAATAATTTTGCATTAAATTGCTGTGCAATTGGGTTATATGGAAAATAAGATATGAATTTTGTATCGTCTGTCAATCACAAAGACACCATTTTAACAGTTCTGCTTTGAACTGTCAAAATTATAGTTTGATGAATTTTCACACTTCAACTATGCAAAATAAAGGATATATTCCAATTACATTGTAATCTTCATACATTAAACTATTTTAAAATGTATATGCAATTGTTGATACAATTAAGCCCATGTCCCCAAACAAAATGAATGATGTCTTTTGTTGGACAAACTTTTTATGTGGGAATAGTTAAGGACTAATCCGATTAAAGATATATATATTTGACACATTCATATTTTCAATACAATTCAATAGATCTTTGCTTACGTCAAAGATCTAAGGTGATACTGACGGTAAAATGGACTATGATATCTGCGCTCTTGAACCTCCTCTTCCGTTGCTTATCACCAGGCAAATCAACAAATAAAAAACCTGTTGGTTAATGTATACTCAGAAGTAAGATGGCAGCGCCTTAGATTTGTAGAATCTGTGATTGTAGTATAATTGTTGGTTTATTCGGAGACATCCTTAAGAAAGCTAGGTTGCCTAGTGCCCATAACCACAGAGCCTGTATGAAGAGAATTGTGGATGTGAAGGAAGCAAGAAAGTTGTGTAAGGATTGTGGTAAGGGGCGCTCCATTGTCTCTGCCTATCCCTGTGGGAATAAGGCGTGACAATTTGATTGATTGATTCGTTTTGAAATATTATATTGAATAATCGTCTCCAAGCATTTATTTGTCAGTGTCAAAATTGTGTGTAACGCCATCTGTGTTGAATTTACGAAAGTTTTGGCCGGCTTAGTGACGGCGACTGGGGCAGCCGTGAACTACTCGTTTTTTTCAGTCGACGTCACTCGCGGACCTCCTCTTGCTTATCATAAGGCGGCTCGAGGTAAGATGTCGTGTCACAATAAAAAAATTACAATTTGGCGCTGCATTTTGTAGGGATTCAAACGTGAGAACGTGTCTTCTTTTAGTTATATACGTTAATATCTTGTTTCGTCGTCAATTGATCCTACCTAAACTGGGCATTATTCATAATCCTATTACTAATAATGCCCAGTTTAGGTAGGACTAGTTTCAGACTAAGCTTAATTACGGCATAATATTTAAGGCCCATGTGCCGTGTAGAAATCCGAGTTTTACAACTAGCAATTTTGTTTTAAGAACAGGACAAGCAACATGTTATTAACAAAGGATTTACTTAAGCTAGGTTGCCTAGTGCTCATAACCATAGAGCTTGTATGAAGAGAATTGTGAATGTAAAGGAAGCGAGGGAGTTGTGGCAGGATCGTGGCAAGTGGCGCTCCATTGTCTCTGCCTATCCCTGTGGAAAAAAGACGTGACAGTTTGATTGATTGATTGATTTACTTTCCTTACCGATACCGCCACAGGTCGAGAGAAATATCCGCATTGCATCGACCGAATCATCCGCATTGCATCGACCGAATCATCCGCATTGTATCGACAGTCAAATTCAACTGTTTATCGAACAATTGACGAGTGGAATGCTTTGTCAGCCCATGTGTTCTTTCTATCCTATAACCTTGAATCCTTAAGCGAAGCGTGAAGAAGACTGCACATATTTGTCGCCTCAGGCAATCGTAAACAGGTATAGCTTGTCTAACTGTAAATGACGCGCCTCTCCACTTTATTAGTTTATTTAAATGTGTGAATGCAAATATAACTAACTATACTTCATCTAACTATACTTCATCAGCGTGCTCCTCCTTTTGTGTCCAACCAGCAACTGAATGACCAATTACAATTGCATTTTCGGTTTTTTGCATTCATATTTTATGTTTGCTCGTGTGCTTAAAAATGCAGTGGAGGGGCTGTCATTTCGGCTTAGACAGACTCTACGGTGTATTCAGTCGTCACCGATCTTGGATCTTTTCTTGCTTACTGAATAAAAAAAGCTGGTTAACAAACTTTGATTTCCAACATTGCATTTTGATATATCACAGTAACGTCATGTTAATTATAAGTTGTTTTTTTTTGTAATAAAATAAATAAATAAATTATAACTGAACACATCATTTTTTTTATAAATCTGTTTTATTTTATATTTAAGTAATATAGCCAATATGTATTATATTATGTGGAAGTTGCTTGATGGCAAATTAATGAAATTATAAAACAATAAATGTTCTGGTAAGTATATTCATGTTTTATTTCTGTATTGAGACAATTTTACTAATGTTTACAGCCGGTTGTACCAAATTTACGAATTTAGTTTTACTTTATACTTATTCTATTACGTTTACTATTACAAAATCGTGAATTGGGTTGTTAATAATTTTATATCGAAACTACCATTTATATATGTTTCTATCATTAGAAATAACAAAAGTAGTAAGTACATAGAAACCCAAAATTAATGATGTCCTTTACCTATGTATAAAATATCCGTTAAACGTAAATTTAAAATATGAAGTTAAAAGAGTGGTGCAACCCATTTTTCTTTTACTTATACGATACTTTTTACAAATTCGTAAATTATAATTTTTGATACAACCGGCTACATTAACGTATAGATTAAATACTCGAAAGAAAATTTCTCAATGAAATCTATGTAATTGGCACTGCCTGAATTGATGGCGTCTAAGTGGTATTGAACAATATATTGTTAGGATGTAATTCTAGCTCCCAACTTTATGGCCTCTCCGAAGTTACCTGTGAGTGCGTCTTTGCGCAGGTACGTATAGAACCTGGCAGTGAGAGAGGCAAAAAGAGCGCTAATTCAAGCTGCGCAGTAATTTGTTTTACTCTACTTTTCATTTTTCTAGTGTATAAAATTTTAACTATATTAAATATGTGCACGACTATATAGATAGACGGATATGCTTCCCCCGCAGCCGTCTCGGCCTTTTATAATCTGTAGATCCTTATGCTGCGCAGCTCAGTCAGAGCTCTTTTTGTTTGCCGGGACTATACTGTCACAATGATACGCTTATTCATTTAATTCGAGCTCAGCTGAACCGTATTTTATGTATTGCGCTTGTGACTAACTTCGCATCTGCCATGTTCAAATTGAGTCTACTACTCGATAAATATCTCAATATGTATTTTTTATGAAATATAGTTAAAACGTACACAAACTTAAATAAAAGATTTTTGTGGCTTACTGTCGCGTACTTTTGGTTATTTTAGACATTTCGATACCTATAGCCATCATGGTTGCGGGGTAATATTTTTATTGTATGTATTCATATTTAGATGATTTGATTGACTGCATATTTTAGCAGGCATAATAGGAACTACGAAACCCTAAGCATTCGGTAGTAATCGTGTCTTGATCGTTAAATCCATCCTGTTCCTACTTGTTCAAACAAAATTGTCACGCCTTTTCCCCACAAGGATAGGCAAGCTCCACCCAGCATTCTTGAGGATGTATCCGATTTTGTCAGCAAACACTCTCCTGGGCCTGCCTTGTTTAACATATCCATCCACATCACATTTATAAATTGCTTTCGTCAATCTACTTTAGCTAATCCTTTCCATGTTTCAAACCATCGGAGCATTCCTTTGTCAATACATGTCACTATATCTTTCAAACTATATTTATTGCTTCTATTAGTCAATCAGTGCTATTTATATCGATTTATCTATTGAATGTGTGTTTTTTGCGTATACATTTATATAAATTTAAAACTTTTATTACTTATTGAATTAAACAAATTTTATGTGGCTTACTATCGCGTTTATTTGTAAAATCAAAACCAAATTTAACGCGATAGTAAGCCGCATAAAATTTGTTTAATTCATTACTTTTTGCTTTGAAAAAAAAAAACCTGGTTAAGTGGGCCTGGCCAGTCGGATGTAATATCAGTATCGTGCTGAGCGTATCAGCCAGTCAATGACGTGTTCAGTTACTGTTATAATAGTAAAGATAAGTTTATTAAAAATAAGTTTATTAATTGTTAAGTAGGTGCTTTTCTATGTAAATAATACGTGTATGTAAATTTGGATTTAATTTGATTTAGATATTATTTGGTCTTACTGTCCCAGTTAACTAAGGGAGATATCCATGGGGATCTGATGTGGGAGAAAAGGAATTGTGTTTGGAATAAAGTTGTATTTTGTGTATGGTCTGAATCAGATCAGATTACATTGTTTATGCCAGTCTCGCAAAGCCTTATTTTTAGCATAAATAAAACTGTTCAGTGCTTTTTTTTCGGTGCAGAGTATCGGAATCGGGGATAGGTTATACATTTTGTGATATGATTTCTTTCCTTCATCGGCAACTCCCTCCCAATAAGACTTAAGATGAATTAATATAGATTTAAATAATAACCAAAAATTCAATGGAAACGTATAAGGTTTAGAGTGATATTTAACGTCTATTTGCCTGTTGGTACATGCCATTGCCTCAATCTCTGGCTAGCTATACTTATGATATTTTTATGTGTATGGACGAAATAACTGACCAAATAGTATTTAAGCCATTTTTGTGAGCACTGCCTGGGTGTACAAAATTAATACTCGTCCTATTAAAGCAATTAAACTACAGGTACGCTTCCGAGTGTAGCGACGAAAGGTGCTATCGACAATAAAGTGTTAAGGTCACGTGGATTATGTCAGATTATGTTCTAGCTAGGAAATTGTTGAAGTGAAACTTCTTTAGGCACGTTGGTGATAAATCTTTCTCACGGCTACAGATGTGTATCGAATTATATTAATCACTTTTGATTGTGAGTATCTGATGTATAACCTAAAAAAGTTTCATTTCTTACGCGTGTACTCTGCTGATACACGTTTATTTAAATAATTTATTTTCGAAATTATGAATTTTTAAAATTATTAACGTAGGATAATTTGTTATATATATCGAATTTGTAAATAATTATAGATTTTTGCCCCAAATTAGTATATATAGTTTGGGTTAAAAATAGGTGTATATTTTTATATAATATATAAAACGTATGTATTAATTTGGATAAATATAAAAAAAATATATAGAACGGACATTTGCAACCAGCAGTCTATAGATATCGAAACTCTCGCTTGCACTGGCACGACTTAAAATGCTGCGCTAGTGTTGTATGTTACTCACGTAAATGCATCGATAAACAAATTCAAGGTGATACGTGATAAGCCAATCAGATGTCTGTAGATGATTTACTTCTGACGCGTGCGTTTATCAATAAACATGTTTCTCATATTGTACATTCCTGTCGACATAATAATTCAAACTGCACGTACTAATGCCCGTTGTCTTATTATTGTAACGTCCTGCTGAATCGGAAGCTTACCTACTTAGGTTATTCGGCAGTTACTCTAGTCTGCGTTTCCAAAAATTATTACAAGTAGTTTTATCGATAAAAAATAATTTGTGAATGTGGTAAAGGCTAAAGATTAAAGCGACAATCCCAATATGCCTAATTTTGCGATATACACTACACTACAATTTGCTACATAAATACTATGATGTAGCAAGATAATAGATTTTAGATTTTGCGCGGACATTGATTATTAAATTAATAATAATTAGCCATCGTGGTCTCTCCGTGACCACGATGGCTGAAAAGCTCTCAAAACGTCGGAATAATAAAAAATATAACATTAATAACCAAAATAAACGCGATAGTAAGCCGCATAAAATTTGTTAATTCATTTCACTACAATTTATAGCAATGTAGTAGATCGCTGGGATTAATTTGGCGTCTAGCTATTTTTAAGTATTAAGAGACAAAAAAGGCATTTGGCCAAAGTAGGTCCCTCAATTTTAAGTATATAGACCGTGAAGTGACACTGGCATGTTTCGGGATTAACTTCATAGTTTCCGGCTCCAATCAGACTAGATACGACTGCTTCACGGATACGATACGATACTACTTGCTTACGACTGCTACTTGCAGTAATTTAACTGTAGTAGCAGTTGCCTTCTTTGATAGATGGACTAACATCAGACGGGGTGTTGTGATATGTCTAGCCACAATAATAATAAACTGCTTACTGCATTGCATTGTTCGTAGTGCACTCATGCCCCAGCCTCTTAATATATTAAATTATCGATAATAATTTTATTGTACATCACTATTTTAAATCAAATACATACTCAGTTTCTTGTGAATAATTAGGTTCTTGTCATTTGTGTGCGATGTACAATAAAATGCAATGGTAATAAGGTAATTTTATATTTTAAAATAACAATAAAAATGCAATAAGGTGTTATTATTCTGTTCTGTATTGGTGTATAAATCTTTGGATCCAACAATGATCCAACTCCAAAATTAATTAACGGTTAACGATGAAACGGGACAAACATTCGTCGTCTAAAAGTTAGAAAATATCGGTGTGAAAATATATTCTATGCGCTTAAAACGTGACGTAACACGCCTGGTTCACATCATAGTGACGTGTAGCCTGTCTAAGCCAAAATGACGCGCCTCTCTATTGCATCTACGGATACGAGTAAATATAAAATATGGATAAATCACACCGAAAATGCCATTGTAATTGGTCATTCAGTTGCTAGTTAGACACAAAAGAAGGAGCACGCTGATGAAGTATAATAGTATAGTTAGTAATATTTGTATTCACACATTTAAATAAACTAATAAAGTGGAGGGGCGCTGTAAAGCTGTAATAAAGCTGTAGCACTGTGCTGGGACCGGGATAATGAATTTATAAATATGTATTTAAATTAGTTTATCTGTCAGTTATTTTGTTAGTAAGTGTTGCCAGTAACAAATTAGTTTATATTTCCTGGAGTTTAATTGTTTTATTAGTGACTTTGCGAAAAGACTTATTATTGTATTATATAGGTTAAGCACAAAAACAAAAATATTAATGAAATAATCCTTATTTAAAGAAAACGTCTTCGAACCTCTTTTTATATCTTGACAACTGTCCCACTATGCGGTCTGTAAGGTAAATAATAGTTTGGGTGACATTTTATTTAAATACATAACGATAGAATAATTTTACTAAAGATCATCTATTAAGTCTTAATTCCCACAAGGATAGTTGATAGAGATTCCCACGATCCGGACACAATTGCTTACTTCACATCCAGTGGCGTAGCGTGGAAGTCAGCCGCCCGGGGCAGAAAAAAAATTTGCCGCCCCCTTATTTAGCAGTTTCAATCATAGGTACAATAAAAATATGAATTTCAGGTTAAAATTTTAACGATTTATTTTAGTTTTTATAAGTTTTGCCGCCCCCTCAGCCCCCGCCACGCTACGCCACTGTTCACATCTAATATCAATCAACTGTGGCGGATGCCGCCACATGCAGCAACTAGATGGTTTAATATTTCGCAAGCGGTATTCGGCAGAGCTGTGGTATATACCCGGGCCGACGCGAGACCGTTACGGCCAGTTGACGGCCCGGCGGGAAGATCTTCCTTTCCTTTTCCCACATAACTATCATTTATAAGGGAGCTCTCCAATGCCGTTGACCTTTAGTTATATGGCTTTCACACGTTGTATTAATATGATGAATCAGTTAAGACTATCATTGCCATAAGATGTTGTTTTAAAATTATAACATATCAATACATATGATTATTGCTCAATAGTTTGTGATAAATGCTTATTGATCTAAAATTACTATGTACGTATTCGCGAAAGTTTAATGTGAGTTATTTTTATTTATTTTATCTATTAGTAGCTAAGCTACTAATAGAAACTGGGCTACCAAAGACATGATGAACTTCGGATGTGAGCAGACGTCCAAAGTTGCAAAAATATTCTAATAATGTTGGCAACACTATACTCACATAAATAATTTAGGGGAATTCCCCACAAGTTCGAATTACTTTGAACTGAATTACCATGCTTATTATAGTTGTGTTGCTTGGTGGTCCGAGGGCCCCTTAGCCTGTAGGCACCCCGCCTAGCTTTCTAGAAGCTGCGCCACTGGATGTGAAGGAAGCGAGAGTGTTGTCTAGGCAGGATATGCTGGGCTCTGCTCGACTTTGGTCTCAAACCCAAATTACTCGTGGATCATTCGCCTCACGGGTGATCCAATTCTTTACTGCGCTGACGACAAGGTCTTATAATGTTTCTTCTGATTTTAAGTTTAAAGTTATATTTTGTTATAAGTAGATTTAACTTTTATTGTACTATATATATGGATGTATTGCAATAAATTGGTGTCGATGTCATTATCTTTATATATGGATTGTTGTATGTATATTACTTTTTTAATTACAAGACAATTATTTATATTTGAAGTTTTATTTCTATTTACACGTCTAGCGACTTCAATCGAAAGGGTGATACGACGGCAACTTTTTGTTGCTTATTGCTTAACTTAATAAAACTGGATTTAAATGTAAAATAACTAGAGAAATCTTGTCTGGCGAGTCGTAGCAGAAGAAAAGATCTTTACTAATTGATCATGGTGGAGCTAACGGTTAATTTATGGCGACCGTGGTGTAGTGGTAGTGCCGGTTCCAATGTACTTTGGTTGTCCTATTTTTATGATACAAGTACTTTGGTAGCTTTGTATAGAAAGTGTCAATATAAAAACAAATTGACGAGGTACCTACCCTGGTAGACTGACCTGCACATTCTCCGGTCTGGCGTTGATTCTTTGAAGAAGGCTGACTTAATGTGACTGTCTTAATCTGTCTCTTCTTCGTTATGATGTGAACATTATAGGAGATCTGAATTGATGTGGAATTGATGTGATGTAGAATTTTTAGTCTAAATGTTTTAGTAAGTGTGGTAGGCAGTGGTGCCCAGTCTGCTGATCCGGGGTAGTACCACCAGTTACAAGTTCACAGACCGTTGCCGCTTTTAACTAGGCCGGCATAGTGGATGTGATTATCAATCAACCATTTTTTTCCTACAGGGTTAGGCAGATACAATGGGGCGCCACTTGCCACATGTGATTACTAATTACAGTTATTGTACTGTAGTAGCAGTCACTTCCATTCATGGACCGCACTCCAGCTTAACATCAGGCGGGTGTCATATGTCGAGTCACAATAAAAAAATAGTCCCATTCTAGCAGACAAGTTACATTAGCGGCTTGCAGCAGCGCTGCCGAGACGTGTTCAATTTACAACTGGCTGATGACAACCCCAATTTTTTGTTGACAGGTTCTTACTAGGCGAATTTAGTTGATTAACTGCAAAATCATTTGCGATTTAAACTGTCTGAAAACATTCAATCAAGTTGAAGCTATAAAATCGGTTCATCAAAAGTTAACCTTTCAACTTTCATTGATTCATTTAATAGTTGACAGTAAATCGACTCGTCTGAACTTGTTCGTTCAACTCGCATTGAATAATCAGTCAGACAATCAGCGCGATTGAGTATGTATTGTATTTCTCGGCCTTTGAAAGGAGGCATTGTGTTGAATGAAATATTAAGGAATGAAGTAATAATAAAAGAGTAATTTTAATAAAATACATTTATTTAATCTTTGACATAGAATAGACTAAACTCTGGCACTAACATCGTATTTTGCAAATAACTTGCCCAAATGCAAAATTAAAACAAGACGCAGACTACACACCTACTAGACACTGCAGAGAGGAAACTCGTACAAGAAAATTCAAACAATGACAAACGAAAATTGTCTACAAAATTTCTTTTCTGCAGCGTCTAGTGTATTGGATTTTCTATAACGAAAATACATAATAACCTAGAAATTAAGTACTATCCTTTAACTGTGATTAGGAATGAAAATTGTCCTATTATTTCACCAAGAAAACGTTTGACAAATTAACATTGTGCAACCAACGATTTTTTTTACATTTCTATCCAAAGCTACTAAAATGCTTGTATCATAGAAACAGGACAACCAAAGTACATGTATCAAATATTCATTGGTACCGATGGGTGGTCTCGATCTCGTGCTCTCCGATTTGTGTAACCATTGCATTGCCACTACGCCACGGTCGCCTTATTACTTCATCATGAATAGCAAAAACATTACACTATGACACGCTCATTTAAATAAATAATTAAAATAATCACTTAGCCGGCATAGTGACAGCGACTGAGGCCGTATAATGAAACCATATTTTATTCGTCGGCGTTCTTAAACTTCCTCTTTCTTACCATCATGCAGGGCGAGGTCAGGACTTCGATTCTCTTAATTGTGGCGTCGCGTCGAAAAGCAGTGAAATAGCGTCGCACTGATGTTTGACATCTTTGTAACCAATCAGCGAATAACAAATCAGTAGGCAAACTACTTTGATTGGTCATCTGCATCCGCGACGCAAGTTCCCTGTTTATCTTCGGCAAAATGTAATAAAAGAATCGGCTCTTAATCGGGCCTTACCAAAAAAATCTTAAAGAATCATTTGATTGTCAAAGTATAATTTGTAAAACCGTTTTTCTGATGAAACGTAGGGAAACCATAAAATACAAGGCACCTTCGATTCAGCTTAAATAATTAAAAAAGTATTTATACAAAAAATAATAATAAAAAAAGTAAAAAATATGTTTTTTTTTAAATATAAGTTGACTTAAAGCTGCATCCACACTAAAAGTAAAGCCGGTTTCCAAACGTAAACACTTATTGCAAGTTAAAAAATAATAGACTGTCTAAAATCGTCGATTTATATGACAGGGGTTTAAAGACGTGACAAAGTCGATTGAGTGTACACGGAGAGTTTGTCCAAGCCGGCATAGTAACGGCATTCAAGATTATAGATATATTTAAGTTTAAATATATATTATAGTTACAGTGGCGTAGCGTGGGAGTCAGCCGCCCGGGGCGGAAAAAAAATTGCCGCCCCCTTATTTAGGAATTTCAATCATGGGTACAACAAAAATATGAATTTCAGGTTAAAATTTTTATGATTTATTTTAGTTTTTTTAAATTTTGCCGCCCTCTCCGCCCCCGCCACGCTACGCCACTGTATAGTTAGGTTTATATATATTAATATATAGATATATATTTATTTTAAGTTTATATTTAAGTGTCATTCATGTCCCATGCAGAACCTCTTCGAATAAGTAGTGAAAGTTATAGAAACACTCATAAAGATAGCATCGCTCATATTTGCTTCTAACTTTTAGTGTGAACATGGCTAGTTAATTTTTTAAATATAAGTAATAAATAATAAATTTATTATTAATTTCACAAACAATGTAATTGTTAATCTAACCAAGATTTTAATCCCAAAAATCCAGTTAAATATTCTTAATCCTATAGCAAAAATAAAAATATGTTAACAATATTTATTAACTGGACACCGAGTTCTGTTACTTTATTATGTGGACCACTCGGCAGATAAAAAGGCTTTGAAGCTGCCCAATAACTTGTTTAATAGTTATATATAGATGTGTGTAAAACTTGAATTATTATTAAATATGTGCACGACTATATAGATGGGCGGACTTGCTTCCACCGCAGTCGTCCGCGGTCTTCTATCTGCCGATGCTTATACTGCGCAGCTTAATTACAGCGCTCTTCTGCCGGTGTCTATAACCGCTGTGACAAGAATTCGGTGTTGACCATAAAAATAAATAAATAATAAATATGGCAATTGGCGTCCTGCCATTTCGCAAAAAGAAAATTGTCATTACGAAACATGCTTTAGGCAACGTTCTAAAAAACCTATTTCACAAATATTGTAATGATTTCTTTTGTTTGTTAAAAATCGCTGTATTCCCCACAGACATTTCATTGTAGTAAAGAGATAGATAGATCAGGGATCTATAAAAAAATGGAGTTCAGTGAAGCCCGACGTTGGAGTCAATGGTTAATAGATATGAAGTGGTTATTTTTCAAGCAAAATAACTTTTGCGTATGCACTTAGGAAAAAAAAACGATTATTTTTTGTTAACAATTCGATAAAGCCTTTGTCGATTGTAAAATGCTAATTGCCAATTGTTTTTTCTTTTTGCGAAACGTACGTGAACCATGAAATCTCACACGAATACGTACAATAATAAAAATACAAAAAATACTAAGATACATATTTTAATGTATCAAATGACCAAATTACTAATAAAAATTATGCAATGAATATCTATTTCACAACACTATTAAAATAACATTATATTTTTCTACCTAAACAAACTACGCTAAACAAATTTAAACTAGATTACTTTTAATATACAAAATTGCAAATTAAATAAATATTAAAACTGGGATATTTTTGTTCCTTAATTGACCACTCGGTTCACAGTGACTTCACAGCAGGTGCGTAGCTACCGCCGTATCTACCGTATCAATTATACGGGGCCCTAGGGCCCCCAACGTGCTTAAGCAAAAAATAATAAGAAACATTTTTGATACGGGGCTCCACCAAGGCACGCTACGATTCTGCTTCACAGTGACTTCAACCGACTACTATATTACTAAGTTATTGCAATATGAAAAGACATATAACATTATTATAATATTTTCTTAGATTTTGCGCGATTGATTATTGAATTAAACAAATTTTATGCGACTTATTATCGCGTTTATTTTGGTTTTGTTTTTACAATTTTATTTTATTTTATTATTCCGACGTTTTGAGAGCTTTGCAGCCATCGTGGTCATGGACCAAAATAAACGCGATAGTAAGCCTCATAAAATTTGTTTAATTCACAACATAATTAAGTTTAAATTAATTATTTTTTGAAAATCATTTATCAATTAAAATAACAGTGTTATGAAAGAGACATTCATTTGAAACAAAAATATAAATAGGATAGATAATAATTTAATTTTAATACTAAATTCATTGTAAGGTTTCCGTAAGAATAATTCGTTTTGTGATCTTGACTTTATGGAGATGCCACCTGAAACACAAATATTTATTAGAATACAGTTTACCCGTTCATGAAGTTTTGTATAAATTAATAATTACATTTGAAGGAGCAATTGTTGTTTTTTATAGTGACAATGAAGAACAACAATTTGATCTTTCAAACGTAATTTTTATACGGAACTTCATTATTACGCGACACGTGACCTTGCCTTTTGATGACTAAAATAAATCCAGAGGCGTTTTTTAGAGCTTTGCTTAAAGGTTGCAAAGTTATATTATTTTGATTGTTGCTTGACATACACAACCTTACTTGATGTTAAGCAAAAGTGCGGTTAATGAATGGAGGCAACTGGTAATACATTTAACTGCTCTGACCTGGACATGGACACCAAGCCTTATTACTAGTATAATAGTTATTTGTGACCAAGCCTACGATGGCGCGACGCCATTTAAACAATTTATAATGAGTAGTGATGTGGCAGATGGGTCATTAGTTATTTTTACTTTTTATTTATTATTATTAATTTTGATAAGGTAGCGTGTATTTATGTATATGCGTGTCAAGTGTTAGTTATATTATTGTTTTTTCTAACTTCTATAAGTGTTTTTAGATTTTTTTAAATGTCTGTTACAACTTGTAATTGGCCTTGTCAGTAAATATTTTTTGTTTCTATTTAATTTTATTAGCCTTAAGATGTCCTATTACTTAAACAAATAAATAAATAAACGGCTAGAAAGAAGGGTGGAAGACAAAATCAAATATGCACTCACCACAAGTAAATTGCCACTCTTAGCGCGATGTATGGTCGGTTGTGGGCCTAATGTCACCTCGATAGTGCCTCCCTGCTTGCCATTCACCAAGTTGTGGGTGATGCTGCACAAAATAGGAATAAAACTTAAGGCGACCGTGGTGTAGTCAGTGCCGGATTAAGCCAGCGCGGGGCCTGTAGCAAATTCTGTCAAGGGCCCTTGGTATGCTTTAGGTTCTCAAGTTTAGGGTATTAAATAAAACAAAACTGTTACAAAAAACTTTAAAAATAAAGCGAGGTAGTAGTGCCAGGATAGTGGCAAGTGGCGCTCTATTGTCTCTGCCTATCCCTGTAGAAAAGAGGCGTGACAATTTGATTGATTTTTTTATTAATTAAAACTAACTTACGTTTTCTGATCGACAATCTCCATCATGTCCCTGTTTTTAGTAAAATCACTCACAATTGTCAGAGCTTCAATTAAATGATCCACCTTGATTATTAAATCACCCTGGAAATAAAATGTTAATATAATGCGCCCCGTTTTAGGAATAAAGTGACTCAGTTGCGTTTCGTGATCGCTTTGTGGAACATAGACATTTTTCGGGATCGGCTTGTAAGTTGCCGAAATTAACTAGGCCGGCGGTGGATGTGACTGCTACTTGCAGCTACTGTACCATACCAATGATATGAATGAAACAATTTCTTAGCATCCATGGATTCTCCGTGCAGTTGCCGGGTCCATCGCGTGGCAAGCGGAAGAATGAAGGCAGCGTTTCGGATTTGTGACCGAAATGTAGGTTTCAAAGCTTTTTGTGACATGTCAACACTCACCTTTCCTGCCTTCACTATCCCGAAAAATATTACGAAATATACTATAAACCAATTTTTGCTCCGACCGGGAATCGATAGTAGCCAGCCACTATACACTTCAATCATTAAAATGCACATTGTATATATTACATAGTATAGGAGGGTATTTTCCAACCAAATCGGAGACAACCCCAAGAAAGCTAGGTTGCCTAGTGCCCATAACTATAGAGTTTTCATGAAGAGAATTGTTAATGTGAAGGAAGTGAGAAAGTTGTGTCAGGATCATGGCTAGTGGCGTTTCATTGTCTTTGCCTATCTCTGTGGGAAAAAGGCGTGACAAGACAATTTGATTTGATTTTATCAATTAATCAAATGGCAGAGACAATGAAGCGCCACTTGCCACGATCCTGGCACAACTTCCTCGCTTCCTTCACATCCACAATTCATCCTCATTCTCAGGGCCGTCTTAAGCATATTCAGCGCCGGGGTGCGAAAGTCAAGGCTTCGCTCGCGTGGTCTCTGTGCAGTAGGTACCTATCGAAGTATATGTGTAGTATATGGCGGTCGGCATGCGCCCCTAGGACTCTGCGCCCGGGTGCACCGCACCCCTTGAACCCCCGGGTAAAGACGGCCCTGCTCATTCTCCTCCCTCTATAGCTTAATAACTATATAAACATACCTTGTCTTTCTTCAACTCCTGTGGTATTTTGATAACGATCATATTATCCGACTCGTTGGTGACGACCACTTTCAGTTTCTCGAGTGGTAAACGATGCTTCAATTTGTATGTTCTCCTGTTGGCTGCGTCTAAGACGTAGAGAGCTTTGTTGGACGCGAGTAATGCGCGGTCACGTGCCTTGTAACCACGACGGTCGTATTTTACAACACTGCATGAATACTGAAAAATTCTCTTTTAGTTAGTCCGATTACGTAGGTCTGAGGCCGGCATAGTGACGGCGACTGAGGCAGCCGTGAACAAACTCAGTTTTATCAGTTGTCGTCACTCTTGACCCCCTCTTGCTTGTCATCAGGCGGGTCGACGTCAGATATCGTGTCAGAATAAAAGAAAATTGTTCCAATGTTTCTTTGATATATGTACTTTGGTTGTCCTGTTTCTATGATACAATCACTTTATTAGCTTAGTATAGAAATGTATAATAAAAAAGGAAAGGTTTTTTATCATTTACGAATATTTTTGAACTATATAATAGAGTAATGAATTAAAAAAAAATTATGCGGCTTATTATCGCGTTTATTTTGGTTTTGATTTTACAATTTTATTTTATTAAACGTGGTATAGGTAAAGTAAGACTTAGCTTAAAAAAATCATTTTTTATTATTTTTTATTTCTGGAACAGGACAACCAAAGTACATAATTATATCAAAAATACATTGGTACCGGCAAGTGGTTTTGAACCCGTGCTCTCGGTTTGCGTAACTATTGCACTGCCACTACACCACGGTCACCTTAAATTAGAGGATGGGTTGAAAGTTTCAAGTTTACCATTAGTTGTTCCCCGGTTGGCCAGGACGGTGATGCCATGAAGGTATTCCTTAAAGGTTGCTGTTCACTCGTAAGTCTGTCGTCTTCGAAGCGATGCGGGATGCTGGATTGGTAGCTCTTCTTTCGGCCTGCATGAATTTAATTCGTTAATCATTGTGGAACTATGACTGAATTCATACAAAACAGCCTTATTTCAAAAGGATTATTGTCTTTCCAGCGTCACTAGTGGATAGTGCATCCACTATCCGGCATAGTGGATGTGATTGCTACTCACAGTTATTGAATTGTAGTAGCAGTGATATTCATTCATTGACCACACTTTGGCTTAACATCAAGCGAGGTGCTGTCATATGTCGAGTCACAATAAAAAAAAAAACTAACGTTGTATTAATATATAGCTTTAATTCCTATGTGATAGAGTTCAAATCTTGGTGAAAATCCAGACTAACTGCAACATCAGAACCCGGATCTGGGCACCACTACTTATCACTCTTTGACAGCTTTGACTTAGAGCAAATATGTGCCACTTTATTTGATATTAACATTTTTTTTATATTCAATTTAATTACTACAAATTCCAATTGAAATGTATGAAACATACCCTTGCTCAGACCGGAAATCGAACCCGGGACTTTACGCTTAACGAACTATGTACCAGTTTTTTTTTGTAAATTTAAGGCAACCGTTAATTATTTTTTTAATTTATTGTGACACGACATCTGACCTCCACCCGCCTAATGATAAGCAAGAGGAGGTCCAAGAATAACGACGACCGAAAAAACCGAGTTATTTCACGGCTGCCTCAGTCGCCGTCACTATGTCGACCAAAGGTGCTTCTTCACGCATCGCTTGAAGGATCCAAGGTTATAGGATGGAAAGAATGAAATGGTTTTGTAAGTCTTCTGTGCATTTGGACTCTGTCTTGTTTACCATCGGGCAAGTTATGGTCAGACGTCGCGTTTGATTCCAATAAAAAGATATGACCGAGGAATAGTTTTTTTTTATAAACAGTTATAGTTTAGCTTACCTTTGAATAATGACTCAGCAAGAACCTTAAGCTCGAATTGTTTCTTGTCTTTTTGTGATAATTTCAAACGATACTTCCTCGAGAGCCATGCACGATGGAGACGGTGTAGCTCCTGGTTAAGATTTTAATAAAAATATACTTATAACATGATAAGGAGTATTTGATTTATTATGGTTCGACATATTATGATATATGACAGTGGCCCGCCTAATGTTATAGGGGGCTTCGACGATATCCTATTTTGAGTTACTTTTGACGATCAAATAACTATACTTCTTAAAATGTTAATAACTAAAAAAATGTGTAAAAAAGAAATGCTCATAAAAACACTTAATCGAACAGAATTTATAAATACTTTATATTATATAAGGAAAAAATTATGCAACTGTGTGTGTGTTTTCAGACAACATACGCGAGAGTGTTGCACCCATTTTTGCTTTTTTCTTCTACTTATTCGTAACTTTTTACGAATTCGTAAATTACAATTTATGGTACAACCGGCTGTTAGACTGCTAAAATCATAACCCTTCCTTTTGGCGTAGCCTTAGTCGGGTAATTACTGTATATAATTATATTATGTTTTATGAATAATAGCCTGTATATAATTAGGCATAGTTCCAGCAGACAAAAAAGAGCGCTCACTTTGAAAAGGGCGCTTGACTAGAAAAGTAAGTAAGTAACAAAACAAACTACTGTGCCAACGCTCTTTTTTCTTGCGGGGAATCTACCACCATACCTTGGAAGCTTCCATGCAGGTAGCTGGGCATGTCGGCCAGGACAAGTCAAGGATCTTGGTTGGCAGCATTGTAGAAAGCCTCTTCAGCCAGTGAACCTTAGCAATGCCCAGGAAACGACGGTTTTCAGGTGTTTCAGGACCGTTGCGCGTAATAAAACCTGCGTGAAAACATATTTTTAAATTCTGTCGTAACCGTTTAAACCGAGCCGGAGTGATTGTGGTGATTCAAGTGTAATGCGATTAAAATAAGAATAGGACAGAATCGGCGCCATTTTGTGGCGTCTAACTCTCCAACCAACTTCACTTTAGTATGGTGTCTTTTTCTTTGCGGACTGCCAAGAAAAAGACCTTTGAATCAGTCCAGTGAAGTTAGTCAACAGCCCGTCCTATTCTTATTTTAAAAGCATAGTATAGATCGTAAAGCGACTTGAGGATTAGATGAGTTTTGGAATCAGCTTGAAAGTTGTCGGTTTCAACCAGGCCGGCACAGTGGATACGACTGCTACTAACAATTAGTTAACTGTAGCAGCTACCTCCATTTATGAACCGCACTCCAGCTTAACATCAGACGAGCTGTCATAAAATTGAAGGGTAAAGTAAAAGTACCTTAAATTTTATTTGTATTAATCAATAAAATTGTCACGTCGTTTTCCCACAGGGATAGGCAGACACAAAGGAGCGCCACTTGTCACGATCCTGACACAACTCTCTCGTAATCTCATATCCACAATTATCTTGTATCATCATCATCAGCCGGAAGAGGTCCACTGCTGAACATAGGCCATTCTGCCAGTTGCATCCACCGGTATTTTGTCGCTTTGTCGCTTCCATCACATCCACAATGATTTTGCATACCTTTAATGAAAGCCCTAATAACGTCAGCAGCGCGCCTCCTCCTCGCCCTCTCCCTCTGTGCCAGGAACCTCCTCACCCACTTCTGGACGACAATGGCTGCTTCCCTCATCTTTACGTATTGCTTCCTGCACCAGTAACCTCTCCAGCGTGATTGAATTATGGTTGCAATGTCATTCTTTTTCTGCTGGAAGCAATCTTCTGTCTCGAACAGGGTCTTCGGGAAGCGAATAAAGATTTTTGTACTGAAATATATTAGATCAATCAATTTAGTGAATTGTCACGCCTTTTTTCCACAGGGATAGGCAGAGACAATGGAGCGCCACTTGCCACGATCCTGACACAACTCACTCACTTCCTTCACGTACACGTTCACGTAATTCTCTTTATACAAGCTCTACTGTTATGGGCACTAGGCAAAAAGCTTTCTTGAGGATTTATTAAAATAAAAAACACAAACTTACTTTCCCATCCTATAATCTTCTTTATCGTAATTCATAGTCTCCACTATCTTCTGAACGCCTGCTCTAGCTTGACCTCTGAAGTTAGGCCAAGTGTCATGGCTGAGACACTTGTATCTTTCCAAAAATGCTTCATAAGTACGCCTATATGCGAACCCAGCTCTACGCACACGGAGGTTCTCCATCAGACCCAAGTATTTCACTTGGTGAGATATCAGTTTGTCATCAAATTGCACTGGAATTAAGGATATTATCAAGATCGTATATTTTTCTTTCTAAACCTTGCTTGCCTGATGGTACTGACTCAATTTACGATTTTCCCAGCCTTGTGCCTTTATCCAGCACAATGGTATGGTCCAATAATCCCCATTGATGGGGATAATTAAACATTTGACACTTTTTAGTCTAATTTTCCCCATTGAAGTGTCTAATAGACATTATTGCGTTTTTGCGGTTTTTATTGCAGAAATCCCTACTGAATATGTCGGCAGGAATTTTCCTATTATTAGCAAGATACATAACCGCCTAATGTTAAGCTAGAGTGCGATAAAGAAGCGAACTTTTCCCTGCGACTGCTGCAAAGCAAAGTTTATTTATTATTTTTATTCATTTTTCATTATTCCGACGTTTCGAGAGCTTTGCAGCCATCGTGGTCACGGAGATCGTGGTTGATCCTGTTGTTGTTTTCAAAACTAACCCATTTGATGTTTTGATTTTGTTTTTCTGTTCCCGGTTTAATATTTATTGTAAAAATATCTGACGGTGTCATCTGGTTTGTCAGTTTTGAACTGCCTTGGACTTGGGACTTGAGTTTGTGTATTATGGGGTCCCAGGTGTTAGTCTCCTTGTGACCACGATGACAGCAAAGTTCTCAAAACGTCGGAATAATAAAAAAAATCAAAACCAAAATAAACGACAGTAAAATGTTCGCGCAAAATCTAAGAAAATTCTTAGTAAGCTAAATACCTAATATTTAATACTTACTAGCTTGTTTAAAATCATTAGGTTTAATGCAACGTATGTAAGACGGCTCCTTGCTGCTTAAAATTGTTATCAAATCATTGAGTGAATTCTTGAATTGTGTAATTGCTGTTTCTGGACGTTTCTTGCTCTTGACGTTAACACCTTCGAAACATTTTGATATGATATTGTTGCCAGAACGCGACATCAAAGACAGAATATCACGGAAGAGTAAATCGTTGTTTTTCTCTATAAAAGTTTTTACGCTATATGTCACCTCTCCAGCGTAGTGGACTATGCAGAATTCCTATAAAACAATTGACAAGTTTATTAATATTTTTGCCTGTTGTTTACCTACAAATATATCATTCATCATCATCATCATCATCAGCCAGAAGACGGCTCTATTGGAACGCCATCCCGAACGACAAGATGCCAGCTGCATCCACCGGATATTTGTGACTTTCACTATGTCGTCAGTCCAACTAGTGGGAGGCCTATCTACGCTGCGTCTTCGGAACCTATATAAATGCAGCTGTCGTATTAACTACTAGATGGTGAGTTAGCAGGGGTTAAAAGGTTCCCAAGTGCTTTCCTCGTGCTTTATACTTCCTTCGCTGAATGCTAAGTAAGTGTAAGCATACCTTAGCATTGGTACCACAGCCTACCACTTTAAAAAGTAGTAGGCTGTGGTACCCAGTCTGCCGATTCGGGGTAGTATCACTACTTACAACAGACCATGAAGTGATTTGGTCACGTTTCGGGATTAGCTTGCAAGTTGCCGGTTCCAACTAGGCCGGCATATTGAATGTGACTGCTACTTAAAGATATTGACTTGTAGTAGCAATAACATCCATTCATGAACCATACTTCAGCTTAACATCAAGCTGGGTGTTGTCATATGTCGAGTCACAATAAAATAAAACTATATAATGCTAGGAATTATTATCTCACTGTTTATAGTTGGGATCTGCAATACCCATAACCATAGAATTTGTATGAAGAGAATTGTCGATATGAATTGTGTCAGGATCATGGAAAATGGGGCTTTATTATCTCTACATGTCTCAGTGAATAGTTAGCAGAGACGTGATAATTATGTACTTACATCTCTGCCCATAATCTTCTGCGTCTTTTTATCTGATTTCCTATGAGACTTATAATGAACATGCCCATCTAATCTTTGGTTGAACTTCTCTAACAGACTAGTATCGGTGGCGTCTCCAGGACGTAGGCATTCGTCATCCAATAATGCGATCATACCTGAATAAAACATATAGTTCTTTGTATAACCCTTCGAAATATTCACGATAAATGTGACTATTGAGGACAGTATATCAATAGTGTCTCAGATGTATCCAGTTCAACTGAATTATAAAGTCGAGGTAGTCGATAAGAACTATCAAAGATCAAGGAACAACACTTACGCGGGTCTTTGAATAAAACGATGGCAAAGGACTCATTCATTTTGGGCTTCTTTGTACTACTTTTGTAATGTCCAATGATGAAAAAATATATTATTGGTAATTTCGATACTTGAGTTAATAAAACTAATAACAATTATGCTTTTAATTGCTGTGCGATTAAGTTATTTGGAAAATAAGATATAGATTTGGTATTATCTGTCAATGAACGCCATATTTGTTCTACTTTGAACTGTCATAATTATAGTTTGATCATTTTGCACACCTAAACTATGCAAAATAAAGGTTATATTCCAATTACATTGTAATCTTCGTACATTAAACTATTATAAAATGCATATTAAACTTTTAATACAATTAAGCCTAAGTCCCCATACAAAATGAATGATGTCCTTTTGTACTTCCATTAATAGCAAAGTTATTTATTATAGTTATTTTAATCTTTACAATTAATCTGAAATGGTATTTAACTATCAAAATGAAGCCCAACACGTTTACCTTTGCAGGCAATCGGCCAGTTGAAAATAGCTCAGCATTTAGTCAACATTATTTAATTCAAATAGTAGTGTAAGTAAAAATTGCATACCCTGATGTCTTGCTTCAATAAGATTGCAAATAACAATATTGTTGAAGTACTCGACGGGTTCCCATTCAATTCCCTCCCTCAAATACTCCTCTTGTTCCGATTTCAATGTAAGCTGAATGAATAGCTGCTGGAGTTTCTCATTGCAGAAGTTAATGCAGAATTGTTCGAAGCTGGAAATTTATGTAATTTATTTTATATGACAAAGAACTGAAATACCCTAATAAGGTTTTTTCTATAGATATTTGCTAGGAATCTTCATATAGACATGAAATAATAACCCTTAGGTCAGCCATAAGTTGTTTACTGTAGGACATAGGCCTACCCCAGCTCTCTTCACAGGCCTGCATTCATCGGTTAATTTAGCAAGTTTTCAGTTCATACGGTTTCAAAATGATGAAGTATATTAACATGATATTTTTAACTATATATACCTGGAACAAGACTTCAGGCACTGTTTCTAAAATCCTCGTATTTTTTGGTACTTTGGCCGATAAGAGTCCAATGTTGATAAGTACTTATTTAGATTTTACGAGAATGTAGTATATTTCTTTTTAGTAAATCAACTTGAAGTTATAACTCACCTATTTTTAGGGAATATTTCAAACCCGTATATATCTAGTATACCCATAACTGAGTCTCTGGAATCGTTTGCTTTTGGTGGTGCAAGACTTGAATTGAGTCTTGATACCAGCCAACTGAAGTGCCTGTCGTATATTGCTTTGGCTAAAGCATCTCTGGCATACTGAGCTTGTTCAAAGTCTAGTGGTGTATTAACTACGTCTCCCTGGGCATCAATCGTGCGGCTAGTTAGTGCTTCACGTAGAGTTTCAAGGTCCACTTTAAGGAGCTGAAATTGTTTATGGTTTACCATTAATATGCAGGGTCCGATGTAGCATCACAAGAGTAGGATCTTGATCTATAGGTATGGTACTTTCATCTTACATTCTGAAATCTTTATTTTTTTCAAAATGAAATTACATATCGCTTAAAAGAACATAAATAGATTTTTACACGTCTCTCTATTAATATACAAAATTTACTTCAATTAAAGTTTTATTGGAACCAGTAAAGGTGATTTGGAACTGCCAGGTTTTGGATGTCAAGACTTGTTCAAGACTTGGTGTCAACCACGACGTTATTACCTGAACAGTATTGTAATAACGTTTTTCTTATTGTGACATGATATCTGACCTCGATCCGCTTGATTATAAGCAAGAAGAGTGACGACGACCCATTGCGGCCAAAGGTGCTTCTTTACGCATCGCTTGAAGGATCTAAGGTCATAGGATGGAGAGAACACATGGATTGACAACTACTCGTTTAGTATCAATAAAAGTACAATTCACAAAAACAAGTAAATATTCATATATTCACTTCCCAAATATTTTAGTGATAAAAACTTATCTCAATGCACACTCATCCGTATTTTGGACTGACTGATAATATTTGTAGCTAAGCTAAGTACTAGATATTATTACAAACAGGATTTAGATATTTACTTATGCATTTATTATAATACACGACTTAATTGGGGATTACGTCTTGGGGGCATTTATTATATAAGTTTTGTAAGTAAGCTGTATGAGTTTTTTTTTACAAAACTTATAATATAATATAATATTATAATAAATGAGACAAACATACAATCAGGCAGGCCGATGTTAAGCTGGACAATCGTAGTCCAGCTTAACATCAGGCCGTGTGTGATCAACTGTGACAACATAAACATATATTTTGTGCTATTTTGGTTTCATCGGAAAGGTTTCGTCGAGAAGAAACTTAAGATAGTATTTAAATTTTAGAGGTAGCAGCGATCTTAGGGCAGCAGTCGAACCCGCTATGCCGGCCTATATTTCCAGGTTGTTGGGCTTCGACAACTTTTAAGCTAATTCTGAAACGTCACTACCCGGTCTTTACACCTGAGGTGAGTAAGCGAAAAATATTGCCCTAACAGCCACACACTCCCCTATACTACTCGCGATGTTCATCGCGTTGCTCTGATGGACGACAACATTGTAACTTTGACTCGCCTTAAAAACCTGACAAAAAAAATGGATCGTCGGGCATGACGAGCAGCAGGACGAATAACGCAGCCACACTATGTCTCTGCCCATTTTCCTTGCTATTTCTCTCGCCACTCGTCGAATGTGTGGTCGTAGGGTTACAAATTTAATATTAGTCTCTCCGTGACTACGATGAATGCAAAGCTCTCGAAACGACGGTAAATAAAATAAACAATCAATAACTAAAAATAAACGCGATTGTATAAGCCGCATAAAACTAAACAAGTTCAATAATTAATATTCGCGCAAAATCTAAGAAAATTGGTCCGTGGGGTCCTAGCGCTTTAAGGCTTTTTAAGGAAATATCAAAAAGGTTAGTCGACATCACAGGAGACCGAAGAGTTGGCAGCTACCTCGGACAAAGAATTAGTCTAGCTATTCAAAGGGGGAACGCTGCCAGTATCTTCGGAACCTTGCCTAAAGGGACTCCTTTTAATAATGTATTTTAGTTTGTTTTTTTTAATCAATATATATATATTAGAGTTTAATGTAAATATGTAAATAAATTATATATAATATACTTTTATATATTTTTCAAAGGATATTTACATCGATGTTTATTTATGTTTATTTATCGATGGATATTTATTATAATATGCATATATTGGTCTTAGAAAATACTAATTTAATATTGCTAAAGTATAATACTTACAGCAGCCACATTTTCGCTGTTGCTATCATTATATTGTATGACAGCATCGCCGCGGTCATCTTTAGCAAATTTAATATTGCCCAAATGTAATATACTTGCGACTATTTCTAACATTTGCTTTTGTTCTTCATCACTTATTTCGATTACTTTCATTGCGTCCCTGACTGTGTTGTATTGTTCTATGTCTGCTGTCCTTTGGATAGCTGTTGTTGCCTGTAAATTTACGACTTCGTTAAATTAAAAGTTAAAAGGCGATCGTAGTGTAGTGGCAGTACAATGTCTATGTAAGCGGAGTGGCACGGGTTCGAAACCACTCTCCGGTACCAATGTATCTTTGATATATGCACTTTAGTTGTCTTGTTTGTATGATACAAGCAATTTAATAGCTTAGTTTAGAAATGTATTTTTTTTTATTTATTCTGACTTAACTGAGTTGAAATTGTCACCATCTGGGGACTGATTCTCTTAATGCATATGACGGCGAATAATCCGTGCAATTTCACTGATTATTCGCGGTCGCATGTGACCAACCAACGTAGTTTACCTATTGATTTGTTATTCGCTGATTGGTTACGAAGACGTCAAATATCAGGGCAACCCAATTTCACTGATTTTTCGACGCCAAATTTCGACTGTATTAAACCGACGCCCAATTTGGAAAATGGGGCCCTAGTTGCAGTTAAAACACTACATTGACTTATTAGTTAACTTATCTAAAACCGTCGGTTTAATACAGGTTTAATTTCTATTTTTTTCTTGTGGCTTGACATTACACAACACTCCGCCTGATGTTAAGTTGGGGAGCGGTACATGAATCAAGGCAACTGCTACTACAGTTATATAACTGCAAGTAGCAGTCGCATCTACTATGCCGGCCTAGTTGGAACTGGCAACTTACAAGCTGATTTTGAAACGCGACACTTCCACGATTGCCTACCACTCTTAACAACCAGACACGGAGCGAATATACGCCTCTTTTTTTATTACTTAATATTTGTAATGTTCAATCTAAATATTACATACTATTTATATTACTAATAAAAGCTATGTTTGCTTCGACCAGGAATCAAACCCGTAACTTTGCGCCTAACGGACTGATGTACTAACCAAGGCGTCAAGTTTGTCGTCTAAAAAAATACAATAAAACTTACAGCATCACTAGTATATTTATAATTATCAGCTCCACCTTGAAGCCTCAAATCTTTCAAGAGTTCTGCATCAGCCCCAGCCAACAATTGATAGAAAATATGGAAGTTCCTTTCCCCTGACATCTGACTTATAACCCTGGATTTCTCCAAAAGATAATTCAGAATGTGTCCGCCTTCGGGGGCTCCTTCATAGTTGAACTGGATGTCCATATATTTGCCAAATCTACTGGAGTTATCATTGCGGTGGGTTTTAGCGTTTCCGAATGCTTCCAGAAGTGGGTTGCTTTGAAGTAGTTTGTCCTTCACTCGTTCGACATTGCGAAGGTGGTTTGTCCTTGCTGCAATGTATTGGAGGACTTTCTTTGATGCTTCTGTCTTTCCAGAACCTGATTCTCCTGTGGATGAAAGAATTAATACAATTATAAAAGACATGCAACGATATCATTCGAAGGGCTCTTGTCACTGTTGGAGTGCCCGCAATTTTAGAACCCTGTGGTATTGCGCGGAGTGATGGCAAGAGACCTGACAGCATGACTGTTGGACCGTGGAAACTTGGAAGGTCCTTGGTGTGGGATGCGACTTGTGTAGATACATTGGCACCATACCACATCCAAGCGACCTCGTTAAGCGCGGGAAGTGCGGCGATTTCTGCTGAGAACCTTAAGCTGCGCAAATACGCTAACCTCGGTACTGGTTACGAATTTGCGCCGTTTGGGGTCGAGACGATGGGCCCTTGGGGTTGGGGACATTCAGCTAAGCGCCTGGCTAAGGAGTTGTCCAGGCGGCTGACGGAGAAGCCTGGAGACAGGGAGGCTGGCAATTATTTCTGCCAACGTATTAGCCTTGCTGTACAAAGGGGAAATGTTGCCAGTCTCCTTGGGACTATTTCTGATGCGACGTCATTGGATATTTTATATACTTTTGATATTTTGATATACGGATGATATTTACTACTATTATATAATATACTATTAATTTTGTCAAAATAAAATGTGAATAAAAAGACATGCTGTTTCTGATTTTTTTTATTGTTTTTTTACTTTATTTTTACTTCAATTAATGTTATAACTATTAATAAGGTGTTAGTTTGTTTATGTGTTTATAGGTTTATGTATGATAGGTCTTAGTTATATTGAATTATTGTTTTTCTTCTTCTTGATTATATACGTGTTTTTAGTTATTTATTATTTGTGACAACTTAAAAATGGCCTTGTATTGTCTTTAAATATTTATTGTGTCTATCTGACTTTTTAGCCGAAAGTTGTCCAATTACTCTTAAATTAATGCCAATTTTATTGTAAACAATGAGTGATATCCTATATCCTATGGCTTCTGTTCCTTTGTGATTCGAATACCATATATTATTAGGTCTTTAGAGAATATTTAGACCCAGGAGGGTGTATTCAGACCAAAAATCGGAGACATCCTCAAGAAAGCTGGGTTTCCTAATGCTTATAACCGCAGAGCTTGTATAAAAAGAAGTGTGGATGTGAAGAAGTTGAGGGAGTTATGTCAGGATCGTGGCAAGTGCCACTCCATTGTCTCTGCATATCCATATGGGAAAAAGGCGTGACAATTTGATTGATTCATTGAAAGAATATTTATGAATTCTTAGATTTTGTGTTTTATTGTTTTTGTTTAATAATCGCGTTCAATTAGGGTAAGATGTAATAGGTGTCGACCGAATCGCCCGTCGAACTAAAAGATTCAGCGCTTCGTTTCTTTGTAGAACAATCGACAAGTTTAATGTTCTACCAGCTCGTGTTATATATTCTTGGATTTTTGAAAAAGCACCTTTGGTTAGCATAGTGACGGTCATGGAGGTAACATGAAAAACAGTTTTTTTTTGTCGTCGGCGCCCTTAAGTGCTTGTAAGCTACTAAAGTGCTTGTTATCATAGAAACAGAACAACCAAAGTAAATACATCACCGGTAGGTGGTGTCGAACGGGTGCTCTCGGTTTGTGTAACCATTGCACTGCCACTACACCACGGTCGCCTTTTGATTGATTGATTGATTTGATTATTTCAATGAATAATTAATTTATTTACCTGAAATAAGTATACATTGTTCTCTATGTTCATAGACGAGCGAGCGATAGGCGTTGTCAGCGATTGCGAAGACATGCGGTGGTGCTTCAAAGAATGCCTTCTTGTAGTACTGTTGTATCTTCTCCTCAGTGTAAATTGGTAGATTTTTGTATGGATTCACTGATATTAAAACATTGCCTATGTAGGTCTGGAATTTAACACATTTATTATAGTTTGAGTAAACCTTAAGTAAGATTGGAAGACTCGACAACTCGACATCGGTCCTCGACCCTCCCGGAAGGACTTTAGTAAAAACAGCTTTGTATGGGGGGAGGAGAGAGGTTGGTAGGAAGACCCTTCGTGGTGGAAAAAATTGTCGATAATTTTTTGTTTTAGAAATATTAATTATTAAAAATTTTGAGGTTAGGTTGCCGAAAACGAATTTTATTAGGAATTTATTATGTAGAATTTAGTAGAATTCTATATGTACCTGTTTAAATGGGGTAGGAGAAGGGTGGGGAGTGTATGGTGACCCTTTGTGGTGAGGGAAAGTTGCACAAAACCTTTTTTTTGTGAGATAATTAATAAAATTCTTGAGGTTAGGTTGCCGAAAACGATATTAATGATAGGACTAAACAAAGCCCGACTGTCTGTCAAATACCTGACAACCACACCCTGAGCAAATATCCATCATCTCATTTATTTATTAACAAATATTTGTAATATTTAATCTAATATTTTCTTAGATTGATAAAAATAAATATAATAATAGTAAAAAAAAATACCAACAATGATTGTACCTGATACATATTTCTGAGTCTTTAATAACGTTATCATATTTTATGTTGATCTAAACAGCATATTTAGCAGAAATTGGATAAGCTTCTTGAAACATGAATTGCTGATATTGGAATCAGATACTAGGAATTTTAAGCGTATCTAGAATATTTAATGTGATACCATGAATATTGTATATATCTAGTACACCATTATAGCTTGTCTAACTATAAATGACGTGCCCCTCCACTTTATTAGTTTATTTAAATGTGTGAATACAAATATTACTACCTATACTAATATACTTTATTAACGTGCTCCTCTTTTTGTGTCTAACCAGCAACTGAATGGCCAATTACAATTGCATTTTCGGTGTGTTGCATTCATATTGTACATTAGTACGTGTGCTTAAATGCAGTGGAGGGGCGCGTCATCTCGGCTTAGACTATACAAGTATTCAGACTGTGAAGCGTTTCGGGTACAGCTTGTAAGTTGCCGGTTCCAACTAGGCTGGCATAGTGGATGTGACTGCTACTTACAGTTCTAATTGTAGTAGCAGTGACGTCCATTTATGGACCACACTCCAGCTTAACATCAGGCGGTCGTTAAAACTTACAAATAATTAAAACATACATAAGAAAAAACATACATAAATAATGTTCTCGTTGAATCTCTTCCTTAAATTGTCAATGAAAGCCTCCTCTGAGCGATAATCTTCGAGCAAAACGAAATCTTGCACGCCGACCCTTTCGCGATGTTGCAGTGAGTGCTCCATTGCCCCATACACGGAGACTGGACGTCCTAACCTGTTAACAAAAGAAGCAATGGTTAGTCAAGAGTTAAAGGCATTTCTTATAAGGAGTTAAAGGAGGTATATGCACCTATTGGAGGCCCTATTTATTTTTTTATTGTGACTCGACATATGTCGATATGACAACACTCTGCTTAATGTTAAGCTGAAGTGTGGTCCATGACCATTCACTGCTACTACATTTTTTTTCTTTTTTTTTATTGTGACCCGACATTTGACATCGACCCGCCTGGGGATAAGCAAGAGGAGATCCAAGAGTAATGAAGCCATAAAACAACCAAGTTAGTTCATGACTGCCCCAGTCGCCGTCATTATGCCGGCCAACGGTGCATCTTCACGCATCGCTTGAAGGATCCAAGGTTATAGGATGGAGAGAACACATGGGCTGGCAAAGCATTCCACTTGTCCATGTCCAATTTCAATAACTGTAAGTCGCAATCATCCACTATGTCGGCCTAGTTGGAACTGGCAACTTACAAACTGGTCCCGATACGCAATCAAATCACTTCACGGTCTGTATACTTGTAAGTGGTGGTACTACCCCAGATCGACAGACTGGGTACCACTGCCTACCACTCTTTGATAACCAGATCCGAAGCAAATATTCACCTCTTTTTATATTAACAAATATTTGTAATATTTAATATATACGAGTATATTAAAAATTAGAAAAAAAGCTATGAAACCTACAAAAATAACTTATTGGGCACAAATAATAGGCCCCCCTATGAGTTTGACAGAGCACAATTTTGTTAAAATAGACAATTCAAAGTCCATTCAAGGGCTTGGATGACGTTAGTATAGCAGTGTTTTTTTTATTGTGACTCGACATATGACAGCAACCTGTTTGATGTTAAGCCGAAGTGTGGTCCATGAATGAATGTCACTGCTACTACAATTCAATAACTGAGAGTAGCAATCACATCCACTATGCCGGCCTAGATGGAACCGGCAACTTACAACCCGAAACATGACCAAATCACTTCACGGTTTGTATACTTGTAAGTGGTGATACTACCCCGGATCGGCAGATTGGGTACCACTGCCTACGACTCTTTGATAACCAGACCCGAAGCAAATATCCATCTCTTTTTTTATTAACAAATATTTGCAATATTTAATATTATTAAATATTACAAATAAAGGCTATGAAACAAATATTTGCTCCGACCGACTATTTAAAAAATATTGAACTGCATTAAATGACACATATTAAAGTGTAGATTATGTTATATGTATGCATGTCGTATTATGTGTATATCTTATCGTTAAGTCCATTTTGATTACTTCATTGTCACACATATACTTTGTAATCTCTTCATCAAAAAAATAAATAAAGCTGGATGCCGATTTTTTAAAACACTACAGCGAAATGACAATTTTGACATCTTCTCAACCAATCAGCAAATAACAAATCAATAGTTAAACTACGTTAATTGGTCACTTGCGACCGCGACGCAATTTCACTGCTTTTTCGTCGCCATAATTTATTAATAGAACCCCTAGTATTTCCTTAGATTTTGCGCGAACATTGATTAATGAATTAAACAAATTGTATTCGGCTTACTATTGCGTTTATTTTGAATTTAATTATTTGGTCGAAATAATAAAAAAATGTAAAATCAAAACCAATTATAAACGCGTTAGTAAGCCGCATACAATTTGTTTAATTCCTTAAGAGAACCCCTATTTTTCCTTTGAATTTTTAAAGAACATTTAAACAACACTTGAAGAATACTCATAGTAATAAAATATCAATAAAAATGTAATTACAAAATACCAATTTAGGCGATAATTTTTTTATTATAAATAATAAAAGAATAATCAACTTTTTATACGATCAATTACATAGCAATATAGATTATTAAGATTGTATTCAACTTTTATTGCCGCCTTTAATGGAGCATATTTCTTGGTCATTGCATAGAATATATCGTGAATTTTTATTTTTTTTATTGTGACTTGACATCTGACCTTGACCCGCTTGATGGTAAGCAAGAGGAGGTCCGAGAGTGCCGATGACTGAAAAAGTCAAGTCAATTTACGGCTGCCCCAGTCGCCGTCACTTTGCCGGCCAATCTTCACGCATTCCTTGAAAATATGTTTATCTTTACTTTTATTTTTTTATGGTGGCTCCACATATGACAGCACTCTGATGTTATCCTGGAGTGCAGTCCATTAATTGAGGCGACTGTTACTTGAGTTTAACAACTGCAAAAAGCAGTAGCATCCACTATGCCGGCCTATTTGCAACCGGGAACTTTTAAGCCTAATTCACTTCATACAAAGGCTTTAGGCATTATGAACGCCTGCATTTTATATAGTAGCCAACATATGACAGCACCCTGCCTGATGTTAAGCTGAATTGCTTAACATCAGGCTACCTCCATGGTAGCTGCTATTACAGGTAAATAAAAGTAGTAGTCACTCAAGTAACAGTCGTCTCAATTTATGGACTGCACTCCAGTATAACATCAGGGTGCTGTCAAATTAAAGTTTTGTTTCGTAATATAAATGTAGATATGTTACTAAGTAAATATTCACTTAAGATTGAATGTTCTGATTGTCTATCTAATATTGATAACTACTTAGGTACGATTTTATTTTCTTATGGCCTAGATAGTATTTATATCAATATATTTATTGGATTTTAGTGCTTGATAAAAACCTAATAATTTTGTAAAAAAGAAAATATATTTTTAATTATACATTTCTATACAAAGCTCTTAAAGTGTTTGTATCATAAAAACAGGACAACCAAAGTACATATATCAAAGATACATTGGTACCGGTAAGTGGTTTCGAACTCGTGCTTGCGTAACCATTGCATTGCCACTACACCACGGTCGCCTTTCATAGTTATTTGTGATTATGGTTTTAAAAAATTATACTTAGAGTCTATCATAGGTCTAGTAAGAGATCTGTGGATGTAAGGGAATTGAGAAAGTTATCGAATTAAACAAATTTTATGCGGCTTACTATCGCGTTTAGCTTTGGTTATTGATCGTACAACTTTTTAATATTTCAACGTTTCGAGAGTTTTGCAGCGATCGTGGTTACGAAAAATATATGCGATAGTAAGCTGCATTAAATTTGTTTAATTCATTAATCAATGGTCGCGAAATATCTAAGAAAATACTATGAGAAAGTTAAGTCTAATTTCAGGAAAGTTGTTTCTGTCTATCCCTGTGGGAATTTTAAAGAGTGGTAGGCAGTGGTACCCAGTCTGCCGATCCGGGGTAGTACCACCACTTACAAGTATACAGACCGTGAAGTGATTTGGTCACGTTTCGGGATCAGCTTGTAAGTTGCCAGTTCCATCTAGGCCGGCATAGTGGACGTGATTGCTACTCACAGTTATTGAATTGTAGTAGCAGTGACATTCATTCATAGACCACACTTCGGCCTAACATCAAGCGGGGTGCTGTCATATGTCGAGTCACAATAAATAAAAAATTATAGTGTGAGACTTTAGTCGATTACTTAATTAATTGAATAATATGAGTAGTAGTTGGGTCATACTTTTTACGGTTTTTATTGTAGCTTGTAACCTAATGTAAAGCTGGAGGCGATTTCTACTACAGTTAAATAATCGCAAGTAGCAGTGACATCCACTATACCGGCCTAGCTGGAACCAGCAACTTACAAGTTGATTCCAAAACGCAACATCCACTAGCCAGCCCAGTTTTAACCGGCAATTTTCAAGTTGATCCTGAGACGCGACTAAGTCATGGTCTGGTCACTTGGTTGTACTACACCGGGACTTAATTAAATCTTGTAAAATTAAATAATTATATGAATAAACAAATACTATGAAATACAACCATTTTGGACTTTTTGCGGTTTTATATGATAACATGTACCTAAATAAACCGGCTAAAAATAATTAATTAGACACATATTTTTTACATGTCTATACAAAGCTACTAAACGTGCTTGTATCAAAGAAACTGGACAACTAATGCACATATATAAAAGACACATTAGTACCGGCAAGTGGTTTTGAACTGGAGGTTGCTGACCATTGCACTACCACTATACCACGGTCGTCTTAATTTCCTCACTTAATTCCCACGAGTATACTTTTTTACTAATATACCTATAAAAGTACTTAGATATCTAATCAACAAAAACTAACCTAACCAATATTTTAGCAATTTCCAAATACGCTATAACATGTAAAAAATATCAATTTAAACTCACCGATCGGTTTTATTAAAATCCATTTTGAATGCACAAATTTAATAAACACTTAAAATCATTACTTAAAAATAACTTCTCACTAAACAAAAACAACTGCACGTCGGCGAAACAGAAATACAAGTGAGATCCAACACAAAAAACATTATTATGAATCAATATACGAGTTTACACTCGGGAACAAAATTAGAGGAACCGATTGACATTTCAAAGTGACGTCATTGTTAAAGATAAACTCAGTTGTAGCGTGGATTTCTAAATAACTTATTTATATATTTATATGTATGTATAAGATATGTATTGCTAAAACTAGAAAAAGGGATACATTATAAATAAAAAACTTTCCAAATCTGTACCAATGGGCAAAGTTTCAAAGATATGTATGTATTTTTGTATGTATTACTCAAATTACAAAAGACGGCCTTAATGCCCCTAGGTATTTTCTTTTACTTAAAACAAAAGAGAGTTGTTGCTTACTGCTGAAGAGCATAGGTACTTGCCTGGTGGAAATGAAGGGGAAGTCCAAGAGTACCGACGCGACGGTGAGAGAAATGTTCTATCTCACAAAAAAAAAATTGAAAGTGTACTAATTTTAGATGATCTTTTTGAATTAAGCAAATAATTATAACCAAACATACGTTATTAAAATACCCACAAAAAGACAGATAATAAATAAACTTTAATATTTTAAAGTTTTAGCTGGTTTCCTAGTGTCCATAATAGTAGAACTTGTATGAAAAGAATTGTGATTGTGAGGGAAGTGAGGGAGTTGTGTCAGGATTGTGGCAAGTGGCGCTCCATTGTCTTAGTCTATCCCGGTGGACAAAGGCGTGACAATTTGATAATTGATTTTCTATCAGTATATCTCGGCTGCGAATGATGCTGATCAGCGTTATGAGAATCCTATTCACTAATCACTATTTATTTGCTTGTTTTATTATCGGGAATAATAAAACAAGCAAATTACAAAATAAATATGCAAAAACATGAACAAAGGAGGGCATCCACTGATTAATGTCATCCGAGGATGAGTTTTTTTCTCAAGACGCTGGCTGATTAGAGCCATCGCAGCCGAGAGGTTAAAGCCTATTTATCAGTATTCTATTTTTATTTTTTGCTGGGTATAACTGAATAATTTAGTAATGAAAATTGGGTAGAAAAAATCTACCTAATGTAGATTTTATATTTTCTACCGTTCCTCTAACTTTGTAACCAAGTGTAATGTCAAGTATTATCAATAGATAACAAAATATACTTTTATGAGGTCATTAAAAGAATTAGTCGTTAGAATTGAAGTTAAGTGTGCAATATAGACCGATAAACAAACTAAATGAATAATAATTATTTACCTACCTACCTATTATTTACAAAAAAATAATGTTTTTTACTAATTATTTATTATTACCTAATTAGTCGTAATTTTGTTTTTGTTGTGGCTCGTTACAATATGTTAACTCGCCGGCCGATGTAAAGCTGGAGTGAGGTCCATAAATGGAGGTAAAACCACTATGCCGGCCTAGTTAGAACAGGCGACTTACAAGCTTATTCCGAAACGCGACAAAGTGACTTTACAGTCTGTACACTTGTAAGTGGTGGTACTACCCTGATCGGCACCACTACCTACCACTCTTAGACAACCAGATCTGGAGCAATATCCGCCTTTTTATGTTATTAACAAATATTTATAATTCTCAATCTAATTACTAACAAACTCCGACCGGATTGGAATCGAACCTGGAACTTTAGACGTAACAGACTAACCAATGCACGACGCGTTTTGCAATAGTAAGCAATAAGAAGTTCTAACCGGCGAACGACTGAAAAAACCGATTCAGTTTACGGTTGCTTCATTCGCCGTCAAAATGGCGGCCCAAAAATTAAAAACATCAACTTTTAACCTAATTAATCAATCAATTAAATTGTCACACCCTTTTTCCCACAGGGATAGGCAGAGACAATGGAGCGCCACTTGCTACAATTCTGACACAACTCCCTCGCTTCCCTTACATTCACAATTCTCTTCATACAAGCTCTACGGTTACCAGCCGTGACTTTAAGTAAACAGTTGATTGTTTTATTTATATCAAAGAAAATTATTACTATGGCCGGCATAGTGACGGCGACTAAGGCAGCCATGAACTAACTTGGTTGTTTCAGTCGTCATCACTCTTAGATCTCCTCTTGCTTATCACCAGACGGGTCGAGGTCAAAATGTCGTGTCACAATAAAAATATCAAAGACATCCTTCCTCATTAAAATATATCGATGTCGTTTGTAAATGTAAATCACTAAAGTATAAGGAAAATTGAATTAATTGCAAAATATTTGACATCAATAAATAGAATTATAATTAGTATTTGTAAGTTATCAAGTTCATGTATAGATACCTATTAAACGTACGTATGTCTGTATAATATATATATTATTATATGGTCGCGTTTCGGGATTAGCTTGTGAGTTGCCGGTTCCAACTAGGCCGGCATAGTGGATGTCACTGCTTCTACAATTCATTAAGTGTAACCACGATCTTGACACAACTTCCTCGCTTCCTTCACATCTACAATTCTCATCATTTAAGCTTTCTTTATTAACTGAAATTGAACCTGGGACTTATCGCGTCTGGCGTGTTACCCAATGCGCCGCAAGTGTCGTTTTTTCAATATATGTTGTATTGCAGAGAGTTTTTCGTATAGTCGCATAAAATGTCATGATATTTAAGCAAATAATGTCAACGCGGTTGCAAATATCAAAAAGATTAACCTAATTGGGCAATAAAAAATAATATTTGCCACAAAAAGTATGCCTTAAGTTGGCTAGAAATACTTGAAATTTTATCTTTAGGTAGTTAATGTAAATCGTAAAATTTTTGCTTAGATTTTGCGCGAACATTGATTAATGAATTAAACAAATTTTATGCGGCTTACTATCGCGTTTATTTTGGTTTTGATTTTACAATTTTATTTTATTATTCCGACGTTTCGAAAGCTTTGCAGCCATCGTGACCATCGTGATCATCTTCGTGACCACGATGGCTGCAAAGCCTCCGTAAGCCGCATATATTTTTTTTTATTGTGACACCACATCTGACCTCGACTCGCCTGATGATAAGCAAGAGGAGGTCCAAGAGTGTCGACGACTGGAATAACCGAGTCAGTTCCCGGTTGCCCCAGCTGCCGCCACTATGCCGGCCTAAGGTGCTTCTTCACGCATTGCTTAAAGGATCCAAGGTCATAGGATGAAGAGAACACATGGGCTGGCAAAGCATTCCACTTGTCAATAGATCTACAAAAAAAAAGACGCACCGAACATTTTAGTTCGACTGCCGATTCGGTCGATAAAATGTGGATGCTTTCCCCGACCTGTTCAATTCATAAATTGAAATTGTGTTATCAATTGTTACGCCTTTTTCCCAAACGGATGGGCAGAGAAAATGGATTGCCACTTCTTGACACAACTACCTCGCTTCCCTCACATCCACAATTCTCTTTATACAAGCTCTACTATTATAGGCACTGGGCAACCCAGCTTCCATGAGGATGTCTTCGAATGGGTCGGAAAACCCTCCTGTCCGCCCCGGGTGGCACATTTAGGGGGCGGCAAAATTAATAAAAAAACTAAAATAAATTGTTAAAATTTGAACTTGAAATTCATAATTATTATTGTTGTACCTATGATTGAAATTCCTAAATAAGGAGGCGGCAAATTTTTTTCCGCCCCGGGCGGCTGACTCCTACGCTACGCCACTGTGGGTTTGCCACGTTTAACACATCCATCCACATCAAATGACAATTTTGTTGATTAATTGATATTTATCGATATTAAGGCGACTGTGGTGTAGTGGGAATGTAATGGTCTCGTAGAAGTACTCAAGAGTATTGTGAGGGAATCGAGGGAGTTGTGTAAGGATCGTGGCAAGTGGCGCTCCATTGTCTTTTCATTTATATTGTGACTCGACATATGACAGCACCCCGCTTGATGTTAGCTGGAGTGTGGTCAATGAATGGATGTCACTGCTACCACAATTCAATAACTGTGAGTAGCAATCACATCCACTATGCCGGTCTAGTTGAAACCGGCAATTTACAAGCTGATACCAAAACGCGATCAAATAACTTCACGGTCTGTCTCTGTATAGCCCTGAAAAAAGGCGTGACAATTTGATTTTTTAATGATAAAGATTTTGAGATACGATGCGATGATGATGCGAGTGGCTGAAATAGCCAAAAAAGCGGCCAAGTGCGAGTCGGACTCGCCCATGAAGGGTTCCGTAGCAGCAAGTAACATAATATAAAAGTTTGTTGTAACTTAGATCGATTTTTATATTTGAGTTGATTGAATGAAAGGTAAATTGCGGTTTACGATTTATGACGTATTAAAAAAACTACTAACTAGATCTCGTTTATACCGATTTTCGGTAAAAATTTGCATGGCAATGTACATTATATATTTTTTTAGTTTTATCATTCTCTTATTTTAGAAGTTTTACCACTTTGGAAGTGTCTCTCGTGCAAAATATTCAGTTTAGAAAAAAAATTAGAAACCTCAATATAATTTTCATAGGTATCATTTCATGGATACCCCACACGTATGGGTATGATTTTTTTAGTTTCAGTTTTAGGTATGGGGGTTCCCCGTCGTTGATCATTTTTTTTTATTTTTTTATTTTGCGTGAAAATCTTAATGCGGTTCACAGAATACATCTACTTACCAAGTTTCAACAGTATAGCTCTTATAGTTTCGAAAAAAAGTGGCTGTGACATACGGACGGACAGACAGACTTTTTTTCTACGGAACCCTAAAAATGAAGCTAAAAAACTGTATTGAACAAATTAATTAACGCGGAAATACTATGGAAATTGAATAAAGTAAGTATAGCACGCAACACTGCAAGGGGTCATCACAGGGAAAACAATTCAGTACAGGGTTTCCCAAACTATGGATCACAAGTCGTGAGCGAATATTGAGTGGGCCCTGCCTGTAAGTTACACCAACTGACACACTTAGACTTATCAAACTCACTGCGATTTATTTATTTAATTTGAAGGCGACCGTGGTGTAGTGGCAGTGCAAAGGGTACGCAAACCGAAGAACACGAACGAGTTCGAGACCACCCACCAGTACTAATGTATCTTTGATATATGATACCTGACATATGTTGTCCTGTTTCTATGATACAAGCACTTTAGTAGCTTAGTATAGAAATGTAAAGAAAAAAAAATCGGTATATACGACAGGTTGCAAAGTAAACATACCAAAAAATTAACATTCTAAGATTTATTCTGGTTTGCGACCCAAGAATGTATATACACAAAAAAAACAATACAAATAGAAATAATACACAAAAAAAGAATAATAAAAAAAATCAAAACAAAAGTAATAAACTAAAATTCACAATTATTTTAATCAACCTTATTTTAATACCTAATTATTAAAATAAGGTTGTTTTAACTAAAAGTAACTCGAGTTAAAATTGATATCAAAACTGATGTCGACACATTTATCTTTTCCATTGAAATACCTTTGTTGATGTTGTTATTGTTGCGTTAAACAAGGCAGGCCCAGGAGAGTCGGAAAACAGACCAAATCGGAGACATCCTTAAGAAAGCTAGGTTGCCTAGTGTCCATAACCACAGAGCCTGTATGAGGAGAATTGTGGATGTGAAGGAAGCAAGTGAGTTGTTTAAGGATCGTGGTAAGTGGCGCTCCATTGTCTCTGCCTATCCCTGTGGGAAAAAGGCGTGACAATTTGATTGATTGATGTAGTTATTTAATTAAGTAACGAAAATTTGTGTTACTACTTTGTTATTTAAAAAGTCCTTTATATATGAAATATTGGCAACAGTTATATTCCTAGAGGTATTCGTAGGTCCCGAGTTTTTAAATTTGTATTAGATGAGTCGTAGCGCAGACAACTTTGAGAACCACTGTTCCAGTGACCTCGTTAAGACCAACCCAACTTTTATTCTATGTCTTTTTGTTGTAGCTGTCAATTTTTTTTGGACAATGGTACATCATTTATTTTATTAATCAATCAATCAAATTGGCTCGCCTTTCCCCCACAGGAATAGGCAGATACAATGGAGCGCCACTTGCCACGATCCTGACACAACTACCTCGCTTTCTTCACATTCACAATTCTCTTCATACAAGCTCTATGGTACATTATTTATTTTATTAATGAATTATTCTGATTGTCACGCTAATACCCAAAGGGACAGGCAAAGACAATGGAGCGTCACTTGCCACGATCCTGACATAACTCCCTCGCTTCCCTCACATCCACATTAATTAATCACTAATAAAACCTCCGGCCAAGTTGTCCAAATTAACCCCTTTGGGTCTGTATGTAAATTTTAAACGGATGAGTAACCGTTTTTTTTAATACGATAACTAACTTTTATGTAACGGTCTTTTTAACTTGATAGTCAGACACGCGTGCCTTGAATATCTATGCGAAATTTTATTGTTTTACATTTTAACTACTAAAGACTATAAACACGTGGTCTAGTGGTGAAATGGTCACGCAAACCAAGAATTTCTTCAAAACCAAGCAGGTGGCAGCAGGCCTTTTTAAAAAAACACTTATTTTTGATATACTTTGATATACTTGTACTTTGGCTGCCTAGGTTCTATGACACGCCTAGGTTCTATATCTATACAAAAAATTGACGACAAGCGTGGCCGGGATCCCGGGTTCGATTCCCGGCCAGAGAAAATATTTGTTTCATAGCTTCTATTTGTAATATTTAATAATTAAAAAATTTCCTAATAAAAAAATAGGCAGTTTTGCTTCGGGTCTGGTTATTAAATAGTGGTAGGCAGTGGTACCCAGTCTGCCGACCCGGGGTAGTATCACCACTTACAAGTATACAGACCGTGAAGTGATTTAGTAGCGTTTTGGGATCAGCTTATAAGTTGTCGGTTCCATCTAGGCCGGCATAGTGAATGTGATTGCTACTCACAGTTATTGAATTGTAGTAGCAGTGACATCCATTCATGGACTTAACAAGCGTGGCGCTGTCGAGCCACAATAATGAATAAATAAATAGTTTATGGCACGATGCTTGAGGCATTAGATTTGTCAACTGTGTACTCGTGCGCTATATTATCTCCATTGTCAATCCTTTGGAAATAGAAGCATGATAATTTGATTGAATGATTGATTTTTTTAAATTATTTCACTTTAATAGGTTAGCAGTATTAATACAGCAGATGTAGTTATTGTAACATCTTGAACAACTGTCCGGATATAACCTGTATATGTGTGTGTATCTATATGAGATACGTAGGTATGTATATCATAAACTGGTTATCCCTTTGCAATTTTAAATTGGGGTGAATTCTAAGGCGACGATAAATTCTTTATAAGTCTGGTAGCTAAAGTTGCTATAACTTTCGTAGAGATTGAATGATTTTTTTGTCATTAAATACAATATTTGCCAAAATCAATCAATCACAATGATACACCTAATTTCTTACAGGGATTGACGGACCATGGAGCTCCACATTCCACGATCTCTAACTTCCTTCATTTCCACATTCTTTACAAGCTCTGTGTAGGACACTGCGGACCCCTGTATTTTATTAGAATGTCACCAATTTGATTGAGGATCAATATTCTGGATTGTCTCTGTTTTTAAGGTTATAGGTTATAGCACGGAACGCATGAATAAAACATTATATTCATAAGTTCTGTGAATTATAGGATGAGAGATCAGGCAAATCTACTTACATTGATTCCAAAATTGGACTTCACTCGACTTTGGAGTCAATTCTATTTTCTCATGGATCACCCGCTTTACGGGCGGTCTACCACATAACCGCGCTGAAATGTCCGAAAGAAATAGAGCAATTCGATTTCAAAAAAAGAAAAGAAATGGCCTTCCCCATTAAAACGCCATTCCGAACGACAAGATGCCAGTAGCATCCACCGGTTATTCGTGACTTTCACTATGTCGCAGTCCACCTAGTGGGAGGCCTACCTACGCTTCGACTGCCGGATCGTGGTCTCCACTCTAGAACCTTTCTTTCCCATCGGTTGTCGGATTTTAGAACGATTTATTTAATAAACAAACGATATTAATATACGTTACAATTTCTCTTTGATCTTTCTTAAAATGAAGTGTACTTATGCTTATTTTATTAAGGTTGCTTACTTTAATAACAATTTAAAAGAATGTTGTTATGTCCATATTTTAGGAGGTTACAAAGAATCGGAACTAAAATTTAGTAAGAATTAATTATTGGAACGAAGTTCCTTATCGCGCGTTGCGAAGGGGGGCTAGAAGGAAAACAATTAAGACCAAAAGTTGTAACGACACTGTTTGCCATAGTTGTAAGCCATACGGCGTGCGCGTGTTTCTCTGTCTGTTTCTCTCTCTCTCTCTACCATATAATACTACCATCGATACAGTTTTTTCAATACATTTAAATAAAATAGAATCTCAAACATACGTTTCCTACTTCAGTTACCACAAGCCAATTATTACTAAAATTGAGCCTACTGATTATGTTTTTATTACATTATATTTGTTAATAATAATAAAAAATATATTATAACTTAAAAAAATAAAATTTTATTACAATTCCTTCACTAATTAATCGAAAGGAACTTCGTTCCATCCGGTTGTCCCTTGACACCTCACAAGTTTTTTTAAATTTATTATTTTGGTATGCCAGATTAATAGGTATTATTATTAGTTATAAAGTTATAATAGCTATCAATCAATTTGTAAAGCCTTTTCCCATAGGAATAGGCAGAAAATATAGGACAAATAACTGCCTTATGTTTTTATCAACAAAAATTAGTAATAAGTCAAGTTACAATTGAATGTTTTTACTTTGACCGGGAATTGAACCCAGGACTCGTGTCTTAGCAATGCGACACGCGGCTCGTCAATTGGACTTATTTGTAGAATATATTTTTAAATATATTATTTTGACACCATACATGTCTAGCGTTTATGTATGCTTGTGTCATAGAAACAGAACAACCAAAGTACATATTATATCAAAGATAAATTGGTACCGGCAAGTGATTTTGAATCCGTGCTCTCGGTTTGCGTAACCATTGCACTGCCACTAAACCACGGTCTTCTTATCAAAACTAACTTTTACACACATACATAAATTTATACTGGTTATGTTTAGTTTTTAAGTAAAATGATTTGTAGTATAGTGTAAATAATTAAAAGGTAAAAATAATGATCCTATCCTAAAAATGGTAGTATTTTTGTTTAGTAAATTTATATATAATAAATTGTACTGTTGAATTGTCTTATTGGAAATATATAAACAAAAACCCAAGGGATTATCCGGATGTCCCATTTTCAGGTCCATATCATAGCGACCCTAGTTTGCCGGGTGATTGACACAATGCAGTCCTTTTTTGGTGCAAACGTTTTGTGTCGATGCCCAAAATAACTGTGGAATGGCGCGTGTGGCATCCGTGTATGTTAAACTGAGTAACTTTAACAAATAAATTATTCATAATGGGAAAATTGATTTGGGATAAAGATGTAGAGAATTGTGGATGTGAGGGAAACGAGGGAGTTGTATCAGGATCGTGGCAATTAGCGCTCTATTGTCTCTGACCAGGCTGTATGGACAAAGTTTTTATTTTTATTTTATTGTGACACGACAGCTGACCTCGTCCCGCCTGATGATAAGCAAGAGGAGGTCCAAGAGTGACGACGACTGAGAAACCGAGTTTGTTCACGGCAGCCTCAGTCGCCGTCACAGTTGTTGTTTTTTTATTTGCTTTCCTATAATGGGAGAATTAAACTGATAACGATTAATTGCATTAAACAAAATTAATCTTTATTAAAACATCAACAGCGTATGTAGGCCTCCAGGTGGACTGACGACATAGTGAAAGTCACGAATAACCGGTGGATGCAACTGACATCTTGTCGTTTGGAATGGCGTTCTAAGGGCCTATGTTCAGTAGTGGACGTCTTCTGGTTGATGATGAAAACATTTTATTCATATCTTAATATTAATCGTTGCATTCTTTTTTTTCGTGCGTCATTTAATATTATGTATCCTCTATAATTGTCGCAGGTGACGTCAGACGTGACTAAGGTTCCGGTAAAACCATTTTATATTGTGCTCTCTACCTCTAATCTACCTACACATACTTGATATGACAAATAGACAGCCGATTCAAGTTAGCAAACATAAATAAAACACTGCAATATAAACAAATCTTTAAGCAGTTTGAAATAGTGTTGTGTTTTGTATAAGTCTCCAGAGTACATGTTATATTATTTCAAATTAATTTTAATAAAAAGCTTCAATCGCTCATAAGTTTTCGCATCCTATAATCTTGGATTCTTGAAGTAAGGCAAAAAGTGACCTCTTGCCATATATCTCTAATTTTTTTCTATGCCTCTAGCCGGCATAATCGTTACGAATGATACTAAACTGAGTCGGATTTTCAGTTTTCGGCGCTCTTGGACCTCTCCTTGTTTACCAACAAGCAAATCGAGATCAGTATAATGCGGTTACAATAAGAATAAGACGGAATTGGCGCCATTTTGTGACGTCTAACTCTCCAACCAACTTCACTTTAGTATGGTGTCTTTTTTTTGCGGACCGTCATGAAAAAGACACCTTTAAATCAGTCAAGTGAAGTTAGTCAACAGCCCGTCCTATTCTTTTTCTAATAGCATATGTATGTTTAGTCTTAAAAGTATTGTTTTTTTTTAATCTGGTAAATGTCGCGGTTATAATCGAAAGTAAATGCTATCATTTATTTGAAACCGCATGAAATCGTTCAATCATTTCTAACAATCATATTGTTATATGCAAAACCAGCAACTTAGTCATAATTTTGCGCTCGAAGAAAACACAAAGTAGGCATCTCAACACAACCACACCTATTGTTTACATATACTTTCACTATTTAGATATGCTACTAGACTGACTCAATGCCATTTTCTAGTACCTTGTTTTTTTTTTTTTTTTTTTTTTTTTTTTATTGTGACTCGACATTTGACATCGACCTGTCTGATAATAAGCAAGAGGAGATCCAAAAGTGCAGACGATTGAGACAACCGAGTTTGTTCACGGCTGTCTCAGCCGCCGTCACTATGCCGGCCAAAGGTGCTTCTTCACGCATCGCTTGAAGGATCCAAGGTTATAGGAGGGAGAGAACACATGGGCTGGCAAAGCATTCCACTTGTCGATTGTTCTACAAAGAAAAGATGCACCGAACTTTTTAGTTCGACTACCGATTCTGTCGACAAAATGTGAATGCTTCCCCCGACCAGTGCGGGTGTTACGGGTGTGAAAAGACGAGATAGGAACAAGGTTAAAGAGCTCCTCGGAACATTCCCCGTGGTATAGGCGATAGAGGACGCACAGAGCCGCCATGTCTCTGCGTAATTGCAGAGGCTCCAGAGTTCGCGTAACCTCTACATCTCCTATGATTCGGACAGCTCGGCGCTGCAATGAATCCAGGGCATTGAGAAGATACTTGGCAGAGCCGTCCCAAAGATGCGAACAGTACTCCGCGCAAGAGCGAATTTGAGCCTTGTATAAAAGCAGGCGAAGCTCTGGCGCGAAGAACCGCCGCACCCTGTTCAGGATGCCAAGTTTGCGGGAGGTGGTCTTAATAGCCCGCTCAACGTGATCCCTGTGATTCAGGTCGCTGCGAAGGGACATCCCTAAGATATCCAGTCTGTCCGAAGTACCAAGGGGAATGTTACAAAGAGAAGGAAGGGGGATAAACGGGGATTTTTTCGTCGAGAACGCGCATACCTGAGTCTTGTCTGCATTGAACTGAACCAGGTTCTCGTCGCCCCAATGAGTAATACAATCAAGAACCCGGTTCAGCTCCGCTACAACAGACTCTCTCATATCGGCTATCTCCTGTTTTCCGGCTGCGGGGCGGGCAGTGTAGCGTCCATGCACCGTGCTGTCGTCTGCATAGCAATGAATGCTGGATCCAAGGTCCAGCATGTCATTGATATGCAGTAGGAACAAGGTCGGCGACAGCACAGAGCCCTGAGGGACGCCAGCATTCACCGACACCCTACGTGACGCGCTGCCATCCACAACAACGCGTATGGAGCGGCCACGCAGGAAGTCGGCTATCCAGCCACGCAGACGGTCAGGTAAACCGTATGCCTCGAGCTTGGAAAGAAGGGCCTTGTGCCAGACCCTGTCAAACGCTTTGGAGATGTCCAAGCCGATGGCAAGGGCCTCTCCATTACCATCCAACGCTTCCCCCCAGACGTGCGTGGTGTACGCCAGAAGATCACCAGTTGACCGTTTCGGCCTGAAGCCATATTGACGGTCATTGATCAGCTGGTGACCCTCCAGATAGGCCATGAGGCGGACATTTATAATCCGCTCCATGACCTTGCACAAAACTGAGGTTACAGCTATCGGACGGTAGTTTGCAGGGTCTGAACGGTCGCCTTTCTTAGGGACCGGTTGCACATTGGCCCCCTTCCAAGCCCGAGGCACACAGCCCGACGAGTATGAGAGCTGGTATAGCCTCGTCAAAACGGGAGTCAATTCCGCTGCACACGTTTTAAGCACAATCGCTGGGATACCGTCAGGGCCACTGGACTTTCGGATATCGAGCGATCGTAGCTCCATGCGGACATCGCGTTGTCTGATACGTATATCAGGCATCGTATATCCGCGTGGACGCAAGGTGGGTGGCTCTGCACCACGATCGTCGATCCGTGAATTAACGGCAAAGAGCTCAGCCAAGAGATCAGCCTTCGCTTTTGCCGTATGCGCCAGTGAGCCATCAGGCTGTCTCAGCGGTGGCAGTGAGGAACGACAGAAGTTAGATTCCACAGTTTTGGCGAGACTCCAAAAGCTGCGACTACCCGTTGGGTGCGCTAATAGACTCTCGCCAATCCTGGAAACGCGCTGTGCCTCCGCTCTTCTAAAGACTTTCTTACAAGACTTGGTGGCACGATTAAAAGCTGCTTTCAACTCATCCACGCGAGGGTCATGATTTCTTCGACCCTTGACCCAGGCACTGTGAGCCGCGTTTTTTGCTGAAACAGCAACCGCGCACTCACCATTGTACCAAGGCCTGCTCCGGTCGTTGCGAGATGCACGGTTGGATGGAATGTAATATTCCATTCCCAGTGCGATCTCATCAACAACGGCCGAGGCACACGTAGATAGGTCCTCGGAGCTGAAGCAGCGCTGCCACCAAGGGAGCGAAGCGAAATAATTTCGCATTCCCTCCCAATCTGCCGACCGGTAGTGCCACAGACGACGCACCTCCTTCCTGGCAGGAGGAGGCACGGCGCGCGGCACTGTCGTCTCGACCAGGCAGTGGTCAGAAGTCCCTAAAGGGGCCTTGACCGAAATTTTATACCCGGTCGGACGATTAGTCAGCAGAAGGTCCAGAAGAGAGGGGGCATGACCGACAATATCTGGCACCCGGGTGGGCTGGGTCACCAACTGAGTCAGGTCATGCAGAAGAGCGAAAGCATGAGCAGCCCTTCCTGCGTGGTCAGTCCTTGGGGACCCCAACCACACGTCGTTGTGTGCGTTGAAGTCCCCCAAGACTATAACCTCCGCGGTCGGAAACCGCTCCAGCGCTTCATCTGTCGCCCGGCTTAGAAATTCGAAGAGCCGGGTTGTCTCCGAATCCCCGTGGTGGGAGCGGTAAAGGCACCCGTAGACCCTGACTTGAGAGCCAAGGTCTACGTGTACCCATAGGAGGGACAGGGAAGGATCCTCCAAGTAAAGCAGACGGCGACAACACTTGGCTTGAACACACTCCCATCATACCGGACTAATGGTACTCATAAAAATAATACCATCATTCATAGCAACTTAATAAAAAAAAGTCTAAATGATAAATATTTGACAAGTGGAATGCTTTGCCAGCCCATGTGTTCTCTCCATCCTATGACCTTGGATCCTTCAAGCGATGCGTGAAGAAGCATTTTAGGCCGGCATAGTGGCGGCGGCTGGGGCAGCCGGGAACTGACTCGGTTATTCCAGTCGTCGTCACTCTTGGACCTCCTCTTGCTTATCATCAGGCGGGTCGAGGCCAGATATCGTGTCACAATAAAAATAAAAAATATACTCGTAATTGGTTCGTTGCAAACAATAACCTATTTTTTTGTTTTTATTATTCAATGAAATAATTTTAATAATATAATTTTTTTTAACTATTTTATTTTATTGTGACGCGACATCTGACCTCGACTTGCCTGATGGGAGTCCAAGAGCGCCGACGACATACAAACCTTTCTCTTCTTACGGTTGACGGCCAAAGATTTTAATATATGTCAAAAAAGGTTTTTTATTAACAGTTGCATATGCATTTTAAAATAGTTTGATGTACGAAGATTATAATGTAATTGGAATATATCCTTTAATTTCAATACAAGTATCGAAACTACCATTTATAATATATTTTTTCATCATTAGACATTACAAAATTTGTACATACATAAAAGCCCAAAATGAATGATGTCCTTTCCTGTCTCAATATGTTTTATAGCGTGAAACTTTTTTCCACTTGCACATACAAAGTCTATGTAATAAGTAGTTCATATTTAACCTTTTAATATCCATATATAAAACATAGGTGACCTAATCCAAGTCTAGACAAGTCGCAGTGGCCGCAGCCTGACCTTACACATCACCTTTATTGTTTGCCAACACCCGCTGACCATGGGCCAGACAAAACAAACTTCATAAAGATTATTAGGTTACAACGCGTTTATTTAAAGAGAAAAATACTTAGACATAAAAGAAAAAGATTGAGTTATATAATAAGAACAGATTAAAATGAGTCTTAACACATGTTTTATTCACTTCGACGTTTCTACTCTGTTGTGGTCAGTTGAATAAGGTACAAGAAACGTTTTAATTTTTAAAATTTATTCAGCTTATGAATTTAAATCACGTATGTTTAAAACTATTATATAATCAATCAATCAATGAAATTGTCACGCCTTTTTCCCACAGGTATAGGCAGACACTTGCTATGATCCTGGTATAACTCCCTCGATTCCCTCACATATATAATCATATGATATACCTATAGGTGGATTAGTCTGCAAATATCGTCTAAAAACTATATTAAGTACAGGATTATGTCCGGCTGTAGTCTACTTTTGGCTGATATAATGAAACAATTCATTGATACCAAGTAGTATTCGACCAAGTTCGACTTTTGCCCTAAACTGAAGCCGATTAATCGGCTATCGTCATAACCTTCAGCCGTGGCCCGAAGCCTTAAAACCCAAAGAAATTTAGTTCAAGGTTGCCTAAAAATGAATGACATACCTAATGTATTTAAAAAGGTTTAAATTAAAGATTTATTTTGACAGTATAAAAAATACTTCTAGTGATTATTGAATTTACTTTTATTTATTTAAGCGTAATAGGACAAATTACGGCTAATAAAATCAGATAGAAGCAATAAATATTTATAAACAAGGCTACTTACAAGTTGACACAAATAATAAAAAAACTAAAAACGGTTATATAATTAGGAAAAATAATAATAATAATATAACTAGGACCTAACATACGTAAACCTATTCACACATACATAAAAACATATAAATACACAAAACTTTATCAAGAATTATAAAGATAAATAAAGTAATAATAATAGTAAAAAGAAACAATCGATACATCACTACTCATTACAGTATAAATTACTGTCAGGGAACGAGCTAAATAAACGCGCTAGGAATGCAGTTGTGACGTCATGGTCACGTGTCTATTATGAATAGTGAAGTAAAATGCAAAATGTCGATAACGATAAACACATACTTGCCTTAATACGCAAATAGATTTAGTTATTAAAAATTATAATTGTGTATTAAATTGAAGTACAAACATTAGACGGCAACAATTTTTAATGAATTATATATTAATTTAATTTTGAGAATAGTGACTGCATATTTTTTTTCTTTTAGACACATTTTAAACACGTTTCTAATAATTATTCTAGCCTGACTAATAATAATCAATAATCAATCCAATAATCAAACGAAGAAAATAATATGCACACGTTTTTATCGATTATATGACATCGACGAGCTAGGAGCCTCACTAATAGCGGCCATTATGATACGGGATTTCGCCCCATCGCACCTCAGCACCCGAATCTGTTTAACGTTCCCCATCTATAGTTAGATAGATACTTTGCTAGGCATCGGCTTAAACTTTGGTTCATTTTGGCCGGAGCCGAAGGACATATAAACTTCCCCAACATATAAACTTGTTCACTAAATATCGAGTTGAGAAACCGATAAATAACTTAAAATGTACAATGCATCTATGACGAAATTATTACAAGGGTCACTTCCATATGCCATTTGGCTATAGTCCAACTAGGTGTCGGCCATTTTTTATTACAACATACTATTTTAATTGCAAATAATAAGGCTTCGGCTGTGGCTGAAGTAAGAGATTCTAGTTAACGCTCACATCACGTTAGGTGAGCAACTCCACCATAGGATTCAAATTTCCGTTCCTTGACTGTCAAAATTAGTACCAATCTCAGATCAGTGAAGTATAGTATACTTAACTGATTTAAGGTACCACTAAAATAATACGAGTAACAATATGCCGACCTTTTTAAGTTCGCCAAATATTGTCCTAAATCATTTAACAATAGTCTGCACCTTTCCAATTTTCATTCTCATTTATAAATTCTTGTATTTTATCTTTAGGTAATTTTTTGTGAGAAATAAATTCATAAAGTTTTCAAGAAGATATTCACCTTCACTGTTTGACTAGCGAACCGTCAAAAGAGCAGTTGTATCACAACAAACAGAATATAAGGCGACCGTGGTGTAGTGGTAGTGCAATGGTTAATGGTTATGCAAACCGAGAGCACAGGTTCAAAACCACTAGCCGGTACCAAAGTACCAACGTATCTTTGATATATGTGTACTTTGATTGTATTGTTTTTATGATACAAGGACTTTAGTAGCTTAGTATGAAAATTAAAAATAAATTAAAATATTGTGAAGGAATCAATGTGAACAATTAGCCATGGAGCCTCTGCTTTGAAAAAGTTTATATTGTGAAGCGACATCTGACCTCGACTGCATGGTAAGTCGACTATGCATGAGTGGAGGTAAAAACTGCGGATGGCAGAAAACCGGCTTAGTTTTCTTAAAATACATTAACTTCTAAACCGCTATATTAGATAGAGTTAGTTTTTTTGTGACATTTTAAACCTAAGATCATTAGTACCGGATGAACACTGAGGAAACCATTTTGAAAAATTGTAGCCGTTTTAGATTAGATAAACAACAACTCGGGAAATTGCAAAATAAAAGTTAATTTGCATGAAACATTATAAATTATCTCTATCGTAAGCGGTTTAATATCTTTTAAACAATTAAATATAATTTCACGGAATCACGATATGTTTCTGATAATAATATTTCTAAGTATTATCTAAATATTTTTTCGCGTATTCCAACGGTATTATGATTATTTAACTTATTTTTTTGAAAATTATGTTTACAAGGGATAGAAACTGTGATGAAGATATTGAGAGAAAAGTGCAAAAGGGTAACGTAGTGAACGGTGCCGGCCATAGTATAATGAATAGCTAAATAATGTCCCAAAAGTTACGGATGGCTGTTCATAATATGGTATGTATGGAAGTGAATGTTGGGTGTGGCAGAAGAAGCATGAGAGTAGAATTAACGCTGTAGAAATTCGGTCATTAAGAAGTGTATGTGGAGTGACAATAGCGGATAGAATAAGGAATAAGGCGACCGTGGTGTAGTGGCAGTGCAATGGTTACGCAAACCGAGAGCACGAGTTCTAGACCACCCACCGGTACCAATGTAGTATCCTTGATATATGTACTTTGGTTGTCTTGTTTCTATGATACAAGCTCTTTAGTAGCTTAGTATAGAAATGTCAAAAAATAATAATAACACTGTGCGTGATAGATGTGGTTTGAAGGAAGATGTAGTGACAAGGGTTGACTAAGGAATGCTTCGATGGTTTGGGCACACGACAGGCGTGGACGAACGGTATAGCGACTGGTTTGTTGCGCGTAAAGTCCCGGGTTCGATCCCCGGTCGGAGCAAATATTTGTTTCATAGCTTTTATTTGTAATATTTAGTAGTATTAAATATTGCAAATATTTGTTAATAAAAAAAAAAAGAGATGCATATTTGCTTCGGGTCTGGTTATCAAAGAGTGGTAGGCAGTGGTACCCAGTCTGCCGATCCGGGGTAGTACCACCACTTACAAGTATACAGACCGTGAAGTGATTTGGTCACGTTTCGGGATCAGCTTGTAAGTTGCCGGTTCCATCTAGGCCGGCATAGTGGATGTGATTGCTACTCACAGTTATTGAATTGTAGTAGCAGTGACATTCATTCATGGACCACACTTTGGTTTAACATCAAGCGGGGTGCTGTCATATGTCGAGTCACAATAAAAAAAAAACATGGAAAGGATGAGTAAAAGTAGATTGACGAAAGAAATTTATAAATCTGATGTGGATAAATATGCCTCGTATTACGTATCCATCGTGGCATTCTCGTCGGTAACCAATCAACGAGTAACGAGAATGCAGAATATCTTCGCAATATCACTGGACTCCGTCGTCATAAATATTATTATTTAGATAAGTATAGAAGTCACATTGATAAAGCAGTGGCAGTTCGTGGGCAAGTCATTTCGCTGTTATGGATTATAAGAGTTAAGAGAATCGGTGCCCAGGTAAGTAGTGAGATCACACGTTTCCAGATAAACATAAAAAAGAGTCCTTCAACTCAAGGCAAACGACGAGACTTCGCAAGGGTCATTGGCACTGCGTTGCACCAAAAAAAGATCAAATATCAATGCGGATGAATAAAATATAAACATCACAATGTTATTAATCTATCAATCAAATCGTCACGCCTTCATTCACACAGGAATAGGCAGATTAGTCTTACAGACATATGAAACAATTTTCTAATTATCCATAGATTCTATAAGGCGACCGTGATGTAGCGGTAGTGCAATGGTTAGGCAAACCGAGAGCACGGGTTCAAAACCACTTGCCGGTACCAATGTATCTTTCATACTTTGGTTATCCTCTTTCTATGATACAAGCACTTAAGTACCTTAGTAATGAAATGTAAATAAAATTAAAACAAATCTCGTTGCGGGTGCCGGGTCCATCGCATGACAGGCGGGAACGTGGAGTTAGGGTTCGGGACTTTTTGTAGTTTTAAAGATTTTGCGATATGTCAACGCTCATCTTTACTGCTCTTACTTTCCCCCTCTACTCAACAAAATATAGTAGACCCCACCTAAGCCGCCTTCGATATTTGGCATTCGCATTAAGAATGATCACTATTGACAAATTAATATGTTTAACTATAATTAGAAAATTATAAGTTTATTGAGTTTATTGCCGTGGAAAGAAAACATAACAAAAGATAGCATATTAACTGTCAGAGATTTTTATCAATATAAGTTTTAGGTAACATCGCTCGGATAACCGACAACCGATGGGGAAGAAAGGTTCTAGAGTGGAAACCACGAACCAGAAGACGCAGCGTAGGCCTCCCACAAGGTGGACTGACGACATAGTGAAAGTCACGAGTAACTGGTAGATGCAACTGGCATTTTGTCGTTCGGAATGGCGTTCTAAGAGAAAGGCCTATGTTCAGCAGTGGACGTCTTCCGGTTGATGATGATGAAGTATTAAGCCAAATAAATAAATATACTTAAAATATTGATATTTTTTTCTGTTAAAAATCGATTTATTCCTTATTGGACTATTTAAAGGGATTAATAGTAATCACAGATGAGATACAAGAGAGCTTATGAGTAGGTAATCGTAGATTTTCATCAATTCGTCCAGTTTTCTTATAAAACTTAGACCACTTTTGTAAGGGATAATGTCACTGATGTGGTTTAGCCATTTTATAAATCATATTTGTTTTTATTTTAACTTTTGTAAATTTAAGGTATTTATACTGTGTTTTGTCAATAAGCAGCCGAATGACAAAAGGTCATATCGATGATTCATTGAAGATCATTTTATTAAATGAAAATAAATTATTTAAAATGTATTTTACAGTACACATTGCACTAGACGAAGTAGGAACAATGTTAAAGATGATATAGACAATAAAGACCGCATAGAGCCGCGTTTATGTCCTATAAAAACTAAGAGATTTTTGATTGCATCTTACTTAGAACAAGGACTAAAGAATTATTCTGTAGTCCTTGTTCTTAGGCATCTTATAATGATTGTCAGTAATTGTGCGTTATAAATAATTTAGTGCAGAATTTGTATTTAAATGAATATTTATTTACATTTCTATACTAAACGTGCTTGTATCATAGAAACAGGAGGACAAAAGTACATATATGAAGTACGTAACTGTTTATAAATAAAATCAGTGGATGTACAGTAATTAACGTTTGAAGAACCAGCCTTCTGTAATGAGCTGAAGCGTGAAATCATTATTAATATCTATGGTTTGATAGTTTCCGCACGACTGAACATTACTTACAAGTTTTTTTATTTATAAAATCGTGTATAGCTGGGCCTTTAAACAATGTCTTGTTTAATATAGTTACAGATGCCGGCAGACAAAATGAGCGCTGCCATTCAAGCTGTTTTGTTGCCTACTTACTCGTACCTTTAGTTTTATTTATTTATTTGGAAATTTCAGCGCGTTTAAGTCACCCCATGAAGCGGGTGATCTATGAGAAATAAAATTGGTGACTTTGGAGTCAATAATGAATGCGAGGTATGCTGGGGCTAAGTTGAACTAGTTGGCTAAGGGAGGGAGAGGGTCCTCTAGTGGGCGAGGCCTCTTCCCTTGAGTCTTCCTGTGAGATCTGCCGATCCTTACACTACGCAGCTCAAAAGTCAGCGCTCTGCCGTACATCATATTTAATGACGTCTAAATCTATTGATTACTTTTAAGAGGCGACCGTGTTTATTGGTAGTGCAATCAATGGTCACGCGAACCAAGAGCCTGCGTTTCAAAGCTAGTTGCCGGAACCAATGAATTATTGATATATGTACTTTAGTCGTCCTGTTTCTATGATCAAAGCAAAGCAAGCATAGTAAAGAAAAGGGTTAAAAAATCCTAGGAAATACCTCAATAGCACCTAATATGGATATTAGGTATTTAGTAATTCCTCATAAAATACTAAAGGAGGATGAGTTATTATAAGAGAGGACACTATTATAAACTCAAGGGTTGCCTTGAGGTGCAAGGTGCAGTGGTAGTGAAATGGTCACGCAAATCGTGAGTCCCCAATTTAAAAACCACTTTCCGGTTTATGTATCTTTGATATAATATCTACTTTGGTCGTCCAGTTTTCATGATACAAGCACGATTAGTAGCTTACTATAAATATAATAATTAAATATTTAAATTAAAAAACTTAAACAAGCTTTGAAAAACCGGCCCATCCTTTAGGAATAAAGACATAACTAATTACTCTATGTACAAACATATGTAATTTTAATGATATTGTGTAATGATGGCGTTCAAATTATGAAATTATGATTTAATAAATAGTAATCGAATTTTGATGTATCGATTTTGTAATCAATTAATCCAAGCTGGAGGTGCAACACTATTTTGGCGCTAATTGTATAACTTCGTTTAAATTATGATATATGGTTATTATATTGCAAAATATTTACAAATATGTGTTTTAAATCATTGAGAAAACGCTTACACGTCAGTTCTAGTGGAAAAGTAAAACATTTTACTTTTCCGCGCCGTTTTTTTTATTGGGACTCGACATATATCAGCACCCCGCTTAATGTTAAGCTGCAGTGTGGTCCATGAATGGACGTCATTGCTACTACAATTCAATAACTGTGAGTAGCAATCACATCCACTATGCCGGCCTAGTTGGAACCAGCAACTTACAGGCCGATCTCGAAACGTGACCAAATCACTTTACGGTCTGTGTACTTGTAAGTATACAGACCGTGATGATATGCAAGAGGAGGTCCAAGAGTGACCACGACTAAAAAAACGAATTAGTTTACGGCTGTTATAATCACCGTCACTATGCTGGCACTATGCCGGCCAAATTCTTCTCTACCCTGAGAAGATATAGCGGTAGGCAGACAGTTGTTTGCTGTATTCCCAGCCTGCCGATCTGTCATAGTTGCCTACTCTCAAGACCGTTACTCAGTTGCGTTTCGGGATCAACTCGAAAGTTACCGATTCCAAATTGGAAGACATAGTAGATGCGATCGCTTAAGCCTCATTATAGACCATACTCCAGTATCCATAATAAAAATAATAACTCTTCCATTGCTCCTACCTATCCTAATCACCTGGGAAAAGCGTGTATGTATAATATAAAGTAGCATAGTTTGGTTAGCGAGGACGTTGTGTGCCGCACCTCTTTTCACCGATCGCGTACGTCAGGGTGGCACCTCATGTTGACATACTTTCCGGGGCTTATACTTACTAAAAAAAACGTATAACGACTTATGCCCGGTTTCTATATCTGCCAAACGGATCATTTTTAATACGAACAGTAAACTTATAATTAAGACCAAATTATGTCCCAAAAGTCACGGTGGCTGTTTATAATGCGTTCCCTACATTGATGTATGGAAGTGAATGTTGGGTGTGGCAAAAGAAGCATCAAAGTAGAATTAACGCTGTAGAAATGCGGTCGTTAAGGAGTGTATGTGGAGTGACGATAGCGGATAGAATAAGGAATAGAACAGTGCGCGATAGATGTGGTTTGAAATTTGTAATTGAACGCTTTTTTTGTGTGTGTTTAAGGTTTTTTTTTATTGTGACACGACATTTGACCTCGACCCGCCTGATGATAAGCCGACGACTGAAACAACCGAGTTAGTTCACGGCTGCCTCAGTCGCCTTTACTATGCCGGCTAAAGGTGCTTCTTCACGCATAGCTTGAAGGATCCAAGGTTATAGGAGGGAGAGAACACATGGGCTGCCAAAGCATTCCACTTGTCGATTGTTCTACAAAGAAAAGACGCACTGAACTTTTTAGTTCAACTACCGATTTGTTCGATAGAATGTGGATGCTTTCCCCGACCAGTGTGGGTATTACAGGTGTGAAAAGACGAGGTAGAAACAAGGTTAAAGAGCTTCTCGGAACATTCTCCGAGTGAGCCATTACGCCATGAATCTGCGTAATTGTAGGGGCTCCAGAGTTCGTGTAACCTCTGCATCTCCTATAATTCACAGCTCAGCACTGCAACGAATCCAGGCCATTGAGAAGATACTTGGCAGAGCCGTCCCAGAGATGCGAACAGTACTCCGCGCAAAAGTGAATTTGAGAACAAGGTGCGGCGAAGAACCGCCGTACCTTGCCGGGTTGCAACGCAGGATGCCAAGTTGCTTGGATGCCGATTCAGGTCGCTGCGAAGGGACATCCCTAGATGTCCAGTCTGTCCGAAGTACCGAGGGAGATGTTACGAAGAGAAGGAAGGGGGAAGGGCAAAACGTGGATTTTTTCGTCGAGGTCCCTGAATGGTTTAGATTCACAATTGCAATTGGACCCAGTAGATGGTGCTACATTCTGGTTTTTATTATTTTCGTTAGTGCAACGTGTCTCGGGTCTGCTAGTTCAGTATAATACAGTTACGTACATGTATTACTTACTCGTAAGTAAATATAAAAAATAGCGCTTTGTTGAACAATTGATAAAAGTAAATGAGTAAAAAATCGAGACAATAATGTGAAGATTCCACACATAATCACTTTCAAGTAGTTTGTTTTAATTGCTGAGAACTTACTTGGAACAGTTATAAACTTAGGCTTATCTATATTCACGCCTTATGTCGCATAGAAAGAAGCAGAAATCTCTAAGTACAAAACAACCATTTTTTTATTGTGACTCGACATACGACAGCATCTACCTCATCAAGTCGGAGTCCGAAGTGCGGTCCATGAATGGATGTTACTGTTACTACAATTCAATAACTGTAAGTAGCAATCACATCCGCTATGCCGGCCTAGTTGGAACGACAAGCTGATCCCGAAACGTGACCAAATCACTTCACGGTCTGTATACTTGTAAGTGGTGGTACTACCCCTGATCGGCAGACTGGGTACCACTGCCTACCACTCTTTGATAACCAGACCCGAGGCAAATATCCACCTCTTTTTTTATTATAAACAAATATTTGCAATATTTATAATAATTATTAATAAAAGCTATGATATATTTACTCTGACCGGGAATCGAACCCCGGATTTTACGAGCAACAAACCAATCGCTAACCGTTCGTCCACGCCTGTCGTCAAAACCATTGTAAGTGAATGGCCGGATAGTGAATGTGACTGCTACTTACAGTTGTCTTTCAGTTATTCAACTGTAAGTAGCAGTCACCTCCACTCTAATCTAACATCAGGTGGGTGCTATGTCGAAAAACAATAAAATAAATCGTCGGTAGATATAATAAATATATGTATAATATAATAAAATCCTTTTTGTCTGTGTTAGCATTAATTGTTTGCACAGTTGGGGTGAGTGACTACCTACGTCTAGTGAGTTTTACGCACTTTACTACGGTTATGTACATATAAATAATTATATAATTTAATATAGCGGATCTGACTGACGTTGTCCTGGGCCTCGGTTCTCTTAATGCCTCTCTTAATAGCGAAATGACTTGCCTACGACCTTTTACTGCTTTATCGAAGTGACTTTTATGCTTACCTAAATATTTTTTAATAATCAATCAATCAAATTGTCACGTCTTTTTCCCACAGGGATAGGCAGAGACAATGGAGCGCTACTTGTCACGATTCTGACACAACTCCATCGCTTCCTTCACATTCAGAACCACAATTCTCTTCATACAAGCTCTATGGTGACCTAGCTTTCTTAAGGATGTCTCCGAATCGGTCGGATATCACCCTCCTGCGCCTGCCTTGTTTAATTCACGTCAGATTTATAAATTCATTTCGTCAATCTACTGTATGTGAACGGAGTGTATGTGAAGTGACGACAGCGGCTAGAATAAGTAAGAGCACAGTGCGCGATAGATGCAGTTTGAAAGAAGATGTTTGTGACAAGGATTGACAAAGGAATGCTTCGATGGTTTGGGCACAAGGAAAGGATGAGTGAATAATGTTTATGGCAACGGAAAGCAGTGATATCGCGTTGGCGAAGACGGACCTAATGTCAAATGCGTTCTCTACCAGTCAAGCCTTCAAGATATAGATCCGCCGATGTAGAGAGTTAGGGTGCCAAATAAAAGTCTCTAAATATTTATTCGGTTTTTTAACGCATAATTTATTTATTTAGACTATAGAATCCACAGGATCACACAGCCAAGTCAGGGTTACAGTTTTCATATTGATAAAAAAATATATACGTTATATAATTAACTAAATCAAATTAACCTAATTTCCGTTGCACATTACTTCTTGACATTTTAGTTATCTTTTGTGAAACTGTTTTTATAATCAAAGTTTCAGGAAACTAAATCTAACATCCTTTTCAAAAAATCTTTTGAAACTAATTATTTTTGTAACATTTCACGTAAAGCTAAAAAAAAATTCATTCATGGAGCGCACTACATTTAATAACTTTTTTATTTTTGTTGTGACATCCACTATTTGGATGCCAGCCTAGTTAAAATTGGCAACTAACAACGTGACTAAGTCACTTTACAGTCTGTATACTTGTAAGTGGTGGTACTTACCGGGATCAGCAGACTCGACACCACTGCCTACCATTCTTAACAATAATTTGTAAGATTCTCTGTTGAAATTGTATTTAAGTTTTTGTTGTGATTGTCGGAAGCAACGACCGTAAACAATCTTATGTAATGTATTCATAATATAATTATTGTTGTATTGTTTTAGATATAACTAGGTATTTCATAATATTTAATGTCTGAATTTTCTTAAAAAAGAACTAGTTCTTAACAGTATAGACTTATAAATATAATAATTAAACTATAAATTAAAAATATTTTCTAGAGACGTCCTATCAGAGAGGAGACTGGCAACATTTCCCCTTTGTATAACAAGGCTAATACGTTGGCAGAAATAATTGTCAGCCTTCCTATTTCCAGACTTCTCCTTTAGCCTTGAGGAGCTAAGCTGAAGGTCCTCAAGGGCCCATCGTCTCGACCCCAAACGGCGCAAAGTCGTGACCAGTGCCGGGTTGGCGTATTTGCGCAGCTTGAGGTTTTTAGCAGAAATCCAAGGTAGTACCACCACTCACAAGTATACAGACCGTAAAGTGACTTGTCACGTTTCGGGATTAGCTTGTAAGTTGCCGGTTGTGACTGCTACTTACAGTTATTTATCTGTAAGTAGCAGTCACATCCATTAATGGACCGCACTTAAACTAAACATCAGGCGGATGCTGTCAAATGTCGAACCACAATAAAATAAGTTAATGCGACCGTAGTAGTGTAATGGCAGTGCAATGCCTACGCAAACCAAGAGTGTAAAACCACTTGCAGGTACCAATGTATCCTTGATATATAGTTACTTATCCTGTTTCTATGATACGTCGTTTATTATTATTGTCAATGAAACTCGTATCTATTATTTTTGCCTCTTTTACTATTAAACAATAAAATAGTTTATTTAATATAAAAAATGGGTGATAAATACGTGCCTATTCATCTATTCATAATCAAAATATTATTATTTAATATTAAAATATTCGCCCTTAGTTCAGATAACAATGGCGGTTGTGATTCAGTAGTGATGTCATTTAAAAATAAAGTTATTGTTTTTTTTCTGCATTCGCTTTATTTCTCTATTTAGAAAAAATAGATTAAAGAGTGGTAGATAGTGCTGTCCAGTTTGCCCATCCGGGCGATGACTTAGAGTTGATACCGGCAACTTATAACCCGATCCCGAAACGCGACTTTGTCACTTCACAGTCTTTATACTATCCCGGATCGGCAGACTGGGCACTACTGCCTGCCTACCACTCTTAAACAACCGTAACGGCTAACTGTAGTAGCAGTCACCTCCATTCATGGACCGCACTCAATCAGTCGGTATGCTGTCAAATATCTAATCACAATAAAAATAACATATGCATGAACTTTTGTGATGAGATTTTTCAAGCTTTTATTCACTTGTCTTGGAGGCGGGTTAAAAGATAACGGGGACTACTCAGAAGATTCAAACAAGGCGGAAAACCACTTTTATTTTTTGTGACTCGACATATTACAACACCCCGCTTGATGTTAAGCTGGAGTGCGGTGCATGAATGGATGACACAGTTACTATGGTTTATTAACTGAAAGTAGCAGTCACATCCACTATGCCGCAGAGCTTGTATGAAGAGAATTGTGGATGTGAGGGAAGCGGGGGAGTTGTGTCAGGATCGTGGCAAGTGGCGCTCCATTGTCCCTGACTATCCCTTTGGGAAAAAGGCGTGACAATTTGATTGAAGTATTATAAGTATATACTCTCGTATGTTCGAGTACCCATAAACAAAGAGCATGTATGAAGAAGATAATTGTGGATGTGAAGAAAAAACAGAGTTTTGTCAGGATAGTAAAAAGTAGGGCCCTTTTGTCTCTGCCTAGCCCTGTAGTAATTTAGATGTGAAATTGATAGTGATTAATCAGTATTTAGATCGAACTTAGACGGCATGTAAACAAACATTTATAAACAATCATATTTTTATTTTTATTGGCACGACATATTACAGTACTCTGCCTGTTTTTAAGTTAAAGTGCGGTCTAATAGTATTGGCGAACGCTACTACAGCTAAATAATTGATACAAGTATGACTTGCATCTACTATGCCGGTCTAGTTGGAACCAGCAATTTACATGCTGACCACCACTGCCTACAACCTTTGACAACCAGACTAGAAACAAACATCTGCCTCTTTTTTTTAATTAATAAATTTGTAATATTCAGTCTATTATTAAATATTATAAATAAAAGCTATAAAAGAAATCAGGCCCAGAAGGCTGTTTTATTATTATTTATTGAGACATGACATTTTACCCCGACCCGCCTGGTGATAAGCAAGAGGAGATACAAGAGTGATGAAGACTGAAACAACCAAGTCAGATCAAGGCTGCCTCAAATCAAATCAGGGGTTTCTTCACGCATCGCTTGAAGGATCCAAGGTGAGAGAACACATTCTACAAAGAAAGGACGCATTGAACTCTTTAGTTCAACTGCCGATTCGGTCGTCAAAATGCGGATGCTTCCCCCGACCAGTACGGTGTAGGTGTGAACGGGTGTGAAAAGACGAGGTAGGAACAAGGTTAAAGAGCTCCTCGGAAAATTCTCCGTGGTATAGGCGATAGAGGACGCACGCACAGAGCCGCCATGTCTCTGCGTAGTTGCAGGGGCTTCAGAGTTCGTGTAACCTCTGCATCTCCTATTATCAACTCGGCGCGCTGCAATGAATCCAGGGCATTGAGGAGACACTTGGAAGAAACGTCCCAAAGATGCGAACAGTACTCCGCGCAAGAGCGAATTTGAGCCTTGTATAAAAGCAGGCGAAGCTCTGGCGCGAAGAACCGCCGCACCTTGTTCGAATGACAAGTTTGCAGGAGGTGGTTTTAATAGTCCGCTCAATGTGGTCCCTGTGATTCATATCGCTGCGAAGGGACATCTCTAAGATGTCCAGTCTGTCCGAAGTACCGAGGGAGATGTTACAAAGAGAAGGAAGGGGGATAAACGGGGATTTATTCGTCGATTTTAAACGTCGGATTTATGTCGAGTTCCGACAAAATCTGAGACATCCTCTAGAATGTAGTCGGAAGATCGATTCATGAGTAGAGGCGAATGCTACTACAGATCCGCAAGCACCATTCGCACCACTATGCCGGTCTGACTGAATTTAAAAGTAACGGTCTTATATCAATACTTTCTATTGATTAGTCCCAATTAACAGCTGCCTCTAATAAAATTGTTTGTTTGCATCTAGTTTGCATTAAGTATTATAAAAATGTTAAAAAAATAAAAATAAAATAATGGTGACCGTGGTGTAGTGGCAGTGCAATGGTTACGCAAACCGAAGAGCACGAGTTCGAGACCACCCACCGGTACTAATCTATCTTTGATATAAGTACTTTGGTTGTCCTGTTTCTTTGATACAAGCACTTTAGTAGCTTAGTATAGAAATGTAAATAATAAAAAAAAATATTAAAAATTCTTACCACAATTTAATATGTTTACTCTCAATTTAATTAATTATTCATTACACAATAAAATACCTAATTTAGGCTTGCACATTCACTTTTACAGCCAACACCATAAACCGATCGAACTTTTCTGCTCTTATCAAAACGTTATCAGTAAAAGATATTATTTCCCATAAACACAACAAAAATAACACTGCAAATCTTTTAAATAAACTTTTTACCGAAAATAACGAAAAATAAAACACTTTTCATTGGAACAAATTAAAAATATAAATTTCAATATTTTAATTCAAAAATTTGCGCGGTAAATTTATTTTTTTAAACATCCTCGCGAGGCATGAACTCTCTCAAGAAGTTCGAACTAAACTAAACGGACAAGTCTATTTGAACCATACGTTTCTTGCGACGAACAACCAAGATAAATTCAGAAGGTCCCTTTCACCATTTACTGTGTACCTAAGTTATGCTATTTTAATTTAGTAAGTTTATAATGTTTTTGAAGATGATTCACATGTAGGCGAGTGAATTGTGAACAATATATCTTTATTTATTTAGAAAGTAATTAATGGAGTTGTATCATATTATAAAATAGTTGATATAACATATATAATTAAACATATGTTATGTTATTATAAGTTATTTCCGACGTAAAGGCCGAAACCTCTATTCTTATATAGATGATACCTACGTACACTTTTACTATATGAATCCTTCTAGGCTTTTTTTTATTTTATTGTGACTCGACATATGACAGCACCCCGCTTGATGTTAGGCCGAAGTGTGGTCCATGAATGAATGTCACTGCTACTACAATTCAATAACTGTGAGTAGCAATCACATCCACTAAGCCGGCCTAGATGGAAGCGGCAACTTACAAGCTGATCCCGAAACGTGACCAAATCACTTCACGGTCTGTATACTTTTAAGTGGTGGTACTACCCCGGATCGGCAGACTGGGTACCACTGCCTACCACTCTTTGATAACCAGACCCGAAGCAAATATCCATCTCTTTTTTTTTACTTAGGTTAGTTACTTTTTATTTATTATTACAACTCGACATCTGACCTCGACTTGCCTGTAAGCAAAGGCGGTCCAAGAGCTCCGATGACTGATAAAAGCGAATCAGTTCACGTTTACCTCAGTAACCTTTACTATACCGATCAAAGGTGATTTTTTACTTATAATATAGAGAACGCTATCTTTATATTTATTGTGACTCGACGTATGACTGCACACCGCCTAATATTAGGCTGGAGTGCGGTACATAATTGGATGTGACTGCTAGTATAATTCAATAACTGTAAGTATAAGTCACATCCACTATGCCGGCCTAGTTTGAACCGGCAACTTACAAGCTGATCCCGAAACGCGACTAAGTCATTTAACGGTCTGTATCTAGTAAAGCATTCGACTTTTTCACTATGCTTACTCTAAGAATTAAAAATGTATGCTTTCCTAAACTGTGTGCATCAATAAGTGTATTCTTTGGCCGGCATAGTGACGGCGACTGGGACAACCGTGAAGAATTGGTTTTTATAGTCGTCTGCACTCTTGGACCTCCTCTTGTTTATCATCAGGCGGGTCGAGGTCAGATTGTTGGCGGTGTCCTTTCACATGTCGAGATACAACACATAATATAAAACTATAGGTAAAAAAAAATCTGAAAAAAAAACACTCCTATATGACAATGTGAACTAGAGTGTACTTTTTTTATTGTGACTCGACACCTGACCTTGTCCCGCCGCCTAATGAAAGCAAGGGGAGGTCCAAGAACGGTTGCCTCAGTCTACGTTACTATGATATTTTATAAAATAATTGTATTGTCATCGGTTTTTAATACGTGTACAAATTTTCAAGTTATTAGGACCTCTAGAAATGGGTGAAAATTAATTTGCAAGATTCCGTTACATAGTTACATACATATGTACAGACCTAGTATATACAGACCGTGAAGTGATTTGGTCACGTTTCGGGATCAGCTTGTAAGTTGCCGGTTCCATCTAGGCCGGCATAGTGGATGTGATTGCTACTGACAGTTATTGAATTGTATTAGCAGTGACATTCATTCATGGACCACACTTTGGCTTAAAATCAAGCGGGGTGCTGTCATATGAAAAAAAAAGTCAAGCTAATAAAAATATGCTGTTTAACGCGTAAATATAATAGAAAAACAAAATAATAAATTCATTTTCGTAAAATATTTATTTGATTGCACTAAGAATGTACTAAAGTGCTGTATCTAATTTTGATAATAATGGCCTAGAAAGAACCTTATATGTAGGGTGACAATACAACACGTAAGACAATTTATTAATTAAATATGTTTTATTGTCTCACTGCTACTATATTTTAATAACTATAGATAGCAAGTTATCAAATTGATCCCGAAACGCGACTAAATCACTTCTTGGTCTGTACCCCGGATCGGGAAATTGGGCACTGTCTACCATTATTTTTAAGACAACCAGACGCGGAGTAAATATCCGCCTCTTTAATAAAATTTAATAACAAATATTTACAATAATTAATGTAATTAAATAAAATATAAAATATTTTAAATAAAAGCTATGAAATAAATATTTGCTACGACCGGGAATCGAATATGAAACTTTATGCATCTACATTCGGACTAGTGCGTCACCGAATGCTCTACGCGTGTTTTTACGTGATAGGCTTTTAGAATAAGAATAGGACGGGCTGTTGATTAACTTTACTTGAATCAGTGCGGTCGCAAAGAAAATGAAACATTTTTTTCTGATTAATTTATATTTTGGCAAGTATTGCTTTTGATACACCCCGTACCACGATACGCGTATAATGCCTAGGGTAAGTACTAAGTAATAAAGAAGTGGATCAAACTTAGTTAGAATGTGACTGTGGACTCTCGTATATAGGACAGACAAAAAGAAATATATGCACACGCGTACGGGAACATATCGCGGATATAAAACACCAACGTAGTGGAAAGTCTGCAGTTTGTGAGCATCAACAGGACGGCGCCAATCACTACATCCGTTTCGACAAACCGAAGATCCTCGCAAAGGAAAGTCGACTGATACCCAGGATGGTACGCGAGGCTATTGAGATTAAAAAACATCCTAATTTCAATAGAGAAGGTGGTTGGCGATTATCTAACACCTGGGACCCCATAATTTACAAACTCAAGTCCCAAGTCCAGCAAACTGCCAAACCAGATGACACCGTCAGTTATTTTTGCAAAAATTTGAAATAAACCGGGTACAGAAAAACAAAATATCTAACGGGGTAGTTTTGGAAACAATAACAGCATCAACCAATAGGACGACCAACACCTCAGTCTCTCCGTGACCACGATGGCTGCGAAGCTCTCGAAACGTCGGAATAATAAAGAATTGTAAATTCAAAACCAAAATAAACGCGATAGTAAGCCGCATAAAATTTGTTTAATTCATTAAGTGGATCAAACGTTACGCGTCGTATTATTTATAAGTCCTGCAAATTGCTATTGCGTTGGAACCTTGTCCTATTAACATCTGAATGACAAAAAATATTTAAAAACATTTTTATTAATTTAATTACGTTTAATGGTTTTTTATTTTACTAAATTTATTGTTTTGCAGACCATACTAAAGTGAAGTTGGTTGGAGAGTTAGACGTCACAAAATGGCGCTGATCCCGTCGTTTTCTTATTTTCTTCGCATTATTTGTATATTTCCTTTGTACCACATGTAAAATTGTCACCATATTTAATATTGATGAGAGTTGACGAGCACAATTGATTGAACGTAATATTGCAATAATAATAATAAATCTATAACATGTGTTTGTAAATTACATCATGCTCATTTCTAACACAACTGCGTGGTACCTATTAACAATATCTATTAAAGAGTGGTAGGCAGTGGTACACAGTCTGCTGATCCGGGGTAGTACCACCACTTACAAGTATACATACCGTGAAGTGATTTAGTCACGTTTCAGGATCAGCTTGTAAGATGCCGGTTCCAACTAGGCCGGCATAGTGGATGTGATTGCTACTCAAAGTTATTGAATTGTAGTAGCTGTGAAATCCATTCATAAACCACACTCCAGCTTAACATCAAGCGAGGTGCTGTCATAAGTCGAGTCACAATAAAAAATAATTATTTTAAGAGTTTGAATGTACCCAACGTGGTCTCCCTATCATACCTTGGATTGGGAATGGTATGGATACAGGAACAATATTATACCAGTTTCAATTACGGTTACGGATATGAAATTATTTCGGATAATTTTGGATATCAATCAAATTGTTACGCCATTTTCCTACACGGATAGGCAGAAACAATGAAGCGCCACTTGCCACGATCCTTACACAACTCCCTAGCGTCCTAATTAATTTAATTTAGATGTGTTTACGTAAAATTGATAAATTGTTGGAAATTCTTTTTGTCGGAGTTATTTCGATAAGAAATATACCTTTTAAGATTAAAATAATTTGATAATAACAAAATGATGTTGATTACTTTAATCGGTGACTTTACATTTAAATTTGATCAAGGCCGTTTTATGTCGAAAACTAATTTGTTGTTTAACTAATAAATAAACAATAAGATGTTATTTTATTTTAATGATAAATATAATATGGTAATTTATTTCAAAATAAATAAGTATTCATAAAATCGTAATGATTAAGCCTCAGGTCCCATGGGGATAGGCAATAAAGTCGCGTTCTTTTCAGAATCCTGTCCGGCATAAGTAAAGTTCCCGGCAGTTAAAAAGAGCGGTGGATTTAAGCTGCGCAGTATAAGGATCGGCAGACAGAAGAGCTCTGGACGACTGCGGTGGAAGCGAGCCCATACAAGCCCAAAGGCCCAAACGAAAAATTTAGGAACGTATTTAACATAACTAATAAGATTAAAAATGATAAAGGTAACAGATTATAATTATAAATTATTATTTATAATATTTTATTATTATAAAATAAAATTTACCAAGGTATAAAATATAAAAAGTTTAGACAAAAAATATATTGTAATTACAGGTGATGAAAATTACAATAATTCAATAAAAATTTTAGAATTTTAACGATAAATTCGTCTTTTAATTCTAAATATTATCAAAATACCAATTGCATAAAATGTCAAACAAGAATAAAATATATTAAGCTAATAATATTGGGTACTCACGGTTTATTTATGGAGTTATCTCCAGTTGAAATTTGCTCTTGAACAAAGTTGTTACCGGTGGTGATTGATTCTTCTACATAATTGTTCCCAGTCGTGATTGACTCTTCTACAGAATTGTTCCCAGTCGTGATTGACTCCTCTACAGAATTGTTCCCAGTCGTAATTGACTCTTCTACAGCATTATTTCCAGTTGATATTGATTCCGTTACAGAGTTGTCACCTGTCGATATATCTTCTGATGGTCTGAAAAGATTTGCTAAGTAAAATTTCGCTTTTTTAACAATCATAATATTATAAAAACTCATATAAACTATAAATAAAAAACATAATCTAGAGATGTCCCATCAGAGATAGTTCCAAGGAGACTGGCAACATTTCCCCTTTGTATGGCAAGGCTAATTAATACCTTGGCAGGAATAATTGCCTCCAGAATTCTTCCGCAGGCGTTTGGACAATTCCTTGGCCAGGCGCTTGGCTGAAGGTCTCCAAAACTCATATGTAATTTCATTATTATTAAGTTTTGTTTCAGAAATAAAAATTTGTTCAAAGTAAAAATAATAGTAAATCTGTTACTATTATTTTTACTAGTAATAATAATACTAGTAATAATAGTAAAAAATAATAGTAAATCTGCCAACAATAGTCTTAAATGCCTAATAGTAATATGGTAGCCCAGCTTCTATGATATAAGCACGTTTAGTAGCAGTTTGTTACGCTTAAAGTGCCAGGTTCGATTCCCGGTCGGAGCTAATATTCGTTTGATAGCTTTTAATTGTAATATTTAAGAATTAGATTAAATTTTACAAACATTTAATATGGTTAATAAAAAGTATTTAGGCAGTGGTGCCCAGTCTGCCGATCCGGGATAGACTGTGTACAAGTGTACAAGCCGTAAAGTGACTTGGTTGCGTTTCAGGTTTTGACTTGTAAGTTGCTGGTTTCATTCCGTCCAGTTTAACATCAGGCGTGGTGCTTTTAAATGTCGAGACACAATAAAAAATATAAAAATAAAGTAAGTACATAATATTAAAATTTTAGGGTGAGGTAATATGAGGCTTAGAGAAAAAATAGAGATCTTAATGTACTTACGTTTTGCTATCGACTAGATTATTTCCAGTTGATATTCCAGGGTCCGGATCTGAACCCTCGGCCACTTGTACAAAATCATTTGCAGTCATTTTGACACCCGGCTACGAATTACAAATGATTTATCATTATTTTATTATTTATCAATAAATAAATCTCACTACCATGCTATTAGAATAAGAATAGGACGGGCTGTTGACTAAATTCACTTGACTCATTCAAATGTTTCTTTTCCTTGACGGTCCGCAAAAAAAAAGACACCATACTAAAGTGAAGTTGGTTGGAGAATTAGACGTCACAGAATGGCGCCGTTTCCGTCCTATTCTTATTTTAATCGCATTATAACAATTTTTACTCCTATTTTCAATTAAATTATTTGTGCGGCTTAAAAAAAATAAAAAAAATAGATCAACTCTGCACTTTCATGAACCAAATCAAATCAATCAAATTGTCACGCTTATTTCCTACGGGGATAGGAAGAGACAAAGGAGCGCCACTTGCCATGAGGAAAACCATGGCCATGTTAGGATCGTGGCAAGCGCTCCATTGTCTCTGCCTATCCCTGTGGGAAATAGGCGTAACAATTTGATTGAATAATTGACATCCGATTTTTACTTGCCTGGCAGGAAGCAAAGACGGCCTAAGAGCGCCGATTCTTTTAACAGCAGTTTCAGTTGCCTTTACTATGCAAATATAAAAATAAGACTAAAGATATGTTAATATGGAACAATATATTAACAATATAATACTCCACAAATCTTCTCAGAACTAACTAATTAAAACTAAACGCGATTGTAAGCCATTTATAACCGTATACTACGTATTGTACTTTACTTCCGCCGTGCTCCGCCGATTTTCATATTTAAACAAAGTAGTATTCGCATTCGATGGCTACTCTCACACGTTTAATAGTAATCAGTTTTTTTTTTTTTTTTTGGATGAATATACGGTTGTCCAAGCCTCGATTTCTTTAAGACATCATTCCGTATTTCGTGTGCTACGAGATGCACGTGTATATCGGTTGTCCGCATTTTATTGTAAATTTTAGTGTAAATAATTATACAATCTTACTCTAAATGGGTAAAAGGCAACGAGAAGAAGCTGAAAACGAACAAGCAAATTGGCAAATACCGTAGAAAATAAGATGGTTGGAGAAACGGAGCTCCACGAATACGACGCCATCACGGTCGCCCTCATCCACGTTTGTTCGTTTTACCTGCATGAACAAAACGATTCAGGTAAATACCGATACTGGATTTTTTACATAAGTGGATTTGTTGCAACCAAAATGTTTTAATACTTCGTGAGACTATAACGTCCACTATTTATGAATTATTATTGTGATTGAGTGTAGTTTGAAAAACTGCAATGTTACAATTTATAATTACTGTTATTGATGGTAGTTTGAAAAACTATAATGTGACAACTAATTATAACTGTGCTTGAGTGTAGTTTGAAGAACTGCAACGTCACAATTTATTTTATTATTGTGCTTGAGTGTAGTTTGAAGAACTGCAACGTCGCAATTTATTTTATTATTGTGCTTGAATGTATTTCGAGGAATTACATCGTCACAATCCAATATTATTACCTCTTGAGCATGGGTGAACCTACGTCGTCCATATATTGATGTGTATGATTTTTATTAGAAAAATGTACTATATATAATGAGAATCCTAATTCAGGTTATAACATTTTTACCCAGGGTTTATGCTTTTAAGCACCAACTCAATAAAGAGTCGAGGTCAATAAACTCTTGACCTTGTTTTATTAGTCACTCTAGACCAGTGTTTCCCAACCTTTAAAAAATGTATTTTACCCTTAATAAATATAAATAATTACAATATTTTTTTTTAAAAATTGCCTTTTTTGTTAAATTGGTCACCGATATCTAGCATTGCATATAAATAACCCAAAGCAGAAGGGTTGAAGTCGTGTCTAATCCATTTTGAAATTACCCTCCTTAACTATCGAATTGCCCTGTAAGGCGTGGGCCCCACTTTGGGAAACACTGCTCTAGACCATACCAAAGAACGTGAGTGCCAGAACCAGCCATACACAACTAGAACCCACAGACCGTTGGCCAAAAAGTTAGTCTGGTGTAAAAAAAAAAAAAAAAAAAAGAGAGAGGGAAAATGTATTTAACACAATGGTTAACCCTTGCAAAATAAACCCTGAGGTCACATATGCAATCAATAAACCCTCTCTGAAGAGGGATAAAACAAAAAGTATTCACTATTTTGCCATGCCATGCAAATACAGTAGATCACAGTATTAAGAATAAAATTATACGGTGTTATATAGATATATCAATACCGCCATTTATTAATATAAAAATGTTCAGAATGTCAGAAAGATACTGAAAAACTTATTTCAATGAACTTCTCTTTAAGAAGGTTTTTAGCCTCAGGCTAGTTCAGGTGAAGTTGCCAGAGATGCAGCACAGGACTCCACTCCTGAAATATCCCTTTTTGAAGTCAACTTTGGACTTTTGGTGATAAAATGGGAAATAGTAAAGCCGCAGCAAGTTCGACCACTGATTTTTTAAATAAATAAAATCCTTTAAACTACTGGGGACTCCCTCGGAAGACTATGTGAGAAGGTGGTTGCTACCAATATGCTGTTACGAAAGGCAACAACAAACAGCGTCAACAGACGATTACAATATTTTTACAAGGTACCCTCTGACATATTTATTTATTTTTCATGGATCTGGGACACAATATTCCATTTAATATAATACCTTTATAAATCTAATACCTGTACAATAAGTCAGGTTCCAATTGGTCAGGTTGCCTAATTTCTAAGGAAGAAATTGCTGACTTTAATAGTTCAATAAATGAACTGTTATGTAAAGGTGCTATTTATCTTGAGCTCACCAGAGTCCAATTAATTTATATCCTCACTTTATTGTCTCCAAAATAATACATATAAAAAAATAAAAAAAAAAGTTTTATTTTTACTCCTAAAAAATTAACATCTTTTAAAATTGAGGAAATACGTACTGCTCTTAAATTATTAATAACTGCTCTGGATTTTTATACATGACCAATATTGATATTAAAGATGATTTTGACACCCATACATAAATATAATAAAAACAGGAATTATACTTCATTAGTATATTTAAATGTTTAGATAAAGACATAATAATCATGTCTAATGGCCACAAAGGAGACTTATATATTGGTAAGTTTATGTTTTATTATAAACACAACTAAAAGTAAATTAATTCCACAAGCATAATGAATGAGAATAGGTTCTGAAAACATGACAGTTGGAACAAAACACGTCCTATTCAAAGTTGGCCACTATAACAGGCATGCTATATGCAGCATGTCCAGGACTTCAGGTGTAACATAATATAGCTGATGCGCATACAAAACAACTTGAACTATGGAAATGCATTAAATAATAATAGATATAATAGCCAAGTACCAATATCACAAGGTGCCAATAATTAACTATCCTGGTGACAAAATAATTTGTTTCACTTTCATAAGAATCAATTAATCAGCCAAAATAAGTAATTTATGCAGATGCATTATTGTTAAATTGCGGTTATGTTGTACCACTAATAGGGTTCGGTAAGATTCATAAATAAATATATGAACACAATAATTACCTAAATTTACTGGCTGTCTTTTTGCTTTAAAATCATTTACATGTAATAAAAGTAAGTAACTGCTTTATCATGTTAAGAATTAACAACACCACATATTGATAGTCTAGCTAAACTAATTTAGCAGTGGTGTAAGCATGCAAGTATGTGCGTATAGACAGATTATATACCATCAAAAACAATACTGCTTCAAATAAAATCAGTTGACACTGCTTCAAGACAGTTTAACAATAGAACCTAGTGAAAAACGGCAAAATATGCCTTTTATACGATTATTTCAGGTTTTGGTATTTCTAAAAAAGATTTGTTTGCCTCTACACATAATCATAAGTGTAAGTTATATATTTGTTGGCGACCAGACCACTATGCTATCGCAAGAGATTCTTTCACAATCTCATGGACGTTTTCCATACAGGACTTTTTACAAATATCATTCGTTTTCCACCCTTTTCAATTATAATAAAGCTTTTCTAAATTTTGTAACAAGGCACCTAGGGTAATTATAGTTGGCTCATATTGACCATTGCAACCATAGTATCCTTTCTCCAGGTTACACGGTATATTGCCTGTAAGTGCAGGTGCTTCATTGTCGATAACATTTTGAAGCAATGTAATACATACCTAATTGTAATAGTAAAAAAAAATAGTATCACAAATATACAGATACATTACACTTCACAGATAGATAAGATTTCTCTTATTTATTAACCTTTTTCTAATACTTCTAATAAAGGCTATAGTTATAATTCAGTAAATTGGTATATTCAGCAATAGCCCTCATTTACCAAATGAACTTACCACTGACATTTGTGTTAAGATACTATCTAAGAGATTTTTAGGTTTCGCCCACAAACTCGAAAATATGATTTAAGAACCCAATGTTGGTTAAGAATTATTATATAAATTATATCCAAATGAAAATATTTCACTTAATTTGTTATCCAATGTGATAACATTGTTAGCTCTTGTAACCGCTCATAAAGGATAATCCTCATCTTTAATTAAATATAATAATATGATTATTTAAAATATTGCGAGTTAAAATATAAATAATAAATTTCAATAAACCTAGGGCCAGGTCGTACACAACCAACTTTATTATTGCCTTTATTGTATAAATCCTAAAATATCTTTTATAAAAGAGAGTTTATCTACCCTGCACAAAACTCTTTCAGTTATATAAATGAAAAATAAAAAAATAAATAAAAAAAATCTTGTTCGTTAACAAACTTTAAGCAATTAAAATAAAGATACACTTTATATCTTGATAATTATGACATACACTTGAAAATCATAGTAATGGTCATTTGTCAACATCTACTATTTAAACATTAGGAGAGAATATTGACACTATTCGTAGAACTGTTGGATGGTCCGAAAAATCCAACACTTTTGCAAAAATTGATTTAAAAAAAATATATATATATTATATATATATTTATTACTTGTACTAGATCACTGTAATGACTTAGAGGACGCATAATTATATAAATTTAAGAAATAATTGTTATAGAACTAAGTTAATGTGATTGAGGAGTTCTGATCATCCAAATGTCTGGTAATACTTCCATTTCAGTCCACAAACCTTCAACCTTTAAATATCTACTTTGTTTAAATATGAAAATCGGCGGAGCACGGCGGAAGTAAAGTACAATTGAGAATCAAACGAACTTACCTGTAAGTGAAGTTCGATGATAATTGTACGAACTTCCTTAGTGCTCCGCCGATTGTGAAAGCCACACCCTCCCACCTCTACATGTAAATAGGTAGGTGAGTTTCAGGTTTGTAAGCACAGGAACACTATAAACAGAATGATGTCTTAAAGAAATCGAGGCTTGGACAACCGTATATTCATCCAAAAAAAAAAAAAAAAACTGATTACTATTAAACGTGTGAGAGTAGCCATCGAATGCGAATACTACTTTGTTTAAATATGAAAATCGGCGGAGCACTAAGGAAGTTCGTACAATTATCATCGAACTTCACTTACAGGTAAGTTCGTTTGATTCTCAATTGTAGTGAAACGGGTGGTAAGACAAATGCGGGGCCGACCGCGTAACTCATTGACAATGAGAATGGGCTTTGTTTTGACAGTTGAACTCCAATAATGAGCTTCTAAATTTAAATTGCGACCGCGTAACACAATGACAATGGGCTTAGTTTTGACAATTGAACTCCATTAATGAGCTTAAAAATTATAGTTGCGACCGCTCTACACACTAAGAATCGATGTTAATTTTTATCAACAGTTCAAGCTCACTGAAGCTCATTGTCTGAATGACTAAAAGTTGTTTTTGACACTAACAGCGACCGCGTAACTTTTTGACATATGGAAATGAATTTCATTGTCACTACAATTAAAGTTGCGCGGTCGGCTCCTCAGTTCAAAACCACTTGCCGGTACCAATGTACATATGTTTCGTATATGAACTTTGGCCGTCTTGAAATATTAATTAATTTAATTTACATTTCTATACTAAGCTACTTGAGTGCTTGTATTATAGAAACAGGACAACCAAAGTACATATATCAAAGAAACATTAGTACCGGAGGGTGGTTTTGAATTCGTGCTCTCGGTTTGCGTAACCTTTCCACTGCCACCACACCACGATTGCCTAATACATATAGAAACATAAAGGAAAATATAACTTTTTTAATCACTGCAAATCACATACACTTAATTAAAAAAAAAAACTATTCCTTACATTGATCTGGAGCACAAATGGTGTAATCACAATCACGTTTATCACGCATTTAATGATAAAATATCGATTAAATCATTATCATTAGTTGTGTGATATTTTATAAGACCAAGACGATAAGCACAATATTGCAATTTTATATGTTTCCTTAAATTGTGACTCGACATTATGATACACCAATGTTAAGCTGGAGTGCGGTTCATAAATGGAGGCAAGTGCAAAAGGGTTTCGATCTTAGAACACCGTAGAGTAAATATTTCATTTTTTTATTTCACAGATATCTCGATCACAGATTGATCGAGTATTTCCTTAGATTTTACGCGAACACTGACATATGAATTAAACAAATTTTATGCGGCTTACTATCGCGTTTATTAATCATGGTCTCTCCGTGACTACGATGACTGCAAACCTGTCGGAACGTCGAAATAATGAAAAAAATATGTTGTAAAATCAATAACTAAAAATAAACTAAATTTTAGGTATTATTTGCAAGGGAGTTGTGTAAGGATCGTGGTAAGTGGCGCTCCATTGTCTCTGCCTATCCCTGTGGGAAAAAGTCGTGACAATTTGATTGATTGATTTGCTTAAAATCGAATCCTGGAATTACGCGTAGCGAAGTCGTAATTACTAAAATATCAATTTATAAACAATTGCAATGATGTGGATGGATGCGTCAAACCAGGCCGACACCTCCTCGTTTTGACCTCGTTTCGCCTGATGATAAGCAAGAGGAGGTCCAAGAGTGACGACGACTGAGAAAACCGAGTTTGTTCTCGGCTGCCTCAGCCGCCGTCACTATACCGATCCTTGTGGGAAAAAGGCGTGACAATTTGATTGATTGATAGAAAAATATATGAAAATCTTACCTACTCTAATTTATGCTAAATTTGAAATATAATTTCTGCTTAACAATAGGTACGTATACATTTTTTGTGTATATTTTTGGGAAATTTTGTCAATTAAATGCTTTTAATCATAATAATCGTTATTTATCTTTTAAATTAGATTTCATGATAATTGTCAATATTAGCTACATTTAGTTATGTGTTGATTTTAATCAATTCATTATTTTATAATAAGGATAAAATATTCTTGGTAATGCCCATTTGAAACAACATTTTAGCCATTGTCCTACGTAAGCGACGATTTCGACGCGACGCAAACTACACACGAGACAAATCAAAACAATTGTTTATTAAAAACTTTTGTACAGAATACCGATTAATTAGGGTTATTATTTAAAACTTAAACGGTTTTGTTTCCATTCTCACATGGATAGGCAGTGAATGAGCAAAGGTGCAAGTAACGTTTTTGCATTTTATAATTATGTCATAGTCTAACGATATTTTCTGTTTTTTTTTTTAAATTGTGGTTTGTTTTATGACACGCCTGATGTTCAGCTGGATTTTAAGTTATTATTCTTAGACAACCAGACCCGAAGCAAATTTCCACCTTTTTAAACAAATATTTGATATTATTTATTTAATTATAAAAAAGCAGTAAAACAAATATTTGCTCTGACCGGGAGTCGAACCTGGGACTATACGCGTAAATAAAATGTGAATCGTTTAGAATTTAGATCATTTGAACCTATTAAATAGAGAAATTATTGAAATAAAATATGGAGATCCTGACACATCTAAATATCTAGCTTTATTACATCCACAATCCTCTTCATACAAGTTGAACAAAAAAACATGGTTTTGTAATGGGGTAAAGGACAAAGGAAAAATGTCTCCGTAATTATCGAGAAAAAATAAGAAATTAAATCAATGATGTTAAGTGCCTATTTAATTCTAATAAATTATATTTAAAAAATAATTTAAGATAGGTAATTAAATGCAATATTACCTTGTTGTGTTGATTAGTATTAAGCGTATTATATTATAACATAATTATTATAATGAATCTAATTATTTATTTAAATAATCTCGGAGGATGTGGTGTATTAGATAACTATATTATTACTGCTACTGCCATCTAGTTGTTAACATTTGAAACAAGGTTGTCATAAATATTCACTAGAGGGCGCTACACAATTTATAGTTTTATAAGGGGCAATTGTATATTTTGGTACATTAAATTAATTCTAATAAATTAAAATATATTAGGCTATACTGATATAAATTAAATAGATATTTAAGGCCGGCCAGGTTATTTCTAGACATTTATTTTAAACAAGTATGTATATCACATATTTAGTATCATGAAATAACACTAGATGGCGCTGTGTATTCCAACACCATATTTAAAAAAATAAAAAACAAACAATTACTATAGATTATTTATTAAATTATAAATTTTAATAATACAATTACGTATATACTTATTCTTATTTAGCTTATAAGATTAAAATTTTTGTTTATTGTCGATTCTTTTCGTCCTAGCTGGGCAGTGTTTGCGTTGCGTTAAAGTTATGTATAAATTGTCTAAACGAAAATATCTATAAGCTGCGTCGGTCTATACAGAGAACGCAACTTGTCCTACAGGGTCCAGTGAGACCGTATATCGATATCTGTAATACTCAATTTATTATTACAAATAAAAGCGATGAATCAAATCTTTGATCCGATTGCAATCAAACAAATATCCACATAATTCGTAATCATTTTCGCATGACAGATGTCTTTCATCCGCATATTAATTCTATTTTCTACGACGACAAACGCAACCTAATGTCCAGCTAGGACATAACTGTTAATTTATGCTGAAGAATTGGTGGTGACATCATCTTTGGAGGTGACCTGCTCATCTTCCCTCTGATATAAATAGCTGGTCCCTGGTGTTGTACTGCTGCTTGATACTGCATTGTTATTCTGACCGTACGTATTAGATGCTTGATTGTTTTGCTGACCGTAGCTGCCACGTTTTGGTATTTGGGAGCTGCAAACAGAAAATTTCATATTCAAAATTCATTTTGTATGGGGACTTGGGCTTAATTGTATTAACAGTTGCATATATATTTTAAAATAGTTTGATGTACGAAGATTACAATGTAATTGGAATATATCCTTTATTATGCATAGTTTAGGTGTGCGAAATGATCGAACTATAATTATGACAGTTCAAAGCAGAACCAATGTGGCGTTGATTGACAGACGACACAAAATTCATAACTTATTTTCCAAATAACTTAATTGCACAGCAATTAAAAGCAAAATTGTTATAAGTTTTATCAATACAAGTATCGAAATTACCATTTATATATTTTTTGATCATCGGACATTACAAAAGTAGTAGTACATAGAAGCCCAAATCCTTTAATTACTAAGTCGGAATAGTGGTTGCGACTGCCACTTACAGTTGTTTAACTATAGTAGCAGTCACCTTCATTCTTAGATCGTACTTAAAATCAGCCGGGATGCTGTCATATACTGAAAAAACTTAGATAGACTTTCATTTTAAGGCGACCGTGGTGAAGTGGTTGTGCAATGGTTAAGCAAACCGAGAGCAAAACGGGTTCGAAACCAATTGCTGGTACCAAAGTATTTTTGATATGTACTTTGGTTGTTTTGTTTCTATGATACTTTAGTAGTTTAGTATAGAAATATGTTAAAAGAGAGACATTATGTCAGGATCCATAAATACCACCGCTACTTGCAGTTATTTAACCGTAGTAGCAGTCGCCTCCACTCATGGACCACACTCCACATGGACCACACTCCACATGGACATCAGGTGGGGTGCTGTTAAATGTTGAGTCCCAATCAAAGTTTTTTTTTATTGTGACACGACATCTGACCTCGACCCGCCTGATAATAAGCAAGAGGAGGTCCAAGAGTGATGACGACTGAGAAAACCGAGTTTGTTGACAGCTGCCTCAGTCGTCGTCACTATGCCGGCCAAATCAAAGAAAAGTGGCGCTTCATTGTCTCTGCCTATATCGGTAACAATTGATAATGTTTATGGTGTTACCTTTGATCCCTATATGGTCTGATGTTCTGCCAGCCGCTGCCTACCCTTGTTCCGTCATCATAGTCCTGCCTATACCCGTGCGTTTGTGGGTATGACTGTACACCTTGATTGTAATATTGCCTGTTCACGTTCTGCCAACCGGTTGCTGCTGGTTCTGGTCTGAAAGTAGGTAGGAACATTCGTTTTGACCTTTATCTAAGTAAAGGAAGACTAAGAGCTTTACGGCGACTGAGGCAACCGTGACCTATGTCAATTTTCCGGTCGTTTGCACTCTTGGACCTCCCCAAGCAAGTCGAGGTCAGATGAAATTTAGATAGTAAAAAAGTGCCGACGACTGAAAAACAAATCAATCTATGGATAACTCAGTCGTTGTCACAATGCCGGTTAGATACTCCCGGCTAGATATGGAGAACACGTGGTCTACCAGACGCTACTTCTTACTTTAACTCGCCTAATGGTAGCAAGGGGAGTTCCAAGAACGGCGACGACTGAAAAACCGTTTCAGTTTACTGTTGACTCAGCCGCCGCCACTATGCCGGCCAAAATTGTATAATCAAATTGTATAATGTCACTGCTACTACAATTCAATAACTGTAAGTGACATCCACAATGCCGGCCTAGTTAGAACCGCTACAAGCAACTTACAAGCTGATCCCGAAACTTGACGAACTCACTTCACGGTCTGTACACTTGTACGTGGTGGTACTACCCTGGATGGGCATACTAGACACCACTCTTTGACAACTAGGCGAGAAGCACATATCGGAGTTTTTTTTAAGGAGATTTTTTGGGAACTTTGAAGTGGATATCGTGAAAGCATACCTCACATATTCCCTGGGGTAATAGTCCCTGTTACCCCAGGTCGGAACAGCAGCAGCGTCAGGTCGGCCTGATGCGAAGTAGTACCCTCGACCGCCGTCATCCCAGCCTGACTGGCCCCGGTACGTTTCGTCCCATGGTCTGAAACTAACCAAATTGCAATTATGAAGAATGGATGAAAGAATATCGACATTTCTAAATCAAAGGTGAGGAGATGGTTTACGTAACGGACTGGTTACGCGTAAAGTCCCGGGTTCGGTTCCCGGTCTGAACAAAGATTTGTTTCATAGCTTTAATTTGTAATATTTATTAATTAAATTATTATTATTATTTACATTTCTATACTAAGCGACTAAAGTGCTTGTATCATAGAAACTGGACAACCAAAGTACATATATTAAAGATTTATTGGTACCGGTCAGTGGTTTCGAACCCGTGCTCTCGGTTTGCGTAACCGTTGCACTGCCACTATACCATGGTCGCCTTAGAATTGAATAAGTACAAATATTTATTATTAAATAAAAAATTGGCGGATATTTTCTTTGGGTTTAATTGTCTAAAAGAGGAAGGCTTGTTAATCCAGGGTAGTACCACCACTTACAAGTATACAGACCGTGAAGTGACTTGGTCGCGTTTCGGGATCAGCTTGTAAGTTGCCGGTTCCAACTAGGCTGGCATAGTGGATGCGACTGCTATGTACTTGTAATTACTGAACTTTCGCTAAAGTTTTTGGTGCGGCTGTTGATAAAATGGAATGTTTTCCCCGACATGTCACGGGAGTAAGATACGGTAAAAACGAGCTCATCCGTTTCATCGTTGTAATAGGCGAATTGTCATGCCGTTAAGGAATCTGCGTTATGAACAAAACGTGTTTTGGCAAAATAAGGTTGAGATTTGCAAATCACTCTTGAGCGTGCGATAATTTTCGTACAAATAATTTACCATTAATAACAATATTTTGTTAATTAAAAAAAAAGTGTACTAAATTAAATATCCAGGCGATTAAGTGTCCAATTTAATAATTAACTATTCATATTTACGAAAAAAATCTAATGGTAATCGCTTAAAAAACCGAGAACTTGGAAATCAAAAATATTTTTTGTCATAAAGTTCCATATTTTTTTTTTTATTATTGTGACTCGACATATGACAGCACCCCGCTTGATGTTAAGCTGGAGTGTGCTCCATGAATGAATGCCACTGCTACTACAATTCAATAACTGTGAGTAGCAATTACATCCACTATGCCGGCCTAGATGGAACCGGCAACTTACAAGCTGATCCCGAAACGTGACCAAATCACTTCACGGTCTGTATAAATTTATTTTTTTCCTAATCAATATAAAGTATTTGTAAATTATGTTCGATTAAGTGTTCTTTTAAGCATTTCTTCTTTACACATACATTTTTTGTGAGTTAATAATATTTCAAGAGGTATAGTTATTTGATCGTCAAATGTACCTAAAAATCATATCGTCGAAGATCCCTGCCTTAAATTGCAGTCGCTTCCTTTCGATGACCGCAGCATTGAGTGCGGTCACACGTGAAATGTACAATGAAAATGTTAACATATTTTTTAACATCATTATGTTCACTCAGATATGCCATTAATTCGAATGAAATTTGCAAATTCATAGTTCGTTGGTTCGGAACGTACTGTTATGGGGCATTCACATTGTGTTGTTTTTTTTTTATTATAACTACAATTAGCCTAAATTTTGACCATACGGTCATTACTACGAAATATATTTATTACTACCATAAATGTGATTGGTTGGCCAACATTTTACATTTATGTGTATTATTATGTATATATTTATATTATAAATAAATATATTGTGTTAAATATATTTAACACAATATATTTAACACAATATATTTATATTATAAATAAATATATTGTGTTAAATATATTTAACACAATAATACAAAGAAACTTATTTATTATGTATATTTTACATAAACATTAATTGAGAAACAGATGAAATTAAAATTATTTTAACTATAAATTAAAAATATCTAATAACGACGCATCAGAGATAGTCCCAATAAGACTGGCAACATTTCCCCTTTGTATAGCAAGGCTAACTAATACGTTGGCAGAAATAATTGCCAGCCTTCTCCGTCAGCCGCTTGGACAACTCCTTGGCCAAGCGCTTAGCTGAAGGGGACCATCGTCTCGACCCCAAACGGCGCAAATTCGTAACCAGTACCGAGGTTGGCGTATTTGCGTATTAAATTATAATTATTTGTTGTGTCAGGATCGTGGCAAGTGGTGTTCCATTGTCTCTGCCTATTCCTGTGGGAAAAAGGCGTGACAATTTGTTGTTGATGTTGTTATTTTAATATTACAAATTGTCATCATAATATTGCACCTACTTACCATGGATACCGTCTTAATGTCCTAAAGGTTTGGCTGTCAGAGAATGTCTAATATCATTAAGTCCACCTTTGTACATAGCGCAATTAAGTTTGAAATAAATAAATGTACAAATAAAATTAAAGAATTATTAGGTCATTAGGTAATTTTAGTACACAACAATGATTCTCACGCACTTTAAGGAAATTAATTTACCTAAGTAACGAAGGCCGACAGATTCGAACAAACGACTACAGTAAAAAGAGCTTTATTTTTAGCTTATTTACTCGTATACTATAATTATAGATCCGGGGTAATACATCTATCAATTTTTTTTTATTGTGACTCGATATATGACAGCACCCCGCTTGATGTTAAGCCGAAGTGTGGTCCATGAATGAATGTTACTACTACAATTCAATAACTGTGAGTAGCAATCACATCCACTATGCTGGCCTAGATTGAACCGGCAACTTATAAGATGATCCCGAAACTTGACCAAATCACTTCACGGTCTGTATACTTGTAAGTGGTAGTACTACCCCTGATCGGCAGACTGGGTACCACTGCCTACCACTCTTTGATAACCAGACCCGAAGCAAATATCCATCTTTTTTTTTATTTACAAATATTTGCATTATTTAATATTATTAAATATTACAAATAAAAGCTATTAAACAAATATTTGCTTAGACCACAAACCAACAAACCAATCGCTAAACCGTTAGTCCACGCCTGTCGTCATTTCAAGTTTTCAAGTTTACAGACGGTGAGGTGACTTAATGAATTAAACAAATTTTATGCGGCTTACTATCGCGTTTATTTTGATTTTTGATTTTACATTTTTTTATTATTACTTCGACGTTTCAAGAGCTTTGCAGCCATCGTGGTCATGGAGTCTTGACACGTGGGAATAATAATAATAATAAAAATGTATAATTAAATTTTATACTGATAATTAAAGAGATTCGTGCAAAATTATTCCCTAACCATTCCAAAGTATCAAAAAATGCACAACGTTAATATACAAGTTTTTACTCCTGCCGGCCCGTTTTTTTAATTTATATTTGCGTGCTAAGACACGGCCGTTAGTTTATCTCATCGTCAATTGTGGAGATCCAGCGAAAACAATTGCATAATAATTCACGTACGTACATTAAAAGCAATTACTTATACAAATTGCAAATGGCGATATCTTATTATCTCGAATTCTAAGCCATTATCCAATTTATAAGCAAACACTGACACACAAAATGGCCTCACTTATTGTTATTAACAAATACTTGGAATATTTACAATTAATTTTGCGTGTAGTTTATAATATACTTAATACCGTGTAGGTACATCAAGATGGTGGATGTATTATAAATTTGACGACAGGAGTGGACGAACGGTTTAGCGATTGGTTTGTTGCGCGTAAAGTCCCGGGTTCAATCTCTCGGTCAGAGCAAATATTTGTTTCATAGCTTTTAAAGCCAGAGCTTTTTATCTGCCAGGAGATCTACCTAGGGGCGGATTTGTGGAAGGAATACTGCCCCGGGCCCTCCACAGTGGATTGGCCCCCACAGTGGAGTTTTTCAGTCTTTTTTCGCATTGTACTGATAGCATAATAATATTGTTCATCATTTTCAAAGACTTTTGTCGAAAAAACTCACAAACTTCCATTGATTAACGCAGCATCTTGATTGATTGATTGAATTATTTAAGAAACTTAATAAAAAAAAGTACTTATTACTCGGAAAATAATTAGGGGCCTCTACTCTATCGTTGCCCCAGGGCATCATTATAACCAATAAATCTCTGTTATTTTTTGCTATCTATACCTCAATCAATCAAATTAAATTCAATCAAATTGTCCCGCCATTTTCCCACAGTGATAGGTGGAGACAATGGAGCGCCACTTGCCACGATCCTAATACAACTATAAATCTGATGTGAATAGATGCGTTTTCCGACCAAATCGGAGACATCGTCAAGAAAGTTAAGTTGCCTATTGCCCATAACCGGAAAAAAACTCTTGTAAATCATCAGACAATAGGGTTGTATATACATATTGATGTATAACTTTATGTCCGCATAAAAAACAACGTATGGGTCAATATTCGTGTCACGTGACCCCGTCGCCATATTGAAAATCCGTCACCGATAATAATACAACAAATGTCACGCAAATATGCATAACGAAACCACCGTTACGTGTTGATTTATTTACCCTATATCATTATAATATGTACGACTAGAACTAATTTTATTATTGAGGTGAAAGCGATTTGGTATATCCGCTGTCACTAATATCTGTTTGTAATGAGCGACCATATTTCGTGTGTTGTTTTGGATTTTTAATACAATAATGTTAGTTGACCTGTTGGAAAAGCTCAGAGTCGCTCAGCGGGCAATAGAGAGAGCTATGCTTGGTGTGTCTCTGCGCAATAAAATCCGGAACGAGGATATTCGCCGAAGAACTCAGTCTTTTTGTGGATGTGAGGGAAGCAAGGAAGTTGTGTAAGAATCGTGGTAAGTGGCGCTCCATTGTCTCTGCCTATCCCTGTGGGAAAAAGGCGTGACAATTTGATTGATTGAACTCAGTCTCTCCGTGACCACGATGGCTGCAAAGCTCTCAAAACGTCGGAATAATAAAAAATGTTACAAAATTGTAAAATCTAAATAAATGAACGCGATAGTAAGCCGCATAAAATTTGTTTAATTCAAAAATTGAACTTCTCACCGATCATGTATACTGACAGCTTAATGCGTTGGATATACTGACGGAGCAGTTCTTTTGTTAAGCGAATGACGTCAATAATAACTTTTTTTATTGTTGTGACACGACATCTGTCCTTGACTCGCCTGATGATAAGCAAGAGGAGGTCCAAGAGTGACGACGACTGGAATAACCGAGTCTGTTCCCGGCTGCCCCAGCCGCCGCCACTATGCCGGCCTAAGAAGGTGGTTAGATGTGCTTACATATTTTCTAGATTTAGGCCATTGGTATAGAACCCTGTAGATAAAAAGAGTGCTGGCATTAAAGCTGCGCAGTAACTTGTTTTGTTACCACTACTTTTCGTTTCACGAATGTGTATAAAATTATAAATATTATTACTACCACCGCAGTCGTCCACCGCTCTTCTAATTATACTGCGCGCTAATACAGTAAGTATACAGTAGTAAGTAAATACAATATTATAAATGCATTATAAACGTCGCGGGCTAATAAGGCGTCACAAAAGAAGTAACTACTTAAAAAATAATTTCCTAACTTACCTATCATGAGGTCCACGTCCTCTACCATAACCCCTATCGTCATATCCATTTCCTCTATCATCGTAAAGTGGTCTACGATTATCATAATAGCCATCATATCGTCCTCCATAACCTTCATCATATCTGTCATATGGATATCTTTCGTACAACGGCCGTCTCTCTCTATAATCATCATAATAATCCCTTTCTCTATAGGGATCACGATCCCGTTCTCTATACGGATCCCTGCCTCGCTCCCTTTCTGGATCTCTTAAAAATCTATCGTAGTAATCTGGTCTGTAACGATCTCTATCATCATATCTGTTTCTGTTTCTATCCTTTTCTCTGTCCCTACTACCACCTCTCCTTCCGCCGCTAGGTCTTCTATCATCTTTTTCATCGTACTGTTTCTTATCATCTCCATTTTCTTCACTTGTTCCATTCTTCTTCTCGGAGCCCCTCCTGTCATTATACCTATCTTCGTCATCATTCCTATCATAATTTTGGTTTCTGTCATATCTATTGCCGTATGTAGGTTTATGATTTACTCTCCTATCATCATCATACCTATCTCTGTTTGATCTATCATAATAATCATCTCTTCCGTCATCTCTGTCATCGTATCTATCTTGTAAGCATCGACCACATTGGGGTCTTTCGTAAGCGACTAGTCTTTCTAAGAATTGTCTACCGGAGCCGTATCTTGGTTCGTAAGGGTCATAATACCGACTTCTGCTCTGTCGGGAAAGAAGTTTCTGGTCTTTTTGGTCTTCTGTTGCTTTTGGAGTTAATATGGTTGAGAGGATCGTCTCTTCTGATGCTACAAGTGGAAGTAAAATCCATAGACTGATTATTACTGATGGTATTAACTCCTGTAACAATAAAAATTCTATTATTAAGAAAAAGAGGTTCCAGAGTGTTGACGACCCAAACAACCTACTCAGTTCACGACTGCCTTAATCGCCATAACTAAAATCAATGCTAATGTTAAATAAATTAAAACGCGAACGTTAATTATAATATACCTACACGAGATTATAAGTGAAGTGAAGTGATTTGGTCACGTTTCGGGATCAGCTTGTAAGTTGCCGGTTCCATCTAGGCCGGCATAGTGGATGTGATTGCTACTCACAGTTATTGAATTGTATTAGCAGTGACATTCATTGATGGACCACACTTTGGCTTAACATCAAGCGGGGTGACGTCATATGTCGAGTCACAATAAAAAAATAAAAAATAAAGAGACTGTGAAGTGACTTAGTCGTGTTTCTGGATTATATTGATAATTGATTGGGAGCGACTGCAAGTAGCAGTTATTCAACTACAATTAGCAGTCGCTTCTATTCAAGAACCACACTCTAGCTTAAAATCAAGCAGGGTAATGTCACGTAACGAGCCACAATTAATAAATAAAATATGTATTAAAAATCATTGTTAGTAGGTAAATATAAAGTCATTATAAATGAAGCGAAAATATCTTTTATTAATACATCTCGTTCATATTACAATCTCACGCAATATCTGCAATTACAAAGTTCATTATGAAGATACGAGATAAAAATATATTAAGTAATACTATTTTCCTCACAATTTACACGCGTTTATTCTTTGCAAATTAATAGGTATTTTTTCATAAATAATAATGTTACGTACAGCCCCCCTAGCACAGCAATCCAAGAAGCAAGATAAAGAACTGCAAGGACTAATATTGTATACTTTTTTTTTTCTCTTTTTTTTGGCTTTAAGCATTTTCTGCTTATATCAGCCCCATGATCACTTAAACCTTAATATGGATCGAGGAAACCCAAATTTTTTTTTTCTATATTTGTGTGAAAATCTTAATGCGGTTCACAGAAAACACCAACTTACCAAGTTTCAACAGTTATAGTTCTTACAGTTTCGGAAAAAGTGGCTGTGACATACGGACGGACAGACAGACATACAGACATGACGAATCTATAAGGGTACCGCGTTTTTGCTACGGAACCCTAAAAAGTATGACTTGTGTGAAAAAGTACGTTTTTAATATTCAAATGAGTATGTTTTATCTTAACTTGAATCGATTAAAGGCGCATGGGAACACATTTAGATGTGTAGGCGATTAATAACAATAAATAATTAACTTTTTAACCATGCACTTTTCACATAATTGACCTTTTTATACCTACTTTGGAAGGTTTTTGAGTAAAAAATGATAGTATTGATATAGATAGCGGCGGATAAAACGAGCGCTGGCACTCAAGCTGCGCAGTAACTTGTGTTATCACCTACTTACTTTTTGTTCTTCGAAAGTGTATAAAGGACATCATTTATTTTGGGCTTTTATGTACTACTTTGGTAATGCCCAATAATAAAAAATATATATAATGGTAGTTTTGATACTTATATTAATAAAACTAATTACAATTTTGTTTTTATTTGCTGTGCAATTAGGTTATTTGAAAAATAAAATATGGATTTTGTATCGTTTCCCAATCACCACGATACGCCATATTTAAAGTTCGGCTTTGAACTGTCATAGTTATAGTTTGATTATTTTGTAAACCTAAACTATGCAAAATAAAGGATATATTCCAATTACATTGTAATCCTCGTACATTAAACTATTTTAAAATGTACATGCAACTTTTTATTACATTTTGTCCAAGTCCCTATTCAATTATGAGCACGACAGATGCGCGGACTAGCTCCTACCGCAGTGGTCCAGCGCCCTTCTTATCAGCCGACCCATATGCTGTGCAGCTCACGAGTCAACGGATATACCATTTACCAGTGGTTATGTGGACGGTTGATCTGATTTCAACATAGCTTCGTAAAGGCGCATGACAAGAAGAATGCCACATGAAACTCGTCAACCATAAACGACATTTTGACGACAGGCGTGGACGAACGGTTTAGCGACTGGTTTGTTGCGCGTAAAGTCCCGGGTTCGATCCCCGGTCGGAGCAAATATTTGTTTCATAGCTTTTATTTGTAATATTTAATAGTATTAAATATTGCAAATATTTGTTAATAAAAAAAAAAGAGATGGATATTTGCTTCGGGTCTGGTTATCAAAGAGTGGTAGGCAGTGGTACCCAGTCTGCCGAACCGGGGTAGTACAACCACTTACAAGTATACAGACCGTGAAGTGATTTGGTCACGTTTCGGGATCAGCTTGTAAGTTGCCGGTTCCATCTAGGCCGGCATAGTGGATGTGATTGCTATTCACAGTTATTGAATTGTAGTAGCAGTGACATTCATTCATGGACCACACTTTGGCTTAACATCAAGCGGGGTGCTGTCATATGTCGAGTCACAATAAAAAAAAACATGACGATAGGCGTCGCAATTTGGAAAAGTCCTTATGTACTTTGATTAACGGTCGAAGCAAAGATTTGTTTTATAGCTTTTATATGTAATATTAAATAAATATTATAAATATTAGTTAATAAAAAAGAGGCGGATATTAATAGGATAGGCTCCAGGTCTGGTTGTCAAAGAGTCGTAGGCAATGGTGCCCTGTTTGCTGATCCGGGGTAGTAACACCATTTACAAGTAAACAGACCGTGAAGTGACTTAGTTGCGTTTCAGAATTAGACTATAATGTGCCGGTTCCTAGGCTGGCATAGCGAAAATAAATTTTCTTAGATTTTGCGCAAACATTGATTAATGAATTAAGCAAATTTTATACGGCTTACTGTCGCGTTTATTTTTGGTTACTGATTTTACATTTTTATTCCGACCTTTCGAGAGCTTTGCAGCCATTGTGGCCACGGAGACTATTGTAAATTTTTTTAGGTTCATAAAAATATTCAAAACTAAGATGATTCTAACAAGTTCCACTTACAATGAATATACTCGTAAAAAATACAATGTAATAAATTTCGGCCAGTACCTCCACTAAATGTACACGAAGGTCAAAAGGCAATTGTTTTCGGTTCAATTAAAAAAAGCATACGAGGAAGCGTGTAATTTTAAAATTATATGTTCGTTTTCAAAAAATGTCCATTGTTAGGTTTTGTGATCAGGATGTACTTTTGTACTTGTGATGTAATCTTACATATACTTACATAAATTAACTCAAACTGTCACGCCTTTTTCCTACAGGAATAGGCAGAGACAAGTTGCCACTAAACAAATAATTATAAATCAACCCGTATATAATAGCGTGTAGTTCTAAGTTTATCTTAATTTAACATTTTTTGTACTAAAGATATCACCAGGGGGAGATCTAGAGCAGAGGTTAATAAACTATACTTATTAAGCTGCTTGTATCATAGAAACTAAGCGCTCAAAGTACATATATCAAAGATACATTGATACTGGCAATTGCTTATGAACCGGGAGTTCTTGGTTTTATGACTATTCTAGAACTGTCTGCGCTCCACACGCATGACCAAATAAATAAATGACAAAATGAGATTTTTCATTGTAGTTCGACATTCTCGTATGACAGCACCCCGCCTGATGTTAGGCTGGAGTGCGATGCATGACTAGGTTCGTTCACGCTACCGCACTCTAAAAGCACTGCTTCCTTAGCTTCCATGCAGCCACTGCGCAGTGAGAGGGCTATGCGTAATATGAAATTTCCATAGGCGGTTGTTAAACAAACAGTGAACAGTTATAATTCCTACCATAATGGGGCGTTCTCACGGGGCGATTGCAGTTGATCAACTGCGAAATCGTTCGTGATTTGAACCGTCTGAACAGACTTTCAATCAAGTTGAGGCAATAAATATCTATTCAACAAAAGTTAAAGACCTTTCAACTTTTGTTGATTCATTTATCAAATCGACTCGTCTGAACTTGTTCGTTCAACTTGTATTGTCAGTCCATTCAGTCAGTCAATAGCGCGATTGAGTACCTATGTACTGTATATTGCATTCTTCAATCACCAATATTTTGTTTGTTTGTAAAATAAAATGTGAATTATGGCGTCCGCATCCACGAGAAAAATGCTAAAATGGACAGATAATGTAATACTCGTAACACGTGTTATATTGAGTCGATTATTGAGAACGCTACAGTCAATATTTACCTTTGATTTTTTGTTAAACGATAAATATTGATCAACTAAAATCGCCCCGTGAGAACGCCCCTTAAGATGCAGCTTTGCTCAGTGTAGGTTTGGTGGATTAGGTGGATCTTTTTGAGCCGCTTATTGAGCGCGTTGGGGTTGACTCTCTTGATTGTCGGCAGTCTATGATTAGTCCAGATGTACCACACTGATAGGCAGTGGTACCCAGTCTGCCGGTCCGGGCTAGTACCACCACTTATTCAGACCGTGAAGTGACTTAGACGCGTTTCGGGATCAGCTTGTAAGTTGCCGGTTACAACTAGGCGGATATGACTGCTACTACAGTTATTTATTTACTCATTCAGGCATTCATTTGAATTTTATATAGACAAATTATTTATATATTTTAAACTTTATACACTATTTACTATACTACACCACGAACCGGAAGACGCAGCGTAGGTAGGCCTCCCCTAGGTGGACTGACGACATAGTGAAAGTCACGGATAACCAATGGATGCAACTGGCATCTTGTCGTTCGGAATGGCGTTCTAAGGGGGAGGTCTATGTTCAGCAGTGGACGTCTTCTGGCACTGTAATGACACTGTTTACAATGCTATTTTTACTATCTACAAATGCGAATGTGGGAGAGACTAAGTTGGTCCCTAAGACCAGAAGAAACATCAAAACATACGATAAGGTAATTTTAATAATAAAAAAACTTCTATAAAAGTAATATATATACATAAATAAGTTTATTATGATTACTCTATGTGTCATAATCGCTTTTTAATTATTCGTTTGATCATGTAGGGAAGGTCAGACTGATGAGCGGACATGGCGTGTTTTATAAAATTGTCGCCTTCCTAACTATATTTTATTACTATTTGATGATAGGCAGGAAATATTAATGACTTTTTTGTAAGTGAAATAATCAATACTTATTAAATTAAATTAATCATTAATATTTAATAATTAAAAGTATAATAACTAAAATTAAACTATAAATAAAAAATATCATCTAATTACGTCGCATCAGAGATAGTCCCAAGGAGACTGGCACCATTTCCCCTTTGTATAATACATTGGCAGAAATAATTGTCAGCCTTCCTGTCTCCAGACTTCTTCGTCAGCCGCTTGGACAACTTCTTGGCCAGGCGCTTAACTGAAGGTCCTCAAGGGCCCATCGCCTTGACCCCAAATAGCAAATTCGTAACCAGTACCGAGGTTAGCGTATTTGCGCAGCATGAGGTTCTCAGCAGAAATCCCCGCACTTCCCGCATTTAATGAGGTCGCTTGGATTATTAAATTATATTTAAATATTATGTAGGTACTTCATTTAAAGTTAGGTGACTATAATTTTATTCTAAAAACCTTTTTTTATTAATTTTCTTGTGACTCGCAATCTAACCCGACTTGCTTGATGGCACGGGGAGGTGCAAGAGTGACAACGACTGAAAAAGCCGACTCAGTTTAATATTGCCTCAGTCGCCGTCACTACGCTGGCTAAAGGAAAAACCAAGATATAGTGAATGACCAAACAGTAAGTACCTAGTAGGTATAATTATTTCTTTAAGTCGGTTAAATTATGTAATTAATAGCGTGATCTGTTTTAATCTGTTTAATAAATATGGCCGGCATAGTGACTGCGACTGAGGTAGCCGTGAACTAACTCCGTTTTTTCAGTCGTCGTCATTCTTGGACCTACTCTTGCTCATAATCAGTAGAGTTCAGATGTCGTGTAGCAATAAAAAAAAAGGTTTTAGGCATAATGTCCATGAATTATAGTCTTTAGAAAATATATAAATATCAAACTTACCAATACACCCAGTCTCGCCATTTTAAATAAACTAAAATTATATCTTAAAAAAACAGTTACTGTCCATCATCCGTTATGAAAATACTTTTATGCACCGGTCAAACAACTGCATAAACTTGTTCGCTTCTTTTTAATAAAAAAAAAAATAACTAAAATCGTAACCTCATTTCTAGTATCCAAAGCCACTTATTGGTTATAAAAATAAATGTCACATAAATGCACGGGTTTCCTTTTTCAAATATTGATCGCGCGGGAAATATTGGCGGGAAACGTCCCTCGCGCATGCGTGCTTCACGCGAACTAAGAGCCCAAGCTTAGGCCCTGCGCTTTTTAACAATGTCATTAATTTTTTATGCTATACTTTTATCGTACTAGACAGTTAATTTTCTTCTTACCACGTCGTTTGTTTTAGTTTTTTGTTTACCAGCTACTTAGCGTAATCGAAGTTTTAGAAGTATTTGTTTAAAGAATAATCTCTTATCATTGCATCAAATTGTCACGCCTTTTTCCCACAGGGATAGGAAGAGACAATGGTGCGTCACTTGTCACGATCCCAACACAACTCCCTCGCTTCTTTCACATCCACAATTCTCTTCATACAAGCTCTACGGTTATGTCCACTAGGCAACCCAACTTCCTTGAGGATGTTTCCGAATTGGTCGGAAAACAACCTCCTGGGTCTGCCTTGTTTAATGCATCCATCCACATGAGATTTATAAATTCTTTTTGTCAATCTACTTTCAATCATCCTTTCCATGTGCCCGAACCAGCGAAGTATTCCTTAGTAAATCCATGCACTAGTTCTCCAACGGTTCTCCTCACCGACACTGGTGTTGATGGACAGTCCGGGCTCCGAGATGAAAGCATACCGCCAGGGTCAAGGTATTTCTGTCGAGGAGTATCCCAACTGATGCAGACGGAAAAGCCTGTAACCAGAAACCCGACTCCCGACTCCCTAGTAGAGACGGCTATGAGGCGAGCCCGCTCTCTCATGTTACTGGAAGATAAAATATCTTCCATTACTATTTTGCAGCGCGGCTCGTCCCATAGTCAGATGTCAGAAACACTGGCAGTGGAACACTATATTTATTAAGTAAAGCACCTAGATCTAGCATTGTAACGTCGACTGAGGCGATCGTAAACTACCTCGGTTTTTACAGTCGACAAATGTCGAACAAAAAAAAGTATATCGTAATTTGAGCGCAAAAACCGGTAGTTAGGCTGTTTTAAATTTAAGGTGTAAATCACAGTTCTTAAATTAATAAGATACATATCTTAAGTTCGCAATTCAATCAAGAACAGTTACGTGGATTTTTTGCTTTGATATTATTGTTGGCGAACCAGAACTGGCTGGTTGGATGACCCGTTATTACAAGTATATTTGATTTTGTTCTTAAAAAAAGAGGCAATTACTTACCGAGATTAGCGGAAGAGGAACAGCTATTTTTGATACCATTGTTTTATTTTTTGTATGGTTTCTTTTAGGTAGTTTATTAAATATCAAAAATATAGTTTTAGAAAACAACTTCTGGTACGTATAGCTGTTTCCATGTTTACAATTATTTTCATAATTTTACATCAGTCTAAGATATGGCGTGTCAGAAAATACAGGAACCCTAACCTAACTGCCGTGTGGTAAATAAGCTTATAAGTCGATTTGGTGATTTTTTTGGATAACATTTTTCGAGATGGAGGGGGGGGATCAGAAACAAAAATCCGTATACAACCGTCTAAAAGCGAAAGTAAGTCACAGCATCATTTTTTCTCACTAGGAAAAATAATGACAGAAAACACTCTAGATGTTCAAAAAGAGATTCACAAAAAATGTGAATCCAATCAAGAGCAATTTTTGTTGAACATGCACGTTTATGGAAAATTAGTGGCAAACTCCGCAGACTGACAGTAGGGTTGTAATTCAAGATTTTGCATTAAAATATTGTAAAACTTCGTAAAACAAGAAAAAAATCTGTACCTTTCCTAATAACGACCCCATAAACGAAAGATGCTGCTCACGGACATTTCAGCAACTAAATCAGTTTTACCACAAAATAACGCGCTTTAAACAGCCATTAAACATGTTTAGGTGAATTGACATTTGACTCCATGCAAATATTTAAACACTGCTTCAAATATTGTAGGAAGACCGTAATAATCTAAATTTTTAGTTATCACGTATCGAATCTTAAAACGAAAACACACATCCACTATATCAACCGGTATACCCAAAAACATTGGGGAATCGAACCGCAACCAACAAAGTCATTATTGCTTTTATCCTTGCCAGGCCGAGCGTTACAATTTTACACATATATGGTTTAGGTGTAAACCAAATCCTGTCAGCTAATGACCTCAACTTTTTTTTTATAAACTTAACTATGGGTCTAAGCAGGTCATCACTACCGCATATTATGTTATTTAAAAAAAATACATTTCTATACTAAGCTACTAAAGTATCATAGAAACAGGACAACCAAAGTACAATATATCAAAGATACATTGGTACCGGTGGGTGGTCTCGAACTCGTGCTCTTCGGTTTGCGTAACCATTGCACTGCCACTACACCACGGTCGCCTATTTGATGTATTATGGGCCCTACTGAGTGAACTCCATATTGTAAAAGAAATAGCGGGAGGCCCAAACGAAGATGGCATGATACAGAAGACGTTCGTGGCGAGAGACGGTAAAGTGTCGTGAGTAATGGAAAACAGGGGAGTAGGTCTTAGGCCAGCAGTGGAAAAATTATCAATCAATCAAATTGTCACGCCATTTTCCACAGGGCCAGGCAGAGACAATGTAGCGCCACTTGCCACGACCCTGAAACAACTCCTCTGCCTCCGTCACATCCTCAATCCTCTTCTTACAAGCTCTAAGGTTGTATTAAGAGGCAACCCAACTTTCTTAATTTGGTCGGAGAACACCCTCCTGGATCTGCCTCGTTTGATGCATTCAACCACAGTAGTCTGCCGATCCAGGGAAGTAATATCACTTTTGAGTGTGCAGATCATGAAGTGACTCAGACGCGTTTCGGGATCAACTTGAAAGTTGCTGGTGTTAAGCCACAATACCAATAAAAAATACAGTCAAATTAGCTTGGAGACGTTTTTGCTTTTGTAGTAATGTGTGTAGTACAGACGCCTAAGAGCGATTTTACTTTTTATATAAACAAAAATATTTTTATAGTAAAAATGTAAATCTAAATACCACTGGGAATAAGGATAAAACTAAAAATAATAATAGGAGATCGTAACATCTTTATCTACCGCCACGCATAATGGAAACGTGTGTACTACACACAGGACTACAAATTCAAAAACGTCTCCAAACTAATTTGACTATACTATGTCAAAGAGACTATTTTAAATGGGAACCTGAAGATAGCTAACTAGCGGAAAAACAAAGACTGCATTTATAATAAAAAGTGGAAGGATGAAAGTTGATAGTCTACAAACTACCACTTTCATGTCTAAAGACCGTGATAGGACTAAAGGAAAAGTATATTTTTCCACATACAGAAAGAATTGAATATTTGTTTCATAGCTTTCCAGATAGCATTCCACTTATCGATTATTCTACAAAGAAACGACGCACCAAATCGTCTAGTTCGACTGCCAATACGGTCAACAGAATGCGGATGCTTCCCTCGACCTGTGCGGGTATTATTTAATTATTAATTAATAGTGATTCACTTATGTTTGTTGCAGCGCGTTGAACCGCCGCCTGCGCCATTGGAGGGAGTCGCGCTCTGTTGCGCAAGTCACTCTTGTCAGCACAATTGTTACAAAAACATTATGATTTGGAAAGAGGAAATTCGAAACTCATTTTACTAGCTTTTTTATTGTGACTCGACATATGATAGCACCCCGCTGGAGTGGAGTTAAGCTGGAGTGCGGTCCATGAATACACGTGACTGCTACGACAGTTACATCGACAGCACGTAGCAGTGACGACTTAGATGAAACCGACAACTTAGACGCTGATCTCGAAACGCGACTAAGTCGGTCTGTGTACTTGTAAGTGGTGATACGGATCGGTAGACTAGGTACCACTGCCTATTGTAGTAATTGTTTTTGATAATGATTTAGATTAATTATAAAATTAACAAACAAAATTTAATTTGCCTAAATTGTCAAATTGTAAATCTTTTTGTTGCTAATAGTTTACTAACTATATATATATATATTGAAATCACGACATAATTATACTAGGAATAACTGCCATTTTATTTTTACTACAAGCAAATATAAATATTTTATTAAAAATCAAAATGTCTCCACATCAGATTTATAAATTCCTTTTGTCAGTCTACTATATTTCATTAAAATATATTTTGAATTGACTATTATAATGAGTTTAATATAAGGTCTGCCCCTTTCTCTGCAACAGCTAATACGGCAGCCCCACTATTACCCAGTGGACATCGAGGCAATACACTTGAATCTACAACTCTTAATCTATCAATACCATAAACTTTTAAATCTTCATCCACCACTTTCTGTAAGGCAGCAGTCCTGGCCCCATGAAGACCAGAAAACGTCATATGTCTAGCATAACACTCCCAATATTCGTAACTCTGATCTCCCGGTTTTGGTTTTGGACAATCATCAAATTCTAAGAGTAAAATAGATGCATTATTCACTGCAAATGGTTTTGTTTTAACTAAATCTTCAACTATTTTAAGCCCTTCTACCATCCATTTAACATCTTGTTCTTCTGATAAATAATTTGGTGTTACCAATGGAGGGTCTGAAGGGTTTGTTGATCGTAGTTGTACTTTGCCCATTGATTTCCCTCTTAATAAAGTTGGGGATATTAAAACTAACGCATTGTTGACATTTGCTTTACTTACTTGTGCAAATGTTTTATCATCTAAACCATAACTTCTCTGAACTAATGGTTTAGCCAGTGCTATCAAATTACGATCTAGATAAACATGTATATATTGGAAATTTGGTATTTCACAAAAAGGATTGTAATCCATTAATTGTTTCTTTTTAAAATCGTAGCATTCGCTGTTTACCATTGCTATAATGTCATCTAAACCATTTGAGGCCAAAGGGCCGCTTCTAGTAGAGACCCAACGAATTGCTGATGGAATATAAGGAAGTACTGGAGCAATGTTTGGAAAGTCAATCCCGAATCCATAATCAACTTTAACAGCTACTAATGGAATAGTATGATCAGCTAACTCCTTGCCAACCGGCAAATCAGCTTTTATCTCAATCCCTAAGTCGTACAAATCGTCGGCAGGTCCTATTCCAGACAGCAGTAACAATTTTGGAGTACCAACATAACCTGCAGTTATGATTAACTCTTTTTTTGCATAAACATTTATTTCCCTTAACCGTATTTTTAATGTTACGCCTTTAGCGACTTTATTTTTGTCTATTATAATTTTTGTAGCTGTTGTTCTTACAGCAAGTTTTAATTTCTCTTTAACCTCTTTAATAGTGAGATAAGCGCGAACGACATCCATTCTTTCACCTTTATCTACATATCCTAGTACTTTTGTTATCCCTATTTGCGATTCGGCATTTAGGTCAAGATTACTGGGAAAATGTAGTGCTTCGAATCCTTTATATATCCTTTCTTGCCATGGATTTTCAGCACTAACGAAGAACGACATATTAAATGGACCATGCATATTATGGTAAGGTAAAGACGATTTTGGTAGTTTATCAGCGTCTTGAAGTCCTTCATATTTTAGAAAATACGGCAATAAGTCATTAAATGACCATCCTGGGATGTTCCAGCTGTCGTAGTGTGCTGGATTTCCTCTTATATAAGTCATGTGACCAATACTGTTTCCACCTCCTAGAACTAAGCCGGAGCTCACTCGACATTGGCGTCCTTGAGAACTTAGACACGATCGGTTGTTTGGTTGTGTTCTGAATTGCCAGTCTTGTGGACTTGTTAGTAATGCTAAAGAAGCTCCAGGTATCTGAAAAATACGATTCTAATATTTATATCGTCATCTGACCGACTGATGTGTATTTTTTATTTATTGTGACTCGACATATGACAGCACGCCGCTTGATGTTAGGCTGGAGTGTGATCCATGAATGGATGCCACTGCTACTACAATTCAATAACTGTGAGTAGCAGTCACAAATCTACAATACCGGCCTAGTTGGAACCGGCAACTTACAAGCTGATCCCGAAACGCGATCAAATCACTTCACGGTCTGTATACTTGTAAGTAGTGGTACCACTCTTTTATAACCAGACCCGAAGCAAATATTTATCTCTTTTTAAATAATTTTCTACTAAGTTGTTGGGTTAAATAAATAAGCAAAAACTGTTACTATAAGTAATGAGCTTACTCTATTAACAATGTTAGGATATCCTCCAGCTTCAACAAGTAATACCGATGCACCACTTAAAACGAGCCTTGTAGCAACCACACAACCTGCGGTACCTCCTCCAACTACCACATAGTCAAAAGTATCACCATCTGGAATTTAAGTTCTAGATATCATTTTTGCAGCAGCATCTATTCGTACCGAGTCATTCAAATAGCACGAATATTGAAACCTTTTGATATGGAAACCACAGAAGAAAATGGGTGTGTGGTAAAATTTGGTTGTCAGAAAATCAATGAGTATAGACACCTACAATCCCTGCTCACTATCCCAAAGGTTAACTTGTAGAAAATGTCAATTTTTATTAGTTTTTTTAGTTAGTTTCTATACTAAGCTACTAAAGTGCTTGTATCATAGAAACAGGACGACCAAAGTACATATATTGAAGATACTTTGGTACCGGTGAGAGGTGTAGAACCCGTGCTCCGCTTGCATGACCATTGCGCTACCACTACACCACGGCCTAGACATTAAGCTTACCTATGTGCATGTTAAATGTGTTTTATTCACTGTGCAATGAAGAAATTATCTATCTATTTTTCATCTGTGTGGCAGCCAGTGGTGCTTTTATAATTAGGTGTATTACGAGTACCTTTTAATTTAGTTGCATAATTCGGTGGTAAATCCAAAGGCATGACAGTACCAAGTATATTTTGAATTGTATTAAAGATATTTCCCAAAACGTCAGCGGTTACATTCAGATTTGAAATTATTACTAATATGGTGAAGATTTGCAGCTTTATCTGAAACATTAAAATGTTTATTTGATATAATGATCATATATTATGAGCATTGTGGATGGGAGAGAAGCGTGGGAGTTGTGTCAGGATCGTGGCAAGTGGTGCTCCTGGGGAAAAGGCGTGACAATTTGATTGATAATACTCGTATAATGACTGCTTCTTACTTCTACCAAATTTATTATATTTTTTGAACTGGAGTACAAACCATGAACGGAGGCGACGGCTGCTTCAGATAAAATAAATCGGCAAGTTTTTTTTGGTACTTTTTTATTTTAGCTGGAGATAATGGCAGCCAGTTGTTAGGCTAGAGTGTGGTCCATAAATAGAGGCGACTGCTACTATAGTTAAATAACCAAAAGTAGCAGGTAAATAACCTTAATTTAAAAAATCTGTCTAGCTACCACAGTTTAACCTGGACCAAACAATTATCTGCACATTTAGTTATTCTATCTTATCTTTATCTTTACTCCAACCGAGAATCAAACTCGGGACTTACACTTAACGTGATTATGATTACCGATAATAATGATTACGTACTCTAATACTGTAGTATATAATTTGTTAATAATAAAATGTCAATGTCCTAAGGACGGTGGCCGTCACGGCTTTCGCGCTAATTTCCTTTTTGGCGCGAAATTCCTGTCAAACGTATGCTATTAGGGCGTGGCCACACTAACTGCTACCTTTGCAAAATGACATTGAAATACAGCATCATTAATGGATACAAGGTTTAATTTGTATTATGTTATTGTTATGAAATACCGTTTTGTAATTTTCCATTTGTGTTTTTATTTTATTAATAAACATCAACTTTTTTTTATTAAATCAAAAACCAAATTAGACAGAGGCAATGAGGCGCTGGCAATTGCTACGACACCCTTGATATTTTCAAACACAACATGATATCAAAATAATCATCATCAGCCAGAGACATAGGTCTCCCCCTTAGAACGCCATTCCGAACGACAAGATGCCAGTTGCATCCACTTTGTCGTCAGGCCTACCTACGTTGCGTCTTCCGGTTCGTGGTCCCCACTCTAGAAACTTTCTTCCCCATCGGTTGTCGGCTCTTCGAGCGATGTGGCCAGCCCATTGCCACTTCAGCTTGAGAATCCTACAGGCCATGTCGCTAACTTTGGTTCTTTGGCGAATATCCTCGTTCCGAATTCGATCGCGCAAAAAAACACCAAACATAGCGTAAATTGCCCGCTGAGTGACTGTTCCAACAGGCCAACATTTAGGGACCACGTCTCAGTGCCATATGTCATCACTGGCAACACACACTGGTTGAAGACCCTTGTCTTTAGGCACTACGGGATGTTTGATGTATTGACGACAGGCGTTTTAAAACGAACGGTTTAGCGACTGGTTTGTTGCGCGTAAAGTCCCGGGTTCGATCCCCGGTCGCAGCAAATATTTGTTTCATAGCTTTTGTTTGTATTTAATAATATTAAATATTGCAAATATTTGTTAATAAAAAAAATAAAAAGAGATGAATATTTGCTTCGGGTCTGGTTATCAAAGAGTGGTAGGCAGTGGTACCCAGTCTGCCGATCCGGGGTAGTACCACCACTTACAAGTATACAGACCGTAAAGTGATTTGGTCACGTTTCGGGATCAGCTTGTAAGTTGCCGGTTCCATCTAGGCCGGCATAGTGGATGTGATTGCTACTCACAGTTATTGAATTGTAGTAGCAGTGACATTCATTCATGGACCACACTTTGGCTTAACATCAAGCGGGGTGCTGTCATATGTCGAGTCACAATAAAAAATAAAAAAAAAGATATGACGTATTTTCCCGAACGCCGCCCATCCGAGTTGGATTCTTTGAGCGACCTCTTTGACGAAGTTGGAACTGCCTAACTGGATAATGTGACTGAGGTAAATTAAATCCTGATTAATATTTATTTATTTATTTTCTTTATCCCATACGAATAATAACGATAGAAATTCACCCAGTAATTGTGTTTTGACCCCAACAAGATACATGAGTCAACAAAAATGCCAACTGGGTCGCATTGGTGCCCTGCTTCTATTATTTGCATACTACATAACCTAATTTGGGATTTAAAAACTACATCTATTTTTATATGTTGGTTGTTATTGTGGCCCGACATAATATTGTATATTTATTTATACTATTATTCTAAATGTGTAAGTAAACTATTAGCTTGTTTGTTTTCACGCCTGAATATAGATAAAATGGACCTATTGTCCCATGAAATCTAGGGGGTGGAAGTTTGTATGAAACTTTTCATTGCGTCGTTCGATTTGCATTAAACTTTGCAGGATTCTTGTTTACAAATAAAGTAAGAATCCATTTCTTTTTTCAGATCCAATGTTAATCAGATTAAGGTTAGGATCCTGAACAAGGTGCGGCGGTTCTTCGCGCCAGAGCTTCGCCTGCTATTATACAAGGCTCAGATTAGCTCTTGCGCGGAGTACTGTTCGCACCTCTGGGACGGCTCTGCCAAGTATCTTTTCAATGCCCTGGATTCATTGCAGCGCCGAGCTGTCCGAATTATAGGTGATGCAGAGGTCACGCGCACTACGTAGAGACATGGCGGCTCTGTGCGTCCTCTATCGCCTATACCACGGAGAATGTTCCGAAAGCTCTTTAACCTTCTTCCTACCTCGTCCTTTCACACCCGTAATACCCGCACAGGTCGGGGAAAGCATCCACATTCTATCGATCGAATCGGCAGTCAAACTAGAAAGTTCGGTGCGTCTTTTCTTTGTAGAACAATTGACAAGTGGAATGCTTTGCCAGCCCATGTGTTCTCTCCATCCTATGACCTTGGATCCTTCCAGCGATGCGTGAAGAAGCACCTTAGACCGGCATAATGACGGCGGCTGAGGTCGCCGGGAACTAACTCGGTTTTTTCAGTCGTCGTCACCCTTGGACCTCCTCTTGCTTATCATCAGGCAGGTCGAGGTCAGATGTCGTGTCACAATAAAAAAAAGGATCCAACGGGAAATTACATGGGCTGGTAGAGCATTCTTATTTTGTCGATAATTCATTCTGTCGATTAAGTAAAGAGTAGCGCTCTTCTATCTCTGCCTATCACTATGGGAATTGTAGAGTGATAATTTGATAGATTAGGTCAAGTGATATTAACCTTTAAGAAAGGCATAATCACCAATACCCACTTGACCAATACAGACCTTGAAGTGACTTAGTCGCGTTTCGCGATCAGCTTCAAAGTTGCCTGTTTCAACTAAGCAGATGTGACTGCTACTACAGTTATTCAATTATAGTAGCAGTCACCTTCATTGATGGACCACACTCCAGTTTAAATTCAGGCAGGGTGCTGGCTGTCATATGTCGAGTCATAATAGAAAATAAATAGAATATTTTACTTTAAACAATGCAATTATACCAGACAACTGTCATTTATGGCCTTAAAAAGTAAATTGGAACCTAACATTAAGCCCGCAGTCAAATCTCATCCTTATCCCCTGGAAATTAAAGATTATAATTCGATAAAGGAAACAGACATAATGACTTGATTATTTAATAAATCGCATATAATTGATACTTAAGCAATAACTACCCTTATGCAGTTAAACTTAAGGGAGGTTATTCTGTGGATCATTTTCATATCCAGGGTCATTGTCAGAGTACTTATGCCCGTGAGAAGTGTCATATGTTGTTCTTGAACGTCAAGTTTAAAATACTTAAGTCATTAGGGGTGACCAGCTAAGAATATGGAAAGAATAGAAGCTGTGCGAAAATAAGAACTAATTCAGTGTTATTTATCTCATTTATACTATGTTTATACCACGTGTGACTGAAAGAGACAATTACTTGTACTTCAATTCCTTTCTTTCAAAGGTTGGCACTACTTTTTGCAATTACATAGTTGGCTTTTAATACTGCTTAATTAAAAGTCACGTGGTAGTAAGAGTAGCGGATAATTGTTCCGTCATCCATTTTTGAAGTATTTAAATGTCATTTGTTATTCTGTCAAATTAGGTTGTCAAATTATCATTAAAACTAGTGACAACCTTCTAAATTACGAATGTAAAATGTATATTCACCCCCTTCTGACTTCATTTTAATGTCATAAGTGAAAATAGTACAAACGGTTATATTTTGTAGCTATTTTAGGGCTCCTTCTATGTCTTAAGTCCAAATTCTTTGCATTTCGTCGTACTGATATTTGACATCTTTGTAACCAATCAGCTAATAACAAATTAATAGGTAAACTACGTTGATTGGTCACTTGCGCCCAATCAACGTAGTTTACCTGTAAGGAGAATTGAAACCCAGGGCCAAAGAATTTGGACTTAAGAAATAAAAGGAGCCATAAAATAGCTACGGAATACAACCTTTTATACTATTTTTCCTTATGACATTAAAACGAAGTCAGAAGAGGATGAATATACATTTTTACTTTCGTAATTTAGAAGGTTGTCATTAGGTTTGTGGATCATTTGACAACCTAATTTGACAGAATAACAAATGACATTAAAATACTTAAAAAAATATGAACCAATTATGCCGCTACTCTTACTACCAAGTGACTTTTAATTAAGCAGTATTGAAAGTCAACCACAATTATAAGTGGTTGTAATAGCAAAAAGTATGGACAACCTTTGAAAGAAAAAAAATGAAGTACAAGTAGTTTCATCTCTTTCAGTCACACATGGTATAAATGAGATAAATAACACTGAATTAGTTCTTATTTTAGCAGAGCTTCTATTCTTTCCATATTCTTAGCCCAGGGCCTTCGATGACTTGTCCACGAACAGCCACTGCTTTATCAACGTGACTATTATACTAATATAAAATATGTATTTACAACGAAAGAAATTTATAAATTTGATGTAGATGGATGCGTTAAATGAGGCAGAACCATGAGGATGTTTTCCGACCAAATCGGAGACATCCTCAAGAAAGCTAGGTTGCCTACTACCCATAACCGTAGAGCAAGTATCAAGAGAATTGTGGATGTAAGGAGAGCGAGGGAGTTGTGGCAATTGGCGCTCCACTGTTCCATCGACTCTGCCTATCCCTGTGGAAAAAAGACGTGACAGTAAATTAGAACTCAGCTAGAAAGTTGTTCGTTTCAACTAAATGCGACTGTTTTTTTCTGCCTTACTCTATGGGAGTAAGACTAAGGCGTGACATTTTGATTAATTTATTAAGAGTTCGTATACCTCTGATATTGTTAAAGGTAAAATTTAATTAAAAACAACAATACTATTAGTATAAGTATATTCCATCTTTTGCGAATAAACTATTCTTAATAAAATTGGCCTTGGACTCTTTTCCGGTCGATTATTGTTTATTTTTACGTACCAATAAAATACCTTGACCTTAAAAATCATTTCAACCCTTATTTGTATGGCATTAAGTCATATTTTAGTTTAAATATTTTTAGGGGTGTATAAATCTAAGTGACGTTTGATGAAAAATGGTCTTTTTTTGTAGTCACAAATTGGTTTGGTAGCTTGATTGTTGTATAAATCTAGTTGTCAAGCTTATTAGTTTAGTGTGAGAGGTTAAAAAACCTTTTTTATAATAACTCGATATGTGATATCACTTCGCCTGATGTTAAGCTGGAGTGCTGTCCGTGAAAGGAGGTGACTGCTACTACAGGTAAATAACAGCAAGTAGCAGACAAATCCGCTATGCCGGCTTAATTGTAACCTCCATGCCGGCTAATTTAAATCAATCAATTAAATTGTCACGCCTTTTTCCACTGGGATAGGAAGAGACAATGAAGCGCTTGCCACGATCCTGACTTCCGCTTCCCTCACATTCACACTTCGTTTTCTACAACCTAGACAAATATTTGGTGAGATTTTTTGTAATAAAAAACAGGAATCCAATTAATTCACCTTGTCGAATGCTCTTTCTTGCGATATATTATATTTAGAAAATATAAATAATTTAGATTTAAAAGAAAACATCCTACGACCTTCATAATATGGTCCTTAATTTATTTAATTAGAGGGCGAGTATGTACAAAGTTATTGTAAAATACGTACGTACGTCAGCCTGTCTGTCATAACTTTGGAAAAACCATTAACGATGAGTATGAATGACAACAGTGGGTGAATAATTAACAATTTATACTTGTATGTATATGCTTAGGTATCTATATAGAATTTTAATAATTTTATGTAATATTTTTATTTATTGTGACTCGTCATCTGACCACGACCAGAGTGGTGGTAAACTAGATGGAGCTCTAAGACTGCTGAGGATAAAAAAAAAATGGCTCAATTTTCTTCATTACATTTTATACACAACTTCAATCTCTTATTGATCAATTAGTACCTTTAAACAAAAAACGATCTAATCGCCGCTTTCCCTCCTGGTTTAGTCCAAGTTTAAAAAACATAATAAAAGAGAAATCAAAAATACACCATCGCTGGAAAAAGAGTGCGAATCCCAGAGACTATTACGAATTTTGCATTCTACGCAAAAGACAAAAAAACTACAAAAGGAATGTTACAAATCTTACATTATGTATACACAGAATTCAATTAAAAATTGGGGTAGTTTTGACACCATAACAGCATCAACCAACACCTCGTAGGACGACCAACACTTCAGTCTCTCCACGAATGGCTGCAAAGCTCTCAAAACGTCAAAATAAACGCGATAGTAAGCCGCATAAAATTTGTTTAATTCATTATTTAAATCTTACTTTGTGACTGAAACCTAAAAGCAGCTGATAATTAAAACAAGTCTTTATGAAAACCCTATGCCCAATTCCATTTTAACCGATGCGATGCTTTTAGATTTATGAACATGTCGCAAAAATATCAATACTGTGTAACTTTTTCAAACAGGGTGTCGACCGCGCAACTTTAATGGGAATGACAATGAAATTCATTCCCATTTCTCAAAAAGTTACGCGGTCGCTGTTAGTGTCAATAATACCGCGTTCTCACGAGGCGATTTGAGTTGATCAACTGCGAAATCGTTCGAGATTTGAACCGTCTGAACAGACTTTTAACCAAATTGAAGCAATTAATATATATAATTTTTGTTAAACGACAAATATTGATCAACTGAAATCGCCTCGTGAGAACGCGGTTTAACAACTTTTATTCATTCAGACAATGAGTTTCAATGAGCTTGAACTTAGCGCGGTTGTAATTTTAATTTTGAAGCTCATTAATGGAGTTGTCTAAACGAAGCCCATTCTCATCATCATTGAGTTACACGGCTGAGTTCACACAGTTGAGTTCAGATGTCCAGTCTTATTAACAAAAATAATTAACATAAAAATCACTACACATAAATTATGTATACATAAGCAAAGTCCAGGTTAAAAAGCAGGACGGCGCGTCCCAATCCATTGTGTCGAATGAATATTTAAAATAGAAAACCAACCCTCTGATTGTCCATTACTAAGTTATAGATTTATTGGGGTAGCGTAGTCTAATATGAATAAACTCTGTAGAGGCTACGAAGTCGTATGTGAAAGTAATTTAGTAAATGCTTAGCTATCGAAGTGGGCACACGCGGCAGCCATCTTGCATTCATATTTCGCGCCAAAACCGCGACGCGCGTGTTTCAATTGTTATTACATTTAAAAATAATTACTTAATCGTTGTTAATAGTTGTATATTTATGTAATTTTTCCTTAATTTTAATGTGCATGTTGGCATGTATTTTATTGATTCAAATTCTTGACCTCTCATTAATATTTCAAGGTAAAAATAGTAGAAAATTAATTTTATTAATATCGTTTATTATTACTTATATGTATAATAAAGTTCATCATTATATTCCGCTTATTAATAAATTGAATTATTAATATTTTTATAAGTATTGTTTATGTGAATTTTACCTCGTTCACAGGGTTAGGGTAAAGGGTTACCCTTTCATTTTGGATTATTATTTATTTCTAACGTAGTTATTATTATGCAATTACTAATATGTTTTATTATAAACTTATTTATATTACCATTTTATTTATAGTTTATACATTCAAACATCAAAATAGACATTTTACAGCGGTTTTTTCAAGTGTAAAGACCGTAAAGTGATTCGATGCGTTTCGGGATCAGCTAGATGCCGGTTCCAACTTGGCTGGTATAGTGGATACAACTGTTACTTTAATTCATTTAATTGTAGTGACAGTCGCTTCTATTCATTCTAGCATCAAACATCAAAAAAGGCTGTATTAACTGGAATTTGCTTCAGTTACGTTTTAGATACATATTGAAAGTGTTCTACATTTCTATACTAAGCTACTAAAGTGTTTGTATCATACAAACAGGACAACCAAAGTACATATTATATCAAAGATACATTGGTACCGGTGGGTGGTCTCGAAATCGTGCTCTTCGGTTTGCGTAACCATTGCACTGACACTACATCACGGTCGGCTCTGTTGCCGAAAATGTGCGTATGACAAAACTTTGATGCAATAAGATCTATCTTAATATAAATATTTTAAGTTGATATCTTAAAATTACAATTCCTGCATCATAGATTCGAAATCCATAACGTTTATCATAGTGGCTTTTTCAAAACCAGGCTCTTTAATGCAACTCTTTCTATTCTTTGTCTACAAGAGGTTAGATTTTAAAATTAAAACATATAAACATAAATTAGTAAACCGTTTAAGGCGACCGTGGTGTAGTGGCAGTGCAATGGTTACACAAACCGAGAGCACGAGTTCGAGACCACCCATTAGTATCAATCTATCTATTTCAATATGTACTTTGGTTGCTTTGTTTCTATGATACAAGCACTTTAGTAGCTTAATATAGAAATGTAAAAAAAATAATTAATAAAAACTTCTTAACTATACCATCGCAAAACAAATTAAAAAAAATATCATCAAAATCGGTTCACCCAGAAAAAATATATGAGGTAACACACGTAAAAAAACATACGGCCGAATTGTATACCTCCTCTTTTTGGGGAAGTCGGTTAAAAAAACATTATTTTCACCACCGAGTAATCGTCAACAAAATGTAAGGTGTCATTTTCTATCGGAAAACGCGATGTTATCGTCTTTTTTGTTACAATTGCCCGCATACCACGATAAAAGTAAAAATATTAAATAGAAAACATAATAATGTAGGTTTGAAATTACTTTAAAGAGTAGTAGGCAGAGTGGGTGGTTATTTGTCAATTTTGGCGTAAGGCGTGGCGTAGTGGTGTGCTACCAGTTCGTTACGCGGGTGACCCGTCTTCGATTCCCGGTCAGAGCAAATATTTATTTCATAGCTTTTATTTGTAGTAAATTAAATTTACAAATATTTGTTAATAAAAAAAAGAGGCAGATATTTGCTTCAAGTCTGGTTGTCAAAGAGTGGTAGACAGTGGTACCCAGTCTGCCGATCCGGAGTAGTACCACCATTTACAGGTATACATACCGTAAAGTTACTCAGTTGCGTTTCGGGATCAACTTGGAAGTTGCTGGTTTCATCTAGACCAGCATAGTGGATACGACTGCTACCTGCGGGTATTTAACTGTAGTAGCTGTCGATTCTGGTTTATAAATATTATTCAAAAGTGATTTCATATGTCTAAGCACAACAAAAATATAATCATGAGAAGTTTAAATGTCATTAAGGGACATCATTCATTTTGTATGGGGACTTGAGCTTAATTGTATTAAAAATTTAATATGCATTTTAAAATAGTTTGATGTACGAACATTACAAGGTAATTGGAATTCATCCTTTGTTTTGCATAGTTTAGGTGTGCAAAATGATCAAACTATAATCATGACAGTTCAAAGCAGAACAAACATGGCGTTGTTTGACAGACGATACAAAATCCATATCTTATTTTTCAAATAACTCAATTGCACAGCAATTAAAAGCCAAATTGTTATTAGTTTTATCAATGCAAGTATCGAAACTACCATTTATATATATTTTCATTATTGGACATTATAAAAGTAGTACATAGAAGCCCAAAATGAATGATGTCCTTTTAGGTAATCGTATTTTTCAGGCAAGCCAGTGTCAATGCCACAGTTCATGGACAAACTTTGCGTTGACATCACATTTGATGTCACACCGCTTCAGAATCTAATGTAGTAACTTAATTCGATCGATAACAGACAGGTTGAGGTCAGATGTAGAGTCATAATAAATTTGGGGACAGGCGTGGACGAACGGTTTAGCGACTGGTTTGTTGCGCGTAAAGTCCCGGGTTCGATCCCCGGTCGGAGCAAATATTTGTTTCATAGCTTTTATTTGTAATATTTAATAGTATTAAATATTGCAAATATTTGTTAATAAAAAAAAAAAGTGATGGATATTTGCTTCGGGTCTGGTTATCAAAGAGTGGTAGGCAGTGGTACCCAGTCTGCCGATCCGGGGTAGTACTACCACTTACAAGTATACAGACCGTGAAGTGATTTGGTCACGTTTCGGGATCAGCTTGTAAGTTGCCGGTTCCATCTAGGCCGGCATAGTGGATGTGATTGCTACTCACAGTTATTGAATTGGAGTAGCAGTGACATTCATTCATGGACCACACTTTGGCTTTACATCAAGCGGGGTGCAGTCATATGTCGAATCACAATAAAAAAAAAAAAAAGATAATCCAGAGCAGTGTTTTCCTTAAATAATCCTTTCCTTAATACATCATTTTTTAACCTTTAAAAATTATTTTGTTCCCTTAAGAAATTTATTTGTCTGCATTGCATTTAAATAACCAAACCAAGTCGTGTAGAGCCATTTTTAAATTGCCTCCCTGTGAGCCTCACGTTGGGAAACACTGATCCAGAGCGGGCATAGTAACGGCGACTGAATCAACCGTAAATTGAGACGGGTTTTGTCGATTGCTCTACAAAGAAACGAGACCCCTAACCTTTTAGTTCGACTGCCTAAAATCCAATATCAAAATAAATAATATTTTTTAATATCAATTGTTAAGACTCAATTCCCAAAGGGATAGACAGGAACAACGGAGCGATTCTTCCTACTACCCTGACAAAACTCTATCGCTTCTTTTATATTCAATATTATCTATTAAATACAGTAGCAGTTACCTCCATACATAGACCGCACTCCAGGTTAACATCAGACGGGGTGGTGTTATCGGGTCACAATAAAATAAAACTTATGACTATAAACACTGCGGACACCTGTTTTTAATAATTTAAATAATTATATGTATACCTAATTTATAATTTAACTTTCGATAAAATTTAAATGTCAAATAAAATACTAGATAATACCAAAACTAATATAATCTATTGTGTTTGTAAAATAAATAAATAATTCAAACTAAAAATAGTAAATTAAAAGGTGGCTATTAAAATATATTTACGTAAAAACCAATTTTGAATTAATAAACGTGTATATGAACAATTATATAAGTTAATGGAGTGTGAAAATTATTAATGACATATAACAATTAAAATTATAAGCCTAAAATTTAAAACAATTTTTTTTTTTTTTTTATTGTGACTCGACATCTGACAGCACCCCGCTTGATGTTAAGCCGAAGTGTGGTCCATGAATGAATGTTACTGCTAATACAATTCAATAATTGTGAGTAGCAATCACATCCACTATGCCGGCCTAGATGGAACAGGCAACTTACAAGCTGATCCCGAAACGCGACCAAATCACTTCACGGTCTGTATACTTGTAACTGGTGGTACTACACCGGATCGGCAGACTGGGTACCACTGCCTACTACTCTTTGATAACCAGACCCGAAGCAAATATTTTTTTGACTTTTTTTGGCTAATCCGGCTTATGTTCGCCGTTTAATTTTTTCTTTTTAATACTATTTACTTACTAAATTATAAGTATGTACATAGAAGACTCATTTGGAGAAACATAATTTGAATCAATAAATAACCTTGACAACATCGTGTTGTATAGTTATAATATATCAAAAATACATACTAACTTTTAAGTGGACATAAACAAATAAAACCAAAACAACAACAAAACAAAAACAATTTAAGAACAAAATGTTATTAAAACAATCAAACAAGAAATATGGCATTGAAGAACCTTCGACTATTCCAACCGCCAACTAGATCCCATGACATGGTATACCACCACAGACCTGGTACTCCGATGAAAGCACCTCCAACAGCAATATCTCGAAGTTTCTCGAAATCAGCAGAAAGTCTCGTAGGTTCTAACAGAGCTGGGCAGAATATCAGAGCGAGGAAAGCAAGGAGTACGGAGCAACCAGGTGGCAATCTGGTGAAGGGGAGCAGTACAATAGGTCTACCAGCATTAGGAAAACCATGGAATTTACGAGATGACGATAGTTTTAAAAGCAGATCTCGGAATGGAAGGTAAAACATTTTCTTTATTTGCACATCCACTAGGCCGGCATAGTGGATGTGACTGCTTCTTATAGTTGATTGACTGTAGTAGCAGTCACATCCATTCATGGACTGCACTCCAGCTTAACATCGACCAAGGTGCTGTCAGTTGTTTATACTCGTATATTCGTAATGCGTCTTTTTCAAAAATTCCGAATATATATATATACAAATTGATTTTGAAAAAAATGGAGGATGCCGCCATCTTCCTTATGATGGCAGTGTAGTTATTTAAATGTAGTTGCAGCACCTCTATTAATGGATCGCACTCCAGGTTAATAGAGTCGTCGACACTTTGGATCTCCTCTTGCGAGACGGGTCGAGGTCAAATGTCGTGTCACAATAAAAAAAGCCATAATAAAAAATATGTCTTTTTAATTTTGGAAAGTGGCGCTCCATTGTAGATGTGGATCATCCCTGTGGGGATTGAAGTGTGACAATTTGAATGATTGATTAATTTCGTGTAAGTTTCATGTGAGTATTAGGTTTTAAAATTAACTACCGAGTCATAACCTATATTTTGTCCAAACAGAATTTGAATTAAATGTTTTTAAAATGCGCTTTCAAAAATATATAACTTCTAACACGTTTGCAATTCCAACATGTATGTAAACCGAGTTGGGTCTGCATGTTATTTAAATCGAATGTACTCAATTAAAACGGATGGAATTCTACACCAATGATCAATATTCGTTCCTTCACATTTAATTTTATGGTCTTAATCATGATAAATTCTTCCTTAAAAATATAATGATTGAATCAAATTAGGTATATTTTTCTCTTACTCCTATTATTCCTAAAACCAGAGATTTCTAAACTCTAAGTTTACGTTGGTAAAACTTTGTGACTTTTGGAAAGTTATTAGTCAATGGGTTAATTTATACCATTGTTCATTCTTAACATGATCCAGTCAAAATTCAAACGTTAGCCGTTTTGCTTCGTTCTATCTAATATTAAATCTTATTATTCTAATCTATGTAGTATAATAGAATGAATGGAGTACTTTACTGCATTCTAGCATCGATTAATAATTTTAGAGCTCAATGACAATATAATCATTCAATCATATTGTCACGCCTTTTTTGATTTTATGTTATACAATAATGATATTATGTATATTTATATAGCAGCATGAGAAATAACGTCATTGATATTACTTTTGACTTTTTAACTGTGTATTAAATTAGAAATTCGTAATTAATTCGCCTTACACCTAATATAAAATAAACCTTAACCCTTCTTAGAAATAGCGTGTCCATTGACATGATGTAACCTCAAGGGGGTCAAGTAGACAACGCGCCCCGACTGAAGGCCCCCTCACCAGGGTGCTGCCACAAATCAAAACACTCTACTACTTAAATGCGACCGCAATGGTTACACAAATCGAATGCACGGGTTCAAAACCACGTGCCGGTATCAATGTATCTTTGATATATGTACTTTGGTTATCCTGTTTCTATGATATCTTTAGTAGCTTAGTATAGAAACGTAAATCAATAAAAAAGAGATTATTATTTTTTCTTCATATTACTCGTAAATAATTATTGTTTGAAATATATTTTAAACAATATTAGGTATTTGTTTATTTATAAAACAGATAGAAACTTCAAAATTATCAGAGCACAACTAATATAGAGATGATATCGCAAGCCATGTAGTTGGGATTGAGTTGGCAAACATTACTTTTTTTATTAAAATGCGCCTTCGACCTCGTCTTGTTCTATGGTAAGCAAATGCAGAGCGCCGTCGACCTATAGGGCGTTTTATGTCGCCATAGTGGATGTGACTGTTGCTTGAAGCCATATATCATGTCAAGAAAAAAATGTATTTTGGTTTAGTTCTTGAATCATAAAAGTTATCCTAACACAAACTAAAGTAGAAAATTATTAAGCACAATTTTTTTCTCCATGAGAACCAAGTGCAATTAATTAAACCCGAAATTCCTTTATATTTTAAATGATTATTTATACATGATTCTTCCTTAGTGTATTTTGCTTATAAGCAGCCGTACTATTAGCATTTTAATAAATTAACTTTCTTACTGCATACAATTGATATTGATTTCTTTTTGTTATCAGAATTGGTTATTTTTCGTATTTGTTTTACTAAACGTACCTATAGGACGTTTTAGGCCAGCATAGTAGATGTGACTGTTGCTTGAAGTCATATGTCGTACCCGTAAAAAATGGTATGATGGTTTTGACTATTTTTTAAATCTTTGCACCTACTATGCTATTAGTATAGGAATAGGATGGGTTGTTGACTAACCTAAATTGACTGATTCAAAGGTGTCTTTTTCTTGACGGTCCGCAAAGAAAAAGACACCATACTAAAGTGAAGTTGGTTGGAGAGTTAGACGTCACAAAATGGCGCCGATGCCGTCCTATTCTTATTTTAATCGCATTATGCGTAAATATAGCATTCTCTGTTGTCAGAGAATGCCCAAGGCTAAGGGCATTAAGTTTTATTTTATTTATACAAAATAGGCGCACCAACAGCACACATATTACACAGTTAAAATTAATAATAAACACAATTAGTCTAATTTCTGATACGTGTGCCTATTATAGGCGCACGCGGCATTCACCAAAAGAACACAACACACTAAGAATAAAGAAAGTTTCCTAAACTCAATCTTATCAAAGACAAAAAAAAACACAACTAAAAAAAATTAAATATAGATAAAAAGAATATGATGCAATAAATATAAACAGGAAAAAAAAACAAATTACATTGAGTGGAAAAACTTCAATAACTGATTTAGTCCGGTCAAATTAGACCAAATAATAAGAGTGAAGCTACATAAATTCCCACCAAGCTGAAAATCGGTAAGAAAATACAATGAAACATAAAATTTGAAAGTTCCCCATCATTCCCCTGTAAGGAAAATTTTTTATTCAAGGTCAAAATAATGAATTTTTCGCGATTTTCAGCAAAACGGTAAGTTTTATCATAAAAATAACTAAGACAAATTTGTAGATCATAAAATTATCTACAAAAAATGAATCAATACTGTTTTTCTACGAGCCACCGTTTTTGAGATATATCGATTCAAAAAGTTGTAATCGTCATAATATGCATGGTCAAAATAATGAATTTTTCGCGATTTTCAGCAAAACGGTAAGTTTTATCATAAAAATAACTAAGACAAATTTGTAGATCATAAAATTATCTACAAAAAATGAATCAATACTGTTTTTCTACGAGCCACCGTTTTTGAGATATATCGATTCAAAAAGTTGTAATCGTCATAATATGCATGGGTACGCCATAGTTGTAATATATGTTAAAATATTTTTCTATTGGTAACTTACACTAATAATATAAAATATACATAAGTTATAACGGCATTCGCTTTCTTCTATCTATGTACGGAGCTCCTAAAAAACTACCTGCTTAGATAAGTATAGATACGCATGTTTCGTTAAAAACACCAAAAGTAAAAAACAAGTACAATAAGCTTGTCTTCCTCCAACCTCAGTTGCTGCTCATCAACATCTTTTTCGGGTATATTACCAAGTTCAAGTGGTTCAAGTATCAGCTGGACCCAACAGACTGGGGTTGGAAGTTGGTCAATAATTCATTAGAACCAGTGCAAACTTTTCTTCCACCTGCGCCGGAGAAACTGCTAAACACATTTTTTTGCAACTGCAAAAAGGGATGCAGCGCTAAATGTGGTTGCAAAAAAGTCGGACTGTTTTGTTCTCTGGCATGTACACATTGTCAAGGCCAGTCGTGCTCTAATATCGAATCACCAACAGTAGAGGATCCATTTGATTCCAACGAGGACACATCGCTATTAACGCAGTTTACATGTACTCAGGATGAAGATGAAGAACAAGAAGAAGATGAACAAGAACAAGAAAATGAAGAAGAATAATTCGAAAGTTACGACTCGGACGATTAAATTTCACTACTTTTTTTCAACTTAAATTGATTTTGTTTTTTCAATCTCTGCTAATATCCATTATTTAGCATTAGTTTCAAATTAAACAGGATCACAACTGACCTGTGGAATAGGCCTACTGGGGAAACCACGTTAAGCGCTAAGTACAATACCCCATAGGTGGCGTGGAAACGTGTGCATATTATGACGATTACAACTTTTTGAATCGTTATATCTAAAAAACGGTGGCTCGTAAGAAAAAAGTATTGATATATTTTTTGTAGATAATTTTATGATCTACAATTTTGTCTGAGTTATTTTTATGATAAAACTTACCGTTTTGCTGAAAATCGCGAAAAACTCATTATTTTGACCTTTGACCTTGAATAAAAAATTTTCCTTACAGGGGAATGATGGGGAACTTTCAAATTTTATTTTTTATTGTATTTTAAACAATCTTACCGATTTTCAGCTTGGTGGGAATTTATGTACCTTCGAATGTCTAAATTGACCGGACTAATTTTTGAATATAAGTTTAACTATTCTACGAGTGTAAACGATAAAGAGCTAAAATAAATAAATAAATTAACATTAATCGATTTCCGAATCAATTATTATAATTTTTAATGAAACTAATACTGTTTAATATTCCAATAAAACAGCATGAACGGATGCATTTATTGTTTTATTAAATTAATTCAATAAAATATTAGGTACTGTTTTATTTATTTATTAAAAGGTACACTTACATACATCAGTATACATCAATGGTAACTTAAAATTAATATCATTTAAAATGGTTACATATGTCTGCCAATTACAAGACAATACTAAGAAAAATAAAAAGGCAATACTTAACATAACTTTTGTGTAAATAGTTTCTACAAAATATTCTTTTTTGTTCCTTATTGTTTCAGCAGCTTAACTTTGAAAATATTAGAGGAGTCTTAAAATGTATAATTCAGGATTGATGGCATTAAAATGATTATAGGTAGAACAGACTCTAGCAATATGTGCTTTATGTACTATTAAATACTTAATTTACTTGTTTAAATTGATTGGGTTTTTAGTTTTACTATTAATTATTGATAAGGTATGAATTGCCATCCCAAAAAATTCAATTTACCTCACGTAACTGTGCTTGTATCATAAAAGTGGTTGTATCATAGAAACAGGACAACCAAAGTACATATATCAAAGATACATTGGTACCGGTGCGGTGGGTGGTCTCGAACTCGTACTCTCGGTTTGCGTAACCATTGCACTGCCACTACACCACGGTGGCCTCAAATTTATTAATTTTGTTATAGTTTATAATAAATTTACACCATTTTTTAAAGTAAATCATTTATTAGGGCTTGTATGACTGATTCACCTTAGATTTTCTTTATAATTTTCTGATTATAATCTTTTTTTTCTGTGTAACATTCTGCGTCATATATATTTCACCATTTACTATAACATTTTGCGTCCATGATTTTGTATGAATCATGGAATTTTGACGACAGGCGTGGACGAACGGTTTAGCGATTGGTTTGTTGCGCGTAAAGTCCCGGGTTCGATCCCCGGTCGGAGCAAATATTTGTTTCATAGCTTTTATTTGTATTATTTAATAATATTAAGTATTGCAAATATTTGTTAATAAAAAAAAAGAGCTTCGGGTCTGGTTATCATGAAACTTTTTAAATCTACAGAGTGGTTTTATTGAATCATAATGATCATATTGTGCTGATAACAATGTCAGACCTATTTTTTTTATCTGACGCGGCATCTGACCTTGACTTGCCAAAAAAAGGTATCAGACCAAAAAAAAAAAATTTTTTTAACTACTCACGTGATTCATTGTAGATTTATAAACACAACACAAATAATTCTTATTAGTATTTATTAAATCACTTGTATTTATATAAAGAAATATATTTAATAAACTCCTATAATTACTTAGACATGTTGAAGGTTCTATAGCGCGTTTATATCTGTTGCGAAATATTAATTTTACATCAGAATAACTAATTACATTTGGCTTTGACTGAGGTTGTTAGAAAATGTTTATTAGGTGAACATTCAAAGATCACGAGGCGACTTATTTACTTCCTGTTCAAACGGATCGCTTTTCATACGAACTGTTATATTATCAACCAGCCGTAGGTCAAAAGCGTTCTTATAAAATATCTCTCGTAAGTCAAGGTACCGACAACTACTAGCATAATGTATGAAAAAGAGTTAAACTGTTTTTTATTAATATTATTTTTTAAACGTCAGTGAATTGTGAAGTGAACAAGGAATGGTTACTGTTACTGATGACGGATAGTTTATTCTAGGAACCGGGCATTGGTCACTTGAAAAAAGTTCTTCCACTTCTAGGAAAACTCACTCAAGGTAGAAAGATGTCGACGAGATAAGGCCAAAGCCTGTGAGGAAGCTTTAGATTAGATTGGAATTGTGCTTAGGAATTTCACAGATAACATAAGAATATGAATTCATCATCATCAGCCAGAAGAAGTCTACGACCGAACATAGGCTTCCCCCTTATAACTCCATTCCGAACGACAAGATGCCAGTCACATCCACCGGTTATTCGTGACTTTTTATATGTAGCCAGTCCACCTAATGGGAGGCCTGCCTACGCTGCGTCTTCTGGTTTCTGGTCTCCACTCTAGAACCTTGCTTCCCCATCGGGTGTCGGTTCTTCGAGCGATGGGGCTAGTAACATTGATGTACATAAATAATTCAAGGCTCCCAATTAAGTGTAATTTAGACTATTTCTATCGATAGTGGTATTGTGTTTTATTGTTGGAAATCGTATATTTTTCATTCATTTTCATAGTACAAGTGAAACGTAAGTGACATTTATTGAATTACGACTTTTACGACATAATAGAGGAAGTAATGCCATTATAGGACTACAAGACTAATAATGTTGTCGGTCAAAAATTGATGTCCTAATTTCCATAATACATTAGTTTTGTTTATTAGAAAATTGTAATCAAAACATTTATTGTAAATCAGCCTTCTTAAGCTCCATTACTATGAATTAAATAAATTTTATGTAACTTACTATCGCGTTTATTTTATTAAATAATATGATATAAATGTAAAATAATTTAAAATCAATGTTCGCGCAAAATCAAAGAAAATTCTATCACTATGATTTCGGAAATACTCTATCGACAAGAAATGAAATACAACTGGACATTCTAGTCTGCTAAATGTGTTTATCCAACTTAGTAATTCGTTACTATGACAACTCAGTCAATAAGGACATTCTTCAATACAAAAGGTGGTGCAATTTCATATAGAAAAGTGCATGGAATTTTTAACATTGTTAAGAATAATACAGTACTGAAAATTTTTCCTATACCTACTCGTCGTCTATTTTATTAACACTCGACTTACTTAGGTCATAGGTGGAAGATAGGGAGAACAAATAAGCATTTAGCATTCGACTCGGCCACCTCATTTCGACTCCTTGGCCTCAGTTGCCGTCACTATGACGGCAACTGAGGCAACCATAGGTTTTTTTTAACCATTGTTTGTTACCGTCGTCGGCATTCTTATTTACCATCAAACAAATAATGATCAGATGTCCAGTCATAATAATAAATTACTCGATGGTTCGTGAATCGTCGAATGAATTGAAAATCGACATAGTACATATACGTAGTTCTTTCCTGCAATTTAATAATAAAGGCACAAGTCTAGTAAAATACGTGCATATGCAATTGCTATGTGCCCTTGACTTTTCCATTTAAATGGTGGTCAGTTAACCGAGTGCCGTCAATCACTCAGACATACGTTTAATCGATTTTAAATTACTTATTTTAAACTTTGATTCTTTTAAAGGACATCATTCATTTTGTATGGGGATTTGGGCTTAATTGTACTAAAAGTGGGAAATGTACAATAAAATAGTTCGATACAACAATATTTTAATGTGCTTGGTAAATATCCTATATTTTGCATAGTTTAGATGTACGAAATGATCAAACTATAATTATGACAGTTCAATGCAGAAACCATTAAGTTCACTGCCAGCCCAAAAAAAAAAGTCGTCAATCACTTTTTAATTAAAAAAAAAACATCAGGTAGTCGATCCATCGGGTCTCGACTCTCATTCAAGGTTATGGCGTGATAGCGTTTCTTCCGGTTTGATCTTCCCACCAAATGTTTAGACATCGCAAACGTCATCAATATAATACTGTCGTTAAACATTTTGAAACTAGTAAAAAATAAAGTAAAAGTATAAATTAAATTTTTAAAAATTATCTCCTGTTGTGCTAGTAATTAGCATACATATTTTTAGTGATACTATTGTCTTGAAAAGTAAGTTGGAATTAAATAAAAAAGATAATGTTTTATAAAAAGTAGTTTTATTCATCTAATTAGCTGCTGAGTAAGGTTCACTTTCACCAACATCCCAACATTTTAGTTCGCGTGATATTCCGTCGTGGCGTCTCTAATTGCCACTTGTTGTTTATGGCAGTCGATCTTCTTCTCTTGAGTATTGTACTCAAGAGAAGAAGATCGACTTCCTTGGTCAACTGTGTGTGACATTTATTTTTTAATATGACTTTTCCGCGTGGTTTAGAAACTAAAAATAGTCATTTTTATTTTCCAAATAACTCAATCGTACAGCATTTCTTTTCATTGGAAGAAATGTTTCGTGCTTGTAATGATACACATATGCCCGGTTTCCATATCTGTCAAACGGATCGTTTTTGATACGAACAGTAAAATTATCTACCAGACGTAGGTCAAAATCATTCCTTTAAAATACCCCTCGTAAGTCAAGTTACCGACAACTACTAGCATAATATATGAAAAGAAAGTAAAACTGATTTTTTAAATAATATTTTTCAAACGTCAGTGAATTGTGAAGTGCACACCGAATGGTTACTGTTACCGAAGACGGATAGTTGATTATAGGAACTGGGTATTAAAGATACATTGATACCAGCAAGTGGTTTTGAACCTGGCTCTAATTCGGCACTTAGTTTTGATATATTTGATTTGGTATCTTTAAATTAAATGGTGAGGCTTACAGGGTGAAGGACACCTTTGCGAGGCCATTCCTCAAAAAACACCACGGTTGCCCTAATATCTACTTTCTAGATTATTTCATTAATCAATCAATCAAATAGTCACGCCTCTTTCCCACGGGGATAGGCAGAGACAATGGAGCGCCACTTGCCACGATCCTGACACAACTCCCTCGCTTCCTTCACATCCACATTTACTCTGTTTCTGCATACCAAAAAGGACATCATTCATTTTGGACTTTTATTGTAACACTTTTGTCACGGCCGATGATAAAAATATCTATAAATGGTAGGTTCGATACTCGTATTGACAAAACTAATAGCAATTTTGCTTTTAATTGCTGTACGATTAAGTTTTTTGGAAAATAAAAATGATTATTTTTAGTTTCTAAACCACGCGGAAAAGACATATTAAAAAATAAATGTCACACACAGTTGACCAAGGAACATTGTACTCAAGAGAAGAAGCTCGACTGCCATAGACAACAAGTGGCAATTAGAGACGCCACGACGGAATATCACGCGAACTAAAATGTTGGGATGTTGGTGAAAGTGAACCTTACTCAGCAGGAAATAATCTAATTAGATGAATAAAACGACTTTTTATAAAACATTATCTTTTTTATTTAGTTCCAACTTACTTTTCAAGACAATAGTATCGCTAAAAATATGTATGCTAATTACTAGCACAACAGAAGATAATTTTTAAAAATTTAATTTATGCTTTTACTCTATTTTTGACTAGTTTTAAAATGTTTAACGACAGTATTATATTGATGACGTTTGCGATGCCTAAACATTTGGTGGGAAGATCAAACCGGAAGAAACGCTATCACGCCATAACCTTGAATGAGCGTCGAGACCCGATGGATCGATTGCCTGATGTTTTATTTTTAATTAAAAAGTGATTGACGACTTTTTTTGGGCTGGCAGTGAACTTAATGGTTTCTGCATTGAACTGTCATGATTATAGTTTGATCATTTCGTACATCTAAACTATGCAAAATATAGGATATTTACCAAGCACATTAAAATATTGTTGTATCGAACTATTTTATTGTACATTTCCCACTTTTAGTACAATTAAGCCCAAGTCCCCATACAAAATGAAGGATGTCCTTTACCTAAAGTGTTTTTTGTATTCAAGGTAAAACATGATATTCGGCGGTTTTTGGTAAAGATGTTTTTGTGATGCTACTTAGATGAAAAATAAATATATGGTCGCTTAATGGCCTTAATAAAGTCGATATATTTAGAACACAGGTTAATTTAATTAGAAAATTTTTTGGTAAAAGGACACAACTTGTCATTGGACTTAACCGAATCGGCAGTCGAACTAAAAAGTTCAGTGCATCCTTTCTTTGTAGAACAATAGACAAGTGGAATGCTTTGCCAGCCCATGTGTTCGCTCCTTCCTATGACCTTGGATCCTTCAAGCGATGCGTAAAGAAGCACCTTTACGCATAGCGACTGGGGCAGCCGTGAACTAACTCATTTTTTTGCCAGTTGTCGTCACTCTTGGACCTACTCTTGGACCTCATCATCAGCCGCCTGAAGAGGTCAGATGCCGTGTCACATTAAAAAATTGACTATCAGCTAACAATTTTAAATTTAGACGAAATAGGAGTAAAGTGTACTTTATTTATTATTTAAAGCCTTCTATTATTTTAAAGAACCCTTTAAAAGACGGTTCTTTTTAATATTGTTTGCGGAATATTTTACTACAATTGTCTTCTACTTACCCTTGTAGGTCAAGGATTAGCCTTTAACCATATAGACTAAGTTGTTTACTTATCACTAGGTAATGTTTATTTTTAAAGCTTTGTATTTTCAAACAATCTTAGGATTGTTTAATTATTTTATTAAGACGCAACATCTGACCTCGACCTGATGGTAAACAAAAGGAGGTCAAAGAGTGCCAACGACAGAAAAAACAAACAATTACGTTTGCAGTTGTCGTTTTTTACGGTTGCAGTTGTTTACGTTTGCAGCCGTCGTTTTTTTTCTGACCTTGATTTGCCTGATGGTTCCAAGAGTGCCAACTGAAAAAAAATACGTTTGCAGTTGTCGTTTTTTACGATTGCAGTTGTTCACGATTGCAATTATTTACGTTTGCAGTTGACGTTTTTTACGATTGTAGTTGTCGTCACTATGTATTGTTTTTTTCAGTCAGCGCATTTAAACTTCCTCATGTTTACCATAAGCAAATTGAATGACAATAAAAAAATACCAATTCAATAATCGCATACCTGTTTTCATTGAAAGAAATGTTTCGTGCTTGTAATGATACACATATGCCCGGTTTTCATATCTGTCAAACGGATCGTTTTTGATACGAACAGTAAAATTATTTACCAGCCGCAGGTCAAAATCATTCCTATAAAACACCCCTCGTAAGTCAAGTTACCGAAGGCTACTAGCATAATATATGAAAAAAAAAGTAAAACTGATTTCAAACGTCAGTGAATTGTGAAGTGAACACCGAATGGTTACTGTTACCGAAGACGGATAGTTAAAAATAGGAACTGGGTATCAAAGATACATTGATACCAGCAAGTGGTTTTGAACCTGGCTCTAATTCGGCACTTAGTTTTGGTATATTTGATTTGATATCTTTAAATTAGATGGTAAGGCTTACGGCGTGAGGCCTGTGCGAGGCCATTCCTTAAAAAACACCACGGTTGCCCTAATATCTACTTTCGAAATTATTTATTTAATCAATCAATCAATCAAATTGTCACGCCTCTTTTCCACAGGGATAGGCAGAGACAATGGAGCGCCACTTGCCACGATCCTGACACAACTCCCTCGCTTCTTTCACATCCACATTTCTCCTCATACAAGTTTTACGGTTATGGGCACTAGGCAACCTAGCTTTCTTGAGGATGTATCCGATTTGATCGGAAAACACCCTTCAACGCATCCATCCACATCAGATTTATAAATTGCTTTCCTCAATCTACTTTCTTTAATCCATTACTATAAAGACAAAATGACAAAAATCGATTCTAGAATGTTTTTCAAAGGTCCGATAACGAGCGCTCATTGTCAATATTTTGTTTACACTATCCGCCGCCATGTTTACAATGAAAACCTGTAATTTGTACCACTATCTCTGTTTCATATCACGCATTAATCAAACAGAACAAATGTGGGCATAACTTGCCAAAGGTCACTTTTTATTGCATGAGTTAATAAATGACAAAGTTAATAGAAGATGTAGTGACAAGGATTGACAAAGGAATGCTTCGATGGTTTGGGCACATGGAGAGGATGAGTAAAAGTAGATTGACGAAAAGAATTCATAAATCTCATGTGAATGGAATGGACAAGGCAGGCCCAGAAGGATGTTCGCCGACCAAATTGAAGACATCTTTAAGAAAGCTAAGTTGCCTAGTTGCCCATAACCATAGAACTTGTATGAAGAGAATTGTGAATGTAAGGAAAGTGAAGGAGTTGTATCAGGATCGTGGCAAGTGGCGCTCCATTGGCTCTGCCTATCTTGGTCGCTTTAAAATCACATCTATTCATGGACTGTCCTCCAGAATATAATTCATGTAAACGTGGGCTAGACCGTAGTTTTCCTTTCGTTACTTATGATATTCTTACGCGATAATAATAATGCCTAATAAAGTTTAGGCATTGTTAAAAAAAACCTATGAAACAAATATTTACTTCGACTAGGAATCGAACCCGGGATTTTACGCGTAACAAACTGGTATACTAACCAATTTTGACAAACTTATCGTCAAGAAGTTTAAAATTTCAATACACTTGTAGTATCCTAAGGATAAGAATGGTTTCTATTCAGATAGTAGGGATAAAAATAATTGTAATTCACGTTTTTTTTGTTAACAATCAATCAATCAAATTGTCTCGCCTCTTTCCCATAGGGATAGGCAGAGACAATGGAGCGCCACTTGCCACGATCCTGACACAATTCCCTCGCTTGCTTCACATCCACAAATCTTTTCATACAAGCTCTATGGTTATGAGCACTAGGCAACCTAGCTAGGAAAGCTAGGTTTTTTTTATTAACTTAACTTTATTCTTTGGCAGTGGCAGCAGTCGGGCTGGTAGTCCAGATAGAAGTACTCGAGGCTCAAGTACAACATTACACTCAGATGAAGATAATATCAATGTCGTTATCAGGTAAACAAGAAATGTTATGGATATAATCTGCTTAAGCCGAAATGACGCGCCCGTCCACCGCATTTGCGCACACGAGAAAACATTAAATATGAATGCAACACACCGAAAATGCAATTGAAATTGGTCATTCATTTTCTGGTTGAACACAAAAGTAGGAGCACGCTGATGAAATATAATAGTATAGTTAGTTATATTTGCATTCACACATGTAAATAAGCTAATAAAGTGGAGGGGCGCGTCATTTATAGTTAGACAAGCTATACCTATTTTTGAATACACGTAAATCAGGCAGAGACGTCAATTAAGGTTGTGTCAACATAAGAATTTTGATAGGCCCGGAAATTTTAAATTGAAAAGTATTTTTATTACTTTAGTATGCCAGTCCAGTAGTTACACCCATGTACCCATCTATAAATAGTAAGTACATAAAGGTACTCAAAACTACACAAAGCAAAGAGTGGTAGGCAGAAAGTTGGCTGTCATTTCCTAATTATGTACTTTCACAAGTGTAAAATTCAGCTGGATGCGACAGCTACTGGCTGCGGTCGGCTCTTTGTATATATATATTTTTAAATTATTATACATTTCTATACTAAGCTACTAAAGTGCTTGTATCATAGAAACAGGACAACCAAAGTACATATATGAAAGATACATTGGTGAGTGGTTTCGAATCGAACCCGTGCCATTGCACTGCCACTACACCAAGGTCGCCTTTTATAAGATCGCTTAACATTAGACAATTTCTTTTTTAATATAATAATAAATCTAGGTCACAATGACTAGGTTCAATATTTGCATGTAAATTAGACAATTAATATTTTTCATGGCGCGTGTTGAAACGGTAAGGAAATCAATACCGTTGCAAAAAATGACATGATAATCGTTTTATTTAATTTAAATATTATGAAAATTACTTTCGTGTTGTGAAATATGAACTAGCTAACAAGGATTGATTAGGATCAGGCTTGTGACCTTTTTGTTTTTGTTCAAAATATACTATATTTAAAACTGTTTACCTATTGCTTGACGATAGTGGCTGACGGAGGACAATACTATCTATAGTTTGGGGGCTGACCGCGCAATTTCAATGGTAACGACAATGATATTCATTCCCATTTGTCAAAAAGTTACGCGGTCGCTGTTAGTGTTAATAACAACTTTTATTCATTCAGACAATGAGTTTCAGTGAGCTTGAACTCGTGATCACGCAACAGTCAATACTCGTTATTTTGTTGAACGATAAATATTGAACAACTAAATTCGCCTCGTGAGAACGCCGTATTACACAAACCCACTATTGTCGCCTGGATGTTAATATTAAGAAAAGGGAGTGGTGCATCTCGAGCGCACCGATGATTTATGGCACCGCAGGCAGCGAGCGTTTGACATTAGTACTTATAATAATTTCTAACCTATAATTGCAGAGTTCGACCAATTAATGAAAAGGAACGTTCGACGGGAGAGAGAGCAATGCTTGAGTTTCCTGGCAAGGGGCAGATAGTATGCGGCAGCAATGTTCCAGGACAAAAACCAAAAGTATTCTCCTATAATGTAGTTTTTGAACAAGCTGCAACACAGGTAAATACTTAATCAATCAATCAAATTGTCACGCCTTTTCCCCCCAGGAATAGGCAGAGACATTAGGTGAATAGTAATAATCTAAATTAAGTAAATCAATTAATAGGTTGCATAGCCTGCTCGATGGAAAAAGTAGTTCGGTCTGCTACTTGATGTAATTTAACGGTAGTAGCAGTCGCCTTCATTCTTACCATCATTTACAAGTATACAGACCGTGAAGTGACCTAGTCGCGTTTCGGAAACAGATTGTAAGTAGGTTTCAACTAGGCATAGTGGATGTGACTACTACTTACACAATTATTTGACTGTAACAGCAGTCATCTTCATTTATGGACCACACTCTAGCTTAAAATTAGGGCTATATTAAAAAAAAACACATTCCAATGAATGGTCCTAGACCCCTTTGTTCATATGTCGAGTCACAATAAAACAAACTTTGCCAATGTTTCCCAACGAGGGGTCCACGCCCCACAGGGGGACAATTTGATAGTTAAGAGGGCCAATTTAGAAAAAGTAGGCTCGACACGACTTTAACCCTTTCGCTTTGGGTTATTTAAACGCAATGCTGGATATCGGCGATAAATTTAACAAACAAAGGCAAAATCTTAAAAAAAATGCTTTAATTATCTTCAAAATTACTAAGGGAACAAAACAATTTTTAAAAATTATGTATGGAGGGCATAAAAATTTTAGAAATGTTAAGGTGGTGCATGGTCTAAAAAAGGTTGGGAAACACTGATCTATACCGTCCAAACATCGTATTGAGTAACTAACCCCATGATAATTTTTCCGAGAATATTTAACAAGAAAATCTGAAATAACTTTCACGTAAATTTTATATTCCAGGAAGATATTCTAGAATATTCTGGTATAAAAAGACTTTTGGAAATGGCTGTGGAAGGATTCTCATGTACGGCATTCTGTTACGGACAAACCGGAAGTGGGAAGACACATACATTGACTGGACCACCTGGATTAGTAAGTTTGTTTAAGTATTTAAAACGACTGTATGGCAGTGCAATGGTTACGCAAACCGAGAGCACGGGTTCAAAGCCACTTGCTGGTATAGCTTGACTAACTATAAATGACGCGCCCCTCCACTTTATTAGTTTATTTAAATGTGTGAATGAAAATATTTCTAACTATACTATTATACTTTATCAGCGTGCTCCTCCTTTTGTGTCCAACCAGAAACTGAATGAACAATTACAATTGCATTTTCGGTGTGTTCACTGTGTTGTCATATTTTATATTTTCTCATGTGTGCAAATGCGGTGGAGGGGCGCGTCATTTCGGTTTAGACAGACTATACCTATTTATCTTCGATATGTTATGTAATTTGGTTGTCCTATTTCTATGATACAAGGATGGGCGTCAGTTGCGACTGTTATTGGCTTTGTATTTTTTGTATGGCGAAGGAATGTCAGTGAAATTGCGATGATATGTGGCATATTTGCAGGTAATCAAAGTTTGCCCTGTGATCGGGAAAAAATCCTGATATCGTCGATAAGTAATAGGAGAAAGAGGAAATATTTGTCACGGACATTTTTTGTTATTTTTTATTTTTATTACTATACTAAGCTACAAAAGTGCTTGTATCATAGAAACAGGACAACCAAAGTACATATATCAAAGATACATCGGTACCGGTGAGTGGTTTTGAACCCGTGCTCTTGGTTTGCGTAACTACGAGTATTGCACTGCCACTACACCACGGTCGCCTTTAAGTTGACAAAGAAACGACGCCCCGAACATCTTTTCTCTTATCTGTATGAGAACATAAATTTAAAATGAAAATATGCAACATTTTAGTGGTCGAGCCATTAAAATTTCGCCGATAATTAGCAAGGGACATACCGTTGACAATCACGCGACATAACTATCAACTATGACCACAGCTACCACTATCTACACGCTATAACAACTGCATACGATAATGTTAATGTATTATGAATATTAATGTATTTTAAAAGAAAGAACGTCTTATTTTTCTTATTTATCCATTGATAGTTCAAAATTAGGTATTAAAAGATAACTAAAAACCGAAACTGTTATTACCACGATATAAATAAAACATATAAACAAAGTATTTGCCAGTTTATATTACATTATAAGATTATTCAATGTTAAAATTAAAATGTACTCATTCACTTCTATTCTGCTAATACATATACGAGTAGATTAGCAAGACCAATCATTAATCTATGTGCTAATACTAAAAAACCTGAAAAATATATATATATAAAAAATATATGAATAAAGTTATGTTTAGGTGTTCTGTGGTGAAAACCGAATTAACTAAAAAAATAAACTGTGGGTCTCGGGGTGAAGGGAAATAATCTGTTACAGAGTTAGATGTTATAAAAATTGAGTAATTAGTAAGGAAAAGAAACATAATATAATGTGACATGACATGACATGTCACTTGACTTGATATTATAACAAACAATTAATTGACAAACGCTATTTAGTTGAATTTAATTAAAACAAAATGGCACTAGTAATTTCTTGGATTTTTCGCGAACATTGATTAATGAATGTTATTTAATAAATGGCGCTTATATCGGCGACTGGGGCAACCATGAAAACTCGGTTTTTACAGTCGTCGGCACTCTCCCGCTCTCTATCATCGTCATCTTGTGATAAATCACTCGCGTATTTCATATTCATATTCATGTTTACTTGACAATCTTTTTACATTAAACCCAAAAACCATATATTTTTACTTTGGCAAGTTAAATACCAAGCCATAAACAAGAAAAAATCAGATATTTTTTTTAAAAGACGAGGTCAGAGGGTCTGTAATCCCCAATTCCAATATTTTCTAATTAATCATCAGATTATCTGTGCCACAAAATCCGCTTATTTACGTGTAGTTTGTCCTTAGATCTGAATTAAATTTTATATTCTATTGTTTTAAGGTTGAAAATGGCACAACACCTCATGCACCAGGTCATGGACTAGTGGTTAGATCATTCGTGTATCTCTTCCAATTAATACACGAGAGGCCGGAAAGCCATTTTATTATGAAGGCATCCTTTTTAGAAATTTACAATGAAAAGGTACGTTCAATCAATCAATCAATCAAATTGTCACACACTGGCATAGGCAGAGACAATGGAACGCCACTTGCCAAGATCCTGACAAAACTCCCTCGGTTCCCTCACATCCACATTTATTTTCATAGAAGCTTTTAAAAAGTTTTTTACAAATATTTTTGAAGCAATTCTGAAAAGTACTTTTCAGTCATCCATCTTTAAATAAACTTTTTTATTGTGGCTCCACATATAACAGCACCTCGCGTGATGTGAAGCTGGAGTGCGGTCCATGACTGGAACCAACTAGACCGGCATAGTGGATTCGACTGCTAAAGCATCCGTGAACTGAGACGGATTTTTCAGTACTTATGGACTTCTCTTGGGTAAGTCGAGGTCAGCTGTCGAGTCACAACAATAAAAAAATAAACTAATCATCAATCAAATTGTTACACCGTTTTCTCACAGGGATAGGCAGAGACAATGTAGCGCCACTTGCCACTATCCTATTAAACTCCATTCGTGGACCGCACTCCAGCTTCGTATATAGTTGTGCTGTCATATATACAGCTTAATTTTAAAAAATGTTTTTAGGTTATAGATCTCCTAAATCCTGGTACGGCGAGAAAGCCATTACAAGTGCGATGGTCGAAAGAATCTAGAAGCTTCTATGTTGAAAATCTATTCACAGTCGATTGCGAAGAGCTCGACGATTTGTTCGCTGTTTTAGAAGAAGGTAAATATTTAACTTTAAAGAAAATATGTACGTTAAAAGAATTTAAATAAACTAATAAAGTTTTTTTATTGTGGCTCGACATATGATGTTAAGGTGAAGTGGTGACTTCAAATAATCAAATTATTACACCATTTGCGCCACTTGCCACGATTCTGACACAACATCTACAATTCTCTTCATACAAGCTGAGAGTTTCTTGAGGAGACATCCTTAAGAAAGCTGGGTTGCCTAGTGCCCATAACCATAGAGCTTAAAAATTGGTAGACAGTGGTGCCCATACAGACCGTGAAGTGACAAAGTCGCGTTTCGGGATCAGCTTCTAATGTGCCGTTTACAACTAGGCCAGCATACAATATTATAACTTACAGTTATTAAATTGTAGTAGCAGTGACACCTATTCATAGACCGCACCGCAGCCTAATATCCGGCGGTGGTGGGTAAAAAGCTTGTATGAAAACATTTAAAAAATATATCGCTAAACATAAGTAATAATATGTATATTCTCTGCCTATCCCTGTGGAAAAAAAGCGTGACAATTTGATTGATTGATTAATAAACATAAGTGTAATAGACCTTTAACACTATTTACAGGTATGAAAAATAGAGCAGTAGGCTCCCATGCTATGAACTCTAATTCATCTCGCTCGCACACATTGCTATGTATACGTGTTAGAAGAGATCTGAGAGCCGACGGTGACGTCACCTGTTCAACTCATGGCAAAATCAACTTCGTAGACTTAGCTGGCAGTGAGATGACAAAACGTACTCACAGCAGAGGAAAGACTTTAGAAGAGGCCAATAATATTAATAGGAGTCTTATGGTTTTAGGTAAGTATTACTGATCATAGGGAAACTGATCAAAGGACATTAAAGGAATTAAAAGCAAAACTGTAATTAGTTTTATCAACACAAATATCGAACTACCATTTATATATTTTTCATCATTGGACATTACAAAAGTAGTACATAAAAGCCCAAAATGAATTATGTCTTTTTTGTATCTTACTATCGCCTTTATTTAAACTGCCAAACCAGATGACGCCGTAAGTTATTTTCGCAAAAAAATTAAAATAAACCGAGAACAGAAAAAACAAAATAAAAACATCAAACGGGGGAATAGGAAACAATAACAGCATCAACCAATAGGACGACCAACACATCAGTCTCTCCGTGACCGCGATGGCAGCGAAGCTCTCGAAACGTCGAAATAATAAAAAAATGTAAAATCAAAACGCGATAGTAAGCCGCATAAAATTTGTTTAATTCAATATAATCAATGTTCGCGCAAAATCTAAGAGAATACAAAGGACATCATTCATTTCGGGCTATTTTTGTAATGCACAATGGCAAAAAAATATATAAATGGTAGTTACGATGCTTGTATGTGTTCTCACGGGGTGAATTTAGTTGATCAACTGCGAAATCGTTCGCGATTTGAACCGTCTAAACAGACTTACAAGTTGAAGCAATAAATATCGGTTCAACAAAAGTTAAAGACCTTTCAAACATTCATTCAATTAGTAGTTGACAGCAAATCGACTCGTCTGAACTTGTTCGTTCAACTCTCATTGAATAATCAGTACAATCAGTCAGTCAATCAGCGCGATTGAGTACCTATCCACGATCCACAAGAAAAATGTTAAAATGGACAGATAATGTAATGACACAAATTGAGTCGATTATTATTGAACCGTGAGAAAGACGGTAAATATTTGCTTTCGATTTTTTGTTGTACGATAGAATAATGAACAACTCAATTCGCCCCGTGAGAACGCCGTATTAGATGTATGAACTTTGCTTCTACTGTTTCTATAATACAGGCACGTTTCCGAAAAAGTTCCGGGTTCAATTCCCGGGCGGATCAGGGATTTATTATATAGGATTTATTTGTAATATTAAATTTATTTTTTACTGTGACTTGACATATGGCAGCACCTCGCTTGATGTTAAGCTGGAGTGTGATTCATGAATGGATGTCACCACTACTATAATTCAATAACTGTGAGTAGCAATCACGTGCACTATGCCAGCCTGTATACTTGTAAGTGGTGGTACTACCCCGGGATCGGCACACTGGGGAAAGAGGGGCTAGCTGCCTACCACTTTTAAAACTACTACAATGTATTTCATTTAGTTAAAATATATTATCTATTCACAGGTTATTGTATAGCGCAACTTAGCGATGGCAAAAGAAGAGGCCATATTCCATATAGAGATAGTAAGCTAACAAAATTATTAGCCGATAGCTTGGCAGGCAATGGTGTCACTTTGATGGTAAGATTTTTTTAGTGTTGTGGCCTGATGCGCTCTGACGACTGCTGAAAACCCAAATAATATTACAGCGCATTCGTTACTATGTCAAACTATCGGCAATTCAAATGCTTTACCAGCCCATGCAACAGGCAGAGGCAACGGAGCACCCTAGCCACGATCCTGACACAATTCCCTCACATCCACAATTCTCTTCGTACAAGCTCTACAATTATAGGCACTAAGCAACCCAAGTTTCTTGAGGATGTCTCCGAAGACACCCTGTGGCGTAGCGTGGCGAGGGCGGAGGCGGCGGCCCATTTAGAGGGCGGCAAAATTTATAAAAACTGAAATAAATCGTTAAAATTTGAACCTGAAATTCACATTTTTGTTGTACCTATGATTGAAACTCCTAAATAAGAGGGCGGCAATTTTTTTCCCCGCTCCGGGCGGCTGACTTCCACGCTACGCCACTGCACTGTTTCTACTGTTTCTCCTGGGTCTACCTTGGGTCTGTCGTTCTCATATGTTCTCCCCATCGTAAAACCCTAATTCTTCAAGCGAAGCATAAACGTGCACGTGACCGGCCGGCTTAGTAACCGACAATTAGGGCAACCGTTTTGAGTCGTTTTTTCAGTCCTCAGCACCTGTCCTTGCTTACCATAGGGAAGGTCGATTTCAGATGTTGCGTACCATTAAAAATAAATGATTATATTTCAGATTGCTTGTATAGCGCCGACTTGGTCGAACTACAGTGAAACTGTAAACACCTTAAGATATGCGGCACGGGCTAAGAAAATAAAAACGAAGCCTATTGTCAAGATGGTAGGTACAGCTAGTTCCAAACTTAATGGCGTCTCCGAAGTTAGCTGCAAGTGGGACTTCGCGCAGGTTCATTCACAATAATGAGCTGTCTCATCTACACCGAGCCCTGGCATACCGCATTTTATATATTGCGCATCGATTTGCGGCTAACTTCGGAGACGCCATTAAGTAGGAATTAAATTATAGTTATAAATTGGGTGTTTTTCGATTAAATTAGAGATCTCCTCAAGAAAGCGTAAAGCTTGTATGAAGAGAATTGTGGATGTGAGAGAAGCGAACAAGTTGTGTCAGGATCGTGGCAACTGCCGCTCCATTGTCTCTGCCTATCCCTGTGGGAAAAAGGCGTGACAATTTGATTGATTAATTCATTGAAATACCAGCTAAAGTAATTGTAAACATGAATGTATTTTATTTTTATTTTTTAGGACGCAAGAGACGCATTAATATTAAGTCTTAAGCGAGAAGTGGAGGCCTTGCAGGGTGAAAACAAACATTTAAGAACTGCACTACATATACAATCTGATTATAACATGGATCCGTTCAGTAAGTATTTTTTTATAATGGCTCGATATCCAACAGACTTATGTTAGGCTAGAGTGCGGTGGCTCATGTTAATGTATTTAACTGTATCACTAGCTAGTGAGGAATCTGAATCATCATGGAACATATAGTAGGATTCATTTTTTTTTCTTTCTTCTGTGAATGATGTTTGATGTTTGTTGTTGAAAAACTTATCAAAAAGTATTTTGCAAATACAAAATAAATCCTAAAAAGTATTTCTAATAAAATAGAAAATGCATTTCTATAAAAAGTATTAAAATATAAAATGTTATTTTATATTTCCATTTATATTCCAAAAGGTATTTTCTATTTTAAATATTGTTATTTTCGAAATGTCTCATCTCTGATAACTAAGGCGATCGTTGTATAGTGGGAGTGCAATGGTTACGCAAACCGAGAGGACGGGTTCAAAACCACTTGCCAGTACCAATGTACTTTAGTTGTCCTGTTTCTATGACACAAGCACTTTAGTAGCTTAGGATAGAAATGTAAATAAAGAAAAAACAACTACTTTCAAGCGTACGGACCATGAAGAGATCTAGTGGCGTTTCGATATTAAAATTATCAAAGTTGTAACCCGATCGGCGGGGTGGGCAAATAACCATCAACTCTTTGCCTACTACTCTTATTTTACATTAAAATGCTTTAAAAGATATGTTCAAATGGTCAGGCGACAATTCCCTTGACCTTTTATAAATGTAAAAAAGAAATATAGTTATGTAAATGATATTTTAAATTCAATAGGTCAAAGGCCACACCGAACACCACCACAAATCGAAGCCAACAAACTTCTTCAGCTCCAACCAACGGAACTAGTAGATTTAGTACAACTTTATATGGACGAGAATTCGGCTCTTCGGCGTGAGAACACAGAACTTTTCGGCGTACGAGACCAACTGCTAAGGGATCAAGAATTAGTTAGTAGAGAGAATGAACGATTACTGAAAAAACTAGAAGATGTAAATTCGTAAGTTATTTTGTAGGTATCTTTGAATCATAGAGATATAAGAATAGAGAGACCCTACCCAGTACAGTCCTGTGTGTCGCGGTGCAAGAGAGAACGCTGCAAGAAGACCCTCTCAGTTTGTCTTTCACTAGCACATAAGTAGGACTTATGGAAGCTAATGTTACTCTCCACTTAATACACTTTTTAGGAATTATAAAAAAACAAACTTTTCAAGTTTATCAAAAAATATTTTTTTCTCTGTCTGCAACTCGTGTGTGTATCTACATTCTACTCTGCGTCATCGTCTGTTGCGAGAAAGAGACAAATAGATGCCTTCTTGCAGCGTTCTCTCTCGCACCGCGACACACTCCATTGCCTCTCTATGTTACTCTATTCTTAAATCTCCATGCTTTGAACCACTTTGAACAGTCGAATTTGATTATTATTCATAAGTAATCAGTCATTAAAGTACATCAATATGAACATGATTATGACAGTTAAAATGGCGCGAAGATTTTGTTTATTTCAAATTTTTAATTTCTTAATTATAAACCTTACTGTACATTAAAAGTGATTTCGTTCTTCAGGACAATATTCGGCAAAACCTCATGACCAAAATATAAAAGGTTAGTTTTACTAAAAACTCTAAAACTGCATGACACTTAAAATATTTTACACTAACCTTGCTTTGATTTTACATTCACAATTTTTACTGAACTTAATAGTTGAGAGAAATAATTTCATAACTATGTTTATAAAGGCGGCCGTGGTCTAGTGGTAATGCTCCTAAAAAACAACCAAGACCCCGGTTAGAAACCACTTACCGGCACAATGTATCTGTGATATATGTCTATGGTCGCCCAGTTTCTTTGATACAAGTCGAGCCAGTTTTATAGCTTTGTATGGAAATAGAAAAAATAAGTAAATATTGTAATGGTATTATGTACAGTAAGTAATATATTATTTTTTTAAAAGACGTTTTAATTAGAGCATGACACTTATATTTCACAATTTTACTTCTATTAATGAAATCAGGCAATTCAAGCGCGCACAGATTCACTCGGCTGACACAGAGAATTAAACACGGACTCTATCGCGCGCGTGAATTTCATTCCAATTATTATTATTACTGAATTATAATCAAAGAACATTGTACTCAACATTGTACTGATTATAATAATACAAGCACTGGAATATGCCAACAATCAATAAATCAGAAACTAAATTGTACTAACATCCTAACTCATAACGCTTTCAACATTATACCAGCGGCATGCTATGATGGCCGTTTTGACGTTTGACCCGTTCATGAAGTTTCGTATAAATTAATAATTATGTTTGAAGAAACATTTGTTTTTCTTTGATTTTTAATTAAATAAATCACAGTGACAGATAATTCCTATTTGCATCTCTTTTTGACACACGTAATAAAGTGAGATACATATATGAATCAGCTGTCATTTTATTCCATGAAATTAAAAATCTTAGTATAGTAATACAGCAATTTTCTCTTTAATTATTAATTTATACGAAACTTCATGAACAGTGCAAATGTAAAAACGGTCATCATACATGCCGCTATGCTGGTATAGTTAATTTTTTTGCACTTAACAAACCATGTATAATTTCGGCGCGTTTAAATTCGTTTTCATACGATTGTAAAAACAATACAACTTTTTTTGTTGTGTCTCGATATACGACAGCCATATGTTAAGCCAAAGTGCGCCGGTCTATAAATAGAGTTGACTGCTACTACAGTTAAATAACGGTAAGCAGCACATGCACTATGCCGGCCAAGTTGGTCCGCTTCTTTTTTATTAACAAATATTTGCAATATAATTAATAAATATTACAAATAAAAGCTATGAAACAAATATTTGCACTGACCTTGAATTGAACATGGGTAACGACCTAATGCACTAACCAATGTGCCACGCCTGTCGTTTCTATATATTTCATTGTACTATGTTATTTTAATAAGAATAGGACGGGCTGTTGACTAACTTCACTTAACTGATTCAAAGGTGTCTTTTTCTAGACGGTCCGCAAAGAAAAAGACACCATACTAAAGTGAAGTTGGTTGGAGAGTTAGACGTCACAAAATGGCGCCGATTCCGTCCTATTCTTATTTTAATTGCATTATATATTATTATTTCAGTGTGTGCGTGCGATCTCCAATAATACCAGCGAGACCAGCTTATTCTGGCAGTGGAAGTGAGCAAGCGAACATATGGACTAACCCAGCAGGATCTTCCTCTAATAGTGTTGTTAGTGGGGACAGTTAACTGATTTTGCATCTCATTTTCACTTACTCAATAGAGTGAGATATAGATATGAATTAATCCACGAAATTAAAACCCATAGAAAATGGTAGGCAGTGGTATTCAAACTGCCGATCCGAAGTAGTACCACCACTTACAAGTATACAGACCGTGAAGTGATTTAGTCGCGTTCCAACTAGTTCGGCATAGTGGATGTGATTGTTACTTACAGTAATTGAATTGTAGTAGCAGTGACATCTATTCATGGACGGCATTCCAGATTAACATCAAGCAGGGTGCTGTCATATGTCGAGTCACAATAAAAAAAGTAATAATATCAATCAAACTGTCACGCCTTTTTCCCACAGGTATAGGCAGAGACAAATATTATATTGTATTATAAATAATATGATAAGTAATTGACAATAAGTATTGTAAATTCGTATTTATAAAAAAATCTATATGTTAATAAAGAGATAAATAGAGAGTCGCATGTGTGTATATAATTAAGACAAGCTGTAATTTTCCAAATAAAACAACTTTTATTTTATTGTATTATTTATTTATGTGTACAATTCATAAAATACAGTGGCTGAACTTTATTGAATCAACTGTTCTACCACAAAATTTATATTTCCACAGGGATAGACAGAGACAACAGAAAGCCACTTCCACTATCCTGACACAACTTTCTTGCTTCCTTTCCTTTCCTTTACAATTTCAATGTAATCTATAATATATAGTGATATATGATTATAGTTTGAATTTGCATTACTTTAAAACTAATCTTTATAAATGGTGTTTCATTTTGTTAATTGTTAATTGAACCCATATTGATCAAATATTTTTTAGTTAAAAACCATGATTATTATTAAACATGGAATCGGTGCCTATTTTATTTAGGTATAAATGAATTATATGAAAAGTCTTCAAGAAAGCTGGGTTGCCCACAGAAACGTAGCATGCCTTAGGGGGACCCGTATAAAAATTTGTTTGGGACCCTTAGGAAGAGTAGATTTCTCACAAAAGAAAAAAATATGCTTTTTGCTTACGCCCCTGGCCTTGGCCTATATAGTGCCAATAACCGTAGAGCTTGTATGAAAAGAATTCCTGCCTATCCCAGTGGGAAAAAGGTAAGACAATTTGATTGAATTATATTAGTCTGATGTCAATGGACTGATGGCTTTATTTATAAAAACTCATGTTGTATAAATGTATTTTGTCTCTGTTGCATATTTATTTTTATTGAAAGAAAAATTATTTTATACAAATTACACTTCAAGGAATAAGACCCTGCCTGAGTGTACAAGCAGCAAGATGCCTATCTAAGATGCTTAAATTTCGAACACAGCTTAAAATAGTTATTATACACTAATAAATGTCTGAGTGCCTTCATCAGGCCTCACGTCACTACTAATGCCTCTTGAAACCATATTTCTTCCTTTCGTAAAACAAATCTGTCTTGGAACTGCCGAGGTTAACAATCTTTGGACATCCATCTCTCTGAAAATAATTTATAACAATTAATATTTTACTAAAGCAAACTTCCCCAAAGAGGCCTCTGCAAAACATTTAAATATAGATTTTCTGGTGCTTTATAATTATCATTTTTATATAGGTATTTGCAAGCAGTGACTAAATAAAACTATTTAATCCATTAAATTATCACGCCTTTTTCCCACAAGGATAGGCAAAGATGTGGCAAACGCCACTTGCCACGATCCTGACACAACTCCCTTGCTTCCCTCGCATCCTCAATTCTCTTCACCCAACTTTATAGTTATGTATCTTTTTTTTATTGTAGGTTGACATACTCGCCTGATGTTAAGTGCGATCCTTATTACTATTCTTTTAAATTTAAAAGGTTCCATGTCCTAAAATGTATTGGGGACGTCTAAGTTACATAAAATAGATAATGATGAAAATGCTTACGTCTTTTTCCTGTATAGTGCATTCTTTGCAGTAATAAGCATCTGAAACGCCGGGTCCTCCACAAATTACACATCTGCCTTGGTAAGAACCATAGTTACACTCGTCGCAAATACGTACAAGTGTGCAGGGACGTACGTATGAGTCACAAATAACACATTTTCCATCACATTTCTCGCACAAACGCCCAATAGCTGTGAAAAATATAAAACAATTATTGAAAAACGTAAACACACAATGTTTAATTAATATTTTCTATTGAAAACTTACCAACTCCCGGCTGTTTTCTGCAGAATATCAAATCAGGATGATGTTTAGCCATATTAAAATGTTTATTGCGGCTATTTTATACTATAATAAAAGAAAATTCGCTGATATTTCTTTCTTCTTGTTTATGGCTTTAGTATTTAACTTGCCAGTGTCAAAGTAAAAATATATGGTTCAATGTTAAAACATTGTCAAGTAAAGATGAAGATGAACCACGCGAGTGATTCATCAAATGATGATGATGATAGTGAGGTTGATGATGATTGTTTTAGTAAAGCGGCGGAAAGCCTTTATCAAAACTTCAGAAGGAGTCTTGGAGGGAACATGAAGAAACACGTTTCACAACTTTAAATTACTTGTTTATACTTGATCAACTTAAAAATTATTACTGGATAACAATTCCACCATTATTACACATTAATATTTATGAAAGACACAAGCTTTTCAAATAATCCAAAATTGCGCGTCCTGTCAGTTGCAGTTGCCCGCCAAAACTCCTTCGCTGATATTCTAATCTAACCTACAAACAAACACTACCAATTTTGTTTTTAATTGATCATGGGCATTGGGCGCTTTAATAGATATTCTAGTATATTTTTTCACTTTAATACAATAGTATTGTATTTTTTTAATACAATAGTATAACAAATAGTATTTTTTTAATTAATTTCATTAATAATTAATTGGAAAAAGTTCAAACCTTAACGAATTCATTTTGAGATTTATATATAATTTTGAATGCATGTAATTCAACATTGAATACTCTTACTAGTCTGTGAATACTTTTGACATTTATTTGACAGCTATTTTGTGTACAAAGTTTTTCAGGCTAGTGCACGTGGTTTAAAACGTAGTAATATTTAATATAATAAAATGAAAACTATGGAAAAGGGTAGCGGAGAAGAGTCTTCTAATGAGGAACCAGAAGTTGAAGAAGTCAATGAACAGAAAGATGAAGAAAATGACAACGTTACATTCGCGGATTTAGTGAGTTAGAAAATCACATCTTTTAATAAATACATATTAAAATAGTGTAATATAAGTATATATAATCAAACAAAACATGTATTTACGAAAGTAATCTAATATACTAACTATTCCTAATTATTGCAAAAACTTATATTATTTTTAAACATGTATTATCTCTTTTTATTACTTTAAAGGGTGTTGTGGACGTGTTATGTGAAGCCTGTAAAGAGTTAAAGTGGAATAAACCGTCTAAGATTCAAAAGGAAGCTATTCCTGTAGCTTTGCAGGGAAAAGACATCATCGGACTGGCAGAGACTGGTAAGTTTCTTCATAAGTTACTTTGTCATGTACTACTACTAAGTTGGTTTTTCTATTGTTGCACTTGGTCACATCCACTATGCAAGCCTTGTTGAAATCTGCAACTTACTACACAGCACTGATCTCAAAAAGCAAAAAAGTCACTACACAGTCTGTATACTTGTAAGTGTTGGTACTACCCTTGATTGGCAGAGTGGAACTCTTTTTTCTGGGTGGATACTGAAACTGAGATGGTTTGTTTAGTCATTGCTGCTCTTAAACATCAAGTTGAGATAAGACATCACATTGGTAGTGTTTGTAGGGTACGCACAAATATATACATGTACAATTACTAGTTGTATGTGATACCATCTTGAGCGTAGCAGGCAGAACATGACAGCTGTCGGCGAGGTCGGGTGCGTGGCTTTACAAATTGGCGAGCCTGTGATTACAGTAATTCTTAGTTATCAGTGTTACTACTGCATATACAAACACTACAACATTTAAAATAAAATCTATATATTTTAGGTTCTGGGAAGACAGGTGCATTTGCAATACCAATATTGCAGACATTGTTGGAGGCCCCACAGAGATATTATGCGTTAGTACTAACACCAACAAGAGAGTTAGCATTTCAAATAGCAGAACAGTTTGAAGCACTTGGTGAGTGGGACTTTGTATATTAGTTTTGTAATGATTTCTATATTTGTTTTTTTTTTTGAAGTTATATTACACAAATTTTAGTAGTAAATTTTGGCCATCAGACATGTGATAGAGCTGACATGCTCAGTTTCCGTTCAGTTTGGCAGCTATATATTATTGTGTTTTAATTTTTCATTGTGATTCAATTTTTTTGTTTAATTTATAATTATAACAATTTTGTCATCATACTTTTATGACTAAATTATAAATTATCAGTAGCTCGCAAAAAATGATAAAATAAATATCCAAAATATGGTTTAAATAGTTTATAAAAATCCGATGTGGGTGGATGCGTTAATTAAGGCAGACCTAGGAGAGTGTTCTCCGACCAAATTGGACACATCCTCAAGAAAGCTGGGTTGCCTAGTGCCCATAATCATAGAGCTTGTATGAAGAGAATTGTGGATGTAAGGGAAGCGAGGGAATTGTGTCAGGATCTTGTCAAGTGGCGCTGCATTGTCTTTGCCTATTTCTGTGGGAAAAAGGCATAATTGGTTTTTATTTTCAATAAAGTGTCAATTTTCTTTGTCCACATCAGGTGCCAGTATAGGTGTGAAGTGTTCAGTCATTGTCGGTGGCATGGATATGGTGGCGCAAGCGTTGACATTATCAAAGAAGCCTCACATAATAATAGCAACGCCAGGAAGATTGGTGGATCATTTGGAAAATACAAAAGGATTCAATTTGAAAGCACTCAAATATCTTGTAAGTTGTAGCAAAATGTTTATGTGGTTTTATATTGCTTTTTTGTTTAATTCAAGGTCATATGTGTCAGTATTATTAGCATGGCATTAGATTCTCTTATTACAATATTGAATTAAACAAATTTTATCGCAAATTCCAACAATATTTAATTTTTTTATTGTGACTCGACATTTATCTCAACTAACCTCCAAAAGTGCCAACAAAAAATAATAACGACTCAGTTTTATGTTGCTGTCATCTGCTGATCCAGAATGATCGTTGCGATCGAGATACAATGCTGGCTTTATTTAAATTGGCATGATATACAGCACCCCGCCTAATATAAACCAGGACTGTAATCCGTGTGATCTCTCACAATAAATATCTAATTGCATCCACTATGCCAGCCTAGCTTTAATAATAATTATAATAGAATTCTTTATTGCACAAAAATAATTACATAAGTTTACAAGAGGCGAACTTAATGCCTCAAGGCATTTTCTATCAGTTAACCTTTGGGTTATGTATCCGGTGATTTCAGGATACATAAGTAAAAGAAAAGATAATTAGTTTTAAATATAAAAGTAAATAGATATAATATATAAATTACATATACATACATAATATAAATACGGAAGCTTTCTTATATTTTCATATATATTTTATTTGCTATAGGTAATGGACGAAGCTGATAGAATTTTAAACATGGACTTTGAAGTGGAAGTTGATAAAATATTACGTGCCATACCACGGGAGAGGAGGACGTATTTGTTCTCAGCTACTATGACCAAAAAGGTAACAGTAAAATGCATTTTATTATTATTAATTGTGGCGGGACATCTGACTTCGACTCGTAGGTCAGATGGTGAGATTATCTAGAACGCCTTCGATTTTAAATCCTTGTAGTACTATGTCGCAGGTGTTGGTCGTCTCACTTAACATTTGTAGAAGTTTTTAATCATTTTAGTAACCAGATCATTTTTACATCCATTTTGATTGATTGAAATGTAATGATAATAACTTATTAGCAATGGTCATAGCAGGCAATTTCTTATCGTCTGAAGATATTCTTTCCACCATGGTGTATATCGAGAATTGTGCATCTCCAAGTGAGTGTTGTGTCAAGATCGTGGAAAGTGACGCACTGTCGTCACTGCCTATCAATTTATTTTTTTATTGTGACTCGACATATGACAGCACCCTGTTTGATGTTAAGCCGAAGTGTGGTCCATGAATGAATGTCACTGCTACTACAATTCAATAACTGTGAGTAGCAATCACATCCACTATGCCGGCCTAGATGGAACCGGCAACTTACAAACTGATCCTGAAACGTGACCAAATCACTTCACGGTCTGTATACTTGTAAGTGGTGGTACTACCCCAGATAGGCAGACTGGGTACCACTGCCTACCACTCTTTATATGGAATGTAGAAGTTAAGACATAATAATTATTGATGATTATAAAAGCAACCACCCTACTCACAGGCTGTCAGCTCATGCTCTCAGGAAAGGAAGACTTTTATTATTATGTACATTTCTATAAGCTAATTAAGTGCTTGTATCATAGAAACAGGACAATCAAAGTACATAAATCAAAAATAGTTTTGAACCCGTGCTATCGGTTTGCGTAATCATTGCACTACCACTACACCACGGTCGCCTTATAATAATGCGTATTAATTTATTTTTATATTTTAGGTCCAAAAACTCCAGCGCGCCTCATTGCAGAATCCTGTAAAAGTAGAAGTGTCTACAAAATATCAAACTGTAGAAAAGTTACAGCAGTACTATATCTTCATACCTGTGAAATATAAGGTAGGAAGGGAAGGGTAGACAGGCATAACTATAAAATGTAAATAATGCGTCCATACAGATGTAAAATATTCTTCATTGCATTTTCTTAGATTTTACGCGAACATTGATTAATGAATTTAGCGTAACAAACAGTCTACTCTCATCGTTGGCGAAGTCATGTCGTGCTCCCAGACGGAGTTACTTGGGTATACTGTTACATCAGTTTTGTACTTTCGCCAGCAAGATTGCAAAAAGACTGTTGGCTTGCCGTTTTTTGCACCGCATAGAATTACAAGCATGCACTTTAAGGTGTTTTTGACTTGATTTCATAGGCGTACCGGCGGTTTTGCTCGCAAAAGGATCACCCCCTTTATTCAGTGCGAGAGTTGTATCAGGATTGTGGAGGGCGCTCCTGTCCCACTTTACAGTTTTATTTATCTATTATATATAAAACTTCTTTATTTTTCTCATTCCCAGGACGTATACCTAGTCCATATTCTGAATGAGATGTCGGGGAACTCCTTCATAGTATTCGTGTCGACGTGTGCTGGTGCTCTTCGTACGGCATTATTGCTGCGGAACCTTGGCTTGGCTGCCGTGCCACTGCATGGACAGATGACGCAGAATAAACGTTTGGCCGCTTTGAATAAATTCAAGAGTAAAGCACGCTCAATACTAATTTGTACCGATGTTGCTTCTAGGTTAGTCTTTTTAATGTTTTTTTTTATTGTGACTCGACATCTGAACTCGACCCCTCTGATGGTAATCCGAGAGTGCATCCGGCACAGTTCACGCATCACATGGTCTAGTAAAGCAATTCACTTGTCGATTGTTCTACAAAAAAAAGGACGCACCGAACCTTTTAGTTCTACTGCCGATTTGGTCGACAAAATGTGGATGCTTCCTTCGACCTGTGCGGGTATTACAGTTATACCCAGAACGTTCTCCGTGGTATAGGCGATAGAGGACGCACAGAGCTGCACTATCTCTGCGTAGTTGCATTGGTTCCAGAGTTTGCGTGACTTCTGTCTCCTATAATTCGGACAGCTCGGCGCTGCAATAATTAGGTTCTTATAGGCCTTTTTTCCTGAAGTACCATTTAAAAAAATATATATATATTTTAAAGCTGACTTCATTGCAATATCAATGATACATTTTTTACCTGCTAAGGCATTTTATTTAATTTTTTCTTTAATATTAAATACTGCTTTACAGAGGTCTCGATATTCCGCATGTGGACGTTGTATTAAATTTGGACATACCATTGCATAGTAAAGATTACATCCATCGCGTTGGCAGGACGGCGAGAGCGGGAAGAGCTGGCAAAGCGATCACATTTGTATCACAGGTATTTATAGCTTATTTGTATTTTTTTTTATCGTGACCCGACATCTGACCTCGACCCGTCTGATGATAAGCAAGAGGAAGTCCAAGACTGAAAAAAACGAATCAGTTCACGGCTGCCTCAGTTGCCGCCACTATGCCGGCCAAAGGTGCTTCTTCACCGCTTGAAGGATCCGAGGTTATAAGATGGAGAGAACACATGGTCTGGTAAAGTGTTTCATTTGTCAATTGTTCTACAAAGAAAAAACCCTATTAACTTTTTAGTTCGAATGCCGATTCGGTCGAGACAATACCTGTTTTTAAAAATGGTACCACCACAAAGTATACATTACCTTTGAACCGTGATTCCTTAAAACTAAACATTGTTCAGCTTTTATTGTTACTAACAAAGTTTTAATATCTTTTTTCTATATAAAGTGTTGTTTGAAATAAACGTTATTATTATTAGATTCGCTAGAGATGTATTTTTTTAATATTGTTTTCAAATTGCGAATTATTCTAACCTCTGTTGATCGTGTCTGATAACCTAAAAAAGTTCTTAACGTGTATACACGCACAATTTATTTTTCGTGTATGCGTATTTATGTATGCGTATACTATTTATTGTTCCAGTATGACGTGGAATTATATCAGCGCATCGAACAATTGATTGGTAAGAAACTGCCGCAATACAAAGCCGAGGACAATGAAGTTATGGTACTGCAGGAGCGTGTGGCTGAAGCGCAACGGCTCACCAAGATTGTTAGTATAATTATATTTGATATACCGTGATTCTTCTTCAGTTTTTCTTTTCTTTCTTCTTGTTTATGGCTTTAGTATTTAACTTGCCAGTGTCAAAGTAAAAATATATGGTTCAATGTTAAAACATTGTCAAGTAAAGATGAAGATGAACCACGCGAGTGATTCATCAAATGATGATGATGAGAATGAGGTTGATGATGATCGTTTTAGTAAAGCGGCGGAAAGCCTTTACTAAAACTTCAGAAGAAGTCTTGGAGGGAACATGAAGAAACACGTTTCACAACTTTAAATTACTTGTTTATACTTGATCAACTTAAAAACTATTACTGGATAACAATTCCACCATTATTACACATTAATATTTATGAAAAACACAAGCTTTTCAAATAATTCAAAATTGCGCGTCCTGTCAGTTGCAGTTGCCCGCCAAAACTCTCTTCTTTTCTTCTTGTTTATGGCTTTAGTATTTAACTTGCCAGTGTCAAAGTAAAAATATATGGTTCAATGTTAAAACATTGTCAAGTAAAGATGAAGATGAACCACGCGAGTGATTCATCAAATGATGATGATGATAGTGAGGTTGATGATGATCATTTTAGTAAAGCGGCGGAAAGCCTTTACTAAAACTTCAGAAGGAGTCTTGGAGGGAACATGAAGAAACACGTTTCACAACTTTAAATTACTTGTTTATACTTGATCAACTTAAAAATTATTACTGGATAACAATTCCACCATTATTACACATTAATATTTATGAAAGACACAAGCTTTTCAAATAATCCAAAATTGCGCGTCCTGTCAGTTGCAGTTGCCCGCCAAAACTCTCTTCTTTTCTTCTTGTTTATGGCTTTAGTATTTAACTTGCCAGTGTCAAAGTAAAAATATATGGTTCAATGTTAAAACATTGTCAAGTAAAGATGAAGATGAACCACGCGAGTGATTCATCAAATGATGATGATGATAGTGAGGTTGATGATGATCATTTTAGTAAAGCGGCGGAAAGCCTTTACTAAAACTTCAGAAGGAGTCTTGGAGGGAACATGAAGAAACACGTTTCACAACTTTAAATTACTTGTTTATACTTGATCAACTTAAAAACTATTACTGGATAACAATTCCACCATTATTACACATTAATATTTATGAAAAACACAAGCTTTTCAAATAATTCAAAATTGCGCGTCCTGTCAGTTGCAGTTGCCCGCCAAAACTCTCTTCTTTTCTTCTTGTTTATGGCTTTAGTATTTAACTTGCCAGTGTCAAAGTAAAAATATATGGTTCAATATTAAAACATTGTCAAGTAAAGATGAAGATGAACCACGCGAGTGATTCATCAAATGATGATGATGAGAATGAGGTTGATGATGATCGTTTTAGTAAAGCGGCGGAAAGCCTTTACTAAAACTTCAGAAGAAGTCTTGGAGGGAACATGAAGAAACACGTTTCACAACTTTAAATTACTTGTTTATACTTGATCAACTTAAAAACTATTACTGGATAACAATTCCACCATTATTACACATTAATATTTATGAAAAACACAAGCTTTTCAAATAATTCAAAATTGCGCGTCCTGTCAGTTGCAGTTGCCCGCCAAAACTCTCTTCTTTTCTTCTTGTTTATGGCTTTAGTATTTAACTTGCCAGTGTCAAAGTAAAAATATATGGTTCAATGTTAAAACATTGTCAAGTAAAGATGAAGATGAACCACGCGAGTGATTCATCAAATGATGATGATGATAGTGAGGTTGATGATGATCATTTTAGTAAAGCGGCGGAAAGCCTTTACTAAAACTTCAGAAGGAGTCTTGGAGGGAACATGAAGAAACACGTTTCACAACTTTAAATTACTTGTTTATACTTGATCAACTTAAAAATTATTACTGGATAACAATTCCACCATTATTACACATTAATATTTATGAAAAACACAAGCTTTTCAAATAATTCAAAATTGCGCGTCCTGTCAGTTGCAGTTGCCCGCCAAAACTCTCTTCTTTTCTTCTTGTTTATGGCTTTAGTATTTAACTTGCCAGTGTCAAAGTAAAAATATATGGTTCAATGTTAAAACATTGTCAAGTAAAGATGAAGATGAACCACGCGAGTGATTCATCAAATGATGATGATGATAGTGAGGTTGATGATGATCATTTTAGTAAAGCGGCGGAAAGCCTTTACTAAAACTTCAGAAGGAGTCTTGGAGGGAACATGAAGAAACACGTTTCACAACTTTAAATTACTTGTTTATACTTGATCAACTTAAAAACTATTACTGGATAACAATTCCACCATTATTACACATTAATATTTATGAAAAACACAAGCTTTTCAAATAATTCAAAATTGCGCGTCCTGTCAGTTGCAGTTGCCCGCCAAAACTCTCTTCTTTTCTTCTTGTTTATGGCTTTAGTATTTAACTTGCCAGTGTCAAAGTAAAAATATATGGTTCAATGTTAAAACATTGTCAAGTAAAGATGAAGATGAACCACGCGAGTGATTCATCAAATGATGATGATGATAGTGAGGTTGATGATGATCATTTTAGTAAAGCGGCGGAAAGCCTTTACTAAAACTTCAGAAGGAGTCTTGGAGGGAACATGAAGAAACACGTTTCACAACTTTAAATTACTTGTTTATACTTGATCAACTTAAAAACTATTACTGGATAACAATTCCACCATTATTACACATTAATATTTATGAAAAACACAAGCTTTTCAAATAATTCAAAATTGCGCGTCCTGTCAGTTGCAGTTGCCCGCCAAAACTCTCTTCTTCAGTTCAATTCTCCCTTTCTGGGAAGGCGAAGAACACTTAGTCCATACAGCCTAGTCCTGCTTTTCTAAAATAGTAGTTTTAGAAAAGCAGTGAAAAGGCTTTACTAAAACCCTTTCGACAGAGTCTTGAAGGGAACACGAAGATACACGTTAAACATCTTAAAATCACTTGTCTATGCTCGATCAACTTAAAAATGATTACTGGATAACAATTCCACTATTATTAAACATTAATATTTAAGAAACATAAGGTTTATAAATAATTACAAATTGCACGACCTATCACTTGCAGTTTCCCGCCAAAAAACCGCTATTGTCCGTAATAAATTATTGGACTGGCCTATTGTCCGTATTCTGGCTATCTAGGCAGGATTTTACGATATAGTGCAATTTCTATAATGGCAACACTAGAATTAAGCATAAAACATGTTTGTTCTAAACTATACCAGCATTTTTTTTACTATATGTAGCAGTCGCCTCCATTAATGGATCACACTCCAGCTTAACATCAGCGGGGTGCTGTCATGTTGTCGCAATTAAAAAAATCTTTACGGTTGGACGTTTGTATCGTTAATGAAGTTTCGTATAAATTATTAATAATGTTTGAAGGAGCAGAGTGTTGTTTTCATTGTCCCCATAAAGAACAACAATTTGCTCCTTCAAACGTAATTAATAATTTATACGAAACTTCATAAACGGTTAAAACGTCAAAACGGTTATCATAGCGTGCCGCTGGTATAGTAAAATGTTTACTACCCCAGAAATGTCACTTTGACAGACATGTCTTTCATATTGATCTCGATTTCTTATGTAACTTTCACAGGAAATGAAGGAATTAGAGGACAAAAAGAATATGAAAGGCAAGAAGCGCAATAATGCTGACAGTGAGGACGACACGGAGGAGGCGACCGGCGTCAGGCGAAGGATAAAGGGGAAAAAGCAATTAGGTCATAAGAAACGGAAACGTTAATATAATCATATACTCACATTTGTTGTTTTATTTCTTAAAACATCTGCCTTTGTCATTTAATCGTATTGTCACCCCCTGCTCCCCTAACACAATCCAAGAAGCAAGATAAAAACCTGCAAGGAACATCATTGCAACTAATTTTGAATAACTTTATAGGCTGGTACATCAAAATGTTAAAATAAATGATTAGTTTTCTACGTTGTTCTGTGAACCTTTAAATATATATTTTTGGATTGCCGTGCTAGGGGGGCAAGATTCACGCAGAGATAATGCGACACCGCGATCCCGACACAACTTCACTTTCCTCACATCCACCCTATCCGATGTGGAGTATTTAAAACCAAGTGAATAGACCGAGAAGTAACTCGATCAGGTTTCAGGATTAAAAGTTGCCGGCATAGTGGATGCTCCTACTACTTGTGTTGAAAGTTATGCGCGGGCTCGTTTCAACACTTGAGTCATTTTGGGAAAATGATAAGAGAGATCTCCGCCACACGCATGACGCGTGCGGGGCCGTCCACTTGGCCGTGGTGATCACGCGCCAATGCTGGTATATATCCAATACTGTGTCGAAATATCGTTTGCGAGATATTGGACGCTCAACGCCATTGGCTGTTGTAAGTGGCGACGATCTATTTTGTGTCTTTTCCATCAGATGGCGTGACCGTATGTGGAGGACGCCACATCTCCTTCGGTTCTTTGTGTGTTCTTCAACGGTTCTCCTTCAATGGAGCCACCCAATCTCCTTCAGAAAGGCCAGGAGACCCTTCTAGTTCCTACAGACCTCCAGAAGTGTCCTACTTACAATTATTTAACTGTAAATGTAGCTGTACACTAAATATCTGATTTGTTGTTTGTATTTTTAAGAGTTAACTTGCTTGCTGGTAAGCAATATAAGTCCAAGAGCGCCGAAGTCGAAGAAGTTCAACTGAAAAAGCAGTAAACTTTTGCAATACTCATTTGTACGTAACTTTTTCGATATTTGGTAAATACATGTACTTTTGGGATTTCGTTGCCGTTTCATATATATTAGGCCAGAAAGTAGTTATATGTAAATGTTTTATTTATTTAAAAAAGGCGGACTTAATGCCTCATGACATTCTCTACCAGCCAAACCTTCATATATGGTTAACGTGAAGATGATGGTGGGTAGTGCAACAAAGTTATATTTGACGTAATTTTATACTTATTTATTAATCTTAAATATTAAAAGGAATGAACAAAAGATGTAATAATGCTTTCTTATAATTTATTCTACAAACATATGTAATAGCTTTCAATAGAAAAATAAATTATAAATGCCTATACAGATACGGCTCCAAAAACCCGAGCCCACCGCAACACTTAAAAAAAAAACAACTAACAACATTATTTTCAATTATTTTAATCGTAATTTATTCTATACAAATAGAACTGTACAGTTTTGTTTTTAAATTATCATTTACCACTTTTCTCATAATATTTTTACATCACATCGCCCGTTGCGCCCAAACATCGCCCACGTAATTTATACAAAAACCACACTGCAACGCATATATCCGTCTCACCTAATAATTAGATCACAAAAAAACATTATCTATATATTTACACGTAAGTACAATTCATGGAAATTAAACTAAATCTTTGTCCGATTAACACTTACAATCTGTGGCAGTGCTCAGCACACCTAAATCACTCATTCTATATACTAAGAAAAGAGGTTGCGCATTACAAAAACTTTTTATGTACACTTTTTATTCAAAATAACAGTGCAAGAGATTTAACCAAACGTCCATTTAACCTCTCAGCTGCGAATGATGTTGATAAGAGTCCTAATCACTATTTATTTACCGGGAATAATAAAACAAGCAAATTATGGAAAAATAAGAACAAAGGAAGACGTGCTGATCAGTGTCATTCACAGTATTAAGAATTTTTTTCTCAGCCGAGAGGTTAATTGAATAAAATAGCCTGACATCTAATTTTAACTTGACTCCATTTACACTTCAATCGTTGTCACCATGCTGGCTTGGTTATTCTATGAATAATTTTATATATGACTGACTTACCACTGTTATACTTTTTCATCGACAAACCAACACAAAAACTACAAACTACCTTTTAACGGTAACTGACTGCAATTATAGTTAAACTATTATTGAAATAAAAAATATGTACACATATTAAATGAGATATAGAACGCAAATAAAAACAGTAGGGTTAGGTTGGACCCTACTGACCCTAATAAAAACAATATCGATTTCGTCGGCGATTGTCAAAATAATACAAAACTAGGCTAAAACCACCAAAATGAGACTTGACGATAATCATCAATCATATATTTTTAATACATACACAGTCTCATACAAAATAATGTCTTAAAAGTGTCCGTTCGTCAGAGTTCACTTACACTGATATAAACTGTGTAAGTGAAATATAATGCGAATTGTAAACTGAACCTTAGCACATTGTTTTAAAGTATAAACTTGTCACGAATGTAATGTCACATACGTCATTTTGAACTGAGAACAAATGCAAGTCCAATAATAATTCAGACTTGCATTTATGTCGCCGCTTTTCGAGCAGTAATTGCGTATCTACCGAAAATATATTATCTATGACGATAATACTCAAAAGAGGCATTGATAGTTTTCTTTTGGTGTTTTTAGCTTAGCTTTATATGACTTTGACAATCGCCGAAGAAGACGACATCGTTCTTCTTCCTTCAACCTAACTAACCCTAGGCTATAGTCCGCTATCGATGAAACAGTAATAAAAACTGACATAGAGGTTTTTGTAATGCGATACCTCACAACAATATCTTAACAAGGCGATAGGGGGGTCATTCTGCAACTCGACCCACAAAAACTCTTTTTAAAAGACGCGACCGACAGCAAGGACCGACGACTAAGAAACCGACGTGAACAGTAGCCTCAGTCGTCGTCACTATGCCGGCCATTCGCGTGAAGGATCCAAGAGGTAGCAAGAAAAACGTAACCAAGTTTCCGAGACTTATTGCAAATTGACCCAGTACCGTAACCGAGTAACTCGACATGATCTGACATTTCTAGACCACGAACTCTTACCCATTTGGAATATAATTTATATACTTGATTTTGTTAATATAAATGTAGACATCATTCAGTAAAACATGCTAGTCAGGTACAGGTGTAACAAAAACATGATTCTTTTTGAAGGGGGGCTTAACTGAAGACGAAAGTCGACTGAATATTCTCAGTCAACGTCGACTTTCGTCGACGATCGATTACATAATTTACTTTTTGTATGTCAGTCAAATTAGGCATCAAATTGTCGAGTTTTTTTTTAATGTGACTCGACTTGCCTGATGGTAATCAAGGAAAGGTTGTTGCCGACTGAAGCAACCGACTCAGTCGGTCACCACTATGCCGGTCAGTGTATTCTTAACTTCATTGTGGCCCTTATAGATTGATTGATCAAACATTATTATTATTAATTTATAGTAAAGGTATAAATAAGCACGTCATAGGTACTTTATGCCAGGCGGAGTACTGCTCAAGCATTTTCTGTGACATAATTTGATTTTTAATAGATTTTTACTTTTAGTTCGTTTATTAATTATCAGTCGCCGTCACGATGCCGGCCTAGGGTGATTTCATTGTATTAGATTATAAAATACCAATATGACATACGACTGTCATTGTTCACATTATAATTGACATATCAACTCTGAAGACGTTCACGGTTAAGTAGAAAAAAACAACAAGTATTTTTCCTAATTTACATAATTTGCTATCTACTGTTACTTATCCGAAAAAGGTGTATAAGTATTTGTATATAAATAGTACTTTATTGCCTAAAATATTTTTATTGAATCAAACAAATTTTATGCGGCTTACTATACGTTTATTTTTGGCCTCTCCGTGACCACGATAACTACAAAGCTCTCGAAACGTCGAAATAAAAATTGTACAATCAGTAACTAAAAATAAAGAGGCGATAGTAAGCCGCATAAACATTTGTTTATTTCATTAATTAATATTCGCGCAAATTCTAAGAAAATTCCACTATTGCTACAAAATAAACATATTTATAAAGAAAATGTATTTATTTTTATTAATGGCAAGAGATTTATTGTCTGCGCATAACTTAATTCCCTACGTCACTCAAATTCAAAGAAAGAGACGAAACACAACAAGACGGCTGAAATTTGAGTGACGCTTCAACGCCCACAATGAAAAACCCCGTTTCGTATTATGTGAAAGTTTTTATGCCATATTATGAATCCCGATGACAGATGGCACTGAGACGTTGCCCTTAAATGTTGGCCCTGTTGGAAAAGCCCAGAGTCGCTTAGCGGGCAATGGAGAGAGCTATGCTTGGAGTGTCTCTGCGCTAAAGATTACCGATCGGCATTAAAAAAGAGTGTTATTTCAAATGAATTATTTTATTGAAAAATACTTGTTATTTTTTGGTGTGTTACACGGTCAATCATCTGTCAGTCAAACATTGTTTACTGCTGTTAATACAAATAGTCAATTAAAATTCGACTGACAAAATATCGAGCGTGTAACATTACGTCCGTCTTAAACCGAGACAACCCTAACAAACTCAGGGTACCACATGTACCACCTAAGTTTGACTTAACAATAATAAGGCATATATCAAAGATCAGGTTATAACATTGGCTTTTAAAATTCTTGGTCCACCCTGTACAATACAACGTAGGCCCTCTATCGTCAATTTGCAGAACTACAGCTATCACAACACGTCATTGCAAATCACAGTTTAGGAGTGAGCTGTCAAACGTCAATTAGTTTTTATTAAGTATATTTTATTACCTTGACTTGCCTAATGGTAAGCGAAGGGGAAATTTTAATAGCACCGACGACTGAAAACCCCCTTTTAGTATACGGTTGCCTCAGTCGCAGTCACTATGCGGCCAAATGTACCTTTTTTTATTGTGACTCGACATAAGACAGCACCCCGCTTGATGTTAGGCTTGAGTGTGGTCCACGAAAAGATGCCACTACTACTACAATTCAATAACTGTGAGTATCCACTATGCCGGCCTAGTTGGAACCGGCAACTTACAAGCTGAAATAATGTTTTTAAGGTACATTATTATAGCATTTTTTTTTTGTTATTTAATTTGACTTTTAGCAGAGTTAACTTGAAACGTCAAAATATGTTGGATCGTCAAATAAACTTAATAAAAACTATTAATATTTAACAGCACTTTCAGGCTACGGGCTGAAATGCGAAAGAGAATGAACAACCAATAGATAATGTCTGTCATTTTTATTTTATTTTATTACATTTGTATACTAAGCTACTAAAGTGCTTGTATCATAGAAACAGGACAACCAAAGTACATATATCAAAGATACATTGGTACCGGTGGGTGTTTTCGAACTCGTGCTCGGTTTGTGTAACCATTGCACTGCCACTACACCACTACATTCGATCTATAACACTTGGGTCCGGCTTGTAAATACGTTTTTACATTTAAGGTCGTTATCCAAATTCTGTCTGTACGAATAGAACGAGACGTGTTCACAGTATTCGCATTTTAGTCCGTAGCATCAGTATTTTAAAACACATCTTAATGCAGGATTGGAAGGGTTCATAGTTCATATTTTGCACGGTTGACAGAAAGAAATTGTTATTATCAATAGACAGGAAGGTTCTTTGTCCAGCAGTGGGACAAATAGACTAATAATAATAATAAGTTGCCTAGTACCCATAACCATAGCTTGTATGAAGTGAATTGTGAATGTGTAGGAAGCGAGGGAGTTGTGTTAGGATCGTGGCAAGTGGCGCTCCATTATCCATGGTAAGCAAGAGGAGGTCCAAGAGTGCCGACGACTGTAAAAGCTTCACGGTTGCCCCAGTCGCCGTCACTATGCCGGCCAAAGGAAAATCCTAACACTCAACTAGACGGCGCTTCACATACAATTCTCTTGAATGTTGAGTCAATTAACAAAAAAGTGGACAACAGACTCCTTGTTGGAAGCCCATTTTAGCCCAAATTTAAACGTTACTTGAAAAAGCCTAGTTAATTCGTTTACTACACCGAGGCGAATGTTACAACGGGGTAAATACGACTAAAATTCCTGTTAGTTGCTCTTACCCCGTGCCACGTTATTAATTTCGTTGTCCCACTGTACCTTATAATAAACGAAACACAATTAAAGGTCTTGAATGACGTTTAAATAGTCAACTGATAGTAGCCCCGTGAGTGTTTTTAGGTTGACCACAAAATGTCATTAACGTTTGGTAAATATCATTATCAAGATATAGTAATCACATATAAGCAGTAAGGTGTTGCTAGACGTACATTTTACATAGTAATAATAGTAAAAACATGATTGAGTAGTAAAAAAAACGGAGTCATATAATATCAAGCTACTAAAAGTGCTTGTATTATAGAAACAGGATGACCAAAGGACATATAGTAAAGATACATCGGGACCAGCATTTTTTCTTGAAGCATAGCTCTTGCTACTAGACCATGGTCACCTTTAAATATAATTTTGTTCTAACTACGATGATAATTAACTAATTACACAATGAATTCGACATGGTCAAAGATCTAAGCCGAATAAACATAGTTTAGCCCAAGTTGGTGATAGAATTTCATAACCAGCTGCGAAAGAATATCTTCTTTTTCTTTCGTAACCAGTTACGGAATAAAATACAAATATATTATCACTGAGTTTGCAAGATAGTTATAAAAAAAAACATTCGTAACTGGTTATGAAATACAGTTATGAACCTAGATACAACCGTAAATATTACCGTGTGATATCTTTCTCATGTATTTTATTTCAACTGTGATCATAGTTGACCTTTAAGCAGTCATTTCTTTGATCAAACAGGTATTTGATAAAAGATTTGACGATTGTAAGTCACTAAAATCATCAAGTTGAGGTCGATCTTATCGTGTTTATATACTGCATAAATTACAAATAAAAATTGGGTAAATTAGTAAAAAAAGTTGTTTATATAATTATTAAATGCCTTCAGTTTAAAATATTAATATATAAAATGGCCGTCGACGTACTCACTGCCTTGTAAATGAGATCCATAGTTTTTTTCCCTTAAAACAAACCTCCTTACGCGGTGTCTAATTACCATCATTGAGAGCGGAAAAAGCTTACAGTATTTTTAACACCAGATCTCTAAAACTCAATCCATCTCATTCACATGCGTGTAAAATAGAAAGAGATAAATTGAGATCGGTTATTGCGTGCTAAAAATACTATATTTATTTATTCACGAAATTATAGCATCTTATTCTCAACATTGGTGAATTTTCAAATTCAATTCATCAATTAATTCCTTTTGAGAATGGAAATATGTTCTCTGGGGTAAATGTGACTATGTGGGCAACAGCTTTATTTCTATTAGCTTTTCACAAAAGTTGCATTTGTTACATGTACTTTTGTCAAAAAATAATAGAAAGAGAGCAATTTGCCTCATAGTCGGAATTGCCCCAGTATATCTTCAAACAATTTCGTGATCAGATCATAGCCTTACAGTGATGGCTAGCGGACATCCGCAAGGAATGCATATAATCCGTGGGCTGGAAGGGCTTCGTTTTCGATGCCAGGCGATCAATTCAGGTCTCTATCTTCTAAGTACTTATACTCGAACGTAAAGCCCTCCTTTTTTCTCTGTCCCCACTTTTCATAGTCAAAGTAGATATAAGTGCCCTGCAATTTATTTAATACTATGTTAATATGTCACAACAGGCATAACCGATTGTTTAGCACACTATTTTGTTACGCGTTAAGACCCGGGTTCGATTCCTGGTCGGAGCAAATATTTATTTTATAACTTTTAATAGTAATAGTTAATAATTATATTAAATATTGCAAATATTTGTTAATAAAAAAAGAGGCAGATATTTGTTTCGGGTCTGGTTATTAAAGAGTGGTAGGCAGTGGCACCTATTCTGCCGATCCGGGGTAGTACCACCATTTATTTACAAGTATTCAAATCGTGAATCGTGATAGTCGCGTTTTGAAAATCAGTTTGTAAGTTTCCGATTCCAACTAGACCGACGTAGTGGATGTGACTGCTACTTAGAGTTACTGAATTGTAGTAGCAGTGGCATCCATTCATAGACCGCACTTCAGCTTAACATCAGTGCTGTCATATGTAGTCACAATAAAAATTAAAAAAACAATTAGTCAAAATATCCCCTACAACATAAACATAGCAAAAAGTGACTTTGACTTTAATGACTTTACCTGTTCATATTCCTCATTAATGACTTTGGGTTCCTCGTGCCTTTGAAACCACATCATATATTTAGTATGGAACCTCCAGCTTTGTTTCTTCAATGCCTTCGCTGCGAGGTATTGCGCTTTCGTGCCTTCCATATAATAAAATATAAAGAATAATGTCTCCGTCGCTAACCGCTGGAAGAACTCTATGCTATCCGTGTGAGGTAACGGCATCTAAAATCAGGACAAATAAATAAATCTATATTTGAAAAAAAAAAAAACTAAAAAACGCGCATATTTATTTTATTGTGACTCGACAGCACCCCGCTTAATGTTAAGCTGGAGTGTGGTCCATGAATGGATGCCACTGCTAATAACTGTGAGTAGCAATCACCGGCAATGGAACTGGCAACTTACAAGTATACCGGTCTGTATACTTGTAAGTGGTGGTACTACCCCGGATCGGCAGACTGGGTACCACTGCCTACCACTCTTTTATAACCAGACCCGAAGCAAATATCTATCTCTTTTTTTTATTATTAACAAATATTTAATATAATTATTAAATATTACAAATAAAAGCTATGAAACAAATATTTGCTCCGACCGGGAATCGAACCCGGGAATTTACACGCAACAAACCAATCTCTGACCGTTCGTCCACGCCTGTCGTTCACCCACTGTATAAACAATAAAGTGTTAAAATCCATACCTGATGATAATATTGTGGCGTCTGGCATATATTTCTTGGCAGATGCGGCCTCGTCCTCTCCGAGTCCGATGGATGCGGCATGTGGACGGTGCTCTTCTCCATTGTTAAAGTCTGTTGTTGATGTTCCTATGTACATAAATTATTACGTCCAAACAATGCTATTATCTAAATTTAGAATTTATTAATTTTTTATTTATTATGACACGACACCTGACTTCGTCCCGCCTGACGATTAGCAAGAGGAGGTCCAAGAGTGACGACGACTGAGAAAACCGAGTTTGTTCACGGCTGTCTCAGTCGCCGTCACTATGCCGGCCAAAGTTGCTTCTTCATTATATTACACAAAGACACAAAACCCATAGAGCAACGTATAATACATATTTCCTTACTTGGCAAAATTAGTAAACAAACTTTCGGCATAATGACGGATTAAAGCATCCGCATTCTATCGACCGAATCGGCAGTCGATCTAATAAGTTCGGTGCGTCTTTTCTTTGTAGAACAATTGACAAGTGGAATGCTTTGCTTGCCCATGTGTTCTCTTCATTCTATGATCTTGGATCCTTCAAGCGATGCGTGAAGAAGCACCTTAGGCCGGCATAATGACGGCGAATGAGGTAGCCGGGAACTAACTCGGTTTTTTCAGTCGTCGTTACTCTTGGACCTCCTCTTGCTTATCATCAGGCGAGTCGAGATCAAATGTCGTGTCACAATAAATAAAAATTAACGGTCCACACCTACGCTAAATATAGAATTTATAAAAAGAAGGCGTGGCAATTAACGCTATTTGTGTCAGGATTGTGGAAACTAGGGTTAGTTACGTTAATCTACTTTCACACATCCTTTTCGTGTGCCCAAACCTTTCCAATGTATCCAAAATTCAATATAGGCGGCGACATTTCTCGCCAAAAGTTCCCACGTGGCGAAAAGCGGGCAACAGAGAACATGGAATGCTTTGGGTTCATCATCATCCAACTTTGTGGCCTACTGTCGTAATATATACTTTTTTTTTTTGACTCACATTATTAAGTGGCATAGGTCCTAATGGTGCTACACCCAATAAAGGCGGTATGTGTGCTTCTGTTACTGCTATCCGTCTCTCCTGGAAGCATTAGAAAACATAATACATTATCAATTAATCAATCAAATTGTCACGCCTTTTCCCCACAGGAATAGGCAGAGACAATACATTGGTTAGATGTATTACATCGGTTTATTCAGTTGTTGTCACTTTTGGACCTCCTCTTGCTTATCATCAGGCGAGTCGAGGTCAGATGTCGTGTCACAATAAAAAAAAATTAAGCTATGTAAAATCAGTGACAGCAACCGAGGCAATTGTGTACTAAATCGGTTTTTAAAGTCGTAGGAGCTCTTGGACTTTCCCTTGCATACCATCAAGCAAGTCGGGGTAAAATGTCGGATCACAATAAATAATTCATTTTTTATTGTGACTCGACATACAGCACCTCGCCTGATGTTATGCTTAAGTGTGGTCCATGGATAAAGTCGACAGCTACTTACAGTTATTTAAGTACTGTTACCCAATTATTTCACAGTTAAATAACTGTGGGTAGCAGTAGTATCCACTATGCCGGCCTAGTTGGAGCCGGCAACTTACAAGCTGATCCCGAAACGCAACTAAGTCACTTCACGATCTGTATACTTGTAAGTGGTGGTACTACACCAAAACGGCAGACTGAGAACTTCTGCCTACCACTCTTTAAATGGGCATCCAACTAGGCCGGCATAGTGGATGTGATTGCTACTTAGTTATTAAATTGCAGTAGCAGTGACATCCATTCATGGATCACATTCCAGCTTAACATCAAGCGGTGTACTATCATATGTCGAGTCACAATTAAAAAACAGACCAGGAAATATAATAAAAAGCCCCACCTGAGTTACAACTGTATCTAATCCCGCTCGCTGCACTGCTTCCTGGGCTATACTCTTCAACGTGGCCGTCCCGCTCGCCGCGGCAGGATTTGAAGGGTTGGACTCTAATAAGTCGGGTGATAAGCCCGTGTCATTTTCCACCCTAAGAACACATCACTAATATTACTTTATAACAATTAATTATATTTTGTATTAAACTTAATAATATTAACTTAAAAAAGGACATCCATTCATTTTGGGCTTTTATTTACTAATTTTGTTATGTCCAATGATGAAAAAATATTTAAATGGTAGTTTCGATACTTGTATTGATAAAACTAATAACAATTTTGCTTTTAATTGCGGTGCAATTGAGTTATTTGGAAAATATGATATGGATTTCGCATCATCTATCAATCACAAAGATACTATATTAACAGTTCTGCTTTGAACTGTCATAATTATAGTTTAATTCTTTTGCACACCTAAACTATGCAAAATAAAGGAAATATATTCCAATTACATTGTAATCTTCGTACATGAAACTATTTTTAAATGTATATGCAACTGTTAATACAATTAAGCCCAAGTCCACACAAAATTAATGTTATTATTTATTGTGACTTAACATCTGATCTCGACCCGCCTAATGGCAAGCAAGAGAAGGTCAAAGAGTGCCGACGACTAAAAAAACCAGTCGGTTCACGGTTGCCACGGTCGCCGTCACTATGCCGGCCAAAGGTAGACGACAGGCGTGGACGAACGGTTTAGCGATTGGTTTGTTGCACGTAAAGTCCCGGGTTCGATTCCCGGTCGAAGCAAATATTTGTTTCATAGCTTTTATTTGTAATATTTAATAACATTAAATATTGCAAATATTTGTTAATAAAAAAAAGAAATGGATATTTGCTTCGGGTCTTGTTATCAAAGAGTGGTAGGCAGTGATACCCAGTCTGCCGATCCGGGGTAGTACCACCACTTACAAGTATACAGACCGTGAAGTGATTTGGTCACATTTCGGGATCAGCTTGTAAGTTGCTGGTTTCATCTAGGCCGGCATAGTGGATGTGATTGCAACTCACAGTTACTACATTGTAGTAGCAGTGACATTCATTCATGGACCACACTTTGGCTTAACATCAAGCGGGGTGCTGTCATATGTCGAGTCACAACAAAAAAAAAGTACTTCTTCACGCATCACTTGAAGGATCCAAGGTTATAGGATATAGAGAACACATGGTTCACAAGTGACTTAGTCGCGTTTCGGCATCAGCCTAATTGGTAATAGTTATCCATCTAGGCCAACATAATAAATCGCAGTCTAGCCTAACATCGGCGATGTGCGATGTGACCTTATTAGACATAAAAAGTAAAATGCAATTAACTAACAGTAGACAATAGAGTTTTCTTCTACAATATATACTTGGGGAACGAGCTAAATGAATTCGGGGGCTGAGGTGCGGTGGGGCGTGAAACGACCACCACCCGTATCATAGTGGCCGCTTTTAGTGACGCTCATAGCTCGGCGATGTCATTTAATATCGATAAAAACGTGTCCATATTTTCTTTGTTTGATTATTGAAAAATTAGTGAGTTAATTGAATAAAAGAGAGTCGTCATTCGTATTCAGGTTAGAACCATTATTAGAAACGTGATTAAAATGTGTGAAAAAGAAAAAAAACATGCAGTCACTATTCTCAAAATTAAATTAATATATAATTCATTAAAAATTGTTGCTGTCTAATGTTTATACTTCAATTTAATACACAATTATAATTTTTAATAACTAAATCTATTTGCATTTTAAGGAAAGTGTGTGTTTATTGTTATTGACATTTAGCATGTTACTTCACTATTCATAATAGACACGTGACCATGACGTCACAACTGCATTCCTCGCACGTTCCTTTAACTCGTTCCCCTACTATAGGTCGTTTTAAGGATGCTGATGGTAAACAAGTGAAATATGTCAAGTCGACATATGACAACTTCCAGCTTGATGTTAAGCTGGAGTACGTTCTTTGGAGGCGACTGCAACTACAGTTAAATATCTGTAAGTAACAGTCGCATCCACTATGCCGGTCTAGTTGAAACGGCAACTTTCAAGCTGTACCAAAAACACTTCAAGTCACTTCACTGTCTCTGTACTTGGCACTATCCCGGATCGGCAGACTGGGCAAATGACCACTAGCTATCTGCGTTTTATTGTGACTCGACATCTGACCTCAAGACTTGCCTTATAGTAAGCATGATAAAGGTCGTAGAGCGCTGACGACGGAAAAAACCGTCTCAGTTCACAGAAGCCTCAGTCGCCGTCACTATCCGGTCAAAATACACCACTGTTAATTGTATTTTCTTAGATTTAGCGATTTAGATGAATTAAACAATTTTTATGCTGCTTACTATCGCGTTTTTTTTTATATTGAATTTACGTTCTTTTTCAATTATTCCCAAGTTTAGAAAGCTTTGCAGCTATCGTGGTTACGGAGAGACTGATGGCTGCAAAGCTCTCAGAACGTCGGAATAATAAACAATTATACTATCAATAACCAAAAATAAACACGATAGTAAGTCGCATAATTTTCTTTAAATCCACTCTTGATTGATTGATTGATTAATGTAGAATTAAATGTTTATTTTGCAGCAATATATACCTATTTATTAGATGTGAATTGTGTATATTAAGTGCATGCGACACGACAGGCCCATTCACTGTGACAGGGGACAACGTTGGCTCCGTTAGGTTTTTTGATGGCTGAAAGTAAATTTAAAAAAATATATTACAAATAGACATTAAAAAAAAAACTAAAAAAAACACACTCATAATGTTTTAGCGGAGCATTATTCCGCGTTAGAAAAGGAAAAGAAATCTCCTACAGTACGCGTGTTGCGTACAGGGCTCAACTTAGCCGGTGACGTCTTCTCTTTGTAGCGCATATAATATATTGATTACTTTGTCAGTAAATCGTTTGCGAGATATTGGACACATGCAACGCCATCTAGCGGTAGCATGTAGCGGCCGCTACAATGTAAACTAAAAAGTAAATAAATGTAGAGGACCAAGAATGCCGACTGAAAAAACTGAGTCAGTTCACAGATAGCAGTGCCTCAGACAGCAGCACTATGCCGGCCAAAAAAATTGTGATTTTTTGTATCGTCATCGGTTTTTAATACGTGTACAAACATTCAAACTAATCAGACCTCTAGAACTTAATTAAGAAATGCTAATATAAAAGGTTAAAAGACTTCATTGTAACCTAATAGCGTTTCGGGATCATCTTGTAAGTTGACGGTTCCAACTATACCGGCATAGCGGATGTGACAGCTACTTAAAGCTTTATGCAGCAACAGTCACCTCCATTCATGGACCAGCTTAACATTAGGAAGAGTGTTGTCATATGTCGAGTCACAATAAAAAAATGTCGCATACCTGTATAAGTGGTAAAGGGTGTGGATTTGATAATAGCGGCAGATGCGTTTGCGTCACTAAAGGCATCAACGGCACAGGCGTTATAGGACCATTTTCCACTACTTCTGAAATGTAAATCAAATCTATTTAGATTAACATAATCATAATTTATAGTTAAACTAACTGACCCAACAGACATTGTCCTGGCTGCCGGGTCTAAACCATCCAGGGGTTACCCACTTGAATCAATCAAATTGTCACGGCTTTTTTCCACAGGAATAGGCAGAAAAAAGAGCGCCACTTATCACGATTCCGACACAACTCCCCCGCTTTCCACAATTCTATACCAAAAGTATACTGGTTTTCAAACGCAGTATACTTTTGGTATAGAATTAACATTAATTTTTATTTGCTCCAGGTCTGGTTATCAGAGTGGTAGGCAGTGGTGACCAGTCTGCCGATCGGGGTAGTACCACCACTAACTAGTATACAGACCGTAAAGTGACTAAGTTGCGTTTCGGGATCAGTTTGTAAGTTGCCGGATTCAACTAGGCCGACATTGTGGTTGTGACTACTACTTACAGTTATTGAACTGTAGTAGCAGTCACCTTTTATTTATGGATCGCACTCCAGCTTAACATTTGGAGGGATGTTGACATGTCGAGACAGAATAAAAAAAAATACATATAAGTATTCTCTTAATCACAAGCAATAAGGATGGGATGTCAGAAGCAAATAAAAATTTAATTGCGTCGAAAATCAACATTTTAATTAAACTGATAAAGCAATAAAACATTTCGCTATAAATCATGCGGAGGCGAAAACTAAACGATAGAATAGAAACACGTCTACAATTTTCACACAAAAACGAGAAACTTGCATAGTAATCTCTTAGATTTTGCGTAAACATTGATTAATGAATTTAAAAAAAATTATGCGGCCTCCTGTCGCGTCTCCGTGACCACGATGGCTGCAAAGCTCTCGAAACGTCAGAAAGATAAAGAATTGTAAAATCAAAACCAAAATAAACGCGATAATAAGCCGCATAAAATTTGTTTAATTCAAGAAACTTGCATTTAAAATGACACATCAAAAGCTAATGCCAAGACAATTAAGAGAAAAGAATCACAAAATATTACCTTGGAATCAAAACACACATTAATAAACAAAAATAAATATTAATTACATAACTACCTTGAACTTCACTATTAATACAAAGAAAAAAAAACACAGAGAACAGAGAAACACATCTCCACATAGCCAGAAGGCGTTTGAAGACCCAAAACAGACAGCCACACCATGCAAACGTCTTTACCATCATCCATAACTTATCCAGTATTCAAAAAGTTCATTTTCTAACTAGTAATTTTTTATTATTATCGTTTTTAATTTTGCGTTGTTCGTGCGGGTTGCAATGACGAAGTTTGCTATGTCACTGAATTAACTGGACGCGCGCCAATGATTTGTATTACTCGACGGTGGCAGAATGCCAGTTGCTGATCAATTACGAATGTGGTAGAACGCTTTCATTCATCCGGTGTAGTTGTGTAAACAATCAGATTGTTTTTATTATCAACTTAATCATTAGTTTTATTATGCGTTGATGGTAAGTTTGATTTATTTTTTAAGAATTTGTTTTATAATTTGATTATTTATTTATTTTCTCTTTTGTTCTTATTTTTGATTCTTTTTGTTTACTTGGGAAGTATGTTTACAAGGGATGGGAAGTGTAATGAAGATACTGAGAGAAGAGTGTAAAAGGGTAACAACGTTCACGGTTCACGGTGCCATCCATAGTATAATGAACAGCCAAATAATGTCCCAAAAGTCACGCATGGATGTTCATAATGCGGTGCTTGTTCCTACATTAATGTATGGAAGTGAATGTTGGGTGTGCCACAAGAAGCATGAGAGTAGAGTTAACGCTGTAGAAATGCGGTCGTTAAGGAGTGTATGTGGAGTGACGGTTTGAAAGAGGATGTAGTGACAAGGATTAATAAAGGGATGCTTCGTTGGTTTAGGTACATGGAAAGGATGAGTGAAAGAAGATTGACGAATAGAATTTATAAATCTCATGTGAATGGATGCGTTAAACGAGGCAGGCCCAGGAGGGGGACATTTGAGGATAGTCTCTAGTCTATGGGCACTACTTTCTTAGTTCTTCTAAGAAACTAGTGCCCATAACCATAGAGCTTGTATGAAGAGAATGTGAAGGAAGCGAGGTAGTTGTGTCAGTTTCGTGCCAAACAGCGCTCCATTGTCTCTGCCTATCCCTGTGGGAAAAAGGCGTGACTTTTGATTGATTGATTGACAATTGAAATATAATTTATTACTAACCTGTATTATTATTTCTAAGCGGTGATGGACTCGATGGTATTTTATTAGGTGTTGATAACGCCGTCGTTGACGTCGTATTTATACTGAAAAAACACCAATTAATCATTAAATAATTCCAACGAATCTTTGCTAGGCCAGCATAGTGGATGTGACTGTTATTGAATTGTAGTAGCAATCCATGAAGCGCAATCCAGCGTAATATCTGGCAGGTGCTGTCATAAGTCGTCACATTAGTAAAAAAAAACTATTCTAAATTTGTGGACCATCAAGAAAAATACACCTTTGAATCAGTCCAGTAAAGTTATTCAACAGCCCGTCCTATTTTCATTCTAAGAACATAGTACTATTTAAGTGTGTATTAAAAACAATGTAATCTTGTTAGAAGGCTTAATGAATAAATGTGTTTTTATTTGGCCAGCATAGTGACAGTGACTGGGGCAGCCGTGAACTAACTCGGTTTTTTCAGTCGTCGTCACTCTTGCTCCTCCTCTTGTTTATCATCAGGCGGGTTGAGGTCAGATGTCGTGTTTCAATAAAAAAAAATCACTCACCTATTTGTTGAGACGGTGGAATTATTGAGCAAGGAACTAAGATTAGATGTACTGTTATTTAATACACTGTTGGTCACAGCGCGAAGTGGTAGAGGTTTCACAGGCTGAAATGGAAACACAACATATTATAGAGGTAGGCAGGTATAATAGACAAACAATCTAAGGCGATCGTGGTGTTGTGGCAGTGCAATGGTCACGCAAACCAAGAGCACGGGTTCAAAACCAAAGCGGTACTAATGTATCTATGGTTATCCTCATTCTATGAGACATGCTTAGTAGCTTAATATAGAAAGGCAAAAACAAAATAGATAGGAATAGTGGATACGACTGTGGTACCCATAGACTACTCATCAACTTAACATATCGTCCAAATATAAGACAAACATATTTATTACCAATATTGGCAAAAGGCAGAACAAATCGTACTAGGCAGTGGGTACAGTGACTCAGTCGCGTTTCGGAATCAGCTGGTTCCAACAGGCCGGTATAGTGGATGTTGCGCATAGCACTCTTGTTTTAATGGTTGCTGGAAACTTCAAGGCGCAGTCAGTAGGATGGGTGATCTCTTGTGGCACAAATTTGTGCCAGGATCGTGAAAAGTTGTCGTCGGCCGACATTTTAAATCACTATAGTTTAGTAGAATTAGCCGAAACACAATTTTATTACAGGGAAATTCACATTAGAGCGAAAACTCTAGATTTTTACAATTGTATTAATTCCGAATAGATTAAAATGTTAGCCGAGGCCCCAAAACAAATGGTAAAATCGGTATTTTGCGTTTGCAAAAAAAAAAAATGTTTTTTGCACTCACAGGATCGGAGACATCCTCAAGAAAGCTGAGTTGCCTAGTGCCCATAACCACAAAGCTGGTATGAAGAGAATTATGGATCTGAAGGAAGCACCCTTGCTGTGTAAGGATCGTGGTAAGTGACGCTTCATTGTCTCTGCCTATCCCTGAGGGAAAAAGGCGTGACAATTTGATTGATTGACAGGATGTCAGTACGGTTAGCGATGCCGTCTGTATAAATAACATAATTTTATATAATTTACCTTAGCTATAGGTTCTTCTTTCTTTTTCTTTTCAATGTCTATAGAGTCTGCAGTATGATTAAGTAAATCTAGGACTGGCGACGTTAATGGACTTGTACCTTAAATTTAAATACAAATATTACTCATATTAAAGTGGTATATTTTTTAATTTTGCGCGAAAATTGATTAATAATTTTAAAAAAAATTATGCAGCTTACTAACGATGCTGCAAAACTCTCGAAACGTCGGTGTAATAAAAATTTGTAAAATCAAAACCAAAATAAACTCGATAGTAAGCAGCATGAAATTTGTTTAATTCATATTAAAGTGGTTTATTTCAGGAGTGGTAGACACACAGTTGTCGGCGACCGTGAAGGACCATCTTGAAAGTTGCCAATCCAAGTGGGCTAGCATAGTGAGTGGCTGCCCCCCTAGCACGGCAATCCAAGAAGCAAGATAAAGACTTGCAAAGAATAAGATTCCAACTCATTTTAAATAAAGTACTAGAACAGTGTATCAAAAAGATATTTAAAAGTTCTGTAAAACTTTACACAAAACACCGTTAAAACTTTAATAAATATTTTATTAATCATGTTGATGTGCTGGCCTAATATGTTATTAAAAATTAATTACAATAATATTCCTTGCAGTTCTTTATCTTGGTTCTTGGATTGCCGTGCTAGGGGGGCAGATAAAGTTAAATAACTGTACTCCAGCTTAATATGAGGTGAAATGCAAGATTTGAGACTCATAAGGAAAGAGATTTATAAATCAGCATTGAGTGGAAAGATAAAACATGGATGACTCAAAAGAATGTTCCTTGGATCAAATTAGGCGTCCACAGCACCCATTACCTGGGTGTCTTTATGAAGAGAATTGTGCATGTGAGGGAAGCAAGAAAGTTGAAGAAGGTGGCGCTCAATTTTACGCCTATCCCGAAGGCGCAAAATTGCTGATGATTTACACAGGACATTTGGACTTCTTAGTTGCCTTAGACCCCTGGCAAGTGGTGCTTATCCAGAGTAGTATAAAGACCGTGAAGTGACTTAGTCGCGTTTCGGGATCAGCTTGTAAGTTGCCGGTTCCAACTAGGCTGGCATAGTTGATGTGATTGCTACTTACAGTTATTGAATTGTAGTAGCAGTGACATTCATTCATGGACCACACTTCGGCTTAACATCAAGCAGGGTGCTGTCATATGTCGAGTCACAATAAAAAAAAAAAGTTACTAACCTGATATCATACTGGTGGGTGATCCTCCAGAATTACTATCCGTGGTAGCTGATGATGGCAATCCAACGCCAGAGAGTTCAACTTCATGTAATCCTTTAATATCATCATAAATGTACTCATTTTCTTCAAAGCCAGGTTCCTGTGATGAATCAATATAATATTCCACATCATCCTTGATCCTCCGTATCTGAAATTGTGTCGAGGACTGATTTTAACGTCATGTGATCTGATTAAAAGCTGTTGGGCACAATTCGTAACGTTGTTTTGATTTTACTATTATAAGAATTCACTCAAAAATTAGGAGATTTAAGACTATTTAAAGAAAATTAAAGATAACCAACCCATTGGGTTTCATAGCATATAATAGCGCGTCATGAACTTTAACCCCATTTACAAAGGGTGACTGGTGGCTTTGCAGTTTGAACTTTATGGAATATAAAAGAAAACAACAAAAGGTAACAACAACCCATCATATTACTAAAGGGATAATTTTTCAATCAATCATATTGTCACGCTTTTTTCCCACAGGTATAGGCAGAGACAATGGAGCGCCACTTGCCACGGTCCTGACCTCCTTACAACTCCCTCGCTTACCTCATATCCACAATTATCCTAATTTTTATCCCATTATTCCATGGAATGGGAAGGAATAAACAATTAAGAGATTTTTAATTTAAAGATTCACCCTAAATATTTTCTCTCAATCAATCAATCAAATTGTCACGCCTTTTTCCCACAGGGATAAGCAGAGACATTGTCACTGAGCAGGCAATATTTCATTTATAATAAAAACAAAAAGGGTACAAGATTATTTAAGAATAATTTATATAAATGGGTGGTAGGCAGACAGTTGGCGGATTTTTGCGCAGTCTGCTGCTGCTGTGTTAGTACTAACACTTTTAAAAGACTGTTAAGCAACTCAGTCGCATTTCAAGATTCGCTTTTCCGATACTAAGCCGGCATTTTGTGTGCAACTGCTACTTGCAAATAGACTAAAGGCAGTCGCACTCATTCACAAACCATACTCCAGCTTAACATCAAGCAGATGCAGTTATATATATTTTTTTATTTAAACTAAGTTACTAAAGTGTTTGTATCATAGAAACAGAACAACCAAAATACATATATTAAAGATACATTGGTACTGGTGGGTGGTCTCGAACTCATGCTCTTGGTTTGTGTAACCATTGCACTGCTCTACACCATGGTAAAATACAGCCACAATTAAATAAAAATAGATTATTTTGATCATTGCTAAAATTAATAATATTGGTGAAGAGAGAGGTATTTTAACTATCAAAAATTCTGACTGTATTGGTTTGTTACTGAATGCAACCCGATTTACATTTCAAAATCAAGGCTTAGATTAAAATTGCGTATATAGCTTTCAATCAATCAAATTGTACACGCCTTTTTTTCCACAGGGATTGGCAGAGACAATTGAGCACCACTCGCTACGATCCTTACGCAACTCCCTTGGTTCCCTCACATCTGCAATCCTCTTCATACAAGCCTTTATATTTATGGTTATGGCCTGGTGCCCATAACCATAGGGTTTATGGCCTAGTGCCCATAACCCTATGGTTATGGGCACTAGGCCCAACTTTATTTATATATATAACTTTCATCTGTTTATTATAAGTAATTAAAAGTAAAGAGGAGAGTTTTGTGTATGTAAACTTCCTGTGGGATGTTGCTATGAGAATTAAATTATTAAAAAACACTATTAAAAATTGAATTATTAACAAGAAAAGGAGTGATAAGAGATCTCAAAAAAAGGGGGGATAATGACAATTAAAACAGTGTTCTCACCTGGTCTACTTCAACGGACATATTATCAAGCATTCGTAATAATGTTTCCAATTTTTTAATATGAAATCGATGTTTTTCTAGTTTAGATTTTAATTCCTCCATGCGATCATGCTTCTCCTTATCTAATCGTTTCTTCTTACCAACTAGAAGTGACTCAATTTCAGATTCAAATTGATCCACCTAAAAGTAAATTCACTTTTAAAGACCCTACCTTTCAGAAAATAGAAGTTAGGCACATAAAGCAACTTCTACAGAGTTTAAACTTTTATATAAGCAACAATTACTTCACAATTCTCTTCATACAAGCTCTACAGTTATGGGTGGGCAAACCCAGCTTTCTTGAGAATTGTGGATGTAAGGGAAGCGAGGGAGTTGTGTCAGGATTGAGGTAAGTTGTCTCTGCCAATTCCCGTGGTAAAAAGGCGTGACAAATTGATTCATTGAATTATTTAAACAAATCCAATTAACATGAAACCAATGACACCCCTTCAGACTGAGATTTGTATCACAACATGTATCATTGATTCCATCTCATTACACTAATCTCAACATGTAAACGATGGTTTCAATTGGATGTTTTATTTTTATAGTATCTAATACGGCAGCATCAGATACTGATAAAACATTATATTTTTCGGTTTTTTTTTTCAAACAAACAGTAAAATTAACTCCAAGAGCTATTAATGGAAACTGATACAAATTCCAGATACCTTAATTCTTAGCACCAAAAGGTTTATACAAGATATAGTACCTGTAAATTTAGTGCGTCTATAGATGAGACAAGCCACGCTGAGATGTCCTCCCGCTCTTTTTGTGCGGGATCCATTTTCTGTGCAGCCCCCAATCCTTCCTTAGAATATGCCTTTGTTTTCGTTTCTCTTTCCACCACTTTAAACCTTTCCATTTGCTGAAATTACAATTATCAGACATATTATTATGTGATGAAGATATTGAGAGAAGAGTGCAAAAGGGTAACCTAGTGAATGGTGCCATCCATAGTATAATGAACAGCTAAATAATGTCCCAAGTCATGGATGGAGGTTCATAATGCGGTGCTTGTTCCTACATTAATGTATGGAAGTGAATGTTGGTGTGGCAGAAGGAAGCATGAGAGTAGAATTAACACTGTAGAAATATGGTTGTCAAGGAGTGTATGTGGAGTGACGATATCGGATAGAATAAGGAATAGCACAGTGCGAGATAGATGTGGTTTGAAAGAGGATGTTGACAAAGGAATGCGTAACAATTTCTCTGTGGGAAAATGGCGTAACAATTTGATTTGATTATTTTCAGAAGCAATTTAGTTTTGTTATTATATGGGTAGAAGAGCCATCAGATTGAGGTGAGTGACCAGGGGCCACTGTGTCAATAAGACGCTTAGTGGCCGGCATAGTGACAGCACTGAGGGAATCATTAATGGAGTCAGTTTTTTCAGTCATGGGCATTCTTGGAACTTCCCTTGCCTACCACCAGGCAAATTGAGGTAACAATAAAAAGACTGTATTAAGAGAATTGTGGATATGAAGGAAGCAACAATTCCCGATTCCCATTCGAAGCAAATATTTGTATCATAGATTTTATTTGTAATATTTAAATATTACAAATATTTGTTAATAAAATAAAAAAGAGGCAGAGTAGATGTGATTGCTACTTATAGTTATTAAATTGTAGTAGCAGTGACATCCATTCATAGACCTCACTCCAGCTTAACATCAAGCGGGGTGCTGTCATATGTCAAGTCACAATAAAAACATCAAAAAATATAAGATAAACATACCGTTTCAATTAATTTCCTAAACTCTAAAAGTGTACTCTTATCTTTAATTTCTCCGGATGCGATCCACGATTTTATTTGATCTCTAAGCCTTTGCAACTTTTTGATCTCCTTTTTAAGGTCCGCTTCATATTTCTCTTTTTGGTTACTATTTGTCGCATTGTGAACCTTTTGCCAGATGTCCTCAAATGTCTCAACGCCCTCCGTGACTTTTTTTAAACACCTGTCTATTTCACCTGCAAATTCATGTACGCTTTATAAAAATTATTAAAGTTTATTGGCTTTAATGATTTTTCACTACTTTAATTCGTTTTCTTGTATTGTTTTATCATTAAAGCCAACTTTGGTAATCATTTTGTGGGTTATCAAAGTATATTTTTAACATAAACAATAAATTTCATATTTCATTTGCAGGTAAATATAAAATTTAACAAGAACAGTGTGTAACAACTTTCAAAAAGTTGTACAAACTTAGCAACTAGTTTATATTGATAAATAAATTATTCTAATTGTGATACAGAACAAAGAAAGTTCCTTTTGTTGTTAAAAAATATATTCCAATAAGTTTTTGAAAGTGCATAACAGTTCTTATAACAATATTATTCACACATAATTAATCGACACATCTGTAGATATAATATACAATTATACATTAAATTAACAGCTGTTTCTTTAAATGAAGCAATACAATAATCATTATCATTTATAAAACCATTGCAATTAGTTACGAAGGTACACAATACAAGCAATTATTACTCCGCGTCCTAACCTAACTTAGAATATACAATAAGACAACAATTATACAACTTAAATAATATAATTTGAGTACTTGCATCTCACCAGAAAGACCTAAATAAGCAAAAAGTGATAATAATGACCGAGAACACGTACTGTATCGAGGGATTCTCTAACCTGATAAAAGTGCCTATTTACCTTGTAATTTCCTAGTCGCAGCCATCGCTATTTACACATGTGGATGAACGTTCGGTACATATCCTAAACATACAAACTATTTACAAGGAAATGCACAAAAATTATTGATAAACAGACAAACTACACATCGGAAGCTTTGTTCGTATCCAAGATGGCTACCGTACACCGCTTGAACTCTACAATAAGGACCGAACGCATCCAGGCTGAACACTTCGGTAATAACCCGTCCGATGCCTGGAATAAATGTTAGGAAGATGTTTTCATAAATAACGTGAATAACTTGTCTTGGATATTACAGAAAACTTGAATTATTCACAAAATGAATTTTGATATGTCGCGTAGACCATCTACTGCGCAGGCGCAAAAAAATAATAGACTTAAACGACATAGACAATTCAGTATTTTTTAGGCGCTGATAGTGGTACAATTAAATTCATCCAAAATTTATTTATTTTAAAATATATGTTTAATTTTTACAAAAAAAGATTAGGTAATACATATCAATTAAAAATGAATTAACACAAATTTAATATAATCTGTGTCTAAATTATTGTTTAAAACTAGTGTTAGTTCTTAACTTTATGACTAGATGGCAGTGAGTCCCAAATATTTTCATTAAAATAAATAAATGTGTATTTTTTATTTCATTTAAGCCTTAAAATATGTAGTTTTTAAACACTAGATCTTATACAGACCGTGAAGTAACTTGTCGCGTTTTGGGTACAGCTACTTGTAATTGGCCCGCTTTAACTAGGCCGGCATAGTGGATGTGACTGCTACTTACAGTTATTTAACTGTAGTAGCAGTCACTTCCATTCATGGACCGCACTCCAGCTTTACATCAGGTAGGGTGCTGTAATATGTCGAGCCACAATAAAAAATGAAGAATAGCAATCTGGGACTTGAGTAGATAGATGCTGAAGTTGTGAATTGTGTAAAGACCGTGGAAACTCAGCAGCCAGCGTCCCCTTTTCGAAGTAAACGTTTTCAGTAACTGTTTTGACGCCAGCAATTCTACGTCACTATAAGGGCATGCCGTCGAATGACGTCACGATCTAAACGCGTTAGCAACTACTGGGGATAGTAAATAGTATATACTATCCCCAGTAGTAGTACTATTACTATGTAGTATTACTATTCTGTTACTACTATTTTACTTAAATCATGTTGTCACGCCTCTTTCTCACAGGGATAGGCAGAGACGATGGAGCCCCACTTGCCACGATTCTGACACAACTCCCTTGCTTCCCTCATGTCCACAATTCTCTACATAGAATCTCCACGATAAAGGGCACTAGGCAACCCAGCTTTCTACTATTTCCTTTGTTAAACATTCGGAAAGATAAATGGCGACCGATCCTACGAGTAAAGTTATCGTTATTAGCTAACAGTAATAAATCACTGTAAGTCACGCGATCGTTCGTAAATATGATTTACTTTATAAAGTAAACGCGTCCAGGCAGGATTGATTGTAACACTAATCGGCGCGTTTAATTAAAAGAATTTAGGATCTATATATTTTTCTATTATTGACATCACCTCGATGTTAATATTGATCGCGGCTGATGTTAAGCAGAGTCCGCTCCGTGTACACCTTTCGAGCCGATCCCAAAGCCGCCACCTTTTCAAGCCACATCATCATCTGTACACTGTGGTATAAATACCGGCAGATAAGAAATAGCGCTGGATGACTAGTATGGGAGCAGGTACGCGCATTATGTGCACATAATTATTAAAATTATTAATATTATAATATAAAAGGACATAATTCATTTTGGGCTTTTGATGTACTACTTTTGTAATGTCCAACGATGAAACAATATATAAATGGTAGTTTCGATACTCATATTGATAAAACTAATAACAATTTAGCTTTTAATTGCTGTGCAATTAGGTTATTTGGAAAATAAATTATGGATTTTGTATCGTTGCCCAATCACGAAGACACGCCATATTAACAGTAGGTACTGCTTTGAACTGTCATTATTATTTTGCACACCTAAACTATGCAAAATAAAGGATATATATATTCCAATAACATTGTAATCTTCGTACATTAAACTATTTTATAATGTATATGCAACTGTTAATACAATTAAGTCCCCATACAAAATAAATGATATTCTCGAACGAAAAGTAATTAGGTAACAAAACAAAGCGAAAAGTAAACGAAACAAAAAGTAATTTAAGTCACAAAATAATTTACTGCACAGCTTGTGTGCCAATACTCTTTTTATCTGCCTACTTACTACCCGGTAAGACTGTTTGCCTGCCACTCGAGCCTTTTGGAAACGTGGGGCACGGCAATCCAATAAGCAAGGGAAAGACTTGCAAGGAAAATTATTGTAACTCATTTTAAATTAAGCACTTAATAGGCCGGCAATTCAAAATGTACATTTTTTCTTATTGTTTTCGTTTTCAACGTTGTTTTGTGTGAAGTTTTACAAAAAGTTTAAATATCTTTTTTGGGCATTTTGATGCACTATTCTAGCAGGTTAATTTAAATTTGTTGTAGTGATATTCCTTGCCGGTAATTATCTTGATTCTTGGATTGCCGTGCTAGGGGGAGTGCTATGCTGCATCAAGACAGTGGGCCACTATAGACGAATGCAGGCAATCACGATTGTGGGAAGGGTGTATTCGCGTGTAATCGTACATATTTGCCCACAGAGCATTTTTTTTATCGTGACATGACATCTGACTTCGACCCGCCTGATGATAAGCAAGAGGAGGTCCAAAAGTGATGACGACTGAAAAAACCGAGTCAGTTCACGGCTGGCTCCGTCGCCGTCATTATTCCGGGCCAAAGTGCTTCTTCACGCATTGCTTGAAGGATGGAGAGAACAGACGCACCGAACTTTTTAGTTCGACTGCCGATTCGGTTGATAGATTGTGGATGCTTTCCCCGACCTGTGCGGGTATTACGGATGTGAAAAGACGAGGTAGGAACAAGGTTAAAGATGTCCTTGGACCATTTTCCGTCTTATTTGCCGTTGTGACGGTTATTCGCATTTACGCATAAGAAGGATAATGAATAAGTACCTACTGACATTGTAATACATTTATCACGACTTATAAACTATTTAAATGATGATAATAAAACTAAATAATTGTTTATTTGTGTTGTTGGTTCTAAATAGCGTAGTTTCACTTAGTATTTTTTATAGATTTTGCGTGAAAATTGATTAATGGATTAAACAAATTTTATTCGGCTTACTATCGCCGTTTTGTGAGCTTTGCAGCCATCGTGGTCACGGAGAGACAACGATAAAGACAATATAATAAAATAAAAAAAACTGTAAAATCGAAGCCAAAATAAACGCATAAGATTTGTTTAATTCGTTGCTACACTAGTTTTTTCATTAATTGTGTCTCGACATATCACAGCACCCTGCCTGATGTTAATGCCTTTTCACACGTTCCGGTTACCGGTAGTCGATGCCGGATAACCGGCCGCGAATCATATGACCTTGCCGGACTAAATACGACGGAACGTGTAAAAATGCACTTAAGCTGTAGTAGTGGATGAATGGAAGCACTATGCCGGCCTAGTTAGAATTTGCAACTTTTCAGGTGATTCTGAAACGCGACTAAGTCGCGTCACAGTCGCACCCGCTACTCGGGCCTCGTCGAATATTTGAGGTCAAATCATAATAATTTGGTTAAAAAAACCATTCTGAAGATAACACCCGCATAGCTAACGGTTTCTAGATTTACTTTTAACATTAGGAAAGTTAATTTCTATTTAGTCCTTATTATATTGACCTTAAACCAAAACACACGCTTCTCCCATTCGAGTTTTTTTTAAATATTTTTTATTGTGGCTTGACCTATGACAGCACTCCGCCTTAAGGCAGGGATCTTCGACGATATCCTATTTCGAGGTACTTTTGACGATCAAATAACTATACTTGTTATCAACTCAAAAAATATATATGTGTAAAAAAGAAATGCTCAAGAACAGCCGTAGTATACAGCCGTGAAGTAACTCAGTCGCGTTTCGGGATCATCTTGTAAGTTGCCGATTCCAACAAGGGCTGTCACTGCTACTTACAGTTATTAAATTGTAGTAGCAGTGACCTCCATTCATGGAATCCTACTTAACATCAGGCAGGGTACTGTTAATAAATGTCGAGTCACAATTAAAAAAAACATCCGGCCATGCCGGCCTAGTTTGTACCGGCAACAGTCAAGCTGACCCCAAAACGCGATTGAGTTACTTTATGGTCTGTATGTAAACTCCGGGGTTGTACTACCCCGAATTAGCAGACTGGGCACCACTGCAATTTACCACTCTTAGGAAATTTATTACCCATCGTTAATAGGTGGCTAATAAATTACTAACTAATTAGAACAATGGCTATTAGGATTCCTTTGTCCATAGCAACCATAAAATCTAATATTAATTAGTATCATATTTCGGTGTCATTAAGCTAATAAAATATTACGAATTTTGCGCCCTATTGCTTGTACCAGCCCACATGTTCTCCCCATCCTATAACCTTGGATCCTTTAAGCGAAGCGTTAGAGAGGATCCGAGCCTCTTAAGTTAGTTACGAATAGTTTGACGACAGGCGTGGACGAACGGTTTAGCGACTGGTTTGTTGCGCGTAAAGTCCCGGGTTCGATCCCCGGTCGGAGCAAATATTTGTTTCATAGGTTTTATTTGTAATATTTAATAATATTAAATATTGCAAATATTTGTTAATAAAAAAAAGAGATAGATATTTGCTTCGGGCCTGGTTATCAAAGAGTGGTAGGCAGTGGTACCCAGTCTAGCTTGTAAGTTGCCGGTTCCAACTAAGCCTGCATAGTGGATGTGACTGCTACTTAGAGTTATTGAATTGTAGTAGCAGTGACATCTATTCATGGACTACACTGCTGATCCCGAAACGCGACCAAATCACTTCACGGTCTGTATACTTGTAAGTGGTGGTACTACCCCGGTTCGGCAGACTGGGTATTTGATAACCAGACCTGAAGCAAATATCTATCTCTTTTTTTTATTAAAAAATATTCGCAATATTTAATATAATTATTAAATATTGCAAATAAAAGCTATGAAACAAATATTTGCTCCGACCGGGGACCGAACCCCGGACTTTACGCGTAACAAACCAATCTCTGATCGTTCGTCCAGGCCTGTCGTCAAAACTATGCCCATTAATAACATTTTATTTAAAAAAAAGAGTGGCCTGACTAAAATACGACCGCACCCCGCCTGATGTTAGGTTGGATATATAAAAGTTTATCTTGACATGTATTATAAAAAATGATTTTTCCAGTTTTATCACGAATTATGATCATATTTTAGTAAAGCAATAGACACCCGGTTCGATCCCCGGACGCAGTTGAGCGAAATACACGCGTCAAAAATGTCTATGCAGTATTCATTTTTTTATTGTGACACGACATCTGACCTCGACTCGCCTGATGATAAGCAAGAGAAGGTCCAAGAGTGACGACGACTGGAATAACCGAGTCAGTTCCCGGCTGCCCCAGCCGCCGCCACTATGTCGGCCTAAGATGCTTCTTCACGCATCGCTTGAAGGATCCAAGGTCATAGGATGGAGAGAACACATGGGCTGGCAAAGCATTCCACTTGTCAATTGTTCTACAAAGGAAAGACGCACCGAACGTTTTAGTTCGACTGCCGATTCGGTCGACAAAATGCGGATGCTTTCCCCGACCTGTGCGGGTATTACGAGTGTGGAGGGACGAGGTCGGAACTAGGTTAAATATATTATTAACAATGCAGTAATAATACTAGCATTGGAATATGCGAAGAAATAATTAAATTAAAAATAAACTTTAGACCTCTCCATTAAACACGGATGTTTTTTATTGTTTTAAATAAATTAATAAATAATACAAAATAATTTTAGATAGTTTGATCTATTTTATTTCAAGTTGCTTATTTATTTTCACAATAAAATTTGGCTTTAATCCAGAACTCTTGAATGGGAAGAAAAACCATAATTTCAAAGAGGCGATAAATCAATATCTGTAATTCCATAACGTTAAACCTAGGAACCTACTCTCTTTATAAATGAGAGTAGGTTAGACTCAAAAATAAACGTTTGATACAACAACTAACTGACTTTAAAAAAATAAAAATACCTACAAAACAATTTACTAAAGTACTTGTATCATAGAAACAGGACAACCAAAGTACATAAATATTTTAAAGATACATTGGTTTTGAACCGGCAAGTGATTTTGAACCCGTGCTCATGGTTTGCGTAAGCATTGCTCTACACCACGGTCGCCTTACCAACGAAAATGTTTATTATTGCGACTTCTTTACAAGTATAGTATATATTCTAAGTATTTAGCTATAAAATTAAATTAATATTCTAAAATATAACAGTGATTACTGTATGATAGGCAGGCAGAGAGTTGGTGGTTATTTTCACAGTAGCCGAATTGAGTTAAGACCTCCTATTTTATTAGGTGTACCGTCTGCTATGCAACTAACTAAGAAGCTAGACCGGCATAGTGGATTCGACTGCTACTTGCAGTTATTTGCCTTAAGTAGCAGCCGCTTTCAACTTACAATCTAAAAAGACAGGCGAGGCGACTGTCATATTTCGAGCCACAATACCTAAACATATTGTAACATTTGGTAACATGCCAATTTACGACTACAGACGAAAATGATCTAAGTAAATCATAAAGATTTTGTTTATTTACATATAAGACAAATTCAATAAAATTATTTACAAATTCTTCCATTTTATTATTTACATGTGTTATTTATATGTCTTTGTTATTTTGTATTTATAATAATTGTTATTAGTGTATTTATTTTATTGTTTATAAATTAACACAATGTTCTATATGTGTATGTATTTTTTTGTATATAAAAAGTAGCTTACTAAATTATATCGTATTCAATTTTTTATAGTCAAGGGAACAACGAATATTTGCTTTATTCTGTTGCGGACATTTATCAGAAAAGTAAGAATTGAATATGAGGAGAGCTAGAGGATATAATACAGATATAATATAGAAGATATAGTACACTACGCTAAGAAAGGATGGTAGACAACTGGGTTTTCTTATGGAGTCTTCCTATGAGGTCTTCCTATGAGAGAAGATCTTGAATAAGGTCGGGTAGGTTGGGTATTGAAGAGTTGTTAATATGGCTTATTTCCATTTACTCCAAATTTCTTGTATTCTCATTCTCTTAGTGGATTGTTCCTGAAGTCCTCCAAAACAAATTCAAATAGTCTATTTGTCATGAAATTGCGACAATCAGCTTGTATCTGTAAATCTTTCTTAATATTAAAGAAATTCTTGATATTAAAAAAAAGAAAGTCAGTGATGACGTCGTGTCGGCCGGTCGGTATTATATTTGGAAATTATTTTATTTTCTTATTGATCTGAAAAGTAGATTTACTAAATTATTTGTAATATCTCTGTAAAACCATACATAAATATTTTTTGTTATCGTGAAATTGAATGATGTGTACCGTTATAAAGGCGTAATTTTGCTGTTCTTAAAATATTAGGTTACCCCTTTTACATTTAGAATTGATTTATTTTTTATTATGACCTCCTCCTGTCTTTTGTTAAGCAACAAAAGTACCGATATCTAAATATACTCTTTTACGACTGCCTCAGTCATCGTCACCATTTCGACTACGATTAGAGCTGCTCCTTCTATTACTACCTAATAAGTATGCAAAATTTCACAAGGAAAAACAAACGCTAGCGCTCCGACTACAGCAACATAATTTTCAGCAAACGCTTTTCAAGTTTCATGAATTCAGTTGTGCGTGCTACGTTATATAGGCAAGACGTTTTCGCGTGTAACATCAATTTGTATTTCGTTGTTTATCTACAAAGAAAAACTGTTATTTAATAAGTTCAGAAATGTTTAACTTGCGTGATTTTTTAAGATAAAGTGACAATGAAATTAGTTTTATATTTAAATAAATAAATTAGTATTAACTATATTAGTTTGATTTATAAGCAAAAGATGTGGACAGATATTCGCAATTTAGTACTAAGTTTATTTATACTTGGTAAGTACCTAAACGTATTTTTTATGTTAAAATTACTAAACAATTCGTTGGATGAACGGTTCAACGTTATGGACGTCATTAATATAATTTTTAGCCATTTCTTAGACACAAGAGGTTCTCCATTAGTCAGAAAAAATCTACGTTTTTAATAATTTTATGCAAGAATTCGAAACAATAAAGATTATTCATAATTTTGTGAAATATAATTTTGTGAATAAATATTGCCCTTTCATAAATCTGTCGCATAAATAAACGTTTTAGAGGAAAGTCAAAACCGATCATTTCAAAACTCTTGAACTTTTCCTTGCTTACTACAATCCTTACCCGATCATTGCTTGTAGTCAGATGTCTCGTCTCAATGAAAAAAAAAAAACAACAAAAATCACTTATTTAATTCTCATAAGCTAATTGTGGAAATAATCAAAGTAGAAATTAATTTTATATGGGACCTAATGTCTCTGCCTATCCCTGTGGGAAAAAGGCGTGACAATTTGATTGGTTGATTGATTTGATCTAATGGAGTAGAAAATAAAGTTACTTGTAAATACAGTGAAATTCAATGAAAAACGCGCCGATATGTATGTTCTTTCACAAACAAATCATTAAAGGACATCATTCATTTTGTATGAGAACTTGGGTTTAATTGTATTAACAATTGCATTATATACATTTTAAAATAGTTTTATGTACGAGGATTACAATTTAATTGGAATATATTCTTTATTTAGCATAGTTTAGGTGTGTAAGATGATCAAACTATAACTATGACAGTTCAAAGCAGAACTGTTAATATCGAAGACAGACGACTCAAAATTCATATCTTATTTTCCAAATAACTCAATTGCACAGCAAGCAGTTTTATCAACACAAGTATCGAAACTACCATTTTTATATATTTCTTCATCATAGGACATTACAAAAGTAGTACATAAAAGCCCAAAATGAATAATGTCCTTTGATAAATACCATCGTAATGATATTGTCAATTTAGGAAATACTAATGCATATATCAATTTGACAAATACCAGCGCACTATTCGTAGACTTTTATGGCTGCATTCGAGGAGATTCAACCTCCTATACCAGTAGAATAGTTTATTTATCAGTTAAATGTCTATTATAAGATTTATAAGCGAATGCGCAAATAATAGAATCTTCTAAGGTAAACACATTTATTTAACTATAAATCAATCAAATGTAAATAATCAGTGAAAGTAGATTGACGAAAGCAATTTATAAATCTGATAGGAGGGTCAGAAAATCAGGAGGATGTTTTCTGATCAAATCGAAAACATTCTCAAGAAAGCTAGGTTGCCTAGTGTCCATAACCTTAGAGCTTGTATGAAGAGAATTATGGGTGTGAGGAAAGCGAGGGAGTTGTGTCAGGATCGTGACAAGTGGCGCTCCATTGTCTCTGCCTATCTCCATGGGAAAAAGGCGTGACAATTTGATTTGATCCATTGTCTCTGCCTATTATTTTATAGTGGCCGCCTGATGTGTACCTGGTGCCGACTGCTACTAAAGGCAAATAACAGTGCGACATCATCAATTGCATCCACTATGCCGGCAACTTTCAAGCTGATCTTAAAACGTGACTAAGTCACTTCACAGTCGGTACACACAGCGCAATTAACACAGAGTTATGCGAAGACAATGGAGCGCTACTATTCACTATCCTGACATAATTCTCGCGCTTGATACAAGCAATCGAATGTATTTATAATATTTATCAAAGATTGTCGATCTTGTGTGATAAGGCTTTGTTGTGACAAGGTCAATGGCGGACAAGGTTCTTAAAATATTTTTTTAACAATTTCTCAAACGTCTTAATTTTTAAAGCCTTTTTCGTATTTATTATCAACATTTTACCGCTTCCTAATTTTTATCTTGACTTTTTTCCTTCCTCTCTGTCATCGTTATAGATCATTCACCTTTATCGCGCCTCCAGATTAGTGAAATGTAAGTATCATAAAATGTAACACATTAAACATGTAAGGTTCTATGATTCTCGTAGCCTGGACGCAATGATCATTAGGTAAAGATCCGGATACCTGCAAGAATGCCAAAATTACCGCAATATCATCGATTTTCCGTCACCAACGTCACGTTAATAAAGCAGTGACAGTTCCTTGACAAGTCATTTCGCTGTTGTGTATTAAGAGAATCGGGGCCCTGAAAGGCTGAACGGTTGACCTTGTACTCTTCGAGCATTATATTTGTAGCTCGTTGCACCAATCTGGAGGGGCCATAAATACTCGTATTATGTTAGTGTTACAACGGTCCTGACAGCGAACGCCAAGACGTGTATACTCGTCTCCATTCTAGAACCTATTTTCCCATCGGTTGTCGGCTCTTCGAGCGATGTGGTCAGCCCATTGCCACTTCAGCTCGCAAAAACTACGAGCTATGTGAGTAAATCCGGTTCTTTAGTGAATATCCTCGTTCCGAATTCTATCGATATATAACCTGATATTCTATCCAAATATATCCTGAAGGTGTAGGCAGATAAGCCTGCCTGTGGATAAAGGCCGATATCCAACTGCCAGCGCGTTGGATAATCTGTAGCACCGCTCGCACGGTGAGGTGTACTACTACTTTTAAGTACCTTTACAGACCGTGAAGTTGGAACTACAAACTAGGCTAGCATAATGGATTCGACTGCTTAATTTAACTGTAGTAGCAGTTGGCTCCATTCAAGGACCGCACTACAGCGTAACATTAGGCGTTGTATAAAAGCATTTGTGTTTATATAATCATCATTAGCCAGAAGGCGTCCACTGCTGAACAAACTTAGAACGTCATTGCGAACAACAAGATGGCAGCTGCATCCATCGGTTATTCGTGCCTTTCACTATGTCGTTAGTCCACCTAGTGGGAGGCCTACGCTGCGTCTGTTTATATGCAAGCCACTTAACTATACGTACACAAGTCACAGTAGGCGTTAATTGTATTACAAACAAGATGGCGTATTATGAAGACATAAATCAAAATGATTGCCTACAAAATTACGCACACATTTTTTTCGCATATTTTTAGGTTATGACTAAAGTTTGTACGTAAACAATGAGGGATGAACGCGTAAACATGTGTTTTAATTGCTTCTGGCTTCGTATATATGTGCATACCCTAAGACCTAAATTAAATAATTTATTTTATTGTGTCTCGACATATGACAGCACCCCGCTTGATGTTAGGCCGAAGTGTGGTCCGTGAATGAATGTCACTGCTACTACAATTCAATAACTGTGAGTAGTAATCACATCCACTATGCCGGTAACTTAGACGGAACCGGCAACTTACAAGCTGATCCCGAAACGTGACCAAATCACTTCACGGTCTGTATACTTGTAATGGTGAGATTCTAAAATGACGCGACTGAGTAATTATCAGTTTTTGTTTTAATTATTTTACATTTCTATACTAGTGGTATAGTATAGAAATGTAGTAGTAGAGTGGTAGGCAGTGGTACCCAGTCTGCCGATCCGGGGTAGTACCACCACTTACAAGTATACAGACCGTGAAGTGATTTGGTCACGTTTCGAGATCAGCTTGTAAGTTGCCGGTTCCATCTAGGCCGGCATAGTGGATGTGATTGCTATTTACAGTTATTGAATTGTAGTAGCAGTGACATTCATTCATGGACCACACTATGGCTTAACATCAAGCGGGGTGCTGTCATATGTCGGGTCACAATAAAAAAAAAAGCTACTTAAGTGCTTGTATCATAGAAACGGAACAACCAAAGTACATATAATATATCAAAAATACATTGGTACCGGCAAGTGGTTATTAATAGCTCTTGCTTTGCACGATAATTTATCAACAACTAGATCACAGTCGCCTTAAACCGACTGAAACAACGCCTTACAACTGTGGTGAACGACTCTATGTTGTTAATATAAACACTTCTGTGGTATAATTGAGTAATTGCAAATATTATGAAGTAGTTGCCACCCTTAACCTTGCCAGGTTGGAATGAGCAAATATTTGCGCTGTAAGCTAACCACTAATCATCTATATCTACTAACATATTTTCATACAAATAACTAATTTCATTAGCGTTCTTAACACGTGTTTAAGCACTTATCTATTTCTTTAAGGTCTTGCTTTTGTAAGGAACTAGTTGTACCCAGCAAGCGTTGCAATGCCACCTAAAGTAAAAGAGTGTTTAGTTTCACATTCAATCATCCAAATTGTTAATAGAGCGCAAGTTTTTTTAGCAAGCACTTTTAAATGTAACAAATAGGAACGGTTTTTTATTAGATATAGGTAAAACTTATGTAATTTTATTTCATAAATTGAAAAGGTCGATTAAAATGGGACGAGCAACTCCAAAACCTTCTCATGGGAATACCTATTTTTTAATCTATTCTAGCTAATTATAATTTTAAAATGGTGGTTAGTAAGTTTTAAAAACCTACAAATGATAATAAAAGATTTTATAAAGAATTTATAAATCTGATTTGGATGGATGCGTTAAACCAGACAGACCCAGGAGGGTGTTTTCAGACAAAAGCGGGGAGACATCCCCAAGAATGCTAGGTTACCTAGTGCCATAACCGTAGAGCTTGTACGAAAAGCATCAGGCAACCCAGCATTCTTGAGGATGTCTCCAAATTGGTCGGAAAACACCCTTCTGGGTCTGCCTATATCAATGCATCTATTCACATCCTTACTTATAAGTTTATAAGGATATTATAAACGTGAAAGTTTGTGAGTATGGATGGATGTTTGTTACTCTTTCACGCAAAACTACTGAATGGATTTTATTTTAGGTAAACTAAGAAAAATAATATATTAAGCTGTTGAGAATTGAAAACAAATTGTCAATTTTGGCATATCAGTAAAAATATATCGCTCAAAACCGTTGTATTATTTATAAAGAGAAACGATTATATGTCGAGTCACAATGAAAAAAAACTCAATTCACAACAATTTAAATCGATTTAATTTTTTGATTCACCCAACTTAACTTCGGCTAATCTGTAACACAACATTCATTGGCTTTTATAAGCGGTATGAAGTTCGCCGGGTCAGCTAGTTAGATTTATAAATTCCGTACGTCAAACGAAGTGAATCATCTTTATATAATTTTACTTTTTAATAATTTATTTAATTGATAGAGTTATTAATTCAATAATTTTCAATGTTGTATCAAGTCGTATTTTTTTTAATACAGCACCAACCGAGTGCAAACATTAAAATAAATACGAACGAGTATCTCCAACATGACAATAAAGTAATGAAATTGTCACGCATCTTAACATCTCGCTAGACATCTAAAATTTAAAGTAAATAAACCAACACACATGCAAATAAAATAACTACATATATAACAAGAAAATTTAACAAAATCAACTGCAAAATTCCACTAACTTAATTTAATTTAGAAGGTTAAGCGAGTTTAGACCGGCATAGTGGATGAGACTACTATCAATCAATCAATTAAATTGTCACGCCTTTTTCCCATGAGACAATGGAGCGCCACTTGCCACGATCCCGACAATTCCCTCGCTTCCTTCACATCCACAATTCTCTTCATACAAGCTCTACGGTTATAGCCATTAAATAAACAAATAACTTTAAGTAGCAGTCGCCTCCATTCATGGACCGCACTACAGCTTAACATCAGGTAGGGTGTTGACATAATATGTCGAGTCACAATAAAAAAGGAATAAATAGAATTTTGGGCTCACAAACTATTTAGTTGCATTACCTACATGTTTAACTTGTATCCTTTAACATACGTTGAAAATAATTATTTGGCTGGCATAGTGACGGCAAAAGGGCAGCCGTGAACTGACTCTTTATTTTCAGTCATCGTCACTCTTGGACCTCCTCTTGCTTGTCATCAGGCGGCTCAAGGTCAGATGTCGTGTCACAATAAAAAAAATAGTTATTTATTATTTCTTCAAGTGTTATCAATTTTTTATTGTGACTGGACATATGACAGCACCCCGGTTAATGTTAAGCTGGAGTGTGGGCCATGAATAGATGTCACTGCTACTACAATTCAATAACTTTGAATAGCAGTCACATCCACTATGCCGGCCTAGTTGGAACCGGCACCTTACAAGCTGATCCCGAAACGAAACTAACTCACTTCACGGTCTGTATACTTGTATGTGATGGTACTACCCTGGATCGGCAGACTGGGCACCGCACTCTTTGACAACCAGACCCGGAGCAAATATCTGCCAATTTTTTTTATTAACAAATATTTGTAAATTTATTATATTATTAATACAAATAAGAGTATATGAATATTTGCTCCGATCGGAAATCGAACCCGGGAATTCCGCGAAATGGACTGCTGTGCTAACCACTAGGTATGCCACGCCTATCCTCAAAGTTTAATCATAATTTACACAAATAATATTTGTACGTACACATACTTACCTACAGCCTAGGATATAGCGCAGAGGTACCAAATCTTATTTTTTCATAGACCACTTTCAAAACTTTGCTGGTTCCGGTGGACTTTGCAGCTACATTTCCAAAACTCGTCAAAAAATGTGAAGTTTAGATCTAACTATGGAAGTTTACATAACTCGACACGTTGTAGCGACAAGTAACAGTAGCTAAAATATTATCTGCCCACATTGGTAAGGAAGAATCCAAGGAAGTCAAAATTTTAGTCTTCACTATCGTACCTAGATAAATTTTCGTGGAACCCGCTTACGAATTGTAAACCCTCATTTTTTGTCACGCCAACCCCCGTCGAGTATCCTGCGGACGCGTCAGGGATTGCATAAACCCTATCTGCTATTTGGTAAATAAGCTCCTTAGTGACTTTGATGATTTTTTCTTATATAACATTTACCAAAAAAGTTTCAATTTACGAATTTAGTTTTACTTTAAACTTATTCTATTACGTTTACCTACTATTACGAAATCGTGAATTGGGTTGTTAATAATTTTATATCGAAACTACCATATGTTTTCATAATTAGAAATAACTAAAGTAGTACATAGAAACCCAAAATAAATGATGTCCTTTAGCTCTGTATAAAATATTCGTTAAACGTAAATGTAAAATGTGAAGTTAAAGAGTGGTGCAACCAATTTTTCTTTTACTTTTACGATACTTTTTACAAATTCGTAAATTATAATTTTTGGTACAACCAAATTGGCTGTTTTTGCCTGAGTTTTTTTCTGTCACTACTTTTCCTAGTGAGTAAAAAATGGATGCTGTGACTTACCGTTGCTTCCAGGCGGTTAGGATTCACGTTTTGCCCCGGATTTCCATCCCACCCTCTATCCCGAAAATGGTCGCTCTGCCTTAAAAATGTTTGTTAAGAAAAATATCATCAAATCGACTCAAGAGCTTATTAGTGCAGTCAATAGAGCATAATACCTTCGAAACATTTCACTCTCTCTATATTTTAACAAGTTAAAATGGCTAAATCTCGATTTTTTGAGAAAGGAGTGATTTTCACCTCTTAAAAATCAAAAGCACCCCACGGGCCAGTGTTACCCTTGAAACTAAGGGTAAGATGAGCCTAATTCCAAATTTTCATGTAAATAGGTTGATAGACAAGCAAATCGGAGGTAAGGGTCTATTTTCATCTCCATTGGCTGTACTACATATGTTTATATACTACTATATATTTACTACACAGCAGATAGGGTTCATGCAATTCCTGGCGCGCTATATCCTAGAGTGCTATGGAAAATCAGTTTAATTTGTAATTATTACAAAAATCTTTGTTGTTATACAAATTAATTGTGTTTAAGTAATGATAAGATATTGTAACAGACAAACGCGGTAGCAATCCTTTTATTTACATGACACGTCTATTATTTACTTATTATGGTTTGTTTTATTTTATGTGATGTGGATGGATGCGTTAAACAAGGCACGCCTAGGAGGGTGTTTTCCGACCGGAGTCATCTTCAAGAAAGCTGGGTTGCCTAGTGCTCATAACCACAGAACCTGTATGAAGAGAATTGTGAATGTGAAGGGAGCAAGGGAGCTGTGGCAAGTGGCGCTCCATTGTCATCGCCTATCCCTGTGGTTGATTGATTGATTGATATTAATCATGATGATATTTGTGTTTATTTTCTGTAAAAGTTATTTGTATGCTTAAACATTAATTTAGAAGTTATTATGATAAAAGTAACAAGAGCAAAATGTCGCCAAATATTAAAGATGTCGTAAAACTGTACGTACAAATAACATCGGATAAGTTAATCCATTTTGGCTAAATTGAACTACGTAATTGATTGTGGGCGAGTGAACTTGACCGAACACATAAAGTGTTTCAGCAAACACTACCTTTTGTACAATTCTACCTAAATATAGTACGATGTACATACTAAAACTAAATGAAGCTATAAATCTTCGTGAATTTTGTGTATTTTTTCGTGTACGTCTCGAAACGCGACTAAATCACTTGGTGGTGTACCCCCACTGCCTACCACTCTTATAACGCCTCTTATAGCATTTGACAACTCGCCTGGTTTTATTATTTGTTTTTATATTAACATTTCCATACTAAGCTACTAAAGTGCTTGTATCATAGAAACGGAACGACCAAAGTATATATATCAAAGATACATAGGTACCGGCAAAGGGTTTTAAACCCGTGCTCTCGGTTTGCGTAACTATTCCACTACCACTACACCAAGGTCGCCTTTTAGGGGAAGTCTAAATAAAGACCTCTGTTTATTTTATTTTTGTAAATGACACTACTTAGGCTTGAAGCAACAACCAAATCTGTAAAGCTCCTAAAACTACAGTTAAAAAAACACGTTTATACAATAGTGAGTTTGTTTTTGTGACATCTTTTTTTTTTTTTTTATTGTGACTCGACATATGACAGCACCCCGCTTGATGTTAAGCCGAAGTGTGGTCCATGAATTAATGTTACTGCTACTACAATTCAATAACTGTGAGTAGCAATCACATCCACTATGCCGGCCTAGATGGAACCGGCAACTTACAAGCTGATCCCGAAACGTGACCAAATCACTTCACGGTCTGTATACTTGTAAGTGGTGGTACTACCCCGGATCGGCAGACTGGGTACCACTGCCTACCACTCTTTGATAACCAGACCCGAAGCAAATATCCATCTCTTTTTTTTTATTAACAAATATTTGCAATATTTAATACTATTAAATATTACAAATAAAAGCTATGAAACAAATATTTGCTCCGACCGGGGATCGAACCCGGGACTTTACGCGCAACAAACCAGTCGCTAAACCGTTCGTTCACGCCTGTCGTCAATCTGACATCTGACCTTAACCCGCCTGATGGTAAGTAAGAGGAGGTCCAAGAGTGCCGACGACTGAGAAAACTGGGTCTGTTTACAGTTGCATCAGTTGCTGTCACTATGCCGGATGCCTATACGAAAATATTTATTGTATTGTATAGTTTTTTAATAAAATTCAAAATTCAAAGTCATTTATTCATTTGGTTTTTACAAACACTTAGAAACGTCATTATGAAAGAGTGAGGGGACTCTACCGAGTGTTCGGAAAGGTTACAGACTGAGAAGAACACTCAAGAAACTCCAGTCCGGCTTTTTTCAACTTTGTCTTATATTCTATTACATCTTTTTTATCATGGGAACTAGCAATTCATTCACTGCCAAGCAGCCTTGTCGTCAAAGAAATCTCTAATGCTATAGTAAGCCTTTTGGCACGTGTGCAATCAAATTATTTAGACCTCTAGGAAGTGGGTGAAAATTAATTTGAAAGATTCCGTTACATATTTAAATATAATACATATATCGTATGTATATATAATCCGTTACATATATACATACGACAGGCGTGGAGGAACGGTCAGCGATTGGTTTATTGCGCGTAAAGTCCCGGGTTCGATTCCCGGACCGAGCAAATATTTGTTTCATAGCTTTTATTTGTGATATTTAATAATTATATTAAATATTACCAATAATTGTTAATAAAAAAAGAGATGGATATTTGCTTAGGGTCTGGTTATCAAAGATTGGTAGGAAGTGGTACCCAGTCTGCCGATCCAAGGTAGTACCACCACTTACAAGTATACAGACCGTGAAGTGATTTGGTTGCGTTTTGGGATCAACTTGTAAGTTGCCGGTTCCAACTAGACCAGCATAGTGGATATGATTGCTACTCACAGTTATTGGATTGTAGTAGCAGTGACATCCATTCATGGACCACACTCCAGCTTAACATCAAGTGGGGTGCTATCATATGTCGAGTCACAATAAAAAAATACAAGTTAAGATAATAAAAGCGAGTAAATAAAAGGATATATTGTCTTTCAAAATGTATGTCAATTCTGCAAAGCTTTCATCAATGTTGTTTTTGGAATCTGCCCTTCAGTTTCATGTTACCACCAAATGACTAATGTCTTATTTCTGGAGTAACGCGAAAAAAATAGAAGTTATTTTATTATTATAGTATTACGTTACAATGTTGCATAAGGAAAGTAATTACGAATATAAAGAAGACATCATTCATTTTGTATGGGGACTTTGGCCTAATTGTATTAACAGTTGCATATACATTTTAAAATAGTTTGATGTACTAAGATTACAATGTAATTGGAATACTTATATTTCCTTTACTTTGCATAGTTTAGGTGTGCAAATTCATCAAACTATAATTATCTTTCTATAATTTGTGTTTCCAAATAACTCAATTAAAAGCAAAATTATTATAAGTTTTGTCAATACAAGTATTCGAAACTAGCTTTTATATATTTTTTCATCATTGGACATTACAAAAGTAGTACATAAAAGCCCAAAATGAATGATGTTCTTTACAAGTCTTGCAAGTATTCAGACCGTGAAGCTTTCGGGATCAGCTTGTAAGGTGCCGGTTTTGACTAGGCCGGCATAGTAGATGCGAATGCTACGTAGTTGTACGTTTGTAGTGTACGTAGGAGTCTAGGTTATAAAGATAACATAAAGTATGTAGTTTCCAAAAGTAGTAATTTAACTTGGATGGTGTGAGTTGTCAGCACAGTACTCATTAGATAGGTTGATTTCTACTTCTTTTTGCGGCTGAAGGAATAATATATTCTTCAGCATGTCTAATATTATTAAAACAAACGTTTCAAACTTTCGTTTTTGCTATATTTACCAGTGTATTTGTGTTTTACCCATCCTTTAACTTTTGATCCTTCAAGCAAATCATGAAAACGCCTTTAGCCGACTTAGTGACGCCGACTGAGGCAACTGTAAGTTAAATCGGTTTAATTTTCGGCGCTCTTTCTCTTCCCCTTTCTTTTAGGCAAGTCGAGATCAGATGTCAAGTCTTGATGAAATAAGTTTATTGTCTTGTAAAACAATTTATTACGAATTGCGAAATGTTCTGCGCCTGTTTTGGCGGGAAACTGCAAGTCATGCAAATTTAGATTATTTGTAAAGCTTGTGTTTCTTGAATATTAATGTTTCATAATGGTAGAATTGTTATCCAGTAATCATTTATAAGCTGATCGAGTATAGACAAGTGATTTGAAGCTGTGTAACGTATCTCTTAGTGTTCCCCTTCAAGACTCCGTCGGAAGAGTTTTTGTAAAGTTTTTCCATCGCTTAAATAAAACCATCATTTTATTACATCAACCTCATGTAATGGATAAAACACTAAACTTCCCCCACTAAAGTAACTATATTTTGGAAGACTAGCCTGTATGGACAAAGTTTCCTTTGCCTTCCCAGAATGGGAGAATTGAACTGAACTAAATATACGTCTTCCTCACATTTCCTCAATAATTACATAACAAAGTTGCGATAAAGAAGTCCCTCATTTTGTCCATAATTACCCTCCTGTCCATCAAAACACCATTAAGTCCCGCCTGCCCTTTAAATGTCCGAAAATTTTACTCACAAATTGTTATGACTTTATACGCGTCGAATTAGTACCTATAAATAGTCTTATTTTATTGTGACTCGACATTTGCGGTGAGGTGTTTTGGTCACGCAAACCGACATCACGGGGTCCAAAACACTTGTAGGTAACAATTTATCTTTGAAATATGTACTTTGGTCGTCCTGTTTCTATGATCCTCTCTAGTAACTTGATATACTTAGTAAAAAATTAAAACTAAAATTAATAAAATAACGTTTTTGTCTCATTCGTAAGCTGTAATGCGGTCTATGAACTGTTGTTCACCCCCCTTCTATCAAAGGAAAGGGTTTGTTGAGAACAATACGAAATATATGACGGTTCACAAAATTTTAAATTACGGACATAGTTTAAATAATTTTCATTTAGGCACAAATGATTATTGAAGAAAAACTTGTATAATGTAAATAAATTAAACTAGTACGAGAATATGAATTGTAGTATAGATCTGTGTACCTACTATGTATTATTTTAATTGTGACACGGCATATGACCATACGATAATAGTTAAAGTGGTTGTGCATCCTCTATTCTGCCCTGCCTGAATGCGGTTATTACAAAATAAAAAGACGATATAGGAGCAAGGTTAAAAGGTTCCTCAGCATTCAGAACATTCTCTGTGATAGAGGTCACAATACCACGTCTAACCAATTGTCTAGCTGCTAGCTAATCGGTCAATCAACTTCATGCTGTGTTCAGAACTAGATAGATACGTCTTTATTAGACACTAATAAAGAGAAATTAGTAAGTATAGAATTAGTGGCATTAGGTGGGGTAAGGAAAACAGTAATTTAATTGTAAAGGATATCATTCATTTTGTATGGGGATTTGGGCTTAATTGTATTAACAGTTGCGTATACATTTTTAAATAGTTTAATGTATGAAAATTACAATGTAATTGAAATATATCCTTTATTTTGCAAAGTTTAGGTGTGCAAAAGAATTAAACTATAATTATGACGGTTTAAAGCAGAACTGTTAATATGGCGTGTCTTTGTGATTGACAGACGATACAAAATCACAGCAATTAAAAGCAAAATTGTTATTAGTTTTATCGACACAAGTATCAAAACTACCATTTATACATTTTTTCATCATTGGACATTACAAAAGTAGTATATAGAAGCCCAAAACAAATGATGTCCTTTAATAATTGAATTTGCGCCGTTTGACGTCGAGACGATGGGTTCTTCAGCTAAGCGCCTGGACAAGAGTTGTCCAAGCGGCTGACAAAGAAGTCTGGAGATAGGAAGGCTGGCAGTTATTTCTGCCAACGTATTAGCCTTGCTATACAAAGGGCTAATGTTGCCAGTCTCCTTGGGACTATATCTGATGAGACGTTAATAGAGGATATTTTTTACTTGTAGATTAATTATAGATAATAAACTTTTAATTTTATCTGTTTCTCTAAACAATAAAACGGATCAATCAATCAAATTGTCACGCCTTTTACCTACAGGGCAGAGACAATGGAGCACCACTTGCCACGATCCTGACACAATTCCCTCGTTTGCTAAAACAGATTGAACTTTAAATTAATTTACAATTTACTAAAATTGTAAACGACACGCGTTTACGTTTATAAACGCACACCAGTCCGTTGCGAGAAAAATCCCGGGTTCGATTCCTGGTCGGTGCAATAATTTTATAGCTTTTATTTGTAATTTTAATAATTCGCGGATGATTTCCAATAATGTTAATCAGTACTTACATCACCAGTACAGAATAGGTTATAACTCTACAGAAGATAAAAACGTTTTAGTTTTAGTTTTATTTGTTTGAAGAGAATGTGGATGTGAAGGTAGAGTGACGGCGACTGGGGCAGCCGTGAATTAACTCAGTTTTTTCAGTCGTCGTCACTCTAAGACCTCCTCTTGCTTATCATCAGGCGGGTCGAGGTCTAATGTCGTGTCACAATAAAAAAAAAGATAATGAGTTGTGTCAGGATCGTGGACGCTCCGTTGTCTGCCTATCCCTTAGAAAAGGAGGCGTGACAATTTGATTGATGAATTGTTTTGTTGCCTATCCATGTATGTAAATAAAGATTATACTTATCTCTCAAAAATGTTTTGTTTTTTGGCAAGATCATAAAATAATTTAAGATAACATTCTCACTTTATACTTTTACCGTTTTTTGTTGATTTATTATATTGATATTAACATAGTAATATACACAAATATAAACTGTGCTGTCTGTTAATGGCCAAGTAGGTGTAGACTTTTGTTTCTTAAATATGAGTGCATTATCTAGTATTTTCTTAGATTTTGCGCGAACATTGATTAATGAATTAAACAAATTTTATTTTGGTTTTGATGTTACATTTTTTATTTTTTCGACGTTTCTCTGTGACCACGATGGCTGCAAAGCTCTCGAAACGGCAGGATAATAAAAAAATGTAAAATCAAAACCGAAAATAAACGCGATAGTAAGCCGAATAAAATTTGTTTAATTTATTACCTAAATATTACCAAACCAAATAACAATCAACTGAAATGCGCATCTAGTTTTGGTATAGGTGTGTCATGGCCAACTTTCCTATTTCCGCAGTTCAATGTCAAGTCACTAACATGACCTTGTCCTTACTTATAATATAATTTAACGAAAGGGGTGTATAAATCGAAGGTTTGTTCTTGTAAGAAATAATAATATTATCTAAATTATTTTTCGTAAAATAAAAAATCACATTACATTGAAACCAAACAAATAACAAATAAAGAGTGGTAGGCAGTGGTACCCAGTCTGCTGATCCGGGGTAGTACCATCACTTACAAGTATACAGACCGTGAAGTGATTTGGTCACGTTTCAGGATCAGCTTGTAAGTTGCCGGTTCCATCTAGGCCGGCATAGTGGATGTGATTGCTACTCACAGTTATTGAATTGTAGTAGCAGTGACATTCATTCATGGACCACACTTTGGCTTAACATCAAGCGGGGTGCTGTCATATGTCGAGTCACAATAAAAATAAAAATAAAAACAATTAACTCTTAAATGCGCATCTAGTTTTGGTATAGGTGTGTAATAAACGCGATAGTAAATTCAATAAAATTAATATTCGCGCTAAATTTAAGAAAATAATATTTAGGTATACCTATAGGTATATTTTTTTATTGTGACTCGACATCTGACCTCGACCCGCCTGATAGTAAGCAAGAGCAGGTCCAAGACTGCTGACAACTGTAAAAAACAAGTCTTCACGGATGTCCCAGTCGCCGTCTATGCCGGCTAAAGTAAAAAAGTGTATAAAACTTTTCGATTTTGTTATATCATTATCAAATTAAAATATAGCCTAAAAATATTGACGACATGCTCGGCGAATTGGATATCACACTAGCTTGTTACGTTTAAAGTCCCGGGTTCGATTCCCGGTCGGAGCAAATATTTTTATCATAGCTTTTGTTTGTAATAAGACTATTTATTAAAAAAATAGAGGCGTATATTTGCTCCGAGACTGGTTATCAGAGTGGTATGCAGTGGTTCTCAATCTGCAGATCCGGGGTATATACCACTTACAAGTATACAGACCGTGAAGTGACTTAGTCGCGTTTATAGATCAGCTAGTAAGTTGCCAGTTCCAACTAAGCCGGCATGGATGCGACTGTTTCTTACAGTTATTCACTACAGTCGCCTCCATTCATGGACCGCACTCCAGCTTAACGTCAGTAATGTCAATCTTCCGTTTTATTTTGTAAATAAAGACATTTTGTACATATAATATAAAACAATTGTGAATAGTGGTATGATTTGATAAACAAACCATTCACGAGCATTCGAATGAATGGAAGTGATTAATCCACTTGACATTATTTTTCATTGTTTATTTACAGTACATATAAATAAATAAGATTAGACAAATGTTTATTATAAGCAAATAAATACTTTATAGCTATATAGTTTATTGCACAACTCTTCTTTTATAATTATCTTCTCAATATTTAAAAAAAACTAAATAATTTTGGCGGTTTTCGTTTATTGTATTCCGAAAGTTTCGAAATCCTACTACAGCTGGTTTATACCTCAATAAACTTTGAAATAAAAAAAAATCAAAGACCAACATCGACAGTGATAGAGGACAGTGGCCATTCTCCATCTTTGTCGACGATTGTTTGGGAACCATATTCGCGTTCTTCCTCAATTTCTTCCTGTCGACATTGTGGCTTGGCGACAACCTACAAACGACTGAATTTGGAGTTAAATTTAAATATTATACTATTTGTCTAATTATTTCCAATAATAATCAAAATGATAATTATGTCCAATTAACTCATTTAACTTTAAAATGTATTATTAATTACGTAAGTATACAAAAGTATAATACACATCCTAAAATATGTGGTCTAGCAATTTAATTTTTTATCATACATTTCTATACTAAGCTACTAAAGTGCTTGTATCATAGAAACAGGACAACCAAAGTACACATATCAAAGATACATTGGTACCGGTGAGTTGTTTTGAACCCGTGCTCCCGGCTTGCGTAACCATTGCACTGCCACTGCACCACGGTCGCCTTTAAATGATTTCTTATTTTAGTTATCTCTTGTTACAGTTTACAGTTCATGTCGTGCGGAGTTATCAAGTGAGGGTAGTTCCGTGGTGTTCCACAAAACTAATATAACACGTCTCACAGCAAGAACAATACACAATGCTGGATATCATTTACATTTAATTGAACATTTGTAAGTATTAATAAAATAATTAATTATTCATTTATAAATTAGCAATAAAAAATTGATAGAATTTTCACGCCTGCGACCGAGAAATGAGACGCTTTTTGTCGCTTAACGCGTAACCGCTCCGACTGTAATGCCCACGTGATTTCATAAATTCATTTCAATTACTAAATTATAAAGTACAGGCGGAACCAACGGACGTTGTCATATCCAAAAAGTAGTGCCACATTAACAATGATATTTTTAATTTAACATTTGCTTTTATTTTTGAATTTTGGGATAATTAATAAATTGCGCAATCGTTTGTGATTTGAACCGTCTGAACAAACTTTCAATCAGTTGAAGCAATAAATATTGGTTTAACAAAAGTTAAAGACAACGGTCATTACAACGATCAAGACAACTTTTATTAATTAAATTAATAGTTGAAAGCGAATCGACCCGTCTGAACTTGTTCGTTCAACTCGCATTGAATAATCAGTCAGTCAATCAGCGCGATTGAGTTTGTATTGTATTCCTCTGTCACCAGTTTTTTGTTTGTTTGTAAAATAAAATGTAAATTATGGCGTCTGCATCCACGAGAAAAATGCTAAAATGGTCAGATGGTGTAATGACACGTGTAATGTTGAGTCAATTATAATGGAACCGTGAGACAATATTAGCTTTTTGTTTAACGATAAATATTGAACAACTAAAATCGCCTCGTGAGTACGCCGTGTCAAATGTATGTAATGTTGTCAATTGTTGAGCAAATTAAAGGACATCATTCATTTTGTATTGGGACTTGGGCTTAATTGTGTTAGCAGTTGCATATACATTAAAAAATAGTTTAATGTACGAAGATTACAATGTAATTGGAATACATCATTTATTATGCATAGTTTAGGTGTGCAAAATAATCAAATTATAATTATGACAGTTCAAAGCTATGGCGTATCTCCGTAATTGACAGACGTCACAAAATTCACATCTTATTTTCCAAACAACTCAATTGCACAGCAATTAAAAGCAAAACTGTTATTAGTTTTATGAACACAAGTATTAAAACTACCATTTATATATTTTTTCATCATTGGACATTACAAAAGTAGTATAAAGAAGCCCAAAATGAATGATGTCCTGTGTAGTCATACCGACAACAGCTCCTCCTATCGGCTCCAATGGGTTCACTTTAAACCTCCTCTTTATTTTCACAGATCCATAATAGATGCACCAAAATTAGAACACATAGCCGTCGATGACTTAGCAAAAATGCCTAGATTAAAATCATTGTAAGTAGCGAAACTATGTTATTTAGAAATAGTTAACTTTTAGAATTTATTAACAGCTTTTTTTCGGTACTTTAATATTTTTATTGTTCAAGAAGCTACGAGTATTATAGCAGTTATTATATAAATTTCAGCCTTTTTTATTATTATTATTCTAAACCGTACTGGTACCGGCAAGTGGTTTTGAACCCGTGCTCTCGGTTTGCGTGACTCGTGACCATTGCACTGCCACTACACCACGGTCGCCTATAAACATAGTATCTAATATACACATATCTTTTACAGATTCATAACACAAGCACCAAACTTACAAAAAATGTCCACATTACCACCAATGGCTGAGCTACGAACATTGTACGTAATCGTATGTATGACTTTATACGTTATACTTATTAAATTATACACTCGAATTATTTTTGGTATACTTTTTACGTAAATGTTTTTTTTTTATGTAAACGTAAATGTAAAATGTGAAGTTAAAGAGGGTGCAACCCATTTTTTTTTTACTTATACGATACTTTTTACTTATAATATTATAATTCGTAAATTATATTTTTTAGTACAACCGGCTGTTATACTTGTAAGAAAGGGGGCTTTAAAACGCTTGAAATAATAACCTGCCCGAAAAAATAACGTTTAAACTTTACACAAAACAACATTGAATACTTTAATAATATATTTTTTAAATCATTTTGATGTGCCGGCCTAATACGTTATTCAAAATGAGTTAGGTACAATAATATTGCTTGTTTTTTTTTATTATTGTGACACGGCATCTGACCTCGTCCCGCCTGATGATAAGCAAGAGGAGGTCCAAGAGTGACAACGACTGAGAAAGCCGAATTCGTTCTCGGCTGCTTCAGCCGCCGTCACTATGCCGGCCAAAAGCATAGTGTCTTTGCAAGGAATGTTCTTTATCTTGCTTATTGGATTGCCGTAATAGGGGGGCTGCTTACTTTACGTTTTATGAACATTTAGGGGGCGGCAAAATTTTAAAAAACTAAAATAAATCGTAAAATTTGATCCTGAATTTTGTGTTTCTTTTGCTGTACCTATGATTGAAATTCCTAAAAAGTCCCGGGTGGCTGACTCCCACGCTACGCCACTGGTGCACGACTGTATAGATAGGTGGACTTGCTCCCACAGCAGTCGTTCAGAACTCTTCTTATCTGCTGATACCTACACTGCTGTGCAGCTCAAAAGTCAATGTCGCTCTTTTTATCTGCCGGTTTCTATACAAGGCTGCATATCTTTTAGTTTAAGGATATGCAAGTATAAAACTTATAAATAAAAGGGGTCCGTAATCATAGTGTATCGAACAAGTATCAAGCAAGTTTTGGAGCAAGGAAGCGTGAGTGTTGTGTCCCAGATCTTGGAAACTCGCGTTGTACCTGTCTATCACTATGGGAATAATTTTGTGATTTGAGGCGTGACATTTTAAAATGCCAAAAGTTAAATATTCTTAATTGTATTACCTAGTTCCTATAACCGTAGAGTTTGTATGAAGAAAATCGTAGATGTAAGGAAAGCGAGTGAGTTGTGTCAGGATCGTAGCAAGTACCGCTTCATACTTTGGGGGAAAAGGCGTGACATTTTGATTGATTAATTGATTTTATTCTATTGCCTACCTAAATTTCTTTATTGTTGAATCCATTTGTAACATATTATTTTAAAAGCATTGCAAATCTGTTTCAGTATGATAACTACTTCTGGATTAACAGAAGTACCAAACCTGAGCCACGTACATGACCACATGGATACTAATTCTAGGAGTTATTTACAAGCTATGTAAGTAAAATGAAACGTATCTATGTTATTGAGTTGCGCGGTCGGCCCGCAGACCTGGCAGCAACTGCTACGTTTGCCTCTGCACATTCCTGTTGAAAACGAGGCATGGCAACTGATGATGCTGATGATGATAAAGAAGTATAAGATTATAACGTACTACTTTATTTTGCAGAGATTTAGAAGGTAACCACATAAAAAGGATACCAGCTCATGCTTTAAGAGTGCGAGCTGATCAAGTGTAAGTGTGTTTCTTTTATTTTTAGGTAATATTTAAAATTGATATTATTTTTACTTTGTATTTTTTGTTTATATATAACTGTACCTGTATTAAATTATGTAATATTGGTATTATGAAAAGGATGAGTGAAAGTAGATTGACGAAAGGAATTTATAAATTAAATGTGAAATTATGCATCCAGCGTTAAACGAGGCAGACCCAGGAGGATGTTTTCCGATCAAATCGGAGACATGCTCAAGAAAGCTAGGTTGCCTAGTGCCCATAACTGTTGCAGTCGTTCTCTTACATCGTAACTCTCGTTGTAAAATTTTTACAACTCTCCTCCTCGTCTCCTTATCTTCCGCCGAGTATTGATTACTTACTAGCCAAAAATAAAAAGGCTACTTGATTTTGTTTTAGATTTTGCGCGAACATTGATTATTGAATTACCAAACAAATATGCGGCTTACTATCGCGTTTATTTTTGGTTATTCATTTCACCTTTTTTATTACTTCGACGTTTGGAGAGCTTAGTAAGCCGCATAAAATTTGTTTAATTCAAGACTACTCAATATATTTTTACAATATTCTGCCACACCTTATTTATTATCATACAAAAGTAATAAAATATAATAAAATAATAACAACAGTGGCTTTAATAAATTACATAATACTAAATATAGAACACTTCTGTGTCGTAGTTTATTATGAAATTTATTATTTTTTCTTGTATTTATATTGTACTTATAAATACTTATGCGTTATCTGTATTGTTATTCATAAAGCAACAATAATAATTACACATGTTACTTACGTAATTTATTTATTCATTAATTGGTATATACAACAGATTGCAGACAGAATTTAACATTTAGAAAGCAGTAGAAAATTCTAGTCTGCAATCCAAAGTGTATACCTACACACAACTAGATTTAAAATGTAAAATACAAGAAAATAAAAATCAAATCATTTATTTAGCAAGTAGACTGCACGCAGTGCTTTTACACGTCAAATTCAGAAAAAAAACATATTTGAGCATATTATTGCTGAAATAGAAAAAAAAAAGGTATTATACATTTTACAATGACTCGTGATTATACAGTATTATACAACTGTTAGAAAATATATCAACGGTATTCTACGTTGGTACGTAGCTGCTGTGAAAAGGCATAAACAATATAGGCATTGTTTATGTTTGTATAGTAGATATTCAATAAACGAACAAATCAATACAATTGATTTTAATTGCTACAAATTGTTCTCCAGGTCACTGAACTACAATGCCATTGAAGAAGTACCAGCGCATGCGTTCAAAAATGCCCAAATTTCCAAATTGTAAGTATCTATAGTTATTTATTATAAAATGCTATTTATTAATGACATTTACATAGGTGAGCGAAAGGGAGACGAAGGCGACCCAGAGAAGGGTTTCTAGTCCAAATACGAAAAATCCAAAAAAAAAAATTGTTGATTTTAGATGATTAGATTTTAATTTAGTGTTACATTGTAACGGCATATACCGTGAACTTACTTGGGATTTCAGTCGTCGGCATTCTTAGACCTCCTCTTGGTCGAGGTCAGGCGGACCAAGGTCAGACGTGGACGAACGGTTTAGCGACTGGTTTGTTGCGCGTAAAGTCCCGGGTTCGATCCCCGGTCGGAGCAAATATTTGTTTCATAGCTTTTATTTGTAATATTTAATAGTATTAAATATTGCAAATATTTGTTAATAAAAAAAAAAGAGATGGATATTTGCTTCGGGTCTGGTTTTCAAAGAGTGGTAGGCAGTGGTACCCAGTCTGCCGATCCGGGGTAGTACCACCACTTACAAGTATACAGACCGTGAAGTGATTTGGTCACGTTTCGGGATCAGCTTGTAAGTTGCCGGTTCCATCTAGGCCGGCATAGTGGATGTGATTGCTACTCACAGTTATTGAATTGTAGTAGCAGTGACATTCATTCATGGACCACACTTTGGCTTAACATCAAGCGGGGTGCTGTCATATGTCGAGTCACAATAAAAAAATAAAAAAAATAAAAAAAAAAAGATGTCAAATTGCAATATATTAAAAAAAACTTTACTTATCAGTTATAAAGGCGACCGTGGTGTAGTGGCAGTGCAATGGTTACACAAACCAACAGCACGTGCTCGAAGCCACCCACCGGTACCAATGTATCTTTGATATATGTTCTTTGGTTGTCCTGTTTTTATGATACAAGCACTTTAGTAGCTTTAGAAAAGAAATGCAAAACAAATTATCATCATATTAGGCAGATTTTAGGTTTTGAATTGGATAAGTCTATCCGACTAGTACCGCTAATATGTAATTACTTTAATTAGAAAGAAACCCCATTAATATAGCTTTTATTAATTTTAGGAGTTTCCGTGGTAATAGTTACTTGACTAATTTAGACGACGACGCCTTTGTAGGAAATTTACTCATAAGACAATTGTAAGTATTTTGTTTTTTTCATTTTAAGTTATTATTCTTTCGTTCTACCGCAAGTAGATTGATGAAAGGAATTCATAAAATGTGGATGGATGACTTAAACGAGGCTAATGAGGGTGTTTCTTTTTCGACGAAATCAAAGACATCCTTAAGAAGCCTGTATTGCGTAGCACCTATAATCTTAGAGCTTGTCCGAAGGATCGTGGCAAGTAGCGCTTCTTTGTCTCTGCCTATCCCTGTGGAAAAAAAGCGTGACAATCGACGAATGATTGATTGGCCCTACCGCGATAACTTATGCATTTTTTTTATTGTGACTCGACATATGACAACTCCTCGCTTGATGTTAAGCTGGAGTGTGGTCCATGAATGGATGCCACTGCTAATAACTGTGAGGAGCAATCACCGGCAATGGAACTGGCAACTTACAAGTATACCGGTCTGTATACTTGTAAGTGGTGGTACTACCCCGGATCGGCAGACTGGGTACGACTGCCTACCATTCTTTTAATAGACGATGGGTAGACTTCTACAATAGTTCGTGGTGAGAGACCGCAGTGTCGCGAGTCATGGCAAAAATGAGGCCTTTGCCAGCAGCCAATTTAAAAATCATTTTAATTAAATTAAGTTCGCTGTTTGCCAGGCAGTGGGTCAATTAAATGGGTTAATAATATGAATATCGGAATATATTTGGCCGGCATAGTGACGGTGATTGGGGCAACCGTGAAGACTCAGTTTTTACGGTCGTCGGCACTCTTATACCATCAGGCGGGTCGAAATCCTTTTAATTTCTTCGCTCAGCTAAATTTCTAAAAGAAAAGATTTAATAATCTCGTGTGATTTTCAAGTGTATGTTGGTACGATTAACTTGCGATTCATCGGTAGAGGCGATTGCTACTAGCAAGTACCTACACTTAGTTTAAAGCCTCCACTATACAGGCGCGTTGGTATCCGGTAATACCGGATGCGTTATTGCGATATCTGTTTTTATTACAATATGTATTAGTCGACGAAGTTACACACTGCTGCGATAATAACGACGCAATAGAAGTAGGACGCAGTTGTGTGCAAGAAATCGGGACGCATTATCGCAATAACGCATCCGGTATAATTGACCGATAATAACGCGCCTGTGTGGTAGAGGTTTTAAGCTAAGTGTACTTGCTTAAAACTTCATTCCTGTAATTTCCAAGCTAATCCTGAAACAATACTGCCCTCCAGCTTAACATCAGGCTAGGTCACATACCTATAACACCCATTTTAATGATTAGAATATTTTTTATCAATCAATGAAATTGTCACGCCTTTTTCCCATGGGGATAGGCAGAGACAATGAAGCGCCACTTGCCACGAACCTGACACAACTCCCTCGCTTCCTTCACATTCACAATTCTCCTCATACAAGCTCTAATATTTTTTTATTTGAGAAGTAAACAATGATTTCATAATAAACTAGAGCAGATATATGAATTAAAGCACAAAAAAACACACACATAAGTATGTGAATTATCCTAAAGAGTGGTAGGCAGTGGTACCCAGTCTGCCGATCCGAGGTAGTACCACCACTTACAAGTATACAGACCGTGAAGTGATTTGGTCACGTTTCGGGATCAGCTTGTAAGTTGCCGGTTCCAACTAGGCCGGCATAGTGGATGTGATTGCTGCTCACAGTTATTGAATTGTAGTAGCAGTGACATTCATTCATGGACCACACTTTGGCTTAACATCAAGCGAGGTGCTGTCATATGTCGAGTCACAATAAAAAAATAAAAAAAAAAATTTTTTTGTAGAACAATCGACAAGTGAAATGCTTTACCAGCCCGTGTGTTCTCTCCATCCTATAACAGTGGATCCTTTAAGCGATGCGTGAAAAAGCACCACTGGCCGACATAGTGGCGGTGACTGGGACAACCGTGAAGACTCGGATTTTGCAGTCGTCGGCACTCTTGGATCTCTTCTTGCTTACCATCAGGCGGGTCGAGGTCAATGTCTACACACAAATATTTTTTTTATATATTATAAATAACAGTTTTATATTTTCTAATTCGAGATGTTTTCTTTCAGAGATTTAAGCCACACATCAATAACATCTCTTCCAACAAAGGGTTTAGAGAAATTAGAAATACTCAGAATAGAGAAAACACCCTCATTAAAATATATCCCATCTATTTATGAATTTCATGTGAGTATTTCTATAATCAATCTCTTTCATCTATCCTTTCAATGTGCCCAAGCATGATTGGATAGCACACCAGTTCGTGACGCATTAAGATCTGGGTTCGATTCCCAGTTGGAGCAAATATAGCAATAATTAGCATTTACTATTAATAATTCGTTTAATAGCATTTATTTGTGATATTAAATAATAATAATATATGGTATGTGATTGAATATTACAAAAAATATCCCCTCCATTCATGGACCGTACTCCAGCTTTACATCGGGGCTCCATTGTTTCTGCCTATCCCAGTGGAAGAAGAGCGTAACGATTTGATTGATTATTTGATTATTTATTTCAGGGTTTACAGAAAGCCTATTTGACACATCATTTCCATTGTTGCGCGTTCGCATTTCCTGAACGCCATGATCCAGCGAGGCATGCCTTATACGAAAAACAATTGGAATTGATGGCCGAGGTAATTTAATTTTAAAAATAAAACTATAGTTAAAATTACTTAAAAGACACGCTAATACGAGGCAACAATGTGTACAAGGCACAATGAACAATCGTACAAGGCAATGTGAACTTAAAAGTAAATAATCAACATGAAATTTTTGTATTTTCATCGGTTTTTATTACATGTACGATTTTTTTATATTCTTTAATAAAAATTAATATAGTTTTAATATCATATATTTCTTTCAGAGATGTAACCGGAAAAGTACAAACGATGAAAAGAAATCAAGAAGAAAGCGTTCGTTAGAACTTATTAAGAATATTAAAACACCGAAGAAAATTATAAGCGAACATTTAAATACTGCTTCTTGGGGGTAAGTTCTTTTCTTGTGAATAATGTGAAATTACCCTCTACCACACAGGCGCGTTATTATCGGTCGATAATATCGGATACGTTATTGCGATAATGCGTCCCGATTCCTTGCACACAACTTCTACTTCTATTGCGTCGTTATTATCGCAACAGTGTGTAACTTCTTAGATGTCCTAATACATATTTTACTTAAAACAGATATCGCAATAACGCATCCGGTATTACCGACCGATAATAACGCGCTTGTATGGTAAAGGCTAACACACTTGTAAAGTTGTCCAGTTGTTTTTATTTAGGGCATAATTGAATACTACTAGCATTACTGTATATGTATAAAATACTGAAGTGCTTGTGTCATAGAAACAGCACAACCAAAGTACATAAAATATCAAAGATGCAATGGCAAGTGGTTTTGGCAGGCACGGATGGCTCTCAGTTTGCGAACCGAGGAAGTTTCTTCCTCAGATCGTCATTATTTACAAACCATGACGATCTGAGAAACACCGAGATGAGCTCCATTGATCACGAGTATATTTTTCGCAACATCCTGTAACTCCGTCGACGTTGGCCCATTCTCTTGATGAATCGGGGAGTAGCTTTAATTATGCCGAGTGATAGCATTCAGAGAGATACAAAATAATAACGGAATAATCATCAATCAATCAAATTGTTACGCCTTTTTCCCACAGAGATAGGCAGAGACAATGGAGCGCCACTTGCCACGATCCTGACACAACTCCCTCGCTTCCTTCACATTCACAATTCTCTTCATACAAGCTCTATTATATATTAACGGATTAACATTCTTAATTTTTCAGTGAAGACTCCGAATTTAACTCAGCTATAAGTGATAGCGATGAATTTACACCTCCTGAAGAATATATTTCAGATTCTGGAAGCCTTGAGGACTTTGAGGAGCAAGGCAACTTTCATGAACTAGTCAATAATACTCTAGCTGGAGGCACGTTTCATGCTGAATGTGGCAATTTTAGTTTAAGGTAACATTTTTTTGAGACGAGGCTTTGACCTCGACTTGCCTCATGGCGCCGGCGACTGAAAAACCGTTTACCGTTGTCACAGTCGCCGCAACTATGCCGGTTTTGTTTTCATTGTCTTTTTTATTTTTTTTATTGTGACTTGACATCTGACCTCAACTCGTCGGATAATAAGCGACTCGTCCATGGGTTCCGGCGAATGCAAAAACCGAGACTTTACGGTTGTCCTAGACGCTGTCACTATGCTGGCCAAAGGTGCCTCTTCACGTCTCGATAGAAGGATCCAAGGTTATAGGATGGACAGAACACATGGGCTGGTAAAGCATTCCACTTGTCGATTGTTCTACAAAGAAACGACGGTCCGAACGTTTTAGTTCGACTGCCGTTTAGTTATAAACTTATGTTAAATTATTATGTCTTATTTCACTATTTGTGGCCCGCCCATTTACTAGAAGAAAATAAGTTTTAATTCCTAGTAAATTGATTGATCGAGAAACGGTTGATTCAACGAGGCTGGCATAGAACAGTCCAACTAAAGAAGGCCGTGCACGTTTATATTAGGTATACGAGTATCATGTCAATACAAATGCTGGCAATAACTAAGCAACCAAATTGTCACGTTACTACAGGGATAAGCAGACTTTATTACACGATCCTGACTTAACACTCATGGCACAAGCCATTATGATCAATTTAGGCGACCGTGTTGTGTTGACAGTGCAATGGTTGCGCGAACCGAGAGCACAGGTACAAAACCACTTGTCGGTACCAATGTATCTTAAATATATTTACTTGAAAAATATCCTTTATTATGTATAGTTTAGGTGTGCAGAGTAATCGAACTATAATTATGACAATTCAAAGCTATGGCGTGTCTCCGTGATTGACAGACGACACAAAATCCATATCTTATTTTCCAAATAACTCAGTTGCACAGAATTTTATAAGCAAAACTGTTATTAGTTTTATCAATACAAGTATCGAAACTACCATTAATATATTTTTCATCATTGGACATTACAAAAGTAGTACAAAGAAGCCCAAAATTAATGATGTCCTTTCTATTGTTACAGTCGTCGAAAAATAGAATGTACACCCTTACCGAACGCTCTGAACCCTTGCGAAGATGTGATGGGCTGGTCATGGCTCCGTGCATGCGTTTGGTTCGTTGTCGCCGCTGCAGTAGTTGGAAACATTGCAGTCCTTATTGTTTTATTGGCCAACCATTCAGAATTGACTGTACCTAGATTTTTAATGTGTCATTTAGCATTAGCAGACCTCTGCACTGGATTATATCTATTCATGCTAGCTGTTGTAGATCTAAAATCATTTGGAGAATTCTTCAATTACGCCTACGATTGGCAATATGGGATTGGTTGTAAGATTGCTGGATTTCTATCAGTATTTTCTGGACAACTTTCAGTGTTTACTTTAACTATTGTAACATTAGAGCGTTGGTTCGCAATAACATACGCTATTTATTTAGAGAGAAGGATCAGTTTGGGTTCCGGTGCTAAAATTATGATTGGCGGATGGTTGTTCTCGATTTTAATGGCTGGACTACCATTGGCTGGTGTTTCTGATTACTCATCAACCTCAATATGCTTACCAGTTGAGAGTGTCAATGTTGAAGACTCAGTGTACCAAGGAACATTATTTCTAACTAACGCTATAGCTTGGGTGACGATAGTAGTCTGCTATGTTCAAATCTACCGCTCGTTGGGCGGTGGGGGAGAGAAGTATGGCGGTAGAGGTGCTGCAGCCGCGGCAGAAAGACGTATGGCTAATAAAATGGCGCTCCTAGTTGGTACAGATTTATTGTGCTGGGCTCCTGTTGCGTTTTTCGGAGTAACGGCCATGGCTGGTGTGCCGCTACTAGATGTTAGTCACGGGAAGGTTTTATTAGTGTTTTTTTATCCGCTAAATGCGTGCGCTAATCCATTCTTGTATGCTATTTTAACTAAACAGTATAGGCGGGATTTGTTGACTATGATTGCTAGGAGTGGAAAATGTCAGTGGTTGATTGAGAAATATAAGTTGGCCACGACGCCTCCAGTGACGGCGCATACGAACGCACCAGCGCCCCTTCTGCCTCTAGATTTGTACAAACAGAATAAAACACCAAATGATGATATTAATTTGGAGGCTGCATTATAATTCCATTAGGTTAAGTTTTTTATATAATCTGTATATAAAGTAATATTTAGTATTTTTATATTAAGAAATAAAACATTTATATTGTTTTAAAAGTTGTTTTATTAAATTGCATAAATAATTATAATGCCATGGAGTAACTGAGTTGCAATGGGAATTGTCGACCGATCTTCTCTTTTGCACTGTTGGGCTCAATAAGTGTCACGAAAGTGATACGTGGGTATTGCGTATGCTTCGCTCTCGCCAGGCTTTCGGAGTGTCACTAGTCGCGGAGACACCGACACCACTATTACTTTAGTTCCATTAACAAGTCTATCTATCATTGAAACTAAGGTTACGCATGATCAAGCACACGCATCCCTTCTTTAGAACCAAGTCGTAATCGGGGACGCCTGAACTATGGACATAAACGTGTCCGGTCCTAAGTGAAATTCATTTGCCAGATCCCGCTCAACGTAATCGACAGAGAAACAATGAATTAAATCGCCATCAATGCGGGATAAAATGATTTTGTTCACCACTGTTCAAGCTCCTGATCTCCAAGCTCCTACGCTTAGGTATGATCATGCATATGTTGTTAGCGTCGCGTTTAGGTTGAAAACCGCGCCTATCTATATGAGACGTCCACCGCAGAAAACGTTTTGTGCACTTTTTTTACCGCATCTCAACAGGGCAAGTCTACCCGCAGTCCTAGTCCACTAGGGCCGTGAATCATGTGATTTCAAACCAATCGTCGCAATCGACCGTTTTTATTTTTTTTATTGTGACTCGACATTTGACAGCACCCCGCTTGATGTTAAGCCAAAGTGTGGTCCATGAATGAATGTCACTGCTACTACAATTCAATAACTGTGAGTAGCAATCACATCCACTATGCTGGCCTAGTTGGATCCGGCAACTTACAAGCTGATCCTGAAACGTGACCAAATCACTATACAGTCCGTATACTTGTAAGTGGTGGTACTACCCCGGATCGGCAGACTGGGTACCACTGCCTACCACTCTTTGATAACCAGACCCGAAGCAAATATCCATCTCTTTTTTTTAAAAAGGCCAGCATAGTGATTGCTACTCACAGTTATTGAATTGTAGTAGCAGTGACATTCATTCATGGACCACATGAATGAATGTCACTGCTCGTCAATTCGTCTTAACATCAAGTGGGGTGCTGTCATATGCCAAATCACAATAAAATAAAAGGTCCCTTCGACCCTAAAACAAATGTACTAAATACCTTTAGTCGACGACATATTGAAAAGGGAGCAGATGTGTGTCATTCCAACTTTGTCGTGTGAACATGGAATGAAAGAAAAAATAACCATTCATCCAACATCACTTATTGAATTGAGATTTTGTTCCTAATTTAAAAACATTTGACAGTTATCAGTCATATCATTTAGTACATCAGTACTGATATATTCCATTCTTAATCTATCCCCTTCAGTCAATACGTCCAATTTTATCAGCTCTCCCATCTCTACAGACATATTACTGGGACTAACACAATAATTATCTAAATCTCTGAACATTCTTAACTTAGTCTGACCTAATTTATTATTTTCATTTAATATTTTACATGTATCAGAAATAGAATCTATAGAGCGGCCTAAACTCCATGCTTTTGAAATAAACACGGCAATACTGTCCTTTAAATCAGGATCCAAGTTTACAGATTCAATGAATTCTATATTTTCAATATCATTAATAATTTTTATAGATTTCGCTTCAGTGTTTTTTGGTTTTATAATAGCAAAGTAAACTCTGTCCTTTGGAGGTATTGACTTTGGTCCAATAGCCTTCTGTTTTATTCTCATTAAATGTATTTTGGAAGCTGTCTTTACTTTTGTTGAGGATTGTAGTGCTTTTCTTATGTTTTCTGTTATCTGTAAAACATATTACATTAATTTTATAAGGGCTTTTGATTAGACGCCTTTTCAGATTGTGAGGGGGTTATGGGAAGGAAAAGAGGGTTAGGGGATAGGGAAGAGGGTTAGGGAAGGGAAGACCATTTGTGGTGAAAAAGTTCCGGAAACTTTTAATTTCAGAGATATTAGTGACATATATAATTTGTTTAATAGTAAATGGAGATTTAAACAATTTATTAATCTCAGGCTTTTTATTGTTATGTATTGAGACTGAACATCTGACCTTAACTTGCCTGATTAGCAAGTAAAAGTTCAAGAGTACTATGACTGCAAAAGTGATTTTTAGTCATCATAATTTACAGTTGCTTCAGTCTCCACTGTTCTGGCCAAAGATGAGGTTGGGGGACAAGAAGCTTACTTAATATTTAACAATATTCACCTTCTCCTGTAAATCTTTATTTGCTTCCCTGAATTGTCTTTTAGGTGCTTCAATTTGTTCTATTTTAGCAGCCAAGGTAACTTCATCTATTTCTGGACATGACCTAATAATAATTATTATTTTTACTTTTGAAACAAAATATTTATATCATAGTATTTTCTTAGATTTTGCGCAAACATTGATTAATGAATTAAGCAAATTTTATTACTATCATGTTTGAATTGGTTTTTTTATTTTACAATTTTTTATTATTGCAAAATTTTCAATTAAACTGGGAACGGAAAAACAAAATCAAAACATCAAACGGGGTAGTTTTGGAAACAATAACAGCATCAAACAATAGAATGACCAACACCTCATGACCACAACGGCTGCAAAGCTCTCGAAATGTCGGAATAATAAAAAAATTGTAAACTCAAAACCAAAATAAACGCGATAGTAAGCCGCATAAAATTTGATTAATTCATTTATAACATTTATTATAGAAAATATTCAATGATACCAAAAATTACACTTACGGATGAAATCTATGTTCAATGCAATAATGTTTATTACATTTAGCACACAACATTTCATGTAAACTACCCTTTCTGCAACCATTCATAGAACACTTGAAAATTTTATCATCAGATTTTAAATTCACTTCCTTTGGTTTTGGCGCCAATTCACATTCCCCAGATAAACAATGTTCCATAAAGTGTTTTCTGCAAAATACTTTGCCACACTTGCATTGCAATGGTAGGAAATCAATTTGATTGCAATTCTCAAACCGGCAATGCTCTCCAAGATTATGAAATTCCATTTTTATTTGTAAAAGCAACAGTCATTTAACCTCACTTTTTTCTTTGATACATTTTTATTTTATAAAGTTTATTATAATTTTCATATACTTTCGACAAAATATATTAAAATTTATGATAAATACAAATAAAAAATGGAAAAAAGATTCACAAAAAGCCGTAAGTTCAGTACATATTCACAATCACAAAGATCAGTAAATGGCAAATGCAAGGAACATTGTACTCAAGAGTCAATGTCAAAATCTTGTTGCTTTAGCCTTAGTTAGCACTTTTCTTTAAAACCCGACTAAAAGGAATATGTAACATCAAGATTTTATTTATGCACGTATTTTATTTATATATGGGCTTCACTCGACTTGGGATTTAATTCTATTATCTCAGGGAAAACCCGCTTAACAGCGCGATTAAGGGGGAGTCCACCTCAATCAGAAGTTTTAATTGAGACCTTTAGCCATTGAATTACTGGCGTATGGAACCAACATCCCATATTAAAAGTTTGCGCCATGCGTTGTTGCCGAGCGGCAATATTTTTTTTTTAGGTTTCCTCGTTGTGGTTATGAGATAAGAGAATCGTGGATCAAATTTGTACGAAAAAATCGCATGGAACATACATGGCAACCGGGTAATTATACACCGATTAATCAGATCATTTTAAATATGAAGATAAATACAGAACAAAGGCGGGTTGGCTATAGCTTAAGAAATGGGCAGTACATATTTAATATACATATACAAATAAAATAAATCAAGTTTATATTAATTTGCAACGATGGATTTTTATTTCACTTTGTTCATTTCTATAATAAAGCAGAGTAAGAAATTTTTCGTTTGAGTGCCGTGTCTATGTAGTTAGCGCGAGTGCATATTCTATGACAAGTAGCCTCTAGCCGTGCCCCCCTCCCCGCGCTATCACGTGGCTGCCGGCCGGCGCACAAAAAAAGTTCGCGGTGACAGCCGTAAAATAAAATGTTCTTTCAGTGGTTTGACCTCTCATTGCTTACCATAAGAAAAGTCGAGGTCAAATAATGCGGCATGAATAAATAAAAAACAAATCCTTAGAACATTTTCTTTGGCCGGCAGGCATAGTGATGGCGACTGGGGCAGCCGTGAACTAACTCCGATGTTTTCAATTGTCGGCACTCTTTGACCTCCTGCTTACCATCAGGTGGGTCGAGTTCAGATTGAGACACAATAAAAACATATTTTAACATTAATTAATGCTTTATTACTGGCAAATTAAATACTAAAAATGGGTAAATAAAAACACTTAAAAAAGATATAAATAAACTTTAATATGAAATAAAATGTAATTAAAAAACAAAATGCCTAGCTGATGATGACTTTACAATATTTTCAATGCTTCAATAGCCGATTCTAGTCTCTTCATTTCGCCTTCGGACTGTATTAACTTTTCTGTGTTAGTATTTTTCACATCAACGGGCACTTTGGTTGTATAATCATCAGCAGACATAGTTTGGTTGAGTTTACTTATAGTTTGGGACAGTAGATCCTTCTTTTTCTCCAACTTTGCAATTTCTTTCTTAGGATCTATTAAGCCCTGCACAAAAAAAAATATAACATTAGTAACAATTGTATCAAATCAAATTAAATTCTCACGCCTTTTTCCTACAGAACCGCCATTTGCCATGATGATTCTGACACAACTCCCTCGCTTCCTTCACCTTCACAATTCTCTTCATACAAGCTCTATGGTTATATCAGAATTTTAGATATATCTTATTATATTTAGGAATCAACTTTGAGCAGCATAGTGGATGAGACTGCTATTTAATGTTATTTAACTGTGTTGTAATTTGTCGAGTCACAATAAAAAATCGTCCTAACAAGAATAGAAAGAGAAAACGATGTGAAACTTTTCCACGAGTTTTGCATTACTAACTTTCTAAGTTATTTCACAACAATAAAATATAAACCGTTTGCGAGATATTGGAAGCGCAATCTCATTGGTTCAAGTAGCTATCTGCGAACATATTGTCTTGGCGACACATGCAACGCCATCTATCCTCCGGCGCAGACACTATCTTTGGAACGCCCTCTACAGAATGTAGCTGCGGAGTTAGGTTGGGAAAGTTAAAACGATTATGTTCTCACGTCGACGATTGGCAAAATAATAAAAGCTAGGCGAAATCCACCAAAATGAGACTATTGATGATAACTTTAAAACGTGCCGTTGCACTGACGATATTCGTCACAACGATTCATAGTCTCGTTTTATTGGATTTAGCCTTGCTTTTATTATTTTGACAATCGCCGACGAGAGACGATAATCGTTTTACCTTGCCAACCTAACCCCGCTGTGTCGCTACATGTTATTACGATATGATTTCGGGATAAATCCTGTATCCCAAAATAAAACATACCTTCAACACTAAATGCACTTCAATCTTATCTGATATAGTTAGAATAGAACATCCCTTCTCAGGGGCTTGCTCTGATAGTTCACTGTTCGCCAAACTCTGAAGACTTTTAAACAAATCCCGTAAATCTTGCACCTGTAGAGTATAATATGATTAAATATAGCAAATATTAATAGTAAATAACTATAGCAGTAATCGCTTTCATTTATGGACCAACACACTCCAGCTTAACATCACTGTGCGGTGAAATCATTTATCAAGCCACAATTTAATTAAAATAAATATACTGTATAATTTTAGTTGGTGGGCTATACTTATAACTTTTTATTTTTATTGTGACGACATATAACAGCACCCCACTTGATGTTAAGCTGGAGTGTGGTCCATGAATGCATGTTACTGCTACTACAATTAAATAACTGTAAGTAGCAATTACATCCACTATGCCGCACTAGTTGAAACCGGCAACTTACAAGCTGATCTCGAAACGCGACCAAATCACTTCACGGTCTGTGTACTTGTAAGTGGTGGTATCGGCAGACTGGGTACCACTGCCCACCACTCATTGATAACCAGACCCGAATTATTATTCGGTTTGGTTAGAATAATAATTCGGGTCCGGTTTATCATATATTAAATCCATAATTATTAAATATTACAAATAAAAGCTATGAAATAAACATTTGCTTCAACCGGGATTCGAACCCGGGACTTTACACGCGGCCACGCCTGCCGTCATTCCTTAAATATATATTTATATCCATCCATTCATGGATCGCACATTAGTCATATGTCAAATTTATTAGAAAAAAAAACAAAACTGTACAAACCTGTAGATCTGGTGACATGATTAAATGTGCTGTTGTTTTCTGCTTATTAGCCAAGTTGTATTCAACACGTGTGGATCTCACTTGATGTACCATTTTCAGTACTAGATCAACATTACTTTCCAAACTTTCGCATCGCCATGGTGCGTCCGCTTCCTAAGAAAACAAAATTAGAGTTACATACACAACATGAACATACCCCTACCATCCCAGTTCCTACGTAGTTGGCTGCGCCAAACAGGTAACCTGCATGAAAGGGCATGGTCGCAGACAACGGAATGTCGGAGAATAAAGGCAAAAAGTTAATTCCCGGGAAGCTCCTCCTCATTTGGACAGACGCTTGACCGAGCGACTGCTAATTCTTAGCAGAGCTAAGCTCCGCATTATGGTAGGTGCTATAACCGGACATTGTGGTTTTAATAAGCACCTGTATAACCTCAAAATATCGGACAGCCCCCTTTGTAGGGGGGGTTGCACTCTTGAGTTGCAGGAGTGGTCAAAGCAAGACAGAAGTTCCTTGGCAACGCGAGAACGCTTCCGGAGGTCTGCAGAAACGAGAAGGGTCTCCTGGCCTTCCTGAAAGAGATCGAGTGGCTCCACTGAAGAAGAACCGTGGAAGAACGCACAAAGAAACCGAAGAGGACTTTAAGTGCGGAAACAAGCCCGCACATAACTGTAACTGTACACAACATGAATGGAATATTCTTATAATGTTAGGCCAATGTCTAAAATATGACAGGCATAAATATTAAATATTACAAATATTTGTTAATAAAAAAAAGAGATGGATATTTGCTTCGGGTCTGGTTAGCAAAGAGTGGTAGGCAGTGGTACCCAGTCTGCCGATCCGGGGTAGTACCACCACTTGCAAGTATACAGACCGTAAAGTGATTTGGTCACGTTTCGGGATCAGCTTGTAAGTTGCCGGTTCCATCTAGGCCGGCATAGTGGATGTGATTGCTACTCACAGTTATTGAATTGTAATAGCAGTGACATTCATTCATGGACCACACTTCGGCCTAACATCAAACGGGGTGCTGTCATATTTCGAGTCACAATAATAATAAAAAAAATATGACAATAAGCCTGTCATAATATTTAGGAATAATTAATAAACGGAGCAACTTACTTATACCAGCGGCACGCAAAGTTGGCCGTTTTGACGTTTGACCCGTTTCTAAAGTTTCGTATAAATCGATATTTACGTTTAAAGGAGCAAATTGTTTTTCTTTATTGTCTCTATAAAGAAAAGTAATTTGCTCTTTCAAACGTAATTAATAATTTATACGAAACTTCATGAACGGGTTAAACGTCAAAACGTCGAGAGAATAGAGAATCAGGGTTATAAAAAAAAACAAGAGTTAAGTTGCGCGCAATTTGTCTTTGGATGGCTCTTCTTTGGCCGGCATAGTGACGGCGATTAATGAAACCGTAAGATGAAACAGTTTTTTCAGTCATCAGCATTCTTGAGCCTACCCTTGCTTACTATCAGGCAAGTCGATGCCAGATGACGCAACATCTACATGATTTTTTAAATTATTATTGTACGATGTACAATAATAATACCTGGGGCGTGAGGTCGCTGACGTCATCGCTAATTTATATTTTACACCAAATTTTTCAGTACATGTTTGAGATCGCGATCAGTAGCACATACCAATAGTGCAGGTTCCGCGCGACCCGTGTACCTCATTTTAGCAAATATGTTTAAACCATTTTACCAAACATTAACTGACAAGTGATTTCGTTATTTTGTTCCTATTCTTCTACATCGCACAAACCAAGATCGTGCAACTGCTGTACAGCAACCAGCACACCGTACAATTATTAAATAATCGATATTTCCTACTGCAGTTAGTAGTATTAAGTATTTTAACAATTTTTACCGTTGGATAAGAAGCCACACAAATAGAAGGACACTGTACATCCTTCCTCGGTAACCTCTGAAATAGTTCTTCAGTGACGAATGGCATAAACGGACTTAGCAATTTAAGGCCAAACTCTAATGTAGTATAAAGTGTACGACGAGCTGCTTCCTTTTGATTATGGGTTCCAGAAGCAAATACTGGTTTTAGATATTCCTAAAAAATAATACAGATTAATTGGCTAGCGTTAGTTTGTTGCGCGCAAAGTCCCGGGTTCTATTCGCGGTCGGAACAAATATTTGTTTTATAGCTTTTATTTGTAATATTTAATAATTATAATTAATATTACAATTCCATGTTATGAAACAAAACTTTCCTTTGGCTGAGAATCGAACCCGGGTCTTAAGGGTAGTGGACTGATGCACCACCAATCAATGCAAACGTTGCAGAAATAATCTTCTGTGTCGTCTAAATATAGATTATAATTGTTTTTTTTTAATACTAAAAATGTATATTATTTACTAGTATTTTCTAAGATGTTGCGCGAACATTATTTAATGAATTAAACAAATTTTATGCACTTTACTATCGCGTTTATTTTTCGTCATTCTGACGTTTCAAGAGCTTTGCAGCCATCGTTGTCTCGGAGACACTGAGCTGTTGGTCGTCCCATTGGTCAATGCTGTTATTGTTTTCAAAACTACGAAGTTTAAATGTAAACTCAATAACCAAAAATAAACGCGATAGTCATTATTATCAGCCAGAAGGCGTCCACTGCTGAACATGGGTCTCCCTTTGGGCTTTTATGCACTAGTTTTGTAATGTCCAATAATAAAAAAATATATAAATAGTAGTCTCGATACTTGTATTGATAAAACTAATAACAATTTTGCTTAAAATTGCTGTGCAATTGAGTTATAAGATATGTATTTTGTATCGTCTGTCACTCAACGCCATATTTTTTCTGCTTTGAACTGTCATAATTATAGTTTGATCATTTTGCACACCTAAACTATGCAAAATAAAGGATAAATTCCAATTACGTTGTAATCTTTGTACATCAAACTATTTTAAAATGCATATTAAACTTTTAATACAATTAAGCCCAAGTCCCCATACAAAATGAATGATGACCTTTGTTTAATATATGTTTTTTCTGTACTTTTTTTAACAAACGTAAACAATTACCAAATAAACGTCACAGAGCTCATACAGCCACAGGTTATAAACGGCCGTGGTTGCAGCTGGAAAGTCATAAGCCTTGAATGCCTCGTTGATTTTGTGTACAGCGTAAGCCAAGCGCGATAACATCCAGCGGTCTATTGACGATAAGTCACTGGGCAGAGATGGCGTGTGCGACTGAAAAGGAAGATATTATTTTTTATTGTGACTCGACATATGTCAGCACCCCGCTTGATTTTAAGCTGGAGTGTGGTCCATGAATGGATGTCACTGCTACTACAATTTAATAACTGTAAGTAGCAATCACATCCGCTATGTTCACCTAGTTGGAACCGGGCAACTTACAAGCTGATCCCGAAATGCACTAAGTCACTTCACGTTATATTTGCTGTTGTAGTGTAGTACTACCCCGGATCGGCAGACTGGCTACCTCTGCCTACCACTCTTTTATAACCAGACCCGAAGCAAATATCTATCTCTCTTTTTTTTAACAAAAATTTTGCAATGTTTAATATAATTATTAAATATTACAAATAAAAGCTATGAAACAAATATTTGCTCCGGCCGGGAATCAAACCCGGGACTTTACGCGCGGCACTAAGATTCGATTAAAAGATACAAGGTTATAGGATGGGCATTACAAGTGGGCTGGCAAAGCATTTCACTTGTAGATTGTTCTACAAAGAAACGACACTCTAAACCGTTATTATTATTACCTTGGATCCTTCAAGCGATGCGTGAAAAAGCAGATTTGGCCGGCATAGTGACGGCGACTGTGGTAACCGTGAATTGACTCAGTTTTTTCAGTCGTCGGCAATTTTGAAACTTCATCATGGCATGCCGAGGTCAACTGTCGAGGCATAGTAAAAAATTAAAATAAATATTAATCAATCAATCAAATTGTCACGCCTCTTTCCCACGGGGACAGGCAGAGACAATGGAGAGCCACTTGCCACGATCCTGACACAACCCCCTCGCTTTCTTCACATCCACAATTCTCCTCATAGAAGCTCTACGGTTATGGGCACTGGGCAACCCAGCTTTCTTAAAATAGATACCTCATAAGTATTATCCTTAGGGAAGTACATGAGTGCGAACTTCGTTGCGTTCCACAGTTTGTTGCAGAAGAATCTGTAACCCTGCACACGGAGGATGTCCAAGTTCAAATCCCTTCCCTGGGTCATTGCGCAAAGACCAAACCTGTGAAAGGAAACAAGATTTTTATTGACGATTTCTACTAAGCTAATAAACTTGAATCAAAGAAACAGGACGACCAAAGTACATTATCAAAGATACATTGGTACCGGCGAGTGGTTTCTCTGGCCTTTGGGTTTGTGAGACAATTTTATTACCACCCAACCACGGCCGTGTAAACTATTAGACTATTCATAGGTAAATGATTGAGATACGAGTGTGAAAATCAATAAAGCACTATGATGGGTTAATCCAATGTCACAATTATTAAACAAATGACAAATGAAAGGTTGCCTAGTGCCCATTACCATAGAGATTGTATGAAGAGAATCATTAATGTGAAGGAAGCGAGGGAGTTGTGTCAGGATCGTGGCAAGTGGCGCTCCATTGTCTCTGCCTATCCCCGTGGGAAGAAAGCGTGACAATTTAATTGATCTTGATTTACCGGTCGGGGGAAGCATCCGCATTTCGTCGACCGAATCGGCAGTCGAACTCAAAAGTTCGGAGCGTCGTTTTTTTGTAGAACAATCGATAAGTGGAATGTATTATCAGCCTATGTGTTTTTCTCCATCCTATAGCCTTGGATTCTTTAAGCAATGCGTGGAAAGCACCTTTGGCCGGCATAGTGACGGCGACTAGGGCAGCCGTGAAGACGTTTTTCGCAGTCTTCAGCACTCTTAGACCTCTTCTTGCTTACCATCAGGCGGGTCGAGGTCAGTTGTCGATTCATAATTTAAAAAAACTGGTGGTCCAGGAGCGGAGTCGACTGAAAAAACTAAAACTAACCTTAAAGCATCAGACCCGCATTCAGGAATACCATTAGGATAGTCCCGCTTCTGACCCTGCTTGGCTTTTTCCAGTTCATTTGGATCCAAGTTTGAGTTCACCAATTGTTCGTGCAACTCCTCCAACGTGACGCCCCTCATTACGTCGGTTGGATCTATCACGTTGCCCAATGATTTGGACATCTTACGCCCATGTGCGTCACGTACCATTGGATGTAGGTACACTTCTCTGTAAAAGAAATTCTGTGTTATATTTGGATGAACTGGGTTTGATTCTCGCTGACATCCTAATGAATCAGATGAACCACGCTGCCAAACCAGATAACACCGACGGTTATTTTTGCAAAAAATTAAATTAAACTGGGAACAATAAAACAAAATAAAAATATAAAACAGGGTAGTTTTCGAATCAATGACAGCATCAGCTAATAGGACCATCAACACCTCAGTCTCTCTGTGACCACAATGGCTGCAAAGTTGTTGAAAATAATCAGAATAATAATCAATAACTAAATAATCGTGATAGTAAGCGCATAAAATGTATTCAATGAATTCAACAAATTTTTGGTTAACTATTGCGTTTATTTTGTTTCGAGATTATTAATGTTCTCGCAAATTTAAAAAAAGCGCAAAATCTAAGAAAATACTAAATTTATTTAATTAATTCATTCTAATGAGGTATAATATAAAAATACTTTGATGGCCATTCGAGAACTTACCAAAAAAAAGTTGCAGCGTTGCAAAATGAGATTGTCTGTATCAATAGCGTTGACATTTAATCTCTCGCAATAGATATTCAGCAGAGCAGCATAGTGACGGCGACTGAGGCAACTGTGAACAAACTTGGTTCTCTCAGTCGTCGTCACTCTTGGAACTCGTATTGCTTATCATCAGGCGATTCGAGGTTAGCTGTCTTGTCACAGTAAATAAAGAAAAATCTGTAGTATATATACCCGAACCGACGCAAGACTGTTAGGGCCAGTTGTGGACCATGCACGCGACATGCGTGTGGCGGGAAGATCTTCCTTTCTTTTTCACTTCCACATTTTACCAATCCGGGGTTGTACCTCCACTTTCAAGTGACAAAGTCGCGTTTCTGGATCAGCTTGAAAGTTCCAAATAGGTAGGCAACTGATAGTTACTGCTAAGTCAATTAATCATATATTTAATTAAAATATTATATTTACTTAAATGGTAGTTTTCCAAGTAGCCGTTGACCAAAGAATACCATCCTCGCTACCCAGAAGAACAGAATATCATGACCAGTCTCCAGAAGTGTGCCTGGGTAGAATGCCTATAAGAGATGTAGATTTTATTATATCAAACAATATAATATTATATCAAAAACTTCTACCTAACCTAATTGAAGGAGAGAAAAAAATTGTCTATGGTCGGAGAGTATTATATATAAAAAATTCAAGTGTTTCTTTCTTTTATATTTCGACATTTTTAAAGGTTTATAGTGGCGGTCGTAAACTTTCGTAAAATGTATAAAAAATCTTATATTCGTTAGTGTTCTTTGGCCATAGTAACGACGACTTAGGTAAACGTAAAATGAGACGTTTTTTCAGTCGTCGGCGCTCTTAGACCTTCTCCAGCTTAACATCACGCAAGTCAAGGTCAATGTCGTCTCAGTAACAAAAAAACAAGTTTTGAATTCTCTCCATACCTCTACATATAACCTATAACTTACCTTTAAATCATCAGTATTATCAGGCCATCCAAATATGGAGAATGGGAATAATCCTGATGAAAACCACGTATCCAGCACATCTTCGTCTTGTCTCAATTTTATTAACTTAGCATCAACGTTACACTTCTTAGCGGCTTTCGCGCGAGCTTCTGCCTCATCGCGTGCAGCCACCCAAATTTCTTCTGTAGTCTAGAAAAGTGTAAGAAGGTGTAAGTTTTTTTATATATCGTATCTTTAAATAAAATATATAGTATAGAGGTCCAGGAGTGCCGACGACTGAAAAAATAGTTTCATTTTACGGTTGCCTCAGTCGTCGTCACTATGCCGGCCAAAGGTGTTTTTGCACGCTTCGCTTAAAGGAGCTTAGATTATAGGGTAGGGAGATCACATAGGCTGGTAAAGAATTCGACTAGTCGATTGATCTACTAAGAATCGACGCGCCGAACCTTTTAGTTCGACTGCCGAATGCTTATTACAAATAATATATGACAAAAACACATAAACTAAACATCAATAAAAACACACACACACGTACTAGACCAGAATTAAGGCCCTGTTTGACGCAGAGATTTGGTATCTGAGATATTATCAGTTACAACATCCATACGCACGTTGATTTTTGTCTCATGGTACAAAATCTAGTTTTTCGGTATCATGGATACTTCCAGCAGTATTAATAGCTCTTGGTTTGCTGCTGTTGTATGTTTTAAAGAAGAGCGATAAAGACATTGATTAAAAAACATATCGCAAGATACCACGTCGCCGTATTAAGCCAGTGGCGTAATACCGATACCGCTGTCTGGTAACATACTCTAAAACTAGCATTGTTTACATGTTGATATGTCATTATACAGAATTAATGATATATTTTGCGATACAAATCACGGCGTGAAAGAGGGCCTTTAGGTGTACTACGTATTTAAAGACTCCTACCACAGTACATTTTTAACTAACAAGTACCGATTTGTTCTACAATGCTATTGGTCGGCCTGAAGCTGATTTCCATCGAGCGTCTGCGTTCCGTTTGCGTTAACGCAACGAAGCCTCAACGTACACGTCACGTTTCTACAATTCAATAAGTGCAATAAAAACGTTGGGTCGACGCTACGCTAGTCTTACGTTCTCCCTGTGTGCTCACAAAAATTAAATGAGCTAGTCTGTAAATGTTCATAGTGAAATGTCCTTAAGAAGAAGAAGAAGCAGTGCTTTTGATTATCTTGTTAAGTCGAATTAGGCGAGAATATCGGCGCAGATATAATGCGATTATAATAAGGATAGGACGGAATCGGCGCCATTTTGTGACGTCTAACTCTCCAACCAACTTCACTTTAGTATGGTGTCTTTTTCTTTGCGGACCGTCAAGAAAAAGACACCTTTGAATGAGTCAAGTGAAGTTAGTCAACAGCCCGTCCTATTATTATTCTTATAGCATAGTACCGGCGTTTTTCAAAACATCCACTCTTGGAAGAACATTTACGACAAAGGAAAATAATTAAATTCACTATGAACAGTCACGCACTGAGCACACACAAGTGAGTGTAGCGCTGACGTTGTGTCGACGCAACATTTTGGTTGCGTTTTTTTATTAACATAATTATGTTCCAACCGGGAATCAAACCCAGGAAGGTACGCGTAACGGACTGGTGTACCAACCACTGCGCCACACGTGTCGTCAAAGCTATTACAGTAACAGTAAACTTTCACCAATAAAAAGTAAGCGGAAAAGACTGAGCGACCAAAAACAAGTACCTGGAAGTTTATTGCGTTTAAGGCCTGTCTGACAACACATCAAAAAGCGACCGTGGTCTAGTGGTAGTGAAAAAGTCACGTATTCAAGAACTACCGGTTCAAAACCACTAGCAGGCACCAATGTATCTTTGATATATGCACTTTGGTCGCCCAGTTACTGACAGGCACGTTAAGTAACTTAGTTTAGAAACGTAAAAAAAACAAACTGTCACGCCTTCTTTCCTTGAGAATAGGCAGAGACAATGGAGCGCCACTTGCCACGATCCTGACACAACTCCCTCGCTTTCTTCACATTCACAATTTTCTTCATACATACTCTAAGGTTATTCAATGTAAAAAAATGCAATTTAAAACTTGTGAATGTAAAGCTAGGGAATTGTGTCAGGATCGTGGCAAGTGGCGCTCTATTGTGGGAAAAAGGCGTGTCAATTTGATTGATAAAACTTGTGTTGTATGTGGGCGCTTAGCTTAGCCCCTGTGCGATAATAATCATGCAGCATGCAATAATAAAAATGGCTGACAATTTTTGTTATTGTGGCTCGTCACATAAGGCGACCGTGGTGTAGTGGCAGTGCAATGGTTACGCAAACCGAGAGCACGGGTTGGAAACCACACACCGGTACCAATGTATCTTTGATACTTTGGTTGACCTGTTTCTATGATACAAGCACTTTATCATAGAAATAGTATAGAAATAAAAGTAGCTTAGTATAGAAATAAATTATGACCGCCTGATGTTAGGGTGGACTACCTCCATTCATGTGGTCCATGAATGGAGGTGACTGGCACGTCAACCATGTAGATTCAGATCTTTATTTGGCTAGGTACGATAGACGACAAAATAAAACATAGACCACCCCTAGGAATATCCACAGCTGCCTTCATCCAGTGGTTTTCTACTATGTGAGTAGATTTGAAAATTCTACAGTATCAACATCCAATAGACTCCATCCAAGGACTTATATACCCTATTCTTAGATTTAAGTCTTATTAGGATTATTAGTTTATAAAATATAGCTTGAGCTCAGCCACAGCCAGGGCCGTCTTTACCCGGGGGTTCAAGGGGGGCGCAGAGTCCTAGGGGGCGCATACCGACCGCCATAAATTTCGATAGGTACCTACTACACTGAGACCACGCGATCGGAGCCTTGACTTTCGCACCCCGGCGCTGAATATGCTTAAGACGGACCTGGCCACAGCTGACATCGAAAATAAAGGTCTAAGGTTAGGCGACGATTTTAACCGAAAACGTCATACTTACTGCACGAAATAAGGCGACCGTGGTGTAGTGGCAGTGCAATGATTACGCAAACTGAGAGCACGAGTTGGAGACCACCCACCGGTACCAATGTATCTTTGATATATGTACTTTGGTTGTCCTGTTTCTGTGATACAAGCACTTTAGTAGCTTAGTATAGAAATGTAAAAAAAATTCAAAAAAAAATGAAATTGAATAGTGATGTAGGTTTAAGTTATCGTAAACCCAAACTAAAAACTATTGAAATTAAAAAAATTAAACGCCTCTTATTTTGTTATTGAATTGTTGTTGCTGTTAATTTGTTGAATATTCATCGTGTTTGAACAAAAATATACAAATATTGCTTTTCGGATCATAATGTCGCATTCGCAAGATGTCCCTACGACATCAGATAATGTGTGAGAAAATATTAATGATAAGAATAATCGATAACTCGATTGTCGACATCATCTAGTCCTAACCCTAGGCATGTTACATCTGTTGTAGAGTTTAAATTTGGAGAAGTAATAAGATAATACGTGCATTACCAATGCAAAAGTTCAAAATGGGTCATTTGACCCGTTATGGTATGATTAGTGTTAAGCTATATTTTATAAACCATAGCATATCGACTCTTGAAACATGTATCTTATTTCAAATCAGTTTATTTAATTAAACAATTATGTACAGCTAGATTCAAACAATATGGCGTCTCCGAAGTTAGCTGCGCCTTCCGCTTATCTGACATTCGCGATAGTTCAGTCGCAATATAACGTTGTTGCGAATTAAAAAAATCTTATGTGCAATATTCACGTTTTTTGAATAAATAAAAATAAACATTACGCTGAAAAATAATTTTTCGTATAATACAATACCGAAAAATCACATAAGGGAGATTTTAAATTTGCAACGACGATAAGTTAGACGACCTACTTCGAACCCCGCTATATAATGCTATTAAAATAATAATAGGATGGAATCGGAGCCATTTTGTGACGTCTAACTCTCCAACCAACTTCACTTTAGTACGGTGTCGTTTTCTTTGTGGACCGTCAAGAAGAAGACACCTTTGAATCAGTCAAGTGAAGTTAGTCAAGAGCCGGTGCCCATTCTTATTCTAATAGCACATTACCCTATTTTATGTTTTGAGCATAGACTTGCGACCAACTTCAGGGCCGCAATTAGGTTTACAAATTTCAAGCGTCAATATGTTTCCATGCACACCTAAGTCTGAATATTACTTATCAAACACATGACCATTATTTCTATAAAACATATATAAAAAAAACAACATAAATCAGGGGTTCCAATTAAGTAGTAAAATTGGTTGAAAGTCGATGGGAAACACGCTGAATTCATGTCAAAAAAACGGCGGTCGAACGAAACTGCTGCTGTTTTATTATAATTGCTTTTTGTTTACTTCTAACAATAATTACGAGTAATTAATTTAGGATTATTTTCGCAAGAATAGAATGATAAATGTAAGGTATGGGCTACTGATGCGCCATATATTCTCTTCAGCTAAGGTTGAAGAACATTTATAACAGCCCGGCTTTACGCAGTCATCTTTTAAAGGATCTTGGACTTCCCAGTCAGCCGTAAGTTATTTTTTGCTTTAAATTAAGAATTTGTTTAGTTGGATAGAGAAGAGAGAATTGCAATTGAGAGAAGTGCCTACAATGCTAAACGATTGGTCCTAGTTCATAACTGGCTTTCATAACTAGGATTTCTATCTAGGGATAGAAAAGAAATTTATATAGTTTTTTAGGAAATAGAACCAAGAAATTTTTATAGTTGTTTAGGAAACAGAGTTTCCAAAGAAAGCAAAATAAATATTCTTGCCTGATAACTGGTTACGAAAAGTATAAAAAGCAATCTTTTCCTTAATTGTTTTATTATGCAATTTTTTGTTTAAAAATCCAGTTTAATCCTAAATCAAACCTGCTGTACCCTTGTTTATCTTTAAATTATTTTTCTAGATTGTTCGAGTAATGTTTTTTCTATTCAATATCCAATAAACATTGCCCAAAACTTAAAGTTTTTTGTTTTACCAAACATAGACTAGGAATTGGCGTGTTATCGATCGACTTTCATCGTATTAACATCACAAGTGCAAGTAGTGTGCAAAACAGCATACTAATTATATAAAACTAAACGTACAACATTATTTTGTAGTGTTGGTGCGCGGGAACGAATTCGCGCGCTTTTCTTGCGCCCAGTGCGCGATCTGCGGCGGTGCGGTACTGTTTTACTCTCAGAGTTCGATTGGTCCTGAGCCGCGATTCGTTAAAAGAAATATAATATTTTATTAATTATTTTCACAGAATTATACAATAATCGGAGTATTCGCCTTAAGACCCATCAAAACTCTAGGCTTTAAAGAAAATACTCAATTTTTTTTAAATTGAAAAGTGCCATTTGACCACGACTAGCCTGACAGTAAGCAAGATTAGGTCCAAGAGCGTTTACTGAAAAAAAAAAACGATTCAATTTACAGTTGCCTCAGGTTGCACTATGCCGTCCAAAGATTATGTTGTACACCTGCCTTGTGTTTTTTTCGCATATGGCCACACACTGTCCGATGGTAAATTGGACTGTAACCCATGAGCGAAGGGTGACTACTGCCATAAATAAATATCTGCATGTAGTCGTTATGTCCGCTATGCCGACCTCGCTGCATGCTACGGTTGTACAAGGTAAATTTCTATCGAGGTCCGCGATGCCAGGTAATTGTGCTAAGGGGTCGTTCAAGTATCACGTAAGCAATAAAGAGGGCGGACGCAGGGGTCTTAGCTTTGGACATCAGCAATATTCATTTATATACTTTCTATTTATTCTATGCAAAACTCAGTAAATTTTATTTTGAATATATGTGGCAACACTTTAGTAGGGAAAGTCCCGCACGGTAAAAAATTAAAATCTCACAGTAACAGAAAAATACAAAATGTACAAAAACTAACATAGTCCCCAGTACAACGACCTTAATTTTTTTTATACAAACGTAAACGTAAAACTTTGTGATTGCCTTTTTTGTGACGAGTCCGACAAACTTTTTAATTTTAGGCGCTGCTGCGTTTTCGTATTCCCGGAAAGTCGGTATGACGTCACTATGACTCCTCCATACTTACACGTTTGATGTTTTGAGAATTGTTTAATAAAATTAGTTTAAAAATAGTTGTCAACTTGTCCAACAAAAATCATGCTGCGTATGCGGTGTCCACCACCCAGAAAATGTCGATATTATGTCTCTCTGTACATACATGTACTGAAGACTAGTATAGAGGGGGTAATAGTGACTTGAATCCCGCTTACGTAATACTTAAACGTCCCCAAACTGGGACTAAAAAGTATTTAAAAAATTTACCTCACTTCCAGGCAGAGTGACTAAATAAGCAGGTATCCTATGTCCCCACCAAAGTTGCCTCGAAATGCACCAATCGCGTATATTCTCCATCCAGTTATACCAAGTCTTCTCATGCATATCAGGAATTATCTTTAAATCACCATCTTTCACAGCCTTTATTGCGTTCGCAGCCATTGTATCGCATTTTATGTACCTAAGAAAGAATAGATTCACTTTGAAAGATGTTGTGACAAGGAATGCTTCGACGCTTTTGACACATGGAAAGTATGAGTGAAAGTAGATTGACAAAAGAGATTTATCGAGGTTTATGCGTTAATCGAAGATATCATCAAGAAAGCTTGGTTGCCTAGTGCCCATAACCGTAGAGCTTGTATAAAGAGAATTGTGAATGTGAAGGAAGCGAGAGATTTGTGTCAGGATCGTGGCAAATGGCGCTCCATTGTCTCTGCCTATCCCTGTGGGAAAAACGCGTGACAATTTGATTAATTGATAGAAGAAATATATTTATTTTATTGTATCGCGATTTCTTCTCGTCATATTCGAAATCATGGCATTTTACTTGCCAATATATCGACGCACAAGTCAATAACCCGTGGCAGTGCAATGGTTACGCAAACGGAGAGCACGAGTTCAAAACCACATGTATCTTTAATAATATATGTACTCTGGTTGTCCCGATTCTATGATACATTGGTACCGGTGGGTGGTCTCGAACTCGTGCTCTCGGTTAGCGTAACCATTGCACTGCCACTACACCACGGTCGCCTCGTAATGATATTATTGTTTTGACTTACCATTGTGGTTTGAGCATGGGTTCAACTACATCTTTGGATCTACTGCACAGTGGCACAACCATAGCATTGTCCTTGGTACCGTGGTACAACTTTAGCCTCTCCAATTCTTTTACAATCTCACGGCGACAATCGAAGCGTTTCATGCCCTAAAAAAACACTAGCACCTTATTACCGAACGGGGTAGCAGAACTACTTGTATTTTAAGTAGTCACATAAGGGACATTAATACTGGAAATAAATGCCGCCTAGTCGAAAGCGGTAGCAAATTCCAGCTGATAGTTTCAAGCTAATGGATTCCAAAGCGCGACAAAGTCATTTTACGGTCTGTAGACTTGAAATTTTTGACTAATTGTAGACTAAATCTAATAATGCATTAGATAGAAACATATAACAACATAAAACAAGGCAGACGCAGAAGATTTTATTTCGACCAAATCGGAGACATCCTCAGGAAAGCTGGGTTGCCTAGTGACCATAACCGCAGAGCTTGTATGAAGAGAATTGTGGATGTGAGGGAAGCAAGGAAGTTGTATCTTGATGGTGGCAAGTGGGCGCTCTATTGTCTTTTTTTATTGTGACACGATATTTGAACTAGACCCGCCTGATGTTAAGCAAGAGGAGGTCCAAGAGTGACGACGACTAAAAAAACCGAGTCAGTTCACAGCTGCCCCAGTCGCCGTCACTGCCGGCCAAAGGTGCTTCTTCACGCATCGCTTGAAGGATCCAAGGTTATAGGATGAAGAGAACACATGGGCTGGCAAAGCATTCCACTAAGCACATGGGCGTGACGATAATACTTACATTAAACATGCCACAATCGCCAGTAATTAATCCGTCGTCGTCAAATATTGTAATGAATTGTAAATTGTGACGTTTGCCAATCTCATAGTCATTAGGATCATGAGCTGGAGTTATCTTAACAGCACCTGCAAGTTCATGAAATTATGTTTAAAGGTGAACAAGCCGGAGTCATCTATATATCCGATGGTCTATTAATCTATAGTTTATAAATCTATTAAAATGTTAATTCATAGAATCACTATGAAATCTAAAAAATAAAATAAAAAGAGGGATAAATTATAAATACAAAACTTGCCCTAAATGGGGCAAAGTGCAAAAAAATTGTAAAGAAACTTGAAAAGGTGATTGTAAGTCACCTTTACATTTTGAATGTTTTTTGACATAAGAAAGTTGGTCAATTAAATTAGGTTTATAACACAGTCATAAAAAAGAGGAGGTTCACAATTCGATTTTTTGTTTTTATAACTCGATTGTTCATATAAAAATGATAGACGAAAATAAAAATAAATATAGAAAAATTCCAAATAGCTGAAACTTTGAACAATTGGAATCTATAAAATATATATTTTTTAAATTAAAGCTATCCTGTGTCACTTGCAGTACCTCCAAAAATATGTGTACAAAGTTTCATGATGATTGGTTAAGTAGTTGTTGCGTGAAAACGTAACAAACAAACTTACATTCACATTTATAATAATAGTAGGATCTAAGCCCCAAAAAAGAAGAGTTTTAGTGTTAATAATGATCAGCAGCGTAATAATAGACTCCATACATACCAGTACCAAATTCCATTTCAACATAACTATCAGCAATGATGGGTAGTTTCCTCTTACAGAATGGATGTAACACACTCCCTCCTATCAGATGTTTGAATCTCGCATCATTAGGGTTGACAGCAACGGCCGTGTCACCGAGCATTGTCTCAATACGAGTTGTGGCAACCACTATCTCCTCATTACTCTGGTCTACAATGTATGTAAACATGTGTAGGACGCCAAATTCCACCTGAAGACAGACATTTTTTTTATATTCTTTTATTGTGCCTCGACATGTAAGAGCATTCAGCTTGATGTTAAGCTCGAGTGTGGTCCATGAATGGATGTTACTGATATTACAATTTTAATAACTGTAAGTAGCAGTCGCATCCACTATGCTGGCCTAGTTGTAACCGGCAACTTACAAGCTGATCCTGAAACGCGACTAAATCACATCACGGTCTGTATACTGTATACACGGTGGTACCACCCCGGATCGGCAGACTGGGTACCACTGCCTACCAAACTTTGATAACTAGCAGGCTGACTTGGTAATCACAATGAAGTTCATTCCAGTTTTCAAAAAGTAATGTTGCTGTAAGTGTCAAGAACAACTTTTATATATTCAAACAATGAATTTCAATGAGCTAAAACTGTTGATGAAAATGAACATTGAACATCGGTCCGGGGTAATACCATCACTTACAAGTACACAGACTGTGAAGTGACTTAGTCGCGTTTTTTTTAAATTATATATATTACATTCATACCTTATGTGTATATCCAGGTATAGACAGCAACGTACGACCATTCAATTCAATTTTGTCCACTTCAATATCAGAAATTGCTGATTTTAGTGTACATGACCAATTTACTAATCTATTTGCCCTGTAGATGTCGCCAGAGTCGTGTAGTTGTACGAAGGCCTCTGTCACTGCTCTACACATGGACGGGTCCATGGTGAAGCGTGCACGTGACCAATCATACGAGGATCCAAGTGAACGGAGTTGCTCATAGATCCTTACGCCTTTTCTGTTAAGATAAGGAGATTTGATTATTATTATTAATTGACAGCTCATTGCTAATATGTCTATATGTATCATGCACTGGTTAAAAGTTCATAAGTTTACTTAGTTATCACCATAGTCCATTTCTATAGTCCCTAACCACTTGTCCAGTTTGTTTTTGAAAGTGTTAACAGCTGGGGACTGCCGGATGACGTATCGAAACGTCCTCCGGCAGCTTGTTCCACAGATTTACAATTCTGTTGCTTATAAAGTGATATACCAAATTCGTATTGCAAGATTGTCTCATGAGTTTCATTTCGTTGTATCATTTATGCTGTATGGGGTGCGACCATCTAATTGAGGCGACTAAGGAAACAGTAGTCTTCCTCTTGCTTATCAACATGCGGGTCGAGGTCAGATGTCGTGTCACAATAATAAAAAAAAGTCACATCCACTATGCCGGCCTGGTTGAAACCGGCAACTTACAAGTTGATCCCGAAACGCGACTTAGTCATTTCACAGACTGTATACTTGTTGGATCGGCAGATCAGGCACTGCTGCCTATCTCTTTAATAACCATACTTGGAGCAAAAATCCATCTCTTTTTAACCACACTTTGGCTTAACATCAAGCGGGGTGCTGTCGTATGTCTAGTCACAATAAAAAAAAATTGTAATTTTAATAATTTAATGTTATGAATAAAAGTTATGAAAAATATATTTAATGAACTCACTCATTCTTCCAATCCCACACTCTCTTAATGAAGTTTTCCCTGCCCAAATCATGACGTGTTTTCTTCTCTTCGCGCCATAGCTTCTTCTCCACTACTACTTGAGTTGCTATGCCCGCGTGATCACAACCAGGGTTCCACAGAGTTGTTCTGCCATTCATTCTAGAAAACGAAGAAGGAATTTAAACCTTACTATGATTTATTTTCTTAGATTTCGCGCGAACATTGTTTAATGAATTAAACAATTTTTTTGCAGCTTAAATTTGCTACCCTCCTGCCCAATGAATAAAATGAAATAATTATATAAGGTTCTAATTTCTAATCAAGTTTGGGCATGTATGCTCGAGTATGATTTAAAAATTATTAAAATATTATTTATTCAATATACTGAGTATCCTGTAAAATTAGTATGTATACTTTATATGAAAGCTGAAAAGTACCTTTCAGGCAAAACTTACCAGTTCTCCCTGCAGCCTTGGATTTTTGAAGCGAAAGCAAAAAAGCATCTTTGACTGGCAACTGACTGGTAATGACAACAATTAGGGTAACCATATACTGAAACAATTTCAGTCATTGGCGCTCTTAAACCCTTTGCTTACCATCAAACTAGTCACTGTCAGATGTCACGCCTCAACAATAAAAAAACTTCAGCGGCTGATGCATAACTCTTTTCAATACATACCTATGCCACCTAGTGATTGCATCTTCAACAGCATTTGTAAGTGCATGCCCTAAATGCAAGTTTCCTGTCACATTGGGTGGCGGTATCACCATCACAAACTTGCCCTTTGGATTTGGCTCCAATACTGATTTACACTAAAACAGAAAACAATCATTAAATCTACACCATTATCAGCATCAGCCTATATACATCCCACTGCTGGGCACAGGGCTCTGTGAAGACCTGGCTAGATCATGGTTCTTCAAAAAGGATTTGGCTACTGCTTACCAATGCATATTGGGGTGTGACAGTTATAAGACATGCCCATCTGTCGATCTGGGGTAGTACAAGTATACAGAGTGTAAAATGTCTTAGTCGGGTTTGGGGATCAGCTTGTAAGTTGGTGGTTTATCCTACAAAATCAATATTAGTCTAATCTCTCAGATTAAAATACATTTGAATATTTTTAAACACATACCATATTACCACAGAAAAAAAATATATGCACCTGACACAATATAATATAACTGACAGTATCACAATATAAAGTTTTATTCTTGAATAAGCATAGTCATGAGAAAGAGTTTGTTTAAAATTAAACATTGTGGCGACCGTGGTGTAGTGGCAGTGCAATGGTTACTCAAACCAAAAGCATGAGTTCGAGATCACCCACCGGTACCAATGTATCTTTGACAGTACATACACGACAGTAATATGTACAACCAAAGTACATATTACTTTGGTTGTCCTGTTTCTATGATACAAGCACGTCAGTTAAATTAAATAATTAATTATTTAATTAAATAATTAATTAAAAATAATTAAAAAACTTACTGTTACATATTTAGTTAGGACTAAAATTTGGTTCAGCAATATAGTTATTTTAAATTTATCTGGCAGCATAAAGTTTTAGTTTGTATATGGTGCATTAAGTTTTAAAATAAAATATAAATATGGACCAATGTGATTCAATATTATTACCCCATATTCAGGTTTGAAGAATCCTTGTTTCTCCCACCATGAGTACCAAGCTGCTTCAACATATTGCGGACTGTATGCATCAGGCATAGGTCCCAAAATATCTTTCTTTTCACCCTCTTCAGTGTTGCTAGTGTACACTGCACTTTCTTTTGATTCCTTTATTTTTTTCTACAAATAAAATAAAATTAAATTAAAACTCTACTTAGTGAATATAATAAAATTCAAAGCGACCATTGTGTAGTGGCAGTGCAATGGTTATGCAAACCGAGAGCACAAGTTCTAGACAACCCACCGGTACCAATGTATCTTTAATATATGTACTTTGGTTGTCCTGTTTCTATGATACAAGCACTTAAGTAGCTTAGTATAGAAATGTATAATAATAAAAAATAAAAAATAAAATTATAGACTATGTGCCTTTGTGGAAATTGTAGAACAAGGTGAGGGAGGTTAATATGATACTCTTGACTCGAAACACTTCATTTTTATCACCAAGTAATAACTCCTTGTTAGTAAATTTAATAAATTTCCTATAAAAAAATATTTAGCCAATATAATTTCTCAATTATGCAATGATAAAAAATCAATCAATCAATTAAATTATCTGGAGCACCTGTTATCACGATTCTGACACAACTCCCTCGCCTTTCTCCCATCTACAATTCTCTTCATACAAGCTCTACAGTTATGAGCACTAGATAACCCAGCTTTCTTAAGGATGTCTCGATTTGGTCAGAAAACATCCTTTTGGGTTTGCATTGTTGAACCCACATCAGATTTATAAATTCCTTTTGTCAATCTACTTTCTCTAATCTTTGATATGCCCAAACCATCAAAGCATTCCTTTGTCATTTCCTTTGCACACTGTGCTATTCCTCATTCTATCCACTAGTCACTCCACATTTCTCAATCAAATTGTCATGCCTTTTTCCCACAGGGATAGACAGAGACAATGGAGTGCCACTTGCCACAACTCCCTTGCTTTCCTCACATCTACAATTCTCTTCATACAAGCTTTATGGTTATGGGCACTAGGCAATACTTCTTCTTGACCATGTTTCAACAGGGTTGATTGTGGCTCAGCTTAATTGTACTCTCATGCTTCTGCCACATTCAAAATTCACGTTTATACATTAATGTAGGAACAAGTACTGCACTATGAACATCTATCTGTGACTTTTCGGTCATTATTTGGTTGTTCATTATACTATAGATGGCACCGTTCACTAAGATAACGGATAAATAAATGATGTAAGAACAATGCATAATACTGCAATCATTATACTTTCACCATGAAATTATACTATTACATTGTAAATTAAAATAAATATTATAACTATAAGTAAGCTCTTAAATTGAACATTATGCAATAATATTGATATAATAGTGAATAATACAAAATTAACTATATAACCTCAGGTTTTTCCTTCTGAACAGCTGGCGCGGCACTCTTCTTATCCAACTTGGCTTTTAGTTTTTCCAATTTTGCAGCTTTTTTTGCTTCTTTTTCAAGCTGTTTCGCGGATTTTTCTTGTAAGTCTTCCCCTGCTGGAGCAGCCGAAGCATCGTTATCAGCCATTTTATTCAATTTAAATTATAAATAATAAAAATACTAAATCGCCGATTTCCACTGTGGCTTAATTTTGACATCTGCAAAATGTGGCAGTGAATCGACTGACAGTGAACGATAATGTTACTGAACTTATAAAAATATCATTGAATGTGTGTTATTTTATTTCAAACTGGGTTAAATTAAATTGTATTTTTATTTTATTTAATAATTATTTATAATGTTTTAATTTTTGATTTCGTTACTACATTGAAGGTAGTAATAAATTCGCGCCTTTTATTAAAAATGGAATTTTATGTTGCTGATAAACAAATATAGTAGCACACTAGTGGGGCTCTTGAGTACAATGTTCCTTGTTTGTGGGGATATAATACGACAGTTAAAAGTCTCCAGACACGCCAGACTTTACAGTTGGGTCACATTAAAATGTCTTTATTTATTACATTTATAAAAATTGTTAAGATTTTTTTTTAAATAACTAATACAATATAATATGTATTCTTGATTTATAGATTTTTTGTGGAAAAATATATTTTATGTGGTAACCCTGAGCAAGAACGGTAGCAACGCCATTTTGTTTTTCAATTTTTCGTTCTTTCGACGCGCGTCGTGGTGTGCGAATCGTTTAGTGTTGTATTCTTTATTTTAACTTTATTATTAGCTGAAATTGTTTTAGTTCTATTTGTTTTTATCCTCGAGACGCCGATTACAGAATGTCTGATCGAGAGGTACTAAATATAACTAACTTTGTTTTCCTTTTCTTCAAATAGCTTCGCACGTTTATTCACTTCCTTTTGATACGAGCGCTGTTGATGTAAAATTTGGGTAATTCGTAAAGGTCGTTAATGAATTATATTGTAAATTTGCAGAGAAGCCGTTCTAGAACGCGGAACGGATCCCGCGAGCCGCCCTCAAAGCCGGTAGCGATGTCGCGCGGCCATAGCCGAAGCCGGTCGAGGACTCCGCCGCCGCCTAAAGTTAGCAAGAAATATAGGAGCATGTGAGTTTCTTTGGCATTAGTGAATATGTATAAGATAGTGTAGTATGAGGTAATTTTGTTATTAAACATAACCTCAGACCCAAGGTCATCCATCGGATACGACTTTGCTTATAATTTTGTAGGAAATTGATGTTGAATTGTTTGATGTAACAAACAGTAATTTTTGTTTGGTCGTTTTCGATTGTTATTTTTATTGCCATGGTGCTTACCTACTGTGTTTTATGTGTTGATAAGAGTTATAGGAAACATTCCATGGCTGTATAGAAGTTTGATCAATAATTGATTTTTCTCTTACATTGAAATAAGTTATAAAATGTGGTATTTTTTCATTAAAGTTACCAGCAAGTTTATATCATTATGATAACAATATAATTTATAAGCTATTGTATTAATATAAATATATTGTGAATGTGAAGAATGCAAGGGAGTTGTGTCAGGATCGTGGCAAGTGGCGCTCCATTGTCTCTGCCTATCCCTGTGGGAAAAGGCGTGACAATTTGATTGATTGTAATAATATAATAGTTATCAAGCAAATATTGACACCCTTCTTTTCCCCAAAATGCTTTAAAAAGGATATTAAATTGCATGAAACAGATCTCTAGATGCAATATGAAAAGCAAGGAACCATATTTTTAAATAAGGCGATTGTGGTGTAGATCCAGTGCAATGGTTAGCACCAAAGCATGGGTTTCAAACCACTTGCCTGTACCAATGTATCTTTGATATATGTACTTTGGATGTCCTGTTTATGATACAATCACTTCAGTAGCTTAGTATAAAAATGTAAAAAAATAACTGAATTATAATTTTGTTTAATTTAATAAATGCCCCTGTGGGAATTAAAGGCATGAAATTGACAATGAACTCCATAAAACAATCTCCTTGTCCATATCCTTCCAAAATCCTTACAACACAATATTGCTTATCGTAGGTCCTCCTCCAGGTCTCGATCTCGCTCGGGTTCCGGAGGTCGCCGTGGTGGTTACCGCTCCAGATATTCCAGGTCACGTTCCCGTTCGTACTCTCCGAGGCGTTCCTACCGCCGCTCACACTCACACAGCCCGATGACCCGCCGGCGCCATGGTGCTGCGGATCGCGTAGGGGTAAGGATGAAACTTATTACTATTATTTATTTAACATAAATATTTAAAAATAATGCTATAAACATTAATTGATTAGTCATTTGTATTTAATCAGAATAAAGGAAAATCAAAAACTACATTAAAATAGTATTTAAAAATTAATGACATTAAAATAATTGATGGAGGCAGTCTAGTCAGCACTTATTTAAATTACTTACATAAAAAGTATAATTCAAATATAGCTGGCACAACTTAAAAGTGTGTAGTGTTGTTATATTAATTTCTTTATTATTTTTTTATACACATTTCTTTTTAAAATTGTTTGTTGTACTGAGTTACTTATGCTGCTCTAGTTAGATTATAGCAAACGTGCAAAGTCAGGGTTTGATTCCCAGTTGGAGCACATATATGTTTCATAGTTTTTATTAGTAAAATTAGATTGTGGAATGCGGACATTCACCTTACCTACCATATACAATCTATTAAGTAAATAGGTATTAAAATAAAGGGGTGCTTTCATATGTTGTGTTGCAATAAATATGTTGTTAATACAATAATATAGAAACTTGCACAAATTAATTAATAGTCACTTTGACTTTATTGTGTTAACACCATCTGTATTTATAAATATAATATACATTCTGTTTGACTTGTTTAACAATATTTAAATTGTAAATATGACATTCAACATTCTATATATTTGATAAAGAATAATAAATCTACTTCAATTCAAAATAGTCTAGCATGACAATTCGATTGATATTTATTACCAAAAAAATTATTTTTGTGAATTCGTAAAAAGTTACGAATAAGTAGAAGAAAAAAGGAAAAATGGGTTACAACATACACGAGAGAGTGTTGCAACCCATTTTTCCTTTTTTCTTCTACTTATTCATAGCTTTTTACGAATTTGTAAATTAAAATTTTTGGTTCAACCGGCTTTTAGTGTTGTGTGTGAATCTGGCATTTGCAAACATACATTTATTTGGTAAGTACATACCTATTTACTATATATTCTGATATATGACCAGTAAATATATTCTTGATTGTAAAGTAATATAATTGCTTATTATTATAATGGAAGTTACTTTACTGTGTATTAGCTTGCAGGTTGCTGGTTCCAACAAGGTCGTCATACTTAGTGGATGTGGCAGCTACTTGCAGTATTTAAAGTGTAGTATAACGTACTTTAATATTTTCAGGATTTATGTCTAAACAGATCTTACACTTACACTGCAACCTAACACGGGTTTTATTGCTAAGTTGAGATGAATTGTATTTAATACTGCCTTCAGACTGCCTAATACATGTATTACACCCTGAGTTCTAGGTATGAGTTACAGGAAATGGTTACTATTATGAATGTAGAAGAATGTAAAGAAAAGAAAGATATGAAAGTAAATTTAAGTAAAACGAAAGTATTGGTTTTGAAGAGAGAGTATGAAATGACAATATGTGAGATAATGATAGATGGAAAGAAAGTGGAACAAGTCAAACAAAGTGTGTTCACAAGGGATGGGAAGTGTGATGAAGATGTTAAGAGAAGAGTGCAAAAGGGTAACTAACATAGTGAAGGGTGCCATCCATAGAACGGTTTCTACATTAATGTATGGAAATTAATGTTGGGTGTGGCAGAAGAAGCACGAGAGTAGAGTTAACACTGTGGAAATGCGGTCATTAAGGAGTGTATGTGGGGTGACGATAGCGGATAGAATAAGGAATAGCATAGTGTGCGATAGATGTGGTTTAAAAGAAGATGTAGAGACAAGGATTGACAAACGGATGGTTTGGGCATATGGAAAGGATGGGTGAAAGTCATTGACGAAAGGAATTTATAAATCTGATGTGAATGGATACGTTAAACAAGGCAATCCCAGGAGGGTGTTCTCTGATCTAATTATTAAATTTTACTAATGAAAGCTATGAAACAAATATTTGCTTTATTCAATACCACAAATACAATGCAAAGATTTTCATTTCTTGCATTTAATTATAGGTAATGGATCATCATGAAGAGGGACCATCGCATATGGACATCGAGTCCATCGTGATAATTCAATCACCAACGGTTGATATGCCAGTAAAATTCATTCATTTGCCGACTTATTTGCCGAAAGTTAATGGTAATACTAAGCGTAAAAGATGTCGGTTGTGCTACAGTAAATTAAAGAAAAGCGTTAATGTAATCTATGGCTGTGAAGATTGTCCAGGTTTTCCTGGGTTATGCTTACTATGTTTTAGGGAATTTCACAATTATTAACCGATTCATCGCCACCACATTGCGCTGTTTGGGGTCGAGACGATGGGCCCTGGGGACCTTCAGCTAAGCGCCTGGCCAAGGAGTTGTCCAAGCGGCTTGACGGGAAAGGCTGGAGACAGGAAGGCTGGCAATTATTTCTGCCAACGTATTAGCCTTGCTATACAAAGGGGAAATGTTACCAGGTTCCTTGGAACTATCTCTGATGCGACGTCATTAGATGATATTTTTTATTTATAGTATAATTATAGTTAATATACTTTTAATTTTATCTGTTTCTCAAAAAAAACACAAAAGAATTATGTTTTGTATTGTATCGTACACTAATTGTATTTTTTGTTAACAATGTTTATTCATATGATACGAGTATATTATGTTTGTGTGAATGTCACAAATTGTCAAATAAAAACATTCAAATAAAGAAAATTGTTATCCAACTATATGAAGGTTATTTTAATTTATATTTAATTATTTACTTGCTAGGTAATGTATTTAAGAAACTTCCTAACAACATAAGAAATAACACAAAATTTCTAATTTTATTATTATTTGATGAAAAATAATAATTTATTTTCTCAAACAATTTTTATAGTAAAAGTACAAAAATGGATAATAACTATGTATGTTTTTTTATTATGCCTCGCAATATGACTGCACCCCGCCTGATGTGTAGTCTGCTACTACAGTTAAATAACTAGAGGTAGCAGTAACCTCACATCTACTATGCCGGCCTAGTTGAAACCGACAACTTATAAGCCGTATTGAATGTTGTATGTGTACATTAGTCACTATGAAAATAAAAATAAAAGAATCATTTATACAACGATGATTTTAGTTCCCCTTTAAACCTAGATAAATCGAGTCATAGCTTGAATTTCGACATAAGAATCATAAGAAAAGGTTCGTAACATCTGCACGAAATAACTTACGTTTAGCCCCGAAATAAAACTACAAACGCTTCTCAGATTACTACAACAAATACGAAATGACTCAATAAAACGTTGAAAATCAAGAAAAAATATCGATTTATATTTTTTTGGAATAATACGAAATGTGTCCCTAAGGACTAAACGATGTGAATTAAACAAATTTTATGCGGCTTTCGCGTTTATTTTGGTTTTGATTTTACAATCTTATTATATTATTTCGATGTTTCGGGAGCTTTGCAGTTATCGTGGTCACGCAGAGACTCCACACAAAATCAAAACCAAAATAAACGCACTAGTAAGCCGCAATTTCGCAAAACCTAAGAAAATATTACTAAACGATGTGTCAAGTAAAATTTGTATGGTGGCCTCTCAGCGTGGTCGAGTGAATATGACGTGGCAATGAATCGGTAGTATAGTGGTAGTTGCAAGTGCCTCGCTTAAGTGATTTTATTTTACAGGAGAACCCCACACCTTCCCGTTGTTTGGGAGTATTTGGGCTGAGTCTGTATACAACGGAGCAGCAGATCAACCACATTTTCTCCAAGTTTGGACCAGTTGAGAAAGTGCTTGTTGTTATTGATGCCAAGGTGAGAATATTACACAAACTAATCAATGTATCAACTATGAAGCAACTCAGTCGCGTTTCAGAGTCGGCTTCAAAAGTTTCAACTAGGCCGATGTACATGTGACTACTTAAAACTAGTTAATTGTAGTAAACATTCCAGTTTTTTTATTGTCAAATAAAAAAAAACGGCTTTTGATGGCAACCTGTGTGTTGGCAGGCAAGAAGAGTTCCAAAAGTGTCGACGACTAAAACGTCTACGGCTGCGCTTCGCGGTCACTATGCCGGCCAGTTATTCTAGACGCCAAATGCACAAATAAAAAGACTTTTTTTGTTAACTAGACGAGCCGTTCCCGTGGTTTTTGCTTCGTGTACTTCGAGTCTGTGGACGACGCCAAGGTTGCCAAGAACGAGTGCACTGGAATGGAGATTGATGGCCGCAGGATCCGCGTGGACTATTCCATTACGCAGCGCGCTCACACACCTACTCCTGGCATTTATATGGGAAAACCCACATAGTAAGCATACACTTTTCTTTCATATTAGTTGCATGTGAAGAAATAAGCAAGAATGAAATAAAAATAAGTGACGAAATAGTGACGACGACTGGGGCTCCGTGTACTGACTCGGTTTTTTTTTCAGTCGTCGTACTCTTGAACCTTCTCTTGCTTACCATCAGGCAGATCAAGGTCAGATGCCGAGTCACAATAAAAAAAACTATTTAGTAGTCTATTAAGTAAATCAAATCATCACTCCTCACAGAGACAATGGAGCGACACTTTTCACAATCCTGACAAAACCTACACATCCTCAGTTATTTTCATGCAGCATATCCCTTTGTGACATGGCTGTATTATATATTATACTTTGATTCTTTTGCCTCTATTGGAGAAAAAATAGTCTAAATTTATGGCGGGCTATTTATTGCATTTAACAGATTGTGTCGTTTTGTAATTATTTTTAAAATGTGTGGTGGTTTTATTAATAAATTATTTGTATAGTGTTTTGACGCTTTACTAAAACCATCATCATTTTAATCTAAATCTAGTCTTCATTATTTATCAACTGAAGACTTTATAAATATTTAATTAAAACTGGGCTGTATGGACTTCAATTCCTTCGCCTTTTTTATTAAATTACACCACACAATTTTTAATAAACTAATTCAAAGGTTCATAAATACGGATATAAACAATTTGTTTATTACCAGGAAGTGAAATTTTCATCAATCCATTGTATGTCTAATTCACCAATATAATGATATTGTGTATACAACTTGCTATGATACATATATTGTTTGTATTGTACTATAAAATTGTATTGGTAAAGCATAATTGTGTGTAGTTTTAGAGTAATTTAACATTAAGCTAAGTTAAATTACTAAAGGCCTATATGTACAATTTTTAAATAAAACTATACATTACAATCATAAACAAATATTTAAATAAAATTATTAATATTTTTTACACAATTTTTTAGCTCAAGTCGTGGCGAAAATGGCTATGATAGACGCAGGGATCGAGAGTGAGTATTTTTAAATAAAATACTTCTCCTTATACTGACACAACTATTTGTAATAGTGAAATTCACTTTTTTAATGGAGGTAACAACTACTACATTTTGACGACAGGCGTGGACGAACGGTTAGCGACTGGTTTGTTGCGCGTAAAGTCCCGGGTTTGATTCCCGGTCGAAGCAAATATTTGTTAATATAATAAAAAAGAGGTGGATATTTGCTTCGGGTCTGGTTATCAAAGAATGGTAGGCAGTGGTACCCAATCTGCCGACCCGGGGTAGTACCACCACTTACAAATATACAGACCTTGAAGTGATTTGGTCGCGTGGCATCAGCTAGGAAGTTGCCGGTTCCAACTAGGCCGGCATAGTGGATGTGACCGAGGCAGCCATGAACTAACTAGGTTTTTTCATTTGTCGTCACTCTTGGATCTCCTCTTGCTTAATCAGGCGGGTTGTGGTCAAACACCACGGTCGCCACTCATACAATATATTTATATAAATATATTTTTTTCAATTATCCTTGCAGTGATTACTACCGCGGTGGTGGCGGCGGCGGCGGAGGCGGCGGCGGTTACCGAGATCGTGAGCGCGACTACTACCATCGCGGCTATCATCGGCGCTCACCATCGCCCCACTATCGCCGCTCGCGACGCTACGAACGTGAACGCTCTTACTCGCCCGGTGAGTTCAGATCCTATCAAAGACATTAGACTGGATCATGTCAACCAGCCTGATGGTTGATTATTTACACTTTGTTAATAATTATTTGAAATGACCAAGTATAGTATTTTCTTAGATATTCCGCGAACATTGATTATTGAATTAAACAAATTTTATGCGGCTTACTATCGTGTTTCGAGAGCTTTGCAGCCATCGTGGTCACGGAGGGACTGAGGTGTTGGTCGTCCTATTGGTTGATGCTGTTATTGTTTTCAAAACTACCCTGTTATTCTTTCTGTTCCTGGTTTATGGTTCCGGGAAAATTTGTTTAATTCAATGATCAAGTATATAAAATTCTGTCAAAAAGTTAGTGTTAAGTGAGGAGTATACATGTATCATATACTTCTGAATTACACTATTCAGCTAGGCTGGCATAGTGGATGTGACTGCGACGTTTCCACTCATGGATTGCACTCTACCTTAACATCAGGCGGAATGCGGTCATATGTCTTACTACTGTATAAAAAAATCTAATTTGGGAGGTTGATGGTTTGTACAGGCTAAAATAACTAAACTAAAAACCTAACCATAATTTGTATGTTAGATTAAAGCAATTATTCTGTTTTAACTAAGTGCATATAAAATTTACAGTATTTGGTAAATTTTATTTTATATGAGCGAGTGCTACTTTGACCCGTGTTCAATTTAATGTTTCATGCCTCAATTTTATCAATTCATATTGACTACAGTATTTCCTTAAATTTTACGCGAACATTGATTAGTGACCACGATGGCTGCAAAGCTCTCGAAACGTCGGAATTATAATAAATTCTAAAATCAATAACCAAAATAAACGCGATAGTAAGCCGCATGAAATTTGTTTAATTCAATCATATTGACTAGTTTCTCATTGTTATTGTCGCTACATTAAAACTCATGTATTTATTTAATTTATATGTGGACTGCTTTGCCAGTCCATGTGTTCTCTCCATCCTATAACCTTGGATCCTTCATGCGTGAAGATGCACCTTTAGCCGGTATAGTGACGGCGACTGAGACAGCCGTGAACTAACTCAGTTTATTCAGTCGTCGTCACTCTTGGACCTTACATCAAGTGGGTCGAGATCAAATGTCGTGTCACAATAAAAAAAATGTATTTGCTCGAGTTATGTCAGCGTAACAGACATACAAAATATAAATTATAATTATCGATAGAAATAGAATGTGAACTTTGCTTAGTCCCCGGACCCTTTTGGAAATAATAAATTATGTTTATCACTAAAAATAATCAATTTCAGATTAATCTATTAACGCTAGAATCGTGGGAAGAAATCTTCCATGTTTTTTGTAACTGTTCGACACTAATATATAAACCATTGTCAATAAGAATAAAATCAGTATCGTCTTTATCTTCGTGTAGTTATTATTTAACTGAAGTCCTCCGTCAAGCTACGCACGCCACCGAAAATATAACTCTCGTGACGGGGCTTTATCCAGATAGATAGTGTGCACTCGCTCTAATTATAATTTGGGTGTGGTTACTGTATTTTTAAATTTAAATAAAACTAACGTGTTTTTGATTTATATTATGTCATGTAGGTTACTACAGTTGCCTTTGCGACTGACGCAGCCGTACAATAAACGGTTTTTACAGTCGTTAACGCTCCTGGACCTCCTCCTGCTTACCATCAGGCAAGTCGTGGTCAGATGTCGCGTCTAAATAATAATATTAAGGCACATAGTTATTAAATTGTAAATAGTTTTCTTAGCTGTCTAGGTTACTGTTCAACATAAGTTTAAATGTACATTTGCCTACCGTTTGTTTAGTGGTGCAACAGCCTGTAATACTAAAACAGCTCGTAATGTATTTGGTTGCGTGTGACTGAGCTGTGTCAAATATACGACCGCTGCAGATGTCAATTTAATCGACCTTTGGCAAATCGAAACTATAAAAGATTTTAGTCCAAGAAAGGGTAGATGGAATACATTCATTTATTAATGACAATAATACATCTCGCTATTTTCGAAAAAACATATATATATATAGAATTGTCGTCATTTTCGTGTCGAATAAATTATTAATTGTCACACTCCAATTCCCGCAGGTATGGGCAGAGACAACTAAGGGCCACTTCCACGATCCTGTTACAACTCTCTTGCTTCCTTCGTAAAATACAAAAATCCAATAAGATCTATATAACCAAAACATATAAATTTTATTGACGCCTTTGGCTTATAGATGAGAGATACCATCGGTGACCATCGCGTGGCGCATTGGATCATCAACAGATCGGTCCGCTACGCGTAAGTCTCGAGTTCGATAACCGGTCGAACCAAAGATTTATTAATAATTAGATTGCATCACCTTATAATAACCATATTAATATTGTTTATTGTAAGGTGTTCACAAGAACGAACGAATTTTATGTTTTTCATTTTTCTTTATAATTTTAAGTTTTCCTCATTGTATAGTTATTCATCTTTGTTTTTATTTCTAAATAATATAATTAATTTTTTAAGGCACACACATTTTGTTTGCATGCCGTGTCTTTAAAAATACATTTTTCTTTCATCCATAAACTGAAATAGATTGTGATTGAAAATTAAAGTAATTTCATCTACTTTCCCGGACATCTGATAATGCGCGTGACGTCATACGACGGGATGACGTCATAGTACTGACATTACTGTACAGGCTTTGGCTAATACCACAGGCAAAGTGGCACCATTTGCCTGTGCCAGTACAGTACTGTCAATATGACGTCATCCTGCCTTTTGCTACTTTCACAAGGTTGCTTTATCAACTGCCGGGGATGATATTTATCTTTAATGTTGGCATCACTGTCAGCAGATCTTATAAGTGACCAAGCAATTAGGACCCTTGTTTGTGGCTGTTAATTTCAATCACAATTGAAAGACAATGGCGTGAAGACAACATGTGTGTATCCCATGGTTATGGTGTCCTTTGAATTTGCAGGTCGTTATTAGTTTGTTCGCGCACGGAGCTACACGACTTAATGGCCGTAACATAAGCTGCGAGCGCATTTACTTGTTAACAAATATAATGCCCGGGAAGCCATTGTCGTCGAGCCCACTTAGTCCCACCGGCCTGCACGCCGGTTCTAGTTATAAGTTAGATAGTAGCGGGGCGTGTTTTTAGACGCGACTCGATTATTACACAAATAGTAGTTAGCCAGTCGGCTGTAAACGAACGGTGAATAAACATTACTGCTAAGTCTAATGATGATTTTGTTTGTTTTGTATAGAAACAAGAAAAGGATGAAGGTCCTTGAAACTTGTGTTGAAGTTTTGAAAATGTTTACATGAAAACGTAATTTTGAAAAAAGGCCGAAAAGGTAGCCGGCGGCGTGTCAAGCGGTGTTTGAAAAACGCGCCATGATTGTTTGGAAACGAATATGATTGAAACCTCAAGACTGCGCCCCTCCGCGCTTTTCACTTTTATCCCCCCCATGTCAACCACCCGCGCCTAGACACGACCCCCGCTCCCTGCCGCCTCTCTTGACCAAATCTCCTCTATCCAGTATTCCAAATCCCCTTGTCCTCTCAAAAACGCTCCTCGTCAGAGGATCATATTCTTTCTTGACAGATTTTGTATCAGATTGAGTAACAGTAGCTTCCGCAGACACACACTGAGCAGTACACAACATTGAGTTGGTATAAGTAATATTAATATATCTATTTTTGTATTAGATACTTTGCACTTTTAGTAATATAGTTGACATATGAGAGTTTGAATAAATCATAACAAATATAATTTGGACTATTATATTCATCACCTTTATATTTATTCTCCTATTTATTGATGTATTTTCTTGAATTTCACTGCACCATGGCGTAGACAAACAATTTTTGTTATAAGTCAGTGACTGTCGTGGCCGCCAGATGTCACTTAAGTGGTCGCCATTGAAAATCGTCTGCGCTTTCATTTATCTAATATTTCTATTTCACATCATTTATGTATTATATCACATCAAAATTAAGACACATTTGTTGCTGGGGTTCTCCTTGCCTACCACCAGGCAAGGAGAGGTTAGAAGTCATGGCTCAAATAAAACTTCGATTTACTAAAATCATATAGATGCTAAACTAATCCACATTTTAGGTAAGTGTATGACTAATATGCCTTTTAGACAAACTAAATAGACCTATACTTTGATCATATATTTATGGTAGAAACACAATTGCCGCCCGAAAGGCAGCGACATAAATGCAGGTCCGAATTGACGTTGGAATTGCATTTGTTCTCAGTCAAAAAGGATGTATGTGATTACATTGTGAGAAGTTTATACTTCGTAATAATGTGCTAAGGTTCAGTTTACAATTCACTTACACAGTTATATCAGTGTAAGTAAATTCTGACATAATTTTGTATGGGACTGTGTGTATCTATTAAAAATATATGATCGATGGACCTATACAAATACCTATACGTCTATAGAGGAGATGAGGTTTGCATTAGGATGAGAAAAGAAGATTGGTGTCCAACTATTCTGATGCACGTAACATCCCCAAACTATTCCCATAATTAATTATTTTTGGAGAAACAATTTAAAATAAAAAACGGCCACTAATTTTTGAAATCTATTTTACTAATATAAAATAACAATTTAACAAAAGCTAATACAACTGGTACCTGCATGCGTAAATAAAATATAACTTAAAGTAATACATTCAAAAAATACTGTAAATAATAAAAGCAACAGAAAGGCCTTTTTATAATTAATAAATCTTTTTAAAAAATCTTTGGACGAGCAATCGTTTTCGTGTATTTTAGAACTTAAATGCAAATAAACTATTAAGTTATTGTTTTCTTGGATGACTTGCAACTTCTAACTGGATAGTAGAGCTAGATTTTTTGATTCGACTGTATTTTAATATTTATTTGCATATAAGTACTTAAAATCAATATACTTTAGCACATATTTTTGGCCATAATTTTGACTGTGCGCAATTTGCGATCTTAAAAGCTAAAGACGATAAATGGATGAGCTTAGAACATGGACTCTATTGAAACTTAGTTTCAGAAAATCAATATAATTTTATCAATGCGAAATAAAACGATGGGTCCTTTTACAGAGAAATATCACATTTGCTTAAAAAGATTATTGTTTTATTCTTAAAATTGTGAATATTTAATTTGGCTGTGTGTAGAATCTTGCGCATTAAAGTGACTAGGCTTGGTTTAAATATGGTACGTTATTAAGGTTATACAAAAAACGTGATCTTCACCGATTATAATAGGTATAGTATATGTTATCAAACACAATTGATAATTATTAAGAAACTATCTTGATGGAGTTGACGACAGGCGTGGACGAACGGTTTAGCGACTGGTTAGTTGCGCGTAAAGTCCCGGGTTCGATCCCCGGTCGGAGCAAATATTTGTTTCATAGCTTTTATTTGTAATATTTAATAGTATTAAATATTGCAAATATTTGTTAATAAAAAAAAAGATGGATATTTGCTTCGGGTCTGGTTATCAAAGAGTGGTAGGCAGTGGTACCCAGTCTGCCGATCCGGGGTAGTACCACCACTTACAAGTATACAGACCGTGAAGTGATTTGGTCACGCTTCGGGATCAGCTTGTAAGTTGCCGGTTCCAACTAGGCCGGCATAGTGGATGTGATTGCTGCTCACAGTTATTGAATTGTAGTAGCAGTGACATTCATTCATGGACCACACTGGCTTAACATCAAGCGAGGTGCTGTCATATGTCGAGTCACAATAAAAAAAAAAAAGTTAAAGGGGGTGCGTGGCGCATAGAAAAATAACTAGTCCGCCATCCTGAATTTAGTAATGACATTAATCTTTGTATTAGCATTTTTATTTAATACCCTTATTAAACATAATGGCCGCATAAAAATAAATGGCCCACTTTATATTGGATTTAGAAAATGTTACAAAGTCTAGAGTCAGGTAACAATGCAACATCATCCAAACTTTTAATTTTCAAGCTGGCATATTTAAGATCGATCGACTGGGGAGAACTGTTTTCAAATGTAGTTGCAAAATGTGACGCTTGCTAACAAGATGATTAAATCAAATTTATAATCAATGCATTATCTTTCCACTCATGATTATCATTTTCTTTCATGGTTAGCAGTTAAATTTTAAACTGAGACGACGTCAGAAAACCCAAATTGGTGTTTAATAATATCTGGCAACACTAAGCTGTATATTTTAGTTCACTGTAGTAGGACCCATCACACGTATCAAAGTTTTTACAATAATAATGTGATTACAAAACTACGTAATAATTAGGCGGTAAGGAACGGCGGGCTTTTAATACCTATGTTATAATATAAAAGAATAATTTTACAACAACTGAACAAAACTAGTCGCTAGGACTTCTAAATCGTTTCAAATTCGACTCATGTCACTTTGACATTAACTCGATCGAACTTAGCGGAGAGTTCGATCGAGTTGATGTCAAAGAGACATTGCATGAGAAAAGTGCTCAAGGTAAGCGTGTTCTGGATCGACTTAATTCAATCGATTAAGGTTTCTATTCTAATTGGGTCGTGATACTGTAAGCGACTGCCACATGCAATTATTTTACTGTAGTTGCAGTCGCTTCCATTCGGAGACCACACTTCAGCTTACCATCAGGCAGGGGTATGTAGAACCACAATAAAAAAGAATGCATTTTACTTATTGGACAGGGTTACCTTAACTTACTAAACTTACGATTAATGCTAGATTGATTTCATAATTTTGACTTCATAACTGATTTTAGATTGTAATTTTTTTAATGGCACACTGCCTGATGTTAAGCTGGAGTGCAATTAATAAGTCAGGGCGTCATAAGTCTTAGCTGTAGTCGCCCTTGATTTCAGCATCATAAGTCGCTTATTCACTAAAAAATATATGCTGATGTTAGCAATCTAGCATACTCCTAAAGACTAGAATACATTGCACTTTACATATTTAAAATCTAATAAAAAGTTAAGATTAATAAAGACTAAAAATTGTGAAAATATTACTTATGTAGGTAGGTATACAAATTGGTAAATTCAAAGATATGTTAAGAGAGTTAAAAATTCAAAGAGATTTGATTTGAAAGTTATTCTAAGTAAATTGTTAATTCATCTGATTTTTACAATATTACTGTAGCTGAAAAAACTGCGAGAATATAAAATGAAAGTTTCAGGCTGGTAAATTCTACAACTGATCTAGCAGGTTGAACAAGTTCGGGTATGGTAAATTCTACAACAAGCGCTTATTACTAAAAACGAAGTACACCTAATTGGGAATGTTTAAAAAAACTTATGTAAGAAATATTAATATCAAATAATATCCCATTCTGCGGTGAGACTAAAATACATTTTGTATACTGTTTGTTTACAAGACACTGTATGCCCTGTTTATTTGTTTTTCTTTTTGACAGTTTGAAATTAGTGACGCCCTCACACGTTACCGATTAGATTTGTATTAATAATCCATTTGCATTTTATCTAATGACGCAATTATGTCAAGCCAGTTCGAAATTTAAATAAAACTTAGGCGAGTTACCTGTTTAATCATGTTTGCGATTCATTTTCTGTGCGTTTAATTCGATTTTCCTTAATTCAAGACCGGTTTTTTAATCTGTGGTTGTTTCTTATGCACAGGGAACATCACTAAGTGGGCGTTACCCGTTAATAAAGTACGATATTTCTGTAGTGCATTATTGCAGAAAAATAAACTAATTCATAGGCGTGAGTTGTCAAAAAGAAAATAAACGAATGAACAGGGTATAGGGGAATTCCACAGTAACGCTGTTTTAGAAATTATAAATATCAGACGTAATTATCAGAATTTAGTCCTTCAAGCCGGCACACAGTAGATTCATAATCCATTACATGCTAGTGGGTTATGAATCTTTACTCCAAATAAATAAAATAAAAAAACATAATAAGACAGTACCGTGGTGTAGTGGCAGTGCAATGGTTACACAAACCGAGAGCATGAGTTCGAAACCACCGGTACCAATTTATCTTTTATATGTACTTTGGTTGTCCTATGAAATGTAAAATACATTAAAGTACCAAATTTTCTAAAAGTAGCGTTACTATGAAACAGATGATCTATACACTCATTTCCTACAATATAACAACGGCATGATCTCTGAGCAAACGTCGCTTGGCTCTTAGCGGTGCAGCAGACAGAGCATCACTGGGCGCAGGTGGACCAGCAGTACGAGCACCACTCTCCTGATAGAACACTTCGGAGCCCCCGCAAGATACACCCAACACTACGCTCTCGTCATTCCTGATAATAAATAAATTATATTCACTGCATATGTAGGTAGGTATTTGTATGAAAGTGGTCGACAAAGTAACGGCGACTGAGGCAACCGTGAACTGAATCGGTTTTCTCAGTCATTGGCACTTTTCGACCTTTCCTTGCTTACCATCAGGCAGGTCAAATATCGAAAATAAAAAAGTTCAGATTGTTAAATTGAAATTATAGCACTCGTGTTGGAAAAAACAAAAAAATTATTCAAAAACTAGGCCGGCATAGTGGATACGACTGCTACTTGCAGTAACTGACGTAATAGTTGTCTTTATTTACAGACCGCACTCTAGCCTAACAGGCCTAGTATTATTATACTCGTATGTCGAGCCACAAACTAACCTCAAAATAAACTCGCTGAGATCTGGATCATCTGCGAACTCGCTATGTATGAGTCCCATAGTAGCTATGTCCAAAGACGCCCATGGTCCGCCCTTCTTTATGGTGCCCCAATCAGGGTCCAGAGTCAAATAACTGTAGTCTGTAGCGTCATCTTCAGTTGGCAGTGGCTCCATGCATTTCTGTTCTATTGGACCTAAGGCATTTAGAGCTGTATCCCACTGAAATTAAAAAAATATGGTTTAGATTTTATTTTTTTATTGTGACTCGACATATGACAGCAGAGAAGCTGGAGTATGGTCCATGAATTGATGTCACTGCTACTACAATTCAATAACTATAAGTAGCAGTCACATCCACTATGCCGGCCTAGTTGGAACCGACAACAAGCTGATCCCAGCGACTAAATCACTTCACGGTATGTATACTTGTGGTACTATCCCGGATCGGCAGACTGGGCACCACTGCCTACCACTCTTAAAATAGTGGCTACGACTGCTATTTTTAAATTATTGAACTCTAGTAGCAGTCACCTTCATACATATACCACACTCCAGCTACTATAGGCGGCTGCTGTTAAATGTTAGACCACAAAAACATTTGGTTATTTATTTATTTCAAAACTTGTAAGTATTGTATGGAAGATGTGGATAGACTGTTGGCGATCGCCATACCTAGAAACAGTGAGGTAACTCAGTCGCGTTTTGCGATCAGCTTGAAAGTTGAAGTACAGTTGCGACTACCGATTGCAGACGTTGCATCTGTTATTTTAGTAGCTGTATTTTTAAAATGACATCAATTCTCACAGTGACAGGCAAAGATAACGCAGCGCCACGATCCTGACAGAACTCTTCAGTTTCCTTCACATCTACAATTCTCTTCATAGAGATTATGGTTATGAGCACTGTGGACTTAAGGATGTCCTTTGATTTGATCAAGGGCATCCTTAATAAATAAAATTTTATACGGCTTACTATTGCGTTTCTTCGTCACGGAGAGACGATGGCTGCAAAGCTCTCGAAACGTCGGGATAATAATTTGTACTATCAACAACCAAAAATAAACGCGATAGTAAGCCGCATAAAATTGTAAAATTTATTAATGTTCGCGCAAATTCTAAGGACATTCCTATCGTCTCAGTAATGAAAATAATACTTACCAAATTATGTATAATATCCGCATCGTGTGCCGCTTCCTCATCCATGAGCAGCATGAGAGCCATGTTCTGCAGACCACTCACGAATAGAGCGCTCCTTACTGAGTGCTTATTGTAGTCCGGAAGTAGGTCTAGATCATTCTCTTCTTCGGATTCTGAATCTTGACGTTGTGGTTTTCTGTTAAAAAAAATATTTGAAAACTTTATAAATTTACTTCAAATCGTAGAACGTCGCGTTTTGTTTACTCTGACTCTCCCTGTGGAAGGCGTGACAATTGAAATGTGTATAATTATCATGCCGGCATATGGTGATGGCGTCTGAGCCAACTGTCTAATGAAACGTTTTTAGTCATCGGCGCTCTCGTCGACCATCAGACAAGTCAAATGAAATGTCGCGTCACAAAAAAAATGATGTTAAGTTTCTCCATGACGAAGCCTTTCAGAAACTAAATTTTGTAAAATCATTTATTTGACTATGGTAGAGGAGCCCAAGAAGGACTTATAAGCAGGCGGGTTTCTGATAATAAAATATTAAACATACATACCTTTCTGAAAATGTAACTTGTCTCTCTGCAGTGGGCGTAGGGAATTCCCTGAGCTCAAGTGGAGTCATTACCCTACTGCTATAACCACTTGATTTGTCCGAGAATGCCAAATGACTTAATTTTTCCATAAGCGGTGTCAATTGGACTCCAGTCATCTTCTTAGAAACTTGCTCTGTACTCTCATTCAAAGATTTCAAAGGCAAAGATAATGATTTCCTTCTAGATTGATCTACAGTCTTTGTTGAATCTTTGGCGATTTTCTTTGGCGTTCTTTGCGGGGACTGTCTCATCTCAGAATCAAATCCTTCGAATTTATCACATAGCTTCATATTAAACGTGAACATGTTTTCTTCTTTAGACAAGTCGAGCTCTTTCATTTGAGAATAGCGCTGTTTTAAGTACTGGTTGAAAAGTGACTCAGAAATCTCAACTCCATCATTTCTAAACACCGGGAAGGATGGATCATTTATAGTTAAATTTTGCAATTCTAGCTTTCTTTCTGGTGAAGGCGTCTCTTCTCTCCTTGGCAATGATTTCTTGAATTTAAATCTAGCTGATGCGCGACTGGAGAAGCGCTTAAAGGAATCTTGTATTTCAGCTAAACTGGCTGCCTTTCTTATTGTATCTGGTTTATTAATATAATGTTCACCGATACAGTTTATATCCAGCAACACTTTATTATCACGAATTTCTTTCTCAATTAGATTAACTTTGGCACAATTTTTAATATTTCTTAGCACATCAGGTTCCTCTGTCTGTTTCTCTACAGGTTGATCTGTACTCTGGCATATGGACATTACGTTGCCATGGAGACGCTTATATTCCACCATAGGTGTAGAACATACGCTTGTTTGTCCAGTGAACACAACTTTATCAATGTTTTCTTTCGCTTCTTCGTCAACTGATTTTTGAGTTTTAAAACTTAATGATAACTTGTTTGGTCTTGGCCTAGGTTTGTTGGTAAATGGTACAACGTCTGGCATTGTCTGGGGTTTCCTAGGCTGTGCGTTGTCTATAGGTGGCGAGATTAGGTTGTGGTCTTCCTCAGGGACGGCAGTGAATAGTAGAGATTTATCGCGTTTCATGCCTGTTTGAGGGAATTCGCGTAGTTTTTCACGTTCTAGTTCTTGATTCTGGGAAATAATATTAAAAAGTTATAAATTTGATTTAAACTATAAATCTTATAATTGATATTGAAGTAAATAAAAAAATTAAGAGTGGTAGGCATTGGGTAGGACCACCACTTACAAGTATACAGACCGTGAAGTGATTTAGTCGCGTTTCGGGATCAGTTTGTAAGTTGCTGGTTCCAAGTAGGTCGGCATAATGGATGTGACTGCATTACTTACTTACAGTTCTTAAATTGTAGTAGCAGTGGCATCCATGCATAGACCGCACTCTAGCTTTAGATCAAGTGGGGTGATGTCATATCACGAGTCACAATAAAACAAAAATCAGAAAACTTATGGAAATACCTTGTAAGGCAGTAAAACAGTAGACGAAAAATGTGTGTGTCAAGAGAATATTAATTGCGTTAAATTTCATAAAAGACCAAATGTAGTCGTCTTCATGAATCACACACTTAACATCAGACAGTGAACTAAAAAGTTCGGTGCGTCTTTTCTTTGTAAAACAATCGACAAATGGAATGATTTGCCAGCCCATGTGTTCTCTCTATCCTATGACCTTGGATCCTTCAAGCGATGCGTGAAGAAGCACCTTTGGCCGGCATAGTGACAGCGACTGAAGCAGCCGTGAATAAACTCGTTTTTTTCAGTTGTCGTCACTTTTGGACCTCCTTTTGCTTATCATCGGTCGTTGCTTGTATCATCGTGCTCTTGCTTATTAGGCAGGTCGAGGTCAGATGTCGTGTCACAATAAAAATAAAAATCATATAACATGATCGCCTGTTTTGTTTAGTTTGTCATGGGTCAGGCAATGTCTAATTTCATCCCTTAACAAAATGAATAATGTCTTTACAATGATTGATTGGCTATCCTGTTTCTATGATACAAGCACTTTAGTAGCTTAGTATAGAAATACAAATTAAAAAAAAAATCAGGCATAGCGTTTTACTGAGTAGGTGTCCCTGCAGAAGGGGGGACGTGTGAACGACCGCATGAACCTCCTCACTAAAGCGCTAGAGTAGTATACCTTTTTGAACTTGGCAATGAGGTCGTCGCCGTTCTGCGTGAAATTGCACATGACTTCATTTTGTTTCTTTAATTTGTGGTACATTTTCTTCTCAACATAAACCAGTAATAGCTGAGCTCCCAACGGTAAGGGTGTAGCGTTTGTTACAGTTTCAGCTGGTGATTTTATCCTGTACGGGTCCACGACTGTGAGGTATGATGTTAAACTTGGCGATAGTTGGGTTGCTATTATTCTGAAAGAGGTATAATTGGTTAATGTTGGTAAATGCTTTGCAGCCATCGTGGTCATGAAGAGGTGTTGGTCGTCCTATTGGTTGATGCTGTTATTTTTATTTTTTATTGTGACTCAACATATGACAGCACCCCGCTTGATGTTAAGCCAAAGTGTGGTCAATGAATGAATGTCACAGCTACTACAATTCAATAACTGTGAGTAGCAATCACATCCACTATGCCGGCCTAGATAGAACCGGCAACTCACAAGCTGATCCCGAAACGTGACCAAATCACTTTACGGTCTGTATACTTGTAAGTGGTGGTATTACCCTGGATCGGCAGACTGAATACCACTGCCTACCACTCTAAAATTGTTTCCAAAACTACCGCGTTTGATGTTTTAATTTTGTTTTTTCTGATCCCGGTTTATTTCAATTTTTTGCAAAAATAACTGATGGTGTCATCTGGTTTGGCAGTTTGCTGGACTTGGGATTATGGGAATTGTGTATTATGGGGTCCCAGGTGTTAGATAGTAAGCCGCATAAATATTGTTTAATTCAATAATCAATGTTCGCCCAAAATCTAAGAAAATACTATTAAACTTACTTGTTATTATAAAGTATAACACCGCCAAGGACTCCTTTAGTTTTCCGGCAATGGTTCAGAATGTCCATGGCCTCCATGTAAATTGGCGTCGCACTTTTGGGCAACGACAACATTGGCACTCTTTGGAATATGTGGCATCCGTATTGCAGCACAGGAAGGTACGTCTCCAGCATCTGATACAACTTCTCCGATAGCCTAAAACAAATGTGGCATTGCTTTTGCGATGAAATATATACAGCCTAGTTTTTTTAATTATTATCATTGACATTTCTATACTAGCCTACTAAAGTGCTTGTATTATAGAAACAGGACCACCAAAGTACATATATCAAAGATACATTGGTACCGCCAACTGGTTTTGAACTTGTTTGTGTAACCATTGCACTGCTACTACACCATGGTCATGATAGCTTAAAATAATCTCGTGTTTTTTTTTTATTGTGACTCGACATATGACAGCACCCCGCTTGATGTTAAGCCGAAGTATGGTTCATGAATGAATGCCACTGCTACTACATTTCAATAACTGTGAGTAGCAATCACATCCACTATGCCGGCCTAGATGGAACGGGCAACTTACAAGCTGATTCCGAAACGTGACCAAATCACTTCACAGTCTGTATACTTGTAAGTGGTGGTACTACTCCGGATCGGCAGACTGGGTACCTTGCTCCGACCGGGAATCGAACCCGGGAATTTACGCGCAACAAACCAATCGCTAAACCGTTCGTCCACGCCTGTCTGTGGGTTACTATTAGGGCTAACATAATATTCTTTTTCCATGACTATGATATTCCAATTTCCATCATATAATCTTGGATCATTCAAGCGAAGGTTTCCGGTGACATAGTAACGATGACTGTGTTTTCAGCCGTCGGCGCTCTTAACTAATAGTCGAAAACTTCAGAGCCGTGATCCCAACACATAATAAAAAGGGGGGGGGGGGGGGGGTATTGAGTGATTCGCCTGCGCTGGGGTCCAGAATGTGCAGTTGGAGCGCGCACTCAATGTCCTGTATGAACTTTGGAAACGCGAGGACGCTTCCGGAGGTCTGCAGGAACGAGAAGGGTCTCCTTCCTGGAGGAGATCGGGTGGCTCCACTGAGGAAGAACCGTTGATGAACGCACAAAGAAACCAAAGAGGAATTCAAGTGTGGAAACGAGCCCGCAAATAACTACAACTACTACACATAATGGAATGATTTTTATTGAGACTTTTGACCTGGTGGCAAGTAAGAGTTTAAGAGCGCCGCCAACTGAATAAACCAACTGTGGTTGCCTGAGTCGCCGTGACTGTGTTGTTTCATTCATCATCATTGTCAACCGTAATAAGGTAATAAGATGTCCACTGCTGAACATAAGCCTCTGCCTTAGAACGCTAATCCGAACGACAAAATGCATCCAAGACGCTGTAGCTCATTCTCAGGTGAGACTGGTCGAGTTTTAGGACGGGTTCGGGTAGTTTCATTAGTTACCTGGCATTGTCGGAGAACTGTGCAGCAACTGTGTTCAAGTCACCATGATACACCTTTATCATAGACGTGAGGAGTGTTGCCCTGTTTTTGAGCACCCAATCAGGTATGTTACGATCGCTGCCTATTGCCTGTCAACAAATACAACAACATTATACACATCTTCCTTCAATCTATTTTACTCTCTCCTCGAATTTATCACCATTAAAAAACTGTTGAAAGTTAGGCCTAATGCAGGTGTGAGGGAAGCGAGGGAGTTGTGTCAGGATCGTGGCAAGTGGCGCTCCATTGTCTCTGCATATCCCTGTGGGTAAATGGCATCTGCCTGCATCTGTACTGCACTATGCCTGCTGTGGTAGTGCAATGGTTACCCCAACCGAGAGCACAGGTTAAAAACCACTTGCCAGGACCAATGTATCTTTGATATATGTACTTTGGTTTGTTTACATTTATAAAGTTATCGTAGCTTACTGTATAAATGTAAACAATTTTTTTTCACGTTTATTTTGGTTTTAATGTTTAGAATTTGTTATTATTAGTCCGACCTTTCGAAAGCTTTGCAGCCATCGTGGTCACTGAGAGATAAACGCGATAGTAAGCCGCATAAAATTTGTTTAATTCATTAATCAATGATCGAAATAAAAATAGGGATTATACAATATCCTAATTAAACAAGTAGAGCATAACTCACCAAGATATATCTGCCATACTCTCTAATAATAAACTTTCCACTCTGTAATGTTATTGCGATTGGTTGTGAAAATAATGTCTTCACACAATGTGCTGTTCCGACAACCTAAAAACACACAGATAGCAATTATTTGTGCTTTAGATAAAGGTGATAAGTAAATAATACTGTTTAATATACAGTCATGTTTTATAGAATTTATGTGGTATAATAAATTATTAGTGCCCATAACCTTAGAGCTTGTATGAAGAGAATTGCGGATGTGAGGGAAGCGAGGGAGTTGTGTCAGGATCGTGGCAAGTGACGCTCCATTGTCTCTGCCTATCCCTATAGAAAAAGGCGTGATAATTTGATTGATTGATTGATAATTATCAGATTGGGCATAAAAATATTTGTTAATTGGAAAAAATATATATGGAGCAGATATTTCTTCATGGTTTCGTTATTGCTGATCTGTTATAGCACCACAACTTTCAAGTGTAGAGACTGTGAAGTGACTTAGTTGAGTTTGGGGTTTAGCTTAAAAGTTGCTAGTTTCAATTAGGCTGGCATAGTGCTATTTGCAATTATTTAGCCCTTTATTGGATGCACAGCAGTTTTGGCCGGCAAAGTGACGGCGACTGAGGCAGCCGTAAACTGATTCGGTTGTTTCAGTCACCGTCACACTTGGACCTCCTCTTGCATATCATCGGGCGGGGCGAGGTCAGATGTTGTATCACTATAAAAATAAAAGTTTATGCAAACCATGTTTCCTCACAACCAATAGTCATTAATTTATGGTGCAACCAAACATATAAGCCCTAAATATAAATAAGGTAAAGACACCAATAATAGTATTCAACCATAAAAAAGAAGGTTTCAAAAGTAAAATAAAAAGTTTAGTACCTGTCCAGCCAAAGCATGTCTCTGTGTGTCAGACACCCAGCCAGGGTGGAAGTAGAGTACAGCATCAGCAGGATCATCATCTTCAGCAGTACAACATTGCGTGTCATAGACAAACACTATCATCATTTCCCTGTCAATGTGCAAAATAATAATTAAAGTAATATAATAATTAGAACATCACTTAAAGAACCGACAACCGATGGGGAAGAAGGGTTCTTGAGTGGAGACCACGAACTGAAGGACGTAGCATAGGTAGGCCTCCCATTAGGACTGACAACATAGTGAAAGTCATAAATAACCGATAGGACCGCTTGTCATTCGGAATAGCGTTCTAGGGGGGAGGCCTATGTTCAGCAGTGGACGTCTTCTGGCTCATGATGAATAATTAGAAGTCCTAACTAAGGTTACAAGTGTAAGCTGAAACATTTTCGATAATGGCAGATGGTCTCTCCATTCTATAATGGATCTGACGACATAGTGAAAGTCACAAATAACAGGAAGATGCATCTGGCCTTTTGTTATTTGGAATGGAGTTCTAAGGGGGAGGCCTATGTTCAGCAGTGGACGTCTTCTGGATGATGAATAATTTGATGTCCTAAGGTCTCTCCATTCTATAATGGATAACACTTCCGGAGGGCTGCAGGAATGAGAAAAGTCTCTTTAAAAAAACTAGTGCCCATAACTGTAGAGCTTGTATAAAAAAGATTGTGGATGTGAGGAAAGCGAGAGAGTTGTGTCAGGATCATGGCAAGAACTCCTTTGTTTCTGCCTTTTCATGTAGGAAGCTCTAACAACCTAATTGATTGATATTATTATTCACAATAACGAAGGTTAGCTGGTAGATAAGGCTTTAGGTATTAGTCCTAGTTATGTATAAATTTATTTTTAGGTTTTGTGCAATAAAGGCTGCTGTTTAGATGTAGTAGATAAATAATAGCACAGCTAGCAAGAAATACATAATAGCACAAAATATTTCTTTACTTATATATTTATTAGGGATTCTTAAATTACTATTGTTCTTTCTTACAGTGAATAAGCCTTAATTTGATTATTTTAAGATAATTTAAATTTAAATGAAGCAGATATAATCAATTATATTAGTAACATTTATAACTGTGTCAATTATGTGTACTAAAGATTAAATTTGTACTTAATAAAGGAGTTTTATTGCATTTTTTTACAGATATCAAATACAAAAACATTTTTTCCGCGATAAACGTAATAGGGACCAATATAGCGTTGGAGTTAAAACTTGCCGGCCTTTATTAAGTATTAACAGTTATTAAGATTTATTTAATTACAAAAATAGTAAATGCTTATTAAGAAATCAACAATTAGATTAAAACACTTACTTCGCCATATTAATGCAATAATTTGTCTTCGATTGCAAAGTACATAAACCAGGTCACATCATTTCCAATGCGTTTTATGTAAATATTTGCAAAAAGCAAATAAAATAGCTCTTTAACATTTTATTTCTACTTCAGATAATAATCCGATCGAATTGGATTCATATTTTTTAATAAATTATTAGGCTTAGATATGAGACTTTAAGCCAAATATTCAGTTAAAAATTTTCATGTATTCAATGAACAAATGATAAAGATAAAACATGCCAGTATTAATTTATTACATAATGGTGAAAATCATTTTGATGGTGTTAACTGTAAAGGGTTAGGTAAAACTTGTAATATTTTTTTCTGGAGGAACCTTGAAGGAAACATGAATTATGATTTATAGTATTTAAAATCCTTGGATACTCTTAGGTACACTATTAAAACTATTAATTTATAATAATTTCACCATTATTAATCATATTTATTGAAGTTTACCTTCTTTTATTTAATATTTAAACCTCAGCACATTTTATCACACGCAGTTACCCGCCAAGATAGTTTCGATTTTATTTTTTGTTCAATTAAAGGCACAGGAGTTGTAATCTCTGCATAATCTATTATATTTGTATTAGATTCTCTGCAGAATAGACTAGAATTGGTCCTATTATTGGTGCAAAATCACTTCAGGGTCTGTATAATTGTAAGTGGTGGTACTACCTCGGATAGGCAGGTCCCACTGTCCACCACTGTTTTATAACCAGACCCGAAGCTAATATCCCCGTCTTTCTTTTTATTAACAAATATTTGTATTATTAAATATTACAAATCATTGCATAATTTATATCTTCCCCACAAAAAATCTGGTTTTAATATTTTTAATGGTATATAATATATTATCTACTATAGAAATGGCAAAAACTCATATTGCGATCGTACTATATAATTATAAAATGTTCCCATAAACGTAATCAATAGCTAATGCATCTCTGCGAAGTTACCTAATAAATTCACATGTTTCCGATTGTGCGTAGATTCAGTTGTTTTCGTAATAACTAGCAGGTACTTGTTTCAGCAAATAACTCGCTATCTGATTAAATAACAATCGAGAGAAAAAATTAGGACGCTCGATTTTTAATGTAGGAAATAGATTTTTATTATCGTAAAAGCGCCACTTTCCACGATCCTGACACCACTCTCCTACTTTACGCTCACAATCTAAATATGCACGTAGTTTTTGGGGTATGGGCTTGGGCACTGCTTTTTTATTGTGTGCCCGATTTCATTAGGGATCAATCTTTCCAATCGCCTCCGATTTATATATTTTTTTTAAACTTTATCTATTCTTTCAACATGTCTGAACCAACGAAACTCTTTTTGACTAATCCTGTGGGAATTAAGTGTGACAATTGATTTTAAACAGTAGTAGTAAAATTAATTTTGTCTAAAAGAAATCTGTCTGGATAAATAATTATTTTTAAAGTTTCAAATACCGAAATTGCACTATACAAGGCCTAGGAATGGCGCCAAAAACATAACCTAAAATTTCGTTATATTACTATACTAAGCATTTCTATTTCTATACATTCTTAATAAAAGCCAACCAAAGTATATATCCCGGCAGAAATAAGAGCGCTGTCTTCTGAGCTACGATTAGAAGAGCGTTGGACTACTGCGGTAGGAGCAATTCCGTGCATATAGAGCCGTGTTCATAATAGATAAAATTTTCAAATTTATACACATTTGAGAAACGAAAAGAAAGTAGGTAATAAAACAAGTTACTGCGCAGCTTCAATCCCAGCGCTCTTTTTATCTGTCGCGATTTATACATCTATCAAAGATACGACTACATTGGTACGGGCAAGTGGTATGGTTTTTAGGTTATCTATATGAACCGGGGTCTCTCTGTTTGCGTGACCATTGCCCTACCACTAAACAACGGTCGCCTTCAGTGGTTAAATATATTTAAATTTAATCGTTTCGTTTAATGAATTAAAGACGATTAAGCAATAACGACAGTACGGTATGTGGATGTCGTAGGTACGAAGGCATAATTGAGAAATCGCCAATTGGCCTAGAAGTAGAAGTTTTTTTACGAAATCAATAAACACTTAGGAAGTGTTAAATTGTTTGCTGTATCCTTTACAAGACTATAAGGTTTCAATTTTTTTTTTTTAACTACCTATTGCTACAATATAAACAAAAATATAATAAATAATTAAACTATAAATAAAAAATATCTAAAAAACGTTCCATGAGAGTTCAGAGATAGTCGCAAGAAGACTGGCAGCATTTTCCCTTTGATACGTTGGCAGAAATAACTGACTTCTTGGCCAGGCGCTACTTTTCAAATTATCAAATTAAATACCTACGTGTAGGAGTTTTGGCGGGCAACTGCAAGTGACAGGACGCGCAATTTTGAATTATTTGAAAAGCTTGTGTTTTTCATAAATATTAATGTGTAATAATGGTGGAATTGTTATTCAGTAATCATTTTTAAGTTGATCTAGTATAAACAAGTAATTTAAAGTTGTGAAACGTGTTTCTTCATGTTCCCTCCAAGACTCCTTCTGAAGTTTTAGTAAAGGCTTTCCGCCGCTTTACTAAAACGATCATCATCAACCTCACTCTTATCATCATCATTTGATGAATCACTCGCGTGGTTCATCTTCATCTTTACTTGACAATGTTTTAACATTGAACCATATATTTTTTACTTTGACACTGGCAAGTTAAATACTAAAGCCATAAACAAGAAGAAAGAAAAAAAAAATACCTACGTGTATACGTACGAGTAATATGTAATATTATGAACTGATCAATCAAAAATACACGTTTTATTTCCTACAAGGTTAGGTAGGGACATTGAATCGCCATTTTCCACGATTCTCATATAACGCTGACATAATTATCTCATAATTTATTTAAGTAGGGCACAAGTAAGTTAATTAAGTAAAGAACACTCATTTGTACATTCATTTTGTATGGGGACTTGGGCTTAATTGTATTAACAGTTTAATATGCATTTAGAAATAGTTTGATGTACGATGGTTGCAATATAATTGGAATTTATCCTTTATTTTGCATAGTTTAGGTGTGCAAAATGATCAAACTATAATTATGACAGTTCAAAGCAGTACAAATATGGCATTCATTGACAGATAATAGAAAAATCTATATCTTATTTTCCAAATAACTTAATTGCACAGCAATTAAAACCAAAATTGTAATTAGTTTTATCAATACAAGTATCGAAACTACCATTTATATATTTTTTCATCATTGGACATTACAAAAGTAGTACATAGAAGCCCAAAATGAATGATGCCCTTTGATGAAATTATTTTTTTCATTATTTTGTGGAGTATTAAAGTATAAGTGGTATGTGGCTGTTGTCTCTGCCTAGCCCTATAGAAATTAGGGCGTGAAATCGATGAAGATGATGTTAAGGGTTAACAACTTTTATCATCAATTTCACACCTTTCTTTCCATAAGGATAGGTGCCTATCATACAGTTTAAGGAATGGCTGTAGGTTGACTTTTATCTGAACTCACAGTCTATTGCGAAAAGACGTTAAAAAAAAGAGGTTTTTGACATATATTAAAACAGCCAAATTAATAACAAATTTTACGAATTTTCGTAGGTTAAAATATTAACTTGTGCAACCATTGTCAAAATATGTATCTCGTTAAATTGAATGGATGTTAAAATTAATTATTTTTCTGCAACTGAGGGTGTCTTGTACACAAGAATAGATCAGGCATGTTGGCAATTGTTGAGAATTCAAAGTAAAATGTCAATTTTGACATATAAGTATTAAAATTTTACTCAAAACCTATGTTGTATTATTTTCAAGAGAAACGATTTTATTAATTTTCTCTATTCACAACAGCAATTTTCATACAAAATCTTTGTCACATTAATTTACACATACATTCTGAGCCAATTCGTCTCGCTTTTAGGCACATTTGAGGTCCTGTCTGGTCTAACTTCATATATTATACATAAATACAATTTAATGACTGCTTGTACAAAATAAAGCGTGAGAATGCAAGATGCATTTTCGCATACAACCGGTACTGCACGTAAACCCGGAATATTTACTGACTCATAAAACATTCGTGCCATGAATTGGTAAAACCATCACAGAGCTGGAAACATTCTATAGAAGACGATGAACTTTTTGGTAGAAGCGTAGAGACTTTACTGACGGTAATTAGTCATTGTCAATTCTACAGAAATATGTTATGTCAAATTATCATGCCTTTTTACTACAGGGATAGGCAAAGATATTAAAGCGCCTCTTTCCTCGATCCTGACAAAAAACGCTTGCCTTTATACAGTAATGGCAACAGGCGAAGCGTATTGATTAGACACCAGTCCGTTACGAGTAAAGTCCCGGGTTCGATTCCCGGTCGGAGAAGCATCTAGAGGCCCTGATATAAAAATAAGAGATACTTTTTTTTATTATGGTTTGACATTATGACAACACCCCAACTGCTGTTAAGCTGGAGTGCGGTTCATAATGCTACTACAGTTATATAACTGTATCTACTATGCCGGCCTAGTTGGAACCGGCAACTTTCAAGTTACTTTACGGTCTGTACACTGTCACTTTACGATCGGGGGTATAGCTTGTCTAACTATAAATGACGTGCACCTCCACTTTATTAGTTTATTTACATGTGTGAATACAAATAATACATACTAACTATTACTACTATACTTTATTATAGTGCTCCTCTTTTTGTGTCTAACTAGCAACTGAATAAACAATTACAAAATTGCATTTTCGGTTTGTTGGATTCATATTTTATATTCGCACGTGTGCTTAAATGCAGTAGAGGGGCGCGTCATATCGGCTTAGACAGACTCTCGCGCCCCTGCACTGCATTTAAGCATACCTGCGACTATAAAATATGGATGCAACAAACTGAAAATGCAATTGTAATTGGTCATTCAGTTGCTGGTTAGACACAAAAGGAGGATCACGGTAATAAAGTATAGTAATATGGTTAGTAATATGTGTATACACACATTTAAATAAACTAATAAAGTGGAGGGGCGCGTCCTTTATAGTTAGACAAGCTATACACGCGTTATTGTTAAATGCCGCGTCTTCAAATGCAAGTTCAAAAAACCCTTTTTAGTGCCAAGAAGACAATAATAAAAGGTATGCGTTATGCATTCATTATGTGAACACTATACAATTTCCGTTAAAATTCCTCTTAACTTTGATATAATAGGAAACATAACCGTTATGTTTTGTTGTAAAAAGAGGACAGCATTTTGTTAATTATTAACTATTTTCCCAATAGTCTATCTAATGTATGGATCTGAATGTTGGGCGTGGCAGAAGAAGTATGAGGGTAGAAATGCAGACATTAAGGAGTGTATGTAGAGTGAGAGTGACGATAGCGGATAGCACAGTGCGCGATAGAGGTGGTTTGAAAGAAACTGTAGTGACAAGGATTGACAAAAGAATGCCTCGATGGTTTGGGTGCATGGTAAAAATGAGTGAAAGTAGATTGAAAGGAATTACAAAAGGAAATTACAAATCTGATGTGAATGGATGCGTTAAACGAGGCAGACCCAGGATTTTTTTTAACGACCAAATCGGAGACATTGTCAAGAAAGTTGAATAGCCTAGTGCCCATAATCGTAAAGCTAGTATGAAGAGAATTGTATATGTGAGGAAATCGAAGCAGTATCTAGTATCAATCAGGATCGTGGTAGGTGGCGCTCCATTATCTCTGCCAATCCTTGTGGGAATAAGGCGTGACTATATGATTGATTGATTGAGCATTTGATATTATTAGTAACACTATTAATCTATTAGGTTATCACAAAATTAGGCAGAGGTCCTGATACATCTTCCTTATTACATGATTTCGCTTCCTTTGAATCCACAACTCTCTTTATACAAACTATATTATAGATTATTATTTTTATTATTTACTTTTTTTAATACTAAGCTACTAAAGTGCTTTTATTATAGAAATAGGACAACCAAAGTACATATATCAAAAATACATTGGTACCGGCAAGTAGTTTTGAACCTGTGCTCTCGGTTTGCGTAACCATTGCACTATCACTACAGCACGGTCGTTTTAAGTTAAGAACATTGAACCAAAAACCATAATTATTATTAATATGAAAATGCACTAAAATTATTATTTAAAAATAAAAATGCGTAATTATAGCACTGCCATAAGATTTACGTATAGTTTGCCGATTTGTACGCCGTCGCCGTCGCTCGTGCATTGGAGGTATTCATATTGTAATGGATGCTCAGCTCATGGCAACCTGCTAAACTGGTCAAGGAATATTGTAATTTACGCAGGTTACATCGCCGCCACTTTGTTACGTAAATATTTATGCTTAATTACAACTAGTCGCATGCTATGTAAGGTCGTAGAAAGTGAATTTTGACTTGGAGTTGTGTGAACCAACGAAAAAAGAGGCACAATTCTCAGTCCGCAGCGGAGTCCCCGCGCAAAACGACGTATCTGCTTTACTTTCAAAACAAACGACTCTTCTGTGATTTTATGAACGTGATTTTCATTGGTAATGAAGTGGTTGTGATTGGTGAAATATGAGGTGTTGTTTTTAGTGTTCTCGTGAACTGTTTATTTTAGAATTATTTTTCTGAATTAATGTGGATAGACTTTGAAAATGGAGATATTTGAGAGAAGAAAAGGTGTTTCTTTTAATAGGGTAAGTTATTATTGAAATATTATTTATTGTATATAACTAGTTTTCTGACATATTATACAATAATTATTTATTGGAGAAATAGACCAAATATATTTTTAGTCTATAAATTTATTTTTCGAATAAAATAATATGTTTTAATAAAGTTAATGTTTACTGAATTGTATACGAAAAATCTTAAATCTATACAGCAATTTTAAATCGTAGCAGACATCTAAACTTTCTGATTATTAATACGACTCGATTATAAATAAATTGAAGTTAATTTATTACATTACTGATGTAACTTAATATATACGTAACATTAATTTACAATATAAATTAGTTTCCCTTTTAACTATAAAATAATTTGAAAGTAATTTTAAAAAAACCGGATATGAAATATTTAAAACAGAAACTTGTTTCTTTTTTAATATAATCATTAATATTGGCGTGTTTTGTGGAATTTCACTGCGGATGAGCAATCCGCGATTTCTCTGCCTTAAAAACGTTTTTTTAAAGAAAATTAATTAGACTTAAATAACTACTAATTATATTAATTAAGGTTCATAAAGCCCACTGATAAGCTAAAATAAAGTTGAAAATTTAGTACGATATAAATCTGATGTGGATGGAACGAGGCAGGTTAAACGAGGCAGACAGACCTAGGAGCGTGTTGTCCGACAATTTTTTTTTAAATTGTGACTCGACATATGTCCGCACCCCGCTTGATGTTAAGCCGAAGTGTGATCCATTAATGAATGTCACTGCTACTACAATTCAATAACTGTGAGTAGCAATCACATCCACTATGCCGGCCTAGATGGAACCGGCAACTTACAAGCTGATCCCGAAACGTGACCAAATCACTTCACGGTCTGTATACTTGTAAGTGGTGGTACTACCCCGGATCGGCAGACTGGGTACCACTGCCTACCACTCTTTGATAACCAGACCCGAAGCAAATATCCATCTCTTTTTTTATTTTTATTAACAAATATTTGCAATATTTAACGTTATTAAATATTACAAATAAAAGCTATGAAACAAATATTTGCTCCGACCGGGAATCGAACCCGGGACTTTACGCGCAACAAACCAATCGCTAAACCGTTCGTCCACGCCTGTCGTCAAATCGGAGACATCCTCAAGAAAGTTGGGTTGCTTAGTGCTTATAACCGTAGAGCTTGTATAAAGGGAATTGTGGATGTGATGAATGCGAGGGAGTTGTGTCAGGATCGTGGCAAGTGGCAATCCATTGTCTCTGCCTATCCTTGTTGATTAATTGATTTAAATTTGGTCTATTGATTTGTGCTACGTATTGCATGGAATAGGAGTAAGAAATTAAGCCAGGATCGAGCGGCACAGTTTGATTTGTTTTATTTTTTTATTGTGACTCGACATATGACAGCACCCCGCTTGGTGTTAAGTTGGAGTGTGGTCCATGGATGGATGTCACTGCTACTACAATTCAATAACTGTAAGTAGCAGTCACATCATCTATGGCATCCTAGTTGGAACAAGCTGATCTTGAAATGCGACTAAATCACTTTACGGTCTGTATACTGGTACTAACCCAGATCGGCAGACTGGGTACCACTGCCTACCACTCTTTGAAAAAAGATAGTAAGCGATAGTAAACCGCACCACTGTTTGATTTGACATTATTTTACTTTACTCAAAAAAAAAATAAACGCGATAGTAAGCCGCATAAAATTTGTTTAATTCAATTATTTTACTTTGTTTATTACGACGTATTTTGAGGCTTATGTTTTTTTAAATAATTTCTATTGCTTAATTCGGTTTAATAAAACAAGTAGTTACTTATTGCAAAATCGTAATTAAAACTGAGTGGTTCTATTTAATACAAATAATCAAAACAGGTTAAATAATTATAATTTAATTATTTTAAAATTAACCTAATGAATTAATTATGATTCATTATGAGCTTTAGGTTTATTAATATATGATTCATGTGATATATAGTCGCGTTTTGGGATCAGTTCGTAAGTTGCCGGTTCCAACTAAGCCGGAATAGTGGATGTGACTGCTACCAACAGTCATTTAAAGAGTGGTAGGCAGTATCTGCCGATCCGGGGTAGTACCACCACTTACAAGTATACAGACAGTGATGTGATTTGGTCGCGTTTCGGGATCAGCTTGTAAGTTGCCGGTTCCAACTAGGCCGGCATAGTGACATCCATTCATGGACCAAACTTCAGCTTAACATCAAGCGGGGTGCTGTCATATATGTCAAATCACAATATAATAAAAATTAACTGTAAGTAGCAATCACATCCATTTATGGACCGCACTCCAGCTTGTCACCAGGTTGGGTTTTGTTATAAGTTAAGCTACAGTAATAAAAAATATCACTTGCCTTTTGGTTTAGTATAAAATATGATTGTACCCGGAACATCGTAGTACTGCCTCTCGCTTTAAGAATGCGGTCGTGTTTGCATCATCGAAGGACGCACAGATCTTCAGAGCATATAAACGCATTTAATACCCTTTCACGTGATACTGACACATTGCATTGTTTTTTTTTATTTTCTCGACTGATGTTAAGCAAGGTCCAAGAGTGCGGACAACTGTAACAATTGAGTCAGTTCACGGCTGACTCAGCCACCGTCACTATGCTGACCAAGAGTGCTTCTTCACGCATCGCTTAAAGGATCCAAAGTTTTAGGATGAAGAGAACATTGTCTACTGTTCTACTTTATTCTACTTACATTTTAAATAAAATATCAATCAATCAAATTGTCACGCCTTTTTCCCACGGGGATAGGAAGAGACAATAAATAAAATAAATCATGATAAACTTCCGCGAGGCAGGTTTAGTGGATAGAGTCGCGCCAAGAAAAATAATACAAATATCTTTAGCTCAAAAATGTAAAATTTGAGTAAAGTGAAAACAATTGTGTTAGTGTGTAAAACACCTGGGTCAGGATCGCGGTAACTGGCAGTCCATTGTCTCTGCCTATCCCTCTGTAATCAAATATAAAATATAGATTACTATATGAGCCATATAAGTGCAATCATCCACAATAAAAAAAGTTAAATAACAAAAGGCAGATAAAAATAATTGTAGCATCCAATGAAGACACTCCAGCTTAAAATCAGACGGTATGCAAACATAAATATTGCGCTAATTAAATAATTTTTTAATGGTTATCCAAAACTCTATGTTTTAAAATGAATTAGGTATAACAATGGTTGACGTAAAAGTGTTTTATAATGTAAAATAATATTTAGAACGTAAGGATTGACATCATCGAAGAATTTGGACTTAGGAAATTCTTTGGACATCATAATAAAAAAGTATTGACATTAAAATAATAGTTATGATAATAATTTAATTTGAATTAAATATTTGTATATGTTTATTTATAAATTTGCATCTTTCATCTACTGTATACCATATATCCTGCAAATAAACCAATGCATTAATCATGTCATTTCCGAGAATATGCTTTAAGAAGCTCTGAGATTCACACTTTTTTAAACATTATGCTTCAGTTGCCTATTCATAACAAGTACCTATGTACAATGAAGATTCAAAGGCTTTTAACACCTGTTACTTAGTAATTCTCTACGCAACAATTCAAAATACACTTAACAATTACAGCATAATAAAACTTTCTTGCCCATTCACACAGATATAATGGTAATTTTTTCGCGCGTATAATCCTACTAAATTAACAATAACCAGCTTATAACGGAGTTGTATAAACTGAAAGCGACATCTATATTTGGTAGGATTATAATTCTTTAGCCATACAAAGAGTTCAACGCGTTGCAGATTGCAGCTAGTTTTCTTGCGTGTTTTTTACATTTGTTAATGTAACTGTTGGAGTAATAGTATAATGTAATATTATTATTTGAGGCTTATTACTTATCCAAAATAACGCTACAGAATAGCTTATTACCATCAATCTATATAGGTATTATCTATGTCTTGACTGGCCAAAGGGGCCAAGGGATTCATTTTGTACGGGGACTTGGGCTTAATTGTATTAACAGTTTTATATGCATTTTAAAATAGTTTTATGTACGAAGATTATAATGTAATTAGAATACATCCTTTATTTTGCATAGTTTAGGTGTGCAAAATAATCAAACTATAATAATGACAGTTCAAAGCAGAACAAATATGACGTTGATTGACAATTCATATCTTATGATACAAATAAAATTCATCAATATGATACAAAATTCATATCTTATTTTCCAAATAACCAAAATGGCACAATAATTAAAAGCAAATTTGTTGTTTGTTTCATCAATACAAGTATCAAAACTACCATTTCTATATTTTTTTATCATTGGACATTACAAAAGTGGTTCATTAAAGCCCAAAATGAATGATGTTCTTTCACTAGAGAGCCGCATTTTTTGCATAGGGGTTCTTTCACTCGTTTTTTTAATATAAAAACGTGTTATGCCAAAAGTATTTATTTGTAAAAAAATATGATAAGTAAAATATTATTTCATTTAGACACAGTCTAATTGAAATATAAAAACAACAGTCTAAATGAAATAATATGTAAAAGTATTTTATTGAGACACAGTCCACGCTTAATAACAGGTGAAACAACTTAATTACTTCTGGAAGCTTGAGATTTAAAAATACAACCATTAAAAAAGGTTGTCACACGACCTTCATTGTAAGAAAAGATGATATTGAAATATGCAAAAACAAAGCTACCAAACATATAAACTCCTCCATTGAATTTCCACCCTTAATGCTATAAAAATTAAGGATCAATATTGTATAAATAGCAACTTCAAGGCATTTAATTTTGTTCGGGAAAGGCTTAAGTTGTCGACCTTTTAGTGCAGACGGGGTGTGCCCATACCATACATGTTGTTTTTATTAATATACTCGATTCTAGTTATTGCCACTTGTATGTAAAATAATAGCTACCGAACATGAAAAGTTTTTATAGCTATAGGTAGTTAAAAATTACAAGCTAAATTACTAAAGCTTTTTATTCTTTTTATTGTGGCTCAACATCTGATATCGAATTTGATGGTCGCCATAAGTGCTTCTTCACACATCACTCGAAGATTCCAAGGTTATAGGATGGAGAGAACACATAGGTTGGCAAAACTTCCACTTGTCGAATGATCTACAAAAAACAGAAATTAACAAAATACAGCGATTCGATTCGCAAAAAAACATAACATAAAATAGTTTTATTTTAAAAATCCCCTTAAAACAGTAGATAATTGCCTAGTAATAAAATCTTACATACTATATAATTTAATTTAACCTTTACTTTAAAGAACCTTCACAAAGCTCTCCAGACGTAAGATCTCATCACCCATGACTATCAAATAATACTTTATTTCATTTTAAAATACAAGGTAAAAATATATTCATAAAATAAGCCATTGTTTTTTGACCTTATGATAACCTAATTAATGACCATAGAGCCAGAGTGATCTAAGTGTCATTTTTATTAAATAGTGTTTTTTTACGTAATATCATATAAAATTCCTAATTCTTCTATGCCATACTGATCCAAGTGCTTTTCAGTGCCATCTTCCTTGATAAATCACAACATCTCACTATAGAATTAGTGCAATCTGCACAATAATAGCATGCCATAGTGATCTAAGTAAAAATTCTGCACTTAGATTACTATGGTCCCAATTTTACTACAGTTGAATAGTTTTAGGGTAAAAAAAGTGTTTTTTCAATCTGGCAACAATCAATAAAAAAAACACTTTTTGTGGCTAAAGGACTTGTATCCAAGCTATGAATTAATTTAATACAGGGTGGCGCAATAGAACGTGCATATTGCATCTTCTTTTTTCGCGGGGTAGAGAGCGCGCGGGTGGGGGGGATCCTACATCGTTTGGTAGGCGGGCTCATGAAGTTTTAGTCGCTATAAGTCACTTCGAAGGGAAGCGTCGCGCTTTTTGCGTACGCGCATTTTACGAGAACTCTCGTTCATACATCGTTACTAGGCGACTATATTGTTCCGAATATGGACTACAGCGAATTAGTGAAGCTTCGAGTGCTAATTTGATTAAAATATGGTTGAAGCGTTTAGAAGAAACCGGTTCAACGTTTAAACCAGAAGCAAAAGGTCGTCCAAGAACATCTAGGACCGAAGTCAATATTAAGAGAGTTACGCAGTCGGTACAAGAAAATCCACAAATGTCAACTCGCAAGAGATCGTCGATCTTACAAATATCGCGACGAACTTTGCAACGAATTTTAAACTTGGATCTTAAACTGCATCCATACAAGCTGCAATTAACACAAGAATTGAAAGAATCTGACTACATAACAAGGCTCGCATTTGCTAATGAAATGCTTAATCAATTTTCCAATTTTGACAACATCCTTTTCTCTGATAAGACCCATTTCCATATCAATGGTTTCGTAAACCGTCAAAATTGTCGTTACTGGCACAGTGAGAATCCCAAACACCAGAAACCACTGCATAGTCCTAAAGTGACAGTATGGGCCGCAATCTCTCGCAAAGGAATAATTGGTCTTTTTTTCTTTGAAAATGCGCGAGGGCAAAACGTCACTGTTAATACAGAACGCTATGTTGCGATGTTGGAGGGTTTTTTGACTCCAGAACTTGAAAATTCAAGAATAGTGAATTCGAGAACTTGGTTTCAGCAAGACGGAGCTATCTGTCACACTTCAAATGACTCCATGGCGGTTGTGAAACAGATGTTTCCTGGCAGACTGATTTCGAAAAGAGGTGATATCCCATGGCCCCCACGTAGTCCAGATTTAACGCATCCTGACTTTTTTTGTGGGGATACCTCAAACACAAAGTCTTTAGCAATAATCCGAAGAATATCGATCAGCTCAAAGAGAATATCCGTGGTGAAATGGCAGCAATTACACCAACATCATTGAAGAAAGTTTTCAATAATTTCCGTTTGCGGTTGGAGGAGTGCCGTCGTAGCATTTGGATGATGGAATTTAAAAAAAATATACTTTAACTGTAACATTACAATGCCTCATTTTTATTTTAACTATACCTTTTGTATTTTATTTTAAAAAATATTTTTTAAATATGCACGTTCTATTGCGCCTCCTTGTAATAAACAAGATTGTTGTGTAAAAACATTTGCGTATGCGATTTTCTTTTGTCTTAATTTTTATCAGTTAAATAAAATAAAATAAAATTTCATAATGGATAATAAGAGAACCAGAGCTGGAAGAATTGTGAATATGATAATACAATCTTCACGGGATGAACCATCATCTTCATCCGGGAATAAAAAAAATTCAAGTGATCATTATTTTTATCTTGGTATAATCTTCCATTTTTTTTTATTGTGACACGACATTTGACCTCGACCCGCCTGATGATAAGCAAGAAGAGATCCAAAAGTACCGACGACTGAAACAATCGAGTTAGTTTACGGCTGTCGTCACTATGCCGGCCAAAGGTGCTTCTTCACGCATCGCTTGAAGGATCCAAGGTTATAGGAGGGAGAGAACACATGGGCTGGCAAAGCACTCCACTTGTCGATTGTTCTGCAAAGAAAAAACGCACCGAACTTTTTACTTCGACTACCGATTCGGTCGACATAATGCGGATGTTTCCCCAACCAGTGCTGGTATGGCGGGTGTGAAAAGACGAGGTAGGAACAAGGTTAAAGAGCTCCTCGGAACATTCTCCGTGGTATAGGCGATAGAGGACGTATAGAGCCGCCATATCTCTGCGTAATTGCAGGGGCTCCAGAGTTCGTATAACTTATGCATCTCCTATAATTCGCACAGCTCGGCGCTGCAATGAATCCAGGGCATTGAAAAGATAGCCCAGAGATGCTAGAAGAGCCGTCCCAGAGATGCGAACAGTACACCACGCAAGAGCGAATTTAAGCTTTATATAACAGCAGGCGAAGCTCTAGCGCGATGAACCCCGGCACCTTGTTCAGGATGCCGAGTTTTCGGGAGGTGGTCTTAATATCCCGCTCAATGTGATTCCTGTGATTCAGGTCGCTGCGAAGGTGGCGTCGTCATTTTGTTTAATGTTTGTAGATTGAACTAGACGGAGCGCGCAAAAGCAGGTTTTAGGATAACTTTTTGCAAACTTCCTCTAGGTGAAATGAAAAGGCATTTACAATAAAGCATTAGTCGTAAAGTAACTATCAACGAACAGAAACGCGTTTGAAAATTGGCCATATAATTAGATTTTTAGCGAATTCGCTACTTTATCACCAAATTATAACCCCAAAAGAAGTTAGTTTAATAACTATGATGAAATTTTCCCTAAAGCTTACCATCACGCTACTATTAGTATTAAAATTTATGGTTTAAAATTTAAGTGGGTAGGTGGCATACGACCACGACCATCCTATGAATATGTATTAAATGCAATAAAATTACTTTATGTGTTATTTATTTTATAGAAAATAAATTTAAATATTTTATAGTTTGTAAATAACATTGTCAGATGAGAATACTTCCTTGTTAATTATTTTTAGGGTGTGATTTTTCAGTAGCTCGCTGTTTGATAACTTATTTTTTTCTTGCTTTAATATATTTTATTACACATCTACGTTATTTTTTTGGTTGCACGATGCTTTTGTTGTTGGTTACAGCTAATGGTTTTTTTTTTCAGATACTGATGAAATAGAAGCAATTCCCGATGATTCTGTAGGTAATTTAGGGGATGTAATGCATCCAAGTTCAGATGAACGTTTAAGAGGAAGAAAAAGAGCTCGAAATTTCGACAACTGGGCCAAGAATATAAGAAAACGAAATAGAACAGCCGGACAAGAATATACCAACGTTAAAGGTAATGTGGTACCGGCAAAACAGTTTAGACCAGCTGAATGTAACTGTAGGTTCAAGTGCAGTGACCAGGTTTCGTCTGAAAATCAAAAAGCTATACATGAAATGTATTATAAGCTCACTTCGTGGGATGCTCAAACAACATGGTTATGCAGTGCCGTAAAAACCTTGGCACCAAAACGCCGTAAGCATAGACATTCTGCTGAAAATCCCAGCCGCATAAATAGTGTTCGCCAATTCATGCTAATGAAAAAAAGAGTATGCAAAGGTTTTTTTCTAAAAGTCATACAAATATCTAACAAACGATTAGATTATGCATTACGCAATAAAAAATCTATTTCTGGCATAGCTGAAAGAGACAAGAGGGGACAACATGTTCCCGCTAACAAGATATCCGACGAAAAGCTGATATTGATAAGGGATCACGTCAATAGTTTCCCAAAATATGTAAGCCATTATGGTGAAAGGCGATCAACTCGCCAATACTTACACCCGGACCTTTCAATTTCTAAAATGTACGAACTTTTTAAAGCAAAATGCGAGGCAGAAGGACGACCAATACTAACAAAGAGTACCTACAGCAAAATATTTACAACCGAATTCAATTTACATTTTTATATTCCTAAAGCAGATACTTGCAAAACCTGTGATATACTTGAAATCTCAATAAAAGCTGAAGAAGACCTAGAAAAACGCACAATTATAAGAACACAAAAAGATGACCATATAAAACTTGCTGGCAAAATACGAAGCATATTAAACGAATATAAAGCTAAAGTAAAAACAGATGAATCTTTGTTCGTAGCTACTTTTGACCTAGAGCGAACGCTCCCTCTTCCTTATTTGAACACGGGAGAGGTATATTATTTAAGACAGCTGCAAATGCTAAATTTTGGCATCCACGCTTATATAAAAGAAGGAGAAAAAGTAATTATGAATATGTGGCCAGAGCATTGTGGGGCCAGAGGCTCTCAAGAAATTATGTCATCACTGTACTACTTTCTTGAAAATGCAGTGCCGCATACCGTCAAAACTCTGTGCTTTTTTAGCGACTGTTGCTCCGGTCAAAATAGAAACTGGAATGTTTTGCACTTCATGATGTTTTTGGTAAATAAATCGCCATATCTACAAACGATCACTATGCACTATCTTGTTAGTGGCCATACTTACCTACCCAACGATACCGACTTTTCATTTATTAGTCGTGAACAAAAAAAGAAGACTGATATCTATACACCAGAAGATTGGATGAAGCTCGTCCGTAATTGTAGGAAACAAAAACCCTTTACAGTTTTAGATATGAAAGGAAAATTTATTGAATTCGAAAGCCTTAAAGCCTTATTCAAAGAATATCAAGTTATATTAAGAGCAGGAGCAAAAATTTCAAATATGCGTAAGATAAAATTTACTAAAGGTTCAAGCTCAATAGGTTACAATAATGATTACAGTGAAACTTATCAAACTGTTGACCTGAAACCAGACAATATTGATTCTGAAACTTTTTTTTATAACCTGAAGAAATATATACCGGAAAAGGCCCCCGAAACTAGACCAATACCGTATCAAAAAATGCGAGACATAAAAAAAACTCTCAAATTTATTCCACCTATCCATCACTCGTTTTACCTGACTTTACCATATGTTCCCAGACGAGGAGGCGGTAAGGAAGCACCAGGCGATGAAAACTTATTGCCTGCTGTATTAGGTGATGATTAATAATATTTAATTTCGCGGATATGTACAAAGCGCTACAAAGCTCGTATCTAGCCATAGTATACATCATTTGAAAGGTCTTGACATAACCTACAAAACGACGCTATGATTAGGTAGGATATTGCGTTGAACAGTTATAGACGTGTAAACATAGTGTTCACTAACGCTGAAATTCGCGCTATTTTAAAGTTTTCCTTCGTTAAAGGCAAATCCGCTAGAGAAACGTTCCGTGAGATTATTGGTGTTTTGGGGGATGGTACTCTATCACTTGGAACCGCGGAGGAATGGTTTCGACGATTCAGAGCCGGTGAAAACGACACCATGGATAAGCCAGCCGGCGGAAGACCTGTGACGACGAATACCGATCAAATCATGGAAAACATCGAGTTAGACCGGCATGTGTCATATCGTGACATCGCCCAGGAGATGGGAGTTAGTCACCAAACCATTTTAAACCATCTGCAGAAGGCTGGATACAAAAAAAAGCTTGATGTTTGAGTGCCGCATGATTTGACGCAAAAAAACATTCTGGACCGAATCAACGCCTGCGATATGCTGCTGAAACGAAACGAACTCGACCCATTTTTGAAGCGGATGGTAACTGGCTACGACAAATGGATCACATACGACAATATCAAGTGAAAACGGTCGTGGTCGAAGGCTGGTGAATCGTCCCAAACAGTGGCCAAGTCGGGATTGACGGCCAGGAAGGTTTTGCTGTGTGTTTGGTGGGATTGGAAGGGAATCATCCACTATGAGCTGCTCCCATATGGCCAGACGCCTAATTCTACCATCTACTGCGAACAACTAGACCGCTTGAAGCAGGCGATCGACTAGAAGCGTCCAGAATTGGCCAACAGAAAGGGTGTAGTGTTCCACCAGGACAACGCCAGACCTCACACTTCGTTGATGACTCGTCAGAAGCTACGGGAGCTCGGATGGGAGGTTTTATCGCATCCACCATATAGCCCAGACATAGCGCCAAGTGATTACCACCTGTTCCTGTCTATGGCGAACGCCCTTGGTGGTGTAAAGTTGGAATCAAAAGAGGCTTGTGAAAAGTGGCTGTCTGAGTTCTTCGCAAATGAGGAGGGGCGTTTCGTAAGGGGGGTATTATGAAGTTGCCGTCTAGATAAAAGCAGATTATAGAACAAAACGGTGCATATTTGAAGTAAATCTGATCACTGTAACACTTTTTATAAAGCATTGAATAAAGAGCAAAAAAGCGGAAGGATGATATTTATCTTTATAACTTTAATAATTTTATTTCGTTATTTTTCTAATTTCTTAAATGCCATAGTGAGCTAAGTGATTATTTTTTTATAAAACTTAGAATGTAAGCTTTATTTAATTAAATATTTTGACAATTTTTTATTTAATTTAATTTGAAACTTATTAGTATAACATTTACATAAAAAAAACTAATTAAAATCTCATAGATTTTTAACAGCAACCCCTAACGCGTTTACTTAATTTTCTCAAAAATATAATTTTGAGACTTAGATCACTCTGGTTCCAAGATCGTCAATTGTCTTTTTTGTCTCTAGTTAAATAAAAGTATATATTAAACTAAAAAAATATGAAGAATAAAAATACAATAAAATACAAGTGCAATTTTGTATAAACAGTTAAACGTCCAACGTCCATATTTCGGGGTCTTGTTCTATACGTCAATGTACGTCAATGTCAGGGCATCTTTTAACGCTTCAGATTAACTGTAAATCAATCAATCAAATTGTTAAAATCCCACGGGGTAGTAGAGACAATGGATTACCATGATCCTGACACAACTCTCACGCTTCTTTCACATCCACAATTCTCCTCACACAAACTCTACGGCTATGGTCACTAGGTAACCCTTTTGGCCCTGCCTTGTTTAACGCATCAGATTAATTGTGTTATTAATAAACAAACAAAAAAAAAACACTATTTTATCGTTAATCAAGTGGGCTCATTTTATAGTTCTTAATTAATAATCTTTTTAAAATATATGTTTTTCTAAATCAAGCAGTAAAAATGCTACAATCAAAAAAATACTTTTTAGGTATTGATGGGGCCAGAAAGTAAACTTCCAAATAAATTTAGCTGTCCAAAACAATTCATTATTGACGTATAAGGCTTAAGGGTTTTAAAGGGTTTTTAAAGTAGCAAACTGACTTTTGCACTTATTCAGGGCGATTTTTTTACTAGTCTAATATACTTATTAGAGTTCTTGCGGCTGTCCAAGTCACGATCCTCGCTCGCCATCGTGGACGTAGGATTAGATTGTATATGAAATAACATATGAGAAGGTTAACAGTTACGTTGCAAACAATGTATCGTATTAATTAGTCTGCAAGCGATGTCTATTGTTTCGTAGGTAGTTTTACAAAAGATTTATCTTTGAATTGTATTGCTTGTGTAGGATTTCCGCTCACAGATTACTAACTTTAGACGTGCGTTAAGAAATTGTCATTGAAGTTTTAGTATTTTCATGATAATTAGTATTTTTATATTTTTTTGTGAATTGTGTTGAAAAGTTCTTTTCGTATGAGGACGCGACATCTGACCTTTACTAGTTTGATGATAAGCAAGAGATATAATCCTCAGTCGTTTGTACTATTTTTGAAATAACAAATTGTCACGCCCTAAATTCTACAGGGCCGGGTGGTGACGGCGACTGAGACAACCGTGAACTGACTCTTGGACATGCATGGACCTCACCATCAGACAGGTCGAGGCACAATAAAAAAAAGGATAGGGTGTTATAAATTAGTAAGAATGGATTACCAGCCCATGTGTGATCCCCTATCCTATAATCTTGGATCCTTTAAGCGAAGCATGAAAAAACACAAAGATTTATTTATTGTGGCATGACACTGCCTGATGTTAGGCTGATGACGCTAGACGTTAGGCCGTCAAGCGACTTAGTCGCGTTTTGGGATCAGTTTGTAAGTCGCCGGTTTCAACAAGGTTGGCCTAGTAGATGTGACTAGTACTACAGTTAAATAACTCATGGCCCGCACTCCAGCCTAACATCAATCAATTAATCAATCAATTAAATTGTCACGCCTTTTTCCCATGGGTATAGGCAGAGACGATGGATCGCCACTTGCCACGATTCTGACACAACTCCCACGCTTCCTTTACATTCACAATTCTCTTCATACAAGCTCTAAGGTTATGGGCACTAGGCACCAGCTTAACATCAATGTAATAGAATATGGGCTTCTGCTACATTCTGCTAATTATATTCCCTATGCTCTATTGGCCTGGCTAAATTAAAAACTATTATAGAATTAGTAATAAACAAATAGATATTACTTAATTAAGTAATCTTAGCATTTCTTTATTACATAAAGTAAATAATAGAAAATTATACAAAGATATTTACTTAACCTCAAAGTTTGCAATATTTATTTACGATATTATGTAAGTCCGGGCATTAACTCGATAACAGAAATGTACTTTTAGGACACCAGCAGACAAGACAACCAACATAGACCAAGAATATATTTATTTTTATTTATTTAAAACTTTATGCACTAAGTACAAAGGCGGACTTAAGGCCACTAGGTATTCTTACTAGCCTACCTATTTTTTTGTTTCAAGTTTATTTTTGGCGTGTGATTTTTTTACTTACAATTATTATTTACGAATAAACACGTTTAGTTTAACATTAAAAAGGCTAGAACTCACAAAATGTTGTTGTCCAACATGTCTGCCTATCCCTGTAACACATCAGAAGAACATATTGTAATGGAAAACAAATGATTAGCGCATCTTGGAGTAAACAGAGCGTAAACACATGCACATCTATGTTACCCACAAAATTTACATATTAACATACTATTTTCTTATGTTAGACAATAAATTTGTGTACATAACGACCTTCACCCTAATTGGGTTGAGCAGAGGTTGGCTAAAATAGGCACTCTACAATTTCAATAATAAGTAAATGGTTATTTAATATTTATTATACGTCTATAGCTGTTTTAATATTTGGATAGAATAAAAATCACACTTGCACGCCTGTCAGCTGAGAATTGAACCAGGTATTAATTATCCCTTGACGTAATTGTGATAAATATGCGAAGTGATCCAACAGTTAAAAACAATTAAATGATGAAAATTAGATTAGAAGAATTTCGACGTTTCGATAAGCTTAGAATTCAGAGTATTCGGAATTAAAACAACAGACGCCGGGTTCGATTCCCGATCAACATGTAATATAAATATATATTAATCAAAATGTCACGCCTTCTTACCACAGGGATAGGCAGAGACAATGGAGCGCTACTTGCCACGATGTATATATATTACAAATAAAAGCTATAAAAAACAAGTATTTGCTCCGACCGGGAATCGAACTCAGGACCAATTGCTAACCGTTCGTCCACTAGGCAGAATGCTGTCATTTATCGAGCCTATAAAAAAATAACTTAATGAAATAATGAAAACACAGCAGTACAATTGTTAGGCAGGTAGCTTATAATAAACCGCAAACTTGTAACCAAACCGCATAGTTACGCACTGGCTTACTCGTATAATACTATGAAGTAACACTTGTAACTGTATACACAACATTTGCTTTGCAGTCGTAATGATATTAAAGTTAAAAAAATCTTTCAATCAATCAAATTGTCACGCCTTTTTCCCATGGGGACAGGCAGAGACAATGGAGCGCCACTTGTCAAACTCCTGACACAACTCTCTCGCTTTCTTTACATCAACAGTTCTCTTCAAACAAGCTCAAAGTTATGGGCACTCGGCAACCTAGCTTTCTTGAGGATGTCTTCGATTTGATTAGTAAACACCCTCCTCGCCTTGTTTAACGCATCCATCCACATCAGTTTTATAAATTTCTTTCATCAATCTACTTTCACTCATCCTTTCTATGTGCCCAAACCATTGAAGCATCTCTTTGTCAATCCTTGTCACTACATCTTCTTTCAAACCACATCTCGGTTGACATTTCGGTGAACAAACTCGGTTTTCTTAGTCGTCGTTACTCTTGGACCTCCTTTTGCTTATCATCAGGCGGGTCAAGGTCAGATGTCTTGTCACAATAAAAAACAAATGATTCGATCGAGGAATAATATGCTTCTGGATTTTGCCACTTACTTTCTCTATATCATTCTCTACAATCGTTCCCTCAGTGTTGAAGAGGGTGTTTCTTGTTGACAACATTCCTGCACGTCATCTTATCTTCCACATTTAAGGAGGTAATAGGGCTGTAGACTACTTTGTCTCACCAAAGAATTGGACTCCGTCCTCTCGGCCTATTTTCCTCGGACCTTGATCCCCTTGATCACTTTGAATCCTGACAACTCCCTCACATCCATAATTCTCTTTAGCTCAACGTATTTCTGTTTGGTTGAAAGATAATGAGAATATTCTCAAAAGAAATAACCAAGAAAATAATTGATTGATACTTTTATAATAATTATAATAACCTTGTCAGGATCGTGGAAAGTGACGCCGCTCCATTCACTCTACCTATCTCCGTAATTAATGCGTGACAATTTAATTTATATTAGTTGTTTTTGGGCAAAGTGTAAAAAGCGTTAAAAGACGCAATATTTATTAAATAATTGAGACACAGTTAAAATGTTAGGCCTATTTCCGCAGTGTTGGTCACGAGCTGCTTCGCTTCGGTGGACGGCACGTGGCTGTCCAACTAATCACTCAAAATTAAACTAAAAAAAAAATCTTAGGCCGGCATAGTGGCGGCGGCTGGGGCAGCCGGGAACTGACTCGGTTGTTCCAGTCGTCGTCACTCTTGGACCTCCTCTTGCTTATCATCAGGCGAGTCGAGGTCAGATGTCGTGTCACAATAAAAAAAAAAAAAAAAGGATTTTACAGTTATTAATAGCAGCAATCACCTTCATTCATGGATCGCACTCCAGGTTAACATTATTCGAGGTGCTTACATATATAGTGACACGATAATAAAATGAAAATCAAACAATAAGTTAAGGTCCTTGCTTAAACGCGAGTTCAAATTCACATTTAAACATTTGAAATCGGTTGGCGTAGATGAGCAGTTTTCAACAACAACGTTCTTCGCCTTGAATGTCAAAATAAGATTTATTAGTTGAAAGTACTTACTTAACGCGGCGAAAACGTTAATTCATACTACGGTCACAGAGTACTCACGTAAGTACTACTTATTTTGTGTGTAAATTGCAGTAATACCAATTCATAACTAGTATATACAAAGTAATTCTCACTAATCTTAATCTGAACAGTGGTCTATTTAACCAAGAATCAGTTGCTAAAAGGCCGGTTAAAAATGTCAAGTAGAATTAACGAAACTCTTTATAATATGTTTTATAATAACTAAACCATTTTTTTCTTATACATTTCTACACTAAGCTACTAAAGTGCTTGTATCATAGTAACAGGACAACCAAAGTACATATAACAAAGATACATTGATACCGGTGAGTGGTTTTCGACCACTCGGCTTACGTAGCTATTGACACCACGGTCGCTTTGATGTCTAATAAGACTGAATCTCTGTGGTATGTGTTAAACAAACTGATTGTTTCGTATAGCGTGTATAAATATGATTTTTGTAGCTTAATTACTCTAATTATCAGGGCCGTCTTAAGCATATTCAGCGCCGGGGTGCGAAAGTCAAGACTCCGCTCGCGTGGTCTTAGTGTAGTAGGTACCTATCGACATTTATGGCGGTCGGCATGCGCCCCCTAGGCCTCTGCGCCCGGGTGCACCGCACCCCTTGAACCCCCGGGTAAAGACGGCCCTGCTAATTATAAATCTAAATACTTTAATATATGTTCATTTTAATTACTTAAAATGTAATGTTAAATAACGATAATATAAATTAAAAGTTAATTGAAGTTAATGAACCTCTCTAATGTTAAAGTTATTTGCTGATTCATTATGACGAAAAGAGAGTGCGGTGACCCTGCGATAAGTATCAACTCTCTTCAAATTATAAATGATTATTAAAAAGTTTATGCAATAGTAAAATGTTCACCATTCGCCACAGGGACAGGCAGAGGAGTGACACTTTTCACGATCCTAACACAATTTTCTCGCATCCTTAACATTCACATTTTTTTTATATATAAGTTTTATGGTCTTAAGCACTGGTAGACCAACATGGACGAGCTTTTTGGAATGTGAAATACTTTTTGTAGAAATCAATCAATTAATCAAATTGTCACGCCTTTTTCCCATAAAGATAGGCAGAGACAATGGAGCGCCACCTGCTACGATCCTGACATAACTGCCTCGCATTCCTCCCACAATTCTCTTCATACAAGCTCTACGTTTCAGGGCACTAGTCAACCTAGCTTTCTTGAGGATGTGTCCGATTTGGTCGGAGAACACCCTCTGGGTCTGCCTCGTTTGACACATGTATCCACATCAGATTTATAAATTCCTTTTATCAATCAACTTTCACTCATCCTTTCCATGTGCCCAAACCATCGAAGCATTTATAGGAAGCATTAATTAATAATCAAGTAGCAAATAAAAAATATTTGTTCTTTGTCTAGAAATTTGTGGAAACACTTTAAAGTATCGACGACCTACATTTTTTTTATTATTTTCAATTAAAAAGTAATTCACATTAATAAAAAATATGCTAAGTCACTTCTTATTGTTTTATTTTTATTTAGTTTATGGTTCGTACTCGTACATAATGGTTTGGTCTGCCTAGGGCCTAGAAGCTCTTTTTTATGAATTATTTAATGTAATAATTTATAATAGATTATGTATAGTAAGGGAACAAGCTAAATAAACGCGCTCGGAATGCAGTTGTGACGTCATGGTCACTTGTCTATTATGAATAGTGAAGTAAAATGCAAAATGTCGATAACAATAAACACACACTTTTCCTAAAATGCAAATAGATTTAGTTATTAAAAATTATAAATGTGTATTAAATTGAAGTATAAACATTAGACAGCAACAATTTTTAATGAATTATATATTAATTTAATTTTGAGAATAGTGACTGCATGTTTTTTTTTTCTTTTTCACACATTTTAATCACGTTTCTAATAATGATTCTGGCCTGACTACGGATGACGACTCTCTTTTATTTAATTAACTCACAAATTTTTCATACATAGAATAATTCAAACATAGAAAATATGGACACGTTTTTATCGATATTAAATGACATCGCCGAGTCCTAAAAGCGGCCACTAAGATACGGGTGGTGGTTGTTTCACGCCCCACCGCACCTCAGCCCCCGAATTCATTTAACTCGTTCTCCAACTATAGAATGTTTTTTAGCGACACATGTAAAGTACTGTGTACATTTGATTAAAAGATTTACAACTAGGTCAGTTACAAGTGAACATCTTTTTACTATTATATATGGAGAAGTCCTTAAGAAAGCTAGGTTGCCTAGTGCATTGTGGATGTGAGGCAAGCGAGGGAGTTGTGTCAGGATCGCGGCAAGAACGCTCCTGTGGGACAAAAGCGTGACTGTTTGATTTATTGATTGATATTTATAATTATAATTATATATTACCTAAAAGTTATTTTTTTTGGCCTGCATAGTCACGCTGCGGCGGCTGAGGCAGACGAGAATAAACTTGATTTTCTCAGTCGTCGTCGCTCTTGGACCTCCTCTTGCTTATCATCAGGCGGGACGAGGTCAGATGTCGTGTCACAATAATAATAATAATAATAATAATGCACAAAAGTAAATAACTGTATAACGAAGGTTGTATAGGTAATAGTGAAATCACTTTCGCCGTTGTGTTTGTGTATATATAATGTATACGCTGATTGAGTGATGTAATACACTTTCTTTAAAGCATATGCTAACATAAGAAACAGGTGAATTTCTAACAGTAAATGCCAAGCGGTGTAATTTGGAAAAAAATACGACCATTTTCTTTTTTAAAATGTGGTTCGACATCTGGAAGGTAACCGCCTGATGTTAAGTTAGAGCGCAACTGCTACTACTACACTAAGGTTTCAAAACATCTTCTATTTTTATTATACATTTCTATACTAAGCTACTAAAGTGCTTGTATCATAGAAACAGGACAACCAAAGTACACATATCAAAGATACATTGGTACCGGGAGTGGTTTCGAACCCGTGCTACTCGGCTTACGTAGTCATTGCACCGCCACCACACCACGGTCGCCACAATTAAATAGACATGATTCAGAATAAATAAAACATTGCAGATTGTTGTAATTTTCCCAGTATGCCGATCTATTTTTTTCAGTCGTCGGCACTCTTGGATCTCAATCCTGCTTACCACCAGGCAGGTGGAGGTCAGATGTCGAGTCACAATAAAAAAACTTCACGATTTAAATGTACCTAAATCGTTAAATATAAATTGGATTTAATTCCATTAGATAGTTACATAAAAGTAATTAGGTTGGAAAGTGACGCTTCTTTATCTCCTGTCTATCCATGTGGGAAGTGAGGCTTGGCAATTTCATTGATTGATGGTTCGTTGTGGGGCTACATTTATCTATTTCAAAGAATCGCATAGTTATAGATACACACAATTAAGAATATGGTTTTTGGCGCTGCGGACCTTTGTTATTCTTTTCTTTCTAATCTTCATCTTTCTCATATTTCACCGTTTTATATCTACCTTTTGATATACTATACATCGAATTAAACAAAATTTTATGCGGCTTACTATCACGTTTATTATGGTTTTGATTTTACAATTTTATTTTATTATTCCGACGTTTCTAGACCTTTGCAGCTATCGTAGTCACAATTATATATTACTATACATTATCATTAAATTTCCGCCTTAATTTTTATAGGGATAGGCGAAGACAGTGGAGCGCCACTTGCCATGATCCTGGCACAACTATCTTGCTTCTTTTACATTCACAATTCTCTTCATATATGCTCATTGTAGACCACTGATTTTTAATAAAGGTCCACAATTTGATCAAAGAATATTATGGGCATCTGGTAGTCCCTGTTTATCGTTGATAAACGCCTGTATCTGTATAAATCGATCTTTTCACTTGCCTCCGATTTATAAATCCTTTCACTTGCCTCATTCGAATGCTACAAATAAAATATGGAATATATCTACTTAAGGCGACCATGGAGTAGTGGTAGTGAAAAGGTCACCCAAACCGAGAATTCCCGGTTCGAAACCGTAATGTAAATTTGGTCGTTCTGTTTCTATGATACAAGCAATTTTAGCAGCTTAGTGTAGAAATGTAAAAATAAAACTTATTTACAAACGGGATTTGAACTTCATTTTTGTAGTCAAAGTCATTGACCACTCGGCATAATAAACAGTAAATACTTAATAAAAAGTATACAAATAGAAAATGTAGTTAATTCAGTTAGACGCGGGAAACCGAAATATTTGTTTATCGGAGCGTGAACTACGGTTAAGTAATTTCTTTCTAATAAAAAGTGGATTTATGTCTATTATACTATATTATGGTTATTCTCAATTGTATTATTATAATTTGAGTATAATTTACTTCTATTTCAGTGGCTTTTATTGATATACTGTTATTTACTTTATCCCAGTGAATTACACGACTTTAAGTCATTCCTAAGGGGCCACGATCCTAACACAACTCCCTCGCTTCCTTCACATTCACAATTCTGTTCATACTAGCTCTATGGCAAATGGCGCTCCATTGTTTTTGCCTATCCCTATTAGAAAAAGGGGTGATATTTTTCTTTTAAGAGGTTAACATGCCGCAACATTTTATAATTTAACATCCTTAAATTGAAGCGTAAAAAAGCACTCTTAGTTGGTAGGTAGGCAGGTTCGATTTCTGCTAATGAGCGGCAAAGGCTTGCTCGTTTTGCATGTGGACCACACTCCACGCAGACCACGTTCACGCTACCATACTCCAAAAAACCACACTTTCAGTCATTTATCGCCTATACCACGGAGAATGTTCCTACCTCGTCTTTTCAGACCCGTAATACCTGATCAGGTCGGGGAAGCATCCGCACTCTATCGACCGAATCGGCAGTCGTCGACCGACCGAAGCCATGTCTCCCATGGCCTCTCCATCCTATAACATTGGAACCTTTAAGCGATGCGTGAAGGAGCATCCTTTGCCGGCTTAGTGACGCTGACTGAGACGGATTATTTTAGTCGTCGGCACTCTTGGATCTCGGACCTTGGCCATCAGGCAGATGTCAAGTCACAATAATAAAAAGTAAAAAGACGAGGTAGGAGAACGTTTATTTGGTAAGAATCTTATTGCACATACGAGTAATTTGTAAATAAAAATACTTATACAGGATACTGAGTGTGACTAATTTGTCAATATAAAAAATATCCTCGTTTTTTTAGTCATCGATTCGCAAAACCGGTAGTTTATAATGCCATTAGGTCAGATTGTTATTTTCGGTCATCTTAAAAGCTTATTTGTGTATGTTAATCTTTTTATTCTAAGTTATATATTATTTAAAAGTATTTACTGTGACCTAAAACTAGTTTTGATTTGCAATTTCTTTAATTTTTAATATCTTTGTATCAAAACATGTTTTATCGTGACTCGACATATTACAGCACCCCGCCTGTAGTTAAGCTGGAGTGGGGTCTATGAATGGAGGTAACTGCTAATACAATTCAATAACTGTAAGTAGCAGTCACATCCACTATGCCGGCCTAGTTGGAACTGGCAACTTACAAGCCTACCACCACTCTTTTGTAGGCAGTGGTTTCGAACCGGGGTCTCTTGGTTTATGATATTATTTTGTAACTAATAGACCACGGCCGCTTTGGCACGTCTTTATAATGAACTAAAACAAATATTAAATAACACAATTTTCTATTGCAACAAATTAAGAGTCCAATGATGTTTTGGTAAAAAATGTTTTTTTTTTATTTTTTTATTGCGACTCGACATTTGACATCGACCCGCCTGATGATAAGCAAGAGGAGATCCAAAAGTGCAGACGATTGAAACAACCGAGTCAGTACTCGGCTGTCTCAGCCGCCGTCACTATGCCGGCCAAAGGTGCTTCTTCACGCATCGCTTGAAGGATCCAAGGTTATAGGAGGGAGAAAACACATGGGCTGGCAAAGCATTCCACTTGTCGATTGTTCTACAAAGAAAAGATGCACCGAACTTTTTAGTTCGACTACCGATTCTGTCGACAAAATGTGAATGCTTCCCCCGACCAGTGCGGGTGTTACGGGTGTGAAAAGACGAGATAGGAACAAGGTTAAAGAGCTCCTTTGTGCAAAAATTGTCAATATAAATATTTCGTTAGATTTAATGGATGTTTAAATTAACTAGAGGTTTCTGCAACTGACTGGTGCAGTTAAAAGTAAAAAAGATCAACTTTCTGTTAGTGTTTATAACTAAATTGCCTTATGACTCACGGCTATTAGCAGTGGTTTTCATAGGATTACACAAGAGCATGTTGGATCCTAGATACGATGATATGCCTAGAATACTAGAATCAGATACTTAGTCTAGATATGTTCTAAGCCTAACAGTTCCCAGACCAAAGGCTACTTCGGTGAATGGTAAAATGCATTAGGGATTTTCTTAACAAAATAGTTCACGATGTACATAGAAAGATAGGTGAAAAGAAATTGCCGAAAGAGATTTAGAAATCAGATAAACGGGAACGACTCAGAAAATCGTTCTTCAATAAAAACGGGGAATTCTTGAAAAAATCAGGGGCTCATTTATACGACTGGGGCAGCCGTGAACAAATTCTCGTTTTTTTTTTCAGTCGTCGTCACTCTCGGACCTCCTCTTGCTTATCATCAGGCGGAACGTGGTCAAATGTCGTGTCGCAATAAAAAAAAGATGCCGTAACCATATTCCCAAAATCACTGAGTCGCTTAGCGGTTTGTACACTTTTGACACTTGAGATCCCATAAATGAGCTTTAAAATTAAAATTGAGACCGCGCAACACACTATGAATCGATGTTCATTTTCATTAACAGTTCAATCTCATTGTAAACTCATTGTCCGAATGAATAAAAGTTGTTTTTGACAATTAACAGCGACCGCTAAACGAAGCATTGAAGTTGCGCTATGGGCGATTTGCCCAGGGTCATAAATGATCATAAATGGTCTGCCTACCTCTCTTAAATACCCAGACCCTTAGCAAATTACTTTATTTATTTTTCAAACCAATATTAGTACGAGTAAAATATAACGAATAGATGCTATGAAACAAATATTTGCTCCAACCGGGAATCGAATTGGTGACTTACGCGTAGCAAACTTCGTTGCTAACCAACATGCCATCATCTACAATATGGCCTAAGTAAATTAAATATTAATAATTTTTAATAGCCATTTAGTTTGTTTTGCCATTGTCGCAATTTATAACATCGAGTAGTTTAGAAGTAGATCGAGTAACGAACGGTATTTACGAGGTATGCTATTTGAAAGGGCTCTCCTAACTAAAGAGGGCTTACGTCACTTTATACCAAAAACAAAAACGATACTTAAGCAGTTTAATGCGTTTCAAACTTTAAACTTAATGTTAAATCAATTTTTTATTATTAGTTTTTAAGTAATAATAATTGTCCACCAATCAAATTTTTCACATCTTAATTCCGATGGGAACAGGCGTATCTGGATATTTTTTCAGACGTCGGCACTTTTAGACTTCCCTTTTAATTCAGATACATAAGTATAGGAGCACCTCTTTGGAGCATACAGTGTAGCGTTGATGGTCAAGGAAATGAAACGAAGAATATTAAACTAGAGATCTGATTATACTAGAATTCGCCTTGCCTGATAAAATTAAAAGAAGTCCAATGTGGCAAAATAGAGGTCGTGGAACATTTGTTGATGGATTGTATCCTGATACATTGTACCGACGTGATAGGCAGTGGTTATTTAAAAGATTGGGAATTAATATTTGGAATATTAGTTGCTGTAACAGTGTATTGGCAGAGCCTGGATTCATTATACTTCAATCATAAATTCAAGCATAATAGATTTAATAAATTTTTTTGGTCGTTCTATTTTCATGTGAGTTGTTTTTTATTAGTAGCCTTATCTACATTATATCTGTATGAGCTTGTATTTGTAAATGGACTAGGTTTAGTTTATAATGGGAATGGCATCACCATTTTATCGCCATTCCCCTTATAAAATTGATTAAAAAAATCTATTAAAACATATAATAGTTAATAAAATGTAACGAATAATGATATTTAAATGTTGTATCATGCAATTTTATACTTATTACATACTATACTACTATATGTTATATCTATGAAGTTTGAAGTGTTAAAAACCATTGCCAAATCTAACATTCCAATGGACGCGACGTATTTTAATATTTCGCAATTTGATGTGACTAGTTTCAAACGTTCGCTCATGTCAGGATTTTTATTCTTATTTTATACATATCTATTATATATTTTCCTATAAGATTTATTCTTATAAATCGTTTACTTTTTTATTTCTTTTTGAGACTCGACATAATTGACAGCACCCCCCTTGATATTAAGGTAGAGTGCGGTCCATTAATAGATGTCACTGCTTCTGCAATCCAATAAAACGTTAAGAACTTATGTTAAACTAAGCTCGATGAATTAAAATAATAAATAATAAAATTGCAAACTAGCAAAAATTCACTGAATTTATCGTTTATTTATTTTTCCTTAATTATTTTAAGTTCTTAAGCCCATCGTGAGATGTTCTTTGTCAGATGGTAAGCCACACATGTCTTGCCTTATTTGTAATAATTATCAAGTTTTAAAATATACAATTTTAAATAGAACCAGTTATATAAAATGTCAAAGTTAACAATTCAGGATTATCTTCACCTTGTCTTTAACAAGGTTTTAACCTACGCGTTATGTCAATAAATATTCGATCATAAGATTAATGGGTTTAAAGTTGATTTTTCTATCACACAATTTCTTGTAGGCTTAATATACTTTTTATATTAACTTTTTAATTTAAAATATATGATATGCTTAGTAGCATTCGCTCATAGCCGGTATAGTGACGGCGACTGAGGCAGCCGTGAACTTTTTCAGTCGTCGTCACTCTTGGACCTCCTATTGCTTATCATCAGGCGGGTCGAGGTCAAATGTCGTGACATAACAAAAAAATGCTTTACTCCGCCTAACCATCAGATGGTGGAAAAGCTTCATTTGACTTAGGAATTATGTTCAAGTCAAATTCATTTTTTTTCCTTCAATCGAATTATCACGCCTCCACCGATAGGTAGAGAGAATGGAACAATATTTTGACACTTTTTATTATCCTGATAAAATTCTTTTCAAATCAATATTTGCCGGTTTCATTTGTTCAAATGGATGCGACTACTACTTACATAACTGTAGTAGAAGTCGCCTCTATTCATGGACCGCCCTCCAGCATAACATCAGGCAGAGTGCTGTCATATTTCGATCTACATAAAAAGTTCCATGATTGCTTATTCAAGAAAGTTTAAAAAAAGCAATTATCCGCGTAGTAGATAAAAATAATCGATAACCGATAATCTTAATACTCGTTAAACATACTAATAGAAATTCTGTTCGGAAATTTAGTTAGAAATTCAAAAACAATGAACGCGACTATTTGCGAAGTGAATTAAAAACAACATCTTTGTATTAAATTCACGTTTGAATACTTTCTAAGATAAAACAGGAACTTGTTTAGCCGGATTTGGATTTTATTTGTGCGTTGAGATGGGCATTTTAATGTATTTTGTTACAACCTGTGGTAACAGGTGCAGCTGTCTGAGCTGACTTAAGGATCTGCTTCCAGGGTGCCGGCCGCGCAACTTTGATAGGAATGACAAAGAAAGTCATTCCCATTGGTCAAAAAGTTACGCGGTCGCTGTAAGTGTCAAAAACAACTTCAACTTCGAAAAATGAGCTTAAACTGTTAATGACAAAAAAATCGATTCTTAGTGTGTTGCGCGGTCGTAATTTTAATTGTTAAGCTCATTAATGGGGTTCTACTGTCAAAACGAAGCTCATTGTCATTAAGTTACGCGGTCGGCCCGCAGTTTATCCTTAACCAATATGATATACTCGTATATACTTAAGTATAATCTTTGTATGGGATTGCGAAATTTTGCAATTTTTCTAAGTGTAATGGCACAGTATAAGTAAGAGGCAGTAGTTTATTTCGGCAATGCAATTATCAATTAATGCAATCGGCAAATAATTATCTCATGTGTTAAGACCGGACGCTTATGTGACTTCGCGTACTTAATTGCGAGGCATTCGCGGCTGGCGTATGCTAAGGAAGAGCTTGGGAAATTAGTGTTGTAAAACAATCTCTCGAAATAAGGACAAATAAGATTAAAAGAGTATATATGTTTGAGGTGATCGTGGTGTAGTGGCAGTGCAATGGTTACGCAAACCGAGAGCACTGGTTTAAAAACCACTTGCTGGTATCAATGTATCTTCGATATATGTACTTTGCATGTCCTGTTTCTATAATACAAGCACTTTAGTAGCTTAGTATAGAAATGTAAATAAATAAAAATAACTTTTATAATTGAGGCCGCCGGATGTTAGGCTGGAATGGGGTCCATAAATTGAGGTGAATGCAGTAAGTAACTACCGGCCTAATTGAATTCGAAATAATACAAGTTGATCCTGAAACGCGCATATTTTTTATCATTTTATGTTACTTTACAGCCTATACACACACGTGTAAGTATTACCCCGGATCAGCAGGCTAGGCTTTAGTAAGTTATCTTTGAATAGAACGTCATAGATAACATTAAACGGATTGTGTTCTCTATTAGTATGTTGTCTTTGAAATGTCAAAGTTGATTCGAACACGACTTTGACATTTGTCTTTGAAAATATTTCCTATTCTCAGATTTAGATTAAAGTTGCTACATCGCACGGAACAATGAACCTATGCGAAACCGTTTTATGTGTATATTTTATCGCTTAGAATAGGTAGATTGGTCTTGCATAGAATATGTGGTACAATTTCAATGCGACATATTATTTTTATTTAAAGGAGAAAGAATGGAGAACGAAAGCAATAGACAAACAGGGGCTCCGATCAACGGTGTGGATAATTAAAAATTTAATGCATGTAATTTAAGATTGGTAATAAATGGCTTATTTATTTATTATTTTTATTATAGCCAGTCAAAAAAGAGGGGATACAAATTTTTGATATATTACTGTATTTTTTTCATCAATGAACATCGGTCAACTACGACCGGGGATCGAACTAGGTGTCTGTTGCCTAACGTGTGACTGAGTTATACAGCGCGTTTAGTTAGACAGCGCCTATACATATTAAGCCTTAACGTGAATGGATTTCCATTAATGTTGTCAGACAGTTCAGCTAGAGTACAAGGAAAGCAATATTGATTTTTTTTACTATAGTTTTAAAATAAGTAATAATAGTTGAATGAAGCATGAGTAAAATCTGTCTGCCGAAAGGACATCATTCATTTTGGGCTAAGTAGTACACTTTTGTAATGCCCAATGATGAAAAGTTATATAAATGGTAGTTTCGATACTTGTTTTAATAAAACTAATAACAATTTTGATTTTAATTGCTGTGCAATTGAGTTATTTGCAAAATAAGATATGAATTTTAATTACAAAGACACGCCATATTAACAGTTCTGTATTAAGCTGTCATAATTATAGTTTGATCGTATTGCACACCTAAACTAAAAAAAATTAAGGATAAATTACAATTACATTGCAATCTTTGTACATCATACTATTTTAAAATGCATTATTGCATATGCAACTGTTAATACAATTTAGCCATACCAAGACTCCATACAAAATGAATGATGTCCATTGAACCGGCGCTAGATTATAGGCAGTCGCTTCCATTCATAGACCGAACTCCAGCTTAACATCAGGTAGGATATAGTCATATTGCGAATCACAATAAAATCAGCCTAGTTGAAACTGGCAACTTATAAGCTGTTTCCAATATTGATTCACTTGAAATTGGTGAAATAATTCAATTTTTTTTTATTGTGTCTCGACATATGACAACATTCCGCTGGATGTTAAGCCGAAGTGTGGTCCATGAATGAATGTCACTACTACTACAATTCAATAACTGTGTGTAGCAACCACATCCACTATGCTGGTCTAGTTGGAACCGGCAACTTACAAGATGATCCCGAAACGCGGCCAAATCACTTCACGGTCTGTATACTTGTAGGTGGTGGTACTACTCCGGATCGGCAGACTGGGTACCACTGCCTACCACTCATGAACGCAGTCTGAGAAAATTTACCGCTGTTATCCTATCGCAATATTTGACTTGTAGTTTTTCACACCATTTCAAGATCAACTTACGAAAACTATTACCAGTATGCATTATGTAGTCAGGTTGTGTTAACATTTCGCAATAACTTAGAACTAGAAAGTGTTCTTAGAGGTCACTGATCAGGAGGCGCAAGCATGTATATTTATAATTTTATACTCACGCCTCGCAATTATCTTAATAGGGTAAGTAGACTGTATTGGAAACCGATTTCACATATTAAGGCAAATATTTTATATTATATACTAGTCCTTAAAACATAGAGAGAAAAAAAACTATGCTTAGAATAGAATATGATCCTCATGATGCATCTTTATGCATATCTTTTAGATTTTTAATTTGATTATAGCGTAGCTCAATGCTCATAGTAAAAAACAATTAAATCACCATAATTTTATCTTTCATAGTCAGCTTATCTGAGACTATTCATCGTCAGATTCTTCAGGTGCTGGAATGTTATATAGCATATAGGGCATGATTTCAGGGAGAAAAAATTCTAGGGTCTCAAACTATTTGCATACCAAATTTCAACTAAATCGGTTCAGCGGTGTAAGCATGGAAAGGTAACAGACAGACAGAGTTACTTTCGCATTTCTAATATAAGTATTGATTGTTTTGTAAATGTATGAAATATCCGGGACGATCTGTACAAGTAAAAACTACTGAAATGAAAACGAAAGTTACGAAACTGAACCAGTTTAGCTGAAACACGTTAATTAGAAATACAACGTTTAAATTGAATTATGAAATATTTTTTAGCGTGAGAAAGCAAAGTACAAAATTCACGTATACCTGCTTATATCTTTATTTGTTTATTTGTGTCGTCAGAAGTTTCGGAACTAACGAGTCGTACTTGAAAACTACACATAATGGGATAAAAGGAGATTGATAAAAGAGATTTATATTTGTATGCGAGTGGAAGGATATAACTAAACGACCCAAAAAATTGAGCCTCAATCAAATCGGGGGCAATAAAAGTGCCGATTGTCTTGTTAAAAAAGAATTCTAAAAGTGAAGAAAGCGACGGAAACTTGTTTCAGGTCTTGGTATTCAAGAGCGGTAGGCAGACAAGTCTGCAGATCCCAGGTAGTACTGTCACTTTCAAGCGTACAAGACTGAGAAGCGACTAAATCGCGTTTCGTTTCCGGTTTCAAACTAGGCAACTTACAGCTGGATCGCATTTTGAAATCAACTGGAAAGTTTCCGGTTCCAAACTAGGCAACTTACAGCTTAATCGCATTTTGAGATCAACATGAAAGTTTCCAGTTTTAAACTAGGCAACTTTAAGCTCAACCGCATTTTGAGGTCAACTTGAAAGTTTCCAGTTTCAAACTAGGCAACTTAAAGTTATTTGACTTATCACTAGCTCCCGGCAGTTAAATCAAGCCGGGTGCTGCCAAAAAGCAAATAATAATAAAGATGTCACACAACAATAAATAAAGTGAAGTAGCAACCTTATACCCTTTATTGAATTATTATTTTCTATTTTTTATTATTATTTACATTTTAATACTAAGCTACTAAAGTGCTTGTATCATGGAAACAGGAACACCAAAGTACATATATCAAAGATACATTGGTAATGGTGGGTGGTCTCAAACTCGTGCTTTCGGTTTGTGTAACCAATGCACTGCCACTACACCACGGTCGCCTTAACAAACAATTACATAACAAACACCTAAAATAATAAATTTGATATCCGTTTCGTAATCTATATAATTATAATTAAACGCTAATTAATAACTTATTAAAAATTACGTGATGACAATCTTTTTGAACGTGTCTATAATTTATACGGATTTTTTATTTATTATGGAAGTGTATGTGGAGTGATGATAGCGGATATAAAAAGGAATAGCACAGTGCGCGATAGATGTGGTTTGGAAGAATTTGTAGTAACAAGGATTGAATGATTTGATGGTTTGGGGACATGGAAAGGATGAGAAAAGGAGATTGACGAATCGACCAAATCGGAGACATCCTCAAGAAAGCTGGGTTACCCAGTGCTTATAAGTGTAGAAGAGAATTGTGGATGTGAGGGAAGCAAGGGAGTTGTGTCAGGATCGTGGCAAGTTCCATCTAGGCCGGCATAGTGGATGTGATTGCTACTCACAGTTATTGAATTGTAGTAGCAGTGACATTCATTCATGGACCACACTTTGGCTTAACATCAAGCGGGGTGCTGTCATATGTCGAGTAACAATAAAATAAAAATAAAAGTGATGCTCCATTGTCTTTGCCTAACCCTGTTAGTAAAAGACGTGACAATTTATTTGATATTTATTGAGACGCGACATCTGATCTCGACTAAAACTGCCGACAACTAATAAAACGATTCAGTTTACGCTTTTCTCAATCCCCGTCAGCCTGACAATGGTGCTTTTTTACGCAACGTTTAAGGATACAAGATTGTAGGATGGGAGAACACATGGGTTACTAAAGCATTCCACTTGTTGATTGTTTTACAAAGGTACAACGCGCCGAAACTTTTAGTTCGACAACTGATTCGGTTTGTACCAATCTGTGTCATCACGGGAGTAAAAGTAAGAGATAGGAACAAGGTTTTCGACCGAAGGATAGTTATTAATTTCCTATAGTTTTATAGTTTGAAGATGTTTTATTGTTCAAACTATGGAGCGCCACGATAGCTACCTCGATTTCTCCTCATCCACAAATTGTTTTATGGTAATTAACACTGCAAACTATTGAATTAAACAAAATTATGCGGCTTACTAAGTATCGCGTTTATTTTTTGTTTATTGATTTTTCATTATTCTGACGTTTTGAGAGCTTTGCAGCCATCGTGGTCACAGAGGTGTTTCATTAATCAATGTTCGCGCAAAATCTAAGAAAATATTACCAGGGACTTATATTATTATTTTAAAAATAGATAAGATTGTATTTCTTAATCAATCTTTTAAGTAGCACAGAGATAGGCAGAGACAAATGATTGCTATATGTAATCAAATAATCGCGACAGGTTTTTAGAAGAAGTTTTTTTACCTTATTTATTGCCAAATAAAATAAACCACAATAATAGAGAATTAGTTGTACAAACATTTGAAAGTAAACCAATTTAATATGGCTGATGATAAAAAACCTCGCGAATCACCGACATCTGGCAATAATCGATTAATTGAACTCAAACGAATTATCTACTTAATAATTTATTGGCTGCATTACTTTTTTAAATTACACTTCGAACCACCATTAATGTGTCGTCATACTTGAGATTGAAAAAGCCGCTTTACTAAGACGTTCAGGGCCGTCTTTACCCGGGGGTTCAAGGAGTGCGGTGCACCCGGGCGCAGAGTCCTAGGGGGCGCATGCCGACCGCTTTAAATTTCGTTAGGTACCTCCTACACTGAGACTACGCGAGCGGAGCCTTGACTTTCGCACCCCGGCGCTGAATATGCTTAAGACGGCCATGAAGACGATCATCATAAAACTCACTATCATCGTCTACTTGTTTTAAATCACTAGCGTGTTTCATCCTCATATTCATATTTACTTGACAATGTTTTGAAATTGAACCATATATTATTACTTTTACACTGGCAAGTTAAATACCAAAAAATTTGGAAAGAATAGAATCTGTGCTAAAATAAGAACTAATTCATTGTTATTTGTCTCATTTATATCATGTTTATACCACGTGTGACTGAAAGAGACAACTACTTTTACTTCAATTCCTTCATTTCAAAGGAATTGATACTACTTTTTTTGCAAATACAACCACTTGTAATCGTGGTTCACTTTTAATACTGCTTAATTAAAAGTCACGTGGTAGTAAGAGTAGCGGCATAATTGTTCCGTCATCCTTTTTTGATGTATTTTAATGTCATTTGTTATTCTGTCAAATTACCTCTAGGTTGTCAAATGATTCAATTTTCTTAGATTCTGCGCGAACATCGATTAATGAATTAAACAAATTTTACGCGGCTTACTAATAATAAAATCAAAACCAAAATAAACGTGATAGTAGGCCGCATGAAATTTGTTTATTTCAAAAGGTATAAAGGTTAATTATATTTTTATCATCATACTATTTACCTATGATGGTATCCAATCAGTTTATAATTAGATGACTCGACAGTTTATGATCTGTAAGCCACTGATGCTTATGATAATTAAGACATGCCTTCAAGAAACAGATATCGGACAGATAAGAGTTGAACAACCTTTGGTTATCAATGAGTATTGAATGAAATGGAAAGTGGTGATGTTACCACGCCCTGCCCATCGCCAATGACGGCTGCTTTATGTAACTGCTTATATGCCACTTTCTACAAATTGACATAATCCTTTGTAAGGTGCGGATACCAAAATTACTTACATACTTAGTTGTTTTACGCGTCATTGGGAGAAACCGGATGACCATGTGATGATTCCATAAGATTTTTTCTTACATTTTTATACTAACCTACTAAAGTGCTTGTATTATAGAAACAGGACAACCAAAGTTCAATACAAAGATACCGGCAAGCTTTTTTATTTATATATTTTTATATTAGGCTACTAAAGTGCTTGTATTATAGAAACAGGACAACCAAAGTACATATATCAAAGATACATTGGTACCGGTGGGTGGTCTCGGTTTGAGTAACCATTGCACTACCACTATACTACATACGCTGCAGCTTGATGGAGTTTCCATGCAACAGCATTGCATGGAAACTCCATCAGCTAATAGATCACAATATAATTTTGACATAAATACTCCGTGTAGTCACACGCGAGGCGCATTGGTTAGTACACCAGGGGACCGACCGTACAACTTCAATGGGAATAAAAATTAAATTCATTCCTATTTGTCAAAAAGTTACGCGGTCGCTGTTAGTGTCAAAAACAACTTTTATTCATTCGGACAATGAATGAGTTTTAATGAGTTTAAGCTGTTAGTGAAAAATAACATCGATTCTCAGTGTGTTGCGCGGTCCCAATATTAATTTTGAAGCTCATTAATGGAGTTCAACTGTCAAACGAAGCTCATTCTGATTAGGTTACGCGGTCAGCCCGCAGTTTGTTACGCGTGAAGTTGCGAGTTCGATTTCCGGTCGGAGCGAAGATTTGTTTCGTAGCTTTTTTTGTAATATTCATGGATTAGATTAGATTGAATATTAGAAATTTTTTTTTAATAAAGAGTTAGATATTTGCTCCGAGTCTGGTTGTCAAAAAGTGGTAGGCAGTGGTGACCAATCTGCCGATCCAGTGTTGTACCACAACTCACAAATATACAGACCGTGAAGTGATTTATTCGCGTTCCGAGATTAGCTTGTAAGTCGTTGGTTCAAACTTGGCACTAGAGTAGCATTTACCTCCATTCATTAATATAAAAATAAAAGCATAGTTAAAGTCAAATATCTAGCTTTTATTAAGAGTTGTAAGCTCTAATAATCTTATTTCTAAATGTTTTTGCTATCTTTAATTTATGGGGTGGCAAACCCTGGCCATAGGCAAAGGCTGGTAAACTTCATAGGCACAGGGCGACTATTCTTACAGGCCCAAGATATTAAACTATGTCGAAATATCTTATAGTACTACAGTGAATGAACGACAGGCGTGGACGAACGGTCTTCAGAGATTGGTTTGTTGCGCGTAAAGTCCCGTGTTCGATAGCTTTAATTATATTAAATATTGCAATTAATATTTGTTAATAAAAAAAAGAGATGGATATTTGCTACGGGTCTGGTTATAAAAGAGTGGTAGGCAGTGGTACCTAGTCTGCCGATCCGGGGTAGTACCACCACTTACAAGTATACAGACCGTGAAGTGATTTGGTCGCGTTTCGGGATTAGCTTGTAAGTTGCCGGTTCCAACTAGGCCGGTATAGTGATGTGATTGCTACTTACAGTTATTAAATTGTAGTAGAAGTGACATCCATTCATGGACCACACTCCAGCCTAACATCAAGCGGGATGCTGTCACAATATGTCGAGTCACAATAAAAAAAATAAAGGTGTGAATTATAAGCATTGGGCCCAACAAACCTTTGTGTTAATAAATCAATTAATATTCAATAGGTTTATTTATGTCATTGACAATTTCATCAGCATATCTATATAAAAGGTGCATCCTCACTTCCTCAGCGGCTCGACCTATTCCCATAATAACTGTTGCAATACTATAATTGTTACACTTGACCGCGATATGGCAAAACATGATATATAGAAATGTAGTGAAAATGAGTGGAATTCAGGCGATGAGCATTATTCGTTTTTAATTTAAGTATTCAGTATTAAGTTTAGGTAATATAAGTATTCAGGGTTGAGGTCAGATGTCATGTTACAATACAAAACGAATAAACGGCTCACAGATCTTCACCATTATCTTATAATATAAAATATCAATCAATCAATCAAATTGTCACAGCCTCTTTCCCACTGGAATAGACAGAGACAATGGAGCGCCACTTGCCACGATTGCCACTTCCTTAACAAAAAAAAAAATATAAATTTCAATTATAAATAAATCATTTATTGTAACATAGTCACTGCATAGAATTAAACAAATTTTATCGCGTTTATTTTTTGTTATTAATTTTACAATATAATAATAAAACGCGATAATAAGCCGCATAAAATTTGTTTAATTCAATAATCAATGTTCCCTCAAAAACTAAGAAAATAGTTACTGCATATTGACATTTTGTGCATACAGTAATTTTGTATTTATTATGTTCATATATTGCATTTATGAACCAAAGCGCACCGCTTTACTGCCACAGGTTTTAACACTGTTAAGCGCTTGCTAGTTTTTAGTAATATTTTTTTAAAGCAAAATTTCCTTTATATTGCAAGTCCATTTCACCATTCGACAGCCATCTAATCACTATGCGCCCAGTGTAACTGACAAAGAAGGCAATCGAACTGCCGCTACCCTATAATTATGCAGTCCAAGCAAACGCTATAGTGATTCACTAGGCATAATCAAATATAGACATTACAATTAGGAAAGGCGACCGTGGTATTGTGGGCGGAATGGGTCACGCAAACCATTATGGTTTAAAAACACTTACCGGTACCATATGTTTTTTTATTGTGACACGACATCTGAACCCGACTCGTCTGATGATAAGCAAGAGAAGGTTCAAGAGTGATGATGACTGAAAAAACCGAGTGGTTTACGGCTGCCTCTGTCGCCGTCACTTACCGGGCAAATAGTCGTCCTGTTTTTATGATACAAGAACGTTTAATTAGCTTAGTATAAAATGTCTAAATAATTTTGTGACCTTTGTTCTATAGTTGTTTGACCTATATTTTCCTGTTCCGTGACCGTGAAGTTATTTAGACCCGTTTTGTGACTAAGTAGTTAAAAGGGTTTAAATTTGTCTGTAGCAAGTCGGTTTAAGTAAAAGTTTAAGTAAAAGAGTTAAGTAAAAAAGCTACTTTAAATTTGATAAAAGGTATAAAATTAAATGTCCACGATTTATTTAAAAAAAACTTAATTTATTATGAAAAATAATAGAATGCTAGAGCAAAGAAATGCTATGAAATTGTGTGACGAAACGATTATAGAGTATTATTATGATTGGCCTTTGAATAGGTTAAGTAACTGAAAATGAACTTATTAATACATTTTACGATCACGTAAATATTATATTTATTGTGTAACAAAATAAATTTAATTAAAAAAAAAATGTTTAGGAAGGAGTTTTGCATGGATTTTTAGCCGGCGTAGTGACGGCGACTGAGACGGTTGCTCAATTCGTCAGCGTTTTGAACATTCAAAATATTCACGCCAGCTGCACAGTCATAGTGGATGCGACTGCTACTTGCAGTTTTTAACTGTAGTAGCAGTCACCTCCATTCATGGACCTCACACTTGGACAGACAAGGTGGTATGTCGTCATATTTCGAGCCACAATAGAAATAAATAAATTAGTCGCTAAAAATGTCAGAGGAACTGGTTAAGCCGATCGTGGTGTAGTGCTAGCTGCTAGTGCAATGGTTACCCAAAACGAGAGCCGGGTTCAAAACAACTTATCGGTATATATTATGTATCTTTGATACATGTACTTAAATGAATTAAACAAATTTTATGTGGCTTATTATTGCGTTTATTTTGGTTTTTATTTTATTATCATTTTTTATTTTATTAGTGAATTAAAACGGGAACAAAAAAATAAAATCATAACATCAAACGGGGTAGTTTTGGAAACAATAACACCATCAACCAATAGGACGACCAACACCTCAGTCTCTCCGTGACCATGATGGCTGCAAAGCTCTCGAAACGTCGGAATAATAAAAATTGTAATATAAAAACCAAAATAAACGCGATAGTAAGCCGCATAAAATTTGTTTAATTCATCAATGTTCGCGCAAATCTAAGAAAATTATATGTACTTTGGTTGTCTTGTTTCTATGATACAAGCACTTTAGTAAATCAAATAAAATATAAAATGGTCCTTCTTCTCTACAAGCGATTCAAAAAAATTGTTTCTCAAATAAATGACTGTGGAGCTTGTATAAAAATAATTCTGGTGCTACAATGATGACTATAATTTTTGACACGAAATTTGACCTCGACCCGCCTGATGATAAGCAAAAGGAGGTCCAAGAGTGATGTCGACTGAAAAAACCGAGTAGTTCACGGCTGCCTCAATCGCTGTCACTATGCCGCCGAAGGTTCTTCACGCATCGCTTGAAGGATCCAAGGTATGGTCCAAGGATAGAGAGAACACATGGGCTGGCAAAGCATTCCACTTGTAGATTGTTTTACAATTTATTTATTGTTTAATAAAGTGAGGTAATAAAAGGCTATCGAGCGGTAAATTTATTCGTAGTTTATCCTAATTATCCGATTTGCTAAGGGCCCACCATCTTTTGCGTTGCATCGTTTAATTTTGCAAGTCACTCAAAAGTCTGCGAGATCGTGAGCTAATAATTTCGTAACAATTATTTGGTTACAATTAACAATAGAATTATTATGAAAATATGCCTAAAATTGAATAAATACATTTTTGAGAAACAAATAACTCACGTTTTCTGTTGAGCAACTTTCTTAGTATCCATGGATTCTGCGGACGGGTGGTGATGGGTTCATCGCGTGGCAGGCGGAAGAGTAAGCGTTCTGGACCAGTGATCTTTTTTTTATTGTTACTCGACATATGACAGCACCCCGCTTGATGTTAGGCTGGAGTGTGGTCCATGAATTGATGTATCTGCTACTACAATTCAATAACTGTGAGTAGCAGTCACGTCCACTATGCCGGCCTAGTTGGAACCGGCAACTTACATACATACATACTGTCGGGGAACGAGCTAAATAAACGCGGTAGGAATGCAGTTGTGACGTCATGGTCACGTGTCTATTATGAATAGTGAAGTAACATGGAAAATGTTGATAACGATAAACACATACTTTCCTCAAAAAGCAAATAGATTTAGTTATTAAAAATTATAAATGTGTATGACATTGAAGTATAAACATTAGACAGCAACAATTTCTAATGAATTATGTATTAATTTAATTTTGAGAATAGTGACCGCATGTTTTTTTTATCACGTTTCTAATAATGATTCTAGCCTGATTACGGATGACAACTCTCTTTTATTCAATTAACTCACTAATTTTTCAATAATCAAACAAAGAAAATATGGACACGGTTATATCTATATTAAATGACATCGCCGAGCTATAAGCGTCACTAATAGCGGCCACTAAGATACGGGTGGGGGTTTTTTGACGCCCCACCGCACCTCAGCCCCCGAATTTACTTAACTCGTTCCCCATCTATACTTACATACTTACTCTCGTACAAGCTGATCCCGAAACGCGACTAAAGTCGTTGCGACATTTAACGCCCATCTTCACTGCCCTTACTTACAACTACCTACTAAATATAGTCTACCTAACTAAATATTTTAAAACTCCAGTAAATGCCGCCTTCGATTGGCCTAAAAATCTTTTAAAATATGATGATCCTCTTGCACCGACTTTTAATGCACAGGTTTTTGTGTCAATTTATTGTCACTTCGTTCGTGAGAACATAATACTCACTTGACTTGATATTGTGGTCCTTTGGAATGTTTGTTTCCAATAAAACGGTGAATTCATAAGGGTGATAGATTTAAGGTGGTCGCGAGTAATCTGAGATCTCTGGTATAGGCTGACACAGATAGATCTTCCGGTATTTTATAATAATTCTGGAAAGTATTTATCGACAAATCGACAAAGGTTTAATTTGTGATTGTCCTGAGACTCTTTCACAAAAGTCTGTCTTTCACTTGTGGAAAAACCTTTTCTAGCTCTGATGATAAACTTGCGCTTTATCATGTCGAGGAAGTAACAGCTCCTAAATCAAATAGCCCTTCTTCTACAAAGAGTGGTAGGCAGTGGTACCCAGTCTGCCGATCCGGGGTAGTACCACCACTTACAAGTATACAGACCGTGAAGTGATTTGGTCACGTTTCGGGATGAGCTTGTAAGTTGCCGGTTCCATCTAGGCCGGCTACTCACAGTTATTGAATTGTAGTAGCAGTGACATTCATTCATGGACCACACTTCAGCTTAACATCAAGCGGGGTGCTGTCATATGTCGAGTCACAATAAAAAAAAATGTACAACTCTTTTTTTCATTAAAAATTATTTGTATACTTATTTAATCTCATTAATAAATATTACAAATAAAAGCTATGAAACTCTATCCGGGAATTAAACCCTGGACTTTACACGTGATAAGCTGGTGTGCTAACTGATTCGCTACTCTGTCATCATATTATTTAAGCCATTACATTTTATGTCCAATTTAACTAGTTATCTACAGTATATTTCTGAAATAATGTCATCTAGTTAAAACTAAACTAAATATATAATTAGAAAAAGATTACGGTCAAGTAAATTAAATTTAATGCGCAAGTGTGTTGACCAAAGGTTCGTAGTAACATTAGGTTGGAAGCGTGTGAAGTTTTTGTCGCAATGTGTGCAGTAGCGTTTGTCTATGATTGATCGTTGTCTATGGCTGTTTGCTTAATGCGATCTTTTGAAATGTCCTTCTAATGTGCTTTGTCTTACATTTTGTAAAGACTCTTTTGAGATTGATGCGCTTAACAGAAGTAGGTGGAACTATTCAGAACTTGGTGTTTTAAAGGCACGTCTGATTTAAAACCACTTTCTGGCAACTTGCCTTTATTAATGTATATTTGTACTTCGGACGTCTCGTTTCCAAAGTACATATTGTATACATATATATGACCAATTTAAAAAAAATGTATTAAAATAATTTGTTTTAAGTTTTTTATTGTGGCTACTACTGCCCCTCCAAACTGAAATCTAAAAACTTTTAAGCCCAAAATGCGACTAAGATCTTTTAAAGTTAAAGTTGGTAGTACCACTCCGGATCAGCAGCCTGGGCAACTGTCCACCAACTGTTTCCTACCATTCTCCTTAATATCATTTTAAACTTTATTATTTTTGATTTACCAAAGAAAAGTCCATTTTCTTTTCCATAAAAGAAAATTACGAACAATACATACCTACGTATATGTAAGTACCGTATTTTCTATAATACATATTATGTAATTTTGAGTATATCGTGTGGAAACTAGAATGTTACGTAGAGACGATTGACTGGTGCTCTCTTACTTCATAACTTCACACTTATGATTATTGTGAGATAGGCAGTAGTCATGGATTATAATTATACAAGACTTTTTAAAAAAATATTTTCTTTATTAGAATCATGTTTTTGATTCCATAGAGATAGAGACAGGCGCGACATTTTTTTATTTATTTATTATTGTGACTTAACATATGACAGCACTCCGCCTGATGTTAAGCTGGAGTGCGGTCCATGAATGGAGGCGACTGATAATACAGTTCAATAACTGTAAGTAGTAGTTGCATTCATTACACCGGCCTAGTTATGGATGTGATTAATGAAACCCAAATTTTGTATTTGATTTGAGTTCATATTTATTCATGATGTTGTAATTGTCGTGTAATTTCTATTATTATTCATGCATTCGGAATGTGATCACACTCGAAGGTAATTCATAAAGCAAGGTTGTTCACACTGAGGGGCTTATGTCAAAATATATGTCAACTTTACATAAGGCCACTTGACAGCAAAAGACTGAGGTTCTTTTACATTTATTTACAATGCTACTAAACGTGCCTGTATCATAGAAACTGGGTGACCAAAGTATTTATAGGCATAAGCAAAATCACAAATAAGCCCTAACCTGTACGCAACAAAATCCCAAGATTTTGTACGCAAAGCAAAACAAAAGCATAAAAATCTAGTTTTAAAAATTACTATTATGATTGAATGACAAAAAAAAAACAAAAAATAAGTAGTAGAAAATGAACGTTCGAACGAAATAAAAAAGCCTATTAATCGTAATCGTCAAAATGTTATACACCTAAAAAAGTTCGATAATTTCAAAATGCAAAAAAAGAGTTTTCGACAACCAGATATTGCAGATACAAAGGAATTACTTGCTAAAATTCCGAAATAGAAGCGCAATTTTTAAGTATACTTTTGAGTTATAGACCTACGGTCTAATTAAATAAAAAATCTTTCAAATTTTTATGGTACATAGTTTATTATTCCATTAATTAAATTTATTAATAACTATCATATTTAAAGAAGTAACTACTATTATGTAATATAAACTACTCAATCGAAGACATTAAAACGTGAATAACGAACCAATCGTGCTACTAAAAATTTAATCTGCAATTATTATTTATAAATTATATGTGTTTATATAGGTTGTATAGAAGTAAATAAAATTAAATAAATAATTTATTTTGTATTAGGTAATTTAAAATGTTGCATTCAGAAGGCCAATTGCATATTTTATTAATGAATCGCAAAGTCAGGTTCAATGGCGAACTATCTTACGAGTATAATAATATTTGCAAATATTTTTTGGCAGTTCTCGAACAACTTTACCGGTGTGTTCTCTTCATCCTATAGCTTTGGATCTGAAAGCTTAAGAAAGCACCTCTAGCGGCATAGTAACGTCGACTGAGGCAACAGTAAACAGTCGTTTTTATTTCAGTCATCGGCGCTTTTTTGCTTGCCACCAAAAACAAAACTGTAATAATAAGGCATAATATAACATCTGTCATCGGATATTGACTTGCCTGATGGTAAAGCAAGGAAAAAAACAGAAAAAAAAACACCTAATCTTACAGTAACCTCAGTCGCCGTCACTTTGCCGGCCAGAAAAAATAATGTTAAATATGTAGATACTTTTTAATTTATCTTTATTTAACTTATAAAATATTATACAATATGAATTTACTAAATATTATTAAAATATACGCAAAAATAGAAAAAATTAACCTATAATAAATGAAAAATATAAATAAAATGTATCTTCTAGATTTAGAGACGTCCCATCAGAGATAGTCCCAAGAAGTCTGGCAACATTTCCCCTTTGTATTTCAATGGGGATCATTACTGCCATTTTATCACGCCAGATGGCGCATCGTCGCCATGGCCATCAAAAACTGTCATTTCCATATATTTTCTAACCTATCAATCCGTAAATTTCAAGTATCTCGAAAAATGCCTTTATGTACTGTACCTGGATGTACCACTTCTGGTGTACATTCATTTCCCAAGGATCCTACTTTAAAAAAAAGTGGAAAAAGTTGTAAGTCGCAAAAAATTTATTGCGACACAACATAGTAGGTTATGCCGGAATTATTTCCAAAAATCTGACCATGTAGAAGTGTCAGCATATACAGGCGAGTTGCTAAAGTATATATTTCAGTAAATTATTACAAATACATCATACAGGTTCAATTTCGGTCATAAGTTTCTAACCAAAAAATTTAAAAATCCATATTAATTTAAAGTAACGGTCTGACTTTTCGTATTTTTTTTAAGATGAATGAACTATGAATTAACACTTTACAACCAACAAAAGCTACAAATGCAGATAATATCACTTTAAAAAATATTTTAACAGGAATATGTCTACATCTCAATAAGATCACATTTCTTTCCAGTTATCTTTCCTCCTCGTTTTTTTAATTCGCCTTTCAATTCTTTGAGCTTCCAGGTAGAATACATATTAACAATAACAATAATAGACCGATCCTACCACAATAAAATGCAAAAAAGCCCAGACGTAAACAAAGCTACACCATTTGACATGGCCATCGCGCCGCTAGCGCCCTCTGCGCTGAGCTTTGCGTGAGGATCCCCATTACAAGGCGACCGTGGTGTAGTCGCAGTGCAATGGTTACACAAACCGGAGAGCACGAGTTCGAGACCACCCACCGGTACCAATGTATCTTTGATATATGTACTTTGGTTGTCTTGTTTCTATGATACAAGCACTTTAGTCGCTTTGTATAGAGATGTAATTAATTTTTTTAAAATTCAATTACATAATCGTCGTTAATTGTTATGAAATTGTATTGTATGAGTGTCATACAAGTTTTAATGGATGTAATTTATACTTGTAAGTAGGTGTTGCTAATTGATGCCACATTGAAATTGAGATGAATAGGAAACAGATGAGTTATTCTTAAGTCAAAATAAAATAGAATAAAATATTATAAATTGACATAATATGATGTTAAATTGTTGTGCTGTCCATAAAAAAGGCGACTACTACTACAAATAAATTTCTTAAATTCTGCGCTAACATTGATTAATGAATTATCAATCAATCAATCAAATTGTCACGCCTTTTTCCCACAGGGATAGGCAGAGACAGTGGAGCGCCATTTGCCACGATCCTGACACAACTCCCTCGCTTCCTTCACATTTAAAATTCTCTTCATACAAGCTCTATGGTTAAGGGCACTAGGCAATATTGAATTAATATTATAAATTTTATGCGTCCTATCCTTTCATTATCGCGACATATCTTTCCCAATCTTTATATAATCTCAAAAGCGTGTTTTAAATAATTAAAATATGTTAAATAATACAATATGTAATAATAAGGAATAATCATAATCGTAATACTTGACATAACGGTTGTGTGGATGAGTAATTTTGAGAATGGCCCACATGCGCCCGCGCAAGTGGCAGGCAATGACAGTTGCGAAAAACACCGCGTTCTAATTATACGCAATTTTATATCAAAGCTTACGCAAGTTGCTTTGATCTTCTGAGGTTTTATATGTTTATGTTCGTCAAAGTTTAAACGGCGGTTAGGCACGGCGGTTGTCATATTGGGTCGGGGAAAAAGTATTTGCATATAGTATGTATAAACTTGGAATAAAATATATTTAGCTGTATCTGGCTGGTTTTCATGACATTAAAAAGGTAATATTTCAATAAAAGAATCAAAATCAAAAAATCCCGCTCTTTTTCATCACAGAAAGAATATGTCAAAATGAGCGAATCGAATGAAGAAATTAGATATATTTTAAAATTTTATTACAAAAAGGCAACGTACTTTGTATTTTGGTCGTCCTGTTTCTATGAAGTGCTTGACTTCAGTAGCTTAGTTAGAAATTAAAATTAATAATAATAAAAAGAGTGAATATAAAGTTCATCTTTTGTCACTTTTAACTAACATTACTTAACTCAACTATCATTACATCAATCTTCCTTCACATCTACAATTATATTAAATTACCAATCAAATGACTTAATTACCACAGGTATTGGCAGAGTTAACACGATCTTGACAAGTCTCTCGCTGCCTTCACATCCACAAATTTATTCTTTCTCTCCTTACAAACTCCATGGTCATGGACACTGCGGACTCTTGCTTTATTAAAGAATGTGTTTTAGACAATAGAATTCATGCAAGTTAAAATTAAACATTGATTAAAATCAAACGTTGTTTAAAGTTTGAACAGAAGTCTCTATGGTGTAATTTATAATTATTTGGTAGAAATTGGTCTGATTTGCTTCGAAGTATTGAAAAATACACTTTTATGGATAAACAACATTTTGTTTCTGTTTGGTCGAAGGCCATGTTAGGAAGTAACTTGTCGTACTAGGAACTACTAGGTAATTTTAGTTCTAGGTATAGCTTAAAGTTATGAAATAAAACGAAGAATTTGTTTATGTTCCGAATCGGAGACATTCTCAAAAAAGCTAGGTTGCGCATTGTGGTTTGTGGATGTGAAGGAAGCGAGGGAGTTGTGCTAGGATCGCGGCAAGTGTCGCTCCATTTTCTCTGTCTATCCGTGCATATCCTTAAGGCTGCGGTCACGATATAAGCGACGGATCGCGTTTCGGGATCAGCTTGTAAGTTGCCGTTAGCAACTAGGCCGGCATAGTGGATGTGACTGCTACTTACAGTTATTAAATTGTAGTAGCAGTGACATCTATTCATGGACCACACTTCAGCTTAACATCAAGTCACAAAAAAATTTAAAAAAAGAGAAGTGCGACGATAGTAAATAAGTTTGTTTTTGCCGCTCCTGTCCGCTACCGATTCACCATCGCTCGTCGCTTCTCGCCGCCCTTGCTTTTTTCCAGCTCGCTCTAATGAGTTATAGATTCCAGCAGATAAAAATAGCACTGGCATCGAGCTGCGCAGTAACTTGTTTTGTTACCTACTTACTTTTCGTTATACGAATGTGTATAAATTTTATACTACTATCAATTATACGCAGTCTTGCTCCCTTCACAGTCGTTCAGCGTTCTTCTTATCTGCCGATCCTTTTAATGCGCTCTTTTTTTCTACCGGAATCTATACAATAATTGATTTGATCGCCGCCGCCCCGCTCAACCGCCGCTAATTTCGTATTCGCAGCCTAAAATGAGTTTCCAAATAGCACGTCACTATGCCGGCCTTAATTGTTTTATAAACAATGTTAACGACATTGGTAGTCACAGTAAGTACAGGTTTGTGTACATTCTTAATGTAATGTAATATTAGGTCAAGACAACTTGTTCCGATATTGTATTTCGAAATATCATAGCTGCGGTGATCGGTAGGTTTTTCTCAAGGCTCTTATGCGCTTCACATCTTTATTTATGTTTGTAGAGATGTGCACAAGAAACCCGCTTGATGTTAAGCCGAAGTGTGGTCCATGAATGAATGTCACTGCTACTACAATTCACTATGCCGACCTAGTTGGAACCGGCAACTTACAAGCTAATTCCGAAACGTGACCATATCACTTCACGGTCTGTATACTTGTAAGTGGTGGTACTACCCTGGATCGGCAGACTGGGTACCACTGCCTACCACTCTTTGATAACCAGACCCGAAGCAAATATCCGTCTCTTTTTTTATTAACATATATTTGTAATATTTAATATAATTGTTGAATATTACTAATAAAAGCTATAAAACAAATATTTGCTCTAACCGGGAATCGAACCCGGGACTTTACGCGCAACAAACCAATAAATAATGTTTGTGGAGATGTGCACAAGAATAGAATAACAAATAAATAAAGTTAATTATTTAGTATAATAGTAGAGCTTGTATGAAGATAATTGTGGATGTGAATGAAGTGAGGGAGTTGTGTCAGGATCGTGGCAAGTGGCGCTCTATTGTCTCTGCTTATCGTTGTGGCAAAAAGACGTGACATTTAATTTGATAAATATTAAACATTTTTGTATTTTATATATTTTTTCTTTTATTGACAATTTCTATACAAAGCCTGTAATAAAATTACTTGTATGAAATGACGCAAGTGGTTTTGAACTGGTATGTCTTGGTTTGCATGATCAAATTCACCTCAACTAGACCACGGTCGTCTTGATGTTGACTTTCTTATGATTACTTCTCGACGGAGTCTTACTGAAACCCGAACTTTTGACAATGATACAACAAATGTTATCTAAAATATTTTTTCCAAAAATAGTACTTACCTAAAATTGCAAGTATACAGACAGTTAAAATGACTGTCGCGTTTCGGAATTATCTAGGCCGGCATAGTGGATACGACTGTTTCTTACAATGATTTAAATCTAGTAGCCTAACTAACATCAGGCTAGGTGCTGTCATATGTCGTGCCACTATAAAATAAAATAATAAAATAAAGTTTTATACTATAGGAATACTTGAAATAATTTAATTCCTCGTTATAATTAGATTGACAAGGTTCGTATTGTGTCTAGGTATGCTAACAAAACCTGAATGTAAGTGTAGATTCAACGCAAGGACAACCGCACGTTCAATAACTAGATCATGTGCATGTCACGCATTACCATTCTTAAACTACATATTCAACTTTCAATCAATCAATCAAGTTGTCACACATTTTTCCCACAGGGATAGTCTTAGAGGGGTGGAAGCTCGGTGTGGAATGAAACGAATAAAAATATCAAGCACCGTTTATTCCTCAGCACATTCGGACTGTTTACAAAAATACTCTTAATACGATTTAGATTATTATATAAGCTAATGACTACAGAATTAACATTAAAATAAAAAAAAGAAACACAAGCGATGACAAAGAAGGAGCGACAACGGCAAGACAGATTACAAACAGAATGGTAACGTTGTGCCTTAAATAATCGAGTAGTTATATCAATTAAATATAGTATTCAATTATGTATGTATTCGCTAAATATATGGTTATATAATAGTGTATACTAGTTCAATAATATTTTAACAGATAGGCAAAGACTATGGATCGCCACAATTTCCTCGCTTCCTTCATATCCACAATGCTCTTCATAATATAAGCTCTACGGTTATATGCACTAGGCAATCAAGCTTTATTTAATTTTCTAAACTACCATCATCATCATCAGCCAGAAGGCGTCCACTGCTGATCATAGGCCTCTCCCTTAGAACGCCATTTCGAACCAGTTGCATCCACCGGTTATTTGTGACTTTCGCTGTGTCGTCAGTCCACCTAGTAGGAGGCCTACCTACGCTGCATCTTCCGGTTCGTCGTCTCCACTCTAGAACCTTTCTTCCCCATCGGTTCTCGAGCAATGTGGCTGTAATTTTCTAAACCTTATTGAATAATAATAGATAATAACTAATACAGGGGTAAGTAAAGACAAAGGAGCCCACCCACATTACTAATATCTATTTATGACTTTGAAGAGTGGTGAGCAGTTCCATTCTGGTATCCTGGGTAGTACTAACCGTAGAATGACTTATTAGTCGTCTTTCAGGATCAACTTCGAAGTTGCCGGTTCCAACTAAAAACCAAAACCAAAAATAAACGCGATAGTAAGCCGCATAAAATTTATTTGGATTTTTTTTTACATTTCTATATTAAGCTAACTACTAAAGTAGAAACAGGACAACCAAAGTACATATATCAAAGATACATTAATCTGTTCAAAGGAGATGTCTCAAAACTGTCTCCTTCCGTCATGGCTTTGGCAGGTCACTATACTCATATGAGAAGAGACTTGAAGTTTTTAAGGTAACACCATTATATATACGACGCAAGCAGCAAGACTTAATATATCTCCATAAAATCACCCATGCGATATTGGATTCACCTACTCTGTTGGGTCTGCTTAATTTCACCACTAGACGAAACCCGCGACAACACAATAGAACTTTCCAAATAAAAGTATATAAAAATAACACTTCATACTTTAATCCTATGGTTCGCATGTGTCGACTCTATAATGAAATTAGCGAGAAAAACGATGAATTGGATATATTCAATTCGGATCAAAGATTGTTAAAGAGACAGATTGTTGACATCCTCAGCTCCGCCCCTAATTGACGCGCACAATATTGTGTAAGATTATTTTGGTATTTTTTGAAATGAACAATAACATTATTATTTTGATTTAATAATTTAATTTAGCTTTTTAACATTATTATTATTATTTTAATTATTATTTACCATTGTATTTTATTGACATTTTATGCTATGCTTTTAATTAATTCATGTTTAATCTGTTGTGTATGATACTTTTTGGGCTATAGTCCAGCAATGTAACCTATTTTGTACTAAATGTTTAACTTAACCAAGATTATAGCCTGTTGTATCTACCTATTAATTTAAATAAATAAATAAATAAATACATTGATACCGGTGGGTGGTTTCGAACTCGTGCTCTCGGTTTGTGTAACCATTGCACTGCCACTATACCACGGTCGCCTTTTTTTTGCGCATAATCTAAGAAAATTCTATATTTTACCTATTAACATTAAGGCTAGACAACATAGTGTTTGAATTATATAATAGTGGGGAAATGGGTTCGAATCCCGCGTAAGGCACGGTGGCATTCCGCTGATGAAAGCGATGTCCAACAACTATTTTCACTTTTAAGGCTGGTACGCACGACTGCCCTATACTCGACTTAGTTATTTAATAAAGTGCTTTTTATTCAAATATAATTTCTATTGTTTTCTATTAAAATGCTCTAGTCATGTCAGAGGTTAAATTGATTTTTTTTACATGTTTTTGTTTATTATTTCATTTTAATGAATATTTTTATTTTTTATAATTCGTTATTTAAACTCCAATAAAAGGGAATCTGTAGAAATTCACAGTGTGCTTATTATCACTATGCCGATCTAGTTGGAACCGGCAACTTACAAGCTAATCCCGAAACGTGACTAAATCACTTCACGATCTGTATGCTTGTAAGTGGTGGTACTAACCTGGATCGCCAGACTGAGTATATATATCCGCCTTTTTTATTAACAAATATTTGTGATATTTAATATAACTATTAAATATCACAAACTAAAGCTATGAAACAAATATTTGCTCTGACCGGGAATCGAACCCGGGACTATGCGCGCAACAGACCAGTCGCAAACCGTTTGTCTACGCCTGTCGTCAAATCGTTTACAACTTGGCCGACATATTACAGTTATTTATCTAAAGTAACATTAAGCGGCCACAATAGTAATTTTTAAAAATACTAAAATAAAGTTAAGTATAGGATCCATTAAAGGAAAATACTGGTTACCCGTCCATTTTTGCCGTGTAATCGTCGTACGTAACTGACACGTGGGGTCAGTGTGAGCTTTTCCCTGTCAAACCAGACATACAAGTTTTGTTGGGAATTATTTCCTTGCCTAAGCAGGACTTAAATTAAATCTCGTCTTTGAGGAAGAGGAAATTAAGGGATAATAAAGTTACTTGACATGTGGAGACTTATTAAGTCGTGTAAGGTTTTACACAATTAGAATTAATTAATAATAATTATAATAATAGGATTATTTATAGTCGAACTAATAAGTTTGGTGCGAACAAAGTGGAATGCTTTGCCAGCCCATGTGTTCTCTCCCTCCTATAACCTTGGATCCTTTAAGCGATGCGTGAAGAAGCACCTTTAGCCAGTATAGTGACGGCGACTGAGGCAGTCGTGAACTAACTCGGATGTTTCAGTCGTCGTCACTCTTGGGTCTCCTCTTGCTTATCATCAGGCGAGTCGAGGTCAAATGTCGTGTCACAATAAAAAAAAAGCATAAAATTTTACAAGAGGCGAACCTAATGCCTTAAGGCATTTTCTACCAGTTAATCTTTGGGAGATGTATCCGGTGATATATTTGGTGCAGGAAGTGAAAGAAAAGATAATTAGTTTTAAATATAAAAAGAAATATATAAATTACATATACTTAAGATAAATAAATAATTTTTTAAATTTAATAACATAATCAGATATTTTTCTTAGATTTTGCCCGAACATTGATTAAAAAAATAGCGTTTATTTTGGTTAATAATTGTACAATTTTTAATTCCAAACGAGAGCTTTGCAGCCATCGTGGTCACGGAGAACGTACAATCATTAACCAGAAATAAACGCGATAGTAAGCCGCATAAATAATTTTTTTTATTATTAAATAATGTTTGCGCGATATGTTATCAAATTGTATGTAGCTATGTTATATAATTTTTGCAATCACTTTACGATCTGTAAACTTAAAAGTGGTTTGGTTTGGATTGCCACTATCTTGGATTGACAGATTAAGTAAATGACTACCAACTGTCTGCCTACTACACTTTAACTCCCAGACCCCAATCAAATAAATAATTGATTGATTGATTGACGATCTTGCCGTGTCCGGCAACAGCGACTCCCAGTCATAGTCAGTACTATGATGCGCTTTAATGTGACTCGCAAAACCAATTTTAATTATAAATGTGCGGTTGCAGGGTACACAAAAGAGTACCTACCACTCAAAAACCAGTCACCGGTACCAATGTATCTTTGATATATGTACTTTGTTTGTCCTGTTTCTTTGATACAAGCACTTTAGTAGCTTAGTATAACATTTTATAATAAAGACTGCTGCTATAGAAAATACTTTTACCCATTTGACCATTAGCTATTTTCTCATACAAACTTAAATGTCACAGAATAATAATAAAAAAGGAAAGTTAATGCACCGGAAGTGTCATTGTAGTGCACACAGAGTAATGTAATTCAATAGTAAATTGCCTTTTTAGTCATAATTCTTGAAATATACCTTCGGTCATATTTACATTGTTTTCTTTTGAAACCCGTGAGAACTTCTTTATTTGTGCAATGATTTTATTTTTATTTTATTATACATTTCTATACTAAGCTACTAATGTGCTTGTATCATAGAAACAGGACAACCATAGTACATATATCATAGATACATTGATACCGGCAAATGGTTTTGAACCCGGTCACCTTCAAATTATCTAATGTTTAGAATGTGTTTTCTTTATTTATTGTGGTCCGCCGACATATGACAGCACTTCGCCAGTTTCTATGATACAAGCACTACTAATCGCGCCTGTATTACAGAAACTGGGCGACCAAAATAACAAAGACCAAATATACATTCATAACGGCAACTGGTTTAGAACTAGAAGCACTTGGTTTAGTGGCCATTTCATCGCCACTAAACCACGATCGTCTTAAGAACCTTACACAACAAAAAAAGAAAGACTCAAATCCCTTCGCAACTTCAAAGATCTAGTTACGGCAACTTGCATCACTTTGGACTCAATTAAACAATAATCCGAAACAAAATCGCCTGTCTATGTTTTTAAGTCATAAAGCAACTCCAATAGTAGTCATACAAATAATTCCACATGGTCTATAATCACGCATAGTGTAATATCACTATTGTCTCTTGCATAACCAAAACTTAACTTACACGCTACGTTGAACTGCCTTACAGCCGTAATAATGTGTAACTACTTTTATGACGACAGGCGTGGACGAACGGTTTAGCGACTGGTTTGTTGCGCGTAAAGTCCCGGGTTCGATCCCCGGTCGGAGCAAATATTTGTTTCATAGCTTTTATTTAGAATATTTAATAGTATTAAATATTGCAAATATTTGTTAATAAAAAAAAAGAGATGGATATTTGCTTCGGATCTGGTTATCAAAGAGTGGTAGGCAGTGGTACCCAGTCTGCCGATCCAGGGTAGTACCACCACTTACAAGTATACAGACCGTGAAGTGATTTGGTCACGTTTCGGGATCAGCTTGTAAGTTGCCGGTTACATCTGGGCCGGCATAGTGGATGTGATTGCCACTCACAGTTATTGAATTGTAGTAGCAGTGGCATTCATTCATGGACCACACTTCGGCTTAACATCAAGCGGGGTTCTGTCATATGTCGAGTCACAATAATAAAAAAATAGCTTTACTTTATACTTATTCTATTACGTTTACTATTACGAAATCGTGAATTTAGTTGTTAATAATTTTATATCGAAACTATTATTTATATATGTTTTGATCATTAGAAATAACAATAGTAGTACATAGAAACCAAAAATGAATGATGTCCTTTAGCTCTGAATAAAATATTTGTTAAACGTAAATGTAAAATGTGAAGTTAAAGAGTTTTTTTCTTTTTTTCTTTTACTAATACGATACTTTTTACAAATTCGTAAATTATAATTTTTGGTACAACTGGCTGTTAGGTATATTAACACAAACTACAATTGTCTTACAACTTAACTCAGTTTAAAGGTTTAAACTACATATAAATAAATACACAGAGTGTTCGGTGGCAGTTTTCGAAGTTTAAATAAACGCATTTTCTGAACGCAACTCGGAGAAGAAGCATTTTTATTTTATTTTGATTGTGACACGACATCTGACTTCGACTCGCCTGATGATTAGCAAGAGGAGGTCCAAGAGTGACGACGACTGTAAAAACCGAGTTAGTTCCCAGCTACCCCAGCCGTCGTCACTATGCCGGCCTAAGGTGCTTCACGCATCGCTTGAAGGATCCAAGGTCATAGGATGGAGAGAACACATGGGCTGGCAAGGCACTTGTCAATTGTTCTACAAATAAAAGATGCATCGAACCATAGGACCTTATTTTTATGAAAACCAACGTGGACAAACTTTGGAGAAATATGTCCGAAAGATAAATATTAACCACTTCAATATATTAAACAAATTCTCATGCCTTTTTCCCACAGGGATAGGCAAAGACATTGGAGCGCCACTTGTCACGATCCTGACACAACTCTCTCGCTTCCCTTACATCCACAATTGTCTTTATACAAGCTCTTCGATTACGGGCACTAGGTAACCCAAATTTCTTAAGGATGAATCCTTAAGAAATTTGGCCTTTGACTATTTAAATAAATAATAATAAATTTTGAATGATTGGTATTTTTACCTTCCATTCAATATTCTCGCGGAAATAATGGGACGAAACTAATAATCGATCGCTTCTTTCACATCGATGCTTCTTTCACACCCACGAGAAAAATGTACCAATAGCATTACGGACCCCTGTATTTAGGAATATCTACAATCTCTTAGTCGTTCCCGGTTTAACCTTTCAAAGATAATGTAGCATTTTTTATATATTGTTTTTATCGGAGACATCCTTAAGAAAGCTAGGTTGCCTAGTGCCCATAACCACAGGGCCTGTATGAGGAGAATTGTGGATGTGAAGGAAGCAAGGGAGTTGTGTAAGAATCGTGGTAAGTGGCGCTCCATTGTCTCTGCCTATCCCTGTGGGAAAAGGGCGTGACAGTTTGCTTTTTGATTGTTTTTATAAATGTTTTTAATTGATTTCTAATATCGCTTTGTTAATCCTAATAAAAAAAGTATTGCAGGGTCAGCTTTTGACGAAAACTAAATAAATTACCTAAGATTAGGTGTTTTATAGTTAATTATGATAGTATAAAATCAAGGCCAGACCTGTTGCAAATAAAACAATATCTATATTTACTTTGAAAACTTACTTAATTAATCAGTCAATCGTTAAGAACGGCTTCTTGTCATTTACTTTCTTATTTTTATTTGTTTTGCTTAACAAACTTCAGCACTTTTTAGTTAACGACCTAAAAATCAATAAATTAATTTTGGCATCAAAGTAATTTTCAGCGTGATTCTTAATATTGGTTAAAAATATATTTTTTTCATTGAGGCTTGACACAAGACAGCTCCCCGCCTAATGTTAAGCTGGAGTGCGGTTTATGAATGAAGGCGACTGATATTACAGTTAAAGATCTGAAAGTAGCAGTTGCATCCACTATGCCGGCCTAGTTGGAACCGACAACTTAAAAGCTGATCCCGAAACTCGATCAGCGTACATTCACTTTGCGGTATGTGACTATAGACTGGTATAGACTGGGCAAAGGACTACCAACTGTCTGCCTACCCCTACCACTCTTAGTATTGTGCAGGCGGAAGGTTTAATAAGCGAAACAACCGGTTGAGTTGACGATCCTTTATTGACTGACTAATGCTACACCAGTACAATATAATTTACAAAGAATTTAACAAATTCTTCACATGTTGACAATTAAATAATATATCTTCTTGTCTATCCTTGTGGGAATGGAGGCGTGAAATAACATACACGTACTTACAAGTACGTATGATAAGATAGTATCTTAAATTACTACACATAGCATATTTTATCTAATACATGTACATGTGGTATTTTTAAAGTAGATTCAAACAAATTTTCACGCACCTTCCCACGGGGATAGGCAGACACAAAGTAGCGCCACTTGACATAACTCCCTCGCTTCCCCCACATCCACAGTTTGAAACCGAATTGAATTATTTATAGGCAGCAAAAAAAATAAATAAAAACAACATTTTACAACTCATCGCTCGTCCTGTCAAAACGAAATTAACCTTTAATATTATAAAATATTAAAACTTCCTAAAATTGATTAATGACAGCTATCAATAATTTAATAGTTCAAGTTATAGTGCATTTTGTTATATAATAATTTTATATATTTAAGTATATTATATAATATCCATAATTGTTAATGATTATAACTTTAAAACCTTTAAGGCGACCGTGGTGTAGTGGCAGTGCAATGGTTACACAAACCAAGAGCACGAGTTCGAAACCACCCACCGGTACCAATGTATCTTTGATATATGTACTTTGGTTTTCCTGTTTCTATGATACAAGGCTCTTTAGTAGCTTAAAGAATCTAACACCTGGGACTCCATAATACACAAACTCAAGTCCCAAGACCAGCAAACTGCCAAACCAGATGGGACCGGGAACAATAAAATAAAATCAAAACATCAAACGGTTTTGGAAACAATAGGACGACCGACATCTTAGTCTCTCCGTGACCACGATGTCTGCAAAGCTCTCGAAACATCGGAATAATAAAACATTGTAAAATCAAAACCAAAATAAACGCGATAGTTAACAGCATAAAATTTGTTTAATTCAAATAAAAATGTCTGGCTGCCTTCACATCCACAACTCTCATACAATTTTCATAACGTAAATAATAAATATAGATGCGATAGTTAGCTACATGTAAACTTTTTGTTTCGTTAACTATGTTATCTAATGTGTTACGATATCTAGACATTTACTGAGATAGGTATTGCCTAAGTGTAATATATAGAAACCACACATATAATAGGGTACTTATTGTTTTTTTACTATTAATAGGAATTAATATGAACTAGTTAGTTATGCGTTTTTATTTAGACTTTATTGAGAAAGAAATAAAATTAAAATTTTATTAACTATAATTAAACTATAAATGAAAAAAATATCATCTAATGACGTCGCATCAGAAATAGTCCCGAGGAGACTGGCAACATTATCCCTTTGTATAGCAAGGCTAATACGTTGGCAGAAATAATTGCCAGCCTTCCTGTCTCCAGACTTCTTCGTTAGCCGCTTGGACAACTCCTTGGCCAGGCCTATCGTCTTGACCCCAAACGGCGCTAAATCATAACCAGTACCTACCGAGGTTAGCGAATTTGCGCAGCTTGAGGTTATACGTTTTGGTTTTATTTAGTATAATTGTTTTTTTATTTTTGTGGCTCGACATTTGACAGCACCGTGTCTGACATTAAGCTGGAGTGCGATCTATTAATGGACTACTATGCCGGCCTAGTTTTTTTTTTTTATTTTTTTTTTTTATTGTGACTCGACATATGACAGCACCCCGCTTGATGTTAAGCCAAAGTGTGGTCCATGAATGAATGTCACTGCTACTACAATTCAATAACTGTGAGTAGCAATCACATCCACTATGCCGGCCTAGATGGAACCGGCAACTTACAAGCTGATCCCGAAACGTGACCAAATCACTTCACGGTCTGTATACTTGTAAGTGGTGGTACTACCCCGGATCGGCAGACTGGGTACCACTACCTACCACTCTTTGATAACCAGACCCGAAGCAAATATCCATCTCTTTTTTTTTTATTAACAAATATTTGCAATATTTAATACTATTAAATATTACAAATAAAAGCTATGAAACAAATGTTTGCTCCGACCGGGGATCGAACCCGGGACTTTACGCGCAACAAACCAGTCGCTAAACCGTTCGTCCACGCCTGTCGTCAACCGGTCTCTGTTGGAACCGGTCTCTAACAAGCTGATTCTGAAACGCGACTAAGTAACTTCACGGTATACACACTTGTAAGTGGTGGCTTTTACTTCGAATCGGCAGACTGGACACCACTGCCTACCACTCTTAAATCTGCCTAACATTATAGTCAAAGAAAACGATGTTTTTTTTATTGCGGCTCTACATATGACAAGTGGATTGAATTAGCAGTTCACGTGTTCTCCTCATCCTATAACCTTGGATCCTTTGTTGTGTGAAAAAACACCTCTGGCCGACATAGTGACGGGGACTGAGGGTGCCAAAACTGAGTCTGTTTTTCAGTCGAAGCCACTCCTGGCCTCCCCTTGAATCAGGCAAGTCGAAGTCAGTTGAGTCGGCTACAAAAAAAAGATAGCCATAGGTAATATTTGAATTTTATAGATGTGAAGGAACCTAGTTTATTGTAAATAAATATCTCTGTTATCTCTACCTATCCCCGTGGAATATTTCTTTATTGTGTGAGAAATAAATACCATGTCCTTACTATTTACTATAGTCACCAAGTGACTAGCAAGTTACTAAAACTTATATATTAATGTATATTTTATATTTTATTTACAGGACAACACAACGTCATGGCTCTCCATCAGCACGATACTTCTCACATTCATAGCACAAGGTAAATAAATAATCTTAGTTCTATTTAATCCGAAACTAAACACGTACAACGATCTCTAGTTGTGAAACGTATAATTCGAATCATTCGATTGTATTTCTATAAGCTACTAATCATTATTATTACTATAGAAAAGGACGACCAAAGTACATAATGGTGTCGATTCTCTTGGCACATTCACTAACTTATCCTAAATTTTAAGCTTGTCAATTTTAAGTTTTTTTTAGAGAAATCGCAATTCTGTTGTCGAAAATGAATTAAACATAAGAAATGTCTATATTTTAGGATGAAACGCCTAAATTATTGCCAACGTAAAATTTATATTTTTGAAAAATAATATGAAGTAATAAGAAAGTCATATAATTAATGTTAATAAATAAGTAATAATGTACCATATAGAATGTTGTAATGGTTTGAGTAAATAAAAACTTGATTTCACGTTAATAAAAATAGAAAAAACTTTGTACTTTTGTAATAGTAACACAATTAATTTCCGAACGCATCTTGTTGGATAGATGAGTTTTGGCGGTAATTACATGAGACAGATTTTAATTATTTGTAATACTTGTGTTTCATGAATATAATTGTATAATGATGATAAAATTGTTATTAAGTAAATGTTATACAGTATAATGACAAGTAATCTAATGCTGTGATACGTGTTTTTTTATGTTCCCTCCCAGACTTCTTCAGATAATCTTGAAAATCGAAATAATTCAAGTTGCCGGTTTCAACTAGGCCGGCATAGTGGATTCGACTGCCACTTTCAGTTATTTAAAAGTAGTAGCAGTCGCCCCCATCCATAGATCGCACTCCAGTTTAATATCACATTGAATGATGTCGTATGGCGAGCTACTATAAATAAAAATACATACATCACCTTATTTTACCTTTCGGCATATTCAGTTAGAGCATTAACCACATAATTACTCATATTTCTTATTAAGAATTAAAATTTTTAGGTTAAGCGGGACCTAAAATGGTGTCGTCTAATCTTAAACAAATTTAGTTTGACGTTTCTAATTTTACACCTATAATTGGTACAACAGAATAGGAAAACTGCCTAAAATATTAAGTTAAGTAACTTAACTGACATTTAAGCCTGTCAAAGCTTTGACAGCTCTAAATTAAGACTAATATGGGACAACCAGAATAGCGAAAGTCCTTTGACAGGTCTAAATTATTTTTAGAAGGATTTTAGGATAATCGTGTGCCAAGAGAATTGACACCATTGACCGTCCAATATGTAATAAATCAATGATACGAGAACATTGGTAGCGACCACAGAACTCATAAATACAAAGGACATCATTCAAATTGTATGGGGACTTGGGCTTAATTGTATTAAAATAGTTTGATCTACGAAGATTACAAAGTAATTGGAATTTATTCTTTATTATGCATAGTTTAGGTATGCGAAATGATCAAACTATAATTATGATAGTTCAAAGCAGAACAAATATGGCGTTGATTGACAAAATCCATATCTTATTTTCCAAATAACTCAATTGCACAGCAATTAAAAGCAAAATTGTTATTAGTTTTATCAATGCAAGTATCGAAACTACCATTTATATATTTTTTCATGATTGGACATTACAAAAGTAGTAAATAGAAGCCCAAAATGAATGATGTCCTTTTATTTACATACATGATACGATGTTCCTTGTACTCGTATATATGTTCCTTGGTAGCGACAATATATTTAAAATCATCATATAATATTCTGTGTTTAAATGCATATTAAAATACTCTCTGATCAAATCGCAATGATTTCAATGGAGTATAGTCTTCTAGCGAAAACCCACCAATTTCTTCAATGTCGAAATATGCTTCTTACTCTCAGCTCTAAAACTCCCCATAATGGTTCAATTAGTTCTAATGGACAAAGGATTGCTTTGATGGTTTAGGCACATGAAAAGTATGAATGAAAGTAGATTGACGAAAGGAATTCTTAAATTTGATGAGAATGGATGCGTTAATAGAGGCAGACCCAGGCCCAGAATCTCCCAACCAAATCAGAGACATCCTCAAGAAAGCTGGGTCGCCTAATACCCATAACCGTACAGAATTGTAGATGTGAGGGAAGCGTGACAATTCGATTGATTGATAGTTCTGGTGATTGCGATGACCAGAAGTTGAAGTTGGGAAGTTATTTGATATTTTAATGCTCTTCAAACCAATCAATGCTGAAACTTTTTGGCTCTGTGTATTTTAGGCGCATTATCTCGAATTATCTTGGAATATGGCACTGTTAGGCAGTATTATGCTAGTCATAGCAAGAACTTCAGTCATTGAGGATATCAATAAATTTTATTTAGGATATCAAAAACATTTATTTATAAAAAGGCGACCGTGGTGTAGTGGCAGTGCAATGGCTACGTAAGCCGAGTGGCACTTTGATATATGTACTTTAATTGTTTCTATGATACAAGCACGTTAGTAGCTTAGTATAGAAATGTAAAAAAAAAAGGTCCGGCTAGTGATTAAAATGAATGACTTGGGCGGCTATATCGTGGTAGCGTGTAAGTTGTCGGATCCAATTAGGCCGGCATAGTGGATGCAACTAATTTATGCAGTTATTTAACTCTACTAGCAAATAAATCCACTCATGGATCGCACTTCAGTTAAGCATCAGTGGTTGCTACCATATGACGAGCCCTAATAAAAATATTGTAAGTTGTAAGTCAATCAATCAATCAATCTAATTGTCACGCCTTTTTCCCACGGGGATAGGCAGAGACAATGGAGCGCCACTTACCACGATCCTTACACAGCTCCCTTGCTTCCTTCACATCCACAATTCTCTTCATACAGGCTCTGTGGTTATGGACACTAGGCAACCTAGCTTTCTTGAGGATGTCTCCGATTTGGTCGGAAAACACTCTCCTGTTTAACGCAAGTTATAAGTATGTATACAAAAATAAATATGTACATCGTCTCCCGCGTTTAAGGCTTTAACAGTGTTCATCATCAGCGTGGGATTCATTCAAGGGCAACGACATTTTATTGTTTAATAAAAGTTACAAAGAATATTAATCTTTATTGCGGTTTGTTTAAGATTTAAAATGCTAAAAATTTATTTTGCTTAAGTTAGGTATTGTATTTTATGTTTAGGTTTGTTTTGGAGTCTAGAAGGAGGCAGGTCTTGTACCTATTATTTTATTTGTAGAAGTCGAGTCTACAAACAAATAACCTAAGCGTTAATTTGAAATCGTCTATGAACTGGCAAAAGGTCCTATCTGAAAAAAATGCTCATTACTTTTTCTGTATCAAAATGTCCTATTTCGATTAGAGAGTGATTTTAAGTTTATTTAGTTATAAATTCGCGTCAATAAAGCTAATTTACTAAATACGTGTTTTTTTTATTCGCTAAATAACTTCACTACTTCAATAATAATCAGTTTTTTCACAGTCCTGTAAAGTTGCATGATAAAAGATAGGACTCTTTGCCAGTTCATAAACGAAATGTTAATTTATCACAGGAATAATTAAATAGCCATAGCGCCATAACAATACAGCCTAAAAAAATAAAATTGTAGATATGAATGAAGCGAGAGAATCATGGAAAGTTGTGTTAGTTGATTGAGCAAAAAGTTTAATTATAATCGGAATAACTTCAAAGTTCCTAAAAATTAACCCTAATATTATTCTGATGAGGATGGATGCGTTAATTTAGGCAGACCCAGGAGGGTGTGCTCGGACCAAATCAGAGACATTTTCAAGAAAGCTTGGTTGTCTAGTGCCCATAATCGTAGAACTTGTATGAAGAGAATTTTGTGGAAAAAAAAGCGTGACAATTTGATTGATTAATATAAATTTATTTTTAAATAAGATACTGTACTATGCAAGTAGCTAATGTACTATCGACTACCTCATTGATTTTGCCTTCAATGACAAATTATAAAATATATTTTCAATATAAATATATTTTCAAGGAAAGATTGATTGGCAGAGATTAACTTTCATTTATAATAAATGCCTAAATTTAGCATATGTGTTGCAATATCAATAAATACGTAAAATGTTACGCTCTGAATGCCTCAGGCTATCTGTGAAACACTAGGTCTTACAATAAAGCAAATAACGTAACCAAATTATCTTAAAATTAATTTCATAGAATTAAGGTTGACACTAATAGTAATTTTTATTTATATAATTTACTTTAAAATTATTATTCACGTACAATTTTATCACGAAGCAAATAAAAAAGATGGAAAGGATGAGTGAAAGTAGATTAACGAAAGGAATTTATAAATCCTATGTGGATCGGTGACATCCTCAAGAAAGCTAGGTTGCCTAGTACCTATAATAGTAGAGCTTGTATGAAAATAACTATGGATATGAGGGAAGCGAGGAAGTTGTGTCAGGATCGTGGCAAGTGGCGCTTCATTATCTCTGCCAATCGCTGTGGAACAATGCGTAACCAAATTGAATTTAAAATATATAAAAGATTAATAGTTTGGCGGAATTTTTGGCTGTTTCAGCAATATGGTGTTTTGAATTTTAACTGTGTTTTAGGCCTAAAATACCGCATTTTAGGCTGTGGCAATCATCCTAGTCTTATCCGACAAAGACCAAGTCTGTGCACCATAAGGAAGGACGAAGAGAGTACATTGCGTTTTATGTGCTATTTTTAATATAATTTTTTTTGTGACTCGACATATGACAGCACCTTGCTTGATGTTAAGCTGAAATGTGGTCTATGAATGGTTGTCACTGCTACTACAATTCAAGTAGCTAATAGCTGGACTAATAGCTCTTCGTCGTATATATCGCACAATGGAGCATAACTTGCCCTTGCATCCCTCACATCCGGATTTTTTTTGTTTTTAATACAAGCTCTTTCTTACCATTGTATCTAGCCTATCCCTGTGGGAAAAAGCGTGACAATTTGATTGATTAATTTAATAATATAAGAATTATAGCATAGCAAAAGAATTAGTTTTGGATTTGAAAGTTTTTGTATTTTTCTCCTTAGGTATTACAATCACAAATCACAATTTTATTTAGTGTTGATTTTTATCTTTTTATCTTATATAAATTTAATATAATATTAAAGATAGTTTACTAAATAAAAATAAACTGTGTGCAAACCCTATTTTATTAACAATACAATTTTAATAAAATATCAAACGTATTACAAAGAATAAATGCGATTTATACGCTTTTTGTAAACTAAAAAAAGCCACGCAATGGCATTAAAAATTGGTTAATTTCCAATTTGATGCATGATTATTAAGTTAAGATTTAAGTTATATAAAGTGTTATTATTACTAATAACTTAATAATATTTGATAAAGCTCTGTCTAGACTAGAAACATATTTCTATAGATGTATACTTATCTGAGTGATAGAGGTCCGTTCTGGTTGTTTCCAGAGGATCAGACGATCTAATAACGTAACAAAATAGGTTGTGGACCAATTGAAAGTCTATTACAAACACGTCGAAGACTTCAAACAACGTGACTCGCACTTCTTGTGCCGTCAGCTTGATTGAGTTCTCAACGTATTCCCATTCCACGGGGAGTCTGGTTATTAAAGAGTGGTAGGCAGTGGTACCCAGTCTGCCGATCCGGGGTAGTATCACCACTTACAAGTATACAGACCGTGAAGTGATTTGGTCGAGTTTCGGGATCAGCTTGTAAGTTGCCGGTTCCAACTAAGCCGGCATAGTGGATATGATTGCTACTCACAGTTATTGAATTGCAGTGACATTCATTCATGGACCACACTTCCGCCTAACATCAAGCGAGATACTGTCAAATATTTGTTTGTATAGTTTAATTTGTTAATATAGTTAAATATTGTAATACAGTTTTGATTTTTAATTTAATTTTAAATTCGTATACCCAATAGGGTAGAGCACGGCTGTGCAAAATATTGTAAATACATATTTTTATTTACCCGTTGCTCAACGAATAAATGCTTTTGATTTTGATTTATGTCGAGTCAAAATAAAAATAAAATAAGCTGATAATGTAACTGCAACTAGAACCCAGGACTTAACGAGTCCTACTCGCTAATTCTACTGTGAGCTATTATACTGCTATTTTTTTTTTGTATATTCCAATGTTAGTTTATTTTATTATTGTGACATGACATCTGACCTCCACCTGTCTGATATGTCTGATAAGCATGATGGAAGTCCAAGAGTACCAGCGAACAAAAAAACCGAGTCAGTTTACGGCCGTCACAGTCGCCGTCACTATACCGACCTATAGCTTCACGTATCGCTTGAAGGAGTACTTTTCTTTTATTAATTTGTTATTTTTATTTTCAGCATGGGCGAACGAACCGCGGGTTGTGTGCTACTACACAAATTGGTCAGTCTACAGGCCTGGCACAGCGAAATTCAATCCACAAAACATAAATCCATATTTGTGCACGCATCTCATTTACGCCTTCGGTGGATTCACAAAAGACAACACATTGAAACCATTCGACAAATATCAAGATATTGAAAAAGGTAAACACTTATCATTATTGTCTTATACCTATATTACATTATCAATCAATCAATCAATCTGATCCTGACTTGACTCCCTCGCTTCCTTCACATTCACAATTTTCTTCATACAAGTTCCATCGTTATGGGCACTAGGCAACCTAGTTTTCTTGAGGAGGTCTCCGATTTGATCGGCCAACACCCTCCTGGGCATGCCTCGTTTAACGCATCCATCAGATTTATAAATTCCTTTCGTCAATCTACTTATACACGATATATCATAATATATTTGTCTCATTGCTTTTATTTTATTAGTAATATTAAATATTAAGATTCAATATAATGAAAGTGTTTACTCCGAGTCTGGTTGTCAAGGAGTGGCAGTCTGCCGCTGCAGACCGTGAAGCGACTTAGTCGTGTTTCGGGATCAGCTTGTAAGTTGCCGCTTCCAACTAAGCTGGCATAGTGGATGCGCCTGGTGCTTGCTCTTATTCAACTTTTGTAGCAGTTGCCTTAATTCATTGACTGCTCTCCAGCCTAACATCAGGCGGGGTGCTGTTATATGTAGCCACAATAAAAGTTAGATTTAAGGTAAACTCTAAAACTTATAAGTAATAAATAAGTAGAGGCGACTAATGTGCAAGATCGTTCCTTGATGAAGTCAAAAACATTCTTGAAAATATTTATAGCTTGTAAGAGAATTGCAGGTGTGAAGGAAGTGAGAGTTGTGTCAGGATCGTGGAAAGTAGCGTTCCGTTGGCTCTGCCTACCGATTATTAAATGAGAAAGGAAACTTGTTTAATAAAACTTATTCACAAAAGTGTCACCTGATCGCCGTGAACACAATTTAAATATTTGTTTATATTTAAATTGTGTTTTTAACCTCTAAATTGGAAAGAAACAACAATTGTAAGGACAAAAGAGCACAGACCTAAAACCACAAAGTAATAAAAGAAACATAAGAAGTTATACTATAAAGAAAAATATATAAAATTATTTTTATTATTTTGTTATTATCATACATTTATATACTAAGCTACTAAAGTCCTTGTATCATAGAAACAGGACAACCAAAGTACATATATCAAAGATACATTGTTACCGGTGGGTGGTTTCGAACCCGTGCCACTCGGCTTACGTAGCCAATAACATAATCGTAGAACCAGTTTTTAAATAATAAGAAAGCATAACGTATTGACGCTGTAAGAAAAGTATTTAGGAGTTATATCGCAAAACGTAAAAGTGGTAGGCAGACAGATCCGGGGTAATACGAGTACCATAACTAAGTCACGTTCCGGGATCAACTTAAAAATTGCCGGTTCAAACTAAGCCGGCATAGTAGATGCGACTGCTAACTTGCAGTTATTTAACTTTAGTAGTAGTCGCGTTAGATTAATAGACCACACTCCAGCTTGACGTTAGCACTCCTGTCATAATAATATTTGGGCCAAAATATAAATAAGTTAGACATGGTCTAAAATGTCTAAAACTTAGTTTTAAATACACAGTTTATGGTAAATCCTAATGATATTTAGTTTACTGGGCCTTGTGCAATGGTTGTCTAAATAATTATTTCGTTAGATAGACGTTAAAATGACCTAAACATTTTTTGCAAAATATATATGACTGTACATATATGTGTAAATATTTGCGGATAGACTTGCGCCAAACTTTAGAGCCTCCATAAAGTTTAAATTAAATCACAACAAACGAAGCTTTATTATTCAAATAAAATTAAAAGTATATTAACTATAATAAAAACTATAAATAAAAAATATTATCTAGAGACGTCACATCAGAGATAATCCTATTACAGTAATACTCCTTGGCTAGGCGCTTGCCTGAAGGTTCCTAAGGGCCTACCGTCTCGACCCCAAACGGCGCAAATTCGAGACCTGTACCGAGGTTGGCGCAGCTTCAGCAGAAATCCCACTTCCCCCGCTTAACGAGGTTGCCTGGATGTGAGATGGGGCTAATGTGTCTTAGCTTTATTAATTTATTGTTATTTTAAGGTGGTTATGCAAAATTCACTGGTCTTAAAACGTACAACAAGAATTTGAAGACAATGTTAGCAATCGGTGGTTGGAATGAAGGCTCAACAAGATTCTCACCAATGGTCGCAAGCAGGGAGAGGAGAAAGGAATTCGTTAGAAATGCTATTAAGGTTTGTTTTTTGCTTTTATGAACTAAAATTAGCTAAAAGCATAAGGACAAGCTCCCAAAGTTGGTGATTTTATTATTATCTAATCGTAGAACTTGTATTAGAGGTATTTATGGATATAGAGAAAACACTCAGTACTGAAAATAACAAGCTATGATTTTGTGTTGTGGTCTGTGCCGGTGCAGGTAATACAAGGGGTATTACCTGCACACATGATTTACTTCCGAAAAATAAATTAACATAATTATAATTAAAGATAAAATATTCATAATATTTATGCAAATTTTCGTTCACAGTTCCTTCGCCAAAATCACTTCGATGGCTTGGACCTCGATTGGGAGTATCCAGCATTCAGAGATGGTGGAAAACCAAAGGATAGAGAGAACTATGCTAAACTCGTGAAGGAATTAAGGGATGAATTTGAAAGAGAATCCGAAAAGACTGGCAAACCTCGTTTGCTGCTTACCATGGCTGTGCCAGCTGGCATTGAATATATACAAAAAGGATTTGATGTGAAGACTTTGAATCAGTGAGTTTCATTTTCACGTTAATTTTTGTTTTCGTTGTTTTATAGTTTAAACCTGAGCAGTTATTGCTGAGTGTGGCAGAAGAAGCATGAAAGTGGGATTAATATTGTAGAATGCGGTCATTAAGGAGTAGTCGTGGGGTAACAACTGCGTATAAAGTTATGTGTGATATAGTGCTGTGAAAGAAGATGATAGTACAGTCAGCTAGGCCTAAGCTAAGGTTTGCATTTGTGTGAGTGCACATGGTGTAGGTGCGGCGTCAAACTAGAGCGCGGCGACTCCTTTGCATGGTTTAAACCGGTTTACACTGCTTTCTGATTGTACTTTTGGTGATCACTCACACAAATGCAAAGCTCAGCTTAGACCGAGCGAACTGTGATAAGCGCTGGTTTGGCACAGGACAGTTAAACGGGGATCGACGAAATTATGAAAGAATTAAAGAAGTAACGAAAATTGACGACGACGATAAAACAAATCCATTTGGGGCCATTTGCAAATAAACAGGTGTTCACAGTGTTGATAACCATATAGTTTCATCATCATCAGCCAGAATGCGTCCACTGCTGAACATAAGCCTCCCCCTTAGAACGATATTTCGAACGACAAGGTCCACTGGTTATTCGCAACTTTCACTATGTCGTCAGCCCACTCTAGAACCTTTCTTCCCCATCAGTTGTCGGTTTTGCGAGCGATAGAGTTGGTATATAGAGAATTGTGGATGTGAAGAAAGCGAGAGAGATGTGTCAGGATCATCGAGAGATGGTGCTCCATTGCCTCTGTCTATAGCTAGAATGGAAACGTGACAATTGATGATGATAATTGTTAAATTTCTAAACAGTTTTCAAAACGTCGCGACTGATCAGAATATCTAAAAACATGTGGTATTGAACTATTTGTTTTGGGGTCAACTTGCAAAGGTTACAGTGTCTTACATTCTTTGCTCGTATTAGTATTAGATGCGTTAACATTTACACAATTATTCTTGCAATATTTTAATTATTTAACATCGAGTGAACTTGACATGGATTCCTTGGAATATGTGATTGAAATAATCGAAATTATTACAAAAGTTTCATCGGCTAGAGCTAATATTATTTACACGTGCAATTGTTTCTGCTTCTCTCTGTGGTTTAGCATTAAATATAGGTAGATGAAGTCGATTTATAATTATTTATTGATTTATTTTACTTGTCTTAGTATGTCTTGTCTTGTCCTAGTATACGAGTAGTATGGGTCAAATCTTACACACCGATTGGGCTGAATTTTCGCATACGTTTAGTTTGGTGACAATGCATAGTCAACTAATATTAAAATAGTGACGTTATTTAAAATCGAATGAGGCGGACTAGTTATTTTTTATGCACCCATTATATTGGTGTCAAATGAAAGGGTACGAAAAATAAAATGCCTTCACACCAAATTTGATATAGATGCCAAAAATATGGACGCGAACATAAAACTTACCGGTATACTAATCTGGCCGGCATAATGATACTGAGGCAGTCGGTTGTTTCAGCCGTCAGCACTTTTCGAACTCCCCATTAGGTAATCAATCATCAGTCAAGTCGAGAACAGATGTCTTCTCCCAAAAAAAAACTTATTTCTGCATGGCTATTTTTTACTTAATAGAATTTGCCTGTACCCCCTCTACCAAACCCATTTAAGAATGAAATCTCTTAGTTTGTTGATTATACGTTCGCAGCATTGGAAGCCTTCATTGTGATGTGCAGAACAATCACTGCTACCTACTAAAGCATTGTCTAACAATGTGAAACAATTTGAATGTGCCGGCGAGTTACGACATAGCAACTGCGTACTTAATAAATGATATTACATTATGCATCAGTTGAGATTAGACTTAGAAGTATCCTTGAATGGATGGAAATTAGTTTTTTTTTATTGTGACTCGACATATGACAGCACCCCGCTTGATGTTAAGCTGAAGTGTGGTCCATGAATGTATGTCACTGCTACTACAATTCAATAACTGTGAGTAGCAATCACATCCACTATGCCGGCCTAATTGAAACCAGCAACTTACAAGCTGATCCCAAAACGTGACCAAATCACTTCACGGTCTGTATACTTGTAAGTGGTGGTACTACCCAGGGTCGGCAGACTGGGTACCACTGCCTACTACTTTTTGTTAACCAGACCCGAAGCAAATATTCATCTCTTTTTTTAACAAATATTTGCAATATTTAATTTAATTATTAAATATAACAAATAAAAGCTATGAAACAAATGTTTGCTCCGACCGGGAATCGAACCCGGGACTTTACGCGCAACAAACCAATCGCTAAACCGTTCGTCCACGCCTGTCGTCAAATGAGTGTCTTTCAAATGTAATACTGTAAAGGTTCGAAATTAGGGTGCGCAATAATAGGACATGCAAGGACGCTTCCGGAGGTCTGCAGGAACGAGAAGAGTCTCCTAGCCTTCCTGGAGGAGATCGGGTGGCTCCATTGAGGGAGAACCGTTGAAGAACGCACAACGATACCGAAGAGGACTTCAAGTGCGGAAACGAGGCCGTACATAACTTTAACTGTAGGGACCATCATACTAGACTTTTGCAGCTTACTATTGGTACCGGTGGGTGGTTTTAAATTCGTGCTCTCGGTTTGTGTAACAATTGCACTGTCACTACACCACGGTCGCCTTATTTTTTTATTAATAATAGTAATAGACTTCTTTATGGCACATAAAAATTTACAAGAGGCAAACTTAATGCCTTAATGCATTTTTTACCAGTTAAGCTTTGGGGGATGTAGCCGCTGATTTCTTCAGTGCAGGAAGCAAAAGAAAAGAAAAGAAAATTAGATTTTAATTGTTTCTATGATACAAGTACTTTTAATAGCGTACTATTTAAATGTAGAAAAAAACTTTTTTTAAGGCTCGTTATCCATTTGGCCTTGGTATTAAAATAAATCAAAGCATATAGTTTTTTTTTAACAAGGAAGTTATCAATCATTATCTTCTTAATGCAACCTATAATTATAGTTTAATGTGTTTAATTAAATATTTTGTAACATCCAAACAAATAAATCTTAATCCTATGATTAGAACAAGAGAAAGAACAAGAATCGTATGATTCGGATTCGAAATATATTTACTAAATAAAAAAATGTTTCTTCTTTCAGATATCTAGACTGGATGAATTTATTGACCTACGATTATCATTCGGCATTTGAGCCAGCTGTAAATCACCACGCACCACTGTACCCACTCGAAGAACCAAACGAATATAGCGTTGACAACGAACTTAATATTGTAAGTACCTACACGCATTATTACGGTTTGGGTGTTTAGGAGTTGCTACTGCATCAACGGGTCATCACATCATCTACGTGCATCAACATCACATTAACATCGACATCACACCTAGGTGCAAAAACTGTAATTAAAAGGCTGATCCAGAAACGCAGCTGAAAGCGTATAGGGCTCAGCTCGTAAGACGCAGGTGTTCAGCTCGGCTGGTATAATGGAGCGACTGCCATTTGCCATTAGCAGCAGTAGTTTCCCTCGTAGTTCTCAGTCCAAGCCAAAATGTGCTGTGTGGTCGTTTGTGTTCATCCTATTTAAAGTTTTAATCTTGAATACATCAAGCGAAGCGAGAAAAAGCACATTTTGCCGCCATATTTACGATAACTGAAGTAAGCTTAACATAAGATGGTTTTTTCGTTCGTTGATACTTTTAGACAGTTCGTTCGTTACCATCAGACAAGTCGAGGTAAGATGTCGAGTCTTAATAAATAGGGACAGTTCGCCAGCCAGCCAGTTGCTATTTGTTATAGTCGAAGTTTTCGAGTGTTCCAAAAGCGACGACTGCCGACAAAAGACTGTGTTCGATAAGCTTAGAGGAGCGCTTTAAACTTTTTAGTTGAGGATAGTTTTATTCTTGTACAAGCGATACCTTTCCTACTTGTTTTTATACTAATTAATAATTTTCCAGGATTATACAATAAAATATTATATCGAAAATGGAGCTGATCGTGATAAGTTGGTACTTGGTATTCCAACGTATGGCAGATCTTATACATTGTTCAATCCGGATGCAACTGAGATTGGTGCACCTGCTGATGGCCCTGGGGAACAAGGAGATGCTACTAGGGAGAAAGGATATTTGGCCTATTATGAGGTATGATAACTTTACGGATCTAAGATTAAAACCAAATCAAAATAAATTATCACTCCTCAATTTCCATTAGACGGACAATGATGATCACGAATAATTTCTTAAATGAAAAATCAGACATTCTAGACAGATAGATGTCTAGAACCTTCGATAAAAATGATTCTTATAATAAATGCATAGTATGATAAATTATATTTATTCAAGAACCTTACAACCTTGAACATACATAAAATGTATAATTAGGTATCGAAAATAATAATAGAGAGAGTCAAGTTACCTTAAAAATTCAAAATCAGCTTAATAAAATAATATATTTGAATTAGTTTCAAGATAATAAATAATACGAAACCAATTACCACTTTTTTCCATTTTTTTTAGATCTGCGAATCTCTCAAACAAAAGAAAAGAGTTAAGAGAGAAGACGAGGATGACGAAGAGGAAGAGGAGGCGGAAGCGGAAGCGGACGATGAACCTTGGACTATCGCGTATCCAAACCCAAACGCAATGGGACCTGTAGCATTTAAAGGGAACCAATGGGTTGGTTATGATGATTTGGATATTGTGCAGAAGAAAGCTGAATATGTCGCTGAGAATGGCTTGGGAGGTAAATTCTACAGTGTTTTATAATACTATTTCGAGGCAATCGTAAATTGAATAAAATATCTTAGTCTCCCAAGGTCAGCCGAAAGCACATTTTAGATCGTATGTCGAAGGCGGCATTGGTGGGGTCTTACAATATTTGTTTGGGTAGAGGATATAGTGAGGTCAGGGAAGGTGAGTGTTGACATGTCACAAAAAGCTTAGTCTACACTTCGGTTACAAGTCCGGAACCATGCCTTCATACTCCCGCCTGCCACGCGATGGTCCCGGCACATGCACGGTGAATCCATGGATGCTAAGAAATTGTTTCATTTCAACGAATACTCTAACAACTATTCAGAATATGAAAATTCAATTTTCCTCAGTTTTGGTAATTAATTTTAAATCACTTTTTAACTTTACAGGCATTATGTTCTGGTCGATCGACAACGATGACTTCAGAGGCAACTGCCATGATAAACCTTATCCCTTAATTGAAGCTGCCAAAGAGGCCTATATCAATAAAATTGGGTAAGTTTTGTACACGTATGTGTTATATCAAAAGAGTAGTAACGATCAAGGTACTTGTATCACAAAATACATAAGTACAATCGTTACCTGTGATCTTTTATTACATAGCGCAACTAAGGTCTCGCTGTTTTTCAAGAGATGGCCCTACTTGTAAGTGCTGGACGATTATGATATAACCAAAACGTCATGAGCCAAGCTTAGACATATGGTAAAGAAACCGCTTTGACACATTAGTGGGTTTGGTTTTGCGTCGTATACTTTTGGTTGTGCAAAAACGACTGATTTTTTGCCAACTAATCGTCATTTGTATTCTTCTTTCTATTTGCAATCTTTACAAATCAAAAATTTCTTAATTTATACAGTATAAACTCTTATTTTTGCTTCTAATCCCATTGACTTCCGTATAATAATGTAGGAACAATTATCGGATTGTGAACACCTATCTTCTCTTTATTAAACACAGATGATCACTTTTCTTATGATACTTGATCCTACTTGCATAGTGTCCCACTGAAATAAAAATAACGAAGATTTAAGTTAACATAGTCATTAAATTAAAAAAACGACCTTAGAATAAAAAAATAAACTAATAAATTATAAATATTTAAATTGAATATTGTGCCTTTCAGAGCAACTGATAACGTAGTAGTAACAGAAAAAACCAGCAGCAGCTCACGGAGACGAAATCGACCAAAATCTACTACTACAGCTAAACCGTCTAGTGCTGCCAGGTATGAACAAAAAAAATAAAGACATTGTTGGAACCTATTTATATAATAATTACTATCCCAGTCATTATTATATAAATAGGTTATGAAGTCGTTTATTCAACCAAATCCATTCTACTAAATTGTGAGTAGATTAGCAAATTTGATATGGCAAATTAAGTTTAAGCCCTTGCTAGAACAAATTAAAATAAATTAAGGCTTCATAAATAATGTTTGCGCAGTACCTCAGAATAATCTAAATTTATTACTTAAATTCGATGATCCATAGTGTGTCTGTTAAACTAGATTTTTTGTACCTGGGTTATATATGAATCGCTTTTGGGTGGTAATACTGTATTCCACCCAAACCACACTAATGGTAATGTGACAATTTTTGCAATATTAAAAAAACTTGTATAATTTTTTTAAACCAACCTTAAAAATGTAATATTATTTAAAATAAGCTTACTTTTGTACAAGAAAGTGGTACGAAATTGCATGGTAAGATTATAATAATGTTGCTTTAAGAGATGTGGTACGCTCTCGCTCGGAGAAAATTCTAAATAGTATTTATTTACAGATTAACTCAATCAAATAAACGCAAGTCTGCATCTACGACACCATCTTGGAGCACTCCTGAACCACCAACTACTCCAGATCCAGGATCTGACTTCAAATGTACCGACGAAGGGTTCTTCCAACATCCCAGGGATTGTAAGAAATACTTTTGGTGCTTGGATTCTGGTCCATCCAACTTGGGAATCGTTGCTCACCAGTTTACCTGTCCTTCTGGTGCGTATAGCTTGTATTTTCCATAATGTATATAATTACTTGGAACCGGGATGTCCTAAAACTGGCGAAGCGATTTTAATCCCCGAAAAAATTTTAATAGGTGAAAAACCAATATCTAATAGAAATCATGTCTTCAGGTCTATTCTTCAACAAAGCAGCTGATTCGTGTGATTTTGCCCGCAACGTTTTCTGCAAGAAGTCCACTGCAACCACGAAGGCTCCGACCACAGAGAAGCCTTCAACTACAACCAGATCCACGACCACTACCACTGAAACTTACACAACTAGAAAACCAATTAAATTGAGTACAAGAAACTCGCTACTCTTCAGAAGCACTACTACTACAACTGTAGCTCCGGATGAGGTAAGAATAACTACAAATCAAGATCTTTATTTACTGGAGATATGCCTAATGATAAGCAAGAGGAGGTCCAAGAGGACCGGCGACCAATGCTTCAGTCACCATGGCAGCAAAATGTGCTTTTTTACGCCTCGCTTAAAAGGTCCTAGGAAACGCGACTAAGTCACGGTCTGTATACTTGTAAGCACCACTGCCTACCCCACTTGAAGGGCTGCTAAGTCTATCGTTTATTTATGTTTGTTACTTTCAAGCTGTTTTCGAAGCCTTGAAAGTAATTATTTAGGTATTATTAAAAATAAATTATAACTTCAGGAAGAAGATGAGGAGGAGGAAGTTTCTGAGGAAGTGGATGGTGGTGAAGTTGATGCTGAAGACCCCAGAGTTATTAAGGAACTTATTGATTTAATCAAGAAAGTTGGTAAGTGGCTACAAGAGTATTATTTAAATAATTTACTAATTGGTTAAACCAAAACTTTAAAAGCTAATTTCTATACAGTAGTTAAACCAGTAATCTCTAATTCTATACTTGGTTTCTAAAAGTGCATGTATTATAGAAACAGGACGACCAAATCACTTAGCAAGTGGCCATTTCACCGCAGTCAATAAAATATTTGATAAAACTGTTCCTCGTATTACTTATGCTTATTAATTTCAGGTAAGAAAGGATATTAAGAAGTATGTGTGTATTTTCAGGTGGTGTTGAACAGCTGGAGAAGCACCTGCACTTAGCTGAATCATCAATGAGTACTGACAACGCCGGGACAACAACGCCGGCTACCTTCAATAAGAAATTGTACCAAAAAGTACTGGAAAGGACAAGAAAAAATAAGTTAGTCTAACTATAATAATTAAATTTATAGATAAAACATATTTAAATATATACGAGGTAATAGTAGACGTAGAAGGAGGGACTGATGGAGGGACAGCCATTAGTTGTCCACTTTTTTATTGTGACTCGACATATGACAGCACCCTGCTTGATGTTAAGCTGGAGTGAATAGGGGTCCATGAATAGGAGTAACTGCTACTTTCAAGGTCAAAGGAGTCGCAATAAAAGATATAACAAAATTATTCCAGATTCAACCCAGTATCAGTGAAAGAAACTAGTCAATACAGTCGTCGTGGACCACAGAATGCTGGTTTGGAAGATGTACAAGAAACTGCATCATTAAGGAGGGAGAGGCCACAGTATGTGTTATCCCAATAATTTATTTGGTTTACTTCTATTAATTAAATAACCTCTTTCAAAAAGATGGAGATTGCTCTATAGTCATCCCATCAGGATCGTGTCTATAATGGATATTTTTCACCGCTCTAATTTACGTCGCCCCTAGCGTGAATCGCCTTATTAAATTAAAGCTGTAGACTACTTAGTGCAACCAGCGTTCTTGGCTTGGTTCTACATTTTCCCTCGGGCTTTCCGCACATAAACAGCCTTTATAGATGCCCTACTCTTTCCATTCCTTCTCGAGATCATTTGTTTGACCGGAATAGTGACGGCCACTGAGACAACCGTAATCTTACTCAATCTTTGCAGTCGTCGGCACTCTTGGCTTATTATCAGACAGATGTCGAGTCACAATAAAAATAAAATATTATATAAAAAATGGCCGAAGTATTGCAGGATACATTGCAGGAACATGGTGCACAGACATGTATTTGATGTGAAATAACTATTAAAGAAGTTAACTATTAGTACTTCCTTAAATTACTTTCTTGTCTTTTCTTAAATCTGTAATAAAACAAAATTATTCTTGGTAAACAATTAAATATAATGAATTAAACAAATTTTATGCCGCTTACTTTTGCGTTTATTTTGGTTTTGATTTTACAAAGACAGCATCAACCAAAAGGACGTCCAACACCTCAGTCTCTCCGTGACCACGATGGCTGCAAAGCTCTTGAAACGTCGGAATAATAAAAAATTGTAAAATCAAAACCAAAATTAACGCGATAGTAAGCCGCATAAAATTTGTTTAATTCATTAATCAATGTTCGCGCAAAATCTAAGAAAATACTAATTAAAAATAATCTTTGGACACAGGTACACAACAATAAATCGTGGCAGATCCAGTACTTCAACTACCGAGGAACCCTCTGAAGAAGATGAACAAGATGATGAAGAAGACCCAAGACCTCAGTTTAGGGGAAGAGCAGATGATAATGATATTAGAGGCACAACTGCAAAGCCTTTACAATATGTCAATATAAGAAGAGCTAGGCCTACAAGTACATCCGATACTGCAGATGATTCTGCTTCCAGGTTTGTGTGACGTAAATTATTACCGAATTTAATTAAGAATGACCCTAGGATTCCAATGCGTTTGAATCCACAAAAATATTGTAGTTGTGGATTTTCTTCTCGAGATTGTGATAAGACAATAAAACATATTATTTTAAGTTGTGATATTTTTCAATATATTATATAGTTATTATTTATATTGATTGAAATTCTTGAAAACATTTAAATATACTTTTATTTGAATATCACTTTAACCAAAAACGCGACGCCACGTTTGACGACATAGACGACACGTTAGCCTAACCCGACTGGAAAAATGGAAACGAATTCTGTCGTTTCCATTTTAGATGTGCGTATTTAGTTAGGGACCTAATATTAAATACTTAACAATTATTTTTGATCTAAAGGTAATATTATAAAATAATAAAATTCATTTTAGGAACTTGTTGTTTGAACGCCAACAACCAATAGCTACATCTGCGTCGGAATCATCATCAAGTATCAATTTGATAAATTCTAAACGTGAGAGTATCCCTGAATATGTGACCATTAGAAGACAAAGGCCTACCACTGAGGAAGTAACCACTGTGCAGTAAGTTTATATTATCAATATTTAAAATATATTTATTTAAACCAAAACAAGACCGCGAAATATTGGAACGCGACATCTGACCTTGACATGCCTGTTGGTAGGCAAGGCCAGGTTCATAAGCGCCGACGATTTAAATAACCGTTTCAGTTTATGGTTCCTTCGGTCGCCGTCACTATACCGGCCAAAGTTTTCACGCTTCACATAAAGGATGCAAGATTAAAGGATGTGAAGAACACATAGGCTGATAAAGCATTACAAAGAAACGACGGACGCGCAGAACTTTTATCATTGTCTGAAACGTTTTTTATTTTCTCACTTTTAATGTCTGTTGAATATGGTTTAAATATTGAAATTTTTTCAGATATTCAAGTGCAGAACGTCAAGAAGAGCCATCAGAGAGCGTTGAAACAGAAACGCCAGAGCCACCCTCAACAAAATCGCAACCACAATATATATCACTTGTTAGAACGCGATCAACAACCCAATCCACTCCCTCAGAAGAACCACTAGAAACCCCTGAACCCACAACCATCCTTGCTGTACAAATATCTTCCTTACTAAATTCTCCTTCCTCTACTGTTGCTGATGAATTACCAACTGAGATAGAAACCACTCCAACTCCAATTATAACTGAAACTACAAGCACTACCACGACGGTAGTACCTCGTCTTAGCATACCACCACGTCGTACAATATTCAAACGCAGAGGATCAACAACATCAGCTCCTTCTACCACTACAACAACAACTACAAATCAGGTGAGTTCTGAAAGGCAATATGCTTTTGTTCAACGTCGACGTCCTATTGTTAGGCCTAACGCAATATCGCAGGACTTAGAGGAAACAAACGAAAACACCAGAAAGATACGCTCGACTACCCCTGACAGTCGGGAGGATTTAAATGTTGCTAAAGTCGAGGATAATATCCAAACACCGCCGCGTTACCGCTTTAGATACCGCCAACCTAAAACTGAAGACGCAGTTCCTGCCGCGGCAACGATTCCTAGAGGTCAATATAGACCACAATTTAATCGTGACGAATTACTTTCTCTTACGCCTTTAGATAGTGATAGTATTCAATCTGAGCCAAGGGAATCTGTCGCGCAACCTGAGAGACGTTTTAGACCAAGAACTTCTACAACAGTTGTTGATAAAGTCGAAGATAGTGAAGCATCTGCTGCAACTGTTGAGGTACGGCGACCCAATTTACTTCCACGTGGTCGTAGTCGCTTTACATTGAGTACTGAAGCACCGAAAGAGGAGCAATTTGGTAGACGTCCCGCAGTATCTAGGTTTACTCCAAGACCTTTTACTAGACGTACTCCTTCTGAGATTGAGGCACCGATTATTGAAGAAGAAGATATTGTTATTAACCCAACCTCTCGGGCTCCTATAAGGTTACCATTTGGGAGAAATAGGCCTACAACAGTTTCTACAAAAGACGAAGTGCAAGCTAGAAAATTACCATTTCCATTAACGAGATTTTCGACGCCCTCTATTAAAAATGATGACGATAATGTAGATGAGGAACGAAATGACGATATAACTTTATCAGAAAGCACGATTGAGGAAAAGGAACACGAAGAAGTTATTCAGGAAACAACAGAGGAGCTACCGAAAAGGCGTAAAATTATACGAAAAATACGTCCCTCAAGTACGGCACAAGATAGTGAACCTACAGAGCCATCAGTTAGTGCGAGCTCTGAATCACAACCGACTGAAAAAGCTTTGCCTAACTTTACAGTAATACGGCGTCGTCTTGTATCGTCTTCAACTGTTGCTACTGAAACAATACCTAACTCTCCTAAAGAGTTACCATCATCATCATCGCCAAGAATAAGAAAAATTGTACGTAAATTAATAAAACCTGCTGAAGAGCCCCAAATATTAGTCAAAAAGGAAGAACAATTAGAATCAACAAGCGAACCAATTGTTAATTATGGGGAAAGGTCACGTCCTATTGTCACTACTACAACTACAACTACTTCAATAATTGACAATATTGAAGATGATATATTTGCCGAAAATGCTAAAAAAGAAAACGAAGAAACTGAACCAGAAAAACCACAAGTTATAATAGAAAACGATCAAATACTAGATATTTCTAAAAACAAAGAGGATGTAATCTTAACTGAAGCTCAATCAAAAACAACAGAGAGTACAACAATAAGCACTACACTAGAACCTACCTCACTTTCAACAAGAGCAAGAGTACCTTACAGACCACAAAAACGTCTTTTTACTTCCACGACAGAAGCCGCACCGTCATCCAGTGCCAGGACATACAGCAGGAAATATAGTAGTCGTACCTATACTTCTTCCCCTTCAACAGAACCTACTAGAGCCACTTTCACAAGGAGACCCCTATTTAATGCGAGACCATTCACACGTAGACCATATACAACTGCTAGCACAACACAAAAGATAGAAGATGAAGAAGAATATGAATCTGAAGAAGATGAAGATCAGGAGGAATTAGAGCAAAGCTTAGAGGTTGTACCAGAAAATCAATTCTTTAAACGAAGACCCAATAACAATGATGCAGAAGAAGAATATTCACAAGAAGACGAAGAAGAAGTGCAACAAAATAACCAAGAAACTAGAAAACCATTTTTCAGACCTACAGTAATAAACTCAAATACTTTCAGAACGTCTACTACAACTCAAATACCAAAACACAAATTCAGTAGTCTAGGATCACAACAAAATCGTACAAATATTGTAAATAGATTTAATGTAAAAACTAACGACACAGAAACAAAGAAACGAGTAATAAATGTTCCCATTGGTTACGCACCACCAAAGCTTAATTCGACAAGTGAAGCTCCGAGTACTCAAATAGCTACTGAGATAACCACCGAAATACTAACTGACAGTGACGAGGAATTTACAACAACCACAAATTACACTGAAACTGAAGGTACTACTGAAGAGGACGATTATCTGAGTTATACAGAATCTTCCGATACGACAGTAAACGACTCTACGAACACTTACACTGATGGTTCCACAACAAATACGGATAGCGACCAAACTACAACAAATGTTGACAGAGAAACCACTACGAATGACTATTTAGAAGCTTCAGAAGATACAACGATTTACCCAATTCATTCAACTGTAGGTGATATCGAAAACACTGCAACTACATCTTTAGATGATAATACGACATCTACTGATAAAGAAAAGGAAATAGAATCAACAACCGAAACGGAAATAGAACTAACTACCTCAGTACCACAAGTATCACCTATAGTCAAAACTCAGTATGACAAACTATTCTCCGTTAGTAGAGTAGTAGAAGTATCATCAAAGTTAGATAAGCACAGATTAAATAAGAACAACGAGAGTAGATTAATTGAATCGGGTGAAATAATGCAAGAGAAAAAACCGACAGTCGATAAGATAGGTGAAGTTAGTAGGTTTAGCTTTATTAAAATCGTTGAAGACGAAATACCTATATACTTAACAAAGTATGGACATATATATCCAGTAGAAAATATACCTGATAACCCTATCCGAATAGATGAAGCAAGAAATGCACGTGCTTTGAACAATTTTGCTGATGTCGGTAAAGAAAATTTAATAGCATCCGAAAGTATTAATGAAGCTTATCGTCACGTCAATAATTTATCTAAAAAAGTAAACAACGAAGAAACAAGTTCTAAAGAAAGAGTTGAACATTTATTGGGAGATGATTTTCTTTCATTCATTAACGACGATAAGAAAAATGGAAAATCGAACGGAGACTCTTTTGCAACGTACTGGCAATTTATCCCTGCTGCCTACGAAAATGAACAAAATCGCCAAAATAAAGGAGCAAAAAATTTTGAGGTTATTACACCGAGAAATGTATTAACTGATCCATCAACACTGGCATTAGAAGGTTTATTCAAAACAGAAAATCCTTTAGCGGTGGCTAAAAAGGTTAATAAAAACAATGAAAACAAACAACCATTTGTTGTTTACTCGTCGTCAGTACAAGACGATAAAGAAAATACCAATTTTGTTCAATTAAAAGTCCTTCCATCAGAAGGAGCTAGAAATATTAAAACATACGTTAAAGGTCAAGAATTAAACGGCGCTTCAGAGGAAGCAACAATAAAATATCCAGTTTTTGTTTCTGTAATACCAAAGGAAGAAACCACGGTATTAACTACTGCAACTGATGATGAAACCACTCAATTCACTGAAACCTACGCTGAAATATCAACAACACCAATGACTACGTTTGAAACAGAAATAACCACTGTCGACACGACAGTGCCAACAACTGAAACAACTCCTGAAGAAACAACGACAGTAAAATCATTAGTTAATACGTTAAATGAAAACGCTAAAAAACGCCCAAAATTCGCATTCCCAAGAAGGCCTAACACCAAACCTTTAACTATTACACGACCAAGTACAACACCTAAAAGCATTAAGAAAATCAGCACATTAAGTAGTTTGAAGGCGAATAAAACTATTGGTTTTAATCCCACTAAATCCCGTTTCTCTGCTAACAGAGCCCAAAATGTCCCTGTCGATTTAAGAAGTACAATAAAAGGTAAACCTAAAATCTTTACAACTGAGGCTTCTAAGCCATCAGTCACAACTGAAAGAGTACCTTATTACAAATCATTAAGACCTAGTTTTAGGCCATCGTTTATACCAAGAAGACCACAGCTTTCAACAACACAGGTCAGTGAAGACACCTAAAGACCGACCCTCTAAAAAAATCTTCCTCCAATATTAACAAACCCGGGTGTAAGTAAGAGATGCAAGGTGTAATTCCTGGTGAATTTGGCCATATTAAAATCCAAACGACTGATCTAACAATGGGTGTAAAAGTCCGTATTTTTCGAAGTGTAATTATTGCACGCTTGTCTTACGTTTAGTTATTGTAAACTTTATAGGTGATTTGTTTTTTCAATTTATTTACCGCTACACAAGAGATAAAGTATTGGACACTTAACAATTCCAAGAAATGCTTAGATAAACCCGTGTATTACTAATAAGAAGAAAACGTTGGCCGTGTTAACCGCTTGATTTATTAATTTTCTATCTTCTCGTGTGTAGAGTTTTTAGAGCTTCCAAGCTAAAATGAGAAATAATTTAATTTATAAAGTTTATGATGGATTTCAGAATAAGTTATTGTAATATTGAAAAGAAACAACATTCTTGTATTTAGTCATATATTTTTAATTAAATATTACAGCTTTAATTTAGTTATTTTAATCTAAATAGGTTAGTCTTGTGAAAGTTTCTTCATACCAAAAAATGTATATAATATTGTTAGAAATTAATTATTTTGGTATAGAAATATCTAACTTTCGCATATTTTCTTTTATAAGGCATTGTACCCACATAAGTAAGAAGACAGAGTGTAACGTCATGTCAAGTAAGTCTTGTAACATCAGTAACATAACATGATTATTAAATAACTTGGTTATACTTACGTGCAAGTATACAGACCGTAAAGTGACTTAGTCGCGTTTCGAGATCAACTTGTAAGTTGCCGATTTTAACTAGGCCGGCATAGTAGACGTTACTGCCATGCTATGCTATACATACAGTTAATTAAGGTGACACTGGTGTAGTGGCAGTGCAATGGCTACGTAAGCCGAATGACACGGGTTCGAAACCACTCACCGGTACCAATGTATCTTTGATATATGTATTCTGTTTCTATGATACAAGTACTTTAGTAGCTTAGTACAGAAGTCTATTAAAAAAAAAATGTATATTTATTTCTCGTGCTTTACTACCAAGATAGCAGCGAGTAAGTCAGAGCTTAAATATTTGGACACCAGGTCAACACAATGTAAACTTATAAATGTATTTTTGTTTAAAAATAAATCATATTAAAGCTATTATTTTAAAACTTTATCTAGCTCTAAGAAAAATTACCACAGAATTCATACGAACACAAGATAAAGGTAAAAAAAACCTCTAACTAAAAGTCACTAGTTTCTCAACGACAATTACATCAATTTTTATAACTAAATTATCAAGTTATGCATTTTGTGTTACTAAGTGATAAATTACCTATCATTCTTCTTACAATTGCTTTGACGAGTTATGCTATATAACGTGCTATATTGTTTATGTGGGCACAACACCTAAATTATTAACATACGAGTAATGTAGGGTAATTTAATCTTTGTATAACGTTACCATTAATGAAGAATTGTATAAAATTTTAGGGTTTTTTTGATAGTTTCTTTTTATATAATTACAATGTAACAAAAGTATTTTGTTGTAATAAAAACTTATTAGTAAACACATTTAATTGTTTTTAGTGCACCAAATATTTAAATTTAGGTCATTTGCACCTTTTATAGTTTTAAGTTTTGTTTGTGGTAAGTACTTAGTTTTAATTATTTTATTCTAAACTTTATACACCATATAAGAAACAACATTAAAAAAATATTTTATGGTTAAAGCAATTTCTACATTTGAGAGTGTAAATGTTTTTACTTATTTCAGCTATGAATAAAAATATAAAAAAGGTATTATTATTGTTTATGAGGTTAATTATTTCATTACATTTTATTTATTATTTAAAAACATAATTAAGTACCTTCTAATTAAAAAATATTTTTATTGCGGTGTTATACAACCTTACTTCTTAACATTTTACACTACGATTTTTATACACGTAAAGTTTTCTAATTTATGTTCTTATATCAAAACAATGAAACAAAATAAAAGTGATGAAAATTAAAACAATAATATACACATATTGCCAGAATTAATTTTTCATTCACTAAAGATGATTACTTCATCCTAAAGCTCTTAACCCGCGAAAGTTTAACAAAAAAAATTCATTTTTTATCATAATAATAAAACAATAGCTAATGTCTATAGGTATCCATTAAAATTGCATTTTCCTATTGAAACATATTGTTTAATAAGAAACCTTTTCTCACGTCATTAATTATTTGTATGTTAGAACAATTTTGTAACAATTATAAATTGCGACAACTGCTAGTGTTTTGTAAAACTTTTGTTTGCTTAATCGTCAACCTATTAAAGTCTTACATTGAAGGCTGATCAAATTAATCATATTTTTATTGCGAGATTAGATTCTTCGAAGCGGGTTTAGATTAAACAGAGCGTCTACGATAGTGTTTGTAGAATCAATTTACTTATACTAGCGGCACGCTATAATGGCTCGTTTGACATTTGACCGTTCATGAAGTTTCGTATAATTTAATAATTACATTTTAAGAAGCTAATTTCTATGCTTTGTTGTCACTATAAAGAACAGAATTTTCTCTTTCAAACGTAATTATTATTAAAACAAAACTTCATGAGTGGGTCAAACGTCAAAACGGCCATCATAGAGTGCCGATGGTATAGTAAAAAAGTAACGCATTTAAGCTGTAGAATCATTTGACCGCGTATGATTTATTAAGACGATTAGAGTTGTTACGGAGTATAGTTCCGAGGTACTCTTTAACTTCGTCTCCTACCTCGTCTTTTCACACCCGTGATACTGATCGGAGCAAGCATCCGAATCCGCATTCAATCGATTATTAAAATAAACGCGGTGTTATTAAATTATTCAAATGGTTACGTAAACCAAGAGCACAGGTTCAACACCACTTGCCTGTACCAATGTATTTTGATATGTGTACTTTGGTTGTCCTGCTTCTATGATACAAGCCCTTTAGTAGCTTAGTATAAAAATGTAAATAAAATATAAAAACAGGAAAAAAACGTGGGTTGTAGCGGACGCTTTTATCAGTTAAAATGCGTGCGTTGCAGTCAGGTCAACGGTCAACATCCATTCAGTAAAAAAACCAGTTATTGGAATGAAAGTGAATTATTTTTACGCACGAATCAACCTCATAGAGAGATAGTTAGAACTCGTGATTCTTATTATTGATATTTCATAACTTATATATTGAAATTTTGTTGTGAGGCAATTTGTTTATTTGGTTCGTTATGGTACTGATTTAATTCTTTAGTAACTGTGAATTTTGAAGGAAGTTGGGAAGTAACTGGTGAAGGTTTCTTGTAGCTTTCATATTTCTCTGCGAATTGTTTTTTATTATTATGTACATATTGTTTATTGGCATTACTTTTATCATTTTATTATGACACATCAGACTTCAACTTGTCTGATGGTCAGCAAGTAGTGGTACACGTTCAAGAGAGCAGACGATTGAAAATCCGACTTATTTTACGGCTTCCTTAGTCGCCGTTATGTAGTGCGTTTTCAGGCCTCGCTTGAAGGATCCAAGAATATAGACATATCATTGCTAATTTAAAAATAATAATATTTATTTTATTAAATATAAAAAATTCTGGATCCCACCTAAAATTGCGGACCGCTGATTTGAATATTTGGTAGCTTTGTAGGGATCTAATTTACATAACATTAATAATTTCTTAAAACTCATCCATAAAACTCATTTATTTATCAAAATTCATCCATAGTTCATCCGTGACCTAAGTCGTTTTTTTTTCTATCATTCACTCTCATGTAGGCCCTTGCTTACTATCAGATGAATCGAGGTCACATATCGAAATACAATAAAATATCCTGTTTATTTCTTTACTATTAAAACGATTCCTTTCAAATTGACAAACATGTAATTATGTTCATATAAACATACATACATACCTATACATACCTATAGCATATTAATATGCCCTTTACTCTAATCTCAGACACCATTTTAGGAACTCCAAGGCAGCTACAATAAATACTAGAAACCTAACAAAGAATGTTACGCCAAATATGTATAGAAATATTTTATATAGATTAAAATTTACGATTTTTTTACACCTAACTGGTTCACAGTCGTTCTTTTGTCGAACAATTGGCGATCGTGGACTAGTGCTAGTAAAATGACACAAATCGAGAACCCCAGGTTTTAATGCGTATCTTTGATCGTTTCGTTTCTATTATAGGTACTTTTAGTAGCTTAGTTAAATTAGAAATAAAAATATCAGTTGGAATGTATTACCCGCCCCTGTATGCTTTAAATCCTATAACTTAAGAATTTAGATCCTTTATAAACACCGGCATAGTTGCACTGAGAGGTAGTTGCATAGAGGCACTGAGGCAAACATAAACTGAGTTGTTTTTCCCAGTCATCAGTCAGCACTCTAGGACCACCCTTTGCTTTAAATTACGAATAAATGTAAATAATCCTTATAATCTGCCTATCCCTGTGAGAATACAAGCATGACAATTAATTATAACGACGAAGAAAATAATCCTTTCTTTATTATTACTGGACCACACTCCAGCTTAACATCAAGGGGGGTGCTGTCTTATGTCGAGTCACAATAAAAAACGACTTCTCTACCTTAGTTGTGACGTCATATCAAAATGTCATCGTAGGTAGTCGTGTACAATGTAGGATGCGCAGGGCCAACTCGTGATAGGTCAACAGATGCATTTCAATGCAACCTTATGTATATACCTACCTACTATACATTGTACGAGTATTACTTATTAAACTAAAAATCTATATGACTTATACATAAACCTACAACCACTGTTTTGGTTTCTTTGTAGAACAATCGACAAGTGGAATGCTTTACCAGTCCATGTGTTATTTTCACCTTAGATCCTTCAAGCGATGCGTAAAGAAGCACCTTTGGCCGGCATAGTGACGGCGACTGGGACAGCCGTAAAGACTCGGTTTTTGCATTCGTCGGCACTCTTGGACCTCCTCCTGCTTATCATCAGGCGGGTCAAGGACAGATGTCGAGTCAAAATAAAAAATATGTTAAAGGGAATTGCGGACGTGAAGGAAGCGAGAGAGCTGTTTCAGCATCTTAGAAAGTAGCTCTCTATTGTCTCTGCCTGTCCCTGTGAGAATTTATTTTGATTGCTCATAAAGATTGCTAAAAAATAGTACAGCAAACCAAGATGGTTTAAAACCATTTGCAGTTAAATTTCCAATTTATTTTCGATATGTGTATTTAGTTCGCTTAGTTTCTATGATTCAAACACGTGCAAAAAAATTAAAAGCAGATACAAGTTCAGATACCAATGTATTAATAATTAATTAAAGTACTTTGAACGCCCTCAAGAAAGCTTGTTTGCCTAGTGCCCACAATCGTAGAGCTTGTATGAAGAGAATAGTTGATGTGAGGAAAGCGAGATAGTTTTGTCAGGATGGTGGTAAGTGGTGCTCCTTTGTCTCTGCCTATCCTCAAGGAAAAAAGGCGTGACAATTTGATTGATTGATCACCATATTTTTTATCATATTAGTTTTCATCGTAGCCTTAGGTTTAGGCATGTATAAGAAGTATTTTCTTAGATTTTGCGCGAACATTGATTATTGAATTAATCAAATTTTATGCGGCTTACTATCGCGGTTATTTTGGTTTTTATTTTATTAATCCGACGTTTCGAGAGCTTTGCAGCCATCGTGGTCACGGAGAGACTGAGGTGTTGGTCGTTCTATTGGTTGATGCTGTTATTGTTTCCAAGACTACCCCGCTTGATGTTTTAATTTTGTTTTTCTGTTCCCGGATTAATTTAATTCAACCAATAGGACGACCAACACCTCAGTCTCTCCGTGACCACGATAGCTGCAAAGCTCTCGAAACGTCGGAATAATAAAAAAATGTGAAATCAAAACCAAAATAAACACGATAGTAAGCCGCATAAAATTTGTTTAATTCTTGTATAAGAAGGTATCTTGCGGACAACCCTTGTATATATTCTCATGAGAAGTCGCAGGTCAAATATAACCATAAAGCGACTGCCTACCTATAAAGGTGTGTTGCACAACGCAATAGACCCACGCGGTATTAACATGAGTAATAAACCTTGGTATGCGGTTGTATGCAAATTTTAGATGATGCAAAACTCGTTTTAAGTTTTATATAGCTTCTATATGTCTTATTTATATCTCAGAGTTTACATTCTAACATATTCTCTTAAAAATATTTTTCACTTATAAATAAAACACAATGTAACGCGGTCCTAATAGGTATTATTAGTAGCGACAGGCGTTTGATTCCCGGTCGAAGCAAATATTTGTTTCATAGCTTTTATTTGTAATACATATTCAATATTTCATCATCATCAGGCCTACTGATCATAGGCCTCCTCCTTAGAACGCCATTCTGAACGCCAAGATGCCAGTTGCATCCACCGGTTATTCGTGACTTTCACTATGTCGTCAGTCCACCTAGTGGGAGGCCTTCCTATGCTGCGTCTAACGGTTCGTGGTCTCCACTCTAGAACCTGTCTTCCCCATCGGTTGTCAGTTCGTCGAGCGATGTGGCCAGCCCATTGCCACTTCACCTCGCAATTCCGGATTCTATCTCGCAAACCAAGCATAGCATAGAGAGCCATTACCCGCTGAGCGAATCTAAGCTTTTCCAACAGGCCAACATTTAGGGGCCACGTCACAGAGCCACTGGCAACACACATTGGTTAAAGACCCTTGTCTTCAGGCACTGTGAGATGTTTGACGAGAAGATATAACGCGATTTAATATTTTGATAAAATTATTCTATGTGTTTAAAAAAAAAGAGATAGTTGCTCCAGGTCAGGTGAGAAAGATAGATTAGCTTGTATCATAGAAACAGGATGACTGAAGTATATATTATATCGATAATTTATACTGACAAGTAGTTCTCTTGGTTTGACCAAGTATGTACCACTACACTACGGTCGCCTGACGTCGACCATAGGGCCCTGAAAGACTTTTCCGCTATGAAATGAAACGCTATGACTATACACAATTAAAAAATTGCTCTGTACCAATTTTAGTTATGTATTAGGTACTAAGAATAAAATGACGCATTCCACTTTATCCAAGATTAAAATTAGAATGTATTTAAGCTTTTATTTTTTTTATTAAACGACAATATTACTTTTGTACCTAGTGCATAAAGTTTTTAAATAAAATAATAAATATTAATATTGAAGTTGTGAAACCATTTTACTGCAAATTATTAATCGATAAAGCATTTATTTTGAGTGGGAAATAAATTGAAACACGATATTCGTATTATTTATTTTACATTAAATCTTTGGTTATTATTTTCATTACATCATAATCTTCGTCTTCTCCCTTTCTTGAAGCCTCTGTTTGGAAACCTCTGTCTCAGTTTTTCATTGAATCTGAAACAAAGAAACGAAAATCAATCAAAATTGTTATGTTATTTAGACTAGCGTTTGAAACGTGAGAAAATAAGGTGTAGTGCGGTCTTAGAAGGGACTACAATTATATAATTGTTAGTAGCAGTCTCGTCTATTATGTAGGTCTAGTTTGAACGGGCAACTTACAAGAGAATCCCTAAAACGGTTAAGTCACTTCACAGTCTGTAGACTTGAAAGTGGTGGCACTATAGTACCGGATAGCAGATTATATTAATTCGCTCTTAAGTATTGTAAGATCATTAAAGAATTGTTGACAATTTGATATCATATTTTCTTATATTTTGCGCGAACATTGATTTATGAATTATATCTTTAATTAAATCTCAAAAATTTAATTGAATTATTATTCAATTTCTTTTATTTTTTTAATATTGTTTTTCCTTTGGTTGCCTGGAAGGCCGCTATCAGTGTGTAAATAAATAAGTAGAAGCAACGCACAAATTATAATTTTAGGTTAAAATTTGCACAATAAAGAGAATATCTATCTATCTAATAATATTAATCAGCCCCCCTAGCACGGCAATCCAAGAAGTATAATAAGATAAAGACTTGCAAAGAATATCATTCCAACTCATTTTAAATAACTTACTAGAACAGTGCATAAAAAAACATATTTAAACGTTCTGTAAAACTTTACACAAAACAATGTTGAATACTTTAATAAATATTTTTTAAACATTTAGAAGTGCCGGCCTAATATGTTATATAAAATGAGTTACAATAATATTCCTTGCAGTTGTTTATCTTGCTTCTTGGATTGCCGTGCTAGGGGGGCAGTTGTGACACAACTCTCATGTTTCCTTCCTATCCACAATCTTCTCATTTATGGGTATTACGGCTCTCAGCCTTATTTGCTGATGTCTCCGTTTTAGAACTCATTTTTAAATTATCAATTTATAAGAAGAAAATGAAAGAAAGATATTCGTGATAATGAATTAGAAACCGCCCGCGAAAATTAGCACCTAAATATCTCATCGACAAGCAAATTAAATTAAGTCACAGATTAGAGAAAGAGAAAGGCATACGGAATCATTCGTGCGTAAAAGAGATGCAGCATCCAACTGGTGAAAACCGCTTTCACTTGAGATTGATCGGTTTCTTCTTACCTAATAATAATATTTATGTTTTTTTGTATTAAAAACCTGATTCTGTTGTATAATACATATTTGTAGGGTAAATTATGTAATGAATTATAATATATTATGGGTTTTTAAAACACGAAAATTCTCTTTAACAAACTCGTTCTTTGAGCTTTTAGTAAAAAATATGTTTGGATGCGATAAAGAGTAACAAAAGGTACTTGTTACATTGGAAAATGTGAAAAAGGTAATAAAAATATCTAAACAAAGCATATTAAATTGCAACGATCTCAAATAATTGCATACATTTCTTGTAATATTAGTAAAATTAATACCAAAAAAGCGTTTTAACCCAGCTGCTAAGAAACACCACAATAAAAAAGATAGCATAGAAGAATTCAGCATTCACATCTTAGTGAGAGACTTTAAACCACTGATACTAATTCAACTATGTGCACACGTCAATTTTGCTATCCATCCGATTCTTGTGCAGATACGGCACCGTCAATTTAGGGAAAAATCTTAGTTGTGAATGTGATGGAAGCGAGATTATCACCAAAAAAATTTTTGTATTCATTTCCTTGTATACGTATGGGTTTGCCCAATATAAAATGTTCTAAAGAAGTAGTTAACCTAACCTTGGCTTTACTTTTCGACACTGTGCGTTAACAAATTCACGCATATTAAGTTAATAGTTAAATCACGTGTTACGTGATGAAATAAATTATACTACGCATAAAAACAAGTCCGGTTATAATCCCTATGCGCGATTCTATTCTAAACCACACTTCTACATTAAATATCTTTAAGCTGTCTGTCTATCTAGTAGGTTGCCTAGTGTCCATAACCTTAGAGCTTGTATTAAAAGAATTGTGGATGTAAAGGAAGCGAGGGAGTTGTATCAGGATCTTAGCAAGTGGCGCTCGATTGTCTCTGCCTTGATTGATTGAACTAACTCGTTTTTTTTGTCGTTGGTACCCTTGGACCTCCATCATGCTTACCACAAACCGAGAACACGAATTAAAAACCACTCACCGTTACCAATGTATCTTTGATATATGTACTATGGTTGTCCTGTTTCTATGATACAAGGACTTTAGTAGCTTAGTATAGAAATGTAAATAAATTCTGTGTAATATACATAAAACGTGTTGTGTATTTAAAATTGCAATGGCCTTAAATGTACAATGTACATGGATGGAATTTGAAGAACTCTAGACCTCGAAATGTAAGAAGGTTTTGAGGTCAAATGGGGATACGTTTATACATACAAATAACTCTTATATGACTTTACATTTAATCTCAACACTCGTCTCTAAGTGCCTCCTTAAAATCTGTCTATAGAATCCTGTTGTTTTTAATCTACATCAACTCTATTTATCACGATTCTGACATAATTATCTTGTTTCTAATACATCTACAATTCTTCTTATACAAGCTCTATGGAAAATGGGTGAACCACAATTAAAAATATATATATTTATGGAGAAATGGAAAACTTGCGATACAACACAAAATAGTATGTTGAAGAATATAATAGTAATTGTTAAAAATAATTGTAATTTACTGACTGTACTATTTGAATCCAATAATGCAAAATATTAGGTACTTTTATTTTGGAGGACACTGGAAATTTGGCGGAGAATGGGAAAACTAGAAATTTGGAGGGAATAAGCCATTGGTTAAATGGCTTTTTCCCTTAGTTGTACCTTAGTAACGTGGATCGCCGAACTCGATTTATTTCTCATAAAAATAATGTTGCTTCTATATTAGAATTATCAAACTCTCAGCATATTCTCAATCGACTTTGTAACGTCCTTAGATAGGGTGGGAATGTAATCCAAAAGCCATTCGATCCTAGCGCTATACTATCTTACGAGTACACTCACAAAAAATATGGTTACGTTAAGGTTAATATCGTTTGGGATATAGTAGTATTATTGCGGTATCAAAAATTAGTTGATACTTTGATATATTTGACTATCAATCAATCAAATTTAGTTCATTGCAATTTAGATGTCAGATGCAGACCTTATTGATACTATTTTTCTTTGTCTTTTGTATTTAGTATTAAAGCCCGTTAATACAATTAAACATTAAAAACTTAATTAATAATAATAACAGACAACAGTAAGTTGTAATTAATAGATAATAGAAAATGTCCATTACCGTATTTACATAGAAATTTTCTTTGTATTGAGAAACTACCAGATGTCCGTATGTAAATATTTCGCGGTCCAAGATCAAACAGTAAACACGTAACTCAAAACGCATTACATATAACCAGTCTTGGCCAGTTGTTTTGTCCCCGTAACGTGAATGAGGTAGTATAGGTTGAACCTAGTTCGTAACCGGAAGCGCAATTATATCTTTGTAGTTATTTATGTCTTTAGTGTTATTTCTCCATTGTCCCTGCCTATCGCTGTGGGAAAAGACGTGATAATTTAATTGATTGATTAATTCTTCAGCAAAAGACTTTATTTTTATTGGTATTTACGAAGATAAACAAAATCAATAGAAGTAAATAGAAATCGAAAACTAGAAAAAGGGATAAATTATAAATAAAAAACTAGTGTCAAATCGGTACCAACGGGCAAAGTGTCAAGGATACTGGCAGCATTGCCGCGCTGAATGGCAATGCTGATCTTTGACCCAAATATGATGATCGACGACACCTTTTGGGTTCGCTACTAGAAACACTATAAATGTGAATAATCGTCTCTATTTAGGGACACATATCTATTGCCAATAGGCAATAGGTGTTAATCCTAAAGCAAACATAACACCCAGAATGACAAGTTTTCTTGGACCACGCCTCGACATTTTATATTCATTACGTGCAGTTACGTGATCATTTGAGTGTAATTTATTCAGCTTTGCTACTGCTTTTTTCGATGATTTATTTAATCTACGCGTATGTGTGTATTGAATACATACTCTCACGCTATTTGATTGGGACAGATAGCTATGAGTATGTAAAAATGTGATGGCTTTCTAACAACTGTCATGTTTTGCTTCGTAACAGCCTTTTAGTTCGATTAAAATCGTGTTTTATTAAAACTTAATTGATATTAAATTAATGATTAGGAGAACTATAATAATCACCAACATTTCTTACGGACAATTATGTCGAGTTTCTTGTGGCTTCTTTTAGACGAAGCCTTTTACCTAATAAGCCATAGCAGTTGTAGAAGAATTTGACTACATAAAAAAAACTTAAATAATTCAGTATAATTGTTTTGATTTTTGAATTTAAATTAATAGGCTCAATTTTCACAGGAATAGACAGAGACAACGAACAGCCAATTCCATGGTAATCCATACAATTTAAGGAAGAGAGTTGTAGTTGTGAGGGAAGCTAGGAAGTTGTGACAGGATCGTAGCAAGTTGCACTTCATTGCCTCTGTCAATCCCTGTTAGAAAAAGGCATGATAATATGATTGATTGATTGACTATTCGTATACATTTTTTACTTATTTCACACGGTAAATGAATCTTACAATTATTGTCTCCTAGATAATATAATTTTCCTCCTAATTAAGAATCCTTTTCTCTAACTAAAGCCAGTCATTATTTTATTTTATATATTAATCAAAGGACTACACTACGACTGTCAATTTTACATAAATTTCGATGACTCGTTTGCCTTGAGAGATGTTTGCGCGTATCTGCCTACATACGCCTACTTGGTAGCTATAAAGATAATACTTAAAATCGAATCCTATAGAATAATTTTGAATAATATAAGTACGAACAAGAAAAAAGGTTTCTTGCCTCAAACAAATAACGATTAAAATTGTAGGTAATTTAAACAAATAAATGTAATTTAATCTTTTAAACAAATAATATTTACGTAGACATACTATATTATTATATGTAGTTATATTTTAAGATGAAATTGTAAAATTTTACGTCATATACAATCATTGTAGATATTAAAAATAAAGCATTTTATATTGATTTTTATAGTGTAAGTACATACACATTTATAGATATATCAGTAGTATTGTTCGGATATAAAAAACAATTTTAATAATCAATCAATCACATTGTCACGCCTTATTTCCACAGGGATAGGCAGAGATAATAGAGTGCCACTTTTTTTAATTGTGACTAGACATACGAGTATGACAGCACCCTGATTAAAGTTAAACTAGAGTGTGGTCTATGAAGGGATGTCACTGCTACTACAATTCAACAACTGTAAGTAGCAATCACATCCACTATGCCGGCCTAGTTGGAACCGGCAACTTATAAGCTGATCTCGAAACGGGACTAAATCACTTCACGGTCTGTCGGTCGGTATACTTGTAAGTGGTACTACCCCGGATCGGCAGACTGGGTAGTACTTGCCATGATCCTGACCCAACTCCCTCGCTTCCCTTACATCTTTAAATAAATATAATTATATTATTAATAAATTAATTTACATTTTTATAAATTTTATTTTAATACATGAAGTAAATTTTCCCATTAAAAAGGACACATGTTTAATAAAGAATGTAAAATTCTTCGATCACCTGCCACAAGGGCGCATAAACACAACCATGGGTATCATCTTATAGTTGATCACCTTGAAACCGCACGTCAATTGAGTGATGTTTTGTAAACTATTTTGGGCCTCCAGCAAGTCGTACAATTAAATTAATCACGCATATTAAAGCGTTGCTAAAACTACGAAATAAAACCAAAGGTATTCTCGATTGAGGTTAGCAGTAATATTAAATATAATATTAACTGCATGAATTAGTAAAGAAAATAGCTTTTTTTAACACGCTTTTATTAGCTTGACTTGTATCTATGTAATGTATCTTGTATCTTTCAATAAATTTTCACTCTCTTGTAAAGGTCTGAATAATTCGAATATTTGTACATGTATTAAAACCGATGACAATACAATAATTTCAATATTTTTTTGGTCGGCATAGTGACGGCAAATCGACTCGGTGTTTTCAGTTATCGACAGTCTTGGACCTCTTCTAGCTTACCATTTTCTCACTTTTTAGTCACATTGTCATGTTAGCGTGTTTTTTAGTTTTTTAACTATAGTTTTATTAGTTTTGAAATCATTTTTACAATGATAATGACTAAATTTTATCAAAATTTTATGCGGCTTACTATCGCGTTTAATTTTGGTTATTGATTTTACATTTTTTATTATTCCGCTTTTACATTTCGAGATCTTTGCAGCCCTCGTGGTCACGGAGAGATCACAATTTGTTTAATTCAATAATCAATGTTCGAGCAAAACCAATATAATCATTTTTTTATCGAACGTCTCATTTAATCGTAACCACGGCTGTTGTAACGTGTATGAGAATGTGAATATTTGAGATCTTTATCCATCAATTTAACAACAATCTCGTTTGTGCAAGGTTGACCGCATTATTGTCATGCCAAACACAAGACATGCCAGGATAATATTGTGCATTTTATTGTATTTTTTTGCAATTAAACGTTTCTTGGATAAACAGAAGATGACATTGACTACATTTATTATTAGATTTTTATTTTAATAATTTCTAGCGGTTCTCTTGGAAAAAAGCGTGACATTTTGATTGATTGATTGATTTTTAAAAGGAAAATTAATGTTTCTACCTATCCATGCGGGAACTAAAGCGTGACAAGATAGATCCAACTTATATCTGTTGCATTTTACTAATATAAACTCATAAGATTTAATTTTAAACATTTACTCATTTTATATTATGGAATATTATTTTTATTTTTCTATACTAAGCTACTAAAGTGCATCACAGAAACAGGGCAGCCAATGTACATATATCAAAGATACATTGGTACCGGTGGGTGGTTTCGACGCCGTGCTCTCGGTTTGTGTAACCATTGCGCTGCCACTACACCATGGTCGCCTTTGTGCAATATGTAAGACTTAAACTAATCTAGTTTGTCGCCATAGTGACGTTGACTGTACAACTGTAAAATGAGTCAATATTTTTCAGTCGTAGGCGCTGTCCAACCTTCCCTTGCTTACCGTCAAGCTAGTTAAGATCAGACGTAGTGGCAATAAAAAATAAGTTCATGCGGCTTAATTTTTTACCTTACTATTTGGACAAAAGAATTCAATGTCATTAAACAAACAGAATTACATCATAGAAACAATTTGTGTAGAAATTTATATCACGTAATGTAATCTCATGATTTATATAGACAAATGGCTTTGAGTTAGGCATGTATTATATAACGACTTTGGAACTTAACTAGGCAGGCAGAGTTAGTAGACAGCGAGAAAGTTCATTTTAGTTACAAGGGGTAACCAACCGATGAAGAAAGTTATGTCAGGATCGTGGGAAGTGGCTCTCCCTTGTCGCTGCCTATACCTGTGGGAACTATCGTTATAGTTGGGTTCTCACTAGTTCTACTATTATCATTGCTGACTCATGCACTTTTATCGGTAAACCATGCTACTTAATCATATTCGTTTTATGGATTTCAATACAAAAAGATCAATCAATCAACCAAATTTTCACGCTTTTTCCTACAGTGATACGTAGAGCCATGATCCTGATGCAACTCCCTCACTTTCCTCACATCCACAATTCTCTTCAAGATAGCCTTTTTTATCTTATTTTGGCTTATTTCAATACTATTACAAAGTATAAATTACAAGTAAAATTTGCATATTAAGAGGCAGAGACTAGGTTCAAATCCTGGCCGCAGATTACTAAAGTGCACGCGATATTATAGCGACTTAAAAATATTATAAAATATAGCTATTTAACTAACATTCTTAAGTATGACAAAATAGTTTTAATGATACAAAGAAAGATGGCGTCATAAAATACTTTAAAAGCTTAATGTGATTTTAATTTTGTTTTTCCTTTCATTAATATATTTTTTGTGTCTTCTCTAGAAAGTTTTTATTGCATAATTTAGGTATTTAAATATTGATATTATGCAATTTAATATTAACCAATGATATCATTGATATTGGGTTTTCTTTTTAATATTCTTGGTGACGCTTTCTTCTAAGAAGAGATCCGTAATAAGGTCTTATAATGTATTTATTATCTCGTACAATATATGAACAAGGCAGGAGGGTATTTTCCGACCAAATCGGAGACATCCTTAAGAAAGCTAGCTTGCCTAGTGCCCATAACCGTAAAGCTTGTATGAAGAGGCAGAGACAATGGAGCGCCACTTACCACGATCCTTACACAACTCCGTTGCTTCCTTCATATCAATTCTCTTCATACAGGCTCCGTGGTCATGGGCACTAGGGAACCTAGCTTTCTTGAGGAGGTCTCCAATTTGGTCGGAAAACATCCTCCTGGGCCTGCCTTGTTTAACGCCTGCCTTGTTTCCTTTCGTCAATCTACTTTCACTCATTCTTTCCATGTGTCCAAACCATAGAAGCATTCATTTGTCAATTCCTTCTCACTACATCCTCTTTTAAACCACATCTATCACGGAAAAATAAATAAATCTATTTGATTATATTATCCATAAGTTATCAAATTATGTCATTTCAAATTAATGGCGCGAAATGAAGCCGCTAAACCACAGACTGTATTAAGGTCTCTCTCATAATGACAAACCACAATATTACGCTCTACTAAGTTAACTAGAAACTAGGAATTAACTTTAATCTGTGGTTTAAGTTAACCACAAAAACTGTCGTAATCTGTACAGTCTATACTCGCTAGTTTTTCGCTAGTGCGGTCTGCTTATCCCTATGGATAATAATGTCATGATATGACTTGTCAATTGTATCCAAAAATATGTATTTTAACACTATTTAATTACACAACTTGGCAAACTTAGGCCGGCATAGTGGCGGCGGCTGGGGCAGCCGGGAACTAACTCGGCTGTTCCAGTCGTCATCACTCTTGGACCTCCTCTTGCTTATTACCAGGCGGGTCGAGGTCAGATGCCGTGTCACAATAAAAAAAATGTCACTATTATCATTTCAGAAATTATTCTGAAGACAACTTTGATGTAAAATGTTTATGTATTTTTTTATTGCGATGTATTTTTAATTTTATAGCCTTGTCGGCGCTTAAGTGACTAAAGCGATAAAAATCTTTCTTCGCTTTTTTCGCACATATTTTTTTATTATTATACATTTCTATACTAAGCTACTAAATTTATTGTATCATAGAAACAGGACAACCAAAGTACACATATCAAAGATACATTGGTACCGGTGATTTATAAGGAAACAAAGTTTAAATTATATTATTTATAATAAATGAGTATCTAGCAAAGAGATTAAAAAGATATCTAGTAAAATAAATACAACAGATTTATTTATAAATTTATAGTTTAATTATTATTCTTGACAATTTTATGTTAGTTTTTTATTAACTAAATTAAATTGATTATTTAAAGTATAATATACACATAACTCACCAACATTTTATCCTTGTTTCAGCCGCCGAAGCGTCAACGGCCAAACTTTTTGCGTCGCACCAAAGCTCCACTAGTGACGGACACCACGGAGTCATCTGACAACGATCTCACCACCGAGTTCAGCACCATTGTCGAAAACACAACACGAAAATACATTCGACGAGGATTGTCCAAATTTAATAATGGTACAAAAACAGATTCGCAAAACCGCCGCCCGTCGTTCGCGCAAAGTGAGCTACGGCGACCAAGTGCGGTTGTGAGGCGGCGCTTAGGTGGGGCAAATGGTAAGTCCGGTTTTTCGCATGTTCTAGTGATGTGACTATTGAGTCACTTCTTTTTTTGTTGAGTTTCGTGTCAAGGATTGTGTTGATTTATTATTTTAAAGATTGGTTTTATGACTAATAAATGATTTGCCCCTATTATATCGATTAAAGTAATTTATAATGACTATTAAACATAGGAGATTGGATTTTATAATTATTTATCAAAGATTTTTATATTTACAAATCTTGATAATACTGATAATGGCAATTTAGCAGGTAAAATATTTTTAAGAATACTGCAAGTTTTATTGACTACAAACGTCTTGCCACGTTTGTTTAGCATAATATTTTTATGAGACATAGAGCTAGTATAGTTACGGCGACTGAGGCAAACTATTTTTTCAGTCAGGTCCGAATAGGCAAGTCGAGGTCGAATGTCGAGTCTTAATGAGACAGAGATTGGTGAAATATAACATTAATAAAGATACAGTAAAGCCTTAAAAGAGTTGCCTCAATGACCCTGTGACTCAGTGAGTGACATCACTATTTACAAGTGCATTGGCATAAAGTTCCCAGCAGTGAGTCGAAAGCTTGATGCACACAGTTTCACTACAACAAACAACATAACAATGTTGAATGACATCTGTTTTATAATTTAATTCGCGTGAGATAACAAATAATAGACTTGTTACCATCTTCATTGTTAAGTTCAACTCTGTTTATCATAGTATATTCTTAGATTTTGCGCGAACATTGATTAATGAATTAAACAAATTTTATCTAACACCTGGGACCCCCATAACACACAAACTCAAGTCCCAAGTCCAGCAAACTGCCAAAATAGATGACACCGTCAGTTATTTTTGCCAAAAATTGAAATAAACCGGGAAAAGAAAAAACAAAATCAAAACATCAAACGGGGTAGTTTTGGAAACAATAACAGCATCAGCCAATAGGACGACCAATACCTCAGTCTTCGTGATCACGATGGCTGCAGAGCTCGCGTAACGTCGGAATAATAAAATAAAAATGTAGTCTAAACCACTATAAACGCGATAGTAAGCCTTATTAAATTTGTTTAATTCATCTGTTTATCATTATCATCAAATTTCACGCCTTAAGAATAGACACAGATAACGAAACGCCACTTTCCACGATACTGACACAACTCTTGCTTTTTAGTAGAAGAACCATTAGTAGGTACCACTACTTACAGTACCTACTACTTACTTAAACACCATTGAGGGACTTGGTAGCTTTTCGGGATCAGCTTGTAATTTGCCGACTTACAATTATTAAACTGTAGTAGCGGATAGAATAAGGAATAGCACAGTGGGCGATAGATGTAGTTTGAAACAGGATGTAGTGATGTAGAACAAGGATGACAAGGAAGGTGACAAGGAATGCTTCGATGGTTTGGGCACATGGAAAGGATGAGTGAAAGTAGATTGACGAAAATAATTTATAAATCTCATGTGAATGGATGCGTTAACCAAGGCAGGCCCAGGAGGATGTTTGCGGCCAAATTGGAGACATCCTCAAGAAAGCTAGGTTGCCTAGTGCCCATAATAACCATAGAGCTTGTATGAAGAGAATTGTGAATGTGAAGGAAGCGAGGGAGTTTTGTCAGGATCGAGGCAAGTGGCGCTTCAATGTCTCTGCCTATCCCTGTGAGAAAAAGGCGTGACAATTTGATTGATTGATTGATAGTAGCAGTCGCCTCTATTTAAGAGCCGCCTCCAGCTTAACATCAGGCGGGGTGCTATCATATGTACTTAAACTTCTTGGACTGGATCTTGGAACTATTCGGCCTCGTTTATAAAACAAATAAACAGTTAGGAAACATGTTACGGAACAGCGACCGCAGCCACAAGTCCAAGATCATGATTACGGACACTCGATACATCTTACGATTGTAGAATGTAACTGATTTTGTTTGTTTAAAATACGTTAGTCAATAAATTGCGTACGATTTATGTTTTACTTTCATTCTATTTTAGCTCAATTCTCCCTTTCTGGGGAGAATTGAGTCTTCCGTTATAATGTCTTCAGTAGATGAACACTGAAAGTGTTTCATCTATTACATGAGGGTGAAGATGATGGTGATGGTTTTATAAAAGCGGTGAAAAAGCTTTACTAAAACTCTTTAGACGGAGTCTTGAAGGGAACACGAAGAGACACGTTAAACAGCTTTGAATTCACTTGTCTATATTTGATCAACATAAAAATGATTACTGAATAACAATTCCACCATTATTACACATTAATATTTAAGAAACACAAGCTTTACAATTGAATTAAAATTGAACAACCTTTCTCCGATGAATTATTTTTTATTATTGTGGCCTAGAAAATAAAATTATCTGTGGTCTGATTTTTAAGCTGGAGTGCGGTCCACGAATGGAGGAGACTACTACTGCAGTTAAATAACTGTAAGTAGCAGTTACATTCACTATGCCGGCCTAAAAAATATATCAAAATCAATAAGTCTTTATTTCCTAATAAAGACTATGCTAATATTCAAGGTTAGTAATAATTTTTCACTCGATTTCTTAAACAATAGAGTTTATGGGAACATGGCGACATAACTTTGTAATAATAACACATTGCGATATAAAATTACATGTTACTTTATGGAACAAACAGACATACAAAACGTTTACTTTATTATCTTATATTGTAATGTTTTGAATTCTATACTTTTATTAGAGGTATGAGTGAAAGTAGATTGACGAAAGTTTATAAATCCGATGTGGACCAAGTCGGAGACATACTCAAGAAAGCTGGGTTGTCTAGTGCCCATAACCGTAGCGCTTGTATGAAGAGAATTGTGGATGTGAGGGAATTGTGCCAGGATCGTGGCAGGTGGCGCTCTCAGCCTATTCCTGTAGAAAAAAGGCGTGACAATTTGATTGATTGATTTAAAAGCTTTTTAATAGCTTAGTATAGAAATGTAAAAAAAACTAAACCTGACTAAGCTACTGAACTTGTTTGTATCAAAAAAACCGAGCAACCAAAGTGCATTTTTTGTGATGAAAGCGCTAAAAACACAGGCAGTTCACGGCTGCCACAGTCCGCGCCACCACATGAATAGGCACCGGCTATCTAAACCTTAAAGTAGCTTCGAGTAAATAACGGTGAAAGTGTATAGGTTAAATATTTGAACCTTTTTTCCATTGTACCTTTGTGTTACATAATTTAAGTATTGTTTAGTGAGTTGTTAATTATACAAATATGGCTGCTAACATACCATAACCACGCGAGTTACTGTTCACTTAAAACAGTACTTTGAAGGTAGAGTCGAAATGGAAAGTTATTTTCACCAGAATTATGCCATAATTACTTGGCTTTTGTAAAACTGAATTCACAAACCAGAACTACTACGAATATAATAATACTAATACTTTAATTTATATTAGAAAAATTCACGCGTACTCAAATGCGTTACGCGACAGACTGTGGGTTCAATTCCCGGTTGCAGCTGTGCACTCATAAGCGTTTTATCCAAAGGACATCATTAATATTGGGTTTTTATGCACTACTTTTGTAATGTCCAATGATGAAAAATATATAAATAGTAGACAGTAAACAAATAAATATATCAAATCTAATAAATAGTAGATTTGATATATTTATTTGTCATTTGTCATAAAGTTACGCGGTCGCTATTAGTGTCAAAAATAACTTTTATTAATTCGAACAATAAACTGTTGAAATGTTAATGAAAATGAATATCGATTCTTAGTGTTGCGCGGTCGCAATTTTTAATAAAAGCTCATTAATCAAGTTCAACCGTCAAAACGAAGCTGACATTGAGTTACGCGGTCAGCCGCGACAGATTCTAGTAGACTGATCCACACTCGAATTTTTGATACAAAACGAAGTAATTTTGACGACAGGCGTGGACGAACGGTTTGGCGACTGGTTTCTCGCGCGTAAAGTCCCGGGTTCGATCCCCGGTCGGAGCAAATATTTGTTTCATAGCTTTTATTTGTAATATTTATTGGTATATTAAATATTGCAAATATTTGTTAATAAAAAAAAGAGATGGATATTTGCTTCGGGTCTGGTTATCAAAGAGTGGTAGGCAGTGGTACCCAGTCTGCCGATCCGGGGTAGTACCACCACTTACAAGTATACAGACCGTGAAGTGGTGAAAGGTCACGTTTCGGGATCAGCTTGTAAGTTGCCGGTTCCATCTAGGCCGGCATAGTGGATGTGATTGCTACTCACAGTTATTGAATTGTAGTAGCAGTGACATTCATTCATGGACCACACTTTGGCTTAACATCAAGCGGGGTGCTGTCATATGTCGAGTCACAATAAAAAAAAAAAAACTAAGTAATCTTTATATTGCTGTATTTAATTTGTGTTGAACTGTTCCAAAACACAATCTTGTTTAATGATACGTATATAGGAGTAGGTACGTAGGCTCGTGAACGAGAGCTGTTTAGTAATCATATAACAAACAATAGGTTATCAATCAAAACAATAGAGATGTTTCCTTTTGTCTTATATTTATAATACCGTGAAATATTGTGCCTACTTGTTGTTGCATCAAAATTCGTGTATGCCGCAAACGGAGTTAAGTAGGCGGTTTAATTAGTTGTTCATTTGCAGATCGATTCGCCACTTAAAGATTAAAGATTCACGATTTAAAAGAAATTTGTCAATTGTTTGACAAAGAAATGTAATAATCAATCAATCAAATTGTCGCGTCTTTTTCCCACGGGGATAGGCAGAGACAATAGAGCGCCACTTGCCACGATCCTGACACAACTCCTTCGCTTCCTTCACATTCACAATTCTCTTCATACAAGCTCTATGGTTATGGGCACTAGGCAACCTAGCTTTCTTGAGGATGTCTCCGATTTGGTTGGCAAACACCCCTCTGAATCTAGTTTCACTCATCCTTTCCGATACGATATTTGGTTCGACCAATGTTAAGCTTTAGGTATTGCACATTCGGCCCTCTAACAGATGTCACAGATTGCGCAAATTACACAATGTAGAATTTTAATACTATCACAGCTTAACCTGGTTTCGTCATTAAATACTAGTCTTTGACAAAACAAGGTGACAGTTCTTGTTATACAGCCTTAATCACTCGCTTTGTTTTGAAATTAGACAGCCATATCTATTTTGTAATTGGTGTTTAAATCCTTTTACAATTCAGTCATACTAATCCACGATCCTGACTTAATTCTCTTGCTTCCTTCACATCCTTCATTCAAGTTCTGTGCATACATCATTTATTACAACTTTCTATTAATATTTAGTAGTCTACTTAGGTACTTTATAAATTATTGTCCTGAATGTTCTAAGAAGATCTTTAACCTCCCTTAACGAAGGAAGAATCCTTATTCTGTCGACCGAATCGACAGTTGAACTAAAAAGATTCGCGCCTCATTTAATTGTAGAAGAATTGACAAGTGAAACGCTTTACTATTCCTATAACCTGTATCCTTTAGACAAAGCGTGAAACACCTGCGACAGGCAAAGCGAAGACGACTAACTGAATCAGTATTTTCAGTCATCAGCACCTTGGTTCTTCCCTTGCTTACTATCAGAAAAGTCGAGGTCAGATATCGAGTCAAAATAAATAAAATTCCTTGATTTACTAAAGTGTCTTGAAATGAAAATGAATAACTGAAGTTTTTTTAAATTAATTATTGTGGCTCGACATATCACAGCACCCCGCTTGATGTTAAGCTGGATTGTGGTCCACGAATGGATGCCACTGCTACCACAATTCAATAACTGTGAGTAGCAATCACAACCACATGCCGGCCTAATTGGAACCGGCAACTTACAAGCTGATCCTAAAACACGACCAAATCACCTTACGGTATGTATACTTGTAAGTGGTGGTACTACCCCGGATCGGCAGACTGGGCAGCACTGCCTTCCACTCTTAAAAGTTATTAAAAACTTACTCTTCTTTTTTAGCTACAACAACAGTTCCACCTTCAACCACGCAGGCACCAGCCAGTTCTAGAAGACCATACCGTATTGCAAGCAGACGCAAAACACTTGTGAAGTCAGCCACTACGACAACCACAACTACCACGGCCTCACCATCTACTGTCACAGAGGAAACTTTACAGGATATTGATGGTATGATCTTTCACACCTGCATTTTTCTATTCTATATTCCCAATTTCATTAGTATCTACGTGATACGCATCTATTTAATCAAATGGTCACCCAACAATTTCTACATTCAATATCCGCAGAGACAAAGAAGCACCGCTTTTCAAGATCCTGATACAATTCTCACGCCTTCCTCATCAACAATTAACTTTACATAGACCTGTTAGTGGTTACTTTGGATCCCTGCTTCTTATGCCCTTGATTTATTCGAAAAACAACCTTTAAGTTTACAGTTCTGTTTTATCATCTGTTTTTTTAAATGTCCAAAATTTGGTGTCCAATGTCCAAATGCATCTAAATTAAAATAATATCAGATATATCAATAACCATTTATTACATTTTATTTTTGTCATAGATTCCATTGAAGAACCAAAGCCACGTCGTCTCCCATTCAAGAAGACCGTCAAAGTCCAACGTCGTCCACTAGTCACATTAAAGGACCAGGATCCATCACCGTCTTCTGAGGAGAACAAACGGCAAAGCAAGAAATATAGTTCCAGTTTCAAACAAAATCAATTAGACGAAGTTATTAGACAGAAGACTCAAAGCTCTGAAGTCCAAGATGTAACTACTGAAGCAAATAATCCTATACCAGGTAAAACATTTGATCAAATTATAACTGGCCGATAGAATTTTACGAACTTAGCGAAGTGGCAAATCAGAAACAATCAATCAAATTGTCATGCCTTTTTCCCATGGGGATAGGCAGAGACAATGGAGCACCACTTGCCACGATCCTCACAACTCCCTCCCTCGCTTCCTTCACATCCACAATCCTCTTCATACAAGCTCTATGGTTATGGGCACTAGGCAACCTAGCTTTCTGGATGTCTCCGATTTGATCGGAAAACAGGGGGAGAAGGGCCTGGGTCTGCCTTGTTTAACGCATCCACCCGCATCCAAGTTAAGGATGGCTGTTCATAATGCGGTACTTGTTCCTACATTAATGTATGAAAGTGAATATTGGGTGTGGCAGAAGAAGCATAAGAGTAGAATTAACTCTGTAGAAATGCGGTCATTAAAAAGCGTATGTGGAGTGACGATAGCAGATAGAATGAGGAATAGCACAGTGCGCGAAAGATGTGGTTTGAAAGAAGATGTAGTGACAAGGATTGACAAAGGAATGCTTCGATAGTTTGGGCACATGGAAAGGATGAGTGAAAGTAAATTGACGAAAGCAATTTATAAATCTTATGCGGAAGTCTTGACGTGACGTATAAATGTAGATGACTATAGTCAAATAACTGTAGGAGTAGTCGCATTCACTGTTCCGGCCTGTTGGAATCTTAATTCCTATTTTGTTAAATATTTTTTTCATTGCAGATCTAAGCGCGGAGACAGCAGTAGCAATCGCAGCTCACCAGCTCTTAGCAGCGCCTATCCCAACGATCGAAAACTTCGATGAACCGAAGACTACACGGAAAGCACCTAAATCTCAAATTCAAGAATTTACTTATACCCCCGAATACACAGATCCTTTCTTCCAAAATACACAAACTAAAGTGTTATATTCAACAAATTATCCATCAGGGTATACTACCACTCCTTCGTATGCCAGCACATCTAGAAGTCCAACTCCATTTGCAAGCGGTATCCTGACTAATTCAGCTGGATTTTCTGGTGTTTCCCAGCCACAACTGAGTCCTTCAACAGCTAGATATTTAGGTACAAGCGAAAAGTATGTCAGTATTCCCGTTGAGGAATTTGCTTATTCCACTGAAGGCTTCACTGGTGGTCTGGGACAGGAGCCTGTTTATTTCACTAGGGAATACTTGTTGGAGTCACCTGTTACTAAAACTTATGATGGTAAGTGAAAGTTTTGCTTCCTATTTTCAAGTAACTAATATTAGGCTGTCAATTATATATTCCAACGTTGCTATACAAAAAGGAAATGTTCGATTTTGAAGTCACTAGATTTTTTTTATTTGTAGTTTATTTATAGTTAATATACTTTTAATCTTAGAGAAATCTAAATTTTATTTTTTTATACTACTAACAATACAACTCATTAACTAATATTAAACATGTCTTACCTTTTACAGATGAATATCAATATTTATCACCAATAACAACACCACAGACGACACACAGAAGCATACCAAAAAAGCTAAATCGGAAAATATCAACAACCCAACGACCAACAGTACTGCCACCTATTTCAAGTACTCTGAAACCAAGAAGGGTGCCACAAAGGAAACCCTTCGAAAAAGTACCCAAAAATGAACCCAAAAAAGTATATAGACCCATAGAAAATTATGACTATTACGATGATAGCGATGAGAAATTCGTTAATAAGAATTCTGAGGGTACCAAAGTTATTGTTCATGGAAAAGGTAAGTTTTTTTAAAGTATCATCATCATCATCATCATTATCATCATCTAGAAAGCGTCCACTGCTGGACATTGGCCTCCCCCTTAGAATGTCATTTCGAACGACAATATGCCAGTTGGATCCGCTGGTTATTCGTGACTTTCACTATGTCGTCAGTCCACCTAGTGGGAGGCCTACCTACGCTGCGTCTTCCGGTTCGTGGTCTCCACTCTAGAACCTTTCTTCCCCATCGGTTATCGGTTCTTCGAGCGATGTACCCAGCCCATCGCTACTTCAGCTCGCAAATCCTACGGGCTTTGTAACTCCGGTTCTTTTCAACATACTGAGTTATATTTTTAAGAGTAGTAGCAAACAGTCGGAGTTTATTTGACCCCAGTGTACAGACCGTAAAGCGACTTTGGGGTGTATCGGAATCAGCTTGTAAGTTGCCGATTCCAACTAGGCCGGCATAGTGAAGGCGATCGCTACTTGGGGTTGCAGTTACAGTAGCAGTCGCCTGTGTTCATAGACCGCACTTCTGCTAAACATCAGACTGTGTTCTGTCATAATATGTCGTGCCACAATTAAAATAAAAAAGACTGTAATCTATATTTTCTATTGCAGGTTCAATTCAATGCTTGGACGTTGGCAACTTCCCTCATCCGACATCATGTAAGAAGTTCATCTCCTGCGCTAAAATGGAGAACGCTTCCATCATAGGCTGGGAGTACGTTTGTCCTGAAGGTTTGAGCTTCGATCCTGTTGGTGGAATTTGCAACTGGTCTGCGGGATTGGGATGTGAAGAGAACTAAGTAATGGGAATTTTCAGCCAGTTGTACCAAAAAACGAATTTAGTTTTACTTTATACTTATTCTATTACGTTTACTATTACGAAATCGTGAATTGGGTTGTTATTAATTTTATATCGAAACTACCATTTATATATGTTTTTATTATTATAAATAACAAAAGTACATAGAAAACCAAAATGAATGATGTCCTTCAGCTCTGTATAAAATGTCCGTTAAACATAAATCTAAAATGTAAAGTTAAAGAGTGGTGCAACCAATTTTCTTTTTTCTTTTACTTATACGATACTTTTTACAAATTCGTAAATTATAATTTATGGTACAACCGGCTGTTTGAGTTGTTGATTCTCACATATTGATCACTATTGTTCTTTACTTATTGATGAGCCATTTAAAAAATATTATAGTAGATACAACTATTGTAAATTTTTCCTTACTTGTCAGAACTAGTAAACAAACTTTCGGTATGATGGCGGATTAGCGATAAAGCACAATTGTTTGTGATACGAATTTCTAACCTCATTTATACAAAATAAATACTCTTTTTGTGTGTCTGTGTGTATAAAAAACTTAAAATAATTGTTTCTTTAAGTAAATAAGTTGAATTTCTACAGTTCTTAAATATTCAAATTAGAGTAGGCAGTTGAAAAATGCGATTATAAATATTAGCGTTATGGTTATTTCTTTTCATTTACAGCCTAATTCATTTGTTAAGGTATTTAAATTAAATTAGTTTTAGCGTTACTAATTTGCATGCGAGATACCTATTTTAAAAAAAAAATAACCCAAACGCATGAAGTTTCATAAAATCGCAATTATAGTGAGAAAAAGTTATTTATATTTCTTTCTTCGTTATGACTGAATTTAATAAAATTACTTTATTTAAAACTTTTAAAATTATTATGGATTGTTCTAGAAATTTCTATAAAGTTCTTTTAAACGTCTTTTAAGCAATATTAGTTGACATACTGTTCAATTTTAGGTCTCATAATAAAAAAAGTTAAATTTGAATCTCATAAAAACGTCCATATAAGTTTCTAGAAGGATCTTTTATGTTCTAAGTCAAAATATACTTATTAAATGAGATTAAATTGTGGTAGAAAGATTACTACCACCACTTTCAAGTGTACAGATCATGAAGTGGCTTAGTCGCGTTTCGGGATCAGCTTGAAAGTTGTCGGTTTCAACTAGACCAACCAGCATAGCTGGTGAAAAAGGTGTACTAGTACTAGCAGTCACCTCCATTCTTGGACCGCACTTCAGTATCACCAGTCGACATAAAAACAGCACCATTATGTCGATCTACAATTTTCAAAGCTAGGTTCAGTTATATTTTTACTTTATTTCTTGTTTAGTAGATTTTACAGCTATTATATAATTCATTAAAAAAGAAAAATCGTAAAAATAATGCAAAATGTATCAATTTTATATTTCTATCACAATTATTATTCCTAATATTTAATCTATAATTTTATAATTTGTAAATATTATTTTTAATAAATAAATAAGGAAATATTACTGCCGATCATTTATTCATTGAACTTTGTCCATGTTAAATTCATTAGTTTAATTTTATTAATATTCATTTATTTGTAATTGTATTTTAAAATATTTAATGTGCCTTAATGTGACAGTAAATTAAGTTGTTACAAGTTATTGTTTAGTTAACAATTTAGCAGTAATAAAAAATAAATATATATACTATTTGTTTTACTTGTTAACTAGAAGACCCGATAGACGTTTATAAAACATAAAGCAAAGATCAGTGCTAAATTAGGGACCGTAGAGCTTGTATAAAAGAAATAATTATAGATGTCAGTATCGTAATAAGTGGTTTTCCTGTTGGGTTGCGACTTGCAGCAAGGAGATGTCTAATACGGCGTTCTCACGAGCCAATTTTGGTTGATCAACTACAAAATCGTTCGCGATTGGTACAGTCTGAACAGACTTTCAATCAAGTTGAGGCAATAAATATCGGTTCAATAAAAGTTAAAGACCTTTCTAATTTTATTGATGCAATTGTGCTTATAATTGAACAACTAAAAACGCCTCGTGAGACGCCGTATTAGAGCGCCATTTCGACTAAAAACGATTCATTTTACGGTTGCCTTCACTATGCCAGCCAAAGGTTCTTTTCTACGCTCCAATGTTATATAATGGGAAGAACACATTGGCGGGTAAAGCATTTCACTTGCTAATTTCTGTCGACTGTCAATTTGGTCAACAGAATACGAATGCTTCTCCTAACCTTTCGGGTATCTTAGTAAAAATATAAGATAGGAACAAAGTTAGAGTTCGAAATGGTCCCGTCTCCATATTTTAGCGAAATTAATTCAGTGTTCGTCTCCTTAGAGTTGCCTAGTCCTCGGTGCTTCATAAATCCTGAGTACTGAAATACTTAGCAGAGAAGTCCCAAGATAAAAGTGCGAGTTTGTACTATGGATGAAATCACTGCAAATAGACATCTCAAGGAGTGTCCAGTTGAATCCCCTAAGGCATTAATTTGGAATATTTTTCCAAATGAATCCCCTGATCAAAAAGGGGATTTAGATTCTTTACGTTTGCACGTTTGTTTTTAAATTAAAAAGGTAAATCTGGGGTATATAAAAATCAGGGACATTACAATAAAAAAGAAGGGTCGTCAGAGCTCATAACCATAGAGCGTGTATGATGAGATTTTTCATAGCTTTTATTTGTATAATTTATAATAAATTAGATTAAATATTACAAAAACTGTTAATAAAAAAAAAACGGATATCTGCTCCGGGTCTGGTTGAAGTTGTAGTCAGACAGTCTGTTGGTTTACCAATTCAGGGTAGTACCACCACACCAGTCATTGGGTTCAACTAGGCCTAACTATGGCCTAATTCGATGTGACAGCTACTTGCATTTATTTAATTGTAGTAGAAGTCGCCTGCATTCTCGGACCGCACTCCAGCTTAACATCAGGTGGATCACTATAATAGGACTAAGGGTTAAAAAAATAACAACAATAGTCTTAATTAATAATTTTATAATAACAATATTTAATATTATTGTACAAAAAAGTTTGTGGTCTTAAATTAAAGATGGCGTCTAGTGTCAAATCTATATAAAAGTGTATTCTTATTTAAATAAAGATATACAATCAAGTATAAATTCTTAATAAATTTCAATCAAATTGTCACGCCCTTTTCCCACAGGGATAGGCAGACACACTTGCCACGATCCTGACACAACTCCCTCGCTTCCCTCACATCCACAATTCTCTTCATACAAGCTCTACGGTTATAGGCACTAGGCCATTCAGCTTTCTTGAGGATGTCTTTGACTTGGTAAGACAACACCATCCTGGGCCTGCCTTGTTTAACGCAACCATACACATCAGATTTATATAAATTCTTTTCGTCGATCTACTTTCACTCACCCTTTCCATGTGCCCAAACTATCAGAGCATTCCTTTGTCAATCCTTGTCACTACATCCTCTTTCAAACCACATCTATTATAAATATTAATTTACACATATTTATAAAAATTAAAATTATTATATAAAGGTAAAAACTTAATGCGTTCTCCTAGCCAAGTTAACATAACCTATACCAATGCAGGTCATTTTCACTTTTTGCATTAACTGCTCATCTTCATCCCCATCACCACATTCATCAGTTGACCTCAGCAATTCCAATTCAAACATAACTCCGAAGAATTGTCGGAGGTGCTTCAGGAAATTCATTGTGTGCCCGGAGATAGGACCTATCTGTGGATGGGAGAAAGCTTTTAGTGTTTGTAAGGCGACCGTGGTTTAGTAATAGTGAAATGGTCACGTAAAGCGAGAGTCGCTGGTTTAAAACCAACTTGTTGGTACGAATGTATGTTTGAAATATATACTTTTGAGTTAAGCATTTTTAATAGAATTTTATAATTCCCCTAATAAAATTGATTAAAAGAAAAAAAAAATGCGTTTTGATTTTACAATTATGTATTATTCCGACGTTAAGAGAGCTTTGCAGCCATCGTGGTCAAGGAAAGGCACATAAAAATTGTTTAATTCATTAATCAATGTTCGCGCAAAATTAAAGAAAACTTTTAGTAAATTAATACAGAAATATAATCTACTAAGTTTTTTTTAAGTTCCGTTGTGTAATTGTTCCGAGTGGTTGACAGACTCTGTCGGTCTGCCGCCCGGGCTAGTATAACTATCAGCAAATAAAAAAAACGCTGACTTTTACTAACGCTAAGTTGGACGACTGCGGTGGGAACAAGTGTGCATAATTGATATATAGATTCTAAAAAGGTAAAGTACAAAACAAGGCAGGCAGTTTGAATGCCAGTGTTCTTTTTATCTGCTGGAATCTATACCTCCACAAGTGTACAGACGACACAGGTGAAGTGTTTAGTCGCTTTTTGGGAGCAGCTTGTAAGTCGCTGTTTCCAACTGTATAGCCTTTATTCTGGACCACACTCCAGTTTTAACATCAGGTGGGATGCTGTCATATGTTTTAGCGTATTTTCTTCTTAAATTTAAAATAAATGCGCGTAATACTTACAATACACTCGCTGACATCCTTCTGCCCTAAAGCCATCCACAGAGCAATGAGCCATTGGAAACAGCAGTCCACAACTCCGCCACGGAATATTTCATCAAACAATTGCTGAACACACTCCTTCCCAAGATCCTCAGGTACGGACACCTCACCGCTGCCAGATTCTGCTGAATTCTGAAAATATTGCAAATATTAAATATCAATCAATCAAATTCTTCCCACAGAGATTGGCAGAGAAAATGGAGCACTAATTGCCACGATTCTGACACAACTCCCTCGCTTCTCTCACATCCACAATTCTCTTCATACAAGGCACTAGGCAACCCAACTTTATTAAGGATGTCTCCAATTTGGTCAGAAAACAACCTCCGGGGTCTGCCTTGTTTAATGTATCTATCCACATCAGATTTATAAATTCTTTTCATCAATCTACTTTCACTCATACTTTTTTGTGACTTGACACAACCGAATTCAAATACAAACTCAAACGTTATTAAAGTGTAGTAGCAGTCGACTTCATGTATCGCACTAAGCATCAGGGTTGCTGTCATATGTCGAGACACAATAATGAGTAAAATAACAAATTGTCTCTGCCTATCCCTATGGAAAAAAAAGGCGTGACAATTTGATTGATTGATAAAACATTGTGCGAATTCCGTTTGAACTAAAATGTATAAGTATACATTTTGTTAGTGACTCGATTTGCTTGATGGTAAGCAAGGGGAGGTCCAAGAGTGCTAACGATTGAAAACTTAGACTCAGTCGCCGCCACTATGCAGGGCAAAGATGGCATAATACTTACAACTTCACCGCAATAGAATGCCTTCTCATCAGTTTCAGCAATAAGTGTAATACCAAATGCTGGACTCTTGCCCGCGTTCGCACCACGACGATGATCCGTGTTTATGTACACATCAGGGATAAAATTTAGCAGGACCTGGTGGACATTGTAAAATTATTATTATTTACATTTCTATAATTAGCTTAGTAAAGTGCTTGTATCATATAAACAGGACAACCAAAGTTATATTAAAAGATACATTGGTACGGGTGCAGTGGCGTAGCGTGGAAGTCAGCCGCCCGGGGCGGAAGAAAAACTTGCCGCCCCCTTATTTAGGAGTTTCAATCATAGGTACAACAAAAATATGAATTTCAGGTTCAAATTTTAACGATTTATTTCTGTTTTTAGAAATTTTGCCGCCCCCTAAATGTGCTGCCCGGGGCGCCCCCCCCCCCCCCCGCTACGCCACTGTACGGGTGGGTGGTTTCGAACTCGTGCTTTTCGGTTTGCGTAACCATTGCACTGCCTCTACACCACGGTCGCCTTTATTTGAAGTTTAATCAAATAATCGTTTCCACAGGCGTTGGCGCATTGAAGACACGCGTGGTATATTAGTTAGCGTAAAGTACTGGCTTCGATTCCCGGTTAGAGCAAAGATATTGGGAATGTGACGGCCACTGTCTCTGCCTATCGCTGTGGAAATTGAGATATGACAATCTCCGTGACCACGATAGCTAATAAATAATCGAAAATTCTAAAATCAAAATCTAAGAAAAGAAACTATGACAATCTGATTGATTCATTCATTGGTCGCCGAGTGTTCACATTTATACCAGAGGCACACTATGATGGCTGTTTGACGTTTGAACGTTCATCAAGTTTCGTTTAATAATCAATTTTTAAGGAGCAAATTGCTGTTCTTTATTGTCATTATTATTATTATTATTATTTTCACTTTTCGCTAGTAAAGCATGCTTATTTAATCGTGCTGATTATTGAACTGGTCAAAAATATTTGACCGTTTATTGTTTTTTAATATGTTATTCTATGATTTAGTTATTGTGCTTTGTATAAATAAGCGTGCTTTATAGTAGGGGAGCCCAAGAGGCTAATCGGGGATTTACTCGAGCGTCCTACGACTATTAAACGAACTATTAAATTTTAAAGTTTAGGTGACAGATAAAATTAAATGTGTTAATGTTAAATGTGTAAATGTTACCGCGCTCGAGAATGTCCAAGTGACGATTTTTTTTTACAAGTTTGTGACCTTCCCATTCTCTTCCGTCATACTCGAATCGTTAGATTAAGAAAATGTGCACTTATTAGTATGTAATTAATTAACCTTAGCCTAATCTGACGCGCTCGAGTATTTTCAAAGATCGTTTTTTTTTACAATTCTGACCATCTGCCCTACACGGACCCCCCTGTATGAAGGGCTAATACTTGGTAGATATACTCTACAGGGTACAAGGTATCTCCCATTATATTAATCTGTCACGCTGGAGTAAATCCCGAAATCCCCGCTTGGGCTCCCCTACTATTACTAGTTAAAAGTTTTTAGATCGACGTATGTGCGCTGGTATAATTTAGGAAAGAAAAAAATTACAATTGAGTTCCATACCCCTTTAGCAGAATCAACAAGTCTATTGGCAATGGTGGGTGATACTTTAAGAGCATACGCGACACCACGAACCCTCTTCACCAGACCCCAACGAAGACATTGGAGGGGACGAAGTTGACGACTAACTGGACATTTGAAGACCACTTCCCCTCCACCAAGAGGTGGGGCACCTGCAAATTAAGATAATGTTTAATTTTTATAATTTTATGCCTCTACACAGCTTAGAATTGCCAACCATCCTTCTTTCCCAGGACATGTGCACTCAATTAGATTGTTCCTTTTGATCAACATGATGCATTGATCAACTGAGTTGAGCAATCCGGTAGTTGAGCAGTGGGGAATAAAATGTTCAGACATGCATATTATATCCCACTCCTCAACTTGCTCAACCGAGTTAAGCAATCTAGTTGAGTAGTGGGAAAGTAGCGGTCCTGAATACGTGTTGAGGTGGGTCCTAGGGTTTTTAAAAGAAATAACTTATTTTTGATTACTTATTCCATTATTTAACTAAACAAATCAAAATCAAATTGTCTATCTTTTTTCCACAGGGATAGGCAAAGACAATGGAGCGCCACTTGCCATGATCATGACTTGCTAATTCTCTTCATACAAGCTCTACGATTATGGGCACTAGGCAACTCAGCTTTCTTGAGGATGTCTTGGATTTGGTCACTTTGGTGTCTTAGATCAATGCATCAATTACACAAGGATGCAAGGAGTCAATAGAGAGTGATAATATTCTCATGCTTCCTTATCCTACTTTTGTAGGATTGCAGTGTGTATATTAATTTTAAAAAGAAGATACATTAAACACAAACCTCGTCTAACAATCTTTAACTCCAATCCTTCATCATCACGAATGAACTTAAGTAGGATGGGCAGAGCAGCTTCTTTTACTTTATCTACGGAGTCATCAGAACCTTTATGTGTGGCTCCTTTTAATACTGCATTTATGGGCTCCTTGCAGAAAGGGCCGAGAGCTAGGAGTGCCAATAGGTAGTAGCCTATAAACATTTGAAACAAAGTAAATATAAGGTGACCATGGTGTAGGGGGTTGTGACATGGCCTGCAAAACAAGAGTCGGAGGATCACCTCTTACAGGTATCTTTAATATAATATGTACTTTAGTTTTTTTTTATTGTGACTCGACATATGACAGCACCCCACTTGATGTTAAGCTGGAGTGTGGTCCATAAATAAATGTCACTGCTACTTAAATTCAATAACTGTAAGTAGCAATCACATCCACTATCACGACCAAATCACTTCATGGTCTGTATACTTGGTTGACCTGTTTCTATGATACAAAAATGTTCAGTAGCTGTATAAAAATTAAAAAATTAAACAAAATCTCAATATCTGAAGCTGCGTCCATATGCTTGGAAAACAATGAACATGAGGATGAGTGTTTTTTATGTTTGCCTGTTTTTGTTTGTGGTTGCCCGTGTTTGTGGTGCCCCGTGTTTTGCAATGTCTTCAAATTCTTGATACAATATGAATTATTGATCATCCGTCATGTTTCTTACTAGCATGTTTGCCAAGCTAGTAGATGCCTATTTGTGTTGGGTGATTGTGGTCAATGTTTGGTGTTTGCGGCAAACACCAATTTGTATATGTAATAAATATAAAATACACATTATTTATAACAACTCACCAACACTCCGTTGTGTGTTGCAATCATGATCAACTCGCCCACCAACAAGAATGCCCGGTTGGAAATACACTGATGTTCCAGTCTCATTCAGTTCCACACGAGTGCCATTAGTTATTTTGTCCAGAAGACGAATTAAATTCATTTCATATTCCCATAAGCCAGGTTCATCTTGGGTACTGCGAATATCTTCAATTCTCACCGCCTTACCACTTAAAGTAGCAAGTAACAATCTCTGCCGTAAGAAATTGTGACCTTTGAAAATTAGCACGTTTTTATCATTTACCCCAGGCATTGCTTTAGACTACAGACTACATAAAGACACTACTTGAATTAAAATATTTTATTCTATCCACATGTGAAAAATAAGTTTTTGAATAATTTTATTTACGCTGCAGAGGCAGAGACAACAAATTTCAAATACCCAGCTAAAGGCACAGACAACAACATTATTTATATTTCATGAGGGTAATGAATAATAAAAATGATGGTGATGGTTTTAATAAATCGATGGAAAAGCTTTACTAAACCGCACTTAGTACCACTTATTCAATTAAATAATACAATCTTTACAAATAATTTAAAATTGTACGATCTGTCACTTTTTCCCGCGAAAAGTGCTATTTATTTTTATTCTTTTGGAGGCAGGCAAAGAATTATCGATGAATTGAGTTTGATTCAGTTTTTAATAAACTTTACTTAAATAAAAAGACATTAATATAAAATTTTATTTATACATAATATTTACGTTCATAAATGATGTGGAATTAAAATCGAGATACCTGAGCCAAATTGCTATAAATAATGACAAGTATAGTGTTTTTAAATTTTTATTATTATCGATATCGATAGTTTAATAGTTATGTTTTATAATGTTTCCAATATTAAATAAATATCTATGTCCATACATCTCGAATTATATATATATTTTATTGTGACTCGACATCTGACCTTGACTTGCCTGATGGTAGGCAAAAAAATGTCCAAGAGTGTCGACGACTGCAAAACCCAAGTCTTCACAGCTGTCCTAGTCGCCGTCACTATGCCGGCCAAAGGTGCTTCTTCACGCATCGATTGAAGGATCCAAGGCTATAGGATGGAGAGAACACATGGGCTGGCAAAGCATTCCACTTATCAATTGTTGAAAGTTATATTACTTGAGTTGTATTGTGCATATTGTGGATGTGAAGGAAGCGAGAGAGTTGTCTAAAGGGCCTCGGCGGTTGAAAAAACCGCCTCAGTTCACGGTTGCCTTAGTTGCCGTCACTATGCTGGCCAATTAATGAATGATAATGATTTAGTTTAATAAGTCTATGTCTTATTGTTAATAATTAAATATGAAATTATATAGATGAATAGGTTTAAAAAATATTCACAAGTAAAAAATAATAAAATTAAAGATACTTTATTTACGATCTATATAAGATTAATTAAAAATCTATAATTACAAGTTATATTTAATTATGAATAATGTCTACCTATTATTTACATGTACACTGTTCAAGTAGCGTGCAAACAAAAGTTAATAAACAAGTTACGGATGAATAATTACAGGAAAACTGAATATCTACTGAATGACCAACTTGTTATTATCGCAGTTACACCTCAGTACACAAATATACGACTCTTAAACGGGATGCATGCCGGTTAGATAGTCTCACGCAGCGGGATAACAATTTTATTTCTCTTTCTACCACACCGTCTTAAACCTACAATTTTAAAAGAGGAATAAATAGCCATTACTGTTTTCTCTTTTACTCTTATGTTTTGTTTGGCTTTATCTTGTTAGACCACTATATGTAGTGCGTACAGAAACACGGTTCACTTTTGTGTTGCATTGTATATGTGTAGTTTTGCCAAGTTTGAAGCAGTCGAATTTAGAACGGTTACATGTGTTTTGTTGTGCGACAAGTGTCAAGATAATCCTCATTTTGATTGGTTTAATACAGAGTGGTGTTTTTGGTACTCGAAAATCATGGGTCGGTCGTATGTGGCGCGTTCTAAGCGCGCGAATACGGAATTTTCAAGATTCCAATAGAATTGGAAAGTTATTTTGAACTTCTATTTGTGCAATGAAGTGATAGTGTTTAAGAGACCTATATTTTTTATTATTAGATAAATAAATATGGGACAACCCCATCAACGTTTTATCGATGTGAGTATTTATTTTATTTTTGTGCGTATAAAAATATACAAAATTATTGGCTCGCAAATAGAGAAAGAGACGAAAAAAATTGGATAACATCCAACGGAAGAATTTATTACATTTATTTTACAAATAAAATAATATTTAAAATTATTGATAACTATTATATTGTAGTTTGAAGTTTTTTATTTTTTTTATTGTGACTCGACATATGACAGCACCCCGCTTGATGTTAAGCCGAAGTGTGGTCCATGAATGAATGTCACTGCTACTACAATTCAATAATTGTGAGTAGAAATCACATCCACTATGCCGGCCTAGTTGGACCCGGCAACTTACAAGCTGATCCCGAAACGTGACCAAATCACTTCACGGTCTGTATAAAAATTGTTTTATAAAAGAGAAAAAATATTGTTGGTTTATTAATTTCTAATTTATTTGCATACATAAGTAAATTAATTAAATGTATTATTTATTAAATACTCAAGCAAACGTCTCTCAAGCGTTTCTTAATGACTTATACCGTTGCATTTGGATATAGCGTGCACCTACATACCTACTTCCTTATAATATTTACTAAAGACAAAGAGAGGAATTACAAATAAGATAATTACGACCAGACAAAGTATTAAATACGTGATTATTTTTCAATGTAATAGAATAAATCAATAAACCTTCAAGCTTTGCGTGAAGGAGCACTTTTGGCCGGCATAGTGATAGCGACTGAGGTAACAGTGAACAGTGGCGTAGTGTGGCGGGGGCGGAGGGGGCAGCCCGCCCCGGGCGGCACATTTAGGGGGCGGCAAAATTTAAAAAAACTAAAATAAATCGTTGAAATTTGAACCTGAAATTCATATTTTTGTGGTACCTATGATTGAAACTCCTAAATATTTTTTTTTTCCGCCCCGGGCGGCTGACTTCTGCCCCGGGTGGCCGACTTCCACGCTACGCTACTGACAGTGAATCGACTTGTTTTTTCAGTCGTCGGCACTATTGGATCTCCTCTTGCTTACCATTTGAGGTCATATGTCGTGTCATTATAAAATAAAAAAAATGTAATACTTAAATATTGCGCTCCATTGTCTCTGCGTATCCCGTGGGAAAAAGGCGTGACATTTCTTGTTTTTTATTTAGCTCTTTTTTCTATGGCACCATTATTTCAGTAAGTAGGTATCTGCTATAATTTTTAATGAACGCAAGGAAAATTATTCATTCCCTAGTAAAATAATGACTAAAACTAAAACTAAAAAGTATGACCTAACTATAATTCCTTTTACTATGACTCGAATGCTTTGTTTCCTTGTCCAAAAATAGTCACGTAAATATTTTACTATTTATTGAGTAGGTAACTAATTTACTAACTAAATGTTATTCACATTTACTTTTAAACAACAGATGCGTTATTATTTCTGTTTACATCTAAAATTAGTACTTTAATAGGACAAACATAATAGGTTAATGCCTACCGTTCCTAATTTTTAAAAAAATATTTACGTTTCTATACTAAGCTACTAAAAGTACTTGTATCATAAAAACAGGACAACCAAAGTACATATATCAAAGATACATTGGTATCGTGATCTGTGTGATCTCGTGATCACACAGATCTCGAACTCGTGCTCTCGGTTTGTGTAACCATTCCACTGCCACTACACCAAGGTAGCCTTAATTATCTTTAAAGCAAAACCTGATGTGGAACTGGTCATCTCTGCCGCACTTCTGATGCATCATGAATACAGTCCATTATTGGTCTCCATTTTTCAACAAAAAAAAACATCGCAAAAAGATCTCGCCCAAATGGAGGTGGCGAGATGAAATAGACTCCTACAATAATATTTTCTTAGATTTTGCGCGAACATTGATTAATAAATTAAACAAATTTTATGCGGCTTACTATCGCGTTTATTATGGTTTTGATTTTACAATGGTTTTACGATTTTACGATTGGCTGCAAAGCTCTCGAAACGTCGGAATAATAAAAAACCCAAATATACGCGATAAACCAAAATGAACGCGATAGTAAGCTGCATAAAAAAATGTTCAATTCATTAATCAATGTATATGTGTATCATCATCATCATCATCATCAGCCATCATGCGTCCACTGCTGAACATAGGCCTCCCCCTTAGAACGCCATTTCGAACGACAAGATGCCAGTTGCATCCACCGGTAGTCCACCTAGTGGGAGGCCTACCTACGCTGCGTCTTCCAGTTCGTGGTCTCCACTCTAGAACCTTTCTTCCCTTGTCGGTTCTTCGACAAGGGATGTCGAAGCTATGTCGGCAACTCTGGTTCTTTGGCGAATATCCTCGTTCCGGATTCTATCGCGCAGAGACACACTAAGCATAGCTCTCTCCATTGCCCGCTGAGCGACTTTGAGCTTTTCCAACAGACCAACATTTAGGGGCCACGTCTCAGTGCCATATGTCATCACTGGCAACACACACTGGTTGAAGACCCTTGTTTATGTACTGCTATGTATAGGTGTATGTACTGCTTTAATTTTTATAATATTGAATATACATAATTCGTTTATGATATTAATCTAAATAATATTAAATCTTTTAATAAATAGTAAGCACCACAACAAAGGTTAGCTATGGCATTAAGCTCGCCTATGTACCTTTTTTGTTCAATAAAGAGTTTATAAATAAAAGGCGACCGTGGTGTGGTGGCAGTGCAATGGTTACGTAAACTGAGAGCACGAGTTCGAGAGTTTGGTTGTCCTGTTTCTTTGATACAAGCACTTTAGTAGCATAGTATAGATATGTAAAAAAATAATCTCAGTTATCTACTGATGCTATGTAATATGCTATTAGAATAAGAATAGGACGGGCTGTTGACTAACTTCTTCTTTTTAAGGTGTCTTTTTCTTGACGGTTCGCAAAGAAAGAGAGACACCATACTAAAGTGAAGTTGGTTGAAGAGTTAGATGTCACAAAATGGCGTCGATTTCGTCCTATTCTTATTTTAATCGCATTATAATAATATTTTTACATAGCATCAGTAGATAACTGACACAGTTTCATTAATTCATTTAAATAATTAAACATAATCATTGACCCACTGAGATAATGTCTATCCAAGTAATGCTGACATTACTTGTACAACGACAGCCACAAACAATTTTGTTTTTACCAAATTAGTACTGAATAGTTAAGTATTTTATGGCAACTTAGCTCATATTAAATAATCAAATAGTCACGCCCTTCTGCCCCAATCATGGCACACCTCCCTCACATCCACAATTATCTTCATACAAGCTCTACGGTTATGGGTTGCCTACCCAGATTTTTTACTCCTTCAATCAAAATATATTTGGTGGCTCTACCAAATTATTATTATTATTATTTATTATTTTATTTATTTTATTCATTATTGTGCAATATACTTAATAAACCTAAATGAAACTAAAAGTAGCTTCACAAAAGGCGGCCATATCTGTAAACTAATTACTCGTAAACGTTATATATTAATTTATTTGAAACTTAATTGCACAAATGCCTCTAGACATTCCCTGCCACCCAACCTTACTTATTAACCTTACTAACAGAAAAGTAAATATAACAATGGATGCGGTTTGAAAGAAGATGTACCTAGTGTCAAGGATTGACTAAGGAATGGTTTGGGCACATGGAAAGGATGAGTGAAGGTAGATTGACGAAAGAAATTTATAAATATAAGGCAGGCCCAGAAGGATGTTTTCTAACATCCTCAAGAAAGCTGGGCGACATAGTGCCCAGACCGTAGAGCTTGTATGAATAGAACTGTGGATGTGAGGGAAGCGAGGGAGTCGTATGAGATCCTGGCAAGTAGCGCTCATTGGTCTCTGCCTATCAATGTGAGAAAAAGGCTTAAGCCTTAAGAGTTTGATTTTTGATTTTATTTTAAATTAGACAAATGGAGATTGGCACTTTTGTATCTCTGCCTAACCCTGTGACAATAAGGGCGTGACAACTGATGATAATGATGGTGATTTAATTGCGTTCCCTGTTCTTTACAACAATCTGGTGCATTAAAACATCTCTAATCTCTTAATTAAAACCGTAAGAACAAATCAAAATTAAATTGCGTGTTTAAACTCTTGCCCTAACTAACTGCATTAAACAATCACATGTAATTAACTTAGCCATTATGCTCGCTGGACGAGCGCTTGGTTTAATGAAGTTGCATTTTGTAAGTTGATTCTCTATCCAACACATTGTTTTTGCCTCATTGGCCTAACTATTCGTCCCCATTTAAATTTTTATTTTATTTTATAATTTTAGCAACAAACAGAAATCAACAAACAAGAAACTTAAAAGAAATCACAATGTAAAACGTAACACTTGCAAAAAAACACAATTAGAAACAGAAATCAAACAGAAAATAGTAAACATTACCTAAGTACTTAAAAAGTAAAATATATTGAACTAACTATGAACAGGAACAAAAATTATAATATTTCACAATATGTACGAGTATTTTATTTTATATTTGGGTCGTTATATTATAAGATAACGCTCCTCATCTTGATGGTCATATGACCGCGCTCTGAATTAAATACCAGAGTCCAAGAATAAAAAAGTCTGCTCCACGGACAGAGGTCTGAATGGCCCGATGCAAACGGCCGCATGAATTATTTCGGGGCCCCGTGGTACATTAGGTACAAGTTCAACAGTCCAACAGAAATATGGATCCTGGTGTTATTTGCCATCACGTCATGAAATAATTTCCGAATTCAGTGTCACTGAAACATTACTTTTTATAAACACATAAATAGAACATTTTTATTTTATGTTCCGTGGTTATAAATCATGGACCTCATCTGGGGTAGTAAGTACCACCACTTACAAGTATACAGACGATCAGCTTGTAAATTGCCGGTTCCAACTAGGCCGGCATAGTGGGTGTGATTGCTACTTATAGTTATTGAATTGTAGTAGCAGCGACATCCATTCATGGACCACATTTCAGCTTAACATCTAGCGGGTGCTGTCATATGTCGAGTCACAATAAAAAAAAACTAGTTATATTTACTTGATTTCTAGGTTCATTTTAAATACAGTGTAAACTCTATATAACGACACTGAAGGGACTGTACATTTTATGGCGTTATAGAGAGTTGCCGTTAAATGGAAAGAGGAACAATTAGAATTATGAAAAGAAAAAGCCAACCAAAGACGAGTGATTTCGACGCTTTAGGGAGTTTGTCGTTAAAAGTTTACACTGTCCTAAGTTATATCTTCTCTTTGCATTTTAATTGTATTTATGTAAAGTAAATTGAGACTTTATGTCTGTTGGTTGTGTTTTACTAATAGACGATTAGATAAAATAATCGGTCATTACATTACTAAGGTTAAGGGTCTTGATAATGTATATTTATTAACTTTTATCAATTTAATAATACTCTACTTTGTTCGTTTTATGTAGAAGATACTTAATTATCAAGGCACACACTTTAAATTCAAATTTACCAGGTATTGAATTAAATTTATTTTTGCGGCTTACTATCGCGTTTATTTTGGTTTTAATATTACATTTTTTTATTAAACCGGGAACAGAAAAACAAAAAAAACATCAAACGGAGTAGTTTTGGAAACAATAACAGCATCAACCAATAGGACGACCAACACCTCAGTCTCTCCGTGACCACGATGGCTGCAAAGCTCTCGAAAATTAAATAATTTCAAACCCAAAATAAACGCGATAGCCGCATCAAAGTTTAATTCATTAATTAATGTTCGCGTAAAATCTAAGAAAATTACCAGCTATTGTTGTGAGGGAAGCGAGGGAGTTGTATCAGGATCGTGGCAAGCTGGGGGGCATCCACTATGCCGGCCTGGAAATCTTCAAATAACCATAGAGCCTTACTTTTACTCTAATCTACACTAGAATTATTTCAATTCCCCAATCACGTAAAAGGATATAAAAATATGCGTTTATAATATTAATGAATTTAAAACAATTGAAAATAAATCAATTCGTAACATGTTTTTTGATAACCCAGCACTTCTATGTATAAATATAAATACACGTATATGCACAACAATGGTACAAAGGCGGCCCTATTGCCTAAGACAATCTCTATCAGTTAAACCTTTAGAATGTTAATCTGACCAACTAAATAAGGTACAAAATCAAAATTAAAATTGCATGAAACCACTTTAGTCATATTACCAGAGTTATAGTAATGAACAAAATTAGTCATGGGTCAATAGTAATATCCCTTTAATATCCCTTGCATCTCATGGTGCATCATCAGATACTTCAATTTTAACAGATACTTTCTTGAGGATGTCTCAAATTTGGTCGAAAAACACTCTTCTAGGCCTGCCTTGTTTAACGCACACAATCACATCAGATTTTTTAAATTTCTTCGAAAGTAGATTCACTCATCCTTTCTATGTGCACAAACCACCGAAGCATTGTCACTACACTACATCTTCTTTCAAATCGCATCTATCGCGCACTGTGCTATTCCTCATTCTATCCTCTATCGACACTCCACATACACTCTTTAATGACCGCTTTAATTCTAAAGCGTTAATTCTACTACAATGCTTCTTCTGCTACACTCAACATTCACTTCCATACATTACTTCCATAAGGCCACCGTGGTGTAGTGGCAGTGAAAAAACGTACTACGTAAAAACGTACGTAGATACATTGGTACCACTCACCGGTACCAATGTATCTTTGATATATGTACTTTGATTGTCCTGTTTCTATGAAACAAGCACTTTAGTAGCTTAGTACAAAAATGTATAATAAAAAAAATTAAAAAATCAACAATTAGTTACTGTATTATATGTTTATGTTTTAAATGTCAGACATATTGTTTTAGAGTGCTTAACAATGGGCTTTTGTATAAATTCATTACACCATCGTGTAAGTATGTACCTAAACTATAATATAGTCGTTGCCGCTGTGCTATCTTTAGCATCGTATCCTGTGCAGTAGCCATTTTAATGTAAATAAACTTGTTAAGCAATGTTCGCTTTTAGAAATCAAACCATGTGATTTTTATTATTATTACCTTTACTTTTTTATTTTAAGCCACTACACCATGGTCGCCTTTTGTTACTTGTGTATTGTGACTTGACATAAGGCAGCATTTCGCCTGATGTTAATTAAGCTGGAGTGCGGTCCATGAAGGGAGGTGACTGCTATTTCAGTTCAATAACTGTTGAATTAAACAAATTTTATGCGGCTTACTATCGTGTTTATTTTGGTTATTGATTTTTCATTTTTTTATTATTCTGATGTTTCGAGAGCTTTGCAGCCATCGTGGTCACGGATAACTGTTTTCAGCAGTCACATCGACTATGCCGCATAGTCCCGAAACGCGACTAAGTTACTTCGTGGTATTATACTTGTAAGGGTGGTACTACCCCGGATCGAAGGACTGTGCATCTTTGATAACCAGATCTGGAGCAAATATCCAGCTCTTTTCAAGTAGTTACAAATACAAGCTATGAAACAAATATTTGCTCCGACCGGGAATTGAACGCGGGACTTCAAGTATAACGAACTGGTGTGCTAACCAATGCGCCTTATGCCATAATATGAATTAGTATAAATGCATATTTTCTTCAAGATACTTTTTTTAACTATTAGTGAATTTTGTTAATTTTCCCATCGTCATTCTTTATCAGAATGAGTTATTTTTTTCTCAGAAATACTCAGTACTCGTAGTAGATACAGGAAAAATATCTATTGTTTCTATAATTTAAAAAAGGCCGGCATAGTGACGGCGACTGAGGCAACCGTGATGTAACTCGGTTTTTTCAGTCGTCGGCACTCTTAGATTATCTTCGGCAAGTCAAGGTCAGATGTCAAGTTGAAATAAAAAAACGTTTTTTTCTTCAAAATAATCGATGATAATTATTGTAGAGATAAAATTATTAGAACAATTGGGTATACAATTGTTAATTTGTCTCTAAGATAGATGGGTAAGATTAATTATATAACTATTTGTTGATATAATTTCTTTTACATTTTCAAATCTAATTCATATAAAATATGAACTAAAAATTATAAACTAAATAAAATCAATTAATCAATCAAATTGTCACGCCTTTTCCCCATAGGGATAGGTAGAGACAATGGAGCGACACTCGTACCACGTTCCTTACAGTAAAGAAAATAAAGAAACGTCGGAATATTGAAAAAATGTAAAATCAAAACCAAAATAAACGCGATAGTAAGCCGCATAAAATTTGTTTAATTCATTAAAGAAAATATTTTAAATAAAAATATCGATATTTTGTAAACGTTTAATTGTTTCACCTCACTTTTTCTTTAAAATACTTTAAGATTGGTTTGGCAAAGGTTTTCATTTATGGTACTATTTTATTAAAAACAATGTTTTATTTTAATTTTAGACGGTATAATTAATATTTTAATATTGTACTTCTACTAACATTCAGAATGACTCTTTACATAATACGTCATCATCATCATTATCAGCCAGAAGGCGTCCACTGCTGAACATAGGTCTCCCCTTTAGAACGCCATTCCGAACGACAAGATGCCAGTTGTAATACATATCTCGTTTAAATAAATAAATTAAGGCGACCGTGGTGTAGTGGTAGTGAAATGGTCATACAAACCAGGAGCCCACGGTTTATAACCAGCCGGTTCTAACGTTATATATTTCTTTGAATATGTATCTTTTATTGCCAAGTTTAGGATACAAGCATGTTTATTTTTATTTTATTTATAAACTCTTTATTGCACAAAAATAAGGTACATAGGCGAGCTTAATGCCTTAGGCATTATCTACCAGTTAACCTTTGTTGTGTTGTGCTGTGATTGGCTGGGTGCAAACCATTTATTATAAAGATTTAATATTATTTTAATTGACATTTGTTATAAAAACATATATATATATATACATATATATATATAAGCAATACATACATTAGGCAACATATACACAAATATACATACGATTAAACACATGTATGAGATAATAAGGATGTTATAAGGTTTGTTTATTTAAAAAGTGATTGGTGAGTAGGTGTTTAAAGTTGTTGATAGTTGGGGCTTGTCTGATAGTCAGGGGAAGCTTGTTCCACTGGTGAGCTGCAGAGACTGTAAAAGATTCGCCGTAAGCAGAGGAAGAATGAGTTGGAATTTTTAGTTGATTATTTTGGGATGAACGAAGAGAAAGCTGGTGGGAGTTGCAGAGGAATTGAAATCGTTTTTTTAGATAAACAGGAGACAATGGATTGTAGGGATATCATAAAGGAAGGTAAGGAGATGTGTTGACCTGCGAAAGCGTATGTTAAGCCAATTTAACTGAGTTCGATAAGCAGAGACGAGATCATACTTACGCAAACCAAAGACGTAACGTATGCAAAGATTCAGCAACCGTTCCAACTTGTTTAAAAGATCTTCGTTTAGATCACAATAACAAATATCAGCATAGTCAATTATAGGGAGCAATAGCGAATTTACCAGCATGAGTTTCGCCTGGATAGGAAGGAAAAACTGAAGCCGCTTGAGCTGATGCATAGTGTAAAAAACTTTCCGACTTATCTCGGACACCTGAAACTCCCACGACAAGTCACAGGTCATGTGCAGGCCGAGATTTTTAACCTGCTGGTAAAAAGGCAGAAGTAGCGCAGAAGTAAAAAAATATGTGGTTCCTAATGTCAAATTGCGCGGGAACAAGCATTGTTAATGTTGACATAACCTAAATAAAAGTTTTTGCCCTAATTTCTTTGGATAAGAGTTAAGGAGTGGCTTGGTTTAATAAAGTTGCTCTTTCATAAACAAACCTCTATTACGTTCAAGAGTGGTAGGCAGTGGTACCCAGTCTGCCGATCCGGGGTAGTACCACCACTTACAAGTATACAGACCGTGAAGTGATTTGGTCACGTTTCGGGATCAGCTTGTAAGTTGCCGGTTCCATCTAGGCCGGCATAGTGGATGTGATTGCTACTCACAGTCATTGAATTGTATTAGCAGTGACATTCATTCATGGACCACACTTTGGCTTAACATCAAGCCGGGTGCTGCCATATATGTTGAGTCACAATAAAATATATACATATATATATATATGTATATGTATAAGTATATATACATATAAATAAGGGATAGAGAAAACAAACTAACCACCCACCAAAGATCCTGACACAACTCATGCTTCTTCTCAAATCCACAATTTTATTCAAAAAATGGAAAGATTATGGGCAGTGCTTCGTCTTAGTCTTCTTCGATACTTTAATAACTATGATTCACTATGCCGGCCTTATTGAAACCGACAACTTTTAAGCTTATGCTGTAACGCGACTTAATTACACGGTTTGTTTACTACTCCGAATCGGCAGAATGTGTAAAAGTCAACCTACCACTCTTAAACAACCAGATCCGAAGCTGTTTTTTTTAATTATTAACAAATAAAAACATTGCTTGTCTAGTTTCTATGATACAAGCACTTTTATGAGCTTAGTATAGTAATGTGTGGAAAAATCGGCAGTCGAACTAAAAAGTTCGGTGAGTCTTTTCTTTATAGAACAATTGACAAGTGGAATACTTTGCCAGCCCATGTGTTCTTGGATCCAGCACCTTGGATCCTTCAAGCGATGCGTGAAGAAGCACCTTGGGCCGGCATAGTGGCGGCGGCTGGGGCAGCCGGGAACTGACTCGGTTATTCCAGTCTTTGTCACTCTTGGACCTCCTCTTGCTTATCATCAGGCGAGTCGAGGTCAGATGTCGTGTCACAATAATAAAAAATTCCGCCGTGCGCTTTCATAGTAGGGGTTACTTCATCTATTTGGCATCATACTGCGATGTCTTTATTTGTTTTAGCCACGTTTCAGCAATAACAGCGGGCTGCGGCGCGCCTTATGTCAACTAATAAATTGTATCTTAATTGATCTATGATAAATAACAATGTTTACTTAAACAGAGGTAGACAGAGTTAGGGAATGAACAAACAGATTGTGTTTTAGTAAATACAGGGTTTTGTCTGCCGCCCTGGCTTGTTTGGTTTGATGAATGAAACTTATTTGCGTGGCAGCTTGTAAGTTGCCAGGTCCAACTAGGCCGGCATAGTGGATGTGACTCCTACTTTAGTTATTGAACCGCACTTCTGCCTAACATCAAGCAGAGTGCTTTTATATGTGGAGTCAAAACCTCCTCAGGTTTTATAATATTTTTTTATTGTGGCTTGACATATGACAGCACCTAGCTTGATGTTAAGTTGGAGCCAGTGGCGTAGCGTGACGGGGGCGGAAGGGGCGACACATTTGGGGGCGGCAAAATTTAAAAAAAAGCTAAAATAAATCGATAAAATTTGAATCTAAAAATTCATATTTTTGTTGTACCTATGATTGAAATTCCTAAATAAGGGGGCGGCAAATTTTTTTTCCGCCCCGGGCGGCTGACTCCCACGCTACGCTACTGGTTGGAGCGCGGTCCAAGAATGGAGGTGACTTATTCTACAGTTGAATAAATAGAGTGGCAGTCACATCCACTATGCTGACCTAGTTGGAACCGAATAAGGTAAGAAATAAAACTCGGGACTTTACGCGCCACGCCTGTATAATGACAGTCGTGACCGCATTCCAGCCTAACATCAGGTGATATGCCGTCATTTGCATAAGAAACCTGACCGCAGCCGCTCTTCAAATATTATTTATGCTTGTATTGTAGGTTTAGAACAAACATTACCAAAAAGTCTTAATGTGAGACTAAACGAATGAGCGACATGTTTTCGTTGACTTAAGCAAATATGATTAAGAAAATATTTAGGAACCTTGGCTGCATAACCAATGTTTCTTAAACATTTAAAAATGGAATCTTTTCAAATACTTAAATCCATTTATTATCATGGACGTCCTTGGCTTTTATCACGCCCGTAATGGCGAAACAGGGTGATAGTAATTATTTTATTTTAAACATTTCTATACACAGATACTGGTGTCGATTCTCCTGACACATTTACTAACTTAATCTAAATTTAAATTTCCGAAATTTAGTGCCTTCTATCTTATTTAGGCGAAAACAAAATACCCATGTTGAACTAAATTTACGTGTATACGGAGGGTAATCTTTATTGTTACACGACATCTAACCTTGACCCGCCTGATGATAAGCAAGAGGAGGTCTAAGAGTGACATCACTGAAAAAACCGAGCCAGGTGACGGCTGCCCCATTCGCGGTCACCAGTGGCGTAGCGTGGCGGGGGCGGAGGGGGCGGCCCGCCCCGGGCGGCACATTTAGAGGGCTGCAAAATTTATAAAAACTGAAATAAATCGTTAAAATTTGTACCTGAAATTTATATTTTTGTTGTACCTATGATTAAAACTCCTAAATAAGGGGGCGGCAAATATTTTTTCCGCCCCGGGCGGCTGACTTCCACGCTACGCCACTGGCGGTCACTATGCCGGCTAAAAAGTTATTTGGTCTGTGTAATAAGGGCCTGTAATAAGGGCCTCCCTTTTCCAAATATTCCACCATTATTATTCTTTTAGCGTCATATACAAATACAACCGGTCATGTTAGGTATATTATAGAAAACTGGCACGTAGTCATTTTTATAAATATTTATACAGAATTTCGAAACAAAAAACACTAGCTAAGTTAAATAAAAACGAACGTGATTATTTTGTTATCTTTTTTGTTTTAAATCATTATGATTAATGTAATAGCTAGGTATATTAATGATTATAAAAAATGTCAAGTTTTCTAATATTTCTATTCTTTCTAATTATACTATGCCAAATAAAAATTATTCACGGTTGTCATTGCATCGGAACGCCAGTTTCCACAATCCTAACATAACTTTCTTGGTTTACATCCACATTTTTTTCTATTATATCCAAACTTTTGTTTTAATATATTATAATAGTGTTTTTATTACATTTATTTAAAAAGCAGGGTTTGTGCTGCATAATATTATAGTCTTATAAAAAAGGATTAAGGATATCCTCTTGCCTGATATCAAAGTGTAAAAGTGCAAACGAAGCGACTGAAAAAAGCATAATGTGAAGGAAGCAAAGAGTTATGTCAAAACAGTGGAGAATCGCTCTTCATTGTCTCTGCCCATCCCTGTGCGAATTAGGGCGTGATAATATGATAATTGATGATGGCCTTAATTTAAGATAACGCTTGCCTTTTTAACATAATATATAAATACCTACGTAATAATATATAAGTAAGTATAAATAAAATGTAAATGTATATCTATATATAGTATATAGTAAGTTAGTTGCAAGTAAGATAGCTAAAGTTATTTATAGAACGTTGGTTTAGCAGTTGCATAAGAATGCGTTATTATTGCATATAATCTATGCATAACGTTGACGTCCATTGACTTATTTCTTAGAAGAATGTTAATGTGAATTCATTACGAACAGTAGTGTATTTTAAAATAATGATTAGGTATTTGTTGTAAGTTAATTGCTTCTTTAATAGTTTTGTTTATAATTTATTGACTTATGTATTGAATTAGATACTTTAGTTATTTTAGGAATATTCTGTGTTTAACCGTGGTGGCGACCGTGGTGTAGTGGCAGTGCAATGGTTACGCAAGCCGAGAGCGCGGGTTCGAAACCACTCACCGGTACCAATGTATCTTTGATATATGTACGTTGGTTGTCCTGTTTCTATGATACAAGCACTTTAGTAGCTTAGTATAGAAAAATATAATTTAAAAAAAACTAAGTACTTATTGCTAGTTCCAAACTTATAGCGTCTCCGAAGTTAACTGTGAGTGCTATTTCGCGCAGATACAGTTAAAACAATAGCTCTCTCACCTACTTCAGACCCCGGTATAGCGAATTTTATGTATTTCGTATCGACTTACAACCTGACTTAACTATAGTTACCCGATTACAGAAAAAGAGGTTCATTTCTTCGTCGTATTTTTCTTTGTCTATCAATCAACATGTCGAATGCTTTACCAGTCCATGTATTCTCTTCATCCTGTAACCTTGGATCCTACAAACGAAGCGTAAGATCAACACCTCTGGCCGGCATAGTGACAGCGACTGAGGCAACCGGCTTTATCCGTCAATTAAACCGAGGTCAGAGGCCGCGTCTGAATAAAAACAAGTTCTGTATACAATGAAATATATAGACAGAGACAATGGAGCGCCACTTAGCACGATCCTGAGACTATCTCTCTCCCTCATCCACAATTCTCTTCATACAAACTCTTATCGTTATGGACGACAGACATCTTAAAGAATGTCTCCAATTTGATCGAGGGACAATCTTCTGGTTTGTCCCCGTTTTAAAATATAACCGTAATATAATTTATCTTTGTAAGACGTCTGTGAGCAAGGCCGGTTCCTGTCTTCAATTAAATAATTTCTTGTTTCCTCTTCTAAATGTGTCTGAACATTTACTAAATGATATAGTGCTGTCTCTTTTTTTCTCTGTACTAAGTTACTTTATTTTTTCTTTAACCTCGTCTTTTTTTAATTTTTATTGTGACACAACATCTGATCTCGACCCGCCTGATGATAAGCAAGAGTGACGACGACTGAGAAAACCAAGTTTGTATACAGCTGCCTCAGTCGCCGTCACTATGCCGGCCAAAAGTGCTCCTTCACACATCGCTTGAAGGATCCAAGGTCATAGGATGAAGAGAACACATGGGCAGGCCACTTCACTTGTCGATTGTTCTACAAAGAAAAGACGCACCGAACTTTTTAGTTCGACTGCCGATTCGGTCGATAGAATGCGGTGCTTTCCTTGACCTGTGCGGGTATTACGGGTGTGAAAAGACGAGGAGGTAACTCAGTGTCTTCCGGCGTGGAGCGGTGTGTTCTTTCTTAGAGTGCGACGACTGAGAAGAAAATCACTCAAATCACGGCTGCCTCAGTCGCCGTCAGTATGCCGGCCAAAGGTACAACCCGGGACTTCACGCGTAACGAACTGGTGTGCTAACTAATGCGCCACGCCTGTCGTTGATGTTATAGAAGCTTTCACCAACTTACCGTCCTAGTAATATGCAGATTATTGTAGGAAATGGTTATACGGCGTTCTCACGGGGCAAATTTAGTTGTCCAATTATTTATCGTTCAACAAAAAAACGAAAGTAAATATTGACTGTAGCGTTCTCACTAATAATAAACGACTCAACATAGTGTCATTACTATCTGTCCATTTTAGCATTTTCCTCGTGGATGCGGACGCCATAATTTACATTTTATTCAAATTTTATTTTAAAACAAACTAAAAACTGGTGACAGAGGTATATAATACATATTCAATCGCGCTGATTGACTAACTGATTGGACTGATTATTCAATGCAAGTTGAACGAACAAGTTCAGACGAGACGATTCGCTAATTGAATCAATGAAAGTTGAAAGCTCTTTAACTTTTGTTGAACCGATATTTATTGCTTCAACTTGATTAAAAGTCTGTTCAGACGGTTCAAATTGCGAACGTTTTCGCAGTTGATTAACTAAATTCGCCCCGTGATAATGCCGTATTATCAGATTGTTACGCGTCAGAAACGTGAGTAGTGCGGTTGAGACAATCTAGACTCCGTCACGATCGTGCCGTAGTCGAGCTGAACAACAATCAAAACAATCAATCAAATTGTCTTGCCTCTTTCCCACGAGGATAAGCAGAGACAATGAAGCGCCACTTGCAACGATCCTGATACAACTCCCTAGCTTCTTTCACATCCACAATTCCCCTCATACAAGCTCTACGGTTATGGGCACTAGGCAACCTAGCTTTCTTGAGGATGTCTTCGATTTGATCGGAAAACACCCTTGGCCTGCCTTGTTTAACGCATCCATCCACATCAGATTTATAAATTGCTTTCGTCAATCTACTTAAAACAATATCGAGAAATAACAATGAATAAATCATATTGTTAGTGTGTCTATCAATATTTATAGAATAAATACAGAATGTAAAACGTATTCTAAAAATATGTATATTATCGCAAAACAGTTACAAACAGGTATTTGTGAAGTAGGTACAGATTCGTTACGACGCAAATGTAATGTTGACAAAACGCTCGCTGCACCACCTTAAGGGATACAATTGTATGAACTTCTCTTGCGCACGTAATACGCCCATTGTCGGCTGCTTCGACGTTAGCCTATTGAAGGCGAGTATTTTTCTATTTTTTTTTCTGTTTTATGATCTGCTGGTAACATTGTTTAGATTTTTTCGTTACCAAAATATTGGTATTAGAAGAATTTTTAATTTAGTCTTTAGTAGTTGAAGGTAAAAGAGGCGTGGCTTATGCTCCTGCCAAGCGCAAGGGAATATTTTGTTAAATGATGTTGCACAGATTTGGTCCATGGTACTTTGGAACTGTGCGACAATAACGGAATCTAGCGCATCGACAAATGGAATGCTTTAAGAGCCATATAATGCGATTAAAATAAATCGACGACCGGCGTGGACGAACGGTTTAGCGATTGGTTTGTTGCGCGTAAAGTCCCGGGTTCGATTCCCGGTCGGAGCAAATATTAGTTTCAATATTCAATGTGTTGTAATATTAATTAAATATTGCAAATATTTGTTAATAAAAAAAAGAGGTGGATATTTGCTTCGGGTCTGGTTATCAAGCAGTGGTACCGAGTCTGCCGATCCGGGGTAGCACCACCACTTACAAGTATACAAACCGTGAAGTGATTTGGTCACGTTTCGGGATCAGCTTGTAAGTTGCCGGTTCCAACTAGGCCGGCATAGTGCATGTGATTGCTACTCACAGTTATTGAATTGTAGTAGCAGTGGCGTTCATTCATGGACCACACTTCGGCTTAACATCAAGCGGGGTGCTGTCATATGTAGAGTCACAATAAAAAAAATAGGACGGAATCCTGGCGGTGACCTGGCGAATTACTATCACGACAGTATCGGTCGCCTTCCAGCGTAAAAGGCAGTCACATCCACTAGACAGGAATAGTGGATGTGACTGTTACTTCCAGTTATTGAATTGTAGTAGCAGTGACATTAATTCATTTAACATCAGGCAAGATGCCAGTATGTCGTGTCATAATAAAAAAAGGAAAGCAGCGCAAGGAGTAGTGCGAAGATCACAGTGTGGATGAAGCATAAGAGAATCAGGGCCCAGATGTCGAGTCTCAATAAAAATTAAGGCAACTGTGGTGTAGTGGCAGTGCAATGGTTACACAAACCGAAAGTACGAGTTCGAAACCACACACCGGTACCAATGTATCTTTTTAGTACTTTGGTTGTCCTGTTTCTATGATACAAGCACTTTAGTAGCTTAGTATAGAAATGTAAATGATAAATAAATTAAAAATATATTTCAAAATAAACATTTTAAAACATGAATACAGCTCCGAAGCGCAAACTTTCTGTAACGAATCTGTGTGTAGGTAATAAATAATTCTGACCCGCATTAGGACACAAATAGTAAAACATATGGCATCTATTTCGACCACGTGTTCGTAATAGTAAACAAATTGCTATTCAGTGTGCGGTCATAAATATAGGTATGGTAATAAATTCAAATATAATGGACCAGTGTTGCTCCTCTTTGTTTTGTTGGTTAAATTAAAGATTAAACATCAAAATCAAAACATACGTTAAACAAGGCAGGCCGAGGAGGGTGTTCGCCGACCAAATTGGAGATATCCTCAAGAAAGCTAGGTTGCCTAGTGCCCATAACCATAGAGCTTGTATAAAGAGAATTGTGAATGTGAAGGAAGCGAGGGAGTTGTGTCAGGTTCGTGGCAAGTGGCGCTCCATTGTCTCTGCCTATTCTTGTGGGAAAAAGGAATAGGCAGAGACAATTTGATTGATGAATTGATCAAAACATTTATTTCGAATTAAGGCGACTGTGGTGTAGTGTAGTGCAATGGTTGCCGGTATTATAGATCCCGGCAGAAAAAAGGGCGCTGGCTGTGAAGTAAGTTATTTTAATACCTACTTACTTACAATATATCATTGATATCTTTGGTGGTCCTGTTTCTATGATACAAAATTGAAATGACATTGTCGCATTTAGGGAATTTTTCCACAGGCCAATGCATGATCTTAACTCTCTTTACTACAATCTTTAAATAAATAATCAATTTAAGTTTGGGCATACCTATTCCTGTGCTAGTTTATAACTAGATAAGTTAGCAATTAAGCAACAGCTCTAAAATCGAATTCGGAACACCTTGTTAAGCGACAGACAGCAGCCCCCCTAGCACGGCAATCCAAGAAGTAAGATAAAAACTTGCAAAGAATATCATTCCAACTCATTTTAAATAACCTATTAGAACAGTGTATCAAAAAAGATATTTAAACGTTCTGTAAAACTTTACACAAAACAATGTTGAATACTTTAATAAATATTTTTTAAACATATAGAAGTGCCGGCCTAATACGTTATTTAAAATGAGTTACAATAATATTGCCGTGCTAGGGGGGCTGCTTCGATTCCCGGCAGCAGTTTACTTATGTGGACCCACCCAAATCAATATAGGGCACCTCAAAACCGACTAGTAAACTAATAAATGTTTCTGGAAAAATGAAGCTAAAACTGTTTTTTTTTGCATTACAAACTACGCAGCTGACGTACCTACTTCTTTGTCACATAAACATGATGCGATAAATTCCATGACAAATGTATTTATTACTTTCGTTCTATTTTTAAATATAACCTTGATTATATTGCCGTAATATTATACAATCGATATCGACATTTTACTAACACAAAAACTATCTATGAAGAGGCGACCGCGGTGTAGTGGCAGTGCAATGGTCACGCAAACCAAGACCACGGGTTCAAAAGTACTCACCGGTACCTATGTATCTTTGATATATGTACTTTGGTCGTCCTGTTTCTATAATACAAGCACTTTAGTAGATTAATATAGAAATATATAAATAAATAAAAATTGTATGTGAATCTGAAGGCGACCGTGGTGTAGTGGCAGCAGTGTTGCCATACTGTAGAGACTAAAAACCCGTACACCCGACAACAAAATCCGTACAAATTCCGTACGTGCAATAAATCTAAAACTCCGTACGAAATCCATACAAAAAAAAAACTCAAAATTAAATCAAAATATTAAATTATTATACGTTTTTTTAAATCACGTTATTTAAAAAAAATAATGTTAATATTTAAGTCAAAACAAGGTTTATTAGCTATTGCAATTGTTTAGTATGAAGGAGTCATTCGATTGTCTCTGTTGGTTTTCCATTAAATTAATAGCAGAGAAAATTCTGCTGCTGCGCCTGAGTGGTTACCTCATTAGTTCCGAAACAAATTTAACAACAGAACAAGCGTAATATATGCAGTAGCGAATAAATATATTATATTTCACTACTGCAATCAACATTAACCATCGATGTTTACCATGTAACATGCTATCTTTGTCAATCTCTGTGACAGGGAATCACCGAAAGACGAAGCGGTAACTCCCCGTCGGACAACTACGAGCTTTCTTTATTTTGTAATACTATTATTTTAGGTTTGTCGAGAGTGAAATATCTCGATATAGCATCGATGCTATATCGACGCATCGATGCTTTTGTGAATTTTGTGTTTTTCTTTGTAAAACATATACGTATTATAACGTATCCATAACAGTAAATAAATGATTTGATTTGATTAGAAATCCGAACACTTATCCGTACGCAATATTCATCCGTACGTCATACTCCGGATTCCGTACATGTACGGACAAATCCGTACATATGGCATCACTGAGTGGCAGTGCAATGGTTACACAAACCGGAGAGCACGAGTTCGAGATCACCCACCGGTACAAATGTATCTTTGATATATGTACTTTGGTTGCCCTGTTTCTATAATACAAGCACTTTAGTAGCTTAATATAGAAATGTATACAATATAAATAAATAAAAATTGTATGTGTATTTATGTTTAGGTACTTTATATAATATATCTATTTACTTCTCATATTTGGCACTAATTTTCGTTTCTTTCACTTTTTGTACTAAATAAATCACCGGATACATCTACTAAAGGTGGAAAATGCCTTAAGACGTGACTTAATCGCGTCACTTCGATCTATCTACTCCATAATCAATATACTTTTAAATAATATAAGGTAAATGTCATTGTTTCAGATAGTAATATGGTGCTTCGTGATGTACTTAATAATGCACATACCAGTAATTGAGATGCGAGTTGATGACATGGAGGTACCAGCACGAAAATATACAGAGGTAAAACATACAGATTAAGAGTGGTTCGTTAAGATTATGGATGGTGTTGATAGCAAACCCGTAATACACATACCCTTTTCACATCCGTAATACCCGCACAGGTCGGGGAAAGCATCCGCATTCTATCAACCGAATCGGCAGTCGAACTAAAAAGTGCGGTGCGTCTTTTCTTTGTAGAACATTCGATCGACAAGTGGAAGGCTTTGCCAGTCCATGTGTTCTCTCCATCCTATGACCTTGGTTCCTTCAAGAGATGCGTGAAGAAGCACCTGTGGCCGGAATAGTGACAGCGACTGAGGCAGCCGTGAAGTATTGTGATGCATCGCGGAGTTCTCAAGGCATTAAATGCCAATTTAATTAAAGAAGCACTTTATTTAGACAATCCAAATATCCCAATTGTACGCTCAAAATCAAGCAAAAGTCGTCCTTATGTCTTCTTAGATGTCGTATCGTAGTTGCAGACCTCATTGTCCAAGCCAAAGTCCTCGGTTCCCAATCGTATAATGCGAATAAAATAAGAATAGGACGGAATCAGCGCCATTTTGTGACGTCTAACTCTCCAACCAAATTCACTTTAGTATGGTGTCTTTTTCTTTGCGGACCGTCAAGAAAAAGACACCTTTAAATCAGTCAAGTGAAGTTAGTCATTAGTCCGTCCTATTCTTATTCTAATAGCATCGTACTTGTATTGCTGGTTTCGCTGTCCACGCCAGACCGCGCTGGCCCGAGTTATACATAAGGAGTTTAAATCTATTTTGATCTAACTCCTAAACACCTTTTGTTTAGGTCGTTTATGCGACTCGGCTTTATTTTCTAACAAAGAAGGTTCGCGATGTTTCGGTTTAGTTCCCAGTGATGCTATTGTGTCGAGCCTATTGTTGCGAGCCTGTTGTTCGCAATGAAAGATTCAAATGGCGTTCTAGAAATACTAACAGAACACCTTTTATGTAATTTTAATATTTTGAATGAAAAGTAACATTAAAAGATAAAATAGATAATATCAATTACTTGGTAACAATAGTATTAGATAAACGGACGCAATCATGTTATTATACATGAAAAACATGGAGCCATTATGTTCACTTATTAAGTGTTTTTATCTGATAAATATTGCGATAACATATTTAAGGGATTTGTTCTTAAAACCGGCTTACACAAATTTCAATACAAAGTAAAAACATTTCCCCGCTCAAAAAACCGACAATTGATGGGGAAAAAGGTTCTTGAGTGGAGACCACCAACCCGAAGACGCAGCGTGTGTAGGCCTCCTACTAGATAGACTGATAACATAGTAAAAGTCACGAATAACCGGTGCCTGTCGTTCGGAATGGCGTTCTAAGGGGGAGGTCTATGTTCAGTAGCCTCGGGTTTGATTCCTAATCAGAGCATCTATTTGTTATATATTTAAATAAAAACTGCAAAAAAATTGTTTTAAAAACAGACAGATATTTGCTACAAGATTTGGTATTTAAGAGTGCACAAACAGTTGCTAGTCAAATGCCCAGTCTGCTAAGCCAAGGTAGTACTAGCACTTTTAATCATAATTTTATCACTCGTAAAGGGAATCAGTAGCGCTTCGGGATAAGCCCAAAAGTTGCCGGTTCCAAATAGGTCAACATAGTGGAAGCGACTGGTATTTAACTGTAGTAGCAATCGCCTCCATTAATGGACCGTACTCCAGCTTAACATCTGGCGGGTGCTGTCACAATTGAAGCCACCTTTTTTTTATAAATGTCTCCGAATTAATTAGTCAACATTCTTATTGGTCGTAAAAGGGCCTTAATATTTTTTCATTTCTCTACTAAGAGTGGTTGTATCATAGAAAAAGGACAATCAATGCATATACATCAAAGAAACATTGCATTCAACAACTACACCAAGGTCGCCATTTTGAAATGATATAGTTCATGCCTAAATAATAATTAGTGATGTTAGTTAAAAGTTACAATTGTAATGTATATATTTTTTATCAAAACCGAGATAAGGTACACATGAATGCTATTTATAGATATATCTATATACAACGCTCACATACATCTGTCTTTATTTATTTTACGATAACTGTAAACCTATTTGCGTTTTACAGACTTTATTGCGAATTCATTTTAGAATTACATCATTTATGAGCTTTGAAATAGTTTGGAGTAAGGGCCGGCATCTGGCAGAGCGCGGAAGCTCACTAACTGGACCGATAATATTGTATTTTAATTTAATAGTAAAAACCACAGAATTCGGACTTAAGGAATAGAAGGAGCCCTAAAACAGCTACAAAATACAACAGTTTATACTATTTGATGAATATACATACGAAGGGGATGAATATACATTTTTACATTCGTTGTCACTAGTTTTGATGATCATTTGACAACCTATTTTGACACAATAACAAATGATATTAAAATACATCAAAAAAGTATGACGGAACAATTATGCCGCTACTCTTGCTACCACGTCACTGTTAATTAAGCAGTATTAAAAGTCAACCAAGTGGTTGTAGTTGCAAAAAGTAGTGACATTGAAGTACAAGTAGTTGTCTCTTTCAATTTCACGTGGTTTAAACATAATATAAATAACACTGAATTAGTTCTTATTTTAGCACAGCTTCTATTCTTTCCATATTTTTAGGTAAAACTCTACAATGCGCCTAGAGGTCCCCGATTCTCCTAATACAGTATAGCGAAATAACTGGGCACACTGCTTTATTAACGTCACTTTTAAATAAGAAAAAAGCAGTAAAATTGCGTTAACGAATAACAAATCAATTGATTATCTGCGAGAATGCATTTCTTTTGAAGAACTGGTAAATGCCTAAAAATATGTAAAAACAACCGGTGTCTGTGGAGAATAATTGTGGGAGATCAGGCTACCGTCAATATAGTACTCGTAAATAAGATACCTAATAAGTAGGATTTAAAGTATGATGAAAATATTTGAAATATACACATAACTTATAAAAATAAGTTAAATTATTTTGTTCCTTTAAAAGTTGTACTTAAATGTTGATAGATTATAAATTAGGAAGAAACTAGTAGACCTTACTCACACAAGCAACTAGCTCCAGAGTGTAGACATAAAGATAACCTAAATTAAATTAAATTATTATTTGTCGCTCCGCATCCGTCGTCGCTTCTTGGATTGTCGTGCTAGGGGGGCTGGTGTGCTACAAGAAACTCGACAGCATGGCCGTGGGGCCGTGGAAACTTGTCGGGTCTCTGGTGTGGATTAGCCCCATTTCACATCCAAGCTACCTCGTTAAGCGCCGGAAGTGCGGCGATTTTTGCTGAGAACCACAAGCTGCGCAAATACGCCAACCTCGGTATAGGTTACGAATTTGCGTCGTTTGGGGTAGAGACGATGGGCTCTTGGGACCTTCAGCCAAGCGCCTGGCCAAGGAGTTGCCCAAGCGGTTGACGGAGGATGTCTGGCAATTATTTCTGGCATCGTATTAGCTTTGCTATACAAAGGGGATATGTTGCCAGTCTCCTTGAGACTATCTCTCATGTGAATATACCTTTAATTTTACCTAATAGCTTAAAGAATGTATAATTACTTTATTACCAATGTTCTTTCTCTTCTTCCAGCAAGCGTCGACAGCGTCTACGCAACGTCCGGAGCCGCCAAAAGTGGAGCTGAAGTATGGCAAATGCTTTCACATGCCCAAGGAGGAATGCCCAGAAAGCAATGGGGAGTGCAAGCACATAGATCCTGTCTCATTGTTTTGTTGCAATATTAATTCAACAACTCTTGCCTCGCTAATTGCATTGACTGCATCCAGTAAGTCTGTATTTATTTTAACGACAAGCATGGCGTTGTTTAGCACACCAGTTTGTTATGCGTTAAGTCCCGGGTTCAGTTCCCGGTTGGAGCCAATATTTCTTTCATAGCTTTTACTTATAAGTTTTAATAATTAGATTGAAGAATACAAAATATATGTTTATAACAAAAAGAGGTAAAAATTTGCTCTGGGTCTGGTTATCAAAGAGTAGTAGGCAGTCATGCCCAGTCTGCCGACCCAGGGTAGTACCACCGCTTACATGTCGGCCTAGTTAAAACCGGCAACTTACAAGCTGATCCTGAAACGCGACCAAGTCACTTTACGATCTGTGTACTTGTAAGTTGTGGTACTACCCTGGATCGACAGACTGTGAGTACAACTGCCTACCACTCTTGAAACTGTAGAACCACTGTGTAAACTCTCTTATTACTGTTCAAAGATCATCATCATCAGCCAGAAGACGTCCACTGCGTCTCCTCCTTAGAAAGATGTATTACGAGTAACATTTATTGATTTTCTCAGGTAAACCCAACATAGAGAATCTCCACGTACTGAATCCAAATCTGGAAGAGTTAGACGTATCAATTTCAGCATTCAGAAGACTGTCTTCTATGGCATTCACTGATGGGAATATCGGAAAGATTGTCGGTAGGTATTCTCTATACTATTATTATTACTAACACTTTATTTTAGGCCAGCATAGTGGATACGACTTCTACCTTCTATGTTAAGCTAGAGTGCGGGCCATAGGCTGTCATCTCTCGGGCCGTAATAAATTTTTAAACTTTAGGTTTTTTATTTATTTAAAACTCTCATTGGCCGGCATAGTGACGGCGACTGGGGCAGCCGTAAACAAACTCGGTTTTCTCAGTCGTCGTCACTCTTGGACCTCCTCTTGCTTCTCATCAGGCGGGACGAGGTTAGATGTCGAGTCACAATAAAAAAAATAAAAAGTGGAATATTTATGTGTTCTCCTCATACTTTATTGTTATTATATTTTTTATACAAACTGTGAAAAAACAGTCGGTGGTACTATCAGGCAAGTTGAAATTAGAACTCGCGGCTATTTATTTTTGTTAGTCGTAAGTTAATATAAGTTTTAATAGTATTTCCCTAAAGCTGTATCTAATTTTATATACTTTTCTTACAAGCTTATTATGGAGGTAAAAAGATATACAAATATAATTTTACTAGTAAGTATAATTTTACATTATATGCAACAAACATTACTCTTATTATTCACAGTGGCGTAGCGTGGGAGTCAGCCGCCCGGGGCAGAAAAAAAATTGCCGCTCCCTTATTTAGGAGTTTCAATAATATGAATTTCAGGTTAAAATTTTAACAATTTATTTTGGTTTTTGTAAATTTTGCCGCCCCGAAAATGTGCCCCCTCCGCCCCCGCCACGCTACGCCACTAGCCTAACAGTAAGGTAATAACCAACAACGATAAAGTCTATGATAACGATCATCGCAACTGAATCGATACCAAAAGTAAGATCTTATAAAAATCAAAACGTTTATCGTGAAATGCTTAGATTACACATGGACCCGGGATGTCCTAAAACTCGACCAGACTCACCGAAGGATGGGCAGCAGCATCCTCTTAACGTGGGGTGAGCATACTACGATCCCTAAGCCGCCTGCCAATCGTGGGGATTATGGCAACTCCCACTTGCCACAATCGTGACACAACTCCCTCGCTTCCCTCACATCCACAATTCTCTTCATTACTATATGATATGCTTTAATTGCAGGCCAGTTTCCAAAGCACTCATCGATAGCATGCCTCAACATATCGAATAATAATTTGACAAGTGCTAATATGCAACCAATACAACGTCCCTTCGCATACTTATCAAACTTAACAATTCTGGATGCGTCGCACAATAATTTAACAGATTTTCCATTCAGTTTAGTACAGAGTAATAGGAAAATTTCAGTCGATTTTTCACGTAAGTAGATGTTTTTTTTAGTCTCCTCAATTAGCATTATTATTTTTGTTCTAGGTACAATAATATAGTCACATTTTTTTTATTGTGACTCAACATCTGTCGTAGTCCCGACCAGTCAGCTGCCAGGGGAGGAAAAAAAATTTGTCGCCTCCTTATTTAGAAATTTCAATCATAGGTACAACAAAAATATGAATCTCAGGTTAAAATTTAAACGATTTATTTTATTTTTTTAAATTTTGCCGCCCCCTAAATGTGCCGCCCGGAGCGGACCGCCCCCTTCAACCTAGCTGGACTATAATTCTACTACGAAATACAATAACATACATTACTGTTTTTAGGCAATAACTATCTTCCCTGCAAGCATTTTCAGCGAGCAATGGAAAGCAACAATAGTTCTTCATTAACATTTCTAAATTATAATAATACGAATTGTGCATTCGATTTGAGATTTAATTGGTTTAAAGACATACAAGTTGTTCCTATTGATCATTTGAGGCTGCAGAAAGAGGTGAGTTCTTATTACATACCTAAAAAATGGTGCTAAACATGCTTGTGTTATAGACACTGGGCGACCAGAGTACCTATATCAAAACAAAGTAATTACAAAGAATCCCCGGCCAACGTGTCTTTGATATATGTACTTTGGTTATCCTGTTTTTATAATACAAGCACTTTTAGCAGCTTAGTATAAATATCAAATACCAAAAAAATGCATGTATCATAGACACTGTACGACGTCAAATTTGCTGTAAAAAAGTGTTTTGTTAAATTTCTAAAGTTTAAGTCGTCCCAAATATTAATCAATCAATCAATCAAATTGTCACGCCTTTTTCCACAGGGATAGGCAGAGACAATAGAGCGCCACTTGCCACGATCCTGACACAACTCCCTTGCTTCTCTTACATCCACAAATAGTTTAGGTAAACTTCGCTTTCTAGTAAAAGACGACATCTATTGAGGTCCTCTCTAACCTAACACTACTCTTTAGGATATATTTATTTTTGCAGATAAATGCTAGTTGCAACGACATAAAACCACCAAATATTAATTGTACGTGCGTATTGCAAAGACTCCTTCTGGATGGTGATGAGGTGACCAATCAGGTCGCTGTCGATTGTACTGGAAGACACTTGAAGGCAATGCCCACAGATCTACCACCCAATACAGTCAAATTGAACGTTTCATATAATAATGTGGGTATTTTCAAATTGATCCTTCGAACCGGACTTTATCAAATATTAAGCTTAGTTAATTACCAAAAAGCAATGTATAATATATTTGGTCCACATATGTTTAAATAAAAATTAATTTGTTTTCACGCCTAGATTCCCACAGGGATAGGCAAAGACAACAGAGAGCCAGTATATATATTGGTTTATGTAGTTATATTGAGATTACAATTAGAGCTTGTATGAGAAGCTAATTGTGGATGTGAAGGAAGCAAGAAAGTGTAAAATGGTGTAGTGGCGACCGTGGTGTAAAGCCAGAGTTCGAGACCACCCACCGGTACCAATGTATCTTTGATATGTGTTCTTTGGTTGTCCTGTTTCTATGATACAAGCACTTTTAGTACCTTACCATAGAAAATGTAATAAAAAGTAATAATAATAAAAATCGTTGCAAGTAGCGGTGGTCTGTTGCTATCTATCCTTGTATCCGTAAAGGAAACAAGACAATATAGGATCAGATAAATGGTGCTCCCTTGTCTCTGCCTATTCCCATAAAAATTAAGGCGTCATTTTAAATAAGTCCTTATTATCCCATTGCAGATTACCTCATTACAAACCGTTGCCGATGACCCAAGTTATGAACAATTGCGGCAGCTAATCGTTGATTACAATGACATACCAAATATAGTCGAATTGGAGGGGACAAAGTTCATTGATAATTTCATGTTATTTTCTATTATGTATAATAAATTAAAATCTGTAAGTATACCCTTTTTTTTCAAGATACATTTAATAGCTTACTGTATAAGGGAAATACGGGGTTGTCTCGTAACACGGTGCCTTACGCAGGTCAAGCACAAGGACTTTCAACTAACAGATTTATATTGTAATATTTAATACAATAAATAATATATTAACGAGAGAATTAACGCTGTAGAAATGCGGTCGTTAAGGAGTGTATGTGGAATGACGATAGCGGATAGAATAAGGAATCACAGTGATGTAGGTTGAATGAGGATGTAGTGACTTCGATGGTTTGGGCACATGGAATGAAAGTTCCTGAGTGAAAGTTGATTGACGAAAAACAACATTATAATTTTCTCTTAATTCTCATATCCCTGGATAGGCCAGGTCGCAAGTCACCAATCAACGTAACTATTTAGTTTGACTATTTATTAGTTATTCGCTGATTGGTTACGAGTGTCAAATATTAGTGCAACGCAATTTCATTGCTTCTTTGACACTAGAATAACCTTGATTATATTACCAGTCTTACAAGAACACCTTGTTACAGATCCATACGTATGTGTTTTCAAATAAATTCGAAACCAAGGGCCAATACACGACATTCTCTATTGCGGGCAATTATATTATATGCGATTGTAACACTGAGAAAATATTAAAGGTAAGGAAGGAACAACAGCCGTTAGCAGTAATTGAGTCACAATATAAAAAATACAAGTATACAGACCGGTATACTCGGTTTTACTCTTAGATAAAACCGACTTGCTCTTCAGCAGGCGAGTCGAGGTCAGATGTCGTGTCACTATAAAAAAAGTGATCTAGTCGCGTTTCGGGACAGCTTGTAGGTTACCTGTTCCAACTAGGCCGGCATAGTGCATGTGACTGCTACTTGCAGTTAATTTACTTTAGTAGCAGTCACCTCCATTCATGGACCGCACTCCAGCTAACATTTATCGTTCATTAATAAATAAAAATTCACGAGCTGTTAAGCTGTTTTTTTTTGTTAAGCAGATGCTACTGCTGTTACATAACTGCAAGTAACAGTAACATCCATAACATCCATTATGCCGGCCTAGTTGAAAATGACAACTTACATGCTAATCCTAAAACGCGACTAAGTCACTTCGCGGTCTGTATATTTGTGAGGTCTGCACCACTGCCTACCTCTTTTAGTACACATTATTTTACACCAAAAAACTAAATTAGGTAATAATGAATTAAACAAATTTTATGCGGCCTACTATCGCGTTTGTTTTTGGTTATTGATTGTTTATTTTTTTATTATTCCGACGTTTCGAGAACTTTGCAGCCCCCAGTCTCTCCGTGACGCTCCGAAAGGTCGGAATAATAAAAAAAATGTAAAATAAATAACTAAAAATAAACGCGATAGTAAGTCGCATAATTTTTTTCTAATTCATTTAATGTTTGCGCAAAATCTAAGAAAACTCTTTTAACACTATAATTTCTCCTAAGCCCTGGCTTCTAGAAAACTCGAAGAACATCCCTGACTATAGGAGTCTGGAGTGCAGTGACGAGATGGGCCCAGTGATCGACCTGATCGAATACAAAGTTTGCCACTCACCGCGAGATTGGACAGATTACATATATTACATAATAGCTTTAGAAGTGCTTATATTAGTTTTATTAATTAGCAAAGTCTCCTATGATTATTGGATATTCAAAACTGCCGGTTATTTGCCATGGCCGGCGAATAAAATGCCTAGGTTGCCTTGTGATTGGTTGTGCGAGTGATGACGTTATAATTGACCAATGGGATTGCGTTTTGATGTCGTGTAGTTGTTAGGCTTTTTATAAGCTTATTCTTAGGTTGGAATCCCACTACTGCTTATGGAACTCTTACGCTTAAAAGAAGATGCAGTCTTACGCTTACGTCACCTAGTGACGGCGACTGTGGTGAACTGACCAGGTTTTTCAGTCGTCGGTACTCATTGACCTTCATCATTTATCAGGTTAGATATCGGATTAAAATATTAATAAGGTAATTGACGGTCTTTATACTTAAAAGTGGAGGTACTATCTCAGATCAGCGGACTGGGCAAACGACCACCAACTGTCGGCCTAACAATTTATTTGTGACTGTCTATCTATCTTAAGAGCAATATTTTATTGAGCATTCGGGAGTGGGACTCCGGCTTTATTGTTAAACGCTTGTGGTTAAAGAATGTGTCTTTATGTTACATGATCGTGAATGATGTGATTTACAATTATAGTATGTTTTAAACTTTAAACAAAACATTAAGTATAGTATAGATTATAAAAAGTAAATATAATTTTTTTAAAAAGGTAAAGTTCTACAAAATTGTATAAAAACGTGGTTAATTACCTTTAATTTTAATATTTAAATTCAAATCCGTTTCCACTAGAAGAATAAAGTTTTTGTATTTCATAAATAAAACAGACTGAAATTTTCGAATTAGAAAATTATAATGAATTAAACAAATTTTATGCGGCTTACAAATTTAATTTTGATTTTTTAATAAACGCGATAGTAAGCCGCATAAAATTTGTTTAATTCATAAATCAATATTCGCGCAAAATCTAAGAAAATACTAGGAGAATAATATCCTATAATAATATAAAGTTTATGCAATTTAAATTCCGATTAAGAATGGATTAAATAAGTCTTAGAAGTGGCTACGTGATTTTTGCGATCACCTTTTTTCCTTTATCCACGTGGTTGCGACAAAAAATCAAAGGGCGTTTGTGTAGCACCTGACCGATGATGTTCAGGCGTGATTTTTTCTAACAAAGTTTCATTACTAATTTCTGCAGCAGGGTGTTTATTTTTAAAGCTATCATTATTTATATAAATAGATTATGTTAATAAAAACGACGAATTATTTTGTTTATTTATAAGAAACTCGAATTATGTTTAAAGTTTTAAAACGGCGTTAACTGTTTTTATTTAATTGGCCAATCAAAGCACTGTGTTTTATTTAACTTTTGATTTGATTGGTCAATTCTTGGCTAAATATAGTATTAATGATAAAATAAAACTTCTTAGAGGAAGCTTAGAGGCTGATGTCCGATTTCGCCATACTTAAGTTTTATTTCAATTTGACAACTGGCCATCACTTGCCACGAATTTCACACAACTTAGTTCACATCTACATTTTCTTTTACAAATATTCCTAAATTATTTACCTGATTAGTTCGGTGAAATTTGATTTATTATTTGTATCTCTTTATTGAAGAGAATATCTGCTAGATGTTCAAACGTTAATTTAAAAGAACATGTAGTGACAAAGATTAAGAAAGGGATTTTTCTTTGTTTAAATAAATATGATATCATATCATATAAATCAATAAATAAGCTGTTTATTACATCCACCTCTTGAAAGTGGATGTTTTCAATTACCGATGATTGAAAACATCCACTCCATTTACGGTCCACAAACATTTGTCATGAATTCAGCGTTTGACTTTCAGAGAACATTACTTTGTTGGCGCCCATGTTTATAAAGAGATTCATGTTTATATTGTATAAAGTGCCATAATTATGTTTGTTTAAATCAAGAGCACAAATATATTATTTATTTTTAAATTATATTTTAAGCGGATATTAAATGCAGAATGTTTATTAAATGGAAAATAACCTTCTAACCGTAGGCAATCTATCACACTTAGAAAAAGCATTACTTCCGTCCAATCCAAAATAACGTCTAGTTAGGTGGTTGCGACTTGATTGCAGTAGCCTTTATTCATAGACCGCACAGCAGCTGAACTTGGTACTGTAATATTAAGTCGAGCCACAATTAAAAAAAAAATACATTATAATATCCACAATTTTCTTGACTTGTGGATAAATTGCAATATCTACGATATATAATGCAAGTCTCCTTGGGATGCGACGTCATTAGATAATATTTTTTATTTATAGTTAATTAGTTACAATCTATTGAGCAGTAGTACAGGTTCGGCGCGTGCTAGGCTTTTGGCCGTGGGTACGCATGAGGCCGGCTACTGGCTTCACGCGTACCCTTCGTCAAATACAGGAACATTTCTTGAGCCTGACACGCTCCGAATCGCAACCTGTCTACGGCTTGGGGTTCCGGTCTGCGCTCCTCGTTAATTATTATATCAGAGGCTGATTTAAAGTATGTTATGTTATTGATCACAATTTTTTATTATTATTTTATAACAGAAATAAAAAAACCAAAGTACATAATATATTAAAGATACATTAGTATCGAAAAGTGGTTTTGAACCTGTGCTCTCGGTTGGTGTAACCATTGCACCAACCAACCACGGTCGCCTTAATCACCTTTGTTTCTTCGTGGCAAATTCGCGCAAAATATAAGACAAAACTAGTTCCAATTAAGAATTAAATTGTCCTCAATTCATACAGGGATAGGCGGATATATAAATGTTATTATGACGTATTAAAAACAATATTTTGTTGGCTTTCCATTTAAAAAACATGCTGTATATTATTTTGTAAATATAAGCTTCGTAAAAGACTGTATATTTTGAATGTTGTATTTATCAATAAAACAAAATATTATTTTATGCGCGTTTTATTTAACATATAAATTTATTAATCTCCCTGCATTAGATTTATTGCAAAGCAGGGGCCCATCCTGCAACTTTTATGTTAATGACAATGAAATTCATTCCCATTTGTTAAAAAGTTACGCGGTCGCTGTTAGTGCGAAAAACAACTTTTTATTCATTCAAACAATGAGTTTCAATAAGCTTGAACTGTTGATGAAAATGAACATCGATTCTTAGTGTGTTGCGCGGTCGCAATTTCAATTTTGAAGCTCATTAATAGAGTTCCATTGTCAAAACAAAGCTTATTGTCATTAAGTAACAATTGTTTTTGACACTAACACCGACCGCGTAACTTTTTGACAATTAGGAATGATGTTTATTTTCATTCCCATTGAAATTGCGCGGTCGGCCCCCTGCTTAAGTAAAAAAGGCCCCAGCAATTTCGAAGACACAATGCTCTTCTATGACACAATGGGCCGTATTAATAAAAAGAAGCATATTATGCTTAAACTTCATGCGACAGGCGTGGCATAGTGGTTAGCACTCTAGTTCGTTACGCGGAAGTCCGTGACGAACTAAGTTCGATTCCCGGATGGGGCAAATATTTGCTTCGTAATATTTATCATATTATTAAAAAAAAGAGGCAGATATTTGCTTCGGGTCTGGTTATCAAACAGTGGTAGGCAGTCTGCCAATCCGAAGTACAAGTATACAGACCGTGAAGAGACGTAGTCGCGTTACGGGATCAGCTTGTAAGTTGCCGGTTCCAACTAGGCCGGCATAGTGGATGTGACTGCTCCTTCAGTTATTGAATTGTGGTAACAGTGACATCCATTCACAGACCGCAATGCAGCTTAGCATCAGAGCTGTACTATGTCGAGTCACAAAAAAAATATATCGAGGTCAGATGTGTAAAAAAAGCATTTCTGACCGGCATGTGACAGCGATTGAAGCTACCGAAAACTTCTTTAAGTCATCGGACAATATTTTATAGTTAGACAAATATAAATCTATTATTTATTATTATTAGTGGGATCCCTGAACAGCAAAATATGGATTCCGGTTGCAGAGTTCATGCCAGATCCAAAATCTCACCTAAGGAAATATTGATTAGTAGGCGTTATTTAACAATAAAACAATAATTTTATATATTATACAACTAAATTTATTTTTTAACTTTTTTACTTAAAACTTTCTTCTTTTTATTTCCTTTTTTGATTTTATTAAATTTTTTCTCAGGAACATTCTGTACTTTTCTATTTTTGTTATTCTTTGCGTTCTTTATAGACGGAGTTTCTTTTTTTGTTTGTTCTTCAGTGGCGCCAATCTTTTCTAATTCTAATTTTCTTCTGCAAACAACGATCAAAATTAGAAATAGGGTTTCGTACGAGACGTTACAAAATAGACATTTAGGGGCTCGAAACTAACATTTAAGGCGACTGTGGTGTAGTGGCAGTGCAATGGTCACGCGAACCAAGTGGCGACCTCATTAAGCGCGGGAAGTGCGGCGATTTCTGCTAAGAACCTTAAACTGCGCAAATACGCCAACCTCGGTACAGGTCACGAATTTGCGCCATTTGGGGTCGAGACGATGGAAAACTTCAGCCATGAGAGGAGAGAAGTCTGGAGACAGGAAGGCTGGCCATTTATTACTGCCAAACTATTAGCCTTGCTTTACAAAGGGGAAATCTTGCCAGTCTCCTTGGGACTGTCTCTAAAGGATATTTTTTCATTTATAGTTTCATTATTATAGCATTAAATTATTTTAAAACATCCACAATTATAGATGTATAATTGTGGATGTGAAGGAAGCGAGGGAGTTGTGTCAGGATCGTGGAAAGCGGCGCTCCATTGTCTCTGCCTATCCATGTGGGGAAAAGGCGTGACAATTTGATTGATTGAACTATATTAGCATTAAATTAAGATATAATAATTATTTAAATAAATATATAGCTTGAATGTACATACTTTTTACTACTATCCAAAATAGTTGTGATATTTTCTCGATTTGGCGCTTTATTCGCGAGCTTTTTGCGTTTGTTTTTGTCTTGTTTCAGTTTGAGCATGAATTCAGGAACATGGCAGCCGGATTGTTTCATTACTGCTGCTATACTGAAATTGGGATAAATATGAACAAAAGATTATAACAAGAGCGGAATTTATTTAGGCCGGCATAGTGGATGCATGCCGTTATTCATTTGTGGCAGCAGAAGTCTGCTCTCATGATTCTGACTTAACTCTTTATATTTTATTTTATTGTGACTCAATATCTGACCTTGACTTGCCTGGTAGTGAGCAAGGGTTTCAGTCGCTCTCACTATGCTGGGCAAATATTTTTTTGCAAATATTCCTTTTCAATACATAATTCTTTCTTTATTTACTTTTATTGCTATAGGATTATGTTTTTTTTTAAATATTGAATATTTAAAAGGTACCTTCTGAGATTAACAACATCATCTTGTGTGAAATATGTTATCGCTTTCCCCTTCTGTCCGGCGCGACCAGCTCTGCCTATCCTATAAAAAGGATTCATTATACAAAATATACCAAAAAATAAATAGCAAAGTGATTGCACCATAGCTGCCCCATTCTCCGTCATTATGCCGGCCACTCGACTAGCTCAGCCATTATTTTATCATATCATTCATCCTTATTGAATTAAAACCTGCGTTCTAGTATGGCTACCTACCTAATTTAAGAAAACAACGCCGTGAATTAACAAAATAATACTAACCTATGTACATACGAGATGGCACTTGGTGGGAAATCATAATTTAGTACCAAATTGACACCACGAAAATCAATACCACGTCCCATCAATTCAGTACATATTAAAACCCATATGGTACCAACACGAAAACTTCGAACTACGTTGTCGCGCTGAAAAACGTATGAAAATTTATGTAATTTATTTACTTTTAAGGACCTAGTTCCAACTAGGCCTGCATAGTGGCTTCATCATTATCATCAGCCAGGAGACGTTTAGAAACAAACAAAGGGGGAGGCCCTTAAAATGGAGGCCCCTGAAAGATGTGGCTTGTTAATCAAAAAATTACAAACCTGCGTCTGTGTTCTGCCCGCATGTATAACATCCACATTAATTCCATCATAAATAAGTTCCTTAAACAATTGCTTGGCACGATCCTTGCTTTGAACAAATACTGCAAGTGAAAAATTCCATGAACTAGTACAGTCACGAGAAGTAAGAAATTGAGTACTAGTACATCAACCAATTTCTACCGGGTTAAAACTATTATTTTTTATTTTCTTTTTATACATTTCTATACTAAGCTACAAAAGTGCTTGTATCATAGAAACTGGACGACCAAAGTACATATATCAAAGATACATTGGTACCGGTGGGTGGTTTCGAACTCGTGCTCTTGGTTTGCGTAACCATTGCACTGACACTACACCATGATCGCCTTAGGATTATGTAGAGGTAGACAATTACGAATTGCAACCAAATGCAATCTAATTTAATTATTACGCGGGTAATGTGAAACTGATGAGCAATTAAGGCGACCGTGGTTACGCAAGCCGAGAGCACGGGTTCAAAAAGTACTCACCGGTACTAATAAATCTTTGATATATGTACTTTGGTTGTCCTGTTTCTATAAAAGAAGCACTTTAGTAGCTTAGTATAGATGTGAAAAAAAAAAACAATTAGTTAAATTATATATTATATATAGCGATATAAAGTGCTGACATTCAATGGTTTGTGGTACAGGAACCATGGTCACGTGGTTATTCGAGTTTTGAATGTGGTTTTATTTTCTATTAGAGTTTTGAAGGTTTTTGCTATAAATTATTTGCAATAGGGTGCTATGTTTTTAGTTTTGTATATTTCTGGTAACGGAGACTTTAGATGGCGCCCTCTAGTAGAGTCAGATGGCACCGTCCTGACTCAAAATCTTGTAGTTGTTTTTCAAACAACAGTGACAGGTAGTTAGTTGGTGGTAACAGTCAGCCGATTCAAAGCGGTGGCACAGCTGTTAAGCGACCGTGCAGTGTCTCAGTCGCGTTTCAGTATCAGCCTTAAAGTTACCTGTTTCAACAACTAACTACAGTCGCTAAACTGACGTTCTATGATAGCGAACTGAAAATCATCATTATTTTATATATTTTTGTTGTTTTTTTTCATTTCTATATTTAGCTATCAAAGTAAATATATCAAGGATACACAAGTGACCATTGCACTACCACTACGACTACATTTAAATTTACCTAGTACGGGTGGTTTCAGTCCTGCCTGAATAAGTTGCCTGAAAGCAACTAATTTCCCACTCTCATTGCCGCAATACAATAGTTCTTGATCAACTGATGTTGTTGCAGCATTCCTAAAAAAATATTTATATGTAAATAAAAAATTAAATCAAACATTAAAAAATCAAAAATAAGTCTCTTTTATTTTTGGCATATCGTCGTTATCAAACAAATATCTGCTTATATGCAAAAAGTATAACTTTGAGATAAAATTAATAAATTGAGATATATTAGGCATCAGCCAGAACAATATTTAATCAATTAAATTGTCACGCCCTTCTCCCACAGGGATAGGCAGAGACAATAAAGCGCCACTTGCCACGATATTGACACAATTCCCTGACTTCCCTCACATCCACAATTCTCTTCATACAAGCTCTACGGTTATGGGCAGTAGGACGTTATTCTTTCCTAGACTTTATATTTAGTTAAAACTTAGTCCATTCATGAACTGCACTCTAGCTTTAAATGAGGATTGTACACCTCCATAAAAAAAATTACCAAAGACTACATTTTTTTAAAATTTTTATTGTGACACGACATATGAACTAGACCCGCCTGATGATGAGCAAGAGGAGGTCCAAGAGTGACGACTACATACATACCTTTGCCCAACGGTAACATTGATGAGTCCTCTTAAATTGTGCCTACACCATTTGGATATGCAGGGCGTGATTGTTGCGCTAAACATGGCGACACGCCGTTCCTTGTTACTGCAACTTGACAATATTTGCTCTAATTGTCGACGAAAATCACTCTCCAGCTCAGCTGACCCCTCAAACATCTTGTCAGCTTCGTCTATTATTAACCATTTGATTCTGAAACATAGGACATCATTCATTTTGGGCTTTTATGTACTACTTTTGTAATGTCCAAAAAATATTTTCTAATCATTAAATATTTTCTTAGATATCATTATGATATCTAATATCATCTAGTTAGCGAGGTCCGCCATAAATGCTATGAAACAAATATTTGCTCCAATCGGATATCATTACGCGTAGCGGACTAGTGTTAGTCAATGCGTCGCGCGGCTTATAAGAACATTTAAAATATTTTTATATAGAGTTGTGTCAGGATTGTAGCAAGTGGAGCTTCATTGTCCCTGCCTATCCTTGTGGGAAAAAGGCGTGACAATTCGATTGATTGATTGATATATAGAAAAATACTTACTTGTCAAGTGTTATATCAATATTATCTTGATCCAATAAATAACAGAGACGATTTGGTGTACTTATAACAATATCTGAAAGGAGACAAACAAAAGAATGAAAAGTCTTGTAAGAAGGAACAAGTTGATGCGGACTGATATTTATCTTTACCGCTCATCGGCAGATTATTTGTTGTGTTAAAATCTCTTTTTAATTCTTTATTTAATTATCTATACTAATATATAAAGAGGAAAGATTTGTAAGTTTGTTTGTAACGAATAGGCTCAGAAACTAATGGGCCGATTTAAAAAAATCTTTCACCAGTCACTATTATATTGTATTTTGAAAAGGCTATTTGGGCTAGACATTTCACTTTTACTTACCACTTTTCTTAAGAGTAGATTCTCTCTCTTTAATCCTACTTTCTTGAATCTTAGATATGATATTACATCTTAGATTAGTGCCAGCGCTAAGTCTCAGGGCTTCTCTGTAGATTTGCTTTGCTAGTTCTCTCGTCGGGCATAAGATTAGGGCTCTGGGGCCGCCCTGGGCAACTCCGAGGGAGTGGAGGATAGGTAGTAGGAAGGCAGCTGTTTTACCAGACCCTGTTGGTGCACACGCGAGGATTTGTCTGCTCTGTGGATGTGGAAAAAAAGATGAATAATATTTTTTGGAGTGGTATTCTAAAAATCTACTTAGAAGTATACAGACCGTGAAGTGACTTAATCATGTTTCAATAATAGCTTGCAAATTAGGATCACTAGGCCGGCATAGTAGTTTTTTTTATTATTTTGACTCGGCATATGACATCTCCTCCCCTTGATGTTAAGCTGGATTGTGGTCCATGAATAGAGGCGACTTCTACTACAGTTAAATAACTGCAAGTAGCCGTTATTTCTACTAGTGCCTGCCTAGTTGGAACTGGAAACTTCAAATGTTAACTCAAAAGTCACTAAGTCACTTCACAGTCTGTGAAACCTTGAAGTTAATCTAAAATATAACTGAAAAAGATACCTCTAACATACACGGCAAGGCCTGTCTCTGTATTGGAGTGGGTTCACTATAACCGCATTGCATAACAGTCTTCACCATAGCTTCAGATACTTGATACCTGGTTTGGAGGCTCTCAAAGTCAGTGAGGGCAGCGGGAACATGACGACCAACAACTCTGATATCATACTCATTACGGAATCTGTTTTGCTGTGAACAATATTTTATAGTTAAAAACATTATTGTGAAATTTGAGGAGACAGTGGTTTAGTGGTTGTAGAATGACCTAGCAAACCAAGAGCCTTCAGTTCAAAACTTTGGTACCAATATATCTTTGTTATATATACTTTGGTTGTCGTGTTTCTATGACACAAGCATGTTTAATTAGTAGCTTAGTTAGAAAGAATAGTTAGAAATACTTAAAATTATATAATTATTATAACTCGATATCTGATATTGCCATCAAGAAAATTAGGGAAAGTACAAGAGTTCTGACTACAAAAAAAAAACAAGCGAAAGGTGTTTTTTCATATCTACTTGTGGAAAGAACATTTGGTTCTGAAGCCTGACAGATGTTCCTTGGCAATGTGAGGACGCTTCCAGTGGTCTGCAGGAAAGAGAAGGGTCTCCTGACCTTCCTGGAGGAGTTTCCCGCTATGAACAAACCATTGAAGAAAGCACAAAGGATCCACAGAAGGTCAAACGAGCCAATAACAAGTAAAACTCCATTGTCTCTGCCTGTGAAATTTAGGGTGTGACAGTGTTAGATAGTGATCTATGGTGATGTCACCCATCAATCTTTTCTGGTATCAACTCCAACATACCTAGAGCGGTTAATTAAAAATGAACACAATTTACCTCTTCCAAAACCAATTTAGCTTTCAGATCTTCAGTTTTCTCTTTTTTATTTTTCTTTCTCTTTTCACCAGCAACTACACCTTTCATCAACTCTAATTTATCACCTGCTTCTATTTCTTCCACATCACTCTCATCCTCATCATTAGATTGGAGTTGTTCATCATCTGATGATAAAATCTCATCTTTTATTTCATCTTTAATTGTATCCTTTATGTCAATAGATGTATCCTGTAATTATGTTTTTAGTAATAATCAATTGTACAATTTAAAAGTAATTTATAAATCTAATGTGGATGGATGTGTTAAACAAGGCAGGTCTAGGAAGGTGTTTTCCGATCAAATCCTAGTGCCCATAACTGTAGAGCTTGTGTAAAAAGAATATGAGGGAAGCGAGGGAGTTATGTCAGGATCGTGGTAAGAGGCGCTCCTTTGTCTCTGCCTATCCCTGTGAGCAAAGATTGTGACAATTTGATTTGTATTTTTTTCCTCAAAATCATTAATAAAATGAAATTAAGTTGAAAGTAAACCAGTTAAACCAGCGGGAAACAAGTCCACACACAACTGTACCTGATTACCATCACATGAAACAAAAATAGAAATGGTAAAACAATCAACTTATTAACTTAAGGGAGATAGACTGTTTTCTTACATCAATGCCACCAGAAAATCTCAATGGTAGGCAGAAAAGCTGCCTTCACTATCCCATCTGCGCATGATCCATGAATGCTAAGAAAATTGCCTCTCTCTCTGTAAAGCATGAGTTTTGTCAACAGTAAGCATTATTTAGTAACTTACCAGTGTAGCATTTCTGTTTTCCTTATAAGCGGAGTTATCATCTTCATTGTCACTGTGTGACTCCTCTTTGATTTCTTCTTTAACTTTAAACTTCTTTTCTATTGGCAACGATTTATCCTAAAAATCGTAATATATAAGAAATGCATTCTATTATGTAAGTTGAGTAATAATTTATAAGCATTTTATGGTTTATATATCAATTGAGAACGGTTTAATTCAAAAGCTATTTCTTACAAGCAATTTAACTATGTATTGAACCGGCAAGTGTTTGAACTGGGTGCTTTTATTTTACGACACAATTTCACTAACACTAATCCACGAACGCGTTAAACTTAATCAAAATTTTAAAACACACTAAATGCTATATCAGGCAGTTAAACACATTTTATTTAAACACAACAATACTAAATATTAACTTACCAGTCCTTTTTTATGTAAAGTTCGGTTTTTAAAAGTCAATCCTTTTGTTAATTTCTTAAATATGTCATACGCATCCATGTTTATTTAATTTAATAATTAATCTCATAAGTATTTATTTAAAAAATGATTAAATATTGATCCAGCACAAGAGGATTCGGCAAAAACACGTGTATTTGACGTTTATATTTTTAATATTATAAAACGTTTTTTTTTATCTCTGGCCAAGATTGTAAGAAATAAATCCTTCGAAATATTTCTTTACAGTAGTAAACAATTATTGTTAAAAAACAATCTAAATAATAATAATAAAATTAAATAATAACAATAGCTGTGGCGTATTGGTGAGCATACTAGTCCGTCAGGCGGAAAGTCTCGAGTTCGATCCCCGTTCGGAGCAATTATTTGTTTTATAGCTTTTATTTGTAATAATTATTTGATAATTAAATTAAATTTACAAATATTTGTAATTAAAAAAAGAGGTGGATAATTTCTCCGGGTTTGGTTGTTAAAGAGTGGTAAGCAGTGGTGCCGACTCTGCCGATCGGGGTAGTACCACAACTTACAAGTATACAGACCGTGACTTAGACGCATTTCGGGATCAGCTTGTAAGTTGCCGGTTCCAACTAGGCTGGCATAGTGGATGTGACTGCTACTTTCAGTTATTTAACTGTAGTAGCTGTTATTTCTAATATTGACAAATCACAAAATATACTTAAGTACTCAATTTTACAAAAGGAGCTTACAAATATCATTTAGTCATCATTTACCTAGATATTAAAAATATTTATGATGTGTGTGGCTAACAAAGTTTTTTACTTACAAAACGTGTGTCAATAAAGGCGTGTTACGCATAAAATAATGATTAGGAGAGCGCCGGATTTAGACTTGGGCGGCCCATAGGCAAAGCATGTGGTGGAGGCCCTCAAATCATTTGTGGTTAAGTGTTGAAAATTTCTATTACGGTCAAAGTAAAGAAGAAATCAACTGAATAAGTTGGCTAACATAAAATTTATTCCAAATTAAACTTAGCTACTTACCTGCAAGCTAAATAATTTTTCGTCTGACTTTCATATTAATAAACATACCGATATCGATAATATTATCCGCTGTTGGATTCATATTTTGTGCTGCTTGATCTCGCTGATTTTTCAATGTTTACTTTTCCCGCTCTAAGAAAAAAAGGTTATTGTAACTTTTTTTTATGTCTAACTATTTGTAACAAAGCTAAGTAATTTTTTTGTTTCTACTAAGACTTTATCGATTTAATTTAATTTTTATTTGTGGTGTGGTGGTGGCGGCCCCCTTGTGTTGGCGGCCCATCCGGCACTGGTTTAGGACAAAGGTAAATAATACAAACAATCAATGGAATCACTGCGTTTTTATTCATACTTTTATTACATCCAATTTTATTCGCATGAGAATTCAATATATATATATAGATTAAAACCAAAAGACTGCACAAACAATCATCAATTTTTTACACCATCACGCCAGCTCCCTCCTTGAGTAGGCAGAAGATAGTCCATTCATCAATTTACATAAGATCCAGTATAAAGGAACAGATTTGATTAAATTTTGACAGAAAAATAATAAATTCCAAATTTAAATTTCGTCTAAGTCCAAGCCCAGAGTGTATACAAAATTTTACTCAAACCGATTTAAGCCAACATATCGGTCTGTCTGTACACAACCTATCCTAGTTCAAATATACTGGATTTTACATAGATTTTTCTCCAAAAAATCGTTCGTGAGTCATTTTGTCAAGACACTTAGAGTACTAAATTTAGTTATCTGATATGTTAGACTTCCGAAGCCGTTGATTCCTTTTCAATGTCACCACAATTATTTATAACAACAACTAAACAAGAAAGAAGTTAGGTCTGTTGCCAATTTTATGAATTATCTATACATTTTAAAATAAACAATGAAAATAAAACACAAAGTCTTTCATCAAAATAATATTGAGTTCTTTACTGTAAATTATAGCCTATTTCTGTAGAATTTCGTTGAGGAACCTAAATAAAAAGCCGCCCAAAATATTTAACTAATCATTAAACTAAAATAAATTTCGTCTAACAAATTGTCTAAAGAAATCTTTTAGAATATTCAAAACAAAAATGCACAAAATAGTGAGGTTACTTTTTACTCAACGAACTATTAAGTCACAGGCTGCAGTGTATGGAGCCTTAGGTTTTTGAAGTATAATATATTTTATTTTTTACAATTTCTACAATAAGACAACAGACGTCATTTCTCGAACTTTCAATAATCACAATACAACATTATAGTACTTTAAGTTTCTTCACGGTGTTTGTAAAGTTTTCATTCGTAACCCAAAACAATTCTTTTCTGAGAAACTCCATTATTTATCATTATAGGCAATAATCACATTGTTATAAATCAAATAAATTGTTTCTAACTATATAAAGCTTTTCCGATGGAGTCTCGATTATAAAAACACCAATTTCAATAAATATTTTAAAACTGCATGTCAGGTGTAATCTTCCAAATCTTCAATTATTTTAATTATAAAATGTTTTTATCAAAAACATATTGGAGTTAAAATTGAATTAGTAAGGCCACGTTAGAAAAAACTTTGTGGTTACTGTAGTGTTTGCATAGTACCTCATTCAGTAGTAACACTGATAACTAAGGATTACTATAATCACAGGCTCGCCAACGTGTTATGCCACGCGTCTACCCTCATCGAGGGGTAGTCGTGTACTGCCCAATACGCACGAGATTGTGTCACGTGCAACTAGTAATTGCACATGTATATGTGCATGTGTGTACCCTCATACACTACAGTTACTTTTTAGTAATAATTTAAAAAATAAATATTTCATCTAAAATTTGTATAACAATGTGTTTACGCCATATAAAACATCCATTCACATCTACCTACCTTAATTCATAATTCACAATACAACGTAACTGTACAACTTTCGAAAAAATAACAATAACTAAATTGTAACATATTAAAGTAACGTGGCAACAATCACTCAAAGATATAGTAAAATAAAACAAACAATAGAAACATATTTTAATTTTCAATCCAATAATTACTATAAATGATTTTATAAATAGTAATTAATACATTTTACTATTTGAAATGTTAATTATAATTTGTTAATTCAGTTAAAAAAATACTATCAAAAGTAATTATGAAAGTAATCCGCAATAAAAACTTTAGATATAAAATTAATTAAATAAATTCAAGAGATTGTCGCCAATGCCTCTTAATTGTTTAACGAGGATCAACTGCTAGTACTGCTACTATAAAAAGTAATAACACAATATTAAAATCCATGATTTCATATAAAAAAACATCTCGCAAATAAATCTCCTTGTCATAAAACTAAAATTGAATAATATAAAATATAGACAAAAGTTAATTTAGACTATAGAGTTAATTTAGCGCTGCCAAACTAATAATTTAGATATTGTTATTTTTTAAAATCAATTATAATACCAATTTAAAAATCAATCTAATTAATTAAGGTTATGGAGGAGTCGCCCTAGTGAAATTTTGACAGTATCTGCTAAATCGTCACTAGCTGATAATTAAGTCTCCATATAATATATAGTTTATTAATTACAAATTATTTAGCCAATGCTAACAACTCTGGAATAAGAATAAAACATATTTTGGTATATGAATTAAAATTAAATCTTATCCAAACCAACAACGAAGATTTATCTGGCAAGCGAACAAACTTAAAGAAAAATGAAAATAGCTAAAAAATGCAGTTGTGCATCTTATTTAAAATATAAATATAAAAAAGAAAAACTTAACCCTAAAAGTGTGTCAGCAATTATTATCGTGCAGAAAAATGATAATTATTGCCTCTTAATTAACAAATTGTATTGTATAAAGGCAATTGGAAATGTTGATTACTTTACAAAAATATATCTTTGAAAACAAACTATTAACTTTATAATTTGAAAATATATTCGATTTTCATTTAAATTAAGTTTTAGATTTACCAATTTTATATTGAAATAATTATAAGTTATTTCGATTTAAAATAAATATAATTCGAACTTTTATTTTGTAATCAGCAATTACAATTACATTTTGAACACGGGAACAAATTAAAAGAAAAATACTTTTGCAAAGCGCACAACAAGTAACGGGTCTATCTATTTAATTTGTATTTCTTCTATTTAAATAACGTCATTTAATAGTAATATATTGTAAATGTGTAAAAATGTATCTGTAACAATTTACTCAGATAGGTCAAGCGATCGCAAGAATTCTTAAATATAACATTACATTATTTATTGTAAGTGCACTTTTCTGGAACTATAATTACTGCCAACGCCCAAATAAAAAACACGATAAGGAAACTATGGGAAATTATTTTGTAGCATTGCTCGTGTTTCCTAAGTGAACGTTGGGCCTTAGTTAATCTATCATTTAGCAGCGAAGATAATCCAGCGGACGTTTTTTTATTAACCTTTTTTACCTTAAATTTATTATATTTAATAATGTCATCGAAAAATATGTTTTAAGACATCTTCGCTGCTAAAAGTCTGGCTTATTGCTATTATAAATATTATTGTATATTAATGAGGTATATAGTTGGCAGATTCATTATTATTTACTAATATCAGATTTGATTTTATAATAACTTGTAAGAAAAAGAAAAATTATAACATATAGATTTTTTTTAAATTGGTGCGAAGTTCCGTTTTCGTTACAAACCGTCAACTTTTGTCTTTAATTATGATTTATTTCAAGTATTTTTTAAACTTAAATTGGATTAGGTAATTCTTTGCCGAAACAACTTTTACAGTAGTTATGTCGCGAATCATAATTTAAATGTCAATCAATACAAATTATTTTAAAACCATACCTGCTTAATACACTTAGTGGAAGATATGGTTAATTTAAATCTATGTCACTTAAGGATACAACGACCCGCTATACTACGACCTGTATAATCTTATAGTGGGGTCGTAATATTCTTAAAATTTGATCGCTTTCCCCATCGAGTACATATAGTGATATATCTATTGTATTTATTGGTTACATCTATATAATTAAAATTATGTCAATTAAATTATAAAATATATATGTTGAGAAAGCCTAAAAAGTTCTGAAATTTAGTTTTCTTTTAAACCCAAAAGTGTAAATATTAGTTATAATTATTTATGGGTAATTCAAAGATGTATATTTTACAATTTAACCAATAAAATAACATATAAAAATATAGATATAGTAAGAAAATCTATTGCAGTTTTAACATGGAAGGTAAATAAACAAAAATAAATGTATTGAAATATAACAGTCATAAAATTCAACGTTATGTTATTTACAATATATTAAAAAATATGGTATAAGTCTCATTATATAATAACTTTGTGTAATTATATAGAAAAAACAAATAGAAGAAAATTATAATTATTAAACATCTTATATATTAAAAAAATCTTATAGCTTTCAACTTTTGTGATTATGTTTTGTGAACAGGTGTACGAAATCTTTTTGGGGAGATATATGACGTCATCAAATGAATAAAAATTGTTATAATACATACTTCGTATTTGTAAGTTGTATATACTCGTATGACAGATTGGATGTGTCGGGCAAACATTGTGACCGGTACTATGCCGTCAGAATACTGAAAATGCTACGGGATTTTGATATGAGTTTCTTGTATTTTAGCGTCAATTCTTGAAAGGCTTGGCAAAATAGTGATAATTTATTAAAAACTTAGACGTTTCTGTTTAAAAATTACATTGTAATCTACAAAAGAGTCATTTATTGTTACATTACAACAGAAACCAGATAGGAATATTAAACAATTGTTATACTTGAAAGATCATCACAGGATGGCGATTTTTTGATTTTCTTTTAATACAATAATTAAAAAAAATATATTTGGACGATATTTGTCCAGTTCTTAGATTGACGTTGATTAATATGTATATATATTAACCTGTATTTATATATCTGTTTTGCATATACTTATTTAATATAATATTTAATGTCATCAAAATTCTCCCCAAAACGAAGTGTATATTTGAAAACCAGTGTAATATAATTACTATTATAAAATATGTATATGAATATGTAAATAGTTAACAACGCTATAATACCAAACCTTTAGGTAAATGGTACAGAAAGTTTTGTATCTAAAAATATTGTCTTAAATTGAATTAGAAAAATCTTTCAAAATCATTTTCTATGAGGATTTTATGTAAAGATTCTAATGATATATTATTAGATATGTTTCCTTGTATCTTAATAAATAGGTTATTGATAACTTGTACTGTTCTGAAGGCATTCCGTAATTATTATTAACACAGACGGCACTTAATTAATAAAGAAAAAAATACTTGGCAAAGAAGCTTAAATATTGCATTAACCAGTACTTAAAAAACGATCTCACTTAAAAAAATCTTACGATTAAAAATGCAGCATTTTGGTATACATTGCAAAGAAAAGATTTAAAAAATTTAAGTTAACGCTGTTTCTATTTTAGATTGACTGCTTTTTCCACAAATTCTTCACGATTCCAAACTTTCCCCAATTTGTCGAGCTGCTACACATTTTTTTGCCGACAACACCTATAACTTATCTAGAAGACGTAACAACAATTAAAGGCTGTCTCCGTTTTTTGATGTAGTTCGCAGCTTTCTTATGAGATCACAATTTTTGACTTAATTTTGATAAAAACAACAAATCACTACCAAAAAAAAAACACGAAACCTAATACCAATCAATAATCAAAACAAAGCAGTCAACAAAGCTTAAAATTAGCTCAAACAAATAGAAAATAAATTGCACAGCGAAAACAATAAACACATAAAATTATATTGAAAAGACTAAGTCTACTTTTATCATTATTCAGATGTTTTATAATATATAAAAAAAATCCCATCCATTGTGATTTTTTTAAAACTATAATCTATTTTAGTTAATATCACGTGGCATCTATTCCAAATGGTGCCGCGATCTCATTAAAAAATATTACATTATGGTTAATTGCTAAAACTTAATTATTTACAATTTTGATTCTACCCGCTTAACGTCATTCCTCTAAGCTCCAATAATTCTAAATAAATGTTGCTAAAAAGCGACCTACTTACTGTCCCACTTACTGTCGCGTAAATTCAATTAAATCATTGTAATTTAGCATATGTTTTGCCTTTAGAACTTATATGAGATTTTTATGGGGTAGATAATAATGTAATACCGATGTAAAAACTAAAAAAAAGTTAAAATTGAGGTATACAGAGAATATATCTGATATTGTTAAAAAAAACTTCGACCCTGCAGTTGAAACATCTAAGCTGAGGTTAGACAACGCATACAAAATACTAAAATAAACAAAATTAAATCTATCAGAATATACGAATATTTTAATTAAATATACATTTTTATCACATATAATATGAATATGTAACATTCAGAACAAAATAGAACTTAAATTTTGTTACAGGAATAACCTTAAACCCAGAAATATTATTTTTAATATAAAATAAATGCATTGCTTTGAGAAAACTATAAAATTACGACCGTGGTAAAAAATCAGTTAAATTTACCACATTTACAAATACCACACATCCATTGCTTTTACTATCAACTATGATAAATACTCATTACAGTTACCCGTGGTTCGAAGGTGAGTAACTTTGGGTAACTGTCTCAAAATTAATTCAAAATTGAACAAGTACTATTCCCGACAGCTGCTAAAGCGCTTAGATCGTAACATCACACGTCAAGATGATGTCATAGTGACGTACAACTGAACCTTGCCTGCTACTGGTAACAAATCCTCGAAAACGCCACGTTTTGCTACTTTTCCAAGGTTGTAGCGCACTACCCTTGACGAGGTTAATACTCGATTTATTCCTTTAAATTACCAAATATAAAAGTACCTAATATAATACATGAAAAGTTGTTACTGATTTATTACTTTAGATCTTATTTGCCTGAAAAGTTAGGTTAAATGTGTAAATTAAATACAATGATAAACATAACTGATTTTTTAATAAGTCATCTAAATAATTTATTATGAAATACGTTAACGGCTTTAAATACTTGTTCACTTTAAGCGATAAGTGATATGTATCCATTTTTATAGGGTTTCGCAATTTAGAGCTGAAAACTACAGATCGATGTTCATGGTCATTAAGAAAATATGTACTGAAATATTGACGCTACATACGACTATATACCGCCTGGTGTTAAGCTGGAGTACGATCCATGAATGGAGGTGATCGTTAAGATTAGGATAAAAGACTACAAGCTGTAGAGACGTCCGCTGTATCCATTCAAACTTCCTAGTTGTATGGTTAAAGATGTCGTTTGCGACTTGAACAGGGATAGAGCGAGCTATTAAGACCCCCATCCACAACCTTAACATTAACTAAGTTGTCTTTTTTATGAGAATATTGATATTTAAAGAAAATTCGAGTACAATGTATGTGAGTTGGGAACTGGAGTACAATGTATTGTTCTCCATTAGTATGAATAATATGGATATAACTAAGAGAAAACTAGGGAGGCCTGATGGTCTGATGGGTAACCACTCTTCCTGCGGAGAGGAAATCGAATAGTGGGTTAAGTGGGTTAGGTGTGAGAAGGTTGTTTTCGTGTAGACTGTAGCCTGTAATGAAAACTCGCTGTAAAAAGCTTGTCCTTGAGTATTGGACCTTTTCTTGCTTTTCATCAGACAGGTCGAGGTCATATTGACGTCATAATAAAAAATAGGTACATATACATATTTTATGAGTTTCTAGACATTTCTAGAAGTTTTCAGCCGTATATTCTAACCCAAAAATACTGATAATGGATATGGCACAGTTTTCAGTATACTCGTATTTTATGTATACAATAAAAGCTGAAATCTATAACTTACGCGTTAAGCCGTTTTCTTCATATAAATGTTATTTATCAAAAAAGTTTTTTAAATTAATATCTTTTCGTGAATAAATGCAAAGGAGCAATATTTCTTTGGTTTTATAATATATCACGGGCTCATTAAATGAAGATATAGTGTTATTTAGTGATATGTTAAATCAACTCGTTTGCAGCAGTTTTTTTATAAATAGGAAATACACATTTTACAAGTTTTAGTTTTATTTTTATTGTACCACAGATAAATGTCTGCGAAGCTAAATTCCGGTAAAATTTAGACTTTACGGTTTTTACAGTTGTAAGTGGTGATACTCCAGATTAACTGTCTGTCTACTTTCTAGTTTTTCTTGTAACATAGACAATGGGAGACCAAAGTAGTTATATCAAAGTTTGCCAGTTAGCATTATCAAAATATTAATATAACATTCTGAGAGTTTAGATACAGCTAAAGAACTGTCCATAATCATAACTGTTCACGTTTAGAGAATCGTAATCCACAGTGGCTTCAGTCATTACCGCTATGAAGTTTTTTTTTGGGCACGAGCTCGACTTTTGACGTCGACTTGCCTGATGGTAAGCAAGGAAAGATTTATGAGCGCCGACGACTAAAAATACTATTTCATATCACGGTTGCCTGAGTCGCTGCAAAAGCAAACAAGTATAAAGTGGTGATTTTTAATCGCAATAGACTAAAACAAGTAAAATATTTCCCATTTACCGTATATGTTATCTGTTCTTATTTCGACCCTGGGTGGATATGTAGATATGTTCCCAAGAAAAATGGCATAAAATTTAAAAGTTCCTCACAAAATAATATTTCATTAAATATAAAAGAATCAGCCATCTTATGGTTTGTTAGTACATGAGAATATTATTATTAATAATTTCTAATTATATATTTTTCATTTATCAAGACAAAGTTGGTCGATATTAAATAAGAGTTACTAAACGAATACTCCTAGAGAGATGAAATCCGAAGAGGGATACAGAAATTTTAACCTATTAAATGCCTAAATCCTACTTACTTTTTAAATCTTATTCTTTACAGAAACATCCTCATTTTTAAAACTTAATGACCCATGATTCTAAATCATGTTCACGTATACGATCTTAAACCGCATTTCGTAAACCCAGCAGGATTTAACCTAACTCAAATAAATCCATCTAGAAGTAAATTAACCCATCTTTACTCAATCAAGTAGGAGTAAATCTATTTGGAACAAACCCAGCCAAAGTTATACCAGATGATTCCAACTCATCTAGAGTAAACCTATATAGAGTAAAGTTAAATCCCAGCCAGAGTGAACCCAGTTGGAGTAAACTTAGCTGAAGAAATCCAGCTAGAGTAAACCCTAATCCAAACTTTCCACAAAACACGCCATTAATTTATTCTTAACCCTGTATAGAAGATATCTTATGAATTCACGGCCTTTTAATCTCTAAAAATATTAACCTTAGTTTGTATATTTACGGCACTATTTACAATTAATTAGAGGTTAAGCAGAGTTTTGGAATTTTATTTGTGTTACATCATTATATTTAATTTATAATATAATATTTTTAAAAGCGTTATATGTAATAGTCCAATGACTCTGTCCATCCCCATAGGAAACAATGCCATAATATATTTATTTCCTTCTTTTTTACCAATTAAAAACCCATGAATTCATTCCTCAGCAATTTCGAATTTTGATTGACAATGACCTACTCTCGCTCGCCTTAAATATTTAATTCCCAACTTACACACAAAGAAATCAGAACCGCAATTAAATTAAGACAACAAAATAATTAATTACAAATAATAAATAATTTACACGAAATTATATTAAAATTCATAGTTTCGAATCTTGTACTCGTAAAGATTAAGACGAAAATTCAAGTTTAATAAACCGGGAATCAATTAATTTAAAATAAATTTAAGTTAAATATTTATTTTTGTTAATTATTAATTGTTAAGTTAATTGCGGTTGTGAAATGTGTATTTATTAAACGAGCGAAGGCACAACTAATTAACTTAATGTAAGTTGTATCTAGTATATAAATATATCGAAGCCAAATATTTAAAATACACTAAATTTTGTACTTTCAAATCAGATTTATCAGTTTTCAACTTGTTAACAATAATCTTAAAAACACTTTACCAATATAATCTTTTCATAAATAATTTGTTTTCTTTATAATTTTGGCGAATCCGAAAAAGACATTTAAAAAATATTTTTATTATTCTCACTTAATTTAGTGTTTGTAAAAATTTGTACGTTTACTTTGTACAGTTAATTTCGAATCTAATTTGACACTAAACGCATTGGATAATGTATTACACCGATGGCGTTGACATCCCTTTCATACAGTTGGCAATATTTTGGCAGTTTTCGATACATTAATACTTATTATGTATTGCTCTTGATTACATTGTCAATTATGAACACTGCAACGTTCTCGGCGACCCGAGACCGCACAAAATATCTTAAAAACGAAGCGTTACACTATGCGACCTCTATAAGCCACAGGGCAATACTGTTCATTATTATTATTATTAATATATATTTATAATCTAACGTCAATATTTTACTAATATAATACGGTTTACATTAATAAACTTACGCGCGCTTAATTGCAATGTTTTGGCATTGTCCTTTATATATTGCACTTCGAACACTTTGTTCGTTTCTCTCCATTCTTCATTACACCCATTTTCATATGCATTGGGATACAATTGGACTGTTAATTGTAGGACATTCACCACCGACATGATTGCCGTGGGACATCCATCGAATAGGCGGAACAGTCCACAACGGTCCACGGTGTTTATGCGATCGTCTGTGGTCATTGAAGGCCCGGCGGCAGCTGCGGACCATGGTCGCCGGCGCTCAGGTCGAAGAGATGATGCGGCGCCGGCGTCAAGGCGCTCTGCAACGCCGACGTCTTCAGCAGCCGCTTCAGCATGCCACTGGAGCCGCGGTGCTGCAAACTCTTGTGCGTCGTCAGCGAGTTCTTGGTGCGATATCGACGGTGACAGAACTCGCACACGTACAGCGTGTCGGACTGCTCGTGCTTGTCTTGGAAATGTCTTTTGAGTGAGTAATAGCATGAGAATGTCCTGCGGCAGTATGGACACTCCTGAGGCTCGTTGATACCGCCCGCGGTCGGCGGCGGCATACGGAGTGGCGGCACAGCTGAAATGCGACAAACAAAGTATGCTTTATACCTTATATTGATGGTGGATTATTTTTGGGTTAGTAAGAGATACTGGGGGCTTTAATTTATGATTCAAGACAAAGTATCAAAGCTCAGTTATATAAGTTAATAGGTTTGAATTGAAAGTTATATTTGGAAGTGAGATTAGTATTAGAGTATTGTATGAGGTGTCACAATATGAATATATATATATATAATAAAATATACTAAATAATATAATGCACGTTACACATTGACTAACTACAACAATAATTACGTTCTTATAATGTCATATTTTAGGAAAAACTGTTTCAATCACAATGACAACACGTGATAACAAAAATGATAGAAGCATGCTGTCAAGCAAACATAAAAGTATGCAAAACCGACGAGGGAGAACAGGGCCTTTGGCGCGGGAGTAAATAGGTGTCCAAATAATAATTAACAAATAATAAAAATAAAATGAAATAAATAATAAAAGAAATCGTTAAATTAAACGGGAGTCCCTGAAAATAGATATAATTTAGTAGTCGTTAGTCTATTTGTTATACATATAAATATATATATAATACGATGGTGCATGACGCTTTATCAATGGGTTAGTGTTAATCCCTATAATGGCTACAAGCTAGGTCTAACCTTGGTCGTAGTGGTTAGAGACAGCGGAGCGATGGCTGCGATAGTGATTCTCCTTGAATGAACCTTGTATGGTGGGGTTCTGCCGCGGTCCGCGCCAACTCCGTCCGAGCAGTCACTAAAAAAACCGGAGTTGCTCCGTCTCCCCCGGCCGTGATTTGTGATATGTATATATGTGCGTCATCAACGAATTCCTTGAGCAGTACACCCTCTCGCATATGGAGCATCTGTACTCCTCTTGCCTCTCGGCGTGCTTGTCCGCTATGTGTCTCTTAAGAGATGCTTTCGAACACAATACCTTCCCACATAGTGTGCACGAGAATAATTTTTTACCTGCAAACAGATGGAAAAGAAACGGGGGGTGAACCCCTGGACCGATCTAATTCATAATCTCAGTTGTTGTTTTTTTAATATAATAAAAGCTTAAAGTGGTCATTTCATAGCATTTAACACTCCTGCCGATGTTTTTAGCTATACAGGATTATGAGTTATCGTTTAAGAGTAATAAAAAAAGGGGAAGAAATGAAACAATAGACTGACGTAAAAAATGTAATAAAACATAATTATAATAAAAGAAATTAAAATAAAATAATTATAATGGCGAAGCTAAAGTGATGGATGAACAGAAAATGTTAAATAATAATTGGAAAATAAATAAAAACAAACTTAGAAGAGAAACAGTGCATGCTGAAGCTGAAGTTGATGAACCCAAACACCAGGTGCGCAAAAGCAAGCTAAGGAATTAACAAAACATAAATACAGTGTTAATGTTTGCCTAATATATAGATATATATTTATATATGATACATAAGAGAAGCTCACATGGGGTACAACTTCAAACAAGGTTCAACGGTTGACTATATAAATAGTGAGACGAAGAAAAAACAATCATTTTGTATATTTGTTTTATTTAAAAAAAAACGCCGTTATTATCAATTATTAGGATTTATGAATGTTCTGTTATCGTATAAGTACAATTATATTATGTGAATTATTATATTTTATTAATAAATCAGGAAAGAGTTGTGTACAGTAAACTGAAATATTTGTGGTTCATTTGGTTTCTTGTGTGTTAAAAATGATATTAAAAAGTAAGTTTCACGGAAGACAATACACACAAGAAAGGATGAATGAACCACAATTACAGGGCGTTGAAAAATTAACAAACATAAACAGTACCTCTGCTACGAGAAGAACGCAGTTGACGTCACCTGAGATTAGTAAATGCTATAACAATGCATTTTAAATCTTATTCTGATAGTATTACGAGTAAAAGTTGCAGTAAGACTGTCACTGTAGTTACGTCAGCTGAGTTGGATCGTAATAGCGGCACAGAAGAGTATTTCTAAATAAAAAGAGATAAAAAACAAGAGAATATTTAAATAATTTAAAAATAGATATATAAATATAAAATTTTCAAATCAACAACCAATAAAATAATTTAGTTTTCTTAAATTAAGTATAACGCCAACAAGGATGTTTAAAGAACACATTGGGATATGGTCGCACGGAGCCGTGCAACCGAAAAAATCTTATAAGAAAGATAAAACTTAAACAGGTCACAGAAACAGTCTTAACAACGCTAAAAAATCTTATTAACTATAATTATTAACAGGGATGTGTTCTGCTCCTTAGAACACTGATGTAATTCTTGCATAGATCGCTGGACATTTGAGATCACAACAAATTAATAGCCTCTAAATTATTGAAGCGAAGATCTTTTCTATAATCACAACATAACAATTTCGAGTATTCCAATAACATTTCGCTCCCGTTTTCTCTATCACTGATTATTACAATCTAAAAACATTAATTTTGATATTCTCCTCTTTATCTAAACATAGGTGTACAATTTGGACACATCCTTACACTAATCAGTCTATAGCGTTTATTACAAAATAGCCAAGAATTTCATTACTGATCCAAAAACGTTAAATTCATAAGTTTTCCTTTTTAAAATATCAAGTCGATAGCTACACTGCCTCAGCAGCACATCCCTGCTGCTATTTCAGATAAAATCCTTAAAGACTATAAGTATGATTTAACATATTATCCCAAAACCCAAATTAACAATAAAGAAAATGTTAAACGCTAGTTACTAATTAATAATATAAAAAAAAAACAACAATCCTACTCAGCATAATGCTATTGGGCGCAAATAAACACTAAAATTATTGCCAAAGGAATGTCTTTTAGCTTCCGAAATATTAATTTAGATTACTTTTGATCACACGAAAGTAGCACAATTTTTTTTTAACAATAACATAAATATAAAATCCAATTTAGCACCAAACCGTAGTCTTCGAATTTATTAAAAATATAAAGTAATAATAATTATACTAAGCGTATATTTTTTTAAGATAACAATAAATCAACAGAAGCCTCTTATGATAGTTCAATGTCTCGACATTTCATTTGAGAATCATCTCGGAGACATTAAAATTACGTATAATATAAAAAATAAGCGATATTTATGTCTTTTTAAAAACATGAAAAAAGCGCAGGCACGAATTCCTTATATGCGATTTAATAAATTAATGTTTTTTAACTACATTAAAAAGTTTTACGTCTAACTTTTAGGAGAAACAAAAAATAAAATATTATATAGACTGTTAACTAACATACAATTTCTATTTTTTTTGTGTCCATTTATATGAACCTAGGTACTAAGATTATATCAACTATTTCATTAGAAAAAAAACTATTTTTTTTTCGCTAAAACTTAAATTGGCAAGTATCATAACTGAAAACTACTTTTTATTTTAAATATAGATAACAAATTACTCTTACAAATTACACAATATTTTTAGGAACATTTCTTTAAAATTTTGTTAGAAATAGAAATAAGTAGAAGAGAAAAAAAAAGAAAAAAGTCAACAAAAAAAAAGATACCAAATAAAATAAAAATTAAATAAAAAAATGCACTAACAAATTATACATGAAAAGGTACAATCTTTAAAAAAGACAATGAACACAGAAATGTATTTACCATTAAATATTAAAACTAAATAAAAATAAAAAAAGTTCACAAGTATTTCTATTGGATTCATAAAAATGACGAGCTTTTTAGCTTAGGAATCACTGTAGGAACCAAACCTAATATTTCTGTTACTTTTAAACCATGTCTGTAATGATTTATGTTAATTTTAAAGGTAAAAAGAAAAATATAAATTATATCTCTGCCTCTCCCCGTGGAAAAAAGGCGTGACAATATGATAATAAGTCAACCTAATTAAAATATGTAATGCTAAAAAACGCATATAAGCCCTTGTATATAGGTGCTTTGATCTGCTAGTCTCTGCCTATCCCTGAAGGAAAAGAGCGTGACCATTTGATTGATTGATTAATTACATAATATTCGATTATTAAAATGACTGTCAGTTTTAAAAATCCAATCAAACCTTATTATTAAGCCACTTTAAAAGGATATTTGCATTTTTTCCTGCATTGACAATTTACTATTGATGGCACTTAGCGGCACCAATACATTTTATGCAAACCGCAAATATAATTAACAAAAATATGCACAACATTTTGCATCGATTATTGAAATGTTTAATATTTTAATTATATAAAAATAATTATAACTAGATTATTGTTAGTATTAATCACGCCTAAACACTCATGACAACCCAAAGCAGAACTACCCAAAGCAGAACTACCCAAAGAGAAAGGACATACTTCATTTTGGGCTTTTATGTACTATTTTTGTAATGTCCAAGGATGAAAAAATATATAAATGGTAGTTTCGATAATAAAACTAATATCAATTTTGCTTTTAATTGCTGTGCAATTTAGTTATTTGGAAAATAAGATATGAATTTTGTATCATCTGTCAATCAACGCTATATTTGTTCTGCTTTGAACTGTCATAATTATAGTTTGATCATTTCGCACACCTAAACTATGCAAAATAAAGCATATATTCCAATTACATTGTAATCTTCGTACATCAAACTATTTTAAGATGCATTTCAAACTGTTAATACAATTAAGCCCAAGTCCCCATACAAAATGAATGATGTCCTTTAAAAAAAGTTCTGCAAGTGAAATGCAAGTGAAATAAAAAAAAAAATAACACGTTACGCAAATAGAATATGATTTTTATTTCATAACACAAATAGAAATAAATTTCAATAATCGATGCAATCTAATAAAATTATATTCAAATATTAATTTTATTAGATAAACACGAATTTATACAATATACACACTTACACAAATTATTATTTTTGTTCATATTACCACAACTTATCCGCCTGATAGTAAGATCCGATTCGGATAGCATCGGATCCGAGTCCGATGTTAAGAGCTCATGTTTAATGACAATGGATGGCAATGAATAGAAGCAGCTGCTGTTAAAGCTGGATGAGTACAAGCGAGTGGTAGGCAGTGGTACCCAGTCTGCCGATCCGGGGTAGTACCAGCACTTACAAGTATATAGACCGCAAAGTGATTTGATCGCGTTTCGGGATCAGCTTGTCAGTTGCCGGGTCCAACTAGGTCGACATAGTGGATGTGATTGCTACTCACAGTTATTGAATTGTAATAGCAGCGGCATCTATTCATGGACCACACTCCAGCTTAATAACAAGCAGGGTGCTGTCATATGTCGAGTCACAATAAAAAAAAACAGTATTCATTTGTTTATCCCGCCGTGAAATATATAGTGAAAGATATATTTTGTTAAATGCATTGTAATCGGGAAAATCGTGAACTCAGATTAAAAAGATTATTGCAGAAAACACTATTTAGTTTAAAGGTATTTCTTTATTATTGTGACACGTCATCTGACCTCGTCCCGCCTGATGATAAGCAAGAGGAGGTCCAAGAGTGACGACGACTGAGAAAACCGAGTTTGTTCACGGCTACCTTAGTCGCCGTCACTATGTCAGCCAAAGGTGCTTCTTCGCGCATTGCTTGAAGGATCCAAAGTCATTGGATGGAAAGAACACATGATCCACTTCCATAAAGCTCAGGCGCACAAATATTATTGGGAATTAATGACATTATTCAATAACATCAATAAAATTTGCCTTTTTGACATTTTATGACATTTAGTTTAATTAATTATAAAGATGTCAAAAAACAATTTAGTTTAAATTTGAAATATCATGCGGTCGGTGAGCAGAAATGACTGCTGCCACTGACAGGGTCTGAGGCAGCATTCGCATTCCCTATACCGGCTTTTTTATGACTGTTAAATATATTTATCCTTCCTTTTAAAATTTAATTATTGAGCAATTGAATCAGTTAGGCTACATCTCTCATTAAAGAATCAATCTACAACATAATAAGTACTTGTGAATTATTATTTTTATCATTTGTAAAAGTGTGCATATTTTATGGTTAATATAAAAATGTTGAAAAATAAATCCTTTGTGTAATTGTACAATAAATTTCAAACCTAGTTCAATCCACAATAAAATTAGATGTATTAATTTTTCTTTAAAATCTGAATATATTTTATCTATGGTTTCACTACAAAAATTATTTAAAACAATGTTGAAATATTTGTATACAGTCAAACGTCATTTTGTTATACTAAAGTGATATAAAACATTTTAAATTTCTGTCTAAAGCGCGTTTAATTTTTAGTGGCGCTCCATTGTCTCTGCCTATCCAATCAATCAATCAAATCAAAATTGATTGTTGATTTATTGGTACCACGGCTTTTGTTTTATATATTGGCTACGACATATTATGACTGACTTACTGATATCAGGCTGGAGTATTTTTTTTTACCTCAACCTGCATGATGAAGGTCTAAGGCCGACGACTGAAAAAAAAAACAAGTCAGTCATAGCTGCCACAGTTGCCGTCACTATGCCGGTCTAATGTGCGTTTTCACGCATCGCATTCGTTTGGTCGTAGAATTCCCTATACTGGCTCCCTATACGGAAAAGCAACTGACTTATTTCTCCATCTGTACTCTCTACCACTAAAAGTTTGTACCGCAATTATATTGTTTCTACTTTATTAAATATTTTAAGAAATTTGGCCCAAAAGAAATGTAAATTTTACTTTAAAATAAAATCTTAGTATATCTAATTGTCAGGAGTTGATTCCCACAGGGGTAGGCAGAGGCAATAGAATATCTGAGCGAGGTAATATAGTATTTTAAGTTGTGGGCTGAATTTAGTTTGACATTTACAGAATTGTAAATCAACTTAAAATTAAATATTTTTTAATGTAATGCGATATAAAAGTTACTTTAGAAAAAATCCGGTAGTTTTTTTCCATCATGGCACGTGCTTTCTGCGGGTTTTAAAATAAACTTAAAGAGATTTTTTTGGTGCAATTTTCCAAATTAATCAGTCTTCCGTGAAACAATAAATAAACAAAATTAAAAATGTAAATAATAAATTTTAAAAAAGAAAAGCCTCATAAATCCAATTTATATAAAGTAAAAAATAAAATCTTTATTCCCCGTAATCTCATTTTAAAATCTAAAATTGAGATCAGCTAAAACAAAAAACAATGTAAATAAACGAATATTTGAACACATATTAACATGTCTCCATCAAATTTTACACCCAAATAGAAATTTTATCATAAAATTTAAGCCTAATATATAAATTTACAGCACCAACAATTTTATTCACTTTTCTTTCCTCAAAATAGATTTTTCCGCTTTATTGTCAATTATTAAACATAGCAAGAATTTAGGAATATAAACCGCAGTATTGCACTTGGAATAAGAAACCGATCATAAGATGACTCTACTTACAAAATAAATAAGAGAAAGTTTAGGCGGGACGTCTTTGAGACGCGCCCGCCTTCGCGAAATCACTGGAATGTTCCTCCGTTTCATAACGCTACATTCAAAAAGTGTTAGAAGTTAACTCTTTTTAAATCATTCATATATAATAGACATACATATTACTATTGTGATGGATTAATAAAGAATTATATTATTACATTACCATTATTTCGATTTGTACAAGTTCAGCAATCAACAACTCAAAACTGTTTCAGCAATGAAAGACACGTGAGATTTCAAATAGGTACACTACCAGCATACAATGGTTAAACGTTGAATTGGTCCTTGAACTTGTAGAAATCGATGTTTTGGTGCGTGGGATTGATCTTGGCGTCCGGCGCAGTGGTGGTGAGGTTAGTGGGTGCGGTTTGAAGCGGCGCGCCCCGCTGCCGCCGGTGATAGATGCTCTTATGGTTGTTGAGCGAGTTGAGCGTCCGGAACACCTTGTGGCAGAGGCTGCAGCGTGCCGAGTGCAGCGGCTGCAGGTGCTGCTGCTCCGTGTGCCGCTTGAGCGTGAGCCGCGTGGAGAGCAGCTTGCCGCAGACCTCGCAGCGGTGGCCGGCGCCCAGCGGGCCCACTGCCGCACATAACAACCAACATTAGCGCATTAGTCTGGACCACCACCCCGGCCACCTCCGACCGCTCCCGGCGCGTGGCGGAACCAATTGGCACACCGCACTGCACAACATCACTAGTGTCGGGGCCGATGCGACGGCCCATCGACGTCAACCCGCGATAATGACTAATGCGCTTCAGTATGGTCGTTATGTGCGTGGACCGATTGTCGACATGTCCCAATTGGTTCCAATGAGGCAGTGTTATACATGCGCGTATATGTATATACATTGATATACGCGCACGTAATATATAAAGCATATATATATATATATATATAAGTTAGATAAAGTAACATTAGTAACATAGCTATATATAATTGTATGCGCATGCAAAATACATTCAAAATGTGTTCAACTATATATATATCTGTACATCATAATCGTTAGGAACATTGATTTCGTTCATATAAAACGAGGCGTGACGGGCAAGAGTGTGGCGCGATTGGTGGTCTGGTGGCTTTCGTATGGCATCGTGTTTATGGCAACGCGTTACTGGCATGATGGCATCTGGGGCTCAGTTGACCGGGTAGTAGGGCCCGGCGGCGCCTGGCGGTGTGGCCGGCGGCTGTTGCTGCTTGCGGTGGTAGATGCTCTTGTGGTTACGCAGGCTGTTCAGGCTAGAGTAGACGCGGCGGCAAATGTTACAGACGGGCTCGCGCGACGGCCGCATGTGAACGTTCTGAATGTGCCGCTTGAGCCGCGTCAGAGACGAGAGGCTCTTGTTACAGGGCTCGCATCGGTAATCTTCCTGGGGGGTGCGGCCGCCACCTACTACACAATAATACTATTAACCCCCATACTGGACGTTTAATGCACTCGCCGTATCGTAGCCAAAGCACCGCCACCCCCCACAATTGTCATGATAGCCAATCTTCGCGGCGTAATGCGGTTATGTGAAGCGAATTAGTGTTCTAGCCATCACAATTAACAAATGCTCTTTATATCCTAGGGTCCTTATAAACTATATAATAATATAATATTATACAACATACTTTTGCTTATAACCCAATTACAATGTTTGCTCGTAGCTGATCAATTTTTGCCTAACTGTTGCAGATGACTCGACACAATAATGAATATAAATTATATAACGCTTTCCGTATAACAAAAATGGTGAGAATGATTGTAATGAGTTATTGAAGCCAAACTATTATCTAAATTAAGTGATATTCCATTGTTCTTTACTCAAAATTGTTCAATAGCCATGTTGTCGAATTCGCCATGTTTTTATTATTAATTTGTTAAACAATGTGATATTCATGGTAACTTGAGAAATTTCGTGAAACTCGAATGAATCATGTGATTGAATTTCTTGTGTTCAAGTTTTACGTTAAAGTAAATAAATAGAAGAAAGGTTCCTAAATATATTTTGTGCGGTTTCACGCTATCGGGTTTTGTTGTACGAAATTTTGGATGTTCTTTTTTTTAATTTTGCCAAAGTTTTCACAGTTTTTAAGCTCTTGCATGCTTGACTACATTTTTTTAATTACCAATGGTTTTGCTGTACGATGTGCTAATGTTGTGTGAAATCGAAGTTGTCGCCGAAATAATGTGAGCGTGTAAATGGAAAATTTAAAAAAAGAAACAAAAAGAATGGGTAATAAAAGAAAGAAAGAAAATAATAAATAAAAGTTGTTTTGGAGAATTTTGGGAAGAAAGGGGGAAGTAAACCTATCAAACAAAGAGATTTTTTGTCACATCTAAAAAGCTAGCATTATGAAACAATTACTAAGACAATTAAGAAGTTGCATGCATACCATATTTTGAATTTTGGTCCGAAATCATCACACAATTAATTAATTATAATTACAATTTACAACAACATAAACAAACATTTAATTACAAACACAAACATCGAACCAAAATCCAAAGAAGCTAACATAAGAGTACAAGAACACAGACCACAAATGAAGGTAAATAAATGTTAAGGATTATATATAAATATACATATGTATATATTAGGGTATTAATGTCACGTGATTATTGCCTCATACATTTTTTTAATATATATATAAATCCTAATAATGTATATATAATAGGTTACCTATAATGATAGAGCAGAGTGGAAGCGGTGATGGTGGCATACGACAGACAGTGCATTAAAATCGTTTTTATTTTAAATATATATTTTATATATATAAATGCATATTTTTATACTAATTCACAAGCCTTCACTCACCTTGGGAAGTTCCTGCCATTCCATCGGGGGGCAAGGGGCTTTGCAGACCTGAAAATTCGGTTTTACTTTATATTTCGTTCTAATTATTGGTCAACCAAATAGATTAACGAAATTGGAGCGGCAATAGTTTCATAGATGCTAGAGTTATTGATTGATAAAAGAAGTAAACCACTTTAAATCCTATTTTATTAGTTTAATTGAGGTATTAAAAAAATCTTTAGAAATAAGAAAATATACATTTTCTTCTGTGGTAGTTCGAAATATGTTCATTCTTTTTCTGCTAAAGGGCTTGAGTTGAATTATAATTAATATTATCACAAACTTTTACTAAACGATTTAAATTTAACATAAAGACATATATAAAATTAAAAGTATATTAACTATAATTAAATTGTAGAAAAAAATATCATCTAATGACGCATCAGAGATAGTCCCAAGGAGACGGGCAACATTTCCCCTTTGTATAGCAAGGGCAAAAATAATTCCCAACCTTCCTGTCTCCAGACTTCTCCGTAAGCCGCTTGGACAAATCCTTGGCCAGGCGCTTAGCTGAAGGTCCCCAAGAGCCCATCGTCTCGACCCCAAACGGCGTCGTTTGTTGTATCATCTTTTAAATTATTTTGGAGACATCTGAGCCTAATTTGTCAAGGGCGCCAACACGATTGAAAAAAAAGTTTTAGTTTCGGTTGCAAATGATTATGATTTTCTCTCAGTTGCCGGCCAAAATAATAATCCTTATCTAAAGTACATTATTGTCTATTTACCAGGGGTAGTACCACCAAGTCTGTATACTTGGTGGTAACCAAGTATACAGACCGTGAAGTGATTTGGTCGTGTTTCGGGATCAGCTCGTAAGTTGCCGATTCCAACTAGGCCGACATAGTGAATGTGATTGCTACTCACAGTTTTTGAATTGTAGTAGCAGTGACATCTATTCGTGGACCACACTCCAGCTTAACATCAAGCGGGATGCTGTCATATGTCGTGTCACAATAAAAAAATCATGCATCCTAATAAAATGTTGAATATAATTACCAGCAAGAGACGGGTGATCACTTAGAGCAGACATGGGAAAGTTGTAGTTTGGCGCGAAGAGTTTGGCTTCATTCGGTGTGATAAACGGTGATGGAGGCAGCTGAGGTGGAGGAGTACGATCATCGGCATCAGCTGAACTACCACGAGAAGGTGGACCCTGGCGAGGAAATTAAATTATTAATAAAACTAGCTGTGCCCGTGGTTCACCCGCGTATAATTAGGTTCATTACACAGTCAAAAAAAGGAGGAGGTTCTCAATTCAGAGTGGTAGGCAGTGGTACCCAGTCTGCCGATCCGGCGTAGTACCACCACTTACAAGTATACAGACCGTAAAGTGATTTGGTCACGTTTCGGGATCAGCTTGTAAGTTGCCGGGTCCAATTAGGCCGGCATAGTGGATGTGATTGCTACTCACAGTTACTGAATTGTAGTAGCAGTGACATTCATGTGTCGAGTCACAATAAAATTTAAAAAAAACTGACACAACTCCCTCGCTTCACATCCACAATTCACAAGTTAGATGACCCGAAAATATCTAATTCTAACAGGTCTGCATTCCCTGGTTAATAAGAAGTGTTTATTAAACTGACACACACGAGTTTAAGTACTAGTAATATCATTAAAGCATAGTTAAGAACGCCTAAAATATTTTTATAACTATTGTTTATTTGACACTCTAATGAGTTCCTGCTAAATAACACCAGACTGCCTGTCTACCTTTAATAGCTGTTTATGTTACAATCAAATTATACACTTACGACTCAACAGTTATGGGTGGACAGTAATAATAGATTAATGTTTTAAACATTAATTATGATATATGGAATATTTATTTTATTTTGACGACAGGCGTGGACGAACGGTTTAGCGACTGGTTTGTTGCGCGTAAAGTCCCGGGTTCGATCCCCGGTCGGAGCAAATATTTAATAGTATTAAATATTGCAAATATTTGTTAATAAAAAAAAAGAGATGGATATTTGCTTCGGGTCTGGTTATCAAAGAGTGGTAGGCAGTGGTACCCAGTCTGCCGATCCGGGGTAGTACCACCACTTACAAGTATACAGACCGTGAAGTGATGTAAGTTGCCGGTTTCATCCAGGTCGGCATAGTGGATGTGATTGCTACTCACAGTTATTGAATTGTAGTAGCAGTGACATTCATTCATGGACCACACTTGGGCTTAACATCAAACAGGGTGCTGTCAAATGTCGAGTCACAATAAAAAAAAATTAAAAAAAAACATGAATCATATGCCACAGGGATAGACAATTCATAATAGTGTTATTATTTATCTGGATGAGTGAAAGTAGATTGACGAAAATAATTTATAAATCTCATGTGAATTGATACGTTAAACGAGGCAGGCCCAGGAGGGTGTTTGCCTACCAAATCGGAGACATCTTCAAGAAAGCTAGGTTGCCTAGTGCCCATAACCATAGTGCTTGTATGAAGAGAATTGTTGATGTGAGCGCTCTATTATCGCTGCCTATTCTTGTGAAAAAAAGGCTTCACAATTTGATTAATCGATTGATCTATTTTATTATTAACAAATGAATGCTGTTACTCTTTTTTTTTACAACAGGAGTTCAACCTGAGACCAAGAGACTAGCGGACTGACTAGTTAAATCTGTTTAGTTCGCCTGTCTTTTATCTGTCATAATATAAAATTCCATAGCTCAACGAAAGATGCAAATACGAAAGATGACCAAATTAAATTAGTTAAAAAAATATAAAAAAACATGCTTCAATGACACTTGTGTTAAATTTTATTTTATTGTGATTTGATCTCTGACCTCGCCTGATATTAGGTACCTAAGCAAGAGAAGGTTCAAGAATACCAATGACTGAAAATAACCGAGTTCGTTCACGGTTGTCTCAGTCGCTATCACTATGCCGGCCAAAATAATATTTAATGTATTTATTGTATTGCTATCGGTTTTTAATATGTGTACAAATTTTCAAATTATTCAAACCTTTAGAAATGGGTGAAAATTAATTCGAACGATACCGTTACATTCTTAACATCAAGTCAAATCAATCAATCAATCATTCGTTTCTATGATACAAGCACTTTAGTAGCTTAGTATAGAAACGTATAAAAAAATCAATCAATCAATCAAATTGCCACGTCTTTTATCCAACAGGGATAGACGACATTCAAGTCAAGCTAATAAAAAGGCATAGATTATACCAACTCACGTGTTGTCTATGAAGCGAGTGCGGCGGAGTATCATCGGTGCTGCGGTCTATGTCTGCGTTGGGACCACATATCATGTCCAGAGGCTCATTCTTCACATCATCCATCAACCTTGGTGATGGGGATGAACTGCTATTCGAAATGCCATTCCCGTTCCCCGTCTCGTGAGCTCTTGTATTGTTTATCGAATGGTTCTTCGTGGAGAAATCAGCTGCGTGTATTTGTGGATCAGTATTGTTGTTATCGTGGCGCGTTCGTTTAATAACGTCTGGTGAGTTGTCTTGGGAGCGGCTCAGTCTTCGAGGTGGTATGGGCACTCGCCGCATCATGTGGTGGACGCTTGACTGTGGTGGGTGAGAGAGCAGCGCTTCCTCCAGCTTCTCTGTGTAGCTTGGCGTGTGAGGCGTGTGCGCAGGGTGGGGAGGCGTTCGTGGAGAGGCCTCCGCTGCTCGCGCTAGACTTTGCACGAGGGGCTGTTGTGAGAAAAAAAGTAAATAAGCTCATATCAAATATGCTGAATGGCCTAAAGGGCGACCGTGATAAAGAAATGTTCACGTCTCAGTTTAAATTCCACTTGCGGTACCAATTTATTTCTGATATATGTATTATAGTAGGGGAGCCCAAGAGGCTAATCGGGGATTTACTCGAGCGTCGTAGGGACCTATTAAATATTAAAGTTTAGGTGATAAAAAAAATTAAATGTTACGTGGGTTTTTGGTTTTAGCGGTGGGGGAAGGCTGTACGGATTTTCAAAAATGTAAAAAAAAACAATTAAAAAAATATACTCGAGCGCGTCAGATTTTAATATTGTATATACTCCACGTGTTCATAATACTGTAGGTATATTAATCTGACGGTTTGCATGGTGGGGGTGGCAGTACGGAAAGGTAGAAAAAGAAAAAAAAAAATTGCTCGAGCGCGTCAGACATTCAGAGGGGATGTTAAATAAGCCCCACAGAAGCTCCCATTCAAAAGACTGACCATTCCGACATGACGCAAGTTCGTGGCGGAGTTTTGAAAATGTAAAAAAATCGTTAATTTGAAATACTCGAGCGCGTCAGTCTTTTATACAGAAGGTTCAGTAAGATGACCCAATTGTACTGACCCTTAATCTGACAATTATCTGGAGGGATTTCATTAATCTGACAATTTGAAAAAAAAAAACGGTAATTGGTAAACGGTTTTTAAGGTAATTGTTACACACTCACTATAGCACACTAATCGCGGTATAGTTTAGACTATTTCTCTCTCTTTCACTCACAATCACTGCCCACTTTTACTAATAAGTAATAATATCTCAGAAACTGTGTGGAATATGAGCTATATTATTGTAAAGTTTCAATAAAATCCATTTAGTAGTTTTGCGTGAAAGAGTAACAAACATCCATCCATACAATACATACTATAAACTTTACTTTACTTACGAAAAAGTTTATATAATTTATGGTTATTAAGATCTTATTAAGATAAGATCTTAAAATCTTCTTTCTTGTACAGTTTATACTTTTTTACATTGTACATTAGGTCAAAATGTTCATAGGCGTTCCATAAAATATATGTTCTATGTAATTTACTGTTTAATTTCACTGAAACAGGGTTGGCACATTATTGAAATAAATATTTTATAAGAGACCATTTAACACCTTTAAGGGGGTTTGGCTTTAGGAGATGTTTTGTAACACCCTGTATATTAAGACTGTGCGAGAGAGTAATAGATAAAGAAGAAGTGAAAGGGAACGAGAGACGCGAAGTGGGGAATACATGCTCTACTGCAACTGCTCGCACAAAACTTTATCAACGATTTTTGCTACTTCGGCTTGTTGAAATTGACAGATTATAGTTTTTTAGTAATTCTTAGTCATTTTTCTTCAAAATAAAATTAAAATCGACCGCGCTCGAGAATGTCCAGGTGACGATTTTTTTTTACAAGTTTGTGACCTTCCCATTCTCTTCCGTCACACTCAATCCGTCAGATTAAGAAAATGTGCACTTATTAGTATGTAATTAACTCACCTTAGCTTAATCTGACGCGCTCGAGTATATTCAAGGATCGATTTTTTTTACAATTCTGACCAGCTGCCATACACGTATCCCCCTGTATTAAGGGCTAATACTTGGTAGATATACTCTACAGGGTACAAGGTATCTCCCATAATTTAATCTGTCACGCTGGAGTAAATCCAGAAATCCCCGCTTGGGCTCCCCTACTATTATGATGAATCTGTTTCTATGATAACTCAGTATTGAAACGTAAAAGTACTTTTATTAAAGATACATTTGTATCGACATTTACATAGATAAAGTGAAAAAGGTTTTTAGTAAAAAGTTAAAGAGCATCGGCGAACAATGTCTATCACTTTTTTAGTCTACATTTAATACTTAATGCACATGACATGGTGTATCGTATGGTTTTGTGCGATAGATGTAGATGTTATAACTATGCTAAATAAGTTTTTTTTGTTTAGTGGTATTCTTTTTTGGTGTAAGTTGTTTTTCTTTTTATTTTTTATTGCTTGCCTTATATCTGTATGTAATTGAATTTGTAAGTAAACTAGGTGTAGTTTATATAATACCGCTGGAGATGTCGGAAGAATGTACCCCAGCTCCTAATCTCCAGCGTTCGTGATGACGGAGGCCACCGTGGGGTTTTAGCCGGTACGAGTCCGGCATAATCCTGGTTCTACCACGAGAAACCAGGAGGATTCCCACGAAAAAAAAGGTGTTGTTTATAATGATACCGTCATTTTATGTGCGTAATTCCTCTAATGAAAATTAATATAAAATAAACTTTAAAATTGATATAAAATAAACTTTATATTTAATGTAAAATAAATTTTAAAATTGATATAAAATAAACTTAAAAATTGATACTTACCCCTTGAGCGTCATCGTGTTGAGTTAGTCCTGACACTCGGAGTACTTCAGCTGTTTTCAGAAATGAGGATAGGCTTCTCTGATGCACGTTCACTTCACCGTGATATATAAATTCGACTAAGGCGTGCAGGTCAGTAAATGACACGTCTTGGAGTACTATAACGGGATGCTTGCAAGGGGTAGACTGGGGAGAGAGAAAAATAAATATTAGTTATAAATACCACTTTATCACACAATTGACCCTAAACTTTTTTTTTATTGTGACTCGACATATGACAGCTCCACGCTTGATGTTAAGCTGGAGTGTGGTCCATGAATAGATGTCACTGCTATTACAATTCAATAACTGTAAGTAGCAGTCACATCCACTAAGCCGGCCTAGGTGTGATAATTTTTAACTACACTCTTTACTATAGGTATCAAATTAGGGATCCGGCCCCGACACAGATCCAGACCCGGAGCAAATATCTGAGCATTTATTTAACTGAGATACCATAAACTGAATCGATTTTTTCGCTCTTGGATCTTCCATTGCTACGTCGAGGTCAGATATCAAGGTGCATAAAAGTGATTTTTCCTTAATTTTTACCGATAATTGTCATCGAAATGACAAATAATAAACTTAGGTATTATGAGTCATACAAAAATCTCTAATTAGGCCGGTATCGCGGATGTGTTTGATATTTGACGGATCGAACACCAGTTCGTATAAAGTATTTGATTAGAATTTTAAATGTAAAGGAAAGAAGCAAGGTGCAAAAAAGTAAGCAAAGTTTCAACAGTATAGTTCTTATAGTTTCGGAGAAAAGTGTTTGTGACATACGGACAGACAGATAGACATGACGAATCTATAAGGGTTCCGTTTTTTGCTACGAAACCCTAAAAAGCGTGTTAATAATGATTGAGTAATTGTTTATATCTAGTGAGTGAAGCAAGGTATCGCTTATTTCGCGACGGCTTGTGTGAGTCAGGTTGGCCGAGTGGTCTAAGGCGCCAGATTTAAGCTCTGGTTCCCGAGAGGGAGCGTGGGTTCGAACCCCACACCTGACAGGATAGCTTAGTACGGACGTTTTTTTATATGTTTTTTATGTTAAAACATTTGATTGCGACCCGCCTTATGTTAATCTGGATGGAGTACAGTCCATAAATAGAGCAATTATTGCTCCTAATTAAAAATTGGTCGTCTCCACGATACCATATGTGATTTTAATAACGAAATTTAAAATCAATGATAATAATGAATAAATCATTAATTTCGCATCTTAATTTCTATAAGGATAGGCAGACACAATCAAGCGCGACAGCAGGACAACGCTTCTTATCTACAAATTCTCTTCATACAGACGCTATGATTATTATTATTTTAATTCATGGATTTATTATTTTATAAATTTTACGGGCTGGCGAGGTGTCGCCAGTCCATCACCGGTCTTGACAGTCTTGTGTCGGACCGGGTATTTATTGCAAAGAATGCTGGGGACCTAGATTTTAATTAAATCCATGGATTTAATTAAAATCTATAATGGAGATTGCTTTGCAGCGCCATCTAGTTGCATGCGCCACAACCGCATTTCTATGGCATTTAATAGCATTTCATTATGCATTCACTTCCATACATTAACGTATGGAAGTGAATAGCCAGATGTGCTTATTTGACATAATTTGGCTCATTGGCGAGTATCAATATCTTTTATTATGTATAACAGATACTGAGCGACCGAATTAATATCAAATTTAACTTGATACGGGGTACGTAGTTTTTGATAAGCGAGACCGAAAGCATTTACATCGTCTTTTAATTCACTACCACGTCCTACTGTAATCCTTTTTTTGTTCTACCACCGCCTTGTGCGTTGCATCGTCTTGTGTCTCCATAACTTAATAACTTTAAAACTTCAAAGCGAAGCGCGATAATAAATTATGGCCGGCATAATGACAGCGTCGCCGGCATTCTTAGATATCTCCTTGCTTATCATCAGGCAATGTCACGTCATATTTTTTGACGCTACGTGGTCAATGACGTGATAAATATCGTAAAGAAGACTAATATTTTTTATTTTGGCAACAATAGAATAAAAACAAAAGAATAAAGGTGTTAAAATGACAATGCTTTTTTAATGATAATAAATTGTTATAAATTTCAGTGCGAACTTAAAAAAGGTCGGCACAATTTACAAAAACTAAGATTTCTATTTACTCATAAGAGAATATTAGCGGCATTAAGTCCGCCTTTTGTAATTAGTGCGATGAAGTTTATTTTTTTAATTATTACGACAAAGTCCCGGGTTCGATTCCCGGTCGAGGCAAATACTCGTATTTGTTTCATAGCTTCTATTTGTACTATTTAATAATTATATTGAATATTGCAAATATTAGGTAATAAAAAAAAGCGAAGGATATTTACTTCGGGTCTGGTTAACAAAGAGTAGTAGGTAGTGGTGCCCAGTCTGCCGATCCGGGGTAGTACCACCACTTGCAAGTGTACAGATCGTGAAGTTATTTCGTTGCGTTTCGGAATCAGCTTGTATGTTGCCGGTTCCAACAAGGCCGGCACAGTTATTAAATTATAGTAGCAGTGACATCGATTCATGGACCGCATTCTGCCTTAACATCAAGTGAGGTGCTGTCATATGTCGAGTCACAATTTAAAAAGAAATACCTTTAACAATTCCCTGAAATAGGGGCTGCAAGCTGATAAGACCACCCGATGTGCTTTGAGGCTCTTCCCATCACAAGCAAGGGTCACGTCCACGAAGTCCTCATCATCTCGAAGGTTCTCGAAGGCGCTCGTGATACTCCTCTGGTAATTATTCCAACGTAAACAAAAATGCTGCGTGTCAACCATTGTGTTAGATTTCTTATAGCGGATTCATATGGAGATTTCTGTGGACAATAAAAATAAAATGAATATTAAATATATTTTATTAGATTTTGCGCGAACATTGATTAATGAATTTAAGAGACAGCTCACGGACCACGATGGCAGCGAAGCTCTCGAAACGTCGGTATAATAAAATAAAATTGTAAAATCAAAACCAAAATAAACGCGATAGTAAGCCGCATATAATTTGTTTAATTCAATAATTCCTATTGTTAGTTGGATTAGTTAACTATAATTCCTATAGTTAGTTCAGCGATGCGTGAAGAAGCACCTTTGGCCGGCATAGTGACGATGACTGAAGCAGCAGTGAATAAACTCGGTTTTTTCAGTTGTCGTCAATTTTGGACCTCCTCTTGCTTATCATCAGGCGGGTCGAGGTCAGATATCGTGTCACAATAAAAAAAATAAAAAAAGTGTACAGACAGGCTAAGTTAATCATAATTCCTAGTGTACAAACAGGCTAAGTTACGTAGAAAAAAAAACAAGTTAAGATGATTAAAAAATCAGGTCATACGAGATAAATGGATCTATTCACGGAGACATTATATTGTGATATATTTTATCATTGAATTATTGCAATTTATTCGTCCTATTTTTTAGCTATAATAAAAAAACATCCTTATTGCTTTTTATTGTTTATTATTTTTCACATTTCTATACCCAAGATAAGAGTGTAGACATCTAAGAAAACACAGAAAACAGGACGACCAAAGTGTACCAAAAATGTATTCTCTTACTCAAATTCAAGATCAAATGTCGAGTCACAGTAAAAAAAAGTACAAAACAAAAGGGCTTAATATTAAACTATTTTTGACGAGAAATGAGTGGCGTTTTGGTCCATATTGGTAACATTAGTCCGTTACGCGTAAATTCTTTGGTTTGATTCCCGGTCGGAGCAAAATATTTGTTAATAAAGAGGCGGATATTTGCTTAGAGTCTGGTTATCTGGGATTGGTGCCCAGTCTGTCGATTCGAGGTAGTATATAGACCGTAAAGTGACTTAGTCGCGTGACTATCATGGTAGGTGCGACTGCTACTTGCAGTTGTTTAGTAATCGCATTTATTCATGGACCGCACTCCAGCTTAATCCAGATTAATATCGAGTCAAAAAAACTTTTCAAAACTTTTTGGCGACCGTGGTGTAGTGGCAGTGCAATGGTTACGCAAACCGAGAGCATGAGTTCGAAACCACCCACCGGTACCAATGTATCTTTGATATATGTACTTTGGATGTCCTGTTTCTATGATACAAGCACTTTAGTAGCTTAGTATAGAAATGTAAATAAAAATATATCTTGCGCATTCTTTAGCATACATACTAGTATCCGTGAATTTCCTCATTACCTACAACATTGTGAATTTCCTTGATCTCTGACCACTTTCTGATAAATTACATTGAATTTTATTTATCACTCAAATTATTAAATTAATTATCTTTATGAACTTTATTTTGTTTAATTGTTCAATTTTTTTAATGTGGCTCGACATTTGACCTCGACTTGCCTGACGGTAAGCAAGTGGAGGTCCAAGAGTGTCGACGACAGAAAAAACATCATCATCATCATCAGCCAGAAGACGTCCACTGCTGAACATAGGCCTTCCCCTTAGAACGCCATTTCGAAAGACAAGATGCCAGTTGCATCCACCGGTAGTCCACCTAGTGGGAGACCTACTTACGCTGCGTCTTCCGGTTCGTGGTCTCCACTCTAGAACCTTTCTACCCCATCGTTTGTTTAAAAATCCAAGGTCATTGGATGGTAATACTGCATGGGCCGGTAAAGCTAGACATAATCCACTTATCGATTGTTTTTCAAAGAAACGACACTCCTAACCTTTTAGTTCGACTGTTGATTCGGTCTATTGAATACGGATGCGTCCCCCGACTGACGCTGGATTAAAAAGACAAGATAGGAGGAACCCCATAGCGTGAATACAAAATGTTGAAGTGTGAATAAATAAAAGTCATTATAAACGAATGACATGGTTTATAATGAAATGTTATAGAAATTAAATGAAAAGATTAAAATCCGTTTAGAAAACATAGAACCCATTCTTAGTCTAATAAGGTTTTAGTATGAAAATCCCCTTTTATAAATAACATTTAATATAAATAAAGTCATAAGTGCATATTATCAATTTTACAAGGGATCGTTTGTAAAATTGATAATATCTTATAAATAACTGTTTTTTTTACAATTCTGCTTTTTATGCCTTTTTTACATGCTTGTTTGTATCATTAAAACAGATCAAGATTTACCAATGTATTCGAGCTTAGCATCATGCAGTGTGCAGGTCAACAAAAGGCAACCGTGACTAAGTTTTAAGGTTGGCGTCACTTGAAAATCTAGGTAGATGCTAGCCAGTTCTTCACTGCTAGACATGTGCTTCCCCAGCGATCTCTACAGTGGCCTGCAACCTACGGATTACTGTTCTATCTTTAGTAGTCGTGAAAAAAAAACCAACGAATTGTGTATAAAAAACAATGAAAACAAACAATAACTCTGCCTAACTCTGCATCTACCTATTTCATAGATTGATCGATCAATCAAATTGTCCCGTCTTTTTGCCACAGGGAAAGCCGGAAATAATGTAGCGCCATTTGCCACGATCCTGACACAAAATCACAATAAAAAAGAGTCACAATAAAAAATAAAAAATTATAACGACCTTTTAATTTTTATTAAGTATCTACCTAATATTGTTTCTTTGTAATTTTGATATTAAATTATCTGGTGGATTATTGGTCTGAGATTTTTAAAATTATATTCAACGTGAAAAAGTTGGATAAAAATACTTTTTGACTCATTCGGTTGAACAGTCAATACCTAATTCTTAAGAGATAAATCTATCAAAGTCAATTTATGAAAAGGGCTATTTTACATTAAGTAATTAATTATGAGGTGACAACGTTTATTTATATAACTATGTGTGTGCTTTTATAAAGGGCGTCTAATAGATAAGGATAGAAAGATAGTTCACGCCTATTTGTTAGAAAAACGTGCTAGAAAGATGAAACCACACCCAAATCTACCCGTTCTCTATAGTAATCTATCTAAATATTCTTGTATTGTACCTACCTACCTATTTGAAAGACATATGGACAACTGTATGAAGTTTGTTTTTCTAAAATGGTTTCTAAGAAGTGAATTAAAGGATTCAAGCGAAATGTGGTGGCGGGATATTATGTTTAGAAAACGCTTTAAATAAGGCTACTAACAAGTGAAAAAAGGAGGAGTAAAAGTAGATTGACAAAAGGAATAATCAGACCCAGGAGAGTTTTATCTGACCGAATCAGTGACATCCTTATGAAAGCACTCAGCTTGTCCTCATAATCGTAGACACTAAGCAACTCAGCATTCTTGAGGATTATTCTATAGGTTAATCAACCAACCAATCAAATTGTTCATTTTTCTCCTACAGAGATTGTCAAGGACAATTAAGCGCCACTTGCCACGATCCTGACACAACTCCCTCGCTTCCCTCACATCCACAATTCTCTTCATACAAGCTCCACGGTTATGAGAACTAGGCTAGGCTAGATTTCTTGGGGATGATTCTGATTTGATAGGAGAACACCCTCCAGACCCACCTCCATAAATAAATAATAATAAAAGGCGACCGTGGTGTAGTGGCAGTGCAATGGTTACGCAAACCGAAGAGAACGAGTTCGAGACCACCCACCGGTACCAATGTATCTTTGATATATGTACTTTGATTGTCCTGTCTCTATGATACAAGCACTTTAGAAGCTTAGTATAGAAAGTATCATAATATCAAATATTTTGGTATAGTTATGTATCAAACGCCAATAATATAAATATTTCTATCAGAATATCTAAAATGCAATGATAATAAATTATCATGAAACTTGTAAATAAAAATAAAAATATTATTACATAACAAGACACTGTTATCGTTATCGTGGTGCTAAATCTATCTTACAAATACAGGCTTTGCTTACATGCAGATGCTTACATTGAAGAATCTGCATGTAAGCAAGCGTAGGACCTTACAAGGTAGACTGACAGTGACGACTTGCGAGGGGTAACAGGAAACCGCAGGCCAACGTTAAGAATACTGGGCAGGCCTATGTCCAGCAGTTCAAGAGCGGTGCCCAGTCTGTCGATCCGGGATAGTACCACCATTTATAAGTATACAGATCGTGAAGTGACTTAGTCGCGTTTCGGGATCAGCTTGTAAGTTGCCGATAAACTAGGTCGGCATAGTGGATGTGACTAATACTTACAGTTATTGTACTCCAATCTTTGACCGCACTCCAGCTTAACATCAGACGGGGTCATATATGTCCAGTCACTTAAAAACAAATATTTAAAAAACGTGGATATGGTTCGCCTCCATTTATTAGCCGCACTTCAGCTTTTATACCGGTCATTATGTCGAATCACAATGGAGAGACAACAGAAACAAGATTATTTCAATTTGATACTAGCCTAACATAATATACTCGTAACATTTCTACTATCTGTTAAATAGTATTTAATAATAATATCTCATAATCTTGTTGCTATGCGTTTTCACTAAAAAAAATTAAACTATTTCTTACTTATATATAGCTTGTTCGAAAAACAAGTGACAACACGCGTGGCGAATTGGCCACTATTGAGTTATTGGACGATTTAGAACTAGAAAAATTAGCTATAGCTTAGAAGAAAATATGTGAGAAATTTCTACATAAGGTTTTTTATATTGAGATGCAACATTGATATTGAGACGAAACGAGACAGACTCCATTGTCTCTGCCTATCCCTGTGGGAAGGAGTCGTGACAATTTGATTGATTTGAATAATTGATGACGCGACAGTTGACGTCGATTTGCCTGATAGTAGGGGTAGCAAGGGTAGGCTTAAGAGCATCGACGACTAAAAAACGAATGTAGTTAACAGTTGCCTCAATCGCCATTTTTTTAAGTAGTAAAACCAGAAATACTAAAAGCGCTCATCGGGCTTGTTCGAACTCCCAAAACATGTTTTAATTAAATATTATCATGATTGTCGATAATATTCAATAGATCATTTGACCCCACCCACTTCCCACTCCCGCCGAACTACGAGCCAATCTCTAATAAGCGTTAGGTGCATAAAAAATATGAAGAAAAAAAAACACATCGATAAGATATCGCCGCTAGAATTCGATAATGAATAAAAAACACTGTTACGAACTATGGTTACCGCACTATCTGTCAACAATGTCACCCCTAAAACTAATAGTTCAAATTCTATCAGAATTGGAACTATTTTCAATATATATGTTTGCAGTAAACTGCTATTTGAGAGATTTTTTGTGCTTAAACTGGAGTGCGGTTTATGAATAAAGACGACTGCTACTACAGCTAAACAACTGCAAGTTAAAGTGTACAGACCGAAACGCGACCAAGTCACTTTACGGTCTGTACATTTTTAAGTGATGGATAGTAGTACTACCCCGTAACGGCAGAATGGACACCATTGCCTACTACTCTTGGGCAACCTCCAGCTTTCTTGAGGATGTCTCCGATTTGGTCGGATAAAACCAGGAGGATCTGCTTCATTTAACCTTGTCTATTAGGAGTGACTATAGCGGATATTTATTTATTTATTTATTCATAGGTGCACAAACAGCTTACAATCGAAACATAATAAAAGGAATATAAATAAAAGGATACCTATTCCTTTTATAATAGAAACATGATAAAAGGATAGAATGAAGAACAGCATAGTGCGCGATAGATGTGGTTTGAAAGAAGATGTAGTGGACAAGGATTGACAAAAGGAATGCTCCGATGGTTTGGGCACATGGAAAGGACAAGTGAAAGTAGACTGACGAAAGGAATTTATATCTAATAGTAAGTTATTTGCATGGAAAAAGAAAACCTACTCTATTTCTATAGGTAATTAAGGATTGTATTGATTTAAAGAAGTATTTTTTTTTCTTAAGTAGCCATTTTGAACTAGTAAATATTGTATCAATTTTCCGTTACTATTACGTGTAGTAATTTGAGTTAACCATTGTTAGCTCATATATCGTGTTAGTAGGCCGATTGTAGTGTGCAAGTATGTTTATGAAATTAAAATGCGCCCGCGCATCGTATCTAAGACCTCTTACACATTTTGAACATAGAACAATTTAAACACTTTGTTGGCAACCGTGAACTACCATGGGGGTGTTCAGTCATTAGACTTTGACACGTCTAACTCGAAAAACAGCTGAACTACTGTTGGCTTTGTTAAAAAAACGCTTTTTTCCTACAAGGATAGGCAGAGACAATGGAGTGCCACTTGCCACCATTAGTAGAGCTTGTATGAAGAGAATTGTGGATGTGAGAGAAGGATGGGATTTAATTTACCAAAAAGGTTATTTTATTTGTCAAGGTGATGCATATTACTCAATTTGAAACTTACTTGGCAACCATGAACTGGTTTGATTCAGTGGTCGGCACTCTTCGAACTCTTCTAGCTTACCATCAAGCAGGTCGAGGTCAGATGTCGAGTATTTTAAATTGAATCTATTTCCTAAATGTGTATCCAGCCTAACTTACAATAGGTGACATTCTGATGGAAAAAATCAGCTTAGATGTAATAAGTGGAAATGTTTTGATTATTTTTCCCGCGAAATCTCATCATGTAATGTTGGTATGTCCTCTTTACCAGTTGTACCAATAATGTAATTATTTTTATAGATAATAGAGGTCGTTTTGACTTTATTTTTTAAATTCAAATTGTCACGTATTTTTTCTACAAAGATAGACAGAGACAATGGAGCACCACTCGCCAGCATCCTAACACAACTACGAGTACTATACTATCCAACAATTCTTTACATACAAGCTCTACGGTTATGGACACTAGGCAACCTAGCTTTCTTGAGGATGTCTCCGAATTGTTCGGAAAACACCCTCCATTCACATTAGATTTACAAATTCCTTTAATCAAGATATTTTAATTTCTGCCTAATATATCATGGTGATTGAATTAAAATTGTATGCGGCTTACTATCGCGTTTATTTCAATGTTCAATGTTCGCGCAAAATTTAAGAAAATAATATCATGGTGATACTATTATTGAAAGACATTTTTTAAATACAGTAGGTAAATACGAGTACCTAAAGTTGTGTCAGGACTGTGGCAAGTGGCTGCTATATTGTCCTATCCGGGAAAAAAGGTGGCGGAAAAAATTTAAAATCAAAATCAAAAATTTCTCATTTTGCGCAGTGGTAGGTTATAACCCCAAGGTATGTACTACTTGTATTATACTTTAGTTGAGGCGTGAAAAAGCATCTCTGGCGGCATAGCGACCTTTGGACGGCCTTTAAAATTAACTGCATCGTTTTTTTTTAGTTTTTTAGTCGTCGTCGCTCTTGGATTTCTTGTTGCTTACCATCAAGCGAAAGAAGACAGGTGTTAAGTCATATTAAAAAATATATCGACGGCGAAGACGGAAAAGAATAATTATTAAGTTCTCAACTAATTATTATTATTTTTCGTATAAAATTCTAAAATATTCTATTTGCTAAATAGCATTTGCAGTGCTCAAGGTTGTCGAAAATTGCACAGTTGGTCTGAACCAGATGTAGTCTACGAAATAGTAAATACGACCATGTAAACATTAGAACATTTATTTTATATAATATCGTCTATATAGGTTATTCATTAAATCATAGATTTTATTGAAAAAATAGGGAACCCGTAGTGGCCATAAGCATAGAGGTCATATGAAAAATATTGTGGATATGAGCGAGAGTGGATATCTATCTATGTATGAAATCCCTATGGGAATTCAGGCGTGACAATTAGATTTAGCTATTTCGTTCTAGAATTATGCCACTGGATGTAAGCCGCTTTCAGCAGGCCACCAATGTAAGTCGACTTCAGCAATTTACTGTGGAAATGTCCAGAAGTGAACGCCTTATGGCGGATATTGGTCCAACTCAGGGTACCTTTATAATTTTAAAGTATACTTAGTCTTTTTTTTTTTCATTTCTATACTAAGTTACTTAACGTTCTTGTATCACAGATATTGGGGGAATTTGTTATGTAAAAGATACATTGGTACCGGCAACTGGTTTTGAAAGTGGCCAGAGTAAGCTGATGATGCGGTTCCTAAAGTTAAATTACTAAGTTATACTCACATTCTAGTGAATAGTATTGCAGGCTGATCACGAAACGCGACTAAGTCACTTTAGGTTTTGTATACTTGTGAGAAGTGGTACTACTCCGGGTTAGCAGACTGGGCACCAATCCTATGAAACAAATCTTTGCTCCGACCGGGAATCGAACCCGGGACTTTACGCGTAACGAACTGGTATGCTAAACAATGCGCCACTCTTGTCGTCAAATGATTAAATAGTAGTCCTAAACTCAAAGAAACATTCAAACCAGCAAAACGACCACATACAGTATCTAAAAACGAGCATAGAATTGAAAGATAACTTTGTTTCAAGGTAATAACACGTAAAATTAAAATAGTGAAATATATCTATCAATAAATATTATTTATTATCATTAGATATATTAGATTATGTCTAAAGAAGAAATCTACGAATCAGAAAGCTTTAAAATATGATAATAAAAATGCACTATTACTTATATACTAAGCAATAGATAAGATTTCATATGTGCATGTATAAATTTATAACATAATTTAGAATTAATGAATTAAACAAATGCGGCCTACTACCCCATAATACACAAACTAAATTCCCAAGTCTAGCAAATTGACAAACCAGATGACACCGTCAGTTATTTTCGCAAAAAAATAAATTAAACCGGAAATAATAAAACCTAAAGGTTTAATAATTGCAAGTATTGAGTACTTAGCTATTAAAATAAAATCCTTACGGTTTTTTCTAAGATTGTGTGCGATCGATTTTCGCGGAATAATAAGTCGCAAAAAATATTATTTTGATCATTAATTATAGAAGTTAATAAACTCACCACACTAATTTGCACTCATTAGCACTTCACAACGAAGTATTTGATACTAATATGTAATTTTAAGTTATAAAAATAACGATAAACAATTTGCAATCTAAAGTCTAAAAAAATATTACCAAAATGGTCAAATTCAATTCACTTTATCTCACTGACCTGCACATTATTATCAGTAACTAACCATTATGAAGAAAAAAACAATTTATATATTATATATGCAAACATGCATTAATGTGTTTTTTTAATTATGTCTTACTACTGAATATTTATCTATCTAACTGTCACGGCTCAATTTCCAAAGAGCTAGGCAGACACAATTTCCACAATCCTAATCACTTTCCTCACTTTCAATGTTCTTCATACAAGTTCTTTCTATAATTATAGACACTACAGACTCTTCTTTGGAAAGGCAATCCAAGAAGTAAGAATATTTTTGTATTTCATTTTAAAAAACTTATAGGCCGGCACATCAAAATATGTTTAAAAATATATTAATTATTATTTTGTTTTATACAGAAATTTTAAACCATTTTTGGGCATTTTGATATACTATTCCGGTAAGTTATTTAAAATGAGTTGCAATTATATTCTTTGCAGGTCTTTATCTTGCTTCTTGGATTGCCGTGCTAGAGGGGCTGTTTAAGGTTCCCGATTTATTGTAGGAACAATCATCAGGTTTACGCATCTATCCTTTTAACAACCTGAGTGAAAGAAATGGTAAATCGTGAACAAGCCGGACTTTAAATCCACATTTCCTATGCAGCACCTAAATACGTCATCTAAACTAAAATTTTAATACCTTAAAAAAATATAGGAATATAAAATAATGAAGGCGTGATAGTTTATATAAATAAATTTATATTTAATTTTATCTCAACGTGTTATCATCATACTTATTATATCATAATTAATTGAATAACCACCCGATTTTTTTTATTACCACCACCACGGTCACTACCTGGGTTTTGATAGAATCACCCATTTCTTTTTATATTGTATTATATTGACTGACAGCGGCCGTGAATCTGATATGTGGTTGGTTGCACTGTCATCTACGTAAGTATCGACAAGCTTCGGCTGCGTTTAGTTTAAATTTTATAATGACCGTATCTAGGTACCCCGTGCATCAATGTCTCCCTATTCCCCCAACTGAGATTCATGAACATTAGTAGTAGACGGACAATTAGTGGTGATTTGCCATGTCGGCCATCCGAGGTAGTGAAGTGTAAAGACCGTAAAGAGACTTAGTCACGTTTCGGCATCATCTTCAAAGTGTTCCCAACTAGTTTAAGTGGAAGTTTAGTGATACTACCTACCTGCAGTTGTTTAGCTGTAGTTACAGTTGCATCTATTTATGGACCGCACTTCAGCTTAACATCAGGCAGGGTCATAATGTCGAGCTAAAATAAAGTTATCTCCTGCCATAGATTATTGTTTGCAAGCATCCGTAGGATCTACTTAGCCGACTTGACTGAACAGAATTGGTTTATTGTTTTCTAATTCGTTCTTAGCGATAATAATTCAACAATTCAGGATGCAACAAAGCAATTACTATTTTATTAATATATTATGCGTAAACATACAAAAAAACATGATAATAATCATTATATTTACTATATATATTTGACATTAGGTCATCGTTATCATTTTGTAAGTCACATTGCCAAAAAATATTAGGTTCAAAGTTAGGTAACCTAACTACTAGTGGTAGAGTTTATCTACGTTTTTTATAATTAAAAATTCATTTGTTTAATGCGTGATTTTTTAAGTCGTCGATGCTCTTGGACTTCCTCTTGCTTACCAATAGGCACGTTAAGGTGTCGCAACTTAGTAAAAGAAACTACTTTCCTGAAATCCACAATTTTATTAATGTATGTGATTGTTTAAAATAATTAGCTAGAAATTCAACCCAGTCGGCATTACGGAGCTTTAATCTATCAGTGGCCCTTTTTCAAGATTTATTTTGCTATAATTTTAAGTTGTTGGTTTTTTATAAAACTTAAATTGGTCTGTCGTAGCAATCGACTCCATTTTTGGTCGTCATAAAGACGGCGTAAAGCCGTGAACTGAGTCCGTTTTTTTTCAAATGGATTGTACTCCAGTTGATTCCCATAATAAAAAAATGCACTCTACAGCTTTACGGAGCCTGAAGAACATTATAGAAAAAATCTCCTAAGGAAAATTGTTTAATTGTTCGAATTGTTATATAATAACTAATATTTAATTTGTTATTTTCACAACAAATGTTTGGGTAAGATAGGTCAGTATCGTGATGACCTTCAAACTATGATTATTACGCATGTGTGATGATGATATTTAAGCATTTCATTCAGGGGTAAACAGATGGTTTAGAAATGGAAAGGTGATGCAATGGTATGTTTATTTTAATCACATCATCCGATGTTATAATTTATATGTTATAATAATTATTAAAAATTTAATGTTTTTTATTAATTATTCAATATTGTATTATTATTTTAAAAACATAAAATATGAACAATATAAATAAAGTAAAATAATGTTAAAAAATATTACAATTTTACAAGGAATGGTTAAAATGATATTAATCAAATTGTCGCTTCTTTTTTCCACAGGGATGGGCAGAGACAATGGAGCGCCACTTGACACGATCTTGATACAACTCTTATACTTTAACAATTCCTTTTATACAAGCTCTACCCATGAGAAGAAATGAATTTGGTCGGAAAACACCCTCCTGCATCTGCCTCGTTTAACTTTTCTTTCCATGTATTCCAGATTTCCTTTTATTCATTTCAAAGTACTAATTTAATTCTTAAGAGTTAACTTTACAATTTGTAAATTTTAACTTAGATTTTAAAAATATATAATATTTCAAACGAATAAAACTACAGTGTCAATATTGTCAAATGAGATAACGTAGAAATAACGACAATCTCGTTAACTACTGTATATATTATTAATTTCTTCTTTTTCATAAAATAAAAAGTAGTAAACTTACCTTAAATTATATATAACTTGTCTTGTCTCCAACTTATTAATCTGAAACAAATAAAAAACAAGGTTATTTTTTATATAAATGTATCTGTAGTATATTTAGTATAAATATATCAGGAATCAGAATTATGTCGATAGTTTAAACCGTTGATAAGATCTGATGATGAGGCTTACGGTTTGAGCTTCATTCTTTAAGCCTCATCAGCACCTATGTATATCTCCGAAGATACAATGGCACAAATTTTATCTTTTTGGCACTAATTATCACTAATTTGGCACTAAATTTTGGTGTATATGGTATCTTAAAATTTGATGTTGAGGCTTACAGGGTGAGCTTCATCCTGTAAGGCTTACAGGGTAAGCTTAATCCTGTAAGCCTCACCAGCACCTATGTATATCTCTGAAGATACAGTGGCACAAATTTTATCTTTTCGGCACTAATTATCACTAATTCGGCACCTAATTTTGGTATATATGGTATCCTAATTAGATGGTGAGGTTTACAGGGTGAAGGACACTAGGATGTCTGTGACAGCAGTGGTCTGCGCTCATAAAACACTATGCAGTCACATTACGAGCCAAAACAAAAAAAATACCAATTTAAACTTAATAGCGGCTGTGATGCAAGTCGATGCGTAATACTTATAAGAGAGCTTATTAATGCGGCTGTACCTGAATAACTTAATTATTTAAAAAGCGGCCAAGTGCGAGTCGGACTCGCCCATAAAGGGTTCCGTTGCAGCAAGTAACATAATATTAAAATTTTTTGTAGTTCGTTGATCGATTTTTATATTTGAGTTGATTGAATGAAAGGTAAATTGCGGTTTACGATTTTTGACGTATTAAAAAAACTACCTACTAGATCTCGCCTAAACCAATTTTCGGTGGAAGTTTGCATGGTAATGTACATCATATTTAGATTTATCATTATTTTATTTTAGAAGTTAAAGGGGGGCACACATTTTGGATGTGTCTTTCGCGCAAACTATTCAGTTTAGAAAAATAATGATATTAGAAACATTAATATCATTTTTGAAGACCTATCTATAGAGACCGCATACGTATGGGTTTGTTGAAAAAAATTTTAGTTTCAGTTCTAAGGAACTCCAAAATTGATTGTTTTTTTTTTTTGTGTGAATATCTTAATGCGGTTCACAGAATACATATATTTAATTAATTTCAACGGTATAGTTCTTATAGTTTCGGAAAAAAGTGGCTGTGACATACGGACGGACAGACAGACAGACAGACAGACATGACGAATCTATAAGGGTTCCGTTTTTTACTACGGAAAAAACGGAATTTTATTTCAAATTTAAAACATACTTATATATTTGTGTTTTTTTTTCACCATTAACTCAGTACAATGATCTAGTTATCTATGTAATTAATATTAATGCACTTTGTATGCAATTGATTATGTAATTTCTTCATTTTAAGGTCGACGAGATAAAAAAATTATGCATTTTGTTCCTTATGAGTTTTTTGACCTGAACACATTTATTTATTTATGTATATAATTAAAACATGTATTTAGATACTAACTAATATTATTTATTGATGAAATATTATTTATATTATTATTATAAGCCTATTAATTTGTCCCACTGCTGGGCAAAGGCCTCTCTTTTTTCCATGACTCATTTATAATATTAATTAAATAATCAATCAATCAAATTGTCACGCCTTTTTCCCATAGGGATAGGCAGAGACAATGAAGCGGCACTTGCGACGGTCCTGACCCAACTCCATTGCTTCCCGCACAACTACAATTTAAAATATGTGTGACAAAGTATTGCATTTGAAAGGTTAATAAAAAAGGATTTATATAAGAGGAATGAAAAAAATAAGGTCGACCCAGAAGACGAAACGCAGATGTTAACAAGAAGATTTCTTGTTTTAAAATGTCCATAGAGGTTTGTAAGTAGAGAATTGTTGATGTCTAGGAAGTAGCGTTCTGCCTATCCCTGTGAAAATTAAAGTATGGTCAAACTAATATGAATCCTTTCCGAAGCATTAGATCTTTCCAAAAGTTATGTATATTTATATATTTGGAGCACTGGATTGTATAATGCGTAACTTAGGTATCCTAAATTATTATTTTATATCTATCTAATATTTAGGTATTCTATCTGTATGCCAATTTCACACTAGCAAAATGTACGGAAGAGATAAGCAGTTGCAGTGGGACAATAGGCATGAGGTATATCGATTATCGATAAATAAATATACTCGTACTTATCAAAATAAAATAAATTAAAGACAACAACAATCAAGGAGATACCTTTATTAGATGCCGGTTTCAACTATGCCGTCATAGTGGTTGTGAGTACTACTTACAGTTATTTAGCTGTAGTAGCAGTCACATTTATTCATAAACCGTACTCCAGCTTAACATCAGGCGGGGTACTGTCAAAAGTCGAGTCAGAATTTTAAAAATCGGAATTAGAGATGGTCTTGAACTGAGTCGGTTAAAATAGCCATCAGTACTCCTACTTACTAGAAGTAACTCATGTTGTTTCAAAAAATAAAAAATGTTTAGTAAGTAAACGATATAGCCATAATTTAATTTACGAATTTAATATATCTTATATTCGTTAGAATGTGGATAACAGATCTTGGAAGGCTGAATCAAATAAGATAATCAAAAATAAAAAAATCGAAGAATGCACATTCCTAAACTGAACACAGTAGCTATCTTACATATATTCATTTCTTTACTAAGCTTGTATCATAGAAACTGAACGACCAAAGTCCTATAAGTATTATAGTATAGGTACGAACCGTATCGGTTTTGAACCAGCGGAACTTTGTTTTTTACCATTGCACCATTTAAAATACGTGCATATAAGTAAAATAATTATTAAATATTTTTAGAACAAAAGTAAATGGATAAAAGTAAATATACTTATTTCAATTTTATCTATTTAGGTACTTTTATAAACACATATTTTTTATTAAACGCACAGACAAGTCTAATTTAACAAGAATTTTAGTAACAAATTCTTATCGACATAACCCGACAATGAGTTCCTTGTTTTAATTAGAAGGTCACGGTCATTATCGATAAAAGGAACACCACATCACTAATAGACTTGTCTAACATTTTTTTATCATTGCAAGTAAAGATTGCAAATATCATAATGTGATATACAGATAACGTGTGCCAAATTATATGAAAATAGATAAAAATATGGACACAAATATTCTTTTCTATTTAATAAAAATAGTTCATTTAGACACGAATAGTTCATCATACACTTGTTGAATTTGACGTGTAGATCATTCACAACGCTGGGAAAGCTATGAATCACGAAGGATCCGAGGAGCTCTATACCCTTGTACCTACCTCGTCTTTTCACACCCGTAAAAACCGCACAGTTCGGGGGAAGCATCCGCATTCTGTCGACCGAATCGGCAGTCGAACTAAAAAGTTCGGTGCGTCCTTTCTTTGCAGAACAATCGACAAGTGGAATGATTTGTCAGCCCATGTGTTCCTTCTATCCTATAACCAGAGCGATGCGTGAAGAAGTACCTTTGGCCGAATCTTCACAGCTGCCCTAGCCATCATGACCGCCATGATGCCATGACAGATAGACGTCTAAAAGCAGCTGTCTCGTTCGATATGCCGGCCTCGTGTTGTCTATCTAATATTAAGTAATAATCAAATAGAAACACGCAAAAAATATTTATCTATCTAGGTTACAACTATTTGAATATTTGCCGTATTTTAACCTTGGATCTATTAAAATTATTTTGTAGTAAGAGTGGTAGGCAGGCATTTGGTGATTCTCTGCCCAGTCTGCAGATCCAGGGTAGTGCCACCATTTGCAATAACGACCGTGACGTGACTTAATCGCGTTTCAGGATCAGCTAGAAAGTTGCCCTTTCCGACTTGACGTAGTGTCAAGTCTTGCGGTATTTTAACTATAGTAGCAGTCGCAAATAAGTGCAGTCATATGTCAAGACACGATAACGAATAAAAAGTAATTTTTAAAAGCGTATTATTTTTTCTAAGAATTACTGATAAATAGTTTTGCTTAGTTGGGAACTACTTATAATAGATCTATAAAGATTAAATTGCGTAATAAAGAGAGATAGTTTTATTAGACGATTTTGTTTCTTAATTAATATGCTTTTAAGACACATTTTAATTTATAAAAATCCTCCATAGTTACAGTTTTATACGTAGGTCGTCATGTAACCTAACTCCGCCGGATGTTAGGCTAAAACTAATGAGTACGACACTTATACGAAAATAGTTGTAGATATGTTGGAATTAAGAGCAATGGCGAATCCTTATTGTTCTCTTGTCTCTGCCTATCTCCGTATGAACATGGGCGTGAGTTTAATGTACTTACATAAATATAAATTTAAAGAGTGGTAGGCAGTGGTACCCAGTATGCCGATCCGGGGTAGTACCACCACTTACAAGTATACAGACCGTGAAGTGATTTGGTCACGTTTTAAGATCAGCTTGTAAGTTGCCGGTTCCGGATGTGATTGCTACTCACAGTTATTGAATTGTAGTAGCAGTGACATTCATTCATGGACCACACTTCGGCTTAACATCAAGCGGGGTGATGTCATATGTAGAGTCACAATAAAAACAAAAAAATATATAATAATAATGAATGTCGATTTATATAACCGTGGTGTAGTGGCAGTGCAATAGTTATACAAACCGAGAGCACGAGTTCGAAACCACCCACTGGTACCAATGTATCTTTGATATATATACTTTGGTTGTCCTGTTTCTATGATACAAGCACTTTAGTAGCTTAGTATGTAATAAAAAAAATAGTATCCCGATGTTAAGCTAGAAAGCAATCCATGAATGAAGGTGACTGTTACTATAGTTGAGGTCGCATCCATTATGCCGGCCTAGTTGAAACTGGCAACTTATATAATATGTTAATTCCAGAACGCGACTATATCACTTTACGGGCAAATGACATAACCACAGAGCCTGTATGAAGAGAATTTTGGATGTAAAGGAAGCAAAGGAAGTTGTGTAAGTATCGTGGTAAGTGGCGCTCCATTGTCTCTGCCTATCCCTGTAAGAAAAAGGCGTGAAAATTTGATTGATTGATTGATTGACCACCAAATGTCTGCCTGTTTAGAGATAAAGATGTGATAAAGTGGTAATTAATGGTTTCGCAATAAAATGAGTAACTTTCATTGTTTTATTTAATTTGTTCTGGTTATTAAATGCTGAATTTTAACTTTTAAAAGACAATAATCAGAAGTAAAGAGTTCTAAGTATAGCAGACTCATTGTTTCAAAAATTTGTCCGCTTTCAAACACTTAATTTTGTCACAATGGTCTTTTTTCGTCACATACATTTTGGCTTAGCTTATTATACAAGTTTTTACATATATTTTTAATAGTATCGTATCAAAATATTATATAATCTAAGATTTTTTAAGCGAAATAAAAGAAGAAAATGTGTGTTTTATTATCGGTTTACATTCAATTATCTTAAAAAAAACTTAAAGTTATATTCAAATTTTGTTACCAAATTATGGGAGCAGTTGAGAACAGTCAGTTTACGGTTGTTTCAGTCGTTGTCACTATGCCGAATAATAACAAACTAATTGCCCACTGATGCATTGCTTACCTTACATCCTTATCATTGTTTTATTATTTCATGTATACAATTTATACTAATTTATTATTTAAGGCGACCGTGGTGTAGTGGCAGTGCAATGGTTACACAAACCGAGAGCACGAGTTCGAGACCACCCCCCAGTACCAATGTATATTTGATATATGTACTTTGGTTGTCCTGTTTTTATGATACAAGCACTTTAGTAGCTTAGTATAGAAATGTAAAAAAATATTTATACATTTCCATGGGTTAAAGGACTTAGGATTGTAGAAGAGGGGAATGACGTACTTTGGAATGTTGTTTCCAGTTCTTATGCCTATACTAAGCGACTAAACGTCATTTAATAATTGCAGTTTAGTTTGGTCATATGACGAAATTTTCATATTTGCTTGTGACGATTTTAACTGATAAGCTAAGACTAATCTTTAAGTTAATTACCAAATAATGCTAACTACAAATATACTAATTTTTAAAACCAATTGTTTCATTGTCGGCTTTTAATTGAAGTTTAATTAAGATAAAAGTGATTTTCGATTAGGATGCAGAAATTGTGAAATACAGGAGTTGTGTCAGCATCGTGGCAAGTTGTAATATTTAATTATATTAATTATTACAAATATTTGTTACTACAATTCTATAACTGGGAGTAGCAATCACTATGCCGGCCTAGATGGAACCGGCAACTTACAAGCTGATCCCGAAAAGTGACCAAAAAACTTCACGGTCTGTATACTTGTAAGTGGTGGTACTACCCCGGATCGGCAGACTGGGTACCACTCTTTGATAACCAGACCCGAAGCAAATATCCATCTCTTTTTTTTATTAACAAATATTTGCAATATTTAATGTTATTAAATATTACAAATTAAAGCTATGAAACAAATAATTGCTCCGACCGGGGATCGAACCCGGGACTGTACGCGCAACAAACCAATCGCTAAACCGTTCGTCCACGCCTGTCGCCTGTTTGCTTCGGGTCAGGTTATCAAAGGGTGGTAGGCAGTGGTCTACCCAGTTTGCCGATCCGGGGTAGTACCACCACTTACAAGTGTACAGACCGTACATCCGATAAGTGTTTTAATCGGAAAACACCCTCCTGGGCATGCCTTGTTTAACGCATCCATCCACATGAGATAAAATGCAGTTCTATTTTAATGCAAAATGTGCAACTTTTAACTGTATGTGTGGTCTTTTAATTCCCAGATCCGGTGCAGTTTCCAATGTCACAGAGTTACGCCGCATTTCTTATTTATTACAATTATAAGAAATTATACATTGACTCAATTGTAAGGTACAATCACGCCTGCATTCTCACGGGGTATTGGCAGAATTATTGGCAATAGTTTAAACTACATTATAGGTTAGTAGACAATATTTTGGCTGGACTTGCGTATACGACAGTGGCGCATTGGTTAGGACACCAAAACGCCACGCATGTAAAGTTCGGGTTCGATTCCCGGTCAGAGCAAAGTTTTTTCTATTTTATTAGGCCCAAACGATGACGACGGGACAAGGTTGACTTCTACAATAGTTCACTATGCCGGCCAACAAAAATAACATTTATTGCATTTTCATCGGTTTTAATACGTGTTTTAAATTATTTAGACCTCTAGAAGTGGGTGAAAATTAATTTGAAATTCTGTTACATATTTACATACATACAAGTCCAGCTAATAATAAAAGCGACAGGCGTGAATGAACGGTTAGCGATTGGTTTGTTGCGCGTAAAATCCCGGGTTTTATTCCCGGTCGTAGCAAATATTTGTTTTATAGCTTTTATTTGTATTATTTAATAATTATATTAAATATTGCAAATATTTGTTAATAAAAAAAAATAGAGGCGGATAAATGTTTCAGGTCTGGTTATCAAAGAATCGTAGGCAGTGGTACCCAGTCTGCCGATCCGCGGTATTACCATCACTTACAAGTATACAGACGGTGAAGTGATTCGGTCGCGTTTCGGGATCAGCTTGTAAGTTGCCGGTTCCAACTAGGTTGGCATGGTGGATTTGACTGCTACTTACAGTTATTGAATTGTAGTAGCAGTAACATCCATCCATGCACTACACTCCAGCTTAACGTCTAGCGTGGAACTGTCATATGTCGAGTCACAATAAAAAAAGCGTGTTAATAAAAAGCATTAAAATGGAGATATTTATCACAATTAACAACTGTTTTAAAATTACTTATCAAGTGTTAGTTATATTTTAGTATTAAACAATTTATTTTGAAACAGGAAATTAGGTCTAGCTAATAGTTTGAGCAATCGCGTTATCAACAAGGATAATTTTAAATATTCATTTTGTTTATGATAGGCATCCTGAATTAGTAGAATTAAGAACTGAATGCCATTGTGAGGAATTGTATAGAGATGAATTGTCCATGTGAATGGAGCAAATAAAAAAAATCAATAAAATTGTCACGCTTTTTTCCCATGGGGATAGGCAGAGACAATAGAACACCACTTGCCACGATCCTGACACAACTCCCTCGCTTCCTTCACATTCACAATTCTCTTCATACAAGCCCCATGGTTATGGGCACTGGACGACCTAGCTTTCTTGATAATGTCTTCGATTTGGTCGGCAAACACCCTTTATAATGAATTGTAAATGGGTTCTTTTAAAAGAAACACAATAAACATTATGCAGCAGTGGTGTAGTGGCATTGCAATGGTAAGGCAAATCTAGAGCACGGGTTCAAAACCACTTGCCGGTACTAATGTATCTTTGATATTGTACTTTGGTTGTTCTGTTTCTATTATACAAGCACTTTGGAAGCTTAGTTTAAAAATAGTAAAAAAATATTTATTTGTTTGTTTAATTCACTATTAAAACTCACCTATATGTGTCCATTCTTACTGCATGTAGGTACAGATCTTGGAATTTAGAGCTTTGAGTTTACCGAAATCTATCGATTAAATAGACAAGTTATTTTATGGTTAACTTTAAATTAATTTATCTTATAGATAATAAGGTTCACATCAACACATTTAAAGATGTGTCCGTAGCGCAGTTTCTTGAACAGATCTGCACAAATGTTTTGTAAATTGGGTTTTAAACTTTAACTGTGATTTGATCCGAGTTTCCTTTGTTGATATTTAAGATAAAACTGAGATTAAAGAGTTAAGCAAGATTTAAATCATAATATTGATTTAATGAAGTGCAGAGGTTGCAATCAGACACTTGTTTTAATAAATTATTATAACGTTTATCTTTTACTTCAAAAACTATTTTCGATTTTCATTAAAAATGGATGATTAACAATTCTTTCATTAAATTGTTTTATTAAACAATTTTTATATGTTTTGTTTTTTATATTTCGATTCTGTAGATTACAGGGAATATTTTTTTACAGAAACCTACTTATACAATAGTTTCTTTTACTTATATTTTTTTTATATTTACTTATATTTTTGTTGTTATATTTGATTTTTAGCAATAATTAATAAGTGTAATTTTAACGTTAAATAATTTAATCAAAAAACGTTACGCGTAGGTTTCTACAGGGATCGGCAAACACAATGGACCGTCATTTCCAACTTCCTTTCTTAACGTCTATTTCCAAACTTTCAAAAAAACTTTTTAATATAAACATATCATTTTTCTTTTTTAGATACTAAACTACTAAGAGAAAATGTATTTTTTTTTGTGGCACGACATATGAATAGAGGAGATTTGCAGAACAATGTTTTGCAAGTAGTAGCCGCTTCCGCATATGCCGGCTAGGCTCAAATTACAGATTATACTAGACACAATTAGCAAACTAAAGCAGCCAAGTTTTGGGTTTAGTCTACGACTGGTTCCACAAAATTTACCGACGTAGAATTTTGTATCACGGTAAGTTGATTTTGTATATTGTAGAAATTCGGCCCGAGTTTTAGTTGTGTTTTAACTAAAACTTTAGTGATTTCTAATCATGGTTTAAATGAATTTCCACTTAGAATTTTATGTGAGATTATTGTTTTAACCGCTTTTATTAACTTGACTTGTATGTATGTAACTATGAACCTTCTAGAGGTCTAAATAATTAAAAAAATTGTACACGTAATAAAAACCGATGACAATACAATTTTTTTTTGATCGGCATAGTGACAGCGTTTAAGGTAACCGTGAACTGGCTCGGTTTTTGCAGTCGTCCACACTCTTGAACCTCCTCTTGCTTACCATCAGGCGAGTTGAGTCACAATAAGAGTGGTAGGCAGTGGTACCCAGTCTGCCGATTCGGGGTAGTACCGGAGAATTTTAAGTTGCCGGTTCCAACTAGGCCGGCATAGTGGATGTGACTGCTACTCACAGTTATTAAATTGTAGTAGCAGTGACATCCATTCATGGACCATACTCCAAGCGAGGTGCTGACATATGTCAAGTCACGATAAACAATTAAAAAAAAACAATAAAAAAGTACACTCTTTAATGCGAGGTATCGACTTTTTAGTTTACATTGTCATATAAGCGTATTTTTTACTATAGTTTTATATTTAGAATAGATTTGTAATTCGAATATTTTATATATAACTTAAAAACCTAAATAAAAAAATATGTAGCACCTTCATTTTTTTACAATACAGACACACATAAAAAAGTAATACACAACTACATTCTAAACTAAAAAGTATACAAACAGCTTATATTAGAAGAATACAATTAGTTAACAATGTTCAAAATTCCTATTTAAAATCTATTGCGGTTATAATGGTGCATGTACATGTTCAGCAATATCCCTAATGTCACCGGATGTGGTCACAACAACAGATATTTAGGTACACTCTTTTTCCTATCACATTGCATAATCTAATTAATAGAGAGAGCTATATAAACAGGTAGGTATTGTATGTTTCTAAGAATTAACACCTTATTGAAAGCGTTATTCGGCCATAACAACGTACTTACATTTATGTTTATTAACATACTTTACGTTGCATTTGAAAAAGCACTCACTAACACTCATCCGGAATGTACGTACGTCAAGTTGGCAACTTCCGCTGGTTGGAGTCCAGCCGCGAGCTTTCTTAAAAGTGTCGCATGAACGACTGTATTCATTAAACTTTGCACAAAACTATTCATTGTCCCAAAATGAGGTTATCCAAACACTCTAACATTAATTTTTTTTGTGCAAATAATTTTATCTGCTCGCCTCGACCTTGCTCCTGCCTATCGCCAAATTTTTGCTATTCCTAACGTCACCGATGATAACTAGAAAAAAATACATGATTGCACTCACCTAAAGCAGGCGCACGCACAACACTTGCCGATATCATTAAATAAAACTGAACAAAATATAACTCGCGTCGCGGCCGGGGTCATATCATCGCGGCGACTGCACACTGGGGCATACAGTGGTGCTTTGTCGTGTTGCACATAGCGCGCTCGCCGGCGCTGGCCGACTGCCGTGGCGCGCACGCAGCCCGCACTAGCGACTCCCCCCGCGCCCCCCTGCGACAACAGTCGCGAGACAAACCGACGAAAATTTGAGAAAAACACGCGAAAGGGTTGCGAATCCGTGCGCGACCGCCTATGTTAATCCATCGTATGCGTTGAGACTTTTTCCGGGGTTTTGGAGGTCGGCTATGGAGGCGAGGGGCGCAATTAAAAATCCGCGCGTGCGTGGGGGAAAGCGATTAGAACATTGAGACGAGGGGATGAACGCAATGAGTCTAGAGATGTTTTTGGTCTTTTTTCTAGTCTGGGTCGGCTGTCATTGCTATGATTTGACGCGGGGGTGCAACGATGGGGAGTCGCGACAAAACAACCAACAAGAAGGACAAAACTTGGGTCTCCTACCCGCTGCGTCTGCATTTGTACTAGTTTATTTTTGGTTAATTTTAGAAACGTTATATTTTTGCATAATAATATCAATGAAACGGTCCGCCTTTTTAATAGTAACCTGTTAGTATATTATGGATTACAAAAGTGTATCAACAATGGTGTTGAATCTTGAATGATGGGGTTGGTGCGGCAACGGCGTGCGAGCTACGACCGCCAGCTCGCTGCGTGCAAATCTGCAAGCTCGGCCGGTGCAACGTAGCACGGTTGACGGCCGGACAATATCTATTAAGAGACTCTTTGCACAAATAATAAATTACAAATTTATATTTAAAAGTAAATCAAGAATATGTATAAATTGTTTATGTAAATTAAACGCAGATAAATATGAATATAATAGTAGAGTTTGTATGAATAGGATTGTGGATGTGAGGGAAGCGAGGGAGTTGTGTCAGGATCGAGGCAAGTGACGCTCCATTGTCTTTGATTATCCCTGTGGGAAAAACGGCGTGACAATTTGATTGATTGCTTATTTTTTAAAATTTTTATTGTGGCTTGTCATAGGACAGCAACCTGCCTGACGTTAAGCTGAAGTGCCTAACGGCATAGTACCTAATAAAATACCCAGCTCTCTTAAAGATGTCTCCGATTTGGTCGGAGAACACCCTCCTGGGTCTGCCTTGATTAACGCCATCCACATCAGATTAATAAATTTCTTTCGGTAATCCACTTTCACTCATCCTTTCCATGTGTCCAAACCATTGATTCATTCCTTTGTTAATCCTTGTCACTACATCTTCTTTCAAACTACATCTATCGCACAATGTGCTATTCCTTATTATATCCGCTATCGTCACTCCACACATACCTTAACGACCGCATTTTAAGAGCGTTAATTCTACTCTCATGCTTCTTCTGCCACACCCAACATTCACTTTCATTCATTAATATAGTTACCAAAAAAATATTAAGATAATTATTAATGAATTTAAAAAGTACTAACAAAAAAAATGTGTAATATTCTTGTCAACTATTGCTTATAAAGAATTTATGTTGTAAATTAAATGAATCATTTTCATGTGAACCAAATTTGTGATTCATTTCACTTTAAAACTAAGAAATTTACGAGTTTAATTTAAAAATATAAATGTACAACATATTGTATCAAATATTTCTTGTTATTCATTAGACTTAAGCAACTCTAACAGCCAGTTGTACCAAAAATTATAATTTACGAATTTGTAAAAAGTATCGTATAAGTAAAGAAAAAAGGTAAAATGGGTTGCACCACTTTTTAACTTCATATTTTACATTTACGTTTAACGGATATTTTATACAGAGCTGAAGGACATCATTCATTTTGGTTTTCTATGTACTACTTTTGTTATTTCTAATGATAAAAACATATAAATGGTAGTTTCGATATAAAATTATTAACAACCCAATTTAATTTTTAAAATCTTATTCAAAGTACCTAATGTTTCTACGCATTTTTAGTATAGTCTGTCTAAGCCGAAATGACGCGCCCCTCCACCGCATTTGCGCACGCAAGAAAACATAAAATATGAATGTATGTTCAGCAGTTGATGTTTTCTGGCTGATGATGATGATATTTTATGGACAACAAGTATGCCCACAGTTATACTAGAGTTGGAAGAATAATTTTGTAACGGATAAGCTGAAAGATTTTAGCAAAGTTTTATTTTATTGTGGCTCGACATATGACAACACCCCGCTTGATGTTAACCTGGAGTCCGGTCCATGAATGGACGCGACTATTACTGCAGTTAAACGATTGCAAGTAGAAGTCGAATTTACTATGCTGGCCAGGTTAGAATTGGAAACTTACAAGTTACATCTGGAAACTTACATCTGCATATTGGTACTACCCCGGATCGGCAGACTATTACCACTGCCTACCACTCTTAGACAACCAGACCCAGAGCAAATATCCGCCTCTCCTATTAATAACCCGTTTCCTAAATGTATGTGTGAAATAAATACTTTATTGTGAAATTAAAATTCACACACTCCCGAATTCACATTCTTAAATTCTAACAATTAAAATCAAATAATCCACTTTACAAATAATAATAAAAATTGCCGAATTCTTTCTAGTAATACTGGTTCTAACTATTTGCATAATGCATTTTTATTTTTATGCAAGTTTTGAGTAAGGTCCAGCGTTGCGTGATGTTGCTGGATAGCTCCCTGCATAACATTACTTGTGCTTAAGATAAATTAGAGATCCCTTGGCTACTGATTTAGAAAAAAAACCCTTTTGAGTTTGACTAGAAACTTCGGAGATTCGTCGTGTGGAATGAGGTATAGTCAAATAATAATTTAAACGGATATTATATTGAACCGTAAACATCAACAAAATTCCAACACGTGACAACGCGTGGGTATGAGTTTAGGTTTTATGAGTTTACTTTATGTTTTTCTTTTATATCAATTATTTGAATAATTAAAGACAATAATTATTATTTATAGGTATTACGAGCGGAATTTACAATTTAATGTGTCCTAACATTTATTCTAGTGTTATGTTATTATAAAATCTAATGCTTATGAACAATCTCAAGAGTGGTAGGCAGTGGTACCCATTCTGCCGATCCGGGGTAGTAACACCACTTACAAGTATACAGACCGTGAAGTAATTTAGTCGCGTTTCGGGATCAGCTTGAAAGTTGCCGGTTCCAACTAGGCTGGCATAGTGGATGTGACTGCTAGAATTGTAGTAGACTTCCATTCATAAATCACACTTCAGCTTAACATTAAGCGGGGTGCTGTCATATGTCGAATCACAATAAATTTTTGTTTTTTAAAATATGTGATTAAAAATGTGAGATATTATTAGATTTATAAGGTATCATAAAAACCGTAGATAAATTAATATGTTTCTAGACTTATACTAGAACTTTCAAATATCTGATTTATTTTTTTATAATATTTGCTTATAAGGGATTTGTTGCTCACTTGAAATGTATTCTTGGTTATTATAATCATTTTGCTTTCTTTACATCCATATAATTATAAAGATTATAATAGTTAGCTTTTCAAGGATGCCTTCCATATAGCGAATTACAGCGGTGCAGTGGTATTACAGCGAAGAAAAAAATTTCAAGATGGTTAATAAGATTGGTATTTCAATTGATATTCACATTCAAATATATGTATAAATCCAATAAATGTAGATAGATGATGTATGTATATTCAAAGAGGTACATAGATTTTGTTTAATAAACTATAATAATTATAAAGGAATGCATTAAAAAGGGTGAAAAGGGTGGATGAGAAAGACCTAGTGCATGAACCATGACTGATGATGATGATGATGACGATGATGATGATGAAATCATAACAAACGGTTATGTAAGTTAAGTAATATTATTTAACGGCATGACTGTATTAACTTAAAAAATATTTTTATTATCCTTTCTTTAGAATAAAAAATACATTTTTATAACATTTGATGTAAGGCCATATGGAACCCCTATGTTGTATTAATTCGAACTTGACCGGTTACTTAATTTGCATCACAAGATTGTGGTGTTATTGTCCTTTGAAAGGGGTGGACAGTGTTGTACATAATAAAATTATTGGTAATATTAAATATTAAAATTAATATTGGATATTGTATTATTTTTATAAGATATATTTAAATTTACGTTTTTGTTGGAAAGGGTCACCCCACGGTACCACACCGTAGCGTAGTTCTTAATCTATTATTCTTCGCTTAGTTTTTAATTCCTCTTGATTTTGAAATAATATTAATTATTTAAATTAATTAATATTTTTTTTGCTAATAAATAGAAAACAAACATTTTTTTATATATATTTAGGTCTGTATATTCATTTCTATTATTTTATTTCATATATTTAATAATATTTATTATTTTATATTTGACAATATTAAAAAAATCTTTTACTAATTAATAAATATAACTGTTTAAAAAATTTAAAATAAATGAAAAAATAAAATTAAAAATCAACGTATTATTTTTTATTATTCCGGAAATGGCACAATTGCGTGCATTTAAAATAATGTAAAAAATGTGAATTACTCACCTGCTAGACGGCTGACCAACTTTACACTTAACATAATAAATTAAAACATAACAACAACAAACTATCGGCTAATGTCCGGTAAATATAATAATAAACGTAACCGAACACGCCGTTGTTGACAAAACATATAAAAAACAAACGATCATAGACTGAATAAATATATCTGAGTACCCAATATTCAACAGTCTACCGAAATTTCAGAACAATTTCCGCGCCAAAAGCTCCCAGCCGCCTCTCGCTACTGACCGACACGATCGTCCACACACGCACGTGAGAAAACTTTTCACAAACTTTGGCCAAAACTTTCTGTTGTCCCGCTAAATGTTCAGTTCCGCGAATAGTTACGTATCAAAGTTCACAAGGCAATTGTATTTTTTTAATATAAATAAAATTAATTTGTCATTATTAATTTATTGTGTTTTAATTTAAAAGTTTTATTATTTTATTTCATCCGCGGCGTCCACCCGTCCGGTCGGCTCCGGCCGGTCTGCAAAATTAACACGAGCCACGTCCACCTTTTGTAATGAAAGGTTCACACATGCCTCCGCATTACTCCCGATCCCATCAATAATGAAACGGGCGGAAAAAACAAAACGTGCCACCACTCCCGGCGAGGCGCCCGCAGGCACTACAGCTTCTCTCGTCAAAGATCAGAATTGCATATCTGGGTTGCGTTAATGAGCGTGGGGTGGGGCCCAGGGGGGCTCGAAAAAGTGGCACCGCTCGCGCGCGAATATAAATTCATCGCCAAAAAATCATTACGCGGGGGTGGCATTACCCCCGAGCGGGCTGCGCGGGTACCGTTCCTATAGTTTTTAAATCGCGTTCATTCTATGCCGAGCCGCAGAGGCGGTTGGAGCGCACGGCCGCCCGCCCAAGCGCGCCGCGATGCACTCCACAACTTCTTACGCGAAACTAACCACGCACCCACTATAAACTACTACACACTATGTATGACCCTTACAACATTTGCAAACATTAATATAACCAAACAATTATACTAATTAATAATAATCAAATATTACTAATTAATTAATGAAAAGTATAAGTGAAAGTTAGAGAGAGAGAATGAGGAAATATGAGTAATAAAGAGATGAAAGATTGATTTTTTCAAGAGAAAAGCTCCACGTGTATGCAAATTTTTCTTTTTGACGATCGTAATCAATTTGTGCGTAGAAAAGCGGGTTCACTTCCGCACGCACACACGCACACGAGCGCACCCACACACGCGCACACCGAACAGAGTGGGACACAAATTAAATCTAATACAAAATTACGTTTTATATTCACGCTAGTTGTTCGTAACGGTGTGTGTAGGGGAGTACAATGCGAGTTCGCGGATTGTACACTCAACAACATTATCTGTGAGGTTAATTTTGGCGACCGTGGTGCAGTGGTACATAAATGATCTCGCCAACCACTTGCTAGTATCAATGTATCTCTGATACTTTATATGAATATGTACATTGGTTGTCCTGTTTTTAAGATGCATGCACTACTAGTGTAGAAATGTAATAAAAACTTCTTTTATATTTTGTTACAATAAAGAGCGAAACAATATTTACAATTGTAAGCGTGAAAAGGTTTCAAAGACCACAAATATGGAGCCTTCGTAACGTCAGTGCAATTTTTTTATTCAATCAATCAAATTGTTACGCATTTTTCCCACAGGAATAGGCAGAGACAATGGAGCGCCATTGGCCACGATCCTGACACAACTCCCTTGCTTCCTTCACATTCTTAATTCTCTTCACACAAGCTTTACGGTTATGGGCACTAGGCAAATTAAAGTGAAATGAATATATACACACGAGCAGTCGTTCTGATGATAAGCTGAAGTGGAAGCAACTACAGCCGCCAGTCATAGCATCCAATATTTTAGTTACTTTAAACTGATGCTGAACCTGAAAGTGGTGTTCCGTTGTCCATCACTATCCACTAACTGTGAATGTGAAAGAAGCGAGAGATTTGTGTCGGAATCGTGGAAAGTGGCGCTCCGTAGCGTAACTATTTATCCCTGTGGGAATTGATCCGTGTTTTTTTTTGTATAACTCTGGAATTCTTTCAAAAATATATTTTAAATATATGTTACAATGAAGATTTTAATTTCTTTAGTCTAAGCATAAATAAGCCATCAAACAACCAAAACAACAGGTTGCTCTATGTTTTGTCTTAGAAGTAAAAAGAAATAGCCTAATACAGAATGTGCAATTTTGACGTGACATAATGACCTACATAGCAATATATAGTTATCTATATTATAAAGATAACATGTATATTTTTATATTTGTTTCATGTTCTTTTACAGAAGTTAATTCATAACTCTTTTTTATGACGTGACGTAGGATTTATCCAAGGTTACGTCTCATTGAACCAGTCTTTGATTTACGGTGTTTTTTTTCTTATGCCTCGATGTTAAACTGGAGTGTGGTCCATGAATGGAGGTGACTGCTACTACAGTTAAATAACTGCAAGTAGCAGTCGCACCTACTATGTCGCCCCAGTTGGAACATGCCACAATCAATCAATCAATCAAATTGTCACGCCTTTTTCCCACAGGGATAGGCAGAGACAATGGAGTGCCACTTACCACGATTCTTACACATACGAACATGCCGCTTACAAGCTATTTATGAAATGCGACTAAATTACTTTACGGTCTGACTTAAAAATGATGGTAATATCCCAGATCCGCAGACTAGGCGAATTACTACCTACTGGTTGTCTACTACTCCTAAAAATTGGTAATGAATTAGGTATATATTTATATTTGATATACGATACTTTTGATCGTTAAGAAGTTTCAGAGCGCTGACGACTGAAAAAACAACTATGTTACGGTTGCCTCAGTCGCCATCACTATCCATTGCAGTCATATATTGTGCCTATATAACAAAAAAAACCTTTAAAGGATTTATTGTTTGCAAGAATAAATAAATAAAAATGCAAATCGTATAATATTTTTTACACTAAAAAGATAAAAAGAAATAGATAAAAAAGTACAATTAAAAACGTTTGATAAAATTTATCACATTAATTTATGCGCTGCGGTACTAATAGTTAATCTCTAGCTTCAGTTTAAATTATCAAAATAGTGTTTTTATCTAAATACTAACTCAGATACTAAGTTTTCAGAGAGTGGTAGGCAGTGGTTTCTAATCTGACGATCCAGGGTAGTACCACTAATAACATGAGCACAATACATAACTGTGAACTAGTAGAGCCTCGGGATCTACTTCTGGATAAGGTAATTCCGAAACGCGACTTCAAGGTCTGTACTAGGTTGTAACCCGCCCTGATCGGCAAACTAGGCACAACTGCCTACCACGCTTAGGCATTCAGACCCGGAACAAATATCCGCCTCTTTTTTATATGATATAAGAATGTAAATTAATCATCAAACAAATGTCTCCTGGGCCTGCCTTGTTTAACGCATCCATTCACACCAGATTTATAAATTCCTTTCACTCATCCTTTCCATGTGCCCAAACCATTGAAGCAATAAATTATTTACTTGCACCTAAAACCATGTAACTATAGCAAACCATATAAAAAACTAGATTAAAGTGAAACAAGTAGTCATATTATGAACATACATGTGTGCCTGAAATAGCTGAAACTATACGATGTCTTAAAGTATTATACTTTAAGTATTAAGCTACCAAATGTGTATGTATCATATTAATATAAACTGTAGATTATTACCATAATTAAAAATCCAAAAAAAAACCTAACTTACTTAGGCCACCATGGTGTAGTAGCAGCGCAATGGTTACACAAACCCAGAGCACGAGTTCGAGACCACTCACCGGTACCAATGTATCTTCGATATATTACTTTGATTGTCCTTTTTCTATAATACAAGCACTTTAGTAGCTTAATATAGAAATGTAAATGAAAAAATTATATAATTTTTTTTTGTTAAATTAATTTTATTAGGCTGTTAAAAGACACAGTCCAGTTTCGACATAAGCTTAAAAGTGACCGTCTCTAACCTGCATATTCTAGTCAACTACTATTTGCAATTATTTATTATTTATTCACATTTTTATTCTAAGCTATTAAAGTGTGTTTTATCATAGAAACAGGACAACCAAAGTACTATATCAAAGATACACTGGAACCGGCAAGTGGTTTTGAGCCCGTGCTCTCGGTTTGCGTAACCATTGCACTACCATACACCACGGTCACCTTATTCAACTACAGTAACATGTCACATGTCGTGCCTCAATAAATGAAAATAATAATTTTAATAAGTTAATTATGTGAATGAGTGTACTTTAAAACTCACACAAGCACAATGTTAAAAATGAATTACTAACACAGTCTACACAGATGCTTCCCCCCCTCGCTACACTCATTTTCGTTTCGCGATGTTTTTGGGTTTTTGCGCATGGGGATGAATAACCCCCGCTTTTCACCCCCACCAACCACCCTATGAAAATAGGATATATTTTTATGTTTTATTTTGCCCGGAAGTTACTGTGCTTAGTTGCATGCTTAGCCAAGTTTTATTATTACGAATAGGTAAAAAGTTCGAGTACGTATAGTTTTTGTGAAAGCAACTGTACGCTCTGATATTATTGTACGGCTGTAATATTGTAAGCCCACTATTTTTTATATAGCGTATAACAATTTTAAGCTAATTAGTCACTTGCAAGAAACTATAATTAAATTTAACACTAATTAAATCTAATGAAATAGTTATTTCGAAAACCGTTCTAGAAATATCAGTGAACTTAAAAGTCAGTGGGCTCTAATGATCTGTGCAACGGTTTTACGTATTTGTTTTAGTTAATGACGTGTCAAATATACGTCAAAATACGAAATATTAAAAGTTAACTCCCTTTAAAAATTGTAAATAAGCCTTGGTGCAATCAACTACACTTAACATAATTTTTGTTTAAATTTATTTACTTTTTTTTTTATTGTGACTCGACATATGACAGCACCCCGCTTGATGTTAAGCCAAAGTGTGGTCCATGAATGAATGTCACTGCTACTACAATTCAATAACTGTGAGTAGCAATCACATCCACTATGCCGGCCTAGATGGAACCGGCAACTCACAAGCTGATCCCGAAACGTGACCAAATCACTTCACGGTCTGTATACTTGTAAGTGGTGGTACTACCCCGGATCGGCAGACTGGGTACCACTGCCTACCACTCTTTGATAACCAGACCCGAAGCAAATATCCATCTCTTTTTTTTATTAACAAATATTTGCAATATTTAATATTATTAAATATTACAAATAAAAGCTATGAAACAAATATTTGCTTCGACCGGGTACCACTGCCTACCACTCTTTGATAACCAGACCCGAAGCAAATATCCATCTCTTTTTTTTATTAACAAATATTTGCAATATTTAATATTATTAAATATTACAAATAAAAGCTATGAAACAAATATTTGCTTCGACCGGGGATCGAACCTGGGACTTTACGCGCAACAAACCAGTCGCTAAACCGTTCGTCCACGCCTGTCGTCCGTGTCGTTACTTTGCAAATCAGTATATAAATAGATCATTCTGAACTAGATACAAGTGATAAAAACTAAAAGAAGTAGCAATACTCGTACGTACAAGATTTTTTGTACTCAGAAACGTTAATGATTTATTAAAAACAAATCTTTTTTGTTTGTGGTTCGACATATGACAGCATGTAATTAAATTACTCAGGTAGAGTTCCGCAGTGACTGTCACTGTAAAGCTAAAGCGACCGTGGTGTAGTGGCAGTGCAATGGTTACACAAACCGGAGAGCACGATTTCGAGACCACCCACCGGTACCAATGTATCTTTGATATATGTTCTTTGGTTGTCCCGTTCCTATGATACAAGCACTTTAGTAGCTTAGTATAGATGTAAAAAAATAACTTTAAAAATTTGTAGAAGTGAATGAAGGAAGAGTATTGTGGAAGTGAATGAATGAAGAGTATTGTGAAAGTGAATGAAGGAAGAGTATTGTGGAAGTGAATGAATGGAGAGTATTGTGGAAGTGAATGAAGGAAGAGTATTGTTACAGGATCAAGACAAATGTGTGCAAGCGGAACAAGTATCGATAGTTTCTTGAGCTTTTGAAGCTTTTAGGAAATGTTGTAACGAGAAATGCAACATCTGAATTCTATTCAGAATGTGCTCAGAGTTCGATCGTAGTCAATTGTAGCGTAATATCGAAATGACATTGATTGTGTGGGAAGAGACTCAAGTTCGAAGTGTTCTAATTTCAAGTGTTCTAATTTCAAGTTGATTTGTCACGTTATTAAACCAATTTGTATTTTATTTTGTTACGCAAGACCACTCTTGTTTCCTTCTGAAACAAAACTAAGTCGCGTCTTATATCTTTTACTACTAAATTCAGTCATCATAATCGTTTTCGGCGTTTTACACGTGATTAAACAATAATATTAAAAATTGCTTAGATTTCGCGCAAAAATTAATTAATGAAATAAACAATTTTTTGCGGCTTACGGTCGCGTTTTATTAGACCACGATGGCTGTTAAGCTCTTGAAACATCAAAATAGTCTCCCTATATCATTATAAATATATTTGAATGCCTGTAAAATCCATTGATACGCTTATAGACTGTATTTAGAACAATGATTTGTAATCCAAGTATTGCAATGAAGCAAAGACATGACATTTTCATAAGTGGCTTAGATATCGTGATGGGCCTTTCTGAACGCAAATAGTAAAAAAGGCTGTAGTTAATAAATACGAAACAAATGGCGGTTACAGTCACGCGAGAACAAATTGTTTCTACGTATAAAAGATAACTATTATCTTTTATTGGTAATTTTAGTTACATACAATTGCAAATTTAATTTGTTTTGGTTGTCGTGCATCCAATGTCTGGCCAGGAAAGTGCTGGGCCAGCAGCCAGTCAAGTGTGTCAGGATCGTGGCAAGTGGCGCTCCATTGTCTCTGCTAATAATCCTTTGGGTAAAAGGCGTGACAATTTGATTTAATTTATTTAATTTTGTATTTTGTTTTTAATCAATCAATTAAATTGTCACGCCATTTGCCACGATCCTGACACAACATCCTCACTTCCCTCACATTCAAAATTCTCCTCATACAAGCTCTACGGTTATGGGCACTAGGTAACCCAGCTTTCTTGAGCATGTCTCGATATTGCTTTTTAATACCTAATTTTTTTAATGGTATTTAATGGTTATTGTTTAGCGAGCTTAAATGACTACATGTGTGTATACATTTTTAGTTGGAAACCAGCCTCAGTAATGCATGCACTTCATTTTTTATTAAATGAATTATAGCTAATATACTTTTACAATTTAAGCTAAAATTTTCATGAAATTATAATTTATATTTTACCTGATAAATAAAGATCAATACCTTTCAGTGTTTATCTAGTCAGTGAAAATATATTGACGAAAGCCATTTATAAATCGTTAAACAATGCAGGCCTAGGATTGTGTTTTTTGTGTTTCCAATTAAATCGGAGACATCCTTAGGAAAGCTAGGTTGCCTAGTGCCCATAACCTTAGAGCTTGTATGAAGAGAATTGTGGATGTGAAGGAAGCGAGGGAGTTGTGTCAGGATCGTGGCGCTCCATTGTCTCTGCCTATCCCTGTGGGAAGGAGGCGTCACAGTTAATCAAATCAGTTTGATTAACTGATTTATTTATTCTTGAATATTTTGTATTTATTTTTGTTGGTAACCTGTTTTATATACTCAATTAAATCATCATCATCAGCCAGAAGACATCCACTGCTGAACATAGGCCTCCCCCTTAAATAAATTCAAGGCGATCGTGGTGTAGTGGCAGTGCAATGGTTACGCAAACCGAGAACACGGTTCGAATCCACTTACTGATACCAATGTATCTTTGATATATGTACTTTGGTTGTTCTGTTTTTATGATACAAGCACTTTAGTAGCTTAGTATAGAAATGTATAATGTAAAAATAAAAAATATGTATTCCATCGATCCTTTCTTATATTGCAGGTATGCTTAAGTTTCATTCAGGCACGTGTTTGGGTAATTAATTGTGTTATCACTTAACCTTTCCGCCATCAATGAAAGTGTCTTATTTATGAATTTTAATTGATAGTTATTTTGATCGTTATTGATAAAAGTGGGGGTTGCTTAAGTAGAACAGAATTATCACATCTTCGTTATATCTAAATATAAAATTTAATCTCTCACGTTTTTATACTGGCTGGGATAGGCAGAGAAATGTATACGTTATTTTTTAAACAAAGTATTGATTGACACACGGTTTATTGCTTACCTCACATTCACATATTGATTTTTTTAATATTAAATGTTGTATCATAGAAACAGGACGATCAAAGGGACGTTTTTACCACAATTTCAACCCACAGTCGTGGCAGTGCAATGGTTACACAAATCGAGAGCACGAGTTCGAAACCACTCACCACCGGTACCGATGTATCTTTGTTATATGTACTTTGGTGGTCCTGTTTCTATGATACAAGCACTTTAGTGGCTTAGTATAGAAATGTAATATATATGTATATATATGACTGATTATTTCAATTGTAAAGTGGTAGGCTGACTATTTTTTTTATTAAGACTACATCTGACATGAATTTACCTGATGGTAAGCAACACTGCCGGCAAAAGATTTTTATTTTATGCTGTTAATTTTTTTCAGGCGTTCCTCTTGATAAGGGGATGATAGCTATTATCCATTTTTTGTCATTATTTTTGTCTTCTCTATGTCAAATTATTGGGAAGTCGTAGAGTTATATTCTTGAATCAAACAATTTTTTATTTTTTTTATTGTGACACGACATCTGACCTCTACTCGCCTGATGATAAGCAAGAGGAGGTCCAAGAGTGACGACGACTGGAATAACCGAGTTAGTTCCCGGTGCCCCAGCCGCCGCCACTATGCCGGCCTAAGGTGCTTCTTCACGCATCGCTTGAAGGATCCAAGGTCATAGGATTTTATGGGCTTACTATCGCGTCTCTTCGTGACCACGATGACTGCAAAGCTTTCGAAACGTCAGAATAATAAAATTTAATTGTAAAATCAAAACCAAAATAAACGCGATAGTAAGCCGCATGAAATTTGTTTAATTCATTAATCAATGTTCGCGCAAAATCTAAGAAAAGTTATATTCTTGTTTTTGGTTAAACAAGTATTACTCCAACATAACATCAAGTATCCGCTTGATGTTAAGTTGGAAAGCGGTCAATGAATGGAGCCGGCTGTAACCTAGTGTAGTTAAATAACTGCAAGTAGCAGGCAGTCACATCCACTAGGCCTAGTTGAAACCAGAAACTTATAAGCTGATCCTGTGACACGAGTAAGTAACTTTACAGACTTGTAAGTGACAGTACTCCGAATCGGCAAACTATTCTAATCCATATTGGAAAATCGCAACGCTATTTTCTTGAGGATAACGGATGTGAGAGAAGCAAGGGAGGTGTGTCAAGATCGTGGCAAGTGGGGCTTCATTGTTTGTGCCTATCTATGTGGAAAAAAGGTGTGACAATTTGTTTAATTAATTAATATATTTTTGTTAATGATCAAATAAAGTCTTAATTAAAATAAATAATAATTTTTGAAAATCATGTTCAATCTGAGTATCTGAGTAGCATTAAAAATGAAATAATAATCGGTGTTGGGTGTGAGTTTGGTGTATAGGCTGACCATCCCCCCACACCCTGTATTGCGGTTCATATAATAAATTCATTTTGTCGTAGTTTTTCCAATAATTTTCCCCATTGGTGGAAAAATGACGCTACTTTTCTCCTTTTTTCAGTGGAAAGGGGTAATACCTATTATTGTACACATTATTTTGTATGTGTGCAATTTTTGGGGCGTGCTGTTGCTATTCTGTTTAAAATCATCAATTCAGCTTAATGGATTCATTATTTTTTTTTATTTCAGTACAAATAAAAGCTCAGTTTGAAATATAACGAAATGAGGCTTTGATGGATATGGGGTTTTCTCTTGCCTGTTTGTATAAATTAACTGGTTAATTGACTTTATATATATATATATATATATATATATATATATATATATATATATATATATATATATATATATATATATATATATATATATATATATATGTAATACATTTCTATACTAAGCTACTAAAGTGCTTGTATCATAGAAACAGGACAACCAAAGTACATATGTCAAACATACATTGGTCTCGAACTCGTGCTCTCCGGTTTGTGTAACCATTGCACTGCCACTACACCACGGTCGCCTTTTAGCCCTCTCTATACTATACTACTTGATTCTAGGGATAGTATAGAGAGGGTGATCAATGATCATTCTAGGTTAATATTGTGGCTTTACATATGACAGCAACTCGCCTGAAGTGCGCTCCATAAATAGACACAATTACTACTACTACAGTTTAACTTTTGCAAGTAGCACACGCATCCACTATGCTGGCTTAGTTCGAACCGACAATTTACGATCTGATCCCGAAGCCTCACCAAGTCACTTAGAATTCCGTGGTCCTTATGATGAACGACTCAAAGATACGCTGTATTTTTGTAAAATATTGTATGATTTAATTTATTATGCGCAAATTCCCACAGGATAATAGAGCGCCTCTTTCCACGATCCTAACACAACTTTTTCGCTTTCCTTACATTCTTAATTCTCTGTATACTCTCTGCAAGGGCGACCGTGGTCTAGTAGTGCAATGGTTACGCAAACCGAGAGCACGGGTTCATAACCACTTGCCGGTACCAATGTATCTTTGATATATGTACTTTGGTTGTCCTGTTTCTATTATACAAGCACTTTAGTAGGTTAGTATAGAAATATAAATAAATAAAAGAAATTAAATGGTAATTCTATTATAGATACTGCGGACCCTTACTTTTTTAAGAATAAGTTTAAGTAACAATCTATTTAGTTCGCCCCTGTTATATTCTTCTGCTCATCTCTGATTTATATATCTCTTCGTCAATCTTCTTTCAAACATCCTTTAAATATGATTCTTAATTGGTAACATTTAGGGAGCATTTAAGGGAAATTTTATAAATTAATGAACAAACACGTAGGGTAGAAATAAAAGATAGTTCAAAATGTAGTACTTAATAGTATTATGTATAAATTTTATGTTAATAATATTGTTTGTGTATTTAAATAAATAAAATCAATCAATCAATGAAATTGTTACGCCTTTTTTACACAGGAATAGGTTGAGGCAATGGAGCGCCACCAATCCCTCACTTCCTTCACATCCACAATTCTCTTCATACAAGCTCTACGGTAAAATAAAATGATATATTAATAATACTTACCCAGATCAGGTTGAGGTAACTCAATACAGCGTCTGTGGGCAAGACAATTAAAAATTAGGACATTGATTTGTAAACAAATAATAAAGTTTAATTTGCGTAAACATAGCTGAAATTCGGATGTAACTGTAAAATGATTTTATTTTATTTTTTATTGTGACTCGACATATGACAGCACCTCGCTTGATGTTAATTCGTAGTGTGGTCCATGAATAAATCAGTGGCATACTACAATTCAATAACTGTAGGTAGCAATTACATCCACTATGCCGGCCTAGTTGGAACCGGCAACTTACAAGCTAATCCCGAAACGTGACCAAATCACTTTACGGTCTGTATACTTGTAAGTGGTGGTGCTACCCCGGATCTGGGTACCCTGCCTACCACTCTTTGAAAACCAGACACGAAGCAAATATCCACCTCCTTTTTTTTATTACCAAATATTTGTAATATTTAATAATTATATTAAATATTGCAAATAAATGCTATGAAACAAATATTTGCTCCGACCAGGAATCGAACCCGGGACTTTACGCGCCTGTCGGTTTTTTTATTGAGACTAATGGTAAACAAGAGCAGACCCAAGAGCGCTGACGACTGGAAAAATCGTGTTATTCTACGGTTGCTCCAGACAACGTCACTATGCCGGCTTATTTTACAATATTTGTTACATTTTTTTTAAACTTAATATTGAAAATATAACGGATATTTGCTTCGAGTCTGGTTGAAAAAAATAGAAGGCAGTGGTGTCTAGTCTGCCGCTAAGGGTAGTACCACCACTTACATGTATAAATACAGTGAAGTAACTTATTCATGTTTCCGGATCAGCTTGTAAGTTGCCGGTTTTAACTAGGCCGGCATAGTGGGTGTGTTTGCTACTTACAGTTATTTATTATTCTGTACATGGATCGAAAAGCTTAACATTAGATAGGGTGCTGCCTAAAATAAATGAGTATCAGAATTTTCTTAGATTTTTCGCGAGCACTAATGATTTATACGGCTTACTTTTTGGTTAATGATTTTATTTTTGGCTATTAAGCTCTTGAAACGTTAGAGTATTAAAAAAATTTAAAAACAATAACCAAAAATAAACGCGATCTTAGCCGCATAAAATTTGTTTAATTCATTCATTATTGAGTATTAGAGTTTAATAAAATTTAAATGATTACTTTAATTAAATGCATAAGTGTGAGCTACCAGGAGCCCATAGACAAAAGGAGATGAAAAATGATGGCGTTCTCTTTAGCAGGCACTTTCACAGTTCTGTCAACGCGCCTTTCTCAAAAACAGCATATGTTCCATAAAGTCACCAATGAGAATGTCGAAAGTGGAATTTAAATATGTAAGGAATTAGGTATGGGGGGAATGTGTTAGCCTGGGGTGTGAGGGGGGATGGGGGCCCAAAGGGAAGTGGGGAGGGGGGTAAAAGGAAAGAGCGGGGTTTTTCAAAACTAGAAAGAGATGAACACGGGCGAACGACGCGTATCGCGATCTGTGCCGCGTTTGCGATCTATGTGAGTTTACAAGCGATATGTTACTTGAGATATATCGCACGATTTCTCAATATTGAACAATTTGAAGGCGACCGTAATGTAGTGGCAGTGCAATGGTTACGCAAACCGAGAGCACGAGTTCGAGACCACCCACCGGTACCAATGTATCTTTGATATATGTACTATGGTTGTCCTGGTTCTATGATTCAAGCACTTTAGTAGCTTGGTATAGAATTAAAATGAAAGTTATAACATTTTTTTTTAAAGCTTCACTAAAAATGTATTAAAGACTATTAATTATTATTAATCGATATTCTTTTATATTATAAACAAACCTTTTTTTGGCATCGTAAAACCATAACGTCATATTTTTATACCAACATTAATTTATACTTCTCTTAGAGTTACAAGTAGGTTCTATTTTGTAATTTATTTACATTCCTACACTAGGCTACATTTTTTAAATTGTGACACGATATTTGACCTCGACCCGCCTGATGATAAGCAAGAGGAGGTCCAAGAGTGACGACGACTGAAAAAAACGAGTTAGTTCCCGGCTGCCTCAGTCGCCGTCATTATGCCGGCCTAAGGTGCTTCTTCACGGAGGAGAGAACACATGGGCTGGCAAAGCATTCGACTTGTCAATTGTCTATCAAAAATACATTGGTACCGGCAAGCGGTTATGAACCCGCGCTCTTGGTTTGCGTAACCATTGCACTACCACTACACCACGGTTCGCAAATATATCTTAAGTATAATCTGTCCCGCGAATAGCTCGTGTGCGTCGTGCCACACGCGCGTGCTCGTAATGAGCCACGTGGTGGGAAGGGGGCGAGAGGGTAGTTAGACAATTTTACAACTGCGCCGCTCCGTTTTTTGGGAGAGCCTGTCGCTAGGTGTAGGGACATAGACTAACTTTGTGTAGACGTACAATTTGGTATAAATGCTTTTACAGATTTTTATACTCATTTTAGTTTGTACAATACGTTTTGTTTCGTTGTGAACTATGTGTTATTATCTTAAAGGTAAACTTTTTAAAAATTTAATGTTAAAATAAGTTAATATCAATTTATTATTATTTAGTTCGGGAAACAAAAACATACTTTATATTTTGTTTTATTAGGACAGTATATAAAATAAAAGCTAATCAAATAAAAGGAATATTGCCAGTTACAAGTTTTATTGCTTTGCAATTGTTCCAGTGAAGCGTAAGCGTGAAAAAGGCACCTCTGTACGGAAAAGTAACAGCGACTGAGGCAGCCTTAAATATAACATGTTTTTACTATGATGAACAATAGTGGAAACAAGGTAATAGGACTAGGTGTTCCACCGACCACCATTGTACTCGTATTATGGTCACGTAAATCGTTAGCACGGACTAAAACCACTTGTCGGTTATTTCTAACGGTTAACCAATGTATTTTTGATATATGTACTTTAGTCGTCCTGTTTCTATAGTACAAGCATGTTTAGTAGCTTATGCACAAAAAAATTGTCTTGCTTTACCTGGAGCGATTAGGTTAGCAAATTAAATAAATTAAGCCTAATAGGTAATACCTAGTTTATAAAAGAAATAAATTGCGTTGATTGACTTAATTCGGTAATGTACAGTTTACTGTTTAATTTATAAATAAATTAGAATAGTAAAAACAAAATTGAACAATAACTTCAATATAAAATCATCTAACACTAAATAGAAGATAAAACGTACTTAATTAAAAAATTACTTTTATCTTTATTTATATATTTTTTGTTTAAATTATCACAACCGAAAATACCCCTTCTGTATTGTTTAGTCTATGTCGGATTCTGTAGGTGTGCGCGAATTTGCATACGTCGAAATAATTTAGGGGGTAGAAAGAGCTCGTTCGCTTCTATTTTAACTTCTAATGTAGGCCTCATGTAAAATCTCAAATATCGAACGCACCCATCGAGTCGACACAAATTATTTTTGGAGGAAATTTAATCAGGCGGAAGTAGAATTAAAATTCTATTACGTCAACGAACAATATAACCTTAAAGAGGTTATATTCATATTTCTTGAAAGATTTATTAATAATTTTCTATAGGACTAGGTAGACATCTCATTTTTTTATTGTGGAGATTTGACAACACCCCGCCTGATTTTGAGCTAGATGTTAAGCCAGCTCCAATTTTTTTTATTATTATTCATTTCTATACTAAGCTACTAAAGTGCTTGCATCATAGAAACCAAAGTACATCAAAGATACATTGGTACCGGTGATGGCCATGGCACTGCTACTACACCACGGTCGCCTTAATATATTAAATATGATATCCCGATGTTAAGCTGGATTGCAATCCATTAATAGGGCGGCTGCTACTATAGTACGACTGCGAGTAGTAATTCCCACAGCAGTAACCATGTGGAAATCACACCGTTATAGTTTGACCGGATGATTGGTAATTTTGCAATGTAAATAATAATATACGACACGCGAGGTGCATTGCTTAGCAAACCAGTCTGTTACCCGTGAAGTCCCGGGTTTGATTCAAAAAATAGGCGGATGTTTGCTCCAGGTCTGGTTGTTTAGGAGTGGTAGGCAGTGGTGCCTAGTCTGCCGATCCGGGGTAGTACTACCACTTACACCGTGAAGTGACTTACTCGCGTTTCGATAAGAAACTTTATGGTAAGAAGACTTAAGAAGAAATATTTGTTATATAAAAGGTGTGATTCCGCCGTTGACTGCGGACCGCAAATCTACTGGTAAATCTATTGCGACAACCAGCATTTGCTAAGTCATAGATTATGTGAATAGATGAATTAAACAAATTTTATGCGGCTTACTATCGCGTTTATTTTGGTTTATTTGGTTATAGATTATAGATATGAATATTATATAATAAATGAAATAATATTATTGCAGCGGCTGCAGACTATTGTCGCCTTGCAAATAAAACAATCTCAAGCAAACAAGTAGTGCAGTCTGCAGTCACCGGCGGAATCACAACTTTATTCTAACTATTAAATATGACAAATAGAATATATAAAAGGCTCATAATAAACAAGCAAGTGTATATGATATGACAAAATCAGAGCATGACAAAAAAGCAATTCAACACAACACTTTCTGATTAAATCACACACACACACACACACACAAACACACACATATATAGATATATACACACACACATACACATTAAGCGGGAATGAAACAAAAAAGCTCGCGAATAAAATTAATAATTACCCAAAGTACGCTCGCATAGTTCGTTAGAAAGGGACAATAATAAAAAAAAGTATCTCCCGTTTCCTATAGTTCTATCTCTTACTTTCCCGCGCATTTTTCCCAGCTCTAGTGAGATCCGATGCCACAATCAGTATGGGGGCAGTTTTGTATTTTGGCGGGTAGAAGGGGGGTTAAATTTTTAGACCGGAGGGGGGGAGTAGCAGTAAATTGGGGCATATAATTTTTATTACAAGAGATCCGTATGTAGGATCGATGTGCGTAGATTATGGATAGGAGAGGAGTTATGGGTGGTGTTAAAAATTTCATTATTATTATCAACTTAATATACAACTTGATGCCTTATCGATATTCTGTAATTCTGGCCTTACGTTACCGCTGTCAAAAAGTATTAAGTATACTTACATACATACTTATATATACATAATAATATGTATTTTTTTTTGTATTTTTATATTTAGTAAGTAGGCAGACACACTGCACTTTTACACGTCGAATACATTGATGGTTAAAATTTTATTGCCGCCGAACATTGGCCTTGTCAATATAAAAGTATGTATGAACCTTAAGGTAATTTATTACATGTCTATATTATATATATATAATAGTTACAATATATCTTGCTAATACTAAAAACCTTAATAAAAAAAAAATATAATAAAATAACTAAAATACATTATTAAAAGGAGACCCTTTAGGCAAGGTTCCGAAGATACTGGCAGCGTTCCCTCTTTAAATAGCTACACTAATTCTTTGTCCGAGGTAGCTGCCAACTCTTCGATTTCCTGTGATGTCGACTAACCTTTTTGCTATTTCCTTAAAAACCCTTATAGCGCTAAGACCCCACGGTGTCTCGACACCGAATGGGACAAAATCATACTCGAAGCCTAGACCCCTGTATTTGCACGCTTTAGCTTTTTCAGCTGCTTCACAAGCCGCACCAGCTCTGTTGTTGGTTTCATGTAGGGCCAGCGTGTCTGAATAGGTTGCATCCCATACCAGCACCCGGCCCATCTTCCATGGTATAAAACTCATACCATCCGGTCTCTTGCTATCATCTCTTGCAATACCAGTCGGCTCAAGTAGACTTGGCACGTTGACGGTGGCAGGGGGCCGGCGTATGTATGTATATGTATAAGTATGTATGTAAGTAAGTCCTTATTATTGTGATTACATCGACCTGTCTGATGGTAAGCTAGGGGAGATTCAAGAGCTTTAGAACATTCGACAAGTGGATTGCAAGTGTTCTCTCCATCCTATAACCTTGTTTCTTCAAGCGATGCGTAAAGAATCACCTTTGGCCGGCATAGTGATGGCGACTGGGGCAACCGTGAACTCAGTTGTTTTTTACAGTTGTCGGAACTCTTGGACCTCCTCTTGCTTTTCATTAGGCGGGTCAAGGTCAGATGTCGAGTCATGATAAAAAATCCAAATAAATATAGAGCTCCGACGAATGAGGAAATGACTGAGTCGTTCGATTTAGTATGACTAAACGACTAAGGCTATAAACAATTTTACAAATTTAATGAACATTTTTTACTGTAATGTTACATTTAATAAACTTATTTCTAATATTGTTTTCCAACCAAATCTAAGACATCCTCAAGAAAGCTGGGTTGCCCAGTGCCTATAACTGTAGAGCTTGTATGTAGAGAATTGTGAATGTGACAAAAGCGCCTTTGTCAGGATGGCGCGATCGTTTCAGGATTGTGGCAAGTGGCGCTCCATTGTCCCTATGGAAAATGGCGTGACAATTTAATTGATTGATTTCAAATAAATTTAATTTTAATTGCCGTTTAAAATTAAAAATTCATTTTAAATTTAATAATTTTAATGCATTTTTAATAACCGAGAGCACGGCTTCGAAAGAACCCACCGGTACCAATGTATCTTTGTTATATGTACTTTGGTTGTCCTGTTTCTATGATACAAACACTTTAGTAGCTTAGTATAGAAATGTATAATAAAACAATAAAATAAAAAATCCGTATTTCTTTGCATAAACTTAAACTGTACTTACTTATAATGATAAATGTTTTTAATAATTTTCTTTTATTAAGTAGCGGCCTTATAAGGTTTTTATTACCTAAATTTTCCTTATTTTAAAATAAGTGTGTCAGGGTCGTAGTAAGACGTGGTTTCTATGGAAACGAAGAAGTCAAAGTACAAATTCCTATTCTAAATTAGACATAAAACTTTAAAACTAGGGTAGGCAAAGGTAATAGACCGCTTGCTTCTAAGATCCTAATATAACTCCCTCTCTATTTATCTCCCTCTTTGGTCGGCATATTGACGACGATTGAGACAATTGTAAACTTCTGTATCTTGGGATTCCCCTAGCTTAACGTCAGACGTCAAATCACAATGAAAAAACATCGTTTCAGTATCATACATCGATAAACATGAGCTAACAGATTTAAAATGAAAAACTATAAAAGTATTTTTTAATGAATTAAATAAATTTTAAGCGGCTTACTATCGCGTTTATCTTGGTTTTTAATTATCGGAATAAATAAAAAATTGTAAAATCAAAAACCAAAATGAACGTGATAGTAAGTCACATAAAATTAGTTTAATTCATTAATCAATGTTCGCGCAAAATCTAAGAAAATACTGTCATTTTAATTTTGTTCAAGTCTCCTTTCCCACTTGAATAGGCAAAAACAATAGAGACCAATTTCTGACACAACTCTTTTGTTTCCTTCTCATTAACAATCCTTCTCTTACAAAATCTATTGTAGTAAATTATTAAAAGCATATATTTATATTTTTTTACATTTCAATACTAAGTGCTTGTATCATATAAACAGGACAACTAAAGTACATATATTAAAGATACATTGGTACTGGTGGGTGGTCTCGAACTCGTGCTCTCCAGTTTGTGTAACTATTGCACTGCCACTACACCACGGTTGCTTTAAAGGTTTCATGTGATATAAACCCAATATAAAAAAAACCTTCTTCACAATAAAAAAATATAATGTATGATAAGATATAAAATAAACTATGAAAGTTAGCAATATTCAGGATATTACCCTATAATAATTTAACAAGTGTTTCAAGGGTGGAGGCAACCCCTTATGGATTTTTTATCATATTTCATCCCCTATTTTTAGAGTTCATCCGTCAATAAATAGAGGAAATTTTACTTTCGCTTAGGTTGAAGTGTTGCGGAGGCTTTTTTATAAATAAAATAAGTGTTGTAATCAATCAATCAATCAAATTGTCACAAATAAATTAAAACAGCAAATTCAACATTTGAGTAATTGAGACGCGACTTGCCTGATGATTAGCCAAAAGACCAGGAGCGCTGACGACTGAAAAAATAACATCTAGTCTACGGTTCTATGCAATGCCAGATTAAGCCAGAGCGGGGCCTGTAGCAAATTCTGTCAAGGGGCCCTTGGTATTCATTAAGCAGACTGTAAAAATGCAACTAATAAGACCGGTTTAGTTATGGGGATAAAGGTGCATACACTCCTCTAGTCGACACATTTAACTTCTCTTTTTTTATTGAGGCTCGACATATGATCAGATGTTATGGAGGCGACTGCTACTGCAGTGAAATTATCAAATCGAATCGAATCAAATCAAATTGTCACACCTTTTCCCTACAGGGATAGGCAGAGACAATGGAGCGCCACTAGTCTAGGTCCTGACATAACTTTCTCGCTTCCTTCACATTCACAATTTTCTTCATACTCTCCTAGTGACATGAGCTCTGTGGTTATGGGCACTAGGAAACCTAGCTTTCTTGAAGATGTCTCCGATTTGGTCGGAAAACATCCTCCTGGGCCTGCCTTGTTTAACGCATCCATCCACATGTAATTTATAAATTCCTAAGTACTGAAATTAAATATATAAGTTATATAAAAAAACTGCCATGGCGACCTGGTGTAGTGGCAGTGCAATGTTTACTCAAACCGAGAGCATGAGTTCGAGACCACCCACCGGTACTAATGTATCTTTGATACGTATACTTTGGTTGTCCTGTTTTTATGATAAAAGCACTTTAGTAGCTTAGTATAGAAATGTAATTAAAAATAAAAGAAAAAAAATTAAACTGCCAAGAATTTGTCTCATAGTGACGAAAAAGACGATTTTTGCGGCAAATTACGCTCTCAAGAATTACGCAATTACGCTCAATTGAATTAGGACTTGTAGGCAAAGGTCTTTGACTTACTACGATTGCCTAAACGGCTACGCTGTAGCGTGGGAGGCTCTCGTGGAAATCTTAGGTTGTATATCGATTTTTACAGAACTCCGCTCATTTAAGAAAATTCCTCTGACGTAATTATTGAAATTTTCATTCATTAATACACGATTTGGTTTTCAGGGATTTTTAATTTATTCTAATTTTTATATACTAAGCTACTAAAGTGCTTGTATCATAGAAACAGGACAACCAAAGTAAATATATCAAAGATACATTGGTACCGGTTGGTGGTGTCGAACTCGTGCTCTCGGTTTGTGTAACCATTGTACTGCCACTACACCACGGTCGCCTTTTAAAAATATTTTATTAGATAGAGATGACTAATTATATTACTAATCTGTTTTAATATTTATCTTAACTAAAATTACACTATAAATTAAAAAATATCATTCAATGACGTCGCATCAGAGATAGTCCCAAGGAGACTGGCAACATTTCCCCTTTGTATAGCAAGGCTAATACGTTGGCAGAAATAATTGCAGTTATTTTTTATATTTTTTAATTTAAAAAATAACTGCTTCACTGCTAAAATTTCAAGTTCACCGTGATAAAAAAAGAAGAAAAAAATAGAAATGGGAACGTGAAAAAAATACCTCTCTACCTATCATTCATTGGAATCTCTTTTTTGTGGGGTTTTTTATATGAAAAAAAAAACTAAAACAAGAACATACTTTCATTTTCATCGTTTTCACCGGCTGAAAGTAAAAAACGTAAAAAAATTAAACCGTAAAAACAGAATTTTTATTTTTATTGTGACTCGACATATGACTGCACTCCGCTTGATGTTAAGCTGGATTGCCGTCTATGAATTAAACAACTGCACGTAGCAGTCGTATCCACTATACCGGCTTAGTTGGAACCGGCTACTTACAAGCTGGTCGGTTAAGACACCTCACGGTCTGTATACTTGTAAGTGGTGGTAGTACCCAGGATCTGGGTACTTTTTTTTTTTATTGTGACAGTTACATTCATTCATGGACCACATTCCAGCCTAACATCAAGCGGGGTGCTGTCATATGTCGAGTCACAATAAAAATAAAAATTCTGTTTTTACGGTTTAATTTTTTTACGTTTTTTACTTTCAGCCGGTGAAAACGATGAAAATGAAAGTATGTTCTTGTTTTAGTTTTTTTTTTCATATAAAAAACCCCACAAAAAAGAGATTCCAATGAATGATAGGTAGAGAGGTATTTTTTTCACGTTCCCATTTCTATTTTTTTCTTCTTTTTTTATCACGGTGAACTTGAAATTTTTGTTCAATGGATTTGTTTTGTAGAAATCGTAAACAGACGTTTTATTAGCGAATTCAATTTAAAAAAATACGCTATTATTTATTAGAATTAACGCTCATTAAGGAGTAAGGCTTATTAATAAAATTCGGTCCAGTGTATGTGGAGTAACGATAGCGGATAGAATGAGGAATAGCACAATTCGCAATAGATGTGGTTTGAAAGAAGATGTAGTGACAAGCATTGACAAAGGAATTTATAAATCAGCCCCCCTAGCACGGCAATCCAAGAAGCAAGATAAAGGCCTGCACGGAATATCATTGCAACTCATAATAAATAACTTACTGGAACAGTGCAACAAAATGTCCAAAAAATAAATATTTAAAGGTTCAGTAAATCTTAACACAAAACAACGTAGAAACTTTAAAAAAAATTTTTAAATCATTTTGATTTGCTGGGCTAATAAGTTATTTAAAATAAGTTACAATAATATTATTTGCAGTTCTTTATCTTGCTTCTTGGATTGCCGTGCTAGGGGGGCTGATGTGGATAGATGCGTTAAACGTCTGGTCCAAACAAACAAACACAAACACTAGTCCAAACATCTGGTCGGAAAACCCAGAAGGAATCAGACCAAATCGGAGAAGAAGCTGGATCATTCTAGAAAGCTAGGTGACCTAGTGCCTATAACCGTAAAGCTTGTATGAAGAGAATTGTGGATGTGAGGAAAACGAGGGAGTTGTGTCATGATCGTGGCAAATGGCGCGCTCCTTTGTATCTGCCTATCCCCGTGGATAGAGACGTGACAATTTGAAATTATGCTAGAATATGACTAAGAAGATATAAATTTTCTGTCAAAGAAGGACTCTACAGCTTATAAGCATGTGCTTGTGTGAGGATCATTGTGGATCAATTCTAAAGAATTAGAGAAAGGTGGCGCTTTATTACCTCTGCCTATCCCTGTAGGAATAAAGATGTGAATTATTATTATTGTGCATAGTCTCACTTCCGGGCAAAGGCTCCCATTTTTTTCCATGACTCACAACACTGTCACGTGCTAGACAAGATTGATTTAATTATTCTATCCATTTCCCATGAATGGGACAATTGAAGTGGGGACTACCACTTCAATAAACAACTGCACGTAGCAGTGGTGTCCACTATGCTGGCCTAGTTAGAACCGGCAACTTACAAGCTAATACCGAAACGCGCTTAAGTCACTTCACGATACACTTGTAAGTGTTTGTGCTACCCCATATCGGCCTGCGCATCATTACTTTGGATTGGGATGCAAAGAAAGCGTTCTACGGATTTGAGAGTGTTACTGTTGTGTTACTTTTCATTTCAGGAATGGAGATATGAAAGTATGTACCAGTAGGTATATTGATAACTGACTTTGAAATACATTTTTATAAGCTTTTACTGTGAAGTAAGTAAGTCGCGTTTCAGGTTCAGTCGCGTCGCCAGTTTCAACTAGGAGGTACAGTGTAGGCTACTATACTGTAGTAGTGGTCGCCTTCGTTCATGGACCGCACTCCAGCCTAAATTAAATCGAGTCACAATGAAATAATAGTACTTTTTTTTAGTAATTCATGTTAAGGCAATTCCCCGTCATGTTGAGGAAATAAGTAGCAGTCACATCCACTATGCCTGCCAAGCTGATCCTGAAACGCGACTTAAGAAACTTGACGACCTGTGTACTTGTAATTGGTAGTACTTCCCTAATCGGCAGAGTAGGTACCACGGTCCTCCACTCGTTGATATCCAGACTCGAAGCAAACTGACTTTTATTCTATTTTTTTTAATCTAACGTATTATTAAATAATACAAATAAAAGCTATAAAACTAATTTTTATTGTGACTCGACAAATGACAGCACCCCGCCTGATGTTAAGCTGCAGTGCGGTCCATGAATGGAACTGACTGCTAAGTAGCAGGTACATCCGCTATGCCGGCCAAGTTGAAACTGTCAAGAAACAAGGTGATCCCGAAACGCGACTTAAGACGCAGACTGGGCACCACAGCATTCCACTCTTTGATCACCAGACCCGGGCGTCTGCCATATTTTACTAATTAATAAATCAATCAATCAAATTGTCACGCCTTCTTCCCACATGGATAGGCAGAGACAATGAAGCGCCACTTGCCACGATCTTTACACAACTCCATTGCTTCCTTCACATCCACAATTCTCTTCATACAATCTCTGTGGTTATGGGCACAATAAATATTTTTAATAATCTACCTTATTATTAAATATTACAAATAAAAGCTATAAGACTAACCGGGAATCGAACCCGTGACTACGCGTAATGAACTGCTGGGCTAATTAATGTTATTGATCTAAAAGGTACTTGAGAATAATTAAATGTTTAAAAAAGCGTAACTTGTGCCCAATTTTTTATAGTAACGCACATATCTCGACAATAAAAAGCGAAATATATAAACATAAAACATACATGTCATTATCATATAACGTATACTTATGCAAAGAGAGGCGGAGGCTCAAAAAGGGGCTGATTAAAACGAGGACATGCGCAGAGTAATTTTAAAAAACTAGCGAGAGAGTGTGTGTGTACCGTTAATTTTTAAGTATTGATCAAAAATTGCTTACTCACACACATGTAGGAACGCGTGTGGGGGGAATTTCGGGTGGTGCTTTAGGGGTGGAAGGGGGTGTATTAGATTTTTGCATGAAAATGTATGTGTAGATAATTTAGCTATGTCGTGTGTGTGTTTTTTTACTTTAGGGAGGCTTTTTGAAGGAAATTAATGCGTTATTGGTGAAAGTGTATTTTCGTGATTTGTACGTTCTTTCAAAGTACTTTCTTTTGTTGATTTCTTCATTCAGAGATTGTTTTGCTTTGTTATGTTTTTGTTAACAACATTTTATTTTTTTATCAATTAAAATCCTTTTTTATCAATAATATTTTACCAGAATATTCATTACCTAAAAATTGAACACACCAAGTTAGCACACCATTCCGTTTCTCAAATCAAATATCATTTAATCAAATTCTCACGTCTTTTCCCCACAGGTATAAGCAGAGACAATGGAGCGCCACGCTTCTGACTCAACTCCTTCGCTTCCCTCACATTCTTTTTCACAATTCTTTTCATACAAGCTCAGCGGTTATGGGCACTAGGTAACTCAGCATTCTTGTGGTAGTCATAGCTTTTATTTGTAATATTTAATAATTTGAATAAATATTACAAATATTTGTTAATAAAAATAGTGGAAAATTTATACTCTGGGTCTAGTTGTTAAAGAGTGGTAGGCAGTGGTGCCCAGTCTGCCGATCCGGGGTAGTACCACCACTTACAAGTATACCGACCGTGAAGTAACTCGCATTTCAGGAACAGCCTGTAAGTTACCGGTTCCAACTAGGCCGGAATAGTGGTTGTGACTGCTGCTTACAGTTATTAACCATTGTCACTTCTAATATGGACCGCACTCCAACATCAGGCAGGATCAGGAGGTCACTATGCGTTTTGGCCAGCATAGTGACGGTGACTGAGGCATCCGTATATTAAACCAGTAGTGTCAGTCATCGACGCTCTTGGATCTCATCAGGAAAGTCGGGCTCTCGTCTTAATAATTTATCAAATTATTAAGACGTCAAATTATAAGACCACGTACGGGAAAATGCAGTCAAAGCATTCGCAAGATAGACGACCTGTTAATGGTGATAGGAAGTCGCTGGATGAAGGCTGCTGGACAAATGTGATGATATTTGGGGGTGGTATATTTCTAGCAGTAAAGAATTATGGCTGACGTAAACAGAACTAGTTTTTTTTTTATTTTAAAAAATTAACCTCAATTAAAATTATAATAAAATATCTTTATATGTTATATTGGCGACCGTGGTGAAGTGGCAGTGCAATGGTCACGCAAGTCGAGAGTGCTCAAAACCACATACACCGCATGTTTTTTGATATAAGTACTTTGGTCGACCTGCTTCCATGATACAAGCAAGCGCTTTAATAGCTTCGTGTAGAAATAAAAATGTAAAAAAATAAATTTAAATTATGGTTGAATTATTTACCAAAAGGGTTCACATACATTCCCAACAATAAATTTACAAAAGAAATACAAATGATTATAGACGGAGAGGGCCAGGGGGTCAAACCAACCCCTATCTTAAAAGGACGCCCCAAAGAAGGTTAGCAGTGCAAAGGTCAGCAAGGAACGCCGACTTAATCCTATAAGAATATGTCGAACAAGACTGCATGTTATCTGACCCTTCACTTATGTTTTAACAATTCCGTTTATCCTTGAATTTGTGTCCCAAAAATTACGGGACAGACAGTATAATAGATATTGATTGGTTGGTGAAAATCAATCAATTAATTAAATCAGTCAATCGAATTGTCACGCCTTTTTTCCACAGGGATAGGCAGAGATAATGAAGCGCCACTTGCCACGATCCTGACTCCCTAGCTTCCTTTACATTCACAATTCTCTTCATACAAGCTCTATGGTTATTGGTCACTAGGCAACCTAGCTTTCTTAAGTTTTGGTGAAAAACATGTGTGAATTTCCGATATTAAAAATTATGTTTTAAGTTGTCAAATGTATTATATTTAAAAAAAAATAGTTGACGATTGTTACTAAAAAATACTGCTAATTGGTCACTACAAACGCCTGGTTCGAACCTCTATCGCGGCTGACATATGTACGAGTATAAACGTGAAATCTGTTAAGGTATTACTGTTTCATTAATTTATTTAAGTATAAGACAATTCAATTCTAAAAAAAAGATGTCCCATTTTTGATGGGTCACAACATAAATGGGTTACTGATTTAGGTGGGTTTGTAACATCACTATGAGGTATTACTATTTGATTCATTTGTTTAAGTATACAATGCCAAAGAAAATGTGTCCCATTTTTGATGGGTCACAACATAAAGGGGTTACTAATTTAGGTAGGTTTTGTAACAATGTTCTTGCATCGCATGACTTGCTCAATTGTAAGGGTAGGAAAAATGGGTTAATGACATTCAATATTATAGTTTTGTATTGAACATTTTATTACTATGAACTTTATTTGCGTGATTGGTAATTTTTTGATTGTGGTTTGACATATGACAAAACCAAGCGTAATGTTAAGCTAAAATGCGGTCTATGAATGGTAGGAGACTTCTACTATAGGCAAATATCTGTGGGTAGCAGTCGCATCTACTATTCTGACCGAGTTGCAACCAGCACTTACAATCTGATCCCGAAACGCGATCAAGTCACTTCTCGGTCTGAACATTTGCACTCTTAAAAATAGACCAGGATCTTTTCCTTATGTATGTTTATCCTATGTAGTAATATGTTTTCTTCGGCTGGCATAGTGTCAGCGACTGAGGCAACCGTGAATTAAGTCGGTTCTTTCAGTCGTTGGCGCTCTTGGAACTTCCTTACCATCAGGCAAGTCGAAATTAGATATAGTCACAATAATGAAAAAATACTTTGTCATGCCTGGTTTAGCTAGTAAATATATGAAATAAATATAAACAGACCTTGAAAAAACCCAATGCTTTTCTCAATTCATAATTACTTTGTTTCAGGGCTCGTAGCGTTTTCGTAGTAGGCTACTACGCCGTAGTAATATTAATATTTCGTAGATGAATTTTGTTGTACAATAATAATAATGAGGAAAATAATAATACATTTATTTTTAGAATGTAAACATTTCTTTCACACAAAGTTCAAAGGTGATTTCACTGAAAATATATTTATAATTATTGTATAAAGTATAATATAATATCGGCTTTTAGCAATAGCCATAAAGACAGCGACTGAGGCCATCGTAAACTAAGTCGACTTTTTCAGTCGTTGGAGCTTTTGGAAATCTCCTTGAGACAAATTAAGATCAGAAGTCGAACCCGCATAAAACGTACTTTTTTACATTTCTATACTAAGCTACTAAAGTGCTTGTATCATAGAAACAGAGCAATCAAAGTTAGTACCGACAAGTGGTTTTGAACCTGTGGTCTAGGTTTGCGTGACCATTTCTCTACTACTAGACCACGGTTTAACTATTTTACTTTTGAGTATTTTTATGAGGGTAGACGGCATTTTAACTGCATTTTAGCTTAACACCAGGCTGGGTATTGGGTATCGTCATATATCCAACCACAATAAAATAATTTAAATAAATAAATCTTCTATTTTTTTTATTCAAATTATTGAAGCTTTAAAATAATAAATAAAACGAATTTTATGCGGCTTACTATCGCGTTTATTTTTGTTTTGATTTTACAATTTTATTTTATGATTCCGACGTTTTATTTAACGCTATTTTACGACGTTATTCCGACGCTTAAGATTTAGTTTAAACATTAAGACTTTGAATACGAAACTATACTATTATATTTCTTTGTACGGAAATTGCAATCAACTTTTGAAATCTTGTATCCAAACTGTATAAAAATATTGATTTTAAGTTACACTACAGTAGCAAAAAGTTTCATAAATATATTTTTATTTATTTAGCAAAAGTTTCCCTTTTTATATCAAGAAAGTATGTTTAGCTTTTTTTCCCCTAAAAGCTTCACGATAACTACTCGTACTAGCGTGATACTTGTACAACTATTTGAATAAAGCTCGCATCATTGATTCAAGAAGCTCCATACAAGGGGATTCGTTCGAGATGTTCGTGTCGAACGGAGATGTTCATCTCGAATAATAAATCTATTACATTATACTTATATCTTTAAAAAGAAGGAAAAATGTAAGAAAGTACGTAAAAGGCAATAACAAGTAATGAGATTTATTTATCTTTTATTTAAAACGTATTTTATTGAATTAAACAAAATTTATGCAGTTTATTTTCGCAATTTATAACCAAAAATAAACGTGAGCCGCATAATTTTTTTTAACATTAATTAATGTTCATGCTAAATCTAAAAAAAAATTTTATTTTTAATAAACTTTGTATTTGATAGTTTCTGCTGAACCTGTATAATTTGGCATGTACGCGTGTGTTAGAGAGCAACGCGTCAGAATCAGTCCACCGAAACTAAGCAGGAACAAATACACTCCCGCATGTGGGAATAATTTAAAATACGCAAAAATACGGCCACTTCTCTTCTAACCAGCGCTCCCCACCCAGCCGCCCCCCCACTCCCGTCCCACTGATTTAGCTGCGTATTTTTCGTTATGCGTGGCAGGTGGTTTCACCATCACCCATTTTAGGGTGTTCGTTAAAAAGCGACCCTGTTCGCAGCATTATAAAAGTTGAGCCTACGTATAAGTAGTGATGGGATGGGGTGAAGCGCTCGCCCTCCCGCGCCCCCCTCGCTTTTTTGGGGGGGCTACCTAGTTAGACAGTTAAAAGTATGCGGTATTAACAGAAAGGAAATGAATGTACAAGTAGGTATGAGTAGATTTTTGGAAGCTGCGCGTTTGCGACGAGTTACGCTTAGATAATGAAAAATTTTCCTCTCTTCATGTTTTGTCATTTTCGTGCGGGTTTATACTTTTTCTATATTATTAAGGCTTTTGTGCTTTGTTATTGATTTCATATTACACATTTATCTTCGTCGTTTGAATTGTATACAAATTTGCTGACAATCAGTTTTTAGATAAATTAATGAATTAAACAAAATTTATGCGGCTTATTATTGCGTTTATTTTGTTTTTTAATTTTACTATTTTTATAATTATTCCAACGTTTCGAGAGCTTTGCAGCTAGCTGATAGAATTCATTAATCAATGTTCGCGCAAAATCTAAGAAAATACTAAATTATACATTTTCAAATTAATCCATTGTTATGTCCTACTAGGATGTATAAGGATTCATTGAATATTATAAATTCCATATAATATTAATAAATTTCTATAATTACAATTCAATTAATTAACATTTTACGATTCTAGGTTGAAATAATATTTAAGATTGCCCGGCAACTAAGGCATAAGCTGAATCATTTTTCAGTCTTTAGCGCTCTTCAACTTCCCTTAGTTTATGATTAAGTAAGACGAAGTCCGATGTCGACTTTATAGTAATATTATAATTTTATATAATAGAACAAGTAACTTACTACACAAATTACGACTTACTAGTACAATAGAAACATATTAATGTAGACAAAACTGTAATAAACACATAAAGTAAATAAAGTTGAACCCTAAGGTAAATAGAAATAAGAGTTAGTTTCACTTAAAGTAAAGGTTTTACCCATGGAGGTTCGTGATAGAGAATATCAGCTAAAAGATTTGTTCGGAATAGTTGGAGATATAATAAAAAGGTTCGTCTGGCATTTATTGTATTTATGTGTAATAATTACGCTTTTATAGTAGATGGGGTAAATAGGTGATTTGGAAAGAGTTTATTAATTTTAGTTCGCTTAGTAATTGAGTCGATTGGATTGATTATTTGAGTGCCCATAAATATAGAGCTGGTATGAAGAGAATTGTGAATGTGAGAGAAGCGAGGGAATTGTGTCAGGATCGTGGCAAGTGGCGCTCCATTATCTTTGCCTATCCCTGTGGGGAAAAGGCGTGACAATTTGATGGATTGATTTGAAATGTAATATAAAAGCTAAATTAATTTAAATAATAAACCATTTTTTGTCATAGTTGTGTCTAAGAATATATTGTTAGGACCTAAGTATATAATTATTTGGTTAAGAGGTCGTGTTAATTTATACATCGGTGGTGTTAATGGTTGGTGACTCCTGAATTATTTTTAAATACAATGAATGTCTATTGTTCTTTTTTAAAATTCAGGCGTTTAAAAATTTAAACTTAACTGCAATGATCAAGACATTTTTTATTATTGTGGTTTGACATACGATACTACCTCCCCTGATGTTAAGCTGGAGTGCAGTCCATGAACAGTGGCGACTACAGTTAAACAATGGCAAGTAGCAGTTGCATCCATTTTGCCGGCCTTCACGATCAGTGCCTTTCTCAGTGGTTTTATTACCCGGAATCGGCAAACTACACTTCCTATTACTTTTAGACAATCTGAGGTTTTACAAATCCAATACCTATAACCAAAGAGCATGTATTAAGGGAATTGTAGATGTGAAGGACGTAAGAGAGTTGTGTCAAGATCATAAAAAGTTGTCTAATTATTCCTGTAGTAATTAATTAAGACGTAAAATTGTTAATGATGACAAATTTGTTTTTATTTATTTATTTATTTTATATCACAAATTAATTTTATATTTATTTGGTACACAGAAATAAATGCTGTATCTATGACATTTTACTAGCTTAATATAAAAATATATGTAAAAGAGCCGCCAAGTAAGCAATTTAAAATAAATAAATAATTTGATTTAATGTCATTTTTTTTGTTAACATGATTTGACAGTTGACCTCGACCTGCCTTATAGTAAGCAAAGGAAGACCCAAGAGTGCCAACGAATGAAAAGAGGCTTATTTGGTTCACTGTAGCTTCAGGCACTATCACTATGCCGGCCAAATTTCTAGAAAACTGCCTTTTTGTAAATAATTTGGTTTTCTTTTAATTTCAAGGTCATGAAAAGAGTTTTGAGGCATATGTGTTTTGCATGTAAGGATAGAAGGGATATTATATCTAGGATTTTGGAACAAGTCGTTGGGATCATAGAAATTAGGTGATCTTTTTTTCTGCCTATGCCAACGTAAATACTGGCGTAAAGGACATCATTCATTTTGGGCTTTTATGTACTACTTTTGTAATATCCAATGATAAAAATATATATAAATGGTAGTTTCGATACTTGTATTGATAAAACTAATAACAGTTTTGCTTTTGATTGGTGTGCAATTGAGTTATTTGGAAAATAAGATATGAATCACAAGGACACGCCATATTAACAGTTCTGCTTTGAACTGTCATAATTATAATTTGATCATTTTGCACCCCTAAACTATGCAAAATAAAGCGTATATTCCAATTACATTGTAATCTTCGTACATGAAACTATTTTAAAATGTATATGCAACTGTTAATACAATTTAGCCCAAGTCCCCATACAAAATGAATAATGTCCTTTGTTTAATTACTATAGTGCTTCTAGGTAAGAATTTTTCTTTTAATATTTACTGCTTACTTCTGCTTCTTATTAATATTGTTTTTTATTAACTTGAAACATCAAGTTATTTTTTTTTTCTTATTTATATTTCTATACGAAGCTACTAAAGTGCTTTAATAATAGAAACAGGACCACCAAAGTACATATATCAGATACATTGGTACCGGTGGGTGTTTCGAACTCGTGCTCTCGGTTCGTGTAACCCATTGCACTGGCACTACACCACGGTCGCCTTAAGTATGACATGATCCATTGAATCTGCCTGCTTTTGTCAAAATAAAGGATGCAAATTAAAATTTACTATGTAGTGTAATTTTATTTAATGTATGTGCAATGATTAATTGCATATGTCGTATTAATTTGTTATTTGTTCAAGTAGCGCGACCTAATTGTGTGTCTTGAGCCGCCCGGCAGTTGCCTGAAGCCTCCTGAAGCCGCCGCGTTTGCGCCACACAAACATCGAAATAAAACAATTTATTACAAAATGTAAACAGGAAGAGGCGTATTTTCATTTAGAATACGAATTCTCAATTTGGCTTCAACCCCCCCTCGCCCCTCGCGATCCCCCCCTGGACCGCCACCCCGCGGGACATAGACGAAAATACCCGGTTATGATTAATTCCAAATGCGCCAAGCATTGATCAAGAAAAGCGGGTTTTATACTCGAAACTACCCATCTCGTTGGGGCGAGTCCCACCCCCGACAGAGCGGGACTAAACCGCCTCTCCCTTCTCGCTCTAAAACAAAGATGCTAAAACTTCTTTCGCTAGTATGAAGATTTTAATTTCATATTTTTGACGAAACGGTTCTAATTTGACCAAAACTGCCATGCAATATTCATTCTTCACTATTGGCTTTAAAGTTGCATTTCCCTTGCGAAAATCCTGCACTTGCTTCCGTTTTCTAATGTTGTATTAGTTTTCGAAGTGAAAAGATACAGTCCCAAGACAAAGCCGCGAGTTAGTGTAATTTGGACCTAATGTCTCAGAAGTGAGAGTTCCCTATAATTTAAATGAATGTCTAAGAAATAATTCTTCGTTGGAAATTAGTAGAATGAGGCGAAGGGGTTCACACGCTGGGTGGTTTTAAAAGAAGAGGCAAAAAGGTGGGGATAGAAAGATGCGCAAAGACTTAGTTGGCGAGGGGGTCTGGCAGGGGCCTATGGGTGGGTGGCTGCTTTATAAAATATATAATTCTATACTTACAATACTTGTAAATACTGGCAGAACGCGGAAGTAGAGGGAGCGACAAGATTTGACACATACCGAACGTACACTTCCTTTAACTAATTTGATATAATAATTTCATTTTGGGACGCGTTCACAGATATTAGTTTGTGAATGATTTTAAAGTAAATTTCGCGTCTCGTCAACTTTGATGTGCTCACGGTTGAGTTGGTGGAGTTGTGATTTTGTTATGTTACATTTTGTAAAGTTTAACTTTGGTTTTTAATGGTTTTATTTCATTTTGTTCAAATTTCAATATTAAATTTTGGCCAGCATAGTGACGGCGACTGCGGCAGCCGTAAACAAACTCGGTTTTCTCAGTCGTCGTCACTCTTGGACCTCCTCCACACAACAAAAAAACATACTATATTTATTCGTTTCTAATCATCATTAATTTTACGCCTTAATTCCAAAAGGGATAGGCAGAGATAACGGAGCTCCACTTTCTACGATTCACATAGCTCACCAAAAAATTAAATTTTAATATTTAATTTATTACCTTCTCAATAAAAAAATACACGTATCATCTTATAAAATAATCTTATATTTTATTTTATATAAATCATTATTAATAAAATATTTTTTTAATTGCTAACCATTTTAGAAAATCTTGGAAATTAAAAGTACCAAAATTGTACTGACCTATTTTATCTTCTAAATATCAAGACGCTTTGTTCGCACTAATTTCCTACATTCCCTGATATTTAGTCGCGAAATAGGATGTATTATAAAAGCTGTAGTTGTTTAAAATAAAACTTAAAAGGTTCAGTAGGTTTCTTTAAAAGTAAAATTTCACATTTCCATTTTTTCTGCTTATCACTTTGGAAATATAGGCGAGAAGGATTAAGTTAAATTATTGATACTCGATTATAATAAGCTAAAAGTTATATGGTATCTTGTTTTATTATGACGATCGAGTGGCACGGTTTCGAAACCATTCTCCGGTACCAATGTATATTTGATATATGTACTTTGGTTGTCCTGTTTCTATGATACAAGCACTTTAGTAGATTAGTATAGAAATTTAGAATAAAAAAAATATTACATGGACTAATAAAGTTATATGATGTTTGTATTATCTTTTTATTGAGACTGAAGTGCGGTTTATGAATGTAGGCGACTGCTACTAAAGTTAAATAATTGCAAATAGCAGTCTAAACTACTACTAACTACTATGCCGGCCTATTAAAATCCGGCAACGTTCAAACTAACCCGTAATTCGACTGAGTATCTTCACGGTCTATACACATAAAAGTGATGGTACTATACTACCCCGGATCGGTATATATATACTGAGCATATGATATATCTAAACTATTTTTTTTAATTAACAAATTATGCTCTTAGTGATATAAATCAAAGAAAATATAGTTCCACGATACAGGTTGTCGTATCGTGGAATATTTTTTTTATGTAGAAGTATTCTAATAACTGTACTTAACCCTCTGAAAATGTAGGCTTGATAGTTTATTTAACTGAAGGATGACTTTTTAGATAATTAAATTAAGTTATTAGTGATATAAGTGATAGTAAAACTCATTACCACCATGGCCTGAAAAGATATTTACTCTCTCATTAACTGAAAAGGTGATACTTTCAGCTTTTTCTATGTAATTAGTAATGCAATTAGCATTAAAGCCTGTTTAAGATTCTTTTCATAAGTATGCTTATTAAGAATTATTATTTATTTGTTCTCGCGATGCTGGCTTTACGTTATATCCGGCATAAAAAAATGTTATTGATTTTATTATTGATTTTTTAAATTTTATTTTGGCACGACATATGGAGGTCACTGCTACTACATTTAAACAACTTTAAGTAGCAGTCGTATCCACAATGCGACCTAGTTAGAACCTACAAGTTGATCCTGAAACGCGACTAAGTCACTTTACGGTCTGTATACTTGTAGGTGGTAAAAATACAAATAAAGAACAAATGAAAAATTAATTAGGGTAAAATATTTAATTTAAAGTTTTACTGATGCATAATATTGCATAAGTGTATACGTTACATAAATAAACCAGTTTTGTATAATCATAAATATAATTTTAAAAAATTTAATAAATAAATAAATATAATAATAATAGCGGTGAAGCTACTTGTGTTTTTATCCACTCATTTCGCGAGCGTCTTAGTAAAAAGTTGTTACTCCACTAGCGCCTACGAAGCTGTAGGCCTCCTCTCCCTATAGGGTTGGCTCTATTTTCTATTATTATATTAATTATAATATTTAAATATTGGGTGCCGGGATCGTTGTAAGTAAGAATCCATAGTCTTTCTATCCCAGTTACAAGAGAGGCGCGACATTTGATGTTTTTCGTTAAATAATATTTTTCATTTAATAAAAATAGTTTTTGTTTTTGATGCAAACAATTATTCACTTAGGGCCAGCAAAGTGACGGCGGCTGGCACTGTTGGACCTCCCCTTGATTGATAAATCAAATGTCGCGTTACAATCAAAATTTTAATGATTTGCATATTGATAAAACATACTCTGGACTCCGGACAGGAGTTTTTTGAGGGTTCTTCTCAGTCCGTAGCCTTTCCGAACACTCGGTAGAGTCCCCTCACTCTTTCTTAATGACGTTTCTAAGTGTGTAAAAACCTAATGAATAAATGACTTTGAATTTTGAAGAATAATTAAATTGTATATAGGATTTCGGAATATATTAATTACGTAAATTTATATTATTTTATATATTAAATAATAATTCGTTAACACCATATACAAAAAGGCTATGGCAAATGATTTATATACTCTAAATTAATCACAATCACAAGACTTAGTGGTAAACGCAATAAAAAGAAAATACATAAATCTAAAAGTTCATTAGTTAATCGACAACCCTACGTTGACTATCCTGCACGTTCCTAAGACTGCGGGGGGCTTTAAAATACTCCCCCCATTTTCTTATACCACCCCCATGAATCTTGCCCCCAGCCCCCCCGAGGGGTGCACGCGGAAATATGAAGGGAACACTCATTTATCAATACAAAGTAACTCTGTTTCTTTCCTTTAGTTATAAGAATTGATTACATGAAATATTGATAGATATTTTTGTATATTTAGGAATATTGAATAGTGCTTTAGTTGCCATTCTTTGTATATTATTTTATAAATACGCGTCTACTGATAGTTAGCTAGAAGAGGTCGTAGCGCCTCTTAATTGTTTTTTTTATTGTGACACGACATCTGACCTCGTCCCGCCTGATGATAAGCAAGAGGAGGTCCAAGAGTGACGACGACTGAGAAAACCGAGTTTGTTCATTCAAAGGTGCTTCTTCACGCATCGCTTAATTAATTGATTAAGGTAAAAGTTAACTTTTAATTACTTAATTATAATGAATAATTATACTTATAATTATCTGTTCATCTCGCAGAACAGATGACCGTTGTGACCGAAAAAATTCCAAATGTAAACCGCTTTCAGGAAAATCCAACGTATATCTTAAGATGAACTTACGACCAGATAAAGATAGCAGAAAACCGCTGGATGCAGACCACTCTGGAGATCGCTGAAGGAGGCAGTGGACGACTAATGACTGACTTATTCGACTAATCAATTATTAATTGTTTATAATAATTTAGTCACTTTTTTTAAATATTTATTTTTTCTTGATTTGATTTGTTATTGTTTGTTTGTTGTAGGCTATAATAAACCTTATAATTTTTTCTCGTCATATACCTTTCGGAAATCATGGTAGAGTCTGATAATGTGCTAGGGATGGAAAGCCTATGCGAAATAAATGATCAATCAATCAATCAATCAAATTGTCACGCCTTTTTCCCACAGGGATAGGCAGAGATAATGGAGCGCCACGTACCACGATCCTTACACAACTTCCTTGCTTCCTTCACATCCACAATTCTCTTCATACAGGCTCTGTGGTTATGGGCACTAGGCAACCTAGCTTTCTTGAGGATGTCTCCGATTTGGTCGGAAAACACTCTCCTGGGCCTGCCTTGTTTAACGCATCCATCCACATCAGATTTATAAATTCCTTTCGTCAATCTACTTTCACTCGTCCTTTCCATGTGCCCAAACCATCGAAACATTCCTTTGTCAATCCTTGTCACTACATCTTTCAAACCACATCTATCACGCAATGTGCTATTCCTTATTCTATCCGCTATCGCCACTCCACATACACTCCTTAACGACCGCATCTCTACAGCGTTAATTCTACTCTCATGCTTCTTCTGCCATACCCAACCTTTACTTCCATACATTAATGTAGGAACCAGCACCGCATTATGAACAGCCATCCGTGACTTTTAGGACATTATTGATATGATATGATTTTGATTAGATAGCTGTATTTATTTGACACAAATTTTATTTGCCCTATAAATTAAAAATAAAATAAATTAGCCATTTAAAAGTAGTCAGCTAATTTTATTTTATTAAAAGGCAACGAATCTTTCTGAAAATCGGTGAATTAGTTTTCATTTAGACAAATGAATTTAAAAAAAAAAGTTTATAGCTATTAAAGATTTCTGAGAATTAAGGCTTTTTATACGATTATGTCGCCCTATTTATATAGTTGAGCTTGTATAAAGAGAATTGTGAATGTGAAGGAAGCGAGGGAGTTGTGTCAGGATTGAGGCAAGTGGTGCTTCATTGTCTCTGCCTATCCATGTGGAAAAAGGCGTGACAATTTGATTGTTTGATTGATTTTCATACAGTAATTGATAAAATAGGTAATATTGAGTTTTTTTTAAATTTATACAATTTAATGTTTTTTTGCTACATACTCAGAAGTTAAAGGATGAAAAGTTTAGATGACGCGCGAGAATTATATTGTCGTTAATGACAATCCATTTTCTCTGCCTATCTATGTGAGATTATAATAAGAGTCACGTAGATATTATTATTATTTTATTTGGAGTAATTCTTGTTTGTGAGCAAATTTAAATATGATATAATCAAAGAGACCTTCCTGGGGATCCTCCAATTAGATTAATTTTAATTAAGACGATTATTTTACAAGAGTATTAAGAATTAAGAATCCGCTCGTAAAGTCCTCTGGCCAGCATATTAAGGATGACTGAGGCAATTTGAGGCAAAACTAAATCGGGTTTTTTAGTCATAAACGCTTTTGAACTTTACCGTACTTACCATTAGACAAGTTGATGTTAGATGTCGCGTCTTACTAAAAAAAAATATATTTCTTGTAAAAGTTAATACTCTGTTCTGTAGAGACTTAGAGGTATACGTAGAGACATTGAATCACATTTTTTACATCTGAGTCTCAGCTTCATTATGAAAGCATTTGGATTTTCCGGTTTATGATATTTTTGTTTTCACTATTGACTGAAAAAACTTACAATCGGCCGCACCGTTCGATATTAAGTTGTAATGCGGTCAGATGTGTTGCTTTTTATTTCATTTTTTTCTATGTCTGATGTCAATAGAGGTATCTAACCTATGAATTAAATTAGCTATTGTGTCATTTATTATTATTAATATTGTTATTTTTGAGATAATCATGGTTATTTTTTAATTTTTTTTTTAATTTAAATATCTTAACCAAGCTACTAAGTGCTTGTATTATAGAAACAGGACAACCAAATTACATATTATATCAAAGATACATTGGTACCGGTGGGTGGTCTCGAACTCGTGATCTTGGTTTGCGTAACCATTGCACTGCCACAACACCACGGTAGCCTGTTATATTTGTATATATTTATTATTCTGTTGATTTATATCAACATTATAATTAGATTTAATAAAATAATTTAATGCATTATGTAGTTCTCTATTTAAAGTCGTTCACATGTCTATAATAATTTAACTCTACAAATTATCCTGTATTGTAGATTGATGTGTTAATAGCCTAATTAATTAATTAAATTAATAATTGTGAAACTTAATAAATATAAATAACGCCGAGTCTAATTGGTACAGGCAGGGTGTAGATGTACCTGTATATATACAGTTCCCTATTCAAATTGTAGAAGTAGAAGTAAAGTGACATAAAACTCCTTGTCTCTAAACATTAAAATACACACGGAAAGTTGTTTCAAGTGTATATATATATCTATATGTAAGTATAATGTAGGCAGTTCACGACTACCAACATTTTAGGTTAAAATATAAGAACTTTGCATAACGAAATGTTAGAGGGAGCACCCCGCGACCCCATCGCGTCTCCACTACCCCCCCAAACGGAGATACCGTTTTTAGTATTTTAGTAAGTTCGGGGGGGCGATGGGGTGATTACACCCCCCTCTTAAGGAGTACGGGGGCGCCTCCACTGCCAGCGAAGATGTTGTGATGTTTCTTAGTTTTATATTACTGGTTTAGTACCGAGGCTGTGTTATTTTATTATTTGTGTTAGTGACTTTTATTGGGGGTGTGCTTTGGTGTGCGTGCGAGTGTGTGTGTGTGTGGGTGAGATGACGTGCCCCGCTTAGTTCCGCGGTTGTTTCTATGCAGATGTTGGGTGTTTTTTTTATGAATCTCGTTCTGTGAGAGGCTTCGTTTTTTATTTTTACTGATCTTATTACGTTTTTTAGGTGTTCGGTTTTGGGGGTTGTAAGTTGGTCGGTTACGATCTCGAATAGCTTTAAGTATTGGATTGGATGCCTTATAGGATGTACGGGTTATAAAACTATATTATAGTCTGTTTATTTTTGAAAAATTGGAATATTGAGATATTATTTGCAATTTATTTTTTTCATTACTTGACTTGGCATGATAGAGTTCTAAAAACGACAACCGACTGAAAGTTTTGTCGCTTTCATAAGGTTTGTTTTAGTCGTCGGCGCTTTTGGACATCCTCTTGCATCTGGCAAGTCGAAGTTATATGTTGCGTCTTATGAATTATACGTCTTTTTGATTACGTAAAAAAGACCTAGCAGGATAATTGGTAATTGATAGTTTGGATTTTAATCTATAATCACAATTTATTATCATAGATACTAATTACATTTTCTTAATTTATTTTATATAAAAACATCTTCATTGGTAATAATATAATAATAATAATAATATCTTTATTGTTCCAAAAAACTTAACCTATCTACATTTAGTATACTATTTGTTATTTACAAAAAATGTGATTAATGATTAAGATTACCATTGACCCTCTCACTAGGCGAAAGCCTGTGTCGAGAGGACCAGAATTACGAGTTTCCATTTTTTAATTTTTGATTCAAAGTGACGGTAAAGTACAGTGTTGTTAGAAAAGAGAAAAATATTTAAACACTTAGTCTATGTTAGTATATCATAAAATAATAAGGCAGAAGGCGGATTAAGTTCGCCTTCTGCCTTGTTACTCATAAAATTAAGAAGTTAAAGAAAAGGACAATTCAAACATTACGAGTCTACCCAATAATTATACTCTTATTTTTGTTAAATTTAAAAATGGCATGTATATTTACACTATAATTGAAATTATAGGACAATCCAAGTGCCCATAACTGTATGAAAGAATCTGTATAAAAAGATGTGGATGTGAGAGAAGCGAGATAGTTTTGTCAGGAGTGGAAAATGACGCTTCGTTGTCTCTGCCTATGTCACACCAGCTTGTTACGTTACGATACTTTACCGGGCTCGATCGGAGCAAGTATTCGTTTTATCGCCTTTATTTGTAATATTTAATTAATAATTAGAAATATTTGTTAATAAAAAAGCTGATATTTGATATATAGCTTGATATTGTCAAGAGTGATAGGTAGTTGTACCCACTTTGCCGATCCGGGGTAGTACAACCACTTACAAGTACACAGACCGTGAACTATCTTAGTCAGCTTATTTGCTAGTTTTAACTAGGCCGGCATAGTGGATGTGACCGCACTCCAATCTAACACCAGGCGGGGGAAGTTACATTTCGAGGCGCAATATTATTTAAAAAAAACAAATGGTGTGAATATTGTTGACAATTTTAATCCATTAAACATTAGTAGACGTTTATATATACGCTGGTTGCCTAGTGCCCATAACCATAGAGCTTGTATAAAGAGAATTGTGAATGTAAAGGAAGCGAGGGAGTTGTGTAAGAATTGTGGCAAGTGATGCTCCAATGTGTATGCCTATTATGTAGGGAAAAAACGTGACAATTTAATTGATTGATTGATAACTGTTGTTCAATCTATGATCTCTTAAGATTATTTTGTCAGAATATTCCTCAATTAACTAATGTGTGAACAATCTACCAGCCTGCGGCTTAGAGGTTAACCGCAAAGTGTTTATGGTATGTTATAGTTTAACCCTTATATAAAGGAAACCAAGAACGTTTATGTTAATTTTCTCTGTGTATTTATATAATACTTAAATTATTTAAAAATATATGGTATTATAATATATAGAAGTTGCCGGTTCCAACTAGACCGGCATAGTGGATGTGACTGCTACTTACAGTTATTTAACTCTTAGTAGCAGTTACCTTCACTCATGGGCCGGACTCCAGCTTAACATCAGAGGGAGTGTTGTCATATGTCGAATCACAATTAAAAAAAAACTGTTTTTTAGGGGAAATGAATTCATGAGCGCTGATGAATACAAAAACATTTTTTTAATATGCATTTATATATTAAGTTACTAAAGTGCTTGTATCATAGAAACAGGACAACCAAAGTACATATATCAAAGATAGATTGGTACCGGTGGGTGGTCTCGAGCTCATGCTCTCCGGTTTGTGTAACCATTGCACTGCCACTACACCACGGTCGCCTTATCCAATTCCATTCAATCGTTTCAGTTTCTCTTATCTATTCTACTACGATAATGACCGTCTGATGTTAGGCTGGAGTACGAACTTAAACAGCTGCCTTAGATGTACAGCAACAGTTGTATCCACTGTGCTGGCCTGGCAAAAATCCGACGAGTTAACCCCGAAAGACCAAATCACTTTAACGTGATTAAATATTATCATCATCATCATCAGCCAGAAAACGTTCACTGCTGAACATAGGTCTCCCCCTTAGAACGTCATTTCGAACGACAAGATGTCAGTTGCATCCACCGGTTATTTGTAACTTTCACTATGTCGTCGTCCTAGTGGGAGGCCTACCTACGCTGCGTCTTCCGGTTCGTAGTCTACACTCTAGAACCTTCCTTCCCCATCGGTTGTCGGTTCTTCGAGCGATTAAATAACAAGCAAACGTAATTATAGTGATTTTCCTCTATTATCGTGTATGAAATATTTTTTTACATTTCTATACTAATCTACTAAAGTGCTTGTATTATAGAAACAGGACAACCAAAGTACATTATATCAAAGATACATTGGTACCGGTGGGTGGTCTCGAACTCGTGCTTTCGGTTTGTGTAACCATTGCACTGCCACTACACCACGGCCGCTATAAAGCAATTGTGTAAAGGGCTCTTGATATGTGTTGGTGGTTAACCGTTAAGGGGTATGCGGTTTGTAGTAGCTTAGCAACCCTTCGATTGCGGGATCACTTAACTAGAGATGTGCTCAATTAATAATGTATATCGCGGGCACGGATCCTCACTTGCCGGGTCACAGTAATAAAATACAATAATTCGATTCGACTAAATCAGAAGAAATCAATCAATCAAATTGTCGCGCCTTTTATATTTTTTTGATAGGCAGAGACAATGGAGCGCCACTTACCACGATGACATCCATAAATTTCTTAATACAAGCTCTACGGTTATGGGCACTAGGCTACCTAGATTTCTTGAGTAGGTATCCGATTTGGTCGGAAAACACTCTCCTGGGTCTGCCTCGTTTAGCACATCCATCGTAAATCATTGTCTTAAAATCATTTTTTGAGGCATTTCTTTACTTAGCTATGTTGTTGTATAATAGAAACAGGACGACCAAAGTACAGGCTTTTGATTTGTGAGGTCATTGCTTACAGTGGGATATACAATTAATAATAATAATTAATCCTGTACAATGGATCTTTAATATATTATATAGTTTGGACGCCTAGTTTTTATGAGATAAGCGCGCTATGTATACAAGTGTTGTAGAAAATAAAATGATAACAAGCATTTTCATTTTCAAGAGTATTTATTTTTTTAATTCTAAAGACATAAGTAGTATCCAAAGACAGAAGTACTTTATAAGATATTTTGTTTTTTGTTACTACTATACTATTGTATTCAGCTCGAATGAAAAACTCTATGTGAATATAAAAAAAGAATATAACGTACACAAAAATAAAACTCTAAAAAACCTCACATTTTTAAGCCAACGTGATGGCCTTGAACTCGCTTCGCAAAAAAGAAAGATAAAATGTCGAATTTTTATTGCAGTCCAAAATCCAATTTTTCAGTTTCATAAACCGTCAAAACACGCTTTTTCATGAAAATAAAAGAGCGAAGTGTTTTGTTAGTCACTTTTTTTCAGCGAGCAAATAGTAAGAGTGAAAGTGGTATGGTCTGAAAAAAATACGTCACTATTTCGCTGGACGATACCACTATTACGAAGTGTGTCGTAAAGTTAGATGACGTCACCATAGTGACCCCTCTTCTTGACGCTTAACACACCTGCCTCTACAACAATGGCCACAATTCGGCATTCATACTAGTAACTATTACCTGTAACTCTTACGCTGAAGATGCCAGGAAAACTGATCGTCGGCGTACAAGAGACATTTGATCAACAAGTCATTGATTCTCAAACAATACTTTCTTTCACGCAACTCTTTCAGACAGACAAAATATCTAACAAGAACCGATCAAAAAGGGATATTCCTAAAGTATCAAAGGTCCTTAGTGCCAATAACTAAAGAACTTGTATAAAAGAAGCAAAATAGTTCTGCTAGGTTTGCAAAAAATAATATCCCTGTGATAAATCAATTTGACGATTTATTTAGATAATTGAAAAATATATTCCTAATGACAAAACTATTATATAAAATATATTCTGGGCTATAGTAAAGCCGAGTAGACAACCTGAAACTGAGTAGTTTTTTTTTTGGTCGTCGGTGCTCTTGAACCTCCTCGTGCCTACTATCATTGCGTAATACTCCGTGAGAGCAAGTATTGGTACCACCCGGATCGGCAACTGTTAGCTACTGTACCTAATATAAACTTTAGCTTTAAGTATATGTCTTCATAGTAGAGTCAGTTGATGGATAATAAAAAAAACAAAAAAGTAAAAAAAAACACGGTTAAAAGTGAGAGTTCTATTTTCGAATTGCTTGCACGCCATTCACTCTTTTTTTCTTTTGTGAAAAATTCGACATGTGTATGAGCATTCAGCTTTTATATTCTTTAAAAGAGATTTTCGAATGAAATTTTTTAAACTTTTAAGTATTTAGTTATACTTGTATATTTAGGCATATCTGACCGACATCTTATGTAGTACCACCACTTACAAGTATACAGACCGTGAAGTGATTTAATCGCGTTTCGGGATCAGCTTGTAAGTTTCCGGTTCCAACTAGGCCGGCATAGTGGACTGCTGCTTACAGTTATTGAATTGTAGTAGCAGTGACATTCAATCATGGACCACTCTCCAGCTTAACATTAATCGGGGTGCTGCCGATATGTCGAATCACAATAAAATAAAATTAAACATAGTGATGGCAACAGTGAACGGACTTGTTTTTTTCAGTCGATGGCACTTTTGAAGTCGAGTAAGACTTTAAAATAAGTTATACAGCCTGCTAGACCAGCATATTGAATACGATAACTGCTTGCAAACAATTAGCCGACGTAACGTGAAACCACTTTAAATCCACGTACTTGTACTAATGTATCTTTGATACACTGGTGTGTAGTTTGGTTGTCTAGTTTCTATGTTTAGTAGCTTATATAAATGTGTCTATTAAGATGAAATATTAGTACTAGCAATCACATCTGTTTTATTCCAACTTAAGAAAAAACGTGTTTGGTCAAATGTGATAAATGAAAAAAATATTTAAAAATAGAATTGTTTTTTTTATGTTTATGCGCAACCCAATGTTAATATATTAACTTGGTTTTCAATTCAATAAGTTCTAATTTCAAAGAATATCTAGGTGTCGTAGCATCTACAGTAGTTTCTACGACGGCACTTAGAAAGTAGCTCGTAGATGTAACTTCTATCGTAGTTACGACTTATTAATACATTTATGCGTGAAGTAGCACCTTTGGCCGGCATAGTGACGGCGACTGAGGCAGCCGAGAACAAACTCGGTTTTCTCAGTCGTCGTCACTCTTGACGACTTGACGACTCTTGATATATTAAACAATATAATATATTTTTAAATAAATAATAATATATATATTTAATTATATAATATAAATACAATTTATTCAAATCTTAATTATTATTATACATTAATCAAAATTAATTAATTTATTTATTTATTTATTTGTACAGGCGTACAGGCGGACTTAAAGCCCGATGGCTTTATCTTCCAGTCAACCTTCAGAAAAACAGATAGTGAAAGGCAGGTGCATGAAACAATGTTTAACATAGATACAATTTTTAGAAAAATTAAAAAAAAAAACTTAACACTAAAGATTTAAGTAACAATAAACGTACATATATAATAGGTAAAAATACATAAATAGATATATATAAAAAATTAATATTAAAATTAAACACAACATTGTTACTAACCAACTAATAATTAAATATAATTTAACTATAAGTAAAAAATATCATCCAATGACGTCGCATCAGAGATAGTCCCAAGGAGACTGGCAACATTTCCCCTTAAATAATATAATATATAATTAAATCCTAACTCGAAATACATAAATATTTAATTTTAAAAATTTCACTACTTAACGAAACAAAGGTTAATATAAAAAAAATACGCAAAAAATACATCTACTCTACTGTACTCGTTGTCCATTTTTTTAGCTTTTCTTTCATTGCCCGATTTCAGTTCATTCTATTTTTGAATATTTTTTTCAGCGTACTCGCCCCACATTCAATGGAATGCATTTTTATAAATGGCGAAGTGTTTTGAAAGGTAAACAACTTGTTGAATTTTCGCTGCAAGATTTTTCAGCAAGGTTTTATATTCTCTAATGGGATAGGTAGTTGATCTAGATAGTTTAAATAAGAGATTTTTTCCTCTGTATAATGTTTTGATATGAACAAGCTATGAGACTACAAATGAGCGAACTTTTCTTTACATTTCTATACTAAGCTACTAAAGTGCTTGTATAATATAAACAAAACAACCAAAGTACTTAAAGATGTCAAAATATAAAGATAGATTGGTACCGGCAATGGGTTTTGAACCCGTGCACTTTCTTTGCGTAACCATTGCACTGCTACTACACCAGAGTCACAATATAATGTTTCAGCCTAAAGTTACCTAAAATTACTGGTAACTTTCGGCTGAAACAGTCTCGACTGGTTAATCTTCTAGCGTTAATCAAGCACGTTTGAGAGTAATATAGAGGATATCTTCAACAAGGTCTGGCACAAGGCCCTTCATTCAGGGCTCCGTGCTATCGTCGACTTTGTTTTTTTTATTGTGACACGACATTTGACATCGTCCCGCCTGATGATAAGCAAGAGGAGGTCCAAGAGTAACGATGACTGAGAGAACCGAGTTGTTCACGGCTGAACGGCCACTGGAGCGACTGAACTAGGTTCTTGTCGCCCCAGTGGGTAATACGATCAAGAACCCGGTTCAGCTCCGCTACAACAGACTGTCTCATATCGGCTATCTTCTGTTTGCCGGCTGCGGGGCGGACAGTGTAGCGTCCTTTTGCATATCAATAACATGACCTACGTTATCTATAATTTAAAAGTTTTTTATTATGTCCACGGACGGACAATAGTATAATAATACTTCTCTGTACTGTAATGAGTATGAAAAATAAAATGAATATTTAAAACCTATTTAGTGCGATTCATGAGTAGACGTGACTATTAACGTAGGTAAATTCCACAGTAGTGGAGCAGCTATTATCAAACGTTTGGCCACCGCTTCAGGAAGGAAGCCATGACAGTTTTTTTATAACCTTAATTTATTTAATAAAAATAAATACAAAATTTTAAGCTCTTTTTCAAACTCAAATGCAATTGTTTTAATTATAAAAATAATCATGTCGGGCGCAAAAGGGAGTGACAGGAGTGTGAGAAACCGCAAATGGAATATATTATGCATGAGTGCATTTATTTGAAATGACTGACAAAAAACGAGCTGACCGTTCACGGTTTATTCTAGTTCGATATCGTACGATAAAGGTTTTAATCCGTTTTCAATATCGTTTTCTTTTATCCAGATTGTTTTTTTATTTTATTGTTCAAAATAAAAAACACAGAAAGACATTGAAAATAAAATGCGATCTCTTTCAAGCTATCTACCTTAAAGTAGTGAAACATATTGACAAAGGGGGAAATGGGGGGGGGGAGGCATAAAGTCGTATAGTTTTAACAATATACAGTGCATTATACATAAATAAGGTATTTATGTATAATGTATTTATTACGAGTATAAGTACGATTATAATGTATGTAAAACTGGTGTACTGTGTTGCAGTGGCAGTGCAATGGTTACGTAAACTTAGAGCACGGGTTCAAAACCATTTGCCGGTACCAATGTATCTTTGATATATGTACTTTGGTTGTCCTGTTTCTATGATACAAGCACTTTAGTAGCTTAGTATAGAAATGTATAATTAAAAAACTTTATTACCATAATTATTTGACCCAGGAGTCCTGGGAGATTATTCCTTAAGCAAACTGGGACATTCTTTACATAGCCAAGGTTTACGGCTTAGTCATATTCAATTTTTTTTTTTGTCGAATTTCCACTTTGACAAGTGGAATGCTTCACCAGACCATGTGTTCTCATCATACTATAACCTTAGATACGTGAAGAAGCACCTTTGGCCGTAATAGTGGGGAAACCGTGAACTCGGTTTTTACAGTCGTCGTCACTCTTGGACCTCCTCTTACCTGCCATCAGGCGGGTCGAGATCAGATGTCGAGTCACAATAAAAAAAAATTATTGTGTAATTGAGACGCGACATTGCCTGGTGGTCAGAGTGTCGAAGACTGAAAAAAACATTTCAATACGCTTCAGTCGTCATCACTATGCCGGCCAGTCATAATTAATACGAGAGATTTAATAATACGAGACGAGAATAGTGTATTTTTTCAGAGTACATATCTCGTATTTATTCAAATGAGTAGGAAGTCTCGTTGTGTATATGTATTATATGTATAAATGTACTATAGTTTGTACATAGAAAAAAAGTAAATAATGATTTAAAAAGCCACATTTTATTATGACGCATTTCAGAGCGCGGATAAACATTTCAGGCTATCGGTGGGCTCCTGGAAAACATTATACAGCATGTTTTTGTTGTATATTAAATAATCAATATTTATCGTAGAGCTTGTATGAAGAGAATTGTAGATATGAAGGAAGTTGTGTCAGGATTGTGGCTCCTTTGTCTCTCTGCCTATCCCTGTGGGAAAAAGGCGTGACAATTTTATTAATTGATAATTTAATAATCTTTTTCTTTTTTCTTCATTTCTTTACATTCTTAAAGTGCTTGTATTATAGAAACAGGATGACCAGATACTTTGGTTTTGGCAAATTGTTTTAATCCGGGGTGTTTAACTTTCGGTTGGCGTGACCATTTTATTGAAACTTAACATCAGGCGGGGTGGTGGCATACAATCAATCAATCCAATTGTCACGCCTTTTTCGCAGAGGGATAGGCAGAGACAATGGAGCCACGATGCTGACATAACTCCCTTGCTTCTTTCACATTCACAATTCTCTTCATACAAGCTCTATGCACCTTAGCCTTTTTTGGTCGATTTGGTCGGCGAACACCCTCCTCTGGTCAGGGATCTGCCTTGTTTAACGTATCAATTCACATGAGATTTATAAATTCTTCTCGTCAATCTACTTTCACTCATCCTTTCCATGTGCCCAAACCACCGAAGCATTCCTTTGTCAATCCTTGTCACTACATCCTCTTTGAAACCACATCTATGGCGCACTGTGCAATCTCTTATTCTACCCGCAAACATCAAGCTATTATAAAAATAATCTTTTAATCATGCTGTATAGTTTTTAAATAATGTGAGTGTGTGCGTAAATTAATTCGATACACATTACAATGTCTATGCATGTGTGCGTCTGCTTATGTGTGAGTGTCTGTGAGAGTGCAATATATGCATGTGTGTGTATTGGGGTCAAATGTATAGACGGATGCAAAAGTGTTTAATAATAATTTACTTTTTATTTTGATTTATTAATGGTAAATAAATCGCGACAAGAACTTATGTATAGCGCGATTGGGAATTATAATCTTTATGTGATTTAAACTGTGGTTAGTGTGGTAATGAAGTCTGAACTGGATACAAAGATGAAACGGTTTGTTTCTTCAGCCTCTTTTTTGTTATTTATTGTACTATGCCGGCCAAACTGTTACTTTGTTATTTATTTATAATTGCGTTTATCAACATCATCAGCGGCTCAATTCACACAGGAAGACATAATAACTAGGCAAGTTTAATGTGTATGGACAGCGGTTTTTTTTATTGTGACTCGACAGTTGACCATGACCCGCTTGATGGGCAGCATGATGGAGGTCCAAAGTGCCGACGACTGAAAAAAATGATGCAGTTCATTTTCCAGCACTATGGATAATAACCTATGCCATCACTATGCCAGCCGAAAATTGTGGACTTGAATATTTATTAATTGTAAATTATAGAGAAACTGTCTACCTTACATAAGCAACTAGCAGTTATAAACATTTATAAAAGAAATTAAAATTGCTGTGAAAATAAATAAACATAATAAAAAATAAACAAAGAAGGTTCATAAATATCAATACGGGGTTTCTATTCGTGTTTTAAACTTGTGACATTATTAAATCAATACTTTATTTTAGATTAACTTATTGTTTCTAGGTGAATATTATTTTATAATTACTCTTGAAATATTCGCTATTTAAGAGTAAAATACATGAATTATGTATGTGTGTCAGAATAACTCGTTTCACAACATTAGGTTGACGCACGCGACCTTTTATTTTAGGTCATGACTCAATTTGTCTTGTTTAACGATCATTTTCAAATATTTGGTCGTTGTGCTACTTACAGTAAAGTTCAATGAATAAATATACGTTAAGATTTTCTAAAAAGAGATCTGTGCTGATGCAATAGAGTTTATTTTTCGTACATGTAGATATTTGACAAACGGACTTAGATGTCCCATGTTAGATGGATGAATCAAACAAACAAATCCAGTCAAATTATTACAATTTGCAGTTAACAATTTTATCTTCTCTTTTGGATGGTGGCGATTACCACTAAATGTCGGTTAAATAACTATGTGTAGCAATTGTATCCACTATGCTGACCTAGTTGGAACCGTCATCTTTCTAACTGATTCTGAAACGCAAGTAAGTTGCTTTGAAGTCTGTATACTTAGAAGTATACAGGTACAATCCACAGAGGGGTACTCCGCATTGAATCACTAAGCAAAAAGCGCAAAACTTATTACCCACAACTCACTTTTTTAAATTAAAGTAAAATTTATAAACTCATAAATATGCAACTCAAAAATTGACTATTTAAATAAAAGGTTAACTTTCATAGTTTTTTTATTATTAAAGAAATTTAACAGTTGTCTAGGCAAGTGTACCTCGTTGCCAAAAATTCAATAGCTACTACACGCGGACATATTAACAAGCAGTGGGGTCTTTTAATATGGTAGTCATTATTTCATTTTTTTATATAAAGTATTAAATTACTTTCGTATCCTACTGTCCACTCACGATCAGGGGACGGCAGAGGGCCTATATTTGCTGTCACTAGTCGGTAGTTCTTTCCTTGCTTTTCCGTGTATATTTGTTAGTAAAAATAAATAGTTTTTTGGCATAGTTTATTAAATATTTATCATTTGTTTACGTATTTGACATTTTTTACATGCCAATTCTAACCTACTAAGAGTGCTTGTATCATAGAAACAGAAGGACCGAAGTACATATTTTAAAGATACATTAGACCGCCCCGTGGTTTTAGAACCAGGGGCTCTCGATTTTAGTGTCCATTTTTACGGAAATTCTCAGCATCAACCGAGCTTTTCTCACGATCCTGACACAACGCTTACGCTTTTTTCAAATTAATTAAGGTAATTGACTGTAGTTGCAGTTATCTTTATTAATGGACCGCACTCCAGCCTAACATCATATGTCGAGTCACAATAAAAATAATAAAAAAAACGTCCACAATTCTTTTCAAACAAATTTTAACTATAAAATAAAACTTGATTTAAAATTCAATATTAATTTAAATTAAATAATTTCTAAAACTTTTTGTCTATTATTTCTAAGAACTACCTATCCTATTCTCTGTTGAGGGCGTAATTATACTTTAAAGGTTTATATAATTAGGTAATCGATCGTTTATTTAAAAAAAAACTATAGGCCGAGGTCTCAATAAAATTATACGTTAATAATATTGAGTAATATAAAATAACTTGTTTTACTGGCAACACCGACCATAGACAATTTTATATAATGACGTTGTTATATAAACGAGAAAGTTTCTGTATGGAGTTTATACTAAGACTCTTTTTTAAGAACGGTAGGCAGACCGGTAGTCGGCATTCATTCAGTCTGCGGTCATGGGGAAGTTCCCGCAATTTCAAGTATAAAGATTTTTTTTATTATTTTCATATTTAACATTTCTATATTAAGCTACTAAAGTGTGCTTGTATTATAAAAACATTTATTTTATTTTATTGTGACACGACATTTGACCTCGACCCGCCTGATGATAAGCAAGAGAAGGTCCAAGAGTGACGATGACTGAAACAATCGAGTTAGTTCATGGCTGCCTCAGGCCGTTACTATGCCGGCCGAAGGTGCTTCTTCACGCATCGCTTGAAGGATTCAAGGTCATAGGAGGGAGAGAACAATTGGCTCAGTGATATTGCGTTGAAACTTTTTGATAGCACCCCGCCTGTTGTTAAGCTAGAGTGCGGTCTATGAATGATGGTGACTGCTACTTGCTTACATTTAACAAATGTAAGTAAGAAAAAACAACAATTATTTTGAATTAAACAAATTTTATGCTGCAAAGCACTCGAAACGTCGAAATAATTAAATAAAATTGTAAAATTAAAACCAAAATAAACGCTATAGTAAGCTGCATAAAATTTGTTTAATTCATTAATCAATGTTCGCGGAAAATCTAAAAATACATATAATACACAATATTAACAATTATTTTACTGTAGTAGCAGTCGCCTCTATTCATAGACCACACACCAGCTTAACATCAAGCGGGGTGCTGTTATATGTGAATGTACAATAAAAATAATAATCGAGAAAAACAAAAAGAAGCGAATGACTTCATTTTTTCGCCGATTGACCTAAATAATTGCATACGTCGGACGAATGCACGCACTTTTTTGCCACCCAATTGGTGTGTGAGTGTGTTTTATGTGTTCGTATTGGAGGGTCAGCAAAAAAATTTAAGTATTTTTTTAATTGGAAACTGTTATAAACAAGAAAGTATTATAAGACATCGTTTATAACATTTCTATACTAAGCTACTTAAAGTACTTGTATCATAGAAACAAGATGACTAAAGCTACATAGGTACCTGTGGTGTGGTTTTGAACCATTGACTCTCTGTTTGCGTGACCATTTATTACAACTACACCGGGGCTGTCCTAATAAATACTATTATTAATCCAATTTAGTTAATTAGAATAACTTCTAATCATGATCCGGCATAGTGACGGTGACTGAAACATCTGTAAACTGAAAAGGCATTTCGAAATTAAATGTTGCGCATGGAAAAAAACAACTTTACCATTTTTATGCAATGCCCACCTTAACATTTCTAACATTTTTATGCCCCCTATACATAATTTTTAACCTATAAAAATTGTTTTGTTCCCTTTAAATGATAACAGCTTTTTTTTAAGAATTTGCCTTTTTTGTTAAATTTGTCACCGATATCTAGCATTGCATTTAAATAACGCAAAGTGTCTTAAAATCGTGGGATACACAGTTTTAGACAATTTATAAATAAAAGGGCAAGAGTTATTATGTATAGTTTTTTTACGCTTTGATGGACTCGGTATGGACAACATACCTAGGTATAATATTTGTACAATTGGTACGAAATTGGTGTTCAACCTATAATACATGTACTCCTAAATTAAATAAATTAAAATACCTATATTTTTTTGCAAACCATACAATGATGACGAGGGTATTGAATTGTGGACATGCGTGCATGTGTGAGTGTGTGCATACACAAATTTTTGAATGCTGCTTTTTTATTGGACAATTTTTTTGTTAGTGTGCATTTTATCAAGGTGTGCGTAATTACTAATTGTGATATCTACTTCATTTAAATTTGGAACGTTAGTGCATCGCGGCACAAAATATACTATGTTTTAATTATTTATTATATTTAATTATTTATTTATATTTTATGTTATATAAAATATACTGTCATAAAATATATGTGATAAAGCGTAAACCTAACTCACTATTACAATGTGTAAACTTAAACTGATATATCTCAATTCCCACTGGAAATGGGCAGAGACAATGGACTGCCACTTTTCACAACCCTAACGTAATGCTCTTGCTTCCTTTACATCCACAAGTCTACACACACCTATCACAAAACGCACATCTGATCTCGACTTGTCTGATGGTCCAAGAGCAAAGACGACTGTAATAAAACCGACTTGGTTTACGATTGCATCAGTCGTCCTCACTATTGCGGCTATCGTAATAACCTTTAATCTAAGCCCATTCGACAATATGAAATAGAAAATTCGAACTAATATCTTTTCTTTCATTTGGATCCTTTTAAACCATATTAGCTATTTTTTATATTTCTATTATAAGCTACTAAACATGCTTGTATCATTGTATTATAGAAACTAAGCGACTAAAGTACATAATATTATCAAAAACAAATTGGTTTGGTAAGTGGCTTGTAGAATGAGTTCTTAAAACATTTGTTGTTCTTTATAGTGACAATAAAGAACAGCAATTTGCCCCTTCAAACGTAATGATTATTAATTTATACGAAACTTCATCAACGTCAAAACGGCCATCGTAACGTGCCGCTGGTATAGCTTGCGTGACAATGTCACTACCTATCAACAATCTACTTCTTCTCCCAACAGACTACGGTCGTCTTAAATATTAAAAAGAACATCATTTACCAGTATCTCTGTCTTTAGTATTATATGTTTTTCTTAGAATAAATGTAAAGAGTGGTAGGCAGTGGTACCCAGTCTGCCGATCCAGGATAGTACCACCACTTACAAGTATACACTTACAAGATTTGGTCGCGTTTCGGGATCAGCTTGTAAGTTGCCGGTTCCAACTAGGCCGGCATAGTGGATGTGATTGCTACTCACAGTTATTAAATTGTAATAGCTGTGGCATCCATTCGTGGACCCCACTCCAGCTTAACATCAAGCTATCTTTTATTACAAGCTATCTTGTCGAGTCACAATAAAAAAAAGCGTAATTATAAGACATTTATTGCTGTAGAAAATATTTAATGAGGACATAGTAGGTTTTAATTATTAATGACATTATGTGATTCGATAACCCATCCAGAGCCGGACATTACGTTCTCATTTTTATTTGGCACATAGACCAAAAAACCGTATCATATTATAAAAATATCAACGCGATTTTCGACTTAATATTTATGAAGCTGAGAATCATATTCCTTTGTTTCAACTCTCTTGTATAACATGTTAAGTTGTTAGTTTACATAAAGTATATACAATCAACTATAAAGTGTATAACCACAATGAAAGTATTTTTTTTAAAGTAAATTGATCTTTATTTATATTATACTAGAGTCGATTTTATTATTTATAATTATATACTTATATTTTTATATCTGTACAAGATAAATATATGAATCCAATGTTGCGTCATTAGTGATCGGTTCTTTTTCTCTTTTTTGCGCGCGTTCGAATTTTAAACACAAATTTGGTGCCTCCTGATTGGTTATTTGCTGTTTTTAATTAGTTTTCCATAGATAATGGATACGGCGGCCATGTTTTTAAAATCTTTTTAAATATTAAATTTGTGCGGCTTTGGTTGTATATCAATATATTTTTTTATTAGCTTTATATGGCTTAGGTTAGGTTAGGAGATGATATGTTTAAGAGATGATGATTAAGGCGACCGTGGTGTAGTGCCAGTGCAATGGTTACACAAACCGGAGAGCACGAGTTCGAGACCACCCACCGGTATAAATGTATATTTGATATATGTACTTTGGTTGTCCTGTTTCTATGATACAAGCACTTTAGTAGCTTAGTATAGAAATCTAAATAAATAAAAATAATAAAAATAATCAACTTAAGAAACAAATAAGATTTAACTATGTAAGAAATGTTTTTCATAACGGATGTGAAACTTAATCAGGAACTGTAAAACTAGGAGTCATGAAGGAATCGATAAAAATTTTAGCATCTTACGTCCTAATGCCTGAAACGTTATCCTACAACTGTTTTCCTCTAACATCGATCATACAGATACACACTTCCATAGAAAATAATGTCATAAAAGTGTCAGCGCGTCACAATTCACTTACACTGATATGAACTGTGTAAGTGAATTGTAAACTGAACCTTAGCACATTGTTTTGAAGTATAAACTTGTCACAAATGTAATGGCATATACATCATTTTGGACTGAGAACAAATGCAAGTCCAACTTCAGTTCAGACTTGCATTTATGTCACCGCTTTTTACCGGCAATTGTGTATCTATCGTAAATATATAATCGAAGGCCTCTAATAAATCAAACTGTCTCGCCTTTTTCCCACAGGGATAGGCAGAGACAATGGAGCGTCACTTGCCACTATCCTTACACAACTCCCTTGCTTCCTTCACATCCACAATCGGAGACATCCTCAAGAAAGCTAGGTTGCCTAGTGCCCATAACCACAGAGCCTGTATGAATAAAGAATCTTTCATAAATAAACCTATTCATAAAGTACCCTATCCCAAAGTACCGCTCTTTTTTAAAGTAAAACTACGTATAGACAATTCCCGCGTAATTCAAAACTACAAGAAATTCCATTCATAGCGCAAATCCATCGTAGCGCGTCAATGTGTGAGTGCGTATGTGTGTGTGAGTGTAATCCTTTCTTGACCTAGAGGCGAGACGTACAAAGATTAAGTACCCTTGATAGAAAATAGATAGGACACACGGTTGAAAGGGTTTAATTTTATTATTATTATGATTTCACACTTGACTTGGAGCAAAGATGGAGGTTCAATATAGAAGCGTAGCGTGCCTTGGCCATGTATACAAAATTGTTTGGAGGCCCTTAGAAAGGGTAAAGATTACTCACAAAAGAAAAAATAATTAAAAGAAATATTTAAATTAAAAGAATTATTTATTCATAATTATCTATCTGTCACTTTTTCTAAAAAAAATTACAAACAATTCAAATTAAATATACTCCTTGCTTTTTTTTCGGCAAACTGATTTATTAAATCATTAATAGCTGATGATGACTTTAGTCTTTCTAAAGTTTCTACCCCCGTGGCCCGGGGGCCCCGTTCAATGGTAAGCAAGGAGGTTTACGCTTCGCTTGAAGGAGGAGTTAACAATTAAATGTACATGTTGTTGGTAAAAAAGATGCAGATATTTCCTTTGGGTCTTTTTGTCAAACAGTAGTAAACAGATAGTTGGTGATCATTTGTTCAGTATGTCGATCCCGGACTTACAAACTAATGTACAGACCGGTAAGTGACTCAATTGCGTTTCGAAACAGCTTGTAAGTTGACGGTCGTTGTCTCAGTCGCCGTCACTATGCCAGTCAGAAAAGCTTTTCCATGGTTCGCTTAAAGGGTCCAAGGTCTGAGATAGTTCGACAAAGAAACTACGACGCGTCGAAAAAAACGTGATAGGAACAAGGTTAAAGAACTCCTTGGTATAAATAGGCGATAAAGAATACTTTTTCACAAGTCTTCGTTAATTAAACATTCATGTCTTTTTTTAAGCGGGGTGGCGTGGCAAAGCTACTTGGAATAGCTTGACATATTAAATATCAACTTTTCCAAGCTGTCGCATCCGCTTTTGTCGACCGAATCGGCGGTCGAACCAAAATATATATACTATAATTATATGCAACCCGGTTGTCCGCTCACATTGTAGCTGTAGTAGCGGTGCAATGGCTACGTAAGCCGAGTGGCACGGGTACGAAATCACTCACTGGTACCAATGTATGTTTGATATATTTGGTTGTCCTGTTTCTATGATACAAGCACTTTAGTAGCTTAGTATAGAAATGAATAATAATAAAAATATATACATTTGTTTTGTTAAATGGCATTATGCTCGCCAATGTATTGTAAAATTTAGCGCAATAAACAGTCCGAGTTTGGTTATCAAAGAGCGGTGCCCAGTCTTCTGATTCGGGGTAGTACCACCACTGACAAGTATACAGACTGTGAAGTAACTTAGTCACGATTCGGGATCAGCTTGTAAGTTGCCGATTCCAACTAGGACAGCATAGTGGGTGTGACTGTTACTTGCAGTTGTTTAACTGTGGTAGCAGTCGCCTCCATTTATGGACCGCACTCCAGCTTAACATCAGACGGGGTGTTGTCATACGTCGAGCTACAATAAAAAAATATATGAATGAAACAACCGTGGTGTAGTGGCAGTGCAATGGTCACGCAAACCGAGAGCACGAGTTCGAGGCCACCCACCGATACCAATATATCTTTAATATTTGTACTTTGGTTGTCCTGTTTCTATGATACAAGCACTTTAGTAGCTTAGTATAGGAATGTAAAAAAATGTTGTTTTAGACGTCAGGGCGCTCTGGACCCTCCTACTGTCTTAATAATATAATAATGATAATAATATTAAATAATAATAATAAAATATTGAATAGTGGTAAGATAATAGTTCCATGTATTTAATTCGCAATAACAAGTACCCTTGAACTTACTCTCCAAACTCAAACGTCCATTCCATGAATCATGCTCCTAACAATCTATAATTCTAAATTTAAAACTCCTATCAATTACAAACTCTTACGCACACATTGAAAACATATGTCCTCTTTTTAATTTTATTACTATTATCTATGTGTGTGTACAATTCTAAATTCGAAAATTGAATAGTAAACTAAATTATACGCAACATATAACATGTTGATGCAGTAGTTGTTATTGGATAAGGAATCGTATTGTATGGTCTTACATTTTAATTTCCTTCGACAATCGTTTTATAATTTTTTATATATTAAATTCTAAACATTCATTTTTCGCGTGGGATATTCAACTTTAAATTCATAAAAATAGCGTTCAAAATCCATTATAAATTAGGTATAACAATTCGTTCAGCGAGTTTGTATAGAAATATCCATCGTTAATACATATTGTTCCCTATATAAAAGTCCTTATGGTCTATAATCGTATGATGATTGAGGTTGGGTTACGTCTTTTTTGTTTCGATCGAAGCATAGTTTTATCTAAACTAGTTTTATGTGTGTGGGTATTTGTCCTTCCTTGACCTAGACATATTGTTAGGTTACGCTAGGTCAAGGAAGTGGTACGATGCGATGTTTTAGTTTTAGATTTGTGTTTAGAACTTGAATGATTCGATATTCGAATTGCGATTTCTATTTATTCTTAACAGTTATTGCTCGATATTTTTAGAGATTTATCTATTTATTTATGATTACATAGAATGTATTGTATATTTTAGTGTTGTATACAATCAATCAATTAAACTGTCACGCCTTCCTCCTACAGGGATAGGCAGACACAATGGAGCGCCACATGCCTCGATCCTGACACAACTCCCTCGCTTCCTTTAAATTCACAATTCTCTTCATACAAGCTCTATGGTTATAGGCACTAGGCACCTAGCTTTCTTGAGGATGTCTTCGATTTGGTCGGCAAACTTCATCCTGGGCCTTGTTTAACGTATCCATTCGAATCATTTTATTATTCAAAATATTTTTAATAAGTACTTACCTGGTTGTCAAATCTTAGGTAAGGTATTTCTGAGCCGTGAGGTCTTTGCTGGCCTGTGTGTATGTATGTACATATGATCCTTACTTATATTATAAACGTGAAAGTTTGTGAGTATGGATGGAAGTTTGTTACTCTTTCACGCAATAACTACTGAATGGATTTTAATGAAACTTTACAATAATATAGCTTATACATCAGAATAACACATAGGCTATAGTTTATGAAACTATTGTGTGAATAATAAATAAAATAAAAAACCTTTTGCCAACACAAAATTGCGTGCGTTCAGAAATTTAATTTGGGTAAACTAAGGAAAATATATATAGCTGTTGAGTATTGAAAACATATTGTAAATGATGGTTGGCTGGTAAATAATGCTTAGCGGCATTAAGTTTTCTTTGGCCGGCATAGTGATGGCAACTGGGGCGAATGGAACTAACTCGGGTTTTTTAGTCGTCGTCACTCTTGAACCTCCTCTTGCTTATCATCAGGCGGGTCGAGGTCAAATATCGTGTATTAATTCAAATTCAAATTCAAATTATTTATTTTTTCAAGTAGGCTGAATTCAGCACTTTTGAACGTCATAATATTACAGCAACAATAATATGTACAAATTCAATTACCAAATTATTTAACAAGGTAAATTAATTAATAAGAAGCTGCTGTAAAGAGGCATTGTCAACTTAAAATTATTAAATGAGTGGCTGCTGTAAAAGGCATTGTCAACTTAAAATTATGTAATAAGTAGCTGCTGTAAAGAGGCATTGTCAATTTAGGAAACTAAAATATTAAATATAATACTATGTTTAATATTTGTCTAAAGAGTAATATGCTTTTTTACATAATATTTGTTTAATACATTTTTTAAATTTGTGTTCTGCTAGATCTAATATCTCTTTAGGTAATTTGTTATAAAAACGGACGCAGTCTCCCATAAATGATTTACTAACTTTTGTTAGTTTAAAATTTGGCAAAACAAACTTATTTTTGTTCCTAGTATTAAGCTTATGTACTTCGCAATTTCTCCGCAGTGTATTTTCATTTTTCCTAGCGTACATAATATTTTCGTAAATGTACTGGCTTGGTACGGTTAATTTATTTATTTCCTTGAATAATTCTCTTAAGGAGTCGCGACTACGTAGATTATATATAGCCCTTATGGCTCTTTTCTGTAGTACAAATATTGATTGTATATCAGCGGCTCGACCCCACAGTAAAATGCCATAAGACATTACACTGTGGAAATAACTAAAATACACAAGTCTCGCTGTAAATACATCTGTCAGTTGTCTGATCTTCCTAACAGCATAAGCAGCAGAACTCAGGCGTCCAGACAAGGCCTTAATATGAGGACCCCATTGAAGTTTAGAGTCTAGTGTCAACCCTAAAAATACTGCATTATCCGTGATCTCTAGTTTTTCAGAATTCAAATAAACATTATGTGCATCTGTTTTGCCATTACGTAAAATAAATTTAATACATTTGGTTTTTTTGGCGTTAAGTGCTAAATTATTTTTGCTAAACCAGTCATGAATTTTTTTTAAGGTGTCACTTACTTCCTGTAAGTTCTGCTTAACCCTATCAAGTTTAAAAATTAAAGAAGTGTCATCTGCAAATAGCACGATCTTTGATGAGTTTTCTAACATATATGGTAAATCATTTACATACACCAAAAACAGAAACGGTCCTAATATGGATCCTTGAGGAACTCCAAATTTTATTAGAGAACCAAAGGACTTTGTATCATTAATTTGAACTTTCTGTATTCTGTTACTCAAATATGATTTAATGATACAAAGGGCTTTGTCTCTAATACCGTAGTGTTTCAGTTTTTCAATTAAAATATCATGTTGCACGCAATCAAATGCTTTCGATAAATCACAGAATATACCGATAGCATACTGGGATTGTTCCCATGCACTAAAAATATGTTTTATTAGAGCAACTCCAGCGTCAATTGTGGAACGTCCTTTTCTAAAACCAAATTGTTCATTATGTAACAATTTATATGCATTAAAGTGACATAAAACTTGATTCAGTATTATTTTTTCGAAAATCTTACTTAGAACTGGTAAAACTGAAATAGGTCTAAAATTACCAGGATCATTTTGATCACCTGATTTAAATAGTGGAGTGACTTTACTATCTTTCATAAGATCTGGAAAAACTCCTTGGTCTACACATTCATTAAAAATGAAAGCAAGATGTGGTGCTAAAGTATTTACAATAGACGCACAAACTTTAACAGACATTCCCCATAAGTCTTCTGTGGATTTTAATTTTATTTCTTTAAAAGTTTTTATAATGATTTTGGAAGTAACGCGATGAAATTTAAAATGAGCATTGCAAACTGGTACATTTGCCTTAAGGAGTGAAGTAGATGCTAACTGCGACGATTCTAGATGCTCAGTCGTTTGAAAAGGTATGTTAGTAAAAAAATTTTCGAACTCTTGAGCCACGTCTAAATTAGAGTTTACGGGTCCACGCATAGTATTGAGCGTGTATTCATTTTGAAGTTTTTTCTTTTTACCAGATTCTATGTTTATCATGTTCCATACTTCTTTTATTTTGTTATCAGCTGATTTTATTTTCGAGCTTATATAATTTGCCTTGGCAGCCATACACACTCTTTTGAATTTTTTGGAGTATTGTTTGACATATTCACGAAACGTACTGCTTGTGTTATAATTCTTTATTTCGTAAAGTTGGAATAGGTTGTCCCTACTCTTACGAATGCCCTGAGTAGCCCAGTCGCTAAACTCAAATTTAATATTAACATTCCTTTTCTTAGTCGGAAATATATTATTGTAATGTGTACGTACTACTGTGAAAAAAGTTTCGTAAATACTATTAATGTCAGTTGAATTATAATTTAATGTCGGTAATATATCTAGTAAGTTATTATTAAGTTTTTTTATTCTACCCACAGTTATTGGTCTCGATTTGATTTCAATTTTGTCTATGGACTTATTAGCTAAAAAACTAATATATTGTCCGGTGTGGTCAGATTGAATACCGTTTATAATTATTTTATCTATACAGTCAATATCGCAAAATATATTGTCAATGCAAGTTGCAGAAGTTTGTGCTATTCTAGTAGGCTCAAGAAAAACATTAAATAAATTATATGACTTAAACTGATTTAAAAAATTATTTGAAATTGTATTATGTAATAATATGTCCACATTGAAGTCACCACAAATTATGACAGATTTGTTTTTGTTAGAGACAAATTTTAACACATCCTCCATAACAGACTCGTATAAATGATAGTTATGAGGTTTTGGTGGCCTGTATACGCACACCACGATATGTTGTTCCAGTTCAACACAAGACAACTCAATCGTCATTTCAATCGACAATCCAACTATATCAGCACGTTCTTTGGCTTTTATATTATTTTTAAGTAGTATTAACGAACCGCCGTGTGAATTGGACCTTCGACTAAAATTACTGCCAACATAATAATTTTTATAATTTAATAACAATTGATTTTGTTTATGCCAGTGTTCTGTAAGGCAGACAATGTCATATTTGTTATTTTCTAAATACAGTTCTAGTTCTAACTGTTTGTTACATAAGCCTTGAATGTTTTGATGATACAATTTTATAATATTTTGTTTTCCTTTAACTAAACAATTAGAATTCTTGCCAGAAACGGTTGTTAAATTAGTGTTTATACATTTATAACTACGAACCGCTTCTTTTGTCGAACTATTTAGTTTAAAGAGATGATAGCCTTATTAACCTGGCTCATATTATAGGTAACCGGGTTAATTATATTATATGCTATCAGTCTAGCAATTTGCCTTTTAAACTTATTTGTCAGGTACATCGATCTCTGAGTTAATGAATAATTATGAATAAATTTATTAATGTCAAAATGTATAATTATGTCACTATGACTACATGAAAGATTATACAGTTGTAAATTGATCCTATAAGTACGCTTGTTTTGGGCTTCTGACAGATCTGATAAATATGGAAACGCGCACAAGATCAATCTACAACCAGTTCTAATCGTAAGATTTTTGAGCATTTCAGTACTCTCGTCCAATTCTGATTGCTTAATATTCCAATTATTGCCTACCATGAGCACTACAGTAGTACACATATTAATAGATTCATACATAATTACTTTTTTCACAATATTGTAAAAAGACATGTCAGGATAGCATATATTTATAACATTTTGGTCCAAGCATTGCTTTAGTATGTATCCAAAATCTCGTCCTATTTTATCTGAGTAAACAAGAGTCTTTCTAAGAGTATTATTCCGATCGGACGAAGGTTGGGAGGACTGATCCAGGAGGAGGTCGACGGCAGCTATCTTCTTTAGGGATGCAACAGAAGAGGTAGTAGTTTCAATTTCTGCAGCTAAACAATGTTTATCACGCTCAATCTGCTCTGGTGCTTCTGTTGATAATGCATTTAACAGATCATCATCATTCTTCAGCAGGATACCTATTAAGTTACGGCTTTCGTTTTCTCGCTCTAGTAGTTCTGAAGCTGCTGCCAAGGATTCCTGAAGCCGGTTTTCAGATTCTTTATATGTGTAAGTCAATTCATAAAGACGAGCATTCAACTGCTTTATCTCTGTGTCTGCTTCATTTATTTTTATTGCCATATGTCTCAAATCATTTTCCAACTCTTCGTTTTTCTTGAATAAATTGATGCGCTTAATTCTATTAGGTTGCCTTTTTAGTGCCATATTTATTAATTTAAGATTTTGTTGGGTTTGACGAATAAATCTATTAACTTTATAAAACTTTTTCATTTTGAATGTACTAAGAAGGCATGCTATTTAATTTTGCTCTATTTTAAAGAAATAAACAATTTTTAACACTGAGCGTACTTATATCATAGAAACTTAGAGACCAAAGTAAGTACCTACATGCAAAGATACATTGGAATTGGTACTGGCAAGTGGTTTTTGGTTTGGGTGATCTTTGCACGCCGGTACCAATGTATCTTTATATTTTAGTCGTCCTGCTTCTGTGATACAAGCATGTTTAGTACCTATACTTAGTATAGTATACTAGTTTAGTTCATAAATGTAAACGAAATTCAAAAGTGGTACCTATTCTGTTAAATATTCATGACAGACAGAATAAATACACAGTTTTATTAAGCAGTGACTCAATTTGTCTTCATGGCAGCAATAGAGGTCTATGGACGCTAACTACGTACTTTCATAGTGACGGCGACTGAATCGACTGAACGTGAACTAATTCGGTATTTTCCTTTGATCAAGAATATATCCGGCATAGTGGATGTGATTGCTACTCACAGTTATTGAATTGTAGTAGCAGTGACATTCATTCATGGACCACACTTTGGCTTAACATCAAGCGGGGTGCTGTCATATATCGAGTCACAATAAAAAATAAAAAATAAATAAAAATATATATTTTTTTATTGTGACTCGACATTTGACAGCACCCGCTTGATGTTAACCTGGAGTGTGGTCTATTTTTTTTTATTGTGACTCGACATATGACAGCACCCGCTTGATGTTAACCTGGAGTGTGGTCTATGAATGGATATCACTGCTACTACAATTCAATAACTGTAAGTAGCAACCACATCCACTATGCCGGCCTAGTTGAAACCGGCAACTTACAAGCTGATCCCGAAACGCGACTAAATCACTTTACGGTCTGTCTACTTGTAAGTAGTGGTACTACCCCGGATTGGCAGACTGGGTACCACTGCCTCACACTCTTTTATAACCAGACCCAAAGCAAATGTCCATCTCTTTTGTATTTAATAAATATTACAAATAAAAGGTATGAAACAAATATGTGCTCCGACCGGGAATCGAACTCAGGACTTTACGCTCAACAAACCAATCGCTAACCGTTCGTCCACGCCTGTCGCCTACCTAGTTGTATTTCTGATCGAGTGTCTTTTTAGTCGTCGGCGCTTTAGAATTGAGAATCTCCTCCTTTTATATGACTGTGTTATAAACGGGTGAAACCGCGGGCACAGCTAGTAACATTATAAAGCGCTTCAATGTATATTTTTTATTTAGTTTTAATTGCCAATAAGGTCTCGTATTGTTTAGTGTAGTTAACCGAAATACTGAATTGCATGAAGAGGGGGCATTGACCTCCCAAACGTACGACCAACTCAAGGTCACGCACACTAGCGTAGAAGCCACACATCCGTAACAACGGCCGTGAAATTAGATATAATGGTGAAGTGAAACACACCACTAACATAATCTATCGATAAAAATAAACTATTCATTCGAATAAAGAATTAAATCATTGTGCTAAAAGAAAATTCAAATATGGAACGTGAATGTCTCGTTACAGAATAACAGTACAAATACGGATTTTTTTTTTCATTTTCAAATATGGAATGTCATTTTGTTTTAAATTTACATCGAAAGTAATTGCAAATGCGATACCAAAATTAGTAACAAATCGATTTATAATGCGAATTAAAACTGATTAATGAATCGCTGAATATTTTAAAATCATTTACAATTCTAATTATAAAAATCGTAAATTAATCAAGAGTTCAAATGAGTACACTTTTTAATAGGATACTTAGACTCAGGTGCATAATAATACAAAAATTTAACTGTTGTAAGTGATTTTAAAAACAATAAAGCTTGACTGGTTGACTGGCATACAAAGCCTTTCGGCTTTATGTCCACCTCTATGCCTATAGCTCTAAAGAAATAAATAAATTGTACGTTATTTCATTCTATTATATTTAGTAAATTACAACGTATTCAGTTACACGAAAATCAGAATACACAGAAAAACAATGAATTTAAAACGATCTCTTCCAGGTAAAAGTCGGTAGTTTGCTTTTTATTTAACATTTCTACACTAAGCTACCAAGAGTATGATAGAAACAGGACGACCAAAGTACATAATATATCAAAGAAATATTAAAAGCGGTAAGTGGTTTTGAAGGGGGCTCTCGGTTTGCCTGACTACAGCACGTTTGTTTTACTTTTTTACCTTCATATTCATCTTCGATAGTTTTAGCTAAACTTGTATATTTTTGAAGTATGTTTTTTTGTCTAATTCCCCTGTATGAATGTATAATATATTTATTTATGTGCAAGTAACATTACAAAAACAATGAGCAAGTGTAATGTAATTCTGTTAAATCGGAATTTGTTTTCTTTGAATAAATCTTCCCCCTATTTGTATTAGCGATCATCGACCGGTCAATGGCTGTATGAATAAGCGAGTTTACGAAAAAATACATATATTCACACCACAGACAAAATACCATTAGACTGCACTTCTAGACCGTGGCTCATTAGCCAATCACTGCAGCGCTTTGTTCTCTACCGTTTTAGGATAATTATTACTAAAGCGGAGTCTACAGTTGAGCATAGTGAGTGTTCTGTGATACACACATTTATGTATGTACCCAAAAATCAGTAATTCTAAGAAAATGCTTATTTATTATACAAATATTTGTTGAAATAAACGTTGCAATTAATCAATGAATGCATTTCAACAGTTTTATTCTCATGATTAATAATTTTGGAAAATTGTATTTTCAATTTATAATTAATGACTTCATCGGGTAAAGATTGTTAAATTATTAAAATTAAATTATTTTTATATTTGCACGTTTTTTTATGTGATACGTACATACTTATTATTTTTAGTACACATAATGTTTAGCTATCGATATCTCTGAACTATCGATAATCTATTATTATTCTAGTCGCATCACTATTTCCTCTCGAGTCGTTGCACCAATGGACCAATGACTAATTTCAGCTCCAGAATTTATTTACTTTGAATGGTATACGATTTTATATTATCATTCCCACAAGAGAACTTATTTTGGCTGGCATACCTAGTGGCGGCGACTAAGGCATCCCTGAGAATTTATGCCTGAAACATACATCTGACCACGTTCTGTTTCTCTTACGTACGCGTAAATTTGTCAAAAATAAAGCATTCCTTTTCATTATATGTTTCTATTTCTACGAATTTGTACGTTAGTTACAAAATGTTAATATGGATTCCTTTAAAAAACAACTCTAAATAACTGGTTTGTTATATTCAATTTTAAAAATAGAAAAATAAATGTAATAGATGTTAATAAAATTAAGTCAAGAGACATTTACCGAATGGCTTCATAAACGTCCCAATTAACAGCCTTTACAGACACAATAAAAACTCCACAGCCTAATACGAAAATTAAAAAAAAACTGCCCCTGCCTAGCCCACCTTCGACAGCTGAACGAAGATAAGACTGCATTGCCAAAAGTATTCACAAATTAGTACAAGGCATAATAGTTCTTATGTTGTTCAGCAAAAACACTCTAATTGCGTGCTTAGACCCTCATCCATTATCTTAAAATAACTATTTGATCAGTCAAAATCAAACTTTATATATTGAGTCATAAAGTCCCGTTTAGATTGCGTTTAAAGTGCCAAATTAATTCAGCGTTCTAAACATAATGTCTGCAGTCAAGGCACGCAAAACTCGATCTATTAACTATGAAGTTAAGATTGACTTTAGGTTGTGAGGAATAACATATCTTAAGTCGTATTTGAATTTGTAGAAAACCGCCAAAATGCATCGGAAGGTCGACGAACTCTTCGCGCCAAGGACACTGCATTCCGTTTTTAAAAGCTAGCGCGCCAATAGACGCAAGGATCTAAATGCCCGCCATTTTGTGTCATTTTTTCGCGGGAGTTTTTTAATTGCAATAACGTTTTTTTTTGGCATTTAATGGACATTTTTAAAACAATGAGGATGGTTTCTCGAATGGCTCTGTGGTAATAAGAAGGAAGCGGTAACGAGTTTGTAATTTTTGGGGGAACGCTCTCTCAATTTAGTTGGCTCCTAATGAAGGATATTTGATTAAGTTTTGGGGTTCTTTTTTTGAAAATGAACAGACTAAGGCTTTTGTGATTATTATTTTTTATAATTGTGGTTAGACATATGACAGCACTCTGCCTGGTGTTAAATAATTGCAGGTATCAATAGCATCCACTATGCTGGCCTACCTAATAACGCCTTTTTCCACAGGAATAGGCAGAGACAATGAAGCGCCACTTGCCACGATCCTGACACAACTCTCTCGCTTCCCACACATCCACTATTCTCTTCATACAAGCTCTACGGTTGTGGGCACTAAACTCCGACTTGGTTGGAAAACATCCTCCTGGTCGACTGATGTAAAGGTGAAGGTCCATGAATGGAGGCGACTGCTACTACAAATTTCGCATCCACTATGCCGGCCTAGTTGTTACATATCGGAATCCTTTTTTTTATTTTAGACGCGATTCTGACACGACTCCTTCACTTCCCTCACATTCACTATTTTCTTCATACAAGTACAGTTATGGGCACTAGGCAGTGGCGTAGCGTGGATGTCGGCCGCCCGGGGCGGAACAAAATTTGCCGCCTCCTTATTTAGGAGTTTCAATCATAGGTACATCAAAAATATGAATTTCAGGTTCAAATTTCAACGATTTATTTTAGTTTTTTTTAAATTTTGCCGCCCCCTAAATGTGCCGCCCCCTCCGCCCCCGCCACGCTACGCCACTGGCACTAGGCAACCCAGCTTTCTTGATGATGTCTCTGATATGGCTATATACTCTATACATGTGTGTGTGTGTATAAACAATAATAGAAAGCAACTTTGGTTGCCAAATCCTTAACAACAAAGAATAGTAATTTACTTTGCAAAATAATTAATATTCAACTCTTAGGATTTTGTATGGGACGTGTTGCGATTTCAAAGTAACTGCTTCTTAGTATAGCTAACCACGAGTTTGTGTACGGTTCGAATTATAAAACAATGATTTATTCAACTATTTCGTTTCTGTACTAAGAAGTATGTATTATATATTATGATTTGGTACTCGTGTCCGTCCAAGGACTATTATAACTCCCATTACTAAGTTCGGTTATCCCACTACTACCGATCCGGGGTAGGAACATCTCTTCCAAAGTTTTTTTATTGTGACTCGACATATGACCGAACCCAGCTTGATGCTAAGTCCATTAATGGATGTCACTGCTACTACAACGCAATAACTGTAAGTAGCAGTGACATCCACTATGCCAGCCCAGTTGGAACCAGCAACTTACAAGCTGATCCCGATACGCGACTACCCCGAAACGCGGATCGGCAGACTGGGTACCAACCTACCACTATTTGATAACCAGACCCGAAGCAAATATCCGCCTCTTTTTTTAACAAATATTGCATTATTTAAAATTTACAAATAAAAATTATGAAACAAATATTTGCTCCGACCGGGAATTCAACACGGGACATTACGCGAAACAAACCAATCAGCCACGTCTGTCATCAAAAGTGACATAGTTGCGTTTCGGGTAACTGTTCTCCTAGTTGCCGTTATAATGCTGGTTTGAACACAGAAAAGTATGACAACTTATATTCTAATCGCAGCCATTGTTTTGTGAAGCATTAACATGGAGATTATCATTAAGGGCTCGTTATAAATAAGGACAGGCAGACGGAAGTACGCTCTCTGGGCTTATATTATAGTAATTGGTTGTTTCGCCGAAATACAATTTGCATTTTGACCTTATAATTTTAGCAACGATGTTATGCTGTTTGACTGCATTTGGGGTTAGTTGAGGTTACGCCATTTTGTTTGGGAGTGACTTTGACTTGCCTGATAGTGAGCAAGGGGAGGTCCAAAAGCGCCGACGACTTTACGGTTGCCTTAGTTGCAGTTAATTTGCCAAACAAAGGTGTTTTATTTATAGATAATATAATGGATATTAAATTATCATTTGCAAGTAAAAAATCAATCTATCAAATTATCACGTCTTTCCCACAGGGATAGGCAGAGACAAAGGAGCGCTAATTGCCAGGATACTGACACAGCTTTTTTTCCCTTACAACCAGAATTCTCTTTTTACAAGCTCTACAGTTATAGGCATTTATCAACCCAGCTTTCTAGAGAATGTCGCCGATTTGGCCGGAAGACACCTTCCACGGAAAAAGCCTTGTTTTTAAAATGCTATTTTTTTATTTTTGCAATTGACACCTGACGTGGATCTGCCTGGTGGTAAGCAGTACAACGTCGAGACTTCCAAAGGTGGTTTTTGTCAGGTTTTGGGAATAAAACTCGACAAAAAACCGTCTTTGCAAGTCTCTACGTTGTAACGAGTAGAGAATATGCAAGTTTTTATAGCTAACAGTCGCTGTAAAAAAGTAGCTGTAGGGGGTCCACCAGCAAATTTTTGAAAGTGGTCTATGAGAAAACAAGTTTGGGAACCTCTGATTTACTATCAATCAATCAATTAAATTATCATGCCTCTTCTCCACGGGCAAGCTGCAGAGACATAAACTATGTAGATGCTAAATAAATAAACTACAAGAAAGTAACAAATAAAATTGAACGTAAAAATATAATTCTACTAAACTATCATAATCAGCCCACTTATTTCAGGAAACATGAAACTGATGACGTCATGCTGTCTGAAACAATTTATTTCAGAACTGAATTATTATTTTCAGCAGGTTGACAACTGAATAAATGTTATACGTAATCATCATTGTTTTCTATTATATTTTTAAGTTTCTGTTGCCGGGTGGGTATTATTTTAATTTTATTTTTATTTTATTTTTATTTTTTATTATTATCCATTTCTATACTAAACTACTAAAGTGCTTGTATCATAGAAACAGGACAACCAAAGTACATATATCAAAGATACATTGGTACCAGTGAGTGGTTTCGAATCCGTGCCACTTGGCTTACGTAGCCATTGCACTGCCACTACACCACGGTCGCCTTATTAAAATACATTTTATTTTTTATTTTATTTTATTTATTTATTTAGGCAGCAACCAGTCATACAAAAGAATGTATAATAATATATTAAAAACATATATAATAATATACTAAATTAAGACCTTATAGTGCCGAAGATTAAACTAATACAAATATAATAAAAACATAAGTACCTACATACATACAAATATTTACACATATATACATAATATATACACATACATATATACATATACATATAAAGAAGGCGTGACAATATGCGAAAAATACATTAAAACATTGTCTTAATTATTATTCTGCAAAATGATTTAAACTTTATAAAATGTATACGTGCTTGGATGCAACTGGCATCTTGTCGTTTGGAATGGCGTTCTAAGGGGGAGGCCTATGTTCAGCAGTGGACGCATGATGGCTGATGATGATGATGCAAGTAATAAGAACTTCGACTAACGACTACAAACAAAAAAATAAAAATAAAACAACCCCAAATATCATCTATCAAAAGAGTTCGAGAAACAAATAGAGGCTCACATATCATGAAAAACAAATACATCGACCCCCTCAAAAGTTCACCCCTAACGGATGAAACATTGTAATTAAAAATTCAGATTTGTAATTAATTTTAACCGTTCTTTTTATTCGTATCTTTACTTGTTCGTTGGTACGCCAATTAGGCCGGCACAGTGGATGGTGTCGGTTCCTTTTACTATACAAATTAGTAATGTAAATTGGACAGAAAACAGGCGATAGCTGTGGAAGAACGGTCTAGCGATTGGTTTGTTGCGCGTATAGTCCCGGGTTCGATTCCCGGTCGGAGCAAATATTTGTTATAAAAAAAAGATGGATATTTGCTTTGGGTCTGGTTATCAAGTATACAGACCGTGAAGTAATTTGGTCACGTTTCGGGATCAGCTTGTAAGTTGCGTGTCTCATCTAGGCCGGCATAGTGGATGTGATTGCTACTCACAGTTATTCAATTGTAGTAGCAGTGACATTTATTCGTGGACCACACTTTGGCTTAACATCAAGGGGGTGCTGTCAAATGTCGAGTCACAATAAAAATAAAAAAAAGTCAAACGTGCACATTTGTTAACGCGTGACCACTCTGACTTCACGGAACTCACATCGACATTCTTCTATCCTAATCCTAATTTTGCTATTCTTTTAGCAGTGGCTCACGTAGCGTATTGCCAGGATAATAACAAATGCAAAGGCAATACTTTTTTTTATTATTTACATTTCTATACTAAGCTACTGAAACGCTTGTATCATAGAAACAGGACAACCAAAGTACATATAACAAAGATACATTGGTACCGGTGGGTTGTCTCAAACTTGTGCTCTCGGTTTGTGTAACCATTGCACTGCCACTACACCACGGTCGCCTTAAACTTAACTTTATTGGTTATTTAGCATTAGTATCGTCGCCTCCATCCATTAACTTAACTAATACTAAACATAAGGCATGATTGAAACTAGTGGCGTAGCGTGGCGGGGGCGGAGGGGGCCCGGGCGGCATAATTAGGGGGCGGCAAAATTTATAAAAACTAAAATAAATCGTTGAAATTTGAACCTGAAATTCATATTTCGAAACGGTACTAAGTTACTTTACGGTCTCTTATGTTTTTTTCAATTATTTTATTTACATTTTTATACTAAGCTACTAAAATGCCCACAGGGATAGGTAGAGACAATGTAAAACGGACTTTGTAAAAGGCGATAAAAATAAATAGTTTTTAGTAATAAATAATTCTAAGTTACACTGTAAGTTAAGTTAAATTAAAAAAATAATTAAAGGGCTCGCAGAAACAAAATTAATCAATCGTTTGTAGGGGAAAAAAGGCCGCCTAAACTTTTTACACACATTCTGCCATGAGCGTCATTCAACATTGTAGAGGGGGAGGGGGATATGAGAGGTCGCAGGGGGGAGGGGGGGCTATTTCGAAAGTTGCACAAAACGCATTGCCATGACCTCAATACAACAGACTGCACTTTGCCGGTATATTCTCCTCTCTCGATTTTAATACGATAACGATTCCGTTACCATTATTGATTTGATTTCGACAGACGATAAGACAATAATTTGTTTTATTTAAAGGTGCTTTTATGAGCGCTGACAAATAGATTTAACTATGTTATTTTATATAATTATCTTAATATTTATTAATTTTGTTATTACTATAATTATTTGTCGAAATGTAGATTGAATCTAAAGTTCTTACGTTTTCGTTCTAACGTTTTTCTTAAATTGGTAATCACTGGGCCGGCATAGCGACTGCTACTTGAATTTACCGGTAGTAGCGGTCTATGACTATAGTAGTCCACTTATAGACCGCAATCCAACTGAACATCAGGCAGAATCATATGCTGTCATATTTCGAGCCACGATTAATAATTATCAATAAATCTATTTATAGAAACCCTAATTTAGTAATTATTTGTCTTTCGATTTCAAAACCCAATTGTTTCATTTGTATCCTTAAATGTGTAATTACAAAAGCAGGTGTAACAAACATTTTATTAAAATTAAATGTCTAGATAAAATAAAAGATAAAAAGAAAAACAAAAGTTTTGTGTAGAGTTTGAATGCACATTTTTGTATTACTCACGCGAGACAACCTTGATGGCACAATTCATAACACGTTCCTGTGCGTCTAATAATCATTTACGCTCCTACTTATGTAAATCTGTTACTGAGAAGAATTACGATATGCCGTTACCGCTGTCCGTCCGTCCATCAGTGGACAACTATCCTTCCCACTTCCAAGTTATTTAGATTCTATTAGACGACAGCTGTAGCTGAACTGTTAGCGATTGGTTCGAAGTCCCGAGTTCGATTCCCGGTCGGAGCAAATATTTGTTTCGTAGCTTTTAATTGTAATAATTATATTAAATATTGCAAATATTCGTTAATAAAAAAAGTGGCGGATATTTGTTTAGGGTCCGTTTATCAAAGAATGGTAGGCAGTGGTACCCAGTCTGCCGATCCGGGGTAGTACCACCACTTACAAGTATACAGACCGTTTCAGTTTGTTTAGAGCATCAAGCATTGTGTCTTTGGGGAGTTTCCTTTGCTTACCATCAGACGAGTTAAGCTCAATATAAAGGACAATATTCATTTTGTGCTTTTGTAATGTCCGAAGATGAAAAATATATATAAATGGTAGTTTCGATACTTGTATTGATAAAATAATAACAATTTTGCTTTTTATTGCTATGCAATTTAGTTATTTGGATAATAAGATATGGATTTTGTTTCGTCTGTCAATCACGGAGAGACGCCATAGCTTTGAACTGTCATAATTATAGTTTAATCATTTTGCACACCTAAACTATGCATAATAAAGGATATAATCTAATTACATTGTAATCTTCGTACATCAAACTATTTTAAAATGCATATGCAACTGTTTATACAATTAAGCCCAAGTCCCCATACAAAATGAATGATGTTCTTTTTTATATATTAGGAATTAGAAATCACGAATAGCGCCCTTGTCTACGATTATCTACGAATACGAGCTTTCATAATAAAGTCACCTACGGTCTATATTATAGGGTATATTATTGTCAATCAATCAATCAATCAAGTTGTCACGACTTTTCCCATGGGGATAGGCAGAGACAATGGAGCGCTACTTGCCACGATCCTGACACAACTCCCTCGCTTCCCTCACTCACATCTACAATTATTGTTTTATTATTATTTTAATAACTTTTTTTTCAATATTTTGGAAGGGGAAATATTATCGAGGGAAATATTATTTTTGGGGGCAGAGAAAAAGGATGGTGAGAGCGTTTTCCGTCCAAATTGAAGACATCCTTAAGCTGTGTTGTCTAGTACCCATAACCGTAGAGATTGTATGAAGAGGATTGTGGATGTGAAGGAAGCGAGGGAGTTGTGCCAAGACAAAATAATTTTAGGACAACATAGTGAAAGTCACAAACAACCGAAGGATGCAAATGGCATTTTGTCGTTCGGAATGGCGTCCTAAGAAGAGGCCTATGTGCAGCAGTGACGTCTTCTCACTGATGATGATGATTTAAATATGTTATTTCTATATATTGTCCTAATAAAAGCTCTATTTTTGCAAGTCATTTCATATCTACTTAGTAACGTAATTAGTACAGCCGGTTGAACCAAAAAATATAATTTACGAATTTGTAAAAAGTATGGTATAAGTAAAATAAAAAAATAAAAATGGGTTGCACCACTCTTTAACTTCACATTTTACATTTACGTTTAACGGATATTTTAGACAGAGCCAAAGGACATCATTTATTTTGGGTTTCTAGGTACTACTTTTGTTATTTCTAATGATAAAAAATGGTAGTTTCGATTAAAAATTATTAACAACCCAATTCACGATTTCGTAATAGTAAACGTAATAGAATAAGTATAAAGTAAAACTAAATTCGTAAATTGAAACTTTTTTGGTACAACCGGCCGTTAGATTAGTTATCAAGGTAGGAATCTAAAGGCCTGAAAGAGATCGCCTTTTAGTAATAAAACCGCCAATCGTATTTTATCCAATGTTTGTAAATCTTCTGCGCGCAATAAAGAACTTTCTCTGTCTGTGTCTGTTATTTTAGCACAAATAAAACATGAACGCATAGTGTGGAGGACACGAACGCATCGGAATTGATCACTCGAGACAACCTTGGTGGTACCTACATATTTAGAATTCGCTTACATTCTATATTTAAAAAGAGTAAGAGTGGTAGGCAGTGGTACCTAGTCTGCCGTTCTGGGGTAGTACCACCACTTACAAGTAAACAGACCGTGAAGTGATTTGGTTGCGTTCCGGGATCAGTTTGTAAGTTGCCGGTTTTAACAAGGTCGGCATTGTGGATGTGACTGTTACTTGCATTTTTTCGCTACTTTTCAAGTTCTTTGACACAACTCTCTAGTTTCCTTTATCTATAAATCAATCAATCAATCAATCAAACTGACACGCCTTTATCCCCGGGGATAGGCAGAGACAATAAAGCGCCACTTGCCATGAGCTTGTATGAAGAGAGTCGTAGATGTGAAGGAAGCGAGGGAGTTATGTCAGGATCTATAAACATTACTCGTTATTTATTTGTTGTGGCTTGACATGGGACTGCACGTCAAGCTGGAGCGCAATCCATATATGGAGGGCACTACTAGTACAGCGACTGCTACTACAGGTAAATAACTAAGAGTAGGTCACATCCACTATGCAGACCTAGTTGGAACCGGCAACTATCAAGCTGAACCCGGTTCGTACACTTGAAAGTGTTGGTACTACATCGGATCGGCAGACCACCCATCATCTGCTAACTTGAATACTAAATCTATTAGATAGTTATCCCTTAAATCAATCAATCAATCTAATTGTCACGCCTTTTTCCCACATGGATAGCCAGAGACAATGGAGCGCCACTTACCACGATCCTTACACAGCTCCCTTGCTTCCTTCACATCCACAATTCTCTTCATACAGGCTCTATGGTTATGGGCACTAGGCAACCTAGCTTTCTTGAGGATGTCTCCGATTTGGTCGGAAAACACTCTCCTGGGCCTGCCTAGTTTAACGCATCCATCCACATCAGATTTATAAATTCCTTTCGTCAATCTACTTTATCCCTTATATTATCTGCTTATCCTTTAAACAAAAAGTCGTAACGATATGTTAAATAATAAATATTGCAAACAAATAATAAATTTTTCCTTAAAAATCGTAATAACCTCGAAAGTTGGACAAGTCTGATGCATTATAAATTGCATATGTCTTATCCTACATAAGAGAGCCACACACAAAAACGACCTTTAAACCATTAAACATAACGACTAAATTAGCATAAACATTATAAAGTTTAGTCGAACATTACCTTTAAAATTTAAGTTTAAACTTTATTCAGTTGTATTAATGTTCAATTTTGATTGAAATCGTAAAATAAACAGATTTATGTAGAACTAATTAGAACTTTATGTGTTTGTAATAAAGATGTTTATTGCTTGTGTTTTTATAATGCATTATTTTTGCAAGGCTAACTTTGCATGTGTTACTTGGTGGCCTTCTGACAAAGGTGTTTGATTACGGAAGACAATGTGACCTCCCATTTTATTGGGGAACCAAGTTTTTAAATAGATTTTATGTTAACGCCTATTAGTGTTCTCCATAGGGGTAGGTAGGTCTATTAGTGTACTCCATAGGGGTAGAAGGTTTCGACGACAGGCGTGGACGAACGGTTAGCGTTTGGTTGCTATGAGCAAATATTTGTTTCATAGCTTTTATTTGTAATATTTAATAATTATATTAAATATTGCAAATGTTTTTTAATAAAAAAAGAGTTGGATAATTGCTTCAGGTCTGGTTATCAAAGAGTGGTACGCAGTGGTACCCAGTCTGCCGATCCGGGGTAGTACCACCACTTACAAGTATACAGGCCGTGAAGTGATTTGGTCACGTTTCGGGATCAGCTTGTAAGTTGCCGGTTCCAGGCCGGCATAGTGGATGTGATTGCTACTCACAGTTATTGAATTGTATTAGCAGACGCCTCTATTTATGGACCGCACTAAGGATTAACACCAGGCGGGGTGCTGTTCATAAGTCGAGCCACAATGAAAAATATTGACCTTCAATCAATCAATCAAACTGTCAAGCGTTTTTCCCACGAAGATAGGCAGAGACAATGGAGCGCCACTTGCCACGATCCTGACACAACTCCCTCACTTCTTCACATCCACAATTCTCTTTATACAAGCTCTAAGGTTATGGGCAACCCAGCTTTCTTGAGGATGTCTCCGATAGACATAGACACCCCTCACCCCAGCACCCTTACCACTAATTTATTTTTTTATTTATACAATACCAGTCCATGTGTTATCTATATCTTAAAACTTTTACATTGAAACTTAGAGCGAACTTCGAAATCACCTCCGGCCGGCATAGTGATGGTGACTACTGTCACCGAAACTAAACTGTATAGAATCAGTTTGTCGTCACTTTTGGCTTTACCTTTCTTACCACAGACATAGATATCTAATTTATTTATTTATTTATTTAATAATGGGTCATCAACAAAATATACACTGATACAAGCACTTAACGTAATAATTACAAAATTATCTTAAATCTAAGTGTTATTTTAGTTAAAGATAACCACAACATGCATTTAGCTACATTTACAAAAAAAACTTAAATACTAATTAATATACAAATTAAACATATAAAAATTACACAATTAATTATAATATATATATTTGTTTAGTAGTTATTTTATATAAGGATTGACAAAGAATTGCTTCGATGGTTTGAGCACATGGAAAGGATGAGTGAAAGTAAATAGACGAAAAGAATTTATAAATCTCATGTGAATGGATTTATAAATTATTGTATTCATAAAACGTTGCCGACCAAATCGGAGACATGCTCAAGAAAGCTAAGTTGCCTAGTGCCCATAACCTTAGAGCTAGTATGAAGAGAATTGTGAATGTGAAGGAAGCGAGGGAGTTGTGTCAGGATCGTGGCAAGTGATGCTCTATTGTCTCTGCCTTTTCCTGTGGAAAAAAGGCGTGACAATTTGATTGACTAATTTGATTATTTCATATAATGTTTTTTTTTTTATCGCATTAAAATATAAGCAACGTTTGTGAAGATACATTTTGTAAGGTAAACCGCTGAAAAATCATTCGAACGAACAAGTGTTTTGTGAACACTACCTGTACAGTAAAAGAGATGTAGATATAAGACTATTTTCTATAAAAGAGATGTAGTGCTTTGAAAACCCATGTAGTCGTATATAACCAAATTTATATTTACCGGCTTATCCTTAAAGGACATCATTCATTTTGTATGGGGACTTGGCCTTGATTGTGTTAACAGTTGCATATACATTTTAAAATAGTTTGATGTACAAAGATTAAATTGTAATTGGAATATATCCTTTATTATGCCTGCCGTTTTAGGTGTGCAAAATGATCAAACTATAATTACGACAAAGAAGAACTTTTAATATGGCGTGTCTTTGTGATTGACAGACAAAATCCATATCTCTTTGTTGTTATTAGTTTTATCAATACAAGTATCGAAACTACCATTGATAAATTTTTTCATCATTGGACATTACAAAAGTAGTACATAAAAGCCCAAAATGAACGATCAAGCGATGCGTGAAAAAGCACCTTTGGCCGGCATAGTGATACTGAGGCAGCTGTGAACAAACTCGGTTTTTTAAGGCGGGTCGAGGTCAGATGTCCTGTCACAATTTAAAAAAAATGTCCTTTATCGTCAAAGTTAACGGCTACTAGATGAAGGATACTAAACCCTCTTTTCGCGTCTTTTTTTTATTGAAATACGACATTTAACTAGACCGGCATAGTGAATATTACTGCTACTTACCGTTTATTGACTGTAGTAGCAGTTGCCTCCATTCGTGGACCGCACTCCAGCCTAACATCGGACGTTACTGCGCAGTTTCGATGCCAGCGCTCTTTTTATTTCCAGGGGTCTTTAGCTTTAAGGACCTCTGAAAGAGTGTTAGGCAGCTTCCACAGCTATCAACACTTCTAAGTAATAGTGACTTTTAGTCGCGTTTCAGGATCAGCGTTAATTAGCCACGACCCGCCTGATGATAAGCAAAAGTAGGTCCAAGAGTGACGACGACTAAAAAAACTGAGTTCACGGCTGCCCCAGTCGCCGTCACTATGCCGGCCAAATGTACTTCTTCACGCATCGCTTGAAGGATCCAAGGTTATAGGATGGAGAGAACACATTCGAAATGCCACAGACAAAAAAAAAGAGATGGATATTTGCTTCGGGTCTGGTTATCAAAGAGTGGTAGGCAGTGGTACCCAGTCTGCCGATCCGGGGTAGTACCACCACTTACAAGTATACAGACCGTGAAGTGATTTGGTCACGTTTCGGGATCAGCTTGTAAGTTGCCGGTTCCATCTAGGCCGGCATAGTGGATGTGATTGCTACTCACAGTTATTGAATTGTAGTAGCAGTGACATTCATTCATGGACCACACTTTGGCTTAACATCAAGCGGGGTGCTGTCATATGTCGAGTCACAATAAAAAAAAAAAAAAAAGACAAGTTTTATTTTGTATTTTTAGATTTTCCGTAACAAAACCTTTCATCCTATATTTGTATTTGTTTTCTAATTTTTATAATTTACTAAGTATAGAATTTCGCGTAATGTAATCTTAAGACTGAAATCTTGAATTTTAATATACTTTTTTTCAGTAATATTGTTCAGAGGCGAATGAACTCACACTTGATTCTTATCCTGCATATGAAATCTACATACATATTTAGTTATTTTTTTATTAAGGCATCTCACCTAATGTTAGGATGGATTGCGGTCAATGACTGCTACTACATTTTAACAACTGCAAGTAGCAGTCACATTCACTATATCGGCCCAGTTGGGACTGGCAACTAGTTCCGAAACGCGACTAAGTCACTTCAAGGTCTGTATACTTGTAATAGGTGGTACTACCCCAGATCGGCAGACTGATCACCACTGCCAACCACTCTTTAACAACCGAACCCAAAGCAAATATCTGGCTTTTTTATTTTTAAAATATTTCTAAATTAAATCAAATTAATAAATGTTATAAATAAAATCTATGAAACATTTGCTCCGACTGGGAATCGAACCCAGGTCTTCGCGTAACGAACTGGTGCGCTAACCCTACGACACGCCTGTCGTCTATGGAGCTTGTATGAAGAGACTTTTCTGAAGACAGGATCACGGTAAGTGGCGCTGCATTGTCTATTCTACATTAGGTCAGCTGTCATCAACGTAAAATGCTGATGAAGTCACCAGCATTGATCAAAACCACTTTATTGACGGTATCACTATCATCAGCAACAAAGGAGTGAAGAGAAGAGTGGTTAAAAGTTAGCGCTAGAATCAGAGATACTGTACGACAAATTTCAGATACATGTTAGGGTATTTCTGAGTTACACTTCTGTTTTTAAATAATTTTCATTTCTTTACTAAGCTACTAAAGTGCTCGTATCATAGATACAAAACGACGAAAGTACATAAATATATCAAAGATACATTGGTACCGGCGAGTGGTTTTGAACCCGTGCCCTCGATTTGCGTGATTATTGCACTGCCACTATACACAGTCGCCTTAAACTCATAGCGTAAATGTTTCAAGGAATTAAATAAAGCGATTTATGTAAGTTAAGAAATCTAATGATTTTTTTCAGTATCGTGAAAAGTATCAATTTAACATCAACCTATCAGCCATTAGTCGTCCACTGCAGGAGATAAATGTCCTTAGTGGCATGTCAGAAGCGGGCTGTATCCAGCAGTGTCTTGCTACCTATATAGTAGTAGCCAATCCATCTTGTTGGTGAACGTCCTACACTGCCTTTATCTGTACCTACATGGTCTTCACTTGAGAGCTTTCAGCTACAAGCTATTTTTTGTTTTGTTTCTATGTTTGTTTTGTTTTCTATGATACAAGTGCTTGTATCATAGAAACAAGACAACCCAAGTACATATATTAAAGATACATAGGTACCGGTGAGTGGTTTCGAACCCGTGCCACTCGGCTTACGGAGCCATTGCACTGCCCCTACACCACGGTCGCCTTAACAGCTATGTTCCTTATGTTCGATCCATTATCTTTTTTTCATATTTTTTTATTGTGACTCGACATATGACAGCACTCCGCTTGATGTTAAGCTGTAGTGTGGTCCATGAACTGATGCCACTGCTAGTACAATTCAACAACTGTGAATAGCAATCATATCCACTATACCAGCCTACTTGGAACCGGCAACTTACAAGCTGATCCCGAAACGCGGCTTAATCACTTCAAGGTCTGTACTACCCCCGATTGGCAGACTGGGTACCACTGCCTACCACTATCTACCACTTTATCTCTGCTTATCCCTGTTGGAATTGAGACATAACAACTTTGTTAGTACGTAAGTAGCTTTATAGAATAACTTTATTTTTTTACATTTAACATTGAATATCTAAGACGTAGTTTTACTCTTAGGTTTTTACCTTCCTTCGTGACTAAATAGATGACGTCTATTTTTATATTTTTGCATATAATTAACTATTGTGGTGACATTTGTTTATAAAATACATTAGATACGATGGAGTAAAGTCTACGCAGTTTAAATTCATTGTTGAATAGGTTAAGGCGATCGTGGTGTAGTGGCAGTGAAATGGTCATGCAAACCAAGAACACGGGTTCGAAACCACTCACTAGTACAAGTGTATTTTTGATATACGTACTTTGGTTGTCCTGTTTCTATAATAAGTTCTGTTTACACTTTAATAGCTTAGTATAGAAATGTTAATATATATAACAATTTAAACGGGTTCCCAATTGAAATTTCCTTTCAAGTGTGCTGACTTTGTTGCGTTTCGTAATCAGCTTGTAAGTTGCCGTTTCAACTAGGCCGGCATAGTAGATGTGACTGCTTTTAATTATTTAACTGTCATAGTAGTCGCCTCCATTTATGGACCGCACTCCAGCCTAATACCAGGCGGGGTGCTGTCATATGACGAGCAACAATAAAAACAAATAAAATATGTTTAATAACCCGTTTAGATTCGTTTTAAGCTTATTTAATTAAGTTTCATGGTTGTATAGATATTTACATTTTATTCTTCTACGCAGTTACTAAGTACTTACTTAGTAACATGACAAGACGCTTTCTAACTAAGCTTCACAGTTATTCCTTACTCACTTTGTTGCATTAAATAGGCTTACAAATCAATCAATCAATCAAATCCCACATACGATTTAAATTTCATGTGTCTTTATTATAACTATAATTTAGGATATATAGATTAAAAACTACATTGATATTAAAAACTATATGTATAGATTTTGTTAAAGATTTTTTTATTGTGACTCGACATATGTCAGCACCCGCTTGATATTAAGCTGGAGTGTGGTCCATGAATGGATGTCACTGCAACTACGATTTAATAACTGTAAGTAGCAAACACATCCACTATGCCACGAAGCTTAGTTGGATTAGGATTTATGTAAAATGCATATTTTATTAAGTTAATATTCTGGAAAAATACCTAAAATTTTATTTAAATATTAAATAAATATAAAGTATTAAAACAAATAAAACCATTTTCATTAGTGAATTAAACAAACTTTATGCGGCTTACTTTCACGTTTATTTTGGTTTTGATATTACAATTTTAAGCCGCATAAAACGAATTCGCGCAAAATCTAAGAAAATACTAAATAAGATTAGGTTTAAAATTTTGTATCTACACTCCAGCCTTAATAAAAACTTCTTTACATCCAACCGTTGAAAATATACAAAAGTCCTGTACATACAGCGTAGATTTCAGTAGTCTTATTTATATTGAGTAAACATTTTGTACGTAAAACAAACATGGCGGTTGCGCACTTTGTAGGCTTCAAAAAACGAATACAAGAACTTGAAATGGCCGACTTTCTCGGGCCAGTGTTTTGTGACTGTGCACGTCACAGGAGCGTGTCCTTCAACAGTCTAGAACTATTACGAAAACAAATAGACCACAATAAAAATATTTTAAATTAATTATAATTTGTTTAATTACTTGTGGTAAAAGTTGTTATTTCACGTAAAAACAAAGAAATAAAAAATAAGAAAATAAAAATAAAGCAAATAAAAAACTTACCAAAATAAAACAGCGAACCAAAACACAAAAGTCCAAAAGAAAATTAGAAAAAACTAAATTTCGATAAAAATAGCACACACGACACTAATACACAAGAGTCCATTTGATTTTGATAAATAAAATAATATATTGAACAAAAAACGGAATACTATGACATTTTCGATGTGAATCTGAAAATAGATTTGAAAATATGAATATAACTCCGTGTCCACTGGACGTTTTTTGAAACAAAAGCTCAGGAAATAAAAATAAACAATAAAAAGACAAACAATTAGAATCTAATTCAATTCAAATAAGAGAACTTTAAATTATAAATGATATGAAATTGTAATGCTAGTTAGGGAAGTCAAACTTCCTTATTAAGTACATTTGAAAAAAAATTGATTTTTATTCCCCGAGCAGTTAATGTGCCAAAAAATCTAACCTAACCTAACCCTGTCGAGCGGACGACTGGCAGGCGCGCAGGGGCCGCATTGCCAAATATTTTTTTTGCATCTCGGCCGAATTATGCACTTGTATGCGTCTTGTAGACCCTTTATTGTGTTTGTGCGACGTGTGTGTACACGGAATTTTTACGTGCTTCACATGTGTGAGTGCGATTTTACACACACACATACAAAGAACGTCGAAATTTTTCTTAGTAGTGTGCGTTCAAAGGGCTAGCTTATTTAAAAATTGGTTGTGTTATGTAAACAGGCGATTTTTTTGGGTGGCTAAATATTTAGGTGTTGGCCGGGAGAGGTCGATGACCCACTCGTTTCGGGAAGTCTGACTAATTTGTTAGTAAAGGATCGTTTTTGACGGGTGCGCCTGCGCATGTAATACGAGAGTGCTGGGTTCGGGGACCAGCGATCATCGCCCGGCCACTGTTTAGTTTGCGCTTCTTGAAAGTATTATTCAAATATTTGAAGAGTTGTTTGTGAAGGATTTTGTTTCGCAATATCACTTTAATTCGAAAACTGAAGAGATACATGACTAGTCCTTTATATGCCACAACGTCACGGCCTTGTATAGATAGGCAGTATAAATATACTTTTATAACAACTGATATACGAGTATCTAATGTAACAACCAAATGCAGACTTTGGCCGACACACACGTCCACAATGCACTACATTTTGAGACAAACTAAATGTAACTGAATAATACATATATCTGTAAATCTATTTAGTATTTATTATAAACGTAGAACATCTAAAAGTCAAACTATTTAAACGCGTGACCTAAGTCTAGAATTATATTCGTAGGAAAAAATACATACAGCGCGCTCCAAACTGAATTTTAGTTCATTTATCATAGAATTTATTTTATTGTTTATTGTGTTTATTTTTTGTTTTTGATAGAGATTTCGAAGGAAGAGATTTTAGTCTCAGATTAACTTGTTTTTAGTTGTTAGAATTGTTAGAAGTTGTTAGAATTCAGCCGGGCATACGCAGTAGACTGTTGCGTGTGGACATTTGTTTGTGATACATATAGTGCCACAATAAAATAAAAATTAGCTACTGAAAAACTAAAACAAGTACTATTATTAATATTTTCTTAGGTTTTGCCCGAACATTGATTGATGAATTAAACAAATTTAATACGGCTTACTATCGCGTTTATTTTTATCTTAGTCTCCGTGACCACGATGGCTGCAAAACTCTCGAAATGTCGGAATAATAAAATAAAATTTTAAAATCAAAACCAAAATAAACGCGATAGTAAGCCGCATGAAATTTGTTTAATTTATTAAGTACTATTATTTATAGAATGTTGGAACTGAATACTCGTACATACATAATTTTAGTTTTTCAGTAAAAATGTATATTTGACAGACACTTTTTAGTAATATCATAGTTCTATTTCAAGCAGTTCTGACACCCCATTCAGGAATAGTTCGTAAGTGATTTTAATTTTCAGTTCATTTTATTTGCAGGAGGTGGTTCAGTTAAATTGACAAGTAAGTAAATAGGCTCTACTTAAATTTAATAATAATTTTATAGTAAATTTTATAACACAAATTTGCCTTCACAAGCGAAAATCCGACAAATCATTTAAACTATAGAATATGCATAATGAAAAGACATAATAAGCCTTTGAGAACCACTCATTTTCGACTGTTGGATAAAATACCCTCTCTTCTTTCCACGACACAAGTCTTCTTTAAGAATTAAACGTCTTCTTTCACCGTGACAGCTGCCGATCCGAGGTATAATACGTCAAGTCTATAAAGCGTAAAACTCACGTTTCTGGGTCTACTTAAAAGTTGCCAATCGGCATAGTAGATACAATTACTCCTTGCAGACATATGTTTGCAGTCGCTCCCATTGTTAAATTAGATATTTACATTTTAATAAAGTCATTATAAACCATATTCCACCCTTAACTAATAAACTAAACTATTATGAACTAAACAGATGAAGTCCTAATAATCAGAGTAGAAAAAAGGCTTTTGAACCGGAGTCCTTTCAACCTCTAAACCAAGATAGAATAAAAACCATAGAGAAATAAAAGAAATAAATTGGGTTAACCTTCAAATCCTTTATACATACTTTAATAGTAGGGCAGGTTAATGTATTTAATTATTTTCTTTTACATTTAAATTACATTTAAAACTACTCAACGCATTTGTCTTTTTATTGTTGACATAAAGCACTGCTTCAGATGTTAAGCTATAGTGCGTTCCATGAATGCAGTCCAGCAATAAAACTGCGAGTAGAAGTCGCAACTTTTAAGCTGTTATCGAAACAACAACAAAACTTAAGCCGGCATAGTGACAGCGACTAAGACAGCCGTAAACTAACTCGGTTTTTTCAGTCGTCGTCATTCTTGGATCTCCTCTTGCTTATTTATCTTCAAGCGAGTCAAGGTAAGATATCGTAACACAATAAAATAACATTATTGACTTACGAGTATATACTTTAAAGTGGTGTTACAACCCTAGATCGGTAGACGGCAGACCAGCAACTGTCTACCTACCACTTCTAAAATTGTATCGAAAAACTAAGCGACTTTTTACTGGACATTTAACTTTAACCTGCCTGATGGTAAACATGATTAAAGTCCCAGAGTGCTGACGACTGAAAAACCTAGTCTGTTCACTGTGTTTTAAGAAGAAAGCAACCTCTACAGCACGGTTGTTTTAAATAATTGGGTCTCATTGTACAAGTGTATAGACTGTAAAAAGATTTAATGGCGTTTCGAGATCAGCTTGTAAATTGCCGGGTAAACCAGGTCGGCATAGTGGAGCGACAGCCACTATTACCTAATTGAGTAGCGCTCTGCTGTCAGGCTGTAAGGCTGGTTTGCTGTCATATGTCGATCCACCATATACGAGTATATCTGCTACAGAATATAGAATTATTGTGTGGTGATACAATAGTCAAGCAAACAGAGAACTCCCGGTTCAAAACAGTTTGCCGGTACCAACATATCTTTGATATATATACTTTGATCGTGCTGTTTCTATGATACAAGCACTCTAAGAAGCTTAGTACAAAAACGTTTAATATACATATGTACAGTATTATTATTTATAACTGAAATGTAGTACCTGGTTTGTTAGCAAACTTAGCAATCAGCAAAAGAACGATAACTTATAACCGATATATAAGCTATACGTTAGCTACTTCTCACGAGATAGGAAATCCTAATAGTAAAAAAAAACAAGCAATCCTATTAATTTAATACAACCTTCAAATTCCCTATGAAACTAAGCGAGGGCATTAAAAAAGGGAAAAATAGGTCGAGACGAAAATAGATAAAAAAAAACATCCTTTGAAAGTATTCAGTGAACCTGACCTACAGAAGTAGCTTCATAGTGAACGCGACTAGTTCATATACAGCATGTTTATAATATACGACTAATAATAGTTAAAATAGTTCGTATAACATATGAACAGGTAAGCCAATGCGCGTAAAGTCCCGGTTCGATTTCCGGGCGGAGCAAATGTTTATTTCAAAGCTTTCATTTGTAAAATTCAATAATTAAAATAAATATTTCAAAAATATTTGTTAACAAAAAAATATGTAGATATTTGTCTCAGGTCTAGTGATCAAAGAGTGATAGTCTGTCGATCCGGGGTAGTACCACCCCTTACAATTATTTGGACCGTTTTGGGATCAGTTTGTATTGTTTTGACTAGGGCAGCATAGTGGATGTGACTGCTACTTTCAGTTATTTAACTGTAGTAGCAGTCACCTCTATTAATGGACCATACTCCAGCTTATCTTCAGGCGCGGTGTTGTCCCACGTCGAGTCAAAATAAAAAAAAATACAAATTAGTTATTAATAGGTTAGTTTAATACTCTGACTATCCCTGAATTACATATTTTTTTATTGTGTCTCGACTTACAATGTTAGGCTAAAGTGCGATCCATGAATTGAGTCGACTACGACTACTACAGTTCACATCCACTATGCCGGCCTAGAGAGAACCGGAGATTTTTAACACTGAGTCCTAAAACGCGACTAAGTAAATTCACGACCTGTACACTTATAAGTGGTGGTACTACTCATACTGGGCCTACCACACCCACCTGCATACTTTGCGACTAGTTCAGGGAATAGAGCTTGTACCTAGAGATACTCTTTGTAACAATATTATCAAAATTTAAGAAAAAATATATTTTTTTAAAGTATTTTTTTACGAATTTTATTACGCGATAGTAAGCTGCATAAAATTTGTTTAATTCATTATTCAATGTAATAAAATCTAAGAAGTATTTTTTATTTCATAAAACTTTATGGCACTATTTACATGGCGTGACAATTTGATTGATTGATTGATTGATATAGGCCTATTTGTAAAATGTAATGAACAAATACAATAATACAAAATGGAATAACAAATCATCATCATCAACTCAGTCATTAGTCGATCAATAATACATTATAAACATACACACATACATAAACTATAAGATAATATCATTGCAGCGCCGAGCTGTACGAATTATAGGTGATGCAGAGGTTACACAAACTATAGAGCCCCTACAACGACGCAGAGACATGGCGGCTTTGTGCGTTCTCTATCGTATACCACGGAAAATATTCCGAGGAAGTCTTTAACCTTGTTCCTACCTTGTCTTTTCACACCCGTCCGGGTGCACTGATCGGGGAAAGCATTCGCATTTTGTCAGCCGAATCGGCAGTCGAAATAAAAAGTTCAGTTCGTCTTTTCTTTTTAGAACAATCCACAAGTGTAATGCTTTGCCAGCCCATGTGTTCTCTCCATCCGATAACCTTGGATCCTTCAAGCGATACGTGAGGAAGTATTTGGACCTCCTCTTCTTTATCATCAGGTGGGTCGATGTCAAATGTCGTGTCACAAAAAAATACATACATAAATTAATTTATTATTTAAAAATATCAGTGTGTAGTTTTTTATGCTGCTTACCAAGTTAAAATACTGAAGGTTTAGGTTCCCAAAGTTGAGAACGGATTAGCTACGCTGTCATGAGCAGATGCGACTGTTACTTGCAGTTTGTTGCGACTGCTACTAAGTCGCTTTCGCTTATGAATCGCTCTCCAGCCTCACATTAGAAGGTATGCTGTAGTGCCTACAGTTACTACAGTTAAATAAATACAAGTAGTAGTTGCAACCACTATGCCAGCCTGGCTGGGATCGGCAATTTATAAACTAATCTTCAACTGCGACTGAGTTGCTTTAGGGTTTGTACAATTGAAAGAAGTACTACCCTAGATCAGCGAACTAGCAAACTTTTTTGTGACTACATATGACAGCACCCCGCCTGATGTTAAGCTGAAGTGCGATCTTCCGATCTGAAATGGAGGTAACTGCTACTACAGTCAATTAACTGTAAATAGAAATCACATTCACTATGCCAGCCGAGTTGAAGCCAGCAACTTACAAGCTGATCCCGAAGTCACTTTACGGTCTGTATACTTGTAAGTGGTGGTACTACCCCGGAATAGCAGATTGGGCACCACTGCCTACTGCTCTTTAAAATACCTGCTGATCACTAACCACTTTTGTTTTTGGCAAATAGTCCCTATATCATCCTGTAGATTCCTAACATACGAACTATAGTGTTTTGTAGTATGCGTGGGTATTAGATGTCGATAATATAGGTTGTCGGCCCCGTGCCCTTGCTTTTAGAATAAGGACGAACGACGATCAAGCACACACACACACACGCACACACATACATTATGCGCATACGCAAACTCCAGCGCGACACTACAATGAAAAAAATATGTTTAGAAACAAGTTTTAATTTAGAGAAATTATTCAAAGTAAGGATAGCAAAGAGCACTTTATTTTTTTATTAAATTTTCTTTTTGACTTCCCGTCCGTATGGGCTTTTAATTATTTAATATTTCATCCAACCAAATTGTCACGCCTTTTTCCCATGAGGATAGGCATAGACAATGGAGCGCCACTTGCCACGATCCTGACACAACTCCTGATATCAATCAATCAAATTGTCACGTCTTTTTCCAACAGGGCGCCAAACAAAAGGGCGCCGCTTGCCATGATCCTAATATATCCTCGCTTCCTTTACATCCACAATTCTCTTTATATAAGTCTAGCTGTGCCCGCAGTTTCACCCTCGTAAAATTAGGTTTATAACACAGTCACAAAAAAGGAGAAGGTTCTCAATTCAACTGTATATCCCATTTTTGTATTTATAACTCGATAACTCATATAAAAATGACAGACATTTTAAAAATAGAAAACAGCTGAATCTATAGTCAATTGGAAACTATAGTATTATTTTTTTATAAATAAAAGTATCCTATGTTACTTCTAGTACTTTCAAAAATATGTGTACAAAGTTTCACGATGATCGGTTAAGTAGTTGTTGCGTGAAAACGTAACAAACAAACTTACATTCACATTTATAATAATAGTAGGATCTACGGTTATGGACAATATTTAGATATGGGCACTGCGGCACTTACGCCTAAAAATATGGGAGATTTATTTAGAAAATATTGTCTATATTATTTTACTTTGAAATTAGATAGTTTTACATAACATTAAAATAGATTAGTTAAGATTTCAGATATTAAAGAATATAATTAAAACTTTATTTTACAAGTTTTAATGATCGTATTAACGGATAATACGAGCATATGAGTTAAATCCGAAAAAGTTAATTAATGCCTGGCTGAAAGTTCCCGAAAATGAAAAGTAGATTATTTCTATTTTTAACCCCCAACTCAAAAAGAGGGGTGTTATAAGTTTATTGTGTCTGAGTATTTGTGTGTCTGTGGCATCGTAGCTCCTAAACAAATTGACCGATTAAGGCGACCGTGGTGTAGTGGTACGCGCATACCATACACCATACGCATACATACGCATACCAAGAACACGGGTTAAAAACCACTTGCCAGTACCAATGTATCTTTGATATATGTACTTTGGTCGTCCTGTTTCTATGATACAAGCATATTAGTAGTTAAGTATAGAAATGTAAATAAAAAAATTAAATAATAAAGTGATTTCTTTCTTACATTTGATTCATAATTTTTTTTTCGGTTACAGTTTTTTTTTATATTTTGGCACGACATATGATCGCTCACTACTTCATGTTAAGCTGGAATGCGATCCATGCAGCTTTGTATCCTTAATAACTAGTTTTATAAACCGTTTTTTATCAGCTTATAAATCTGAAGGACAATTTTATACGGGGTAAGGACATAACTGAATTATAAAGGCGACCGTGGTGTGGTGGCAGTGCAATGGTTACGTAAGCCGAGTGGCATGGGTTCAAAACCACTCACCGGTACCAATGTATCTTTGATATATGTACTTTGGTTGTCCTGTTTCTATGATACAAGTACTTTAGTAGCTTAGTATAGAAATGAAAATAATTAAAATTATTTATTAGAGTTTAGCGAACGCATTAGTTCAATGCCCAAATATCCTTTGTAGTCATTGGGGGTACAAAGTTGCGTTATGTAAGGGAACTTAACAACTCCTATCACTAAGTATACAGACCGTGAAGTGACTTATTCGCGTTTCGAGATCAGCTTGTAAGTTGCCGGTCAACTAGGCCGGCATAGTAGATGTGATTGCTACTTACAGTTATTGAATTGTAGTAGCAGTGACATCCATTTATGGACCACACTCCAACTTAAAATCAGACGGGGTGCTGTCATATAAAAACATATTCTGGATTTAGTTGGGTATATCTTTTTGCTATAAATGTGATTTGAAAGAAAAATGATGAGGCCTCAAAAAGGAATGTTGCGTCCTCAAAGGGAAAGACAAATTCGGAGACAAACTCAATAAAGCTGGGTTGCCTAATACCCGTAGAGCTTGTATGAAGAGGATTATGGATGTGAGGGAAGCGAGGGAGATGTGTCCGAATCGTGGCAAGTGACGCTCTATTGTCTCTGCCTATTCCTCTGAGTAATAGTAAAACTATACATTATTTACATAAATAACTTATGTTACAAAGGAAATACTTTTGAAATATTGCAGTTTTACTGAATTTAAGAAATAGAGAATAACAAGGTATTTTTAAAATTGCATTCCATTTAATCCAGCTGTGTATCGCAACAATATTTATTACAAAAACTGACTAATATAAACAGGATATACAACTGTCTACTTTTAAATAAAGTTAAATACGTATTACCCCCTCTAAAAGCCAAGATCCTGTTAAAAAAAAAACTTTCGTCAAGTTCCAATTCCATGTAACGCCAAACAATTTCTTTAAACTTTGATTGATGATACGACAAAACATTCACCTCTCTAACTTGTTAATAATAATGATCGTATTATCCTATCAAATTGAAAATAAGGCTTTTTCAATCGCCGGTACTCGTAGACCTTTCCTTGCTTACCATCAGGCAAATCGAGTTCAGATGTCGAGTCATAATATAAAAACAAATTAGGAATTATTTCGTGTTGGGGAAGCGAAGGAGTTGTGTCAGGATCGTTGGAAGTGGCACTCAATTGTCTCTGCCTATTATAAAGTATAGAATTAGTAGTGTGCTTCTATTTTATTTTGCATCTACCTTATACAAAAAAGTGAGATAAATTATTCCTAAGGTAGGTTAGTTAGAACTAGGCTAGGCATTAAGGCCGCCTTTGTACTTATTATATTTAAGTTTCAAATATTAAAGTTTAGAGAAATTGCGCGGTAAATCAGGTAAGTCAAGGTCAGATTTCGAGTCACAATATATATTTTTTATTGTTTACTAGCTTATGTAATAGCATTAATTAATTCTATACTATGCCTTATACGACAAAGAAAATTTATCTAATTTTAAGGCTGCTAGGCTATGGCCTTAACCTTAGTAAAACACCAACCTGTATTATAGATACTAGACAATTGAAGCTTAATATAAAAAAATACATTGTCGTTCGTATTCATATCGTTTTTCCAGTAGCCTAAATAAAATGATGACTTTCGAAATTGTTTGGGTTATAACGTACAATATAGTTTTATAGGATAATGTTATTCAGAGTTCAATATTCTTCAAATAATCGGGGAGGAGGTCAAAAAACTCAAGAACGAGTGCATTAACTCATACATTACTAAAAATAAGAAGAATCAAACGCTTTACTTACCCAATGATCTTCAATCAATCAATCAATGAAATAGTCACACCTTTTTTCCACAGAAATAGACAGAGACAATAGAACGCTACTTGCCATGACTTTAACAAAACTCCCTCGTTTCCCTTACATCCACAATTCTCTTCATACAAGATGTACGGCTATGGGCACTAGGCAACCTAGCTTTTTTGAGGATTTCTCCGATTTGGTCGGAAAACACCCTCCTGGCCTTGTTTGACGCATCCATCCACATCCACACTTAAATTTACAAATAATATAATAGGTTAAAATTATTACACCACAGTCACATTCTAAGGCAACCATGGTGTAGTGGCAGTGCAATGGTTACGCAAACCGAGAGCACGGGTTCAAATACATTTACCTGTACCAATGTATCTTACTATGCTATTAGAATAAGAATAGGACGGGCTGTTGACTAACTTCACTTGACTAATTTAAAGGTGTCTTAATCTTGACGGTCCGCGAAGAAAAAGATACCATACTAAAGTGAAGTTGGTTGGAGAGTTAGACGTTACAAAATGGCGCCGATTCCGTTCTATTCTTATTCTAATCGCATTATAATTATGTACCTTGTATGTCCTGTTTTGACGATACAAGCACTTTAGTAGCTTAGTATAGAAATGTAAAAAAATAACTGTAAATACAATTTAAACTAGATGAGGTTTATCCTAATACTTAACCTAGGGCAACTAACTATAAAAGCAATGAATAGTAGCTTATGAGTAAGCGGTAACAAATCTAGACCTGCGACAATGTTTGTTCTCTATTAACCTTGAAGGCATTCGGTTGAACGACCCAGCTAATGTGTTTTGGTTACTACTAATAATATTGGGCAGTGAGCGCGAGATGTAAAAAACCCCACTTTGTACATTTACAACAACTAAAATAGTTTTATTAGACATTTTAAATAAATAACAGGAGTGGACAGGCGTGGTTTAGCGATTGGTTTTTTGCGCGTAAAGCGCCGGGTTCGATTCCCGGTCAAGGCAAATATTTGTTTCATAGCTTTTATTTGTAATATTAAATAATGCAAATATTTGATAATAAAAAAAGAGATGGATATTTGCTTCGGGTCTGGTTATCAAAAGTGGTACCCAATCTGCCGATCCGGGGTAGTACCACCACCTACAAGTATACAGACCGTGAAGTGATTTGGTCACGTTTCGGGATCAGCTTGTAAGTTGTCGGTTCCATCCAGATCGGCATAGTGGATGTGATTGCTACTCACAGTTATTGAATTGTAGTAGCAGTGGCATTTATTCATGGACCACACTTGGGCTTAACATCAAGCGAGGTGCTGTCATATGTCGAGTCAAAATGAAAAAAAAATTAAAGTCTTGTTTGTTATCAACAATCATCATCAATAGTTACTCCTTAATTTTCATAGGGATAGACAGAGGATAGAATAAGGAATAGGACAGTGCGCGATAGATGTGGTTTGAAAGAAGATGTAGTGACAAGGATTGACAAGGATTGACAAAGGAATGCTTCGATGGTTTGGGCACATGGAAAGGATCATTGAAAGTAGATTGACGAAAGCAATTTATAAATTGATGTGAATGGATGCGTTAAGCAAGGCAGGCCAATTCGAAGACATCCTCAAGAAAGCTAGGTTGCCTAGTACCCATAACCATAAAGCTTGTACGAAGAAAATTGTGGATGTGTAGGAAGCGAGGAAGTTGTCTCTGCCTATCCCTGTGGGAAAAAAGCGTGACAGTTTGATTGATTTTACGTTTTTAAGGTTTTTTATACGTGTACAATTTTAAATATATAAACTTCTAGAAGTGGGTGAAAATTTATTTGAAAGATTTCGTTATATAGTTACATACATACTATTAAAGCTTGTTAAAAAAAGAACCTAGGCCAACAATGTTCTATTAAAAAACTGTACCAGGAGATCTAGACCTGCGACAACGTTCGTTCTCTATTTACCCTTGTAAACTCTCAGTTCAATGACACAACTAATGTGTTCGTTCCTAGAATATTCGTCAGAGAGCTCGAGATATAAAAAACTTGCAATTTTAGATAAATTTAGATTAGACATTAAACTAAAATCATTTCTCTATTAACTTTGTATCCGTTGAATAATTTATTTATAATAATAAAATCAAACGCTATTGGTAAAATAGTAGTTAAGAGTGGTAGGCAGTGGTGCCCAGACAAAACGTGACACCTCTGCCCGGCATAGTGACGCCGAAAGCAGATTTTTCAACGCATCCTCGTTTAACGCATCTATCTACAACTCCCCGGTTTCCCTCACGTCCACAATTATTTTCAAACAAGCTCTACTATAATGGGCTCTAGGCAGCCCAGCTTTCTCGAGGATGTCTCATGTAAAATCAGGTTTATATATATTCCATCCGTCAATCTACTTTCACTCATCCTTTCCACGTGCCCAAGCCATAGAAGCATTTCTTTGTCAATCCTTGTCACAACATAAAGTCCGTCTATTGTTTCTGCTTATCCTTATTTAGCAATAGAGCGTTGTTATAATGGCTTTCTTGATAAGGTGAATACCTTTGGCGAGGCTTGACATTGGGGCAGGTCATTGGTGTTATAGTTTTGGGTGGCGATGACGTCACAGCCAAAAAAACTACTGTCTGCCAACTGTTCCATTTTATATTACTACACCTTGAATTGGGATATTGTTTTAATTTTATTGATAAAGCTAGGCCGGTATAGTGGAGGTGACTATTAATGGGTTATCCTCCAGCTTAACATTAAGAGATTTATCGTTATAATTATATTTTAAGCGATGCGTAAAAAAGCACATTTGACCGTAGTGACGGCGACTGAACCAATAGTAAACTGAGTTGTTTTTTTACAGTCGTTGCCACTCTTAGAAGTCACATCATTATAAAAAAATTGGGATTTTATGTAATACTTTTCTAGTGACCAGTGAAAAAAATAACAATTTTGCTTTTAATTGCTGTGCAATTAAGTTATTTGGAAAATAACATATGGATTTTGTATCGTCTGTCAATCACAAAGACACGCCATATCTTGGATCTCTTCTTGCTGACGATCAGGCAGGTCGAGGTCAGATGTCGAGTCACAATAAAAATAAAAATATTACCAGTTCTGCTTTGAACTGTCATAATTATAGTTTGATCATTTTGCACACGTAAACTATAAAAAATAAAGGATATATTCCAATTTCAATGTAATCTTCGTACATAACACTATTTTAAAATGTATATGCAACTGTTAATACAATTAAGCCCAAGATACAAAACAAATAATGTCCTTTTTAGTTTTTTTTATTATTTTTCTATACTATTTCTATATATTTCTATACTAAGCTACTAAAGTGCTTGTATCATAGAAACAGGACAACCAAAGTACATATATCAAAATCACATTGGTGAGTGAGTTTCGAACCCGTGATCTTCCGTTTACGTAACCATTGCACTGCCACTACACCACGGTCGCATTTGGTTCTAATACACCATATAGAAATATAATATGAATTATATATAAATATATTTAAACAAATATAAAAATTTTCCACAATTTTTGAACAATGATAAACATCCTCGTTTGTAAACAGTCCTATAAACAAGTAGGTAGCCAAACATACCTAACCTAGCTCAATTGCTTTTTTAAATTAACCTTGAGTCTAGTCTAGGTCGTTGACGCGAGGAATATTAATGTTATGTTTTTGTTAGAGTTCGAAGTCCTACTTTTGTATTACACTTTTTATTATTTAGAATAGGCGTAGGCAGAGTTAGTGATTATAGTAGCTCCATTTTGAAATGTACAAACCGTGATAATACTCAGTCGCGTTACGGGGTCAGCGTAAAGTTGCCGGTTCCAACTACTTACAGTTAGTATTTTCTTAGATTTTGCGCGAACATTGATTATTGAATTAAACAAGTTTTATGCGGCTTACTATCGCGTTTATTTTTGTTTTGATTTTAATTTTTTTTACTTACAGTTAGTAAACTGTATTAGCATATATATATATATATATATATATATATATATTGTGACACGAGATTTGAACTCGACCCGCCTGATGCTAAGCAAGAGGAGGCGGCCAAAGGTGCTTCTTCACGCATCGCCTAAAGGATCCAAGGTCATAGGATGGAGAGAACACATGGGCTGGCAAAGCATTCCACTTGTCGATGTTCTACAAAGAAAAGACGCGCCGAACTTTTTAGTTCTTGGCTGTAGTAGCAGTTTCCTCTATTAATAGACCGCACTCTAGCCTAACATTGAGTGCAATCATATGTCAAGTCACAATACAAAAAAAAAACATGAAATCTCCATATAGAGGGCAATGATCTGTAAAACATATCTGCTAAAATCAAATTGTATTCAAAAGTTTCTATATTTAGTCTTGAATAAATACATCTGCCTACCCTTATTAGTAATAGGTAAAGTGAACAAAAGCAACCTAACTTACTTTATAATGTTTTTAAAACTGTATACAGACCGTGAAGTGACTTAGTCGCGTTTCGGGATCTTGGAAGTTGCCGGTTTCAACTAGGCCGGCATGGTGGATGTGACTGCTACTTACAGTTATTTAAGTGTATTAGCAGTCGTCTCTATTTAATGACCGCACTCCAGGTTAACATCAAGCGAAATGCTGTTATATATTATACGACAGACGTGGCGTACACCAGTCCGTTACGCGGAAAGACCCTGCTTCGATTCCCGGTCGGAGCAATTATTTTTTATTTATTTTTTTATTGTGACTCGACATATGACAGCACCCCGCTTGATGTTAAGCCAAAGTGTGGTCCATGAATGAATGTCACTGCTACTACAATTCAATAACTGTGAGTAGCAATCGCATCCACTATGCCGGCCTAGACGGAACCGGCAACTTACAAGCTGATCCCGAAACGTGACCAAATCACTTCACGGTCTGTATACTTGTGAGTGGTGGTACTACCCCGGATCGGCAGACTGGGTACCACTGCCTACCACTCTTTAATTTATCAATTATTTGTGTTATAGCTTTTGTTTGTAATATATAATCTAATTAAAAGAATTACAAATATAAGTATATAAAAAAACAGGTGGAAATTTGCTCCAGGTCTGGATAATAAAGAGTGGTAGGCAGTCTGCCGATCTGGATCTGTACCACCACTTACAAGTATACAGACCGTGAAGTGATTTGGTTGCGTTTCGGGATCAGCCTGTAATTTGCCGGTTCCAAGTAGGCCGGCATAGTGGATGTGATAGCTACTCACAGTTATTAAATTGTAGTAACAGTGACATTCATTCATGGACCACACATCGGCTTAACATCAAGTGGGGTGCTGTCATATGTCGAGTCACAATAAAATAATATATTATTTTAAATATTATTTCCTTCAATAGTACGCTGTAGGGTACAAGTTAGCGGCCATGAACCCGGGCCGTTTACAAAACTAATGAAAAATGTAGACGCTATAATACATTTCAATGTCATTTACATTTATAAACAACATTAAACTTCACAATACGGTGCTTGTCCCTGCATGATTGTATGGATTTGAATGAAAGGGGATGAACGAGATTGTGTCAGGATCGTGAAAAGTAAAGCTCTGCCTCATGTGTATGTGAATGTTAGGTATGGTAGTGAAAATCGTGAATTTTAAGAAGACGTAGTAACAAGGATTTTTTTTTGTGACTCGACATAATGACAGCACCCCGCTTGATGTTAAGCCGAAGTGTGGTCCATGAATTAATGCCACTGCTACTACAATTCAATAACTGTGAAAAGTAATCACATTCACTATGCCGGCCTAGTTGGAACCGGCAACTTACAAGCTGATCCCGAAACGTGATCGGCTTGTACGCGCGAACGTGAAATCACGCGAAATCACTTCACGGTCTGTACTTGTAAGTGGTGGTACTACCCCGGATCGGCAGACTGGGTACCACTGCCTACCACTCTTTGATAACCAGACCCGAAGCAAATATCCACCTCTTTTTTTGATTAACAAATATTTGCAATATTTAATATTATTAAATATTACAAATAAAAGCTATGAAACAAATATTTGCTCCGACCGGAAATCGAACCCGGGACTTTACCCGCAACAAACCAATTGCTAAACCGTTCGTCTACGCCTGTCGTCAATTGTATATAGAAGTCATCATCATCAATCAGCCAGAAGACGTCCACTGCATCTTGTCATTAGAACGTCATTCCAAATGACAAGATGCCAGTTGCTTCCAACGCCCTTTTGTCGTTCGTAATGAGAGGGGGATTGTTATAATCCTCCAAGTTTGGTAGGCGGCTTAGTAAGGTAGGCGCTGCTTTTTTATTTAGGAAGCGAGGGAATTGTGTCGGGATCGTGGCAAGTGGCGCTCCATTGTCCCTGCCTATCCCTGTGGAAAAAGGCGTGACAATTTGATTGATTGATTATTTACAATTAAACAAAGTTAAATTGAAACCGACTATAGTACGGTCAACGTACTTCTCTCAATTCGTATTTTCAATGACACAGATTTTTTCTTTCTAAGATTCAACTTAGTAAGGAGATTGTTTTTTTTATTTATTTTCCTTTATCCTTGTTCCATAAATATACAAATTTAAAAATAAAATATCGCTTTTTTATTTTTTTATCATACATTTCTATTACTAATCTACTAAAGTGCTTGTATCATAGAAACAGGACAGCCAAAGTACATATATCAAAAATACATTGGCACCTGTGAGTGGTTTCAAACCCGTGCCACTCGGCTCACGCAGCCATTGTACTGCCACTACACCAGCAGTCTACCTAAAAAGATTTTAGGTAGACTGCTTAAAAAGATTTTATTAATCGGGACTAGACATATGACAGCATCCTGCCTGATGTTATGATGTTAAGCTGGAGTGCGGTCCATGAATGAAGGCAACTGCTACTACTAAACAGAGAAACAATTGCAAGTAGCAGTCATATTTACTATGCCGGCCAAACGGAGGAAGTCACTTCACGGTTTGTACTACTCTTAGACAACCAGACCCGGAGTAAATAACCGCCTCTTTTTTATAAACAAATATTTGTAATATTTAATTATAATAATAATAAAAGCTTGAAGTCAAATATTTGCTCTGACCGGGAATCAAACCCGGGCCTTTACGAGCTACGAACTGGTATGCTTACCAATGTCCTACGCCTGCTACGATTATCTATGACTACGACTAGAAAAGCTACGAACACGCTACAATAAACTACGAAAGCTACGAAATAGACAAACTTATTGTAGTAGTTATGAATATTTTCATGTAATTATAATATATATATATATATTTATTTATATTTCTATACTAAGCTACTAAAGTGCTTGTATCATAGAAACAGAACACCCAAAGTACATATATCAAAGATACATTGGTACCAGTGGGTGGTTTCGAACTCGTGCTCTTGGTTTGCGTGACCATTGCACTGCCACTACACCACGGTCCCCTAATATATTATTAATATTTTTATTTATTGAGACGCGACATTTGACCTCAACTTACCTTATGGTAAGTAAGAGGAGGTCCAAGAGTGCCGACGACTGCAAAAACCGTTTCAGCCTCAGTCGCTGCCGCTATGGCCAAAAAAAACTTATTTATTTAGGAATAATCATTGTAATTTTTTTAAAAGCTTTTGAGTGAAGACGAGTGGCAAAAGTCGAGAGCTGCCACAGAGAGTCCACTATGGTGACCAGATATACTATTTCAATCAATCAAATCACGCTTTTTTTCCACAGGGATAGGCAGACTATTTAACATTGCACTTTAAGGATCCAGGATTATAGTACTAAAATAAGACATGTTTGATTTTTTATGGTCTAAAACTGTGCCAAGCGTCACTATGCCGGCTAAAGGTGCTTCTTTACGTATCGCTTAAGGGATCCAAGGTTATAGGATAGAGAGAAAACATGGGCTGGCAAAGCATTCCAATTGTTGATTAAATTGAGCTAATGGATCCAGGATACAACTCCAACTTTAAAATACTACAGGATACTACTCTAAAGTTAATTCTAAAGTTAAAGAATCTAGGATTTTTTGCAGAGAGAGACAGAGAGACGCAATCTCCAGAGCCCCTGGAACTGCAGAGACATGGCGGCTTTATTCGTTCTTTTCACACTTTTGAGCATAGGCACAGCTCCTGACATTCGCATTCTGTCGACCAAATCGACTGCCAAAATTATCAATAATACAAACCTAATGTAAAATCCGTCAACCGATGGGGAAGAAAGGTTCTTGAGTGGAGACCACGAACCGGAAGACGCAGCGTAGGTAGGCCTCCTACTAGGTGGACTGACGACACAGTGAAAGTCACAGGTAACCAGTGGATGCAACTGGCATCTTGTCGTTCGAATTGCGTTTTAAGGGGGAGGCCAATGTTATTTTTTTTATTTTTTTTTATTGTGACACGGCATCTGACCTCTTCCCGCCTGATGATAAGCAAGAGGAGGTCCAAGAGTGACGATGACTGAGAAAACCGAGTTTGTTCACGGCTGCCCCAGTCGCCGTCACTATGCCGGCCAAAGGTGCTTCTTCTCGCATCGTTTGAATGATCCAAGGTCATAGGATGGAGAGAACACATGGGCAGGCAAAGCATTCCACTTGTCGATTGATCTACAAAGAAATGACTACAGGAGACTCAAAAAATTGTTCAGCAGTGGACGCCTTCTGGCTGATGATGATGATGATGTAAAATCATATTAAAAGTGTTAATTCAATCAATCAATCAAATTGTCACGCCTTTTTCCCACAGGGATAGGCAGATACAATGGAGCGCCACTTACCACGATCCTTACACAACTCCCTTGCTTCCTTCACATCCACAATTCTCCTCATACAGGCCCTGTGGTTATGGGCACTAGGCAATTAAAAGTGTTAATTATAATAAAAAAATTCACACGTAAATATATGCAAAGCGATTGCATGTTTCTGAACATTTGCCAATGTTCTTTTTTTTTTCTAAATATGCCAAAAGCTCACCCACGCGTTTGTAAGTTCGCTGACCCAAAGCCCCATTCGGCGATTGGACACACTTTTTGATAGTTAACACTTTGCAATATTATTTCTGCGCTTGTGTGAGTGCGTGTGTGTGTGTGAAGATGCATTCTTTTGTATTGTGACTCGACATATGACAGCACACCGCTTGATGTTAAGCTGGCGTGTGGTCCATGAATAAATTTCACTGCTACTACAATTCAATAACTGTGAGTAGCAATCACATCCACTATGCCGGCCTAGATGGAACCGGCAACTTACAAGCTGATCCCGAAACGTGACCAAATCACTTCACGGTCTGTATACTTGTAAGTGGTGGTACTACCCCGGATCGGCAGACTGGGTACCACTGCCTACCACTCTTTGAAAACCAGACCCGAAGCAAATATCCATCTCTTTTTTTTTTTATTAACAAATATTTGCAATATTTATTACTATTAAATATTACAAATAAAAGCTATGAAACAAATATTTGCTCCGACCGGGGATCGAACCCGGGACTTTACGCGCAACAAACCAGTCGCTAAACCGTTCGTCCACGCCTGTCGTCAAGATGCATTCTTTTGTATTGTGACTCGACATATGACAGCACACCGCTTGATGTTAAGCTGGAGTGTGGTCCATGAATAGATTTCACTGCTCCTACAATTCAATAACTGTAGGTAGCAGTCGAATCCACTATGCCTGCATATTTTTGTATAAACGACAGGCCGATTAATCAGCGATTGGTTTATTGCGCGTAAAGTCTCGGGTTCGATTACCGGTCGGAGCGAATATTTGTTTCATAGCTTTTATAATATTATAAATATTGGTTAATAAAAAAGAGGAGGATATTTGCTTCGGGTCTGGTTATCAAAGAGAGGTAGCCAGTCTGTCGATCCGGGGTAGTACCACCACTTACAAGTATACGGACAATGAAGTCGCGTACAACCTAACCGAAATAAACACGATAGTAAACCATATAAAATTTGTTGATTTCATTAATCAATGTTCGAGCAAAGTCTGAGAAAATTCTAAATAAAAAAGAACTTACAAGACTAACTTACTTGAATAAACATTATTATATTTTGTTTTCGTGGGGAAATCCTCATGGATACTCCTGGTTTCTCGGGGTTCTTCTCCCTATTTTAGAGCGCCGAATGGAGAGAGCAGAGGTTGCTTCTCTCTCTCTCTGCTACCTCTTTACGCAGGAGAACAATCTCGCAGAATTGCGAGACTGCTCTCCATGAACTCTCGCTGTCGACCATTGTTCTAATTACAGCCGAAAGCGAGAGATCTCTTCCAATTGAGGCGCGTAAGGCCTTTCTTTCTTGTGCCCAAGCAGAGCACATTATTATTATTAACTACCTAGAGTTTTTTTTGTTTATGTAAATAAAAGTATTAAGCAAATATATTAGATATTATTCACAGAACAGCCATGTTTTCTTAACAAATAATTATTTATAAATTCAATTGAAAACGACTGACAAGTAGATAACATCTAGTACAAAATTCGAACCCTACACCTGTCTAGTGGACAAAAAGACCCTAGACATTCGCTCCAAAAAAAGGTCACTAACATCCATCAGCAGACATGTTTAGAAAGCACACAGGGGTTGAAAGTTGGCCCTGTATAATCAAACTAGTTTCTAATAAAAGGGGTAAGCAGTTAAAATTGAAATAAACTTCCTGTTTTTTTTACTCTTTTTCCAAAGGAAAGTTGTTAAACTAGTATTTCTTTGTTAATAAAGTAGTACAGACATTTTATAATGTTTGCTTTTTTATTGTATTGTGACTCGACATATGACAGCACTCCGCTTGATGTTAAGCTGGAGTGTCGTCCATGAATGGATGCCACTGCTGCTACAATTCAATAACTGTAAGTAGCAATCACATCCGTTATTCCGGCCTAGTTTTAACCGGCAACTTACAAGCTTATAACGAAACGCGACCAAATCACTTCACGGTCTGTATACTTGTAAGTGGTGTTACTACCATCGTGGTTGCGGAGAGAACATTTATAATTGATTTGTTCAATTCATTTTTCAATTGTCTCTGTCTCTGCCTATCCCTGTGGGAAAAGGCGTGATAATTTGATTGATTGATTGATTAATCAATGTTCGCGCAAAATCTAAGAAAATACCAAATTTCAATTATGTTTTGGTTTAATGCTTTATACTTAAAAATGGTATTAACCAGACAAACAACCAGAACCTGAACAAATATCTGTAATATTATATATATTACAGATATTTCCCAGGGGAGGTGTTTGCCTACCAAATCGGAGACATCCTTAAGAAAGTTGGGTTGCCTAGTGCCCATAACCATAGAGCTTGTATGAAGAGAATTGTGAATGTGAAGGAAGCGAGGGAGTTATCTATTGTCTCTGCCTATCCCTATGAGAACTGAGACGTCACATTTTGGTTACATATATAGATTTTTTTATTGAGACGCGACATCTGACCCTAGTTTGCCTGATGGTACGCAAGAGGAGGTCCAAGAGCGCCGACGGCTGAAAACACCGTTTGGTTTACGGTTGCCACAATCGCTGTCATTATGCCAGCCAAAGATATGATTATCTAATCAATTAATAAGTAGTGGATATGACTGCTAACTGTTAGTAGCAGTCATATTCACTACGCCGGCCTAGTTGACACTGGAGACTAACAAACTGGTACCGAAACGCGACCAAGTCAATTTACGGTCTGTATACTTGTAAATATCGTGGTACTATCGAGAATTTGGGCACCACTGCCCACTCTCACGACACTTCGAAAACCATACCCGGAGCAAATAAAAAAAGTTATATTTTCTAATTACTAAATATAACAAATACTCCTAAAAATGCTACTAAAAATAATAATGAAAGTCCCAGAAATCGAACCCGCGACTTTACACGTTAAAAACTGCCCCTCTAGCACGGCAATCTAAGAAACAAGATAAAGAACTGCAAGGAATATTATTGTAACTCATTTTAAATGACGTATTAGGCTGGCACATCAAAATGTTTAAAAAAATATTTATTAAAGTATTCAACGTTGATTAGTGTAAAATTTTACAAAACGTTTAAATATCTTTTTTGATACACTGTTCTAGTAAGTTATTTAAAATGAGTTGGAATGATATTCCCTGCAAGGTTTTATCTTGCTTCTTGGGTTGCCGTGCTAGGGGGGCTGGTGTGCTAAATTGTTTGTTGTCAAATATACAATATCAAAACTTAACGAAGTTATAAAACAAAACAGCAACTCAAAATAACCCAAATTCATACAAAATTAACCCCTAATTAACAAACTATTAAAACTATAATCCAACAACATAAAATCAACACGCAAAGGGTTCACAATTCCCAAGCCATTAAAGCAAAACACGATTCCAGACACCTATAACTATTTCTAGCCACATGTGTGGGAGCGAGAGGCTGCGAGCATTCCACGTGAAGCAAGAGTGGGACGGGAATAATAACATAAGACGGCGTTGAAGGTCGTCTCGGCCACTAGGTCAAATGTCTAGGAGTTGTCTAGCACTCACACTAGCGTATGTGGATTGTAGTGGCGGCAAAACTAGTTTGGATATACGAATATTTATTTTTTATTTAAATTAGCATCTTGGTCTCCTTTTGACAGTTTACTCGTAAATAAATAAATTAAATGGGTAAAATAATGATTGTAGGTGAGTTTTTTTTTTAATTGCATTACCTAATTTTTACTACTAACCGCGTTAACGCCTCAATATTTTTTTATTATGGCACAGATATCGCTGTAAGGAGCGTTGGCTCGACTTACCTAGGTAATAGTAAACAAGGACTGACCTATCCTGGATAAACCGAAACTGTTTACGGTCGTCTCAGTTGCGGCCACTTTGCCGGCTAGAGGTGCTTTAGCACGCTTCGCTTTAAGTATTCAAAGTTATAGGAAAAGAAGAACACATGGGCTGGTAATGCATTACACTTGGTAATTGTTCGACTAGAAAACGATGCGATGAAGATCTTTGCGATATTTATTTCAAAGAATTAATGCGATGAACATTAATTCTTTGAGATGAAATTTATAATTATTATGTATTTGTGGCAAGTTGCGCTTCATTGTCTCTGCCTATCCAGTGGGAAAAAGGTGTGAAAATTTAATTGATAATTAAAAATAAATAAATAGTTTGGTTTCTTTTAGAATAAACAAGTATTTTATTGTTAATTTTCCCTTACCTAAGTTATAACATATGTTAAACATATGTTGACTTATTTTATATTCTTAAGTATTATTTTAAAGAAATCAAGGGATATAAAAATCAAAACTTAATAATAAATTATATTTGTTTTATTTTTATTATCTCTATCCTAAATTGCAAACGGTACGAACTACATATTTAATGGCATGTCTACGTCCCAACTAGCCTTTAAGAATGGACCGACCCCACACACACATACACAATAACTACACGTATACGTACACATGTGACGTATGCATGTGTGAATAGTTCTTACGACATAGATTATAGATGTCGCGGAAAAACAGACATGATTCGAAACTTTATAACTTAGTGGACTATTATTTAACCTACTTCTACTTGTTCACATTCCTGACTTGCTCCTTTTGTTCCAAAGGTTGCAAGACTAGCATTAATGCATTAGTGCGGCAATTTTTAAATAAAGTGGATTCAAAATTGTATATATTTTTTTATTGTGACACAACATTTGAGCTCGACCCACCTAATGATCTAAGAGTGCGACGACTGAAACAACCGAGTTAGTTCACGGCTGCCTCAGTCGCCGTCACTATGCCGGCCAAAGGTGGTTCTTCACGCATCGCTTAAAGGATCCAAGGTTATAGGATGGAGATAACATATGGGCTGGCAAAGCATTCCACTTGTCTATTGTTCTACAAAGAAAAGATGCACCGAACTTTTAGTTCGACTGCCGATTCGGTCGACAAAATGCGGATGCTTCCTCCGACCAGTGCATATATCCAATCATATTATGGTATTGGTATCCTTTATAAGAGTTTTGTCTAGTTTAACATTCCGTTTGGTTTTTTAAATACGGGATTCTGTCAAAAAACGAAATAACCTCTTTAAAAAATTACCAAACTTTTTGTAAAATTAACCTGTAATATTTTCTTAGATTTTGATTAATGAATTAAACAAATTTTATGCGGCTTACTATCGCGTTTATTTTGGTTTTCATTTTACAATTTTATTTTATTCCGTAAATGTAAAATCAAAACCAAAATAAACGCGATAGTAAGATATTTTTTAATTCATTAACCGCTATCTAGTACATGTTTTTTTTTAAATTGTGGACTGCTGGAGTGTAATCCATAAGCGAAGATGACTACGCCAGCCTAACTAAACTTCGGCAATTTTCTGATCCTAAAACGCGTCCTTAGCACTTGAAAATTGATTACTTTTTGCCTGATATACCGTAAATCTAGAGTTTTTTAATAAGATATCATCTAACCCCGACTTGCCTGATGATAGCCAAGAGGAAGTTCAAGAGCGCCGACGACTAAGAATACTTAATTTAAGTTGCATGACGACGGGCCGCGGACGGACGGTTAACGATTGGTTTGTTGTGCGTAAAGTCCCAGGTTCGATTCCTGATCAGAGCAAATATTTGTTTCATAGCTTTTATTTGTAATATTTAATAATTATATTAAATATTGCAAATATTTGTTAATAAAAAGAGAGGTGGATATTTGCTTTAGGTCTGGTTATCAAAGAGTGGTAGGCAGTGATACGCAGTCTGCCGATCCAGGATAGTATCACCACTTACAAGTATACAGACCGTGAAGTGATTTAGTCACGTTTCGGGTTTAGCTAGTAAGTTGCTGGTTCCAACTAGGCCGGCATAGATGTGATTGCTGCTTACAGTTATTGAATTGTATTAGCAGTGGCATCCATTCATGGACCACACTTCGGCTTAAGATTAAGCGGGGCGCTGTTATATGTCGTGTCACAATAAAAATAAAAATGCCTTAGTTGCTGTCACAAACTATTAAAAGTACTATCCATGTACTTCGACCAGCATTATCTCAAAAATCTGACTTAGTTAACGGTTGTCATAGTCGTGGTCGCTATGCCGGCCTACTGAATTGTAGATGTGTTTAGCAGTGACGTAACATCCGCTATATTTGATATTGTGAGTTGTCGTGTCAATTGCGTTCGTAGGTGAACGGCCGCACCGCACAAGGGCATTGCTGCTTAGAAATACGGTTAGCAAAAACATCAACTCCTATAAATATTATTTTTGTTAGTACCACTGCACGTCTTTATTGTTTTTTTTTTGTGACTCGACATATGACAGCACCCCGACTGATGTTAAGCTGGAGTGTGGTCCATGAATGGATGTTACTGCTATTACAATTTTAATAACTAAAAGTAGCAGTCACAAACTCTTTGCCGGTCTAGTTGCAACCGGCAACTTACAAACTGATCCTGAAACGCGACTAAATCACTTCTGTATACTTGTAAGTGGTGATACTACCCCGGATCGGCAGAATAGGTACCACTCTTTGATAACCAGACACGAAAAAATATTATCTATGGTAAGTCCACATTTCTGAACATCGCAAGAAACTAAAATGGCTTGACATTCGCTCCCGACGTAACCTCTGTACAGTGTGTCTTCTTTTTATTGTTCTTAATAAACCTAATACCCCTTTATATCTGAAAGAACAATTTTACTTTCTTTCCTCTTTTCATGACAGAACCCTAAGGTCATCGGAAAACTCCCTTCTCTCCACTCCTGTTCATCGCACTAACTTTGTATCAAAATCCTTTTCAGTTGTTGCAACCTCTCTCTGGAACAATCTACCCGTTTCAATTAGGCAAGCACCGAATAGATATGTTTTCAAAAAACTGATTTATGCACACCTTTATAAAACGTAACGGTTGTATTTTACTTTATTATAATATTATGTTGTATTGTATTATATTATATTATATTATATTATATTATATTATATTATATTATATTATATTATATTATATTATATTATATTATATTATATTATATTATATTATATTATATTATATTATATTATATTATATTATATTATATTATATTATATTATATTATATTATATTATATTATGTTATTCAGTTTTATATCTCATACTCCCATTTAACTTTTCGACTGTCCCGAAGGTTAACTGGCAGATAATGTATAGCGGCATTAAGTTCGCCTTTATACAAAATGTAATAAAGTTTTTAAATGAAAAATAAAAAGCCTAATAGTTTTATTTGACTTATTGACTATATTCCATATTGTTTCGCCGACCGTACATAACATAAAATAGAATTATTATCATTAATGCTTATCTATGCAGATGCTCCAGCCAGACGGGGACTTCGAAATATCACTCACGATTTTTTTAATTATGGTTCTACATATGACAGCAACCCTTCTGATGTTGACCTGGAGTGCGGTCCATGAATGGAAGCGACTTCTACTAGAATTTAAAAACTGTAAGTATAGGTAGTAGGCCCGGTTGAAACCGGCAACTTACAATGTGATCCTGAAACGCGATTAAGTCACTTTACGGTTTGTATACTTGTAACTATAAATCGGAGACATCCTCAAGAAAGCTAGGTTGCCTAGTGCCCATAACCACAGAGCCTGTATGAAGAGAATTGTCGATGTGAAGGAAGCAAGAGAGCTGTGTAAGGATCGTGGTAAGTGGCGCTCCATTGTCTCTGCCTATCCCTGTGGGAAAAAGGCGTGACAATTTGATTGATTGATTGATAACTATAAGTACCACAATACGGGTAGCAAATTATATGGATATGGAGTGTTTATTCATACTCGATATCATTTGGCCGGCATAGTGACGGAGACTGGGGCAACCTGAATCGTTTATTTTTCAGTCGTCGGCACTCATAGTCTTCTTCTTGCTTACCATCGAGGTCAGATGTCTGGTCTCAATAAATAAATTTAAAAAACCTTAAAGGTAAACGCCCCTTCTTTAGATAGATGGGTGCTAGACCTTATTCTTTTTTTTACATTACTATTCTAAGCTACTAAATCACTTAAATCATAGAAACAGGACAACCAAAAACCATATATCAGATATATGGTACTGGTGAGTGGTCTCGAACTCGTGCTTTCGGTTTGCGTAACCATTGCACTGCCACCACACCACGGCCACCATGGGGAAGTAGAAATGCTGGATATAGATTAATGTACCTAACATAACCGAAATGCTTCGATTTCTATAAGGGTAGGCAGATACTTCGCAGCGCTACTTTCAGCCAAACATAATACTCTATTTCTCTAGTATTGTACTATTACTTTTGTCTATTCGTTCTGTCTACCTCTACCATTGTAAGGGGGCGTTATATTAACCAAAATAAACAAATATATTTAATCCACAGTTAACTAATTAAAAATATTAATTAAAAACGGAAAGAACTTATATCAATAAGTATTTTTTCCCGCCATTTTGTAGGATCGCGTTCAAATAACATTAAAAATGGATTACGTAACTCAACATAAATCTCTCGCGTTCGTACATACATAACCAATGCGCCGAAAATTAAACAGCTTTCCATTGTGCCAGATAAATTTATTTTTTCCCCCCATACCCAACCCACTTGTGTTCTGTGCCTAAAAAAACAAAAAAGACACTAATACAAACACACAAATCCATCATGCAAACAACGAAACACAACACATGTTTAAAAACACACGCACACTAACGCGTAATAATGCATTAACTCATATGAACGTCTATGTGTGCGTGACAAATTTATAAAACACTACTTTATTACATGCACACACACACACACACACACACAAACACACAAACACACACAAACGCACACGCACACATAAACAATATTCGGTGTTCGTACAGTCAAATTTATTTTATTTGCGTTAGTAGTTTCGAGGCTCTACGCGTTTAAATCTATAATAATTCGATAATGTAATAAGTTGCAATAACAATTTGCAACCTTAAAATTATCAAGCATAAAGTCTAATTTGGAATGGTAAATTATAATGATTGAGTTGCATTTAAGTATGCTAGTGTGCGTGTGCGGATCGGATGTTTTGTTCCTTTTTTAAATTTCACCATTTAGTTCAATCTACTTATTGGATGTTGGCGTGTGTGCGTGTTTAGTGTACGCATGTATCAAACGTGTGTTGGTGTGCGTGCGAAAGTGCGTAGAAAAATGGCGGACTTTAATTAAAAATTTTAAATTAACGTTGAATATTAATAGTGCATAAACATGACGTGATGCAATTTAAATTCTTTTAGATTGATTACACCTATATAGGTATATAGTTATAGCTATTTATGTCTGCAGAACGATTATTAGAAAAAAAAAGGTTTATTTTAAATTGGATTTTATAAAAAAATGAGAGACGAATGAAGTTACGATTTTAATGAAAATGACAGTTTTTTTATTGCGACTTGCCTGATGGTAAGCAAAGGAAAGTCCAAGAGCGCCGACGACTGGAAAAACTTTTTCAGTTTTCATTTGTCTCAGTCTTTGTCTAGTAGTAAACATAGCAACGAGCATTACTCTGGCATTCTCACTATGCTGGCCTCTCTAAAATCATTGAATCTATCAAATTATCACGTCTCCATTTCCACAGGGATAGACCGATACGAAGCGAGAGATTTGTGTCAGGATTGTGAAAAGTGGAGCTACGTTATATCTGCCTATCCTTTCCGAAATATTTAATCACATTACTGTAGAATGAAATTAGAACCCGTCTCATTTTTTTTTATTTAGACTAAGACTATAAAACTCGAAGACTATAACTCTAAGAAACCCAAAAACCTATAATAATAATAAATTTTATGTGAACAATATTAAAAAATAAAAAAGGACAGTGTTGCCCGCTCTAAAAAAGACCTAAACTTTTTTAAAACTCATACAAGTGTTCCTTCGGGCAAAGGAATGGAACCTCTATTATGATTCTGTTGTAGTGTAGATGCCATTTTATGACGTGTGCGACAATATACATCATAGTGTTGCATACGTCATAAAATGGCATGAACCAGTAACCACCACAGTGTCATGAGTTTTTTTTGTGACTTGACATCTGATCTCGTCTTGCCTGATGTTGAGCAAAAGAAGTTTGACTGAAAAAAACCAGCCAGTTGCCTCAGTAGCCGTCACTTTTAGCCAATAATTTTTTACACGTCTTTCGCACTTATGTCCATTGTCTTTAAAACATAAACTTTCGGTATAATTAATGAGCCTAGACTCTTATTACCAGGATACAAAATATAATATTAAGTATAAATAAATTGCCCATAACCTTGTATGAAGAGAATTGTGGATGTGAAGGAAGCGAGGGAGTTGTGTCAAGATCGTGGCAAGTGGCGCACCATTGTCTCTGCCTATCCCCATAGGATTGATATAAATAAATATAAATGGATATATTCAGTTTATTTCACAATTTCTAAAACGTAGGTGACATAACTGGCATGTCCTTAGTTTTTAACAGTGCTGTCCAATCAATTAAGATTAGCTAACAACTCTGCATTTTATACTTATCCTCTGTATTATCCTTCGTGAGGTTGTAGTGCTCCTACTTGACTTACCTTTTTTCCCCATTAAGTTGCAGGAGTTCGCATCTGCAATAAAGTTTACTCAAGACTGATAAGAACGAGTTTAGTTTTTCAGCTTATCAGCTAACAAAATTACATATGTATTCGTGGATGATAAAACATGGTAAACACTATAGAAATTTCACTATAAAATGTTAAGGTATTTTCTATTTGTTTTTGGTACCAAATTATTACCCATTTTGGTCATCAATCAAATTGTCACGCCTTTTTCCAAGGGGATAGGCAGAGACAATGGAGCGTCACTTGCCACGATCCTGACACAACTCCCTCGCTTCCTTCACATCCACATTTCTCCTTATATAAGCTCTAAGGTTAATTTTGGTCATAACTTGGTATAAATTTACATTAAGAAATAAGCATAGTTCCAAATTTTCATTAAAAAAAAATATTGTCCATTTTAAAAAGTTATTTTTTTTTAAATTTCCCAATGAGCTGATACTTTTGAATTTAAAAAATATTATTCAAAGTACATTTTTTAAGTGCCACGTCTGCGCTGTATACTCGTAATAGAGGAGTCAAACGGCCAAAACTATAAAAGTACTGTGTATAAAAATACGCGAGGTCATCGTCCTAGGCCCGCCCGAAATTCGAAAGTATTAAGAACTTTTTTTTGAATGGCTGCTTCGAGACTTGTTACCGGCTGCAACACTACCCTATGGGCAGATATTTGCAACATTTGTAATATTCATTAATACAACACACTTTTTAAGTATACCGTCCTATGATTCCTGTAAAATCTTTTAATACAGAACTGTTTTTAGGTATTCCGTCCTATTAGTCCTGTGATTGCTTTTAAAACAACACACTTTTTAAGTATACAGTCCTATGAGCCTTGTTTTTATTACAATACAATTTTTAGGTATTCCGTCCTATGAGATTCGTGATTGCTTTTATTACAACACAGTTTTTAGGTATTCCGCCCTATGAATCCTGTGATTGCTTTTATTACAACACAATTTTTAGGTATTCCGCCCTATGAGTCCTGTGATTACTTAAATTATGATACTATGTTAAGAAGGAATGTTATTTATTATTGTTATTGGTCATTTGCACAATCTGCCAATCCGGGATAGTACCACCACTTTTTGTACAGACCGCGTAGTGAATTAGCTTAAAACGCAGGTTCCAACTAGGCCGACATAGTGGACGCGACACATGTAACGGTGTATTTTTTAACTAATTAATAAATATTACAAATAAAATCAATGAAACAAAACTTTGCTTCGACCGAAAATCGAAATCGGATTTTATGTGTAACGAACTGGAGTTGTAACCATTGCGCCTGTAGTCTTACAAATTAAAGCGAATTTTTAAAAGAATTCTTTATTGCCAAAAATTGTTGACATCTGCCGCGAGCCTACTACTTAGAGCAAGTTACATTTCACCCGGCACACACACACACTGACAAACACACAGACACACACAAATACAATGGCTATGCACTAAGATGCACCTGTATTTAGAGGCACAAAGGAACACCAAATATTTCTATTTAAAATGTTCCTACCTATATTATAAAACTATAAACCGTTTAGTGGAGAATTGCTTGGTAAGTAATAACACGTAAGTCCCGGGTTTGATTGATAATTATCAATCAAACAATCAATTAATCAAAATGTCACGTATTTTTCCCACAGGGATAGGCAGATACAATGAAGCGCCACTTGACACGATCCTGATACAAGTTCTTCACTTTCCTCACATTTACAATTCACTTCATACAATCTTTACGGTTATGGGCACTAGGCAAACCAGCTTTTTTGAAAATGTCTCCGATTTGGTCGAAAAACTGGATCTGGTGTGCCTCGTTTAACGCATCCACATCAGATGTATACATTTCTTTCGTCAATCTATTTTCACTCATCCTTTCCATGCGCCCAAACCACGGAGCATTTCTTTGTCAATCCTTGTCACTACATCTTCTTCAAATGTATCTATAATATAAACTAAAAATCGTTTAGAAGCGCATTATTAGGTTACGCTAGCCGGACTATTAATTCTCAATAATTTATTGAGATTGATTGTAGAAGTCTCTCGCCATCTCCGTTCGTGCATGTCTTTTGCAATCTGAAGTCCACTCGGCAGTGGACTTCAGATTGCAAAAGACATGCGGCAAAGATGACCTGCCCAGACCCACTTTAGTTTGGCGGTCATATATTTTATTTACGAGACATCTTCATCTAAGGTAATGGTTTTGGAGAGAGAGGATGAAATGACAGAATGTGAGATAATGATAGACGGAAAGAAAGTGGAACAAGTCAAACAATTTGTTTACTTGGGAAGTATGTTTACTAGGGATGGAAAGTGTGATGAAGATATTGAGAGAAGAGTGCAAAAGGGTAACGTAGTGAACGGTGCCATCCATAGTATAATGAGCAGCCAAATAATGTCCCAAAAGTCACGGATGGCTGTTCATAATGCGGTGCTTGTTCCTACATTAATGTATGGAAGTGAAGGGTGGGTATGGCAGAAGAAGCATGAGAGTAGAATTAACGCTGTAGAAATGCGGTCGTTAAGGAGTGTATGTGGAGTGACGATAGCTGATAGAATAAGGAATAGCACACTGCGTGATAGATGTGGTTTGAAAGAAGATGTAGTGACAAGGATTGACAAAGGAATGCTTCGATGGTTTGGGCACATGGAAAGGATGAGTGAAAGTAGATTGACGAAAGGAATTTATAAATCTGATGTGGATGGATGCGTTAAACAAGGCAGGCCTAGGAGAGTGTTTTCCGACCAAATAGGAGACATCCTTAAGAAAGCTAGGTTGCCTAGTGCCCATAACCATAGGGCCTGTATGAGGAGAATTGTGGATGTGAAGGAAGCAAGGGAGTTGTGTAAGGATCGTGGTAAGTGGCGCTCCATTGTCTCTGCCTATCCATGTGGGAAAAAGGCGTGACAATTTGATTGATTGATTGACATCTTCATCATCATCATCAGTCAGAAGGCTGAACATAGGCCTCCCCCTTAGAACGCCATTTCGAACGACAATATGCCAGTTGCATCCACCGGTCGCCCGTGACTTTCTTTATGCCTAGTGGTAGGCCTATCTACGCTGCGTCTTCCGGTTCGTGGTCTCCACTCCAGAAACATTTACAAGTATATAATTAAAAAGAAATAAACAGTAATATTAGAATTACGGAGAGCGAGGGCCAGTATTAGGTAACGGGTTGATCTCACGGCCACTGTCCCTAACTTTTTACTCTAAGGGTTTTTTAAAAAGGGGGTCAAGCCTACCCTTTGCCCCCTGGATGAAGGGGGGTATGTGGTGTCAGGAGGGGGGGACGCGGTCGCCTGAACAAATACGTGAAAGTGCCTCGAGGTCGCTAATTTCATTCGCATATAGAAAAAGGTTGTGCTACTTTGTTTTTATGTATGCATGTACATTTAGTGTTTGTATATACTAATGGACATTAGCCCAACAGTCATATTTAGAAGGAAAGTAATTACATTTGTTTCTATTTGGGCCCGAATTTAAAGTGGATCAAAGTACAAGAGCAAAAGAGCACGCATAAAGTAACTGAGTTATAGTGAAGTATGAAATAAAAATACATGTAACTATAATTAAACATTATTTTACATTTTATACTAAGATACTTAATTGCTTGTATCATAGAAACAGGACAACCAAAGTACATACAATATATCGAAGATACATTGGTACTGTTTGTACTTTCAGTTTGCGTAACCACTACCACTACTACAAATTACAATAATTTAAAATTTACAATAATTTTAATTTACAATAATTTAAAATTTACAATTCACAAATAAATGTACTTTAAATTAAAAATTATTTTCAATAAAATTGATAAGTACTTAAAAATAATTGTCCTCACTTCGTCTTGTAAGACGAAGGACTTCTACCTACAAAATCGACTGACTACTTGCTAAATAGACTCAATAAATTTAGGATTCACAACCCTTAGTAACAACGACTGAATCAACTGTAAACTAATTCAGTTTTTTCAGTTCAAGTCGGCGCTCTTGTACCTCCCCTTGTTTACCATCAAACAAGTCGAAATCAAATGTCAAGATCAAAATTCATTGTGACTCGACATATGACAGCACCCCGCTTGATGTTAAGCCGGAGTGTGGTCCATGAATGAATGTTACTGCTACTACAATTCAACAACTGTAAGTAGCAACCACATCCACTATGCCGGCCTATGCGGCAACTTGCAAGCTGATCCCGAAACGCGACCAAATCAAGTTACGGTCTGTATACTTGTAAGTGGTGGTACTACCCCGGATCCACCACCCACGGCTAAAAAAACGGTTACCTAACGGCCGTAACTATGCCGTCTAAACATTCATCCCCATTAGTGTAACAGGCGTGATATTACAAATAAATTCACTTCAACGAATAATTTTACGCTCTAAATATTTTTTTCTATATTTTTTATTTTTAGTTGCCACCTTTATCGCCACTAATTCCTAAATAGGTCTAAAATTTTTACCTAAAAATGTGCCTAGAAACGACGACGAAAATACACTTTTTATGCTCTATAAATTTTCTAATGTCAACTCTTTTTAAGATAATTTTTCCAACAAAATTATGACGAAAACTTTATTGTTTGTTACTAAGAGTAGTACAATACAGTACACTGTGCACCACATTTTCAATGAGTTGTAGGCGTTGGTGCCCATATGCCAATCTGGGGTAGTACTACCCACAGACCTACTTGGTAGAATACGTAAAATAAACCACGTGCATTCTAAATCTATGGTACTACCACTCAGGGCGTCTTTACCCGGGGGTTCAAGGGGTGCGGTGCACCCGGGCGCAGAGTCTTAGAGGGCGCATGCCGACCGCCATAAATTTCGATAGGTACCTACTACACTGAGACCACGCGAGCGGAGCCTTGACTTTCGCACCCCGGCGCTGAATATGGTTAAGACGGCCCTGCTACCAAGTACAGACCGAGACTTAGTCGCGTTTGGGGATCAGCTTGTACGTTGCCAGTTGACTGCTACGTACTTGTAGTTATTAAAGCCGCTACTTGAATGCGGCTTCATTCATGAACCGAACCCCTGCACCGCAGCTCCAGCAGGCGAGGTGTTGTCATATGTCGAGCCACAATAAAAAAGTTAATAATTAAAAACAAATTGTTTATTAAACCGTGACTATAATAGGTGCAAAGCTCTTAAAATAAAAAATTGTATAATCATTAACCAAAAATAAACGTGGATAGTTTTTATTTTTCATTTTTCAATATTCGCGCAAAATGTAAGAAAATTCTTTGTAGTAATGTTTTACTCTTTTATTTAAATAAATCAATCAAATTATCACAGCTTTTTTCCTCAGGGATAGGCAGAGACATTGGAGCGCCACTTATCACGGTCCTGACACAACTCTCTAGCTTCCCTCACACCCACAATTCACTTAATACAAGCTCTACGATTATGGGCACTAGGCAATCCAGCTTTTTAAAGGATGTCTCCGAATCGGTTAGACAGTTACTATCCATATTCTTAACACAACTTTCTCGTTTCCTTCACATCCACAATTACTTCATACAAGCTTTGTAGTAATGTTTTATTCAAATATAACAAAATATAATTATAATTTTAAGCAATAGATTCCTTTAGCAGATTCAAAAAGAGATAAATAAATAAAACATGAATCAAATAACAGCCCCTATGGGCGACATATATCTAAACGTGAATTATATTAAAAGATATCTAAAACAAAATAAAATCCGCATCGAGAATATTCCATGAGGAATTAAAATGGGCTTGTAATTTGTATGGAAACTAATAAATTTACAAATAATATAGCGTGGGTTTGCTTTAGGGTTAGTTTGTTCCTAAACCTAGAAATAAGACCCTTTTTTATTTATAGTCATGTTATTTTTGAAAATCGTGCCTATAATTGTGGCTTTATATATATATATATATATATATATTTTTTGGACGCAAAATCTGACCTTAACTCTTCTAATGTCTAATGCATGGGGAGCCCAATGTCAATTTTAAAGGCGCTGACGAATGAAAATTTATAATTGCTTCAGTACAACCAGCAGTGCATTTTCGTACTTCACCTAAAGCATTGATTCTCAAACCACCTGAATCCAGCTGGACCCCCAGAGATTTATAGGAGACTCCACAGGAGACTACGTTGGCGCGACGAAAAAAATGGGGTTCGCAATTCGTAAGCGGGGGTCCACGAAAATTTATATGGTTTAGATAGTGCAGAACTAAAATGTTGGCATGACCTAGCAAATTTTTTGAGAGTGGTCTATAAAAAAAAAAGGTTGGGAATCTCTAAGGATCTAAGGTTATGTGATAAGAAGAACACATGGATTGGTTAAGCATTTTACTAGTCGATTGTTGACAAAGGAATGACGCATCGAACCGTTTAATTTGACTGCCGATTCTTTCGCAGAATACGGATGCTTTCCCCGACCTATGATTTTTTGTCACGTGAATAAAAAGACGATGTGAGAGCCTTTTTTTTCTAGCCGTTTAAGACATTGCTAAAGATCGTTGTAACAAGCAAAGCTATGAAAGTGGCATTGTGTATAACCTATTTCCACTACCTCTAATTTTCAGTTTTTATTATACACACTTTATATCGACGACGAGATCTTCCTCTAATAAACTTTTCTTTTTATTAAATGATAAAGATTTTTTCAGTCTTTGGCGTTCTTGTCCTTTCCTTGCTCGTAACATCAGACAATGCGAAGTTAGATGTCGAGTCCAAATAAAAAATATATGAGTATGGGTGTGTGTTGTTTTGCTTAAATTGACACAACTGACAATTATTTTTGCCTAGAACATACAATGTAAGATAAATGTAATCATAAACGGGTCCTAAAACAGGTCAAATTATAAACAGTTTAGTAACATTACCATTTAGTACTAAGCCCAATCGCCCGCCAGCTAACTTTATCCCCTCGGAAAAACTGTGTGAATCCCTTTTTTGGAATGATATTCCTCCTGTTTAGGGTTTTAAATATGTGTGTATAGATTTATACATATATAGTGTAACGGTCTGCCCGCTGTCCGTTTTTAGCTAAAATATTAATGATAATTTTGTTTTAACTTTATTTATATTGCGGCTTTTCATCATACTCTCCAAGTGTTTTGATATTTGTCGTTAATATTAATTTAAATTTTCACACCTCTATTTTAGTAACAGACAATAAAACGAAGGAATAGTAACAGACAATGAACTACTATTTGGACAGACAAAGGCGACCGTGGTGTAGTGGTAAGCAATTAATCAATCAACACAAAACGAGGACAAGGGTTCTAAATTTTAGATTTTGCGCGAACATTCATTATTGAATTAACCAAATTTTATGCGGCTTACTATCGCGTTTATTCAGTTTCTCCGTGACCACGATGGCTGCAAAGCTCTCAAAACATCGGAATAATAAAAAAATGTAAAATCAAAACCAAAATAAACGTGATGGTAAACAGCATAAAATTTGTTTAATTCACTAATATCTATAATATTGTAAGCAATATGGTTCAGTTCACAATTCATCGATAGTTTACAAACTCGTGAAATGAATTATAAACTAACAGTTTTCACAATTACACGGTGACATATAAGTACATAATATATATACATCGGATAGTTCATGGTATTTAATTATAAAGTGTTAGTTTTGATATACAAAAGAGTCTCTTTATGATTGTTTTTATTTTATTTTATTTAACTCAATGACAATAAGAATGAGCTTCGTTTTGACAGTGGAACTCCATTAAAGAGCTTTCAAATAAAATTTAAAAAAGGCAGGCCCAGGAGGGTGTTTGCCGACCAAATTGGAGACATCCTCAAGAAAGCTAAGTTGCCCAGTGCCCATAACCATAGAGATTGTATGTATAGAATTGTGAATGTGAAGGAAGCGAGGGAGTTGTGTCAGGATCGTGGCAAGTGGCACTCCATTGTCTCTGCCTATTCCTGTGGAAAAAAGGCGTGAGAATTTGATTGTTTGATTGAAATGTTCATTTTCATTAACAGGTCAAGCTCATTGACTCATTGTCTCAATAAATTAAAGTTGTTTTTGATACTAACAGCGAATGCGCAACTTCTTGACAAATGGGAATGAATTTCATCATCATTCCTATTGAAGTTGTTAAGACTTGCCTATGACCATCAGGAAGAGGTCTAAGACTGGAAACCAAAAAAGAACTATTGTATAAAACCAACTAAAATCTGCAAATATATATGTAATAATCATAACATCACTTAAATGGTTAATACATCTATACAATGCTTACAATGAAATTATGTTTGTAGGCAAAAAACGCTTCTCATTAAGCAAGCAAATTAACCAATTAAAACGTTCTCGCAACATCAATATTGAACACAATAAATATATACATACAACCATAGTCAGTGTTCGGACATATTTAAAATACAAACTTTTCCGTGGCCGCTACCCCCGGGGGGGTGTTGAACCCCCAGTTTTAAAAGTGCCCACATTTCGGTAGTTAAATCCACCCCTCCGCAAAAACCTCCCTGCTCTGTGGGGGTAAAAAATGCGTAGTTTTAGCTAATCTGCATGGCCCGGGTATAGCGGATTTGAACAGAGGGTAGGTTACAAAAATGAGCGCGGGTGGCGGAGTAATGCTTCACGTGTGCCAGCCGGTGTATTATGTGAGAATCTATTTATGTTTATGTTCATGAGGATAAAATATTTCAGGCAAGCTGTAGTAGAGCTGATATGAATCGTAGATGTGAAGGAAGGCAGTGACAAGTTGAATACTTTTTCAGCAGCTCTGGCGTACCTGAGGCAGCCAGTAACTGAAATCTCCTCTTGCTTGAACCTTTCAAATTACAAAAGGGAGATCACTAGTAGATTTTTCATTGTGACTATATCTTGTCTGATGGTATACAAGGGAAGGTTCAAGAGTACCAATGACTGGAAAATGGATTAAATTTACAGTTTCCTTAATCGCCTTCACTTTGTCTCCCAGTAAATTATTTTCAGTTAACGTATTTCTTAAGTTACTTTATTACTATTAAATTTAAAAAAAAAAATACACAAACATAAGATTTTATTTTTAGGTTAAGTTGGCAGCTTTTATATTGGTTTTGAGACATTTTTTTTTAAATATACCAATTTCAAGTATTTCGACTAACCAAAAACATTTTTAATTTAACTTAGGCTAAAATTAAAAACTTTAATAAACTAATATTAAAACAGAAATATAACATATTGATAAAAAAAAATAAAAAAGGCTTAGCTAATATTTCAGAATTTCATTATCCGATAATTTTCTTAGATATATACCCACTTCTAAATCTTCAGTTACTTCCTAAATTTTCAGGCAACTGTAAATACTGCTAACTAATTGTATAATTTAAGCATGACCCTCTTTCAGCCTAATCGTGAGCGACGGTGGAAACCCAAGAGCTCTGAAATCTTGGAATCTCCTATCATCATAGCGTTCATAGGAATTACCATTTACAAATTTCACAATAGTAATAATCATCCCAATTTCAGCAGCCCAGGCCATTTGGGGTGGTGTCTGTATAAGTATGTATGAGTACATTTTAACACCCCCAGTTAATATGCGTCGCCATGACAACGCTCCTATTACTGCACTCGATTTTTCCGCTTTTTCCGTCGTAATCAAATGAGGTGACAAGTGGGTGTGAGTATGTGGGGTTGGGGGTGGGTAACCCCACGCGTGTACACAATTATCCGCACTGAATCAATAGGTGGTAGAGTCTGCTTATTAACACAAGGCTTAATATTACATTTTTGGAGATTTTTCTCTGGGTTTGATATAATAAATCTTTTTTTTTTTTTTTTTTTATTGTGACACGACATCTGACCTCGACCCGCCTGATGATAAGCAAGAGGAGGTCCAAGAGTGACGACGACTGAAAAAACAGAGTTAGCTCCCGGCCATCTCAGCCGCCGTCATTATGCCGGCCTAAGGTGCTTCTTCACGCATCGCTTGAAGGATCCAAGGTCATAGGATGGAGAGAACACATGGGCAGGCAAAGCATTCCACTTGTCAATTGTTCTACAAAGAAAAGACGCACCGAACTTTTTAGTTCGACTGCCGCTTCGGTCGATAGAATGCGGATGCTTTCCCCGACCAGTGCGGGTATTACGGGTGTGAAAGGACGAGGTAGGAACAAGGTTAAAGAGCTCTTCGGAACATTCTCCGTGGTATAGGCGATAGAGGACGCACAGAGCCGCCATGTCTCTGCGTAGTTGCAGGGGCTCTAGAGTTCGCGTGACCTCTGCATCACCTATAATTCGGACAGCTCGGCGCTGCAATGAATCCAGGGCATTGAGAAGATACTTGGCAGAGCCGTCCCAGAGGTGCGAACAGTACTCCGCGCAAGAGCGAATCTGAGCCTTGTATAATAGCAGGCGAAGCTCTGGCGCGAAGAACCGCCGCACCTTGTTCAGGATACCAAGTTTGCGGGAGGTGGTCTTAATGGCCCGCTCGATATGGTCCCTGTGATTCAGGTCGCAGCGAAGGGACATTCCGAGAATGTCCAGTCTGTCCGAAGCACTGAGGGAGATGTTACAAAGAGAGGGAAGGGGAGTAAACGGGGATTTTTTCGTCGAGAACGCGCATACCTGAGTCTTGTCTGCGTTGAACTGAACTAGGTTCTTGTCGCCCCAGTGGGTAATACGACCAAGAACCCGGTTCAGTCCCGCTACAACAGACTCTCTCATATCGGCTATCTCCTGTTTGCCGGCTGCGGGGCGGGCAGTGTAGCGTCCATGCACCGTGCTGTCGTCTGCATAGCAATGAATGCCGGATCCAAGGTCCAGCATGTCATTGATATGCAAAAGGAACAGAGTCGGCGACAGCACGGAGCCTTGAGGGACGCCGGCATTCACCGAGATCCTGCGCGATGCGCTTCCATCCACAACGACGCGTATGGAGCGATCACGCAGGAAGTCGGTTATCCAGCCCCGCAGACGACGAGGTAAACCGTATGCCTCGAGCTTGGATAAAAGGGCCTTGTGCCAGACCCTGTCAAACGCTTTGGAGATGTCCAGGCCAACGGCAAGGGCTTCTCCATTACCATCCAACGCTTCACCCCAGACGTGCGTGGTGTACGCCAGAAGGTCACCAGTTGACCGTTTCGGCCTGAAGCCATATTGACGGTCATTGATCAGCTGGTGACCCTCCAGGTAGGCCATGAGGCGAACATTGATTATTCGCTCCATGACCTTGCACAATACTGAGGTTACAGCTATCGGACGGTAGTTTGCAGGGTCTGAACGGTCGCCTTTTTTTGGGACCGGTTGCACATTGGCCCCCTTCCAAGCCCGAGGCACACAGCCCGACGCGTATGAGAGCCGGTACAGCCTCGTCAAGACGGGAGTCAATTCCGCTGCACACATTTTAAGCACAAGCGCTGGGATACCATCAGGACCACTGGACTTTCGGACATCGAGCGATCGTAGTTCCATGCGGACATCGCGTTGTCTGATACGGAAATCAGGCATCGTATGTCCGCACGGACGTAGGGTAGGTCTTTCAACACCACGATCGTCGATACGCGAATTAGTGGCGAAGACTTCGGCCAGGAGATCGGCCTTCGCCTTTGCCGTATGTACCAGTGAGCCATCAGGTTGTCTCAGCGGTGGCAGTGAGGAACGGCAGAAATTAGATTCTACAGTCTTGGCGAGACTCCAAAAGCTACGACTACCCGTTGGGTGCGCTAATAGACTCTCGCCAATCCTGGAAACGCGCTGTGCCTCCGCTTCTTTAAATACTTTTCTGCAAGACTTGGTGGCGCGGTTATAGGCTGCTTTCATCTCATCCACGCGAGGGTCATGATTTCTTCGACCCTTGACCCAGGCACTGTGGGCTGCGTTTTTTGCTGCAACAGCAGCCGCACACCCACTGTTGTACCAGGGCCTGCTACGGTCGTTACGAGATGCACAGTTGGATGGAACGTAATATTCCATCCCCAGTGCTATCTCATTAACAACGGCCGAGGCACACGTGGATGGATCCTCAGAGATGAAGCAGCGCTGCCACCAAGGGAAGGAAGCGAAATAATTCCGCATTCCCTCCCAATCCGCCGACCCGTAGTGCCACAAACGCCGCACCTCCTTCCTAGCAGAAGGAGGCACAGCGCGCGGCACCGTCGTCTCGACCAGGCAGTGGTCAGAAGTCCCTAGTGGGGCCTTGACCGAGATTTTATACCCGGTCGGACGATTGGTCAGTAGAAGGTCCAGCAGAGAAGGGGCATGACCGACAATGTCAGGTACCCGGGTGGGCTGGGTCACCAGCTGTGTTAGGTCATGCAAAAGGGCGAAAGCGTGAGCGGCCCTTCCCGCGTGGTCAGTCCTCTGGGACCCCAACCACACCTCATTGTGTGCGTTGAAGTCCCCCAAGACTACGACCTCCGCGGTCGGGAACCGCTCCAGCGCTTCGTCTGTCGCCCGGCTCAGAGAATCGAAGAGCCGGGTTGTCTCCGAATCCCCGTGGTGGGAACGGTAGAGGCACCCGTAGATCCTGGTTTGGGAACCAAGGTCCACGTGTACCCAGAGGATGGACAGGGAAGGATCCTCCAAGCAAAGCAGACGGCGACAGCAGATATCGGACCGGATGTACACGCATACCCCGGCTTTCGCGAGGAATCTTTCCTCAAGCGTGTAGCCGGGGTATTGAAGGTATGAAATGTCAACCGGTACCTTTATCTGCGTCTCCGTCAGGAAGAGCAGTGCGGGCTGTGCCGTCTCAAGGTGGTGGTGGACGGCACTGAGATTGGCGTGGATTCCACGTATATTTGTGAAATCCACTCCAAGCTCCTTTGTTATGGGGGTTTTGTTGGCCGCTGGGCATACGTTATTCCTTTTTATTGCTTTCATGGAGGGAGGGGGGGGTGCGTGATGATGTTGGGGGTTGTTTATTCGGTAGGGACGAAAATGCAGCTATCTGCCTAGCCACATGTATCCCGGCGGTGTGAGTCTGCTGATCCGTCGGACGGAAGGGCCCCCGTACCCTCCCGGAAGTGATCGCCTGGACCCCATATCCGATCACCAATCGGCAAGACGAATCACCCCGGGATTATGCGCCGCCTGGTGGGGCAGCCTCCTACCGTGGTTAGCGGTGGGCTCAGGCCCCTGTACTGTGCGGCGGGCGGCCAGCGGTTAACCGTTGCTACGGGTCTCCCTGGCCGACGGGTCAACAAACTCTCACCGGAATACAGTGGGTCAGCTGGATGCCACTGTCCCTAACCGCGTCCACAACCCCCAACGCAACTGGTGCTACACAAACTAGTCCCCGAACGCGACATGGTCACTATGGGGGGATTTGCATCTGTGTAGGGTGGTAATTTCAACCAGCTGAGAACACTTAATGCACCGGAAGTGTTCTCTCCCACTCTGAAAATCTGATTTGATTCTAAAGCCTACCTGCTGTTGCATTCGTCGACACGGTGGCCTATTTATTTATTAAAAACAACAACATACAAGAAGTTACACACGCATTTAAAATATGATCAATCAATCAATCAGATTATCACGCCCTTTTCCCACAGGGATAGGCAGAGTCAATGGATCGCTACTAAACATTGTACTAAACCAGTTGTTGTACTATTATATATTGTACCAGTTTATTGTACATAATCAACTATGATTAAGTACAATAAACTTGAAGTCCTATTACAGTTATACATAACATTCAAATAACATGGTCAAAACAAAATACAATGAAATTAAAATTTAATAAATTCTACACAAACTGAATAAATTACTACAAAATAAAATAATTGTATAAATCAAAATTAGTTCCATCATCAGAGTAGCTCAGTGGTACCAGTTAAAAGACCCATGTATTCGTATGCCGATTATGCGTCTAAGATCGCTACCGCAACTAACAAAACGAGCTGATGACCCTGATTACATCTTCATCAATTATAGCTTATAACCATCTCGATCATGTCAGCTTCGTAATCGAAAAAAAAACGCATCATCATCGGTCCATTCGTTTAGGAGCTACGATGCCACAGACAGACACACAGATACACAGACACGTCAAACTTATAACACCCCTCTTTTTGAGTCGGGGGTTCATAAAATAAATAATGTCAAAATTTAAACCAAATTGGTAACTACACAAAATTTATTAACTTATTAATGTAACACACCAGTCTGCTACGCGTAAAGTTCTGGGTTCGATACCCGGTCGGAGCAATGATTTGTTTCATAGCATTTATATGTAAACGTTTATATGGATTGAATGTGCTCCGGGTCCGGTTGCTTAGGAGTACTAGGTAGACGGTTAGTGGTCATTCATTGACTTGGTCTGCTAACCCTGGGTAGTACTTTTAGAACAAGAGTCTAATGGCAATATAGTTTAGTATTATAGTATATTGCCAAAAGTAGTAAAAGTAGTAGCAGTCACATACACTACGCCATCCCAGTTGAAACAATTCTCTATTTTTACTATTCCAAAGAGTCGCAGCCGCGTTTTGTAATAAGCCTTTTCAATCAAAAAAGCTTATCCCCAAAACGCGTCTGCGACCGTTGAAAATAGAGAATAGTATTTATTTTCTTAGATTTTGCGCAAACATTGATTAATGAAATAAACAAATTTTATGCGGCTTACTATCGCGTTTATTTTGATTTAGATTTTACATTTTTTTATTATTCCGACGTTTCAAGAGCTTTGCAACCATCGTGGTCACGGAGAGACTGAGGTGTTGGTCGTCCTATTGGTTGATCCTGTTATAGTTTCCAAAACTACCCCGTTTGATGTTTTGATTTTGTTTTTCTGTTCACAGTTTATTTCAAACTTTGGCAAAAATAACTGACAGTGTCATCTGGTTTGGCAGTTTGTTGGACGTGGGACTTTGTGTTTTACGGGTAATAATAAAAAAAATTTAAAACTAAACCATAAAAAACGCGATAGTAAGCCGCATAAAATTTGTTTAAATAGATAATAGTTTCAACTACGAAAGCATAAGTGTTGCGAATGCTACTAATAGTTATTCCTTGTAGTAGTAGTCGCCTCTAATTATGGAACGCACCCAGCTTAACATCTAAACAAACAGTTTGGTATTATAATACGGAATAACATTAGGAAGTACCTATACACAAACAAAGCTATTAAAATGTTATCATAAATACATTTATATATCATTGAGCATAAATATATTAGCTTGAAGAGAAACTAATATCACAAGGCAACCGTGGTGTAGTGGCAGTGCAACGGCTACGTTGGCCGAGTGGCATGGGTTCGAAACCACTCGCCGGTACTAATGTATCTTTGATATATGTACTTTGGTTGTCCTGTTTCTATGATACAAATACTTTAATAGCTTAGTATAAAAATGTATAATAAAAAAATTAAAACCAAAACAAAAAAAGATCTAGTCTAACAGAAAAGAGCAAAATTTGTCTTTCTTTTCTTTTTACTTTTCTATATTAAGCTACGATAAAAACAGGATAACCAAAGTACATATATCAAAGATACATTGGTACCGGCAAGTGAACCTTAGGTCTTTATTTGCGTAACAATTGCTCTACGAGTACCACGGTGCGTTAAATGATCCCTTTATGAGTTAGGACAATAAATATTTTTACAATTAATGAATTATATTTTTAATTTATTGTATTTGTGATACAATACAATAAATTTGTATACGAGTGTATACATTATATGTATTATTTTTTTATCGTTCTTTTTTTCGGCGCATAAGGCTTCACTGATAACTAACGACGTGTTTTCGTAACGTGTGTTAATAATGGAAACGCGCTCTTAGGCGCACTACTATTAATCAATCAATCAAATCATAACGCCTCTTTTCCACAGGGATAGACAGAGAAAATGGAGCGCTACTTACCACGATCCTTTCACATCTCCCTTGCTTCCTTCCCATCCACAAATCTCTTCATACAGGCTCTGAGGTTATGGGCACTAGGCAACCTAGCTTTCTTGAGGATGTCTCCGATTTGGTCGAAAAACACTCTCCTGGGCCTGCCTTGTTTAACGCATCCATCCACATTAGATAAAAGGAATGAAAGTATGAGTGAAAGTAGATTGACGAAAGGAATTTATAAATCTGATGTGGATTGCGGCAGCACTACTACAAATGCAAAAACGTCTCTAAGCTAATTTGACTGTAAATGTCACTGCTTTTTGCAGCCATATATCTATAGCTACAGTTACCTAACCTCATGACCGCACTCCACTAAAAGCGATAACTAATTTATTTTAAAAAATTAAGTAATATTTTTAGTCTAGTGTCGTTTTTCACTAGTCAGACTATATAAAGATATAATAGTTGATGACGCTCCAATGATAATCACGCTTTTTGTCTGCACTCGTTTTTGTATGGAAATCAGTGTTATTATGTTTATATGCCTTTTTCAGTTGCATTTTACAGCTTGCGTTTTTTATTTGGCTATTTATGTAAATTAGGAGCAACTAACTACTATAATATTACTTACTCGTACTTTGTGGTTATCAAAGAGTGGTAGGCAGTAGTACCCAGTCTGCCGATCCGGAGTAGTACCACCACTTACAAGTATACAGACCGTGAAGTGATTTGGTAACGTTTCAGGATCAGCTTGTAAGTTGCCGGTTCCAACTAGGCCGGCATATGACTCGACATATGACAGCACCCTGCTCGAAGTTGAGCTCGAGTGTGGTCCATGAATGGATGCCACTGCAATTATAATTTTATTAACTGTAAGTAGCAGTCACATCCACTATGCCGGCCTAGTTGTAACTGGAAACTTATAAGCTGATCACGAAACGCAACTTTTTCACTTCACGGTCTGTATACTTGTAAGTGGTGGTACTACCCTGGATCTGGGTACCACTGCCTACCATTTTTACTTGTTCTGTTAAACTGGTTCCTACATCGTCTTTTCACTCCCGTGATAGATGACTACTACTTACAGTTACTTAACAGTAGTAGCAGTCACCTCTATTCATGGACCGCACTTTAGCCCTCCTATCAGGCGGGGTACTATCATACGAGTATACGAGTATGTCACGATAAAAAAAAGTGAAATATTTTATCACGTTATGTGTTTTTCTCATCCTATAACCTCATATCCTGAAAGCGAAGAGTGACAATGCACCTTTGGCCGGCATAGTGACGGCAACTGAGTCAACCATAAGGTTTATTTAAATCGCCAGTGCTCTTGGACTTTTCCTTGCTCTAGAAAACAGATATAAAACAGAAATAAAATCATAAATTGTAATATAAAATAGATTAGGATTCCCTTTTACTAATTTTTATGTTGTAAAAAAGCGCCATCTAGAGAAATTTCCTTGAACTAAATAGTAAGAGGGGCTTATATACCTAACTTGCTTTTCGCATTTCCCCAATTTTCCGTTTATTATTAAAACATGTTCTGCCCTCTAGTTAATTTCCGTTTAACTATTTTGTCCAACTGTTGCCGAACACTTGTTTAGATTTTCCCAAAAATTACGAAATAAGGCAGTCGGCAAAATTGTAGTATGCAGAAGAGAAATTTGGAAATTGATATAAAATCAAAATGGGAGATAATCTTGTAAAAGGTAACTAAATAGAGAGGAGCTACAAAGAGAAATGTGGATCTAAAGAAAGCAAAATAGTCGGCAAGCCCTGGGTCCTAAAATTAAGTTTATGTGTCAGTAGAAGATGGCGCTCCAACATCTTTGCTCATGCCTGTGGAAATTAAGTTGTGACGCTGTTACTAAAAGAATGAAATTGAAAAAGAACTAATTTTAAATTAGTTCTAAGTTCTCTATTTTATGTTAATATCCGTGTTTATTTATTTATTTATTCGAATAAAAAACAACAAAAGGTACAAAAAATAACAATAATTAAGAATTTTTAAACATTAATATAACCTAATGTTATAATATTACTCACTACGACACAAAATAAAATAAAAAACAGAAATAAAAAAAAAAATACCAATACAATAACATAATATGTAATTGATAATCACATCATCTCTGCCTATCCCAATGGAAAAAGAGCGTAACAACTTGACCCGATTATCAATTACGTAGTAACACAACCACCAATGAGCACTTAACATAATTATAAATTATTATATTCCTTACCATTTTTAGCATAGGTGCATAAAACTTGTTTATAAATTATATATTATAGTAGTGCCTATGTGTTCTCTCCATCCTATGACCTTGGATCCTTCAAGCGATGCGTGAAGAAGCACCTTTGGCCGGCATAGTGACGGCGACTGGGGCAGCCGTGAACAAACCCGGTTTTCTCAGTCGTCGTCACTCTTGGACCTCCTCTTGCTTATCATCAGGCGGGACGAGGTCAGATGTCGTGTCACAATAAAAATAAAAAATAAAAAAGTAGTAGTAGTAGTATGTACATAAACTAATATTGATTTTAATATATAACAGAAAGATTTATATATATAATATTATACAAAATAACAAGCAGTATCATTGGTGCGATTCATGCTATGCTCACTCTGCATTAGCGATGGGGTTAAGCACATTGAGCACATTCCTTTTAAACACTTTTAACGTGTCATTAAACAGATCCAGAGAAAACAACTAGTCAATATAAAACCTACACATTCGACGAAGAGGAGCACGGAAGCCAGCATTGAAACGGAAGAAGCAGTTTGCTGGAAAATTAACCAAAAAATATTAATTATAAAAAATATACACGAATGAATGAATAAGAAAAATCTATTGATCGTCTTCTTCAAGCTAAACACAGTGGGAAGATTTTCGTATATTCCATGTTCATATTATTGTATAAATCTTTAAATGAAATTAATTTGTCTTAGGATAAAAGTAAAACAAATAGGAAATCATCTTATACTTTTTATTTTCCGTAATCAATATTATTAAAAATAACATAATTTCATAAACTATATAATTACACTATGTAAAACATAGCATATAATTAAAAACAATAACTCTAATTGAAATATATTATGTCTTGTAAAACTTTACGTACATAACTAATTCTGACCTTCAGCCGGTTGTACCAAAAATGTTTCAATTTACAAATTTAGTTTTACTTTATACTTTTCTATTACAAAATCGTGAATTGGGTTGTTAATAATTTTATATCGAAACTACCATTTAATTATGTATTATATTTATCATTTAAATTTAGAAATAAATTTATCATTTATCATTAGAAATAAAAAAGCTAGTACATAGAAACCCAAAATGAATGATGTCCTTTAGCTCTGTATAAAATAGCCATTAAACGTAAATGTAAAATGTGAAGTTAAAGAGTAGTGCAACCATTCTTTTACTTATAAGATACTTTTTACAATTTCGTAAATTATAATTTTTGGTACAACCGTCTACTAGGCTTATCAACAAACTGCAATGAATACATTTAATGAGCGGATGGTACCTCCACTTGCCTGGTGGTAAGCAAGAGTAAGTCCAAGAGCTTCGAAGACTGAAAACACCGTTACAGTTTACGATTGCCTCAGTCCCTGCCACTATGCCGGCTAATTGCAGTATGTAACTACTAAGGTAATTTATTCAGATATTGTAAAAATAACGGTCATAGTTATCTAATTTATTTACTAATAAATAAATATATATTTTATTAATAAATAAACATCTCTTTTGGCACGTCATAATTTCGTTACGAAACGGACGGTTCTAATAGCAAAATAAAATCTAAAAATGCATTCCTGGATTTAAATCTAGATCAATAAACTAGCTTTTAGATTTTATGTAAAGCTAAACGCGCATGTATCAAACTAAAGACATCAACAAACCAAAAAGCTTTTAGTTGCAGTCGCCCCCCTTAACATCGCACTACTTAGCATTAGGTATATAGCTCGATATATGACAATCCTCGCTTGGGGGCGTATCACCATTTCTTATAGCATTATTGTTTTAATTGTCAAATTTCAATTCGTACGTCAAATATGCTTATTTGAATAAAATTACTATTGGCAGGTTTGTGACGTCACATCAATATGCATTCCTCCAAAGCGTACCACCGCGGTAATCACAAAAGATAATATTAGTTTTTAGTATTAAAATGCAGCAGCAATACGTTTCAGTAAAATCTATGCGAATGTAGGAATGAATTTGAAGGAATAAAACAAAATTGCAAATAAGAGATGGTGGTACAAAATTGAGTAATCTTGTTTTATGCGTCTTGAAACATGCTTGTTTTTAAAACTGCGGTAGGCCCAGTGCCGGTTTTAAGCTTAGGCAACATAGGTAGGCAGTTGCCTATGGGCCGCCACCACAAGGGGGCCGCCACCACACCACTAAAAAACGAAGGCTTCAAAAACTTATACGAAAATAGACGAAAAACTATTATTTTTCTTTGAGCGGGAAAAGTTAACATTTAAAAATCAACAGTTAACCACAAATGATTTAAGGGTCTTCACCACATGCTTTGCCTATGGGCCACCGAAGTCTAAATCTGGCGCTGGGTAGGCCCCCTATACCCTATACTCCTATAAATTGGAGTGAGGTCCATAAATTGAATTGAAATTTGAGTGGTTAGCTTTGGTAGTGGTACTAATTTAATAATTGAAATTAACTGTTGCGTCCACTATGCCGGTCTGGTTGAAACCTGCAACTTTAAATCAGTGTCTGTATATTTGAAGGTAGTGGTCCTACCCTGATTAGCAGACGAGAAAGTGTGCATCAAATGTTTTTCCTACTATCGATAACTTTCCATCAATTTTTCAATAATAATTTATTATTCTGAATTAATGAATTAAACAAATTTTATGCGGCTTACTATCGCGTTTATTTTGGTTTTGATTTTACAATAGTAAGTAAGCCGCATATTTTTTTTTTAATTAATTAATGATTGTCCGCGCAAAATCTAAGAAAATAATTATTCTACTCGTATCGAATATTATGCCAAAAATATTTAATTCATCATTATAATGATTTTCTAGGTTTATTTAAATAGTTACCTAGTTCAATATAAATAATTAATTTTACATCATTTCTGAACCATGACTAATCGGCACCTTGTAAGGAATTGTTCAACTTCAAACGCAACCAAATCCATTAATGGTCAATCTAACCTCCCGATGACTTTAGTTTAGTTACGTAGCTCGCCTCATTATTATTAGCTCATTTAAGTGCCCCACTGCTGGACAAAGGCTTCCCTCTCTTTTATCCATGACTTCGAACTATTGTAGGAAATTTAAGGCGACCGTGGTGTAGTTGCAGAGCGATGCAGAGCGGTTACACAAACCGCGAGCACGGGTTCGAAACCACCCACCAGTACCAATGTATCTTTAATGTATGTACTTTGGTTGTCCTGTTTCTATAATACAAGCACTATTGTAGCTTAGTTTAGAAATATAAATAAATAAAATTTCTATCTCGTCTAGCCATCTCCGCTTGGGCTACATCGATGTCTTTTGCAATCTGGAGTCCACTCAGTAGCGGAATTTGGCCATATTATTATTATTATTTTATTTACATTTCTTTACTAAGCTATTAAAGTGCTTGTATCATAGAAACAGGACAACCAAAGTACATATATCAAAGATACATTGGTACCGGTGAGTGATTTGAACCCGTGCCACTCGGCTTACGTAGCCATTACACTGTGCACTGCTACTACACCACAGTCGCACATTTTCCGCTACATAAAAAATTGTTAACATTTCTTAAGGAAAGAAAAATAATTTTAGATATTATACCTTAGATCTTATAAGAAGATATTTGTTATATTTTTTTACTAAAATAACATGAAATAAATCTATATAACTTCATAATACTGAATTTAAATAACATTTAAAATGGTCTTATTATTATAGCTTGTCTAACTATGAATGACGCACCCCTCCACTTTATTAGTTTATTTAAATGTGTGTATGCAAATATTACTAACTATACTATTATACTTTATCAGCGTGCTCGTCCTTTTGTGTCTAACCAGCAACTGAATGACCAATTACAATTGCATTTTCGGTGTGTTGCATTCATATTTTATGTTTTCTCGTGTCCGCAAATGCGGCGGAGGGGCGCGTCATTTCTGTTTAGACAGACTATACCTAACCTACTATTATAACTACAAAACCTATTATATTATAATTTGGCCACAATAAATCTACATGGAGAGAGAATTTATTTTTGGAAATACAATTCGTACTATTTAAATATTTTCGTTCATTTATTTCAACCTAAATTATTATTTTCAGAGTGGTTACCCAGCCTGCCGATCTGGGAAGTACCACCACTTACAAGTATACAGACCGTGAAGTGATTTGGTCACGTTTCGGGATCAGCTTGTAAGTTGCCGGTTCCATCTAGGCCGGCATAGTGGATGTGACTACTACTTACAGTTATTGAATTGTAGTAGCAGTGACATCCATTCGTGGACACACACATTCATGGACGCACACAATCATCCATTCATGGTGCTGTCATATGTCGAGTCACAATAAAAAATTAACTTAACTGAGGCTTGTTTTGTTCAGTATTTATTCTGCAACTGAAAACATCGGTTGGACATATTAAAGTTTCCCTTATTCACCTTCAGGCAAGTCAAGGTTAGAAGTCGCGTCTCAATAAAAAAAATGTCTTGTATGATACAAATTTTTTTTGGTTAAAACATCAGCTGGCTACTTTTATAAAACAAGATATGTTTATATTAGATATAATCTAAGTGCATTTTTATGTTCAAAATCTTGCGAAAGTAAAAGTTAGAATCGTAATTTAGAAAACTACATTCATTTTAATTGTGGTAAAAGAAACTTTATAGTTATATAACGAGATTAATTAATATTAATACTGTAATTGGAGAGTTAACTAACCAGGCCAGTATAGCGGTGGCTGTTTGAGTAACTTTGTAGTACGTATCAGATGATATTTGGTCTAAATATCGTCTTTGATACTCGAGACTATCCAATCCGGCTTCACAGATTAATATCCTCTCAAAGTAATGTCGCGTTCGATCCCCGGTCGGAGCAAATATTTGTTTCATAGCTTTTATTTGTTGCAAATATTTGTTATTAAAAAAAGAGATGGACATTTGCTTCGGGTCTGGTTATCAAAGAGTGGTAGGCAGTGGTACCCAGTCTGCCGATCCGGGGTAGTACCACCACTTTCAAGTATACAGACCGTGAAGTCATTTGGTCACGTTTCGGGATCAGCTTGCAAGTTGCCGGTTCCATCTAGGCCGGCATAGTGGATGTGATTGCTACTCACAGTTATTGAATTGTATTAGCAGTGACATTCATTCATGGACCACACTTTGGCTTAACATCAAGCGTTAATGCAGTTAATAACTGTCAACATTAGTCGCATCCACTATGCCGGTCTAATTGGCATCGGAAACTTACAAGCTGATCCTAAAACGCTACTTAGTTACTTTACAGTCTGTACCTCGGATCGGTATCATAATTGTTAAATATTACTAATAAATGCTATAAACAAATCTTTGCTTCGACCGGGAATCTAACCCGAGACATACGCGTAGCACAGACTGGTGTGTTCACCAATACGCCAAGCGGCGAGTTAAGCGAGTTAGATCGAGTTATCAAAGTGACATTGTTTTGAATTGAAATTGACTCGAGATCTATTTGCGTACATGCTGAACTCGAATTCGAATTACATTCGAACAGAATGTAAACTCGATATTAACTCGATTAAACCTCAGCCGGATTCAATATTTTATCAAGTGGCTGACCTGGCTTTATTTTGATTTGTTTATTGAGACTTGACATATGACTGACGTTAAACTGGAGGGCAGGCTTTTAATGGAAGCGACTGCTACTAAAGTTAAATAAATGCAAGTGTCAGTAGCATGTAGTTGAAACAGCAAAACTGAATCATTTCTTTTACGAGTTTATTATATTATGTATAAAAAAGACGAGTTGTGTTTCCAAAAAAAGTACAATAAAATATCTGCTAAAATAATAATTCATAACAAATAACATCAAAACAATAGTAATTTCCAAAAGTATAACCCATATTCATGGGCTTAATGCAGTAAGGGTAAGGGGTAGATATGACAGATAGTATATGTATGACAAAACCCGCCTGATAATTAGAATAGAGAATAAAACTTATCTCAAGCACATTTTGTTCATCTCTTCGTTTCTACCTAGGTCACTTGGTGACCATTGAAAAGCCGTCTTTAATCTTCATTCATGGACCGCAATCCAACTTAACATCAGGCGGGTGCTGTCACAATTAAAAACAAGTACCGAGGATGGAAGTTCCAAATATGTACTTTGGTTCTTGTGCTAACCAAATAAAGGAATGCTTCGATAGTTTGGGGACATGTGAAGGATGAGCGAAAGTAGATTGACGGTAAGAATTTATAAATCTCATTTGAATGGATGCGTTATGAATTGGATGCGCCCAGGAGGGTGTTTGCCGACCAAATCGAAGACATCCTCAAGAAAGATGGGTGCCTAGTGCACATAACCATAGAGCTTGTATGAAGAGAATTGTGAATGTGAAGGAATCGTGTCAGGATCGTGGCAATGGGGCGCCCATTGTCTCTGTCTATCCCTGTGGGAAAAGGCGTGACAATTTAATTGATTGATTTGAATGGTAACCAAATATTTGGCTGCATGGAGATAAGTTGCATCTCTTGTATGCTTTATTATTATTTTCGAAATTCCCAACTGAAAACCATAGAAAATATCTATTTAGATTTTAATTCCTAATTTAAATCCTAGATTTTAATAACTCGAACAAAACTATACACAGCTGAATTAGGTTGTACCTAAAGAAATTAAATTAAATTATTGCAAATGTGTCCTTATACAAAAAAAAATATTTGTATTGACAATCCGTATTCACAGGTAAAACTGACTAGTATATAAACTACAAGTAGATAGAGAGATAGAGAATCAAAAAAAATTACACCTTTGCAACAAATTTAATATATTCTATAATTAATAATATATTAAATATCAAAGCGTATTTTTACACTCATATTTAAACTACTAATTACTAACTAACTAAATATAAAATATATTATTTTTTATCCACCAATAAGAAAATATGGAAAACTATTTATTCGACAATTATAAGAATACGGATAATGCGACGATACATGTACTAAAACATTTTCAAACTTTGAACCGTATTTGCTTACTTATAGAACGTAGTTTATTTTAACAATTATATTTAACTAGGGAAGAACATGGTTCCACTTATATGTTTCTTTAATTAAACGGATAACATATCTGCAATTAATCAGGAATATAGTCAAATAACAAAAAAACAACCTAAATATCTAAAACTCTAGAAATTAATTAACTAGATTCTCTCCCCGCTTCAGCTTCTTCACTTATAGTTATCAAAGGTAAAGGTTCCCCTGAGGGTGATTGATCATTTGTTAATTTCTCAAATTTCGGTGAACCACTAGGCTTTATAGCATCCTTTACTGATTCACACATGTCTGTTCTTATAGTAGGCAACGACACTCGTTTACCTTTTAAAATATCTTTATTTTTGGGAGACAAATCATCTTCTTTTATTATATCCATAATGACTGGTTCAACTTTTTGTGGTTCATTATTTTCCTCTATCCGTACAGGCAGACTGTCAGCTCTATTTAAAACCTTTTTTGGACTCTCAAACTTATCAGCAATTAATACAGCTGCACCATTTTCTAACTTCTTTTCCATCTTATCGTGAAGCTGCTGTAGACTTACTTCCCTTGCTTGTACATCAGACAGTAACGGTCCATCGCTAGAGCCTTCAATACAGTACCCTGGTCCTTGAAGTACATCGTTACCAATAATTGAATCTTGTTTAAATATAGCGGCTGTTACAACTGGTTTGTCAGGATCCGTTGGAGTTCTACTAATCAACGGTTCTCTAGAATTATCATGTGTTATATTTTCTCCGATAGATGGTTCCTTAGGAATCTCGTAGCCAGCGTAGACTGGATAACCAAAAGGTCCTTGCTCATAACCCATTTGACTACCATAAGAATAACTAGCATTATGTGATCCAATTGAAGACATACTAAGATCTGAAATAGATAAACCCGTATTTGAAAGAGCTAAAGTTTTTTCTTTGGTAAATACTGTTTCTCCATTATGATGCTCAGGATTTGTAGTAGCTTTAGCTTCCACTTCTTCTGGTACTCGGTGTATAAGAGCCTGGTTTGTAGAAATTTGTGGGTCGAGAGGTGGAGAATTTTGCATGTTGCTGATTGACCGATATGCTGTTGACTGTTGCACTTCCACCACAAAGATGCCATCGTTATCAGGTGAATACTTCATTTTTGTTTCACGACCGTTCCTTGTTATATCCTGGAATTTATGAAAACAGATGATTATCAGTAAAAAAATACATTCTATTTTAGAAAATGTCTATTTAAACATTAAAGATACGAATCAAATTATAATCACAGAAATAGGTAGAAGCAATGGAGTTTATGCTTCCCTCGCATTTGCAATTCACGTTACAAATGCTCTGTACTTTATTCAAAGAGCAAACAAGAGGAAGAACGAGGAGTAGGAATACTAAAAGTGACCTATTCAGAGACGACTAAAAATATTGCTTTTGAATATAAAAAAGGCAAAAAAGAAGGGGTTAATAAATAACTGTTTGAAGTGAGCTATGCTTAAAGAGTCTTTACGCGATAGAATCCGGAATCCAGAACGAGGATATTCGCCAAAGAACCAGAGTTACCGACATAGCTTGTATGATTTGTAAGTTGAAGTGACAATGGGCTGGCCACAACGCTCGGAGAACCGACAACCAATGGGGAAGAAAGGTTATTGAGTGGAGACCACGAACCGGAAGGCGAAGCGTAGGTAGGCCTCTCACTAGGTGGACTAACGACATAGTAAAGGTCACAAATAACCAGTGGATGCTATTTGCATTTTGTCGTTCGAAATGGCGTTTTAAGTGGACGTCTTCTAGCTGATGGTACCGGTGAAATGTTCCCGAAATTACAAAACTTATTAGTTTATTTGCGTAAACTTACATTCCTCTCCTCAGTTTCCACTATTAGATGATTATTCTTGAGTGTCATCGTGATGATGGAGCCATTCGCAGGTGGCGCCTCATTAGAATCGTCGATTGCGTCAATTACTTCATCTTCTGAAGATTTTAACTGAAACATTATATTTTATTATTAATAAAAAAAATTAGCCATAAATCAACGATTTTAATAGGTTATTATTTTATTACTTCATCATTATCAATCATCAATTTCCACGATCCTGACACAAATTGCATCCTTCACATTTTATTACTTTTAGGTTACTTTTCGTTAGGTTTTAATTTTAATTACAAACTAATAAATCAAACATAATTAAACAAATGAATGAAAAGAGAATTATTAATCAGAGGTGAGTATAATACGGAGATGACCCAAGAGATTGCAGAAGACGCAAAGAACAAAGCTATACGGTCTGTACAAAGAGACAAAAAGAGCCAGAGAGTTGTGTTAGAATCGTGAAAAGTCGCTCTGTCTCTGACTATTTCTGTAGGAATTGAGAAGTAAGAAGTGAAACTTGATAATAGAGGTAAAGTTTCTTTGTAGTAAAAATCTTGAAACTATTACCTAAAAAAATAATTTTAAATGATTTACATTTACAGAACCTTACTTCTATTTGTTACTTTATTTGTTTTTATTAAATATCGATGAATTTTTATTTTAAACAGTGACAAAATTAATTTAACTTGCATTTTGTTAAATTATGAACACTCAATTATAATCCTAATCCTTTGTTCTTAAATGCAAAAAACATCCCATTGTTCTGTTCTTGTGGCTTGACATTATGACAACTCCCCGCCTGATGTTAAGTGCGGTCGCAGTGACAATGCCGGCTAAGTCCTTTAGTTGGCGTGTCCTATCTTTGTTGAACAATTAGCTAGTGAATTCTTTTCTCATTATTTTAAGCGCAACGCCACTGTATCACTTTTACACTTAAAGTGCTACTACGCCAAAGGACCGGCAAAGGACCACCAACTGTGTTCCTTTTTTTTGTGGGGAAATCCTCATGTATACTCCTGGTTTCTCGGGATAGTTATGCCGTACTCGTACCGGGTAAAACTCCACGGTAGCCTCCCTCATCACAAACGCTAGAGATTGGGAGCTGGAGTACATTCATCTGACATCTCCAGCGGCGACCAACTGTTTCCCTACCAATATCTGATGAATTTAAAAATAAACTTCTATAAAAATAACCAACGCTTACAAATTTATTCCAAATAATATTTTTAGTATGTAGTATCAAACATAGTTATTGTACGAACACAAATATATACCCTAGGGTCTTCATTTAAGAGCTAACAAACGTGCCTCAGTTCAATGGCCGGTCGTCGCCCGATGCGTGCTTTTTTGGGCAATTTTTTTTCTTCACTTTGGACCCGCCCGGGCCTTGCAATCGAGTTGCACTTTTTAGATGCGCCTACTTACGACGTACCTCTATCTAACGGCTGACACAGAGAGTGGGGTGGAAGCGACTTTAATATATTTTTTAATACAATATAGGTTTGTTTTATTAATGAAGGTATGAATATCAACTGTGGCAGTGCAAAGGCTACGTAAACCGAGTGGCACTGGGTCAAAACCACTCACCGGTACCAATGTATCTTTGATATATATACTTTGGTTGTCCTGTTTTTATGATACAAGCACTTTATTAGCTTAATATATATATGTAAAATAATAATATACAAAAAAAACTAGGCTGAACCACAAGGGGGGGAAATTTTAGGAAGATTGAGGAGGCATATTGTCCATCAGAGATTTACTATATGAATCAACAGTCGAACTAATCGCTTAAGTGCATCGTTAAGTTCGACTGTTGAGTCAGCAAATCGACAAGTGGGGCCTCTAACCAATAGAGACGGCGACTCAGGCAATCGTAAACCGAGATGTTTTTTTACAGTCGTATCAATTTGATTGATTGATATAATTTTTAGACATTTCACAACCTTATCCTTATTTTTACGTGCACATATCCTTATGCAACTCCATTCGTTTCTACGTTAGACCGCATTGAAATTTGGTAAGTGCATTGCTCTATAGCCGAACAAGTTTGACTAGATTTTTCGCCGCTCGTGTTTTGTTCTCTTTTGTGTTGCGCGGGCGCAGCTGCATTGCAATAAAATATTTGACGAAGTAACGACTATAGGTATATACATATATGTATTATATCTAGAACAGTCGAAAATTAGAAAGACTATATCTGAGTGCATGTAAAATTTATTTATTTTAAAACTTTATGTACTATGTACAAAGACAAAGGCCTTTGTACATCTTTAGGCCTGCATAGTGACGACGGCTTGGGCAGCCGGGAACTATCATCAGGCGGGTCGGGTTAGATGTCGTGTCACAATAAAAAAATTAAATAAAAAAACCTAATGCCTCTAGACATTATCTGTCAGATAACCTTAGGGACGTACAGAAAAATAAAGGATAAAGTGCAAAAATAATAGGTATAAATGACTCGACATATGACAGCACCCCGCCTGATGTTAAGCTGGATGGAGGTGCGGTCCATGAATGGAGGTAGAAAGTTGTCTTTTTATCTTAGGCCGGCATAGTGGCGGCGGCTGGGACAGCCGGGAACTGACTCGGTTGTCCCAGTCGTCGTCACTCTTGGACCTCCTCTTGCTTATCATCAGGCGGGTCGAGGTCAGATGTCGTGTCACAATAAAAAAAAAAAAAGGTAACTGCTACTAAATAACTGTAAGTAGCAGTCACATCGACTATATCGCCCTAGTCGAAACCAACAACTTACAAGCTGATCTCGAAACGCGACTAAGTCATTTTACGGTCTGTATACTTGTAAGTGGTGGTACTACCCTTGATCGGCAGACTGCCTACCACTCATTGACAACTAGACCCAGAGCAAAAATTTGTAAATTTAATCAAATTATGAAACAAATATATGCTCCGACTGGGAATCGAACCCTGTACTTTCGCATAACGGACTAGTTTTCTAACCACTACGCTATGTCTGTCGCCAGTATGTGTTAAACTTACAAGTATAATAATATGAGTAGTATTTTCTTAGATTTTGCGCGAACATTGATTATTGAAATAATCAAATTTTATGCGGCTTACTATCGCGTTTTGTATTTAGTTTTTTATTTTTAATTATTCCGACGTTTTAAAAGCTTTGCAGCCATCGTGGTCACGGAGAGACTCTCTCGATAGTAAGCCGCATAATTTTTGAAACGAAGTTCCTTATCGCGCGTTGCGAAAGGGGGCTAGACGGAAAAAATTAGGACCAAAAGTTGTAACGACACTTTTTATGGTTCCGTAGTAATTTTTTAATTCATACTGCGAGTTCTCTGGCAAACAAAACACAATGAAAAACTAGTTAAATATAAAACAAAATCAGTATTTTAATTCTTTATTACCAAGGTTTTGGATATAAAAGGGTTCAAAAGGGTTGCTATAGACCTCATGAGTAAAGCGAATTATAGATATACATAATAAAATAAAATAAATATAAGACGACCACGGTGTAGTGGCAGTGCAATGGTTCGCAAACCGAAGAGGACGAGTTCGAGACCACCCACCGGTACCAATTAATCTTTGATATATGTACTTTGGTTGTCCTGTTTCTATGATACGATCACTTTAGTAGCTTAGTACAGAAATGTAATGAAAAAAAAATTAAAAATATCGAGCAGAAGTAAATACACTTTTAAGTAAAAATACAGTGAAGTTTTTTTTTTTATTGTAACACGACATCTGACCTCGTCCTGCCTGATGATAAGCAAGAGGATGTCCAAGAGTGACGACGACTGAGAAGTGACGCAGTCGTGTTTCGGAATCTGCTTCGAAGTTACCGGTTCCAAAGTGGATGCGACTTTTGCTTGTAGTACTGCTACTACAAGCAAAAGTCGCCACGCTCGAGCTTCACACTAGGCGAGGTGCTATCATATTGAACCTTACAAAACTTTCTTTAATTCACACAGTTACAATTTTTGCCAAAGTGACGGCGACTGAGGCAGCCGTGAACTAACTCGGTTGTTTCAGGCGGGTCGAGGTCAATTGTCGTGTCACAATTAAAAAAACAATAAGGCTCTACATAAATAAATCTCTTCATACAAGAGTTATGGGCACTGCATACCTGTATTTTTGGAGAAAGTCCCTGTATCCATACAAAATCCTTTTTGTATGACTATTCCCCTATATTTCTTTATATTTTATTTACGAAGCTACTGAAGTGTTTGTATCATAGAAACAGGACAACCAAAGTACATATATTAAAGATACATTGGTACCGGCAAGCGGTTATGAACTCGTGTTTGTGTGACCATTGCACTACCACTACACCACAGTCGCCTTTATTTTAATAACAAATATTTGTAATATTTCATAAAAGTATTTATGTATTACAAATAAAAGCTATAAAACAACTATTTTCTCCGACCGAAAATCGAACCCGGCACTTTACGCGTAATGAACTGCTAAACAATACGCCACGCCTGTCGTTAAAAGTTGACGTTGTGTGTATAATTTGTTACTTCTCTTTACAAAAATATTTTTAAGCTTTCAACTACGTGGAAAATCTCTATCAGCCTTATTGATTGATATTTAAATTTAGTTATCTATAGACATTCTATAAATAATTGGCCTTTTACAGACTTAAAATTAGGTTTCGTGCAAAATATTTGAATTTGTTTTGGAAATTAATTAGCCTTTGAGAAAACATTTTAATTCACGACCTAATTTGATTAAAAACATGCCCAATAATACCATTCTCGTCTAATTTCATAATGAGAATAGAACTACTGAAATTATAAAAACAAATAAAAATCATAAGATGATTTTTACGGTTAAATTTTGAAAACATTATGTAAAATAATAATATCAAAAATATAATTTTTAATAATAGGCCTTTAAAAAATGTTACTTGAAATTTTCTTAGATTTTGCGCGAACATTAATTAATAAATTAAACAAATTTTATGCGGCTTACTATCGCGTTTATATAAATTGTTAAATCAAAACCAAAATAAACGCGATTGTAAGCCGCATAAAATTTGTTTAATTCATTAATGTCACTTAAACTTTAACGCCTTCGTACTCTCAAGAATAGTCATACAAAAAGGATTTCAAATCAGGGACTTTCTCCAAAATACAGGGGTATGCAGTGCCCATAACTTGTATGAGGAGATTTATTTATGTGAAGCCTCGTTGTCTGTGTGAATTGAAGAAAGTTTTGTAGGAATCGAGGCGTGACAATTTTATTGCTTTATTGATAAAATTCGCCTGAAAACGGCTTCTTAATATTAATAAAAAAAGTAGTCATGTAGAATATATCATATATTTACTAAAAATGCTTTACTTAGAAAAGGATTTAATATAGAAAATATGTATTTTTGTAATATAACGTCACAAATACAGAATAAAATATGATCGTGTAAATAAAGTATTAGAATTTCATTCAACTGAATTTTGGGAAACCTTTTTGTGAAGCAATTGAGCATTAAAATTTGTGAAAACGGTAAATTATGAATCGTAACGGCATATTGCCTTGGGCGCCCTTACATCATGATTGAAGATATGTACGGTCAACATAACAAAACGAATAATAAAATAATATCTATCTGCTGAGAATCTCAATCTACGCAAATACGCTAAAGTACTGGTTACGAAATTGCGCCGTTTGGGGTCGAGACGATGGGCCCTTGGGAACTTTCAGCTAAGAGTTGTCCAAGCGGCTGACGGTGAAGTCTGGAGACAGGAAGGCTGGCATTTATTTCTGCCAACGTATTATCCTTGCTATACAAAGGGGAAATGTTGCCAGTTTTCTTGGGACTATCTCTGATGCGACGTCATTAGGTGATATTTTTTATTTGTAGGTTATTTATAGTAATATACTTTTAATTTTATCATAAACTTATTTTACGCTTTAGTACTTCTTCAATTGTTCCTGGCCTAATTAATCAATGCAAACATCTAGCATATAAGGGAATTTCTTTAGTGTTTTTTTCATTACTAAAAAGAAAATGGAGCATCATCAACTTTTGCCTCATTTTTATTTGAGTTGTGTCAGGATCGTGGCAAGTGGCGCTCCATTGTCTCTGCCTATCCCCGTGAGAAAAAGGCGTGACAATTTGATTGATTGATTAAAACTAAAATACAAATTATTATGCTAACCGTACTTCTCTCATCTTTCAAAGGATTATCTGTGTATCTCATTGTGCGGTTCCAAAACACGCTCCAATACAACCAAACACGAACTGACAGCTATTTCTGTCTCTTTCTAGCACCCTCATTTGTATATGCGTATAAGAGTGAAGACACGATTGTGGTTTCAAGTTTTGGTTTTTGATAGTTAATCATATACATTGGAAATTCCAAACTTTTAATGAGTATAGATATTTATGTTGCTTTTCAAAATATCATATTTTACAATATTAAATTTCACATTATATCAAATTTGCGTTTATAACTTAAGTGTTTGAATTTTTGATTGAACTTATAACCCATAGTGACTCTCAGGTCTTTGATTAATTATTTAGGTACGAAAGATATTTTTTATTATTTATTATTACCATCGTTGCAGATGGTAACGATGGAAAGTCTAAAAATGGAGAGGACTGAAAAAAAACGATGTAAGAAGTTCACGGTGGGGGCGGAGGGATCGGCAAAATTAAAAAAAACTAAAATAAATTTAATTAAAATTTGAACCTGAAATTCATAATTTTCTTGTATCTATGATTGAAATTCTTAAATAAGGGGGCAACAAAATTTTTTTCCGCCCCGGGCGGCTGACTCCCACGCTACGCCACTGGGTTGCCTCATTCACGGTTGCCTATTCATCCCTTTAAATCCATTATTGTCACTTAAAAATAAGTCCTTTTGAAAAGACACTTCTGATTTGCAGTTTTAGTAGCTTCGTATATATAATTATAGGAGTAATAATACAAATCAGTACTTAACAAGTGAAACCTTTTCCAGTTGATTGTTGATTGCCCATCATTTCCTTAACTCTTAAATTATTGCAATACTTTAGGCTAAAAATCGTTAAAACTCACTTAGGGTCACGCACAAGTCATAAGATGTAGCGATAGCGGATTTTAACTATTATATATTCATCATCATATGTGAAGAAACCGAGGAAATTGTGTCAGGACGGTGGCGAGTGGTATATAATAGTATAAGTGCATAGTATAATATTTTGAACTTTTTGTATTCATTCATCATCATCATCAGCCAGGAGACGTCCACTGCTGAACATTCCAAACGAAAAGATGTCAGATGCATCCACCGGTATCGTGTTGTTGAAGATCACCTTGAGACAACTTACAAGCTGATCCTGAAACGCAACTAAGTTACTTCACGATCTGTAAGTGTACAGATACTTACAGTTGTTTAAATGTAAGTAGTAGTCACCCACTTAATATAAAAACGCTTAACCTTCTAACTGAGCGTGAACACAAGCAAGTTGCAAAGTACGTACGCATTACGTGTACGATTAAGGGCACCTCAGCTGCATTAAACTTTAATGACAAGTGCCAAAAGCGGCGGAGATTTCACCAAAATATTAATAGGATTTATTTACACAAGAGTAAAACGCCCCTCAAGTAACCTACAGGTAACCGCCTATAAAATTATTATTATTATTTTATTATTCAATAATATAATAGCAGCTCTCGCCGATGCGTCTATATCTTCATTTGTGCATTTTTCAGTTGTTAAGTATTTATCATGTTTATTTTTAATTATGCAACTGTGGTAGGGGTTCAACTTTGCTAGAACTCTTATTAGTTCAGTATTATGACCACAAATGTTTAAAACATATCAATATCAAAAAAATATTGATATGTTCTTTTTACAAATATGGCTCGCCCAGTGGCGTAGCGTGGAAGTCAGCCGCCCGGGGCGGAAAAAAAAAATTTGCCGCCCCTTATTTAGGAATTTCAATCATAGGTACAACAAAAATGTGAATTTTAGTTACAAATTTTAACGATTTATTATAGTTTTTTTAAATTTTGCCGCCCCCTAAATGTGCCGCCCGGGGCGGGCCGCCCCCTCCGCCCCCGCCACGCTACGCCACTGGGCTCGCCATATTATGACAACACCCAGCCGGCCTTGTTGGAACCGGCAACTTACATGCTGAACCCCTAAACGCGACTAAGGCCCGGTTTCTTGATGGATAGTTATCTCAACTAATCGTAAAATAATGACAGATAACTTACTATTGACTGAATTTCGAAAAAAATGCGTTTCTTGATGGATTGTTAGGCATGCTATTTATTATATGACGTCACTAATAACAATTTATTTTGACCACTCAGATGTGAGTGGTCAAACTATTTAATCTCTAGTAGTATGCGAACTAGTGTCATAATTGACATGTTTGTATTGCGTTTTTTTTGCAAATTATCTCAATTAAAACGAATTTGAGCATTGAAAATGCATTTTTCCTATTGTGAAAATTCATCATTCATTCACAAACAATTTTCGGATGAAGATTGTTTTATGGCAAAAAGACATAAAAAGACTTTCCGTCCCAGGAAAGATAATTTTAGATTGTGGGATTAACATGATGTCAAAGAAAGATTTCGGATTAATAAAAAAATATGCACGTGGCTCATAAAAGAATTAAACATGTTTCTTGAACGCCAAACAACAAGGTAAGAAAATAACTTTATATTCAAACTGATAGGAGAGGTTATTTAAAGTGTCCTATATCTAATTAGGACAGGGTCCCCGTAAAAGAGGTAATGCTAAGAAATCACGGCGCAATTTAAGGCGACCGTGGTGTAGTGGCAGTGTAATGGTCATGCAAGCCGAGAGCACGGGTTCGATACCACTTACTGGTACCAATGTATCTTTGATATATGTACTTTGGTCAATATAATTCTTAGCCTTAAAATAACATAAAAAATCCTATACTTTTTTGTATGACCCATTTTATGTTCTTATTGGTCATGCAAAGTTTTAAATAATCATTAACATACAGTTCCAACCAATTACTGAATATTAATCTAAATTATTTTCTTACAGAATTCATGATGTCAGTATAAAGGATCAAATATTATTAACAATAAGATTTAATGCCACTGGAAATATTGGCCCTGGAGACATCCTCAAGAAAGCTGAGTTACCTAGTGCCCATAACTGTAGAGCTTGTATGAAATTGTATTGTAAATGTAATGGAAGCAAAAAAGTGATGGGAGTTGTTTCAGGATCTTGGCAAGTGGCACTTAATTGTGTCTGCCTATCCCCGTGGGAAAAAACTTAAAATTTGATGGAATGATTATTTTTTATTCAAAACTAAAACATTCTTGAACCTTACCTCAGAATATGATCCACATTTACATTGCCACTTACAAGTATACAGACCGTGAAGAGATTTAATCATGATTCAGGATCAGTTGTATGTTGCCGGTTTTAACTAGGCCGGCATAGTGGATGTGATTGCTACTCACAGTTATTGAATTGTAGTAGCAATGGCATTCATTCATGGACCACACTCCTGCCTAATATCAAGCGGGTGCTGCCATAATGTCAGTCACAATAAAAAATATATACCTAAATAATAATATCATTTCAGATTGGAAAACGTAAGTTAATGCCAAAATGGCTACAGAGCTCACACCAAGATCCTGGAGATTTAGATTGAACAGCTTACCATTGAGGAGGTTTGAAGTGCACATTAATGCACAATTTGTCTCCGGCGCTTATTAAGTTCTAATAGTCTTTCAAAAGTCCCTACTAGATCAAAACAATCTAGTAAGGTCCCCACCTTACTAGATTGAAGCTACACATATTGTGAAAGGTCTATAACCCCGCTTTGAGGGACAGTTTTCTATAATGTTCATCTACAAAAGTATATAAAATAAAATTATTAATAATAATACAGGTATTTTTAATCTGAATAATCCAATCAATCAAATTGTCACGCCTTTTTCCCACAGGGATAGGCAGAGACAATGGAGCGCCACTTACCACGATCCTTACATAACTCCCTTGCTTCCTTCACACCCACAATTCTCTTCATACAGGCTCTGTGGTTATGGGCACTAGGCAACCTGGCTTTCTTGAGGATGTCTCCAATTTGGTTAGAAAACACTCTCCCGGGCCTGCCTTGTTTAACGCATCCAACCACATCCGATTTATAAATTCTTTTGTCAATCTACTTTCACTCATCCTTTCCATGTGCCCAAACCATCGAAGCATTCCTTTGTCAATCCTTGTCACTACATCTTCTTTCAAGCCACATCTATCACGCAATGTGCTATTCCTTATTCTATCCGCTATCGTCACTCCACATACACTCCATAACGACAGCAATTCTACTCTCATGCGTCTTCTGCCATACCCAACCTTCACTTCCATACATTAATATAGGAACAAGCACTGCATTATGAATAATCCAGCCATATAATATTGCATAAATATAACATAAATTGATGACTTTAGATATAAAAATCAATCAATCAATCAAATTGTCATGCCACAGGGTTAGGTAGAGACAATAGAACGCTACTTGTCATGATTCTGACATAACTCTCACGCTTCCATCACATTTACAATACAATTTCATACAAGCTCTACAGTTATGAGCACTAGGTAAGCTTTCAGCTTTCTTGAGGATGTCCTTTACTATTATGTTATTCTATATAATATACAAAACCTATACATATAAATACTCATTATAAAAGTTTTGAAAAATAAAAGATAGGATACAAAGAAATAGGTATAATTAAATTGTCATGCTTTTTTCCCCACAGGGATAGGCAGAAACATAGAATAGTATCAAAACTGAGATATAATATTGATGTGCGCACTTGCTTCCACTGCAGACGTCCAGCGCTCTTTTAATCTTCCTATATTTCATCAGCTCAAAAGTCAGCGCTCTTTTGCCGGAAACTGTACTAGCTGTTCCCCGCAGTCAAACCCGCGTTTATAAACAGTAATTCGTAGCTTGAGTACATTACAGGACGCCTTGCATCCCTGTGGTCCATCATCAGGTACTCCTCAACCATATTGTCATATCAGCCTAGGTATGAGCTTAATGTAAGAAACAGTTTGTTAAATCAGCATAATTATGTCTGTTACATATCCCCTGCATCCTCATGATCCATCATCAGGTACTCCAGGCTTTAATTTGATAACAGCACAGCTAAAGGCGCATAGTAAGAGACATTTTTAGTTAAAACACCATAGTTATATCTCTTGCGGTTTTACCTATGTGAGATGATCCATCATCAGGTTCTTTAGATCCAGAGGGTTTCCTACCTATTTTTATCCATTATTATTGCCATAATCCACTAATATATCTACAAACCAATAAGATATTTAAAAGAATATTACATAATTATGTATTGGGAAATAAAGTTTGACTTTGACAATATTTTTTTTATTGGCATAAGGATAGAGTATTTAGTACATTTCTGACCCAATTAATTTTAAAAAATAAGAAAGTCGCAACACTACATGTCAAACGGTAATCAATGCCTCAATGAATTTAAAAATATTAATTATAAATAGTTACGATCTGTCTGTTGATAACAATAATAATTTATTTTTTCAAGAAACACATTTCGCTGATTACTATTTTTTAGTGAATATACTATAGTTGCTTAACTAATTATAAAAGTTACAAATAGACAAATTTCACCAACCATCAAGAAACCGGCCCTTAGTCTTTTTACTTTGGATACCATTCTCATTAGACCTCTATTTCCTCTACTTGAAAAAATATAGGTAACATAAAAGGGAGTTTACCGTCTTGAGTTTTTTAGTAAAGCAAAGAATTCATGCCTAAGTTAAGTTTTTTTATTACATTTGACTACAGATATGATCGGACATTAAAAGTTGTCATAAAACTCGCTTTACGATCGCAGACCTGTACTGCGGTCATTGTCATAATAAAAGTGTACCGTGCATACTTTATTATTACTTAATTCTAAAACTTAAAACAAATTATGGAAAATCTAGTATTCTTTTTGAGGGAGTGCGTCTTCATAACAAGCTACCGCAAGATATAACAGAAGCAAATTCTATTATAGAATTTAAATCTAAGTTAAAAAAGCTTATTACAACGGACAAGTATTTTTTGGTTTCTCTTTAGTTATATTTGGTTTCTATTAGTTATATTGATTACTACGAAAAATTTTGTAACTGTAACCTAAAAGAACCAAAACCTATTTTATATTACCATCTATTCATACTTAAAGCGCAGTATTCTGAGCGTGAAACTTACAGATAAAATTCGAAACACTTTACAGCGCTTTTCCGTAGCCGTAGCCAAAAAGCTTCCAAACTGATGTCTGATGCATTATGGGCAAAGTTTAGGACTGATTTAACTTCATATTGTAAAAGGCATCGCAGCAGGTCTTAACAGAGCTGGCGGGACAAGATGGACTCCTACAATAGTTCGTAGAAGACCGCCAAGTCATGGATTATTTTACTAAATAAACCAAAATATTAAAAAATACTGTCTTATAGATATCAACTGAAAGGTAAAACAATTTTCATCCTGAATTTCGTTCCAAAATTAAAGTCCAAACTATTTAAATAAAGAAAACTTAAAAACATCATTACACGTCCTCAATTCGCCGCGGAACTGTTTTGTTATGTTGAACAGTCGAAATGAGTGACATTTTGTCTCCTAATCACCCACTTACCAGTATGCAGCATAGACCACGTAATAATAGACTCCCAAACTTGAAACTTAAGTCCAGCAATATTAATTTATAACTAATAATCATTGCTTAAATAAACTAGCCGTTAAATGCGACCGTGGTGTAGTGGCAGTGCAATGGTTACGCAAACCGAGAATAGTTTAAAACCACTTGCCGGTACCCATGTATCTTTGATATATGTACTTTGCTTGTCCTGTTCCTATATTACAAACACTTTAGTAGCTTAGTATAGAAATGTAAATAAATATAAAATATATTTGTACTATTACCAAATATGTACAAAATGTTATAGATACTGTTGCTATGAAAAAAGAGTGTAGTAACAAAGATTGAGAAAGGTATGTTGCGTTTGGGCACATTAATAGAATGGATGAAAGGAGATTAACAAAAGTGATACACATACAAAAGATACATTGGTGTGAACCGGCAAATAGTTCCAAACCGGGGGCTACTGGTTTGCGTGACCATTTCACTATACCTAACCCACGGTCGGTAGACTTGAAAGTGGTGGAACTACCCAGGACCGGCAGACCAAGCAAACAACCACCTATACAACACTGCTAAACGTGCTTGTATTATAATTATAATTTTATTATACATTTCTAATAATACTAAGCTGATAAAGTACTTGTATCATAGAAACTGGACAACCAAAGCACATATATCAAAGATACGTTGGTACCGGTGAGTGGTTTCGACCCCTGCCACTTGACTTACGTAGCCATTGCACTGCCACTAACCACGGCCGCCTTAAAGTATCACGTAGGCATTAGTAGCGACAAGTGGTTTTGAACCAGGGCCCGTGAGCCATTCACTACACCTAGCTCATGATCGTCTTGATGAAATATATTTCTATGCAGTGTCTAATGAATATGTTGTCTATGCCTCCTAATCACCCACTCTACAGTATACTGCGCCGTAATGGTACCCCATTAACATTACCCCATAATGAAATCATCATTACAATGTAAGCAATTTTAGGATAAAACTTTCAACTGTAATGTCTCCAATTCCATTTCGGCAATGACTTAATTAAAAATTCATAAATATTTTTGACTGCTCAGTCGCGGTGGCTTCGTAAAATGACGTCATAGTCATCACCAGATGTTATTATTAAAAATACAAATAACCCGACAGCGAAAATACCTAAAAAATATGTTTGTATGATAGCGAGGTATAAAAATATTTATATATAATACAATATAATATGTAAAAAATATATATATTTAGAAAGAGACAATTGGTACCACTCAAAGAGTGGTAGGCAGTGGTACCCAGTCTGCCGATCCGGGGTAGTACCACCACTTACAAGTATACAGACCGTGAAGTTGGTTACGTTTCGGGATCAGCTTGTAAGTTGCCGGTTCCATCTAGGCCGGCATAGTGGATGTGATTGCTACTCACAGTTATTGAATTGTAGTAGCAGTGACATTCATTCATGGACCACACTTTGGCTTAACATCAAGCGGGGTGCTGTCATATGTCGAGTCACAATAAAAAAATTAAAAAAAATATCTCTGCCTATCCTTATGAGAAAAAGGCATGACAATTTAATTGATTGATATTTAATAAGTATTTGTGAAGGAAGCGAGGGAGTTGTGTCAGGATCGTGGCAAGTGGCGCTCCATTGTCTCTGCCTATCCCTGTGGGAAAAAGGCGTGATAATTTGATTGATTCATATTTAATGAAATCATAGTTATTTTGGGCACAGTGCACATTGTTGTCAAATTAGATAGGCGGATTAGGATTCCTATATGAATAGGCAGAGAGAATGGAGCGCCACCTTTAACTATCCTTAAACAATTCATCTCCACGAGTCTCTTCATACGAGCGTATGGTCACTATGGATCCCTTTTTTATTTTATGTAGCTCACTGAACCTCGCATGATATTTAGCTGGAATGCGGTCCATTAATAGAGACGACTGCTACTATCAATCAATCAATCAAATTGTCACGCCTCTTTTCCACGGGGATAGGCAGAGACAATGGAGCGCCACTTGCCACGATCCTGACACAACTCCCTCGCTTCCTTGTCTACGGTTATGGGCACTAGGCAACCTAGCTTTCTTGAGGATGTCTTCGATTTGATCGGAAAACACCCTACTACAGTTAAATAATTGCAAGAAGGAATCCCATTCACTATGCCGGCCTAGTTGGCAATTAACAAACAGATCCCGAAACGCGACTAAGTCTCTTTACGGTCTGTACGCGTCTTTTCCAAGAATGTCCCCGTAAATTGCATTTACGAGTGAAAACAAAACCTAAAATAAAGCCACTTGGTTGGGCGATTAAAAACCTGAATTACAGTTAGCTCGTTGTTTTGTTAAAAGACAAAAGTATTGAACGTTGTACTCTACTCTTAACGCATCATTTTTAGGACGGACTGTATTACTTAAGAAAGCTAGGTTGCCTAGTGCCCATAACCATAGAGCTTTGTATGAAAAGAATAGTGAATGTGAAGGAAGCGAGGTAGTTGTGTCAGGATCGTGGCAAGTAACGCTCCATTGTCTCTGCATATCCCTGTAGGAAAAATGCGTGACAATTTGATTGTATTACCCCTAACATCTTACCCCGACGTACGACGTGACAAGTAAAAAAGGGAAAGTCTAGAAGCGCCGATAAAAAATTTTTTTTTTCATATTTTACATTCTATACACAAAATCTCGATTTTATGACTCTGGATTTTTCAAGAGATACTAAAAGAATACTGCCTTCAGTAGGCAGCCGTAAACTGACTCGTTTTTTTAGTTGTCGGCACTCTTGGAGCTCAATCATTCTTACTATCAGGCAGGTCAAGGTCAGACGTCGAGTCATAATGACTAAAAAAGAACATGATTCATATAACGAATATGTATTGTATAATATTTTATATTTAATAAATATTTATCCATACGTGTTTTATTTCAATTTGAGTATGTATTTCCATGTATAAATTTTATGTATGTATATACTAAATATGTATTTATTTTTTATTAGTGTGTATTTAATCTTATTGTTATAAATTTGCACCTTACTGTTGGACTCTGAGTTTAATTAACAAAGAATGTATTGAGTAAAAAGCGATATTGAGTTTGCCTTTGTACATAGGGAATAAAGTTTACAAATAAATAGTATAAAAGGATATCATTCATTTTGTATAGGGACTTAGACTTAATTGTATTAACAATTGCATATACATTTTAAAATAGTTTAATGTACGAAGATTATAATGTAATTGGAATATATCCTTTATTTTACATAGTTTGCCTAGTGCCCATAACCACAGAGCCTGTATGAAGAGAATTATGGATGTGAAGGAAGCAAGTGAGTTGTGTAAGGATCGTGGTAAGTGGCGCTCCATTGTCTCTGCCTATCCCTGTGGGAAAGGGGCGTGACAATTTGATCGATTGATTTTGATTGATTTTACATAGTTTAGGTGTGAAAAATGATCAAATTACAAATTACTCGTATAATTATGACAGTTCAAAGCAGAACATTTAATATGGCGTGTCCTTGTGATTCATATCTTATTTTCCAAATAACTGAATTGCACAGCAATTAAAAGCAAAATTGTTTTTAGTTTTATCAACACAAGTATCGATATTTTTTCATTTTGAACATTACAAAAGTAGTACATAGAAGGCCAAAATGAATGATGTCTTTTAAATATGCTTTAAGAGTGGACCCATTTCAATGTGCATAACAATAGTTGGTGATCTTACGGTGTTTCGGGTTACGAACTCATTTCAATGGAAAAAACTGTACGAGAGAGAACAATAAAATCAATGAATGTGCTGCGAAAATACTCTGCTTTATTTCCTCTTAACACGTTATTGTTATTTTGTGTGTTACCAATGCTCTTTGTGACTACGTTTCACAATATAAATGTGTCAATGATTTTCCTTAGAATTTTCCAGTTCATTTTTAGTGCAATGGTCAGTTTATTCTTTACTAAAAACGATGTATAATGACTTTTTGGCCGACACTGTAACTTACTTGAACTTTATTATTATTATTCAGTCACACTATGCCGGCCAAAAATACAAAATCATCAACATCAGCGCTATTTACTACTATAACAATGATTTCCATTTGACTTAAATTAAATAAAAAATCGTTGGACCCTTCAAGCGAGGTATAAAAAAGCACTTCCGACCGGTGATAACGACTTGAAACCGGCAACTTACAAGTTGATCCCGAAACGCGATTAAGTCGTTTCACGGTCTGTATGCTTGTAAAACTATTAAACAATGTGATTGGCACTTAAACAAACTTGACTACGGCTAACCATACGTTAATAATAAATTTCCAAAACCAACAAACAAAATTAAGCCACAGTCGGTGCCCAGAGGTGAAACTTTCAAAATACACAAAAACTTTACACATTAATTTGATATACGATTATCTACCTTACCTTTAAATAAATAAAGTACAAATATACTTACCTATGTTTATTATTTACTACCTTTTGTTTTATGTAAATAATCCATTTAGAAAGAAAAATTACAAAGGTTTCGAAAGGTCTAGTAATTGGTAAACCTCCGGTTCCGGTTCAAAACCACTTGACAGTACCAATGTATCTTTAATTTACGTACTATGGTCAGCCTGTTTTTATGATACAAGCTTTACTCGTTTTACTTTAACATTAAACTGTGTTTCTCTAAAAGTCAGATCAGTGCTTACAAAGTATAGCATAAAATGACTGTTTCGGAAACACCTTTTAAGTTGCCAGTTTCAACTAGGCCGGTATAGTGGATGCGACTTCCATTTGCAGTTATTTAAATGTAGTAGCAGTCGCCTCTTCTTACAGCAACTCATGGGCCGCACTTCAGCTTAACATCAAGCGGGTTGTTGTAATAAGTCGAGCCGCAATAGTAATAAAAAAAAACAATCAATCAAATTGTCACACCTTTTTTCCACAAGGATAGGCAGAGACAATGGAGCGCCACTTGCCACGATCCTTACACAACTCCCTCGCTTCCTTCTCATTCACAATTCTCTTCATACAAGCTCTATGCACTAGGCAACCTAGCTTTCTTGAGGATGTGTCCGATTTGGTTGCCAAATTAGGCCCTGGGCCTGCCTCGTTTAACGCATCCATTCACATGAGATTTATAAATTATTTTCGTCAATCTAATAAAAAATAGTTATTTAAAATAACTCAGAATGAAAACTCCAAATCCGCCATAATGACTCAACCGCCTAATATTGCTAAAATTGCAAAACTTCAAGGCTGAATTTTAAAAGTAATTGCCTCATCGACGAATAAAAAAATTCAATATGGCGCACTTTCAAATATACATCTGCGCTTCTAATTAACAGGTGTTGCAACAATGACGCGCCAAATGTCGCAAGCACACTTTCAAACAACACTTTTGAATATTTATTTTTACTTATTAAGTAATGGAGAATATAAACATTTTTTAAAACAAATAAATAACAAGGTGTAAGTTTCAAGGTGGCTAAACTACTGAATACGTAATGTATTTTTTTCTCGGGAACTAACATATAGCAGCACCCCGCTTAATCTCATGTGAATGTATGCGTTAAACGATGCAGGCCCAGGAGGGTGTTCGCCGACCAAATCGGAGACATCCTCAAGAAAGCTAGGTTTCCTAGTGCCCATAACCACAGAGCCTGTATAAAGAGAATGATGATTTTTTTTTTTTTTTTTTATTGTGACACGACATCTGACCTCGACTCGCCTGATGATAAGCAAGAGGAGGTCCAAGAGTGACGACGACTGGAACAACCGAGTCAGTTCCCGGCTGCCCCAGCCGCCGCCACTATGCCGGCCTGAATGTGAGGGAGTTGTGTCAGGATCGTGGCAAGTGGCGCTCCATTGTCTCTGCCTATCCCTGTGGGGAAAAGGCGTGACAATTTGATTGATTGATTGATTGATTAACCCCGCCTGATGTTAGGCTTTAGTGTGATCCATGAACGGAGGTGACTGCTAGTACACAGTCCCGTTGTTTCTTTCTAGTGAATTTTGTAGATTCCAGTCTATTCTCTATGTCTATGGTCGTATCTCATATACCAGTCTAGCTAAATAAGCAACTTTACAGCTTAAATCAAATCAAATAGTCACGCCTTTTTCCCACGGGGATAGGCAGAGACAATGGAGCGCCACTTGCCTCGATCCTGACACATCATACAAGATCTACGGTTATGGGCACTAGGCAAGCCAGCTTTCTTGAGGATTTCTTTAATTTGATCGGAAAACTTAAGGCTTTGTCATATAGTAGTTCATTTAAGCCTATTTCGTAGACAAATAGGTGTAAATCGTAGCATCGTAGATGTTTCTTAAGCGACGCGACATCTCACCTCGACTTTACTAAAGTCCCGGATTCGATTCCCGATCGGAGCAAATATTTGTTTCATACTTTCATTTAGAATATTTAATCTAATTATTAAAATATATGGTAATAAAAAAGAGGTGGATATTTGCCCCGGGTCTGGTTGTGAAAGAGTGGTAGGCAGTGGTACCCAGTCTGCCAATCCGGGGTAGTACCACCACTCACAAGTATACATTCCGTGAAGTGATTTAGTCGCATTTCGGGATCGGCTTCCAAGTTGCCGGTTTTCAACTAGGCCGGCATGGTGGATGTGACTTACACAGTTATTGATTGTAGTAGCAGTTTCCTCTATTAATGGACCACACTCCAGCTTAACATCAGGTGGGTGCTGTCATATGTCGAGTCACAATAAAAAAAGCTAAATGAGCCGACCGTGGTGTAGTTGTAGTGCAATGGTTACGCAAACCGAGAGCACGAGTTCAAAATCACCCACCGGTACCAATGTATGATTGTTATGTGTACTTTGGTTGTCCTGTTTCTATGATACAAACACCTTAGTAGCTTAGTATAGAAATGTATAATAATAATAAAAAAATCTATTAATGGACAAGCAATTCCATTGACAGGCCAGTCTATTATCCAACATTTATTAGTCGTACTAAGAATAAGTACAAAGACTGTTGCGAAATGCAGTCTCTGTGTGCATGTGTACTTTCTCCCAATTACTGCACATTCCGGGCCAGCATGGTGGGTAACGTGAATCTGATCACAACGTTGATTTATTTCGTACAACGATAAATGGCTATTCTTGTCCAAATATAGATCGAACGTATTCAGATTCGAATTGTATTCTGTCTAAGGTTAACTTTATATACAAGAATTACTGTTTCAACTGGCACTCATAAAAATAGTAAATTCAATCAATCAATCAATCAAATTGTCACGCCCTATTCCCACAGGGATAGGTAGAGTCAATGGAGCGCCACTTACCACGATCCTTACACAATTCCCTTGCTTCTTTCACATCCACAATTCTCTTCATACAGGCTCTGTGGTTATGGGCATTAGGCAACCTAGCTTTCTTGAGGATGTCTTGTTTAACGCATCCATCCACATCAGATTTATAAATTCCTTTCGTCAATCTACTTTTACTCAAATAACTAAATTAAAATTCAAAAAATCGATTAAAGTAATATAGGTTCTATGGCGGACCAGCAGACCGACCGCCTAACTCAATGACAATGAGAATCGTTTTGACAGGTAAACTCCATTAATAAGCTTTAAAATTAAAATGGCTACCGTGCAACACACTAAAAATCGATGTTCATTTTCATTAACAGTTTAAGCTTATTGAAACTCATTGTCCAAATGATTAAAAATTGTTTTTGACACTGACCGCGTAACTTTTTGACAAATGGGAATGAATTACATTTTCATTGCCATTACAGTTGTGCGGTCGGCCTGCTGGTTAATTACATTCATAATTTCATTTTATTGAGTCTTCAAAATTGTCTACCATAATATTAGACACGCGATAATGGTCTTGTCATTGTAAATTTCCAAACGTAAAAATTGACGTGGTCAAATACATTTTGATACCTGTCAAACCTGACCACCAGCCTCGGCAGTCACGCTGGGCTTAGCGAGTCCCATATATAGAAGGTATAGGAGACCCAGACCTGAATAAATGCAGGTCTACTCAATGACATACAGGTAGCCGGCAACTGTCTCTTGGACTATAAATTATACGCTACCTATCTTCAAGACGACCGTGGTGTAGTGGTAGTGCAATGGTTACGCAAAATGAGAGCACGGGTTTAAAACCACTTGCCGGTACCAATGTACTTTGGTTTTATGTTTCCATGCTCTTTAGTAGCTTAGTGTAGAAATGTAAATAAAAAAAAAGTATGAATTATATTCAAAAATTCAAAACTACTCAAAACGGCATGTCATTTAATTTATTTTTTGCGATATAAAAATTCATGTGATAGGCTTTAAGAACTCATTACCCATAGAACGTAATTAATTTGTCGTTGTGAGAAATGTATAATATACTTTTATTATACATTTCTATACTAAATTACTAAAGTGCTTGTATCATAGAAACAGGACAACCAAAGTACATATATCAAAGATATACATTAGTACCGGTAAGTGATTTCGAACCCGTGTCACTTGGCTTACGTAGCCATCGCACTGCCACTACACCACGGTAGTGATTGATTAATTGTCGAAATAGAAATTTAAATAAATAAATTTAAAAGTTCAAGAATAAGTATTTTCTTTTAAATGATACCTTTGTCCTACATATCGGATGTTTTGATTAACTAGAATTAACGGTTTTTATCTTAGTTATTTTATTAAATACATTCACGACCATTTATTAACGTTTTAAGATAGGCACTAAAACATATTCGGCATTTTAAAATATAATTGACCTATTTTCTTTTTATTGTGATACGACATATGACCTCGACCGGCCTTATAATAAGTAAGAGGAGATTCAAGAGTGACGACGACTGAAACAACCGAGTTAGTTCACGGCTGCCTCAGTCGCCGTTACTATGCCGGCCAAAGGTGCTTGTTTACGCACTACTAGTTCACGGCGGATCACTTGCCACGATCCTTACATAACACCCTTGCTTCCTTCACATCCACAATTCTCTCCATACAATACAATCGGGTCCACAAAATCAACGCACAAGACCTTTCTATAAATATTTGTAAGCCAAAAGTGGTTTCCTAAGGCAAGAACCATTTTTATTACCGAATATTTTAAAATGTTACTCCCGAAGAACCGGATTACCCTAACACACTCACACACACGCACAAACACACGCACACACACGCACACAAACGCACACACACGCACGCACACGCACAATGACGCACACACACATAAACAATGAACGCACACAAGCAAAATGGTGATAAAAAGGACAAGGGAAAATTCGGCAATTCTCACTCGTATTGGACACACACTAAAATAATGTGCGATTTTTTACAATTATTTTTATTGTGATTCTACATCTAATCTCGGCCTGCCTGATGGTAAGCATAATTACCTCCAAGAGTACAGACGACTGAAAAAACAGAGTCACGGCTACCACACTTTGCCGTCACTATGCCGGCCTAATGTGCTTCTTCACGCATCGCTTGTAGGATCAAAGGTTATAGGATAGTGAGAACACATGGGATGATTAGGTTTTAACGTGGTTAACTCATCAATCCGCTACGTCTAAGTCCCGTATCCGTATCCCGTATTCTGGTCGAAGCAAAGATTTGTTTGTTACATACAGGGATATTATGCTCCCTATAACTGGTTTTGTGCTCACTGATTAGATATTACAAATGTCTGTAATTAAAGAAAATGATGAAGATATTTGCTCTGGTATTTAGAAGTGGTTGCAAGTTGGAAGTCTGCCAGCCCGAGGTAATAACAGTAATTTTATGTGTAAGGACTTAAAAGTGACTTAGTCGTATTTCCGGATCAGAATAGGAGTTGCAGGTTTCAACTAGGCCAGCATAGTCGATGCAACTTGCTTGTATTCAACTGTAGTAGAAGTCGCTTTTATTTATGGGCTGCGCTCCAGCTTAACATTCATATGTTACCACAATAAATAAATAAAAATACAAATCTTACAGTCTACTTGCCTTCCACGCCAGGCTATGGCCATCTTGGTCCTAGGATATTTTTTTTATTGTGACTCGACATATGATAGCATCCGCTTGATGTTGAGCTGGAGTTTGGTCCATGAATGGATTTCACTGCTACTACAATTCAATAACTGTGAGTAGCAGTCCTATCTACTATGCCACCCTAGTTGGAAAGGGCAACTTACAAGTTGATCCTGAAACGCGACCAAATCACTTCACGGTCTGTATACTCGTAACTAGTGGTACTGCCTCGGATACTTTACTTTAAAGATATTTAAGTAATTTACGTTTGCCATACTTCTTTACCTAAACAATTTGGGTATAAATGAAATATTAAAATCACTTCATATACTTATAATTATTAAAATGAACATTTCAATATAACAAAAACCATTTATATAATGCATTAACAAAACGTAGAGCTTTTACGAGGTAGTGTTAACCTCAAGTGATCATTTACATGCGACCGTGTGAATTAGAGCATGGATTCACACCTCGTGTTCAATGGGGATACTATTAGCATTCATGTTATATTCAGTTGCATATACGCTTTAAATTATTTAGAGTTTTGTTTTATATTTGAACGACATTATATGACTACTCTTAACCTATACCAGCGGCACGCTTTGATGGCCGTTTCGACGTTTGCATCGTTTATGAAGTTTTATATAAGGCTACCGGGGTGGTGTAGTGGCAGTGCAAAAGTTACGCCAACCGGTAGCACGAGTTCAAAACCACCCACCGGTATCAATGTATTTTTGATATATGTACTTTGGTTGTCCTGTTTCTATGATACAAGCACTTTAGTAGCTTAGTATAGAAATAAATAAAAACTATTCAAGGATCAAATTGCTGTTCTTTAGTGTCACTATGAAGAACAGCAATTGTTTCTTCAAACATAATTAATAATTTATACGAAAATTCATGAACAAAGCAAATATTAAAACGGTTATCATAACGTGCCGCTGCTATGATATTAAACTGAATTACAGACCATTATTAAAAGCTGCTACTAGCATGAAGAAAATCACTATGTCATGTTTTTCTGCCTTATGAACCCCTAAAGAATTATTATAGGACGTGAATGAAATAATATTTATATTTAATTCACGATAATATATATCCCTTGGCCGGCATAGTGACGGCGACTGAGGCAGACGTGAACAAACTCGATTTTCTCAGTCGTCGTCACTCTTGGACTTTCTCTTGCTTATCATCAGGCGGGCCGAGGTCAGATGACGTGTCACAATAAAAAAATAATATTATATTAAAAGCCGTTTTTTTTATATATACAATACAAGTTAAGCTGGAATGAAGTTAACTGTTACAGGCAATTTTTTATCAGCAACAGCACAAGGCCGGTCGGGTTTGGGAAAGTTTTAAGCTGATCCCAAAACGCGACTGAGTTCCTTTACATTATTTACCCCTGAAAACGTTGTAGAGACAACGGAATAAATTATATGTCTGTTGCAATTAATAAATAAAGGTAAAAAACTGAATATTTACCTGAACAATAAAATCGCTAATAAAATTAATATAACATTTAAATGATATCATTTATCCCCGACAATTTTCACAAAATAAATAGAGGAAATATTATATGGAGTCTATCTAAGCCGAAATGCCGCGCCCCTCTACTGCATTTACGCACACGAGCATATATAAAATATGGATGCAACACACTGAAAATGCAATTGTAATTGGTTATTCAGTGACTGGTTATACATAAAATGAGGAGCACGCTGATGAATTATAGTATAGTAAATATTTGCATTCACACATTTAAATAAAATATTTTTTTCGTAAATATGAATAGTCAATTACTAAATTAGACACTTAATCGCCTAGATATTTAAATTATTAGACATCGAAAATCTAATGGAAACCGAAACCTTGGAAATCATAAACTATTTTTGTGATAAAGACGCATAATTTTTTTCTTAAATAATATAAGTATTTGTAAATAAAATAATAACTTGGAGGGGCGCGTAATTTATAGTTAAACAAGCTATATCTAATTAGACGCACATCATTTTATCGAACGTCCTTTATTCAATTACAATGTAATTAATTTCTATGTGTGCGTTTCTTTTGATGTGTGGGTTTTGTCTTAGCGTGTGTGCGTGGCTATGCATGTGTGCGTGGCTGCGCTTGTGTGCGTAATGCCAATGTACTAGAGTATAGATTTTTTGGTTGTTTAAAATGCAGTTGAGAAGTTCCATTGAAAGGTTTTAACATTATGGAGGAGTATTTTATTTTTGGTACTTAAATAGAATTCAAGGTTTAGAGTTTGAAAACGAATAGATAAATTAAAAAAAATGCAAATAATAAAACGAAATAAATCAAGTCATATAATACATTACGATAAAATATTTCAATAAGTCTTTAAATTTCATTTTTTTTAAATTTACATTTTTATACTAAGATACTAAAGTGCTTGTATCATAGAAACAGGACAACCAAAGTACATATATCAAAGATACATTGTTACCGGTGGGTGGTCTCGAACTCGTGCTCTCCGGTTTGTGTAACCATTGCATTGCCACTATACCACGGATACCACCACATTTATCATCTGCGGTCTCAGATACCCTTTTGCTTACCAATATGTTATTCAAGATCGGAAGACCGCATACAAAAAAAACCCTCAGCAGAAACCAATATCTAAATAGGCATTGCCAAAAATTCTTCGTTGCATGCGCAGGCCGAATAGGTCAAATGCACTTTGTCTATCTCTTTCCTTCGTATGTAAATGAGCGAAATAGCTATACTACAGGCCAGTGAAGCGTGGAACGCATTGAAAACACGTTTTAATAACTCCAAAAAATGTCTTGAAAGCTATTTTTAAATATGGCGCTCGAGGTTTAATAGAAAGTTTGTTTCATTACATTATCACCATCAATTCCTACAGGGATATGCAGAGACAATGGAGCGGCACTGTCCACAATCCTGATACAGCTTTCTCGCTTCCTTCACATCCACTACTCTCTTCAAATAGACTCTTCATCATACAGATAGTTGAATAAAAAATGAAAATACCTCCATGATTACTAGTATCCTGGCTGGAAAGACTGGGCATTTGGCTGCCTATCAGTATTAAATAAATATTTCTTAATACGTTTAATAATATTTAATAATATTTCTCAATCTTAATTAAAATAACTAACCTGTTCATTTTCAGGCTTATCCTCGCTGCTTTCAGTGTCACTGGAACCAGTTGATTTCTTGCACCAACTTTTACAGTAACGCCGACATAAACACCTGCAATAATACACAATGTTAATTAAGTTGTTATTAATTATTTTCAGTAAATTATGGTATATTGGGAGATTTGTAAAAAAAATATAACGAAGTAAAACCGCTAATTATTAATATCAATCAATCAATCCCTATCCCTTTTTCCCACAGGGATAGGCAGAGAAAATGGAGCGCCTCTTGCCACGATCCTGACACAACTCCCTCGCTTCCTTCACATTCACAATTCTCTTCATACAAGCTCTATGGTTATATTTAAAATAACAGATCCAATTATTGTTATACGACAGGCGCTTGGTTTGGTTTTGTTACGCATAAAGCTCGTTATATTCCTTTCATAGCTTTTATTTGGAATATTTATTATTAGATGAAATATTACAAATAAAAGCTTTGATACAAGTTCCTCGATTCGATAATATTATGAGATTAAATATTTCAAATATTTATTCATAAAAAAGAGGCGGTTAATTGCTTCAGGTCTGTTTATCAAATAGTGGTAGACTGCCGATCCGGGATGGTCCACCACTTACAAGTACACAGACAGTCTAGTGAGCTAGTCGCGTTACGGGACCTGCTTGTAAGTTGCCAGTTTCAACTAAGGCGACATAGTCTAACAGTTATGAACTGCAGCAGCTCCAGTTTACCATCCGGCAAGTCAAGGCAAATTAAAAGTAGATATATAAATAGTCATTTCGGAAGGTAATCGGCATGCTTTTAGGGCGAAAAAACATATAATTTCGTGGAAAAACTGAATTTATTTTTTTATAGGAGAAAAATAATTAAAAAGAAATAATAATTAAAAATAAACAATGTTGCTAATAAAAATCTAGCTTTTGCAAGGGACTATTACGCGTCAAGTTACTGAAACACGCAATTTCAGGGGTCGCTTTTGCGTATTTGAGAAGGAAAATCTTAGTTGATTATGCTTCTTACCTTGAAACTTTAATCTCGGGCTTTGTGCCTAATACGTGATAGAAACGTGATTGCGAACGTGTATCTCTGATAGTAAACTTCTAGTTTAAATAGATTTCTGCCTGGCGTTCAATTATGGCGATCGTGGTGTAGTAGTAGTGCAATGGTTACGCAAACTGAGACTACGCAAACGGGTTCAAAACATTGCTGGTACCAATGTATCTTCGATATATGTACCTTGGTTGTCTAGTTTCTATGATACAAGCACTTTAGTGGCTTTGTATAGAAATGAAAATAAAAAATAAAATCAAATAAATGCTTTTTTTTGGGCCGCGACATCTAAGAACTTTATTTTATTTTATTATGACGACATTTGACCTCGACCCTCCTGATGATAAGCAGGAGGAGATCCAAGAGTGACGACGACTGAAACAACTGAAAACGTCGGTTTTGGTTGCCCCAGTCATTGTGACTATTTCGACAAAAGTGTTCTTTTACGCTTCATTTGAAGGATCCAAGGCGATAAACGTGGCGCATTGCTAGCACACTAGCTTGTTACGCGTTAATTCCCGGTTCGAGCAAAATATTTTATTTTTATTATTAATTAATTAGATTAAATTTTTTTTTTTTTTTTTTTTTTTTTGTGACTCGACATATGACAGCACCCCGCTTGATGTTAAGCCAAAGTGTGGTCCATGAATGAATGTCACTGCTACTATAATTCAATAACTGTGAGTAGCAATCACATCCACTATGCCGGCCTAGATGGAACCGGCAACTTACAAGCTGATCCCGAAACGTGACCAAATCACTTCACGGTCTGTATACTTGTAAGTGGTGGTACTACCCCGGATCGGCAGACTGGGTACCACTGCCTACCACTCTTAAATTAAATTAATTAGATTAAATATTACATATATATATTTCTGAATAAAAAGGAAGCGTATATTTTTCTTTGGGTTTGGTTATCAAAGAGTGGTAAGCAGTGGTGCCGATCCGGGGTACTACCAGCACTTACAACTATACAGAGCCGGTTCCAACTAGACCGGCATAGTAGATATGACTGCTATTTTCAGTTATTGAAGCAGTCCATTTATGGACCGCACATCCGCTTAAAATCAGGCGGGGTGCTGTCATATCTCGGGTCACAAGTGGTGAAGTTTTTCACTTGTCGATTGTTTTACATACAGTAAGCTGCATTGCGATACCCACAAAGACGATTACTAACTACTACAGATAAGTGAACACGAGTAGTATTCGCGTCCGCTATATCGCCCTCGCTTAACTAACAAAAGGACATCATTAATTGTTTTCTTCTATGTACTACTTTTGTAATGTCCAATGATGAAAATATATATAAATAGTAGTTTTGATACTTGTATTGATAAAACTAATAACAATTTTGCTTTTGATTGGTGTGCAATTGAGTTATTTGGAAAATAAGATATGGATTTTGTACCGTCTGCCAATCATAAAGACACGCCATATTAACAGTTCTGCTTTGAACTGTAAAAATTATAGTTTGATTATTTTGCACACCTTAACTATGAATAATAAAGGATATATTCCAATTACATTGTAATACGAATTAACTATTTTAAAATGTAAATGCAACTGTTAATATAATTAAGCCCAAGGCCCCATACGAAATGAATGATGTCCTTTAAGTTAATTTCAAAATTATGATCTTATGAACATACACTGTTACATAATAACTGAGCTAACTAATAATTAAATGCTGGAGTAAGCACAAATTAAATTTGGACAGCTTGTTAGCTTCAAAACTGGCACTAATTAACTCACAGAAATGCTGATATTTTAGCTCAGAATTGCAGCTTACTAAGCTAATTTTATATACAGACTTTTTAAATGTTAATATTTCATATACTCGTATTTTATAATCATAAATAGGCAGAGACAATGGAGCACCACTTGTCACGATCCTGACACAACTCCCTCGCTTTTTTATTAATAAATATTAGTAATATTCAATCTAATTATCAATAAATACAATAATACGAATGCTATGAAACAAATTTTCTCCGACCGGGGATTGAACCCGAGACCTTAACCAATACGCCACGCCTATAGACCTATGACAGCATATAGAGTACTAATCCAAAAGGACTATAGTGATGGTCCCACTTAATGATATTTTAAGAAGACACGTAGATATGTAATACGCGTTCTGAAAGAGGCACGTTAAAACTATGTTAATAAGTAAACCTGAACTCAGTGTCGCGATGCAGAGCAACATATATTTGTCTCTTTTCGCTCTCAATAACAATCATTCCGTCCCACTTCCACTTCGTCGTGGTTAACCGTTCAATGGCACCACATTTGTAAACACTAAAAGTGGTGTATCTTCCTTTTTTTTGTGACTCATATGACAGCACCCCGCTTGGTGTTAAGCTGGAGTGTGGTCCATGAATGGATGTCACTGCTACTACAATTCAATAACTGTGAGTAGCAGTCACATCCACTATGCCGGCCGATTTATTTTACCTCATATCATTGGTCCCTCTGAATATACCATACCATTGAGCTCACAACATAATCTATCTACTGGAAACAATATAAATTATTTTAATTAAATTCACAATTCGAATTATTCCAAAGCAATAAACTTTATACCGTTCTAAACACTTAACAGCATTAAGAGCCTAATTCAAAATTGTAATCTCTCAACAATAAATATTTTAAACCGCGTGTTTACTGCCGGGGTGGGTGGCACCCTCAATTTGTATTGATTTATGAACAATATAAGGCAAACAAACACTTTGTACGTTTTCATCAAGGTGGTGGAACTATAGGACAATAACGACTCTCAATTAGTTATTTGAAATTAAAATTTATGATTTTTTTACTAAAATAAATCTGGTATGATTTGTGAATGCGCGAAAGCAAGACTTATGTCAGGATATTATATAGATATAGACATGTTTTTTTTTATTTTTTATTGTGACTCGACATATGACAGCATCCGCTTGATGTTAAGCCAAAGTGTGGTCCATGAATGAATGTCACTGCTACTACAATTCAATAACTGTGAGTAGCAATCACATCCACTATGCCGGCCTAGATGGAACCGGCAACTTACAAGCTGATCCCGAAACGTGACCAAATCACTTCACGGTCTGTATACTTGTAAGTTATTCAAGATGGTTCGATATATTTTTATTTCTTTTACATCTCTCTACTAAAGTGCTTGTATCATAGATAGAAACAGGAAAACCAAAGTACATATATCCAAGATATTGTACATTGGTACCGACTAATGGTTTTGAACCCGTGCGCTCGGTTTGCGTAACCATTGCACTACCACTACACCACGGTTGCCTTTCTATTATTTATTTAGATGTAATTCCAATTTTATTTTTTGTGGCAAAGATTTTTTTTATTTTGACGCAGCAGACCTTAATTCCTTGTTGGTAAGCAGGAGATCCAAGAGTCACATTTGAAGTAAAAAAAAGACTTAGTAAATATATGGTTGCGTCACTGATGCCGAAGTTTTTCCAGCCTCTCTTGAAGGATCCAAGGTTTAAGGATGGTAAAGCATAACACTTGTTAATGTCAATCAAATCAAATTGTCACTTTTTCCCTCAGGGATAGGCAGAAACAATGGAGCGCCACTTGCCACGATCCTGACACAACTCCCTCGCTTCCTTCACATTCACAATTCTCTTTATACGTGCTCTATGGTTATGGGCACTAGGCAACCTAGCTTTCTGGATGTCTCCGATTTGGTCGGCAAACACCCTCCTGGGCCTGCCTCGTTTAACGCATCCATTCACATAAGATTTGTAAATTCTTTTCGTCAATCTACTTTCACTCATCCTTTCCATGTGCCCAAACCATCGAAGCATCCCTTTGTCAATCTTTGTCACTACATCCTCTTTCAAACCACATCTACGCGCAATGTGCTATTCCTATCTATCCGCTATCGTCACTCCACATACACTCCTTAATGACTGCATTTCTACAGCGTTAACTCTACTCTCATGCTTCTTCTGTACCGCATTATAAAGTCAACGTAGGAATAACTACTTGATATATTTATTTATTTATTTAAAAACTTTATTGTATTTATTTTTACAAAAGGCGGACTTAATGCCCCATGGCATTCTCTACCAGCAAACCTTCATATATGGTGAACGTTAAGATGATGGTGGGTAGTGCAACAAAGTTTAAAATATGGCTATATAAGTATTAAAATGAAAATATTATTTATAAGTTACTAAATCTATACTAATATAATAAAGCGGAAGAGTTTGTTTGTTTGTTTGTTTAAACGCGCTAATCTCAGGAACTACTGGTTCGAATTGAAAAATTCTTTTTGTGTTGGATAGATCAATTATCGAGGAAGGCTTTAGGCTATAAAACATTACGTTGCGACTTATAGAAGCGAAGAAACAGTCAAAAAAGTGTAAAAAACGGGGAATATTATTCGTCTTTGAGGGTTTCCGTTGCGTGCGCTGCGAAAACCGTTCGAGATACCCAAAAAATATGTATGAATGAATTATTCCTCTTTAAATTATCTAAAAAAATGTCCGCGACCGTATATGTCTATCTTTTAAGATTAACTCACAATAACCGTTTTTATGATAGTCAAATTTGGTCTAAATTAATGCATTATTACAAATTATTTGTCAGAGTTGTATTAACATAATAATATTATTCTTTATCGAAATAAATGTGTTATTAATTAAGAGTATTTAACTGTGAACAAAGTTGTCATTGACATCACCTAATTTCAATAAACATCTTATAAGATAGTACAATTTTAAAATAACTCTGAAACAAAATTCACTCGGAGAGGCGGTGCTTGCGGGCAAGGCGGAGGGGGGTGTAGCTCTACGAGGCATAGTCTGTCTAAGCCGAAATGACGCGCCCCTCCACTGCATTTACGCATACGAGCAAATATAAAATATGGATAAAACACACCGAAAATGCAGTAATTGGTTATTCAGTTGCTGGTTAGAAAGGAGAAACGAACGTGATGATGTTTAATAGTATAGTTAGTAATATTTGCATTCACACATTTAAATAAACTAATAAAGTGGAGGGGCGCGTCATTTATAGACAGACAAGCATACTATGCGGTCGGCTTCCTACTGATCGGTTGAATGCAGCGTTAATTTGTTTTTACGATATAATATCATCGTGCAAAATCCTTTTTTATACAATTTCATTTTGTAGTAGTTTTCTCAATAGTAGGTAGTGTTTGTTTTAAGTATAGTATTTTGTTTCTAATATTTTCACAATAACACTTTTTTTGTTTTGTTGTGAATAATACCTGTTGGTGTCATCTACATTCTTTCAAGGTTAGGTTTTACAATTCTTATTAGGTTAGGTTTTAGTTTAAGCATACAGTTAGTTTGGTTAAGTTTTCATTTCCTTCGTTCTTTCTTCGTCACTGTAATGCCTAGAAAAAGGACTCAGCGTTCTCGGCAGACTGCTGCTGCAAAGCGGCTGCGAGTTTTGCGCACAAGAAAATAAAACTGAAAATATAATTTACGCAGAAGTACTTTAAAATATATTCTTTTTAAAACTACTTTAAAATATATTCTATTAGTTACGTAATTTAATCGTCTAAAATAAGTCGCGGGTAACAGCTATTGGTAATTTATAATAAAGCTGAGCAGGTAGGTAAACAAAAAATTAATATGATTCCCAAAATAACTATTCCACGCGGACGCAGTCGCGGGCACAGCTAGTATTATATATAAACTACATACAAAAATACATACTATACATTTAAATATATATGTATATATACATACATACAAATACACACACACATAGATACATATTATTAATATAGAAATACATAAATAACAGATATAGAACATGACTATTGCTGACTGATCAAATATTGATAAACAAGTTTTTTGAAAATTAGTCTATTTGGCGCCTGTTTGATTTTCAGTGGAAGTTTGTTTCATAGGTGAGGCGATAAAGGAGGCACGCACAGAGCCGCCATGTCTGTATACAAGAAGAGGCTTTTGATTAAACACAAATATGTTTATAATTAATTTCATCATTAATTTGAAGTATAATTAACAGTTGCCATGGTGATGAACATCAAAGTTCCAACTAATTGAAGTTTTCGAATAATTCCTTTGATATTCGCTGGTTTGGCTAAATAGTTCGATGAGTGAAAATTCACAATATTATTTACAACTACAAATATGAGGCGGATATTTGTTTTGGGTCTGGTTGTCAAAGGGTATCCGGGTTAGTACCATCACTTGTAAACAGACCGTGAAGTGACTTAGTCGCGTTTCGGCATAGTGATAGCGACTGAAGCAGTCGTGAATAAACTCGATTTTTTTTCAGTTGTCGTCACTTTTAAACCTCCATTTGCCTATCATCAGGCGGATCGAGGTCAGATGTCGTCACAATAAAAAAAAGCTTGTAAGTTTTCGGTTTCAACTAGGATGGGGAAGTGAATATGAATGCTTCTGTCAGTTATTTAACTGTAGTAGCTTTGGATCAGTCAAGTTATTGATCATCAAGCGGGGTGCTGTCAAATGTCATGTCACAATTATAAAAAAGCGACATCTGACCTCGACATGCCAAATAGTAATTAAGGAGAGATCTAAAACTGACAAAAAAAACATTCTACGGATGCCTCAGTCGCCCCGTCAATATGTCGTTATTTTAATAGCAAAGAGTGATTTGTAGAAAATGCGTCACTTCAATAACTTATTGAAGTTACTCAATCACGCTTCGGGATCAGATTAAAAGTCACAGAATCCAACTAGTACGGTATAGTGTATAGTGTATAGTGTATAGCAGTTTGTTGTCGGAAGTAGAAGTCACCTCTATTCATTGACGATACTGTGCTTAACCTGAAATTTTAAAAATATGCAGAAATGGTAGGCAGTCGTACCCAGTCTGCCGATCCAGGGTAGTACCACCACTTACAAGTATACAGACCGTGAAGTGATTTGGTCGTGTTTCGGGATCAGCTTGTAAGTTGCTGGTTTCAACCAGGCCGGCATAGTGGATGTGATTGCTACTTACAGTTTGATTGTAGTAGCGATCTCACAACACTTGGTTTTAACCTAGATAAGAAGATGAAAAAGTACTTACCTAATCAAGAAGAATAGACAGAGCACAACGAGTAATGGCAGTAGAGTCCCGATGCACGCGACAAACACCGTCTGCATATCCGTGAAACCTGCGACAACGGACAAAACTGCGACAGGTCACAAGTCCATTCTTAAAACTAAATATACTTAAATACATATAAGTTTAACGAAGCAGACCCAGGAGGCTGTTTTCCGACCAAATCGGAGACAACCTCAAGAAAGTTGGGTTGCCTAGTGCCCTTAACCGTAGAGCTTGTATGAAGAGAATTGTAGATGTGAGAGGCAAGTGGCGCTTCATTGTCTCTGCCTATCCCTGTGGAAAAAAGGCGTGACAATTTGATTGATTGACTGACATATAAGTTCATGCAGTTCTGATGACTGAAGAACAAGCTTGGCAGTCGAAATAGAAAAAATCAATGATGATTTAACACAACTGAGGACGTAGTGCGAGTTAAAATTTAACGTTTTCTTTATGTTAGGTTAAATTTCTTTTTCTTGTCTGTCAGAATAAGATAATCTCATCTGATTGGCGAGAAGCACTTAACGCGATGAGAACGTTAATCTGGCACTTGGACCTATTTAAATACTCGCAAGCAGACTTTGCCGAGTTCAAGATTTATTTAAATGACTTTCCGTCTATGATAATATTGTTAAGTATTTTCTTAGATTTTGCGCGAACATTGATTAATGAATTAAACAAATTTGTTTATACAAATAAATAGCTATGCTTCAGTCGTGGGCACTCTAAGAGCTACTCAATGCAGTGACAATGGAGCGCCACCTCCCACGATCCTGACACAACTTCCTCGCTTCCCTCACATCCACAATTCTCTTTATACAAGCTCTAAGGTTACAAAACACAATAATAATAATAATAAATATTTAATTCAGACCGTAGTCCATAGGGTTAGTTACACAGAGAAATCTTAAAAAATAAATAAAAATCAAAATATAATAAATATAAAGAAAAATAAAATTAATAAAACGCCCGGTTCCTATATCTGTCAAACGGATCGTTTTTGATACGAACAGTTTAATTATCTACCAGTCGTAGAACAAAACCGTTCTTATAAAATACCCCTCGTAAGTCAAAGTACTGACTACTACTACTCGTATTACTAGCATAAAGTATGAAAAAAAGTAAAACTGTTAATTTTTATTTGATTTTTCAAACGTTAGTAAATTGTGAAACGAACAACAAATGGTTACGGTCACCGATAACGGATAGTTTATTATAGGAACCGAGCATTAATGACACCGTAACAAAAAATGAGACGTAAAAAAGAATTTGTAATATTATGCATCCAAAGTTACTGAAACTGAACTGAAATAACTGAAAAACAAGAAAGACAACTAATTTGACATACAATATATGTTTGCTACATTGCAAACACAATCAGTTGTGTCAGGATCGTGGAAAGAAAACAATCAATCAAACGAGGCGACCGTCGTGTAGTGGCAGTGCGAGATCACCCACCGGTACCAATGTATCTTTGATATATGTACTTTGGTTGTCCTGTTTCTATGATACAAGCACTTTTGTAGCATAGTATAGAAATGTTAATAAAAAAAAATCAATTTTATTGATTGATTGTTTTTTTTTTCAGTGTTAAATCCGTTTTCTAAATACTAACAATATACTAAAACTTTTATGAGTACATAATTTAAAATAAACTAATTTCAAATAAAGTGTTTACAAGAAGTGCATGAAATCGTTTTACTCCCTAATTTACATATTCTTGTTAAGTTGATTGTAAAGATGGATTCGGGGTGGTTCTGAGGGGTGGAGGGAGGAGGGGGAGGCAACTGTTGTTGACAATTTGACATGTTTTTAACCTTTTCACACAAATACATTGTGACATGAGATTTTATTATTTGTTTTTTTAGGTTTTTTTTACTGTAAACATCAGAAAATATATCGATTTTATAATGTTTTTATGCTTCGAGTTGCCTATGGAAGTTTCAAGGGGAAGTCCCATAGCCTGCCTGTCTTGTCTAAGACTGAAGATTCTTCCTCTATGACTAAAAAACCCCATACAGTTTACGATCGCCTCAGTCGTCGTCCCTATGCAATATTCGTTCAGACCGGGTAGTAGGCCCAACATCAGGGAAGATTCACACAAACATGCTGATTCCCGCAGCCTGCACTCGGCCACATGATAGACAGACACATGACTCAAACACACCTCACCACCACCAAAACTACCCAGGGCCATTCGCAAATCGCCCCACTCTAAAATATCGGAAAGACTTTTTTTTAATCTGACCTCAATCCGCCTGATGATAAGCAAGAGGAGGTCCAAGAGTGGACGACGACGACGACTGGAATAACCGAGTCAGTTCCCGGCTGCCCTAGCCGCCGCCACTATGCCGGCCTAAGATGCTTCTTCACGCATCGCTTGAAGGATCAAAGGTCATAGGATGGAGAGAACACATGGGCTGGCAAAGCATTCCACTTGTCAATTGTTCTACAAAAAAAGACGCACCGAACTTTTTAGTTCGACTGCTGATTTGGTCGACAAAATGCGGATGCTTTCCCCGACCTGTGCAGGTATTAAGGACGAGGTAGGAACAAGGTCAAAGAGCTCTTCGAAATATTCTTCGTGGTATAGGCGATAGAGGACGCACAAAGCCGCCATGTTTCTGCGTAGTTGCAGGGGCTCCAGAGTTCGCGTGACCTCTGCATCACCTATAATTCGGACAGCTCGGCGCTGCAATGAATCCAGGACATTGAGAATATACTTGGCAGAGCCGTCCCAGAGGTGCAAAAGCGAATTTGAGCCTTATATAATATCAGGAGAAGCTCTGGCACGAAGAACCGCCGCATTTTGTTTAGGATGCCAAGTTTGCGGGAGGTGGTCTTAATGGCCCGCTCGATGTGGTCCCTGTGATTCAAGTCGCAGCAAAGGAACATTCCAAGAATAAGACTCGAGGGAAGAGTCCTCGCCCACCAGAGGTCCCTCTCCCTCCCTTAGCCAACTAGTTCCCCCAGATACCTCACATTCATTGACTCCAAAGTCGGACTTCACTCCACTTGGTCCACTTGGTTCAGTCAGTTCTGTTTCTCATGGATCACCCGCTTCACCACTCAACCGCGCTGATATATCTGAATGGTGCTGTATTCTTCTCACAAAAAAAAAAACAAGTTGTAGGGAGGAAAAGTCTCTATCAATCAAATTGTCACGCCAGGAATAGGCAAACAATAGGTTTCCATAATTGCCGTTATCTAATTTGTCGGTACGGTCTAGGCCGTCTTTACCCGGGGGTTCAAGGGGTGCAGTGCACCCGGGCGCAGAGTCCTAGGGGGCGCATGCCGACCGCCATAAATTTCGATAGGTACCTACTACACTGAGACCACGCGAGCGGAGCCTTGACTTTCGCACCCCGGCGCTGAGTATGCTTAAGACGGCCCTGGGTACGGTATCTCTCTTTACAGTCGTTTCCTCAATGTTGATGAATTCTTGTTGTAATTTTGTACTTTCCTTCACGTTTTATACACAACTCCCTATCGTCCACCGCATAGATCGTCTTATTTAAGGTGATGTTTTAGGGCTGTAGACTACTTGGTCCGACCAGCGTCCGGCCTGTTTTTCTTCAAACTTTTATGTCACAACTCATATATTTACTCCTTTTTGAAATGTACCTATAATATCCGAGCTATAACCGTGTTTTAAAAAAGATTAAAGACCTTCTCACTGAGATGTGGAGCGCCTCGAAACGCATATACCACTGTTACCAATACCACACCCATTAATCAGAGAGAGGCTCTAAATTATTACTGTTTTAGCACCTAAATCTCAACACTAAATATCTTAAAATAGCACAAAACTAAGAAATTAAACATTAATATTTGAAACAAGAACTTCGTCAATTAATCAAACAAAACCTTACTAAATTTGATTACACACTAAAGCCGAAAATTCATCTCTAATGCAGTTGTAATACGGATTATATTCGTTTTGGAGGGGAACTAAGGTTGTTTGTTATTGTTGACTGGTTGGGGTAGGCCTCTAAGTTATTTAGGAGTAGACTAATGTCATCATGCTACCTCCGCTGCACAAAAAATAAACACAGTATCATAACTATGGTGTTGTATGCTTTATAGATAAAAAAATGTTTTAAAGTACTTTAACCTTCCAGGTATAGACAATACTTAAACGTTTATTATCAATTAAATTGTTAGACAGGGGTAGGCAGAGACAATCCTTTCAGAATCATGTGGGCGACACAGAACATTATTCTTTAATCAAATCGAGGACATATTTAAAAAAGCAAGGGTCCGCAGTTCGTATTATATGAACAGACGTGCAATGAGTATGAAGGTAATTGTGGATTTAAATGAAGCGAGAGAGTCGCATTAGAATTGTTCCATTTTTTCTACTTATCACTATGGGAACAAAGACACGACAATTGATGATGATTTACGAGTACCTATATAATGAACTACGCATTAAATTTTGGTTAATTCAATCCGTTACGAGCACTCTGCAGTCATTGTGGTTGCGGTCGGATTGAATTAATGCAAATAAGGATCATAAATAAACATAAATTAAACCACAGCTTATGCATTTTGACAGTTACTGTTTACGACCACTGCTTATGAAAAGAAGAGATAACCACTAACCGCATTAATGCTATTGCATTAGGTATACAATAACCTAATGTAATAACCAAATAAATAAATCATTCAGTCTAAAGACCTGCTGTACGCGGGTGTATTAAACGGTATAGTACAAAGTATTATGCATAATAAGCATTCAGAGCTGTTAATTAGTGGTCAATTTAATCTGTTTAAGTCCATATTATATTTGAAATTAATAAACAAAATTAAGTGGTCGGAATTAAAAATCAATAAACAGGTGGAACTTTATAGGAAACTTTATCAAAAATGCTTCCTATATTGTTCGAGTAATACAAAGAAAAGTTAAAAGCATTGTCTAAACGACCGACATTCATAGCGTCAAGAAATACCGATAACTCTACTAGTGATTTATAAGTTACGTATATGATTATTTTAATAAGAAAAGACGAAGCAAACCCGAACTCCGTGTTGCTATACAGATCAACATATATTTCTCTCTATTTCGCTCTTAATAACCATTCCGTCCTACTTCCACTTCGTCGTGGTTGACCGTTCAAACTTGTACCAATTACGAACACCAAAACTGGTGTATATAACGTATCTACCTTATTTTACATCATTGGGTAGAGTACTGGAAACTAGTAGTTGATAGTTGACTACAGTTTGCCATACCATACCCATAAAAATTAGCCAAAAATAGGCTTAGCCTTAGGTTTTTATTTTATTATAACTACTGTGTTTTTATATTTTCGACAGCCGGTCTATAATAGATTGAAAGCCTCCGATAAATTGGTGAGGTCAATCTTGTTCATCCATATTAAAGTTGATACCCACGTTAATTATCACAAGATATATAGACCAAGGAATAGCACACTGCGTGATAGATGTGGTTTGAAAGAAGATGTAGTGACAAGGATTGACAAAGGAATGCTTCGATGGTTTGGGCACATGGAAAGGATGAGTGAAAGTAGATTGACGAAAGGAATTTATAAATCGGATGTGGATGGATGCGTTAAACAAGGCAGGCCCAGGAGAGTGTTTTCCGACCAAATCGGAGACATCCTTAAGAAAGCTAAATTGCCTAGTGCCCATAACCACAGGGCCTGTATGAGGAGAATTGTGGATGTGAAGGAAGCAAGGGAGTTGTGTAAGGATCGTGGTAAGTGGCGCTCCATTGTCTCTGCCTATCCCTGTGGGAAAAAGGCGTGACAATTTGATTGATTGATTGATTGATATATAGACCTAGTGCCCTTAATCGTAAAGCTTGTATGAAGAGAATTGTGGATGTGAGAGAAGCGAGGGAGTTTTGTCAGGATCGTGGCAAGTGGGGCTTTATTGTCTCTGCCTATTCCTTTGAAAATTTGATTGATTGATTAATATATACTAATTATGAATTAAAATCTCTTAAAATTAAAACCATTAAAAAGCGTATAAGATGATTATTAATTATAATAATATTTAATAATAGGCAATACATCTGACAAGTAATATAGGAAATATATTTTCCACTATTTTTCAAAGAGTCGTCTATTGAGTCGACATATCAAAGGAAAGCCGACACAAAAGAGAGATGCTCTTTCAAATAACTTCACTCTACACGTTTGTTGCTGGCTTATTCTTGCTTTATAAAATATACATTTTAATATTGAAATTTTACTATTTTGAATATATAGTAAAATATATAAAATATATAATTATATTTAAATACAACTAGGCCGGCATAGTTGATATGATTGCTACTCACAGTTATTGAATTGTAGTAGCAGTGACATCCATTCATGGACCACACTCCAGCTTAACATCACGTTGAGTGCTGTCATATGTCGAATCACAATTAAAAAAATACATCTGATCACGACTTGCTTGATGATAATCATGAGTACGTCCAAAAGTGATTTAAACTTTGTACATAGAAATAAATAGTCAATCATTTTCCCAGTCTGCTCTACCTGCCTATCAGGCATGATAGAGATTCAAGAGTGCCGAAGACTAAAAAAAAAGAGTCAGTTAACGTCTGCCCCAGTCGCTGTCACTATCGCTGTCACTATCGCTGGCCAAATGTGCCCCTTCACGTATCGCTTGAAGGATCCAAGGGGAGAACACATGGTAAAGCATTCTATTTACCAATTTTTCTACAAAGAAACGACGCGCCAAACCTTTTACGGTCGACAAAATGCAAATGCTTCCTCCGACCTGTACGTACGTGTATCACGGGTTAAGCTTGAAAGTTGATGGTTCCAACTAGATCGTCATAATGAAACTGCTACTTGCAGTTATTTAACTGTAATGGTATTCGCCTTCATTCATGGACTTCATTTTAGTGTAACAATAAGCATTATTATTCTCAAACCAATTATACGTCTATATGTTGTATAAGTAGGCGATTATACTCGCGTCTTTGGTGATATAAAACTAAATTCCAACATTTACATATTTATTAAAACTTAATACATATAACTTCAGCACACAATAATTCAACAAAATAATAATCTATTTCTTTGATAAAATAAACCAATTTTAATCCAATAACTAAACCTAATTCTAATCCCAATAACAGCAAGAATAACACCTTCAAACTTGAGAAATACAAATCGTGGTTCAATTGCTTGAGATGAGATAAACTGCTGGATCTAATACCGATTCCTTATTATATTGCTTCAATATATTTCACAAAAGAGATAGACAGTGGCAATAGATTGATATTTTAGCTCGTTATTATTTTTTCATCATCATTGGCTTATTAAAGCACACATTTGGTCGGCGATAGTGATGGCGACAGTGGTAATCGTGAATTGACTCGGTTTTTTTTAGTCTTTTTTTGTGACTCGACATATGACAGCACCCCGCTTGATGTTAAGCCAAAGTGTGGTCCATGAATGAATGTCACTGCTACTACAATTCAATAACTGTGAGTAGCAATCACATTCACTATGTCGGCCTAGATGGAACCGGCAACTTACAAGCTGATCCCGAAACGTGACCAAATCACTTCACGGTCTGTATACTTGTAAGTGGTGGTACTACCCCGGATCGGCAGACTGGGTACCACTGCCTACCACTCTTTAAAAAACTTTGAAAAACCTCACGTCAATCAATCAAATTGTCACGCCGGGATAGTCAGAGATAATGGATCTTTCGTTAATCTACTTTCACTTAAACTACTATTATTATTTTTTATGAATCTAAAGAGACCCTTTTTTGTTGCACGGCCAGTGCGCAAACATTCCCGATACGGTAAAATATTGCCAACTTACGTGACGCGGACTATACTTTGTTGAAATACCGCTTTTGAGATATTGGAGCCTTAATGCCATTGGTTGTTGTACTGTCGCATGAGGTGACATGCTTGTGCATGTAGCGACATCTAGTTGTTGTATGTGGTGACGATCTTTGTATCTTTGCCGTACTTAACCGTATGTGGCGTACGCCACAAATTCATTTTTATACTCTACTACTAAACGTACTTGTCCTGGTATTATGATACAAGTACTGTAGTAGCTTAAATAAATGTAACAGGTGCTACGACTTGTATCACAGAAACTGGGCGACCTGGGGGAGGCCTATGTACAAGAGGGGACGACTAATGGCTGACGTGATGAACTAATTCCAAAACTCTGCTATACTTATAAGTACGAAAGTACGAATATATTATTGCGCAATAATAAAAAAATATTTTTATGAAAATCAAATAAAATGTTTTTATTAATTCTCTTTGTAAACAATTAGATTTAATATTGTTACATAAAAGTTAATATTGTTTTTAATATTAACTTTTATTATTTTATTACATCTGCTTCCTGTTGTTTCAGCTTTCTAAATATGCGTTTATATTATATGTGTATGTGGATTATTTTCATAGAGATTTATAATTTTATATCATTTTATATATGGTTTACATTTATTTATTATTTTATGTTTTGCATGACATACTAAGTTTTAATTTCTATCCAGATAGATACTTTTATAATGTGCCAAGATATTTTATAATGTCCTATACCTTTCTTAAAAATACAAAAGCTTTAAGTAAAACTAGACAGTAACAAGTTACTTATAGGTAAATTTAACGCAAAACCCTAGCCAAAAATAACCAGTGACCTTAATAATATTATAACACCAGTAAAGGGCAAAGTTTAACCGACAAATATAATAATTTATAAAATTAATAAATAATTTAGCCAATTATATCAAAATTAGGCCAAGATTAAATTTTAAAATTAATATTTTTAGTTAGATAAATGGCCGGTTTCAACAAACTGAACTAAATCGTGTTTTTTTTCTATAAGTTGTGGGAAACGAAAATCACTTCACCAAATCACTTTTTTTTTATTTTTTTTATTGTGACTCGATATATGACAGCACCCCGCTTGATGTTAAGCCAAAGTGTGGTCCATGAATGAATATCACTGCTATTACAATTCAATAACTGTGAGTAGCAATCACATCCACTATGCCGGCCTAGATGGAACCGGCAACTTACAAGCTGATCCCGAAACGTGACCAAATCACTTCACGGTCTGTATACTTGTAAGTGGTGGTACTACCCCGGATCGGCAGACTGGGTACCATTGCCTACCACTCTTTGATAACCAGACCCAAATCAAATATCTGATTCTTCTTTTAATTTTTTTTATTAACAAATATTTGTAATATTTAATATAATTAAATATTACAAATAAAAGCTATGAAACAAATATTTGCTATGACCAGGATTCGAACCCGGGACTATATGCACAACAAACCAATCGCTAACCGTTCGTCCACGCCAGTAGCCAATGTACAAACATAGTCTATTTTCTCAACTCTTGATTCAATCTTGGATGCTCAAGTTCTTTGGAAATGTGTCATGAAAAGATAATTGTTCTATCGTCGACTCGACTCTGAGTAGAGGGCCATAGACTACGAGGAAGATCAATAATGCAAAAATTAGACCAATGAAATTAAATCGATTATAAATATACCAAGGTTTCTATGGATTGGAAAAATGGGAGGATAATAAGGACGGTGATGACATTTGTTTTTTTTATGTAACTGAAGTGGCAACTAAGGGAGCGCCGACGACTAAAAGAACCGAATAAATTTACGCTAGCTCCAGACGCCCTCACTATGCTGGCCAGCAACTATAGGTTTTTTTATACATATAAATAATAAAACTCATTTAGTTATAAAATCTACTTAAATTTATGAGTAGATTCGACCACAAGGGAATAAATTATATTTTCCATATAAAACGTCAGTATTGCGAAAACGATAATACGAGTACCCAGCGTATAAATAATGTTCTATATCTGAACTGTGTATAAGTTTACATCATGTCAACTAGAATCTGTCATATTGTAGTGATTAATTCTGGTGATTAATTTATTGCTTATTGTCGAATCCACCCAAATAGAGCATATAGACTAATTTTGTACCAAAGACCTAATTAAAATCAATACTCACTTGTATCTGGCGCTGCGTCATTTTCAACATAATGTCCTGTAATATTCGCTAATGTGTACGAACTTTTATTCTCACTATTTTTAGTAGGTTTAACTAACTCGACTAACTCAACAAAATCAACCTTTTTCGTAGCAAACGTTCCATTCGATTTCTCTTCTCTATCCACCACAGTTTTATTCTTTGCATCGCCTGAGTTATTGGCTTTACTTATAAGAAACTCGAACCTTGGAAATTCTTCTTCCAAATCTAATTCAGGTCTGAATAGTATTCCAGTGAGTGTTTCCTCCCTGCCTGTCTCCGCATCAAATATTTCCTCTAAAATAGATGAAGATGAGTTTAACTGTTTGTGGAATTGATCTGCATTATCTCTTGATAGTTCTAAAACCGCGGCAGAAGCATCCATTGTCTTCTTTACTATTTTTTCATCACGATTTTGTTCTGCATCCATAATCGCCGCTAATTCAGTTTTGGAACTTATATTTGTTTGTTCCTCTGTCTCTTCGTCATCATCATCATCATCATCATCAGCTACTGTAAGAGTATCATATTCAGTATCGACAGGTATATTATAGTTTGTATTGTTTCTTAAGTTCATGTCCAACTCAGTTGTATTTGAATATGGTCTGCCATTCACAAAAGCGAATAAACTCAAAACATAAAACATAATTTTTAACTTTACTTTTGTCATTTTGTTTTGTCTATAATTTAATTTCAAACATTGTTACTGTAGTTTCTGAAAGTTTTTCTTGTTTCAGTTGTGGCCTCAAGTCATCCAACGCGTAGATTCTGAAAAGAAAGTATTTGCATATTTAAAACAGGTTTTCCTGAATAATCTATGTTTTGTTTGGTTGTATTTTATTTCTTAGGTCAGTTTATACAACTTTAAGTGATTTCTTTTTTATATCTTAGGTGGTGCTACCCACTGTGATTAGGATATTAATACTTTATTCTGGAATATAGTAAAGGTATAAAATATCAATCAAATAATAAGCATCACAATGGAGCGTCGCTTGCCACGATCCTGACACAACTCCCTAGCTTCCCTCTATCCACAATTCTTTTCATACAAACTCTACGGTTATAGGGACTGAGCAAGCTTTTTTAAGGATGTCTCCGATTTGGTGTATTTTTTTAAATATTATTGTAACTCGACATCTAACCTTAACAGCAAGAGGTCTGAAAACAACGAGTTGCCTCAGTCGCCTTCACTATACCAGCCAGAGGATTATACCAATTACTGATTATACCAAAGAAAAACTTTCTAAATATGGAAACGCCTAAGTAAAAACTAAGGTTCAGTCTTTTGGTACATAACATCTGCAAAATTTTTTATTTATATAATTTTCAGGCTCTAATTTTAAGCAAATTCCTCGGGGGTTAGAAGCCTTAATTAGGTTAGATAAAATGATGCTAACTTTACAAATTAGATATTCCCGGATCAAATTTTGTTACCATCAAAAATTAACTTTTTAACTTATAATGAAAATTAAAAAATATTTTACTACAGTAAAAAGACAAAATTAACAAAATTGTGAATATTCAGTGTCTTTGTTAAATATATAATTATGGAATTATAACAATATTCAATGAGATTTTTTTAATTATGCAAATAAATAACAATATAAATATGATATAGGGATTTTTTTCCACGGCAGGTCCATTGGAAACCGTAAACCAAAATCAAGAGATTTGATCTTCTTACCGACTTTGATAGTGACAGCGACTGGGGCAACCGTGAACTGACTCGGTCGAGATCAAATGTCGTGTCACAATAGAAAACCATCAAGCGAAGAGTAAAAAGCAACTTTGGCTGACAGAGTGACGGTACTGAGGCATTTTTTTATTATTGTGTCTCGACATATGACAGCACCCCGCCTGATGTTAAACTGGAGAGCGATCCATTATTGTTAATAATCAACTGACTGTTACTACAGTTAAATAACAGTTTTATCAGCCGTCGGCGCTCATGGACTTCCACTTGCGGTAAGCAGGTGGCAGGCAAGTAAGTTCATGTCGAGTAACTATTTAAAATAATCAATCAATCAATCAAATTGTCACGCCTTTTTCCCACAGGTATAAGCAGAGACAACGGAGCGCCACTTGCCACGATCCTGACACAACTTTCTTGCTTCCTTTTATTTAAAATAAAACATAGGTAATATCATAATAGGTATATATTATAAGGCAAAAAATATACCTACCATGTTAGTGATAGGGTATAAGTAGTACTTTGTCTATGATACGTTTGGAAACTTAGCGTGGATTAGAAAAACGCTACATCATCTAACTAATGAATACTCTACTTTATCTTTTAAAAAATAAGGCACACTCTCCCACGAGACCTGATATCAATCCTAAACATAGATACGTCACGAACTTGTGAACATTAAGAAGCACTTAGTACTTTAGTATTCCACTCAACAGATAAGGCATCGATAATGTCTTCCCACCCGTATAGATATCGATATGTTTATAATAACATTTTCACAACACTAATGTCGACAAATTCACACATGTAATTTTTTTTAAATAGCATCAAACAAAAAAGTTTGTTTAATAACGGCCTTGCGAGATTAACTTGTAAATTGCCGACTCCAACTAGGCCGTAGTCCAACTGCAACATAGTGGATGGGACTGCTACTTGCAGCTATTTAACAGTAGTAGTAGTCACCTCCATTCTACGACCGCACTCCAGCTTTTCATGAGGGGGTGCTGTATATGCAAGACTCAATAAGAAAACTTTTGATGATTCAAATCAAGCAACAATTATTAAAGAGAATTGTGGATGTGAAGGAGGCAAAAGAGTTGTATCAAGATCAAGGAAAATGATTTTTTTTATTTCTTTATGACTAAATATTATAATAAATAAACTAGATACTTATTCATAACTTATAATAAACTGACTAAATAACTTATCATAAGCTCTACGGTTATAGGTTGCGTAGTGCCCATAACCATAGAGCTTGTGCAAAGAGAATTGTGGATGTAAGGGAAGCGAGGAAGCTGTGTCAGGATCGTGGCAAGTGTCGCTCTCTGCCTATCCCTGTTTATAAAAGGCGTGACATTTAGATTGATTGATAAAATATGAAACCCAATTCCTTTTCTTTTTTCAGGCTATTATTATTTTCATGGTAAAAACCAATAAATGTTTGGGAGTGCAAAAGGTACTTTAATTCTGCAATTCAGTTTAATAACAAGTGTTGGCTAAGCATTTGTTATTAGAAACCCTGAAACCATTATGTAAATGTAAACAATATTATTAACATAAAAGACTTGTAAAACTTTACAATATTCTACTTAGGAACAACGTTTTCTGATTAGAAAACTGTATAAGCGTATTAAAGCGATCGTGGTTCCGTGGTGTTACTACAATGCATGTGAGACTTTTAAGACGACCATTTAAAAAAAATCAATTAAGAGTTGATTTTTCTTATGGTAGGTACAGGTAAGGTGATTTATTTATTTATATTAAATTTATTTAATTATTTAATTCGGTATATACGACAGGTCGCAAACTAAACATCCCAAACAATGAACATTCCAACATTAATGCTGGTTTGCGACCCAAGAATGTATACACACAAAAAACATTACAAATTTAACAATACACAATAGAAATAATACACAAAAAATAATAATACAAAATAAAAGTAATAAATTTAAATTAAAATTCAAAACTAAGACTACAATACTACCTAAATTAAGATTGTTTTGATCGAGGGTTCATAAATTTCAGAAACTTGCCTTTTAAATACGCTGAACCGATTGTTAAATATGTCGAGCTGGTTACGAACATTATTTATTTATTTATATTAAGACACGTTCGGTAAATTGCGTCATATCTTCTCGTCAAACATCCCACAGTGCCTGAAGACAAGGGTCTTCAACCAGTGTGTGTTGCCAGTGATGACATATGACCCTAAATGTTGGTCTGTTGGAAAAGCTCAGGGTCACTCAGCAGGCATGCTTAGTGTGTCTCTGCGCGATAGAATCCGGAACGAGGATATTCGCCAAAGAACCGGAGTTACCGACATAGCTCGATGGATTTGCGAGCTGAAGTGGCAATGTGCTGGCCACATCGCTCGAAGAACCGACAACCGATGTGGAGGAAAGGTTCTAGAGTGGAGAATGCGAAGTGGAAGACGCAGCGTAGGTAGGCCTCCCACTAGGTGGACTGAACCGAACATTTATTAATAAATTAAACAAATTTTATGCGGCTTATTATCGCGTTTATTATTATTATTCCGACATTTCGAGAGCTTTGGAGCTCATAAAACCGAGTCAGTTCACGGTTGCCTCGGTCGCTGTCAGTATGCCCCCTCCCCCCCGAATCCCCGAACTTTAGCCTACTACTTCAACGCTCCGAAATCCCTGATAACCCCAAACAGTCAAAGCACGAATACATAAAACAAAATGTCGTGTGAGGATTTAAAAAGTAATAATTTGCCCCAACAGAACACTTTTCTCACAAATAGGAATGAAGAAGGGTCACTCCCTCGGGGCGATATCCCATATACATACATACATATAAACATTACTGTAGCTCTTTAAAATATAATAATAGAGCTGTGTGATGGAGTATGAACGCTTGTCACATGTATGAACATGTCATCATATCAGCCATTCGTAGTCAAGTGCTGGACTAGCTGTTACCTACAAACATTTTATTTATTGTGACTCGACATATGAAAGAAGATGTAGTGACAATTCCTTTATGACTAAATATTATGTAAGGATCGTGGCAGGTGACGCTCTATTATCTCTGCCTATCCCTGTGGAAAAAAGGCGTGACAATTTTATTGATTGATCGACATATGACAGCACCCGCTTGAAGTTAAGCTGAAGTGCGGTCCATGAATGAATGTCACTGCTACTACAATTCAATAACTGTAAGTAGCAATCACATCCACTATGCCGGCCTAGTCCATTCTTGTGTGTATATATCCTACGCAACGTTAAACTGCACGTGATCTCCATTCGAGAAGCTTTCGGTCCCATCTATTTTCGAGCTATAAAACTCGTAAAACAAATGCCACATATGTAACATTTAGAGATTAAACTGGTCTCTTTCATTGTTCTTGTATCTTAGATACAAGATACAAATCTTTTTATAATTTGTATCGTATCATTGATTTTTATGAGTAAGAGTACTAGGCAGTGATGCCCAGTCTCCAGGGTAGTACCACCTCTAACAAGTATACAGACTGTAAAGTGGCTTGATCTAGGGGAAAAAAAAGAAGCAGAGTTATTATGAAGTTAAAAAAAAGAAAAGTACTAAAACATGGCTTGAAAAATAAAAGTACGAAGACACACCCTAAAAATAGACAAATTAACTTTATATTAGACAAATAAAGACTCTAACATAACATGTTAGTCTGAGGGAACAAAAAGAAAAGATAGGAAAGCCGTATAAAGATAATACGCACTCCATTATATCAATAGTCTAAGCTATATCTATTTAGAGACAATACTTATCGACCAGGGTAGACTATGTCACGTATAAAACTTATTTAAGCTTTTTGTATTACAGAAGAATATAGGATCTAGGCTGAATATATCGGTAGCTATCCAAAAATGTTGGGATAAAATAATTAATAATGAATTAAACAAATTTTATGCAGATTTATTGCGTTTATTTTTAGTTAGTGATTGTACTTTTTTATTCCGACGTCTCTGTGACCATGATGGCTGCAAAGCTCTCGAATTTCTAAAATTTGTTTAATTCATTCATCAATGTTCGAGATAATTTAAGAAAATAATTTTTAATTCATCGTTGCTTTCAAAATCATTTAGGTTATTAGAAAATCATTGAAACTTTTCGTGGTTCAGTTTCGCCAGGCCTGGTTATTTAGGTAAAAAAAAAGTAAGCGTGTTTTTTCCTAGGACCAATGTATCTTATAATAAACACTATTATAGACTTTATAATAGTGTCTATTATAAAGTCTAAATCATAACATTTATTGTTAATTGGCCTTCCAAAGCTCTTTCGCGTTGTCAAACATGTAGTGACAAGGACATGAATAAGTAAAAATAGATTGACGAAAGGAATTTATTAATCTGATGTGGATGTATGCGTTAAACGATGCAGACCCAGCGGGTATTTTCTAACCAAATCAGAGACATCCTCAAGCTGGGTTGCTCATAACCGAAGAGCTTGTATGAAGAAAATTGTAGATGTGAAGCAAGGAGTTGTGTTAGGATCGTGGCAAGTGGCGCTCCATTGTCCCCTGTGGGAGAAGGGTGTCACAATTAGGTTTTTGATACGTTATAAAAATATTGTACTTTTACGCATTTAAAAGCGCCTAATTCAAACGTTTAGATATATAAATAAGTGAGATTTGTTTATATAGGTACTTAAGAAGACAAAGTATTCATTTAAAATAAATCCTTCGTGGAGATTACAACACAGTATTATTTCAAATGAGTTGAATAGGTACGACTGTTACAAACCGTTCTCATGTAATCCTTTTTCCAAAGGCCACAGGTTTTGTGAAACATTTTCAAGTGAAAAGCAATCTTAAGGCAATGGAAATAGGAGTGTCTATGTATAGCCAAATGTGCACTTTCAAAATAACTTAAATCCCTCCTTTTCATATTGCAAACTTTTCTAAAAATGTTACTTTGTGTAGATTTTGGATTTTATAATGAAATTTTCAAAATACGCATTTATTTTGGCAAGCGCTATTAAGTTTCAAAAAAGCCTTTTGAGGGTACTAATTCATATTATCTGTTGTTTAAAAACCCACGGCATAGTGGATGAGACTGCTACTTAAAGTTCCCACTGCTTCTTCAGCTTAAAATCAGGCGGGGTGCTGTCATATGTCGAGTCAGGATGAAAAATGACTTGAATGAGAAAAGTAATATTTTATTTGACTTAAACAAATTTTATGCGGCTTACTATCGCGTATATTTTGGTTTTGATTTTACAATTTTATTTCATTTTATTCCAGCTAGCAAAGTTCTCGAAACGTCGTAAAATAAAATTGTAAAATCAAAACCAAAATAAACGCGATAGTAAGCCGCATAAAATTTGTTTAATTCATTAATCAATGTTCGCGCAAAATCTACAAAAATACTATCATTTTACTTGCTGAGCTTTGGAATGGAATTTGGGGCAGAGGTTTTTTATACTTTTTTATGCGGTGGTTCCTTGAAGGAATCCGCATCCGGGTCATTTTTACGCATTGCTTGGAAGATCCAAGGTTATAGGATGAGGAGAACACATAAGCTATTAAAGCATTCCACTTGCCAATTGTTCTACAAAGAAACGACGCGTCGAACCTTATAATAATTGATCTAATTTGAGGCTTATAAAAAAAGAGAGAGAACCCTGTTGGAATTGAGGCGTAACATTTAAATTTTCAATTTAGTTCAGTCTTAGTCCCGAAGTTTGGCCGGCATAGTGACGGCAACTGAGGCAGCCGTGAACTGAAACGTTTTTACAGTCGTCGAAGTTCAATTTAAAAAAAATCTTTATCGATTAGAAATAGAGTGTAAGTATCGCAGCAAGATGACCACCGTGTAGTAAGTTAGGTTAGGAATGTTAACAATAAACGGAAAAAGAAGCCAAGCAAAACATGTCGTATCATAAACAAGTAACAAATAACCGCCTGTCTGGCCAAAAGAGAAATAAAAACATCGCCCTGGATTATGTCATATAAAACGTAAGAGAAATGTTTTAAACAAGAAACTGGAGATGGAGAACGCTCTGGCGTAAGGGTTGCCACGTGCTATCTGAAAACCTCTTTTAACTTTTCAGACGACAGGCATGGCGTAGTGGTGTGCTACCAGTCCGTTACGCGGGTGTCCCGGATTTGATTCCCGGTCGGAGCAAATATTTGTTTCATAGCTTTTATTTGTAATATTTAAAGATACAATCGACAAATATTTGTTAATAAAAAAAAGAGGCATATTTTTGGTCCGGGTCTGGTTACCAAAGAGTGGTAGGCAGCGGTGGCTACCACTTACAAGTATACAGACCGTAAATCGATCGCGTTTCGGGATCAGCTTGTAAATTGCCGGTTTCAACTAGGCCGACATAGTGGATGTGACTACTACCTAAAGTTATTGGACCGCACTCTAGCTTAACATCAGGCGGGTGCTTTAATATGTAATATGTCACAATTTAAAAAAAATGCTATGTGGAAGGCTTCACATGACGCTAAGTGCTGTCATATGGCGTACTCTAATGATATGACCCTTCCTGTCATTAGACGAAAGGAAGATTGACGAAAGGAATTTTTAAATCTAATGTGGATGGATGCGTTAAACAAGACAGGCTCAGGAGGATGTTTGCCGACCAAATCGGAGACATCCTCAAGAAAGCTGGGTGGCCTAGTGCCCATAACCATAAAGCTTGAATGAAGACAATTGTGGATGTAAAGGAAGCGAGGGAGCTGTGTCAGGATCGTGTCAAGTGGCGCTCAATTGTCTCAGCCTATCCCTATGAGAAAAAGGCGTGCCAATTTGATTGATTGATTGATATTTTAAATTAACATCATCTGCCAACCCTAGCTTAACGTTCATGTTATTTCGTGACATGAATAACACATAACTTTCATATACAAGGAATGGTTGATATTAGAAACGCGAGTGCACATACAATTACCTACCTGAACTACATATCTCATCGCTTTGTTTCTATGATACAAGCACGATTATTAGTTTGGTGTAAAAGTGTTTATACGATATAAAGGCGACCGTGGTCTAGTGGTTTTAAAATGATCATATAAACCAAGAACCACAGGTTCACAACTACCTGCCGACTCGACATATGACAGCACTCTGCTTGATGTTAGTGTGGTCCATGAGTAGTCACTGCCACTACAGTTCAATAACTGTAAGTAGCAGTCACATCTACTATGCCGGCCTAGTTGGAGCCGGCAACTTACAAGCGGATCTCGAAACGCAACCAAATCACTTCACGGTCTGTATACTTGTAACTGCATACCACTCTTAACCTTGCATACCTAATATTATTTACCTTTAATAGTATTATATACCTTGGTCGTAGTTTTTATGATACAGCATGTTTAGCTGCTTAGTACAGAAATATAAAAAATATGTTATAGTCTGTCTAAGCCGACAAGACTTCCACTACACTACGGCCGCTTTTTATTATAATGTTCTTAACAGAAACTCATTAACTTATTAATTTATGAGTAATGATACATAAAGTTGATTTTATAACATCTTTCATAAAATCATCAGGTCGTAAAAATCACACGAGAAGTTAATGAAAACAGTTTCATGATTTCAATTCAGCTTACGAGTATTCTAACTTCAGAAATTTAAATGTAAACAAAATGAAAATGAAATATATTCTCATTCGCGCTTAAATAATGAGTGTAACAATCAAAATCAATATTTATTTTTAATTAAATATGGCTCCAAGTCGTTTAGCAAAGTTTTCAGTTAAATATAATATTATTTTCATATCGTTAGTAGATGTTTTTTTATTGTACCTCGACATATTATGACTCCCCGGCCATATGTTAGGCTGGAGTGCGGTCCATGAATCGAGGTGACAACTACAACAGTTATTTAACTATAGTAGAAGTTAAATCCACTATTTAGGCTTAGTTGAAACCGAAACCGAAACGCGACTAAGTCTATTCACGGTATGTATACTTGTAAGAAAGAGAACTTTAAAGCTCTCGAAATAATAACCTATCCCCGTCTGTTGCTATTGCGCTTTTATCGTGCCGTTATAGTGACGTAGCACCAAAGAAACAATTCCTCATATATGTCACATTTGTTACTTTGACAAGGTTTCAGCACATTATACACCCGTGATCCCCTTACAGGTCGGGGAAGAATTCGCATTCTGTTGACCAAAGCCGCAGTCAAACTAAAATGTTTAGCGCGTCCTTTCTGTGTTTAACAATCGACAAGTGGAATGCTTCACCAGCCCATGTGTTCTCCCTATCCCTATTGCATCCTTTAAGCGAATCGTGTAAAGGCACCTTTAGCCGACACAGTGGCGTAGCGTGGAAGTCAGCCGCCCTCTTATTTAGGGGTTTCAATCATAGGTACAACAAAATAATGAATTTCAGGTTCAAATTTTAACGATTAATTTTAGTTTTTTTAAATTATGCCGCCCTTTAATGTGCCGCCCACGATACGCCACTAAGCCGGGATAGTAATGGCAACCATATTATGATTGGACCTCCCCTTTAAGGACAATCAGGCAAGATGTCAGATGTCGCGTCAAAATAAATAAAAACCCTCGGAGTGTAATAAAACTGTTTTTAATCAACGTGACCTTATAGCCTATAGACGAAGCTTCATGCGAGCATGTGACTTTAAAATAGTCATTATCAGTTTATGTGTCGTATTTGTGAGCTATTTTATTGTTAATTACTCTTACAAAGGTTTTATGTGTTCAATTATGTTTTCTAGATTGACTTTTTATGTTTATTTCTTCAGTTCGATTCTCCCTTTCTGGAAAGACAAAGGAAACTTAGTCCACACAGCCTAGTCTTTCGTTATAATGGTTTCAGTAGATGAAGATAAAACACGTCAGTGTTTCATCCATTACATGAGGGTGAAGATGATGGTGATGGTTTTAGTAAAGCGGTGAAAAAGCTTTACTAAGTACTGGAAACTTTTAAGCTGGTGACAAAATTTTATTTGGACACTTCAACAGTCTGCACTACCTGTACTATCTGTAGAATGTATGTTTTATCACATATTGTGTCTTTCTTAGTAAGAAAAGTATTAAATGATTTTATATGGTTATTTTTATTGTGATACATCATCTGGCCAGATAGTAAGCAAAAAGAGGTCCAAGAGCACCAAAGACTACAAGAAAATGATTCAGAAAATAGTTGCTTTAGTCGTTAACACTATGCTGGCGTATTTATTGTTATTTGTATATTAGGTTATAATCAACAGCTTTATTAAAATGAACATCATCACCTAAGATTCATTAGCACCCTGTCCGTCTGTGTTGATATTTGTTAGTCCGCCTCCACACAACGTGGCCTAATTTGGCGGACGTAATCGCCATTTATGAATTAGATTAGATATTACAAATGTTTGGTGTTAAATATAGGGGTAGATATTTGCTCCAGGTCTAGGTTTAAATATATTCTGTTTCGTGCAATAAATGTTATTTCATATATGTCTGTCTTTGGAACCACAAGCCTTTTGAGATCATCAGAAGAAGTTCCTAATCTACTAAACAAATATATCTAGATATACGACTATTATACTGATAGAAATAGTTTTATTACAAAATAATAATAATTATTAGTAGTTTCTTAGATTTTGCGCGAACATTGATTAATGAATTAAACAAACTTTATGTGGCTTACTATCGCGTTTATGGTTTAGATTTTACAATTATTTATTATTCTGATGTTTCTAAACCAAAATAAACGCGATAGTAAGCCACATAAAATTTGTTTAATTCATTCATAAGTTGTCAGAAAAGATCCTTTGTCTTTAAATCTTTAACGCCTTTGATGATATAATATAACAAAATTAGTATATAAAAAATCTACACCAAAATAACATTTATTACAATTTATGTCTGTCTGTCTGTCTGTTTGTTCCGGCTAATCTTTAAAATAGCTGGACTGATTTTGACGGGACTTTTATTGGCAGGTAGCTGATGTAATAAGAAGTAACTTAGGCTACGTTTATTTTAGAAAAAATCTTTTATAATAAATAAAATAAAATAAATAACATTTTATCATACAAAATTGCGTGCGTTTAGAAATTTATTTTTGGTAAACCAAGAAAAATAGTTAAGAAGCTGTTGCTCTTGAGAATTGAAAACAAATTATTATATTATATTAACATATTATTATTATTATCCTATTATACTATTATTATAAATGTAAATGTCCGTTTGTTTGTTACTCTTTCACGCGAAAACTACTCAACCGATCATCATGAAACTTTGTACACATATTCTTGTAGGTATCAGAAGTAACATAAGGATACTTTTTATTATTAAAAAATAATATATTTTTTACTATAGTTTCTAATTGACTATAGTTTCAGCTGTTTGGAATTTTTCTATATTTATTTTTATTTTTGTCTGTCATCTTAATATGAGTTATCGCGTTATAAATACAAAAAAGGGATATACAGGTACAGTCGAATTGAGAACGTCCTCCTTTTTTATGACTGTATTTTAAACCTAATTTTACGCGGGTGAAACCGCGGGCACAGCTAGTAACTTAATAAATTAGTAATTAAACCTGCAAAGGACCAACCAATTCACGCGTTCACTTTTTAAACAATTATTATTACTATTTTTTTCAATTTACTTTTCTATACTAAGCTACTAAAGTGTATCATAGAAACAAGACAACCAAAATACATATGTCAAAGATACATTGGTACCGGTGGACGGTTTCGAACTAGTGCTCTCGGTTTGCGTAACCATTGCACTGCCACTACACCACGGTCGTCTTTTACTAATTTAAATAGTTAGGAAATCCTTTTATATTAAATAAAATATAGCTTAATTAGTTCTTACCTCATTCGTGTTAGTAGTTTTCATATATTCGCACAAACCAAACAAGTAATAATTTAATACAATGAAAATAATTGATGAAACAATGCAAAGTCACCTTTAACTTCCGCCTTTATATGGAGGTTACAATTGAATTAAAAATCACTGAAAAAACTAACAAAGTATATTCTCAATACAATAACAATAATTTAAACTTTAAATTAACTGAAATTTTATGATGTTTTCGAATATTTTGTATGTATTTTACGCGTTTATAACCCGATTTTCAAGAGCATTACCGGAGCTTTCTTGTTCCCCGGGCGATCCTACGGGCACTGAAACGAATCTCGCCTCTCTGAAAGGGGAACGCTACATAACCTCACACACCCTCTTGCGTAACTGAAAATCTACTTTAATTTTAAGAAGTCTCAAAATTAACAATTCATTTATTTTTATTAAATTAATTTATCATTTAGCATCATAAATTAATTTAATGAATATCTATATATATATTATATATCTATACATTTTATCTATAATATAATTAATTTTGTTTATAACAATTTAATATATTAATATTTTTAATTTAATCAAATATCAAAATTCAATTTTTAAATAAATTAAAAATATTTCAATTCATACAGCCTTTCCTCTGGTCCATATCTTCACACTTAAAACGCATGCGTGAACTGAGAATGTGTCTGAAAGAGACAGATGCCAAGTACTATCGTGAATGACGAGACAAACACATAACTAAATATATATAATATACTCAATCCCCTAACATAGAGATGGGACTACAGCTTTTATAAGACGAGAGCTTTCGTACGATTTTGTAGAAAATTTGTTGTTACAAGTAATTATAGAATTCACTATTGTGGAATTGTATTTTTTTTTTCATTTTGATTGTTTAGTTTTTATTTGCATTTCTATACTAAGCTACTAAAGTGCTTGTATCAAAGAAACACAAAAACCAAAGTACATAAATCAAAAAATACATTGGCACCGGCAAGAGGTTTTGAACCCGCGCTCTCAGCTTGCGTGACCATTTTAATAGCTCTACACCACCAGGGCCGTCTTAAGCATATTCAGCGCCGGGGTGCGAAAGTCAAGGCTCCGCTCGCGTGGTCTCAGAGTAGTAGGTACCTATCGAAATTTATGGCGGTCGGTATGCGCCCCCTAGGACTCTGCGCCCGGGTGCACTGCACCCCTTGAACCCCCGGGTAAAGACGGCCCTGTACACCACAGTCCATTTTTATTTCTATTTATATTTCGAAATATAAACATAATAATGTTAAATTCTTACCATTCTTTATAAGGATAAGTAGAAAGATCAGACAACCATTATCCACGAATCTGACACAACTTTCTCGTTCCTTCGCATTTACAATATTGTGACTTGACATCTAACCTCGACCCACCTAATGGTAAGCAAGAGGATCTCCAAGACTGAAAAAACCCGAGCCAGTTCATGGCTGCCCTAGTCGCCGTCACTATGCCGGCCAAATTATTCTATGGTTATGTACACTACAACTTTATCATACAATACAAATAATAATGTTTAATTAACTATTTTTTAAATTAAAAACCGAATATTAAATAATTCCTTTGCCTAATTGTCTCTGCCTATCCCTGTGGGAAAGTGGCGTGATAGTTTGATTGATTGAAATAATTCCTCAATATTTTGTATGACCTAGAACATTGTTCGTTAATCAAATCGGAACACTATGCCGACTAAGTTTTTTAGGTCGGCATAGTTAGGCGACTGTGACAGCCATGAACGGAGTATGTTTTTTTCAGGCGTCGGCACTCCTAGACTTTCCCTTGCTTACCATCAGGCGAGTAGAGGTCACAAGTTCAGTCTTAATAAAAAGTCACATCCCTAAACGCTGAGCTTGAATATAGTCGTTCAAAATTTACAAAAAGGATTATGTTAATAAATTATTCAACACGAATCTCGCCTTTATTTACATATGTTTTCAGTCGCTATTTCTATGTTGTGTTTTTAGTAGAAAAAAAATCCGAAAATTGTTGAATGGACTGTGTGTTTTCGGCGCTTGGTGCTATTTTGCCTTTATACGATATTCATTTTAATGGGTAGGAGAATAAGAGTTATTTTGAAGTGTGAGGTGAAATAGTAATTTGGGCAACTATGAAATACATTTTGTGTAATATTAATTTTGTTATAGCAGTATGTGTGAGCCAATTAGACATTGTAATCACGAGTTCTATGATAAAATGGTACGTTCTACCCACATATAAGTATTATTTTTTATATTTTTATACTTGGCAATCTAAAGAGACTCAGTCAATGAGCTTTAAAATTAAAATTGCGACCGCACACCGCATTGAGAATCAAAACTCATTGTCTGAATGAATAAAAGTTGTTTTTGACACTAGCGGCTACCGTGTAACTTTTTGACCGATGGGAAAGAATTCTAATCCCAGCTCGCTTTACTAACGTTTTTTTTTATTTTGTACCCCCACCTGATGATAAATAAGCAAGGGGAGGTTCAAGAGTGACGACGACTGATAAAACCGAGTCAGTTCACGGCTGCTCTAGTCACCGTCACTATGCCGGCCAATCTCTTTAGTTAAACGGTAAAATCATTATAATGACCTAAGTTTACTATCCAAGGTAGTACCACTACTTGTGTGTACGCCGCGCCGTGAAGTAACTTCATAAAATTAAATTATTTCGTTACATGACAGCGCTCCCCTGTTGCTAAGCGACAAAGGCCGGCTTCGATTCCCAGTTGCAGTTGCCAATGTGTATGTGTATTTTTTCTTCAATCAAATCAAATCGAATTGTCACGCCATTTTCCCACAGGGATAGGCAGAGACAATGGAGCGCCCCTTGCCACGATCCTGTCACAACTCCCTCGCTTCCTTCACATTCACAATTCTCTTCATACAAGCTCTATTATTAAATTTTAATAAATACTAAATTAAAAATGTCCCCTTTTCCCGCTGAAACGTGCGTTGCATATGAAGGTGATTATTCATACGGACATCCAATTTTCCTGAAAACTGAAAGCTTTATCTTTTGATGGAGATGTATATTTGTTATTTTATAATTACTATTTCAGAGATGAGATATATAAGTATGCTTGCACTGATCGGGGGAAGCATCCGCATTTTGTCGACCGAATCGGCAGTCGAACTAAAAAGTTCGGTGCGTCTTTTCTTTGTAGAACAATCGACAAGTGGAATTCTTTGCCAGCACATGTTCTCTCCCTTTTATAACCTTGTATCTTTCAAGCTATGCGTGAATATATCGCCATAGTGATGGGGACTGGGGCAGCCGTGAACTTACTCGGTTGTTTCAGTCGTCGTCACTCTTGGATCTCCTCTTGTTTATCATCATGTCGAGGTCAAATGTCGTGTCACAATAAAAATCAAGTCCTAAATGCAAAAGTAAAGATTTATTACATATTAATACATAACTATTATAATATTTATCAATAAAAAAGCTTTAAATAAAAAAGTTAGGTTACCTAGTTCCCATAACCGTAGAGTTTGTATGAAGATAATTGTTGTATGTGAGTTGTGTCAGGATCGTGGCAAGTGGCGCTCCATTGTCCATTGTCCCTGTGGGATAGGCAGAGACAATGGCGTGACAATATAATTATAATTGATTAATACATACTTTAATGTAGTTAAGTTTAGAAAAAACAAAAACTTAAATTTGAAGATTGTTTTTAGATTGTCACGCCTTTTCCCACAGAGATGGGCAGAGACAATAGAGCGCCACTTGCCACGATCCTGACACAACTACCTCGCTTTCTTCACATTCACGATTCTCTTCATACAAGCTCTACGGTTATGGGCACTAGGCAACCTAGCTCTCTTGAGGATGTCTCCGATTTGGTCGGGAAATACCCTCCTGGGCCTGCCTTGTTTAACATATCTATTCATATAATATTTAAAATTACTTTCGACAATCTAATTTCACTCATCCTTTCCATGTGCCCAAACCATTCCTTTGTCAATCCTTGTCACTACATCCTTCCAAAGGCTAGTTGTTAGATAGGCATTAAACTCGCCTATGTACCTATTTTTAAGTTTTTTGGTGCAATAATAAATAAATAAATTACTTCATTAATGTACTAAATAATTAACAATAGTAGTTTTACATTTAAACAAAACCATTATAATAACTTTAGACACTAATATAATTTCCTCTATGAACTACGAACGGAAAGGGTCAGCAGTGTAATTAACAGGGCTATTGTCTGTAAATTGGCAACACTGGACGTCCAGTAATACCAACAGTAACATAATATTACGTAATTTGCAACACTTCATTAGTAGCAAGCTCAAAACCAGGGTTTATTGTTTATTCTACGTATATAACAATATACGTTTTTTTTATTGTGACACGACATTTGACGTCGACCCGCCTGATGGTAAGCAAGAGGAGGTCCAAGAGTAATGACGACTGAAGAACAGAGTTAGTTTACGGCTGCCCCAGTCGCCGTCACTATTCCGGCCAATGGAGCTTTTTTTTAATTGTGACTCGACATATGACAGCACCCCGCTTGATGTTAAGCTGGAGTGTGGTCCATGAATAGATGTCACTGCTACTACAATTCAATAACTGTAAGTAACAATCACATCCACTATGCCTAGTTGGAACCGGTAACTTACAAGCTGATTCCGAAACGCGACCAAATCACTTCACGGTCTGTATACTTGTAAGTGGTGGTACTACCCCGGATCCCAGTCTGCCCCGGGAATCCGCCACTGCCTATCACTCTTTGATAACCAGACCCAAGGCAAATATCCGCCTCTTTTTTTTTTAACAAGTATTTGCAATATTCAATATAATTGATAAATATTACAAATAAAAGCTATGAAACAAATATTTGCTCCGACCTGGATACGAACCCGGGACTTTACGCGCAACAGACCAAACGCTAACCTTTCGGTCACGCCTGTCGTCAAAGCTTTCTGTGACTTTCCAGGGTAATACACCACTTACAAGGAGTACAGCCGGTTCCAACCAGGCTGGCATACTTGTTCTTTAACTGTAGCAGTCGTCTCCATTTATGGACTGCACTCCAGCTTAACATCAGACGGTGTGCTGATATACCTAAATAAAAAATAATAATGAATTAAACAAATTTTATGCGGCTAATTTTATTTTAACTGTTTATATGGTTTTTGGTGCATTTATTTTATAAGTATTTTAGTTTATTCAACAAAAAAAAACTATATATAAAATACACAAACACAAAATAAAGTTATTTTATTGAAGGGCACCGGAAATCAATTTTTCACCCTCAAAAGAAATAAATCATGAATTGATATTTGTAAGTTTCTCTATTGCGACCCTTCTGAATGCCTTTAGGCCACACTGCCTTCATTTATTACAAATTTGTTACTATGTAACAGATTATGTAACTACCATTTATATATTTTTCATCATTGGGCTTAACAAAAGTAATACATTAAAGCCCAAAATGCTTGCATCGTCACCTAATATAAGACGGTGTGCAATCCTGTCGTGCCACAATTAAAAACGTATTTGTGGTAGTTCCTAATTCCAAATGCTTTTTTTCTAATTATAATAATTTATACTCGAACGCGTACAAAGGCAGTAGATAACTGGGAATTAAAAAATAATAATAAAATGGAAAAATAACAATGTGCTTAAAATCTTTAATAATTATTTACAAATATTGCAGTAGTGTAAATACAGTACTACATAATACTAGTACATAATACATAGTACATAATTATAGTACATATTATAGTTAATTATAGTACATAATACTAATACATAGTACTACATAATACAGTACTCGTAATAGTGTAAATATAGAAGTAGTGAGACCCATTCTATATTCCCCCTCTTCCCAAAAAGAAAACCGGAAGAGCTATAATAATAATAGTATTTCTTTTGACAAAATTTAAGGGTTAGTGTTGTATGACAAAATAAATCAATTGACAAGAATAGAGTTGAGATTTTGTCGAGGGTTGTTGACATCCCTAAATAAGGGACGGCATTTGTCATTGTTGAAAGAGGTCCTCAAAGTTTTGATTTAATTAAGGCGATCGTGGAGTAATGATAAACACCGGTAACAATGTATCTTTGATATATGTACTTTGGTCGTCCTGTTTCTATAATAAAAGCACTTGCCTGATGCCTGATGCCGGTAAGCAAGGAAAGGTTTAATAGCGCCGACGACTAAAAAGTCAGTTTACGGTTGAGCGGCACTTGCCACGATCCTGCCACAACTCCCTCGCTTCCCTCACATCCACAATTCTCTTCATACAAGCTCTACAGTTAAAGATCCAAGGTTAAAATATCGTACGATCGACAGAATGAGGATTCTTCCCCTAACCCAAAAGAAGTTTTTTTTAATCTCAACATCCCACTATTCAATTGTAGCTCTACTAACTCTGTAGGAATCCCCAACAACATTAGCTGCGCTACTATATTTTTGAAAGAAGTTAATTTTCCCATCGCTTACATTGTCTAAGCCAGTTATTGCAATAACATCATTTGTCCTTTTACCTGATTTGTGACCTAAAGTTATATTATACCTAGTTACTTCTATACCTAAACGTTTAGTACTAAAATTACGACCGAGAGATTTAGATCTTTTAGCAGAAAAATCTTTGATTTTCCTTTCGTCGTAAATTGGATTAATGATTCCAGTGTATGAGTCATTGAATAAATTATTTGTTGAATTAGGTTTTAAGTTTGTGTTCCTAAGTTTTGAGTTAATTATTTCTAGTTGGTTCAGGTTTGTTTCTAGGTCTTGTAGGCGCTTTGGTGGTAGATAGTCTGCATAACGTTGCTTTGGTATCTGCAAAAAATGTAGGTATTGTAACTAGAAAGCTCGTTTGAATCTGCTTATCCGTCTGGAAAGATGGAAGAGCTTAAATTAAATTAGTCTGCTAAGTCGAGAATATTCTACAAAACTTTACAAGATTAACAGAATCTAGCGAATATTTAGACTTTAATACGGAGAAAAGACAGGGTTGTACTGTAACATAGTCTCTTACACTTTTATCTTTAACTAACAGATTTATAATATTAAAAAAGTTAAGGTAAATAAAAGTTTATTATTTTATTCATTATTATAATAATTCAAAAAATAATTAGGGCAACCGTGGTGTAGTGGCAGTGCAATGGTTACACAAACCGAAAGCACGGATTCGAAACCACCCACTGGTACCAATGTATCTTTGATATATGTACTTTGGTTGTCCTGTTTCTATGATACAAGAACTTTAGTAGCTTAGTATAGAAATGTTAGTAATAAAATATATAACAAAAAAAATAAAATCCAAACTTAAAAGAGTAGATTAAAACATACTTCATGTTATGTACGACGGCGACATTTAAAACAGGGCTGGTATAACGAAATAGAAAAATATATTTAAAAATCCCTTAACCGTGAACTGAGTCGGTTTTTTCAGTCGTCAGACTGAGAGTTGAGAGTTGAGGTTCAAAATACGTACAGGTATATTGTTACGTTTCCTTGGTAATGGTGGAGGAGGTGGTACTTCATCGCCGGAGAAATAATCAGGTGGTCTCATTTTGTACTTTTGGAGAGATTCCGCTGCAAATCCCTCTGTCTCTGGAAGTTTCCATGAACTGAAAAAATTAAAAAAATATATAATAATGAGTCTTACATAATATATAGTATAATTCGTCGTCTAAGCTCATCTCAAACATTCCTTATTATTCAAAACATTAACTTTTTGGTTTTCCTTTTCTATATGGAGCTACTAAAGTACTTCTATCATAGAATTAAATATTAAAAATACATTGGTACTGGCAAGCAGATTTGAACCCGTGCCATTGCACAACCTTTGGTATGTTCGGGCCGTAAAGCCGAGCCATCAGGATCTTGGATGAATTTACAATATATCATCATCATCAGCCAGAAGACGATGATATATAATAAAATTATTTAATAGAACATAAATAAATATATATATATAAGTACTTATATAAATTATGCACACGATAAGTAAATATCAACGACATGCTCTCATAAGACATAATAAATCATATGACACTTTGGTCTGCATAGTGACGGCGACTGTGGCAGCCGTGAACTAACACGGTTTTTTCAGTCGTCGGTCCAAGAGTGAGACCTCCTCTTGCTTACCATCGGGTGGGTCGAGGTAAAATCTCGTGTCACAATAAATATATATATGTATATATAGTTTAATACCTGTAATAAAATTATAACACTCTTGTATAGGCCAACATGAGTTTTAATTCCGATATATAAGTTCTATCTATATAAAGATACACGCAATTTCACGTTCACAAATACATTTTTCTCTAGAAATAGTTTTTAAGGTTTGTATTACCAAGAAGATCTTTCGCTACTTCTCGATCTGGCTGCTCTAGCCAGCCGATGTAGCGAAAACAATGCTCCTTCACGAGATTCTCCTAACCAGGAACATAATTCTTGAAGCACCTGAAACAATAAATAACGTTAATGTTTGTTGTCTAAGTGATTATATGTATGTTTTTATATTATGTTTTTTGTATGTTTTTGTGTTTTTTATATTATTTTATTTCTTATATTTTGATATTGAAATGAAATTATAATGCCTAATATGTTTGAATAATGGATTAAGAGAATGTTTAAATAGTAGTTAGTGATTTGTAATATTGTTTTTTTTATGTAATTATTAATTATTGTTTGCAGTGTGTGGACCGACCACGCAACTTAATCGGACATAAAACTTCAATGGAAATAAAAATTAAATTCATTCCCATTTGTCAAAAAATTACGCGGTCGCTGTTAGAGTCAAAACAACTTATTCGGATGAGTTTCAAAGAGCTTGAACTGTTAATGAAAAAGAACATCGATTCACATTTTAATGTTGAAGCTCATTAATGGAGTTAAACTATCAAAACAAAGCACATTGTGATTGAGTTGTCCTCAAAAGTGATGAGGTTTCGCTTACCATCTTTTAAAGAATGCTGTATTCGGTATCTTTGTTGAATTCACAGAGTGTAGGGTATACAAAAAAAAAATAAGATTATTGTATGTGTGTGTGTGTGTGACTGGGCGAATTACTACTATTTTTTATTATTATTGTGACTCGACATATGACAGCACCCCGCTTGATGTTAAGCCGAAGTGTGGTCCATGAATGAATGTCACTGCTACTACAATTCAATAACTGTGAGTAGCAATCACATACACTATGCCGGCCTAGATGGAACCGGCAACTTACAAGCTGATTCCGAAACGTAACCAAATCACTTCACGGTCTGTATACTTGTAAGTGGTGGTACTACACCGGATCGGCAAACTGGATACCACTGCCTATCACTCTTTGATAACCAGACCCGAAGCAAATATCCATCTCTTTTTTTATTAACAAATATTTGCAATATATAATATTTGCCTACCACTCTTAAAAGGGTCGCGAATCCGATTATATCCAACATATAATTGACTATATATTTGGTTACATGAACTTCAGCAAAGTCAACAAAACAAAAGTAATAATCATATCTTACAGTAAACTTCCCTCTGCACAGCATAGCAGCAATAAGGTCTCCCAGTGAATAATGCAGATTATCACCACCAGACGTCCTGGCAATTACTGCGAGCGGCGCTGTCTGGCCGAGTAACCAATCATCCTCAGGCCCCCACGCTGATTCCTCCAAGTCAGATGTGCCAGATTCTTCAACTGTCATAACAATATAGAATACAGTGGACGCCGTGATTCTAACTAGGCCAGGGGGTGAGACTACTGATTATTTTACTGTAGTAGCATTCGAAACCATCTATTGACCGCACTCAATGCGATCATATTTATGCGATCGATTTCTTTATTGAAACACGACATTTTGTGTCAGCTGGAGTGCGATCTACAATATTAATGGAGGTGACAGCTACTACAGTTTAATAACTGTAAGTAGCAGTCAAATCCACTATGCCAGCCTAGTTAAATCCGGCAACTTACAAGCTGATCCCAAAAAGCGACTAAGTCATTTCACGGTCATTTCACTTTTTGGCGACCAGCCCGGAGCAAATTACTGCCTCTTTTTTTATTAGGAAATATTTGTAAATTTAATCTTACTATTAAATATGACAAATAAAAGCTATGAAACAAATGTGTGCTCTGACCGCAAATCGAACCCGAGACACCCACGTAAAGGACTGGTAGCACACCACTACGCCACGCCTATCGTCAAAGTTAAACTCGACTTGCCTGACTCAGCTCATGGCTTAGTGGCCATTACTTTACCAGCCGAAGGTGCTATTTTACGCCTCACTTAAAGCATCTAAGGTTATGCTTCCCATAGGATGGGAAGAATATATTACATAGGCTGTCAAAAAAGCGACGTGCTGATTTTGCACTGTACCATTTCCAAATGTAAGGTGAATCAGCGTTTAAACGGAAATGGCTTCGAAGAATTTCCAATCTAATTCAAAAGTAAATGAAGTAAGAATAGTTACTTCTCTTAGGTAAATTTACTACTTTACCATTTTAAAAAACTTACCAATTACCATTAAGTTTACTTACCACATAAAGAATTTTTGACACCATTAATAAAATCTAACGTCTCCAAAAGACTGGGTCTACTCATAAGCTCTTTATCCCTCAACGTAGACCCAGCAGACCTTGGCCGCTCTCTCAATTCCTTCCAATTTTCAACTGGTTCTGTATATACTAAGCTTTTTAGTGTATGATATTTTTTCCTCATTGTCTTTATGTCCTGATTTGAAAGAGATATTTCTGGGAATCCGTATGATGTTAATGGCCTTTGGCGTCGTGTTCTTCTGCGTTCTTTCGGTTGGTTTGATTCATTGGAGGTGTCATGTCCTGGTATTATGTCAGGTTTTGGTGTGTTCCTCCAGAAGTGACCTGATTTTACGCTGTTGAGAATCTCGTCTGTACTGCTGTGGCGGCTTATTGATGGCAAATGTCTGAGAAAAATCATATATCAAATCAAATTGTAACGCCTTTTTCCCACAGGGATAGGCAGAGGCAATGGATTCTTCAATTCTCTTCATACAAGCTCTATGGGCACTAGGCAACCTAATTTTCTTGAGGATGTCTCCGATTTGGTCGGCAAACACCCTCTTGTCGCTGCCTCGTTTAACGCACCATTCACATGATATTTTTATAAATTCCTTTCGTCAATCTACTTTCACTCATCCTTTCCATGTGCCCAAACCATCGATGCATTCCTTTATCAATCCTTGTCACTACATCCACTCTCAAACCACATCTATCACGCAGTGTGCTATTTCTTATTCTATCCGTTATCGTCACTCCACATACACTCCTTAACGACCGCATTTCTACAGCGTTAACTTTACTCTCATGCTTCTTCTGCCACAGATTGTTCCTACATTAATGTATGGAAATCATATATTTTTATTCTTAATTGATTTTGGAGTATCGTTAGAAAATATTTGTGCAAAAACCTAACCAAACTGTCACGTTCCCACTCACACAGGGACAAGTAGATAAAAACCACTTTTCGCGATCGTGACATAATGCTCTTACTTCCATCACCTACCCAACTCAAAACTGTCATTACATGTGAATTTGTAAACTTTATCGATAATATTTTTAGTTTTAGTAGTAGGCCCGGGAGGGTGTTTTCCGACCAAATCGGAGACATCCTCAAGAAAGCTAGCCTAGTGCCCATAACCACAGAGCCTGTATGAAGAGAATTGTGGATGTGAAGGAAGCAAGGAATTTGTGTAAGGATCGTGGTAAGTGGCGCTCCATTGTCTCTGCCTATCCCTGATTTGATTGATTGATTGATCACCATTTTTAACTAATTCCAAATACACTCTTGATCCTAATAAAAGTTACAAAATATATTAAACTAGAAATAAAAAAATATCCTCCAGAGACGTCCCATCAGAGAAGACTGGCCAACATTTCCTCTTTGTATAGCTAGGCTAATACGTTGGCAGAAATAAATGCCAGCCTTATTGTGTCCAGACTTCTCCGTCAGCTGCTTGGACAACTTCTTGGCTAGGCGCTTGGCTGAAGGTCCCCAATGGTCCATCGTCTCGACCCCAAACAGCGCAAACTCGTAAGGTTAGCGTATTTTGTGCAGCTTGAGGTTCTCATCAGAAATCGTCGCATTGCCAAAGTTAAGCATATGTATACAGATATACTGATACATAAGACGTAACCCGTGTTCTTTAAACTTGGCCACATAAGCAAAAGTAACTAAGTACCAAGTCAGGGCATCGTGCCAGAAATTACAATAAGCAGAACGATCAAATCTAATCCAATTTTCCAATACACTACAACCTTACCTATCCATTTACATGAAAAACACCCTTAAATCTAAACACTTAAGCTTGAAATTAGCGTTTGTGTAATTTAAAATGTTGTCCTCTCTTCTACTCAATTATTCTGCTCTCGTTTTTGTTTTTAAATAGGTTACTTCTTTTTTTCTTTCTTGCAATTAGCTGGTGATGAAGTTGTAATACTTTTTTTGATATATCCAATTTTACTATAGATTTGATTTTAATTTTTCTCAACAAACATCTAACTCTGTATACTTGTAACACTACTTACAAGTATACAGATCGTGAAGTGACTTTGTTGCGTTGCGTTTCGGCATCATCTTGTAAGCCAGTAATTAATAAAGTTCAACTGTCATAACGAAGCCCATTATCATTGAGTTACACAGTCAGCCCGCAGTTTAAAAAAAAACCTTGATACTTTTTTTTTTTTGACTCGACATTTGACAGCACCCCGCTTGATCCTAAGCCGAAGTGTGGTCCATGAATGAATGTCACTGCTACTACAATTCAATAACTATGAGTAGCAATCACATCCACTACGCCGGCGTAGATGAAAACCGGCAACTTACAAGCTGATCCCGAAACGTGACCAAATCACTTCACGGTCTGTATACTTGTAAGTGGTGGTACTACCCTGGATCGGCAGACTGGGTGCCAATGCCTACCACTCTTTTTACAGTACACTTCATTTTACAAAAAAAAAAAAAAAAAAAAAAAAAAAAAATCTAACATACCTAGAAGTGCCAATGAGTGCTGTAGCAAAAGCGCTTAGCACACATCTTCTAGCCAATCGTAGTTTGGCATCAGCTTTATCACGACGGCTCAGAGTCAATGCCCGCGCAGTGCCGTGTTCTCTGTGTGTTGGTAGCTTCATTGGAAATGATACTGCCATTCCGTCACCAGTTGGGAAGACGAGACGAAGTTCTATGTAACAAAAATGTATTTTTAAATTGTGACTCGACATATGACAGCACTCCGCCTGATGTCCATGAATGGAGGTGACTGCTACTACAATTCAATAACAGTAAGTAGCAGTCACATCCACTATGCCAGCCTTGTTGGAACCGGCAACTTACGAGCTGATCCCGAAACCTGACCAAGTTACTTGTAAGTGGTGGTACTACCCCGAATCGGCAGACTGGGTACCATTGCCTACCACTCTTAAACTCCTCTCATCTATACATATAAATAAAATTGGAGTGTCTGTTTGTAATATTGAAATAACCGTTTTTTACTACATGTATTTATGAATACTTTTATACATTTTGGTACATTTTTTTACAATTTTTGTCTGTCTGTCTTTTTGTTCCGGCTAACCTCTGAAATGGCTCGACCGATTTTATCGGGACTTTTATTGGCAGGCAGCTGATGTAATAAGGAGTAACTTAGACTACGTTTATTTAAAAAAAAATATTACAAATAAAAGCTATGAAACAAATATTCGCTCCGACCGAAAATCGAACTCGGGACTTTACGCGCAACAAACCAATCGCTAACCGTTCGTCCATCTGGGTTGATATGATAATAAAAACCAGGAGTACCTGATGATGGACCAGGTGGAGCCCTTTCGTGTCATGACATTGCGATTACAGTTTATAAACGCGGGTGAAGACGTGGGGAACAGCTAGTGTACTATAAAATCGGAATATTCTATCAAAATATAGTATGAACATTCTGGGTTATTCTACTTAATACAATTTTTACAGTCGTTTGTGAAGCTACTAAAACGTACTCGGTTTTTCAGTCGGCGTCACCCTTGGACCTCCTTTTGCTTATCACCAGGCAAAAGGATCCAAGTCAGATGTCGTGTCTCAATAAAAAAATCTAAACATGTTATTTTAATACGCGGATTTAGTAGGTACAATAATGTCCTGGCAAGTGGCTCTCCTCTGTCTCTGCCTATCCTTGTGGGGAGAAGGCGTGACAATTTGATTGATTGAATAACTTACAAACATTTTTTATTGTGTAAGCAAGTGAAGAACCAAAATGCCGATGACTGAAAAACCGACTTAATTTTGGTCAGTCTTTTGTATATTTAACAATAAATAAACAAACGTTTTGCTATGAATGGAAAATGCAAATGTACCAATTGCAGAATTATTCGGAGTGCAATTGTCAAGTAAAGTTTCGTATTCGTACGTCTTGCAGTACATAAGTTAGGAAGTGAGTTGGAAAAACTTTATCCCTACACACTACGCTACATGCGAATTTCTCGAACATTGCCAATTTCAAAAGTTACAAGAATGTCTGTCAACTTTGTGAATAGATATAACTTTGTTACTTACAAGTTGTTTCAAGTTTTAATGTTGACCAGAACTATTTTGCTATATAAATACAGATACACGAAAATGAAGGGGGGGAATAGGCGACCGTGGTGTAGTGGCAGTGCGATGGTTACGTAAACGGAGAGCATGGGTTCAAAACCAAGTGGTGCCTGGTTCCAATGTATCTTTGATATATGTACTTTGGTTGTCCTGTTTCTATGATACAAGCACTTTAGTAGTGTAAATAAAAACTAAATAATAATAATATATATTTATATCACATTGAATATTTTCGTTCCTGCATTGGTACACTATTTACACTAAATAATTCTACATTTTATAATAATATTTAACAATATTGAAGAAACTTACCAACATTCCTAGATTTATCAATAAAATCGACCAACGCTTTTGCCCACGACAATTTTTTCGCAGCATTCAAAAGACCCAAACATGGATCCATATCACTATAATGTACATCAAGACAATACTCCTTCAGACCTTCGAATTCCTTCACACATTTCCTATCATCGAAATCACTTAAGAACCAACAATTTTCCAAAGAAATAGAATATAACATTTCTAGATACGGCTTTAATACAGGCCCTAAATATTTCTTATCGTCTTTAGCACCTTTATAAAGCCAGTTTAAAGTATTCTTAATTATTAATTCTTCTGATAAATCTTCTTTTTTAAGATCTACGTCTCTTCTTACTGCATCTATGAGACAAGCTGATGATGCGTCATAATAATCCTTCAACTTGTTCCATTTTTTACTTCTATAAACTGTATGCTCTCTATCTGGATCGTTAATTGATATTTTTTGTGGGTAATTATTTGTTAAATATAAATCTCTAGCTTGGTCTAGAATTATAGCTAATATGTGTATTAGATCTTCTAAAGTTTCTTGGTCTTGTGATATAGCTTGGATGAGGTTCGCTCTGAATGTGCTTGGATTATTCTGAGAACAAAGATAAGCTTTTTAAACTAATATGTTACCTGTATGTCTACCTTTTTATTTACATTTTATCGCTTGTGATATAAGTAAATTTAACTTATAACTAAACTACATAACTTATAAGTAATTTAAATTAATATAACTCTACTTGTGTCAAGATACCAACCAACTGTACTCAACAAATTCGCATGAGGTTTTTAATTTTTTAAAACACCTTGCTTGCACCTTGTTTATTTATTTATGTTAATCTGAAATATGGTCTATGAATGGAAGTGACCGTTACGGATCAATAATTTAAAGTAACAGTTACCTTCACCATGTTGTTGGAATCGACCTTAATTTTTAAGCTGTGTCCGAAACGGAACAGTGAAAAGAGTCTCTTGACTGCCTATACCCTGGATCTGAGACTAACAAATGACCACCAATTATCGGCCTACCGCTCTAATATAGGACAGTAAATTCTAAAATACAGGACAGTAAAAAATAAGCTTTGTACTTACACAGACAACACTTTTCTTTAAATTGATCAATTCTTGAGATAATCTCCAAATATACTTTAATTGTTTCTTAGAGTATGTTGGCGCCAATGACGCTTTCGTTACTCTTGATTCTCTGACAACGCTCTCCCATCGACGAAACAACACACTCTCTAATGTCTCTGAGAGAGATAGTGGTATCTCTTCCGCTGGAAAATATATGTATATGTTGTAAATTATTTAATTATTGAGCGTTTTTGAATAATATATATTTATAAGCGTCAAATATGAATGTTTTAACTTAGGAATATTATAAACCTCTATGTTTTATGAATAAGATCCTTAATTTAGATATCATATATATTTTGGAGATACTTTTCCAGGCAGGACGACGTCTGCGGGGTCCGCTAGTTCTGTATGTATTAACAAAGCTACTAAAATGCTGTATCTTTAACGTATGGGCGACCAAAGTCTAAAGATACATTGGCCACGGTCAGTGATTTTAAACCGGGAATCCAGGGTTGTGTGTCCATTCACTAGACCACGGTCACTTCATTTACCTTTTACGGTTTCCGCATGTAAATGAGCGATATAATTCTTCAAGCAGTTAGCATCTGAATTCCAATCAGCCTCCACAGTTCTGATCCCACGTCGGGAACAGCAATTGCGGTCCAGGTCGTAGATGTAACCAGCTGGATAACGCCTTTCACATACTGCTATCAACCTACGGGCATAAAAAGTACAATAACAAAAAACTTCAGTTAAAAAACACGCTTGTGTGTAAATGGGAACTAAAAAGTAAAGAGGAGGTCCAAGAACGCAGACGACTGAAAAAACCCAGTCAGTTCACGGTTGCCTCAGTCGCCGTAACTATGTCGGGCAAAAAAATATTTAATAAAATTATTGTATTGTCATCGGTTTTTAATACGTGTACAAATTTTCAAAACATTCAGACCTCTAGATATAATAATAATAATAATAATTCTAATAATAGTTCTCGGGGACTGATATTAGTTCCCGAGATTACCAAACCCGCGTCACGGAGCGCATTGACTTCCTGAAGCAGAAAATCTATGCATGGGCAAACCGTATTCGTAGGTATAAGCGGCGAGTGGAGAGGTACACTCAGAATCGCACTTTTCAAAGCAACGAAAGGTCGGTTTATAGGGCTTGGGAGCGACCGGACCAAGATGTGTCTGATATGTGCCTACCGGATGATGACGCCATGAGTTTATTCTGGCGCAACATCTGGTCGGTGCCTGTCGGACACACCGAGGGTGAATGGACTCGAGAGGTTGAACGTGCGTGTGATTTAATACCAGAAATGGGGGCAATTATTATTAGCCCCCAGGATGTGGCTTGTGCAGTCCGTCCGTTATCTAACTGGAAGTCTCCAGGGCTTGACGGGCTGCACAACTTCTGGATAAAATATTTTCAAAGATCACACGCACGCTTGGCAGCTCAGTTCCAGTCTGCCCTTGAGTTGGGATCGCTGCCCCAGTTCCTTACAACAGGAATAACTCACCTTCTCCATAAATCAGGTAGTACTGCAGAGCCCAAAAATTATAGACCGATCACATGTTTACCGACGGTCTATAAAGTTCTTACATCCATTTTGAGAGCCAAAATTGACAAGCATATTGACACAAATTGCATCATGTCTGCCTCTCAAAATGGATGTAGGAGTGGGTCCCGTGGTACTAAGGAGTTGCTCCTCATTGATGTTGCCATTAGCCAACAGGTTCGTCGTTCTCGAAGAGATCTGTCGACATGTTGGATAGATTACAAGAAGGCCTATGACTCGGTGCCACATACATGGCTCATGAGGGTATTGGAGCTGTATAAAGTAGATGCAGCTCTACGCACCTTCCTGGTGTCGTGTATGGGGCAGTGGAGGACGGTCCTTCACTATCCAGGATGTCGGCGGATTCTAGGGAACGGCGAACCGATAAAGATAGAGCGTGGCATATTCCAGGGCGACAGTTTGAGTCCACTGTGGTTTTGTCTGGCCCTCAACCCTCTCAGTACACTACTGGATGGTTCGGGCCAAGGCTACCGGTTGAGAAGAGATGGTCAGGTCATATCACACCTCCTTTACATGGATGATCTGAAACTCTTTGCCCCCAACAATTTGCAACTGATGAAGCTTCTGAAGGTAACAGAAACCTTCAGTAGCGCTATCAGCATGGAATTTGGTGTGGACAAATGTGCAATCATGCATGTAAAACGAGGAGAGATTATGGAATCCGTGGGAACCCAACTCTCGGATTCCATACACCTTAGATCACTCTGCTCAACCGAAACCTACAAGTATTTGGGTATGTCGGAAGCGTTAGGCATCAATGCTGTTGATGTGAAGCAGTCGTTGAGAGATCGCTTCTTTGGCCGCCTGAATAAAGTACTGAATAGTCTTTTATCAGGCGGGAACAAGGTCCGCGCTTTCAACGGCTGGGTCATGCCAGTATTGATGTATTCTTTCGGCATACTCAAATGGACTCAGACAGAACTTGACGCCCTGGATAGACGGGTCCGCACACTGCTGACCGCAAATCGAATGCATCACCCACGATCATCGGTGATGAGACTGTATATCCCGCGGAAGTGTGGGGGTCGTGGCTTTTTAAATGCTAAGACCCTACACAACCGCGAGGTGTGCAGCCTTAGGGAATATTTCCTAAAAACTGATGTGGGTATGCATCGTGATGTGGTCGCTGTGGACAAGGGCCTCACCTCACTTTCATTGGCAAACGAGAACTGGCGCAAACCTGTAGTACTGGATGCTAATGACCGCAGAGAAGTATGGCAGAGTAAGGAGCTTCACGGACGTTTTTATCGGGCCTTACATGGGCCCGATGTAGATTTCTTAGCGTCCGTATCCTGGCTGCGTTTTGGTGATCTCTTTGGAGAAACTGAAGGTTTTGTCTGTGCGATTATGGACGAAGTTATGATGACGAATAACTACCGGAAATATATTGTGAAGGATGGTACGGTTGACATCTGTCGGGCATGCCACCGTCCCGGGGAATCAATCCGACACATTATTTCTGGCTGTTCTCGTCTGGCTAATGGAGACTATTTGCATAGACACAATCTTGTAGCCAGGATTATCCATCAGCAACTTGCTCTTAAATACAATCTTGTGGAATCAGAAGTACCGTACTATAGGTATGTGCCCGACCCAGTTCTCGAAAATGGAAATATCACATTATACTGGGATCGATCTATCATCACTGATAGGACTATTGTTGCCAATAAGCCTGACATAGTGGTGATAGATCGACTAGAGCGTCGCACAATAATTGTTGACGTAGCGGTCCCTCATGACGAGAACCTCGTGAAAGCTGAGAAAGATAAGCAAATAAAGTATCTTGATCTGGCTCGCGAGGTTGTCGACATGTGGGAGGTGGATACAGCAATTATTGTGCCAATAGTCGTCACTGCCAATGGTTTAATAGCCAAGAGCCTCGATGAACACCTAAAGAGGCTCTCGTTAGGTAGCTGGATCAAGCGTTTGATTCAGAAAGCGGTACTCCTGGACACGGCGCGTATTGTTAGGAGGTTCCTTTCTCAGGAGCCCTGACCACCGGTGGCTTGGACCCTGTTCCCGATGCCGGTGGACAGCTATTTTTTATATTTTTAATTTTTTTATTATTTTAAAAATATAAAAAATAAGATTTAAAATAAATAAATGGAATAATAATAATAATAATCTTTATTAAAATAAGTTATCCTATGTACACATTTGGCTCTGTACCGAAAGTAGTTGGGGAACTGTATCTTCGGTTACAATCGAGTTTACAAAACATTATTAATTGGACACTTTTTACATTTACTACAAAATATAAACCTAAGAGTTAGTATTATTGTTAGTGTGTTAGTATTAGGTGTAGTGTGTGTGTGTGTGTGTGTGTGTGTGTGTGTGTGTGTGTGTGTGTGTGTGTGTGTGTGTGTGTGTGTGTGTGTGTGTGTGTGTGTGTGTTGTCCTCTAGTTGTGTAAAATATACGATTCTTCATTTAGTTACATTCAATATTTCCTCTGTATCATTATAATTCAAATGTAATAACCACTTTTCTACGATATGACTAGATATGAATGCTATTTGCAGTTATTTATACGTAGTAGCAGTCGCCTCCATTCGTGGACCACACACCAGCCTAACATTAGGTGGGGTGCTGTCTTATGTCAAGCGCCAATAAAAAAAACATTAGATTTAAGATTTTTTTAATATATGACAGCACCCTGCCTGATGTTCATCGGGAGTATGTTGAATGAGATGAATAGAGGTGACTACTACTACAGTTAAATAACTATGCCGGCATAGTTGGAACCGTTATCTTACAAGCGGATTCTGAAACGCGACTTAGTCATTTCACGGTCTGTATATAAGTGGTGGTACTACTTTGAATCTGCAGACTGGGTTCGACTCTTTGACCCAGACTCGGAGCAATTTTATCAGCCTCTTTTTTAATTAACAAATATTTGTAATATTCAATTAAATATTACAAATAAAAGCTATGAAACAAATATTTGCTTTGACCGGGAATTGAACCCGGGACTTTCCGCTTAACGGTGATGACCAAGACGCCACCCCTTCCGTCAATTGTCTCTCGCCCCGTCTTTAAAATTTAATAGCGACAGTTTCCTACTACTCTACTGATTCTAAACTTAGATTGCAATTATATGTCGTCGCCAATTAAAAACTACTTACGAATCGAGGATCAGCAGTAGATTATGTGAAGCGTGTGTTGAGACGCAGCACCTGGCAGCCGATTGGGTGTAAGCGCCACATTTCTCCAGACGTCTCAGCAAGCAACAATAGATTGCATAGCGACTTATGACTCTTAGGGAACCCTACAATTATATGAGAAGCATGTATCTTGTGCATCTTGTCGTTTGGGTTGGCGTTCTAAGGGGGAGCCCTATGTTAAACAGTGGACGTCTTCTCGCTGATGATGATGATGACTGATTAGTCCCATGACACGGGTACTGCTATTTTGGTGTCATTCATAAATCGACTTTTACGCGCGAAACCCTAAACCAAGGATTGTGCAAAGCATAGGAAGGAGCACACCGACGAACCCACCCTATTGGAACTAATAACCGTTGTTGCCTAACAGCGGTCACACCCCCTGTCTTACGGTTCAAGTAAAAACAATAATTAACAGGTTTGACAACTTGGGATCAAATTATTAAAATTAAACGCACCTGTACAACACCATCTCTTAAATGGTCAAGCAATGCATTGATAGCACCAGCTATTTTACCAACTGGACTCTGGTCAGCGCAGTGAGCGTCGAGGGTCGCTTCCAAAGCTGGATGCCAGAGTTGCCAAACAGCTTGACGTTCGGAACAATTTAACGTTGACGGTGGACCTATTGCTACTGCGAAGAATCCCTGTGAAAGAATTTTTATTTATTCAAGCTTGACATATGACAGCAGTCTGCTTGATGTTAAGCTGGAGTGCGGTCCATGGATTGCGGTCCAGACCGTGAAGTGGCTCAACTTGGCCGGCATAGTAAATGTGGCTGCTACTTGCAGTTATTTAGCTATAGTAGCATTTAAATAACTGCCTCCATTCGCGACAATGCATAAGTAGGACTTACGACCTTGGTATAGTGGTAGTGGATTGGTTAAGCAAACCAAGAGTACGGGTTAAAAATCACTTGCCGGTACCGATGTAACCGATGTAATATTTGATATATGTACTTTGGTTGTCCTGTAAATTGTAAATTTAAAAAAAATTACAAACCGCAATTCATTTTAACTTCGGCGGGGTGAGATTACCGTTATTTTAGTCATCTTCTCGGACCTCTCAGAACTTCTCTTGCTTATCATCAAGAGCAAATGGAGGTTTGATGTCGCTACAGAATAAAAATAGTTGTTAGTTGAAGGTTGCCGTAGTCACCATTCTTTGCCAGCCAGAAGTACTTCTTCACATTTTGTTTAAAGGGTATAGAAATTCACAAGGCCAATATTTAAAAAATAAAACTCACCGTTTGTGCTGCGGTATAATGCAGCAAAGCCATTGGATGTGTCAAAGGTATCCTCGACGTGTAAGCCAATGCCGTACACCCTTGACCTCTCGCTCCTAATACCAATTTGGCTTCAGCTTGTCCAGCACCAATTCTGACCATGACCCAAGCAGCTCCCTCAACGATTGCTAGGCGAGCGTTGGTACTGTTCGGTTGAGCTGATGCTGGGGAGAAATTCGGAGCAATATTAATATTTTTAATAAATCATTACAACTTTTATCTATCACTATTACTACTTTAAAAATGATAGTATTTGGGCGAACAATATGAACTTTGAAAACGTTGTTTGGTAACGATTTTAATCAATCAATCAAATTGTCACGCCTTTTTCCTACAGAGATAGGCAGAGACAAAGAAACGCCACTTTACTTATTAAGCAGATTGAAATTTATATACAGCAAAGGTTTATCAGCCCATTAATGATCAACAAGTTTCTTGTGGTCTTCTCGTCATACGCCTTTCCGAAGCCAGGATAGAATCCGTGTGTGGTGTGTACTCAAATGTGTAAGTAGCTAATTTTTTTTTTATTAAAGACTTAAATAACATTTATTATTATGATAAAATTAAACGTATATTAAATATAATTAATTAATTAAACTATAAATAAAAAATATCATCCAATGACGTCGCATCAGAGATAGTCCCAAGGAGACTGGCAACATTTCCCCTTTGTATAGCAAGGCTAATACGTTGGCAGAAATAATTGCCTTCCTGTCTCCAGACTTCTCCGTCAGTAGCTAAATTAAAATTTATTCCTAAATAAAATACATTAATTTATAAACACATCTTGTGAATAGTTTTATGAATTAATTATTAGTGGATACTTCGATGGCAGTTCGATGGAATTAGGTTAAAAGTCTCAGAAAACTGACGACAGTTCGCAACTCAACCGACACACTTCCGAATCCAACGACAGAAATAAGAGTATGTGTCAGAGAGGTATTTATCTATTTTTGACATTATACTATATACGATGTGTAAAACGTTATGGTTTCCAAGAAGATGTAGTGGCTAGGAAAGGAATGATTCGAAAGGATGATTAAAACTAGATTGGCGAAAGTAATTTATCTATAAATCAGCTGTGGACGCGTGCGTTAAACAAGGCAGACCCAGGAGGATTTCCGACCAAAGCGAGGGAGTTCTATTCTGCGATTGCTTTTGAGTGGTTGTCAAATTTAACAGAAGTATTACTTAATAGTTTCTGATTTCTGTGCATAGCATGTACTCTGTAGATCATTGGCCGTGACAGTAGTGGTCAAATGCTGACGTAAGACTGCCCCTCAGTAAAAGCGTTCGAGGTTCAAACTCGATGGCGGCTTTAAAGTTAGAGCCCAGTCGCAATGCTTAAAATACAGTACAGCGGAACTCAAAATAGATGAAAGAACTTTTCTATAGTGTTTGTACCAGCTAACTTCCATCCTACCTTGTCTTTTCATACCCGTAATACCCGCAAAGTTCGGGGGAAACATTCGCATACTGTCGACCGAATCGGTCGTCGAACTAAAAGGTTCGGTGCGCCAATTATTTCTAGATCAATCAACAAGTAGAATACTTTACCAGCCCACGTGTTCTCTCTATTCTACAACCTTCGAACCTTCAAGCGATGCAAAGCACCTCTGGCCGGCATCTACTATCTACTGGGGCAGCCGTGAAGATTCGGTTTTTACAGTCGTCGGCACTCTTAGACCTCTTGCTTGCCATCAGGCGGATCGAGGTCAAATGTCGAACAAGCTGTTTCCGCACTGCTTTGCTCTAAATTATGGGTCTTCCACCCGCGGCCCGCCAGCTAAGTTCTTAACCAATGAAGATTGACTTTAATTAACCAAAAAAGATTATTGAAATTTGAAATTATGTATGTCTTTTATTTTATTGATAAGGTGGTAAAGTGTCGTGAAAAGTTGTGGCCCTTCGGACGATGTGAAATCGATGTTTGGCCCTTGCACTAAAAAAGGTTGAAGACCTATGCTCTAAATAGTCGCTTGAATGAAAAGTATAGGCAAGCAAAAGTTTGCGAACGAAGCCAAACAACTCGTTTAGGATTCGTTAAACCTCTAATGAAAGCTTTGAACGAGTTACTTGTTTTATTAGGGAATAATTTATGTTAACGGTTTAAATGTTTAATTAAATAATTATAAAATCACAAGTGTGATAGGCGTGGTAGACGGACAATTAGAGGTCAGTTGCCTAGTGTGCTGAAAGGGTATCACCACTTTTAATTGTGCAGACGAAACGTCCGTGCGTTGACGAGAGGCGTTTAGTTAGCAGACCAGTTTCGATTCCCGGTCGGAGCAAATACTTGTTTCATTTGATAATTATATTAAATATTGCAAATATTTCCTAATAAAAATAAAGGCAGATATTTGCTTCGGGTCTGGTTATTAAAGAGTGGTTGGTAGTCAGTGGTACCCAGTCTATTGATCTGGGGTAGTACCACCACTTACAAGTATACATACTGTAAAGTGATTTATTCGCGTTTCAGGATCAGCTTGTAAGTTGCCGGTTCCAAATAGGCTGACATGGTAGATGTGACTGGTACTTACAGTTATTGAACTGTAGCAGCATCCATTTATGGACTGCACTCCAGCTTAACAGTAGTCATTCGCCCAGTCTGCTGAACCAGTCTGCTGGTTCCAACTAGACCAGCATAGTACATGTGACTGCTACTTACAGTTATTTAACTGTTGTAATACTCGTCTCCATTTGTGGATCGCACTCCAGCCTAACTTTAGGTGGGGAGCTGTCAAATGTCTAGTCACAATTTTAAAAAAATAAAGGCATTCATGCCTGTTTATCTAACAAAACTCACGTAAGTACAACGGATTTAAATCTGAATTTTAAACTAGATATGTAGTAATTTCATTAGAATAATACTAGAAGAAAGTTCCAGAATGTTTTGTAAGTAGGCCACGAACACCGCCTAACCCACAAGACTAGTTGATAAAACTCCTATCGATTTACATACCTGCATTTTAGTTTGCATTTAGTTGAATTTAGTTTTGAACTAAATAGTTCGGGGAAAGCATTCACATTTTGTCGACCGAATCGGCAGTCGAACTAAAAAGTTTGGGGCATCATTTCTTTGTAGAACAATCGACAAATGGAATGCTTTTCCAGCCCATGTGTTCTCTTTATCCTATAGCCTTGGACCCTTCAAGAGATGCGTGAAGAAGCACATTGGGGCGGAGGTCCAAGAATGCTGACGACTGTAAAAAACGATCAGTTCACGGTGGCCTCAGACACCGTCACTATGCCGGACAAAAAATCATAAAATTATTTTATTGTCATCGGTTTTTCATACGTTTACAAATATTCGGACCTCTAGAAGTGGGTGAAAATTAATTTAAAATATTCCGTTACATAGTTACCGTACAGACAAGTCAAACTAATAAAAGCGTGTTTAAAAGCAGCTCATACCTTTTTCTAAGTAGCAATAGTGGTAAGGTGTGGCCTGCAATGCACCCCTTGCGCACAAAACACGTGATCCACCCCCACCCTTCGCATGGGCACAACTCGCTATCAACTCAACCCAGCGTTCTATTATTTTGTCCCTGGAACAATTTTTTTAAATTTTTTATTGTGACTCGACATATGACAGCACCCCGCTTGATGTTGAGCTGGAGTGTGGTCCATGAATGGATGTCACTGCTACTACAATTCAATAACTGTGAGTAGCAATCACATCCACTATGCCGGACTAGTTGGAACCGGCAGCTTACAAGCTGATCCCGAAACGTGACCAAATCACTTCACGGTCTGTTTAATTGTAAATGGCAGACTGGGTACCACTGCCTACCACTCTTTGATTACCAGACCCGAAGAAAATATCCATCTCTTTTTTTTTACTAACAAATATTTGCAATATATAATGTTATTAAATATTACAAATAAAAGCTATGAAACAAATATTTGCTCCGACCGGGAATCGAACTTGGGACTTTACGTGTAACAAACCAATCGCCTAAAAATGGGGCCTATGTGCTATGGGGTCTGGTTGTCAAAGAGTGGTAGGCAGTGGTGTCCAGTCTGTCAATCCGGGGTAGTATCACCACTTACAAGTCTACAATTTTTTTGGGATCGGGATCAGTCTAAGTTGCCCGTTTTTGTTATTTACTAAAGAGCTAAACCGGCAACTTAATGGTTAACCTATTACGATTTACTATTAAGTTATAATAAAATAAAGTTATACTATTTATAAATAAATCTAACCTGCACAAATACCCATTGGATGTAAGAAATTCTGCCCATCGTTCAGCAGTTTTGCCCATTAAACGTATCTTGGTATAACCAGCTGGCCCTTCCTGGAGTATACAATCTTCATCGCCAGAATTAAGGAGTGGGAGTGAGTCCAATGTCACCAGGTATTCTAGTGAACGCGATCGCATCTGTTGTAACATAATTATTTTTTTTATTGTGACTCGACATCTGAGTTTGACCCGCCTGATGATAAGCAAGAGAAAGTCCAAAAGTGACAACAACTGAAAAAAACGAGTTAATTCATGGCTGCCTCAGTCACCGTCACTATGCCGGCCAAAGGTGCTTCTTCACGCATCGCTTGAAGGATCCAAGGTCATAGGATGGAGAGAACACATGGGCTGGCAAAGCATTCTACTTGTCGATTGTTCTACAAAGAAAAGACGCACCGAACTTTTTAGTTCGACTGCCGATTAATTTAAAGAATGGTAAGCAGTGGTACCCAGTCTGCCGATCCGGGATAGTACCACCACTTACAAGTATACAGACCGCGAAGTGACTTAGTCACGTTTCAAGATCATCTTGTAAGTTGCCGGTTTCAACTAGGCCGGCATAGTGGATGTGACTCGACTTACAGTTATTGAATTATAGTATAGCTTGTCCAACTATAAATGACGCGCCCTCCACTTTATTTAAATGTGTGAATACAAATATTCCTAATTATATTACTTCACTTCATCAGCGTGCTCGTCCTTTTGTGTCTAACCAGCAACTGAATGACCAATTACAATTGCATTTTGGGTGTGTTGCAGTCATATTTTATGTTTTCTCGTTTTTTTTATTGTGACTCGACATAATGACATCACCCCGCTTTATGTTAAGGCGAAGTGTGGTCCATGAATTAATGCCACTGTTACTACAATTCAATAACTGTGAGTAGCAATCACATCCACTATGCCGGCCTAGATGGAACCGGCAACTTACAAGCTGATCCTGAAACGCGACCAAATCACTTCACGGTCTGTATACTTTGTAAGTGGTGGTACTACCCCGGATCAGCAGACTGGGTACCACTGCCTACCACTCTTTAATAACCCTATTACCAGAACTAAGCTAATAATCAAACAAGAACTCATTATCGCGATGCAGGGCAACATATATTTGTCTCTTTTTCGCTCTCAATAACTATCATTCCGTCTTAACTCCACTTCGTCGTGATTGATCGTTCAAACTCGTGCCATTTACGTACACCAAAACTGATGTATAACGTATTAACCTTATTTTACCTAATAGCATTGCATGAAAGAATGGTTCATTAAAGGAAATGAACCTTGACCTTCACTTTGACCACTTTAGCCTTGACTTTTACTTTGACTTTACTTGAAATGTAAGACTTTACTCCAAGAGACTTATGAATTTCATTGTGAATTGACAATAAAAACATATGAAAATTAATTCTAAAGCTACTTAATATATCAATCAATCAAACTGTCATGCCATTTCCCCACAGGGATAGGCAGAGATAAAGGAGCGCCACTTTTCACGATATTTGTAATATATGTCAAACGGAATATTTACCTTTTTCCCACGATGTAAAGCAATAAGGTGACAGCATCTAAATCTAGGGTCCTTTTGTCCAGCACCATCTACGATTCTCTGTACCAATGACTCAACTTTGTTCTCTAATTCTATTGACATACGATCTAAAATGCAAAATAAACAATTTGCTACTTATATCATTTTAAAAATTTCGCGCATTAACAGCACGTAGCTTGATGTGGAACTGGAGTACGGTCCATGAATAGAGGTGACTGTTACTACAGTTTAATAACTGTAAGTAGCGGTCACACCCACTATGCCGGCCTAGTGGAAAACGGCAATTTACAAGCTAATCCAGAAACGCGACCAAGTCACTTGTAAGTGGTGGTGGTACTACCCCGGATTGGGAAACTTGGCACCCTTGTCCACGACTTTTAGACAACCCAGACCAAATATCCGCCTCTTTGTTTTTTAACAAATATTTGTAAAAAATATATATTTATTATTTACATTTCTATACTAAGCTACACTTTAGTAGGTTTGTATCATAGAAACAAAACAACCAAAGTATGTACTTTGGTACATTGGTACAAGTATGTATGTGTATATCAAAGATACATTCGTTACCAATGTGTGTGGTTTCGAACTCGTACTCTCGGTTTGTGTAAGTAACCATTGCACTGCCTCTACACCACGGTCGCCTTATGAATTCTTATGAATTCAATTTACATGCTTTTACCAGGAATCGAACCTAGGACCTTGTGCGCCATTGATATAAAAACGAATAAGAACTCACGTTTCTGATCGGCTGCATATAAAACATCAATATGCGAATTCAGGGCTCTTAATTGGTTATGGGTAAACTTTAGTTTGCTCTCTGGTAGACGAAGGTCACCTCCTGGTGTCTCACAGACTGTGGCTGATGCTGCAGAACCCATTCTTGCTGAAGAAAATATAGTTTGGTTACTTGTGGGAGTTTATTTTAGCCAGATACCATAGTGATGATTTTTTAATTTTTTTTTATTCTGATACGACATCTGACCTCGAACCGCCTGATGATAAGCAAGAAGAGGTCCAAGAGTGACGACGACTGAAAAAACCGAATTAGTTCCCAGCCATCGTCACTATTCCGGCCTAAGGTGCTTCTTCACGCATCGCTTGAAGGATCCAAGGTTTCCATACTAGGCTACTAAAGTGTTTGTATCACAGGACAATCAAAGTACATTCAAAGATACATTGGTACCGGCGAGTGGTTTTGAACCCCTGCTCTCAGTTTGCGTAACCATTGCACGGCCACTACACCACAGTCACGGTCTTTTGACCTCTGCATGTATCTAAGGCATCAACGTAACATCATGTTAATTTATTGTAGTACACCGCCTGATGTTAGGCTGGAGTACCCATCAATAGCGGCAACTGCTACTACAGGTAAAATAACAGGAAAATAATAAGTAGAGGTCGCGTCCACTATGTCGGCCTAGTTGGAACCGGCAACTTTTAAAATGAATCCGAAGGTAAGCAAAAGAAGGTCTAAGAGTACAGACGACTGAAAAAACTTATTAAGTTTACGGCTGCCTCAGTCGCCATCGCTATGCCGATGCATTTTTATGAATACAGAAAAATTGTTTGTAAAAATCGTTATATTACATAGAGGCCGATAGAAGTGTGATAAAACTAGTAATCCAAAAGAAAACTGTTCTAGAATGTGTATCAAAGATTCTAGTCGGCCATTGTCAATGATACACGCTGGGAAGCTAAGTATCAAATATATATAGGCATGTATAAAAATATAGATTTAAGTAAAACTGGTTTACTATACGATGATAAATAATAGTTTGTTTTATTAGTGGTCATATCCGGCGGAAGTTTTTTTAATTGTGCTGATAAATTTGGTACTTCATCTCATGCGTGTCATTTTATGCTATGCTGTTATTTATTTATGTATGTGACCTTTACTTTACAAATTGTCAAATTTTAACTATTATTACTTATTAGTACTCAATCAATCAAATTGTCACGCCTTTATCCCAGCCTGAAGCGAGGAAATTGTGAAGAAAATTGTGGATGTGAAGGAAGCGAGGGAATTGTACCAGGATAGTGGCAAGAGCCCATTATCTCTACAATGGAGCGCCACTTGCCACCATCCTGACACAACTCTCTCGCTTCCCTCACATCCACAATTTTTAAAAGATTATGGTTATGAGCAACCCAGCTTTTTTAAGGATGTTTGACTTGGCCATAGAAAAGATGAGTAAAAATAGATTGACGAACGGAATTTGTAAATCTGATGTGAATAGATACGGTAAACAAGGGAGGCCCAGGAGGATGTTTTCAGACCAAATCAGAAAGCTAGTTTGCCTAGTGCCCATAACCATAGAGCTTGTATGATGAGAATTGTGAATGTGAGGGAAGCGAGGGAGTTTTGTTAGGGTAGTGGCAAGTGGCGCTTCTATGTCTCCACCTATCCCTGTGGGAAAAAGGCGTGAAATATTGATTTGGCCATACATAATGTACTATTCCGTACGTGTATCCAATTAGAAAGAATGCATCATCACGGTCATTTAATAACGAGGGAATGGAGAGATAATAGCATACAATGTCCAATCATTGGCGTGGCCATTTCCGGCGGATGTGGCATTATTGGACCGACGACATTGTCATCGGAACTAGCTCTTATTAATCACGCAATTTAATTTGTGTTGGATTTTATTATATTTAGATTTAAATATATTAAAACCCGACATCTGACAGTTACTACTCGTAAGCAAAGAGAGGGTTTAGGTGGGTGGTGCCGATCCCGGGTAGTACCTACACTAGATCGACCACTTACAAGTATACAGACCGTTTTTTTTTTCTTTTTATTGTGACTCGACATATGACAGCACCCCGCTCGATGTTAAGCAGAAGTGTGGTCCATGAATGAATGTCACTGCTACTACAATTCAATAACTGTGAGTAGCAATCACATCCACTATCCCGGCCTAGATGGAACCGGCAACTTACAAGCGGATTCCGAAACGTGACCAAATCACTTCACGGTCTGTACATTTGTAAGTGGTGGTACTACCCCAGATCGGCAGACTGGGTACCACTGCCTACCACTCTTTGATAACCAGACCCTAAGCAATTTTTTTTTATTAACAAATATTTGCAATATTTAATATAATTATTAAATATTACAAATAAAAGCTATGAAACAAATATTTGCTCCGACCGGGAATCGAACCCGGGACTTTACGCGCAACAAACCAATCGCTAAACCGTTCGTCCACGCCTGTCGTCAAAGTGATTTGTCACCGTAAAGTGATTTGGTCGCATTTTGGGATCAGCTTGTAAGTTGCTAAAAGAATGGTACAAAGTGGGGATGTTGTGGATATGGAATTTTCGTTATGGGTGTTATGGGTTCGTTATGGATACGGATATAGTAATAATAATATACGGATATTAGATTTTTTAAGGAATTTAGTAAAGCCTGTCATGTTTTCATGTTTCATTTAGTCTCCGCCACTATCCGAAATTAACAGAAACCTTTATGACGGATTCGGTTACGGCTACAAAGCTCTATAACATCCCTAGTACAAAGAATATAAATTTATACATGGTTATTGATATTAAATAAGCTATAACATTATTAGTCACGCCTCATTTTCCACAGGGATACACGTGGGTTATTCATTAGCATTTTCCAGTCTCACTTGCTTCATTTAAATCCAGAATACACTTTATCTATATTTTAAATATTTATTATACATAGTATTTTCTTAGATTTTGCGCAAACATTGATTAATGAAATAAACAAATTTTATGCGGCTTACTATCGCGTTTATAATCGGCTTACTAAACGTCGGAATAATAAAAAATTGTAAAATCTAAACCAAAATAAACGTTTTAATAAAATTCTATACTAAGCTACTAAAGTGCTAGTATCATAGAAACAGGACAACTAAAGTAAATATATCAAAGATACCGGTAAGTGGTTTCGAACCCGTGTACTCGGCTTGCGTAACCATTGCACTGCCACGATTGCCTTAATTATTTCTATAAAAATAGGCCCTTTTTATTCTTCTACTCACCTTTTATTCATGAACATATTTTAAAATATTTATTGGCCATGAATATTTTAAATCTTTTCATGCCTCGCTTTTATTATGCCAATATTTTTGATAAATGACGTTCAAAATATTGCATACATGGCCTATTTATTCAAAAATATGGACGAAATTCCTTGTGGTTTTTCCATTTTACCTATCTCTAACCTACCTATCATTTTATCATCTTAAGTCTACCTATCTCTATCTGTTTGACAGGCGTGACCGAACGGTTAGCGATTGGTTTGTTGCGCGTACAGTCGATTCCCGATTCCGGGTAGGAGCAAATATTTGTTTCATAGCTTTTATTTGTAATATCGGGTCTGGTTATCAAAGAGTGGTAGGCAGTGGTACCCAGTCTGCCGATCCGGGGTAGCACCACCACTTACAAGTACAGATCGTAAAGAGACTTGGTCGCGTTTCGGTATCAATTTGTAAGTTGCCGATTCCAACTAAGCCAGCATAGTGAATGTGATTGCTACTTACAGTTATTTTTTTATTAACAAATATTTGCAATATTTAATATAATTATTAAATATTGCAAATAAAAGCTTTGAAACAAATATTTGCTCCGACCGTAAATCGAACCTGGGACTTTACGCGCAACCAATCGCTAACCGCTCGGCCAAGCCTGTCGTCAAAACCGATTTCATCAAAAATCGGTTTGCCACCAAAGGCGACCTGGCTTTCCTGAGGATGTCTCCGATTTTGTCGGCAAACACCCTCCTGGGCCTACCATGTTTAACGTATCACATGAGATTTATAAATTCTTCTTTCTCTCATCCTTTCCATGTGCCCAAACCATCGAAGCATTCCTTTGTCATCCTTGTCACTACATCCTCTTTCAAACCACATCTATCGCGCATGTGCAATTCTTTATTCTATCCGCTATCGTCACTGTACATACACTCCTTAATAACTGCATTTCTACAGCGTTAATTCTACTCTCATGCTACTTCTGCCACGCCCAACATTCACTTCCATACATTAATGTAGGAACTAGTACCGCATTAAGTACAGATAACCTCAAGCAATAAAATAGCCTAACGAAAAGATATATAGTACCTGGCAGTTAGAAGAGCTGTATAAGTATCGGCGGATAAAATAGCGCTGGACGACTGCGGTTAGAGCAAGTCCGCGCATCCATACAGCCGTGTATATAATTGGAAATAACATTTTTAAAAATTATACAGATTCGTAAAACGAAATGTAAATAGGTAAAAAACAAGTTACTGCGTAGCTGTAATGCCATCGCTCTTTTTTCTGCCGGGATCTTTTTTTGTTTTTATTGTGACTCGACATATGACAGCATCCCGCTTGATGTTAAGCTGGTGTGTGGTCCATAAATGGATGTCACTGCTACAACAATTTAATAACTGTGAATAGCAATCACATCCACTATGCCGACCTAGTTGGAACCGGCATCTTACAAGCTGATTCCGAAACGCGACTAAATCACTTCACGGTCTGTATACTTGTAAGTGGTGGTACTACCTTGGATCGGCAGACTGGGTACCACTGCCTACTACTCTTTGATAACCAGACCCGAAGCAAATATCCATCTGACTTTACGCGCAACAAACTAATCGCTAACCGTTCGTCCAAGTCTCTCGTCAATCTATACCAATGTTAAAAACCCTAGTAACCTACCTAAGGTTATTTATTTAATAATAGCCTATTTAATTTCCCCACTGCTAAGCAAATGCCTCCCTTTTTTTTCCATGACTTATTTTATTGCACTTTGCGATCTCTCGCTACCAACTATTTGTATAAATCTATCTCATCTCGCCATCTTCAGTTGGCCCTGCCGCGATGTCTTTTGCAATTTGAAGTCCACTCAGTAGTGAACTTTGTCCATATTGTATTAGACATGCGACAAAGATGACCTGCCCAGTCCTACTTCAGTTTGGTGGAGCGTAGTTTTTGTTTCGAATTTTATCTTTGACTTTCACACCTAGTATACTACGCTCCATAGCTCGTTGGCAAATCCATGCCCTTGACAAGATTATTAGGAAACTAAATAGCTTTAATTATATACCTATTTATGTATATACGGAAAAACAGCAAAACGTTCGTGTTATTTTTTATTTTGATTAAAGGTAATATAATGATTTGGTGATGCGTCACGTCATTTAAGAGAAGGTCACACTTCGTATTTTATTCATTAAAAAATATTACACATTTTTGAAAATAAATTATCACATCTAAATTCACATTAGGATAGGCAGAGACAATGGAGCGCCACTTGCTACGATCCTGGCACAACTCCCAGATAATAAATTTGAAACTATTTTCTAACTCTTTAATCGTCTCTGCCTATCCCTGCAGCAACACAGACGTTAATGCTTTAGTAATTAAATTAGTAATGCCTAATTAATAAACTTACTGTAAAGATGCAGTGGATCAAAGTTTTAATTTTATAACGAGAATTTAAATTCATCTACAAATCATTAAAACAATTATATAATACCGCTCAAATAAAAAACCTGGGTCAAAATTATTATAAAGAAAATACCTTATTTATTTTCCATATTTTTTTAAACAAACTTTTTCAAGGCAAAGGCACACACTGAACAATCAAAGTTCGTTAATCGAATAAAAATTTGGCGGGAACTCGCGCGCGTCGACTCCACAATGCGCGAGAAGGGCAAATGTTAGGTTAGAATTAATACAAAACATAATAATGCGACCGGAACATAATGACAATGGCCGACGCTAACTATTGTTGATTACCATGAATGTAATTCGTTACTTTTTTATGTAAACAATACCATATAAGTGGGTTTTTTTTTTATATGCATTTTTTTAATTTATTAATAAAGATTTAGGCCGTTTACAAATCTGATGTGGATAGATGCGTTAACCGTGGTCTAGTGGTAGATAAATGGTCTCGCAAAACAAGAGCTCTCGGTTCAAAAACCACTTGCCGGCACCAATCTATCGTTTATATATGTACTTTGGTTGTCCTGTTTCTATGATACAAGCACGTTTAGTAAATCATATGAATGTGTAGAAATAATATTTTAATATATATCCAATGATAGTATTCAATAAAATGATAAAGAGACAAAAAAAAGCTATTCCTTCACATCCACAGATACTTACGGTTCTGCAAGCTATCATATAGAAAAGGGCCTTTATCGTTACTAAATATAGCTACACAAAATATTCCTATACGATATCAACCTACTAACTTTAAAACTAATTAAAAACAAATTAGAACAAAATACCTTATTTACGCATGCATTAGTGGTTAAGATCCTTGGTATCGGTGGTAATAAATAAGGAATTGTATCACAAAAGTTTAAACCTTCTAACCAGTAAAGCTTGTCTAACTATAAATGACGCGCCCCTCTACTTTATTACCTTATTTAAATGTGTGAATACAAATATTATTAACTATATTTCATTAGCGTACTCCTCCTTTTGTGCCTAACCAGCAACTGAATGTCCAATTACAATTGCATTTTCGGTGTGTTGCATTCATATTTTATATTTGCACGTGTGTTTGAATGCAGTGAAGGGCGCGTCATTTCGGCTTAGACAGACTTCACTAATGTATTTATTTATTCTAAAATATACAGAAGGGGAAATTCAAGCCGTGATGCTTCCTCTGCCAAACTTTGGGTACTGCAGAGAGTAAAATTAGGAAGATGAAGAAAACCGTATAGCATAAATAAATACAACAATTGTAACATATAATATTATATATAACATCAATTTCTCGACTTAGTTCACACAAGGATAGGCAGAGACAATGGAGCGTAACTTTCCACAATCTTGACATATTTCTGTTTTTTTTTTATTGTGACTCGACATCTTTCCTCAATCCTCCTGATGGTAAGCAAGAGGAGGTACAAGAGTGACGAAGACGAGAGAAGACGAAAAAAACGATCAGTTCACGACTGCCTCAGTCACCGTCACTATGCCGGTCAAAGGTGCTTCTTCACGCATCGCTTAAAGGATCCAAGGTCATAGGATGGAGAGAACACATGGGCTGATAAATCTTTTCATTTGTCGATTGTTTTACAACGAAACAACACACCGAACCTTTTAGTTCGACTGCCGATTCTAATATTAGTCGTCCTGTTTCTATGATACAAGCACTTTAGTAGCTTAGAAATAAATAATGAATAAATAAATAGTTTTAAAAGATACCAAATAAATTATTATTGGAATCTAAACCTTGATAATAAATATCTGCGTAAAGTCTCCTGAAAGCTTTTACAGAACTTGAACAAACTACAATAAGATCTCTATCGGAAGGCTGTTATCTATGAAAAGTTTTATGAAACACAGCGATGGCGGCACTATCCTCCAGAAAGTAATTAGGGATATTTGACTCTACATACGCTAATAATTTATATATTTTTAACAAGGTCACCGTGGTGTAGTGACAGTGCAATGATTAAGCAAACCGAGAGCATGGGTTCAAAACCACTTGCAGTATTAATGTATCTTTATACCAGTGTATCTTTTATAAATGTACTTTGGTTGTAAAGTGATTTAGTTTTTCCAGTCATAGGCCTCTTGGACCTCCCTCTTGCTTATTATTTATTTATTTTTTATATACCTTTTTTGTTTTTTAAACTATAGGAGGAAACTATCGAACTGGGATGCTAATCAATGCGCCATGCCTGTCGTCAAAAGCTTTACAAATCATGATACATGGCTCTATGGTTATGGGCACTGCTTTTTATCATATAAACTCCGAAACAAATCTAATTGCAGAAGCAATCTCTGTAAATTGTAATTCCATTTACTTTTTACCTGCTATTTATGTAATAGTGTTGTTACCTCTCTTTATAATGTGACGCGGCGTCTGACCTCGATTTACCTGATGTTGCTTACCATCAAGGTCTAAAACGATTGTAAGACGACAATTGTAAAAACCGACTCAGTTGCAGTCGCTGTTACTTTGTCGGCCAGACTTTTGATTGTTGTATTTTATATTGAGGGGCGACTTCTAACCTTGTCTTGTTTAATAATAAACAAGGAGGTCAAATAGCGACGCCTACTGAATAACCGTTTCCTCAGTCGCCGTCACTATGCCGGAGTTATGTTCTTGAACTGATGCTAACATTTATTAGTGGGAGCTTAGTTTTCCTATTTTTCATAGTACACTGATTTCCCATATAAAGGTCATAAAGTGACTTAGTTGCGTTTCGAGATCAGGTTTAAGGTTGAAGTAGTATAATGGACATGGTAGCAGCCGCGTACAATCATAGATCACGCTCCAGCGTAACATTAGACTGAAGTCATATGCCATGCCACAGACAGGATTCTAGGCCGGCATAGTGGATGCGACTGCTACTTGCAGTTGTTTACCTGTAGTAGCAGTCGCCTTCATTCATGGACTGCACTCAAGAGCCGCAATAAAAAAAATCATTATAACCCCGCCTGAAGTTAAGCTATCTAGAAACACGGCATAGGCGGCGACTAAGGCAGCCGTGAACTAACTCGGTTTTTTAGTCGTCCTCACTCTTGGACCTCCTCTAGCTTATCATCAGGTGGGTCAAGGTCAGATGTCATGTAATAATAAAAAATAATAAAAAACACTTGCTTTGCTATATTAAATCAATCTATCAATCCAATTGTCACACCTTTTTCCCACAGGGATAGGCAGAGACAATGGAGCGCCCCTTGCCACGATCCTGACACAACTACCTCGCTTTCTTCACATTCACAAATCTCTTCATACAAGCTCTATGGTTATGGACCCTAGGCAACCTAGCTTTCTTGATTATGTCCGATTTGGTCGGCAAACACCCTCCTGGGCCTGCCTTGTTTAACCATTTACATAAGATTTATAAATTCTTTTCGTCAATCTACTTTCACTCATCCTTTCCATCTGCCCAAACCATAGAAGCATTCCTTTGCTTCTATGGTTTTTTATTTAAAAAATTGAATATTTTAATTGATTAATTGAAAAATATAAATTTAAAAAGCACATCACTATTCACAATATGGCGCCTGCCGGCCGATATGGCGGGAAAGCGTTCGTGTTTCAAAGCAGTTAGTAGGAATAAATTAAAAGTTGGACTCTCGACTGGTGCGATAGAAAATCATACTTATATGTAATATAGAGACTTTATATTAAACTTTAAAGACTTTTCGTGGAAGGGAGAAGCAGTAATTATAGAAAATTATTATCCTGATACCCGGATTAAGATTTATTTTTATTGTGGCTTGGCATATGACAACACCCGCCTTATGTTAAGCTGGAGTGTGGTCCATGAATGGAGGTGACTACTACAACAGTTCAATTACTGTAAGTAGTAGTCACATACACTATGTCGGCCTAGTTGAAACAGGCGCTGATCCCGAAACGTGACTAGGTCACTTTACGGTCTGTATACTCGTAAGTGGTGGTGTTACCCCGGATCGGCAGAATGGCCACCGCTGCCTACCGCTCCTGACCCGGAGCAAAAATCTGCCTCTTTTCTCCTAATGACTCGTAAAAGCATAGAGCTTGTATAATTCATTAATAAAACATTTTGATATTTCTGGTGAGCAGACCATAAAGTGACTTAGTCGCGTTTCGGGGTCAGCTTAAAAGTTGCCGGTTTTAACTAGGTCTGCATAGTGGATGCGACTGGTACTTGCAGTTATACGACTGCAGTAAAAGTCCATTTAAGGATCAGCTTAACATCAAATTAGGTACTGTCATATGTCGAATTACAATAAATTAACTAGAAAATTAACGATTAGGATTAAAATTAAATTAAAAATAAAAAGAACGTTTTAGGCAATTAAGGTTGATTTTAATAAAATTAAAGATCGATATATATTATATGTCATTTAAAAATATTGAGGTTATATTATATTAAGGTACATTTGTATAATTTTAGTTATTTCACACAAAGATAATGCGATATTTGTTCAGATTTTCTGATATTATTACTTTTGGTGATACAACGAAATAAAAGAGGTACATTGAATTTCACAGGTACACTTAGGTACATTCCTTTCATACTTACAGCCTGCGTATTCGTTACAGTACACCCGCCATCATGATGGACACTCGAACGTTATTTATTCTGTCAATGGAGTTTAACTGTCAAAACGAAGCCATGTCATGGGAATGCCATTGCCATCAGAGTTACACAATTTGCCCGTACCACCACTTACAAGTATACAGACCGTGAAGTGATTTGGTCACGTTTCGGGATCAGCTTGTAAGTTGCCGGTTCCATCTAGGCCGGCATATGTGATTGCTACTCACAGTTATTGAATTGTAGTAACAGTGACATTCATTCATGGACCACACTTCGGCCTAACATCAAGCGGGGTGCTGTCATATGTCGAGTGACAATAAAATAAAAACCATATGATAACCGATATTTACCTTCCAAAAAAATCAATCGTTTTTTTTATTATACATTTCTATACTAAGCTACTAAAGTGCTTGTATTACAAAAACAGAACAACCAAAGTACATATATCAAAGATACATTGGTACCGGTGAGTGGTTTTGAACCCGTGCCACTCGGCTTACGTAGCCATTGCCACGCCACTACACCTCAGTCGCCTTAATCCTAATGTGCCCAATTGGTTGTGGACGTAAAGGAAGTGAGAGAGTGTAGTCAGGATTAAGTGGTGCTCGGTTGTCTCTGCCTATCCCTGTGGTGTGAAAATTTGATTGATTGATAAAAACTAAGTTAATTTTAAATTTATTTTATTAACTGCTAAATTTCCTTTGCTTAAAACAATGTGTTCAAACTTTTCATTGGCTTCAAAATTATTCCCATCGACTCTTTTTGCCGCCTTTTCTGGTACGTTCAACCTTTTCTGATGGTGGATCGGGATTCGCTGGGTCGTTAACGCCTGGCTGAATTTTCGTTGTTTGCTCCCAGGAATGGTCAGACGATGCTGTGAACTGTTGACAAGGAAAATAAGATATTTTTTATTATGACAGGTTTATTGAAGAAAATATTTCAGTCGATTTAAGGTTAAAGGCACTTTAATTTTTTCCGTTGGGCGACTAAAGCAAGACTAAACTAACGCGACGGCGACTGAGGCAGCCGTGAACTGAGGCATTTTTTTTTTCATATGTCGCCACCAAGGACCGCCATCATACGTTTCATCAGGCAGGTCGAGTCACAAGAAAAAAACGCGCATGTATCATAGAAACATGACGACCAAAGTATCATAGATACATTGGTATCGCCAAGTGGTTCTGAACTTAAAGTTCTTGGTTTGCGTGATCCTTGCACTACCCAACACCACGGTCACAATTAATATATTGAGTTTCAATGAAAAAACTAATTACATCAATCAATCAATCAATCCAATTGTCACGCCCTTATCCCATAGGAGACAATTATCCCATTATCCCTTAGGCAGAGACAATGGAGCGTCACTTGCCACGATTCTGACACATTTCCCTCGCTTCCCTCAAATCCACATTTCTTTTCATACAAGCTCTACTATTATAGGCACTAGGTAACCCAGCTTTATTGAGGATGTCTCCGATTGGTCGAAAAAACCCCTCCTGGGTCTGCCTTGTTTAATGCATCCATCCACATCTAATTCCTAAATTAAATTAAATTCCTTTCGTCAATCTACTTTCTCACTCTTACTTTCCGTGTGCCCAAATCTAAATCTAAATCTAAGCATTCCTTTGTCAATCCTTATCACTATATCTTCTTTCAAACCACATCTATCACGCACTGTGCTATTCCTTATTCTATCTGCTATCGTCACTCCACATACACTCCTTAACGACCGCACTTTGTTAACTTTGTTTACTTAATTGTCACTACATCTTCTTTCAAACCACATCTATCGCGCACTGTGCTATTCCTTATTCTATCCGCTATCGTCACTCCACATACACTCCTTAACGACCGCACTTTGTTAACTTTGTTTACTTAATTGTCACTACATCTTCTTTCAAACCACATCTATCGCGCACTGTGCTATTCCTTATTCTATCCGCTATCGTCACTCCACATACATACCTTAACGACCGCACTTTGTTAACTTTGTTTACTTAATTGTCACTACATCTTCTTTCAAACCACATCTATCGCGCACTGTGCTATTCCTTATTCTATCCGCTATCGTCACTCCACATACATACCTTAACGACCGCACTTTGTTAACTTTGTTTACTTAATTGTCACTACATCTTCTTTCAAACCACATCTATCGCGCACTGTGCTATTCCTTATTCTATCCGCTATCGTCACTCCACATACATACCTTAACGACCGCACTTTGTTAACTTTGTTTACTTAATTGTCACTACATCTTCTTTCAAACCACATCTATCGCGCACTGTGCTATTCCTTATTCTATCCGATATCGTCACTCCACATACATACCTTAACGACCGAATTTCTACAGCGTTAATTTCACTCTCATGATTCTTCTGCCACATCCAACATTCGCCCTAAGTTAATACACGTTTTGACGACAAGCGTGGATGAAGGTTAGCGATTGGTTTGTTGCGCGTGAAGTCCCGGGTTTGATTCCCGGTCGGAGCAAATATTTGTTTCATAGCTTTTATTTGTAATATTTAATAATTATATTAAATAATTCAAATATATGTTAATAAAAAAAGAGGTGGATATTTGCTTCGGGTCTGGTTATCAAAGAGTGGTAGACAGTGGTACCCAGTCTGCCGTTTCGGGGTAGTACCACCAAGTATACAGACCGTGAAGTGATTCGGTCGCGTTTCGGGATCAGCTTGTAAGTTGCCGGTTCCAGCTAGGGTGACATAGTGGATGTGATTGCTGCTCTCAGTTATTGAATTGTAGTAGCAGATTCATGGACCACACTTAACATCAAGCGGGATGCTGTCATATGTCGAGTCACAATGTTAATATTTTTAATAAATAATAAATATATTATAATACCTGATTATACTGAGTTCTAAATGCTTGTTTAATTGATGATAATCTATCTGTGGGCAGCCCTCCAGTACTAGTCTTCTCCGCATTAAAACTAGATGTAATATCTTCGTCACGTTTCTCAGGTAAGCCGGGCCTCTCTTTATAACCTAGCCCACATCCGCCAATATTCAAGTTCTTGCCTTTGCTCTTTTTGAACCTGGATTTTCTGAACCAACTCGACTGCATCGCCAACTGCATCAGGTCTTCTGGTACATCCTGTAAACATCAATTAGATCAAACAAACTGTTACCCACTGGGGTGAGGGATTCCAGACCATCTGAGGATTCTACTCACATGAATTTATTGCGTGTAAAGTCCGGGGTTCGATTCCCGGACGGAGCAAAGATTTATTTAAAGAGGTGGAAAATTGCATCTGGTCTGATTATCAAAGAGTGGTAGGCAGTGGTACCCAGTCTGCCGATCCGGGGTTGTACCACCACTTACAAGTATACAGACCTTGAAGTGACTTAATCTCGTTACGGTCATCAATGTTAAAACAAATCTAAGGACTTAGACATTTAAACATTCCATAAATATATTGAAGTTGAAATGTATTTTGTCTCTTTTTATTAATGTTCCCAATTTGGTTGCTATAGGTATGGTCCATCCGTATGGATACGGATAATATTATACCGATTTCATCTACGGTTACGGATATGTAATTATTTGGGAACATCCGATAGTTTCGGATAATTTCGGTTACGGATATGTAATTATTTCGTAACATACGATAGTTTCGGATAATTTCGGTTACGGATATTAGTTTTTTAAGAAATGTTAAGAGTAAAAGCCTGTCATAACATGTTTTATTTGGTCTCTGCACCTATCCGAAACTTTTTTAACGAATTCGGTTACGGATAGATTTTTTTTTCGGATATCTGATAGTTTCTTTTACAGTAACGGAGTGTAAAAGAGACAAAACACATTTTAAACTAAATTAATCTTACCTGAGTGGCCCCTTCCAAATTTCTCACGAGGTGTCCGGCGAACTCTCTGTCCTTTTCCCTTGACACCAACGTGTACGCGTCACCAAAAACCCCGGCGCGCCCCGTGCGTCCGATACGATGCGTGTGAGTGTCTATATCTCTGGACACAGAGTAGTTTATTACTGTTCTTATGTGGGGGATGTCCAGACCACGAGCTGGGGACAACAACAAAATATGTTAAAAACAGAAAGACAAGCTTTGTTTACTGTGTTTTTTCTTAGTTGGCAGAAGTAGTAAACAAACATGAAAATCACCATTTCCCATGCCCTTTATCTATGAAAACTGTTTTATTCTATAGAATAAACATACATAATGTAACAAATGCACATAAACAATCATTTTAATAAAAGTTATTAAAATTAAACACATAAACATTATTTTTATAAAGAACCATTTAAATGAAAACACAGATAATAAATGTGCCCCAATAAATCAATCAATCAAATTGTCACGCCTTTTTCCCACAGGGATAGGCAGAGTCTCTGCCCAATAACAAAGACCGTCCTACCGTCTACCGTCCTCTCTCAATATCATTGTACTTATCTCCCAATCCTATAACTTTGGATCCTTCAAGCGAAATGACGGCGACTGAGGTAAACGGTTGTACCGTACTTATGTGCCTTTTTTTTCAGTCGTCAGCGCTCTTAAAATTACCTTTGCTTACCATCAAGCAAGTCGAGATCAGATGTTACAATAAATAAATTAGTATATTTCTAACGTCTTACCGGCAACATCAGTAGCGACCAATATATTATTCTCTTGTCTCTTGAAAGCTGTTATAACTTTGTTCCTCTCAATTTGGTCCATGTCGCCGTGCAACAATAACGCGTCATATTCCATCACACCCAAATTAGCAGCCGCCTGTTCCGCATCTAACTGCAATTGTTTTTAAACAAAATGGTAGGCACGTATTTAAAATTAATTAAACAAATATTATGCGGATTACGATCGCGTTACAATCAGTAAGCAAAAATAAACGCGATAGTGCTCTTGATTGACGAGACCATAAAACAAATTTTATGCAGCTTACTATCGCGTTTATTTTGGTTATGATATTACAATTTTTTTATTATTCCGACGTTTCGAGAGTTTTGCACGGAGAGACTGAGGTGTTGGTCGTCCTATTGGTTGATGCTGTTATTGTTTCCAAAACTACCCCATTTGATGTTTTGATTTTGTTTTTAAATTCAAATTCAAACAAATCAAAACCAAAATAAACGTGATAGTAAGCCGCATAAAATTGTTTTCATTTATTTACCATTAGACCATCATGAGTATATTTTTATATGAATAATAGATTACCTTTTTAGTAACAAATATAAGTACACTGCCCGCTGACATGAACTCGACTAAGTTCTTCAAGAGCCACGGCCATTTCTGTTCATGTCTGTTAAATACTCTGAAATATACAATAAATTATTATTTTTATTAACATTTCTATACTAAGCTACTAAAGTGCTTGTATCATAAAAACAGGACAACCAAAGTATATATCAAAAATACATTGGTACCGGTGGGTGGTTTCGAACTCGTGCTCTCGGCTTGCGTAACCATTGCACTGCCACTACACCACGGTCGCCTATATATATTTAAACAATTTGCTACTAATTTATAAAGTTCGTTACGATCCAATCAATGAAATTACGATCCAATTGGCGACCGTGGTGTAGTGGCAGTACAATGATTACACTTTTGTAGCTTAGTATAGAAATGTGAAGGTACTTGATGTTGAGAATTAAAAACAAATTGTCAATTTTGGCATATCAGTAAAAATATATTGCTCAAGAATTTATGTTGTATTATTTATAAAGAGAAACGATTATATTAATTTTCTCCATTCACAATAACTTAAGTTCAGTAACACGACCTTCATCGACTGTTAGGCGGTACTAAGTTCGCCGGGTCAGCTAGCCTATACTAATATTATAAAGAGGAAAGATTTGTAAGTTTGTTTGGAATGAATAGGCTCAGAAACTACAGGGCTGATTTTAAAAATTCTTTCACCATTAGAAAGCTACATTTTTGGTGAGTAACAAAGGCTTTATTGGATTTTCTAAAAGTTTAGGGTTCCGAAATCTGGAATAATGTAACCCAAGGTATATAAAAATTACTTATAAAATTTCTTACATCGCGTACGCTGCCAAAATATTACATAAAATGACTCACATGACATGTTGCCTGACGAGTGCACTCGCTTCGCCAGCAGCTCCATGCATAATCCTCACCGGATCATGCAGAGCGTCACGCGCCAGCCTCTCAATACGACGGGGAAATGTGGCCGAGAAGAGCAGGGCCTGGCGCTCGGGACGGACGTGGTTGCATATAGAACGGACCTGAGGCTCTGTGGGGTAAAGGTAGGTTTTAAATGTAAGGCGACCGTGGTGTAGTGGAAGTGCAATAGTTACGCAAACCGAGAGCACGGGTTCGAAACCACTGGCCGGTACCCTCGCTTCCCTTACATCCAATATTGAATAAAACAACTAAAAATCTTCAATTTGGGCACCTTTATCAATCAATCAATCTGTCAAGCCTTTTTCCCACAGGAATAGGCAGCAGCGGCAATTGAGCACCACTGACCACTGTCCTGACACAACTCCCTCGCTTCCCATACATTAACAATTCTCTTCATTCGTTATGGGCACTAGACAACCTAGCTATCAGGGCCGTCTTAAGCATATTCAGCGCCGGGGTGCGAAAGTCAAGGCTCCGCTCGCGTGGTCTCAGTGTAGTAGTTACCTATCGAAATTTATGGCGGTCGGCATGCGCCCCCTAGGACTCAGCGCCCGGGTGCACCGCACCCCTTGAACCCCCGGGTAAAGACGGCCCTGCTAGCTATATCTATATATCTGCACTTGTACGAAACACATGAAAACATCGATCATATATTTTTAATACATACACAATCCCATACAAAACAATGTCATAAAATTGTCCGCGCGTCAGAATTCACTTACACTGATATAAACTGAGTAAGTGAATTGAATGGGAATTGTAAACTGAACCTTAGCACATTGTTTTAAAGTATAAACTTGTCACGAATGTTATGTCACATACATCATTTCGGCCTGAGTACAAATGCAAGTCCAACATTAAATCGGACTTGCATTTATGTAGCCGCTTTTTGAGCAGAAAATGTGCATCTACCCTAAATATATGATCAAAGTATATAAACACTAAAGTTATTTGAAACACATACCAAATCCCATATCGAACATTCTATCAGCCTCGTCCAGCACCAAATAAGTGACTCTAGCCAAATTGGTTGCTTTACATTTGACGAGATCTATAACTCTCCCTGGTGTCCCCACAATTATCTCTGCCCCACCACCCTCTAATGCCTTAGTCTGCTCCCATTTGGAACCGCCGCCGTAACAACAAACGCATCTTATATTATAAACTTTGCCAAATTTCTTTGCTTCCATATAGATCTGAAAGACAAATGTGTGTGTCAGTACCGACGCACGACTTTTATTCACTTTACATAAATATATTCAAGGCGACCATGGTGTAGTGGTAGCAATAGTTACTTTAACCGAGAGCACGGGTTCATAACCACTTGCCGGTACCAATGTATCTTTGATATATGTACTTTGGTTGTCCTCATTTTATGACACAAGCAAGCAAAGCTTGGTATAGAAATATAAATTTAAAAAAAGTTTCGATGGTTTGGGCAGATGGAAAGGATGAGTGAAAGTAAATAGACGAAAGAAATTCATAAATCTGATGTGAATGCGTTAAAGAAGGCAGACCCAGGAGGGTGTTCTCCGACCAAATTGGAGACATCCTCAAGAAGTTGCCTAGTGGCCATGTCAATAGAGCGTGTATTAAGAGAATTGTGGATGTGAGGGAAGCGAATGGCTTGTGGCAAGTGGCGCTCCATTGTCTCTGCTTATCCATGTGGGAAAAAGGCGTGACAATTTGATTGATTGATTACCTGCTGTGCCAATTCTCTTGTGGGTGCCAATATTAAGCCAATGGGGCCATCGCCTGGCGCCAGTTCCTTCTGGTCCATAACATGCACCAACAAAGGCCACAGGAATGCTGCCGTTTTGCCTGAACCAGTACGCGCAATACCTGGATGCAACAATATTACATTTTGAATGAAAAAAGATGATACAAAACTTTTTAGAAAATATTCACATGTATAATTACTGACAAGATATGAAAATTATTTTTAAAAATACAAAATCAAGCCTAAAGTGTATGGATTCATAGATTATTATTTATTGTTACTTCGAAATCAGTTAAATAAAATACAGTTAAGTAAACACAATTTATTTGTATTGATTTAGGATGGATGCGTTAAATAACGCAGGCCCAGGAGGGTGTTTTCCGATCAAATCGGAGACATCCTCAAGAAAGCATGGTTGCCTAGTGCCCATAACCGTAAAGCTTGTATGAGGACAATTGTGGATGTGAAGGAAGCGAGGGTGTTGTGTCAGGATTGTGTGGGAAAGAGGCGTGACAATTTGATTGATTGATTTAGGATTGCAAGCAGACCCCACTACTTGTTTATATGATATTGAATCCGTACAAGGCAATAATAGTCTGCAGCGTGAATATTGTTTCCAAACATCATATTTATAATCTATGACTTAGCAAATGCTGATTGTCGCAATGGTGTCGCCTTGCATGGAATCAGTCTCATACAAACAAGTAGTGCAGTCTGCAGTCGCCGACGGAATCACACCTTTAAGCTTTTTTTATTGTGACTTGACATATGACAGCACCCCAATTGATGTTAAGCCAAAGTGTGGTCCATGAATGGATGTCATTGCTACTACAATTCAATAACTGTGAGTAGCAATCACATCCCCTATGCCGGCCTAGTTGAAACTGGCAACTTACAAGCTGATCCCTAAACGTGACCAAATCACTTCACAGTCTGGGTGGTGGTACTACCCCAGATCGGCAGACTGGGTACCACTGCCTACCACTCTTTTATAACCAGACCTGAAGCAAATATCTATCTCTTTTTTTATTAACAAATATTTGCAATATTTAATATAATTATTAAATATTACGAATAAAAGCTATGAAACAAATATTTTGCTCCGACCGGGAATCGAACCCGGGACTTAACGCGCAACAAACCAATCTCTGACCGTTCGTCCACGCCTGTCGTCTAAATCACACTTTAAGCTTATCCCAAACGCGAATTCCATTTTTTATTTATTTATTGGCACTCTTGAACCTTTCCTTGCTTACCATCAGGCAAAACAAACCAATAAATTGTTAATATTGACAAAGCCCCTATACAGCTGCACATTAATTACTATAATTTTTGGCCGGCATACTGACGGCGACTGAGGCAGCCGTGAACAAACTCGGTTTTCTCTTTTGTCGTCACTCTTGGACCTCGTCACTCTGGAAGAGGAGGCTCTTGCTTATCATCAGGCGGGACGAGGTCAGATGTCGTGTCACAATAAAAAAAAACATTTTCATATAACTGTAATCCTGACTTGGCTGAGTGATCCTGTGGATTCTATAGTTTAAAATAAATAAATAAATTACCAATAACATCTCTTCCGGAGAGTGCAGCTGGTATTCCAGCCGCCTGCACCGGTGTTGGTTGCGTATATTCAGACTTTCTTATAGCTTTCATCAGTTGCTCATCAAAACCAAAATGGGCGAAACTCGTCACTGGTTTCGGTGGCTCTGGACCTGTTATCTGTTAAATATTATTATATTTATTATACATTTCTATACTAGGCCACTAAAGTGCTTGTATCATAGAATCATGTGAGTGGTTTCGAACCCGTGCCAATCGGCTTACGTAGCCATTGCACTGCCACTACACCAAGGTAGCCTTATAATTAAGACAATCTACTTAGCGTCTGTGGAATTATCTGGGTCTATCATATGGCAAAGAGGGGTAGTGAAGGCAGCGTTTAGGAATCGTGACCGGAAATAGGTTTAAAGCAATACTCACCTTCACTGCCCTCACTTCCCCCTCTACCCAACCAAATATTGTAAGATGTTTTCGACATTTGACATTAGGTCTCAAACTGTACTTACAGCTGACCTTAAAATGCCAAGATCCTTTAAAAGATGATGCATGGCTTTGCATCATCTTTTTTTTGCATCAAACCCTCCGATTTAGTCATAAAACACCCTCCTGGGCTGCCTTGATTGTCAGATTTATAAATTCCTTTCGTCAATCTACTTTCACACATCCTTTCCATGTGCCCAAACCATCAAAGCATTCCTTTGTCAATCCATGTCTCTACATCTTCTTTCAAATCCCGCACTGTGCTATTCCTTATTCTGTCCGTTATCATCACTCCACATACATACGCAGAGTTTTTTTTTATATCTGTTTCACATTTTATTGGCATACCTTAACACCCAGAGTATTTTTTAAATCTTCAACTTGATCCTGAGTCAAAGCTTCAATTTCCTCATGTGGTGTATAGAAATTCTTTTCAAATGCTGGATAAGTGTTTATTGAATGATCTATTGGAGGTAGAGGGTCGATGAATTTCTTTTTCGGGGGAGCAATGGGGTTCCCATCTTCGTCATATTCTATTTCAATGTCTGATCCATCATCATAGCTGTGTAGGGGATTGTCCTCCATGTATCTAAGAATGTAGTAAATAAAAATATTCATATAAAAATAAATATAGTATAATATGTATATCTTATTTCCTAATGTAGCTCATTATATGACAGCATCCCACCTGATAGAACAATCAACAAGCATTGCCACCCCTCCCGGAATTCTGGGATTCTCCCGGTAAAAATATATAAAATTCCCGGTAAATATATATTCTAATTAACTCAATTGCACAGCAAGTAAAAAAAATTGTTATGAGTTTTATATATACAAGCATTGAAACTACAATTTATATATTTTTTCATCATTTCGGGCATTATAAAAGTAGTACAATAATAGCCCAAAATGAATTATGTCCTTTAGTATTGGTGTCAGGACCATGGAAAGTGTCCCTTGCTCCAACTCACTTAAAATAAGATTCCTCATCATCCATCTCATCAATATCTCCTCTTGTTCCTTTGTGAATATCTTTGCCACTTGCTGCATTCTCCTTGCTGGTCACCATGTCTTTTGCTGCCTGTTGCTCCAGTCCAGCCATGTATGCATCCAATGGATCCTCCTCATCATCAGAAGTGTTTTGTTGCTGTTTAATAAATGATTATTATATATTTTTTTATTAATAAAGGTCATTATTATATTAAGTAGAACAATTGGCAAGTGGAGTGCTTTGCCAGCTCATGTGTTCTTTCCATCCTATGACCTTGGATCCTTCAAGCGATGCATGAAGAAGCACCTTAGGCCGGCATAGTGACGGCGGCTGGGGCAGCTGGGAACTGACTCGGTTTTTCCAGTCGTCGTCACTCTTGGACCTCCTCTTGCTTATCATCAGGCGGGTCAAGGTCGAATGTTGTCACAACGAAAAATAAAAAAAACATAAGTTAATTTGTTGATATTATGCTGATACAATTCTTTAATTTGGATTGTGTTACACCTTTAAAGATTTCCAAGATTTAGGTATTTTCCAACTAGGCTAGTATAGTGGATGCAACTGCAGTAGTAGCAGTCGCCTCCATTCATGAAACTCACTCCAGCTTAACATTAGTGGGGGGTGCTGACATCCATCAAGCCTCAATATCATATTGATATGTTAAGAGACTACTAAAGAGAATCATAAAGTTACCAAAAGATTTTATAAATAAATTCTATGAAGACTGCAATTTTCAAACAAATAACCTACAAGTTAATTAACTCCTCGGCTGTGATTGTCGCTAAACAGCTTAATGAGAAAAACACTTATACTGCAGATGACACTGATCAGTGCATGGCCTCCTTTGTCATTCGCAGGCAAGGGGTTAATGGTTGCTTTGATGCACATGAACATGGAGATTTCTTCAAATTGAAAATCCACACTGAAGAGGGCTAACTCACAACTCTTCAGACATCTCTATTTCTTAGTATGTTTTTTTTTCTTCTTTTTTTTTGTGACACGACATCTGACCTCGACCCGCCTGATGATAAGCAAGAGAAGGTCCAAAAGTGACGACAACTGAAAAAAACGAGTTTATTCACGGCTTCTTCAGTCACCGTCACTATGCCGGCCAAAAGTGCTTCTTCACACATCGCTTGAAGGATTCAAGGTCATAGGATGGAGAGAACACATGGGCTGGCAAAGCATTCCACTTGTCGATTGTTCTACAAAGAAAAGACGCACCAAACTTTTTAGTTCGGCTGCCGATTCGATCGATAGAATGCGGATGCTTTCCCCTACCTGTGCGGGTATTACGGGTGTGAAAGGACGTTATAATATTACACATTTTAAACATGTTGAGATAAATAATAATCTATAATATGAACTAATAAACAGTACCTTTGAATTTGATGTTTCAGCACCATATGACGGACTTCCTGGAGCTGGTATATATGCCAACGCTGGAGTAGGTGGCTCATCATCTTCATCAAAATATCTAATAAAAACAATACAGGTTATGTTTTAAATTTATTTTAAATGTGTATTAGTAATTCTCGCAATCACAAGTTATACATTTTACAGTTAATAACACATACTCGTCTTCCGTTTTTGATCGTTTCTTTCCAATATTACTCCAATGGCCTGTCATAGCATTCTGGGTAATAGCATCCATTGTAGAGTAACCCTGCTTAGACAACCCAGTGTTTGGTGGTGGAACGGCATGCATGCCCTGGCTAGGCGGTGGCGGAACAGCATTTAACGATATATTAGAAGGATTCCTCTTCGGCATTGCAAAACCGGAGAAATTTATGCCCTGGCCAGAGTTTCCACCTGAATTATAACTCATTTTGATGTATAAATCAAACTTTCATCACAATTAAAACTAATTAATTTAGACTATACACTTAAACCATATATTAAAACAATAAATTATCCTATTTTATAAAGCAAATTTCAATAAAACGCTAAATAACGCGCCTGCAAAAGAATAAATTCACTCGCGATGTGACATTGCTATTTTTAATTATTGTCTTAGCCACCGATTTATTTGTTTTATACAAACATAAACATTGGCCTAATTTAAAAAAGAGTAAAGTCATCGTAATACGACGAAGTTCGGGTGCTACACTTTTAGCTAGTTCATGTATTTTGTATTTCTACGTAGAACTCTGTAAATATCGTCAAAGGAGATGTATTATAAAGCGTGCATACTTCTTGCACTGTTATTAACAGTAAGCAATGTAGAGGCATCACAGGGCTACGATTTTGGAGACTTTTTTGCAACTGTTTTGGGCCTAGGTATTGCATTCATAGGTATTCTTGCTTGCCTCGGTAATTATGCACGGCAGAAGGCCAGAAACGAATTCATATAAGCTTTGAAAGGTAATTGTTACTATACTATATCCTTAAAGTAACGTTAAGTCTGTGTAGCAGATCCAATAATGATAGATTGATAATTTCTAACAAGAACCAATTTCTACTAATTAGTTTATGCAAGTTTATTTCATCACATTGTTTTTCTGTAAATATTTATTAAAATGTGATTTGTGGGTAGTTTTCATTTTAGCTGTGTAAAGCATTAATAAACCACATACAATATCTTAATGAATAAACAATGAAATTTGGGTTCGCTGCTCTTTGTACTAAAGTTTATTAATCAATCTAATAAAGTACAATAAGTAAATCTTTTTTTTTTTTCAGATTATAGAGCCAAGAAAAGTTTCCACGAACAACATTTTAAGTAATATGTATATATTATTATTGGTCACATATTTAGATCATGGTGAAATATCTGTTGCAGTGCTTTTGTCATTTGTTATTATATTAATTATATTTGAGTTGTTACCTAATTCTTACTGATTTAAGATGTAAAAAAAGTGGGGGTCTTTTAAAGTAGCATAATAGGTTGATAATAACATAAAGACACTCACTACCACAGGTAGTTTACTAAGATCTTTTAACCTGTGTATAATGATCAGTCTACATTTTTTATATAGATCATCAGCCAAAAGGTGTCCACAGCTAAATATAGGCATTTATCCACCTAGTGCCAGTTGCATCCACCTAGTGGGAGGCCTACCTATGCTGTGTCTGCCAGTTATATAAATAAGATCAGCATATTCAGGATAGACTTGGTATATCCACAACTAATTTTGTACTTCATTAGGTCATTATACCATGTTATTTGATTTTGTCTTTTTAATTACAAGATTGTTTTTACCTAACTTTAATTGCTATAGTGTATCGTGTATGTATATTAAATTGGTGAAAGGAATTTGAACAATATATATGAATAACACTAAGCATAATATAAATAATAATCAACTAAACATGATGATATACAACCTATTGTCGTCACTCTTGGATCTCCTCTTGCTTACCATCACCTAAGTTGACAATTGTTGCATCACTATAAATAAATTTATATTGTAAGTTTATACTTTTGTAATTATTTTAGCAATTCACTAGTGATTACATCTTTTCTCAACCCTTAGTGATACCACCCAAAACAATAAATAAACACACAATTTCCTTAACCACAAACCAGTAAAGTAGTCAAGTGAATAAATAAAGTTTTTTTAAATATAAAATAACCTAATATAAATATATAAAATAAAATGGATGTCACATATATAGGGTTCTTATTTCTTTGAACCCCCATTTTCCTTTGTCTTTTAGTTTGAAAAACACACTAAGTTGCAAATTGATATGCTTGTAACACAAAAAATATGTAAGTATGTTTGTAAAATACACAAATAAAATTTCATACTAAAATTAGTGTTTTTATTTCTTAGAACAGTTTAAAAGAGGTACTAAACTGTTTCAGGTCCTGCTTGATATATATAAGTTATCATGTTTAATAAAATACAAAACGAGCCTTACAACAATTTATTTACAATAAAAAATACATTTTAGCATGTCAATAGAAGTACCAAAAAGTACATTTAAAATAAGACACTATGTTAAAATAAAAAGACTTATTTTTAATCTGTTGAATTTTCTAATTCGTTGATTTCTCTTACTATTATACTCTTTTTTGTTAATTTTTCTTTCTGGTCTTTGTCTGGATTTTTCAATATGCCACTTTTGATTTTTTCCTCTAACATTTCTATGTCTCGTAGTTTCTTACGCAAGTTCTTAAGCCTCTTGGCAGGGTCTTGACTAGAGTTGGTGTTGTCTGCAGGAGTTGGTTCACTGAATGTTGGTTCAGTTATTACACAATTACTCAGTTTGTCTGCTGTCTCCTCCAATGCTAAAAAAATATATAATTCTTGGTATTAGTATTTAATGGGTACAGATACTAAAGAATCACTGTAGTTGAGAGAGAAAAAATAGATTATGCTCCCTTATTTTATATAGAGAATATAGAGTGCCATAATTTTAAGGAAAGCTTGGTACAGTCGCAGTGCTAAGGTTATGCAAACGGAGAGCACAGGTTCAAAACCACTCGAGGGTACAATGTATCTTTGATATATGTACTTTGGTTGTCCTGTTTCTATACAAGTAGCTTAGTACAGAAATGTAAATTTGAAAAATGATCCTGATGAATCATAAGTAGTGCCTAACTTAATCTTGTAACGCCTACTTAGTAACATAATTTTACACATCCTTTTGAGTTAATTTTAGCTTTGAACTAAATTCTAAGATTTGCCTTAACAGTGAACTGATGAAGACAAATACCGCTTACCAGACTTCTTTTTCTTCTTCTTTTTAGCTTTCTCCAAATTAATAATCATTCCTGGTATTGGTTCTATAGTACCACTTGGTTTTTTATATTTCTGAGCTTGAGCCACAATTTCTGGGGTCAGACCCACAGGCAAGAAGTTTGACTGTCGTGCCTGGAACTTTTTCCCCTTACTCTCATAGAGTGGTACTTCTTCCTGGGGTACATAGCCATCTCTTACTCGACGAGGCTTTCTCCAAGTGCCATCCGGTCTTTGAGTAGCTGGTATAAATTTGGTACCTGTAAATATGTGGTCTATTAGTAGTAAAATGGTCATGCAAGCCAAAAACTTCTGGTTCTTAACCATGGGGATTGATATATTTGATATGCACTTTGGTGGAAAAGTTTCTATGATACAAGTAAACATAGTAGCTTATTATAAAGGTTCAATTTTATACAGCTTAGTGCATTCCAATTAAGAAAGATGATATCTTTTATATATTTTTGTAATATAAAAACCTGCAATGTGTTAAATTAGGTTTAAAATGTATTTTTAAAATTGCATCTAGAAACCAAATGCAGATTTTATAAACCATTATTGATTGAATATGTTTGTTTGGATAGGGTGATTAATAACATAAAACTATAATATTAGAATGCATGCATTTGCAGAAACAAAGCAACGATTTGTTATTTTATCCTTCTCAAGAGAAAGCTAATGAAAAATTAATTCGCTTACCGTCTGCATCTTGAGTGTAAGCCGATGTAGACATGTCAACACATTGACTTTAAGTTAATGTTTTAATAACTCGACTAACTAAATAGAGAAATAATAAAGTAGTTATTTTAATATATATTTTTTCAAAACAAAGATCGCGACCCCCAGCTATTTGTGAACTCGCTTGACATTTGCGACATTTGGAGATATCAATTGGCTGATAATTTAACTAATTATGATTGTATATTTAATGACTGTACGAAATAAAACCGAAATTATTTTTAATTAAAATGGCCTTAGTTTTTAGAAATTATAATTATTTTCAATAACCTACGGTAATAATGTTTTATATCGATATTTGCACATCACTATTAAATTTAGTTCGTTCCGTTCGTTCATTTGGTTTTGATTCCTTCAAAATTTCAAAATAAAAATATTCTATGTTTGATTTCAAAGTAACTTTAATTTTTATTTAAACTTTAGCAAGTGTTTAGTTTTAATTATTTTTGATATAACATTTGTAAGATGCCAAAGAAACGTCGAATTTATCTTGGTATGCCGCGGAATAAGAAGAACCCACAAACTCCAAATACTCCTACACGGACAAGCGACTCCGAATTACAAAAAGGTTGCTTTTAACTTCATTAAATTACTCTATTTAACTGATACTACTATTATAAAATAATATGTCAACGCGACTTCGGGCAAATAATGACAATATAAAGTTTACAAAATTCATAGGTCACTTATATTATTTATATACGAATTAAATACATAATAAATATAATTTAACTGACGCGTGACAATAAAAATGTTGAGTAAGTTAATAAATAAAATTGTAAGGTCTTATAAATAGTTTAATGTTTGTAATATAGAAAGCTGCGTAGCTTAGTGCCCATAACCATAGAGCTTGTATGAAGAGAATTGTTGATGTGAGGGAAGCAATGGAATTGCGTAAGGATCGTGGCAAGTGGCACTCCTTTCTCTCTGCCTATTCCTTTGGGAAAAAGGCGTGACAATTTGATTGATCGAAAAGAAAGATAAAAGTTGTTTGGACATTTATCTCTATTTGTGGAGACCCCGCCTGCACTCTGCCATAACCGACTTTATGAAGGTGAAGCTAATGGGTTGCCCTTAAATTTAAAATATATTGAAGACTAAATAAGTTGGACAGTACAGTGAATAGTTGTATTCAATACAGATGACTACACCAAAAAGAACTATTCCACAAACCTATTATAAAACAAAACATTCTTGGTTTCTTTAAATTTCTAGATGAAGAAATGATGTCAGCTCGTGGTAGACTGAAGGGTGCATTAATGGATGTACTTGAACCAGCTGAAGAAGATACAGATACATCAGAGTCAAGTCCCATAAAAAGAGAGAGGTGATATATTTAAATATAGATGACTAAGCTATTAACAGAGGTACTCATTCTGCCAAAAGTAGTACCACCACTTACAAGTATACAGACTGTGAAGTGATTTAGTCGCGTTTCAGGATCAGCTTGTAAGTTGGCGGTTTTAACTAGGCCGGCATGGTGGATGTGACTGCTATTTACAGTTATTATATTGCACTAGTAGTAACATCCATTCATGGACCACACTCCAGCTTAACTTTAAGGGGGTGCTTAATGTCAAGTCACAATAAAAAAAGTTGCTTTTCAGGATCAGCTTGTAAATTGCCAGTTTCAACCAGGCCGGCATAATGGATGTGACTGCTACATGCAGTCATTTAACTGTGGTAGCAGTCACCTCCAGTAGAAGTAGTGGAGCAGTTTGGGAAGGATAAAAACATATCCTACACATATCACCCCTTCACTGCCGCATGTACCTACTTAGTTAAGCGCTATGCCTGTAAATACAATTAACTATTTTTACTAGACTGCTAAAGGTTTTAGTGTATGTATATTTCTTTGGCAAGCTTTGTCATCTGAAGGATTTGACTTATTTTAACATAAGTCAAATCCTTCAGATTCATATAAGTTGTGTAAGTTTTTTTTTTTTTTTTTTTTTTTTTTTGTGACACGACATGTGACCTCGTCTCGCCTGATGATAAGCAAGAGGATGTCCAAGAGTGACGACGACTGAGAAAACCGGGTTTGTTCACGGCTGCCCCAGTCGCCGTCACTATGCCGGCCAAAGGTGCTTCTTCACGCATCGCTTGAAGGATCCAAGGTCATAGGATGGAGAGAACACATGGGCAGGCAAAGCATTGCATTCCACTTGTGATTAGAAACTATTTTAACTAAATTATAAATTCCCTATCCAACCTAACCATGGCTATTTTCCGCTAACATAGCAGTTTATATGAACGTCATATCATATCAGAGCTTCATTGTATCTGTATTCACTTAAGGAAGGTAGAAATTCAACCTCATTTGTAAAAAGAACAAATCTTGAACTTTGCCTTTGCTGACTGAGGCAACTGTAAAAGAAAATAACCCTTGTTTAGGTATATAAAATACTTTTTATAACTGAGTCCGAGATATACTACAAATATCAATCAAATTGTCACGCCTTTTTTCCGTGGGGATAGGCAGAGACAATGGAGCGCCACTTGCCACGATCCTGACACAACTCTCTTGCTTCCTTCACATCCACAATTCTCTTCATACAAGCTCTAAGATTATGGGCACTAGGCAACCTAGCTTTCTTGAGGATGTCTCCGATTTGGTCGGAAATCACCCTCCACTTCTACAAATTATCCATCCAAATCTGATTTATAAATCCTTTCCATGTGCCCAAACCATCGAAGCATCCCTTTGTCAATCCCTAACACTACATCCTCTTTTAAACCACATCTATCGCGCACTGTGCTATTCCTTATTTTATCCGCTAACATCACTTCACATACACTTCCTAATGACCACAAATATCATAAATGTTTAGTCCATTTTCAATTACAATAATATGTCAATTAATTTAATTTTTTACTTTCAGAGATTCAAGTGACGAGAATAACGAAAGAAGTGATGATAAGAAGAAATCAAAATTGGATCGTACATCATATGTGTTGAAGCTTTATGACAGGAGTGTTGATTTGTCACAATTTAATGATGACACACCACTATACCCTATATGCAGAGCATGGATGCTCAATATGCCCAAAGCTGTTTATAAGGATTTAAGGTATAGCTAATATAAAATTGTTTATTTTAAATAATAATAGAACTTATCAATTACACTTCCTTTGGTATCTCGGACAAACTAGATAGATATACTAGGATTTCTTAATAATTTTTATTGTGACTTGATATACGACAGCATACTGCTTAATGTTAAGCTTAAGTGTGGTCCATAAATGGATGTCACTTCTACTACAATTCAATAACTGTAAATAACAGTTACATCCACTATGCTGGCCTAGTTGGAAGCGGCAACTTACAAGCTGATCCCAAAACCACTGCCTACCACTCTTTGATAACCATACCCGAAGCAAATACGCAAAGACATGGCGGCTCTGTGCGTCCTCTATCGCCTACCTATACTATGGAGAATGTTCTGAGGAGCTTTTTAACCTTGTTCCTACCTCCTCTTTTTTATACCCATAATACTCGCACAGGTCGGGGAAAGCATCCGCATTCTATCGACCGAATCGGCAGTCGAACTAAAAAGTTTGGTGCTTTTCTCGACAAGTGGAATGCTTTGCCAGCCCATGTGTTCTCTCCATCCTATGACCTTGGATCCTTCAAGCGATGCGTGACGAAGCACCTTTGGCCGGCATAGAGACGGCGACTAAGGCAGCTGTGAACAAACTAGGTCTTCTCGTCGGCACTCTTGGACCTCCTCAGAGATGAACCTCGTGAGATGTCGTGTCACAATAAAAAAAAATCTACTTCTCTTTATTTATTAACAAATATTTGGAATATTTAATATAATTATTAAATGTTACAAGTAAAATATTTGCTCCGACCAGGAATAGAATCCGGGATTTTACGCGCAACAGACCATTTTCTAACCGTTTGCCCACGCCTGTCATCAATTTGCAGTTAGTTTATTCTACTAGCATGCGCCTCCATTCATGGACCGCACCTAATATCAGCTGTCATAAGTCGAGTGTTAATACAAGAAATATTACAATATAATTTGCTTGAATTCACAGTGTTCTGAATATAACAATAAATGAATCCCATGAGAGCATAACACTGCCAGGCCCTGAAGGTCCAATACTATCACGGATACCTGATCTATTGCCAGAACAGAAGGCATGCAACAAGGACAATATAAAACTTGAATATGTAAGTTTTATAAATATGTTAATTGAATAAAGCGACCGTGTTGTAGTGGCAGTGCAATGGTTACGCAAGCAGAGAGCACGGGTTTGAAACCACTCACTGGTATAAGTGTATCTTTTAATATATGTACTTTGGTTGGCCTGGTTCTATGATACAAGCACTATAGTAGCTAAGGATAAAAATGTGTGATAATATAAAAATTATAATCCTTTAAATCTGACCTCAACTTGCCTGATGGTATTGTTATGTATGGAGTCCTTGTTACAGACTTCCAGAAATGTCCTCACGTTGCCAAATAACTTATGACTTGCTTCAGCCAGGCTGATGCAACTCAAGAGCTTGCTTGCACACAATACTTTTTATTTATTTAGGCCGGACATGAGTGTATCTGCATTAGCTAGGGTCCGCTAATGGAGATGATTAAAATACTACAAATAACAGTTGGGCTGAAAACTTTGTTCAAAATTTATATCATTTTTAAATATAAAATTTGATTTTACTATTGAATTTGCGAGTAGGTGCCATCGAGGGCGATACAATATTATGCCGACTTAGTTGGATCTGGCAACTATCAAGCTTATACTGAAACGCAACTGATTTACATCTTGGTCCGTCCACGTACACCCTGGTTCAAGAATGGGCAAATAACTATTTGCCTGCCACTAGTTAAACACCCAATCGTGGAGCAAATATTATCTGCTCATTTGAAACATATATTTATATCTAAATATAATAAATAAATAAATGCTTTCCTCTGACTGGGAATCAAACTCAGGCCTGTACGCCTTGTGATGTTACTATCACAATGCTATTCTTCTCGTCTAACTCAATATTCTTCTTCAGGATGAATCACCTCTACCTACCCAGAAGGAACTAATGGAAGGGCATCTCTCACGTTGGGTTGGAATTAGGCAGGCTTGGATGAAGAAAGCAGTCGAAGTGGAAGCCAGGTACCAAGCAACACAAGACATACTTAATGAAATCACTGCTGGTACATAGATTGTAAGTATTTTTGTGCTATGTTACGACTTTACCACGGGAATCTTTGGCCGGCATGGCCTCAGTCGCCATGACTGAGGCGGCTTTTTTTTTGTCGTCGGCACTCTTGGACCTCCATCATGCTGGGTTAGGTCAGATATCGATCCACAAAAATAATAAAAAAATGTTTCGAGGAATAATTGACAAGTGGAATGCTTTGTCAGCCCATGCGTTCTCCCTATCCTATAAACTCCAAGCAGCGAGGCGTGAAAAAGCACCTCTGGCCCGCATAGTGACTGTTACTGAGGCAACCTTAAGAATGACTTTTTCAGTGGCATTCTTGGACATCCCCTTGCTTGTCAGAAGTCATAAAAAAATGGTTCGCTAAACAAACTTCTGAGCAGTTTTTTGGTATTCAAACTTTAAAAATAGTTTCTGTGTTATACTCTATTGATGTTAAGCTTAGGTGAGTGACAGCTGCTGCCATGGGAAGAGAGTCGAACTGGCAGCAGCTCAAATGGAGGTGATAGCTCACTGACCAATCGATTGCACGCGTCATAAAGTACTAGACAGTACTTACCCAGTACTGTCTAAAATTAGGGCTTACTGGGGCTGTGTCCATGTCCTCCGACCTTACGAGGCCTCAAATGGCAGATATATTCGCTTACACTGGACCAGACACAGAGCAAATATCCACTTTTTTGTGAATTATTTTTTGTTGTTTTAATAATTAGAATATTACAAATAAAGTTATGAAACATATATTCGTTCCGACAGGGTATCGAACCCGGGACTCTTCGCGTAACTGACTGGTCTGCTAACCACTACGCATTGCCTGCCGTCAATATATTTATTTTAATAGTATAATTTATTATTTTTTTCAGAAATTAAATAGAAAATGGACTTGAGGAGGAAGAAACCTATTGACATATAAGAATTATTCAAAATCTATTTGACTAAATACTAAGCTATCTATCGTTTAATGACTTTTGTATAGACATGATCAAAATCAGTATTTAATTTATGTTTTGAGTGATGTTTAATTTTTTCCAATGACAACTAATTATTAAGAAAAACAAACTTTTTTGATTATCATTTATTTTGAAATATATAATTATAAATCATTATTTTTCCTTTTCTTTTTATTTGTCCTTGTCTGCTGTAAAGTTGGACATTCTGTTTTCTTGTGGCCTTTTTTATTACACTCGAAACAAGACTGAAACAAAAAATTCCACCTTCATATGCTATAAAAATATGTATCGTTATGTGCACTTGAACTCTTCGGTTTCTTTGTGCGTTATTCAACGGTTCTCCTTCAGTGGAACCACCAAGGAAGGGTCCTGCAGACCTCCGTAAGCTTCCTCGCATTGCCAAGAAACTTCTGCCTTGCTTCAACTACTCCTGCAACTCAAGAGCACACATCGGTCTTCTCCTCATCCAGGCAGCTACTACAGAGGGTCACAGGTCCGAAATGTTGAGGTTATACAGGTGTTTATCAAGAGCACAATGTCCCCGTAACATAAGATTTAGCAGTCGTCTGGTCAAGTGTCTATACATATGAGGAAGAGCTTCCTGGGACTGTCTGTGATCTGCGACTATGCATTTTTATACAGTTATATATATATATATATATCGATACCTTAATTCGCAATCCGGCCAACTCCATTTTAGTGAATTTTACAGGAGACACTAAAAACATATTTATATCTAAACTATGAGGAATCTAGAAAAAATGAAAATCCCGTTGGTAGATAATAAGTAAATACACATTATAGACAGGTAAACATTTTCATTATTCTTATTAAATGACCCGATTTAGGAGTTGGTCGGATTTTTAAATTCAAAATACGAATGAAGAGGGAGTTGTATGTTTTTATAGGGAAAAATAAAACTGGCAATTTAATGAAAATAATAGTATATTTAACTTAAATTTTATTCAATTCTCATGAGGTAAGTTTTTATAGTTGGTTTCATAATCTATGGGCATGTTTTGAGTTGAAGATCCAAATATTTATTTTATAGCAGTAACTTAAGAATGTCGTCTTTGCGTAAGCAATTAATTCTTCTAAAAAGACACTATTAAAATTGCACACACCTTTGGCCTTTGAATCTTTTTTTATTTTGCCTGGTCTTATAGACTTATAAAATTTGATATCTTTGAAACTTCTTTATATCTTTCTTCCATGTACCATCAATTTTATTTTTGCCGCAGTATTCTTTTCCTCTCTTTCCATTTTTTATTTTTTCACTTGACTATTTCTCCTTATTTACTTCACATCGTTATTTCCGTTAAGTTGATACTCATATGATTTACTATCAGAGCTACTATAATCAACTAAACGCACCAGCAAAATTAGAGGAACATTGGTAAAAAGGTCCATATCTTGACTTCAAGTGGGTCGAGCGACGTGTAATTATTTTTTATAGTTTCCGACGCATTTAAGAAATAAAATATTGAACGGGCAAGTTAGTTTTTTTTAAAATTGAAATCCTACCCCTATAAGTGGTTGTCGATGATTGACGTTATAAGTGTTTTTGATAAAAACGGTGTTTTGTGTAGTGCAATGTAAGTTTAGCTCATTTTATCGTTTGATTTTGAAAAGAACACATCGTTTTAATACAAAATGAGTGACTTGCCAGCAACTACACTCGCCAGGGCTGTAACCATGATCAGGCCTTAGGTGTATCGGTTTCTGTGGTCCATCGCGATGTTCAACGTTACAGGCAGACTGGATCTTGCGTTCGCAGACGAGGACAAGGCAGACATCGGGCGAAAACGATAGAGAATGACCGTTTTATAAGAGACGAACCTTAAGAAATCGCCGTCAAACAGCTGTGCAGACCCAAAATCTGTTGGAGGAGGTCCAAGATGTGCGTGTAAGCGAACGTACAGTGAGAAGAAGACTCACTGCCAGCAAAAGCACCGAAACTGGAGGCAGGACATCGGAGAGCCAGATTATTATTTGCACGTAACACCAAAATTGGACAAGTGAGTGGAGTCGAGTTTTGTTCAGTGAAGAGACTCGATTTTGTGTAAACTTTGTTGATGGGCGAGAAAGAATGTGGAGATTTCGCAGAGAACGTTATAACCCAACAAATTTTACGGAAACAGTGGCTTATGGTGGAGGCTCCGTCATGGTTTGGGGTGGCATATGTTTGGGAGCCCGCACAGAGCTTGTGATCGTTGACGGTGGTTCTTTAACAGTACAGAGATACAGATAGATACTTTTGTCTTATTTGTAGCCAAAATTTCATTTTTATGCACGATAATGCGCGGCCATATACCGCAAACATCGTACAATATTTAACTTAATAATGTTGGTATTGCCCAGATGGATTGATCCCCGATATGAACCCCGGATATGAACCCGATAGAGCATGTGTGGGACATCATTGGAAGAAGGGTACGAGCTAAAACTCCAGCTCCAAGAAATGTCCAGGAGCTTAAGTTTGCGCTACTGGAGGAGTGGGAGAATATCCCACAAGAAATGATTAACAATTGAGAGTATGGGAAGGCGTATCCAGGCTCTTATAAGAGCCAGAGAAGGCAGTACACGCTATTAACTTTGCATTTCTTTTATAAATGTTAATAATTTTACTTCAACTCTTGTTACTCATATTTCAAAGATTTTGTTTATTTATACTTTTTGCTGTTTTTTTTACGTTACAAGTTTTTATAACCTAATTTTGTGTTATTTTAGCTTCTCATATATAAATAATTAAATAAATGTGCTAAAAGTACATAGGCAATAAATTATTTTCAAAAATATTGAGAATTTTGTTATGTTCCTCTAATTTTGCCGGTGTGTGTAGTTTAATTCTAAAATGAAGTAAAGACATCTGGTTAAAAATCTGTTGGGGAAAAGAGCTCTTGAGGCATGTTGCTATCTAATGTTAAGGAATTGTTTGATATGCAATTATCTAAAACATGTGTTTGGATGCATTCACTGTTAGTTATGTCCAAATGAGTTATAGCTTGATTGTGGCTCAATAAACTTGGAGAATATGAAGTATTCATTTCAGTTTCAGATATTTTTTCCAATACAATATTCTCAACTATTTCATAGTCAGACATCAACATTGTGTTAGTACATGAAGTAGAAGGGATAGAACATAAATCATTATCTCTAGTAGAATGTAAACTAATACTTTGTTGTTCATTTGTGAAACATACATGATCATGCTAAATAACATTCTGTTGCTCGAGGAAGCTGTATTTATGCTGGCTGTAAAGTTAAGCTGTCATGCGGCAAATTATCGTAAGATCTTGTCACATCAGGAACCTAAAAATCAGCCTTCTTAGTATTGTTGGCAAGTTGTATGCAAAAGAATTGATTGAAAGGGTGATGCATGAAACAGATGATGAAATTTAGGATGCGTAAGCGGGATTTCAAAAAGGGATGGGATGTATTGATCAAATCTTCTCTTTAAGATGCGTCAGCGAAAAATGTTGGCAAAATACCATAAGGTGTTTTGTGCTTTTGTTGACCTTGAGAAGGTCTATGGTAGAGTGAACAGGAATGAATTGTGGCGGCAGCTGTCCGGGTTTGGGTTAAGGGAGCGTTTGGTCCGTGCACTGAAATCTCTCTATGAGGATTCCAGTGCATGTGTTCAAATTAATGAGGCGCTATCTCTAAAAGTGTAAGACACCTTTAGGGTTGCCAATGGTTGTGTAGCGTCACCAAGAAAGTGGAACGAGTCAAACAATTTGTTTAATTGGGAAGTATGTTTACTAGGGATGAAAAGTGTGATAAAGATATTGAGAGAAGAGTGCAAAAGGGTAACGTAGTGAACGGTGCCATCCATAGTATAAGGAACAGCCAAATAATGTCCCAAAAGTCACGGATGGCTGTTCATAATGCGGTGCTTGTTCCTACATTAATGTAAGGAAGTTAAGGTTGGGTATGGCAGAAGAAGCATGAGAGTAGAATTAACGCTGTAGAAATGCGGTCATTAAGGAGTGTATGTGGAGTGACGTTAGCGGATAGAATAAGGAATAGCACAGTGCGCGATAGATGTGGTTTGAAAGAAGATCTAGTGACAAGGATTGACAAAGGAATGCTTCGATGGCTTGAGCACATGGAAAGGATGAGTGAAAGTAGATCGACAAAAGGAATTTATAAACCTGATGTGGGTGGATGCGTTAAACAAGGTCAAGAAATCTGGGTTGCCTAGTGCCCATAACCACAGAGCCTATATGACGAGAATTGGGGATATGAAAGAAGCAAGAAAGTTATGTAAGGATCGAGGCAAGTGGCGCTCCATTGTCTCTGCTGTTTTTTTATTAAATATCACTGTATGCACACGTGTAATACGCCAAACAAAATTGATTTGTTGGAGTTAGCCGTCATAATCGTGGACTTTATGTATTGCTTGGAGTTGTTCGGTTTTCTTGTGGTGATTTATTCAAGAAGTTTAAAGTTTAGAGAGTTATTGTTTATTTTAAAATGTGCGAATTATGTCAGTCTTAAATCCTGCATCAAAAACTAAAATTCGGTTAAAATGGAGTTAGCCGGTTTGCGAATTAAGGTATCGATATATATATATATTTTTGTGACACGACATTTGACCACGACCCGCCTGACGATAAGCAAGAGGAGGTCCAAGAGTGACGACGACTGAAAAACCCGAGTTGGCTCACGGCTGCCCCAGTAGCCGTCACTATGCCGGCCAAGAAAATGCAAACGTAGATGATCCCAACATTATCCCCTGGTCCACGCAGTCATACAATGATCACAATGTAATTTCCAAGGACTGATTTTTATTTTGAAATACCAGATATGATAGGATCTTTTATTTCTTCCGCTTTTGGTATCAGGAGTCCGGCCCTGATCTTATGGACCAGATCCTCCTGTCGTACCGCAACGATTTTTGTGTTGGGAATTGGTGATGGTATATCCCCGATTAGGCCCTGAAGCCAGGTCAGAGTAGATTCTTCCAAGACTTGAGACTTGATGACACCCTCACTGTAGTGAGGTGTGCCCCCAAATCTCGGGCGTAGGTCGGACCCGGCATCCATCAGTTTCCCGATTTCCTCGGAGACCAACTCCGCGAAGCTTTCTTCGACCACCATGGCCTGAGCTTCGGTCATGTCGTGTTGCGGTAATGTGGTGAGGGCTATGCCAATCATATTGGCAGAGGTTCCCTCTTGCGTTGGTTGTGCTCTCTTCATAGGACCCTTTTTTTTGGTTGTGGTCGAGTCGCAGGCGCGTAGTTTGGCGCGCTGCCTCTTATTAAGATTCCGCCTACGCGGACGCGCTTGGCTGGTGTTGCCCGTGCCCTTAACCTTTTGCGCGTCACCGGAGGACAGTCCTGCTCGGGTTGCCCCGTGTGGATCATCCCCGGCGTCACGCGAGGTCTCAGGCAATTCCCCAGCAACGCGGTGGCTGTCGGGAATCGTAGCTCCACCAGACACCTGGGTCCGCGAAGGAGAAACGCATTCCAGGGTAGGTGCCCTGGATGCGAGCTCGGCAGGTTTTGCGGCCTGTGTAAAAATATGTAGTGACAAGGATTAACAAAGAAATGCTTCAATGTTTAGGCACAAGGAAAGGATAAGTGATAGTAGTTTGACGAAAGGAATTTATAAATCTTATGTGGATGGATGCGTTAAACTAGGCAGACACAGGAGTTGTGTTGCTCCATTGTCTCTGTCTATCCCTGTGAGAAAATGACGTGATAATTTGATTAATATAAAAAAGTTGAGAGCTTAATTATCATTATAGGCCTGCATGGTGTAAGTGACTGCTACTTACAGCTATTAAACTGTAGTAGTAGTCGCCTCCATTCATGGACCACACTCCAGTTTAGGATCAGGCAGGATGCACATCAAACCATAATAAAAAGAAACTGCTAAATAAAAAAATTTGCGATAATGTGTTAGAATGAGTAGTATGGGGAATTGCTGTGTACATAATAATAAGAATTAGGCGACCGTGGTGTAGTGGCAGTGAATTGGTTACACAAACTGAGAGCACGGGTTTAAAACCACCCATCAGTACCAATGTATCTTTGATATATTATATACTTGGTTGTAAAATCAATATAATGACTGTCTATTCTCAATATATATATATGAGAATTTGTTATACACTCGTAAGAACATTAATAATTTTCACAAAAACAGTGATCGTCATAATTTTAATTTAAGATACAAAGATAAACTCGGTGTGCCCACATATAGGCTCCACAAAATAAGTAATTCTTTCGCTGGCAACTGTATCCGTATGTATAATACGCTGCCAAGTAATGTGCCTGATCTTACAGTTAATAAATTTAAAAAAATCATTAAACTTAAACTGTGCCAAAAGGCTTACTATAGCATTAGAGATTTCTTTGACGACAAGGCTGCTTGGCAGTGAATGAATTGCTAGTTCCCAAGATAAAAAAGATGTAATAGAATATAAGACTAAGTTGAAAAAAGCCGGACTGGAGTTTCTTGAGTGTTCTTCTCAGTCTGTAGCCTTTCCGAACACTCGGTAGAGTCCCCTCACTCTTTCTTAATGACGTTTCTAAGTGTATGTAAAAACCAAATGAATTTTGTTTCTATGATACAAACACTTTAGTAGCTTAGTATAGAAATGTAAAAAAAAGTTTATGAGAATTACCTGTGAAGTGATAGCAACACCGCAAACATGATCCTTCTCCTGGCAACACCTCTCACAAGTAGTGCAATGGAAGAACGTTGGTTTCACACATTTCTTGCACAGTTTACAATGCTTATATGTCATGCCATTTTTACTAGTACACTTGCCACACTTATTGCAGTGCTGATTTGTCTTAGCCACAAATATTTTGCACTTCTCGCAATGCTTGTATTTAGGGTCTGAACCTAACCTAATAGAGTTCAATGGTAGGTTTGTGAACAACCTAACTGGAGAACCGAACTTGCGACCCTTATCATTTTTACTATGGAACTTTCCATGGTTTTCGTATTCCACCTAAAATACAATAAGATATAATTTAATGATTGAATAAAATGAGGACGACCTAAATATTTTTCCTGGGTCAATTCAATTCTTTAATTTTTATTTTTTATTCTGACATATGACAGCACCCCGCTTGATGTTAGACTGGAGTGTGGTCCATGAATGGATGTCACTGCTACTACAATTCAATAACTGTAACGCGACCAAATCACTTCACGGTCTGTATACTTGTAAGTGGTGGATCTGGGATCGGCAGACTAGGTACCACTGCCTATCACTCTTTGATAACCAGACCCGAAGCAAATATTCCCCTCTTTTTTTTTATTAACAATTATTTGCAATATTTAATATAATTATTAAACATTACAAATAAAGGCTATGAAACAAATATTTGCTCCGACCGGAAATCGAATCTGGGACTTTACGCGCAACAAACCAGTCGATAACCGTTCGTCCACGCCTGTCATCAAACTTTTAATAAAAAATTATAAGATATTACCTGATAGTCATGCATCACTAACTCTGGCATAATATTACTAATATAAGGCTCTGAGAAGTATGGGAACGCCCAAATAACAGGTAGAGTTTCTTCATTACAGAACAACTTATATTTTTCCGTTAATTGTTTTATTGTGTATGCAAGGGGCTCCACTCTACCCCCGAAAGGTGGATCCATAACTATACACAAGCCTGAACCACTGAAAAAGAAATTCATAAATATAGCATAGTCTGTCTAAGCCGAATTGACGCGCACTTCCCCCGCATTTGCGCACAAGAGAAAACAAAATTTGAATGCAACACACCATAAATGCAATTGTAATTGGTCATTCAATTGCTGATTAGACACAAAAGGAGGAGCACGCTGATGAAGTCTAATAGTATAGTTAGTAATACTTGCATTCACACATTTAAATAAACTAATAAAGTGGAGGGGCGCGTCATTTATAGTTATTATTTAAAATTTATTAACTATGAATGATTGATTGGAAATTAAGGATTATATTAATAATAGTCCTACTGCTGGCCTCTATTCATGTAAAAACCCTATTTTTTTATTTTTTGGATCTTTTTTGGATCTATTTTTGGGTCTTTTTTCTCACGACAATTGCAACGAGTTTGTGGCGAGAAAATAAAATAATGGAAAATGGTGTAGTGGCAGTGCAATGGTTACACAAACCGAGAGCATGAGTTTGAAACCACCCACCAGTACGAAAGTATCTTTGATAATGTACTTTCGATGTCCTGTTTCTATGATACAAGCACTGTAGTAGCTTGGTATAGAAATGAATAATAAAAAATGAGTGTACGATTTTCACAGACACCGTGACTATGTCACTTTGTACAAGGTATTTCTAAAAAAAGATGAGCTGTTGATGTAAGATGAGATGTTTTTTCAGTCATCGGTGCTCTTGAACCTCTTCTCGCTTATAATCAGGCAACTTGAAGTCAGAAATCGCATCTCAATAATAAATATACATAACATATGCTTTTTAACCTTGTTCCTACCTCGTCTTTTTACAGCAGTAATACCCGCACAGGTCGGGGAAAGCGTCCGCATTTTGTCGAACGAATCGGCAGTCGAGCTAAATAGTTCGGTGCGCCATGTTCGTTCGTTCTTCGCCAGCCCATGTGTTATCTTCCTCCTATAACCTTGGATCCTTCAAGCGATGCGTGAAGAAGCACCTAATGACGGCGACTGAGGCAGCCGTGAACTAACTCGATTGTTTTAGTCGTCGTCACTCTTAGGTCTCTTGCTTATAATCAGGCGGGTCGAGGTCAAATGTCGTGTCACAATAAAAAATTAAATAAAAACTAACAAACCTGGCTCCTTTAATGAAACTATCCAACAACTCCTCATCATCACATCCATTAAAGAAGTAATTATTAAACATATTATAATAAATGAATTTGTTTGCCTCATTGAATTGACTATATCTTTTATCAATATCCATTAATATGGATTGGAAACCTTTGCTCTTTTGTAAGCCATCATGTATTGAGGGTGTACCGATGCAGAGAATATTTCTGAAATTAAAAGTTAATTATCATACAAACTTTACAGTGATGGGCACTAGGCAACCCAGCTTTTATGAGGTTGTCTCAGATTTGGTGTTGGAAAACACTCTCCTTGGTCTGCCTTAATTAACGCATCCACACTAAACACATTTATAAATTCAATGTACTTCCATGCATCTATTCCATGTGCCTAAACCATCTTAGCATTTCTTTGTTGATCCTTGTCACTACTTTCTTGCCACATCTATTGCGCACTGTACTATTTCTCATTCTATCCAAATCAATCTCATTCTATGAAGTGAATTGTGGATGTGAGGGAAGCAAGGGAGTTGTGTCAGAATCGTAGCAAATGATGCTCCATTGTCTCAGCCATCCCTACAGAAAAAAGGCATGACAGTTTGATTGACGATATGGATAATTAAAACCCTGACAGTCTAGTAGTATCTCTAATGTATCTTTGATATACATACTTTGGTTTTACTGTTTCTTACATACAAACATTTTAAGTAGCTTAGTATAGAAATGTAAAAATAATAACTATTTATATAAGTACTATTTATTCAAGCTTTATGAGGAGAATTGTTGATGTGAAGGAAGCAAGGGAGTTGTGTAAGGATCGTGGTAAGTGGCGCTCCATTGTCTCTGCCTATCCCTGTGGGAAAAAGGCGTGACAATTTGATAGATTGAATAAACTTAAAATTACTATTACCTTATATCATTTTGCTTCAAAGTCTGCAATATAACACTAACACTTTTCTTGGAGAACATGTATTGAGCTTCAACGGAATCATTCTCTAAGGCTGGTAACCACGATGATGGCTGACTGAGCTGATCATCAGTCAAGGAGGATATAGTTACATGATCTTTATTATGTTTTTTAACTTTCAAAGGTACGTAGAACTCTTCACAAGTAACACAGTATGCCCGGTCCATCGGTTTTTGAGATTTTACCTGTTAATATAAAGGTATTGTTTACTTAAAGTAGTCATTGGGTTCATCATTATCAACCAGAAGATGTCCACTGCAAAACTAGGCCTCCCTCAAATATATCTTGATAGGATGCTATCGAGATATATTTGTTAAATCTGAGGAAATTATTTTATCAATATGTTCTTTCACATTTATTTATTAACTAGTACAAAAAGTCGAAACTTTACTATCTAGGCATCTCTATCTAAAAGTCTTCTATCTAGATTTATTAAGTTATTTAATAAGTTAACCAGAGAATTTCATATCAATCAATCTTAAAGATGTCAATGTCAATCAATTCATATCAATCAAAATTGTCACGCCTTTTTCCCTCAGGAATACTTGTCACGATCCTTACACAACTTCCTTGCTTTCTTCACAATTCTCTTCATACAGGCTATGTGGTTATGGGCACTAGGCAACCCAGATTCTTAAAGATTGGTCGGAAAACACCCTCCCGGGCCTGCCTTGTTAACGCATCCATCCACATCAGATTTATAATTCCTTTCATCAATCTACTTGACGTATCCTTCCCATAAGCCTACATTTATGTAGTAGGCCGCCTATGTCAATCCTTGTTTCTACATCTTCTTTCAAACCACATCTATCATGCACTGTGCTATTCCTTATTCTATCCACTATTGTCACTCCACATAACTCCTTAAAGACTGCATTTCTACAGCATTAATTCTACTCTAATACTTCTTCTGCCATACCCAACCTTGACTTCCATACATGAATGCACTGCATTATGAACAGCCATCTGTGACTTTTGGGACATTATTCGGCTATGGATATACTATGGATGGCACCGTTTATTATGTAATGTGTAAAACACATGGGTATGGATTTTGTAAAGTGTTTATTGTGTGTCTACCTACAGCTGTGTTATTTTTCTTTATAAAAATATTTAAGTGTGGGTAGTGATAATATAAACATAATACTATGTTACCCTTTTGCACTCTTCATTAAAAGGGTCATTTGTTTAGTTTAGAGTGGCCATTGTACAGTCTGGATGTTTGCTAACTAAATGAACCAGAGAGTAGGAATATGCCGAAGTCCTTTTGCAGTAAGTGTGAGTGGATGTGGCCTGGGGGAATGTGGTGAATATCTCCCTACATATATTTTACCACTTAATTCAAATACCTATCCCAAACCGCGTAAGGTACCTTCACCGTGAATTTACATCATTAATTTTGTATGGGGTAAAATTGTTATTAGATTTATCAACAGAAGTATCGGAAGTACGATTTATATATTTTTTTATCATTGGACAAAAAAGCCCAAAATTAATAATGTCCATTCTGAATCGTAATACATACTTTTGAAAGTGTTGCAAATGCAGAAATTTTGTCAACTTTCGGCATCAAGTTTAGATATTTTTCGTTGCGTTTTTTTACATTTTCGTTTTGCCAATCTTCTTCTGCTATGTGTACTGTACAACCCTTTTTATTTCTACATGAGGAGCAACTAAAATATCTCCCTTTACTGTTAGAAAATAGTAAAGTGGGGCCATGCATACAAAGTGGATGATTCTCCAAATTCTCCACAATAACCTCCACAGACGATTTCTTCATCGTATCTTCAGATTCTAACTTTCTTTTACTGACCATTTCTTTTAATTAGTATTACAATTACAAAAAAATCAAATTATTTAAATACACGTGTGTCGCGGTTGTGAAACTTAATGACAATTTTGACATTGACAATTGACATGCCTGTCATCTGTGCCTCAGAAAGTACTAAGGATGTTTTTGCGGGAAAATGCAAGTGACGGTCGTGCAATATTTAAATATTTGTAAAGCTTGTGTTTCTTGAATATTAATTTATAAAATAGTAGAGTTGTTATCTAGTTATCATTTTTAAGTTGATTAAGTATTGACAAGTGATTAAAAGCTGTTTAACGTGTCTCTTCGTGTTACCTTCAAGACTCAATCGGAGGGGTTTAGGTTTATAGAAACTTTATTAACTCAAAAGAACATGGTACAATATTCGCTTTTATGAGTATTGTTAGGTTTTGTGTTAGTATTAATACAGTGACAAATTATTAAGTAATTAGTTAGGTTTCCATTAGGAGTTTTTTTACTGTGAATTTAAATTGATTTAAACATTTAATACATTGTACTTGCTCTGGCAAGCCATTATACAACTGTTCCCCTTCAATAGCTATTTGCTTTTTTCCTGTTTTAGTTTTTGTTCTAGGTATATACAGATCTTTAGCACTTCTTTAGTAAATAAGTTTTAGTAAAGTTTTTCTACTGCTTTACTAAAACAATCACCATCATCTTTACCCTCATGTAATGGATAAAACACTGAAGTGTTTCATTTTCTTCCACTGAAGACAATCAATCTACTTTAATAGAAAAGTCATAGATCAAATGCAGATTTAGTTTAGATATGTGAGAAAAGTTAACTAATTATAATAAAATAAATGTAAATAATTTGGTCAGAGACAACTAACCTCTATTATTAGTTGGTCAATATTTTATTTTTCATCTTGCAACACTTTCGTGCCGGTCCTAAAAACGTGCGCTGCGCGAAAAGTCTTTCTGATTTTATTTTAATTTAATTTTAATTAATATCTCAAAATAAAAATAAAATGAACGGTTTAGCAAGGACGGCGCATAGAGTTTTACAATGCGCGAAGACTTCCGCTTTTAGCGGTTCTGTAATTAGTCGCGTGCAAGCCCCAGCTAAACGCGACTTCACGCGGAGCATCTGGCACATGAGCTGCTCTAAAAGACTAGACGGACCTGCCACAGTTGGTCTGCTTCACAATCATTCCAATACTTGTAGTTGCGGCTGCGGTCTTAAGGCTTTACACACAAAAGGTAAGCTTTATACTAAAAAATATTTAAGGTTATGTCGATTACACCACACTTACATGTCCTATTTTTACACTAATAATTGATATAATTTCATGTTTATTCAAACATATATCTAAATACGTAACACAACAATCATGAAACGTGGCATCGGACCACGTGTTTATTGTGTGAGGGCCACCTGGGTCTCCATTTTGCTGCTTCCTCTCAAACTTACCACATGCTTCGTACCCCACGCTAACCAGCAAGTCTGTCCCTTCCAATGCCTATACAGACCTCAATTTTCACACTAATACTTAAGTTCTAAAACGCATGTTCACCAAAACATAAAATGATAAATTGAATTGTGAACAATGGCAGCAGTCTCCTTTACTCTTGGATTGCACTCCAGCTTAACATGAAATGACGCGCCCCTCCACTGCATTTAAGCACATGTGCAACTATAAAATATGGATGCAACACACTGAAAATGCAATTGTAATTGGTCATTCAGTTGCTGGTTAGACACAAAAGGAGGAGCATGCTGATAAAGTATAGTTAGTAATATTTGCATTCACACATTTAAATAAACTAATAAAGTGGAGGGGCGCGTCATTTATAGTTACACAAGCTATATATTATGTTAATAAAATATATATTATAGCATCATAAAAGTTATAATAGAAAAATAGCATATTTCACAAGGTGTTATCCAATGTCTGCCTATTCCTATGCATAAAGAGGTGTAAAACTTTAATATTATTATACTTCATAAAATAACAATAACTTTGTTTTATAGCTGAAGATGAAAAGACTAGTGCTAATGTGATTAATCCTCGTGGTAAGCCATTCCTATCCTTTCTATTCCTTTTCTGAAAGTATTTCATTATTAATGTGAGAGTTGTTTTGTCTATTGTTTCTGCCTATCCCTGTAGTAGTTGAGAAATTCCATTATCCATCTTGTTTTTATATATTTATTTTTGTGTATGATTACTGTTTACTAAGTTATAAATAGTTTTGTTTTATAAATTTAATTATTTTAGCTTATTTAGATTACACTGAAGTATATAAAAATGGGTATAGCTATAGTTTATTTCATGTAGTATATGTACTATAGTCAAAAATATTTAAATTCTAAGGTGTCACAGTTAAACTAGAAACCTAGAATTTTTTTAAGTCACCAATCACATTTGTTTTTTTATTTATTTATTTATACAAAATAGCACCAACAGCACACATATTACACAGTTAAAATTAATAATAAACACAATTAGTCTAATTTCTGATATGTGTGCCTATTATAGGCGCACGCAGCATTCACCAAAAGAACACAGTAAGAATAAAGAATGTTTCCTAAACTAAATCTTAAAAAAAAAACTAAAAAAATAATAATAATAAATAAAAGGAATATGATGCAAAACTATATGAACATAAATATAAACAAGAAAAAAAGAACAAATTACATTGAGTGGAAAAACTTCAATAACTGATTTTTGAATATATTAAAGGTGTCACCAAAAATGTCTAGATGATTTCAGAGTGATATTTTCATGATATTTATGTGGCTAAATCAATGTGACACCATTCTCAATTCTTATCATACAAATTCATTAATACATATCTCTATTTGTACATAATCTAGCCAACTCATTACCATTTTATAATTTTATGCCGGGTTTGCATGCTTGCCATACCTCGGCAGGCTCCTCAAGACTTTGTGAGTACTTCAGTTAGTCACAAGCACCCTTTGGTTTGGATTAAAAACCAACATTTAATATTCATAACTCTTGGACCCCTCTAGCTTACAAAATAAAAAATATATAGCAACCAGCACCCTAAGCTCAGGGCTTGTATAAATTATGATACAAGTGAGAGAGATGTGCCAGGCAGGACCATGGAATGTGGCAGTTCATTGTCTCTACCTATCTCTTTGGGAATAAGGTGTTAATCCACATCATGATATATTTATTGTAACCTGTTTTGCCCTACATAATTCCGCCACACTATTAATTTCTTATCATGAAATGTAATAGTGCCATTTGTAGGGTACATTAATAATGACAAATAGAACAACAGTCTATCAGCAGCACATCTGATTGGCTGACATAATGATTTGTTACAAAAAAATATATATAAAATCCCGATTTAGAAATATTTATTTTTAATTAGATTTTTTTTATTATTGTGACACGACATTTGACCACGTCCCGCCTGATGATAAGCAAGAGGAGGTCCAAGAGCGACGACGACTGAAAAAACTGAGAATTGGTTCACGGCTGCCCCAGTCGCTGTCACTATGCTTCTTCACGGCTCGCTTGAAGGATCCAAGGTTATAGGATGGAGAGAACACATGGGCTGGCAAAGCATTCCACTTGTTGATTGTTCTACAAAGAAAAGAAGCACCAAACTTTTTAATTCTGGCCAGCATAGTGTCTGCAACTGAGGCAGTCGTACACCAAGTCGACTTTTCTTGCTTACCAGTTGGTCTTGCAACTTGTCGAGGTCAGATGACTAGTAGTTTACAATAAAAGTAGTTTAGTCATAAATTGACACTGCTCCCTGATATATTAGTGTTGTATCTGTGTGAGTACTAAATCTGCTGCAAATATATATTATTAATTATTGTGACTTGACATAATAATTAAAAATATACCCGGCCTGATGTTAAACTGCAGTGCGGTCCATGAACAGATGTCACTGCTACTACAATTCAATAAATGAGTATCAGTCCCGGAAACTTACAAGCTGATCCCGAAACGTGACTAATTTACTTCACAGTCTGTATACTTGTACCTTAGATGCTGGATTGTAAGGTATTCCACCTTTTGGAATATAGGTATTCTTGCAATTTCATTCTGTTAAGATTGAAGGACAAGCTGAAGAGTTTTCCCAGATCCAGGGTAGTACAACATTTCAATTAGTCTGGCATAGTGGATGCGACTGCTGCTTGTAGTTATTTAACTGTAGTAGCACCTCCGTTCATGGACTGCATCAGGCGGGATCTGTCATAATTTCAATAACAATAATAAAAAAATAATATTTAAGTATATCTTACACGATATGTATGTATTTTTAGTGATTTGCATAAGCCATAAAGGTATTTCGTTTCATTGTTTTCAATAAATTGTATTTGAATTTAAAGGTGAAAAAGAGTTAGTTGAATTCCTGTCTGAGGAGATTGTTGCCGAGCGCAAAGCACAGAAAGTGAAGGTCATACCAACTGATGTTGATGGATTCAAGGTTCAGAGTGATGGAGCAGAAGTTACTCTTGTTAAGAAACTTCAGGATGAAGAGTAAGTAATTTTTTAAAGATCATTTGGTCCGCATAGTGACTTAGACAGCCATAAAAAGAATTAGTTTATCAGTTATCGGCACTTTTAGACCTCGCCCTTGCTTATTATCTGGTATGACGTGTCACAATTTAAAACGGTGTTTAAAGCGCGACTACTTCTATTTCGCTTGGTGTCCACAAATATAAAGAATTAATCAGTGAAATTGTCACGCCTTTTTCTCATAGGGATAGGCAGAGATAATGGAAGCCACTAAGGAGTGTATGTGAAGTGACGATAGCAAATAGAATGAGGAAATAGCACAGAGTGTGATAGATGTGGTTTTGAAAGAAGTTGAAGTGACAAGGATTGACAAAGAAATGCTTTCATGGTTTGGGCACATGGAAAGGATGAGTGAAAGTAGATTGACGAAAGGAATTTATAAATCTGATGTAATTAGATGAGGTAAAAAAGGTAGACCCAGGAGGAGGATTTCCAACCAAATCAGAACATCAAGAAAGCTGGGTTGCCCATTAACCATAGACCTTGTATGAAGAAAATTGTGGATGTAAGAGAAGCGAGAGAGTTGTGTCAGGATCATTGTAAATATAAAGAAAAACTGGTTTATAAAGAAAATAAGTACAAATGTGGACCAGTTTGTTATTTGCTTAAGTAGATGAGATAAACTGTTTATTTTACTTTTTACATTTCTATACTAAGCTACTAAAGTGCTTGTACCATAGAAACAGGACAACCAAAGTACATAATCAAAGATACATTGGTACCGGTGGGTGGTTTCGAACTCGTGCTCTCGGTTTGTGTAACCATTGCCCTGCAACTACACCACGGTTGCCTTATTCGCACCTAGCCCCATAATATTCGCCACGCTCATTATTCTGTGTAGAATAGATGAGTGCCAAATATGGGGTAAATTAATATAGCTCTGATAATAACAGTACTGTCCATTGGCTGGTGCTGTTGAACATATTTGCTACATTTGTTCCCAAACCCAGAAAATAACTAGGTAACAACTTATTATTAGGCGACCGTGGTATAGTGACAGTGCAATGGTTATGCAAACCGAGAGCACGAGCTCGAGACCACCCATCGGTACCAATGTATCTTTGGCAAATGTACTTTTGTTGTCCTGTTTCTATGATACAAGCATTTTAGTAGCTTAGAATAGAAATGTAAATAAAAAATAAACATTTTAGTTAAATCATTTATTTCTTGCGATTTTAAACGCGTCCATTTTAAATTCAAAGTCATGAATTTCTGATTTTCAGGTCTGATTTCAAATATATTTCATAATATCAAATCAAATTGTTACGCCTTTTACCCATGGGGATGGGCAGACACGATGGAGCGACACTTGCCGCTTGTTGCATTTCACAGTTATTAGCAGAATTAGCCCCTATTTCTTTAGGGTCTTTAGCCAATTCGAGAGTGTATTCACATGTATCTCATGTCCGTCCACATTAGAACTCTCTTGAGACCTGTCTGTTTTTATTTTCTCAGTTTTGCTAGACAACTAATTTAAACAAAAACTCCATAATTTTTATTTATTATTTACATTTCTATACTAAGCTACTAAAGTGTCATAGAAACAGGACAACCAAAGATACATTGGTACCGGTGGGTGGTTTCAAACTCATGCTCTCCGGTTTGTGTAACCATTGCACTCCCACTACACCACGGTCGACTTAATTTAGAAAAGTGTAAATATGTATTATTTGTGCCGTCGCTATCCGATAGTTTGCTTTGATAAAAAAATAGTTCTAGATTTTTCCATACTGCGCTCGTAACAATAAAAATGAGTCTTCCAAGCTGTGTCGAATTATTGCAAATAGGCGTACTTGCACACGTTTCCTGGCCTCAATAAGCATTATTATTAAGGCGTGTCGTATAATACATATTATAAATACTATGTATTATTTATTTACGATAACTCCATGACGTCATACGCATGCCTCAATCACGCGTTGCCTCATTGGTCAAGGACCTAAAATGATTGCATTTAGCGTGACATGAGAGAAATATATAACTTATAATATATATAATTTTTTTATTGTGACGCGACATTTGACCTTGACCCGCCTGATGATAAGCAAGAAGAGATCCAAGAGTGACCACGACTGAAACATCAGAGTTAGTTTGCGGCTGCCTCAGTCGCCGTCACTATGCCGGCCGAAGGAAAGTACATAATTTATAAATATAGGTGTGTATAAATACTGGTCGGGGGGAGCATTCGCATTTTGTCGACCGAATCAGCAGTCGAACAAAAAAATCCATGTGTTCTCACCATCCAATAACTTTGGAACCTTCAAGCGATGCGTGAAGAAGCACCTTTGGCCGGCGTAGTGAATATTTGAAATATATCAACTTACGAACGTGGTCTCATGAAAAAACTGTTCAGAATCATTTATTCTTAAATATTGACTCATTAGCTATAGGTCCCGGCATATAAAAGAGCGCTGGCGTTCAAGCGCTGCGCTTATTTTGTTACCTTCATCATATTATGAATGTGTATAGAGAAATTTTTATGAGGGTGTTTTTCAACCAAATCGGAGACATCCTTAAGAAAGCTAGGTTGCCTAGTGCTCATAACCATAGAGCTTGTATGTAGAGAATTGTGAATGTGAAGGAAGCGAGGGAGTTGTGTCAGGATCGTGGCAATCGACGCTCCATTGTCTCTGCCTATCCCTGTGGGAAAAAGGCGTGACAATTTGATTTATCTTTTAACAGCATAATAATGTTAAAATATCTTTGTATTACAGAATTAGAATTTGTTTTAATGTGAATCACACCGTTGATTCTGAAGATGACTTTGAAGGCGAGGGTCAGGCTGAGAAGCAGGAGTTTGCTGAGATGCGCTCCAAGCCACAATTTGAAGTTGATCTTGTCCGCGGTGATACCACACTCAGTTTCACTTGTAGTTTTATCCAAGATCAAAATACTGCTGGGGAAGAATACAGTAAGTGCTTTCTTTAATTTAATTTTTACTATTCTTTCACTTCCCTATGAAGTATAAGAATCTGTGGAGATGAATTCCTCATGCTGAACTCGATTCCTAATCAACTAAACACATCCTTAGATCTGGCTCTAACCGGTATTCAACCACTCCTGTAACTCAAGAGCAAATGTGCAACTGTCTCCCCTCATTCAGGCATCTCCTACAGAGGGGGCTGTCCGATATGTTGAGGTTATACAGGTGCTTATTAAAACAGCAATGTCTCGTTATAGCACCTACCATAATGCGGAGCTTAGCAGTCGTCCGGTCAAGCGTCTGTCAATATGAGGAAGAGCTTCCCGAGACTGCCTGCGACCATTGGCAAGTGGTTTTGAACTGGAGGGCCTTTATATTATTGCACCCCTGTATATTTAACACACTCAATAATCTTTAATCAATAGATTATTTGAAAGCTAAATGCAGGGAATATTATATTGAATGCAAAAACACCTGGAAGGTTACATTATATTGTAAATTTCTTATTTTCATTTTGCAACAATTTCACTGTGTCTAATAGAAGATGTCCTTTAAAAATCAGGAGGCTACTATGTTCATGACAATAGAACTTGTATGAATCCAAGAGCGGACGACTGAAAAAACTGCCTCAGTCGCTGTCACTATGCAGGCCAGAGGTATTGAAATAGCCTCACTTAAAGGGTCCAAGGTTGTGGAAATTTTGAGACTTTTATATTCTGAAGAACCTTGTTCCTACCTCATCCTTTCACACCGTAATACCTGCACAAGTCGTGGAAAGCATCTGCATTCTATCGACGGAATCGGCAGTCGAACTAAAAAGTTCGGTGCGTCTTTTCTTTGTAGAACAATTGACAAGTGGAATTCTCTCCATCCTATGACCTTGGATCCTTCAAGCGATGCGTGAAGAAGCACCTTAGGCCAGCATAGTGACGACGACTGAAGCAGCCGGGAACTAACTCGGTTTTTTCAGTCGTCGTCACTCTTGGACTTTGTCTTGCTTATCATCAGTCGAGGTCAAATGTCTTCACAATTAAAACAAAATTATTAATTAATGGTTTGTTTTTCGCTCTTTTGCAGACGATGTGTTTGGAATTGATGAGATAACACTATACAAGGGTGAATGGAATGATAAGGTGTATGCCGTCGCTGGGGATGTACTCGATGGGGTAAGATATCTTCATTACGTTTGATACAGAAGTAACTTATGATGATGTATATCAATATTAGTCTTTATGTCTTTATCATTAAGGTGCGTATCCCCGAGTTATTCCGCCACACTTGAGACCATTTGACATTTGGTGATTAAGTGCCATACTCGGGGTAAAGTAATGCTCGGACGTGAAGTGTATTAATATGTATATATATTAATATTTCATGAAAGAGTTACAACACTATTTTTACTACAACTTTTTTTAAGCTACAACACTATACTAACACATACTTTACTGCACTTCAGCTTAACATCAGGCAGGGTGCTGTTATATGTCGAGCTACAGTACATTTTATTTTATTAGGACCCAACATCTGGCCTCAAACTTCCTGATGGTAGGCAAGAGCAGGTCTAAGAGTGCCGACGACTGTCATAACCTTTTTATTCTACGGCTACCTCAGTCGCCTTCACTATGCCAGCTAAATTATGCTAACAAATTCTTCCAATTAAAAGTATTTGGTATATTGATATCAAAATTAAACAAAAGTATATAAACTACGCTCCATTGTCTCTGCCTATCCCTGTGAGGAAAAGGCGCGACAATTTGATTGATTGATTTATTAAAAAAAAATGTTTATCTGTTGTTTGCAGTACCTCTATGATCTCCTGTTGAATCTTCTTGAAGAGAAAGGCATCGGCAATGAGTTCGTGCAGAAACTCTCCGATTTCAGTACAGCGTATGAACACTCCGCCTACATTAACTTGCTGGAAAATATTTCCAAATTTACTATTGGTAAACAATAGTTCACAAAAAAAATGTTTTTCCTCTGATAAAATGTTTGTCTCTGGAAAAAAATCATTTAAATATTGTTGAATAATAAAAAACTTTAATTTATTAGTTATCCAATAAAGAACCTTTTTATTTTAATTTTGACTGGTAACTATTTCCCAGTTTAGAGGTCACCAAATTTTATTCTTTAATTAATTCTTTTGATCTTTGTTTAACAATTGTGACTGCTGTCTGTTTTCGCAGGTTTTAATGTTGATTAATTATTTTAGTTTATTTTTCACTAAAATCTGTGAATTCAGTTGGAATATTTTTTTATTTTATAATGAAACCGACAAATAGATGGAGTGAGCTTTAATGTTTTATGTTAGTACACGTGCGGTGTAATGTTTGTTTAGTGTTAAAATAATTTTAGTTAGAAAAAAAAATAAAAAAATATATAAAACCGAGATTGTTTTTTATTCAGTTCTATTTCTCAGTAGATTTGTGCCATTATTTACCAAACTGTTAATACTTGAAAAAAGGTCAAGGTCTTGTGTCTGCATCTATATATGCATTTTCTTTGAGACGCGATAATAACCTCTACTTGCCTGGCACTATGCCGGTCAAAATGAATAGAATAAGCCTCTTCACACGTTCCGTCGTAATGTCCAAACTTTTCGCACCGGAACGTGTGAATGGGAATTACTGTATAAATCAGACTTGAAAGGAAGAATGCACGCGTGCGTCACTGTGGCCGGGAATTGCATCCGGTGCGCGACTGCTCTGACTACTCAGCGCCTAAATGTCTTTTCTTTGTACAACAATCTACAAGTGGAATGCTTTGCCAGTCCATGTGTTTTCTCCATCGTATGACCTTGGATCATTCAAGCGATGCGTGACGAAGCACCTTTGGCCGGCATAGTGACGGCGACCGAGGCAGCCGTGAACTAACTCGGTTTTTTTAGTTGTCACTTTTGCTTATCATCAGGCAGGTCGAGGTCAGATGTGTCACAACAAAAAAAGTAACTTCTTTTTTTCATCGTTGTAGTTCTCTCAAAAGGAATTTCTAATACTAGCATCAGAATGTAACATAAACATCGATGGTAACAACAACAATTTAGTGAAAAGGAAACTTTTTACATAAAAATCCCTTATATAAGAAAGCTGGGTTGCCTAGTGCCCATAACCGTAGAGCGTGTATAAAAAAAATGAGAAAGAACGGGAGTTGTGTCAGAATCGTGGCAAGTGGTTCTCCATTGCCTCTGCCTATCCCTGTGCGAATCAATCCCTGTTGATTGATATAAAGAAGACGTGTTCTGTTATCGTCTATCTGTGGGGTCCGATTAAAGATGGGGGAAACTTGAATTGTTCATATTTTGGTTAGAGCATAAGCAAAGAAATAGTTATAACCATCTTTTCTTAAAATATTATTATCATATCGATGTATTATCAGCATTCTTTTGCTAAACTTGCTTGTCTAGCCAAAGTATAATTTTATATCAATGAATATAGACAACAAAATTACTATAAGGGAAAAATGCCTATTTTATTAGCATTTAGATAGTTTAGCATACTTTTATTTGAAAAAGAAAATAGTGCTTAAATAAACAGCTGTGGGAAAAAACTTTTTTATCAGCTGTGTATTTGTATCGTCTTTTTTATGTTGGCAATCTCTGCTGTCAGAAATGAAGCATTAGTGCATACTGTTATTTCCACCAATCGCAATTGCGCGTGGTTAATTCAACCAATAGCCGCGATGCCAAATATTGATTTCCACCAATCATTTCATAGACTTCAATAAAACCTATCAGCGCTACCAACTATTCGCACGACCTTCGCTTTAATAAAATGATGATAAAACAACTGATTTATTATTACTTCGTGTACAGTGGTGTGCAAGGATCGGCTCAACATGGCTGATGAAAGTGCGGAAAATTTGAAAAAACCCGATAAATTATATGAATTTTGTATAGTGAATGTTGTGCAAAATGTGCAGAATCCAATGTGCATTAGGAGTCAGCTTAAAAATGTTCCAGACACCGTTCTTATGGATGTTTATCACAAGGTCTGTACTTATTTTTAATTTTGATAAAAAAAAACAACTTGTTACTTGTGATAAACCGTTATTTTCTTGTTTTGATATAAATAGCTCGGTGAATGTGGCTACAATGTTTTTTATACAGTGATTCTTGATGTATTTGATTAGTTTATAACGTTTATTATCGTAATACAAGTGGCTATGATAAATATGTGACCACTTTCACCGTCCATACGTCATCGTTTCTTATGGAATGGAGCTTTGTTACGAAATAACCGCGTGCGAAATCAATTTACAAAACGATTATACACAATTATATCAATAAAAAGTTATTTAGTTATGTATATAGTTATAGTTTTACAGTCACGAGGCTTGCTTTGTTTATTTATAAATACCTCCTTGCTAATGTCAAAATAATTTAGTAAACATTCCTAAATATTCCTATAGAGTTTGGTGGTTAGATTGGATCTACTATCTAACTAATAACATCCCTATGTTATCTTACGCTATCTAATCAAAACACCTAAATTAGTTTATACTTAAATGAGTCATAGATAGTTTAACAGTCATTATTTGATAGTTTAATTTAGTAGTAGCTTTTAGTATTGTTTTACATTTCTATACTAACCTACTAAAAATGCATGTATCATAGAAACTGGACAACCAAAGTACATATGAACATTTAAGAGTGTAGGCAGTGGTGCCCAGTCTACCGATTTTGGGTAGTTTCACCACTTACAAGTATACAGACTGTAAAGTGACTTAGTTGCAGGCTTTAACTAGGCCAGCATAGTGGATGTGACTACTAATAAGTTATTTAAATGGAGTAGCCGTCACTTCCATTAATGGACTGCACTCCACAACACACTAACAACTGGTCACTTCCTTAGATCGGCATACTGGGTACCTATGTCTACCAATGATAACCAGACCTAGAGCAAATATCCACCTCTTTTTTCTTAATAATAAATATTCGTAATTTAACAACAGGCATGGTGTAGTGGTTAGTACACCAGTCCGTTATGCAGAAGTCCCGGGTTTGATTCCTCGTCGCAGCACATATTTGTTTCATAGCTTTTATTCGTAATATTTAATAATTTGATTAAACTTACAAATATTTGGTGATAAAAAAAGAGGCAGGATTTTCTCCAGGTCTGGTTGTCAAAGACTGGTTAGCAGTGGTGCCTAGTCTGCCGAGCTGGGGTAGTATCACCACTTGTATGTATACAGACTGTGAAGTGTCTTAGTCGCATTTTGGGATCAGCTAGCATTTGGGAATAGCAGTGGATGTGACTGCTATTTACAGTTATTTAACTGCAGTAGCAGTTATTTCCATTCATGGACCACACTCCAGCCTAACATCAGACGGGGTGCTGTACTAAATGAAATTTTTAAATATTACAAATAAAAGCATTATAAGCAGAGGCTTTATTTTGTCTCTGAATATCCCTGTGGAGAAGAGGTGTGACATATTTTATAGAACAAATATTTGCTCCAACCAGGAACCGAAATGAAAGTGGCACTTCTTTGTCTCTGCCTAACCCCAAGTAAAGACGTGAAGATTTGATTTGATTAGATTATGGATAACAATAATTTTATTATTTGTATTGTTTCTCCATATTATGATTTGCTTCATTTGTTTCATAACTTTTATTGTGACTCGACATCTGACCTCGACTTGGCGGACATTAACTAAGAGCGCCGAAAATACTAACTTACGTTACGGCTGCCGCTTACGGTCATCGCTATGCCGACCAGATGTGCCATGTCTCGAAGGATCCAAGATCCTAAATCACATGGGTTGGCAAATAATTCTACTTGTAGATTATTCGACAAAGAAACGACGAACCGTTTAGTTCTACTGTCGACAGTCGTTATTACAGAAGAAGCATGAGAGTAAAATTAACGCTGTAGAAATGCGGTCGTTAAGGAGTGTATGTATCTTCTTATTCTATAACCTTGGATCCTTCAAGCGATGCATGAAGAAGCGCCTATGGCCGGCATAATGACGGAGGCTGAGGCAGCCGTGAACTGAGGTGTTTTTTAAGTCAGAACAGATGTTGAGTAACAATAAAAAATATATTTATATAATGTAATTTTCACAGTATGTTAAACTATGTTAACTCGTAAGTTAAGAATGAAATAGGTAATATAACTTATGCCCAACTTAGTAACTTATTTTACTGCTTCATTAAGCCCTAGTAGTTATTAACAAGTACATAAAACGAGTCAAATGATTATATTGACCCGTCTCGGCCGTTAGCTCCGATGCAAACAGAATCCTTGACTCAAAGAATAATTGACGTCCTCTCAAAACACGTTAGTGACTAACAGTACATGATTTTACTAACGGTACATTGTGATTGGATAGCCCAGATTACGTATCATCCTTTTTTGTGAACAGTGTTCGATATTTGCTTAAGAATATCTACGAGGTCATTTCAATCTTACAAAATATCTAAACTAATATTGTAATTCTGTCTGTCTGTTACTTTTTGATACCTAAACCACTTTAAAACACATAAAACCACAATATTTCAATGAACATTAACAAGGAGATAATTTATATCATTTCCCAGGATGTAAAATATATGGCCACATAGGCCATATATTTCTAGAGTAGATCCAGAACCTAATTATGAATTCTATCAGATTAGCAAAACTATAAAATATAGGTGATGATGCAACTATTGTGCTTTATCTCAATTTGTCAATCAATCAAATTGTCACGCCTTTTTCCCATGGGGATAGGCAATTTGTTACTTACTATAATCGATTACGTGGTCTGTTATCAAATTGAATTCTGAATGGATTATGAGGGTCATATCTTAAGCTACGAGACACAGTTTTGAAACGTAGGTAAAACCGCGGGGCATAGCTAGTATACAACATATTTTACACAATAATTAAACTTTAATAAAACCGCATGTTAAGTAGATACCGAAGTTTAAGTAACTGCTAAATATATGTTTTTTTTTAATTTATTTTTTTGCATTTTTATCCCTAGCTACTGAGGGGCGACCAAAGTGCATATATCAGAGTGAAAGATCAGAGCTCTTGGTTTGCGAGACCATTTATTGACTACTAGACCATGGTCGCCCTAATAGGCGTATATCATTGTTACAAAGAAGCCTAAACAAACTCATCATTTATTCATAATTAACCGTGACCGTGGTCTTGTACCTACATAGCGGTGAAATGGTTACGCAAACCAAGAACTCCGTGTTCAAAACCACTTGCCGGTACCATTGGTACTGGTACTACTAATATATCTTTGACATTACAGTATTATGTACTGTAATGTCAAAGATATTATTTTGAGAAGGGTAGCGACACGAAATCGGTCTTATCCCTTTCAGAACTATTCAGCATGATTAACGCGTTAGATTATTGGAAGGTCGTTAAGGAGTGTATGTGGAGTGACGATAGCGGATAGAATAAGGAATAGCACAGTGCGCGATAGATGTAGTTTGAAAAAAGGTTTAGTGACAAGGATTGACAAAGGGATGCTTCGATGGTTTGGGTACATGAAAAGAATGAGTGAAAGTAGATTGACGAAAATAATTTATAAATCTCATGTAAATGGATACGTTAAACAAGGCAGGCCAGTAGGGTGTTTGCCGACTAAATCGTAGACATCCTCAAGAAAGTTGAAGAGAATTGAATGTGAAGGAAGCGAGGGAGTTGTGTCAGGATCGTGGCAAGTAGCGCTCCATTATCTTTGCCTATCCCTGTGGGAAAAAGGCGTGACAATTTAATTGATTGATTGTTTAAAATTGGAATTAAGACTTCAGTCGACAGAGGATGTTTTATTTACAGTCGAGTTTTATTGTGGTTGACATATGATAACACCCTGTCTGATAATCTGGAGTGCGGTCCGTGAATGGAGGCGACTGATGCTACAGTTAAACTGCAAGTCGCAGTCGTATCCACTATGCTGGCCTAGTTGGAACCGGCAATTTTCAAGCTGATTACGAAACGAAACTACAGACTTTACAACTCCTTGGCCAGGCGCCTACCAGCCCATCGTCCCGACCCCAAACGGTGCAAATTCGTAACAATAGCACTTCCGGCACTTAACGAGGTCACTTGGATCCCATACCAGAGACCAGCCAAGTTTCCACGGCCCAACAGTCATGACGTCGGGTCTCTTGCTTGGATTCTAGAACATTTATTTACTGTAAAAAATCTATGTTAACTTTAGAGATGGGAAATATCTAGATTTTTTCGAAATAAATATGTTTTTCGAGTAAGTCTTAATGATCTGTCAGGAACTAGGAGGCCCCTACCGATCGCGGGGCCCTAATCACGTGCCCAGAGTGGCCAATAGGAAAGATTCTTTGGTGCTATCTTATGTCGAGTCACAAATAATTTATTGTATATTATCTGGTTAATGTATTCAAGAGCACTTTCGTTTGTCAAAGTCTTCGCTGGTGATATTTACCTTGAAAAGCGAAAGGTGAAATTGTGACGTATATATACCCCACTTCGTTCTTAGTAGGTATAAATGCATATACATACATATAATATATTATATTAGTATGTATAACGTGTTTTACGCCTTTTACTTCAGATTAGATTAAATAAAAGTGTTTTTTTTTATTATGATTCGAAATTGACAACAGTTAGCACACTAATATTACGCGTAAAGTCCCGGGTTCGTTTCTCGGTCAGAGCAAATATTTGTTTTATAGCTTTTGTATTTAATATTGATTTAATTAATCAAATTGTCATGTCCTTTTCCCAAAGGGATAATGCACCGATCCTGCCACAAGCCCTCGCTTTCCTCACATCCAGAGCTCTACGGTTATGGGTACTAGGCAACCCAGCTTTCTTGAAGATGTCTCCGATTTGATCAAAGAACACCCGATAATATATTAAGTATTACAATGATTTGACCGGCATATATACGGATGCGGCATTCGTAAACTGCTTCGGTTTTTTCAGGCGTCAGCGCTCCTGGACTTTCCCTTGCTTACCATCAAGCAAGCCTACTATCAATATTTAATACAAATACTTTATCAACTTTTCATTATAGATTAGAAAGTGAAATTTAATATAGAATAAGTTATTATGTTAGTTGCGTAGGTTGTAACTGCGATTTCACTTTCGCTCTATTCTTACTTATCACAAAGGTGCTTGTGTGACGTTACATTGTTGCATTCGAATAAGCCCATGTGTTCTCTCCATTCTATGGATCCTATGGACCTTGGATCCTGACACAGCTTTCTCGCTTCCTTCGCACCCACTATTCACTCTGTGGCTTTTAACATAAAAAACAATGGGTGGCATTGAAATCGTATAACCCCATTTAAAAAGTGGTAGGCAGTGGTACCCAGTCTGCCGATCCGGGGTAGTACCACCACTTACAAAGGCCACCGTGGTGTTGTAGCAGTGCAATGGTTACACCGGATAGCACGAGTTCGAGACCACCCACCGGTACCAATGTATCTTTGATATATGTATAGAAATGTAAAAAAAAAGTATACAGACCGTATAGTGATTTGGTCGCGTTTCAGAATCAGCTTGTACGTTCCAACTAGGCCGCCATAGTGGATGTGATTGCTACTCACAGTTATTGAATTGTAGTAGCAGTGACTTCCATTCATGGATCACACTCCGGCTTGGCATCAACCGGGGTGCTGTCATATGTCGAGTCACAAAAAAAACTTGTAAATGGAAATTACCATTAATGTGACGTTTTAACATTTACATCACAATAAATGTATGTACAAAACTTATCATACATCTTATGTGTATCTGATTGATCGCTTCCTGTCATCTCATGCTAACATGAACTTTTTTTCTTTTTTTTATTGTGACTCGACATATGATAGCACCCCGCTTGAAGTTAAGCTGGAGGTCCATGAATGGATGCCACTGCTACTACAATTCAATAACTGTGATTAGCAATCACATCCACTGCACATGGAAAGGATGAGTGAAAGTAGATTGACAAAATAAATTCATAAATCTGATGTGGATGAATGCGTTAAACAAGGCAGGCCCAGGAGAGTGTTTTCCGACCAAATTGGAGACATCCTCAAGAAAGCTAGGTTGCTTCCATGCCGATTTTGTTGGAACCGGCAACTTACAAGCTGATCCCGAAACGCGACTAAATCGCTTGACGGTCTGTACACTTGTATACACCTTGGATCGGCAGACATATGTCAGCGTTAATTAAAAATAAAATAAAGTCGATAGATTGATACAAAATTCTATTAAAAGTATCACTTGGAAATGACATGGGTAAAAACGTGCGCTTGCCTTGTACGCCTAATAGGGGTACCCGGTCACCGCAATCACACTGTCTAGAACCTACATACTTGGCACTGGGATGCATGAAAGTTGTACATCGCTTCAATTCCCACTATAAGTTTACAATTACCAAGAGTGGTAGGCAGTGGGGTAGTACCACCATTTACAAGTGTACATACCGTGAAGTGACTTAGAAGTAGCTTGGAAGTTGCCGGTTTTAACTGGGCCGGCATAGTGGATGCGACTGCTACTTACAGTTGGTTAACAGTAGTTGCAGTTGCACTTTAACATCAGGCGGAGTACTCATAATATGTAGAGCCTTAATAAAAAAGTACTCATTATTACATTTAATAGTTATTTGGTAACTGTTATTGTTATTAAAATAAACATAGGTCAACGTTTTATCATTTCCGGTTGTGATTATATTTATTATATATACGTATATATACCTATTGTTGCATTATGCAAACAGCAAACACACAGACACACACACTGACAGTCTGACACTCTCTGGCGGTGTGTGTGTTTGTGTGTGTATTCATCACTGTTATATGGTCAAGGTGGCATCCTTGACCAAATGACCGTTGGCCAAGGATGCCTTCATCAATACAATACGGTATCTAGTAACTAGTTCATTAAATAAAATTTATTGATAAAACATATATTTCAATTTTATTTACATCGAGAAGTCCCTTTATCAACTCGAGGTCTTTCCAACTACTAGCACAGCAATCCAAGAAGTATGATAAAGGCCTGCAAAGAATATCATTGCAACTCATTTTAAATAACTTACCAGAACAATGCAACAAAATGTCCAACAAATGTTTAAAGGTTCAGTAAAACTTTACATTTTTAAGACAATTTTAATCATTTTTTTGTTGAATATTTTGATATACCAGCCTATTAAGTTATTTAAAATGAGTTACAATGATATTCCTTGCAGGTCTTTATGTTGCTTCTTGGATTGTCGTGCTAGGGGAGCTGCGAGGAAAACAATTATAACTCATTTTACCAGAACATTTAAAATTATTATACCAGCGGCACGCTATTATGGCCGTTTTGATGTTTGTCACTATAAAGAACAACAATTGCTTCTTTAAACGTAATTAATAATTCATACGAAACTTTATGAGCGGGTCAAACGTCAAAACCGGCCGCCATCATAGCGTCCTGCTGGTATATTTTGAATTTTCATGGTTGTTTTGTGCGGAGACTTTAAAGGTTTTTTTAAATATTTTAATGCGCTTCCCTGATAAGTTATTTTTTTATATTTATTTTTATACATTTCTATATTAAGCTACTAAAGTGCTTGTATCATAGAAACAGTACAACCAAAGTACATATATTAAAGATACATTGGTACCGGGGTGGGTGGTCTCAGTTAGCGTAACCATTGCACTGCCACTACACCACGGTCGCCTTTTTAATGATTTATTTTAAATGAGTTTCAATAATATTTCTTGCGGAAGTCGGCGTTTTGCTTCTTGGATTCCCGCGCTTCCCAGAAGTCATTCCTAGTCATAAATACCACAGAGAAAGTTCCGAGGAGCTTTTTAACCTTGTTCTTACCTCGTCTTTTCACACCCATAATATCCGCTTAAACTAAAAAGTTCGGTGCGTCTTTTCTTTGTAGAACATTTGACAAGTGGACTGCTTTACCAACCCATGTGTTCTCTGCATCCTATAACCTTGGATCTTTCAAGCGATTCGTGAAGAAGCTTTGGCCGGCACAGTGACTCGGTTTTTGCAGTTGTCGGCACTCTTGGATCTCTTCTTGCTTACCTTCAAGCGGGTCGAGTTTAGATGTTGAGTCACAATAAATAAATAAAGTAGTAATTTCCGGTGGTTTCTTTTATCACTGCCTATCCTATTAAAATACATAGCGTGATAATAGTGATTTAATTATGTGTTATTCTAAATATAACATCCGTTAACAATTTATTCTGTAACCTAATTACATTTGTACTTATTTGAGCGCGCGGCGATAACGTGTTTTGTTATTTGCTTACCATTAAACTAATGTATGTTTTATTTATGATGTTTAATTGTGTTTATATTTAATTATTAGATAATTTGTGTTTATTTTCAAATCATCAATTAGTTAATTTATATACTTAGCCGGTATAGTGATGGCGGCTGAGGCAAATCGTATAATATGTAATTGTAACTGTCAATACAATTAAGCCCAAGTGCCCATACAAAATGATGTCCTTTTGATTAAAATTTTGAACTTTTTTATTTTGGCTTTTAATAATACTATGGAAAAGGTTTTACTAAAATTAATTCAAAGGCCCTGGCTTCCAAGATTGTGCGATTTTTATGTCTTACGGTATTCCACAAATCGTAGAAAAAGGCGCCTGTTGCCTCTGCCTATCCCTGTGGGAATTAGGGCGTAATAATGATGATAATAATAGCAATTAATTAAGTTGTTAAAATGTTATCTAATCAGAAGTATTGTTATTATTTTTTTAACTGAGAAGAAAGGTTGGCCATTGACTAGGTTAATCACCCACAGCTGCGTAATGCTGTACAAACATACACTTACTTTTATATCAATGTTATTTTTTAATTATTACTACAAAATTAACTTATTTATTATTGGAAAATGACCTTTACTGGCCCCATGGAAAGTTTAATCGCTAGGTTAATTTCCACGTGGATTGATAACCGTTCTTGCAGGAAAATGCTTACTTAAAATACGGACGGACTGTGAAGTGACTTATAGTCGCTTCTGTGAGTTGTTTATTCATTTAGACCAGTGTTTTCCAACAGGGAGACAATTTGATAGTTAAGGGGTGCAATTTAAAATTTGACTCGACACGACTTTAACCCTTTCGCTTTGGGTTATTTAAATGCAATGCATCGGTGACAAATTTAACAAAAAAGGCAAATTCTTCAAAAAATGCTATTATCATTTATATTTCTTAAGGGAACAAAACAATTTTTAAAGATTAAAAATTATGTATAGGGGCATAAAAAATTAGAAATGTTAAAGTGGGGCATGTGCCATGCCGCATGGCCTAAAAAAGGTTGGAAAACACTGATTTAGACTTAGACTAAAGATAAATATTGACTAGTTTATAAATAATAATTTTGGATGAGGATATTTTCTTGATTCATACTTCTTACGTCGCGATTTCTCAGTAATCTGACTTTAGTTTTTGAACTACTTTTTATAATGTATTTACTTTTGCTTTCGGCACAACCCGAAGGTTGACTTTGTTAGAGAAATCTTCACAGACGGCTGTTTTGTATATTTTATTAAAATAAACAAATAAACATACAAATTGCCGAGTCCAATAGGCAGTGGTCCAACTGCTCTGTCCAGGCCCGTCGTCCAACTATAAAGTTGGACTGCGGGCCTTCACCTAGGGGGTCGTGTTCTAACTATAGTTAGACTGACGTTTTTTTTAGTTCTGAGGGCCTATTATTAGTAAGAGTAAGATCCTGTCCTCGATCCTGACATATCTCTTTTTCTTCCTTCATATATAAAATTATTATGGTTATGGACTTCGAGTATAGGCAGAGACAGTGGAAGAATTCTATTATCAGTAATAATAGAAATAACTTCTAAAGACATTTTCTTAAAAACGGCATTTCCACCTTTGGGAGAGAATTGATGTGAGGCAAGCGAGGGAGTTGTGTCAGGACCGTGGCAAGTGGCGCTCCTTTATCTCTGCCTATACTTGTGGAAAAAATGCGTGTAAATTTGATTTGATTCTTTATTCCACTATGACTACAAAAGTTTACTGGAGCCGAACTTAATGCCTTAAGCACTACTATTTGGAGATGTATCCAGTGCAGGAAGTGAAGGAAAATATATGCAACTTATTAACTTATTATTTTAAGAGCGGTAGGCAGTGATACCCAGTCTGCCGATCCGGGGTACTATTTACAAGTATACAGAACGTGAAATGATTTGGTCGCGTTTCGGGATCAACTTGTAAATTGCCGGTTCCAACTAGGCTGGCATAGTGGATGTGTGACTGCTACTCATAGTTATTGAATTGTACGAGTAGTAGCAGTGACATCCATTCATGGACCACTCCAGCTTAACATCAAGCGGGGTGCTGTCATATGTCGTGTCAATAAAATTTTCTACTATTATTTAACAATAGGTAATATCTATTACGAGCAATAGACGTCATGATATAACGCATTGTTATCAAGTGCAATGACTCGTTCTATTTCCCTTTTTTACATTTCTATACTAAGCTACTAAAGTGCTTGTATCATAGAAACAGGACAACCAAATTGCATATATCAAAGATACATTGGTACCGGTGGACGGTTTTGAACCACTGCATTCGGCTTGCGTAACCATTGCACTGCCACTACATCTACGTCACGTCGATAGATGGAAGTTTGTGGACAAGTTATTTTGCTGTCGAGAATCAGGTCCCTGGTCACTCTAAGACGACTCTGGCGTCTGAATGCTTTGACCGTCTTCGTTATCCTTCCACTCATCTCCCATTTAAGTATATCTTTCGTCGATTTTCTTCCCTTTATTGTTATTGTAAATAAATAACCTATTATATTATTATTCTCATATGGATAGGCAGAGAAATTGGAAGAAATAACTTTTTAGTAATAAGGCCGCCATCCTATCTGTTTTTTATTTTATAGTAATTTGCAATAAAAAAGGACATCATTCATTTTGTATGGGGACTTGGGCTTAATTGTATAAACGGTTGCATGTACATTTTAAAATAGTTTAATGTAAGAATATTACAATGTAATTGAAATATATCCTTTATTATGTAGTTTAGGTGTGCAAAATGAACAAACTATAATTATATGACTATAGCAATGGCGTCTCTCCATGATTGACAGACGAAACAAAATTCATATCTTATTTTCCAAATAACTCAATTGCACAGCAATTAAAAGCAAAATTGTTATTAGTTTTATCAATACAGGTATCGAAACTTCCATTTATATATTTTTTCATTATTGGACATTACAAAAGTAGTACATAAAAGCCCAAAATTAATGATGTCCGTCTGTCAGAGGAAGTTTATAACATTAGTGTACATTTTATAAACTTATATATTTTATATACAACAATATATTATATAGTTGCTGACCGAATCGAACGAAGATCATCCGGTTTAATAACGTGAAAAGGTCGATTGTGTGAATTAGGTGTCAAAGTGACACAGTTGACACTATCTGTACAATGTAATGTCACTTTTACGTAAAGGTCGATCTAGCTCTCAGTCCCTGATGTAAGTGACTGACGTTTACGACTATATATATCTAGCTTCTACCCTAATGCCCGTAGGCCCAGGAGGGTGTTCGCCGACCAAATTGGAGACATCCTCAAGAAAGCTAGGTTGCCTAGTGCCCATAACCACGCCTTTTCCTCACAGGGATAGACAGAGATACTGTAGCTCTACTTGCCACGATCCTGACACAACTCCCTCGCTTCTCCGTCTCCGATGTCTCCGATTTGGCGCCTGAATAACGCATCCATCCACATCAGTTTTTTTTAGATCTATTTTAAAAAAATGACGTAACAGTATTTTTCCACATTTAGACCAAAACAAAATTGTATTTAAATAATAAACATATAAATAATTATAAGTGTTTGTAATTAACGCTTCATGTTGATATTATCAACAACTTTTTTTTATTGTGACTCGACACAACTATAACAGCACCCGCTACTACAATTCAATAACTGTGAGTAGCAATTACATCCACTATGCCGGCCTAGATGGAACCGGCAACTTACAAGTTGATCCCGAAACGTGATCAAATTACTTCACGGTCTGTATACTTGTAAGAGGTGGTACTACCCCGGATCGGCAGACTGGGTACCACTGCCTACCACTCTTTGGATAACCAGACCCGAAGCAAATATCCGTCTCTTTTTTTTAATAAAAAAACATTTGCAATATTTAATATAATTATTGAATATTAAAAATAAAAGCTATGAAACAAATATTTGCTCTGACCGGGAATCGAAGCCGGGACTTTACGCGCAACAAACCAATCACTAAACGGTTCGTCCACGCCTGTCGACAACTTATCGGCTCGTTATTAATATGTCTTCATAATACGCGTATGTCCTGTTGTCTGTGCCAAAAATAAAACTAATCATCTGACCTCCGCTTGCCCTACTGGTAGGCATCTACGACTGTAATTACCGACTCAGTTTTCGGTTGCCTTAGTCGCCGTAGTATGCAATATTTTTAAATTAATTTTAATTTGATTCATCTGACTTGGACCCGCCTAATGATAAGCAAGAGGAGGTTCAAAAGTGCCAACGACTGAATTAAAACCCAGCCTTCAGTCGTCCCAGTCGCCGTCACTATGCCGGCCAAAGGTGCTTCTTAACGCATCGCTTGAAGGATCCAAGTTTAGGATGGGCTGGTAAAGCATTCCACTTGTCAATTGTTCTACAAAGACTGCCGATTCGGTCGACAGAATGCAGATGATTTTCCGACCTGTAGTTAATGAGCTCCTGGCAGCATTCTACTTCCCGCAGGAAAGTTGTGTCAGGATCGTGGAGAGTGTCTCTCGATTGTCCCAGCCTATCTCTGTGTGTAGTGAGGCGTGACAATTTTATAAATGGCGTTTGATTAAATGCCAAACTATAAGTAGCATTATGTAAACATATCATATACGTCATTTAATTTATCTTTGTATGTCTTTGTTTAAAGATGTTGCTATAGGTACATAATATTATATATTACATTCAGTTTTAAATTTACTACTAAAAGAAACGTATCATAGAAGCAGGACGACAGAATAGCATACTTTTTAAGATAGATTAATGACGGCCGAGTGGTTTTTGAATCGGAAGGTTTTTTTGTTATCGTAGGAGAATCCCTTCTGATACCCCGCCACCAAAAGGGGAATGACAGGGTTATGTATTGCGCACTAAACTCCTGCGGCAACCATCTCAGCGCTTATACGACGGGGGGCCCGGGATTACCTGTAAGGCTTTCTACGGATCACCCTCACCACGCCAGCTCTTAAGCTCCGCCTACTTAAGAGAAGGAAAACTTCTCTTACGGTAGCGCTATGATCGCACAGCTCTGCCGTCCTCTTGGGGCCGTATACACGACCGGGTGTGCAGCGCCCCTACATCCACGACCTCAAGACACACTAGCTACTAATCGCGATCGATCGCCATAACGTTAACCAACTTTTACACTTTATTTAACTTATTAATAAGATAGAAGTTATCAGACTAGTTTATGGGCCGTGAATATTGCCTGTATGTGCTACATAATACATTCAGCCAATGATATTAAATAAAATGAGGTAGATACGTTATATGCATCAGTTTTAGTGTTCGCAAATGGCACGTGTTTTAACGGTCAACCACGACAAAGCGGAAGTTGTACAGAATGACAGTATGACAGTAATCGAGAGCGAAAAAGAGACAAATATATGTTGCTCTGCATCGCGTCAGTGAGTTCAGGTTTGCTAATTATGGTGGCGACTGCCGCTGCGTTTTGTCCAATTTATTTTTATTTTTATTGTGACTCGACATATGACAGCACCCCGCTTGATGTTAAGCCAAAGTGTGGTCCATGAATGAATGTCACTGCTACTACAATTCAATAACTGTGAGTAGCAATCACATCCACTATGCCGGCCTAGATGGAACCGGCAACTTACAAGCTGATCCCGAAACGTGACCAAATCACTTCACGGTCTGTATACTTGTAAGTGGTGGTACTACCCCGGATCGGCAGACTGGGTACCACTGCCTACCACTCTTTGAAATTAACAGCTAATTAATTAGCCAATTAACAGTAAACAAGTTTTTGGGGCCGAAATAGTGACGGCGGCTGAGGTAACTGTAAAATGCCGCTTTTCTCAGTCGTCCATCGGCGTTTTGCGGTGGTAAGCAGGCATGTTGATTAACAATAAAAATTGATAATTCATTATTCTTTAATATATCGAATTACAAAATGACAATTTTGTTCATACTTTGTTTACATCTTGGCTCTTCCTTATTGGCTTGTCATATTATTATTTTTGTTGGTCGCGTTATTTCAAGGACTACCCCCCAAGTGGCCAGAGGGGGGTATTGTATGCAAAATAACAACGTAAATAATTCGCAAACATAACACTTGTATTAAATAACATTAATGCGCGTACGCATGTTTTACAGTAATTCCAACTTTTATACAACCTTGTAGTGTATGTAACACGCTAGGTATTGTTTTTTTATTATTTACATAATCGTACTGTAGTAAACGAAATAAATTAGAACGATTTAAAGGCGACCGTGGTGTAGTGGCAGTACAATGGTTACGCAAACCGAGAGCACGGGTTCATAACCACATCAAGCAAAACGATTACGAGACATGCTCGACGTTGCTTCCACACGTATAAAAAATTAACGTCGAACATGCTTGTAATCGCTGTCACAATATCGCTTAGAACATCGAACATAAATTAAACTAGTTTAATAATATGCCCAACATGCGTCTACGCAAGCGATCTCTCACGTTCGCAACCACGTCTTCCATCTCTAATTATACCAGGAGTTCGTTCATTAATCGCAGCTGTAATACCTACAACATCCGTTTCAATGATTTGGATATTTTTTATTTAAGTAGCAAGAAGGGATTTTATAATGAATTAGTTCAGATATGCAAATCAAAGCAAAAAGGGTCGACACACACACACACAACGCACACACACACACGTATGTGAAATAAGTATATGAGTATATAAATAAGTATATTTTGATTTTATTTTATTTTATTAGGAGCTAAAAATATATATATAATAAAATGGACTATATTTGGCTTTGGAAATGTATTATTATGAAATGTTTCGTCAAAGATGTATTTAGCTGTAAGTCTTTAATAAATAAATAAATATGCTCGAAGCGACTTTATCGCTCGACGTCGAGCAACAAGTTTTAAGCTTTGACGGTCTACAAATTTGCTCTACTCTTGCTCGAATGAAAGCAAAAACGTCGAGCTAGATTTAATTCACACCAACAACGTTCTAATAATGACCGACCGTGGTTGCTTAACCTTCGACCCTTCTGTATCTTAACTTGTTAGGCCGCCTCCATGTGCTTGGTGTACATTGACCACAATCATCTAACACAAACAGGCATCTACAAGCTTGACGAATGTGCTAGTATATTCCGGCTAAGCAAACATGGCGGTAAATCAAAATGTAAAGAAATCGTACAATATATTTCATATATTAACTGTTCAACGAACATCCTTTGATTGTTAAAGAAAAACCGACACCGATGTCGACGTGCTTTGACAGCACGCAGGCAGGCATCTTTTTTTCAAAGGATTTTTTAAAATTTATTTCTATACTAGGCTACTAAAGTGCTTGTTTCGTAGAAACAGGACAACCAAAGTACATATATATCAAGACACATTGGTACCGGTGGGTGGTTTCGAACTCGTGCTCTTCGGTTTGTGTAACCCTTAGATAATTTAACTGTCTAGATAGAGTGTCGCGATTCAATCGCAATGCAAACATAGGCCAACGTTGAACTGATTGTGTGCGTGTCACACACACAGATGCGTTCCATTACGATATCATTACAAGTGCGTCGGGCCACGCCTGTGTGTGTGAAATGATACCAGCTTATCGATATTACCCACTAAGTAGGGAAAAATATGCACTTTTGATATGCGTTTTATACATACATAAATTAATAATAATGTAGATTTGTTTACTATTTAATTTGTTATAGTATGTGTATATGTTACAAGAAATATATGAAACCTAGGAATTGAGAAAAACAATAGGGAGGTAGGCAATGGATGTAAAAACAGCAGCAAGTAGTGTTTGCAAAAACTCGATAGTTTTGTTATCGGTAGTAAACACCAAAACCATCTACTCAACCGATAGGGCTATAGACAGCGCAAACTATTAATAACAGTAATATTATTGATAGTACTGACCTGGTAAATTGATAGAACTATCGAAACCACTAATAGTGGTCTTTTCTTCAAAATTAACGAAATTGAAGAATTATCGGTTTTGTGCAAGAAATTGCACTCTACTTGTACAAAACCGTACTTTTATGTGAATAAGCATTACTAATGATAATAAATACCACATATACTTTATTTTAATAGTCCAGTGCACAATATTTGATAGGGGTAATAAAAAAAAGAATAAGAGTATATTTTTTTATTTATACAAATAAATAAAAAAGTTTTGATGCTGCATCACGATTGTTGTTATTAATTTTTATCTTGTAATAATATCGTAAATCTATAATAAATATTTTTCTACAACACTTTTAATCAAATTAGTTTGATGGAGGTGGCCACAAACATGCTCAGCTTTTACCTCACAGTAATTTGGGCCTCCAATAAATTGTTTCATTACAGTAGATACTATTTTTGCATATTTTTTGGGAGTCATAGTAAAATCCTGTTTTAAAAACTGTCGAATTATGTATTCAGCAGATCAGAAAATAAAATATACATCCTGAGAGGCATAGATGAGTCCCTTCATCTCTTAATTTAACCAATTAATGGTGCGGCAATTTTTCATTTGATGTCCAAACAATTAATACACTTATTTTTTTGTGCAAACATTTAACAACAAAGCCTGCTATGTAGCCGACGATTTGCTGTGTATATTCACATAATTCCGAATAGTAAATAATGCCGGCATCGTTGTAGAGAATTTCGTCGTCAACGTCATGTTCCTCTTCATCTTCTTCCCTTAACGAAGGAACAGTTTCATTTATACTTTTTATTGATGAAGAGCACGTTAGAACACTTATGTCTTCTAGTGTCACATAGTTTCCTACCTACCTAAAAACTGGATCTTTAGGTATTCTGTAACAACAGTTTATTTATTGCTGCCTTGTCTAAGCATGATACATTATTATTGTTTTTATGGCACGACATATGACAGCAACCCGCTTGATGTTAAGCCGAAGTGCAGTCATGAATGGTAAACAGTGCATCCACTTGTAAATAATATTGTAATTAATAAACATATTGTTGTACATACAGAACACACATTTAGGTGGGTAATGTAATATAAATGTTATAACATGTTATTATATATAATAACAGTGTTAAAGTGATACTTGTTTTTTTTATATACAACAAATCTACTTCAATATAAAAACCAAAATATTCACGGGAATATTTTGATTCAAAACCTGGCAACACTCTTAACATCTTAGGTAAAAAATTGAACTATTTTTTAAATAATTATTTCCATTGTTTATAGTAATTTAAAATCTACTTAATGATGATAAGTGACAGCTTTGGTTGTTCTCAAGCGTCCTTTGTAAGTTCGGCACAATTTAATGGCGCAAACAGTCATTATTATCGAAAAAATCACAGAGAAATTTCGCGTGGCGTCCGAACGGTGTCTGTTACGCAACTGACAAACGCGAGAGAGTGTATCGGCCAACAGTTGGCCGGTATTTTTTTTAGCCCGTGCGCCATCATATGCTCTATCTAGACAGTTAAATTATCTAAGGTGTAACCATTGCACTACCACTACACCACGGTCACCTTAAAATTCCCACCACTACGAACTATGCTCTAGTCTAGATGCTAGAGTCTAGCATCGTCTTACAAAATCTTAGAGATGTGGTTTAAAGGAATTATAAAATAATTGACGTGATTGTTGGTAGGTGCAAAAAACCCGTAATTTGAGGTCTCAAGTTCAATGTTAGAATGTCAACAGACAATAGTACATTAGTATTAATTAGTATGTATATGATTATAAAACAATTATTTGATGTCATTCACACGTTATAACATGTGACAATAATTTGTTTGCGTTACGTTAATATACAATAAATGTGATAAAAATAACATTTATATGCAATTTATTATATTTATTGTTTATTTTGTATTATAAAATTGTGGTTTTGTTGATAGTAGATTTATATTATCTATTATTGTGTTTTGTTTTGTTTTGTTGTTGCCTAATGCCCAAAACCATAGAGCTTGTATGAAGAGAATTGTGAATGTAAAGGTAGCGAGGGAGTTGTGTCAGGATCGTGGCAAGTGGAGCTCCATTGTCTTTGACTATCCCTGTGGGAAAAAGGCGTGACAATTTTATTAGATTTTTTGTTGTGAGGTGTTCGTCGACGTGGTAAAGCAAACTAAAATCTTCCGGTTCAATACCACCAATGTATCGTTTGATCATCGTGTTTCTATGATATAAATACCATAAAGAAAACTAAAATAATTTCACGAGACAATGATGTATAGTTTTCTATTTGGAGTTGGTTGTAGTAAACTCATATGACTATTTAAAAAAAATACATTTGCCCAAGTAGGCTAATTTCGGGATTCGGGACGATTAACCCAAATTAATAATCAATTTAAAGAATATCAATCAAATTGTCACTCCTTTTTCCCCACAGGGATAGGCAGAGACAATAGAGCCCCACTTGCCACGCACAACTCCTTCTCTGACCTTACATCCACAAATCTCTTCATACAAGCTCTACGGTTTTGGGCACTAGGCAACCAGTTTTGTTGAGGATGTCTCCGATTTAATCGAAAAACACCCTCCTGGGTCTGCCTCGTTTAACGCACCCACATCAGATTTATAAATTTCTTTCGGTATCCATCGAAGCATTCCTTTGTCAATCCTTGTCACTACATCTTCTTACGTCGCCACATCTATCTCGCACTGTGCTATTTCTTATTCTACCGCTATCGCCACTCCACATACACTCCTAAACGATGATTATCCCAATGACACATACCACTATACTGTTAGAATAAAAATAGGACGGGCTATTGACTAACTTCACTTGACTGATTCAAAGGTGTCTTTTACTTGACTGTCCGCAAAGGAAAAGATAAAAGTGAAGTTGGTTGGAGAGTTAAACGTCACAAAATGGCGCCAATTCCGTCCTATTCTTATTTTAATCGCATTATATCCCTAATGACGTATTGCAATATTAACGACGATTTCTACAACAGCTATTGTGCAAAATATTTTACAATTGACTAATTCAATTAACAAATTAGCCAACGGATAAAAAAACAAATTAATTAATTTATCAATAATAAAATTTAGTAATAATTATAAAAACATTAATTACAAATACGAGATACTTATATTACTATTATATTAGTTATATATTATATGAATAAAAGTTATAACCTGGGAACCGGTCTCTAATTATTGAGTGTATGTTTCTACATGTGACGAACTGCACGTACGCAGCCCATGGATATTATAAGATCACAGGTGCACAACGGTCAGCTGCAACCGGATTATTATTATCTTTACTTCTTTATTATTATTTTTTGTTCATCGAGTTTGATTTGAGAACATTCTATAGGTCATCAGGGTGAAGAATATGTCTCAACTAGTGGCGATATTAATTTTCTTTATTGAGACTTAAGTGGTAGTGGTAGGAACCATGAAGAGTGGTAGGCAATGGTGCTCAGTCTGGCGATCCAGGGTAGTACTATCACTTACAAGTATACATACCGTGAAGTGACTTAGACGTTTCGCGTTTAGCTTGTAAGTTGCCGGATTGCAACTTGCGACTGCAACTAACAGTCACTTAACTGTGGTAGCAGTCATCTCCATTTTTGGACCGCACTTCAGCTTTACATCAGGCGTGGTGCTGTCTTATGTCGAGTCACAATGAAAGACTCAACATCTGACATATCTGCCCCCCTAGCACGGCAATCCAAGAAGCAAGATAAAGAACTGCAAGGAATATTATTGTAACTCATTTTAAATAACGTATTAGGCCGGCACATCAAAATGTAAAAAAAAGTATTTATTAAAGTATGCAACCGTGTTTTGTGTAAATTTTTACAGAACGTTTAAATATCTTTTTTGATACACTGTTCTAATAGGTTATTTAAAATGAGTTGGAATGGTATTCCTTGCAAGTCTTTATCTTGCTTCTTGGATTGTCGTGCTAGGGGGGGCTGGTCGTCAGCAAGAGGAGAGAAGGTCCATGACCACTGATGGTCAGTTTACCGTTTATGTAGGAACAATATTAAAGAGTGCCTCAGAACTCTTGGTATAGGTGATAGGGATGTGTAGAGCCGCTTGATTATTACTTTTATGGGACGAAAGGTCGAAAAATCCATTTAAATTACGCCTTCTAAGGCCTTATTTTGCTTCTAGTTTTTTTTGTATAGTCGAGGTGAATAGCCCTGGAGACATACAATTAAAAATAACCCTTTTATTTTACAAATAAAATAAAGCAAATTAGGTTGAGTTGTATTGTATTGTTTTCGTTTACAATCTATAAATTTTAAAAATAGTCTTGGAACGACGTAATTACTTTTTTATTTGGGCTATAGTAATTGTACTTTAATTCTATTTTTCGAATTCATTGTTACCCAATGAGTCATGAAATACTTAAAATGGTATGTTGTTTTTTGATGAGTTCGGAAACATTTTCGAAAAAACAAAAAAAGTACGTTTTAAAGAATTAAGACTTGTGAGAGTTTACTTAGAAGTAAGCTTGTGAAAGAGTTGGATGTGAAGAAGGAAGAGAGTTTCAAGATCGTGGAAAATGGTGCTCTCATGTCTCGTGTTATGCCTTCTAATACATATAGTTTTCACCAGTAAACAATAAATAACATTAACGCAACTATAATGCTTCTTTTTATACATAAAAAGCATGCAAAAAAGCTGTTGTCCAGCAGCGGAACAATTTATTTCACTTTTTTCTCAAAAGAATCTTTTTTTCTTGACTCTGCGATGTCTCGACGCCACGAACTAATGTAGGAGTCTATTGTCGTCTCGTCATCTCTGTTTAGGCCTGCCGCGATGTCTTTTGCAATCTAAAGTTCACTCAGTAATGGACTATAATGCACCAGACATGTAGAAGATTACAGAATTAACATTTTTTTATCTTGTTTCAGATGTATCTAGATAGGAAGATCTGCATTTTGGGTTCGGAGCTGTCCGACCTAGCTGTCTTTGAGAGGTTACTCAAACTATCTGGAGTACGGACTAGATTATTACAATGTTTCCAGGTAATCATACTTTGTTATAATTTTTATTTAAGAATAGATTTGTAGTGCTTATCTAAATCCCATCAGTCCCAAGTAATATGAAACATACAGGGTGTAAAAAGTCATGAAGCATTCACATGGAATTTATACAGAGATTTTATACAATAACTTTACGCACGAATAAGGCGACTGTGGTGTAGTGGCAGTGCAATGGTTACACAAACCGGAGAGCACGAGTTCGAGACCACCACCCAATGTATCTTTGATATATGAACGTTGGTTGTCCTGTTTCTATGATACAAGCACTTTAGTAGCTTACTATAGAAATGTAAATAAATAAATAAATAAAATTAAAAAAATCTACCAGCCAAACCTTCATTTATGATGACCGTTAAAAAGATGGTGGATGGTGCAACAGTTATATTGATAGGTATATGATGTAATAGTGTATATTGAAATAATATATTTTTTCAGGGTGTAATGGAGCATGGTACTCAAATTTCAAAAGAGTTTAGTAGACTGTATTTAATGAAATGTCACAATGAGGAAGCAAATAGAGACTATCTTATTGATTTAGGACTTAGACTTGGTGAGTGGACTTTGAATATGTAAATATATAGGCGACCGTGGTGTAGTGGCAGTGCAATGGTTACGCAAACGGAAGAGCACAGGTTCGAATCCACCTACCGGTATCAATGTATTTTTTGTAATATTTACTTTGGATGTCCTGTTTCTATGATACAATCACTTTAGTAGCTTAGTATAGAAATGTATAATAATAAAAAAATCCACTAATTGTAATTTAGAGATCCTGTCAGATAAAAAGACCGCTGACACACACAATTACCTAACATTGATCATAATACACTCAGTAAAACATATGTTCCGTGACGGTCGTATTGTCTTTTTTTGTGTGACAGTAAATCGTTTTTGAATAATCATTAAAGGTATCTAAGACTACCAGGTCTTCTAGCAAACCTTGTTCATAGTTTGTCAGAACTATATATTATTGTATGTCATCAGGTGGTTTTCTAAACGAGGCTGGTTGGTATGCCGAAGCTGAGTCAGTACTTCTACGATGCAGGCAACTATGCCAAGCAGCGCCGGACACAGCATATTATAAACGATTAACTTTAGAAACATGCCATAGGTGAGTACTTGCAATATTTTCATAATATCAAACTTTACTTGCTTTGCGGCCTAAAATCTCGAAATATTGAAAACGAATTAAACAAATTTTTGTAGCGGGCTTACTATTATTCTGACGTTTCGCGAGCTTTGCAGCCATCGTGGTCACGGAGAGATTGAGGTGTATGTAGGTCGTCCTATTGGTTGATGCTGTTATTGTTGATTATTTATTCAATGTTCGCGCAAAATCTAAGATAATACTCAAGTAGTTATTCTTACTAATCGTCAATTTCTTTGCAGATTATTAAAAACCCAATCTTCATATTGCTTATTTCCCGCGGCGGCTGAGACGTACGCACTGTCATTGTCTCTGTTGGGGTTGCCAAAGAATGTGGACAAAATGGAGTCAATACCTTCAATGCCTTATGCTGTCGTAAATACACGTACACTGGCAACACAGACTGAACCTGTTAATGGTAAATTTGGGTGAGTAGGTTTAATTATAGTGACTTCTGCTGCATGGTTCATTTTTTATTGTGACAAGACATTTGATCTTGACTGGCCTGATGGGTGAGGAAGAGCGCCCTGCGACTGAAAAAACCAACTCAGTTTACGGTTGTCTCAGTCGCCTTCGCTAAACCAGAAGTGCTTTTTCTCGCTTAGTATACAGACAGTATAGTTATTTGGTCGCATTTCGGGATCGCGTTTTGTAAGTAGCCGGTTCCAAATAGGCCGGCATAGTGGATGTGATTGCTACTTACAGTTATTGAATTGTAGTAGCAGTATCCATTCATGGACCACACTCCAGCTAAACATCAAGCGGGGTGTGCATGTTATATGATAAGGAGTACAACTGGGGGTGGTAAGGCGTAAAAATCGCCGTATTCTTTTTTTTTATTGTGACACGACATTTGACCTCGACCCGCCTGCTGATAATAAGCAAGAGGAGGTCCAAGAGTGACGACGACCTAATGTTAACCGTCCTTGTGTCTATCCTTGTGGAAATGAAGGCGTGACAGTTGATGAGAGGATGATCAAAATAAGCTTGGAATAGAACACCGTTAATTTGATTAGCGCTATGCATAGAGATATGTTTAATCTCTGTATATTTATTTTGAAATATATCTTTTTTATTGCGTTAATTATAGCATTTTTTTCAGCATGGGCGATTCACTATCACCCTGTCCTGTACGATCTAGGGCTGTACAAAATATGGACAATTTAAGATTGAAGCTATTTAAAGAGTTTTCGTCGTTGTTTTTCCTAAGATGTGATTATAATGCAGCGTTTAGATGGGGAATGGAGGCGTTGAAGAGATTAAACACATTCACACCACTTAGGTTTGTTAAATTTAACAAATATGATTATACAGAATTATGTTCTATTGACAAACAAAAGCAATCTATTAAAGGCCGAGTTATACTACCAATAGTAAAACCTTGATCCAGTATATTTTATTATTATTAGCTTTTAAGATTTTTATGCAATATTTTTATTAAGTTGTGATGGATCAAGGCACGCTCTCGTGCCCCTTTTTAAGCTATTAGTTAAATAACTGGGAGTAATGTATACTCGTACACCCAGTGGTTCATGGGATTGCTTTATGTAAGTTTACTCCCTGTATTATTTTATTGTGAATCGATATCTAACCTAGACTTAGGCAAGCAAGAGTTAAAATCTTTATATTGTGTTATATTTCAGAATTCAAATAGAAGTATTATGCGCGTGTGGGAAAGCGTGTGTTGTGAAGCGGCAATTCCCCCGCGCTGGTGTTCTGTTGAGGCAAGCGGTTGCCCTGTGCAAAAAGACTGGGGAGACACTACGGGCGGCCGCCATGTTGGACTATGGATTCTATTTATTAAATATAGATTCTATACATCTAAGTGTTTCTGTTTATGAGGTAATATTATGGTATATTAAAATAATAAGAAATATTTTTATTTGTTAACATTTCTGTATTAAGCTACTAACGTGCTTGTATCATAGAAACAGGACAATCAAAGTATATATATCAAATAAACATTGGCAAGTGGTTTTGAACACGTACTCTCGGTTGAAGTAACCATTGCACTACTACTACACCATGGTCGCTTTTGTCGACCTATGGTTGATGCTCTTATATATATATATTTTATTGTGACTCGACATATGACTGTACCCCACTTAATGTTAAACTGGATTGCGGTCCATGATTGATGTAACTGCTACTCATAATTAAATAACTGTAAGTAGCAGTTTCCTCCACTATGCGGGCCTAGTTGAAACTGGCAACTTACAAGTTGATCCCGAAACGTGACCAAGTCACTTTACGGTCTGTATACTGGTGTGAATATCTGTATACCACGGTCGCCTCAAAGTATACGGTCTGTATACTTTAAGGCGACCGTGGTGTAGTGGCATTGCTATGGTTACGCAAACCGAAGAACACGAGAGACCACCCACCGGTACCAACGTATCTTTGATATATGTACTTTGGTTGTCCTGTTTCTATGATACAAGCACTTTAGTAGCTTAGTATAGAAATGTAAATAAATGAACAAATATTATTGCAGGAGGCTCTACTAATGCTCCGTCGCATATATGGGCGTAGTAGTCTGCATGTGGCGACAGCACAGGAGGACCTCGCGTACGCACTTTACGTGATGGAGTACTCATCAGGGAGATTTTATAAGGCCAGGGAGCATGCAGAGAGAGCTATACGAATATTAGAGGTATTTTTTTGTTGTTATTGTGACACATTTTTTTTTAAATTTATTGTGACTCGACATATGACAGCACCAACTTCCCCAACTTGGGTCGTCCCCAAGTTGGTGCTGGGACATTATCTAATTTCCAATTATGACGAAACAATTTAAACTCTTTGTTAAACTATTGAGAATTATTTTCGCTCTAAAGAAGTTGTACTTTTTCTATGAACCATCTTTTGTCTCATGCGTCAGGCCTATTAGCTCGTATCCCATACAAGTTGTAAATACAAAAACTAGTCATTTCACGGCTGCCCCAGTCGCGGTCACTGTGCCTAAGGTGTTTCTTCACGCATCGCTTGAAGGATCCAAGGTCATAGGATGGAGAGAACACATGGGCTGTAAAGCATTCCACTTGTGGCTATGGCTGGTGACGTTTGAAACGTATTACAAGAATCATTAGTGTTCTGTCAAAATAATTAATTGTACTCAAAGTAAATATTGAAATGTATTTTCCAGGACGTAGTGCCGGGAAATCATTTACTGTTAGCATCTGCGAAACGTGTGAAAGCACTTATATTAGAAGAGATCGCCCTGGACACCCCAGCCGGACAGGATATCAGTGGTAAATGAGTTCCAACTTTTATTATCAATTATTATTAGAAAATATTGATAGATGTGGTTTGAAAGAAGATGTAGTGACAAGGATTGACAAAGGAATGCTTAGATGGCTTGGGCACATACAAAGGATTTATAAATCTGATATAGATGGATGCGTTTAACGAGGCAGACCCAGGAGGGTGTTTGGGGACCAAATCGGAGACATCCTTAAAAACAAATGTGTCAAGTGTCTATCCCTGGGGGGAAAAGGCTTGACAATTTGATTGATTAATGTTATGTCTGGTGATATATAAATAAAACAAGCGTGTAGTATGTATCATGGCTTGTATTTGACTACCGACGCGGACGCAGCCGCTATTCTTGTTGACTCGTACTTCTTCAACTACCCACATAATAACAATTGATCTGTAGTTTAACTTATATTTTAATTAATAATATGTATTATGATATAGAGCGATCCAGAGATCAGAGGAATTCAGGTACATGTATTAGACGTGGAATCTTATTGAATTAAGAACAGGGCGAAATGAAGATCAATTTTAAAGATTCATTTCAATCAATCAATTAATTTGACAGATTGAAATGAATATATTTTATATTGTGACACGACATCTGACCTTGTCCCGCCTGATGATAAGTAAGAGTGACGGAGTTTTGGCGGGCAACTGCAACTGACAGGACGCGCAATTTTGAATTATTTGAAAAGCTTGTGTTTTTCATCAATATTAATGTGTAATAATGGTGGAATTGTTATCCAGTAATAATTTTTAAGTTGATCAAGTATAAACAAGTAATTTAAAGTTGTGAAACGTGTTTCTTCATGTTCCCTCCAAGACTCCTTCTGAAGTTTTAGTAAAGGCTTTCCGCCGCTTTACTAAAACGATCATCATCAACCTCACTATCATCATCATCATTTGATGAATCACTTGCGTGGTTCATCTTCATCTTTACTTGACAATGTTTTAACATTGAACCATATATTTTTACTTTGACACTGGCAAGTTAAATACTAAAGCCATAAACAATAAGAAAGAAAAAAGTAAGAGTGACACTGAAATGAAACAATTTAAATTACAGCTGCTTTTGTTTTTTTAGAGCCGAATCTTCTAGAGGAATCTGAATTATTACACAAAGCTGCATTAAAGTTGTCCATGAGGGCATTCGGAGAGAAGAATGTACAAACAGCGAAACACTATGGAAATTTAGGAAGATTATATCAGAGTATGCAGAAGTTTTCGGTATGTTGACCTTAACTAGGTTTTTAGTTTTTATTTTGTCAGTACGCAACAGGCTTGGCCGATTGGTTACTACACCAGTTTGTTGCGCGTCCCAGGTTCAATTCCCGGCCGGAGAAAATATTTGTTTCATAGCTTTTATTTGTAATATTTAATAATTATATTAGCTATTACAAATATTTGTTTAAAGAAAAAAGGCGGATATTTGCTTCTGGTCTGGTAATGAGTGGTAGGCAGTATCGGCAGACTGGGTACCGCTTCCTACCATTCGTAAGGTGTGATTCCGCCGCAGACTGCACTACTGGTTTGTATGAGATTGATTCCATGCAAGGCGACACTATTGCGACAATCAGCATTTGCTAAGTCATAGATTATAAATACGATGTTTGGAAACAATATTAATGCGGCGGCTGCAGACTGGTCACTATGCCAGCCAAAGTCAAAGTCACTATGTTTACCATTGTTTCTGGCTTTCCGCCTGATGGTAAGGAAGAAGAGGTCCAAGAGTGCCAAAAAACTCTTCATTGTTAAATAGGTTTTGAGAGCTTCCCGAAAAGTTTGGGATGCTCTAAAACGCGTTTTATCCAAAGAGCGGCCTGTAATGTATTTTTTTTTCAGGATGCTGAAAAGATGCACTTGAAGGCAATAGCTATTAAGGAGGAATTATTAGGTGCTGAGGATTATGAAGTTGGTCTTAGTATTGGACACCTTGCTTCATTGTACAACTATCATATGAATATGCATTCAGCTGCGGAAAAGTTATATCTTAGGTCTATTGCTATAAGTGAGTATGATTTTTTTATATAAATAAATTATTAAACAATTTATCAATCGAATGTTAGTAAAGGCGACCGTGGTGTAGTGGCAGTGCAATGGTTACGTAAACCGAGAGCACAGGTTTAAAACTACTTGCCCGTACTAATGTTTATTTGATATATGTAGTTTGGTTGTCCTGTTTCTATAATACAAGCACTTTAGTAGCTTAGTATCAAAATGTAAATTAAATAAAAAACAATAAAATATTGACATGCTTTTTTCCCATAGGGATAGGCAGAGACAGTGAAGCGCCACTTGCCACGATCCTGACATAACTCCCTCGCTTCCCTCATCAGCAATTTATTTATTTATTGTGACTCGATATATGCCAGCACCCAGCTTGATGTTAAGCTGGAGTGTGGTCTGTGAATAGAAGTCACTGCTACTACAATTCAATAACCGTAAGTAGCAGTCACATCCACTATGCTGGCCTAGTTGGAACCGACAACTTACAAGCTAATCCCGAAACGTGACTAAATCACTTCACGGTCTGTTTACTTATAATATAATCCAATTGCCTAGTGCCCATAACCTTAAAGCTTGTATTAAGAGAATTGTGGATGTGAAGGAAGCGAGGGAGTCGTGTCAGGATCGTGGCAAGTGGCGCTCCATTGTCTCTGCGTATCCCCATGGGAAAGAGCCGTGACAATTTGATTTGATTTGATAATCCAATTACAGGTTTGAAGCTCTACGGCGAGGGTTACTCCGGCCTGGAGTATGACTACCGTGGTCTGGTTCATGTGTTCTTGCAACTGAAGAGGCACGACCATGCGGCTCTTTATGATGGCCTGCTAAGGAGATGGTATTGTGAGTGTCGTACATATAGATGTTTTTTTATTATTCTGACTCGACATATGACAACACCCCGCTTGATGTTAAGCCGAAGTAGCAATCACATCCACTATGCCGGCCTAGATGGAACCGGCAACTTACAAGCTGATCCCGAAACGCGACCAAATCACTTCAAGGTCTTGTATACTTGTAAGTGGTGGTACTACCCCGGATTGGCAGACTGACACCACCACCGACTTCCTAACCTTTTTGACGATAGGCATGGCCGATTGTCCAATTATTGGTTTGATGCGCGTATAGTTCCGGGTTCGGTTCCCAATCGAAGCAAATATTCGTTCCATAGCTTTTATTTGTAATATTTAATAAATATATTAAATATTGCAAATATTTAATGACATGAAAAAAATTATGCGGCTTACTATCACTATTATTTTGGTTTGGATTTCACCTTTTTTTTATTATTCCGACGTTTCGAGAGCTTTGCAGCCACCAAAATAAACGCGATAGTAAGCCGCATCAATTTGTTTAATTCATTAATCAATGTTCGCGCAAAATCTAAGAAAATACTATATTGCAAATATTTGTTGTAGACAGTTATATATGCCGGGTCGTGCGTAGCTTGACGAAGGACTTTAGTTAAATAATAACAACATGAAGATAAGGTCGATACTGATTTAATTCTTATTGACAATGGTTTATATATTGGTGTCGAACAGTTACAAAAAACATGAAAGATTCCATCCCACGATTCTAGCATTAATAGATTATTCTGAAATTGATTATTTTTTGTGATAAACATAATTTATTATTTCCAAAAGGGTCCGGAGACTGAGGGCAAAGTTCACATTCTATTTCTAGCGATGGTACACTTCACTATAATAAAATAATGCATTTTTCTCGTTGACAGATATCCGCGAGGAGTCGCGCGCGGAGTTGCAGCCGGGCATAAACGACGTGAAATTATTATCATTGAGAGAATTACAGGAACAAGTGTTTAACACAGATAATTATAAGTAAATCTGTTTGTATGGCGGCGTTGTTACAAAGTGACCAAATATGATTCTAGAGACATGGAAATGAAGTTTGTTTTTGCACAAAGAAGTCATACTTTATGACAAATAACATTGAAAATGGCTTTATACAAAATCACCTTTATAGTGCTTTAAGGTCCTATTTTCAATTCCTATACAACGCCTTATTTATAAATATTTTAAACTTTTTTTAAGAGTTTTTGGGTTAAATATGTTTTGTCACTTTTACACATATGTATATATTTTTGGATAAAAAAGAGACAGAACACATTTCGCCCTGAAATACTCTTCATCGTGGTTATCAGTCTTTAAGAATAAGGTCCTAAGTCGCTTTGCAAAATGTCACTGTAATATTTGTACAGTCAGAATCAGAATTAAGTGGACAACATATATTTTTGTGTGAAAAAAAAATTATAATATGTTTTTTAAACAATAAATGAGACTAAGATATTTATTTAATTAAATTATAAAATATATTACATGTATATAAAGTGTGTGAATCACGTTAAATTAGGAAAATGGCTGTACACTTTCCTCTGTTGCCTGTCTCTGTCCTTTCTCTTTGAATAAATAAATAAATAAATGGCTGTACACTTTCCTTTGATTCCGGCCACACATTCGTACGTGCTAAGCTAAGGTTTCACTATTAACTATACAAGCGGCGCGCTATGATCGCCGGTTTGACGTTTGGAATATGCCAAATATTAAGTTAATTAATAAATATTAATTAATAAAGTTAAGACCGGTTTTAATTTCTTTTAATAATTGATATTTGAATTGTAGTAGCAGTGACATCCATTCATGGACCACACCCCAGCCTAACATCGTATGTCGAGTCAAAATAGAATCAAAACCGGTCTTAACTTTAATAATCTTTGGCATATTCCAATACCAAATATTATTATGTTAGCTGTAATCGAAAGGATGTGTGAAAGTAGATTGACGAAAGGAATTTATAATATGAATGGATGCGTTAAATAAGGCAGGCTAAGGAGGGGTGTTTTTAAACCAAATTTTCAACATCCTTTAGAAAGCTGGGTTGCCTAGTGCCCATAACCGTAGGACTGGAATTAAAAGAATTGTGGATGTGAGGAAAGCGAGGGAGTTGTGTCAGGATCGTGGCAAGTGGCCCTCTGCCTATCCCTGTGGAAAAAAGCGTGGCTCTTCAAATTAATACTGATCTCAATTATATGATTTCTCTATTTTGAGACTAACGAATTCATGTTTCAGCAATACAATTTATTTTTATAATATATTAAAACTCAGTTTTTTATTATTTTTAATTACATATACCTATAGTAGAAATAAATGAATATGGCTAAAGTTGTCACGGTCAGACTGGGAAAAAGAGGTAGATATTTGCGTCGGGTCTGGGCAGTGGTACCCAGTCTGCCGATCCGGGATAGTACCATCACTTACAAGTATACAGACCGAGTATATTCATGGACCACACTCCAGCTTAACATCAAGCGGGGTGACATAGAAATGGCCAAAGGGTAACAGGACAAAAGATTGCTTATTTAAATTAATTTGTTCCAATCCGACCGCTGACAACTTTGGCAATATCCACTTATTTATGCTAAAGGCGTATATTAATATATTAATAATAAATATAATTTTAATATCAACTAGACCGGCGTTGGACTGCTACTTGAGGCAGTAGTCGCATGCACCCCAGCTGAAAATGTCACGGGTATATCGTGCAAATATATGTAAAAAAGTAACAAATCTGCCAGTTAAACTAAGTTGTATATATACTAACATTAAGAGTTTTGTAAAATATAACTTAAATCGTGTGGCGTTAAAGAAAATTGAATCTTATTTCCTATTCACAGAATGTTAAAATAGCTTAGACGACAGGCGTGGCGTAGTGGTTACCCGGGTTAGATTTCCGGTCAGAGCAAATATTTGTTTTATAGTAAGATTAAATTTACAAATATTTGTTAATAAAAAAAGAGGCAGATATTTGCTCCGGGTTTGGTTAGCAAAGAGTGGGTAGGCAGCGGTGCTCAGAACTGTCGACCCGGGGTAGTACCACCACTTACAAGTATACAGACTGTAAAGTGACTTAGTGGCTTTTCGGGATCAGCTTGTAAGTGGCCGGATTCAACTAGGCCGGCATAGTGGATGTGACTACTACTCACAGTTATATTACAGAATTCATAGACGACACTCCAGGTTTACATCAAATGTCGAGTCACAATTTAAAAAAATGTATATAAATAAATGTTTGAAAAGGGATGGAAGTGTTTTATAAATTAGAGGTGAGTGGAAAAATAAAACGGTGAAGACCCGGCATAGTGACGGCGACTGGGTTTACCGTGAAGACTCGGTCTTTATAGTCGTCGGCACTCTTGCACCTTCTCTTGCTTTTATCAAAAGGCGGGTCGAGGTCCGTTGAGTCACAAAAAAACATTTTCAAAAAGGATGAATTACTAAAGCATGAATGAAGATAATTGTGGATGTGAAGGAAGCAAGGGAGTTTAGTCAGGATCGTGAAAAGTGGAGCGAAATTGATTGATTGAAAGGTGTAATAAACAAAACAAAGTAGGACTTAGCTACAGAATTGTGGATGTAAAGGATGGGAGAGAGTTGTGCCAGGATCGTGAAAAGTGACGCGAAATTAAGTTGTAACTGCTACTTGCAGTTATTAAACTGTAGTAGCAGTCGCATTCGTTTATGGAGTGCACTCCAGTTTAACATCAAACGGGGCGCTGTCATATGTCAAGTCACAATAATAAAAAATGTCTCACAGCTCAAGTTATATATTACAAGTTATTTAGACATACATATAAAGTGATTAAAATAAGAATAGGACGGAATCGGCGCCATTTTGTGACGTTAACTCAAACCAACTTCTGTCTTTCAACGTCAACTTGTGTCTTTTTCTTTGCGAACCGTCAAGAAAATGACACCTTTGAATCAGTCAAGTGAAGTTAGTCAACAGCCCGTCCTATTCTTATTCTAATAGCATAGTACATATTAAGTTATTAATAAAATATATATTTATATCAGCGGCAAGCTATGATGGTCGTATTGATGTTTGACCCGCTCATGAAGTTTTGTATAATTCTTCTTCAGTTTTGGGAAGGCAAAGGAAACTTTGTCTATACAGCTTAGTCTTCCGTAAAATAGTTATAATGTCTTCAGTGGATGAAGATGAATCAGTTCAGTGTTTCATCCATTAAATGAGGGTGAAAATGATGGTGATGGTTTTAGTAAAGCGGTGGATAAGCTTTACCAAAACTCAGTGGCGTAGCGTGGAAGTCAGCCGCCCGGGGCGGAAAAAAATTTGCCGCCCCCTTATTTAGGAATTTAAATCATAGGTACAATAAAAATACGAATTTCACGAATTATTTTAGTTTTTTTTTAATTTTGCCGCCCCCTAAATGTGCCGCCCGGGGCGGGCCGCCCCTTCCGCATCCGCCACACTACGCCACTGCCAAAACTTAAACAGTTAAACAGCTTTTAATCACTTGTCTATACTCAATCAACTTAAAAATGATTACTGGATAACAATTCCACCATTATTATACATTAATATTCAAGAAACACAAGTTTTGGCGGGATACTTGCAGTATAAATTCATAATTACATTTGAAGAAGCAATTGTTTTAATTATTATTTGTGTAATTATTAAATTATACGAATCTATATGATCGGGTCAAAAGTCAAAACGGCCATCATAGCGTGCCGCCTAGTATAGTACACTCTCCTAATAATTCATGAAACTCATTTAAGACTGACTGGTCATATCTTTTATCATATATACAAATAAGTATGACCGTGCCTTAATGCAAACGAAACGTTTTTACAGTTTTATAACATTAAAGCAGACGTAATGTACCAGTAATTCTGGCCGACATAGTGAGGGCGAATTAGGCAACCGTAAACTGAGTTTTTTTCAGTCGTGGGCACTATTTGACTCATTTTTTCTTATCAGGCAAATCGAGGTCAGTTTTTTTTACTTACGTTTGCCTTACTCGTCGTTACTGTGTCAATACAGCTTTTATATCTTCTCTGTCAATGTGATCATGACAGAATGAGCGTGGTCGTGATGTTGTACAGGATGGGATTGTCATCACCATCATCACGATCCATTTACAATTCCCCCTATCCATTGACGCTTTGGTAGTCCCGGCAGATAAAAATAGCGCTAGCATTGAAGCGGCGCAGTAACTTGTTTTGTTATCTACTCACTTTTCGTATTACGCATGTATATGTACGACTGTATAGATAGGCGGACTTGCTTTCACCGCATTCGTCCAGCACTCTTCTAATCTGCCGATCCTTATACCGCTCAGCTTAACGGTCAGCGCTCTTTCGTCTGCCGGAAACTATACAACATGTAATGGAATTATCCTATTGAGACGCGACTTACCTGATGGTAAGCAGGGGAGGTCCAAGAGCCCCGATGACTGAGAAAACCGTTTCAGTTTGTGGTTGTCTCAGTCGCCGTCACTAAGTCGGCTGTCTGGTCTATCCATTTCCTCCCTTTCGGTTCCTTCTACTTGGCACATTTTTTATATATAACTGTGCATGTAGAGTTGTCAAACTGGTTAGGTTGGCAAGTATGTCGCTGGTCAGTACGGTCAGCAAGTTCGTTTGCACTATTTTCTAGTGCTTGTTAGAAGATTGTGTTGCCGACGCTACCAATGTTTTGACGTTGACAGATGTTTTGGACTCATTTGAAAGAAAAGGTGTTTTATGTTATGTTATTTTTGTTGGTGAAACTTATGTATATAATAAGAAATGAAAATGTACTTATAAATATTATATTTTTATTACAAAGATAATTTTGACAAAAATCATATTATTCTTAAAATGTACGTTCTTTTGTTTATTGTTATTAGTTTGTTAGTTATTTTGAGTAAATAAAATATTATTATAAAATTATGTGTTTTTATTAGGAGGTACCCTTTTCCAAAAATCCATTTATTAATCTGTGATTGGGCCCACAAAGAGCTCGGGCTACGGGTAATTTATTTGAAAATATAAGGAAGAATGTTTTCAGCATTTTTTTGAAAATATGCAATATCTTCTTGGTTTGTCCCCAAAACCCTTAGTTAAGGATTTCCAATAAGTTTCAGTAATGCCCTTTGGTAGTTGCCTGATGTCTCATCCTGTCCATTAAAAAAAAACAACATTTATCAATATTGAATCACAGGACTCACATCGGGGGGCAGCAATTCTTTACGTAGCCTGTCGCACCTCTGGGACCGCTCTGTCAAGTATCTTCTCGATGCCGTTATTTCATTGCAGCGCCGAGCTGTCCGAGTCATAGGCGACGGAGATCACAAGAACTCTATAGCCCTTGCAACTTCGCGGCTCTATGCGTCCTTTATCGCCTACACAGGTCGGGAGAGTTATGCATAAAGAAAATGGAATGTTTTACCCGCCCATTTGTTGTCCCCATACTATAACCTTGGATCCCTCCAGCCAGCATAGTGAAGGCGACTGAGATAACTGTGAATTAAGTCGGGTTTTTTAGTTGTCTGCACTCTTGGACCTCTCTTTACTCAGGCTGGTCCAGTCAAAATATAAAAAAAACAGTATCGATTTATATTGTACAATTTAACTGGTAGGCACAGTGTGTGTACAGACTGTGAAGTGATTTAATCGCGTTTCGGGATCAGCTTATAAGTTGCCGGTTCCAATGTCGATCTACAATAAAAAGAACTTAACATCTTAAAGAGGCTTAACTACAATATGTTCTTAAATTCGAAACAACCTAATTTTAATAATTGGGTATTGGAGTCTTAGTTTTGAATTACTTTTGTTTTTAATTATTATTTTTTTGTTAATATTTCTATTGTGTATTATAGTTATTTATATTGTTAAACTTGTAATGTTTTTTTTGTGTGTATGCATTCTTGGGTCGCAAACCAGCATAAATCTTTGAATGTTAATTTCTTGGTATGTTTAGTTTGCGACCTGTATATACCGAGTTAAATAAATAAACGAATACGATGTAACAGTAATAGTAGTAGCTTACCTTGACTTTGCTCGCTAATGTCTTACTGAATAGTATCTCGTATGCATGTTTAATATTAGCCAAATCTATTTCCGAGCGCGACACTACAATTCTAATAAGCGTGTGGTCATCGGTGCCCATTCCCGCCATTGCGTTGCGAAGTCTGCGCGCGTACCAATCGTATTTGTTTTGCACACATTCAACTGTTAAGTAAACAATTATAGAATCACAATAAAATTGATTTCAACGTGAAAAGTACAAAGTAAAAGTACGTGATGTAGTGGCAGTGCAATGGTTACGCAAGCCGAGAGTTCGGGTTCGAAACCACTCACCGGTACCAATGTATCTTTGATATTACATCATTGGTTGTGATGTTTCTATGATACAAATACTTTAGTAGCTTAATATTGAAACGTATAATAAAAAGAAAATTAAAAAATGTCATACATGTCATAATGATAATAATTATTAGTAAAAAAAATAGTCAGTTAAAATAAACATATCACAGCACCCTGCCGGATGTTGTGCGAGAGTACGGAGTTCTGCTACTTACAGTTAAAAAACTGTAAGCCACTATGCCGGCCTAGCGTTCCAGTATCCCGAAACGCGACTAAGTCTGTACTTGTAAGTGTTGGTACTACCCCGGATCGGCAGACTGGGTACCACTGCCTACCACTCTTTAAATTATTAGAGTATATATTATGTATTAAATTATATAAATAAAAATACTAAAATTGTATCAACTTACCAATGGCTAATAGTGCATCCTTGAAGTCCCCACTGAGCTCATCGTTGATCGCCTGCTCAATAGTAGTGCCACTTATGCTTTTATATTCATCAAATATCAAACGCAATTGGGCAAAACTTTCACGTGCCAACACCTACATAGATTTACATTACATTTATTTATACTGTACAAGCTGTCCCTTAAAATTCACGTGCCTATATCGTCAGAGTCGTTACGTTATGGATGTTTAAGAGTTCTATCTATTACAAATTCCCTAGTAGATTCTTAGATTCCCATGGTCTCCGATGAAGGCCCACAATAAGAAACAAATTAGGTAATGCACCATAGTTCTATAACTTCGCTAATCTGAGAGGATTTATCATCAGATTCTCCAGATCTAGATATTTTTATTCCTGCGATGTATAATGCGAATTTCATCAAATTGGTTTAGCTATTTAAGAGTAAATAGGTAACAAACAGACAGACAGACATAGCTACATTCGCATTAATAATATTAGTAAAGATGTGCATATTTTTTTACTGACTTCGACCTCAGGCGGGTGACCAATCAGTTCAAGGTTGAGGTTGTATGAACAGATTTGTGGATGTGAGGGAAGCGAGGGAGTTGTGCCAGGATCGTGGCAAGTGGCGTCTCTTGTCTCTGCCTATCCCCGTGGGAAATAAGCGTGACAGTTTGATTTTGATTTTGAAAAGCAGTATGTTTTTTATCGTATATATTTATTGTTTTATATACCCTGGCAAATGCCTCGTCATCTGTACCCCACCTGGCAGCCCCTGCAGCAAATAGTGTTTGAGCAGTCTCTGCGGCTGATGCAGGATCAGCTGCTTTCTTCTCATCACGAGCACCCTGCAATAACAATTGAATAGTCGTTCAATTCAAAGTAGTTAAGTACAAATTAATAGATTATTATTTTTCGAGAGAGAGAGAGAGGGGGGGGGGGATCCTAACCGTCAATAGTAAGTCACAAAGTGCAATTTTCTTTTTGTAACATGCACCTTTATGAAAATATAGTCGAGATAAAATAAATTACAGTCAAATCAGCTTGGAGACGTTTCACATTTGTCTACTACAAAGTAGTACACACGCCTAAGAGTGCGTTTCCATTATGTCGTGGTGGTTGATAAAGATGTTACGATCTCCTATCATTATGTTTACCTTTAGCTTAGAGACGTTTTTGCGTTTGTAGAAGTGTACAGTGTTTATTAATTTAAATATTTTGCCCGATCGCCCTACGATGTATGTCGCTTTAAACCTAAAGTGCTTCCATCTGACCAAGATTTAGAGAGGATATGAGACGTATGTATATATGTTTCGTCGGTGAAAACGGATTTGTGCACGATATTCTGTAATTTTTATTAAATAGTTTATTCGTAAGTACCTAATTTTGTACTTTTCCATTAAAAGTTTCCGGTTATCTTCTGTTTGCTTCCAATTAAAACCTAAGTACATGACGTGTTATCGTAACGTGTGTTAATAATGGAAACGCGCTCTTAAGCGCACTACTACAAATGCAAAAACGTCTCCAAGCTCCAATTTGACTGTTAATGTGGATTGAAATTGCGATAGTTTAAAACAATTTATTAAACAATATACTCACCGCAAGTAACATTGTTAGCAGTTGCCTGAATTCACCTGATGTTTCATCGCGCATCTTATCACACAACTTCACATTATATACTGAAAAATATATATTTTATTGCGGCATATGGAATAAGAATTTATTATTGTCATAACCACTATGCTGGTAAACCTCGGCGAAACTGGCAATTTACAAGTTAATCCCGAAAAGCGAATAAGTCATTCTGTTTTTTTGTAAGTGGTGGTATTACCCCGGATCGGCAGAGTGGACACCGCTGCCTACAACTCTTTCTCCAGACCCAGAGCAAATATTATTTACGAATATTTGTAATATTTAATCAAATTATTAAATATGTCTTAAGAATATAAGCTATAAATCAAATGTTTGCTCCGACCGGGAGTTTAGCTCGGGCCTTTACGCAACTGGTGGTGGTTAGACCATTACCTTACGGCATACTTGCGTCTAAAAAATTAGCCCTGTCCGGGATAGTGTAGTTACAAGTGTAAAGATCGTGATGTGATTCAGTCGTGATTCGGGATCAGCTTGTAAGTTGCCGGTTTTAACCTAGGCCGGCATAATGAGCAACTGCTACTACTGCAGTTATTTAAATGCAGTAGTTAGCAACTAGGCCGGCATAGTGGAAGTTACTGCTACATGTATATTTAACACTGCTACTTACAGTTATTTAACTGTAAGTATTTAACAGAGTGAGTTACCTCCATTATTGGATCGCACTCAAGCCTAACATCGCTTTATGTTAGGCTTGGGTGTGTTCATATGTCGAAACACAAGAAAAAACTGTACTTACAAATCTCATATGTTTTATCTAAGTTGGCGAGCTCATCGCCAGTCCTAGTACATATAATTTCTACTAATGTCTGCTCATTGGTGCCAATGCCAGCCATTGCATCATGTAGCTCCTTGCAAAGATACTCTTCGGGCTTATACATGAGTGCCACGATCACATTCTCAAAGTTACTGCCCAACTCACTACGCAAATCTTCTATTAAGTTCTGCAGACGATAAGTTATTATTGAAAGCAACGGTGGTGTAGTGGTAGTGCAATGGTTACGCAAGCCGAGAGCACGGCTTTAAAAACCACTTGTCGATACCAATGTATGTTTGATATATGTACTTTGGTTGTCCTGTTTCTTTGATACAAGCAAGCACTTTAGTAGCTTAGTACAGAAATGTAAAATTTAAAAGAATTTTTCTCCATGTAAACGGTTTTATTATGAGGTAAACCATTTTACGTATACTCGTAAGTTATAAATAAACAGAGAACTATCACTTCCTGCCCCCCTAGCACGGCAATCCAAGAATCAAGATAAAGACTTGCAAGGAAAATAATTGTAATTCATTTTAAATAACTTACTAGAACAATATCAAAAAAGATATTTAAACGTTTTCACACTAAACAACGTTGAATACTTTAATAAATGTTTTTTTTTAAACCTTTTAATGTGCCGGCCTAATATGTTATTTAAAATGAGTTACAATATTATTCCTTGCAGTTCTTTATCTTGTTTCTTGGATTGCCGTGCTAGGGGGGCTGTAGTAACTTGTTAATGCCTGAAGTGTGGTCCATGGATGGAGGCGACTGCTAACTGCTACTACGGTCAGTAAAATAATTGCAAAAGGGGGAAATGTTGCCAGTCTCCTTTGGGCTATCTCTGATGTGACGTCATTAGAAAATATTTTTTATTTTTAGTTTAAATATAATTATAAATATATAATAAAATATAATAGTTTAATAATCACGCACCCTGCCAAATTGCATTGTATATTCGTTGATTAACAGCTGTCTCTCCTCATTGGTCAGTTTAGTGAGTATCTCAACAATGGGTTCCTCATCAGTTCCGAGGCCCTTCATTGCAGCTCTCAATGCTTGGGCATCTTCGGCTGGGTTGTAATTTGGTGCTGTTTTTACAACAGTCGGCCTTGGATCCAAACATGCATTACTTGATGCGGCCTACAAATATGTATAATTATAATTTAGCAAAACGATTTTATTAGTATTTTCAGTAATAATGTTATGATTATAGACATAAAATGTATTTATTTTAAGTTTTTTTTTAAATTGTGACTCGACATATGACTGTTAGGCTGGAGTGTGGTCCATGAATGGATGCCACTGTGTTATGTATTAGATGGGAACACATAATAAAATGCTGTATTGGCTTTTAACTTCTTTAATGGTTTGCAATCGACTGATGCCTGCCCATAATGAACGCCTTAACAACAGTGCGTTATTTATGGTACTACTCACAAACACAAATACATTTCAATAACTGTGAGTAGTAATCACATCCACTATGCCGCCCGGCCTAGTTGGAACCGGCAATTTACAAGCTGATCCCGAAACGTGACCAATTCACTTCACGGTCTGTATACTTGTAAGTAGTGGTACTACTCCGGATCGGCAGACTGGGCACCCCTGCCTACCACTCTTTGATAACCAGACACGAAGCAAATATCCACCTCTTCTTTTTATTAACAAATATTTGCTCAGTCCGGGAATCGAACCTGGTACTTTACGCGCAACAAACCAATCGCTAAACTTTCGTCTACGCATGTCGTCAGTTTTATTCAAATTAAGTTACGATAGATTAATTAAAAGGCAACCGTGGTGTAGTGGCAGTGCAATGGCTACGTAAGCCGAGTGGCATGGGTTCGAAACGACTCACCGGTACCAATTTATCTTTGATATTTGTACCTTGGTTGTCCTGTTTTTATGATACAAGCACTTTAGTAGCTTAGTATAGAAATGTATAATAAAAAAATAGATGTAAGTATATATCGTGCAGATGTATATTTATACTTTTTATTAAATTAATAAAAGAGTATAATATATAATTTTATTACTCAATTTGCTGCTGGTATATAATGAAATAAGGGAAAAACTTACGCATTCAGTCGCATCCATTATTATAAATCAATATTTCTTTGAATATGCCTATTACACTATAGAATAAAACTCCTAAACACCTACAAAATAGATTTGGTAATTTGTATTAACTTAAATCAGCTAAAAATAGCTGATTAACACTTTGAAAATACCGCGACCGTAATATTGGAGGTAAAAAAACATAAAAATAGTGATGCACTCTTCACCTTCGTTTGACCGAATGCGTTTGGCTCAAACAACGGATGCACGCTAGTGACGCACTTTTCATGCATACAGTTATTTTAGGATCTGTTAAAGGACATTATAGTTTTACTTATACCATTCTCTGCCTATCACCGTGGAGAAAAGGCGTGGCAATTTGATTGATTGATTGATATATACAACAGGAGGTACATCGCAATTATATTATATAATTTTTTGCATTTTAAAAATCATTCACCCATTGAACAAAGAGTTTCTCTTTATTTCTTTATTCAGTGGTTTTATTGACACAGCAGCAGCCCAAGGTCACTAACTTAGTATTAACTGAAGGGTTATTTAGGTAAAAGAAACAAAAACATAATTAAAATCATATATTAAAATAAAAAGACACACATTTTATAATACAAAGACTAATCTTAAATATACATAAAACTAAATGCAATAATACCTCAGAATCTAATACTAAAAGAGCTTGTTATGTCGTCACGAAAATAGATGCCACAATTAATACCAAATCAAAATAATTTTTTGTCAGACATAGGTACGTTAGGGATGGTAAATAAAATAGATTCTCCATGTTACACCTAAAAGGCATACACAAATTGACAAATCACTTATACAATAATGTTGTCAAAATATTTTAAAATTTAATAGCTAATACAAAGTCAAAATAATAATTTGTAATTTAAAAATTCCTTAATTGTATATGTATGTCTTATTTATTAAAAATGAATTAAGATTCCTTTTATACAATCCAATATTTTCAACATCTCTGATACTCCTGTGATGACTATTAAATATACGAGGACACATACCGAGTGCACTCTACAGAAATGACAAAATATTATTTGTTTGATACGTAAAAAAATCTATTTTAAAATCAGATAGATTCGTAGAGTAGCCCATATCGTCAAGAACTGTTTATTAGACATGTCAAATCAGTACTGCGGTTAATATCTTTCAAACGGATGTTATGCATTAAGGGCCCGATTCTCTTAATTACGTGACAGCGAAATGGATTGTCCACGATCTTTCGGCGTAACTTTCACGTAATATTAATTGTGTCAAAACTGAAATTGCTAAATGAATTTGACATTCTCGCCAACACTAACCAATCAACGTAGATAACCAACTGACGTTTTTTTGTTTTAATTTTATGTAGTAACTAAAAATATATTTTTTTTTTACGCAAAAATATTATTAAATATTAATCGTATATCTATACAAAAAATGAAAATTTGTATTTAACATTGCGTTACATCGTTATAACGCAATGTTAAACACGTGCGTCATATCTTCTCGTCAAACATCCCGCAGTGCCTGAAGACAAGGGTCTTCAACCAGTGTGTGTTGCCAGTGATGACATATGGCACTGAGACGTGGCCCCTTAAATGTTGGCCCGTTGGAAAAGCTCAGAGTCACTCAGCGGGCAATGGAGAGAGCCATAATTACAATGCGATTATGGCGCCGTGACAATTACGCGAAAGTCAAGCCGAAAAAGCGTTGCCACGTCTTTTGCTAACATGTAATTTGGAGAATCGGGGTTTTTGGCGGGAAACTGCAAGTGACGGGTCGTGCTGTTTTTAATTATTTGTAAAGCTCGTGTTTCTTGAATATTAATGTATAATAATTGTGGAATTGTTACCCAGTAATCATTTTTAAGTTGATTGAGTATAGACAAGTCATTAAAAGCTGTTAACGTGTCTCTTCGTGTGTTCCCTCCAAACTTTGTCGGAAAAGTTTTGGTAAAGCTTTTCTAACCAACATCATCTTCACCCTCATTTAACCTCACACTTTAGTGTTTCATCTTCATCCACTGAAGACATTATAACTACTTTACGGAAGACTAGGCTGTTTGGACAAAGTTTCCTTTGCCTTCCTAGAATGGGGGAATTGAACTGAAGAAGAATTAGGACAATCGGTTCCCAGACTGATATGACTGATTGGAATTGGTACTAAATGCGATGTCATTGACATTGTATATTAGATAGTAACATAAAATTATTTATTTACTAGATCTTGTCTAAATAAAAAGGGATAATGTAGTACCATTCCCTTCCCCATTTCTTCTTAATATCACAATTTAAATTAGCACTATGTAACAAGTTATTGCACGTTGCCCGCTAAGAGCTAAGGAGTCTTCTTATCCATCGATCATGTATTTTTAATACATACACAGTCCCATACTAAATAATGTCATAAAAGTGTCCGCGCGTCACAATTCACTTACGCTGATATAAACTGTGTAAGTGAATTGTAAACTGAACCTTAGCACATTGTTTTGAAGGTATAAACTTGTCACAAATGTAATGTCACATACATAATTTTGGACTGAGAACAAATGCAAGTCCAACATCAATCGGACTTGCATTTATTTTGTCGCTTTTTGAGCAGCAATTGTGTATCTATTATGATATATGACCAAAGTTCTTATCCAAATAATTAGATTTAGCTCTTGGTGGGCAATCTTACATTAATGTCAATAAACGTCACAATAAAAAAAATTATACTTAAAATATATATTTCAACTTAATAAATCATATAATTATGTAAATACACTACGCAGATTGTCAAAATAATACAGAGAGGACAATGTAAACGAAACAGAGCCATTAAAGCCGTGAAGGCTCGGTTTTTACAGTCGTCGGTACTCTTGGACCTCCCTCTTCTTGCTTACCATCAGGCGGGTCGAGGTCAGATGTCGAGTCAGAATAAAAAATAATCTCGCGTACATCTGCGTCTAGCTGAGGTGCAGACAGTATTTGTATCATCGGCGCTAAGAAGAACCATTAGCAAAAATGACTCGACATAAACGCTGACGCAAAACCATGGTGTAGTGGCAGTGCAATGGTTACACAAATCGAGTGGCACGAGTTCGAAACCAGCGGTATTAATATCTCTTTAATATATGTACTTTGGTTGTCCTGTTTCTATGATACAAGCACTTTAGTATTAAAACATGAGATATTGAAGTCGCACGCGGGGATTGGCTCTGTTTCGCTTTCGTTCCGTTCTATATAATAAAAATTATATATACAGCAGGTCCTCTTGAATCTGAACCTCTGCTACACTGAACATCTTTCTAATCCGAACGCTCCGCCCAGCCAGTAGTTTCACTCGCCAGTTCATGACAGTGGATTACCGCAAAAACTAAAAATTAAATATTGAGATATTAAATTTTAAGATATTGAGAGAAGAGTGCAAAAGAGTAACGTAGTGAACGGTGCCATCCATAGTATAATGAACAGCCAAATAATGTCCCAAAAGTCACGGATGTTGCCTAGTGCCCATAACCACAGAGCCTGTATGAAGAGAATTGTGGACGTGAAGGAAGCAAGGGAGTTGTGTAAGGATCGTGGTAAGTGGCGCTCCATTGTCTCTGCCTATTCATGTGGGAAAAAGGCGTGACAATTTAATTGATTGATATTTTATTGTGACTCGACATATGACAGCACCCCGCTTGAAATTAAGTGTGTGGTCCATAAATGGATGATTTAATACCTGTGAGTAGCAATCACATCTAATATGCCAGCCTAGTTGGAACCAGCAACTTACAAGCCGAAATGCGACTAAATCATTTCACGGTCTGTATACTTGTAAGTGGTGGTACTACTCCGGATCGGCAGACTGGGTACCACACCACTCTTTGATAACCAGACCCGAGGCAAATATCCGCCTCTTTTTTTATTAACAAATAGCTATAAAACAAATATTTGCTCCAACTACGAATCAAACCCGGGACTTTACGCGCGACAAACCAATCGTTGGACAATAAGCCACGCCTGACGTCAAAAAATATTTTACCATTACGATTAATAATACATTTAAAAATATATTTAATTATTAATTACATTAAAAGGCGACCGTGGTGTAGTGGCAGTGCAATGGCTACAGGTACCAATGTATCTTTGATATATGTACTTTGGTTGCCCTGTTTCTATGATACAAGCACTTTAGTAGCTTAGTATAGAATGTATAATAACAAATTAGTTTTCGTTTTATATCATAAAACAATAACTTACAATAGGTCCGTCTGGTATAATGAAAGGAACACTGCTCATCGGATTGAATGGTACAGGTTCGTGTTCCGGACTAGAACGGTCTTCCTGCAACAAGACAAACATTACGAATGTACTAATAAAATTAATTCATAAATTATGGACTATGTGTAAATACTAGTGCGTGTTTAAATATAATAAAAGAGTATAGATCATTAACTTATAATACTACCTTTTCTAATTATTCAAAACAACCACACCTCATCAATACTACTTCTATACATTTAATATAGTGGGTGGCATCATCAGTTAAAATCTATATTTCGTGCTCTAACCTAATATAAAGTCAACAGGCCGTCAGCGCTTACGAACGATATTGTAAACAGTATTTGTATGTTAAAATTAAAATATGAAAATTGGTTACGCCGCTTAAAATAATATTAAAAATAAAAACTCATAAAACACACAAATTCATTTACACATACACACACACACTCCTGTAGTTTCAAGATTTCCTTAATCCAAAACTAAGTTTCATACAGTTTTATAATTAATTCTCGGAAGCGACAGCTGTATACCGCGAAGTAGAAAAAACAAGTTACGCAGTTTGAAGCGCTCTTTTTATCTGCCGGCTACTACAATAATAAGTTCTCTCACCTACTTGAAGCCTCGCTATACCGGACTTTATGTATCGCGCATCAACTTCCGCCTAATGTCCTAATGATTATCTCGCATAGAAAGTAAGTAATACGTTTTTCAAAATAAACCGCAATTAACGCTTTAGAAATGCGGTCGTTAAGTCATTAAGAATAAGGAATAGCACAGCGCGATAGATAGTGGTTTGAATGATGATGTAGTGACAACGATTGACAAAAGAAATGCTTCGATGGTTTGGGCATATGGAAAGGATGAGTGGAAATAGATTGACGAAAGGAATTCATAAATCTCATGTGGATGGATGCGTTAAACAAGACAGGCTCAGGATGGTGTTTCCTGACCAAATCGGAGACATCCTCAAGAAAGCTAGGTTGCCTAGTGTCCATAACCACAGAGCCCGTATGAAGAGAATTATGGATGTGAAGAAAGCAATGCAGTTGTGTAAGGATCGTGGTAAGTGACGCTCCATTGTCTCTGCCTATCCCTGTCCCTGTATTGTTTGATTGAATAGACCGCAGAGGGATAATAAATTAGAGGATAAAAGGAACTAGTATATAATTTTCTTTAGTAAAAACAGTGTAACTTACAAATGAAAAGGTTGTTTCTATATCTGGTAACAGCAAGGGCCGGCTCTTATGCAGAACGCCATCATAAGAATCTGTAAATAATAACTTTATTAATTTTTTTGCGAGAAAATGTTATTTGTTTTTTTAAAGCTTGCTAGGCGGCGGTGCCCAGTCTGCCGACAAGTATACAAACCGTGAAGTGACTAAGTTACGTCTCGGAATAAGTTCAAAACCACTTGCCGGTACCAATGTATCTTTTATATTGTATAATGTACTTTGGTTGCCCTTATTCTATGATACAGGCACTTTAGTAGCTTGGTATAGAAATGTAAATTAAAAAATAATCGAACTTGGTTATTATTTCACTGTGGTAAGCAGTCGCCGCCATTCATGGACCGCACTCCAGCTTAACATCAGGCGGGGTGTTGTCATATCAATCAATCAAATTGTCACGCCTCTTTACCACAGGAATAGGCAGAGACAACGGAGCACCACTGTGTGGTTTGAATGAAGATGTAGTGACAAGGATTGACAAAGGGTTGCTGCGATGGTTTGGGCACACGGAACAATTCCCCTCAAACAAGCTCTACGGTTATCGACACTAGGCAACCCAGCTTTCTTGAGGATTTCTTCGATTTCATCTGAAAACACCCTTCTTGGCCTGCCTCGTTCAACGCATCCCATCCACATCAGATTTATAAATTGCTTTCGTCAATCTACTTTCACTCATCCTTTCCATGTGCCCAAACCATCGCAGCATCCCTTTGTCAATCCTTGTCACTACATCTTCATTCAAACCACACCGATAGCGGATAGAATAGAATTTGCGTGATAGATGTCATATGTAGAAAAAAAAATTAACCCTCACCTCCAGGTGGTGTGGTCATCCAGAAGGCGAACTTGTCTGCCATGCCTGGTGGCACAGTGATCGCCCTGTTCTTCCTTGCGAGCAGTTTGAGGGCATCCACGAGGAGAGACGCACGCCACGAGCCAGTGTAGATGAGCCTCATGTTAGAGTGGGCAGCGGTAGAGCATATTATTGGGTAGAGCATGTTGTGACGCTTCAGGTTGTAAAAGGATATGCCTGTAACAAAACAGATAGCAGACTTCTTATCTATGTCGCAAAGTCATGTTTACGAACCGCGAGGCCCATTCGTAAACACTAGTCTACTACGCGTAAATTCCGGGATCAAAGACTCGTTTTATAGCATTTTTTTATTTAATGAATTAAACAAATTTTATGCGGCTTACGATCATTAAAATCAAAACCAAAATAAACGCGATTGTAAGCCGCATAAAATTTGTTAAATTCATTAATCAATGTTCGCACAAAATCTAAGATTTGTTTTTATTGTGACTGGTCATGGAGATCCATAGGTGCCGACGACTGGAAAAACCGAGTCGCCACGGTTGCCCCAGTCGCTGTCACTATGCCGGCCAAAGGTGCTTACAGAATCCAAAGATCCATAGGATGGAGAGAACATATGGGCACGCAAAGCATTCTACTTGTCGATTGTTCTGCATAGACGCCGCACCGAACCTTTTAGTTCGACTGCCGATACGGTCGATAAAACGCGGATGCTTTCCCCGACCTGTGCGGGGAATACTTAATAAATACATTGTATATTCATTATAATTATTAAATTCTTTATTGCACAGTAAAAACAATCAATCAATCAAATTGTCATGCCCTTTTCCCACAGGGATAGGTCAAGATGATAGAGCCCCACTTGCCACGATCCTTAAACAACTCCCTCGCTTCCCTCACATTCAGTAAAAACAAATTATGTATAATTAAGTTTTAATTGCATACGTGGCGCATTGTTAGTATAAGTACACCAGTTTGTTACGCGTAAAGTCCCAGGTTCGATTCCCGGTTGGAGAAGACTTGTTTTATTGCACTTTTTTCTAATATTCTTGTAATAATATTCAATTACATATTACAAATTACTTGTTAATAAAAAAGGCGGATTTTTGCTCCGCGTCTGGCTGTTAAAGAGTGGTAAGGCCGTGGTGCATAAACTAAATATTTTATTATTTTTAAAATTGTTTTTTTTATTATAGTTGGGTTTTTTTAATGAGCTAAATAGGTGATACACAAAATAAAAACAGATAACATTTTTTCACAATTATAAATTAACTATTAATTTAATCATATTTATTTTGTGAGTTTAATGAACTTGGGCATTATCAATTTAATTAATTATCTTAAAACCGAGAACATTGACTCACGAAAAATGTAACAAATAATTTAAATTGTTTGATAATCATTTGTCTAGTTCTGATTAGTACCACCACTTTAAAATATATAGTTCATGATGTGACCGAGTAGCATTTCAGGATCGGGTTGAAAGTTGCTGATTTTTCATATTCACATTTTTATACAGGACAACTAAAGTTCATATTAAACATACATTGGTACCGGCAAGTGGTTGCGAACCCGTGCTCTCAGTTTGCGTGACCATTGCACCGCCACTACACCATGGTGTATTATTTTATTTATTTATTCATTAACTGCAGATCAAAGACGTTGTCCAGCTAGAAAGTAAATAAAAACGTTTGCAGCTAGACCATCCAGGGACCCATTTAAACACAATGATTTTCATTAAATCAGTCTAGCCGTTTAGAAGTTCACTCGCATAGAAAATTTATCATCAGGCAAAAGATGTCCCCTGCTGAACATAGGCCTTCCCCTTAGAACACCATTCCGAACGACATGATGCCATTTGCATCCACTGTTAATTTATGACTTTTACTAAGTGTGACTCCACCTAGTGGGAGGCCTACCTACACTGCGTCTTCCGGTTTGTGGTCTCCACTCCAGAACCTTTCTTCCCCATTGGTTGTAAATTCTTAGAGTGCTTTATACATATTTATAAAGATATCAATAATACATACCTTGTGGCTGACGGTTAATAAAGAACTCCAATGTCCCCATGAATAGGTCCAGTCGTACTCCAACAATGGACCCTTTGCAGAAGCCCTTGCCCTCTCTGGAAATGAGACTGTCATGGCATACATAGCCCTTATAAGACAACCCGTAGGACTCCTCGTCAGTTCCCAGTAGAGAGTTGAATTTGAACTGGAATTTCTCCACATCCGCTTTGTCAGATCCCACACCAATCATCTATAATTAATACATGTAATAAAAACATAAATCAAAATTAATATTCTAAAGAAATCCCTGAAACACCTGAAACCACTTTAGTCATATCACCAGCCTTAAAGTAATAAACAACATTAGTCATGGCTCCATAGTTATATCCCTTTAAGATCCCTTGCATCCTCATAGTGCTTCATCAGTACTCCAGGTCTTTGATTTGATAACGGTCCCGCTAATGGCTCATAGTGAGTAACAATTTTAGTTAAAGCACTATAGGTCTCTCATGTTGATTTGCTAATCTGAGAGGATTCATGATGGTGCATCATCAGATACTCCAGGTCTTTAATTTGATAATGGTCCAGCTGAAGGATCATAGTGAGTAAGAATTTTACAGATACACAGACACGTCAAACTTATAACATTAGAGTCGGTGGCCAAAAATAAGCAGAGATTATGTTAGAATTCTTTTTATCTGTAAAAATCTTCAATTTTTCAGTTAAGTTATGTTATTTGTCAACTTTTAAATTGTTACTCGACATAGGACTTTTTAGTTTGATTGCAGATTCCTGCTTTCAAAATATTTTCCCAATATGTGCGGGTATCATGGGTGTGAAAAGACGAGGAACAAGGTTAAAGAGCTCCTCTTCCCTGTGGTGCAGGTGACAAAATAATTATATTGCAATTAACACTTTCAAAAACAAACTGGACAAGTGGTTAGGGCCTATAGATATAGGCTATGGTGATAATTAAATAAACTTATGAACTTTTAACCAGTGCGTGATATAGGCATATCGGCAATGAGCTGCTCACCTATCAATTAATTATAATAACAGTGTTACGCATTGTATACTCACTATATCAGTGCCGTAAGCTTCACTCAACAGCTTCACTTCCCAGTAGTAATGGTAACCCATCACAAAAGGAGTATCACCTCTTGCCGCAGCAGTCCCCGTGCTGTAGTATGGATGGAATACCACTGAACGTGACGGACGCTCCACTACCAATGCTGTTGCTGCTGCACCAGTTGGCACTTCCCAGTTCCACTCGTCACCTTGGAGTTAAAAAAAATACATTGAAACCCTATAATATCCCTAATCAAGATGAATTTATCCGGCCGCCATAGTAACAGTGATTGAGACAATTAAGGTGACCATGGTGTAATGGCAGTGCAATGGTTACGCAAACTGAGAGCACCGGTGACATATGGACTGCTTGTCTTGTTTCTATGATACAAGCACTTAAGTAGCTTAGTATAGAAATGTAAAAAAATAAATACTTTCTGAAGGTATTTTTTTATTGTGGCACAATATATGACAGTGCCTGAGGTGACTATAGTTTAATAATTGCAGCTTTAAACTCACAAAGGAATATTACAAAGTTACTAAAAGTGGTGGTGATACTTCAAAAAGCCAGTGTTGCAGTGGCTAAAGTTCATACAGACCAATAGAGGCTGTAGAAGAAAATTTTGGAGAAAGCAAGAGAGTTGTCTGCTTATCAATGTGGGAATTATTGCTGTTTATGAAATTGACGATACTAGAATTATGTAGTTTATGAAGTATAACCATCCACCACAACAAAATGGAGTGTTTATTGCCTATCTGCATTAAACAAATCAACCATGCCTATACAGAAAAAGTCAACGAAATGTTGAATACAGTAGCTCTGAGTCTAACATTCCCCTCTAACTGCATCTTGCCGCCCCAATCAATTGTCTTCAGTTATTTAAATGGAATTTGGGACCTTCCAATTTCTTTTACCAATGCCTTCAATGCAGATTAGTAAAAGGTTTTAAATGATTACATACATTTAAAATTTTAGTTTCTTTTACTCATTCAGCTTTGACAAGTGGGATCCACCCTAAAAGGGATCTCATACTAAAGTTTTATAAACAGTAATATTAACATCTGAATTCTGTAGGAACTTTATATTTATCTATATCAGGAAGAAATTGTATAAAAGCAAAATAATTTGGCAAGAGCTACTCATATTTTAGCTGCATTGAATGACACTATAATTCACCACACACAAAATATACTAGAAATTTCTTGTACACAGAATTAGGTCAAGTTTAAATATGGACGGATTGTCTACAGTTTGGATGATCGAAGATAGCGCGGACGTCAACCCAAGTCCTTTACGAGTTTTAAGAACTCAAAACAATGACAGACACCCTAGGTAGTCTATATTATCTAAAGTTCTAGAAACTTCTATACAAGCATTGATAGATATACAATGATTGAACTTTTTATGTCTATTTAGCTAGAAAGAAATGTAAGGCCTTACCTCCTTCTCCTTCACCACAGTCACAAAAAACTAGCTGCTTCATAGGAACAGTCTTCTCCCAGCAATCACAAAAAGCTTCCATGTGCCTTCCGTTAGTCTTCTTTTGTTTACGATGGCCTAAATACATCTCGAATCTTTATATTTAATATTTCTTTAAGCAAAACTCAAATAAGAAAACAGCAACCGCTTACGCAGACAAATCAAAAGCTAATGAAGAGAAAATGCATGAAAAATTTTGATAAACAAACTACTTTTTTTGTAAGATTTTTTTGTTGGCAATATTAACGTTGTCTTCTGGGAAGGCAAAGGAAACTTAGTCCATACAGCCTAGTCTACCGTTATAATGTCTTCATCGTTGTTTAATCTTAAGGCAAAATAATCGTAGGCTCTGCAGCATATGCGAAAAACTATTTTGAAAATTCCGATGCCGTCTTGAAAATAACAAAATACACAATTGATTAACAATATTAAAATGTTAGTCACAGTTTTAATAAAATAACTTCACTACACTTCTTCTTCTTCTTTTCTTTGTTTGGCAAGCTCTATTTTGTCTTGATTAATAGAATCGCTGCCAGTGTCGTGTTAATTATGATTGTTTGCTTTTTATTTTATTACTTGATGAGGTCGATACCATAACCTATTATTTACAAGGGATAATATAATATTATTAAATAAATAAATAAAACATACAGACCACAAAAAAAATATTAGTTTCTAAGATATCTACAAAACAAGTTAAAATTAATAACTAATTACTATTTACAATTTGATTTTGTTAGTATTCAGAAATTTAACCAAAGCTTTAGTTATTTTCCTATTTTCCAGACATAAAACGCTATTTAAATTTATGGGGAGGGAAACTTTATGGGATATTAAGAATGAATACAAGGAAGAGGAATAGTAAGGGCATTGGAATAAAATATGTTCAAGGTCTCCATCTCTAGAACCGCACTGGCATTGTGGTGATTCCCTAACTTTAATTCTATAAAGATGAGCTGGCGTGGAACAATGACCTATACGCATTCTGATTAAACTAGAAGTTAGGGATTTACTTAGTCTAATTCTGGAGTACCAAGGTTTACGTGGGATTTCAGGTTGGATTTGATAGAGATGTTTTCCTTTTAATGTGCTGGATCTCTCCCAATGGCATTTCCAGGAATTAAACATGGATTTGGATGGGATGTTCAGGATGTCCAGGACGTTGGGAATGACACTACACTTGAGTTGCTTAAAATTTTTTTTTTTTAAACACCATTATTACACATTAATATTAGAAAATAAACACAACCCTAAAACACTTTAATATATATTTTTAATTACAAATTTTTATCAACTCTATTTTAGTAATTATTGCAAGCAAAAAATAAGATTATTTTATTTTATTGTATGGTTGTGTGGCAACATTAAGGATTTCGCGCGCGCGCGCCCCGCCCGTCTGAAAATTTTCATCTGTCCGATCCATTTTCTTTCGCTTTCTAATCATCTCCCAATTTCATCTACGACATGGCAATTTCAAATATATTTATTATCTAAATTAATACTGTTTTAATCAACGCTGATTTGTTAAAGTGAATACTCTTATAATAAAATATAATAATAAATTGCATGGATAAGTTATTATACTTTGGTGAGTTCTTGTATCCTGCCCAAAAATAATAATAATAATCTCGTAAAACACGAAGTTTCACAGCTAATTTATTTTACAACATACATACATTCTTATTCTCCAAGATCTAAAGTAGTTTTTTTATTAATTCCATTTTTGAATATGTATTATTATTTTTCGTTGTTTAACTTATAATTTTTTTGTTTACAGGTGAGATACTGTAATGGACATCTTGTCTTGGAGCACCCTCTTATAGACATTTTCTGTTTTAACAAAGTCTATATAAAGAAGAACTCATGCATTTCTGGATTGATAAGCGTAGCCAGTGCACTTACACAGGCCGCCATCGTGTTCCAACATCTATTTCATCAGGTATGTGGAAATAAGGACTTTAATATAATATGACAATTTTCTTAGTATCCTAGGATTCTCTATGCGGCTGCCCGGTTCATCACGTTGCAGCCGGATAAATGGATAATTTGAATGAAAACTCTTAGAGCTGTTACTTTGTAAAAAGTGAAGCTTAAAGTTATTATTATTTTCTAGATTTTGCCCGAACATTGATTAATGAATTAAACAAATGTTATGAGGCTTACTATCGTGTTAGTTTTCGTTTTGATTTTACCATTTTTTATTATTCAAAATAGGCTACAAATAGCAGCGATCGCATTAGCTGAAATAGTTGATTTCATTTATTAATAATTGTAGGCCGTCCGAGGAGCAGATCGCTTGGACGTAAAGGCATCGCAGCGCCAGTGCATAGATTCACAGCTGTTGCAACAGTAGAAGGCCCACCAAGAAGACCACATAGATCAACACAAAACCATTATCCGTATGTGTATTACATTTGAAACTAATAAATATAATTTATCTTTTATTGTGACTCGAAATTTGACAGCACTCTGCTTGATGTTAAGCTGGAGTGTGGTCCATGAGTGGAAGTCACTGCTACTACAATTCAATAACTGTTCGTAGCAATCACAACCACTATGCCGGCCTAGTTGGATCCGGCAACTTACAATTTCCCCAAATCGAAAGACTGGGTACCACTGTCTACTACACTTTAACTACTTACTTTTCGTTTTTTGAATGACTTTCAATATGAAAATATTAATAATTCAGTGCACAACGATGTGCGGGTTTGCACCTACCGCAGATGTCCAGAGCTCTTCTAATCTGCCGATTCTTATACTGCTCAGCTTATAAGCGCTCTTATTATCAGCCGGTAGTTTTCTTTGATATATGTTCTTATATTTATGACTTTTATTATATTTCACAGTAGAACACCGAACCCCAATCCGCCCGTGGGCACATCAACTCGTAGGCAAGCAGATGAGCTCTATGTGGAAATCCCGAGCACACCTCCTCAACCCACAATTGCCAGTCTGGCTGCTGCGAGGAGTGTCACTCCTGACACATTGCTCCGGACTGCAGCGTTGGGACTTCACCATTCCCCTATGATGGCTCCACATCTTAAATTTGGTATGCTGGTGTCCTTTGCATTGGCAACTGTCTTCCTGGCTGGTGCAAAGTATTATTTTGATCGGCAGGTATGAGGTTGTTTTTATGGTATGTTTAGAGAGTTTGATGGCGTAGCTCATTGGTTAGCTCACCAGTTTGTTAGGAATAAAGTCACGGGTTCGATTCCCGGTCGGAGAAAATATTCGTTTCATAACTTTCATTTAAAATATTTAACATTGAGCTATTAATGAAAATTAAAGAAAGAGGTGGATATTAGCACAACATTAAAAAACAATGTTTTTTCATTGTTCTACCCCCTGCTGCCAGTAGTTCTACCTCCAAGCACTTTAGTAGCTTCTATACTAAGCTACTAAAGTGCTTGTATCATAGAAACATGACAACCAAAGTACATATATCAAAGATACATTGGTACCGGTGAGTGATTTCGAACCCGTGCCACTCGGCTTACGTAGCCATTGCACTGCCACTACACCACGGTTGATTCCTTTTTTTAATCTTTCGTCAATTTTTTCAATTCCTTTCGTCAATCTACTTTCACTCGTTCTAATATTAATTTGTTATTATTCGCAGGTTGTTCGCGGTGGTCTGACAGGTGGTGAGGCTGGTGTTGTGTGCGTGATGGCGAGCGTGGCGAGTGTCAGTTGTGTGTGGTGCGCGTGCAGGAGGGCAAAGGCACAACCGCACCTGCTGCAGCCTGACAGGGTGTCATCCACGGCCAGGAGACAGGTATGGGCCAACAAGCACAATAACAATCAAGCAATTCATCAACTCATTTACATTTCTATACTATCAATCAATCAATCAAATTGTCACGCCTTTTTTGTCACAGGATAGGTAGAGACAATGGAGCGCCACTTGCCATGATCCTTACACAACTCCCTTGTTTTATACACATCCACAATTCTCTTCATACAGGCTCTGTGATTATCGGCAATAGGCGACCCAGCTTTTTTGAGGATTTCTCCGATTTGGTCTCGGAAAACACCCGCCTAGGCCTGCCTGACAGATAGGAATGAATAACACACTCTTTCTCATTTAAGTTGCGCGGTCGGCCTCCAAGGTTGTGGAACTTGCGCTCCATTATCTCTGCTTTGTTTATTCATTAGAATTCATCACATATTTACTATATTGTATGTTTCTTGTAGTTCCCATCAACGGACATCTCTGAGCAGGCATCAGTGACATCTCCAGCCGCTGTGTCAGCTCCAGCTACTGAAACCACTCCTGAAGCCCCACCTCCATACCACATTGCTGTGTTACTACCACCACGTGAAGCGCCCAGCCCCCCGCCACCTGCTTATTCAGCGCTCAGCTAGCTAAGGGCACAAAACAGGCAGGAATTCATTATTTAATTTTATTTTTAACGATATAAATAGGTTATGATGCGTTGATTTCAGGTCTTAATAAAAAAATAAAGAAAAGATTTCTATGGTTAATTTATCTCGGATCATTCAGGCTTTAAGTGTGAAAAAACACCTCTGGCCGGCATAGTGATGACGACTGAGGTAGAGTCTGTCTAAGCCGAAATGACGCGCCCTCCACTGCATTTAAACACACATGCGACTATAAAATATAAATGCAACACACCGAAAATGCAATTGTAATTGGTCATTCAGTTGCTGGTTGGACACAAAAGGAGGAGCATGATGATGAAGAATAATAGTATTAGTTAGTAATATTTGTATTCACACATTTAAATAAGCTGATAAAGTGGAGGGGTGCGTCATTTATAGTTAGACAAGCTATAACCGTAAACAGAGTCTGATTTTTCCAATCGAAGGCGCTCTTGCTCCCCTTGCTTAGCACCAGACAAGTCGATGACAGATGTCGCGTCACAAGAAAAAGTCCAAAAACTTATATCATATATGCTGACTTGTATCAAATATACTTGATTCTATGGCCTTGTGAACAACGCATCACAAATACCTAATTTTTATATAGTTCCTTTAAATAATCGAATAATATTATTTTGTATTTTGACAATAATTTGACAAATCCCTGCCCTGTTTTGTAAACGAAATTATATTAATAATTTAGTTTAGTAGATATTTAAGATATTATTATTGTAAATCATGTCTTCTACGTGATAGGTTTTTTTATTGACGCTTGACACATGACAGTATCGTCGCCTGCTATGAACTGGAGTGCGATCCACGAATAGAGGTGACTGCTACAACATTTCAAGTAGCAGTCAATAACTTCAGTTAGCAGTCAAATGTACAATGCCGGCTCAGTTGTAACCGGCAACTTACAAGCTGATTCCGAAACGCGACCAAGTCACCTATGTACCCCTGTAAGTGGTTGTACTACCCCGGATCAGCAGACTGAGCACACTCTTAAGTACTGGATTAGCCGGCATTGTGGCGGCGTCAACAAGCCTTTGGTTTGTTGCGCGTAAAGTCCGTTCGATTCCCGGTTGGAGCAAATATTTGTTTCATAGCTTTTATTTATAATATTTAATAACTATATTAAATATAGCAAATTTTTTGTTAATAAAAAAAGAAGTGTACATTTGCTTCAGGTCTTGTTATCAAAGAGTGGTAGGCAGTCTGTCGATCAGTCACCACCTACAAGTATACAGACCATGAAGTGATATGGTCGCGTTTCGGGATCAGCTTGTAAGTTGCCGGTTCCAACTAGGCCGACATAGTGAATGTGATTGCTACTCATATTTATTGAATTGTAGTAGCAGTGACAACAAATAATGGACCACAATCCAGCTTAACATCAAGCGGGGTGCTGTCTAAACGTATATTTTAGTCGTCGGCACTCTTTGGCCTCCTGTTCAGAAAATCAGGAAAGTCGAGGTCATAAGTCGGGTCTCAATAAAAAAAAATGTTGATTCGAATCGTATTAATGTAGTTATTGTTATTTAGTAAGTTGTGTTACAATGTAAAGCTGCCAATCAACCAGAGATGTTCATTATTTTCATAGGAATTATTAGATTTCATTATTATTATATTTCGGATGTGTATCAGGCAGTTTAACCATAGTTGTAGGAATTATACTTAGAATTGTATATAAAGTAAAAATGGTAAGTAAAAATTTCAATTATCTTTAGCAGTTGCTAGAACCCTGTCATAGTAACAAAACGTGACGTTTTCAAGGAAATGTCTGTATGGTATTGGGCGTTGCCAGTATTATTGAATCATTCCATAATAACTTTACAGTCCACAAGCAACTGCTAGCTCTAGTTCTTTATAATATACTGTCAGTCTTAACACATGGAAACGACAGCTACTTACAGTTAAATATCTGTAAATAGTGACAGCTTAATAACTACTCACAGTTAAATAACTGCCAGTAGTGACAGCTAAATAACGACTCACAGTTAAATCGCTGTTAGTAGTGATAGCTAAATAACGACTCACAGTTAAATAACTGTAAGTAGTGACAGCTAAATAGCTACTTACAGTTAAATAACTGTAAATAGTGACAGCTTAAAACCCACTTACAGTTAAATAACTGTAAGTAGTGACAGCTAAATAACTACTTACTGTTAAATAACTGTAAGTAGAGACAGCTAAATAACTACATACAGTTAAATAACTGTAAGTAGTGACAGCTAAATAGCTACTTACAGTTAAATAACTGTAAATAGTGACAGTTTAATAACTACTCACAGTTAAATAACTGTAAGTAGTGACTGCTAAATAACTACTTACTGTTAAATAACTGTAAGTAGTGACAGCTAAATAACTACTTACAGTCAAATATCTGTAAGTAGTGACAGCTAAATAACTACTTACTGTTAAATAACTGTAAGTAGTGACAGCTAAATAACTACTTAATTCACTATTCACATAGAGATCACTATGTAGAAAACTGTGTGCGGCCAATACCTGTTTTTGCTCAGTAAGGCAAGTCCCGAAAGAAATAGAGACAACTGTAGGCCTCACATTCTGTGTCTGACAAAGATCACCAGCTTTCTGTCTATCAAAGTTATGCAATATTTATTATTGTTTTTTGTCGTACATATTTTGAAGTCTTCCAAAGATAAAGATGAAAAAAAATAATAATGATTGTGTTTATTGTGCTCAAATATATGGCAAATACCAGTTGTTTCAGGAAAACACGGAATCTTATCATCTCACACTAGAGTCTAGAGCAGTGTTTCCCAACTTTTTTTAGGTCATGCCCCCCCTCACATTTTATATGCCCCCTATCTATACATAATTTTTTATTTTTTAAATCTGTTTTCTCTTCTTAAGAAATATAAAAAATTAACAGTTTTAGAAGTAATAACTATGAAATTATTATCGAAACATATCTATCAAAGGATAAATAGCATTGCATTTAAATTTAAATAACCCAAAGCGAAAGGTGTGTAGAGTCCATTTTTAAATTGCCCCCCTGTGGGGTGTGGGCCCCACGTTGGGAAACACTGGTTTAGAGGGTCTAGTTAATTATGTCGTGTTGTAAATGAAAATTTATAAACTCTATTTCGATGTACTACATTTGGTTTTAGCTTTCCGTATCGTGGTAACCCATAATGTTAGCTTTAAAAGAAAAGAAATATGGCTACTGGCTAGTAAAGTTATTTCTTGATGATTGTTTAATAAACTGAGGCGTTACTATTATAACATAGTATGTTAAACGTTGTGGCTAAATGTTAATTATAAGTTATTGTGCATTTATGATATAGGTGAAGTTGATCTTCGCTAGTTTACAACTGTATTCCGCTAGGTGGCGTTGTACTAAGGATGGTATATTAGTAGCGCTTTTAGTAGTATTTTATTTATTTATTTTAGACATATGACAGCACCCCGCTTTATGTTAAGCCGAAGTGTGGTCCAGGAATGAATCTCACAGCTACTACAATTCAATAACTGGCCTAGTTGGAACCGGCAACTTACAAGCTGATCCCGAAACGTGACCGAATCACTTCACGGTCTGTATACTTAAGCGGTATACAGTAGTAAGCGGTGGTACTACCCCGGATCGGCAGACTGGGTACCACTGCCTACCACTCTTTGATAACCAGACCCGAAGCAAATATCCCCCCTTTTTTATTAACAAATATTTGCAATATTTAATATAATTATTACGTATTACAAATAAAAGCTGTAAAACAAATATTTGCTCCTACCGGGAATCGAACCCGGAACTTTACGCGCAACAAACCAATCGCTAAACCGTTCGTCCACGCCTGTCGTCAAATACTATTATACCATCTCCCATTGCATTAACGTGTCTACCACTGGACTTATGCCTCTTTAATTACTTCAGTTGTGAGGTCTATGATGGCCCGTCAGTCGCTTTGATATCATGGGCATATCTAGCAGGATTTTATATCAACGCGAAGCCTTAAGCTTGGTACTATAGACACTACACGACCAAAGTATCAAAGAGATAATGGTAACAGCATGGTGTAGCATTGCTGAATCGGTGTCGTGCAGTTGAAAGCTAGTTAAGTCGATAATAGGGTAATATAGATTTTAATAATTAACTTTTTATGTAATGAATATATAAGTTGTTTTAAATTACTATTAGTTTGATGATCGCTCGAAGAACCGACAACCGATGGGGGAAGTGCAGACCACGAACCGGAAGACGCAGCGTAGGTGGACTGAAGGCATAGTGAAAGTCACGAATAACCGGTGGATGCAACTGGCATCTTGTCGTTTGGAATGGCGTTTTAAACCGAGTTAAGGCCTAATTCTCTAGCAAACCATACTGTGCATTAGGCAATTTAGATTGTCGGGCAGAATTCGTCAACTCTGTTTATAAACCGGTTAAAATCGAAATTATCAATTCGGTTTGCGAATTGGGTTATCCATATTTTGAAATCGACCTTTTTTTTTATTGTGACACGACATCTGACCTCGTCCCGCCTGATGATAAGCAAGAGGAGGTCCAAGAGTGACGACGACTGAGAAAACCGGGTTTGTTCACAGCTGCCCCAGTCGCCGTCACTATGCCGGCCAAAGGTGCTTCTTCACGCATCGCTTGAAGGATCCAAGGTCATAGGATGGAGAGAACACATGGGCAGGCAAAGCATTCCACTTGTCAATTGATTTACAAAGAAAAGACGCACTGAACTTTTTAGTTCGACTGCCAATTCGGTCGATAAAATGCGGATGCTTTCCCCGACCTGTGCGGGTATTACGGGAGTGAAAAGATGAGGTAGGCCTAACTCGTTTTAATAAAATTTCGTCCTATATGGTAATCACTTGGACCAGACTGGCACGATCTGGCAATGATTTTTTAAATTACTTTGCCTACCATTGTTGGTCATCAGATGTGATGGTCCATCAGGCTGGGTAAAATACATGTAGTTCGAGCAAAAACCGCTAGTGGTGCTGCAATCAGTAACTGTGTCCTTCATCAAACTAATAGCAAAAGAATGCATTTATTTTGTATTATCATAGTATGTGATAAGTATTATATTTTTTTACATCAATTCTTCTAGTCAATGTGTAAACGAACGAAGCTTAGAATAAATTATTGTAACTGTCATTTGGTTTTATTATTCATTTACACCACTATTACATATATGATTTTATTGTGGCTCGACAGCATTCCGCATGATGTTAGGCTTTCAGTTAACATCATGCGGTTAACTTCTATTCATTAGAAGCCACTGAAACAACACTTAAATCAGTCGGGTCTGTGCCGGTCTCATTGGAACTGGCAAATGTTCAAACTAGTCCAGGAACGCGACTAAGTCACTTGACGATCCCATTTAAAAGTGGTGGTACTATGCCGGAACGGCAGGCTGAGCAAATGATCGTAACGACTAGACTCGAAGCAAATATCTGCCACCTATTACCAAAACATTAGGAACTCATGATTTACTTTTGATCGGAGACATCCTCAAGAAAGTTGGGTTGCCTAGTGTCAATAATGGTAGAGCTTGTATGAGGAGAATTGTGGATGTGAGAGAAGCGAGGATCGTGGCAAGTGGCGCTTCATCGTCTCTGCCTATCCCTGTGGAAAAAAGGTGTAACAATATGATTGATTGATTTACATTGCGATTTGTTATTCAGACTATGAAATGATGCATTGATGCGTTAAAGAGATGAGTTTCATAAGTCATTTATATCAAAAAGATCAAGTTAATAACATTTTCATATAAAGGTTTTGCCTCTACCTTACCTTGATACGTAGCCTGTGTAATGTGTGTGAATTTGCATATTTTTTTATTGTGACACGACATCTCCCCTCCACCCGCCTGATGATAAGCAAGAGGTTCAAGAGTGATGAATAAAAAAACGAGTTAGTTCACGGCTGCCTCGGTCGCCGTCACTATGCCAGCCAAAGGTGCTTCTTCTCGCCTCGCTTGAAGGATCCAAGGTTATAGGAGGGAGAGAACACATGGGCTAGTAAAGCATTGCACTTGTCGATTGTTCTACAAAGAAACGACGCATATATATTTGAAATAAAACACAATTTAAATAATGCTCAATAATTTATATTTGTGTATAATTTAAGTGATACAATTACGACCTTTAATATTTATATTATTTTATTTATTATACCCGTTTTTATGCTTTTTTTAATGGGACTCGAAAACCTTCCCTTGCCATAAGGCATATCTGTTTAAGGCTGCTACACGAGCGTTTGTAAAAATGGGAATTCGAACGCATAATAGCATTTTAATGAAAACTATTGAATATAAAATGATAACCATGTTTTCATAATAGACACTATACGACGAAAGTACTTATATCAGACACTTTGTGATATTTGCTCTATACCTACTGCGATACTAACTAAATATCTCAAAACTATACACTAGGGGCATGCTATGACAACAGTTTTGACGTTTACCGGTCATAAAGTTTCGTATAAATTAATAATTACTTTTGAAGGAGCAATTTCTGTGGATTAAAATCTATAAATTTATATTTTATAAATCTGATGTGGTTGGATGCGTTAAACAAGGCAGGCTCGGGAGTGTTTTTCGACCAATTCGGGACATCCTCTAGAAAGCTAGGTTGCCTAGTGCCCATAACCACAGAGCCTGTATGAAGAGAATTGTGGATGTGAAGGAAGCAAGGGAGTTGTGTCAGGTTCGTGGTAAGTGGCGCTACATTGTCTCTGCCTATCCCCGTGGGAAAAAGGCGTGACATTGAAATTTCTGTTATTTATTTTTACTATAAAGAACAACATTTGTTACTTTAAACGTAATTTTAATTTATACGAAACTTTATGAGCGGTTCAAACGTCAAATCAGCCATCATGGCGTGCCGCCGGTATGAATGTTATTACAGAATAACTCAACAGTTAATGATATATTTTGTTATTTAAAAACTCTTAAGGTCGTAATTTTTATATTTACAATTTTATATGCATTTCTCATTATATAATTAATATATGTACTACAATTATGCTAGTGCAAAAAATAATTTACAAATACGAAATAATGAGAAATATGGAATGTAAAAAACAAACACAATTTTCATGATAACATTCAAAATAAAAAAGTACATTTGGACTAATTATACCACTAACTAAATTCCAAGTTGGAGTGCTTCTTAGACTGCTTCGAATACTACCTCAGAAGCAAATTATTGGATTTTTTGACTAACACTAAAATCAGGGAAAGCAAGCGGAGGCCCATGAGCGCCGACGACTGCAATAGCGACTCAGGTTACAGTTGCCTTAGTCGCAGTCACTATGCCGCTCACTAAGATCCAGTATTATAGGATGGGGAGAACACATGGGCTGGTAATTCTGGATCAGGCTGGCCCACAATACAGGTAATTGTAGAAGAAGGCATATATCCAGAAGTGGACAGCTTAAAGTTGTAAATAAGGATCGATCAATCAATCAAATTGTCACGCCTTTTCCCACAGGGATAGGCAGAGACAATGGAGTGCCACTTGCCACGATCCTGACACAACTCCCTAGCTTCTCACATATTCACAATTATCTTCATACACGCTCTACGGTTATGGGCATTAATTAGGTAACCCAGCTTTCTTGAGGATGTCTCCGATTTGGCTGGAAAACACTCTCCTGGGCCTGTCTTGTTTAACGCATCCATCCACATCAGATTTATAAATTCCTTTCGTCAATCTACTTTCACTCATCCTTTCCATGTGCCCAAACCATCGCAGCATCCCTTTGTCAATCCTTAAAGATGATGGTATAATAGTCCAAAGACTCGAATATATATTTAAGAATTACATCACATTAGCACACAAAGTTGACTAGTGCAAATAAGTATAATGCGATTAAAATAAGAATAGGACGGAATCGGCGCCATTTTGTGACGTCTAACTCTCCAATCAACTTCACTTTAGTATGGTGTCTTTTTCTTTGCGGACCGTCAACAAAAAGACAACTTTAAATCAGTCAAGTGAAGTTAGTCAACAGCCCGTCCTATTCTTATTCTAATAGCATAGTACTTGTAACAGCTTTAATAGAACTATTAAAATTATAATAGAATTAGCTTTCGGCTAACTTCACTCTGTTCGCTTGTTATTGTGCAAATTATAGCTTCAACTGTTCAAACTATTCATTAGGGTACAACATTCGTTACTCTTGGACTTCCTCTTGCTTATCATCAGGCGGGTCGAGGTCAGATGTCGTGTCACAATAAAAATAAAAACATACAAATGGTAGCCTTATCCCTAATATGGCGATCTCTTCGAAGCAACCAAAGGAGCACAATATTCATTTAAAAATAAGTTATGGGTAGTGCACAAAAATTAAAAGTAAAGACAATAAATCAGCCTGTTTTCAATTTACTCAACAAATAAAAAACAGTGTATAACTGACGCAAAATAATATGTGCAGATTCGATACGCTTTTTTTAAATTGTGACTACATGCCTGATGGTAAGCATGATGGAGGTCCAAGAGTGCCGACGACTGAAAAAACCGGCTTTCAAATGTTATTAAAAAAATAGTTTTTAGTTTAGTTCGAATGTTGAAAAAAAAAAACATTCTCCGTGGTATAGTTGCAGTGGCTACTGAGTTCTTGTGAGCGCATCCCCAGAAACCAAACAGGTTTTGGTGAAGCATCCTGGAGTGGGTTCTATTTTGTAAACAAATCTTTTGACTATTAGTAAAGCTTTTAGGACTTTCATAAAAAAACTATATATTATACATTTAAAAGTAAATTAATATTACATGATAATCAGATAAAAAAATATTCGAAATTCATGTTTAAAATAAATTAGAATATTATAACGAATTGCACTGATTACTTAATATTTTATAGTAGTCGTTAGGCCAGTTAATCAGATACGACTGTCAGTATTTGTTACTCGCATCCATTCACGGGACAAGCTTAAAATATGTCATTATAAAATAAAACCACAGTACCACAATAAATATAATACGGTTATGAAGGCTTATGCATCTTTTTTGTAATGAGATCAAAAGTAATCTATGGCCGATTACTTTATTGTGAAGTAAAACAAAGAAAGATTACTTAATAATGAATTACACAAATTTTATGCGGCTTACTATCGCGTTTATTTTGGTTTTGATTTTATTTTTCCGACATTTCAAGAGCTTTGCAGCCATCGTGGTCACGGAGAAATAAACTGGGAACAGAAAAACCAAATTAAAAACATCAAACGGGGTAGTTTGGGAAACAATAACAGCATTAACCAATAGGACAACCAACACCTCAGTCTCTAAAATAAACGCGATAGTAAGCCGCATAAAATTTGTTTAAAACATTAATCAATGTTCGCGCAAAATCTAAGAAAATACTAATTACTTAGTAATCAGTGCATAAAATAATAAATATACAAAAAGTGCTAAGCAATAAATTAAATTCGATTTAAAATTATGCTATATTAATATAATAGGTAAAAAAATTACAATAGCAGATTTATATTTCGATCATATATCATATAGATACACATGGCTGCTCAAAAAGTGACAAAATAAATGCAAGTCCGATTGATGTTGGACTTGCATTTGTTCTCAGTCCAAAATTATGTATGTGACATTACATTCGTGACAAGTTTAAATTTCAAAACAATGTGCTAAGGTTCAGTTTACAATTCGCTTACACAGTTTATATCAGTGTAAGTTAATTGTGACGCGCGGACACTTTTATGACATTATTTTGTATGGGAGTGTGTATCTATTAAAAATATATGATCGATGGATTTATATGATTAAATATATACATACACAATAATAATAAACTTGTTTCTATTTACACGTCACTCACATGACCGCATACTACCCAATATTAAGCACGAATGAGCATGAAGCATTCAAGCTGAAGCATGAAGGAACATACCAACCAGACTATCACAGTCCCGCCCGTCCAACTAGGCCAGCATAGTGGATATTACTACAGTTAAATAACTGCTACTTACAGTTATTTAGCTGTAGTAACGGTCACCTTTACTCATAGATCATACTTTGGCTTAAAACCAATGCGGAGTGTAGTCATATAGTGTTACCAATACAAAAAAAAGTTTATATAAATCTATTTATATATATTAATCAATACATATACATATTAATATAATATATTCATATTCACAGTAGCTTCGCGGATAAGATGCGATGATATTTCGACTAATGAGATGACATTATAAGCTCAATTAAGGCCTAAGCGATGACATACGATGTTAAGTCGCATGTTTATTGTCGCTCTAGAGGGCGCTGCACAATATATACACTTCAATTGAACAATGAGATGAGCAACAATAAGTTTGTGTCGTGTAAATTAGGTGGGTATTAACCCTATAACTAAGCATCTTATTTAGACCAATAAATTGAACAAATTTTATGCGGCCCACTATTACGTTTATTTTTGGTTATTGAATGTTTTTTATTGTTATTATTTCAACTTATATCCGTGACCACGATGGCTGCAAAGCTCTCGAAACGTGGAAAAACAAACAATAACCAAAAATAAACCCGCATAAAGGACATCATTCATTTTGTATGGGGACTTGGGCTTAATTGTATTAACAGTTGCATATGCATATTAAAATAGTTTCATGTACGAAGATTACAATGTAATTGGAATATATCCTTTATTTTGCATAGTTTAGGTGTGCGAAATGATCAAACTTATGACAGTTCAAAGCAGAACAAATGTGGCGTTGTTTGACAGATGATACAAAATTCATATCTTATTTTCCAAATAACTCAATTGCACAGCAATTAAAGGCAAAATTGTAATTAGTTTTATAAATACAAGTATCGAAACCACCATTTATATATTTTTATCATTGGACATTACAAAAGTAGTACATAGAAGCCCAAAATGAATGATGTCCTTTGTTTAATTCATTAGTCAATGATTGCGCAAAATCTAAGAAAATTTTATTCAGACTAACTTAAACACTTCAACAAAGAACAAGCTTTATAGATATTCGAGAATGGCGGAAACTATAGCTACAATATTTGTTGATTTCCGTAAAATTAAAATTACAAGATAAGTTTGATGTCGCTCTAGAGGGCGTTGCACGGTAAGTGTGATATATAGTGTAAAAGTATTGTCGTCTCTCTTCGGTCAATGTTAGTGTTTATGTGCGCGGGAAAGAGACAGGTATATGTGAGCCGCTTTCGTCCGTCAATTGCAATGAGGCTACCGTGAGTGCGATATCTCAGACCCTTTGGATCTCAAATAATTTCACATCTGTGTCGTACCATATTGGTGGATCCACGTTTCTGAAATGAAAGTAGATTTATATTTTTAGATAGATATTAAATACTTTTAAAAAATATAATTATTTATTTATTTATTTGTAAATTCAATAGCTTTTTAACAATTTTATACAATTTTATGAACCAAGGATATAGCCAATTACAGAATTTAACAGCTAATTTTACAAATTTTCTAAATTAACAAACAATACAATAATCAATACTTATTGATTGTTACTAACATTTTATATACTCTATAACATTATATACTCTAATTCCTAAAAACTACTATGCTCAAAAGTAGCAAGACTTTTTAATTTAAAATTCCCGGACTTATCCAAATGGAAATGGTTTTTCTTATTGTTTTTTTTATAACAAGCCCTTAAATGACTGGGTGACTTTTTTTGGTCGTCGGCACTCTTGAACCTCCTCAAGCGGGTCGAGATCAGATGTCGAGTGACAATAAAAATATATATTAAAAAAATATATTCACTATTTAGTGAATGGTAGGTCATTGGTGCACAGTTTGCCAATCCTGGCAAGGACTACCACTTACAAGTATACAGACCATGAAGTGACTTAGGCGCGTTTCGGGATCAGTAAGTAAAATGCCGGTTCCAACTAGGCCGGCATAGTGGATGTGATTGCTGCTCACAGTTATTGCATTGTAGTTCGGTTTGGAGATAACCACACTCAAGGGCCACACTCCAGCTTAACATTAAATGCTACTCACCGTATATAAATAACTCCCCACATGTATGTCCTGAACCATGCCGCTGTGCCCGCGTTGGCTTGGTATTTGCGTATCAGAATTGGATGCGGCACCGGCAACAGACCAACCAATGTGCCATGCTGAAGAAAACGAAGGATTTCCGATTCGTCTGTTAGACCCCTAAAATAAATATTTATTATTATTATTCGAGCGATCGCTCAATCAATGGGGAAGAAAGGTTCTGGAGTGGAGACCACGAACCGGAAGACGCAGCGTAGGTAGGCCTCCCATTAGGAGGACTGATGACATAGTGAAAGTCACGGGTAACCAACTGGCATCTTTTCGTTCGGAATAGCGTTCTAAGAGGGAGGCCTATGTTCAGCAGTGGACGCCTTCTGGCTGATGATCATAATTTTTTTTTATTGATATATTTTCATTTTTATACTAAGCTACTAAAGTGCTTGTATCAAAGAAACAGGACAACCGAAGTACATATATCAAAGATACATTGGTTTTGAACCCATGCTCTTGGTTTGTCATCGCACTACCACTACACCACGGTCGCCTTAACTATTACTATATTATAGTGGAGATCACGGGTTCGAAACCACTTGCCGGTACCGTTGTATCTTTGTTATGTGTACTTTGGTTGTCCTGTTTCTATGGTACAAACACTTTTATGAAACGAATTGTAGATGTGAGGGAAGCAAGGGAGTTGTGTCTGGATCGTGGAAAATGGCGCTCCATTGTCTCTGCCTATGCCATTGAGAAAAAGACGTGACAATTTTTTTTTACATATGAGCTTAATATAGAAATGTAAAAAAAAGTTACTAAAGTGCTTGTATCATAGAAACAGGACGACTAAAGTGCACAATATATCAAAGATACATTTGCAGCATGGAGTAACACTTACTTGTCAATGCATATTTTCTCAACCTGTGGTACTAGTACTTGCAACAACCTCATAATAGTCTGCAATGGTAGTTTCCCTCTCCACCGTGATGCCCAGTCGTGGGTTGGCTTCTCTGCTGGACGTAATGGAGCACACTCCTAAGAAACGAATTCGCAGTTTTGTTTAATAATTCATCTTACTTAATAAGAATTGGTTTATGTATTATACTCATAGAGTGGTAGGCAGTACAAGTATAGTTCGCGTCACGTAAGTTGGCAAGATTTTAACGTAGTGGGGGAACGTTTGCGCATGTACACTGGCCGTGCAATCAAAAAGGGCCTCTTTGGATTCATAAAAAATAATAATAGTAGTTTCTATGAAAGTAGATTGACGAAAGAAATTTATAAATCTGATGTGCATGGTTGCTTTAATCGAGGCAGACCCAGGAGGGTGCTCTCCGACCAAATCGGAGACATCCTAAAGAAAGCCTCCTAGGTTGCCTAGTGCCCATAACCATAGAGCTTGTATAAAGATAATTGTGAATGTGAAGAAAGAATGTGAAGAAATGGTGGCGCTAAAATGGTGCACCACTGGTTTTCGTATCATACTAATAGTTCTACTACATATTAGTCCCCCGCCGCGTCTGTCTGTTTGCAATAAACTCAAAAATCAATCAATTAAATTGTCCCGCCTTTTCCCCACAGGGATAGGAAGAGACAATGAAGCGCCACTTGCCACGAACCTGACACAACTCCCTTGCTTTCTTCACATTCACAATTCTCTTCACACAAGCTCTGAGGTTATAGGCACTAGGCAACCTAGCTTTCTTGAGGATGTCTCCGATTTGGTAGGCAAACAATAAAAAAAAATGAATAACAACAATATACCTTCCTCTGAACATCTCCTCCCTCTTTCACACTATTCTTCCTGTTGACTTGATCATCTAATGACTGGTCCTCACCATCACCTCCGGCTCTTGGTTGTCCCAATAATTGTTCGGACATCACTTCTGCCTGGTCACTGGGCGGGTGGGCTGATGAGCTCTCTGTCATACTGGAGATAGCTGTCGTAATATTGAATATATAATATAATAGGAGATCTATTTTTGATATTGGAGTGAACTTTATCTTAACATAAAGCGAGGTGCTATGTTATGACGTGCAACAATTTAAAGAAAATTTAATGTATATTTTGTGGTTAAAGCCTCTACCACACAGGCGCGTTATTCTCGGTCGATAATATCGGATACGTTGTTGCGATAATGCGTCCCGATTCCTTGCACACAGCTGCGTTCTAGTTCTATTGCGTCGTTATTATCGCAGCAGTGTGTACCTTCGTAGCCGCCCTAATACATATTGTACTAAAACAGAATTCGCAATAACTCTTCTGGTATTACCGATCGATAATAACGCGCCTGTGTGGTAGAGAATTAAAGGAATTGCTATGTGCTACATGTATATTTACTTACAAGTATGTAGATAAATATTTATTATACAATATAATTTATCTAATTTATACGCGGTATATTAAAAAAGCTGTGACTTTTTAAATATTTTAAGTATTATGAAAGTTATTGTAACAGCACATGAAAGTGATTGTAGTTGTAGTTTTTAGCGGGCTCGTTTCCGCACTTGAAGTCCTCTTCGGTATCTTTGTGCGTAAATGAAAGTGATTATTTTTTATTTGTTTCATCATAGAAACTAGACGACCAAGGTACATAATATCAAAGATACATTGGTACTGGCAAGTGATTTTGAACCGGAGCTGAGGCTCTTCGTTTACGAAGCCACTAAGCCATGGTTGTCTTAAATATATTTATTATTCTATTAGTTAGTTTTAGTTGTTTCGTTATTAAGTCAAATAGTTATGTCATGCGCGACATACCACTCTACCTTTTGCGGAGATATCACCAGAGCCTGTTTTAATAAAGGAATATTTATAAAATATTTTTTACGTAATATTGAATATTTGTTGTTTTATTTAATATTAAAAAAAAAAACAGAATTATTGAATTAAACTAATTTTATGCGGCTTACTATAGCGTTTATTTTGGTTTATATTTTACGATTTTTTTTCATTATCCAACGTTTCGAGAGCTTTGCAGCCATCGTGGTCACGGAGAGACTGACCACTGAATCTAAACCAAAATAAACGCGATAGTAAGCCGCATAAAATTTGTTTATTTCATTAAATATTTGTTGTGTTTGTTTAATATTTAAAATAAACAGAATTGTAAAAACAAATCCTATAAGCAATTGTGGCAACTGTAAACTGATTCAGTTTTTTCAGTCGTTAGCGCTGAAGGAAGATCTCCCCTTGCTTAACATCAGGCAATGCCGAGTTTTTTTATATCGTGACATACGACTGCATTATATTTGTATACGACTTATAATATTAACAAATATTTGTAAATTTAATCTCACTATTAGATATTACAAATAAAAACTATGAAACAAATATTTGCTCTGACCAACAACACAATAAAAAGTAAGTATAAGAATGATTTTAAACCTCATACCTGGTGTATCAGGCAGTGTGGGGTTCAAAGTGCCTGGCTCTGGCTCAGGACCTCTACCGGAGAGTGTTGGTGTCCCTGGTTCAGGTCCAGGAGACACTGGAGCAGTTGAGGGAAGTGTTGCCAAGGAATGAAACACCGCACGCTTTCTGATCATTGTATATACTAAATTGGAGTTGCCTGTAAAAAAAAAATGGGTTATTCTGTTAAACTAGGCAGACCCAAGAGGATTATTTCCGACCAAAACCATAGAGCTTGTATGAAGAGAATTGTGAATGCAAGAGAAGCGAGAGAGGTCAGGATCGCGGTAAGTGGCGCTCAATTATCTCTGCCTATTTATGTGGAAAAAAGGCGTGACTGATTGATTGATTAACTCTGTTATTATTAATAATTTTTAACTAGGGGTGGAAATAAATTGAAAATATAGTCCTCTTTCTATAATAAAGGCACTTTAGTAGCTTTATATAGAAATAACCCGAATAATTAAATATAAAAATATTTGCAGACTATTTACCACACGACCACAGTCGCCTTAACACAACTCACCGTCAAATTGATATTGTATAATATTATTGAACATCTCCAACAAGAAGAACACCAACTGATGATGATTGGGATGCGAGAACAGAAACCATGGTGTACTAAATGCCTCCAATAGATGCAACAATTTACTACTCGCAACCATTGAAAGGGTTTTCAGGTATGGCGATACTGAAATATAAAACAAAATACATTACAAATAAAGACGTTTTCCAGGTACAGTTATTGAATCGTAGTAGCACTGGCATCCATTCGTGGACCACACTCCAACTTAACATCAAGCGGGGTGCTGTCATATGTCGAGTCACAATAAAAAAAACACGAACATGTGGATGGGTGTTGTATCGTGTTGTCGTCGCCCGTGTTCGGCGTCAGTATCGGTTTTTCTTAAACAATCAAAGGATGTTCGGAAATCAGTTTGCGATATCTCCAAATGCTTAGTAGTATATTATTATTTATAATTTTAAATTATTTATTTATTTAATTATTTTTAAAAGTTTTTAAAGTATATATATATTGTTTTTTATTGTGACTCGACATATGACAGCACCCCGCTTGATGTTAAGCCGAAGTGTGGTCCATGAATGAATGTCACTGCTAATACAATTCAATAACTGTGAGTAGCAATCACATCCACTATGCCGCCCTAGATGGATCACTTCACGGTCTGTATACTTATAAGTGGTGATACTACCCCGGCTCGGCAGTCTGGGTACCACCAAATATCCACCTCTTTTTTTTATTAATAAATAATTGCAATATTTAATATCACAAATAAAAGCTATGAAACAAATACTCGTATTTGGTCTGACCGGGATCGAACCCGGGACTTTACGCGCAAGAAACCAATTGCTCACCGGCAACTTACAAGCTGATCTCGAAATGCAACTAAGTCACTTCACGGTCTGTATGCTTGTAAGATTAAACGATCCACCTTTAATTCCCAACTCTTTAATATCAAAAATCCCCACTCACCATTAACCAAGATGGTCAGCAAGCAATCGAACAACGGCTGCAACCTCTGATGTCCAGTTGTTATTATTTTATGAAAGACAACAATCAATAGGTCCGCGTGCGTTCCCGTAAACACTGGAATGTCCATTGGCACTGTCGCCGTGTACGGCTTGTTCAGGCGCACACCGAAGTTCCGCTCGCCACTTAACAATAGTAGTATGAATACACCTATATGCATTAGGCCGACGCGAGCTGTGGAATACATAATCAATCAATCAATCAAAGTGTCACGCCTTTTCACATAGAGTCATCATCATCAGCCGGAAGACGTTCACTGCTGAGCAGAGGCCTTCTTCGGACAACATTTCGAACTACAAGATGCCAGTTGTATTTACTGGTATCTTGACGTTCATATGGGGGGGTTTGCCATAATCCCCAAGCTTGGCAGGCCGCTTGGGGATCGCAGTATACCCACCGCACGTCGATCCTACGGTGAGGCTAGTCGACTTTTAGGGCATCCCGGGTCCTTTAGAATGCAAGGAGAGACAATGGAGCGCTAATAACTGTTAATGATTACTAAGGCGACCGTGGTGTAGTGGCAGTGCAATGGTTACCCATACCGGAGAGCACAAGTTCGAGACCACTCCCCGGTACCAATGTATCTTTGATATATGTACTTTTGTTGTCGTCTTTCTATTATACAAGCACTTTAGTAGCTTAGTATAGAAATTTGAATAATAATAAAAAATGAGATTAGAATTGACGCTGTAGAATTGAAACATTAATATCGATTGTGCTGGCACGGCCGTCTTTACCCGGGGGTTCAAGGGGTGCGGTGCACCCGGGCGCACGGTTGTAGGGGGCGCATGCCGACTGCCATAAATTTCTATAGGTACCTACTACACTGAGACAAAAGTGGGGGGCGTAGGCTGACTTTCGCACCCAGGCGCCAGATATGCTTAAGACGGCTATGTGTGCTGGGAATGATGTTGATATACTTACAATGGTCAGCGCGTGATTCATTCAAATGATATAATATGGGCACCAATATATCTAACACATCACTACTTTTCAATACATAGTACATGAATTTCTGTAACAAACAAAACAATAATCTATTAGGTTATTTTTTATTGAGACGCCACATCTGTCTTTGATGTGCCTGGTGAAGAGCGAGGGGAGGTACAAGAGCAACGACGATTGAAAAAACCGTTACAGTTTACGATTGCCCAACTATGAAATGGACATCATTCATTTTGTATGGGGACTTGGGCCTAATTGTATTAACAGTTGCATATACATTTTTAAATAATTTAATGTACGAAGATTACAATGTAATTGTAATTTATCCTTTATTATGCATAGCATGGGTGTGCAAAATGATCAAACTATAATTATGACAGTTCAAAGCTATGGCGTGTCTCCGTGATAGACATACAAAATCTAAATATTATTTTCCAAATAACTCAATTGCACAGCAATTAAAAGCAAAATGGTTATTAGTTTTATCAATACAAGTATATAAACTACCATTTATATATTTTTTCATTATGGGACATTACAAAAGTAGTACATAAAAGCCCAAAATGAATGATGTCCTTTAATATAATCTCACGTTCATTTGTGTTCTCTCCATTTTTATTGGGACTAAATTAAGATTACTTCAGACGTCATCACTATGCCGGACACAGGCCTATGAAGGAACCAAGAATAGGGAAAACAATTAGGCTGGTTATTCCCAAAGAAACGAGTTTGAAACCACTCACCGGTACCAATGTATCTTTGATAAACTTTGGTTGTCCTGTTTCTATGATACAAGCACTTTCAGAGCTTAGAATAGAAATGTAATTAAAAAATTAATAAAAAAAGTTCATTTGCCGATTCTGTCCAAGAGTGGTGACAACTGAAAAAACCTCTTGTCTTACATTTGCCTCAGTCGCCGTCACTAAATCAATAAAGTAAAAACAAGTAATAAATCAATCAAACAAATTGTGATTTTCCTACAGGGAGAGACAATGGAGCGCCACTTGCCACGATCCTGACGATCTGACATAAACTTCTCTTACATCCACAATTCTCTTCTAACAAGATGTACGCTTATGGGCACTAGGCAGTGGCGTGCGGTCTAAATAGTCATAAAGACTGTGCCTACCCGGAAAAAACTGTATTATTTATTTATTTATTTTATTACTAAATAATACACAATTAGTATACATTCAATATATCAATCAATATTTAATTGCAAAAATAATAAGCGCCTGAATATAAAATCCATTACGACGCGCAAAGGTTCCCCCGGTAACACGCAAAAATAAGGCGCTTATTAAATATTCAACGTCCAGTTTTTGTTAGACCGATTTAAAAATGTCTCAAATCCACGCACACTAATGCAATTTCTTGTCTTAGTGTGACGCCGGTGTTGTCAGTCGTATAAGAACAGACCGTCCATGTGTGCGTGAATTAGAGCCACGGTCTTCAGTATTACCCTACCAAATAGAATGGCTTTTTATTGTATTTGTTTTTATGCTTGTTTTATGTGTCAAATGCATATATTTTGTCGTGTTATACCGATTGGTGTTTTTATTTTTTCATTCTTTGTTTTTCTTTTATTGTTTTGACAGAAGTTTGTGTAATGATTGTTTGCTCTCGTTTATTAAGTTAAATGTTTAATAGTTGAGTTTAATATTTAAATTAATTAATCGTTTGATTATTTATATGGTAAAAAAAGAAATATAAAAAATGTTTTTACATGTGCATAAAAGATATGATGGTTATGTTTTAAAATTAATTGATTATTTAGGTTATTATTTGTATTTTGTAATATCATTTATAATGAAGTCTTTATTGAGGGTTATCTTGTGCAGATGTTACTTGGTATGAATATTTATTTAATATATTTTTAATTATGTACAAAAGATAGGTTATGTATATTGTAATGTAAATGTATATTGTAAAATTCACAGAATACTATTTTATACTATATAAGGTTTATATTTAGTATAGTACAAAATAGTATCTTTTTTGCCTACCCTTTGTAAAACCCCACCGCACGCCACTGGCACTAGGCAACCCGGTTCTCTTGAGAATGTCTCCGATTTGGTCGTAAAACACTCTCCTGGGTCTGCCTCGTTCAAACCGAATATGTTAGAAATATAAACACAATTACCTTATTATAATCACAGATCTTCCAGAAGAGAACTAGCAGTTCCTGATGTAGATGCACTTTCTTTGCTGAATTAGGCAAATACGTTTGCAATAATGGATTGTTCAATAATCTGGCAACACCGGCCAACACTAGTTGGAGGTCCTCGTCACGATGGATGCGAGAGAGGTAGTTTATGAACAAATTATCTGGCAGTTTCTGGCAACAAATTAGAATTTATATATAAATTAATTAGCGATGCCAAATTAAATAGAAAAATATTCATCCCTGTACATCGGCTACCAAATTTAACGGCAAGCGTGGCGTGGCAAATGTTTCGAGGAGCTCCTCAACCTTGTTCCTACCTTGTCCTTTCACACCCGTAATACCCGCACAGAACGGGGAAAGCATCCGCATTCTATCGACCGAATCGGCAGTCGAACTAAAAAGTTCGGTACGTCTTTTCTTTGTGGAACAATTGACGGCACCTTAGGCCGGCTTAATGACGGCGACTGAGTCAGCCGGGAACTAACTCGGTTTTTTCAGTCGTCGTCACTTTTGAACCTCCTCTTGCTTATCATCAGGCGAGTCGAGTGCAAAGGTCGTGTCACAAAAAAAAACGATTTCCAGTCAAAGCAGACTTCTTTTATAGTTTTTATGTTGGTCTAACAACACCCTGACTTCTTAGAAACAGGGTGGTGGATGGGTGGAATAACCTACAAGTCATAATAATAATAGAATTCTTAATTGCACATAAATAACTACAAAAGTTTACATGAGGCGAACTTAATGCCTTTAAGGCATTTTTTACCAGTTAACCTTTAGGAGATGTATCCGGTGATGTATATATAAATTAATCAATCAATCAAATTGTACCGCCTTACCCCACAGGGATAGACAAAGATAATGGAGCGCCACCTTCCCACGATACTAACACAACTTCCTCGCTTCCCTTACATGCACAATTCTCTCCAAACAGGCAAAAATGTATATTAAAAAAAATCATTTGTCAAGCCATTTTCCCACGGGGATAGGCAGAAACAATGGAGCGCCACTTACCACGATCCTTACACAACTCCCTTGCTTCCTTCACAACAATTATTTATAAATCTGATGTGGATGCGTTAAACAAGGCAGGCTCAGGAGAGTGTTTTCCGACCAAATCGGAGACATCCTCAAGAAAGCTAGGTTGCCTAGTCCCCATAACCACAGAGCCTTTATGAAGAGAATAAAATGTATATACGAACCTCATTCTCATCAGGTTCCATATCATTGTCGAGTGTAACAATGAGTATTTGCAAGGCAACTTCCACGAGTGGCTCCAATGTGTCATTGAATAGCAAATGATTGTAAGGCAACCCGAGGCCTTCGGGCGAATATGAACATACTGTGTTCAGTAATGACGTAAACAGAGGTAACGCATGGCGGTTCTCAGAGCTCGTTATGTATCTGAAATATTAGTAGCTATATATAATGTGATGCTAGTTGCTATGACGTCAATGGATAATAAACTGTTGATATACAAAGTTTCCATAAAACCAATTTGGACGTACGGAATACAGCTATGGGGAAGTGCCAGCGATTCCAACATAGCAATCTTACAACGACTGCAGAACTCTGTCCTGAAGAAGCTATCCAACCCCCCATGGTTCATAACAATAGCTGAGCTGCATGGGAATTTGAATATGCCAACAGTGAGGGAAGAGATACAAAATTACGCCACCCAATACAAAGTCCATATCCAATACAGATAGTGTAATAAAACAAAAAAGTTGCAATAACAGGACATTGTGCTTTTTTTATTGTGACTCGACATATGACAGCACCCCTCTTAATGTTAAGCTGGATGTCACTGCTTCTACAATTTAATAACTGTAAGTAGCAGTCACATCCAATATGTCGAACTAGTTGGTACCGGCAATTTACAAGCTGATCCCGAAACGCGACTAAATCACTTCACGGTCTGTATACTTGTAAGTGACGGTACTATCCCGGATCGGCAAGCTGGGTTCCACTGCCTACCACTCTTTGATAACCAGACTCGAAATTTCTATGGACCATAGAAATGTCACATTGTCTGTGAGGATTGTTAATTTAAATTGACTCACGTAATCCATTTGTTGTGTGTTGTTGTATTGTTGGGTGATCTATAAATGGTGTCACTGCAGCATGTCAGTAATAATCTTAATAATTCAGTTCTGGCTGCATCATGGGCTGAGTTCCTGGGTGGGTTGCGAGCAAAACCAACACCTGCCGCCCATATGTACTCACAACTGTCCAATGTTGAAAGTTCTTCTGCCCTTTCCTGCAAGTACACATTCAATCAATCAATCAATCAAATTGTTACGCCTTTCTCCCACAGGGATAAGCAGAGACAATGGAGCGCCACTTGCCACGATCCTGACACAACTACCACGCTTCCTTCATATTCTCAATTTTCTTCATACAAGCTCTATGGTTATGGGCACTAGGCAACCTAGTTTTCTTGAGGATGTGTCCAATTTGGTCGGAAAACACCCTCCTTGCGCCTGTCTTGTCTAACGCATCCATCCACATGAGATTTATAAATTCCTTTCATCAATCTACTTTCACTCATCCTTTGCCCAAACCATCGAAGCATTCCTTTGTCAATCCTTGTAACATTTTCTTTTAAATCACATCTATTGCGCACTGTGCTATTCCCTATATTGTAAATATTCTATTCATTGTTTTGATATTACTGATTCAATAAAACTTCATCAATCCGGGACAACAGTACAAATTTTATGGTCCTGACACATCTCCCTAGCTTCCTTCATATCCATAATTTTCTTCTTTGGTTGTGGCCAAATTTCTTAAAAATAAAAATGCCCTTTCCTGTAGTTTTTTTTTGCAGTATCAAAATTGTTTCATAAAACAGTTCTTTTTTACTGAGTGTGCTACTACTTGTATCATAGCTACTAAGAGTGCTTGTATCATACAAATAGGGCAGCCAATGTTCATATACCAAAGATTTGATACGGCCAAGTGGTTTTGACCCATAGGTCATTGCACTACTACACCATGACAAATAATATTTTTATTATTGTTCTATTTTGTTCTTTATCATCAACTTTTGAAAACTGTCAAATATTGTTAGGGTTTCAGTATTTAAATAAATTAAAAAAAAAGTCAATACTTACTGGTCCTGATCTCTTTGTGCTTGTTACTGTGAAGTCTGGACAAAAAAGCAAATCCTAAAAATTTAACAACATTTTAAAAATAATTATCAACAAACAGGCCCATGAGGGTGTTTTCCGGCCAAATCGGAGACATCCTCAAGAAAGCTAGGTTGCCTAGTGCCCATAACCACAGAGCTTGTATGAAGAGAATTGTGGATGTGAAGGAAGCAAGGGAGTTGTGTAAGGATCGTGGTAAGTGGCGCTCCATTGTCTCTGCCTATCCCTGTGGAAAAAAGGCGCGACAATTTGATTGATTGATATTCAACAAACAAAACCACTACAGAACATTTTACAACAATTTTAAAATTACAAAGCTTTAAAATGTTCCTTTGTTGACTTATGTTTTAAAATTAATATATAGTAGAGTCTTGGTAATCTGGACTCCCACTTGTTTGGTGATCGCTGTAATCCAGCCGTTGGCTTAGAGACTGGGCTTTTGAAATAATGTGCAAAAATTTTAAACAGAAGAGTATTACAGACTTTTCCAAGAAGAATTAACTAATGTTTTATTTTAACTAACTGTTTTTCTTACATGGTTGTATTTTGTACATTTACTACATTATTTATGTTTAAATTTAAAAATTGATTGAAGAACCTAAGGTGTTTTATTACCATGAATTATGGCATACTATAATCCGGACACCTCGATAATCCGGAATGGGTCTTGTTTTTGCCTTTCCGGATTAACAAGACCCTAATATATTATACATATTAATATACAAAGAAATATATATTTTTTTAACTATAACTACTATATTTGAACTTGACTTGCCTGATGGTAAGCAAGGGAGGTGTCAAATACAAAAACAGTAGTGTTGACTGATTTTCTTGATGACCAGAGTTTATAACACTTTGCATTTAAGAATGAGGCGAACATGGACTGGTAAGGTTTGCACCTAATTGTTCAAAATAATAAAAAATATTTATTGTGATTAAGAAGGAAGTGAGGAAGTTGTGTCAGGATCGTAGCAAGGATCTTGCCTATCCCTGTGGAAAAAAGGTGTGACAAATAATTAGGTTAATAGAATGTATATTGTGAAAGGGGGCCTGCAGTTATCACAAGAGTAAAAAGATGAGGTATCTTAGTATGAATATATATTTTTTTTAGATGACATCTGAATTTTACTTTCCAGATGGTAAACAAGGGTAAGGCCAAGAGCACTAACGACTGTATCAGTTTACAATTGCCTCAGTTGTGGTCACTGTTTCCGACCTCCGTTTATAACTTTATATATGCTAATATAATACAAGATTTCCCTAATATAATGATAATTAATGACTTACACATATTGCATTAATGAGTGACTGTGCAAGTGGCACTGACTCATTTTCCGAGGCTGGCAATGAGGACCAAAAAAAGCCCTGCCATTCTGGGTCTTCCAATAGGTAAGGCAAGAGTCGAGTTAAAAGACGAGCACAGTTCAGAGCTGAAAGAAATAGAGATTTTTTTAATTATCAAGTAATCATGGCAATGAAATGAAAGTATGCAAAACTCTTTTTTGTTCATACGGTCTCATATTTAATATAAGTACTTAGTTGCCAAGTATATGTGTGTATAATAAACCTTCACTAATGAACTGACCTTTTGGCTTAATATTAGACAACTTAAATATAATTAATATATATATGTGTATTTTTAGAATGCATTTAAATATTAATCTTATATTAAAAAAATATTTTCTATAATTAAAATATAGCTTTTAGTGTTTAATAATTATGAATCCATTTATTATATCTTTACATTCAAAAGATATTATTGGGATGATAATAATATCCTATTTTATTTTTAAATATTCAAACAATAAACAATTTATTTCCAACTAAACTAGATTAGAAAGTTATCATATCTTTTCATAGAATCTCACCTGTTTGTTGTTCTCTCTGTGTCCTACAGCTACTATCCACTAGCTTAACTAACTTTTCTACAGCTTTATAAACTAATGTAGCCAAATTATTGGGCGATTCTTCACGCAGAGCTCGAATCTCAGCTCCAGGTACCAATGCAAAAACATCCTGCACATTGGTAATGTTCTCTGACCAAAATTGGTCCCAGAAACTCTCGTCAGAGGAATCTATAGGCTAAAATCGATCAAATAAATTAGATTATTTTAGATTACAACGAATCAATTTTTCGTGTTAATTTACGAATGAAATGTCACCTGGTTCTTAGACGTTAACTGAACAACGGCCTTCCTAAAATTTAATTTGGTATCAGCGTTACCCATTCTTATATTTAACAAAGAAATAAATTAATTTTATAAAAACATAGCGCCCCACACAAAAATCCAAATCTTTGACAGCAACTGCCTGACAGCGTATGACAGTTTACTGACAACAAATAATAGACAATATTTTTAATTATTGACTGACGTTGTACATCCCTATTTACTTATACGGTCTATCTAGCCTATTGAGGTTTTTTTTGAGGTCTGTAAAATGGCTGCATCAAACATGATTCGGAGTGTTTTTAGTGGTTTATTACGAAAATCCTCTTCATATAAAACCCCTGTGATCAGCCGGCTAGCATGCGTTGCAGTGCAACAAAAATCATACGCCATAAATGTCGCTATTAAAACTTATAATAACAAATCTTTGCACAATGGGGTAAGATTTTTGATTGATACAATGTGATTTTTAGTTATCATTTGATCATTTTAGGACTCGGTATTATTTAGATATGTCGACCAAACTGATGTTGGTGGTCCTGCATGCATTAACCTCATAGGATTCAGATAGGAGTTATAACCTCAAAATCCATATTGCATAACAATAGTGTACGAGATTATAATAATTTGTGTAGGTCCGAGAGTTTGCGACCGGTGTACAGAGTAAACCAACTCAGCAACAAATACAAGACAGAGTGCTCAAAGTGTGCTGCGCATACGACAAAATCAGCGGCGATAAGGTACTACATTTTGTTGTTTTTATTGCAGAGCCAGATAAGCGCGGTACGCGGATATAGCGGCGGCCCACCCCTCACTTTAGACCTCATTCAGAGTAGGGTGCTCTTAGTACTCAAACTTTATGACAAAATTTGCCCTGAAAAGGTAGTTAACTATTGATTTTGCACTAAATGAAGCAAGTTTATTACATTTGCTTATAGAGATTTTTCAAGATCATTAATTATAAATTTTAATAATGCAATTATTTGCTTTCAGCTTACAGTAAAATCTCACTTCATCAATGACCTGGGTCTGGACTCCTTGGACCATGTGGAAGTAATAATGGCTATGGAAGATGAATTTGGCTTTGAAATCCCCGATGTTGATGCAGAGAAACTTTTGAAACCTGAAGATATAGTAAAATACATAGCAGACAAAGAAGATGTGTTTGAATAAATAATTAGTGAATTAATGACTTGATTGTTGAAATAATTACCTTGGGTTGCTTTACATTAACATTTTCGGCAGAATCATTGTAAACTTACTCACAGATTTTGTTTGTAGGTATTCCTACTATAAGTTCATTCCTTGTTCTTCTCCAAAATATTATATTATATTAAATGTAATTATTTCAAATATCAAGTTGTGTAGTTATAGTTTTTGATTTGTAATTTATGAGAAGGAATGTCATTTATGCAGTTATTACCTAATTTTATTGTTAGTGTAGAATGTTTGCTTTTGATCTACCAAATACAATAAAGCAGAAATATTTACCAATTCATTTGGTTTTATTATATTTTTTTGTTGTTTTAATTAGTTTAACTACTTTTGCTATACAAGTCCATGTGCTCTTCTCATCCTATAATGTTGGGGTCATTCAAGAGAAGTGTAAACTGAAATAGGTTTTCAGTCATCAGAGCTCTTGGACCTCCTCTTGCTTACATGACTGCATGCTGCCAATTTTTTAAAGCTTACTAGTGGAGACCCTACAAGCAGACTCGAATAGGTTGTCCTGTTTCTATGATACAAGCACTTTAGTAGCTTAGTATAGAGATGTATTAAAATTTTAAAAATAGTATCGCCTTATGTTAAGAGAACACATTTTTTTTACTAAGATATTAAAATGCTTGTATCATAGAAACACAATGACCAAACTACATAATTGTACCAGCAGGTGATTTAGAACCAGTCGCTTCTGCAAAACTGGTTTGTGTGGCCATTTCCTTACCACTAGGCAAGTCGTGTTTTTTAAATTGTGACTGGACATATGACAGCACCTCTCCTGGAGTGCGGTCCAAGAATGAATGGGAATGCTACTTTAGGTAAATACAGTTATTTATAATAGTAGCAGCACATTATACATAGTATTAGTCACATCCACTATACCGGCCTAGTTGGAATCAGCAAATTACAAGACAGCACCACTGCCTAACACTTATATAGACCCAAAGCAAAAAGCTAGCTTTTTTTTATATTAAAATTTGTGAAATATTAGCTTCGACTGGGAATCGAACCCAGGACTTTCAACGTAACGGACTGGTGTGCTAACCAATACGACGTGCCTTTAAACGTACTAAAATGTGACAGTGTCTGGGAATTAATCGTTCAATCAAATTGTCACGTCTTTTTGCCACGGGGATGGAGCGCCACTTGCCACGATCCTGACACAACTCCCTCGCTTCCTTCTCATCCACAATTCTCCTCATACAAGCTATAAGGTTATGGTTAAGTACTAAACTTTCAATCTGACTTTTTCCCGGTCTGAAAAGGACATCTCGACATCTGACCTTGGCAGGGCAAGTAAAAGGCGACGACTGAAAAATCGAATAAGGTTACGGTTGCTTCAATCGTCACTTTGTCGGCCAATGGTGCGTTTTCAAGTTCTTATTATTATTGACTCGACCTGCTTGACGGTAAGCATGATAGAGGTCCAAGAGTGCCGACACTGAAAAAAGCGAGTCAGTTCATGACTGCCACAGTTCTCGTCACAATGCCGCCCGGCTTAAAATTATAGACTCGTGAAGAAGAACACAAGAGAATAATCAAATAAAACCAAAACATTTACTTGTGGTATTCTATACATTTTAATGAATATGATAGTCTCTTTTTATAAATAAAAAACGACAAACAGCATTTGCATACAACAACTATTTACATAAAGCTTAATAAAGGCATTAATAATGCCTTAAAACATTGTCTTATAAAGTAAAAATACGCTTCAAAATATCACAGAACAGAAAATATACAAGATTATAAATACATAAATAAATCCTTTCTAGTGCGAATAGAGAATAACAGTTTGATTGAATAATTATATACAATGTAATAAAGATCATATTTTCCTCCTAAATAAAGTTCCTCAAATAAATCCGGGACGTTCTTTTAAAAGCAAGGGTAGCGAACTGTCACTTTCCCAGGATCGTGAAAAGTGACAGCCCGTGTTCTTTGCCTATCCCGGCGGGAATCGAGGAGTGACAATTTTATTCAATGACGTTTTTTTAATCGCGTTCTTCTGTACAAAGGCTAATTATATTTAATCTTTAGAAAAATAAGTAGTAGACATTTTATTGAGGCATACTGGGAATAGTTCCTGGAAATACTTCCCAGGGCTCCGATTTTCTTAATACAAGACAGCAAAATAACGAACGTGCATTGTCATTTGACATCTTTGTAACCAATCAGCAAATAACAAATCAATAGGTAAACTACGTTGATTGGTCACTTCGATCACAAGATGTCGATATATTAAAGCCACATTGGTACAGTCAGCATCAGATATCTCAGAGCACGCAATGTGATCAAAAGTATCTATACAATCAGAGTGGTCATAAATATCTACACACATTAGTTGTCATTTTAATGTGAGCATTCAATGCGTCAAAAATATCTATACAATCAGTTAGTCAAAAATATCTACACACTCACTTGTCAAAAATATGTCAACAGACAATACAGTAAATTTGTTTTAAAATATTACATATTATATGAGTGTGTGGATATTTATGACGCATTAAATGCTCACATTAATATGACAACTAATGGTGTGTAGATACTTATGATAACCCTGAATGTATAGATACTTTTGATCACATTGCGTGCTCAGATATATCTGCTGCTGACTGTACCAGCAAGTGATTTTTAACCAGACCATTTCACAACTACTAGACCACGGTTTAATTCACATCTGTTAAAAGGAAGCAATAGTAGCATTGCGGGTTGACAAATCATTGAATAAAAATACTTTGGCATAACGTTTTAGTGTAACACGTAGTTAAAGGGATCGCTATGTGTCTATTTATACCTGGTATAGCATTTTTTATTTTGTATGAACTATTTATACCTTTAGCTAAAAATTATTTAGATTTAATTTTCTTATTTATATTTTCTCATATATTTTCTGTTCTGTCATCCTCAATTAACTAGTATGTCTATATAAATAGAACTTAAACGCGCGTTTATTTTGTTTTGCTGACCGACTATATGTCTGGCTACGAGATTGCGCAGATGCAATTACCTGAAAAATGATAGTGGGCAACGCCGCCGGTCTAAAGGTGTGACAAGTCGGTTGAGAGTTCTAGTTGCGAACACTCAATCGAGTTTTTAGACCGGCTAATGCACATTAAGGATAATACACATTTAATCGAGACATTGAGTAGTCTAGTTAGCTGCTCTTTTTCTTGATCGATAAATGCCTGTCAAATATTAGCTTCAAAGGACATCATTCATTTTGTATAGAGACTTGGGCTTAATTGTATTAACAGTTGCATTTACATTTTAAAATAGTTTTATGAAAGAAGATTACAATGTAATTGGAATATATCCTTCATTATGCATAGTTTAGATGTGCAAAATGATCAAACTTGAATTATGACAGTTCAAAGCAGAACTGTTATTATGGCGTCTGGAATGAATAATGTCCTTTCAGCAAAACTAATAAAATCAACAAGTATGTTCCAATTTATGCCTTTTATTAGCTTAATAGAAAAATCGCCAGCTTAGTGACAGCGATTGACGCAAGTGTAAACTAAAACAATGTTAAATAGGACGTTGTTTTTTCTTCCTTTATGACATTTATTAGACAAGACATACTCCTAACTTAGAATATTAGAAATATTGCTGGTTTCGTAGCCAGCCTATAAATATTTGCCAGTCAACATTACATTAACAAAAATAACTATTTCATTAGATATAATTTGTAGTTCGCTTTGAACGTTGCATACACTCACTCATAATAACAAAAATATTCAAAAAAATATGTTCTCAAATAAGCCTATACAAAAACATACAATTAAATCACATTTAATTTACGCGGAATAACAAATAATAAATAATATCGGATTAATCAGCAGCTGGGCCTTGTGGACCAGCTGTAGACCAATTCATAACATCGTCTCTAGCGACCATCGACAAAGTACAAATATATTTACAATAATTATAAACTATGAACTTATGCCGAGTATTTAATAAAGAGATTAAATAAGAAAGGTCAAACATGGAAATTAATTATAATAACAATTGTTATGCAGTTGATGAATGATTTTTTTTAGAAACTAAGTCGACACTAAAATGCTTTTAATGGCTTCATCTCTTCCAGAACTCCAGATATTACATCATTAATTAAATAAACTTGTGTCTTGTTGGTCAAAGTATATTCAATTCTATACACAAACCAATAGTTCGTATTGTAAATTTATACAATGTGTTTTATTTGAAATGTATAATTTTAAGGATTGATTGATACCGCCTAATGTTAAGCTGTTAGATAACAGTAAATAGTAGTCACATCCACTATGCCGGCCTAGAATGGCATAGTAGTTGTAACTGCTACTTAATTGTAATAACTGTAACATTCATGGGCCACACTCCAGCTTAACATCAGGCAAGGTGTTTTTTATACAGCTCTCAACTAGTAATCATAAAGATTATTGAAAAAGTAGATTTTTTCGTGTAACATTTAATTTTCTACACATCACAAAAACTCACAACATTGAGATAATTTAAAAATAACGGTATATTGCAATAATAGAAAACTTCAATTAGGTGTTGCCAATCTAATGACGCGATATAATGCAATTAAAATAAGAATAGGAACGAATCGGCGCCATTTTGTGACGTTTAACTCTGCAACCAACTTCACTTTAGTATGGTGTCTTTTTCTTTCGGACCGTCAAGAAAAAGACACCTTTAAATCAGTCAAGTGGAGTTAGTCAACAGTGCGTCCTATTCTTATTCTAATCCTACTATACAGTCGATCGAGCATACGCTGAGAGTTTTATTGTCCGTGTGGTAACTTCAGTTCAGAGTTTGATGTCGTTCATCCGTCGTTGCTTATGTAAACAAAGGTCTTCAATTATTTTTTATGACAATTACGTAAACATTATCTATTTATTTACTTTAATATATTCATAACGTTCATATGTGGCTACCCTTAAGTAAGAAAGAACCCAGGTAAAGGAAATCACGCACGCTAGACATAAATTACAAAATGTACACAATATAAAAAGGGATAAGAACTTTGCTTACAATGGAAGGTTGATAATTACTAAAAACCACGCCGATCTTGATTATTAGCAAGATGGAACTCTCAGCGAATTCTCAATAGACTTTAACACGACATTAAATAAATAAATAATACCACCTGGGTTTTATTTATATCTAAGCACCACAATAAATTTATATACATTTTGCATACGACATGCAGCGCCCTCTAGAGGAGCTGCATGTCGTGTTTCATGTCATAGACGCCTGCACTAATATAATACATATTAAAACCTAAATTGAAATATCCAGATATCGTATACTATAAAGTATAGACCCGGCAGATAAAAAGAGCGTCGGCATTGAAGCTGCGCAGTAACTTGTTTTGTTACCTTATGTGCACGACTGTATAGATAGGCGGACTTGCTTCCACCGCAGTCGTCCAGAGCTCTTCTAATCTGCCAATCCTTACACTGCGGAGCTCAAAAGTCAGCGCTCTTATTTTCTGCCGGGACTACATGTACAACTATATCCAAAAGAACTGTTATTTACATTATTTGGCCTTAAAAAACACATTATTTGGACATAAGCTGAACCAAATCCACATAACTTCCTTTACTTCTATGTAAACCATATAATTATTATATAGCATATTATAAAATGGTTTGTAGATATAGATAAATAAATAGATCGATTCCTTAACCCGAGGCCGTATACATCACTTATGCGGTAGGATCTTAGGATGCCCGGCGTAAGTAGATTTTTGGACCAAATGTCAAAGGCGGTATTGGTGGGGTCACACAATATTTGGTTGGGTAGAGGAAATTAGGGCAGCGAAGGTGATCAAAAATTCGGAACGTCTCGCCCCGTGCGCGATATTATAACCATTCAATGTTACTTCATGTAATGAAATAGGCATAATTATCTATTTTAAAAATAACTCTTTAGTAGCAGAAGTGTAAACACGTGGTTAACGGGATCGCTTTGTTTTTATTTATGCCCGGTATGTGCATTATTAAATTTGATGCAATAGTAATAAACTAACACGGTTGAATTTATAAAACTTTATTGTACAATAAATTACAAAAGGCGGACTTATACTGCTAGACTTTGCTTTGTTTGCCATAGGGGGAATGTACAATAAACAATAAGAACGAAACAAATAATAAAATAAAGGTATAAATATATTTATACATACATACAAATTATATTAACTATATATACTATACAATCTCCCTGGTTTCGCTAGTGGCGATTATAGCCCCTAGTGTGTACTAAATTAAGGTCATTATTGTTTACAATTAGTGCCTAGATTGAATATTTTTGGATTATCCGAATTTTTTGAGAAATCAGTTACATCTTAGATTTTGTGCAAACAAAAAATAATGAATTAAACAAATTTTATGCGGCTTTATTGCACATTTTTTTATTCCGACGTTTTAAGAGCTATGCAGCTATCGTGGGTCACTGAGAAACCACTCTCGAAACGTCGAAATAAAAAAAAGTACAATCATAATAAACGCGATAGTAAGCCGCATATTTGTTTAATTCAGTTCCACAAAGTTTAAACAATGTAAGTAACATCAGTCTAAATTATAACAAGTCATTATTTTGATATTTTACTATCAATCATTAAACAAAACAAATTTATCCAAAATAAAAAAATATATATTTGTTGAATAAACGAACAAAAAAGCACAAATTATTCAAATTAAAAATAGTTTTTCTGTAGATAACAATACGTCCGAGCGTCGTCTTTTTTCATATATTTCCGAGTGAAAAATTCATTCAAATAACTAATAACCAAAGAAATATTCCTGTATCCTACATAAACTTACTTCCCCACCTCTGGTTTAGATAATACTTTGCACATAGCATAGATATATAAACTCTTTTTCTTTCTTCTTGTATATGGCTTTAGTATTTAACTTGCCAGTGTCAAAGTAAAAATATATGGTTCAATGTTAAAACATTGTCAAGTAAAGATGAAGATGAACCACGCGAGTGATTCATCAAATGATAGTGAGGTTGATGATGATCGTTTTAGTAAAGCGGCGGAAAGCCTTTACTAAAACTTCAGGAGTCTTGGAGGGAACATGAAAAAACACGTTTCACAACTTTAAATTACTTGTTTATACTTGATCTACTTAAAAATTATTACTGGATAACAATTCCACCATTATTACACGTTAATATAATTAATATAATTACACGTTGAAATAAGTGTCCATGATACGGTATCAATGATACATGTTGCGATACAAATCTCAGCGTGAATAAGGGCCCTTATGTTCTATACAATTTTATAGAGTTTATATATGAGTTTTGGCGGGCAACTGCAACTGACAGGACGCGCAATTTTGAATTATTTAAAAAGCTTGTGTTTTTCATAAATATTAATGTGTAATAATGGTGGAATTGTTATCCAGTAATAGTTTTTGAGTTGATCAAGTATAAACAAGTAATTTAAAGTTGTGAAACGTGTTTCTTCATGTTCCCTCCAAGACTTCTTCTGAAGTTTTAGTAAAGGCTTTCCGCCGCTTTACTAAAACGATCATCATCAACCTCATTCTCATCATCATCATTTGATGAATCGCTCGCGTGGTTCATCTTCATCTTTACTTGACAATGTTTTAACATTGAACCATATATTTTTACTTTGACACTGGCAAGTTAAATACTAAAGCCATAAACAAGAAGAAAGAAAGAAAAGAAAGACTGTACACAGTTTGAAATAGAGCATGTTTTTGTATATTACTATTCAAATGTGAGCTACTTAATTCTTAACACATTTTATTAACAATGAATAGAGGAAGGAGATTTTGTATATTGGCACGACATATGACCGCAAACCAGAATGATGTTAAGCTAGGGTGCGATCCATGAGTGAAGGCGACTGCCGCCACATATGTCTGCGGGCAGCAGTCGCATTCACATATCATTTAGGGCAGTCAAACAATACTAAAACCAATGAATTAAACAAATTTTTTGCGGCTTATTATCGCGTTTATTTTGATTTTGAATTTACATTTTATAAAGAGACCGAGATAGTAAGCTGCATAAAATTTGTTTAACTCATTAATCAATCAATGTTCGCGCAAAATCTAAGAAAATATACTAAAACCATTACAAATGTGCTGTTTTATAAATCACTATGTCAAAGGGTTATGTTTATATGCTTACAAGTATATAAATACATACATCATCAGACGTCCACTGCTGAACATAGGCCTCTCCTTTGGAACGCCATTCCGAACGATAAGATGCCAGTTGCATCCAACGGTATTTTGTCGTTCATAATGCCCCCCCCTCCCTACTCACCGTTTGTTGAGATGCTGTTGCACAACCTCCGTTGAGACTGGTCGGAGTTTTAGGACGTACATATACATATATATATATATATACGTCATATGACAGCACCCCGCCCGATGACTGTGAGTGGGAGCGAGACGTCCGATTAACATGATTTATGATACAGTTTGCACATTTGTAATGGTTGAGGTATAAAAGGTTGGGAGCTTCGTAACTATCGACATGTGGACTGAAACGGTATTTTCAGTCATCAGCGCTCTTGGATCTTGGCAAGTCAGATGTCGCGTCTTAACAAGAAAAATCAACAATCTACCTTCTGGTATAACCTAAGTCTATATCAAACAAATAGTTTTTTAATGCATGCGCCGCCAACGTGTTTACAATACTTTTTGATAAGAAGCTAAGTAGTGTTTGAAATAGTGGCTTTTTATGAAAATTGGAATGACAGAAATGTTATATAATCTAGGATACTAACCGCGGTATCTCAGTTTGACGACTAAATTATCAATAAGACTTATATTTTAAAATATCTAATTAACAAAATAAATTACGTTTTTTATTTACAAGTCACTATTAGGAAAAAGTGTTTTTTCCAAAATATATGTTTTGTCTATCAATTATCTATTTACATTAAAAATTAATTTAATGTTTTTTGTAATATTTCTATGGTAGGTTTTATCTACTAGTTTTACTTGTAGGAATCTTAATAAGATAATAAGATATGCAAACTAACTCATTTTGATAAACAAAATAAAATAGTAAAAAAGAAAGATAGGAAACATCCGCTAGGCCTATGTACATTGATTAATTAACCCTTTTAAATTTCTTGAATTCAATTCAATAAGACTTTATAGTAATTTAGAATTATCTACAACAATTTCAAGTGTCTTAAACTGGCTGTTCATTAAAAAAAGTTTTATATATAAAAGTAACGAATATAAATACCATGGAAATATTACAAAAAATCCTTATAGTAATAAATTAGGCGACTAAATTCGAGATGTTCACTATCTGAGAGCCTGCGTCCGTGAGCGTGACGACCGCCTCAATGGCAAATCAACGCGGTCCATTCTCACCACGGGCTGCATCGACGATCGACCTTTACGCAGCAGGAGTTGGACATTCACCCGGTAGGAAGATTCGTTGTCACGCTCAAATTCGGCAGGAGAAGAGAATGCGGCAGGCGATGACATCTCAAGGTCAGCGTTCGCCGCATCTTCTTCGGCTGCAGAGTCTACCTCCTTTTTAATTTTAGAAACGTCTATCATGGTCTTAGGATTTTTCTTCTTTGCGTTTCGCCTCTTTTTAGGCCAACCGGTCCTATTCTTCTTCCTCGTCTTAGCCGGCTTCTTAGCCTCAGTGATCTGATATTGGCGCTGCAATTCGGCGAGCTCCTCTGCAGCGTTCAGTTGCAATTGTTCTCTAATGAGATCCGTTCTGTCGCATGCCTCAACTAATTGCAAAACATCCGGCTGAGCCGACGAAGCGACCACAGGCATGTCCGGCTCTATCATATCCACTTGCATCTCAAAATCGGCCGCGTCATCGAACACGGTCGACAGGAAATTGGACATTTTCTCAGACTGCTGGATCTCTGAGAGAGGTAGATCGTTGGCGTTGTCCTCGGAGGCCGTGGATTTGTTATCATCCAGACGACGTATCCCTGCTGCACCCAACATTGCAAGTGTGGATGCATGTTCCCGTGGGGATTTTCTTGGGTGTGTTTCGTTCGCTAGAAAAGTGGACACGAGCCTCTTTTTGCCAGGCTTTAACTTCTTCATGCGCCGTGTGCCATACGAGCGCGCAGCAGGAGGCCTCTCTTCAGGTATAGGAATTTGCGTCAAGATGCAGTAGTGAGGCTTCAATGGCGGCAGGTGACCTATTTCGTATGGTAACTTTGGTGATTCGGTGTACGCGGCTGAAATTATAAACATAATATCGTTAAACACGCACATTATTATGTTAAACCGAAGTGGATAAATTACTGCAAGTACCTGGCGTCAACTATGCCGGCCTAGTTAAAACCGAAACGTGACTGAGTCATGGTACTACCCCGGATCGGCAGACTGGGCACCACTGCCTACCACTCTTTGACAACGAGTGTTGAAGCAACGACTGCTGCCACGCAGTTGTCGTCAGAGTTGACTGTTATGTTATATTAAGTTTAAAAGGGCTTTTCTAGAGGGCGCTGCCACTGTCACTGCCAAAGAATTTGGACTTAAGAAACAGAAGGAGCCCTAAACTAGCGACAAAATACAACCGTTTATACTATTTTGTACTAATGGCATAAAAAAGAAGTCAGAGGGGGATGAATATACATTTTTACATTCGTAATGTTATCACGTTTTGATAAACATTTGACAACCTAATTTGACACAATAACAAATGACATAAATACTTCAAAAAAGGATGACGGAACAATTATGCCGCTACTCTTACTACCATGTGACTTTTAATTAAGCAGTATTAAAAGTCAACCACAATTACAAGTGGTTGTATTTGCAAAAAGTAGTGCCAACCTTTGAAATAAAGAAATTGAAGTACAAGTATTTGTCTCTTTCAGTCACATGTGATATAAACATAATGAAATGAGACAAATAACAATGAATTAGTTCTTATTTTAGCACAGATTCTACTTTACTGACAGCATGGTATGTTGCGATTTATTTACATTAAAGTATCCTTCAAAATCGCTGGTTCCAACTAGGCCAGCATAACGTTGGTGACTGCTACTTGGAGTTATTTGATTATAGTAGCAGTCGCCTGCATTAATCGACTACATTACAACGAATGACGTCTGGGGCGAATGTTCACATGAATACTCACAGAATGCCTTGGGCACATTCCTTGTGACAATCCTGTCATTGTCCTGCCTCTTGAATGTGGCATACCACGGCTCACTCTTGGGCACTGACTCGAACGCAAACTCCAATTGTTCCACGGCCGGTGCATATTTCAATCTGAAACAATTACCACTAACATTATTATAAGGAAGCTAGGTTGCCTAGTGCCCATAACCATAGAGCTTGTATGAAGATAATTGTGAATGTGAAAGAAGCGAGGGAGTTGTGTCAGGATCGTGGCAAGGGACGCTCCATTGTCTCTGCCTATCCCTGTGGTAAAAAGGCGTGACAATTTGATTGATTGATTGGAAACAATATTAATACGGTGGCTGCTGACTAGTGTCGCCTTGCACAGAATTAATCTCATACAAACAAGCAGTGCAGTCTGCGGTCTGCAGTCGCCGGCGTAATCACACATTTATACAGCGCAGATCAAAAGACAGCGCTCTTTTTATTTGCCGGTGTCAATATAATCTCATTAATAAGCTCTCTCACCTACTTCGAGTTCTGCTATACAGTATTTATTGTATTACGCAGCGATTGTATTAATTTCGGATACGAAAATAAGTTGTTAATTTAACTAAATTTAATTTCTATGTGTTGTATTTCGCATAGCGACGGTAATTCGAGGAAACCATATTAAACTACACAGCTCCTATAACCACACTCATGAAATATAACAAAATTAATAAAAAAAATCGTCTAATAAGTATCTTGTCTAATAAGTTTTTTTTATTGGGCTCGACATTTGACAGCACCCCGCTTGATGTTAAGCTGGAGTATGGTACATGAATAAATGTCACTGCCACTACAATTCAATAACCGTAAGTAGCAATCACATCTACCGCCCTAGTAGCGGACCAAATCACTTCACAGTCTGTATACTGGTAACAGGTGCTACTACTCCGGATCGGCAGTTATTAATTTAACTTATATATAAACCTACCTGCCATCTTCCCACTTCAAACACTTCTCAGGAACATCATTCCGGAGTGGGTTAGCATCATCCTCTTCGGAGATAAGGTTAATCACATCTGGCTTTGGGATAGGCTTAGGTGGCTCCTCCACCACAGGTTCTGGTGGCTCCTCCACAACAGGTTCTGGTTCCAACAATGCCAATTTGATGGGAGCACTGCGTGTTGAAGGTCGTGATCGCCTCGTCGAAGCGGAGACTCGGCGTTTCCGTCGACGCTTCTCCGGCCATGTATCTGGTTAAAAGTTGTTAAAAGATCATAGCTGCAATTTTATTTAGAATAAGTCGTACACATGCGAATTTTCCCGCAAAGTCCCCTTACGTTACTAACTTAAGCTACTAAGCTACTTTTGACGACAGGCGTGGACGAACGGTTTAGCGATTGGTTTGTTGCGTGTAAAGTCCCGGGTTCGATTCCCGGTCGGAGCAAATATTTGTTTCATAGCTTTTATTTGTAATATTTAATAACATTAACTTTTTTACTATTTGCAAATATTTGTTAAATAAAAAAAAGAGATGGATATTTGCTTCGGGTCTGGTTATCAAAGAGTGGTACCCAGTCTGCCGATACTGGGGTAGTACCACCACTTACAAGTATACAGACCGTGAAGTGATTTGGTCACATTTCGGGATCAACTTGTAATCCAGGCTGGCATCTAGGCCGGCATAGTGGATGTGATGGATGTGACCGTTATTGCATTGTAGTAGCAGTGACATTCATTCATGGACCACACTTCGACTTAACATCAAACGGAGTGCTGTCATATGTAGTCACAAAAAAAAAATAAAAAACTTTTTTCTATATTATGTCTAGACATATGAGAGCACCCCGCTTGATGTTAGGTTGGAGTCAATTAACTAAAAGTAGCAGTCACATCCACTATTCCGTCCTAGTTGGAACCGGCAACTTACAAGTTGATCCCAAAACGCAACTAATCATCTGTAATTACTTTACTTGTAAATGGTGGTACTACTCTGGATCAGCAGACTGGGCACTATACATGCGCAAAACGCTTCCATCAAATGATACGGAGTGATATGTATATTTTTTCCATTGGAACTAGTCCACTCATCTAGTTCATTTAGTTCAAGGAAGCGCATTCGGTTAGTTCATTCGGTAAAGAAAAGCTCCAGTTGTTTGAAAAATCAAGATATCCTTTCTATAGAATTATTTTAGATCATACACTTCCACAAATGTACACAGAAACTATAATAAACAATAATTATAATCACAATTACCAATTCGCATAATTTAAAACTGCAAATATTCGTTAGAAAAATACGTTATAAAAAACTAGACGACGACAGTTGCTGCTCTCTTCAACATACTTTCCTACCATTACTCGTAATGCACGCGGTGGAAATATTTTCTTGTGCACGCAGAGAGCAATGGTTATATAAAATATACTTTCACGGTATTACGCGAAAATACTAGGTACGAGTAACGAACGAGGTACGATTCCGTACGAATATACGATGTGTTTATATCTCGTTCCATCATAGGAGTGGTGAGTGAGTGGATATGCGATGCATGACTCGGAACTAAATAAACTAGAGACACATTTGAATTTGCAGTGAACGAGTGAGTGGTGTAGTACCAGGATCGAAAGTATATCATTTTAGTGACTCGTTCCGGAACTACCCAAGTCTACTGGGCACCACTGCCTACCACTCTTTAACAACCCAGAGCACATCCATCTATTCTTTTTAAAAACTAATATTTGTAATTTAATAATAAAATTAGGTATCATAAACAAAAGTTAAGAAAACAAATATTTGCTCCGACCGGGAATCGAACCCGGGACATTTCGCATAACGGACTGGTGTGCTAACCACTACGCCTCATCAATATATTTATAAGGGAAAATAGTAAAATATATTCGTAGCATCTATGGATTCTTCGTGAGGGTGCCGGATCCATTACGCGGCAGGCGAGAAAGTGAGGCGGCAACAATTCGAACTTGCAACCGGAAAGCAGATTTAAGGCTTTTGCAACATGACAACGCTGCAAAAGGAGTAGTGTCAGGATCGTGGCAAGTGGCGCTCCATTGTCTCTGCCTATCACTGTGGGAAAAGGGCGTGGCAAACTGATTTTTAACACTTCCCTCACTTTCCCTCTACCCCCACCATGTAAGGCTGACCTTGGGAGGCCAAGATTCTTTAAAAGATGATGCTTTGTTTATTTTTTATTGTGACTCGTCATATGACAGCACCCCGCTTGATGTTAAGCTGGAATGTGGTCCATGAATGAATGTCACTGATCCGAAATTTTTAATCTATCTGGTATGGTTAATCTATTGTATACAAACCTTCTTCAGAGGATTCCTCCTTCAAAGCCATTGGCCTAGCTTGCCTCCGTCTCTCTAAATTCAAAGGTTGTAATTTGCCAACCACTTTCTTTTTCCCTTCATCCGATGACACTGATGATGTGGAACCCCATCTCTTTGAAAACACGAACTGCTCAGCCTCATTGCTGAGCACGGAGACCTCAGTGTTACGGATTTTCCTGTAAATTTTTATTATTTATAATAATTGTAATGTTTTATGTATTTGTAAGGTTAAGCTACTAAACGCACTTGTATCATACAAACAATCAAATTGTCACGCCTTTTTCCCACAGGGATAGGCAGAGACAATAGAGCGGCACTTCCACAATCCTTACACAACCCACTTGGTTCCCTCATATTCACAATTCTCTTCATACAAAGTTCTATGGCACTAATCAACCACAATTTAAAAAAAACTGGTTCGATTCCTGTAGTAAGAAATATTTCTTTTATAACTTTTTAATTTAATAGATTAAATATTACAAAAAAACGGTTTCTTTGTACGTTCTAGGTACAAAGAATTAGACTTCAACTGTGAAAACGAGCCCGCAAATAACTACAACTAACTACTAAATAGTTAGTTGTAGAGGTGGATATTTGTCCAGGTCTGGTTATCAAAGGGTGGTAGGCAGTGGTGCTCAGTTTGCTAATCTGGGGTAGTACCACCACTTACAATCCACCAATACTATCTGGGGTAGGACCGAGAAGTGACCTATTAAAGTTTCAGGATAAGCTTGTAAATTGCCGGTTATACAACTGTAGTAGCAGTGGCCTCCATTCATGAACAGCACTCCAGCCTAACATCAAGCATGGTGCTTTCATAGGTCGAGTCAAACTCAACATATCGGACCGCCCCCTCTGTAGGGGATGCCTGAAGAAGGAGGAGACAGTTGCGTATGTGCTCTTGAGTTGAAGGAGTGCAGGGGTGGCTGAAGCAAGACAGAAATTCCTTGGCAACGCGAGGACGCTTTCGGAGGTCTGCAAGAACGAGAAGGGTCTCCTGACCTTCCTGGAGGAGATCGGGTGGCTCCACTGAAGGAGAAACGTTGAAGAACGCACAAAGAAACCGAAGAGGACTTCAAGTGCGGAAACGAGCCCGCAAGTAAATGTAACTAGGTCAAGTAGTTTACACAATAAAAGCAAAATAATACATACTTAATCTTGATAACTAAAGGTTCCTCGCCAGCAGGTACGTGATCTTGTTTCTTTGTACAACTACCACTTGATCTTAACTTGGTTGTGCTTTGAACTTTGCTAACCACTTTGTAATATTCCTGGTCTTTTTCTTTCTGATCTGACTTTTTCTTTCTCCGAGAGTGTCTCCGCCTTTCGTCCTCATGTCCTTTGGATCGGGGACTTCTTCCGTTTGTTTCTGGAGAAACTGAAGTTTTAGAATCGGTTGATCTGGAAACAAGGTTTCATAGTTTATTTTTTGAGACTTTATCCATGAATGTAATTTTTAAATTTGTTTTTTTTTGTGACGCAACATGACTTCGACTTGTCTGATGATGAATGGGAAATTTAAGGACGCCGCCACTGAAAAAGACTAACACCCGTATTTTAGGTCACATCCTCAATGTTTCGCTGTTCATTAATGGAACGTCTGTCTCATTCTGACGTTCCTTGAGTAAAAGGGACATTTTTATTGTGACCCGACATTTGACCTGGATCCACCTGATGGTAAGCAAGAGGAGGTCCAAGAGTGCTGACGACAAGTCTTCACCGTTGTCCAAGTCGCCGTCACTATGCCGGCCAAAGGTGCTTGAAGGATCCAAGATTATCATCAACTGTCACACTTTGGTCCCCACATGGAGAGGCTGACATTCTTTAAAAAAGTAGAGGTCTACAGCACCCATAGTCGGTATGAAATGAATGTGAAGGAAGCGAGAGATTCGTGTCAGGATCATGGCGCTCTATTGTTTGTGTTAAATATAAAGTATAGCTACAAGTGTTTGTTCTGTGGATAATTACTACACATATCACTGTAGGAGAAAAAACGAAAGGATAGGAAGATCTTCCCGCTGCACGCACATCGCATGCAAGGCCGTCGACTAGCCGTTGTGGTCTCGCCGAGAAACCACATGCGAGATGTTAAATGCTTAACCCCATCTAGCCTCCAGTACAGACACTATCTTTGCAGCGCCATCTAGTGTTGCAGCTTGGAGCGGCGGTCGCTACCGACCCGATAAATATTAACTTTTTTTTATTGTGACTCGACATCTGACCTCAATCTTGACTGATAGTAAGCATAATGAAGGTGTTTTTCATGAGAACCGTCTAAGTTTACGGATGCCTTAGTCGCCGTAACTACGGCCAAAGAATTCCAATAAATTATATTAAATTATCAGTTTACTTTGGATACACATTGGATTTACGAGACATTGGATCTTTAACTTCTATGTTACAAGATCAAAGTTTAAAATCCCATGAACAAGATTTACAAAACAATACTACTTAAAACACAAACCTCTTTTTAGGTGATTTATGGTCACCATTACACATTTTCCTCTGTGATCTCCTCTCACCGTTCAACGGTGATGTTGATTTCTCTAGAAATGAGGCCATGTCACCTCCATCTTTGATCAGCTCATCCAGAGCTAAGAAATTGTTATGGTTCTGGATAAAAGCGAGATGATGCGGCGACTGTTGGTGTTCAGCTATGTCCAAGTAGTCCACAGTGCAAATCTCACAATAACCTGGCTTTGGGTTTTTCTCTCGTTCCTTCACACGAGGACGGTTCCTTCTTGTCATTCTGGAATAATAATACATTATTTATATTTAGGCTAATATTATATTAAACAAACATTGCTACTGTACATTTTTCCTTACTTGGCAAAAATAGTAAACAAATTTTCGCATCATGACGACTTAACGATAAAAAACTGACTATACGAATCAATACACAATAATCAAAAAAAAAAAAAAAAAAAAAAAAAAAAAAAGGAATATATAAAAATATCTATGATTCTTCTATTATTGTGATTAATAATAATCATTAATACCATTGTTTCTGCCTATCCCTGTGGGAAAAAAGGCGTGACAGTTTGATTGATTGATCATTATTAGTCACAATAACTGTTAGTTTACCGTTTCCATCTAATGTTTTTTGATAAACAGATTCCTTAGATAATGGGAAATGGTAATTTTTATGTTTGTTTACTACTTCTGCCAAGTAAGAAAAAACACAGTATACACGACACTGTGGCCAAAAACTCAACACAAGACACTTTTTGTTACTTGTATCAATGTAAATGAATGACCAGCGCAGCATTCAAGCTTAGGCTACAGCCTAGGGGCCTCCATCACAAAGGGGCCCTCACTACAAAAGGGCAGGTTTTAAGTTATTCATTCACATTTCTATACTAAGTTACTATCTATAGGAATTGTATAAAAAGGTATCATAGAAACAGAACAACCAAAGTACATATGATACATTGGTACCGGCAAGTGGCCGCCGCCAATATGCCGGCCAAAGGTGCTTCTTCACGCATCGCTTGGAGGGAGGGAACACATGGGCTGGCAAAGCAATCCTAATGTCGATTGTTAAGTAAGGAGTAAACTAACGATAACCATGTAATTTAATTTAACAAAGGACTAATGCCCGGTTCCTATAATAAACTATCCGTCATCGGTAACAGTAACCATTCGTGGTTCACTGCACAAATCGTTTAAAAAAATCAGTTTTAAAAATAATTTAATAAAAACTAAACTCTTTTTCATACTATTGTTTGACCTACAACTGGTAGATAATTTAACTGTTCGTAACAAAAACGAACCGTTTGACAGATATAGGAACCGGGCGTAAGTGTATTTTTTTTATTGTGACTTGACATATGACAGCACCCCGCTTGATGTTAAGCTGGAGTGTGGTCCATGAATGGATGTCACTGCTACAATCAATTCAATAGTGTGTGGATGCCGGCCTATTTGGAACCGGCAACTTAAAATCACTTCACGGTCTGTATACCTGGTGGTACTACTCCGAATCGGCAGACTGGGTACCACTGCCGACCACTCTTTGATAACCAGACGCAAATATCAACCTCGTTTTTTTATTAACACATATTTGTAATATTTAATATAATTATTAAACATTAAAAATAAAAGCTATAATTCAAATATTGGCTCCGACCGGGAATCGAACCCGGGACTTTACGCGCAACAAACCAATCGCTAACCGTTCGTCTACGACTGTCTTCACTTGTTGAGTTAAGTATGAGCTATTGCCTTTAACGTAAACAAGAGTGAAATGTGATGTACTACAAGTCTTTGTTGTTAATCTGAATAAAAAAATGTTGTAAATTCTTATTATGCTGTTATCAATAACCCTTACAAAATTGATGAGTAGTAGGTGGCTTACAACGCCCACATAAATCAATGTCGCCGTAAGATATGATAGGCATTATTAATTAATAAACAATTAAAACAATCGACAAGTGGAATGCTTCACCAGCCCACGTGTTCTCTTCGTCTATAGGACCTTGACCTTGGATCCTTCAAACGATGCGTGAAGAAGCACTTTTGGCCGGCATAGTGACGGCGACTGGGGCAACCGTGAAGACTCCGTTTTTACAGTCATAGGCACTCTTGCTTACTATCAGGCGGGTCAGGGTCAGATGTCGAATCTCAAGAAATAATAAATATAACTTGATACAACCAGTCCCACAGAAGCTGGCCGCATACCAAAAAATATCCCACCACTTTCAAGTGTATATACTATCCAACTAGGTTGGCATAGTGGATGCCTCCATTTATGTACCGTGCTCCAGCTCAAGGTCAAAATAATTTTAAAGACCCAATCATGAGTTTCTAATAATTTTGAAATATGAAAAATATAATTTAAGACGCAAATCTATGCAAAAAATATATGAAGGATTTCCAGGGTATTTGAGGACATGCGCGTCATATTCCCTGGGCGACCTATCAGCTGACCCTGACCTAAAGACCTTTGACATTACACTTCGCACAAACACTAATTGTAATGTAATATAAAACGAGATGTAACGTGACCTTCACATGTCACGTTACATCAAATACCAAGAATCACGGCTGCGAAAATATGCTCCAAAAATAATCCACAAGTGGGTTGTATCATCCCCCCTCGAACCCTCCCAAAATTGTAGGAAAAATGGCGCCTAATTTGTTTTTCCACAACAAAATGATTCGCCATTATTTGAATAATAATATATTTATTACATTCTAATAATTTTTTATAGTAATAAAAAAAAGAGAACAAAAAAATATAACCAAAATCATTGTTCCTTTCCTTTCACATCCTAAACAATATCAAAACAAAAATGGCGCGAAACAATATTTCGATAACAATATCACATTTAATTTATATATTCAACACATAGACATAAATAATATGAATTTCAAATCTAACCAAGAGTCGGACAAGTGGTTGGAAATCGCGGCGGCAATATGTTGACAAACGACCTATTGCGGCGCGCCATTGTACGCTAGCAATTCCTGGATAACATAAACAAAACAACACTGTGTTTACAAACTACCCACATAGAAATAAGGTTAGGTTCACTAACTTGCTGTCCAGACAGTAATCAACAAAAGCCTGGCACATTGTTGTAACACTAAATCATTACACTTTTAATTATTATTCCCGTAAATGACTGTGTTTGTTAAATAGTGAGGTGATACTGAGGGGTGTTCAGATTGCATCCAGGGCGCCCGGTAAAATGTGGGCGGGACTTGTGACGTGTATCGTCGGGGTGCGGTGATTGGCCGCCGTATTGGAAAGCACTATATCAAACAAGCGAAGGCGACAACACTTTGATGTGACTTTCAGGATTGCATTTACTACCATTTTCGCGGGTTTATTTGTGCATTACGTCTGCAAAAATACGTGACGGTAATTGTTCAATTCTGTTTATTTATTATAAATTATATTTACACATTACAAATAAGTGTAGTCATTCATTCTTATAAGAATAATTTATATTGAACATACATTATAAATTTAGAAAGGATCAAAATCTATACAATTTTAAAATTAACTTACTTTTTATGTTCACTATTTGAATTATTATTTGTTGGCTTTTTCAGTCTTAATGGCTCAACGGTCAATTCAGGCCATTTATCAAATTCTTCATAAAATGGTCTACACAACCTAAAAATAATATTACAAAACATAAATATCTGGCATTTTTCTGTGTGAACATGAAAAATTAAAGTATGAACATGAGAATAAACAAAAAATAAAGCCGCCAATGATTATTATTTGGTTTTCATCAATATTGTGCAAAACAAACCTGTCTAAAATTTCAACTTTGATGAAATCTTTATTAAAAACAATGAACTGTGAACTTTTTCTACTTGCAATTTTAAAATACTTGTCATAAATTTGATCTAGCAGCAAAATAGCCTGAAAGTAAGAAACAAAATAAAATGAAAAATCAAGTAGCAAAAAATGATATATGAAAAAATAATAAGGGAATGAAGATGTCATAGATGTAAAAAAAGCAAACAGCCATTTTTCTTTTTGCAGGAAAAAAAAAACAGGAAAATATATATATATGTTTGAAAACTACATTTATCTTTGCAGTACCCTTGATCGTTTCCATACATATGGTGAAGCCCATACGCTCTGAAGTGTATGAGAGTAACTAGACATGATAGTTTTACAAAAAAGAATAAAGCAAGGAAGCCTGATTTGTCAGGTTGTAGTTACCTCTCTGACGCTGAGGGTGTCATATCTGTGCGGTGTGAGCCGGGAGGGAACACAGGCCGGGTGTAGTCGCTGGAGCATGGCATCGGCCCGCGTGCGCCGCCCCGCGCTAGGGGCGCATGGTGGCGCACCCGCCCCACCGCCGCCGCCGCCGCCACCGCCTACGCGCACCACGTGCGTTACACACTCGGTTAGAAACACCTCCTCCCGCTGACAAACAAAATATTATATTAAACACAATGTCTTATAAATTAGTTTACGCGACAGAATCTAACGCATAGTGGTGTGTCAGCCTAAAATTATATGATCGCAAAATGATGTGTTTACTACTAAAAGTATTATAAAATTCTATATGAAAATGATTTATATTTAATAATATTCACAAAATAAGTTTGGGACATGTCCTATAATTTTCTGAAATTATGGTCATCGTCGAAACAGGGTCTAAAAAGCTTATAGAATTGCATGATTTAGTCGCCATCTCTGTAAAACAACTGTAAATGTGTACATGCACCTATAATACATTATTTTGTGTACATACACAGTTACACACATTTTATCAGAGCATGTTTTCTCTAACTTTCTATTTTATGTTCGATGCAAAAATAAAAGAATTATAATAAATGTACTATAACAGGGCAAACAAATTCGTATAATTATTTTTAGTAATGTTGTCATATTCTAATACATTTTATATTATTATTATTTATATTCTATTGAATTTCATAATCTAAAGAGGTCAATATTATCCTCACTGGGCCTATAAATAAATTGTCCTCAGCACTTATTATAAACTTACGTTTTGCATAAAAATAATTATCGCCAACATCATCAATATGATTTTTAGGTCTAAACATTACTGGTCTTACTACAAAAAATATCAGTCAAACATCATTTATATCATATCAGTCATCAGTATCAGTCATATCAGTCAAATTTCATTTCTAAATTAACTTAAAACATATTTAATTCTTGTCTAAAGAATGTTTATTATGTTTTGTGGTAACACGGTACCAATATACGTTTTTAACAATACTGCTTTAAATGTTAACACCTTGCTGTAGTCCTTTAATTTTATTGAAAAAGTGCACACAGATAAAACAAGATCAAATATTATTGAGATGGGAGGTTGTAGAATGTCAATGATTGGAAAATTTGACAGTTGCCGCAAATATTCTGGGCAAATTTGTTTCAAATAAAATTGATTATTCAATGCGAAAATCAAAAACCTTAATTCTTTCTCAACATACTCTCCACTGACAATTAAACAATTGTTTTACAAACTTTATGTGGCTATCACATTTTTTTTGGTTTTTGATTTGAATTTTTTTTAGTAGTCCAACAGTAGCTTTGCAGCCATTAATCAATGTTCGCACAAAATCAAAAAAAAATATAACAAATACTGGCTGAAAAAATGCTAGAAAGATATAATGTGACATAATGTTCTGGACTGTCTGATCTGGCAATTTATCACATAACTCAGTGTGTTCGTTTATGTATACATAAATAGCTATTTACTGATATATCACATGATTGGCCTACCTATGTGCGAAAACTAGTAAAAGCCTATTTAATTAAACAAATTTCATTCCTAACATCAAACAGGGTAGTTTTGGAAACAATAACAGCATCAACCATTAGAAGGACCAACACCTTAGTCTCTCCGTGATAATGATGGCTGCTAAGCTCTCGAATAGTCGGAATAATAAAAAATTGTAAAATCAAAACAAAAGAAATGAGATAGCAAGCCGCACTTTTTGTTTAATTCAATAATCAATGTTCGCACAAAATTTTAAGAAAATACTTTGTAAAGGTCTAGTATCATTACCATTATATTTTAACATCGGAATAATAAAAAAATATGAAATGTTAGCCAAACTAAATGAGGATGTAATTTGGACGCTGTATGTTGTCCTTATGAAATAAAATAACCTCTTCTCCCATTGTTAGAAACATATTTAATTATGCCCATTTCTAATCTATTTAGAAAATTTATTCCTAACATCAGAAGAGATTACCTTCCTCTCTTTTTATTCAGGGTTATAAAGTTCGCAGGACATAAGGTTGAGTAATGGGGCACTGGTGTCATACAAAATTTTCATTAAAATTTGCTAAATAAGAGATGTGTCATGACAATTTTAAATTCAACTACTTCTTCAATATGCAAAAAGTTTAAAGGACATCATTCACTTTGGGCTTTATGTATGACTTTTGTAATATCCAATAATGAAAAAATATATAAATGGTAGTTTCGATACTTATATTAATAAAGCTAATAACAATTTGCATTTAATTGCTGTGCAATTGAGTTATTTGGAAAATAAGATATGGATTTTGTGTCGTCTGTCAATCACTAAAACACACCATATTAACAGTTCTACTTTGACCTGTCATAATTCTAGGTTGATCATTTTGAACACACCTAAACTATGCAATATTTTCAATATTTTCAATATTTAATATATTTTCCATTTACATTGTAATCTTTATACATTAAACTATTTTAAAATATATATGCAATTGTTAATACAATTAATCCCAAATCCCCATACAGAATGAATGATGTCTTTTATATATAATTTAATCTAAACCATAATAAGTTGAGTTATATTGTTGTTTATACTATTGCATCATAATATTATTAACATAAAACAAAGTTACTTTTTGTTATAATCAATCTGTTCATAACCACTATGTTTTGCATGTTGCAAATATTATTTATTATACTTGTGTTCTGACAAACACAATATTATAAAATTGTCTTTCATCCAAAAATGCACCATAACACAAATGGCATAAAGTACAAAATTCATATTCTATTCAGATATGATAATTTTGTTCCATATTTACAACAATCCAGATCCCATATGAGTTAACAATGAGCTAGTGTTTAAATATGTATGTGTGTAATGTGCATACAACATAGCTATTGTGCCGAGTGTCAATTACCTAGCCATATTTGTGTGCCGCGAGGGAGCGGCCGTTTCCTCGAAACACATCGACGAGACGCGCGCCCGCGGGACTCGGCTCCCGGCTAGCGCGCCAAACGTGACGTTCAAAAAAAAATAACACCCGCCAAAACAACGCGCTTAATTATCACCCCTAATGCACAGGACATAAGACACAATTCACTCTACAAATATAAACTAATATCAACTGTCAAAAATTAAAGTTTACATGCTTAAGTTTGAGAAAACTGAAAAATCGAAAGAAAAATGAATAAAATGCACCGCGCCGAGGACGACATTACGCGCCGTGTGGCCTCGGTGCGTTGCATTTCGCTCTGCCGCCGCCGCCTCCGATGCGAGCGACAAAAGATGACCTAAAAGCATACATCTATCCTCACCGAAGCCGATACTTCTACTCGCAAAAACAAACATAATTTCATCATATAACGACCACTAATGCATTAAAAACGTCTGCGATATACTCCACGACATATATACTTACATAAAAGGCATGCGCTGAGCGGCCGCGCCGAGCTTATCACGAAAATAAGCAAGTATAACAAGTCACTGTCTGTACACTTCGTCACTATACAATTTCATACCAATTACAAGTATTGCCGAACACAGTCGACACACAACTACAAGTATTATATACTATGATATAAAATGCATCTGTCCCAAAACTGTTGCACATAATATGTCCTCATTTGCAATTATATTATAAAGAAAGTAACAACAAACACGAATCTGTCACACAAGATGGAGATACGAGGCTAGTTATTGTTTTTGTCGGGGGCGGCGCTGCAGTCGACTGGAAAGGAACAGTGTCTCCATTGGTCAATACGAGAGATGCGTTTCGTTGTTGTATTATTTTAATAATAAAATATATAATAAGTTAATTATACTGTGATTCAAATTTGTAGATATATGTGTTTATATATGATAACTAAAGAAATCTCTTTTTATCTTGTATAAACCATTAACAATATTACTTTAAGCTATATATTGAGCACACATTGCAGCAAAACGAAACGCAAAGCATACTACCAAATTAAGTTGGTATTTGTTTATATCGGAAACGTCTCACGTTTTATGTGAACTTTATATAACAGGGCAAACAAATTCGTATATCCATATTTTTCATAATAGAAACTTGGCATAACTAAAACATATTGAAATTTTGGCGCCAAAATTGTCCGTTACTCACCAGTCCTAGGTCCTGTATTCTGTTACTTAATGTTTTTGAGAGACCGCGATCTTTAAGGTCCAGATAAAAGCAATATTTTTCACGTACTGGAAAAATGCGAAAATGTAAATTAATGTGCACATCCCTTGTAAATAGATATATAGAGTAAGCAATAGGGAAACCATTACCATTTTTTAAATCCGCAGCATTTAGCGAGGAAGGAATCATAGCTCACTGTCTTAATTTGAATAAGTCAACACAAAAATACGTCACAATATAATAATTTCACATTCTAATTGTAAAATAATATAACACACAGCTATAATTCTAACACTTGGACACATTTAGATAGCGTAAAATACTTTACAAAACAACGCATCATTTTAAAAAATGCACAATGAAATTAAAATGTCAAATGACAGCTGATCAACGTAGACAATATAGATCTTTATCGATCTATGGTATCGAACGGAATTTTAGTAATCGAACTATGGTATCGGCGATCGATGACGGTTACTTTTTTCGCGAAAATATGAATTTTGTAGCTACAGGATTTTTACGTTTTCATTAAACCAAAAGTCCAATATTACGATAAGTAAGGCGGTGATAAGTAGCTTGAACTTTAGGCCCTAAATACCTTGATTATTCTTTAAAACGGCGTATATATGCTAATTGGTAAGTTGCTATTCGTCGACCATATTTCAAACTTACCTCTTTTTTATATAAAATATTCCTCTAGGTTCTAATAAACAAATATCAGAATGAGATTATTACAAAGTATATTGACGAAAGAAATTCATAAATCTGATGTGAATAGATCATAGGTCTCTATCTATGTTTTAAGAATGTCTACGACCAAATCAGAGAAATCATCAAGAGAGCTAGGTTGCCTGGTGCCCATAACTGTAGAGCTAGTATAAAGAGAATTGTAGATGTGAGGGAAACGAGGAAGTTGTTTCAGGATCGTGGCAAATGGCGCTCCATTGTCTCTGCCTATCCGTGATAAAGGCGTGACAATTTAATTTGTTTATAGAAAACCATTTAAGTAAATTAAAGTCTTTTTATTTTACTTAAATGGTCAGTCATTTTGTGGAAATTTTAGGGGTGTTGTAGTTGTAAATATTTAAACTATGTAAAACAAATGAATAAGATAAATTTTAACAATATTATTTATTGTTTTTTATATTTGTTTTCTCTCCATCCTATGACCTTGGATCCTTCAAGCAATGTGTAAAGAAGCACCTTTGGTCGGCATAGTAAAATTTTGCATTTTCTTCAAGTCTGTTTTTTATTAGTCCAAAGCCAGGTTGGAATTCCACACAAAACATTCCAATGTTTTAGAATAGGATGTTTTGCTGTTAAAATTTTGAATTTGCATTGAGTCTTTATCATTATCAGAAGATAGATTAGGCCACAATTTTTCCAGCATGACTTTAATCTGCGTAGCTTAAGTTCTAGTTTTTGAGTATACATTATCCTTAATGTATACTCAAAGGTTCTAGTGATGACTTTTTTTAAAACCCCCTAGCACAGCAATCCAAGAAGTATGATAAAGGCCTGCAAAGAATATCATTGCAACTCATTTTAAATAACTTACCAGAACAGTGTATCAAAATGCCCAAAAAAGAGATGTAAACGTTTTGTAAGACTTTACACAAAACAATGTTGAAAACTTTTAAATATTTTTATATAATACATTTTTAAAATGTATTATATAAAAATATTTTCTTAGATTTCCGTGCTAGGGGGCTGTACTAAGCTTATGATAAACATGCCTGTAATATAGAAACAGGACAACCAAAGTCAAATATACTTTGTCTCTTATACTAGTGGCCCTTGGTATGTAGAGAATTGTGGATGTGAGGGTAGCGAGTGGCGCTCCATTGAGCTTATGCATCTTACAACAGTTTGATGTACGAAGATTACAATGTAATTGAAATATATCCTTTACTATGCATAGTTTAGGTGTGCGAAATGATCAAACTATTTGTTACATCTATATTTATTGGGAGCTTTTGTCTATTAAGACATGTCAGCTCCATAGAGCCTAAAACATAACATCAAATTCATCTTAAGTCTATTTCACCGTTGAAAGGAAGAAATAATATTGCAAAATTTATAACATATCTCTGATGCTGGTTCAGATAAAATACTCTGCGCTAAACCAACATTAACTACATTCAGTTTAAATTCCTTCACCAGTGCTTCTCTCCCCTTCTTTGATCAAACTATAATTATGATATATCTTATTTTTCAAATAACTGAATTGCACAGCATTTAAAAGCAAAAACTCCCAAAATAAATTATGTCATTAGAATATTTTGATATTGCATTTTGACGTTGAGGTGTAGTTGTTTTAACAATAGTTATTTTTTGCCCGTGAAGTGACTTGAAAAATAAAAGTTGCTGCTTTCAATTAAGCCGGCATAGTGGCATCAAATTGTCACGCCTTTTTCCCACAGGGATAGGCAGAGACAATGAACCGCCAATTTCAACAATCCTGACACAACTCCCTCGATTCCTTCACATTCACAATTCTCTTCAAAAAACAAGGCTTGACAAAAAACTATATTTTTAATTCCGAAATATACATTTATGTTTGGACATACCAAATACACTATTTCCCGATACCTTATTACATAAATAATTTAGATCTTTAAATTGTGACACATCTGACCTCGACCCGCCTGATGATAAGCAAGAGGAAGTCCAAGAGTGACGACGACTGAAAACACCGAGTTAGTTCACGGCTGCCCCAGTCGCTGTCACTCTTTTTAAAAATGTGAATCGACATATGACATCACAGCACCCCGCTTGATGTTAAGCTGGAGTATGGTCCATAAATGGATGCCACTGCTACTACAATTCAATAACTGTGAGTAGCAATCACATTCACTATGCCGGCCTATTTGGATCCGGAAACTTAAAAGCAAATCCCGAAACGCGACTAAATCACTTCACGGTCTGTATACTTGTAAGTGGTGTTACTACCTCGGATCGCCAGACTGGGTACCACCCACTCTTTGATAACCAGACCCGAAGCAAATATATATTTTTTTAATTGACAAATATTTGCATTATTTAATATAATTATTAAATATTACAAATAAAAGCTATGAAACAAATATTTGCTCCGACCGGGAATCGAACCCGGGACTTTACGCGCAACAAACCACGCCTGTCGTACCGGCCAAAACAAATGCCGGTACGACAATTAAACAACAATTAAACGACAATTAAAACAAAACCCCTTTTGTTTATTAATATAGGAATAACGGTTTATTTTAAAAATGGCCTCTGTTAAAAATGTAACGGACCTACATCATACAAAGTAGCATTGTGTCTATCCCCCAGCAACACAGATTGCAAAGTAATCAATAATATCCAGGGGCTTACGTGTCTGCGTTATGTAGGCTACCTATATTACAATGTATTATAGCGGAAACTATATTTAGTATCACAAAGCCTGAATATGTTTTAAATAAATTTTCTCATTGTGTAGTGGTACTGCCATGGTCACGCAAACTGAGAGCACGGGTTCAAAACCTCTTGCCGGTACAAGCATTTTGGTAGATTAATTTTTAAAATCGGTCTAGTAGTTTCTGAGCCTATTCATTACAAACATACATACAAATCTTTCCTCTTTATAATAATATAGATAAGCTAATAATAAATTTATAAATCTGATGTGGATGTGAACCAAAACGGAGACATCCCAAGAAAGCCAGGTTGCCTTGTACCCATAATAATAAAGCTTGTATAAAGAAAAGAGGCTCCATTGTCTCTGCCTATCCCTGTGTATAAAAAGTGTGAAAATTTGATCGATTGATTATTTATATAAAAAATTGTATCTTTCGACTAATGTAAATATTTAATTTCTAATAAAAATATATAAAAAGTTGCTAATAGTATAGTATCAGCGACAGAGGCAACCGTGACTTGAATCAAGTTTTTTTCTGTCTTCGGTGCTCTTGGACAGTCTTAATAAAAAAATCTAAGTAATTGTGTATTATTTGTTTTATTATTATTATATTAATTTAAATGGGTCCAATATCACTGTAAAATATTCTGCACATAAATACATTACGCTTGGCCCTGAACTTAATAATAGACTTGTAGTTTCCATACGGAACCGTATTTCCCAATATTTTGTGTGAAATTCTGTTGGTGTCCGGTACAGTGAAGTTGACCGGTCCCTGAAATAGCAGAAAATGCATTTAAAAAGCCTTATGTTTGGTCAACTAGGACTTTTAATTAATTAATTTATTTATTAGGTTTGTGTGCAAAACCAATTGCAATTTTTGATTCGGCATGAAAATACATTGTCAACTCCAAACTCAATTGCAATTCAAAAATTATGCACACACTGCAAACAATAATGAAATATATTAGTATTACAAATCATTAACTACTAATTAAATATCTATTAGTCTATCATTAAATCATAAAGGGCATTGTCATTTTAATATCAAAATCATAAAAAAAAAACACTAATAAATTGATTCATTATTGTATTGCGGATCAATATTTTTTTTATTTTTTCATTGTGACTCGACATATGAAGCTATGAAACAAATTTAATATTTGCTCCTAGGCTCTTAGTGTGAATCGAACCCAGGACTTTACGCGCAACAAACCAGTCGCTAAATTGTTCGTCCACGCTTGTCGTCGAGTATATATATGACAGCACTGCGCTGGAGTCCGGTCCATGTATAAATGGAGACGATTACTACTGCAGTTAAATAATTGCAAGTAGCAATCGCATTCACTATGTTGGACATGACAATTTTTAAAGTTATTCCGAAACGCGACATAGTTCATTTTACATTTCACATCTATACGCTTGAAAGTTAACGTACACTCAATTTAGCTTGAACACACGCCTAAGAGCGCGTTTCCATTATGTCGTAGCGGTAGATAAAGGTGTTACGATCTCTTATCATTAGGTTTAGTAATGCAAATGCAAAAACGTCTCCAAGCTAATTTCACGGATTGGCAGACTGGGAAAATGACCATGAACTCTGTATATCACTCTTAAACAATCAGACCTGGAGTAAATGTCTGCTTCATTTTTTAACCGACTTCAAAAAAGGAAGAGGTTTTCAATTCGACTGTATATATATATATTTTATGTTTGTTCGCGGATAACTTTGTTGTTTAAAAACCGATTCTTTGGTTATGAACCGTCCCGCATCGAACCCGGGACTTTACGCGTGGCGGACTGGTATGTTACCAATGCGCTTGATACAATCATTGTGTCGATTTTAAAAGCTTATATTATAATATAATATTTGTAATATTTTATAATATTAAGAAATTACATAAACTATTGTAACACGACCGTGGTGTAGTGGTAGTGCAGTAGTCACGCAAACCGAGAACTCCCGGTTTAAAACCATTTGCCGGTACGAATGTATTTTTGATATTATATACTTTGGTCGTCCTGTTTCTTTGATACAAGCACGTTTAGTAGCTTAGTATAGCATTGTAAAAGAAATAAAAAACTAAACAAAAATAATGAAATTAAAATTGTCTCTCTACGAGGGTAAATATTTATACGTTAATTAATAATGGCAAGAGGCAGTTTGAAAATCGCTAAAAGCAAAATATGGCGCGGCGGGGTACATTCGTTTGAAGTGTAGTCCGATGAAAATAAATGAAATTACTCTCTCGTCTGTGTTATTGGGATGAATATCTATAACACGGCTGTACCTATACACGTAATGGAGAGACTGTGCGAATGATCAATTGCGAGGAAGTGACAAAATATACCCATCTCATTTGTACGCTATGTCCTATCGTTAACTGATAAAGACGAATAGTTTTACATTGATTGATGCCTACGTTACAACGATATAAGGTATCACAGACAGACATTTTTATATATCTTTATAATATATATTTCCTGTCCGTGTATATATGACTGAACGGCTGGACTGATTTTAATGAAAATTTGTGCGTATGTGTAAGTGGGCCCGTGGATGGTTTAAAATTAGATTCACATTTGTAGATGTAAGCTTATTAGCATGGACATGGTCTTAGCATGCACTTGCTCTCGTCTAAGGACAAAGTCTATCGGATGCGCTAGTTTTATTTATTTTAAAAAACTATGTTAAACAATTTTACTAACCTAAGAAATTCAGTTTAAATAATTAAATTTGATAAAGTTTTGTTTGATGTAGAGGGTAAATATACGACGAGGAGAAAATAGTGTTTTCCCTTAACTCTTTGAGGACAGGCGTAGCCCAACGGTTAGCGATTAAAGTCAAAACAACGCGGTGCGGTTTGTTGCGCGTAAACCCGGGACGGGTTCGAATCCCGGTCGGAGCAAATATATTTTAATTAAATATTACAAATATTAGTTGTTGCCACCACTAGACTTAGTGGCGTAGTGAATGTGATTGCTACTTACAGTTATTGAATTGTAGTAGAAGTGACATCCATTCATGGACCACACTCCAGCTTAATATCAAGCGGAGTGCTGTCATATGTCGAGTCACAATAAAAAAACCTTTTACATTTAATATTTTGATAAGCGTAGATCTAAATAAATTGGCGTTGGAGACAATGACCTAATTTCTTAAAAACCTTATTGCTAAATAATTGTTAATGTTATATTTTTGTATAGAATAATATAGCATACAGTGGCGCTCCCATAGACTCTGCCCATCCCCGTGGGAAAAAGGCTCGACAAATTGATTGATTGATTGATAATATAGCATGCATAAAAAAAAAACAAATATTTGTTCCGGGCTGGGTTGTTTAGGAGTAGTAGGCGCACAGTTCCCATTACAGGTTACTACGACTACCACTTCCAAGTGTACAGACCGTGAAGTGATTTAAGTATTGTCTAAAATAATTCTATAGTTTATTGTGATTTAAATAGTTTAATTTAGTATTGTAATTAATTGTAATCGTATAGATGTAATGTATTTGAATGTTGTGCATATTTGTAGTTGGTTGCATATTAGAAAAAAAGAACGTAAATATTATATTATTAGAGAATTGCGGATGTGAAGGAAGCGAAGGTGTTGTGTCAGAATCGTGACAAGTGGCGCTCCATTATCTCTACCTATCCCCATGGGAAAAAGCTTGACAATTTGATTGATTGATATTAATGTAAAATATGTTAACTTTGAATGCCTATAAATTGAAAAAATAAATATATCAAGCCTTACTATATATTAAAAAAAACAAGATTAATATACACTGCGAACCTTTACAAAATTACATTTCGTATCCACTCTGGGCAATGATGTCACTTCTGAAGCCAAAAAGAACCAACTGCATATCTTGTTTGTGCCTAAGGCGGATATACTTTCAAATGTCTTGGTAATATTATTCCATTTCATTATTTCAATTTCAGCCTGAAATAAAAAATATTTAAAGTCGCGTCCATATGCTTGGCAAACAACAATCACGAACATGTGGATGGGTTACGCAAACTGAGAACACGGGTTCAAAACCTCTTACCAGTAGGTACCAATGTATCTTTGATGTATGTACTTTGGTTGTCCTGTTACTATGATACAAGCCCTAGCTTAGTATAGAAATGTATAATAAATAAAAATTACAATATAAATAAAAGTATCTAATAACACTGCGAGCAAAAAGTAGTAAGACTTTTTAATTTAAAATTCCCGTGCTTATCCAAATGCATAAACTTTTTTTCTTATATGAGCACAACCTTCTTGGCGTTAAGTTATAAACAACTAAAGAATTTGGAAAGAATAGAATCTGTGCTGAAATAGGAAATAATTCAGTGTTATTTGTCTCATTTATATTATGTTTATACCACGTGTGACTGAAAGAGACAACTACTTGTACTTCAATTCCTTTATTTCAAAGGTTGGCAATACAACCACTTGAAATTGTGGTTAACTTTTAATACTGCTTAATTAACCACGTGGTAGTACGTGTAGCGGCATAATTGTTCTGCCATCCTTTTTTGAAGTATTTTAATGTCATTTGTTATTCTGTCAAAATTAGGTTGTTAAATGATCATCAAAACTAGTGACAACCTTCTTAATTACGAATGTAAAAATGTATATTCATCCCCTTTTGACTTCTTTTTAATGCCATAAGTGAAAATAGTATAAACGGTTGTATTTTGTAGCTATTTTAGGGCTCCTTCTGTGTCTTAAGTCCAAATTATTTGTAAACAACTGACCCTTCTGTCGCGTAAATTAGGCAGAGACGTCAGTTAAGGTTATGCCTATATAAGATTTTTAATGGATATATCTAAGCCCGGGAATTGAAAAGTCTTACTACTTTTTGAACACATCACTAAATAACTACGGAACCATTACCCCGACAGGTCCAATTAGCGCAGTTATATTGTATTGAACATTGACAGAATCCACTAATATAGCTCCTACAGATTTAGTACTCCACGTGAGCCGAGCATCGATCTTGTCAGGGTTTGAGGGACAAGTGGTCACGTTTAATAATTTCGTTCTGTATTTACCCTGAAAAGAAATAGACTAAATTTAATATCTTGGCCTGCAAAGTTAAAGTTCAACTTTGATCTTTTTTTTTAAATTGTAACTCGTCATATGACAGCATCCCCATCTATTATGCTGGCCTAGTGAGAACCGGCAACTTACAAGCTGAGCCCGAAACGCGACCAAATCACTTCACGGTCTGTTTACTTGTAAGTGTTGGTACTACCCCGGATCGGCAGACTGGGTACCACTGCCTACCTTTCTTATAAGACTAAATGACTTGTTTATCTCAAATAATCTATCAATCAAATTGTCACGCCTTATTCCTATAGGGATAGGCAGAGGCAATGAAGCGCCACTTGCCACGATCCTGACACAACTCTCTCGCTTCCCTAACAACCACAATTCTCTTATTAAAATCTCTATGGTTATAAGGTGACCTTGGTGTAGTGGCAGTGCAATGGTTATGCAAACCAAGAGCACGAGTTCAAAACCATTTGCCGTTGCCAATGTATTTTAGATATATGTACTTTGGTTGTCCTGTTTCTATGATACAAGCACTTTAGTAGCTTAGTATAGAAATGTATAAAACTACGTACCACAATGCCTTTACAATCAAAAGCATTAAATTGAAATAATATTAATAATATAATTTGTTTTACTGACATTGTACTCGTAATCTGATGTTATTATGTGGCTGAAATGATTACCTTTTCATAAATATAATATGCCATTTAATTTTTGGTGCGGTAAATAGATTAAATGTAATCAAGTCATTTTTAGAGTTCCGTAGCAAAAAAACGGAACCCTTATAGATTCGTCATGTCACAGCCACTTTTTTTCGAAACTATAAGAACTATACTGTTGAAACTTGGTAAATAGATGTATTCTGTGAACCGCATTAAGATTTTCACACAAAAATAGAGAAATAAAACAATAAATTTTAGGGGTTCCCCATACTTAGAACTGAAACCAGGACCTTGGATCCAGCATTCAATTCATTGAATGCAGATGAGAGCACGGTGCGTGGACGCTAACTGCTCGCCCCGCAGCCCGTAAATAGGGGATAGTAGGCATATGATAGTCTGTTGTAGTGGGACTTCACAAGATCCTTGATAACATTACCCTCTGGGGCGATCAGAACTTCGGTTCAACGCGGGAAAGACGTGCTCGTTCTTGGCAAAAATAATCCCAATTTACTCCGTTCCTGCAATATTCCTTCGCTGCGATTTGAACACATCCCGAAATCAATTCCTCAACACCATTGCATTGAAAAAATGATGGAAAATATTTATTTATTATACATTTCTATACTAAGCTACCAAAGTGATTGTATCATAGAAACAGGATGACCAAAGTACATATATCAAAGATACATTTGTTTTGCGGTTTGCTGCCACTACACGATTGCCATAATATGAAGATCACAAAGAGCGATCGCATGGAGACCCTTCGTTTTTCATAACATTGTATTTTATTTAAAGAAGAAGCATAAGTAACTTGTTACTGACAGGTTTCCCCAGACCGCACACGTTTTCTATCCAATTTCTATTAAGTACTTCTTGGAACGTATTTGTGTGGGCTAAAACCTAAAACCATTTTAATTCATGTCATGTTGTTTATTCGCGTCAGATTATTAGATTTCATGAAATTTGGACATTTCTGAAGCCAAGATTATTTATGGTCTTTGAACAGCCCTGCGTGAATATAGTGGTAGGCAGACAGTGGTAGTCAGCCGATCCGGGGTAGCACCACCACTTTTAAGTGTACAGACCGTGAAGTGACTTAGCTTGTAAGTTGCTAGTTTCAAATATGACGGCATAGTGGATACGACTACTCCTACTCAAGTAGCATTCGCTTCCACTCATGGACTGCATTCCACCTTAACATCGGACATGGTGATGTCATAATGTCGAGCTACAATAAAAAAATCCATAACTAAACTTTTTATTGTGACTCGATATATGTCAACACCCCGCCTGATGTTAAGCTGGAGTGTGGTCATTGAATGGATGTCACTGCTACTACAATTCAATAACTGTGAGTAGCAATTACATCCACTATGCCGGCCTAGATGGAACCGGCAACATTGCAAGTAGTCGGTTCCAACTAGGCTGGCATAGTGGATGTCACTGCTACTTTTTTTTATTGTGACTCGACTTATGACAGCACCCCGCTTGATGTTAAGCCGAAGTGTGGTCCATGAATGAATGCCAATGCTACTACAATTCAATAACTAGCAATCACATCCACTATGCCGGTCTAGATGGAACCGGCAACTTACAAGCTGATCCTGAAACGTGACCAAATCACTTCACGGTCTGTATACTTGTAAGTGGTGGTACTACCCCGGATCGGCAGACTGGGTACCACTGCCTACCACTCTTTGATAACCAGACCCGAAGCAAATATCCCTCTTTTTTGTATTAACAAATATTTATAATAATTAAAAGTTATATAAATTTAATATAACTATTAAATATTACAAATAAAAGCTATGAAACTCTGACCGGGAATCGAACCCGGGACTTTAGGCGCAACAAACCAATCGCTAAACCGTTCATCCACGCCTGTCGCTACTACAATTAATGAATTGTATGTCAAGTCACAATAAATAAATAAGTTAAATGAATGTTTTATTTACATAATATTATAAGTTGACATACGCTGCAATGTAATGTAATGTATATTTAATTATATATTTATTTTCGATATCATACGCCGGTCTCTTGCCTCCGTCAACAAGAGACCGGATGGTATGAGTTTGATTCCATGGAAGATGGGCCGGGTGCTGGTATGGGATGCAACCTGTTCAGACACGCTAGCACCTTCACATGGAACCAACAACAGAGCTGGTGCGGCTTGTGAAGCGGCTGAAAAAGTTAAAGCGTGCAAATACAGGGGTCCAGGCTCCGAGTATGATTTTGTCCCATTCGGTGTCGAGACCCTTGGTCTGTGGGGTCCTAGCGCTATAAGGCTTTTTAAGGAAATATTAAAAAGATTAGTCGACATCACAGGAGACCGAAGAGTTGGCAGCTTCCTCGGACAAAGAATTAGTCTAGCTATTCAAAGGGAGAACGCTGCCAGTATCTTCGGAACCTTGCCTAAAGGGACTCCTTTTAATAATGTATTTTAGTTATTTTTTTATCAATATATGTATTACGAATTATGTGCATAAATGATCCCGAAAGGACATCATTCATTTTGGGCTTCTTTGTACTACTTTTGTAATGTACAATGATGAAGAATATTTAAATGGTGGTTTTGATACTTGTATTGATAGAAATAATAACAATTGCTGTGCAATTGAGTTATTTGGAAAATAAGATATGGATTTTGTGACGTCTGTCAATCACGGAGACACGCGCCATGGAGTTTTGGCGGGCAACTGCAAGTGACAGGACGCGCAATTTTGAATTATTTGAAAGCTTGTGTTTTATATAAATATTATTGTGTAATAATGGTGGAAGTGTTATCCAGTAATCATTTTTAAGTTGATCAAGTATAAACAAGTAATTGAAAGCTGTAAAACGTGTTTCTTCGTGTTCCCTCCAAGACTCCTTATGAAGTTTTAGTAAAGGCTTTCTGCCGCTTTACTAAAACGATCATTATCAACCTATCATCGTCACCATTTGATGAATCACTCGCGTGGTTCATCTTCATCTTTACTTGACAATGTTTTAACATTGAACCATATATTTTTACTTTGACACTGGCAAGTAAAATACTAACGCCATAAACAAGAAGAAGAAAGAAGACACGCGCCATAGCTTTTAACTGTCATAATTATAGTTTAATTATTTTGCACACCTAAACTATGCATAACAATGGATATTTTTGTATTACATAGTAATCTTCGTACATTAAACTATTTTAAAATGTATATGCAACTGTTAATTCAATTAAGCCCAAGTCCCCATACAAAATGAATGATGTACTTTAAGTTATTATTAAACATGTTTTTGTTGTGTGTAATACGAAAAAGTATTATGATGACGGGTAGTTAACAAAAATGTTTAGTTTTTAAATTTCATCGAGACACACGTAATATAATTATACGAATCTGTGAAAGGGTTGAGTGAATTAACAAGTGAGTGAGTAAAGTGTAGTGGTATAATACCTATGCATGCACTTATAGTTACAGGGCCGAACCGTGAGTTTAGGGGGCCCTGGGCTAATACTACTTAGGGGTCCACCTAATTACTCAAATTTATAAGAAAAAATAAGATTTAAATTATAATATATTATGCCTTAGTGTTTGTTAAATACAATAGTAAACTTTACGATCTGTTTATATTTTACGAATTTTATAAAATTATGGATTTTTTCGCATTATCGTCTATTTTTGACTTTGACTTGTCTTAGCTGGGGGCCCCTTGAATCCACGGGGCCCTGGGCTGAAGCCCAATCAGCCATATGGTAGATCCGGCCCTGTGTAGTTAATTTAACTCGTGGAGCAACAAATAAATGTGGGGCATCTTAAATTTCCGCTACGTTGTTGGTCTTAAAGGCGACCGCGGTGTAGTGGCAGTGCAATAGTTACGCAAACCGAAAGCACTTCAAAACCACTGGTCGGTACCAATGTATCTTTGGTATATGTACTTTGGTTGTCCTGTTTCTATGATACAAACACTTTAGTGGCTTAGTATATAAATGTAAATAAATAAAATAGTAATTATAAATTGTTCCCAATAATAATTATCAATCAATCAAATTGTTGCGCCTTTTTCACAATGGAGCGCTACTTGCCACGGTCCTGACACAACTCCAATAATAAAATACATGTAATAATTGAGAATCAAACGAACTTACCTGTAAGTGAAGTTCGATGATAATTGTACGAACTTCCTTAGTGCTCCGCCGATTGTTCCGTATTTAAACAAAGTAGTATTCGCATTCGATGGCTACTCTCACACGTTTAATAGTAATCAGTTTTTTTTTTTTTTTGGATGAATGTACGGTTGTCCAAGCCTCGATTTCTTTAAGACATCATTCCGTATTTCGTGTGTGCTACCAGATGCACGTGTCTATCGGTTGTCCGCATTTTATTGTAAATTTTAGTGTAAATAATTATACAATCTTACTCTAAATGGGTAAAAGGCAACGAGAAGAAGCTGAAAACGAACAAGCAAATTGACAAATACCGTAGAAAATAAGATGGTTGGAGAAACGGAGCTCCACGAATACGACGCCATCACGGTCGCCCTCAACGTTTGTTCGTTTTACCTGCATGAACAAAACGATTCAGGTAAATACCGATACTGGATTTTTTTACATAAGTGGATTTGTTGCAACCAAAATGTTTTAATACTTCGTGAGACTATAACGTTCAATATTTATGAATTATTATTGTGATTGAGTGTAGTTTAAAAAACTGCAATGCCACAATTTATAATTACTGTTATTGATGGTAGTTTGAAAAACTATAATGTGACAACTAACTATAACTGTGCTTGAGTGTAGTTTGAAGAACTGCAACGTCACAATTTATTTTATTATTGTGCTTGAGTGTAGTTTGAAGAACTGCAACGTCGCAATTTATTTTATTATTGTGCTTGAATGTATTTCGAGGAATTACATCGTCACAATCCAATATTATTACCTCTTGAGCATGGGTGAACCTACGTCGTCCATATATTGATGTGTATGATTTTTATTAGAAAAATGTACTATATATAATGAGAATCCTAATTCAGGTTACAACATTTTTACCCAGGGTTTATGCTTTTAAGCACCAACTCAATAAAGATTCGAGGTCAATAAACTCTTGACCTTGTTTTATTAGTCACTCTAGACCAGTGTTTCCCAACCTTTAAAAAATGTTTTTTACCCTTAATAAATATAAATGATTACAATATTTAAAAAAAAAAAAATGCCTTTTTTGATAAATTGGTCACCGATATCTAGCATTGCATATAAATAACCCAAAGCAGAAGGGTTGAAGTCGTGTCTAATCCATTTTGAAATTACCCTCCTTAACTATCGAATTGCCCTGTAAGGCGTGGGCCCCACTTTGGGAAACACTGCTCTAGGCCATACCAAAGAACGTGAGTGCCAGAACCAGCCATACACAACTAGAACCCACAGACCGTTGGTCAAAAAGTTAGTCTGGTGTAAAAAAAAAAAAAAAAAGAGAGAGGGAAAATGTATTTAACACAATGGTTAACCCTTGCAAAATAAACCCTGAGGTCACATATGCAATCAATAAACCCTCTCTGAAGAGGGATAAAACAAAAAGTATTCACTATTTTGCCATGCCATGCAAATACAGTAAATCACAGTATTAAGAATAAAATTATACGGTGTTATATAGATATATCAATACCGCCATTTATTAATATAAAAATGTTCAGAATGTCAGAAAGATACTGAAAAACTTATTTCAATGAACTTCTCTTTAAGAAGGTTTTTAGCCTCAGGCTAGTTCAGGTGAAGTTGCCAGAGATGCAGCACAGGACTCAACTCCTGAAATATCCTTTTTTGAAGTCAACTTTGGACTTTTTGGTGATAAAATGGGAAATAGTAAAGCCGCAGCAAGTTCGACCACTGATTTTTTAAATAAATAAAATCCTTTAAACTACTGGGGACTCCCTCGGAAGACTATGTGAGAAGGTGGTTGCTACCAATATGCTGTTACGAAAGGCAACAACAAACAGCGTCAACAGACGATTACAATATTTTTACAAGGTACCCTCTGACATATTTATTTATTTTTCATGGATCTGGGACACAATATTCCATTTAATATAATACCTGTATAAATCTAATACCTGTACAATAAGTCAGGTTCCAATTGGTCAGGTTGCCTAATTTCTAAGGAAGAAATTGCTGACTTTAATAGTTCAATAAATGAACTGTTATGTAAAGGTGCTATTTATCTTGAGCTCACCAGAGTCCAATTAATTTATATCCCCACTTTATTGTCTCCAAAATAATACATATAAAAAATAAAAGTTTTATTTTTAATCCTAAAAAATTAACATCTTTTAAAATTGAGGAAATACGTACTGCTCTTAAATTATTAATAACTGCTCTGGATTTTTTTACATGACCAATATTGATATTAAAGATGATTTTGACACCCATACATAAATATAATAAAAACAGGAATTATACTTCATTAGTATATTTAAATGTTTAGATAAAGACATAATAATCATGTCTAATGGCCACAAAGGAGACTTATATATTGGTAAGTTTATATTTTATTATAAACACAACTAAAAGTAAATTAATTCCACAAGCATAATGAATGAGAATAGGTTCTGAAAACATGACAGTTGGAACAAAACACGTCCTATTCAAAGTTGGCCACTATTACAGGCATGCTATATGCAGAATGTCCAGGACTTCAGGTGTAACATAATATAGCTGATGCGCATACAAAACAACTTGAACTATGGAAATGCATTAAATAATAATAGATATAATAGCCAAGTACCAATATCACAAGGTGCCAATAATGAACTATCCTGTTGACAAAATAATTTGTTTCACTTTCATAAGAATCAATTAATCAGCCAAAATAAGTAATTTATGCAGATGCATTATTGTTAAATTGCGGTTATGTTGTACCACTAATAGGGTTCGGTAAGATTGATAAATAAATAAATGAACACAATAATTACCTAAATTTACTGGCTGTCTTTTTGCTTTAAAATCATTTACATGTAATAAAAGTAAGTAACTGCTTTATCATGTTAAGAATTAACAACACCACATCTTGATAGTCTAGCTAAACTAATTTAGCAGTGGTGTAAGCATGTGCGTATAGACAGATTATATACCATCAAAAACAATACTGCTTCAAATAAAATCAGTTGACACTGCTTCAAGACAGTTTAACAATAGAATAGACAGTTTAGAATAGAATAGACAATAGACAGTTTAACCTAGTGAAAAACGGCAAAATATGCCTTTTATACGATTATTTCAGGTTTTGGTATTTCTAAAAAAGATTTGTTTGCCTCTACACATAATCATAAGTGTAAGTTATATATTTGTTGGCGACCAGACCACTATGCTATCGCAAGAGATTCTTTCACAATCTCATGGACGTTTTCCATACAGGACTTTTTACAAATATCATTCGTTTTCCACCCTTTTCAATTATAATAAAGCTTTTCTAAATTTTGTAACAAGGCACCTAGGGTAATTATAGTTGGCTCATATTGACCATTGCAACCATTGCCTGTAAGTGCAGGTGCTTCATTGTCAATAACATTTTGAAGCAATGTAATACATACCTAATTGTAGATTATTGTAATAGTAAAAAAAAATAGTATCACAAATATACAGATACATTACAGATTTCTCTTATTTATTCTTATTTATTAACCTTTTTCTAATACTTCTAATAAAGGCTATAGTTATAATTCAGTAAATTGGTATATTCAGCAATAGCCCTCATTTACCAAATGAACTTACCACTGACATTTGTGTTAAGATACTATCTAAGAGATTTTTAGGTTTCGCCCACAAACTCGAAAATATGATTTAAGAACCCAATGTTTGTTAAGAATTATTATATAAATTATATCCAAATGAAAATATTTCACTTAATTTGTTATCCAATGTGATAACATTGTTAGCTCTTGTCACCGCTCATAAAGGATAATCCTCATCTTTAATTAAATATAATAATATGATTATTTAAAATATTGCAAGTTAAAATATAAATAATAAATTTCAATAAACCTAGGGCCAGATCGTACACAACCAACTTTATTATTGCCTCTATTGTATAAATCCTAAAATATCTTTTGTAAAAGAGAGTTTATCTGCCCTGCACAAAACTCTTTCAGTTATATAAATAAAAAAAAAATAAAAAATAAAATCTTGTTCGTTAACAAACTTTAAGCAATTAAAATAAAGATACACTTTATATCTTGATATCTATGACATACACTTGAAAATCATAGTAATGGTCATTTGTCAACATTTACTATTTAAACATTAGGAGAGAATATTGACACTATTCGTAGAACTGTTGGATGGTCCGAAAAATCCAACACTTTTGCAAAAATTGATTTAAAAAAAATATATATTATATATATATTTATTACTTGTACTAGATCACTGTAATGACTTAGAGGACGCATAATTATATAAATTTAAGAAATAATTGTTATAGAACTAAGTTAATGTGATTGAGGAGTTCTGATCATCCAAATGTCTGGTAATACTTCCATTTCAGTCCACAAACCTTCAACCTTTAAATATCTACTTTGTTTAAATACGGAACAATCGGCGGAGCACTAAGGAATTGAAGTACAATTGAGAATCAAACGAACTTACCTGTAAGTGAAGTTCGATGATAATTGTACGAACTTTCACAATCGGCGGAGCACTAAGGAAGTTCGTACAATTATCATCGAACTTCACTTACAGGTAAGTTCGTTTGATTCTCAATTGTACTTCAATTCCTTAGTGCTCCGCCGATTGTTCCGTATTTAAACAAAGTAATACATATAAAAAATAAAAGTTTTATTTTTAATCCTAAAAAATTAACATCTTTTAAAATTGAGGAAATACGTACTGCTCTTAAATTATTAATAACTGCTCTGGATTTTTTTACATGACCAATATTGATATTAAAGATGATTTTGACACCCATACATAAATATAATAAAAACAGGAATTATACTTCATTAGTATATTTAAATGTTTAGATAAAGACATAATAATCATGTCTAATGGCCACAAAGGAGACTTATATATTGGTAAGTTTATATTTTATTATAAACACAACTAAAAGTAAATTAATTCCACAAGCATAATGAATGAGAATAGGTTCTGAAAACATGACAGTTGGAACAAAACACGTCCTATTCAAAGTTGGCCACTATTACAGGCATGCTATATGCAGAATGTCCAGGACTTCAGGTGTAACATAATATAGCTGATGCGCATACAAAACAACTTGAACTATGGAAATGCATTAAATAATAATAGATATAATAGCCAAGTACCAATATCACAAGGTGCCAATAATTAACTATCCTGTTGACAAAATAATTTGTTTCACTTTCATAAGAATCAATTAATCAGCTAAAATAAGTAATTTATGCAGATGCATTATTGTTAAATTGCGGTTATGTTGTACCACTAATAGGGTTCGGTAAGATTGATAAATAAATAAATGAACACAATAATTACCTAAATTTACTGACTGTCTTTTTGCTTTAAAATCATTTACATGTAATAAAAGTAAGTAACTGCTTTATCATGTTAAGAATTAACAACACCACATCTTGATAGTCTAGCTAAACTAATTTAGCAGTGGTGTAAGCATGCAAGTATGTGCGTATAGACAGATTATATACCATCAAAAACAATACTGCTTCAAATAAAATCAGTTGACACTGCTTCAAGACAGTTTAACAATAGAACCTAGTGAAAAACGGCAAAATATGCCTTTTATACGATTATTTCAGGTTTTGGTATTTCTAAATTTTGTAACAAGGCACCTAGGGTAATTATAGTTGGCTCATATTGACCATTGCAACCATTGCCTGTAAGTGCAGGTGCTTCATTGTCAATAACATTTTGAAGCAATGTAATACATACCTAATTGTAGATTATTGTAATAGTAAAAAAAAAATAGTATCACAAATATACAGATACATTACACTTCACAGATAGATAAGATTTCTCTTATTTATTCTTATTTATTAACCTTTTTCTAATACTTCTAATAAAGGCTATAGTTATAATTCAGTAAATTGGTATATTCAGCAATAGCCCTCATTTACCAAATGAACTTACCACTGACATTTGTGTTAAGATACTATCTAAGAGATTTTTAGGTTTCGCCCACAAACTCGAAAATATGATTTAAGAACCCAATGTTTGTTAAGAATTATTATATAAATTATATCCAAATGAAAATATTTCACTTAATTTGTTATCCAATGTGATAACATTGTTAGCTCTTGTTACCGCTCATAAAGGATAATCCTCATCTTTAATTAAATATAATAATATGATTATTTAAAATATTGCAAGTTAAAATATAAATAATAAATTTCAATAAACCTAGGGCCAGGTCGTACACAACCAACTTTATTATTGCCTCTATTGTATAAATCCTAAAATATCTTTTGTAAAAGAGAGTTTATCTGCCCTGCACAAAACTCTTTCAGTTATATAAATAAAAAAATAAAAAAAATCTTGTTCGTTAACAAACTTTAAGCAATTAAAATAAAGATACACTTTATATCTTGATATCTATGACATACACTTGAAAATCATAGTAATGGTCATTTGTCAACATCTACTATTTAAACATTAGGAGAGAATATTGACACTATTCGTAGAACTGTTGGATGGTCCGAAAAATCCAACACTTTTGCAAAAATTGATTTAAAAAAAATATATATTATATATATATTTATTACTTGTACTAGATCACTGTAATGACTTAGAGGACGCATAATTATATAAATTTAAGAAATAATTGTTATAGAACTAAGTTAATGTGATTGAGGAGTTCTGATCATCCAAATGTCTGGTAATACTTCCATTTCAGTCCACAAACCTTCAACCTTTAAATATCTACTTTGTTTAAATACGGAACAATCGGCGGAGCACTAAGGAATTGAAGTACAATTGAGAATCAAACGAACTTACCTGTAAGTGAAGTTCGATGATAATTGTACGAACTTCCTTAGTGCTCCGCCGATTGTGAAAGCCACACCCTCCCACCTCTACATGTAAATAGGTAGGTGAGTTTCAGGTTTGTAAGCACAGGAACACTATAAACAGAATGATGTCTTAAAGAAATCGAGGCTTGGACAACCGTACATTCATCCAAAAAAAAAAAAAAAAAAACTGATTACTATTAAACGTGTGAGAGTAGCCATCGAATGCGAATACGTACGAAATGCGAAAAGTACGAACATCGGACATGGTGATGTCATAATGTCGAGCTACAATAAAAAAATCCATAACTAAACTTTTTATTGTGACTCGATATATGTCAACACCCCGCCTGATGTTAAGCTGGAGTGTGGTCATTGAATGGATGTCACTGCTACTACAATTCAATAACTGTGAGTAGCAATTACATCCACTATGCCGGCCTAGATGGAACCGGCAACATTGCAAGTAGTCGGTTCCAACTAGGCTGGCATAGTGGATGTCACTGCTACTTTTTTTTATTGTGACTCGACTTATGACAGCACCCCGCTTGATGTTAAGCCGAAGTGTGGTCCATGAATGAATGCCAATGCTACTACAATTCAATAACTAGCAATCACATCCACTATGCCGGTCTAGATGGAACCGGCAACTTACAAGCTGATCCTGAAACGTGACCAAATCACTTCACGGTCTGTATACTTGTAAGTGGTGGTACTACCCCGGATCGGCAGACTGGGTACCACTGCCTACCACTCTTTGATAACCAGACCCGAAGCAAATATCCCTCTTTTTTGTATTAACAAATATTTATAATAATTAAAAGTTATATAAATTTAATATAACTATTAAATATTACAAATAAAAGCTATGAAACTCTGACCGGGAATCGAACCCGGGACTTTAGGCGCAACAAACCAATCGCTAAACCGTTCATCCACGCCTGTCGCTACTACAATTAATGAATTGTATGTCAAGTCACAATAAATAAATAAGTTAAATGAATGTTTTATTTACATAATATTATAAGTTGACATACGCTGCAATGTAATGTAATGTATATTTAATTATATATTTATTTTCGATATCATACGCCGGTCTCTTGCCTCCGTCAACAAGAGACCGGATGGTATGAGTTTGATTCCATGGAAGATGGGCCGGGTGCTGGTATGGGATGCAACCTGTTCAGACACGCTAGCACCTTCACATGGAACCAACAACAGAGCTGGTGCGGCTTGTGAAGCGGCTGAAAAAGTTAAAGCGTGCAAATACAGGGGTCCAGGCTCCGAGTATGATTTTGTCCCATTCGGTGTCGAGACCCTTGGTCTGTGGGGTCCTAGCGCTATAAGGCTTTTTAAGGAAATATTAAAAAGATTAGTCGACATCACAGGAGACCGAAGAGTTGGCAGCTTCCTCGGACAAAGAATTAGTCTAGCTATTCAAAGGGAGAACGCTGCCAGTATCTTCGGAACCTTGCCTAAAGGGACTCCTTTTAATAATGTATTTTAGTTATTTTTTTATCAATATATGTATTACGAATTATGTGCATAAATGATCCCGAAAGGACATCATTCATTTTGGGCTTCTTTGTACTACTTTTGTAATGTACAATGATGAAGAATATTTAAATGGTGGTTTTGATACTTGTATTGATAGAAATAATAACAATTGCTGTGCAATTGAGTTATTTGGAAAATAAGATATGGATTTTGTGACGTCTGTCAATCACGGAGACACGCGCCATGGAGTTTTGGCGGGCAACTGCAAGTGACAGGACGCGCAATTTTGAATTATTTGAAAGCTTGTGTTTTATATAAATATTATTGTGTAATAATGGTGGAAGTGTTATCCAGTAATCATTTTTAAGTTGATCAAGTATAAACAAGTAATTGAAAGCTGTAAAACGTGTTTCTTCGTGTTCCCTCCAAGACTCCTTATGAAGTTTTAGTAAAGGCTTTCTGCCGCTTTACTAAAACGATCATTATCAACCTATCATCGTCACCATTTGATGAATCACTCGCGTGGTTCATCTTCATCTTTACTTGACAATGTTTTAACATTGAACCATATATTTTTACTTTGACACTGGCAAGTAAAATACTAACGCCATAAACAAGAAGAAGAAAGAAGACACGCGCCATAGCTTTTAACTGTCATAATTATAGTTTAATTATTTTGCACACCTAAACTATGCATAACAATGGATATTTTTGTATTACATAGTAATCTTCGTACATCAAACTATTTTAAAATGTATATGCAACTGTTAATTCAATTAAGCCCAAGTCCCCATACAAAATGAATGATGTACTTTAAGTTATTATTAAACATGTTTTTGTTGTGTGTAATACGAAAAAGTATTATGATGACGGGTAGTTAACAAAAATGTTTAGTTTTTAAATTTCATCGAGACACACGTAATATAATTATACGAATCTGTGAAAGGGTTGAGTGAATTAACAAGTGAGTGAGTAAAGTGTAGTGGTATAATACCTATGCATGCACTTATAGTTACAGGGCCGAACCGTGAGTTTAGGGGGCCCTGGGCTAATACTACTTAGGGGTCCACCTAATTACTCAAATTTATAAGAAAAAATAAGATTTAAATTATAATATATTATGCCTTAGTGTTTGTTAAATACAATAGTAAACTTTACGATCTGTTTATATTTTACGAATTTTATAAAATTATGGATTTTTTCGCATTATCGTCTATTGTTGACTTTGACTTGTCTTAGCTGGGGGCCCCTTGAATCCACGGGGCCCTGGGCTGAAGCCCAATCAGCCATATGGTAGATCCGGCCCTGTGTAGTTAATTTAACTCGTGGAGCAACAAATAAATGTGGGGCATCTTAAATTTCCGCTACGTTGTTGGTCTTAAAGGCGACCGCGGTGTAGTGGCAGTGCAATAGTTACGCAAACCGAAAGCACTTCAAAACCACTGGTCGGTACCAATGTATCTTTGGTATATGTACTTTGGTTGTCCTGTTTCTATGATACAAACACTTTAGTGGCTTAGTATATAAATGTAAATAAATAAAATAGTAATTATAAATTGTTCCCAATAATAATTATCAATCAATCAAATTGTTGCGCCTTTTTCACAATGGAGCGCTACTTGCCACGGTCCTGACACAACTCCAATAATAAAATACATGTAATAATTATTTGTTTTTTTATAGATATCGAGATTTAGTATATCAAGATGAGTGGAATTAATACACGTAAACGTAAGCTGGTGCGTTACTTTAGGCCTAAACAACGAACTTTGGATGAATTTAAATGTAAGTTACATTTTATAACTATACTGTGTTTTTTCTTACTTGGCAGAAGTAGTAAGCAAACATGACAATCACCAATTCCCATGCCCTTTATCTAAGGAAACTTTTTACGACTATTTTATTCTAAAGAGTAAATATGCACAATGTAACAAATGCACAAAAGTTTTTACAATCACACGCATACACATTCTTTTTATCAAAAACCATTTATATGGAAACAGTGAATTCACAGATGACAAATATTGTGCCCCAATAATAATAATAATAAATATACCATTTTCACAGTAATTCATAAATATTTTTAAATATTCGTATTGATTCGCGCCAATAGTAATTAATTTTTTATTGTATATCCGTCATTATGCCGAAAGTTTGTTTACTACTTTTGCTAAGTAAGAAAAATTGTACTATAGTGAATAAAATAGACTTGTGAATGTGAAGGAAGAGAGGGAGTTGCGTCAGGATTGTGGCAAGTGGCGCTCCATTGTCTCTGCCTATCCCTGTGGGAAAAAGGCGTGACAATTTGATTTGATTAAATAAATATGTAAAAACTAATTTATTTTATTCTTTGTAGACAACTTGACAGGGAATGAGGTCAATGAAGAATGGTTACTAAGCGAAATGAATAACTTAGACTTAACAAGCTCAGAAGTTAATGAAGACGTAGAAACATGTAGCTCTGTTAACATGCCACCTGAGAAGACAGCCATGAAAATAAGCTACAAGCCGCCACGTAAAAATAAAATAATAATAAAAAATAATAAAATAAATGAGAGATCAATATTTATATGCGAGAGATGCGACACAGAATATTATCAAAAGATAAAATTAATAAAACATATTGATCTGGTACATTATAAAAAAGTAATAATAAATATGTAAATAATGCTGAATAAGGAATACAGTGCGCGATAGATGTAGTTTAAAAGAAAATGTAGTGACAAGGATTGACAAAAGGAATTTATAAATCTGATGTTTGTAAAAGTAGGGTCTCTAGAAAGTTGGGCTGACTAGTGCCCATAACCATGTACGAAGAGAATTGTTAATGTGAAGGAAACGAGGAAGTTGTGTCAGGATCGTGGCAAGTGGTGCTCCATTGTCTTCGCCTATCCCTGTGAAAAAAATGCGTGTCAATTTGATTGAGTGATTGATTTATAAATATGGCTGGGCGAAGGCCTCCAACTCTTTTTTCTTGACTCTCGGTACGAACTAGACCTTTGCTCAGCAGTGGGACAAATATCGATCGATCAAATTGTCACGCCTTTTCCCCATAGGGATAGGCAGAGACAATGAAGCGCCACTTGCCACGATCCTGACACAACTCCCTCGTTTCCCTCACATCCACAATTCCCTTCATCCAAGCTCTATGGTTATGTGCTTTCTTGAGGATGTCTCCGATTTCGTCAGAAAACACTCTCCTGGGTTTGCCTTGTTTAACGCATCCATCCACACAGATTTAAAAAATCAGACTTATGAAAAACAGACTCTCGTGTATGTGTGTGTGTTTTCAGACAACATACACGAGAGAGTGTTGCAACCCATTTTTGCTTTTTTCTTCTACTTATTCGTAACTTTTTACGGATTCGTAAATTACAATTTTTGGTACAACCGGCTGTCAGACTTATTAATTTACAATAAATAATTGTGTACGCAAAACTATTTGTGTACGCAAGCAAATGCGAACGGAACACATAAATAATGTTTTATTATTTCGTTCCGTGGAAATACGTGCCCAAAGCAACGTGGTCGAATTACTTAGATTAACAAATTGCCGCCATTTTCCCAATTAGAGATTACATATTGAATTAACAAACAACAATTTCGCTGTAAATTGTAATATGATACATTTTCAGTAATTTGGGTTACTTGTTATACAATATAATACAAAGAATGGTAGGCAGTGGTACCCAGTCTGCCGATCCGGGGTAGTACCACCACTTACAAGTATACACACCGTGAAGGGATTTGGTCACGTTTCGGGATCAGCTTGTAAGTTGCCGGTTCCATCTAGGCCGGCATGGTGGATTTGACTGCTACAGTTATTGAATTGTAGTAGCAGAGACATCCATTCATGGACCACACTCCAGCCTAACGTCAAGTGGGGTACTGGTATATGTCGAGTCACAATAAAAAAAACTTAAATGGCGATGTACGAGTTATGCACTTCGATGTTTTTAAGATTATCGAAGATTATATGACAGCACCCGTCTAATGTTAAGCTGGAGTGTAGTCCATGAATGGAGGCGACTGCTATTACAGTCCTATAAAGTACTATGCCGGCCTAGCTGATCCTGAAAATTAAAAAAATATAGAACATTGTGTACTACCTACCCCTCATATCATTTTAAGGCGACCGTGGTGTAGTGGCAGTGCAATGGTTACTTACGCAAACGGATTCAAAACGACTTGCCGGTACCAATGTATCTTTGATATATGTACTTTGGTTGTCCTTTTACTTTGCTACAAGCACTTAGCTTCGTATAGAAATGTAAAAACAAAAAAAACTATTATCGAATTGTGACGCCTTTTTGAGGGATAGGCAGAGACAATGGAGAAGATAACCAAAAAAAATATCAGTTTCTTTTTTTACCCAAAGTGATTACTTTTTAAGTAATAAGGCCTTTTGTGTTTTTTTTTTATTATTGTGACTCGACATATGACAGCACCCCGCTTGATGTTAAGCCAAAGTGTGGTCCATGAATGAATGTCACTGCTACTACAATTCAATAACTGTGAGTAGCAATCACATCCACCATGCCGGCCTAGATGGAACCGGCAACTGACAAGCTGATCCCGAAACGTGACCAAATCACTTCACGGTCTGTATACTTGTAAGTGGTGGTACTACCCCGGATCGGCAGACTGGGTACCACTGCCTACCACTCTTTAATAACCAGACCCGAAGCAAATATACATCTCTTTTTTTTTATTAACAAATATTTGCAATATTTAATATTTATTAAATATTACAAATAAAAGCTATGAAACAAATATTTGCTCCGACCGGGGATCGAACCCGGGACAGACCACCAACAAACCAGTCGCTAAACCGTTCGTCCATGCCTGTCGTCAAACTATACTATGCTTGTTTATTTTTAGGTTTTATAATTTTATTATGTTACACATTAAAGTGGTAAATAAATAACATGACATGTCAATAACTGGTCTGTACACTTGAAATTTTATTGAAATATTCAAATTTACATTGATATTCAAATTTCTGACGCCACGATAACCGTCAATCCATCGCCTATTCGTTTTAATTCAAAAACATAAAGATTGTTCGGTGCATATTTTTTCTTTCATCTCTATACTAAGCTCCCATAGAAACAAGACGATCAAAGTACATATAACAAATATAAATTGGTATAGGTAAGTAGATTTGAATGGGTGGCTCTCGGATTGATTGACCATTGCACTACCACTACACCACGGTTGCTCGCTTTGAATGTGAATGTTATGTCCAATTAATATACGATTTATAGATTATAGGACTCGTATAAACCATATTTTAATGTAGCTTAGTACATCTAACAGTACCCCGTCTGAAGTTGAAGTGCAGTCTATGAATGGAGGTGACAGCTACTACAGTACAATAACTGTTAGAAGCAGTCACAATCCACTATGCCGGCCTAGTTGGAACCGCCAACTCACAAGAGGTAAGACACAATAAATCGATATCTTACTAACGAAACCTAGATTGATCTCATACTTAAAAGTGTGTCGAATAAGTTGGAAGCGCAAAAGGGACAATTCTAAATTAATAATAATTTTAAGGCTACCGTGCTGTTGTGGGTTCAAAACCGGTAGTATTTTATCTTTGATATACGTACTATGGTCGTCTTGTTTCTATGATACACTTCAGTAGCTTAATTTTGAAATGTTGATAATATTAATATTTCAACGTGATTTTTAATTTACAAAGCAGTGATCCACAGTGCCAGAAATTGTAAAAGTGGCGCTTCCTTATCTCTGCCTGTCCTTGTGAGAAATACGATACAATTATGACGATTATTTTACGACGGAGCAAAGGAATTAAAGTGACTTAATAACGAATATTTTATTTTAAACAAATTTTATGCGGCTTACTATCGCGTTTATTTTGGATATAGATTTTTTATTTTATTATTTTGACGTTTCGAGTTCTTTGCAGCTATCGTGGTTACGGAGACGGGTGTTGGTCGTCTTATTGGTTAATGGCTGCAAAGCTTTCGAAACCTCGGAATAATAAAAAATTGAAAAATCAATAAACAAAACAAACGCGATAGTAAGCATTTTTGTTTAATTCATTAATCAATGTTCGCGTAAAATGTAAGAAAATACAAATGTAACATTTTATCTGTATTACAAAATAATGTTATGGAATAATCACTCTTAACGTATTGAAATTTATGAGGAAAAATATCGATTGTAAATATAAATAGAATGTCTGGAAGTATGTCTCTAAGTACTTTCGACATAGGTAGGTTTATGCCCGCGTTCCATTGAGGCGCACGAAGAGGTTGCGCGCGGGACATTCACTAGCTCAACTCAGGGGATTATAAAGCTTTAAATAGCCTTGGATCCTTCAAGCGATGCGTGAACATAGTGACGGCGACTGGGAAAGCCGTGAAATGACTCGGTTTTTGCAGTCGTCGGCACTCTAATCTAACTCTACTTGCTTGCTATCAGACGGGTCGGAGTCAGATGTCTAGACACAATAAAAAAAAATGATTTGTGTACAGCTGTAAAATTTATACCAACTTGTAAACAACTTTAAATATCCCCTTATATTACGAGTACAATGATTTTTGGAATAATTTTGTACAAAACTTAATAAAACTTATTAAAATATAGGAATATTTTATTTAAATAACCTTCAGAGCCTGTCGACAGTCGAATTAAACGGTTCGGCGTATCGTTTCTTTGTTTTCAATAGACAAGTGGTGTTTTACCCATTCTTTTCATATTACAACTTTAAATCCATCGAGTGGAAATTGCAATGGTACATTCCGCCGCCATAGTGACTACAACTGAGACGATCGAAACTGTGTCAGTTTTTTCAGTCGTCAACGCTCTTGATCCTCCCCTTGCTTACGAGTCGACGTCGAAGTCAATAAAGAAACTTATTTATATTGATAAATCTCAATTATCACTTGTTCTAAAAATTCCAAGTTTCCTGAATTTATGCGGCTTATTATCGCGTTTATTTTTTGTTAATAATTGTACAACATTTGAGAGCTTTGCAGCCACATGAAATTTGTTTAATTTATTTTTCAATGTTTACGTAAAATCTTAGAAAAAACAAATTTTCCTTCCTGCGGGGTTAGGTTGGCGAGTTAAAACGATTATCGTCTCTCGTCGACGATTAGCACAATAATAAAAGCCAGGCTAAGTCCACCTAAATGAGACTATTGATGATAATGATAAATCGTGTCGTCGCACAGACGATATTCGTCACAACGATCAATAGTCTCGTTTTAGTGGATTTAGCATAGATTTTATTATTTTGACAATCGCCGACGAGAGACGATAATCGTTTTAACTCGCCAACCTAACCCCGCTAGTGAAGTATACATCGTTTTACCTGAGATGGTCGGTCAAATAGACAAATTGCATACCTAAATATAATATTACAATAAGTGTAATGTTATATTTAGGTTATAAATGTCTCACAGTGGAATAATGGCTTTAGCAAGCAGCCAGACGTTAGCAAAATGGACGATTCTGAGAAGCTAATAATTGAATAAGGGGATGGGTGCCCCCCTTTCGCTGACAAATAATTATAATGACAACATGTCTCCATTGAAATGATCGAACAAGGATTAAGTGAAGTGAGCACAATGAGATGGTTGTCAAGGTAATCTATGGTAACAAATGTGACGCGACATATGACCTCCATTTGTTTCGTTCTATATTGTGACTCGACATATGTTTGATGTTATGCTGGAGTGCGGTACATGAATGAAAGGGACTGCTACTACAGTTAAATAACTGTAGATAGTAGCCACATCTACTATGCCGGCCTAGTTAAAACCAGCAAAGCTGATCCCGAAACGCTGATTCAGGATCTGTATAGATCTGTAAGTGATGGTGCTACCCTGGATCGGCAGACTGGGAACCAATGCCTACCACTCTTTGCCAACAAGAGCTGGAGCTAATATCTGCCTTATTTTTATTAACAAATATTTGTAAATTTAATTTTATAATATTGTTACGCCTTTTTCCCACGGGGATAAGCAGAGACAATGGAGCGCCACTTGCCACGATATTGACACAGCTCCTTTGCTTACTTCACATCCACAATTCTCCTCATATAAGCTCTGAGGTTACTATTAATTATTACAAATAAAAATTATGAAACAAATATTTGCTCCGACCGGGATTCAAACCCGGGACACTCGCGTAACGGACTGGTAGTACACTACTACGTCACGCCTGTCGTCGTCATAATAAAATATATATTTTTTAAACTAAGAGCAATGATAATTTAAGAAGTGACGTAGATATGTATATATGCGCTCCGAGAGGCACGTTAAAATTATGCTCATAAGCAAACCTAAACTCAGTGTCGCGATGCAGTGCAACATTTGTCTCTTTTTCGCTCTTAAAAACTATCATTCGGGCCTACTTCCACTTGTTTGTATGCCTAGTCATCATCATTAGGCAGAAGTCATCTACTGCTGAACATAGGTTTCCCCCTTAGAACGCCATTCCGAACGACAAGATGCTATCTACCTACCTTTGCCGCGTCTGCCGGTTCGTGGTCTCCACTCTAGAACCTTTCTTCCTCTTCGAGTTTTAGTCACGTACACAAAAACTCGTGTATCTACCTCATCACTTACCAGGAGAGTGTGGAAACACCAATGAATCAAATTGAATGGAGCGCCACTATGCCAGTTGATTTCGTAACGTTACTTCACGAGTCTGTATTATACCCTGGATCAGCAGCGGCCTTTGCCTAACTGCCTACCACCACTGACGACCAGACCAGGAGCAAATATATAACAAAACACGTATAACAAAACAAATCCATAAAATAAATCGGCTCCGACCGGGAACTGAACCCGGGATTTTACGCATAACGTACTGGTGTGGTAACCAGTGCCGATACCTGCTTAACATCTATAAATAATAAGTGGGGTTAGTCAAAAACTAAATTGGGTATTTCATAAATAAAAGGCTGAAGAAATATACAAGAAACAATTTTATTAAATTGAAATATTTATAATATGTATTTAATCAGATAATTCGTTAATACTAGATTCTGTGGCGATGACAATTTTGCCAACAGCAAGCCTCCACTGCTCAACTCTTTCAGTGAGCTCCAACAATTTCTCTCGCGAGAGAGCGCGTGGCTTTACCCATGACACAATAACCACTTTGTCCACTTCATCAATTTTACCACGCATCATCTTTTTGGCCATTGCCTTCATGATCAAAAATTCAACCTGATCTTCCGGAATTTGTGTCTGTTCAGCAATATCTTTGAACGACAATACGCGCTTCGTTATTGGACATTTAGTCGCCATCTCGAGGAGGCACAAAATACGTATTTTCGTCTTGATTTGTTCATCAACGGCAGTCGACTTTGGCTTGAAGACATGTTTGAGGGCGTCGTAGCCGCTGAGATCGCCGCCCGCAACCACCGCCAACAATTGCAGCGCCCATTCCTCCGAGTGGCCTTTGAGCACCTTCATAATTGGATGTATCACTAGTTCAGATAAGTCGAATATATCTGGCGAGACAACGGCTGCAATGGCCAACGAGCGGGCCAAGCCAGGGTTAGTCAATGTGCTCTCGTCGCAACCCACATATTGTATAGCGGCGCGATAATATTTGGTAACGTTGTCAGTAATCCTGTAGTAGTCGGCCGCTAACTTGTAAATCCTCCCCTGGATGGGAGTCACTCCCTCCTCGAGTTCGAAACTGCGCACTATCACCTTAGTGGCGGCAAGATCGTTCAGTTGCAAATAAAGCTGCCCTTGCAAAACTTTGCACAATGACTCAGCATCAACATACTGTCTCACTTTTGGCTCAATTCGGCTGAGCATTTGGATCGCCTCCTTTTTGTTCTCCAACCGCGATGTTATAATTTCGACGATCTCGACTAATGCAAGGGGGTTAATTTTCGTCTCGAACGTGCATATGAATTTGTCGTAAATATCTTTAAGTTCTGTTACCTGTTGCTCCGGCTTTTTCATGTACTTCATTAGAGCTAATGTTAGTTGGTGCCACAACTTCCTGTTGTAATGTTGTTCTATTTCCGCCCATTCGCCGGTTGTGTTTTCCTTTACTTTATTTTGTAAAAAATCTACGATATTCGAAGCGCTCATTTTGCACGAACTTAACTTCATGAACAAACGCGTGCGAGTGAGCCGCTATTGGAGTGCCTTGTTAAGGCTAGTGATGTACAATAATTACAAATCGATGGTTTGAAATTATATCGACATTCTATATTTTATTTATCCTAATTGAATCTTATTGGTTACCAACTTAAATTCAGGACAGTCCATGAAAGTAGCAACCACAATAATACGATGTCTAAAAATACTAAAATTTCTACTCCTAGAAAAAAGTAGAGGTGAATTTTGTTTGAAAGAGCCCTATTTGATACCGACCAATTAACACTTACTCAAAAATTTCTTATTAGGTTATTCAATGCATCCTGTTGTCGGTCGGTAAGTGTTATCGCCTACACTTACCGACCGACCGACAGTAGTTAAACGCCTACTTTTTTTTTATTGTGACATCTGACAGCCCCGCTGCTTGATTTTAGGCTGAAGTATGGTTCATAAATCGATGTTACTGCTACTACGATTCAATAACTGTGAGTAGCAATCACATCCGCAATGCTGGCCTAGTTAGAACCGGAAACTTATAAGCTGATCCCGAAAAGCGACCAAATCACTTCACGGCCTGGATACTTGTAAGTGGTGGTACTACTTCGGATCGGTAGACTTTGATAACCAGACCCGAAGCAAATATCCACCTCTTTTTTTATTAACAAATATTTTAAGATTTAATATAATATAATTAAGAAATATTACAAATAAAAACTATGAAACAAATATTTCCTCCAACCAGGAATAGGACCCGGAACTTTACGCGCAACAAACCAATCGCATTCGTCCATGCTTGTCGTCAAAACTTTTAAACTTTTTTATATTTTGAAAGATGTGGTTGTGGTGGTAGTAATGATGGTATTCATAAGTCTCAATGAGCTACATTTTAAGTAAAGGTCAAGGTTCATTTCCTATAATAAATCACCTTTTACGCATATTTTATATACTAGTATTGATTTTTTTAATATTTTACATCTGCCAGGTGTACTACGTCAGCTCATTTTTTTTGAATGGGTATCAACGCCACTTATAATGTTTATATGTCTGTTAAATGTACCTCCTCCCAAATAAAATCGACTGCTTAAAAAAACAAAACCTACTGAACATGCTATTATACTGAAAAACAATAAATAATAAAAAGTACATAGGTATAAAAATCTCGCCATGAATACTTAGTCGAAGTAATGATTTTGTAGTAAGCACATCCCTAGCCCAAAAATTGCTAGACAAAACAAATCCCTCCCTTGCGCTGACGCCATCTTGTGGCGCATAATTGAACTAATATTCGGATAAGAAGTTGTAAAGGGTGGGCAGATATAAAATAAAGATTAACGAATTAAACAAATTTTCTTATCGCGTTTATTTTTGTTATTGATTTTACAATTTTTCATTATTCCGACGTTTCGAGAGTTTTGCAGCCATTGTGGTCACGGAGAGAGGTGTTGGTCGTTCTATAGGTTGATGCTGTTATTGTTTCTAAAACTACCCCGTTTGATGTTTTGATTTTGTTTTTTTTTGTTCCCAGTTTAATTCAATTTTTTGCAAAAATAACTGACGGTGTCATCTATTTTGTGGTCCCAGGTGTTGGATAATCGCCAACCACCTTCTCTATTGAAATTAGGATGCTTTTAATCTTAATAGCCTCATAAAAATAGTAAGCTGCATAAAATTTGTTTAATTCATCAATCAATGTTCGCGCAAAATCTAAGAAAATACTAAAATAAACATTATTAAAATATGTTTTCTTATGGTAATAAAATCAAAATTAAAATTTTAAAGGAACCCCCGAAACGCCTGGAACCACTTTGGTCATATCATCAGCTTTATAGTAATAAACAACATTAGTCATGGCTCAATAGTTATATCCCTTTAATATCCCTTGGATCCTTATGGTGCATCATCAGATAACTACTCCAGGTCTTCAATTTGATAATGGCCCAGCTAATGGCTCATAGAGAGTAACAATTTTAGTTAAAGCACTATGATATTATCTGTTATTGATTTGCTGATCTGAGAGGATTCATAATCAGATACTCCCGATCTTCAATTTGATAACGGCCCAGCTAAAGGCCTAGTTAAAGTACTACAGTTCTATCTCTTTTTTTGCTGATCAATTGATATCAATTTGCTGATCTGAGAGGATTCATAATGGTGCATCAGCAGATTGCCCGGTCTTCAATTTGATGACGGTCCAGCTAAATGCTCTTAGTGAGTAACAAATTTAGTGAAAGCACTATAGTTCTATCTCTTGTTGATTTGCTGATCTGAGAGGATTCATGATGGTGCCTCATCAGATACTCTCGGTCTTTAATTTGATAACGGTCCAGCTAATGGCTCATAGTGAGTAACAATTTTAGTTAAAGCACTACAGGTCCATTTCTTGTTGATTTGCTGATCTGAGAGGATCCATGATCAGATTTTTTAGATCCGGAATGTTTTATTTTATCGCACTAACTTTTCTACACTTAGTTTCCTACCTTCAAGACAAATCTAATAAGTCCAAACTTAGTATACCAAAAAAAAGTTTGAACACATCCAGGATTTCGTCTCCTACCTTCGAGTTTCATCATCAGAGTAACTCAGTGGTACCAGTTAAAACACACATGTATTTGTATACGTTTTATTTCAAATGTTAAGTCACAGATATGTTTAAAAGTAAATACCTATAAGGCTGGGAATACAAGTCCGATTTTCCTCTCCGATAGTCCGATCCGATAGTCACTCGTGCCATACATTTGTTTAAATACTTAATACACGTCAGATCCGATAGTCGGATCGGATGTCAGAATCGGAAACAACGCCAAGGCGCTTACGATTTTATGGCCGATCCGATTGTCTGAAGGTGCAGTTTTCATACAAAATACAGAAACAAAATAGACGTCCGATTCCTACTTCCGATTTGTAAATAATTTGCTCAGCAATATCGGACGTGTATTCCCAGCCTTATGCGTGTTTAGAACGGGCAACCCTTGTACGTTGCTATGCGACGAAGATTGTTATTTTATGTCAAATAAATATGCCATTGTTAAAACACGTAAAAAATGTTATAATTTTTCCCCTAAAATATTCAATCAAGGTAATCGATCTAAACTGCAAACCAACCTCGCCATATGAATATTTTAAGGGAAAAATTATAACATTTTTTACGTGTATTTACATTGGCATATTTATTTGACATAAAATAACAATCTTCGTCGCATAGCGACGTACAAGGGTTGCCATCCTAAACAGCGCGTTCAATATCGCTACCGCAGCTAACAAATCGAGCTGATGACCTTGAAACCCCTGATCAGATCTTCATCAATTGTAGCTAAGAACCATCTCGATCACGTCAGCTTTCAAATGAAACAAACCGCATCGTAATCGGTCCATTCGTTTAGGAGCTACGATGCCACAGACAGACACACAGATACACAGAGCCACAGATACACAGATACACAGACAAGTCAAACTTATAACACCCCTCTTTTTTGGTCGGGGGTTAAAAATAGGTTTTAGTTACTGCTTATTCCTGACTAAAGGGGATGACAGTACTGTTTTAAATAATTTTGTTGACTTATCATTAGGCCGCGTTTACGAGTTCGAGCGATTTCTCGCGATTTTTTGTACAGTGCAAATGTTTGGCCACATCGTCACACCGATGGGGAAGAAAGGTTCTAGAGTGGAGACCACGCACTGGAAGACGCAGCGTCGGTAGGCCTCCCATTAGGTGGACTGACGACATAGTGAAAGTCACGGGTAACCGGTGGATGCATCTGGCATATTGTCGTTCGGAATGGCGTTCTAAGGGGGAGGCCTATGTTTAGCAGTGGACGCCTTCTGGCTGATGATGCAAATGTTTACACTGGATCACTTGTTGTACTAAAGTTGAAGTGACTCAGTCGCCTTATAGGTTGCCAGTTCTAACTAGGCCAGCATAATGAATGTGATCACATGGCGTCATGATCAATTTATCCACACTTCGATAGTTAATATTCTTTGGTACAACCGTGGTCTAGTGGTATTTGAATAGTCATGTAAACCCAGTGCTCTCGGACCAATACCCCTTGCTTGTAACCTATGTACGATATATTTAACTTTTGATATATTTGTTTTTCGGTCAGCCAGTTTCTATGATACAAAAATATTTAGTATAGAAATGAATGATTAAAATAAATAAATGAGTTTAAGTTGACCCCTAACTAACCTAGAAATGGGTATCAATAGCAAGAGCAATGATTTGTCTATGGTAGGAACTAGGATAATAATAATAGAAGGATCATTATAATCAAAAAATATATTATAATTCAACACAATACATAAATATATTAATGTCAATTTAAAAAAAAAACAATTACAATAGAAACAAAGTGTCATATTTACAAATAAGTAAACAATAAAAATGGCATTCATTTTACACAATAGAAAAATAAATATATTGCCTTTACCAAGCAGGCGTATTTCGGCGAGTCTAGCCCCCGGCAGATTAAAAGAGCATTGGCGTGGAAGCTGCGCAGTAACTTGTTTTGTTACTTACGCACTTTTCGATTTACGAATGTCTATAAAGGACATCATTCATTTTGTATGGGGACTTGGGCTTAATTGTATTAACAGTTTAATATGCATTTTAAAATAGTTTGATGTACGAAGATTACAATGTAAATGAAATTTATCCTTAATTTTGCATAGTTTAGGTGTGCGAAATGATCAAACTATAATTATGACAGTTCAAAGCAGAACAAATATGGCGTTGATTGACAGATAATACCAAATCCATATCTTATTTTCCGAATAACTCAATCGCACAGCAATTAAAAGCAAAATGGTTATTAGTTTTATCAACACAAGTATCTAAACTACCATTTATATATTTTTTCATCATTGAACATTACAAAAGTAGTACATAGAAGCCCAAGATGTCCTTTCAGAATTCCCGCAGACCCTCAGCGCTCTTTTTATTTGCCGATCACTAAATAAGCCCGCTTGACCAGCGATTGGTTTGCTGCGCGTAAAGTCCCGGGTTCGATTACCGCTTGGAGAAAATATTCGTTTACTTGTAATATTTATTAATTATATAAAATATTTGTTATTAATAAAAAAAGAGGTGGATATTTGCTTGGTGTTTGGTTATCAAAGAGTGGTAGGCAGTGGTACCCAATCTACTCATCTGGGGTAGTACCACCACTTACAAGTGTACAGACCGTCAAATGATTTGGTTGCGTTTCGGGATCAGCTTGTAAGTTGCCGGTTTCAACTAGGCCGGCATAATGGTTGCGACTGCTACTTACAGTTCTTAAATTGTAGTAGCAGTGGCATCCATTCATTGACCACACTCTAGCTTAATATCAACCGGGTGCTGTCATATGTCAAGTCACAATTTTTAAAAATACGCGCGTGTACGCTTGTATAATGCAACCGCATGAAACGAGCAAATATTGCCGCCTGCTTGGTAAACACACTTATAACAAACAAATTAAAAAAAACTTGTAAAATGAGTTTACATAGATATTAACTTGTTTATAAGACATTTCCAAATGGGATAATCAGAAGAGTTCATATAGCTTAGCATAATATAAAAATGTAAAAAAAATACTAAAAAGAATAGACTAACATATTTATCAATTTTATCAATCAATCAAATTGTCACGCCTTTTTCCCACAGGGATAGGCAGACAATGGAGCGCCACTTGCCACGATCTCTTACACAACTCCCTTGCTTCCTTCACATCCACAATTCTCTTCATACAGGCTCTGTGGTTATGGGCACTAGGCAACCTAGCTTTCTTGAGGATGTCTCCGATTTACAATCACTAAATAAATTATCTTAAGGCAAAATGTTATTCAACACACGTTGAATAACATTGGAATATTGTAAAGTAACTAAAAACATTTAAAAATAAAACAGGAAAAAATATTACAAATATTAAATAAGGCGACCGTGGTGCAGTGGCAGTGCAATGGTTAATCACAAACCGAGAGCACGCGTTCGAAACCACCCACTGGTACCAAGATATCTTTGATATAAGTACTCTGGTTGTCCGTTGTCCTGTTTCTATGATACAAACACTTTAGTAGCTTAGTATAGAAATGGAAAAAAAATTTTTTAAGAAAAAAGTAATTAAAAAAAGTTTTACTTACATTATTAAAAAAACCTAATATAAACTCATTTCACATTAAAAATAATTAAACTTAATTATTGGACCTGTAAGTACTTAAATAATAATAACACAATATCTATTGGTTTTATCGTATTCCAAAAACAGTTTTGAAAATAATTCAACCACCATTTCACAGAGAGAATAGAGCGCCACTTTCCACGACTTTTTCGATTCCATTTACATCCACAGTTCTTATCGATGTAAATGGAATCTATTATGAATGTATTGTATGACCTCAATGGTAAGGCGGTTAGCCTCAATCGCCTTAACTATGAAGATTAAAAGTGTTTTATTGCCCTTCGCTTAAAGGATCTAAGGTTTTTATTTATTTTTATTGTGACACGACTTTGACCTCGTCCCGCCTGATGATAAGCAAGAGGAGATCCAAGAGTGACGACGACTGAAACATCCGAGTTATTTCGCAGCTGCCTCAGTCGCCGTCACTATGCCTTGACGGCCCATCCTTCCAAAGTTATTTGGAAGGATGAGAAAACACTGGAAAAGCATCCCACTTGGAAAATATGCCTGCTTGGCTTAAAACGGAAACTTACAAGCTTATTAGGAAGAATGATTTCAAAACTGTTATTTTATACAATAAAACGTGTATAAGTATATTTGAATACAAATAAATTTGGCATACCATCCCATGTGTAGTTTAAATAGAAATTATTCATTTACAACATTTATTAATATAAAGTACCTAATCAAAATGAAATAAGGTCTATTCTTTATAGATCTGTTTCCTTTGGCCTGCATAGTGGGGCAGCCGTGAACTAACTCGTTTTTTTCAGTCGTCGTCACTCTTGAAAATCCTCTTGCTTATCATCAGGAGGATCGAGGTCAAATGTCGTCTCACAATAAAAAAAAATATTTTACAAATAAACACCTGATAACCAATTAATCAATCAAATTGTCACGCCTTTTTCACAATAGAGCGCGACTTGCCTAGATCCTGACACAACTCCCTAGCTTCTCTCATATCCACAATTCAATTGATACAAACTCTACAGTTATGGGCACTAGGCAATCCAGCTTTCTTGAGGATGTCTCTGATTTGGTCGAAATACCCCCTCCGGGGTCTGCCTCGTTTAACGCATCCATTCATCACTTCAATGCTGGTTATCACAGCTATAATCCTCTTCATACAGAATCTATGGTTATGGGCACTGCAGACCCCTGATTTTTTTGGCTCGACATATAACAGCACCCCACTTGATGTTAAGCTGGAGTGCGGTCCATGAATGAAGGCAATTGCTAGTACAGTTATAAACTGCAAGAAGCAGTCACATCCACTATGCCGGCTAAATTAAAAGTTCGACCTAAACCTATAAACGAAACCCTATTTCATTTTGAACACTAACTAATCCTACATAAGATTTAAGAGACCCATTTAATTACAAAGGAAAAGCTTAATATAAATTAGTTCATATGACCGAACAAATTGTCTATTCAGTTCTTTTCATTCAATCATTTTCCTTAATAAAGGCATACCTTTATAAGCTCACAATACTTGAACCCTCTACTCACAGATCACACACCGATAGACCACCGCTAAAAACAATTACGTCACAAGCGCAGAATACCCTCTGATGACCAATTCATGCATGTATAACTATTGGCAGACAAAAAGCGCGCTGGACAACTGATAGGGAAGCAAGTCCGCCCATATATAGAGTCGTGCACATATTATTGCACATGTATACACATTCTAATAACGAAGAGCTAGTAGGTAACAAAACAATTTACTTATTGCAGCACAGCTTAATTGCCAGCGCTTATTTTATCTGCCGGGACTTATGCCATTAACGCACGATCGCTCTGACCACTAAGATATACAGCGTCTATCTGTTTAGCTGAATAGGTTAGAGCGGTTGTGCGTTAAGCTGATATGACCGATATATACAAGTTTTTTTCTTAATTTTTAGTTACTACTTTATATAGTAAATTCAAATAGTCAAAGTAGGTCACAAAAATTGATGGGACGGAGATTGTTTATTTGAGCCCACACATTCGCTTTGCTTGCGATACTTGTCGACAGTTCTTAGCGATCAGTACAGCTCCTTTGAGCTGTAAATTTATTGCGGTGTCTAATAGTATGTATTCCGTGACCCCAACCATTATCAACAATCAAAATTAGCTAACGACAAAAAGAACTATAAGATATGCAATTATATGCTATACGCCATTGCGTAAAAAGTTTAAAAAGTAAAATGTCATCCTGACATTCCGAATATTAGGCGCGAAAGGACGCCATTTTCTAACTATAAATATTGGTCTATTCTTTAAGAAATGCACTAACTTTTAATTATTTTATAAATTGTGTCATTTGTCGCCGTTAGTTTCCCCGTTGCTCTGGGAATGGATAGGTGGCGCTGGAATCACCTGTAAAAAGTTATAAATATTAATATATATTTTTAATTAACCATATCAAAAACCATCTATAAAATCTTTTATGTAAAACCCAAATAAAACAAAGCTAAGGTAATAAAATAACAACAGCATCAATGAATAAAACATACATGATCGCAAAAACATTTATCTAATAAATTCTTTATTGCACCAAAATAAACTTAAAAATAGGTACATAGGTGAGTTTAATGCCTATTAGGCATTCTCTAACAACTAACCTTTGGGATGATGAGAAATTATGGGCAGGGTGCAAATATACTACAAACTACAATTACATAAACCGTATACAAGTATGTATTTATACGTATATGTAGGTAAAAATAAACATACATAAATATACACAAATATATTTATGATATGATAAAGCGTATTTTAAAGTAATTAATGTGTAATAAATATTAGCGTAAAACACCACTAAAATCCATTAAGGTTTTTAGTAGATTCAAGACTTGTTTTTTATTGCTTCTTAATAAAATATTATAATTAAGTAAGTTCAAAATGTTTTTAAGGCAATTATGTTTGAGGGGACTTTAAGGGGAATTCCCCTGATTCTAAAACATAGATTAATAAATGGCATCGTCATCAATGGTAATATATGTCAAATTTTACTTCTTTATATACACTGGCACATGTTTTACTAGCCCATGCGTTTACTACATGACTTAGATTCTATAAGTGAGGCGTAAAATGTACCTCTAGCCGACATATTGACGGTGACTACGGCAACCGTACACTGATCCGTTTTTTTATTATGACTCGACATCTGACCTCAGTAAACAAGAGGAGGTTTAAGTGCGGCTGAAAAACCCGAGTCAGTTCACGGTTGCCTGAAGGTTCCAGCCAAAGGTACTACTTTACGCATCGCTTGAAGGATCCAAGACTATAAGATGGGTTCTACACATAGTCTCATGAATCTCTTCATCCCTCTTACACAATCTCGCCTTCCACTCACATGTTGAGAGTGTGTGGCAGGATCCAATGCAAATTGAGAGACACACAACGCACCGTATCACCCAATTGTTAATTACCGTTAAATCCAATTTGAACAGCCAATCTGAAGGGATTTAGTCACGTTTGAAGTTGCCGGTTCCAACTAGGCCGGCATAGTGTATGTGACTGCTACTTACAGTTATTGAATTGATTGTAGCAGTGACATCCATTCATGGACCACACTCCAGCTTAACATGAAGCAAGGTGCTGTCATATGTCGAGTCACAATAAAATAAAACAAACAACCCAAGCACAGTAAAAAAACAATCAAAATTTATAGACAACATCCAGCAACCGATTTGTCACAAAAATAAAACCCCATACAAAGCCAAAACAATTATCTGTTTACAATTTAGATGTTGGGGGCTTGTCGGTTGTCGGCCATTGTCAATCCTAACACTCCGCCTGTTGACAAATTTTAATATAAACCTACGTCCCGGCAAATAAAAAGAGCGCTGGAATCCAAGCTGCGCAGTAACTGGTTTTGTTACCTACTTACTATTCGTTTTACGAATGTGTATAAAGTACATCATTCATTTTGTATGGGGACTTGGGCTTAATTGTATTAACAGTTGCATATACATTTTAAAATAGTTTTATGTACGAAGATTACAATGTAATTGGAATATATTTTTTATTTTGTATAGTTTAGGTGTGCATAATGATCAAACTATAATTATGACACTTCAAAGTAGATTGATTGACAGATGACACAAAATCCATATCTTATTTTCCAAATAACTTAATTGCACAGCAATTAAAAGCAACATTTGTATTAGTTTTTTTAATACAAGTATCGAAATTATCATTTATTTTATTGATAATTTCGTAGCTAATTAAAATTTCGTTATTTTAATTATCAAATTATATTAATTTATCATTGGACATTACAAAAGTAGTACATAAAAGCCGAAATTTAATGATGTCCTTTTTAAAATATTATCTATTATGTACACGATATGTGCGGACTTACTCCCCTATCAGTTGTCCAGCAAAATTCTTATCTGTCGATCCTTATACTGCGCAGCTCAAAAGTCAGCGCTCTTTTTATATGCCAATGGTTATAAACAGCGTCCCGTTTCTCTTAATACAAGACGTTGGCGTTGGTCTTACACTGCTTTATCAACGTAGCTTTTATACTATGCTATATATTTGGCGACGAAAAAGCAGTGAGATGGCGTCCCTGTGGTTGTATGTGATAATTCCATTTCGCTGATTTTTCGTCGCCATTATTATTTAGATCAGTACAAAAACCATGTTGATAAAGCGGTGCAAGTTCGTTGCCAATTTCGCTGTCGTGTTTTAAGAGAATCGGGGCCGATTTTTTTGTGTGAAACGACATATTTCATCACCCCAGCGTTAAACTGGTGCGCGGTCCATGAATAGGGGTGACTGCTACTACAATTAAATAACTATAGTAGCAGTCGCATCTACTATGCCGGCCTGATTAGAACCACCAACTTACAAACTTGTAACTTGTAGGTGATACTACTCGGATAGGCAGACTGGACACCACTGCCTACCACTCTTTGGCAACCAGACCCGGACGAAACATCCGCCACTTTTTTTATTATTAACAAATATTTGCTCCGACTGGGAATCAAACCCGGGACTTTATGCGCAACAAACCATTCGCTAACCGTTCGTCCACGCCTGTCTTCACCCTTAACGCGACCAAGTAAACGGTCTGTATATTTGTAAGTGGTGGTACTACCTCAGATCAGCAGACTGGGTACCACTCTTATTTATTAATTTTACTTACCGGCGGCTTTGGTCTGTGCGTATCCACAGCACTGATGGGTAAATGGACATACTCCTCGCGACACCCATATGCGACTGGTGTCAATTTAATAACAGAATGCAACGGCACATGCAAATAAGGTAATTCCTCTGAAATTAAATAACATAAATTATTATCTAGAACAGTGTTTCTCAACGTGGGCCCCACCAGAGGGCAATTTGATAGTAAAGAAGGGCAATTTAAAAAATGACTTTTAACCCTTTCGCTTTGGGTTATTTATATGCAATGCTAGATATCGGTGACTTTAACAAAAAAAGCAAATTCTTAAAAAAATTCTGTATTCATTTATATTTCTTAAGGGAACAAAACAATTTTTAAAGGTTAATAATTATGTATAGTAAAATTTAGTAATGTAAAGTGGGGCATGGCCTAAAAAGGTTGGAAAATACTGGTCTAGAACAATTATTATTATTAGCCTATTCATTTGTCCCACTGCTGGGCAAAGGCATCTCTCCCTCTTTTTCCTATGACTTTTTTTATTGTGATTTGACATATACAGCACCCCGCTTGATGTAAGGTTGGAATGTGGTCCATGAATGGATGTCACTGCTATTACAATTCAATAACTGAGGGTAGTAGTCACATTCACTATGCCGGCCTAGTTGGAACCGCTAATTACAAGCTTACCCGAAACGCGACTAGATCACTTCACGGTCTAATACAGACTTTTTTATTGGAAATTATTTGCAATATTTCATATTATTATTAAATATTACAAATAAAAGCTATGAAACAAATATTTGCTCCGACCGGGAATAGAACACTTGCCACGATCCTGACTCAACTCTCTCGCTTTCTTCACATCCACAGTTATAGGCACTAGGCAACCCAGATTTCTTGAGTATCTCTCCGATATGATCGGAAAACACCAATTGTAAGTTCAACCACGCCGTAAAGGGTTCAATAAGGCGACCGTGGTGTAGTGGCAGTGCAATGGTTACGCAAAAGGAAAAGCACGGGTTCGGTACCAATGTATCTTTGATATATGTACTTTAGTTGTCCTCTTTCTATGATACAAGCACTTTAATAGCTTAGTAAAGAAATGTATAATATAAAATAAACAATAACAAATGACCATACCCGCAGACTTGTCCAGGAAGTAGGCCAACAAACACCTCATCACCGCCTGATGTGAGACCACGAGCACATTCCCTTGTCTCTCCAGTTCCATAATAACTGGTTCTAATCTTGCCACCAAGTCCTCATAGCTCTCCCCCCTTGGATATCTATAAGCAAATTTATTTGCATCCCTAGCATTGAAGTCAGACGGATATTTGTCCTGGATCTCCGCGTATGTCATTTCTTCGCAAATACCCTGGAATGCAATAAACAAGGTCTGTTAGAAATAATTCACATAGACTACACATCTAGGTAAGAGTGAATATAATTTAAGTAAGTATAAATACAGTAAGAATGAATACAACTTAAGCGAGTATGAATTAAGTATAATAAAAAATATTATAACTTAGCGAATGAATCTGGCAAGTAGGAATCTAGCATGAGAAAATATAACTGAAGTGAGTATGAATCTAGTAAGAGTGAATATAACTTAAGTAAGTAGGAATCTAGTAAGAGTGAATATAACTTAAGCAAGTAGGAATCTAGTAAGAGTTAATATCACTTAAGTGAGTATGAATCTAGTAAGAGTGAATATAACTTAAGTAAGTATGAATCTAGTAAGAGTGAATATAACTTAAGTAAGTAGGAATGTAGTAAGAGTGAATATAACTTAAGTGAGTAAGAATCTAGTAAGAGACAATATAAGTTAAGCAAGTATGAATCTAGCAAGTGAGAAAATAACTTAAGTGAGTGTGAATCTAGTAGGTGAGTAACTATGAGCTTTGACCTTTAGATAAGGCTGCCATTTGTGTGTGGTAAAAACCTATGTATATTTTCTAATCTATAATACGTACAACATAGTTTACTATATCTGTAATAAAACTCACAGCATCGATTTCATTGAGTGCTTTCCACCTTTCCTGTGGTGCTTTGACATCTTTGACAGTCTGTATGGCCCTCTTCATCCAGCTGGTCCACACACGCAGCCCAGGAATGTGCTGCTTCTCAATGTATTGCGAGAGTGCCGTGGCATACTGCTGGCCGCGTGGTGACAACTCGGAGTCACCGCCTATACGACCAACTATGTTGTGGGCTGATTCGCCATGCTGTAAGGTAAATTCATCATCAGCCGGAATACGTCCACTGCTGAACATAGGCCACCTCCTTGGAATGCCATTCCGACAAAATGCCAGTTGTATCCACCGGAATTTTAACGGTTATAATGGGGAAGGGGGGGGTTCCATAATCCCCACGCTTTGCAGGCCGCTTGGGGTTCGCAGTATACTCGCCGCACGTTAAAAGGGCGCAGCTGCCCATCCTCCGGTTTGACTGGTCGAGTTATAGGATATCCCGGGTCCTATAACTCTGTAAATTACATGTTAGTTAACATTCAGTATAGTGATTGAGGAAACTATCAGCAGGGCATCGGTTGGCGACGAGCATGTGATTTCTCAATTACGTGTTTGACATCATCTACGATCCCTACTTGTAGGTATACTTGTAAGTGGTGGTACTACCCCAGATAGGTAGACTGGCCACCACTGCCTTTGATAACCAGACCCGGAGCAAAGATCCAGCTCTTTTTTAATAACAAATAATTGCTCCGACAGGGAATCGAACTCGGGACTTTATGCGTAACAAACTGGTGTGCTGACCAATGTGCTACGCATGTCGTCCATGACAATGTATATCTACGAATCTATAATATATTTCATATTTCTATACTAAGCTACTAAAGTGCTTGTATTATAAAAACAGGACAACCAAAGTACATTTATCAAACATACATTGGTACTGAATTAAACAAATTTTATGCGGCTTACTATCGCGTTTATTTTGGTTTTGATTACCAAAATAAACGCGATAGTAAGCCGCATAAAATGTGTTTATTTCATTAATCAATGTTCGCGCAAAATCTAAGAAATATTACATTGATACTGGCAAGTGGTTTTGCGGTTTGGGTAACCATTGCACTGCCACTACACCACGGTCGTCTTATATTTATTTATTTATTAAAAGTTAAACTTACAGCTTAACATATACATCAATGGTAACTTAATATTAATATCATTTTAAATGGGCACACAGTCTGCTAATTACAAGTATACACAACATTTGTATGAATATACATTTATAAATATGTATATAAAATAAAATATTCCTTACCCTTGTTAAATAAATAGTCCTGGGCACAATATGTATATTCATTAAATAATAAACTATCCTCGATTGTATGTGTCCTTCATGTTTGTGAACAACCACTTTCTCTCCAGTGTCATAGATCTTCATGTAGGAGAGGTCAGACTCCAGGGTCTCATCCAGGGGTTCATATTTCTCCTTATAATGTTCTATTCTTAATAAAAAGTCATTTAATACGTTGTCCGTGTTTATGTTTGTGTAGTCCGGGCTGCTTACTTTTACTTCCTGCAAAAATAATTATGTTTTGACTCTTCAAGAATAAATCACATCTTATGACAGCATATGACAGCACCCCGCTTGATGTTAAACCAGAGTGTGGTCCATGAATGGATGTCACTGCTACTACAATTCAATAACTGTGAGTAGCAATCACATCCATTATGCCAGACTAGTTGGAACCAGCAACTTACAAGCTGATCCCGAAACGTGACTAAATCACTTCACGGTACTACCCTGGATCGGCAGACTGGGTACCATTGCCTACCACTTTTTGATGCCCAGACCCGAAGCAAATATCCGCCTCTTTTTTAATTAACAAATATTTACAATATTTAAAATAATTATTAAATATTACAAATAAAAGCTATGAAACCAATATTTGCTCCGGCTGGAATTCAAACCTGGGAGATTTCGCGTACCAAACTGGTGTGCTAAACAATCGGTCACACCTGGTACCAACGCATGTGTATGTGTTGGATGTATTTTTTTTTTATTATTATAAATAATACATAATTTATTACATCCAAACATGGATGATAGCACTCAATGAATCACTTAATACAATAGAATACTAAAACTGTTACCTACCATAATATTTTGTTCAATTATAGTTGGATCATCGCATATTGATTCAACAAAAAACAATTTAAATCCTTTCTTATGTACAACAATATCACGTATCATACGCCGTCGCTCCATTGTTGAATTGGTTGCGTCGAATACCTGTAAAATACAATTATATCAAATTATACGATCGCGATTATTTTGATTATTTAAATCCGATGTTTCGAAAGATTCTCAAACTCTCCGAGACTGCAATGGCTAAAGTCCGAATTAAGATAATCAAAATAAACTCGACAGAAAGCCACAAAAATATATACCACCTTAATTTTTTTTAATTATAAGAATTAAAATGTGTATTATGAAATATTACAAAGCGACCGTGTCCTAGTTCAAAACCACTTGCCGGTACCAATATATCCTTGTTATATGTATGTACTTTGGTTGTTCTGTTTCTATGATGATATGGAATTAATGAATTCAACAAATTTCATGCAGTTTAATATCGCGTTATTTTTTTATTAATGAGTTTTGACGTGACAACGTCTTATAATTCGATGGAGCCGGCTGCACGCACGAAAAACATGACTCATGCGGCTTGAAGCGCAAGCAAAAGCGCGGAACGAGCGCCAAAGAGGCACAATCGGCTGCGTTCGACATCTGTCTCTCTCCTACTTGAGTGAGCGATGCGTACTAATAATATTAATATTAAATATTTTATCATACAATAAAAAAATTGACATAATTGTATTTATGCGTACAAATAAATGTAACTTGATCAATTCAATTGTGATTTCCATTTACCTCCTTCTCTATATCCATACAAAATATCTATCAAACAAATAAAATGAAAATTTTCTTTTGAAAAATGCAACCATTCCATCAGTTTTGTCTTATGACGTTGTCACGTTCAACTATCGTCAGTAAACCGACCTTACAGACCACCAATTTTTTTTTATTATTATTTCGACATTTAAAGAGCTTTGCAGCCATTTTGGTCCCGGAAAGACTGAGGTGTTGGTCGTCCCATCCATTGGTCAATGCACGTCCCAAAAATAACTGACAGTGTCATCAGGTTTGCCAGTTTGGACTTGGGACAAAAGTTTGTGTATTATGGGGTCCCAGCCCAGGTTAGATAATCGCAACCACCTTCTCTATTGAAATGAGTATGTTCTCAATAGCCTCGCGTCCCATCCTGCTAGGATTTTCGGTTTGTCGAAACGAATGTCATGGTTGGCGTCGTCTTGTCGATAATCACAAACTGCAGACTTTCCACTATGTTGGATTTATTTGCCCGGATCCGGAGCTGCGGAAAGGCTTGGCTACCCGTCTGGTTACCATCACTTGTATCATTTACATTACATCCACCTATATAATGTCAACTCACTGCTACTTCACCTCCACGCGCGAGCCAGTCGCACACATCGTCGAGCGCATCCAGCGCACACTGCTGCCTTATTCGCATCGCTTGCACATTGTCAGCGCGGAAGAACTCGTGGGAGGTGTATGCTGTCGTTGCATGACGACGATATTCACCAAGGTTAAATACTGCAAAGAAATAAATATATATGTTGGCCTGTTGGAAAAGGGAGAGCTATGCTTGGAGTATCTTTGCGCGACAGAATCCCGAACGAGGATATTCATCGAAGAACCAAAACCACTACACTGCCCTCTTGAATTCTGGCGAATTCAAATGCAACTGTGTTACTTCATGGTTACAATCTCAGATAGTTCCCTTTGTAGAGGCTGCCCGAATGAGGAGTAAACAGCTCTTGAGTTGCAGCAGCATGACCAAGGACCATTCCGGAGGTACGCAGGTACAAGAATGGTCACCTGGCCTTCCTGGAGGAAATCGGTTGAGTCCACTGAGAGCAAAATGGTAAATAATGCACAAAGTGACCGCACAGGCATCAATAGCAGAAGCGGGTCCGTACATAACAGTACAAGTCACTTTATGGTCTTTAGAGAAAGTGGTTGGCAATTTTATTTAAGTAATAACATTTAATAAATGTGAATTTAAAAAATGTTTTAAATCTCTGCTGGCTACAATTATATCCGCTTGATGATGACTATAAAAAATAATAAAAAAGACTATGAAATCTCACCTCTAGTATTAATTCCAATCCAGTTGAGGTACCTTGACAGTTTTTTTGAAATATATGTCTTCCCTCTCGCAGGTAGACCCACCATAGCTATCACATGGGGAATATTCACATAGTTGGCTCTCTCACCTAAAACAAAAAAAAACAACATAAATTAAATTTGCTGTGATACTGCAATTGTACAAGCACACTGTCTGATAACAAGTAGTTACTTTCAGCCATGGATAATTTCTAGAAATATAATTATCACCAATATAAGAACCCTAGGAAAGTTTTTTTTACATTTCTATACTAAGCTATTAAATTGCTTGTATCATAGAAACAGGACAACCAAAGTACATATCAAAAATATATTGGTACCAGTGAGTGGTTTTGAACATGTGCTTCACTTGCCAGCCTGCAAATTGTCTCAAATCAACCAATCAACTATAGCAAAGGTAAACAAAATATTTCAGTTTTTTTTTTAATATTTTTATTTTATTTTGCCTCAACATATGACAGCACCCAGCTTGATGTTAAGCTTGAGTGTGGTCCATGAATGAATGTCACTGCTAATACAATTTTGTACTGCTACTACTACAATTTTAATAACTGTAGTAGTAGCAGTAGCAGCCACATCCACTATGCCGGCCTAGTTGGAACTGGCAACTTACAAGCTTATCCCGAAACGCGACCAAATCACTTCACGGTCTGTATACTTGTAAGTGGTGGTACTACCCCAGATCGGCAGGCTGGGTACCACTGCCTACCACTATTTTAAATAATATTTACATACAATAACATAATGAAATAGTTATTTTAACTTTACTAATGTAATGTTAACATGTTTATGAACAATATGACCTTCACCTTTAGTTAGTAAACACATAACAACATAACATCAGTTCCTCTTATCACTGATAATTAACACAAATCATTGCAAATAATATAATAAACAGAGAACTCACTGAATATCACATCACTTCAATGGAAATTTAAAATAACGATGCATGAAAGAATTTCATGAAATTTTTAGGTAAATAAGTTTGGTAAAAATGCTTTATTGTGAATTCAAGATATGGAATGCTTTACCAAATGGTATAATGCTTTTATTAAACAGAAAGACATGAAACTGTAGAGCTTGTATGAAGAGAATTGTTGAAGTGAGGGAAGCGAGGGAGTTTCTGCCTATTCCTGTGGGAAAAGGGTGTGACAACTTGATTGATAGGCATGAAACAGAAATTTTGGCTAACGTAGTGATGGTGGCTAAGGCACACTATAACTGAGGACGGATGTTTATGTATGAGAAATAGGAATGCTATTCAGTTTGTTGTTGTGAATTTAAAAGACAACTTCCACATCAGATTAAATTTTCTAAGACAAAGCTAATTGGTTACAATGTCTCACAAGAAAAAACATACCATGTTTTATGTCATATTAGATCATTATTGTTAACATAATAAAAACACCATTACTATTATTAGAATATTATTGACACAAAACTGGTTTTATTTTATTACTTTGTTTAGCATCTTGCAATGCTTTAACTGTGTTACATCTATTTTAAGAACATTTATTTTAAAAAATGTGCTTAATTAACCTTAGGGTTCAACAGAAAGATATAAGGTGCAAAATAAGAATAATTACACTGATAAAAGGAAAATACATACATATTATATAAATATTAATTACATGAAGGTTCTGGAGTATATAAATAATATAATATATCTAAAATACTTGTTGCACATACTTACTTAATTTAGAATATTCAACATTTATATCTTTAAATATGAATTCCAATAAGAAATACTAGTTATAAAGGTGAATTAATTTATATGAATTAAAAATTTAACTATCCAGTTTTAAAGTGTACTTATAATCTTTCTAAATACACAAGTCTAAACAAAATTCAAAGCAATCTACAGAAAAGTTTTAATGTATAAAACGTATTAATAAATTTCTAATTAATAAATAGATAATATTGCCATAATGTTACAAACTACGTAGGCAAAATGAAGAACATATCAATTACTTTTGCTAAGCAAAATTTTCATTTCCTGTATAGTAATTTTCCAATTGGATCACACTTTAACATTAACACACATATAAACTATTATAAAAGTATGCCCTTGGAATAAATATAGTTTGGTATGCATAATAATAATCGAAATAAAATTATTGTATTTAAAAACTAACATACCATCACCAAAAAATTGTTTATTTAAATATTTCCAGCCTTCTGCGCGATTATTTTCCGAATCCATTATCGCTCCCACAAAATTACACTTAATTTTAAACTGTTAGATTTATTATTTTAATAGATAAATTATATTTTATTGTTAAATTGACGATTAATTCCTCGCAACCCCTGTTTAATAGCTGTCAGGCTGTCAGCGAGTGACTGAAGGTGACAGTTCCGCAACCATAGATAAAAGCAATACGACTAATTTTAATATATATCTAGTTACTATGACCTTCCATAGTTCAACATAGCATTTACTTTTAGACGATGCTTAAGTTTTTTCAGGCCCTATCTATATTTTTTGGCGGCCTTATTCATGAATATTAATAATACTCTCTTGTGTATTTTACATTGTTTGTTCGAGTTATCTAAAAATAAATAGATTTAGCGATGTTCCAATTATCTTATCACGTTCTTAGGGGGTATTTAATGTATTTAGTGTTTTGTTTAGATTAGATGTATAATTAAAATAAGATAAAAAGAAAATAAATTTTGGATAGTTGCGTTACACGAGGCAGACCGGATGTTTTCGATCAAATCGGAGACATCCTCAAGAAAGCTGGGTTACCTAGTGCCAATAACCGTGGAGCTTGTATGAAGAGAACTGTGGATGCAAAGTAATCGAGGAAGTAATGATCCTGTCGTGGCAAGTGTCGCTCTATTGTTTCTGCCTATCCCTGTGGGAATGGGGCGTGATAATTTGATTGATTGATTGAAATAAATAGCACAATAACATAAGCTCAAATCTTGTTCTCCTTTAACTTTAATAACTTTATATTTGATAACCTTTTGAAAATACTTGATAAACTATTGTTACTATCAATAGCTCTGTCTAGAGGTGCTCATAAACAACAGAAGCACTTCTGTTACATTTTCATTGGTCACTAGGTTCTCCAAGACAAAGGTAGTGATTAAATAGATTATTTTTTCTTTAGATAAACAATATTATGTTTCTTTATCTTGCACGACCTTCTTTGTAGATTACGGTTATTATGAAGTATGTGTACTCGTATATAAGTTAATCAAATGCTATTCATATAATGCGCCTTAGTAACACGCAAACACTATTTTTGCATTATTACACATTACATTATAAGGCGTTATTAATAAATGAGGCACTTGTACTTTTAAATTTAAAATATAGCCTAAAATAAGTAAATCTTATTAATCAATCAAGTTATTACGTCTTTTTCCCACAGGGATAGGCCGAGACAATAAAGCGCCACTTGCCACGATCCTGACACAACTCCCTTGCATCCCTCACATCCACAATTATCTATATATATGCTCTACGGTTATGGGCACTAGACAACCCAGGTTTCCTGAGAGTATTTCCGACTTGGTCGAAAAATACCCTCCTGGGTCTGAGTCGTTTAAATATGTAGGTGAGATTGTCAGATTTCGAAGAATCAATCAACCAATTAAACTATCACGACTTTTTCCACAGGGATAGGCAGAGACAATGGAGCGCCACTTGCCACGATCCTGACACAACTCCCTCGCTTCCTTCACATTCACAATTCTCTTCATACAAGCTCTATGGTTATGGGCACTAAGCAACCTAGCTTTCTTGAGGATGTCTTAAGCTTTTAATTTTATTTGAATAATATATTAGTTCAAATTCATAGTGGTTATTATTTATTAAGGAAACATACATTATTCAAGGTAAAAATTAAAATGTACTAATTACAAAATAAATATAAAAAATTAACTAAAATACGTTATTAAAAGGAGTTCCTTTAGGCAAGGTTCCGAATATACTGGCAGCGTTCCCCCTTTGAATAGCTAGACTAATTCTTTGTCCGAGGTAGCTGCCAACACTTCGGTCTCCTGTGATGTCGACTAACCTTTTTGCTATTTCCTTAAAAAGCCTATAAGGACCCCACGGACCAAGGGTCTCGACACCGAATGGAATTCATAGTTAATCATTATTATTAAGTGACATTTAATAAGGCGTTTTTAATGTAATGTTAATAATTGAGGTATTACAGCGTAACTTAATTAATTGATGTATTGAAACACGTGTAGTGCTCATGATGATAAACAATCAATTAAGAAAAATAATTAATTACTCCATGTACCTATATCAATTATATCATTAAACTGTCTCTATCAATTACTTAGCTGAAGTAATCGAACACTATTGTAGAGATGACAGGCGTGGCCGATTGGTTAACAAACCAGTTTATTACGTGTTAAACCCCGGGTTCGATTCCCGATCGGAACAAATATTTGTTTCATAGCTTTTAATTATAATATTTGATAAATATATTTAAAAACTCTTGCAAATATTTGTTAATGAAAAAAAAGAGGCGCAGTTTTACTTCGGGTCTGTGGTGCCCAGTCTGCCGATCCGGGGTAGTACCACCACTTACAAGTATATAGCCTCGACCTAATGGTAAGCAAGAGGAGGTCCAAGAGTGCTGACGACTGAAATAACCGAGTCATATCACGGTTGCCCCAGTCGCTGTCAATATGCCGGCCAAATGTGTTTCTTCACGCATCGTTTGAAGGATCCAAGCTTATAGGATGAAGAGAATAAATGGGCTGGTAAAGCATCCCACATGTCGATTGTTCTACAACGCAATATAATAAGCATAACATGCACTTTGTACTATGCACCGTGATTAAACTTTGCTCGTGAACAATTAGTAATCCCATTTAATATATTGAATTATTAATTTGTTTATGTTTATAAATTGATGTTTTTAGTAATTATTTTATCTATTTTAATGGATAAAATAATTACTTAGAAACAGAAACAGGCTAAAGTGTAATCAATCAAATTGTCCCTTTTTTCCTCAGAGATAGGCAGAGACAATGGAGCGCCACTTGCCACGATCCTGACACAACTCCCTCGCTTCCCTCACATCCACAATTCTCTTCATACAAGCTCTACGGTTATAGGCACTAGGCAACCCAGCTTTCTTGGTCGGAGACATCCTCCTGAGTCTGTCTTGTTTAACGCATCTATTCATATCAGATTAATCGCCGTGGTCATCAAACATATAATTAAGGCTTCATAAATAATAATACAAATAGCATGTTTGTTGACAACTTAGTTGTGATCAGCAACATTTAAATTACAAATTATGTTTATCGTTCTTTGGGATTATAGAGTGTTTTTTTTAAATATCCTCGCACTGCGCACGAGTTTGCTGCGTGATGTACAACCTCCTTCGTAGTGCTACATTATATCTATTTTTATTTCAACTGATAAATACATTACATTTTATACAATGTATTTTAGTTAAACAATTTAGATAACCAAACAAAAACATTCACGGCTTATTCCCGAATGGGACAACTGAGACAATCGTAAACTTAAATGGTTCATCAGACGTCGGATGTCCTCTTGGACTTCCCCTTGCTTATCATCAGGCAAACCTTCCAAAACCTAAGAAATAGTAATTTCTCTCTGAGTTTAAGTCATCGTAGGACAACTCTTGTAACTTAAACTAATGGGGCGTTCTCACGGGGCAATTTTAGTTGATCGACTGCGAAATCGTTCGTGATTTGAACTGTCTGAACAGACTTTCAATCAAGTTGAAGCAATAAATATCTATTCAACAAAAGTTAAAGACCTTTCGACTTTTGTTGATTCATTTGATAGCTGACAGCGAATTGACTCGTCTGAACTTGTTCGTTCAACTTGCATTGAATAATCAGTCCGATCAGTCAGTCAATCAGCGCGATTGAGTACCTATGTACTGTATATTGCATTCCTCTATCACCAGTATTTTGTTTGTTTGTAAAATAAAATATGAATTGTGGCGTCCACTTCCACGAGAAAAATGCTAAAATGGTCAGATAGTGTAATAACACGTGTAATATTAAGTCGATTATTATTGAATCGTAAGAACGCTACCGTCAATATTTGCTTTCGAATTTTTGTTTAACGATAAATATTGATCAACTAAAATCGCCCCGTGAGAACGCCCCATAACTGACCCCACACGGCAGAGTCGTCCGAGTCGAAAGGCTCCAAGTTTAAATCTTGGCTAGCCTCGGCCTAAATCGGCCTAATTCGGCCAAAATCCACGACGCCGAGCTTTCACTTTGAGTTTTAGCTAGGCGCGGGGCTTTTCGACTTGGACGGTTACAATTAAAGTCAGAATAAATAAATAAAATTGTTTATGGATGAAAATTATCTATAAATTGTTTATAGATAAATTCGAACAATTTTCTGCTATATGCATGCATCTGCTAGCTTGAGTTTCATACATACTATTTACTTTTTATTAATCATGCAGCTTTATTACGAATATCTTTGTTTATTTGTTGTATTATCATTCGTAGAATTCGAATGATAGTACAACAAATATTACACTGTATTCGTTAATTTTTTATTGTAAATTTAATTAAAAATAAATTAGATAACAATAAATGAAATGGCAAATAGATTGCACGGCGGGTACTTGTGTTGTTTATACATTATTATCTGTTGCCCCAATTCATTGATCTGAAGATGGCTGGGTGCGGTCAATGTTGTGCCGTGGTAACCAACATCGCAATACTTTTAGGACTTATTTCTTACAGAGTTGGACGAATACAACGTTGGCTTACACATCCCTTCCTCTAATTTTACATTGACAGATTCTCATTTTCTTCATCTTTCCCATTTAATCATTTCTGGCTCATTCCAGTTTTATTATTTCATTCATCTCATTTATCTTCATCAATCATTTTTATTTTGAATTTAAACAAATCAGGGTGCTATCATTTAAAAACACTATATAATAATAGCCGGTTCGGTTTACGGATCGCCCTTCATAAATCAATTAATAAATCAAATGGTCACGCCTTTTTCCGACAGGGATAAGCTGAGACAATGGAGCGCCACTTGCCACGATCCTGGCACAACTCCCTCGCTTCCTTCACATTCACAACTCTTTTCATACAAGCTCTATGGTTAAAACATAAACCTTCTATTACACTTACTAGTTTATTACTGGTTTTATCTTAAAAATACATTATGCCTAAGGACATAAGATTAGTTAGTTATTGATTTGTTTGAAGTTGTACGTGCCATTGAATCTTAGTTAAAGATTATTAGAAATGAGGCACGAAGTAATGCCTAAGTAAATCAATTAGTTATGTAAAAGTAGATGAGTTATGCTTTTTTTTTTGTTCAAGAATGATTTTATCAATATTCACAATATTCTTAACTAGCTGTTAAAATTTACCCGTGTAAAATTAGGTTTATAACACAATCATAAAAAAGGAGAATTCGAATGTATATTCTTTTTTTTATTTATAACTTGATGATTCATATTAAAATGACAGACGGAAATAAAAATAAATTGTATACTAGTAATTTTTTTTTAAAATCAAACGTATCCTATGTTACTTCTAGTACCTCCAAAAGTATGTGTACAAAGTTTCATGACGATCGGCATCGATTAATTAAGCTCGGTTAAGCACGATTGGTTAAGTAGTTGTTCCGTGAAAACGTAACAAACAACCTAACATTCACATTTATAATAATAGTAGGATATCATTCTGCAGGGTTAGGTTGGACAAATAAGATCGTCTCTCGTTAAGATCGTGACTCCACTCCACCAAAATTAGACTATCAATCGTTGTGACGAATATCGTCATCAATAGTCTCGTTTTTGTTTTTTATATATTTCTATGCTAAGCTACTAAAGTGCTTGTACCATAAAAACAGGTCAACTAAAGTACATATATCAAACATATAATACATTGGTACCGGCAAGTGGTTTTTGAACTCGTGTTCTCGGTTTGCGTAACCGTTGCACTGCCACTATACCACGGTCGCCTTAAAGTCTAGTTTTATATAGCCTAGCCTTTTTCGACAATCACCGACGAGAGACGATATTGTTCTTATTCGTCCAACGTAACCCTGGTGGTGAGAATGCCAAGCGGTACTTAGCCTGCCTTTTGTATTATGTAGCAATAAAGATTTAATTAAACAAATTAATGTGAGAATATTTATTATCATAATATTAATCTGCTACGTATATAATCAGAGCACACAAATAATGTCTTTATTTATATAACATGATATATCTTTTCGTGTATCTAGGTTTTGGCTGATAATACTTAATCTAGATGCAGACTATAATATACTCGAAAAAGTTGTGTTTTACGATTAGTTTAGATCCTAGATTTTGAACTAACGCAATTCACATTTATAATATCAATCAATCAAATTGTCTAAGGCAGAGACAATGGAGCGCAACTTACCACGATCCTTACACAACTCCCTTGCTTCCTTCACATTCACAATTCTCCTCATACAGGCCCTGTGGTTATGGACACTAGGCAACTAAAATATCTCCGATTTGGTTGGAAAACACTCTTCTGGGCCTGCCTTGTTTAACGCATCCATCCACATCAGATTTATAAATTCCTTTTGTCAATCTACCTTCACTCATCCTTTCCATGTGCCCAAACCATCGAAGCATTCCTTTGTCAATCCTTGTCACTACATCTTCTTTCAAACCACATCTATCACGCAGTGTGCTATTCCTTATTCTATCCGCTATCGTCACTCCACATACACTCCTTAACGACCGCATTTCTACAGCGTTAATTCTACTCTTATGCTTCTTCTGCCACACCCAACCTTCACTTCATAATATAAGATAAAAATACATAAATCGGGTCTAAGTATATATTTTAAAAACTTTTATTAAAAAATATATTTAATGTTGTGGTATGAACATGGTATAATGACGTGGTATAAGCTGTAAAAAAAAGATTGTTTAGATTTCAAGTTGAATATCGATTCATCTGCTGAAGTAAGTAGTTATTTGGGAGAGTCCTGTGCAGTATTTAGAGAAGCTTATAGTGACGGCGACTGATGGAACCGTGAACTGATTGGGTTTTATCTTATCAGTCGTTGGCGCTCTAGGACTTCCTCTTGCTTACCATCAAGCAAGTCGAAAAAATGTTTCGAGTATCTCTCTCCTAAGCAACGAGTCAAATCAGTTGAATATTAAGTTTAACTTGAAATCTGGTGATTTGTACAGCTAACTTTTTGATTGTATTTGTAAAACCATTTTTTTCTAGAAATAGGACAACCAAAGTACCTTTTACCAAAGATATTTTGGTACCGACAAGTGGTTTTTGAACCCGTGCTCTCGATTTGCGTAACCATTGCACTACCACTACACCACGTTCGTCTTAATGTATAGACTTTCGTATTGAGGCATATTTTAGAGAATAATGACATTTGAATAACTTGAATTGTATTACATTTTGATCCATCCAAGAATGTTCGTATAATATTGAGTACCTAGACCTACGTGTTTTGATATGTGACAGCCAAATTGCACTGGCATGTTGTATTAATCAACACACTTAATCACTTAATCATCAATAATCAGTCATATTAACACAAAATTAAATCAACTACACAATAACAATATTTTAAAAAAACTTCCTTATGATAATATCACGTCTGCAATATGTACTACAGGTTTAATTTTACATATTTTTCATTATAATAAATAGAACGCGTAAATAAAATATTTTTATTGTGGCTATATAATGATAGACGGAAATAAAGTAAAACAAGTCAAACAATTTGTTTACTTGGGACGTATGTTTACAAGGGATGGGAAGTGTGATGACGATATTGAGAGAAGAGTGCAAAATCCATAGTAAAATGAACAGCCAAATAAAGTCCCAAAAGTCACGGAAGGCTGTTCATAATGCGGTGCTTGTGTATGGAGTGACGATAGCAGATAGAATAAGGATGCGCGATAGATGTGGATTGAAAGAAGATTTTTTTATTTCACATTCATTTTGGGACTTTGAACCTAATTTGGTTAAGTCAGTCCCTGAAAGAAGATGTAGTGTCAAGGATTGACAAAGGAATGCTTCGATGGTTTGGGCACATGCAAAGGATGAGTAAAAGTAAATTGACGGAAGCAATTTATAAATCTGATGTGGATGGATGCGTTAAACAAGGCAGGAAACATCCTTAAGAAATCTAGGTTGCCTAGTGCCCATAACCTTAGAGCTTGTATAAGGAGAACTGTGGATGTGAAGGAAGCGAGGAAGTGTGTCTGGCCATCCCCGTGGAACTAAGGCGTGACAATTTGATTAATTTGATTTATTGTGGCCTGATATATGAAAGTACCCCACCTGATTTTAAACTGGTGTGTGGTCTATAAATTGAAGCTGTTGAAGTTAAATATTTGAATCCCCTATGGCGGCCCAGTTGTAACGGGCTTCATTCAAGATGATCTCAGAACGCGATAGAGTCACTGCACAGTCACTGCATGGCGTTACTACTACGGTTCGGCATAGTGGACACCAATAACCAATTACAAACACTCTTAAAGCCCTAATTAAGTATGTCGCACGCGTTGTTTTATTATGTATTAACTAAACATATTTGCATTGTAGACGAAGGAACAAATTGAAATTTAGAAATCTTTATATACATTTTACATTTATATAATTATAATTTTAAAACTATTAAGACCGGACTTCCACTATCCTAAAGAATGAAGTATAAACCGCTACTGTGGACTTATAACCTCAGTTATTTTATACAAAAACAACTTTTACATAATTTTCCAAATGCTCCGTAACCCCATTAGTATAAGCAGCTGTGACTAGTGTAAGCATATTTTATTGGAACGAAGTTCCTTATCGCGCGTTGCGAAAGGACGCTAGACGGAAAAAATTAGGACCAAAAGTTGTAACGACACTTTTTAGGGTCCGTAGTAAAAAACGAAACCCTTATAGATTCGTCATGTCTGTCTGTCTGTCTGTCCGTCCGTCCGTCGGTATGTCCAAGCCACTTTTTTTCGAAACTATAAGAGCTATACTATCGATGCAGTTTTTTCAAGACATTTAAATAAAATAGATTCCCAAACATACTCGTATGTTTCCTACTTCAGTTACCACAAGCCAATTATTGCTAAAATTGAACCTACTGATTAAGTTTATATTACATTATATTTGTTAATAATAAAAAAAATATATTATAACTTAAAAAATAAAAATATTACAATTCCTTCAATAATTAATCGAAAGGAACTTCGTTCCATCCGGGTGTCCCTTGACACCTCTCAAGTTTTTATTTATAAATTAACCTGGTATTTGCGCGGCAATAATAATACCGGTCATCACATCAAGGACAAACAATGTTTTGTATTTGTTCATGGTCAAGTACAAACACAAATTTATAAGCATTATTAAACAATATTTTCTTTACAATTAAATACGCAGTGTAGTAGGACGTCCAACTAAAAACTGAAGGATGACCTGCTATAAAGGTAGCAGAAAATCGCTGGATGCGGGCAGCTTCTACCAGGCCACTATGGACACCGCTGGGGGAGACCTATGTTCAGTAGTGAAAGAATAATGGCTGAGAGAGAGAAAATATAGCAGAGAAATCAAATTATAAAAAAATCTTAGCATTCGTGGATTCTCCGTCCTTGTGCCGGGTCTATCGCGTGGTTGATGGGAGAGTAAAGGCAGCGTTTCGGACTTGTGATTAAAATGTATTAAATAATTTATTTAAGTAGAAATTCAATGAGCGTAAATATACTTAACTTTGCTTTTAACACAAGAAGAAAACATCGCAAAATGAACGCAATAACAAGTCGCTTTATTTTATTTATCACAAATTTATTTTCCACATCTATCTCCACGTTTCACTGACCAAACAGATATTCAAACATTATTTATTAGTCACACGCAAATGTATATAGACAATAATTATAATAATATAGGTTAGATAAAATTGGCGCGCAAACCGCGAAACAGCAAAACAATTTCGAGTTTCTCCAATTCTTAGCAGCTGTACATTTAATTCCATTGATTTATTTATAGTATCTAGACACAGACTTACGTCTTATAGGAAATGGTTTCGTCATAATCGTCTCCGTAGTCGGAGGCAACAGTCTTTTCGTCTCTGGAGACATGACACTTGGGCATAAATTCAATTCACTTTTATATTCACCGCTGGCGAAAACACCGCCTCGCAAACGAAGCGATGGAGAACTGCTAAGGACGTCCATCGCCGGTTACAAACGCGACATAACTGAATTGTAGTGCAGACAATATTTATCAGCTGATTATGAGGGGCTTACGGCTGTCAATGCAATGCTTACTTAAAATTGTGTACTTTACTTAGTCATTCGTGGAGGCGATGCGCGGTGCGGGGGGCGCGGTGTGCAGAGATGAAACAACGCCTGATATTTAAGTAATTCAAATAACTTTACGATAAAAGTAAGCTCTATACTGTAAGTAGCAGTCGCATCCACTATCATAGACTAGTTGTACTTTTTAAGGATAAAATCTAAAGGTCATTTCACGGTCGAAAGTAGTATTACACAACCACGGATCGGATGACTGCGAGTGTTAAGGAGACATGAATACGGACGGTCTCCTTAACACTCTTATTCTTATACGTATAGCCCCATAAGTATTAAATACTTTTACTAATTGCTTTTTTTAAGACCTATTTTTGTTAGTTTCTCGTATTTAGGGTCCTTTCTTAACATCTTATTTATTAATACAAATGCAACTACTAAAACATGTTTTAAATTGTTTAGATAAACAATTAGTAATTGCGTTATGAAAACACGGGTAATTTATCCTTTAAGTGTCTTACTTAGTGTATTTTATATTATAGGCGCTTAGTTTTGTGCTCATATTGACTTAGTTATAATACTTCTTACATTTAATTGTCATAAGAGTTTATTTTTGGCAAATTGCCACAATAATATAATATTATTATATTATCTAGACTTGGCTACTTTCATAAATTACGTATTTTCACTTACATTGATCGTTTTCAACAAAGATAATTGATTTGCATTTTAATTATAGCGTCAATGTATTATGTGTTTGTTTGTTTATTGTCTGGTTATCAAATGTAAACAAGATGTATTTTGTATTTTTCTTTATTCTGGCTTGGCTATATGTGACAGCACCCCGCCTGATGTTAAGCTGGAGTGCAATCCTGATCTATAAATAAAGGTGAATACTACAATAATTAAATGAATGCAAGTAGTAGTCGCATCAACTATGCTGTCCTAGTTTGAACCGGCAACAGACAAACTGATTCCGAAATGCTACAAAATCACTTTAAGATCTGTATACTTGTAAATGGTGGTACTACCATTCTTAGAAAATCAAACCGCATCTTTATTTATCAATCAAATTGTCACGCCTTTTCCCCACAGGGATAGGACAATGGAGTGCCACTTGCCACGATCCTGACACAACTTCCTCGCTTCCGTCACATTCAAATTCATTGCCTTTATTTATCATAAACAAATAGTTGCGAAATTCAATCTAATTATGAAACAAATATTTGCTCCGACCGGGAATCAAACACGGGACTTTACGCGCAACGGACTGATTGGCTAATCAATAAACCACGCGTGTCTTTATATTATCGTTTTAATTAATCAATCAAATTAACACGTTTTTTTCCCACAGGGATAGGCAGAGACAATGGAGCTACACTTGCCGCGATCCGGACACAACTCCCTCGCTTCCTTCACATCCACAATTCTCTTTATACTAGCTAATAATAATAATCTAGGCAACCCAGTTTTCTTTAGAATGTCTCCGATTTGGTGGGAAAATACCCTCTTGGTTCTGCCTAACGCATCCATCCACATCAGATTTATAAATTCCTTTCGTCAATCTACTTTAATTAATCGAAGGAAGCGAGGGAGTTATGTTAGGATCGTGGCAAGTGGCGCTCCATTGTCTCTGCCTATCCACGTGGGGAAAAGGCGTGACAATTTGATTGATTGATTGAAGTAGCATCCCATTCGTAAGTATTTTAGAGTAACATGAACAACATTCCTATAAGAAACGACAAAGGTTTTAATCACAAACTTCCATGTACGAGTATTCTGTGTTATACAGAACTCTTTGGTTTTAACACGATGACATTATTTATTTTGGGCATTATATATTTTGTAATGTCCAATGATGAAAAAATATATATAAATGGTAATTTCGATACTTGTATTGTTAAAACTAATAACAATTTTGCTTTTAAATGCTGTGCAATTAAGTTATTTGAAAAATAAGATTTGGATTTTGTATCGGCTGTCAATCACAAACCTATTAGCAGTTCTGCTTTAAAATGGTATTCTTATAGCTTGATCATTTTGCACACCTAAACTATGCATAATAAAGGATATATTGCATTTACATTGTAATCTTCGTACATCAAACTATTTTAAAATGTATATGCAACTGTTTAATACAATAAAATTAAGTCCCCATACAAAATAAAAGGTGTCCTTTAATAAAATTGCACTCAGAACTATCCTAAATCCCTCTCTCAAGAACAAATAGTATAACGTCATACAGTATACATTATTCACGCAAAACTAAATCTATATAAATGTAATTAGGCCATTTTGTCTATTATTCGTTTTGTTATTTATATCACTATTATCATATTGTATGTACGAGTGTGGCACGCTTTGAATGGCTGATCGGTGCTATTGTTACAAACATTTACTTTTAATATGTTTTGTATGTTAACATTTTTTAAATAGGTACCTATCAACACAATTAAACAAAGGAGATTTAAATGATTTTAAAAGTACCTATTTTATAATAATTGCTTATTTAGCCTGCTAACTAAATAAACATCGATGCTAAATAGGTTTCACAGCCAAAGATGGGACGAACTCGTTTTTTTTTCGAACCGAGTTAGGTCGATTTAAAAATATGGATAACCCGATTCGCAAACTGAATTGAGGAATTCGATTCAAACCGGTGGTTACTAACCGAGTTGACGAATTCGGTCTGACAATCTAAATTGCCTAATACACAGACAGTATGGTTTGCTAAAGAATTTCTGATGTATTTATGACTAAATAAATTTAGTGTCTCATCTAAATATAAATAGTTTGATCTAATTTAGTCTGATTTAAAAATAATAGTTCAAACCGGTTTATTGGAGATGCTAACTGACGTTGTTTTAACCCGGGTTGAAAAGTCGAGTCGTTACATCTCTATCACAGCAGGCCGCGCTCTGTGGCACTTTTTGATTCCTGGTCGGAGCAAAGTTTTGTTTTATAGCTTTTATTTTAAACAATTATTGATTAGATTGAATATAATATAAAAAGGCGGTTTTTGTTTGCGGGTCTGGTTGTCAAAGAGTGGTAGGCAGTCATACCCAATCTGCCGATCAGAAGCAGTACCATCACTTACAAGTATACAGACTCTTGTTTTTATTAATAAATATTTTCAAAATAATCAATAAATATAATATTACAAATAAAAGCTATGAAACAAATATTTGCTCTGACCGGGAATCGAACCCGGGACTTAACGCGCAACAAACCAATTGCTGGACAATCGGCCACGCCTATTAAACTTATTTATTTATTTTAGCTTTATGTAATTACGAATACTAACTCGATGCGTTATAGATCGATTTTGTAGCTTATTTATAGACATCTTAGGTAACAAACATGAAGTTCTTCTAAGCATCGTATTAAAACGGTACCTTGGTTGCGCGCTTCAAATCACGTATCGATCAAACATTGCCTTGGAGTTACACAAGTTTTACCAAAAGTTTGTGTACGAGTAAATAATTCAAACCATTGTGAAATATTGTGTATTGTGATCTTAGACACGTAGGTAGGTACAAAATGTGGGATTCCTTATTTCTTTTAAGCTTTTTGCGTGTGATTCATCGGATTAACTTTTATGGTATACGTGACGTAATATGAGTGGACATTGAGTAAGGCTTATCCCGGACCTTTATTTAAATTTATTTTTTATTGTGACACGACATCTGACCCCGACCCGCCTGATGATAAGCAAGAGGAGGTCCAAGAGTGACGACGACTGAGAAAACCGAGTTTGTTCATGGTTGCATCAGTCGTCGTCACTATGTCGGCCAAAGGTGCTTAGTCACGCATCGCTTGAAGGATCCAAGGTCATAGGATGGAGAGAACACCTGGCAAAGCATACCACTTGTCAATTGTTCTACAAAGAAGATACGCACCGGGCTTTTTAGTTCGACTGCTGATTCGGTCGATAGAATGCGGATGCTTTCCCTGACTTGTGTACCCGCATAAAACGACGAGGAACAAGGTTGACGAGCTCCTCGGAACATTCTCCGTAGAACATAGAGGACGCACCTATGTACCCAAAGATTTGCAAGTTGACCTTCGCATGGCGGTTTTTTTGCTTTTAAACCTGTCTCATGATTAGGCTTAATTAGCCACATCGCGTTGTTTGGAGGATACCTAAATCTGTGTAGAATCATTATATTGTCATTTTTTTATTGTGACTCGACAAATGACAGCACCAGCCTTATGTTAAGCTGGAGTGCGGTCCATGAATGGAAATGACTGCTACTACAGATCAATTACTGTAAGTAGTAGTCACATCTACCATGTCGGCATTGTTAAAACTGGCCATAGTCTTATATGTTTTTATTTTAAATTTAATGTAACCTCAGGCGGGGTGCTGTCATATGTAGAGATATAATAATAAAAAAATTACCCGATCCGGACACTACACTCTCGCTTCCTTTAGATCTAAAATTTCCTTTATACAAGCTGTATTTTTTTTTATTGTGTCTCGACATATGACAGCACCCCGCTTGATCATAAGCCGTAGTGTGGTCCATGAATGAATGTCACTGCTACTACAATTCAATAACTGTGCTACTCATGGAATCACATTCACTATGCCGGCCTAGATGGAACCGGCATCTTACAAGCTGATCCCGAAACGTGACCAAATCACTTCACGGTCTGTATACTTGTAAGTGGTGGTACTACCCCGGATCGGCAGACTGGGTACCACTGCACCGTTGTCTTTGCCTATCACTGTTGGAAATAAAGCGTAAAAACTCGACATATGACAACACCCTGCCTGATGGAGTGCGGTCCATGAATGGAGGTCACTGCTACTACAGTAAAATAACTGTAAGTATCAGTCAAATCCACTACTCCGGCCTAGTTGGAACTGGTAACTTACAAACAAAGCGTGACTAAGTCACTTTACGGTCTGCATAATTGTAAGGGGTGGTACTATCCCAAATCGACAGACTGGGCACCACTGCCTACCGGAGATGATTTGGCTTTAGCCTTAATTAAATCAACAGTTTTTATTCCAGAGATGTATAAAAAATACTATGACTCCGCATTACGTGACTCCATGGTGAATTACTTGGACTTGCCTGACGTCACATTGGATCCATATTATTGGACTGACTACTCCATCAGCAGGCCATATAGTCCACTTACACGGCTAGAACTAGATCTGGAGGCATCTAGGCGTTTGAGTGACGCAAGTCTGGCACTATCAAGGGCAATGACTGATTCTGATATAGATTATGAGTGGTATAAAAGGGTATGCAAACAGTTTTTTTTATTAAGACGTGATCTGACGTTACCGTGTCAAGTGGCGCTCCATTGTCTCTGCTTATTTCTGTGGGAAAAAGGCGTGACAATTTGATTTGAATGATTATCTTACCTCGACTTTCCTAAAGACAAGAAAGGAGTCTCCAAGAGCTCCAATGACTGAAAAACCCGTTTAAGGTCGCAGTTGTCTCAGTCGCCGCCACTATGCCAGCCAAAACATTACAAGTAAAAGGAAGTACTTAGTTTACTATGAATGTATTTTTACACAACTTCTTCGCTTCCCTCACATCCACAATTTTCCTAATAAAATTCCAGTACAGGGAGCTCGCCCACACTGATCCTTTGGACTTGATGGCCAAGGCGGCATCCACATATCCGCCATACTATTTGGAGTCACTGCGGAAGTACTATTATCCATTGACTTATGATGATGCGGTGTACACCAGGAGTTATTGGTTGAGGAATGAAGCGCTGAAGAGGCGCATGGAAAGGTACGTAATAGTTTGGCATGCTCCCATCATTGCCACAGAGACAGACGAAGCACCCACCTTCCACCATCCTAAATCTATACTTTTGCTACCTTCATATCCAAGGAGAAGAAAAAAGACATTGAAAACACTTGTAAATTATGCTTATGTATGTAAATCAAATATTTTCTTATTGTGACACGACATCTGACCTCGGCCCGCCTGATGAAAAGCTAGAGGAGGTCCAAGTGTCGATGACAATAAAAAGAGTCAGTTCAAGGCTGAACAAAGGTGCTTCTTCACGCATCGCGTGGAGGATCCAAGGTTATAGGATGGAGAGAACACATGGGCTGGTAAAGCATTTCATTTGTCAATTGTTTTAAAAAGAAAAGATACACCGAACTTTTTAGTTCGACTGCCGATTCGGTTGCCGGAGTGCAGATGCTTCCCCTGACCTGTGCGGGTATTACGGGTGTGAAAAGATAGGAACAAGGTCAAAGAGCTCTTCGGAACATTCTCCATGGTATAGGCGATAGAGTGATATGTAATTAAAATTGATATATTTTTTTCTGTCAGATACTTCGATGAAAAGTGTAGAGTATACTTGCCTGATGACCCCGGACTGGTGGCGCTAGAAGATGCTCTGGCAAATCTTGATTTGAAGGTATGGCGGAGATATCGCAACTCAAGGAAGGTTTGATTATATTTTAAATATTTATTATCTAACTACTGAATAAATTTACTGTCGCCCATTTTTTCATATAAAAGATTGAGTTTCGCAGTTAATTTCAAATTTAACTGTGAACGGAAGACTTATTAAATTATTATTATATATTTTTTTATTAATTATATTTTTAAAACATTTTCTAAAATAAAATTTATTCGCCTATTTATTTGTCCCTCTGCTGGGCAAAGGCCTCCCTCTCTTTTTTTCATGATAGTCCATCTTATCTCGCCATCTCCGTTTGAGCCTGCCGCGATGTCTTCTGCAATCTGGAGTCCACTCAGTAGTGATCTTTGCCCATAATGCATCCGACATGCGACAGAGATAACCTGCCCAGTGACATATTGAATTAGTTATTTTAAATGTATTTTACTAAAGATTATTATTATTTCCTAATAATTAATATTAATAGTAAATAAATTATTATTTTACTATTCACGATGTTTATCGCATGCGATCTCTAGTTTCTTACTACACTTAGTACCTTTAAAACAAGTAAAAACAATATTGTTTTTTTCAGGCACTATACAAATCCTTGGACTACTGAAAACTAACTGAAGCTCTTTATATATTAATTTTGTCACGTGTTCATTATTAAATTAGCAATTGGCAACACAAATTATTGCCAGTAGAATGTTGTATAAAAAGACACTGTTCCAAAGTTGCACACGCAGATGTTTCGCTAGTGACGGTGGCATAATGAAGATATTTGTTTTGTGAAGATATTTGCTCCTGGTTGAAAGAGTGTTGAAAAGTGCTTGCAGATCAGTATGTTGAGTATCATCAGATGGAATCCGTCCAGTTGTCTTCATCAAAACGTGTGTGCAAAATAACCTAGCATACGCAGGTTAATTATTTTTATAAGAATAAAATGTTTCAAAAACATTAACGTTAAGTGCAATTTGTTAATTATAGTGAAAAAATATAATATGTAGAATTTCTAAGTTTTTTTTATTGTAATAAAAATTAATTCCCCCCTTGTTATTTTGCGTTACGACCACAAGTGCACCCGAAACATGTCGCTTTTAGCTGCAAGCGTCAAATATAAACAACCGGATTAATATTTGAAAGACCATAAAACTGGGCGAAAAGTGATTTCGCTTAGAGCATTATTTCGTAACCTGTGTTACCGAATCCAACTAGGCATACTGGATGAGACTGCTACATGTAGTAGGAGTCGCCTCAATCCGTAAACCGAACACCAGCTTAACATCAGGGGGGTGGCTGACATGTAAAGCAGCAATAAAAAAATGAATCGCCCAGTGACAATGATATAGGGTACGTTAAGTGGCATATGCCATCTTATATGCCAAAATATGCCAGCTTCTAAAAACCATTGTTGGAGAAGGAGTAAAAATAAAACGAGGATATTGTGTAAAATGCAGCTTTAATGTGAATGATACGTGGTACATAAAATATATATTAAAATTTCATTCATTGGAAGCTGATGGCAAATTTTTCACTTAAAAAAATATATCAAAACACTTTATTATACTAACAAAAAATCTAAAAAATAATTATTGCACTTATTCAAAAATCACATGACGTCAATTATCACAATATATCTCTATACAGGGTGTAAATAAAAGAACAGACGATTGAGTTATTGCAAAATAATTTTACATAAAAAAATATCGAGATCTATTTGTTTTGCTATAATTTATCAAGGCGTATTAAAATCTTTTTTATATATAACCATTTAAAGTAAAATCAATTCCTTAATCATCGTTTTTAAATTTATTTCAAAATATCATTTTACTCTTTATTTACACCCATATAAAACAAAAACGCACACAAATTAACAATATAAAAATATTTGGTTACAATATTATAATAATTATTATGATAAATTATTTGTATGTTTATTTAAAATTATATTTAAAAAATCAACTGCATGTGACAAAACTACATATTTAAAAATCTATGTAAAATCAGATGCTAAAATATCAATACAAATTCAAAGACAAACTCTACAGAATCCCATCACTGACAGGTCTAAATATTTAACTGATCTGTGGTTTAGATCAGTTTTACATTATTGACCCAATGATGTTTTCGGAGGTTTTCTATTATGTATTGTGAAACACGGTTAAATTAACTTCTCATTTAAATAAATGGTAAGATTAATTAGTCCCCTTTAAATAAGGTTACTATCAGATCTGTGACGCGTGTAATAAATAAATTTATGCTTAGCAAACACTTTTTCACATGCTTTTATGTTTGTTAAAGTGAATTTTCTTATAAACATTTTCAATAAACATACAACCTTTATAAACGAAATGTTATTGCCAGCCGAAATAAACAAGCGTGCAAGGCGGCTTTATCTGGCAAGATTAACCTACAATACTGAAATTATAAAATAAATTACAATATTTAAAAATATAAGTAGATACAATTTTTAATGGTATATTAAGTTGATTTATTCTTTATTTTTGCTAAAAAAATAAAAATGAAAAAATAATGTGCAGCTTCATGATGCCTCCAATTAGAACGTATATAAGTGCGATTTTTTATTCCTCTTAATAAATAAGAATCACAAATAATGCCTTCATATTTTTCTTATTTTGAGACACACAGTTATCTTAAAACAATCAAAAATAATCTTACAAAAGCAGACTTGTAAAACATAAATCGATTATTAATAAAGTAAATTAGTAAAAAATTATGCAATTATGTTTCATATCAAATTAAAATGCATCTTAATACTATCATAAGCAATAAGCATTCCATCACCTAAGTTAAAAAATATGGAGGACACATTCGTGGGCACATTATCTGTCAAGAATTTTAAAATAAAAAAGTTTTCTTTTAAAACGTACAATTTTCCTTGTAGTTAATAAATAAATTATATATCCCACGAATGTTCCACATCAATTAACCAACCCCCTTCCACCTTAAATAGAAACCCTAAGGACGCGTGTTCATATTTTTTATTCACAACACTATAACACTTTTGTTACGCATAAAAATACAATCACATTAAGCAGGGCCTACACACCTTGAGGCCCCTTGTAAATGAACGTTTTTTCGATCGGTCAACAGTCAACAGAGATCTGTATCTACTTCTACCGGATGGACGTTAGCTAGGAGAAGAACTGATTCATTTTGAACTAGTTGCCGAGGTGAGATAATGCCGAACAGTGAGGTTAAAAATCTCATTTAGGTCGGTCTAATGCAGCAATAAAATAAACGTGAAATCATTGTGAGTTCACCCTATGTTATTGGAAAGAAAAAAATATGGTGCATTTTCTACGTTAGAAGTAATGAATAAGAAGGAATGATTGACGGTAGAAAAAACGGTCGTTTACAAAAGGACTTTAGGACAAACATGGCTACGTTAAAAAAAATCTTTTGAAATGTAGTTTAATGAGTTTTAAATAATTAAAAATATTCTTAAACATTGGGCACATAAACATTGGAAGGATAGATGACTGTTAAGGAATGTTTGACAATGATACATGATACCAGACATCAGAGAATGATACAGGGACATCCCAGATTGTTCTTCCATCAATTGACAATCTTAAAAAACTATAAGGTTATTACAAAAGAGCTCGTGTGAAGCGAATTGTGGATGTAATGAAAGAGAGAGAGTAGTATCTCTGTAAAGACAGAGTTAGAGTTGTCCCTGTATTTAGAGTTGTGAACCTGTGACTGTTGTAGCCAATAATATAATGTATAAAAACCACAAATTAATTTCTAATGTAACTTTTTCCTCCTAAATGTGATTATATTTTTACTGCACAAATAGATTATATAATACCTAATTAATTATTTATATAGCCAATTATTATATACATGTATGTAGACAGGCACAATATGTCTTGTGTTATAATTTAAATTTTATTGGGTAGCAGTTAAAACTATACAAATATAGTCTCACTAAAAAATGATTTTTATATTTTTTTAGTTCTTCGAGCCGGTGGACTAACAAACTTGTAAAGCGAGTATGCTGTATTACGTATTTTAAATCTAAATTTTTTTTCGCTTATTACCAATACACTTTTAATTAGCCGTGATTATTAGCTTCGTATCACTTGCATAATTTTAACTGCTACCCCATCACCGCCCAGTCTTAACTCTCGTTCACAATTTAAGTGCCATTATACTACTCTAGCGTAAATACTAAGCAGAAATACAATTTAATTTAAAACGATCGAGCAAGAAAAATGATTTCATAGCTATCTAAATATTAACTAATACTGTTTTAATTAATTTTATTGTAATAATATTCAAATAAGATCCTAAAGCGAGATGTTGTTGCCTCCACTGTCATGGGAAGAATGAAATTACGTGACACTTTATTGTGCGCGCTGTTTATTTATCACAACTACCCACATTGCTTTTTTATTTCTTATAGTTTTAAATATTAAGACAACAGAATATAGGGGTTAGGCTGTAATAGAGCGGTATTATTTATATGACAAATCTGAATAAAACGATCGCAGTAAAATGATATAGTTCCGATAATAGGATTTTTGTGAGCGCTGGCCGTTTGGCAACGGTCGTAAGAGATCCTTGTTTTAACGATAGTATCGCCTAACCAACAAGATCGACTATCGTTACGCAGGACAAAATGCGGATGCTTTTTCCGACCTGTGCCATCCCCAATCACGTTGGTACCAGCCATTGAAACCTACCTTAGGGGTGCGATCCTGACGGCAACCGCAGACTGAACTACCGGTTTGTATGAAGATATTTATTCCGTGCAAGGCGACACTGCACTGGTCTTGCCATAAAGATTCATACAAACCAGTAGTGCAGTCTGCGGTCCATTGGGATCACACCTTATTATTATAATAAATTAACGGAATACAATAAAAAATGTGCCTATTATATAATATAAATTACTAAGTTGTCTTATACGTATAATACTTAAGTCTTATATGATTACTAATATACAACAATTAAGTCTTCCGAATGGCGCAGATGACGATCACCTGCCTTTATCATTTGCAATAATAACTAAGTGCATTACATTAATATTGCATTCATATTTGTTATAAGCTATGGATATATTATATTTTTAGGAACAATGACTTAAGAAAGCTAGGTTGCCTAGCGCCCATAACAATTGTGAATGTGAAGGAAGCGAGGGGGTTGTGTCAGAATCGTAACAAGTGGCGCTCCATTGTCTCTGCCTATCCCTGTGAGAAAAAGGCGTGACAATTTGATTGACTATAGTGAGTCACTGCGATGCCTGCCTTTTTCCCACAGGTCTCTGCAGAGTCTCTGCTCTTCAGTGCGCCTTATATAGATTCTCTCTCGGTTTGAGGGAGTGGCAGCTAACAATATAGATCAAGATCCCGTGTCACAAGGATTTTTCAAACTTCCTCGAAATTGGATCTGATAGGTGGCGTCAAGATCGACTCGCTAATTTTTGCCTGTCTTACTCGGAAAGCTCATAACGCATATGAATACAATATCATTAAGGTTTATATTGCACGGTGATATAACACTGTCATCAAAAAGTAGTAAGGCTTTACAATTTGAAATTCCCGGGCTTTTCTAAATGCATAAACTTTTTCTTCTTACGTTGGCACAACCTTAACTGACGTCTCTGCCTACTTTCCGTAACAGAAAGGTCAGTTGTTTAACGACCTTTCGTTAAACAATTGTTTAACGACCTTGTCAGTTGTTTAACGACCTCCTCATTTAAAACTATTTTTAAAATGAGGAAAAATTCCGCTATCGTAAAATCTTTTTCTAGAGGTTAACACTAACAAGCGTAACTTTTAAACAATCGACTCTTTTGTGACATAAATTACACCGAGGCGACAGTTAAGGGTGGATAAGCCGGGAAATTTTAAATAGAAAAGTCTTATTACTTTTTGATCACAGTAGTATATAGCTTGTCTAACTATAAATGACGCGCCCCTACACTTTATTAGTTTATTTAAATTTGTGAATGCAAATATTACTACCTATACGTCATCAGCGTGCTCCTCCTTTTATGTCTAACCAGCGACTGAATGACCAGTTACAATTGCATTTACGGTGTGTTCGTGTGCGTAAATGCAGTAGAGGGGCGCGTCATTTCGGCTTAGACAGGCTATATATCTATTACCAACTTTTATTATAACCATACAAGCCTAAGCTGCCTCAGGCCAATTATTACATACTCAACAATACTACAGAAAGCAAGTAAACGCTTTTGTAGTCTATAACATCTGTCTCACTTGTTCAACAAACTAAACTAACATGGCAGAGTGAGACAGAATAGTGTAGAAATATATTATTTTTTTAAATATACAATGAAACATACTTTGTAACAATAAATAAGGATGCTTTTTTTATTTTAAATCTTACTGGGCCGATAGAGCAGATATGTCTTGCTTATTTTGGCATCTAACTGCCTCATGATAGGCTAGAGTGCCGTCTTTAAATGGAGGTGATTACTACTACATTAAACAACCGTAAGTCAGCCTAGTTGAAAACAAATTAATTATGAAACGCGACTGAGTCACTTTACACACTATACTACTTGAAAGTGCTAACTCCAATCGGCAACTCCACTCCAACTGGTCAAATAAACAACAGCAGTGTGCCAACCATTTTTTAAAAAAAGTTTGAAGACTTTTGACCTTTGATTTAACATGAAATAATTGTTATTATTTATTGTATACAAAGTATATCGAATCAATATATCAAAAGCTATTATAAATATATTTGATTTGCACTTTAATTATATAATTGACATCACAAACAGCATTGTTCACTTACATACTAGCAACGAAGCACAACACATTTTAGGAATATCAGTAAACATTGTGAATCACACGAGAAGAAGCAAGGAGAATGAGTGAAAGAGACAAATAGAGGCAAGGAGCAGGAGACACGATGTTTAGTTACAAACTTTACAAATAATAATCACTGAAAAGATGACGAAGATCCACTCAGTAGTGGACTTTGAACATAATGCATCAGACATGCGGCAGAGATGACCTGTCCAGTCCCCCTTTAGTTTACTCTTACAATTGTTCGTGACGCCATCATGAGTCAAAAAAAAGTCATTGTCCAGGAGTGCAGGCAATTAAATGAACTGATATTAGTTATTATATTTAACCATAAATTTAGTGGATGCAAATAAATGCTAAACGCAGACGTTTCTTTAAGCTACCAGTGGCCTCTACTCATGGATCATACGCCAGTTTAAAATAAGACTACAGGCTCGTCCGCTTTGTAGCCAATTGGTGCATCCTGTTTCAGGTGTATACTCTATACCAGATGCCTCAGAGCAACCGATGATATGAGGTAATAAAGATCTGTAGCACATTCCCTGTTAAAGTAACGATAGAGCGGTAAAATTAGCTTATGTCTGTCCTTGTCCAGGGCAATTAAAGAAAGTATTTTTGTTGTATTTCTTAATAAGGCGACCGTGGTGTAGTGGCAGTGCAATGGTCACGCAAACCGAGAGCACGGGTTCAAAACCACTTGCCGGTACTAATGTATCTTTGATATATGTACTTTGGCTGTCCTGTTTCTATGACACAAGCACTTTAGTAGCTTATAGCTTATAGAAAGTATAGAAATGTGTTTTTTTTATAAAATTATAAAAAAAAAGAAAATAAATTTAAATATAAAGTTTGTATCTAAACCTAGTCGAAAATATTTTTTTTCTTCTATACATAAATAACAATTCATAATTGCAAAGTCTCATTTGATATGCATACCGATTTGTATACAAAAATATATATCTATATGTTGATGATAACAATTATACATAAAAATACTTTTTTTATTTGATAATAAAATAGCCCCTTTGCCTCATTGCTGATAAATATCTCACTTATGCTTAATATTAATTTTCTAACAGTGCTGCTCACACCATAATGACATAGGTACTCATAATATTGGGCGACCGTGGTGTAGTGGTAGTGCAACGGTCACGCAAATGTATCTTTAATATATGTATTTTGGCTGTCCTGTTTTTATGATATAAGCACTTTAGTAGTTTAGTATATAAATGTAAATTAAATATAATAATAGGAATATGCTGTATTTACAAAATCTATTCAAAAAAATAGATAACTCCATATTACTTAGCAATTTTTCACAGATTTATATAGAGGATATTAAACGAAACAAGAAAGTAGCGAACGCACTCTAAGAAAGTCAATTTTAAGCATAATCAATATTTTATACAAAAATATCTACTATACGTATCTTGTTCATTGTATAAAAACAAAAACTTATCTATGACTAATAATTTTAATATGGCAACTATTTCTTTCGTTTAGGCATAGACAATTTCATTCTATATTTTTTGATATTTGATTTATAATAGGTGGATTAAAAATACATAGCTTTAACCAAAAATATAGACATTATCCTATAAGGATATACAGTGGAATGTTAATTAATAACTCGAATCTCGATAAGTCGTCACTCGTCACCCTCAGTAAGTCGAAAAAAATGCCATTTATTTCCGCTGAACCCCTAAATACTATTTAGATATCTCGAATTATTAGGACTTTATAACTCGACTCTCGATGTGATTTCCTGCGAGGGTACATATGCGATAGTACATATTTTCACTCTTTAATTCGTATTGATCGTAATTGATCGTAATTGATCCTTGAAGACGAACTGATTCTGTAGTGTTGAATATATTTTGAATAAAGCTATATGTTTTCCAGCAAAACCACAATATTCGTTGACATAAAACAACCATACTTATTTTTATAATAAAATCACAGATAATATTGCATCAAGCACTTCGTTAATAGGTAAACGAGACAATAATAATAAAAAAATATTAAACTAATATTGCAAATAATACTGTTTTCTTAATATACTAGCAACTCTTAGTAAAAGCCAAAATACTTATGTTATTGGGGTTGCCAACGTAATTTTGTAACAATCTAGTTTACCAACATTTAATTAAATAATGTATTTTTCTATACAATTACGTATTATTGTTTTAGAAAATCAGATCTTTTATATGCCACTGTAGTTACAGACGTTCCAGGTTCAACTTAAAACAGATTTCCGATTAACCAGCTCTAGGGAAATTTCTTTTTTCCATATTTTTAACATCTCCTTATTTAAACGTTATTAAACTGAAGCTTTATATTGTTAAAAAATATAACCACATAAATTATAATTTTTTCCTATAACAACATAATAATAAGTATAGCAACCCCAGCATTATGAAATAGCTTATCTAAATCTCTCTTTGTTTAATTAAACACTAATTATTTCAATGCAATTCGTATGCATAAACTTTTTAATATTTTACACATCAATTCGGGTGAAAAGAAACTTATCACGCATATTGAATAACCGTTAAGGATTTAATTTTGACAGTTGACGACCTTTCTAGAACCTCATTGGTTGACGTGTGTAACGTGATTGAAATTAAACCAATCACCTGTGTTTATTTTGTAAATGTGTGATGAAATTCATTATGCCATTATAATTATGTGATATTCCTCATTTTGGTTTGTTTCTATGAAAATGTTACTTTTTCTTTGAATAATTTAATATTCATCTTTTGTTTTTTTAATTACTATTATTATTAATGATGTATTTTAGGATGTGCCGCGTGTCAATATGTTTTACGGTTTACTACAGTCTATGCACTACAAAAATCTATGTTATTTTGATGCGAGAACTCGATATCTTTTTTACTAGAATAAACCGCAAACAAGACTACATTTATTGAATAAAACAAATTTTATGCGTTTATTTTTCGTTATTGATTTACATATTATTTTTATTATACCGACGTTTCGAGAGCTTTGCAGCCATCGTCAACGAATCAGTCTCTCAGTGACTAAAAATAACCGCGATAGTAAGCCGCATAAAATTTGTTTAATTCATTAAAAATTTTTGCGCAAACATACTATATTATTTAAATCCTAAACAGAACCCGAATCGTTTGTGTAAAATACCATAAAGTTTAATATCGACGAAAATCAGACCCGCCTAGGTTTCCCTGGCCCAGGGCATTCACTCGATGCACATCGGATCACCGAAGATGCCGGCGGATCCTTTTGGCGTGATGGGTCGTTCTCCACAAATCCAGGGTTCAAAATTATATTTGGAACTAATTCCATTACGTCTAAGTCGTCTGAATAGTCTATATTGTATAAGATATATTTATATAGTAGATTATTTTTATTATTGTGTTGTGAATTTTGTAAATATTTCAAAGCATTATAAAAAACATTGTTTTTATTTCATTTATAGGCGTTAAAAAAAAATGTATAATTACAAAAAAATAATTAATATATGGTTTTAAATTATTTTACGCAATATTAAGTTAAAATATGTTAGTATATACAAAATATTATATTAAAAATACATACCAGTGTTAGTTTTGTTTTTAATTTTGTTAGTGTTGTTCGTGTCGCCATTAGATCCAAGTTGAAGCGTGCAGACCCAAGCCAGTGCGATAGAGAAAAGAAGAAAAAATATTTGATGAATAAAAAGTTAGAAAGAGATAACTAATAATAGAGTTACATGCGTTGGAAAGAGATGGCAGGTATATGTGAAATTAATTTCCTTTTCAAAAATGTGAAACCATTTTTAATGTGACACGACATATTATGACAACATTTGGTGTTAAACTCAATTGTGGTCCATGAATAAAATTCCTGCAAGCAGGAATCTATTATGCCGGCTTAGTTGGAACTGACAACATTCAAGCTGATCCCAAAACGCGATTTTACGCCATGTACATTTGAAATTGGTGATACTACCTTAGGTTAACGAACGTGGAAATGATTTGTCTACCACTCTTAATTTTGCCAGATGAGAATAATTAAAGAAGATGATTGGTTAAACACAAATGCAATCAATTAATAGGGTTATGAACATTAATGTAAAGGAAATAAATTTCAAAAAATTAGAAAAAAATATCTAGCTATATCTAACATCCTCTGTTTACGAGGGGTTTATATTAATGCTATGTTGTAAAAGTACAAATTTACAACATTATCTGTGAACCGGCGAAAATAGGAAATACGGCCGCCATTTTGAAATTTCATTCGATTTCGGCCATCATTATAATAGTGTTGCCAGTTTTGTTTACTTATATTATCCAAAATAATAAATATTCAACATATTTGTAGCAAATAATAAATATAACTCCCACTTCCACAAACTACCCACTTCCGTTTTTAACACCTTCTAATACAAATTCTTGATGTTAGAAGAAGGAAAGTCATAAATTATTATTTACTAATTGCATTACTTCCCCATTTTTGGGCACATTAAAAGTTAATTAGCAACACTGAAACGACAGTGGCCCTTTTTAGTTCACAGATAAGTTGGAAAATCAGTAAAAGGTTATAAGCCGCATCTTTTTTTTACGCAAAAATGTAGCCTTTTTACATCACTTCCTTCGCCTTTAAAAAAAATATAACTAATAATAATCGAGATACGTTTTACATTAGTCTGTAATGAAATAAAACAGGTTTAAAAAACAGATAAATAGTTTGAAGAAAACTATTAAAATATGTATTAAAAATAGGTTTCCTCTTTTTGTAAGGCATCCACGACTTGCCTGATCGTAAGCAGAGGTAAGTCCGAAGAATAGACATTTTTTTATTTTTTTGTTGTGACGACATTTGACCTCACATTTTGACCTCGACTCGAAGCAATGTAGTGTAGGATGTACACTAATGTAGCAAGAGGAGATCCAAAAGTGCCGACGACTGAAACAACCGGGTTAGTTCACGGCTGCCTTGTCGCCGTCACTATGCCGGCCAAAGGTGCTTCTTCACGCATCGCTTGAAGGATCCGAGGTTACAGGAGGGAGAGAACACATAGGCTGGCAAAGCATTCCACTTGTCAAATACAATACGACTTAGTTAGCGGTTGCCTTATCCGACGCAACTATATCGGCCAGGAAATTTACTGCTTACTTTACAATAATAGTTTATAAATAAATTAAACACGATTATTATTTTTAGGACATTGACTGCACAAAGCCCTGTTGTACAGCTGGTGTGCAAATATTGATATGGATTTCTTTTTTAACCCTTTACGGCGCAAGATTTGTTTTATTTTTATTTTTTATTAGATATATAAAAAAATATATATATATAAAATAGGAAAAATAATTTAAAAAATTACACGTAAGAAGAATTTATTTTTCAAAAAAAAATAACATGCAAAATGGTGTCAATTAAAATGAAAAATTACGAAATGTGAAAAGATTTATAAAATTATAATTCTTATTCAAAAAAAATAAAGCTATGCCACACTTTTCACATTCTGTGTGGGCTGTTGCAGTACACAATAAAAAGCTATTGAATTCGCACGCAAACTGCACAAAAAGGTTTTTAACGGGTTTCTCAGTTCGAGTAATGCCATCTAGCACAAATTTGGGTAACTAGTTCGATAGAGAGCTTTGTTGTAAATATGCATTGCTGCGTTATAAGGTGTTTATTCGTTTGTTTGAAGTACTATGAGAGTTCGAATAGTATAATGCAGAACTGCAACACAGCGCCGTAAAGGGTTAATTATGTTTTATACATAAATATATATTTATTATTATTTTAAACTAAGAAATTGACATTAAATGTCAATATTAAAGCACTTATAGTGAATTAGCATAGGTAGAGCTTAATTAGGCATTATATAAACTTATTACTAAATTACTTATTTATAGGAATTAATAAGATTAAAAATATACTAAAATTGAATTTCAAACGCTTAAAGCTTATTTTTTATCATAATTATATGTCAATTTAACAACACCCGCCTGATGTTATGTTGGAGTGCGGTTCGTGAATTGACTTGTAGTAGTTATTTGGTCCACATGTCCTGATGTCAAGCAGCAGTCGCATTTTTTTATGGTGACTCGACTCCTGACCTCCCCTTGCCTTATGATAAGCAAGGGGAGGTCCGAGAGTACCGTCAACTGAAAAAAACAGATACCGTGCCGACCAGAATAGGTTAGGCCGGAGTGTGATCCATGAATGGATGTCACTGCTACTACAATTCAATAACTGTGAATAGCAATCACATCCACTATGCTGGCCTAGTTGGCCAATTGTGGCCAGTTCTACACTGCTTGTAGATATAACAATTTTATCAAAATTAAATCAAATTGTCACGCCTTTCTCCCACGGGGATAGGCAGAGACAATGGAATGCTACTTGCCACGATCCTGACACAATAATTTTATCCATATGGTAAACCCAATAAACAGGGTGATAAAACTTTACGGAATATACAAACTTATATGTATAATTATGGCTTAATATAGAGAGCTTTTCCTCATTATTAATGGTAACTTATTTAATAATACTTTAAAATATAATATTGCAATTATTATTAATATTTGGCATATTTCAATTTTTTAATTACGGTATTGTACTATTACCACGCGCGACAAACTACATACACAGGGTTCGATCCCCGGTCGCAGTTGACCGATTAGACGCGTAGATTTATTATATCCATTGCTCTTTATATAGTACAAAATATTTCAATTAAAAGTATTTAGCTCTGTAATTATTTTTAAATAAATCTACTTATTTCATGGATAAGCTACATCTGACATCTACCTTTATCGGCCAAGGGGAGTTGACGACTGAAAAAATTTAGCTTTTGGTTACATCAGTCGCCGTTACAATGCCAGCCATTTTTTACTTTTGGTAACATTAACAATATTTTTAGATCTTTTAGTAATAAGGAATTGGCACAATTTAATAATAAATATTACTAATAAAATTGGTCTAATAACAACCAGATATACAATATTATGAAATAGCTAAAAACTTCATTACATATATATAAAGTTTTTGTAATAGAGTAAATACTTTAGAAAGGCACAAATAATTAAAATATTAAGATTGTAAAATATCTAAATATAATTATTTTATAATTTATTTGGTCGCGAAGACTTAGCTGTATAATCCTAGTGTACTATCGGGGATATTTGTAGTTTCACACCTAGCTACATTAATATTTATTAGTAACAACTTTGTTTGCTTCAAAAATATACATATTTGTATATTTTAGTTTTAATTATTTTGAACTACTTAAGGTAATTGTATCATAATCACTGGGCGATCAAAGTATATCAAAAAATAAATTTAATAGTATCAACAAACAATATTAAAACATATTCCAAATTCAAAGCAAATGTTGTACGCCTATTATATTAGTAAGTCTTTAATTTGGCTTGTAGATATATAAAAACAACTTATTTTACGTAATAAGATCTCGTCAGGTGTCCCGATCATGACACAATAAACACACATATCTTTGGTTTATTTTAAAGTGTATAATGTACAAATTCCCTAACAGTACTCTATTATAAGCAGATATAACTAACGAATTCTCGATACCCTAATATATCGTGCCTACATTTTTTTTTAATTTTCACTTTTATATAAAACTTATTAAATACTAATATCTTTAAAAAGTCATGGAAGCATATTTTTAAAACATTTGATTTCACTTATTTTCTAATTTTAATATATTTTACTAATAATTCTAAATAGCTGCCTATAAAGCCTATAACACACATATATCGCCACGAACAAAGAATAACGAGGTACATTTATTTTAAGATATATATTATTTTGAAAACAGAATATTGAAGTGAAACATGTTTAGCGCGGTTGAGGGAAAATTTCGGTATGGTATTTAAAATAAAAGCCATGGTCTCCTATCAGGTTGGCCAGTCACTTCTATTTATAGTTTTGTTGAAAGTGGTGGTACTACCCCAGATCGGCAGACTAGGCACCACTGCCACAAACAACCAGATCCAGAGAAAATATCTGCTTATATTTCGTTATTAACATTACATGACAGTACCCTGCATGATGTTAAGCTGGAGTGCGGTTGCTGAATGGAGGTGTTAAATAACTGTAAGTAGCAGTCACATCAACATCTCTAACATCATTCGTTGACACATTGACAGTACCCTGCATGATGTTAGGACACAGTTTCGTCCATGCATAAGACTACTAACAAAGAATTTGTACTTAAGACACAGAAGGAGCCCTAAAATAGCTACAAAATATAACCGTTTATACTATTTTCACTTATGGCATTAAAAAGAAGTCAGAAGGGGATAAATATACATTTTTACATTCGTAATTTTAAGGTTGTCACTAGTTTATATGATCATTTGACAATCTAATTTGACACAATAACAAATGACATTAAAATACTTCAAAAAAGGATGACAATTATGCCGCTAATCTAACTACCACGTGACTTTTAATTAAGCAGTATTAAAAGCCAACCACAATTACAAGTGGTTGTATTTACAAAAAAAGTAGTGCCAACCTTTGAAATAAAGGAATTGAATTAAAGTACAAGTAGTTGTCTCTTTCAGTCAAACGTGGTATAAACATAGTATAAATGAGATAAATAACAATGAATTAGTTCTTATTGTAGCACAGATTCTATTCTTTCCAAATTCTTTGACTACTAACTTAATCAGGCGGTCAGGTAAAAAAGCGTCTGTCCGCTGCGTTAGAAAGGTCGTGGATTAAAGCACTAAAGAAATAATTTATTTTGTCTGTCCGTGGACAATTCATTCACCCAAATCATTAAAAACGTAAATATAGGACTCGTTGGAACTATATTAACTAAATCCAGTGGTTCGATAAATAATTAAAATAAATCGGAAAAGTTTTTTAATTTTTTTATTGTGGCTCAATATATGACAGCACCCTACATGTTAAGCTGGAGTGCGATCCATGAATAAAGGCGATTGCTACTACAGTTACTAGGTGATAGGATTTTTAGGTATGTACAATCATCAGTACATTTAAGGATTTCATCAGACCCTCACAAGGCGACCGTAGTGTAGTGGTAGTGCAATGGTTACGCAAGCCGAGTATGAAACCTCTTACCGGTACCAATGTATCTTTGATATATGCACTTTAGTGGTCCTGTTTCTATGATACAAGCACATTAGTAGCTATGGAAATGTAAATTTAAAAAAAAGGTTTGAACATGATAGCTCGTTATTCTACTACTGTGACGATATATTTGCGCAGTTCAAAGCAAGCTATTAAAATATAAACTTGCTTTTGTACTTTTGATTTTTTATTTAAAGCTTTTTAAGATATTAAAAAAATAATTTTTTTTATTAACATAGGACAGCACCCCTGCTTTTCCCGATCACGACTACGTCACTTCACAGTTGAAAGTGGGGGTACTGCCCCGGATCGGCAGACTGGGCTAAATAAACACCTTCTGTCTGCCTACCACTCTTAAACCCTTAGTAATTATAAGAAATATATTTGGCTTTTATTTCCCAATATTCCGAGAGATAATTTACTAAAACTTATTATTGCTTTAGTTTATTGAAAGCGATGTTTAAATTTTGTATCTCTCGGGGGAGTAATTAATTTTAATGTATGTCAATGATATTAAACAAAATGAGGTAGATACGTTATATACACTAGTTTTAGTGCTTGCAAATGGCACCAGCTTGTGACCGTACAACCACGAAGCGAAAAAGAGACAAATACATGTTGTTCTGTACGCGACACTGAGGTCAGATTTTTTTATTGTGACACGACATTTGACCTCGACCCGTCTGATGATAAGCAAGAGGAGATCCAAGAGTGATGACGACTGAAACCACTGAGTAAGTTCACTGCTGCCTCAGTCGCCGTCACTATGTCGGCCCAAGGTGCTTCTTCACGCATCGCGAGGTCTGCTTATTAGGATAGTTTTCACGTGCCTCCTTCGGAGTGCGTATTACATATCTACGTCTTTTGTTATTAAAATATCATTGTATGTTATTTAAGTATGCATGTGACCTGTATTCCTGCAGTCCCGGCATAGCAGCACAGAGATGGCTGCAGAGAGGAGAAGCAGAGTGCCCAACACAATGCACACGGCAGCAACCCACGTGCGTGGATCAAATGACTCAGCAGCAACTAGGAAATGGCGGTACAATTCTGAAAAATATTATAAGTAAACAAATTATCGAAAGCTTAAAGTTTGCTTATCAATCAAGGCGACCGTGGTGTAGTGGCAGTGCAATGGTCACGCAAACGGAGAGCATGGGTTCAAAAACCACTTGCCGGTACCAATGTATCTTTGATATATGTACTTTGTTTGTCCTGTTTCTATGATACAAGCACTTTAGTAGATTAATATATAAATGTAAATAATTAAATAGACAAAAGACTTATTCATAATGTAACCCAACTCACCAGCATCCTGATCACTGTACAGTGTGGTCGCCAATACTTCAACAGGTGGTCCAGCACCCAACAAATTGGACGCCCACACACGAAACCAATAAGACGCATTCGGCTCCAAGTGATACACGTCGATTTGACGCTGAAAAAATATTACAAACACTACTTCTTATTGGCGTACGGAAGATCACCTGGCAGATAAAAAGAGATAAGGGATTCAAGGCGTCCGTGGTGTAGTGGCAGTGCAATAGTCACGCAAACCAAGAGCACGAGTCTGAAACCACTCACCGGTACCAATGTATCTTTAATATATGGTGGTCCTGTTTTTATGATACACAAGCACTTTAGTAGCTTAGTATAGAAATGTAAAAAAAAATTAGGCTGCGATTCTTTACTATCTACTTACATGTGTATAAAGTACATCATTCATCTTGGGCTTCTATGTACTACTTTTGTAATATTAACTGTTCTGCTTTGAACTGTCATAATTATAGTTTAATCATTTTGCACACCTAAACTATGCAAAATAAATCATATATTTCAATTACATTGTAATCTTCGTACATCAAACTATTTTTAATACAATTAATTCCAAGTCCCCATACAAAATGAAAAATGTCCTTTATAATACGATTAATAATGCGCACAACTGTATAGATATGCGGACTTGCTTCCACCGCAGTCGTCCAGGGCTCTTCTAATCTGCCTATCCTTATACTGTGCGCAGCTTAGAGGTCAGCGCTCTTTTCTTAAAGGCGACCGTGGTGTAGTGGCAGTGCAATGGTTACACAAACCGAGAGCACGGGTTCAAAACTGGTTCACTTGCCGGTACCAATTTATCTTTGATACGTGTACTTTGGTTGTCCTGTTTCTACGATACAAGCTTACTTTACGGCTTACTTAATTGACGACAGGCGTGGACGAACGGTTTAGCGACTGGTTTGTTGCGCGTAAAGTCCCGGGTTCGATCCCCGGTCGGAGCAAATATTTGTTTCATAGCTTTTATTTGTAATATTTAATAGTGTTAAATATTGCAAATATTTGTTAATAAAAATAAAAGAGATGGATATTTGCTTCGGGTCTGGTTATCAAAGAGTGGTAGGCAGTGGTACCCAGTCTGCCGATCCGGGGTAGTACCACCACTTACAAGTATACAGACCGTGAAGTGATTTGGTCACGTTTCGGGATCAGCTTGTAAGTTGCCGGTTCCATCTAGGCCGGCATAGTGGATGTGATTGCTACTCACAGTTATTGAATTGTAGTAGCAGTGACATTCATTCATGGACCACACTTTGGCTTAACATCAAGCGGGGTGCTGTCATATGTCGAGTCACAATAAAAAAATAGAAAAAAAAAAGTTGTTTAGTATGGAAATGTGAATATATAGACTTACCGAATTAGGACTAATATGATTAGGGCTAATAGGCTTCCATTCTTCTAAGCTGCCATTGACAGGTGTTGCTGAACGATATTGCGCTGTGAAGTCTATTATTGGATGACCACCATCGCCAGCCACGTTCCACAGTACGAGGGCCAGTATTGTGGAAGCGTGCACTGTTACGTTCACAAGGGGCGGTGGCTCCGCTGTCAAGAATAAACATATATACCTTAAATCTTTAACATCATCAGCCGGAAGACGCCCACTGCAGAACATAGGCCTCCCCCTTAGAACGCTATTCCGAACAGCACATTGCCAGTTGCATCCAACGGCATTTTGTCGTTCATAAAGGGGGGCGGGGGAATAATTACCACGCTTGGAGGTCGCAGGTATGAAAGCGGACATCCTGGGTCCAAATATGCCTTATCTTACCTACCCTAAAGCGTACCATTAATATAGATTGCCAACCAGGAGGCAAGTCGAGGTAAATAATAGGTGATAACAAGGGAGGCACATGGAAATACCCTCATCCTTTCCATATGCCCAAACCATCGAAGCATTTCTTTATCAATCCTTGTCACTCTAACCACATCTATCGCGCACTGTGCTATTCCTCATTCTATCTGCTATTTAAGCCTAGTGCTAGTAGTAGAGCTTGTATAAAGAGAATTGTGAATGTGAGGGAAGCGGGGGAGTTGTGTCAGGATCGTGGGAGTTTCAAATGCGTGACAATTTGGTTGAATGATATTAATATAATGTTTATAATAGCATAACAATTACCCACTTAATGATTCCGTTTATTGTAAAATCCGGTTTTTATTTACGACGTTTTTAAATGTACAATATAAAATTTAGTGCAGTTACCATTTTGACCAAGTCTTTTTTTTTAATTAGGACTTCATGTGACATATGAATTATATTAACCTAAATGACATATTAACCTAATGTTAAGCTGGAGTGCAGTCCATGAATAGTGGCAACTGCTAGTACTGTTAATTACATGCAGTCGCATTCACTATAAACTACGAGTATATAGTTGGAACCGGCAACTGAACCCGAAACGCGACTCTGCAGACTTCACGGACTGTACTCTATAAGACCATTGATTGTACAAGGTAACCAAGTAGTGGAAACCATTACGACACGGCACTGTTCGTAATGTTTACCCCCAACTGATAAAGCAATGTAAGTTTAGAACATAGGTTGACTAGATTCAAAAGAACGCAATGTGGCAGAAGAAGCATGAGAGCAGAATTTAAGGCGACCGTGGTGTAATGGCCGTGCAATGGTCATGTAAAACGAGCACGGGTTCAAAACTACTTGCCGGTATCAATGTGTATTTGATATATGTATTTTAGTAGTCTTGTTTATATGATTACTAAGTACTTTAGTAGCTTCATATAGAAATAAAATACATAAACAAACAAGTTGCATTGTGATTGGACGAAATGAGACTGGGACCAAATAGTAGCAGTTATAATTCGACCTTGGTGCCCTCGTCATGCCGCCCGGATACATGTCATTACAAACAATTTCTGCTATTATACAACTACGTAGTACGCATGACATATAAATATAGGTAAATATAATTATACTATAATTTAACCATTATATTTTTAAACGTACTAAGCTAAAAAACGCTTCAAAACCACTTGCTGGAGATCCCAGCAGATAAAAAGAGCGCTGATAAGGAAGCTGCGCAGTACCTAATTTTGTTACCTACTCACTCTTCGTATTACATCATTATCAGATAGAAAGTGTCTACTGCTGAACATAGACCTCCCCCTTAGAACGCCATTTCGAACGATAAGATGCCAGTTGCATTCGTGACTTTCACTATGTTGTCACTGTCGTCAGTCCCTTAGCTGCGTCTTGCGGTTCGTGGTCTCCACTTTAGAACCTTTCTTTCCCATCGGATGTCGTTTCTTCGAGCGATTATTCTTATTACGCATGTGTATCATTCACTTTGGGCTTTAATGTACTACTGATGTCCAATGATGAAAAAATATATAAATGGTAGTTATGATACTTGTTTTATAAAGGCGGCTTCTACTACAGTTAAATAACTACAAGTAGGAGTCGCATTCACTATGCCGGCAATTTTTAAACTAATCCCGAAACGCGCCTGAGTCACTTCACGGTTTCTACACTTGAAATTATAAGCAGACATTAATACTTACTCCTAACTGAAAAATTAACCCTTTCAGCGAATGCGGTTTCATTCTCAATTGTGCATTCGTAGACACCAACATCGGACGGACCCACTCGTGTCAGGAACAGACTACCATTTTGCTGCAACAAATTATTATTCAGTTTAATTATGACTAGACATATGAAAGCACCCCGCTTGATGTTAAGCTGGAGTGTGGTCCATGAATGGATGTCACTACTACTACAATTCAATAAGTGTAACTAGCAATCACATTTACTATGTCAGCCTAGTTGGAACCGGAAACTTACAAGCTCAACACTTCATCAATTCATTAGAATTTGGGCAACTTTGAAGTGACGCAGTTGCTTTTTGGGTTTAGCTTGAAAGTTGCTAGATACATCTAGGCCAGCATTGTGGATGGAACTTGCGCTTATATAACAGTAATAGCAGTTGCCTTTATTAACGGACCACACTCCAGCTTAAAATCAAGCGGGGCGCTGTCATACGTCGAGCCACAATTGATAATATAAACTTTCAAGCCATCCCTATATGTCACTACATCCTCTTTCAAATCATTATTATTCATTTGAATAAATACAAACTTCACAATTAAAGCAATTAATAAACTATTTGTAAGAAAACAATCGAGGTCAAACAAAACAACTTGATACTTAATTATAAGGAAAAAACAAATAAACGCCTTTTTCTTAAACGACACAACGTGATTCAAACTTGTTCGTGCTAAACGTGGAATGCAATTTGTAGGATGTTCTTTTTTGTGATTCGACATATGACAGCATCCAGCTTGATGTTAGGCTGGAGGAGTCCATTAATAGATGTCACTGCTACTACAATTCAATAACTGTACAAGCTGATCCCGAAACGCGATCAAATCACTCCACGGTCTGTATACTTGTAAGCGGTGGTATTACCCCGGATCGGCAGACTGGGTAAAATTGTATAATTCAAATCAAACATTTTTTTTATTTATATAATTTTTTATAATTTTTTTTATTTTTACACAAAAATAAAATAAAAACAAAAAATTTTGGGGGTCCCCATACTTAAGACTAAAACTCTACATTAATTTCATCAAACCCATACGTGTATCAATAGTAGGTCTATAAAAATGATATTGAGGTTTCTAATATAATTTTTTTCTAAACTGAATAGTTTTTGCGAGAGACACCTCCAAATTGATAAAATGGGGACCCCTGTAACTTCTAAAATAAGAAAATGATAAATCTAAAAAAAATATATGATGTACATTACTATGCAAACTTCCACCGAAAATTGGTTTGAACAAGATCTAATAAGTAGTTTTTTTTTTTTAATATGTCATAAATCGAAAACCGCAATTTACCTTTCATTCAGTCAACTCAAATATAAAAATCGATCAACGAACTACAACAACTTTTATATTATGTTACTTGCTGCTTCATGGGCGAGTCCGACTTGCACTTGGCCGCTTTTTATTTGTAGATATTAGCTTGTATCTCTATCTATATCGTATCCCCTCTACCTATAGTTCACGCGTCAATTAGAGGGCGAAACTTCTGACAGTGGGGTGAGCGGACACACCCCAAAAACACCTTTGGTAATACGACACTATAATTACTAAGATTAATTGTTTTTATTGAAGGCAACTAATTGGAAAGTTATTTTTGGGGTGGGTGTTGTTTTAAATGTGGTCTATACTTTTCTATACTTTGTTCTGTGCATTGGTATAGGTATAATTAACAATACAGTGCGTGTCCGTCCGTCCGTGAACATTTTTTTTATTTTTTTTAACATTTCTATACTAAAGTACTTGTATCATAGAAACAGGATAACCAAAGTACATATATCAAAGATACATTAGTACCGGTGGGTGCTCCCGAACTCGGTTCGCGTAACCATTGCACTGCCACTACACCACGGCCGCTTTAACTCATTAACAATTAACACACTCCTCCTATTAATGAAATCGATTTAATAAAATACAGCCGGAGTTCGCAAACTCCGCTCTATTGTCTCTTGCCTATCCCTGTGGAAAAGGACGTGATAATTTGTGGGATTTCAGGCGTGAATTTATCTAAATAAAATACGTAGCTCAATATATTTTGTGGTTATATGTACAATCAGGGCCGTCTTTACCCGGGGGTTCAAGGGGTGCGGTGCACCCGGGCGCAGAGTCCTAGGGGGCGCATGCCGACCGCAATAAACTTCGATAGATACCTACTACACTGAGAACACGCGAGCAGAGCCTTGACTTTCGCACCCCGGCGCTGAATATGCTTAAGACGGCCCTGTGTACAATTTAATAAAAATCAATCGTTTTTATATTTATACAAACGTGCGAAGTACATAATATATCAAAGATACATTGGTACGAGTGGTTTTGAACCGGAGGCTTTTGGTGTGTGTGAGACCACTGCATTACCACGACACCACAGTCGCCTTCATTATGTTCTAAATTGTTAATAAAATCAGCGATGGAGAAATTTCAATAATTTACGAACGCCAAGGCCGAGGTCAAATTGACGATTGTTTGTGAATAACAAATGCGAATGCTTTTTTATTATTATCTCTACTGGTTTATTGTCAATTATTATTATAATTTTAGCAGCCTTACCTAGTGGCGGTACAGTGATTCGGACTTAATAGGATTTGTTTACATAAACTGGATTAAATAAATATTCCAAAACATTGAAAAGTCACAATGCTTTTAAAGAGTACCTACCCAAGAGTAAAATATTAAGTTTTAAAATTAATTAATTTTAATGTACATAAACATAATAATTTTCGACAATGTTATTTTAACCCCTTGTAAAAACAACCCTTACTGAACCCTCAAAAACACCGGTGACCCACATTATCCGGCTATGCAATTAGTTAACTATTCAGGGGTGGGTAGATAGGTCAGTCGACCTTACTTTAAATTTAGAGTCGACTGAATAATTTTTCATGACTACATTAAAGAAAGTGTCAGGCTTAATGGAATACAAATAAGTCAACTGAGAATACGTTTAGATTAGATCAAATTAATTGTTTTATATCCTTCAAGGAATTTGTTATTTTGGCGTATTCTATAGAGACGAAATATTAATCGATTAATCACGCGGATAGGCAAAGACAAAAACACAAAACACAACAACAAAATAAAAGACCAGGTTTTTCGTCTTAGGAAGTATCAACAGACGCAATAGCTACTGCGCAAAATATGAACTGCGTGCTGTGAATATTATTTGCCTATGAGTATTAGGTTTACATTTCGATATTAGGTTCTAGAATGTTCTAGATAAAACTAGTTATTTATGATATAAAACCTTTTTAGATTTTTCGAGTGATGCGGATTCACTCGAAAAACCGACAACCGATGGGGAAGAAAGGTTCTTAAGTGGAGACCACGAACCGGAAGACGCAGCGTAGGTAGGCCTCCCACTAGGTGGACTGACGACATAGTGAAAGTCACGAATAACCGGTGGATGCAACTGGCATCATGTCGTTCAGAATGGCGTTCTAATGGGCTTCTGGCTGATGATGATTATGATCCGCATATTTTGTATTGGGGCTCGACATAATTATGACAACACCCGGCGTGATGTTTAGCTGGAGTGCGACTTCTACTACAGTTAATTACCTGCAGCCGCATGTAACTATGTCGGCCTAAATCGTTTTTTATTAAGACCAGACACTTGCCGTTCAAACCACTTGCCGGTACCAATGTAACTTAAATTTTGTACTTTGGTGGATGACCGAAGTACAAAATTTCAATGATATAAGCACCTTTTTTATTATTGTGACTAGACATATGACAGCACTCCGCTTGATGTTAAGCTGGAGTTTGGTTCATGAATGGGTGCCACTGCTACTACAATTTAAAAAACTGTAAGTAGCAATCGCATCCACTGTGCCGGCCTAGTTGGAACCGGCAACTTACAAGCTGATCTCGAAACGCGACCAAATCACTTTACGCTCTGTATATTTGTAAGTGGTGGTACTACCCCAGTTCGGCAGACTGGAAACCACTACCTAGCACTCTTTAATAACCAGACCCGAAGCAAATTTCCACCTCATTTTTTTTATTAACAAATATTTCGAATACCTTATATAATTACTAATAAAAGCTATGAAACAAATATTTGCTCCTAGTGGGAATCAAACCGAACCAATCGCTAACTGTTCGTCCACGCCTGTCGTCAAGTAGCTTAGTGCGATATTCTATTTACTCGTATATAAATGGATTATTTAACTACCTCTATACCACGGTCGCTTTACATTATTTCCGTACAACGAGATTATGTCAAATAAAACAGTGATATCAAATCCTTAAGCATTTAGATTTTAAAGGTGAGGCAGGCTTTTTAGTAGAAAATCGATACAAACTTTTAAATACAGTCATACATTAGCATAAACCTGGCAGTTCGTATATTTACGACTTCAAAACATAAAGGGTGTTTGCATTAAACAAATGGTGATATGTCTTGTTTTATAATAATGAAGCCTAATGCCCATAACCATAGAGCTTGTATGAAGAGAATTGTGGATGTGAGGGAAACGATGGAGTTATGTCAGAACCGTGACAAGTGGTGCTCCATAATCTCTGCCTATCGCTGTGGAAAAAAGGGGCAACAATTTGATTGATTAATTAAATTGTATTATAGCTTTTTAATAGTTATTTTCAATTAGGCTGTGTATACCTAATTTTAATGTTTCACGCGGTAAAACGTACAGATAAAGACTGAGCTCAATGCTTAGGTGTAATAAATAATCTTTTTTTGGTTTAATGCTTTTAAAAAACTGATAAATCTATCGTTAAATATTTTTTTTTCAAAATAATCAAACACAATCTAAAATTGTGTATTTAATATTAACGCTTAGCAGCCAGAACTATATAACAAATCTTTTTCCAAACGTTACACTACTTTTAGAACAAAATGCTGAAAAGACTCGTTATTATTTCATTATTTTTCGTTATTACTTAAAAAAATATTTTTGCTAAAATTTATATTATCCCTGCCCAACCTTATTTAAACAGAATCGTTAAAGATTGTCCTTCAAAAAACTTTTTTTTAGAAGTTTTAATAAACCTAATAATATATATGTACATACGAGTATGTATAAAGCGTTTATGTTAGGTACTAACGGCGTGCTCTATTTAACTGATAAAAAGGTTATAAAATGCTCCCAGGTAGGTATTTTATAAACGATTAGGCGATGAGCTTGCAGTTTATTGTTCCACATTAAACCCTAACTTAAAAAGAGATATACACACATTTATATACATAGAACCGGGCTAGTAAGTAGTCTAATAAATTGCATCTTAATAATCATAATAATTTCCTCATCCAAATGTTATAATCTTTAATATTAAGTTATAATAAAGTTTTCCTTTGACTCGGCGTACAACAGCACCCCGCCTGGTGTTAGGCTGGAATCACATCCATTATGCCTACCTAGTAAGAACCAGCAATTTTCAGGCTGTTTCCAAAACGCGACTGAGTCACTTTATGGTATGTGTACAGTATACATAGCGTGAAATCTACATCCACAACCTACAATGCCCAGGATTCGCAGGCTGTGCTGATCACCAATTATCTGCCTAACACTTTTAATGGAAATAAATCATTAAAACGGACATATACGGTTTCTACACAAAGCTCTTCCGCAAATCGCTAGTCACGGCTGGAGGGTGACCCACCATGGGGTGGGGAAACCTGTCTTATAGGGGGGTGGTTAGTGACTCATGCACGATTTGCACCCATACGGATTTATAGCACACTTGCCTTCATTTATAATCGGATAAATACTTTATTTTACATTTCTATACTAAGTCATGAATAACCAGTGCATGCAACTGGCATATTGTCGTTCGAAATAGTGTTCTAAGGGGTAGCCTATGTTCGCAGTGGACCACACTTAATTCAAAGGCACCACTATCATTCTCTGGTTACACTTGACCGATATGGATGTGTAAAAATTAAGGCTAAGAATTCACGGTGCGATTTTGTTATGGGCCCGCAACGACTGCGGGTGTTCGATAATATTTCAAAACACACAGGCCCGCAAGTATTTTCCACTGCATGGCCGCGCAGTGTTGCCATACTGTAGAGACTAAAAATCCGTACACTCGACAACAAAATCCGTACAAATTCCGTACGTGCAATAAATCTGAAACTCCGTACGATATCCGTAAAAAAAAAACTCAAATTTAAATCAAATTAATAAATTATTATACGTTTTTTTTTTAAATCACGTTATTAAAAAAAATATGTTAATATTTAAGTCAAAACAAGTTTTATTATACGTATTATAACGTATCATTGGAAATCCGAACACTTATCCGTACGCAATATTCATCCGTACGTCATACTCCGAATTCCGTACATGTACGGTCAAATCCGTACATATGGCATCATTGTTCGCAAAAAAAAAAAAAAAAAAATATGGCATCATTGTTCGCAATATTCATCCGTACGTCATACTCCGAATTCCGTACATGTACGGACAAATCCGTACATATGGCATCACTGCGGCCGCGGTAGATGATCGCGGTTAGTAATCGCAAGCTGTGCGATTTTGAATCGTACAGCTTGCGATTGATTTTATCTAGATAATTAACTATAATATTATTTAATAATTGGTCCACTTCGAACTCATTTTAATCATTCAACATTTATTTAATAATTCAAATGTATCAAAATCTTTTTAATATGTGTTATATGTTTACAAAAATATTCACAATGAAACGTGCGGCTCGCGACTATCGCACGCTCTCCGATTTCAAATAGAAGAGCGTGCGATAGTGGTGAGCCGCACGATTCATTTAGTTGGTCGCAGCAGCTGTGTCATTCATTAGCAGTCGGATGGAGACGCTGCGGGCCTAAATCGCATAGTAAGTTCCAAAAGTATTTTTTTACATTCTACTGCAGTTACGAGCCCGGAATGGCTAAGGGCCCGCAGTGGCGTAGCGTGGAAGTCAGCCGCCCGGGGCGGAAAAAAAAATTGGCGCTCCCCTTATTTAGGAGTTTCAATCATAGGTACAACAAAAATGTGAATTTCAGGTACAAATTTAAACGATTTATTATAGTTTTTTTAACCCCCTCCGCCACTGAGGGCCCGACACTAAATCGCATTGTGAGTTATTATCCTTAGATTATTAATTTATGTAGAAGATATAGTAAATATTGCTAAAGTAATAATTGTTTCCTATTTGAACAAGATGGGAAATACAATACAAAGGATTGACGTAATATTATATTTCTTTATAGTATGTAGAACATATAATTATGTTTTGTCTATGACGCTATTTTAAATACAATACAATTATAAATACTTATTGTAAAATAGAAGCAGCTGCATTAAAACAATGAATTCACTAATTAAGCAAATATTGAGTTAATGTCAATGTTTGAAATATAAATATGGATAAAAATATTTCAAAGTTTAGCCTTACACAGACAGAAGTTTCAATTGAATTCTAGTTGAAAGTTATATAATGACTTTGATGATATTTTAGGAAAAGACGTAGATAAGTTACGCGCTCCGAACGAGGCACGTTAAAACTATGCTAATAAGCAAACATGAACTCAGTGTCGCGATGTAGAGCAACACATATTTGTCTCTTTTTCGCTTTTAATAATTATCATTCCGCCTACTTTCACTTGTGTGTATGATCATTTAAACTTATGCCATTGACGAACACTAAAACTCATGTAGGTAGATACGATAAGCTAGTGGAGGTCCAAGAGCGGCGACGACGGGGAAGGCCATGAGCGGAAGCCGTTTTTGGTTATGAAAAGAAACGACGCATCGAAACCATTCGGTTTATTTATGTACAGTATTTATACATTTATCCTAATACACCTTAACTAATTGGATACTAATTAGATTTTTAAAACATAATATAAAAATTATAAATAACAGGCATATAAAAATAAATTTACCAAAATAATAAATAATTGTATTATAATACAATTATTTATAATAAAGTATAATTGATAGACAAAAATTTAATATCTTGAAATATACACTGCTTTAAATAATTTACAAAATAAGTATACAGCTTCCACTGTAAGAGTAACCGTGTATAACAGATGTCAAATAACATTAAAACATAATTTTACAGTTTCAGTTAAAAAAAACAGCTTATCCTATATTTTAAAATGGTGAAAGTTATTTATATGAAAATAACAAATACAATTTATGTGAAGTAGTTGCTGGTCAATTTTCCAGTCTGCCCGTTCACAGTAGTACCACCGCTTTCGAGTGTACAGATCATAAAGTCACTCAGTTGGGTTTCGGATCCGCATAGTTTGGCCAGCATAGTAGAAGCAAATGTTACTTGCAGATATTTAACTCTAGTAGCAGTCGCCTCCTTTTATGGATATACTCAAGCTCAACATCAAGCTAATAACAGCAATTTTCAAGCTAATCCTAAAACATGACCAAGCCACTTCAAGGTCTGTTAACTTGAAAGTGGTGGCACTACCTCGTATCAGCAGACCGAGCAAATGTCCTCCAACTGTTTGACTTACACTCCTTCACCAAGACAGAAGCAAATATCTAAAATTTATTATGTTTAAAGTAATACTACTCCGGTTCCCTTAAAAATATAAATATATAAATAAAATAAAAATATAAATATTGTTGCGGAGTTAATTCAAATAAAATAAATCATCCTTTTCACCTTGAAAGAATTCATTGATTTTAATTATTTAATTTTAATATACCTATACACTTACCAATATTTCATGATGAGTTTTGTTTCCTCTGTGAACCCATTGTAAATTGGCAGCAGTAGAGATTTCCCGGACCCCGCAAGACAATGTTACGTTTGATCCTTTATCCGCAACAACTTCGCGAATATCACCATCAGCAAACGAGCGCTGAACAACTGCAAAAAATAACACATAAATACTTGCAAATTAAAAACTATTTATAAATAAATTTTAAATTAATAACAACTTACATCCAATGCCGATTATGATCACGGGAAACAGTAAACGATCGGGGAACATTTTGCCATTCCTATATTTAAACTGGAGATAAAACTAATTAACAGTTCTACATAGGTTATAACAGATTTATTTTTCTATATATTACATTACTTAAAAAACGTAACAATAAAGGAAGGAAGGCGAAAAAAAAATAGGAAACAAATCTCACAACATACGTCCTCCCCTCATTGGTAGAAGTCATAGACTAAATATAATTGACAAATAAAATAGATTTGGGTCCTCTTAAAATGGACATAGCGCCATCTGTTAACAATATTAAAAACTTCAATTTTCAGTAGGTGCAAGTTTTAATGTTGCCATTAATGAATATTTTTCTTACAATAATGGGTAAAATATCTCGTTTTTCTACCCAACTGCAAGACGCAAAGGTTAATAATAATTATAATTACGTCTTATTCATTCTTACTACTTTGTGAATGCCCCTCCAATAATTTATTATACGAGCATACCGTCATACCTCGTTCGCCTACTGTCCTGATCCTTTCTTACCCGACAACTGTCGGGTAAGAAAGGATCTTGAGTAGAGACCACGAGTCAGTAGACGCAGCGTAAGTGTACACTAGGTGGACTGGCGACATAGTGAGAGTCACGATTAACCGGTGGATGCAACTGGCAAGTTATCGTTTGGAATGGCGTTCTAAGAAAGAGGCCTATGTATGTTCAACAGTGGAAGTCTTATGGCTGAAGATGATTATTTATTGGGAAATTTCTAATAAGTTGCTTGCCACACTAATATATCTGTCATAATTACTTCTCAAATGACCATAGACAAACATATATAGATTTTTTTGGACATGGCCGCTGTTTCGGCGATACATTTAGATGTTTTGATTTATCATGTAAAAAAATGAGTGTAGTGTTAATTGTATTATTTAGAGACTAGAATAAAGTGTGGTCTACTGTGATAATTGTAATGGATGCAGAGAACGAATACGAAATTAAACTATTTCGAGATGCTGTCCAGATGATTAAGACTACCCAGTCGATGATCGACGTTTCAGCAGACAGACTCGAAGGTTTACGGACACAATGCTCAACGAGCGCAGTTTTGACACAGCAAGAGATCCGGACCCTGGAGGTGAGAGTGTACAGATCACTACGAGTTCACTACGCTCGTGAAAAAGACCTTGATCGTACCCCGGCTCCAAGGTCTTGCGTAAAACTCAAGGACTATTTACGGAGAGGCCGTATAGTTCAATGCCATCGCTATTTAGGTCTTTGCTGCCGTCCTTGAGGCTTACCGAGCTCAATTGTACAATTGTTTACATTGCTTTTTTTTGTTAATTAATGTTTTTCTTTAATTTTTTTTCAATTGGTTATCTATTATTACAAAGTATATTCTTTAATGTATTTTTTTTCTTTCTAAATTTAAGGTTTTCTTGTATCTTAAATGTTTCATTGTTTATCTAAGCAAATAAGGGAGATTATATGATGAGATAAGAGTATAGAAATCTGTTACACATCACTGGGTGCTCTCTCATTTTATTTATGTAGAAAAATTATATAGCATGCTTTAATATAAAATGATAGTTAACATTGAAATTACATTGCTATTAAGTTCTATATGTTTCGCTTGTTTACAAAAAGTGGTCTTAATAAATGGAAACTTAATAAAATAGTAAATATAATCATAACTATTTATATATTTTTGAAATTTAAGTTTTAAATATTAGGCTATTAAAGTGCTTGTATCATAAAAACAGGATGACCAAAGTACTTATATCAAAGATACATTGGTGCCGGCTTTGGTAGTGGTTTTGATACTGTGATCTCAGTTTGTGTGACCATTGCATTACCACTACACCACGCATTAATATTTTAGTATTGTTACAATTATGCAAACATAACTATATATGTACACTATAAATAAACATTAATATGATTTAAAATAATGTTAATAATGAGAAAGCTTTGAAATAATAAATGAAGCTAGTTTTAGGGACTAGGGGCACAGTACAATTGTTTATCTTAATATCAATCAATCAAATTGTCCTCCTTTTCTCACAGGGATAGGCAAAGACAATGAAGCACAACTTGCCACGATCCTACCACAACACCCTTGCGTCCTTTACATTCACAATTCTCTTCATACAAGCTCTATGGTTATGGGCACTAGGCAACCTAGCTTATCTTAATAATATTATGTTACTTGCGACAAACATAGAAAAGAAATATTTTTATTCATATTGAAACAAATTTCACTGTTTATTTCAAAGATGAGTTTTACAAAACTAGATATTTCTACTTTCAGATTTTTAATAGAAATTAGAAATGATATAGTATTTTTCAGTTGACGACACTTTTGCACTTACCCTCACTTGCTTTCAGGCAAGATGCTGTTACAATTTAAAAAAAAATAGGTGCAACGTTTTTTTTCTGCCTATCACTGTGAGAAAAATCCACGACAATTTGATTTTTTTAAATATTTTTTTTATTGTGACATGACATCTGATCTTGACCCGACTGAGAAAACTGAGTTAGTTCATGGTTGCCTCAGTCAATTGTTTGATATAAGCGATATTTTAATTAATTTATAAAGACACTTGATCATGTTTTCATATTAGAATACATTTTCTAGGGTAAACTGGTGAAGCATTTCTCTAGTCAGCTGGTAATAAAAGCAAGATTTGGTGATAAATTGGAGAAGGAGCTGGGTTTGGTGCCCAGATTGGCACAATGGCTAAGAGTTGTTGGTTTATGTCAGGATAGTATACAGGTGAGTTATCTGAGAAAACTTTCTACTTTCTAAAATCATAATACAAATGATATTTTTTGTGCCCTCTCCGTAATTTCCTTTAAATCATAGAGCTTCCATGGGAAACAAACATTTCAAAGGACCACAACATCAAGTCCAATAAATATTATGATCACACGAACGAGATGACGAAAAATGGATATAACTCAGCTCTGGTGCAAGAATGGATGCTAAGAAATTGTTAAATTTTTTTTCTTTCATTCATATCCCCATCCTATAGCCTTGGATCCTTCAAGCAGTGCGTAAAGAAGCAGCTTTGGCCAGTACAGTGACTGTGACTGAGGCAACTGTGTACTGACTCGGATTATTTCAGTTGTGGTCAATCAATACAAAAAAAAACATAATATTTCTTGTGCACTACCCCTTTTTTAATTTCAAGGGAAATTCACTATTGGTAATAAGGCTGCTATTTGTTTGTTGTAACTACTTGTGTATAGTTTTGTAGATACTATTTGCACAATAAAGAGTCTCAAAAACACAGTGATGGCAACTAAGGCAGATTTTTAGTTGTCAGTCGTCTTTCGTTGTCTATATAATCTTTCAATTATATATTTCTCTGTTCTTAGGCAATATGTAGTCGTGTTAAATCAGTGGAGACTCTAAGGGAGTGCTCAGACCACGAGCTGAGGGGTCTGTTTGGGTCTACAGCCAGGGATGAGGAGGTGCGGAGGTTGTGTCGGGCTATGCATAGACTAAGAACTTATACAGGTAGGATTGTTAGTTGCTGTTTTTAAAATTTTTTTAGTGGCTTGATATATGACAGCACCCAGCCTGATGTTAAGCTGGAGTGCAATGGAATGAATGGACGTCATTTTTTAACAGTTAAATAACTATGTTGACAAATATTTGCTCAAATATTTAATTTGAAAAGAAAACAGAAAATCAACTTTTAAAAATCTAATTTTAGATGCCCTAAGTCGTGGTGATGATAACCAGGAATTGCCACTATATTGGGATTCCTGGGAGAGGCATACTCGGAGGCCAAGGGGTTCACTACCGGCTGAGGATAATACTGATTCTATACACTCAAGTACGCCTAGGAAAGGTAAGTTGAACATAGTCCATGTCGTATTTAGATGTCAAATGGCTGAAGCCCGAAACCAGCGCCCCAACACATTATGGTGACGAAAAAGCAGTGAAATTGCGTTGCGGTCGCAAGTGACCAATCAACGTAGTTCATCTATTGATTTGTTATTCGCTGATTGGTTATGAAGATCTTTGACTGATTTTCGATGCCTAATATGCAAAGGCTTGGGAAATGTCAATAATTATTGACAATCTGCATAGTCGGATCAGCAGCAGTCGAACTAAAAGGTTTGGTGCGTCGTTTCTTTGTAGACCAATCGATAAGTGCCAGCCCATGTGTTCTGTCCATCCTGTGACCTTAGATCCTTCAAGCAATGCGTGAAGAAGCACCTTTGACCGGCACGTGACGTGCCATGAAGACTTTGTTTTTACAGTCGGCGGCAATCTTGGACCTCTTGCTTGCCATCAGGCAGGTCGAGGTCAGATGGTCACAATAAAAAAAGAACCTTCCTGCAATCACGATGGTAAAGTTTTCAAACGTCGGATTCTAATCTTTTATTTCATAACCAATATTCAAGCGAAATTTTAATATAATAAAAAAAAATGTTAATAGTGATTTTCACGATTCAAGTCGACTGTGGTGTAGTGGCATTGCAATGGCTACGTAAGCCGAGTGGCACAGGTTCTAAACCACTTACCGGTACCAATGTATTTTTGATATATGTACTTTGGTTGTCCTGTTTCTATGATACAAGCACTTTAGTAGCTTACTATAGAAATGTATAATGATTTTAGGTGGTAAATCTCCAACGGAATTGAATGCTAGTCAACTGCCAGCACCAGCTTCATTGACCAAATCAAGATCACACGAGGCACAATTGTGCTTGCCTGACACCAATAATTTGAGGTAAATATATAAATTCAAACTGTAATTTAGTAGTGAATCACTATTGGTTTGAGCACACGGGCGACTACTGGGCCTATGTGATAACTCTAGCAAATTACTCAGACATGGAACTTTTGTTTACCTTAGGTAAAAGATACTGTACAAGATACACGTAGAGACATATACTTGTCTCTTTGTGTATCGTACCGCCACATGAGGGTGGGTAGTGGTAGTGGATTCTTATTGTATACAATCAAACGGCAATTAGTTGAAGAAGCGAATTGATATTTTCAATATTTATCGTTCAACAAAAAATATTGAAAGCGAATATTGACTGTGGCGTTCTCACGGTTCAATAGACTCAATATTACACATCTGTCCATTTTACCATTTTTATCACGCCAAAATTTTCATTTTTTCACAAACAAAAAACTGCAGACAGACAGAGGAACAAAACACATACTCAATCGCGCTGATTGACTGACTGATTGGACTGATTATTCAATGCGAGTTGAAAGAACAAGTTATTATTATTATTTGAATCAATAAAAGTTGAAAGGTCTTTAACTTTTGTTAAACCAATATTTATTGCTCAACTTGATTAAAAGTCTGTTTAGACGGTTCAAATCGCTAACGATTTCGCAGTTGATCAACTAAATTCGCCTCGTGTGAACGCCATGTTATATAAATGTTGCAGCAATGAAAGCACAACTGAGTCGCCGCCTGCGTCGCCGCGCGAGGACCACACGCCGCAACATAAACCGCACACACAACACAATAATACTGTAAGTATGATACTAAATCATTCTACACTTCAATGCTCTTATTTACTACACCGAGGGCCAACCAACGTGATAAAAAGGTAACTATTTATTACACAAAGTTTCCAACTTCCCTTATGAATTGTATTGTAATTAATATGTTATTAATTATTATTGTGTAATTTTGACGTGTAAAAGTGCTCGTTTGGAGCCTATTTACTTATAAAAAAAACAAAAACTAACAATTTTGATAAAGGACATCATTTATTTTGTATGGGGACTTGGGCTTAATTGTATTAACAGTTTAATATGCATTTTAAAATAGTTTGTTGTACGAAGATTGCAATGTAATTAGAATTTATCATTTATTTTGCATAGTTTCGGTGTGCAAAATGATCAAACTATAATTATGACAGCAGAACAAATATGGCATTGATTGACAGATAATACATAATCCATATCCTTTTTTTTTCTAAATAACTGTGACCGTTGGCGTAATTGGGTTTCGGTTGTAAAAACCAGTTTCGGTCGGGCACTAATAATAAGACATGGCATATTACATGGTCAAATTACAGGGGTCGCCGGATTAGCCATTGTCCATTGTACTAACAACTATAATTGAATTGCAGAGTGCACCGAGATCGCCGCGTACACCGACAGTGGGTGGCAGGTGTATGGCTCATGACATAGCGCACAGATTTGTGAAGAAGTTCAATATGATTGCGACGTGCGACTATTGTGACAAGCAAATGTTGTTTGGCCCCGGGCTCAAGTGCAAGGAGTGCAGATTCAAATGTCACAAGTAAATATAAACTCTTTGATTTATTATTATTTGGGTCAGGATTGTGGCAAGTGGCGCTCCATTGTCTCTGCCTATCCCTGTGGGAAAATGGTGTGACAATTTGATCGATTGATTGATTTATATATTATTGAGACGCGACATCTAACGTCGACTTGCCTGATGGTAAGACCAAGAGCGCCAACGTCAAAACCGAGTCAATTTAGGGCTAAGGCGCCGTTACTATAACGGCTATAGTTGGATGTAAGGTTAAATGCAAAAGGAATAGACTTTTTTATGTCCATCATAGTAACGCCGACTGAAGTAAAATGGATATTTTCAGACGTCGCTTTTAGACTTCTCCTTGCTGAAGTCTTATGTCGAAACTATTTTTTTAACATTTCTATACTAAGCTACTAAAGTGCTTGTATCATAGAAACAGGACAACCAAAGTACATATATCAAAGATACATTGGTTCTGGTGGGTGGTTTCTAACTCGTGCTATCGGTTTGTGTAACTATCGCACTGCCACTACACCACGGTCGCCTTAAAAAAATCAAATTAATAATTGTTACAGTACTGAAATAATTAAGCCTACTTTTTCAGGGATTGTGAGAGTAAAGTGCCGCCCTCTTGCGGGCTGCCACCGGAATATTTGACAGCGTTCCGAGAGAAGTATCAGAAAGATGGCGGCTACATCTCCGGCTCTCCATTGGCCAGTCAGCGTGGCCTGTTCTCCCTACCGCACCGGGCACGCAAACGGCCTAATAACGCCCAAACTGCTGGCCCAGACTCTTCATCAACGACGTCTTCTTGTAACAGCTCTGCAGCCTCCTCACCAGCTCCTCATGCACACAATACTTTAACTTTGCATAATACAAGACATCAGCAGTTCCACTTTCCAGGTAATTGGTAATGGCTCAGTCCCAGGAAGGCGACTGAGTCAACTTCAAGTATACTGTGGTTTATCTTACTTGGCACAAATAGTAAACAAATATGAAAATCTGTTTACTATAGCAATCTGTTTTTTCTATAGCATAAACATGCACAATGTAACAAATGCACTAAAGTTATTAAAATTACTCACATATATACTTTATTTTTATTAAAAATCATTTATATGGAAACAGTAAATTCACAAAAGTTTTGCCCAATAATTTAAAAAACAATTTTCACAGTAATTCATAGATATTTTTATATATTTGTATTGATTCGCGTCAATAGTAATTGTAAAGATAAGAATAAAAGTCCACAAAAATGTATAATAGGCTTATTGAGCTCAGATTACATGACATACGTCATTACGAATGACATATGACCTCGACTTGCGGCGGTCCAGGAGCGCTGACGACTAAAATCCGTCTCAGTTTTTTTCTGCCTCAGTCGTTGTCACTATGCCGGCTAACGGTACTCTTCAAGCTTTAGGATTTAAGACTTTATTAAGTCTGGTTAAAACAATACCTTTTTTTAATGAGACGCGATATTCAACCGTGACTTGTCTGGTGGTAAGCAAAGAGAGGCCAAGGTCGTTGACGACTGACAATACCGTTTCAGTCGCCTTCACTATGTTGGGCAAGTACAGGTCACGTCGCGTCTCAAAAAAAGTGTACATTGAAATGTGATGTGTGATTCCTAATCAACTATCCATTTGCACAGAGGTGATGCAGGATGTGTCAAGTCCAGGCCAGAGTACATCATCACCAATCCGGGGACCAGATACAAATAAGGATGAACAAGATAACAGTGCAAACACAGGTATGATTCATATTACTCAAGAACATTTGTTGTCTCTTTATTCTGGCTTTTTGTTATCGCGCGTTGCGAAAGGGCGCTAGACGGAAAAAATTAAGACCAAAAGTTGTAACGACACTTTTTAGGGTCCGTAGTAAAAAACGGAACCCTTATAGATTCGTCATGTCTGTCTGTCTGTCCCTCCGTCCGTCCGTATGTCACAGCCAGTTTTTCCCGAAACTATAAAAGCTATACCATTGATGCAGTTTTTCAAGATATTTAAATAAAATAGAATCCTACTTCTAGAATATGTTTCCTACTTCAGTTACCACAAGCCAATTACTACTAAAATTGAGCCTACTGATTAAGTTTATATTACATTATATTTGTTAATAATAAAAAATATTATAACTTAAAAAAATAATTACAATTCCTTCACTAATTAATCGAAAGGAACTTCGTTTTATCCGGGTGTCCCTTGACACCTCTCAAGTTTTTATTCTTTTATTGTGACTCGACACATTCAGCACCCCGCTTGATGTTAAGCTCGACTGCCGTCCATGAATGGAGGTGGCTTCTATTTCATTTAGCTACTACGGTTTGTATTTGGAACCAGCAATTTACAAGCTGATCCTGAACGGTCTGTAAGTGGTGGTACTACTCCGGGTCGGAGCATAGTACGCCGGCATAGTGGATTAGGTGCGCAACAAAGTTCTCGCTGTTTTTTTTTTAATATTGTAAAAAAATTGTTACAAACTAATCATTCAAAATATTTCCCATCACTAGCGACAACTTTTCCCCATATTTCTGGCAGAGCTCGAATACCGTCACGGTAGTTTGGGCGCATGGAAAGGATGAGTGAAAATAGATTAACGAAAGAAATTTATAAATCTGATGTAGATTGATGCTTTAATTAAACGACCCTGTGTCTTTCGACCAAATCGGAGTAGTCCTCAGGAAAGCTGGTTGCCTAGAAGAGATCGCCCACATTGGTTGGTGATAAGGCCGCCATTTTAATATACCTATTTTTGTATATCTATCTATTGCTTTCGTACTTATAATATTTAATATTTTTAGAAATATAAATGATTGTATTTTATGCCAAATTAGAAAATTGTCGAGTATCATTGAGCGGCTCTGCATCAACGGACTCCGAGTTGGCACTCAGATCTGACTCTGTAGACGACACAGCGGATGCGCAAAGGTGGCCGCGACAAAATAGTGTAAGTACAGTTATTGTGACTCGACATATGACAGAACACCACCTAATGTTAAGCTGGTTCCGGTCAATAAATAACGGTGAAATGCTACTACAGATAAAAAAACTAAGTAGCAGTCACATCCACTATGCCGGCCCAGTGAAAACTGCTCTTTGCTGAACCAGACAGGTATACAGACCGTGAGAGAGTGACTCAGTCGTGTTTCGATTTTAAATAAAAAATTGCTGGAGTTCAGACAGCCCGGCATAGTAGATGCTACTGTTTCTTACAAACACTTGTAGTGCGATCCATTAAACTCCATTTATGGATTGCACTCCAGCTTAATAGCATTCGGCAAGCATTTTAACTAACTGTAGTTGGTCTTTTTATATGAATTTGGCCTTCTGTTAACCGAATCGACAATCTAAGTAAACGGTTCGTCTCGTCATTCCTCTGTCGGAACAATTGATATGTGGATTGGGTTTTGGTATTATTGTGACTCGACATATGACAGCACCCCGTTTGACGTTAAGCTGAAGTGCGGTCCATAAATGGAGTGTCTGCTACTGCAGTTGATTAACTGTAATAATCTGTCACATCCACTATGCCAGTCAGATGTCAAGTCATAATTTAATAAAACCTTATGCTGAAACGCGACTAAGTCACTTTACGGTTTGCACGCTTGAAAGTGGTGGTACTAGAACGTTCGTACCTGGGGAATTGGCGCCAGCATGTCGCGTCGTAAAAAAATGTTTTACGTACTCTTTTTTTTTAGTTATCAATGAAGGAATGGGACATACCATATGACGAGTTAAAATTATTCGAAGCAATTGGGGTGGGCAGATTTGGTTCAGTTTATAGAGGGTGCTGGCATGGAGCCATTGCAGTGAAAGTATTAGACGCACAGTATCTGTCAGAGGATACGCAGGCCTTGGATCAGTTCAAACATGAGGTATAGTTCCCGGCAGATAATTACATTTCTATACTAAGCTACTGAAGTGCTTGTATCATATTAACAGGATAACCAAAGTACATATATCAAACATACATCGGTACCGGCCAGTGGTTTTGAACTCGTGCTCTCGGTAACCATTGCACTGCCACTACACCAAGGTCGCCTTTGAGAAAAGAGCGCTGACTTTTGAGCTGCGCAGTATAAATTAGGATCGGAAGATTAGAAGAGCTCTGGACAGCCCATGTTCTCTCCCTCCTATAACCTTGGATCCTTCGAGCGATGCGTGAAGAAGCACCTTTGGCCGGCATAGTGACGGCGGCAGCCGTGAACTAACTTGGTTGTTTCAGTCAGTAGTCATTAAAAATATCATAATAAAGTAATATCGCTCAAAATCCTTTTTCTACCCCCCAGGTGGCCACGCTAAGGAAGACCCGCCACGAGAACCTGGTCCTGTTCATGGGCGCTTGCATGAAGCCGCCCAGATTGGCAATAGTGACGTCACTGTGCAAGGGGCATACGTTGTATACATTAATACATCAACACAGGGACAAATTCACAGCAAACAAAACTGTTATTGTCGCACAACAAATCACGCAGGTAAATCACAAATGCATTCATCGTGGCAAGTGACGCTCTATTGTCTCTGCCTATCCCTGTGGGAAAGGGCGCGACAATTTTATTTATTGAAAATTGGTCTTTACATTTTTTTATTATACATTTTTATACTAAGCCACTAAAGTGCTTGTATCATAGAAACAGGATAAGCAAAGTATTATTTAAAAGATACATTGGTACCGGTGAGTGGTTTCGGACCCGTGCCACTTGGCTTAGGTAGCCATTGCACTGCCACTACACCACGGTCTCCTTCAATGATTCTGTAAAACGATAGCTTTAAAAAGGCTATACGACGTCTGCTGGATCCGTTTTAGTTGTGTAGCACGGGTGTTTTTTTTTCCTGATGGCAAGCATGAATAGGTCCAAGAGTGCCGACGACAGCAAAAACCCAGTCTTCCCAGCTGCCCCAGTCGCCGTCACTATGCCGGCCAAAGGTGCTTTTACACGCATCTCCAGGATCCAAGTTACGTAAAGTCCCGGGTTTGATTCCCCGTCGGATCCGGGAATCGATGTTTGCTTCGGGACTGGTTATCAAGTGGTAGGCAGCGGTACCCAGTCTGCGGATCCGGGGCAGTACCACCACTTACAAGTGAAGTGACTTAGCCGCGTTACGGGATCAGCTTATAAGTTGCTGGAACCGGCATAGTGGATGTGACTGCTACTCACAGTTATTGAATTGTAGTAGCAGTGACATCCATTCATAGACCACACTCCAGCTTAACATCAAGCGGAGACACAATAAAAAAAACTGTTTATTTTCCAGGGCATGGGCTACTTGCACGCGCGAGGCATAATACACAAAGATTTGCGAAGTAAAAATATATTCTTGGAAGGTGGAAAAGTAGTGATCACAGATTTTGGACTATTCAGCGTTACCAAATTATGTTATAGTAACAAGTTAGTATTATCAATCAATCAAATTGTCACGCCTTTTTCCCACAGGGATAGGCAGAGACACTTGCCACGATCCAGGCACAACTCCCCCGCTTCCCTCACATTCACAATTCTCTTCATACAAGCTCTATGGTGAAAGTACATAGACGAAAGGAATTTTTAAGTCTCGTGTGAATGGATACGTTAAACAAGGCAGGCTCAGGAGGGTGTTCGTCAACCAAATTGAAGACATCCTCTAGAAACCTAGGTTGCCTATTGCCCATAACCATAGAGCTTGTATAAAGAGAATTGTGAATGTGAAGGAAACAAGGGAGTTGTGTCAGGATCGTGGCAAGTGGCGCTCCATTGTCTCTGCCTATTCCTGCGGGGAACAGGCGTGACAACTTGATTGATTGATTAATAGATATTTAAAAAAAGAATGGGTATTTAATGTTAGTGGTCATATATCACGAGTCACGAGGAGTGACTTAGTCGCGTTTTGGGATCAGCTTGAACGTAGGTCGACAACGTTGGTTGGGATTTCCAATTTCAAAAAGGAGATAACATCCTTATCAAAGATCATCCAAATTAATAAAGAAAAATAACATTGAAATGTAAAAAACAAAAAAATAAATACAAATAAGGGAAGAAGAGTATAGCATGATATAGTATAGTTTTTTATTGTTACACAACATTTGACCTCTACCCGCCTGATGATAAGCAACAGGAGGTCCAAGAGTGACGACGACTGAAACAACCAAGTTAGTTCACGACTGCCTCAGTCGCAGTCACTATGCCGGCCAAAGGTGCACATGGGCTGGCAAAGCATTCCACTTGTCAATTGTTCTACAAAGAAAAGACGCACCGAACTTTTTAGTTCGACTGCCGATTCGGTCGACAAAATGCGGACGTTCGTGACATCTTGTTTGATTGATTGTTTGTTTTTGATTGCAGAACCCGTGGCGATTGTCTGGCATTCCCTGCTGGGTGGTTATGTTACCTGGCACCCGAGCTGGTGCGCAAAATAACACCAAACGCAACCGTGAACCTCACATTCTCAAAGGCAACTGATGTTTATGCATTCGGGTTCGTATTCGTTTTTGTAAATACAATTTTTTATCGTTGAGCTTGTATGAAGAGAATTGTGGATGTGAGGAAAGCGAGGGAGTTGTGTCGGGATCGTGGCAAGTGGCGCTCCATTGTCTCTGCCTATCACTTTAGAAAAAAGGCGTGACATTTCTATACTAATCTACTAAAGTGCATCAAAGAAACAGTACGACCAAAGTACACATCAAAGATACATTGGCACCGGCAAGTGGTTTTTAAAGCCGTGCTCTCGGTTTGCGTAACCATTGCCACTACACCACGGTCGCCTAATTGATTGCTCGCATCATGTCAAGACCCTGCCGCTCCTCTTCCAATTCCACTCTTTCCATTCCCTCTCACCACATCTCTTTTTATGTATCTTTTTATTATCGTATTTATAACTTATTTATGTATCTTATTTATGTTATAGCTTGTCTAACTATAAATGACGCGCCCCTTTATTAGTTTATTTAAATGTGTGAATGCAAATATTACTAACTATACTATTATACTTCATCAGCGTGCTCCACCTTTTGTGTCTATCCAGCAACTGAATGACCAATTGCAATTGTATTTTTGGCGTGTTGCATCCATATTTTATGTTTTCTCGTGCGCGCAACTGCGGTGGAGAGGCGCGTCATTTCGGCTTAGACAGACTATACTTATGTGTATTAAAATGTAATTACTATGTATTTGTTGTTTTTTTCTTACAAATTGTTATCATAATATTGCTCCTACTTACCATTCATACTGTCTTAATGTCCTAAAGATTTGGCTGTCAGAGAATGTCTAACGGCATTAAGTCCGCCTTTGTACATAGTGCAATTAAGTTTTAAATAAATATATAAAAAAAATGTATTGTATGTGTTCCAGCACTGTGTGGTACGAGTTGGTGTGTGGTGAATGGCCGCTGAAGGAGCAACCGGCCGAGGCGGTGATATGGCAGGTGGGCAGGGGGATCAAGCAGTCCCTCGCGCAGGTGCATCACGCAAGAGATGTCAAGGTAATATTGTGACTCGACATATGACAGCACCCCGCTTGATGTTAAGCTGCAGTGTGGTCCATGAATGGATGTCACTACTACTACAATTCAATAACTGTAAGTAGCAGTCACATCCACTATGCCAGCCCAGTTGAAACCGGCAACTTACAAGCTGATCCCGAAATACGACCAAATCACTTTCACGCTGCCTTTTTTGTTAACAAATATTTGTTCCTGTCGGGAATCGAACCCGGGACACCCGCGTAACGTACTACGCCACGCCTGTCATCAGAATACAACTAATATCCACTAACATTTGCAGCTGCCCGTTCCTGGGATAGAATTAGCTAAGGTTTGTTACGTATAGTGAAAGCATGTTTGTTTGTTATTCTGCCGCGACATTTGTTCACCTGAAATTCGACTGAGTTTACGGTTGGTTTAAGCTTCACTTTTCGGCTTAAAAGTGAAGCGTATTGTAGTGGCGGTGCAATGGTTACGCAAACCGAGAGCACGGGTTCAAAACCACTTTCAGTGGTATCAATGTATCTTTGTTATATGTACTTTGGTTGTCCTGTTTCTATGATACAAGCACTTCAGTCGCTTGGTATAAAAATGTAAAAAAAACTTCATCTAAAGTTATAATGAAATGGGAAGGAAACATAGGCTGTTAATGCGTTCCACTTGTCATTTGTTTGACTGATAGTAGAGAAGCCCAATATGTGATTTTAGGAGTTGCTGAAGGGCGGCAGATTAACATAAATAATGATACCTAGCACCCTTATATAGCCTTTACTATATATAGTACTTCTACTATATGAGCCCCCTTGACACTACGTGGTCAATGACGTTATAAAATAAAACGCCCAAGTTGAAATAGTAGATAAAACTGTTTTATTTGACATCAAATATAATAAAAACAAAAGATTAAATCTTTCTTCTTGTTTATGGCTTTAGTATTTAACTTGCCAGTGTCAAAGTAAAAATATTCAAAGTTCAATTTTAAAACATTGTCAAGTAAAGATGAAGATGAACCACGCGAGTGATTCATCAAATGATGACGATGCTAGTGAGGTTGATGATCATTGTTTTAGTAAAGCGGCGGCAAGCCTTTACTAAAACTTCGGAAGGAGTCTTGGAGGAAACATGAAGAAACACTTTTCACAGCTTTAAATTACTTGTTTATACTGGATACACTCGAAAATAATTACTGTAAAATAATTCCACCATTATTACATTTATGAAAAACACAAGCTTTTTAAATATATCAAAATTGCGCGTCCTGTCACTTGCAGTTGCCCGCCAAAACTCCAAAAGATTAAATGTGTTGAAATGACAATCCTTTTTAAGAAAATGAATTGTTATAAATTTTAGTGCGAACTTGAAAGAGGTCGGCACACCCTTATATGGCCTTTTTCTCTATCTCTTACTCTCTCGCACCATCCCCACACAACTATTCGTCGCCATGACGCCATCTTAGCTGATCACATGCGTTAGTGACATTATAAATTATATGCATACAACGCTCTGGCTTTATTGTTATATGTTTGTGTTTTGTGAATCGATGTGTGTAAATTAATACTGAATTTTTTATTTAAAAATAATTTAAATCAAATTGTCACGCCTCTTCTGTAAAAATAGGGATAGGCAGAGACAATGGAGCGCCACTTGCCACGATCCTGACACAACTCCCTCGCTTCCTTCACATTCACAATTCTCTGCATACAAGCTCTTCGGTTATGGGCACTAGGCAACCCAGCTTTCTTGAGGATGTCTCCGATTTAACGTATCTATTCACATGAGATTTATAAATTCATTTCGTCAATCTACTTTCACTTTAGGCATAGTGAAGGCAGGGAAGGTGAGTGTTGACATGTCACAAAAAGCTTTGAAACCTACACGTCGGTCAATGGACAAAATAATCTAACATATGTAATTATAACCATGGTATGTTATTTATCAGTCCATTTTGTCCCGCAGGACATTTTAATGCTTTGTTGGGCCTACCACTCTCAGGACAGACCAACATTCTCCCATTTGCTGAATACACTAGAGAAAGTGCCCCGGAAGAGGCTGGCTAGATCACCAAGTCATCCAGTGCAGCATCTAAGTAGGTCTGCAGACTCGGTTTTCTGAGAACGGGCCCTCAATGTACAGGAAGCGCTTGACGTTAAGCAATGAAGATAGTCACAAATACTATGTAAGTATAAGTACTACGTAAGTAGCTTAGTATAGAAATGAATACAATAATAATTTAAAAAAAAAACACTTGTTGCACTTTTGGGCTTGACATATGACAGCACACCTCCTGTGGTTAAGCTTAGGTGCAGTCTATGAATAGCAGCGATTTCTACCACAGTTTAAAACTGCAAGTAGCAGTCGCATCCACTATGCCGGCCTATCTGATAACGGGAAATTGTAAGCTGTCTGTATACTTTGCGATCTGTAAACTCGAAAATTGTATTAGAAAAAGCTAATCAAGTAATCTATAAATTTGTCACGCCTCTTTCCCATGGGGGTAGGCAGAGACAATAGAGCGCCACTTGCCACCTTCCTCACACAACTCCCTCGCTTCCTTCATATTTACAATTCTCTTTATACAAGCTCTATGGTTATGGGCAGTAGGCAATCAAGTCAAGCAAATAAACAACATCTGGAGTGGTAATCATATTTTCGGCTATACAGCTACATTCGTTTCCTATTGGTAAACTATACACACTGGTGTTAAGCTGGAATGATAGCCTAGCTTCAAATCAGCATCATCAACGGAGCTATTCACGATCCTGATAACAACTCTTTCGCTTTCTTTACATCTTCTATTTAGACTGTATGGTTCACAAACTCAATGACTAGCTTTAAAGTAACCAACAATTTCAAAACTCTAATTGGTTTTGTGAAGAGATCCCTGTTTTGATTGATTGATTGTAAAGGGATCTGCAAATTTAACGAATGATATATTTGTTGCCATCTGTATTTTTTTACGCCTATAATCGTAGAGCTTGTATTTAGAGAATTGCGGATGTGAGGGAAGCCAGGGAGATGTGTCAAGATCATGGCAAGTGGCGCTCCATTATTTCTGACTATCCCTGTGAGGCGTGATAATTCCATTGATTGATTGATTGGTTTAATTATATTTAAATATTGTTTCAGCTCATACATATCAAGTGCTTAGTGCATTGTGAGTCAATTGAGGAAAACGGACATGACGACGGCCATCTTGGTTTGCGTTTCGTTATATGCAAATTCACATGGTCTCGCGCTTATGAAGCGTATATATTGCGGCGATTACTTATCTCGATTATAAATTAATACAGCGGAATACAATTATACTCTGTGTATAGGTCGTAAGAAATTCGGCTAGGCCGGCATAGTGGATGCGACTGCTACTTTCAGACACTGTGGCAGCAATCGCCTTGACTTATTGACTGCACATTGTGCGGCCATATGTCGAGCTAATATAAAAAAACACATGATTACAGTCTTAAGCTTTTAATTAAGCTCTAAACTAACCTAACCTAAGCTTCTACCTTTGTTAGAAGTGACACATAAAATTGATTGGTTTGTATTGAGATTATAATATAACTACAGAGAGAATAACAATATTTTTTCTTGCCTAACATGTAGAGATGCCGGCAGATAAAAAGAGCGCTGATATTGAAGCGCAGTAACTTGTTTTGTTAATTAATTACTTTTTGTTTTTCAATTACCTATAGATATATAGGTAAAATAATATTTATTATGCGCACGGCTGTAAACTATACCCAGATTTACACCGTCGTCCGCATGTTGGCCTATTGGAAAAGCTCAGAGTCGCTCATCGGGAAATGGAGAGAGCTTGGTGTGTCTTTGCGCGATAGAATCCGGAACGAGAATACTCGCCAAAGATCTGGAGTTAACGACATAGCTTGTAGTATTTGCAAACCAAAATGGCAATGGAATGGCCATATTGCTCGAAGAACCGACAACTGATGGGCAAGAAAGGTTCTAGAGTGAATGCCACGAACCGGAAAACTGGCGACATAGTGAAAGTCACGAATAACCGGTGAATGCAACTGGCATCTTGTCGTTCAAAATGGCGTTCTAAGGGGGGAGGCCCATGTTCGGCAGTGGACGCCTTCTGGCTGATGATGATGATGAGTCGTCCAGTGCTATTTTTATCTGCCGGTAGTTATACACTCTTGTTAGAAAGCCGAACACATTCGCTGTCGTATTTTATTGTGACTGGACATCTGACCTCTTATTTGCCTGATGGTCAGCAAGGTGAGGTCCAAGAGCACCAACTACTGTGAAAAACGTTTCAGTTTACGGTCGCCTCAGTCGCTGTCACTATGCCGGCCAAATATGTTACCTTGTTCCTGTCTCACGCACATTTTTCAAACCTGTTTAGAAAAAGAGCAGGTCCTGTTTGCATCTGGTCTTATTTTGTTAGTGAAGCTCAAAGTGGCTTATTAAAATATATGCTACAGTTACACATGCTCATTACTAGCACGAAAGCATGCTTTAATTGAGTAAATGCTCATTAGTAGCATGTGTATTAAAAGCTAGGTTGCCTAGTGCCCATAACCACAGAGCCTGTATGAAGAGAATTGTGGATGTGAAGGAAGCAAGGGAGCTGTGTAAGGATCGTGGTAAGTGGCGCTCCATTGTCTCTGCCTATCCCTGTGGGAAAAAGGCGTGACAATTTGATTGATTGATTGATTGTATTAAAACATTGCTAGTAATGACCATCCCCATTACTAGTTTTCTCAAAAACCGACGGTCGTGCGATTTTTGAGCATGCTACCTGCGCATGCGCGTGTGAACAGGTTTTGCTTATTGAGCATGCTAGTATGTAGTAGTGAACCAGCATACTCTCAATAGCATGCTATTTTATAGCACGTGTAACAGTAGCTTAAATTTTTACAATAATAAGGACCATACAAATGCAATAAATTGATGTTTTAATAATTACAAATATACATATATCTGAACAAAGTACAAATTTTCATATTACGTAGAAAATTATAATATTTTATATAAGAGTAATTAATGTTTCTATCATATCATATAATTATATATTTTGTAAAAATATAATTATTCAATGAAGCAATGTTATAATTTCTGAAGACTGTCATTTTATTAGTGTGTTTGAAATATACAATTTGAATTCATTATTAGGATAGGTTGGTTGAAATGGATCTTAACATGTTCGTTGCGGCCGCAGAACAACACTGTTTTCTATAATACTGTCACAAATTAGTCCAACCACATTTTCTACGAACTATGAAATAGCTGTTGAATGCAGTATCTCTTTGTTTCAAAATTCTTTTATTCACATCAAGGTGTCACACTTACATATAAGAATATTTATTTTAACTTGTGTATTGTATTTATGAATAAAATTTAGTATCTTTCTAAGTCCTTTATTGATCTCCTTTGTCTAAGTGTGTTTGTGTGTAAATACGCGTGAGTGTGTGTGTGTTACTATAACCTAAGTTCGAAGTAACGATTTCGATAATTTGACAGCTAAAGGCTTCTAGTGTTGTCAAAAGCACCAAACGTTAAGGAAATCGATATTTCGAACATTGGCATAGTGTTGTACTATTTTGCTGTGATTTTGTATATATTCTTGTTAATAGTTAAGTATTTTGATGTAAAATATGTTATTTATATTTTTAAAACTTTAAATGCGAAATCGTTATAATTTTGAAGTAATTAAAAATTACACATGTAAATTAGTTTGTGTTTGTTTTTAAAATAGTAATGTTAACATGTAAATGAGTTTTATATCTCTGTGGAGGAATATATCCAGCACTGGACAAGATAATGTTCTAAGTTTTCTATGACTGAGCCCATATATAAATGAAATATTTTTATAAAACATTTATTATACATATCCATATCGCTTTATTAGAATCTAACGTTATGTATAAATGGTTTTACTATGAAATTACACAAGTTATTGTATGTATGTGGAGTTAATGCCTCACGCCTAAAACCCTTTATTGATTAGGGGACATGAAACCTCTGAAAGCCTCAAGTTATATGTATGTTTATTTTACTGCTTTTAAAGGAAACAACTACTCCCAAATCCTATGTTTTTTATTATTTTTATTATTAAAAGTTCTAATTCTTTTTATATTAACTTAGTACTTATTGACTTTAAAAGTATTTATTAAATATTGTCTATAAGAGACAGTAGAATTGTCTAACCTTTATTTGATTTATTACCTTAGAAAATATGTTTTTATTGAGTTACAAAATATATTTACAATTTATTTTAGTTGCACTTTTGAAATGAAACTTTTATTTTTTGTATTTCAATGAAATTATGTTCCTATAAATACTTTTGTATTATATATTTATATACATAGGAATGTGTATAGTAGCAATAATTATAATGTACATATAGTTAAAGATGCTTTTTGTAAATACATACGAGTTGTGCTTTCTTCATAACTCACAATGTAGTTTTATTTATTAAATTTTTGAAATGAACTAGGCTAGTGCATTTGCCAAAATAAATTCTTCAATCACAATTTATTCGGTTTTTTCATTTATTACTATAACTCAACCTAAAACCGCATTTTTATACCATTTCTATTTTAATTGTTAGCTACAAAACATGGTTGTAAAAAACTGAGCTACTAAAGTACATCAAGGATACATATTATGTATGAGTGGTTTTTGAATTGGGGCATCCCATTTGCGTGACTATTTCACTACCACTGGACCATGGCCACCATGTTATACTAGAGTCTTAAATATAATTCATATGTAAACCGTAAGAACTAGATTTTATTCTATTCTAGTGAATACTTATCCTCATATTAGATGTTATATATAATATCTATCTATATATTTTATAACACTTATGAGGACAGGCATTCAACAGTCCTTTACAACTTTTTTTTATTGTGACTCGATACCTTACTTAGATCTGCCTGATGATAGTCAAAGAGTTCCGACGACTGAAGAATAACCGTCTCAGTTCGCGTACTGAGATGGTTGGATGGCACCTTATTTAGGATGTGAAGTTTGCAGAAAGTGGTTTTTATTGCCCGCTCGATGTGGTCTCCTGGTCTGTAGGAAGGAGGGTAATTTTTTTCCTTTTCTCACATTGAGGCACGCCTTTTTCCCATGGAGACAACGGAGCGCCACTTGCCGCGATCCTGGCACAACTCTCTTGCTTCTACAATTCCGCTCATACAAGCTCTATGCCTATGGGCACTAGGCAACCCAGCTTTCTTGAGATTTCCACATCAGATTTAATAATCGTCTTTCACTCATTTTTCAATGAGTATCAATGTGTGTGAGAAAGCGAACTATATATCCAATTTTTATTGACTTTTTTTAACATGATATAGTTACTAAGGTTTTTAAAATATACTGTTTAAGAGGTCATTGAATAAAATAAAAGATTAGTGTAAATACTTAATTTTATTATTATAAGTAATCAAAAATTGATTGACCAGTCATTTTAAACTTAATTTATAATTCACAACTAATGTCTTGCAATTTTATTAGCTATATTTTTACATAGAGTTCTAATTTCAGCACTTGATAAGAACTCAGCACCCAATATTGCATTGCCCACCGCTATTGTTTCCCGTGTGGTCTTTGCATTGATCCATATTCTACCATTCATCCCAGCAGCCATTTCAAATGGCCATTCATTCTTTAAACAGTTCAACAATGGACATTTTGGATTTAATATCTTTCGAACAAGATTTAATGAACAATTGAATACAAATCCATTCTCTAAAATGCCTAAACGGTCCTTTTTGCCATTTGAATTTACACAAACTAATTCTGGCTCCATATCTTTACTTGCCACTAACATTTTTGCATACACGACATCACCTATTTGCACTATTGGGCGATTCCTTTTCGTTGCACCCTCGAACGATAAGTATGAAAGAGTGGCGGGACAATTACCGCCAATATCTACTTTATAAATATCACCAGATTTCTGTATTATAGTTCCAACTACATTCTCCGCTTTAGCAGGCACGTATCGTTTTTGATAGTTATCCACATAGTATGTGAACGGTGGTCGTTTCTTTAATATTCCCGCTTTCGTTACAAAAACTTTGTCTCCGTCTTTTCGAACTCCAGGCCCAATTATAATTTTACCTTTTTTGCCCTCTTGTAATATATCGTTGCAAGTATTTCCTGGTAAAACTATATCATTTACAACGACATTCATTTTGAAAAGACTTCGTCTAACCAAAAAATAGGAAAATAACTATAAAAAACATGTTGCACGAAAACTAAAAAAAAAAGCATGGCAGTTTACTTTTTAAACATGACAAGCCATGTAGATAAACATTTCCTCATTTTCCTAATATTTAAATTTTATATTTAGTTAAATATTATATAAATTACATCAGTTATTATTTCTAGTAATATTACAAATAAGTAATACATAATTCGTAAAAACTTAAGATGGACGCAAAATTATTTTGGTCTAGTAATATAAAATGGCGGGTAATTTAAACAGAAAAAGTTTAAAATATCTTATTAATGTTACTTATGTTAATGGCCAATAATGTCTGTTAATATAAGTGGCAAATTTGATATTTTCTAATTTTGTAAATATAATTAATATATTGAAGTATGCAATTTGCTCATTCAAACCATTTACCATAAATTAAATCCATACTACTTTTACCCATATAACCACTTCCTATTAAAAGTAAAAAAGTTCATATTCTTCAATCAAAGTAATTATTTGTTATTGCTTTGTGCCGATTTCACGGCTTAGTAAAATGTTATCCAGTCGAGGCTAGAAGTAGTTAAAGTTTATCAACATTTGATAAAACCCTCGTTGCATTGTATATTTCACCTTAATATAACGCCACTCCGGTTGATATTACAAAAGTACAAGCGCAAAAGTAGAAATTTACCTTTTGTTTATAAAAACACTTGTATAAACACACGCGTAGGTTGTTAATCGTAGAAGTACGAACAGTACGGAGTTCAAAAAATTGCACTTCTCATTACTATACGAGCATGGCGGGCATTTATTCTATTTGGTGTAAAATTTTGGTGATATATCTGGTGTTTTAAGTTACCCGAGCGGTTTGAACAAACTATTAATATTTATAGAAGTTTGTTCGCCCCGACTCGAGTCGCTTAACGCCATATTTGCAACGTGGGATTGGCAGCATTCACATACACCGGCAACACGTGAGTCCTAATCATTATATCCACCACACCACGATACATTCATAAAACATATATATATTAACGAGGAAATTAATTAAGAAAACGCAGTAGAGGCCAATAACTCTTACATTTAATTTAAATATTTCTTATTAACATTTTGTAAATGTAATTTCATAAATATAAACGACAGAGGTTAAATCATTTTAATAATTATGTCAAATTTTACTAAAGTAAAAATGTATTTTCAAAAAGTAATTCTAAAAGAATATATATTAAGCCAAAATTAATATCGTAACACGTGTTTTCTAACACATAATTGTTTTTAGGTCCATACGTGTTCATTTCATAATAATTTCTATTATTTTAAATTGTAGACATCCTCAAGAAAGCTAGGTTGCCTAGTGCCCATAACCATAGAGCTTGTATGAAGAGAATTGTGTGTGTGAAGAAAGCGAGGGAGTTATGTCAGGATCGTGGGGTAACAATTTGATTGATTGATTTAAATAATTATAAGTGTGCCATAGATGTGTCATTAATTTTTATGTCATTCAGTTTGTGTCACATTAAAAAACGCTGGAGAAATGCGGTCATTAAGGAGTGCATTGGGGTACAGTGAGGAATAAATTTGAGTTTTTTTATTGTTTATTTATTACTTAACATTTATATACTAAGCTACTAAATTAGACAGTATTATAAAACACATGTACATATGCGAGCTTAATGTCTAATGACATTTTCCACCAGCTAACATTTGGAATAGTGAGCAGGGATTGTGGATACATTAAATTAATTAAATCTAAAATTCTTGTATTATAGAAACAGAACAACCAAAGTACATAATATATCAAAGATACATTGGTACTGGCAGGCAAGTGGTTTTGAACCCGTGCTTTCGGTTTACGTAACCATTGCACTGCCACTACACCACAGTCGCCTTATTTGTGTGTAATAAATGTGAATAGAAAGGATGTAGTGACATAGTTTGAGAGAAGTATGCTGCGATGATTTGGGCACATTTGGCCGGCATAGTGACAGCGACCGTGCCGTGAACAAACTCGGTTTTCTCAGTAGTCGTCACAATAAAAAATGTATTAAAGGAGATTGATGAAGGAGATATTTAAATCGGAGGCGAGTTGAAAGATAAGCGGAAACTACTAGATGAGAGTGTCGTCTAACCTATTGAAGGCCCTAAAAACTATAGCATAATGGGCCCCCTATGAGCTTGAGAGAACGCTATTTTGACAGAATAGACAATTCAAGATTCACAATTCACGTTGGTATTGTAGTCATTATCGTTTGTTTATTTTTCAAATAATGTTTTTCGGTAATAAAAATCGGTTATAGTTTGATGATCTGGCAGGAACTAGCAATTTTTTTAATTTTATTTTTTTATTGTGACTCGACATATGACAGCACCCCGCTTGATGTTAAGCCAAAGTGTGGTCCAAGAATGAATGTCACTGCTACTACAATTCAATAACTGTGAGTAGCAATCACATCCACTATGCCGGCCTAGATGGAACCGGCAACTTACAAGCTGATCCCGAAACGTGACCAAATCACTTCAAGGTCTGTATACTTGTAAGTGGTGGTACTACCCCGGATCGACAGACTGGGTACCACTGCCTACCACTCTTTGATAACCAGACCCGAAGCAAATATCCATCTCTTTTTTTTGTTAACAAATATTTGCAATATTTACAAATAAAAGCTATGAAACAAATATTTGCTCCGACCGGGGATCGAGCCCGGGACTTTACGCGCAACAAACCAGTCGCTAAACCGTTCGTTCACGCCTGTCGTCAAATTTGGCATATTAAAATTAAGGAGTCCACAGTGACCTGTAAAGTAAATTATAAGTGTAAAGGAATCTTGGAAAGTGGCGCTCTATTGTCTCTGCCTATCATTGTGGGAAAAAGGCGTGACAAAATGAGTGATTGATTTAAATATGGTTGCCAATTATATTATTGTTTTTTATTCATTTTACATATTTATCTTTATTAAAAACAGATCGTTTCTTAGTAAATGAAAAATTTCGGTACATTCCACATTCCAAACAACTATTGTTAGGAAGTTGCGAAAGGGCTTAAGATAGCGAATATGAGTTCGTAATAAATTATAAAGTCATTGCTTTATAAATATTTACGTAAATTTAATTTAGTCCAATACTTTTGCTATATTTCGGGCAGCAGCATGATTTCAGGCTAGCAGCTAGTATGGCTAAGTGCAGTTCATAAATACTACAATAAATACAGTACAATAAATACAACAAAAAACTCCTTACATGCCATACGCTGCGAAATCTATTAATGATAAGACAAAAAATCTTACTACAGTTATTTAACTGTATTAGGAGTCACCTCCATTTATGGACTGCACTCCAGGTTTAATATCAGGCGTGGTTAGGAACAATAAAAAAAAGTTAAATATGCATATACATTTTCAATTAATCAATCAAATTGTTACGCCTTTTTCCGCAGAGACAGGCAGAGACAATGGAGCGCCACTTGCCATCTATATTTTAGTTTGTAATAAAAACTGTATTCTATTGTCATAAAGTAAATTTGAAATTAGTGAGTCTGACCTCACACTCACAAAATTTTTACTACAAAATATTAGTTATATTAAATATTATTTATCCTGTTAATTAAATTTCATTAAAATTAATAATTACCTATAATTAAACTATAAATAAAAAATATCTTCTAATGACGTCGCATCAGAGATAGTCCCAAGGAGACTGGCAACATTTCCCCTTTGTATAGCAAGGCTTATACGTTGGCAGAAATAATTGCCAGCCTTCTTGTCTCCAGACCTCTCCGTCAGCCGCCTCGACAACTCCCTGGCCAGGCGCTTAGCTGATGGTCCCCAAGGGCCTCGTCTCGTCTCGTCTCGACCCCAAACGGCGCAAATTCGTAACCAGTACCGAGGTTAGCGTATTTGCGCAACTTGAGGTTCTCAGCAGAAATCGCCGCACTTCCCGCGCTTAACGAGGTCGCTTGGATGTGAGATGGGGCTAATGTGTCTACACAAGTCGCATCCCACACCAAAGACCTGCCAAGTCTCCATGGCCCAACAGTCATTCCGTCAGGTCTCTTGCCATCGCTCCGCGAAATACCACAAGGTTCTAAAATTGCGGGTACTCCAACAGTGACAAGAGCCCTTCGGATGATATCGTTGAGTGCCGCGTGACGGGAAATGCGACCGGCACTTCTGGCACAAGAAAGCCCGTGGTGTCCAAGATTATCCACCGGTTCTCCGCACCGACACTGGTGTTGATGGACAGTCCGGGCTCCGAGACGAAGACATACCGCCAGGGTCAGGGTATTTCTGTCAAGGAGTGTCCCAACCGATGCAGACGGAAAAGCCTGCAACCAGAAACCCGACTCCCTAGTAGAGACGGCTATGAGGCGAGCCCGCTCTCTCATGTTACTGGAAGATAAACTATTAATTATTAAATACCTAAAATTATTTTAAATAACATTTGTTAGTAAATGTTACTTTAAAAAACTTTATTCCGAAATAGGCGCCGCGAGCTCACTATATTAGGTGCAGAACTAAATTCTAGCACGAAATAGAATACAAAGAGAGGTCTACATTAATAAAAAATAAATAAATCTAAAACTTCATAATTTAAGCATTCACTTGCAGGTAAAATAGCAATATTCATCAAACAAAAGCATTCAAACTTTTATTGCCTAGAAATACATATAGTCAAATTAGCTTGGAGACGTAGTAGTGCACCTAAGCGCGCTCTTCCATTATTAACACATGTTACCAAAACACGTCATGTTCTTAGGTTTTAATTAGCACGAAGTTCAGTACTTACGAATTAACTAATTGATAAAAATTGCAGAATATTGTGCACTAAACCGACCAATTGTTTTTACCTACGAAACATATATACATACGTCACATATCCTTTTGAAATCTTGGTCAGATGGAAGCACTTCAGGTTTAAAGCGACATATATTGAAGGGCAAAATATTTAAATATAAAAATATATAAAAGTTGTTTATTTATTTATTTGCTGACTGTACACTACTACAAACCCCAAAAACGTCTCCAAGCTAAAACTCAACATGATGATAGGAGATCGTAACATCTTTATCTACCGCCACGACATAAAGCTAACGCGCTCTTAAACGTGTGTACTACACACACTACTACAAATGCAAAAACGTCTCCAAGCTAACTAATTTGACTGTAATATAGTAAAATTAAAGTCGTAAGAAATTAAGCGGTCTTACTACAAAAAATATTTAAAACAGTTCTTAACATTTGTATGCAGTTAAACATCATTTCGTAGTACCTACTAAATTGACTTAAAATATGTTTTTTGTGGTTTTACGATAGGTGCCTAAATTATTACAAATAAATGCTGGAAATTAAATCTTTGTTCCGGCTCCCGGGGCTTAATCGTAGCGGACCAATGCACCACGTGGTTCGTCAAACCATACAATCGTGAACCTTCTTACTTCGTTATCATTAATCTTTAATATAAATGTTTATATAATTAAAAGCATTATCTCGCAAAACCTAATTAATATAAAGTATTGTTTATATATACAATAAATTATTAAAACGAACCGAAATATCTTAAATGAATGTTGACATTAATTGAAATTATATAAATGGTTGGCGGGGAGGCGTGAAATTGCTTGACCCGGTTAGATTGCTTATCGGAACACAATGCGCGTGCGCAGCTCGAATTATTATTATTACACCAACACGAGTATAGCCTCCAACAAAATGACACATCCTACATTAAATATATTATAATATGACGTCGGAGCATCATCATCAGCCAAGACGTCCACTGCTGAACCTATGCATGCCTCCCCCTTTGAAAACCACTCCGAACGACAAGATGCCAGTTGCATCTACCGGAATTATGTCGTCCATAATGGGGTGAAAGGGGGTTACGATAATCCCCACGCTTGGCAGGTCGCTTGGGGATCGCGGTGTACTCACCGAATATTAAAAGAACGCTGCTGCCCATCCTCTGGTGAGAGTGGTAAAGTTTTAGGACATCCCAGGTCATATAGTCGGATCTTTTTATATCCTTGCCGCTTATACTCACTTTGACTTACCAATTATGTTTTCGAATATCCTAATTCTATCAGACTATACTTAAGATAAGTTTTGTGTTTAAACTTCTTTAGCATAGTTTTGATTTGAATCTCGATGAAACGAAAATGAAAAGGCGTCTATTTTTCATTTCCGGTTTAGGATTTAACGTGCGAGAATGAGATAACAAGCTTTATACCGTGTTTCTCACATTCGTGATCTCCTCTTTGTGCGGTGTTTGTATTGTATTTAATGATGATGAATCTCGACATCTGACCTCTATTTGTCTTACGTAAGGGGAAGTCCCAGAACGACGACTGAAAACACAGATTCAGTCACTGTCACTATGTCGGCATATATATGAATAAAAAGAAGGCGACCGTGGTGTAGAGGCAGTGCAATGGTTGCACAAACAGAGAGCACGAGTTCGAAACCATCCCATCGGTACCAATGTATCTTTGATATATTACATGTATATACAAAATCAAAGTACTTTTTTTTCCTTTGGCCGGCATAGTGACGGCGACTGAGGCAGCCGTGAACAAACTCGGTTTTCTCAGTCGTCGTCACTTTTGGACCTCCTCTTGCTTATTTATCATCAGGCGGGACGAGGTCAGATGACGTGTCACAATAAAAGAAAATGTACTTTGATTGTCTCGTTTCTATGATACAAGCACTTGAATAGCTTAGTATAGAAATGTAAATAATAAAAAAACTTGGTACCATTCATCAAGAAACCCTACTCCTGAAATTTTACATTCATCCTACTAAGTCACTTCACGGTCTGCATACTTGATGGTACTTTGTTCAGACCGGGAATCGAATCCCTGACTTTACGCTTAACAATGTGCCGCGCCTGTGTAAAGCTTCATAGAGCTAATAAGAAAAAAGCTTCCAATAAATATCGATAACAAAAACATAAACCACGTAATAAATACATAGAAAACGTGTTAAAATAAAATTGTGTGTTTGCATGTGTTTTGTACGAAAAGCTATTAAAGAGAAATGTTTAAAATCACATAACGACAGTAGTTATTGTACGCGAGTAAATTGCATTGTTATCTATGTAATAAAAAATATCCAGGTCCCGTAACAACACATTACATGCAACAAACATGCATTAAAATTATATTTTGTGATATCAAACACTACTTGGTAATTTTATATATAGACTGCCGCTGTCAAGAAGGGGAGGCGGTTTGGTTAATAGAATTCGAAATTTGATTTTTGTTACATTTTCATACTAAACATGAGTGAAAGTAATTTGACGAAAGGAATTTATAAATCCGATGTGGATGGATGCGTTAAACAAAACAGGCCCAGGAGGATGTTTTCAACCAAATCGGAGACATCCTCAAGAAAGCTGGGGGCCCATAACCGTAGAGCTTGTATGAAGAGAATCGTGGATGTAAGCAAAGCCCCTCGCTTTGCTTACATCCAGTTATAGTTGTGTAGGGATCGTGGCAAGTGGCGCTTCTTTGTCTCTGCCTATCCCTGTGGCGTGACAATTTAATTGATTAAAATTGCTAAACTTACTTGTATCATAGAAACAAGACGACCTAAGTATATAGATCAAAGTACATTATTAATGGCAAATGCTTTTGGTTTGCGCAATTATTTCAATATTACTACACCACGGTCGCCTTATCCACAGTCTACAGTAAGTAGAGCGATATGAAGCACATGAAGCCGGCATGCGACTGCTACTCGCAGTCAACTGTAGTAGCAGTTGCCTATATTGATGGACGCCACATCAGGTGGGGTGCAGTCATCTGTTCGGGAATAATAAAGTTTTACAAGTTTTTTAGAATAGGTTAATAAACATCTACATTTTAATTACTGTTTTTTTTTATTATTAAAATAGTTTTATTATTTTTGCCTTATGTCGCATTATTTTTTTAAATTTTGTAATAATTTATTTATAATATACGCTACAATATTCTAATAAAATAAAAAGTATCATCATCATCATCATCAGCCAGAAGGCGTCCACTGCTGAACATAGGCCTCCCCCTTAGAACGCCATTCCGAACGACAAGATGCCAGTTGCATCCACCGGTTTCCCGCGACTTTCACTATGTCGTCAGTCCACCTAGTGGGAGGCCTACCTACACTGCGTCTTCCGGTTCGTAGTCTCCACTCTAGAACCTTTCTTCCCCATCGGTTATCTGTTCTTCGAGCGATGTGGCCAGCCCATTGCCACTTCAGCTTGAGAATCCTACGAGCTATGTCGGTAACTTTGGTTCTTTGGCGAATATCCTCGTTCCGGATTCTATCGCGCAAAGAAACACCGAGCATAGCTCTCTCCATTGCCCGCTGAGCGACTCTGAGCCTTTCCAATAGGCCAACATTTAAGGGCCACGTCTCAGTGCCATATGTCATCACTGGCAACACACATTGGTCGAAGACCCTTGTCTTCAGGCACTGCGGAATGTTTGACGAGAAGATATGACGCAATTTCCCGAACGTCGGAGTAGTATTATAAAGTATATTAACTATAAATAAAATATCATCTAGAGACGTCACGTCAGTCATAGTTGCAAGGAGACTGGCAACATTTCCCCTTTGTATAGCTAGGCTAATACGTTGGCTCAAATAATTGCCACCAGACTTCTCCTTCAGCCACTTGGACAACTTCTTGGCCAAGTGCTTGGTTGAAGGTCTCCAAGGACCTTCAACCTCTCCACCCTAAACGGAAAACCGCAATCAATCTTTAATTTATCTTCGTAAAACACACTTAAAGGTAGTTCATTAAGAATAGCAATTTCTATTTGAGATAGCTAGGTCAGGATCGTGGAGAGTGGCGCTCTATTCTCTATCAGTGTTCTCTATTACGCCTCTGTTATCAGTGTCTCTCACAATGATAACAGAGGCGTAATAGTTTTGATTAGAAACAAATCATTAAGCAGCTTTTTATAAATTAGGGACAAAGGTGATTATGGTTCTGTCTTTAGTAAATGTTAATTGATGATGATGACAACAATGATATAGATGATGATGATGATGAAGACTAGCCTTCTATAATTGGGATATATAGGTGAATATAATAAATATGAAACAAAGGTGAGTAGGTTTAATTGTTTATTAATTAATTACATTTATACTTATTTAACGTGTGTAAATATCATTTCTTCATATAAATATATATATTTTGGCATTTTGTGTAAATGTTCCTTGCAAAAATAAATTGCCTCTTTTATTATATACTTTGTCAAGTAAGTATTGATATTAATAAAGATTTTTTAATTGACTCGCGACATTTTACTTCTATTTGCCTGATAGTTAGCAAGAGGAGGTCCAGGAGCGCACATGACTGACAAGTCAGTTTCATTCTACGGCTGGCTCAGTCGCCGCGCCGTCGCTGTCAGCCAAATTAACCTAAGTGATTATTAATTACTATTTATGTATGTATTTTGGATTTATATTACTTTTGTGTAGATGTTATTATTTTGCATTTTAAATTATTTTTATATTTCTGTTAGTCCCTAAGGTTAACAGCAAAGAATGTCTAGCGGCATTAAGGCTGTGGTTATGAGCCCAGCGGTGAGAGCGGGGCGAGTGCCGCTCTACTGTAATGTGTGGTTTTTAACAAAACAACGTAGCAGTAGAGGTCGCGCGTTTTAAGCGACGAAATCAAACTGAATCGTTTTGGCCGCTCGTGCACCGCTCCGCATCGCATCACCCCGCTCCGCTGTTCTCAAAACTACTACTGCAGCCATACATTTTTTGTTTTTGTCACTAGGCATTCTGTCACAGCTAGCCTAAAAACTGCAGCCTAAGTTTGTCTTTGTACATAAGTAGTGCATTAAGTTAAAAAAAGACATGATTTAATTGACACTAGATAGGTAGTCTAAAACTTTTAAAAGTCATTTAGGAGTACGCTGAGAGTTCGCCTCGGTCGTCAGACTGGGCGTTTAACCATCTGTTTGCCTATCACTTTTAAAAATCCTTTTTTTTTAGGTTCCTAAATACGAATGAAAATCCGTAAGCTGGCAAGGATATACGAGCTGCTTGAAATATTATTTGGCAATAGTTCCCTCTGCTAATGCTCGGAGTCAGACTGTGAACTGTCAGAAGTATAATTTTGTAATCTTTATTAATAACAATGCATATACAATATTTGTAATAACTTTACATTTGTGCATATATGTATTTATACAATTTGTTCCTTATTCATAAAAAAGTGTGTTTTAGTTAAAATGTAGTTTGTCTCTTTTTAACCAATGAAAATAAACATACGCGTAAAAAAGATAGAATGTATTTTTAACTACATTGCACTTCGAAGGCTTAAACACACTTTTTGTTATGAATAAGGCCTTTTTTATATAGTTTATATTTTCGTTTGGCCACTTCCATTATTATAAATTCTATTAGATTAATTTCTAAATATATTATTTAAATAAACTTTGTCTCTACACAATTCTACTATCAATCACTTATAATTTAATCTGTTACGTCTGTATCCCATTGTTCGACAAAAACAATAGACATTTATGTATAAAAGTAATTTAATATAAAATTTTGTGTACTCGTAGTGTATTAAAATTAGATATGCATTTATTGTGGCTCGAAATGTGATCGCTCGCTTGATGTTAAACTGGAGTACGCTCCATTATTGCAGTCGCATCCACTGTGCAGGCCTAATTAAAACAGCTGACTTTCAGCTTTATTCCGAAATGAGAGCAACTCAGTTGACGGTCTTTATACAGTACTTCCTTCTCATCCGTAGGGTTATATCTACTTTGTGTGCCTACCACGATCGCTCTACCCCACTAGGGTGATAAAAAGTAGAAGTGCAGTGGCGATGGAACTAGATTGCATTGCAAGGAGATTGAGAAGATGTAGCATGAATACTCTCATAGACATCTTTCTCTTTGCGTCTCACAAACCTTTTTAATGGATTGTCACACAACTACATTGAAATTAGTAGTGACGTGACGCTTTGATTAATTGACAGTTGACTGAAGTATGTATTCACGTGATAATCATTCGAGTACTTTATTTGATTCATTACTACTATACTATATAGTTACATATATAGGAGAATTGTTCTATAGTCTGATTTAATGAATAATCATTAAATCGAGTTTAATAATAAAATTATTATTATTACCTAATATTAATTTGATTCAAGTTTAACATATTTATATATTAAAAGAATACATATTGAGCTCATTCTAATATTGCTAAACTTGCGAAGTGGCGTCCATTTTGAATTGCACGAAAATTCAAAATGGCTCCAAATTGCAACTACAACAAATAATAATAATTATATGTAATATTTCTATATATTTGTATTTTTTATTTTATTTTAATGATATGTAAAATCTACACAATTTTTAAATTGGGATCCTTTACGGAACTCGTAAAAAAATGGTTTAACAGATAATATCGTTTTTTTTTATTGTTGTGACTTAACATCTGACGTCGACTTGCCTGATGGTAAGCAAGGGGAGGTCCAAGAGTGTCAACGACTGAAACAACCGAGTCAGTTCACGGTTGCCTCAGTCGCCGTCAGTGTCACTATGCTGGGCAAAATCCAGTGTCACTATAAGGGTTTTGTTTAAAATATTCTAAAAAGATAACATCAATTTGAAGTTATTGTCTTTCCTAAGTGAATTCGTATTCGCGATTAAACCAACAAATTATGTATTTACATCACCATTTACAATTCTCATTCAGATGAATAATATTTCATTTTTATTATTATTTATAAGTGGACTGCATCAGATCCATAATATTTCTAAACTTCACTAAATATTTTTAAAATTGCTATGTGTACTTCTAACATTAATAATAAAAAAGCATTAAATACTTTTAAATTAAACTTCACGCCTCTATAAACTTACAAAGAGGGGTAGATAATTTATTTAATAACTTAAATTTTATTCATTTATTATAACTATATTCGAATATTACTATCTACCCCAAAATAATAGGAAATAGACGTGAAATTCTTTTAAATTAATAAATTTTATTTTAAATACATAGAAATTAATTATTTCTGAAATAATTTTTATCACTAATTTTTTTTAATATAAAGTTTCTTAAAAAAACTTAATTAAAAGCTACATTAAGTCGAAAATCCAATTACGTATGCAAAGGTTAAGGCTGCCTATTTGATTTGTTGACTGGTAAAGAAACCGTCTGATGGGCATGACATAAAATTCATAGTGTTGTCCCAAGTAGTACCTAGATATAGTTTGAAAATTTCCCCAACTCAAGGTCTGCTGGCCGACCGCGTAACTCAATGACAAAGAGCGTTGTTTTGACAGAGCTTTAAAATTAAAATTGCGACCGCGTAACACACTCGATATTCGATATTCTAATCGATATTCATTATCATTAGCAGTTCAAGCTCATTGTCCAAATGAATAAAAGTTATTTTTGACACTAACAGCGACCGCGTAACTTTGTGACACATGGGAATGAATTTCATTGTCATTACCGATGAAGTTGCGCGGTCGGCCACCTGAGTGGGCGGATAAAACCCAGTCAGTATGTGAGTGACATAGAAATTGTCTGCTATTTATTTATTTATATTTGTATATAATATATTTTGGATTAATCTAACTTATACTTATGTTTTCAAATCGAAATTCTTTTGTTTAATAGTTGTAAATTAAATATTTAATAAAAAAAATTGCTGCCTAATATAGATATATTAATTAAAATAAGTTTCTTAATAGGTCAAGGTCAAATTCAACAAGTTTTTAGTGCATGGTCACTTTAACTACTGATGGCTACACCCGGCTACATACGACCAATGCGCGCATTTGAATAGGTCTACCACTTTTGTAAGTAAGCGCAATATTAGTTTACGCAGAAAAGCGCAACCTATAAAGCGCCTGGTAGTAAGCAAGAGTAGGTCCAAGAGTGCTGACGACTGAAAAAAACCTTTGCCTCAGTCGCCGGCTAAACGCAAGCACGCTTCACGCATCGCTTAAAGGACCCAGGGATATAGGATGGGAAAAACACAATGGCTCCGAATCTTTTAGTTCGACTGCCGATTCGGTCGACGAGGTAGGAACAAGGTTAAAGAACTCCTCGGAACATTCTCCGTTGTTTTTCTGCGCCTTATATAAGTGGTAGTATTATATTAATTTATATTTCCATGCAGTATTAGCGACTCGTTATTTGATGAGTTTGAATCACTATAATTAACTACCACGGTGATCGTGTCACGTGGTGGCAATAGGCCAGTCCACGTGGTCGCGTGGCATCACCGCGAAGGGCACGAGCTGCCAACTGACTTCGCACTCAACGCTGAGAAACCACTCGCGCCAGATTGGAGGCTGGACATTGAGCCCCTGTGGACAAACAATGGAAATGATTAAAATATTGGTTGGGATTGTTTTACTGCGCGTAAAGTCCCGGGTTCGATTCCCCGTCGGCGAAAATATTTGTTTTATAGCTTTAATTTGCAATATTTAATATTTATCATATTAAACATTGCAAATATTTGTTAATAAAAATAAGAGGTGGATATTTGCTTCGGGTCTGGTTATCAAAGAGTGGTAGGCAATGGTACCCACTTACATACACACCGTGAAGTGACTTAGTCGCTTTTCGGGATCACCTTGTAAGTTGCCGGTTACAAATATGTCGGCATAGTGGATGTGACCAGTCTGCTACCAGTCTGTAAGTAGCAGTCACTGTAGTAGTAGTAGCAAACCTATCGCTGATCATTCGTATCATAAAATATTATTTCGACCTTTTGTTACACGTTGTATAATTACTCACTTGTAATGGTGACTTGCGAGTGTTTCGTAGAAGTACATGAGTTGCGCTTTGTTTGTTGACAACGAGTCCAACAGATCAGGTGCCGCCAACCAGCGCCACTGGAGGATGTAGCTGCCCGTTTGCAGCATTACGTGCGAACCCTGCGGAATATCATAAATCAATATGTGTATATAATAAAAGAAAGTGTACTATGTGCGAGCCGATAAAATTCAAAAATGAGTCCCGGTAGGATCAAAGTTGTTATTAAAGATGTAACGACTCGACTTTTTAACCCGGGTTGAACCGAGTTGAGACCTAAACCGAGATGGGTCCGTTAACATCTCCAATAAACCGGATTAAACTATTATATACTTAAATATATATAATTTTAGATCAGACACCAAATTAATTTAGCCATATTTGACATCCAAACCATACTGTGTATAAGGCAATTTAGATTATCGGACCGAATTGTTAACTCGGTTTGCGAATCGGTTTTCCATATTTTTATATCAACCTAACTCGGTTTAAAAACCTTGAGATCGTCCCACCTTTAGTTGTTATATGGTGTGGTAGCCCTTTATCCCTTAACCATGAAAAAGGTTTCCGTTTTTGCCTTAAGGGATTTCTTTTAATTATATAAGGGCTCGAAGTTTTGTTCTATGGAAATTTCGAGAAGAGTTTGAAATACTACATCAATCAGTCAAATAGTCACGCCTTCTTACCACAGGGATATGCAGACAATGGAGCGCCACTTGCCACGATCCTGACACAACTCCCTCGCTTCCTTTACATCCACATTTTTTTATTATTATTTTTTATTGTGACACGACATCTGACCTCGTCCCGCCTGATGATAAGCAAGAGGAGGTCCAAGAGTGACGACGACTGAGAAAACCTTCATACAAGCTCTACGGTTATAGACGACCCAGTTTGCGAAACCTTTGCACGGTTGTCTCATTTTAATCTACTTTCACCCATCTTTTCCGTGTGCCCAAACCATCTGAGGATTCCTTTGTCAATCCTTGTCACTACATCTTCCTTTAAACCACATCTATTGCGCACTGTGCTATTCCTGATTCCATCCGCTATCGTCACTTCGAATTTGAGCCTTGTATAGTAGGATATTATTTGGCTGTTCATTATACTATGAATGGCACCGTTCACTACGTTACCCTTTTGCACTCTTCTCTCAATATCTTCATCACACTTTCCATCCCTAGTAAACATACTTCCCAAGTAAACAAATTGTTTGACTTGTTCCACTTTCTTTCCGTCTATCATTATCTCGGATTCTGTCATTTCATCCTCTCTCTCCAAAACCATTACATTCACTTTCATACCTTTCTTTTCTAATTCGGAATTCATAATAGTAACCATTTCCTGTAACTCATACGCCGAAGATGCAAGGATAAATTGATCATCGGCGTACAAGAGACATTTGATCACCTAGCTATTCATTCTTAAACCATACTTTCTTTCAGCCAACTGTCCATCAATAGATTAAAGAGCAACTAAACAAACAGAGTAAAAAGAAATAGTCGCAGTCGCGTCCACTATGCCGGCCTGGCTGCATAGTGAACGTCCACAATTACCTGTATGCTTTCTCCCGTGTGGCAAGTGAGCGTTGGTTCAACTCTGCTGTAATCATCACCTTCACTCCAGCCATTGACAGTGAACACAGAACGGGTGGGCTCCGGCTCAGTGCCCCCAACACAACCACCTGAAACATTATATTAGTTTTTTTATTAATTTTTATTATACATTTCTATACTAAGCTACTAAAGTGCTTGTATCATAGAAACAGGACAACCAAAGTACATTGGTACAGGTGAGTGGTTTCGAACCCTCGTGCCACTCGGCTTACGTAGCCATTGCACTGCCAGTACACCACGGTCGCCTAAGATCCTTTTCTTTATGATGATCCACGTCCTTTATAATGATATTAAGATATCATCACAAAGGACATCATTCAATTTTATGTACTACTTTTGCAATGTCCAATGATGATAAAATATATAAATGGTTGTTGTATTGATAAAACTAATAACAGTATTGCATTTAAATGCTGTGCAATTGAGTTATTTGGAAAATAACACGCCACATTAACATTTCTGCTTTAAACTGTCATAATTATAGTTTGATCATTTTGCACATCTAAACTATGCAAAATAAAGGATATAATCCAATTACATCGTAATCTTCGTACATAAAATTATTTTAAAATGTACTGTTTATGCAACTAACTGTTAATATAATTAAGCCCAAATGAATGTACTTTGATTTTTAATACATGATAATATACACCACGGTCGCGATATATCACCGCGACCGTGGTGCAGTAGTAGTGCAATGGTTACGCAAACCGAGAGAACCGAGAGCACGGGTTCAAAACCACAGGTACCAATGTATCTTTGTATATGTACTTTGGTTGTCCTATTTCTATGATTGTTTCTATAGTAGCTTAATAAAGAAATGTGAATAAACTATATATTTTTTTTTTATTTTTTATTGTGACACGACATCTGACCTCGTCCCGCCTGATGATAAGCAAGAGGATGTCCAAGAGTGACGACGACTGAGAAAACCGGGTTTGTTCACGGCTGCCCCAGTCGCCGTCACTATGCCGGCCAAAGGTGCTTCTTCACGCATCGCTTGAAGGATCCAAGGTCATAGGATGGAGAGAACACATGGGCTGGCAAAGCATTCCACTTGTCAATTGATCTACAAAGAAAAGACGCACCGAACTTTTTAGTTCGACTGCCGATTCGGTCGATAAAATGCGGATGCTTTCCCCGACCTGTGCGGGTATTACGGGAGTGAAAAGATGAGGTAGGAACAAGGTTAAAGAGCTCTTCGGAACATTCCCCGTGGTATAGGCGATAGAGGACGCACAGAGCCGCCATGTCTCTTCGTAGTTGTAGGGGCTCCAGAGTTCGCGTGACCTCTGCATCACCTATGATCCGGACAGCTCGACGCTGCAATGAATCCAGGGCATTAAGAAGATACTTGGCAGAGCCGTCCCAGAGGTGCGAACAGTACTCCGCGCAAGAGCGAATCTGTGCCTTGTAAAGAAGCAGGCGAAGCTCTGGCGCGAAGAACCGCCGCACCTTGTTCAGGATGCCAAGTTTGCGGGAGGTGGTCTTAATGGCCCGCTCGATGTGGTCCCTGTGATTCAGGTCGCAGCGAAGGGACATTCCAAGAATGTCCAGTCTGTCCGAAGCACTGAGGGAGATGTTACAAAGAGAGGGAAGGGAAGGGGGAGTAAACGGGGATTTTTTCGTCGAGATATTTTTTAATATAATCAATTATTCAATCTAATTTTCACGCCTTTTTCCCACAGGGATAGGCAGAGACAATGGAGCGCCACTTGCCACGATCCTGACACAACTTCCTCGCTTCCTTCACATTTACAATTCTCTTCATACAAGCTCTACCGTTTGGGCACATGGAATGGATGAGTGAAAGTAGATTGACGAAAGGAATTTATTGTAAAGGCTCATTAATACTTACCAGTTGCTTCGTGTTCGTGTATTGACAATTCTTTGTGTGTCCTGAATACAGTGAATGCCAGATCATGCTTCATCACATCAAAGTCCCATGTTAGCACACTCTGAGGGTCGCGGTTCACAACAACCACTTCGTGCACCTGATGAAGGAGAAACAACAAAAAAATATATTATTGTCACACAAAGTTTGACAACTCTCCGTTTGATGTTAAGCTGAAGTGCGGTCCCTAAATGGGGGTGACTGCTACTATAGTTAAATAACTGTAAGTAGCAGTCACATCGACTAAGCCGACCTGATTAATCGTGAAGTAATCCCGAAACGCGACTAAGTTACGTCACGGTCTGTATTTTTTTATTGTGACTCGATATATAATCCGCTTGATGTTAAGCTGAAGTGTAATCCATGAATGGATGTCACTGTACTACTATTGAATAACTGTGTGTAGCATCCACTATGCCGGCCGGATTTGTAAGTGGTGGTACTATCCCGGATAGGCACCACTCTTTGACAAACAGACCCGGAGCAAATGACCCCGAACGCGACGTAGTCACTATGGGGGGATTTGCATCTGTGTAGGGTGGTAATTGCAACCAGCTGAGAACACTTAATGAGAAGTGTCCTCTCCCACTCCGAAAACTCGCTGCAATGAATCTAGGATCGAGAAGATATTTAGCAGAGCCGTCCCAAAGGTGCGAACAGTACTCCGCGCAAGAGCGAATCTGAGCCTTGTAACGTGGCAGGCGAAACTGCCGCACCTTGTTTAGGAAGCCAAGGGAGGTGGTCTTAATGGCTTTCTCGACGTCGTCTCTGCCTGTATCCCCGAAAATCGCCCGACGAAATCGCTAAAATCTTCGACTTGTTCGAGTGTGAAAATACAAGGTATGTATTTATGCGGAGCATTATTCTACATATTATTGTAGGAGGGAAAAGGAAAGGAAATCTCTCTGCTGTATGAACATGCAACGCCATCTATCCTTCGGCGCAGACACTATCTTTGGAACGCCCTCTATAGCATGTACCTGCGCGTTCGGTACATAATAATTATTTATATTATCTACGTACCTGTCCCTTGCCAAAGCTGACAGACTTGTATATACTATCCTCGCTTAATGGGTCACCATCTCTTTCAGTGAATGCACCGCTCACATACAAACTCTTCGGCACTAATCCACCTTCGTGGACAAAACTCTGAAAATTATTACATTTAATATAAATATTTTAATCATACCTTGCAGGACCTATGCTTGTTGGGGCTCTAAAATACTATTTCTTTATTGTAACTCGACATATAACAGCACCCCGTCTGATGTTAAGCTGGAGTGCAGGCCATAAAAGGAGGCGTCTTCTACTACAGTTATATAACTGCCAGCCTACAAGTATACAGACCATGAAGTGATTTAGTCACGTTTCGGTAAGTTATAAGTTGCCAGTTCCAACTAGGCCGACATAGTGGATGTGACTGCTACTCACAGTTATCAAACTGAAGTAGCAGTCACCTCGATTCATGGACCGTACTTCAGCCTAACATCAGGCAGGGTGCTGTTATGAATACTAGCAACTTTCTAGCTGATTCCGAAACGCGATTAAATCGCTTTACTTCACAAGACTATCAACCAGACATGGATCAAATATCTCATTTTTTAAATTTAACTAATATTTTAATATCTAATATAATTATTATTAAATATTTCAAATAAAAGCTATGAAACAAATTTTGATCCGACCGGGAATCGAACCCGGTACTTTACGCAGCAGCCTGGTAAGCCACGCGTGTCATTAGAACTATATAAATAACATATACATAAAATGAATATTATTAAATGAAACATTAAAATCATTTATTGTGTTTGCCAGTGAATGTGACAAAATGGCGGACAAATGGGCGCCATTTTGTGTTGGATAACATTAATGGTTGTGTTATAATAGCTTCTAATGCAGACATTACTCATTGCGTATGTTATCACTCGCGTGTATTTATTAATTATAAAGAACTAGTGTTTTAAATAATATCATAGTTAGGTAAACCTATTGTTCTTTCTATATTTGTTTTTTTCTTGTTTATGGCTTAGTATTTAACTTACCAGTGTCAAAGTAAAAGTATATGAAATTAACAAATTTTATGCGGCTTACTATCGCGTTTATTTAAGTTTTGATTTTACATTTTTTATTATTATTCCGACTTTTCGAGAGCTCTGCAGCCATCGTGGTCACGGAGAGACTGAGGTGTTGGTCGTCCTATTGATTGATGCTGTTATTGTTTCCAAAACTACCTCGTTTGATGTTTTGATTTTGTGTTATTGTTTCCGGTTTAATTGCTATAATGTTATATGGTAGTTTTTCATCCGATAAGTAGCGCTGTTGTTGAGACCTACACGCTAATCTAACCCTACGGCCACACACTCGACGAGTGGCGGGAGAAATAGCGAGAGAAATGGGCAGAGACATAGTGTGGCTGCGTTATTCGTTCTGCTGCTCGTCATGCCCGGCGATCCATTTTTGTCGTCGTTTAGTGCGAGTCAAAATTACAATGTTGTCGTCCATCGGAGCAACGCGATGAACATAGCCAGTAGGGGAGTGTGTGGCTGTTAGGGCAATATTCACGGCAGCACGAAGAGCATAGTGTGGCTGTAGCATATGGTCCTGTCACGCCTCCATTTCTACAGAGATAAATACTTGTCTGTCTGCGATGTTTTTGTTCTTTTTTACGAAGAAGCGGCGCGCTTATAAATTTCTAGTAGGTTATAAGTTACAGTTTAGGGTTTAACAATTACAACACATTTCTTACTAAGATTAATAAACTGGAAGGTTAATTTGTAAAGTAGACATTACATCAGACATTATAATTTCAATAGAGCCAATCGAAGTGTTAATTTTGTACATATCTACGTCACAATGTAGCTCGAATTACGCAATGATGCCCCGTGAAGCTACGAGTGATAACAAAGGTGTTTATAGACTGACACACACACACGCAAACGCACACACACATAGCTGAGGTGAGAAAGTACAAGTCTCACTGTATTATAATAATGCTGTGGCACAAACGACCTTGGCACGATTACGTCCACCTTCAGTAAGCATTGGTCACAAGAAAAGAAATACAACATAACTATTAGAATAAAATTATATATAAAAAACAAAAAAAAACTCTATTTGCAGGTCTCGGCTCAAAACCACTTGTCAGCACTAATGTATCTTTGATACATCGACTTTGGTCGTCCTGTTTCTATGATGCAAGCACGTTAATTAGCTTAGTAAAGAAATGTCAATAAACACAAAAAAATGGTCAAAAACTATCTTTTTAGACAGTGGTGTCTAAAATTATAGCCACTATAATATTTCGTCCTAAAATATGTTAGCTTTTCCTCTTTCTTTTTGCTTAATTACATTCCTATTAGCTGTCATATTTTACCAGCAAATGCAAGCTACACCGACATTATTAACAAGAGGATAGTTATTTGATTCTGCAACTATGTTAGGCTCCAGAATTACTCCGTTGTGAAGAAAGTTATCATTGTAAGAAACTCAACATTATAGCTCATGAGATCAAATTGTCACGGATCAATTCCCACAGGGAAAGACAGAGACAATGGAATCAATTATAATTATGGTTATATTATTGATATTAATAATAAACGGTAAGTTTAACCTTAAATTTTATTTAAAAAAAAAACAATAAAACCTTAGATGTGGATACTGGACTTCCAAAAGAGATCTTTAGAATTACTAAATGAAGCCTTAAGCATAAATTCACCTGCATTCAAAGTAATTACCAACATAAAATTGTATAACAAAATAAAGTCATTTAAAACCATTCCATGCATTCCATCATAATGGACTTTAAACAAATCATATAACCTAAAAACATACCTTGCATGGCCCACCAAGGAAATCAGGTATGAGGTCTTTTGGCAGATAGTCTAATAGACCACCAGGCTGCAGGTAATCCTTACCACCGTAAAATAAGAATTTACTGCGAGTGTTCTCATCTGCAAAAGAAAAAAAATTGATAAGCAAAGGCAGAGTCTGCATGAAAATAAATGTGGATGTGAAGGAAGCGACAGAATTGTGTCAGGATCCGTTATCTCTGTTTATCCCTGTGGGAATTAACATACAAATGTACGCCCAGGATTAAAAGTAATGCACTCTATTCTTGGACCGTACTCCAACTTAACATCAGGCGGGGTGCTGTCATATATCGAACCACAATAACCAAAAATAATGTCAATATATTAAAATCATGAAAAAAATTAAGGCGACCGTGGTGTAGTGGCAGTGCAATGGTTACGGAAACCGAGAGCACGGGTTCGAGACCACCTACCGGTACCAATGTATCTTTAATATATATTGTCCTGTTTCTATGATACAAGCACTTTAGTAGCTAATAAAAATGTATAAAAAATAAATAATACAATGACTAATTACTTATAATTACCAATAAACGTGCTAACGATGGTCCATAAAATTGGAAAGACCCTCGGTGCTCTGACAATGAGGACTCTGGCCATAGTTTCAGGGTAGTTAGCTTCCACCACCTGGATTATTCTGAGGAGAGCCCTCACCCCCGGTCTCCATAGATGGCGCATGTTCAGACCGTCCAAGTCAACGAGGAGGCACCAGGAGTGGACGGCATGAGAACATTGCTGCGTGGCATCTTCCAGAAGTTTTAAACCTTCTTCACAAACGTGAAGGGTCTGTGGGAGAAATTACTTCTTTTACAATCATTCAAAAACCACTTAATTTCCTAAAGGTTTGGCTGTCAGAGAATGTCTAGGCATTAGTCCGCCTTAGTACATAGTGCAATTAAGTTTTAAATAAATCAACACCCCAATATTCCCGAACGGGGGTATCCTCTAGACTCATAAGTCACGTCGCAAAGCGTCTGTTCAAAAAGTAACATTACCCAAACAGTAGCATTCGCAAAAAATCACACTTAAGAGATTTCCCCACGACATTAGATAATGTGTAAGAATATAAAATAAAAATATTTCTAAGATGACATTTTGAGCCTAGAGGGAGGATTCTTTGGCCGGCATAGTGACGGCGACTGAGGCTGCCGTGATTTAGCTCGGTTTTTTTTTAGTCGTTATAACTCTTGGACCTCTTCTTGCTTATCATCAGGCGGGTCGAGATCAGATGTCGTGTCACAATACAACAAAAAAGCCTTTTCTGGTTACATTTTATAGTACTAAACATGCTAATTGGCGCTACTGACGTACTATATATCAAAGATACATAGTATGTTGGCTTGCGAGACCATTTCTCTATAAATAGACTCTCTATAAACTAAATAAGTGAAAGTAGATTGACGAAAGGAATTTATAAAACTGATGTGGATGGATGGGTTAAAAAGCTGGTTTGCCTAGTGCCCATAACCGTAGAGCTTGTATAAAGAGAATTGTGGATGTGAGGGAACGAGTGTCAGGATCGTGGCAAGTGGCGTTCCATTGGTACAGTATATTCCTATGGGACAATCATTATCACTTAGTTGTTACGAAATAAACAACGTGTGACCTCTGTAAACTGGTCTAAGGGTAAGTAGAAATGGAAGTCAGCTGATCTCGACCCGCCTGATGGTAAGCTAGAGGAGGTCCAAGAGTTCCGACGACTGTACAAACCGAGTCTTCACGGTTGCCCTGGTCGCCGTCATTATGATTTGACACATTGGCATGGAAAAGCTATTGAAAATTAATAAAGACAATAATCTTAGCATTGATGCATTCTTCGTGTGGTTGCCGGGTCCAACGCGTGGCAGGCGGGAATGTGTAGACAGCATTCAGAACTTGCGACAGGAGTCCGGAATGCCATAAGGGCTTTTGGGACTACCCTCATAACACCATTAATATTATTCCGGGTCCTGCTGGATCACTTACCAACTTCAGTAGACCGTCTTCCCCAATAGACTTGAGAAGACCTTTCACGTCCATCTGACCTAGGCGCAAGATGTACAGAGGACGACCGTCTAAAAGTAAATAAAAATTACAATATTATTTATACTAATATTATAAAGAGGAAAGATATGGTTGTTTGAATGTTTGTTATGATTTAACTCAAAAACTACACGACCGATTTAAAAAATTCTTTGGCCATTAGAAAGCTACAACTTCGCCGGGTCACAAGGACTATATTATACATAATTTTTTAATTAAAGATCCCTACCTAAATTAATACAATGTAATGTGAACATTGGAACAATGGTATCAAAATGTTACCTATATGTCATTATTTTGCGTGCGCTGCAAAGTTACAAACCTTTGTCATGGTGATGCCATCCACCAGGGAAATATTGCTTGACAACATCAGGTGTCTGGTATTCTGAAAGGATTCTGTCGACCTGATGCTTCTTCCTCCAAAGCAAAGACTGTGAGAGCATTTCGCGCGCTTTCTCAACATTGAAGTCACGAGCTCGTAAGAAACGAAGCAGTGTGGTGTCGTTTGGTACCTATGAGAAGTAAAAACATGAATATACACTCATGGTTTAACAGTTGCCAGGCAATGATGTTGAGTTTCTAGTTACTACTTTTCGACAGAGTCTTTTCTCAGGCGAACATAGTTGTTTGTTTGACTATGTAGAACTCAATCCAAAATATACGATTTTGATTTAAAAAAATCATAACAAAACTATCTTGCTTCCTTCATATCATCAAATCTCTTCATATTCATTCTTTGGTTATGAGCAGCATTTTAAGAATGTTCTTCATTTTAATCAAAATAAATCATTTATTCCGCGCCGCATTATTTACGTTAGGAATTTATAAATCTGATGTGGATGGATGCGTTAAACAAGGCAGGCCCAAGGGATACCCTCTTGGATCTGAGCTGGAGAAAGATGAGTTAAAATTTCTAAAACCAGTCACTGTTTTCCTATATATTTGGTTTTACACTAATTAATAAAATGCACAAACCTTTCCCTTTTGCAATTCTGAGATCCATTTTCTGAGCTGCAACAGCCTCGACTCCTGCATCGGAGTCAGCTCGCCAAGATAACGTTTGATATAATCGCTGTCCAATGTATATTGATCTAAAAATAAATATTAATAATACATATTCATTTATTTAAGAAAACCAACTATTGTTTTAACACAAAACTGTTACTGTATAGGAAAAAGTATGTTTGTTGTTGATGAATTTATTATTATGGATGGTACCTACCGGCATCCGTCTAGGCCGGAATAGTGAATAGGATTAATACTTGCTGTACTTACAGCTTAACATCAGGCTGTCTTATAGTAGATACTATTCATATGTAGTTATTAAATTAACATAATAATAAGTTTGTATTAATTTAAATATATTTACGTATTTATAAAGTTTTTGTAAAATAATACTAACGGAATATTTATAACTATCTACTGGTTGAAAACCAAACCCGAAAACAAGCTGGTTATTTTCTCAATAATGGACCATCTTCGGTCGTTTTTTTCAGTCAACAGAGCTCTTGAAATTCCCCTCGCTTCACTATCAGGCAAGGCCTATCGCCAGTTTCAAATGTCGAGCCACAAACTCAATCGCGTCTTATAAAGTTGTTAGTAATAATGCCATTTTTGTTACTTTAATTTTTTTTTTAATTCTTTGCTTAATTTGTTCAAGGCGACTGTAGTGTAATGGTCGTAAAGCTGCCTCGCAAACCAAGAGACCTCGGTTCAAATCTTTGTATTTTTAATAAGACGTGACAGCTAACCTCGACTGCCTATATTCTACTCTACTGTCTATAACTAGCTTAGTATAAAAAAAACATCAATTAATAAATTGTAGACAGAATCAGAAGTATGCGCATCGATAATGTTCGCACAGGCACGCACTGCCTGCCATTTTTATGCCATTGCAGAAAACAGAGTGCCTCGCTTTTAAGACGCTTTCGTACCAGCTCTAGCGGTATCCTGGGTGTATTGTCTGAGCGGTGGGTGGGACTCACGATGGTGAAGAAGTTAAATTGCATAACAGCTCGGCACTGTTTGAAAATGTACATAATTATTTGTAGCTAAATGAATTTTACTAACATAGTTTATAAGTTGACATAAGCTGTTACTAACATATAATGTAATGTAATACTATTGTAAATTATGGTGAAATAAATAATATTATATAGGTATCGTGTTATGAACGTGTAGTAGACAATACAATGTTATCATCCTAAATATCCTCATCATACGATCATACAAGTATAATATATGTCTGTCCATGTGTCTCATACATTTAGCCATTGTATGTTGACATTGTATGACAATGTCCGTGTATTGAACATCACTTGTACGACATTTCCATGACAAGGCTGCCACGACCTTACCATTCTATTTGCCTATATACTTAAGACATAGTACGTAGACATACAGTTAAATATATTTCTTTAGTACGATATTGGTAAAACATGCTTCTCTATCCAGATTTATATCATTTTATTTTGCATAGTTTAGGTGTACAAAATGATCAAACTATAATTATGACAGTTCAAAGCAGAACAAATATGGCGTTGATTGACAGATAATACAAAATCCATATCTAATTTTCCAAATAACTCAAATGCACAGCAATTAAAAGCAAAATTGTTATTAGTTTTATCAATACAAGTGTCGAAACTACTATTTATATATTTTTCATCATTGGACATTACAAAAGTAGTACATAAAAGCCCAAAATGGATGAAGATTCATTAAATAATGTTCGCGCAAAATCTAAGTAAATATTATTCAGTTACTGTACAAAAGTATACTGTGGCATTGAACATTGCTACGTTCACTTGAGGGGCTGGGAAGGGGTGGATACCGCCCCTAGGTCACGGACAAACCCCAGCTACTGTGAAACGGAATGCAATGCCACTGAAAACAGGAAATATAATTTTAGAATTTCCTCTCTACGTTTCTGTAAATATCTTTAAATGAAAATGTATTTATTTTGTTACCAAGAAATGTGAGTAACTGGAGAAAACATTTGGATTTTGAACTATCGACGAGAATAGTTTTAAGATTATAAGAGAATAGTTTCAGATCAATCAATCAATCAATCAAATTGTAACGCCTTCCTTCCACAGGGATAGGCAGAGACAATGGAGCGCCACTTGCCACGGTCCTGACAAAACTCCCTCGCTTCCTTAACATTCACAGTTCTCTTCATACAAGCTCTATGGTTATGGGCGCTAGGCAGGCAACCTAGCTTTCTTGAGGATGTCTCCGATTTGGCCGGCAAACACCCTCCTGGGCCTGCCATGTTTAACGCATCCATTCACATGAGATTTATAAATTCTTTTCGTCAATCTACTTTCACTCATTAAGATATTAGGTATTGCGAAATGCATTAAGGACATATACGGATGCGCGGCGCCTCAGGGACAGGCAGAGAAAACGAAACGCCACTATTTACTTTCATCACAATCACAACTACCTTCATACAAGCTCTATGGTTATGGGCACTGGGGAGCTCTGCTTTTAGTTTGGTTCGATAGTTTAATAAATATATTGGGAAATAAAAACAGTAGGCCATATTTATCGACATAAATAATCGCGAATAAGGTATTTTCTGGCAAAAGTGTGGGCGTCTCATACGATAAATGTATAGAGCGCGTGTGAACGAGTATGAAACATATGCACATGTAAGAACAGAATTAAGGAAGGAATTTGTGAATGTGAAGGAAGCTAGGGAGTCGTGTCAGGATCGTGGCAAGTGGCGCTCCATTGTTTTTGCCTATCTCTATAGGAAAAAGGCGTGACAATTTGATTGATTGATTGAAGAACAGAAGCTATAATGATCTGAAGTCTATCCAAAGTTATTTAATAATTTATTTCTATTTTATTCATTTGCCCCTGAATGCCATTAGAATCTAACCTCAAACATTGTTTTTTAAAGGCTATGATCTTCCTTATATTAGGTTAACAATAAAGGTAATTAGTATGCTGTTTATATATGAGAACGATTTAAGGCGATCGTGGTCTAGTGGTAATGGTCTCGTAAACCAAGAGCTCCCTGTTCAAAACCACTTGCCGATAACAATGTATATTTTAGTTCGTGTGATTTTCATGATAGAAGCATGTTTAGTAGCTTAGTATAGAAAAGTAAAGAAAAAAAACTTCCGTCAACACACTAGACTAGGTAATCCAACAGTTATAGCTGTGACTGTAGCAAAATGTCTAATGGACGTTATCGCCAAATTATACAAAAAACACCTTCTTTTCAATCGATTTAAAATCCTCTTTTCAGCGCCATAATTATGTAAATTGTATTCTGTTATATAGGTAAGAGTACGCGCTCCTTTGTCTCATCTTATCCCTGTGGGGAAAAGGCGTGACAATTTAATTAATTGATGATTGAGTACGCGCTCTATGGTATATCTAAGGTGGGCGTAAATAAAATGCGTGGGTGTAAGCAGATTATGTTTGCTACATTCAACGCACCAACGGACTCTCTGACATTTGTGTTAAGGGTCAAAAATAAACCCTCTCCGCACATTTTATTTCGAATTTATTATGAGTGTTTTAGCAATGAGTTCTTTGTTAACAGAACAACAAGATGGTATTACAAATTAAGTAGAAAGACATGGCAAAGTATTATAAAGGTTAACGCGCGCAGAACGAACCGAATTTTATAATTCTTTGTAAGTTTTTTTTGTTTTGACACCTTAAATCCGTTAATATTAATCTGTTTAGAATAATGAGTGTAAATGATGATTTTTCTTTCTTTTATTAAGTTGTCTATTCTTGTTAATGTGTACTTTTTACCAATTATTTTTTAATAGCGTTTTGTTTTTAATCCATTTCTTGCCTGTTATTTGTGTTGACTGTTAAATGGTCCTATAGCATTGTATTTTAAAGATATTTTGTTTACATTCTACTGTTAGCTGTAAGCCAACCATTGATAAATCTTTTAAAATTTCTCTTAGCATTCACGAACTCATCGAATAGCTACATGAATTTGTTAAGTCGCGAATACCCTTCTAAGAATTTTCGTGACGTAATCGATCAGGGAGGTATTAAAAGAGATCTTCTATTAAAAGAGAAATGACAATAAAAACCTCGTCCAGTGCTATCACAATTCACAAAGCTGGGTTGCCTAGTGCCCATAACCGTAGAGTTTGTATGAAGAGAATTGTGGATGTGAGGGAAGCGAGGGAGTTGTGTCAGGATAGTGGCAAGTGGCGCTTCGTTGTCTCTGCCTATACAATTTAAATTTAAGGCGTAACAATTTGATAAATTGATTGAGTACGAAGTAATGTCTTTAAATGCATTTCAATGCGGTCGATTCTTTTGACGCGAATGGTTGTGAGAGACCATCAGATATTTCGCTAACTTCGGTTTGTTCAGCGCGGACAAGTGCGCGGTTACCCTTACTTATTAAGTTTGGCTGGAAACTACATATTACAGGCCGTGCTATTTTCAATTATTTGTACATGTACGACTTCTTACATAAAAGTACTAAAAAAATAAAACAAATTTAAAAGAAATCTATTATATTTAAAAATAATGTATTAAGCTTTCAAAGTTTATCATAAAATATTACATAAATATACATAATATCAATATGCCTATACAAAATTACTGTAAAAAAAATAAGAAAAAAATATGTTTATTATTACCTTTCCAACGTAAAATTTGGCACGACAGCTAAGTACTCAAATAACAAAAAAAACATACTTTAAAAAATATATAACCTAAAATGTTCTCCAAGTTATAATTGATTCTGTGATTCTTTCAAGTTAAGACCCTTCTAATATCAAGCAAGACGAGGTAAGAAAACACGTCCAACAAAAAAACAACAACAATTGCCGGCATAGTGACGGCGACTGGGGCAGCCGTGAACAAACCCGGTTTTCTCAGTCGTCGTCACTCACTCTTGCTCTTGCTCAAATGTCGTGTCACAATAAAAAAAAAATTGTTTGTTCGCACAGGGATAAGCAAAGATTCTGCAACAACACACTCCTTGCTTACCATCTGTGTAGTCTAGGTAAGATTAAAAATTATGAAGCGCCATTAAAAAAATGTAAGCGCTGCGGAGCAGGTCCTAGAATTTAGAAATATTCTCACTTTTATCAGAGAACTATTTTCTAAGTTGTATTCTTTGTTGTTTAATCATAGAAACAAAAAAAAAAACATTGTTAACGTAAAAATAATTGTTGTAGCTGTCACGCGGGAAAGGCATAATAAATAACTTTATCAGTATCACTTTATTGATTGATTATTTACAAATAAATAATTCTCACATAAATCTAAAATCTATTCACTGGATATAAAATACCAGCGGTAATAGCAGGACCTCAGCAGAGTTAGGTTGGGCAAGTCAAAACGATAATAGTCTCTCGTCGACGATTGTCAAAATAATAAAAGTAAGGCTAAATCCACAAAAATGAGACTATTGATGATAATGATCCAACGTGTCCCAACGATTAATAGTCTCGTTTTAGTGGATTTAGCCTAGCTTTTATTATTTTGACAATCGCGACGAGAGACGATAATCGTTTTAACTTGCCCAACCTAACCCCGCAGGTTAAGTTAGTCAATGAACGTTCAGGTTGCATTGTGCGGCTTATCTATCATGCCGCCGCACTTCCCTCGCTAATCTCCGCTAACTATTAAGTTGATCCCGAAACGCGAGCGATTCACGCGGGCATTACACGTAAAGGGAGGGCATCAACCGGGTGTCGCACTTTAGCACTGTCTGTTGATTAAACTCCATCATCCCTCGCAAAGATATAAAGCAGTATGGTACTAATAATGACAACCGCTATTAATATTTCAATCACATAATTAATGGGCGACGCATTCCCTCCGATTGGTGGCACAAGTGGCGCCACGTCAGTTTGGGTGAACTGCGATATATCTTTTTTAATGCTAGATGTACGTCTTCTTCTAAATATTGGTCTTCGTAAATGTATATGTGAGCAGAAACCAGACTTTTGGAGTTTTCGTAGTTTTGGTGTATGTCGGTGTATATGGTTCCGTAGGCCATGAGCTGCCCGTGATCTTTTAACACTAAAGGTAGGGCGACTTACTGACGCTGAGGTACCTGTTGGGAAGGAATGGATTAAATAAAGGAAAAAGGAGCGATTAGAGGATGTTTTAGACCTTATGTTCACTTTGATGAACATTCTATTTCACCTATAGTGATAAAACTAACATAACAACGAAGTACTCTTCTCTTCTTTAGATACCGAGCTTAAAAGTTAGAACTAAAGATAAACGTGTCAAAGACCACGATCATAACAACAGAACCGAACATATGGGACTGCATATGTCTAAGAATTCCTTGGGTTCCATTCCCGGTAGGAGTCAATATTTGTTTCATAGCTTTTATTTGTAATATTTACAAATTATTCTAAACATTACAAATATATCATAAAAAAAGCAGATATTTGCTCTAGGTCTAGTTATTAAAGAGTGCCCAGTTACTACCATCATTTACAAGTACAGACCGTGAAGTGAATTAGTGGCGTTTAAGGATCAGCTTGTAAGTTGCCGGTTTCAACTAGGCCGGCATAGTGGATGCGACTACTACTTACAGCTATCTTACTGCAGTAAAAGTCACCGCACTTCAGCTTAACATCAGGCAGGGTGCTGTCGAACCACAAAATAAAAAATACCACTCTCCTTTAAGAGAAAGCTCATGAATACCTCACATTAATTTGCATTGGAAGAAATGGCATAAAATTGATAATGACATTGTTCTAAAGAATGTATACTCTGAACAACGACAGAAATTTGCGTACATTGTTTGGCAATTTTGTAGATTTGTACTGAATTTTCTCAGTGTCACCCCAGTGTCAGTGGGGACTCACCCTGTTGAGCCAAATTTGAGTACAAATCTAACTAGATAAATTGATGGCAAATATGTTTGGAGTTCTCCGAGTGTTATTTATCACATGGCATATTTGTGGATTAATCAATCGAATTTTCACGCCTTTTCCCCACAGGCATAGGCAGAGACAATGGACCGCTACTGCCATGATCCTGACACAACTCCCTCGCTTCCCTCATATCCACAGTTCTCTTTGTACAAACTTTACAGTTATGGGCACTAGGCAACCCAGCTTTCTTAAGGATGTCTCCGATTTAGTCGGAAAACACCCTCCACAATTCCCACCCTCTGCCTCGTCTAACGTATCCAATATTAAATCGTTTAATATTTGTGGAATTAGTTATAATTTGAAATCAGTACTAAATTGATGGAGTATTGATTAAAAAATCTATTAATCAATCAAATTGTCACGCGTCTTTCCCACAGGGATAGACAGAGACAATAAAGCGCCGTTTGCCACGACCTGACACAACTCCCTCGCTTCCTTCACATTCACAATTCTCTTCATACAAGCTCTATGGTTATGAGCACTAGGCAACCTAGCTTTCTTGAGGATGTTTCTGATTTGGTCGAAAATCACCCACCGGGGCCTGCCTTGTATAACGTATCACATGAGATTTATAAATTCTTTTTCTTTTTGTCAATCTACTTTCACTCATCCGTTCCATGTGCCCAAACCATCGAAGCATTCATGATATTAAAAAATGATATTAATTTACTTGAATTAAATTAAATGAAATTAATGTTGGTATATTATGTTATTATTAAGGGGCATAAGTACAACACGAGTTATGTCAGTGTAACAGACATAGAAAAGTAATAAATTAGAATTATCGCCAAAATTAAAAATAAAAACAAGAAACTGTAACGAACTTCAGAACCGTGAGAGTTTGTTTCATTACATGTTTTTGTGACTGCTTAATCAACATAAACATATGTACGTAATAATTTAAGCTTTAGCAAAAACTGTCTTTCTCAAGTCTCAGGACCCTCTGGGAAGTAATAAATTATGTTTATGGCTAAAAATAAGGAATTTCAGTATAGACAATTAACGCTAGTACCGTGGGAATTTGTCTACCTGTGTTTTCGTAACTGTTCGAAACCCCAATATATAAATCATGGTCAAAATCAAAATATTTTATTGCAAACATAGGTATTTTTGCGTCATAGTCCTCTATGTTTCACCCATCGGGCATACAATAATTTAAGTATTTATGTCAAATTAAAATGTCAAATAAAAATTAAAACAAAATATTAAACCAAAAAATAACAATGTAAAATTATAAATAAAAAAAATCTATTTAACTACCTTATAATGTACAGTCAGCATCAGATATATTTGAGCACGCAATCTGATCAAAAGTATCTATACATTCAGAGTGGTCATAAATATCTACACACATTAGTTGTCATATTATTATGAGCATTCAATGCGTCAAAAATATCTACACACGCAAATAGTCAAAAATATCTACACACTCATATAATATGTAATATTTTAAAACAAATTTACTGAATTGTCTGTTGACATATTTTTGACAAGTGAGTGTGTAGATATTTTTGACGCATTGAATGCTCTCATTAATATGACAACTAATGGTGTGTAGATATTTATGACCACTCTGAATGTATAGATACTTTTGATCAGATTGCGTGCTCACATATATCTGCTGCTGACTGTACATTATTTTATTTAATATGGCTACTATTGCCAAAATTTTTGTCATTAAGAAACTCTTGCGTTGAGTAATATGCCTTCTTTAATAACAATTTAGTCAATTTTATTTTAAACATATTTATGTTAAGGTTTTTAATATCGTCAGGTATGTGGTTAAATATTTTTATGGACATTCCGATGACATTTTTCTGTAAGAGTGTTGTAATGGCTCAATAAGAATTAAATTAGTATCGACCTAAACTTCGTGTTATTATTTAACCGAAGTCCTTCTTCAAACTACGTACGACCCCGCATATATAACTCACGTCAAATTTCATTTTATCACCTTATTCTCGTAATAAGTGTTCTGCGTAAACTGAAAATGTGGATGGATGTATGGAAAAAAGAAGAGGTAAATAATGACTTACCGGGTTGGGAGAGTCTTACAGGATCAGATGATGATTCCGGGGACATGGGTTCGACTCCTCGTGATAATATGCGTTTTAGGGTACAATTCGACTTCTGTTTATCTTCTTTCCAAGGTTTGAGGTCAGTCAGGCCATCAGCGCGGACGTCGTTCATAAATACGTCTATTAACTCTTTGCCTGGTAAATAATAAATTCATTTAAAGTAGGTACATAACATGATTATTTGATATTGGTTCGTCATATATGACAGCACCCCGCCTGATGTTAAGCTGCAGTGCGGTCCATGAATGGAGGTGACTGTTACTACAATTCAATAACTGTAAGTAGCAGTCACATCCACTATGCCGGTCTAGTTGAAACCGGCAACTTAATGTTGATCTCGAAATGCGACTAAATCACTTCACGGTCTGTATACTTGTAAATGGTGGTACTACCTCGGATCGGAAGTAACATAGTGAACGGTGCCATTCATAGTATAATGAACAGCCAAATAATGTCCCAAAAGTCACGGATGGCTGTTCATAGGGCGGTACTTGTACCTACATTAATGTATAGAAGTTGGCTGTGGCAGAAGAAGCATAAGAGTAGAATTAAGTATACAGACCGTGAAGTGACTTAGTTGCGTTTCGGGATCAGCTTGTAAGTTGCCGGTATTAACTAGGCCGACATAGTGGACTGCTACTTCTAGTTATTTAACTATAGCAGCAGTCACCTTCAAGATATGGATCGCACTCTACGCAAGTGGAGATCCGCCTGATTTCGCCTGATTCGCCTAATCCAGCTCAACATCAGGCGAAGTAGTGTCATATGTCGAGTCACAATGAATGGCCATTAATGGCATGTAACATGGAAATATAATAACATATAGTATGTCCTACCTTTGGCAATATTAGCTGAATATTGTTTCATTGATAGTTTCTCTACGGTCCCCTCCAAACCAAAGAAATTCTTAACATCAAGTATTGCGCTTTGCTCGAAGCATGTCCAGTCAGGATTCTCTGGGTGTGCCTTTAAACATAATAAATTAAACATTATAGGAATAAAAACAATAAATGTTACTAAAATCTTACTTGGCACAAGTAATAAACAAACATGAAGATCACCATTTCCCATGGCCTTTATCTAAGGAAACTGTTTACTACTGTCTTGTTCTATAGAATAAACATACACAATGTTACCACATAAATTAAAATTACACACATAAATACATTATTTTTATCACGCCTGACAACAGGCGTGGACGAATGGTTTAGCGATTGGTTTGATGCGCGTAAAGTCCCGGGTTCGATTCCCACTAGCAGCAAATATTTGTTTCATAGCTTTTATTTGTAATATTTAATAATTACATTAAATATTATTACAAAAAAAAAAGAGTTTGAATTGTAGTAGCATTCATTCATGGACCACACTTCGGCTTAACATCAAGCGGGGTGCTGTCATATGTCGAGTCACAATGAAAAAAAAAACATTTTTTTTGGAAACAGTAGATTCACAAATGGCAAATGTTGTGCTACACCGGGAAAAAGAGAGTTTGCTAAAAAAAAAATGCGAACCGAAATATTTTGACGGATTTAGGTTCGTCTCCGGACGTATTAATAATGAACCTAAAATCCAACAGCTGAACTATTGCAGATTTTTTTTTATTCGCTGCTAAAGTCGGGAAAACATAGTTATTCGCAATTATAATTTTTTCTTGACTATTTAGATAAAAATATTTCGAAAGGAACTTGTAGATAACAAAAATATCTACAAAATGAGACCAGTTAGGTTCAAATTATTTTTTTTGTTTTTTTACAAAATGCAGAAAACCCCTAAAAATCGATGTTTTTTAAATAATGTTTTAAACAAACAATTTTATACCTAGACATCCCTAATTTTAATAGACTGTAGACTTTGACGTGTATTATTAGTGGTATATTTTTAAAATTTTTTTCTTGCATATTTTTTGCAAAAATCCATTTGTTCTTAAAAAAAGCACTTTTTTGCAACCTAATTATTACCTCTTCGGTAGGTCCTAGAGTGTTGTATTTGGGCTCATTCTCTTCCTTAAGAGTTGTACTTTCAGTCTTTTTTAAAGTTACCAATTTTAGCAACCAGGGTCTTGCAAATCGAAGTGCAAATATACACCGGGAAAAGGGGAGTTTGCTAAAAAAAAAGTGCGAACCGAGATATTTTGACGGATTTAGGTTCGTCTCCGGACGTATTAATAATGAACCTAATATCCAACAGCTAAACTATTGCAGATTTTTTTTTATTCTCCGCTAAAGTTGGGAAAACATAGTTTTTCGCAATTATAATTTTTTCTTGACTATTTAGATAAAAATATTTCAAAAATAACTTGTAGATATTAAAAATATCTACAAAATGAGACTAGTTAGGTTCAAATTAGTTTTTTTGTTTTTTTACAAAATGCGGAGAACCGCTAAAAATCAATGTTTTTTAAATAACGTTTTAAACAAACAATTTTATACCTAGACGTCTCCAATTTTAATAGACTGTAAACTTTGACGTGTAGTATTAGTGGTATTTTTTTGGAGTTTTTTCTTTTATATTTTTGGTAAAATTCCATTTTATAATTAAAATAGCACTTTTTTGCAACTTAAGTATGACCTCTTTAGTAGGTCCTAGAGTTTGAGCTCATTCTCTTCCTTAAGAGTTGTACTTTCGGTCTTTTTTTATAGCTAATCAATTTTAGCAACGATTTTATATTCATTGAATTATTTCATTTTGAAACTTAGCACTTTTTTGCACCTTGATTTAAAAGACCCTCGTTACTAAAATTGATTAGCTTTAAAAAAAGGCTGAAAGTACAACTCTTAAGGAAGAGAATGAGCCCAAATACAACACTCTAGGACCTACCGAAGAGGTAATAATTAAGTTGCAAAAAAGTACTATTTTAATTATAAAATGGAATTTTACCAAAAATATAAAAGAAAAAACATCCAAAAAAATACCACTAATACTACACGTCAAAGTTTACAGTCTATTAAAATTGGAGACGTCTAGGTATAAAATTGTTTGTTTAAAACGTTATTTAAAAAACATCGATTTTTAGCGGTTTTCCGCATTTTGTAAAAAAAACAAAAAAAACAATTTGAACTCAACTGGTCTCATTTTGTAGATATTTTTAATATCTACAAGTCCTTCTCGCAACATTTTTATCTAAATAGTCAAGAAAAAAATATAATTGCGAAAAACTACGTTTTCGCAACTTTACCGGCGAATAAAATAAAACCTGCAAGTTCAGCTGTTGGATTTTAGGCTCATTATTAATACGTCCGGAGACGAACCTATATCCGTCAAAATATCTCGGTTCGCATTTTTTTTAAACACTAGAGGGGCTCGACTCGTTTTCCCGGTGTATGCCCCAATAATAATAATTTAAAAAACAATTGATATTTTTATATATTAGTATTGATTTGCGTCAGTAGTAATTGTTTTTTAGCGTTAATCCGTCATTATGCCGAAAGTTTGTTTACTACTGTAGTGTCTGCCTTTCCTTACGAGAATCACTGGCTCGGCAGCACGCGCATGTGACTTTGTATACGTTCGCCTCCGCCCGCAGGCGAGGTAACTCTGACGTTTCAACTCTCACGCACACGTGTACGAGACAATGGATGTAATGCTTTGCTGCACATACACTACATCCCTCCTTTATTTACAAATCACCAACAGTTTCAGAACTAAAGAGGATTTATTACAAACATCTAGGACATCATAAAATCAGATTAAAGTAGGACTCTTTGGAAGGACCCCAATTTCCGGTTCCACTTCCGTCCAATACTCGGCAATAGTTCGTCCATACAAGATAAGGAATTTTCTCCCATGTGGCAGCATCAGCCCGCCACATCTCGACACACAGACGTTAGTCTCTTTCAGTATAGATACTACCGGGGACATCCATCCCGAATGACCACGCACCTATTCAATGATATAACGATCTAGCAGCTCTTGGATCCTGTTTCCCACTTTAGCTTCGCTGTATCATCATCGATATTAAATACTCCAATCTATTCTCTTCTTTTTGTTTCCTTCTGAACTGTTGTTATCTGCTCGTTCTTTCACGTCTATCTTCCTTTTTGTAGCTATTCTTAATTGATGAGCGGTTGTTTAAACAAACTTTAGTTGTTCCCAATTGGATGGAGGCAGTTTTACCAAATTTCAGCAGTTCCCAATTCAATGGTAGTAGCTTTACCAAATTCCAGCTCATTCCAATTGAATGGAGGTAGTTTTACCAAATTCCAGCCGTTCTTAATTTAATGAAGATAGTTTTACCAGATTTCAGCTCTTCTTAATTTAATGGAAGTAGTTTTACCAAATTTCAGCTCTTCTCAATTTAATGGAGGTAGTTTTACCACATTTCAGCTCTTCCCAATTTAATGGTGGTAGTTTTACCAAATTCCAGCTATTCTTAATTTTATGAAGGTAGTTTTACCAAATTCCAGCTATTCTTAATTTAATGAAAATAGTTTTACCAGATTTCAGCTCTTCTTAATTTAATGGAAGTAGTTTTACCAAATTTCAGCTCTTCTCAAGTTAATGGAGGTAGTTTTACCACATTTCAGCTCTTCCCAATTTAATGGTGGTAGTTTTACCAAATTCCAGCAATTCCTAATTTAATGAAGGTAGTTTTACCAAATTCCAGCTATTCTTAATTTAATGAAGATAGTTTTACCAGATCTCAGCTCTTCTTAATTTAATGGAAGTAGTTTTACCAAATTCCAGCTCTTCTCAATTTAATGGAGGTAGTTTTACCACATTTTAGCTCTTCCCAATTTAATGGTGGTAGTTTTACCAAATTCCAGCTATTCTTAATTTAATCAAGGTAGTTTTATCAAATTCCAGCTATTCTTAATTTAATGAAGATAGTTTTACCTTAATCCAGCTGTTCCCAACTTAATGGTGGTAGCCTTACCTTTCCAGCTGTTCTCAACTTAATGGTGGTAGCTTTACCTTTCCAGCTGTTCCCAACTTAATGGTGGTAGCTTTACCTTTCCAGCTGTTCCCGACTTAACGGTGGTAGCTTTACCTTTCCAGCTGTTCCCAACTTAATGGTGGTAGCTTTACCTTTCCAGCTGTTCCCGACTTAACGGTGGTAGCTTTACCTTTCCAGCTTTTCCCAACTTAATGGTGGTAGCTTTACCTTTCCAGCTGTTCCCGACTTAACGGTGGTAGCTTTACCTTTCCAGCTGTTCCCAACTTAATGGTGGTAGCTTTACCTTTCCAGCTGTTCCCGACTTAACGGTGGTAGCTTTACCTTTCCAGCTGTTCCCAACTTAATGGTGGTAGCCTTACCTTTCCAGCTGTTCTCAACTTAATGGTGGTAGCTTTACCTTTCCAGCTGTTCCCAACTTAATGGTGGTAGCTTTACCTTTCCAGCTGTTCCCGACTTAACGGTGGTAGCTTTACCTTTCCAGCTGTTCCCAACTTAATGGTGGTAGCTTTACCTTTCCAGCTGTTCCCGACTTAACGGTGGTAGCTTTACCTTTCCAGCTGTTCCCAACCTAATGGTGGTAGCTTTACCTTTCCAGCTGTTCCCGACTTAACGGTGGTAGCTTTACCTTTCCAGCTGTTCCCAACTTAATGGTGGTAGCTTTACCTTTCCAGCCATTCCCGACTTAACGGTGGTAGCTTTACCTTTCCTGCTGTTCCCAACTTAACGGTGGTAGCTTTACCTTTCCAGCTGTTCCCAACTTAATGGTGGTAGCTTTACCTTTCCAGCTGTTCCCAACTTAATGGTGGTAGCTTTACCTTTCCAGCTGTTCCCGACTTAACGGTGGTAGCTTTACCTTTCCAGCTGTTCCCGACTTAACGGTGGTAGCTTTACCTTTCCAGCTGTTCCCAACTTAATGGTGGTAGCTTTACCTTTCCAGCTGTTCCCAACTTAATGGTGGTAGCTTTACCTTTCCAGCTGTTCTCGACTTAACGGTGGTAGCTTTACCTTTCCAGCTGTTCCCGACTTAACGGTGGTAGCTTTACCTTTCCAGCTGTTCCCAACTTAATGGTGGTAGCTTTACCTTTCCAGCTGTTTCCAGTTTAATGTAGGTAGTTTTTCCAATTTTAAATTTAATAAAGGTAGTTTACCAATTTCGAATTTAATGGAGGTAGTTCACGACATATTTTAATAAAATAGCACACTACCAAAAAAACTTCCAGTTTAATTTCAATCCAATTTTGTTTAATCATTTTTTTCTGGGTGAACCGACTGTTATGAACCCAGGCCTCCCTCTGTCACATACGTGCGTCTTTTCTCTGTTGACCAATCGACAAGTGCAATGCTTCACCAGACCCATTTGTTAACGTAGTACCAAACAATTCTAGTCAAAGCTCCCTCTCCTGTGGCTCCTGTAAAATCTGAGAGGATTTTTTATTTATTTTATTATTTTTGTGACTCGACATAAGACAGCACCACGCCCGATGTTAAGCCGGAGTGCGGTCTACGAATGGATGCCACTGCCACTACAATTCAACAACTGCAAACAGCAACCACATCCATTATGCCGGCCCAGCTGGATACGGCAACTCACAAGCTGATCCCGAAACGCGACCAAATCACCTCACGGTCCGTACACCTGCAAGTGGTGGCACCACCCCGGATCGGCAGCCTGGGCACCTCTGCCCACCACTTCACCATCAGCTTCTTCAGATCCAGAATGTCCTCTTTCAACGAAATATCCTTTCTGTCGGGCACTTACTGCACTTTCACTGCTATAAGGGCATTAAGCTTAAAATAGTACCTGTGACTGAAATTTAATAGTAGGTATATAATTAACCCCATTTTACCTTTTTAATTATTATTATTACTCTATACAACTTAGACATATCACCAGTCTTACAGTAACAAACAACATCAGTCATGGCTCCCTAGCTACATCCCTTCAACATCCCCTGCATCCCTACGGTGCATCATCAGACACTCCAGGTCTTCCGTCCAATAACGGTCTAGCCAGTGGCTCACAGTGAGTAACAACTCTAGTCAAAGCACCACAGTTTCATCCCCCGTTGAATTGCTGATCCGAGAGGATCCATGATCAGCTCTCTTCCATCTCACCAACCTTTCTACACTTAGCTTCCCACAGTCAAGACGAATCCAATGAGCCCAAGCCCAGCAAACTCATCAAGCCTAAACCCATCCAGGATTTCGTCTCCTGCCCCCGAGCTCCGTCATCAGAGCAGCTCAGCGGCACCAAACAAGACACCCATGCATGTATATACGTTTTTGTTTTACATGTTAAGTCACAGATATGTTCAAAAGCAAAGCAAACACCGATTATGCGTCCAAGATCGCTACCGCAGCCAACAAACGAGCTGATGACCTTGAAACTCCTGATCAGACTAATTTCAGCCAAGAACCATCTCGATCACGTCAAACCCACAACACCCCTCCTTTTAAGTCAAGGGTTAAAAAGAGGCATATTTTTCCGATTCACTTGGAAACCTGTGAGGCATTCTGATTAACAATCCCATGTAATTATTTCTGTTTAATTTACCATTTACAATAGCAACTACTAACCTTATAATAAAGGTACACTCGAGAACACGTCAAACTGCGCACCTTTGACCTTTGTACCAGCCATCAGTATGATGTACGGCGCCTAGTACAAATAAGGCTCCAGCATACTCTGGTAGTGTCAAAATTTATTAACAAATCCGGTTTGTTGAGGTTTGGTGTTCCAGTTTAACACAATATATTGTAATTTAAAGTTTAGTTTTCTAACTTGACAATGCCTACAGCAGCCACTGATTTATTATTTATTCAAGTTAAACACTTTCGGTAGTAAATTCGTATATTGCTGTAATATTATGTTATAACGTTCAAAAGTGCCAATTCATCCCACTTAAGGAATTTGATTTTGATTTGAATGTTCGACACTGCGCGACCCCGACCGTACCATATGGAGCAATAATGAATGATACATCTTACCTATCCATTGTACCATGTCTATTTCATTAAAGTAGATAAATGTACTCAGCTAAGAATGCAGTACCCCACATTCCTAATAAACTAAATCGCAACCAACAAACGAAATATTATCGATTCATTCTACAATCTCGTATAACTTAATCTATGTCTGCATAAAATTAAACATAGGTAATTTCAATGTGATACCTGTAATACGACCAACCAGCGCCGGCGACAATGGGCCGCCGCAGTCTGTAGGTGCTTGCAAAACTTTACAAACATTTCGTGATTCTTTCACTCATTATTGTCCACTATTTGTTTCGACGGAAGTTACTATGGAACCTTAATATAATAACGCCAGACATAGTATTAACTGATAATTTAATCCTTTATGTATCCAAAAGGCGAATAATTTATAACCTAAACTGTTTCAAACAGTTATAACACCGTATTATCCCTCCTTATTTCCTTTAGTAAGTATTAATTATAACTTTTTCCTCGTCGCCATTTGTAGTGTCTGCCTTTCCTTACGAGAATCACTGGCTCGGCAGCACGCGCATGTGACTTTGTATACGTCCGCCTCCGCCCGCAGGCGAGGTAACTCTGACGTTTCAACTCTCACGCACACGTGTACGAGACAATGGATGTATGGCTTTGCTGCACATACACTACAACTACTTTTTCCAAGTAGGGAAAAATGTACAATACATAGAATAGTGAAGATAGATAGAAATATATTTTTTGTTTTTATTATTATTTAAAAAAAAACATGAATACTTATTATTTTCTTAGGTTTTACGTGAACGTGAACAGTAACAAAAAAATGTAAAACAAAATGTGTTTGATTTAACATGAAATACTTTGAACACAAATTAATTAAAATATTCAATAATAAACCTATAAACTTACATAATATCTGCATCTCTCAATAACATTAACTCTGCTTGCGAATGATTCATTGCATGCCTCAATAGAGAGAACTCTGCCTTTCAGGTCCATGTGATTCTTCTGGATGAAGTAGATGTAATCCACACCTATCATCTGGGTGACAGGAAAAAGACATACCATTAGTATTACCTCCACCAATCGGCTTGTTTTAGAGATATTGCAAAATTGTGGATGTGAAGGAAGCAAGGGAGTTTTGTAAGGATCGTGGCAAGTGGCGCTCTATTGTCTCTGCCTATCCCTGTGGGGAAAAGGCGTGACAATTTGATTTAATGATTGATATTGCAAAATAACTGGTAAAAGTGGTGTTTTTAGAGTACTCTTGCAATAAAAAACCATGTAGCGTAACTCGCTCATTCTAACTTTTTAAACATCTTCGTAGTATAATACGATATTTCATTTAATCCCGATTTCGTAAGTTTCATCCTCCAGATGCAATTCGGAAACCCCTGACACTCCAGCTAAAACGTAAAGCTAATATAAATAAGTTAGTGGTCAGACTGAACATTTGAAGCCATTATACGTTGACATTTTAAAGTATTCAAGTGGTTTGAAATTGGTTTTCTTTTAGTATAAATTTGATAGATGAATTACTGACAACTTTTCAGACATGCACTTCTTTCACAAAAACAAACGAGTACCTTCTTCATAAGATATGGTGCCTCCACACTGAGTTGGCACCTCCTCGTCGTGTGCCGTTGTGAGCAGTCCGCTGACCAGCTGTCTTCCTTCACGACACATTCGACTACGATTGGTATTTGCGGACATGATGGGAAACGTCGTTCGTACGCCTGCAACAACATTCGATATCAGTAATGTATAAGTATTTAGTGGTGACTTGCCCAGTCTGCCGTTCCAGGGAAGTAGTGTGACTCTTGGAAAAAACCAGGAGGGATTGTGAAAAAGCAAATTTTCCAATTTTTACGATGACTTATAAATATAAGATCTTTGTCAAGGAAACAAACATCCGCCCCGCTAGCACGGCAATCTAAGAAGCAAGATAAAGACCTGCAAGGACTATTATTGTAACTCATTTTAAATAACTTGTTAGTACGGCACATCAGTGTTTAAAAAAAATATTAAAGTTTTCAACACCTCTTTGAAGACCGTGAAATCATGTTTTAAGTATCAGCTTAAAAGTAAACGGTTCCAATAGTGAATGCGACTGCTATTTGCAGTTATTCAACTGTAGTAGCAGTCGCCTCCATTCTTAGGCCGCACTCTAGCTTTACTTTAGGCAGGGTTCAATAAGATGTCGAGCCATATTAATTAGGATTATTCACGTAATATAATAAATCTACTAAAAAAGTACCTTGGGGTAGATTTTTACTTGCAAGACAACGCATGTAGAAACGTATAAGTAAAACAAATTAAAAAAAAAAAATGTAAAAATAAAAACATATTGGCATAGGCGAGTATTTTAAATAAAAGTTGTCATAGTCAACTATTCGCTTTTAGTCTAAATTAGTGTTTCCCAACGTGGGGCCCACGCCCCACAGGGATAGATAAAGGGGGCAATTAAAAAATGGACTCGACACGACTTTAACCCTTTTACTTTAGTTTATTTAAATGCAATATTAGATATCTGTAGTAAATTTAACAAAAAAGGCAAATTCTGAATCATCAATTAATCATTTATATTTCTTAATGAAACAAAACGGTTTTATGGGAGGCATACAAATTTTAGAAATGTTAATGTGGGACATGGCCTAAAAAGCTTGGGAAACAATGGTTTAAATACTGTAAATAGATAAGTTGTTCAAATAACCAGGTTATTTTGTAACATTTGAATAAATAAGGTTTATAGGACTTGCTGTATTAGATTCATTTCTATGAAATATAATTACATGTTATTGACATTTAATAGAAAGTAGTATACATGAGAATATTAAATAAGTATGTTATTAAAATAACAACCTTAGTTATAAATAACATATCACGAATTCATACCTCACCTCAGTATTCAAAAAGGAAACAAAAAGGAAAAACACATCCAAACACACACAAAAACAAGCTCTGAAGAGCTCTATAATCTTGTTAATTTCTCCTCTTTTTACTCCCGTGATACGCTTCCCGGCAGAAAAAGAGCGCTGACTGTTAAGCATATAAGAAGATCACTGGACGACTACAGTGGGTGCAAGTCCAGTCGACCACATATTTGACAAAATTTTAAATTTATACACATTTGATAAACAAAAAGTAAGTAGGTAACAAAATAAGGTGCATGTCAGCGCTCTTTTTGTCTGCTGAAATATATACCTGCACTACACGGAGAAAGCATCCACATCGACGCGTTTGTCAAAGAATCGATAAATGGAATGCTTTGGCAACCTATATATTAAATTATTATTTTTTTAAATTATTATTATACATTTCTATGCTAAGCTCCTAAAGTGCTTGTATCATAGAAACAGGACAACCAAAGTACATATATCAAAGATACATTGGTACCGGTGGGTGGTTACGATCCCGTACTCTCGACTTGCGTAACCACTGCACTGCCACTACACCACGGCCTAACGAGGCGTGAAATAGCTCGTCTAACCGGAACTGAGGCAGCCGTAAAATGAGTCAGTTCTTTCAGTCGTTGGCACTCTTGTTTACAATAGGTCAAATGTCGCGTCTTAATAATAAATAACCATGAGAATATTTATTAACAAATATCATTGAAGTAACATTAATGTTAGTTGTAAATAATATATCAGCTGCACAAAGTCATACCTCAGTATGCGACATTCATACAAAGAACGAAAAACTATCAATCAGGGATAGGCGGAGATAATTGAGCAGCGCCACTTGCCACGATCCTTACACAACTATCTCGCATCTCTCACCAGTAATGTGTTTGTTTTGTTCGGTAATCAGATAATTGTTTATGAAATAATATATGTTTGCAGTTTATCTAGAGTTCTTCGATTTGCGGTTTACTCCGTTTTTTTTTTCAATACAAAGCATTTTATTAAAATATGCCAACAAAAACAGTCATCATGGTTGTGGAGGAGAAATTTCAAAATGTTTGAACTTTATTTATAGGCGATTATAACTAACATAACTAATATGAGACTGTATTGTTAGCATAAATAAATGTAGTTGTATTTGCAATTTATAGAGATCTGCAGACTAATGGCGGTACTTGACATAGTTACTGTTGAGGACTTAGCAGTTTCTATTAATGAAAAAAATATAACTAAACAAAGTAATTGAACTCGAATAGATTAAGCTCGCCTATGTACCTTCTTTTATGTAATAACAAATTTATTAATAAATAAATACTGAATAAAATAATTATATTTAAATTGCTATGACATAACACTGACTTGGCAAGTTTCCGACATAGCCCATTTTCAAGCTGAAGTGGCAATGGGCTGGCCACATCGCTCGAAGAACCGACAATCGATGGGAAAGAAATGTTCTAGAGTGGAAACAACGAACCGGAAGACGCAGCATAGGTAGGCCTCCCAATAGGCGGACTGACGACATAGTGAAAATCACGGGTAACCGGTGGATGCAACTGGCATCTTGTCGTTCAGAATGGCGTTCTAAGAGGGAGGCCTATGTTCAGCAGTGGTCGCCTTTTGGCTGATGATGATGAACACTGACTGGCCGGGGGCTACGGTAGATGGTCAATGCTATCATCCTTGACATCGATTTATGAAAAAGTATCCTCTACTGTGTTTTCCTAATGGCCGGCTGAAGTGAAGCCACTAACGTGTAATTTGTTCATAATGGCCCTCTATTGTTGACTAGTTAATAAATAATTCAGTGCTAATAAAAAACAACAATAAGGTTAACGTAATTAACTTATTTACTTGTAAATAATTGAAATATTCAATAAGCACCTTTGGCCGGCATAGTGACGGCGACTGGGGCAACCATAAACTTTATCATTTATATCACTGGTCGGTGCTCTTGAACTTTCCCTTGCTTACCAACAGTCAATTCGGGGTCAGATGTTTAGTAGTTAGTTGGGTGACCGCTAATGGAAAAAATACTTTGACCACATTCGCGTTTCAGATGGTTAGTTTTTTTTTTATTGTGACCCGACATTTGACCTCGTCTCTTGATGATAAACAAGAGGAGGTCCAAGAGTGACGACGAGTGAAATAACCGAGTCAGTTCACGGCTGCCCCCGTCACTATGCCGGCCAAAGGTGCTTTTTCACGCATCGCTTGAAGGATCCAAGGTTATAGGATGGTGAGAACACATGGGCTGGCAAAGTATTTCACTTGATCTCAGTTGTTGTCACTAGGCGTCAAAACTGTCGCACCCCAATCCGCCTTGATAACCACAATCCACCTATGCACTGCAGTGGCGAATATATGCTGATGATTTTTGATTTATTAGGCTTAGATATATATGACAGCACTGCGACTGCTAATATTGGTAAATAACTGCAAGTAGCAGTCACAACCAGAAACGTGACTAAGTCACTTCAGCGTCTGTTTAGTTGTAAGTTTACAGACTGGGCACCACTGTACTGTTATATTCTGCATTTTATGCAAACAAGCAATTAATTGAATTGTCACGCCTTTCTTCTACAGAGATAGGCAGAGACAATGGAGCGTCACTTGCCACGATCCTGACACAACTCCCTTGCTTCCCTTAACTCTCTTCATACAATATCTACGGTTATACGCAATACCGTAGAGATTAAAAGAGTGGTAGGCAGTGGTACCCAGTCTGGCGATCCGGGGTAGTACCTCACATTGCTACTCACAGTTAATGAATTGTAGTAGCAGTGACATCCATTCATGGACCACACTCCAGCCTAACACAAAGCGGGGTGCTGCCATATGTCGAGTCACAATGTAAAAAAAACTATAAAACAATGGAGGGGGGGACAGTTTAAGACAGAGGTTTAAATAATCACATTTTCTTTTATTTAAGTACACAAATGTGAGCCCGAAGAACTGCCTAAGGATGTATGAATAATATTGTATATATAATAGGCATTTAATATTGTCCTTCAAGAACGTCCTAGGAAGCGAAATCGATAATATTACTTAACTCTACGATGAGTAACTACTAATTTATTCTAATGGCACGCATAAACATTGTAAGGCTTCATTTAAGGTTTCACGGAGTAGTCTCTACCCAAATGAGTAGTTTTGTTTGTATATTACTAAATTGCTTGTATCATAGAAACGGGACAACCAAAGTACATAATATATCAAAGATACATTGGTGCCGGCAAATGGTTATTGAACCCATGCTTACAGTTTGCGTAACCATTGCACTGCCACTACACTAAACCATTCAAAAAATACAAAGTTGTTCCTAAGAATTCCTCCTTTAAAACCCCTTTTAGATTCATCACAGTATCCTTATATCCGTATTCTAATTCACATCCTTAAGTTCGCTTTTCATTAAGGGAACTTTTTATTTCATTATGACTCGACATATGACAGCACCCCGCTTTATGTTAAGCTGGAGTATGGTCCATGAATGGATGTCACTGCTACTACAATATAATAACTGTAAGCAGAAATCACATCCACTATGCCGTCCTAGTTAGAACCGGCAACTTACAAGCTGAGCCTGAAACGAGACCAAATCACTTCACGATCTGTATACTTGTAAGTGGTGGTACTACCCCGAATCGGCAGACTGGGTACCACTGCCTACCATTCTTTGATAACCAACCCCGAAGCAAATATCCACCTCTTTTTTTTAATAACAAATATTTGCAATATTTAATATAATTATTAAATATAAAAGCTATAAAACGATTTCCTAGTGGGAATCGAACCCTGGACTTTACGCGCAACAAACCAACCGTTCGTCCACGCCTGTCGCCTGACGTCCGTCTCATTCTGTGTTTCTTGATTGAGACGAATAGTTACGCTTTTATACAACCATAGGCCTGAATGTAATAAGATAAAAATGGTGTTAACTAGTAGCCGATTCAGTCGCGTTTCAGATCAGCTTAAAAGTTGCCGTTTTAACTAAGCTGGTATGCAATTACCACTTGCAGTTGTTTTACTGCTTATGCAGCTGAACTTATGTAGCTTGCAGACATTAATCTATAGCAGCAGTCGCCTCCATTCATGGACCACACTCCAGCTTAACATAAGGCTGATGTTAACATGTCGAAGCAATACATATTAACTACGTTGGCATAACGTTTATACAAAATCAAACAACAATTATCTACATGCCTCCATTTTATTTGCGTGATTACATGTTGCTGTACAATGCTTTGTTTATTGGTAACTATGAATAGAAATTTGTTTGGACGTCATCGGAAAAGGGGTCAAGCTTTTATAGGATTTTTTTTAAATAGCAATTAGGTATAAATAGTTGATTGTTGTTACGCGAGTTCAAATGAAGACAAACGACGCAGTAAGACTTTCCATGAATAGACACTGGTAGAGATTGGTAGATATCAATCAATCAATCAAATTGTCACGCCTTTTTCCCATAAAGATATGCAGAGACAATGGAGCGCCACTTGCCACGATCCTGACACAACTCCCTCGCTTCATTCGCATTCACAATCGTCTTCATACAAGCTCTGGATGCGGTGGACAACTACGCCACTGGACGTCATAGAATGAATACTAATTTAGTAACGGAAATACAAATTTCTGTTTGTAATAAAATTATTATCAATTAATCAAATTTTCACGCTTTTTCCCACAGGGATAGGCAGAGACTAAGAAGCGCCACTTGCCACATACATACAAAACATATTATATACACATTACATACATCAAATAAATACATTATTATAGATTAAGACCTAACTTAACATTAAGTATAGGAAATAATCTAATTCAAAAATTATCTTCGGTGTCAAATGTTAAATGTGTATTTTATATAACTTAAAATGTCAAAAGTTTATCTATATATTAGTTAAAATAATTTATTATATTTCCGTAATTGCGAAAAAATATTAATATGCGCGATTCCAATCTAACCCACTCTATATCAATCAATCAATTAAATTGTCACGCCTTTTTGGTAAAGACAATAGAGCGCAACTTGCCACGATCCTGACACATCTCCCTCGCTTCCTTCACATTCACAATTCTCTTCATACATGCTCTACGGTTATGGGCACTAGGCAACCTAGACATCGGTCCTGGGCCTGCCTTGTTTAACGCACTCACCTACTTTATCCCTTTTCGGAATTTAAATAGCGTACGAGTAGTAGTAATTTAAAGTGTGGTAGGCAGCGGTGTCCAGTCTGCTCATCCGAGATATTACCACCACTAACAGACCGTGAAGTTTCGGGATCAGTCAGCCTAATCGTAAAACTCGAAATATTGCATTTAGTTAAATTAGAAATTATCAATCAAAATTCAAAGCAAACGTGGTGTAGTGGTGAAATAGTCACGCAAACCGTGAGCCCCTGGTTTAAAAACTACCTGGATATATGAGTGGTCGTCCTGTTTCTATAATACAAGCACTTTAAGTTGATTAGTATAAAAAAGTAAATGGCAGAAGCAACGAATGGCCTTTCCACGATCCTGACACAACTCCCTCGCTTCTTTGACATCTACAACTCTCTTCTTACTAACTTTACAGAACAAGAAATTACAAAGTCGATTTTTTTTCTAATTAACCATTTACAAACGAGTTTATAGAAACGTGTATAGATAAGACATTTTTCCTTTAACCTTATCCAAGGTCGCGGAAAACACAAAGCCTATTTATTATCCTGTAGCAATTATATTTTCTACTTTATTGAAACGTATTATAGTAGGACTAGGTAAACCTTGAAATGCAGATATGTGAGGAAGTGAGAGAGTTGTGTCAGCATAGTGGGGTGTCAGTGTGTCATTATTGTTATATTTATTAATTTAACTTTAACTCTTCATTTAAAAAACTGGGACTGCTGTAGTTATAGATAAAGTGAAATGTAAATTTAAAGAAGGCGAGTGAGTTTGTGTCAGGGTCGTGAAAAATGGCGCCCCCTTGCTTCTGCCCATCTCTGTTCTTAACAAACAAATGGTTATGAGCACTAGGCAACTCAGCTTTCTTAAGGATGTCTCCGATTTGGTCGGAGAAAACCCTCCTGGGTCTGCCTTGATTAACGCACCTATCCACATCAGATTTAAAAATTTCTTTCGTCAATCTACTTTCACTCATCCTTTCTACGTAGCACGTGCCCAAAGCATCTCTTAATGTGAAGAATCAAGAATGTTGAGAGAATTGTGGATGTAAAGTAAGCGAGGGAGTTGTGTCAGGACCGTGGCAGATGGTACTCCATTGTCTATGCCTATCCCTGTGTGAAAATGGCGTGGTTATTTGATTATTTGAGTAACACTTATTTAAGTGTTTTGACAGAATTATGAAGAATTGTACGTATATGTTTGTATTCTGTGTATTGTCTAATAAAACGAATTTAGTATTCTTTTGTATAAATTTTATAGTTAATTGATGAAACTACACTTTTTTTAACACGTGTAAATAAGTCATTTCGAGATTCGACCTCCGTTCTTACAAGGTTAAACAGAGACAATAGACTACCTCTTTTCACGAACAACGCTCTTCATTTTTATTTACATTTCTAGAATAAGCTACTAAAGTGCTTGTATCACAGAAACAGGACAACCCAAGTACATATATCAAAGATACATTGGTACCGGCAAGTAGTTTTGAACCCGTGCTCTCGGTTTGCGTAACCATTGCACTGCCACTACACCACAGTCGCCTTTCTTTAGGCACTGCCGACCCTGCTTTAAATGAATGTCTCTGATTTTGTTGAAATTCAATTTTCCAGATCGGAAATAACAATGTGCCGACCTTAAAAAGGTTGCACTAAAATTGTCTTAATTCATTTCCATTAAAAAACCTAAACGTCATTTTCAAACTCATTTATTCTTTTGTTTTTTGATATTATAGTTGTATGTCAAATATATTAGTCTTCTTTACAACATCAACGGGTGCGTTTCATTTCTTCACGTCCTTGACCACTTAGCGTCAAAACAACAACAAAAAATCCTAAATCATCCAAATCCATCAATGTCGTTCGATTTTAAAAGTCACATAAAGGATGTCCAGGTACCATAGAACCAGTTTGTGCGAAACCGGCCGCAGCACGGAACACAACCGTGTATGGGCCAGTGAGAACTTTCATACCATTTGGAGGCATCAAGGTTGGCTCACAATAGGATATAAAACTACACATATAGGTATAGTTACGGTTGCCACTTTAAAAACGACGCTCAATATCACGCCTTGATTACCATGGGGAGAGACAAAGTAGCGTCACTTTTCACGATCCTGACACAACTATCACGCTTTCTTTACATCCACAATTCTCTTCATACAAGCTTTACGATTATGGACACCAGTCAACCTCCGATTTGGTTAAAAAAAACACCCTCCTGGGTCTGCCTCGTTTAACGCATCCATCCGCATCAGACGCAACATACGACAGCACCCGCCTGATATTAAATTGGTGTGCAGTCAATGAATAAAAGTGACCGCTACTACAGTGCTAAAACTGTAAGTAGTAGTCACATCCACTATGCCGGCCTAGGTGAAACCAGCAACTTACAAGCTGATCCCGACACGTGACCAAATCACTTCACGGTCTGTATACTTGTAAGTGGTGGTACTACCCCGGATCGGCAGACTGGGCACCGCTGCCCACCACTCTTTGCAAACTTTTTTATTTAATATTTTAGTTTTAAGTTTTAATATGTAGCGACATCAGCCAACCACGTGCATTTTGTGCATTTGTATGAGGTAACCGTGGTGAAGTGGCAGTGCAATAGCTAAACCGAGAGCACGAGTTCGAGACCACCCACCGGTACCAATGTATCTTTGATAGATGTACTTTGGTTGTCCTGTTTCTATGATACAAGTACTTTATTAGCTTAGTATAGAAATGTAAAATAAATAAATATTCGTCAATGTCAGTTAACTAACAAAGTTACGCCACCTTGTCGTTTGCGACAATTTCACAAATGACTCGCGCGATTATTGCGAAAACCAGTCAGTCAACTTGATCGGTTATCATAAAAACAACAAGTCAACGAACTACCCAAAAATACAAAGACAGCTCAACACGAAAATATTACAAATACAAAAACAATTTAATAAATCGTTATTATTACTTATGGCACTCCAGCTTAACCCCGCCTGATGTTAAGCTGGAGTACAGAGGTGGCTGTTACATAAGAGCAAGTAGCATTCGCATCTACTTCGCTGGCCGTTGTTTTAAAGTGGCAAAAGAAGCATGAGAGTAGAATTAACGCTACAGAAATACGGTCTTTAAATACAAGGAGTGTATTTGGAGTGACGATAGCGGATAGAATAAGGAATAGCTCATTGCGTGATAGATGTGGTATAAAAGAAGATGTAGTGACAAGGATTGACAAAAGGATGCTTCGATGGTTTGGGCATATGGAAAGGATGATGAGATAAAGTAGATTGACGAAAAGAATTTATAAATCTCATGGGAATGGCAGGCCCAGGAGGGTGTTTGCCGACCAAATCGGAGAAATTCCTCAAGAAAGCTGGGTTGCCTAGTGCCCATAACCATAGAGCTTGTATGAAGAGAATTGTGGATGTGAAGGAAGCGAGGGAGATGTGTCAGGATCGTGGCAAGTGGAGCTCCATTATCTCTGCCTATCCCTGTGAGGAAAAGGCGTGACAATTTGATAGATTCTTTTAAAGTAAATTAGAGGTTCAAATTAGAGGTAAATAAGGTATGGTCCAATAATCCCTATTATGAAATCCCTATTAATGAGGATTATTAAACATCTAATACTTTTTAGTCTAATTTTCCCCATTGAAGTGTCTAATGGGGAAAATTTTATTCCAGAAATCCCCATAAATAACCACAGAGCTTGTTCTGTACAACAGTTTGACCATAGAGCTTGTCTAAAGAAAATTGAGAATGTAAAGGAAGTCAGTACCTACATTGTGTCAGGATCGTGGAAAGTGGTTCTACATTGTCTCTGCATACCCTTCGAATTAGGACGTGACAATTTGGTTTATTTAGAAGTATAATCTAATAATAATAAATAATAAACCTAATTCCTATAATCTTACTCTTATAACCTCTCTCAAACAATCACCGCAATCAACATGCGAAAAACGTCCTTGTCCTCTACGTAATACAGCGCATTATTACATAAAATTTCTAAGCGGAATTGCGAAACAAGCAGGATCAATCAGTTAGTGCGGAGGGAAAACTGGGCATTTCCTTCCTTACTCAATGTCGTAATACTAAATTTGTTTTAAACAAAATTAGATCTTATAACGTAGGAAATAAAAACTATAATTGTGTATCCGCCTTTATAGAGTTATGACTATTTAATTTATGAAACAGATATTGGATTTTACAGCAATTTGGTTCGTGTTTAAATTATTCAGACGTTTTATCTCTTTCGGCTATTTAGGGATTTATTCTGTACAAATATAGAAATTGTTATAAAAAAATCGTTATAGAGGGTCCTTTTTGACGAAGGCTGAGAACTGAGGCAACTGTAAACAGACTCAGTTTTTTTTTCAGTCGTCGGTGCTCTTTGGCCATCCTTTGCTTACCATCAGGTAGGTCAAGGTCAGATGTCAATCAATCAACGAAATCGTCACGCCTCTTTCCCACGGGGATAGGCAGAGACAATGGAGCGCCACTTGCCACGATCCTGACACAACGCTTCCTTCACATCCACAATTCTCCTCATACAAGCTCTACGGTTATGGGTACTAGGCAACCCAGCTTCCTTGAGGATGTCTTCGATTTGATCGGAAAACACCCTCCTGGGCCTGCCTTGTTTAACGCATCAGATTTATAAATTGCTTTCGTCAATCTACTTTCAATCTACAAGCAAGAGCAAGTTACTACTCAAGGACAATTCAAGTTTAAGGTAACCTTGGTGTCGTTGGTCGTTGGAAAGATTTCGACGAGATAAGCTTAAAGCCGCATTAGGAAATTACATCAAGTGGAAAAGTTATGCAGTCAATTTGTGATAATTTATCCAGACTGCCGATTCGAGATACCACCTGATTAGTATACGTCAAGTGACTTAGTCGTGTTTCGCAATCAGTTTTGACACGGCTGACATAGAGAATGCGACTGATATTTCATCATCATCATCATCATTATCGGCCAGAAGACGTCCACTGCTGAACATAGGCCTCCCCCTTAGAACGCCATTTCGAACGACAAGATGCCAGTTGCACCCATTGGTCATTCGTGACTTTCACTTTATCGTCAGTCCACCTAGTGGGAGGCCTACCTACGCTACGTCTGCCGGTTCGTGGTCTCCACTCTAGAAACTTTCTTCCCCTTCGGTGTCGATTTTTCAAGCGATGTTATATAACTGTAAGTAGCAGTCACCTCCATTCATGGACCGCACTCTAGCTTATCATCAAGCGGGGTGCTGTCATATGTCCAGTCACAATAACGAATATAAAAAGAATTTGCAATACATGTTATTTGTTTGAACAATAGAGTTATGACTGGAATGTAAACGTGGAACGAGAAGATCCGGTGTATGTACAATAACAACTTCAAACATATCAGAGTAGAGTTATATTATCGCCTATAGCACGGAGAACTTAGAAGCTGTTCCCGAAACGCGACTAAGTCACTTTCCGATCTGTATACTTGTAAGTGGTGGTACTACCCCGGATCGGCAGACTGAGACCCTACTCACTTTATATACATCAGTTTTTAAGTGCTTGTATCATAGTAACAGGACAACCAAAGTACATATATTATATCAAATATACATTGGTACTATCAAGTGGATTTGAACCTGTGCTCTTTTGCATGCTCTTTTATTAATGTTTTTACGTTGGCATCAATGGATTGCATTTAAACTAACTTGTAATATCAAGGACTACAACCTCTCTCTCATAATATTTACAAAGGTTTGGTCTTTACTTTAGGCACTGAATAAGTATAGATTCCGGCATATAAAACGAGCACTGGAATTGAAGCTGGGCAGTAACATGTTTTATTACTTACTTGCTTTTTGTAGTTCGGATGTGTATAAAATTAAAAATATTATTAAATATGTGCACGACTGTATAGATAGACGGAGCTCTTTTCATCTGCCGATCATTATACTGCGCAGTTCAAAGGTCAGCCGGAAACTATACATATACGACCAACTCATGTTAAATCGCATACATTAATCTGTGGCAGAACTCGCTCCCCTGGGATCGCACACCATTTTTTACACGACATAATATCAATCAAATTGTCACGCCTATTTCCCACAGGCATAGGCAGAGACAATTGAGCGCCACTTGCCACGATCCTGACACAACTCCCTCGCTTCCTTCTCATTCACAATTCTCTTCATACAAGCTCTATGGTTATGAGCACTAGGTAAAATAGCTTTCTTGAGGATGTCTCCGATTTGGTTGGCGAACACCCTCCTGTTCGCCTGCCTTGTTTAACGTATCCATTCACATGAGTTTTATACAAAGAATTTATAAATCTCATGTCAATCTAGTTTCACTTATCCTATCCATGTGCCCAAACCATCGAAGCATTCAACAACATAATATCATACCAAAAACTATATATTCCAAATATAAAAAACCAAAGTGCTTTTGTAACATAGAAACAGGACGACCAAAGTACATAATATCAAAGATACATTGGTACCGGCGAGTGGTTATGAACCCGGAACCATCGGTTTGTACCATTTCATTACCACTACGCCAGTCTTTATTACAGCTAGTTCCAAATATCATGGCGTTACGGAATTTAATTGCGAGTGCGACTTTACGTGGATTCAGTCACTGTAATAAGCTCTCTCACCTACTTAGAGCCCCGCTGTGCCGTATTTTAATAATTGCTCATCGACCTGCGACTTAATTCAAAGCCGCCATTATTTAATTATAATTAATAATATAATTTATTTACAAATGCATAATAGCATTTAATTATATAATCTACTTTAGTAGTAATTTATTGATAATAAATTGATAGTCGCATTCAAGTAGACCTCACGCTATTTCACACAATCACAAGTTATAAAACCATCATGCCTCCATTGCTACAGGGATAGGCAGAAACAATGGACCGACACAATACTTCCATAACATACACAATTATTTCACAAGAACATCACCGATATAGTAGAGCAATAATCTTCTGGACACCTCCATTATATCTTTCATCAATACTTTCGATATGCTCCGGACGGCATAGTTAGGGCGACTAAGGCAACCGTGGACTGAGTTTTATTTTCAGTCGTCGGCACTCTTGGACTTTCCCTTGCTTAACATTAGCCAATTCGTAGGTATATTACGTAAAAATAAGATAAATATGCCCAACACAACACACCTTTCTCATCTTTATCACTAAACCAATCAATCAATCAAATTGTTACGCCTTTTTCCCATAGGGATAAGCAGAGGAATACGCAAATATTTACATTATCACTAAATATTATTTCAAATCATCTTTATCACACTGTATTCTTCCATACATTCTAAATGTATGGAAGTGAAGGATGGGTATGGCAGAAGAAGCATGATAGTAGAATTAATGCTGTAGAAATGCGGTCATTAAGGAGTGTATGTAGCCCAGGAGAGTGTTTTTCGACCAAATCGGAGACATCCTCAAGAAAGCTAGGTTGCCTAGTGCCCATAACCACAGAGCCTGTATGAAGAGTATTGTGGATGTTGAGGAAAAAAGAGAGCTGTGTAAAGATCGTGGTAAGTGGCGCTCCATTGTCTCTGCCTATCCCTGTGGGAAAAAGGCGTGATAATTTGATTGATTGATATTCTTCACTCTCTCCACAATTGTTACCCTACATAACTTATTGATACATAATTTACAAAACCCAATATGCCCACCCACGATTCTATTTATAAAGCTAATAGGCACATTTAATAGTCGAAGAAAAAATAACTTTATAAAAATAACTTGTCTTTGTATAGGTATAGGTATCTGATGCGTTATGGGCCAAGTCCACCACTGAGTGGACTCCAGATTGCTGAAGACATCCTGGCAGGCCCAAACGGAGATGGACTCCTACAATACTTCGTGGCGAGAGATCGCAAAATGTCGTGACTCAGGGAAAAAAGAGGCTTTTGCCAAGCAGTGGAACAAATAAATAGGCTAATAATAATCCCACAACGCGACTAAGTCACTTTACAGTCTGCACACTTAAAATTTCTGGTACTACTCCAGATTAGCCAACGATTAGATGCATTGGTTAGCATCTAAGTGGGTTATGCGTAAAATCCTGGGTTCGATACCCAATCGGAGCAAATATTTGTTTCACAGCTTTTATTTGTAGTATTTAATATTACAAATATTTGTATTATATAATGTCAATTCTATAGCCTACTACTATTGGAAAATACCTTTCATTATAAAACATTATACATACCTAAGTGTTAATTAAACAAACAATGTAGTATAGTATTGTAGATTTAGACATATATACAAATTGTAATAATTATATTTGCATCAATTAAAATATCATTTCCTACTTTCTATGTGTTAACAAATATTGTAAAGTTCACAGAGGTAAATAACTTATTACCTTTACGCAACAAAAACCTTGCATCATCTTTTATAGAATTTTGGCATATCAAGGTCAGCCGTAAATACATTTCTAGACCTATTAATTGAAAATGTACTTTGTAAAAATGTTCAAAAGGGTTTTAGATATTCAACAAGCCCCAAATAGATCACTAGGTCTTCACACATTTCCTAAATAACTCCCAACAACTGTAAGTAGTGTGTATGTATATGTATATATTGTATTATATGTATTGTTATTGATATGTATTATATTTTAGCATGTAGTATATTTAGTGTATACTGATTAATTATTATTAAGTATATTAGTTTTAGTAGTATGCTTCAGACTACATGCTTTTACAAAAAAATGCTCTAAATTATGCCTAAGATAGGCAAGTAAGAATGCCTAGTGGCATTAAGTCCGCCTCTGTACCTAGTGCATAAAGTATATAAATAAAAAAATAAAAAATTGAGTCCGCCTCTGTACCTAGTGCATAAAGTATATAAATAAAAAAATTAAAAATTGAGGGAAAACACACTATAGAGCCAGCCAGCATGCATATGGAAAAAGCATAGATGCTAAAAAAATTGTCTCATTTTAGAAAGAACTTAAGTATAAAATAAACTAAGTAAAGGTAAATTAAAATTCAACCTAATGTAAAATCGAAGCTTATGTATCATATGATACATATTACATATTAGGAAGCCAGATTTTGAAGAGCCTGCTTTGGTTATAATCCCGAGGAAATAGAGTACATATTAGTAAAATACAATCACATACTGAATGCCTTTACCACATTAAGTTTATGTATTTTCTTAAATTTTGCCAACATTGATCATCAAATATTGTAAAACCAATAACAAAAAATAAACACAATAGTAAGCCGCATAAAATTTGTTTAATTATGTTAAACATTTGAATGAGGAAAGTTAGCTAATTAATTATATAAATACATAAAGGTGATGTTACAAAATACATAAATAATTTAAGCTACTTATTGGTGAGATTATACACAAGGCCTGCTTGTAACATTAATATTTTAATCCCTTTTTGTGTACCTAATAATATGTAGGTATAATATAATGATGATTAATTTTCACAGGGATAGGCACAGATAATAGAGTGCCACTTTCCACGATCCTGGCGCAACTCTCTTTCTGTTTGCGTATGATTCATTGCCTTATAAGTATTTATAGTTTTGTTACTATTTTGACCAATAACTTAATTTTGAGAGATAATTATTTTTATTATATAAACAAAGGTTGAATAAAAATCATTTTAAATGATTAGATAATAAAGTGCAGATCATGTTAAATGCTAATGTTAGTTTAATGTTAAGATCCTATGTGAATATATAACACTTTAATTTGTTTGTTTATGATTATTCTAAATCGTGAGTTCATTATCAAGATGAAAATGCATAGATTTAAAAATAATACATTATACTTAATATATAAATACATATTTATTTAAGTTTTTAACAAAGACATTAGAAAATTAGTACATAAATAATAGGAGTTACCAGATAAACAATAACATTAAAATAATTAAATCATTTGTTATAAAAATGTTATTGGAATCTTTTTAGAATTACCATGCTTCTATGTTTATTTACAAATGCAAAGTTTGATAGAATACTCACTGCCATCACCATTTCGAAAGGATATTTGTAGACCCTGACTGGGGACACATACTCTTGAACCATGTTTGTTACTTTGGCACTAAACAAAAGGAAAATAAAAATATTTGTCACTAATTCACTTAATATTCATGCTGGATTCACGATAGTTGTGAATCTTTATTCGCCTTTCACTCGTAACGAAACATCACAACATGAATCCCACGTAAACCTAACTCGCAAACTGAAAGAAAATATGTATAGCACCGAAGTTAGTCGCTAAACACAATAAATCATATGTTGACGCCATTGACGTTTTTGGTTTTTTTAATCTAGTTGTACCATTCTGGGAAGGCAAAGGAAACTTATTCCAAACAGCCGTCTTTAGTATAATTGTTATTATTTTAGTAGATCAATGATGAAGATGAAACATTCCAATGATTCATCTATTAAACAAAGCCAAAGATGATGATAAACGTTTTAATAAAGCGGATTTTTTTTTACTATAACTTCTATAACGGAGTGTCTATTTCGAAATTCCTGGTAAAATGTTATTTTTGGAAGTGTTCAAAAATATTGAGTTTTGAGATTCTATAAACAAAGTACGATTCATATTCATATTCAAATAAAAGTACGATTCAAGAAGATTTAAACATTTATGAAATTTAATCATATATATTTACATTATTTTCTAAATATATTTAGAATTCTATTTATTCTTTTTTGGTATAAACAAAATCAAAAGTTGGCTTTTAATTTTTGAATGCTCTTCATTGTTACTGTGTTGCTATCCGACAATATTATTTATTGTTTTTCTATCTTGTCTGTGGTCTTGTGCTCAAAAAATTGTTAAAATATTGCAATTATAGTTTTTCTGGTGTAAGTATATAACAAATTAAATGATTATTATGTAACATAATTGCGCCCATCAAATTACAAATATATTTATTGCTTTAAGAGTTGTTTTTAATGATTTTTCTTGCATCCGCAGATTGTTTCCACGTCGCTTGTAGCAAACTTCAAGACGGTGAGTAAGCTAAGTGCTCCGGTGAACAAGGAAGCGCGAATGTCGCTTTTCATTATTTGAAGTCTGGTTGTTGGGAATATAAAGCAAAATTCTGGCAAATTTGTGCGCGTTCGTGCCCGATGTCTAGTGCTGAAGTCGCCGATAATTCCGTTGACCCCCCGGCGAAAAAGCGGAAGCGTAATTCAGGTGAATCCAATTCCAATTCTTCAACAATGGCGAACAATGGATCGCACATGGAAGAAGAGATCGATGAGAGTTTATATTCTCGACAGCTGTACGTGCTGGGACACGATGCTATGCGGCGGATGGCCCACTCGGCCGTATTGATCTCAGGATTGGGCGGTCTAGGCGTAGAAATAGCGAAAAACGTGATTTTGGGCGGCGTCAAATCCGTCACTTTGCATGACGAGAAAAACTGCACCATCACTGATTTATCGAGTCAGTTCTATTTGTCAGAAGAGTCTTTGGGAAAGAACCGCGCCCTGGAATCTTGCAAGCAGTTGTCAGAGTTGAACAATTATGTTCCAACAACGGCATATACAGGATCGTTGACCAACGATTATATTCGCAAGTTCAGTGTGGTGGTGCTGACGGAGGCTTCATGGGCTGAGCAGGAGCGCGTCGCATCTGTGTGCCATGCCAATAAAATCGCCTTCATCATGGCTGATACCCATGGGCTGTTCTCACAGATCTTCTGTGACTTTGGAAAAAATTTCAAAGTTGTAGATGTGAATGGTGAAAATGCAGTGACAGTGATGGTGGCGGACATCACTCATGATAAGGATGCAGTGGTTACTTGCTTGGATGACACACGCCATGGACTTGAAGATGGAGATTATGTGACATTCAGTGAGGTAAGTCAATATCAATTAATTAAATTGTCACTCCTTTTTGCCACAGGGATAGGCAGACATAATTTCATAATTCAAAATTTTAAATACCTCATAACAAAAAAACTGCTGATAAGGTTTTCCTAATACTATCTTCTGTATGTAATATAATAAATTTTATTTACTTACCAGAAAGTTATGTAAAAGTTGGGGAAAGTCCCAGCATTTATTTAATTTGCCAATTTGCTCTAAATCAAGTTAATAGATATATTTTTTATAAATGATAGCATTATCCCTTATTAATACCTAAGCCATAAAGATGATAAAAATCTCTATCTTTGCAGGTGGAAGGCATGCATGAATTAAATGATTGTGAGCCTCGTAAGATCAAAGTACTTGGTCCATACACCTTCAGTATTGGAGACACTACATCATTCTCCAAGTATACTCGCAGAGGCATCGTAACACAGGTCAAGATGCCTAAGTACCTCAACTTCAAGCCACTCACAGAATCCATGAAGAGCCCAGAGTTCCTCATAGCAGACTTCTCCAAATTTGACTATCCACAACAACTACATGTTGGATTTGCTGCCCTACATCTATTTAAACTACAGACTGGCAGGTAAACAATGGTGTTCCAAGCAAATGATGTTTGGAAACAATATTAATATGGCGGCTACAGACTATTATCAATCTCATACTAACAAGTAGTGCAGTCTGCAGTCACTGGTGGAATCACACCTTTAACTGACATAAAGATGAGGAGTAGAGCATAGACAGTGCACTTGCACATCCTTCACATCCAAAATTCTTATTATTTATTATTATGAAAAATAATATTTATTTTTGTTTATATAAATCTCATTTTTTTGTTATTATTATTGTATAACCAACATGTGAGCTGTTGGTTACCTAAACGAAAATCAATCAATCAAATTGTCACGCTTTTTTCTCACATAGGCATATAGGCAGAGACAAACATACTAAAGGGGGATTTTCAATAGTTTAAAATTATATGGATTCTTCAAGCGATGCGTGAATAATCACCTTTGGCAGGCATCATGACGGCGACTGAGGCAGTTGTGAACTAACTCAGTTGTTTCAGTCTTCGTCACTCTTGGATCTCCTCTTGCCTATCATCAGGCGGGTCGAGGTCAAATGTCGTGTCACAATAAATAAATAAAATATGAGACTTGTTTGACAGTGTATTTTATTTAAGAAACTTTATATTTTAATGGGTATAATAATGATGGCATATTTTCTCATGATAATTTTTCAGGCACCCAAAGCCATGGTGTGATGATGAAGCAGACAAATTCATGGAATTGGTTGACAGTGTGGTCACTGAGCAAGTGTGCAGTGAGGGTGATTTGGAAATTAATAAAGAATTACTTAGGACTTTCTGTAAGGTGAGTGTGTATGACTGTGAGTGTTTTTTTTATTGTGACTCAACATATGACAGCATTGTTAAGCTGGAGTTGCGGTCCATGAAAGGAAGTAACTGCTATTACAGTCCCTGCTACTACAGTTTGCATCCACTATTGTCAACTAAGTCACTTCACAGTCTATATACCTGTATTTTGCATTTGGTTAAGTTTATATTTATATTATAAAATATAAATATAATAAACTAGTAGCATTAGCTGATGGGTCTATTGTGAACACTTGCGGTTTACTTGGAAGGCGACCATGCCCTAATAATATGTGGTAGTAAAATGGTTGTGCAAGACCTGTCCCTGGTTCAAAAAGCCACTAGCAGGTACCAATGTATCTTTGATATGTACTTTGGTTGTCCTGTTTCTATGATACAAGCACTTTAACAAACACTAACTGTTCCATAAGTCTACAACATAGTTGGACAAGTTTAGTATCATGCCCTTGAAGGTTAATTTTCGTTTTGAATAAATCCCAAATTGAAGTGCATCATTTAGTAGCCATTATTTAATTAATTTGTGTAGGTATCAGCAGGCAGTTTGAATCCTCTGAATGCAGCTATTGGTGGTATAGTGGCTCAAGAAGTGATGAAAGCTTGCTCCGGAAAGTTCCACCCAATATTCCAATGGCTCTACTTGGATGCTATTGAATGTCTGCCAAAGGACCGCTCAGTTCTAACAGAGGAAGCATGCAAGCCAACTGGTTCTAGATATGATGCTCAAATAGCAGTGTTTGGACATGACTTTCAGAAGAAACTTGGTTCTCTGAGATATTTTATTGTTGGTAAGTTAGTTTGAAGTTTTTTTAAAAGATCTGCTCTTCATAAATAATGTCTCACATTGATTTGCCAAGTGGAGCTTTTTTTTTCATTTTTGTTTAATACGTAAGTCGGCAGATATTCTGCATTTTTACATGTCGATACAAAAAAGCAAATTAACTATAGCTTGCATGTAGTATTATATTTTTATGATACATTTCTATACTAAGCTACTAAAGCGCTTATGTCATAGAAACAGGACAACTAAAGTACATGAATAGGTTGGTTTGCAGTTTAGATCGATTACCTTGATTGAATATTTTAAGGGAAAAATAATAACACTTTTTACGTGTTTTTACATTGGCATATTTATTTGACATATAATAATATTAATATAATAACGTACGCGGGTTGCCGTCCTAAACAGTACATATATCAAAGATACATTGGTACTGGTGAGTGATTTCGTACCCGTGCCACTTACGTAGCCATTGCACTGCCACTACACCACAATCACCGTAACTCAGCAGCTACATGCTGTAAATGGTATGATGAAATGATAGGGTGGAAGAATTTAAGTGAAAGTGCTATAACTATGATGTTAGTGGTCACAGCTGTCTTGTGTCTATGGTTTAATCCGATTGATGTACATTGGTATTTCTATCCCATTTTTATTATTAATTTAACAGTAAAACCTTAACCAAACCAGCGGGGTTGGGTTGGCGAGTTAAAACGATTATCGTCTCTCGTCGGCGATTGTCAAAATAACAAAAGCTAGGCTAAATCCAATAAAACGAGACTATTAATCGTTGTGACGAATATCGTCTGTGCGATGACATGTTTGATCATTATCATCAATAGTCTCAATTTGGTGGTTTTAGCTTAGCTTTTATTATTTTGACAATCGCCAACGAGAGACGATAATCGTTTTAACTTGCCAACCTAACCCCGCTGGCCCTTGAAACCTTTCTTTTAACATTTAATTTTTTAAACAACATTGTAATAAATGTGTTTTACCAATTTACTTATCAATCTGCTACCTCATTCACAAAGAGGTTTCATTAATTTCAACAATATATTTGTATTTGTGAGATGATTTTTCCATATTTTAGATTAATCATTATTTACTATGAAAGTTTGTTGAACCTATTTGAGGTCAAAGGCACGCTTTGTTATTGCTAAGTTATATCTTAAAATCATGACTCACTTGTCAGACATATTATCTAGAATACTGCAAAATGAGATTTGTCACCTTTGGGGACCTGCGGCATCCTTGGAAACCACTCATTAGACTTGCAGCTCTAATGAGTGGTCTTCCAGACGTCAATTGACAATATGCAACCCTTTCTATATTATAAATGTCAAATTAACGATTACCAGAGTGCCCTCTCAGTCAATTTTTTGCCTCATACACTTTTTAGAGATGCAAGTTTTAAGGGACCTGCCGCATGTCTAATGCATTATGAGTCCACTACTCTGTTGACTCCAGATTGCAAAAGCCATAAGCCATTAGTAAGTTCCAATGCCAAGTGAGATAGATAGATAGACGCAGTGTTATGGTAAAAGTGAGGGAGAGCTTTGCCCAGCGGTGGGGCAATTAAATTAGCCTATTTAATTGTTGCAAGTAATTTGAATTTATAAATTCCAAGTATATTCTTTCTAAATTGGAATTCAAATTGTAAACTTAATAATGACACTGTCAGAGTTGACTCTTAGGGACAGTCAACATTTTCATAGCAGCACTAAGGATCCTTAACCTGAATCAATTCTCAATCAATCAATCAAATTGTTACGCCTTTCTCCCACAGGGAAGGCAGAGACAATGGAGCGCCACTTATCACGATCCTTACACAGCTCCCTTGCTTCCTTCACATCCACAATTCTCTTCATACAGGCTCTGTGGTTATGGGCACTAGGCAACCTAGCTTTCTTGAGGATGTCTCCGATTTGGTCGGAAAACACTCTCCTGGGCCTGCCTTGTTTAACGCATCCATCCACATCAGATTTATAAATTCCTTTCGTCAATCTACTTTCACTCATCCTTTCCATGTGCCCAAACCATCGAAGCATTCCTTTGTCAATCCTTGTCACTACATCTTCTTTCAAACCACATCTATCACACAGTGTGCTATTCCTTATTCTATCCGCTATCGTCACTCCACATACACTCCTTAACGACCGCATTTCTACAGCGTTAATTCTAATATATTAATTATGGTTTTGTTCAATTTATTTATTTAATCGCGTCTCCAGTTCGTAAGAGTCAAATGTTTAAAGCTTCTGCCAATAGTAAATTTCTGCGAAAATTATCTAATTATAACCTGAGGATGGCTAAATTTAACATTCAGTCACTTCAGGATAGACGAAAAAGATATGAACTACTTTACCTCCATAAAATAGTGCACTCGTCTGTTGATTCCCCTACCCTTACATCTTTATTGAACATCAACACAAGATATGCTAGTCGCTCACCAAACACATTTTCCTTGCAAGTATACAAAAACAATACTTCATATTACAATCCAATTATTAGGATGTGTCGTGAATACAACAACATTGTATCCGAAAATAAGGACAAAGTAGATATTTTTAATCCCTCTTTTAGCGTCTTCAAAAGACACATCACTGATATCCTCAAGCCTAGTAGTAGTCTTTGTAGTCTTTAGCGGGCTCGTTTCCGTACTTGAAGTCCTCTTCGGTATCTTTGTGCGTTCCTCAAGCCTACTAAAATAGATAATAATTAAGTAATGAGAATAATTAGGATTCATTTAATTTAATTTGTAATTTTTGAATTAGAATTTTATATGATACAAGCTTGGCATACATGCTAGTATATTCCGGCTAAGCAAACATGGCGGATTATCAATATCCACAAAAATTGTACAATATACTTCATATACTACCAAGCATCGCGAACCCATTGGCGAACATCTTTTGATTCTTGAAGAAAACCGACACCGACGGTGACCACAAACAAGCACCCATCCACATGTTTGTTTTTGCCATTGTTTGCCAAGCATGTGGACGCGGCTTAACACAATGAAGTTGTTATTTTGAATAAGCAACCGCTTTGTTTAATTTTGTTCTCAATATTACATTTCAGAGAATATAAATGTTTTTGAGTTTAATATATTCAATTGCTACACATAAGCCCCATGTCACATCTAAGCGACCTCGTTAAGCGCGGGAAGAACCTCAAGCTTCACAAATACGCCAACCTTGATACAGGTTACGAGTTTATGCCGTTTGGGGTTGAGATGATGGGACTAACTAAAAAGTTCTCCAAGCGGCCGATGAAGAAGACTAGCAATTGTTTTTGCCAATGTGTTCTTGGGACTATCCTTGATATGACGTTATAAGATGATATTTTTTATTTTTGTTTATTAGTTAATATACTTTTAAATTTATCTGTTTCTTATCTCTAATCTGTTGTGATTAGTGAGAAATAGAATTATAATTCTTTAACTAAATATATTTGAGAATTAATGCCTCATTAATGTCCTTATCTTTGCATTTCTAAACATAATAATAATATGATGATGGTTATCCAGGTGCTGGCGCCATTGGATGTGAACTGCTGAAGAACTTTGCTATGATTGGTGTGGGCGCTGATGGTGGATGTGTAACAGTGACTGACATGGACTTCATTGAGAAGTCAAACTTAAACCGGCAATTCCTCTTCAGATCACACGATGTGCAGAAGCCAAAGTCAAGCACTGCAGCCAAGGTTGGTATAATGCGATTAATATAGGAATAGGACGAAATCGGCGCCATTTTGTGACGTCCAACTCTCCAACCAACTTTACTATAGTATGGTGGATTTTTCTTGCGGACCGTTGATCAGCGATTTGTTTATTGCGCGTTAAGTCCCGCGTTCGATTCCTATAAAAAAAAGACAAAGGAGCGCCACTTAGTCATTACTCTAGTACTCATCAATTTTTAATCAATTTTAGGCAATAAAACGCATGAATCCACTAATGAACGTAGTGGCCCAGGAGACCAGGGTTGGCCCAGAAACAGAGTCTGTGTACAATGATGAATTCTTTGAGGGCCTGGATGGCGTGGCAAATGCTTTGGACAATATTGAAGCTAGAACTTACATGGACCGCCGTTGTGTCTACTATTGCAAACCACTCTTGGAGTCTGGTACATTAGGTACTAAGGGAAATACCCAGGTAAGTCATCTGACAAAGTACATCATTAATTTTGTATCGGGACTTGGGCCCTATTGTCTCTGCCTATCCCTGCGGGATAAAACCTTGCCAATTAAGTTGATAGCTTATTACATACATCAGCAAGCAACAAAATCTTACCTATGTCTGTTTTTTGCAGGTGGTAGTACCATTCCTCACCGAGTCCTATGGCTCATCTCAGGATCCACCAGAGAAGAGTATTCCCTACTGCACCCTGAGGAATTTCCCCAACTCCATTGAGCATACATTGGAGTGGGCTAAAGAGGAATTTGCTGGGTTAGTATGCATACTGTTTGTGTCTCATCTTATCGATGGCGCTGTAACCTGAAATTCTGTAAGCTTCAGAAGTATTTCATTGACTGCTTGCTTTTTTATTTTTTATTATGCTTCTATAATTTATAAATCTGATGTGGTTGGATGCGTTAAACAAGGCAGGCCCAGGAGGGTGTTTACCGACCAAATCTGAGACAAAGCTGGGGTCCCTAGTGCCCATAACCACAGAGCCAGTATGAAGAGAATTGTGGATGTGAAGAGTGGCGCTCCATTGTCTCTGCCTATCCCTGTGGAAAAAGGCGTGACAGTTTGATTGATTTAATATTGTGCTTCGACATATTCTGCCTGATGTTAAGCTGCAGTTCTATTAATAGACGCGACTGCTACTAAGTTTGATATCTCTATTGTTGTAGATTACTTATTTTGATATAAGATATACTGTAGAGCTTGTATGAGGAAAATTGTGAATGTGAAGGAAGCGAGGGAGTTGTGTCAGGATCGTGGCCAGTGGCGCTCCATTGTCTCTGCCTATCCCCGTGAGAAAGAGGCGTGACAATTTGATTGATTGATATTTTATGATTAAAATTTTATTTGTAGGTTGTTCACACATAGCGCCGGTCATGCGTCCCAGTATTTGTCGGACCCGCACTTTGTGGAGAGGACCATGAAGCTGCCTGGCATACAACCACTCGAAGCATTCGAGAGTGTTAAGGTAACCCCCATTTTTGGGTTGGAATAATATATGGTTACGCAAACCGAGAGCACGAATTCAAAACCACTTGCTAGTACCAATGTATCTTTGATATTATGTACTTTGGTTGTCCTGTTTCTATTATACAAGCACTTTAGTAGCTTAGTATAGAATTGTAAATAAATAATTAATTGGCCAATAATTAAATAACACAAAAATATGTAGTTGTTTGAATAGGGATTATTGAGCTATACTGGCGCTCCTGCCTCTGCCTATCCTTGTGGGAACTAACACATTTAATTGGGTTCAACAGGTTATTTGCAATTATAAATTGTTATTAAATATTAGTTTCTTTTATTATTATGAAGCGATATCTGACTGTGACTTGCCTGATGGTAGCAAGGGGCTAACCACTGTCAGTCGCCGTCACTATGCCGAATAGAACACAGAATGGGGAGAACATAAGGACTGGTAAAGCATTCCACTTGTCGAACATTCGACAGAAAAACGACGCGCACAAACCGTATAGGAGTGGGAGGCAGTGGTCCCCAGTCTGCCTATCGGGTATACCACCACTTACAAGTATACAGACCGTGAAGAGACTTAGTCGCGTTTCGGGATCACTTGCAAGTTGCCAGTTCCAACTGGGCCAGCATAGTGGATGTGACTACTACTTACATTTATTGAATTGTAGTAGCAGTGGCATTTATTCATAGACCACACTCCAGTTTAACATGAAGCTGGAGTGCTGTATTATGTCGAGTCACAATAATAAAAATGTTAAATTAATTGAACTAAATATGTTTATGCTTATTCCAGAATGCAATTAGTGATCGTCCACTTAACTTTGATGACTGCGTTGCATGGGCTCGCCATCACTTTGAAGTGCAGTACGCAAATCAAATTAAACAATTGCTGTATATGTTCCCACCAGATCAGGAGACCACCACCGGACAACCATTCTGGTCAGGTATGTGTAATAAAGTTCATGAAATAAGAAAAGAATAATTAATTAAACAAAGGTCATCATTAATTTTGTATTGGGACTTGGGCTTAATTGTATTAACACTTCCATATATTTAAAATAGTTTAATGTACGAATATTGCAATATAATTGGAATATATCCTTTATTAGGCATAGTTTAGTTGTGCAAAATGATCAAACTATAATTTTGACAGTTCAAATCAGAACAAATATGGCGTTGATTGACAGATTATACAAAATCCATATCTTATTTTCTAAATAACTAAATTGCAATTTGAATCAAAATTGTTATTAGTTTTATCAATACAAGTCTCGAAAATACCATTTATATATTTTTTCATCATTTTACATTACAAAAGTTGTACATAAAAGCCCAAAATGAATGAAGTCCTTTGTGTACTTCGTTAATCAATGTTCGCGCAAAATCTGAAAAAGTACTATGTGTCGAGTTGAACCATATTTCAGTATCTGTAATAAAATATCTGTAAAATATTTACACACTTTAAGAAAATCACACCTTATTTATACCACAATCGTAAAGCACTATATGGGATAAATAACGTGCGATTTTTGAACCTCTCTGCTCATAATGTCGAGATGTATCGGCTCAAAAAGTCACAGTATCAAAAAGTAGGATTTGCAATAAGTCGCACTCGCAACTTGTCCCTACGATATCAGATAAGTGTGGGCACATGAAATAGGAATATTTGTGACGTGACATTAAGAACCGAGAGGTTTCTGATCAACACAAAATATTAGAATAAAACTAATTAAATCATGCAATTTTATATTCCTTAACAGGCCCGAAGCGTTGTCCAAAACCAATTAAGTTTGATCCATCTAATGAGCTTCATGCTGATTATATTGTGGCCGCTGCCAACCTGCGTGCACAAGTATATGGCATACCTGTCTGCAGAGATCGCAATCTTATTCTGAAGACTGTTGGCCAAGTTGAGGTACATATATATATTAATGGTAATAATTATTTTTATATTGTTCATGATTGTTCTAAGCTTTATATCAATAACTCCCAGGTGCCGATCTTCACGCCCAGGTCAGACGTCAAGATTCCCGTCACAGATGCACAGATTCAACAAAACAACGATGAGCTTGACCAGGACAAACTGAAGAATATCCTGGAAGAGTTACCGACGCCTGCCAAATTAGGCGGACTCAAGATCACACCGCTCGAGTTCGAAAAGGACGACGACACCAATTTCCACATCGACTTCATCGTGGCCGCATCCAACCTTCGTGCCGCAAATTACTCGATTGCGCCTGCTGACCGCCATCGCTCCAAACTGATCGCTGGAAAGATCATTCCTGCCATAGCCACCACAACGTCCGTGGTCGCCGGCCTCGTCTGCCTCGAGCTATACAAACTGGCGCAAGGCTTCGACACCCTCGAGCCCTACAAGAATGGCTTCGTCAACCTCGCGCTGCCCTTCTTCGGCTTCTCAGAGCCCATCTCGGCGCCCACCAACACCTACTATGACAAAAAGTGGACGCTCTGGGACAGGTTCGAGATCAACGGTGAGGTGACGCTGCAGCAGTTCCTCGACTACTTCAAAAATGAGCACAAACTCGAGATCACGATGCTGTCGCAGGGCATTTGTATGCTGTACTCGTTCTTCATGATGAAGGCCAAGTGCCAGGAGCGACTTGGGTTGCCCATGTCGGAAGTGGTGCAAAAGGTGTCCAAGAAGAAGTTGGAGCCGCACGTGAAAGCGCTCGTGTTCGAGTTGTGCTGCAATGACGAGGATGGCAACGACGTGGAGGTGCCGTACGTGAAGTACACACTGCCCTAGGAATGCCAACTACCCATATAAAGGCATTTACATTAACTGCGAGTGGCGTTTGTAGTGTTGTAGTGCAATGACTGAATATGCGTAAGACTGTCGTGACAGCCGGTCAGTGTGATGTTATATTTTATCATCTTTGTGATTTTAATTTTTTTTTCTTTGCTTAATACAACGCTTCTTAAACGCGTTTATGATGCTAATTTATATGTATTGTAGTGGTTATATTTATAAAAAAATGAAATTTTTGTGAGCAATGTTTTCCAATATTATTTATCAAGAATAAAACATTTTCTAATGATGAAAAGGATTTATATGGTTTGAAATAAATAAGGCATGATGAGAAAAATGTGCATTTCGTTTCCTAACACCTTCCCATTATGTGCGACACGAGGATTGTTAATCATCCCACTTGGGATGCTATTCTGCCTTGCCAAAGTACCTTAATAAAAACAACAGTTTTGCGAACAATATGTAAAATTCCGTTCACGAGTATATGACAATGGCCATCAACCTGTGTTAGCTTCGCTATTAGGGCTTTTTTTAATTTTTATTGTGACTCGACATATGACAGCACCCCGCTTGATGTTAAGCCAAAGTGTGGTCCATGAATGAATGTCACTGCTACTACAATTCAATAACTGTGAGTAGCAATCACATCCACTATGCCGGCCTAGATGGAACCGGCAACTTACAAGCTGATCCCGAAACGTGACCAAATCACTTCACGGTCTGTATACTTGTAAGTTGTGGTACTACCCCGGACCGGCAGACTGGGTACCACTGCCTACCACTCTTTGATAACCAGACCCGAAGCGAATATCCATTTTTTTTTTATTAACAAATATTTGTAATATTTAATACTATTAAATATTACAAATAAAAGCTATGAAACACATATTTGCTCCGACCGGGGATCGAACCCGGGACTTTACGCGCAACAAACCAGTCGCTAAACCTGTCAAGGTCATGAGAGAACACATGGGCTGGTAAAGAATTCCACTTCATGACCATTAATAGATAAAGAAACTACACTCCGAATCATTACTTTGGCTGCCAATTCGGTATCCCGGGAGTAAAGGACTAGGCAGAAAGTGTAAAGCTCTTGTTTTATTGAGGCCCCCTTCCCCCTGATGTAAAGCTGAAGTGCAATCCATGAATGGAGGCGGCTGCTATACAGTCGCATTCACTATGCCTGCCTTTTTTAAATTGTAACGACATATGACAGCACCCTGCTCGATGTTAAGCTGAAGTGTGGTCCATGAATGGATGACACTGCTACTACAATTTAATAACTGTAAGTAACAATCACAACCACTATGCCGGCCTAGTTGAAACCGGCAACTTACAAGCTGATCCCGAAACGCGACTCAATCACTTCACGCTCTGGATACTTGTAAGTGGTGGTACTACCCGGGATCGGACGAGGTCATGACGACTGTGAACATTTTCTCAGTCGTCGGTACTCTTGGACTTCCTCTTGCTTACCGGTTAGGCGGGTCGAGTTCAGATAAAAAATGGACTGAGCTTTTTGGCTGGGATGCAGGGCCTATATATTTATAAACTCAGTAAAATTACGCATCTAGAACTAAATGGAGAATATAGATACCAAATAAAACTATGAGAATGAGAAAAGGCATTACTTTAATTATGCAAAAATAGAATATGTACCTAGTTGATAGATTAACAAACGATAATCTCTAAAATTCTTTGGAAATTTGTATATTTACGTATAATAGCCAAGAAAATTATAAAAATATATATTATTAAATAATGAAGGGAACAAAAAGGAAGAGAGCATAAAATACTTAAGTGATTGAATTTGCTAAATTATTTTGTACTGAGCATAATTAATAAGACACACAAAGCACAAGATTGGTTTATAAAAATAAGGAATGTTTCACATTTGATGTGTACAATTATTTTTGTTCATAATTTTTACTTTTAACTATTTTTTTTTATTAAAACACTAATTAGTGTTTTAATATTTTAAGCTATTTATAAAAATAAATTAAATTAGAAATAATGGGGCATGGCGGTTTCAAAGGAGACCGATTTCAGCAAATAATTGAAATACTCACTTGCTTAACAATATGAATTCATACTATAATAATTGCCTAACCTTATTGAAATAATTAAATAAATTATTTTGAATTATGTTTTGCATTTCTTTCATTGGTTTACAGTGAGTTTTATCAGTTCGTCAACTTCTCAGATCAATAAACAATGCGGTCATCATATACGCAGGCAATGATATTTTAATAAAAGACATATAGATATGCTATACGCGCTCCGAAAGAGGCACGTTAAAACTATGCTAATAAGCAAACCAGAACTCAGGCAGAGCAACATATATTTGTCTCTTTTTCGCTTTAAATAACTATCACTCCGTCCCACTTCCAATTCATCGTGGTTGACAGTTGAAACTTGTGCCATTTGCGAACACTAAAACTGGTGTATATGACGTATTTAGCTCATTTTACCCAATATCATTGTGCGCAGGTATTATACTCGAATTATTAAGACAGCTCACAGCGTCGTCCATTAAAAAGCTATTTTATTGTATATTTAATCATTTTATCTTACTTAATTGTAGTATGACAAAATGCGTAGAATTGTAGGGCAATGCAATTATTTGCTAAAAATGGTGCTTTTATAGTTCTTGATAAGTATCTGGTATTAATATATTCGTTATCGCCATGGCGGCGGCGGTCGTGACGTTGATGTCCTTTTGTTGACAACTTGGTCGCTGTTATAAGTCTCTGCAACATAAGTTTAGCATTCAATTAATTTGTTATAAATACATGATTGGTACAAACGTGCATACATTTTCATGCTAAGACAAAATCAAGCATTCACCTAATTATAGCTACAATTTTATAATCTAAGTGCATAAAGTTTTAAAGGGTTCATATATAACAATTAATGTTGTGTTAAGCTACATTAAATTATAATACTGTTAGGGTTTAGGTACAGATTCATAATTGGATTTCTTACTTTTTACAACAGTTTCTTTTTTACATAACCAGCTGCTGACCAAATGCAGTTATGAAAGTAGAATAAATCGAACTGGTTAAGAAACGCAACTAAATATTATATGAAGAAAGGATAAATATGATTGTTTCCTAACTAATGAAATCCATTTATGAACCTGTACCAAACCTTTAACACAAATCACTAAAGCATTATATTTAAAATACAATGATGGGGGTGTCTAAACTAATTCCATACTGTTATAAATATCATTTAACAGATACCGGACAATGGCAGTACACTAATTATCAGCCAGGCATTCAGCTATTTATAGCTTACGATAAATCAAACTGATTTGTCTAAATTGACATTTGAACTATTATATTCTACAGTTAGCGATTGGGACTTTATATTAAGCGCATGGGTGTCTTAGCACGTGCCACATACCAGCGAATTTCACGCGTCCTCGACGTGTCGCATACATTATTCCGTTTAGCTAAAGCATGCTGCATCGTATTCGGCTGCTTAAAACAATACCTATTATGCAGACATTGTAAAATAACTTACGAATCTTAGCAGTGCTAATAACAGTATTTTCTTAAATTTTGCGCGAACATTGATTATTGAATTAAACAAATTTTATGCGGCTTACTATCGCGTTTATTTTGGTTTTGATTTTTCATTTCATTTTATTATTCCGACGTTTCGAGAGCTTTGCAGCCATCGTGGTCACGGAGAGTAAAATTAAAACCAAAATAAACGCGATAGTAAGCCGCATAAAATTTGTTTAATTCAGTGCTAATAATATTTAAAATATACAATTAGGTCTCAAAAGTAGAAAAATATTACTATTACTGTAACTAATATTCAAATTAATAATTAGTCACAACCCTAATGTCATCAGAAGGGATAGGATACATGCGCGAAAGAGAGTAAAAAACTTTTAGATACGCAGCTATACTAGAGCCAATACAAACGTGTAAACTGCGTCATATTTTTTTTATTGTGACTCGACATCTTACCCAGACCCGCCTGATAGAAAGCAAGAGTGCCGACGACTGTAAAAAAACCTAGTCCTCACGGCTGCCCAAGTCGCCATCACTATGCCGGCCAAAAAAAAATCGGCATAGTGATCATTATGTTAAAGCTACGTGGTCGATAAAAGGGCGCGCTGCTCAGATGCAAGCAGCAAGAATGACGGCCGAAACAAGACAAAAAGCAAGCTATCTATATACATTAGGGCAGTTCCATAAGGTGTGCCAGTGCGAGCAAGAGGTCCGATTAAAATGACTCAGTTTGCACGTTTGTAATGGCTTTAGTATATTCGTGCGAACTCATATTATAATTATGACTTGAATCATAGTGGTATATTTTTACTGGCTGGGTTGTTTTGAATTGCTCCCGATTTTTGTTATATACGTGAAACTAATTTGTAAAAGAAAATTGGAATATGCTAAAATGGCTCTTAACTAATGGAAATAGCGAGTTTTGTGTAATTTTATCGTAATTGTGCAGATTTATCGTAAACTTAAGGCTTATGCCGTGTTGAAATATAATTATTTTAATTATTTACATTTCTATATACTAAGCTACTAAAGTGCTTGTATCATAGAAACGGGACAACTAAAGATCATATATCAAAGATCCACTCGGTTTGTATAACCATTGCATTGTCACGACACCACGGTCACCTTACATTTTACAATAATTGTGCATCTGTTAACGTCAAAATTATAACGTTCACTGTATTAGTAGCGTCAACAACAAAAAAAAGAATTCAAGAATATAGTGAATCCGAGAGCCGATAATGCGATAGAGTGTTATCATAAGCGGGCGGGTGATATCAGTGGTGCCAACTTAACCATTTTGACATCCCGAAATGCACAGTTATTGTAATTAGGTTATATTTTGATAACTATTTAATCTAATAGGATAAAATTGTACGCAGATAACATCTAGTTATCTACGAAGGATTTCTATATATATTTATAATCTTTATCGATATCTCATCAACGAAAAATAGAAATTTTTCGTAGACAACCAGTTCTAAGCTAAAAATTGTGGTTTGATAATCCAGTTATGTGGAATTGTGTTTCCTGTTCATTCCTACTGGTTATCTAATTTGGTAATCGGCCAAACACAAACGAAGCTGTCAACATTCACAATATAATTTGTTCATTACCATAATTGGATTGCGTCATATTGTTCGGGATTGATCTGCGTTTCTCCCGCGCGGGGAAAGCGCCACTATGACTCTGTGACATTATGTCCCTGTGCACAAATTTGAATATAAAAACTTCTACCATCACAAACTGGCAACCGTATTGAGCCAACCGCGTCGTAATCGGCTATATTTCGACAATTGCACCTCATACAAGGACGACACTAGCTTTGTACATGCGTAATAGAAAATTGCAATGAAATTACGTCTCAGCACAACGCAAGTGTATAAACCGGCTGCTTTACATCTGAGCAAACTAAAATTAAAGTATATCTAGTTTTATTAATGGAAAATACCCTCCTGGGTCTGCCTCGTTTGGCATCTATCCACATAAAAGAACATCATTCATTTAGTATGGGGACTTGGGCTTAATTGTATTAACAGTTGCATATACATTTTAAAATAGTTTGATGTACGAAGATTACTATGTAATTGGAATGTATCCTATTTTTAGGTATGCAAAATGATCAAACTATAATTATGACAGTTCGAAGCGGCATTGTTAATATGGCGTGTCTTTTTGATTGACAGACGATACAAAATCCATATCTTATTTTCCAAATAACTCGATTGCAGCAAAATTAAAAGCAATTAAAACCAAAATTGTTATTAGTTTTATCCATACAAGTACCGAAACTACCATTTATATATTTATTCATTTTTGGACATTACAAAAGTAGTGCATAAAAGACCAAAATGAATGATGTCCTTTACAAATTAGAGTTGTAGTAGGTCAGTAAGACCATAAACCTCTAACAGGAACTCAAAAGAGACTACACGACAAAAAAAACAAGTGTGCTGACCGTACTGACCAGCGACAGGATTAAATTTGGCTGTATCCTAGTATAAAGGACTAGTATCCAAAAAATAACCAAGTAAAGAAAAGAAATTGAAGTAGACATGTGGGCGAATAAAATCAATGCTGCCAACCTAACAAATGAGACAGCTACAGTAATTGTGTAATTTGTACAATTAGAAGAAATTAGTTTTAGTCAAAGGATAATTTTATTAATATAAATAATAAGCTATTGTATTGTACCACAACCATTAACAGAACTTATTTATTTGCATTAAATAAAGGTTTATTAATAATACATAGTGGCCAAGTCAACTATAAACAAATTATATTTACAATATTATTTTTTATTTTCAATAGTGGCAATGTGCGGTACATGAATGGAGGCAACAGCTACTACAGTTAGTTAACTGCAAATGGCAATCACGTCCACTATGCCGGGCTATATTTGTACTTATTACTATATTATGTTTTTGAAATTATTCTTCCTGAATTATATGAACAAACCCACTATCCTACTAGTTACGCACACATAGGTTTACTGTGCTGAATGTAACATAAGACTTAAAGGTTTTCCAATCAACAATAACCCTGCCACATGAACCTAATTAATAAAATAATACTTGTGTAATACTCACGTGGGTCTGACAAGTCTTTTAGAAAAGTTGAAATTTTTCATTTCAAGCGCGCGTCTCTTGGCACGATCTGCCGCAATCATGTTGCATCTCTCCTCGGGTGTGCTGTTTATAAATGTATCATGGAGGCTGTAGCACGCAGCAGTTATCTAAAATATTTTTATATAAGAGAATTGTGGGTTTTATACGTATTATTTTAAAAAATATGTTAATATAGAAAATGAACCCAATAAATAATTTAAATTATAGATTAGACGATATATAGCGCTTTTTCTATCACAGCCATAATTTTAGCAATCCACCAATAATATATACAATAAAATTAAGACACAACAAAAGAATGCACAAAAAAGCGTTCCACAAAAAGCACACCCATGCATAATATCACCTGCTGAATCAGTCTGCGATGAAGGTCAACATCAGCCCCTTTGATGCCCTCCTTGTCCTGATGCAGTTGAAGTGCGCAAAGTAAAGCATCACGTATGGTCTGCACAATTTCACACACACGTTCGGTTCGAAGCAAACGCCGCACTAAATAACCCTTTGCGTATGCCACGATACAAGTAGCGGCTGCACGCTAAAATGGCCAAGTCTCTTTTACAATGGATAGAACAATATTTAAAAGATAAATACAATATAATATTTCATCAAATAAAAATTAACACCAGTTTTCAAACCATTGAATTTTTGTTTAAATATAACTAGTTTGTGGCATTATTTAAATTATAGTTATTACAAAGATATAGTAAGGAATAAAACACTTGACTAAGTTAGTTAATGCAAGAAACCATAGCATGTCAGCACAATACATGATTGTTAATAACAGACAGGAAACATACAAATATACGTTAGGTGGCTTTAACAACAAAAATAAACAAGAAAATCCAGGGATTGGAACAAAATGGGACCTTTACTTTTTGTTAAGGCTCTACAAGCATAACAAAAAGTAAAGGTCTATGTCGGTCTATCTATGCTATATTATATAATTATATCGTATCGTTGGCAAATCACATTACGTCTACCTTGCGCTGTGGTTTGGTAATGTCTATTCCCACCTACGCGCTCGCGTCATGTGTTTTCTGAGAGGACAGATGCATGTCCGTTGTATGTATGCATGCATACACTACAATGCCTAATAAAGAAACAGAAACAATTTGTGATCTTACCTCTTGTGGTGTTGGAAGCCTTGCATCAAACAATTTTATATTAACTTTCCTAACTTCACTTCTAGCTGTTACTGACTCACTTGTGCATTGGCCAGCAGGGCTCTCAGTTGTATTATGAATGCAAGTGTTACTATAATCTGTGCCACTGTCATCTGTCAGTGTGAAGTTGAGATCAGCTAGAGTGTCATTTGTTCTATTTGTTAACATTTGATCATCAAACTCTTTCTCAGACATTGAACTGTCTCTTTCAGGTATATTAGCAGCTGATTTAGCCCTCTTGTTGTCATTGGTTTCTTTTTTCAGTGAATTTGTTATATCTCGACTTTTCTTTAACATTTCTTCTGAAGCATGGAGAAATTTATTTGTCTCAGCCAGTGCTATATCATTTGGTTTTAAATTGATCAACTGGCTCAAGCTGACGGGGCCTCTGTCCTCTTCCTGCCAAGCCTCCTTCACTGCAATGGGTGATTTTGGGCAAATAATCTTAAATTGTTTATAAAAAATATTATTTTGCTCTTCAAATGCTTGTTGTAACAATGCCTGCTCACGTTTCTGCCTCTCAATTAAAATTGACATCTGTATTAATTGCTCCTTCTGTATTTTCTCATATAAATCCTTCACTTTTAACAATGCATATTCACTATTATTTTCATCATCACAGAAATTACTGACTGATGATGATTGAATATTCTCTTTTTTAGGTGTAATACAATTATCTCTGCCATTTTCTTTATTATTATTATTATAGGTTGCACTTTTCATTGTACTGTGTGAGAATTTATTGCTGTTTGAATTTTTAAAAGGTGTGCGAGGGACTGGATTAGCATATTTCTTTCTATCTGAAAAGTATGATTTAGATCTTTCATCCCTATAAGTCAAAGGTGTTTTTAGCCTGGGTATAATAGTCCTTGACCTAGAGTTTCTATTCAGCTCATCAGCCATGTTAAACCATTTCTCTTTAGCTGTTTCCAAGTCCCAGTTTCTTCGTTTTTTAACATTCAAATTTGCCAATGACTCACTGGTGGAGACCGAGGTCATATCAGCTCCATTGCAATATGATTGTACTTCTAAATGTGCTAACAATTGTGGGCTTGGAGTTAATACTGTATATGAACTCTGTCTTATTAATCTTACTTCTGGAAGTGTTTGTTTTGATTTTACATGAATATTGTCTAGAGAACCTGTAAAACTCTTTGAAGCCTGCACTGCTTCATTAGATAATATAGGTGTATAACAAGGTGGCACTTTATCCTCCACTTCCTGAGGTGGGACATCACCTTTTCTATCGTCGCAGTCAGCTGCTGGTGACCAACCGCTGTCTCTCTCAGGTACATCCATAAGAGCAGAGTCAGACTTTTCTGGACACTTATTTTCAGACTTAACATCAGGTTCCAAATCAAAGTTCAATAGCTCAGTTGAATCACCTTGGTCACATGTATCATTACTAGCTGTACATGTATTTTTTGTGCTATCCAAGTTATTGTTTGTTGATGTATCGTCTGCTTTGTCGTGTGTTTTAAGTGTTGCATCAGAGCACTCAGAGTCACTGTCATGCGTTATGGTGCTTAGAAGGGATATTCGTTTTTCAGTCTCTATTGCAAGCAGCTTATAATATTGCATTTCTTCACGACATTCCTTTGAAATCTGCAATTTTTATTATATTTTATTAAATAGGTTTGGGACAATAAACTATTAAGTGATACAAAATTTTCTAAAAGCCATATTTACAAAGTAAAATTTGGTTTATAAAATGATGTCACCAATGTTACAAACAAGCAAAACAAAATTGTTACTACTTACAACAGGAGGTAATAAAGGAACACCATTAATCTTCATACAAGACACGTATTGTCCAGATCTTAGCACTGATTTCACATCCCAAGGATCGTTCATTTTTATATCAATTAATATTTGAATCATATAAAAAAACTATCCGTCAAAATCTTCCTTGAATACATATAAAACCATGTAGTACAATATCTGTGCAATTTGAAAGCGTGTGCTACATAGATCTTCTATGTAATTTAATTTACATTACGAGACAAAAAGCTTTAAAAAATATTGCTCTCCCCAAGACACTGACGGCATGCCTATAATTATTGCGGTGATTTACTATTGTCAAGACCCACTTTTCGCGTTTATTACATATAGTACAAACGATAGCTAGACCAATACTTTTAAAACTAGTTAAGATACGTTACAAATTACGATACGTTAACTCTTGTTTATTTGTTTTACAAAAATATTTGCGGTTTTTTCTTGATGTTTTTGAATTTTATTTACAAATCAGTGCGTTCATTTTGATAGTTGCTAATGAAAAAAAAAATTAAATAAGAGACAAATTGACGAATAAATACCAAGATAAAAACGTTTCAACCAATCCTATTTGACATTCAAAAAAAACATCAGTGACAGATGAAAAGAGAACATAGTAATATTTTTAAATTTAATCATTAATAAATTTTAGGTACTTATAGTTAAAAAGCCTTTATATTAAATCTGTTTCCATGTTTTATAATTAATTCTAATAATACATTATGAATTTTTATATTATGACCTAAATAATTGTCATTCATTACCGCACAAAATTAAAAATAAAAAGGCTTGTCAAAATGTAAGGTGGGTGGAGTTTTGGCGGGCAACTGCAACTGACAGGACGCGCAATTTTTAAATATTTGAAAAGCTTATTTTTTTCATAAATATTAATGTGTAATAATGGTGGAATTGTTATCCAGTAATAATTTTTAAGTTGATCAAGTATAAACAAGTAATTTAAAGTTGTGAAACGTGTTTCTTCATGTTCCCTCCAAGACTCCTTCTGAAGTTTTAGTAAAGGCTTTCCGCCGCTTTACTAAAACGATCATCATCATCATCATTTGATGAATCACTCGTGTGGTTCATCTTCATCTTTACTTGACAATGTTTTATCATTGAACCATATATTTTTACTTTGACACTGGCAAGTTAAATACTAAAGCCATAAACAAGAAGAAAGAAAAAGAAAAAGAAAGGTGGGCGGTTTTGGAAAATTGTTTATGGGGAAAACTTAAGACTTATGTAAAATTGTTAGCAATTTAGCAGATATATACAATCTGCTGTAGTTAGTAACAGATGTTGTAGTCAGCACAAATTAAACAATATGGAAAAAGTAAAAAACATATTAGTTTGTAAAAACTTGTGTCCTGCCGGCCGACAAGGATTACTTTGTTTTTCATTTTCGGCAATAGTTTTTGTTGTTTCACTCTTCTCTAGTTCAATATTGGGCTACACAAATGAGTTATGGGGTCTTAATTTGTGGGGCCCAGGCCTCTACTTTTGTTTGTTAGTTTTCACATTGAGATATTGCTATAAAGGATTCACCTATGATGTGAGTTTTGTTTGTTTATTATTTATTTCGCAAATTATGCATATCGTTTATATTTATAAAAGTAAGCTAATTTAAAATTACAGGTATCAATACGATCCGCATTTCTAGGTTGTGCCTTCGCAACAGGTCTTTACGTATCCAGTTCCAACTCTCCGGGATTATCAATTTTTGGTGTTTATATAATGATACTATCATTATTTCATTTCTCGGAATTCCTCAGTGTTGCCTATTCAAATCCATCAACATTATCTGTGGACTCCTTCATTCTGAATCATAGTTTGCAATATGGTTTAGCAGCTGTTGCAAGTTGGATAGAATTCTTTGTGGAATTCTACTTCTTTCCAAGTATGTATCATTTATTTATTCTGTAGTGGGAAAATAAGAGCATATTATTAGTAGTCAATTAAAATATCATGGATGATGGTATCTACATTATTTAAGAAATCCAATGAAATTGTCACACCTTTTTCCCATAGGGATAAGCTGAGACTTGTCACAATTCTGGCATCTCTCTCGCCCCCCTTATATCTACAATTCTCTTCATAATAGCTCTACGGTTATGTGCACTAGGCAACCCAGCTTTATTGTGGATGTCTTTAATTTGGTCGGAAAACACCCTCCTGGGTCTGCCTCATTCAACGCATCCATCTACATCAGATTTATAAATTCCTTTCATCACTACTTTCACTTATACTTTTCAAGTGCCCAAATTAATTAATAATTTAATAAACTGTTGCAAATATCACTTCCCATAATACTTACGTCTTATTAGAATCTTATATATACCTAGTTATCCTAACATTTACTTTAAATTAAATGTGATAACTGTAGAGCTTGTATGAAGAAAATTGTGGATGTGAGAGAAACATTGGGTCAGAATCGTGGCAAGTGGTGCTTGATTGTCTCAGTCTATCCCAGTTATTATTTAATTATTAATTTTTTATAATTAATAATTCCCATTGAGATTGACATGAGATAATGAATAACCAACTTTTGTGAAAACTACCCTTCTTTTGTTAATAATGATCTTTTTTAAAATATAATATAATAATTTTATTTTGCTATGTATTTATATTATATTTTTATTTAGATATGAAGTCATTCAAATTAATATCAATGTTTGGCTTAATAATGTGTGTCTGTGGTGAGGCTCTGCGGAAGGCGGCCATGTTGACGGCTAAAACTAATTTCAATCATACAGTAAGTGTATTCTTTATTTAGTTCACAATAATACTATATATATTAGAACCTCCAATAGTCTTAATACTATTAATAAAATATTAATACTAGTTTAAGGAAGGAAAGGAGTTGTATAAGGATCGTGGTAAGTGGCACTCCATTGTCTCTGCCTATCCCTGTGGGAAAAAGGCGTGACAATTTGATTGATTGATTGAAATGCAAGTTTTAACAATTTTAAAATCAAATTTTATTGTGATATGACCTCGACCTGCCTGATAGTAAGAAAGCAGTGGTCCAAGAGTGCAGACGACTGAAAAATTAGAGTCAGTTTACAGTTGTCTAAGTCGCCCTCACCGTGCCGCCAAAAAAACTACTAGTGACAGGCTATACAAACACAACTTTTAAAAATACAGTGGTGTCGATTCTCTTGGCACATTCACTAACTTATCCTAAATTTTAAACTTGTCAAACATAAGTTTTTTTAAAGAAAACGCAATTCTGTTGTCGAAAATGAATTAAATATAAGAAATGTCTAAATTTTAGGATGACAGGCCTAAATTATTGCCAACGTAAAATTTATATTTTTGAAACATAATATGAAATAATAAGAGAGTTATATATTTATTAATAATAAATAAGTAATAATGTACCATATTGAATGTTATAATGGTTTGAGTAAATAAAAACTTAATTTCACGTTAATAAAAATAGAAAAACTTTGTACTTTTGTAATAGTAACACCATTAATTTTTGAACGCATCTTGTTGGATAGATAAGTTTTGGCGGTAATTACAGGAGACAGATTTTAATTATTTGTAATACTTGTGTTTCATGAATATAATTGTATAATGATGGTAAAATTGTTATTAAGTAAATGTTATACAGTATAATGACAAGTAATCTAATGCTGTGATACGTGTTTTTTTTGTTCCCTCCCAGACTTCTTCAGATAAACTTTAAAATCGAAATAATTCAAGTTGCTGGATCCAACTAGGCCGGCATAGTGGATTCGACTGCTACTTTCAGTTATTTAAAAGTAGTAGCAGTCGCCCCATTCATAGATCGCACTCTAGTTTATTTTATCAGGTTGAATGATGTCGTATGGCGAGCTACTATAAATAAAAATACATAAATCACCTTATTTTACCTTTCGGCATTTTCAGTTAGAGCATTAACCACATAATTACTCATATTTCTTATTAGTAATTACATTTTTTAGGTTAAGCGGGACCTAAAATGGTGTCTTCTAATCTTAAACGAATTTAGTTTGACGTTTCTAATTTTACACCTATAATTGGTACAACAGAATAGGAAAACTGCCTAAAATTTTAAGTTAAGTAACTAAATTGACATTTAGGCATGTCAAAGCTTTGACAGCTCTAAATTAAGACTAATATGGGACACACAGAATAGCGAAAGTCCTTTGACAGGTCTAAATTATTTTTAGAAGGATTTTAGGATAAGCGTGTGCCAAGAGAATTGACACCATTATATAACTAAAAAATATGTATGAAAAACAATATTTTTAATAATATTAGAAATATATAAGTTTGCATGAATGTGTTTCTTATTTAGGCACTAATATTTTGTTATGTAATTCAGGTCCAATTCACAAAGCGTCCTGAACATAAGCTAGTGACTCATGGTGTGTACTCCATATTCAGGCATCCCAGCTATGTTGGATGGTTCTACTGGTCCATTGGCACACAGGTTAATATCAAATAATGTTTTAAGGTTTTTTGTGTATAATAGTCTCAGGTTTTGTACAAACATTGATTAATGAATTAAACTAATTCTATGCGGCTTACTATTGCGTTTATTTTCGATTAGTGATAAAAAGCTCTCGAAATTTGGGTGTGAAAATTTGTACAATTATTAACCAAAAATAAATACAATGGTAAGCTTCTTTCTCTTTCTCTTATTATTTACATTTCTATACTAAGATATTAAAGTGCTTGTATCATACAAACAGCACAACCAAAGTACATATATCAAATATACATTGGTACTGGCAAGTGGTTTTAGAACCGTGCTCTCTACCACTACATCATCGACGACTTTTTGTGTATTTGTAAAGGCGGATTTTGCACTGCCCACGTGTAGAATGCTTTCGAATAAACCGATGCATTTAGAATAACACCAAGAGGATTGCAACAATGGAGCCTGTCGAATCACACAGAAATCTTTTTGTAGAGAATATGCGCAATTTCGAGAATAAATATTTCGGAATCGGAATCGAACCCGGGACTTTACGCTCAACACACCAATCTCTAACCGTTCGTCCAAGCCTGTCGTCAGTTTGCGGGTTGTTTAAAGAAATGAGTGTATATTAATGTAATAATATTTGTTAACAGATTACCCTTCTGAATCCTGTGTGCGTAATTATATACACGTTGGCATCATGGGCGTTCTTCCGCGAGAGAGTGTACGCTGAGGAGGTGACGCTGACAACGTTCTTTGGTAATGCTTACGAGGAGTATCAGCAGAAAGTGCCAATTGGTATACCCTATGTTAAAGGATTCAATGCCAAGGATTATGCGAAGAGGGCCACACATGATTGGGATTGATATGATCGGAGCTTTTATGTTAATTGTAAAAATTACAAAGGATAATGATAAAACTTGTAAAGCAGAAGAATGACTACAAAAATTTTCGAAGGATTCTTAGCGGGTACAAAGTAACACGTTTTAACAGCTTCAATCGCTTTTTTATACTGGTGACCTTTTAAATAATTACTTTATAACATTTTCTTAGATTATGCGCGAACATTGATTAATCCGTGACCACAATGGCTGCAAAGCTCTCGAATCGTCGGAATAATAAAATAAATTGTAAAATCAAAACCAAAATAAACGTGATAGTAAGCTGCATAAAATTTGTTGACTTTATAACAATTCCACAATTATAATATAATAATAGTAAAAAAGAGCTTTGTAAATATTATTTACTGCATTTGATAAGCAGTTTTGTACTTTGTGCCTGGCAATTCGTTCAAAATATGACGCCATTATTAAAAAAATTCTTAGTGCCAATCTCTATTGGACCTATTACTTATGATTCCATGGTCCATTTAATCGCTAGCCTCGTAATCCCCATAATTACGGCGATAATGTGGTGTAAATTCATTATTTTCCTAAAACAACAAAGTCTTCCGTGAAATTACAATTTAGAAGGAATTGTCACAAACACTTTTTTTATTAACTGTATTTGTTTCTTAATAATAATATAATATTATATTAAAAAATTATTCAAAATATCTGTTATTGTTCAAAGGTTATAGTTTTCTTTTTGTATCTTTAAAATAATTAATTGCTAACTTAAATTTTAACAGTTTGCATTTATTATTTTGCGTAACAATTTTACATGTTTATATAATTCATAAATAAATCAGTCAGTATTATTTGTACATAATGTAAATAAATATTTTTGAATTACTAAACGTGTTGTTTTATTTATTCAATATTTTATTTCAATACTCGTATAGTTCGCGTCACGTAAGTTGGCAAGATTTTAACGTAGTGGGGGAACGTTTGCGCATGTACACTGGCCATGCAATAAAAAAAGGTCTCTTTAGATTCAAAAGATATAATAATAGTAGTTTAAGTGAACATAGATTGACGAAAAAAATTATAAATCTGTTGTGCATGGATGCGTTAATCGAGGCAGACCCAGGAGGATGTTCTCCGACCAAATCGGAGACATCCTCAAGAAAGCTAGGTTGCCTAGTGCCCATAACCATAGAGCTTGTATGAAGAGAATTGTGAATGTGAAGAAAGCGAGGTAGTTGTGTCAGGATCGTGGCGGGTGGCGCTCCATTTTCTCTGCCCATCCCTGTGGGGAAAAGGCGGGACAATTTAATTGATTGATTTTTTAGTTTATCGCGAACAGACAGACGCGGCGGGGGACTAATATGTAGTAAAACTATTAGTATGATACGAAAACCAGTGGTGCACCAAGTGTACGCGGGAGCGAACGGAGCGTGGGCGCCACGCGGGAGTCGATGATCGACTGGCCAGCCAATCGCGCGCACGGAACTTTGTAACCTCATGCTCCGTGTCCCCCGCGTTCCTAAACACACCTAAAAAACGACTTCTGCGAATCTGACTACTCTTGCCAACTTACGTGACGCGAACTATATCTGGGGCGTCTATGGTTTAGTGCAATGGTTACGCAAACCGAGAACCCCCGGGTCAATATCACTTGCCGGCAGCAATATATGTTTGATACGTGTCTACCTTGGCTGTTTCTAAACACGAGGTGGTCCTATTGTCACCAAGTCAGAATCTTATGAGGACACGGGGAAATCAAGGAAAACTTGATGGGTTTTTCGAACTCGAACTTTAAAACGCAAAGTTTTATAACAACTGTGTAGCTGCTTCAGTCTAAAGTCGCGATTCGCACCTTTAAAAACTTCATATTTTTAAATTATTTTTTTATTGTGATAGGACATTTGACCTCGATCCGCTTGATGATAAGCAAGAGGAGATCCAAGAGTGACGACGACTAAAACAACCGAGTTAATTCGCGGCTGCGATACAGTGGTACCCAGTCACAATAAAAAAAACAATCGTTCATAAATCTAACTAATTTGCACAATAAATAAAATGTAAAAAAGATGTCCGATAGAAACGTTCAAAAGGAGTAAGTTGTGTCAGAATCGTAGAACGTGGCACTCTGCTGTCTCTGCATATCCCTGTAGGAATTTAGACGTGACGATAATGATGATGAAAATGACGTTACAAAATGGCTACAAACATTAGATTGTTCTAAAATATGCTCTTTCGGATGAAACCCACTTCCATCGCAATTACTACAAAAGTCATAAACTAGTTAATATCAAATTTATTCAAACATTATGAAAAGCTACTTTTTATACAGACGTGACCTCCATTTATTGCAATATATGGAAATTAACACTTTTGAACCGGTCTACCATGGCTTTGTGTCAAATTGCACTATAACAATAGCTGACAAAAAGTGAAAGAAGCGAGAGAGTTATGCCAGAACATCACCGTGGTTTCTTCTCGTCCCTGTGGGAATTAGGCCGTGACAAACAATATATTATATAAACAAACAACATATATACAGAATGGCGACTTAGGCAGCCGTAAATTGAGTCACTTTCTTCAGTCACCGACGATCTGATGAAATTCAGATGTCGCGTTTTAATATTTGATTTTTTAATTATTATTTACATTTCTATACTAAAGTGCTTGTATCATAGAAACAGGACAACCAAAGTACATATAACAAAGATACATTGGTACCGGTGGGTGGTCTCGAACTCGTGCTCTCGGTTTGCGTTACTATTGCACTGCCACTACACCACGGTCGCCTTATAAAATAATAAAGTGAATACCGTTTATCAAATTAGAACCAAAGTCCACATCTGTCGACTGCGACCTGGAATCGAACTCGGTATTTTTCTCTGAACGTGCTATCACTCATACAATTGAGTTACATAACGCCTTTTTGTATACGTTATATTTTACCATACATCGATTTTTCCGATGATAAATTAGGCCTCCCATTAGGTGGACTGACGACATAGTGTAACCGGTGGATGCAACTGGCATCTTGTTCGGCCTATGTTCAGCAGTGGACGAATTCTGGCTGATGATGATGATGAAATTAGATCCAACGAAATAACATTTTAGAAGATTATACCTATGTATAATCTTTTATACCTTTGACGAAGGTGTGGACGAACGGTTTAGCGATTGGTTTGTTGCGCGTAAAGTCCCGTGTTCTATTCCCGGTCGGAGCAAATATTTGTTTCATAGCTTTTATTTGTAATATTTAATAATATTAAATATTACAAATAAATATTGATAATAAAAAAAAGATATAGATATTTGCTTCGGGTCTGGTTATCAAAGAGTGGTAGGCAGTGGTACCCAGTCTGCCGATCCGGGGCAGTACCACCACTTACAAGTATACAGACCGTGAAGTGATTTGGTCACGTTTCGGGATCAGCTTGTAAGTTGCCGGTTCCATCCAGATCGGCATAGTGGATGTGATTGCTACTCACAGTTATTGAATTGTAGTAGCAGTGACATTCATTCATGGACCACACTTCGGCTTAACATCAAGCGGGGTGCTGTCATATGTCGAGTCAAGTTTTTTAGTCTTCGACGCTCTTGGGCTTCTCCTATCCTACCATCAAGCTGGTTAAGGTCACACGAGTTTTTTTAAATTATTAGTCACAATAATAATTAAAAAAATCTAAATATAATCCTGCCCGAATTAAAGGCTCCGCGTGATCTAAAAAAAAAATAACTTGATGAAGCGGCACCCTTCTATGACATACAAACTTGTAATATAATTAATATTAGTAAATATAATTAATATTAGTAAATATAATTAATTGTGTCACTGATGTCGCTGAGCAAAGGCCATCCCTTTAAATTTCCATAATTCACGACACTTTGGCTCCTACAAATAGTTTGTGGCGAGAGAACGTAAGATAAATACTTTGGAACTCGTAATTAATTTCCAAAAGTAAACATAAATTTATTTACACAATTTCCCTCTATTAAACTACCATTTTAATCTTTCGTTTAGTTTTATACACAACCTGTTAATAACTACATAACACGTGATCAGATCAGGTGTTCATCGGCTCCACCAGGTTATTGTCCCCGAGCAACCCGCGGGCGAAACTAGTCCAATCTCATCATGAGTCAATGTTATGAAGCCGGCCACGGCTGGTTAATTAAATTATGGTACCCACGTAACCTGATCGGGTTAGCATTCAATATGAACGAAGAAAGTACTATTACGCAAAGCTCGTGTCCCGGACCCACCACTTTCTCGAAACTACTAACACAATAACAGTCGTTCGGACGCCAGCGAGCGCATCGGACGCGCGGAACAATTATGGCGTAGAGATCCCTCCCCCTCACAATGTCGCTAAGAAGATTTTTGAACGCGTTAAAAACCGCCCAGCGTACGATAGCATTGTCCGCTCCGTACGCTGATGGCCTCATTAAATCATTATTCTCAATTTTCGTTATATGTTGTATTGCTCTGACATCGCCGCCCCAAGTTCATGCGAAACCGTTCACGTTCAGCTTCCCCGCCGGCTGGTCCCTGGCGGGGTTCGTGAGTGGCGTTGGTGCTCGGGAGACCAGTGAGAAACGCGACGCAGGTGTGAAACCGTACACCGGCAGACGCATCAGCAATGATACGTTGAGAATGATATACTTCCACGATCAGACCGTTGCCATTGTGGAGCTGGGCCCTGGGAAACTGTTGCTCAATTGTGAACTAATCGAAACATAGTAAGTATAATACGCATTTTATATTATAATATTAGGAACTATAACATTTGTGCACCGAATTGATTTATTTCTTTAATCAGTCAAAAATGAGTAAATCCCTTCTTTCGGATTTTACAACATTTAATTTTGGTTAAATTATATAAGACGGTTTTAAATAAAATTGTGCATGCGGTATTTAATTAATTAATTTACATAGGTACAAAGATGCTTTAATCAATGCACGAGTTGTTAAAATTAGGGCCATTTATTTATAATAAATATTGGTATATGTAACATATTTCAGCATTCACGAATATAACAAAAAGGCTTCTGAAAGCTCTAAAATTTTAAACAAGACGGCAAAAACTGAGGTATCGTTTACTGTACCAGTTTTTTCAGTCAGCGGAGCTCTTTAAATAAATGAACTCTAGAGCTCCTGCAACTTCGCAGAGACATAGCGGCTTTGTGTGTCCTTTATCGCCTATAACTCGGTGAATTTTCCGAGGAGCTCCTAACCCGCAGGTCGGCGGAAGTATCCGCATTCTGTCGACCGAATCTGCAGTCGAACTAAAATGTTTTGTGAGTCTTTGTAGAACAATCGACAAGTGTAATGCTTTGCCAGCCAGCCCATGTGTTTACCCCATTTATCCTACAACCTTGGATCCTTTAAGCGATGGGTGAAGAAGTACCTTTGGTCGGCATAGTGACGGCGACTGAGACAGCCGTGCACTGAGACTTTTTCTTTTTCAGTCATTGGCACTCTTGGACCTCCTTCATGTTTACTATCAGGCAAGTTGAGGTCCGATGTCGAGTCACAACAAAAAATTATCCCACATGGATAGGCAGTAATAATATAAATATATTGTGGAAGCATTTATAGTAACGTCCTTGCGTTGTGTATGAGACTCATTGAATGGGCCAATTATTAAGTGATCTAGGAACATTTTGAACTGTCAACTTACATAATAGAATAAAATTACACTTTCAAAATAAAGTCATTTGATTATTAAATAAAAACAATTTAAACTAGTAAGATTTTGCGCGAACATTGATTAATGATTTAAACATATTTTATGCAACTTACTATCGCGTTTATTTTTGGTTATTTTATTAATAGAAAATTGTACAATATGTAAATAACCTGAACTAACAAGGGACAAGGGTACTGGAAAAGTAACCGAGGTTTTTAAACAGATTTATTCAGTTTAGGATAATAATGCCATGGCCAGATGAAAAAATACATACAAAAGTGGGTGTGTATATCTCTGTGTCATACAAAACATTTCTAAATTAAGCTAATAAGAATGCTTTTAGCATAGAAACAGGACGACCAAATTACACATATCAAACGTACCGGCAAGTGATTTTCTTGAACCTGTAGTTTACGGTTTGCGTGACAATTTCACTACCACTAGACCACGGTCGCCATCATTAAATAATATATAAATAACTAAAAACAGTTTTATACAAGCAATCTTTAATAATATCCCAATTACTTTCTATTTGTTAATAAACATTATTTTTTATTATCCGAAATTTCTCAAGTGTAGTAAGAAAGATTTCGATTGTAGGCTGCTTTATTACCGATTACCTCTTAAATATAATAAAATAAAACATTCTTTAGCGAAAGAAAAAATGCATTCAATTTTGACTACGGAAACTTTTAGAAGGAAGTCATTTGAACACTACAAATTATAATCCATTTGGTATAATCGACCATTTTAATATATTTTTTATAACAGACACACGATACAATAATGCGCTACGATTAAGTAAGACATTCGCTGTAGAAAAAACTGTAAAAAATATTGCATTCATTAACTGTTACTTTTAATTAATATTATAATTAAGATACTGTGTTCCGTTTATAATAAAGATAATAATTAGTTAATACCTACTCATGTGTTTTAAAGGACATCATTCATTTTGTATTTACATTTAAATACATCTTAAAATTATTTTATGTACGAAGAATATAGTGTAATTTGAAAATATCCTTGATTTTTCATAGTTTAGGTGTGCAAAATGATAAAACTATAGTTATGAAAGTTTAACGCAAGTCTGTTAATATGGCGTGTTTTCATGATTGATTGAGAGATCCATATTTTATTTTCCAAATAACTCAATTGCACAGCAATTAAAAGCAATATTGTTATTAGTTAAATCAACACAATTATCGAAACTACCATTAATATATTTTTTCATCATTGGGCTTTGTAAAAGCAGTACATAAATGGCTCAATATGAATGATGTCCTTTACTTTTATGGGCATTTTAGGATTGACTTTGATGTTTCAAAGCATTTAATTGTAATATTGTGATATTAAATTGGATATCACAATAAAACATTGGTAAGCAAGAGGACTTTCGCAATCATACGGCGCCACTTGTTTCTCTGTTTTCACTTGTTTGGGCACATAGAAAGGATGAGTGAAAGTAGATTGACAAAAAGAATTTATAAATCTCATATGAATGGATGCGTTAAACAAGGCAGGCACAGGAGGGTGTTTTCCGACCAAATCGGAGACATCCTTATAAAAGCTAGGTTGCCTAGTGCCCACAACCATAGAGCTTATATGAAAAGAATTGTGAATGTGAAGGAAGCGAGACAGTTGTGTCAGGAATGTGGCAAGTGGCCCCGCATTGACTTTGCCTATCCCTGTGGAAAAAAGACGTGACAATTTGATTGATTGTATTGTTCACGTCGTCTACAAGCACAATGTTATTGATGGGAAAATTGCTTCACTAAGTTTCCCAATGTTTTCTTTATGTAAATAATGTGCCTTTCTTGTGAGAATATAAACATAAACGATATCCCAGAGGGCATCGTGGTTTGAACTCACGAACTACGAGCCCCTCAAACATGTACATTTCTCGAATAGTAGCTTTCGAAATACAACCAGTGTAGCCATTGGTTAATACACCAGTTCGCTGTGCGCAGTCCCGGGTTTGATGCCCGGTCGTGCAATGACTATTATACTTTGCTCCGGGTCTGCAGTATATAAAGATTTATTTGCCCTGTTCGACGATACGGGGTGATACCACCTTTCAAATGTAGAGACTGATATGGCAACGCAATTCAAATTGGCCGGCATAGTGAATTTCTTTATTTTCTTTTTTATTTATTTACATTTTTACTAAAGTGCTTGTATCATAGAAACAGGACAACCAAAGTACATATATCAAAGATACATTGGTACCAGCGAGTGGTTTTGAACCTGTGCTCTCGGTTTGCGTAACCATTGCACTGCCACTACAACACGGTCGCCTTGAATGCTACTGCAACTTATTAACTGCATTATCAGTCCCCTTAAAAGCAGGGGAGATGCTGTTATATGTCGAGTCACAATAATAATTCCTTGTATCTAAAGTCGTCATTCTCGTTCACCTAGTCGGTTTATTGGCGGAACAATTCAATTGAGAACACGCTGAGAGTCCGACCGGACCAATGTCAGAGGGACATTGGTTGTGCGGGAAGATTTCATTGTGACTCGACATCTGATCTTGACTTACCTGAAGGTAAGGAAGTTACTGTCACTATGCCGGCCAAAGGTGCTACTTTACGCATTACTAGGATTATCCAAGGTTATAAGATGGACGGCAGGCGTGGACGAACGGTTTAGCGATAGGTTTGTTGCGCGTATAGTCCCGGGTTCGATTTTCGGTCGGAGCAAATATTTGTTTCATAGCTTTTATTTGTGATATTTAATAATATCAAATATTGCAAATATTTGTTGATAAAAAAAAGATATATTTGCTTCGGGTCTGGTTATCAAAGAGTGGTAGGCAGTGGTACCTGCCGATCCGGGGTAGTACGAGTAGCACCAATTACAAGTATACAGACCGTGAAGTGATTTGGTCACGTTTCGAGATCAGCTTGTAAGTTGCCGGTTCCATCTAGACCGGCATAGTAGATGTGATTGCTACTCGCAGTTATTGAATTGTAGTAGCAGTGACATTCATTCATGGACCACACTTCGGCTTAACATCAAGCGGGATGCTGTCAAATGTCGAGTCACAATAAAAAAATAATAAAAAAATGGAGAGAACACATGGGCTTGTAAAGATCACATTCACAATTCTCTTTATACAAGCTCGATTGTTCTACAAGGAAACGACGCCCCGAACCTTAAGCGACAAAAAAATGCCTTGTTGGTTTGGGCACGTGGAAGAGATGAGTGAAGGTAATTTGACGAAAGGAATTTGTAAATCTGTGGATGGATGCGTAACAAGGCAAACCCAGGAAGGTGTTTTCCAACCAAATCTGAGACATCCCCAAGAAAGGGTTGCCTAGTGTCCATTAACCGTAGAGCTTGTATGAAGAGAATTGTGAATGTGAAGTGAGGGAGTGTTAGGATCGTGGCAAGTGGCGCTCTAATGTCTCTGCCTATCCCTGTGGAAAAAGGGCCTGACAATTTGAATTAAAATTGAATTAAATATTGTAATTTCTATGGAACCAGTGTTTTTAAGTATACGAGTAAGTGTTGTAATATTACTCGTTTAATATTATTTTGTCACAGCCTACGAGTGTGTTGTCAGCGATGTGCGTTTAATAATATTGTTTGGCATATTGCATAAATGTTATTTGCATATTTAATATTAAATATTTTATTTGCTAACTTTTCCTGGTATTTTTTTCAATAATGCCACGACATAAATATGTACAATATGACGGCATACCAGATGATGTTATACTGGAGTGCGATCCATAGGCGACCGTGGCGTGGTGGTTACGCAAGCCGAGAGCACGGGTTCAAATGTTCAATCCCACTTGCCGATATCAATATAATACATATATGTATTTATATGTGATATAAAAATGTAAAATATATATATTTATTTATTAATAAATTTCATATAAGTGAAAGCGAATCCTACTACAGATTTGTTCAAGTTGCAGTCGTACCTTCAAGCTGATCTTGCAATACAACGTTTTGCAGGCATTACATCTGAAATTGCTGTAACAGATTGAGCAAACGAATTTGCGTACCATTATTAAATTATTCTTTTTGATATTCTATACTAAGCTTGCTTGTATTGCTAAACGTGCTTGTATCATAGAAGCAGGACAACCAAAAGTAACATTGCTACAATGTATTGTAATTTCTTTTGTTATATGCCTTTTCGAAATCATGGTAGAGTCTGGCAATGCGTAAGGGACTGCGAAATTAATGATTTGATTATGAACAAAACGGAGACATCCTCATGAAAGCTGGGTTGCCTATTGCCCGTAATCGTAGAGCTTGTATGGAGAGAATTGTGGATGCGAGGGATCGTGGTATGATTGATTTTTACCGTTTGCAATATTATGTTTGTTTGCGTGTGTCATTGACTTTTTGTAACATTTTCCGTAAATGGCAACTTAATGAGGTGTAATTAGTGTTTGTGTTAATATCTACCATCAGTTGCCACTTGGTGAAAGTGTCACATATGAAAATGTATCTTTGCTTTCACACGGCTCGCGAGACAATCGACAAAATACTAAACAACTTTTGTTATATAATATGTACTATTTATTAACGCTTTGAAGACCATTTTAATTACAACCAATCAAATTGTCACGCCTCTTTCCCATAGGGTTAGGCAGAGACAATGGAGCGCTCTCGCTTCCTTTACATCCACAATTCTCTTCATACAAGCTTTAAGGTTATGGGCACTGGGCGATGATCGGATCGGATTTGATCGGAAAACACCCTTCTGGGCCTGCCTTTATAAATTGATTTCGTCAATCTACTTTCACTCATCCTCATTTAAGTGTGGCAGAAGAAGCATGGGAGTAGAATTAACGCTGTAGAAATGCGGTCGTTAAGGAGTGTATGTGGAGTAACGATAGCGGATAGAATAAGGAATAGCACACTTCGTGATAGATGTGGTTTGGATGTCGTGACAAGGATTGACAAAGGAATGCTTCAATTTTAATTACAAAAGCTTGAATCAAATTATATCGTAGTAAAACTTTTTATTTAGTTTATATAACCCTACTTAAAATATATTTAAAACGACAAAAACGATCTAACGATAGTAGAAAATAAAATATATACTAAATAATATATGCAGCATATTAAGAATAAAAAATCGCCTGAATTTTCTAAAGTACATATCTATTTAAAGTAATCCTTTTTTAGATAAATTTTGTCGCTTCTCGTCGTATTAAAACATGGCCTATATAATGCGTTATGTACCTATATTATGCGTTATTATATAATGCGTAGGTACTAAATAAGCACTAGCGTTGACTACAATGTGGTCACAACAATAACTGTAATTTATGAAAAACAGCCTTAACCTACTTTAATAACTTATGAAATATTCAAAGTTCCTATTAACTCTCATAAGAATACCTATGTGTGTATTACTACTTTTATAGAGCCTTGCTTGTCCGTAATTTAAAGCATATACACCTCGCCTTCAAACGAGAGCACGGGTTTGAAACCACTTGACGACAGGCGTAGCCAAATGGTTAGCAATTGGTTTGTTGCGCGTAAAGTCCCGGGTTAGATTCCCGGTCGGAGCAAATATTTGTTTTATAGCTTTTGTAATATTTATATAACCATAATAAATATTGCAATTATTTGTTAATAAAAAAAGAGGTGGATATTTGCTTCGGGTCTGGTTATCAAGAGTACCCAGTCTGCCGATCCGTGGTAGTAGGTACCATCGCTTACAAATATACAGTCCGTGAAGTGATTTAGTAGCGTTTCGGGATCAGCTTGTAAGTTGCCGGTTCCAACTAGGTCGGCATAGTCCACCCGACCTATTATCACCACACTCCAGCTTATTATCAAGTGGGGTGCTGTCATATGTCGAGTCACAATAAAACAAAAAAAAACCACTGTGAAGTTTTGAGTTGAAAAAAGTTTAGTGTTTGTGCTTGTCTGATGACAAGGGGTACATAATACAAATATACAATTATATTTTCTCAGAATGGTAGGCAGTGGTGCCCAGTTGCCTGGCTTAGATGCCGGTTTCAACTAGGCTGGTAACTGTTACTTACAGTTACATTCAGTAGTAGCAGTCTACCTCTATTCATGGACCGCACTCCAGCTTAACTCAGGCGGGGTGCTGTCATATGTCGAGTTAATAAAAAAACTAAATAAAAAGTACTGTAGCCGATTTGCAGGTGTATTGTCTTTATACTTAAACCAATTTAAATTATTCCACGATGCCTGCCTGATGCAACTTCCATCACATTCTGCAAGCTCTATGGTTATGAGCACACCTAATCATATATCGAAGCCTCGGTGACACGGCAATCTTATATCATTACGCCACATACAGTAACCTTGACGTGGGCAGACTTACAATTAAAGTGTCCACCATTATTTCACCCAATAGAGGGATGTCCGTTTTCGACAATCAATTATAAAATAATAGTTTAAACGATTACTACCTATACTATTGATTACTACTTGTAATTTTGTTGGTTTTAGTACAGATTAAAAAGAGATTATGTTTTAATGGTCGTTCATAATTTGATATTTATAGTTTTTTATGCTTTTTGTATTACTATTACTAAGTAAATATAATAATGAGATACTTTTGACCTTTATTCTAAAGTAGGTAAGGTTAATGAATAAAAAAAAATTATGCGGCTTACTATCGCGTTTATTTTAGAGTGGTAGGCAGTCTGCCGATCCGGGGTAGTACCACCACTTACAAGTATACAGACCGTGAAGTGATTTGGTCACGTTTCGGGATCAGCTTGTAAATTGCCGGTTCCATCTAGGCCGGCATAGTGGATGTGATTGCTACTCACAGTTATTGAATTGTAGTAGCAGTGACATTCATTCATGGACCACACTTTGGCTTAACATCAAGCGGGGTGCTGTCATATGTCGAGTCAAATTAAAAAAAAAAAAAAAAGTTTTGACTTTACATTTTTTTTTATCTGCCAGCCAAATGTCTGTTTGATGCTCTTGATTCATTGCAGCGCCAAGAAGTTCGAGTTATATGAGATGCAATGGTTACGCGAACTCAGGAGTCCCGGCGACTTCACAGACATAGCGACTCTCATAAGCGTCCTCTATCGCCTATACCACAGAGAATGTTCCGAGGAGCTCTGTAACCTTGTTCCTACCTTGTTTTTTCACACCCGTAATACCCGCACATGTTAGGGGAAGCATCCGCGTTTAGTCTAATTGCCGGTTGAACAAGTGGAATGCTATACCAGCCCATGTGTTCTTGCCCCATCCTGTAACCTTGGATCCTTTAAGCGTTATGTAAGAAGAGCATCTTTTGCCGGCATAGTTACGGGAACTGTGGCAACCGTGAACTGACTCGGTTGTTTTCGATCGTCAGCACTCTTGAACCTCCTCTCATATCATCAGACGGGTCAAGGTCAGGTGTCGAATCACAATTAAAAAATGTGACTGAAAAGAATTGTGGATGCGAGGGAAGCGAGGAGCGAGGTGTCAGGATCCATAAGTGTTTTTTTTTTTATATATTACTAAAGTGCTTGTATCATAGAAACAGGACAACCAAAGTACATATATCAAAGATACATTGGTACCGGTGGGTAGTTTTGGACCCGTGCTCTCGGTTTGTGTAACCATTGCACTGCCACTACACTACGGTCGCTTTAAATTCGGGTTATAGAAGTCCCATGGTAAAATATTTAGTTGTAAGTTTCTTTGATTTAAATCATTTTCATATCCGTTATTTGAGCATTTATTTTACAGTATTACATTCGTGAGGAAAGTGTCCGAGTTGTAGTTTCGTTAGCATCACTGTTATAATTGATATTGTGACCATGGCTTTGGGCTCTTCTACAAATATAATTCAATGCACAATTTTTGGCTCCAAAATATTGTATTTTGCCTATTGTAAACTCGTCGAGCTTGTGTCAAATTTCATTTAAAAGAATTTAATATATGAATGACAATATGTACGCTGTCTTATAGCGTATTTTCAAATTCTTTTACTGTGTCAATACTAGAAAACAAAATTTCACATGTAAGAAGCTAACATAATATTTTAGATATTTACGATAACATTAGATTAGAATATTATAATAAATACAAAAATTAAAAAATATACCTTCGTAGTCATGACAACATGATGACAAATGTGACCTTTTTGTACGGTAATAAAATTATATATACATATTATGTACTTTAATAATTGCCCGATTTTTAAAACTCTCACGGCTACAGGGTTAGGACTCCATAATGGCACACAATATACCACTATCATAAACCTAAGATCACATATAGTGCATCATATCTGTAAATCTTTTAATACGGACTCTACAGTTAGTTTCCTAAAGTCTTTAAAAAATCATTAATTAAGCCGATCCATAAGGGAGGAAGGGTGGACTGTGTCAACAATTATCGCCCAATTTCATTATTGCCCACCATCTCAAAACTCCTTGAGCGAATAATTAACAAACGGCTAGTTAGCTATTTAGAAAATCATAATTTATTCTCAGAGAAACAATTTGGCTTTCGTTCAGGTAGATCCACTGCGGATGCTCTCCATGAGCTGACGGATCACATTGCACAGAATTTAGATGATAAAAACAAATGCATAGCTATTTTTCTGGACCTAGCCAAGGCTTTTGACACGGTTCACATTCCTCTCCTTTTAACAAAATTGGAAAAGTTAGGAGTCCGTGGTACGCAGTTGGATCTTTTGAGTGACTACTTGTCTGATCGCTTACAATGCACTAAAATAGGCGACTACGTTAGTGATGATCTGTTGATTGATTATGGTGTTCCTCAGGGTAGTATATTGGGACCGACATTATTCTTAGCCTATATGAATGACCTGAGTAACATCAAATTAAGAAACGGTATAGTTGTGACATTTGCAGATGACACGGCTCTCTGTTTTTCTTCTCATGCCTGGTGTGAAGCTTTTGACGACGCTCAAAATGGTTTCAACACAGTATTAAATTGGCTAAATTTTAACAAACTAACTCTAAATATTGATAAAACTAAGTACTTGTGTTTTACAATTAATAAATCAACTCAACCTAGCCTTCTCTATACATTAAAAGCACATAATGATTGTAATAATTTTTCTGATAATCACTGTACATGCACACATCTCGAAAGAACTGAATCCATTAAATACCTTGGCATTATTCTCGACAACCATCTCAATTTTTACAAACATATTGAAGCATTGACTGGCAGAGTGCGTAAACTAATTTACATATTTAAAAACATTCGGAATGTTGTAACATCAGATTTATTAAAAACAGTGTATTATGCTCTCTGCCAGTCTCTGATCCAGTATGGTATAACCATATGGGGAGGTGCCAATGTAACATCCTTGTTGATGCTTGAGCGCGCCACTAGAGCTGTCCTCAAGGTAGGAACCTTTAAACCTTTTCGATACCCCACATATGACTTATATCAGAGCTGGCAAGTTCTAACGGTTCGTCAACTGTTTGTCTTAAATATTATCACAAGAAAACATAGCAGCCTTACTTTACACTATCGTGATAAACATAGCAAATATAAGAGACATATTATGATACTTGCTTATCCTAAAACTTATAAAACTACATTTATAGGAAAATTTTATCCGTGCATTAGTGTATATCTGTATAATAAAATAAACAGTTTGCTCAACTTAGTTGCCCTAACATATCACAAATGTAAATCAACAACAATTAATTGGCTACTTAAACTAAGTTATAACGATACTGAGAATTTGCTCAGTGTTTTAAAGTAGAAATAAGTTTGTAGTATGTTACTTCTAAGTATAACTTAAATTAAATAATTAAAGTAATTGTAATAAGTAATCATAATTACAGAAAAATGTAAATTAAATTAACTTAACTATCTGAAATAATTGTAAATCCTATTATGGAATGGGGCTGGTGCCTGAGATACAGATTATATCTAGTTCAGGTATCAGCGGCCAAAACAATTTCTTATAATCATGTTTTCAAGTAATGTAATATATATATTGTAAATTTAGAATAAGCTAATGTATTGGTTAAATAAATAAATATTTTTTTTTTTATTATTTTAAGTTATTTAAACTTTTTATATTATATATTTAGTTTTATTTACAAGGAAATATTAATAAACATTTGTCCCATTATACATTTCAAACGCATGTTCACACATATTTCCGTAACAAACGGAACATTGATGTATTCGTGTGCGATATCAATTTGATATAATCAATAACAGAACACCTACGTGATTTATATTACTTTTATAAAACAATAAAGTATAATGGTAATTTAACAAGAGATATCATAAAAATACAAATGGCACCGGGCGGCACGTATGTCTGATAACTAAATCTAGTAATGATAAATAAATTTGTAACGAGTTGATAGTAAATGAAAGGAGATGATTGCTGTACTTCGTCACAATGCCTAAGCACAGAGAAGCATTCGCCTAGCATAGTAAATGCTGCTTATAAAGATTTAACTGCAGACACAATCGCCTCTGTGCATTTGACAATTACGAGTTTGTTTAATGAAAATGTAAAAGCTTTCTTGTTTCTTCCAATAAATATTTTATATTTATTACAATTAATAAACACCATATTTAGAGGCGACCGTGGTGTAGTGGCAGTGCAATGGTTACGCAAACCGAGAGCACGAGTTCGAGACCACCCGCGCCGGTACCAATGTATCTTTGATATATGTACTTCTGTTTCTATGATACAAGCACTTTAGTACCTTAGTATAGAAATGTATAAAAAAAGGAAAAAAAAATTGTGTAAGTAAGTTTTTTTGAAATATTTATGATTTATGTATTGATATCGAAAAAAGAGTGAGGCCTTTGCTCCACAGGGTAGAGTGACAATTAAATGGCTAAATAACAATAAAAATAATCGTCATCAATTGTATCTTTTAAATCATTTCATAATGTTGTTCACAAAATGGCCGTCTTTTATATTGTGATGTGACATTGGACGTATTCTATTGCTATTGAGCGTGTTGCCAGGCGAATATGCTCGCGGCCCTGGGTCATGGGTTCATTGCCTATTGTCACTCACTTATTTAGACATCCGATTACAATGTGATTTGACACCAGAGCATGTAAGGCGAAATTGTTATAGCTCATTAGTACATTGAAGAACACATTTCTTATATGTCACGCTTGATGCATGAGAAATTTGACCGCCATTACAGCGACTTTAACGACTGTAAACTGAAACGGTTTTTTCAGTCGTTGACGCTTTTTGACTCTCACCATTCGGCAAGTTGAAAAGTCAAATGTTGCGTCTCAATAAAAAAATGTTGGCTCATCTTTACACCTTTCCTAACCTCATTCATTTTAATTCATTACATTAAATAAGAAAAAGAAGTATTGTTGCTTCCTTAAAATAAAAGACTGAAGGAGATGTCAAAATTGGATTGTATGACCTTGCATCGAGACTGCAACTTAACAACCTAACTATTTAAATGTGCATATATTTATTTGTAATTACTGTTTGTGTATTATATTAAATTACCTTGGCCTTGTACTAGTCACTTCTCTCACAATATCATAGATACTTAATATCCTAATTGCAGGTTATACCATAAAATATTAGATACCTACTATTTATTTTGTTACTTTTTATTGTGACACATTTGACATCGACCCGCCTGATGATAAGCAAGAGGAGATCCAAAAGTGCCGACGACTGAAACAATTGAGTCAGTACACGCCTGCCTCAGTCGCCGTCACTATGCTGGCCAAAGGTGCTTCTTCACGCATCGCTTGAAGGATCCAAGATTATAGGAGGGAGAGAACACATGGGCTGGCAAAGCATTCCACTTGTCGATTGTTCTACAAAGAAAAGATGCACCGAACTTTTTAGTTCGACTACCGATTCTGTCGACAAAATGCGAATGCTTCCCCCGACTAGTGCGGGTGTTATTAATGGGGATGTCTACCCGGGATGTCCTAAAACTCGACCAGTCTCACCAGAGGATGGGCAGCAGCGTCCTTCTAACCTATTATAAACAACAAAATAGCGGTGGATGCAACTAGCATCTTGTCATTTGCAATGGCATTCCAAGGAGAAGGGCTATGTTTAGCAGTGGACATCTTCCGGCTGATGATGATGACTATTTATTAGGTACCCAATGGAGACGAAAAATCTGTTACTCTTTGTTGATAGTGAAGTATAAAACCAAGACAATGAGGTAGACAATAAACAGCAATAGGAGTTTTAATTTTATAAAGTTATAAATAAGACACACTACACCTAAAAATAGTTGAATTAATTGAGTCTACAAATCACAGTCAATTAATTCATAAAAATAAACACAAAAATGCTTAAGTGGATTTAAAATTAGATGTTTTAATAAATTTAAAAATATCTTGTAATTACGAATATTATAATTATGAATTTATGATGCTTAATAAAGCCATTTGGATTTACGTCACGTAAATGAATTGGCATTGCGTGCTGCGGCCCATAGCATTTGCTAAATTAGAGTTATATAGACTATTGTGAGGTCCATTGTCATGGCTGTAACTGGGTCTAGGTAAGCGATTAGAAAACTGAATGATTTTAATAAACAAAATGGTTTCTGATTTTGGCGACACAAATGTTTTTGTCTTAATTGTGAATCAACATATGACAGCACCTCGCCTAATGTTAAGCTGGAGTGCGGTCCATGAATAGAGGTGACTGCTAGTACAAGTCAATAATTGTAAGTGGCAGTCACATCCACTATGACTTCACGGTCTATTCACATTTCTATACTAAGCTACTAAAGTGCTCTTGGTTTGTGTAACTATTGAACTGCAACTACACCACGGTCGCCTTCCTTGTATATACTTGTAAGTGGTGGTATTACCCCGGATCGGCAGACTGGGTACCACTGCCTACCACTCTTTAATATTTATATTTATACGGAACGTGACATGACATAATATAATCTACGAAGACGTGGGGTCTAAAACAGTAAAAATCGGTTTATTCCTGTAATTTTACGCTTATTAATTTATGGTTAAGAGTAATTATGTTTTCGTCTTGTTTATGAGTGGAAACCTAATTGCTCTTTAACTTTTACAGTTATTATTTCGTAAACTGTGAGGTTTATTCTTTTAATCTTAGATATGTTCAAAGTATGGTTCTGCATTGTCCATTGCCATATAGTCTGTATGGAGAAAATTGTGGATGTAAAGGTAGCGAGAAAGTTGTGTCAAGCAAGATGACGTAGAGTAATCTGTTGTATTGTCTCTGCTTATCCCAATGTGAATTAAGGCTTGAAATTGCCAATAATAATGTTTAGTGTATCCTATTATTGGCGAACGGTGATTATGACATTTTAATGGTGGTGGTAGTCCTTGTGCCAAAAACATCATTATAGAGTGGCTGTGTGATCGTTATGTAACATTGATCATTTTAATTTATTTCATTTAAAACATTAACCTCCTTTTAACACAACAACATAGTTTTAAATCAAGAAGTTCTTAATAATAAATACATAATAAACTGTTACTACGAGTATAAGCATTTTCACTGCGTACATCTTAAGAAAGCTAGGTTGTCTAGTGTCCATAACCATAGAGCTTGTTTGAAGAGAATTGTGGATGTGAAGAAAGGAGTTGTGTCAGGATCGTGGCAACTGGCGCTCCATTGTCTCTGCCTATCCCTGTGGGGAAAAGGCGTGACCATTTGATTGATTGATAAAGCTGTGTGTGTACTTTAAACATTGTCTACCAGTTAATCAAATGCTTTACTTCGGTAGACACACAAACACATTATAGGTCTAATGAATCCTGGCTCATTTTTTTTTTATTGAGACTCTCAATTTGACCTCGACTTGCCTGATGGTGGAGGTGGGTGGCAAGTAAATTGAGTCGACCGTGGTGTAGTAGTAGTGCAATGGTTACGCAAACCGAGTGCACGGGTTCAAAACCACTCACCGGCACCAATGTATTTGGTTGACCTGTTTCTATGGTACAAGCACATAAAATTTGTTTAATTCAAAAATAAACAAATAAAAGTTAGGCTATAAGTAAGTTGCATTTTTAGTAGATGCACATTGCACGGTCTGCTGACCCCAGAGAAATCAGGTAGAAAGTCAATCTGTCGACACGTACGTACATACGGCACACGTGTCTCCATCAGCCATTTTATTGTTTTCCACAATTACTGCACTATTACGTGTAATTCAACGATCATCACGGTGAAACAACATTTTTTTCTTGACATTATGTAAGATTGTTCCTAGGTGCAGCTTTCTTTTCAATATAAACAAATAAACTTGCTATTAGATAGCCAATTCAATAATAATTCATGTTGTAATAATACCTAAAAAATACTCATGCGAATACTCGTGAAAGGTAAGCAAGAAGGACCCGGGATGAGTATACTGCGATCCCCAAGCCGACTGCCGATCGTGGGGATTATGGACCCCCTTCATTATGAACTACAAAATACAGGTGGATGCAACTGGCATATTGTCGTTCTATAGGGGAGGCCTATGTTCAGCAGTGGACGTCTTCTGGCTGATGATGATGATTGATGATGAAGAAGAGGTCCAAGATAGCCGACGAATAAAAAAAACCGAGACAGTTCACGGTTGCCTCAGTCGCCGTAACTTAATCGCCAAAAAATATTATTGTATTGTCATCGGTTTTTAAAACGTGTACAAATTTTAGAATTATGTAGATCCCTTAATTGGGTAAACATTAATTCAAAAGATTCCGTTATGGTTACATACAATCAATCAAATTGTCACGCCTTTTCCCACGGGGATAGGCAGAGACATACAAGTAAAACAGACAGACTTAGAGGAATAATATACTTAATGGGAACTCTGTAAGACAGACATACAAGTCTAGCCAATTAAAAATAGATACTATTTACGAGTATAATCAGTATTTATGAAATAAATTAGATATAACTTATGTCGGGCTTATTTTGATTATTATATTATATAATTATTATATAATCCAATGTTACAAAGGCTTTGCAGCCATTCAGGCGTTCCCAGGGAGGAAGGAAGGACAATCAATCTGACACAATGACAGCATGTTGTTAAACAAACTATTGTTAAAAAGGGAAAATAAATCGTACCGACAGCTGCTATCCGCGGTGGAATAGTGTGAAATTCTAGAGGTTTAAACAAATTTTTCTTGATTTTACTAACATTCAACGTATTTTTTATATTATTGTAAATTATAGGCCTAAATTTTAAAGAGTGGTAGGCAGTGGTACCCAGTCTGCCGATTTGGGGTAGTACCACCACTCACAAGTATACAGACCTTGAAGTGATTTATTTGGTCACGTTTCGGGATCCGCTTGTATGTTGCCGGTTCCAACTAGGCCGGCATAGTGGATGTGATTGTTACTCACAGTTATTGAATTGTATTAGCAGTGACATTCATTCATGGACCACACTTCGGCTTAACATCAAGCGGGTTGCTGTCATATGTGGAGTTACGATGAAAAAACAATTAGCTTTAAAAAAGCTTATCATTGTTGTTTTTATTATTAGACTAGCTGCGGTTTCGCCTGCGTAATATTAGGTTTATAACACAATCATAAAAAAGGAGGAGGTTTTCAATTCGACTGTATATCCCTTTTTTTGTATTTATAACTCGATAACTCATATATATTTAGAATTTTTCTATATTTATTTTTATTTCCATCTGTCATTTTTATATGAGTTATATATCAAATAATATATATATATTACCTAAAAGTATCCTATGTTACCTCCAAAAATATGTGTACAAAGTTTCATGATGATCGCTTAAGTAGTTGTTGCGTGAAAATGTAGTGGATGACTACTAGTTATCATCTCAGCATATTGTTGACAATATGTTAGAATACATTTTCTGAATACTGGTCAGCGCTCATGAACCTTTGCTTTGTAAGTACAGTAAAACAGCGTCTAAAATCCGTGTAACTATCCCAATTCGAAATTATATATTTATTCAATTTTGGTAGGTAAACTTTCTTGTGCCGCAGTAATTTAATTTAACATTTACAAAACAAAGTTGCCTTCTCAGCGACTAAATAATATAAAAGACATTATGGCAGCTTAATATAAAAACATACCTACAGCCTTATAAATACTCGATAAAGTGAAAAAGCACTTAGGCCGGCATAGTGACGGCGACTGAGGCAACTGCAAAATAAAACAGGTTGGACCTCCCTTTGCTTACTATCAGGAAATGCAAGGTAAAAGGTCGCGTCGTGAAAAAGAAGAGCTGGGGTCCGGCGAAGGAATCCGGTAAGGGCAGCGGTAGCAAAAACAAGCGATACCTGCGATTGGAAGGAAAGGACTTCTGCGAAAAGCCGAGGACAACAAGAGCGACTGGAATACGACGACAAGGAACATAGGGACGACTTTGGCTTGGCAACTGGACTTCGAACGTGCTCAGGATTGGGATGTTTGGATTGTGCAAATAAAGCGCTTCTTCAACTAATTGGCATTTGATTGAATCCATTACCACTACCCTCCCTCACGCGGCGGTAATTTCGTGCGGCCGAAGAACCCAAATTACGATAAATGAAAGTGAAGTTCAACGAAGCAATAAAAAATGAATCAAGGCAACAACAATGACCTTGATCTTTATTGATTGTTAATAATAAAATATGAATATTGACCGCACAGGGATGGACAGACGTCACGTTCCCGCGCAATCAATTAATAATGGAGGCAATGAAATTAGATAGCTTATTCGCTTGTTAGTGATTTTAATGGCTAATGAGCTTTGAAAAGTAATGTTATGGATTGAATTAATCATTAAAAAGATTTTTTTATATATATGGCTTGACATATTAAGACATAATTCCACATGATGTTAAGCTAGAGTGCGGTCATTTAATGCTACTACAGTTAAATTATTACAAGTAGAAGTTGCATCCACTATGCTAGCCTAGTTGGAACCGGCAATTTTCAAACTGATCCCGAAACGCGACTTAGCCACTTCAAGGGAAAATTTTAGTTCTATTTTGCAGCTTTACAAAGGTTTGTTTTTCCCTAACAATAAAATGTTCTGTAAACATTTCAATAATAAAGAACCTCCATTAATTAATATACAAAAAGTACACAAAAATAACTTGAGGAAATCCTATTGTTTTATGAATTCACCTTGAAGATATAGTTCCACGTGAAATAATAGGTAATGGGAATATTTTATGGGCAATAGAATAATTATGATAACATTGCAATTGGACACAATATTCTCACAAACAATAACAATATATTATTATTTGAATAAATAAATATAATTAGGGACTAACAAATCCACACGAATATTTTTGTCATAATTACAAACAAAGGAAGGTAAAGACATAGTCAATAGAGCGCCGGCAGCTGAAAAAATCGTACAATGTAAAGAGTAAGGTTACCTCAGTCGCTGTCACTAAAACCCTTAATTTCAATGCCCTAAGGTTTATAAACTTAATGCCCTGAGTTTATAAAATACATAAAGGAACAAAAAGGGCTATTAAAAAAAATAATAATTTAAATAATTTATTTCAAGAAAGCTCTGTTGCTTAGTGCCCATAACCGTAGAGATTGTATGATGTAAAGGAAACAAGAGAGTTGTGTCAGGATCGTGGCAAGTGGCACTCCATTGTGTCTGCCTATCCCCGTGGAAAAGAGGCGTGACAATTTGATTTTTTTAGTCTGCGCCCTCCATCGCCTCAGCAAATAGCCCACGTTGTGCAACCTATTCTGTTGTATTATCGATCCTACTGTTAGCTTTGGAATAAGTTAATTTCGGTATTAATAAATGTTCTACGTATGACTAAATAACAAAATGTTAATAGCTCTTTTAAGTAATTCAAATAATCTAGCTGACCTAAAACATAATCTATAAATGAAGTTCATTAACTATTCCAGCACGAAGCATTCAGGTCTTGAGTTCTGGGTCAGCGCTTATGTAACAACAAGTTATACAACCTAGGCAATACTAGGGCTACTAACCTTATATGAACTTGATAATATACATTAAATAAGTTCATTTCAATTGCAGTTTAAATGTGTATTTAAATTAGTTTAGTAAATATAATTAATCGTACGTAGTTTAATAATTGCCTCTTACAGAGTCCTAGTATTAAAAGACTAGCTGACCCGGCGAACTTCATACCATCTAAAAGTCAATAAATGTTGTGTTACAGATTAGCCGAACTTAAGTTGAGTGAATAAATATTTTAAAACTATTTAAATCTTTGTTGTGAATTAAGTTTTCTTTTATTGTAACTCGACATATAATCGTTTCTCTTTATAAATAATACAACATAGGTTTTTGAGCAATATGTGTTTACTGATATACCAAAATTGACTAAAATTGAAATTGTTAATTCTCAACATCTTGATATATTTTCCTTAGTTTATCCCAAAATAAATTTCTGAACACGGAATATGGGAAAATGTTTTTTCTATTATTTTATTTATTATTCACACAATATGTTTATCAATTATAGCCTTTATAATTGTATAAGCTATATAATTACTAAGTTTCATTAAAATTCATTCAGTATTTTTAGTGTGAAAGAGTAACAAACATCCATCCATACTTACAAACTTTCGCGTTTATAATATAAAGTAAGGAGTAAGGATAAGTAGTAGAAAAACACGTCTGTCTCGTGCGATAAAGTTTAAATAATGAAATAAAGTTTTAATGTGACATATTATGTAATTTTATATAGAATTAACAAATATTAATATTATTATATATAATTATTATTCTGTGACTTTGTTACAATAGAAGTAATTATTTCTCTTTTAAAGCAGAAACAATGGTATATATTGCTAATTAAATGATAATTAAAACAAATAAGACACACTTAATTTTACAACCATGAAATATTTTATAATTACCATAGCTAAATAGGTAAACAAATTTTATGTGGCTTACAATCGCGTTTATAGTTGGTTAATGATTTTACAATTATTTTTTTATTATTCCGACGTTTAGAGAGCTTTGCAGCCATTGTGGTCACGGAGAGCCTCAATTTTGCAGCAAAATCTAGGAAAATTTAACCATAATAAAAAAAATATAATTATAAAATATATATTAATTACGAGTATATTATGCTTATTATAAGGCAATTGTGGTCTAAAGTCACTTGCCAATACCAATGTAGCTTTGATCTATGTCCTTTCGTCGCCCAGTTTCTATGATACAAGCATGGAAAGTATTATGCTACTATTATAAAATATATACGAATAATGTTTTTTTTTTCAACCTCTCGCTCATGCAGAACGTTGTTTAAAATATAATGTTTATTAAAATGTTAACTTGTATTAAATTATTCCCATTATGATTAGCCATATAACCATGGAGAGAATTGTAGAAGTGAGGGAAGCAATGGAGTTTGTGACAGGCTCGTTAAAAGTCCCGCTTTATTGTCTCTCCCTGTGGGAATTAAAGCGTGAGCGGAAATTGGTGTGGATATACCTAATGACAAAAAATAACATACTATCATAATCTGTTTTATCAATAACAATTCAAGAAAATAATTCAAATCGTATCGTCTGAAGAAAGCGAATCAATTGGATTGCACATAAAAATTACGTTTTTTAATTATATTTTCAGTGACGAAGACGACACGAATCGACTCCTGAAACAGCTGAGCACCATTAATCGTCCATATGGCGTGACATTCCCGCAAATGATTAAACTCATGTCACAATGTCAACAGGTGGGTAACTCCTCCCTCATAGTATTAAACCACTAAGGTCTTCAGCCTTTTTCAGTCTTAAATTTTCTCTTGCCATCTGGTAAGCAGAGGTGATAAGTTGAGTCTTAATATAAATTTGACAAGTTTATTTTTAAAATTAACATCTAATTCAAATCATTTTTATCTCATTCAGACGCAGTTAATTTTTAAATTATTATTTTAACAAATAATTGTGCCCTGCCTGCCAGTATTGTTTTACAAGCAATATAAATACATTCTAACTACTTATTAAATGCCCCTCGTAATGATAAAGAAAATTTAAGATTTTTTTAAAGGAAAACCTATCAACCTTTTTATTGCCTTGATATTAGCACTCGAATTCTGTCGTTTTGTTTAACAACAATTGACAAGTGGTAGGCCATGTGTTCTCCCTATTCTATAACCTTGAATCCTTTATGCAAAGCTTTGGCTGGCATAGTAACGACTGAGACAACCGTTAATTGAATCAGATCAGACGTCGGCGCTCTTGGCCATTTCCTTGTTTACTTTCAAGCAAGTCAAGGTAAAAGGTCAATAGTAATGTAAAAGTACTAATAATAAAAATATTTATACATTTTTAAATGCCAAGTGCGAGGCGGACTCGCCCATGAAGGGTTTTGTAGCATCAAGTAACATAATATAAAAGTTCTTGTAGTTCGTTGATCGATTTTTATATTTAAGTTGATTAAATGAAAGGTAAATTGCGGTTTTCGATTTATGATTTATAACTACTCACTAGATCTCGTATTAGAAACCTCAATATCATTTTTGAAGACCTATCTATCTATAGATAACCCGAATGGGTTTGATGAAAAAAAATTGAGTTTCAGTTCTAAGTATGGGGAACCCCCAAAATTAATTGTTTTTATTATTATTATTGTGTGAAAATCTTAATGCGGTTCACAGAATACATCTATTTACCAAGTTTCCACAGTATAGCATTTTTAGTTTCGAAAAAAGTGGCTGTGACATACGGACGGACAGACATGACGAATCTATAAGGGTTCTGTTTTTTGCTACGGAACCCTAAAAACATTTTTTTCTTATTTACCTGTTCTGAAAAAATAAAAGCAATGTTTATTTTTGCAAATGGTGTAAATGAATATAATGTTGCTTATGCAAATAATGTGTTGTTATGCTGTGAGATATAAACAATTTGGATGGTTTAATACTTTGTCGTATGAAAAATGTGTGTGTCTTTAAGTGGTATTTATGCAATTGGAGTATTCAATTGTGGGTGTTATTGCGAACACGTCCGGCCGCCACGCGCACCACTTCACACGGACACTCATTTGAAACACCTATTGCTTAGCATACCAGTTGGTTACGAGTAAAGTCCCGGGTTCGTTTCCCGGTCGGAGAAAATATTTGTTTCATAGCTTTTATTTGTAATATTTATTAGGTATATTATTTGTTGCAAATATTTGTCTAAAAAAAGAAGCGGATATTTGCTTTGGGTCTGCCGATCCGGGGTAATACAGTTACTGAATTGTAGTAGCAGTGACATCCATTCATGGACCACACTTCAGCCTAACATCAGGTAGGGCGAAGAGTGGTGTCAATGTCGGATCACAATAAAAAAAACACACACACATGCATACACACAGGAAACCACAATTTATATTATTACAAATAAATGTTTTTTATATTATAATTAAAGATTTCGTTGCCCGGGAAGTGGCTTAATCGACCACATCCAGAATTTCAGCTACATAGGAGAGCGATACAGCCTTTCAGGGCAACGATATTCTTAATATTCGACAGCGAAATTACTACCTACGACTGCCATATCAATGTGACTTTCATTATTTAATTTTAATTTCGTAACTTAGGTTAATTAAAATAGGTAATGCTTTAATATTTAACGACCTTTCTTTTTAGGTGGATGGTGTTGAAAAGGTGGATACGCCACCAGAGAGCAGAGACGAAGATCTGGATGGTTGGCAGAATAATGCACAAGCTAGACTGGACTCAGGTGGAAATAAAGCTGGTCTACTTGGTGGTAGTCCATTGTCATTATTGCAAGGAATCATACCCGGTTAGTAGTTTCATGTTGAATGGATAAAAAGTGGGTAGTTTTATGATTTTTTTGTCGGCATTATGGCGCCGACTGAAAGTCACTGTCACTGTAAACTGAAACGTTTTTATCAGTCGTCCGCGCTCTTGGACCAACACGGAAGCAACAAGAGCAATCCCTACTCGCAGCCTACCAATCCATTACTTCATTCATTACATTATGCCAAAAATATATATAGTAAAGGTATTCTTAATAAATTTTTTTTTTATTGTGACACGACATTTGACATCGACCTGCCTGATGATAAGCAAGAGGAGATCCAAAAGTGTCGACGACTGAAACAACCGAGTTAGTACGCGGCTGTCTCACCCGCCGTCACTATGCCGGCTAAAGATGTGAATTGAGGAAGTAAAGGATGCCAGTAATGGCTCTAGCTGTATCTATCCCATGCGTCACGGAGGTGTTAGAGAACATGTTTGCATAAGTACCTAATATAAATATACTGTTCCAGGAACAAAGTGGTGCGGAACAGGAGACATAGCGGCCAACTATCATGACTTGGGCAATGACAGACGCATGGACCGTTGCTGCCGAACGCACGATTTGTGCCCAACGAAAATTCGCGCCTTCACAAAGAGATACAATCTCTCAAACAATTCTATTTATAGTAAATCGCATTGTGTTTGCGACGACATGCTGTTTGATTGTTTGAAAGCAACCAACACATCCGCAGCGCACCTAATGGGACACATTTATTTCAATATCGTGCAAGTGCCCTGCCTCGAGGACGCACAACATGGCCGAGAATTCAGAGATGCGAAGAAAGGCTTTTAATATATTGTATTAATTTATTACATTTGATGTTTAATAAGTAATTCAATTACGTACAAAATGCTCTGTAATGTGATCGTTGTGTTATTTCATTACATTTCCATCGTTCTGTCTTTTGAATCTGTGATAATCTGTGCCTTGTAGAGTTATAAATACTCACAGATAGATGGCGCTATTAATGTGTTTTATGTAAATATGTAATATTATAGTATTCTATTATGTCTAAGCAAATGTTTAAAACATTCCGTATTTATGTATTTGTTACACGTGAACACAATGTATTTTGTTTATTGTTAAGTGTAATATTAGCATAGAAAAATATATGTCTGAATGTTGATTAGTTTTTTTGCCAAATACATTTATTTATTAAGTATTTTTCTTTTATTTCCAAATTCCAAAACAGTCCCTAAAGTTTTACTTTGCGCTTCAATTCTCACATAAATATGGAAAGACAATCAATTAAATTATCACGCCTTTTTGCAATGGGGATAGGCAGAGACAATGGAGTGCCACTTGCCACGATCCTGACACAACTCCCTTGCTTCCTTTACATTCACAATTCTCTTCATACAGTCATACAAGGTTATGGGCACTGGCACTAGGCAACCTAGTTTCTTGAGGATGTCTCCGATTTGATCGACAACAATCCTAAATAAGTCATGCATATTATTAATTTAAATAAATATAAAATCAAAATTGAAATTTTAAAGGAACCCCCGAAACGCCTGAAACCTCTTTAGTCTCCAGCTTTATAGTAATAAACAACATTAGTCATGGCTCAATAGTTATATCCCTTTAATATCCCTTGGATCCTCATGGTGCATCATCAGATAACTACTCCAGGTCATCAATTTGATAACGGTCCAGCTAATGGCTCATAGTGAGAAACAATTTTAGTTAAAGCACTATAGTTCTATCTCTTGTTGATTTGCTGATCTGAGAGGATCAATGATCAGTTTTTTTAGATCCACAATGTTTTATTTCCTCGCACTAACTTTTCTTTAGTTTTACTTTAGTTTAGTTTAGTCAAGACGAATCTAATGAGTCCAAACTTAGTAAACCTATTAACTTTAAACCTATCCAGGATTTCGTCTCCTACCTTCAAGTTCCATCATCAGAGTAGCTCAGTGGTACCAGTTAAAACACACATGCATTTGTATACGTTTTTCTTTAAAATGTTAAGTCACAGATATGTTTAAAAGTAAAGTAAATACCGATTATGCGTCTAAGATCGCTACCGCAACTAACAAAACGAGCTGATGACCTTGAAACCCCTGATCAGATCTTCATCAATTGTAGCTAAGAACCATCTCGATGACGTCAGCTTTCAAACGATAAAACCCGCATCGTAATCGGTCCATTCGTTTAGGAGCTACGATGCCACAGACAGACACACAGATACACAGAAACACAGATACACAGACAAGTCAAACTTATAACACCCCTCTTTTTGAGTCGGGGGTTAAAAAGACGAACATCGCTGTAAATAGCACCGGGAATATGCAATGGCTTTTCGACTATAATATTATGTGCTATAATTTTATGGTATTATTATTATTATTTATTGTGGCTCCACATAACCCAGCACCCTGGTCGATAGTGCGCTCCGTGAATGGAGGCGACTGCTACTACTGTTAAATAACCTCAAATAGCAGCGGTATTCACTATTCACTAGTTGAAACCAGCGAATTACAAACTAATCCCGAAACGAGACTGTGTCGCTCAAAGCGTTGAATGGTCATTGAACCCAGGGTGGGTCGGAATACCACCAATTTTCAACCTATTTGCAATGTTTTATGAGTGTTTCTTTTAACATTATAGTATAATAATAATAACATAATATCAATAATAATATTAAATACATACTTAATAATAGAATATTTGTGGCGCTCCAATACCTCTACCTATCCCTGTGGGAAGAAGGCGTGACAATTTAATTGATTTATTTATTATAAATTAAGTTCTTATTATCGCTCGAAGAACCGACAACCGATAGGGAAGAAAGGTTCTAGAGTGAAGGCCACGAACCGGAAGACGCAGCGTCGGTAGGCCTCCCACTAGTTGGACTGACGACATAGTGAAAGTCACGGGTAACCAGTGGATCTTGTCGTTCGGAATGGCGTTACAAGGAGGAGGCCTATGTTTAGCAGTGGACGCGTTCAGGCTGATGATGATGATGAAGTATAGGCATGAGATTAGAAATATTGCAAATCATGTTATTTCGTATTCCCTTCAACTCCAAGACTCCGCTGAAAGAGTTTTAGTAAAGATTTCCCTAAGCATTACTAACACAATCAAAAGTTTAAACAAATCATAAGATCAATAAAACACAATGGCGTATTGCGTGTTATAACGTGTTTCATCTTTATCATTTATCCATTGAAGACAAGTAGTTATGATAATTTTATATAACAATACTAGGTGGAACGGAGTAATATTCCTTTGCACACACAAAAAGATGAATAAAAAAATCTATAAAAAATACGTTCAAAAACCAAAATTTAAATTTTTAGTTTTTTAGAGTAATAGCGTAATTTAATTAGAATTAATATATAGAGATAATAAACTTTATTAAATTCATTACTATATTATACTGAACACTACAGCAATATAAAAAATAGAATCAATATTATTTAATAATATTTGAAAGTTGTTTCAAAAAGTTCAAAAACGTGTCATTGACAAGTGTCATGAGGAATTGTCAAGATGGTAAAAATAGAGGGGGGAAAAAGCGCGGGAAGCCTCCAAGTTGACAAGGCGGGTTTTTTGAGTTGAAAATTTTATTTTAATTGCATTACGTTGTTTTTTAGTTTTTCTCTCTCAAAATGGGAGAATCTAACGAGAAAATCTATTCAAATATATCTAGTTCGAAAAACATAATATCGGTGCGCAGATTCTTACGAAAAGTCAAAGATAATAATAAAGTAACGTTTGTTCCAACTAAAACCGTATCAATCACATTTTCATGTCCTGTACTGCCAGAGAGCGTCGACCTAAATAGTTGGCGCTTTGAAGTTAGATCCTACATACCACCTGTTAAGCAATGCTTGCGATGCCTAAGATATGGCCACATAGGCAAATTCTGTAAAAATTCTGAGCGATGCTCAATATGTGGGGAAAACCATAATTTTAAAAACTGTACCAAAACCTCTCATGAAGCCATCTGTTGCCACTGCAAAGGCAATCACATCGCAATTTCTTCAACATGCCCGATTAAAAAAGAAAAAATTAATGAGAACCAAAAGAAGGCAGAAAATAAAACATATGCTGGCTTTTTCCAATCTTCAAAGTCTTCTTTCCAAAATTTCCCACCATTACCGACAAATCCTTTAGACCAATTATCAAAACTATTAAACTCCGATAATGTTATGAATTTAGTAGTTGAAGCAGTGGTTAAATTAATCACTATGTCGAAGCTAAATGAAAAACCAATTTGCACACAAAATGTCAAAGAAACTATATTATCTACATTGTCTCAAAAGCAAAAAAAACAATAATTTTATTTATTTATTATTTATTTTACAATGGATTATTTGAATATTGTACAGTGGAATGCTCAGAGTTTACTAAGTAATCGAAATTTATTTACACACTTCTTGAGATCTAATAATATACATGTTGCTTTAATCTGTGAAACATGGTTACGATGCCATCATCAGTTTAATATTAAAGGTTATACAATGACAAGGTTGGATTCTGGCAATGCTCATAATGGAGTTGCCATTCTCACAAAAGACAGCCTAAAATTCAAAAAGATTGATACATATCATGATGATTCTTTGCAAAATATAGCTATAAGATTGTGTTACAATAACAAAGAGATAACAGTTATGAGTCTCTATAGTCCTAATAAGTGTACACCTTCTTTTTCAAAATATAAGTTTGACAGCTTAGTCAATAGCCTACCTAAACCAGTGTTGATTGCAGGAGACTTTAATGCCCTTCACTCGGCCTGGGGATGTACTTCTACAGATGTTAGAGGGCGCGACATTCTTGAAATCATCAATAATAATGATTTAGTTTTACTTAATGATGGTCAAATGACCACAGTAGGATCTTTAACTTGGCGTCAGAATGCTTTAGATCTCACTATTGTGTCTTCTTCTTTGGCTTTATCTTGTGAATGGAATGTTCATGATGATCCTTTGGGCAGTTATCATTTACCTGTAATTACAAAATTGTTATATAATAATAATAAAATGCACATGGACAGTAATTCCCCTACCTTCCCTAATTTTCGTCATGTTAATTGGGAAATTTACAGTAAAAATGTTAATAGAATTCTTAAAGACTTTAACTGTGATGAATCAGACATACTATCTAATTATATAAATGTCATCAAATTACTCAACAAGGCATTAGAAATGTCTATTCCTGATACATACAGAACCAAGAGATCACAAAATAAAAGTTTACATAATTCAATTGAAAGAAGACTTCCACTACCATGGTGGAATGAAAAATGCAATAATGCAGTTCAAGAATCAAAGAATGCTTATATTCAATTTAAACACTTTCCATCTCAAGACACCTACATTAATTTTAAAAAACTACAAGCTAAAAAGAAACTCATACTTAAACAAGAAAAAACAGTTAGTTGGCACAATTTATGTGAGTCATTTAATAGAACTACACCTTTAACACAAATATGGAATACAATGAAAAAATTTAATAAAACCTTTGTACATAGGAACTTTGATAATACCAACTGGATTTCTGATTTTCTTAAAAAGTATACTGTAGATACCGTGGAGGCCCCTTTACTTACACTAGCTAGTGACGACTCTTTAAAGAATGAGTACTTAACAAAACCATTTACTTTTCAAGAATTTAATTCAGCTATTATTTATAGGCGGGACACAGCTTTTGGCCTTGATGGTATTCCATATAAAATGTTGAAAAATATTGACAATGGTAGTAAATATATTATTTTGAATGTTTTCAACATGTTATGGAAATTTGATGTTATTCCTTCTGACTGGAAAACAGACTGTGTAATCCCTATTTTAAAAAAAGACAAAGAAAAGTATTCTGTTAACTCATATAGACCAATTGTGCTAACTTCTTGTCTGGGTAAAATTTTTGAACAACTTTTAAAAAATAGGATGGAGTTTTACATTGAGAGTAATCATATTTTGCCATGCAGTCAATTTGGGTTCAGGAAGGGACGATCTTCACGGGAGAGTCTTGCTAATTTTCATTTAGATATTTTTAACTCTTTTAAGAACAAAGAAATTCTTCTCAGTGTTTTCTTTGACGTTGTTGGTGCTTTTAATAATGTAAATCATCATATTCTGGCATATGAGTTGTCATCCATGGGTATACCTGGAAAAATTATTAATTGGATATTTAAGTTTTTACATGGGAGAAAAGTATTTGTTAAATGTAATAATCAATTATTTGGCCCTAGACTGTCTCATAAAGGAGTTTGTCAGGGTGGAATTTTAAGTCCCTTACTATTTACTCTGTATATACATAAACTTAAATCAATTTTAAATCCAAAAGTAACCACACTTCAATTTGCTGATGATTTGGTTATATATTCATCTGGCTCAAATGTCCAGCAGTTAATAACTAATGTAAATGATTCCTTAACTAAGCTGTTAACTTACTTTAATTATTTAAATTTGGAAATAAATGTGGAGAAGTCAAAAGTTCTAGTTTTTAACAAAGTTCAACCCATTAATATAAACATTGTATATAATAATATGCCAGTACCTGTCTCTTCAACTGTCAAATTTCTGGGTGTTGAATTCAATAATAGGCTGTCTTGGTGTCCATATATTAATAACTTGGTAAAACGAGCATCAAGAGCATTCAATATTCTTAAATCCTTAACAAAAACATATTGGGGGTGTGACCCAAAGATTTTACTGATGTTATACAAGTCTTTAATACGTAGTCATTTTGAGTATGGTTTTTTCTGCTTTGCTTCAGACGACAGAATTATAAACAAACTAGAAATATTACAAAATAATAATCTCAGATTAATTACTGGTGCAATGAAAACCACTCCCATTAACTCTCTTCAAATTGAATGCAATATTCTTCCACTTTCACTTCGTTTTAAATATCTGAAATTTAGATTCCTGGCTAAATTGTTGTCTATTAATAATCATACATTAATAAATAAACTTAATTTAATTTATCCCACTGTGAAATACATCCGTAAAGTCCCATATTTGTTAAAAGACTTTTCTGAAATTTTGGAAATTGACCAGCACTATAATATACATAAAATTGATAATTGGATATGCTATCTGGGTAATTATGAGAGTCAGATGGAAAACATTAACATTGCAATAGATAATAAACTAAAACACAAGGAAGAAGTATACTCTAAAATAGCAGAATATTCAAACAACCCAATTCAGATATACACAGACGGATCTAAAAACGAGGATAACGTTTCAATGGCAATATACATCCCACATCTGAAAATTGGTCATGGAAACAAACTACCAAGAATTTTAAGCATTTATAGCGCAGAAAGCTTAGCTATACTATCAGCATTGCAATATATTAAATCTAACACAGAAATCAAGAACTGGTTGGTAATTACAGACAATATGAGTGTATTAAAAGCTTTGAAACATACAAAGTTGGATCCAAACACGAACTATATTATTCACCACATTAGAACTTTATATGTAGAACTAGTCACAAGGAACAAATTGAAAATAGATTTTATGTGGACACCTTCCCATATTGGTGTCAGAGGCAATGAACAAGCCGATTATCTCGCAAAATTTATTACTGACAAATTTGACAACCAAGTCAGTGTAACGAATCCATCAATTTTGACAAATATGAATAATGTTGCCATCCCGATATCAGATTTAAACAATATAATCAAAACTAAAATTATACAGGAATGGGCAATGGTATGGAAAGAAAGTTTAAAGCAAAAGGGCACATGGTATGCTAATGTTAATAAAAGCTTGAATAAAAGACCATGGTTTAATGCTGGCTATTATCATAATAGGAACTTTTATACAATAATAAATCGATTAAGATTAGGACACGGAAAATTTAATGAACACTTAAACAGAATGAAGATTATAGACACCGATTTATGCAATCACTGTTATAAAGAAAAACAATCACTACATCATATTTTCTTTTCTTGCCCTAATTTTACGTTACAAAGACTTACTCTAAGTAGTCATTTCCTAAAAATATATAAGAAACCAGACAAAATTCCGCGCACATTACCAGATTTACTAAAGAACATCGAAAATTTTATACCCATATATGAATATATATCTACAACAGTTGTAAATATTTAAAGAAATACACGGATTTGTAAAAACAAGGACTATGAACTACAAACAAGGATTACGAAAAAAAAACAACACGGATTTGTAAAAACAAGGACTATGACCCACAAACAAGGATAAAGACAAAAAAAAAACACGGATTTGTAAAAACAAGGACTATGAACTTAAACAAAGGATTAAGACAAAAAAAAAACAAGGATAAGGACAAAATTATTACAAATAAATAAGACTAGGCTATGCCTTTAACTATATTAAATAGTTTATGAAATAATACTGTAGACAAGGCTGTATGGGCTATGCTCTTTGCCTTCCCAAAATGGGAAAAGTTAAAGAAAAAAAAAAAAAATGAGGAATTGTCAAATTTTTTTGATTGTCAGGCCAATTTTTTTAATTCGTACTTGAGAACAAAATTAAATCGGTAGTTGATACGAGATGTTGTTTAATGTAGAAGGGTAATCCAGTTTTTAAGTGTTCACTAATCAACCATTACAATGGAGGAGACTGCCGAAAAACCAATGGAAAATGATGTCACGGACCGAGGTATGATTTCTTCAATGTAAACATAATCATTATTTAGTTAATAAGCTTATAAATTTCATAAATCTTGTTTTAAATAGACAACGATGGCGATGTAGTACAAATGGAGTCAGAGAAAAAACAATTAGCTGAAGAATTTAACGCACAACGAGCTAAAATGAAAGAGCTGTTTCTGCAAAAGGAGGGTCTGTAAAATTACCTTATAATTAGTGGATGTCCTGTGCATTACTATTTACAACAGCATTTTAGAATAGCTTTAGTGCTAGTTTAATAAATTAATACAAGAAGACTCCATAACTAATTAATAATATTATATTTAGTAAAGTAATTTGTAGTAACAAAATAAATAGATATACTAATGCAATGCTGACATAGAATTTTCATTACCTGCTATGATCTTTACATAAATAAAGTATTCTGGGAGTGGCATTCACCAAGAGTATATATTAATTTTGTTAAAATAGATAATTAACAATTTTACAGCAGTTTTTCAATAATTTATTTGGTGATAGTACAATACTGCAGTAGTACAGTTACAGTAGAAATTAGTGATAAAAATTGTAAAGACTGGGATTGAACCCAGTGTCTATTGCTTAATGCACTTTCTTCAATAATAATACTGGCAAATATTAGGGTAATTTATTAAATTACTTTAACATTATATTTATCAGGTATTTTTGTACTATTGTACTATTACTTACAATTTGTTTTATATATTTAAGGTGTTATTTGGTGGTCTAGTTGTGTTGCAAACTAAAAGTGCTTGCTTCAAATCCCTGTTTCCATGCGCCCAGTGTCTACGAGTAGATTAGTGCAGGCGTGTATTATTAAGTAATAATAATTTTCAGAGGACATGCGTAAAATAAAATGTGAGAAGCAACAGCTGGAGTCTGAAGTGGTTGGACTCCGCACACAATTGGAGGAGCTTAGCACGCTCAGTCAAAATCAAAAACATGAACTTGAATCTATGCAGATGTTGATAGATGGTATGTGTGTAGGTTTTATGAACAACTTTTTTTGACCTAACACTTTTTTAAATTTTATTGTTGTTTGACATATGACAGCACCATGCCTGATGTTAAGCTGGAGTGCGGTCCATGAATGGATGTCACTGCTACAACACTACAGCAACTGTGAATAGCAGTTACATCCACTATGCCGGCTTAGCTGGAACTTGCAATTTACAAGCTAATCCCGTAACAATACTAAATTGCTTCACGGTAAACCATGTAAATCAATGGCAAAGAGGCTTATGGATACTTGCAGATAGGCACAAACAGACTTACTTAGGTACATTTTTTCTCAGAAGGTGATGTAAAAATAAATGTATCAACTTTCAAATTAAGAATTATAACTTTCTTGCTTTCTTACATCCACAAATTATTCTTACTCAAAATCTCCAATGCAGCTTACCATTAGGCCATTTGAATGGGATGTGTCCACCTCCACTTTAGAATGCTAATCTTCTTTGCTGTGTTGGTTATAGATTGTGGCAGATAAAAAGAGTGCTGGCATTAAAGCGGCAAAGTAATTTGCTTAGTTTCATACATACTTTTCATATTACAAATGTTTCAATATTATCAATTATGTGCAGACTTGCTTCCACTGCAGTCGTCCAGAGCTCTTCTAATCTGCTGATCCTTATACTGCACAGTTCAAAACGCAGCACTCTTTTAATCTTCCGGCAAATATACCTTTATTTTCTGGCAAGTAACTTCGTTTTGTGCAGAAAAAGACCAAGCATAACTCTTTTCATGCCTCGTTGAATCAGTTTTAGCATCAAGGATAGGGAGAGACAATGGAGCACTACCTGCCACAATCCTAAAACAACTCCCTTGGTTCCCTCACATCCACAATTCTCTTTATACAAGCTCTATGGTTTATTTTTTTTAATTTTGACACGACATATGACAGCACCCCGCTTGATGTTTAGCCGAAGTGTGGTCCATGAATGGATGTCACTGCTAATACAATTCGATAACTGTGAGTAGCAATCACATCCACTATGCCGGCCTAGATGGAACCACCGGCAACTTACAAGCTGATCCCGAAACGTGACCAAATCACTTCACGGTCTGTATACTTGTAAGTGGTGGTACAACCTTGGATCGGTAGACTGGGTACCACTGCCTACCACTCTTGAATAATAAGCATCACATTAAAAGTGTATTTAATTTGACCAGACAAAATTCTTCTCTACAAACTGTTTCACACTTACCTTAGCATAATTTGTTTTGTTGTTTTCCATTTGCTGTCTGTCTGCACTTTGTCTTTTTTATATCCTGTAAAAGAGGGATCCCCATTGGTTTCCCTGACATAGATGTCAAAACCCTTTTGTTAGATTGGGATGCAATAATTTCCCAAAAAATTCTTGTTAGATTAGCATAATGTATGTTTTAAATTGAGTTTTAATTCTAATGTTCCAGAAACAATGGAGCAGTCGTCAAGTGCATGCGCTGAGGAAGTGCGTAAATTACAAAAGAGGAACTTGGAATTGGAACAACACATTAATATGATGCAAAGACAACAAGCCACACAGGTATTAAAATGAATAATAAGACTGGTTACGCATTGAGGATAATTTATTAATGCTGTAGAAATGCGTTAAGGAGTGTATGTGGAGTGACAATAGCGGATAGAATAAGGAATAGCACATTGCGCAATAGATGTGGTTTGATGAAGATGTAGTGACAAGGATTAACAAAGGAATGCTTCGATGGTTTGGGCACATGCAAAGGATGAGTGAAAGTAGATTGATGAAAGGAATGTATAAATCTCATGTGAATGGATACTTTAAACAAGGCAGGCCCAGGTTTCAGGATGTTTGCCGACCAAATCGGAGACATTCTCAAGAAAGCTAGGTTGCCTAGTGCGTATAACCATAGAGCTATTATGAAGAGAATTGTGAATGTAAAGGAAGCGAGGGAGTTGTAGTGGGGGAAGGCGTGACAATTTGATTGATTGATTGTTATTATAACCCAGATGTTAGTACAAAGATCAATTTTCGGACATTCTTAAAAAGCAGGTATGAATAGAGTTGTGGATGTGAAGGAAGCAAGAGAGTTGTGTCAGAATTTTGGCAATGGGCATTACATTGTGTTTGCTTATGCCTGTGTTAATTGATGTGTGAAATTAACATACATTTATGATTTACTTCACAACAGATGTAAAAGGGCTATTGAATAAATAATTTTAATATTGCATTCTATAGAAAATGTCCATTGTTATAATAGTGTTAAAGATATAGTCTTGCAAACCAAGAGCATCAAATCCAAAAATCTCCTATATCGGCTTTACAAGTTACATGGAGGCAACTAGGCATCTACAGCTACAGTTAAATACTTGAAGTTGTAGCAGTTGCATCCAGTATCTCGGCCAGGTGGATCCAGCAACTTTCACTCTGATTCTCTAATACAACTGTCTCGACTTGTGTGTTGAAAGTGGGGGTGGTTGGCAGACTGGGCAAATCACCACAACTGTCTGCATTCATAGAGGCGACCGTGGTGTAGTGGTAGTGCAATGGTTACGCAAACCAAAGAGCATGAGTTTCAGACCACTTGCCGTTACCGATGTACCTTTGATATAGCTTAGTATAGAAATTTTAAAAAATAATGCAAGCACAGAATAATTGAATAAAATCTTTTTAAATATTAAAAATTAGTAACAATCTTAATTATTTTCTTTAAATTGAGCAAAAAAACTAGGTTGCCTAGTGCCCATAACCGTAGAGCTTGTATGAAGAGAGTTGTGAATGTGAAGGAAGCGAGGGAGTTGTGTCGTGGGCAAGTGGCCTATCCCTGTGGGGAAGATGCATGCTAATTTGATTGATTGATTGAAATTGACCAATATTCCAATAGTTTTATTTTTTTAGTATTCTACAATTGTGTAGTATGTGATCACCTTATGTATTTATCAAGAGGAAGTGTGTTATCTAAATTGTCTTTTTATTTATATATTCATTGCAATGTTGCTTTACTGTTTCTTTTTTAAATACCATTCACACTAATTATAACTTTTTCATGTAGATAAAATATATATTTTAAATTATAAACAAAACAAAACCACATAACCCCTATGAGTGATCACTTATAAATAGGTCATAGATTACTTGTTCTTTTGTAAATTAGCCTAACGTCGCCTTAATAAAATAAAATTCAATATTAATAGCATTATTTATGTAATATTCCAATTATTGCAATAGTTATGCTGTATTTATATCAAAAGATAATGCAATATATAATTAAAGGTGACTGTGGTGTAGTGGCAGTACAATAGTTACGCAAGCCTAGTGCATGGGTTGAAACTGCTCACCGGTACCAATGTATCTTTGATATATGTACTTTGATTGTCCTATTTATATGATACAAGCACTTTAGTTGCTTAGTATAGATATGTATAATAAAATTGCAATGAAATCTGTGAGTGCAAGCGTATGTTCATTGTGGCAGGACACGTCACTGGCTCCTGCTGCATTGGTGCAAACAGTCACGCGGAGCATAGCAAGGAAACTTGGTGCTGATGCTGAGGAGGATAAGAAACTTAACAAATATGTAAGTCAATCAAACTGTCACACACGCAGACAATGAAGCATCCGGGTAGGGCCACACCAGACTGTGAAGTTAATGAGTTGCTTGATGGGATCAGCTTAAAAGTTTCAGTTACTCAAATAAGGCCGGCATAGTGAATGTGACTGTCACTGACAATCGCCTCTATTCATGGATTGCACTCAAGCTAAACATCAGGCAAGGTGCTGTCATATGTCAACATAATTTTCGCAATCCGGACTCAAGTTTCTAAATCTTAAGAATCATAGTATGGCAGCAGTCATATACACTTTCACTCAATCTTAGTGTATACACTTGTATACTACTAAGATGAAATCTAAATGACTGATTTTCTAACTGACAATGACTGATGCAACTATAATATGAATTATTATTATTTTTCATAAATGGTCGCTTCCATACCTCCTTTTGCTGACTTATTGTTGCATGAATGTTTCAGTTAACTGATGAAGCTGATTTGATTGAGCCATTACAAAAGGAAATAAAAGCACTCAAAGAGAAATTACTAGAAACCGATAGTAAATTACAACAGGCGACAGCTGTAAGTATAACACATCAATGTAAACACATATTATTTCTTTCTTCTTGTTTATGAACCACGCAAATGATTCATCACAAGATGACGATGATAGTGAGGTTGATGATGATCGTCATAGGAAAGCCATTAATAAATCAGCTTTTAATTACTTGTCTATACTCGATCAATATGAAAGTGATTACTAGAGAACAATACCACCATTATTACACATTTATGTTTATAAAAAATTCAAATGAAATTTCCGCACTTGAGACCTTTGCAGCTTCTTTGCGAGTTCTTTAACAAACAGTATAAAAAGACGTACTACAAAAAAAACAAAATGTCTACGATCTTTTCCATCTTAAGAACAGAAACTTATGGCATCTGGGCATGGGATGCAAAATGTACTAAGATTACTTAAAGAGTGGTAGGCAGTGGTGCCCAGTCTGTCAATCCAGGACTGGGTCACGGTCTGTACGCGTTTTGGTATCAGTTTGTATGTTGCCGGTTCCTAGGCCGGCATAGTGGATGTGTTTGCTACTTACAATTATTGAATTGCCGTAGTAGTGACATCCATTCATGGACCACACTTCAGCTTAACATCAAGCGGGGTGCTGTCGTATGTCGAGTCACAATAAATAAAAAAAACCTATGTACTATTTGTTTCTTGTATCACAGCAGGCGCAGAAGGGTAGCCCGCGCGTGTCTGCCCCCGACGGTGATGGCAAATGCTTCATGTGTAGTAATTACGAGCAGCAATTGGTCGCTGAGCAGGCGAAGTGCGAAGAGGCAAGGAATAAAGCAAGGCATGCGGAGAGGGCACTTAAAATTGTAAGTCAATTTATTTTATTCATCATCAATTTCACACTTTAATTACCACTGTTGCAGTAGATAAGAAGGTGCACTTAAAGGATCCTGACACAACGCTCTTGCTTCCTTCCCATCCACAATTCTCTTCATACATACTCTTATGGTTATGGGCGTAATAGATGTGGTTTAAACGAAAATGTAGTGACAAGGATTGATAAAGGAATACTCTGATGGTTTTGGCACATAGAAAGGATGAGTGAAAATAGATTGACGAAAGGAAATTATAAATCTGATTGGATGGATGTTTTATTTGTATTTTGTTTTTTTGTTTATTTATACGTACACGAAGCTAACAAACTTCCTTAAATACAATTTTTTATATTTTATAATGTGACCGCTGAGGTCAGTCATTCTTATTATTGGCCCATTTAATTGTTTTTATTTTATTTTATTGTGAATTGTTATATAGTTCATGAATGGATGCCACTGCTACTACAATTCAATAACTATAAGTAGCAATCACATCCGCTATGCCTGCCTAGTTGGAACCGGCAACTTACAAGCTGATCCCGAAACGCGACCAAATCACTTCACGGTCTGTATACTTGTCCCACTGCTGTTTCCATTACTTAGACGTTTTCACATATTTTTTCATATATAGCGCTGTTTAGTCTATGGTTACCCTGTTACCACAAGTTATGTTGGTCGTTCCTCCACAGGCAACAAACGAACTAGAGGGCGCTCGCTCGGTTCACGATGAAACGATCCGCTGTTGGCGTTCAGAGAGAGCAACATCCACGGCTGCCATGGAGGAGTTGCGCGCGACTGTTGAGAAGTGCGTCGACACTGTTGAACAAGAGACATTGGGGGCAGATAGTGCCACGAAGGCGGCGCTCGATAGAGTCACAAGGCTCACGGTCAATAGAGAAATGTTGCAGCATAAACTTGACACGTGAGTATATTGACGCCGAAGATATCAATTAAGCACATACGGAGTTGACCAGTTCAAATTAATATACGAGCAATTTCAATGTTTTGTGATTTATGAAGCAATTGGTCATGGTAACGCGCGTCCGCTTATTTGAGTTTCAAACTATATTATGCATATTATTTAAATAATTTATTATCAAAATTCAAGAAATAACGCCATTGGTGATTATAGAAAATTCGTTCAGAAATCAAGTAACACTGCCGGCTGAATATAAATGAATATTTTAAATTCCCTCATTTTCAATACTGTATGCATACATATTTTGTTGATAATTTTATATTAAATAAATATATAGTTTCAAACAAAGTATGTAAATACCATGTATTTACATATGTCCTCTTACGTATGTCGTATATATATTGAAAGGTTCTAGATTAGATACACAGCTGCTGCCAGCTCTATTCACAATCAACTTCTACTTTAGGCATCTACTTTAAAGAGTGGTAGTCAGTGGTACCTAGTCTGCCGGTCCGGGGTAGTACCACCACTTACAAGTATACAGACCGTGAAGTGATTTGGTCACGTTTCGGGATCAGCTTGTAAGTTGCCGGTTCTAATTAGGCCGGCATAGTGGATGTGATTGCTACACACAGTCATTTAATTGTAGTAGCAGTGACATCCATTTATGGACCACACTCCGGCTTAACATGAAGCGGGGTGCTGTCATATGTCGATTCAAAATGATGTTATTAAGTATGTAATTGCTTGGCAGGTTGGAGCAGGACAACGCTAGGTTAGTAGGTAAATACATAATGAAAGCCAGGGCAATGCAGAGTGAGGATATTAATCTACCTGATAATTTTGAGGTTTGTGATATTATAATTATGTAGTTTATTGTATTTGATGCTGTAGCTGGGCTGTTACCAAATTAAAGACCTGGAGTATCTGATGATGCACCATGAGGATGCAAAGGATGTTGAGGTTTAAGAAACTTTATTATTACCAAAAAGAACATTTTCATATTCGCTTGTTTTGGATTTTACAATGTTTACAATATGTTATTTGCAATGCCAGTGGCCCTATTAGGGCGTCCAATGAGAATGTGGAGAATACAAATTAATTTTCAGTTATTCATAACAAATATTAATAAGGATTTTTTGAATGTTATTAAATTGCTATCTTCTCTAACATGTATTGGGAGTTTATTATAATGAGACACCCCATCGTACAATACACTACCACGACCAATATTAGTTCTAAACGTACTGGTTTTTATATTTCTAGTGCTGCGTGTGTTATATTTAGATGTGCCTTCCCTTGTAGTTAGAATAATTTCCGAATGTATATGCTTATGTATGATCTTATGTATTAGTAAGCAGATGTTATAATTGTAGTGTTGTCTAATATTCATTAATTTGGTTTCTTTGTAAATAATGGATGTTGGTGTTCTATAATTATAGTTAAATATTGATTTTATTAATTTATTCTGTAGGGTTTGAATTTGTGTTATATGTGTGTTGGCAGCATTTCCCCAAGCAGCTACAAGGTATTCTAAGTGCGGTCTAACGAGAGAATTGTATATTAATTTCTTTACATGTATTGGTAGGAATCCAGCTATTCTACGTAATAGACCTATTAGCGGTGTTATTTTGCTTCTAATATGTTCGATGTGTGGTTGCCATGTGAGATGTTTGTCAAGTATTATACCTAAATATTTCTCGTGTGTACTGGGTGTAATTATTTCGCCGTTAATATGAAGTGGGTTATAATGTTGTATAGTTTTATTTTTTGCCGAGAATATTATATATTTAGTTTTTTCCGCGTTTATAGTGAGTAAATTACTCTGACACCATGCTGAAAGTATGTGGAGGTCTTCCTGGGCTCTGTGTATGATATTAGTGATATTATTTCCAAAATAAAATAGGCAAGTGTCGTCCGCGTATAGAGTAAGATGTCCATTCATGTTCAGGTTGTTGATATCATTGACATAAATAAGAAACATCAACGGCCCAAGAATCGACCCCTGTGGCACCCCATAGACGATTTTTTGATCACCACTCATTACATTACCGACACGAACTCGTTGATATCGATTAGAAAGGTATGAATCTATAATTTTGTATGCTAGATCTCGAATACCAGCGTTTTTAATTTTTGTCAGTAAAAGGCTATGTGAAACCGTATCAAATGCTTTTTTTAAGTCTATAAATATTCCTAGTGCTATATTTCGTTCATCTACTTTAGTTTTAATTTTAGTAATAAGGTCTATGGTTGCTCCTAATGTGTTAGATTTGGGTCGAAAGCCGTACTGTCTAGGTGAAAAAAAATTATTTGAATTTAAGTATGTGTCTAGTCTAGTGTATATTACTTTTTCGTATATTTTTGAAAGTACAGGCAGTACAGATATTGGACGATAATTTTCCACATTTGTTTTAGTTCCAGATTTATAGATTGGTGTCACCTTTGCGATTTTAAGGCTGTCAGGAAATTCGCCATTAGCTAACGATTTATTAATACATTGTGTTAAATTTTTTAGAATTAAGTTTTTTATACATTTTATTGATTTCGTACTTATTTCATCTATCCCCGTGCTAGTATTGACATTTAATAAATCTATAATTTTATTTAGCTCGGTCTCAGTACAAGGTTCTAGCTCGTTTAGAATTTTCTTGTTTGTTTGTGTACATAACTCATTAGTAGTCGTGTTATGGTGTCGTAAGTGTGGTTGTGTATTAGAGTTTAAGTATGAATATTGTTTAATTTTATTGGCTAATGTGTTTCCTACAGTAGAAAAATAGGTATTGATAGTGTTACATATTTGTAGTGTGTTGGTGATAAGTTGATCATTGTCGTTTTTAATTTTTGAGATGATAGCATCTGATTTGACTTTATTTACAGATAATGAATTTATAAGTCTCCACATTCCTCTTGGATTCCCTTCACATTTTGTAAAACTTTGAGATAAGTAGTTTTTCTTCGCAGTTCTAATTAAATATGTTACTTTATTTCTTTGTGCAACAAATTTCTTTCGCAGTTCACCGTCTTGTTCTTTTTTAAGCTTAGTCCATATTTGATTTCTTAACTTTATTTCATATAGTATGTCTTTATTAATCCAATCTTTTAAGGGTGGATTGTTTATTTTATATTTTGTTACTTTACTTTCCTTTATATTGGATTTGATAATTTTTTCTAGGTTATTATAGTCATGTATATTACACTTTTCTGTGTGATTTTTAGTACGGTTGTATAGCGTATTGTAGTTAATTGCTTCGTATTTTTTTCGTTCTCTGTGTAATGATAGATCCTTTTGTAGTTCGATGTATAGTTGTTTGTGATCAGACATAGAAGATTCTATTATGGCAATATGAAATTTATTTTCATGTAGATTTGAAAATACGTGGTCTAATATAGTTTTAGTATTTGGTGTTTCACGAGTGCAGTATTCTCGGTTAATATTATTTAGTATTGTATGATTTGTTTCCTTTAACATTGTTTTATAGTTTTCTATTGCTTTATCGTTGCATTTTAAAAGGTCCAAGTTAAAATCTCCCATTACTATGTTTCGTCTTTTATTCATTAGTTGATTTTCCAGAGTATTTATAAATATATTTTGATCAGTGTCTCCAGGTTTGTATATAGCACCAATGTTAAGTGATAATTTATCGAGCGTGATCCATAAGTAGTTGTTGCCATCGACATATTTTGATTCTAGGAGGCAATGGCTTATATTATTATGTGCAAATATGGATACGCCACCTCCTCTTCGGTCAGTTCTGTAGCTATGATAATGAGTATAGTTGGGTAGATTAAAGTATTGTGCGTCTTTATCAGATTTATATGTCTTTATATGTTAAAGGGATATAACTATGGTGCTATGACTAAAGTTATTTCTTACTATAAGGCTGGTGATATGACTAAAGTTGCTTCAGTTGTTTTGGGGGTTTCTTCAAATAAAAATGATATTATAATATATTAATGTTGGGCATTCAAAAGTTGGTGAAAATTATGACCCAAAAAACACTATTTTGTTATTTAGACTATTTTTTTAAGTGCTTAAATAAATACTATACAATTTTAGAATAAATGAAATAAAACTATAGTAAAAAAAACACTCCTATATGAACTAGAGTATACTTTTTTTTTATTGTTACTTGACATCTCACCTTGACCCGCCTGATAGTAAGCAAGAGGAGGTCCAAGAGTGCCGACGACTGAAAAACTGAGACAGTTCACGGTTACCTCAGTCGAAGTCACTATGCCGGCCAAAAATAATATTTAATGAAATTATTGTATTGTCATCGGTTTTTAATACGTGTACAAATTTTGTTCAGACCTCTAGAAGTGGGTGAAAATTAATTTGAAAGATTCCGTTACATATGAGTACATACAAGTAAAGCTAATAAAAGCGTATTAAAATGAGGAAATTCTAAATTTTCTTATGGTTCAATGCTGTCAACAGCTGTCAGAATTGTCTTAGCCTGATATTATACTGTGGAAGAAAAGAAATGTATTGAATTGGTTTCTTGAATATGCAGGAATTGCAAGAGTATGCGCTTCGTCTGCGCGAGGACCTGATCGTGGCGTCGCTGGGCCGCGAGGGTGCGCTGCAAAGTGAGGAGGACACCCGCACGCAGATGATGCAGTCACAAGTGGAATATGAGAAATTGCGCAATAAACATGAAACATTAAAAGAACACTATACACAATTGAGGTAATAATACAAAATTACATATATTCCACTCGCTCCCACTTAGATATAAACATCACTTTCATCAATCTTCTTTCATCCAATTACCCAAACCATCGCTACACATCACCTGTGTGGGAACGAGCTAAATGCAGTTGTGACGTCATCATCACGTGTCCATTATGAATAGTGAAGTAACATGCCAAATGTCGATAACGATAAACACACACTTTCCATTACTGGCGTTTTAAATTTAGTTATTAAAAATTATAAATGTGTAAACATTAGACAGCAACAATTTAAGATGAATTATATATTAATTTAACTTTGGGAATAGTTTAGAATAGAATAGCATATGTTTTTTTCCTGACTACGGGTGACGACTCTCTTTGTTTATCAATTAATTACCAAAGAAACAATAAACACGTTATTATCGCTAATAAGTGACACCGCCGAGCTATGCGCGTCACTAATGGCGGCAAGTAATATACGGGTGGCGCCCCGCTGCTCCTCAGCCCCCGAATCTATTTAGCTCGTTCTCCATAAATATCTTATTTTTTTCCAATCATATCTGTTGCACACAAAAATATCAATCCCTCTATCGGCCACCGCAATTGTTAGTAAAGCAGGTGATTAAAAATTTCAGACAACAAATGGAGGTGTTGAAAGCTGATCGTGAACAAATGAATGAATTAGGAAATAAATTAAGATCATCAAATACAAGATTAGAAGAATTACTTAATGATAAGGTATATGCTTTATTAAATACTTCTACGTGGAAAGTATAGTTGTTACTGAACGGTAGACCGCAAGTGACTAACACGCTACAACCATTTAAAAATACTTTATTTATATGCTGTTGAGTATTTAGTTATATTTTTATTAATTAAAGCATTTAGTGTACCTGTGGCCACCTATATGTGCAACGCTACAAAATCAATGTGAAGCGCCTTCTAGAATAAAAAGGCACATTAGTTATTGGCCCATTACTTGACAATTTGGTTGGGTTTTTTTGTTATTCGAACATGGGGGTGATGCATGAAATGTTTATATTTAGTATTTTAATGTGTTTGTGCAGAAACGCCTTCAGAATGAGATGGTTGAGTTGCGCAGTCGCGTGTCTTCATTGCAAATGGAATTGGACAACAGTGAGAAAGTGCAGCAGGACTTCGTGAGGTTGTCACAATCGTTGCAGGTATATTTATATTATATATTTTATACATTTATATACTAAGCTACTGAAGTGCTCGTATCATACAAACAGGACAACCAAAGTACATATATCAAAGATACATTGGTATAGGCGAGTGGTTTCGAACCCGTGCTCTCGGTTTGCGTAACCATTGCACTGCCACTACACCACGGTCGCATTTATTCATGTTATATATAACAATTTTAATAACTGCATCTGCTCTGCTATTTGCGGTGATAAAGCAATAACTATTTTATAATGCGATTAAAATAAGAATAGGACGGAATCGGCGCCATTTTGTGACGTCTAACTATCCTACCAACTCCACTTTAGTAAGGTGTCTTTTTCTTTGCGGGTTGTCAACAGCCCGTCCTATTCTTATTCTAATAGCTTAGTATTTACTCTTACAAAATACTACAAGTTATGATTTGAAAATACTACAAAAATTATGATTTGACATATGACGTTACCCCGCCTGATGTTAATCTGAAGTGCGACCCATTAATGGATGTGATTGCTACTTACAGTTAAATAACTTTAAGTAGCAGTCACATCCGCTGTACCTTTGCGTTATCTCCACAAACTTGCAACAATTGGCCTTGTGATTTGTTGATGGGTCACATTAATGATTGTGTGTCATTATGTGAATGAGGACAACAATGTCGTGTGTGCAGGTGCAATTGGAGCGCATCCGCGAGGCAGAGACTGAGGTGCGGTGGCAGCACGAGGACGACGTGACCGAGTGCCCCGTGTGCAGAGTTCATCTGCCCAACAATAAGAGAAAGGTAACACAACACACACACACACACGCGCACACACATCATTCACACCTATGTATAAACCAACAAAACAAAAGAACAAATAAAAACAAACTTTTGTCTATGAACATTTTGCGTTCCGATTTACGCAGTTACAAAAATAAAATTACAATGCATTGAATAAAATATTGAAGCTTTTATGCAACTTCGTTTAAAGTTACCCGAATTGGCTACGTCTTTTAAAAATATTCAAATGGTAACCTACCATATCACATTACTACAATTTCATAGCTATTTGTCTAAAAATAACAGTTTGACAGAATAATAAAAGTTTGCATAAAATGTATGCCGAATTCATTAGATTTCGCAACAAAATTAACATTTATATACATATTAATAATCTTGCAATGAAATACGTTGAGAATTACAGCTAAAGAATGAAACCGTGTACTAAGAATATGAATTAATCAAAATCTAGAAGGGAAGTACTTGATTTTTTGGAGTAAAAAGTTTGTTTACATTTTTATCACGTTTTTGCCAGCTCCTCGCCTAATGCTAAGCTGGAGTGCGGTCTATAAATGCAGCCAATGCTACTATAGTGCAATAACTGTAAGAAGCAGTCACATCCACTATGCCGGCCTAGTTGGAACCAGCTACTTACAAGCTTATTCCGAAGTGCGACTGTATACTTGTAAGTAGTGATACTACCCCGGATCGGCAGTCTGGGCACCATTACCTACCAATCTTTATAAAAAAATTATGACTCGGACAGCTCGGCGATTATTTTGGCTTTATATGCCATTGCATATAAAGCCAAAATAATGGTGTTTTTCGACTAAATCAGAGACATCCCCAAGAAAGCTGGGTTGCCTAGTGCACATAACTATAGAGCTTGTATGAAGAGAATTGTGGATGTGAAGGAAGCGAGGGAGTTATGTTAGAGTCGTGGCACTCCATTGTCTCTGCCTACCCCGTGGGGAAATGCGTGACAATTTGATTAATTGATTTAGCCATGCTTGTGATTGCAGATGCATTGCCGCCATTGTGGTCGTATATTCTGCGCCGGCTGTGTCAGCCACATAGTGACGAGTGGCCCAAGGAACACTCCAGCGCGCGTCTGCTCCGTTTGCCGGACATTGCTGGAGCCCCACACGGCGCCCTATTTCAGCACGGAAGCACCCCACGCGCCCGATTAACACAAGGTAATACTCTACATACATACATAACCGAGTATGTTTTTCACTATTGCTTAACATATGACAGCACCCCCCCCCCCCTACCCCCCGCCTGTGCTTACAAACTAAAATTATCAAAAAAACTAATAACATTCCAATATTAAGGCTGGTTTGCAACCCAAAAATATTTACTCATAAAATGTTTTTCAAAATTAATAATATACATAATAAAAAATAAATTGATAATATTACAAATACCTATAATAAATTTAAAACTAAAATGTGCAAATATGAATAAATAGAACAGAATCCTTATAATTATTGTAATTATACACCATATCAACTAAGAAAGTTTTAGGACTTAAATGCAAACTACATACTGACATTTAATTCTTGTAAACCCTATCACAAACATGTTATACCAAAAAAAAACGGTCGTGATTTGCAGAAATAACAAAATGGCGGCATGTTTAAGTTCAGATGTTTTTTGAAGGTAATAAACCGATTTTGACTGCTTTTTGTGCCATTTGCAGATTTCTACATTATCTATAACTTTTTGATAAAACATTTTGCTCTAAAATTCTTTGTTTGTTAATAAGGAAACAGGAAAATAGCGGATTTTTTAACTTAAACATGCCGCCATTTTGTAATTTCTGCAAATCACAACCGGGTTTTTATAACTAGTTTGCGATAGGGTTTAACGCTATAATTTTACGTCAGTATGTATCTATTAGATTGCTTTGAAAAAGGGGGGGATTTCTGATACTTGCCTTTTAAATGCGTCAGAGTGAAGGCGACTGATGCAGCCATCGGCGCTCTTGGACCTCATTGCTTTTAATTAGACAAGTCAGATGTTGTATATAAATACATTTTTTATGTGTTTTCAGATATACCTAAAGACAACCTGATTTTGCTACAAAATAGGACAATTCATGTAAAGGTGATTTAATATTAAGTGTTTTTGATATAATGGTGTCATCTCATTAATTTTTAATATTATAAATGTTAATGCATTATATAGTTTTTGTGTATAACACGCGAATGGCAGACAATGGATACATAAATGTACAAAATTCATAATAATTATATCACACTGACGAGACGACAATGGACGTTTAGCAGTTTTATTATAAATAAATGAATTATAAACTTAACGTTCATAAGGCGACCGTAATGTAGTGGCAGTGCAATGGTTACGCAAACCGAGAGCACGAGTTTAAAACCGCATGCCGCAACCAATGTATTTTTGATATATGTACTTTGGTTGTCCTGTTTCTATGATACAAGCACTTTAGTATAGAAATATAAATGTATGGTTTCAATAATACTGCTGACGATTCATAAATTTGTTGACAGTGACAATGGATCGATTTTTCCATTCTGATATGATCATAAATTAAAATGTTATTTTTATATATTGTAATTAATTGTTTTAATATAATAATTGGAAATTGTATAATATGATTTGAATGTAAATTATTCAATTGTTCTTTTTAGCATAATGTTGTATATAAGGTAATCATTATATTATGTTATACACGTTGTACAAAGGTTAATGTAATAATAAATTATGCTCTTTCATAGTTTTTATGTTTTATTGATTTATAATCTGTTCCTGACCCATTGGACTTTGCAACATCGCCTAACGTCTAAACAGTTGCATATACTCTACAAAGAGGTACGCTAAACGCGCTCTAGCGCCAAATATGTATTTCCAGCCGCGCCAACATTCACAAGGGTGTAATGTACATTTTACCTTACTTGCCAAAACTAGTAAACAAACTTTCGGCATAAACCATAATTACTGATGATGCGGATCAATACAAATGTACAAAAATATCTATGAACAAATGTAAAAATGATATAATTGGGGCACAACATTTGTCATTTGTGTATTTACCGTTCCTATATAAATGGTTTATGATTAAATATATGTATATATGTGTGGGATTTTAATAACTTTTGTGCGTTTGTTACATAATGTATGTTTATTATATAGAATAAAACAGTTTTCTTAGAAAAAGGGCATGGGAAATGGTGATTTTCATGTTTGTTTACTACAGAGAAGAGCAGTGTTAATCACAATATTATAGGATAACTATTTGTATGTCACGATGTAAAACTAAAGATCGACGAATATGTGATGGATTAGCTTAACCTCTACCAATCTATACTGATTGATTGGAGTCGCAACTCTAGGGCGTCCTTTCTAAATATCAACTCGATGCCTTGGATTTATTGTAGCGCAGTCCAAATAAAAAAGCCATAAACAATTCACGGTGATGAGACCATACTAAAACACCTGCAATTTCGCAGACAGATTTGACCTAAAAACCACACGAGTGAATGCGAAGAAGTACATTCGTCTGGCATAATGGCGGCGCTTGTTACAAACCTCTCTGTAGTCTAGAAAATGTATGGGGCGAAGAAAAATAAAAACGTTTGTAATATCAAATACTTATCTTTATTAGAGGTCAAAAACTTAAAAATACAATTCCAAGTACAAATGTCATTATATTGTATTAAGACCATTCTTTAACATAAATAGGTAAGATACGGTACTAACACATGCTGGGGAAGCCTACCTGAATCTCGTTTACAAAACTAAGTCCGTGGACCTACTTCAGTCATTCGCTTACAAGACAACAGCTTGAGCGCACGAGATCACGCCTTTAAAAAAAATTATATAGTTAACTTTATTGTACTCCCATTTTTTATACTTCTATATATATAGGGGAAAGTCGGGTAGCCCCGGCCACTGTGAGTACCAAGTCCCACGCACGCATAGATAAACTTTGCACACTTGAAACAGTTCGCACACGCGCGGTGCGAACTGCACACCCCCGGCCGGGGCTACCCGACTTTCCCCTATATAGATATATTTTTGGCCACACAACCTTTTTTTAATATTTCGTTTACTACTTCATCAATACTCCAATGTTTATATGTATATAAATCTCTAGGCGCTATATTAAAAGGAATTCGCAGTAATTCTCGCCATACACGTATTCAAGCACCTCGGTTCAATGCATCTTCGTGCGTGTTGTCACTCAGCTTGCATTTTCAGTAGGCAAATACATTTGTTTGTATATTAAGCGCTTATATGAACATTTAATATGTAATATGCCTTAATCATTGTAGCATTCCAGGCTGAGTGTAGTGACACCGCTCACCAGGCAATCGGCAGGCTGCAAATACAAATAATATAACACACATATATATATAAATATTGTTACTTAGAAAATTATTTATTTAATACACTATTGTGTAAAAAATTAATTCAAATCAATCAATCAAATTGTCACGCTCTTTCCCACAGGTATAGTCAGAGACAATAGAGCGCCACTTGCCAACTCACTCGCTTCCTTCACATCCACCATTCTCTTCATACAAGCTCTACGGTTATGGGTACGATGTTGGAGAGAGATATATAGCGCCATCCGGCACTTAACATCAGGCTGTTCGTATAGCCGTTTTTTATTAAGAAAACAAATTTTATAACTAATTAATAAATTATATGATAACCACAGCATGTAAAATCAAGGACGGTAATGTGCAATCCCGTTTTAAGAAAAAGAAACCGGCACTTAGGGATTGTGGTACCAAAGAATTTGGAAAGAATAGAATCTGTGCTAAAATAAGAACTAATTCATTGGTATTTGTCTCTTTTATATTATGTTTATACCACGTGTGACTGAAAGAGACAACTACTTGCACTTCAATTCCTTTATTTCAAAGGTTGGCACTACTTTTTTGCAAAAACAACCTCTTGTATTTATGGTTGACTTTTAATACTGCTTAATTAGAAGTCACGTGGTAGTAAGAGTAGCGGCATAATTGTTCCGTCATCCTTTTTTGAAGTATTTTAATGTCATTTGTTATTCTGTCAAATCAGGTCTTCAAATGATCATCAAAGCTAGTGACAACCTTCTAAATTATCAAATCAATCAATCAAATTGTCACGCCTTTTTCCCACAGGGATAGGCAGAGACAATGGAGCGCCACTTACCACGATCCTTACACATCTCCCTTGCTTCCTTCACATCCACAATTCTCTTCATACAGGCTCTGTGGTTATGGGCACTAGGCAACCTAGCTTTTTTGAGGATGTCTCCGATTTGGTCGGAAAACACTCTCCTGGGCCTGCCTTGTTTAACGCATCCATCCACATCAGATTTATAAATTCCTTTCGTCAATCTACTTTCACTTTCACATGTGCCAAAACCATCGAAGCATTCCTTTGTCAATCCTTGTCACTACATCTTCTTTCAAACCACATCTATCACGCAATGTGCTATTCCTTATTCTATCCGCTATCGTCACTCCACATACACTCCTTAACGACCGCATTTCTACAGCGTTAATTCTACTCTCATGCTTCTTCTGCCATACCCAACCTTCACTCCCATACATTAATGTAGGAACAAGCACCGCATTATGAACAGCCATCCGTGACTTTTGGGACAATATTTGTCTGTTCATTACATGAAATTAAAAATGTATATTCATCCCCTTCTAACATCTTTTTAATGTCATAAGTGAAAATAGTATAAACGGTTGTATTTTGTAGCTATTTTAGGGCTCTTTCTGTGTCTTAAGTCCAAATTCTTTGATTAGTACAGCTCAACAACATTCCTGGTCTAGCATCTCGAGGTGAGATGTAATAAATATATAAAAACATACCTCAGAGCATATGCCGACGAGCACATCCGCACACCCGTAGAACTCCTCCTTGAGTGATATAACAATAGTTTGCAGCGCACTCTTCTTGCCACGAATGTAGGAAGCCACTTTGCCTATGTTCGTGTTGTCCAGAGCCGCGTCGATCTCGTCCAACAAGAAGAACGGCGCAGGCTGATAACTGGACATACATATTAACGTTATCAATTTATGGCGGCCGTGGTCTAGTGGTACATAAATAGGCCTCCAAACTAAGAGCTCTCGGTTTATGTATCATTCATATATAACTTTGGATATATATGAATTTATATAATGTTTATATGTTTAATAATATAATGTAGTTTCATTATAACATCCATCATTCTTAATATACATTACTTAATAATAATTTTATTTGAGTAATTGGCGTAGAGTCAGTCTAAAATGACGCGCCCCTCCACTGCATTTACGCACAAGAGCAAATATAAAATATGAACGCAACACACTAAAAATTCAATTGCAATTGGTCATTCAGTTGCTGGTTAGACACAAAAGGAGGAGCACGCTGATACAGTATAATAGTATAGTTAGTAATATTTGTATTCACACATTTAAATAAACTGATAAGGTGGAGGGGCGCATCATTTATAGTTAGACAAGCTATAGCATCATTCTCGTTGCGGGATCAGTAGCCGGTTCCAACTAGGCTTATACTGATTGTTATTAGGTGAGATAAAGGTATTGTTAAATCTCTATGGGACCGCACTCCGGCTTAACGATACATAATGTATCGTACAATTGAGTAATATTATAGTAACCGTGGCAGTGCAATGGCCACGCAAACCAAATGCATGGGTTCAAAACCATTCGCCGGTACCAATGTATCTTTGATATATGTACTTTGGTCGTCCTGTTTCTATATAAAAAAAACTATTATTTGGAACCTGGCCCATGCCTCGCCTGCAGAGGTCTGCAGTAACGATAAGGGTCTCCTGGCCTTCCTGGGGGAGATCGGGTGGCTCCACTGAAGGAGAACCGTTGAAGAACGTACAAAGAAACCGAGGAGGACTTGAAGTGCGGAAACGAGCCCGCAAATAACATAACTAATACTGGCCCATGCCATGACATCTCCAAAACTTTTGACAGGGACTGACAATCAATGATCCAATATCCAGCATGTCATTAATATACAGACGACAGCACGGTGCATGGAGGCTACACTGCCTGCCTTGCAGGAGCATTTGTTTGGAAAAAATATCATGTATCTATGATACAAGCCTTTTAGTAGCTTAGTATAGAAATAGCCTACTTAGTTAAATGGCGTACCTGTGTATAGCGAATAATAGTGCGAGTGCAGCGACTGTCTTCTCCCCACCGGACAGATTGGACATTGGCTGGAACCTCTTGCCAGGCGCCACGCAATTGTAATTCACACCATCCAAATATGGCTCCTCGGGGTTCTCCGGGCCCAGGAAAGCCTGCGCCGATTGGTTCATTGCCAACGCCTGTAATGTGACCATTAATTCATTATGTATTAATTTTAAAAAATAATAAAAATAATATATATGATATTTTTTTATATTTTACGCCAACATTGAATAATGAATTAAACAAATTTTAACCACTCGTGTGCCGACCGAGGGCGCGATACTTTACCCCTTGGATGCCGGACAATGAAGGCGAAACACAACTAGTTGACAACGTTTTGGTTTTTATCCGATATAATCCAATTTATCTACATTACAAACATTTTTAATGTTGTTTCTGTTATATTGATTACTAACGCATAATTTAGAACCCATTTTATTGCTTTGCAACGTTTCACTCGTGTAATAAACGGAGCAGTAAGTAAAATTTGGCCAATTCTCTCTTTCTTTATCACTTTTTGATCACAAAACATAATTCTGGTTACAAAACTTTCACATTTTACAAAAATATAAACTTAGGGCTTTCTTATGATGTATGAAACATATCTTATTTTCAACAATATAAATAAAAATAATGATAAAATATAAAACAAATCGTTTTGAAAATACAACGTTTGACTTTTTTGTGCATGGGTGCGTGTGGCGCGAAATGTCTGTTGCCATGGCGATGTAAAAAGTCTTAGATATTGCCATGGCAACGAAAAGTTAGGCTTGGGCAAAATAATTTTGTCGAAAATAATTTTAATATCGATATGGTAAAATATTTTTCATATAATTTATACCAATATTTTTATGCAACTTCAACAACGCCGGTTCCTTTAGAATTTCAGTGTCTTCCGAAAAAGTTGCTTGAGGAGTGAAACTTATATTACCCGACAAAAGAGACAGGGAGAGCACATCGAATATACGAGTATGAATTTATCAATAATGGTTTGATTAAATTATTATCTCACTAACGCTTATTCCCACTGTGTGTAGACCACGGCGGCAGTTTTGTATTACAAATAAAGTTGCCGGTTCCGACTCTATTAGTCCGGCATAGTGACAGCGACTGTGGCAGCCGTAAACTGACTCAGTTTTTTAGTCGTCTGCATTTTTGGACCTCCATCATGCTTACCATCAGGCAGGTCAAGGTCAGATGTCGAGTCACAATAAAAAACTAAGCCGGCATAGTAGATGCGACGGCTACTTATTTAACTGTAGTAGCGACTCGCGGGTATGCTAAGCCCAATTGACACAATAAATATCGACATGGTTAATTCATATACCATCACTACTAAAAACACAGCATGTTTATTTTTTACAATCGTTTACATTTCTATGTATTCTGAAGACAATTTTTTTTACTTCAAAATATTTATAAAATATATAATTTAGTTTATTATTTGTTCATTTTATTGGTGGATATAATACGGTAAAACAAGGAACCAATTTCGCATTATTTTTTAAACATGTAATTATTGTCTTTATCTCCGTCAATAATATAATTTTATTTAAAGCTTTGGGATTTTAATTGTAATAAAAAAAATCATTAGTTACGTTACACAATATATATAAAATCAAAATTAAAATTTTAAAGGAACCCCCGAAACGCCTGGAACCACTTTGGTCATATCATCAGCTTTATAGTAATAAACAACATTAGTCATGGCTCAATAGTTATATCCCTTTAATATCCCTTGGATCCTTATGGTGCATCATCAGATAACTACTCCAGGTCTTCAATTTAATAATGGCCCAGCTAATGGCTCATAGAGAGTAACAATTTTAGTTAAAGCACTATGATATTATCTGTTATTGATTTGCTGATCTGAGAGGATTCATAATCAGATACTCCCGATCTTCAATTTGATAACGGCCCAGCTAAAGGCCTAGTTAAAGCACTACAGTTCTATCTCTTTTTTTGCTGATCAATTGATATCAATTTGCTGATCTGAGAGGATTCATAATGGTGCATCATCAGATTGCCCGGTCTTCAATTTGATGACGGTCCAGCTAAATGCTCTTAGTGAGTAACAAATTTAGTGAAAGCACTATAGTTCTATCTCTTGTTGATTTGCTGATCTGAGAGGATTCATGATGGTGCCTCATCAGATACTCTCGGTCTTTAATTTGATAACGGTCCAGCTAATGGCTCATAGTGAGTAACAATTTTAGTTAAAGCACTACAGGTCCATTTCTTGTTAATTTGCTGATCTGAGAGGATCCATGATCAGATTTTTTAGATCCGGAATGTTTTATTTTATCGCACTAACTTTTCTACACTTAGTTTCCTACCTTCAAGACAAATCTAATAAGTCCAAACTTAGTATACCAAAAAAAAGTTTGAACACATCCAGGATTTCGTCTCCTACCTTCGAGTTCCATCATCAGAGTAACTCAGTGGTACCAGTTAAAACACACATGTATTTGTATACGTTTTTATTTCAAATGTTAAGTCACAGATATGTTTAAAAGTAAATACCTATAAGGCTGGGAATACAAGTCCGATTTTCCTCTCCGATAGTCCGATCCGATAGTCACTCGTGCCATACATTTGTTTGAATACTTAATACACGTCAGATCCGATAGTTGGATCGGATGTCAGAATCGGAAACAACGCCAAGGCGCTTACGATTTTATGGCCGATCCGATTGTCTGAAGGTGCAGTTTTCATACAAAATACAGAAACAAAATAGACGTCCGATTCCTACTTCCGATTTGTAAATAATTTGCTCAGCAATATCGGACGTGTATTCCCAGCCTTATGCGTGTTTAGAACGGGCAACCCTTGTAGGTCGCTATGCGACGAAGATTGTTATTTTATGTCAAATAAATATGGCATTGTTAAAACACGTAAAAAATGTTATAATTTTTCCCCTAAAATATTCAATCAAGGTAATCGATCTAAACTGCAAACCAACCTCGCCATATGAATATTTTAAGGGAAAAATTATAACATTTTTTACGTGTATTTACATTGGCATATTTATTTGACATAAAATAACAATCTTCGTCGCATAGCGACGTACAAGGGTTGCCATCCTAAACAGCGCGTCTAATATCGCTACCGCAGCTAACAAATCGAGCTGATGACCTTGAAACCCCTGATCAGATCTTCATCCATGGTAGCTAAGAACCATCTCGATCACGTCAGCTTTCAAATGAAACAAACCGCATCGTAATCGGTCCATTCGTTTAGGAGCTACGATGCCACAGACAGACACACAGATACACAGATACACAGAGCCACAGATACACAGATACACAGACACACAGATACACAGATACACAGACAAGTCAAACTTATAACACCCCTCTTTTTTGGTCGGGGGTTAAAAAAGCGGCCAAGTGCGAGTCGGAGTCCGAAAAGTAAAAAGCATAACTATTTAGAAATTCATAATCCCAATAAAATTTGCTATAAAACGATATACGATACGTAAAGATAAAAAGAATAAAAGCATAATAAAAATGAATATGAATCGCATAGGTCTCAAGATGTTTTATTAGATTACATATTTTGGTCATAAAAATATTAAAAATCAGAGACCTTTTGTGTGTTATTATCGCTGTAATATGTTCTTAATATATCATATTATTTAAATTCATAACGATTTACTTATAGTATTTATTATTTTCCGCTTCTTTGTCACTTTTCGTTAGCCACAAATGGCGGGCAGTCAAGTCAATTTTTTTTACTTTATTTTGTTATTATTGTAATGTTGCTTATAAGTATGGAGAGTGAAATAATCAGTAACGATTAATCATACATCTAACTTTAATATAACAAATAAATTTCATTCAAAAAAGTTACTGAAACTATATAAATCCCTTTATAGTAAACCAATTCGTCCTTACGCTGATCAGCGCTTAGGCACACGAGCGACCTAAAAATTTTGACGCTGATCAGCGCTTAGGCACACGAAGGGTTAAATTAATTAAGCAAAGCTCTCATAATTCCGACGTTTCGGGAGCTTTGCAGCCATCGTGGTCACGGAGAGAATAATAAAATAAAATTGTAAAATCAAAACCAAAATAAACGCGATAGTAAGCCGCATAAAATTTGTTTAATTCATTAGATATGATTTGGACACATGTATGAGTAAAAGAAGATTAACGAAAGGAATTTATAAATCTGATGTGGATGCGTTAAACAAGGCAGGCCTGTTATCCGATCAAACGAAGACATCCTCAAAAAAGCTAAATTGCCTAGTGCCCATAATCGTAGAGCTTGTATAAAGTAGATTGTGGATGTAAAGGAAGCGAGGGAGTTGTGTCAGGATCGTAGTAAGTTGCGCTCCTTTGTCTTTGGGAGCGTTCAAGTATTACGTAACGCAATTTGGGAGGGGGGAGGGGTCTCGTAAAACGTTATGATGCGTTACAGGGGCGGGAGGGGGTCTTTCTTACAACACGTTACGTAACATTGTTTCTTAAAAATTAGGGAATTAAAACCCCCAAACTGGCAACCCTTTTCGTTTACGTTACGGGGAATCCCTTGATTGTATCAGTCTGGTCGTCATTTTTTTTTAATTTGCAAGTTGGCGTACCTTTTCGTTTATATTTCACGGGGAATCCCTAGATTGCATTGTACGTCATTTAATGTTGTTTTCGTTGTCAGTATTCGTTAGTGTTCATACTGTAATGTCTTCAAAAGAGGGAGATTTGTATCATCAGCTGTTCTTGGCCTAAAATTCTCATGCATACTTGCCAGGGCAACAGTGTCAAGAAAATGCCAACGAAATTTGAAAAAGCATCGATGCTTTAGGGTAAAAATAATCACTTTTTTACCCTACGGTTACGTAACGTTTCGAAAGGGGGAGGGGGGTACAGACAAACGTTACGGTGCGTTACAAGGGGGGTAGGGGGGGGCCAAAAATCTTTAAAAATTGCGTTACGTAATACTTGAACGCTCCCTTTGCCTATCTCTTTGGGGATAAGGCTTGTCAATTTGATTGATTGATTATTGATATATATATAATGACAAAGTGTCAGTCGTGACCACTATGCTATGTTAGCCTAGTTGGAGTCCCCAACATGACTAAATCACTTGATGGTCTAACCACAAAATGTCTGCCTAACACTCTTAATATATATATTTATCAATCAATCAAATTGTCACACTTTTTTCCCACAGCTACAGGCAGAGACAATGGAGCACCACTTGCCACGATCCTGACACAACTCACTTGCTTACTTTACATTTACAATTCTCCATTTTATTATATATACATATATTTACCTTGTAAATGGCATCAATCTCATTGGCAACATGATCAAAGCACGCCATGAATTTGTCATGACGCTCCTTCTTCACCTGAAAATTATTATTATCATTATTAATAGTGATCGTATAAAAAAATATCAGCAATATATTGTGCAAATATATTACTGATCCGGAAACGCGACTAAGTCACTTCACGGGCTGTATACTTTTAAGTGAAGCTACTACCCCAGATCGGCAGACTGGGCACCACCGATGCATTTCTAATATGGATCCAGATATTTTAAATATTTATTCTAATTATAAAATGTTACAAATAATTTCCCGACCGGGAATTGAACGCAGTGTAGACACACCCGTCCCGCACCGCTCCACAACCTCAGGAATCTCATCAGTAAAGAGCTAGTAGTATATAATTAATATTACCTTTTCGAATAATAATTTAGCTTTGTGTGCCCGTTTCCTAGCAGCCACGAATGCCTCGTTGGTCGCGTTCACTTTCTCACGCACCTCATTCAGTTTCTGCATTGCCTAATCATACAAAATATACATTAATATAATTTTTAAACAATCAATCAAATCGTCACGCCTATTCTTCCACATGTATAGGCAGAGACTATTAAACATCGTTAAAGTACGCTACCGAAAAAAAAATTAAGGGTACCCTAGCCTAGTAGTATTTTTTTATTGTGACTCGACATATGACAGCACCCCGCTTGATGTTAAGCCAAAGTGTGGTCCATGAATGAATGTCACTGCTACTACAATTCAATAACTGTGAGTAGCAATCACATCCACTATGCCGGCCTGGGTGGAACCGGCAACTTACAAGCTGATCCCGAAACGTGACCAAATCACTTCACGGTCTGTATACTTGTAAGTGGTGGTACTACCCCGGATCGGCAGATTGGGTACCACTGCCTACCACTCTTTGAAATGATCTCGCGAACCATGCACCCTCTTCAGAACCGCTTACCGGTACTAATGTATCTTTAATACTTTGGTCGTCCTGTTTCTATGATACAAGCTCTCAACTTAGTAGCTTTGTATTCTGTCAAACTAAAAATTTAAGAAAGTAAAAATTAGGACTTTTATGTGTTTATTGTTAAATTTTGCTGCCAAGGGGTGTGAGGGGTTTAAGTATGACTAAAATCATTTTTACTTGAATGTAATCTTACCTTCATATTAGGTGCCTGTATCTTGTCGACAGTATTCTGCAATGAGTTGATTGCTTTCTGCATTTTGTCCGCTTGACGCTTTATCTCATCAGGGCCATCCAAATCAGTCAGGTTGTCGGAGAGGCTCTCGTAGTTCACTTTGATACTGTTGGATTGTACGATTATTTATTTAGTAAAAACATAATAAATATAATCTTTATTACATTTATACAATCTCTACTATGATTTGGGATCAGTAAAAATTCTTCTTGGATATTCAACTCATTTTTTTTTTCTTTATAATACATTTCTATACTAAGCTACTAAAGTGCTTGTACCAAAGAAACAGGACAACCAAAGATACATTACCATTGATTAAATATACATATAATTGAATATTGGAAACAATTATGTATGTTTGTTTGTCAGCCATTAGTAAATAAGACAAATCTAGATCATATGTGAATGGAGGCGAAATCTATTACAGTTAAACTGCAAATAGCAGTCGCATCCACTATGCCGGCCTAGTTGAAACCGAAAACTTACAAGCTGATCACCAAACGCGACTGTCACATCACGGTCTTTACACTTGTAAGTGGTGGTACTATCAGATTGGCAGACTTGGGCAGCACACCAACTTAACATCAGGCGGGGTGCTGTCATATATGCTAGGTTGCCTATTGCCCATTATCGTTGAGCTTGTTTAAGGCAACACAAACTGGAGAGCACGAGTTCGAGACCACCCACCGGTACCAACGTATCTTTGATATAATTATGTACTTTGGTTGTCCTGTTTCTACGACACTTTAGTTGCTTAGTATAAAAATGTATATAAAATAAATAAATAAAGGGAAGTGAGGGAAGCGAGGGAATAGGCCTGCGGATAGGCCAACAATTTGATTGATTGATTGCATCACGTTTTATAACAATTAAATAAATAAACCCATCTACCACCAGATAGCACCACAATACGCACCTAGCTTCTCTCTGTAGTACATTAGCCGTGGAGGTGGATGACGACATGGATTCAGATGGCTCAGCTGTATCATCCAGACTACCCTCCAACAGTGGAATTATTATGTCATCGAACTGAAAATAAACACACACAATATTAATAACACCACGTTTAAATGTTATCATTCTTTTACTGTGAAGAGTGGAAGGCAGTGGTGCCTAGTCGGCCGACCCAGGGTAGTTAGTACCTTACAACTATTCAGACCGTGAGGGAGGTCTGCAGGAACGAGAAAGGTCTTCCTGGAGGAGATCGGGTAGCTCCACTGAGGGAGAACCGTTGAAGAACGCACAAAAAAACCGCAGAGGACTCAAGTACGGAAACGAGCCCGCACATAAAAGATCGTGTATGTGCGTTTCTAGCTCAGCTTGCAAGTTGCCAGTTCCAACTAGCCCGGCATAGTGAATATGACTGCTACTTACAGTTACTGATCTCGAAACGCGACTAAGTCACTACACGATCTGTGCACTTGTAAGTGGTGAAACTACTTCTGATCGGCAGACTAGGCACTTTCTACTACTCTAAGACAACCAGACTCTCAGCATGTATCCTAAATATTACAAATAAAAGCTATGATACAAATGTTGTTTGTATCATAGCTCGACCGGGAATCGAACCCAGCATTTTACTCGTACTGTGTCGTCAAAATATCTGATCAAGTACCCCATTGATTTTAACGCGGTGAACCTATCAAAATGGATTTTTTAATGTAAATATGATTGAAACGCGACTGAGTCAACTGGCAGTCTTTTAATAGTAATTATAATGTAACCCATACCTTGCATTGTTTTAATATATTATGTCTTTCACTTTTTTTGCTTTCAATGCGTGACTCAAGGCTAGAGATCTGCTTCTGCACCGATTGGATTTCCTTCTGCACAGCTGCTACGTCACGGCGGGCCTGCACACAAACAAATAATATAGTTATAAATGCATTATTTATGCTAAGCCCATAAGTAGTAAGCCATACAGTCATCTAACAAGAACTTGTAAAATATGTCAATCTAGAGGGCACTGCATCATGCATCATCAAACGTGCTAGTGTATCATAGAAACTGGGCCACCAAAGTATATCCATAATACATTGATGCCAGAAGCGTGTTCGCCGAGCAAATCAGAGACAAAATGATAGGTTGCCTAGTGCCCATAACCATAGAACACTGAACACAGGCAAGTGGTTTTGGTAACCATTTTACTATTGTGCCGACCTTTTTTAAGTTCGCACTAGAATTGTTATAATTCCTTTTTTATTGAAAAAGCATTGTCATTTCAACACATTTTTTTTTGTTTTTATTGTATTTTATGTCAAATAAAACAGTCTTCTTAACAATTTCAACTTGAGCGTTTCATTTATTACGTCATTGACCACGTAGCGTCAAACTATTACTACACCACGGTCAGATTCTTGTTTGATGCGTAGACAATCTAATTAAACGGTTCAGCTCGTCGTTTTTTTTTTGTCGATAACTGTCGATTGGTGTGCTTTATTAACCTATCTGTAACCTTGACTGAGGCAGCCGTAAACCGAGTCATCACTTTTCAGTCGTCGGCACTCTTTGACCTGCCCTTGCAACGTCAGGCAACTCAAGGTCAGATGTGGCGTCTCAATAGTTTTTTTTTACCTTACTAAGTTCCTCTTCAGCGCAGTCAGCTCTTGCTTTATCACTATCCCTCTGGTGTCGAAGATCTTCAGCTCTTGTCAATTCCTTATCAACCTCACCCCTTTGTTTGTCCTCAGCTTGTTTTGCAGCCTCCAACTCGTCCTCTGCGTCTTGTACTGTGCGCTCCCAACGGATCACGTTTTCTAGACAGAAAATTTTTTATTGTTACTTTTGACTTGTTAATTTGACAAATTATTATCTTCACCTGTAAGTCAGATTTTTTTTATTTTTTTTTATTGCACTTAACGTGTATTTATGTAACAGTTGGTACACAAATACAGCCTAGTTCATAATAAAATAACAATACTTTACAGTTCAATTCTGAACGTGCTAGTGTGTGACGGCGATTGAGGCCGTTTAGCAAAGTCTAAGTCAGATACCGCCCATTAGGAAACGAAGATTTCGGCTTTGAACAGTGAGACCTCCAACTGCGATACTACTTGGAGCTTGACCATTGCACTTGGACCCTACTTGGATATGTTGATTGTATAAAGAAACATCACAATGTTCCGCGGGGTGAATCATGGAAAAAAGAGAGGGAGGCCTTTGCCGCACAGAAACCAATGGACCCATTTTATAACAATAATTTTTGAACAATATTATTTTTAAAACATATTTAATTCTTGTTTGAATAGCGAGAATTAAATATTGAAAACATGAATTGGATTCCGTTTTAGATTATATGTATATCCTGCACACTATAACCCTACTTGTCTGCAATAACGAGTATTGATTTCGTGCTGCTTTTTGGGTTAGTGCAATGTGCTTAGCGATCTTCGATGTATCTAGTCCAAGAAAAGAATTTAAGTCCATTTCCGAGTGTAGCATTTTGTGGAGCTAGATTAATATAATATAATTAAACTAAATCAAGTTGATTTTAAGTAAATATAGTTGTTTAATACATACTCTGTGTGTCTCTTGATTTCTCGAATTCCAAATTGGAAGAGATTCTGTCAATTTGTGCGTCGAACTCCATGCGTTTCTTGGCACGCTCTTGTTGGGCACGCAATTCGCGCTCCTCGTATTGTCTGCGAATTATTAAAAATTACATCTGTGACAAGACTCGCTACCAAGCACTTTTATATAACGCTGCTATTTTAATTTATTTATATCTATACAAAACTACTAAAGCGCTTGTATCATAGAAACAGGGCAACCAACGAACATATATCAAAGATACATTGGTACCGGCGAGTGGTTTTGAAACCGGGCTCTCGGTTTGCGTAACCATCGCACGGCCACTACACCACAGTCGTATTGAGAACTTCCCTATGGATTTACAAAAGTCAAATGCATGTCATAAGTTTTTGGCCGGCATAGTGACGGCGACTGAGGCAACCGCTACTAGGTTTTTTGAGTCTTAGGCACTCTTGGACCTCCTCTTTGCCCACCATCAGCCAGGTCGAGGTCACATGTGGAATCACAATATAAAAAGACGTGTGCTTTCAAGAGTGGATCAGGCCCGTTAAGCGACTGCTAATTGCAGTTATAAGCACTTGCCTCCATTCATGGCCCGCACTTAACATAAAGCGGGTCTGCTGACATCTGACACGTGTTTTTTTTATTTTGTTTTATTGCACATTAATATGAACAACTTATCTGCAACCGTTGTCTTACCTAATATTAGCAACTCCAATATCTCTGCAGAATGTCCTGAACACCACATCTTCGACATTGTTCATGTTCTCTTTGATCTCTTGGATTTTGTTGTCACGTTGTCGCATCGTCAACTCTACTTCAGAAATCTGTGGCTAACACGTTTGAAGTTATTACTTTTAAGGATGGAAGGACGTGAGGGAAAGGTATAAAACAAAATCGGATCCAAATCTTAGAGGTTTCTTCATTAGCATTTCAACCAGTCGACAGTTCGGCGTCGTTTCTTTGTAAAACAATCGACAAGCGGAATGGTTTACCAGCCCATGGATCAGGTAAGTGAAATAAAAAGACCGACATAGTGACTAAGGCAACCGTTATTTAAGTCTTATTTTTTCAATCTCCTTCGATCAAAATATCCTCATTGCACAAAGTTCTTAACTTAATAAGATTCCATGTCAAATATATGATCATAAAAACCATTCTAACATTAATTTAGAAGCAGAAAGTTAAAAAAATAAGTTAACAGGATGATGGTATAGATCTGACAAAGGTCATGTCGCCATCTACAAAAAGTTTTGCGATGGAGTCCCCAAAAACACCACCACTAACCTTTTTAAAATAAGTACAGAATTGGAGACGGGAACATAGCTAGGCATATCTTTTGTTTATTATTGTGACTCAACATCTCACCTCAACCTGCCCGTCGATAGTATGATAAAGGTCCAAGAGTGCCGGCAACTAAAAAAGCCGTCTCAGTTCACGGCTGTCTCAGTCGCCGACACATGTGCTTCTTCACGCATAGCTTGAAGGATCCGAAGCTATAGAATGGGGAGAACACATAGGCAGGCAGGGTATTCCACTTGTCGATTGTTCTATAAACAAACGACAAGTGGAATATCTTTGAAATATCTTTAGCGGTTTCCTACCCCCTTAAATAGGTCGTTTATCCATGTTGTGAGTGAACCGTACGTGGTCCCCATTCGAGAACTGTCCGGCACCGAGGGCCGTTAGTTTTACTATCTGTACTAATAAAACATAATTATAACAAACTACACACCCCAAACATGTCAATTTTCCTCTGGAGCTCCTCCAACTCAGCATCCAGTGATGTTATTTGTTTGAGCTGCAAACAAATAGTGTCATTAGTCACCAATCCACTAAATATGCACAGACAATCCTAATAAACGAGTAGCCAGCACGTTCCAATATTTGATAATAATCGATGATTATTGTAAACGTTGAATGGATCTGTAATAATTCATGGCTATTGGCCTTTAAGGGTCAGCCGTAAGCACTTTAATGAACTAAACGTTTGTAGCCACCACAGCTATAAGCTGCAACTAGATGACGCTACAAAGATAGTGTCTGTACCTGAGGCTAGGTGGCGTTAAGCATTTAACATCTCGCATGTGGTTTCGCATAAATACTCCAACGCAAGACTTATAACGGCCAGTAGACGGCACTGCACGCTTCATGCGTGTTGCTGGGAGATCTTCATTTCCTTTTCACTCCTACAGTAATATGTGGAACATCCACACGTCAAAGGCGACATGCTTGGTGAGAGATAGTGCTTAAAACCTTCTTTTCCGTCGCAAGTCCGAAACGCTCCCTTCACATTTCTACCTGTAACGCTATGGACACAGAGCATGGAGTATCCAGAATGCTAAGTAAAGTATCTTGTATTTTAATCTGATATATTTAAACTGATAATTATTGTTTTGGCAGGACGCGTAACTTAAAATCTGTTTTCATCACTACTTTTTATATGACAAACTGTTAATGTTTTCAAATACATACCGTGGTATCTCTATCCGTGATGGCATATTTGAGTCTAGACTCCAGCCCTTTGATCTGCGAATCCACGGTGGTTAATTCAGACTCCTTGCGGGACTTTTTCATAGACTCACGGAGCTCTTCTGTCAGTTTTTCCTATGGTAAATATTCTATGTTATTATTCGCATTACATACAAGCATACAATATAGTCTAACTAAAGACAATATTGATATTTTCTGATCGTTTGTTAACATTAGTCCCCGCCATGAGAAATTATAGATTAAATAAATCTTGCAATGGCGATCAAAACCAATTAAAATATATTATATATATTAGCCAGATTATATTTTAGCAAAATATAGCACTGTCGATTATTGTTTTGTGGTTTTAAAACGCGTGCTACAATTTGAATATTAACCTTATTTAAGTCTGCCATCTTGAAATACGTGTTAACTTTAAGTTTCGAATGTGCTTTAGCTCGTTTTTTATACAAATGATCCATGAACGTTTTGTTTACACAATTTGTATTTTCTCGCGATAAGGACTTTTTTCTATTGTGATTCGACATATGACAACACCCTGCCTGGGTTTAAAAGCTGGGATGCGGTACCATAATGGAGATTAAACCGAGCACCGGTCGGTTAGGACAAGTACAACAAATATAATGAATACCTTCTTAGCTTTCAATTGTGACAAATGTTTTTCATCCCATCTCTTCGCTTTCCTTGCCAAATCCAATGAACCACCTGAGATTATGCCTGACTTCTGGTAGAAGGTGCCATCCAATGCGAGGGCCTGCAATACCAATCATTGTTAATAGCCACTTGGCATGGGATTAAAGGGGATGCGACCGTGGTGTAGTGGTTACGACAACCGAAGAGCACCCACTAGTACCAATGTATACTGACGCCGTTGATTTATAAGTTACATCTGAAATACTTATCAGCGCGTGCGGCAAGCAATGGAACTAATTCGCCATCTTAAAATGTCATTAGATACTCAAAAGATATTTAGTTCATTTTGTTTGAAATTAGGCAAGTAGGATACTATGGGACCCTACTTACTTTTCCTATTTTAAAGTAAACATACAATGGCAATACTAAAAACGCCACAAACGCCGCGGCCAGACGCGACGTCTCTTTGTAGAACAATACACAAATGGAATGCTTTGCCAGCCCTTGTATTCTCCCCAGCCTGAAGCCTTACATCCTTAAAGCGAAAACTAAATAAACTTTTGCCGCCATAGTGACGGCGACTGAGGCAACCGTAAACCGAATTTGTTTTTTTTCTTCAGTTGTCCACGCTCTGGGACTTCCCCTTACATACAGTCTAGGCCAAGCTGAAGTGTAGTGTACAGAGTCAACCTTTAGCAGGTTATTTTTTATTAGCAAATGTAGTAAATAACATCCAAAACTGTAGACAATTGTAGAACAATTGACAAGTGGAATGCTTTGCCAGCCCATGAGTTCTCTCCATCCTATAGCCTTGAATCCTTCAAGCGATGCGTGAAGCACTTTAGGCCGGCATAGTGACGGCGACTGGGGCAGCCGTGAAGACTCGGTTTTCCAAGTCGTCGGCACTCTTGAACCTCTTCTTGCCTATCATCAGGCGGGTCGAGGTGACAATAAAAATACCTACATCATATCTACTATTCTTAGTTCTATCCAAATCGTAGGCCACTCTTGATGCATCTTCTGGTGATTCGCAGACCAGCGCATTATTGGTAACAAATAATACGGCGCGGTGTATGGCAGCTGGCTCATATCTTAACACGTCGAAGAGTAACTTCACATTCTTTGGCTCCTTTATGTCCCTAGAATTAAAAAAATACATTACATACAAGGCGACCGTGGTGTAGTTGTAGTGCAATAGTTACGAAAACCGAGAGCATGGGTTCAAAACCAATTGCCGGTATCAATTTATCTTTGATAGATGTACTTTGGTTGTCCTGTTTCTATGATACAAACACTTTAGTAGCTTAGTATAGTAAGTAGTTTAGTTTTGTAGATGACACAATGCTTGTCAGATCTTTATCAGATTAATTTAATAACATTTTTTTGATTTCAATAAACGTTAGAGGTTATTCCACATAGAATTTTATTAAACTAAGAACAGAGCGAAATTAGGGTTTTATCAAGTAAATGGGGAAATGTTTTATGTCATATATTGTTTACGCACTTCGTACTATTCAACAACTGAACACTCTGCAAATATTAATTAGTTTTTTTAGTGATTGTGGTTTTACATATGACACCTAGCCTGATGTTAAGCTGTATGACTAATGTATGCGACTGCTACTACCAGTACAAGTAGCATTCTAATATGCTGCACCTTTTAAACCGATGCCAAAACGCGACTGAATCACTCCACAGTCTGTATACTTGAAAGTAGTTACACTAAGTGGAAGGGCCAACCGCGCAACTTCAATGGGAATGACAATGTAATTCATTCCCATTTGTCAAAAAGTTACGCGGTCGCTGTTAGTGTCAAAAACAACTTTTATTCATTCGGACAACGAGTTTCAACTATTAATGAAAATAAAAATTGATTCTCAGTGTGTTGCGCGGTCAATTTTGAAGCTTATTAATGGAGTTTGAAATACATACCTTAATCTCTCCCTTAATGGTTTGGCTTGTATATAATCGAGTGGCAGGAATGTCTCTGGCTCGAGCATGCGCTCCTTGAGCACTTGGATGCATTTGCGTGCGGTCTTCTCAGTGTCGACAACGATCGCCTCCATGTATTTGCCCAATACCTTTGTGATGGCCACGTTGTACCTCTTGTGAGTGGGTTGGCACATGTTGATCATCCTGTCGTACTGCGAGGAAACAACAGACAATATTTATTATTAATATTACCCTTTTTATTTGTCCCACTGCTGGGCCAAGGGCTCTCTCTCTCTTTTTTCCATGACTCACGACATTTGGTGATCGATGGATCGACAATATTAATAAAGAATAATTTTAAAATCGATTTACAATTAACGGAGAAATCAATCCATCAAATTGTCACGCCTCTTTCCCACGGGGATAGGCAGAGACAATGGATCGCCACTTGCCACGATCTTAACACAACTCCCTCGCTTCCTTCACATTTACAATTCTCCTCACACAAGCTCTACGGTTATGGGCACTAGGCAACCCAGCTTTCTTGAGGATGTCTTCGATTTGATCGGAAAACACCCTTTTATGACTGCCTTGTTTAAAGCATCCATACACATCAGATTTATAAATTGCTTTCGTCAATCTACTTTCACTTATCCTTTCTATGTGCCCAAGCCATCGAAGCATCCCTTTGTCGATCCTTGTCACTACATCTTCTTTCAAACACATCTATCACGCAGTGTGCTATTCCTTATTCTATCTGCTATCGATACTCCACATACACTCCAAAAAAAAACCAGGCATATAACCCTCCTTTTGATGGAAATCGGTTAAAAATTAAAATACTTTAGTACCCCAGTGTTCTCCCTCATCCTATAACCTTGACGACAGACGTGGCGCATTAGCCTAGTCGATGATGGAGGTCCAAGAGTGCCGACGACTAAAAAAAAACAAGTCAGTTTACGGCTGCCTCAGTCGTCGTCGCTATGCCGGTCATGTGATGATGTACGTAGTAATATGCAAAGATATGAATGTCAACCAACCACTCCAGGTATATCCCTTTTGAAACTCTCAACGATCTCTTGTTTCTTCTTCCTCCTTGCCTCTTCATGTTTGTCAACTCTTGCGTCGCCCAATTGAGAAGCCACGTCTTCCAGCTGCTCTTGCAATTGCTGCGCACGACCGCGGCAAGAGCCAACGTCAGCCTATAAGACAAACATTAGTTAAATATTTTTAAAGAAAATATATTTCATTATTATCCGCACGGTCGGTAAAGCAGCGATAGATCGGCGGATAAAACAGTACAGCAAGCTAGGTGGTGCTGGCGTCAGAGAAGCGGTTGCATTGTACTCACGTAGTAAATGTGAAATATAAAATTGTTTTAAAATTAATATTAAAGTTAAAAGGATTGCTATTTTTAAGGTTACGAATTTGAATGTCGTTTCTTTGATTTACAGGTGAGGGTTTTTGTAAATAGTATAGTATGTAATTTGTTAATAAAGTTTATTTTTAAAATTTGTTAATATATTAAAAACTTTTATTTAGAGAGAAACACGTGATAATTTTTTAGTTTTTATTACTCGTGAATATCAACACTAATATCGGGTCCGCCAAATAACTTTATTTTTGTAAATGCTATAAAAAATATATATTTTCTACCCTATATGTTGACGCACGTCAAGATGACAACACTGCTTCTTGTCAAAATTAGACGCCAATTTGTCAATCCGAAAAAATACTGTTAAATAACATTCTTTCATTTATTATTATTTCATTAGTAATAATTCCATACCAAAGCTACAAAGGTTTTAAGAGCGCTAAGCTGTGGTGCTCAGTCTACAGATCCGGGTAGTACTACCACTTTCTTGTGTACATATCGTGAAGTGACTCAGTCGCATTTCGGGATCAGCTCGTAAGTTGCCGGTTCCAAGTAGGCCGGCATAGTGTATATGATACTCACAGTTATTATTGTAGTACCAGTGACATCCATTCATGAACCGCACTCCAGCTTAACATGAAGCGGGTGCTGTCATATGTCGAATCACAATATAAGCAAAAATGGCACACAAACCTGTAGTTCAGCTCTCAGCCGCCTCTGCTCCTCGAGTGCTTGCTCAGAGCTTTTAATATGTTCATTTAACTTCTCCACTCTTTTAACAGCCTCATTTCTCTCGTGTCCTTTCTGCCTATGCTTATTCTCTAATTCTCCTTTCCTCCTCAATTCATTGTCAAGTCTATCCTGGTCTGCTTTCTGTTCACGATTCACGGAGTCCAACTCTTGTAAATATCTGGCTGCTTGACGTGATGCCTCCATTTTCAATTCCTCATATTGATGGATCTGGTAATAAATAAAACATTTATTGTATTTTTTTAATGTGACTCGACATATGACATCACCCCTCTTGAGGTTAAGCTGGAGTGTGATTCATGAATGGACTTCACTGCTACTACAATTCAATAACTGTGTGTAGCAGTCACATCCACTATGCCGGCCTAGTTGGAACCGGCAACTTACAAGCTGATCCCGAAACGGGACCAAATCACTTCACGGTCTATATACTTGTAAGTGGTGGTACTACCCCGGATCGGCAGACTAGGCACCACTGCCTACCACTATTTGATAACCAGACCCGAAGCAAATATCCGCCTCTTTTTTATCAACAATTTAATGTAATTATGTAATATTACAAATAAAAACTATAAAACAAATATTTGCTCCTAGTGGGAATCGAACCCGGGACTTTACGCGTAACAAACTGGTGTCCTAACCAATTGACCACGCCTCTCTGCTTTGGATAGACTCCATCTTGAGATCATTGTCTGTCAAAAGTGACATTGCTGTTTATTTTTTAATTTTATTTTATGAGTGGTTTCGAACCTGTGCCACTCGGCTTACGTAGCCATTGCACTGCCACTAAACCACGGTCGCCTTCATTTTTATCAATAAATAATGAAAGCTGATAGGAATATAAACATAATCAAACCTGCGCCTCTTCCAGATGTACGTCAGCTCTGGCAGAGTGTGTTGCTCCGGTTATGGATTGCTCCCAAAGAGACTTTTGCTCCTCAACCTGCAAATTAAACAATAGTTACTATTGTTTTGCGATAGCTGACCGCAAATTGCCTGGTGAAAAGCATGAGAGGTTTAAAAAAGCCTGACTTCAAAAATGTAACTTTAAATATAACTTTATATTTATTGTGATTTCTCTGTGGGTACATTTCTACAAAATTCCCAAAACTCGACAAAAACCGTCTCTGCAAGCCTTGACACGTTGTACTGAATATGGAATATGCAGGTTTTTACAAGTAACATTCAAAGAGCTTCTTAAAATATTATCTGGATACATTGAAAGCCAATCTATCGAAACCAAATATTTTTTTGTGGACTCGAACCGAGCCTCTCGTGGACCCCTGGGTGTCCACCTGGAGCGCTTTGAGAATCAACTCTTAAATTGAAATAACATTTAGCTTTACAAACATTGAATGTTAAGAAAGCTAGAAAATTGGGACAGTATGGTGGAAAGGTACGCTCTGATTGGTCTGCATATCTCTATGGGAATTAAGGCGTAAAAATAATGATAATTATTAAGCCAAACCTGTCTTAGTTCCTCTTCCAATTTCCTAATATCAGCCTGGTGTGCGTCATGTGCCTTCCTCGCTTGCTCCAATGTCTTCTGAGCACTCTCCAACTTCTTCTGCATGTGCGTCACACGCTCCTTCGCCTTTATGAACGTCGGACGTTTCTTTGTTATCTCCGCTTCCTGACAAATAATGACACAAACATTAGGAGAGCACCAAGATTTATAGTATTTAATATTATGATTTAACATCATTCATTTTGGGCTTCTATGTACTACTTTTGTAATTTGAAAAAATCCAATGTGAAAAAATATATAAATGGTAGTTTCGATACTTGTATTAATAAAACTAATAACAAATTTGCTTTTAATTGCTGTGCAATTTAGTTATTTGGAAAATAAGGCATAGATTTTGTATTATCTGTCAATCAACGCCATATTCTGCTTTGAACTGACATAATTATAGTTTGAAACACCTAAACTATGCAAAATAAACGATAAATTCCAATTACATTGCAATCTTCGTACATAAAACTATTTTAAAATACATATTAAACTGTTAATACAATTAAGCCCAAGTACCCATACAAAATGAATGATGTCCTTTGTTATTAAAATAAATATATTAAATATATTAAAAATTTGTTAATAAAATAAAAGTCAGATGTTTGCTTCAGGTTTGGTTGTTAAAGAGTAGTAGGCAGCGGTGCCCAGTCTGTCGATCCGGTGTAGAACCACTACTTGCAAGTATACAGATCGTAAAGTCGGGATTAGCTTGCAAGTTGCCGGTTCAACTGGGCTGGCATAGTAGATGTGACAGTTATTGAATTGAAGTAGCAGTCACCTCCATTCATGCACCGCACTCCAGCTTCACATCAGGAGTGGAGGCTACTTCTACCACGATTGAATAACCGGCATAGCTGGAACCGGCAACGTTCAAGCTGACCCCGAATTGTAACTAAGTCACTTTCCGGTCTATTAATGGTGGTACTATTCCAGATTGGCAGACTAGGAAAATGACCACTAACCGTCTACCACTGCTCAAATGTTTTCGGTTGTCCAGTATGAAGTAAATCCTTTTATAAATATGACAGTTCTTCGCCTAATGGTAAGCATAAGGAGGTACAAGAGTGCCGACGACTGAAAAACCAAGTTAGTTCATAGTTGGCCCAGTCGCCTTCACTATGCCGGCCTAACAATGCTGAGCTATTATTATAACATGGCTGTCATACTCACAACTTCTCTTATCTCCTGATCAATCTTGGCCAATTCTCTCTGCAATACCCCAGAGTCTTTCTTCTTCTCTTTTAGGACGTCTTCTAGGTGTTGTCTTCTCTTCTCAACTTTTGTGAGGCCCTGTTGTTTCAATGTTAGGTCTTCTTCCAAATTCTCAATCTCCCTCTCATTTTGGTACAAGTGGAAGAGCTGCAACTCCACTTTTGCGTCTTGCTACGAAATTAATTGCATTTAGCAGTATTACTCGTAGATTTGTTCTTTTATATTTAAAGCCACTTACAGCTATAGTTATTCATATGAAAATAAAGTCAGACCCAATTAGACTTAGTTTTTTTTTATTGTGATGCAAGGTCCGAACTTGGCGGTGGCCTTGAAAGGTCATGTACTTCACAAGACCACCTCCGACTGAAATACCGACTCAGTTTATAGATTTCTGACTGAATTAGAAGATTGCTAATGTATTTATGTCGAGAATGCTTGGGCTGGTCTTTTTGAGTTAATCAGTAGATGTCAACCATAATATGGTTAGTGTAGTATATAAATAAGCGTGTATATGTTTTGACTTTTTAAGTCATATTGTATAACATTTTTGTTTAGTCCTAAAGGTAGTCTGGCAGAGTATGGCCAAGGGCATTAAGTTTACATATTGTGTAGGCAATAAAGTGAATTAAACAAATTTTATGCGGCTTACTATCGCGTTTATTTGGTTGGATTTATATCGTTTAGAAAAAACTGTAAAATCAATATTTGCGCAAAATCTAAGAAAATAGTAAGGCAATAAAGTGTTAGATACTTTACTAGAAATATATTATTAGAATACTTTAATAATATATTTGTAATAAATACCAATTCTTGTTTCAATCTCGTATATTTTTCGGCTTCCTCCTTTTCAAACTTGGCTTCCTTCCTCTCAGCAGCCACACCTTTCTTCTTCTGGTATGAGAACTGCGCCTCCTCGTCCGCTCTGTTCACTTCCGTGCGGCATGCCTCGTATTGCTCTTTCAGAACACCAGAACTATAACATATTATTATTTTGAATATGTAAAATTATTGTGTACAATTTTTTTATTGTGACTCGACATATAAAACATCCCCCCTGATGTTAAGTTGAAATAACTGCAAGTACCAGTCACGTACACTATGCCGGCCTAGTTAAAATCGGCAACTTACAAGCTGATTTTAAAACGTGACTAAGCCAAAGTGGCGTTCTTTGCTACGAGCTATTGTAGGAGTCTATCTCATCTCACCATCTCTGTTTGTGCCTAGCGAATTTATCATTGCGAGCTGATACTATGCGATTTCGTACAAAAGTAAGCTTATTATAAATAATATGACTTTCTTATAGTTGGTGGCAACTTTGGCCAATAAATGTTGAGATATAACTTTTAATTGTATGGCGCGATTTAAAATGGAAAATGACAAAAAGTTCATTATTTTTAATAATGAACTCGACAAATATATTAACTCAACGGTAATCCATTCCAAGTTTCCAAGTCATTAAAATCCCTGTTTATTTGATTTAGACTGACATAGTGACCTTGATTGTGATAGTTGTACAAAGTTGACGATATTGCCTTTCCTCTGTTGCACGTAACGATATAATACACATGATAAGTGATAAATCACAGTTTAAAAATAATAATTACATAGCTGTAGAAAATTAGGCAACAAATCAAATCAATTATCACAGTTAAGCGATTCACTATCACAATAATATGATAACATTAATGATAATTCATTTGTGACACTCACGGACGACAGTTAACACACAAACATGATATTCGCCATCATTGAGCTGTTCATATCAGTTGTGGTCATCGTTATATTATATTTCAAAGGGACTAATCCAATATGCACCTCAATAGAGAGATTAGAAGGAAAAGTGGTGATAGTGACCGGCGGCACGGCAGGAATGGGATCGGTGATCGCTAAGGACCTGGCCAAGAGAGGTGCAAGGGTCATCGTTGCAAGCCCATGCGAAGACGAGGCCAAGCTCATAACAAACGATAACATAATATATAAACATCTGGACTTGGCATCATTCAAATCAGTGAAACAGTTCGCCAATGAGATATTAAGCACAGAAAGTAAATTGGACATACTCGTCAACAACGCCGGTGGCTTCTTCGATTACGTGACAAACGATGGCTACCATGCAACTGTGCAAATCAATTATTTGGCGCATTTTTTATTAACACTGCTGTTACTGCCGTTGCTCAAGAGATCAAGCGAAAGCAGAATCGTCAATGTGTCTTCATTGTCGCATTTCTTGGGATCAGGAAACATTGATCTCAAAAACAAAAAGAAAACTCTTTTTGGCTACTACAAGGATAGCAAATTATGGGTCGCTTTGTTTACGATGAAACTCGCAGACGTACTAAAAGGCACAGATGTTATTGTGAACACTGCTGACCCTGGATTGGTGGGCACTGGGATATTTGCGAACTATTTGCCAAAAATAGTGAATGACACTTTATTGTGGGCATTCAGTAATTTGTGCAAGAGCGCCGAGGAGGGTGCTCAAACTGCAATCCATTGTGCAGTCGAAGCGAACATTGCAAGTGGTGGCTATTATAAGGATTGCAGGGAGTTTGGCGCCTCCAGTAAGTTGAAGCAGGCCAAACTAGTTGAGAAGTTATGGGAGGAGACCATAAGGCAAATGAAATGGGAAGATGTAATTATAACATGATTTTATTTTATGTATTAAAAAACTATTTATTAATTTTACTTTAACAGTACAAGTTAATTCCAATATTATTCTGAGTATGTAATAATTTGAATTTATATGTGTAAAAACAATAAAAATGGGTCCAATGCGATATTAATGGGTCAAAACTACTTGAAAAACCTAAATGCATCTTTCATGTGTGTACTTTGGTCGCCCTGTTTCCGTGATACAAGCCATTCCATGATAATACTGGCTTAGTATAGAAATTTATTTTATAAAATATTTATAAATAATATATTTGCATAGCTCCTGGGTTTATAAATTATTGGATTTTAGGTCTAATATTAAAGTAAATTATTAAACAATTTAGATAGTACCTACGTGTTTTTAAATGTTTTATTTATTAAAATATGTTTTTTCTTTTAATTATAATTATAATTTCTCCCATTTTACGGAGATAGCTGTGGATGTGCAGCAACTTTTTATATAGAAAATTATTTGATAGCGTAGTATCCACAACATTACTACACAGATCATGAGGAATTCGTCTGTTATATGTTTTTTTTATCAATTGAGACTTGACATTGGACCTCAAACTGTTGGACCCGTTTCTGTTTACGGCTGTCTTAGTCGACAGACTAAACTGCGTCAGCCGCTGGTGGTTATGTACGCTTCTCCAAGCTTACACGACGGAGAGACCACATGGGATTATGTTTGGCGTATTATTAGCCTATTCATTTGTCCCACCCTTTTATTTCCATGACTCAAGATATTTGGCGTTTTCATGCCACAAACTATTGTAGCAGTCTATCTCATCTCGCCATCTCTGTTTGTGCCTGCCGCGATCGATATCTTTTGCAATCTGGGATCCCCTCAGTACTGGATTTTGCCCATAATGCATCAGACATGCGACAGAGATGATCTGCCCAGCCCAGTAAATGTTTTTCTTTTTTTATTGTGACTCCTCATATGACAGCACCCGCTTGATGTTAAGCTGGAGTATGGTCCATGAATGGATGTCACTGCAACTACAATTCAATAACTGTAAGTAGCACATCCTCTTTGCCGGCCTAGTTGGAACCAGCATCTTACAAGCTGATCGCGTAACGCGACCAAATCACTTATGTATACTTTGTAAGTGGTGGTACTACCCTGGATCGGCAGACTGGGTACTACTGCCTACTACTTTTAAATGAAATGCTTGTATATAGTGTAATAACTGACCCGCTGATCTCCTCAAAGAGCGCCGTCCTCTCCTTTGGGTTTTTCATGGCAATACTTTCAACAGCACCTTGGAACACGAGGAAATTCTTCGCCTTCACATTAATACCCAACTTCTCCAGTTCATTTAGATAGGTGTTCACTGGTACAGACTAAAAACCAACAATACATCTTTATATTGGCTTAACATCAGGCTGCAATTAAGCCTGATGTTAAGCTGCCACCTTAGCATGGTAATTAAAGAAGCAAGATCGATGCCTGGCAGGAATATCACTGTAACAAATTTTTAAATAAAACCAAGACAGCGCATCAAAATGTCGACGCGCATAAATTTTGACGACAGGCGGGTGTCCCGGGTTTGATTCGCGGTCGGAGCAAATATTTGTTTCATATATTTTATTTCATTACAAATAAATGTTAATAAAAAAGAGGCAGATATTTACTCCTGGTCTAGTTGTCAAAAACTGGTAGACAGCGGTGCCCAGGTCAGGAGCGCGCTCAGGAGCGTTTCGGGATCAGCTTCTAAAAAGCCGGTTTCAACTACTACTTCTAGTTATTAAACTGTAGTAGCAGTCGCATCTATTAATGGATCGCACTTCAGCCTAACGCACACTATGACAGCCTATGTTGAGGCACAATAAAAAACATTAAATGTCCAAAACAATATGTAACGCGATAATAAGTTGCATACCCTCCCCCTTTTGGGAAGTCGGTTAAAAAGAAGTATCTCATTCAGTTTTTTAATTGAGACGCGATATCTGTTTTTTATTTGTCTAATGCTAAGCAAAAAGAGGTCAAAAGTACCCACAACTGTGAAAACTGACTTAGTTAATGGTTGCCTCAGTTGCCTTCACTATGCCAGCAAAGGCTGATCAAGGGATTGAATTTGAAATTGAACCCAGCCCAGCAAATTCTACATGCGATGATTGTAGGGTTGTAATACTGCAAGCTGCTTGTAATACAAACAAGATTACAAACAGTCATACAAAAGGCAGCCGTGAACTGACTTGGTTTTTTCAGTCGTCATCACTTTTGGACGTCCTCTTGCTTATCAGTCAGATGTCGAAGTCATGGTCGAAGTCAGATGTTGTATCACAATAATTAAAAAAATAATACAACAAAAATTGTTTACATATGTAATCATTGAAATTTGTGCACACTTGTATTGCAGACTACATGTATTTTAAACTTTTTCAGGGAGAATCCCAGAATTCTAGGAAGGTTGGCAACCCTAGATGGGGACCACAAAGTGCATACATACCTCTCCATTGATTCTATGATCTGATGATTGGCCAATAACAGATCTCTGGAATTGTTTTTCAGTCATGTCCTCTAATAGAAATGTTGCCGTCACTGATGCACTGCAATTCATATTCAACACTTAAGTTATATTAACATGAGGGACCCCTCCGCACAGTTTCCCCAATCTTTTGATATCAGAACAAGTATACTTGAGCTTCCTTCTGTAAACCTCGCTGGCCTGTTCGCAACGAAAAGATGAAAGGCTACATTCACAGACATCCTGCAAAATGCTCTTCCATCTGCTATCAAGCATATAAAATGCCCAAGTCCACACCTGAGAGTCAAGGTAAAAAAACTCAACTTCTGAGAGCACCCTGCTGAATAGAGGATATGGCTATTACAGTTAAATAACTATAAGTAGCAGTGGCACCCACAATGCTGGCCTTAGGGGCCAATTGCACATTGGCCTCCTTTTATTCCAGAGGTACACTATATAAAATGTATATAAAAAACCCACCTCCTTGACACTGGTCTCCCAATTGATGCACCATGTATAAGCTCACTGAGCCTCTTTACTCTCAACATGTTGGTCTTCTCACCCATCACAAAACTTACTGCATCCATGAAATTGGATTTTCCTAAAATAACATTTGAAAATCAAATTTTGTTTTTTTTCATCAAAAAATATGGGGAGGAGGTAATAGCAAGAGAATAAAAGGGAAGGAAGGCATAAAATAAAAATACAAACTATCACACAAAAGATTTTAGTGTTTTAGGTTCTCAAGTTAAGGGTATTAAATAAAACATAACTGTTACAAATAATCTTTCCTGGATTTAATATGGGCAAATTTAGAGATAACACTTTCAATATCAACTTAAATTTTCAAGTGGAAGTGAAGTATAGCTTAAGCGCTTCGCGTTTAAGGCATGCTCTAAATTAATATTTTTCTATCACGGTCAGACAGGCTTGAAGCGTGGGTCAAATTTGCTACTCTTGCTATGTGGCTAATTCGACACTGACTGCCTACCATATACAACCAAATCCAAAGCAAATAGCTGCCAATTTTTTTGGTATGACAAATATTTGTCATATTTAATCTAGTTGTTAAATATTACAAATAGCTATAAAACAAACATTTGTTACGATTGGGAATCGAACCTATAAATTAAGGACTAGTGTACTAAATAATGCGCCACGAGTGTCGCCAATTCCAAGCAATATAGAGCAAACTGTCGGTTTGAATTTTTGCCTATCAGACATGGTTAAGTTAATTCTTATGAGTTAACTATAGGTAAATAATAGGTATAGAACACAAAACAATGATACAAAAGGTCTTACCTGATCCATTTGGCCCAATAACAGCGGTGAAAGACTTCAGAGGTCCAATCCGATGATGTCCTCGGTAAGACTTGAAGTTTTCCATATCTATATACTGCAGAAACGCCGGCATTTCCACAAAACAATATTAATGTCGTACCAATCAATGCCAAAACATAGAAATAGAATATTAAATGGAAAAGTAACGGCGCCAAAATAGCAGAAGGGCGCGTAAGTATATCAAATCTAGACGCTAGATGTCAAACAGTGTTTATTATAGTGATGTCAACAAATAACCTATTAAATATTTTGAAATGTTTGATATAGAATTTAGGTGAGCCACAGGTAGTGTATATCTTATATCTTCGATATTTGTAAAAAGCATGCTTCTTAAATGTTAATCCACAAACGACTTTATAATTTAAAATACAAAATAAGTTATTAGACTAAGTTTTCTTTGCCTTTATTTAATAAATGATAAAACTACTACGTGTTTTGGCGGGCAACTGCAAGCGACAGGCCTTACAATTTTAAATAGTTTATTAAACTTATATGTATTCGTTACGTGTAATAATAATAGACCTTAATTTTTAGGTCCATTCTAATAAAATGAACCTTTTATGAGAGAGCTATTCTAGAGCTATTCTATTTTACTGAAAACTAGGATTTATGGAGTATGTTTCTGTTGCCTTTCCAGAATGGAAGAACTAAAAAATACATAAGAAAATGTCTGGAGTTTTGGCGGGAAACTGCAAGTGACAGGTCGTGAATTTTTAATTATTTATATAGCTCGTGTTTCTTGGAAATTAATGTGTAATAAAGGTAGGGTTGCCAACTTTTTTGACAAAAAAAAACGTATACCATTGTTTGAATAGGATAAAAATAAAGTATTTGGAAGAAAAATAAAGTATTTTTTAAATTTTATGCCTTAAAAACGTATTTTGTGTGCTTTTAAAATGCTAACAATTTTTTGCTATTTTTAAATATTTCAAAGCTTGTTTGACAATCATCATTTAAAGGACATCATTCATTTTGAGCTTCTATGTACTACTTTTGTAATGTCCGATAATGAAAAAATATACAAATAGTAGATTCGATACTTGTATTGATAAAACTAATAACAATTTTGCTTTTAATTGCTGTGCAATTGAGTTATTTGGAAAATAAAATATGAATTTTGTATCATCTGTCAATCAACGCTACATTTGTTCTGCTTTGAACTGTCATAATTATAGTTAGATGATTTTGCACACCCAAACTATGCAAAACAAAAGGATAGGATTTAAAATGCAACTGTTAATACATTTAAGCCCAAGACCCATACAAAATGAATGATGTCCTTTATATACTTAAATAAGCAATTCGTTTGCTACGCAATCAAAATAAAGTATTTTCACATACTTTATTTGTATGCAAAAGTATAAAGTATAATTACCAAAAATAACGTAAGATACGTTATTATAAAGTATGGTTGGCAACCCTAAATAAAGGTGAATTTGTTATCCAGTAATCATTTTTAAGTTAATCAAGTATAGATAGGTGATTGAAAGCTGTTTTACGTGTCTTCAAGACTCCGTCGGAAGAGTTTTAGTAAAGCGGTGGAAATGCCATCACCATCATCTTCACCCCCATGTAATGGATGACACACTAAATTGTTTTATTTTCAACCACTGAATGACTATATTACGGAAGACTAGGCTGTATGGACAAAGTTTCCTTTGCCTTCCCAGAATGGGAGAATTGAACTGAAGAAGAAGAATTGTTGACGTGATTGATTTGACATTTTAGTTGTTTACTTTTCCTTCAATTATAGTTTGGATATGAATAAATTCAATTATATATTTTAACAAAAGAATGAACGCCGACAGAAGTCCTACGAGTACAATTGAGGCGAATAACTTTGATGGAGACTTTATAATGGACGCTATTGACCGTGAGCGTAACCGATACCCTTTTTGTATAGTTTGGACTCCAATACCAGTTTTAACGTAAGATTTATACTTTAAAACATACATTCGTTTAAGCATTTTTTATAAATTTAGGCTAATTAAATCATAAATCTCTATCTTGCCCTAGAAATAGTGAAAATAATTTGTATTCTTTGCTCATCCATAAATCATTATGTATTGAAGTATTTTTTGTATTTATTAGATGGATATTCCCATTTATTGGCCACATGGGCATATGCACGTCTACAGGAGTTATCAGGGACTTTGCTGGTCCTTATTATGTATCTGAAGACCTAATGGCATTTGGCAACCCAACAAAGTACTGGCAACTTACACCAAAGAAAGCTAATAATGGTCAAGCTGGTTGGGACGCTGCAGTAGCAGAAGCCTCAGAGATATATAAAAAGAGAATGGTATGAATATGGCTATTAGAAATAATTTTAAAGTACCCTTAAGAAATTATTTAAAGTTATGGTTAAAACATAGTATAGAGTCTGTCTAAACAGAAATGACGCAGCCCTCCACGTACATTTACGTACACGAGCAAATGTAAAATATGGATAAAACACACCAAAAATGCAATAATAATAATAATAATAATCTATAGTAAGACGAGCTATACCAAAGGTTACATCCCTTTAGACAGGGGTGACTGTTATTTGGGTCACCCTATCAATCAATCACATTTTGAAATCTCAAATGACTATTTTGAAAGTATGTCTAAGATAAAGGGAGTGTGATGAAGCACATGTTGGCGACAACATCAGTGCTTATGGATCTCTGCAGCTGCTTACCACAAGACCACACTTTGAGTTGGTAATAATAACACAGTCATCCTCTTTTGAACAATATGACTCATTATAGGCATGCTAAAATAGGGTTAGTAGAAAAAGTTGTATCAGCTCAAAACTAGCACTTTGAATTGTATTGCAATTAATAATGCCAACTGTTAATTTGAGTGAGGCAAATACACATTTTCCATTCAACATAAGAAAGAGAGAAGCCAGTATGAAAAATCCAATTGTGTTCTATTTTGCATTTAATAATCAGCTTGAAACTAGGCCAGTATAGTTTTTTTATAATTATGAGTCAACCACTGACTGATGGTATGCAAGGGGAGGTATAATACTTGCATTAAAAACAGAGCTAACTTATCAGATTAAAATTAAAAGAGCTCTAAATAACTGTGGTGGAAGCAGGTCCGCCTAGCTATAAGGCATACACATGTGGTAGCAGTAGTAGCTTTTTTATATATATTTTTTACTCAACTCGATTTCACACTGGACATCTGACATGGGCTGGTAAAGCATTCCACTTGTTGATTGTTCTACAAAGAAATGATGCACTAAACTTTTTAGTTTGACTGGCTGCTTCAATCGACAAAATGCGGATGCTTTCCCCGACCTGTATTAGGGGTGTGAAAAGGTAGTAACCTCGGTTAAAGAGCTCCTCAGAACATTATCCATGGTATAAGTGATAAAGGATGCACAAAGCTTTAGATTAGCATCAGGCTGCTAAGCTGGATCTAATCTAATATTGTCATAATATTAGATTAGATAGGTTTATCTAAAATTATCATGTTCCAGCATATAATATTCTATGACAACTGCCACTCCCATGTTGCAAAGGCACTGAACATAATGAACTACAATGACTGCAGCAATTGGAACATGGTCAAATTGGCCCTCTATATGATACCATTCTCTAAATATGTTAGGTAAGTTATTATCCTAGCCAGACTGTGGATACTTTAAGTGGGAAGTGAAAAATATATTTCCGTATGATGTAAAAAAATTCATATACATGAACACTAAAATGCATTACACTTTATTACAAGACAAACAATTATCTATTAAGTAGTTGCTTTGGCTACATTTCTTATTGTGGCAGTGCAATGGTTACGCAAACCGAAGAGCACAAGTTCGAGACCACCCACCGGTACCAATGTATCTTTGATATATGTATTTTGGTTGTCCTGTTTCTATGATACAAGCACTTTAGTAGCTTAGTATAGAAATGTAAATAATAATATTTAATAAAAATTGTGCCATGACGGATTTATTATATTATTACCTTAGTCGCCGTCATTATGCGCCAAAGACGCTTTATCACGCTTCACTTCACTTTCACTTGAACGATCCAAGGTCATGGCATGGAGAGAACACATAAGCTGGCAATGCTTGCCACTTATAAATTGTTCTACACCAAACTTTTTGATTCAACTGCCAAATCAGTCTACAGACTGCTGCAGATGCTTCCCTTGACCCGTGTGACAGTTATATATAATTGTTGTTTCTTTTGCAGTTATTCTGGCTTCCTGAAGACATGGGTACCATTTCTGATATTTATAGCAATTATATGCATACTGGCTGCATTTATTTAGATTTATAATTATTGTTAATATAGTATAATCAAGTTATTTTTAGACTTTTGGACAATCTATTTATATTAATTATGAAAAGTATGAACATCAATCTAACTGTGCTTTTATTTATTTTATTATAGTTCGACATACAGCAGCATCTTGCCTGATGTTAAGCTGGGATGCAGTCTATGAATAGAGATGACTGCATGTACAGTTAAATAACAACAACATTTTTAATCTTATCATGACTCGACAAATGACAGCACCCCACTTGGTGTTAAACTGAAGTGTGGTCCATAAATGGATGTAACTGCTACTACAATTCAATAACTGTATGTAGTATTCACACCCACTATGCCGGCCTAGTTGGAACCTACAAGTTGATCCTGAAAGACAACTTTATCACTTTTGATACAAGTTTAACATGATACCCCCAAAAGTGCTGATGACTGAAAATACCGCATCAGTTCACAATTGCTTCCGTTGCCTTCACTATGCTGGCCAAAGCAAAGACCATGTTTTGTTATTGTAAATATCCTATTGAATTGCGAACATTTGAGACCCATGACAAATTCAATTGTAAAGTTCACATTATATTTTTTATATGAATGTTATATACTTTTGTTTTGGAACTTAATTTATTGGATCGGGGGCCTATGGAATTGTGCTTATCTGCCTCTCTATTGTAATGCTACTAAAGTATTAATAATATGTATATTGACAATGTAAAATAATTAGCAGATAATTTGTATTTTATTGTGGCACAGCATGCGACAGCATCCTGCCTCATGTTGAGTTAGAATGCAGTCCACAAACCAGTGGCGTAGCATGGGAGACAGCCGCCCGGGGTGGAAAAAAATTTGCTGCACCCTTATTTAGAAATTTCAATCATAGGTACAACAAAAATCTGAATTTCAGTTTCTAATTTTAACGATTTATTTTAGTTTTTTAAATTTTGCCACCCCCTAAAAGTTCCACCCGGGGCGGACCGCCCCTGCCACAAACTTATACTACAGTTGTAGAAGTGTAAGTAGCAGTACATCCACTATGCCTGCCTAAAGCAAAATAATTAAACAGTATTGTGGAAACTTCTCTGCGTAGGGTATGCATGTGATTATGAAAGCATGACATTTCACATATTATTTTATAAAATTTTATCTTCTACACATTCTATTTCTGTGTAATTTTAACTATTGTGATAAAATAATGAATAAATATTACTGTTTTTTTATATGTTTATTTTATTTACATTTTTCCCTTATAGAATAATAAATTAAAACTAATAAATTTTAAAAGCATTGTGACATTATTTATTGTTAAGTCCATTTTAACAATAAATTAATTGTGTGAGAAGTAATTATACTATTTGACTTTTTATTAATTATTGTCAAAACAAACTTATTTTAACCACAGCCTAACTTATTATGAATTCAGTTTAAATATTTACAATCTATATTATGCATATAACACTTGAATCAAATAATAAATAAAGACAGTACATATGGCGGCCAAAATATATTTAATAGGAAGTTTAAAATATAAATTTCTTCATGAACATTCTTTCATAACACTCTTTTCAACAGAAAAATCATAATCATATTTATTTATATTCATTCTACTTGTCGCAAACGCCAACAGATCACCTATTTCAATTGCGAATGTGTCTTTGCTCGATGCCATTTGCAATTCTTTGCTCAATTGAAAAGGCACTCCTTGCATATAGTGGAATGTGTCACATATATTTACACTTGGTTCATTTGGTGGTGGAAATGGCGCTCGTCTCACTGGTCCTGCAGTTGCATCTGTGCCGCCAATATTTGGATACATTCCTCCTGCTACTGGTGAAGGTTCAATCATGACATAGCCATCTTCAGGTCGAGCACTTGGTATTGGAGGTCTATCTGGCTCTTCGGCTGCTCTACGTCTTCCAAATATAGAAAACATTGTCAAAGCACAAAAATTATACTTTGATCAAGTATACCAATAAACAGCATAGAATACAAACAATTTCACAACACAAAATTACTCATACGCAAAAACGAAAAACAAGAATTTTGACAGTGCCTATGTCCAGACTGGTTTTCGTTAATATTATGGACTTTTGTTAGTGTTTGTTCGCAAGTGCAAAATTAATACTACAAATTCACATTTTGTGTTTTAAATCTTTATTTAAAAATACCAATGTATAAAATAGCAAGCTAAATTAATAAAATTTACATTTCGTACGATCAAAATATTGGTCTCGTCCTTTCAACCACTTTTAACCATGTATTTGTAATTCGTATGGGTTTGAACGAAGATAATAATGTTGTACAATACTTTATCGATAAAATATATATCCAGTATATATAAAATATATACGTAGTATATATATATTAGTTTGTGTATATATCTCATTAAGTGGTTTCTATACTGGAATATTATAATATATTGGTATAATATTATACTAACGCTGGTAGGTGTTGTGATTCGCGGTTGTTTGTTTATTTTTAGATATAACTATAGTTTTGAAATAATGATACTTCGCTACTAAAACCCAATTCAGATATTAATCGTACCAAATTAACTAATAAGTACAAACGAAGTTGTAATATTTAAATTTAATTATTAATTATTAGGGTTATTCTCCTTGAAGTAATAGATAGTATTAAGGGCAGTATAAATACATCCTTATGAAGTTGAAGAGATATAATTTTGTAGCATAATGTTTATTAGCGTCAATGCATTAATAGATTGGTGTGTTTTCTTTGACGCTATTTGTAAATGATGATTTGGTTCTCGTTGGTCGTTGGTTGCAATTTTCAATTTAGAATCCAATAAGCCAATGAAGTTAATTCAAAAACTTGATGGAGTGAAGAGAACATTCTTCAGTAGTAGAGTGAACGTATTTCTACGTCAAAACATTGCTTGGTTGTTTTGAAGTACGTAATATAAAAGGAGTAAATAATTACTCCCTAAAAATGATGAGGGTTTATTTAGCATTTATATGAAAATGCACAAATATTTTATTAGTTAAACTTAGAACTGGTTAAGTGCTTTGTGTTGAACTTAGAGAAATCATCTCGCAGAATACCAGGTTAGTGTGTGTTGCGTATAATTATTATATTTCTGTGCAATTTATTAACATTAATATCATTTAATAACAGTTCGGCTAAATAAATTTGTTGTCCTTTGTTTATATAAAAATGTAAACTTTTATAACGAACTTTTAGATAAAGTTTTAATGTAATCAACACCTTCATCAAAGTGCTATTTAATTAATTTTTACTTAAACAGAATGTTATATTATATAGACAATACTGAATAATAATCTTTGTGTATTTAATATTAAGTGAAAACATTTTTTTAGATGAAATATTCAATAATTTTTAAATAATGTCCTTCACACCAAAGATTTAAATCTTTGCTTTACACCTGTCATAGTAAATTTACCTCATTTCGAGTTTTATACCATTTCACATATATATATTTGTAAAATTTTATTTAATATACTTACCTATTATGGAGATGTGAGGGGAGAAATAGATTTATTTCAGCGCTATCATGTCTAAGGATATCCTTGTGGAAGTGAGACTTTGCATGACAGTTTTGATTAATTCATTAAAATATACCATTACTAAACCTGATATTATCTTTTAAAAGTAATATTCCGCAGTGTCCATAACCTTAGAGCTTGTATGAAGAGAATTGTGGGGTGTCGAACAGGTTATGAGTTGGAAAAACACAGAAAAAAACATTATTTGTCATTATATTTGTTGTTTAAATAATAATATATACCTCTTTATTTATAATTTTTAATCATTATTCAAGCCAAAAGTAGTATGTTACAATTGAGATAATAATACAGATTGTGGCAAATGGCGCTCCATTGTCTCTGCCTATCCCTGTGTGATTTGGTAATTGGGTTTATTGACTTTTATAAATAGTTTAATATTTACATTTGGTTTGGTTACAATAAACTATAACAAATTTTGTAGCCATTAAAAAGTGTGTTCTAGCAAAAGTATACAAATAAATTCTTATTTCAACCAGTAAAATATAATAACCTCGCTGAATAAATGGATGAATCTCGACATATGGATTGTACTCCAGATTAATTGTGTTGTAATACAATTTGTATTGACAACTATTACACTTGTTTTTATTAATATTGTGATTTGACATATTGAATGTTTGTTATGAAAAAAATCTTTCCCAATATACCTACATCAAATTGTCACGCCTCTTTCCCATAGGGATAGGCAGAGACAATGGAGCGCCACTTACCATGATCCTTACACAACTCCCATGCTTCCTTCACATCCACAATTCTGTTCATACAGGCTCTGTGGTTGGATGCATTAAACAAGGGTGTTTTTTAACACCTACATCCATATACATAATGAGCAATAGTACAAACATAGTAATCAATGTTGTTATCTAATGGCAACTTTAATGCTAATTATAATCCATTATCTATTATTATTATAATAATAGCTTATTATAGCTGTTATTATTATTAATTATAAAGGCTGATCATGTATGCTCATTATAATCTTAGGCACAGGGATTGTAGTCACAACCAATATCATATATCATAGAACGTCATATTTTATTTTGTTGACATTCAATGTCTAGCCTTCATTTGCCTGATAGTAGGAAGGGGAATTTACACTTACTCCAGTCGCCCTCAGTCATAGTCATTGTTTTTTTAATATTAAGATGAGACGCCTGACCTTGACTTGCCTGATGTGAGAAGAGGTCCAAGAGCGCCGACGACTGAAAAACTAACAATTTAACGTTTTCTTTAGTTACCGTCACTATGCCGGCCAGAGGTCATGACATAAAGAACACATTAAGTATTCCTTCCTCTCTCACGCTCCACATACCTCCGGGAGGGTACGTTTCCTAGGTTCGTTCAACCGAACGCACTTTAAAAGCACGCGCGTGATTGTTTCCTCAGCCTCCATGCACTTCCGAACAACGGCCTACCATTTTATTCTGCTGCAAATAGCTTTGAGGTGCACCAATATCTAGAAGTAAGTGTAAAAAAATATCCTCGGACGGACGGATGGACACAGTGTCGTATTATAATGCATCTCGTATAAAGTACTGTGTAGAAGAATAAAACTAAAATATTAATAATAATGTAGTACTTTTTGACCTTCAATAGTGATTATAATTAGGTTTAATAACCTAAGGTCGGGCGCCTCTCGAAAACTCCTTACATTAAATTAATCTTATAAATTAATTCTAAGATTATTTAATTACATTTATTCACTAAGCTTAGCTAAATGTGCTTTTGTATCATAGAAACAGAACGACCAAATTACACCAGCAAGTTGTCAAGTTCGCCTTAAATCACAATGTCACATTAACGGCTTTTATGCCCATTGTACAATCCATTGCTGATGACATGCATATGTTGATAATACACATGAGAAATTGACACAATAAACAGTACTCCTAAACAGTATTTATTGCTCTTCAAACGACCATGTTTTTTTGTGTAATATTTCTTCAGATAAATCGTAGCCGGATAGCTGTCGCGTAGATTCTGCGTTATCCATTGCACTACGAACGCAACTGATAGATAATAAGAAATAGTTTAAATATAAAACTATTATTGTAAAAATTTAGTAGATATTGAATATTTGATAGGAGAAAATTCACGTCACGTTTGTTTCATTATACTTTATGATTAACAGAGGCAATCCTTTAATATCTCACAGGTGTCGCGTTATTTGCTGAAGTCACTGAATTTATGCATATATATAACAAGTTATTGAATATAACTAATATAAAAAAATATATTTAAAAAAAAGTCCACTTCTGAGTGGATTCCAGATTGCAGAAGACTTTGCGGCAGGCCCAAAGATGGAGATGGCGAGATGAGATGGACTCCTACAATAGTTCGTGGCGCGAGATCGCCAAATGTTGTGAGTCATGGAAAAAAGAGAGGGAGGCCTTTGCCCAGCAGTGGGACAAATAAATAGGCTAATAATAATAAATAATAATAATAAAAAACGTATAACTTATTCTAAGACTTACTATTCCTTACTCTCACGGTTTCTTCACACTCACAACTTTTTACACAAGCTCTACGAGCTACAGTTTAGGAACTATGGATTTCAGCTCCTTTATCTGTGCGTATTCCAGTAAAAACAGAGGCGAGATAGTTTAGTTATATATGTATTTTTTAATTGCAGATGGCAGACAGTTACGCCTCGGATTCAAATGAAGGTATGTTAGTGATTCTTTTATATTGTTAATATTACTTGTCAAATTATTTATGTTATCATTTTTATGTTGATTAGGTAACTGTTTAACGATCACTCGAGTGATCTTCAATGAAAACTTGTAGGATAAAGAGATTTGGCTATTTGTATAAAAAAGAAAACTTATAAATGGAAGAATAAAGAATTTAAGAAATAGAAGATTGTATGTTTCAAATGTTAAATAAAATTCTACGATCTATGATCTGCGTGTTATTATTGTAGATAGTTATGCATATTATTATCACACGAAATATATTATAGCCATCGATGATTGTAGCTTGTCTAACTATAAATGACGCGCCCTTCTACTTTATTAGTTTATTTTAATGTGTGATCTTGATCAGCGTGCTCCTCCTTTTGTGTCAAACCAGCAACTGAATGACAAATTACAATTGCATTTTCGGTGTGTTGCATTCATATTTTATGTTTATTCGTGTAAGCAAATACGGTGGAGGGGCGCGCCATTTCGGCTTAAACAGACTATACCATAGGTGATAAGTAGGTGTACACAGAATGATTTTAAAAGTTGCCGCTAAGAATAATTTGTTTAAAAATGTACAAAAGTGGACTTATTCTGCCAGTCACCGCTTGAGTTGTGCAGTGTTTGAAAGTTATCTTCACATAATTTCAGCCACCAATAATCGCATCCATTCATGGATCGCACTCCAGCTTACATAAAGTGGTTGGACTAAAAAATAAATAAATGACACATATTGTGTTTATTATCATAAAGATTTAGTAGATTGTAGATTAATAATATTATCTGGGATTGAATCGATTTGAGGCCTAGTGATTGAACCTAAAATGATTTTATATTTCTATTGAAATATTCCTATTTAATTTAAAATATGACATTTTCATCAAATACAATGGTAATTTGCGTTAAAAAAACAGGATGGGCGATTCACCACGAAGAAGGTAATTGGAATTTTTAGGAAACAGAAATTTTAATTCCTTTTTTTTTTTACTAGATAAGCGACAGTTCGGTTAGATTATTCGCAGCTATAGTAAGTCCATGATGTCTTAATGATAAACATGTATTCATCACCCCTGAGGAGTTGAAGGTTATGAAGTAACAAAGGTGGTGGGAATAGGGGTGACACAATGACCTTTGTTTTAAAATAGACGTTTATATCGATTTTAATTGTGTAATTGCGTTGAGTATTTGGTAAAGCTGTTTCTTTAGTGATTGTATTGTGTACCGTCTCGGTTCCCGTTTCCGCACTCAACCCCTCTACGGTTTCTTTGTGCGTTCGTTGTGCCACCCGATCTTCTCCAGGAAGGCCAGGAGACCCCACTAGACATCCAGAAGCGTCATTGCGTTTCCAAGGTACTTCTGTCACGCTGCTGCACCTGTTTCTTCCTCGTTCAGGCAACCTCTTTAAAGCGGGCTATCTGAAATGTTGAGGTTGTAAAGGTGTTTGTCAACAGCACAATGTCCAGTTATGGCACCTACCATGATGCGGAGCCTACCATTAATTACCCGACTCCTGAATATAAGAGTTATATGTGTTTTTGGGCGTACGTAGGTCTATTTCTTTGGTACGCTCTGTAGTCTATATAGTTTGACGAGTGTGGCATTAGATTTGTCAATTAACTATTAGTATACTTTTTTATTGTGGATTTAGGACAGCACCCCTGATGGCTGATCACTATTCCGGCCAAAGAATATTAATTGTTCATATTATTGTTGTTTAATAATAACTTATATTTACCTAAGAGGGTGTTTTCTGATTAAATTGGAGACATCCTTAAGAAAGCTGGGTTGCCTAGTGCCCATAACCATAGAGCTTGTATGAAAAGAGTAGTGAATGTGAGGGAAGCGAGGAAGTTGTGTCAGGATCGTGGCTCCATTGTCTCTGCCTATCCCTGCGGGAAAAGTACGTTATAATTTGATTTGATATTTACTTACTTAATTTTACTTATATTTACTTAATTTGATTTGATATATACAAATTAAGTCACTTAAACGTTTAGTTTTTTTTGTGACTCGAAATATGACATCACCCCGCTTGGTGTTAGGCTGGAGTGTGGTCCATGAATGGATGTGACTGCTACTACAATTCAATAATGAGTAGCAGTCACATCCACTATGCTGGCCTAGTATTTGCATTCGGCAACTTACAAGCTGATACCGAAACGCGACCAAATCACTTTACGGTCTGTATACTTGTAAGTGGTGGTATACTACCCCGGATTGGCAGCTAGGTACCACTGCCTACCACTCTTTAAAAAGTGTGGTTTTTAAATTGAATAAAATACGTTGTTTTCTTTTGTAATGGTCGTGGTGAATTGTTGAGTGTGGCGCGCGTGTATTTGTTGATAGTGCTATATAGGGGTCTCCGGGTCATACGTGGTGGTGGTGGGCGGGCCCTTGGCATTGGCCATGACAACAGAGAGAGAGAGCGCCCTGCAGACAATCTGTTTATAGAATATTGCCTCCTGACACGCGCACGTTAAGTAACAACCGCAGCCGAAACACAATGCAACACATACTGTGCATTTTTCCTTACTTGGCAAAAGTAGTAAACAAACTTTCGCCATAATGGCGGATTAACGATAAAAAACAATTACTACTGACACGAATCAATACGAATGTATGAAAATATTTATGAATTACTGTGAAAATGGTTTTATTATTATTATTGAGGCACATTTGTCATTTATGAATTTACCGTTTCCATATTAAATGGTTTTTGATAAAAATAATGTATATATGTATATGTGATTTTAATAACTTTTGTACATTTGTTACATTGTGTATGTTTATTCTATAAAATAAAACAGTAGTAAATAAACCGATAGCACGGGTTCAAAACCACCCAGCGATACTAATGTATCTTTGATATATGTACTTTGGTTTCCCTTTTTCTATAATACAAGCACTTCAGTAGCTTAGTATAGAAATGGAAATAATAAAAAATTCCATACATAGCACAATTATTAGGATGTATGGAATTTTATTTTTATTATTTACATTTCTATACTAAGCTACTAAAGTGCTTGTATCATAGAAAAAAGGAAACTAAAGTACATATATCTTATAGATGAAATGTATATGTAGATAATATAAGAAAATGTTCATGAAATTATATTGAAAAAATTACCTAGCTGCGCTTCTTGGAATTGTAAAAATAAACGCGAATCAAGTTAAATATTACAAATTAAATATTGTTATAACTGATACTGAATTTGTGATTTTAAATACAATTTGTGGGGGAGGTATTTGTGAAAATTATAATTAAAATGCCACGCTTCATTGTTTATTGGGACGCCATTGCAAAGGGAGATCCAGGAATGCTGACAAATAATAAAACCGTTTTAGTTCACGGTTTCCTCAGTCGCGGTCACTATTCCAGCGAAACATTTTAAAATGATCAAAACTTATTCATGAAGAATAAAATTCAGATTGGAGTAAAGATTAAGGCGACCGTGGTGTAGTAGCATTGCAATGGTCACGCAAACCAAGAGCATAGGTTCGAAACCACTCACTAGTACCACTGTATCTTTAATATATGTACTTTGGTTGTCCTGTTTCTATGATACAAGCACTTTAGTAGCAAATAAATGTGAAATGTGTTGCAAGAAAGGCTCGCGTTATATTTGTTTCTGTCCGGGCGGCTGGGGGCTTGGCAGACCCACGCCCTCCCGTTGTGAGTAGGATCGATACGCTCAAGGCCACGGTCGTATCGACCCGCATCTAAATATAGCCCACGAGCACCCCACCGTGGACCACGCCCACCACTTTCCACCATACAAATTATTCACACAGCCACCCGAACAACCCCCGCCGCATCCACTCCAGCCAAAAGTACTGCCAATATTTCGCACTCAAATGGTTTGTTTATGTTTTTCACTCGCTCAACATTGTGGATACAGCTGGATGTTATTTGTATTAAATTAAGGGTGTGTCGCGGACATATTTTGATGCGACATAGCATCACAAATCAATGTGAAAGCAATGTTTTTTTTAATAAACAATTAGATTTCTCGTCTCCTGTTCATCTCTCAACATCCAAGTTGCAGCTTCTTTTTAAGCTCAATAAGAAGCATATTCTTGGAAATTTTCTAGACTGCTAAATAATGCAAGAGCTATTGCAAATTTAATAAAACGTATTATTTTACGATTTTTTGCTGTTCACAGATAAACTAATGAGCCGATTTTGACTTAACGGGCACCATTTTGTAGGTTTTTACATATTATAACTTTCTAATAAAATATATTTTGATGCGACATAGCCTCACAAATCTATCAATTCATTATGATGTGAAAATATTAATATGATTGCCAACATAATTATCAACTATGAAACCCACTCATAAAAAAGAAACCTCACCGTACAAATTAATAATTTTAATAGTGATAATAAATAACAACAATTTGCTCCTTCAAACCCGATATACGAATACGGTCAAAGCGGCCAACATAGCATGCCGCTGCTATAATGAGATGCACAAATATACGTGGCCGAATTTGAACCGAATTTCAAATTCGAATTTAAAACCGAATTTAATTAATCGAATTTCAAAATCTTCATCATTACCATCAATTGTTATGGCACAAGAATATGGCAGAGACAACCTTCATAAGTAAACGGCGTGCATTACAAAATAACTTTTAAATTCGGTTTATATATTTTACATAAGACATTAAAAGATCAGATTCAGTAATATAAAATATTTCAATCAATCAAATTGGAGATGGATGGAGAGCCATTTGCCACTATTCTGACACAACGCCCTCGCTTCCCTCTTAATACAAGCTCTACTATTATGAGCACTAGGCCACCAAGCTTTCTTGAGAAAGTCTCTGCCTAATAAAATATTTAAAATAATAATAAAAAACTAAAATCAGCGCAGGAAGATGTGATTAGCCTTACTCTCCCTTGCCAATAGATGTTTCACATAAAAAACATTATTTATATTTTATCATAATCAGACGCCCCTTATGTCTGGCGCTACTCCTACCTCATCATCATCATCATCATCATCATCAGCCAGAATGCGTCCACTGCTGAACATAGGCCTCCCCCTTAGAACGCCATTTCGAACGACAAGATGCCAGCTGCATCCACCGGTTATTCGTGACTTTCACTATGTCGTCAGTCCACCTAGTGGGAGGCCTACCTACGCTGCGTCTTCCAGTTCGTGGTCTCCACTCTAAAACCTTTCTTCCCCATCGGTTGTCGGTTCTTCGAGCGATGTGGCCGGCCCATTGCCACTTCAGCTCACAAATCCTACGAGCTATGTCGGTAACTCCGGTTCTTTGGCGAATATCCTCGTTCCGGATTCTATCGCGCAGAGACACACCAAGCATAGCTCTCTCCATTGCCCGCTGAGTGACTCTGAGCTTTTCCAACAGGCCAACATTTAGGGGCCACGTCTCAGTGCCATATGTCATCACTGGCAACACACACTGGTTGAAGACCCTTGTCTTCAGGCACTGTGGGATGTTTGACGAGAAGATATAACGCAATTTCCCGAACGCCGCCCATCCGAGTTGGATTCTTCGAGCGACCTCTTTGTCGAAGTTGGACCTACCTAACTGGACAATATGGCCGAGGTAATTATAGTGGTCAACAACTTCGAGAGTATCGTTCCCAACGATTACTGGTATAGGCACAACATGGACATTGGACATGATTTTCGTCTTGTCCATGTTCATTTTAAGACCCACCTGTTGGGAAACGTTACCCAGGTCGCTGAGCATCGCATTGAGGTTCTCCAGCGACTCGGCCATAATGACTATATCATCAGCAAAACGAAGGTGAGTGATGTATTCGCCGTTAATGTTGATGCCGTATCCGTTCCAGTCTAAGAGCTTAAAAACGTCCTCCAGTGCATTCGTGAACAGTTTCGGAGAAATAACGTCTCCCTGTCTCACGCCTTTCTGCAACTGGATTGGTTTTGTGCTCTCATCGTGTAACCGGATCGACATAGTGGCGTTTTTATACAAACACTTCAACACTTCGATATACCTATAGTCAATATGACATCGCTGAAGGGACTGCAATACTGCCCAGGTTTCGATTGAATCAAAGGCTTTTTCATAGTCCACAAACGCCAGACACAGTGGCCGATTATACTCCTCTGTCTTCTGTATAATCTGGCGGAGCGTGTGTATGTGGTCTATGGTGCCAAAGCCTTTTCGGAAACCGGCTTGTTCGGGAGGCTGGAAGTCATCAAACCTTCGTTCGAGACGGTTCGTAATGACTCTCGAGAACAACTTGTACACATGGCTCAGAAGTGAGATGGGTCTATAATTCTTCAATAGGGTGTTATCACCCTTTTTGAAGAAGAGCACCACCACACTTCTGTGCCATGCTTCTGGCGTTGTACCTTCGAGTATGACGGAATTGAATAACTTCTGGAGGACTAAAAGTATCGGTTTGCCACCCGCTCTCAGAAGTTCTGTCGTAATTCCGTCATCACCCGGCGCCTTGTTATTCTTAAGTTGTTTGAGAGCCATTCTAATCTCGTACAGGCTGATGTCTGGGATGTCCTCAGTGTAGTGTCGGGTCAGTTTAGCTCTGGTGTCCTGAGCTGTACTGCCAATGGGTTTTGGTGTCGAGGTGTACAGCTGTCCATAAAACCTCTCAAGCTCTCTCAGAATCTCCGGCTTCGACGAAATGATACTGCCGTCCTCGATCTTCAGCTTCGTCATCTGGCTTTGCCCAATAGACGAATTCTTCGCGAACACTTTCAAGCCTTGGTTCCGCTTAATTGCGTCCTCAATACATGTTGTATTGTAGGAACGCAGATCGTGTCGCATAGCTTTCGAGATTCGTCTATTAAGTTTGCCATATTCCGACATGTCGGCTGAAGATTGCAGTCTCATTTCTCTCCGGTCTTCCATCAGTTTGATGGTTCTTTCTGAGAGCTTCTGCGGCTTTTTCCGGCGTGGGGTCTTAAAGAACTTGGACCCCACAGCTTGGACAGTTTCCACCAGCCCATTGTTTATCTCGTCCACAGTTTTGCATTCGGCTAGGCACTGGAAGCGATTTTGCAGTTCAAGTTGAAAGCTTTCTGGGTCTTGGATCTGGGCAAGACCAGGCCGGAGCGTGGACTTCACCAGACGTGACCTTTCAAGCTTGACATTGATATTCAATGTGCCTCTAACAATACGGTGATCGCTACCGGTTTTCACCTTGGCGATCACGGAGACATCATCGAATATTCGCTTCTTGGTCGTCATGATGAAGTCGATCTCATTTCTGGTTAAACCATCGGGGCTCATCCATGTCCACTTTCTGGACGGTCGCTTCTGGAAAAAGGAGTTCATTAAATAAAGTCCCTCCTTCTCCATGAAGTCGACCAGCCGCTGGCCCCTCTGATTCCGCTGACCATATCCATATGACCCTACTCTCAACTCATCGACATTCCGTGTGCCCACCTTAGCGTTGAAGTCCCCCATAACAACAGTGAAGTATGTTTTGGAGGTATGCATGGCCTCAGATATTTCCTCATACAATACCTCTACTTCATCGTCTGGGTGTGTCGAAGTGGGCGCATATACCTGTATGACCTTCAGCGAATACCGATCGGTGATTCTGAGTATAAGGTACGCTACCCTGCTGGACACACTATCGACTTTTACAATGTTGTTTATGAGAGACTTGTGGACGAGAAACCCAACACCACCCTGAGATTTACGTTTTCCTTCCCGGAAGAAGAGCATGTTGCCAGATTCAAGGACTATCGTATCCTCTCCCTCTCGTCGGATTTCAGATAGTCCTATGATATCCCAACGCATTTTGCTCAATTCTTCCTCCAGCTCAACTATCTTCTCGTCAGTCCGCAGCGTGCGGACGTTGTGCGTTGCCAGGGCCAAGTTTCGTTGGGGGTGGTAGCGAGATATCTGCCGGGGATTCTTAGCACCCCTTGCTCCACCGTTACCTGGTCTGCTACCTAGGCCAGGAATAGCGGAGCCGCCGGGGACTAGGGGCCGTAATATACTTGTATCTTTCATGGGGGGGGGGGGGGTTGCCATAATCCCCACGCTTGGCAGGCGGCTTGGGGATCGCAGTATGCTCACGCTCACCAAACGTCAAGAGGACGCTGCTGCCCATCCTTCGATGAGATCTGGTCGAGTTTTAGGACGTCCCGGGTCATAAGGAAAAATAGGAATTTGGGGAATTGTGGGAGTAGGCTTGGGTAGAATTGGATACCATTACTATGGACGGAAAAGGATATAGTAAATGGCAGCTCGAGGTGTCCGGGGTCGCGCACCCGTATTCGTCCTATAAACACCGGACAGATATTTATAAAACGAACCCTCTGAACATACTCCTGAACTACTCCTACCTATCTGGCCTAATTTAGTAAATTAGTATCTAAATTAAATAATTGTATTTATTAATAAATGAATTATTGGAAATTTCTGAACAAAATTTTACGTAAACGACCTAAAAGTATTATTTTATACTAAACGAAATCCCAAAATTGTATATGACGAAGACGCCTTTTCAGTGCTAACATTAATTTGTTACGCGTCCAGATACGATTCCCGGTCGGAGCAAATATTTGTTTTATAGATTTTATTTGTAACATTTAAGGCTGGGCGCATACATGGGGAATTCCGGATCTGAATTCCGTGAGACTAGCGTAAACTACCGGTTTTGGTATTAGGAATATTTACGACTAGTACTTATAGAGACGCTATTGTGATAAAATTAAAAAAATATATATCATACCCCGACAACACTTACTATCGTATGCAAGGGATATTTAAGAGATATAACTATATTTTCTTAAATTTTGCGAATAAATGAATTAAACAAATTTTATCCGACTTACTATCGCGTTTATTTTGGTTTTGATTTTACAATTTTATTTTATTATTCCGACGTTTGCAGCCAAAACCAAAATGAATGTCTGTCTTGTCTTTGATTTGATAACAGCCCAGCTAAAGCCTTATAGTAAGAAACCACTTAACTCATATGATTATAGTTATATTTCGTACATATCCGTTGCATCCTGATAGTCCACCATCAAATAACCCCAAATATTCAATTTGATAACGTCCCAGCTAAAGAAACAAATTTAGTATAAGCACTATAGTTCTCTCTTTTTGTTTTGCTGATCTAAGAGGATCCATGATCAGGTTCTTCAGATCCAAAAAGTTTTATTTCACCATACCGATTTTCCTACACTTAGTTTCCTACAGTTAAGACAAATCTAATAAGCCCAAACATAGTAAACCCATCCCGGATTTCGTCTCCTACCTTCGAGCTCCATCATCAGAGTAGCTTTGAAAGTAATGTAATCTCTACCACAGCTCACAAAAAGAGCTGATGACCTTTAATAGTCTGAACAGATCTTCATAAATTGTAGCTAAGATAACGTCATCTTTAAAATAAAATAAAAAAACCGCATCGTAATCTGTCCATTCGATTGGGAGCTACGATGCCAGAGACAGACATATCAAACTTATATCACCCCTTTTTTGAGTCGGGGGTTAAAAATACGTTATTATGAACGACGACAAATTGGTTGCTGTTACATTGTTTTCCAATCAGTAAAAGTACTTTGAAAATTTGATCCCAAGCCAATTCCTTATTTAATTAATTAATTAACGTCTCTATTGTGGTTGTCCTCAATGCAATTCCGAATGAAAATTTCCGTCCGTGTGCGGCGGACGAGTCAAAATGTATGCGAGCGCTACCTTCGGGAGGTTTTTTTCCGTTTATACAACCCGAACGCACGGAGATAATTTCGAAACGAACGTCAGGTTTTTTTTCCGGACGGAAAAAAATAAGAACATGAGCACATTGTCGAACATTTTGTATGTAAATAAAGCATTTAGGTTTCAGAATCTGAATTCCTGATCAGCAAACCTAATACGGTTTCCGTGTGTGCGCAGCACTAATAGTAACATCACTCGGAATGCTGTCATATGTCGACACAATTCAAAAAATAAAATTTGAAATATGTAAAATGCGATCAATTTACGTGACTATCGATCTCGTAAAATAAACTTTCTAATGTAGGCTTATGATTTATATTTGTTGATAAATAACGTTTTCGTGTTTGCTTTGTAAATGGTTTTTTCAAAGGTTTTTTTAACAGTTATATTCAAAGTAAGATATATGTTATGGTAGATGCGATATAGTTTATAGTTTGTCATATAGTTTATATACGTAAGTAAATAATGTAAAGGTAATATTTATTGATGTGTAATAAAATGGCCATTCGCCCTTATTTAATAGTTATAACAAACAATTATAAAAGGATGCTTTCAATTGTAAGCCAATGCGTGGGCGAATGTAAGTTATATAACAACTCACCGCCAATATGTTCGGCGACAAACTGTTCCCAAACTCACTTAATATTCTCAATCAATTATTTTCTCTTTATATGAACACATAGTTATGCCCCGCGGTTTCACTCGCTATTAGCAACTGTAACGTGAGCATATGATCTTCCCGTGCATTCTCATGGTTCATCATCAGGTACTCCAGGCCACCAATTTGATAACAGCCCAGCTAGACTGACAGAAAGAAATTTACTAATGTAATATTTGTGGTGACCGCAGAACAGAGAAAGATATACATAGATATACTACTTATATAAAGATATACTCTTTCTCTGTTCTGTGGTGGTAACTATCTACACGTTTTCGAGTGACGTTTTGCGATTAATCGACACGCAAATGTCAAATTTAATATACTTCGCTGTCGACCCTGCGCTATTATAATTCCATTACATTTCCTGTCATTTTGTTCGTTTGTGAATGTGATAACGAGAGGGTTATGTCAGGGTCGTGGAAAGGTCTAACCATATTGTCTGCCTATCCCTGTGGGAATTAACGATGATTATAAAGAGGACAGTCAAAAGTCATGTTAGGTTTGTACCTTTTATTTGTAATTTTATAAAAAAGATTCATTGTCTCTGCCAGTCTAACTTTTATTAATAAATCAAATATTTTACTTTGTTTACACGTAACCGCTATCCCAAACACTCTTAAGAACGGAAATAATATAAGGACTTTTCATAATTTTCAGTAAGAATTCAGGCATGATATTTAATAGATGTAAGATGATATTTCATAAAACACAATTTTGTATTTTGTTACCTTCACTCACAATCTTCTCCTAACCACACACATATTTATTTATTCATTTTATTTCAAATATAAAAAAATATATCCCGCCAGATAAAAAGAGCTTTGGCATTAAAGCTGCGCACTGAACTTGAACTTGTTTTATTACCTTTTTACTTTACGTTTTACGAATATTAAAATATTATCAATCATGTGCACGACTCTATATGCGCGGACTTGCTTCCACCGCACTCGTTCAGCGCTCTTCTAATCTGTTGATCCTTATATTGCGCCATTCATAAGTCAGCTCACTTTTTATCTGCCGGGATATATAGAACATTGCAGTATTTCTTACGGTGCACACTATAACGCTTCTTTTTTATACTTACATTTATAATTACGTTAAATACAAAAACAAATTATATTTAATAAAATAAAATTGGCCTTGGGTTCCTTTCCTTGTCATATAAACTACTCTGATTTCAAATAAGGAGGAAACCCATAATAATAAGCTTATTGATGGTAGTCGAGATCAAGTTCAAAATGTTTGATAATGTACGACGTCATGTTTGGACTTACAGTGCCTTTGTCTATATTTGCTGTTTTCTATCAGGTAGTTACTCTGGAAAATGAAAAAAACATCGATTAACCAAACACATACTCGTATTTATCAAGATCAATGAAGACCTGTTCTAAATCAAAACTAAGGCAGCTGAAAAATGAACCTACTGAGTTGTTTTTTCCAGTCGTCAGTACTCTTAGAATTTTTCTTTTTTACCATCGGGAAAGTCGAGGTGTCGAATCACAATAAAAAAATATACATAAAAGTGTAGTAATATGGTCACACGTACCTATATATAAGGTGTTTGTATGTTGTGGTGTGCGTTGATGATGAGTGCGTGTTGTGAGGCCCCGTTGTTTGGTTACGAAAGGTCAAGGCCTCTGCTGGGGGCTCGTGAACCCCCCATCGGAGGAGGAGGGGGCCCTCCATCCCGGACAGAAATAGCTCGGCACCGCCCTGTTGATCAACATACGCCCACGGAAAGTGGGAAACGCCTCTACCCGGGAACGAACGGCCGCCGGGACGTCTTCAAGGTCATCGTGTTTAATATTTATACCATCACTTTCTCTCATATATATTATATTACATATCATTATAATTATATTTTATGTCACTTTAATAGCTCTGATTGTGTAAGCTTATTAACAAATTTACATTTTATTTATTTATTGTGACTCGACATATGACAGCACCCCGCTTGATGTTAAGACAGTGTGTGGTCCATGAATGAAGGTGACTGCTACTACAATTTATTAATTGTAAATAGCAGTCACATCCACTATGCCGGCATAGTTGGAACCGACAACTTACATGCTGATCCCGAAACGCGATCAAATCACTTGTAAGTGATGGTACTATCCCGGATCGGCACTGTGTTGTGTACCACTCTTTGATAACCAGGCCCGAAGCGTATATCTACCTCTTTTTTATTAAATAATATTAAGTATAATTATTAAATATTAAGTAAAAGCTATGAAACAAACATTTGCTCTGACAGGGAATCGAACCCGGGGCTTTAAGCGTAATAATAAGCGTACTAATAATAGTAATAAGGCACTTGTGTGCCTTAGTTTAGAATACAAACACTTCAGTGTTCTAATTCATTCTAACAGTATCTACATTACAATATTATATTAAATAAAATCTTATAATATAGAGGCTGGCATACACCAGGCAACTAAAGCAACCGTAAAAAAAGTCGTCCTAACTGAAAAATCTACCTTCGTACAAGTCGATGACAGACGTCCATTCACAATATAAAACAAATTACGTATCTAAAAAGTATAGATGCCTAATATCTATATCTCAGGTTAATAATACTGAAACTTCAACATAACAGTCTGGATGACTCAAAATGTTGTCCGTTATGAGTTTACTACTCAAAAAGCACTCGTTTCGTTTTCCTTCCGGGATACCTGCACAGGCTGGGGGAACGAACAATCCGTATTCTATCAACAGAATTGACAGTCGAACAAACAGTTTACCGTCTCGTTTCTTTCGACCATCGACAAGTGGAGTTTCTTACTAGACTATGTGTTCTCTCCATCCTACAATCTTGGATCCTACAACCTCTGTCCGGCAATTGTACTTGTCGCCATTTTTGGACCTCCTCTTGATAACTTTTAAACAAGTCAAGCCCAAATTTGGCGTTATAAGAAAAATATATTCTGTTAAGAGAATTGTAGATTTGAAGGTGGCAAGACTAAATGTTACTTAGAACATTAAATATTATGTCTTAATTTCCACTATCGTTGCTTAACTCTTGCGCTTCCTTCGCATCCAGAATCCTCTTCATACAAACTCTAAGGACCTCTTAGTAAAATAATATTCTTTAAAACACATACTATAAATATACTATATAGGTATAATAATGATGGAAAATGTTCCTCATTAAAATTCATGGCGTCTCATGTTGATTTTATACACAAATCTACTTACCAACAAGTTGAGAGCTTTTCTAACAAAATTGGATTACGAGTAATTCACTTCTCTTACTTTCATGTTACCCATGCGCCACTTGGCGACAGGCGTAGCGCATTGGTTAAAACACCAGTTTGTTATGCGTAAAGCTTGTGATATTTAATAATTATTTTAAATACTATCTGTTCCCCGCAGCTACACTTGCGTTTTGAAATTGTGACTGTACAGTATGTAACAGGACTCCTTGCGTTCCTGTGGTTCTTCATGAGGTACTCCAATTCGTTAATTGCATATCACCCAAGGTATGAGCTAATACATTCTATCTATTACATATCTCCCTGCATCCGCATGGTCATCATCAGGAACTTCAGGTCTTTAATTTGATAATGACCCAGCTTAAGGCTCATAGTTAGAAACTATTATAGTCATGACACCATAGTTATATCTCTTGCATCCTTATGGTCATCATCAGGTACTACAGGTCTTTAATTTGGTAAATGTAATGATTGAAAGAGTATTGCATGAAACAGATGATAAAATTTGAGATCCGCAAGCGAGATTTAGGAAAGGGATGAGATGTTTGTCTAAAGTCTTCTCTGTAAGATGCGTCTTTGTGCTTTTGTTCAGATGAGAATGCTTGGATAGCACAGTGCGCGATAGTGGTTTGATGCAGTGACAAGAATTGACAAAGGAAAGCTTCAATGGTTTGGGCACATGGAAAGGATGAGTGAACGCAGATTGACGAAAGGAATTTATAAGTATGATGTGGATGGATGCGTTGAACGAGGCAAAAGGGTGTTTTGTAAGCAGCTTGTAAGTTGCCGGTTTTACGAGACCAGGGCGTAGTGGATGCGACTGAGGATAAGTAGGAACAATCGCCTCCATTTATGGACTAAATTCCAGCCAAACATCAGGCCAACATCATATTATTTCGAGCTACAATAAAAACAATAAATGTTTATTTATCGGATTATTAATTAATTTTCTTAAATTAAGCAAAATCTCAATATTATGTTCATATAATAATACTAATTTATATTAAAAATGTTTCAAGTGTTTGAGCGAGGAATTTCCTCAAGGGAAGTAATAAATTATTTATATTTGCTTTTGTATTTAATCTGTATTAGGGCTTTTGATGTTCTCTTTTAATATTAGCTACTTTTAATACTAATTTTATTTATGACGAACAATACTTATTGTTATAACTCAACTTTACTATGAAACAACTTAGAATAATAAAAACATTTTTTATTATTAAATTACCTGTTTCATAAAATTATAGATGTTATAAATTGGTTTGGTGAAAGAGGATATAGAGAGGAAATTCTCCAGAAATTTCTGGGATAATATCAAACTGTTTTGGAAACAGGTTAAGATAGCCCGGGGAGGACTGGAGAAGTCTAAAGTGAATGTGGTTAGGGATTCGAATGGTGATTTAGTGACTGAAGAGAAGAAAGTGTTAGGACGATGGAAGGAGTATTTTGAAAGTTTATTTGTGGAGGATGATAATACAGCACCAGAGTGTGTTGATGTTTCCTCCACGCTGAATGAAAGTGAATCTGAATGTGATATAGATATGAAAGAGATTTTGAATGCATTGAAAAGAATGAAAGTTGGAAAAGCGGCTGGGTGTGACAGAATAACTGTCGAGATGCTGAAGGGCGGTGGTCAGCTGGTGGCTTCCTGGTTGTGTCTCCTTTTCAGTAAGTGCTGGGTGAACGGTCTTGTACCAGGGGACTGGCGCAAGGCTGTCATAGTACCACTGTACAAGGGGAAGGGGTCGCAACAGGAACCCAAAAATTACCGCGGCATTAGCCTTCTCAGTATTGTTGGCAAGTTGTATGCGAAAGTATTGATTGCAAGGGTGATGCATGAAACAGATGATAAAATTTTATAAATCTGATGGATGCGTTAAACAAAGCAGGCCAAGGAGAGTGTTTTCCGACCAAATCGGAGACATCCTCAAGAAAGCCAGGTTGCCTAGTGCCCATATCCACAGAGCCTGTATGAAGAGAATTGTGGATGTGAAGGAAGCAAGGGAGTTATGTAAATATCGTGGTAAGTGGCGCTCCATTGTCTCTGCCTATCCCTGTGGGAAAAAGGTGTGACATTTTGATTGATTGATAAATTGGTTTACGTTTTCGAGTTTATTGCGTTGCTTAAAAGTTTCCTTTACAATTCTATACTAAGCTACTGCCTGTATCATAGAAACATACATATTAACAATAATGTATGTTTAACAATGTTGCACAATGATCACTAGGAATCTTTATTAAATTTATTTTAGTAGTAAATTAATAATTTAGAAAATTGGTTTTATATACGTGGATAATAAGACGATTTATGTAAACAAAACGAATACTTTTCTAGGTTCATCTGCAATGAACTTTCTATAAGTAAATCCTTACTTTATTTACATTATGAACGCGAAAGTTTGTGAGTATGGATGGAAGTTTGTTACTCTTTCACGCAAAAACTACTGAATGGATTTTAATGAAACTTTACAATAATATAGCTTATACATTAGAATAACACATAGGCTATAATTTATAAACATATTGTGTGAATAATAAATGAGATAAAAGAAAAAACATTTTCTCAAACAAAACTGCGTGCGGCCAGAAATTTATTTTGGGTAAACTAAGGAAAATATATCAAGTTGTTGAGAATTTAAAACAAATTGTCAATAAAAATATATTGCTCTAAAACCTATGTTGTATTATTTATAAAGAGAAACGATTATATGTCGAGTCATAATAAAAAAACTCAATTTACAACAAAGATCTATTTAAATTTTTGATTCACAACAACTTAAACTCGGCTGATCTGTAACACGACTTCATTGACTGTTAGGCGGTACGAAGTTCGTCCCAGTTCAGCTACTCAAATTTATAACTATGCCTGTATGCGACGACAGGCGTGGACGAACGGTTAGCGATTGGTTTTTCGTAAAGTCCCAGGTTCGATTCCCGGTCGGAGTTTTTATTTGCAATATTTAATAATTATATTAAATATTGCAAATATTTGTTTAAAAAAAAGAGATGGATATTTGTTTCGGGTCTAGTTATTAAAGAATGGTAGACAGTTGTGTCCAGTTGGCCGATCCGGAGTAGTACCACCACTTACAAGTATACAGATCGTGAAGTGATTTGATCGCGTTCCATCTAGGCTGGTATAGTGGATGTGATTGCTACTTACTGTCATTAAATTGTAGTAGTAGCAGTGGCATCCATTCATGGATCACACTTCAGCTTATCAGTGGCCACGATCCTGACACAACTCCATCGCTTGCTTCACAACCACAATTATAAATATATTGGGTAGGGTAAAAAGTCTTTTAGCATATAGTATTGTATAGTAACAATATAAAATGGCGCCCACAGTTTATAAATAGCCCAAGTGCAATGCTGTGGGCAGCGTTTCTAAATGCTCAGCTAAATATAGAACTGTTACATAATTTGTGAACCACCCCCACCCACTCTGAACCACCCTTAAGTGCTCGAACGGTGGGCCAAGCATAGTCACTTCGTGGACAGCGGCGGGGTTGCTCGCCTTGAGCTCCCCTAATCTGGCTGCGGTCGTCTACGAGGGTTGTTTTTCCTAAATAATGTAAAGTAACTTTTTCTAGTGAAGTTACAGTGATTCTCTTTATTGTTAATCCTGCTCTAATAAGCCATAATGCCGCTTTATCCCGCTGCTGTTGTTGCCGAAGGTAAGTTTATGTTTTTGTTGTCGACGTCGGATTAAATGCCGGTATTCTTTGGGGGTTTACACAGGTTGACTTTTTATATAATATTGGTAATTACTTTGCGCCGGCATAGTGACCGCAATTGTAAACTGAATTGTTTATTTCAGTCGTCGGTGCTATTGGTCTTCACTTTAGACGGCATAGTGACGGCGACTGAAGCAACCGTGAACGGACTTTTTTCAGTCGACATCGCTCTTGGACCTTTTCTTGCTTATCAACAGGCGGGTCGAGGAAAGATGTCGTGTCACAATAAAAAATAAATAAAACTGCTTACCATCAGGAAAGTTGAGATAAATGTAGCGAAGCAAAAAAAGTATAATATTTTCAAATAATATATTATTTTAAACTGAGTATATTTTCGTAAAAATGTCCACTTTTTTTAATAATATTTCTTTATCACAATTTACGATGAAAACTAGTAACCGTTAGCATTGGTGATTCACATCGATGAGACGACGTTCTTTTTTGTATGAACACACAATCTATAATAAAATAATATAAACAAGTCTGGCTGACTGTGTTGTTAATGTGAAATGACCTTTTCACTAATAACATGACATAATGACGTTTCCTGAATTATCCTAAAATAAACACTTCACGGACACCTGTTTTTCATTTTATGCGTTTTTCATGTGAATTTTCATATTTTTATTACTTACAAGTTTTTTTATAATTTTATTATTACTGAGGTTTTATTTATAGTGTAATATTTTTGTACTTTAAAGTAAGAATGTATGTACTTTAGTATAATTAATTGAAATAGGTTGAAAGGCATTATTTAAAATAACATAACATAATTAATTAAATGTGATAATTTAATCGAAAACATATTATTATATGCAATTATTCAATGTAAAAATTAAATTTACACCTCTATTCTGCTAATACTAAAAACCTTAAAAAATATAAAAAAATAACTAAAATACATTATTAAAAGGAGTCCCTTTAGGCAAGGTTCCGAAGATACTGGCAGCGTTCCCCCTTTGAATAGCTAGACTAATTCTTTGTCCGAGGTAGCTGCCAACACTTCGGTCTCCTGTGATGTCGACTTACCTTTTTGCTATTTCCTTAAAAAGCCTTATAGCGCTAGGACCCCACAGACCAAGGGTCTCGACACCGAATGGGACAAAATCATATTCGGAGCCTAGACCCCTGTATTTGCACGCTTTAGCTTTTTAAGCCGCTTCACAAGCCGCACCAGCTCTGTTGTTGGTTCCATGTGGATGGGATTAAAATCGTATTAGTTGAAAACAATCATTTAGGAATAATGCGACGCAATAGTATGTTTAGTAAATTACAAAATTCCATGTATTATTAAGTCATCTAAAAAGGTAAAAGATTAAGTTATTTATAAGAAAAGTAAACAACAACAACCCATGCCATTAAGTATATTTTAATATTTACTTTTAAGTTTATATGATATTACTAAACATAATAAACGAATCGGAATATCTGAGAACGTTCTGAAAAGCTCTCTTTAGCCTTTTTACTGCGCCATAATTTTGTATATATTTTTTATACATTTCTCTACTAAGCTACTAAAGTGTACATATTATATTAAAACCTACATATTGTATTAAAGATACATTGGTACCGGCAAGTGGTTTCGAACCCGTGCTCTCGGTTTGCGTAACCAATGTACTGCCAACCACGGTCACCTATCTGCTCCACATTCCGTTGACCGATTCTGCCCTCCAACTAATTCATTGTAGAACAATCGTCAAGTGGCATGTTTTACCAGTCATCTGTTCTCTTCGTCCTTATACCTTGGATGAAGATCATCTGGCATAAAGACCACTACTGAGGTAAATGTAAACTGAGTTGGTTTTTGCAGTCTGTAGGCTATTCAATTCAACTTTAGCCGCCTCTGAATTTTGATACCTTAGTCCACAATCATATCAATTACATTTTCCATCAATAAAATTCCAACTTTATAATTTGTGCTCATCCTTGTTGCATCAACTTTTCCCGTATATATGGTTACTATCATTGAGAACTAAGGTAATGTGTCAGATCCTTGATTATTTTTACAGCAAAGAATTTCGATTTTTGTTTAAGATTTTAATTTCTTTCTAATTTTCTAAATTCGTATTTTGTGTGTGTATCATATATTATTATTACTTTTTTTTATTATACATTCCTATACTAAGCTACTAAAGTGCTTGTATCATAGAAACAGGACAACCAAGGTACATTGGTACCGGTGAGTGGTTACGAACCCGTGCCACTCGGCTTACGTAGCCATTTCACTATTGCACTGCCACTGTCGCCTTATATATATATATTAGTTATATAAATCGAAATAAAATTATTATAAACTAAATCTGCCGCCCTAGGCTTGAGCCTACTCAGCATGGCATTGCCCCTTGCTTACCACCATGAGTCACAATATGACAGACAGCTGTTTTTTCATTACGTATATATTTGATACCATATATTATTACATCATATTTATATAAAGATGTAATATTGTATTAACATTAGTCTGGTAGCGTGACCGCCGCCGCCATGTCGCTGAGTCAGCGTTATTGTGGGAAATCCAGTGAATACGTATAGCGCCTATGTCGCCAACATTTACTATACAAATGCGATGTTACACTTTACGACTCATACGACATACAACATTTTAAACCTATATATTATGTCATACAAGCATAAACCGTGTTACCACAAAAAAAATAAACACGCTTTAGGCAGCTATTAAACATGTTTTAGGTCAATTTAGTACCATCACGTTTCACTGTATACAAATATTTAATTATTTTTCGCAGTAAGACCACTAGTATCATTTCCACACACTCAAATGATTTTATTTTACTTTTATACTACCTTCTTTTCTCTTGCAACACCTTTTATGATTTTGGATTGCAAACTAGCCTAAATATTTGAATATTCTTCATTTTTTTTGCTAAGTTGAGTTTGTAATCTGTTGTATATACCGAATTAAATAAATAAACAAACATTTACGAATTTAGTTTTACTTTATACTTATTCATTAGAAATAACAAAAGTAGTACATAGAAACCCAAAATAAATTATGTCCTTTAGCTCTGTATTAAATATCCATTATATAACGTATATTTATTTATAACGTATAACGTATACCTTATAACGTATAAAGTATATATTTATAACGTATATTACATACAGTGAAGTTAAAGTTGTGGTGAAACTATTATAGTTATACTTATACGATACTTTATACAAATTCGTAAATTATAATTTTTGGTACAACCGGCTGTAAGAGTGTACAGGGAAAAGTATCATAGAAGCAGGATGACCAAAAGTACATATGACGTAGATACATTGATAGAGACAAGAAGTGGTCTCTAGGTATGCGTAAACATTGCACTACTAAAACATCTCAGTTGCCTTATTAAAAAGAAACTGTCTACCTCAAACAAACAACTAACTTAAGAGTATGAAACAAAAAAAAACACTAAAAATATAATTATAATCATTAGAACCGGTTTATTTGAGATATATACATATATACGCAATAAAACTTTGTTCTCACATTTAAACGCACTAATTTGGAAAACAATTTCATACCACGAACCATTTAGATAAGAATATGCCCAAAAATTAATAACATACAATTATTATTAAAAACAAAAAAAAATCAGTTTTAGTACCAAAAAATAAATTAAAACACTGTTCAAATATTTTTGGTATTAAAATATTTTTGGTCTCTGCCTATCCTCATGGGAAAAAGGCGTGACAATTTGATTGATTGATAGATTTGGTATTAAATTAACTTAAAACTTATTTAATTCCTATCTAAAGCGCGTTTAATTTTTTTTTGAAGTGACACGGATAACTTTCACTTTTAAATTATTTTAAGAAATCAGAGCTGAGTGAAAAGATAAAACGGCGACAATGCACATGATTGCTCTTCGATGAAAACAATCAATCAAATATCATTTTCTAGTAGTCGCTTCCGTTCAGAGACGTCAGCTTAACATCAGACGGGGTGCTGTTATATGTCGAATTATATCAAAAATACCCGTAACCATAGAGGCTGGTATGAAGGCCATTGTTAAAAATCAGCTTGTTCAATTTTATGTTTTGAAATATACTTTATTATTCAGTATAGCCTCCCTGAACATCAATACACTTGTTCCAACGAGATTCTAATTTATGAATTCCATCCCTGAAGTAAGAATCTGGAATTCCACAGCATAATTTGATGAAAAACGCTTGCTACGCATACATTTTTTGGTCTGGAAACAAATGGAAGTCGCTGGGGGCCAAATCTGTTGAATAGATGCTCTAACAATTCGATCTTTAATTCATGGACTTTGGCCATTGTCAAAATGCTCTTGTGACACGGTGCATTGTCCTGATAAAAAAGAAATATAGAAAGTATATAAAGGAAGCGAGACTGTTAAGGGAGAAAAAGTGTAAGAATTATGAAGTGGTGTTCCGTTGTCTCTGCCTATCCCTGTGAGAATTGAGGCGTGACAAATTGGTTGTTTGGTTGATTGGAAGCAAATTTAAAACATGATTAAACAAACTGAATAGTTTGTAAAACAATTCACGGGTAAAACGTCGTTTAGGATATTATGAGCTTATGAAGGGTTCATTGTGTGGGATGGAGTTGTAATACTTTTGGGATAGATTTCATTTCTTTATTTATTGTGACTCGACATATGACAGCACTCCACCTGATGTTAAGTTGGAGTGCGGTCCATTAATGGAGGTGACTGCTACTACAGTTAAATAACTGTAATAGTCACATCCACTATGCCGGTCTAGTCGGAACCGGCAACTTACAAGCTGATCCCGAAACGCGACTAAGCACTTCACGGTCTGTATACTTGCAAGTGGTGGTACTACCCCGGATCGGCAGACTGGGCACCACTGCCTAACACTCTTTGATAATCAGACCCTGAGCAAAAGTCTGCTTCTTTTTATTAATGACAATATTTGTAATATTATCTAGTTAAATATTATAAATAAGTGCTATGAAACCAGCCTTTGCTCCGTCCGGAAATCGAACCCGGTACTGTATGCGTGACGAGCACGTGTGTTATACATTTCTGTACTAAGCTACTAAAGTGCTTGTATCATAGAAACAGGCCAAAGTACATATATATCAAAGATACATTGGTACCGGTGAGTGGTTTCGAACCCGTGCCACTCAGTTTACGTAGCCATTGCACTGCCACTACACGACGGTCGCCTTAAGATTAAGTGCCCAAAGTAAATTCCTAATATTTACTCCCACAACAAAACTACTAATGGCCAATGTTATCATTGCATATTTCATTAATTCCTCATACAATCAATTATCACATTTCATTATACTAATAAAACTAATATATACATTCACGACTTATTCAAGATGGGGTTGCTCACATACTTGGGTCATTGTATTCATTTCGATTTACCGTACTCTCTCGCACCGTAAACACATTTATTACAATATTTATTTATTTAAGTTTAACGACAGAATAAAAGCTGTACATATTATATAACTAGGCATGTATATTGTATTAATTTCACATTACTCATTTACTTATATACTTATAATCCTATTATGGTTATACATAACTTGCACATTGTATGAGTCAATGAATCAAATTGTCACGCCTATTTCCCACGGGGATAGGTAGAGACAATGGAGCGCCACTTGCCACGATCCTGACCCAACTCCCTCGCTTCCTTTACATCTACTACTCTCCTCATACAAGCTCTAAGGTTATGGGCACTGAGCAACCTAAATTTCTTGAGGATGTCTCCAATTTGGTCGGAAAACCCCCTACAGGGCTTTAACGCATCCATCCACATCAGATTTATAAATTGCTTTCGTCAATCTACTTTTACTCATCCTTTCCATGTGCCCAAACCATCGAAACATTTTCAATTCACTACATCTTCTTTCAAACCACATCTATCACACACTGTGCTAATTAATCAGAAAACAAGAAATTAATAAAAGCTAAGATAATAAATCTATATTTATTGTGGCGCCTGATGGTAAAAAGTAAGGTGAGGCCCAATTACACCGAGATACTACGACTGAAAATACAAAATACAGTTTATGCTTGCCTCAGTCACTATGCCGGCCAAAGGTGATTTTATTATTCGTTATGATAGGGAGAACACATAGTTTAAAAGAAGAAGTAAGTAGTGACGTGGATTAACAAAGGAATGCTTTGATGGTCGAAGGTACATGGAAAGGATGAGTGAAAGTAGATTGACGAAAGGAATTTATAAATCTGATGTGGATGGATGCGTTAAACAAGGCAGACGTAGAGCTTGTATGAAGGGAATTGTGAATGTAAGGGAAGCGAGGGAGTTGTACTAGAATAGTGGCAAGTGGGGCCCCATCGTCTCTGCCTATCCCTGTAGGAAAAAAATTTAGTGATTGACTAAGAACGTTACATATTTATTTGAAAGCGTTGTTCCTACCTTTTCCTTTCACTCATTTGGAGTACGCATTCGCATTCTAATATAAAAGGTTCGTGGCGCCGTCTTTTGTCTAACAATCGACGAGTGGAATACTTTACTCGACTGCATCGGCGTTATAACTACCCTGGGTGCCATCCGAAAGGGGCGCGCTTAGCAAATTCTTTAACTTAAAAATATTAATAAAATCAGTTCGAGTTAGAGAGTTCTTTCTTGGTTTCTTCCAGATAAAAGACGGTGGAAGCTTAGTTAAAGAACATCTTAAGCAAGATTTAATATGTTTTATCAAGTGTTGGTATATTTTTATATTATATTTAGGTAACTAATTAAAGAGCGCATCCTTCATGCTTGGGCGCCATATCCGATCGGTACAGTGCTCGATTGAATCTTCAAGCGGGGCGTGAAAACGCACCTTCAGCATGACTAAGGCAACTGAGTCAGTTTATTCAGTCGTCATCGCTTTTAAAATCCCTTGCTTACCATCAGGCAAATCGCGGTCAAAGATAAATATAAAACTGCAAATACGTTTGTATCACGACCTATCTCTTTATACGAGTCTACCTATCTCGTATATTTAAATTGTATGTAAACAAATTGATTCCAAGCATTTATTTTTAAGCCTCCATTTCCATTTCATGAGAAGTTTTCAGTTGTTGCGTGAACACGTGACCTTTCACCAACACACGCATGTTAGGCACCTTTTTGTTTGAGTTATAAATATACGAGTTTGGACATTTTTGAATATTTTGGATCCACTTATGACACCACTCCGCTCCATGATAGGCTGGAGTGCGATCCATGAATGGAAGCGACTGCAAGTAGTCGCACCGCTACTTACACACTGATTCCAAAACGCAACTAAGTCAATTGCGACCTGTACTACTACCCCCGGATTGGCAAACTGGTCGCACCAATGACTACTCTACACAACCAGACCGTCATTTGATCAGCATAGTGACGGCTACTGAGGCAACCTTAAACTAACTCTGTTTTTTCAGTCGTCAGAATCTCCTCTTACCTACCTTAAGCGGGCGAGGTTATTTTTATCAACAAATATTTAGTAAAAATTCAAGTGGTCAAAAATATAAATATATTAGCAACCTATATAAAAATAAATGTTATTTAATAAAAGCTGGGTTGCCTAGTGCCCATAACCACAGAGCCTGTATGAAGAGAATAATTGTGGATGGGAGAGAAGCAAGGGAGTTGTGTAAGGATATTGGCAAGTGGCGCTCCATTGTCTCTGCCTATCCCTGTGGGAAAAAGGCGTGACAATTTGATTGATTGATTATTTGCTAGTCGCTAGTCGCGCTTTGCTAGTTCTTGTTGCATTTCCATATGTAATATTGACAAAACGCTCGCTGCATCACCTTAAGGGATACAATTGTATGAACTACTCATGCGCACGTAATACGCCCATTGGCGGCTGCTTCGACGTTAGCCTATTGAAGGCGAGTATTTTTTTTATATATTTTTTGTTTTATGATCTGCAGGTAACATTGTTTATTTTTTTTGTTACCAAAATATTGGTCTTAGAAGAATTTTTTGTTTAGTCTATAAGTTGAAGGTAAAAGAGGCGTGGCTTATGCTCCTGCCAGGCGCAAGGGAATATTTTGTTATAATAAATGATGTTGCACAGATTTGGTCTATGGTTCAAAACCTAAAGTGGCTGAGTCGCGTTTCGGTACCAGCTTAAAAGTTGTTATTTAACTGTAGTATCGGTGCACTTATAATATATATATGTTTATATATGTATTTGTTGTAGTGAATACACACGCACATAATTGCAAATAGGATTGTTTAATTACAAAGTCCGCGTTCGCGTGCTGCTATTAATAGGAGAGGTCACACATTCTCGTCAATGGGTCATGACTTCGTGACGGTTAAATGATGCACGAACACACATTCGCACACATTCTATAACATACTAATGCACTAATTAGATAGAAATTAAAGACAGTATATTAAATTGCTACGCTGCATTACCACAGGGATAGGCAGAAACAATGGACAGCAACATTCCCATATACTGAGACCTGACACAACTTTTTTTTTTTTTTTTCAACAATCAATTAATTAATCAAATTGTCGTGTGCGACATCGTCAATTTTTAGAATCACAATATTTTAGGAATAGTGCTTCGTTGTAGAAAAAAGAACGATTCTTGTAGAGAATTGTATGGTCTACAAAATTGCTTTACCAATTTTTCGTCGTTTTAACTTAAATAAAAGACGTGTTTTTTCTTATTAGGACCTATACCAATTTTTAGCTGTAGTTGCGACTTTTCTGTCTATTTTGACTGAACAATAGGCTTGGTCGAACATAGAGAATATGTACGTACGTACTTATAATATCAATGTTGAGCGCGCACTTATTCCCCGTAGTTGCTGCAAGTAAAAAAAATTTAATAAATAAATATATAATTATATTAAGCAACAACTGTCCCTGTATCCACTTCACTTATCAAATAATTGAAACTAGCAAAACCCTGCGCAAAACATCCACTAAAACACCCAAAAAACACCATTTAGCATTGACAAAATACTAAAAAAAATATTTTAGATATTTGAGTATCGTGTTTAGGTAGGTCGTTTCAAAAGATATTAATCAACCAATCAAATTGTCATGCCTTTTTCCCAGATGGATAGGCAGAGACAATGGAGCGCCACTTGCCACGATCCTTGTGTCAGGATTCTCCCTCGCTTTCTTCACATTCACAATTCTCTTCATATAAGCTCTATGGTTATGGGCACTAGGCAATCTAGCTTTCTCGGGGGTGTCACCGATTTGGTTGGCAAGCACCCTCCTGGGCCTGCCTTGTTTAACGCATCCATTCACATGATATTTATAAATTCTTTTATTAATTAGGTATGTACTTTTTAAATTTACCTTTTGTTATTTTCTATCTATGTAAGCCCCAACAACAAATACTATTGATTGAGGTCAAGGGTTTCCTTTGAGTTGTGTAACAAACAACACTTTATTCATTAATATTCAAATTAAAACATTTTAATGGTCAATTCAAATAATTGTTTTTATGTTCATGCATTAAGATTCAAATAATTGATTAAATTTATTATTGTCTTTGTTATTATTTAGCGTTTGTCTGAGGGAATTATGGATTCTTTGTAATCTTTAGTATCTACTAGAATTTTAGTAATAAAGGTTTAGTATCTATTTAGAAACCACTGTACAAATCCTATGTTATACTATATCTGAGGTACGAGGTTCCATCTTATTATAGAGTACTCTACAAGTTTTACCTAATTGAAATACAACATAGTTTATTATTACAAACAATTTTTTATTTCCATTAAATAGCTTCATATTCTTCCTTGTTTCTATTCTCCCAAAGTTTGGCTGGTAGAGAATGCTAACTAGCATTAAGTCTGCGTGTATCGTGAAACGGCATTTACTATATGAAATTTTGTATTTACAGCAAATTTACTAAACTGTTGTCTATATTATTAACATCTAACATTATTTTATTGTTTTAAACAATTTTACAATAAATGGAATAATTATCTTTGTTCCTTTTTGTGTTTTCTCCAAAACAAAGGTATAGTGCTGTATTTCCGCCGCTTTACTAAAACCATCATCACCATATTCACCCTTATGTCATGATAATACACTAGCATGTTTCTTCTTCATCATTTAACCAATTATGATTATTTTGTTACCGTATTCGGAGGGCTGGAATAAGAACTATTTCAGCCAATTTTTCCTCTCTTGTAATTATTAATTATGTTATTAATTATTTATTTTCCTTTATACTAATAATTAGCTCGAGACGTACAAAATGGAGGAAACACAGCTGTTTCAATAATTTTATTAATTAAATGTTGTTTATAATATATATTGATATCTAAAATAACCTTGTGTTATACATAATTATTTTACGTACATAATAACATTTGCGATCTTAATTATCTATATAACCAAAGACCTGAAATTCAAGAATCAAAGAAGAAATTCTTAAAATCAAATACAAATCGGACACTCATACCGTTAGTAAACTAAAAAAGGACAATGAAATATAAGAAGAACTTTCGAAAATTGGTGCAATTTCATTAAATCCATTGTGTTAAAGATTAAGAATTAATTTAAAATAGGACATATCTTATTGGAATGAATCATACTACTTTAATTATATCGAGGAGTGCATCAATTCGTGTAGAGATGACAAAACTATTGTCAAAACTAAAAGTCGTTCTTAACGATTTGCCCACGGGGTGAATGTAGCGCAGAATACAATACAAAACATTATGATTGGATTATTATTAACCAAACTTCAACATACGCAATATATTTTATTTCCTTAACACTTTTGAATCGAGTTTTTCATATTTTCAAGGTTCATGTTTGAATCTTCCTTAATATTATAATTAACCGGTTTCATACCATCATAGTTTTTAATTTAGATATTTTAGGCATCATGACTCGTATCACAATTGTTTTACCAATAAGGTTAGTTCTGGCAATGGGTTCTTTAATCAACACCTTAACATACCTAAGTATGCAGATTCCGAAAGCATAATCATAAAAGTTTTGGGCGGCATAGTCACAGCGACTGAAGCAACCGTAACATAAGACAGTTTTTCAGTCGTAGGGGTTCTTGGACTTCTTACATCAGGCAAGTGGAGATGAGATGTTGATTTCAATATAAATAAAACGAAATAAAATTTTCTGCTAACTTGACTATTACTATCTATTGAAATAGTAAAACATGGTTGGATTAATAAGCCTTAGTAGGAAAAGTACTCGTGAGCAATTGAAATTGTTGCGGTCATTGTCTAAAATGCATTTCCCCCCAATGGTAGTTCTCGTGATCTGAATTAATAACTTGATGTATAAAGTTGTGACTTGAATGTTTTACTTTATTCTTCACCGTGATGTTTAGCACGTCCACACACTGGTTTTTACCACTGGTGATATTGTCCTTTTTTACTTTATAAAATTGTTTGTTTACACATACTTCATATATAGCCATTATTCAATAAAAAATACCTGTTCTTCTTGTTTCGCTATAATTATTATTGTTTTCGCATATTATGTTGGGGAACATTCCGGTGTGACTGGATTATGATGGTTGGAAACTTTAAGATGCGGATGCTGTAATGTATTAACGAGTACATTCCAAGCCATACATTTGAATATGTGACACATTTTAATTGAACAACAACAAATTAATGATCATTGTGTAGATATTTGTTGATGTCAAGATAGGGCAAGGTCATGATAAATGTATTTTTAGATAAATCAATTGCTTAAATGGCAGCTTATGTCCATTTGACAAACATAACGTAGAGGTTTTGTGTGCAAATAATATTTGTGATGAAATATATCTGGGCAAACAGTTGGACAATTGAGTTTGTCAATTTGCCGAAAAGCACTAACAATTCAACCGGAATCCACTATTTTTAGCTATAGACGACGTAACGAGCGAGACTGTGTGTGTGTTGAATGCGCGTGCGCACGTCAGCGCGCTCAGTGTTTGGCCGCGATCCGTGCTAAGCCGACGCGTTCGCAGCCGGCGCAGTGATAGCAGCCCGTAGTGACCGCAGTTCTGTGCAAACATAAGATGCTCTCGTCAGTGTTTCGTGCAAGTGTTGAATGATATTGTGCTAAAGTGGATTCCGGAGGTCCGTTCCCGGCGCTGGCCGAGCGCACTCGGGCGATGTATGTCATAAACTTAGGTATGTGCACCACTCTCCCGGCCCCAGCTGGTCTCTCGTGATTGGAGCTAGATGGAACCGGTATTAAAGGCTGGTCGCAGCAAACGCAGCCGAATAACATAGAACAAGTAGTTATGTTGTGTCATTATTGAGAGCGCACTTGTGCGATGGTAAACATGAGCGGCTGTGTTATCTTGTGTGTATGTACACATCATATTTGCACTATCGGCGCTGCGCTATTTCAGTAACACTCGCATGTGTGCGTGCGTGTGTGGGGATTCGATACAGATTATGCATGGCTGTCACTTAATGCTGTCTCCGGCTTGATTGAGCTCATTTATCATACAACTGCTCAAATTATCACTTTACATCTTACATCTGTTCGGTGGTCCACTTTATGATGGGGCCATTAAGACAACGAGATTACAAAATTACACCTTACTTGAATTAGGTTCCTCTTAAACTATTCCTCCAACTAACATATTTAGTGTTTAATTGATTATTAAAGTTGCTAGTTCCATATATTTATTCAAACTTTTAATTTTTTAATCTTTGTCAAGTTTATAATAACTATAATAATAGTATTTAATTCATAGTCTGTCAGAGGAGTGTGCAATGACATTGAATTTCGTTGCTCAGCGAGTTCATTCATTGTCAGTTAATTAGGATCTGGAAATTGTTTTGTCTCATTCGAACTTATTTATTTTTTACGACCTATCTATGTGTATGTTACATGTTACTGAATAATAGGCAATGTGTATACTTCCATAGTTTCCTAAAATATCTATTATTGAAAATCACTTGAATTTAGCTATGACTATAATGTGATAAGATACCAGTGACGTTTTTAATGGAGCCCTAACATATTATCTAATAATGTTTTGCTTTAAAATATTTATGAAGTTATCTGATAGGATAAGAATTTAAAAATTAATCATTCTGACGATGTCACGATAGCAAATCACCTATGTGATTCTTGGAGACATCAACACATTCGATATTGGTCTATTCATTCGAAAAGGACATCATTCATTTTGTATGGGGACTTGGGCTTAATTGTATTAACAGTAACAATGTAATTGGAATTTATCCTTTAATTTGCGTAGTTTAGGTGTGCAAAATGATCAAACTATTATTATGACACTTTAAAACTATGGCGTCTCTCCGTGATGGACAGACGAAACATAATCCATATCTTATTTTCCAAATAACTCAATTGCACAGAAATTAAAAGCAAAATTGTTATTAGTTTTATCAATACAAGTATCGAAACTACCATTTATATATATTTTCATCATTGGACATTACAAAAGTGGTACATAAAAGCTCAAAATGAATGATGTCCTTTCGAGTGGACATTTATGAATATTGGACCCCATTGAAAGTTGTTTATGAACAATATATTTGTGTGTGTTTATTTGTGTTTTGTGTTGGTGGGTGATACAGTTAGTGATATCAGTATCACGAGTTCACATAAATATGCTTTGGATTATTAATACACACAATCATTATCATTATGGAATATTTACAAATCCCATATTATGATGATAATAATACTTTATCATATAAATATGTTTACTTGGTCACTTTGTTATGTGATTCACATTCTTAGCAATTATCTGTGTGACATGTTTTCTTAAACAGTCTGTCGTTTGTGCGATGTTTTTAAAAGTATTACTTTATCTCTATTTTAGTCTCTGTCTAGACTTGGATTTTATAATTTAAGTTTTATAACTTTGTTAGTTTTTTAAATCTCTATAGACATACCCTAAATATTACAATCGAAAATATCTTTAGTCCTTTGACATCATTCCACTAGTTTTGTCATTTCTATTTATATTATTCTTTCTTTTGGTACACTCGTTGACAGATTTTTGTTGCCATGTTTTATTCTATATTTACCTACTGTACAAACTCACCTGCTTATACATTGGAAGATTGGAATATATAGTTTTTTTAACATATCTATTAATCACAACCTTTTTTCATTGTGACACGACATTTGACCTCGACCCGCCCGATTATAAGCAAGAGGAGATCCAAGAGTGATGACGACTGAAACAACAGAGTTAGTTCACGGCTTCCTCAGTGCCGTCACGCATCGCTTAAGGGATCCAAGGCTATAGGAGGGAGAGAACACATGGGTTGTCAAAGCATTTCACTTGTCGATTGTTTTACAAAGAAATGACGCATTAAACTTTTTAGTTTGACTGCCGATTCGGTCGACAAAATTAATTGCTACAATATACTTGTTTATAAACGTAATGTCCAAAGTTTTACTAGCTGCTAATCAAAGAGCTAATTTTGTATTTATTATCACAATAGTGATTGGTGTGTGGGATCTGTTTGATAACATTTTGCAAATTGTAATCACTGTTGCTATCTGTCCGTAACGTCTCTTCGTAATTATTATTAATTGCTTATTGGTATATTGAAGGTCACATTGGAACGACATTGACACTGCACACCGGCTGATGTTAACATGAAGGCGACTGCTACCACAGATAAATGTTTGCATGTAGTCCCTATCATCTATTTCACTCTAGTTGTACTACGGCAACTTAGATGATGATCTACGTAATTATCTAGCCACAGTTCTTTTTCAGGTTACTATTCATATTTATCATATTTCCACACCAGTAATACCCGCACAGGTCGGGGGAAGCGTCCACATCTTTGGCCGGCATAGTGACGGTGACTGGGGCAACCGTGAAGACTCGGTTTTTGCAGTCGTCTGCACTCTTGGACCTCCTCTTGCTTACCATCAGGCGAGTAGAAGTCAGATGTCGAGTCACAATAAAATATACCTAAAAATATATTCGCTAGCCGCTAGATCATTGTAGCCGATACGAGCCTGTTGGCTGATACTTGTATATATAGAATTTCTTAAAGTAGGTCTTGTGGAGTCAATGGGATCTGTGGCATATAAGTAACCTTACACATAGGTATTTGTTTTATATTTTTTTAATTTACATTTCTATACTAAGCTACTAAAGTGCTTGTATCATAGAAACAGGATAACCAAAGTACATATATCAAAGATACATTGGCATCGGTGGGTGGTCTCGAACTCGTGCTCTCCCGTTTGTGTAACCATTGAACTGCCACTACACCACGGTCGCCTTTTTTACATAAAATGTACTTGTATGTCACACAAAATATCAAATGTTACGTAATCTCGCAAAACTCCCACCCGTCTACATTATTTCCACTGTTACTTACAACTAACCTTTTGAAAAACAATATAAATGTTATAACATTGAATTTTACGAATTTGACCTTTACGTAAAACAATATTTCACCAAAAATAGGTACACCCACAAACGACGAATAACGTTTTTGAGCTATTCGTCGTAACACAAAACATTTTCAGATTCAAATTTAGTCCTCCATTTTTACAGGGATAAGTATTATTGGGATGACCCTTATTGGAAAAGCGGAACGAGAATATTTGACTGAATTAAACAACTTTTATGCGGCTTACTATCGCGTTTATTCAATAGAACGACTAACACCTCAGTCTCTCCGTGAACACGATGGCTGCAAAGCTCACGAAACGTCGGAATAATGAAAAAAATGTAAAATCAAAACCAAAATAAATGTGATAGTAAGCCGTATAAAATTTGTTTAATTCAATCATAAATGTACGCTTAAAATCTAAGGAAAAAAAATTGACCTTTAACTTTATTTGCCGCGTCAGCGAGACCAATCATAAATCTAAGACTTCAGATTTAGAACCATAACAAACTGCTTTCAACCAATCAAATTTTCACGCCTTGTCCCCGCAGGGATAGACAGAGGCAATAGAGCGCCACCACTCCCTTGCTTCTCTCACATCCACAATTCTTTACAACTGGGCTTGCCGACATATCCAAAAGAGATTCCAAACTAAAGTGGAACTGGGCAGGTAATCTCTGCCGCATTATGGACAAAGTCCACTATTGACTGGACTCCAGATTTCAATAGTGGACGTCAATAGACGGCAATAGTTCAGATTGAAGTAAGAAATGAAAATAAAGGAGGGAAAGGTCAAAGGACCGTAGTGGGACAATTAATTTGTCTAATATAATAGAAAATAATAAAACCTGTATTCCCTAAGTAGCAATCAATGAATCCTTGTGGCATTTATGTGGATAGGAAAGTATATATAACATATTATATACATACATATCGAGTAGAATTATTATTAATGATAGTTTGTTGGTTGGCGACATACTATTAATTTAAGTAGACAGGTCAAAGTCACCTGCTACAAACACAAACAATGTTATCTTATTTTAACATTATTATAATAGTTCCTTCCTCAATACTTTTATCTTGGGAGATTAAACTTGACGTCGTGTTATTCGCTTGTGGGGTTTAAAATATTTTCGAGACGTAAAGCCAGGCAAACATTATATAATTAAGGTTTTATTAACCTACATTTTACCAATTTCAAATATACTTAACCAAATTAAAACCACCACATTCATATAAACGTAGTAGCAGTGGCAATCCACCAAGGCGACCGTGGTGTAGTGGCAGTGCAATGGCTACGTAAGCTGAGTGGCACGGGTTCGAAACCACTCACCGGTACCAATGTATCTCTGATATATGTACTTTGGTTGTCCTGTTTCTATGATACAAGCACTTTAGTAGCTTACTATAAAAATGTATAATAAAAAAATAAAATAATAGGGCAATAGGTGTTCGTCCATCCACGCTACGAGTACAATTCTACAAAACTTTATACGGCCAAATTATAACAGAGAAATTATACACACTATACTATTATACATACACATTCCATTCTGAATCTAAAGAATTTGTAAACTTAAAGACGGATTTTATTTGCTTCGAGTATGGATCTCAGTGGCAGGCAGTGGTGCCCAATCTGATGGTCCGTTTTTTTTACATTTCTATACTAAGCTACTAAAGTGCTTTTATCATATAAACAGGACAACCAAAGTACATATATTAAAGATACATTGGTATAGGCGAGTGGATTTAAACCCGTGCTCTCGGTTTGTGTAACTATTGCACTACCACTACACCACGGTCGCCTTATACGATTTAGTGATGTTGTGAGACGTTAATGTCACCCAAGGGCATTAGCATGTATTCATATTTGTTATGTTTAAAAATAAGAACTTTGTTTTGTTTATTTTACATATTTTTTGTTATTTTTATTTAATAATAGAGTGCTACGTTCCACGATCCTGACACAAGTATCTTGCTTAACTTTCACAATCCTTTTTTTACGTCTAGAAACGTCACTCATTTAATCGAGGTCAATTATTACATTAATTTTGTACATACATGTCACAATGACGTTATTATTGCTTTTGATGTCACGTCTTAAATGGTATAATGGAAGTTAACTGAAATTCCTGAAACAGATGTGCGTCAGGCTGGTTCTACATACACCAAATATACGAATAAAGAAACTAAACCATTTACTTGTTAAATTATTTTATCTATCTTGGTGGTTATATTGCGTTATTATTGGTCACCTTAATGAGGCTCACAAAAGATCCCAGTTGCAACTAATTCATAATTACGCTTATTTCTAAGAAGCAAAACAAAATAAAGGAAAATTTATGAAAAAACTCGCGCAGAAAGAACAAACGTTTACGTATGTCCGCAATGTTGTTTTGCTTAATTTTCACGTCACTCATTTCAAATACATTAACATATTTTTGTGTAATACTTAAATATAAAGATTAACCTCGGTACTGGTTACGAATTTTTGCCGTTTGGGTTCGAGAGGATGGGCCCTTGGGGTCCTTCAGCCAAGCGCCTCGCCAAGAAGTTTTGTCCAAGCGGCTGACAGATAAGTCTGGAGACAGGAAGGCTGGCAATTACTTCTGCCAACGTATTAGCCTTGCTATCTCTGATGGGACGTCTAGATTCTAGATGATATTTTTTATTTGTAGTTGAATTATACTATTGTATTTATAAGTCCATACTATTAAATTTAAATAAAGTTATTTATTGTAATCACTATTGTTCCTAACATCTGTAGCCAAACGCTCTTTTACAGATTATATAACAACATTAAATATTTGACCTACGACACCTACAATTGTTATTAATGGAATATTAATCCTTCCAGACCTTTTTAAACAGGAATAACATTACATAGATATTATCTTCATTTCATATTTATAAATAAGTAATATTGTTCTAATCACTAATATTACATTTATAAAGTTGTTTATTTTCTTTTGTAATGATAATAGCGAATAATATATATTTGTTTTGTCTCTCTTTTTATAAATTATTATATTAATCACACGTAAACATTGTGTATTATCTGTCATGCAAGTTTGTCACACTTTAATTTCAATAATACAAACAAACAAGACTCATTATATACAAAATACAATATATATATATATATATCTAATAAAAAATATTGTAGAGTGCTTCGTGGAGAGTATGAGGTGGCCCTGGTTATCTGGTTGTGTTGTGATGAGATTCATTGGGATAACTGAATTAGTTGTTGCAACCATCACAATATAAAAAAAGGTATAAATGTAAAATTCCATATAATATATAGTTTGAAGTAAGCAAATATTATAATCTATTTTAAGACTAAATACGAAAATAATATAAATTTCACCTTCATTATAATTCTTTAAAATGAGTAAATTGGCATCCAATTAAAAAACGGATATTCCTACTGGATATAATTTATACAAAGAGAATTAAGGTTTATTTATGCGATAGAGATCCTCTGCAAACTGGTGCCCAACCCCGTCATAGGTACAGTTTTAATTAACTATAAAACATGACAACCTTGCAGAAGAAATTACGTTTAAGGAAATACGGTTAAGCAAAAAAAAATTTACAGAAGTCACTTTTTTGTATTTTTATTAATAAAAAATTCTTCCGATTTCGTTGCGCATGCGGAAGATGGTCGGATCACATTGGTGGTAGGGAAAAAACTAAAGCAATTTCACGGTGAATGGCCGCTGCTAAAATACAAATGGCACAATGATTATACAATAATAAAAAAATATCTGTCCTCCGAGAGGAATTGAAAATAAAGTACCGCGAACAATTTGAATAACAAATTAAATTATTCAAAACAAACGCAATAGTAAGCCGCAAATAACTCGTAGGCCAATGCCTCTGGGTATGGGCGCATTATCATTTTAGAATATGGCAGTGTTTAGCAATGCAACTAGGCCGGCATAGTAAATGTAACTGTTTCTTACGGTTATTGAATTGTAGTAGCAGTGACATCCATTCATGAATCACACTCCAGCTTAACATCAAGCGGGGTGCTGTCATATGTCGGGTCACAATTAAAAATAAAATTAAAAGAAGCTGTCGTAAAAACTCCATCATTGAGGATGTCCAGATATTCATTCACAGTAATCCGAAAGTAACGTGATTTATTATAAGACCATCCTATAACCTTGGATCCTTCAAGCGATGCGTGAGGAAACACCTTTACCTGCCATAGTGACGGCGGCTGGGGCACCTCCTCTTACTTGCCATCTAGTGGTCGAGGTCAGTAGTCGAGTCACAAAAAAAAATATATATAATATTGTCTTAGATTTTGCGCAAACATTGATTAATGAAATAAACAAATTTTATGCGGCTTACTATCGCGTTTATTTTGGTTTTTATTATACCGACGTTTTGAAAGCTTTGCAGCCATCGTGGTCACGGAGATATAGCCATTTCATGCAATGAGATGAAGTTTTTACTATAATAGAAGTCATAGTAAAAACAAAAATATAGGTAAATGTAGAATTCGCTTATTAAACAAGGGGGTAACTCCCAACTTATAGCAAATTCTCAGAACATTGTTACTGCTGCAAAACTATCAATGTCAAATAGGTAATAGTCTTGCTGTATTACTCTTTAAATACCCACCAGCCACACACAATTGTACAAAAAAGTAATGGTAAAACTAAAACTGAATTAGTGAATCATTTATGATTCATTGATTTATTAAATACGTACATCTCTCTCAATAATTAGAACGTAGTATTTCCAATTAAATTTGTCATCGCACAACGTCAAAGCGGTCTGCTGCGATCAATGGAGGGGTGCGATCATTGCAATTGTTATAAAGAACCGCACTATTATTATTAATTTCCTATCATGAATCATTAGCGGACGGTAATTACTATTAAACTGTCCGTCACGGCTGTTATAGGGACGCAGAACTATTAAAAGCAATATTTTAACTCCCGACGTTTCTTTGCCGAACAATCGACCCACGGCAACTGAGCCGACCGTAAAATAAGTCTAGTTTTCAGTCGACATGGCTTGAAAGAAAGTCGAGGTCTCTTTTCGCTCCTCTACATGGAAAAAGTTCGTCTACATGGTTTCTACAAAGTTGGTCAAAACTCTGTGGTTCCTTCACATCTACAATTCTCTTTATACTGACTCTATGGCAATGGGCAATGCTCCCAATAATTATTTCTTTATAAAGAAACGTACAGTTATAAGTTACAGAGTATATGAAATAATGAATATCAATAATACCTAAACCAAAAAAGTTTCCACAATTATATTGGATAAATTGATTATATTACCTAACTTAATTTCCTCGTTAAATAAACTTGATTTAATTCTTAATTACAACAGCAAGCAACATACATTAATAACAAATCTCCTTTAAACATATAACAACAATTTTATTATCAACTGGATCAATTATGATCAATATGATTCCTTTAAATATGATCAAGGAACAATCTTTTGGATTGTTTATTAATAATCCACATAGGCGCCTAGGCAATATTCACGTCACAATAACAATAATGGCGCCCTTTATCATCTAACATCACTATTTATTGGTGATAATGCCAATTTCATGTTAATTGATGATAAAAGTATTTTGTAAACAATTGATTCATTTCAAACAATTTCACAATAAGGATAATGTTTTGTGTTATTTCAAAATTACAATAAAATGGTATAGTATAGTCAAAATAACCATTATACGAGTACCTTTCCCATTTGCATCCAATTGTCGTAAGTTTGAAAGCGAAGCAAGAATATGCTTTGTTATAAAGGTGCATTTTAAGCTTGTAAGAGCACCTTTGGCATATTGACGATAACTAACGCAACCGTGAACTGGATCGGTTTTTAGTCATCGGTGCTCTTGGACTTCCCCTTGCTTAACATCAGACAAGTCGAGGTCAGATGTCACAATAAAATATAAATACCCTAAATATGTTAATATTATTATGTAATACTCTATGTCCTCACGAGTGATGGCCGCTGCGTCACATTGGAATCCTATGTTGTTTAAATAAAGTTTCATTTTATACTGTACTTTTTTATAAAAATTAATCGTTATAAATTCTTTTTGTTTATCTACTTCCACTTATCCAAAGAATTTATAAATCTCATGTAAATGGATGCGTTAAACGAGGCAGACCCAGGAGGTACTCAAGAGAGCAAGGTTGCCTAGGGCCCATAACCATAGAGCTTGTATTAAGAGAATTGTGAATGTGAAGAAAGCGAGGAAGGTGTGTCATGTGGCGCTTCATATTCTCTGCCTATCCCTATAGGAGGAAGGCGTGACAATTTGATTGATTGATAATCGTTATACTAAGGAAAGTAGGGCTACTTTTTATGGGACAAGTCACAGACTAACTCGTGATATGTGCGGATAAATATTTATAACACTATCAGACTGATACATTGTTAGCTGATGCTGATAGAGACGTACCAATGTATATTGTCAAACCGTAATATGAATATGACCACGGCCTTTATAAGGAAAATAATAAATGTATGATTCAATGAACACGTGACCCCGAAACATACGAGCGAACCGGTATTACTAAATAACTACACATTTTATGCAAAGTGAAAGTATGCGAAACAAACGACAATTGCGTGATTTAAAGTACATTGCTATTTCACTGCCAACTCATTTTAAACAACAATTTTTACATTCATACTCAAGAAGCAATGTATGTGTAATATTTATTAGATACTGTCTGGTGAAGAAAATTTTTGACTTTTTTGAACGCACACCCAAAATACTGTAACGGTATATTTAAAAAAAATACCATTTGAGAATTGTACATTTTAAATTTTTTGGAAAATATCGAGGTCAAAAAATAATTTGAGTATGCTAATAAGGCATAAAGTAGATTTTGCTGTACGAATCATGAAACTGTTATTCGTTGTAATTGGAGCTTGTATGAGAATTGAGGATGTGAAGGAAACGAGAGAGATGTCCGCCAGTATAGTTGTAAGTGGTGGACCGCGGTGTTACTGACTTTATCTCTACCACAAAAGGTTTTTAAAACTTATATGCTAAATAATTCCATGCATGCCATATTCCATAATAAAATCTCAATTACTTCGTGCACCTCAAGGCCCACGTTGGCCATTTATTTTCATTTCTATGATAAATAGATTAGATATGTTTTTTTTTATACATATAAAGATAGTATCTATTTCAATTGTATTGTCTCCTTTATCCATTTAATCCATGAGTATTGTACAATAATCATCAAGTCGCGGCATTACTTAGTTCTTTTAGCAAGATTATAATAATAATAATAATAATAATAATTTTTATTTCAGACTCATGTCCATAATTTACAAGAATAATAATTTACATTCATGTTAGTAACAACTTATGTCAACTTATAAACTAATGTTAGTAAAATTCTACAAATAATAATTATTTAACAAATGGTGCTGAGCTGGTGTGCATTTGCATCCACCTCTTCACCATCGGTGAGTCCCACCGCTCAGACAATACACCCAGGATACCGCTAGTGCTGGTACTAAAGCGTCGCAACAGCGAGGCACTCCGTTTTCTGACAATGCCATAAAAGTCGTCAGTGCGTGCCTGTGCGAACATTGTGGATGCGCTGCAAAACCTCGGCAGTCCCAGCAATACCCTGAATGCATTGTTGTACTGCACACGAAGAGCGCCGTATGCCCGCTGAGAGTAGCTGGTCCATAGGCTGCACGTGTAGAACGACTGGCAGTAGGCTTTGAAGAGCGTTACTTTTACTTGGCCAGTACATCGTGCAAACCTACGTGCCAGCATGTTACACCGAACAGACAGCGCCCTCCGTTCCCTTTCAATGTCCTTATTGTCGCATAGGTCGTCTGTGACCCAGTGGCCCAGATACTTAAAATGGTTTACCCTATTTAGTTGCACACCGCAAAGAGTGACAGGCACGGGTGTCGAGTAGCACTTGGGGCCGGCCTTGAATACCATGTACTCGCTCTTTTTAGGGTTGTATCTAAGCCCGTGGGCCACAGCATACGACTCACAGATATTAAGAAGTTTCCGGAGACCTCCAATTGATGGGCTCAGCAGCACCATATCGTCCGCGTAACTGATATTATTAATTGTCACACCGCCTATGGAACAACCGACGCCGGCACTGCTGAGCTCGCCAATCAGCTGGTTCATGTACAGGTTAAACAAACGTGGCGAGGTTAACCCCCCCTGCCTCACTCCACAATCCAACCTGTACACGTCGGAATGAATTCCCGCCCATTTTACACTGTTTTGCTGATGACTATACCAGTATTTAAACAGCGATACAATCTCGGCAGGCAGATGAGTTTCGCTCTGTAGCTTCTGCCATAACTTATCATAATTTACGAGATCAAAGGCTTTTGATAGATCTAAATAACAAGCATACACGGGAGTCTTCCTATCTGTGTAGTACTGAACAGTCTGCTTGAGGCAGAGGATAGCGCTCTCGGTTGATAATCCAGGCGTAAAGCCAAACTGAGCGTCATGCAGGTGAATGTGCTTCGCTAACTGTTGATCAAGCAGCCTGTCCAGCACCTTAGCCATGACAGTAGCGAGCGATATAGGTCTATAATTTGACACGTCGGACGCATCGCCAGTCTTATTTTTTAATATTGGAACTACCACTGTATACATGAGGTCATCAGGTAAATAATTGTGACTAAGAAACAAGTTGAACAAAAAAGTCAGGACTCTGGGTAAATGTACACCGGCGTATTTCAGGTGCTCGATGCTAAGGCCGTCATGACCTGGAGACTTGCCTCTTACCATCTTTCTGATAATGGCAGCTATCTCTTTCGTCGTAAACCTGATGCTGACATCTCCATTCTGACATCCAGCACCCAGCACCCGCACAGCCGGGCCGAGCGGCGACTCAACCTTAAAATGGCGCTGGAAGAGGGCAGCGATATCTTGTGGCTCATGTGCGTCACCCACACTCACTGGAAGGCTCGACTTTGGATTTATCTTTTTAGTCAATTTCCAAAATTTGTTAAAATTTTTCTCAGTGTGGCATTTTGCAATATTATCCATTTTGATTTGATCCTTATTGTTTTGACAATATTTTAATTTTGATTTAAATAACTTTCGCGACTCATACATATCATTATAGATAGTACCAGTTTTAGGTTTATATGTTTTATCTATTTACTTACTACTCTTTTATTATCTGCTACTAAAATTATCTGCGAAGATATATTTAATATATTATAGAAATCATATATTTTTAATATTATAATTAAATCGTCCTGTGTCTAACATACAAGCATGTTTTAGTCTTAGTTACTGTTATGTGCGGGTTCGTTTCCTCTTCGGCTTCTTTGTGCCTTTTTCAACGGTTCTACCTCAGTGGAGCCACCCGATCTTCTTCAGGAAGACCAGGAGACCTTTTTCGTTCCTGCAGACCTCTAAAATCGTCCTCGCGTTGCGAAGGATCTTCGGCCACGCTGCTGCAACTGCGCAGCTGTTTCTTTCTCATTAAGGCAGCCTCTACAAGATCCGAGATGTTGAGGTTGTAAAGGTGTTTGTTTTGTGATGATTGAACTTAGCTCTGTCAAGATTCAGCAGTCGACCGGTCAAGTGTCCATCCATTTAAGTAAGAGCTTCTTGGGACTGTCTGCAGTCCATAGTCTTAGTTAATATAGTGCCTATTGTGTTGATAATTTGTTTTGTATAATTTCAGGTAATGTCAACTAAATTCGTGTTTGATATGTAAGTGGAATATAATATACGTCCGTATGCCGCTTTGGCAGAGGCGACTGCTACTACAGGTGAATGACTGCAGTCACAGTAGCATCCACTATATCGGCCTAGTTGCAATCAGCAACTTTTAAACTGATAGCGTAACGTCACTTTACGGTCTTTACATTCGTAAGTGATGGCAGTATTCAGTATCGACAGACTGGGAAAATGACCACCAACTATCTGCCTACTATTCTTTCTTCAAACCAATAAAATAAATAAAACGATTTATAAATCCCGGTAGACAAAAGGAGCGCTGCCAATCAAGCTACGCAGTAACTTGCTTTGTTACTGTTGTTGGTTATTTTTCAAATGTGTATAGATTTTAAAATACAATACTGTATCATAAATTATTGTATCCGACTGTACCGACTTACTACAACCGCAGTCGTCCATAACTCTTCTTATCTGCCGTTAGTTGTACAATTTATTTAAAAACAAATGAATCAACTACATACCTTACGAATTGTGAGTCACTGCATTAAATCCTCAATAGTATATATTATACTTAATTTATTATCAATTTATTATCTATCCTTGGCTATAAAGAATTTGCCCAAAACGTGGTAATCGCGTGAACTGCACGTGTTGGTGCTCACGAGTACCTAAAGGGTTGAATGTATGTATATGTAATAAAATTTAGCCCCCAGCTCTGTATAAATACAATACAAAATACAATATTTTTTATATAAATGAACTTACTGATGAATCCCTGCGAGGCACAGCATGACGGGTACCCCATTTCAATGGATTACACAACACAAGTTAATATTGTTACGCTAGAGTTTTTAAACATATTCCAAAACTTAATGTATTATAATTTATAATAGTCTGAAATACGTATAATATAATAATTCAATCACAGGGATTTTTCCACAGGGATAGGCAGAGACAATGGAGTATTATATAAGGTTGTATATAATTATAGAACATTAAATAAAAAAATTGCTAATTATCAATTGTTTAATAATAACTTAAATTCTAGTTTGGGAGATATTTAGAAAAGAAGGAAATTCTTACATCTACAGAATCTGTATGCAATAGCATTCTATTGTTGTAGGCATGCTGATCTGTTTTTTTTTTAATTTCCCCGATTTGATTAAGCGACAATGTTCCTTATCAAGTCTGCGTTTTGTTCTCCTACTCATCTCTGATTACCCAAGTATATTATAAAATAATATAAAAAGTGTATAGAATAAAAAGGACAGCGCCCATTTATAATGGTGATAAAACCCAGCGACTGACCGAGCAGTCAGAGATTCTTACCCGTTGGGCTGAACATTTTAATAGTGTTCTTAACCCGGAGGTGGTGACCTCGGACATGTCATACATAGAAGCACTCGAGGCATTGCCAACCGCTGAGAGTTTGGACGTACCTCCGTCGTACAGGGACTTTACTGCTGCAATAAACAAGATGAAGAATAATAAAGCTCCTGGGATGGACAGTCTTCCTACAGAAGTCTACAAATACAGCGGAAATAATATCAAGAGCAGATTATATCATCTCACTTTAAAGATTTGGCAGCATGAAACTATTCCCCAGGACTGGAAGGATGCCTCCATTTGCAAACTATACAAGGGAAAGGGTGACATCTCAGACTGTGGCTCTTATCGAGGTATCTCACTGCTTTCTGTGGCTGGAAAAATATTAGCAAGTATAATCAACACAAGATTATCCCAACATGCTGAAACAATGCTACCTGAAACGCAGTGCGGTTTTCGCCCGGGCAGGGGGACGGTTGATGCCATTTTTGTGGTTAAGCAGATGCAGGAAAAGAGCCTGGAGCAGCATAGGCCTTTGTATATGTGTTTTGTCGATTTAGAAAAAGCGTTCGACAGGGTGCCAAGAGAGGCTCTATGGACTGTACTAAAAAAGGTAGGCTGCCCTGAGAGACTAATAAATTTGGTGCGTCAACTACACGATAATATGAAAGCGCAAGTGCTACACGAAAATAGTTTCTCGAACCAGTTTCCAGTGACATGTGGTGTAAAGCAGGGTTGTGTTTTAGCTCCAACCCTCTTCGCTCTATATTTCGCTGCGGTGATGAAGGATGCAGTTAGGACTTGCACTGATTTGATCGTGGTCCGTTCAAGGATGGATAAGTCAGTCTTTGATCTGTCACGTTTTAGGGCCAAACGTCAAACTAAGATGATCTCCATATTGGATGTCCTATACGCAGATGATGTTTGTTTGATGGCAGATTCTATGGAGTCTCTGCAAACGTATGTAAACGCACTTAATGCATCCTGCCGAAGGTTCGGTTTGGTTATAAGTGTCTCCAAAACTCAAATACTTAAACAACCACCCAGAGGTAGTGACAAAGACCACTCCAACATTATTTTAAATAACGCAAATTTGGAAGAAGTGTCATGTTTTAAGTACTTGGGAAGCCGTATAAGATGTGATAACACCTTAGCATCTGAAATACCTGCTCGCATAGCAAGCGCGGCGGCAGCCTTCGGTAGACTGAGAGCTCGCGTCTGGGACTCACATGACATTAGACTTCGCACTAAGATATTTGTGTACAAGGCAGTTGTAATACCCACTTTACTCTACGGCGCAGAAACCTGGTGCTGTTATAGAGGTGATATCAAGCAGTTGGACATTTTTCACCTCAAATGCTTGCGGTCTATTCTGCGCATAAAGTGGCAGGACCGCGTCACAAACACAGATGTCTTGAGACGCGCGGAAATTCCCGGAGTGGAGGCGCTCATCATGAAACACCAGTTGAGATGGAGTGGACACGTCGTACGTATGGACGACACTAGGTTGCCGAAAGCTGTTTTCTACTCAGAACTTTTACATGGCAAGAGAAAGCAGGGCGGACAGTATCTTCGCTATAAGGACGTCCTCAAACGGCACCTAGCTGCTAGTGACATTCGTAGTGATGGATGGGAGGAAATGGCTGGTCACAGAACGGAATGGCGGAATGTTGTTTCCACTAGCGTAAATACTTTTGAGCAAACTCGACTAAAAACGTTAGAGGAAAAGCGCCATGTTCAAAAATCTAGACCCAAACGTAGCTATCATTACACATATAGCGCTAATGGACAACTCTTTTGTGAACCCTGCAACCGCACATTTAAAACTAAAGTTGGTTTTGCGAGTCACATTAGAGCACATCATAGTACTGACTAAGGAGTCGCTGTTGCCGGACACGGCAAGGAGATCATCATCATCATCATATTGTGTTTTTTCATAATTGGCAGAAGTAGTAAACAAACCCTTTATCTAACGTAACTGTTTTATTCTATTGAATAAACATATACAATGTAACAAATGCACAAAAGTTAATAAAATCACACACCATAAATCAATCAATCAAAACTATTTATATGGAAACGGTAAATTCACAAACGACAAATGTAATAATAATAAAAACATTTCATAGATATTATATAAATATGTTCGTATTGATTCGCGTCAATAGTAATTATTGTTAATCCGTCATTATGGCGAAAGTTTGTTTACTACTTTTTCCAAGTAAGGAAAAATGCACTGTAGAATTATTGGTATTGGTATTAGTTGGTGTTGTAGTCCCGTTGTCGTAATAGTAACCCAGACCTTGTGCGATGGTGTGAGACGCGTCACAAGTGTGGGCGTCGCCCCGGTGTGGTGTCGTGGTTCACAACACTGACATTGACCGGCGCCACAAACAAAATGATATTACTACTTAATAACACACATTCATACCCACAAATGGCACACAATAACTCATGTGTTACACTAACTATTCCCACAAGAACTATTATTAATATTGTACTTAAAAATATTATAAGCGAGTAGACGAATATTTATTAACATAAAGTCCTGTATTAATTATATCCTGTAACATGCACAATGTTAAATCCAAAGCCCAACTCACTGATATAATTTGAATTGAACATAAATAAATGTTGGGTCGTGTGTATGCTCCGTTTGGATGTGAATGTACAATTCTAAACATAGCATGTAAATAAGTTTATAGATTGCTATAAATATCGTCTCGTCGGAGTGGCTGCGAGCGAGTTATGGCCGCGCCGCTGTCCATAGCAGCTAAATATAAATCCTTGGACCGAATATAGCTCGCAACTAAACCGCGCCATTTAAAAATGTATCAGCGGGCATCTTTTCATCGTGCAAGCGAACGTTTTCTAATAATACATGGCCTCTTCTCACCATTTTATTATAACTCGCTTTATTGACTTGATTTTGTTTTTGGAATGTTGCATTATTTTTCTGTTGTGTTCATTCGTTTGTAATTGGATCACAATTTAAATAATAGCAACGTAACGCATCACTAAAATAGAAAGGTCGTGTATATTCATTAGTGGAGTCACGGACGGGGTATATTAAAGAAACCAGTTGATATAATTTGAATATACATTTGTGTGAGTGAATGTTTAGTGAATAGAAGTTCATAATATACGAAATGATAGTGATAAAGAGTGGCCGAGTTATATATATATAGTAATGTATATATTCATTTTTACACCTGATTGGCTCTCGGCCACAAGTGTCGCCGCACTCGAACACCCCGCGCCTGCCTGACACTTGTCATCGACCAAAATGTTTAGTCACATTTTACAGCTTAAAACTGTATTCTCCTCGTGTAACACTGACTGGCTCATTTCGTTGAATAAATTATGTTTTAATGTGCTATAGTCATCGGTTGTTTTAGTTTTCTTTTTAGACAAACTAATATTCTTTATCTTAAATAAACTAGAATTACTTCTGCCACAACAATTTTTTATTTATAATTATATATAAAGCAGTCGCATCCAGTATGCCGGCATAGTTAAAACCGGCATCTTTCAAGCTAATCCCACTAAGTCACTAGTACCAACTGTTTGTCTGTCTATTACTCTTATACAACCAGACCTGGAGCAAATATCTTTTTTTTTATATTTTTAACATAAATACAAAACTTTTATGATTGTTTAATTTTTGCTTCGACCGGGTATAGAACCCGCGACTGTATGCATGGTGTGTTAGCCGCAACAAATATAATAGAAGTGAACGTAGATGTGAATTATTGTTGCAACAATGGCGTCGTTGGCCATTATGAATTTGTTGAATTTTTTCATTGCCAAATTAACAATGATATTTATGAGTTATTTATTTTGGCATTGTTAGCAATGTTATATCACTGCCAAGGATTCCTATATATATTATAATATATGTACATTTGCTATATTAAATCACTCCCTGATTAGGACTGTCGGTCGAGTATATAACATTCGACCCGCACTTCCATTCGTAACAGTCGCTCCTAATTTGAGTACATCATACTGCACCTCTTTAACTTAATATTAGCCCAGGTGTAGTTAATAATATAAAACAATTTAGTTAAATCACCATAGCTGTATCCTCATGGATCATAATCAGGTCTTTAATATGATAGTAGCTCAGCCAAAAACCAAAACAATTTTAATTAAACCATTATCATCAGCCAGAAGGCGTCCACTGCTGAACCCTTAAAAACGCCATTCCGAACGACAAGATGCCAGATGCATTACCTGTTAGATGGTTACCTGTGACTTTCACTATGTCGTCAGTCCACTTAGTGGGAGGCCTACCTACCTTAATTAAATCACCACTCTTATATATTTTTGCTGATCTAAGAGAATCCATCATCAAATTTTCTATATCCAGGAAATAGAACTTCAAATTGGATGACTAGAGAGGTGCGCGTTTAAACAAAATAACAAACATTTCAGCTTTTTGTTATTATTATTATTAGTATAGATTTCATAAGCATCCGATCGACGAAGTGACAATGTCGCATCCCACACCAGAGACCTGCCAAGTTTCCACGGCTAAACAGTCATGCCGCACAATACCACAAGTTTCTAAAATTGCGGGCACCCCAACAGTGACAAGAGCCCTTCAGATGATATCGTTGAGTGCCGCGTGACGGGGAATGCGACCGGAACTTCTGGCACAAGAAAACCCGTGGTGTCCGAGATTATCCACCGGTTCTCCGCACCGACACTGGTGTTGATCCTTCAGTTGGATTACACGTGAGAAGGATATAGGTTGATTCGCAATAAACATTATATCCTGATAGAAATATATTGTATATATCATTTGTTATTGGATTATTATTTGATTTAACATTTATCAAATGAATGTGCAAGTGTTAGCGCCAACAGGCTGTTAATGGACCGCGGCTGTCATTATTGCGCGGGAAACAATATCAGCCACCATTCCCATGTAGCTCTCTCTCACCCACTGAAAGAAGTCACAGAGTGTGCTATATACAACAATTTATGACGTGACAATTTAATTATTTAAACTATACTAATCTACTAAATTGCTTGTATAATAGAAACAGGACAACCAACGTACATATATCAAAAATACATTGGTACGGGTGGTCTCGAACCCGTGCTCTCGGTTTGCGTAACCATTGCACTGCCACTGCACCACGGTCGCCTTGCTTTATTAATATCTGCATAGTTAATTAAATGTGTACTTACCTATGTCTTATAAATGAAGACACGAAGAGATAGGACTGAGGATAATCAAATTGAGATTATTATCATAATATAATAATAAATAAACAAATAAATCAATTATTCAATTGTCACGCCTCCATTCCAATATGGATAGGCACTAGTGGAAATGCTTTGCCAGTGAGAGGAGAGCCTCATCCTATAACCTTTGATCCTTCAAGAGAGGTACCTCTGTATCTCTGGTCGGCATAGTCGACTGAGGCAGACGTAAACTAAATTGGATTTAGTAGTCGGCAATCTTGGGCCGTGCCGGTTCCTGGTTTATTGAGTAATCTGACGCAAACACGTGCTTATTTTCAGAATATCCCCGATTTTCTTAGATTTCTTTTATGCGGCTTATTACGACGTTTATTTTTGGTTATTGTTTTTTTTTTAATCCGAGATTTTCGAGAGCTTTGCAGCCACGTCTGTGACCACGTCTGTGAGCCGCATAAAATTGTGAGATTTGATTAATTAATATCCCCGATTTCATTATGATTGATGCATGTGCCGTTGGTCATTTGAACGCTTGATTGTTTGGTCGTGTGTGTATGTGTGTGCTTTTGCAACATGCACATCACCCAGCAATGCAGCAATGAGTGCGCGACATAGCCAACTCTATTCATGGGCTCACCTTGTTTAACACATATATAACACACACACACACACATATATACATCCTATCAAAATATAATTCAATTAATAAGGATGGCGATTATTAAATATCAATCAAATTGTCACTTTTTTCCCACAGACGCTTTCACACGCTTTAGAGACAATGGAGCGCCACTTGCATCCTGACACAACTCCCTCATTTCCTTCACATCCACATCACAATTCTTTTTATACAAGCCCTATGGTTATTATCTTGAAATATCCAAATCATGCTAAAATCGAAAGGGGTGACTTCTTAATAGCGTTTCGGGATGAACTTGTAATTTTATGGTCTGCACTATTGCTTAACATAGGGCGGGGTGCTGTCATATGCTGAGTCACAATAAAAAAAGTGTTTTGTATTGAAAATGAGATACTATTTTATACACTTCTATTACTAAAATTTAAATTGTTTTTTTGAAATAATAAAAAATGCTTTATGTACAATCTCTTTATGGACTTGCCATTATGTCATAGCAAATATTATTTTAGAAAATAATAATATACTTGATTTCTGCTACGAGCCCGCTTTATCCCTATTTTACTTAACTTTTATATAACTGATATTCTATATACGAGTTTTAAATAGGATGAACCGTGGTGTAATGGTCACGCAAACTAAGAATTCCCGATTCCAAATCGGCCATGTGAATTTGATCCATTGTCACTAGCCGTATTTCCTCACATTTAAATTATTAAACTGTGTTTTATAATTATAAACTTAATTCCTACACATATGTATGCATATATATAATAGGTGTGTGGTGCATGTCGGCGACTGGGTGTCTCTGAGATAGATGTCAAGGCGCGTGTTGCTTTAATATAGCACTTGTCGTTGCTAATTACAACATTTTTAAATGTCACAACACACCAACTACTATGACTGTTAAATATTAACACTACGTATGACCGCACCACGACCTATGTTAAGTTGGAGTGCGGTCCATGAAAGCCACGACGATGCAAACGGCAATCTGGCTGAATTTAGTAGACAGATCAACTTTTTGTCTACCACTCTCGATTTTTGTTTTTTTATATTGTGACTCGACATTTGATATCACCCCTCCTGATGTTAAGCTAGAGTGCGGTCCATAAATATAGGTGACTGTTGCTCACAATTAAGTAAGTGTCAAAGAAGATAAAGTCAAAGAACGCCGACGACTAAAAAAATTCAGTTTGTTGTAATTCAACCTTATTAAAATTGTAGCCTATGTTCCTCCATCACAATTACGATTGCGGTTACTTTGAAGAATCGTTAACACTTCCTTTGATTTAATTATTAACGCATTTAACATAAAAAATGTAAGCCAACAGCATTGAATTGAACGCTAGTGATGTGACCGATGTAGTCGATTAAGTGGAGATCCTGTTCTCCCGCACTAGTGCCCTCAAAATAGCTTCACCATTTTTAGAATGAAATCGCTTTTACGATCGGAGCCAGTGGCGCATTCTATTTGCAGACATCTGTTTGTCGGCATCGAGTCGTACATCGGTATGGAAATAAACCGAACTAGTGCTATAAACGAACGAACCTGCTAAATTTATATTATTATGCGCCGCATGTTGCCGCCTCTCCCATGGCTGCTCGACGTATTACTGCAACATACATTTAGAATATATTACAATTTGATTTGGTTTTCATTCACTTTAAAGTATGATATTAGTCAGAATATATTACTAAGTATAAAGAGGGATTGTTTTTAGATTTAATTGGAATTTTATTATTTTAATTAATAATTTAAATCTTCTATTTACTTGTAACCAAAAAGTTATATCTTTAGTAAAGAACGTTTTGCACATTTTAATAACTGTTAGGAAAATAATGAATAAGTATTTATTGCAGCAATTGTTCATGAAAATATTCACTTTCATGTAACTGTAATTGAGATGATATTTGTGTTTAATATGAATGAAGTAATAATGATAAATACATTTTGGGCGTGTTTTGATAATCTTAGCATCTATGCATTCTCATTGCGGTTGCTGAGTCCATCGCTTAACAGGCGGGAAAGTGTAGACAGTATTCCGGACTTGCGACAGGAAAGTAGGCCTTTGCGACATGTCAACACTCACCTTAAATGCCCTCAGATACCTATCCACATCACCTTTATATCCATTTGTTGTCATCTTGTTCGTGACTTGATGTTGTGGTCCTTTGTGGTTTATAATGACATGTTTACATGTATATTATATATTTAAATAAATTGTGAGACGCACCACCTTTGAACTATTGTCTCAACGCAGTGGAAATGTTTGTGTTGATAAAACATATATTATTATGTTTATTGTGTTTGTGTGATCGCCATGCTTTTCCCAATTACGTTGATAATCAATCACCACTGGCAAACACAATGGACGAATGGAATCCTTTGCCAACATTCTATAACCTTGGATCCTTCAAGGGAAGCGTAAAGATGCACCAGTGGCCGGCGTAGTGTAACTGTAAACTAAATCTGATTTATTACATCCGCCTCATTGCTCTTGTTAAGCGTTCCCTTTCGTACCATAAGACAAGACGACGTAAGATGTCGCCGGGTCACAATTTAAAAAAATTAAACAAATGCAAAAATGATGTAATTAATTAATATTAATTATTAGGTGTCTAATAATAGCATAGATAATATTTGGAGTACATTTTCTTCATGGTAACTTCAACTTGTATTATACTATGTCATACTTGTGCTAATTTGCCTCATAATTTATTTGTTTGCTATTCTTTTATGTTTGTAACGTGACGATTTTTGATTTGATTGTTGATGGGAAATTGGGCAGTGACTACCGTGCGTTTGTAATGTTCAACAAATCGGCCTTTTAGGTGTCTATTATCTTTAAGTATTATATCATAAATGTCTTATAAATATTTATAATATTATCGTGTTTTCAATGTAGACATGATAAATAATAAACGGTATCCATTTTATATTGCAAAAAAAACTAACTATAGGTAATTACAAAAAACTTGTTATTGTAGAGATGTGAAGAAAAAAATTGTCTATTAATTTCGATCGGGACAGTCCACATACATATATTCAAAGCGACCGTGGTGTAGTGTCAGTGCAATGGTCATGCAAACCAAGAGCACGGGTTCAAAACCACTTGCCGGTACTGTTTGTGTATTGGATTCTTCACTAGAAATAAAACCATTTTATTTCTAGTTATTGTCACGAGACCTTTATTTAGTAAATTAATCTATTAACAGCCATATTTTGCGTTATCAATTTTTTGTCTCCCATTTGTGTGTGTGTGCCCAGACAGACCGTCGACTCCGCTGTCACGGTACAAATACTCGTTCGGCTAGAATCTGTCTGGACCATACCAATTACAGTTTCATTATAAATATTTCATTTTACTATCTTTGATATATGTACTTTGGTCGTCCTGCTTCTATGATAACTTTGGTGGCTTAGTTTAATAATAAATAATATAATAAACATAATGATATATAAAACGTGTCTCAAATGACAATGTCCTCGTGTATTTTTCCAATGAGCGTAACTATTATCGCGAGTGAATTTCCATGTGCGTTGGGTGAATGTCCCAATTATTACACATTATTATTATCGCACGATAATTATAGAGCATATTTTTATGACGCCTCCAATATTTCCTTTGGAGACCCATTTTAGCAGGGAAATGTGTTTTTGTACACATGTTCATTTTACATGTTTTTGTATAAAAAATTATATATTTGTTATGTTTAACGTTTTTAAAAACCTTCATTTTTATTCCAGTTATTTAATAGTTTCTAATGTGTTTTACAAAATTATTTTGTACTTTTGGTATTTTCCACTAAAAAGTTGTCTAAATTATAGAAAAAATTGCATGCCACGTTGTTACTACGACTGTTATAGCATTCCTTTATTATTTGATTTTTAACATATTTACTATAACGAAAATATTCATAACAACATAACAACATAACGCTAATTAAAGACTTTTTGTAGAAAGGATTACTTTATTTTCAAAATAATATTAACTTGAATTTAGAACTTATTGCCAAACAAAATATTTTTTTATTTGAAATGGCCCTGTACTGCATTATAGCAATTCCATAGCAACATTCGTATTTAATTGATTTAATGTAATGATTTTCTTTTGTTTATATAATTTTTTTACCAAGCTACCAAAAGATAATAGAATTTGGTCGACCAAACTATATAAATATTAAAGATACATTGGTATTAAACTGGGATTTCACAAGCACAAGGCCACAGTCGCTTTATTGTCGATTGGTGGACATAACTTATTAGGCGCCGATTGGAATCAAAGAATTTGGAAAGAATAGAATCTGTGCTAAAATAGGAACTAATTCATTGTTATTTGTCTCATTTATATTATGTTTATACCACGTGTGACTGAAAGAGACAACTACTTGTACTTCAATTCCTTTATTTCAAAGGTGGCACTACTTTTTTGCAAATACAACCACTTATATTTGTGGTTGACTTTTAATACTGCCTAATTAAAGGTCACGTGGTAGTAAGAGTAGTGGCATAATTGTTCCGTCATCTTTTTTTGAAGTATTTTAATGTCATTTGTTATTCTGTCAAATTAGGTTGTCAAATGATTATCAAAACTAGTGGCAACCTTCTAAATTACGAATGTTAAAATGTATATTCATCCCCTTCTGACATCTTTTTAATGCTATAAGTGAAAATAGTATAAACGCTTGTATTTTGTAGCTATTTTAGGGCTCCTTCTGTGTCCTAAGTCACAGATTCTATAGATTAGAAGAATGATCAAAATATTTAGTTGTCTACTTCATAGATAACATAACTACGTGCAAATGACAGCTCTAATCACGAAAGAATTGAGTGCGCGCAAACCAAAGAAGTCATAAAAATGAGGAAACTTATTTATATTGATGATAAGTTAAATAGCCTTGGAGTTATTTTTTCCCAAAGATAAATAAGTGTGATATAAGCGGTTTATGTGCATATTTATTTAATTATATATATTAGTAGTAGTTTTCCATCATGTTGTCGTTGTTATTGTTCATTTAACAAAGGATAATATGCCTAAGAATATATTATACACCTATATGTGTACAAATACGAACCTATTATGTCAATGAACGTTTCATTATCAAGTCTCTTTGGATAGCTGCATTAAACTAAAACTATTTAATGTAAATGGTTGTATTGATGTTACATATTCTTTTAATAATTAATATTATTTTAAAATTTGTTTATACAATAGGTGAACTTAATGTCCTTGGGCATTGGCTCTGCCAGTATGCCTTGAGGACAAGAGAGAAATAATATTTTCTTAGATTTTGCGCGAACGGTGACCACGATGGCCATGCTAATCCATTATTTGTATTTATTTCATTTCACAAGATAAAAAATACAATAATATAATAATTATTTGTTGCTTGTCATTTATTGTACACGCTTACCTTATACGCGTTTATTGTACACGTAAAACTGACAATATCACAGTTATTGTCAGTTTTACAATATTTATATAAATCAATTGTTAATAAATGAGACTTACAAAAAATCAAGGTCTGACATCGAATAACTGGCTCGAATAACTGACAACCGATGGGCAAGAAAGATTTTAGAGTTGAGGCCACGAACCGACAAAACGCAGCGTAGGTAGACCTGCCACTCATGGACTGGAGACATAGTGAAAGTCACAAATAACTAGTGGATGCAACTGGCATCTTGTCGTTCGGAATGACGCTCTAAGGGGGAGCCTTCTGGCTGATAATGACTGACATTTTATATCACGCAAAGTTTTATTACGACTGTACAACTGTGTAGCTTGTCCGCGTATTTAATCCAACCTCAGACGGTCAAGCATTTTTTTTCTTGAATAAAATCAAATACTAGATGTAATTAATCATTAATATAGATATGATAGATCAAAATTATGTGTTGGCCCCTCTAAAACGGGGCGTGTGTAAGATATAATAATCTAATCAAAATACTGTTTGTGTGTTTGTATGTTAAAACACATTTATCTTGGTTTTAATTTAAATGTCATTATGATAATTAAATGGACATTAAGCTATTTTTAAAATTATATTTTTGATTAAGTCTGCCATTAAAGTTTATCTCCTATATATGACGAGTAGGTTTTTGTTAGTAACATAACATATTATTTTGTGTAGCTAGGTTATTAAACATGCCTGTATCATAGAAATTTGGCGACCAAATTACCAAAGATACTTTTCTCTATTTGTTATTGTAACGCGACATTTACTGATGGTAAAAAAGAAAGCTCAGTTAAGAATTACCTTACATCGGACGTCAATATTATTCATTGCAAAACTTATTTTTATTTTAGTAAATAATATTTATTATTCACTAACACTTTAAAATAATTTATTATACATATTTTATTATGACTCTGTTTTCGGCTTGCCTGGTGGTGAACAAGGGGAGGCCCAAGAGAACATATTTAAAGAGACAAGAACCAAAATATAAATATTTAATCTCATATCATACAGATTATTATATTATTTTATATGATCTGAGTATTTAATTTTATATTAAAGAATATAGAATCCATTTTAAAATAGTGTAAAATCCATTATAAATAATTATTTAACATTGTAACATGTTGTAAACATAGTGATCGTTGCCTACGCATATTAAAGTCCACTGTTGGAGTACTTAATATCACTTAGAACGACATAGAGCGGGCCACACACCGGACTATTGTTTGCAATAATACACGATTCAATTTAAAGACAAGGTTACTAATGCCAATCCGAGGTAGTAACGCCACTTTCGAAGGTACTCACGGTAAAGTGACTTTTTTTATTGTGACTCGACCTAAGACAGCACCCCGATTGATGTTAAACTGTAGTGTGGTCCATGAATGGATGTCACTGCTACTACAATTTCATAACGGTAAGCAGCAATCATATCCACCATGCCGGCCTAGTTGGAACTGGCAACTTACAAGCTGATCCCTAAACGCGATCAAATCACTTTACGGTCTGTATGTGACTTATCTCAATCGCGTTGCCAGTTACAACTAGACCGGCATAGTAAACCCTAGTCACTCTGGTACACACTTTATATACCTACTAAAGGCTTACTTAATAACTATCTGTATGGTCTTAAGATTTATTTTTCATTGTGACTACATGTGACCTCTATTTGCCTAATTGCAAGCCCTCTTGGGTTCAAAAGTGCAGACGACTGAATAAACCAGCTCAGTTTACGCCTCAGTCACCGTCACTATGCCGCCCAAATATTCCTCTTTAGTCATTGCTTGAATGTACTATGGTTATACGATAGAGTAGGGAGAACAGATGGCCTGGTAAAGCATTCCATTTGTCGTTTGTTCTACAAAGAGACGACGAACCGAACCTTTTAGTTCGACTGCCGATTCGGTCAACAGAATGCGGATGCTTCTCCTGCCGGGTGGGAAAATACTAGATAGGAACAAGGTTAAAGAATAAATAATATCAGACGTTCAAATGGCGATTGGCGCTCCTTTGTCTCTGCCTATTCCTGTGACAATGTGATTGATTGATTGACTTCAAAACGTGGCTTTTTTGCAAACGAATATCCTGTTAGGGCCTGCACTAAAAGAGCAGGAAGGGCGACAAACTCAACACACAAGCAATTATCAGTAATGATAGCCCCTCGCTGTCATTTTGTGATAATAATATTAACACATACATTGCTTAGTATTTTCTTAGATTTTGCGCGAACATTGATTAATGAATTAAACAAATTTTATGCGGCTTACTTACTATCTAACACCTGGGACCCCATAATTCACAAACTCAAGTCCCAAGTCCAGCAAACTGCCAAACCAGATGACACCGTCAGTTATTTTTGCAAAAATTTGAAATAAACCGGGAACAGAAAAACAAAATATGAAACGGGGTAGTTTTGGAAACAATAACAGCATCAACCAATAGGACGACCAACACCTCAGTCTCTCCGTGACCACGATGGCTGCAAAGCTCTCGAAACGTCGGAATAATAAAAAATTGTAAAATCAAAACCAAAATAAACGCGATAGTAAGCCGCATAAAATTTGTTTAATACATACATTGCTTGTTTCGTACACAACTGTGCAAGTTAGTAATTGTTAGAAGAAGTAATGTAAAGGTTGCTTTTAATTTCAAGGAAGCTGGGGCCTATGCCTGTAATCGTAGAGCTATTGTGGATGTGAGGAGAGTGAGGGAGTTGTGTCAGGATCCGGTGTGCGTGGCACTTCATTGTCTCTGCTTATCCCTGTGGGTAAAAGGCGTGACAATTTGATTGATTTCATATATACATATTTTAAATCACGAACTGTAGCCACTAATAAAATTTATAATTCCGCAACGAGAATATTATCTGAATTTATTTAAAAAATGTGCTAAAAATAGAGTACACGTAGCCTTCACTATCCTGCCCTCAAAAAAATTATCCATGTGGGCTATAAGATGGGCGGGCTATTGCCATGTTCTACACTGAACAATTCATGGCACTCTTCCTGAAACACTGGCTTGAGGATATTGAGCCAGGCTTTCCCTTTGGCTCTTATGAAATGTCAATGTGAAATAGTAAAAACAAGCAATGTATGGCTCTTATATGAGGAGATGCTAATTGGTAACAAGGAATTATAGTATTTAGATGCATTAACATAAAATCTATAATCGTGTGTTACATGGCTATTGGGATAATTTGGTGACAACACCATACATGAATATGGACAAGGTTACCAATTTTATTGTCACCCATCGAATTTGGTTGTTGACAACACTGGGTACCAATCTGTATTAAGTCGTTCTAATTACATGCTTGTACTATACGAGTATGATATCTTAATATATATAATTCTTCTGTACGTGTGTTTGTCTCCTAACTCCCCCTAAATGGCTGGATCGATTTGGATAAATTTATGTGTGTATATTTTAATGGGCTCCTGGATGCTTTGAAAACACAATAGGACCCGGTAGGTGGCGCTGCTGTCGTTATTCCCCAAGTTTCATTTGTTGAATGATTGAGCGATACTTTTTATTGCCTAGCCATACCACAGGTTATAATGGAAAAAAATATAACTGGTCTTACTTCCACCATAAAAGGTTTAGAAGAAAATAAATAATTTAGACATAGAGACCATACTAAACATTGCAGTATAGAACGCTAAATAAATTTTCATTTCTTTTGTATATTTTAGTTTAAGGCGTTTTGTGTACGATTTTTACAAATCGATACCTTAATTCGCAAACCGGCTAACTCCATTTTTACCGAATTTTAGTTTTTGATGCAGGATTTAAGACTGACATAATTCGCACATTTTAAAATAAATAATAACTCTCTAAACTTTAAACTTCTTGAATAAATCAACACAAGAAAACCGAACAACTCCAAGCAATACATAAAGTCCACGATTATGACGGCTAACTCCAACAAATCAATTTTGTTTGGCGTATTACACGTGTGCATACAGTGATATTTAATCAAAAATCAGCAGAGACAATGGAGCTCCACTTGCCTCGATCCTTACATAACTTTCTTGTTTCTTTCATATCCCCTATTCTCGTCATATAGGCTCTGTGGTTATGGGCACTAGGCAACCCAGATTTCTTGACCTTGTTTAACGCATCCACCCACATCAGGTTTATAAATTCCTTTTGTCGATCTACTTTCACTCATCCTTTCCATGTGCTCAAGCCATCGAAGCATTCCTTTGTCAATCCTTGTCACTAGATCTTCTTTCAAACCACATCTATCGCGCACTGTGCTATTCCTTATTCTATCCGCTAACGTCACTCCACATACACTCCTTAATGACCGCATTTCTACAGCGTTAATTCTACTCTCATGCTTCTTCTGCCATACCCAACCTTAACTTCCTTACATTAATGCACCGCATTATGAACAGCCATCAGTGACTTTTGGGACATTATTTGGCTGTTCCTTATACTATGGATGGCACCGTTCACTACGTTACCCCTTTGCACTCTTCTCTCAATATCTTTATCACACTTTTCATCCCTAGTAAACATACTTCCCAATTAAACAAATTGTTTGACTCGTTTTACTTTCTTGGTGACGCTACACAACCATTGGCAACCCTAAAGGTGTCTTACACTTTTAGAGATGCCAAACCAGTCAGATAGCGCCTCATTAATTTGAACACATGCACTGGAATCCTCACAGAGAGATTTCAGTGCACGGACCAAACGCTTCCTTAACCCATACCCGGACAGCTGCCGCCACAATTCATTCCTGTTCACTCTACCATACCATACCATACCATAGACCCTTTTTGAAATCCCGCTTGCGCATCCTAAATTTCATCATCTGTTTCATGCATCACCCTTTCAATCAATTCTTTTGCATACAACTTGCCAACAATACTGAGAAGGCTGATTTTTAGGTTCCTGATAAGACAAGATCTTACGATAATTTGCCGCATGACAGCTTAACTTTACAGCCAGCATAAATACAGCTTCCTCGAGCAACAGACTGTTATTTAGCATGATCATGTATGTTTCACAAATGAACAACAAAGTATTAGTTTACATTCTACTAGAGGTAATGATTTATGTTCTATCCCTTCTACTTCATGTACTAACACAATGTTGATGTCTGACTATGAAATAGTTGGGAATATTGTATTGGAAAAAATATCTGAAACTGAAATGAACACCTCATATTCTCCAAGTTTATTGAGCCACAATCAAGCTATAACTCATTTGGACATAACTAACAGACATTTTTAACCAGATGTCTTTACTTCATTTTAGAATTAAACTACACACACCGGCAAAATTAGAGGAACATAACAAAATTCTCAATATTTTTGAAAATAATTTATTGCCTATGTACTTTTAGCACATTTATTTAATTATTTATATATGAGAAGCTAAAATAACACAAAATTAGGTTATAAAAACTTGTAACATAAAAAAAACAGCAAAAAGTATAAATAAACAAAATCTTTGAAATATGAGTAACAAGAGTTGAAGTAAAATTATTAACATTTATAAAAGAAATGCAAAGTTAATAGCGTGTACTGCCTTCTCTGGCTCTTATAAGAGCCTGGATACGCCTTCCCATACTCTCAATTTGATTGTTAATCATTTCTTGTGGGATATTCTCCCACTCCTCCAGTAGCGCAAACTTAAGCTCCTGGAAATTTCTTGGAGCTGGAGTTTTAGCTCGTACCCTTCTTCCAATGATGTCCCACACATGCTCTATTAGGTTCATACCCGGGGATCGCGCTGGCCAATCCATCTGGGCAATACCAACATTATTAAGTTAATTTTTGTACGATGTTTGCGGTATATGGCCGCTCATTATCGTGCATAAAAATGAAATTTTGCCTACAAATAAGACAAAAGGCACACCATGGGGTTCTAAAATGTCTGTTATGTATCTCTGTACTGTTAAAGAACCACCGTCAACGATCACAAGCTATGTGCGGGCTCCCAAACATATGCCACCCCAAACCATGACGGAGCCTCCACCATAAGCCACTGTTTCCGTAAAATTTGTTGGGTTATAACGTTCTCTGCGAAATCTCCACATTCTTTCTCGCCCATCAACAAAGTTTACACAAAATCGAGTCTCTTCACTGAACAAAACTCGACTCCACTCACTTGTCCAATTTTGGTGTTACGTGCAAATAATAATCTGGCTCTCCGATGTCCTGCCTCCAGTTTCGGTGCTTTTGCTGGCACCCGTGAGTTTAATTCAATTTCTTTAAGTCTTCTTCTCACTTTACGTTCGCTTACACGCACATCTCGGACCTCCTCCAACAGATTTTGGGTCTGCACAGCTGTATGACGGCGATTTCTTAAGGTTCGTCTCTTATAAAACGGTCATTCTCTATCGTTTTCGCCCGATGTCTGCCTTGTCCTCGTCTGCGAACGTAAGATCCAGTCTGCCTGTAACGTTGAACATCGCGATGGACCACAGAAACCGATACACCTAAGGCCTGACTGACCGAACGGTAGGTGTGATCATGGTTACAGCCCTGGCGAGTGTAGTTGCTGGCAAGTCACTCATTTTGTATTAAAACGATGTGTCCTTTTCAAAATCAAACGATAAAATGAGCTAAACTTACATTGCACTACACAAAACACCGTTTTTATCAAAAACACTTATAACGTCAATCATCGACAAAACTTATAGGGGTTCAATTTATAAAAAAACTAACTTGCCCGTTCAATATTTAATTTCTTAAATGCGTCGGAAACTATAAAAAATAATTACACGTCGCTCGACCCACTTGAATTCAAGATATGGACCTTTTTACCAATGTTCCTCTAATTTTGCCGGTGCGTTTAGTTGATTATAGTAGCTCTGATAGTAAATCATATGAGTATCAACTTAACGGAAATAACGATGTGAAGTAAATAAGGAGAAATAGTCAAGTGAAATAATAAAAAATGGAAAGAGAGGAAAAGAATACTGCGGCAAAAATAAAATTGATGGTACATGGAAGAAAGATATAAAGAAGTTTCAAAGATATCAAATTTTATAAGTCCATAAGACCAGGCAAAATAAAAAAAGATTCAAAGGCCAAAGGTGTGTGTAATTTTAATATTGTCTTTTTAGAAGAATTAATTGCTTACGCAAAGACGACATTCTTAAGTTACTGCTATAAAATAAATATTTGGATCTTCAACAACTCAAAACATGCCCATAGATTATGAAACCAACTATAAAAACTTACCTCATGAGAATTGAATAAAATTTAAGTAAAATATACTATTATTTTTATTAAATTGCACAGTTTTATTTTTCCCTATAAAAACATACAACTCCCTCTTCATTCGTATTTTGAATTTAAAAATCCGGCCAACTCCTAAATCGGGTAATTTAATAAGAATAATAAGAATGTTTACCTGTCTATTAATAAAAAAAATGTGTATTTACTTATTATCTACCAACGGGATTTTCATTTTTTCTAGATTCCTCATAGTTTAGATATAAATATGTTTTTAGTGTCTCCTGTAAAATTCACTAAAATGGAGTTAGCCGGATTGCGAATTAAGGTATCGAAATGTATCATCAATTTAAATATTACAAAAATAGACCGATGTTGTACAAAGAGTTGTATATGAATATATGTATTACGTGTGACATACATAAACATAAGGAAATCCTATTATACAATTTAATAACACAAAAATAGACTGCATATCGTTTGAGGCAGCAAACGTCAATATTCAAATTGTTTTTGCAAATGACAAATGTATACTTGTACAATACTTGCTCATTACTCTTTGTTGCATATACTTTATTTTATTGTTATTTTTATTGTTTTCAGGTAAATAACAAAATAACAATATGGATGTCTTCTACTAAAATCCTAATAAGTATGATATTTTATTAAAATATATGTTTCAGTTGTATTTACCTTAAAATTATATATAATGCTATTAGAATAAGAAGCGGAGACATCCTCAAGAAAGCTGAGTTGCCTAGTGCCCTGAGCCTGTATGAAGAGAATTGTGGATGTGAAGGAAGCAAGGGAGCTGTGCCTGGATCGTGGCAAGTGGCGCTCCATTGTCTCTGCCTATCCCTGTGGGAAAGAGGCGTGACAATTTGATTGATTGATTGAGAATAAGATAGGACGGAATCGGCACCAACTTAATTTTATTTATTCAGTTTTTATTAGTCAACAGCCCGTCCTGTTCTTATTCTAATTTCTTTTTTTTTTTTTTTTTTTTTTTTTTTTTTGACTCGACATATGACAGCACCCCGCTTGATGTTAAGCCAAAGTGTGGTCCATGAATGAATGTCACTGCTACTACAATTCAATAACTATGAGTAGCAATCACATCCACTATGCCGGCCTAGATGGAACCGGCAACTTACAAGCTGATCCCGAAACGTGACCAAATCACTTCACGGTCTGTATACTTGTAAGTGGTGGTACTACCCCGGATCGGCAGACTGGGTACCTCTGCCTACCACTCAGTTCATTATACATTTTAATTGTCCCACTGCTGGGCAAAGGGTAAATAAACTAATTGTTTTTCCTCATATCAGGAGACTTAACAGACTAAAGATAGGTAATTTTTCTTAGGATCGCACGCCAATTATAAATGATGGCGATAATGGAGGTGTTAAACGTGATAATGGATTAATTGTTGTTTGTGTGTGTGGATGCAGGTTATTGTAATAATAATGTTTTATGTGTGGTGCATTAATGAGTTGTCATTCTATAAATAACATTATATTTATGATACAATGTTGCCAAACGTGTTATTTTTACATTTTTTATTCGTTCAGGTGCACGTGGCGGTCTCGTGGTGAGCGGGCTCGTACACAGATCACTTCTCTGTGTTATTTTGATAAATCTACATTTAGATTTATTTGTGTTAGCGTTTTTATTTCTGAATTGAAATACAAAAACACATTTGACAGATGTCTGCTGAAGACATTTTAATCTCTCGGTTGGTTCCTTTAAAAATATTAGATGTGATAGAGATAAAAGCATAACTATAGTATGAAGGCTTGTATGAAGGGGATTGTGGATGTGAAGGAAGTGAAAAAGTTGTGTCAGGATCGTAGAAAAGCGCTTTTTTGTCTCTGCCTATCCATTTGAAATTGATGCGTCACAATGATTGTTTGATGGACTAAATTTTTCCTATCTACCTATGCTAACCAAACATTAACTGATAGAATATGTGATATCCGCGATACCGGTCTTGTATATTTAGTCCAACCTGTGAATAATAATAGCATTGATAAACTAATTGCTATGTCTATTTTATAACACAATAATTAACTTGTGGTTATTTTCCTACTTGTTGTTATTTTTAGTAACTTAATTAGTGTTTTTATTATTATGTTGTTAAACAAGTGCCCACAGTATTTTAAGTGAAGTTTAATGTAATAATGGTGATGTGAAGGAATGTTTGAATTTGCCTCTGTGCATCAATTGTCCTTTGTTGTCTTTTTTGAAACTACATCTGATGTTGACTTGCCTGATAGCAAGTAAAAGAGTGCCGACAACTGTAAAAACATGTTATGTACATTGTACACGGTTGTCCCAGTCGCCTACACTATATGGGTCTAAGGTGCTTTTTCATAAGCATCACGGGGAGTTCATCTTTTACCCGCGCTGAAATGTCCGTAAGTACAGCAATTCTCTTACAAAAAGGAGTTTTCACGTTTCGGTTATAGCAGCCTTTCCCAACCTTTTCCAAGGGCGGATCCCCTAGAACCACCATACCACGGACAACAACTTATTTGCAGTACTTATAGGTCAATCTATTTTAATCTTAAAATCTCAATTAAACTCTAATGCAGTGTTTTTGTATGTAAAAGGCTAGCCACCTATCACTTGACACATTATTCCATCTTGAAATTGAAAAAGGCAAAATGTTGTTATCAAAAATATCACCACTATGCTTTCGTAATTTTCTTGTTTTGTCTGCGGACCCCAAGTTGGGAAAGGCTAGGTTATAGGATAGGGCGTACACATGGGTTGATTGTTTTCAAGAAAAACGCACCAAAATGATTCGGTCGATAGAATGCGGATGCTTCACGGAAGTAAAACGCCGAGGTAGGAACAAGGTCAAAGAGCTTTCTGGGAACATTAATAATAGTGTAATTTTATTCCCCAATGGGCCATTTTGTGTATTATTATCCCTTTTAATGTTTATAAATGGCAACGGAAGTTTGTATGATTTGCTCCACGTTGAGGGAGCAGGGAAATAATAATAATTAATTAGTGTTGTGTTATTTATAAACATTCCGCTGCTATTAATAGAGTTTGCCTTCGCGTGCTCATTGCCAACAAATAAATTGGTATTTCGTTATTATTAGGTTATTTATATTACGTTATATATTTTTAAATAAATATCCTAATAGGAAAACCGTAAATAGATTTTGGTTACGATATTTTCGTTTGTTCATAATTTTATGGTGATATTTGCGCACAGAGTTATTTATTAAGAAAGCTGAGTTGCCTAGTGTCCATAACCGTAGAGCTTGTATGAAGAGAATTGTGGATGTGAAGGAAGTGAGGGAGTTGTGTCAATATCGTGGAAGTGAAAGTGAGAAAAAGGCGTGACATCTGTTTTTTTTTTGTTTTTCGTACTTGCATCTAAAAAGAAAATGTACATAACATGCATGATTTCTGTCCTTAAAGTACAGACAATCAGAATAGGGTATATGCATGTATTTTTTTTATGTGTTTAATTCACTTATTACATCGTTATAACATAATAAAAAATATAAATAGTGTTGGAAAAGTTCTAATTCTTTTTTAAAAATAATTTTAAAATTTCGATTAAATTTGACACATTTGAACGCCATCATCTAGCGCGGGCTTTTGATGACGTCACACGTCACGACCAGTATTTGTTTACTACAAGTGTTACTGTTATTTATGTGGATTTTTAAGTTTTAATAGCTAAACAAAAACACAAAGAACAGCTATTTTTTCTCTTAAACACTACGCGCACAATATGAGCATCAACTCCGAACGTGTCATGTGACGTCACGTTTCATTCGGCCAATGGTGATGCGTTTCACTCATTTGAATTTCTCTTGCTTGTTTTTCACTTTTTGCTTAATCTTTTATGCAATTTATACAAAGAAAATTAAAAATATAATTATTTTAGCATGATGTTAGTACAATAAAGAATCGGGGGAAAAATTTGCAGCAATATTTAAACCATATGCATATTCCCTATTACACACTCGTAGAATATCACTACAATAAAGGCAACGCCACACCATACTGCGCTCTTAGAATAAAAAAACATATATCAACTTGACTCAACATGAGTAAACATCCAAGAGCTCCAACGACTGAAAAAACCGATTCAGTCACGGTTGCCTTAGTCGCTGTCACCATGTACATCATGGACAAGGTCTATTACTTAATTAGTGGAATCCATATTGCAAAAGATGGCAGGTCCAGAACACCTTTGCCTTAATGAATTAATAATAATAATAAAAGGACATTGACAAAAGAGAGTATAAAGAGTTTATAAATTGGATTGAAGCGTAATGAAAAAATGGGGATCACCTAAAACATTGTTCCCCGATCAAGTGTTCTCATAAAAGGCATAATAAATGGTTGTCAGGCACACGGATATATAATAGTATATATTCATTACAAAAACAATTAGAAAGTTTAATTTTTACTGCAAATATGTATTATTTTTATTATGGTTTGATATATGACAACAGCCATTCCGATGCTGGACGCTTGACTCAGTAGCTACACTATTACATATAAATATTTAACTGTAGCTTAACACTCCAGCTTAACATCAGGCAGGGTGCTGTCATATGACGAACCACAATAAATAATTAAAATTGATTACCAAGTCTGCCTACCACTCTGCCTATTACAAAGATTGTATATGTGTTGTATATTCATTAGTTTATTTCATTTTTGCGTAAACATGTTCTTATATTTTTAAATATGTATATCGAATTGCCCACAGGGATAGACAGGAACAATGAAACGCCACTTGCCATGATCTGACACAGGCGATGGAGTGCCCCCCTCACATCCACATATATCTCTTTATACAAGCTCTACAGTTATTAATATATTTATTATTATATTAGTAAATTCGTGGAAATGTTAGTTATTATGATTTTATTATAAGTACAGTTTATTATGAGTTTGTTGTGCGGTGTGTTATTTTCCTCGTTCATGTGCGCCTGATAAGAGGCTGCTATTAATAGATACATATTACATCATACATACATATATAAATAGATACAAAGGTACATATATTATACACAACCTTTCCATTCTCACTAATCAAATAGTAATTATTACAGAAGACAATGGAGCGCCACTTGCCACGATCCTTACACAAATCCCTTGCTTCCTTCACATTCACAATTCTCTTCATACAGGCTCTGTGGTTATGGGCACTAGGCAACCTTGCTTTCTTGAGGATGTCATAATATATATATATATATAGATACATGAGCAAAAAATACATTGGCTATAACACCGCAAAGATGTACAAAAATAGACAACATAAATATATTTATTACACTTTAATAGCATGTGGCATAAAAAATATAATTTAACTATATGTTATATAAATAGATATTCACATAAAGACTTGTTGCTTATTAACAAGTTTATGAGTTGTAATGGGATTAATGCCTTGCCTTAATTTCTACAAGGATAGGCAGAGACAACGGAACTTGTAATTAAAGGCAGACTTAAGGGCTTGTGGCTTTCTTTCTCTTCCTGTCAACATTTGGGTTGAGCAATCATAGAGAATCATATAAAATCGCCTTGCCTGAAGTCCAAGAATGCTGAAAACTGAAAATTCCTTCCATTTAACTGTTGCCTCATTCACCGCCGCTATGCCGGCCAAAAATATTTACTGGCAAGCTTTGGTTTGCGTAACCATTGCACTGCCACTACATCACTGTCGCCTTACTTTATAATTGATTTGATAATTTAAATAAAAAATACTGTGTTATATTATTTTTAATTTATCTGACCTTTAAATCTATAATTAAACTCTCTAATGAAAATAATGTTATATTTTTACATTAAATGCAACAATGTAGAATAACATGGATAACGTTGTATTACTTTAATCAGAATTTGAGACCTGGGCGGCGAACACAAATAGAGACATTTATTTTGTTATATTTATAGTTAATAATACGAAAAAATAACTAAATTTAAAATTGTGAAGACCATATTCAAGGGGACCGTAGTGTAGTGGTAAGGCAATGGTTTAAATGTTCAAAACTACTTGCCGGTACCAATGTATCTTTGATATATGTACTTTGGTTGTCCTGTTTCTATGATACAAGCACTTTAGTAGCTTAGTATGGAAATGTAAATAAAAATAAAATAAAAAGAGTATTGTATATATAATATATATATATATATATTTAATTCGTCTAATGCTAGAGTATGATTTATGTGTGAAGGTGACTGTAGGCACAGGTGAATGTCTGCAAGCAACCGTAAACCGATTCAGTTGCCGCTCTTGGACTTCCCCTTGCTTACCATCTGATTAATTAAGCCCAATAAAGCGGTGACAATGTGACTCATAGTAAGATATTTCATAATAAAACTAATAAATAATGTCATTGTTTTTGCTTAATATTATAATAATCATAATTTTCTATTTATACTAACATGTGACAAATTGCATTGGCATTTATTATAATTATAATAAAACTTGTTTGTCAATTATTAATAATTAATTGTTGGTTTTATGATACTATTGTTATTATGCATTTTATTACTTTTAATTATCTTACTTTAAATTTGTCTAAGGAAGTGTGAAAAAGCACCATTGGTGGGCATAATAAAGGCGACTGAGCCAATCTGAGTCGTTATTTACAGTCGTCGCGCTATTTCAGTCATGAGGCATTAAGGCATACTATTATTTGAGTACATATGTCGCGTTATAAAAATAAAGTTAATAATGGCGTTACATATTTTTATCTTAGCTTTAATATTTTAATTATTTATAATGATTTATTTAAATAAATAATTTATTTAAAATGGGTATTATCCGACCAAATCGGAGACATCCTTGAGAAAGCTGGATTGCCTAGTGCCCATAACCATAGAGCTTGTATGAAGATTGTGAATGTTGGGGAAGAGGGAGTTGTGTGTTTGCAGTATTTTACAATGTTATTTGTGCCACACGTCCTCTTTGACATGAAATACATCTATAATTGTTTAATAATGCAGTCTGTTGCATTGCTTAGGGCACATTGATAGAGATCACAGGGGAAAAATAATATAAGGAACATCCAGAGGGTTGTCTCAATCAAATATATGAATATATATAACTAATTGTGGTAAATTATGCGTGACAATTTGATTGATTGATCAGAAAACCCACGCATGATATTCATAGTTATTGTGGGATGGTGTTGCTGTTATTGTTCTGATGGGCACGTGTTTCCATTTAACTTAATATCCAGCATAATATTCCTTACTCTGACTTAAGTACAATGTGATATCCCAAAATAGCCTGTTTATATAAAGACCTGTTTCACCCCCGCTATTCGATGTCTGTCTATTTTTGTCAGAAACAGGTTTAGTACAAATTACGTTGTTTATTTTAAATGTAACTGTGCTACTTTTAGTCTTATTCCATGCGGCATAGAATTGAATATTGTTAATACCTCTTTGTGTATTGTGTTTACAGGCAGGGCTTCTATAGAATTAGGTTTGCTTCTATAAATAGTTGGGAATGTGTCTGTGCGCTATATTTAGACTCGAAGCGGGAGTGCGCGGGGGTGTAGCTATTTACATATTTAAGAAACAGGTTCTTTTTATGAAGCAGGTTCACAGAAACGTGCTCGCAAGGGGTTGGCTGGTTGGCGGCATAAAAGGTTAAAGCCAATTCTAAATATAGTTTAGAGGAACAGTTTATTTTTGGATTAGTATTCCAGGAGTATTAAAGCTATACCAGCGGCACGCTATGGTGGCCGTTCATGAAGTTTAGTATAGTTTATTAATTACGTTGGAAGAATCAAATTGCTGTTCTTTATTGTCACTATAGAGAACAAAAATTGTTCCTTCAAACGTCAAAACAGCCATCATAGCATGCCGATGGTATAACTGTGGCATAATAATTGTTTATGAGTACGGAAATCTTTTGACCACTACACCTTATTCCTAGTTCGTCTTTATACTCTCGTACTACTTCTTGCGTTCAGGGGAATGGTTTGCATTACGTCGACCAAATCGACTGTCAAAATAAAAGGCCGAATGCTTTGCCTACCTACGTGTTCTCCCCATCTTCAATCCACCCTCCATCATCCTCATCACCTCTCGCCGACTGACGCAACCGTAACCTGAATCGGTGTTTTCAGTCTTCATCGCTCCTAGGCCTTTCCTGGCTTAACATCAGGCATGTCTTAAAAAAAGTGTTATGGGTGCGGTTTTTTAGTACAATTTATATAAAAATGAATTGATATTAGTAAATAATTTGCATTTTATTTATGAACAAATACATAATAACATAAGGCGACCGTGGTGTGGTGGCAGTGCAATGGCTACGTAAGCCGAGTGGCACGAGTTCGAGACCACCCACTGGTACCAATGTATCTTTGATATATGTACTTTGGTTGTCCTGTTTCTATGATACAAGCACTTTAGTAGCTTAGTATGGAAATGTATAATAATAATAAAAAAATATTATTATTTGATATTTCAATACATAAAGATGTAGTGACAAAGGAGTGCTTCAATGGTTTGGGCACATTATCCATCTTATGTGGATGGATGCGTTAAACGAGGCAGACCCAGGGAGTGTTTTCCGGCTAAATCGGAGAGGTTGCCTAGTGCCCATAACCGTAACCGCCATAATCTAAGTGTAGATGTGAGGGAAGTGAGGAAGTTGTGTCAGGATCGTGGCAAGTGGCGCTCCATTGTCTCTGCCTATCCCTGTGGGGAAAAGTTTTTGAACCCGTGCACTCGGTTTACGTGACCATAGCACTACCACAACACCACGGTCGCCTTATTAATAATTATGATAATAATTTAAATAGATTACTCGAATTAGTGGAACATAAAAAGTTCACTAAAAACCTCAAATAGTTTATTAAATATCTTTTCTATTGTTTCAACTTATCCTTGTGATATAAAAGGCGTTAATAATGATGGTGGCGTGCGTCCCAGAATAGCGAACACCGCCGGACGTGGCTGCGATGCGCTTTTTATAAATGTACTCAAATAAACATGGTCGTCCATCACCAATTACATTATTCCTGTATTAGAACTGGCTCTATGTCGCCACGCAATACGTCCATGCATTGTGCTACAATACGTTAATAGGGTAGGCACGCATTTTAGAAATATTACAACATTTCAGGCCCAGGAGGGTGTTTGCCGACCAAATCGGAGACATCCTCAAGAAAGCTAGGTCGCCTAGTGCCCATAACCATAGAGCTTGTACGAGGAGAATTGTGAATGTGAAGGAAGCGAGGGAGTTGGGTCAGGATCGTGGCAAGTGGCGCTCCATCGTCTCTGCCTATCCGTATAAGAAAAAGGCGTGACAATTGATTGATTGAATAAAATATTGTATTATTATTAATTATATTAAAGGTCATCTCTAACATTCTTTAAAGATATATTTTTTCTTATTTTTGAATATAAGTATTTAAAAAATCTTTTAAACTATTATTATGAATATCAAAATATCAAATATATTATATCAAAATATATTATTAAAATGATAATAATTATAAAGTGGTAATGTTCGCACAAATGTGTTCTCGCGTGCGCGTTCTATTTTTAGCCGCGCGCGATGTGTACAATTCGCTCGCCTATTTGCATCTCGCTCTATCATTATAATTGTTTTTGCCATAGACATAATTTAACACATTAGACAGGATATTTGGAATTAAAAAAATACATAAATGTTTTAATTTTTATATGATACGGCCTGATGTTAGGCATGAATAGATGTGACTCCTGCCTCACTCCTGCCAGCACGACTAAGTTCCAGCTGCGTTTAAACTAATTCATAAATGTAACTCATTTAATCTACACCTAAAAATGGTTATGCGTCGACAGACTGAGCAAATAACCAACTCTCTCTTTTAGATATTTAATTATTTAATTTATTATTATTATGATTCGACGTATGAAAACACCCCGCCTGATGTTAAGCTGCAGTGCGGTTTAGGAATCAATCACATCCACTATACTGGCCTAGTTGGAACCGGGAATGGAAGCTGATCCCGACGCGACTCTCACTTCGCAATAAATCACTTCATGGTCTGTATACTTGTAAGTGGTGGTACGGATCGGCAGACTGGGCCACTGAGAATTAAGTCATTTACCTGTGCTGTGCATAGTAACCGTGGGGCTTGTATAAGGGGAATTGTGGATGTAAAGGAAGCGAGGGTGTTATGTCAGGATCGTAGCAAGTGGCGCTCCATTGGCCTATCCCCGTGGGAAAAAGGCGTGACAATTTTTTATTTTAACTTGTGCGTTATATGTTTTAGAATGATGAATTCACATGTCGAGAAGGTGTCTACTTCTCTTTCTAATATGTGTGTGCGCTGTATCTGCATCTGATTCTAATTTAACATCATAAATGTTTCTCTCAGTTCTATGTCTATGGTTGTAGCGTGCGAGTGAGATGTGTTGAGGCGGTGGGGGGAGTGAGGTTGTCCTTCAGTTGACGTAGCCGGCTCATTCTATTTACGTCCATGGCGGGTGTGAGGTTAGGCCCAATGGGGCGGGGGGCGAAGGGGGGAATGTTTTTTGTTGCCATTTATGAGTTTATTAATTTTTTGATATTACTTCATATATGTATGTTATTATAATATAAGTATTACTCCTAATAAGGCGACCGTGGTGTAGTGGCAGTGCAATGGTTACGCAAACCGGAGAGCAGTGGTTCGAGACCACTCACCGGCACCAATGTATTTTTGATAAATGTACTTTGGTTGGTTGGTTGTACCTGTTTCTATGATACAAGCACTTTAGTAGCTTAGTATAGAAATGTATAATAAAATAAATAGAGACAGTTTTGACATGTTTTCTTTGTATTTATTTATTTTTATGATATTGTTACTTTATGAAATATTCAATGTGTAAAACAACATGTGATTGTGTTGTGGCTTAATACTTGTATCATTAACATAAATAATTCTTATTAATAGTTTTATTTCTCATAACAAATACAACCCAACAATAATAATAAACTATTCTCGTGATATATATTTTTTTAAATACACTTTTCGGTCACAAGTCTGGAACGCTGCCTTCATTCTACCGTCTGCCACGCTGACCCGGCATCCGCACGGAGAATCCATGGATGCTAAGAAATTGTTTCATTCATAATGGAGAAAACCTATACTAGAAATCAATCAATCAAATTGTTACGCCTTCTTCCCACAGGGATAGGCAGAGACTATAAATCCAAGCCTTAAATTATTAAATACCCTTTAAATTATACAAAAACCAACCCTTATAAAATAATGAACTACACAAAATGCAGCAAAGTTTCCCCGCTTCGTAGTAAACACTGTCTACGCTAGACAAGTACTACTCGTAGTAACTTACTACGGAGTGGCGTAGACGCGTTGCCATGGTTACGCCGCTGAAACCACCCACATATTTCAGTTGCAGCAATGATGACCCAAATAACACAATGTGTACGTTTCACGTTTACTATTTTGTCATTTTTTTATTGTGACCCGACTCAGCACCCCGGCTATGTGGCCAGGTTAACATCAGGTGATGTTAAGCTAAAATGTGGTCCATAAATAGAAGCGACTAAAAATACATATAAATAGGTGAATAGTAAATTTTGGCCTTGTTCCTACCTCGTCTTTTCACACCCGTAATACCCGCACTGGGCACGCACTGAGCGGGAAAGCATCCGCATTTTGTCGACCGAATCGGTAGTCGAACTAAAAAGTTCTATGCGTCTTTTCTTTGTAGAACAATTGACAAGTGGAATGCTTTGCCAGCCCATGTGTTCTCTTCATCCTATAGCCTTGGATCTTTCAAGTGATGCGTGAAGAAGCACCTTTGGCCGGCATAGTGATGGCACTGAGGCAGCCTTGAACTAATTCGGTTTTTCTCAGTCGTCGTCACTTTTGGACCTCCTCTTGCTTATTATCAGGCGGGTCGAGGTCAAATGTCGTGTCACAATCAAAAAAGTTGCAGTCAGATCCACTATGCCGGCCTAGATGGAACCGGCAACTTACAAGCTGATCCCGAAACGCAACCAAATCACTTCACGGTCTGTATACTTGTAAGTGGTGGTACTACTTGCACTGTAGACTGCTCGCACAGTAAAAAGCTAGCAAGTAACTTGCATTTAGGCAACTTTCAGTCAGTTCCCAAAACGCCTAAGTATTTTCACGGCTGAAAAATCGCAATCATAATTCTCTTTACTATGTATAACAGTTTTATATAACTTGATAGTTCTACTCAAAATGGCCAAAGTATAATTAATTCACAATATTAATTAACTATTTTCGCATACACTTAATATTGTCACTTTTAGATAATTAGTGCTTAATGTAGGTCACCTGAGTTAATTGCCTATTTGAGGCCATGCCCCACCCATCCCCTATGCCGCCCCCTCTCCATTCGTGACACGCTATTAATATAATAGTCTAGACTCGACTAATAACTTTATAATTATCTACAAATTATAGATTTCTTTGTGATGTTTAATTTGCAGTTTACTGTCTACCCTTTATTGTCGGAATGATAGGATTAAATATGCATAATGAAAAGCTAGGTTGCCTATTGCTTGTATGAAGAGAATTGTGAATGTGAAGGAAGCGAGGGAATTACGTCAGGATCGTGGCAAGTGGCGCTCTATTGTCTCTGCCCATCCCTGTAGGAAAAAGGCGTGACAATTTGATTGATTGGATATTTATTAATTTATTGCGGTGCTTGTTTGAACATGAAGTGCTTGTATGGAAGTGAATGTTGGGTATGGCAGAAGAAGCATGAGAGTAAAATTAACGCTGTGGAAATGCGCTCGTTAAGGAGTGCAGCATTTCGAGTGCGATAGAGTTGTGGGTGATAAATGTTTAAATAAGTTGTAATAAGTAGAATAGATGATAGAAGATTAACAAAAGTTAATTAGAATTGAATTGTCAATGTTATGGAAGAATTGTGTCAGGATCGTGGAAAGTGGCGCTTTGTTGTCTGTCTATGCCCGTGGAAATAAAAGTATGGCAATTAAAGAAGATGATATTTTTATTGCTGAGGTAGGCAGGATTAATATAAAGTAAAATATTGTTATTGTTTTCGTACGATTTATAATGAATAATTTATTACCAATTTTAGAGTAAATAGAGATAATATAAAAGTGTTGAAGAACCTTCGCGAAAGCTTTTTATACACCATTTCTTGTTGGCAAGGGCATACTTATTGTCCTGGACGACCTGGGAGTCTATAAATAACTTACTATGCTAAATATATCAGCCACCCTTCACCCGTCGCCACCACTTCCCCCCTACATCGCGGGAAATACCCCCATTTCCCACCCGCCGCCGGTGGCTGGGGGATGGGGTGCAAGTTTTAAAGGTTACCAATTTAGCTTCGAATTAATTTAATTAATACGCTGCCTTTAGAATTTAGGCTATAACATATTTTCAGCAATTAATTAAGCATTTATACTATTTTAATGATCATTTTATTATAACTAACACTATTTTAAATAATTATATTATTTTAATAAAAAAATCAAATCAAACTGTCACGCCTTTTTTCCACAGGGATAGGCAGGGATAATGGAGCGCCACTTGCCATGGTCAAACTCCCTCGCTTCCCTCACATCCACGATTCTCTCCATACGAGTACTTGCTCTATGGTAATGGGCACTGCAGACCCTGCTTTTGTAGGAATATTTAGGTGACCGTGGTGTAGTGGCACTTCAATGGTTACACGAATCGAGAGCATGAGTTTGAGATCACTCACTAGTACCAATGTATCTGATATATGTACTTTGGTTGTCCTGTTTCTATGATACAAGCACTTTATAGAAATTTATTTATTTATATAGAAATGTATATCAATAAATAAATGTTCTCCATCATCCCGAATGTATCTTTTCAATAACGTCTTATTTATAAATCTCGTTTAATTGAATTATTTCCAATATCTCCCTTGGCTCATATTTGAACGGATTGCGCTTATTTTATTTATTTATTATTTACTTGTGTATTCGCCTGTATCATAGATAACGAATAGCCAATTTGATTTTATTGATTCTCCAGCTTAATATAAAGCTGGAGTGCGATCCATGAATAAAGGCGACTGCTACTACAGTTAAACAGCAGCAAGTTGTAGTCGGCCTAGTTGGAACCGGCAACTAGGCCGACTACAACTTGCTGCTGCAACTGATTGTAAGTTGATTCGGAAACGCGACTAATTTACTTCACGTTCTGTGAACTTCTAATTACTGACTACCACTCTTAGACATTGGTTTGGTCAAGTAACAATTCCTAATGATGTTTGTATGTGTTTCAGAGATGGCACACGAAGGAGCGGGTACGGCTGAAGGCTCTCCGCAGCAGACGCCGTCACCGCCACATCATGCGCCAAGATTACCACCATCAGACAACAGTTTTCATCATCAAATATTACAGGTTAATACACATTTTTTGGTATATTTCATAAATACGTTTTATTAAGCCTTCGCGCAACTTCACGGATTATGAACTTTTGCTAAAGTTCTATTAACTTTTAAATCTGTTGACAATAATAATAGTAAAATTTGAAAATATTTTAAATGTTATGGTTTTATATTATTTAGGAATTATGAATAATTAGAAGTTTTTATGAGAGTTGGTTCAAATTATCTTTTCATTTGTAACTTTAATTCGTATATTAAGTATTTTATTTGGTTTATTAATATAAAACGTTACCTTTAATAAAATGTTTTAAAACATGACGCCTCCATCTTAAAATAACGTAATAGTTATTTTTGATGTTATGTTTTTTTTTGTGTGTTAACTTTTGCGCCAACAAATATGTTGGTTATCAGTGTTGCCAATTATTGTGAGAATTAAATTACCAAGGCCGTGTTTGCATACACGTGCGATAGACGTCTTCGGCTATTTATATTCATTATACGTGTTCACTATGAACATTTTCGCTTGTTTCATTGAGGATATTGCGGATGTTGTGATAGGGAGCCGTGCATCATAGTGCTGCAACAGTTCCTATTCCAAACACAATGTATTGCAAATATAAAAGCACCCACACCCACGAAATGCTGACCGCAACGCAAAACATCCGCCGGCGAACACTATTTCGGGCTTTTGCGCATTCCGCGAGAGAAACGCGGTTTTTTTCGTCCACGAATTTAAATTTACGTTTTGCCTGGACAAAAATAACATGCCTCCCACGCGCTGCCGATATGTGGCCGACATTATTTTGATACAAATCATTTCGGATGCCTCTCTTGGCCCATATTTGCGTTCACTTCATTTATTATCAATTAGTTTGTGTGATTGACTTTCTAAATCCACACTATTGCCTTCAATAGAATATTAGTAATTGGTAAATAACATCCTTTGTGAATTAATTTGTTGTGTGGGCTCCATTAAATTAATGTATCATTATTCAGAACTCAAGAAAGAAACTATTCGCTGAGAGAGCCAAAGATTCATTAGGAAATACATACCTCGAACAAGTGAGTCCATTTTTTATATACAAATAACAAAGATGGCGTCTTGTTATTAGTTCACATTGCATTTGCCCGCCCAACACACACAGATATACAATTTTGTTATTAATATCCTTTGAACACTAACTTTTTAATATATGTTTACGTTTGTTTTAATAACAACAATTTAACAATAAATATATACTTATTATTGTTTTAATAAATGTATTTCATGCGACCGCACGTAATAATATAAATAATAATGTGTTTTTATAATAATGTCTTAATTACATAAACAAAAATGCAGCCCCTTTATTATGCAAAGCGCAAATATTTCCAGTTTTTCTCAAGCACTGATAACTTTTATTATATACTTTTTTACTTTTACATGTCGAAATTTTATGTTAATATTTAAGTAATCCTCAACACACTGTCAATATTTATTTTTGGTCGGCATAGTGGGCAACCGTAAACCTCTTCTTGTTTACCAGCCCGAGGTGAGATGTCGTGTCTCGAGCACAATTTTGTTGCCTTATAAATAGCAGTGCATGTCAGCCTTTATGAGCCAACGTGGATGTGATAATGTGTATATGTTATATTTCAGTTGAAGAAGCAACAGCAATTGCAGCAAGAGATCCTCCTGCAGCATTTCCAACAACAGCGACAACAGCTCGCAGCACAGCATGCTCAACAAATGGAACATCACCTCAAGGTAATATAGCATTTTTTATTGTGATACATCTGACATTGACCCGCCTGATGATAAGCAAGAGGAGGTCCAAAAGTTACGACAACTATGCCGGCCAAAATTATTCACAAATCTCTTCACACAAATTCTATTGTAATGTTTTGAAAATATTATGTAGATGGATGCGTTAAACGAGGCAGATCCAGGAGGGTATTTACCGACCAAATCGGAGATTCTTGCCTGTATGAAGAGAATTATGGATGTAAAGGAAGCGAGAGAGTTGTGTCAGGGAGTGGCAAGTAGCTCTACATTGTCTCTGCCTATCCATGTGGGGAAAAGGCATGATAATTTGAATAATTTCAGAAATAAGCGATGAGTAATGCTCCACTTCTATAAATATTCATATTATTCCAGATATGGAAACAGCAGCAGGAAATAGAGCAAGCGGCGCGCGCGCGAGAGGCACGCGAGGCAAAGGAAGCGAGAGAGGCGAGAGCGGCCGCCGCAGAGGCACACGACAAGCACGAGAGACACGAGAGAGACAGGGCGGACGGCATGAGGAAGAAACACGAGCACAGCGCAAACGCATCCACAGGCGTCAAACAAATATTACAGGTGACCATTCACAATTACATTTATATTGTTTATTTATTATAAAACTTTAGTGCACTTTAATTGTAATGAGATTAACTGCATAACTGCTTCTAACAAAATATTGTATTATACTATACGATCGAAGCTAAAACAACTAATATAATTTTCTTAGATTTTATGCGTACATACCGCTTACTTATGACAATTGTTTAGTTCATTAAAGTAACTAATGCCCAATGAAAACTTAATCATGCAATAAAATAGTTTATAATATTTTGTAGTGACTTATTTATATTATACGTTTGGCAAACACAATTGCATTTTGATGTGTTGGTTATTTTCAGGATTTCATAATGAAGAAGCAGGCGGCCGCAAACTCCAATGGGACAATATCATCGGCCTCATATAGGAATTGGTTAGTTTGTTTATTAAAAGGGGGAACATTACATTGTTTATAATAATTGTATGTATTAAAGTTACATGTTACTCTAACATAAACACAGCCGTGGCGCGTCCCAGGTTCGATTCCTGCTCGGATTTAAGATTTGTTTCATAGTTTAATTATTAAATTAAAGGTTACAAATATTTGTCAATGAAAAAAGAGATATTTGCTGGAGCATATTAAGAAGGATTGGTTGCCCAGTGTGCTGATCCACCACTTACAAATGTTGAGAGCATGAAGTGTTTTGGCGCGTTTTGGTATAAGCTTAAAAATGTCCTGCGTCAACGTAATAATAAAACTTTAATTTCAAACATTAATTATGAAAATAGGTAATAATGAAAGAATATGTCTTAATATTAATTGTATTATTATTTTTGCAGGAGTATAGTAAAATCATCATCTGGAGAGTCAATAACTTCTTCCAACGCCGCTGTCCACCCTTACAGGATTGCAGCGCCGTTACCATTGAACCTAGTGCCATCTAACTCAAATGACTTCCCATTAAGAAAAACAGGTCAGTTTAAAATATGTACTAAGCTGATTTTAATATGTGTTTTTAGTCAATTTAACAATTTGCTCTCTATTATTAACATTCGGCTGCAAAGAAACTATATATATACATATATATATCCAAGTACTATTTTTTATATATCCATAAATATCCAAGTACTATCTTTTATATATCCATAAATATTCAAGTACTATCTTTTATATATCCGTAAATATCCAAGTACTATCTTTTATATATCCATAAATATCCAAGTACTATCTTTTATATATCCGTAAATATCCAAGTACTATCTTTTATATATCCGTAAATATCCAAGTACTATCTTTTATATATCCATAAATATCCAAGTACTATCTTTTATATATCCGTAAATATCCAAGTACTATCTTTTATATATCCATAAATATCCAAGTACTATCTTTTATATATCCATAAATATTCAAGTACTATCTTTTATATATCCATAAATATTCAAGTACTATCTTTTATATATCCATAAATATCCAAGTACTATCTTTTATATATCCGTAAATATCCAAGTACTATCTTTTATATATCCATAAATATCCAAGTACTATCTTTTATATATCCATAAATATCCAAGTACTATCTTTTATATATCCATAAATATCCAAGTACTATCTTTTATATATCCATAAATATTCAAGTACTATCTTTTATATATCCATAAATATCCAAGTACTATCTTTTATATATCCATAAATATCCAAGTACTATCTTTTATATATCCGTAAATATCCAAGTACTATCTTTTATATATCCGTAAATATCCAAGTACTATCTTTTATATATCCATAAATATCCAAGTACTATCTTTTATATATCCATAAATATCCAAGTACTATCTTTTATATATCCATAAATATTCAAGTACTATCTTTTATATATCCGTAAATATCCAAGTACTATCTTTTATATATCCATAAATATCCAAGTACTATCTTTTATATATCCGTAAATATCCAAGTACTATCTTTTATATATCCGTAAATATCCAAGTACTATCTTTTATATATCCATAAATATCCAAGTACTATCTTTTATATATCCGTAAATATCCAAGTACTATCTTTTATATATCCATAAATATCCAAGTACTATCTTTTATATATCCATAAATATTCAAGTACTATCTTTTATTTATCCGTAAATATCCAAGTACTATCTTTTATATATCCATAAATATCCAAGTACTATCTTTTATATATCCGTAAATATCCAAGTACTATCTTTTATATATCCATAAATATCCAAGTACTATCTTTTATATATCCATAAATATCCAAGTACTATCTTTTATATATCCATAAATATCCAAGTACTATCTTTTATATATCCATAAATATTCAAGTACTATCTTTTATATATCCATAAATATCCAAGTACTATCTTTTATATATCCATAAATATCCAAGTACTATCTTTTATATATCCGTAAATATCCAAGTACTATCTTTTATATATCCATAAATATCCAAGTACTATCTTTTATATATCCATAAATATTCAAGTACTATCTTTTATTTATCCGTAAATATCCAAGTACTATCTTTTATATATCCATAAATATCCAAGTACTATCTTTTATATATCCGTAAATATCCAAGTACTATCTTTTATATATCCATAAATATCCAAGTACTATCTTTTATATATCCGTAAATATCCAAGTACTATCTTTTATATATCCATAAATATCCAAGTACTATCTTTTATATATCCATAAATATCCAAGTACTATCTTTTATATATCCATAAATATCCAAGTACTATCTTTTATATATCCATAAATATTCAAGTACTATCTTTTATATATCCATAAATATCCAAGTACTATCTTTTATATATCCATAAATATCCAAGTACTATCTTTTATATATCCATAAATATCCAAGTACTATCTTTTATATATCCATAAATATCCAAGTACTATCTTTTATATATCCATAAATATTCAAGTACTATCTTTTATATATCCATAAATATCCAAGTACTATCTTTTATATATCCATAAATATCCAAGTACTATCTTTTATATATCCATAAATATCCAAGTATATCTTATATTTACTCTAATCGTTTAAGAGGGTACGATGTTTTAAAACGTTCATCGTTTCAGTTTAAACCTAATCGACACTTATAGTTTTCTTTGCTTCCGAATGTACGTATTTTGATATGATATGAATCTTCAGGTCCATTAATAATACTTGTGTTCTGTTATTTATATAATAATTTATATATATATGTATATTAAATATAATTGATTCATTTATTCATAAAAGTAATATAGATGTATTACTAAATAATAACCAGCCTGCATTTGTGTGTGTTAGCACGTTATATATACATAACCATAATTAAACTATAAATACAAAATATTATCAGAGATATAGCAAGGAAATAATAGCCTGCCTTCCTGTCTCCAGCCAATAGCTATGGCTTCAAATCCGGTACTATGTAGTTTCTTATCTTCGTAAATGAATTCCAAATATATTATTAACTGTTTTGAAGCGAACGTAAAAACGCCATTGGTTAGACCTTACAATATTTGATTAGGTAAAGTGAAGTAACGGCAGTGGAGGTGAGGTTAAACCGCAAAGGCACCTACTTTCCGATCGTAAGTCTGACACGTTGCCTTAACGTTCCTGTGATCCATAGATGACCAATGTGTTTATATCCAACAAAGAACAGGATGTTGATTATTCAAAGTAATAATTTTAAAATAATTATTTGCGCCTTTTTTGTGGCAATCTTCTTTATAAATACACCCCAATTATATATTTGTAATATAAGTAAATATTACAATAACAATTTATATTTAAAGTATATTAACACACGACACCACATACACAAGAGGCCGCAAAAAAAATAGATTGAACATTAATTTAAGGAAAATTAATGGCCGTTTTAAGGTTTTACCGTTCATGAAGTTTCGTATAAATAATAATCACGTTTGAAGGAGCAAATTGCTGTTCTTTATAGTGACAAAAATGAACAGCAATTTACTCTTCCAACGTAATTTATTAATTTATACGAAACTGCATGGACGGGTCAAACGTCAAATCGGCCATAATAGCATGCCGCTGGTATAAATGTGGTAAAAGATATCTTAAATTAATGTAATCTTATATTATTGATGTTCAAATATCGCTGGTGTGCCGTGTGTGTGTGTGTGTGGTGTTTGTGTGCGTGCGTGTGTTGCATGTACGAGCGTAGTGTAGTAGAGTGCGTGTACTAACCCACAGCGTCCGAGCCGAATATTTTGAAAGTGCGCCTGAAAGCGAGAGTCATTGAGAGGCGCGCGTCGCCGCTGGCGAGGCGGCCGGCGAAGGCGAGGGCCAAACATCGCAGTGAGTATAAACAACAATCATATGAAACAATCATTATCTTAGGCGTCTATAAACGTACATACTGTGAAAAGAGAGCGAATGGCGCTCCATTGGCTCTGCCTATCCCTGTGGGAAAAAGGCGTGATAATTTGAATGATAACTTAGTTCTGGAAACATTTATACAATATGCCTATTTCAATATACATATATACAAGCAAGTCAACCAATATACATTCTTTTATAAATAAGACGTTAGACATTTGAATTATAATTTGTGATTATATTGTTTCCCTCTTTTAACATATGCAATAACCGTGTCTGTAATAATTTATTTAGATTGCGATGGTGGGTCGCCACGTGGCTCTCCGACGGCGGCAGTCATCCGCGAAGAGGAAGAGACCGGCTACCAAGCGCCCAGGGCGCCGCCCGAGCTGTTATTCTCGTCCCCATCAATGCCTAACATAAGTTTGGGCAGGCCGCACAACACAACGCAACCCAGGCCACAACCAATGCCCGTGAGTGTTACTTATTTAAAAACATTATTATGATATCATCAGCCTGAAGGCGTCCACTGCTGAACATAGGCCTCCCCCTTTAGAACGCCATTCCGAACGACAAGATGCCAGTTGCATCCACCGGTTATTTGTGATTTTCACTATCATCAATAAAAATATATTTGTGTTATTATTTACATTTTTATACTAAGCTTCTAAAGTGCTTGATCATAGAAACAAGACAACCCGTGTACACATATCAAAGATACATTGGTACCGGCCACTACGCCACGGTTCAATTAATTCATATTCAAATAAAAAGGTGACTGGCATCATTTCCCCTTTGTATAGCAAGGTTGGCAGAAATAATTGTCAGCTTTCCTGTCTCCAGACTTCTCTGTCAGCCGCTTGGACAACTCCTTGACCAGGCGCTTAGCTGAAGGACCCCAAGGGCCCATCGTCTCTAATAAAACGGCGCAAATTCGTAACCTGTACTGAGGTTGGCGTATTTGCGCATCTTGAGATTCTCAGCGGATTAACATTATAATTTACAACGACACTTATTATTATTATTGACATTGCAGGTGACCGTGACACCGTTGCCGCCAGTGTCTGAATCTGGCAACATGTCTGTGCGTGGTGTGTGCCCGGACAGGGAAGGCGCCGACATGGGCGAGTGTGCCCCGGTGTGCAGCGCTGGTGTGCTCAGACTCAACAAGCGGCCACTGGGCCGGACGCACTCGGCCCCATTGCCCCTGGGTGATCCGGCGCTGCGCACGTTGCCCAGCACCACGGGCAGCTCCATATCACCAATAGCGCCGCCCGCGCACAACTACCTCAGAGATCAAATTAGAAAAACTGTTAGTATCACATTGCAACATAATGTTTTTCCCTCTTAATGTGACGAAGGTAGAGCGTGGAACTCTTGGCACTGATGTCCTTATGGACTTTTTTAAATATATTAAATATATTTTAATATTAAATGTATAACACCAGAAATATGCAATTAGAAATGTTTTTACTATTTTTAATTATTTATATTTTAATGGGTAAGGGCAGTCAAAGTGAGGGTTAAGTTTCTTGTCACAAATCTAGAACGCTGCCTTCTATCTTCCGCCTGCCACGCGATAGACCGGCCACTCCATGACTCCGTGGATTCTAATAAAATGTCTCTTACTTTAATATATCTGTAATTGTTACGATGTGTTTGCAGGTATTAACACGTGCCCACGATGCCGCCCAGCTGCGTGAAGAGGAAGGCGAAGTGATCGACCTGACGTCACGCAAAAGCTCACAAACAACACAGGCTGCCGCACCACTAGCAAGAGCACTCTCCAGCCCAATGGTCAGTTATAAAACAAATGTTAATAATATTAAGTGACCTGATAAACTTCAAATAACTTATTTATTTTAATTAAAAAAAAAAAACATAAATAAGATAACTTACAGCAAAAGTGCAATTAATATATTACAAGGGTCTACTATTATTGTTGTGGCTTGTCATATGACAGCACCCCGCCTGATGTTAAGCTGGAGCGTCGTCTATCAATGGAGCAATCTATAGTAGATCGGTCCCATCTATCAGTAGTTTCTTTTATTATATTTATTTTGGGAATCTAGTCTAAACTTGACCAGGTTTGTGACTGCGACTGAGGCATATTAAACAAGGTTCTTTCAGTTGTTGGCGCTTCTCGACCTGTACTTGCTTATCAGGCAAGGTCAGACGACAGGCGTAGCCAGTTAGTTATCGCACCAGTTTGTTACGCGTAGAATCCCATGTTCGATTCTCGGTAGCTTTTATTTGTAATATTTATTGATTACATTAAATATTGCAAATATTTGTTAATAAAAAACGCGGATATTGGTCTGGTTATCAAAGAGTGGTAGGCAGTGGTACCCAGTCTGCCGATAGTATACAAACCGTGAAGTGATTTAGTCACGTTTCGAGATTAGCTTGTAAGTTGCCGGTTCCAACTAGGCAGACATAGTGGAAGTGATTGGACCATTCATGGACTGCACTTCAGCTTAACATAAAGCGGGGAGCTGTCATATGTCGAGTCACAGTACAAAAACTTCTGGTCATAGTTTGCCTTAAAATAGATTCCTGCAAACGTCCTTGCTAAGTTAATATTTGTGATGCAGGTCGGGGCTGGCCGGTCGCTGTCAACAGGGCTGGCGTATGATGCGCTCATGTTGAAGCATGGCTGCGCATGTGGAGCTCATGCGCCCCAACATCCGGAGCATGGTGGCAGATTGCAATCAGTGTGGGCGAGATTAGTGGAGACTGGATTAGTGGCCAGGACAGAACGGACAAGGCCTAGGAAGGCCACTTTGGAAGAGCTGCAGGTATTTACTTTCGAATGTTATTGCATTAATTTAGTATCGTGATAGGATTGACAAAGGGATGCTTCGGGACGCTTAAATTGTCACGCCTTTTTCCTCACAGTGTTAGGCAGAGACAATGGAGCGTCACTTGCCACGATCCTTACATAACTCTCTCGCTTCCCTTCACATCCACAATTCTCTTTAAGTTTTACGGTAATGGGCACTAGGCAACCCAACTTTCTTGAAGATGTCTTTGATTTAGTTGGAAAATACTCTTCTCGGTCTGCCTCAATTAACGAATCCATCCACATCAGATTTTTAAATTCTTTTCGTTAATCCACTTTCACTCATCCTTTCCATATGCCCAAACCATCGAAGCATTCCTTTGTCAATCCTTGTCAGTACATCTTCTTTCAAACCACATCTGTCGCGTACTGTGCTATTTCTTATTCTATCTGCTATCGTCACTCCACATAAACTCCTTAATGCCCGCGTTATTAAGCGTTAATTCTACTCTCATGCTTCTTCTGCCACACATTTACTTCCATACATACTGTAGTGTTGGCATAGTACCTCATGCAGTAGTAACACAGATAACTAAGGATTACTGTAATCACAGGCTAGCCCAACGTATTATGCCACACGTCTGCCCTCGCCGACGGCTGTCGTGTTCTGCCTGATACGCTCGAGATTGTGTCACGTACATCTAATAATTGCATATGTATATATATATGTGTGTACCCTTATACAATAATGTAGAAACAAGTACCGCATTAATAATGAATAAATAGCATTTCTCGCCATATCTACTTAATTCTGCCTGCTTTTGTTTTGTTTATCCTACCATATGGGCTAAGTAGTCCTACGAACTAACCCATATCCTATTTGTGCATTTACAGAGCGTTCATTCGGAGTCTCATGTGTTAGTATTCGGTGGGAAGTCAGCGGGGAGTGCGCGAGCGGGCGCGGTGGGGGGCGCACCAGCGAGACACCTCGTCAGATTGGTGTGCGGGGGCGTTGGCGTCGACTCGGACACCACCTGGTCAGACCACCACACACCACAGGCGGCGAGGATGGCCGCAGGAGCTGTACTAGGTACCTTAGAAATTAACACTTTTTCTCACACGCTTTTATTATCTTGAATTGTATGTATTGTATCTTTCAAATTAATTTTCACCTACTTCCAGAGGTCTGAATAATTTGAAATTTTGTACACGTATTAAAAACCGATAACAAAACAATATTTTTTTTGTCGGCAAAACAGTATACTTAATACTTATGTGTATTTTATATATTTAATTAACCATCCGCAGACTTGGCGATGCGTGTGGCGAAAGGTGAATTGAAGAATGGCTTTGCCGTGGTCCGGCCGCCTGGTCATCATGCGGAGCCCTCCGTTGCGATGGGGTTCTGTTTCTTCAACTCAGTTGCCGTCGCCGCACGGTTGCTGCACACGAGGCTTAGAGTACAACGAACACTCATTGTTGACTGGGTATGTAATCAAACTAATACTAAAAAAGTAAAATTCAATTTATTCAAATACAAAGATAGCTCTGAAGTTAGACGCAACTCACTTCTGGACCTCCTCTTGCTTATCATCAGGCGGGTGGAGGTCAGATGTCGTGTCACAATAAAAAAAAGAAACACAATATAGGTGAGTAGGTGAGAGAGCTTATTATTGGGATTATAATATTAAGCGAAGTCGCGCGACTCTCAGCTAACTTCGGAGACGCTATAAACTTTCAGGCTAGGTATATATTACCATCTATTCCAAATTAAAAATCTATTCCGTGCCTGTCTATGATAAAACGCTATTAGATAAATTAGTCCATCAGCAGATTTTATCAGGCTCCACATATGACAACATGATGTTAAGCTGGAGCATGATGCGTAAATAGATGAGCATGTTATTCAGATAACTGCGAATTCACTATGCCAGCCTAGTAGCTTTCAAGTTTATCCCCGAGACTAAGTCACTTTACGGTCTATACGGTAAGTGGTGGTACTACCCTGGGTCAGCAGACTGGGCAAATGAACTCCAATTATCTATCTACTACTCTTAAATGATCTTTTCAGACAATCCCCAACTTTTAATATAAAAAAACTCCCTATAATAATCCTTTTTTATTTCGCAGGACGTGCATCACGGCAACGGCACCCAGCAAATATTCTACGATGACCCCCACGTCCTATATATCTCAATCCACAGGCATGACGATGGTAACTTCTTCCCTGGCACTGGGGCACCTTCCGAGGTAAGTACTATTTTTTTATGAAACTTTCCTTAAAATTAAAATATTCAAATAACATTTAAAAGCAATATTTTGTGCACTCATTAAAACCAGGCACATACAATTAATCAAATTGTCACGCCTTTTCCCCACAAGGATAGGCAGAGACAATGGAGCGTCACTTGCGACAGTCCTAATACAACTCCCTCGCTTCCTTCACATCCACAATTCTCTTTATACAAGCTCTATGGTTATGGACACCAGGCAACTTAACTTTCTTGAGAATTTCTTCCCTGGGTCTGTCTCGATTATGGCATAAATTCCTTTCGTCAATCAAGTAGATCATTCATCCTTTCCACGTGCCCAAACCATCGAGGCATTCCTTTGTCAATCCTTGTCACCAATTTAAATTCTATTCATATAATAAGTTCCTATACATGTATATGTTGTGAACTAATAAATAAATGTTGTATTTAATTTCAGTGCGGCACCGGCGCTGGTCTGGGGTTCAACGTGAACGTGGCGTGGTCGGGAGGGCTGAACCCGCCGTTGGGCGATGCGGAGTATTTGGCCGCGTTTAGATCTATTGTGATGCCTATAGCTAAGGTAAGCTATGTAATATCATAGCATTATTGTTAAGGGAGATGCTCTAACAATTCAAAATGCATTTTTTGTTGTTGATCGCCATATGACAACACCCTATCCATGAGCCGACCGCGTAACTCTATGACAATGAGAATGAGTTTCGTTTTGTTGAACTCCATTAATGAGCTTTAAAATTAACACTATCTTAGTGCAACACACTAAATCGATGTTCATTTTCATTTGCAGTTCAAGCTCATTGTCCGAATGAGTAAAAGTTGTTTTTGACACTAACAGCGACCGCGTAACTTTTAGAAAATTGGGAATTAATTTAATTGTTATTACCATTGAAATTGCGCGGTCGGCCCCTCATGTTAAACGCAGGATGAGGATCATAGGATGAGGAGAATAAATGTGAACGCAAGAGTAATGTGTCAATTGTATGGAATAATAATAATAAATATGTGTGTTTGCAGGAATATGACCCAGAGATAGTGTTAGTGTCGTGTGGGTTCGATGCAGCGAGTGGGCATCCCCCGCCGTTGGGCGGATATCACGTGTCTGCGGCGTGCTTCGCTGCCATGACCAGGGACCTCATGCAACTCGCCAATGGAAAGGTTATTTTTTTATTTACATTTCTATACTAAGCTACAAAAGTGCATGCATAGAAACAGGACAACCAAAGTACACATATCAAAGATGTATTGGTAACGGCAAATGCTTTTTGAACTCGTGCTTTCGGTTTGTGTAACCATTGCACTGCCACTAAACCACGGTGCCTTATAATATACATATTAGGATACCTATATTATTAGTCATTAGGTTCACAATACATTTGTTTATAAATATCACATTTTGTGTAGCATAGAAAAGTATTATTAGATGAAATAGCATTATAATTATATATATATAACTAGCGCCCACCTGCACATATAACTACATTTATAACATTTTTATAAATTAGCTACGTGTAATGTGCTTGCTACAATTTTCTATAATTCATTGTACAAATACCAGCGACACTCTATGATGGCCGTTTTGACGTTTGATCTGTTCATGAAGTTATGTGTAAATTAATAATTACGTTTGAAGGCACAATTGTTCTTCTTTATAGTGACCATCAGAGCATCATTCAAAACTGGCCACCATAACGTACCGCTGGTATATTTATATGCTTGTGTACAGCCATATGGATAATGTGAGTTATTATTACATTTAGGTGGTGTTATCGCTGGAGGGTGGTTATGAGTTGCCGGCGATGTGCGATTGTGCGTCCGCGTGCGTGCGGGCGTTACTTGGCGACGCAGATGAGACGCAGATCGCTGCCAATGAGTTGTCACGATTACCTGCACCCGCAGCCGTTGCCACGTTGGCACACGTCGCCACTTTGCAGGCAGAACACTGGCCCACGGTATGTTATGCAAACGCTAAGACTGACATGACACAACAAATGTAATCAATAAAGCTGACATGACACAACAAATGTAATCAATAAAGCTGACATGACACAACAAATGTAATCAATAAAGCTGACATGACACAACAAATGTAATCATTAAAGCTGACATGACACAACAAATGTAATCATTAAAGCTGACATGACACAACAAATGTAATCAATAAAGCTGACATGACACAACAAATGTAATCAATAAAGCTGACATGACACAACAAATGTAATCAATAAAGCTGACATGACACAACAAATGTAATCAATAAAGCTGACATGACACAACAAATGTAATCAATAAAGCTGACATGACACAACAAATGTAATCAATAAAGCTGACATGACACAACAAATGTAATCATTAAAGCTGACATGACACAACAAATGTAATCATTAAAGCTGACATGACACAACAAATGTAATCAATAAAGCTGACATGACACAACAAATGTAATCATTAAAGCTGACATGACACAACAAATGTAATCATTAAAGCTGACATGACACAACAAATGTAATCATTAAAGCTAACATCACACAACAAATGTAACCATTAAAGCTGACATGACACAACAAATGTAATCATTAAAGCTGACATGCCACAATAAATATAATTACTGCAAAATACTTGTTTTTACATATCCAAAGTGTTGTTTTATAGGTGAAGCGCTACATGCGTTTGTCTCACATGTCTGCCCTGGAGGCCGCCCCTGCAGTTCGTGCAGGAAGACTTGGTGCATTGCAAACTGAAAGAGATGCCGCAGACACAACGGCTGCCATGGCGACGCTCTCAATGCATCAGCTCAGGTGCGTGTGCGCATATCACAAGCTCAATATACTATCTGCCTGTTTGCCGCAAATATATAACCTATGTTCTAACTTCGCAGGTCCCCCGAGTCGTCCCGCTCAGTGTCCGAGGAGCCAATGGAGCAGGACGAAGGCAAGTGAGCTGCGACAATGACGCACAAGGGCTATCAACATTCCTCTATCTCTGGAGACGCGTCCGCTTCGACGTCCACATTCCGGAGCTGCCGTGCCGTCTCCTCCTCGTGTCCTGCCAAATTCATTTCTTATATTTGTTTCGTGTTAAGCGCTCATAATGTTGAATGTATTAAGTGTTGAAATGGATTCTCGTATAGTCTTTTTGTTTATGTAAATTGGTGTAACGTTAATTATGTTTTTTAAGGATAAGAATGATATTTTAGGTGTCGAATTAGATTTATATGTGCATATGTGTTGAGAGCGTGTATTTGTAATGCATAATAATAATATATTTTGGTGACATTTTAGTGTAATTATATTGAAGCTTTAATCTATATGAAAGGATATACATAAATGTATTGCGCGCGTAAAGCCTATCAGTTTAACTGAAAACCTATTTGTATATTGAATGTGAAATGGGTGTAACCAAAGATGTTCTCTGTTCATCTCTGTTAATATGAATGTTTGTTTGTTTTATTGTTATGTTGTTCTCGCGTGTGTGATGTCGAAACGAACTTAGTTGATATTTAAATAGAATTAGAGTGCAATATTAAGCTTGTAGTTGATGAGATTTCTTCCAACTATTTTATATGTTCGAATGTTATGTATATAATGCAAATTTGCAACGATTTTTATATGTGAATAATGTGCACTAGAGTTTATATTTTAATATATTATGTGAAATTGACGAAGATTTATAAGAAAGAGAATATATTTATATAAATTATGTGATTGTTAAGTCGCCATTTTTTTGGGTGATCTCTGTCGGTTTTTGTACGAAAATATTGTGAATTTTTAAATAGATGTCTTTTGTATACAACTTTTTGTAAAATAAATATATATATATAATATTGGTGACATCCTAGACCAACTGTTTATTAGTAATAAATGTTTATTGCCTATTGAAAGCGATAGTACAAGTGTTTTATATAAGAGAGATTTTTGTGCCAGAGCGAGCATCCTATGCACCTCATGGTTATATTTTTGTAAATGCGAGCGAGCGGTGGGGTAACCGAGGGGATGCGATCCTCTCGCCATTACGATACATGTTGTTTCTTTGAGAAGTTTATTGTTAACATTGGAATACAAATTAATTTAATTATTTAATAAATGTATATATACATACATATATATATATATTTGGAAACTCAAATGACTTTTATTTACGACCAAAACAATATTAACCTCACATAACACATTTATTATAAACATCATTTGTGGTAAAACTAGTTAACATTATTATTATTATAATGAACACAACGCGTGGGGGCGGTGTCATGGTGTGTCTGGCAGTCTGTCAGGTGGGTCGAGTGATATACAACGGCAATTGCATGATGTTATTGGGCACACGTCATGCTCCTGGAACCAATTCATCAGGTGCTGTGCGTGGCCACCGTGGCGGCATGCCGCGCACCACGACAACCAACTTGGGAAATGTGCGGAACTGCCCGCGCCCAAATGGAGCACGCACACCCCACACCTGGGCAACGGTTTGCGGCAATGAGGGCACGCGCTCACTTGCTTTAGCTTAGCGGCGGGCGGAGGCACTCGGGCGGGACGGCGCGGCGCACTCGGCGACGAGATCGCTTTGCTGCAATAACCGCACGAGATGAGAACTTGCCTCGCCTGCGCCTCTCCCGTTGTGGCCAATGAGCCCGTCGTGCGAGCGTCCGACAAACACGCGTCCAATGAACACCTCGCCCACCACAGCCGCCAGCCGTCCAGCAGTGCGCGGTAACTCAAGATCCAATGCTGCGGCCGAGGGTCCTGCAGCAGCTCGGGCGAGAAAGTCCGCGCAGCTATGAGCGCGGCGGACTGCACGTCGCCACTCGTCTCGAGCCAATTCTGCAGAAGAGCGACGCCCTCGAGCCCCGCGCCCGTTATCAAAGCGCCGGACAGGTCGCCGCGATGCGTCAGATTCTCGCCGAGCGTCTGCACATACTGCTGCAGTTTGCCATCGGGCAGGTAGATGCAGGCGAACGCGACGCGGTCTTCGAGACGCATCTCAGTCTCGTCGAGCACCGCGCGCATGTCCGCACCCTGGGACGGGTGTGCGGACAGAAACGCGGCCAACGCTCGCAAATAAGGGTCCGACAGCCTAGGCGTGGCGGCGGCCGCCAAATCCCTCCACAACCGTTGGTCGCTGACACCGGCCAACGCGAGCGCGACCACCGCCAACTCTGGGTGCGGCGCCCGCGCGAGTATATCGAGAGCGTGTCTCACTCGCAAGTGGAATGCGGCGAGTGCGGCCGCCCGCGCCCATTGTCCGTTGGCTTCCGCCCTCTCGATGCCCACCGCCGCGTTTTCCCACCCCCATCCCCAACCGCACAGTTGCAAGGCGGCGGTGCGCGCGGCACTCTTGTAAGTGACCACGCGCCTGTTGGGCAAGTCCGGCAACAGCGATGTCTGCGCGTCCGAGCGATACCCGGCGTCCTGCGAGGCGAGCGCGGCCGCGACTCCCGGATGTCTGCCGGCGACGGCACGGATGCAACCGTCCTCCACGAGAGAGCGGCTGAGCGCCATAAACATCCACAGGTTAGCAAGAGCTTCATCTTCTGCGAGGTCGGCGTTTTGCCATAGCTCCGGTTTTAGTCCATATTCCGTTTTCGTTCGCGCTTTCATAACGTGCGATATGTCATTGAGATGAACATAGAAATCATCAGGCAAGGCTCGCACCTCTTCCCCAGACGACCACGCAAGCTCACCCGACCCCCATGATGTGCAGACCAATTCGTTGACCACATGTTCCATCAATCCACCTGTACTTGTCACCGCCAGCACGGTGGCTTTCTGTGACTGTTCCCATACAAAAGTGTGCATAGGTGAAGGCAGAGTGACCTCCCTTGACAACACACCTGATGATGCCCCACCGTTTGACATCTCCCCTTCTGTGGGCGATTGCATTGAGTTGTCCAACATTTGTATTTCTGTTGATGTGTTGCTGGTCAGCCTCACATCATGCAGGCGTATTGTGTTGGTGTCTCTTTGCAGGCAACATAACAGATTAGGCCTGTTTGGTGCCCATTGGATTTTGTCAGCTGGGTGCGGTATAACCCTCAGTGGTCTCGCCAATGTCCTCATATCCCAAAGAGCCACGCCCCCCTCCCCCCTGCTGGCAACTCTCCAACCCTGAGTTGACATTCTTGGTGTTAGGTAGTATTTTGTGCTCACCGTTTGCACTGACTTATTGGGCATTTCCCTTAAATCAAATATTTTAATAACCTTAGAAATCATGGAAGTGAGCAGAGTCCTGTTTATTGACGACCATGACACATGGTACGCTGCCTCAGACACTCCCATCTCGGCCAATGGTCTTTCCACACCTCCCACTTCCCTGTTTGCATCCCATAGTAGTATGCAATGGTCATTTTTGTTTTTCTCCAATGCTACGGCCAACAGATTATGTTCTGTGAGTCCCCATGCTACAGAATTACATTCCCGTTGATTCCCAGAAAAGAATTGTCTCCCCGCTAACCCTACAGAGTCAATGTTTTGCCCTAAACTGGTGAGTGTCACTTTCCCACTGGAGTGGCCGAGTGCTAACAGAGGCTCTGCCAATGTTGGATCACTGCTGGCGTCCAAACAACGCACACCGAGGCCACTTTGGGACACGACCACTTGAGCGCAGTTCTGCGACGATATTCTTATACCTGTGGGGAAGCATTTATTATATTGCAATATATGGAATTACATATGTTGATTACAAAGTGCAAATACTAACTGGAAGATTTGTTTTCGGTTTCTTTAAGCGGTACTACCTCGTATAAGGTTATGTCTGGGCCCCACAAAACAAACTTATTATGATGTACCGGAGACCAAAGTATATCCAACTTTGGTGTCGTCATTCTATTTCACAAACTATATACAATAAATAACACAAAACATTATGCGCAATTTGTTTACACACTTGCACAGGTCTTTGACATCTTGATTTAAATCACAGATAACTATTATACTAGTAATACAGATAGGACAGCTGCTTTGACTTTGTTGACTGAGTTCTAGAAGTTCACACGCAGCGCTAGCGTCGAATATGACTGATATTGACAAGCTGATTTTGGAAATCAAAATGGACGAAGGAAATCAAAATGGCTGCATATCGACGAGTTCTTCGCAAATAGAAAAATTCTTCCTTTATTTATTTTAAATAGAAATCTTATATTATGATAATAAAACAAAACAGTTTATTTTTAAAATATATATATTATGTTTAGTACTTTTCTAATGCCAACTTTTGTGGCATTTCCATTTTCAAAACAAACTTTTCCTGGATTGATCTGTTTAGCAATATATTAACTATGTTGCATAAAATGTGTAGTTTATCTCTTAAACACCGTATACTGCATGATAGTTCTTCAACATTGCAGCTATATGTATGGTCTTCATGTAATTCTAAAACAAACATCAACATTATAAAAGCCTTATCAACCTACAAACATTAAATAACTTTTCTATTGTTACTATTGCAAATAAGTATGCGATATTTTAGTAAAACTTACCGGGTGTACATAATATTCTAAAGACAACTTCTTTAGCAGATGGTAATAACAAAAAACTAAGTAACAAAAACACAATGAAAATAACACGCAAGAAGGACGCGAGCGCCATTTTCACTCCATAGTAGTGATGTGCATAATCGAATGACGATAATCGAATTAATTGATTTCAGTAATCATTCGACTTAGTTGATTGTTATTAAGGATTAGTTATTAACAATCAACAATCACAATTATACAATATATATTATTGTATAATTACAATAAACTCCGTTGTAATTATTTACTAGCATACATTCGTTTAAAAAATTAGCTTTTCGACAATTCGAATAAATTGATTAAAAATTAGTATTATGGATTTATTGCAACTACTACTGTTTTATTAAACAAAAAGTAACAACAAGCGTGTCCGAGCAAGATGATCGTCCGCGTATTAGAGTAAAACAAAACTAATATATAAAAACAATCATTCAGTTAGACACAAAGAAATAAATAAGAAAAAAAAAGTTTTTTTTTTGTTTGTCGTAGATCTGCGACAATGGAATACGACGAGTTAATTTAATCAGATAAAAATAAAATGTATAAGTAAATACTGATAAATAGTAATAAATAAACTAAACTAAGCATAGAGTTGTTCGCTCGTACCAAACCATTTATTTATCTGTCATTCGAAAGACATTTTTATACCCGTCGTCGTAACATCTAAACCAAAGATCCGATTCGAATAATTTAAATAGAAGTTAACATGTAAATTAACAACATAACTATTTAGATTGAAAATACGTTTTTAAGTAAATACATATCTAAAAATAATTTAGACATTATCATTTAGAAAGAATCTAGCTGCTCTTGACTTAACCGATTACGCCGATCAGTTAAAACATATCCTGCTTTTGGAAAAAGTCTTTCAGTTGGGACAGATGTTGCAGGAATTCATAAATATTTTTTGGCTTATTTATATAAATCTGGAAACATTTTCGCGTTATCTTCCCAAAATGTTAGAGGATTCGTGTTTTATATCTATCAGAGCAATATCTTCATACTGTTTTACCATTATATAAGCCGTAATACTGGGGGTTTCAGAGGTATTCTTTGTGAAAACTTTTGATTAAAATGTGCCCACAGGGAAACGCACTCATCACTAGTATTTATTGCGTTAAATTTATAGTATGTGCTATACAATGATGAATATGTTTTTGTAAGTTCTCCACTACTGCTGTTGCTACTAATATTAGTATTATCATTCGATTATATTAGTTCAATAATCAATTGGTTATTCGATTAATGAAATTATTCGACTTGCACATCGCTACTCCGCTACTACTGCAGCGCTTCGTGTGAACTTTAAGAACAAAGCTGTCACCCCCCTGATTTAAATCACAGATAACTATTATACTAGTAATATTTAAATCAGAGACAAACAACAAACCTCTATGAATTAAATTATTCTATGGCCAAGGGCACAATCTATTAAGGATGGGCGTTTTCATTTTTTTTCGCAAACCGATATATATCCGATTTTGGATTTTGAAATCGATTTCAAAATCCGATTTTAGTTTTTCTTAATAAGATATATTTTCAAAACTACTGTTTTATTTGGTAAGTATATATTCATACAATGTATACTAAAATTGTACCTATAATAATTTATATTTCATAATTATAATTTATACATTTTTAGAGTGGTAGGCAGACTGTAAGGTGACTTGGTGGCGTCAGCTTCGGATTTAGCTTGTAAATTGCCAGTTTTAAATAGATTGGCATTGTGGATGTGCCCTAGTGGATCGCACTTTAGCTCAACATCAGGCAGGGCGCTGTCATATGTCGAATCACAGTAAAAAAATATAAATTATCTTTATAAATTTTATTAACACTTTTTTAATCTGTTGACTCTTTTTTCTGAAAATGAATCCATACCTCACAAGGTTTTCGTGACATTTCGAGGAAAAAAATGGTTCTAAAACTAAATATTTTAAAGTCCAAGTTTAATTTAATTATGTTTTTTTTTATTATGACTCGACATATGACAGCACCCCGTTTGATGTAAAGCTGGAGTGTGGTCCCAGAATGGATGCCCCTGCTACTACAATTCAATAACTCTAACAGTCACATTCACTATTTCGGCCTAGTTGGAACCGGCAACTTACAAGCTGATTTCATAACGCGACCAAATCACTTCACGGTCTGTATACTTGTAAGTGGTGGTACTACCCCGGATCGGCAGACTGGGTACCACTCTTTGATAACCAAACCCGAAGCAAACATCTATCTCTTTGTTTACAATTACAATTATAAACACAACACTAATACGTCCTATCTATCTTTTAATTAGAATATAAATTTACAAAGTATAGTACTTGAGAAATTACCTATTTAAATTATTACCAAAACATAAAATAAATTACTAATTTACGTAAACGAAGCGCACGCGTGTGTCACCAAGCTTAAACTGCCTAACTTGCAACGAAACAAAACACCGAATACATTTCTTTCACTCATCAGAACTTCAAACATGAACAAATCCAAGTAGCAAGTAATTGCAATCATGTACGCAAATATGGTCTCTAATTACATAGACATAGGAGTAAAGTAAGGATAAAATGCGTTGCACGGCTTTCAAAAAAACTAATAGCGTAACAAATGTAATCTAAAACAGATCTTATTACTTCGCGAGTAATTCTATATTTCAATGTGCGATCGTAAAATATCCAAACCGAAATCTAAAACCGTTAAAATTTGCCCCATCCTTTTTACTCCGCTAAGGTATGCTGGGTTAGACAGAAACAAAGCGAATTTCCCTATCAGTTTTTAGTTTTTTAACGTTTTTGTGCGGTTTGTGTTTTGCTTCGGCTACATTGCTAGTTCGTTTTTTATAGTTTTTTAAAATCCGATTTATTAGTTTCGGAAATCGATACAAATCGATTTGTGACTGGAATCGGATTTTAGATTCGTTTTGATATATCCGACACATGCCTACAATCTATGCGTTCAAAGTGCCAGTATAGCTAGCATTTAGTGCTACAATTTGAGAGCAAATGAAGCCAGAGACAACCTACTATACTATTGAATGAAGCAATGAATGGGTAAGAAGAAAAAGGGCAGTTAACTCCAATAAGTTACCTGCCCTCAATCTATTTCTATTATATCGCTGTCAAATAATGCCGCGTTCTCACGAGGCGATTTGAGTTGATCAACTGCGAAATCGTTCGAGATTTGAACCGTCTGAACAGAATTTCAACCAAATTGAAGCAATTAATATATATAATTTTTGTTAAACGACAAATATTGATCAACTCAAATCGCCTCGCCCCGCCTAATAGAAATAGATTTCCCGAAACCGTTACCGTACTTCGAATGTAAGAAACACAGAGCATAGAAATATAGTAGAAATGCAAAGTAGGCGCAGTTCTGTTTCCAATGGTAAGCGCCGTACAGCAATGTATGTTTTCAGTGACGTTTTAATATTTTTAATTAGTATTTTTCACCTGACCGGGTTAAATATGCGCTGTCTGGTATGCTGAAAAATATTCAAATTTATTGTTTTTTCATTGGTACCGAAATTGTTTTAGCGTACAAAAGTATCGATAAATACAAATAAGAAGTACAGTCTAGAGATTTTAATTAGTTCCGTTATCCTACCTTATTATTTTTATTTGATATTTAATACCACGTACTTATGGAGGAAAATAATACAAAAAATAATAAAATACATGTATTACTTTGTGAGAAAGCTGTCTTTAAAGTCTCTGACTGCACAAATAATTTGCACCATAGCTGATTGAATTTGCGCTTTTCGAAATTATTCGAAAAATTCTCGAAAAAAAATATTGACACTGATTCGCATTAAACTTATGTATTATTGTTTACAACGTACTGAGTATTTCATAGTAATTTTCAGGATTTTTTTCAGAGCACATTCAATAAGCTCTACCGCAAATTATTAGTGCATCTAGAGACTATAAAGAGAGCTTTCTCATAAGAGATACACATGAAGTAATATATAATGTTGTTATTTGTCAAACGCCACGACACTTTCGTCGCAAATAGGTCGGCCTCAAAGGCATTAAACTACTGCCTGTTTTACTATGATGTAAGAGCCAAAAGACTTGTTTATGTTAATTTTATACGATTCTCTTTACTGAAAACAGGTTAATAATTGTGATCATAGTACACATAAAAATATTAATACAAATTTTTTTACCCCAATAATTCGATTGATAATATTTGGTTTTTCATTTCCCCAATAGATGTCGTTTCCTAATTTTTCTTTAATCACTTTCTGAAAATTTTGACAGATTTATTGGATTTATGTGAGACTGATCATCAGACTGATAACTTAGCAAATAAAAGGTGAAATCAATTTTCGCAACTAAATAAAATAGCACGGTAAATAGCGAGTACAACTTCATTCCCCGTTCCGGTGAGTAAAAGTTAAACTGTGTCATATTTTAGATAGAGTGACGTGATTGTTTACTACAAAGGCAACGCCTCTCGTCTCCCACAGTTTCTCGTGCATTGTCTTTTAATTCTCACGCATAGCTCCAGTTTTCGCCGACCCGATTACTGTTTGTATTGTGGGCTAACAGTGCATACAGTTATATTGAAGTCATTGCGGCGCAACTTGTTACGCTACACACGCACACCCTGACGATTAGTTCTATGTTTTATTTAGTTTGTTCGATAAATATTGGTGTCTTTGTAGTGTTAAAGAGTTTATTGTCAATATTCGTGTGTTTGTTTGTGTATATTGTGTGAAAGCAATGGAGTAATGTTCTCGGCACTAGCTTACAGGCTGTCTACTACTTTTTTGGAAGAACAGAAGGTCAGTGATATATTTAACATTGCTTGGGGAGGCCTATGTCCCAGCAGTGGACAACTTATGGCTGACGTTAATTAAGCCAAACAATTGTTTTCTAATAACAAATAAAATGCATTAGGAAAAAGCATTTGCCTTAAATTTTATTTAAGGTGACCATGATGTAGTGGTAGTTCAATGGTTTAAACTACTTTCTGATACCAATGTATCTTTGATATATGTTTTTAGTCGTAATGTTTCTATGATACAACATATTTAGTATATATAAATATTAAACTACTAAATATATAATAGTTACATTCTTCATAATGGTAGGCACTTAAGAAATTTGTAATTACTTGTGCATTTCCAATTGAAAATATTACTAATGTTTTTTGTCTGTGTATTTATAATGAAATTTAATTGTGTTTCAATGAGCTGTGTCAATGTGCATGCGCTGGCTCATTTCACTCATGCTCTCATTCAAGCAGAACACATTTGTATTATTTATAGTGTGCACTCTTTTATTATTGCAACTCAACATATCACAGCACACCACCTGATGCTAAAGGTGTGATCTTGCCGGTGACCGCAGACTGCACTATTTGTTTGTGTAAGATTGATTCCATGTAAGGCAATAATAGTTTTCCATTTTTGTTTATTCCAAATCTTCCAAGTTGGTTCCAAACATCATATTTATAATGTATGACTTAGAAAATGGTGATTGTCACAATAGTGTCGCTTGAATGGAGGTAACTGCTGCTACAGTTAGTTGCAGTCACATCCACTATGCCGGCCCAGTTGTATTCAGCAACTAACAAGCTGATCACAAAATACTGTTGAATCATTTCACAGTCTGTATACTCATAAGTGGTGATAGTACCTTGAATCGGCATGCCTGGCCTGCCACTCTTATTACACACTATGTTCTGTTACATTTAATTATAATATATCTGTTGTAAACTCCATTTAACTGTGGCAATCACACCATAAAAAATTAATGTTATTCCATTCTATTTATTGACCTCTTCCCATTCCCACAGGGAGTCAGAGCTAATGGTGTGTACCACTTTTGGCACAACTATCTTACTTCCTTTGCATACAATTATGTGCGGGCTTGTTTCCGCACTTGAACTCCTCTTCGGTTTCTTTGTGCGTTCTTCAACGACTCACTCGTCCTTCGCATAAATATTTCTTATCAAACAAGTGTTAAGGGCGAATAGGATATGTGAGTGCAGTGAAAGCAATTTATATGTATAATAGTAGTGGGTCATTATTAATTTTACTCAATACCAAACACAACTGTTTTCCAGAGAACAAGAACTAGTTTCTAATTGCAACTGGTTAAGATTACAGTGAGAAAATAATGTAGGTTATCAAACTTAATACTGATGAAAGTGGTTATAAAAATGTTTATGACATGTGAAATAGTTATGGGTGATTGAGTTTTGAAAATGAATTAAAGTAAATTATACATATTTTACGCAGCTTACTATAGCATTCTTTTTTAGTTATTGATTGTAGAATTTATTATTCCGACGTCACAAGAGCTTTGCAGCCTCGGAGAGGCTTTGTGGTCATTGATTGAAGTGTCAACCTAATAGTTTGTTAAATGCACACACTGCTTTGCTTTACTACTTTGAGATATGTCGCATATGATAATTAGTTTTATTGTTAATATAAATAACAAAGACTGCTATTTAAAGAATATATTTTAATATGACAAGTTATCTAACAATTGATATTGATTTTAGTGATTAATTGATTGTTCCCTATTATTAATGTGCCATACTGATTGTGTTTAACTGATAACTGATAAGTGTTTGTTTGAATGCAGTTATAATAACATATGCAATGATATACCCACCCATTCTGATCATTTTCACACCCTTATTCCCATAGGTGTAGGCAGAGACAATGGAACACTCATTCTCATAATTTTAAATAAACAAACACACTATAATTGCACTTTCCATACACTAAAACTGATATTTAATACTTTCTCAGCAGCAAGTATTCATTTAAATGAGCAGTAATAAAGTCTACCTGCAGTTAAATTTTTAAAAATGTTTGTTGACTCAATTGACCTCATGATTGTTTAGTTAAAATATATAGGACATATATTATAATGATAAAGAAAACATCCTTTTGTGGATGTCAACAAATATTCTTAATAATATCGGAACCCCACCTTTGCCGTTACATGGCAACCTCTGACCTATACCATCATAAATTAGTACTTTATTCATAAGTCGTCCACATACTTTTATATCTGACGACAGGCGTGGCCAATGGTTTGTTGCGGGTTCGATTCCCGATCGGAGCAAATATTTGTTTCATATCTTTAAATGTAATATTAAATATATTTTTTTATAAACATTTGTTAATAAAAAAAGAGGTGGATGTTTGCTTCGGGTTTGGTTATCAAAGAGTGGTAGGCTGTGGTACCCAGTCTGCAGATCTGGGGTAGTACCACCACTTACAAGTATATAGACTGTGAAGTGATTTTGTCGCGTTTTGGGAATAGCTTGTAAATTGCCGGTTCCAACTAGGCCGGCATAGTGGATGTGATTGCTACTTTGTAGTAGCAGTGGCATCCATTCATGGACCGCACTCCAGCCTAACATGAAGCGGGGTGCTTTCATATTATGTCTAGTGACAATAAAAAAGTCTTATCATAAAACTAGCTGTGCCCGCGACTGCGTCCGCGTGGAATAGTTATTTTGGGAATCATATTAATTTTTTGTTTACCTACCTGCTCAGCTTTATTATAAATTACCTATAGCTGTTACCCGCGACTTATTTTAGACGATTAAATTACGTAACTAATAGAATATATTTTAAAGTACTTCTGCGGAAATTATCTTTTCAGTTTTATTTTCTTGTGCGCAAAACTCGCAGCCGCTTTGCAGCAGCAGTCTGCCGAGAACGCTGAGTCCTTTTTCTAGGCATTACAGTGACGAAGAAAGAACGGAGGAAATGAAAACTTAACCAAACTAACTGTATGCTTAAACTAAAACCTAACCTAATAAGAATTGTAAAACCTAACCTTGAAAGAATGTAGATGACACCTACAGGTATTATTTACAACAAAACAAAAAAAAAGTGTTATTGTGAAAATATTATAATAGAAACAAAATACTATACTTAAAACAAACACTACCTACTATAGAGAAAACTACTACAAAATGAAATTGTATAAAAAAGGATTTTGCACGATATTATACCGTAAAAACAAATTAACTCTGCATTCAACCGATCAGTAGGGAGCATAGTATGCTTGTCTATCTATAAATGACGCGCCCCTCCACTTTATTAGTTTATTTAAATGTGTGAATGCAAATATTACTAACTATACTATTAAACTTCATCACGTTCGTTCCTCCTTTGTGTCTAACCAGCAACTGAATAACAAATTACTGCATTTTCGGTGTGTTTTATCCATATTTTATATTTGCTCGTTTGCGTAAATGCAGTGGAGGGCGCGTCATTTCGGCTTAGACAGACTATACCTCGTAGAGCTACACCCCCCTTCGCCTCGCGCGCAAGCACCGCCTCTCCTCGTCCGCCGGTTAGCGCTCATCATGCGACGCGTGTGAATTTTGTTTCAGAGTTATTTTAAAATTGTATTATCTTATAAGATGTTTATTGAAATTAGGTGATGTCAATGACAATTTTGTTCACAGTTAAATACTCTTAATTAATAACACATTTATTTCGATAAAGAATAATATTATTATGTTAATACAACTCTGACAAATAATTTGTAATAATGCATTAATTTGGACCAAATTTGACTATCATAAAAACGGTTATTGTGAGTTAATCTTAAAAGATAGACAAATACGGTCGCGGACATTTTTTTAGATAATTTAAAAAGGAATAATTCTTTTATACATATTTTTTTGGGTATCTCGAACGGTTTTCGCAGCGCACGCAACGGAAACCCTCAAAGACGAATAATATTCCCCGTTTTTTCCACATTTTCGACTGTTTCTTCGCTTGCATAAGTCGCAACGTAATGTTTTATAGCCTAAAGCCTTCCTCGATAATTGATCTATCCAACACAAAAAGAATTTTTCAATTCGAACCAGTAGTTCCTGAGATTAGCGCGTTTAAACAAACAAACAAACAAACAAACAAACTCTTCCGCTTTATTATATTAGTATAGATAGTTTATCTGACATAGTTTTCTCATAGATTGCCGTATCTGTAATATTGTATAACGCTGTTGCTCAAAATGTTAATGTTTATGTTGTCCTAACTATTGTCCTATCAGGGTATCCATTATCTGAGCCATTCCATAGTCATTAATGGATCGATTTGGGTAAATAATTTGTGATTATACTTAAATGTTTCTGTCACCCAAAAATGACTGCTATAACAACCTTCTAAAAAGCCCCACTTAGCGCAGGCTTTACTTTTAAAAAAGCATTGATTTGAGTGAAAAATGTTTTCATGCATATATTTATGTATGGTTAACACTAAGATTATGATGTAGCATACAAAATTTACAATAAGTCACGCCTTTTTCTCACAGGGATAGGCAGACCAATGGAGCGCCACTTGATTTTATAAATATTACTAGCTCCTTTACTAAGTAGGTATAAATACCAGCAGTAAATAGAGCGATGGCATGAAGCTTCGCAGTCACTTTTTTGTTACCTACTTGTAGTCTTGTAGTCTTTAGCGGGCTAACCACAATGCCCCGTTATAACACCTACCAAAGTGCGGAGCTTGGCTCTGCTAAGGTCTAGCAGACGTCCAGTCAAGCAGACGTCCAGTAAAGCGTCTGTCGATATGAGGGAGAGCTTCCCTGGACTGTCTGCTATCCGTTGTTTGTGACCATGCGTCTTCATGTTGGTTATCTGTTCTTTGGCGCAGCCAGCTGCGCAGGAATTGGAATGGTAGGGGCACAATAGGTCCCGGTCCCATCGGTTGACAGGACGATCCCTTCCTGGCCAGCTCGTCCGCCGCGTCATTGCCCAGCGATCCACTATGACCCTTGATCCATTGGAGAGTGATCTGGTTCGACGTGCATACGTCCTCCAATGCCAGGTGGCATTCATAGAGTAGAGCTGAGTTTTTGCAGTTGCTTTCCAGACCCAAAAGTACTGCTTTGCTATCAGAGAGGATCTTGATTTTATGGTTGGCGATTCCCCTCCTCGCTATTGTATGCGCTGCCTGCAGAATACCAACACATTCTGCCTGAAACACAGAGCTGTTTACGTCAAGCGTTGTTGAGATATTTATATTTAAATCCCACGAGAAGGTCCCTGCCCCTGTTCCCGCACCGGTCTTGAATCTATCAGTGTAGATTCTTAGTCTTCTTGAAAAAAGTTCTTGTTACCTACTTACTTTTTTTTACTTTAAGGATTTTCTGCTTATGTCAGCCCCATGGTCTGGCATCATCTCATCATAAATGCTAATGCGTTAAGAGGTATATGACCAGTACGGAGCCGAAATGCATTTATCAAACACAATCTTGTAATTTTTACATTTGCGATCCAAGGCACACGATCGCACGGCACTCTGCATAGTGCGATACCATATTCGTTTGCTTCTGGACCTTTTGTTTAAATATTCTTTACATATATTATTCTATTATCTTTATATAGAAATTCAGAGTGATGAGGTCCTTCCCCCTCTGAAGGACCCATTTTTTTTACTTTACTTTTTACGATTTTTTATATAAAAAAATAATATTAATTAAGTGCACGAATGTATAGATAGGCAAGCACAGGAGTCCTTATCCTGCGCAGCTCAAAAGTCAGCGCTTTTTTTAACCCCTCCACTACCGCAGGGACCTACTCTGTTGAGTGCTCCGCCTGTGTGGGCTTGCACAGCACACGTCTCACATCAACTGCTAAACTGAATTACCCAATTTTGTCATTTGAGCAATTATGTTTCATATTTTATTAATAACTGAATTGTAAGTAACTGCTAATGCAGTTGTTTTGTTTTATTTCTATTGTTGTTTGTAAGCGGCGACTGTGACGTGTTTGAAATTATGATTCATTGCGATAGTGTACAAGGTCGCAGCGGCCACTGCGCTATTGTTGTTAGTTATTTTAATAAGTTTTATGTTTAAAATTGTAACAGATATTATAAATAACACAATAGTACCCTATTTATAATATTTCAACGCGACATCTTATTTCGCCTTTCCTAATGGTAAAATAGTAAACGCGGATGACTGGAAAACCCGCCCCAGTGTACGGTAGCATTCACTATGTACGATTTTTCTAGTTATAATCGACTGATACACATTTTCAAAATACTCTTATACAATGTTGTGTCATCAAGCCTAGTAAGGCAACGCCCGTGATGATACATATTATATCAAATTAGAATCGTAGCTTGCCTTGGCGGGGCCCCGTATTAAAATTTGTTCGGGGGCCCTTAGGAAGAGTAGATTTCTCACAAAAGAAAAAAAAAATGTTTCTTATTAATTTTTGCTTGGCACGTTAGGGACCCCGTATAATTGATACGGCAAATACGGCGGTAGCTACGCCCCTGTATCAAATATACATTGGTACCAGTGTAAGTATGGTAACGAAGATCGATGTGATCCTAATAAATATTATAAATTTAAATCAATCAACCATTACAATTGTGATGTGAATGGAGCGCCATTTTCTATGATTTTTGTCGATAATCGTACATAAAGCACTTATTGCGAAAGGGTCTTGCTTCAGAGTAGAAAAGGAAAGTGGCCTTTACGCTAAAACGTGAGACTATTTAATTTGCAGATTCGTCTTGGGTTCGTTTCGTGGTCGGAGCGAAAATGTGTTTTTATATTATTCATAACAAATTGAATTGTTTGTGTGTTTCAGTGTCCGCATTTGTCCAGGAAGATGTCTAAGAAGCCAGCGGTGGCGCCCACCTTGCACAAGGTGATAATGGTGGGGTCAGGTGGTGTTGGCAAGTCAGCGCTCACATTGCAATTTATGTATGATGAATTCGTTGAGGACTATGAACCAACCAAAGCTGACAGTTACAGGAAAAAGGTAACATTTAGTGTGATATGTTTTTTTTTAATTTTATTGTGACATGACATCTGACCTCAACCCGCCTGATGATAAGCAAGAGGAGGTCCAAGAGTGACGACGACTGAAAAAACCGAGTTAGTTCCCGCCTGCCCCAGCCGCCGTCACTATGCCGGCCTAAGGTGCTTCTTCACGCATCGCTTGAAGGATCCAAGGTCATAGGATGGAGAGAACACATGGGCTGGCAAAGCATTCCACTTGTCAAATGTTCTACAAAGAAAAGACGCACCGAACTTTTTAGTCGACTGCCGATTCGGTTGATAGAATGCGGATGCTTTCCCCAACCTGTGCGGGTATTACGGGTGTGAAAGGACGAGGCAGGAACAAGATTAAAGAGCTTTTCGGAATGTATAGTATATAGTAGTATGGGCGTGGTATAGGCGATAGAGGACGCACAATGTGCAAAATAATACTATTATTGATATAAGTGTTGTTTTCATATGAAGGTTGTATATTGTGAGATACGAAACTGACAGCCGCGTAGTATCTTTTTGCACACACAGTTCCACTTTCCGCCTTATTTTACGGGAGAAAACAATCCAGGATCCCTCCCTGCTAAAGCGCAAGCGTTGTTGACGTAACGTAGGAACGGTTTGTATTTATCAACGATTACAAAATTAATTTAGTATATACATATTTTAAAGTCGAACTTTTCATCCACGGGTATAGTGGTAGGGCGTATGTTATCTCGCGTATGTTGCCACCCTCACCTAGCCCGAGAGTCAATTGTTGCGGGTTAAAGTAAATTCTGTACATTTGAAGAGCATCTAGCGCGTGTGAAGTTTCATAGAATGTGCTAAAATCATTTCGTCGATTGCATGGAATCATACACTATCAAGTGTAACGATATCTTGTTGGAAGGCTAAATAAATAAATATCCATATGTGTGTATTTGATGCGATCCCCAACATGGTCTTCGATTAAGTAAATCGTTAACGACACTTACACACCCCAATTGATCTGTCGTCTCGACCAGTCTGAAGCGACGCGGATCGTAAAGACGAATCGTGCCGTGTATGGGGGCCACTTAGATTTATCATTTAACGTGCGCCACTTTCTCGCTCGTGCATCATAATTATACTCTGAAACGGAATTCGTGATAAAAAATGCTAACAAACGTATATTCGAATACAAAACAATAACTTCATTTGTGTAGTTTGTGAAAAGTTCACGAATATCACATGTTAAAATATATTACTTGAACTTAATAATTTTAGTAGAATTGAGGCCCTTAAGTATCATAGACACTGTATAATAAATACTAATGACTATTATAAATATAGGGCGACCGTGGTTTAGTAGGTCTAGAGTGGACTCGCAAACGATTAGACTCTGGTTCAAAACTACTTGGCGCTACCAGTGTACTAGTATCTTTGATATAATGTACTTTGTTTGCCCAGTTTCTATGATACGAGCACATTTAGAAGCTTAGTTTAGAAATGCCCATTTATTACCTTTTCTAAATATATTTCGATGAAAATTGGTAAGGATATAATTTGCATTGTCGCTTCGTCTTTTTCCTTTACAAAAAAATCGTGTATGTGCATCCCACTCCTTTTAAATTCTCAGACCAATCTATTGTATGATATATGCCTATCCTAAATCATGGTAGAGCAGAGACATTGCGCAAGAGCATAAACGTTTATTGGGGAATAAATGATTTAATTCTGAATATGTTGTGATATTGTCAGGTGGTGTTAGATGGTGAGGAGGTGCAAATAGATATCTTGGACACAGCTGGCCAGGAGGACTATGCAGCCATAAGGGACAACTACTTCCGCAGCGGCGAGGGATTCCTCTGTGTGTTCTCCATCACGGAGCCAGAGAGCTTCGATGCAACGCAAGAGTTTAGGTACGGCCATCGCATGTTTATAAAACTAGGTAAAAAAAAATTGTCACGCCTTTTCCACAGGGATAGGCTGAGACAATGGGGCGCCACTTGCCACGATTCTGACACAACTCCCTCGCTTAGAATTAATAATAGATATATAGAACCCGGCTCTTCAGCTGTGCAGTATTAAGATCAGCGGATTAGAAGTGCTCTAGACGACTGCAGGGGCAACATATCCGCCTATCTATACAGTTGTGCCACACATTTAATAATATTTTAAATGTGTAAAACTAATAGTAAGTAGGTAGGTAACAAAACAAGTTACTGCGCAGCTTTAATGCCAGCGCTATTTTTATCTGCCGGGTATATACCAGATAGAGATGTTCTATGCGTCATTTATTACCAATAATACAGAGAATGTTCTGAGGTTCTTTTAGAACATTTGCTCTACCTAATATTTTCTCCCGTGGTACACGCACTAATCGGGAAAACATCCGCATTTTGTCGTTCAAATCGCCACATAAATATAACGGTTCGGTGCGTCGTTTTTTGCAAAACAATCGACAATTATAATTTCATCTTCATCACTTGGATTCTTTGTTTTTCGCATGTTGTGTAATCCATTGACGTGGTGGTGTTCATACCATCTGTTGAACTCCATTACAGAAGGCATAGTGTGGGTCACATGAAACATTGGCGCATGATATCAATGTGCTATTATTTCAGGGAGCAAATCCTTCGTGTGAAGAACGACGAGAACATTCCATTCCTACTTGTTGGCAACAAGTCGGACCTCTCAGAGAAACGCAAAGTGCCACTGGAGACATGCCGCGAACGGGCGCAACAGTGGGCAGTCCCATATGTGGAGACGTCCGCCAAGACCAGGGATAATGTGGACAAGGTAGGTGCCATTGAGGGGATTGTGAAGTTAAAGAGAGTGAGATGCAGATACGGCATTCTATGTGGTGTAAGGAAAAGATGATATTCTACTGTACATTTTTCCTTACTTGGCAAAAGTAGTAAACAAACTTTCGCCATAATGACGGATTAACGATAAAAAACATTTACTAGTATATTACTATAAAAGTATTTATAAACTACGGGGCACACCATTTGTCATTTGTGAATTTACCATTCCCATATAAAAATGGTTTTTGATAAAAAATAATGCATATATATGTGTGTGATTTTTAATAACTTTTGTGTATTCGTTCTGTAGAATAAAACAGTAGTAAACTGTTAGATAAAAGGCCTAAGAAATGGTGATTTTCATGTCTGTTTACAACATGTGCCAAATATGAAAAAACACAGTATGCACAATCTGACTTATATTTCAGTACGCGATTATGATTATGATTCACACGCAAACAATTTGTAGTTTTTAATCATGATTTCTTATTACAATGACACGTTGCGTACTGGTTAGCACACTACGCGTAAAGTCCCGGGTTTGATTCCCGATCGGAGCAATTAAAGTTCCTGGTTAGAGCTTTTATTTGTAATACTTAATAGATTAAATATTGCAATAATCTGTTATTTAAAAAAGCGGTGGATATTTGCTCTGGGTCTGGTTATTTGTTCATATAAACTTCACAAGTAAAACAATAGGTCCCAATGAAGTGGCGCTCCATTGTATCTATCTATCCCTGTGGGAGAAAGGCGTGACAACTTGTTTGATTGACTGACATTAGCCATATTTACTTGCCTGTTGATCAGCAAGGAGAAGTTCAACTAAAGCCGACCACTAAAAATCTGATGCGGTTTACAGTTGTCTCAGTCGCCGTCACAATGCCGTTTCTTTCTAACACATACAACGTCCGTATCTGCGTCTCATTCTGTTTAACTCTAAACCATCTGGATAACAATATGGTGGCTGGGATTATGAATGTTATAGTGTTGTGATTAATTTATATAAATGCACCAGTCCTTTATGTTATGCGTTATATGAGGTATGTATTATGAAAAATATGGTTTTCATTATGAAATGGTAACAAGCGTTGTTAATGTGAGGTCTATTGTAATATAACCTATAGTGGCCGTCACGAGGAGACATAAATTGATGCAACTGCTACATGCTGTTGCTACATTCATAAATCGCACTCCAACTTAACATCTGGGGCAATGTTGTCATACGTCGAACCACAATTTACAAATAATAAACCAATTTCTACTGAGTTTTATGTAGCTATAATGAGTTCCAAATCATTCTATAATGGATAATGGAAGAAAATCCAATCTTTTTTAATTATTATACGAGTAATAGGAAACTAAAGAGCATTTCCAATTAGTCGAATTATATTTGACCGATATAAAGCGGTTTCGTTCAATGTTTTAATGTTTTGTTATCATCAGCCAGGAGGCGTCCACTGATAAACATAGGCCTCCTCCTTAAAACGCCATTTTAAACGACAAGATGCCAGTTGCATCCACCGGTTATTTGTGACTTTCACTATGTCGTCAGTGTGTTTCGTTCTTCAGTGTAAACATTTGGTTCGCTATTTTGAATAAGTCGCGTCGTGCTCTTTTTGAGTTTCCAATGCACTTCTGGTTTTACTTGGAATCCCAATTTATAGTCTCTCGTGATCTCTCGGGGATCTTAATATAATGAGCTATTTGGTTATATTGTCAAGTGATCAGCAGGGCTTCGTTTTTATTTTTATAGCATATTATATGACAATTATTTTATATGAATTTATTATAATCAGCAGCAATTCTATTCTATTATCTATGTATAATTCGTAATGTATTAAATTTATAGTAGTGCATAGGTATAGTTGCGCAAATAGAGTAACACAAATGATTACTACCACAGGTGTTCTTTGACCTGATGAGGGAGATACGCTCCCGCAAGTCTGATGACAACAAGACAACCAACGGCGATGTTCGCGGCAAGAAGCGTAGGAAAATTAAATGCTCCATACTATAAGATTATTGTGTTTGTGCGCGCTTACGAACACACACACACACACACGCGCTTTTGTTATTAGTAATGGAGAAAAGCAGGATATGTGCACAACTACATCGGCGGGTGCTTCGGGTATTTACCTCAGCGCGAAAACTCGCCGTAGATACGTTACCTGCCTTACTATAAAATCCTTATTTAATTAAATTACATATTTTAGTATCCACCTTTTCTGTATTATTATAACAAATGTATATGTAAACATTAACACGGGCGCTATTTATTATTTGTAACTGGCAACACTGGCGTCTTAACCTAAACCCCATTGAAAGTTACCCACAACCTTCGTTGACAGTCCATGTCTTCGCTTAAGGACTATTTAGGCCATTATATTTATTTATTTAAAAACAGTTAACGAACACGATGTGTCGTCATATCGATTTGTCGCTAACTTTCAATAGGTTTTTGGCTAAGACTTGTCAATTTGTCTACAAATATAATCACACTACTTGTTTTGTCTTTGTCTTCATTCATAATGCTAGAATGGGACAAAGTAACTGGTGTGTAATTTATTAAAATAGAAAATATATTGTTTTCCTCTATAAAAATATATTTTTTATTTTATTTAATTAATTATAATATTGCTTATTAAATACTTATTTATTAATAATGTGAGACGCGGAAAAAGAAGATAATCCGCCGCATAGTGTCGTCCAAAGGTAGGTTCAGGTGTTTTTAGCTAAAAATATCGATTAGTAGATATTGGATATCATGAGCATTGTATGAAAATCTATCAAGTTGCAGCATGTGGCATCGCTCTATTTCGTCACCATCGACTCACTGTGGCTTTGACTCCATTGCACACAGGAAGAATATCTACCCTGTGATTATCACGTCCCCACTTGCTAAAAGGAAAAGTATAGTGTAGCGATTCTATTAGCTGTAACTCGATGGCGTTGCTGGGTGATTTCCATACAATAATGTCAGCCAATGACTCGCAATCGATATTTGACAAAGTTTTATGCTACCCGGACACCAGGTAGCATAAATACCTGGACCATCACAAAACAGTGGGCACTGCACCATAATACTGAGTGCGGCGGATGATCTTTCCGCGCCCCACAATAATATTTTTAAATGTATGTAAAATTGTGGCCGATGTCTCCTTTTAGACACAAATGATTAAACTTTATTTAATCGATCCATAATTATTATAAATGTCAAAATGTTTTGTCATATTGATGAGCAATTTATGGTTTACCATAATATGTTTTATTCTCGAATAAATGTCGATCTTTATGTTTCCAAAATATGTTAAGTTTGAGGTTGTATGTGTTACAGTTGAACGTCGTTAAGTGTGGGTTACTTTTTCATTCACGGTGCTGCATGTAAAAGGGGATTTACTGCTCTTTGGTGGTATCTTTATGTTGTTATCATGTTATGTGATGCATATTAATTAACAACTAAATATTAAAACTGAAAGACAATAATTAAATATGAAAAAATATCTTATAAATAAATTTCATATGATTGTAGTATTATCTACATATAATAATCATGTATATGAACAGAAAAATGAAAGTTAAACGTACGCAGCCTCCCATACAATAGAGGTTAAACTGTAACAAAATATTTTCAAAAGACGTTAAGTTTAACCAAAATTATGATATTATTTGAATATGTAATTATAATAAATAGTCTTAATAATTAGACATCTCATTGAAACGACAAGCGGGGCGATGACCGGAGGCGGTTTTCATATACATCGCACACAATTACAATTTTAAAGGGTGTAATATAAGTGAATAAAAGAGTAAACTATTAGATATAATAATTCATTATTTTGATGGCTGCTGTAAATGCATTGCTAAAATATTGCTGTAAAATAGTGTTGTCAAAATAATGCCGCCATCGCTCTGCCCGTCCTTGTCTAATTTAAACTGTATTAGTGTGCTTATTGTGTGTGATGTCATAATATTATAATGTACATCATATGCAGCATAGTTTGTATGTTTCGGCCATTCATTGGGTGCTGACAAAGGGATTTGCATATATGCCTGTTTTGTTATACTATTCGTTAATAATATAATAACTAGAGAATAAAACAAACAACATGCAATTACTTATAAATATAAAAAAATTTGGCCATGGTTTGGTGGTAGATGAATGGTCTCGCAAACCAAGAGCTCCCACTCGCTGGTATCAATGCATCTTTGATATATGTACTTTGGTTTAGTAGCTTAGTATGGAAACAATAGAAAAAGTTATTAGTAATTTACGTTTAATTACGGGCTTTTTTACTTTGCATACACACATTATTTATTTATTTCCATTTCTATACTAAGCTACTAAAGTGCATGTATCATAGAAATACATATATCAAAGGCAACTGGTTTCAAACCCGTGCACTGCCTGGTTTGCGTAACTATTGCACTGCCACAACACCATGGTCGTCTTGAATGAAACTCGACTTTAGTTTCAATTACAGTTATTCTGAATGATCATCTGTTTCACGTGAGATCCATTTCATAGCTATGCTAAAATGTCCGCAATGGAATACAGTAATACGAAATGAGAGTCTGTCGTCCGAAGTGGCCGTTTCTGAACTCCTCGTAACCCCGAAATGAACCGATATTAACTTGGGACCGATGTTCTTGCACGTCTTTCATTTGTATTTGTTACTTAATCTATGTTATATTACATGTACATGTATTTAGATTTCTTTACTTTTTCCGAGTGCTATTATTTATGTATTTCTTTCTTTTAAAAATTTTAATGCTGATTCTGGCTGAGGAAGTCAAAAGTCTGGGTTTTCTCTAAACTATATAAAACCCTTTTTTTTTTTATTGTGACTCGACATATGACAGCACCCCGCTTGATGTTAAGCCAAAGTGTGGTCCATGAATGAATGTCACTGCTACTACAATTCAATAACTGTGAGTAGCAATCACATCCACTATGCCGGCCTAGATGGAACCGGCAACTTACAAGCTGATCCCGAAACGTGACTAAATCACTTCACGGTCTGTATACTTGTAAGTGGTGGTACTACCCCGGATCGGCAGACTGGGTGCCACTGCCTACCACTCTTTGATAACCAGACCCGAAGCAAATATCCATCTCTTTTTTTTTTTTTATTAACAAATATTTGCAATATTTAATACTATTAAATATTACAAATAAAAGCTATGAAACAAATATTTGCTCCGACCGGGGATCGAACCCGGGACTTTACGCGCAACAAACCAGTCGCTAAACCGTTCGTCCACGCCTGTCGTCAAAATTGTCGTCCATTGTCGAGATGGCGGGGTAGTGGTTTTGAGGGGCAAGGGAGAGAAAGAGTTATGGGACAATGATAGACTTGAAATGAATTGTAATAATATTCTCTAGTGAAATAAGTCGTAGAATGCATTTAAAATATATTGCAAATCCCTTTTTGTATTATGTTTATTGTTATTATTTATAAAAGTAGCTACTCTTGGTGTTTGCTTATGTGAGCACATTATAGTTAGGTGATAACATTGGTCACATTGTTATTGATATATGCAGAGGGATTATTATAAGGAATAACATTGTACATAATTGGCTGCTGCAATTTGCTACTACTATTTTAGTGTTCCTCACGTGTACATCAAATCAGCAGAATGCAATTTCCACAATTGACAATTAATGCTATTGTTGGTGATTTCATGCGACTGAAACAGTGTTTATTTTCTATTGAACATTTTAAATTGACGCAAAACTATTGCACATGTCGCAGTAATAACTATTATATGATCAAATTACAAAGGTAACTGCATTATAAATGTACGGATTATACTAATATGACGAGTGTTATACCGTTCTTATATTTGAAAACGAAATTATATCTTAGGTCAAATAGCGGTTTTTATATTTTGCATAGTTTTCTCACGTTATGATTTCTACAAGACAAAGAAAATATGGAGCACTTTGCAGCATATAAAACATAAATTAATAAAATAGACAATAAGATATACAGACTTATTAGTACATAATAATTACATAAATAATAACAATGCAATTTATTTAAAATATTACATTAACTGTGAATAAAATATTATGGCTATGTATAGAAAAAAGGACATTCAAAATGCTAAAATCAAAATATACATTCGAATTAATAAAATTATTATAATAGATATTTAAGCTATTATAATAGTAGTCTGAATACTAACAGCCACGTGTCCTCAGCTGCATATGGCCGGCACAGCGGGGGCGAGGTGGGCGGAACAATTTCAAAGTGGTATCTCGCCTTTAATATATGTTAAAAGTACTCTTTAATATCAATGTCAAATCATAAAAAATGGCGGCTTTTAACATTATTTGGCGCTAATGTTTAAATCTGCAAAAGTAGATGACTGAGATTCAGATAGCTTCATTTTTATTTAAATTTCCTAGTTTTGGCATAGTAATGACAATTACAACTGATACGAATGAATCGGAATGTTGCCAGATGAAAAATATTGTCACAAATAATTATTTTTTGAATATCATGTAAAAATAATATGTACTTGAATAATTATTATTTAAATAAATGTATATTTCTGGAATATAATTTAAAATATAAACTTTTTATTATGTAAAGAACTTTATATTATAATATTACCCTCCGTGATATAAATTCCATTTTAGTTTAATTGTGTTGATTATAAAACATGATTAAAATAATCAGTTATTGTAAAGAAACACATTGCGTGAACTATTTGTATGGGCACCTTTGTTTATTAAATTTTATATACCCTTTAAATTTCCATTAACTGTATGTTGAAAGAATGGAATCAGCTAAAATTATATATAAATGTCATATATAATTCGCAGAGATATGATACAAACCGATATGATAGCATCCCGCAGGAGACGTTAAAGTAAACTATACAAGGTCTTTCCTATTGAAGAAATTTCTTTTCACGATTCGATATGTATTGATCGGTTTGTATTGTATATAAGGTTACGACGCACAATGATTAAAGTTCGTCCATGTATATATCATGATATTGTATGGCTGCGTCATAATTCAAAATCATACTCAGCTAAACCTCTTTACTGCAACATGAGTAACTAATATCATTTATTGAAGTTATCTTATTGTAGAGAGAGAGAGTTATTATTTTAACCGATAGTTTGTTGAAATGAAAATTTCAATGCAAAAGACATTCGTCCATATATACTGGTTATAAAAAAGGCAGGCATCGTGAAGGCGACTGAGATAATCGTGAAGTGTATTTATTAGGTCGTCGGCGCTTTAGAATCAATCAGGCAAGTTGCGGTAAGATGTCGAGTTACAATGAAGAGTAAATATATATAAGAAGTTCACTGGCCAATTTAACAAATATAATGATTTAAGTAAAGTTTTGTTTATGATATAAGTGGTAATAGTATATATGTTTTGTACGTGTGTTGCTACAGGCAAAAATTGTATATGTGAATATTTATTAGGAATGTTGTATATAATGTGTTGCTTGACAATGTAGCTCAGTGTGTTATGTTGGGAATGATGAAAGCAAACGAAATATACTCAATTGCAAATATACATATATGGTTTGTTATTTATTACATGTTTAGCATTATAACCCATTCACTAGTGATCACCGGACTGTGGCAATGCTCACATGTTTATAAAAATTGAACTTGGATAAACTTGTTTGACAATTGCTAGTCGGTGATTCACAAAAAATACAAAATAATATACAATAGTTATTAAATTAGAATATAGAAGCCACGGAGGAGCATAATCGATTGTTGTTTTCTTCGCAATTTCATCGGCCATTCGGAATGGACAGTAAGTATATGATTGGTTGGCGTTATATATATATAGATGTTGCTTGTGTGTCAATGTAATTAATACATTTTGGGAAACATAATATTATGTGTGTGTGCATTCGTTTTTATTTTTGTTTGCAAATAATTTTTACAATAAACGCATCATATATTATACAAATCGTAAACCATTAAAATGGACAACGAATTAATATTATAATAGATACAATACACAAGTAAAATAGTCGCGTTCCGGGATCAGTTTGTAAGTTGCCGGTTTCAACTAGTACATGTGACTGCTATTGAGAGTTATTTAACTGTAGTAGCAGTTGCCTCCATTCATAGACCGCACTTAAGCTTAACATCAGGCGAGGGGCTGTCATTTGTCGAGACACAATAAAAATAAACCCTAGGAATAGACCCCGGGAAAGGGAAAGCTATTTATAGAGGGCCGCATTGCAATAAATAAAACCGTGGAGATTTAATTTCCACAATAAATATATGCCTTTTATCTTTTGAGGAGGTTAGTTGAATCTGTATCTTTCTGGATATAATAGCTAATAAACAGTGTAAGCATTGATTATTGTAGAGATTTAATTTGGTATCATCACATAACCGTGCGTTCAAATGGACGCCACATGACTATGTTGTACATAATAATAAAATATAATATGATGCCATTATTGTACAAATTCACTGAAACACCTTCACAATCCAATGTTTACAAAATAAAACAGACTTAATATGTAATTAACAATTTGCAGGCTGTCCTGACGCTCATCAAGCAAATGTCCGCGATGAAGAAGGGCCTGGGCAAAGTGGAGCTCATCGATGTGAAAATGAAACGAAGCAGAGACAATTGTTGCTTCAAAGCATCATGCACCATTGTGTAATGCATATATTGTGCGCCATTCACGCTACAATCAAATTATATTATGCATCTGCTATTATTACTCTATGGCCGCACTTTGGTAATATTGAGAATGCTACTATCCCCTGCATGTGCGAATGCGCTTCAAAATGTAGCGTGGCATAGCACTGTACTATCGCAAATTCTATAAAGGTTTTATAAAAGGTTCGGTGTATCGTTTTTTTGTAAAACAATCGTCATTTGTCGTATGCTTTGCCGATGCACAAGGAAGCACCAATGGCCGGCATAGTGACGATGACTAGGGCAGACTAAGACGGTTCTTTTCATACGTCGGTACACTTGAACCTCTATGATGCAGGTCACGTTTATGTTACTTAAAGGCTGTAGCGCATTAGCAACTGCCAGGCACAGATTAAAGTAACAGGCCTGACAATATTATCAGGATCACACAGGGCCAACTGGTGTTTTTCAAAAGTAGATGCTTCTGCTGTCACTGCTGCTTGCTCATAGCAGCAGTCCCATCCATTATGCCGGCCCAGCGTAACCCAAGTCAAAACAACTGAGGTTTTATATTATGCTTGGAGCAATTTGTAACTTTCCTATGAAATATGTTATTGGTGTTGCCAATGAAATAAAACTACCGTTATAATATCTATATAAAATATAAATGTTTTAGGCTTTTAAAATTAGCACGCTAGATGTTATTTTGCTTCTTATAATTTATATTTTGTTGAAATTTACGACACAAATTTTTATTTATTTTCGATTAGCATTTAGTTAGGTTAATAAATAATAAAGTTACTTCGAAATAAAAAAATAATTAACAAAAATATATATTTATTATATAAAATCAACAGTAATTCGATTCAGTCACAAATATTATTAACTTACATTATTATTATAATTAATTATAATAAGTATTACTATTAATGTAATTCATATATTTTTTGGTCCTTTAGGCAGAGGAACAGAGAATTCAGGTGCCACAGAAATATTACACTTACAGATAATTTGAGATGATCAAATGAAAAATAAATATTAACTATTTATTAATTATAAAGCATATTCGCATATTTATAGTGGGCCAAGCAGTGTCATGTTAAGCGACAAACACCGGGTTCTATCTTCGGTATTTGACCACAACGGGCACGCGGGACTTTTGTAATCATCTTTTCATTAATAATTCATATATATTTAATATAATTTAAGTGATAATTTTTAATTTGCATAATCCATATGCACCATAAAAAAGAGAATAGATTCAAATATATTAGTATGGAACAATAAATTAACAGCCATTTTAATTAAAATCAAATAGGCCAGGGGTTGCCAACAATAAAAATAATTAAAAGTAAAACATCTCCGGCGAATTTATTTTCCTCGCAGCCCCCCTAGCACGGCAATCCAAAAAAAACAGATAAAGACCTGCAAGGAATATTATTGTAACTCATTTTAAATAACTTAATAGGCTGCTACATCGCTACACAACCTTTAAACTTTTATTGGACATTTTGTTGCACTGTTCTGGCCAGTTATTTAAAATGAGTTGCAATGATGTTCTTGCTTCTTGGATTTCCGTGATAGGGGGGCTGAGTGATTTGACAAAATAAGTTGTAATCCTACGGAATAGACGCCACTACACCCAGACCGTATTTTACAAATAAAATTAATATATTCTCCATTCCGTTGTTGTTATGAGCCTTTAATAAAGTTTAAAGGTTAACAATAGACTAGTTTGTGATAATTAAAATAGCACTTACACTTACAAATTATAAAGCACACGTTATAAGACATAAAACTAATTTGAAATGGATATAATTCGGTAAAACCATGTTGTCTGTTATAATAGACTTAACACAACAAAAATAAAGTGGAAATAACAAAGTCGATCAAACTCATATAAAATTGATCCTTTGAATTGGATTTGACATAAGTTAGGTGTGTTGCTGATTTGAGAGATATTGTACTACTTTTATTCCTACACAGAGTCCTCCACTGACAAGGATGATATGGCTTTGGTGACTGGTCCGCCCATAGATAAATTATTCCTGCCTACCACTCAGGCAGACACACATTTAAGAGTGGTAGGCAGACATTTGGTAGTAATTCGCCCACTCTGTTAAGTGTACACACCGATAACCCAGACAGTATTTTCTTATAGTTTGCGCGAACATTGCAATAATAAACGCGATAGTAAACCGCATAAAAGGATATCATTCATTTCGGGCTTTTATGTACTACTTTTGTAATGTCCAATGATTAAAAAATATATAAATGGTAGTTTTGATACTTGTGTTGATAAAACTAAACACAATTTTGCTTTTAATTGCTGTACTATTAAGTTATTTGGAAAATAAGATATTGAATTTGTATAGTTTATCAATCACTATGACACGCCATATTAACAGTTCTGCTTTAAACTGTCATATTTATAGTTTGATCATTTCGCACACCTAAACTATGCAAAATAAAGAATATATTCCAATTGCATTGTAATCTTTGTACATTAAACTATTTTAAAATGTATATGCAACTGTTAATACAATTAAGCCCAAGTTCCCATACAAAATGAATGATGTCCTTTGTTAATTTTATTGACCCAGTCAGGATCAGCTTCACAGTCTGTTTCAAGAAGATACGACTGCCACTTATAGTTATTTAATTGTAGTAGAAGTCGCCTCCATTCGCGGACCGCTGTGTGGTGCGGTCGTGTGTTATGGTAGTTGGCACTGGTGGCCGCATCCGGCCGCACAGTGGGCGTGCTGCGTCAGCCATGCGGCCATGTGACGCAGGTGGCCCCCGTGTCCGCAGCCCTGGCACCAAGCGAACACGCCGCGCACAATCTGACACACACAAGAAAATTTTGCTACTGTAATTTAAATAGAAAGCCTTTGGCCGGCATAGTGACAGCGAACGATTGTTTCAGTCGTCGGCGCTCTTGGACTACCCATTGCTTACCATCAGGCAAATCGAAGACAGATGTATAGTAGGGGAACGAGTTAAAGGAACGCGCGAAGAATGCAGTTGTGACGTCATGATCACGTGTCTACTATGAATAGTGAAGTAACATGCAAAATGTCGATAACAATAAACACACACTTTCCTTAAAATGCAAATAGATTTAGTTAATAAAAATTTTAGATGTGTATTAAATTGAAGTATGAACATTAGACAGCAACAATTTTTTATGAATTATATATTAATTTAGTTTTGAGAATAGTGACTGCATGTTTTTTTTTCTTTTTCACACACATTTTAATCACGTTTCTAATAATGGTTCTAGCCTGAATACCGATGACGACTCTCTTTTATTCAATTAACTCACTAATTTTTCAATAATCAAACAAAGAAAATATGGACACGTTTTTATCGATATTAAATAACATCGCCGAGCTATGAGCGTCACTAAAAGCGGCCACTAAGATACGGGTGGTGGTCGTTTCACGCCCCACCGCACCTCAGCCCCCGAATTCATTTAGCTCGTTCCCCAACTATATCTAAATAAATAAAAAAGTTGGGAATTATTTTAAAATTAAATTTAGCTAAGCCGGCATAATGGATAAAACTGCTGCTTACCTTCACTTATGAATCGCACCAATCAATAATTTAACATAGGGTAACATATGAATAAGTTGGTTGGGAATGGGAAATATCATCTGATCCGTTGCCAAGTAATTTCTCTGTTGTGCATTAACAGAATGGACGCAATGTATGTGTAGCTGACATATAATGTTTACCTGATGGCACACGGCGCACACCGTGGGTGGCGTGTGGCACTTGTCACAGGAGCCACCACCCATGCGACACGGACGACCGCACTGAGTGCAACACATCTGCATATGAAACAACACACACTTGAATTAAGGCTATGAAGTGGTGAAGTCGGAGACGACCTCGAGAATGCTGGGTTGCCTAGTGGATATTTGCTTCGGATCTGGTTATCAAAGAGTGGTAGGCAGTGGTACCCAGTCTGCGGATTCGTGGTAGTACAACTACTTACGAGTATACAGACCGTTTGGTCGCGTTTCGGGATCAGCTTGTAAGTTTCTGGTTCCAAATAGGCTGGCATACTGCTACTTACAGTTATTGAATTGTAGTAGCAGTGACCTCCATTAATGGATCGCACTCCAGCTTAACATCAAGTTGGGTGCATTCATATGTCGAGTCATAATAATAAAAAAAACTTTATTTGCAAAATGCTTGGGCTCTCTTAAGTGAATAATTACTTTAGGCTTATAAAAATACCCACAGAGAAGAATCTATAAGAAACTCAACATCCTTGTCTATCAATAGTGTTAATGTTTAGTAACTATGCATTCAGATGGTAACAGAGTCAATGAGATGCAGATAATATGTGTTAGAAAGAGTCAACATGAGCGCACCCAACATAATCATATATTATTTCTGCAAAATTGAATGAACTAATAATAATAATAATGCATCACCTGTACAGTTGATGATTGATGCGACCACTGTACCACACTATACAGCCATGAAGTGCGGATGACCTGCGTTGCAAACAGAAACCACTAACATTAATTATACAATATTATACATATACATTTAATATAAATATATTATATTATCAAACAATGTGTATTTTTTATGAAGGTATAAATTGTATACTGTATATAATACATTTTACTAAGCTACCAAAGGCGACCGTGGTGTAGTGGCAGTGCACCACGAAAACACTCACCGGTACCAATGTATCTTTGATATATGTACTTTGGTTGTCCTGTTACTATGATACAAGCACTTTAGTAGCTTAGTATAGAAATGTTAATGGAAATAATATAAATAAATACCCCGTGCTCTCGGTTCGCATGACCATTGCACTGCCACTACACCACGGTCGCCATATACGGTTTGAAGTTTCTATGATACAAGCACGTTTATGGATTAGTATTGGAATGACAACATCAATACTTGATTCAATAAAAAATAATAATTTGCCATAGTTATTTTAAAAGCGTGATAGTTAGACAGTTTTGGTTGATTTGCCGTGTCTGCCTGATCACTTTCAAGTGTTTAGACCGTGAAGAGACTTAGTCGCTTTATAGAATCAGCTTAAACGTAGCCTGAGCTGTTAGTCCGGCATAGGGGATTCGATTGTTACTTGGTGTTATTTAACAGTACTAGCAGTCGCTTCCATTGTAGTGGGTGTGCTTGTATTAGTACATGTGTTATCCCTTTTGAATGGTGCTTTGAGGGTAGTTTTAATAATATTTACCTGTGTGGATATGTTGTATAGCTTGAGCCTGTGCAGTAATTCAATATAGCCGAACAGCCATTGTTCCTGCAGGGACTCCTCGATGTATGGGAATAGGTCGTTTCTGTTAATATAATTACAATATATATTTATGTCATTGCTTTTGCGTGTATTGTGCAGACAGGCGTGGCGCATTGTTTAGCACACCAGTCCCGGGTTAGATTTCCACCAGGAATAAATATTTGTAATTTTTATTATATTTAGATTGTATATTTGTTAATCAAAAAAGAGACGGATATAAATTAATAATAAAACCACTTTCACAGTAATTCATAAATATTATTGATATATTCGTATTGATTCGCGTCTGTAGTAATTATATTATGGCGGAAGTTTGTTGACTACATTCGCCATGTGAGGTAATATGTACATTACCTGTGATCGCCGAGCGTGAGCATAACGCATGCGGCGGTCTGCACGTCGCCCGCGTGCGAGTGCGCGCACAGTGCTGCAGCGAGCAGTGCGTGCACACTCTCCCCACTGCCGCAGCCGCCGCCATCCGCACAAGCAGCGCCGCGCACACGCAACGGACCCACTTCCTCCTCCAACTGCGCACATACAACATTATTATTATATTGGCACCACACGTGCCACCAAAAGTGCGATGCAACTTCTACTATGCAGGTACGAATGAACTTTCAAGTTGATCCAGGATTGCGACTGAGTCGTTTCCTGTTAATTCTTTGAATTCTTTTTTTAGTCTCTAAAAGGAAATAGTGGTGTATATTTTTTGAAAACAATAAATCAATGTCCGAGATAAAAAGGTTTTATAAGTGCCTTGGGTACACGTGAAAAGCTAGTTTATTTATTTATCATAATATTGTGGGTTGTCTCTGTTGTATGCACAAAAACTGATTGAAGTAATAGTACCATTGATTTAACAAAAGGTACGGTACGAACACAATACGCGTAAAAGTGGCAAACTACGTCTAACTGACGCACTTGAATTCAAAGCACGACCTACTGCCGTTAGAACACACCTACTCTCAAGCATTCTGCTCGCTCGTGTCATACAGTGACAATTTTTAAAATTGGAGATGCCACCGTTTTGGTATCGTTTCACATTTTGCAGTGAACAATAAAGTGCATGCCGTATCCTCTCCTTTTGTTATTATCTAATCTATTACTACCATTGTTATAATTACCTGTGTCGTGTTTGTTTGCTGTGAATATTGCATTTGATAGAGTGGTCTCACTTCACCGGAGCCCGTGGACGCTGAGCTGTTGCCGCCAGGGCTCGCCGATGACTGCCCAACCATTGGGTGCGATGGGGCTGCGCGCGCACACAAACATTATACAAGGTGCAAATAGAATATAAAGCATTACCATGAACCAGAGGCAGTGTTATACTGATTTGTTGTTTATGCATAAGTTTTTTCACATTTATAAGTTCAATATAAAGTACATAATTATTTGTTAAACAAAAAACAGAATTTCACAAAAATAATAAAAACAAGCAATGCAAATATAACACCCAGCCAATCACAGCACAACACAACAAAGGTTAGCTGGTACATAATGCCTTAGGCATTAAGCTCGCCTATGTATATTCTTTTGTATCTTTTTTAATATAAAATCCTAAATAGCGAACCTTCTTAGAATGAGTGATGTAACACTTTGTTGCTTTGGTATGTATTTATGCTCTGCATAATGTCACTGCATCGCTGGTGTATATATTCATACTCACCACCGTGGTGTGCCAATGTGTGATGGAATGCCTCCTCTGGCAATGTCCAATCGGCCGCTTCCACTTCCACGTAATGGGCGCTCGCGGCTGAGATCCAACCACCATTCTCTGCACAATGTTATTTGTATTAATAATAAATTACCACTGCATTGCTGCACATCGTTGTCACCCTCCTCTTGCTCATCAACAGGCACGTGGAGCTTAGACGACGTTACAATAATAAAAAAACAATAAATAAATTGTGTCTCGACATATGACAGCACCCGCCTAATGTTAAGCTAGAGTGCGGTCCATGAATGGAGGTGACAGTTTGAAACCGGCAACTTACAAGATGATCCAGAAAAGCGACTATGTCACTTCACGGTCTGTATACTTGTAAGTAGCGATAATACCCCCGATTGGCAGACTGGGCAACATTGCCTACCACTCTTTGACAACCAGACCCGAAGCAAATATCTGCTCCTTTTTAATCAACAAATCTTCAATCATATGATGACCTGAGTAGCATCGTGGTTACTACAACAATTAGAGCAACCCTGTAAGTTGTGCGTTCGATTCCCACGAGGGACAATAATTTGTTTAATAGCATTAATCTATAAAATATATTAATTAGATGTAATAATGAAAATAGGAATGTTGTATATTATTAACATCATTTTAATAAATTGTTGCTTCACTGTCTCTGCCTATCATTGTGAGAATTGATAATAAATTTCCTTTGTCTTGTGCATTCTTTGTATACAAGTAGCACTCACCGTTATTATGCCTGTATGGCTCAAGTGCGTCATATTCAAACGGCCCGTGTTGTGACGCGACCAAGTTGATAATGAATATGTTAAGATCTAGTGTAGTGACTTGACGACTACTTGAAACTAATGAACCAAAGTGTGCTACAAGTGTATGAGTGCCTCTTCGTTTACCTTCTAAATTGTGATGTGAATACATTTTGTCAGGTATGTATATCGTATGCGTGGGTAGGCCGAGCACGCCGCTGTTGTGGAACTGACTCTCGGACCACTCCTCCTCGGCCTCCAGTGGCTCCTCCTCCATAGCACTACATCGACACACATTATTAATTTATTATCATTTGGACAACAATGGTATACGCTAGGCATTGTTACTAGCCTACCTTAGGGACAATTTAGAGCATTTAGTATGTGAAGCATAATACTATAATACACTTTATACGCGCTCCGAACGAGACACGTTAAAACTTTCCTAATAAGCAACACTGAACTCAGTGTCGCGATGCAGAGCAACATATATTTGTCTCTTTTTCGCTCACAATAACAATCATTCCGTCCTACTTCCACTTGGTAGGACGGATCGTGGTTGATCCAACGAGAATGACACCACAGACATTATTTATTATAAATAATAGTAAATTGATTATCCAACTTTTTTATTGTAGCTTCACATATGACAGCACTCTGCCTGATGTTAAGCTGGAGTGCGACTTCATACAATCTCTATGGTTATGGGCACTGAGGAGTCCAGCTTTTCTATAATGTTGTGGGTGGTCCTTATACATACATGCATGGCTGCGGTGCCTGGTGTACATTGTGCACGTGGTGATGTACGTCTGCGGAGGGCTGGGGGGGCGCAGGGGGCACGCGGTACAACGCACTCACCACCTCCCACACGTGAGCGACCTACAAAATAATACATATAGTTGGGGAATGACTTAAATGCATTCGGGGCCTGAGGGGCGGCGGGTGGGCAAATACCTCCCACCCGTATCATACTGGCCGCCATTAGTGACGCGCTTAGCTTGGCGGTGTCACTTAATAGCGCACTATCGATAAAAACGTGTCATCAATTATTTTGTTTGTTTATTACAAAATGAGCAAGTTAACTCAAAAAAAGAGAGTAGTCATCCGTAGCCAGGCTAGAAACATTATTATGAACGTGATTAAAATGTGTGAAGAAGAAATATTATCAAATATAGTAACTATACCTTTATGTAAAAGTATTGATAGATCATGTTATTATACCGGTGTACCTAATAGCACAATTAATAATATAAAACGTGAGTCGACTTTAGCTGGATCATTACTTTTGAAATCACCCACAAAAAAAGGCAAAAAGATAAATTTTCAAACGTAATGTTAATATTGACGACTTTGACCTTGGCGTTATAAGAAGATGCATAGAAGATTTTTATTTAATAAAAAAGATTGTACCAACGTGTCCTAAACTTTTAACTGCCCTGCGTGAAGTATAATAGTATAGTTAGTAATATTTGTATTCACACATTTAAATAAACTAATAAAGTGGAGGGGCGCGTCATTTATAGTTAGACTAGCTATACTTTTCACTTATGCTATCGGAATCATCAAGGTCATCACATTCATCGCATTCGTCCTCGTTAGAATCAAGTATAGTATATACCGACTTCAAAATTATAAAATAATTATTTAATAATTTCTATTTAACTAAATGAAAATACGTATTACTTTGTGCGTAGTAAATTTATTTTTTGCTAGTTTCCTGATTAAAGTCGTATTTTTTGTTAAAATTATTTTATCGGTGTGTTTTATTCTTATTTTATATTTGCTCGTGTGCGTAAATGCAGTGGAGGGGCACGTTATTTCGGCTTAGACAGAATATACTGATTTATGAATATGGACACCTTAAAGTTTCGTAAGCGTTGACGACAAAAAAAACTTTTTTAGTTTTTAGTTTAGTTAAAAAGTTAGGTTAAATATATGATTAAATAATTATTATTGTTGTTAATGTATAAACATTTATTAAATATAAATTTATAATATTTAATAACTAAATTAAAATACGCAAGTAAAAAAGTGTGTGTTTATCGTTATCAACATTTTGCATGTTACTTCACTATTCATGATAGACACGTGACGATGACGTCACAACCGCATTCCACGCACGTTTCTTTAAGTCGTTCCCCTACTATACATTTACTCTTTGCTCATATATCATATAGATACACAATTGCCGCACAAAAAAGCACCGACATAAATGCAAGTCCGAATTAATGTTGGAGTTGCATTTGTTCTCAGTCCAAAATGATGTATGTGCCATTACATTTGTGACAAGTTTATACATTAAAACAATGTGCTAAGGTTCAGTTTACAATTCACATTTAATTCACTTACACAGTTTATATCAGCGTAAGTGAATTGTGACGCGCGGACACTTTTATGATATTATTTAGTAGGACTACATATCTATTAAAAATATATTTATTATCGATGTTTTTACTTTTTAAATATATATATGAGAAAAACATGTTATTAATTACTATTGGGCAAATCATACACTCTAATTGTATGACATAGACAAAAATAACAATAATGACTTTTACTATTGTGACTCGACATATTATGACAACATTTCGCCTGCTTTATCGCTAAAGAGCAGTCCACAAATAGAGGCGAATTCTTTTACAGCAAAATAACTGAAAATAAGTGCTACTTTCAGTTATTTTCACTATTCCGGCCTAGTTGGAACCGGCAACTTTCATTTGGATACCAAAACGCTACTGAGTCACTTCACGTTCTGTACACTTATAAATGTAAAAAATCCTTAATCCTCACCATATGCCTGTTGAATTCCCTAGCAACAGTTGCATTGTGTTTTGCAAGTTCGTGCGTGGAGCCACCTGTGATCTTATATCTCTTAGCACACGACACAAATACACACTCACTGCCCGATGTGTTATTATAACGTGTTAACGTAGACCACGAACATGATGGGAAAAGACGCTCCAGGCTTGTTTGGTTCGCGGCAGACAACGAACCCGCTGTCGGTTGTTTGCGGCTGTTGGTAAAATGGAAGCATTAATATCCGAAATCCAAATAACACTACCTTGCAGAGTACCATATAACTAAATATTTATTTCCTTTAAGGCCAGTTATAAATGGGCGTGTTTAAATTATTTAATCAAAATTATATTGATTAAGTAATTAAAGAGTTACAATTAATTTAAAAGGCTATAATCTAATAGTTATGAAGATGTAGACCTACATTATCAAAGGCTTATTCTATATCTGTAAGTTTAAAGTGCTACTTACAATATTGATGTGAGGTTATTAGTGTTTGCGGCGTTGTTAGTTGTTGGAGTAGGCAGAGCAGCTGTCAGTGATCTTGCTGAGCCGTGCGATATATCGCCACGAGGGGAGAGAGCCAATGCCTGTGCGCAACCCCATAGAGCAGGGTGAGCTGCCTCACTGAACTTGTGACGATAAAGTGTGCAGTCCTGGGAATGACACAATGGTAAAATGTTCATTTTTCTTCCTTTAAAAGACTTAGATTTCAAACAATAATAACTACTGCCTTACCCGAAAAAGTAAATTAGAAGTATTTTTTATAGATTGCACTAACCCTAGACGTTGAGAGAAAGCAGTTGGGGTCATCTTGCCAAGCAATAGCGGTGGTGACGTCACGGTGTTCAGCAAACATTGCGAGCGGCACATGAGGACGACGTATGTCCCACACATTCACTGTCGAGTCAAGCACAAGGGCACAGGATGCTATGTGGTATCTGTAACACACACACATTTATGGGCTATCAATCCATTGTTACGCCTATTCCCCACAGAAATAGGCACAGATAGGATAGACAGATATGGAAAACAAATAGGATAGACAGATTGGAGCAACAACAAACAAGTATATTAGTAATGGCCTGAAAATGTTTGCAAAATATTGATAAGCAAAGGAAAGAATTAACACGATCACTTTCACACTTGGCACAATATTTTTATAATATGTATGGCACGTATAAATGGGGAACGAGCTAAATGAATTCGGGGGCTGAGGAGCGGCGGGGCATCAAATACCCCCCATCTGTATCTAACTGGCCGCCATTAGTGACGCGTATAGCTCGGCGGTGTCACTTATTAGCGATAAAAAACGCGTCCTTATTTTCTTTGTTTATTAAATAAATAGTGAATTAATTGAAAAAAAAAGAGAATCGTCATATGAAATAAGCTAGAAACGTGACTAAAATGTGTGGAGAAGGAAAAAATCATGCGGTATTCAGTAATCCCAAAATTAAATGAATATATAACAAAAACTATTTGTGTATAATGTTTAAACTCCAATTAAATACACATTTAAAATTTTTAATAACTAAATTTAAAACGCCAGTAATGGAAAGTGTGTGTTTATCGTTTTCGACATTTGGCATGTTACTTCACTATTCATAATGGACACGTGATGATGACGTCACAACTGCATTACTGGTCATTTATCTCGTTCCCTGTCAGCATGTATGTTGAACTCACTTCTTGTGTGGCCTCCATTTAATATGTCCAACTGATGCTATGGTGTATATTGTGTGCTCCAATGTTGGTTTCGCTTGCATGTCCCAAATCTGTTATTAACATACAAAATGGCATATTCTCACATTAATTACATATATTTATTCAGTTATAACATCTAGTTGGTATCTATTGATGCACTAAGACTAGTCCATGCACAAAATAAAATGTCCTGCAATTTACAATTGGTTAAAATATTATTCAGCCTAAAATCAGTGCCCCCAGAGATTTTATATCCTTAGAAAGATTGTAGTAAAATAATAGAAATATTAAATACAAATAATAAATATTAGTTAATTTTAATAATTGAGGCAATTTCGTTTTAGTTTTGTGTGTTACAGTGGTAGGTACACAGTTGGTGGTCAATGAGCTGAGATATTACCACCACCACAATTAAGACTGTGAAATGGCTTAGTTTTGGGTACAGATTGAAATTGTGTGCATAGTGGATGTGACTGCCACTTGCAGTTATTTAACTGTAGTAGCAGTCCCTTCCATTCATAGGTTCCACTACAGCTTAAATTCAGGGTCCCATATGTTGAGCTATTATTTTTAAATAGTTTGACATAGTATAATTTTACCTTAACAGTTTTATCCCTGGAGGCAGTTGCCAGCCACATGAGTGCAGGGTGCCAGTGGCATGCGAAGACAGGTCCAGAATGTGCGGCAAACATAACCACAGGCTTATCAGCTCTGCGCACATCCCACAACTGGACTGAGCCATTCTCAGAGACAGCTGCGAATATGGACGGGGCATGAGGGTTGAATTGCACATCCCTTATTGATTCTGTGTTACTGAAATACATTATTATAATTAATTACAATATTTATTGAAGTGAATTACCATATGAACAGGCCCAACATATACCTGAGGAACGTCCTTGCCACTTCTTTCATGCGTAGATCAAAACATTTCATAGTGCCATCCTGGGAGCCGGAGATTAGAAGGGCAGCATCAGTCAGGTGGAAACTCACCTGAAAACAATTCAACAGTCTTATAATTGCTTAAATATGCAGTAGGCATAGTCTCTCTCTACCCCTGTTCCATTACATTCAAACGTGTGTGAGGCAGGGTTGGTTTATTATTGTCACTCCATGTCTGACTTCTACTTGCCTGATGGTAAGTAAGAGGAAGTCCAAGAGCGTTAGCCAACTTACTGACTGACTTAATGACTGACCAACTTATTGTTATGAGTAGAAAGTTGTTGTAAATAGTCAAGTTTGTGAACGGGTTCATTGGAAATTGCATAGAAATGAAGCAAAATGCATGAAAATGGGGGTCCATTATAGCACCTTGTGGGGTGTGAGTTGAATTGAATACATAGTTTTATTGTTGAAATCAAAGTTCATCTGTGATGAAGAGAATTGTGGATGTGAAGGAAGTGAGGGGGTTGTGACAGGATTGTGGTAAGTCCGAATTTGAGATATTTTTGAACGATTTGGAGGTCGCGGTCCATAGAAGCAGACCTTGTCCTGTGGTTGTCGCCGGCGATTTTAACGCAAAGGCGCCGATGTGGGGATCCCCAACGACCAATGCGTTTGGTGGAGCTGTCGTCGAGTGGTCGGTGGCTACTGGACTGTCAGTCCTAAACCGAGGCACTACACCGACTTGCGTGCGCCACAACGGGAGCTCGATTGTCGATCTCTCGTTTGCGTCTTCGGACCTGGCGTACCGGGTCGGTGAATGGCGTGTGCTAACAGACGTAGAGACGCACACCGATCATAGGTACGTGCGTTTCGAAATCTTGTCAGTGCTAACGGCCCCGGAACAAGGGCCGCCACCGACCGTCAGACAAGGTCCAAGATGGGCAATGAAGCGACTGGACGAATCGCTCGCCAAGGAGGCAGCTATCGTCCAGTCTTGGATTGCGGCGCCCGACGGGCCCTTGGAGGTGGAGGACGAGGCGGACTGGCTCCGCGAAGCCCTGACGCAGGTATGTGACTCTTCCATGCCTAGGGTCGGGCCTCCACCTCCACGTACACGGCTTTACTGGTGGTCAGAGGAGATAGCCCAGCTGCGCCGAGCGTGTGTGGCAGCAAACCGGCGCTGGACTCGCCAAAAAGCGAGGAGGCCCCAAAATCTGGTTGAGGAGGATCGGCTACATGTGCTGTATAAGGAGGCCAAAAGAGCAATGCGCGCCGAAATAAAGCAGGCCAAATCTGCGTCACGAAAAGAACTGCTGGAGACCCTAAACCAGGATCCGTGGGGAAGGCCCTACAAAGTGATCAGGGGTAAACTACGTCCCTGGGCGCCTCCGCTTACCAAAAGTCTCCAGCCACAAGTTGTGGAGGATGTGGTCGCGGTTTTGTTTCCGGCGTGTGCCGAACATTCTGCTCCAGCAATGGTTCCAGCCGCTGAGCAGCCGGCAGCGTGGGCTCAGGTGGCCCCAGAGGTGACGGCACCTGAGTTGGCGGTGGCAATTAAACGTCTCCAGGCTAAAAAGAGAGCTCCAGGTCTGGACGGAATACCCGGAAAGGCCTGGGTTCTCGCAGCGCCTTTCCTGGAGGCGAGGGTGTGCTCCCTGTTCTCCGCTTGCCTTCAGCAAGGGGTCTTCCCACAGCAATGGAAAACAGGAAAGCTCGTCCTTCTGAGAAAAGAGGGACGACCCGCCAACTCGATGTCGCCGTCTGCGTTCCGGCCCATAGTCCTGCTTGACGAGGCGGCCAAACTGCTTGAACGTGTTATAGCAATCCGCCTCGTCAGCCATTTAGAGAGGGTCGGTCCAAACCTGTCGGACCGCCAATTTGGCTTCCGCGTCAATCGGTCGACTGTCGCGGCTGTACAGCGCGTTCGCTCTATCACGGACGCGGCGGTGTCCCAAGGGGAGGTGGTGTTGGCGGTGTCCCTAGATATCGCTAACGCGTTCAACACCCTGCCGTGGTCTTCAATTAAAGAGGCTCTGAGGTACCACGGCGTGCCTCCCTACTTGCGGCTGGTCCTCGAGTCCTATCTCTCGGACCGGGCTATTACCTATCCGGGGCGGGAAGGTTGGCACCGCAGGAACATGACCTGCGGCGTTCCACAGGGCTCAGTCTTGGGCCCGCTTCTGTGGAACGTAGGTTATGACTGGGTGCTTCGCGGTGCCAACTTCCAGGGTGTTGAATTAACATGCTACGCGGACGACACCCTGGTGACGGCTCGAGGGCGCACTTATCGGGATGCCGCCATTAGTGCAACGGCTGGAGTGGCTCTGGCTGTTCGGCGGATTCGCCTCCTTGGCCTCGAGGTGGCACTGAACAAATCCGAGGCCATGTGGTTTCATGGGCCTCGGAACGGTCCTCCTCGGGGGGCGGGCTCAATTGTGGTCGGTGGGGTCAGGATCGCCATAGAGTCCACGCTGAAGTACCTTGGGCTGATCCTCGACCCCCAGTGGAAGTTCTGCCCGCACTTCCGGAAGCTGGGCCCTCGATTGCTGGTAGCGGCGGCGGCCCTCAGTAGGTTGCAGCCAAACCTCGGTGGACCGGCGGCCTTCTGCAGGCAGTTGTATGGAGGGATCGTGCGATCGATCGCCATGTACGGCGCTCCTGTTTGGGCCGAGACTTTGAATGGCCCAAACGCTATCTTGCTGCACCAGGCGCAGCGAGTCGTGGCCATTAGGATGGCAAGGGGGTATCGCACGATTTCCCGCGAGGCGGCCTGCGTTTTGGCGCGATCCATGCCATGGGACCTCGAAGCGAGGGTCCTCGCGTCGCTTCATGAATGGCGCGAGGGTGAACGCTCCAGAGGTCTCTGGCCAACGCCGAGGGAGGCTGCAGGGAGGAAGTGGCAGAAGAGGCTTGGGCGCTCCGGCTGGCCAACCCGAGCGCGGGGCACAGGACGGTGGGTGCCATCGCCCCCGTCCTAGAGCAGTGGCTGCACCGACATCACGGTGCGCTCACATTCCGGCTGACGCAGGTCCTGTCGGGACATGGTTGTTTCGGCAGATACCTGTGTCGGCTGGGTAAGGAGGAAAGTGCCAAGTGCCACCACTGCTCCGACTGCCCTGACGACTCGGCGCAGCATACCCTGGAGGACTGCCCTGCCTGGGCTACAGAGAGGGAGACGCTTCGCAGCGTGGTGGGGGCGGATTTGTCCCTGCCGGCCGTCGTCGCTGCCATGGTAGACAGCAGAGAGGCGTGGGCGGCGGTGGTCTCCTTTTGCGAGCACGTTATGCTTGTAAAGGAGACCACTGAACGCGAAAAAGAGAGGGCGGACCCAAGAAGACGAGGGGTCCGCCGACGCGGTGGCAGAGTAGCTGCCGTGTCCCACCCGTAGCCCACAGATCATTCCGTGGGCTACGATGCCCTGGGGTCGTGGGGTGTGTACGCGTAGGGGCGCTGCACACCCAGCCAACACGGCTCCGAGAGGACGGCAGCGCAGGGTGACCATTGCGCTGCCGTAAAAAGAGAAGGGTAGAGGGGGATCCGTAGAAGGCCCTCCGGGTATTTCCGGACCCCCTTCGTGTTTGCCGCTGAGATGGTCACCGCAGGAGTTTAGTGTGCACCACATAACCCCGTCACTCCCCTTAAGTGGCCGGGTATCCGAAAGGATTCTCCTGCGATAACAAAAAAAAAAAAAAAAAAAAAAAAAAAAAAAAAAAAAGGATTGTGGTAAGTGGTGAGTGAAAACTTGATTTGATTGATTCATGTGTGTATTAATTACCTTATTGACAGTTCTCTTATGATCAGAGAATACATGTTCCTGTTTTGATCTGCCCGTTCTTCCCAAATTCCATACAACAACTGCACCGTTTGTTGCTGCAGTTGCTAATGTGTTCTCTGCAATTACAATTGTCACACATATGTCAGTTAGCAGGAGCTTACTTATTATAATTGTTACCCATTGGCTCATAATTAGCAAAATAATAATAATAAATTATACCATCAATACTACTCCAGGCAACATCAATAGATGAAAAATTTAGATTTAAATTCTTTCCCCTTAAATTACACACTTCCGTGAACTCCTCCTCTCCTATTGAAAATATTTTGAACACTGCAACAATATAATTGTATTATAGTGTTTTCTCATCGCCGAAGACATGTAAGGAAGTTAATATTAATTAATAGAGTTTAAAATGTATTTGTATAATGCTTTTAGTCACAATACTAACCATTCCTTCCAGCAATAACAACTTGTGAGCAGTCCTTATTTAATGCTAGGGCATTTACAGGTCCCTCTTGCGTTGCACATTTAGAATTAGACGAGTTAAACATTGTATATGAAAATAAAACTCATATTATATATAGGTGAAATCACTCAAGTTTGTCGCAGTTAATATATTGTTTGCGTTTGGACTTCATTTACTAACGAACTGTTATCTTGCAAACACATATAAAATAAATTTAGTGCATAAATAAATAAAACAATTAGGTCAAACCGGTATTATTATTTTGGTGTGAGTTATCGTTGTCAGTTGTCAATAAAGGCAAAGGAATCTCAGAAAAGTAGTCCATAGGTCATCATTATTTTTTTACGTTCGAAAAGCATCAAATCAAATTGTTTAGTAAAATATTGTTAATTATATTCAATTCAATACCTTCAATAATCTTTTGCACGGAATCTAGTAATTTTATAAAAGTTTTAGGCAGGATTTGTACTGTGCAATAATAAATATCGTTCGAACGTAGTTAAATATTTTTATAATGATGTATTTAACAGTAAATACCTAAATATAAATTACCTAAACGACATTGTATATTATAATATCACTTATTATTTATAACTAGAAGGCCTTCAGTTATTAAATTCCATTGCGTAGTGGTAGTGGTATTTATAAATAAAACTGTCACATGAAATCTTTTGATAGTTATCCCGAGAGATATTATTTAGGGTTTTTGGCTATTTCTCCATGAGTATGCCATAAATAACGTGTTCGACGTATTGGATTTCCGTGTCCGTTTACTATTATGTAATAAAAAATATTGTAATAGCTCTTAATTGTCTTTGGGACAATGGATAGTGGCGATCGAATTTTGGTGGCTGCCGGGTTGACTGCTGCCGTCGTAGTTGGCGCTTTTGTTCTATGGGGCCCTGGTGGAGCACCTCGCGTGAGGAAGAGAAGAGGTCAGATCGCAGGGCTCCAAAATTTAGGCAGGACATGTTTTTTGAACACACTCCTGCAAGCGCTCGCCGCATGTCCCAGTTTCATAGAATGGTTGAAAAAGTACTCAAGGCCTGACATCAACAACAGCATGATTACAACACTGTATACCGTCATTGATGGTGAGTCGGAAACATTGATATTATACTCATAAATACATTGCGAATTTAATATATTCATTGTGTTTTTGCATTATCATAAGTTATGGCCATTTTGTATAATATCATAATTACAGATCAATATCAACATTTATTACTATTGATAATAATATAAAAAAAATGTTATCAATAGTTCCTAGTTATTATCAACCAATCATAATATTTATTTAAATAACAAACAATATAACATAATTTGACAATGTTAATGTTATATCGCTCGAAAAACTGACATCATTGGGAAGAAAGGTTCTAGAGTGGAGAACACAAACTGGAAAGGCACGGGTAGGCCTCCCACTAGGTGGACAGACGACACAGTGAATTAAGTATTTGTTAATTTATACATTATTGGGTAAATCTAATGTACATACTTATAAAATGAGGATGTGAGGAAAGCGAGGGAGTTGTGTCAGAAATGTGACAAGTAGCGCTCCATTGTGTCTGTGTATCCCTTGTTGGAAAAATGTGTGTTTACTTGATATTATAGATACAACCTAAGTATCATAGATACAAGACTATTATTATTAAATGTTGAAAAAGGAACTAGGCTCATGACAAGAAAAGAATGGAATTGTTATATTAAATTATATTAAATAAAGATTACAACTCTCATTATAAAATATTATTATGAAGTAAGAATAAAACAAACGTTGCTATGAGCAACAGTCATAGAGTTTCTTTTTTCTAAATAGGTACATGAGTAAATACCAAGATTTCAACACTTCCCCTTACTCAAGTGCCTATCTAACTAAACAAAATAAAGATACAGAGAACCTGAATTAACCATAAAACATTCAATAATATAAAATATAAAATTAACATTACTAGGCATCTAAAAAATAAAATTACTCTATGGTATCATTAGATAATCCTAATTCATTTACAAAATGAATGTGTTTAATCCTAGGTAAAGCCTTAGTTAAAACATCAGCAACTAACTCTTGACTTGCTTTGTATTTGATATCAACTAAGCCTTCATTTAACGCATCTCTTACAAAGTGATGAGCAACATCAATATGCTTAGTACGTCTATGCGTTTGAGAATTTTTAATAATTTTTTGAGCACTTTGATTGTCATTATAAATTGTAATTGGACCTTGCAGAACAGAAATCTCAGAAATTAAATTTTTAATAAATTTAGCTTCCCTTACAGCATTACCTAAACAATAATATTCCGCTTCGGTACTGGAACAAGCAACAACACTTTGTTTACGCGATTCCCAATTTATAGTGCAATCACCGTATTTTACAACTATACCAGAATACGATTTTCTGTCAACTACATCGCCGGCCCAATCAGCATCAGCAAATATATTAAAATTACCATCGCCCTTTTTAAATAATAAACCATAATTCATAGTTCCAGATAAATATCTTAATACATGTTTTGCAGCAACCCAGTGTGTTTTATCAAAACAAGTATTGAATTGACTTAGCTTACTACATGCAAAAGCAATATCCGGTCTTGTACAAACAGCCAAATACATTAAGCTGCCAATCAATTCCTGATACGGATATGTATGGTCACATTGAGGCGCTTTATTTAATTGAATATTCACTTGCATTGGAGTGGATACTGGTTTACATTCTGTCATATTAAACTTGTTCAATAAAGTTTTAATATAATCAGTTTGAGACAACTTTATTGCACTGGACTTATCATTTCTATCCACTTTTATACCCAAACATTGTTTGACTGGCCCAAGTAATTGAATTTTAAAATTGTTCTTCAATTCATTAAGTAATTCTGATTTTAAGAAATCGTTATTACTAAAAATAAAGAAATCGTCCACGTACAACGCTATAATAATCTTCTTATTATTTACATCTTTATAATAAACACATTTTTCACATTGTGATTGTTTATATTTAATCTTTAATAAAACATTATGTACCTTAATATTCCAAGCACGACTTGCTTGTTTTAGGCCATAAATACTCTTTTTGAGTAAGCAAACTTTATGCTTCCCCTCAACCTCGAAACCTGAAGGTTGCTCCATGTAGATGGTTTCATTAAGATCACCATTTAGGAAAGCGGTACTAACGTCAACATGCTCAATATCCATGTTGTTTTCTACTCCTAATGCAAACAATGTGCGTAAAGTAGAATGCCGAACTACGGGTGCAAATGTCTCTTCGTAGTCCACACCATATTTTTGTGAATAGCCTCTAGCAACGAGACGAGCTTTATATTTACAAAAATTACCATCAGCATCAGTTTTTTCTTTGAAAACCCATTTACATTTAACTATATTAGTGTCTTTTGGACGATCAACTAATTTCCAAACTTTATGAGATATGAGAGAATTAAACTCATCCTTCATTGCTTCTAACCAACCTTCTCTATTTGTAGAATTAGTTACTTCTTTTAAATTTCTAGGTAAATACTCAGTATAAAAATTTAATTCATAGTCTTTAAGCCAATTAGGTAAGTGTCTCTCTCTCTGTGGTCGCTGGAATAAATTTGATGATGGTGATTGCTCATCGTTGACAGGTGATGTGAAGTCACTGCTATAAGTTTCATCTTCAACATCAGATTCATTAATTTGTAAATTGTGACTAATATTATTGTCATTGTCATTAATATTATCATTAAAATTAATATTAATGTCATCGTCACACATTTCATTATCAGTTTGTGTATCACGGTTAAGCTTAATTGCAGCAGAAGGAGGAATTTGTGTACTACTAGAATTAATACTCACAATAGTATTTATATCATTTATAATATCATTGTTATTATGTACAGATTCATCAACTTGCTTATTTTCTAAGAATATAACCGATCTGGCCTTAGTTATAGTACCAGGGTCAGACGGATCAATTAACCTATAACCTTTTGTATGCTCACAATAACCTACCATTATATACAATTTAGATCTAGGATCTAATTTCTTACGATGTTGTTGTGGAGTCAAAGCATATGCTTGTGAACCAAAAACCTTTAAATGACTTAAGTCAACTTTTGATCCAGTCCAAATTTCCTCAGAAGTGGCGTCCACAATAGCAGAAGTAGGTGAAACATTTTTCAGATACACGGCGGTAGAAACAGCCTCCGCCCAATATTTTCGACATAAACCAGAATCTCGTAGCATACAACGCGCCTTTTCAATTATCGTTCTATTTAAACGTTCAGCAACACCATTTTGCTGAGGCGTGTGTGGTACAGTAGTTTCATGGATAATACCATACTTTTTAAGAAAGTTTCTGAAACTTGTATTACAATACTCTGTACCGTTATCGCTCCGTAAGCATTTGATTCTAAGATTAGTCTGGTTCTCGACCATATTTTTAAAATCAATAAATACTTTTGACACACTTAGTTGATCTTTACGTTTTAAAAAATAAACAAATGTTTTACGTGAAAAATCATCAGTAAAACTAATAAAATAACGCATACCGCCCCAACTAGATTGAGACATAGGTCCGCATAAATCCGAATGGATTAATTGCAATTTTTCAGTTGCACGTTTGGATGTACCTTTGGGGAATGCCTTACTGCTTTGTTTTCCTTCAATGCAGTATACGCATGGCGGCAACAAACCACTAGGAAATGAAATACCAGTAGATAAATTATCTCGGAGTTTCAACATACCTTTTACGCTTAAATGACCTAACCGTCTATGCCATAATTGAAGAGTAGAATCTGTAGATACCAAAGCTTTACTATCGCTGTCACTGCTACAATGTGCTGTGGGTTGTATCTGTAGAAGATTTGATGTCAATACTTCTTTATGATCTAGTGTATAAACACCATTACAATTGCTTGCTGTAAACTGACAAGTTCCAATTACTTTTACATTTGACTTATCATACACTTTACACTGTTTATTATCAAAAACTAAAATATACCCCCGTTCAGTGATTTTATTCACTGATAATAAATTAGCGGAAATTTCCGGCACGTATAATACATCACTAATAGTTTTTACTAGATTATTACTTAGTTCAACTTTTATATTACCTATGCCTTCGCTATATACTTTATTATTATTTGCAGTTGTTATTTCAGCTTTATTGTGTACATTTGAAAAAATACTAAACCAATCTTTTCTATATGACATATGAGTCGTACACCCTGAATCTAATATCCAATCATGTTTATTACTAGACGAACCGAGCAAACTAGTATGAGTGGCCATCTTTGATGTTGAAGCTCGCGCAGAAGCAAAATGTTTTTTCTTATTTTTCTTTTCCTTTTTGTACTGCGGGCACAACGGTTTGATATGGCCCTCTTTGTTGCAAAAATGACACACAGGAACAAATTTCTTTGTGTTATTAGCACTTAGAGCCTTATCACTCTTATCGTCTTTTGAGGTTTCATTTCTCCTTATGTCGTTTTGAAGCAGCTTCATTTTAACGAATTCGCTCGTTAATTTTGTTTGTGAGCCTTCTATTGCCATTACTAATGAATCGAATTCATTTGGCAAGCCAATGAGCATATACTCCGCCATTTCTTCATCATCAATGATACAATGAATATCAGAAAGTTCTTGACATAATGAAATAATGGTTCCCAAATATAAATCCATTGATTTATAATCATTAAATTGGATGTGTGAAAGTCTTTTACGTAAAAATAATCGCCGGCTTAAGCCAGGACTTTCATATGCCTTTTGTAAATTCATCCAGGCGTCATGTGCCTTTTTTTCATTTCTTACATAAGGATAACAGATAGTTTGAATGTTTAGACATATTTTCGCATATGCTTTCTGGTCTTTATTAATGTCAAAATGATCGCCATATGAGCGATCGACATATTCCCATAAGCCGCCATCAATAAGTAGTAATTTCATTTGAAATTTCCAGATATTATAATTACTGGCACCCTCCAATTTTGCAATATTTGCATGTGTATTATTAATAATAATAGGAGATGTTATGGACAAACCTGAACTTCTTTTATCTGTCATTTTATATGATAAATATAATAATCATATATTTCATGAATTAATTCCTAGAATAATATTCTGGGCCCATAACCTGTTGAAAAAGGAACTAGGCTCATGACAAGAAAAGAATGGAATTGTTATATTAAATTATATTAAATAAAGATTACAACTCTCATTATAAAATATTATTATGAAGTAAGAATAAAACAAACGTTGCTATGAGCAACAGTCATAGAGTTTCTTTTTTCTAAATAGGTACATGAGTAAATACCAAGATTTCAACATTAAAGGAATGATTGCCAAATGTCAATTTTGTCTGTAAATTTACAAACCATAGTTTGATTTGGATATATCCATCTCTTCCATTTAATACTGTTCTCACATGCACAAACATGTTTCATGATTGAGGCTCAATAACACCCTTCTTGATGTTAAACAAGAGTGTGGTGAATTAATGGAGGTGACTGTTTGAACACTTAAATAAATGCACGGAGCCCTAATTGAAATTGTACACTTAAAAGTGATGGTAATACCCTGGATTGGCAGCAGTGGTGTAGCGTGGAAGTCATCCCCCGGGCCGGAAAAAAAATTTGCTGCCCCCTTATTTAGGAGTTTTAATCATAGGTACAACAAAAATATGAATTTTAGGTTCAAATTTTAACGACATTCGCAGACAAGTTTTTTCTTTAAATACTTTTATTTTTTGTTATCAAGTTGTGAATGGTACCCATCCATCGGCGAGAGGCACCCCCGTGTGTCCATTGGGTGTGTTCCAAGCATTGAGAGGTGCCGGCTGGGTTGTGCCAGAAGATCAGCAAGATGCACATGAGTTGCTGCATGTACTCATATCATGTATTGAGGAAGAGACACAAGCTATGGCTAAAAAGGTTGGTGCTCCAGCGGAAATTATATGTTGAGGTGATAAGTTTTGTAATATCAATCAATCAATCAAATTGGCACGCCTTTTTCCCACAGGGATAGGCAGAGACAATGGAGTGCCACTTACCACGATCCTTACACAGCTCCCTTGCTTCCTTCACATCCACAATTCTCTTCATACAGGCTCTGTGGTTATGGGCACTAGGCAATAAATAAATAAAATCAAAACAATAAATGTGCATTTGTGGAAGATGGAGGTTTGTGTTTTGGTAGTTTTATATTGGCACACAAAAATAGAATAGTGGATCCATCCACCATAATTAATTTTAATATTTTCTTAGATTTTGTGCGAACATTGATTAATGAATTAAACAAATTTTATGCAGCTAACTATCTATATATTTATATTACTATTAAAATAAATTTGTAAAATCAAAACCAAAATAAATTTGTAAAATCAAAACCAAAATAAACACGATAGTAAGCCACATAAAATTTGTTTAATTCATAATTAATTTAATTGACCAACCCCTTTGAACATTACAACAATAATTTTTATACTGTAAAAAAATAACAGACCACATTACATCCAATAGGTAATTTTTTTATTTCATATAACATTATGCTGCCTCCGCACATTCAGCAAATACGGCCATGATTGTCACAATCATTACATAGCTGCCCACACCATTGTGCATCCTACATTTGGTAATTGTCATCTGTGGCATACTAAACAGCTTTATTAGTTATTTTTCATTGTGACTTAACATGTGACAGCACCCCACCTGATTTTAAATTAGAGAGCGCTCTATAAATGCTAATGATTGCCAATACTTTTTCAAAACTGCAAGTGGCAGCCACATCCACTATGCTAGCCTAGTTGGAACTGGTTACTTTCAAGCTAATCCTGAAAACTGACTGAGTCACTTGTTAAGCGTATACACTCGAAAGTGGATTTTTTGGTGGCAGATTGTTTATTATTATTGTGACTCGACATGGACCATGAGATATGGATGGGCAAACCAATTGCCCATACATTAATTTAATTTAAAAGTATAATTATATTATATATAACTTGGCAGCCAGGTTGTCTCTCCGATGCCCTTGGTTTGGTTGATCGTGCCTGGTCTGCATTGGCATCACCTGCATCCCCACCATCCAGTATAACACACAATTCAGGCAGAGCAGCCTCTATCACCAACCAGCTGCAATTGCAACCACCACCACGGCCGGCCTCTGCTCTGCCTGACAGAGAGCCAGAACTCGAAACTGGTAAGTTATAAGATTAATGCCATTATAATAGCAATTCAAATCAAAAATTGTCACGCCTTTTTCTTACATGGACAGGCAGAGAGACAACTTGCCACGATCCTGACACAACTCTCTCGTTTCCCTCACATCCACAATTTTCTTCATACAAGCTCTATGGTTATAGGCACTAACCAATTCAGCTCAAATGAATAATGTTACTTACATATTTAATTACAAATTTCCAATCTTATTTTAATAATGAATTTGAGTTATTAGTTGTTTACTTTATTTCTATTTAAATAAACAAATAATTTGATCAGTTTTAAGTAATTTAGTAAATAAATTAATATAAGGAAGTGGAGTTCTGATGACCACAGAGTTTATGTGCAAATAATATTGATGTGGACTATTGAAGACACAATTCCTTCTAAAATCATATTTTTCATTTGTTTAAAGTGATAATGTAGCTTATGTGTGTATGTAACAGAGAACGAGCAACCTCCGAGTGTGCTTGGCTTGCGCAAAGGTGTTTCGCGCTCGTTTTGCACGTTGTCCTCGCGCCGCTGGATATCATCAGCACCACCGAGGACTGCGTTGGCCGCCCCCACGCGCGGCACACTCGCCTCACGGCTCCATTGCACACAATGCAATACCAAGGTAATGGAAATCACCATTCATGGCATCATCATTCGCCATTCTAGTAGGTGGAATCATCACGGTTGGGATCAGCTTAAATGTTGCCATGTCCAGTCAGGCTGGCATAGTTGATGTAATTGCTACCTCCTGCTAGTATCAATCTCCTTTGTTCATGAATCACACTCCAGCTTAACACCATGCGGGGTGCTGCCAAATGTTAAGCCACAATAATAAAGTTTCTAACGCACTGGAACGCATTATAGCTGATAGTATAATGAATATCAGGTCACTTAATACCAGTCAAACTAACCGACAAGTGGAATGCTTTGCCAGACCATGTGTTTTGCACATTCTATATCCTTCTATTTTGAATCCTTCAAGCGAAGCCTAACAAGTATCTTTGGACCTCGTAGTGACGGCGACTGAGGCAGCCGTAAAATGGTTCGGGTTTTTACGTCTTCGGCACTTTTCGATCTCTCCTTGCGTACCATCAGGCAAGGCGAGGTTAGATAAATGAATTGTTTTTAGTACAAAAAGTGCAGAGAGCTTTGTAAGTACATAACTGATTATGTTTTGTTATTAACAATTGCAGAGTCCAGTGCGCTATGACAAATTCGACAGTGTCTCATTGCCAATGGCAGGCTCACCCACTGCCATCACGGACACATTCAGTCTCACAGGTATATTGACACGCACTAACATATAATAATAATGAATAATGCTTTCTAATATTATTCTAAGTGTATATGTATTTGTTAGGTTTGTTGCGCGCGTTCACTGCGCCGGAGATGGTGAAAGGCGTGCGCTGCAATAAGTGCTGCGACAACACAAAGAATGGCTACACGGTGCACATCAGGACTGTCACATTCGGAAAGGTAGGCACGCACATACACACACCCATCCTTATATATTTTGGCATATTGCAATGCCAGGAGTAACAGTAAAATAACAACAGCAATCACCTTCTACTTAATGTTACATTGTTGCGAGTTAAGCAAATCCATTGAATGAACAATTTCAATTAGTCTGCTTTTATTTTAGCTGTCACTGATTTGATAGCACTGTCCTTTTGTGAAGGAATGCATTCAACACTTTGAATATACACATTTGACAGCCATTAAACAGCCCTGCCTCTGCATATTCCCACGGGAAAAAGGCGTGTCTATTTGATTGATTGATTTGATGAAAGCTCTAAATATTTGATTAAACAATTTATAGCTTCTTGAGGCTTTATTATTATGATTGTATGAATTCATAGTGAAAATTAATGATAAATATAATTAAGTGGCATAATTTTGAATTTATAATGATATTGACTTTAATGGGAAATAATATTCGTATTAATAGTAGATTGTATAATAAAATTGTAATAATTGACATAATATTTACATTAATATTACGGTTATGGAGTACAACTAATTTAGATATAAGACATCACTAACCCATGACATGTAAATAAATGAATAAATGATAATTGGATAGAAAAAAGCTAACAATATGCAAAATAGACCTGCAAAATGGGATATTTAAAGCGCACAATTTAAATATTAATTAAGGCGCTTTTTTCTATCCGATTATGGCGAGCTTTGTCGCCATTTCTTAAATTCAATAATTATAATACATGTATTAACTTTATAAATTGTATTATATTGTGAATTGTTTCAGTTACCGACGTGCCTTGTGCTTCACATAGGCCGCGTGCAATGGTCACATGGTGGTCTCACCAAGAGATCTGAGTTTGTCTCATTCCCGGAGCATTTGTCATTGGCGCCATACACGGACCAGCCAATACCCAAGGTACACATAACACTTGCAACCAATTAGACTTTAGAGGTTGCTTCTCACTCATAATAACCCTATTGTCAACATGATTTAGTGGTGTAGTGGCGGTGCAATGGTTACGGGTTCGAAACCACTCACCGGTACCAATGTATCTTTGATATATGTACTTTGGTTGTCCTGTTACTATGATACCAAGCACTTTAGTAGCTAAATAAATAAATAAAATAAAATTGAAGGAAATTGACGACGAGATTTATAATTCGGAGGCTAGTGGAATAAAACATGGACGACCCAAAAGTATGTTTACTAAAATTGTGGATGTAAAGGAAGTGAAAGAGTTACGCTGTCTCTGTCTATTCCTATGGAAATGAGACGTAAAATAAATGATGATAATACTTGAAAATGAATTTGTGTACACATATTACAGCTGGACCTTATGTCAGTGGTGAATGGCCCTGATCTGCGCTCGGGCGTGTCACTGCTCAACAGGGGCGTGATCAGCGCTGAGAAATGTCTGTACACGTTGGTGGCGGCCGTGGTGCACGTGGGCGGGCCCAAGAGTGGACACTTCGCCACTTACAGGAGGGGCAATGGATTCGAATCCCAGAGGTATGCGTGCACATAACACATACAGTTGGGTTGCCTAGTGCCCCATAACCATAAGGCTTGTATAAAGAGAATTGTGGATGTGAGAGACGCCGAAAGAGTTGTGTCAAGTGGCGCTCCATTGTCTCTGCCTATCGTTGCGGGAATAAGGCGTGACAATTGGATTGATTGAAGCACACACACATGACCATGGTTGGACAAACATATGCAAGCAGTAGTCGTATCCACTATGCCGGCCCACCCGAATTCCAGGAAACGTGATTATTAGCACCAAAGTTGCTGGCGTTAAATGAACCCTTTGCTGACCACAATATGACCATTTCGAGGCATTGGCGCAGTGGGGAGCACACCATTTCGTTACACGTTCGATTCCCGGTTTAATATATGTTGTATTACATCAGATGGTGGTACACGAGTGACACATGGGTGCATGAGGTGTCACTGTCGGAGGTGCTGCGGTGCGCTGCCTACATGCTGTTCTATGAGAAGCAATCCATTAACACATAACTATGCCCACCGGGACATGTTACACTGTCATATTACTTTCTGTTTCATTCATCACTTGTAATACAGCCAAATTAGTTTGGAGACGTTTTTGCATTTGTAGTAGTGCGCCTAAGAGTGCGTTCCCATTATTACACGTTACGAAAACACGTCAGTCTTTACATTTTAATTGGAGCAAACGGAAGATAACTTTTAATGGAAAAACACAAAATTTGGTACTCACGAATTAACTATTAGATAAAAATTGCAGAATATCCTGCACAAAACTGACCAATTGTTTTCACCGACGAAACATATATACGTACGTCCAAACCCTTTCGTAATCTTGGGCAGATGGAAGCACTTCAGGTTTAAAGAGTCATATATCAAAGGGAAAAATATTTAAACAGAAACAATTAAATTTATAAAATTTGTTTAGTCTTTTCTGATTGTACACTAATACAAACGCAAAAACGTCTCCAAGCTAACTAATTTGACTGTATGTAGGTATATACCTGGCAGACAAAAATAGCGCTGGCATTAAAGCTGCACAGGAACTTGTTTGTTACCTACATACTTTTCGTTATATATGTATAAAATTGAAATATGTACAAATATGTGCCATCCATAGTATAATGAACAGCCAAATAATGTCCCAAAAGTCACGGATGGCTGTTCATAATGCGGTGCTTGTTCCTACATTAATGTATGGGAGTGAAGGTTGGGTATGGCAGAAGAAGCATGAGAGTAGAATTAACGCTGTAGAAATGCGGTCGTTAAGGAGTGACGATAGCGGATAGAATAAGGAATAGCACACTGCGTGATAGATGTGGTTTAAAAGAAGATGTAGTGACAAGGATTGACAAAGGAATGCTTCGATGGTTTGGGCACATGGAAAGGATGAGTGAAAGTAGATTGACGAAAGGAATTTATAAATCTGATGTGGATGGATGCGTTAAACAAGGCAGGCCCAGAAGAGTGTTTTCCGACCAAATCGGAGACATCCTCAAAAAAGCTAGGTTGCCTAGTGCCCATAACCACAGAGCCTGTATGAAGAGAATTGTGGATGTGAAGGAAGCAAGGGAGCTGTGTAAGGATCGTGGTAAGTGGCGCTCCATTGTCTCTGCCTATCCCTGTGGGAAAAAGGCGTGACAATTTGATTGATTGAAATATGTACAACTGTAATCATGAGCGGACTTGCTTCCTTATATTGCGTAGCTCAAAAGTCAGCGCTCTTTTTGTCTGCCGTACATTTTCATACTTATAATGCCTTGATTATATTACAACACATGTCATCATAGCCAGGTCCGGCCTCATTCCCACAGGTCTCTTTAGGATGACTGCGTCAAAACCACTTAGTACCAATGTATTTTGATCACTCAGCTTCTAAGATATGACCACTTTTATTAGCTTAATATAGAAAATTGTTAATATGTCTAGGCAACTGTGGTTGTGCAATGGTCACCCAAATCAAGGACACGGGTTTGAATCCACTTTGTATCTTTAATATAATATTTAATAATATGTACTTTGGTTGTCCTGCTTCTATAATACAAGCACTACAGTAGCTTAGTATAGAAATGTATTTAGAAAATATAAATTACAATATATGTCAGACTAACATTGTCTGTTAATATACCAGTGACTTTTAGGTGGTAATACATAAATTATTATATATATCCATTTACTTGTGATTTGTTATTTTTAAGTACTTATGTAAATAATATTCTAATTAAAATAAATTGGTGCCATTTTTATTGTCTGGCACAAATTATGAAATGAATTATGTATTTATAATACCAATGGACTGATGATAATACTATAACATTTTTGGCAACAATCCAATTATGCATTTTATAATCACTTTTTGAATGTACAAAGCTCACTGTGGATGAGTAAATAAAAAAAATAACTTAAGAGAATAGAAACTCAGTTATAAAAATTTCATTATTAAAAAACTCTGTATTTATAGCAGCGTTTACTGGCATAGTGACTGAAGCGACTGTAAACTAAATCATTTTTGTCAGTCATCAACGCTGTTGGACTTCCCTTTGCTTACCTCAGTAACAAATTGAGTGATATATTCACATTTTTAATTAGTAATGTGTTAACTTGTATAATAAAAATCCATTTGATGCATTAATTTATGTTTAGAATATAATTTAAGTTAGATTATGTCTTATATAATAAGATAATATAATAGTACTTGTATGCAGTTTTACATCACAAGTTGATGTATTTTTATTATTTAGTTTTAATAGATGCAGCCAATATTCAAAATGGTTGTCTGTTACCAAATATAATGTAATTACCTAATTGAAGATGCTCTAGTCCTTGTAATATCACAATTGTTACTTTAATAATGCATTTAACATTGAGTTGTCCTTTTTATGTTTACTCCAATGTATGTCCAATTGCGACAGAGTCTGCCTAGGACAGTGCTCTGAGTTACAATGTGGCTTAATGCACAATAATAATGTATTAATAAACAATTACATGGCTTTAATTGTTAAAAATAATTATACACATCTAAATTAATAATTTTAACCAAAGTAAAAGGTTTGGTGCATTGTGGAACAATTGACAAGTGGAATGCTTCACTCGTCATCCACTCTTGAATGTGTGCTTACAATTCCACTACACATGTGCGGGTCAATCTTGAATGAATAATAACTATATTAATTCTATGAATGCACATGTACTTATGGAACAAGTATTATACATCATAATGCATGGATATTTGGAGCACTCCATTATGGGATCAGTTCTTATTAGTAATATATATATATGTATAGCTATACATATAAAAGGACAAAAGCTGTTGTTTCTTTTCAAACATGTGACATAATTTGTATTATATAACATGTATGTTTGTAGCTGAATGTGTTTTACTTCCAATAATGTTTATTATTATTATAAATATGTATTAGTTTAATTATGTGTTTTATTTAAATCATACCCAAGGTTTTCACAAACAACAATTATTAATGCTAATGCCGTTGGAATATGTTGTGTGATTAAATAATAAAAGATTGTTAATAATGATTGAGTGTTTATTAAACATAAAATTTCAAATATTGTTTGTTGTACAACAACATGCGACACATTGTGCAATGTCCGCAATATATCACACGCGCACATTACATTGTCACTGGCAGCAGCATTATGACATACTCTCAATGAGTGACGCTCTCATTGTGGATGTGATCGCTGTTGGCTTCGCTTCATTCAATTTAAATATACTCTCTATTACAGATATTTCCGTTGATGTTGTGTCCATGCCACAGAATGCAAACCAATCATTCACCACCATTCCCGCGCCCACCACATCGCTGCCCCTGTTCACCGTTCCCGCAACCAATGGCACTTGCAACAACGATGATAACTCATCCTGGTCCTGTATGGTGGTCTTGGGATGCACCAGCCCACCGCGGTTGCTCAGCACCGCGTATGAGCCTATCAACACGTTACTGGCCACCGTTTGTCTGAACACTTCCACTTGCAATGTGTCCGCCAATATCTCCTCTGTGTCTCTGTCCAGGTCGGGGTGCACCAGCGCCACATAGTCGTTGCAAGCTATTACGTTGCCCAACGCGCTGAGCCTCTCTTCTACGCGCTGAACTTTTACTGAATCTGGCAAACTGTTTCTGATGTGTTGTAATTCTGTGTCGGTGGTGGAGGACGGCACCAACAGGCCGTTCTTGTTGGCGACGGTCATCCGGCCGATTATTCTGCATCCGGCGATGCTCGCGTGTATCACCGGGATCGTGTCCACGAGTTCGGCCTCGAACACGCTGTAGAAATTCTCTGAGCCACCGATTGCGACCAAACAATAAGAGTTGGTCAATTTGCTAAACACTCCCACCTCATTATTATTTTCGAATTGCACGCGGACCGCCATAATTATTACCTTGTTTATTTGTTTGTGCGGCGATTTCAAATTATTTCACAACAATATTAAACGCGCCTTCACGTGGGGGGAAAACACTCGCAGATTTTTTTCAAGAAACGACAAACGTCATTTTGACAATTACGTTTATTGTTTTTAAAGCGTCCTGCGCCCCTGGCAAAGGCGTTAAATTACGTAACTTTATATATACACGACCGTAGCAAAATGTACTAATTTTATACGGGTCGGTTGACCTGAATTTGAACCTTTAGTTCAGGTCAAATAATTTAAACAATTTATTATGTTGAAAAAAAAGTGTGAAATTGAGCAGAAATTAACGTTTAGAACGAACCCACTTTAATTTTTCTATTATGCGTCAATGTAACTGACACCTAGCTTTTATTTAAATAAATCATTGCGTTAATTATCATATGCAGCAAAATATGTAAAAAAAGCAGTTAAACTCATATTAAAAACGTACAAAAATGAAACGGAACACAGGATGAGAAGATGCACAGTTTCGCTGCAGTAGGTCGTATGGGAAGTCCCATGTGCATAAACGGGTCGAGCCAGGATATCTTTAATGTGCGGCCGTATTCTGTTAGGCTGAACATTAAGAAACACTTGGATAGAATTAATTTTGTTTATCATCGACCTTGCAGCGTTACGAACTTGTCTTCTGTAAATATGCGTTCAATACGTTTTGGATGATGGATGGATGTAAAGGATGCGAGAGTGGAATGTAGGCGCGAGGATAATTTAATTAATCCCACTCATGAGCGCGTATGTGTTACAGGAGTGCAATTCAGTTGGTCAGCGCACTTTGGTATTGTTTGGTAAAACAGGAAGTCAAGTAACCATGAGTACATCAAACGCTTCCTCGTTCCACCACATTGTTCAGGTTATTTGTTTTATTATGTCATTAAATCAATCAAATTGTAATGCCTTTTTCCCACAGGGATATACATTATATGTATATTACAATGCAATCCAGCGAATATGCATTAGTATATATTTTATTATAATTATGATAAACCATCAGCCAATACGCTTATACGCCATGTTACCGATACACAGATTGTATTTTTCCTTCATTGACAGAAGTAGTAAACAAACATCGAAAGGCAATGATGTTTTAATAAGGAAGACGTAGGTATGTTATACGCGCTTCGAAAGTGGCACGTTATAACTATGCTAATAAGCAAACATGAATTCAGTGTTGCGATGCAGTAGAGCAACATATATTCGTCGCTTTTTCGATCTCAATAACTATCATTCCGTCCTACTTTCACTTCGTCCTGGTGGACTGTTCGAACTGCACGAGTTACGAACACTAAAACTAGTGTATATACTCGTATAATGTATCTAGTTCCTTTAACATCATTGTCGCAAGGTACGAAAATCACCATTACCCAGGGAATTACAGGGAAACTGTTTACTACTGTTCAATTCTATAGTAAACATTCATTTGTTAAAGAATAATGTAACAAATGCACAAAACTCATTAAATCCACTCACATCATTATTTTTAACAATCAATCTAATTGTCACGCTTTTTTTCCATACGGATAGGCAGAGACAATGGAGCGCCATTTGCCACGGTCCTGACACAACTCCCTCGCTTCCTTCACATCCACAATTCTCTTCATACAAGTTTTAAGGTTATGTGCGCTGGTTATAGGTAACCAGCTTTCTTGAGGATGTCTCCGATTTGTCCCTACTAGGTCTGCCTCGATTAACGCATCCATCCATATTAGATTTAGTTTTGACAAAACCCATTTGTTTGGAAACTGTAAATTAACAAATGTCAAATGTCGCGCGGATAGTAATTAATAAAGACTAGTAATAATACTAATAATAATATTTTTTTTATGTTCGTATTGATTTGCATTAAAAATATGTAATTGTGTTTTATTGCGAATTCACTATCATGCCGAAAACACCTATTATTAAACTGAGGTGCGGTCCATGAATGGAGGTCAACTGTAAGTTCCGGCCTAGTTGAAACCGGCAACTTACTTACAAGCTGATCTCGAAAGGCGACTGAGTCACTTCACGGTCTGTATAGTTGTAAGTGGTGGTACTATTTGTGATAAGTAAGGAACAATATCCACAGGAAAAATAATTTGCCGCCCCCCTATTTAGGAGTTTCAATCATAGGTACAACAAAAATATGAAATTCAGGTTCAAATTTTAACGATTTATTTTAGTTTTTTAATTTTGCCGCCCCCTCCGCCCCCGCCACGCTACGCCACTGAATATCCAGTAGCAATAATTATCGATGTAACTGTAATACTAATTACTATTATTAATTATGAATGAATCAAACATGCAATTTTTACACGTGCACATCGGTCAACCGCAACTAGTGATCGAACCCGGTGTCTATCGCAAAACACGTGTGTGTTGTGTTGTGCACAAATGATTTGTTTATCCATGTTTTCATAGAGACCCAGGAGGGTGTTCTCCGAGCATATTGGAGACATCTCCAAGAAAGTGCGGCCGTGGTGTAGTGGCAGTGCAATGGCTACGTTAGCCGGGTATATCTTTGATAAATGTTCTTTGGTTGTCCTGTTTCTCTGATACAAACACTTAGTATAGAAATGTAAGCTTAGTAAAAAAGCTGAGTTGCCTAGTGCCCATAACCATAGAGCTTGTATGCAGAGAATTGTCCCTGTGGGAAAAGGCGTGACGATTGATTGATTGATACAAATATTTTGCAGCATTTAACCGAGTCCGTTTCATCAGTGAGGTCAGCAGCGCAGCAAACAGAGATCACATGCCGTCACACACCAGGTAGTGGCCATTCGTTTGTGTTACATAGATTTTAGATAGGTGAATCCAGATGGCGGCGAGAATTGAGGCACCATTAAGAGGAAACAGCCTAAAACGCTAGTTGCAGTAGCGAGACGAATGTTCCTTGGTGACGTGAGGTGGGCAGTTACCAGAGGATCTAGCGGCCTATATAGGACTGTTGATGACACCACCAGAGCGAACTGTTGATGGACAATACCAATGTGTATATATATCTTGCGTTAATTTTGGGACACCCATTATATGTTTGTTGATGATTTCTTTCAGAGGAACACCGTCTTCTGCAATCCATAAGGCTGGTGACGCCAGCGTCCTCCTTGATCACGCCCCCGCAGAAGTCCACGTCTATATTTACGTCCGTTTGTGCATTGTTACTAAATAAGCCGGTTAGTTTTTTAAGGACTATTATATATTAAAGAATAATAAAAATCACTTAAGTTATCACATCATAGACATAAGCTCTCGTCCAATGTCTGCGTCCAGCCTGGCAAAGGTTACTTCCAAGAGACTAATGGTAGCACCCCGCTCCCGGCATAGCGACAGCAACTGAGGCAACCATGAACAGCCTCGGTGTCTTCAGTCGTCAGTGCTCTTGCCCATGTTTACCATCAGTCAAATAGAGTGTTAATAATAATAGTAATGAAAATAGCAATAACTGTGTAGTCAAATTTATGTCACATGACAATAATAATAATAATGATGGATATATTTTTAGGAAACATCTGATAATGTGAAAGTTGTATCAAACAGTTCCGTTGCCTCTGATAATATATGCCGCATATGCTTCGGCGGCGCCTCTACTGAGCGGCTCGTTAGGCCGTGCCTATGTCGGGGCACAATCGCGGCCGTGCATAGAACCTGCCTGGAAAGGTGGCTGTTACAAGCTGCTACGTCATACTGCGAACTTTGCCGACACCATTACCTCGTCACCAGGAGTCACAAGTAAGTTGGCATTAACAAATTAATGAACCACTTTTCTATTATGAATTCAATATTCGCCGCTTTAGTAGTATGTACATTATGTCATTGAATTACACATTTGTTCCTAGCTTTATAATGATATGACATAGGAAACCTTGGAATTGTAATAGCAAGCAATGGAGTTGATAACATGAGGTAACATCAATGCGTCGTTTCTATGTACAACAATCGACAAGTGGAATCCTTTACCAGCCCATGTGTTCCCCCCATTCTATAACTCTCAAGCAATGCGTGCCCCTTTGGCCGGCATAGTGACTCTATTTTTTTAGACGTTGCCACTTTTAACCTTCTATTACTACGAGGCAAGTCGAGTCATACTCGTAATTTATATAAATGTTGTTTTGCAGATGGCCATGGCTGCGTTCGCTGATTGAGTGGGCGCGCTCCGGCCACGGTGGCGCTTTGGTGGCTGACATATGCCGCGGCGTGGCGCTGGGGGCCGCCAGTGTGGTTGTGACGTCACGCGCATTGGCGGCCTGCGACCGAGTGCTGCAGGCGGGCGCCAAAGTGGGCGGGGGCGCGTCCATCGCCGCCAATGTCATGTCATCGCTCGTCATCGGCATCATTGGTTAGAATTGCACGCATTATTATGATACACACTATATGGAGACACTTTAAACATTAAGTTAATAATACAATATCTCCTGTTATTATAACAACAATTACTCTAATCATGTGTGTAAAAACAATACTTTTTTAAATAGCTTAAGAAAAGAAAAGCCGACTTTGCAACTAAGTATTTCGCAATAATTAAGTATTTAAAAAATAATAAAACGAAACATACTATAATTTTAAGTCACATTTGGACTTGATGACATCGACCACCACCATTACTTCCCTAAGACCGTTGTATAACAGTAGGATAGGACTTAAATAAAGTATGTATCCTAAATATCCTAATTAACTGTAGGATCATCTGGGTTATGTAAAACCTCAACGCTCACAGCTTATTGTATTTTTGTCAACAGTATGAACTGTATTTAAATACTCTTTGATAAATGTCATGGTGATTTGAAAATATGTTTTATGTCAGGTGCTTTGAACGGTCTACTGACAACGTGGATGCTTCTCAAGATCCAGGAGCACCATTCGTCATGGGTGGCGTGGAGGGCGAGCAGCCTGACGGTGCACGTGACCCTGGCCGAGGAGCTGGTGACCCTGGCCTCGCAGATCGCAACACCACAACCATCAGTGACCACCATAGACACGGACGGCACTGTCGTCCACAGGGGCACCAACGTCAGCCATATGCCATGAACAACACACATATACATGTTTACATTATTTATATATATATATATATAGTTTTCTCATTTTTAGTTATGCCTTTAATAAAACTTGTCTCACTACATTCCCTAACGTATGTTGCCATTTTATTTATTATAAGTGGCGGCCATTCGCATAGTTCGCTAATCAGGATAAGCTTAATAGTTGCCTGTTTAGTGGGCGCGGCTGCCACTTGCACTGGTTTCAACTATAGTAGCATTCGCATCCATTCATGAATCGCACTCCAGCTTAACATCAAGCAAGATGCAGTCATTGAGCGACAATAAAAAAAGTTATTTTAAATAATAAATTGTGCGGCTACTACGAGATACTCAACTCGTAGTACAAATAGCCGTTGGGGCCGAAATTATTTTTGAATGGGGACTGTAGTCAATGGAGCAATCTGTAGTCTGTGACATGGAATTTTAATATGCAGAGAACATGTGCACCGCCCATTCTCTGCACCGCGAGCCGCTCTCAATATCTGTGCGATATTATTTCTTCGCAGTTGCTGCTATCTCGACTAGGAACGGATTGCTGTGCTATAGGGAGGGGTAGCGGTATATTCCTTACTACTAAATACACTTGTTTTTACCTACATGACATTCATCAGCTCCATTGGCAACTGTGCGTAAGGCAGACGCTCTCTTTTGTGTCAATATTAAAACACCAATTACCATTTGTTAATATATTTATTATCTTTTAATCATAATATAAATTCATTAAATAAAAAAAAGAAGCAATTAAAACAATAATAATAATGGTTAAAAAATGTGAAATAATAAAAAAGTGTTAATAATATCAGACTAATAATAATAATTAACAATCGTTGGATTCAACTCACTTATGTGGGAGCAATAAGAGAAAGCGATCCTTACGGTAACACTGTGTACAATGCACACGAGAATATTATTAAATACGGCTAATGTATATACACGTAAGTTAAATACAACGCGACATATACACGACCTTAAAATATATAATATTGCAGCGGTCATAACATTCGTTGCGACAATGTTAATATTCACTTACGACACTAAAATAGAAACAAAATCACATTTAATAATATAGGAGGAATATAACGAGAGACGCATTCAACATTGTGACGAACATTTCGTTCTCATGATGCACTTACAACAAAATGGTCGTACCAATGTTGAATTGGAGATTAGCAACGAGCTGAGTGGACAAACTTTCGCCTATTTAGAATGGTAATATGCGCTCTTTGGACATACGCTTGTGACTGTTTGGCATTCGACTACACACGGACTGCAATAACGGTGCGTTGTGGTGCGATCACTCAGTCTTGATCCTTGAACCGACGATAGATGGCTTGCACGTAGGTGAACACGCACTTCCAGTCAGGCTTGCGCATCGCGACCATGTCGTCCACGTCAAGCAATGGATATATGCCCGCCTTCTCACTAAACAAAATATTAATAATTTATTAAGTTTATGTAATTATCTATGTAGCCAATGATTTAAGCAAGAATTATTAACATTCATAGTGACTTACTCTGCGACTTTAAAGGCGAGCGTGAAGTTGTGTCGGCGTTTGTCAGGGGTTAGTTTGGAGTAGTCGAATGCATCAGGTAGGAAGTGATGTACCAACGCGCAGAACGCCAGCCCGTCCGACCAGCTCGTTGAGAAATTCTCCAATTTTACATTCTGAAACATTAAATACATTTTAAAAATACAGGTATTTTTATTTATTTAATAATAAAATAAAACAAAAAAACCGTTACGTGAAATATGTGTAACACATAATATCATGCATAAAATAATAAAAAACGAAAATCAAACAAAAAAAAAACACGGAATAAAAAGGAAGTAAGGAATAAATAAATAAAACATGCGTCATTAAAAATACATTAAGGAGATATTTTGTTTGTATAGATTTGATATAGTGTAATGTTATATAAATTGCAGCCGTGTGTGTATATAATAATAAGCAATATGCAAAGCGAGGTGGTGCTTAACAATTCACAACGATAATGTTTCTATTATCAAGATGTACAAAACTTTACATATTTGTGAACACAAATAAGCATTCATTGTTTAGTACTGGAATTGTTATTATGTTGTGTACGTCTTCATAAATTGTGCCTGTTCGCATAGGTGATTGTTTGTCCGGGGGGAGGGCGGGGCAATACCTCGTAGTCTCTGGTCTTGTCGCGACACCATTGCAGCAAGCGTTCTTTAATAGTGATCGCACTGCAAGCCAGAGCTGGGTCCGTGAATTTGAAGTACGGCTGCGAGGGAGAGCTAGGGCTCTGCGGTGTCTTGGGTGAGCTACAATGTGTGGGGGCGATACATTAGATACATTAAGACACACTCATTCTGCCGCACAATGTTTATGCACAAATTACACGTTCTAATGTTGAAACTATTCAATTAAAGTTATAATTGTTTTGCAATTAGTAACATATCAATAATGGAGTTATTGTTCATGTTATCATATGAATGAGACATTTACAATAAAGTGCATAATGACTTAACACATTGTGCAATGTTCGGACATACTATTAAGTTTGGACAAGGAGTATATGCATTAAAAGTGTCAGCTATTAAGTTGCTTTATTCCTAGTATATTTCGAGAAAGCATACGACTCCATCTCAAATTAAAAATGAATAAAATGAAATTATTCATATTGTTGTAACTATATTAATAATGTTTCTTTTAAATATAAAGCAATAATATATATATATATATATATAGGTATAATAATAATTACTTTGTATTTATCCCATTCCCTTGATATGGCTGCTAAAAATAAAATTAATTATAATAACATATTAAGCTTTTATACTAACCAAACGTCAAGTTGATTACTAATAAACAGTCAACAGCGACCGGGGATCGAACCCGGTGTCTGTGGCTTAACGCTGTTTGTTTGCTTCCATTATTTAACGCGATATTTTGCTATTAAAATTTTAACTACATTCATTGTTGGAACAAATTTATTTAGTGGCAATTAATATTTGATAGACTTGACATAATATTGTTGTGTTGTGTTCCGCCGCAGTTCAAGCTTATATGTACACTACAAGTAAAAGAACAGTAATAGAGTGTGATGACAGACATTTTTCTAATCTGTGGTAATAGTTGCTATTTCCAGCACGCATGGCACCAACATACTTTGCGTTAATCAACTTGACACAGGTTGTCGTAATACATAATAATTGTGTGTGTGTTATATATGTATAAAGGATATGGAATATAAGGATGTGGAATTCCCAATGAATTGTGGGCTCTGCAAATGTCACAGAGCTCCTGTGTGCGTTTGCAATCCAATATAAATGTATGTAATTCATATTACATATACATACCTAGGAGTTGTTGTGGAATTCTGTTTTTCCAATTGACGGAATTTAGTGAAAGCAGACACCGGCTTGGGCGCCGCGCGGCTCACACTCTCAATCACTGCAACAACCAATCAACATGTTTTACACTCGAATGTGCGAAGTGCGACGTGTGTGCTGTGTGCTATATACCTTTTGTGGTTTTAGTGGTGGTGCAGCTGTTGGTGGATGTCTCTGTGGAGTTCCTTCTCACGCTCGATGACACGCTCGTTACTTGTTTCTCTGCAATAGCAATAAACGCGAACAATATTATATAAAAATGCGTTTGTATGCCACTCAGCAAATGTCACACAAACACAACAGCAGCAACACAACGGCGGCGGCGTCTCAAAGCAATTAGTGAACACAATGTTACTCAATGGCGGCGAATGTTACGTATGTGACGTATATATGTACAACGTGAGTGGCATGCTGGCGGTGGTGGAGGCGGACGGGCAGCACATGGGGGTGAGGGGGGGCACACACAGGGACTCACGCGTCTCCCTTCGCCTCCTCCGATTGTGGAATGTAGGCGTGTGCGCTAGGACAGCGTCGACACCAGGTCCTCGAAAGCCAGGTCGGCGTCGCTCTCGTCCAGCAGCTGCAGTTCGGACATGGCGCCCAACGTCCGGCTGCGGGTGAGCGGGGCGCCTCTCGCGCCGCGGCGGGATGGCGACGTATGCGCTGAATTGCGACGCGACGAACTGAAGAACGCCTCCACCGTCTTCGTCTTCTCGCCGATCTCTGTCTGCGCTATGCCGCCCTCGAACATCTTCGGCACGGACAGAAGGTGCATGGACTTGGTGCGGGACACGACCCGGCGCGGCGACGGCGCTTTCTCCGGTTGCGTTTGCTGGATCTGATGCCAAGACTCGGAGCGGGACAGTGCCGCGGGGGAGGGGGGCAGGCTCGCGTACGGGGAGTATGGTTTCCCATCACGGCGGGACTCGAACGAGTCCTCGGAGTGCGGCGAGCCCGCAGAGCGATGCGAGTGGGTGGGCGCGGGGAGGGTGTCGCATTTGATGAGAGGGACGGCGTGCTCCGTATGTGCATTCGGTACCTGCTTCTTTCTGTCGGCGAATGCGTCGCGTCGCGGCGCCGAAATCTTCTGCAGTGCTCCCTTGAGGCTGTCGGCGGCCGTGCTGCCTCTGCGCCGGTGGTCGTCGTGTCTGGTGCGCACGCCCGCCGTGATTGTTGCCTGCTGCTGCACGGGGCCCTTCATGACGCGCGTCACCGTCTGGTACTCGGTGGGCTCGGGACTGTTGGGGGCGAGAGGCTCGGGGGCGGGATGGCCGTTGCGCTTATTGGCATAGAATTGATTGTTGGCAGGATGGGGGCTGCGCGTGGTGGGGGAGGTGACGTGCGACGGCACGAACTGATTGTTGGCAGAATGGGGGCTGCGCGTGGGGGGGGAGATGACGTGCGATGGCAAGAATTGATTGTTGGCCTCGTTCATGACCACGTCTGGCAAATAATCAACTTTGTGCGCCTTCGCCTTCTCAATGTCTGGCGTCTGCTGCAGCGGCACAAACGTGGACACCACGTTAGGCGGCGTGTAGTCTGTGACAATGTAATTAGGCGGTGGTGGTGGTTTAGTGGGCTCGTGGTGGTGGTAGCCGTTCGTGAGTTGTTCGTGGTGCTTTTTATTGCGGATTTGTTTTTCGTAAAACTCAATTTGTAGTTGTTGGGTGTCAATTTTGGATGGGAAATATTCACTATCAGTGTCATACATTGCTTTTGTGTTGTCCATCTTTTTCACTAGTTCTGGTGCGGCGAGATTGTTTTGACTAGGAATAGTGGACATTGGATAATTTTGTTGATGATAGGAAGGCTCCGCGGTGGTACTGAATGGACTGTACTTTTTGTCCTTGTTGAATGGTGGCTGAGCGAATGGCGGCATCGGGGCGCCATATTTGTTATTTTCAAATTTGTTGGCGGCCATGCTCAATACTCGTTTGGGTTTATCAAATTCATTGTTAATCCAGGCCGCATTCACCGGTGACGTGGCCATGTTGTTGGGGCTCATGAGCGGCCCATTGTCCATTGGTTGCGGCGACACCATGGTCGTGGAGGGGGGACTCCACACATTCGGTGGTGCGGTCACTGGGGAGGTTATCTTTTTGAGCGGTTTGAATGCCGACATCGGGGCGTGAGAGAATTGATTCACTGGAATCGGTTTGGCAGCGAACGGTTTTATTATAGGAGCCTTCGCGGGGGCAGGAGGGTGGACGTCCGACGTCCGTTGCCCGGGTGCTTTCGTGGGGGGAACAAAAGGAGGGACTTTTCGTTTCTCAGCTGACCAAGGCACTTTCGGCCGATCGTCCGTGTTTATGTGCATGTTTTGCAAATCGTTGATGGCCTTCCTGCTGAGCCGCGGGCCATAGCTCACTTTGGGTGGTTGGAGCGCGTCGTCGTCCGCGGTCTGCCAGAATTTCTTAGCCGAGGAGTTGCTCGAGGATCGGCTGCGCGAGTCGCCGTTGTTCTCGAATGTGTTCTTGATGCTGCCGTATCTATTGTTCCAATTGGAGGGAGCGGACACTTTGCTCCATGTCTGGTTGCCCTCCTCGTTCTTCTTCATGAATGCAATGAACTTGTGGTCGTTCTCCGTTTGCGGCTGAAACGTGGGCACGTGCGGCGCCACGCGCTCCTCGGTGTCGCTGTCCGCGTTGTGAACGCTGAACGATTTCGGTATATTGATGGTGTTCGCGCGTTTCATTCTACCACGCTTGTTGAGCGGCCGCGGCGATTCCTCCTGCGGCGGCGCGGCGAAGTTATAAGTGGGAGGCAGCGGCCGGTATAGCGGGGCGCGCTTGAAGTGATCGTGCGTCGGCGATGGCGGCTGGTGTATTTTGGGCGCTGCCATCTTTTGCGGCGCACGTTTCGGTGGCATAACATCGCTATTCGTTTGGCCATTGAATTTATTGGCAATAGCTGCTATGCCGTTCCTGGGCGCTGGACGCTCGTATTTGGCGAATGTCTGCGGTGCGCCATTCTGCATTGGCGGTGTCTCACCAATGGAGTGGCGATACTCGTGGCGTGGTTGCGCGCGCTCCCGCATCACGACGGCATCGCGGTGCACGGTCGGCTGGCTCTCGTAGCTGGCCGAATGCGTGACCGGCGGTCTCTTCTCTCTGCCATTGACGGCGTCGTGATAGCTCATGTCGTTCTCGCCGCCGCACCGCCTCTCCGGCTCGGCGTGGGCGAGATCGTCCAGCTGTTCGTGATCGACCATGCGCCGCGCCTTCTCGAGCTCCTCGTGCGTGACGCCGACCGTGTGCCTGTTCGCCCTGGAGCGGCGCTTCGGTTTCTTTTTGCATCCGTCGAGCCTGTCCGCGGCGTCGAGCGCGTCCTCGAGCCTGTCCGCGAGCGCGAGCAGCGCCGTCGCGTTGGGATGGGCGGTGGGTGGCGCGAGGGCCGCCCGCAACCTGTCGAGCGAGCGCCGCACGTCCGCGACGACATCGGCGCCGGCCGCCCCGAGTCCCGCCAGCAGTCTGTCGCCGCCGCTCAGTAACCCTTGCAGTAAAGGAAGAAGTAGTGACTCACCGCGAGCTTGTTCCTGCACATCGCCGGAGTCGCCGGTGCCCTCGATGGCCTCCGCCACCGCGTGGGCGCACGCTGGTGACAAACACAACATTATTATTATTATTAATATTATATGAGGAGTGATCATTTGCATGTTATAATGCGCACCTTCCTGTTCGGCCATTAGTGTTCTAATGCGCGCGCGTATCTGACGTCTCTGCTCGTAGTCGGTGCAGCTCTCCAACTGGAAATATAATATATATTATTGGTTTGGTGATGAGTCCGTGTGCGTGTGCCATTGTGCTCGCATGTGTAATGAATGGCTGATCACGGATGCTCTATTATTTGTGTGATTCTCTATGGTTCAGCAAATGTCAATGTACACGGACTTGGGCTCAGCTTCCGTTATTTCTATATTGACAATAATATGTCCAAAGTGAATATAATGAAACAGGGTGACTTACGTGATAATGGAGGTTACGTTTAATAATTAAGAAATGGCGGTTTCTCTTCAAATGTAATTGTGATACTAAAACTGAATTCGCTCATTGACGAATATGATTCAGTGTTCATAAATAAACCAGATATAATTATTGTACATCTTGCTTACCATGGGGCAGGTCGATGTTAGATTACAAGTCACAATAGAAAAAATACCTAAAACACCTTTTTATGTAGCCATGAAAAAAAAAACGAATTAGTGAATAAAAGTGAACTACTTAATAATATTTGACCTGCGTGTGTATATTTTAGCAAATGATATTCTTTCATGGCATTATTTTATGAATTTAAATTTTAAATCTCTAATTACAGAGCGAACTCTTTATACCGAAACTCAAGTGACTGAGCATCTTCATCGTTATAGAGAGTTTTCGTTATATGGAGTGAACAAATACATAAATGGGTTTCAACATAAACCAACCAAGTTGTTCTCACTTCTACTTAATAGAGAGTTTACACTGTCTGTATGATTGTTTATTACATAATTAAACGTGTTGGTTAATATTTATGATCTTTCTTCAAATGAGGACGAAATGTTTGTTTAAGGCACATTTGCTTTTACCACTCTCGTTCGTTTATATCTGTTAGTTGGTTTCCAATACAAATGGATAAGTAAACCTTCTTAAAAATTTATGTTTATTGTGTGTGACTCGACATATAACAGCACCCAGCTTAATGTTAAACTGGAGTGTGGTCCATGAATGGATGTCATTGCTACTACAATTCAATAACTGTAAGTAGCAATTACATCCACTATGCCAGCTTAGTTGAAACCGGCAACTTACAAGCTGATCCCGAAACACGACCAAATCACTTCACGGTCTGTATACTTGTAAGTGGTGGTACTACCCTGGATCAGCAGACTGGATACCACTGCCTACCACTCTTTGATACCACTCTTGACCAGACTCGAAGCAAATATTCACCTCTTTTTTTATTAACAAATATTTGCTCCTTGTGGGAATCGAACCCGGCTTTACGTGCCTGTCGTCATATAATAACGCGCACGGCTGTAACATGTATAATATGTTTTATGCGTGAGTGGTGACACAACCTCGTGGTTCAAGTTCAATGCTTCCTTCATTAGACAAGTTCGTATCACATTTGTTATATAAGCGCACGTTCTATAATCACATATTCCTAATTAATATCGCACTTATTTAGAATAGAAGACATATTAAGTTGGAGAATTATTAGACAACATAAGGTTTTGATTTTATTTGATTGAAAGTTGAATATAATTTTGTAGAATCCTTGTTGTATTGTTTGTGAATGTATTTGCACTTACTAATAAGCGAAGTGTGCGCTCGTCCCAGCAATTCTCAATGTCTATTTGCTTTGTGCTCGACTTCACCGTCTCCTGCTAACAATAATATACAACATTTTATATATTATATTATGGGGGAACACCTATGAAAATATGTTGCAAATATTATCCAAACGATTTAGAGATGTGCACGTTTTTCAATATAGAGACTCGTCATTGCCTAGTGGTAGATAAGCACAGGGAAGGCTAAGAGCTCCGACGGCTAAAAATCAATTCAGTGAGGTGCCTCAGTCGCTGCCCTATGCCGGCCAAAGGTGCTTTTTCACGCGTCTCTTCAAGGATCCAAGGTTATATGATGGGGAGAACACATGGGGAAAGGACGCACCGAACTTTAATAGTATAATTTATTATGAAATATAGTATAAATACTTTTATATGTTCACATAGTAAATATAAAATTTAAATTTGAAGGCCGATGTGTTTATAAAAATAGTAATGCCCAAGGTGCTTTTCACAACCATCACACTATACACACACACACACACTTGGCCATTCCTGAAACATTTTACATTTCGCCTATATATACAGCTAGCATACCTCATTATTTAAAGCACATTTTTACAGTCGATTGCACACACAGTTTTCATATTTATTCAGTTCTTTATTTAGCAAGCGCTGATAATTGTCCCACTGCTGAAAATAGGTTTTCGTTTTTCCACGCCAAACGACACTCTAGCTACAAGCTATTATTATTATTATTAAATATATGTTGCATTGGACACTCATCCATTTAGGCAGCTGTTGGTTTCATTTTATATAGTAACTGTTGCGGATTATAGACTGCAACGTATATTTACGTGAATAAAAATAACTTTTTAAACAATATAAGGTTTTTATTGACTCATACAACAAATGGCTAACGCCACGCGCCTAAAGTGAGTAAGAGAGTGTTGCCAGCCCGCAATATTTACATTTATGTCTCGAACATATTGCGGGCAGGAAAATAAAAATTTCAAAACATATTATTTAAATGTTATACAATTATAGAACATTTTATAGAAATGTTATACAATAATAGAATTTTAAATATAAAATATTATACTTAAGACAGCTTCTACAATTTAAAATTATATATAGAATATATAAAGATAGCTTCATATATCCTAATTTACATAAACTTAATCAAATATTTTCATGGTTAACATCCATGATGCTCACATCTATGTACAATGATATCTAAAATAATATCTTCAATAAATGTAATCTAATTATAATAAAGTGTAGTAATTATAGTAAAGTAAGTATAATCTAAGTATTATGTAAAGTAAGTATAACCTAAATTTAACAATATTGTACTTTTGCATTGAAATAAAGACAAAACATTTTACAAGATACTACCTTATTACAATAATTATCTAAATATTTAATAAAAACAAACAATATCTTTCAGTTTTCTATAGGTAATAAACATATTTTTGATACAGAGCGTAGAAATATACCTTCAGCGGTTTTCACTTCCACTACTCTAACTCTACCGTCTTTACCAGGTATCACTTTAGTTATTCTAGCCATAGGCCATTGCAATGGTCTCATATTATCATATTTTAAAATCACCAAGGATCCAACTACCAGATTCGGCTGAACATCTCTCCATTTGGGTCTATTTTGTAAAATGTTTAGATAATCCTTGTACCATATTTTCCAGAACGATTGTTGTATATGTTTATAAATATTCCACAATTTCAACCGACCAATAGGTACATCACTCAAATCTTTTTCAGGATAAGACATAAGCGGAGCTCCAGTCAAGAAGTGACCTGGAGTGAGGTAAGTTAGATCATTAATATCGGCAGTTATAGGCGTTATAGGACGCGAATTTAATATTGCCTCTATGCGTATCACAAGTGTATTTAACTCCTCATAAGTCAATATGGATTGACCCATGATTCTCTTAAGATGAAACTTCATACTTTTTACACTTGCTTCCCATAGACCCCCAAATACTGGGCTGTAACTAGGTATGAAATGAAATTTGATACCATGCTGTGTTATTTTATTAATTATAATATCCTTACTTTTAGAATTAAATTGTTTATATAACTCATGTAACTGGTTTTTTGCACCTACAAAAGTTTTTGCATTATCACAGTAAATATCTGTAGGTATATTGCGCCTAGATATGAATCTGTCTAATGATGCCATAAAATAATTAGTGGTCAAATCTGACACTATTTCCAAATGCACTGCTTTGGTAACAAAGCATACATACACAGCTATGTAACCTTTAGTAATAACTGATTTTCTTATTTTAGATTGCCTGACTTGTATAGGTCCAGCAAAGTCTATGTCTACCTTTTGGAAAGGTTTAGATATATTTACTCTATCATCAGGTAGAGAACCCATCAACTGTTTTGAAGCTATGGCCTTTAATTTAAAACAAGTTATGCATTTGTATATAACCTTCTTAATTTCCCTAACACCGTTTATTATATAATACTTCTGACCTAAATTGCTAAGTATTAACTTTTGACCTGCATGTAATAAGTTTAAATGACTTTTATGTATAATTAAGTTTGTTATATTGCAATTTTTAGGTAATATTATAGGATGGCGCTGTGAATATGGGATGTTAGCATTCTGTAATCTGCCACCAACTCTTAATATACCATTTGCATCCAAAAAAGGATTCAAACAAAGTAAATAGCCTTTAATTTTCTTATTTGTTTTTAAAGATTTAATTTCTTCAACAAAGTATTTATATTGCTCATTTTTAATTAACAAATTTAATGCATTTTCTAATTCCTCAACTGTTAAATATATTGAAGTAATTTTGTCATTATTGGGTTTAATATTTTTACAAAATCTTAAAACATATGCTAATACTCTTTGCATTTTATTAATATCAGAAAATTTACTAAAATAATCTAAGAAACTTAAATCATTAATTGCAATATTACTGATATTTTTTAACTCTACTTTGATTTCAGGTAAATTCTCCTGTTTATCATTAAAATTGACAAAAGAATAATTTCTGTCTTTTAAATAAGATGGACCTTTCCACCACATCTCGCACTCATTCAAATGATGAGGCATTACACCACGACTTAGTAAATCTGCAGGATTCTCATCAGTCTTAGCAAACAGCCAATTAAATTTATTTTGACAAGTTAATTCTCTAATAACTTTAATTCTATTTGCAACATATGATTGCAACTTAGATGGATCTGTATTAATCCAACATAAAACTATTTGTGAATCACTGAATAAATATATATTTGTAACTTCTAAATTAAGAGTTTTATTTATTTTTTCTATATTAGTTGCAAGAAGTAAAGCAGCGTTCAACTCTAGCCTTGGAATTGTGAGTTTATTTTTTAAAGGATTAACTCTGGACTTTGAACATAGAAGGGTAATAGTAACATTTCCTTTATTATCTACTTGTCTCAAATATATACAGCACCCATATGCCCTTTTTGATGATGCATCAGCATAACCCACGATTTGTGTAATAAGTGGATTTATAATATTAATTTGCCTACTTATCTTTATACAACCCATTTGTGAAAGACTATTTGTGTATAAATGCCATTGATTTATCAATTCTTTTGATGGTGATGCATCCCAATCTATGCTTTCCTGCCATAATTTTTGCATCAACAATTTAGCAATTACAATAATGGGTCCTACCAGACCTAAAGGATCATAAAATTTACTAATAAAACTTAGGATATCCCTCTTTGTGTCATTGCCACAATAATTATTTTTACAAGAAAATTCAAACAAATCTTCTTGTTTATTGAATATTATACCTAAAGTTTTTAAATAATTATATTTAGATTGAAATTCCACATTAAAATGGTTAATGTTATCACCTGAGATCTCATTATAAATTTCTGAAACATTGGATGCCCACTTATGTAATTCAAAATTACCTAGTTTTAATAATTGTATTAATTGTTGTTGTGTTTCCTTTAACTCATCAATAGAATTGCATGACACTAAAATGTCATCGACATATGTATTTTTATTTAAAATATTAGATGCTAGAGGATGCAGATTATTGAATCTACATGCTAATTCCTTTAAACATCTAGTTGCTAAAAATGAAGAAGACTTTAACCCATATGTAACAGTATTTAATTGTAAACACTTAATATTTTCATGTGGGGATGCCCTCCACAATATATTTAATAAGGGTCTATATTCATTTTTAATTAAAATATTTCTAAACATTTTCTTAATATCAGTTATAAACCAATACTTATGCAACCTAAACATTAGAAGAATTTTGAATAAATCATTTTGAACCACTGGTCCATTCAACAAGATATCATTTAAACATACTTTCTTATTAGTTTTCATGGAACCATCAAAGACTACCCTTAAACGAGTAGTTTTGCTGTTCTCATTAATTACAGGATGATGTGATAAAAAGTACACTGGGTCAACTGACATTTTGTATGTACTAATGTCAATATATGCTGCATGACCAAGGTTTACATACTCATCAATAAATTTTTTATATTCATTAAATAATGAATTATCTTTTTTGAAACGCCTTTCAAGGCTAACAAACCTATTTAAACCTTGATTAAAAGAATCCCCTAATATGGGAGCTATGTGATTCAATGGTAACTTTATTGGTAAGGAAACCTCACACTTATTATCTGTTAACTTGAAAGAACTTATAAATTCTTCTTCGCAAGTATCAAAATCTGATTTATTTTCAGAAAATATCTGTGGAACACTTTCACATTCCCAGAACCTTTTTAACTGTGTATCAATATTATCATTACACTGAATACAAAGTAAAGAATTAAAACTATTTTGATTGTCATATTGCTCCGGAGACAATGTACCAGCTGTAATATAGCCAAACTGTGTACTAACTAATTGAATATTGTCAATTATTATCTTAGAATTCGGAATTAAAATATTAAAAATTATATCAGCGCTTAACAATATGTGTATATTGCCTGGAACATGAAAATTTTCATCAGCTAACCTAATATTACTTGGAATCTTGAAATTAATATTTTGTATTCTATTTTGTGGTAGATCTGTGGTTATTTTGTCAACAATTTGACAAACAACTTGTTCTTTGTATCCATTGATACATGAAAATATATCTAACTTTAGTGAAAACTTTGATTTTTTCTTTGTGTTTCCGATGCCAACTATCCCAGTATAGCTAGGCGTTGGTTGGAAACCCAAAATATTAGCTAGTTCTTTTGTTATGAATGAAACCTGGCTACCGGTATCCAAAAGAGCCTTTACATAAATATCTTTACCATCCCTTGAACACAACCTAACTCTTGCTGTGGGTAAAAGCACTAACCTTTTTTGTGTACTTGCGAACAATGTGATTTTACTTGTAGAATCCACACTGATTTCCTCATGCAACAGACTATTATGGTTTCCCTTACACGTTTTGCATTTAAATTTGTATCTACAATTACCTTTATGAGAATTCAAACATACTTTGCAAATATGACAATTTTTTATATGACATTTCTTATCCTCCGGAGTTGCTAGCGCAAACTTTTTGCATTCATATAATTTGTGATTATTTTTACAGAAGGTACATTGTGAGATTGTACTAGCTATGTTCGACACAGTTACACTAGACTTATTCATATTTGTATCTGTTGAGTTTTCAAAGGCAAGAGCTCTTTTTTCCAAAAAATTGAAAAAATCTGTCACTGAAGTTAGGTTTTTTGGATCCTTATCTAAATGGAATGCTCTATTTGTTTGTGAATCTAATTTTCTTGATAGAATACATACAACAATACTGTCCCAAGATTCTACAGGCTGTCCCATATTTTTTAATGCAGTAATTTGTTGTTTAGCTACCGATATTAATGATCTAAGTGCTACTAAGTTTTTTGCAGGGGGAATATCTAATAAACATGCAATATGGTCATTGATTATTTTGTTCTCATTATCGTACCTGTTTTTTAGGATGGTGATTGCCTCGTCATAACTTTTATCAGCCATTGGCAAGTTTTTTATAAGGTCGTAAGCCTCCCCTTTTAAAAAGGTTCTTAAATAATAATATTTTTGTATCTTGGCTAGATTTTTATCATCATGCACTAAGGCTTCGAATAATTTTATAAATGGAGGAAAATTTACATAGGACTTTCCGTCAAACTCTGGGACCTGGATCCTTGGTAGTTTCAAAGCAGATACACGCGGGCTATCCACCTGTATGGTGTTAATTTGCCGATTAATTATGGCCAAACTTTTTAAATATTTTTCCTCTACCTCACCCATGTCCATCTCGTCTTCCAGCTCCACATTAATTTCTTCGATAGCGGCCATCGCTGAGTCTATTCTCTTGCGTAACACCAACATGTAATCCTTATCATGTGTGGACTCTTGTAAAATGTTGTGTGTCCTGGTTATAGTCGCCTTGTGATGACCTCTTTTAATAATTAATTTCCTCGATGCGACACCGATGGCGGCGTCCACGTCCGATTTGTCATCCATGTTTAGTTATAGCACTAAATATATAGTAATAGCACTGAATGTCCAATTTAAATTGCTCGAAGGACCAATTTGTTGCGGATTATAGACTGCAACGTATATTTACGTGAATAAAAATAACTTTTTAAACAATATAAGGTTTTTATTGACTCATACAACAAATGGCTAACGCCACGCGCCTAAAGTGAGTAAGAGAGTGTTGCCAGCCCGCAATATTTACATTTATGTCTCGAACAGTAACTTTTCATAAAATTATAATTAATTAATATATGGTGACGCATATAATATAGAATGAATTTGTGTGGAACATATACCCGTATATTCCATGAGACCAGTCTACCCCATTGCACAATGAAGCATAATATATATGTATAAGTGAATGAGTAATATAAATAATGTTGAAGCATTAGTCTGCTTAAGGTGTAATAGTAAGATTTACTATTAGATTTGTAATAGTAAGATTTACTATTAGGTGATTATACAAAAAAGCACTTTGTTCTCATATTTTTCATTTTGTATTGTGTACTTTTTTTGAGTACGAGCTATTGCGGGGTTGTGCGTGTGTGTGCGACTTGGCGCAGAAACGTTTATTGTAAAGTTCAGTGTGTTGCATATTTGGCAGGGCACGCGCACACACACGCATTGGTAGCTCAGGTGAATAAGTGCATCCGCACTGTACACAATTAAATAAACACGGGGACACACGGTGAATATTCCACCATCACAAAACATAAATCAATAAACAACAAAATAACTAATTGTGCAGAGCACATTCTGGTGTTTATTTGTCCAGTGTGCGAAGTGTACAGACTTTGTTGCGTTTTGTTGCCGATTACAGCTGCAACTTGCAGCTGTTCAGCTGTATTAACAGTCGCCTTCTTGGATGGACATCACTACAGCGTCATATCAAGCGGAGTGCCGAGACACAATGATAGTTACAATATGTACATGTAGTAAGTACAATATGAACGTGTTGTCGTGGTTATTTCCATAAATGTGTTAACTTGTTACAATTATTATTATTGCCAGAGTCATAAAAAGGCCTGTTGTGTTAATCTGATGTAACAAACATATGTCATATATATGCTTGTGTACATGTATGTTGTTAGAGAACTTTCGAACGCGCGAGGACATGAGCATCACATTATTAGCCATCAGAGAAATATACAGCAGAGCGTACGCTACTTAATTATAAAGTGGGATTTGTGTTATCAGAATTGGTTGCCACATCAATTAATTGTCATTCATGCGGATTGTTATTATATTCGCTGGTAATTAATCGCATTGAAATTTAATAAACTATAGAGAACATTAACTATTCATAATAATCACTAGCAGACCCGCCAGATGCCGCCCTGCCCGGAAAGCAGCTCCATCATATTTAAAGATCAATTACTTTTTATAAATTTTACAATTCCATAATTACTTCTAAACAAGGTTGAGTCATCCTTTTTGGATATCTCACTGTTAACTATGCTAACTTATTCTTAGTCTCTATGCCTTAATTTTTTTTTTCTTCCAAATCCCCTAAAACTTATTGGAGGTCCTGGCCACATTAAAATAAGGGGGCAGAGATTGTAATTCTTCTACGGACAACAAAAAGGAGCAGTTTTTAATCCATTGATCGGTTATTGATTTTTATTGAAACTCTAATATTTCACGTCACCGTTTGGTATAAGCAGGTAGGTATTGTAGTCATTATTGTTTGATTTTTACGAAATAAATAGGTTTGATGATCTGACAGGAACTAGGGGGCCCCGCGATCGATCGCGGGGCCCTGGGCGCGTGCCCAAAGTGCTAAATGGGAAAGATGGGCCAGCATATATACGTGTTATAGCATACACACACACACAGCACCTATAATTAGCACCGCATCAGATGTTCACCACATACGTGTGGCAGATACTACGGATGGGAAATGGACGGACGCACGGTTTAGCAAACGGATGAATCAATAATTTGGCAATGCAGAGATTAATGGTTGCCATTGCAAACAAGTGCAACGACACTTAAACAAGTTATTATCAATATATATTATTCTACATCACCGAACCTTTCAGTGATCTAGTCACGTTTAAAGATCATGTTCAAAGTTGCTGACAAGCGATTTTATAAATATTATATTACTAATAAATCTTTAATATGTTTATTCAAATAAAATTAAAAATTGAACAAAATTAAATAATATCATCTAGATAGTTGCAGACTTCTCCGTGCGCCGCTTGGACAACTCCTTGGCCAGGCGCTTAGCTGAAGGTAACCACCGTTCTTACTGAGTTTGCCATATTTATTCAGCTTGAGGTTCTTGACAGAATATATTATATAAATATATATAAAATTCCGTACTACCGTGCCATTATATTTTAATTGTGACGCCTGAAAACCCCATTCAGTTTATGGTTACTTCAGTCGCCTTCACTTAATTCAGATAATTATCCCTTTGATTCATTCCCAACTTTAATAACAATAATTATATATATTTGACATAAATACTATATGTACAAACAATATTGTAATTTGTAATTTTGTTTGGAGTAAATGGGAGTACATAATGCAAAATATAACAACATTTGTAAATGTAAATAGTACTTTATGCCATGGCCACGCGTGTGCTTGCACTCTGTGTAATTTGCATGTTTAGTACTTTCACTTGTTGTGCGTCTGGTCAATCAATTGCCATTCACATGTTACACATTCGCGTGTGGAACAATGTCAATCAAATGTAATTACACATATTAATACGTGTTGCAGTTATTTGTTATTGTGTCTCGACATATTACAGCACGTGCGAAGCTCATGTGCGGTCGACTGCTACTACACTTAAATAACTGCAAGTAGCAGTCGCATCCATTATGCTGGCCTGGCTGGAACCACCAATTTACAAGCTAACCTCGATGACCACCAACTTTCTGCCTAACATTCTTAAAACAGTCAGCATTAAAGTGGATTGCTTCAGTAATAAAAGTATTTTTTTATTGTGATTCTACACATGACAGCACCCCGCTTGATGTTAAGCTGGAGTGTGGTCCATGAATGGATGTCACTGCTATTACAGTTAAATAAACAAGTGTAATAAGTTACCTAACAATCCTCTATGCCGGCCTAGTTGGAACAGGCACCTTACAAGCTGATCCCGAAACGCGACTAAACCACTTCAAAGTCTGTATACTTGTAAATGGTGGTAGTACCCCGGATGGGCAAACTAGGCACCACTCTTTGAAAATGAGTATGTGATATTGGTTAAAGTGATGATTCATCACAGCGGCAGAGGCAGCAGCGCAACATTTCAATTTGAACATGCAGCCAGTTGCGATGCATGCAGCGTGTGTACTTTCTTTTAAGTGTTGGCGTATAATTAGTGGGTCTCCGCGGTGTGCGGTTCGATGTCCGGTCCACCAAGTGGCAGAGGAGTGCGTGCTATAATAGATACGTTTGATACACTCTGATTGTTATTGTAGAGCTGCGAGAGTTGGTGATATTGGGCCATTGTGGCTTGTGATTGATTGATTGATTATAATGAATATTGTTTGTTTATATGCAAAGTTGTTGATGTTGTGCGTGGACAGAATGAGCCGCTAACAAAGGCGCATGTCACGCCAAATTGCCAAATTAGGACATCAGGGAAGACACGCGAAAGGTGAATGTACCTCATTTTTGGCACAACGCCGCTCATATGCGTTTCACACATGCGAACAACCAACACATATATAATATATATATAAAATATATAAGAGCAAGGTTGGCGTGTGAGGAAATTAAACATGTCATTTTGCAAAAGCACATGTGTGCGCTTTATTAAACAAACATATATTTAGTTGATTTATTTTGAGAATAGGGAAGAACACATTCACTGCGATTATTTTGTGCGACGTATTTTAATATATACGAATAGTTACATTCGCTGTGGATGTTTGTCACTGCCTATCCCTGTGGGAAAAGGCGTGACAATTTGATTGATTGTTTTGTGTGTTACACAAAAGCGTAATTATCTACAATTGCCACGTTTGGTGAATGATTTACTCTGGAACAGTTGGGCTGATGAATATATATTTATGTCTGTTCATTGTAAACACGACATTTATTACATTTAAGTGTAATTTGTCACACACAGGGATGTGCAGACAGACAATGGAGCGCCACATGCCACGATCCTAGCACAACTCCCTCGCTTCCTTCACATCCACAATTCTCTTCAGCCCTACGGCTATGGGCACTAGGCAACCCAACTTTCATGAGGATGTCTCCTATTTAATAATAATGTGCATTGACATTGAATGTGTTGTGTGCTTTCTTTCAATGAATACTTTCACGTGTTACCCTGAAACGGCGGCAACGCACAGCACTTGGCATTTGTTGCAAGGTCACGTGTGCCGCATTATGGCTTATATATATATTTAATGTGAGTGTTGAGGTGTATTTGGGGTTCATGTAACAAAGAGATTAATATGTATGCAATGGCCGCGACAGCTAATGTCGCCGCAAACGCCACGCACTTTCTCCACAATCTACTATTATTAAGAGTAATCTACAATATCATTATACGCCTGTCATTATATTCATTTAAACCAAAACCATATAAAAATATATTACTTTTATATTAGTATTTTTACCAAAATTATTAATGTTAAATTGTTTAACAATATTGTCAAATAATATTGATTTAATATTTTGACATATTAATGTTTGAATAAAAATGAGTTACGTGAAAGTCATAATTTTTACTCAATCGACAAATATAATTATGTTTGTTATTTTGCATAATAAATAATAAATGAATATTAGGTAACAAACATTTGTATTATTATGAAATATTCTTAATAATATTAAAGCTAGTGCATTTTGTGTACTTCCACCGTAAAACATTCTTCAGCAATTGCATTATTATTATTTAATTATGGTTTTATAGTTTAATTTATCTCCAATTGTCAATTCATTTTTTTGTCATTAATTCATTACAATATTTTTACATGAAAAGTGCATAATTGCATTATTGAATGAAACAAATTTAATGCGGCTTACTATCGCGTTTATTTTTGTGTTATGATTTTACATTTTTTTATTATTCCGACATTTCGAGAGCTTTGCAGCTATCGTGCTCACAGAGAGACCAAATATAAACGCGATAGTAAGCGGCATTGATTTGTTTAATACACAGTTTATTGTAGAATGTGTAAAATGTTGATGGGATTTGTTGTTGCCCTAATAAACGAATGATTAACAGGTGTGTGTGTGTGTGTGTGTGTGCGTGTGATAAATAATAGTTCATTGGCACATCATCTATTAATATAACCTGCCAATATTATAATTCCCAATGGATGGCCAACGCACGACACATTCATTGGGTCAATCAACTGCATTCAAATTATAATATTAATTACATATATACGCGCGCTACTCTAATAACAGCAGAAACAATCCTAAAGTTCAATGCGTCTTTTCTTTGTGGAAGAGAAGTGGAATGCTTTGCCAACCCATGTGTTCTCTCCATCCTATGACCTTGGATCCTTCAAGCGATGCGTGGAGAAGCACCTTTGGCCGGCATAGTGGGTTTTTCAGACGTCGTCACTCTTGGACCTCCTCTTGCTTATTATCAGGCGGGTCGAGGTCAAATGTCGTGTCACAATAAAAAAAACATTATTTTTTATAATTTTAATATCTTTTGAGCCACACGACCTATCGTTTTATTGTTAATATTATAGCTTTAAGCTAATCGCGCCATGATCATTCCAACTATAGTTTGAGAGCTGACATAAAAGTAGTGTTAGTAATATAGAAGTTATGTACAGTAATAAGAAGATTAAGGAGTATTGTTGGTGACAGCGATTTGCATTGTCATACTCGTCTGTCCGTTAATATAAACAAAGGTATAATAATGGCAGATTGTAACTTAGAAGTTACCATAAAGTAATAAAAACAAGTATTAATTTAAGATAATGGCTGATGAAATGAAATAGCTCATGTCTGTTATATGTTTTCATTTTGTGCCTATGATCATTGGTTATTGGAGCATGTTATTAAATTCATATTAAAATAAACATCAAAATAAATTGCGTATATATTTACGCATTATCAATACGATGCAAACAAATGTTTTAAATGAAAACAACTTATTCATTGGACAAATAAATGTGTGGAATTTAAGTTTTAATATAGTTTAAATACAACGGTGTTTTACATTTTCAGTTAACTTATATTATTGCAGATATTTACGGCATTTCCTGTTGTTGATATAAACACATCACATGGAAAATGTGCGAACAGCATATACACAAAAGTGTGTATTGCATATTAAGTTTTATGAAACGACAAAAGCAACCTTTCACTATTAAATTGTTAATAATCTAATTATGAATTATCTATAAATAATAATTTAAACACGATGATCACGTTATACTGAAAGTGTGTTTTCAGTGGCAGCGCAGTAAACTGAAATTGCTTTTTCAGTATAGTTTAAACAATTATGTTTTATTGTAATTTATTTACAAACACTTTGCTAAGATTGATGTATTCTTTTAAATTGAAATACTGTAAAATGTATATTTAATAATAAGTGACTTACCGCTGTGTGTGTGTGTGTGTGTTGTTATGGAAATCCTTGCATGTGTGTAACACGTGGGCAGACTACGTCACTAAATGCGAATGCTATTCCAAAGTCAGACCATAATAATGAAATGGCTTTACTAAGTTATATTTGGCCGCACATTAACTAACCCTACGGTGCGTCCCGCGCGAACGCTCACGGGGAACTGCGCGCGCGCACAGATCAAACGTCATCGCACCAAATATAGCCCCACCACTCTCACAGGCGAATTTTCACAAGCACGCATACTAATCGCAGTTCAACAGAGTCGACAGTCGCGTAGCTGTGGCGGTTGTAGTTGTGTTGTTTTGCATTGTGAGCGAATAAAATGTCGGCTGGTTTATTTTTGCGGGCGATTTTGATCGTTTTCCCTCGCAGCGGGCAGCCTGACTTTAAACGGCAATATAGACAACTGTTGTAAACATTGTAGTAACCGTGCGTTACATTTGCAACGCTATTTGTAGATCAATACGTTTGCGCTATCATCGCATATATAATAGTGCATTATCATATTCAGATTACTCTTAACATATATATGAAAACACTAATTTTATTAGTGCCAAGGCGCGCGCGCACATAAAAAATCTATAATGTGTTTGCGCATGCTTTTATATAATAATGATTATATGTTGATATAAAAGCATGCGTTGCGCATAATATCAACATATAGTTTGTATCGCGGCGACGTAAATAGCTCACATCCAATCTCACATTATTAATTGCTCATCATTCCATATGATACTATGCTGAAAGCGTTGTTACAATATGGACAACACACCGGCTAATGTTGATCTGTAGTGTCTTCTTACAAATTGACATTATTTTGCGGCTGAAATACTATTTTGATGCTACGTGGTCAATGACGTGAACATTGAAACGTGCATGTTGAAATCGATTACACTGATATATTATTAATTTGACATAAATAGAATATAAACAAAACAATGTTCAAATGACAATGCTTTTTTAATGAAAATGATATGTTACAAATTTTGGCGCGAATTTAATAAAGGTCGGCACACTATTAAGAGCGCCCATTGCCGAGTGGTTAATGGCACGTGGCGAAGGGAAACGTATAGTAGGATAATTCACATAAATGAAATGGCGTATTTTATATTGTGACTCCGACATATGACAGCACCCCGCTCGATGTTAAGCTGAAGTGTGGTCCATTAATGAATGTCACTGCTACTACAATTCAATAACTGTGAGTAGCAATCACATCCACTATGCCGGCCTAGATGGAACCGGCAACTTACAAGCTGATCCCGAAACGTGACCAAATCACTTCACGGTCTGTACACTTGTAAGTGGTGGCAGTACCCCGGATCGGCACTCTTTAAAATATATTTGTCTATGATATATGTGAAATGGAGGTGTTATTGTTGCTGAAAATGTTTATTAATATATAAAATGGTTCTGAGAAGTAATATTGTCCACATTGTTATTGTTGTGTGCAATTCCATTTGGAGGTTGAATGTAATTAGTGTATAATTTCAGGAAATGCACGCGCGTAACATATATTTTTCAGGAATTTCACATTTGTTCTTTGTTTATTTGTGCATGTAATTCAACAAAGAATGTTGTACTTCAAAATACAACGATATATTTGACATGGCGCATTGTAAGTATGACATGTTACATCTACTAAATGTGTGTATTGTCCAAAGTGGGCAACCGAAATAAATATAATAAATATTGTTTGGCTCACGTGGCCTTAGTCTCAGCCACTATGCCGGCCACATTTATATACATATAACATTGTAGTAAATTTACGCGTGATTTATTTATGTTTTACTAAAGCATTTTTAAATTTTACTAAATATCTTTTTTACAAAATTATTTATTTCTATTAAAATACCCATTCTAATTTACGAGTATATTAAATAAAGCAATCAATCAATTTTAAAAGATTCCGTAGTGCAGTGGAATTGCACTACGGAATCTTTGATATATGTACTTTGGTTGTCCTGTTTTTATGATACAAGCACTTTAGTAGCTTAATATAGAAATGTAAATAATAAAAAAATGAATATATAAAATAGTAGGCAGCTCTGTGCGTCCTATACATCCTTAAACAATGGACAAATGGAATGCCTTTGTGTCCACCCTTACATCTAACCTGGCTGCATACTTCAAACGTAACGCATATAAGCACCTCTGGCCGGCATAGTGACCACTGTAAAGTGGGTCGCATCTTCCGTTGCTTGACCTGCCTGATGGTAAAAAGGGGAGGTCCAAGAGTGGCGACTTCAGCAAAAACCGCCTCAGTCACTATGCCGGCCATAAAATGTAAGTCATAAGAGTGGAAGTGAGATTTCACATAATTCAATAATGATTTAGTTTTGTCTAAATTAAATTAAGTAATTAACTAAATTAACATATTTCATATGGCTTAATATAATATTCTAATATATAATCGTTTATTTTTTGTTTTTCATTTTCCAATTTTTATTTTATTATTCCGACGTTTCGCGAGCTTTGCAGTTAACGATGACTCTAAGTGAATACTAATAATAAAACATAATTACATATTATTAATATTAACAATAATGAAATGCATGCGATTGTGCACTCACCTTGGTGATGGTCACCTTGCCTGGAGACCTCTCCTGCACGTACTCCTTCATTCCAGTCATGAGCACGGTCGCGCCCAGGAATTTGTTGAGCAATGCGCGCGCCTCGCTGTCCTCCGCGTTGTCGCCCTGCTCGATCACTGCACACGGCACATTGCAAATGAGGATAGGCACACACATTGGACAATGTTACACTCGCCCACGTACATCCAATTCTATTCAATATTTAAGCTGGAGTGCGGTCCATGAATGAAGGCCACCGCTGCCACAGTTAAATAACTGTCACATTCGCTATGCCGGCTCAGTTAGAACCGGCAACTTATAAGGTGATTCCAAAACGCAACTAAGACACTTCACGGTCTGTATTAAGTGGTGGTACATAATTACAAGTGTAAAAGATGTAAAGTAACTTCGTCGCGTTTCGGATCAGTTTTAAAGTTGCCGGTTCCAACTCCTACTTGCGACTGCTACTTGGAGTTGTTCAACTTGAGTAGCAGTCGCACCTGTATTCATGGATCGCACTCCAACTCAACATCAGTTGTATGTTGAGTCACAATATGCAAAAAGTGTTTATTCACCAATGTCAGCGTTCTTCATCCTGGCGAGTATATCTTGTACGCCTGTCACTTTGTTGGTGCTATTAAGGAATGACGCCTCCGTGGTACGGTGGTCGCCAGTGCGCGTGCTCCTCCTCTCTGTATATTCCTCCATTAAATTGATGCTCTGATCACTCGACCAATCTGCTCATATAAAAACATTATTATTCCCTCTTAATAATATTATTTCATAACACACATTCGTTATATCGAATTCATATCCATTATACCTGCCTAGAACATTTTAATAAAAAAACATTAATAATTAGTATTAAATTGTATATGATGAAAGCTTATTCACGAATTTTATAATAGTAAAAACATGGACAATAGAGTTATTGCAATGATTACCTCTAACCACCAATAACCCTAGTACATAATAATAATAATAATAATACCTTGTTGTCCCTGCACGCAATCACCCTCCTTGGTTGTGGTTGTGGTTGTGCGAAGAATGAGGCCTGCCTTTGGGTACACCGCTCGCTCGCTCTTCACCGTATCACCTGCCACACGCACAACAATAACACATATGCACAACACAAATAAAGCTCACAATCGCATGAACACGTCCAATACAATCACTATGACCGGTGTAGCGTGAGGTTGTGCGTGACTCTTTTAATTATTGTGTTCTCTTTTAATTTTGGAATTGGATTGAGCTTCAAGAGTGGCAGGCAGAGTTGGTGGTGAAATGGCCCACTCTGCCTATCCGTACAACCGCCACATGCCATTGTTTAGCTGTAGTAGCATACGCCTCCATCACGCGGGATGCTCTCATATGTGCAGGGCCGTCTTTACCCGGGGGTTCAAGGGGTGCGGTGCACCCGGGCGCAGAGTCTTAGGGGGCGCATGCCGACCGCCATTAACTTCGATAGGTACCTACTACACAGAGAGCGGAGCCTTGACTTTCGCACCCCGGCGCTGAATATGTGCACATTATTATCTATACCATTATATTATAAAGAGGAATGATTTGATTGTTTGAATGTTTGTTATGATTTAACTCAAAAACTACACTTTATACCGATTTTATAAATTCTTTGGCCGTTAGAGGCTATTGTAGGCATTAATCAAATAATTATTTTGATGAGTTAATTAATGATACAATTTTATATACACTTACTATATAGAACAACATACGTTTAATGATAAATACATACATAAGAGAAAAACTGATTATTAACGAGTAACCATTAAGCGTGCGATGTATTATGAGGCGCGCAACGCCGGGTTATAAATCATAATATTGCAATTGTGACATATTAGTATAGTTATCTATACTAATATGTGTCATTTGGTGACAACTGTATACTCACTTGCATTGTTAATGAACTTCTCAGTGAGCGATTTCACTGAGCTCTGTCTCACCGTCTTCTTGTCTTCTCTTATGAAGTGCCTCCTCTCTCCGCGTTCGTTGGCCCTTTGTTGTTGTGCATTGGTGTCTTTGCCATTGCGATGCTTATCACTGATGTCTATAATGTGAGCATTGTGCGCGATGTTCTCTGACTTACTCGTGGTGCTCGTGAACTCGTCGAGCAACGCACGCTCCTCCTTCTGCATTTGGGGGACATTATATTCAATGACTTAATCAAGTGAATGTAAAGCACATCATTATGTATGTAAAATGTCAAATTGACTGTCAATTTTATTGTGTCTCCACATATGACAGCACCCCGCTTGATGTTAAGCTGGAGTGTGGTCCATTAATGGATGTCACTGCTACTACAATTCAATAACTGTAAGTAGCAATCACATCCACTATGTCGGCCTAGTTGGAACCGGCAACTTACAAGTTGATCCCGAAACGCGACCAAATCACTTCACGATGTGGTGGACTACCCTGGATCGGCAGACTGGGTACCACTGCCTACCACTCTTTGATAACCAGACCCGAAGCAAATATCCATCTTTTTTTTGCAATATTTATTATAATTAATAAATATTACAAATAAAAAGTTATGAAAAATATATTTTCTAACCGACCGGGGAGTCAAACTCGGGACTTAACGCGCAACAAACTGGTGTCCTAACCAATCGGCCACGGCTGTCGTCAAGATTGCATTCAATCTGCCTGAATTGTAACCCCTGTCTATCATGTGAGTAATGCAGTGAGAATGCCACCTAACTCATTAATATAACTCACAGTGTGTGCTTCTTTGAGCGTGGTGCCTGTTTTGCCGCCGAATTTCTTCGTAGTGGTAATGGCTGCGAGTCCATGCAAACGCGGCCTGTCGTCCCGCCTCTGCAGCAACTTGTCCAACTGCTCGGGCGTGTTCGTGTACGCTGTCATAGATATGGTGCCTTCGGGCTCACCACCATTGCGGCTGTGGTATTCCTCGCACACCACCGTGCCCTTCACTAAAAGCCACGCGCGACAATTACATAAAAGCATTCACTACCAAGCACATTCAATATGCTCCAACTTATTGTCTACGTACTTATACCAAATAACAATGTATCTTTTATAAATACTTGTGCTATTATTAAAATAAAAATTAGGTTCAAAAACAAAAACTTGACTATTAATAGTATAAAACAAGAAAATATTCTTATTAGAAATTATTACGAGTATGTACAAACTGACGACATAGTGAAGGTCGCGAGTAACCGGTGGATGCAACTGGCATCTTGTCGTTCGAAATGGCGTTCTAAGGGGGAAGCCTATGTTCAGCAGTGGACGCCTTCTGGCTGATGATGATGAACAATTTTTTTTAGTTTATGACTATAGAGAGCCATAAATTCACTTTAATGCGACCAACATAGGATCATAACGCTTTCAACGACACTACATTTGTCCAATTATTATAAGTAGTTTAGAAGTTATGAGAAAACATAACAACATACCCACATACGTACATAGAGGCCAAAGAGGTAATTATATTGTAAATTGTAATATTTTAAATACCTTGATAGTTAGCACCATTCCTAAGGGCCTTAATGCCAAACAATGGTCTGCCGTCAGCGTCAAGCGGCCCAATGCCATAGCTTGATGTTATAATATCGGTTGGTTTTGATATTACTTTGGATGGGCTTGTTGGCCGATACTTCTTATCATTATCTACCACCTTCTTACTGCTATATGTTCTCACTTCTGTCGCCTTCTTCAAGTTTCTATTTGTCACCCACGAGGGTTTCTCTTCCTGCACTACTCTGCCAGCCCCCATTCTATTAACGTCATCAGCAGCTTTGATCACAGTCTCCTTGACTTTGTCGGTTCCCTTGCGCCGCCTGAAATCTGGACTCGGCGACCGTTGATATATTCTTTCTTGGACTTTCCTCTCTGGACTCTTAACCCGCGCCGCCAATGGTGACACCGACCTATTGCCATTCGTTACTATTTCACTGCGTTCCTTTGATGACTTCCTGTTTGTGTAATTATTCCTAATCGTTGTTGTCTCTTGTTTACCTTCCTGCATCTGTTGTGTTAATTTCTTTGTCCTAATATTAGTTATGTTATCCTCTAGGCCAACTTTCTTCATATAAGCTGAGGCGTATTCGTTGAAACGATTCGATTTATTTTGGGGCGTTTGAGGGGTTTTGGTTGGAGAAACAGTATGTGGTTTTTTTTCCGGACTCGGGTACCTTGTGGAAGTGCAAGTCTTTGCTGGTTGTACTTTAGCTTTGTCTGGGCTGTGTGGTCGTTGTCTTTTCTCTGTGCAACCATTGGTGGGGTGTTCTGGTGACTTAGTTTTAGTGACATATCTGTGTGTTTGTTTAGTATGGCTGTTAGTTTGTTCAGTGCGTTTCTTCACCTCTCTAATTTGCGCTCGTATCCTCCTTCTTTGTTCGTAACCTACGACCTTCTCCAGCTGAAAGTATACAACACAATATTAAGTACACATAACAATATACAAACGCAGCATATGATTGTAGGTATATTTAACAAAGCAGTGCTAACCATTTGTTCCAGAAGTTCTAGATCAAAGATATCCTCTATACATGGTTGATTACGTTCAATGCTGCTGCGACGTCGCTCGCCGCTCATCGTCTTGTCATCGCTGGTGCGTCTTAGTTCGACACCGAATTTTCCACTGCCTCTTCGTGTACTCACGTCGTGATCATCTATCTTAATGTCTTCTTTGACCTGCGTTCTAATTTCCTGAGTAACATTGTCAACGTAAGTAGTGTTTGTGAATAATGGTTTCTGCGGTTCTGATTGAATACTTTGACTTTTACTGTAACGATTTGGGCTTGTCACACGCGGCTCTGGTCGTGAATGCACTTTGCTGCGCCGTTGATGTGCGCCGTCCACTTCACTCTCAGTATCGGTTAAGTTTGTTGAACCGTCTTCAAGGGAGGGATGCAACACAGTCGTAGAATCAGTTTTCTTGGATTTCTTTATAACTCCAATATCAGTTAGTTTAGTTGGATGAATAACACTGTCATGTTTCTGAGTGGAAGCGATGTTTTCAAACAACGCTTTGGCTTTCTTTACAGCCTCGCTGCTTCTCAATGTTGTTATTTTAGCAATAGGTGTACGATCACTCTTCAAATTGGGACTGATAGAATCCTTAACCTTGGCATGTGATGACACGGTTTCCTTTGTAAACGTTCTCAGGTTTTCAGGCGTTTTACTATCTCTAACTAATAATGGTTTTTCAATATTTTCATCGTGCACAACGTTCGAATTAGATTTAGTTTGTTTTATAATTTGTTCACTATGAATGTTATTCAACTTATCGATTCGTTCCTTATCACTGTGGTAAGTTTTCTTATTAATCTCGTGTGCTTCGTTCAAGAACTGTTCAGCAGTTTTAATAAACTTGTTCACTTTATCAGAAACGCTGAGCAAACATTCGTCAGTCTTCAGAGATTCATCGACATTACTTAAATCTGGTCGTTCTATCTTATCCTTAGATTTAGGAGACTCATGTATGTTTTCTGCTGCTTCAACAAACATGTGTGCCTTGTCATTTACACTTAATTTTGTGTAATCATCTTGATAAGTGGAATCGAAGTCATAGCCTTTATCAACGGCCGTGCGTGTTGTGGTCACTAAATCGTCTGCGACATTTGTGAATTTAGAAACTTTTTCAGATACGGATAACAAACAATCGTCACTTAGTAATTTTTCTCTGGCAAAATCAGAATGAACTCGTTTAGTGTTCTTGAATTGTGACGATGCGTCTATAGGTTTTGTACATACATCTTGAGTCTTGTGCGAAAACCTGGAAACCTTGTCAGTAACGCTGAGTAAACATTCGTCTAATTCTGTGATTTTATCAACGTTTGTTTTCTTAGTAAATATTTCCTCGTCCTCACATATCTCAACGATATCATCCACTATTGACTCGGTTTCATGTATTGTATGATGAGTGCGTTGGGTTTTATCATCAGGTTCACTGACCTCATCCGGTAATCGTGGTTTACCGAAATCCTCCAAGAAGTTCAAAGGTGTTGGGCAAATACGCTCAGGGGAGTTCTCTCTAGAAGATTTAGCTTGTTGCAGATCGATTATAATATCGTTCTCATTTGTAGTTGTATTCAACGATGTGGCAGATTTAGGCTTTATTGTTATTCTAGAAGGTTCTTTAGATTTTGGAATATGTTTCGGAGTTGACTTTATTGTTTTTGTGCTCGATATGTCATGCACCTGAATCTCTGGCTTTGATTTGACCCGTTGAGGTGATGGTTTCTTATTTCTAATAGAATTATCAGATGACGTTCTTGTGACTTTAACGTCTATTTCCTTTCTAACATTATCAGTTGTTGATGTTACATTGGTTTTATTAAGAGATTTACTTGTCAATGTAGATTGACTTGTTGTTTTTGTAAAACTGTTCTGTTTTGTTACCCCATTCGTTTTCTTTTCTTGGGAATTTTTATCATTTTTATTAGAAGATATTGGATATATTAAAGTATTTTTTTTAGTTGGAGAAACAGCATCTCGCAATTTTGTGCCCTGTTTTAATGGCGACTGTTGCCTCTTTTTATCATTCGGCGAACTAGGTATAGATGTTTTTTTAGGCGAGATACTCCTATTTATCGTGGGTAAACATTCAACATTGCTTTTGTCTGATTTTGGTATCTGTGACACTGGCTTCTTTGTTGGGGATGTTTGATGAGATGGTCTTTTACTCTCTGTTAAAGATTGTCTAGTTTGTTTATCTTTATCAATGGATACTGTTGTTTTACTATGCCGATCAATGAGACTTTTACGTGTAGATGTATTCTTTTTTGACACAGCTGTAACTTCTTCAATAGCATTTACTCTAACATCATGCTTTTCCTTAATGCGATTCAGGTCATTTAAACTTGTATCTGTTTCTAAAACTCGTTCAATACTTGGTGATCTACTATCTCGGCTGGGCGATAACTTTCCTAAAGATATTTGAACTTTCTCAAGTATTTCTTGTTCCTTTTCTGTTGCTATAAAATCATCTAATCTTGTAGTTGAGTGGTCCAAAGTTTTCTTATTTGGAGATGAAGTCCTAGAATTTATTAGCGGTTCGGTTAATTTTCTAGTCGATGATGGTGATCCACTAGTCACAGAGGCTAAATCAATCTTCTCGGTAGTTGTCTTTGATATAATATCTTGCAATTTTGTCGGTGAATGATCTCTTGAAGGTGATTTCGATTTCATTTCAGTATCCTTTATATTATAATCTATAATTGTTGCGGTATTAACATTTTGCTCGCTATTGATAAATTCCGTTATATGCTTTTCAGTAGACAAAACTGTTTTATGAGGTGAATTTTCCCGCGTGGGAGATGGGGATACACGTGGAGAACTTTGTTTTTGAGTAGAAGGTTTAATTATATCATTAGAAATGGTCTTTTTGAAAACTTTTTCATTTCTTGCTGAGAATTTCTTTTCGTTATCAATCATTCCCAATATTTTACGGCACCTCTCCTCGTATGTTTCACGTCTTTCAAGTGGAGGTTTTTCCTTCTTTTTAGGAACCTCATCGGGTACACCTACCTTCTCTGGATTATCCTTTTTTACAACTTTATGCTCCGTTATTTTATCACGAGAAGATATTTGAGAATCAGTTGATGTTTTCTTTAAAGAGCTCTTCCGCGGCAGACTTTCTTTCGACAGAGGCGCGTGCTTTTCTACAGAAGATGATCGACACGGAATTTTAGAAGGTGATGGCGATCTTTTCTTGTCATCCCAGGCAAAAGTTTCTTTATTCACAATATTAACGTTATCAGTAGTGATTACAAAATGTTCGTCGTCTAAATCAGTAACAATGGTCCGATTTCCAGATTGTTCAGGCGAACTATAATATATTATTTCGCTGACAGATGTTGTTGGTGAACTTTGTCCAGTAGATGGTGCCGTGTCTGTGGGCTTAGGTTGCCTAGTTGGGCTTGATGAAGGAGTCACTAACTGACGCGGTCTTTCATTTCTTACTTTATTGCTATGCTCTTCAGTAGTCCTTTCTTTGGAAATAAAGTCGTTCGTGTTTTTGTATTCGATGTCATTTGTGACATTCTTAACAGGAGATATTGATGATCTTGGAGCTTTATCAGTTGTGGCAGTTGGAAATAGTGTTGGCCTTTTTGTCATCACATTGTCACCAGGATATTTATTCCTTTTTGTGTATGTATCAAATTTTGATGGTGAACTATCATGAACATCTTTACTAGCTATATCTTCCTTAATAAAATAATTGTCACGCTTCGTTACATCATCTTGAGTATTTTCTGTGCATTCCAATTCATCAGTTTTGTTTTTATCGACTTTAGTATTTTTTTGATTATGGTTTTCAAATGTTACGGGACCTTTTGGTGGTGATTGAGATCTACGCTCTGGTGAATTCTTTCTTAAACTGGAAGTCAGTTCTGTTTCCTTTGTTTGTGGTTTTCGCGATGGACTTTGACTAAATCGAGTTTTTAACGTTTGATCAGTTTGTTTTTGTTCCGGAGTTTTGTCAAAGCGACTAAACGATTTAGATTCTTCTTCTATAAACTTGTAATGTTCTTCATGACTTCTAGTTGTTGAGGACAAATTCTTTCTGTCTGAACTTGTAAATGGTCTTCCTGATAGACTCACGCGTTCTGGACTTGCATTAGGTCTCGTCCTAGTATTACTATCGGTTTCTTTAGAAATCGTTGATTTTCTTTCGGGACTGAGAGCAATGCGTGCAGGTTCTTTAAAGTCATTAGTTTTTTTTTCAGGACTATCTCTCTTATGAGTGTTACTACTAAGAGTTGGTTGTTGATAACCAGGAACTTCATCAGGTGTTGTATAACCCGCTGGTTGCTGGGTAAAGCTCTTCGTTGGAGATGATGCACGAGGAAACTTTATGTCGGGACTTACGCTAGTTCTTTTATGTTGTGGTTTTCTATCAGGACTCATACTAGGTCTCGCTGGGTACGATGACGGATGTGGTCTTCCTGATGGACTCACGCGTTCAGGACTTGCATTAGGTCTTGTCCTAGTATTAGAATCTGTTTCTTTAGCAAAAGTTGTATTTCTTTCGGGACTGAGAGCAATGCGAGCAGGTTCTTTAAAGTCATTAGTTTTTTTTTCAGGACTATCTCTCTTATGAGAGTTGCTACTAAGAGTTGGTTGTTGATAACCAAGAACTTCATCAGGTGTTGTATAACCCGCTGGTTGATGGGCAAAGCTCTTCGTTGGAGTTGATGCACGAGGAAACTTTATGTCGGGACTTACGCTAGTTCTTTTATATTGTGGTTTTCTATCTGGACTCATACTAGGCCTTGCTGGGTACGATGACGATATGTGATCAGTATGACCGGTGGCAGTTGTTTCTTTGATATCGTAACTTGTTCTATCAGAAGTACGAGTCGGGGAATATTTATCATTTTTACTCGGACTTCCCCCACGACTAAAAGGTTTTTTGTGCGTCTTATCAGGGCTGATGCTACTTCTGAGAGAGGATGTGCTGGAATGTGATGAAGCTCTCGTGGAGTTGCGAGATGAATGAACATTATCAGAGCGTAAGGTACTAGCCCAGGCTTGGTGAGTAGGACTTAAGTTTTCACTAATTTTCTTTTGTGTGAAATCGGTTTGATTAGTTGTCTTATATTCGCCGCGAGTTGACTTCCCTTCATTATCCCAATTATTTTTGGATGTTTTTACCTCTGAAGCTTTAATATCGTATGTGTCATTATTTTTATGTAAATCGTCGTGCGATTTTGTATGTGTATTGTTTGTTTCCAGGGTGGTTTTTATATCCGATTCAGAGTGAACTTTTTTAAATTCGGCCTCACGTAGTTTGTTAACTGCCGATGAGTCTGATGTTCGTATATCTTCGATATTATGAGTTTGATTGTCAATGGTATCTGTTGTCACTTTAGAGGTGTGATGTTTAGATGTTGTTGACGAATGTGATTTATTTTCAGTTTTAGTTTGTTGTGAATGTTGTTCTGATTTGTTTGTTTGTACAACAGACCCCTTTATCTCCCGTCGTGTACTCGTGACAGTAGTGCCGTCTGGCAGGGTTCGTGTCTCAATTACAACTTTAGTATTTTCATCTGGATATTCAACTTTTCTTGATACCAGCTCGCCGTGGTCGGGATGTACCGCGTTTTCTGTTCTAATGTCGTGACTTGTTTGAGAAGTTTTACCACTCTTGTTTACATTTGACTGATCAATATAATGACGACTGTTTTCTTGACTGGTGTCATTCTTTGACGTTGACGTTTGTTCGTATTTAGAAGATGACGAGGAAGTACTCTTTGTTGAAGAAAATTGGGTGCCATCAGCAGTCTTACAGTGTTCTTGCTCATAAGAAGCTGAGTTGGAGTCAGCTGCATTGCGTTTCAAGCTACCATGGTCTGTTTGATATTCTGTAATAGCCTGCTTGTGTTGGTCGACTGCAGCGAATTGTCCCTTGCCACCCTCGATGTCATATTTTCCTTCAATGTTAGCGTTTATTGCCCTGATATGGGTGTGGCCGTCGTCCGTCCTTCTTGTATTTGATTCCACGTTCCATCCGGCATTGGATAGTTCATTCAAATCTGAAAATGTAACGTTTCTAATTAATATATTATATATCATGTTAATTTAATTGTACATTATGATTGTTATTGATTAATTCACTGTTAGTTCTGTTATATTGTAAGAGACGGGTTGCACCTTGGCCGCGATATGTGAACTCCTTGGGTGGGGAGCCAGCGTCGCGCACCTCCTTGCTTTTCATTGATTGGAACGTCTGATCAGCAAACGACTTGGAGTGCGCTCGAGACGATGTGAACTCACAACCTGAATAATTCAACACTATTCAACCATTGCAACATAAAATAAATACGTTCAATTATTAAATATAAATAACAATTACACAAATAAATTTAAAACTCCTGAATTCTAAAATTATCTAAATTAACACACCTTTAGATTCGATTGGTTCTGGCGTGTAGAGATTTCTGAGGCGTTCCTCACGTAGCTTGTACATGTGGGCGCGTATCTCTTTCTTCTTTGAGAAATCTTCCGTCTGCTGCCACTGCGAGCACACGAATTTATTTAAATACCATTAAAACGGATTCAATTATGTTAAACCTGTTGCTATAACTCACCATCCTCCGCAGCAGCTCCTCGTCGTGTATGCGCGAGACGTCGCCTTCCGACATTCTGCAAATATTATATTTTAGGATTAATTTAGCAAAGTTATTGTGATCGTCTCAAATGTAGGTTTTATAATCAAAGATTATTATTTGCCATATTTATAATGCTTTTGCGCCATCTGTTAGTTGCGAGGTCGAACACATAAGATTTACAGACTCGTTTTGCCATTTTTGATCCTGCGGCTGCCGCCAGACGACCTTAGCACCACTCTGATTCATCGCAAGCAAAAAGTCAATAAACATATTAACAAAACGTCGATCAGCATTCATTAACGTCGACATCCATGGAAATGAGATATATCATTATTGAAATATATATAGCAGAGAGATTATGTGATTGATTTGCATTAATTTTACATATTTAATAAATAAGTCATTAGAGTAATGGATTACTGGAAATTTATTTAGTTTTAATATTACAATAATCAACATTTAATTGTACAAACTTAAATGTAATATCTACTTATTAATTAATCTAATACATTTTTCCTATAATACTTATATGTGCTTCTTTTATATTTAATTTTAAATGAATTAATCATAAATGGTGAGTGAGTGCGAAGTGAGATGCACGCAGATAGGGAAGTGTGTTTTTCCTTAACATGAAACATGAAAGGCCAACTGCTTGGATATGTCCATATATACACAATATGGGGGGCAAGGCACACAACGACGCCTATTAAGGCATTGCGCTGAATGCTGCCTCTCCTGTTATAGTAACGCCATTGAGAGAACATTTCACAAAAACAAACATGGCCGCCATAATGCATCACATCTCATAAATATATACATGGACATTGCTGCATATGGCCTAAAAGCATTGTTTTCATATTTCGTGAATATAAACGATCATTCAGTATCAAATGCTACTTATATATACATTGAGTTGCCATTATTATTAATAATAATAATGCACTGGTTTGGGTGTTTATTATTTAAACGTGCCTTGGCGGTTGGTGCATCAGCTGCACCACATGCATATCATTTGCATGTTCACGTGGCCAGCTAACATTATAACACATTGCTCCACAGTCGGCAGATGTTCTTCAATATATTAGGTCAGCTATAAATTGAAACGGGAGGAGACTACCGCTGCTCACGTTCACGAGGCTTCATCATACAACTCACTGAACCATCACCCAAGAGTGTATGGCTATATTATTTATGAATATGATGTACATACGCCTTTTCCCCACAGGTATAGGCAAAGACAATGAAGCGCAACTTGTCAGGATCCTGACTCTCTCTACATCATCCCTCACATCCATGATTCTCTGCATACAAGCTCTACGGTTATAATATACGATACGAGTAATAATGTTAAACCTAAGTAATTATGTACTTATTTGTTTAAATTTAATAAATCAATGCAATTCGACGCGTCAATTATATTAAATAATGTTTGTGAGATGATTCCCCTCCATTGGCACATTCATGAATATTAGGAAGCGCTCGCCATTCGGAGACACAAACACTCTTCACATAGCAAACAACACTTTCGCTGCCAATTACATGACAGACATATGTTAAGCCCCCATATATTAATCTGGTAGTGTTGCAGCAAGTGGCCTATGATCATTGTCACATAACATGGGCAACTATATATTACAATTAATGCATTCCAATTTGCATATTCACAAACAAAACAACTCATCCATTATATTAAGCGACTTCTTATGTCAAATTAAATAAACATACAATTGTATTTGCTATTACAATTTATATAGGACATGACTAAGCATCATGGAGGTCCAAGAGATCCGACCAATAAAATAACGAGTCAGTTCACGGCTGCCACAGTCTCCGTCACTATGCCGGCCAAATTTACGCATCGCCTAAAGGATCCGATTCGGTCGATAGAATGCAGATGTTTCCCCAACCTACCATTGGTATAAAAAGACGAGGCAGGAACAAGGTTAAAGAGCTCCTCGAAACATTCTCCGTGGTATAGGCGATAAAGGACGCACAGAGCCACCATGTCTATGAAGTTGCAAGAGCTCGAAAGATCGCGTGAGTTCTGTAAATATCTTGAGAAGATACTCTTACATGGCAGAGCCGTCCTAGAGGTGCGAACAATACTCCGCGCAAGAGCGAATTTGAGCCTTGTATAGTAGCAGGCGAAGCACAGGCGCGAAGAACCACGGCACTTTGTTCAGGATGCCAAGTTGGCAGGGAGGTGGGCGGATTCAAGTCGCTGCGAAGGGACATCTCTTCATCTGAGGTACCGAGTGAAGTGTTGCAAAGAGTAGGTAGTGTAACCTAATAATGGTGTAATATCCAAAAAGAGTGCTATCCAATTGTGATGTTTATAAAAGATGTTATCATAAATGGAGCTTCTTTTAAGAGAGGATATTTTCAAATTGATTTCACCGCAATTATGTTGTTATTTCACGTAATTGTTTGTAAACACATCCGCCACACAGCACTTGCCAATGTTTTCACTCTTCGTGTCCGGAATAATATATATGGCAGCCTTGTGGGGGCGAAATGTCCCCCATTACTAAGCCCATTATATTGGCAAACCAAAACGCAGAGAGCATCGTGACGCTCATTCACAATGGCGCAATGTTTTACAATTAAGAGAAACGACCATTTCATTATTGCTCACATCGACTATCATTCATATATTATATAAACTTAGGTAACACATTTTTCCAGTCATACCCGTCACAGGTTGAAGGGGAGCATCCGCAATCTTTCGGCAGAATCGACACTCTTCAGTTTGCGTTTCATTGTAGAACAATTTGACAAGTTGATACATAATTCTCCAACTCATGAATCCTCTCCATCCTATAACCTTGAATCCTTCAAGAGGGAGGCATAAATAAGCCGGCATAGTTATGGCGACTGAGTCGGTTGCACTCTTGGACCACCGTCCACCCCTTGCCTGTCATCTTTTGCCTTACACTTGACTTTGATGCACACTGAGGCAGAGCTTTCGGAAAGGCATATTCAAAGTGATTAATATATTGAGTATAAGTTGTAATATAATATATGCCATTAATATGATGGACGCCATTGATTGGGCCACATTCGCAGAACCATTCATTACCAAGAACACTTCTATGTAATCGAATTCTATTATTATTAGCTGTGTTGTATTATTTGCAAATGTAATTTAATAATAAACATGTCACAAATGCGATGCTCCTAATATTAAATCAGTTTTGTAATGAAAGTTACGAATTAATGACACGAAGAAGCTTTTGCACATATATATGTCTGGGAAACACACGAGAGAGCCTCTTATGGGGGCTGCAGGAGGTGGTGGGGGGCGAAGGGGGCGAGCAGATAACAGAAACAGGTTCCCATAATAAGTTAAGTCATCAAAAGGCCTTTTATGTATTTTAAATATACAATGATAAAAAACCCCGACACGATTCCATAAATGCTACAGTTTTTTAAGTTGTTTGCCATGGCCGCGTGGGATTCACCATATATAACAAAATTGTGTTCAATCATATATTTGCCATTGTGTGTGTTTGTTATTATTATTCCATTTATTTATTTATAATCTTATTTTTTATATTTTTAAAATTAAAAAAAAAATTAAAAATATAAAAAATATTTATTATTATTATTATTATTATTGTCCTTTATGTTATTATTATGAATGGGCCACTCTTGGTCAATGCCATACATGGAATTATTAAGAAATGGATTTTTTTTAATAGACCGGATATATGTATACTAGGTAAAGATATGTATGTATATCTATACTTCTATATTAAAATATTATAAAGAGGAAAGATTTGTTTTTTTTGTGTGTATGTTTGTACCGAATAAACTGAAAAACTACTGTGCCGATTTTAGATATTATTTCACCATTGGAAAGCTACATTCACCCTGAGTGACAAAAGCTATATTTATTGCTAGTAAAGATTAGGGATCCTTACTAAAAATTAAGTAACGTAACCCAAGGTGTAAACAGTGCCCTAAAACGTGTTTCGTCGCATGCGCTGCGGAAACTATTGATGATAGAACATTAGTATGTTCAACAATATTAAAGAACATATCAATATTTACAAAAAAACTTTGCGACGCCATATAGACAACTATTATCGTTATGTCACAATAACCACTTTTATCATTTTAAAAGTTAAAAGAAATACCGACCAGAATTAGAGCACACCATTCATACTTGTGTTTTAATCCTTATCCAAATAAATTATATTGTTTTCAAGAATGTTTTGATTCATAGAAATAGAAAAAATAATTATTTATAAAGAGAAATGAAGTTGGACTAATCTGTAACGCGACATTCGTTGACTGTTAGGCGGTATGGAATTCGCCGGTGCAGCTAGTTGTATATGCGAGCAATTGCGCACTCATAACTGAGACATTCACCACAGCCTTTCTTTGGCCGGCATAGTGACGGCGACTGAGGCAGCCGTGAACCATCCGGTGTTTTCTGTCGTCGTCATTCTTGGACCTCCTTCTGTGTATCATCAGGCGGGTCGAGGTCAAATGTCTTGTCACAATAAAGAAAACGAAAGCATTATGATTGTTCATAAGATGGCGGAGAAATAGATCTATTTATTTCTATTAGTGTCACATTCGTATGTGTGTGTGTGTGTGTGTGTGTGTATATAGAGGATGTCCTTATACTTAAGTGCATTGCGTGGGTGATATTTATTTGTGTAATAGACAATAACATTAAGAACTGATCACATACAAACGCTACCTACCTATGTTTGGATGATTCACATTGGCACAACACCTCCATTCACGCTCATACAACTTCTACTACATTCGCAACACACAATTCTCCTCATACAGGCATTTTGGTTATGGTCATTTCGCCTGAGGTTAATAAAATTAATAATACTCACACATACTCGTATATGAAAATGGGACGCAACAATTCCTTCTAATTAATAAAACCCCGCTTGATGTTAAGGCAAAGTGTGCTCCATGAATGGATGTCACCTGTACTATAATTCAATAACTCTGAGTAGCAATCTCAACCACTATGCCGGCCTAGTTGAAACCGGCAACTTACAAGCTGATCCCGAGACGTGACCAAATCACTTCACGGTCTGTATACTTGTAAGTGGTGGTACTACCCCGGATCGGCAGACTGGGTACCACTGCCTACCACTCTTTGTAAACCAGGCCCGAAGCAAATATCCATCTCTTTTTTTTATTAACAAATATTTGCAATATTTAATACTATTAAATATTACAAATAAAAGCTATGAAAAAATATTTGTTCCGACCGGGGATCGAACCCGGGACTTTACGCGCAACAAACCAGTCGCTAAACCGTTCGTCCACGCCTGTCGTCAGTTTTTGCCTCAGGTCCAATATTATGTAACATTTCTATTAATAATGAACTTTCAATGATTTTCATTTATATATATTGTCTATTTGTTTATAATCGCTTCATCGATGGGTGGTGCTGGCAGTAATGGTAGACTGCATACATCATGATTGCATACAAGCACAATTGCATGCAACTCACATTCTCATTCACCCGTGCAATTTAATAGTGATTTGTGGATGAGAAGGAAACGAGTTGTCTTCGTTATCACTGTCTATCCCTGACTATGGGTGTGACACTTGGTTAATTCATTTTAAATCATTAAGACAAAGCGTATATTGTAGGCTTTTGAATGAATCCAAATTTGAATTTGAGAAAATAAAATAAAAAAACAAAATAATTTTGCCGCAATGTTTCAATTTACCTATCATAGTTTTTAGTATTATTTTATATTAAATTAAAGTTTTAAAACAAGTTAGCAGTCAATTTTGAATTTATGCCACTGTGTGCATCATACAGGGGTGCTATTTAACGAGAGAGGAAATGTTAAGGGCAGTAGGCATCCTCTCAGCTAGAACTACTCACTGGTGTATTGTGGAGGTGATTGGAACAAAACAATAATGTGCTATCAAGATTATTGTCACGTCATCGTATTACTTGTGATGTGGCTGAAAGACTCCCACACGAAAAGCGCATAACCACTCAACGACAGGGCCATACAGATGGTGTAAAGGCTCCAGACAGACGATACTGTAAGGAGTAGACTGCATTAAACTAAGCTTAATGCTTCAAGACGGCTTCGTACTCCAGCACTACGCCGAGGTAATCGATAGGTACCTACTACACTGAGACCACGCGAGCAGAGCCTTGACTTTCGCACCCCGGCGCTGAATATGCTTAAGACGGCCCTGCCTATACCTATGATCGATTGATAACCCAGATGTTGTTTTAGCAAATCCTTTATAATATACAATTATTAAACGCAAATGTCCCAGCACCGCACAGAGAGCTTTCGCCTCCATTAACGGATGGAAGTAAGTTGTGCGGTCACAAAGGGTGAACCAATGGCCACCACGTATAGATTAGGTGAGGACATTACACACATACCTGCCACACTTTGTATGTATATGTAATACATTCCTGTGCGGTGAGTGTGTGCGTGTGTACAATTTGGGAAGTGAATAATATAGTTGGTCGCTATTGTTATATATATATATATATATGCACGACCATTATATCATGTACTTCATATAATTAACAACTTATATTATTATTTATATTACAATGACAATAATAATGCATAGTACAACATCTTCGTGAATTACTGCAACTTTACAGCTACCGGCAAACAAATGCTCCAGCAATTATGAAAATCACTAATTTGTATATCACTAAGGCTGACACGACTGAAGCACTGTCAATGTGAATGTAGGGTGCTGCGCGAGACATATTGTCAGATATTTTGATAAACGATTGAACATGTTGTGCTCACATTCGGAGATTATACTAAATTGGATCATTATAATATTCCACAAGATAACAACACACAGGTATGTGCAATAATAATATGTATGAATCAATCTCTCAAATATTAAACAGCTGTTTTGCATTATACACCTAATAGGTGATGTCATTGTAAACGTTGTCCAAACATCGCTTCTCATAACAAATGCAAGTATATTAACAGAACGTGGTGTATATATGTGGTCCGGGTGCAAAGGAAGGGTTCTCTCACCTGAGTTGCGGCCGCCTCGGTCACAAAGCAGCATTCAATATATAAATAATATTCTCTTCCAATAACAACACAGTTCGTTCGTTTCGATAAATACTAAATTATATGTGTTAAAACAAATTAATTGCGATTATGGGTTATGTGTGTTACAAAGCGTTATGTTAGTGGTCGTTGGATTAATTAATAAATAGTTCGTGGTCGTGTTTAAGTGATCGCTACATCGGGCACCTAATGCGATGGAGCGCGCTTCTCTGCGCACGTGTGTAGCGCGCGGCGTCTGTGCGAGCACTGCGCCGGCGCATCGTCGGGGGACACTCCGCCAGCCGCCATACAGCCTCCCTCCGTGAGTGCGCCGGGGTCAGAGCCTCTCCTGATTCATTTACATATTTACGGCTCCACACTGGAACACACGTGGCAAAGAGCTCTGGTGCTGTTGTATTGTTGCATACCACACAAATAGGTCTTCTTTATATGTTAATGTGTTATGTGCTTTCATATGTAAGTAACACTCGCAAACATTAATATCACTATCTGCGATGTTGGATGTAGTTGTGTGTATATACAAATTAATATGTTTAATGCGTTGGTTGCAACCACTACCATGATCGGCCATCTTGAGCCCATGCACAACCAATTGGTGATTTCATTCAAACTCACGTCACCCTCCTCGCTCACAATATCACAAACATAAAGAGAAACATTTATAGGTAAATAATACTTTTACAATAAACACTTACAATAAATAATACTTTTACAATATTTCTATTATATTACTCTGAGAGATTTAATAATTATGCAACAAGAAATTCGTTATATGAAATTAATCAATAAATTGTCATGTCTTTTATCAAATTACCTTTTACTGTTTAACCTTTGGATTGTTCCTATCAACTTTAATATTTCACTCCATTGTCTCTATAGGGCCATTGATTATTGAGTTAAACAAATTTTATGCGGTTTACTATCGCGTTTATTTTGGTTTAGGTTTTACATTTTTTTTATTATTCCGACGTTTCCATTGTCTCTGCCTATCCCTGTAGGAAACCGTCATAATTTGATTGATTGATTACTGGACATTGCCAACATTAACAAATGTGAACAGGCAGCTTATAGCTGAAGGCATATTATGCACGAACCACCACCAACACTCTCATCATCACATCAACATGTTTGTGAATCATTGCTTACATACGACTATGAGATAACTTAAAGTGTGTTCTTATCTTAATGCTCCGAACTAAATGGACGGAAATCTACTAAACATACTTATGTAGACCAGTGACATTGGATTCGGTTGTCTCTCTCTCTTTATTCAATTAAAAAAAACCATTGTTACGCAATGCCACATGTTACTGGAGTGTGGTCCATAATTGGAGTGGAATGCTATTACGCTTAAAATATGTGCAAGTAGCAGTGCGTCCACTATGTCATTCTAGTTGTAACCGCCACTTTGATAGTGATCCCGTACCGTAACGCGACTTGGTTGCTCACGGTTTGTAAGTAGTGGCTCTACTCTGGATTTATATGAGGACAACCGCCTGCCTATATCTATATGACACATAGCTCGTGGAACAAACGGCCGCTGGGTGAACTTCCACTCACAAAATGAACAGACTCATCACCAACTGCGGGGATGGCTGATGGATCACCTCCATTACACATACAATTGTTTTTGTATTCAATTACTAAATCTCCTTGAGAACAATCTCTAATAGGACGGCTCTAGAAGATATTTTATATTTATAGTTATTGATTAATTATCAAAGTCACTAATTATAATAATAATGGCACATTCCGACGTGGACAGTTGAAAGAAGTGCACGTCGATGTATGGCGGCGATGCGATCACGTTGGCGCTGTGTAGCTGAGTGGTCGTGCGTAATATTCAATGTATTCCAATTCAATTTATATGAGTGAGTTACAGTATGGCCATATAGGGTTATTGTTTGTTTGGCCAATGGTGCGGTCACACAAGTGCCCACCCACGCGCCCATTATGCGCCGCAATTATTAAAACAACACATGGATTACAATTCACAATAATATGAATGAGAATTAATTCGGTGAAAGGTGTTATATTATAAAGCACAACAACTTACATCTTCATGTGTTAGCATTCAACACAATGTTGTATAGTTTCATAATTATGTTTTCACGCATTATTCAGGCAAATCACTGAAAAACGATTAAATAATACACAATTGGCACTCAACTACTATATATATATATATTTTGTTGGCCAAATGACCATCACAAAAGTAAATTGGCCATTACTTACGATGTTATGTGAATGGGCAGCGGTTTGCAATATTTTAATATTACAAGTTCATGTTCATAAATATAATGTTTCACTTTATGTTATTGTCAGTGCCCAGCAGAGCCACTTACCACGATCCTGGCAGACGCGTGCTCGTCTGTGCGTGTTGCATAATAATACGAGTAGTCGTGATTATAGTTGCGCGTGCGCATCATTCACGAAATGTAATATAACATCACGGCATTAATGAAGAAAGGGCAACAAAGAAATTGTGACAATCCGCAGGCTCCTTGGAGGACACAATCAAATGCCAATTTGATGAAGAAACCCTTTATTCACACATACCATATTCATATATACCATTTGGATGCACCGCTGCTAATATTCATGGAAGAAATGTATATATATATATATATTTATATATTATATTATTATATATATATATATTTATATATATATATATATATAATAATGCGCAGGAAGTATCGAATGTTGTCCACCCACGCATTGCGATGCATCTACTTAATTGGCCATTTTGTCATCGATCATATTGCAAGGCCCCACCCACACATATGCATGCATATAAGTAAACATTATTATGGTAATCTCTGCCGAATTGTCAATTGACAGAGATAATGGAGCGCCATCGCTCCCCATTCTCTCCACACAAGTTCCATTCTAGGCAGTCATAAATATCATCACATCCTTAAATAACATTCGGTTAGTCAGAGATAATGATATTTGGTGGCTGTTCGACTGCACAACGGTCAGTTGCCAGTGATCACATTTAACAATGAGGCGTTGCCATGTTGGAAAAGCTCAAACTCGCTCAGCAGGCAATGGAGAGAGCTATTTGCAGGAACCAGAGTTACTGACATTTGTAAGTTTAAGTGGCAATAGGCTAGCAACATCGCTCGTACAACCGACAACCGATGGGGAAGAAAGGCTCTTGAGTGGAGAACACGGACCGGAAGACGCAGCGTAAGTAGGCCTCCGACATTGTCGTTCGAAATGACGGGGTAGTGTTGAGCAGTGAACGTCTTTTGGCTGATGATGATGATCGAGTATCGATCCGGGAGTCTATAAAAGTTGTGAAATCCGACTTAGAATGCGTTGGTACTGTTAAATAATATCAACGTTATAGTTCATACGTGTTGGAGTGTGCTTCCATGGGCTTTCATCGTAATCACATTTTATTTGGTCACTCATAATATATTTATATCAGATCAGTCAAGTATACTTGAATGATCTGAGTTGACACCACTAGCCGCGGATTACTGCGAATGAATATCTCGACATCCTCCATAATGTCGTTGTTACCTCCTATTGCCGCTGAACATTGTCAAATGGTCTATACACATAAACGGTCGAAATGTAATAAAACATCTCCCTGGCCATCGCAATTGTGGGGAGTTTCAGAGCACCATTCCATCCACCATTCCACAACATTGGCAGATCTACGAAACTAATGCAGCTGTTGTAAAGGAAAATGATGTTTCATATTATTTGTGGCCATCATTATTCATCACTGTGACTGATAGAGCTGATGATGCACAGCCTGAACTGATAATAGATATTAGAAAGTTACGAACTCATTCATATAATAAACTCAAAGTAATGCTAACAAATTTGAAAGTGTTCATTTATAACAAATAATATAAGGTTGTAATGTAATATTTAATTTGGTTGGTTGTTGTCAGGATTGATAATGTTATTAATTGCTTTACATTACATTATCTTAATAATTAATGTGTATTCAGTTAAAGTGAGAGTATAAAAGTGATCACATCCGGGTAAACATTACTATTTTTAAGTGAGATGAGCGACATCTCATTTCGATTGGAAGCAAGATAAAGTCCAAGAGCGCTTATGACTGAATGAATCGATTAAATTTACATTTGCCTCAGGTCGTAGCCACTATGCCAGCCAAAGGTTTAACTTAAAGGTTATGGGACATGAGTTACCTAGTAAGGCTGAATCGGTTATTGATTTCCTTTGCTTAACCATCAGACAAGTAAAATTTTGGAAGAAAAGGACTTCGACGGAAGCGACTGGAATACATCGACGAGGAACATAAGGAGGCAACTGGACTTCGGACGTGCTCACGATTGGGATGTTTGGATTGTGCAAATAAAGCGCTTCTTCGACTAATTGGCATTTGATTGTATCCAATAAGTATCCACGCGGCAGTAAGACTAAAGTAGGTTATAATTCTAAAATGCGCAATAAGTTGTTCAGGAAGGTTATTTACTATTACCTTTAACATAAGCAAGGCAGTGGTAACAAATTCTTTCCCCACATATAAGGTGATTGGTGGAATAGTGTGTGATACAATGTGGCTGCTAACAATTGGCATAGGCAGTGCTCTGTCAATGCTGTGTGCTAATGTGGCGTTATGTTACCCGCAGTGACCGCAGTGACCGCAACCCAAAATACTAACACTCACTATTACATCACTATATTGCATTCGCCTCTATTCACCACGAGCTGCTCCCCCGTTGCAATACATAAGGAACTATTTTGGCCGGCATAGTGACGCGACTGACACTCATTTACCATTTGTCCTCACCAATTCGAAGCAAGATGTTACAAGAAGAAATTTTTAAAAGATATGTCCCACGTTGCTCTACGAATATTTTTTTATTGTGATACGACATTTGATCTCGACTCGCCTGATGCAAGAGGAGATCCAAGAGTGACGACGACTGAAACAACCGAGTTAGTTCACGGCTGCCTCAGTAGCCGTCACTATTCTTCACACATCGCTTGAAGGATCCAATATTATAGGATGGAGAGAACCCATGGGCTGGCAAAGCATATCACTTGTCAATTGTTCTACAAAGATAAGATGTTAAATTAAGTCATTAAATAATAAATGGCGGTGAAGATGTATTGAGTCAAATGATAGTTATGTTTTATTTTATGAATTTCTATACTAAGAGCTACTAATGTGCCATAGCACATTGGTGGTGGTTGCGCTGCCACTACACCACGGCCGCCTTTACTAATAATGTTTTGTTGTATTGCAAATGTAATATTATTAAACAACCTGCGCGATGATGTTATTGGTGATTGTCCATATAAGCGCATGTCGCCGCCCTTGTAACATATATTTATATATTTCTCCCCAATGTCGCGCACAATGCAATTGCAATTAACATTTAATACACATATTTGTGCAAAATTACATCACACTCGCACTATTATAGCAGATGCACAACATTGGCCTAATGTTACATTGCGATCACAATGAACTTGCATTGTCCACAAGCGTGCGTAGGGCACCGTGCAATTGGCCAATTTAACATTTAGAATAATTAAATCACCATGCATGCTTATTCTTAGAAACTGCTTTTTTATAATTATTGTGACTCAACAACATTAGTGTTGTGCCGGAGCTCCGTATCTGCGGATATCCGAGGGCTTCGAATGAGAGGCAAGACTAATAAAAATGGTTCTCGCTGTTTGTCGCAAATTAAATATGTATCAAACAAATATGAACTATTATGTATTAACTACACTCCCTAATAAGAAACTTCCATCCTATTAAGCATAACGAAAGGAACTTCCAAGTGTTTTATAGTTTTTGGATAATGGCGGGATGGCTCTGAAATCATTCTTTTTGAGCTCATGGTGTATTGTAATATTGTTGTCAGACAAAATCAGAGTATTTCAACATTATAAAAAGTCGTAAATTTCACGTACTATTTTGATGTTTGGGTCCTACGTAAAACGTACATAAATTAACGAAAAAATCGTGAAAATACGATTTAAATATTACAAATGGCAACCCTGTTATATTTAAAAAAAGACCTGCGCAACAAAAGTTAAAACATGTCTTGTCGTTAGGCAAACTATAGCACCGACACCGATTGAGTAAAATAATTAAGATCCGTATCCGTATCCGCAGATAAACATTTTGAATGATCCGACACATCACTACATAACAGCACCCCGTTTGATGTTAAGCTGGAGTATGCTCCGTGAATGGATGTCACTGCTACTACAATTCAATAACTGTGAGTAGCAATCATCTACTAGTTGAAACCGGCAACTTACAAGCTGATCCCGAAACGCGATTAAGTCACTTCACGGTCTGTATACTTGTAAGTGGAGGCAGACTAGGCACCACTGCCTACCACACTTTGAATGCTTGGGATAATGGAGAGCCACGTTCCTGGCATAACTCTCCTTAGTACGTTTATGTGTTTATTGTGTGTATGTATATACAACGAGTGTAAGAGATGTTTCGCATGAGGTGCGGCCCAACTGGTATGCACGAGACACTGGCTGGTCCACCTTCACGCCGCATAAACACAAAAGGAAGGACACACACAGGTAGACCACCAACTGCCTCAGATGTGACCGATTGGTGTGCGTGCGCGCCGCCATATGGTCGGATTTGTTGCAATGCGCACATATATGGCGTGGCCAACTCCTAATGCCATACACGGACACACACTCTGCCATTGCACAAACACTTTTTATATATATATATAATGGCACATGTCACCAACAAAACACATACTAAATAAATGATAACATATTAATTGTAATAAAGGCAACAGTTATTTTGAAAATACATTTTCGGGTTCTCCTTGACACAATGAACAATCGCCGCTCGGCGCTTTAACCAATTATAGCAGAAAGGCCAATGGGACTGACAATGTTGACAACCACATGCGTATATTATATTAATGCGAGTATTGTACTATTTCCTCGAATATCTCTAACATTCTGTCTTTGTATCTGGTGTTTAGTGCCGCGTGCGCAATCACAGGCGCTGATCTGTCCACTTCCAGCATTCGCTCGAATGTGTTTGGGTCGTCGAAGGTGCTCACCGCCGCGCGGCCGTCCATCAGAATGTAGGGGAATATCATGGCGGCAACCAGCAGCCCGAAGCCGCGCGCCCTCTCGCACATGCCAGTGAACGCATCGAACCCATAGCCCATCAGCGCCGTCTCCTCCTTGGCCCTCTCGTCCAGGTTGCGTTGGAACTCCTCGTAGTACACGCGCAGCATGGTGCTCTCGCACGCCCTCCTCAGCGTCCTGTCCGTCGTGAGATACATGAAAACCATGACGTCGAACGCCGGCGGCGCACACCTCACGCACTGGTAGTCGGGCGCGCCGTTCGCGTACTTGAACATCAAATTGTTGCTCCACAAGTCTTTGTGTATTATAACATTGAGAGTGTCGTCATACACGCGCGCCCTCTCGCACAACATCACGAAGCATTCCACCAACGCGCCGGCGTCCGTGCCCTTAATGGAGGAATATTCGTCGAGGAAGTTGACGACCAACGTGGCGCCCGCACGCAGCCACGAGCAGTCCACGTAACTGGGCTCCGCGAGTATTCGCTGGTGCACTTCGTGAAAGTGCGCAATGCCACGCCGCCTCCTGGCAGCGCTGCAGTTGGTGTATGCAGCGTGGTAATGGGCGATCGTGTGCAGCGCTCGTGTCACGTGCTGCATGTCGAGCGGGTGCATTTTGTCAATTGTCACGTAACCGGCGTAAGTGAGGTCCGGCATCACGACAATGCGCTCATCGCACAAATACACCTTCGGACGCCATTCGGACGCATCTGCGCACACAACAAATGCAAAGTGATAATAAACGGTGTTCATATATATATACAGAGTGATAAACAAATGCACAATGCGAACTCACCGTCGAACTCCTCAAATAGCTGATACATGATCATTTCGCGCCTGAAAAAGTTGTTATCATCGATGAAGTGCGCCTTCGGTGCATTATGCAATGGCATTGACTTCACAAACAGGTGTGCCGTGAACTGATCGTCGTTGCATTTCAATGTCAGTTGCATTTTGATGTGGTCGCCGAGGAAGCCGGCGAGGCCCTCGTTCGCCGGCTTCATGGCAACGGCCGCGACGCACCAACTAGCGCCACTGATGTTCCTCTCGCGGAGTATGTTGTTCACGACGTGATGCAATTGCGTTGCATTCATAACATCACCCAGCTCGTATTCTCTCAACATCATTGTTCGTTCACTCAATGTGTGTGTGTGCCATATAATTTTAATATTAACTAATATTTATATGAAACAGTGTGTTATTTGCAATGTGATATGAATTAATCTTTGCTAATAATACCCATTTGCCATTGTTGTTTACACCAATTTAAGGCGCCAACACACTCGCAAACGACTCCGTAATATACATTCATTTGGTATACTCAATCTAGATGTGTAATATAGACGTTAAATGTTTTATTCGCGTACACATGTTGTCGATTGTGTTTGGAAACAATTCAACCCCCTCTCAGAGAACCTAAAGTGAAAATATTGTTATTATCACTAACAAAGTTTTCTGATGTATGTATTCTGTGACCTATGGCAGTCCGCATGTGGTAGGTTACAATCACAAACAGAATAGTAATAAAAGCCATTATATAATTATAATAATATATTTCAATATATATATATATAACATAATATTTAATTATTAATAGTAATAATGTAAAGCTATTCATTGGAAGACAATGCTTATCATCAAAGGCACATACAAACAATAATAGTGCGGGCGCGAGCAGCACATTCGTGTGCAATATTAACATAATCATTTCTATGCATTATTATTGCAAACGCCATCTCTCAGCTTAATGACTAAACAGAATGATTCAAATGGGAGCTGCAAAATAATATTTAATCTATATTATCATAACAGCAAAATCATTATGGATCTAAAAAACACGCCTCAGATAAGAAAAATTACAACAGATAGAACTATAGTGCTTTTCCTAAAATTGTTCCTTACTTAGTCTTTACTTAGGTTGTTATCGAATTGAAGGCCACGAGCTTGCAAAGAATATGTAGGAGATATAACTATGATTATATGACTAACAATGTTTCTGACTATGCGCCTTTTGCTGGGCTCCATGATGATCCAAGGGGAATACAACAAATATAACTATGATGATTTAACTAAAGTAGTGTCTTTCTATGCACTAATACTGGTTGATATGAGTGACCAGTTTATAAACGCAGATGAAACCGCGGAGAACAGCTAGTAACATAATAATACAAGTATGTGTGTACCAAAATATTTGTTACATTAATTTTTATATTGCGTTACTGGTAATACTAGAGGTTTGGCTGGTAGAGAATGCCTTTTACAATTATAGTACAAAGAGTTTTATAAATCAATAAATAATGTGCAATATACACTAAGATAGTTTCATGTAGAGGCAGGCAGGCTATGGTTTCTCTTGTAATATAAATATTGGTGGGTGTAGTAATAAATGCGAGTTGCACGCGAATGTGGCCCGCACTACGGCAGCCATTATAGCACTAATAATAATAATAATAATAATATCAGTCTCAATTTACATAACTACACCAATAGCAACATAAAGGAAGACATATTGCATTCGTTAAAGCTCAACATTCGTTTGTCATTTGGGGATTTGTGGCGTCGGCGGGGGCAGGGGGTGACTCCACGTGACGACCAGGTCCCTGCCGGTGGTCTGCGAACGTGCCAGCCGAAAGAGCTCGCCACGCTGCCAGGAGAGCAACAGCCGCGAGAGCACCTGGCGTCCGCGCGGCGTGTCAGGCAGCAGGCTGTAGCGCGGAAACCCCACCGCGAAGTACCTCGCGCCCGGCTCGGGGTCGTGCGTTGACTGGATGCCCGATTGGAAACTGAAATTGCATATAATTGCGTTCACAGAGCAAACATACATGTCACTTTCCATGCATGTGATGAATTCAATATAATTTTGACACTCCCTTATAGTTATTAAGTTGGCTGGCTAATAGGCGCATTGTATGCTAGTGAGACTCACTTGTATGTGATGCGTATCGCCGCCTCCCCGTTGGCGGTGTGATGCAGACACCAGGCCATCGTGCCGGGCGGTTGTCTGCCGGGTGGGTACAGTTGGCCGCAGACGGCGCACGCGAGCGGCGGCGCGGTGTGCTGCAGTTGTGCGTAGAGGCAGTGCATGTGCAGCATGTGCTCGCAGGGCAGCGCGACCGTCTGCGCGTGCGCATTGCCCAGCGGCTGCATGCACTTGGGACAGAGGGCGCCCCACTGCACCACCGCCACGGCCCTGATGCACGCGGACACGCCACTGTCTGCAACACACAAACACAACCATATATTTTTTTTATTTTTATTGTGACTCGACATATGACAGCACCCCGCTTGATGTTAAGCCAAAGTGTGGTCCATGAATGAATGTCACTGCTACTACAATTTAATAACTGTGAGTAGCAATCACATCCACTATGCCGGCCTAGATGGAACCGGCAACTTACAAGCTGATCCCGAAACGTGACCAAATCACTTCACGGTCTGTATACTTGTAAGTGGTGGTACTACCCCGGATCGGCAGACTGGGTACCACTGCCTACCACTCTTTGAAAACCAGACCCGAAGCAAATATCCATCTCTTTTTTTTTTATTAACAAATATTTGCAATATTTAATACTATTAAATATTACAAATAAAAGCTATGAAACAAATATTTGCTCCGACCGGGGATCGAACCCGGGACTTTACGCGCAACAAACCAGTCGCTAAACCGTTCGTCCACGCCTGTCGTCTATGACAAATATGAAGACGACAGACATAATGCATTATTTAGCGCTAAAGTCCCGGGTTGGATTCCTGGTCAAAGCGAAGATTTCTTTCATAGCTTTTATAATATTTAATGATTACATTGAATAATAAAAACATTTACTAAAAATGCTTTTGCAGTTACATCTGATGGGGTGTTGTTACTTGGTCGTGCCACAATAGCAAATGTAGTAGCAATCGCAATATTATTGATTAACACTTGTATGTGTGCGCTTATTGTACCTTGTATTGTGTTTGTATTGTCATGTATATCCTGTTGTGCATTGTCAAACACTTCGTCACTGCCCACGCTGCAGTTCAGCAGATCACCGACGACATTCTACAAATATATTAACATAATACCAATTAATACATTCACAAATATAACTTGATTATGCAATACTCACATTTGCAATGTCCAAATAATACAATATTACAAATATTGCTTTGTGCCATTATGTCCACTCACAATAGAGCATTGTGTCCAATGCTACCCAACTATATACAATAATAATAGTATGCAACCAACCGTGGTCTCCTTGCTCTCCTGGCTGAGATATGTGGAGACGGTGTCCACGCTGTGCCTGCGGCTGTCCGCCACACTGCTCTCCGACATTGACTGCTCAGAGGGACATTTGGCTGACATGTCTGTAATAGATTTTAGATTTATTTATTAAGTAATTAGGCTCCAAAGGAGCACTTTTACACGTCAAAATTACACAATAATAATTAATAACATAATAATTACAATACAATTTATGATTACGATAGCAGATACCATTGTCAAGTTAATAATAATATATATCTTATATAATATTGATTAATAAATGTCAAATCTGAATAACTTTACATAATGTATAAACTGTATAAGTTAGCTGCTGTATAAGGGCATTGTCTACTTATGAACTAAAAGAATGACCAATACAGTGTACTAACAAAAATTAATTAGCTGCTGTATAGAGGCATTGTCAACTTAAAAATAAAATTAAAATAAAATGTCATGAATGTCGAAATTATTCTATTAACTAGCAGTGGTACATTATTTGTTTTATCTATTTCACAAGATGACCTTGTCCATAACATTGTCATCTCGTGAAACAAACAAAACACAATGTATATTACATTAATAGAGGGAGATTAGCAGCTGTATACATACTTACATGGCATTGTCAACTTATGAACTAAACAATAATTAATTCCATGCTTTTTTATCCGTTAGATATTCATCTAATGTGTAGTAAGCTTTTTTAGTAAGGCTAGTTTTAATAAATTTCTGAAATTTATGTAGTGGTAGGCTAATAACATCTTCGGGCAGCTTATTGTATGCTTGTAGACAGATTCCTACAAAAGAGCGACTTGTTTTTCGCAGGCGGAAATTACAAACGTGTAGTTTATTAGAGCTGCGTGTGTTCCTAGCAGTCACATCACTGTTTTTCAGGAAATTTATCTTATTTTTATGAACATAAAGTAGGTTTTCATAGATGTACTGAGAAGCAGTGGTCAGTATGTCATAATCGCCGAATTTATCTCTTAGCGATGTACGAGCCCCTAAGTTATAAATAGACCGTACAGCTCTCTTTTGAAGTACGAAAATGGTGTTAATATCAGCCGCATTGCCCCACAACAAAATTCCATACGTCATCAATGAGTGAAAGTACGCGAAGTAGACTAGCCTCGCCGTGTTAACATCAGTCAGCTGTCTTATTTTTTTAACTGCATAGGCTGAAGAGCTTAGTCTGGGTGCTAAAGAAGATATGTGTGCGCCCCATTGCAGCTTAGTGTCAATAGTGACCCCCAAGAAAGTAGTGTCTTGCACAAAATCCAGAGACTGGTCATTTAACTTTATTGAAGGGTAAGATAGGTTTTTGTTTGACAATGAGAATCTCACACATTTGGTTTTTGCTGCGTTTATTTTTAAATTATTAGTATCAAACCAAAGAGAGATTCGCGATAAAGCTCTATTAATGTTAACAAAGCCTTCCTGGCTCCTTTCAGTCTTAAATATCAGCGAAGTGTCATCTGCGAAAAGCACAATATCACAGATATCTTTCGCCGAATAGGCAAGATCGTTGATATAAACTAAAAAGAGAAAAGGTCCAAGTATGGAGCCCTGAGGTACACCCAAAGAAACAGAGCAACTTGCAGATTGCTTGCCATTTACATCTACCCTCTGGGTGCGATCGCACAAATAGGATCTCATTAGTTTTAACGCTTTATTGTGTATCCCGTAATAATTTAATTTATTTAATAAAATGTCGTGCCTAACACAGTCGAATGCCTTGGACAAGTCACAAAATACCCCAATAGCATCCTGTGAATTCTCCCAAGCATCTAACACGACCTTCAATAACGCTACACCAGCATCAGTGGTAGATTTTCCTTTAGTAAATCCAAATTGGCACTCATGCAATATTTTATTGCTTACAAAATGTGACAACAGTTGGTTTAAAATAAGTTTCTCGAATATTTTACTGAATGCTGGAAGTATCGATATTGGTCGAAAGTTACCTGGGTCTGTTTCCTTGCCTTTTTTAAATATAGGAATAATTTTACTCGCTTTCATTAGGTCGGGAAAAATACCATGATCAATACTATTGTTGAAAATTTTTGCCAAGAATGGGGCTGCTGTATCCATAATGCTATTTATAATATTAACCGATATCCCCCAAAGATCCTCAGATTTAGTCTTACGGATTGACTTGAAGGTAGCAGTAATTGAGCTCGCATCAATATGTGTAAAGCTAAATGTGGGGGGAATAATAGTGGGTTTAAAATTACTCACCATTAATGAGTTGGCTAGATTAACAGAAGATGGTAGTGATTTAGTGGTCTCGATTGCAATATTAGAGAAAAAGTGCTAAAACTCCTCTGCCACTTCTGTATCATCTGTAATACTCTTTGCGCCCACATTAAGTTTATAATTATTTACCCACTTTTTTGTTTTTCCACATTCTCTGTTAATTATAGACCAAGTTGTTCTTATTTTATTACCTGCGTTTTTTATTTTATTATTTAAATAAATAGTTTTAGCTTTATTGCATACTTTCTTAAAGATTTTAGAATAAATTTTGACATATTCAATAAAATTCTTATTATTGTTATAAGCCTTCTCACTATATAGGTCGTAAAGTTTTTGTCTACTTTTGTAAATACCTGCGGTCGCCCATTCGTTAAAATTTGTTTTGTTTTTTAACTTTATAATTTTCTTTGTAAAAACTGTTGCGAATTGATCATTTATGCATTTGAAAAATTGATTATATAGATCATTCGGGTTATCTCCGGGGTAGACAAGTTGCTTAACTCTAGAGTTCACAATTGTTGTAAATTTATTAATTATATTTTTGTTGGAATGTCTTATTGTAATATTTTGTTGATGTTGAAAAATGTCAATAGTAAAGTCGAAAGTTGCCAATTGGCCATAATGATCCGATGTCAGGTTGTGCATAATAGATTTATATGTTGGCTTATGATTAGAAAATATATTATCCAGGCAAGTGCCTGTCGTCAATGTTATTCTAGTAGGCTCTAAAAATAAGTTTATGAGGTTATAGGATTTCATGAGACTTAGTAATTTTGTTGTTAAGGGTGTGCTTTCCAAAATATTGATGTTGAAGTCGCCACATAAGATAATATTCTTGTTTGATTTATTACTAACCTTATTAAGCACATCTTCTAATGTAGTTTCAAATCTGCTATAGTCACTACCAGGGGGTCTATATATGCATATAACAATAAACTGTCCGAATTCAGCGCAAGAAATTTCTATAATACGCTCAATAGACATTTGTGCGATGTCCTGCCTTTCTTTGCATTTTATGTTATTTTTTATTAAAATCAGTGAACCACCATGTTTGGCCTTTACCCTGGAAAAATAACTCACAACATTGTAGTTTTCAAAATGTATAGTTTCATGCTTCTTGAGCCAATGTTCAGTTATACACATTACATGAATATCGAATTTCTCAAGAAATAAGCCAACTTCCAAAACTTTATTTGTAACACCCTGTAGATTTTGGTGCATTATATGCATATTATTACCTAAATTATTTGTTAAGCTAACATAATGGGATGTTGTTGTGTTAAGCCTTGTTTTTACTTCAATAATGCTATTTATGGACTTATTAATATTACTATTGCTGCAGACATCAGGAGTATGTTGGTTCCTGGTGTCATGCATTGTCTTAGAAGTTAGTTTAAACTTAATGAATTTGCAATATTGCTATTATAGTTTATATTTGCACTTGTGTTATTAATATTATATGCAATCAACCTAATTATATATTTCATTGTGTTATGTGAGAAAGTCATATTATTACTATTATATTTATTAATGTCAAAAAATAATATGTCCCTCTCATAACATGTACCATTATACAGCAATGAATTACAAATATGAATGTTTTTGTTGAGCTGCACTGATCTGCTAAAAGGAAGCCCACACAGGTATATTTTGGAAATACCTTTAATTGAAATATTTCTTAATGCAATAATCAATTTGCATAAGTCATTTTTATTTATATAATTTTTGCTTCCAAGTATTATAATTAATGTGGTATTTAAGTCAAACTTATAATTAATAATTTTCTTGATAATTACACTGAGTGGAGCTCCTTGGTAACAGTTGTTAATAACGCTTTGTTTTGTATACAATGATAATGCAGCGCCGGCGCCTGTCCCCAGCTCATCAGAGATAATAACTATTTTTTCAGAATCCTTAGAGTTGCCTGAGTTTACAGTTAGCGAGCGAGAAGGCTCTTGAGAGTGTTGCGCCGACGGCAATAGCTCTCTGTCCTTGTCCTGAGTAATAGATGCAATGCTGTCGACGACGAGTGCATCATCCGAATAACACGATAGGCACGTGTTGTTGTTATTGTTGGATAATTCCAGCGATTCCAAGCGTTCCAAATTGTGTTGGCCCATTGCTATAATGCTGTCCATGGAGCGAACGTATTCGTTTATATTTTCAAGTTCCGCGTTAAGTTTATTGTGCAATAAATCACATTCAATGTTTCTTTTATTGAGATTATCTTTGTAACCGTGTATTCGCTTAACCAATGTCATGTTATTTTTGATTAATTTTGTTGCCTTATAGTGTCGCTTTAACATTTTTCTGTTTCTTTTAATGATTTTATTAAGTCTAATATATTTTTTTATTTTCTTTTTGCCTATGATATACGGTTGTATTGCGGTGTTAGGCAATAATTTGTCAAACGTATTGAGTGTTTGTGTTAGTTCGTGCTGTGCAACATTTTGACTAATTAAGTCCACTTTAGAGTTAGATTCCTGGAGTTGAAATTCAAGCTCCTTGATGCGGTCCAGGGAGTTTACGTAAGTATCTTCACACGCTTTAAAGTCGTTTATAATTAGCTGTCGACGATCACACTCCTTTCTCAGAATCTCCATTTCTAAGTCCATACTAGTGAGTTCCCGTTTGAGCGCGGTATTTTTGTTGATAACCAGACTTATCTCTTTCTCACTGTCTTGTCTTTCTCGCAAAAGAGTTTGACTAAACTCTCTGCATCCTTCGAGCTCCTCCAAAGCTATTTTTAACTTTGTTTCTAAACTAATGCCTTTGTGTGTTCGAATAGTAACATGTTCCATGTTTAAAATCTACTTTTAACCAACAAAATATATACTCACTAGGTACTAAAATTACGTAAACACCTCAATAAATAAGTTAATTCAATAACATCACACGATGTGCACTATCGATGTGTGCACTTAATAAAAAAAATAAAATGAAAACACTTTGTACTAAATACTGTTATAAAGTTATGATATTAATGTATTTGTTAGCAATTTGGAAACGTATTTAACATTAACCACAGTTAAATTACTCAATAATATTAATTTATAAGAATAAAATATACGGAGGCGTAGTTTACAGCGCCATTTGACATTATACTCTTTATACAGATTGTAATATATATATATATATATGAATCATATGAGTGTGCGCAATTCATGGGCCTGCGAATATATATAGAGGACAAATAGCTTTATGTGTATCACATTTAAGTAACATTAAGTTATTGCTGCGTCTATATAAACAAAGTATGAGAGAGTGAGACAGTGTTTATCAATGTTGTTCTTGTGCCAATTCATGCATTACTAATAATTTTGTATTTGTCGCTATGGCCTAGATGCCATTTATGATACATGATCTTTTCTTTGTTCTATGTGCTAAATACGAATATGGTAACGATGTAATTTGTAATCTTCATGTATATTTCTAAGGCACTCCTTCGCCAACCTTTCACTTGTGCAGTTCACTCAAATATATCAATATATACTTTTACTAATAATTGTATTATTTATAACTCCACACCGTCGACGAACATAGACAACACCAGGCAAATTCTTTTGTGCTTGCCAGCCCAAAAAATGCAATTGATCCAAATTTTATGCTTAAATATTTTAGTGAATAGCGTTTTAATGTTTGTATATCTTCAGTTAACATACCATAATCTTAATAATTTGGTAAAAACACCTAAATAGTATTTTCTTTGATTTTGCGCGAACAATCAAATTTTATGGGGTTTACTAATTGTAAAATCTAAACCATAACAAACGCGATAGTAAGCCGCATAATATTTGTTTAATTCATGAACACCTAAATAATTTCAAAAACTGATTTATTTACTGTTATTTCTTGAACAACATAGAGTGACAAATGGCTGTTTATGATATTTACATGCAAACAGGAGCATAACATACTGAATATATTGAGGTTGTGCAACAGCTGCCTCGCCAGGCCATGCCGCTTGTCCTTGCCAGCGCACTCCACCGCTGCGCTTGTCATTGGCTCTGTCTGTTGTCTGCATTCTGCGGCAAATAATATTAATTGTGCTAATGACGTTGCTCTCTCTCTCAGTTGTAGGATCACCATCAGCGGTGGCTCAGCGTGACATAACATAAGTAGCATGTTGTGTGTGGTCAAGTTTACAAGTGACATTTTATAAATGCAGGTGAAACCATGGGGAACAGCTTGTATAATATATCTCCTTGTGCCTTTAAGTGATTTTTTCTGTTGGCAATTTGATAACATAAATATAAAATTCTAAAATGTGAGTAAATATTTAATGACAGGTTTACTATATTTAAGAGGGCGGTTCCTGTTATATTCAAATCATCGTAGTTTTATCCTATTTTTTATTTTTTTTCTTACTTTTAATTTTGTCTTATTTTGCATGAATTTTTAATTATTTGATTTTATTTAATTGTAACAATTTGCATGAGGCTTTTTATTTTTATATATTATTTAATCTAGTTGTGTGTATACACTTTGGATTGCAGACTAGAATTTTCTACTGCTTTCTAAATTTTCCATGTTCAATCTTGTCTGCAATCTGTTATTATATGCCAATTCACAAATAAATAACTGAAACTTAGTATATTATTGATTGTGAAATAATACACGTATTAAACAATAAATGGCATCATTACCCTGTTGTATATGGGGAGTTCCCCTGAGCGGCAATGGCGGTGGTGCATTCAAACTCCTCGCCAATGGGTACGGGGCTGAATGGGCGCGCCTTAATATTCTGGTGGCCATGGTGTTTGCGTTGGTGGCTATTCTGCCATTGGCCATCAACAGCCAGCCGGCCCATTGCACGGACACCCCGCTTGCCAGCGCCTCTTCCAGATCGCACTGTATCTGCAAACAAGCATGCGCAAAGTGACAAATGCTCTCATAATAGTTGCCATCAAGTGTGCTATATGTACATACGTCCATGGGCAATGCGTCACATTCCTCATGTATATTTCTGCCCCACTCCCATGTCACACCTTTGCCTGCCGCTGACACTGTGCTGAACTCTGATCTCCTCACAGGACATTGCTGCTCTTTCTCTGCAATTTTTATTTATGTGTTTTATAAATTATAGCTGTATTAGCCCAAACAATATAAACATGCCTCAGACATGCGTTAATTAAACACGGTCAAATGTAAGTACACATAAATAAGCAATATGGTTATTTTAGATTTTGCAAATAATGAACTTCTTTTTAATTAATTAAAACTTAGTCTCATAAATTTTCACATCGAATGTGATTAAATACAATCCATAGAATATTTAAACTGGATTATAAAATTATGGAAAATATGATACAAGTAAGATGCGGCTATTATTGAAGAGAGGTGAAACAATGGGCAACAGACACGCCTACAACTATTAAGTAAGGTGAGAGAAAAAGGTGATGTAAAGGAACATAAAGTAATATCAGATAATATTAACAGCTCAGGTGAATAAAATAATGCTGAAACAAAAATCTTGAAAGTTTTATAAAAGAAAAATTTGTATACTATGATGGCGGTTTGTTGAAAGTTCAAATTAATTCTTAGTGACCAGATTAATAGTTTCAAATATCCTAAACTTTTTTTCAAATCATGAGGGTTACAGGAAAAAGCTACTGGATTTTATGTATCAGATGTTTCATTATAATAATGGATTTTAAATGCATTATCTGCAGAAATGAACGAATTATGAAGGCACCTTCCAAATGGTCAAAAGAATTTATTGTTATTTTGATATACAACTTTATTTATTTATTTTGCTGGGAGTATGTTTGGTAATATTTTTGTTGGTATGTTTGGTATGTTGGAATAATTTTGGTATATCAGTAAAAATATATTGCTCAAGAACTTATGTTGTATAATTTATAAAGAGAACTGATTATATTAATTTTCTCCATTCACAACAACTTAAGTTGGGCTAATCTTTTTTTTTCTTTGTTGTTTTCCTTTTGCGTGGCCATCTGTATTTCATACAATTATCCATTAAAATGTCTGGACTCTTAGTCCTTTTAATGTAATGGAAAAGAGGGAAACCCATTGGTTTCACCTTCTTATAGATGTTTAAATCTTTTTGTTAAATTAGGGACGCGATGTCTCCTAAGTCTTTTATATTGGGCACTACCAGTCCCTCTCAATCCAGAGGCAAGTTCATTTGGATGTGTGAGCAGCCTCGTTTGGTATTTCATGCTGTATGACACCATCTCCTGTCTGACAGTTTTCATTTTGAGGTCCTCTTGTATCTGCTGATTTCGGATGTAAAATGGGATGTCTAGCATTTGTCTGATTGATTTGTTCTGAAATCTTTCAAGAATATCTATGTTGCTATTGCTAGCCGTACCCCATAGTTGGATACCATACGTCCATATTGGCTTCAAAATCGCTTTGTATATAAGAACTTTGCTCTCGTTACTCAATTGTGATCCTTTGCCTGTGAGCCAATACATAGCTCTCAGTCTGGTATCAAGCTGTTTTCGTTTAGTCCAGATGAGTTTTCGCCATGTAAGACGACGGTCTAAATGCATGCCCAAGTACTTTGCATCATCAGTCTGAGGAATCTGTTCATTATGAAGTAGTACTGGTGGGCAGGTATTTGGCTTCAGAGTAAAGGTCACATGTACGGATTTACTTTGATTTACCTTAATTCGCCAGTGATCGAACCAGATTTCTATTTCGTGAATGTGCTGTTGCAGGTATGCAGAAGCAACATTACGGTCTGTGTGACTTGCTAATAAAGCTGTATCATCAGCATATGTGGCTGTTGTTGTATAACTGTTGGTCCGCAGATCAGCAGTGTATATCACGTACATGACTGGCCCTAGAATGCTGCCCTGTGGCACTCCAGATTTGATGTCGTACAATTCTGACGTATCTGCATTGTATTTTACCTCATAGCATCTATTTGTCAAGTATGATTTCAATATGAGGTAGAAATAATGAGGCAACAATTTTTTCACTTTAAATAGTAAACCTTCGTGCCACACTTTATCAAAGGCTTGACTAATGTCCAAAAACACTCCAGCACAGTACTGTTTACGCTCAAAACTACGAGTGATAACATCAGTGATGCGATGTATTTGCTCTATGGTCCCATGCTTTTCACGAAACCCAAACTGGTGATCTGGGACTATGCGCGTAAGATGTTTTCATAACCTCTCCAGTATGATGATCTCGAGTAGCTTGCCTATAACAGGAAGTAAACTAATTGGTCGATATGACGTTACTTCGTTAGGTGGTTTTCCATGTTTTTGAATCATTACTATTTGGGCGATTTTCCACTGGCCTGGAAAGTAATCCAGCCGTAGACATGCGTTGAACACTGCTACCAGAAACATTAAAATTTTCTTTTTTAGTTGGTTGTGTGGCATCTATCAAATCGTATCCCGGAGATTTGTCCGTTCGTAATTTTCTTATGTTTGATAATACATCGCGAGGTGTAACCGTTTTCAAAGGAGGGCATAACTGTGTTGCTGATCGCAAATAGGACAGTACATGTTCGTCGTGTTCTGGGTGTTTGGTCGCTAATGGTTGAAATACACAACTCAAATGTTCTCCGAAAGCATTGGTCAGTTTTAGCCCATTTGCCTTGGCAATCCTTTATTGGTGTGATTTGCGTTTTAGGGCGCTTAAGTTTTTTGGTTGCTTTCCAGAATGAATAATTTGTGTCTTTTGTAGCTGTGAGTTCGGAAAGATAGCTCTGTAGACTCTCGTTATTAATTTTCTTAATTAACGATTGTAGTTCTTCTGAAGCTCTGTTGAATGCAGTTCTGTCACTTGGGTACCTCGTTCTTTGATACTTTCTGCGAAGTCTTCGGCACTCTCTGACTTTTTTCAGTACTATTTGTGGATATATGTGGTATATCGGAACCAATTTCTTGTGCCTTACAGTTGATTTATACAGTGCCTTGAGAATTAATTTATTAAAGGACTCAATAGCAATTTCAATGTCCAGTGGTTTCTTTAAATTAACCTTCAGGTTGAGTTCAGCGTCCAATATGTCATTGAATCTCTCCCAGTTTGTGGATTTGTTATAAATCTTTTGTGGAAGCTCAGACATTACTATTTTGGAGTTCACAGTAAGTATGACTGGTGTATGATCGGATGATATATCTGTTACTGATTTGATATTGGTTTTACTTATGGGTATGTTCTTTGTTACGAAAAAATCTAATAAATCAGGGGCTAATCTGTAACACAACATTTATTGACTATTAGGTGGTATGAAGTTCGCTGGTTCAGCTAGTACAAATATAATAATGGTATGTGTGACCACATTTTATATAATATAAAATTAAACAAATAAAAACAATATATATTTTTGTAATTATGTTTAGAACCATAGAGATTGGGAGCAGGTGAATTATATTGCCATTACTAAATAATAACAATTAGTTTGACACATGTCTTAATAAGTAATATGATTTTGGAGTTTTGGCGGGCAACCACAAGTGACAGGTCGCACAATTTAGAATTATTTGAAAAGCTTGTGTTTTTTATAAATATTAATGTGTAATTATGGTGGAATTGTTATCTAGTAATCCTTTTTAAGTTGATCGACAAGTACAACAAGTAGTTTAAAGCTGTGAAAAGTGTTTCTTTGTGTTCCCTCCAAGACTCCTTCCAAAGTTTTAGTAAAGGCTTTCTGCCACTTTATCATTAACCTCACTATCATCGTCATGTTGTGATAAATCGTTTGCGTGGTTCATCTTCATCTTTACTTGACAATTTTTTAACATTGAACCATATATTTTTACTTTGACACTGGCAAGTTAAATACTAAAGCCATAAACAAGAAGAAAGAAAGAAAAAGAAATATGATTTTGTGAGACTTTGTTTAGATATAAAGTTTATGTTTACCTAACAACATAATTAATTTATAAACAACCAGTTTATGATTAAAGAGATGTTGAATTGAATTGTTAAGAAAGTGAACAATAAGTTCCATAGTGAAGGTACATTTGTAAGAAGGAGAGAACTTATAACATAAATAACACACTCAATTTAACAGTTGCCGTAACAGTGCTTTTTGCTACAAGTCACAGTTTTCTTCTATATTAAAGTATCTATATATATATCTATTAAAGTATCATAGAAACGACCATTGCACTACACCACAGGCCTAAATTATAGGATCACCTCATAAATGTGACAAAACACATCAAACATAATTTTATATGGACTAGTGGATGAATATACAACAAGTGACGATTGTAATACCTCCGTGTGTCATAGTCATATGCCTGAGGTCGACGTGTTCTCCAGCGCGCGCCGATTCCGCATCCGCGAGCAATACCCTCGTGAGCCTCTTGTGCCTCGCTCTTTCCAATTGCCTGCTCGCCGCGGCCCCCAAAGACCACCAACCTGCTCCGACGCGGCACTCCCACACAGCCACGACGTGCTGCGACGACATCTCCTGCACACGTCCATAATAATTATGCTCACAATTTCTCATCGACCATTTACAAATCCACATATGACATTTTGCATTGCTTACATTATTTATTTGCTCCAGATGAACACACTTTCACCGCGCTCTTACGAAAATATGTAGGCATCCTCGCATCTATCGGCTACTGCAGTTACCGTGAGAAAACACTCTCTGAAACTGGTCAAACCACTAAACGAGCGCGTCTATATAAATACTGTGTCCACCCTCATAAACTTAACACAGGGCTTTCAACGTTCGCTTTAATAAAATTATAACAAATTATAAAGCACAATAACAACTCACAAAAGTAATTGTAAATTACAAATTCATACAAAATAAAAAACAAAACAACCCCTCTTCCTCAGCGGACGACCAGAGACAACTAACCTCCATATAGATTTGCCTTTTTATATATTACCAATGGAAAAATGAATTATTTGTATTAATAAAAAGTAAAATCTTTTATTGCATAAATTAATAAAGTTCTCATATAATTAAGAATTTGTGTTTATGATATACATTATTTGGAGATAAATATGTGAATAATAATTCAATAAAATGTAGACAAAAGAGGTAATGAAGATCATGGAAGCTTCTAGTTTTCAATAAGGGGAATGATAAAAATAAATCCATTATATGAGAGTAAAGATAATGTTAACAGTTTTACTCTAATATTAGCCAAGTTATTTGGAACACCAAAAATAAAAATATACATCTGAATTGGATACCTCCTCCTTTTTGTGAAGTCGGTTACAAATATCTTCATTTACAGTATTTTAAATACCTTAATAATACACTATTTAAACGTAATTTATATCAAATTCACTTATATTACACATTAATATTAAATTAATGTGTAATAGTACAGATAAATTGAAACGGAATGGTGGTTTCCCGCTGAAACCATGTCAAGTTCCGGTTCCGCGACGCCATAATTATGATCAATAGGAGGTTGTCTCTGATTATGATGATGCTGTCATAAACATTGTCTTGGGAGGTTGTCTCTGGTCTCTGATTGTCACCAATTGTCACTGTAAAAAAATCGGCAAAAGAGGCTGTTGTTGGCGTGGGTTGTGTTTGCACATTGGATAATTAATCGTTGACCGGCTGCCATATCGGATATCGTACTTTATTTAGAGTGAACATTGTGTTTCAACAGCATTGCAAATAAATCTCAAAAATGAACCGCAGATGTGAGTATATTTTAATTATGGCGCATCGTTTGCCGCATTGTACTATACTATTGCTTGGGCCTAGATGCGTGTGATTAAACGCAGCGCTTGTATGTTTTGGTATTTATGATATGAAACACTTTATTCGCGTAACATTTCAGATAACTCATCGAACCGCTTCGGCAACATCGGCAACAACTTCAGGGCAGCGGAGGTGAATATGAACGTTGTTAATATGATTCGAGTGCCCCTGACGCAGGCCCATATTATATATATTAACGAATTGTATTATTATGTGTGCAGGTGTGTCAGGGCCCCACACTGTCTCTTTGTTGTTTCTCTTTGTGGAGACTCAAACGTGGGCCTGAGCCGCCCCCATATGAGACTCCCCCGCGGGCCTCACTTGGTGGTGGACGCATGTATAGCATTGTGAATTGAGCATCTCAAAGGGCAACGGAGCGAGGGAGAAAGCGCTATGTTTACGAGACAATGGCATTATTATTTTATACTTGTTTCGGCAACATATAGTGTTCTTCTTAGACAAATAAGTTTAATATGAGCCACATTCATGACTAATATTATATTATGTAATATTGTTTGTTAATGTGCGCTTGTGTATGTGTGTGGGGCAGACTCAATCGGCCAATGCAGTCGGACAACAGGCAGGAGGAGGATATGCAACATACATGGTTAGTACTACTACTGTCATCAAGAAGTAAGGTGAAATTGGCATTTAGAACTTCCAGGCATTAGGAAGGCAGGATTTTTTTTTAGGTTGGTAGGACTGTATAACATTTGCCAAGTGGTTCACTTATCTCCGAGTTTCACGTGTTTTTGTAAACAACCAAAAGTTAGTTTTTCAATTTATAATGGGTGATTTTGTTAAGCAAAGAACTTGCATCAAATTTTATTTGCGGAACAAATATTCTTCTGTGGGCATATTGAAAATGTTGCAGAAGGCATTTGGTGTTCAAACTATGGCACAATAAAATGTTTGTAAATGGTACAACGAGTTCACAGCAGGCCGAGAATGCTTTGAAGAAGAACAGCGCTCTGGACGACCATCAATGTGTACCAACGAGGGCCATGTACAAAAATCGTTTGCTGCTTGAAAATCGTGGATTGACAATTTGAGACCTCGCTGAGAGTGTTGGAATATAATATGTTATGCGTCTCAAATGTGTCAAGACTCGATTGGTGGCAAAATTGCTCAAGTTTTTGGAGAAAAAGTGTTGCATCGATGTGTGTGAAACTTTGCTCAGGACCACTTAAAATGCATCATTACTGGAGACGAGACTTGGATTTACGCAACCACCGACCAATCCAGCAAATATTGTGCAAAATGTATGAAATTGTTTGGCGCATCATATGTTGTTCTCCCATTGTGGCTTTGGCAGCCCACATGTTCTCCCCATCCCATATCCTTGCATCATTGGAGCAGGGCGGAGAGACAAAGTTTATTAATAAAACGAAATGGCAAGTCACTACCTCCTATAACCAATTTTGTGATAAAGTGGTGATTTGTGTAGTTTGATAATATTGTCTAAAATGAAATAACAAAAGGACATTCTGTGAACAATGATTGATTGCTCATATGTTGATGTGCATTGTCATGGAGCAGACACCAATTTGGCTAATACATATATAATAAATTGAGGATGTGCATTAATGCAACAGCAAAGTGAGTTTGCATTAGTTGAACATTCAGAGGAATGAGCACCCAGCCCTAATAGTCCACTCCAGGTGTCTTCATCTCCACACATATGGTGGATGGGTTTTTATTATTATTGTCACTCAACATATGACAGCTTAATATCAAGTGGGGTGCTTGATATTAAGCTGGAGTGTGGTCCATGAATGGTTGTCACTACTAGTACTACTACTACTACAATTTAATAACTGTAAGTAGCAATCACAACCACTATGCTGGCCTAGTTGGAACCGGCAACTTACAAGCTGATACCGAAACGCGACCAAATCACTTCACGGTTTGTATACTTAATAAGTAGTGGTACTACTCTGGATCGGCAGACTGGGTACCACTGCCAACTCTCTTTGATAACCAGACCCAAATCAAGTATCCGCCTCTATTTGTTTTTTAATTAACAAATATTTGCTCCTACTGGGAATCGAACCCGGGACTTTACGCGCAACAAACACCAATCGCTGGATATGGTTGCCCGATGGCACGCCTGTAAGTGTGATATATAAAAAGGATGTAACGCCCCCCCCCCCCCCCTGCCCCCTGCATATACATTGTTGATATATAACGCGCGTGTGTGTGATAGGTGCAGCAGCCAATGGCGGATGATGCGAAATGCGAGCAAGCAGCGCCGCCATCTCAGTTGTATGACCAGCAGCCACTCGGGGAGAACAATGCGCAGGTGCGTATTAACACATTATATATATGTAAAGAAATAATATACTATTTCTTTAATTTGAATTTGGCGCGCATCACGCATATTTGTTTTTTTGAGCTGGCCACGCTTCACGCGGCACTCACGATGACAGCTGTTTGAAGGAGAGAAACCCGGTAACCGTAATAAAGTTTGTGCATGTGATAAAACTGAATAATATTGAAAATTGTTAAATGGTTTGAGAAATAGACTTTAATTGTCGTTTCTCTTTTTACAGAGAAACAAATTTGGTTTCATTTCTCAACGAAACATTAATAATTGCCTTATAAAACGACAATACTAGTCAAAATGACAACCAAATTGCAATTTGAGTTTAAAGTAGCGGCATCGCCGAAAGATGAAAAATCAAATACTATTATTATAACCTCAATTACGACAGAGAATGGAGAATGCTTCATTTTATCAGAAGATATGCAAAATATTAGTTTACATTCAGAATTAACGAAAACATTGAGTTATAATAAATTAAAAAACAGTTTAAGAAGAAGGCATCAATGCAGAAAAGTTTGGTTTTTGATGACAGAAGAGCTAAAAGATATCTATATAGATGAAGGAGGCAATATTCAGTTTAAGGAACAATTTTTAGAAGAAATAGTAAAAAGTAAATTGACCGACAAGCCACAAAAAGAAACTTTAAATGAACTTTTAGAAAAATTAGTAGAAGCAACACAAAATAAAAAAGATAACCTAAAAAGTATAAAAAATATTGCAGACCAATTTATGATTGAGAAGTTTACCAGTAAACATTTCAACACAAAACAGTGGATGGATACATTTGAGAAGGAGTGTATAAGATTTGAAATAATACAAGATGAGATGAAAATTGAGGTATTGAGATTGTTTCTAGATAAGTCATGCTTAGATTGGTACTGTGCAACATTGACAAAGTTGACCGTAGATGCTCCATGGACTCATTGGAGGGATAGGTTTTTAGAAACTTTTGCAGATAAAGGGTGGAGCTCAGTGACATACGCTTTGTCCTTTAAATACAAAGAAGGATTTTTATTAGATTATGCAATGAGAAAAGAAAGACTCTTATTAGAAATGAACAAGGATATGGATTTAAAAACACTGATTGCTCTAATCACAACAGGACTTCCAGATTTTATAATGAACAAGCTAGACAGAGAGGCACTTCAAGATACAACTGTTCTTTTTAATGAAATAAGAAAATATGAAAGTTTAATGAACAAGAAAGTTTTTACAAAGAAGAAAGAAGAAAAATTTGATTATAAAAAAAAGAATGATGAAAAAAAGCCATGTAAAACTTGCGAAAATCTAAAAAAAGGTATTAGATATCACCCAGAAGAGGCATGTTGGTTTAAGACAACAAAAGGTGAGAAAGAAAGTAATAATAGACCAAAAGTTGTAAGTAATAATTCAATTATAGAAGTAGAATTAAATAAAGAGCAAAAAAACGAGTGATCACACCATTAATTAAAATCGAATTATTATTAAATGATAAGTTGAAAGTAAGAGGAACTTATGATTCTGGCTCACAGATATCACTTATAAATGCGAGACTTATCAAAATAATAAATGAAACCCAAGATGTAAATAAAATATTCTTAAAAACGGTTAATGGTGTGAAGCATACAAATGGATTAATAACTATAAAAATAAAAATTTTTGATACTGAAAAATTAGTAGACATATACATAGTAGAAAAAGAAGATTTTGAAGATTTCATAGTGGGACTAGATATAATTAATATGTTTAAACTAATTCAAGACGAAAATTTAACAATAAAACAAGCGCTAAATACAGAGTATATAAATAAACACAATGAAAATTTGATTAATGAAGCTATTAAGAGTAACACATATTCAGTGAATTTTAATGAGCACATACAAAAAGATGAATTTGAATTGAAAATAAGTCATTTAAATAATAAAAAGAAGAATAAAATTCAAAAACTGATAGAAAAGTATAAAACAGTATTTGCAAGGGACAAATATGATATCGGCACAGTAAAGGACTACGAAGCGAGAATAGATTTATTTATAGATAAATACTGTAGCAAAAGGCCTTATAGATGTTCTTTAGAAGACAAGAAAGAAATAGAAGAACAGGTATCACAATTATTAAAGAAAAATTTAATAGAAGAATCATATAGCCCATTTGCAGCCCCTGTAACACTGGCATTTAAGAAGGACGAAAATAAAAGATCCAGATTATGCATAGATTTTAGGGACCTTAACAAAAATATAATACCACAGGCGCAACCTTTCCCGCTAATAGATGACCTAATTTTAAAAACAAGGAATTGTAAGTATTTCACAACTTTAGATATAAACTCAGCTTTCTGGTCTATACCTCTAAGAATTGAAGACAGAAGTAAAACTGGATTTGTCACACAAGATGGTCACTTCCAGTGGACTTGTTTACCTTTCGGATTAAAAACATCTCCAGCAATTTTTCAAAGGATACTGAGTAATATTTTAAGAAAACATGAACTCTCAGGATTTTCAGTAAATTACATTGATGATATTTTAATATATTCAGAATCTTTTGAGGAACATATAAATCATATAGAACAAATACTAGAAGCTATAATAGAAGAAGGATTTAGGCTAAAACTAAAAAAATGTTCATTTGCATCTGACACAGTAAAATATCTTGGTCACGTCATTCAAAATAACTCAGTAAAACCTTTAAAAGACAATTTAATATCAATTAAAAATTTTCCAACACCTCAAACACAAAAAAATATTAGACAATTTTTAGGTAAAATAAATTTTTATCATGAGTATATACCAAATAGTGCAATAATTTTAGATCCGTTACATAAATTATTAAGAAAAAATGAAAAATTTATTTGGTCAGAAAAATGTGAAAAGTCATTTATTGATATAAAGAGGCTTTTGTGCTCTCAACCTATACTTGAAATATTTGATAAAGATTTACCTATAAAAATTTATACAGATGCCTCATTAGAAGGCATTGGTGCAGTGCTAAAACAAGAGCAATCGAATAATAAAGAGAAACCGGTGGCATATTTTTCAAAAAAATTAAATGAGGTACAGAAAAGAAAAAAAGCAATATATTTAGAATGTCTCGCGATTAAAGAGGCTGTGAAATATTGGCAACATTGGCTCATTGGAAAACATTTTACAGTATACTCTGATCATAAACCATTGGAGAATATGAATATAAAAACAAGAACTGATGAGGAATTAGGTGATTTAACATACTACTTATCACAATATGACTTTACAATTAAGTATGTTCCAGGCAAAAATAATTTAGAGGCAGATTGCTTGAGTAGAAACCCTGTTTTAGAGGCAAATGAAAATAAAGAAGAATTGCTAAAAATAGTAAATTTAATGAAAATAGATGATATAAAGACAGATCAAGAAAAGATAATAATAAGAGATAATTCTATAATAAGAGAAAATAATAATAATTTAATATTTAGAAATGGAATATACTATAAGAAAGTAAAAAAAAAAGAAAAAATTATACTATCAGAAAAATTTAGTGAAGAGTTTATCAAACAAATACACAAAGAATGGTGTCATATTGGCATTAGACAAATGCAAAAAATGATCAACCCCATTTACACTGCAAAAAAATTAACGGAAAATATAAAAAATATATGTAAAAACTGTGAAATATGTATAAAAAATAAATCAAGGGGCCAAACAAAATATGGTTTGATGTCTCACTTGGGCCCAGCGACAAAACCTTTTCAAATAATGTCTATAGACACGATTGGGGGCTTTAGTGGAACAAGATCAACAAAAAAATACCTACATCTACTAGTTGACCACTTTACAAGATACGCATTTATTTCAACCTCGAAAACGCAAAGTTCTAATGACTTTATAAAACTGGTTCAAAACGTGCTAGATACAGATGAAATTGGGATAATCCTTACCGATCAATACCCAGGAATAAATTCCAAAGAGTTTAAAATATTTCTAGAAAAAAATAAAATTAAACTAATTTTTACATCCGTAAATACACCTTTTTCTAATGGATTGAACGAGAGATTAAACCAAACATTGGTCAATAAAATTAGATGCAAAATTAATGAAAATGAAAAAAAAATAGCTTGGACAAGAGTTGCAAGAGAATGTATAAAAAAATATAATGAGACCGAACACTCAGTCACTGGATTTGCACCAAAATATCTATTAGATGGAACTAATGTGAGTCTCTTACCAACTGAATTAAAAGAAAAATATGATGCAAATGATTGGATGAAAAATAAGAAAATAGCATTAGATAACACAATTAAGTCGCATAATTACAATAAAAAGATCTTTGATAAAAATAGAAAAGAATTTAAATTTAATATAGGAGATGAGGTGTATGTTGAAAATGGAAACAGTTTAAATCGGAGAAAACTAGATGAACTAAAAATCGGGCCTTTTAAAATAGTGGAACAGATATCAAATTCAATTTATCAAATAAATACAGGAAGAAAAAAATCAGAATCAAACTTTTTCCACATCACTAAATTAATACCAAAATCAAGAGATGAAGAGGAAACATATGATAATTGCTAGTGCATTATTTAAGTGTAAACATGTTTTTGTTGTTGTGAACATGTTTCACCCTTTGTGGGGGAGATGTAAAGAAATAATATACTATTTCTTTAATTTGAATTTGGCGCGCATCACGCATATTTGTTTTTTTGAGCTGGCCACGCTTCACGCGGCACTCACGATGACAGCTGTTTGAAGGAGAGAAACCCGGTAACCGTAATAAAGTTTGTGCATGTGATAAAACTGAATAATATTGAAAATTGTTAAATGGTTTGAGAAATAGACTTTAATTGTCGTTTCTCTTTTTACAGAGAAACAAATTTGGTTTCATTTCTCAACGAAACATTAATAATTGCCTTATAAAACGACAATACTAGTCAAAATGACAACCAAATTGCAATTTGAGTTTAAAGTAGCGGCATCGCCGAAAGATGAAAAATCAAATACTATTATTATAACCTCAATTACGACAGAGAATGGAGAATGCTTCATTTTATCAGAAGATATGCAAAATATTAGTTTACATTCAGAATTAACGAAAACATTGAGTTATAATAAATTAAAAAACAGTTTAAGAAGAAGGCATCAATGCAGAAAAGTTTGGTTTTTGATGACAGAAGAGCTAAAAGATATCTATATAGATGAAGGAGGCAATATTCAGTTTAAGGAACAATTTTTAGAAGAAATAGTAAAAAGTAAATTGACCGACAAGCCACAAAAAGAAACTTTAAATGAACTTTTAGAAAAATTAGTAGAAGCAACACAAAATAAAAAAGATAACCTAAAAAGTATAAAAAATATTGCAGACCAATTTATGATTGAGAAGTTTACCAGTAAACATTTCAACACAAAACAGTGGATGGATACATTTGAGAAGGAGTGTATAAGATTTGAAATAATACAAGATGAGATGAAAATTGAGGTATTGAGATTGTTTCTAGATAAGTCATGCTTAGATTGGTACTGTGCAACATTGACAAAGTTGACCGTAGATGCTCCATGGACTCATTGGAGGGATAGGTTTTTAGAAACTTTTGCAGATAAAGGGTGGAGCTCAGTGACATACGCTTTGTCCTTTAAATACAAAGAAGGATTTTTATTAGATTATGCAATGAGAAAAGAAAGACTCTTATTAGAAATGAACAAGGATATGGATTTAAAAACACTGATTGCTCTAATCACAACAGGACTTCCAGATTTTATAATGAACAAGCTAGACAGAGAGGCACTTCAAGATACAACTGTTCTTTTTAATGAAATAAGAAAATATGAAAGTTTAATGAACAAGAAAGTTTTTACAAAGAAGAAAGAAGAAAAATTTGATTATAAAAAAAAGAATGATGAAAAAAAGCCATGTAAAACTTGCGAAAATCTAAAAAAAGGTATTAGATATCACCCAGAAGAGGCATGTTGGTTTAAGACAACAAAAGGTGAGAAAGAAAGTAATAATAGACCAAAAGTTGTAAGTAATAATTCAATTATAGAAGTAGAATTAAATAAAGAGCAAAAAAACGAGTGATCACACCATTAATTAAAATCGAATTATTATTAAATGATAAGTTGAAAGTAAGAGGAACTTATGATTCTGGCTCACAGATATCACTTATAAATGCGAGACTTATCAAAATAATAAATGAAACCCAAGATGTAAATAAAATATTCTTAAAAACGGTTAATGGTGTGAAGCATACAAATGGATTAATAACTATAAAAATAAAAATTTTTGATACTGAAAAATTAGTAGACATATACATAGTAGAAAAAGAAGATTTTGAAGATTTCATAGTGGGACTAGATATAATTAATATGTTTAAACTAATTCAAGACGAAAATTTAACAATAAAACAAGCGCTAAATACAGAGTATATAAATAAACACAATGAAAATTTGATTAATGAAGCTATTAAGAGTAACACATATTCAGTGAATTTTAATGAGCACATACAAAAAGATGAATTTGAATTGAAAATAAGTCATTTAAATAATAAAAAGAAGAATAAAATTCAAAAACTGATAGAAAAGTATAAAACAGTATTTGCAAGGGACAAATATGATATCGGCACAGTAAAGGACTACGAAGCGAGAATAGATTTATTTATAGATAAATACTGTAGCAAAAGGCCTTATAGATGTTCTTTAGAAGACAAGAAAGAAATAGAAGAACAGGTATCACAATTATTAAAGAAAAATTTAATAGAAGAATCATATAGCCCATTTGCAGCCCCTGTAACACTGGCATTTAAGAAGGACGAAAATAAAAGATCCAGATTATGCATAGATTTTAGGGACCTTAACAAAAATATAATACCACAGGCGCAACCTTTCCCGCTAATAGATGACCTAATTTTAAAAACAAGGAATTGTAAGTATTTCACAACTTTAGATATAAACTCAGCTTTCTGGTCTATACCTCTAAGAATTGAAGACAGAAGTAAAACTGGATTTGTCACACAAGATGGTCACTTCCAGTGGACTTGTTTACCTTTCGGATTAAAAACATCTCCAGCAATTTTTCAAAGGATACTGAGTAATATTTTAAGAAAACATGAACTCTCAGGATTTTCAGTAAATTACATTGATGATATTTTAATATATTCAGAATCTTTTGAGGAACATATAAATCATATAGAACAAATACTAGAAGCTATAATAGAAGAAGGATTTAGGCTAAAACTAAAAAAATGTTCATTTGCATCTGACACAGTAAAATATCTTGGTCACGTCATTCAAAATAACTCAGTAAAACCTTTAAAAGACAATTTAATATCAATTAAAAATTTTCCAACACCTCAAACACAAAAAAATATTAGACAATTTTTAGGTAAAATAAATTTTTATCATGAGTATATACCAAATAGTGCAATAATTTTAGATCCGTTACATAAATTATTAAGAAAAAATGAAAAATTTATTTGGTCAGAAAAATGTGAAAAGTCATTTATTGATATAAAGAGGCTTTTGTGCTCTCAACCTATACTTGAAATATTTGATAAAGATTTACCTATAAAAATTTATACAGATGCCTCATTAGAAGGCATTGGTGCAGTGCTAAAACAAGAGCAATCGAATAATAAAGAGAAACCGGTGGCATATTTTTCAAAAAAATTAAATGAGGTACAGAAAAGAAAAAAAGCAATATATTTAGAATGTCTCGCGATTAAAGAGGCTGTGAAATATTGGCAACATTGGCTCATTGGAAAACATTTTACAGTATACTCTGATCATAAACCATTGGAGAATATGAATATAAAAACAAGAACTGATGAGGAATTAGGTGATTTAACATACTACTTATCACAATATGACTTTACAATTAAGTATGTTCCAGGCAAAAATAATTTAGAGGCAGATTGCTTGAGTAGAAACCCTGTTTTAGAGGCAAATGAAAATAAAGAAGAATTGCTAAAAATAGTAAATTTAATGAAAATAGATGATATAAAGACAGATCAAGAAAAGATAATAATAAGAGATAATTCTATAATAAGAGAAAATAATAATAATTTAATATTTAGAAATGGAATATACTATAAGAAAGTAAAAAAAAAAGAAAAAATTATACTATCAGAAAAATTTAGTGAAGAGTTTATCAAACAAATACACAAAGAATGGTGTCATATTGGCATTAGACAAATGCAAAAAATGATCAACCCCATTTACACTGCAAAAAAATTAACGGAAAATATAAAAAATATATGTAAAAACTGTGAAATATGTATAAAAAATAAATCAAGGGGCCAAACAAAATATGGTTTGATGTCTCACTTGGGCCCAGCGACAAAACCTTTTCAAATAATGTCTATAGACACGATTGGGGGCTTTAGTGGAACAAGATCAACAAAAAAATACCTACATCTACTAGTTGACCACTTTACAAGATACGCATTTATTTCAACCTCGAAAACGCAAAGTTCTAATGACTTTATAAAACTGGTTCAAAACGTGCTAGATACAGATGAAATTGGGATAATCCTTACCGATCAATACCCAGGAATAAATTCCAAAGAGTTTAAAATATTTCTAGAAAAAAATAAAATTAAACTAATTTTTACATCCGTAAATACACCTTTTTCTAATGGATTGAACGAGAGATTAAACCAAACATTGGTCAATAAAATTAGATGCAAAATTAATGAAAATGAAAAAAAAATAGCTTGGACAAGAGTTGCAAGAGAATGTATAAAAAAATATAATGAGACCGAACACTCAGTCACTGGATTTGCACCAAAATATCTATTAGATGGAACTAATGTGAGTCTCTTACCAACTGAATTAAAAGAAAAATATGATGCAAATGATTGGATGAAAAATAAGAAAATAGCATTAGATAACACAATTAAGTCGCATAATTACAATAAAAAGATCTTTGATAAAAATAGAAAAGAATTTAAATTTAATATAGGAGATGAGGTGTATGTTGAAAATGGAAACAGTTTAAATCGGAGAAAACTAGATGAACTAAAAATCGGGCCTTTTAAAATAGTGGAACAGATATCAAATTCAATTTATCAAATAAATACAGGAAGAAAAAAATCAGAATCAAACTTTTTCCACATCACTAAATTAATACCAAAATCAAGAGATGAAGAGGAAACATATGATAATTGCTAGTGCATTATTTAAGTGTAAACATGTTTTTGTTGTTGTGAACATGTTTCACCCTTTGTGGGGGAGATGTAAAGAAATAATATACTATTTCTTTAATTTGAATTTGGCGCGCATCACGCATATTTGTTTTTTTGAGCTGGCCACGCTTCACGCGGCACTCACGATGACAGCTGTTTGAAGGAGAGAAACCCGGTAACCGTAATAAAGTTTGTGCATGTGATAAAACTGAATAATATTGAAAATTGTTAAATGGTTTGAGAAATAGACTTTAATTGTCGTTTCTCTTTTTACAGAGAAACAAATTTGGTTTCATTTCTCAACGAAACATTAATAATTGCCTTATATATATATATATATATATATATAACTAGCTGTGCCCGCGGTTTCACCCGCGAAATGTTTGGTTTATAACACATAAAAGGAGGAGGTTTTCAATTCGACTTTTTTGTATTTATAACTCGACAACTCATACAAAAATGACAGACGAAAATAAAAATAAATGAATATTCCAAACAGTTAAAACTATAGTCAATTGGAAACTATAGTAATATATATTTTATTTTAATTAAAAGTAACCGTGTTACTTGTACCTCCAAAAATAAAAAACGTAACAAACAAACTCACATTCACATTTATAACAATAGTAGCATATGATAACAGAAGGAAATAATAATAAAGAAAAAATTTAAACAGCTGAATGTATAGTTTATAGAAAGTATAGTGTATAGTCTCCATAGTACAGTTGATTGGAATAGATGTTGACGTGACTGTCGGTATTTTTTTTTATATTTTTTTTTTTTATTGTGACTCGACATATGACAGCACCCCGCTTGATGTTAAGCCAAAGTGTGGTCCATGAATGAATGTCACTGCCACTACAATTCAATAACTGTGAGTAGCAATCACATCCACTATGCCGGCCTAGATGGAACCGGCAACTTACAAGCTGATCCCGAAACGTGACCAAATCACTTCACGGTCTGTATACTTGTAAGTGGTGGTACTACCCCGGATCGGCAGACTGGGTACCACTGCCTACCACTCTTTGAAAACCAGACCCAAAGCAAATATCCATCTCTTTTTTTTTATTAACAAATATTTGCAATATTTAATACTATTAAATACTATTAAAGCTATGAAACAAATATTTGCTCCGACCGGGGATCGAACCCGGGACTTTACGCGCAACAAACCAGTCGCTAAACCGTTCGTCCACGCCTGTCGTCGATACAGTGCGATGGTATAGTATTCAGGGTTTGACCAACGCCTTGCATCTAATTTTATAATATGAAAAAAATTGACAAAACTTTTTTATTTTTTGTAAAAAAAAAATGTATACTATGTTACTTCTGATACCTCCAAGAATATGTGTACAAAGTTTCATGATGATCGGTTGAGCATTTTTTGCGTGAAAGCGTAACAAACAAACGGACATTCACATTTATAATAATAGTGGGATAATAATAATATGTTAATATAATATAATAATTTGATTTTAATTCTTAACAGCTTGATATATTTTCCTTAGTTTAACCAAAATAAATTTCTGAACGGACGCAATTTTGTATGGGAAAATTATTTTTCTTTTATTTTATTTATTATAAAAGATTTTTTTTTAAATAAACGTAGCCTAAGTTACTCCTTATTACATCAGCTACCTGTCAATAAAAGTCCCGTCAAAATCGGTCCAGCCATTCCAGAGATTAGCCGGAACAAACAGACAGACAGACAAAAATTGTAAAAAAGGTCATTTTGGTGTATGTACCGTATATATATTCATATACATGTATTAAAAAACGGTTATTTCAATATTACAAACAGACACTCCAATTTTATTATATGTATAGATGTGCTGGTCTCATCAACAGAGCCAAAATGTCGAGACAAATAAAATAACGTAAGGCCTCTTTATAATATATTCTAATTAATTATAATTCGTGTCCACGTTGCGGCAAACATAAAGATTGGCACATTCTGTTTCATCAATGTATCATAAATATTAATGTACCTCCATTTGGCTGAGATATTCTACGTACGATATTGCACATATGAAATGTATTCCATATATTGAATAGTTGAGTGAGTGCGATGATGTGGCGATGAGCGAGGAGGGCTCGCAGGAGACATCGGTGCCCAAATGGATGAAGTCCAAGATCCCCGGCAGCGGCGTGACGAAGGTGTCCAAGCGCGAACGGCGCCGCAGACAGAACATGTCGCTGCGCAGGCTGCTCTCGCCCAAGAACGCCCTGATGGTGCTCAACGAGATGATGCCCGGCGAACAGATCACAAACGTAAGTCAATGTTACAACTACATCGGCAGCTATCTCTGTGTGTTTAAATGTCTACCTATGTTCCGCGATGTGTGCTCCATGAATGGAGGTCCACCCACTGCATTTCAGCACACGTGCAGGCGCATCCAAAGTATGGATGCAACACACCGAAAATTCAATTGCGATTGGTCATTCAGTTGCTGGTTAGACACAGAAGGAGGAGCACGCTGATACAGTATAATAGTATAATTAGAAATATTTGTATTCACACATTTAAATAAACTAATAAAGTGGAGGGGCGCGTCATTTATAGTTAGACAAGCTATGCTCCAGTTTAACAACTGTGAGTATTACTGTAATTCTTTAGTTTATTGTGATTTAGTTTAATATAACTTTTTTGTATGTTTTTGAATGTTGTGCATATTTGTAATTGGTTGCACATTGGCAAAAGAGCATAAATATGCAATTATTGTCAATGTAAAATATGTTAACTGTTATTATGCCTAATAAGTATTGAAATGGTGATCGCGCAACGCGACTGAATCGCTCTGTATGGGCAGCCTGGGTAGCACTTTTTGTGAATACACGCCACCACTGTTTGTCAACCCTGTGTGCTTCTCTCTGCAGCAATTCAAAGTGGACGTCGCCCAACCGACCAAAGTGTACAGCAACCAACATTTGCCCAATTTCTGCGCGGACCTCACGTTCGAGGAGAAGAAATACAAAGGCTATGGTAACGTAATCACCACGAGCGTTAGTAAAACATAATTATGAAGTGGCGCTATGCCGGCCCACAACTGTTGACATCCCCAAATGTGACTGAGTCACTTTGTTGGCAGAGCACCAACCCAGGGCAAAAGGCTGCCCCATTCATTTGTGTTTGTTATATAGTGGGGTGTCTCAGAAATACAGAGACCAATATATTCTTGACAATATTCAATTAAAAATAATAATCTATTATATATATGTCAAATAAGCACGAGCGATACAACTTAACTCATATTAGTAGCTGCACGCTCCATGGCACAATAGGGGCCCAAACATTTCTACACCTCCAGCAGGCAGCAGGCATTGTTTTGACCAGTTATGAACTCAACACGCGGAGTCTGTGAATGCTGACCAACCCATAATGGCACAAAGCTAAAGTCCTTTCTATAAAACTCCAGTACTGACTTTTAGGAGCAGTTTTTTTTAAATTAAATATGTTTCCCAGCACTATATATTGAACCGTGGCAATGTGAATTGCAGGCGTGAACAAATTGGCCGCTCGCAACGCCGCCGCCGAGCAGGCCATTAGGGATTTGATATTGAAGCGCATGAACGGCGCCGAGGAGGGCGGCGCTGACGGCGAGGGGCTGCCAATGATACAATTGGCCTCCTACGCGCTGCACAAGCTGTTCACCGAGTGGGAGTGCGAGGGGCACCACGTGCCACAGCTGCGGCCCACGGCGGCCACGCTCGCCAGCGCCGTGCAGGCGGCGACAGAAGCGGCCCAACAGCCCGCGCCGCCCGCCCCCGCCCGCGCCGAGCGCAAGCCGCGCGTGCTGCCGGAGAACGCGGCCGCCATGCACCCGTGCACGCTGCTCACGCACATGCGGCCGGGCGTCACGTACACCGAGATCGGCGTCGAGGGCGAGAAGCCGCAGAACACCGTGTTCAGCATAGCACTGGAGGTGGACGGCCGCACGTACGTTGGAAAAGGTAATATTGCCATTGTGATGTAAAACATGTGCATGTGCGGTGTGTGATCTCCTGTAATAACGCGCGTGTTTGATTTCAGCGAACAACAAGCGCGAGGCCCGCAAGAGCGCCGCGGCGGCCGCATGCACGGCACTCTTCGGCGTCGTCTATCAATAGCTGTGTTCCACAATGTCACCGCTCGCGACATTGTGAACTATAGTAAATTATTACGTTATATTGTAAGCAATTCACAATTCATCGGCAGTTTACAATCGCGCTATATGGATAGATTATAAACAAATGGCATTCACAATTATAAGGTAGGGTAGGACATGTATATATTATGCCTGTGGGAAAAGGGCGCGATTATATATATACTATGCGTTAATATACATACATAGCAACGCATAGTATATATATAATCGCGCCCTTTTCCCACAGGCATAATATATACATGTCCTACCCTACCTATAATATACATACATAGCAATCAACGTACAAAGAAACCGAAGAGGACTTCAAGTGCGGAAACGAGCCCGCTAATAACTACAACTACAACTACATACATAGCAATCACATTTTACAATTGTAATATCTGGGGGCGTATCACCATTTCTTATGGCATTATTTGAATAAAATTACTATTGGCAGTTTTGTGATGTCACATCAATATTCATTCCTCCAAAGCGAACTACCGTATTGATTATAAAAAATAATATTAGGTTTTAATATATTTGAATATAGCAGAAATACGTTTCTGAACGTAAAATTTATGCGAATGTAGGAATGAATTACAAATATAAAATTGAGTGATCTTGTTTTATACATCAAAAACGTTGTGTTTGAACGTTGCGTCTATTTAATGTAATAATGGCCGCGCGCGTGTATCTGCGAGTTGAATGACCGCATGCGTTGCGCGTGGTCGTGTGTGCTGTGGTTGGGCAGCAAACACATACACGAATTTCATACATTATCTAATACGAACCATTCATTATTAGTACATATTTCTTATTATTAATTATTAAAATGACATTTTACTATATAAAACATGTGTGTTTTAATAAGTACGCTGCGGGGAATTCATCAAATCGTAGTTTGAGTGTGTGATCATGTTTTAGTTGTTAATAAGTTTAATATGTTTCCATTATATGTGTCGATGATTATATATATATACATGGTGTTTTATTTATTTCCACTCACTGGCATATATAAAAAAGGCTAACAGACTTCCAAAACCACTAAAAAGCGACATATAACAAAATAAATTCAAGAGATTGCACATTATACTTTTACTTATTTTGGAATTTTTTAAATAAATATTTTATTTACACACTAGCTGTACCCGTGGTCATAACAAAGGAGGTGGTTCTCAATTCGACTGTATATGCTTTTTTTGTATTTATAACTCGATTAGCAGCCCGAGCTCTGCTAGAGCTATTAGCTAAATTGGACTTTCGTTTGCGAGGCATCATAGAAAAACAAAAAAAAAATGAATCGAACAAAACAGATGTACAGATTGAGATTTATTATCATAAAAAAAACCTTTAATAAGCACCTACGTAGTAAAAATGATGCGCTCACGTTAAGTCACGTTTAAATGGAAAAAAAGAAACTAACAAATTAAATTATCAATACTTATTTACAAGCAATGCATAAAAAGAGTAGGAGGTAACTAGGTTAGGTTAGTCTTAGTATAATTCAAAAAAGGAAATAAAAGCTAATCGGATTTTTTTTAAGTACAAAAACTATTTTACCTACTATTAACTAAAAGATCCCGAAATATTAAGTATGTACAAAATTAATTTGCAGGACCTAACTAATAAAAAATACTTAAAAAATTATACGAAACAATAAAATAATTTTACTGGATCGGAAAATGTAATTCTCTGTACCGCTAATATCTCTAATCGCATGCGTCCGACAACGACGTCTGCCCGTTCGGGTAGGCATAGTTAGATTCGTGCGCTCCCCCACCACACGACAGCGCCGTCGCCTGCGGCGATGCAGAGTATTAGTTAAAAGGAACTTTAACTTCATAAGCCAAATTTTTTTTAACTTGATACACCCAAAACTTCTAAATATCATGTTCCTAGGTTCAGTGGTTAAGATTTTGTATAACTTTTTTTCACAATAAAAGGTAGCCTATGTTCTTTCTTAGGGTCTAAAGATTGTCTGTGCTAAATTTCATCAAAATCGGTTGAGAGGTTAAAGCGGGAAAGCGTAACAGACAGACACACTTTCGCATTTATATATTTATAATATAATATATAAATATATATAGTAGGGATTGATGCTTATATTGTATAATGCGACTTGTCCAAACCTATTACATATGGAGCGAGCCATCAATCACCTTTCCGCGAACTTGATATAAACAATGCGCGGAGTAGGGAGCAACCCCGCGACGGCTCTGCCAAGTATCTTATACAAGGATATAATCCGTGCCAAAGTCATTGTTAAAGTTGTTTGTGCCACGAAGGACCAATGAGCAGTGTTGTTAATTGGCAGAGAATGTTGCCTTTAAGGCTGGGTCACACCTAGCGCAGCGCGTGACGTGTGCGTGTTCGCAACCTATGCGTGTGCGTTCCAGCACTGACACACCGGATTGCTGCACACGCACACGTCACGCAGAGCTGCATACATCACGGACAGCTGTCCACGTCACGCAGAGCTGCATACGTTTTTATTGGTATTTTCACATGTCCAAAAGTTCGTTTGAAGATTTGCATGATTTGATTTGTTACTAATTTATCTAAATAAAAACAACATGATTGTATTTACCTTCTATTTGTAATTCAGTCCCAATTCTTTCCCACAATAATGATTTATAAATACTATTTTTGTACTCTTTGTGTTTTGTATTATAAACACACTCGTATTTACGCACTGCTTCGATTAATTTTTCCTTGTCCATTGTATATCACAAAATAAATACATAAAATATCACAAAACTCACTTCAAAACTTGTAAAAATATACAACGCTGCTGCGCAGTTGTTGTGCAGCCAAGGCAGGTGACAGCTCGGTCTGACGCTTAACGGGGAATGCCATATATTACAACGTCATTGCAGTTAGATTGAGTGCGACGTTGCCGCTTCTCTTAGCACGCGCAAGGACCCTGTTTGTAGGCGCCGTGCAGCAATGCGTGGCGTGCGCGTGACAGCAAGTTCACGCGCACAAGTAACGCATCCAGTGTGTCATCTCTCATAGAGTTTCATACATTACAACCGGTGCCTGCGCACGCCACGCCACGCTCACGCATTTGGTTTGAGCGAGCCATTAATTTATCGTTCCCTATCTCTGCAAGCGAAACAAACCTGGCTATGGAGTATGGAGTGATCAATGACATATGCTAGCGTGAAAGTAGAACGAGCCTCTTCTGTTGCTGGCTACCTAATCTGCATGGTCTTGGTCACTTAGTTTTAAAATAATAATACTTAACCCTTTCAACACGACGCTCAACAACGCAGATTATACCCGCGTACGGCCCGCTATTATCGCTGGCACGCGTATTGGCGTGCGCCGATCGTAGGTAAAGATTTTATTTACGCCATAGATGGTAAACATTTTGTCAATTTACCATCTATGGTAAATTATATTTAAATAATTTTGGTTATAAATATAAGTTGTTAAATTTTTAATTTAATAATATTTTAGTTTTTTTTAAACAATTTGTGTAATTTAATACGTCATTACGGAATAATTCATTTTATGTGGGCGCAAAGTATTCCGACCACGAAAATAGCAAAAACTTCAATTTTATCTTTACATATATATCCCCTGGCGAGTCGTTTGAATTCAAAATGTAATGCCGCCAACTCGCCTAGTGAGTCCATTGTGAAATGTTTGCGGCACCCGAGGTAACTTCATGAAAATCGTAGTGGCATTGAACTTGATGTCGGGATGATTTAAGTCACTACCACAGGAAACCCCCAAAGGATATAATACCGCAACGGTATACTAATCCTTACTTATATTATAAACGCGAAAGTTTGTGAGTATAGATGGATGGGTAGATGGATGTTTGTTACTCTTTCACACAAAAACTACTAAATGGATTTGCATGAAATTTTACATTAACACGTTCTTTAATTTGATAAGAGCCCAGCTAAGCCTTATAGTAAAAAACAACTTTAGTCATAGCACCACCATACTCGTAGTTATATCTCTTAAATATCCCTTGCATCCTGATCATCATCCAGTACTCTAGGTCCTCAATTTGATAACGGCCCAGCTAAAAGCTCATAGTAAGTAAACGTCTTGTTGATTTACTCATCTTCTACCTTCGAGCTTTATCATCAGAGTAGCTCAGTGGTACCAGTTAAAACACACATATATTCATATACATGGGTGTGTCAAACGTGAGGTCACAGATATGTTGAAAAGTAAATACCGATTATGCGTCTAATATCTCTCCGCAGCTAACAAAACGAACTGATGACCTTTAAACCCCTGATCAGATCCTCATCAATTTTAGCTAAAAACCATCTCGATCACGTCAGCTTTCAAACAAACAAAACCGCAATGTAATCGGTCCATTCGTTTAGGAGCTATGATGCCACAGACAGACACACAGATACACATACGCGCTAAACTTATAACACCCCTCTTTTGGGTCGGGGGTTAAAAAGAAGCGGCAATGACGTTCACAGTCACAAGTTCAAGCCAAGACCTTTAGAGAACTTACGTTAATAAAAAGTAAGCTCAAAATCTTAAACCCGAGTACTGGAAAATCACGCTCTAAAACAAAAATCAAGAAAATATTCTCATCTGATATTGTTATGTGCAAACTATTCGATATTTATTGTGTAATAAATAAACAACTTACATTTTTTCGGGGTTATATTTTTGTGGTAAAACGTTTGCGGTTCCGCTTTAAAATAAAAATCATTTGTTAAGATTTTAACCTACCGCCTTTAATATGTAGAGGTTCCATCTTATGTCATTGTGTTACACACGTAAATATAATTTGAACAAGTGTATTATAGTTTATAATGAAATACGTATTTCAAGTAGTTTTGGATAAAAAATATGTTTGAATCATTCCCAATTATCGGGTGCTTCGCCGTATTCGGGTAAAAAGAAGCTGTGCTTTATTTGTTGTCTTTTTTCATATAACCAAGCAGTAATATATTATATTATATTATATTATATTATATTATATTATATTATATTATATTGTATTGTATTGTATTGTATTATATTATGTTATGTTATGTTATATTATATTGTACTATATTGTGTTATATTAAGTTATCAGTTTTATATCTAATACTCCCATTTAACTTTTCGACTGTCCCGAAGGTTAACTGGCAGATAATGTCTAGCGGCATTAAGTTCGCCTTTATACAAATTGTAATAAAGTTTTTAAATAAATAAATAAATAATAAAAAAAGTAATTGTTTTCACCAAACAACCATGTTTATCTAAAGAAAGCGTTTCTATAATTTCATTAGTAAATTTATCGAGAAATGGCGCAAGTAAAAAAAGAATTTATATTCAAAAGAATTGCCTTTGTTACACTATCAGAGTCACCGACAAAAAAAAAACCTGTAACAATAAATTATTTAACAAAACAACTTTCAACATTATTTATAATATATTATGTTATTATAAACATAACAATGAAATTCTTAGAGGAATTATAATTAGTTATTTAAGGTATGAGCCTGAATTAATAAATTTTACAACATTAAATTACTTGTTTTAATTATTTCACCAAGCTATTCATGTCCGTTTGATAATAACTATTTGACCACGAAAATAGCAAAAACTTAAATTTATCTTTACTTAATGCTTGGCGAGTCCTTTGATTTCAAACTGTAATGCCGCTAACTCGCCTAGCGAGTCCATTGTGTAATGTTTGCGGTACCCGAGGTAACTTCATGCAAATCGTAGTGGCATTGAACTTGATGTCGGTATGATGTAAGGCACTACCTCAGGAATCCCCCAAAGTATATAATACCGTGACGGTATACTAATATACATTAAAATGCATAAATACAAAGTCATTATTATTCAATAATAACGACTTTGTATAAGATCCCTGGCAAAAAAAAATATCATCTCCAAACAAATTCGGACATGTTATGATTTATCTGCCATTATATTTATCCATCAATAAATGCGACCGATATTTATGAGGAACATAAATATGTTTTTTTTAAATTATATTATTTCATTATCATGTTCAGACAAAAGGTTGTCAATTTCTGATTTACGTTTGCCGTATGTGAATAAAAAATATCATATTTTTAAATATCGTGATTTACAAAACGGAGGCTAGTATATTATTAAGAACATTGTATATAAGCTTGTATAGAAAGGACATTATCAACAAAACTTGTTTCGCGAAGATATCATCATTTTAGTTCGCACGCCAATTGGCGTGCGCCGTACGGTAAATAGGAAAAAATTTACGCCAATTGGCGTGCGCCGTACGGAAAGGGTTAATTATCTGTTTGAGAAATAATAAAGGTTTTATTTGAAATTTATTTAATTTTGGTATCAAGGTAACTAAATTAGCGTTTATTTGTGAAGTCTTACGATAAATAGAAAATGTAATTACAAAAAACAATTAAATTAAAACAATATACGTTATTATTTTAATAATTGTAAATGATCGAATTCACACATTTTAATAAACTTACTCCGTGTCTTTCGCCATTATAAAAGCACACACGGCGGCATATTATTAATATTACAATATTAAGGCGGAATAATAATGGCGTCGCGGCCATTACAACAATGGTCACAAAATGGTGGTCATCATTACATTACCTCTAATTCATAAACAATAGCACATATCTATATAAAAATATATTACTCTACGTGGACATTAATGAGATCAAAATGGATTATATGATGAACGCATCAGAGCAGCCTGTACGTCCACATGGAAATGGCGCTCGGCGACTGCATGAGGGCGGCGTGCGGCATCTCCCTGCCGCCCAACAGCATTATGTGCAACTTGCCGCGGGCGGGCGAGCGCATCACGCGCATCTCAATCTCCGCGGCGCCCACGCCAGAGTCCGGCGTCATTCCGCCCAAATAATGTGGGTTGCAGAAGCCCTGCGACAGCCGCGAGACGGCCTCGGCGCTCTCGTACGCGGACGTGGACGCGTCGCTCTCCTCGCCCTTCACGCCGAGCGTGTCCGGCACGGGCAGCAACGGACGCGCGCCAAAGTCCGGCACGGAGAGCGGCTCGCGCGACAGCTCGCATCGATACTCCGCCTCGTCTCCTTCCATGGGCTGCTCCTCGTCCACTTCGTACGCCGACCGCGACTTGCTGAGCGCCGGCGACTCTTCGCCTGGCAGAGCGCTGTATCTCGCCCTCCTCCCGAAGGAAAGGTGCCGCGCGACCCCGTTCACTCCGCCCCCTCCGCCCGCCCCGCGACTCACCGGCGACTCCGCGGCGCTCAGAGGAGCGCACTCGCCCACCAGAAGCGCGGCGGCGTCCGAGCGCGCCGACGGACCCGCGACGCACGGCGTCATTCGCTCCCAACTCTCTGACGCTGCAAACAGAGATATCGCTACATCAGTTCCTCGCTATGCGCGCGCGCGTCCGTTTCGTGGCCGCGGACAACTGACCAAAATGATATCTCCACATTTCGTTGTCCGGCTGCCCCCTAACTGCACCCCCGAACATGTACATCCATCCGCCTGCCTTCACCGCCACGTGGCCGGTGCGCGCCGACGGGCACGTGCGGCTCGACCACTTCACCTGACTCCACGCGCGACCCTCTGCAATGCACAACGACACTCGCATCACCCGCAGCCCTCGTCGGGCATCGCTCGGCGGCCGCGTCACTCACTCGTGTCCAGGCACCACAGGTCTGCGCACGGCCGCAGGTCGTGACAGCCGCCGTGAAGGTACAGCCGCTGTTTGTGGAGCACGGCCGCGTGGCCATGCCTCGGCGGGCCCGCGGGCGTGCACTGCACCGGCCGCCATTGCTCGCTCTCTGCAAATTGAGCCGATGTGAGCGCACGCATTCGACGGCCATGAAAGCACACGTGACAATAGGACGCACTGTAATGGAACGCCCACAGCTCGTTGGTGGAGCCGCACATGTCCTTGTAGCCTCCGTAGAGCAGCATGCAGTCGTCGAGGCAGTGCGCCGAGTGTCCGCGGCGGCCGCGCGGCGATGACGTCACGTCGGCCTGCTTGCTGCGCGCGACACCGCGGCGGGCGCCTGCACTCCTGCCGCCGCACAACTTGCGCCACAGGCCAGACTGTAATAAGTCATAATATGATGCACTATAGTACAAACGCGGACTTAATCCAACGCAGCCAAAGATCCAGGTTAGGGTGCAAAATAAAAGTAAGTACATATAGAAAATAGTGGCATCCTCTAAGACAGGACAGCGTTTGATGCCGCAACTACTATGCTCTCATGTGAAGCTTACTCAACGGTGCTGCCCTCTTCGCCATGGAGAGACCACTTTGAGGATAGTGAAAAATAAAAATTAGGGGTCTGCAAAAAGGGGTCTTCTTATTCATATTGTGGATAGAGAATAAAAAAAGTATGGCAAACAAGTAATATACTAACCATAAATAATTCATTTATTATTGAACTTAAATCCACAGCAATATTACTAACAATTTTTATAACAGTTTGGCGTCTCGTAGCTCCTAAACGAATGGACCGATTACGATGCGTTTTTCTTTTTTGTTTGAAAGCTGACATGTTCGAGATGGTTCTTTCTTACTTACAATTGATGAAGGGGTTTCAAGGTTATCCGCTCGTTTTGTTAGCTGCGGTAGGGATCTTAGACGCATAAAAGGTAGTCACTTTACTTATGAACATATCTGTGACCTAACATTTGAAATATATCATGTATACGCATACATGTGTGTTTCAACTGGTACCACTGAGCTACTCTGATGATGGAGCTCGAAGGTAGGAGACGAAATCCTTGATTAAACTTGATGGGTTTACTAAGTTTAGGCTCATTAGATTCGTTTTAACTCTAGAAAACTAAGTATAGAAAAGTAGGTACGATGAAAGAAAACATTTTGGATTTTCAGAACCTGATCGTTTAGAACTGTGCTTTAAATAAAAGTATCAAATTGAAGACCTGGAGTATCTGATGATGCATCATGAGGATGCAAGGGATATAACTATGAAGTATTACGAGTACTAAAAGTCGGGGGTTACCTAAAAATTTTGATTTTACGAAGTATAGATATGCAAATGAGGTAGAACATGTTGGTTTCTTGTGCTAGGATATGTTGCCGTTATTGCGCAAACTGAACATGAACACCTGCTCAGCAGACATCACCATAGTCAAGGATAGGGATTAAATGTATCGAGCGAATGAGAGGAACACCTCACGAGTTCTGACAATGCAAGCCCACCTGTGTGTTGTAGCACCAGAGCGGCGTCTCGGTGGTGTGCGCGCCCGCCTCCCCGCCGAACACGTAGAGGCAATGGCCCTGCGCCACCATGCTGTGCTCCTGCAGGCAGGGCGGGCAATCGCCGCGCGCGGACACACGCTGCCAGCTGCCATCCTCTGCGATACATTGCAATTAGCATTCACCACACCATATGCGCTCGCACAACAATTATATATATATATATGCGCACCTATGGAATACTTCCAGAAGTCCTTCAATGGCTGACTGCCGCCGCCACCTCTCCCGCCCAGCACATACACATACCCGTCGAGCAACGTCGCCGCGTGCTTGCCACGGCTGCATGGGAACACGCCCGTGCGCACGCACTCCACAGCACTCCACATGGCGCGCACTGCAACATGACCTCCATCAATGTTCTATCACTTATAGTTATCCTGCCACGCGCCTATCTCTCATGCAGTTATATTAAATGTTATTGTACCGCAACCTCACTATATTGTTGGTTATGTGTGTCCAACAATATGCCACCTACCCTCGCTAATAATAGAACGCAATGTTTATAGCTCATTCACATCAAAGATGGTGAACGCATAATAGTGGAACTGTTTACTAAACTCATAATACGTTTATTCAAATTCAAATTACAGGAAGGCTGGCAATTATTTGCCTGCCTGACGAAAGGCCTGACGAAAGGCCAACGTATTAGCCTTTCTATACAAAGGGGAAATGTTGCTGGTCTCCTTGGGACTATCTCTGATGCGACGTCATTAGATAATATTTTTTGTTTATAGTTTAATTATTACTTTAATTGTAAATATTTATTATTAATAAATTCAAAGTCATTTATTCATTTGGTTTTTACAAACACTTAGAAACGTCATTAAGAAAGAGTGAGGGGACTCTACCGAGTGTTCGGAAAGGCTACAGACTGAGAAGAACACTCAAGAAACTCCAGTCCGGCGTTTTTCAACTTTGTCTTATATTCTAAGTATCACATTTTTTTTATCTTGGGAACTAGCAATTAATTCACTGCTAAGCAGCCTTGTCGTCAAAGAAATCTCTAATGCTATAGTAAGCCTTTTGGCACAATTTATGTTTAATGAATTTTTTCAATTTATTATAAATTTTATAATTTTATGTTTCAATTTATTATCACTAACCATTCATTGACAAAATTATAATGCATTCCGATTGGATTGAAGGCGTCCGCGCGTATGTACATCCACACACATTATATACAATATTACCTATTTAGTGATAGTTTCATTATAGGTATACGCGTCGTAGATATGCATTTAGATATATTATATGCATTTGCAATAGCACATCGTACAGAGATGTGAACAGGTAATATGGCGGATATTATAACATACGTCATGGTCAATTTATATTAATGCCGGCCAAGTTTGCTGTTGTTGCGCCTGCGTGTGCTCACCCCAATTGCACCCCCGCGGGGGTCAATGGCCGCCACTGGCACACGAATAATGCTATTGTATATGAATGGTCACGGCTAATATTTATTGCCGGCCATATTAGCAATAAACGCAATTGAGATCCAATCGAATTATGAAATTGGCCATATCTGTGCGGCAATGTGGCCGCGAACGTTTATTAATTAATGTGGCAGTGGAATGGCATAAATTATACAACGGCACATTAACACACGGGTTCGCTGCAAATGCTTTCTGCCATTACAATACATGCTGTTAATTCGCTGCAATTATATTAAATAAATTCTCTTGAAACATTCTTCCTGGATCTGCCTCTTTTTAGGCATCCATCATCATCATCAAATTTATAAATTCCTTTCGTCAATCTACTTTCCCTCATCATTTCAATGTGCCTAAACCACAGAAGCATTCCTTTTTCAATCCTTGTCACTACATCTTCTTTCAAACGGTAACTACATATCACTCGAACGTTATACTATGGATAGCACCATTCAATACGTCACCCTTTTGCACTCTTCTCTCAATATCTTCATCACACTTCCCATTCCTTGTAAACATAAATTGCTTATTCTGCTTTTTTCCATCTATCATTATTTCACATTGTCTCCAAAACCATTCATACATTCACTTTCATACCTTTTCGTCATTCATAATAGTAACTCACACGCCGAAGGTGCAAGGATAAATTGATCGTCGGCGAGACATTTGATCACCAAGTCATTCATTCTTAAACCATACTTCCTTTCACGCAACTCTTTCAGACAACTGTCCATGAATCGATTGAAGAGCCATGGTGACGCTACACATCCCTGTCTGACACCTTTAGAGATGCCATTATTTCCAACACATGCACTGGATTCCTTAGGTAAAGAGATTTCAGCGCACAAATCAAATGCTCCTTCAACCCAAACACAGACATCTGCCACAATTCATTCCTGTTTACTCGATCACAAGCCTTCTCAAGATTAACAAAAGAAAAAAACCATTTTGGTATTTTTCCAACAATTTTTCGCCGAGTCATCTTTGAGAGAAGGTTTGATGTACACATCCCATCCTTTTCCTAAATACCGCTTGCGCTATCATCTGTTTCATGCATTAATCTTTTCATCAATATATTTGCATACAACTTGCCGAATAGTACTAAAAAGTGCTGGGTGAACGATCCCGGTCACCTGGGGGATCATAAGATCGTTTAATTTTTGAAAGCAGACACAACCAGAAAACCTCTAGCTGACCATCGCCCTTCAGGATCTCCAGTTATTCTGTCACACCCAGCCGCTTTTCCAATTTTCATTCTTTTAAACGCATCATTGCGGGAGGGTCTCTGCGGCAAAGGATATGTATGCCACCTAAGCTAACAAACGTGCTTGGATCACATACAACCACTGCACCGGCGCCTCAATGAGCAGCACATAGGGTGTCCATGAATGTACACGATATAGTACATGCCAACTTACATAGTTGTAATATATATATATATGTAGGTGCTGTTTGCGAATGAGAATGCGCATCATTAAATGCTGTGTGTTATTATCAAATGTAACATGGTTATACCTTGTTCTCGCTGCTCTGTGTTATTAACAATCTCCACGCGCGCAATAATTCACATAACGCCACCCGCCCGCGCACAACCGACCACCGGCGCTGGCAACACACAACTGAGCACTGAGCATATTACACGATCCATTACAATTGATGCACGAATAACATAATAATAAATAGAGTCACTGTGGACGTTCGCAGTTATTGCAGCATTATATTATGTTATATATGCGCCACTCAATTGCAGCCTCACGCAATCACGAGACGCACAAGTGGTGTGTGTAGTACGTGCGCGGGTCGATAATGGCGGGAGAGGCCATCTTGGGGCGTTGCCGTGGCAACCGCCGACGCGCGTCCCCTTGCCTTATTTCTGTTCCAACTCCATTTGCCAAACAATCGGTTTTATGAATTAATTAACAGCGCCTGCCTACCCTTCATTGCATCAGTGCCATGAATGTCCTAATGCGATTGTGAGGTGTTCGTGTGAAATGAATGGTCATAATAATAATGAATTAGTAGTGAGCGAGTGTGGCCACCTTTGATGTTGTTCAATGAAACACCATTATCACATGGTGTTTGATAATGACACGTTACAATTGTTGTCACAAATGTTGTTATTGTACATTAAACATTTGTGAGCGCTGTGTTTGCGTTAGTAATAACAACAAACACTAGCACCGTAGGCCTTAACACGGCGGCCATTTGAACATTAGGCACTATTAGGGACGCCTAGTTATCATAACGTGCCATATTTTTGCACGTGCAATTTGCCATAAATCATATTTAAATGGATTAAGATCGAGACTAGATGACAGCCAGTGTTCAGACTGCTTCATGAACAGTTCTGAGTATTCTTGCTTGTGAAACATAGTGTTATGATCATGATACCTTTTTCACAAAACTATATCACAGCCTCCTCTTGATACTTAAATAATCACCGCACTCCATATTATGATTATCAGCGCCATCATTAATATTAGCCAACAGCCTGTATGTGTGATATACAATCACATACGAATGGCCGCACACGTGCACGATGCCATTCGTGAGAGGCGCACACAACAGACAACAGGTAAACAATTTGCAATTATACTTACTCTGCCCATAAATACTGCTACAATTAAAAATAAACAAAATATTACATTTGAATTTGGAATCTGTCGTTTTATGTGATTGTTCATTGCGTTTTCTCATTTGCGCGCCATTACATTGGAAAATATTTTGTGATATTAAAATGGAGTGGGGATCGCTGTGATTGCATTACACAAAGCAGGCATGGAGTCAAATACAATTTTTAAAACTCACCATACGATTGTTATTAATTAAATGTTTGTGTGCCGGCCCTTTGATAGGTACAATGAAACCTCCTCTGTTTGTGACAGAAAAAGATCTGGCCGTACACGTGTTCGTACGAAAAAGACGATCAAAGCAGTAAGAAAAGGAAAACGAACAAATTCTGTCTGAAAGCAAATGATTTTATCTCGGTAGATGAAGATAGCACCAAGAACCATGTCGCGTATTTTAAAAGATGACTTAAGATTTGCAAACTATAAGAGACGCACTGCGCATTTCTTAACTAATAATTAAAAAATGAATAGGCCGATAAAATCAAAACAACTACTTAAGCGGTACGCAAAGGGAGTTCACAGAAAAAAATTGTTTACGGATGAGTTTTTTTTTACAATTGAGCAACATTTATGCTCAAAGCTCTAAGGAAGCTTCCCAATGAGTCAACAGAGTACAACGTGGGCATTATCAGACTACATTGAAGGTTTGGTGGAGTGTTAGCTATGTAACGTATTTTTTTCCCAGAAATTGTTTTTATCAAAATTGTTTTAGACGAAACATCACTTTGAATATTAAGTGTTGAAATGTATCAAATATTCTAATTAGCAAATTGTCTAACTTTATATTTTGTGGAGGGTGTTGTTTTATTGTCAAGTCGCGCACTCGTCCAAATATCAGTTATTCTCTATTGAACTAGGTGAACTAGGTGGTTATTTAAATAAAAAATGTCAATTTTAGTTAGTATATTTTACGCATTATGAAATCATTTTATGAAATTGAATTTGATAATTTGCTGCAGCAGCAATCAATGTTTTATTGAGAAACAGATCAAATTAAAAGTATATTAACTGTCCTTGGGAAATGTTGCTCAAGGAGACTGGCTAATACGTTGGCAGAAATAATTGCCAACCTTCCTGTCTCCACACTTCTCCGTCAGCCGCTTGGACAACTCATTGGTTAGGAGCTTGGCTGAAGGGCCCATTTTCTCGACTCCAAACGGCGCATATTCGTAATCTGTACCGAGGATGGCGTATTTGCGCAGCTTGAGGTTCTAAACAAAATCGAAATCGCAGAAATAACGAGGTCGCTTGAATGTGAGATGTGTCGCATCCCACACCAGAGACCTGCCAAGTTTTCGCGAAAAACCACAGGGTTCTAAAATTGCGGGCACTCCAACAGTGACAAGAGCCTTCGGATGATATCGTTGAGTGCCGCGTGACGGGGAATGCGACCGGCACTTCTGGCACAAGAAAGCAGCTTTTTGGCTTTCTGGCTTCCTTCGGAGGTTGCCAATGTATTGGCAGCCTCCTGGGACTGCATTGTTTAACGCATCTATCCACATCAGATCCATGTGCCCAAACTATCGAAGCATCCCTTTGTCATTCTTTGTCACTACATCTTCTTTCAAACCACATCTATCACGCACTGTGCTATTCGCTATCGTCACTCCACATACACTCCTTAATGACCGCATTTCTACAGCGTTATTTATTAATTTACAGTTAAATTCTTCATTTACATCAGAAACTTGGTATGTGTTGATAGAAAGCTGAAGTCGAGCGGCATCTACATCAATTACTCGTGCAACGTTGTATACTTCATAGATGAATATTTGTATTATATTGTATTGAATACATCTTGTTCGCTGTTCGCTTGTCAATACTCAGGTTTGCTTTGTAATATTTTAAAAGGTCTTTGTTTTCCTTTCCTGGAGAAAGCAGGATTGTTATCACATCCTATGATAGCATGAAATCCTGATAAGCTTCTACATAAAGACAAACCCAAATCAACATATCTTTGTTTGTTTCCGGTGCCTGTAAGTATCCAAACATGTGAACTATCAGAAACATTTAAGTACAATGTTTGCCTGAGCCTCGACATTGCATATGTGGTAAATAATTTTTGTAGTATTGAGAGTGATTCAAGCGTCAGAGTGCATCTCACTTGTATAGCGGAACTTTTAACGAGTCTGGGAGGTTGTTTGGCCCATCAGATTAGCCTATTGGGTAATATTATGTTTAATAATATAATTCAGCCTACCTAAAATGACCTAAGTTGCCACATTTTTTTCCACCTTTGATACCTGCTACCTGTAAAACGGCCCCGGTTTCAGCTTAGCGAGTATCCATTTCTTTCTAAGTTTATGTTATACTAGCAATCCTAAAAATTGCATCTTTCCTAAATCACGTAACACTGTTTTTTTTTAAATTGTGATTCGACATCTAACTGCACCCCGCTTGATGTTTAGCCTAAGTGTGGTCCATGAATGAATGTCACTGCTACTACAATTCAATAACTGTGAGTAGCAATCACATGCACTATGCCGGCCTAGATGAAACCGGCAACTTAAAAGCTGATCCCGAAACGTGACCAAATCACTTCAAGGTCTGTATACGTGTAAGTGGTGGTACTACCCCGGATCGGCAGACTGGGTACCGCTGCCTACCACTCTTTGATAACCAGACCCGAAGCAAATATCCATCTTGCTACATAGTATTTTCTTAGATTTTGCGCGAATATTGATTAATGAATTAAACAAATTTTATGCGCCTTACTATCGAGTTTATTTTGGTTTAGATTTTACAATTTTTTATTTTGTTTATTCCGACGTTTTGAGAGCTTTGCAGCCATTGTGGTCACGGAGAGACTGAGGTGTTGGTCGTCCTATTGGTTGATGCTGTTATTGTTTCCAAAACTACCCCGTTTGATGTTTTGATTGTTTTTCTGTTCCTGGTTTATTTCACATTTTTGCAAAAATAACTGACGGTCTCATCTGGTTTGCTGGACTTGGAATTTGAGTTTGTGAATTATGGGGTCCCAGGTGTTAAATAATCGCCAACCACCTTCTCTATTGAAATAAGGATGTTTTTTAATCTCAATAGCCTCGCGTACCATCCTGGGTATCAGTCGACTTTCCTTTGCGAGGAAAATAAACGCGCTAGTAAGCCGCTTAAAATTTGTTTAATTCATTAAATATCCAACTCTTTTTTTATTATTACCAATTAAATATTATAAATATTAAATATTACAAATAAAAGCTATGAAACAAATATTTGCTCTGACCGGGGATCGAACGCAACAAACCGATCGCTAAACCGTTCGTCCATGCCTGTCGTCAAATATACTATGAATGGTACCGTTCGCAATGTTATCCTATTGGACTGTTCTCTAATATTTTATTAATAATAATTATTCGGCTGAAATATACCTGCAAAGAGATATAAGTAATATTTTTGCTCCGAGTCTGGTTGTCTAGGAGTGGTAGTACTACCACTTATCAAGTGTAAAAGACCGTGAAGTGACTTAGCCGCTTTTTGAAAATTGCCGGTTCCAACTGTATTCACCGTGTCATACATTCAGTGGCGGGGCAAGACCTAAATTTGATGTGGGCAAGACAAATTTCGCGAGGCCCTTAATTTATTATAAACATTTTTTACTATAAACGAAAAACAAAATGAAAAAAGGGGGCCTCCATTTTTGAGTCATAACACAAAAACCATTTGAGATAGCTTTAATTTAAAAAATTACACGGTGACATTTGTAATTAGGCCTCTATTACTCAGGAACACAATCATATTCATTCACGAGGCACACGTTCACCTCTTAGTATTCGTGAATACAATATTGTTGCATTCACTTTCATGAAAAACTACATGAGATCATACATACAATTTTCACTCTTTATTTAAAGGCACGGGTGTCGGCTGAAACGGTGCAACGCCATCTATTGGTGAGTTGTAGTACTATCATCAATTGTACTACATTAAATAAATTGTAAACATTCAAAATGTTACTTTGTTTAATGGTAATACAGTTATTGAATTGTAGTAGCAGTAACATCCATTCATGTACCATACACAAGCTTAACATCAAGCGGGGTGCTGTCATATTAATATGCCGAGTCACAATAAAAAAAAACCTCTATAAGTTGCAATGTTAGTAAGTAAATGCTTTAAATCTCGAATATCTTGTTGTCGAACAACTCATATGTTTGCATTTCCGTTAAAATTCGAGTATTTGAGATTCGGTTGTAATTATTATTGGAATACTTTCTACATAAATAAAAGATATAGTTAGTTGAATGGCCTCGCAAACCAAGAGCTTCCGGTTCAAATCCACTTGCCGGTACCAATTGCTTAGTTTTTAAAATGTAAATACATTTAGTAGCATAGTATAGAAATAATACTATAATAAACAAAATAATAATAATTCAAAGTGTACTTATCACTTATTTTGATACTTACGTATTATTTGTTGTGTTGGTTGGCAACAGTGTGTTTTGACAGTCAAACAAGTCAACCACTGTGATCCATTTTGAATTTCCTTCCGGAGGAGCGTCACCGACTCGTCCGGTTGTAATTTCTTGGTTCGGCGAATTGTTCTGTTTATATTAAAACCTAAGTAACACACATCATTATGAAAATGTGGCAGTTCTTGTTATAACACACAACAGCCGCTATCAACGGTTAGATAGCACCAGAGATAACTACATACTAGTTATAGTAGCACAGACTACAGAGAGAGTACTAACTACGTAATAGTAGGAAAGCACATTACACAGAGAATGTAATGTTCTACGCAAAAAAGAGTGTTGCCAACATTCACAAACAGCTGGTTCTAAAGCCGTGTTTGTCTTTTCCTTAAATGAGCACTATTTTTAAAAATATTTCCGATTGTCACATCGTGCACAGACTACAGAGAATAACTACACGTACGTGTTTATATGGGATATTTCCGTCTGTATGCGTAGTTTTATTTATATTAGCCACAGATATTATCAAGAGCGGATACAGCTTTGGCGCCAGGAGGGGGTCACATAGTCGTGGTCAAGTCAAGAACTTATAATTTAATTTTGATAACAATAGATACAAGTAAAAAGTAGGTATTCTATTAATGTACCTATTAAAAATATTTATTTTTTATTGTTCACTTGAAAAACTTAACTTGTAAAAACATAATAACTTGTACATATTATCATCATTCATCATCATCAGCCAGAAGGCTTCCCCCTAAGAACGCCATTCCGAACGACAAGATGCCAGTTGCATCCACCGGTTACCCGCGACTTTCACTATGTCGTCAGTCCACCTAGTGGGAGGCCTATCTACGCTGCGTCTTCCGGTTCGTGGTCTCCACTCTAGAACCTTTCTTACCCATCGGTTGTCGGTTCTTCGAGCGATGTGGCCAGCCCATTGGCACTTCAGCTTTAGAATCCTACGAGCTATGTCGGTAACTTTGGTTCTTCGGCGAATATCCTCGTTCCGGATTCTATCGCGCAAAGAAACACCAAGCATAGCTCTCTCCATTGCCCGCTGAGCGACTCTGAGCTTTTCCAACAGGCCAACATTTAAGGGCCACGTCTCAGTGCCATATCTCATCACTGGCAACACACATTGTTCGTGTCTGAAGACAAGCATTGTTCAACACACATTGTTCAGGCACTGCGGAATTTGGTTTGACGAGAAGTTATGACGCAATTTGACGCAAGTTTTATGGGGACTTGTGTTAAATTTTATAATAAGATTCCTGATGACATTTTAAATTATTCAGATAAAAAATTTAGAACGTTCATAAAAAATAAATTATGTCAAAAAGTGTACTATACTATTAATGAATATATTGATGACAAAAGTCCCTGGATATAGCTATCATTACCTAGTATAAGCATTATTTGTATATTATATAAGTTGACAATGCCTCTTTACAGCAGCTACTAATACATTGTTTTTTTTTATTTAATTTTATTTTTTTAGAAATTACTATATAATGTGTAATAAATGGAAATATGAATATAATGTTTGACGTGCAAAGGTGCTGCAATGATAAGCCTTCTTGATAAATAAATGAATTTGAATTTGAATTATACATATACTTGTACATATGCACGTACATATTGCCATATTCTCTTGAAGACATCCAGAGAAGCACTATCACGCACGAAGTGAGGCAGCCTATTATATTCCATAACCGTGGTGAATGATTTGTTTTAACAGCTAGAGGTATATCAAGGGGTATGACGCAAAACTCCGCAAAAGTGAAGAGGTGGTTAGGTCTAGCTAGACGTTACGTAGTCGACAAGCACGCGCAAGTGTGGCGATGCGTTCGTTCCCAAACGTTTGCCATCACACATAGTTATTATATTATATTAAATTAATTGAGTATTGAAGGTATGTAGTTATATAAAATCTGTATGGTGACAAAATATATAAATAAAATCATTATGTTCAATTAGTGGTCCACCTAAGTTAGTCGATTGTATTCAGTGGCGTAGCTAGGTAACCAAGGGCCCTGGGGCAAATAAAATACATAGCCCCACTGCTATGTAAACTAATTAGGTTTTATCAAATAAAAATATGAAATATACAAATACTTTTAAAATGCCAAGTTACTTAAGCTCTTTTTTGTGCACTGCAGGGCAGGTAATAAAAATATTAAGCATTAGCACATAGCATTAATTTTTAACCATTCTCGAAAAAAAATCCTAACTCGAATTCACAACAAAACGCACATCGATGAATAATAAAACGCACATATCACTATCCGTCAAATTGACAACACTGCCAACCTACAGAAATAATTTAACCGATTCATTGCCGATGAATCAGATTTGATTCCTGTCAAACTTCTTGGGTGACAGCTTAGTTCTTAAAGTTCACACGAAGCGCTGCACAAAGTACGGAATAGCGATGTGCAAGTCGAATGATTTCATTAATCGAATAACCAATTGATTATTGAACTAATATAATCAAATGATAATACTAATATTAGTAGCAACAGCAGTAGTGGAGAACTTTCAAAAACATAATCATCCTTGTATAGCACTATACTATAAATTTAACGAAATAAATACTAGTGATAAATGTGTTTCCCTGTGGGTACATTTTGATCAAAAGTTTTCCCAAAAAAAATCCTCCGAAACCCCCAGTATTACGGCTTATATAATGGTAAAACAATATAAAGATATGGCTCTGATAGATAGAAACACGAATCCTCTAACATTTTGGAAAGACCAAGACCAAAATGACAGATATATAATATAAATTACCAAAAAAATATTTATATATACCTGCAACATCTGTCCCAACTGAAAGACTTTTTCCAAAAGCAGGATGTTTAACTGATCGGCGTAATCGGTTAAGTCCACAGAAGCTAGATTCTTTCAAAATGATAAAATCTAAATAATTTTTAGATATGTATTTTCTTTAAAATGATTTTCCAACTAAATAATTATGTTGATAATTTACATGTTAACTTCTATTTAAATTATTCGAATCGGATCTTTGGTTTATATGTTACGACGACAGGTATAAAAATGTCTTTCGAATGACAGATGTTTCCATACATAAATGCTGTGGTACGAGCGAACAAATCTATGCTTAGTTTAGTTTATTTATTACTAATAACTTACTTACACATTTTATTTTTATCTGATTATGTTAACCCGTCGTATTCCATTGTCGCAGATCTACGACAAACAAAAACACCTTTTTTTATTCATTTCTTTGTGTCTAATTAAACGATTGTTTTTATATATTAGTTTTTTTTACTTTAAGGCTGGGAATACAAGTCCGATTTTGCTCTCCGATAGTCGGATCCGATTGTCTGATCAGACAATCGGAAGGCACTCTTGCCATACATTTGTTTGAATACATAATACACGTCCGATCCGATAGTCGGATCGGATGTCAGAATCGGAAGCAACGCCAAAGCGCTTCCGATTTTATGGCCGATCCGATTGTCTGAAGGTGCAGTTTGCATACAAAATACAGTAACAAAATACACGTCCGATTTGTACTTCCGATTTGTACTTCTAATTTGTACTTCCGATTTGTAAATAATTTGCCCAATAAATATGGTACGAAAGACTGTAATTCTGCTGCCACTCCGCTTGTACCTACATTAAGTTGGGTCCAAAAATTGTGGACTATTCATACCAGGAGATAATAGGCTCTATATTGTGCTTATCAATTTGTACACGTCCAGTCAGTTACTTGAGCCAATTCTATTCGCATTGGGAAGTGTGAACATAGCTGCGGTAAAAGGCTCTTAAGATATCTCAAAGGCACTAACAACTATGTTTCAAGTAAACTTGTAAACCTATTACAATTTATGCTAGTGCAGATTGGGTCTTGAGTAGCAGTGATGATTACCATTCATATACTGGTCATGCTGTGATGTATATGCTGGCAATCTCGCAAAGATTTTTTAACGACAGACGAACGGTTGGCGAATGGTTTGTTGCGCGTAAAGGGTTCGATTCCCGGTCGAAAAAAAAATTATTTATTTGTTATTAAATAAAAAGAGATGGATATTTGCTTCAGGTCTGCTTGTCAAAGAGTGGTAGGCAGTGGTACCCCGTCTGCCCATCTGGAGTAGTAATAATTATCCTTACTTCCTTACTTATATTATAAACGCGAAAGTTTGTGAGTATGGATGGATAGATGGATGGATGTATGTTTGTTACTCTTTCACGCCAAAACTATTGAATGGATTTTAATGAAAAGAATATAGCTTATACATCAGAATAACACATAGGCTACTATTTATCAAGATATTGTGTGAATTGTCAAAAATATGACAATAAGTGTCAAGTAAGTAGGATAAAAATCTACCATCTGCGAGATATTCTGGCGTGCGCTGCCAAAACCGCTAGAGTTACACATATGTAATGTATCATGAATATGTTTATCTTAAATAGACCTACAAAAAAGCCCGCGACAGTATATATCTAGATCTTATGTGTAAGCCATTATAGCCAAAATAGTGTAGCGTAAATCCTACGCACGGCGAGTGAAGTGGGGGAAGAAGTCGGAACGCGGACAGGCAGACGCGTGAGGGCAGACGTCATTGACGGTTGTGTCCGTTTTTCCAATTTTCAAGTATATAGGTATATACTTAAGTATACTATATACTTAAAGTAATATAGGCCCAAGGTTAGTTATTGGCAGGTTTATTTTTGGTTAGGTGTTACACGTACAAAATGATACTTCATTTTTATTTTATTTTAGTTTATTAATTTTTAATAGGTGCATGGTATTATAGAGTACTATAATACCATCGCACTATTTTACAATCCAATTAACTATACTATGAAGACTATACACTATACTTTCCATAGACTATACTTTCAGGTGTTTGGAATTTTTCTTTATTGTTATTACCTTCTGAATATGCATATCCTACTATTATTATAAATGTGAATGTGAGTTTGTTTGTTACGTTTTCACGCAACAACTACCTAACCGATCATCATGAAACTTTATACACATATTTTGGAAGTACTAGAAGTAACATAAGTTACTTCTAATAAAAATATTTTTTTTTACTATAGTTTCCTATAGTTTCAGCTATTTGGAATTTATCTATATTAATTTTTATTTTCGTCTGTCATTTTTATATGAGTTATCGAGTTATAAATACAAAAAAAGCATATACAGTCGAATTGAGAACCTCCTCCTTTGTTATATCTGTTATAAACCTAATTTTACGCAGGTGAAACCGCGGGCACAGCTAGTATGCAATAATTCGTCGTCCATCTTTTCTTTTCGCTCCGTAAATCTTGACAAGCAATCATTCACAGCTCGAGAACAACTGACTTCAGAAAAAGTCTGAAGCAAGAATCGGATGTGTATTGTGTGCATCCGATCCGATAGTCTGATCAGACAATCGGAAGCGAAATCGGATTTGTATTCCCGGCCTAATACGTGTCTTGCTCGGACACGCTTTTTGTTTAATAAAAAGGTAGTAGTTGCAATAAATCGAAATCCATAATACTAATTTTTAATCAATTTATTCGAATTGTCGAAAAGCTAATTTTTTAAACAAATGTATGCTAGTAAATAATTACAACGGAGTTTATTGTTCTTAACGCTAAAGTTAGTAACTAATCCCTATTAACAATCGACTAAGTCGAATGATTACTGAAATCAATTAATTCGATTATGTACATCACTACTGTGGAGTGAAAATGGCGTTCGCGTTCGCTAGCGCTGCGTGTGAACTTTTAGAACTATAATAACTAATGTCAAAGCAGCTGTCCATCTGTCAAATAATGAATTTGACGTGGCAATGAATCGGTTAAGGCAATTCCCTAGGCATAACTTTTGAATTTCTCTCAACTGAGTTGTCATGATTAAAGTGGGTTTGCAACCTGTCATATTTATTTTGAAAATGGCAGAAATTTCCAAAAGTTCAGTTCGATCGAGATTTCTGGTAAGGATTCGAGGGCCCCCTGACCTTGAGGGCCCCGGGGCACTGCCCCGTCTAACCTACGCCATTAATTGTATTAGATTGTTCATTCGGCTTCCACTTACCAGACTGTTTGAATTTGTTTCATGGTTTTTAGTCTGTATGGTAGGTTAGGTTTGGATGAAATGAAGCAAATTAAACAAAAAAACAAAGATACGAGCGAAGCGTGACTCGGCAGCGTCTGGCTCTTCTCACTCAAAAAAAAAAACATTTTGTAACAGTATGTAACTACAAGAATAATGCATTTCTGCACTTCCACGCTTGGGATGCTCCAACAACCCTTCAACCCACCTCTGTATTCACCTCTTTCCTAAATTGTGCCTAAGGATACTAAATTGAAACAGATAATAACATTAAATGAATCTACAAAGAAATGAATGTACAGTTTGAATTCATAAAAAAATATCATTGGATATCTCGAAAACTAAGCGAGATATAGAAAAGTTTTACTCTTGCATCTTGTTATATTTTGTCAAGTTCTATATGAATCCATCATCAGGTTGCAACAGCAGAACTGCCAATTCCGACCTAACAAACCAAAAGGACGAGTCGATTATCGATATCGGCTACATCACTATTTAATTTTATCTAACCATGGTAACCCTTTATCTGTCACTGAGTTGTCAAACTTGTCACTCGAGTTATGGTTAGTACTCTTCTGTGGGTTCAGTGTTTGGGCATCCGCCCTTCATTGAGATATTGAAGCGTTTGATATATTTTGAGTAAATACATGATATTTTGTGTGGTCAAATATTGGGACGTGATACTGCTTAGACCGGGCGAGGGGCTGAAATACAAACATGACGCGGCCGGGACCACCTACAAGTGAAAATTTGCCAACGGTATCTATTATGTTTTCTAGTGACCGTAATTGTTAGTATTGTTTGGGCTTGCCATTAATATTTAGCAACATGCATCTTACAATGTGAGTGTTAATCATATTAATGTTGAATTTTGTTTGCAGTTCCTGTTTAATAATGAGCATATTCGCGGGCTCTGATGAAGTACGTTCTTGAATGATTATGACAGCGCGCACGGAATATGTGACGCTGATGTGAGATTGTTGTGATGTTGCAGGTGAAGTTGGTTGTGGTGGGTGATGGCGGTGTGGGCAAGAGTGCAATGACAATTCAGTTCTTTCAGAAGATGTTTGTGCACGATTATGACCCCACTATTGAGGACTCGTACATTTTGCACACGGAAGTGGATGGACAATGGTGTTTATTGGATGGTAAATATATTGATTGCTTAAAGTCACAGGTCAGAGCATACATTTGTTTCATATTTCATCTGATTCTGGTTTAAAAGTTTTAAGCAGACAATGTTTTAATTTGGCCAGTCTGCTGATTTGATGTAGTACCACCATAAATTATGGTGTGAACCAAAAGTTAATAGACAAAAATGGAGTGCACTTCAGCTAAACATATTGGGCCACAATAAAAAAAACTTAAGATAATGGACAGAGCACACTAACAGATTGTGTATGTCAACAGTGTTGGACACCGCTGGCCAGGAGGAGTTCAGCGCAATGAGGGAGCAATATATGAGGAAAGGTGATGGTTTCATGTTGGTTTACTCTGTCACCGATCTGCAGAGTTTCCAAAATATAGCACACTTTCACACACAAATACTGCGTGTGAAGGACAGGTAGGTTGTCACATTGATGTGTGTGTGTGTGTGTGTGTGTGTGTGTGTGGGTGTGTATATATGTATAATAATGCTTTGTTGCAGAGATTCCTACCCAATGTTAATTGTTGGTAATAAAACTGATTTGTCTTCCTGCCGTGTAGTCTCCCTGTCGGAAGGGCAGCGTCTCGCGCACCAGCTGCGTGCTGCACACATTGAAACGTCAGCTAAAGATCCACCGCTAAACATTGACAATGCATTCCATGAGGTATATATAATACAACAATCAGCATGTGCCATCATGGTTTTTGCCATACATTTTACATAATATTAGACGCAACTAAGTTCTCACTGTTTTTCTGATGTGAATGCCACTTTATTGTGAAAAATGCTTACAAACAAATCATTCAAAATATTTCCCATCACTAGCAACAACTTTTTCCCATCTTTCTGGCAGAGCTCAAATACCGTCACAGTAGAAGTGTTTATCTTTCGAGGCTATCCACGAATCAAGCCATTTTGAGATGTCTTCATATGAGTGGAACTGCTGATTAGCCAGACCATGTGCCATTGAAGGGAACAAGTATTAAAGTTGCCCGAGTTTTGTCCGAGCCGACGACGTAGAAGCATGACCTGGCAGTGGCCATAACTTTTTTCTGTTTGGATGCTGTGATGAATCCATTTTTCATCACCCATAACGATGCGATGAAGACAACCCTTCCTTTTATTTTTGCCGCTGGAACAGTTGTTTACAGGCGAAAAAACATCGCTCAACCTCTATTGGCTTCAAATCATAAGGAACCCAAGTTCCTTGTTTTTGAAACATTCCCAACGCATGCAATTGCTTGGAAATGGCTTGGCGGCTAACTCCCAATGCTGAAGCAAGCTCATTCTGCGTTTGGCGCGAATCCTCATCGAGCAATGCCTCCAATTCAGCGTCTTCGACGGTTTTTGGCCTTCTTTCACGCGAACGGTCGTCAACATCGGAATCACCGTCTTTGTAGCGACGGAACCAATCGCGGCAAGTTGTTTCACTTAGAGCAGAATCTTAGAAAACTATTTGGAGTTGTCAATGCGCTTCAGCCGCCGTTGTCTTCGAATGTGATTATTATTCCCGCAAATGATTTTTTGTCACAAAATCAGATGATTTCGCGCAACTGAAAGTATACGACGCAAAACCAAACCCACTAATGTGTCTGAGCGGTTTGGTTTTGTCATAATCGTCCAGCACTTACTAGTTAAGCCATCACTTGAAGACAGCGAGAACTTAGTTGCGTACCTATGTACTATTGTTAATATTAATTAAAACTAACAAATCACTGTGAAATAGATTATTAAAGTTTGTGTCTTTCATTTGGCTGAACTTGAATAATGTATAACAGCATAGGCCATTGCTACATATGCATGGTGTGGTTCATGTTCCAGTTGGTCCGCATCGTGCGCAACCATCCGCAGCATGAGGAGAAGTCGCGCCGCCGCACCAAACCTGCCAGATGTGCGATGCTCTGAGCACCACCACCACCACCACAACCTAGTCATTGGCACCAAAGACTTATTATTATTATTATACACGTGTGTAGTTATTATATGTTGCCGTGTCTCATTCATTACATACTCCACCAACACACCACACTCGCCCTCACTATGCCGGCCTATATCGCATCCCGTGCCTGAATTAAGTCCGCATTAGCAACATCCGCAAGAAACATAAGCAACAATCGCAAAATGTATAATTAGTGCATATGTCGCTGCGTACCAGGAGTGTTAGTTGAAATTTGCCGGTTTTTTCGATAAAGAAAACACTTAATTTTCAGAGGAATCTCAATTTTTTTATTCAAAGTATTGACCCTTGGTTTCTACACATTTCGCCCATCTCTCAGGCAAATTATGGATACCATCCCAAAAAAACGTTTTCTCTTTCGAGGCAAACCATTCGACGAGCCATTTTTCGACTTCTTTAAAATTAGCGAAGCACTGCTCTGTCCCATCGATACGAAAAGGTGGAGAGTACGGCGGGTGCGATAATATTTCCCAATTAAGTGTTTTTAATGTGTCTTACGCCAGTTTAGCGGTATGAGACGGCGCGTTGTCATGTTGCAAGATAACTTTGCCATGTCTTCGGGCCCATTTCTGCCGTTTTTCGATCAACGCATGATTCAAATTGATCATTTGTTGTCAGTAGCGATCCGTGTTCACCGTTTCACCAGATTTTAACAACTCGTAGTACACCACACCACACTGGTCCCACCAAACACAGAGCATTGTCTTACGGCCAAGTCGATAGCCCGGCTTCACCAGGTGAAAGCCATGATTTTTTCGCTTCGGGTTCTCAAAATAAATTATAAGGCGGAATGTGAATTACGTATTAGGTTAATGTCAATAGAAAAAATGACATCAATGCCAAATCATAGAAATTTATACATATTGCTAGCAACATCTACTGGTAAAACCGGCAAAACTTCAACCTGGGTATATGTACTTAATAATGTTAAGGCACACTCAGCCCCAATCGACGAGCGACAAGCGTTTATGATGACAGGCATGGCCTTCACCATTATATGCCAGTACCAACAATATAATAATACTTGTATCCCAACATGGCCACTAATGCAAATCTTCACAACGCCCTCCAATAACAATAAATGAGGTAATCAGTAAATCGCATATTCTTCTATTACATAGTATAATAAATCAAAATTAAAAATTTTTGGTTAAAATTAAAATTTCAAGTAAAAAGTTAAAATGTATTTTTTAACCCTTAATAACCTAGAGTTTCAATTTTGATACCAATCATTTAAACCGAATGTTCACATTACTATTAGTTTTTTTTATAGGTTGGCTGTACGTATTTTACTGTTGTATAATATTCTTTCCAACGAAATTAAAAAATAAATATTGTGATTTTTTTAGCTATTTTTCCCTTCATCTAGACCCTCAAGCAAACACAGTAATATTAAAAATAAATCACTTTCGTAAATCAGGCTACTAAGGGTTAAGTTACCCCCGACTTCCACCTGAAACAACTTTAGTACTCGTAATAACTTCATAGTTATATCCCTTGCATCCTCATGGTGCATCCTCAGATACTCCAGGTCTTCAATTTGATAACGGCCCAGCTTAAAGCAACAATTTTATATAAAGCACTATAGTTCTATCTCTTGTTGATTTGCTGATCTAAGAGGATTTATGATGGTGCATCATCAGATACTCCAGGTCATCAATTTGAAACCGTTTCAGCTAAAGACTCATAGTGAGTAACAATTTTAGTAAAAGCACTATAGGTCCATTTATTGTTGATTTGTTGATCTGAGAGAAATCATGATTAGATTATTTAGATCCAGAATGTTTTATTTTGTCGCACTAACTTTTTTACACTTAGTTTCCTACAGCCAAGACGAATCTAATGCGTCCAAACTTATAAATCTATTAGGTTTAAACCCATCCAGGATTTCGTCTCCTACCTTCGAGTTCCATCATCAGAGTAGCTCAGTGGTACCAGTTAAAACACACATGTATTTGTATACGTTTTTGTTTCAAATGTTATGTCACAGATGGAATTTTTTGATGTCTTGAATATTTGCAATCTAGCTCACACAATTCAACACTGTGCGCAATGGTAACAATCGATTATTGGATTTGATATTTTCCAACGACTATAACTGTTTATACTGTTTATAATTTTTATACAGGATATTGATTCATGTTTTAAACACTCCAGAATCCTGCTTTTTGCTGATGACATGAAAATCTTGAAGAGCATTAATACTGTGGGGGATTGTGGGGACCTTCTTAAGGACCTTGCATAGACTGTTGACCTAAATCCGCTAAAATGTAAAGTTGTAACGTTTACGCGGAAACTTCAATCAATTCAATTCGATTACTATATTAAAGATCACTTAATATGTCAAACAAATAATAATATTGATTTAGGTGTGCTTCTTGATAGTAAGTTGCTTTTTGATGAGCATATTAACAGCATAGTTACCAAAGCCTCCAAAGCATTGGGATTCGTAATTAGAATGGGTAGGACGTTCAAGAATATTAAAACCCTAAAAGTCCTTTATTGCACCCTTTTACGATCCCATCTGGAATACGCATCCCAAGTATGGAACCCTTGCTGCAGCGTATATAAAAATCGCATTGAATCCATTCAGAGGCGGTTCCTTAGATATATATGTCACAGAACTGGACAGAGCCAGTTGAGTTATAATGATAAGTGTAGGCGCCATCACTTATTACCCCTTTCATTGCGTCGTTCCATCGCTGACGTTGCGTATCTGCTTGCTATTCTCCAATCTAAAGTCGATTGTGCTGAGTTGCTTCAGTACATAGGACTCAGAGTACTGAGCTCTGCTAGAATTAAGAGGATTTTTCACGTACCATTTGCCAGAACCAATTACATGCAAAATGCATTTTTTATAAGAACTTGCAATTACTATAATGATTTTTGTGCTGACATTGATCCCTTGGTTACAACGCCAGCGTCATTAAAACGCTTCCTTACATGCAGATATGCTATGGGTTCCTACTCTTAGTCGTTAGTTATTTTTAGATTTATTTATCTTAGTTAGTTTATTAAGTTACTTAGTTTATTACTTACTTCTTAAGTCGTTTCTTAGGTGCGTTTAGGAACGTTGGGATATTACACGCCTAATCGGTATTTACTTTACTTTTAAACATATCTGTGACCTAACATTTGACACAACTATGTATACGCGAACATGGGTGTTTCAACTGGTACCACCGAGCTACTCTGATGATACAGCTCGAAGGTGGGAGATGAGCAAATCAACAAGAGATAGAACTATAGTGCTATAACTAAAATGTAAACTCACAACGAGCCTTTAGCTGGGCCGTTATCAAATTGAGGACCTGGGGTATCTGATGATGCACTATCATGGATTTTAGATCAGCAAATCAACAAGACATAGAACTATGGTGCTTTAATTAAAATTAATACTCATTATGAGCCTTTGGCTGTGCCGTTATCAATTTAAAGATCTAGAGTATTTGTTAATGCACTATCATGGATTCTCTCAGATCAGCAAATCAACAAGAGATAAAACTATAGTGATCTAACTAAAAATGTTACTCACTATAAGCCTTTAGCTGGGCCATTATCAAATTAAAGACCTGTAGTACCTTATGATGAACTATGAGGATGCAAGGGATATTTATTAAGAGATATAACTATGACTAAAGTTTAAGTGTTCAAATGGGGGGTTCCTTTAAAATTTTAATATTGATTTATTTTTTTTACTTTATAATAAATAATATATTTATTATTTATTATAAAGAAAATCTTTATAATACATTTTTTCATTGTTACCTTTTTATTTTTTTTATTGTGACTCGACATATGACAGCACCCCGCTTGATGTTAAGCCGACCACACGTCCATGAATGAATGCCACTGCTACTACAATTTCATAACTGTGAGTAGCAATCACATCCACTATGCCGGCCTAGTTGGAACTGGCAACTTACAAGCTGACCCCAAAACCTGACCATATCACTTTACGGTCTGTATACTTGTAAGTGGTGGTACTACCCAGGATCGGCAGACTGGGTACCACTGCCTACCACTCTTTAAAAAACTTTGATAAACCTCACGTCAATCAATCAAATTGTCACGCCGGGATAGGCAGAGATAATGGAGCGCCACTTGCCACGATCCTGACACAACTCCTGCGCTTCCTTCACATTCACAATTCTCTTCATACAAGCTCCATGGTTATGGGCACTAGGCAACCTAGCTTTCTTGAGGATGTCTCCGATTTGGTCGGAGAACACTCCTGGGTGATGTCTCGCTCTGTGTGAGCATTCAATGGACGGGAAAGGCGACGAGTGCACGCCCGCAAACCCATTGCTTTAATCTTAAATTATTCAGCTTATCATTACGTCTTATTAATTATTTATTAGTAACAATAATTAAACGGTAAATTCATAAATTTTTGGGTGTGATTATGTATAGATGACGGATGACCGAACACGTTATGTCTTGAATTGTCCATCTTACAGATTGAAAATAACACACCCAAAAATTTATGAATTTACCGTTTAATTATTGTTACTAATAAATAATTAATAAGACGTAATGATAAGCTGAATAATTTAAGATTATATATATATATATAATTAAATATTGTGAAGCAGCTTTTTGGGATTATTGTTATAATTGTCCTATACATAATATATATTTAACCCCCACAAACGCCTTAAATCCACTTTTGAACGCTTTATAAGCACCACCCTCTCTCCCACCCAACACCCACCACCGCTCGCTGTGCCAAGCACAATGATGTATTGCTAACGGATGGGCCGTACTGTTGTGTGGCGAGTGGCCGGCATAGTGAGTGATGTGTGTGTATACTTTTAAATAAGCAATTAGTAATAAATAATACTTTATGGCATCGCGCATACATCGCCGCTAAAGTTAGCGAGTGCGCGCCCTGTTGCCATTGCGGACGTGCAATGTATTTCGTTCCGCCGCAACACAATATTGTGAGGAGCGCACGGACTCACGTTGTCCACTTAAATATAATTTGAGCCGCACTGATACATTTAAACTGCGCGCCACAAACGGAATCGATAAACATATATTATCCTAGATGATTACAACCCTTACATGAATGATTGGCCTCGCAACTATTTCAGTGAAGGTCGTGGAGTTGTCGAAAACATGCCTACGATGACTACTCGTATAACATCCAAATAGTTGTGCTCGAATTTCGACGTGTTGACATCAGACAGATTGCAGAGGCTCTCAACTCAACATCTCTGGATCGTCTCAACACATTATGGTTAATGTTTTGGGTATGAAGCGTTTTAATGCTGGACTCGTAACAAAAGAACCTAATCTTTTGGAATAACGACGTCGAGTATAGACCGCGTCACGTAAGTTGGCAAGAGTAGTCAGATGCGAGTAGAGTAGTCGTTTTTTGGGTGTGTTTAGGAACGCTGGGCATGAGGTAATAAAGTTCCGTGCGCGCGATTAGCTCCCGCGTACACTTGCGTGCATTAAAATGGTACACCACTGGTTTTCGTATCATACTAATAGTTTTACTACATATTAGTCCCCCGCCGCGTCTGTCTATTCGCGATAAACTCAACAATCAATTAATTAAATTGTCCCGCCTTTTCCCCACATGGATAAGCAGAGAAAATGGAGCGCCACCTGCCACGATCCTGACACAACTCCCTCGCCTCAACAACCTAGCTTTCTTGAGGATGTCTCCGATTTGGTCGGAGAACACTCCTCCTGGGTGTGCCTCGATTAACGCATCCATCCACATCAAATTTATAAATTTCTTTCGTTAATCTACTTTCACTTAAACTATTTTTTTTATGAATCTAAAGAGGCCCTTTTTTATTGCACGGCCAGTGTACATCTTGCCACGAATGTGACGCGGCCTATAGAGGTCGCTCAAGAGATCCTTGACAACCGCATCATCACTGGTGACAAGACGTGATGTGAAGAATGAAGGTGATGCTCTCTCAAACATTTTCGATCACCGTCGTGCGGATGACCATGAATATGTTTCAGAGGGCCAATAATACTACTTGGCCGTTTTAAGGCGTCCACGTGGAGTAAATTAATGAACATTTTTCACCATTATGATTGTCACTTATTTGTTTGACTCAACATGTAACGATGATTGAGCCATCGTGTTCTTCTTCACGCATCGCTTGAAGGATCCAAGGTCATAGGATGGAGAGAACACATGGGCAGGCAAAGCATTCCACTTGTCGATTGATCTACAAAGAAAAGACGCACCGAACTTTTTAGTTCGACTGCCGATTCGTTCGATAAAATGCGGATGCTTTCCCCGACCTGTGCGGGTATTACGGGAGTGAAAAGATGAGGCAGGAACAAGGTTAAAGAGCTCCTCGTAACATTCTCCGTGGTATAGGCGATAGTGGACGCACAGAGCCGCCATGTCTCTGCGTAGTTGCAGGGGCTCCAGAGTTCGCATGCCCTCTACATCACCTATGATCCGGACAGCTCGGCGCTGCAATGAATCCAGGGCATTAAGAAGATACCTGGCAAAGCCGTTCCAGAGGTGCGAACAGTACTCCGCGCAAGAGCGAATCTGAGCCTTGTAAAGTAGCAGTCGAAGCTCTGGCGCGAAGAACCGCCGCACCTTGTTCAGGACGCCAAGTTTGCGGGAGGTGGTCTTAATGGCCCGCTCGATGTAGTCCCTGTGATTCAGGTCGCAGCGAAGGGACATTCCAAGAATGTCCAGTCTGTCCGAAGCACTGAGGGAGATGTTACAAAGAGAGGGAAGGGGAGTGAACGGGGATTTTTTCGTCGAGAACGCACATACCTGAGTCTTGTCTGCGTTGAACTGAACCAGGTTATTGTCGCCCCAGTGGGTAATACGATCAAGAACCCGGTTCAGTCCCGCTACAACAGACTCTCTCATATCGGCTATCTCCTTTTTGCCGGCTGCGGGGCGGGCAGTGTAGCGTCCATGCACCGTGCTGTCGTCTGCTTAGCAATGAATGCCGGATCCAAGGTCCAGCATGTCATTGATATGCAGAAGGAACAAAGTCGGCGACAGCACGGAGCCCTGAGGGACGCCGACATTCACCGACATCCTGTGCGACGCGCTTCCATCCACAACGACGCGTATGGAGCGGCCATGCAGGAAGTCAGCTATCCAGCCCCGCAGACGGTCAGGTAAACCGTATGCCTCGAGCTTGGATATAAGGCCCCTGTGCCAGACCCTGTCAAACGCTTTGGAGATGTTCAAGCCAACAGCAAGGGCTTCTCCATTACGCTAGAAGATCACCAGTTGACCGTTTCGGCCTGAAGCCATATTGACGGTCATTGATCAGCTGGTGACCCTCCAGGTAGGCCATGAGGCGAATATTAATTATTTGCTCCATAACCTTGCACAGTACTGAGGTTACAGCTATTGGACGGTAGTTTGCCGGGTCCGAGCGGTCGCCCTTCTTTGGGACCGTTGCACATTGGCCCCCTTCCGAGCCCGAGGCACGCAGCCCGATGCGTACGAGAGCCGGTATAGCCTCGTCAAGACGGGAGTCAACTCCGCTGCACAAGTTTTAAGCACAAGCGCTGGGACACCATCGGGACCACTGGAATTCCGGATATTAAGCGATAGTAGCTCCATGCGGACATCACGTTGTCTGATACGAATCTCAGACTTCCAATGTCCGCATGGACGCAGGGTGGGTGGCCCTGCACCACGATCGTCAATACGCGAATTTATGGCAAAGACTCGACCCGTAGATCGGCCTTTGCCTTCGCCGTATGCGCCAGTGAGCCATCAGGCTGTCTCAGCGGTGGCAGTACAGTACGACAGAAGTTGGCGTGACTCCAAAAGCTGCGACTACCCTTGGGGTGCACTAATAGACTCTCGCCAATCCTGGAAACGCGCTGTGCCTCCGCTTTTTTAAAGACCTTTCTGCAAGACTTGGTGGCACGATTATAGGCTGCTTTCAACTCATCCACGTGAGGGTCATGATGTTTTCGACCCCTGACCCATGCACTGTGAGCTGCGTTTTATAGCTGAAACAGCAGCCGTGCAGTCACTGTTGTACCAGGGCCTGCTTCGGTCGTTACGAGATGCACAGTTGGATGGAACGTAATATTCCATCCCCAGTGCTATCTCATCAGCAACGGCCGAGGCACACGTGGATGGATCCTCTGAGTTGAAGCAGCGCTGCCACCAAGGGAGCAAAGCGAAATAATTTCGCATTCCCTCCCAATCCGCTGACCTGTAGTGCCACAAACGTCGCACCTCATTCCTGGCGGGAGGAGGCACGACGCGCGGCACTATCGTCTCGACCAGGCAGTGGTCAGAAGTCCCAAGAGGGGCTTTGACCAAAATTTTATACCCGGTCGGACGAGTGGTCAGTAGAAGGTCCAGCAGAGAGGGAGCATGACCGACAATGTCTGGTACCCGGGTGGGTTGGGTCACCTGCTGTGTCAGGTCATGCAGAAGGGCGTAAGCATGAGCGCCCCTCCCCGCGTGGTCGGTCCTTTGGGACCCCAACCACACCTCATTGTGTGCGTTGAAGTCCCCCAAGACCACGACCTCAGCGAGAACCGCTCCAGCGCTTTGTCTGTCGCCCGGCTCCGAATCCCCGTGGTGGGAACGATAAAGGCACCCGTAGATCCTGGCTTGGGAACCAAGGTCTACGTGTACCCAGAGGATGGAAAGGGAAGGATCCTCCAAGCAAAGCAGACCCCAGCTTTCGCGAGGAATCTTTCCTCAAGCGAGTAGCCGGGGTATTGAAGGTACGAAGTGTCAGCCGGTGCCTTTATCTGCGTCTCCGTCAAGAAGAGCAGAGCGGGCTGTGCCGTCTTAAGATGGTGATGGACGGCACTGAGCTTGGCGTGGATTCCACGTGAAATCCACGCCAAGCTCATTTGTTCGCCAGATTTGTCTCTCTGTGACTTTTTCCTGTGTTCAAAACTAAAAAACGCGCCTTGAGTCCATTGAGGCAATACAACAAATGTATGAAATATTGGATTAACCGTTAAGGCGATAATATACATTTGTATGTTGTTTTTTTGTTGGTAGTTTGTAGTGAAATATTTTTAAAATGATTGCGCATAATTATTTTTAAATAATAACGGTTAACGTGGCATAATGCATTTACTAAACGTTGTATGCCAACGCCACGAATGTGCACGACATTGCTATTACATCGATGAATAGCAATGTCCTAAGTAATAATAATAATTGCAGGATTGCCATCCACACATTGTCCAATGAGTGCGCAAATTATAATTACATTACAAATACTCAGAATGTAAATTAAACTGGACTAAGAGATTATCCTTATTCAGTCCCGTTTTCATAATAAAAGAGCAATTAATTTCATGAATTAATTGCTTGCGCGCGTGTGTGTGCGTGTGTCTGTGCAAATATTTACATTAGTAAGTGTTAACATTGCACATTGCAATTATAGTTGCGCACCTCAATTTATGTTAATATTAACCTCACAGACGTATTTGCATTGTTGCTATGACAACATTATTATTATGTAGGTTAGCCATGGTGCCCCATTTAATACTAAAAGGAAGCCACCGAGGGATCAATCCAATAAACCTTTCCGCCGTGTAATTCAATTTACCAAATAATCTCAATGCCAAACCCAACACATAGTAAGCACAGATAACATTATGTGTTGCATTTTCCACTTAATCAATGTGGGACACACATTGGCTGCTGTAATGAATTCCTCCGAATTATCAATTTTGGCATATTGCCTCAAAAACGTATGTTGTATTATTTATAAGATAATATTAATTTTCTCCATTCACTGTGAGGCGGTACTAAGTTGGCCGGGTCAGCTAGTGTTTTATGTATATATGTATATATGTATCTGTTGCCCTTGTCTGCATTGTATCACAATGGACGCGCCACCATCTACATAATAATGGTTGGCGCGTTATCACACTCATTATTACAAATTAATAAGATACAAACAAAACGTTAGTTATAGTAATCGAGTAGTCACCCATCCCATCCATAACTGTGGACAAAACAGACATCCACAATTTAGGATCCTAAAACTAAACGACACTCATGAAAGAAACCATAGTTTCCTACTCATTAAAATGACAAAGACATGCTCTCTCTCTCTCTCTTCTGGGACAGCGAACGGGTGGTAATAGGGTTGCCAACCATACTTTATAATAACGTATCTTACGTTATTTTTGGTAATTATACTTTATACTTTTGCATACAAATAAAGTATGTGAAAATACTTTATTTTGATTGCGTAGCAAACGAATTGCTTATTTAAGTATATAAAGGACATCATTCATTTTGTATGGGTCTTGGGCTTAAATGTATTAACAGTTGCGTTTTAAATTAATTTAATCTACGAAGATTACAATGTAGTTGGAATATATCCTTTTTTTTTTGCATAGTTTGGGTGTGCAAAATCATCTAACTATAATTATGACAGTTCAAAGCAGAACAAATGTAGCGTTGATTGACAGATGATACGAAATTCATATTTTATTTTCCAAATAACTCAATTGCACAGCAAATAAAAGCAAAGTTGTTATTAGTTTTATCAATACAAGTATCGAATCTACTATTTGTATATTTTTTCATTATCGGCATTACAAAAGTAGTACATAGAAGCTCAAAATGAATGATGTCCTTTGAATGATGATTGTCAAACAAGCTTTGAAATATTTAAAAATAGCAAAAAATTGTTAGCATTTTAAAAGCACACAAAATACGTTTTTAAGGCATAAAATTTGATAAATACTTTATTTTTCTTCCAAATACTTTATTTTTATCCTATTCAAACAATTGTATACGTTTTTTTTTGTCAAAAAAGTTGGCAACCCTAGGTGGTAATGATTGAATACCATATTAATGAAGCGACTATTACGGGGGATATATTAACAATCATGATAACGGCCCAGCGCACACGTTAGGAGATGCTGGCTCACAATTAGAAGAACCATGTTTGCAGGATCTTGTTCATAGTCATATTTACATATGTTACAGGGCGTGATGACGCAGTAATCGCCGCAGTACAAGATTTTTAAGAGCCATCATGAAGGCTTACAAAAATGGTATCTCATTTTTGGAAATGAGGAATAGTGCCACAAACGTATCTGACTCTCCGCGCCGGCGTCAGAAGACGTAGACGCAGGAGGTGTTCTCCGACCAAATTGGATACATTAAAATATATATAGTAATATTTATACTGCTGTGGGTGGCGATTAATTGTATGGAGCGTTCTGCTGATTTGCTTGAGAGTAGCAGAACATATGAATAGGTTGGTAATGGGTCATTACCAACAGCAACACACACTTGTGGATTGGTGGTCTATATATGTATATAAATAACAATTCATTGTTACTACTTATTGAACGCCCTATTTGCAAATGAACACTCGCAAACTCCATGTTGGAACACGTGATGCATGCGAATGACAATCACATGTTTTCGATTGTGATGCCTTGGAGGCTGAAACAGGTGATAGTTGCCTCTAACCGTCCACAGATGGAAACGTATAGTTGTACAATATATTCTTACGGTGGCATTGTCTATATAGTTTGTGTGTTATATTAAAATACGTAACGCAACGCAACTATATATTTATATATGGGGCTAATACAACTCAAAAACATTTATGATGATTTGTTCTCCAAACAGTCATCCACGTGGCTCTGATCTGAAGCCCAAAATGCCCTTCAGTAGATCCGCCTCCGTGTGTGTCCTGCTATTCGTGATGTAACACACAGTCGTATCTGTAATAGCAGTTTGCACCCGCTACTTCGCACGCGTAATGTAACACAAAAAGATCAGACAGGCGGAACGGATATAGAAATGATAATAGAAAGAGGCGCTTTTCTCTGCATATACTTGTAGACGGGGTCGTTAATAATTACCACTCAGTTATTTCTGCCTATTCCTGTGTGAATTGAGGCTTAATAGTTCCGTGGAAATTACCGCTCTATTATCTTTGCCTACCCACAGAGCTGACAGGCGATACAAATTACCGCTAAAAATATTCGTGGTCTATTGTGTGGCCCTTTAATTAAGACCTCACACGAAGATAACCCTTTTTTTGTTGAATAGGTGTCAACCTATTAAACTGCAAATGAATTCGTAATCAACTCGTAAATACCTTTTGATTAATACAACACTCAAAAAAAGTGTGTCTAACAAATACACATTTATAGTATTAATCGTAAAAAACCACAGCACAGGCTTTACTATCATGAAAAGGGCAAGTCGATGTCCCTTTGAATTGAATTTCGCGATAACTTCTAAGAGACCTAATTGTAATACATCTAAATGATAGTGCAAACCGCATTTAAATCGTTGGGTAATTTCAAAGATTCAAGCGTACAGACAGAGAACGCGGCTAGGGACTTGATTTTATACTATGTAAAGATAAAGATTATGCGTGGCGGCGGCGGCCATTGCGAATGTGATTCGCCATGATGATGTGTCACGGACAGGAATTACATCTGTGGTGGAATATAAACACAAGGCATTGATTTATGTGCTCTCTCGCGTTGCTCATCAATTTCTCCTCAAAACTTCACACAAACAAAACTGGTTTTTGTATAGATAATATTAGAGCGCTCCCCCAGAGCCATCCGCCCGCCGCTGTGCCGCCCCCCTTGGCCCCCTCGCTGTGAGTACATTAAAGTTGTTTAAAATGGAAACATGAATTAATATTTAATTAGGCCATTATTTTGAATATGTCCGCCAACATTTACATCAGAAAGTCAACTGCCACCGCTGAGACACTCGTCAACAGAACATAACGCAATTCCTTTAAATAAAAGTAATTTGAAATTATAATTATTAATAGCCAATGATAGTTGTTATTATTAAAATGGCCGCAATTGTTCGACTTAAAGATTCGACTTAAAACCGAAAAATTGTAAACTTCCTTTGACAGAGAACAAAGCCGTGTCTTATAAATACAAACAAGCGAAAGCAGCGATACAACTGCGATTGGGGAACGAGGACTTCGACTTGGACTGCGATACGACTTCCAGGAGGAGATAAATGTTTGGCATTTCATTATATCCCCCAAGAACACACCACAATATATTAAATATAAGACAGAACACGATTGATCATTGTATCAATTCACGTATGTATGAATTGTAACATGCCATGATATGCTGTCCATGACAATGCACACATGTAAGTGTGTGTGTGTGTGTGTGTGTATATAGAACACACGCGCACATCGCATAGCAAACGCGTGGCCAAATTGTCTAATTTATAAGCAAACAACCATGTCTGCCCCCACACCACCTCTAGTGCACAAGCGGACAAACACTAATCTCCATAACGTAGAGATATGGCACTTGAATGTGTGTTTCACTTCCTGCATTGAAGAGATCTATCTTCCAAAGGTTAACTGGTAAAAAATGTAGGTATAGACAAATTGTTTTTGTTCCACTTCAATGAAATAACGTCTCAGATTTTCTATGACACAAATAGAATAGAATTGAAAGAGAGTTCTTTGAAAACAAAAGTTCGTTTCTTTTTGAAATAAATCCAAAACGATTTTAAAAGATGTTATCTAAGTTTTCCATAACAACAATTTATTAAGATTTTAAAACTTTTTTCCGTGGCCAGTTTGATTTTGAATAATGTCTCTTTAGTCCTGAGACATCCTTTACAGAATGTCAGAAACATGAACGACGTGTACAGAGCGAGCATTTGTGTCAGCAGTGATGATGACACATTTCACACGACGCCACAGAACCTAATGACGACGCAGAACTGACAGTGTCGGGAACATTCATGTCAAAAACGGGAACATAGTTAATTGGCATTTAGCAGGATTGACAACGATCCCGTACGAAGCAGACCATGATTAAAAGTTAATAAGTCCTGTTTCAATGATACGAGCACCCTATAGAACTCCAGTGCACGAATAGGAGCAATGTAACCAAAGCAAAGCATCCGAGAAAAAGCCAATACCATGTAACATAGCACTTCGCACGTCGGAATCAACAGATACGCAGCGCTGTAGTCGTGCTATGACCACGGCGACCTGTATGATGACTGGCCAATAATAATATTACTTAGGGATTGCAACAGGAGCGGCCAAAAATATAAACCATAAAAAAGACAATCACTTTTGAACCGATATTATAATTAGGAACTTTTAAATAACAAACAAAACCATTCGATATAGGAGCATAGTCTGTGTTTTGTGATTTACTTCTTACATAAGTGCATATACACGCTCTGTCCCCTATGCTTGCGCGTGGGGTGATGATTGCCAGTTTCTGGTGATTCCTTCATGCCATATGCCTTTCCCTCCCACAATATAGGTTTTCAGCAAATTGTTATTCATTGGAGATCTCCTAAATAGATTGACATTTATGTTTATAAGGTCACTCTATTTTGGCAATAATACAATTTGGTCGTTTATTATTTGAATCGTGAATTGTAATGCATCACGTGTTGAGGTATTGTAATATTGAACATGCATATTGTGCTTTTTGGGGAAGAAACCAACATGTGATGCAGCACAGGTCTTAGGCAACATGTGATGCAGCACAGGTCTTGGGCAACATGTGATGCAGCACAGGACTTAGGCAACATGTGATGCAGCACAGGTCTTAGGCAACATGGCGTAAATATGTGCATCATCATCATCCACCAATCAGACAGCAACATACTGAACGCACCGTGTTATGTTGTGGTACCGTGGTACCTACTCGTGGTTGGAGGTTGTCACACTGTGTCATCAGTTAATGATTTAAGTCCGTCTTTTACGCAAACAGAGAGCACGACTTGCATATGTTTTCCTAATCATAATTGTGCTGCTGCATATTCTTCCAAGTGCTTCGTCATCCTGGCGTCCATAGCTTGCCGTTGCTCCTGGGCGATATAATTGGCCAACATTTCCCCGAGCGCGATCACCGCCGCCGCCGTGTTGCCGTGCGGCATGTGCGTCAACACGGACGCGTCGGCGATGCGCAGTCGCCGCGTGCCGAGGAGGCGCAGTCGCGCGTCCACGGCCGCCGCGGTCGCGCCAATCGCATGGAACACGGAGTAGGTCATGTGTCTGCTGTAGCAGGCCCAATAGTCGGCGCCGTCGCAGTCCGGCCACGCGAGCCGCAGCAGCGTCGAGTTGAGCGCCTCGGCCAGCTGCTGCACGACCGCGATGTTGCGCAGCATCTGGCGCATGTCGCGCGCGTCACTCAGATAGTTGAGGAATATGCGCGGCGCGGACGACGGCTCCTTGGACGACAACTCTATACGGCCGAGCGAATGCGGCTCGAGCACCACCGGCGACACGACGATCAGCGAACTGAGGAGGTTCGCGGCGATCAGTTGCTTCATGGTCGCGTCGTCCAGGTTGAACGCCCGGGAGGAGAGCGCGGCGGTCGCGGCGAGCAGGCCCTTGTCTATGTATGAGAATATCAGCTGCGCGTCCGGCACGTCGCAACGGGGCCCGTCGGCGCTCAGCAGGCGGCGGCGGAAGCAGCGGGTGTTGAGGAAGGCGGTCAACTGCGTGAGGCCGTCGGAGGCGAGGGGGCCCTCTTTGGTGGCGAGGTACTCGGCCGCGTCCGCCGTGCGAGCGCCCACCGAGTACAACATACTCAGGTCGAGCGGGAACCCCCTCTCCACCGGCACGAACAGCAGTGGCAGGACGTGGTCGCGCACGCCGCGCCCGATCGGCAGGTCGGCGCGCACGGTCACGTTCATGCGACGCAAATGCTCGGCGGGCCCGAAGCCGGAGCGCAGCAGTATTTGTGTGGTGCCGACGGTGCCCGCCGAGAGCACCACTTCCTCGGCCGCATAGAGACTCAGCCGTTCGCCCGAGTCCGTCAGCGCGACGACGCCGCGAGCCTCCCGCTCCTCCATGATGAGCCGCGTGACGCGCGCGTTCTTCATCACGACCAGGTTCCGCTGGACGTCGCTCCGTCTGAGGTAGGCGCGCGCGGTGCTCATGCGCTCGCCGTCGTACGCGAAGCCGACGACCTCGGAGACGCCGATTTGCGTGTCGGCGTTCACGTCCTCGTTGTACGGGAAGCCGAGGCCGCGCAGCGCTTCCACGATGCGCGCGAACCACGCGTTCCCGCTGTCCGCGAAGAAGCCGATGTTCATGATGCCGCGCGTGTTGTGGTAGCGCCGCGACGTCGCCGGCAGCAGGTGGCCGTCCCTGAGGCCCTCGCAGTGCAGCATGTACGGCAGCAGCGACTCCTCCGCCCAGGCGGGCGTGAAGTCCGCGCGGTGCCCTCTCACGTACATCATGTAATTGATGGAGGTGCTGCCGCCGAGGCATTTGCCGCCGCTGTAGCGACAGGCGCGCCCTCTCGAGGACAGGCAGGACACATTGTTTGACACCGTCGCGTACTGCCAGTCCTCCTTGCTGCCGAGCAGCGACTGCGCCGCGCCAGGAATCTGCGGAATGGAGAGCGTTGGTAATGCGCGGCGATGCGCGTGCGCGTGTGCGTGTGTCACACAATTACCCTCGTGAGCAATGACGGATCACCGCCGGCCTCTATGAGCAGCACCCGGTGTCCGTGCTGCGCCAACCTGGCGGCGACCACTGCGCCCGCAGCACCAGCGCCAACCACAATGAAGGGGAACTGCTCGCCATCTGAGCAATGCGAATGAATCGCTTACAACAACTGCCATCCTTCAATGCGCAACTATAACAATGGCTCACCTGACACCTTGTGTGTGCCATCCTTCGGCCACCTGTCGGCGCTGACGGCGCACATGAGCAGCGCGCACGTCCGCCACAGCATCCTGCTGCGTGTGTGTGCATCGAATGCTTCTCAGTTATTGTTTACTTATATATTAATGCGGCATGTTCGTGCGCGGGTCATGGCCGGCGTTCACTGTGTTATTATTATTATAATTGTAATATTAATTGGTCTGCGTGCCCAATCTGTTGATCGGGCGCCGTTCTCGCCGATGGGCGGGCGCCCGTGTGCTCGCACTGAATAATGCATGAGCGGCGGAGAGAGTATCCCGTTTGTTTAGGACACCCGCGCACGCCCAATGTTGTGTGTCAGGTGCGTTCATTCGCATCGACGACGATGATTGCAAACAGCTATTCATACATTGCATGGCATAGCTCTGGTGATAATCGGCGACCGTGGTGTAGTGGCAGTGCAATGGGTTCAAAACCACTTGTATGTTTAATACAAGCACTTTGGTTTATGAACGCGAACATTTGTGAGTGTGTTCCTATTTCACGCAAATATTACTAAATGGAATACATCACAATGACACATCGTGCCTTAAATATACCTTAAAATTATCCAAACAACTTAGCAAATGATATCAGCAATTCAATGGCTCAAACCAATATAGCAATCGAAATAATAAACGAAAATTGCAAACTTATATAGATTAATTGGAGTATTTGATAAAAGTAGAGTAGAATATGAAGGAGCAGAGTCCCCCAAATCTGGTGTCTCCACCAAATCAGCGTGTATCTCTTTGGTAGACATTTTTTTCAAACAGAGGTACTTCGTGTTTCTTCATTTTCGTGTTGTCGTTCCGACTGCTGGTGGCGCAAAGAGTTTAAGCTGGGTAGAACATCCACAGAAGATGAACATCGCGAGGGACGCCCAACCTCGTCCCTCACTGAAGAAACCGTGAAAAAAATCGAAAATATTATTGTATTAGCAGACCGAAGAGTAACCGTCACCGCGGCTGTACACTCTCGCCGAGACAGGCCGAGGAAGGGCGAGCGCGAGAGTGTGTGAATGGTGGCGCTCGCTCTCCTCGGCCTGTCTCGGTGTTCCTCGCTAGCTCTCCATCCCGTGTCGGTATTTGTGTCCGAGTCAAAGGGTCTCGCGCGAACTGCGAGCGCGTCGCGGTACACTCTCGCTCTCGCGCCTCGGAATTGTGCGGTCGTACTTTTCACTCCATATTTAGCCATAGAAATATACCAAACCTATTGGAAACTTTTTTATGTGATCCTCATTACGATTTAGGCATGGCGTAGTGGTTAGTACACTAGTCCCTTATGCGGAACTCCCGTGTTCGATACCCGGTTGGAGCAAATATTTGTAAGCTAATACTTAGCTTTTATTTGTAATATTTAATTTTCATAAATATATGTTAATTAAAAATAACGCAGAAGTTATTCCCGTTCGCCACCAACAAAAGCACAAAACACCTTCTGCTATTTTGCTATCATTTTTTCGCTGACGCATCATTGAGAAAAGATTTGATCCTAAATCCCGCTTGCGCGTCCCAAATTTTATCATCTATTTCATGCATCACCCTTTCAATCAATACTTTCGCATACAACTTCAAAATATAATTTAATAATTTACAATAAACTTCCTTCCAAAAATTAAATTTTTGAATAATAATAAAATAAATATGTGATAATCATATATTTTTTATATAATAGTCCAGGAGGTATTTTATTTTATTTTATTGTGACTCGACATATGACAGCACCCCGCTTGATGTTAAGCCAAAGTGTGGTCCATGAATGAATGTCACTGCTACTACAATTCAATAACTGTGAGTAGCAATCACATCCACTATGCCGGCCTAGATGGAACCGGCAACTCACAAGCTGATCCCGAATACTTGTAAGTGGTGGTACTACCCCGGATCGGCAGACTGGGTACAACTGCCTACCACTCTTCGATAACCAGACCCGAAGCAAATATCTATCTCTTTTTTTTTATTAACAAATATTTAATATTATTAAATATTACAAATAAAAGCTATGAAACAAATATTTGCTCCGACCGGGGATCGAACCCGGGACTTTACGCGCAAATTTTAGCGGTAGCGTCAAATTTTTACGGTAAATGTGCCACGGAATCTATGAACTTATTTTGATAGTTAGTACTCGTATGTCAGCTGGCGCGACTCTGGAGCTTTTGGGCTAGAGAAAATGTTAACGTAGATGAAAAAAATATATTCGTGGACTATTTTGGCAATTAATTTATGAATTAATTTAGAACTTAAAAAAAGTGTCAGCTGCACGTGACAAAACATGTTAGCTGATCATGTGAACATAAAAAAAAAAGTAAAATTCTTATCACTTTATCAAAGCTGAAAATTGTACATATTAATTAAATAATTAAAATAATTTATGAGAGCTGGAATTTTAACGAGGCAAAAGCTGTTAACTGGAATTTCAAAACACAGTGCAACCTACTCAAAAATTATGTCTTGCTGTTTCAGCTTTTCATGCTTTTACTGGCTGTCATTTTAATCCAGCATTTTACAAATCCTTTCCATGTGCCCGAACCATCGAAGCAATCCTTGTCACTGCATCTTCTTTCAAAGAACATCTATCACGCAATGTGTTATTCCTTATTTAAATATTCTAAATTTATTTATTGTTATCTCAAGCAATACACCAATTTGAAAGAGACTAACACTGCTTTAGGAGAATTCGTTTGCCACATATACTCGTACGATCATTAAACTTTTAATAATGTGAATCTCGTACGCGTATCAAGTTTGTTCAAAAGAAGAAGTGCTGAGAATTTTAAAGGATCAATGTTGCCTCCATTGCATCAACATTTATTGCGAACGACTTATATCCCTCAGCTATGGAGTAACACGAACCTTGCTATTCCAAATTCATCCTCACGAACTGATTATGGATGGGTAGACTAAGATGAAAAAATCATATTCAAAATGGTCCAGCGTAAAGGTTACTGATGTTGACTAGTATTTTAAATGAAAATAGGGAAATATCAGCAGGTATTGCATATAATTCTAATGAATTTTGAAAAGACACGGGCTACACGGAAGACACGGGCTAATAATCAGAAACGGAAGATAATTCAATTATTGAATAATATTCTGATAGTGAATCTGAAGAAGAAATATATTATGATGAAGAATCAAGCAATAAATGATTATTTTTTAAAATTACTATTAATCTAGTTATAATACATATATAATATAAGATAAAAAAAATATCGGACTTTAAATTTCTTATGTGTTTTTCCAATTAATTATAACTCATACATTATTATTTTAATTAATTTATATGTAATTTAGCATAGTTATGTTGAACCAAACATAAAAGTTGCTGAGAAAATAGAAAACAAATATTAACTGAAAAATAAATATTATCTTGCTGCTTGCTCTGCGAGTCTAAGGGCTACGCTGCGCTTTAAAAGTCAGGCTAATAGGTTTTGCCTAGTTAAAATTCCAGCTGACTTAAATCATTATGATTATTGAATTATAATCTTTAATATATACAATTTTCAGCTTTGCCTAAATAGTACGATTTTTTCTGATTTTTTGACATGTTCACATGGTCAGCTAACACGTTTTGTCACGTACATGATGCACTATTCCTCTTTTTTAAGATCTACAATTCATAAATTATTCAATAATAATACCTTTTTATCATTGCCAAAATAGTCCAAGAATATTATGCCCAGGTTTAGGGCCAACTGACGCCTCATTTATTAATACGCGTTGGAACAACTGACTGGCATTTCTTTGCCATGCATTTTGGCATGGCAAAGAAATGCCATGCCAAAATGCTCCGATCAAATTTGACGCTACCTCTCGTACTATAACGACAGCGAGCGCTCTCGCGCGAGAGTGTGAATGATCACTAGTTTCGGCCGAGGCCCCTCGGGCGAAGGACAGCGAGTGATCTCGCGCGAGAGTGTAGATGCGACATTAGAAATTTAGCTGAGGTGACAGAGATCTCATACGGCAGCATCCAAAGCATTTTGACCAGTAAAATGAATATGTTGAAGGTCACCGCGCTGTGGGTACCGAGAATGTTAACGGACGAACAAAAGAAAAAGCGAGTTCACATTTTAAGAGCCAATCTTGCAAAGTTCCAGGCTGACCAAGATTTTTTTGTCTCGATTTGTGACCATGGACGAAACGTGAATCCATCATTTTGATCCTGAGACCAAACAACAATCGATGACTTGGAAAAAGCCATCCTCACCGACGCCGAAGAAGTTCAAAGTCTCAAGCTCGGCGGGCAAGGTTATGGTGTCCGTTTTCTGGGATGCTGAGGGAATCATAATGGTTGATTACCTGGATAAGGGAGCTACTATAACGGGCTCCTACTACGCTGATCAAACAAGACGACTGCGAAAAGCCATAAAGGAAAAAAGACGGGGCAAACTCCGAGCGAAAGTCCTGTTTCATCAGGACAACGCTCCTGCACACAAAGCCGAAGTTGCGATGGCTGCCATTCGAGAAGCAGGCTTGGAACTGGTCAAACACCCGCCCTATTCTCCAGATTTAACCCCCAGCAACCTTTATTTGTTTCCTCGGCTCAAGGAACACCTCAGGGGCAAGAAAGAGGATGATAGCGAGGTGATGGCTGCTGTAGAGGCATTTTGGGATAGCCAAGATAAAATTTTTTTAAAGGGTATTTTAGGTTTAGAGAAACGTTGGACTAAATGTATGGACTTGTTAGGAGACTATGTAGATTAATAAATTAAATTTAAACTAGGATCGTTGTTTTATTATACTAATTATCATTAGTTTTTGATCGCTCCTCGTATATGTGCCATTTTGTTCGTAGACTTTCTGCCATCTTATGGGTAGAGACATGATCCCGTTGCTGTAGAATTTTTGGGACTTTTGATCAAAAAACGCAACAAGTAGTTTTGGCAGTCCTCTCTTGATGCTATTCTGAAAAGACCGAAATAGGTGGAAACACATCCATCCAAACTCTATTAATTTTTGCTAAGTAGCTAAAGATGTATATGTGGCCTAGCGTTATCGTGATGAAAGACCACACCCTTTCTATTAATCGATTCCAGCCGCTTTCTCTCAACGTATTACTTAAGTCTCATCAGTTGTTGGCAGCAGAGATACTAATCGATGGTTCTTCCGGCGATAAAAGCTCATAATGAACAATGCCGTTCCAATCCCACCATAGACACTGCATCACCATATTGCGAGTTACCCCAGGTTTTACCACAATCTGTGAAGCCTGACCGACCTTTGACCACGACCTTTCGTACGTACTTGTCATACGTGATCCACTTTTCATCACAAGTTGTCAATCACTTTAAAAACGGTTCGGTGTCATTAGGTCTCAATAAAGAATCGCAAATGAGTACACGGTTCAATAGGTGTACCCAGCTTTTTTCAAAGAGGTCAAAACTGTTTTGTGGTCAGCTTTGTCGTAACTGCTGATATGCCGATCTTGTTCCACTTTTCCAAAAATAGCGTCTATTTTTTTCGTAACAGGGCGACCATAGCGAGGTGCGTCTTTGACACCAAAATTCCCGGATTGCGCTTAAGCGCTCTTACTGACACCGCATTAGGTTCATAAACGTCACTTTTTATCGCGGTTTGCGTTGCATTTTTGCTTCTTTTGTAATAAAATTTTAAAACGTATTTAATTTTTTCATTCGATTTGCTCTTTTTCACAGAAAGAAAAACAAATAAAAAATAGCGGGAATTTTCCTAATTTGATTCTATTTTTGAAATGTCACCTTTTTAATGTCATGAAAACCAGCCAGATACAAATAGTACAGCTAAATATATTTTATTACAAGTTTACACATATACTATATGCGAAAAGACCTTTTCCCCGCCGCAATTTAATATATATTTAATCATTTATATATATCATATTCATATTCAAAGGGTATTCTTTTCATATCATTCATATTCATTTCACTTATATGGTGGGATTTACATGGGATCACAAAGGTATTTACGCAGTTGGAGTATCTAGTAAACTGGACTGAAATTGCATAATATTTTAGTTTTTCCTTGATTTATATACTAAACACAAATTGTATTCAATATTTGAAGCTTCTATGTGTAGTTAGAGTTTTGATGATCGGTCATTAAGTAAGTGCTTTGACTAGTTATAATTTTCTTAAACTACTCATTCAAATTCAATTAAATATGCCGTGTTTATACAATGCTTGCTTGCTCACTACAAACACAGGCTTCTAGTTTAATCCACAACGAAGTTATAGGGGTCCAAAATGACCTGAACTGCTTCGAGAAAAGAATGGTACGGCCGTGCCGCTTTTTCTTTGCTCGAATTGGCGGGGTCACTGCCGTGCCTCCAGATGCGTGGTATCTGGAGGCACGCACTGTAATGTAATATAGTAGATGGGTATTGGCAGGTTTTTTGGAGTTAAGATAGTAATTACACGTATAAGAATAAACTTTATTTATATTACATTAGTAAGTTGCCTATCTACCTTATTATTGCGGGCACAACTAGTAATATTATATTTATGTTATTAACTGACACGAGAGGCAAACACTTACATAGAGCCATCCTAAACAAACCAAAGTTTCTGCATTCACAATTAACTCACGACAATTTGTTGGTGAATATATTATGAATAACTACTTAGGCTATACAAACACACACACACACACACACACATATTATATATATAGGGTAATAAATAACACATAGTATTATATAAAATATATACATTTTAATGTTTGACAATGTAAAATACTTATAAATGCATCTACTTATAATAAAAGACACATTCAGAGCGCATGCTCCTCTTCGATGGCGAATCTGATGTGTCTGCGTGGCGAGTCACGTGGCGACACGTCACGCACCTCCTCTAGTCACACCTCCTCGGGCAGCGGCGCACTCGAACGCACAAACTGACAAACAAAACAAATATATATATATATATATATATATATACATTTTGTAATCTACGAAACACCAAATATACACGGGGAAAAAAAGAGAGTTTGCTCAAAAAAAAAATGCGAACCGAGATATTTTGAGGAATTTAGGTTCGTCTTCGGACGTATTAATAATGAACCTAAAATCCAACAGCTGAACTATTGCAGATTTTTTTTATTCGCTGCTAAAGTCGGGAAAACATAGTTTTTCGCAATTATAATTTTTTCTTGACTATTTAGATAAAAATATTTCGAAAAGAACTTGTAGATAATAAAAATACCTACAAAATGAGACCAGTTAGGTTCAAATTTGTTTTTTTGTGTTTTTACAAAATGCAGAAAACCCCTAAAAATCGATGTTTTTTAAATAATGTTTTAAACAAACAATTTTATACCTAGACATCCCTAATTTTAATAGACTGTAGACTTTGACGTGTATTATTAGTGGTATTTTTTTAGAATTTATTTCTTGCATATTTTTTGCAAAAATCCATTTGTTCTTAAAAAAAGCACTTTTTTGCAACTTAATTATTACCTCTTCGGTAGGTCGTAGAGTGTTGTATTTGGGCTCATTCTCTTCCTTAAGAGTTGTACTTTCAGTCTTTTTTAAAGCTAATCAATTTTAGCAACTAGGGTCTTGCAAATCAAAGTGCAAATGTACACCGGGAAAAGGGGAGTTTGCTAAAAAAAAGTGCGAACCGAGATATTTTGACGGATTTAGGTTCGTCTCCGGACGTATTAATAATGAACCTAAAATCCAACAGCTGAACTATTGCAGATTTTTTTTTATTCGCTGCTAAAGTTAGGAAAACATAGTTTTTCGCAATTATAATTTTTTCTTGACTATTTAGATAAAAATATTTCGAAAAGAACTTGTAGATAATAAAAATATCTACAAAATGAGACCAGTTAGGTTCAAATTAGTTTTTTTGTTTTAACGTTTTAAACAAACAATTTAATACCTAGACGTCTCCAATTTTAATAGACTGTAAACTTTAACGTGTAGTATTAGTGGTATTTTTTTGGATTTTTTTCTTTTATATTTTGGTAAAAATCCATTTGTTCTTAAAATAGCACTTTTTTGCAACATAATTATGACCTCTTCGGTAGGTCCTAGAGTGTTGTATTTGAGCTCATTCTCTTCCTTAAGAGTTGTACTTTCGGTCTTTTTTTATAGCTAATCAATTTTAGCAACGATTTTATATTCATTGAATTATTTCATTTTGAAACTTAGCACTTTTTTGCACTTCGATTTAAAAGACACTCGTACTAAAATTGATTAGCTGTAAAAAAACGCCTCAAAGTACAACTCTTAAGGAAGAGAATGAGCTTAAATACAACACTCTAGGACCTACCGAAGAGGTCATAATTAAGTTGCAAAAAAGTGCTATTTTAATTATAAAATCGAATTTTACCAAAAATATAAAAGAAAAAATTCCAAAAAAAATACCACTAATACTACACGTCAAAGTTTACAGTCTATTAAAATTAGAGACGTCTAGGTATAAAATTGTTTGTTTAAAACGTTATTTAAAAAACATCGATTTTTAGCGGTTTTCCGCATTTCGTAAAAAAACAAAAAAAACAATTTAAACTCAACTGGTCTCATTTTGTAGATATTTTTATTATCTACAAGTCCTTCTCGCAACATTTTTATCTAAATAGTCAAGAAAAAAATATAATTGCGAAAAACTACGTTTTCGCAACTTTACCGGCGAATAAAAAAAAACCTGCAATAGTTCAGCTGTTGGATTTTAGGCTCATTATTAATACGTCCGGAGACGAACCTAAATCCGTCAAAATATCTCGGTTCGCATTTTTTTTTTAAACACTAGAGGGGCTCGACTCCTTTTCCCGGTGTAATAATGAATAGCGATCGCCCTGAGAGTATATTGCGGGCATAATAAGTGTAAATTGAAAAATAATTGAACATAAACATAATATTGTTTTTACGATTCTTTCATAAAATGTTATGGCCGTCTCTGCCACCCGAAAATATAATTTTCATTGTCAATTATTTAAAATTGTTTGCACGCATTTTTGTAATGTTATTCCTTTGAATGATGTTGACGGCCATTGTTATTCATTCTCTTCCCCATCGGTTGTGGGCAGCCCATTGCCACTTCAGCTTGCAAATACGATTGCTATGATCGGTAAATCTGGTTCTTAGGCGAATATCCTCGCTCCGGATTTTGTCGCGCAAAGATTCTCCAAGCATAGCTCTTTCCATTGGCCGTTGAGCGACTCTGAGCTTTTCCAACAGGCCAAAATGTAGGGGCCACGTTTTGGATGAATTGGAAATGTGGATGCAGTGGTAATGTGGATGCAGTGGTAAGGTGGATGCAGTGGTAATGTGGATGCAGTGGTAAGGTGGATGCAGTGGTAAGGTGGATGCAGTGGTAATGTGGATGCAGTGGTAATGTGGATGCAGTGGTAAGGTGGATGCAGTGGTAAGGTGGATGCAGTGGTAATGTGGATTCAGTGGTAAGGTGGATGCAGTGGTAATGTGGATGTAGTGGTAATGTGGATGCAGTGGTAATGTTGTTGCAGTGGTATGATAACATACCGAGACAGTTGTTGCTGTTGCTGAATTGGTCCGCGGGCGCAGAGTCGCCGAAATGAGCCGCCACCGTCGGCGCAAATGGCTCAACACCTCCGCGTTGCCGAGGCAATAGAGGCCGGCGACGCATGCGCCCTGCAAGCCAGCAGACACGGCGGACACCAGCTCGTGACACCACCACCAGCCCGTGCCGCGCGCGGGACGGAACGGTGTCAGCAGATATTGCACGCCCAGCAGCGGCGCCAGCAGGCACGTCGCGCGGAACGCGTGCAGCGCGGCATTCGGAGGTCCCGCACGCACGCCGCCCGGCCCCGACCGCATCTTTGTGCAGAGCACACGCACGATGTTGCACAGGAAGATCACGTTCAGCAGCACGGCGCCCACCGCGGGCACGGCGATCTCGAGAGGCGGGGGGCCCTCGTCCGCCCAGCAGAAGGCGTCGTCGGCCAGCGACCGCCGTACGGCGTGCGCGATCGCAGGCGCCAGCGGCAACGTCCAGCCGGCGAGCTGCAACGCCCGCAGCAGCCTCCTCTCGGCGGTAAACGCGGCGACGAGCACCGTGTGCAAGTACAGCCCCTCGCACAGCATCCAAACGTACGTGCTGAGCATCGCGTATTGCAGCACGCCGGCCAGCGCGCGACACCACACCGGGTTGGCGGCGAGCACTTCCGGCCGCCGCACCACGCCGCTGTACCACCACAACCACAGCGCGTTGTTGACCGCGAACGACGCGAACAGATTCATGTGCACGGTGATGCGGCCGCAGCGCAGGTTCCTGCGAACACATCCGTGATGACGTCACGCAGGCGATGGCACCCCCCCCCCCCCCCCACCTACCTCAGGTACAGCAGTATGCCGAGCGCGAGCAGCAAAGCCAGCAGCGATATCGTGTACCCCACCTCGTACACCACGATGATCTCGCTGACGTCCTGCACACACACACACACACAATGTAGTGACCGCGCACGCACACACCTGTGTATATATATATATATACTGACGTCCTCTGGTGGGATGCAGGTGGTGTAGTTGGACCAGCTCCTGTTGGTGGCCGGGTGTCTCCACCAGCTGCCGTCCGCCGTGCACAGCTTATGCGCGCTCACTGCAACACACACGCGATATATTGCGCTGAGCCATATATATACCTATGTGCGTTGTATGTTACCGTACGTCGTGTGCTGAAGCCTGGCACGAAGGGTGGGCAGTGCTTGTATGCGGTGGTGTTGGCGGGCGTCGGTGGCCAGCACAGCCACGTGTCATAGACGCCGGGACAGTGCACCCCTGTCAGCGGTTGCGTCGCGTTGTTCTCTCTGTGGCATTGCAAGCGCTCGCTCTCGATGCGCGCGGGGTCATCCATCGCAACTGAAATATGCCATTTGCTACAATCACGCATATGAGACACAAACAATGCAATGGACAATAACTACCACAAACCGTAATTTTTATATTTTATTATTTACTTGTTTTAGTATACTATGATAAATTCATTTATATTCAGAGACGACTACGAATGAATTTAATGAAACAAGGATAAATCGGACGAGTAGGTTTTGAATGCAAGTCCATATGAACCAACGAGCAACTTGCATTAAATGGCTGACGGTTGTCATTGTGGTTTACTATTACTTCGTTGCAATGTGCACAATAAGTTAGCAGTAACATCGCATGAAGATGGCAAGTGAACAATAAGTAACTTGTCATCTTTGTGTAGGTTATGGTTAGAGACAATAGCGTTGAGAACAACTTAATTGTTCGTTTGCAATGAAGTTACTAATTTAGGTGAGAATCGCTATTTAGCAGTTATCTGTAAAGTGCGTCAAATGGATTTAGCTCAGTTTGAAGTTACGCGACTTACATAGACTCTACAATACCTACACTTATTCGGTTGTGAGTTGATTTATTAATTACATTGTTACAGAGAGCACGTGGCATCTGTGACGACCAACACCAGGGAGAAGAGCTTCAACATGTCAAAAAAGTCTTAGTTGACAACAAGCTGAAAATCCATTCCGCTCGTCGCAGAGGACCTGTGAAAACCCCGACAGTGGATCGTGCCCCCCTCATCCTGCCATATGTGAAGGGTGTTACAGACAAGATCGGCCATGTATTAAGAAAAGCATATTTCATAAACATATTTCAAGCCACACAAAAATCTATATTAATACCTGAGACCTGTGAAAACTAACATTTCTTTACAAGATCAGGGGTGTACCAGTTAGAATGTGACTGTGGACTCTCGTATATAGGACAGACAAAAAGAAATAAATGCACACGCGTACGGGAACATATCGCGGATATAAAACACCAACGTAGTGGAAAGTCTGCAGTTTGTGAGCATCAACAGGACGGCGCCAACCACTACATCCGTTTCGACAAACCAAAGATCCTCACAAAAGAAAGTCGACTGATATCCAGGATGGTACGCGAGGCTATTGAGATTTAAAAGAATCCTAATTTCAATAGAGAAGGTGGTTGGCGATTATCTAACACCTTGGACCCCATAATACACAAACTTAAGTCCCAAGTCCAGCTAACTGCCAAACCAGATGACACCGTCCGTTATTTTTGCAATAAATTGAATTAAACCGTGATCAGAAAAAGATAATCAAAACATCAAACAGGATAGTTTTGGAAACAATAACAGCATCAACCAATAGGACGACCAACACCTCAGCCTCTCCGTGACCATGATGGCAGCAAAGATCTCGTCAAATTGTAAAATCAAAACCAAAATAAACGCGATAGTAAGCCGCATAAAATTTGTTTAATTCATTTATTTATTACACTTCTACATGTTCAAATGTTTAATACTTTACGCGTGGAAATGGATCCACTACAATCATTTGGGATGACAAGTTCGTAGGAAGGTTTTTTTTTATTAAATTTGTTTTTCTTAGTTAATATAGCGCGACATAACTATTATAGCGGTCAAACTATTGTTCGATAGAAATTTTTTATTACAATTTGTCTGTAGCCCCTGTATAGGGCTCAGTTTCAGCGACACAAAACAGAAAGAAGTCGCTGGGGGCCAGACCTGACGAATACGATGGATGTGGAAGCAATTCGAAGCCCAATTAATAGAATTGTGCCGTTCGTCCTTCAAACGTGGAGCGTTAGTCGCTGATGCCACAACATTTGCCAACCGACTGTTGCGTCCTTCCACGCTTCATCACGAGCAGTCCACTCGGCTAACTGTCGAATACACTCCGGTGTGAAATGATATATTGTTCTATCGTAATAGACTCGAATGTATTGACGCAAAAATTCGAGTCTATTACGATAGAACAGCTCCAAACACTGCTCAAAATGATCAATTTGTTTTTGGACAGAGGACGTTCATGTCTAACATGTTTTTCATAAGTTTGGAGTCTCAGCTATCTCACTTTACGGTCATCCAAATATATTTTGTGGACTTTTTTAATGTTTTCGTTGGTTGGTTCGCATCTTAAACTTAGCAAACCACTTCTCAATGGTTATTTTCTGGTGCAGAGTCCTAATAAAGCAATGCCTTATTAATACACGAAATTCCTTTTTATTAATTGCAACATCTCACAAACTAATAATGTGGATTTAATACACGTAGCGCCATCTATGTGTCAAGCCGACGTAATAGTGACACCCGATGTGTGATTCAACTGTGCTGCTGTGCATTACATCGGCGCGTGCGTTCTGTGCGAGCGGGCCGCGCGTGTGTGTTGTGCGTCGTCGGGGCAGCCATATTCGCGCTGCGGTAATTATATACAAAGTCATAAAACACTGAAATACAGCACGTGTCTGTGCGCGCAATTGAACGTGTGCGTATTTCGGGAATGTTGTTCAATCGCGTGTGTTCGCTTGCAATTGTGGCACTTCAAAAGCATTTATGTTACAACATTTATTACAACCACTTCCTTCCACCACCGCATGGCGACCGCACCAGACAATATTATTAACAATATTATTCACCTCATCCCCCCCATTCCCTGTGCATGTGTGTGCGTGGAATTGTGTTAGTTAATTAATTAGCGAATGGTGTTGTCCATAACACCATCGCTGTTACATTATTCATGAAATAGTTGCCGCACATACGTACATATATACATAAATATACGTGCCAGTTAATTTTGTAGAAGCAACTCATTTAACATATTGGAGTGTTCATAAGACGACAGCTCTTAAGCCTTTAATTTCCGCGCGAAACCACCCCACCTTCGCCCCCCCCCTCACAGCAATGAGAGAGTAGCAGCCGTCCAGTATAGATGGATGGCCATAATATTGCGATTGATATCTCTCACCATTAAATCGGTGTCATTATTACGTCCAGTTTATTTGAGAAGGGTTCCTGCAACTGCCACCCACCCCCTTCCCCTTTCAGTCTCGTCTTCACAAATACATATTATATATAGTACAATTCATTTTCCAGCGGATTTATTTCTCATTATAACTCCGAGATGGAACAGCCGGCCCTGGTGAGCGTTGCGACGCCATTCGGCGGGCGTTATATATTAATTATAATAATTTGGGCAACAGGTCGTCGCGCACACACATACCTGCGAGCGCACGTCCGCGGCGTGTGGCCGTTCGCAGCGCAACTGCCGGAGGGGTGCGCACTGCCGCTGGAGACGGCGGCCGCGGCTCAACTGCCGGCGCGGCAATCACATAAACAACCACCGCCAGCCGCACAAATGCTATTACATATACAAACTAACATACTAAACGCGTTTGTTGTCATTGAAATATTAATGTAGTGGCCATTGTACCACTATACCACGGTCGCGAGTATTACTCGTACATCGAAAGTGCCTCAACTTGTTGATTGTTCTCAATGAAACGGATGTGATGATATGCGCCAGTGAGGCTCAATCCTGGATAGGCTCCATTGAAATACATCGCTCCACCATCATTAGCGGCGGCTTCAATTTGCCCAATTGCATGCACATTGTTAATTATATAATTAATAATCATTCCGCTTTTATTACCCCCGACTCAAAAAGAGGGGTGCTGTAAGTTTGACGTGTCTATGATCAAAAAGTAATGATAAACTGGTATTTCCAAAAAAGATAAAAATCCAAAAAAATATTTTTTTGCTTCTTCTGTCCTTCACTACTTCCCAGCTAAAAAATTGTATAAGTAGGACGTCATTTGGAGGAGAGATTATGAGAGTGTTCACTTTATGCCCAGCAGCACATCGCCATCTTAGCATTAATTTAGTATATAAACACTACACTATTTACTTACCAATATTAACAATAAAAAGCGAAAAATAATAACCCGAACTATAACTTTAATATAAAATTGATGCTGCTTGCTTACTGATTGGTTTAAACATGGTGCCAAGCACGAAACATAAACGATATAACCAGCTTAAATTAATAATAAACCTAAAAATGCGACACTAATATTATACATGTTTGAAACATTTTAAAACGCATCAAAAACACACGTTCACGCACATAGGCGGGCGGAGACATCAGTCAATGTGCCTATTACCTGTTTGGTGTAGCACTCAATTCAACCAGTTCAGTAGGCAGCACATATAATTTATTTCTTGTGATTCTGGAAATCGGTGACATTTTTATTGCTCAATTGTTTTTTAGTGGGGAAGCTGCGGGCCTCCATTAATAAGCTAATTATAAATGCAACCGCGCAAAACAATAGGAATCAATGTCCACTTAAACAGTTCAAGCTAATTGAAACTCACTGTCCGAATGAATAAAAGTTGTTTTTGCAATTAACAGCGACCCAAAATGGAATTCCATTTTAGAATGTACCTAAAATGGAATGATAACCAAAAGTGAGTGAGCTGGACAATACGCATGCAGTCAGCAATGCATCAGGAATGTACCTAAAATGGAATGACAACCAAAAGTGAGTGAGCTGGACAATACGCATGCAGTCAGCAATGCATCAGGAATGTACCTAAAATGGAATGATAACCAAAAGTGAGTGAGCTGGACAATACGCATGCAGTCAGCAATGCATCAGGAATGTACCTAAAATGGAATGACAACCAAAAGTGAGTGAGCTGGACAATACGCATGCAGTCAGCAATGCATCAGGAATGTACCTAAAATGGAATGACAACCAAAAGTGAGTGAGCTGGACAATACGCATGCAGTCAGCAATGCATCAGAAATGTACCTAAAATGGAATGATAACCAAAAGTGAGTGAGCTGGACAATACGCATGCAGTCAGCAATGCATCAGGAATGTACCTAAAATGGAATGACAACCAAAAGTGAGTGAGCTGGACAATACGCATGCAGTCAGCAATGCATCAGGAATGTACCTAAAATGGAATGATAACCAAAAGTGAGTGAGCTGGACAATACGCATGCAGTCAGCAATGCATCAGGAATGTACCTAAAATGGAATGACAACCAAAAGTGAGTGAGCTGGACAATACGCATGCAGTCAGCAATGCATCAGGAATGTACCTAAAATGGAATGACAACCAAAAGTGAGTGAGCTGGACAATACGCATGCAGTCAGCAATGCATCAGGAATGTACCTAAAATGGAATGACAACCAAAAGTGAGTGAGCTGGACAATACGCATGCAGTCAGCAATGCATCAGGAATGTACCTAAAATGGAATGACAACCAAAAGTGAGTGAGCTGGACAATACGCATGCAGTCAGCAATGCATCAGGAATGTACCTAAAATGGAATGACAACCAAAAGTGAGTGAGCTGGACAATACGCATGCAGTCAGCAATGCATCAGAAATGTACCTAAAATGGAATGACAACCAAAAGTGAGTGAGCTGGACAATACGCATGCAGTCAGCAATGCATCAGGAATGTACCTAAAATGGAATGACAACCAAAAGTGAATGAGCTGGACAATACGCATGCAGTAAGCAATGCATCAGGAATGTACCTAAAATGGATTGACAACCAAAAGTGAGTGAGCTGGACAATACGCATGCAGTAAGCAATGCATCAGGAATGTACCTAAAATGGAATGACAACCAAAAGTGAGTGAGCTGGACAATACGCATGCAGTCAGCAATGCATCAGGAATGTACCTAAAATGGAATGACAACCAAAAGTGAGTGAGCTGGACAATACGCATGCAGTCAGCAATGCATCAGGAATGTACCTAAAATGGAATGACAACCAAAAGTGAGTGAGCTGGACAATACGCATGCAGTCAGCAATGCATCAGGAATGTACCTAAAATGGAATGACAACCAAAAGTGAGTGAGCTGGACAATACGCATGCAGTCAGCAATGTATCAGGAATGTACCTAAAATGGAATGACAACCAAAAGTGAGTGAGCTGGACAATACGCATGCAGTCAGCAATGCATCAGGAATGTACCTAAAATGGAATGACAACCAAAAGTGAGTGAGCTGGACAATACGCATGCAGTAAGCAATGCATCAGGAATGTACCTAAAATGGAATGACAACCAAAAGTGAGTGAGCTGGACAATACGCATGCAGTCAGCAATGCATCAGGAATGTACCTAAAATGGAATGACAACCAAAAGTGAGTGAGCTGGACAATACGCATGCAGTCAGCAATGCATCAGGAATGTACCTAAAATGGAATGACAACCAAAAGTGAGTGAGCTGGACAATACGCATGCAGTCAGCAATGCATCAGGAATGTACCTAAAATGGAATGACAACCAAAAGTGAGTGAGCTGGACAATACGCATGCAGTCAGCAATGCATCAGGAATGTACCTAAAATGGAATGACAACCAAAAGTGAGTGAGCTGGACAATACGCATGCAGTCAGCAATGCATCAGGAATGTACCTAAAATGGAATGACAACCAAAAGTGAGTGAGCTGGACAATACGCATGCAGTCAGCAATGCATCAGGAATGTACCTAAAATGGAATGACAACCAAAAGTGAGTGAGCTGGACAATACGCATGCAGTCAGCAATGCATCAGGAATGTACCTAAAATGGAATGACAACCAAAAGTGAGTGAGCTGGACAATACGCATGCAGTCAGCAATGCATCAGGAATGTACCTAAAATGGAATGACAACCAAAAGTGAGTGAGCTGGACAATACGCATGCAGTCAGCAATGCATCAGGAATGTACCTAAAATGGAATGACAACCAAAAGTGAGTGAGCTGGACAATACGCATGCAGTTAGCAATGCATCAGGAATGTACCTAAAATGGAATGACAACCAAAAGTGAGTGAGCTGGACAATACGCATGCAGTCAGCAATGCATCAGGAATGTACCTAAAATGGAATGACAACCAAAAGTGAGTGAGCTGGACAATACGCATGCAGTCAGCAATGCATCAGAAATGTACCTAAAATGGAATGACAACCAAAAGTGAGTGAGCTGGACAATACGCATGCAGTCAGCAATGCATCAGGAATGTACCTAAAATGGAATGACAACCAAAAGTGAGTGAGCTGGACAATACGCATGCAGTAAGCAATGCATCAGGAATGTACCTAAAATGGATTGACAACCAAAAGTGAGTGAGCTGGACAATACGCATGCAGTAAGCAATGCATCAGGAATGTACCTAAAATGGAATGACAACCAAAAGTGAGTGAGCTGGACAATACGCATGCAGTCAGCAATGCATCAGGAATGTACCTAAAATGGAATGACAACCAAAAGTGAGTGAGCTGGACAATACGCATGCAGTCAGCAATGCATCAGGAATGTACCTAAAATGGAATGACAACCAAAAGTGAGTGAGCTGGACAATACGCATGCAGTCAGCAATGTATCAGGAATTTACCTAAAATGGAATGACAACCAAAAGTGAGTGAGCTGGACAATACGCATGCAGTCAGCAATGCATCAGGAATGTACCTAAAATGGAATGACAACCAAAAGTGAGTGAGCTGGACAATACGCATGCAGTAAGCAATGCATCAGGAATGTACCTAAAATGGAATGACAACCAAAAGTGAGTGAGCTGGACAATACGCATGCAGTCAGCAATGCATCAGAAATGTACCTAAAATGGAATGACAACCAAAAGTGAGTGAGCTGGACAATACGCATGCAGTCAGCAATGCATCAGGAATGTACCTAAAATGGAATGACAACCAAAAGTGAGTGAGCTGGACAATACGCATGCAGTCAGCAATGCATCAGGAATGTACCTAAAATGGAATGACAACCAAAAGTGAGTGAGCTGGACAATACGCATGCAGTAAGCAATGCATCAGGAATGTACCTAAAATGGAATGACAACCAAAAGTGAGTGAGCTGGACAATACGCATGCAGTCAGCAATGCATCAGGAATGTACCTAAAATGGAATGACAACCAAAAGTGAGTGAGCTGGACAATACGCATGCAGTCAGCAATGCATCAGGAATGTACCTAAAATGGAATGACAACCAAAAGTGAGTGAGCTGGACAATACGCATGCAGTCAGCAATGCATCAGGAATGTACCTAAAATGGAATGACAACCAAAAGTGAGTGAGCTGGACAATACGCATGCAGTCAGCAATGCATCAGGAATGTACCTAAAATGGAATGACAACCAAAAGTGAGTGAGCTGGACAATACGCATGCAGTCAGCAATGCATCAGGAATGTACCTAAAATGGAATGACAACCAAAAGTGAGTGAGCTGGACAATACGCATGCAGTAAGCAATGCATCAGGAATGTACCTAAAATGGAATGACAACCAAAAGTGAGTGAGCTGGACAATACGCATGCAGTCAGCAATGCATCAGGAATGTACCTAAAATGGAATGACAACCAAAAGTGAGTGAGCTGGACAATACGCATGCAGTCAGCAATGCATCAGGAATGTACCTAAAATGGAATGACAACCAAAAGGGAGTGAGCTGGACAATACGCATGCAGTCAGCAATGCATCAGGAATGTACCTAAAATGGAATGACAACCAAAAGTGAGTGAGCTGGACAATACGCATGCAGTCAGCAATGCATCAGGAATGTACCTAAAATGGAATGACAACCAAAAGTGAGTGAGCTGGACAATACGCATGCAGTCAGCAATGCATCAGGAATGTATCTAAAATGGAATGACAACCAAAAGTGAGTGAGCTCGACAATACGCATGCAGTAAGCAATGCATCAGGAATGTACCTAAAATGGAATGACAACCAAAAGTCAGTGAGCTGGACAATACGCATGCAGTAAGCAATGCATCAGGAATGTACCTAAAATGGAATGACAACCAAAAGTGAGTGAGCTGGACAATACGCATGCAGTCAGCAATGCATCAGGAATGTACCTAAAATGGAATGACAACCAAAAGTGAGTGAGCTGGACAATACGCATGCAGTCAGCAATGCATCAGGAATGTACCTAAAATGGAATGACAACCAAAAGTGAGTGAGCTGGACAATACGCATGCAGTCAGCAATGCATCAGGAATGTACTTAAAATGGAATGACAACCAAAAGTGAGTGAGCTGGACAATACGCATGCAGTCAGCAATGCATCAGGAATTTACCTAAAATGGAATGACAACCAAAAGTGAGTGAGCTGGACAATACGCATGCAGTCAGCAATGCATCAGGAATGTACCTAAAATGGAATGACAACCAAAAGTGAGTGAGCTGGACAATACGCATGCAGTCAGCAATGCATCAGGAATGTACCTAAAATGGAATGATAACCAAAAGTGAGTGAGCTGGACAATACGCATGCAGTCAGCAATGCATCAGGAATGTACCTAAAATGGAATGACAACCAAAAGTGAGTGAGCTGGACAATACGCATGCAGTCAGCAATGCATCAGGAATGTACCTAAAATGGAATGACAACCAAAAGTGAGTGAGCTGGACAATACGCATGCAGTCAGCAATGCATCAGGAATGTACCTAAAATGGAATGATAACCAAAAGTGAGTGAGCTGGACAATACGCATGCAGTCAGCAATGCATCAGGAATGTACCTAAAATGGAATGACAACCAAAAGTGAGTGAGCTGGACAATACGCATGCAGTCAGCAATGCATCAGGAATGTACCTAAAATGGAATGACAACCAAAAGTGAGTGAGCTGGACAATACGCATGCAGTCAGCAATGCATCAGGAATGTACCTAAAATGGAATGACAACCAAAAGTGAGTGAGCTGGACAATACGCATGCAGTCAGCAATGCATCAGGAATGTACCTAAAATGGAATGACAACCAAAAGTGAGTGAGCTGGACAATACGCATGCAGTCAGCAATGCATCAGGAATGTACCTAAAATGGAATGACAACCAAAAGTGAGTGAGCTGGACAATACGCATGCAGTCAGCAATGCATCAGGAATGTACCTAAAATGGAATGACAACCAAAAGTGAGTGAGCTGGACAATACGCATGCAGTCAGCAATGCATCAGGAATGTACCTAAAATGGAATGACAACCAAAAGTGAGTGAGCTGGACAATACGCATGCAGTCAGCAATGCATCAGGAATGTACCTAAAATGGAATGACAACCAAAAGTGAGTGAGCTGGACAATACGCATGCAGTCAGCAATGCATCAGGAATGTACCTAAAATGGAATGATAACCAAAAGTGAGTGAGCTGGACAAATACGCATGCAGTAAGCAATTATAAATCCATTATGCACAACTTCCTGGCTTCCTTTACATCCACAATTCTTTTCATACAAGCTCTAAAGTTATGGGCAACCTAGCTTTCTTGAGGAAGTCTCCGATTCAATGGGCCTGCCTCGTTTAACGCAAACACCTACATCAGATTTATAAATTTATTTCGTCAAACTACTTTCACTCATCCATTCCATGTGCCCAAACCATCGCAACATCCCATTTGTCAATCCTTGTCTTTACATCCTCTTTCAAACCACATCTATCCCGTTCTATCATCTATCCATTCTTTATTCTATCCGCTATCGTCACTACACATACACTCATTAACCAGTGCATTTTTACAGCGTTAATTCTGCTCTCATGCTTATTCTGCCATACCCAACATTCTCTTCCATACATTAATGTAGGAACAAGCACCGCATTATGAACAGACATCCGTGACTTTTGGGACATTATTTGGCTGTTCATTATACTATGGATGGCGCCGTTCACTACGTTACCCTTTAATAATAATAATAAAAAAAACTAATATTTTAAATAAATGATTTATTGTCATTATGTGTGTTGGCCATATAATGCTCTCTATCCATGGCACGTAGCTGGCCACGCGTGTGTACACCCCTCCAGCGTCAGTGCCGTCTACTGGATCAACTATTTGTAGTGGACCACCAGAATCGCCCTGAAATATGAAGTAATCAATCAATCAATCAAATCGAGCAGAGACGACTTCCGTGGACGAACGGTCAGAGATTGGTTTGTTGCGCGTGATGTCCCGGGTTCAATTCCCGATCGGAGCAAATATTTGTTTCATAGCTATAAATTTGTTATATTTAATAATTATATTAAATATTGCAAATATTTGTTAATAAAATGTACTCAGTCTGTACAAATTCATTAGATTCTTTGTTGTTCAAAATAAGCAACACACAATTCAATATATTCACTATATTATTCTTACAATGAGAGTCTTTAAAATGGTTATAATATATAAAAATATCATAAAATAAAACAAAATTACTAAACTAAAAACTGTTGTCATTCTGACATTTAAAAGAATAAAAACTAGCCCATGCTTTTAGGTCAATGGTCTAGTCCATTCAGTATTTAATTTATAGTTTTTCAACATTCCGCCCACCATGGACGAGTCCATCAAATTAACAAACATTATAATAATCTAATCTTTCGTTAATAATAAACTTAAACCTATCTAATAGTTAACTTTATATGATTACAAAAAACAAAACAATAAATCATAACTCAACTAAACTTGTACAATCATAATAACCATGACAAACTAAAACATCACTGTTCCAAATTCAATAAAAATCAATTTTTACATTTAATCTCTAATATTGTCAGGGCCAGTATACTTTTGTACTACTCTACCAATTATTCACTTAGCTGAAGAAACAATTATCCTCTCGAATAATCACAATATTACCGATTTCTGGTTAAGGTTCAATAGTATTCCATTCATATTCTTGATTCATGCTAACAATATATTCTTTGGTCTACTTTTCCAAAAATCGTTAACCATTTTTTGCACTAACTTACACCTTTCTAAACAATTATATTTATCATAATATATAATTTCTTCACATATTGGTTTAATATAGTTTCACCTATTAAAAATGACCTGGTGTCAGTAGAAGGGGGTCAATCGGATGATCATTTAATACAGTCAAAGGCCGTAAGTTTAATCAAGCTTCTACTTGTAATAACAACGTAGAAAGCTCCTCAACATAATATTCCCTATAACCTTTTTAAATGTCTTTCGATACTGAAGCCATTCCAACAATTCTTCCGATAATACTTCATTACAATCTAATTAAGCCTAACATAATTTTAACAACAATAACTTTTGGAGATATTCATCCTACGTGATCATACAATCGCGCAATTTCAAATAAAATTTGTCTAGTTTCTTAATTTCTGCTAAATCCACAGTGCAAATTGTGACTCCAACGTATTCAAAGAACTTTTAACATGTCATCCCTTTATAATAATGGTTTAATCAGAATTATTCTTCCCCATATATTGTAACAACTTGTTAATATTGCTGTTCCTTTTTTTAATATGAAATCCTTTTTTTCTTATACTTCCATTCATGTCATTGTAAATCTGTATAGCTTTATGTATAATATCACACCTGGTCAATAACTCATCTACTTAAAAATCTCCTTTAATTACTTCTGCAGTTATTGGAAATGTATCTTCAGCTAACGTCTGCAAAGTCCTCTGCTAAATATGGAGTACAAGCTATACCAAATGTCAGTGTCAATAATTTATAATGTCATAAAGATAACTGTGCTTCATCTCTCTACAAAATTCTTTAATAATTAAAATTACTATCTTTACCATGTACTATACATTTTTGCCAAATTTGCTCAATTGATATTGGATGTTGTCGCCACCTCATTAACAGATGTCATATTTTTTGGGTCCAACTAACAAATCATCATTTAATGAAACTTTATTCACTTCTTTACTAGATTACAGCATAAACCTTTGTAGTTCTATCTTCTTTTACCATTGCATTGCATGATTGTCAATATCATTCTCGTCAACAGGCACCATGTGATTAAAGTCGAGACATTTATTCAAGACCTTTCCATATTCTTCATATAGCTTAGTTTCCATTTGTAGTCGTCGTTCTAGAGCCTGTAATATTCTCGTTCCTATTACTCTCGAATGACCATACTTACATTTTGGATCTTCGGTTTTAAAAGGCAATCATTTAATGAATCTGCTTTCCTCATTTCTTTCTGACGTTGCTTTATACAACTCTTTACATATTTCTTACTTAATTTCTTCTGAACATTTTCAGGTTCAGCCTCTATCTCCCAACAACGCTCTAATACGTCATCGTCTTTGATGCTTGTATGCATACTTATAGTATTTGCCGATTTAATATTCGAAACTTTACCTGTAATTATCCATCCAAAGACCGTATTCTGAGCTATGAGTTTTCTTTGGGGATCCTTAACCATTCCATCTACTATGATTTCGCCATAAACATCGGCACCAAGTAAAATATCAATTTTACCTGGCACTATAAAATTTGGATCAGCAAGTGGCATTTCATCCACCTTAATCCAACCTTGTGATTTGATTACGTCGCATGGAAGCATAGATGTAAGTGACCCTAAAATATATGCATTAACCCGTACAAAAGATTTTGGATTAAAACGTGATTCAACACAAAGTGATACCATGTGTTTGATTCGCATTTCACCCCCTCCTAGACTTGACACCACACCATTTACTTCAGTGCGTTTAAGCCCTAATAATTGTACAGTAGCTTCTGTCACAAACGATGCTTGCGAGCCTTGATCTAACAAAGCTCGAAACACGTGCTTGCTTCCATTCTTCGCATTCGCCTTAACAACAGCAGTCGCCAGTAATATATTGTAACTCCTTAACTCACTCTTCGAAAAATTAGTTACAATCCTCTCTTCGGAAATATTTGTATTCGACTCTGTTTGCCTCTCATTGTCCTTCATTATTGTGTGCTCTTCTGTGTTTCTTCCTTCGACTTTAGATTCATCTTCTTTGTGTAACATTGTATTATGCTTCCTTCCACATTTCTTACAGCGTATAGTTTGACGGCAATTGAAGACAAGATGACTAGATAACATACAATTATAACACAAGCCTTTAGTTTTAATAAAATTCAATCTTTCTTGCACTGATAATTGTCTAAATTTCGTACAATTGTTTAAATAATGTTGTTCATGACACATTGTACACACTATCATAGACATCGATTCTTTTTGCACTGCTGTATGAAATGATTTATGTTTAATGGAGTTAGATTTTATAATATGTTTCCCAGAATCAATCATTTCTAAACTTCTAAATCTGGATTCAAGAAACTCCACCAATTGAGACCAAGTTGGTAATTTACTTGTACAACTTCCCATAATTTATGAGATTCATAATCTAACTTTGAGACAACTAAAAACACAATAATCACATCCCATTCGTCAGTTCTTATTCCCATATTATTTAACGCCTTCAGTGTAGATGATGTTGTGTCAAGTAGCTGTTTAATCTCATATGCTGATTCTGAGGCTATAACTTTCTGTGCAAATAATCCCTTTAACATCGTGTTGCAATTATATCTCTTATTGTCGTAACGATCCTTTATTTGTGTCTAGGCCTCTGTATAGTTCAGCTCAGTCGTAGGTAAATTTCTGAGTAACTTTTCTGGCTCACCTGACAGCATACATTTTAAATAATATAATTTCTGCACGCTCGATAAACTTATATTATTATGGATTAATGAAACAAACAAATCGTGGATCCACTGAACCTTGGTAATTCTATTCTAGGCAACTTAATTTCACATTGCTGTTTACTGTTTACTATTTCTTCTTCATAAATATTAAATGCAGACAACTTATCTTTGAGCGAAACCTTATATGAAGTATATAATTCTACGAATAAATCGTAGGTCTCATTTCTGAAATAATCAGTCTTAGTTTTTTCTTCTTTGCTAATTTTCGCTACTATTTGTCTATGCGTTGACTTAAATTCTTTTTGCAATTCCTCTAAAGAGTCTAATCTAGTTTCTATGTAAGGCTTTTTCAATCTATCTTTTGGGGTCTTTTTAAAATTCGCAACAGCTTTTTCCAGTTGATTGTACAAATCATACTGAATGTTAATCAAATCTTCTGCCATTATGATATTTGTAAAATTACCAAGTTCACAAAACTGATATAAATAAAATTTCCTATAACTCCAAGAACATCACAATACAATTCTGTAGAATCTTTTAATTATGTAATAATAATTAAATAACACAATTTTATAAGTTCAAATTCATACCAATATTACTTTTTTAAGTCCACAAATTTTTACTTCCCGGGTTTCGGCACCATGTACAAATTCATTAGATTCTTTGTTGTTCAAAATAAGCAACACACAATTCAATATATTCACTATATTATTCTTACAATGAGAGTCTTTAAAATGGTTATAATATATAAAAATATCATAAAATAAAACAAAATTACTAAACTAAAAACTGTTGTCATTCTGACATTTAAAAGAATAAAAACTAGCCCATGCTTTTAGGTCAATGGTCTAGTCCATTCAGTATTTAATTTATAGTTTTTCAACACAGTCTGCTGATCCGGGGTAGTACCACCACTTACAAGTATACATACCGTCAAGTAATTTGGTCGGGTTTGGGGATCAGCTTGTAAGTTGCCGGTTCCAACTAGGCCGGCATAGTGGATGTGATTGCTACTCACATTTATTAAATTAAAGTAGCAGTGACATCCATTCGTGGACCACACTCCAGCCTCAAGCGGGGTGCTGTCATATGTCAAGTTACAATTCTCTTCATACAAGTTCTATGGTTATGGCCACTAGGCAACTTAGCTTTCTTGAGGATGTCTCCGATTTGGTCGGCAAACACCCTCCTGGTTAACGTATCCATTCACATGAGATTCATAAATGCTTTTCGTCAATCTACTTTCATTCATCCTTTTCATGTGCCCAAACCATCCCAAACATCCTTTTATCTATTCTTTCAATCTGTATACAAGTATACAAACCGTGGAGAGAATAAGTCGCGTTCCGCTTGTAAGTTGCCAGTGGATGTGACTGCTACTTACAGTTATTGAATGGTAGTAGCAGTAACATCCATTTATGGACCGGCGGACTAACGAGAGTTTTTTTTTATTATTGTTTTTTATTGTGACACGACATCTGACCTGGACCCGCCTGATGATAAGCAAGTGCCGGGATCTCACCGGCTAAAACCTCCCACGCCGTTTCCACAGACCGTCATCGGCGGAGCACTGGTATCGCGTTAGCAAACCCGCGTAACTCCGCCGACGTTGGCCCTTTCGGGCCCCAACTATCAATGTGGCCCGCTCAGTCGCGACAGCGGGCACGACAAGCAGGCCCCTCTTTCTGGGAGAGACGCGCGGAAACTGCTGCACGCCTCTCCCTTTCTGCCACTGCCCAGATTGAGCAGCGGCATCCACCAATAGCACCACCTCGGGCTATGCTAAAAGGCACCGCCCGAGGGAACACCTTGTTTTGGCGCTGCCGAGCAACCGCACAAGTCGGGGTCATTGCCCGGGCGACGCACTCGCTTCTCCATCCCAGCCAGGCGCCAAGACACCCAGCTGGGACAATCCTCTCGTGTCCTCTTCCCGTTAGCTTCACTTGTATGTAAGTAACTATGTAACGGAATCTTTCAAATTAATTTCCACACACTTCTAGAGGTTTGAAAATATGTACACAATACAATAATATATTTAAATATTTTTTTGTCCGGCATAGGGACTGCGATGGATGCATTTTCACCCACTTGTACACGTATTAAAAATCGATGATAATACAAAAATATCAATAAATATTGGCCGGCATAGTGACGGCGGTTTTTTACTTTTTAGTTCACATTATAAAGTCATGTTTTTTAGTTATTTTAACTATAGTTTAGTGAATTCAACAAATTATATGCGGCTTACTATCGCGTTTTATTTTGTTTTTGATTTTACAATATAATTTTGTTTTATTATACCGACGTTTCGAGAGCTTTGCAGCCATCGTGGTCACGGAGAGACTGACGTATTGGTCGTCCTATTGGTTGATGCTGTTGTTGTTTCCAAAGTTACCCTGTTTGATCCGTTTCGAAGAAAGTCGACTGATACCAATACGCGAGGCTATTGAGATTAAAAAACATCGTAATTTCAATAGAGAAGGTGGTTGGCGATTATCTAACACCTGGCACCCCATAATACACAAACTCAAGTCCCAAGTCCAGCAAACTGCAAACCAGATGACACCGTCAGTTATTTTTGCAAAAAAATTGAATTAAACCGGGAACAGAAAGACAAAATCAAAACATCAAACAGGGTAGTTTTGGAAACAATAACAGCATCAACCAATAGGACGACCAACACCTCAGCCTCCCCGTGACCACAATGGCTGCAAAGCTCTCGAAAAGTCGTAATAATAAAATAAAATTGTAAAATCTAAAGCAAAATAAACGCGATAGTAAGCCGCATAAAGGACATCATTCATTTTGTATGGGGACTTGGGCTTAATTGTACTATAAGTGGGAAATCTATACATATAATAAAATTGGAGTGTCTGTTTGTAATATTGAAATAACCGTTATTTAATACATGTATATGAATAAACACCAAAATGACAATTTTCACAATTTTTGTCTGTCTGTCTGTCTGTCTGTTTGTTCCGGCTAATCTCTTGAATGGCTGAACCGATTTTGACGGGACTTTTATTAACAGGTAGCTGATGTAACAAGGAGTAACTTAGGCTACGTTTATTTTAGAAAAATTCTTTTATAATAAATAAAATAAAAGAAAAATCATTTTCCCATACAAAATTGCTTGCGTTCAGAAATTTATTTTGGGTAAACTAAGGAAAATATATCAAGCTGTTGAGAATTGAAAACAAATTATTATATTATATTAACATATTATTATTATTATCCTACTATTATTATAAATGTGAATGTCCGTTTGTTTGCTCTGCTCAACCGATCATCATGAAACTTTGTACACATATTCTTGGAGGTATCAGAAGTAACATAGTATATATATATTTTTTTTAACGAAAAATAAAAAAGTTTTGTCATTTTTTTTTCCTATTATAAAAATAGATGCAAGGCGTTGGTTCAAACCCTGAGTACTATAATACCATCGCACTGTATTACCGAAGGTCACGTCAACATCTAATCCAATCAACTGTACAATGGAGACTATACACTATAATTTCTATAAACTATACATTCAGCTGTTTGAAATTTTTCTTTATTATTATTTCCTTCTGTTACTATATGCATATGCTACTATTGTTATAAATGTGAATGTGAGTTTGTTTATTACGTTTTTTTATTTTTGGAGGTACAAGAAGTAACACGAAAATTTTTAATTAAAATAAAATACAGTGTGTGGGGGGATTTTACGACAATAAATTAAAACCCGGATAGCTAATAATGTTCTCAAACCACATTTAAAAAATCATTCAAAAATATCCATTACTATAGCCACCAGACATTATTTTTCATTTTGCAATTTTTCTACATGCTGTATTTGTTACTGACCCATATGACACAGGTGAAGGACCCTGGCATCGTTATTTTTATTAAAACTACCTATGCAGTTTAAAATAATGCAAACTGAAGAAACTCCTTATTACACACTCATGTCTATTGAGAATTAAGTATGTGCGAAAGGGATAAAAATATTGTTTTATTTCTATGTTAGTCGCTTTTTGTTTAAACTTTATTTAAGTAGGTCAGTGTCAGTCAGTGCATCACCGGCTTCCTGTGACGTTGTGCGTCCTTACGTATAGTAGTGAATTAATTGTGCGAAACTGGCCATTTTTTATTATTATGACAATTATAATATACATTAGATTTATTGTATAGTGAATTAATTGTGCGAAACTGGACGCTTTATAATTATTGTGACGATCTAGAAGAGACATTTACTTTGGGTTAAATACATACTACTTATAGTTTTTTAAAATGTATAGCATAAATACATGAATGAATACACAGGAGTTCGCAGATATGAAGAATGTCATTGATTGTGTTTTGTATTTTGAGAAAAAAATGTGAGTACTTTAGTGTGATTAGTTTTGTTCATCATTACCGCCAAAAGTCCCCGAGGAGTACGTTACGTAGGTATGATGACAAGTGCGCTGTTGCCGCTCTTATCACAGGTCAGTGACCATAGGTACACTAATGGTGTTTTATTATTTTTATGGTATTAAGTCTGTTTGAAAAAAATATTTTTTAAATTTTGATGTTAGAATTTATTTGATATTTTTTAAAGTATCCTATGAAGTAATATTGACGCTGTTTTAATTTATTGTCGTAAAGTCCCCCCATACACTGTATATTTTACTATAGTTTCCAATTGACTATAGTTTTAACTGTTTGGAATATATATTTATTTTTATTTTCGTCTGTCATTTTTATATGAGTTATCGAGTTATAAATACGAAAAAGTCAAATTGAAAACCTCCTCCTTTTTTATGACTGTGTTATAAATCAAACTTTACGCGGGTGAAACCGCGGGCACAGCTAGTGTACAATAAAATAGTTCGATACAACAATATTTTAATGTGCTTGGTAAATATCCTATATTTTGCATAGATTAGATGTACGAAATGATCAAACTATAATCATGACAGATCAATGCAGAAACCATTAAGTTCACTGCCAGCCCAAAAAAAGTCGTCAATCACTTTTTAATTTAAAAAAAAAACATCAGGCAGTCGATCCATCGGGTCTCGACTCTCATTCAAGGTTATGGCGTGATAGCGTTTCTTGCGGTTTGATCTTCCCACCAAATGTTTAGGCATCGCAAACGTCATCAATATAATACTGTCGTTAAACATTTTGAAACTAGTAAAAAATAGAGTAAAAGTATGAATTAAATTTTAAAAAAATATCTCCTGTTGTGCATGTTAAATTTAATTTGTCAGTTTTATAATTCGGAGCGCAGACCATAAGCACTTTTAGATCGTGTCGGAATGCTGCGAATATTGTAAGCAAAATGGCAACGTTAGTAAAAGCTGTTGAGCGTGTTTTTGATTTTGCACCTAATCGTCGAGTTTGTTATTAATACTTCGTTTTATTTGCATTAAGTTATACCTAATTGTGTAAAAAGTGTTCTTAGGATAGTGACTCCATTGTGTTCCATGTAAATCTATTGTATTGAAGAAGTGACTTTATTATATGTTTTATTTTATTGAGATAGTGTTTTTATTTTGATGTCAACTAGTAATTAGCATACATATTTTTAGTGATACTATTGTCTTGAAAAGTAAGTTGGAATTAAATAAAAAAGATAATGTTTTATAAAAAGTCATTTTATTCATCTAATTAGATTATTTCCTGCTGAGTAAGGTTCACTTTCACCAACATCCCAACATTTTAGTTCGCGTGATATTCCGTCGTGGCGTCTCTAATTGCCACTTGTTGTCCATGGCAGTCGAGCTTCTTCTCTTGAGTACAATGTTCCTTGGTCAACTGTGTGTGACATTTATTTTTTAATATGTCTTTTCCGCGTGGTTTAGAAACTAAAAATAATAATCGTAATAATCGTAATAAAAAAAAATAATAATAAATTATCGATGGTGAGATGGTGCTCCTTTTCGGACACACACCATTCGGTTTTTAGATACGAAATAGAGCAATGGACTGTATATTTGATGACACGCCACGTAAAACTATTGTTGACGCATTCATCCACCCTCGACGTCAGGCCGGGTTCTGTTCCTGGCCGGCAGAGAGCTTCGAAACCCGCTGGGTGAAGGTGAATGCTACAGAATGATAAAAGGAAGGGACTTACCGAGGATGGCACCCGTCGACACTTAACACTCTGCAGAGCGAACTGTTTGATACGCGGGATATGTTAGTTTTCACAATTGTTCAATAATGTTGCTGATTTGGCAACTACGCGAGGTACATTGAGTGCCGCGTGAACCTCCAAGATCGCGGCTTCCGGGTTTCTTTACAACACGGCGCGCGACGACGTTTTGTTTGTCTGAAGGCTACGCGATTCTGACTATTGGGACGTCACATTCGAATGACGACCGCTCTTGTTCACTGTTGAACGTGCACTTTTTTACTCTTCTTACTGGTCGATGCAAAAACGAGTTGCGGGTGCAGGACTAGTGATGGGAAATGGGTCAAAGTAATGTCGATTATTGGATAGGGATGTACCAAGCCGCAACATTTCCCCCCCTTTGAAACCAACGTGGGGTTTCACAAACGTCTGCCAACCCGATGACCAAACATCGGTCTCTAGGATACATACTCAGATAATGCATTCAAACCAATACAGAGTTAAGATAAATTTATAGACACTAGGATACGTGCCCTAAAATCGAGTTAAGATAAAACACTTAATTCATAGATGCTAGGATACAAGGTATGCACCTAAGAATATTCAAGATAAATAAACTATAGGTACTAGGATACAAGATGTGTACCTAAGATTGAGTTGATTACGCTAAGTACAAAGATATAAGATAATAAAGAATTCTATTTACGCTAGGTACGAAGATATAAGATAATAAAGAATTCTAATTACGCTAGGTACAAAGATATAAATTGAAAAGATTTTAATTACGCTAGGTACAAAGATATAAGATAATTAACTATGGTACTAAATTAAAATAAAACTATGCTAAATTTTGTTAAAGATCATTAGTTTAAGGCAAAGGACATACTTTGACCACAGGCCTAAGTAAGTTCCGGTTGTTAGTCGTAAAGTAACAACACGGATTAAGATATCGCGACCTGGATGAACCGATTTCGATTGCCTAATTTCCACTCCAAAGGTGGAAGATTCGCTTTTGTTATGACGTCACCTACTTGTGGTTCCCGCCTTTGTGCGGTGAACCATTTAACCCTCTGTTTCAGGGTGTGTAAATAATCTCAGAGATTTGAGATATAAGACAATTGGTCGAACTGCTATTTTGCCAGTGACGCTTAAGAGATACGTTAAATTAGTCGAACTGCTGTTTTGCCAGTGACGATTAAGAGAACGTTAGATTAGTCGAACTGCTGTTTTGCCAGTAACACTAACGTCTTTCTGACGAGTCTGAGGATAACGCGCAGAGTGGTCGGGAGTTTGACGTCGCTTCAACCATAGTAAGTACGGTTATTCAGACGTTACGTCAGAAGATGGGTCCTTAAAACACGTTTTAGTATTCAAGGACCGCTAAGAAGATAAGTAATAAGTTTAGATTTTTTAATAAGTAAAGATAAAGTAGGTGAACGTTCTAAAACAGTTAGGATTATATTTTGATTAAAAAGATATTAAAATAAATCTAATTTGAAGATAAATAGTTTAGCTATAAATTATTTAAAAGGTTAATTAGCGTATTATATTTTTTTTAATAATAAAATATAAATGTTTTTGTTAAACGACTTACTGCGCAGGCTAACTCATTAGTATAATAATTGTAGTTACTGCATTATAAACACGAATTTGAGGCGTAAGTTTATAATTGTTAATAAATCGAAGCCACCAGGCGACACCGCGCTGGAGCCGAGTTACGGTAGAATAATAATTAAAAAATTGAATTATTACCGATTCAATATTGATTGATTGAGATATAAAACAAGAAGATTTAAGTTCAGGCACTGGGTCTTGACTACTATTGATCATAGAAGACGGCCAGTCTGATTGAGGTTTGCTCAGCCAACTTGGACCGTGCCACCATTGATGTAGTACGGCAAGTTGTGAGCAGTTTAAACCGCGACTACAGTAGTCGGCTGGGTTTTCTTTTGTAGACACATGTCTCCAGCATGAGGGAGATACAAGGTCGTTAATACGCACTACACGATGAGCTATGAAGGTCTTAAGTGTGTGCGGTTCGGTACGCAACCATGCAAGTACCGTACTGCTGTCCGTGAATGCTATAGTTTCGGATATATTTATTTTATCGCTTAATAATTGTTGCATGTGATTTAAGACGCGTGCTAATAGCAGCGCACCACACAGCTCGAGTCGATTCACGGTGAGTACCTTTAAGGGTGCCACTTTTGATTTGGCAATAATTAAATTAGTTATTATGTGATTGTTTGTGACTGCTCGCAAATACACGGCACAGCCGTATGCTTTGGACGAACCGTCACAAAACCCAATCAGCTGACAAGTCGTGTTGACTCCAGAAGGGAGAACGTGACGATTTAATGAGATATGATTTAAATTGTTAAGTTCATTACAGAATTCATTCCATTTATTGGCTATCTCAGTTGGTACTGTTTCGTCCCAGCCCAACTGCAGACGCCACATATTTTGTAAAATTAATTTAGCTATAAGTATAGCGGGGGTGAGCCATCCTAACGGGTCGTATATACGAGCTACACTTGATAGGATGCCACGCTTAGTGTTTACTATGTTTATTTTAGATGAAGTATAAATGAATTTATCGATTTGCGGATCCCACTTGATGCCTAATATTGTGATTTTACAATTTTCACTTTGATCAGTGAAAGTCTTCGGAGTGATACAATACTCCTCAGGTATGTCTGCTAGAAGTTCAGGGCAATTACTACTCCACTTTCGTAATTGAAACTGACCCTGACTTAGCAGCTTTATTAAATCTTGTTTTAGTTCCATTGCTTCTGCGATAGAGGGCGCTCCGGTTGTTATATCGTCGACACAGATTTCTTCTTTCAGGACTTCAGAAGCACGTGGATAGTGGGCACCTTCGTCTTGTACGAGTTGATGCAGGGTGCGTATCGCCAAGAAGGGCGAGCTACTCACGCCGTAGGTGATGGTGTCTAACTCGTATTCCGTTACTGGATGTGTAGGTGTATCACGCCACAACACGTGTTGCCATGGACGATCGGATGCGCGTATTAAAATTTGTCTATACATTTTAGATATATCGGCGGTGAATACAATGGGATGCAATCGAAATTTCGTTATAATATCTACTATATCTACTTGTAGTTTTGGCCCTTTGTAAACGATGTCATTGAGCGACATGCCGTTTGAACTCCGAGCGCTGGCATCGAAAACAACCCGAAGTCGTGTAGTTTTACTTTCAGGTCGAATGACGCAATGATGAGGGATAAAATATTTTCCTAAAGATGCGTTTACGCAATGCATATGTTTTAATTCTTCATATTCTGACATAAATTTTGTATATTCTATTTTCAAATCCTGTTGATGAGATAAACGTTTTTCTAAGTTCTTTAAGCGGGATAATGCTTGATTATAAGATTCTCCAAGCTCTGCTGCAGGCTTGAGGAGCATAGGCACGACATATCTGCCGTCCTTTTCGCGAGTAACATGTTCTTGATAAATGTGTTCACAGGCTTCATCTTCTGGAACTGTGATGTTCATGGATGGAGGTTCTTCAACTTTCCAGAAACGCTTGACCACCTGATCCAAGGTGCAGGTTGCAGCTAACAATGAAGATGTAGTCGATGGTGGACGACACGTTGAGTCGAGTCCGCCAGACAGAACCCATCCGAAGATGCTATGAAGCGCGACCGGGAGTCCACGTCCGGGCGCTATACGTTGACCGTCGTATATTTCGTGAAACAGCTCTGCACCCAATAATAGGTCGATACTCGATGGTTTGTCGAAGTCTTGATCGGCTAAAACTAGGTGGCTAAAATGCTCGCGAATTGAGGGAGATAATTCAGTTACAGGCATATTTGAAGTTATTTTATCAATCACAATAGGATTGATTTTAAAGATTTTATTATTATTATTTAATGGAGAAATTGTACATGACGTTTCGCCTTTTACGTTCATTAAAGTATTCTGTCCGAGTCCAGCTACAGTTATATTACAACGTCGTAATGATAGACCAAGTCGGTTAGCGCAAGCGGTCGTTAAAAAACAATCCTGCGCGCCGCTGTCAATTAGCGCTCGGACTATAATAGTAGTCCCGCGCGGCGATTGAAGACGCAAGCGGCATGTGCCTAAAAGTATATGCGCTCGACCGTTGCCGAAGCATGCACTGGTGCCGGCGTGCGACACGGCGGCTGCGGGCGTAGCGGACAGGGCTCCGCCGCTGTCGGTTGAAGCGGAGTCCTCGTGTAAAAGAGCATGGTGACGCAGGCCACAAGTTCCACAATTAATATTTGATAAACATTGACTAACATTATGATTTGAACGCAAACAGTTCAGGCAAAGTCGCTTCGACTTAACTAAGTTAATTCTTTGTTGTGAATTGAAACTTAGAAAAGTGGGACACCTGTACAAACTGTGAGGTAAATCACAACAATAACATTTGAATTTAACATGACGAGATGAGTTATTATTATTTTGAAGTAAAGTTGAATGTTTTTGGTTATAGTTGTTTGCACGGAAACTCTGATAATTATTTTTATTATTATTTTTAGTATAAAGTAATTGACGAGATGTACTAGGTTTAGAAAATATTAAACTATGATCACTTGTTTCTAAGATTTTGATATATTCTTGAAGAAACTTAAGTAGGTCATTAAATGTTGGTATTTTGTTTATGTTCTGAGATTCAAATCTCTTACGAGTATCATTATCGAGTGCGCGTGCACCTAAATAAAAAAGTATAAATTCACCTAATTGTTCAATGTTCAAAGCCTTAAGGGCGTTTACAGACTCATATAGCACTCCTGTTAATTTCAACAATTCATTAAAATTAGGTTGCTTGAGTGGGGGAAAAGTACATATTTTTTCTAAATAATTTGACGCTAAAATTCTATTGTTATGATATCTCTCAATTAAAATGTTTAAAACTATTTCATAATTTTCTGAACTTATAGGTAAGCCTTTTGCAATACAAAGTGCAGACCCGGATAAGCAAGAAATTAAATAATGGAATTTTTCTATATTAGACAAAGAATTATTTTTATGTATTAAAGATAAAAAGGTATCATAAAAGGTATGCCAGTTTTCAATATTACTATCAAATTTAGGTAATTCTAATTTAGGTAATCTTGCACGAATTTGGTTCTTATTACTATCAGGATAAGATTGATTATCGCATGGCAAATCTACAACATGCGCGGGAGGTTTAAGTATTTCAGCGACACTGATCACGTGATAATACAAATCGTCAAATGCTTTTATATTTTGAAAGTTTATTTCTTTTTTAGGTTTCAATTGTAGTTTTAATGAATTTATTTCTCTGTTTAATTGTAAGTATTTATCTTTTAAAGTTTCGATACATTTAAATCTACTATTGAATAACGGTAATTTTCTTTTATTAGTAGTTACTTCATTAGATAAGTCATATAAGATTTGAATTTCGCTAAAGTTATAGTTCAATTCTGCAGTAAGAACTTCAATTTCATTTTCAATTGTTGTTCCTTCCGCCATCTTGATTACTCAAATTATAAAATGGCGTCTATGAATGAATGAACGAACGAATGAATGAATGAACGAATGAATGAATGAATGAATTTGAATAGACAACCGAAATATTATTTTTACAACAAATTTATTTTAAAAGTGGGTATGTGGGAAGATTTTAAATTTGTTATGATTTGTATTTTATATTGATTTGAATGCACTAAATCGAGTATGTAACCGTTAACAAAGATAGATAAATGCATCAACAATGTTTTGAATGATTTTAAGTTTGTTTTAAGGTATAGTAAAATAGGTGTGTTTTTGGATATTTTTCGCTGGGAACAAAGATAAAATGGTAATAAGGTATTTCGCTAGGAACAATTAAATATGGTTTTTCGCTTGGAACAAAGGTAAAATAAGGATATGACCTAAAAGGTTAAAGGTCATCTGTTTTGAATGAAACAGAAAAAATAGGATTCGTCATCCGGCTCGATTGGAGCAGAAAAAAGGGGAATGGTGCGTATTCGAGCAGAAGGCTGAGATGGTGCTCCTTTTCGGACACACACCATTCGGTTGGTAGATACGAAATAGAGCAATGGACTGTATATTTGATGACACGCCACGTAAAACTATTGTTGACGCATTCATCCACCCTCGACGTCAGGCCGGGTTCTGTTCCTGGCCGGCAGAGAGCTTCGAAACCCGCTGGGTGAAGGTGAATGCTACAGAATGATAAAAGGAAGGGACTTACCGAGGATGGCACCCGTCGACACTTAACACTCTGCAGAGCGAACTGTTTGATACGCGGGATATGTTAGTTTTCACAATTGTTCAATAATGTTGCTGATTTGGCAACTACGCGAGGTACATTGAGTGCCGCGTGAACCTCCAAGATCGCGGCTTCCGGGTTTCTTTACAACACGGCGCGCGACGACGTTTTGTTTGTCTGAAGGCTACGCGATTCTGACTATTGGGACGTCACATTCGAATGACGACCGCTCTTGTTCACTGTTGAACGTGCACTTTTTTACTCTTCTTACTGGTCGATGCAAAAACGAGTTGCGGGTGCAGGACTAGTGATGGGAAATGGGTCAAAGTAATGTCGATTATTGGATAGGGATGTACCAAGCCGCAACACTATATGTGAATAAGGATTTGGTTTTTTTACGGGTGAAGGATATGACGAAGCATTTAGATATATTTGCGTACATTCTATTTGATCTGCACCATTCAGATATAGTGTCAAGGTCTCGTTGGAGCTTTAATGAGTGGTCAGAGGTTTCCACAGAGGAGAAAACCTTGAGGTCATCTGCATAGAGTAAGCATGGACATGAGAGGGCACCAATGATATCGTTAATGAATACGAAGTGGCACTCCAGAGGTTACACAAATCAGAGAAGATACATATCCCTTAATGACAACAAGCTGACTGCGGTTTTTAAGGTAAGATTCCAGCCATCGGAGTAGCTGCCATGTATGCCATAATGAGAAAGTTTTTGGTAAAGTATGGAGTGGTTAACCTTGTCAAACGCCTATCCGTGTAGATGGTATCTACTTGACCTACAGTGGCAAAGCTATGACATAAATAATTTTTATATTCAAGAAGGTTGGACAGTGTGGATTTATTTTTCATAAAACCATGTTGCTTATCAGATAAGAAACTACTTAGGAAGTTGTACAGTGGGACGTAGACTATAGACTCAAAAAGCTTGGACATACATGACAGTATACTTATCGGAAGATAGTTACTACAGTACAATTTATTGCCAGACTTGTGAATAGGTATCACGTGAGCAATCTTCCAGTGTGATGGGAAAACTCCAGATCGCAGTGACCTATTGAAAAGTATCGACAATGGAAGACTCAGTTCATCGGAACATTCAATAACAGATTGCGGTGGAATTCCATCAGGACCGGCGCTCTTGTTTCTGTCCATTTTTTTAATAAGTTTGATAACATCAGTTTCAGTTATGTGAAAATTAGATAGCGTGCTATTTGAGAACACTTTGTTAAGTGAATGAGTCAATATTGAAGAGGAGTCGTAACTGTCGAATACTGAGGAAAAATAGTTTGAGAACAGCTCGCAAACACCTGATCCACTAGAAGAGACAAGGTCATCAAAGTGCATTGTTTGTGGGATAGTTAAATTACCCTTTTTAGAGTTTATGTAACTCCAGAATGAACGGCTATTTATCTTAAGAGAATCCTCAATGGAGGATAGATAAGCGGCGTAACACGATTTGAGAAGAGATGTACACTGGAAAAGCAACGAATACGCCCGAATCGGTGTTAGGAATATTGGTATATAGTGAATAACTAATTCTTTGTACTAGGGGTGATAAAAAAGTAATGATAAACGGGTATTTCTAATATAGATAAAAATCCAAAAAAAAAATTTTTTCCCTTCTTCTGTCCTTTACTACTTCTCAGCTAAAAAATTGTATAAATAGGACGTCATTTGGAGGAGCTACATTCATTTGAATACTAGCAGTTGGAGCGACAACACGAAAATGGAGAAACACGAAGTGAGATGCGTCATCAAGTACCTCTGTTTGAAAAAAAAATGTCTACCAAAGAGATACACGCTGATTTGGTGGAGACACTGGGGGACTCTGCTCCTCCATATTCTACGGTGGCACGGTGGTGCAAAGAGTTTAAGCTGGGTAGAACATCCACAGAAGATGAACATCGCAAGGGACGCCCAACCTCGTCCCTCACTGAGGAAAACGAGAAAAAAATCGAAGATATCGTATTAGCAGACCGAAGAGTAACCGTCAGACATTTAGCTGAGGTCACGGGGATCTCATATGGCAGCATCCAAAGCATTTTGACCAGCAAAATGAATATGAAGAAGGTCTCCGCGCGTTGGGTACCGAGAATGTTAACATGTTAACGGACGAACAAAAGAAAAAGCGAGTTGACATTTCAAGAGCCAATCTTGCAAAGTTCCAGGCTGACCAAGATTTTTTTTGTCTCGACTTGTGACCATGGACGAAACATGGATCCATCATTTTGATCCTAAGACCAAACAACAATCGATGACGCCGAAGACGTTCAAAGTCTCGAGCTCGGCGGGCAAGGTTATGGCGTCCGTTTTCTGGGATGCTGAGGGAATCATAATGGTTGATTACCTGAAAAAGGGAGCTACTATAACGGGCTCCTACTACGCTGATCAAATAAGACGACTGCGAGAAACCATAAAGGAAAAAAGACGGGGCAAACTCCGAGCAAAAGTCCTGTTTCATCAGGACAACGCTCCTGCACACAAAGCCGAAGTTGCGATGGCTGCCATTCGAGAAGCAGGCTTCGAACTGGTCGAACACCCGCCCTTTCCTCCAGATTTAACCCCCAGCAACTTTTATTTGTTTCCTGGGCTCATGGAACACCCCAGGGGCAAGAAATTTGAGGATGATAGCGAGATGATGGCTTCTGTAGAGGCATTTTGAGATAAATATTTTTTTAAAGGGTATTTTAGGTTTAGAGAAACGTTGGACTAAATGTATCGACTTGAGACTATGTAGAAAAATAAATTAAATTTAAACTAGGATCGTTGTTTTATTACACTAATTATCATTAGTGTTTGATCGCCCCTCGTATGTTCTGGTAATAGTGTTTAAATGAAAGAGAGCTCGCGTTGCGTATAAAAATGATTTTATTAACTTATAATAATATATTAATAAATACAAATAAATACATTATTTAGAAACACTTGCGGTGGACGATGCCCGGGCCGGACTCGTCGTACTCCTGCTTGGAGATCCACATCTGCTGGAAGGTGGACAGGGAAGCGAGGATGGACCCGCCGATCCACACGGAGTACTTCCTTTCCGGCGGAGCGATGATCTTGATCTTTATGGTGGACGGAGCGAGGGCGGTGATCTCCTTCTGCATGCGGTCAGCGATACCTGGGTACATGGTGGTGCCGCCGGAGAGCACAGTGTTCGCGTAGAGGTCTTTGCGGATGTCGACGTCACACTTCATGATGGAGTTGTAGACGGTCTCGTGGATGCCGCACGACTCCATGCCCAAGAACGAGGGCTGGAACAGCGCCTCCGGGCAGCGGAAGCGCTCGTTGCCGATGGTGATCACCTGCCCGTCTGGCAGCTCGTAGCTCTTCTCGAGTGACGTGGACGCGGCGGCGGTCTGCATCTCCTGTTCGAAGTCGAGAGCGACATAGCAGAGCTTCTCCTTGATGTCGCGCACGATCTCCCTCTCAGCGGTGGTGGTGAACGAGTAGCCCCTCTCGGTGAGGATCTTCATGAGGTAGTCGGTGAGGTCGCGGCCGGCCAAGTCCAAACGAAGGATGGCGTGGGGAAGGGCGTAACCTTCGTAGATGGGCACGGTGTGAGAGACGCCGTCGCCGGAGTCCAGCACGATGCCGGTGGTGCGACCGGAGGCGTACAAGGAGAGCACGGCTTGGATGGCGACGTACATCGCTGGACAGTTGAAGGTCTCGAACATTATTTGCGTCATTTTCTCCCGATTGGCCTTGGGGTTAAGGGGGGCCTCGGTCAACAGAATGGGATGCTCCTCGGGGGCGACGCGCAGCTCATTGTAGAACGTGTGATGCCAGATCTTCTCCATGTCGTCCCAGTTGGTGATGATGCCGTGCTCGATGGGGTACTTGAGGGTGAGGATGCCTCTCTTGCTCTGGGCCTCGTCACCCACGTAGGAGTCCTTCTGTCCCATGCCCACCATCACGCCCTGGTGTCTCGGGCGGCCCACGATGCTGGGGAACACGGCGCGCGGGGCGTCGTCTCCCGCGAAGCCTGCCTTGCACATGCCTGAGCCATTGTCCACGACCAGGGCGCCCGCATCGTCGTCACACATTGCTGATACTTGGGGCTGATCTGGCGAACACTATTGAGCACCACGCACTGCAAAGAATCACAAACAAAGCATGTTAATTGAAGCTGCCAAGCTGCCTACCACACACTTGTTAGTCGGCGACATGTTATTTGTGTCACGAGCTACATAAGCCAATCATGATATCGCTTACTGTGGGGGGTGGACAGGGGTCACACGCTAACACTTACAAACGCGAGCACCTTCTGAGACGGCGGGGGAGGCCTCCGACCATTATATAGCTCGCGGGCAGGGAGAGGGGGTCGCACCACGCCGCCATACACGGACATTCGGACAACAATGTGATTATTTTAGAAGTGGCCGCTCGTACATCGCTGCGTTCGCACTGTGGCTCGCCGATGGCTCCGATGCGGGTGCGGCGATGTACGCGCAATGTGCTCATGCCTATATAAGTAAGTGCACGGGAATGATTGCTGCACATGCACAGGTGTGTGTGTGTGTGTGTATTATTAGATCGAACAGTGCATTAATAATAGGTGATCAATTGGCACACACGCACACACGCGCACACGTGCACCAAATAGATTGGAGCCGCATACCATTATGCACTTATTATACAATCGCTCGTGTTAACATAATATACGGGGACATTTGCAAATGTTGCTTTATTCAATATTCATTATCATAAACAGGCACAATTGCTATTTCAAGTTTATTCATTACATCAAAATGATATAATCACACTCTATTGTAACTGCGCGTATAATTAAGTACAAGACGCTGAATGATAATTACTATAGAAACATTGAAAACAAACATTCTTTCTGCACAAAGAACATTACAATTATAATGTGTTTGCGAAAATGTAACTTATAAACAAAATGTTACCTATAGATAAAGTAGTGGCTGAACCCATCATCAAAAATATTAATAATAACATATTTGATTTGCTTGATTGGTATTATGGTTGCATATAATAATACATCAATGTGCGGCACATAGACATGGAGAAGAGGCTTTTCTTAGGAACTGTCAAATGTATATTATGCAGTCATAATATGTCTGTACGTGATTCCATTTTAAAGCCGAGTCAATCTATAGGAGTACGATCTAATGGCCCGACATTTGCTTTCTTTATAAGTTAGATGGTAAAGAAATATTTTTGGTACTTGTTCTAATCTATCTATTATTTTATTTATGTTCTTAATGCACGTATGTCTCACTTTAAACTTTTTTCGTAAAGGCTTTAGTTTTCGCTTTAGATGCAAAAAAACAGGTTTTTACTATTTTCGACAGCTTGCATGACAATATCATGCGTGAAAATGTTTATTTATTTATTCGTAAATTCTACAGCTTTTTTACAATTTCATAATCCAAGGATATAGATCGCCATTTACAGAATTTATCAGCTATCTATACATATAATAAAATTGGAGTGTCTGTTTGTAATATTAAAATAAACGTTTTTTAATAAATGTATATGAATATATATACGGTACATACACCAAAATGACATTTTTTTAAATTTTTGTCTGTCTGTCTGTCTGTCTGTCTGTCTGTCTGTCTGTTTGTTCCGGCTAATCTCTTGAATGGCTGGACTGATTGTGACGGGACATTTATTGGCAGGTAGCTGATATAACAAGGAGTAACTTAGGCTACGTTTATTTTAGAAAAAAATCTTTTATAATAAATAAAATAAAAGAAAAAACATTTTCCCATACAAAATTGCGCGCGTTCAGAAATTAATTTTGGGTAAACTAAGAAAAACATATCAAGCTCTTGAGAATTTAAAACATATTATTATATTATATTAAATTATTATTATTATCCTACTATTATTATAAATGTGAATGTCCGTTAGCTGAAGTAAACGACAGTAAAAAGAGACAAAACATAGAAATTCTAAAGAAATTGCTATAGAATTATGGGATTTATTACAATGAGGTAAAGACGCTTTTGCTCTGAATAACTTAACTGACACTTGCGACATTCGTTGTGCATTCGTGTATACTCGGCATCTTACGGCATCTTACGGCATCTCGATAATGGCTGTAGAATTATGAGCTTTAATACAATGACATAGACTCGTAAGTCACAAAGTAACCGACGCGTCGCGACCTGTCAAATCAAATAGATCAAATTACTGTAGTAGTGTTTTGTTTGTACGTTTTTAAATTTTTAAATATGCCGAAAACAAATGCAAATTATTGTTGCAATTTTCGGAATACAAAAAAAAGGAAAACAAGATTAAAAAAACATCACAAAAAGTTCAACGGAATGTGTTCGTGAATTTCGTGCATGCCGAAAAGCGTTATTAAATCATAATATACTTATCTCTATGTATTGAATGTCGAAATCAATGTAAGTACTTATATATTTTCTAATCAACAAAGGACATCATTCTTTTTGTATGAGGGCTTGGGCTTAATTGTATTACCAGTTTAACATACATTTTAAAATAGTTTAGATAGGTTAGGAAAAGCTCTAAAATATTTTAAATGATAAATATCAAAAGTGTATGTTTTAAGCTTCCTTAAGAAAGCTGTGTTTATATGAATACAGCTTATATGAAGAGAATTGTGGATGTAAAGGAATCTAGGTAGTTGTGTCAGGACCGTGGCAAATGGCGCTTTATTGACTCTGCCTGTCCCTGTCCAGTCCGTATGGTACATTATAATTTTAGGTTTTGAATGCATTATCTGCAACGAGAAATGGACGCATTATGAGGGCACCTCCAAAAATAGATTTAAGAAGACATCTATTTTCTTTGATATACAACTTTATTTATTTCTTTTCTTTGGAGGATGTTGAGAAATAAAAACAAATTGTACATTTTGGCATATCAGTAAAAATATATTGCTTAAAAACCTATATTGTATTATTTATAATTATAATCTCAATTCACAACAACTTAAGTTAAGCTAATCTGTAACATGGCATTCATTCACTTTTAGGCGGTACGAAGTTCGCCGGGTCAGCTAGTTTATACATATAAATAACAGTAACTTGTGATGTCTCTGTGTGTGTGTGTTTGTGTGTACGGTTGTGTGTGACTGTGTTTTAAATCAAACTGTAGTAACAACAACAAATTTTCGAAAAAAATAACAAACAATTCAATACTATTTGATTGTTATTAACATTTTGTATTTTGGGTTAATAAAACCTTTGATTGTAGATGTTGGGGATTGTTTCTTCAGCAGTTTGCCTTAGCCAGCAAACTCCCGGCGGTGTGAGTTTGCTGATCCGTCGGACGGAAGGGCCCCCGTACCCTCCCGAAAGTGATCGCCTGGACCCCATATCCGATCACCAATCGGCAAAACAATTCACTCCGAGATTATACGCCGCATGGTGGGGCAGCCTCCCTCCGTGGTTAGCGGTGGGCTAAGGCCCCTGTACTATACGGCGGGCGGCCAGCGGTTAACCGTTGCTACGGGTCTCCTTGGCCGACGGGTCAACAAACTCTCACCGAGATAATGAGGTAAGCGGATGCCACTGTCCCTAACCTCATCCACAATCCCCAACGCAACTGGTGCTACACAAACTAATCCCTGAACGCGACGTGGTCAAAATGGGGGGGATACTATATTCACTATAATTAATGTTTAGGCTATTATTATTGATTAAAAACGCAATTTCGAAATTTCGGCCGAATTAGGCCAATAATGACGGTTTTTCTTGCGGGTTGCGTGAAAACAGCTTGAATGGTTTTAGTCTAACTCGACTCATTTTCCTCGCTTTGAAATTACGCGTCGTTTTTCCTTTTGCTTTTTGTGGTACGAAGTTTTGTTATTCTTGCAGAAAAAACGGTTTTGTCCGTCTTTAAATAATTTATTTTCTTCATTTTTTGGGGACCTTTGTTGTTATTTTAATCAATTCAGAACCAATACAATCGATAACAATTATAAAGATGTAGCAACCATTTTTGTTGCCGTAAATAGGAATTTCCATAAATTCCAATAGTTTTTCGGCTATGAGGATATCTTGTAAATTGAGCAAGATGTGTCTGATGCCATTGACATTGATGGTGCAATACTTTGCACTACTCGTATTGAATGCCACCAACGCTTTGCTGTGACAAATGACATGTCACAAGAAGTTGTACTATTACACATATGTGCTAGCTAAGTATGTAACTGTGTAATCCACTTGGCAGATATTCAGTTGATTACATTTTCTTTCAATTGTATGTTTACACCTTGCAACTTTAACCAACTAATACATTCGAGCGAAGTATTGCTAGTTGTAATAAAGTATTTTTGACTATTAAATACTTTAAATTAAATTAAAGCTAAAGCCACTTTTTTGTAGTGTTGATATCAACCATTACCTGATGAACCACCAAAATAATGGACATCAATTCGCTTGTCTGATCACTTCTTCTCTGATAACAATAGTTACAATAAAATGTTATACAACTGACATAAACATAAGAAAGCGCCTGATTTTAATGATGCCATTGTCATTAGAGCGCTTTGCAAGTTGATGTTAAATCGCCGGCGTATTACATAAGATGGGCAATTTTTATTCATAGCACAACGCAGCAGAAATCGAGCACAACCCGACGCGACAAAAAGTTAAGTGTAATTCATAACCTGGGTGCCAATTTCCCAGACTATTGGCGCCTGATTTTAACGTTGCCATTATGCTTTGGCTGACCATGGAATTTGCCACCGTATTACATGAGATGGGCAATTTATTTTTACGGCACAACGCAGCACAAACCGAGCACAACTCGTTCTGTTAAAAAGTGAAGTTCAATCTAACACTTTGGGTGCCTCTCGTTACTCTATATCGAGCGTCAAACTTATAGCAGAAAACAATTTAAATTGAATTACCAGATATATTATCTATTACATATCCCCTACATCTTTATGGTACATCATCAGGTACTACAGGTTTTTTTATTTATTACAAGCTTTTATTACACTACGCTGGTTTGTTTGTTTGTCTGCCGGGGACAAATTTTAACATACATCGATTTTAAACATACTTCGCGATCACCTAGAGCTCTGAAACTTTGCCACAGTTACGTATTCTGGATGACAATGCAATGCAATGCAAAATTTTTTTTAAATACAAGCTTTTATTTTATGTGTACTAAAAAGTGGAAAATAAGCTCCATGGCCTCATGGCTTCACTTATCTTATACATATTTTAAAATTTAGAGTGTCTGTTTGTAATTTTGAAATAACCGTTTTTTAATACATGTATAAATATATATACTGTTAGCATCCTAAGTAGGAATAGTTAAAAAAAGATACAAGTACAAACTAAAACAGTTATTTATTACAATTCAAAGTTACACATCAAATCACTTATTGAATTACGCCTCAAACTAACAGTGAATACCGACACGTGGTGATTACAACTTGCTAGCTATAGAACACTTAAATCACAAAATGCCTCACGTGACCTACACCAGCAGTAACGTCCTAACACACGGAGCGCCGATGGAAAAGTGGGCTGCGTGCGGGTCGACGTGGCTTTATGTAGCGGCTCTGTAGTGGAAACTACCCTCCTCTGTTTGGGTTTCTGCTTATACGGCCTCTCCTGACGCTGGGGCGTCCTCGACCCTGACTGCAGCCTGGCTGTTGATGGTGTCACCAGCACGGGAAGGTGATTGCTTCTTCTTCGGAATCTGACAGGGGCGTGGCTGGGCCCGCTGATGAAGGACCAGGTTGGGGCTCACCTAACTCCAGGCATTTGTTAGTTAGGGATAGGAAAAACTCCGGGTCTTGAAGAATGACTTGTTGGCAGATGTCAGCCGTGAATCCATCGGCGCCCGGGGCCTTCTTTGGGTTGAAGCTTTCCACAGCAGTCCTCAGTTCGACCAATGTGAAGGGAGGGTCTAGTGTCCCATTTCGGGCCTCCTCATTCACTTGATCGGCTGTTCGCCGAGTGCGCTGGTGTTCTGCGCTTTCCCCGATTTGCGAGTCCTGCTGATAGAAAGCTTCAGCCAGCACCTTTGCGGATTCCTTCAGATCCAGGTCCTTCCCGTTTTTTCGCAGTGGCACATCTTCCTGTCTTCTGGTGGTCCTACCTATAACTCTGTAAATCCCCTCCCACAGTCCTTCCCTGTCCTGTTTTCCGCAGAACTCCTTCCAGCTTTCTATTTTTGCCCTCTTTGCTTCAGTTTCATACTATTCTTTTGCCTGCAGGTACTCTTCAACGACCCTCGCTCTACGGACCGGTGCAGCACACCGGATACGACGTTTCTTGGTGACAGCGTCCCTCTTTAGCTTCGCAATCTCCTCGGACCACCAAGGTGAGGTAAGTATTTCGTTGGACTTCTTTTTTGGTAATGTACCGGCGCATGTTTTAGTTATAATGCTCGTATACTTTTCCACCAAAAAGTCCAACTCCTCTTTTAGGCTGACTTTATCCATTGTTTCCTTGTTAATTTTACTCTCTTCTTTCAATTGGTCCAGCTTTTCAATAAATATGTTCCAATTGGCGTTTTTGGTCTTGTATTTACGCGTTGTCCTGTGGATGTTAATGCCCTTTGCCTTAGTCAGCCTAATTCTGAAGGTAATGCTGTTGTGGTCCGAGCTCGTGACGCTGTCATCCACGGTCCACGCCTCCACCAGAGGCAGCATGTCCACAGAGCAAGCCGTTACATCGACATGGCTGGTATATGTCTTTTGTCCCCTTATTGTGTAAAAAGTTGGGGTGTCTCCCTCGTTTAGCACCTGCAGGCCCATTTCCTCTAACGTTTCTGACACTTCCTCCCCTCTGTGGTCCGGCTTTGTACTGCCCCACCAAGTGCTCTTGGCATTCGAGTCGCCTCCCAGCAGGAGTTTCTTTCTTCCCACCTTCTGTTCTATCTTCTTGAGCTGCTCCAGGTATGGCTCTACGGGGCGGTCTGGCTCGAAGTAGAAAGAAACGGCGGTGACCTCCCAGGCACTGGTTCGGATCCTCACTACTACGATGTTGTTTGTGGTGAGTTTCGGGTCCTGCATGACATCTAGGTCATGGTCGAAGACTGCTATCGCAGCCTTCACAGGCCCATCTCCTATATCAGTGTTCTGGTAGATCCTCGCTCCTCTGTAGTTCTTCATACTTCTTACCCCGCCCACATATGGCTCCTGAAGCAGCGCAAGGGCGATCTTTCTCTTTCCTGCTTCTACCATGAGCTCGTTGGTGGCCAATTCCTTTCTTTGCAGGTTTGCCTGGACCACGAGGTAGTTACTTTGCTTGGTAGGAATTCGGCGGGTCCCAGTATCCACAGTGGCGCCCTTAGCAATACGCCACTGAAGATCTCGCTAGTGCATCCCACTTGCGCCTTACTGTGCAGTCATTACTGAACGCGTTATGGGCTGCGTCCTCAATTTTTGCCCGTGCACAGTTACAGCAGTTTGGGGCTGCACCCACAAGCCGGTCCGGACAATCCGCTCGCATGTGGGGGCCCCCACAGTGGCTGCACTTTGCTATGGTTTCTCCGCATAGTCGCCTGCCATGCCCATAACCAAGGCAGAGAGAGCACTGTACCAGCGGCGACTGGTCCACAACCCACGGGTGCCGCAGGTCTATATGCACTCTCTCTGCCCCGGTCAGGCGCCGCCACACCAGCGGAGAAACCTGGAGCGTCACGTGATTCTCCAGTGGGTTTCTCGCTCTGCGCCTAAATCTGACGGTCATCCTCTGTTGGTCCAAGGGTATATCCCCTATTAAGTCCTTAATCTGATTTCTCAGAGCATTTATCAGGTCCACGTCGGTATGGACCTTCAAAACGTCCCTGATTGTCACTAGGGGATCTTTATTTTTCATTTCTTCTACATGTAGCGTTCCTGCTTTTGCGATCTTGTGCGCTACTTTTTCTAATTCCACCTTGGAGCTGCAACCAATAATGACTTTCTGGTCTTTGGCCTTTCTTATGTGGTCCACTTTTATGCCAGATGTTGTGGCCTGGACCGCCGTCCTAATCTTCTCCACAACCTCCCCGCTGCTGTCCCCCTCATTCGATATCACTATCGAGTGGAGAGGCCTCCTGCCTGAGGCCGCCATCTGCGCATAAGTTGCCTTCTGCACAACTGGCGGCCCAGACAGGGAGAAAGACTGGATGCGGTCGGTCAATGTCAAAGTGTGCTCTTTACACTCCGACATTAGTCGCCCGTGCTCCTGAATCCTCTCCATGAGTGTCGCCATCAGCGAAGTGGCCGTAGGAGTAGTGTCCGGCGGCGTAGTAGAGATCTGTTTAATTTCCTCTGCTTTCCCTATCACTTCCGCTTTTCTTCCATCTGCCTCTTTGACCTTGTCCTCTTTTCTTTCTACCATCTCTTTTCCCCCTTCTTGCCTCTCCTTTTCAGCTTCCTTCACCAGGGCATAGAGCCGCTCCACCGCCTGAGTCACATCGGTCTTTATGTCTGTCCGAATGTTTTTAGAGCTGGCAAGGCCGGCCTTTGCCTTCATGAGGTAGGCCTTCGCCTCAGCCACTCTATTTATATAGCTACTAGTGCTATCGGAATGGATGTTCTTCCGTGTCTTAGTCTCCTGCGGTGGAGCCGCTCCACTCCCAGTTATAGAAGCGGAAGTGGTGGCAGTCTTACTTTGAGGGGGAGGGGGGGGAGTCACAGGTTTTGCTCCCATTTTCCCCAATTCCCACTCTCCCACACTTCGTCTTACTTTGGACGTCGCGGTAGACGTGGACGTCTTTTGCGAGGGACCTGCCCTCTCCGTCGTTTCTGGGGATTTCGGGTTTGTCATAATGGTTGGGTTTGTCTTTTTTGTTGGCGTTCTATGTCCAAACATGTCGTGAGGGATAGTCAGGTATAAAATTAAAATATAAAATAATTTTATTTAAATGGTCAAGTTATAAAATAACTTTATATTTAAAACGGTACACTAATAAGTGTGTCAATATTTATAAAATGTCACTAATAAAAAGTCAATAGGGACTTAAGGTCTACTTCCTAGGAAGTTTTTAATGTCAATATAACTAACAATAATACTGTCTAATTTCAGATTCGTCGAGGCAGCTCCAATCAACCAGCGCAATACACGGTATGTATGCTCTACTGTTTTTGAGCGACTCTACATAAATGCTCTACATAGAGTCCCGACTAGTTCCAATGTGTAGAGGGGGCGGAGGCCACGTCAAACCTGAAAACCGCGTCGCGATCGGATTATCCGTTTGGGAGTTATGGACGTTTAACTATTTGGGCCTAAGTGGGCAAAAACTGGGTGCACCTTACAAATTTTTCGATCAGAAAGTGACCGAGTTTGGTATCGTTTAAAAGAGGGCACAGTTTTCTATCGAGTGGCGACTTTTGTTTTTAGTTTAGGAGTGCTCCTGGTGTTTTGGGTATATTAGGCTGTCATTTGTTGCCCACTCTGTGCCACTCGGTCAATTTCCGTCCGAATCTGCCCGAGTTTGGGCTCGTTTTACAAGTCTTAGTATATACAAACTGATACAACCGACAACAATTTCTTATCTAGAACCCCCGATTTTTAATTTGAAATAATATCAAAAATTTGAATAAAAATTTGTCTAAAAATATAACTAGTGGGTCTAAATTTTTGAAAAAAGATTTTATATAATACAAAAGAATTATCCTATTTTTTGAGATATGAATTATGAAGATCAGGGCAGTATTTATGGTACCACGTGCCTACCCTTGATCCTCAAAAATCCTATCTTCAAAACTACTATGCCAAATTTTATGAATTTAATTATACTATTACTTATCTACAATATCTATATTTACAAGCTATAAAAACCATATGTCGTCGATCGTTTTTCCACACAAAATTTTTTTTAATATTACAAAAATTTAAAATATTAATATTATTTACAATTTATGTCCAATTTCCAATCTGCAAACGGTGTTGAATTCGCCTGGTCTTCCTGCACCCGGATTAGGCTTCAGTTTTGTCGTATCTCTTCGGGAACTTGTACCACGTGCCACGTGGTTTTTCACTTTTTTGTTCCTACTATTTTCAATTCTGGAGATAAAATTCGGGAGATAGTATTGACCGATTCTTCTCTCGAAGGCGCTTCCGAAAGTCAACTTAAAAACATATGTCGTCGCGACAAATCGCGAGATATTTGAGGTCAAAGTTAAAAAATTTTGAATTTTTTTTTACTATTTCACAGTTTTTCGTTTCAATTTTCCAAATTTTTAAAAACAATTATCACCACTGTATTCTTCAAAATTTTGCGCATCTATTGATGTACAATATGCCAATATTCAAACACTTTTTTCCACTTTTGTGATTTTTTAGGAATTATTTTGCACTTTCTCTCGCGCGGAGCACTTTTGGCGCGTTTGTTCGCCTCGGCGGTGCGGGGAAGACTGGGGGGTTAGGTTAGGTTAGTTTTTTTTTTTTTTTTTTTTTTTTTTTTTTTTTTAACCCCTTGTTAACCTCTGACAAACGTCAGAGACCTTATTAATCATTTTATTTTCTTTTTTTATTAATTACTTTTTAAATATTTTATCTCACTTAACATCAACTTTTATTATTCCCATTTTATTTCTTTTATTATAATTATTCTTACTTACTATACTTACATTTATCATTATAACATACTATCACTCTCCAAAAAGCTGAAACATTAAAACCGAAGTCGTCTATATTACAATTATTGACTCAAGTTATTAAAATTAATGCAATGTCAAATTTTACTTAAACTCTAATTCATGTCAACTTATTACAACTATACAATTATTTGATGCAAATTTATTTTAATATTTAATGTTACAATTTTACAATTATTAATATCTATTTATTTCAACTAATACAATTTTCCAACATGATACAATTAATAACGTGATCCATGATTGTCAGCCAGAATGCGAAGGGCACAGGTGGTTGGTGCAGCTGATTTTTTTATTTTTATTTACTAACTATTATTATGTCAAAATTATTATTATTATCAATTATAAGGTTTATTATGTTTAAATTTTAAATATTATTATGTCAAATTTTTATTATAAATTGTAAATATTATTATGTCAAATTATTATTATAAATTGTAGATATTATTGTGTCAAATTATTATTATAAATTGTAGATATTATTATGTCAAATTATTATTATAAATTGTAAATATTATTATGTCAAATTATTATCATAGGTTGTAAATATTATTATTATAAATTGTAAATATTATTATGTCTAATTATTATTATAAATTGTAGATGTTATTATGTCAAATTATTATAAATGGTAGATATTATTATGTCAAATTATTATTATAAGTTGTAAATATTATTATGTCAATTTATTATAATTTGTAGATATTATTATGTAAAATTATTATTATAAGTTGTAAATGTTATTATGTCAAGCTATTATAATTTGTAGATATTATTATGTAATATTTTATTATATGAATTTTCTTTAATACTAACAGTACTAGGACGTGGCGCGGCCGAGCGACGACTCCAGAGCGCAAACCGCCGCCGCCCGCCGCGCCGAGACCCGAGACCGCGCGGCCGGCCGCGGAGGTCCTTGGCGCCGCCGAACGACGACTCCAGAGCGCAAACCGCCGCCGCCCGCCGCGCGGCCCCGCGCCGAGACCCGAGACCGCGCGGCCGGCCGCGGAGGTCCCTGGCGCCGCCGCCACCTTTTGAGCGCTTCTATTTATTACGTCTATTAGCATCTGCCACAACCTTCCTTCCAAAATCTATTAGTGATTCCCTGAGCGCCCTGTTTCCCATTATGTTTGGCAAATTAATTTCATTAAGTGTTATTCCAATCTTGCTTTCTAATTCAGGTTAGGTTAGGTTAGGTTAGGTTAGGTTAGGTTAGGTCAGGTCAGGTTAGGTCAGGTCAGGTCAGGTCAGGTCAGGTCAGGTCAGGTCAGGTCAGGTCAGGTCAGGTCAGGTCAGGTCAGGTCAGGTCAGGTCAGGTCAGGTCAGGTCAGGTCAGGTCAGGTTAGGTTAGGTTAGGTTTTTTTTTTTTTTTTTTTTTTTTTGTTTTTTTGCGGAGGAGGAGGAAATACTCATGTATACGACAGCACCCGTATGCTGTCGCATGCCCGACTTCCACCTGAGAGGTTGCCTCAGGGGACCTACGGACTAAAACCTCCTCCTCAGGAAAGGTGGTTGTGCAAGCCGAGGAATGGATGCTAATGGGATACTTCCATTCCTTAGCTGGTCGAGAGGGTTTGTGATATTAGTTAAGAGTTGGTTTGGTATGCGGGGAGTGGTTGGTTAATTGTTGAATTCTTTTAGGTTTTGGAATATATTGAGGAGATGTTTTTTAAATGTGTTGGTGGTGATTTGAAGGGATAGGATATCTTGAATGTGGTAAGGGTCTAGTTGTAATGTTGTGGCTGTCATATAGTGTTGGAATCTAGATTTGTGAAAGCGGGGGCAGTGTTGGATGAGGTGGGAAATGCTTTGGGTGGAGATGTTGTCACAGGGGCAGGATTTGGTGTTGGATATTTTGAACCTGTGAAGGTATTCTCTGTGATATCCGTGGTTTGTTAAAAATTGTGTTATGTAGAAAGAGATGTTAATGTGTTGGGTGAAGGTTCTTATGTCGTCAATGGTAGGTAGGATACTTTTAGTGTGGATGCATTTGGAGGTTTGGTTGTAGAAGTTGTTGAGTTCAGCTTTGGAGTTGATTTTGTTTTGGTATCGGATGTAACTGATGGGTATTTTGGAGTAGTCAGGGGATTTGTGGGAGGAGGCTGCCGTTTTTGCGGCGGAGTCTGCTAGTTCGTTTCCTTGAATACCTATGTGAGCTTTAATCCAGTAAAATCGTATGTTGTGTCCAGTGTTTTGAATGGAATGTATGGTTTTGTGGATTTGAACTGCGAAGTTATTATGACTGTTACTATTGGAAATTTCGGTCAGTCCTGATTTGCTGTCAGATAGGATGAAGGTATTTGTTATTTGGTTGTTAAGAGCCCATTCACAGGCCTTGTTGATTGCGAGTAGTTCGGCCTGAAAAACGGAGCATGCTCCATGTAATTTAAATTTCTTGGTAAGCGTGTTTGGGTTGTTGGGGCGTATAACTACGAAGGAGGCCCCTACGGTGTTGTCGTGTCTGCTGCCATCAGTGAAGATCTGATGACAGTCGGTGAAATCTAAGGAGTTGAATTCTTCCTCGGAAGAGATGTCATGTATTAAGATGGAAGTTCTGAGAGAGGGGTGTAAAAGTTGAGAGGGTTGCGCGGGTCTGTCTATGAGTATGTCTTCTGGAAGAAAAGTGGAGAAGCCTTTGATTCTGGAGTTTTCTATATTTGCGACTTCGGCGATCTTAGCTGGCAGAGGTGTGAGTTGTGCCAGGGAGATGGAGGCGATGGTGCTGACGGTACGGAATCCCTGTATCATTTTTATGGCGAGTAGTCTTTGTAGGGATATAAGTTTTTTGTGTATGTATTTGTATTGTAGGCTGCCGGACCAAATACTAGCGGCATAACAGATGATGGGTTCAATGACTTGCAGATAGATGATTTTTATATTTTCGGGATGGACGCCCCAAGTGGGTCTGATGTATATTGATATCTTATTGTATAATTTCTGGGCTTTGTTGATGACGTGTTCCGTGTGTTTGATGAAGTTTAGTTTTCGGTCGATAATTATGCCTAGATATTTGAAGTGGTTGACGAATTTGAGTAGGTGGCAATCGAAGTAAATTTTGCAGTTGGTGGCTTTATTTGTGAACCCGATGATCTGGGTCTTGTCTGCTCCGAAGGTGAGTTTGACGCTCGTTCCCCAGTGAAGTATTTTCTGCAAAGTTAGGTTGGTGATGGATTCTGCATTTTCGAGTAGCTTAGAGTGGCATATTAGCAGGATGTCGTCCGCGTATGCCTGTAGATGGCATCCTTCTTCGAGGGGTGTACAGAGTATTTCATCAAGAATTAGGTTCCATAAAGATGGTCCGCAGACCGAACCTTGTATGCAGCCTCTGGTCATGGTTTTTTCTAGTTGGCAATCGGCGAATTTCATTATTACTTTTCTGTGTTTTGTATAACTCCTGAGGATGTTATATAAGTTGCTAGGGCAGTTGATTTCTCGTAGTCTGTGGAAGATTGCAGGCCACCATGCGTGATCAAAGGCAGATTTAATGTCCAATGAGACAGCTATAATGTGTTCCTTGTTGAGTTTAGCTTTATTAATAGTTTCTAAGGCATTGGTAATTGCGGATACTGTGGAGGTTTGCTGTTTAAAACCGTATTGAGATGGGCAGTTGTGTTGATTCTTGTTGATGTGGTATTGAAGGCGGGTGTTAATCAGTTTTTCTAGCAGTTTCCCTAGAACATTGATGAGTCCAATTGGTCTGTATGATGAGAGCTCGCTGTAGGTACATTTGTTAGGTTTGGGGATGATTTTGGCGTATGCAGTTTTCCATGGTGTGGGGAAGTGACCGATGTGAAGGCAGTTGTTCATAATTTTGGTGATTAATTCCGGGAAGTTAGTGGCGAATTGGAGACAGATGTCCGAAGTTAGGTTGTCAATACCAGGGGCTCGATTAGGATTCATGGTCCTGAGGGATTCAATTATTTCGGTGGAGGTAAAGTAAGGGTCAGCAGGGGTGTTGATATTGTCTTCCATAAGTTTCCTCTTTAATCTCTGTGTGTTGGTGACATCGGTGTCGTCGTCCGGGAAGAATCGGTGCATCAGGGATTGAGCGGTTTCTGTTGTGTCTTTAGTATATGTGCCATCTTCTTTCTTGAGGGTGGATGGAGGCTGTGTGATAGGTTTGGTTTGGATTAGCCTGTTGGTGACTGACCAGACGTTTTCTTTGGTTTGCCATTGGCAAAACTCTCTGAAGTTATTGGTGGATGCGGTGCGTAGCTCTTCAGCGTATTTAGATTTGATGGTGTTTCTTGCTTCCAGGATATTCTGTATAGGTTGATGTTTTTTGACGGCTTTACTGAGTTGGTGGTGTAATTTGATAACTTCTTTTTTAAGGTTGGTCAAGTCCTCGTTCCACCATGGAGGTCGTTGAGGTTTGGGTGTGGATTTAGGTAGGATTAGGTCGCAGGTTTTTTGAATTTTTGATGTGACTTGGGTTATGTAGGTGTCGAGGTCGTTGGCGTTCATAAATTCGGAGTGATCGGTAAGCAGTGGGAGATCCTTCATATGATTGTTAAGTTCTTGAGAGAATGCAGTTTTAATGTGGTCCCAGTTAACTGAGGTAGTGGAGTATTTAAAAGTAGAGAGTTTTTTATTTTTGGTTAATTTGTGAGCTCCTGGGTGTATTTGAAATGTGATGGCGTGATGGTCCGATGAGGGGCAGATGTCTTGGTTGATTTCCCAGTCCCTGATGTGAAATGTAGAGTTAGTAGTGGAGAGCGTGAGGTCTATAGTAGATTGTCTGCATTTGCCGTTATTGGTGATAGTGGAGTATGTGGGTGAGTTTCCGGTGTTTATGATTTGCAGGTCGAATTCAGTGATGAGGTTGAAAATTTCCGTTCCTCTTTTGTTGTCTTTGGAACAGCCCCAGGCGCTGTGCCATCCGTTGAGGTCTCCGCACAAGATGTGTGAAGATCCGCTGGTGTCTTGGAGGAAGTTTTGAAGTTTTTGGAGTGTTTGGTTCTTATCTGATCTGGGTTCAATGTAGATAGAGGTGAAGTAAAGTTTCCTTCCTCTGCAGTCTTTAGCCTGCGTGACGCATATGTTAGAGTCGGAGTATTTGGTAATTCCTAGGGTTGAGAAGATATTACGTCTGAATATGATGGTTGATCTGATGGGTTGTGAAGAGGGAAATTGGTATGTGATGTATCCTGGAGGGCATTTAACAGTATTGTTATTACCAGTGTATGGCTCGTTTATGAATAAAATGTCTGTTTTATTGTGATGCAGGTGGGTGGATAGTTCATGGGCTGCATTTTTCCCATGTCCCAAGTTTATTTGAATGCAGTTGTAGAAATCTTGTTTGGTGTTGGTTGGTCTACGATCCATAATCAGTTCTGTTTTTGATAGCGTCTTGTATTTTGGAAACTTTGGGGCAGAGCAGTGATGTGGCGCTATGTTGGTTGTTTGTTGAGTTTTTGCAGTTATGACATTTGAGTTTCTCTGGTTTATGTTTTGAAGGGCAGTTTCTGAATTCATGTTCGGTGGATGAGCAGTGGGAGCAGGCGGCGTTCTGGTTGGGGCATCGCACTCTGGTGTGGCCGAATTGCAGGCATTTGTAGCACTGCAAGTATGGCACATGATTTCCGATGTGTATCCTTTGGTGGTTGATGTTTATTCTATTGTTAGCGATAATGGCTTTCCAGAGAGAGGAGGAGACAAGGAAGACAGCGTTGTATAGAAATTTGTTTTTATTGCCTCTTTTGTATTTGAATTGTATGTCGGAGCGGGAGAAGTTTTTCATTGTTTCATTTTGGTTGTAGATGATGTCTGCCAGTTGTTCGGGGGGAGTGTCGTTGGATATTCCTTTAAGGATGACCATAGGACTGAGATTTTTGGGGATTTCTGCCTGGAGGTGTGGGTTGTTTTGGATTTTTTCTAGTGTTTTGGTTCTGTGTTCGGTTGATTCAAATTCCACTCGGAGTTTATTGTTAGATACTGGTTTCACTTTTAGCGGAGCAAAGTTGGTGTCTGTGAAGCTGATGTTGTTTCTCCAAATTTTGATTGTTTCCGATGAGGTAGCTGTTTGGCTCTTGGAAGAGATTAGGATGGCTGGTTTGGTCACCGGGAGTGTGTTGGGGCGCTGGATACTGTTGCTGCTGCTGCAGGTGTTACTGGCGGTGGCAGTGTATGGGCTGGTTGTTGATGATTTGGATCTGGTATTGTTGGAAGCCGCGATGGTCGCGGCCGCGTAGGTTTGAGTGGATGGCTGGCCTTTGTTGATAGACTTAAATTCCTCCCTGATAGCATCTTTGATTATTTGTTGAATGTTGCTGGGTTGTTTTGGATGGATCTCAGTTGGTTTATCATAACAGTATTTATCGACGGAGGATTGGATGGATTGGATGGCTACGATTATTTGGTCCTTGTTTGCTCTTTTGAGGCTCTTGCCCTCTACTAGTTTTGATAAGATATATTGGGTTTTTTCGAGTATGAAGCTTTTTAAAAGTATTAAGGGTGAGTCTTCGCAGTAAGGGGATGGAGAATTGTAGCCGGGGGCTCTGGAGTCTGGGGGATCTGCCTCGGACATTATGGTTGCGGCAGAGATAAGTAGTGACCAGTAGATTTATGAACTTGGGGTATTAAGTAATAGTTTCACTTCAGTATATAACAAGAATAGCACTATAGTAGCAAGTTAAATAGTTAGTAAAATAGTTCAGTGGAATACTCACTGTTGTCGCCGCCGACGTCGAAGGCGGCGCGCCAGCAGCGCAAGCGAGCGCACACCCGCTGCCGTTTTGCTGTATGGGTTTTGTAGTATGGTTCACTTTTATCATAGCACTTACTGAACACTGGCACTGTTTGTTTGAATTGTTTTATTATTGTTATTGTTTATTTAGTTGGGCTTGTTATTATTTACACACACTATTCCGTTCCTTATGATTGTTCACTGATATTATAGTTAAGTTATTCACTTATAAAGCACAGTCTTTGTTTTTGTTGTTTAGGTGTTTGATGTGTAGGTTGTAGGTTATAGTCTGGTTCATTTTTATCACAGCACTCAACGTACACTAGCAATGTGAATCACAGTCTCTGATCCAGGTATGTTTCCAGAAGTAGACGCACAGATGGACGCTTCAGTGGATTCGGTGGATGCGTGGACGCGGAGTCACGGACGCGCAGAGAAGGACGCGTGGACGCGGATGCGCGGAGGCGGACGCGTGTTTAGCCGGTGCGCGTAGGTGGACGCGCGGATGGACGCGGGCGCAAGCTCTGGTGTGAGTGTGCAGGGAAGGACGCGTGAATGTGGACGTGCGGACGCGCAGACCTTCTTGTTTCTTCCTTTATTGTCTTACTTCCTTCCTACTTTAGGGGACGCGACGGTGCGTCCTCCAAGTGGACGCGGACGCGCGGTGGAAGTTGACTCGCCGCTGTGGCTGGAAGACTCGGACGCGCAGCCTGGTGTGCTTCTTGCTTCAGTGGTTGCGCCAGTATATGGACGCGTGGACGCGGACGCGGACGCGCAAAGTGGACGCGTGGACGCGGACGCGGACGCGCAAAGTGGACGCGTGGACGCGCAGAAGCGGGCTCGTGGACGCGTGTTCAACTCTATGTACGTGGGTGGACGCGCGGGTGGACGCGGGCGCAAGCTCTGGTGTGAGTGCGCAGAGAAAGACGCGTGGACGCGGACGCGTGGTGGAAGTTGACTCGCCGCTGTGGCTGGAAGGCTCGGACGCGCAGCCTGGTGTGCTTCTTGCTTCAGTGGTTGCGCCAGTATATGGACGCGTGGACGCGGACGCGCAGAGTGGAAGCGGACGCGTGGACGCGCGGACGCGCAGGCCTCCTTGTTTCTTCCTTTCTTGTTTTGCTTCCTTCCAACTTCGGTGGACGCGCTGATGGTTTTCCAGGTGGACGCGGACGCGCAATGGAAGCGCTCCGCTGAAAGCGGACGCGTGGCCCCGAGGGCCGCCCGACCCGTGTGCACGGTCCGGCGGCTCGGCGGTGACTGGAGAGCTTCGCTAGCTCGCCGCAGTGAGGTTACCTCCTAACCCGCCTCACCTCCCCGCCTATCGGGCGACTTGAGCCCTCACTTGAGCACGTGCGCTCGTCCCAGCCGGACGCGGACGCGCGGACGCGGACGCGCGGAAGAGGACGCGTGGACGCGGACGCGTGGACGCGGACGCGCGGAAGAGGACGCGTGGACGCGGACGCGTGGACGCGGACGCGTGGACGCGGACGCGTGGACGCGGACGCGCGGAAGCGGACGCGTGGACGCGGACGTGGACGCGAAGACGCGCGGACGCGTATTTTCTCCGGGAGCGCACTCGACGCGTGTGTCTCGTCCGACGGCTGGAGAAAGACTCGGTTAGGTTAGGTTAGGTTAGGTTAGGTTAGGTTAGGTTAGGTTAGGTTAGGTTAGGTTAGGTTAGGTTAGGTTAGGTTAGGTTAGGTTAGGTTAGGTTAGGTTAGGTTAGGTTAGGGTTTTTTTTTTTTTTTTTTTTTTTTTTTTTTTTTTTTTTTTTTCTCGTCCCCTCTGACATATTATTTTATCAGAGTCCTTATTTATCCATTTTTATTATTTACAAGCTTACCATTCTTAACTAATACATTTTTGATGTGTAATCCGAATTTTTATTAACTAATATTTATACTTACAAATACTTACGATGCTATTTCGATTGTCATTCCAATTTATTGCATCAAACTTTTTTAGGCTGTAACATGAATTGAGCATTCTATCTGACAACATTTCTAATTTTACCATTACCACTCTATTCTATACTTATATTATATACATCTTACATATTGTACTACTCTATTTATTTTTACATCTTAACTTACATCTATGTTAGTGTTATATATACTCATTATATACAGACAACATAGGTTAGGTTAGGTTAGGTTAGGTTAGGTTAGGTTAGGTTAGGTTAGGTTAGGTTAGGTTAGGTTAGGTTAGGTTAGGTTAGGTTAGGTTAGGTTAGGTTAGGTTAGGTTAGGTTAGGTTAGGTTAGGTTAGGTTAGGTTAGGTTGGGGGGAAGTGGAGCCGGAGGGGTAGTACCTTTGTTCGGGTTGACTGAACACTGGTCCTCACGCTCTACAGGGAGGGGATAAACGGGTGTATAAATATAGCCTGCCTCTCCAAGACCACAGTGCGTGACGAAGAGTCACATCCTACAAGAGGTCCCCCTGTTATCGCAGAACACTGTGGATCTAGGCTGGAGAGCCGAAAAACACTCCTGGGAGTGGCGCTGAGCAGCGCTCCCAGTACCAGGTTGGGGCCGATGTGGTTTTCATGAACCAGAAGGGCTTAATACTGGATAACGGCCGGCGAGATGGAAAGCTCCGCACGAGGTATCCAATCCACATGATGTGGACATATCCCGGCGGGCGCTCTGCTCTGGAAGAAAAAGAAGGAGAACAAACATGAATAATGGAAAACGCAAGATTTAAAAATATACTACCCCAGGAGGGTACCGGCCACGCCGGAGAATCCCTCCCCGCCTCGGCCACGGCCCTGGCGGGCTGCCCCTCGTATTCTGGGGGGGGCAAAATTTTGCAGTCCCAATCAGCCCATTCAGCCCAATCGAAGATGGCAGAAGTTTCGTCCCCGGAGCCTTTAGACGACCCTTTTGCCAGAAAAAGCCGTCTTAGCCGCACCCCACCCAAGCGGCAGGGTGTAAACCCAATAACCCGTTTCTTTGTTAGCACAAGTGAAGCAACGGAATCAGATGATGGTTCAACAACGGAACCAACCAGGTTGTGCCGCGCTTCTGTGGAGAGATCCCCGAAGACACGCGAGGAGTCTTTCTTACCGAAGGGGAGATCGCAGCAAAACCTTGCGATTAAGAGGAAGAGAGGGTCTCCAATCCAGACCAAATCTGCTGAGTTGGAGATGCTCGAGAGAGAGGAGGAGAAAGTGGTCCTTGCCATTGCCGAAAAGGTGGACACGGCAATGGTCCTTACAGGGCGTCAAGGGCAACACAGAAATACAGCCCTGGATATTAAAAATATTCTCCAATCCCTTAAAGTCTGTTGCACGACTTTGAGGGATGTACGGACCAGAGTCCTTATTGCCAGGCTTAAGAAAGAGGAGGAAAGGCCAGAGGAGGTGACGCCAAAAAGAAGCAAAACCACGCAGAAGTCTATGAGGGAGGTAGGGACCTGCACTACACCGACCAAGTGCGAAGGACGAGAGCGCCAGCTGAGCGTGGCACTTTCATCAGACCCCTATATCCCATTGGCCACGCCTGTCCCTAGATTAAATACCTCACTAATGGAAGTGGCAGAACCGATCGAGGCGGCGACAGATGCCACGGAAGGAACAGAAGAGTGGAAGGTAGTGAAAAGAAAAGAAAGAAGAAGAAAAGGAAAAGAACGACCAGCTAGACAGCTAAAGAGTGCACCGACCAACACTCGAGAACCGCGGGAAGAAAGAAACCGAAGCTCAAAGAAACGTCCTTCAAAACCAGAGGCCGTTCTCATACGCACCGAAGGTACATCTTACTCTGATATCCTAAAAAAGGTAAAAGATGGAGTGGCAACGACAGCGGTCTCTCTCTCTAGGGTAAGAAGAACGAGAGGAGGTGATCTTCTGCTTGAGCTGGAGAGAGGTCAAGAGGGTGCGGACGCTTTAAAACAGGTGGTACAAGCAGCGATACCGGAGCTACAGGTCAGAGCCCTTAAGAAAGTCGCGCTGGTGGCGATATCGGGATTGGATGCAGCGGTCGAGAAGTCCGAAGTTCAAGATGCGCTGGCCTCCATAAACATAAACAGCGCAATTATTAAAAAGATGTGGACTGGCCTGGCCGCTGAAACCACTGTCATAGTGGAGCTGCCAAAGGTGGATGCTGAGACGCTGATCGTGGCTAAGAAGGTTAAAGTGGGCTGGATCAAAGCATCTGTGAGGGCTTATACTGAGAAGACGAAATGTTTCAGATGTCTGGAATATGGGCACATCGCCAAAGAATGCCCGAATGATGACAGGAGCCAACGATGCCTGAATTGCGGGGACAACAGCCACAAGAAGCGCGAGTGTAGGGCTGCCACTCTGTGCTTTATCTGTAAGGAAAATGGCAGGGTAAAGTATAGACACAGATTAGGAGCAAGGTCGTGTCCCGTTTGGAATAACTCCGTTCCTGGAATAAATAGACAACGGGCAAAAAACTTGCAGAGCAGCGAGCCATTGGACCCAGGGGGCGGGAAATAAAATTTATTCAAGTCAACCTAAATTGTTGCAAAGCCGCCCAGGATCTGCTTGTAGCTCAGGTAGCCAAGGGAGAGATAGCTATAGCTCTAGTCAGTGAACCCAACAGAACTAACGCACGCTGTTGGTTCTCAGACCAAACTAAGAGAGCTGCTATTTTCCACTGCCGAAAGCTAGGTGCAAGGCTATTGGAGAGTGGAGAGGGATACGTGTGCGCAAAGATTAAAGGATTACGCATCTTTAGTTGCTATTTCTCTCCAAACGCTGCTCTCGATAAATTCGAGTCAGACCTACAAAATCTTGCCGACGTAGTAAGGAGCTCGAAGGAACCGACCATTATCGGAGGTGACTTCAATGCTAAATCTCCGGAATGGGGCGAGAGAAGATGCGACTGGAGGGGCAGGATGGTGTCAGAGTTTATGGCGATGTGCGAGCTTTTCACCTGCAACATTGGAAACACACCCACTTTTGTGAGGATGTCTTCGCAGTCAATTCTTGACATCACCTTGGCTGACCCCTTCGCTATGAAAAACATTCGTAGCTGGAGAGTTCTTGAAGAAGAAACGCTAAGCGACCACCGGTACATCACATTCTCATACACACCGGAAATTGTAGTAGAATCGAAGCGGATGACCGGCTGGGTAACCAGACTCTTTGACAATAAAGCCTTCTCCGCCTGCATTGAATGCATAACTGCAGGTGCAGGCTGGCTCAGTACTGAGGTAGGCGATTGCGGTACGGAGAAACTCCAGAAAACTCTCACCCAGGCTTGCGATCTGTCTATGCCTCTGAAGAGGCCGAATAAAAGAAGGCAGGTGTATTGGTGGAGTGAAGAGATAGCAACGCTTCGCCGCAGTTGCCTAAAGGCCAGGAGAATTCTAAAGCGGACACCAAGCAAAGGCAATAACATCACACCGGATATGAAGGCTTATCAACAGGCAAAAGACATCCTCAGGAGAGAGATAGAAAAAGCAAAGAGAAAGGCATGGGATGATGTAATAGAAGAGGTGGAGAATGACCCTTGGGGCAAGGGTTACCAAATTGTGTCAAAGAAGATGATAAACTCTCACAATGCTCTGCTGGAGAAGGACATCGCGCTTAACATTATAGATGCTCTTTTTCCTCCAGACTCAGAGGTTGTTCCCACTACCACTTCTTCCGAAGCCGACCCTAAAATCATCTTCTCAAACGACGAGCTCCACGCAGCACTAAAGAGGATCAAATCTGGCAAGGCACCAGGACCCGACGACATTCCCGCAATAGCGATTAAAACGTTTGGAGAGACTGCACCAGAGCCACTGCTCGAAGTGATGAACGCCTGCATGGATCATGGCTTTTTTCCCAAAGCCTGGAAGACTGCCAAACTTGTGCTGCTCAAGAAGCCTGGCAAAGAGCACCTTAACACACCAAATGCACATAGACCTATCTGTCTATTGAACCACACCGGAAAGCTTTTTGAGAGACTAATATCGGAGAAGCTGACAGAAGACCTAAAACAAAAGGGTGATCTAGCCAATTCGCAGTTCGGTTTTCGAAAAGGGAAGTCAACGATTGATGCGCTAAGAACCATCTGCGAATCAATAAACAATGCTAAGAGCGGAACATGGCGAACAAGAAAATTCTGTGCCGTTATCACCCTCGATGTCAAAAATGCCTTTAACTCAGCCAGATGGGTCCATATCCTGTCGGAGCTTCGAATTAGAGGAATCGACCCAAAAATCATACGGGTCATCGAGGCCTATCTTTCAGACAGATGGCTGATTTTTGAACATCAGGAAGGCTGTGAATCTAGAAGGATTAACAGAGGAGTACCGCAGGGTTCAGTTTTATCCTCACTTCTCTGGAACATAATGTACGATGGAGTTTTACGCATGGAGATGCCTCCAGATACTTGCATCTTTGGTTTCGCAGATGACCTAACTCTGGTGGTGGCAGCCAGAAGTGAGGAGGAGATCATGCGAATAGGTGACAGGGCTGTTGAAACCGTAAGGACCTGGATGCAAGATAGAGGTCTGTCGCTGGTTCCAGAGAAAACGGAGTCGATGCTGGTTTCCGGCAGAAGAAAGCACTCACCGATTCACTTTACGATACAAGGTGAAAATATAACTCCCTCAAAAACACTAAAGTGTCTCGGAGTGACCTTGGATTCCTCGATGAACTTTATCCCACACATAAAAGCCGTCGCAGATAAGGCTAGCTCGCGAGCTCAGGCGTTAGGAAGACTGATGCCTTCAATGAAAGGCCCAACAACCGTGAAACGTCGGCTACTGGCTGGAGTAGTACGGTCAACCATATGCTACGCCGCACCTGTTTGGCACACAGGTCTTAGATATGCCGTAGCAAAAAACGCTGTTGAGAGAGTGTACAGAACCACAGCTGTTAGAGTTGCGAATCTCTACAAAACGGTGTCATACGAAGCAGCCATGGTAATCGCAGGAATACTCCCTATTCATCTTGCTATAGACGAAATGTGCCGCGTGTCTCAATTGGATGCCAAAACTCACACGGCTAGACAATACGAGAAGCTCCAAAGTTTAAAGAGGTGGCAAGAAGAATGGGAAAAGTGTGAAAAAGGTGAATGGACAAGGACAATTATCCCAAATGTGTTAACCTGGAGTAACAGAAAATATGGCACCACGACGTACCATCTGTCGCAAGCACTCTCTGGCCATGGTGTATTTAACACGTTTTTAAAGAGAATCGGGAAAGCAGTATCCTCTGAGTGCTGGTTTTGTAATAATGAAGATACACCGGAGCACACTCTTTTTAACTGTGTGTACTTCTCGAGCAAAAAGAAGAAAGCCGAAGAAGCTCTGGACTGCCATCTGTGCAAAGAGTCGATGCTGCAAATATTGCTACAAAACGAAGAGAAGTGGGATATTCTAGTAAAGTACATTACAGAAATACTTAAGGAGAAAGAATCGATAGAGCGGGAGTTAGAGAGGTTGTTCGCATAATTCAGTGCGAAAAACCTCTCTGCACTCTCGATCCCCTCACGATAGATGATCTCACGTGTATTTCCTATCGCGGGGTTGAGGACTGGGGGGAGTTTTTTTAGTGGGTAAAAATCCCACACTACCCATTAGGGGTGTCTTTAAGAAGATTTTTCACTCCTCCACAAAAAAAAAAAAAAAAAAAAAAAAGGTTAGGTTAGGTTAGGTTAGGTTAGGTTAGGTTAGGTTAGGTTAGGTTAGGTTAGGTTAGGTTAGGTTAGGTTAGGTTAGGTTAGGTTGAGACCGTAATTCGAAAACCAAAAACAATACATCGGGAGAGGAGGACGCTGGCACTGCGCTGCCAGTGTCAAAAAGTAAAGTGGTGTCGCGCAGCCGCGCTTTGCGTGCTGTCAAACGCGCAGCGCCACAAACAGGGGAGTCAGACTCCGGTGGCTCGTCCTCGGACGAGGCGGTTAGGGACAGGAGCAGAAGCGCTGGCAGCAATGCCAGCGCGAAAAGAGGTAGGGGGCGCCCGCCCACTACCTATGAATATGTTGGATTAGCCAAAGCTAAGGCGGAGGCTAACCAACAAAAAAGAGAGGAGCTCAAGCTCCGTCAGGAGGAAGAGCTCCTCCAGGTAGTGGCGGTCGCCCAAAAATCAAGGGTGGCAAACGCGGAGGCATCTGCGGCGGCGTCCGATGAAGAGGACGCCACCGTGGATGCAATTATAAGATCTGCGAAGAAGGAGGTGGAAGCGATAAGAGGTATCGCCCTCCACTCGGGGAACCTGAAGGGCACGTATGTTAGGGCCCTGAAGGATTCGGCCCTCTCCCTAATGAGAAAGGTCGAGACCCTGAGTGGTCGCTCCACCTCAGAGGAAACGAAGAGACTGCAGGCGGAAAACAGCCGCCTGCAGTCGGAGTTAGATAATATTAAAAAGGACGTGGCGGCGATGCGCGAGGAGATGGGGCGCCCGAAGGGTAAAACCACTCCCGCGCCTGCTGTAGTGGAGGTCGAAATGACCGAGTTCCCTCCGCTGCAGCCATCGTCGTCGCGTCCAAGGACGGCTGCGTCGGCATTACCAACGCCGACGCCAAAAACAAACAAAGAGAGCCCAATGGAGAAATACTTGGGTCCAATCATGCGTGCCGTAGGCGATATGATGGACTCCAAGATTGCGGGGCTGCAGGACAGGCTTTTGCCTGCTCAGCCCTGCAGACCTCCATTGGGCAAAGGGGGGAAAGCAAAAGCCCCCCTTCCATCAGGAGTGAAGACCGTTTCTGCTGTGGCCCAACCGTCACAGCAGAAAAAGCCTGTGGCCCAACCGCCACAACAGAAAAAGACTGCTGCTGGGGCCCAACCCCCACAGCAGAAAAAGGCTTCTGCTCCTTCCCAAAAAGGGAAGGGCAAGCAGAAGCCATCAGTTGAAAAGAAAATTCCCCGCCCACTTCCGCCTCCTCCTGCGTCTATGGACGAGGGTTGGACAACGGTCGTGAAGCGGGGAAAGAAAAAGAGTAAAGGGGCACAAAAATCAAGTGCCCCAGTAACAAATTCTTCTCCTCAGGGTAAGAGAGGCGTAGCTTCTCCCCCTGAGAAGAAGAAAAAGAAGAGGCAGAGGAAACCTCGTGCTCCTCGCACTGCGGCAATAGTGTTGACACTGTTGCCGGGTGCGACGGAGGCTGGCTTCACCTATGATAAAATCATAGGTGAAGCCAAGAGCAAGATCTCGCCGGAGCTCGTGGGCCCTGTTGGCCTACGGTTCCGGCAAGCCATCACGGGTGCACGAATTCTGGAGGTGCCCGGAGCCGATGGCGGTGACCGAGCGGACGCGCTTGCGCAGAGGATCCGTGAGATCCTCCCAGCGGAGCGCGTCCGTGTCGACAGGCCCACGAAATGCGTAGACCTACGCATTTCGGAGCTAGACGACTCGGTCACTGCCGAGGAGGTAGTAGCCGCCCTTGCTAAAACGGGCGGCTGTCCGGAGGGGCAAATTAAAGCTGGAATCGTCCGCTTTAACCCCTCCGGAATGGGTGCCATCTGGGCAAAGTGTCCCGTGGTGGCAGCTAAGAAGTTGGGGGGTCGATTGCTGGTGGGGTGGTCCTCGGCACGTATAACCGTGCTTGAGAGGGCCCCCCTGCGTTGCGTCCGCTGCATGGAGGTTGGCCATGTGGGAGCGAGATGCAACGCACCTGTCGACCGCAGCAATGAGTGTATGCGCTGCGGTCGGGAGGGCCATCGATCGGCCATGTGCTCCGCCGACAAGCCGCACTGCGTACTTTGCGCAGCGGCTGGCAAGCCGGCGGAGCATCGAGTAGGAGCAAAGAGGTGCGCTTACCTTAAAAAGCGCACCTCACAAAAGAAGGATGCCAGGGAGGAGGCGATGAGTACAGACCAAAATGGACAATAAAGCTCATCGCCTTCTCCTTGGGAATCTTAACCACTGTGCCGCCGCTCAGGACTTGTTTGTCCATAGCGCGGCGCAGTGGTTAATCGATATAGCCGTGGCCACCGAGCCCTACTTTGTCCCTTCAGCCGACAACTGGTTGGGGGACTTAACGGGTTCGGTGGCCATAAACTTTGCAGTGTACGCCGGTGCCCCGTCTCTCGTTGCACTCGCGAGAGGCCAGGGGTACGCGGCTGCACAATGGGGGGAAACCGTAGTGCTGGGGGTGTACTTTTCACCTAACAGGAGTGTCGCAGAATTCGAGTTGTATTTGGGCGAGGTGGCCAACGTCATCCAGCGTGCCTCGCCCAAACCAGTGGTTATGATGGGGGACCTCAACGCCAAGTCAACGGCCTGGGGTTCCCCCAGAAATAACGAGAGAGGCGACACTCTTGAGGAGTGGGCGATAGTGACCGGCCTGTCTATACTTAATAGAGGGTCGGTCAACACGTGCGTGCGACAGGGGGGCGGATCGATTGTTGATATATCGTTCGCCAGCCCTTCTGTCGCTCAGCGAGTCTGTCACTGGCGAGTGATGGAGGAGGTTGAGACGCTATCGGACCATAGGTACGTCCGATTCGACGTCTCCCCCTCCCCTCAAGTGGCAGACAACTATCGCCCGCAGAGAGGCACCCCAGCATTTCCCAGATGGGCGTTCAAACGAGTTCAAAAGGATCTCTTGGTGGAGGCCGCTTTGGTCCAAGCCTGGAATGCCGAGGCACGACAGGACATCGGGGGAGAGGAGGGAGCTGAATGGTTCCGGGGCGCAATGACGCAAGTCTGCGACGCGTCGATGCCCCGGATAAAGTCCCTTCCTCGCAAGCGGCAAGCGTACTGGTGGAACTCTGCCGTCGCAGCACTCCGCATGGAGTGCATTGCGGCGCGCAGACAGTACTCCAGACGCTACCGCCGCGGTACCCCTGATGTGACCATTGTGGCACAGCTGTACGAGGCATATAGAGAAAAGAGAAGAGCTCTGCAGCTGTCCATCAAGAGAGCCAAAGCTCAGGCGAGGGAAGAGCTCCTGGAGGGTCTTAACGCGGATCCGTGGGGGCGCCCGTATAAAATGGTTCGCAACAAACTGAAACCATGGGCGCCTCCATTGACACAGACCCTTCAGCCTCAAGTGCTCGAAAAGGTTGTGTCCGCTTTGTTTCCAAACAGAGCGGATCACACGCCTCCATTGATGGGACGTAGACCCCTGATGGAGGAGAGCCTTGAGGTGCCGGAAATAACGCCGGCGGAGTTCGACCTGTCCGTGGGAAGAATCCGGAGCAACAAAGCTCCGGGTCCAGATGGAATCCCCGGACGCGCCTGGGCTATGTCGATGAACGCCCTAGGGACCCGACTCTGTAGGTATTTCAACTCTTGCCTGGAGTCGGGACGGTTTCCCCGTATTTGGAAGACAGGCAGACTCGTTCTGATCAAGAAGGAAGGTCGTCCCGCAGAATCTCCCTCAGCGTACCGCCCCATCGTGCTGCTCGACGAGGTCGGCAAGCTATTCGAAAGAATTATTGCCGGCCGTATCGTCGGGCAGCTAAGCTCGGTAGGGCCGGACTTAAGTAATGTGCAATATGGCTTTCGAGGAGGCCGCTCTACGGTTGACGCCATAGAGCGCGTCAAGAGCCTCTCGGAAGCCGTAGTCGCCCAGGGTGGAGTGGCGCTGGCAGTGTCATTAGACATTGCCAACGCTTTCAACACACTCCCCTGGGCGTGCATCGGGGAGGCATTAAAATATCACAGAATGCCTCCCTACTTACAGAGGATAGTCCGGTCGTACTTGAGCGACAGGTACATCACATACGAGGGGCGGTCTGGAGAGATCGTGTTGAGGGAGATGGTGTGCGGTGTTCCACAGGGGTCTGTCTTAGGACCACTCCTGTGGAACATCGGGTACGACTACGTACTGCGGGGCGCACTTCCCCGGGGCCTGAGTGTCACGTGCTATGCCGATGACACTCTGGTCTTAGCCCGGGGAAGATCTTTCGACGAGTCTGCCTGTCTGGGTAAACTGGGAGTAACGCTGGTCGTCGGCAGGATTAGGATGCTGGGACTGGAGGTGGCGCTGCATAAGACTGAGGCCATTTGTTTTCATGGGCCTCGTCGTGCGCCGCCTCGCGGTTCCAGCATCACCATAGAGGGAACCACAATCGAGGTCGGGTCCACAATGAAGTACTTGGGACTCGTCCTCGACAGCCGTTGGAGCTTCCGCGAGCACTTTGCGGGTCTGGCCCCGAAACTCATGGGTGCAGCGGGCGCACTTAGTCGCCTGCTCCCCAACGTGGGTGGGCCAGATGCCGCAACTCGCCGTCTTTATTTAGGAGTGGTCCGGTCGATGGCCCTTTACGGGGCACCCGTCTGGGCGTACACCCTGGCGGACAAGTCAGTGGCGCAGCTGCGAAAGTCGCAGCGCGTCATGGCCGTCAGGGTGATCAGAGGGTACCGGACCATCTCATATGAGGCGGCGTGTGCACTGGCAGGGTCCCCTCCGTGGGACATCGAGGCGAAGGTCTGCGCGGACATGTACGAACTCCGCGCAGACGAACCTGCCAGGGTGCGGAGGCTCCTGTCTCGACGGGAAGTCTTTAGATTGTGGAGCGAGAGGCTGGCGACACCAACTGCCGGCCTCCGAACCGTCGAGGCAGTTCGCCCTGTACTCAAGAAGTGGGCGAACAGGCGGCAAGGTTCCCTCACCTTCCGGTTAACGCAAGTACTTTCCGGGCATGGATGCTTCGGAAAGTACCTCTGCAAAATAGCCGGAAGGGAGCCGACGACCAGATGCAACGAGTGTGGAGACTGCGACGAGGACACGGCGCAGCACAACCTAGAGGAATGTCCAGCATGGACACTGCTGCGCCGCGACTTCGTCGCAGAGGTGGGGACGAATGACCTCTCGCTACCAGCCGTCATCAAGGCTATGATGACTAGCGAGAGGTCATGGAATGCGGCCGTCTCCTTCTGTGAGTCTATAATGCTCCAGAAGGAGACCGCGGAGAGGGAGCGGGAGAGATCCCAGGACGCTCCCTCCAACCGCCGCGTAAGAGCCAGGATCCCGAGGAGAGTGACGTTTGCCTCTCCTCTCGTTCCCACCTAGCCCCGCGGGCGGCAGTCATGGAGGTGACTGTCGCCCATTCACATCCAGAGGCGGGGCCCAGAGGCAGCGCGCGCGTGTTCCCGCGCGCGCCTCAATACATTGAAATAGAGTGTTCAGGAGAGGGATCATCTTCTCTATCCCTCTCCTGAAACCCGGGAGGGGCCCGTTCGTTAAAAGAACGGGCCAGCGTCGGCGGAGTTACGGCGTTATTTCGAGAGAGAACCCGTGCTCCGCCAATTATGGCGACCGGAGGAACACCGCGGGGGTTTTAGTGGGTGCAACTCCCACACTACCCGTCCCCTTCCTCCAAAGGGGGCGGGTGTCCAGCGATTTCCCCCGCGCAACAAAAAAAAAAAAAAAAAAAAAAAAAAAAAAAAAAAAAAAAAAAAAAAAAAGGTTGAGACCGTAATGCTGGGGGTGTACTTCTCACCTAACAGGAGTGTCGCAGAATTTGAGTCGTATTTGGGCGAGGTAGCCAACGTGATCCAGCGTGCCTCGCCCAAACCAGTGGTTATGATGGGGGACCTCAACGCCAAGTCAACGGCCTGGGGTTCCCCCAGAAATAACGAGAGAGGCGACACTCTTGAGGAGTGGGCGATAGTGACCGGCCTGTCCTTACTTAATAGGGGGTCGGTCAACACATGCGTGCGACAGGGGGGCGGATCGATTGTTGATATATCGTTCGCCAGCCCTTCTGTCGCTCAGCGAGTCTGTCACTGGCGAGTGATGGAGGAGGTTGAGACGCTGTCGGACCATCGATACGTCTGATTCGACGTCTCCCCCTCCCCTCAAGTGGCAGACAACTATCGCCCGCAGAGAGGCACCCCAGCATTTCCCAGATGGGCGTTCAAACGAGTACAAAAGGATCTCTTGGTGGAGGCCGCTTTGGTCCAAGCCTGGAATGCCGAGGCACGACAGGACATCGGGGGAGAGGAGGGAGCTGAATGGTTCCGGGGCGCAATGACGCAAGTCTGCGACGCGTCGATGCCCCGGATAAAGTCCCTTCCTCGCAAGCGGCAAGCGTACTGGTGGAACTCTGCCGTCGCAGCACTCCGCATGGAGTGCATTGCGGCGCGCAGACAGTACTCCAGACGCTACCGCCGCGGTACCCCTGATGTGACCATTGTGGCACAGCTGTACGAGGCATATAGAGAAAAGAGAAGAGCTCTACAGCTGTCCATCAAGAGAGCCAAAGCTCAGGCAAGGGAAGAGCTCCTGGAGGGTCTTAACGCGGATCCGTGGGGGCGCCCGTATAAAATGGTTCGCAATAAGCTGAAATCATGGGCGCCTCCACTGACACAGACCCTTCAGCCTCAAGTGCTCGAAAAGGTTGTGTCCGCTCTGTTCCCAAACAGAGCGGATCACACGCCTCCATCGATGGGACGTAGACCCCTGATGGAGGAGAGCCTTGAGGCGCCGGAAATAACGCCGGCGGAGTTCGACCTGTCCGTGGGAAGAATCCGGAGCAACAAAGCTCCGGGTCCAGATGGAATCCCCGGACGTGCCTGGGCCATGTCGATGAACGCCCTAGGGACCCGACTCTGTAGGTATTTTAACTCTTGCCTGGAGTCGGGACGGTTTCCCCGGATTTGGAAGACAGGCAGACTCGTGCTTATCAAGAAGGAGGGTCGCCCTGCAGAATCTCCCTCAGCGTACCGCCCCATCGTGCTGCTCGACGAGGTCGGCAAACTATTCGAAAGAATTATTGCCGGCCGTATCGTCGGGCAGCTAAGCTCGGTAGGGCCGGACTTAAGTAGTGTGCAATATGGCTTTCGAGGAGGCCGCTCTACGGTTGACGCCATAGAGCGAGTCAAGAGCCTCTCGGAAGCCGTAGTCGCCCAGGGTGGAGTGGCGCTGGCAGTGTCATTAGACATTGCCAACGCTTTCAACACACTCCCCTGGGCGTGCATCGGGGAGGCATTGAAATATCACAAAATGCCTCCCTACTTACAGAGGATAGTCCGGTCGTACTTGAGCGACAGGTATATTACATACGAGGGGCGGTCTGGAGAGATCGTGCTGAGGGAGATGGTGTGCGGTGTTCCACAGGGGTCTGTCTTAGGACCACTCCTGTGGAACATCGGGTACGACTACGTACTGCGGGGCGCACTTCCCCGGGGCCTGAGTGTCACGTGCTATGCCGATGACACTCTGGTTTTAGCCCGGGGAAGATCTTTCGAGGAGTCTGCCTGTCTGAGTAAACTAGGAGTTACGCTGGTCGTCGGCAGGATTAGGATGCTGGGACTGGAGGTGGCGCTGCATAAGACTGAGGCCATTTGTTTTCATGGGCCTCGTCGTGCGCCGCCTCGCGGTTCCAGCATCACCATAGAGGGAACCACAATCGAGGTCGGGTCCACAATGAAGTACTTGGGACTCGTCCTCGACAGCCGTTGGAGCTTCCGCGAGCACTTTGCGGGTCTGGCCCCGAAACTCATGGGTGCAGCGGGCGCGCTTAGTCGCCTGCTCCCCAACGTGGGTGGGCCAGATGCCGCAACTCGCCGTCTTTATTTAGGAGTGGTCCGGTCGATGGCCCTTTACGGGGCACCCGTCTGGGCGTACACCCTGGCGGACAAGTCAGTGGCGCAGCTGCGAAAGTCGCAGCGCGTCATGGCCGTCAGGGTGATCAGAGGGTACCGGACCATCTCATATGAGGCGGCGTGTGCACTGGCAGGGTCCCCACCGTGGGACATAGAGGCGAAGGTCTGCGCGGACATGTACGAACTCCGCGCAGACGAACCTGCCAGGGTGCGGAGGCTCCTGTCTCGACGGGAAGTTTTTAGATTGTGGAGCGAGAGGCTGGCGACACCAACTGCCGGCCTCCGAACCGTCGAGGCAGTTCGCCCTGTACTCAAGAAGTGGGCGAACAGGCGGCAAGGTTCCCTCACCTTCCGGTTAACGCAAGTACTTTCCGGGCATGGATGCTTCGGAAAGTACCTCTGCAAAATAGCCGGAAGGGAGCCGACGACCAGATGCAACGAGTGTGGAGACTGCGACGAGGACACGGCGCAGCACAACCTAGAGGAATGTCCAGCATGGACACTGCTGCGCCGCGACTTCGTCGCAGAGGTGGGGACGAATGACCTCTCGCTACCAGCCGTCATCAAGGCTATGATGACTAGCGAGAGGTCATGGAATGCGGCCGTCTCCTTCTGTGAGTCTATAATGCTCCAGAAGGAGACCGCGGAGAGGGAGCGGGAGAGATCCCAGGACGCTCCCTCCAACCGCCGCGTCAGAGCCAGGATCCCGAGGAGAGTGACATTTGCCTCTCCTCTCGTTCCCACCTAGCCCCGCGGGCGGCAGTCATGGAGGTGACTGTCGCCCATTTACATTTACATCCAGAGGCGGGGCCCAGAGGCAGCGCGCGCGTGTTCCCGCGCGCGCCTCAATACATTGAAATAGAGTGTTCAGGAGAGGGATCATCTTCTCTATCCCTCTCCTGAAACCCGGGAGGGGCCCGTTCGTTAAAAGAACGGGCCAGCGTCGGCGGAGTTACGGCGTTATTTCGAGAGAGAACCCGTGCTCCGCCAATTATGGCGACCGGAGGAACACCGCGGGGGTTTTAGTGGGTGCAACTCCCACACTACCCGTCCCCTTCCTCCAAAGGGGGCGGGTGTCCAGCGATTTCCCCCGCGCAAAAAAAAAAAAAAAAAAAAAAAAAAAAAAAAGGTTAGGTTAGGTTAGGTTAGGTTAGGTTAGGTTAGGTTAGGTTAGGTTAGGTTAGGTTAGGTTAGGTTAGGTTAGGTTAGGTTAGGTTGGGATGCGATGTCAGACTACCTCCTCGTGTGCCTGTCTGCTTGCCGTATTACTTCGGTAATGCGGAAAGTGGATGGGCCGGTGCATCCTGGGCATCAGTCAATAACTTTCCTTAATGGGGATCTTGTTGGCTGATGGCTAAAAGTCTGACGTGTGGCGCTGATCCGCGTGTCCCTCTGCTCTCAGAGGACACTGTGGAGAGGCAAGAGCGAGTGGTCGCCGGCGTGCAAGCCTTTGCCGTTGGCGGTGAGAGGATGGGATTCTCCCTTCCTCTACACTTTGCTGGCTCGTAATCCCTGTGTGGTGTCGTGGTCACGTCTCACGGCCGCCAGGGACCGAGGGTCCTGCCTTAACCGGCCGGACTGCGAGGAGACAACCTCTATAAAAATCCCTAATTCTGGACACTGGGGCTACGCGGTGTCTAGATGCTCGTTCTAGAGCGGCTGGAGGGTACACCAGTCATTAGCGGCCAACCCCAGGGACTTCCCGCCCCCTGGGTGTATTAGGGTTATCAAGGTACAGGGGGCTCTGCCTTGATGGACTGTTTATTTCCCCCATACTCGTGGGATTAAAATGAACAAATCTAAATCAAAAAATTATACATCGGGAGAGGAGGACGCTGGCACTGCGCTGCCAGTGTCAAAAAGAGAAGTGGTGTCGCGCAGCCGCGCCTTGCGTGCTGCCAAACGCGCAGCGCCACATACAGTGGAGTCGGACTCTGGCGGCTCGTCCTCGGACGAGGCGGTCAGGGATAGGAGTAGAAGCGCTGGCAGCAATGCCAGCGCGAAAAGAGGTAGGGGGCGCCCGCCCACTACCTATGAATATGTTGGATTAGCCAAAGCTAAGGCGGAGGCTAACCAACAAAAAAGAGAGGAGCTCAAGCTCCGTCAGGAGGAAGAGCTCCTCCAGGTAGTGGCGGTCGCCCAAAAATCCAGGGTGGCAAACGCGGAGGCATCTGCGGCGGCGTCCGATGAAGAGGACGCCACCGTGGATGCAATTATAAGATCTGCAAAGAAGGAGGTGGAAGCGATTAGAGGTATCGCCCTCCACTCGGGGAACCTGAAGGGCACGTATGTAAGGGCCCTGAAGGATTCGGCCCTCTCCCTAATGAGAAAGGTCGAGACCCTGAGTGGTCGCTCCACCTCAGATGAAACGAAGAGACTGCAGGCGGAAAACAGCCGCCTGCAGTTGGAATTGGAAAAAATTAAAAAGGACGTGGCGGCGATGCGCGAGGGGATGGGGCACCTAAAGGGTGCGACCACTCCTGCGCCTGCTGTAGTGGAGGTCGAGATGACCGAATTCCCTCCACTGCAGCCATCGCCGTCACGTCCAAGGACGGCTGCGTCGGCTTTACCAACGCCGACGCCAATTACAACCAAAGAGAGCCCAATGGAGAAATACTTGGGTCCAATCATGCGTGCCGTGGGCGACATGATGGACTCCAAGATTGCGGGGCTGCAGGACAGGCTTTTGCCTGCTCAGCCCTGCAGGCCTCCATTGGGCAAAGGGGGGAAAGCAAAAGCCCCCCTACAATCAGGAGTGAAAACCGTTTCTGCTGTGGCTCAACCGTCACAGCAGAAAAAGGCTGTGGCCCAACCGCCACAGCAGAAGAGGGCTGTGGCGCAACCGCCACAGCAGAAAAAGGCTTCTGCTCCTTCCCAAAAAGGGAAGGGTAAGCAGAAGCCATCAGGTGAAAAGAAAATTCCCCGCCCACTTCCGCCTCCTCCTGTCTCTATGGACGAGGGCTGGACAACGGTCGTGAAGCGGGGAAAGAAGAAAAAGAGTAATGGGGCACAAAAATCAAGTGCCCCAGTAACAAATTCTTCTCCTCAGGGTAAGAGAGGCGTAGCTTCTCCCCCTGAGAAGAAGAAGAAAAAGAAGAGGCAGAGGAAACCTCGTGCTCCTCGCACTGCGGCAATAGTGTTGACACTGTTGCCGGGTGCGACGGAGGCTGGCTTCACCTATGATAAAATCATAGGTGAAGCCAAGAGCAAGATTTCGCCGGAGCTCGTGGGCCCTATTGGCCTTCGGTTCCGGCAAGCCATCACGGGTGCACGCATACTGGAGGTGCCCGGAGCTGATGGCAGTGACCGAGCGGACGCGCTCGCGCAGAGGATCCGTGAGATCTTCCCAGCTGAGCGCGTCCGTGTCGACAGGCCCACGAGGTGCGCAGACTTGCGCATTTCGGAGCTTGACGACTCGGTCACAGCCGAGGAGGTAGTGGCCGCCCTTGCTAAAGTGGGCGGCTGTCCGGAGGGGCAAATTAAAGCTGGCGTTGTCCGCTTTAACCCCTCCGGAATGGGTGCCATCTGGGCAAAGTGCCCCGTGGTGGCAATTAAAAAATTAGGAAGCCGATTGTTGGTGGGGTGGTCCTCAGCACGTATAACCGTGCTAGAGAGGGCCCCCCTGCGTTGCATCCGCTGCATGGAGGTTGGCCATGTGGGGGCGAGATGCAACGCACCTATCGACCGCAGCAATGAGTGTATGCGCTGCGGTCGGGAGGGCCATCGATCGGCCATGTGCTCCGCCGACAAGCCGCACTGCGTACTCTGCGCAGCGGCTGGCAAGCCGGCGGAGCATCGAGTAGGAGCAAAGAGGTGCGCTTACCTTAAAAAGCGCACCTCACAAAAGAAGGATGCCAGGGAGGAGGCGATGAGTACAGACCAAAATGGACAATAAAGCTCATCGCCTTCTCCTTGGGAATCTTAACCACTGTGCCGCCGCTCAGGACTTGTTTGTCCATAGCGCGGCGCAGTGGTTAATTGATATAGCCGTGGCCACCGAGCCCTACTTTGTCCCTTCAGCCGACAACTGGTTGGGGGACTTAACGGGTTCGGTGGCCATAAACTTTGCAGTGTACGCCGGTGCCCCGTCTCTCGTTGCACTCGCGAGAGGCCAGGGGTACGCGGCGGCACAATGGGGGGAGACCGTAGTGCTGGGGGTGTACTTTTCACCTAACAGGAGTGTCGCAGAATTCGAGATGTATTTGGGCGAGGTGGCCAACGTTATCCAGCGTGCCTCGCCCAAACCAGTGGTTATGATGGGGGACCTCAACGCCAAGTCAACGGCCTGGGGTTCCCCCAGAAATAACGAGAGAGGCGACACTCTTGAGGAGTGGGCGATAGTGACCGGCCTATCTATACTTAATAGAGGGTCGGTCAACACGTGCGTGCGACAGGGGGGCGGATCGATTGTTGATATATCGTTCGCCAGCCCTTCTGTCGCTCAGCGAGTCTGTCACTGGCGAGTGATGGAGGAGGTTGAGACGCTATCGGACCATCGATACGTCCGATTCGACGTCTCCCCCTCCCCTCAAGTGGCAGACAACTATCGCCCGCAGAGAAGCACCCCAGCATTTCCCAGATGGGCGTTCAAACGTGTTCAGAAGGATCTCTTGATGGAGGCCGCTTTGGTCCAAGCCTGGAATGCCGAGGCACGACAGGACATCGGGGGAGAGGAGGGAGCTGAATGGTTCCGGGGCGCAATGACGCAAGTCTGCGACGCGTCGATGCCCCGGATGAAGTCCCTTCCTCGCAAGCGGCAAGCGTACTGGTGGAACTCTGCCATCGCGGCACTCCGTATGGAGTGCATTGCGGCGCGCAGAAAGTACTCCAGACGCTACCGCCGCGGTACCCCTGATGTGACCATTGTGGCACAGCTGTACGAGGAATATAGAGAAAAGAGAAGAGCTCTGCAGCTGTCCATCAAGAGAGCCAAAGCTCAGGCGAGGGAAGAGCTCCTGGAGGGTCTTAACGCGGATCCGTGGGGGCGCCCGTATAAAATGGTTCGCAACAAGCTGAAACCATGGGCGCCTCCATTGACACAGACCCTTCAGCCTCAAGTGCTCGAAAAGGTTGTGTCCACTCTGTTTCCAAACAGAGCGGAACACACGCCTCCATCGATGGGACGTAGACCCCTGATGGAGGAGAGCCTTGAGGCGCCGGAAATAACGCCGGCGGAGTTCGACCTGTCCGTGGGAAGGATCCGGAGCAACAAAGCTCCGGGTCCAGATGGAATCCCCGGACGCGCCTGGGCCATGTCGATGAACGCCCTAGGGACCCGACTCTGTAGGTATTTCAACTCTTGCCTGGAGTCGGGACGGTTTCCCCGGATTTGGAAGACAGGCAGACTCGTTCTGATCAAGAAGGAAGGTCGTCCCGCAGAATCTCCCTCAGCGTACCGCCCCATCGTGCTGCTCGACGAGGTCGGCAAACTATTCGAAAGAATTATTGCTGGCCGTATCGCCGGGCAGCTAAGCTCGGTAGGGCCGGACTTAAGTAGTGTGCAATATGGCTTTCGAGGAGGCCGCTCTACGGTTGACGCCATAGAGCGCGTCAAGAGCCTCTCGGAAGCCGTAGTCGCCCAGGGTGGAGTGGCGCTGGCAGTGTCATTAGACATTGCCAACGCTTTCAACACACTCCCCTGGGCGTGCATCGGGGAGGCATTAAAATATCACAAAATGCCTCCCTACTTACAGAGGATAGTCCGGTCGTACTTGAGCGATAGGTACATCACATACGAGGGGCGGTCTGGAGAGATCGTGTTGAGGGAGATGGTGTGCGGTGTTCCACAGGGGTCTGTCTTAGGACCACTCCTGTGGAACATCGGGTACGACTACGTACTGCGGGGCGCACTTCCCCGGGGCCTGAGTGTCACGTGCTATGCCGATGACACTCTGGTTTTAGCCCGGGGAAGATCTTTCGAGGAGTCTGCCTGTCTGGGTAAATTAGGAGTTACGCTGGTCGTCGGCAGGATTAGGATGCTGGGACTGGAGGTGGCGCTGCATAAGACTGAGGCCATTTGCTTTCATGGGCCTCGTCGTGCGCCGCCTCGCGGTTCCAGCATCACCATAGAGGGAACCACAATCGAGGTCGGGTCCACAATGAAGTACTTGGGACTCGTCCTCGACAGCCGTTGGAGCTTCCGCGAGCACTTTGCGGGTCTGGCCCCGAAACTCATGGGTGCAGCGGGCGCACTTAGTCGCCTGCTCCCCAACGTGGGTGGGCCAGATGCCGCAACTCGCCGTCTTTATTTAGGAGTGGTCCGGTCGATGGCCCTTTACGGGGCACCCGTCTGGGCGTACACCCTGGCGGACAAGTCAGTGGCGCAGCTGCGAAAGTCGCAGCGCGTCATGGCCGTCAGGGTGATCAGAGGGTACCGGACCATCTCATATGAGGCGGCGTGTGCACTGGCAGGGTCCCCACCGTGGGACATAGAGGCGAAGGTCTGCGCGGACATGTACGAACTCCGCGCAGACGAACCTGCCAGGGTGCGGAGGCTCCTGTCTCGACGGGAAGTCTTTAGATTGTGGAGCGAGAGGCTGGCGACACCAACTGCCGGCCTCCGAACCGTCGAGGCAGTTCGCCCTGTACTTAAGAAGTGGGCGAACAGGCGGCATGGTTCCCTCACCTTCCGGTTAACGCAAGTACTTTCTGGGCATGGATGCTTCGGAAAGTACCTCTGCAAAATAGCCGGAAGGGAGCCGACGACCAGATGCAACGAGTGTGGAGACTGCGACGAGGACACGGCGCAGCACAACCTAGAGGAATGTCCAGCATGGACACTGCTGCGCCGCGACTTCGTCGCAGAGGTGGGGACGAATGACCTCTCGCTACCAGCCGTCATCAAGGCTATGATGACTAGCGAGAGGTCATGGAATGCGGCCGTCTCCTTCTGTGAGTCTATAATGCTCCAGAAGGAGACCGCGGAGAGGGAGCGGGAGAGATCCCAGGACGCTCCCTCCAATCGCCGCGTAAGAGCCAGGATCCCGAGGAGAGTGACGTTTGCCTCTCCTCTCGTTCCCACCTAGCCCCGCGGGCGGCAGTCATGGAGGCGACTGTCGCCCATTCACATCCAGAGGCGGGGCCCAGAGGCAGCGCGCGCGTGTTCCCGCGCGCGCCTCAATATTATGAAATAGAGTGTTCAGGAGAGGGATCATCTTCTCTATCCCTCTCCTGAAACCCGGGAGGGGCCCGTTCGTCAAAAGAACGGGCCAGCGTCGGCGGAGTTACGGCGTTATTTCGAGAGAGAACCCGTGCTCCGCCAATTATGGCGACCGGAGGAACACCGCGGGGGTTTTAGTGGGTGCAACTCCCACACTACCCGTCCCCTTCCTCCAAAGGGGGCGGGTGTCCAGCGATTTCCCCCGCGCAACAAAAAAAAAAAAAAAAAAAAAAAAAGGTTAGGTTAGGTTCTGCTACCCTTCGCTGCGTGCTATGCGCAGCGGAGGGCAAACCGGCGGGGCACCGGGTGGGCGCAAAGAAGTGCGCCCACCTAAAAAAGAGGAAACCTAAGGCTCTGGTGCCTAAGGAGGGAGCGATGGCTACTGACCAAAATGGCCAGTAAGCCCATACGCTTCCTCCTCGGGAATCTCAACCACTGTGCCGGTGCACAAGATCTCTTTGTGCACAGTACGGCGCAGTGGTTGATTGACGTCGCTGTGGCCACCGAACCCTACTATGTCCCTTCAGCCGATAACTGGCTGGGGGACGTAACGGGTGCGGTGGCCATCAACTTTGCTGTGTACGCCGGTGCCCCGTCTCTCGTTGCACTCGCGAGAGGCGGTGGGTACGCGGCGGCACTTTATGGGGAAACCGTAGTGCTGGGGGTGTACTTCTCTCCGAATCGGAGTGTTGCCGAGTTTGAAAGGTACTTGGGCGAGGTGGCCAACGTCGTTCGTCGAGCCTCGCCCAAGCCTGTGATCCTGATGGGGGACCTCAATGCCAAATCAACTGCTTGGGGTTCCCCTAGAACAGACGTGCGAGGCGACACTCTGGAGGAGTGGGCGATAGTGACCGGCCTGTCCATACTCAATAGGGGGTCGGTCAATACGTGTGTGCGACAGCGGGGTGGCTCAATCGTTGATATAGCGCTCGCCACCCCGTCTGTTGCTCAACGTGTCTGCCACTGGCGGATCGAGGAGGTTGAGACATTGTCGGACCACAGATACATGCGGTTCGACGTCTCCCCCTCGTCCCGGGCAGACAACTATCGTCCAAGGAGAGGACCCCTAGCATTTCCTAGGTGGGCGTTCAAGCGGGTCGACAAAGACCTTCTGATGGAAGCCTCTTTGGTCCAAGCCTGGGCTGCAGACAGCAGACAGGACATCGGGGGAGAGGAGGGGGCTGAATGGTTCCGGGGCGCAATGACGCAAATATGCGACGCGTCGATGCCCCGGATAAAGACCCTTCCTCGTAGGCGGCAGGCGTACTGGTGGAATGCCGAAATCGCGGCACTGCGTAAACAGTGCCGTGCGGCACGAAAGCAGTACGCCAGACGGTACCGTAACGGTCCCCCTGATGTGACCAGAGAGGCACAGCTGTATGAAGCATACAGAGAGAGAAAAAAGGCTCTACAGCTGTCCATCAGACAGGCCAAGGCTCAAGCGAGGGAAGAGCTCCTGGAGGGTCTCAACGCGGATCCGTGGGGGCGCCCGTATAAAATGGTTCGAAATAAATTGAAACCATGGGCGCCTCCGCTGACGCAGACTCTCCAGCCTCAGCTGCTCGAAAAGGTTGTGGACACTCTGTTTCCGAACAGGGTGGATCACACGCCTCCAACCATGGGTCGTAGACCCAGGATGGAGGAGAGCGCTGAGGCACCGGAAATAACTTCGGTGGAGTTCGAACTGTCCGTGAGGAATATCCGGAGCAATAAAGCTCCGGGCCCGGATGGCATCCCCGGACGCGCTTGGGTTTTGGCCTTGAACGCCCTAGGGACCCGACTCTGCGAGTTGTACAACTCTTGTCTAGAGTCGGGACGGTTTCCCCAACAGTGGAAGACGGGCAGACTCGTCCTCATAAAGAAAGAGGGTCGCCCCGCAGATTCTCCCTCCGCCTACCGCCCCATAGTGCTGCTCGACGAGGTCGGCAAATTGTTCGAAAGAATAATTGCTGGCCGAATCGTCGGGCACCTAGGCTCGGTGGGACCGGACCTAAACAGTGTGCAGTATGGCTTCCGAGAGGGTCGCTCAACGATAGATGCGATTGAGCGCGTCAAGTCCCTCTCGGAAGATACCATCGCCCAGGGTGGAGTGAGTTTGGCGGTGTCCTTGGACATCACCAACGCTTTTAACTCACTCCCCTGGGCATGCATCAGGGAGGCATTGCAGTACCATCGCATGCCTCCCTACATTCAGAGGATAGTCCGGTCCTACCTGAGCGAAAGGTACATCGTGTACGAGGGGCGGAACGGAAACATCGTTCGGAGGGAGATGGTGTGCGGTGTTCCTCAGGGGTCTGTCTTAGGACCACTCCTGTGGAACATCGGATACGATTTCGTGCTGCGGGGCGCACTTCCCCGAGGCCTGAGCATCACCTGCTACGCAGATGACACGCTCGTAATGGCCCGGGGAAGTACCTATGAGGAGTCTGCTCGTCTTGCCACTCTAGGAGTGACATTGGTCGTCGGCAGAATAGCGATGCTGGGACTGGAGGTGGCGCTGCACAAGACTGAGGCCATATGTTTTCATGGGCCTCGTCGTGCGCCACCCCGCGGGTCCAGCATCGTTATTGAGGGAACGCGTATCGAGGTCGGGTCAACCATGAAGTACTTGGGACTCGTCCTCGATAGCCGCTGGAGCTTCCGCGAACATTTTGCGGGTCTGGCCCCTAAACTCATGGGGGCAGCAGGTGCACTTAGTCGCCTGCTCCCCAACTTGGGTGGGCCAGACACCGCAGCTCGCCGTCTCTACTTAGGAGTGGTCCGGTCAATGGCCCTGTACGGGGCCCCGATATGGGCCTACACCCTGACGAGCAAATCTGTCGCGCTGTTGAGAAAATCACAGCGCGTCATGGCCGTCAGGGTGATACGTGGCTACCGGACCATCTCGTACGAGGCGGCGTGTGTCCTGGCAGGGTCCCCTCCGTGGGACATTGAGGCTAAAGTCTGCGCGGATATGTATGAAATCCGCGCGGACGAACCTGCCAGGGTGCGGAGGCTCCTGTCTCGACAGGAAGCATTACGTATGTGGAACGAGAGGCTGGCAACACCATCTGCTGGCCTCCGAACTGTCGAGGCAGTTCGCCCAGTACTGAAGAAGTGGGCGAACAGGCGGCACGGTTCCCTCACCTTCCGGCTGACGCAAGTACTTTCCGGGCATGGCTGCTTCGGAAAGTACCTCTGCAAGATAGCCGGAAGGGAGCCGACGACCGAATGTCATGAGTGTGGAAACTGCGACGAAGACACGGCGCAGCACAATCTGGAGGAATGTCCTGCTTGGACATTGCTGCGCCGAGAATTCGTCGCAGAGGTGGGGACGAATGACCTCTCGCTACCAGCCGTTATCAAGGCTATGGTGTCTAGCGAGGGGTCATGGAATGCGGCCGTCTCCTTCTGTGAAGCCATCATGCTCCAGAAGGAGACCGCGGAGAGGGAGCGGGAAAGATCCCATGATGCTCCCTCTGTCCGCCGCGGAAGAGCCGGGATCCGGAGGAGAGTGCGATTCGCCTCTCCTCCCGCCCCCACCTAACCCCGTCGGCGGCAGTCCAGGAGGGGACTGCCGCCATACACACCTTAGAGACGGGGTCAGAGGCAGCGCGCGCTGTGTTCCCGCGCGCGCCTCACAATTGAGAACAGAGTGCGCAGGAGAGTAACATCGACTCTCCTGCAAAAAGAGGGGCCCGTTCGGTGGGAGAACGGGCCAGCGTCGGCGGAGTTACGCGGGACTGCGAAAGTGAACTCCGTGCTCCGCCAGACGAACGGAGGAACACCGCGAGGGTTTTTAGTCGGTGCAAGCCCGACACTCCCCGCCACCCCTCCCTCCTCGGGTGGCGGGCGTCCGTTAGGGATTTTCCCTCGCGTTACCAAAAAAAAAAAAAAAAAAAAAAAAAAAAAAAAAAAAAAAAAAAAAAAAAAAAAAAAGGTTAGGTTCTGCGACGAAGACACGGCGCAGCACAACTTGGAGGAATGTCCTGCTTGGACATTGCTGCGCCGAGAATTCGTCGCAGAGGTGGGGACGAATGACCTCTCGCTACCAGCCGTTATCAAGGCTATGGTGTCTAGCGAGGGGTCATGGAATGCGGCCGTCTCCTTCTGTGAATCTATCATGCTCCAGAAGGAGACCGCGGAGAGGGAGCGGGAAAGATCCCAAGATGCTCCCTCTATCCGCCGCGGAAGAGCCGGTATCCGGAGGAGAGTGCGATTCGCCTCTCCTCCCGCCCCCACCTAACCCCGTCGGCGGCAGTCCAGGAGGGGACTGCCGCCATACACACCTTAGAGACGGGGTCAGAGGCAGCGCGCGCTGTGTTCCCGCGCGCGCCTCACAACTGAGATCAGAGTGCGCAGGAGAGTAACATCGACTCTCCTGCAAAAAGAGGGGCCCGTTCGGTGGGAGAACGGGCCAGCGTCGGCGGAGTTACGCGGGACTGCGAAAGTGAACTCCGTGCTCCGCCAGACGAACGGAGGAACACCGCGAGGGTTTTTAGTCGGTGCAAGCCCGACACTCCCCGCCACCCCTCCCTCCTCGGGTGGCGGGCGTCCGTTAGGGATTTTCCCTCGCGTTACCAAAAAAAAAAAAAAAAAAAAAAAAAAAGGTTAGGTTAGGTTAGGTTAGGTTAGGTTAGGTTAGGTTAGGTTAGGTTAGGTTAGGTTAGGTTAGGTTAGGTTAGGTTAGGTTGCCGTCTCCTTCTGTGAGTCTATAATGCTCCAGAAGGAGACCGCGGAGAGGGAGCGGGAGAGATCCCAGGACGCTCCCTCCAACCGCCGCGTAAGAGCCAGGATCCCGAGGAGAGTGACGTTTGCCTCTCCTCTCGTTCCCACCTAGCCCCGCGGGCGGCAGTCATGGAGGTGACTGTCGCCCATTCACATCCAGAGGCGGGGCCCAGAGGCAGCGCGCGCGTGTTCCCGCGCGCGCCTCAAAACATTGAAATAGAGTGTTCAGGAGAGGGATCATCTTCTCTATCCCTCTCCTGAAACCCGGGAGGGGCCCGTTCGTCAAAAGAACGGGCCAGCGTCGGCGGAGTTACGGCGTTATTTCGAAAGAGAACCCGTGCTCCGTCAATTATGGCGACCGGAGGAACACCGCGGGGGTTTTAGTGGGTGCAACTCCCACACTACCCGTCCCCTTCCTCCAAAGGGGGCGGGTGTCCAGCGATTTCCCCCGCGCAACAAAAAAAAAAAAAAAAAAAAAAAAAAAAAAAAAAAAAAAAAAAAAAAAAAAAAAAAAAAAAAGGTTAGGTTAGGTTAGGTTAGGTTGGGATACTGCAGCGTTGGCTCAGTAGTTAAGCGTCTTAGCTTAAGGCGCCGATGTTCGCCAGTTCGAAACCCTGTTGAAACAGTTGCTTTTGTGTGTTGCTGGTATAACGAGGCGCAGCGTTAAGTTGGGAGTGCTGCGCGCGCGTTCGAACCCGAGCCACGCTGAGGCAGTTACTTTATTGGGATGCGATGTCAGACTACCTCCTCGTGTGCCTGTCTGCTTGCCGTATTACTTCGGTAATGCGGAAAGTGGATGGGCCGGTGCATCCTGGGCATCAGTCAATAACTTTCCTTAGCGGGGATCTTGTTGGCTGATGGCTAAAAGTCTGACGTGTGGCGCTGATCCGCGTGTCCCTCTGCCCTAAGAGGACACGGTGGAGAGGCAAGAGCGAGTGGTCGCCGGCGTGCAAGCCTTTGCCGTTGGCGGTGAGAGGATGGGATTCTCCCTTCCTCTACACTTTGCTGGCTCGTAATCCCTGTGTGGTGTCGTGGTCACGTCTCACGGCCGCCAGGGACCGAGGGTCCTGCCTTAACCGGCCGGACTGCGAGGAGACAACCTCTATAAAAATCCCTAATTCTAGACACTGGGGCTACGCGGTGTCTAGATGCTCGTTCTAGAGCGGCTGGAGGGTACACCAGTCATTAGCGGCCAACCCCAGGGACTTCCCGCCCCCCTGGGTGTATTAGGGTTATCAAGGTACAGGGGGCTCTGCCTTGATGGACTGTTTATTTCCCCCATACTCGTGGGAATCAAATGCCTAATTTAAAAAATTATACATCGGGAGAGGAGGACGCTGGCACTGCGCTGCCAGTGTCAAAAAGAGAAGTGGTGTCGCGCAGCCGCGCCTTGCGTGCTGCCAAACGCGCAGCGCCACAAACAGTGGAGTCGGACTCTGGCGGCTCGTCCTCAGACGAGGCAAGCCGAACTAGAGACAGAAGTAGAAGCGCTGGCAGCAATGCCAGCGCGAAAAGAGGTAGGGGGCGCCCGCCCACTACCTATGAATACGTTGGATTAGCCAAAGCTAAGGCAGAGGCTAATCAACAAAAAAGAGAGGAGCTCAAGCTCCGTCAGGAGGAAGAGCTCCTCCAGGTAGTGGCGGTCGCCCAAAAATGCAGGGCGGCAAACACGGTGACATCTGCGGCGGCGTCCGAGGAAGAGGACGCCACCGTGGATGCCATTAGAAAACTGGCAAAAAAAGAGGTGGACGCGATTAGGGAAATCGCCATTCACTCAGGGAACCTCAAGGGCACCTTTGTAAGGGCCCTTAAGGATGCGGCTGTATCCCTAGAGGGAATGGTCGAAACCCTAAGCAATCGCTCCACCTCCGAAGAGACAAAGAGACTGCAGGCTGAAAACAACCGCCTGCAGTCGGAATTAAACAGCCTTAAGAAGGACGTGGCGGCGATGCGCGAGGAGATGGGGCGCCTTAAGGGTGCGACCACTCCCGCGCCTGCTGTAGTGGAGGTCGAAATGGCCGAGTTCCCTCCGCTGCAGGCATCGTCGTCGCGTCCAGGGACGGCGGCGTCGGCTATCCCAATGCCGACGACAAAAACAATAAAAGAGAGCCCAATGGAGG